>CM057478.1:31579196-36379196 GCA_030035585.1 Dugong dugon
CCCAGACTTGGTGGACAATAATAATTTACAGATCTAAGAATCTCTATGTAGCCTAAGCAAGATAAACACATTTATCAATAACAGAAGGGATAAGTGCACTGTTTTATATTCACATAATTTATATATCCCACCTGAATTTGGAGACCATTTCAAGAATAGATTTGATGCACTGAACACTAATGACGGAAGACTTGATGAGTTGTGGTGACATCAAGGACATCATATATGAAGAAAGCAAAAGTTCGTTAAAAGACAAGAAAGAAAAGACCAGAATGGATGTCAGAAGAGACTCTTAAACTTGCTACTGAACATTGAATAGCTAAAGTGAATGGAAGAAACGATGAAGTAAAAGAGCTGAACACAAGATTTCAAAGGGTGGCTTGAGAAGACAAAGTAAAATATTATAATGAAATGTTTAAAAGACCTGGAGTTAGAAAACCAAAGGTAAGAACACGCTCAGTATTTCTTAAGCCAAAAGAAATGGAGAAAAAATTCAAGCCTTGAGTTGCAATACTGAAGGATTCTATGGGCAAAATGCTGAGCTACGCAGGAAACATCAAAAGAAGATGGAAGGAATACACAGTCACTGTACCAAAAAGAACTGGTCAATGTTCAACCATTTCAGGAGGTAGCATATGTTCCAGAACCAATGGTACTGAAGGAAGAAGTCCAGGCTGCACCAAAGACACTGGTGAAAAACAAGGCTCCAGGAATTGACTGAATTCCAACTGAGATGTTTCAACAAATGGATGCAGAGCTGGAAGTGCTCATTCGTCTATGCCAAGAAATTTGGGAGACAGCTACCTGGCCAACTGACTGGAAGAGGTCCATATTTATGTCTATTCCAAAGAAAGGTGATCCAATCGAATGAGGAAATTATTGAATACTATCGTTAATATCACACACAAGTAAAATTTTGCTGAAGGTCATTCAAAAGTGGTTGCAGCAGTACATTGACAGGGAACTGCCAGAAATTCAAGCCAGATTCAGAAGAGGAAGTGGAACGAGGGATATCATTGCTGATATCAGATGGATCCTGGCTAAAAGCAGAGAATACCAGAAAGATGTTTACCTGTGTTTTACTGACTATGCAAAGGCATTCAACTCTATGGATCATAACCAATTATGGATAACATTGCGAAGAATGGGGAATTCCAGAACACTTAATTGCGCCCGTGAGGAACCTGTACATAGACCAAGAGGCAGTCTTTTGAACACAACAAGGGGATACTGTGTGGTTTAAAATCAGGAAAAGTGTGCATCAGGGCTGTATCCTTTCACCACACTTATTCAATCTGTATGTTGAGCAAATAACCTGAGAAGCTAGACTGTATGAAGAATGTGGCATCAGGATTGGAGGAAGACTCATGAAAAACCTGTGATACGCAGATGACACAACTTTGCTTGCTGAAAGTGAAGACTTCAAGGACTTACTGATGAAGATCAAAGACCACAGCCTTCAGTATGGATTACACCTCAACATAAAGAAAACAAAAATTCTCACAACTGGACCAATAAGCAACATCATGATAAACAGAGAAAAGACTGAAATTGTCAAGAAATTCATTTTACTTGGATCCACAATCAACACCCATGGAAGCAGTAGTCAAGAAATCAAAGATGCATTGCATTGCTTGGCAAATCTGCTGCAAGAGACCTCTTTAAAGTGTTAAAAACCAAAGACGTTACCTTGAATACTAATGTGCTCCTGACCCAAGCCACGGTGTTTTCAATCGCCTCATATGCATGCAAAAGCTGGGCAATGAATAAGGAAGACTGAAGAATTGATGCCTTTGAATTATGGTGTTGGTGAAGAATATTGAATATACCATGGACTGCCAAAAAGAATGAACAAATCTGTCTTAAAAGAGGTACAGCCAGAATGCGCCTTAGAAGCAAGGATGGCTAGACTTCGTGTCACCCACTTTGGACATGTTATCAGGAGGGACCAGTCCCTGCAGAAGGACATCATGCTCGGTAAAGTAGAGGGTCAGCGAAAAAGAATAAGACCCTCAACGAGATGGATTGACACAGTGGCTGCAACAATGGGCTCAAGCCTAACAACGATTGTGAGGATGGCGCAGGACCAGGCAGTGTTTCGTTCTGCTGTGCATAAGGTCGCTATGAGTCGGAACAAACTTGATGGCATCTAACAACAACAGAGCTATATGCAAGAGTGTGGATGAATCTTCCCAAATGAAATTTTGCACAAAAGAAGTCTAACACATAAGAATAATACTATATGATTCCATTCATATAAAGTTCAAAATAGGCAAAGCTAGCTTGTAGTGATGGAAGTTAGGATGATATTATCTTTGGTAAGAAAGTTCAGGAGGGGGTTCTTCTGGAGTGCTGGTACTATTCTGTTTCCTTATCTGAGTGGTGTTTTCATTTTGTGAAAATTCATTGGGCTGTAAATTTACAACCTCACTTTTCTCTGTATACATTATACTTCAACTAAAAGTAAAAAAATGCTTTTAATTTAGGAAAGGGACAGGGATAGAGAATAAGGAGAAGTAAAGGAAGTTTTCCTTATGGAGCACAGTTCTACGATGACACACATAGGGTCATGAGTGGTACTATTTCGGGAAAGTTTGAGCAACAATGTTTCAAAAATGTCCTACCCCATATGACTGGTAACAATGTTCTTGTGCACCTGCAGAATGTAATCCGAACAGGGAGGGGTGGGTGTTTGATGTGCAGAGGCTGGAGCCAGGCTGAGGGGACCCAGTGGTTGCCCTCATGACCATCCTCCCCGGGCTGTCACGGACACTAGCTTACTCAGGGGAGAACTTGCGCAGGGCTTTACTGTGGGCTCAGAAGATACAGCCAAGTTCGACCCTATTAATGTGTCTTCAGCCTCAGGTCCTACAAACTTGACCTTGTTCATGGATAAGAAACAGAAGACTAAGCTGTGGAAACCCAATTCTATCATGGGAAAGGCAGCTCAAAACAATTCATGCATCCCCTCACTCCCTCATTCATTCTTTTGTTCATTCATTCACTCATGCTGCCACCGCCCAGGCCTTTGGGCATGCTGCTGCCTCTCCCCAGAACAGTGGTTCTCAAAGTCTGGTCCCCAACCTCCAGCATCAATATCATCAGCAACTTGGAAATGTGAATTCTTGGGCCTTGTCCTGACCTACTAGTAGAAACTCTGGGGGTGGGGCCTGGCTCTCCGGATGGTTCTGATGCTCACTAGTGTGAGCACCACTGTGCTAGCACAGCCTGCCTTACTCCCTTCCCCCTCTTTGCCTAGTTAAAGCCAATCATCCTTCAATACTACGAAGAGGAATCCCCTCCTCCAGGGAGCCTTCCCTGACTTGCTCCCAGGTGGAATCACCTGTCCCACAGCCCGGTATGTGGCCCACTCCATGATGCTTGTCACACCTGTTTCTGCTTGTCCCCTAGAAGTAACTTCTTTAGGATGAACCAGTGTCTAGCACAGGAGTGCACAATGGACACTAACTGTATTAGTGTCCTGGGGCTGCTGTAACAAAGAACCACAAGGTGGGGGGCTTTAAACAACAGAAATGTATTCTCTCACAGTTCTGGAGGCTATGAGTCTGAATTCTGAGTGTTGGCAGGACCATGCTTTCTCTGGGGGCTCTAGGGGAAGATGCTTTCTTGTCTCTTTCAGCTTCCGGTGGCCCCAGGTGTTCCTTGGCTTAGTGCTGCAGCGTCGCATGGAGTCCTTTTTCTGTCTCTGCGTGTCTTCTTTTTTATAAGGACACCACTCATATAGGATTAGGACCCACCCTACTCCAGTATGACCTCATATTAACTTAACTGATAACCTTTTCAAAGACCCCATTTCCAACGAGGGCACACAGATACCAGGTTAAGACTTCAACATATCTTTTGGGGAATACAATTTAATCCTTAACACCAATTCAATGAACGAATGAACAGGCAACGAACAGAGACTTTATTGAACCCTTGGTGGCTGTGAAGGGGGGTTACAAATATGAACAAGATGTTGCTCTCAGTCCCTTGAGGGAGCAAAGAAGAAATGAATGAGGCCCTCAGGGGCAAGGTGACAGACACAGGGTGGAAGCCCTCTGAGGACCGGGTGGGCCCTCATCTGCCCAGTGATCTTGGAGGTGTCCTGGCCAGGCCCCTTCTCCCTGCTTTGCATTTGATGAACCTAAGCAACAACTCCAGCCCCTAAGCCAGCTGGAGGATGTCCAGGCCCATGCACTGCCCCACCCTTGTCCCTGGGGTCCGGTCAGGCTCCAGGTGCCCCAGGACATGCAGCAGGCAGGCAGCTTAGTGTCCAAAACTCCAGGCTGCTCTTTATTGTGGAGTCCGGTGGCTGGAGGGAGAGTTCCCAGGGCAGCAGCGGTCTGGTCCAGCGTAAACAAGCCGCCCCTGCTGTGATACTCTGGAGAAATGGTCTAAAAATAGGCTGTGGAAGCCTGACTCATGAGCTCTGCCGGGCGGGAGAGGGACACTTGGGGACAGGGACTCCCCTGCTTGGGGCTGTCTTGCTTGGGCTGAGGGAGATGAGGAAGGTGTTTGTCACATGGTGACTCATCTGGGAACTCTCAGAGCAACTGTGGCCCATCAGCCTTGATTCCTCCCAGCAGCTGACCCACTGCCTTGGGACTCATCTCCAGTCCCAGACGGGAAGACAGCAGCCGTGTGCCCCAGCTGCCAACGCTTCATGCAGGGGGCCACACATGTGGGCTGGGGGAGGACCCAATCTAGGGTGGGAAGGGCCCTGAAGTCAGTATCCTCTCACCCCTCTTCTGGAGCCAGTCTCTCAGCAAAGAACAGACCGTGAGAAACAGCGGAGTCACCACCTTCCCCTATTCAATGACCCTCATGTCCTGAAGTTCTGACTTTAACTATCCTAAGCTCCTCGTGCTATAGTGAATGTGTGCACCATGCCATGCCTCTGAGACCTGGGAGGGGGATCTTCATCAGGATGTAAAGTAGGACCAACAACTTCTCTATGAGAAGGTTGGTGGTCCTGAAGAACACATCCTCTCCTTCCCTCCCTCTCTCTCTTCCTTCATTCCTCTGTCTGGTGCCATCACAGAGCCCAAGTGCTCCTGCCACCCACCAGCACTCCTGCTACTCGGAGCCTTGGACCGGGTGGGCAAGGTTTGGTCTTCTGCGGAGCTCTTTGACCAGTGCCTGGTCTTCCCTTTAGTGGCCAAGTGTTGGTGAGAGGACCTCATCTCATCTTTAGCAATAAGTGCCACCTCTCCTGGGGACTGTCAGTTTCTCTGCTTTGCTAGATTATTGACTTTTTGAGCCATTCCACAGGACATGTAACATGCCCTGGGTGTCACTGTTCATTGAATGCTTTATGCTTATCCATCCATCCATCCATCCATCCATCCATCCATCCATCCACCCATCCTCCCACCCCCCTACCTATCCATCTATCTGCTCACTCATCCACCTGTCTACTCATCAACCATCCTTCCATCTATCCGTCCATCTACTCATCCACCATCTATCCATCCATCCATCCACCTACCTACCACCTATCCACCCATCCATCATCCATTCATCTGTCCATCCACCCATCACCCGTCCATTCATCCTTTCATCCACCTACCCACCCACCCATCCATCCAACAGATATGTGTGAAGCACCTACTCTGCACCACTTGCACACTTGCACTGGGAACATAGGGTTGAGTGTGATGCACCTCCCTCCTTGAGAAGCACAATCTCTGAGAGATCTATCAGCAAACAGCTGCAGAGCAAGGGACAAATGCCAAGTGAGAGCACAACTTATAGACTCCCAGCTCTGCCTGGGTGGACTGAGGGAAACTTCTGGAAGGGGTTGTGCACGTTGTGCAACCTGAGACCAGAAGCCTCTTGCAGACAGGACTGAATCCCTTCAGTGTCACTGAGAGCCTATGAGGGCACAGGAAGACACGATGAAGGAGTGAGTGAGCATCCACAGACAGTGAGCAGACCCAGGAATGAGTGTTCCCAGGCTGTGAGCAGACCCACAAATGAGCATCCCCAGGCCATGTGGGCACAGGAAGACACGGTGAAGGGGGGAGTGAACGTACCCAGGAATGAGTGTTCCCAGGCTTCGAGCAGACCCAGGAATGAGCATTCTCAGGCTGTGAGCAGACCCTGGCAGGCACTGGTGTTCCTGGTACAAACACTGACCACTGCAGGTAGCACTGGTGAGCAGTGGTGACATGTGGAGCCAGTGAGTGGCCACTGTCTAGGACATTGCACTGTTTTTCCTGCCTCCGGGAGCCACTTCTTTACATCCTGTGCCATTATAAGCAGTGACTTAAGCATCTGGATCGAGGACCCGGGAATGTAGACATCAGGGAGCAGGGCCAGGGGCAGGGGACAGAGGGTGGTAAACATTCCAGCCTGAGTCAGCATCCCTAACCCTCTGCTCAGTGAGCTGAGTTGGAAGGCTTTTGTTCCCTTTGTTTGTGCTCATTCCATAAAGGGTTTTACTTGACTCGTGATTCTTCTACCAGCTCCTTCTGTCACTTAAGAAAGCAAGAGTGAATAATTGCTCTGGATCTGTTCTGCTGGGGTTTCTTCCCTTCATTACAGGAATATGTAAACACCCTGAGCTGAAACACAGTGCCAAACCCTGTTTGCCAGAGAACCCTCCTGCTTTCAGGCAGCGGCTGGTATGCTTGTGTGGGAGCCAGGCTGACCCTTTCGCAAAGTCTGGCCCTCACCAGATATCTCGGGTCCTGGCCTGGGAAGACTGTGTTCACTGTGGGGGAGCTTCTAACCCATCCTTCCTTCCCCTGGGCCAGGGACAGGAGCTTCCTTCCCCCAGCTGTGCCCACTAATGGGCCATAGACCCAGCCTAGTAGGCTCGGCAACAGGGGCCCCTCCTACCATCGTCCAGCTCTGGGCAGCTGCTGGCTGGGTGTATCTTCACCGCTCAGCAGCTCTGCGGTGTGGGAGACGTGGGAGTAGAGCGGACTGAGGTAAGAGCTGGGAGAAGCCCTGCCAAGGAGGATGGGTGTGAGTGGGCCACCTCAGCCCTGGGCCCCCGGGTCTCAAAGGAACTCCAGCCCTGGGCCTTCCCAGTGTTGCCTGTGCCCCCTTTAGGGCTAGGGAGTAGCTGAGCACCTAGAAATTTCCACAGCATGCTGCATTAGAGGAGCAAGGAGAAGAGCTTGGAGTGGAGACTTGGCTTCAAGCAAAGACTCCATCCTTCCAACAGCACCCCTTCTGTGGGGCTCATTCATCTCACCAGTCTGCCATGGGATGAGTCACATCCCCTGAGAAGGTCAGCAGCTCTGGGAAGGTAATAGGAGGTCTTCTTACTGACACCTGCCACTTTCCCCACCAAACACTACCTATCACTGTCACAGGCCAAAAATAGAAAGCACAAGACTGCAACAAAACACACACACAAACCGCTCTCTTCATTCATCCCACCTCCTCCTCGTGACAAGCATGGAGTCAGGGTGGAGGTGGGCTTTGTCTCCAGTGCTCGTCTGAGCTGTGGGCAGTACCACCTGCACAGCTGGGGTACGGGGGCAGGCGGATGCAGGAGGGCTGGGGTAAGGGGTGTCTGTCTGTGGACAGGAGGGCCAAGGTAGGAAGTATGCCTTGAATGTGTTCACGGGATGAAAACTGGGCAGTCTCTTACGAGAAAGGTGAAGGGTAAGTTTCTTTATGTAGATCAGAAGGTCTCAACCCTGGCACATACCCTCCACCACCCATCTGGTCCCAACTGCCTCTGCAGCCTCAGCCCTCCCTTCTCCCTCTCTTCTCCCCCCAACCCTCAAGACTCAAGCTACCATTTCCCACAGTATGGCCCAGGGACCCCTTGAACAGAATAACTTGGGTGCTTGTAAAACTCTCTGACTCTGGGCCCACCCAGACATCTGCCTGCCAGGGCCCCGGCTGCATTCCAGCAGGCTCCCTAGCATCCAATGCCCCCAGAGCTCAAGTGGCATGGCCCAGGCACCAACCTGAGAGAGCTGCTTGTGTACTGTACACATGCTCTCTGGCTTTGTGTGTGTGTTCACATACATGTGAGTGTGTGACTAATGTGGCTTCTTGAGGTGTGGTTGAGTCCCCGTTGGGGCAGGGTGGGTAAATGAGGAGGAAGATCCCCGATTCCACCCCCTCCAGCCTGCTGAGTGCAAATGGCCATCGGTTTTGGGGGTGGTCCCAGGGATTCCTCGTGGAATGCTTCGAGACTGCAGACCAAGGCCCAGTGCCTAGCCCTCAGTCTCCCGAGTGTCCTTTCCGGTGGGCAGGGACAACGAGGGACAGCTCCCTCCCTGTGTGTGGTCTCTGGAGTTGCAGGGGTGACAGGCCTGCAGGCTTCTGGCCCAGCCTCACTCAGGAGCGCACGCGGCCCTCCAGGGCAGGGAGCCCGGCCAACCGAGGGGCTTGCTTGCATACAGTTCATCTGGCCAAATCCCTCAGCTGTGGCTTAAGCGCACTTCCTCCTGTCTTATCAACAGGAGTGATGGGATGCAGCCTCTTGCCTCTCCCATGCATTCAAAGCCTCCATACATTTCTAGAATATTAAGTCACCCTCCCTCTGGGCTCAACGTTCATAGAGCTTCCAGCGTCTCCTCACTCCTTACTGCCCCACCAGTTTGTTATTGAGGTGGGGTCTCCCTGAACTTGCTCCACAACCTCTCAGTCTTCCTAACGGGGGCTACCTGCTGACCTAGGTCAGGCGGAGTCCTCCTCCCAAGTGATGGAACATCAAGGGTAGCCTTTGCATGCTGCCTGGTGAATGCATGCAGAGGGACCAGCATGTTCCTCGTCATGTCATTCCCACCTTAGCACTGGCCTTGGTATGTGCCATGAACAGGCAGTAGGGCATGGTGGGGATGTCCACCACCTTATGTCCCCTGGTGACTGGGCAGCTTGCCAAGTTACCTCCCGAGAAACTCGGTGTATTCAGGTAAGCGATGGGAACAAGCCTTATAACAAAGGTCATGCCTGCCTTCCAGAATATCCTTCTCTGGAATCTGAGGGGTAGGCTGAACTCACCCCCACTTCTAACACCAGTGAGAGCCACTGTTGCCTGGAGCCCCCGGGATTGGTGACCAAGTCTGGGACTTGTCATCCTGAACATGCCAGGCTTGCGATAAATAACCTTTTCATGAAGCAATGATAGCATATCCAAACCACACCCCGTTCTGCAAATGAGCATCAGCTGGCAAGTGGAGGGTGGAGACCCAAGGCAGCATGGGAGATGTGCGTTCACAGAGGAGGAATGGAGGATGCTGGAGGGGCCCAGGCTGCGGGAGGAGGACCTGAGGGCCTGCGGCCATGTCTGCGGCCCTGTCTGTGATCTCTCTCCCCTCAACACCACGGACTCACTGAGGATCCCTGAGGTCCACTGGGAGGGGCAGCCAGGCTTCCATTCCACAAGCGTCCTCTTTCCAAGGCCTCAGATGTCTGCCGATGACTGCTGACACGCCACCGAGGGAAGTTCATTTACTCGTCTTGGAGGCACTAGACCCTCCAAAGACCCTTTCTGTTCCCCGTATCGTACACGTCTGTCTGTCCCAGTTCCCGTGATGCCTCTCTGTGTTTTGTGGTTGATGTACCTATGCCCCAATGGACCCCAAGCTGCTGTTGTATTTATTCCTAAATTTGCTTTTTGGTCATGACACACAGAGGGAGTGTAATGGGCATTGAGGAGAGCAGGCAGCATACCCCACAGTGGGCCACACCCATACACACTGGCACTACAGTTGCTGGTATGACAGCTCTTTCTCTGTCTTCCTCTCTCTTTACCTCCCTCTCTCCTTCCTTCTCTCCCTCTTCCTCCTTCTTTCACTCTGTCTCTCCCCTCTCTGTCTGTCTCTCTGTCCTCTCTCCCCCCTTTTTCTCCCTTCCTCTTTCCCCTTTTCCCCTCTCTCTCATAATTATGTAATCACCACAGGCCTGACTTGAATTTGTCCTAAAGCTCCTCAGATGAGTCACTTCTGAACGTCAAGACTAGTGATGATCAGTAGGTTACTTGCAACACGTCTCACAGCTGATTGGGACAGGCTGGGGCAGAGCTGGCACAGAGAAGCACCCCTACAGTATTGCCCACAGGGGTCTCACTGGGACTGGGTCAATAGTGACTGGGGTGCAGCCTCTGGTTCCCCTCTGAGTAGGAGAGCAAGAGGATGTGGTAGGCAGTGGGAGGGCAAGCAGGGGCAGAATAGGGTTCCAGAGTAGGCTACCTCCTTCTCTGCCAGCATGACCCAGGCAAGTTCCCACCTCTTCTGCGCAATGGGACCATAAGGTCCACCTCACTGGGCAATTTCAAGCCTGAAGACCAAAGATGCAGGCTTCAGAGCCCTCAAGTGTGATCCAATGTCTGTCTGGATGACACTGAGAAACCACAATGGACCCTTCCTGACACGTTCCGAGTCTTTTCTAAAGGAAAGCAGCCAACAGAAGGTCCTACACTATTTTTGACAAATGACTTTTAAAGGGCAATGTTAAGGTTTTTAAATAAAAGTCTTTTTCATTTTCTTCTCTTTCTTTTTAACCACATAGGAGAAAAAAAATTAAAACAGCTTATCACTATTAAGTTTTTTCCCAGCCTACCCAATCAGGAAATTGAAATTGTCAATAATTTCATTCTATAATCAATGCCCGTGGAAGCAGCAGTCAAAAAATCAAATGACATATTGCATTGGACAAATATGCTGCAAAAGACCTCATTAAAGTTGGAAAAAACAAAGATGCCACTTTGATGACTAAGGTGCGTCTGACCCAAATTATCATCTTCTCAATTGCCTCACATGCGTGTGAAAGCTGGACAATGAATAAGAAAGACCGAAGAAGAATTGCATGTGCTTTGTGGTTTTGGCCAAGAATATTGACCATACCACGGACTGCCAGAAGAATGAACAAATCAGTCTTAGAAGACATATGATGAGAATGTTCCTTAGAAGCGAGGATGGTGAGAATTCGGCTTGTTTACTTTGGACACATCATCAAAAAAGACCAATTGCTAGAAAAGGACATCGTGGTTGGTAAAATAGAGGGCCAGTGAAACAAGTGAAGCCTTCAATGAGTTGGACTAAGGAAACCCACAATAGCCACAATAATGGACTCAAACATACCAATGATCACGAAGATAGCACAAGACCAAACAATGTTCTATTCTACTGTACATAAGGTCACCATGAGTTGGAGCCGACTCCATGGCAACTAACAACAATAACAGTCCAATCAACTAACAATTCTGGATTATAAAATTAACAAAAATCTGTAGGACCTCTAGAAAAAAAACCCCAGAGACAATGTAATGTGGGGATGGCAGATATTAGAGGCTGTCTCCCACTCCCACACCCTGGCAGACACGTCTAGTCCATTCCAGAACATGAACTGGCTCCTCTGGACACAACTGCCAAGCAGCCATTACCAATCTATCCCAAATGATGTGCAAAGAAACCTGTTACTCAACCCTGATTCTATCGTGAATCAACCAAGCTCAGAAAGGGAAGTGACTCACCCAAGGTCCCATGGCTGGCAGGTGAGGCTGAGCCAGGTCTCCTAATCCCCAGCAGAGGGTGGTGGCCCCGGAAAGGAGACATGCCCCATTCTATACAAGGCTTGTCATACAGGAACATCCCGACCTTACCCTGCACTACATTATTCTACTACAAAGTGTGCAGCTTGCTTCTCTTCATGAAGGGCAGTGGGTTCCTGGCGGCTCTGGGTGGGTTACAAAGGTGGGGACTGCCCCAGGTGTTCATGTCTCCACTCTGCCCCTCTGTTACTGAAGAGACTGGTATATATGTGGCTTTCAGTGGACTGACTTCACTTCTTTCCACTTTGGTCCAGATTGCTCTCAGATATATATATTTTAGAATATTTAAAGCAAGCGGTGACTTGCAAACCCAATCTCTAGCCTCATGATTTCAAAGGTCATGGGGTACCAAGGGCAGCACTGGGCTGAGCCGCCGGTGAGGCATGCAGCTCCCTGGTAGTCCATCTAGGGTCTGCCCCCCCTTAGACTCCCATTCCTCCTGTCCTCTTCCAGCAGCATCAGGGACCCCTGTGTCACTTGTGTGGTTTCTCCAACTCTACACAAGGACATAGAGGGCAGTGGTGGTTCAGTGGTAGAATTCTTGGCTTTCATGGAGAGACCCGGATTCTATTCCCAGCCAATGCACCTCATGTGCAGCCAACACCCATCTGTCAGTGGAGGTTTGCATGTTGTATGATGCTGAACAGATTTTAGCAGAGCTTCCAGACTAAGACAGACTAGGAAGAAAGGCCTGATGATCACTTCCAAAAAATCAGCCAATAAAAACCTTGTATATCCCCAACTGATCATGGGAATGGCGCAGGTCTGGGTAGTGCTTTGTTCCATTGTGCATGAGTTGCCATGAGTCTGGGCCGACTCCACTGCAGCTAACAACACACAAGGATGTAAGGACCAACTCCTCTCTTCTTTCTACCATTGGGATTTACCAGCCCTCTCTTCTATTCCTCACCCCTCGCTCTAACCCGGGGGCTGGGTACATGGACAAAGGTGTGCCCAAACACCTGCCTCAAGGGGCTCACAGTCTGGTGGGCCACAGAGAAGCAAACAGATTAAAGTGAGAGGGATGGCTTTATCATAATTGTCCAAAACTGGAAGCAACCAAGATGTCCTTCATAGGTGAATTGATAAATAAACTGTGGTCCGTTCATACCATGTAGTATTATTCAATGATGACAAGAAATGAGCTATCAAGTCACAAAAAGACGGAGGAACCTTAAATGCATATTACTAAGTGACAGAAGCCAGTCTGAAAAGGTTACAAACTGTGTGGTTCTAACTTTATGACTTTCTGGAAAAGGCAAAACTACAGAGACAAAGAAAAGGTCAGTGGTTGCCGGGGGCTCAGGGGGGAGGGATGAACAGGTGGAGCACAGGGCATTTTTAGGGCAGTGAAACTTATCCTGCTTGATACCGTAATGGTGGACACATGACAAGCAGTTGTCAAAACCATAGGACTGTACAACATAAAGAGTGAACCCTAATGTGAACTATGGGCTTTAGTTAATAATAATGTACCAATATTGGTTCATCAACTGTGACAAATGAAGCATGTGAATGCAAGATGTTGGTAACAGGAGAAACTGCGTGCAAGAGGAGAGATTGCATATGGGAACTCTGTACTTTCTGCTCAATTTTTCTGTAAACCTAAAATTGCTCTAAAAAATAAAGTCTATTGATTAAAGGAAAAAATTACAGGGAAGGTGGCTTGCACCATAGCCCACTAATTCTTGTAAGTCATCTTGGAGAACAATGGTTTGGTGTCCTTCTCTTCTTGGATACCAAACTCACTTGAAACACTGACCTTGGGTGGAAGGGATAAAAGACGAGCCTTGGGAGCCCTCCCCCTCTATTGAAAACCCCACGATATAGTTGAATGAAAAACAGACAAGGCTAGTTTCAAACCCAGCTTTGCCCATCTCAGGCAAACAGCTCTTATCCCTGGAAGAACTAGACAATGCTCAGAGTTCAACTCTAGAACTGGGTGGAAAAGCCCAGGATTGAAGCTGGGAAGAGCAGGTGTAGCTAGTGCTCCTGGTTTCAGGTTCTGGCATGTGTTGTGGGCGTGGTAGTGCCAACTCAGAGGAGAGGCCCAGGGATGGTGTTGAGGCTTCAATTTTGACTGTGAGAAATGAGGGAACCAGGAGACAAGGTCCTACCTGGAGCCAGTCTTGGCAAGAGAAAAACCAAACAAGTAAGCGGTTCAAAAAGAAAGAAATGGATGCAGGAATTCCAAATTCCATAGACAGAGAGGGGTACACAGAGACAGCCAGGAGCCAAGGGTAACTCCTATGGCGTATACGCTAGGAGACAGCACTGGCTACATCGTTTGTGGGCCCCTTATTCAAATATTGCTAAGCATTTCAAGATGGCGGCAGTAGAGCGTTAAACAGAGCACGGCCCTGGATGCCTGCAGGGTTGCTCCTGCAGCCCTGGCCTCGCTGTAAGTCACTCCACATACTTTCTGGAGCCAGGAAGGGCTGAGTGAAAAACAGCTACGACTGCTGACTGAATTCCTGTTTTTATACCTTCTTGGCCAGTCAAGCCCATATAAATCTGCTCTCCATCCTAATCATCGGCCTTATCTGATTGGAATGGGCTTTGCTTACAGCCATGTGGTGTTTGTGAAGGCTGCAGGACATGAGAAAGATAAACACCAGCCACTGAGTGTCACAACTTTCGGGTAAGGAGAGGCAGCGTTTCCTTAGAAATAACAACCGCCTGCACAACTATCTGCAAGGAAAACACTTCCATCCAACCTCCCTCAGACAGAGAGTTGCTCGGAGAGGTCCTTTGGAGGTTGTTAAACTCCAGAAGGGAATGCCCAACCCAGCCATAGGCCACCCTGAGGCATGGCCCCTGGGCTGTGTGTGCCGCAGCCAGGCCTCATCCAAACTGTGGAGAGAGGCAGGAATCAGGGGATTGATCCAGTCCCAGCTCCCACATCAAATTGCCGGAACCTTCCCGCCCTTGGTTGCTGACTGAAAGGTTGGAGGTTCAAGTCCATCCAGAGGCACCTTGGAAGAAAGTCCTGGCAATCTGCTTCCGGAAAACCAGCCATTGAAAACCCTATGGGACACAGTTCTCTGACACATATGGGGTCACCATGAGTCAGGGTCCACTCGACAGCAACTGGTTGGTTCCCTGAATTTACTTCTTTCTGGTGTTTGGAGCAGAAGGCTTCTCCTTGCCCATCAAGTCACACAACTTCTGTGCTCTTTGGAAGCCTGGTTCTGCTGCAAACATCCAACCCCATCTTGGTTTTGATATTTAAAGTTGTTGTTGTTGTTCGTTGCTGTCAAGTTGGCTTTGACTCATGGAGACCTTGTGTATAGCAGAACAAAATGTTGCCCGGTCTTGTGCTGAAAAGTAGCCAATGAAAACTCTACACATCTTATTTAAAGTTGACGCTTCTTCAGTCACTTGGCTCACTAGCTCCCTGACCAGGGAAGACGAGACTCATTAACATCTCGGTGTTAAACTCTCTGCAGTGGTTTTATTAGAAATGTGTTCCAAAAGAAATCTATAACTGTCTCAGATGATAAAGGAAGTTTACTTCACACCCGTGACAGCACTGGGTGTCGCTGAGGCCCAGTGCCCTTTGGCCACACGGGGCTCCATTCCCGTGGGTTCAGGGGGATGCTGACCACCTCCTGCAGGCCCTTTCCAGTCAACCACCATGCACTGACCCATACAAAAGCTGGTGAGCTCATTCAAGTATAAAAAGATAACTTTATATTAAAAACAAAAACAAACAGCAAACGTTCCTGTGAAAACCACATGTAGAAAACCAACTTAAAAAGGGCCAGATCGTCAACCCAAGAATCACAATTGTGGAGGGCTTGGATTGTACCACGGGACAAGACAACAGGGTTTCAAGGTGGAAACTCCACCAAAAACCAAGAAGAGAGCAGCAACCCCTCACCAAAACCAGCACACACGAGAGTCTCCCTGGCTTCCTGCTTTCTCCTCCACTTCCCTGTCAGCGAAAACCTTCCCAACACAAAAGGTTGGAACCATCTCCTCCTGAGCTCCTCCTCTCTCACTATCTCACTCTCATTGCCTCTCCCTCACTTGCTCACTTATACTCTCCCTCACTCATTCACTCTCTCAGTCAGCGCACATGTAACGCCTTCTGGGTGCCAGGCTCTGCTCCAGGCCCCAGAATGCAGCCCTGAACAAGGCAAGCTCCTGGCTCTCCACATGATCTACAGGTGTATGTCAGAGACACACACTAAAAACCCCACCACAATTTTCTGAGCAGTGACTGCAGAGCCTGGAGGCTCAAATAGAGAGTGAGGGTGCAGGGTATTTCTGGGGGCTGTGAGGGAGAATTCCTTCCCAGGTTTTAAGTGGAGGGCTGGAATTTAAACCTGCAACCCTACAGTGTAATTATTTTTCAACACCCTGGTACTTTGAAATCCGTATTTCTGAACTCTAAGGTGGAGCATTAAGGGTGGGAATAAGAATGCGAATAACTACGGGCAAAAAGAAAGAGAAGTAAACAAGATGCAAATAGATGAGAATGGTGAAGGCAGGATATGCTCCATGTCCCCCAAGCGGTGGTCCCAGGAGGGTGTGCAATGGCGTTTAGGACTCCAGTGACTAATTAGCATTGTCTTACTCTCAGACATCTGCTTTTCTGGAAGGACCGTCAAAATGAGGCAGGACCTCAACTAGGTAGAAGGAGTTTAAAACCCTTAACTACACACGCTTGCACACACAGATGCACGTGCACACACCACCACACACATGCACACATATAGACACACACACATACACACTCCCCACATGTACCATACACATCACATGTACACACCATGTGTGTGCACATATACTACACATACATACCACACACAGATGCACACATTGCACACACATGCATATACATGCACCATACACATGCATCCACAGACATGCACAGATGTACACCCCCGACACATACCATACACACCACATGCACATACCACGTGCATGTACACACACTGTGTACACATGCACACACCACACACCTGCACATACATGCACATACCTGTGGAAAATCTCTGCATAGTTTCATAGGTGACCACGGACACAGCCCAAAGTGTCAGAGAGACTGATGGAGCAGATGTGTTACATCCTGGGTCACCCCAAAAACTTGAGGCTGGAGAAAAGTCCTTCCCCTTGCAGGAAGCTAGGGTCTCCCTGAAGTGCCTGGCAAGGCTGATCTGCCAGAGCCCAGACCTTCCCGGGAGAGTGGTCATTCCTCATGCCCTGTGTCAGCTCCTTCCTGCAAAGGGCCACAGTTGCCTCATCCTGCCACCCCAGTAAGTGCAGCTCTGCCCTCAGTGATCCCTAACCACTGACCTCCCTGCTTGGGATTAAAAGGGGGCCCTTCACTAAACCCTCTCTGGGAACGCCCTGCCTCTACAAGATTTTAGGATGAGCCGTAAAGAATGGTCTCAGGTTTACCCCTTTAGGAAATTTAAATCCAGTAAATGCAGGCATCCAGCCAGGATTCAGCCAGCTTTGGGAATTCAGAGCCGAAATACAATCTGAATTTGAGAATATTTAAGGAAATTCGAAGAGGACCACTGCTTTACAGCTGGATCACGCAAGGGGCCTGAGGAAGTGGTGGAGAAGAAAGGCAGAGTTGGAGAGTGGGGTTTCACCGGCGGAGAAAGGCCACCAGAAACCCCCGATGCTCCTAGTAGGAAGGGAGTGGACAGCGGTGAGGGCAGTCAGCGCAGCCTCCAGAGCAGGGACTCCTCACCCCTCAGCAATGCACCAGGGCCAAAAGGCTATGAGCCTGGGGCACGTGTGCACACATACATGCCACACACACACTCACACCTGTACACAGGCACTCACACATACTCATAACCTCACACAACATCATCACATTAACACTCATTCACAAGCACTTACATTGTCACACTCACACTCTTACACATGCACTCCCACACATCATCACCCTCACATTCATACGTATGTGCCCACATACATTATCACACTCATACCCAAGCACTCACATTGTTACACACACACCACCACACTTACACTCATACACACACACTCATACACTGTCACCCTCACATCATTACACTAGCACTCATACACAAGCATTTACACACAACACACTCTAATATACTGTCACACTCACAACCAACATCCACACTGTCACACACTCACACACGAGCACTTACACACATTGTCACACTCACACAGCATCACTCACACTCATACACAAGCACTGACACTCATACACATGCACTCACACACACTGTCATTCACACTCATAAACAAGCACTTATACACTGTCATATTTACACAGCATCACACTCACCCACACCCGCATTGTCACACTCACACATACAAGCGACGCATTGTCACACACACGCATTGCTACACTCACATAGTGCTCTCATGCATACACATCATCACACTCACACCTATACACACACAGTCACACGCACACACTCTCACATATGCTCTCCCACACTCAAGCACACTCACATACTCACCACCATGCAAGTCATTACAATTTTCCACATGGCGGCACACTTTTCCTTAAGTCCCTCTCTCCTCCTGTGGCCCGCCCCCTCTCCCTCCGGTGGCCCGCCCCTCTCCCTCCGGTGGCCCGCCCCCTCTCCCTCCGGTGGCCCGCCCCCTCTCCCTCCGGTGGCCGGCCCTCTCTCCTCCTGCGGTGGGCCCTCATTCAGCTCTGGTGATGGGACAAGCTACGCCTCCAGAGCTGTCTGTGGTCTCTGTGCCCACCACATTCCAGGCAGGGCCCGTGGGCATCATGTGTGTGGACGGTGCTCAGACCTTCACCACGCACCATTCTGTGGGCTCCCCAGTTCAGGCAGGCCCATCTGGCTCCTTGCTGGGAATGTCGTCACACTCATCTGGAGCCTTGTTTGGTTTGTTTGAAAGAAAAAGTGAGCTTGCATTTTGTGTGTCCCTGGCCTAGTTTCGGGTACATCTAGAGCATCACTGTTGTTGGGGGTCAGGCTGGATGCAGCTTGCTGCTCTTTCTGATCTGGAGCAAATGGCTGTGACCTGGGGTCTAGTGTTGTTGGCCTGGCAGGGAGCAATCACAAGACTGCCCCCACCTCTTGTACTGGGGCACAGGCCAGGACACCACCACCTCAGGATGACCGCCCAGGCTCAGGGTGTCCTGCACCAGGCATCATGGGGCTCCTCTTCCCTCAAGAGTTTGGTTGAGGATGGAGGAGAGGGGAGAGCACAGAAGAGGAAGGTGCAGGCACTGGGCCGAGAGAGGGGAGAGTGATGCTAGGTCATGCTGGCCACGCTCCACCAACTCAGAGGATGGAAGACAGTGCGCGGGGTTGGGGTGGGGGGCTCCTTTTTCTGCAGCCCACAGGCACATGGCATCGTGATGGCTCCAAGTCCCAGCTGGGCCACTTTCCTGCTGTGGGGTCTTGTCCCAGCCCTATGCCTCCCTGAGCTCAGCCTCCTCCTTGTCCATAAAACAGAGACACGTTTACTCCCTAAGACGAGGTGGGGATTAGAGAGCTGGTGCCTGTGACGTTCCATGCCCAGGCCACCAGCAGGGTAAGTAGACACGCTATCCTCATTATGGTGGTGCTCACGTGTTTACAGGGTGAAAGGATACGGAAACGAAGACCCCTTCGCCTACGGAGTGCTTTGTAAATGAGACCCAGACTCACCAGGGCATCTGTGCCA
The DNA here is from genome assembly GCA_030035585.1 of Dugong dugon. Lineage (NCBI taxonomy): Eukaryota > Metazoa > Chordata > Mammalia > Sirenia > Dugongidae > Dugong > Dugong dugon. The sequence goes on from CM057478.1 coordinate 31,598,371, forward strand.
AAAGGAATATTAAAAACCAGGAAAAAAATAACTCACCGCTGGTGGGATTCCACAGTCCCCGTGCCCTGACTTAATCCGCTTGGCTTGTTAATGCCACATCTCGCCTCTGTGATGCTGGGTTCCGGAAAAGACAGGCCCATGTTGCCGAGGACAGACGCGCCGGCCCAGACCCACGGGGAGCAATCATGGCCTAATTTCGCTGTGGTGTCACGTGAGTTTTTCTTTGCCCAGTGACCTTTTTGCTTCTCACTCCTTAGAATTCTGCAAATGGCCTCTGCTCCTTCTCCAGAAAGAACGTGTCTCCCTTCAGCCACCTGCGCAGAGAAGCAGCAGACTCTTTTTTATTTCAAACATGGAAAAATAAACATTAATCTTTTTAAAGATAATTATCTACATTACCACCACCCGCCTGTCAGTGTGTCCTACTGTGGTTGCCTGTGTGCTGGAAGCTATGTCACCAGTATTTCAAACACCAGCAGAGTCACCCCTGGTAGACAGGTTTCAGCAGAGCCTCCGGACTAAGACAGTCTAGGAAGAAAGTCCTGGCAATCTAATTCTAAAAATCAACCAATGAAAACCTTATGGATCACAACAGAATATTGTTTGACAGAGTCCTGGAAGATGACCCTCTAGGGTGGCGTGCACTCAAAATACACAGTGGCCACAACAATGGACTTGACTGTGAGTATATGGTACAGGACCAGGCGACATTTCGCTGTGAGTATATGGTACAGGACCAGGCGACGTTTCGCTGTGAGTATATGGTACAGGACCAGGCGACGTTTCGCTGTGAGTATATGGTACAGGACCAGGCGACGTTTCGCTGTGAGTATATGGTACAGGACCAGGCGACGTTTCGCTGTGAGTATATGGTACAGGACCAGGCGACGTTTCGCTGTGAGTATATGGTACAGGACCAGGCGACGTTTCGCTGTGAGTATATGGTACAGGACCAGGCGACGTTTCGCTGTGAGTATATGGTACAGGACCAGGCGACGTTTCGCTGTGAGTATATGGTACAGGACCAGGCGACGTTTCGCTGTGAGTATATGGTACAGGACCAGGCGACGTTTCGCTGTGAGTATATGGTACAGGACCAGGCGACGTTTCGCTGTGAGTATATGGTACAGGACCAGGCGACGTTTCGCTGTGAGTATATGGTACAGGACCAGGCGACGTTTCGCTGTGAGTATATGGTACAGGACCAGGCGACGTTTCGCTGTGAGTATGGTACAGGACCAGGCGACGTTTCGCTGTGAGTATGGTACAGGACCAGGCGACGTTTCGTTCTATTGTGCACGGGGTCCCCATGAGTTGGAGCTGACCTAACAGCAGCTAACAATAGAACTACAGGTGAATTTACCTTTCAGTCAGTAATCCCACTACTAGAATGTCCTCTGAAGTAGCCTCCAACAGCATGAAAACACACAAACACATGGTTCTTCATTGCATTATTTGTCATTGCAAATTTTTGCAAACACCTAACCGTGCATCCAAAGGAGAGGGGTGAATGAATGGTGGTGCATCCACACCATGGAACATGACACAGCTGTAAAGTGAACGAGGAAGTCCTCTGTGAACTGGCATGGAGTGATTTCCAGGATACGCTGCTAAGTGAATAAAATGCAAGACTATAGTATGCTATCTATGGGTAAAAGGAAGGGGAAAATGAAAGCATAAATAAATGGGAAAGAAAGGAAAGTTCTTCCTTATAGTAGAATGCCTACTAATACATGCAGAAGAAATGGGAGAGTTAGAAAATCGTCACTTGGCAACCATGATAGCAAGAATCATCCAGGCAAGGCTCCTCAATGGGGGAAAACTTGGTGAAGCGCGGGGTATTTATACATTCTTAACATATCTCACACAATACTTGTTAACAACCAAAGGGATAGAGTCTTTTCGTAGTGGTGCAACCTGGCCGACTACACCTGCACAGGTGGTCAGAGTTCCCAGCTCAGTGATGGACTCAGCATCACCTGCCCACTGACAGTGCACCAAGGGGGGCACAGCCTCACCTGAGCCTCATCAGGGTGCCCCGACAAGTCCACGTGGAGGGCCTTCCACAGAGCAGCAGTCTGCTCCCCTCCAGGCTGCCAAAGCACGGAAGACAAAGAAAGTTCAAGGTAAACAGAGAGACAGGACAAACAAAGGCAACACTTGGTCCTGGGCTGAAGCTGGACCAGAAAAATACTTCTTTTTGCTATAAAGGATATTCCTGGGACAACTGATCAAATTTGAATAAGGTCAGCAAATTAGATAATAGGCCAGTTGCCGTCCAGTTGACCCCATCTTGGTGCCCCCATGTGTGTCAGAGTAGAACTATGCTCCATAGGGTTTTCAATGGCTGATTTTTCGGAAGTAGATTGCCAGGCCTGTCTTTCGAGGTGCCTCTAGGTGAACGCGAACCTCCAACCTTTCGGTTAGCAGCTGAACTAGTCAATGGTTTGTATCCCCAGAGAGATTTGCTAATAGTACTGATCAATGTTGATTTCCTGACCTCCATCACTGCCCTGCGGTCACGGAAGAGATTATCCTTGTTTTTAGGAAATGCACCTGAAGCACTTGGGGGTGAAAATAAATAAATAGAATATATTAAAGCTCCAGGGGAGGTTGCCAGACATACTTTCATTTGGGTCACGTGTGTGTTCAGCCGACAAGCCGTGAGCACAGGACCCCGGGAGGGGGATGCGGCAATCCTGCCCCCACACTCTGCATACCCTTCTGAAGCCCTTCTGGGAGCCCTGCTCCGAACTGAGGACAGCGCCGACGGAAGCCGAGGTGCGCCACAGTTTCTTGGTCATTGGAGGTGGAGGAGCGTGTCTGCTTTCATTTTCCTCCTGAGGTTGAGCCTCGCTGTCCAAAACAGCGCGTCATCGGATCGCTGCTGTTGAGGAAAAACAACCACCGCTCTCACCTGGAATTGTGGGGCGTGTTGCCCCAGAAGCTCAGGTTTTCTGAGCCTGCTGGCCGGGACTTCGTTAAAGATCACAGAAAAGCGCCGGGCGAAGAAGGCGCCCTGCCCTAGCCTGCACCCCGTCTCTCCCTCGGGGCTGGGGAATCCATCTGCTACTCTGGGTGGGCACTCATACCTGCTCCTTCTCACAGAGGGTGCCCCCAGTGAGGGCCTCACTGCCGCAACCCCCCCCCCCCCCCCCCCCGTCCACCCTTCTGGGAATGCTTCCGAGCTTGGCCTGCTCGCTGACTTTCCTTGGTCCTTGCGACTTCTTCCCAGACCTTTGTTAAAGCCATCATTTCTCCTGGCCCGTGTGCATCTGACACACATCGCTCTTCTCCCGGCCCACGGCTGCTCAGACAATCGAGCTTCCTCCCCACCCGACACCCGAGGAGACAGCGTACTCTGACACCTCATCACTCCACGGTGGAGAGGGGAGGGCTTACAGACAGGACCACGCCCACCCACAGGTTATCTGTGGGGCCAGTGAGGGCTGCTTTCGCATATTTTAATGGAGAATTCTAGCATAACCCCCAAATCTTTATTCCAGTTCCAGGATTGCCATGCTGGAGCTCAGCCCATGAAACTGAACATTAAGAAAATAAATTATAAGCTTGATGCTTAGCTTTCAATGGTGTTTGGGCACAGCACTGGAGCCGTTGAGAAACACAGCCCTCTGAAAGTGCAGTTGAATGAGGAACTCGATGCCTAGAATCCAGTTTCTGGGCAAGGTGCTGTACACTGCCCTGCTCCCTGTAAAAGCACCTCGCCAGCTCTCTCAGACCTTGGGGCTTGTTAAACACTCTTCCTTTAAGCAGGAGAATGGTCAGGTGGTCAGGAGATGCTGACTTTCTATCGGGAAATGTCTCCCCTTGTGGTTTGAGGTTATGTATTCGGATATTATTTTCCTCATTCATCATTTATTTTCTTAAAATAATCAGCTCCCTTGGATTCTTGTGGCAAAGGCCTTCCAGTAATGTCTGGGACGGTTTCTGGGTGCTGGAGGGGTTGTGTGCTTTTAGCAGGGACACCTCAGGAAAGGAAGCCTTGAAGCATGAAAATAATATATGGTCAGTCTTTGCTCCCTCAGTAATATCTTGTACTCACTGATTTTTGCATTATAAATAAAAGAGCTGGCTTAGGTTTCTATTGGACGTCTATATCCGTCCCCTCTCCAGCTTCCTAGATGCTCTGAGTCTGGCTGCCAGCTCCCAGATTGGACTCCAACTCTACTTTAATAGCAAACGACTCCGTTTCGCATGTCTGAACGGGTCCAGGGCACAGGAGTGATCCAGAAAGCTGCACACTTCTCAACAAAAAATAGAACAAAACGTTCCTCCCTCCCCAAGATGCTTGGTGCTCAGAGCAGTTAAATCCCTTGGGACAGTGGCAGAGCAGTCTGTGACCTCCCCCCATGGCCTGACCCCTGGCTGCATTTGCACCCTGCACCCAGTTTCCTTTTAAGAAGGTTTTTCTGTGTTCTGCCAATGTGGTTTCCACCATTTCTAGTCTTGGTCTGCTGGGGGAAAACCCTTTAGTAGCTTGACTAGGACCCACTTTCCCTTGTCTCCACCACCTCTGTCTGGACCATTTTCCAGAATGAGGGAGAATGGGGGCCTGGTGATGGGACCAGCTTCCTGAAATCACTGGGTGAAGCAAACAGAGGGAGGCTTCATCGGGGCTTCACGCAATGGCCCCTGTGCATGGCTACACTCAGCCACAGGCAAGTCCCCCTTGCTCTTGCTTCTAGAAAGCTCAGGAGCTCAGAGCCCTACCATCACCACTTTTAGCCACTGTTTGGGGCTTATGATACGAGTCTTTCAAAATCCGTCTTACTTCGCAGTTCATGCTTATGTTTGCCTTCATCCCCTCTTCCTCCTTTATTTCATTTTTAGATGTTAACCTGCACATTCCCATAAGACAGCTGAAATTCTTCCTTAAAACGAGGCAGGGGAAATGTAACTATGAGCATGGCCTTGAACAAGGAACCCAGAGTTCAGGCCTGAGGAAACAATGTGAAAGGTGCAGGGAGGACACAGCTGCCGTCAGCTGATCACAAACCTTGTGTGACTGCAGGGCCAGGTGCCACGTACCTGCTTTGGTGGGTCCCTGTCAGGCAGGGGGGCCTCCACCTGAGCTTCCACCCTCAGGGAACATCCATCAGAGTGACCTGCACGTGGACAGTGCCCCCAGAGACCTAGGCTCTGGGTGTCTGATGGAAATGGACCTGACAGGTGCTGTGAGCAGCTCATGCGCCCTCTGGTGCTGGAGGACGATGAAGAGGTGTGTGGCCACAAATGGGGGCGCTCAACCCACATGTGCTGTGTAGCCTCTGAGCTCTGAGGCGCTTGTGAAGCAGAAGTTGGCACTGTCTACAACAGCTGTCCTTGACGTTCTCCTCGAAGGCTCCGAGCTTCCCCTCACTGTGGCTTGGCAGTGATTACAGTGTGGGTCCAGGTCTGGAAGAGTCCCTGAGCACAGAGGAGACTGCCCTTCACTGCAGCCCAGACCTGCCCGGGTCCCCTCCCACTGAGGATGCCAGCGCCCCTGGGCTCCTGCCAGAGCTGCATGTACTCACACAAAATGTTCTGGTCTCTGCTGCCATCTTGCCTGCACACTCAGGGGCCACAAAGGCAGGGCCACAGTGAAGGTTACGGAGCGAACACAGGATTCCGAGCTGCAGGTAGCTGTCAGCAGACTTGGAAAATTAGCTTGTTTATTCTAATCCTTCTGCGAAGTCATAGTTCATGGGTTTCCTCTTTCAGGGACTTTACAGTGAGACCAGGCAATAGAAAACCAGGCTTCCACCTGTCCTGGCTGCCCTTGCTGGCCATGGCTTTGACCTTGGCCACGGGACATCCAGGCAAAAAGCTCTGGAACAGATGGAAGCAGTGAGGGCCAACATTTTGAGGACTCTCCCTTTATCTTGCAGACTGTCCCATCCCTCAAGTTGTAACACAACTCAGCTAGGGGAGCAGACAGACTCGGCTTAGCCGCAAGCCCTGTCTTCTTGGCCTGGTGCTCCCTTACTGGTGACTGGGGCAGGTCTTGTCCATTCTCCAGGTCCTCAGTCCCTCTCTGAGATGTAGGAGTCGGATGACGATCTCCTAAGCTCCTTCAAAGTGAAGGCTGCCATTCACACAGTGAGGCAGTTGATGGACACTGTCTTAGGCTGGGTTCTCTAGGGAGCAAAACCAGTGAAACATATATATAAAGAAATATAAAGAGATTTATCTCAAGGAAATGGCTGACACAGTTGTGGAGGCAGGCAAGTCCCAAATCTGTGGGTCAGGCATCAGGGTGGAGACTTCTCCTGACTCTTGTTTGACCCAAAATTGGCAGGTCAGACAGCAGGCTGCTGGTTCATGTCCCAGGAACTGGAGGTCAGAGGATGACGAGTTGAATGCAGGATCCAGATATAGTTTTGCCAGAGCATCCATATATATTAGATGTAAACAACATCCCCAAGGAAACTGATTAGCTTTCAACTGATTGGCTGCTCGCATGAGATCATAAAATGGAGGATGATTACATGATATCTGCCAAACCACTGACAACCATGGCCTAGCCAAGTTGACACGTAACCTTTACCATCACAGACAAGGAAGGCCTTCCTCTTCCCAGGATCACTTTGAGAACTGGGCACGGACTGGCTCTTCACCTGCTGACTCCAGCTTAGTCTCAATCACTTCCCAGATGCCACTTCCTCTAGGAAGCCCACTAAGGTTGGGGGCCTGGCTCCCTCCATGTCCCCCATCAACACGCTGTTACTGACCATAAACGAGTGTAATCCCCTTCATGAGGGTGGGAACATGCCAGTGCCTCAGCTGGGACCTGGGGCAGGGCAGACATGCAATGAAGAACCACTGAAAGAAAGATTGGGTAGCCGAGGCAGGGTGTCCAGAGTCCAGATGCATGCACCATCTTGGATTCAAGCCAGTGGGGAAAACTTGTGGCGACTGTCAGGCCTGGACACCCATCCCTTCACCATTGTCCTCACACCACTTTGTCCAGCCCCTCCCCTGTCTTGGTCTCTCCACAGCGAGGGAGAGGGCTGGACAGAGGAGGATGGCCTTGTACAATCATGGTCAAGGATGCTGGTCACATCTCTGTGGCTCCCCAGTGCCGTGGTGAATTCTGTGTCCACCTAGCTGGGCTGTGGTGCCCAGTGGTTTGGTCACACTGTCTAGATGTTGCTGTGAAGGTCATTACATGACTAACATCCCCCATCAGCTGACAGCAGATCACCCTCCATGATGTGGATGGGTCTCACCCAATCAGCTACGAGTGAAAATGGAGGTTTCCTGAGGGAGAAGGATCCTGCCAGGGTTCCCAGAATGTTGCCCGACTTACAGACTTTGGACATATGATTATTGGAATTTCCAACCTGACCTATGGATTTTGGACTCACCAGCTTCCACAACTGCATGAGCTAATTCCTTAAAAATCAATAAATTTCTCTTTCTGTCTCTGCCTCTCTCTCTCTGTCTATGCTTTTAGCAGGGACACCCAACATCTAAGGAGACAGCGCACTCTGACACCTCATGCTCCGCAGACACGAGGGTCCCACCATAGATTATCTGTAGGGCCAGTGTGGGGTGCTGTCTGTGCTTGAGCATATATCTACATATCCTATTAGTTCTGCTTCTCTGGAGAGCCCTGACTAACACATCCACTTCCCTGTTCCCTGTCCTAGTCTCTTGGCTAATGGACTCTGAGAGTCAAGCAAAGCAAGGCGAGGAATATGCCAGCAATCAAAGGGCTCCAAACCCCGTGGAGTGTTCTGCCCCTCTTGCCTGTACCGTCTTGAGGCCACATCCCCTTCTTGGACACTCCAACCCCAACTGCCCTTTGTGAAGCGGGAGCCCTGAAACTAGATCCTCTTAGCCCAGAAGGCTGGGTGGTCCGGATGGCAGTTTCTTGAGAGAGGAGATGGGCTGCGCCCCAAGAGTTTCAGAGGAGAGCCATGGGTGCAATGCACCACTATTCACACGTTGTCTGCCCAGAAGTCGGATCAGCTCTCAGATCCGCATACCTGCGGCAGCCTTGGTGGCCCAGGGCAGGGTGAGATATTTTTCCACCCGCCGACTACCAGCCGGAGAAGACGGGGGAGCAAGGGGTAGGGTGGATCACAGTCGTTACCGGTAATTCCCCGGCTCCGGTCTCTCAGCTCTGGTCTCAGAGCTCGCTGGGTTTTTCCTCTGCAAACTCCCTTTTTATCATCATAGGTGGTGTCTTGCTCTGGCAGCCCCGGTGTTCACTCTAGCACACCCCCTTTGTCCTGGAGCCCAGGTGCCCGGAATCCAAAGGAGACACCAGCTGAGTGACCAGCTCACATTGTGGAGCTTCTTTGAGGCCTGCAGAGCCTGCTGACCTGTGCAGTTCCTCCTGCTTGTCTGCAGCTCCCAAACAAGGAGTCCCAGGGTTCCAGACAGTGCTGAGGGCTAGGGGGTGGGCCTGGGATCCAGAGGGCCTGTGGCCTGCAGGCACCTGTCTGAGCGATCCAGCAGGCACACACCAGTGGGCAGCTAGCTAGATGCCCTTGGAAAATATCTGCCAGCACCTCCAAGAAAACCAGAGAAGCTCTCACAGTGCACGTGGAAACCTCCCACCAGATCAATGCAGAATGGGACCCCCAGGAGGTATTTGGGGGAAGTTGAGGCCCAGACCCTAGGACATGTAGATATTCATTAAATATTCTTTGAATGAATGAATGAACTAGCCTTATCTAGCTTTGATGGGTGTAGTGGTTTTAAAATATTCCCCCTAATTGTTTGACACTGTCTTGCTCAAAAGATGGAGCCTAATTTCCCTTGAGTGGACTTAGTGACTTGCTTTTAATGAACCCATCCCCTGTCTGTCAGTTGTCCTACTGTGGTAGCTTGTGTGTTGCTATGATGCTGGAAGCTATGCCACCAGTATTTCAAATACCAGCAAGGCTACCCATGGTGGACAGGTTTCAGCAAAGCTTCCAAACTAAGACAGACTAGGAAGAAAGAAGTGGAAGATCTGTTTCCAAAAATCAACCAAAGAACCTTCTGGATCACAACAGAACATTGTCCGACTCACTTGCTTTGGACATGTCATTAGGAGGGATCCATTACTAGAGAAAGACATCAAGTTTTGTGAAGTAGAGGGCCAGTGAGGGTGGGGGAGACCTTTGGTGATATGGATTGGCACAATAGCCACAATGATGGTCTCAAACATGCTGACAATCATGAGGATGACACAGGACAGGCAATGTTTTGTTCTGTTGTACATAGGGTTGCCATGAGTCAGAGTCAACTCTATGGCATCTATTGGTCTGTCTGTCTGTGTATCTATCATATATTTATCTATCCTGTAGTTAATAGAATACTGCAGACATGATAGTGTGTGACTTACAAGACTAGGTCAGAAAAGACATTGTAGCCTCTGTCTTGCTCTCTCTTGGATCATGTGCTCTGGGGGAAGCCAGCTGCCATGTTGTGAGGGCACTCAGTTAGCTCTATGGAGAGGCCCACATAGTAAGTGAATGAGGCCTCCTGCCCACCAGCCAACACAGGCTCGCCAAGCATGAGCTTGAAAGTGGACCTTCCAGTCCCAGATCAGCCTTCAGATGACTGCAGACCAAGGTGACATCTTGACTGAAACATCATGAGAGACCATCACCTAGCCGAGCTGTTCCCAGATTCCTGACCCACAGAGACTGTGTCAGATGGGAAATGTTCACTGTCTTCAGTTGCTAAGTGTTGGGGTAATTTGTTCTGTAGCAATGGATAACTATTACAATGGGTAAGGGCTTTCTCTAAAATATGAAACTGCTCATGTCATCCCAGAACTTTGGCCCATCTACCTTGGGAAAGACATCTGCCCTCCTTTGGCCATCCACTTAATCCCATGTGATAAATGCTGATTATGCATTTGCTGTGTACCAGCGCTGAGGAGAGAAAGATTAAAAATCTAGACTGGTAGATGACTTGGGATGAGGAAGTTTGTCCCTGCCAGTTTCTGTTCCAGGGGCCAGCAGCCACCTCCTCCTCTCTAGAGGCGGCAGGATCCTCATGAGGCAGAGAAGCGGTCTGTGGTGCCATCTTCTCCCATTCCCTACATGAGCTTCTTGACCTTGCTGCTCCACTGCCGGAGCCAGAATGGCAGCCTCCCCACAAATACAATTTATCCAAAGGCCTCAAGAGTAAGTACAGCTGGCTTCCCAGTTGGGATGGCCTTGGAGATCGACCCCAAGGCCAGTAAATCTGTAATGCTGTGGATGCCAGCCACAAGATTCCCCAAAACAGTCAGTGGCAGAAATCGACGAACAAATTACAACCAACTGAACATGATGTTCCCAGGTTGATCACAGCCCTGGTGGGAAGGAACTGGCTTCTCAGAAGCAAGCTGTCCATTCCGAGGCATCTCCTGAGAGGCCCAGCAATATTCATCACTCCCCTCGGAAGCAACATGAATCCATGGAAAGAGCCCTGTCCTCAGACAGAGCTGTGCTGAGTCCCGGCTCTGCATTCCCGGCTGCCCAGTGTGGGCGGTGACTGCTCTCTTTGCGTCTCACTGTCCTAAAGGGAGTGATAACAGCGAGGCTACGGGGCCTTTGCAAGGATTCGGGCAGTGTCTGAGTCTCCTGGGGCTGTCATAACAAAATACCACAAACTGGTGGTTTATAAGAACAGAGTTGTATTCTCTCACAGTTCTGGAGGCTGGGATCTGAATTCCGGGCATCCACTCTAGGGAAGGATCCTTCCCTGTCTGTTCCATCACATCGGGGCTTCTGGTATCCCTGGGCATTTCTTGGTTGTAGCAGCATCTTCACATGGCCATCTTTCCTCTGTCTTTCTGTGTCTCTTCTCTTTTATAAGACACCACTCATAGTGGATTGGGACCCACCCTACTCCAGTGTGACCTCATGTTAACTGATAACATCTTCAGAGATCTTATTTCCAAACCAGTTCACATTCACAGGCACAGGGGTCAGGTTTTCAGCCTGTCTTTTTAGGGGACACGATTCAATTCATAGCAGGCAGACAGCAAGTGCAAGGCGAGTGAGAGGCACACTTTGTGGGGCTGCTCCATTAATACCAGCTCCCTTTCCCTTACTGAGTCTCTGGGTGGTGCAAATGGTTAAGGTGCTCAGCTGCTAACTTGAAGACTGGAGATTTGAGTCCACCCAGAGGCACCTTGGAAGAAAGTCCTGGTGATCTACTTCCAAAAATCAGCCTTTGAAAACCCTATGAAGCACAGTTCTACTCTGACACGCATGGGGTTGCCATGAGTCAGAAATAATTTGATGGCAATAGGTCAATTTCCCCTTACTTCTTTCTAGCTGCTTTCACTGATTAATCCTGAGTGGACTCTATTCCACCAGACCCGACCCCCTCCAAAGCTGCTCAAGCTTTAATAGATGGTGCTACCTTGGCATAGCCCATGTTTCACCAGTCTTGGGGCTGGTAGACCTAGAGAAGAGAAAATGGGCTGAAGGCCTTCCCTCAAAGGAACCACCAAGGCTGCCAAACCCAGAACCAGCCTGCACCTTGGACCTGACCAGCCGCCTCCCTCCACTCCTGCCACCCAGGGTGCAGGCTGGTCACAGGCAGTGGATCTGACCCCAGACCTGCCCCACTAAGGGGTGCCAACGAGGGCCGAGTGTCATCCAGACAAAACAGGGCTGGGATTTGGGCACTCTGCATCTAAGTCTGACCTTATGTTGTCAGTGTCACCTTGGGCAAGCCACACCCCTCTCTGGGCCTCCCTTTCCCCACCGGCAAACAGAGAGTGTGGGCTAGCCTCAGAGACTCTGGCGTTCTGAGTCCCACTGGGCAGATGGGTGAGTCAGAGCATGAATCTAAAGTAAAAATAGAGTCTCACTGATTTGGCCCGAGACATCAGGAGATGTCTGAGGATCACAGCTCGGCCTCCTCTGGCGGAATCATTCCAGTCTCCCAAGTTATTCATCACGGGAGTGGTTATCTAGCCACCAAATCATCACGTGCTCTCTCTGAGCTCCATCCCATCTTCCCAAGCCCACAGAGAATGTCCTTGCCCAGTTTACACAGAATATAAATTACTCCGGAAGAGATTCCTTTTTAGATAGCTCAGGGTAAGGAAACCAATAAAAGAGTCAACTGGCCCTTTCTCAATGGCCCAGCCCATCTGCATCTCTGACACCCCTAGGTCTCAGCACAATCGTCCACGTTTGCCTTTTCCTTAGACAAGATTCCACAAGCCGCTGATTGTTGGAGCCTTCCTCCAGTGAGGACTCTACCACCTGTGTGCTGGGTCCTGGCGGCATCCCAGAGACATGCCCCCCAAACAAGGGCTGATTTTCAGAATTGACCTGTAACCCCACTCCTGGGCAAGATGCGCATCAGCCAGAGCCTCCAAATTCCCTTCCAACCAGCTCCTCACAGTCTCTCACGTCCCCCAGAAATCTTCACTCATCCACAGCTTGTATCAAACCATGTGTATGAACCACATCATGGGTTTTCAAAAATCAACTCACCATGACCCTAAAGCCAGCACAGCCCTGGTCCAAACTCTATGCGCTGTGTAAGACCTGAGAGGCAGAAACAGCCACCCATTCTCTGCTGCTTATTGCTTTGACTCTCCAGGCTGGGACTCTCACGCTTGTCTCAAAGCATGTTCCAGGCACGCATTATTTATTGCCAAGATCTATCTGTGATTACCATGGTCTGACAGCCCAGCTGCATTGTGAGAACAGGCAGTCTGCAGCAAGATAACTGGGACTTGAAGCCCATCGCCTTGCCCAAGTGCTCTCCCTATCAGAGCTAAGAGAGATGGCTTGGGAAGAGAAACAATCATCCATCTGCCTACACCTCTGGGCCAAGGCAAGAGGACTCCAAAGAGAAGCTCTGAGAACTTTTCAGTGTGAACAAGCCTAACGACTTAGGTTTGAGAGAAAGCTCTATTCTCCAGGAGAGCAACATGGATCCATCCTGACCGAAACTCTCTGTAAGTGGCCATGGTGAGTCGCCGATTCCACATAACTCATTTCACCCAGTGTACTTGGCTTTCTCTAAAATGAAAACCCAAACCTCCTCTTTTTCTCTTACTTCCTTTTGAAGACAGAAGAACAGCTGCCACTTCCCTCTCAGCTGGTGCTGTTGGGCATAGGAAAAGGTAGATTTATACAAGGCAACAAACATGGTGACAACCCACTGTATTGGAGAATGAGAAATGGAGTGAATCTACACTGAAGTTGATCACAGTCGCAAGGGGAAGGAGGAACTCGGCAGCACTGTGAAGTCCAAGACATGGCAGCCTCCTTCCCTGTGCCCCAGACAGAGTAGCTGTCACGGCTGGGGAGGTGGTTCTTTCCAGAAGCCACCTGAGCCTGATGCCTGAAGCCCTGAGGCCCGGGTGCTCTGCAGGCCCCACTGTGCAGATACCACAGCTAGTAAGGCTCTTCCTTCTGTGGCTCCACTCCCCAGGGTGTGCAGAGAAACTACGTCAAGTGGGGAGGCAAGGAGCTCTATTGAGTCCTGGGACAAACCTCAGTGGTCTCCCATGTAAAACTTCTCTCCTGTAAAACTGAGCAGTTCCCTCCCTCCTCACATGTCAAATGACCTCCAAGGTGCTGAGGCCATCTTGGGTCAGTGGGCATGGTGGTTAAGAGTGGACTCCGGTGTCAGCCACCATCCTGCCACCTACTAGCCATGTGTCCTGGGCAAGTTACTCCATCAACAGGCCTCTAGTTTCTCAACTGGAAGAGGAGAAGTAACAATAACTCCAACCCCACATATTTGTGATGAGGAATAAACCAGGTAATCAAGGTCAAGTGTGGCTAGAACACAGCAGGTGCTCAAGAGGTATTGACCATCATCATCACCACCACTACCATTATCATCACCATCATCACCACCACCACCACCATCATCATCACCATTATCATATTCACCATCGTGACTGGTATGTAAGTTTCAATATTGTTGTCATTGTGCATGACCTAGGCCATGGCCCACCCCTCTGGCTCTGCTCAGCTGACCCAAACTCCTAGACCTCTCATTCCTGAGGGGCAGGGAGTTGAAGCCCAGTAATAAGGCCTAAAGACATTCACAACCCCAAATCCCACAGGACAGAATCCAGCCCATGTGTCTCCCCATTGTCCCCTTCTCCTTTCCCTTCGCTAAAGACATCACCTTCCTACAGCTTATCATCTTTCTCCACAAAGTGGACAAGTCCCTTGAAATCTATCTCCATTTTCAAGAAGATTTCCAAAGAGGCACATCAAAACTACGTGGACCAGGCTTCTCACCCTGACCTGACTAGCACCAAGGAGAGAAACTGAAGTTCTACCAGAAGGGTTGGCCTCTGCATCACTTCCTTGCTCTCTCTCCCTGCAGGGACGTGCTCACCCAGAAGGCCTTCACCAAAGGTAAGGTGGCCTCCAGGGAAGCACAGAGCTCCCCACCCTAGCCAGAATAACCCACAGAAGCTGGTTGCTTTTACAGAAAGAGGAGAAAGACGAACCACATTTGGCCACATCACCTGAGATTGCTAGAGAGCAGAATAACCTTGCAAACAAAATCCACTAAAAGGCCCAGGTCATTGCTTCAACCCATTTTAGCTCTTTAACACCTCCTATCGACCCCAAGCATTCCCCCTCCTTTTTTTTTACTCTTTCAAAAGAGGGTAGCTAATAAGATTTTACCTCTTACCCTCATATCAGTTTCCTAGGACTACAGTGGCAAATGACCACAAACTTAGTGGCTTAAAACAACACAAATGTATTCCCTTACAGTTCTGAAGATTAGAAGTCCTAAAATTAAGATGTTGGCAGTGCTAGTTCCTTCTGGAGGCCCTAGGGGAGAATCTATTTCCTTGCCTTTTCTAGCTTCTAGAGGCCGCCCACAACCTTGGCTAATGGCCTCTCCTCCATCTGCAAAGCCAGCAGCTTTACATCCTCCAATATCTATCTTCTCTCTTTCTCTGACACACACACACACACACACACACACACACACACACACACACACACACCCCCCTCTGCTTCAGTCATCTCATCTCCTCCTCTGACTCAGACCCTCCTCTCCCCCTTATAAGGACCCTTGTGATTACACTGGGCCCACCTGGATAATCCAGGATCATCTCTCATCTTAGACCCTTAACCTAATCATTGCCGCAAAGTTCCTTTTTGCCATCTGAGGTCACATGTTCACAGGTCCCAAGATCAGTACATGGGCATCTTTGGGGGCCTTTATTCTGCTGACCACACTCCGTTTTTGCTCCTTTTTGAGTGAAGGCACTAATAAGAAGGTAAGTCTCTGGGAGGCAAACAGCCAGGGCTGAAGAAAGAGTGCATTCGGGCAGGTGGCATAGCCAGGGGACTGGTTGCCCCATCAGGCCAAGGGAACCAACACTGACCAGCCAGGAGGATCGGCCACTGTGACATCTCAGCCTCGACGCTGGACACACGGAGAGTGTGAGAGTCAGGCTTCACTGGCCTCAGGGCCCCACTTGGTCCATGGCTGTACAGAGTGTGAGCAGGCTTCCCTTGGGTTTATAAGGCCCCAGTGTGCAGTTATGGTTCTATAAAATGAACGTGGGGCAGACTCTTCGTCTGGGTGTTTCTCCACGCACCTCCCTTTTTTTTGGTAAAAAATGAGATGTCAAAACCAAGATCTGATCACTGTGTGATGCCTCCCTTGGCTACACCCCGTCCCTTCTTCCCCATTCCCACTGGCAGGGAAGCTTATCATTCCACCAAGCACTTCAGCTGAGATGGAACAGTTCATTTATCTGAGTGTCCAAGCCTCTCCAGGGAGAAGGAAGAAGTGTCTGCACGCTGGCTGGACCTGTCACCCCAAACACCTACTCACGTGACGTGTTCTCAGGTGTTCGGTAGGTGCCTGGAAAGTATCGACCCCACTCCCACCCCCAGAAGACCCTGGCTCAATGCTCAGAGAAAGGCTTGGGCCCTGGCCAGTCTCCAAGCCACACACTGTGCTCCACCATGAATCCAGGAACTATTCCCTGAGCCTGCTTCCTGGGCCGGCCCACCAGGAGAGCGGGGAGCCCCTCCTCCAGACAATGAGACGGGCTCTCCTGGCTGACCCCTTACCGCCCATCCAGTCTGAGCCAGGAACAGCCTGGAGGACTCTGACAAACACAAGTGTTTGCTTTCCTGCTGGGCTCATTTTCTTTATCTGGTGTAGCTTTTTCCGAGGTTTCCTTCTGATAACAAAAGTTCCCCAGGTGGTGGCAGACCATCAACAACTACTGTTATAATGCCAAGAGCAGGGAAAGTCTATTTAAAGTTTCTACCAAATGCTACCTGATCCCACCTCACCATGCCCTACCTGTCCATCCCAGGCCTGCCTTTTCAATCCATGAGCTAGTTCCCAAATTGCCTCTTTTGCTTTTCCACTATCTCTTCTTTCCTCAACTCAGCCTCCGAGTCATGCGATGGGAAATCTGTTATCAGCGTAATTCAATTTACTTCCATCTCCCAGGGCCATCGCACCCCTTCCCGTACTTCATCCATCACCTCGAGATGAGATACAGCCAGTGACCCCGCCTCTGTCTTCGCAGCCCACCCTTCTCTGAGTGCCTGTCTGCAATTACTGCTGGCATTTTCACCTGGGTGCCCACTAGCCTCATAAAACCAAGCCAGCTTGAGGTAGTATCTATGAGGTTTGGGTGACTTGGAGGAAACCATTTAACCTCTTTGACGGCTGAGATAAAGACGGATCCCCCTCATGTCCTGCATGAGACATGAACGAGATAACATGTGTCAGGTGATTAGTTCTGCCTTCAGCCCTGGAGAGAGCTGGATGAATGCAGACTGTTTATCAACATCCTCATCGTCGCCCGCCTGCTTCATCATCGCCGCTCTTGTTTCCCTGCGGTCCCACCTCCTGTTCCCTATTTCAGTGAAGATTTCCCACTGTCCACCTAGGTGTCCAAATTTGGAGACTCAGGAGCAGCATCCACTCCTTACTTCCCTCCCACCTACACACTCAAATGCTCTGTGCTTCCCAATCTCCCCTTCCACACCTTCCAGGTCTCTACCTTCTCATGCCTGTATGGCTGTACACATCATCAACCACCCATCTCCAGTCTTATCCTCCTCTCCCCCAATTTATTACCCACACTGAGCTGGCATAAACTCCTTAAGCTCAAGTCCCAAAGGTCACTATCCTACTGAAGCCACCAAAGTGTGGCAGGCACCTTGTGTGGTCTGACAGCCCGTGCCCGCCTGTCTCCCTCTCCTTGCCTCGCAGCCAAGCCCCTCTCCTGCTCAGGGCTTTGAACCAGTTTGAACTGGTTCATTCATGGCCAATGAAGCAAAACTGGAACAGACCCAAATTTTTAAAATTTGAGTGACCTGGAACGATAACCAGAACAGGAAAACTTATGGGTCGAAGCCTGGAATGGGAGACTTGGAAGAGGCGTAGTAAGCCCTTTCAGGAGCCTAATGCATGAGATTGGATTATTGCCAGGACTGTGGAGAGCGACACACATTCAGAGTGGTGTAGTTAGCTGTCATCTTTGAGCAGAGCACTGCTGTTTCTGACTCTGCGCAGAATCCAACGGGCAAAAGATTTGGTTGCTTCGCAATGCATATGCTGCCTTTTTTTTTCTAAGAGGGAGATTAAGTTTCTAGCAGGCCTTTGACTTGTAATTTTTCCCTTTCTGGTTATGGCTCTGGTTCATCCAAATTTTAAAAAATTCAGGTCAGTTCTGGTGTCACTTCCTCAGCCATGATTAAACTGGGAAGAACCAGTTTGAAGCCCTGCTCCTGCTCTCCATGAGCCCTTCCCAGCCTCCCTTGTAGTTATGGCCTGGCCATGTGACTCCATCCTGGTCAATGGAACCTGAGAGGAAGTCGACTGGGAAAGGGGCCCTGGCCCTAAGAAAGCGACAGGGAAGGGAAGGAGAAGCCTGGCAGGGGGACATGACACCAGGGGATGCAGTGCTAGGGCTGCAGGAGCAAGCTCAGGGCCAAAGCCAGCATGTGGGCTGGCGGAGCGAGATGAGGGGTGAGCTGGGTCCTTGCTGCCCCTGAAGACCACCGAGTCCACCCAAGACTACCCACCACCAGACTTCTTACAGGAGGTAACAGTCCTTGAGGGGTAAGCAATGTTAGTTGGACCTTGGGTTATTGGCAGGTGGGAGCCTCCTAACCGATGCCTGTAGAATCCTTGGAGGAGTATTCAAGGCTGCTACTTCAGTGTCCTGGGGCTGCCGAGACTAATTACCACAAACTCACACATTCAAATACACTCACTCACTTGCTCACACACTCATGCTTACATTCACACTCACACATACTCACACACTCACACATTTATACCCACTTACACTCACACATTTACTCAGCCACATGCTCACTCATAAAACACACACTCATCCACACACATTCATTCACACTCACACTCACTCTCCCATATTCACACACTCACACTCCCCCCATATACTTACACACACTCACATACCCTCACTGTTACTTTCCTCTGTGTGGCCAGGGCACTTCACGAATTGCAATTGTTTGTCTATGTGTCTCTCTCCCAACCAAAGATTCAGATCACGCTGAACCTCGCTCACATTTGTCTTCCCAATCTCCAGGATGCTTCCTGACATTTTTATTGACAGAATCTATCAACAAATGCATAAACATCAATACTGATGATTTGAACTATGCCATGCTCAATGTTAATTGATTTGTTTTGAGCTGACTTGCAGTGTTTAAGAAGTTTAACCTACCCTAGACCAGGAAGCGTTGTGTGGAGTTTTGTGCCTCCTACTAACAGCTGCGTGCCAGGAGGTGTGTGTGCGTGTGACCACACAGGTACAACTATGCACATACGTGTTTATGAATAGGCCCCCTATTTCAAAGCACACCAGAAGAGCCTTCTTCTCCACTTCTGGGTTTCATACTACAAAGACCTCTCCCTCTCTGAGTCATTCATTTAGCAAATGTCCACTGAACGCCTTCCATGGGCAGGCTGCATGCATGCTTCAGGATTAGGCAGTGGTCAAGACACTCACCCTCAGGGGCATAAGACAGGAGCCCTCAGGGGGATTCCTGTCCACTAGCAATGTTTACTTCCCCACACAGCAAACACAGTCATCTCTCACAACCAGCATCTCCACATTCACTGGCCATCGAAGACATGAACACTGCCCCTCCACAACAGCAGACACAGCCTCCCACACCCACTCCCTGCCCTCGATACCCTCAGGGAGCCACCCTGCATGGCCATCCCGAGGTGGCTTTCCTACTTGGCAAGCATAGCGACAGCAACATGTGTTTTGCTTGGCGCGTGAGCACTGACGTGATGAAGGATGAATTGGACCACAAACAAGGGTGCTGATGCCAAACTAATTGATTTCACAAGCAAGAGGGCGACCTGCCAGAGCTCCCCCACCCAAGAACGGGAGGGTGCCAGCCCGTTCTCCTCACAGAAGGGAAGCCAGGTGGCGTGCACCAGCCGACCAGTGTCTGGAGTCCTTGTCTAAGCCAAGCTCACCGCTTGAACTGTGACCCTCACTGCAAAGGCTGGATGCACCCGCTCTCCCACAACATATACCTCCCCCTACACATACACCACACACACAACACACCACATACACATCACACACAAGACACGTAAAACATACCACACCCATAGACGCACACATGTCCTGCTGCTCTTATGCAAACTCTGCCTTCTAGGAAGTCACCCTGTGTAACAGACAGACTGTGCTGCTGGGCTCTGGCATGTTCTAGCAGTGACCTCCACGTGTGCCTCAGTTTCCCATCTGTAACAGTGTTGTCCCCACAGAAGCAGACCTGGCCATAGGAGCAGAGCCCCTGTGAGGAATGAACTCGGCCATGCTCAGTGCCAGGCATCGTTGGAGACTGGTGGGAGATGGAGAGCACTGCCTCCCATGGGGAGCAGAACACTCGGGTCTCCTTCTGACACCATGTCATCAAAGCCCTCTGTGACTTGCTCACAGTCCTACTTGAGATTGGCCATTACAACAAATAGTAGGGACACAGTAACCCCAGCCCTTGTCTGTGAGCCAGTTACCCAGTCCTGGGAAGCAGGGCTAACTCAGCATGGCTTCAATGGAGGAAGGAGGACTGTGGGTGCAAATGGCCCATGTGTGCAAATTTATCCTTTGCATGCCAGCCCTGCCCCCCTCCCCCACCTTAGTGGACTACCTGGCAGAGCGTCCGTGGCCAGCTTGAGCCCAGCAAGCTGAGCCCAGTGGTGTGCTCTTCCCGAATATCTTCTCCATCATCGAAGGGAATGCTGAGGCTCACTGATCCCCAACTCAGTCCCCTTTGTCTGAAAGGGGCAGCATTTAGAGATGGTCTAGAGAGTGATGACATTCTAACACAGTAGCACATAGGCACACAGAAGACGTTTAGAATGTTTCAATTCAAAAGAGATGTCCACAATGCTGAACACACATTCCAGTCCAGCTCTGCCACCAGCTGCTGGGCGCCCCCTAACCTCTCTGAGCCTCATCCTCCTCGTCAGAGTGTAGGTGCCTCATGCCCCTCTGTGAGGTTGTCAGGATGAGAGGAGACGCTGCTAGGTGCTCAGCAGGGTGCTGTTAGTGCGTGTTCAAAAGCGTCCATTCCTTCCTCTCCTCAACGTGCGTGCAGGTCACATACCCAGAACGGGGCCATGGGAACAGAATGTGGGTCTCTCCTGGTGGTGCAGGAAACCGTGCTTACTGTGTGCTGAATAATTGTCTTCATATGAGGCTCTTCCCTCATTGTTTTCCCAGGGCACATTTGATGTGGTCACTGGAGTTTTAAGTGTTTGTAGCTGTTTCTAAATGTGCATCCCTCGCCCAAGTTCACAGAGGTGGCTTCCGTGGGAGTTCAGCCTCTGCTCAGTGCCTCAGGGCATACAGCGCAGAGGACGCCGTCTGGCGGACTCTGCTGGACCTCCTGCCCCGGGCAGCGGAGCGCCGTCCTCTGGTGTGGTCAGAAGACACAGGCTCTAGAAGCAGCTCTGCCGCCAAGTCCAGGATCAAGTCACCACAAGGGCTGAAGACACTTCTGGGTCACAGAGCAACCTTTCCACCTGTTCCCGGTACTACTGTTCTGCCAGACTGCACCCTGTCTCTGAAGAGCAGCACCTCAGTTCAGCTGTGGGTGCCCTCC
This sequence comes from Dugong dugon, assembly GCA_030035585.1. Taxonomy (NCBI): domain Eukaryota; kingdom Metazoa; phylum Chordata; class Mammalia; order Sirenia; family Dugongidae; genus Dugong; species Dugong dugon. Next base: position 31,619,442 of record CM057478.1, read on the forward strand.
ACGCAGGCATGTGGTTTGGGCAGAGCTGACCAGCACCATAAGTGGTCACATGACCTAGGCGCCGCCAATCACAGCATCTGTGCCCTGGCTGAGGGGACTGGTCCAGGGTAGGCGGTGACCAAAGTTAGGCCAGTGGGACGAGGTCCTGGGCTAAGGCTGGCTGCACTGGATTCCCGCTCTCCATGGGGCAGGGTTAGAACTGCCAGAGGCTGCTGAGAAACCACTGAGAGGCTGCCCCTGGGGAGGAACCACAGAGAGGCAGAGGCCAAGCTGGACACAGACCCCCGACACCCCATCTGAGCTCCAAATCCAGCCACCTGGCCACATCCCCTCACCGGGTGCCTGGCTTCTCCGGAACCACTCACCACATGAGCCTGCCACCTCCCACTCCCACACCTGCCCCTCATCCTCCTGCCCACCCATCCATCAGAGGCAGCACGAGCTCTGCAGGCGCCTCAAGGGCTGGGCGGTCAGGGTGAGTTGCTCACCCTCTCTGAGCCTGCCCTCCTCTGTCCAGGAGGCTGCTGAGAGGGTCAGTGATCAGGGAGGCTGAAGAGCTTCCCAAGAGTGGGTCAGGACGAGGCGGTGAGGCCAGAGATGGTGGAAACCACTTCCAGCTGTAGATAAGTCAGCCAAGTGCACAAAAGGGGAAGCTTCGACCTCGTTTGGTGGCAGAGTTGGGGCCCAGTGGCATTAGGCTCTACTCCCTGGAAGCTGTGCGTGCCGCCTTAGGTAACAAAGGTTTTGCAGGTGTGATTAAGTTAAGAGTCAACACCTGAGATAAGTCCGTCCTGGATTATCCAAGTGGGCCCTACATGCAGTCAGATTATCCTGATAACAGGGAGGCAGAAGGAGCTGTGACGAGAAACAGAAGAGGAGGAGGCTACGTGACGACAGAGGCAGACACTGGAGCGATGCTGCCACAAGCCAAGGAACTCCTGGAGCCTCCAGAAGCCGGAAGAGACAAGAGAGGATCCTTCTCTAGAGCTTCCAGAGGGAACACAGCCCTACTGACATCTTGACTTCAGACTTCTAGCCTCCAGAACTGTGAGAGAATAAATTTCTGCTGTTCTAAGCCACCCAGTTTGTGGTACTTGGTTACAGCAGCTGCATAAGCAAAGCTATTTCATTATTTGTTAATAGTGTGTCTTCCCCGCATCAGAAGACACTTTATACACAGGTTTGGGGAAGAAGGATCCTTTTTCAAATGAGAAAAGAAGTTAGCGCTTGGCTTACCTAGAACAACAGCATGTTGACATGCCTCCTCTCTGCAGAGGACACAGGTGAGAGGTAGACGGTTGACTTGCCTCTTCTGTGCAGAGGACACAGGTGAGAGGTAGACGGTTGACGTGCCTCTTCTGTGCAGAGGACACAGGTGAGAGGTAGACGGTTGACGTTCCTCTTCTGTGCAGAGGACACAGGTGAGTGGTAGATGGTCCCTCCACCAGGGACCATGAAGTCTATATCAGTGCTTCCTGAACTCTGACACATGTAGGAAGCCTGGGGGACTGGTTAGAATGTAGGTGCTCATTCAGCAGGTGTGGGCAGGTAGGAGTCCGCCTTTCTAACAGGCTCCTGGGGGAGCTGGTGCTGGGCACAGGGGACCATAGCATCTGGCGGCCCTGTGGAATTTGTTAGAAATGCAAATTCTGGGGGCCGTCCCACATCTCCTAGATCAGAATCTCTGGGGACAGCCTGGTAATCTGAGTTTAACAAGCCCTTCAGCAGATTTGGATGCTCAAACAAGTTTGAGCACTGTGCGGTCTGGACTTTGGCAAAGTTTGGTCCAGGTGCCTCCATTTCCTCCTTACTTGCACACCAGACATCATTAAACAATAATGTTCTGTCCCACTGGGCGAGACTCAGCCTGGGAATCCTTCTCAACATAGCAGCTCAGCAACCACAGGAGTTGGCACTCAGGACAACAGACACCATCTCTACAGACAGTAAACAAATGGTGGACGATCACCCCAGGACGTGACAGGTCCAGGATAACAGGGTGCACGAAATGACATGGGAGCCCAGGGCAGGGAGCATGGGGCGGTGTCTGGGGTAAGGAGAGGGCAAGGGGGTGTTCCAGGAGAGGAGAGCCAGGAGCCTGGTACAGGAAGAAGGAGCAGAAGTTCCCCAGGCCCGCCAGGAAGGCACCACGGTCAGGCAGGGGAGCAGCAGAGGCACAAGCAGAGGTTTGCTTGGTTCACTTGGAAACGTTGAGCGTGAATCAGCTCAAGGGGCAGGACTGGCGTGACAAAGTGGAAACGGGGTCACGGAAGGAGAGATGGTGAGCAAGGGAGCCAGAGGCTTGTGTGAGAGGCAGAGGCGAGGGGGTGGAGGCAGCAGTCCCTGGGCAAGTCAAGGAGGCTGAACAGAGGGGCGTCAACCCCCACCCACTCCATTGTCCTTCCCAGGCCCTTCTCCAGGACCCCGCTGGGGAGGCAAGGGGCAGGTGAAAACAAGAGAGGAGGAGGAGAAAGACTGATTCGATATGAGACGCTCCAAAATAAACATCTACAGAGAAGTGAAAAAAAAAAAAAAATGAGGCCTATTACATTAGCCATGGGAAAAAAATTAGCATTAGGCACTGTATTTTAATAAAGCCTTCTGTCTGGTTTTGATTTCACAGATGTAAAAAAATGCAGGCAATCTGGAATTAAGTTGGACTACTTCAAACTGTTTCTATAAACCACATTTGGGATTCACTTAGCATTTCTGAGATTCAGTTTACAGGGATTTCTTCAGTCAAAAAAGCCCAGAAAGAACCTAAGTAAACTTGGGGAGAAAGCAAGGTTGGCTGTGGTACGTGATGTGTTACCACAAACAGCATCCCCCGGCAGAGAGAGGCAGCCTTGTCTCCATTGTTCCAGTTGGTGTGACAGAATGTCGCTCTCATCACAGAGACCCTGTGAACCCTGCACTTAGGACACAGAGGGGACGTTCCTCCCTGCATGCAATCATTTGACATAATCTGCGACTCTGTCCAAGAGAAGTTTGTTATTAACATGCCATGTGTGTTAGTGTATTGAATACAAAATGGTTGTGATGCATTCAGAACAGGGTGCTCCTGTGTGCCCTTGGGGGGCATGAGCCTGGAGGGACTCATAAAAATTGAGCGGCTCTCAGCATTGAGGTGGCCTTCCCAGACAACACCAGGCAAGGATGAGCCCCACTCACCTCTGTCCACACCCTGCTCTTTTGCCCAGAGCTCACTGGCTGGGCCAGGAGGAGTGGTGGGCAGGACCCCAGGGACCTTGGCTTGACCCTCAGGGCAGGGAACTGCAGACTGACCTCCAGGCCAGACTCCCACCCACTTGTCCTTGGATGGATGGCCCTCCCACAACCCCTCCTTCCTCCCAGGCCCTCTTGCCCCACCTGCTGGGTTTCTGAAACCTTCTGTAACAAATCCTACCATTCCACCCGCCTGGAAGCCCCTCTCACACGCGGGGAGTCATTGGAATGTCCAAAGTCCAGTGGCCCCAGTGTGTCCCTGAATCTCTTCCTTATGAGGGATGCAGGCCTCGGCTGCCTCTGGAGCTCAGCCCCCAAGTCAGTTACCAGGCTGCTCCCTGATCCTTGGGGGAATGGCATCCCAACCCAACCAGAACCAAGGACATGGAGCTCTACATTGAGAACACTGTTTGTTTACTTTGCACACACTTTCCCAAAGGAGCTTACGTAAAGGTGGCTTAATACCTCCTGGTGTGCACATTCTAGAGGCTTCCTAGGCTACTCTGAGGTCTCTCCTGTTGGGAAGATTGGGCTCCCTGTGATGTTTTGGGGGACCCGCAGCTGTCCTCTTTTTAAGACCTATTTCTGACCTTTACCCCAGCCGATCCTCTGGAGAAAAGGCGGCCTGAACACCCTGGAGCTGGAACACAGCCCTCCCGTACACGCAAAGTCTGGCTCCCTTCCCACACATGACTGAACCGGAGCCCCACGCTGGCACCCAGAATCCCCAGCGCACGCCTTCCCGGAGGCCCTGGCCCTGCTGGGGCATGTGCTGCATCTGCAGGGGATCCTGGCGAAGTGGAGAATTTCCCATTACTGGCCAGTTTATAAGGAAAGCGGGGAGAGGCCAAGTTTGGGTGCCCATAAGCATAACATAATCCAGACCCTATGACAAAGCCAGAATCTTGCAGGGAAAAAGACACCCCTGAATAGCGAGGACCCAGCTGAGGACTTGTCCTCCCAGAAGGGATGTCTTTGGCCCCACTTCCACCTCCATGTGGCTCCCTACTCCCTTCTGTGTCCCTACTATTCGTTGTAATGGCCAATCTCAAGTAGGACAGTGAGCAAGTCACAGGGGGCTTTGATGACATGGTGTCAGAAGGAGACCCGAGTGTTCTGCTCCCCATGGGAGGCAGTGCTCTCCATCTCCCACCAGTCTCCAATGATGCCTGGCACTGAGCATGGCCGAGTTCATTCCTCACAGGGGCTCTGCTCCTATGGCCAGGTCTGCTTCTGTGGGGACAACACTGTTACAGATGGGAAACTGAGGCACACGTGGAGGTCACTGCTAGAACATGCCAGAGCCCAGCAGCACAGTCTGTCTGTTACACAGGGTGACTTCCTAGAAGGCAGAGTTTGCACAAGAGCAGCAGGACATGTGTGTGTCTATGGGTGTGGTATGTTTTACATGTCTTGTGTGTGATGTGTATGTGGTGTGCTGTGTGTGTGGTGTGTGTGTAGGGGGAGGTATATGTTGTGGGAGAGCGGGTGCATCCAGCCTTTGCAGTGAGGGTCACGGTTCAGGCGGTGAGCTTGGCTTAGACAAGGACTCCAGACACTGGTCGGCTGGTGCACGCCCCCTGGCTTCCCTTCTGTGAGGAGAATGGGCTGGCACCCTCCCGGGAATATAATACACATCAGTGATAATGGTAATCACAATAGCACCCAATGTTGGTGGAGCAATTTATAGCTTAAGGGTTTAGGACACTTACATTGTTTCACATGTTCCCAGGGGGTTAGTATCGCACCCATGTGGCACATAAGAAAAGAAGTTAGAGTGGTATACTGTCAATCACACGGTGAGCAATTATAACAAGAACCTGATGCTGTTAAGTAGATTCCAACTCATGGCAACCACATGTGTGTCAGAGTAGAATTGCCTTCCATAGGGTTTTCAATGGCTGATTTTTCAGAAGTAGATTGCCAGGCCTTTCTTCCAAGGTCCCTCTGGGTGGACTCAAACCTGCAACCTCCAAGCAGCTGAGTGCTTAATGGTTTGCCACCCAGGGCCTCCTTATAACAAGAACAGCAGGTATGAAGCCAGGCACTGGGCTATGGGGTTGAGCCTACAACTTCTCATTCAGTCCCCAAGACAACCCCTGTGGGGAGCATAGCACCCATTTTCAGGTGAGGAAAGTGAGGCCTGGGAATGGAGGTCTCTTACTCAAGGCTGCTGTGCTCTGACAGGCTGGTGGGGCCCTGTTCCCGGGACCGGGTTTGTGCTCTGCCCGGCAGCGCCATGGCAGCTCTGACTGTCCCGTGTGGCTCTGAGTAGCTAAAAGTCATAACCTGGACCCCCTTATGTGACATCTTTACTGAGTGTACCCTGGGATGGAGGAGCCCCCAACCCACCAGGCATGCGTGCCCAGTGCGGGGTGAAGGCTGATGCGGCAGTGGACAGGTGGGACCTTGAAGCCCATCTCAGAGTCAGGTGACTCGTGGCTGAAAACCCTGCCCCAGCTCCAGCTCCATGCCCACCAGCTGTGGTCTCAGGTGGGTCCTTGCCTCACCTCCCACCTGCCTCACAAATGCTGGCTACTCACTTTCCCTCCTCCAAAGTCTGACCCTGATGACAGAAGTCCCGAGAAGAGAGCAGCGGACGATGGCGGGCTGGGACCTCATGCTCAGGCAGTTGACTTCTGTCCATTTCCCAGCCCAAGCCTCCCCTCAGGTCCCACATGAGCCTTGGGTCAGGCCTCGGTCCCTATGACGCGTGGTGTGCATGTGAATATGTGAGTGTGTATAAGAGAGTGAGTGACAGCATGTGTGTGTGAGTATGTGCTGTGTGTGCATGTGAGCATGCAGATGAGCCTGTGTATGTGTGAATGTGTGCGAGCATGTATAGATACATATGAATGAGTATATGAGTGTGTATGAATCTGTGAGTGTGTGTCTGTGTGAGAATGTGTGTATGTGAGCATGTATGTGTGTGTATGAGCAAGTGTGTGTTGTGCATGTGTGTGAGTGTGAGTGTACGAGTGTGTGTGAGCATGTGTGTGTGTTCTGTGTATGAATGTGAGTGCATATGGGAGCACATGTGAGTGTAAGTAAATGTGTGAGCATGTGAATGTGTTAGTGTGTGAATGTGTGAGAGTGTATAAGCATGTGTGAGCGTGAATACACTTGTGTTAGTGTATGGATGTGTGTGAGTGTGTGCACATGTGAGTGTGTGAGCATGTGTGCAAGTGAGTGAGTGTTTGCACGTGTGAGTGTGTGTGAGCATGTGAGCATGTGCGTGTATGACTGTGTGTGAGCATGTGTGTATGTGTGTGCAAGCTTGTGTGAGCATGTCTGAGTGTGTGTGTAAGCATGAATGTGCATGTGTGTGAGTGTGTTCGAGCATGTGTGCAAGTGAGTGAGTGTGTGCAAGCATGTGTTGCACAAACACGAGAGTGCACACATGTGAGTGTGCACATGTGTGCATGCACATATGAGTGTGAGCATGTAAGCGTGCATGTCTGATTGTGTGCGAGCATGTGTATGAGTGTGTGTGCATGTGTGAGTGTGTGCAAGCATGTGCGAGCATGTCTGAGGATGTGTGTAAGCATGAATGTGCATGTGTGTGAGTGTGTGAGCATGTGCATGTGAGTTAGCATCTCAGCACAAGCCCAGCCGGTCAGGCAGGAGTGGGGCCATTGGAGAGCAGGTCCCTTGCACTTGCTTCATGACAGGATTGTGGGGAAACCACGTCACCGAGGTCTCGTGTCTCTCTCACTTTCCCACACTCTGGTGAAGTTAACAGCTCTGAGTGCCGTCCCTGTGGTCAATGAAGTTGGGGATCTTCTCACCTCAATTGCTGGCTGTTTTGCTCTGTGAAGCAGCAACGCTTTATCACAAGTGTGAAGCTGACCCAGCCCAAGATGGGAGGTGAGAGGCAACCTCCCTGGGAACCGCACGCAGCCCCCGCTTCAGCTGCTGCAGGCACACTGGACACGCTGGGCATCCGGGCCTCACAGTGACGGAAAGAAAACAAACAGAACACCAGGCGGAGAGGAAAGAGAACAATCGCCTTTTTCTTTCCAGTCTCTTGCTAAAATAGCTTTCTTGTTGGCTGCGTCTTCAGGATGGCAGGAACCACGTGTGTAATAGTGGATCTTGCCGAGTTTCCAAGGGCTCTCTTAGCTGCAGGAGCCCATGGATCTTCTCCTATTGAGTGGGCATGCTCCCCTCCCACTGTTGCTGGGACAGCTGGCGCCCCCTCCCTAGCACTGCCTGCCGAGGAAGTGCCAGGTGCAGGTAGCCTGGGACAGCTGGGTGTCTGTAACGGGCAAGCTTTCTGACGGTCGCAGCACGGTCATCAAAGCAACACGTGGCTCTTGCTTTCAGGAGGGAAAAGTGGACCCACAGCTGATGTGAGGACCTTCCTACCCATCTACACTAGGGGCACAGCACCTCAACCTGGGTAGGGGGTGGGTACCTGCTAAGATGGAGCTGCTATTTGTCCTGCCTGCCACAGAACAGTTAGCATTTTATTCAAACAGTGGCTGCTTGAAGCAGCTCTCCCAACAAAGCTATCGCTTTGTCACCAGTTACCGTACATCTCGATCTGCACATCACCCACGTAGGTTCTTACAACCACTTCTTCTCCCTGACCCCAGTTATTAGTAAACCAAAACCAAACCAGTGGCAGTCGAATTGACTCTGACTCCTGGAGCCCCAATGGGTGTCAGAGTAGAATTGTGCTCCATATGGTTTTCAATGGCTGTGATCTTTTGGAAGTAGATCGCTAGGCCTTTCTTTTGAAGTGACTCTGGGTGGATCCGAACCGCCAACCTTTCTGTGAGCTGCTGAGCGCTTAGCCATTTGCTCCACCAGGGAGACAGTCCTCCAGTTATCAGTAAGCCCCCTTCTGTTGTTGTCACACTTGAGGTGGTACACTGGGATCAGATTTTATTCCCCTGGCATGCCAAAGAGCTCAGTAGGAGAAAGTGGAAGGTGGGTTGGCATCTTTGGGAAAACATGTTTTTGCTTAATTGTGTGAGCTTCAAGGGGCAAGGTCAGTTGGATAGATACTCAAATGTCGGGCTGCCTTCCCACATGTGGCTGAGGCTCCCCCTCTGTGCTGGAAAGCCTCGAATGAAAGCCTTGCAAGCCAGCCACCCTTCGAATTCTAGCTCCTCTGTGCAACCTTCCAGGTAGAAGCAGAAAGTTGGGGGAAGGGCTGGGGTAAGAAGGCAGACAGGATGGAGAAAGAACGGGTGCTCCAGGCAGAAGTCTGGGGATTAGGGAAGGTAGGGATATAACTCTTGGGGGTATGGGATAGGCATCCATATCCAAATGATATCTGGTTAAATGGATACCAAAGACAGCTTTGGAAAAAGCCTTAAGCCACAGTCCTTGCCTGGGCAGGGTTAGGGACAGGAGTTAGTAAGGGCCAGCCCCACCTCCTTGACCCACTGGTGAACGAGGGTGGAAAGGCACGGGGAGAGGGGTTTGTGTAAGTGTATATGCCTCTATTTTTTAACTCAACTACCCATCTGTCAGTGTGTTATATTGTGGTGGCTTGTGTATTGCCATGATGCTGGAAGCTATGCCACCAGTATTTCAAATACTAGCAGTGTCACCCATGGTGGAGAGGTTTCAGCTGAGCTTCCAAACTAAGACAGACTGGGAAGAAAGGCCTGGTGATCCACTTCCAAAAACTAGCCTGTAAAAACTTTATGGATGACAAGAGAATGTGTGTGTGTATTTGTGTGTATGTGCCTCATAGTTCTTTTCACTGAATGCCACACATCCTGTGTAGAAGAACAGAAGAGACTGAGCAAAATGGTATTTATGCCCAGAAATGGGTATGCTGCTTTTTCTGTCAGGCCATTAGTGTTGGATGTTGAGTCAATCTACTCAGTAGTTCAGCTGAGTTTGGGTTTTGGTGTTGCTATGGTGGTGGACATTCTCTTGGTCCAGCCTCCATCTTAGGTGGGACTTGTGTGAGCCTCATGGATGGGGCCTTCTCAGCAGTCAAGCCCTTCCTCCTAACAGTGGCCAAACTCGGCCTTGTATCTACAGCGGATACTCTGCAGGAGAGGGCTTTCTGCCTCACTCTCCACGGTAGCAGAGCCCTGCTTTGTACTGGTGCAGTGTTCTGGGCCCAACTCCTTTCCATGTTTGGCCAGCAGTCAGTGAGCTGTGTCGACATGTATGCATTACAAAAACATTGCCACAGAAAATAATCTCAGTAAATAAGAAGCTCCTTGAAACTAATAAGAAAAAGAGCAAGAGTCTAGCAAAAATAAGTGAACAAAGGCCATAAAGAGACAAGTCACAGAAAATAAAATGTAAATGATTCTTCCATAGAAAAAGATGCTCAATCTCACTCCTAGTAAGAGAAATACAAAATTAAAACTATACTAAAATATAATTTTTAATCTATCATATTGGCAAAATACCAAACATTTGATGAGACACTCCTGGCAAGGTCATCTTGTACTCTACTGGCGAGAGTGGGAATTGTTTCCGTCCTTAAGGAGAGTAATTTAGTATTATCCGTCAAAATTACAAATGCACATATTCTGTCAAAGAAATTATACTTGGATAGAAATTAATCCAACATATGTGCTTGCACTTGTGCAAAATTACATGTCTAGTTTATTCACTGCAGTATTGTAAGAGCAAAATTTTACTAGGCTATTTGCCTTGAGTTGTTTGTTTACACACACACACACACGCACACACACAAACCTGTAAGTGTACGTAGGAAACCAACAGAGCTGGTTATCTGTATTGAGGGAGATGGGCAACTGGGAGACTGAGTAGGGGGGAGACTTGTCACTGATACCTTTTTATAGATTCTATTTTTGTATCCTGTTGACTGAATGGCCTATTTAAAAAATTAACTTAAATTAGCTTTTAATAGAAAATGTTGCTGGAAAAATAGAATGCTATGAAAGAGAAATATTCAGAAAACAATCTCTTGTGAGTAAAAAAAAAAAAAGATGAAAGCAGTTATGAGAAAATAGAAGAGCTGGAAGAAAACTTGTGAAAATCTCCAAGAAAAGAGACTAAAAAACAAGCGGATGAAAAACAGGAGAAAAAAATCAGAGAATTGGCAAATAGCTGAATCATAGGAGTTCCAGAAAAAGAAAGCACAGAAAATGTGTGTGTTGGAGGGAGGGGTATGTGTGAATATCAAAGAAGTTAACTCAGAAAAATTTTCCTGAACTGAGTTTCTCTATTAAACAGGCCCCATCGATGTCCAATGTAATGGCTTCTTCTATATACTTATTAGGAGCCCTAGTGGTGCAGTGGTTAAGCACTCAGCTGCTAACTGAAAGGTTGGTGGTTTGAACCCACCAGTTCACCAAGGGAGAAATATGTGGCAGTCTGCTTCCGTAAAGATTACAGCCTTGCAAACTCTATGGGGACAGTTCTACTCTGTCTTGTAGGGTTGCTATGAGTCAGAAGTGACTTGATGGCAATGGGAAACAAAGAGGAAGACATATGAGCCAGAAAACAGGAGATCCAATACTTTCGAGATGTGAATGGAATCCTCAGGGGGAGGATGGAGACCACAAGTCAGTGGAGACAAGAGAAAGTCAGAAGTTTCCAAGAGAGTTTTCTTTGCTGGATTAGCTGACCATCAACCAACAGCATGGACTGTGCAGCCTGATCTCCTGGGTTCCAAACCCAACTCTGCTGCTTACTAATTTGTAACTTTGGGCAAATTACTTCATCTCTTTCTGACTCAGTTTCCTCCTTTGTAAAATAGGCGTGATAGTAATACCTACTTCCTAAGGTTACTGTGAGGTTTAAATGAATTAATTCATGTAGGACAGTTAGAACAGTATCTGGTACGTTTACACGTTTCTTATTATTTTACCTAAAAAACGTGAATATATTTAGGAATATTTACACATCTGAGAAGAGTCTGGAGTTGAAATAGAGATAATTTTACAGAAAACTAACCAATAATCAAACCCAGCACCGACTCCCTCCAGCAAAAATAAAGGTTTGTGGAAAAGAAAAAGGAATCAAATTGTTCCACGTAGTTCAACTGTGCCTAAGGTTTCCAGAGACCAGATGTTCTCAGGTTCTGTATTAGACTCACATGGGGGGCTTCTTAAAAGGCAGTGTGCTGGGCCTTACCCCAGAGTTTCCGACTCAGCCAGTCTAGGGTGGGGCCTGAGACTCTGCATTTCTAATAAGTTCCTAGGGGATATGATGCTGCTGGTCCATGACATCACTCTAAGGACCACTGCTATATGCAAAAATTGCAAACACACATCATCAATCTAACCCAAATGATGATATATCCATATTGGGAGGATGGGGGTACAGGGAGTATGGGGAGAAGTGCATTGGAGTGTGAAGGAAATAATCCTGATGATCCAGCTAAGTAGTCTGACCCAGCCTTCTTCTGTGGAAACACAAGAAACCTGATTCTGGACAAGAATCCTCCAGGTAAAAGTGATCTACAGCCCACTGTCTGCCCAATGCAATGCTGCCGTTCTAATTTAAAAATTATTTTTGAATGAATGAATGACTCTTTATCCTCATCATTGTCTGATCTGGTGTGTATCCTCTTCATGTAAATCTAATATATAGGAAAACCTAAGTCTACACAAAATATAAGTGAGGCAATGAATATTTACTTTAGGAAATGTTGCTTTTTTTGCTTTCCCAGTGTAGCATGCTTAAGCTTCCTTTAAAAACAAACTTCTGAGTATTCCGAAAATAGCAGAATACTGACAAAAGTTCATCTCACACTCTGTCCTTCTCTGGAAAATTGACGAGTCATCTTGGGGGCACCGGGCAGGCAAGGATGCTCCCCTTTCCACACTGGTGCCCTTGGGAGGGGCCTGGCCAATCCTCTGAGCAGAGCCCACCCGGACTTAGTTCCCCTTTGTGTTCCGTCCTTCCAAGGCTCTGAAGGTGTGAGATCACAGCCTGTAGCACCCTTCTTGTGTCTCCTCCCCACCCTAGTTCTCACAGCTTACCCTCCCCAGGACGCTTTTAACCAAAGCTCCCCCAAACCTACTCTGTCTACCTTCACTACCTGCACCCTCCACATCCCTCCAATCTCAGTCTGATTTCTGCAGACTGGCATGACCTCTCTTGTAGCCTGCCCACCCTCGTGTGCTCCACTGGCCAGTTCTCCCACCTTCTGCACCATGAAGGTCATGGCAGATGGAGGGGCAGCGGGTGGTCTCAGTGGCTTCGTCAATGCGACAAGGATTAGAAAGTCACAAAGCTCCTAAGAGAGCGAAGAAAACATCAGCTTTGCCTATTGTGTAAGTTACAGACAGTGGAGCTTCCAAAAGCTTTTAAAAGCAATGGGTTGGCAGAGTCAATGTCACCTCCAAACGAACTATGCCAGATAGAAGTTAAAGGCAGGAAGACTTTGCTGAGTGAGTTTCCCTTATTGCTACAGAAAAATTTGGCTATATCTTCACAGTGACAGATTATGGCAGGAGGAGCTGAACGCTTGATCTCTCTGTATTGACGAGATACTCCTCCCCCAGTGTCCTTTTGGGATGATCAGGGCCAGTATGGAGAACTGACACCTTTTTGTTCAGAGTAGCTTTAGAACACATTGTTCCAAATGTAATTAATATTTGGATGGACTCACGTGGCAAGAAAAGCAAGTTCATTTGCCAGTGGGGAGTGAGGACTGGGGAGGGGGTGGAGAAAAACAGAAGAGATGGAGGAAGCAGTCCACGACTTACAAAAAGTTGGACTCCTGCATCCCTCAATAACAGTATTTTAATTTGTGACTAATTCAGCATTTCATTTGAGTTACAGAAGTTGGGCGTATGGTCTACAGAGTCTGGCATGAGAGTTCAACCCATCCCCCTTTCACCCTCCTCTCTTCTCGCATTCTCTCTCTTCCCAGCACTCCCTGTTTTTCCTCCAGATGAGGGAAAGAGTAAATTAGTGCTGAGATGTTTCTGCTCCAATAAAACATGATCACCTGTCAATCAACAGATAAACACATGGGAGCAGCTCTCCTTTGTTTTGAGTTCTCTGTGACCTCTTTGAGCTCACGCTGTTAGGAATTAGCAATTCTTGGCCACATGGCCACGTCCAGACAGCTCCCCCCTGTCCTGCCAGAGCTTTTAAGACAGCAAGGGCGGGTCGACTGGTCATTTCATCACCTCTAGATCACATATGTAGCTAATGCAACATCTGCTTGGGTTTAATTGTCTCTTTTCAAAGCTGCTTTTTGTGCAAACAAACCACAAGAGCAGATGGGTAAGCGAGATAGTGTGCCGATAATTTGTGAGTTTTGATAGAGGCTCTGATTTTGCTTGAGCTGACAGGTCAAAGAACTACCCACCACAGGCAGGTAAGCAACATGCCAAAGGACAAATATGTAGTAAGAATAATAAGAAACTTCCCCCACCTTCCTATTTTCTGCAGCTATCATTTTGTGTCGAAGCTCGAGTTGTTTTGGAGCGAGCCTTGCTCCGTCCCTTTGAAGGAGGGAGGGTGGGGTGTGAGGGGCCCTTCGGATGGGCTCAGGGCTCCAGAGCCTACAGGTTGGTGTTCTGCTGGAAGATGTTGGTGGGACGGACAGGAAGCCTGGGTGGGCGTGGCCATGCTCCTCAGCTCTGCTGAGCAAGTCTCCTTCTCTAATGCCTCTGAACACTTTTTTAGAAGGACACGGGTTCTGTCAGTGGCCAGGGTCCAATTCATCACATTGTCCCCACTGCATGTCCCTAGTTGATGTCCTTCAAAGAGAGGGACACCATTGATGTCATTTCACTATCATTGCATAAAACAAAAGCATCCTAGGGATTGGAATGCCGTTTGTGATGACTGATGCAAGGCTGGAATTATTACAGTGTTTTCGCAGTTAACAACACAGGATCACTAGTAACTTTCAGCATTTTACAAGATGCAGTTGTACAGGGCGCCAGACATCTATCTCCAGTGCATGGTGCTCGGCCCCACTCGCTCTCTGGAAGCGGAGTGAGCAGCCTGGGGCAACAGGACTTGAGTGGGGCTTTAACAAGCAAGAGGGGCTTGTGTTTAAATTCTCCCTCTACCACCTCCTAGCTGCCTGGTCTTGGAAGAGTCTCCTAACCCCTTTGAACCTCCATTTTCTCACCCCAACTTCACAGTTTGTTATATAGATGAGAGCAGCACCCCAAAACTGAGATTAAATCGATTTTTCCTGTGTTTTTATTTCACTGATTTCTCCTGATTCATTCTTGTCTTCCTTCTGCTTATTGGGTCTAAGTTGCTCTTCTTTTTCTATTTTCTCTAGGTTGAAGTTTAGATAGTTGATCTGAGACTTTTCTTCTTTTCTAATAAAAGAATTTAATGCTATAAATTTCCCTCTAAGCACTGCTTTAGCTGTATACTATCCATTTAGAGGTATTACATTTTCATTTTCATTCAGTTTCAGAATTTCCCTAGTGATTTCTTCTTTGACCCATGCGTTATTTAGAAGCTTGCTGTTTAATTTCAAATATTTAGGAAGTTATCAGATATCTTTCTGTTACTGATTTCTAGTTAAATTAATCCTTCTGTGGTCAGAAAATACACTTTGTATGATTTTAATTCTCTTATGTTTACTAAGATCTATTTTATGGCCCAAAATACAGCCTATTTTGAATGCTCCATGTGTATTCAGTGGTTGTTGGGTGAAATGTTCTGTAAATGTCAATTAGTTAACATTGATTGAAAATGTTTTCAAGCCTTCTGTATCATACTGGATTTCTGTCTACTGGTTCTATCAGTTATTTAGAGAGAGGTTGTGATGGCTTTTTGATATGTCTACTTGCCTAGGCTGCAGTCCTCAGTTACCCAATCAAACACTAATCTAGGTGCTGCTGTTAAGGAATTTTGCATGTGTAATTGAAGTCCCTAATCAGTTGACTTTAAGTAAGTGAGATTATCCTATGTGGGTCTGACTTAATTGAGTTGTTGCTGTTGTTAGGTGCCATCCAGTTGGTTCAGATTCATAGCAACCCTATGTACAACAGAACAAAACACTGCCTTATCCTGTGCCATCCTCACAATCATTGTTATGCATGAGCCCATCGTTGCAGCCACTGTGTCAATCCATCTTGTTAAGGGTCTTCCTCTTTTTCGCTGACCCTCTACTTTACCAAGTATCATATCCTTCTCCAGGGACTGATCCCTCCTGATAACACGTCCAAAGTATGTGAGACTTAGTGTCACCATCCTTGCTTCTAAGGAACATTTTTGTTCTACTTCCTCCAAGACAGATTTATTCATTCTTTTGGCAGTCCATAGTATTATATTCAGTATTCTCCAACACCACATTTCAAGCGTGTCAATTCTTTGGTGTACCTTATTGATTGTTCAGGTTTTGCACGCATACGAGGCAACTGAAAACACCATGGCTTGGGTCAGGTGCACCTTAGTCTTCAAGGTGACATCTTTGCTTTTCTACCCTTTAAAGAGGTCTCTTGCAGCAGATTTGCCTAATGCAATGTGACTTTTAATTTCTTAACTACTGCTTCCATGGGTGCTGATTGTGGATCCAAGTAAAATGAAATCCTTGACAACTTCAATCTTTTCTCCATTTACCTTGATGTTGTTTATCGGTCCAGTTGTGAGGATTTTTGTTTTCTTTATGTTGAGGTGTAATCCGTACTGAAGGCTATGGTCTTTGATCTTCATCAGTAAATGCTTCAAATCCTCTTCACTTTCAGCAAGCAAGGTTGTGTCATCTGCATATCGCAGGTTGTTAATGAGTCTTCCTCCAATACTGATGCCACATTCTTCTTCATATAGTCCAGCTTCTCAAATTATTTGCTTAGCATACAGATTGAATAGGTATGGTGAAAGGATACAACCTTGACACATACCTTTCCTGACTTTAAACCATGCAATATCCCCTTGTTCTATTTGAATGACTGCCTTTTGCTCTATGTACAGGTTCCTCATGAGCACAATTAAGTGTTCTGGACTTCCTATTCTTCTAAATGTTATCTATAATTTGTTATGATACACATAGTTGAAAGCCTTAGCATAGACAGTAAAACACAGGTAAACATCTCTCTGGTATTCTCTGACAGGAGCCATCTGACATCAGCAATGATATCCCTTGTTCCACGTCATCTTCTGAATCCAGCTTAAATTTATGGCAGTTCCTTGTCAATATATTGCTGCAGTTAATTTTGAATGATCTTCTGCAAAATTTTACTTGCATGTGATATTAATGATATTGTTCGATAATTTCCACATTCAGTTGGATCACCTTTCCTGGGAACAGGCATAAATATGGATGTCTTCCAGTTGGTTGGCCAGATAGCTGTCTTCCAAATTTCTTGGCATAGACAAGTGAGCACTTCCAGTGCTGCATCTATCTGTTTGTTGAAACATCTCAATTGGTATTCCATCAATTCCTGGAGCCTTGTTTTTTGCCAATGCCTTCAGTGCAGCTTGGACTTTTTATTTCAGTATCATTGGTGCCTGATCATATGCTACCTCCTGAAATGGCTGACCGTCAACCAATTCTTTCTGGTATAGTGACTGTGTATTCCTTCCATCCTCTTTTGATGTTTCTGTGTTGTTTAATATTTTCCCTGTAGAATCCTTCAATGTTGCAACTCAAGTCTTGAATTTTTTCTTCATTTCTTTCAACTTGAGAAATGCTGAGCGTGTTCTTCCCTTTTGGTTTTCTATCTCCAGTCTTTGCACATGTCATTATAATGCTTTGTCTTCTCGAGCTGCCCTTTGAAATCTGGTCAGCTTTTTTACTTCATCATTTCTTCCTTTCGCTTTAGCTACTTGACGTTCAAGAGCAAGTTTCAGAGTCTCTTCTGACATCCATTTTGGTCTTTTCTTTCTTTCCTGTCTTTTTAATGACCTCTTGCTTTCTTCATGTATGATGTCCTTGATGTCATTCCACAATCCATTTGGTCTTTGGTTGTTAGTTTTCAACACATCAAATCTATTCTTGACATGGTCTTAAATTCAGGTGGGATATACTCAAGGTCCTACTTTGGCTCTCGTGAATTTGTTCCAATTTTCTTCAGTTTCAACTTGAACTTGCATATGAGCAATTGATGGTCTGTTCTGCAGTTGGCCCCTAGTCTTGATCTGACTGAAGATATTGAGCTTTTCCGTCATCTCTTTCCACAGGTGTAGTCGATTTGATTACTGTGTATTCCATCTGGTGAGGTCCATGTGTATAGTCACCATTTATGTTGGTGGAAAAAGGTATTTGCAATGAAGAGTCATTGGTCTTGCAAAATTCTATCATGCGGTCTCTGGCATCATTTCTATCACCAAGGCCATATTTTCCAATTACCGATCCTTCTTCTTTGTCTCCAACTTTCAAATTCCAATCACCAGTAATTATCAATCTATCCTGATTGCACATTTGATCAATTTTGGACTGTAGAAGTTAATAAAAATCTTCAGTTTCTTCTCTTTGGCCTTAGTGGTTGGTGCCTAAATTTGTATAATAGTTGTATTAACTTGTCTTCCTTGTAGGCTTATGGATATTATCCTATCAATGATATTGTTGTACTTCAGGATAGACCTTGAAATGTTTTTGACTATGAATGCGATGCCATTCCTCTTCAAGCTGTTGTTCCCGACATAGTAGACCATATGATTGTCTGATTCAAAATGGCAGTACTGTCCATTTCAGCTCACTAATGCTTAGGATGTCGATGTTTATTGGTTCCATTTCATTTTTGATGATTTACAATTTTCCTAAATTCATATTTGTACATTCCATGTTCCAATTGTTAATTGATGTTTGCAGCTGTTTCTTTTCATTTTGATTTGTGTCGCATCAGCAAATGAAGGTCCCAAAAGCTTGACTCCATCCATGTCATTAAGGTGGACTCTACTTTGAGGAGGCAGCTCTCCCCTTGTCATCATTTGAGTGCCTTCCAACCTGAGGGGCTCATCTTCCCACACTATATCAGACAATGTTCTCTGCTATTTATAAGGTTTTCACCAGCTAATTCTTTTCAGAAATAGACCACTGAGTCCTTCTTCCTAGTCTGTCTTAGTCTGGAAGCTCAGCTGAAACCTGTCCACCATGGGTGACCCTGCTGGTATTTGAATACTGGTAGCATATCTTCCAGTATCACAGCAACATGCAAGCCCCCACAGTATGACAAACTGACAGATGTGTGAAGGGACTTAGTTGGGTAGGAAACCCTAAAACCAGGGAAGAGGCTTTCCCAAGAGAAAGAAGAAATTCATCTGTGCTTTGATTCGTGCCACGGAGTTCCAGCCTACTGGTGTTGTTTTCTTTCTGGCCTGGGGATTTGGGACTTGCTTAGCCACCCCCTGCAATTGCACGAACCAATATCTTGTAATACATCCCTACTCTTCTGCTTCTCTTGTTAGGGCCTAACTGATACAGGGATATTGAAGCCTCTAGCTATAATTGTGGTTTTATCTATTTCTTTTTTCAGTTCTATCAGTTTTTGTTTCATGAATTTTTAAGGTGTTATTAGGGATATACACATTTAGAATTTTATGCCCTCTTGATGAAATGACACACTTTTCCATTATGAAATAATATTTTTTAATTTTTGATAATATTTTTCTATGAAATACTTTTTCTGATATTAACATAGCCACTCTAGCTTTCTTTTAGCATGGTCTGTCTTTTTTCATCCTCTTACTTTTAAACTATTTGTGTTTTTATATTTAAAGTGTATTTCTTATAGGCAGCATGTACTTGGATATTGCTTTTTTATCCTATTTGATAATCTCTGCCTCTTAATTTTGAGTGCTTAGACTATTTACATTTAATGTAATTATTGATAAGGTTGGGTTTAAATCCACCTTCTTGCTGTTTGCTTTTATTTGTTCTATCTGTTGTTTTCATGCCTTTTTTCACATCAATGGAGGGTTTTATTTTAATTATTCTTTTTGATACCCACTGTTGGCTTATTAGCTATATCTTTCTGTTTCATTTTTTTTGTGAGTGCTTCAGAGTTTTCAATACACATTTTTAATTTATCACTTCCTGTCTTCAAGTAATATTATACCACTTCACATATAGTGTAAGTATTGCTCAGTGGTATGCTTCCATTTCTCCCTTCCATTCATTGTGCTATTACAGTCATAGATTTTGCTTCTACATGTACTTCCCATTGCTGTTGAGTCAATGCCTACTCATAGCTCCCTATAGAACAGAGTAGAACTGCTCCGTAGGGTTTCCAAAGAGCGGCTGGTGGATTCGAACTGCTGACCTTTTGGTTAGCAGCCAAACGTTCAACTACTGTGCCACCAGGGCCCCTCTACATATACTACAAATCCCGTAATACATTCTTAATACTTTTGCTTTAAACAGTCAATTATTTTTTAAAGAGATACAAAAAAATTAGAAAAAAAATGTCATTTACTATCTCTGACATTCTTCACTGCTTTGTGTAGATCAAAATTTCCATCTGGAATCATTTTTCTTCTGCCAGAAGAACCTCCTTTAACATTTCTTGTAGTGCAGTTTTGTTGACAATGAATTCTCTCAGCTTTTGTTTGTCTTAAGTCATCTTTATTTTATCTCCAATTTTGAAAGATATTTTTACTGGGTAAAAACTCATTGTTGACAGGTTTTGGGTTTTTTTGTTTTTGTTTTTCCTTTTAGCATTTAAAGATGTTTCCCCATTGTCTTCTGGCTTGCGTGGTTTCTGGAAATTAGTCTGCTGTCATTCTTATCTTTGTTCCTCTGTACATAATGTGTCTTTTTATGTGGTTGCTTTTAATATTTCTCTTCATCACTAGTTTTTAGCAATTTGTTTATAATTTGCTTTGGTGTGGTTTTCTTAAAGTTTATTCCACATGGGATTTGTTGAGGTTCTTGGATCTGTGGATTTATAGTTTTCATCAAACTCAGAAAAAGAAATTGGCCATACTCCTTCAAAAAAAAAAGTTCTGTTCCTGCCTCTCTCTTCTTTTCCTAGAACTCCAGTTACAATAGGTTAGACCACTTGATATTGTCCCACAGGTTACAATGTTCTGTTTTTTCTTCTTTTCCTATCTGCTTAATTTTTGACGTTTCTATAGCTATGTTTTCAAACTCACTGATGCTTTCTTCTGCATTGTCTATTCTGCTGTTAATCTCATCCAATATATTTTTCTTTTTAGATATTAAATTTTTCGTCTCTAAAAGTTCCATTTGTGACCGTTTTGTATCTGCCATTTCTCTCCTTATAATGACTGTTCTTCTCTTCCTTCTTGAACATATGAAGCATATTTTTAATAGCTTTTTAAATATCCTTGTCCAAAAATTCCATTATCTCTGTAATTCCTGGGTCTCTTTCTATTAATTTACTTTGTCCCTGATTATAGATCTTAATGTCCAACATTTTTGCATGCTTGGCAATTTTTGATTGAAGGCCCGACAAGGGATTTTACATTACTGCTTTCTAGTTTTTGTTGTACTCCTTTAAATAGTGTTGGATTTTATTTGGTGTGTAGTCAAGTTTTGGGAATCAGATCATTCTGAGGCTTGCTTTAATTTTTGCTGGGGTGAGTCCAGAACAGCCTTTGATCTAAAGCTAATTTACCTTCATAACTAAGGCAATGCTCTTCTGAGGATTCTACTCAATGTCCTTTCCACTTGAGCTAGTGGGAGCATAAACTATGCCCAACCATGTGTGAGTTCCAAGGATTGTTCCACCTGCTCCTTTTAGGTAGTTCTTTCTCTTGCCTCCAGTAGTTTCTGTGCACATACACGCATAGATCAGTACTCAGCCAACACCTTGTGGAGCCCTGTCTGCAGATATCTGGAACTCTTCCTTTCAATACCTCTTTCCTCTCCAGTATTCTGCCCTGCAATTCTTGCTACCGTGGCCTCCCTGAATTCTACCTTTACCTTCTCAGCTCTGTGAGCCTACCATTTCTCTTTCATTGCCCCTCCCTGCAGTGAGTTGGTACAGTAATGGGACCCTTTTGTGTTCCCCTTCTCTCAGGGATTTCAGTCTCATGTCTGAAAACTTTGTTTTGTACATTTCACCACATATTCTGGCTGTTTATAGCAAGAGAATAAACCCAATCCCTGTTACTCTACATTGGCCAGAACCTGATGTCCAAAGATCAGTAAGATTTTCAGAATAATTTTTTGACTAATGTAGAGTTTCTAATCTTTTCTTTTCACATTTTTAATAAAACTCTAAAATTCATTACCCTGTACTATCACCATCATTTCATCAAAATATAAGAAGGACATAAACTCAGGATAAAGAGACTTTCTCCCCAAGGTAGGACAGCTGTGGATCTTACACCAATTTATGAACTCTTTGCAAGTTCCTTATGTAACCATGGACTATGAACATTTTTACATTTGGGGGCAACTATTGATTAGAGGTAATGGAGATACAGTGCCTGACAATGGGAGTTAATAATATTGTTATTATTATTAGGTATGTGTATTCAAAGCAAAGATTGTGAGCCTGGCCTTCTCCTTCCCATGTGTAGGTCTGGGAGAAATAAAGGCAGGTCTCCTTTATTGCAGGCAGAGATGCATCATGGGTGGTCTGGGTCTGGGTGTAGCATGGGCAGGGACAAGTACTTGTCACTGAACCCCCAGGGAAGCAATTGCCAAAACACATTCCACACAACTCTAGGTGTTCCTGGGCAAGCACTTAATATCAATTATCATATTTAATTCTCACTGTGGTACTGTGAGGTGGCAGGTGGGTCCACCACAATGTGGGTGGAGCTGATGTTAGAACCCAGGTCTGCTAAGTAACAGGCCAAGGTGTTTTCCACGATGTCATGTTGCTCATGTTATTCATGTACCACCCTTATGACTTTTTACAAATCTCCATAATACCTACTTTATTATTTACTTAGCATGTTTTTTTAAGTCAACTCATTTCTTGAGTTTAAATAAATTTATTTTAAAAGGAAATTTATGTCACTGTCATCAATGGAAACCAGTATTAAGACAAGAAGAAAAATGCTGAGGAATTCTGGTTAACTGATAAAAGAGTTGAGAAACCTGAAACCTCAGTGCCTGCAGAGGGGAAAGACCCCAGAAGCAAGGTGATTCAAATAGAGAAACTTAGAGTATTTCAGGAAATGAAGACACCAGGAATCTCTGAAGGTGGAGGCATAGGGTAAGATGGAAAGCAAGAGCACCGGTTGGATCCCAAAATCCCCTCCCTTCCCACCCCTGATCAGCCAAGACCGCCCTCTGGAGAGGGGATGCAGAAACAGAGGGTTTATTCTTGAGGGTTCTGAACTTGGGGATTCAAGGCATAATGCAGGTGTTAGCTGCCTCATGGAAATCAGGATAATTAAAGACTGCCTGCCACATCCTGAGACCTGTGGCCCATTTCTCCCATTCATTGCCAGGGTTTTGGAGCCAGGCTTATACCTTCAGTAAGGGACTGAAGGCTCCTTCTCCAGAAAAACTGCTCTTTCAAGAGGAATGACAACAGATATAGATATTTGGAAATCCTCCAATGAAAGTGCTGAATTCCTGGCTCATTGTTTTCCTGAAAGACCCCATCAATAGCCCTTCTTATATACACAGAACTGACAATCAGTTCTTCTAATGCCTCACTCTTAAATATTGATAGTCAGCAAAGGACCACCAGAGACCGAGACAAACAAACAGAGGAGAAAAAAAGCAAGCAAGGTTAAACAAACAAACACCAACAACAAAAAAAAAAACCTCAGAGGAAAGAGAAAATGCAAAGAGAAGAAGATAACTTTTTAAAAATCGCTATTAATATCCTCCAAGAGATAATAAAAGATAATACACTCATGAAATAACAACACTGCTACTGTTAGAATGAAATAAATATGCAAATCATAAGAAAGAAATCTAGGAGATTTAAAATATATTGGTAAAGCAAAACAAAACAAAAAATTCAATAGAAAAGTAGAAAGATAAAGTTGAGGAAAATTCCCAGAAAGTTAAACAATAACAAAAGAGAAATAAAGAGAGATTGAGAGATTAAAAATACGAGAGAAAAGATATGAAAATGAAAGAATCAATCCCAAAGACCCAACAGCTGACTAACAGAAGTTATAGAACACACAAAATGGAGGCCAAAGAAAAAAGAAACAGTAAAAGAAAACATCCCAGAACTGAAGGACATGAATCTTCAGAGAAAAAGAACCTGCTGAGTGCTTAAACAATTCATTAGAAGAGATCCATGTCACAGCCTGACACCATGAAAGTTCATAAAAACCAGAGTCAAGAAAGGATACTCTAAGTTTCCAGAGAGATAAAACAAATCACACACAACGGATCAGGAATCAGATGACATCAGTTTCTTAACAGCCACCTGAGATACTAGGATACAATGAATAAATGCCTTTAAAATTCCAAGGGAAAATTATGTTTATCCCAAAATTCTATAGTCAGACAAGTTATCAATCAAGTGTGAGAGTAGAATAAGGATATTTGCAGACATGAATGTTCTTAAAAATTTAGTTTCCACGCACTGTTTCCCAAGAATCTATCAAGGACAAACTTCAGAAAAACAAAGGAGGAAGAACGCTAAGAGAAGGAAAGACATAGGATCCAGAAAACAATGCTTCCAACCACAAGAGAGAAAACAGGAATTCAAAGAAGAGCAAAGAGAGATTCCAGAATAACGGCAAAGAGAAGTGTCTGGTGATAGCTCTGCATTAAATCTAGAGAGCAATCAGTCAGGGATGAAGCAGAACCAAATGAAGTAAGCTCCCAGAAAAAAGAAAAACTGATCAATTGTTTGATGTGCTTACCTTTTGGAGAGAAGTTTTACAGTTCTGTTAAATGACATGGTGGGGCAGGGGCAGTAGGAAAATTTGGTGAAAATACATAGAAAACTAAGCAAGTAGGGAAAAAGTCATTTATTAATTTCAGAAAAAAGAGAAAGTTGAACGAGAAAGTAAATATAATCATAACACACCATGCAGTTATCTATGAACAGTATTTACATAGTCTACAGAAATTCACACACTAAATATTGGTTTAGCAAAGAGTCACCATTTAGCTATATTAGGAGAATCAGGAAGAAGCTGTAAGCATGTGAGTATTTAGGATGGGGAGCCACGTAACAGAGCTTACAGGGAGCAGGATATCCCCCTCCCAAGCAGTCCTTCCTCTAGAGCAGGGTTCTCAACCTCTGCATGACTGATCTTTGGGGCTAGTAGCATACCCCCTCCTGCCCCCCAGATGCAACAGGCAAAATTGTCTCTAGACATTGCCAAATGTCCCCTAGGTGTAGAGCTGGCAGATTTAGCAAATGAAAACATAGGATGCCGGAGGCTGGGCCAAGATGGCAGAGTAGTCCTATGCTTCCAGTGGTCCCTTTTACAACAAAGACCTGCAAAAACAATTGAATTGATTATATATGACAATCTAGGAGCCCTGAACATCAAAGGCAAAGTTGAGGAATTGGACTGAGTGGCAGGGGAGGGAGAGACAGTTTGGAAGCAGCGAGGAGTTGCTAGACTTGACCAGGTAGGAGCCGGGCCCTTCAGGCTGCATCAGCTCGTGGTGCATGGTGGGGCAAGCAGCGGCGCTCAGGAGGCATTTTCCACATTGGGAGAGACCCAGCAGCAGAAAGTCTACTTGAGCATCCAGAACCAGTGAGAAGCAGCCCTCGATCGGCAAAAGATAAGTATTTGCGTCTGCCTACTGCACAAATCAAAAACACCCTGCTTTGGGAAAAACCTCTCTCCTATTTAACTCCCTGCTCCTTGTTCTGCACTGGGTCCAGGACAGCTTCAGCAATTGCCGAGTCTCCTGGGCTGGAAGTAGGAACTGTCACGCACCCTGAGCCATTCTCCCGGCCTCAGAGAAGGAACAAATTAACAAACAGAGAAAAATAACTTGCTGGTTCCCCTAAGCCAGGATCTCAGGGTAGGCACAGCTTATTTGCCTAGGCACAGGCATAAGTGGTCCATGGACTTGGAGTGCCTTTCCCCCTGCAGGGACTTGTGCGGACCAATTTCAACAGCGTAGGCCCTCATTACCACAGTACAATGCTCTGTCCATTAATCATGGTCTTCCCCTACCCACATCAGGGGCCTGAGGACTGTGGCTCCACCCATGCCACCTAGCCACCTGTGACAGGGGCCCAAGAATAAGTATGCCCCCTAATCCTTATAGCCAACAGCATTGGGTGTTCATAGTCTGGCTGCAAAATCCACCCACCTATGCACACTGGGGAACAGGGACACGCTTTCCTTCTGGACACTCAGGGTGAACATCAGCCCCTGCCTTGCTCGCATGTGACTCCCTGCTACAGCCGGAAGCCTGTGCCTACGTCAATCACCCATGCCTATCTAGGACTGTAGGTGAAAGCTTTCACCACACACTTGGTTGCCGACTACCTGGACACTTGAGCTGAATCCATACAGGAGGAGTGGGCAGACTCCTGGGCTCACATAGTGACAGGGTCTGGCCACCTGGTGGCAGGATGCTGGAGCTTCAGGAGCACCAGTGATTGGGCTAGCTCACAAAAACATCCTATTTGTGCATATCAAAACAAAACAAAACAAGAAGCTAGGACACAATAAGCAAACATAAAATAAATAAATATAATAACATACTGATGGCTCGGAGACAGCAGTCAATCTCAACTCACATAAAGAGGCAGACTATGATGGTTTCAGCAAGCTCCCAAAATAAAGAATCAAGAAATTTTCTGGAAGAAGAGAATTTCTTGGAATTACTGGTTGCAGAATACAGAAGATTAGTGTACAGAACTATTCAACAGATCAGGAAGGAGATAAGGCAAAACGCAGACCAAACAATAGAGGAACTTAAGAAGATTAGAGAAGAGCATAATGACAAATTTAACAGGCTGCAAGAATCCATAGAAAGACAGCAATCAGAAATCCAGGAGATTAACAATAAAATTACAGAATTAGGTAACTCAGTAGAAAGTCATAGGAGCAGAATTGAGGCAATGGAAGTCAGAATTAGTGAGAATGAAGATAAGGCACTTGATACCAATTTATTTGAGGAAAAATCAGATAAAAGGATTTAAAAAAATGAAGAAACCCTAAGAATCATGTGGGACTCTATCAAGAGGAATAACCGGCGAGTGATTGGAGTACCAGAACAGAGGGAGATAACAGAAGATACAGAGAGAACTGTTGAAGATTTGTTGGCAGAAAACTTCCCTGATATTGTGAAAGATGATAAGATATCTATCAAGATGCTCATCGAACCACACATAAAGTAAATCCCAACAGAAAGTCACCAGGGCATATTAGAATCAAACTTGCCAAAACCAAATATGAAGAGAGAATTTTAAGAGTGGCTAGGGATAAACGAAAAGTCATCAACAAAGCAGAATCAATAAGACTAAACTTGGACTATTCAACAGAAGCCATGCAGGCAAGAAGGCAATGGGATGACATATACAAAGCCTTGAAGGAAAAAAATTGCCAGCCAAGAATAAATCTGCCCAGCTGTACCACAAGGACGAAACAAAAAAAAAATCTACAATCAATAAATGGGAGAAATATCTACTGAATGCCCCGAAAACAGCAAACAATATCAAAACATTTACAAAAACAAGACAAGATGGCTCCAATAGACGTCCAAATTAAAACACCAGATAACTCTCCTGTGGAAAAAAATGCACTAGAAGTACCTGATAGGAAACTCAAATCACTAATAATCGGAATTTTCCAAGAACTGAGGCAAAAAGCTGACAAACATGAGGAAAAAATAGACAAATTTATGGAAAATACAGACAAAAAATTGGAAGAATTCAGGAAGATGATGCAGGAATAAAATGCCAAAATAAATTCACAATTCGAAATTATACAAAAACAATAATCAGAAATCCAAAAGATAAACAACAAGATTTCAGAAATGGACAGTGTCATAGAAGGGCTGAGAAGTAGATTTGAAACCGTGGAAGACAGGATCAGTGGAACTGAAGACAAACACTTGGATACAACTCTGTTTCAGGAAAACTCAGAAAAAAGAACAAAGAAAAATGAAGAGACCCTGAGAATTATGTGGGACACAATTAAAAGCAAAAACTTACGAGTGATTGGCATCCCAGAACAGGGGGAGAAAACAGAAAACACAGAGAGGATCACTGAGGAACTGCTGACAGAAAACTTTCCCAATATCATGAAAGAAGAAAAGATGGCCATCCAAGAAGCTCAACGAACCCCATATAAAAGAGACCCCAAAAGAAAATCACCAAGACATATCATATTCACACTCGCCAAAACTAAAGATAAACAAAGAATCCTGAGAGCAGCTCATGAAAAACAAGAAGTCACATACAGAGGAGAAACAATAAGACTAAGCTCAGATTATTCGGCAGAAACCATGCAGGCAAGAAGGCAGTGGGATGACATATATAAAATCTTGAAAGAAAAAAATTGTCAGCCAAGAATAATATATCCTGCAAAACTCTCGTTCAAATTTGATGGTGAAATTAGGTCATTTCCAGATAAACAGAAACTAAGGGAATATGCAAAAGTCAAACCAAACTTACAAGAATTATTAAAGGGAGTTCTTCGATCTGAGGACAAACAGCTTCAGCCCTCAGGCAGGACCTAGGACCTAGGACGCAGGTTCATACGAACCAGATACCATTCTAGGAAATGAACCATTGAGGACTATCCAAAAACAAAAGAAATACAACAGGGAATCAAAGCAATCAATCAAAGGATGACAACAACATCAAAACAATGAAAGAGGGAACAAACGGCATAGGTATAGAACCTTCTAAAGGAAAGGAAGGCAAGGCGATACCAAGTAAGGGTAGACTGCTTCAAACTTATAAAGATAAGGGTAAAATTCATGGTAACCACAAAGAAAGTTAACAAACCAACCCATAAAAATGAAGATGAAAAACATAAAGTCTCAGCAAAAACAAAACCTACAAAAACAAAAGAAATGAACACAAAATCCACAAACAAAAGTAACTCAGCACAAGAGAGTAAGAAGAACAAAGAAAACTTCAGCACCACAAAAAAAAGCACTACAAAATGACAGCAACAAACTTCCATCTATCAATAATTACACTGAATGTAAATGGACTCAATGCACCCATAAAGAGAAGGAGAGTGGCAGAATGGATAAGAAAACAGGATCCATCAATATGCTGTCTACAAGAGACACACCTTAGAAACAAAGATGTGAATTTATTAAAAATCAAAGGTTGGAAAAAAAATATATCAAGCTAACAACTACCAAAAAAGAGCAGGAGTGGCAATTCTAATCTCATATAAAATAGACTTTAAAACAAAATCTACCATAAAAGACAAAGAAGGACACTATATAATGATTAAGGGGACGATCCATCATGAAGACATAACCATAATAAATATCTATGCACCCAATGACAGGGCTCCAAAATACATAAAAAAAAAACTCTAACAGCACTGAAAAGAGAAATTGATAGTTCCACAATAATAGTAGGAGACTTCAACACACCACTCTCAGTAAAAGACAGAACAACTAAAAAGAAACTCAGCAAAGATACAGAAGACCTAAAGGACACAATCAGCCAACTGGACCTCATAGACATATATAGAACAATCCATCCAACCGCTGCAAAGTACACATTCTTTTCCAATGCACATGGAAAGTTCTCCAGAATAGACCACATCTTAGGCCACAGAGCAATCCTCAACAAGATCCAAAACGCTGAGATAATTCACAGTATCTTCTCTGACCACAATGCCATCAAGGTAGAAATTAACACTAGAAAGAGCAAGGAAAAAAAATCAAACACATGGAAACTGAATAATACTCTGCTTACACATCAATGGGTAATAGAAGAAATCAGAGATGGAATTAAAAAATTCCTAGAATCAAATGCAAATGAAAACACATCATACCAAAACCTTTGGGACACAGCAAAGGCAGTCCTCAGAGGACAATTTATAGCAATAGATGCACATATCAAAAAAGAAGAAAGGGACAAAATCAAAACATTAACTACAGAACTCAAACAAATAGAAAGAGAACAGCAAAAAGAGCCTACAACCACCGGAAGAAAGGAGATAGTAAAGATCAGAGCAGAAATAAATGAAATAGAGAACAGAAAAACAGTAGAAAGAATCAACAAAACCAAAAGTTGGTTCTTTGAAAGAATCAACAAAATCGACAAACCACTGGCCAGACTGACAAAAGAAAAACAGCAGAGGGCACAAATAACCCAAATAAGAAATGAAATGGGGGACATTACAACAGACCCAACCGAAAAAAAAAGGATTATAACAGAATATTATGAAAAACAATATT
Organism: Dugong dugon; assembly: GCA_030035585.1. Classification (NCBI taxonomy): domain Eukaryota; kingdom Metazoa; phylum Chordata; class Mammalia; order Sirenia; family Dugongidae; genus Dugong; species Dugong dugon. The sequence goes on from CM057478.1 coordinate 31,648,786, forward strand.
CCAACAAATTTGAAAACCTAGACGAAATGGATAAATTTCTAGAAACACATGGCCTACCCAAACTACAACAAAGTGATATTGAAAATCTGAACAGACCCATAACAGGAGAAGAGATTGAAAAGGTATTAAAAAAACTCCCAACCAAAAAAAGCCCAGGCCCAGATGGCTTCACTGGAGAATTCTACAAAACATTTACAGAAGAGCTTGTACCAGTTCTACTCAAGCTATTTCAGAGCATAGAAGAGGAAGCAACACTTCCAAATTCATTCTATGAAGCCAGCATAACGCTGATACCAAAACCAGGCAAAGACGTCACAAAAAAAGAAAATTACAGACCAATATCTCTCATGAATATAGGTGCAAAAATTCTCAACAAAATTCTAGCCAATAGAATTCAGTATCATATCAAAAAAATAATACACCACGACCAAGTAGGATTCATACCAGGTATGCAAGGATGGTTTAACATTAGAAAATCCATCAACGTAATTCACCACATAAATAAAAGGAAAGAAAAAAATCACATGATCATCTCAATTGACGCAGAAAAGGCATTTGACAAAGTCCAACACCCATTCCTGATAAAAGCTCTCAATAAAATAGGTATAGAAGGGAAATTTCTCAACATAATAAAGGGCATCTATGCAAAACCAACAGCCAACATCATTCTTAATGGAGAGAGGCTGAAAACATTCCCCTTGAAAACAGGAACACGGCAAGGATGCCCTTTCTCACTACTCCTATTTAACATTGTGCTGGAAGTTCTAGCTAGAGCAATAAGGCAAGAGAAAGAAATAAAGGGCATCCAAATTGGTAATGAAGAAGTTAAACTGTCCCTGTTTGCAGATGATATGATACTGTACATAGGAAACCCTAAAGACTCCACGAGAAATCTACTGGAACTAATAGAAAGATTCAGCAGAGTAGCAGGATACAAGATAAACATTCAAAAATCAGTTGGATTCCTATACACCAGTAAAGAGAATGATGAAAAGGAGATCAGGAAATCAATACCATTTTCAATAGCCCCTAAAAAGATAAAATACTTAGGAATAAATCTGACCAGGAATGTAAAAGACCTATACAAAGAAAACTACAAAACACTGCTGCATGAAACCCAAAGGGATCTACATAAATGGAAAAACATACCATGCTCATGGATAGGCAGACTCAACATTGTGAAAATGTCAATTCTACCCAAAGCAATTTACAAATACAACGCAATCCCAATCCAAATACCAACAACATTCTTCAAAGAGATGGAAAAACTAATTATTAACTTTACATGGAAAGGGAAGACACCCCGAATAAGTAAAGCACTAATGAAGAAGAAGAATAAAGTTGTATGACTCACACTACCTGACTTGAGAACCTACTATACAGCTACAGTAGTCAAAACAGCCTGGTACTGGTACAACGACAGATATATTGACCAATGGAACAGAATTGAGAACCCAGATGTAAATCCATCCACCTACAGTCACCTGATTTTTGACAAGGGACCAAAGTCCATCAAATGGGGAAAAGACAGTCTTTTTAACAAATGGTGCTGGCAAAACTGGATATCCATTTGCAGAAAAATGAAACAGGACCCATACCTCACACCGTATACAAAAACTACTTCAAAATGGATCAAAGACCTGAATATAAAGCCTAAAACTATAAAGTTCATAGAAAAAAAATAGGACCAACACTTCAGGCCTCAATACATGGCATTAACAGGATACAAACCATAAACATCAACCCACAAAACCCAACAGATAAACTAGATAACTGGGATCTTCTAAAAATCAAACACCTATGCTCTTCAAAAGACTTCACCAAAAGAGTAAAAAGAGAACCTAAAGACTGGGAAAAAATTTGTGGACAGTACAAGTCAGACAAAGGTCTAATCTCCATAATCTACAAGAAAATCCAACACCTCTACAACAAAAAGACAAACAATCCTATCAAAAAATGGGCAAAGGAAATGAACAGACACTTCACTAAAGAAGACATTTAAATGGCCAACAGACACATGAGGAAATGCTCCCGATCACTAGCCATTAGAGAAATGCAAATTAAAACCACAATGAGATACCATCTCACCCCGGCATTACTGGCACGAATCAAAAATACTGGAAATAACAAATGTTGGAGGGGCTGCGGGGAGATGGGAACTCTTATACACTGCTGGTGGGAATGCAAAATGATACAACCATTTTGGAAAATGATATGGCGTTTCCTCAGAAAGCTAGAAATAGACATACCATTCAATCCAGCAATCCCACTCCTAGGAATATATCCTAGAGAAATAAGAGTCATCACTCGAATAGACATATGCACACCTATGTTCATGGCAGCATTGTTCACAATAGCAAAATGATGGAAACAACGTAGGTGCCCATCAACAGATGAACGGATAAACAAACTATGGTACATACACACAATGGAGTGCTATGCAACGAGAAAGAACAACAATGAATCTGTGAAGCATCTCATAACATGGATGAAAGTGGAGGACATTATGCTGAGTGAAATAAGTCAATCACAAAAGGACAAATATTGTATTAGACCTCTATTGTAAAAACCCATGAAAAAATTCACGTGCAAAATGTAACAATCCTTGTTGGTTACCAGGGATGGGGGGGGGGGAGAATACTAAATAGGCAATAGATAAGTGGTATCTTGGGTGAGAGGTGAGACAGTACACAGTGCAAGGGAAACTAACACAACCTGCACAAGAAAAGGTCATGGAGGCCCCATGGACACATCCAAACTCCCCGAGGGACTGAGTTGTTGGACGGAGGGCTCTGGGGACCATGGTCTCGGGGAACATCTAGCTCAATTGGCATGACACTACTTATAAAGATAATGCTCTACATTCTACCTTGGTGAGTAGTGTCTGGGGTCTTAAAAGCCTGTGAGCGGCCATCTAAAATACTACACTGGTCTCATCCCTTCGGGAGCAAGAGAGAATGAAGAGAATAGGATACAACGAAAAGATTGGTCCAAAGGACTGATTGACCACAGCTACCAAGACCTCCACCGGACTGAGTCCAGTACAGCTAGATGGTGCCTGGCTACCACCGCTGACTGCTCTGACCAGGATCACAACAGAGGGTTGTGACAGAGCTGGAGAAGGATGTAGAGCATAATTCTAACTCCCCCCCCCAAAAAATAAATAAATAAAAAAGACCAGATTTACTGGCCTAAAGGAGACTGGAGAAACCTCAAGAGTGTGGCCCCCAGACACCCTTTCAGCTCAGAGGTGAAGTTACCTTCGAGGTTCACTGTTCAGCCTGGGAGTGGACAGCCCAGTAAAACTAAATGAGACTAACGAGGTACAGAAGTCCAGTGACAAGGGCCAGAAGGCAGAGGGGGAGTAGGAAGCTGATGATAAGGAACACAAGTTGAGTAAGGATACTGTTGATGTGTTGTGAGATTGTTAACCACTGTTATAGTGCAACATTTGTAGTAACTGTTAAATGGGAGGCTATTTTGTCCTGTAAGCCTTCATCTTGGGTGAGAATGGCAGCACAATTGGAAGAGCATAGTCAATGTCACTTAAATGTGTAAGTAAAAAGTTTTGAAATGGTGTATCTTTGGCTATGTGTATTTTCACCAAAAAATAAAAAAGCTGAGAATTCAGAGGGTTAAAATGTTGTGGGGTTGTTAACCAAAGTCATAAAACAGCATGTGTACTACTGCTACATGAGAAACTGTTTGTTCTGTAAGCCTTCACCTTAAGTACAATAAAATATTAAAAAAAAAAAAAAAAAAAAAAAAAGAGCAGGAGTTCTGACAGGGATCACAACAGAGGGTCCCAGACAGAACTCGAGAAAAATGTAGAACAAAATTATAACTCACAAAAAGAAAGATCAGGTTTACTGGCCTGACAGAGACTGGAGAAACCCCAAGAGTATGGCTCCTGGACACCCTTTTAGCTCAGTAATGAAGTCACTCCTGAGGTTCACCGTTCAGCCAAAGATTAGACAGCCCCATAAAACAAAACGAGACTAATAGGGCACAACTGTCCAGGGACAAGGACTAGAAGGCAGGAGGAGACAGGAAAGCTGGTAATAGAGAACCCAAGGTTGAGAAGGGACAGTGTTGACAGGGAGTGGGATTGTTAATCATTGTCATAAAACAATATGTGTACTAACTGTTTAATGAAAAACTATTTGCTCTATAAGCGTTCATCTAAAGTGCAGTAAAAGAAAAAAAAGAGCAGGAGTGGCAATATTAATCTCTGACAAAATAAACTTTAAAGTAAAATCCACCACAAAGGATACGGAAGGACACTATATAATGATTAAAAGGTCAATACACCAGGAGAACATAACTATAATAAATATTTACACACCCAACCACAGGGCTCCAAAATACATAAACTCTAACAGCACTGAAATGAGAGATAGACAGCTCCACACTAATAGTAGGAGACTTCAGCACTCCACTTTTGGTGAGAGACAGAATATCCAGAAAGAAGCTCAATAAAGACACAGAATATCTAAATGCTACAATCAACCAACTTGATCTCATGGACATATACTGAACGCTCCACCCAAAAGCAGCCAAATATACTTTCTTTTGCAACGCACATGGAACATTCTCCAGAATAGACCACATAGTAGGCCATAAAGCAAGCCTTAACAGAATCCAAAGCATCAAAATATTATAAAGCATCTTTTCTGACCATAAAGCCATAAAAATAGAAATCAGTAACAGAGAAAGCAGGGAAACAAATCAAACACATGGAAACTTAACACCTTGCTCAAAAACTGCTGGGTTATAGAAGAAATTAAGGATGGAATAAAAACTCATAGAATCAAACAAGAATGAAAACGCATCCTACCAGAACCTTTGGGACACAGCAAAAGCAGTGCTCAGAGGTCAGCTTACAGCAATAAATACACACATCCAAAAAGAAGAAAGTGCCAAAATCAAAACATTAACGCTACAACTGGAACAAGTAGAAAGAGAGCAGCAAAAGAAGCCCTCAGGCATCAGAAGAAAGGAAATAATAAAAATTAGAGCAGAATTACATGAAATAGAAATTGAAAGAGTTAATAAGACCAAAAGCTGGTTCTTTGAAAAGGTCAACAAAATTGATAAACCATTGGCCAAACTGACAAAAGAAAAACAGGAGAGGAAGCAGATAACCCGTATAAGAAATGAGATGGGTGATATCACAACAGAACCAACTGAAACTAAAAGAATCATAACAGAATACTATGAAAAATTGTACTCTAACAAATGTGAAAACCTAGAGGAAATTGACAGATTTCTAGAAATGCACTACCTACCTAAACTAACACAATCAGAGATAGAGCAACTAAATAAACCTATAACAAAAGAAGAGATTGAAAGGTAATTTTAAAACTCCCAACAAAAAAAGCCCTGGCCTAGACGGTTTCACTGGAGAATTCTACAAACTTTCAGAGAAGAGTTAACATCACTACTACTAAAGGTATTTCAGAGCACAGAAAAGGATAAAATACTTCCAAACTCATCTATGAAGCCAGCATAACCCTGATACCAAAACCAGGTAAAGACACCACAAAAAAAAGAAAATTAAAGACCAATATCCCTCATGAACATTGACGCAAAGATCCACTACAAAATTCTAGCCAACAGAATTCAGCAACATATCAAAAAAATAATTCACCATAGTCAAGTGGGATTTATAGCAGGTATGCAGGGATGGTTCAACATTAGGAAATCAATCAATGTAATCCATCACATTAAAAAATAAAAGACAAGAACCTTATGATTTTATCAATCGATACGGAAAAGGCATTTGACAATTCCAAAACCCATTCATGATAAAAACTCTCAACAAAACAGGAATAGAAGGGAAATTCCTCAACATAATTAAGGGCATTTGTATAAAGACAACAGCCAACATCATCCTATTTTACTTTTACTTTTTTCCCCATACAAAAATTTATACACACACTGTTATGTGGCCCTAATTGCTCTCCCTATACTGTGATGGCACACTCCTCCTTCCTCCCCCCACCCTGATTCCCCATGTCCATTCAACCAGCTCCTAACCCTCTCTGCCTTCCCATCTCACCTCCAGACAGAAGCTGCCCATTTAGTCTCTTGTATCTACTTGAGTGAAGAGACACACTCCTCACGAATATCACTTTATGTCCCACAGTCCAGTATGAAGAGTTGGCCTTGGAAATTGTTTTAGTTCTGGGCTAATAGAGAATCCAGAGGCCATGCTTTCCAGGTATCCTCCAGTTTCAGTCAGACCATTAAGTCTGATCTTCTTACTAAAATTTGAGTTCTGAATGCCGCCTTTATCCTGCTCCATCTGGGACTCTGTTGTGTTCCCTGTCAGGGTGGTTATTGGTGGTAGCCGGGCACCATCTAGTTCTTCTGATCTCAGGCTGATGAAGTCTCTGGTTTATGTGGCCCCTTCTGTCTCTTGGGCTAATACTTTCCTTGTGTTTTTGGTGTTTGTCATTCTCCATTACTCCAGGTGGTTGGGACCAATTGATGCATCTTAGATGACCACTTGCAAGCTTTTAAGACCCCAGATGCCTCTTACCAAAGTAGGATGCAGAACTTTATCTTAATAAGCTTTGTTATGCCAAATGACCAAGATGTCTCCTGAAAGCATGGTCCCCAGTCCCCTACCCCTGCTACTCTGTCCCTCAAAGTGTTTGATTGTATTCAGGAAACTTCTTAGCTTTGGTTTAGTCCAGTTGTGCTGACTTTCCCTGTAGTGTGTGCTGTCCTTCCCTTCACCTAAGATAATTCTTATCTACTATCTAGTTAGTAAATAACCCTCACCCTCCCTCCCCACCCTCATAACCATCAACAAATGTTTTCTTCTGTGTTTAAACCTTTTCTTGAGTTCTTATAATAGTGGTCTTATACAATATTTGTCCTTCTGTGACTGACTAAATTCACTCAGCATAATGACCTCCACCTTCCTCCATGTTATACGGTGTTTCACAGCTTCATTGTTGTTCTTTATCGTTGTGTACTATTCCATTATCCCATTGTGTGAATATACCATAATTTGTTTATCCATTCTTCTGTTGATGGGCACCTAGGTTGTTTCCATCTTTTGCTATTGTGAACAGTGCTGCTATGAACATGGGTGTGCATATATCTATTCCTGTGACTGCTCTTATTTCTCTAGGATCTATTCCAAGGAGTGGAATAGCTGGATTCTATGTTACTTCTATTTCTAGCTTTTTAAGGAAGCACCAAATTGATTTCCAAAGTGGTTGTACCATTTTACATTCCCACCAACAGTGTATAAGTGTTCCAGTCTCTCCACAACCTCTCCAGCATTTATTATTTTGTGTTTTTTGGATTAATGCTAGCCTTGTTGAGGTGAGATGATATCTCACTGTAGTTTTGATCTGCATTTCTCTAATGGCTAATGACTGTGAGCATTTCTTCATGTGTCTGTTAGCCACCTGAATTTCTTCTTTGGCGATGTGCCTGTTCATATCCTTTGCCCATTTTTTAATTGGGTTATTTGTCTTTTTGTTGTTGAGGTTTTGCAGTATCTTGCAGATTTTAGAGATTGGATGCTGATCGGATTTGTCATAGCTAATTTTTTTTTCCCAGTCTGTAGGTTGTCTTTTGACTCTTTTGGCAAAGTCTTTTGATGAGCATAAGTGTTTGATTTTTAGGAGCTCCCAGTTATCTAGTTTCTCTTCTGGTGCTTGTGCTTTGTTACTTGTGGTTCATATTGTGTTTATGCCATGTATTAGGGCTCCTAGTGTTGTCTTTATTTTTAATTCCATGATCATTATTGTTTTAGATTTTATATTTAAGTCTGATCCATTTGGAGTTAGTTTTTGTGCATGGTGTGAGTATGGGTCTTGTTTCAGTTTTTTGCACATGGATATCCAGTTATGCCAGCACCATTTGTTAAAGAGACTGTCTTTTCCCCAATTAACGGACTTCGGGCCTTTGTCAAATGTCAGCGGCTCATAGGTGGATGAATTTATGTCTGGATTCTCAAATCTGTTCCATTGGTCTATGTATATGTTATTGTAACAGTACCAGGCTGTTCTGACTACCAGGGTGGTATAATAGGTTCTAAAATCAGGTAGTGTGAAGTCTCCCACTTTGTTCTTCTTCTTGAGTAAAGCTTTACTTATTTGGGGCCTCTTCCCTTTCCATATGAAGTTGGTGATTTGTTTCTCCATCTCATTAAAAAATGCCGATGGGATTTGGATTGGGATTGCATTGTATCTGTAGATTGCTTTGGGTAAAATTGATGTTTTCATAATATTGAGTCTTCCTATCCACGAGCAACGTATGTTTTTCCATTTATGCAGGTCTCTTTTGGTTTCTTGCAGTAGTGTCTTGTAGTTTTCATTGTATAGGTCTTTTACTTTTCTAGTTAGATTTATTCCTAAGTATTTTATCTTCTTGGGGGCTATTGTAAATGGTACTGATTTGGTGATTTCCTCTTTGAGGTTCTCTTTGTTGGTGTAAAGGAATCCAACCGACTTTTGTATGTTTATCTTGTATCCTGAAACTTTGCTGAAATCTTTCATTAGTTCCAGTAGTTTTCTTGTGGATTGTTTGGGATTCTCTGTGTATAAGATCATATCATCTGCAAAGAGAGATACTTTGACTCCTTCCCTACCAATCTGGATGCCCTTTATTTCTTTTTCTAGTCTAATTGCTCTGGCTAGAATCTCCAGCACAATGTTGAATAAGAGTGGTGATAAAGGGCTTCCTTGTCTGGTTTCTGTTCTCAAGGGGAATGCTTTCAAAGTCTCTTCATTTAGGATGATGTTGGCTGTTGGCTTTGTATAAATGCTCTTAATTATATTGAGGAATTTCCCTTCTATTCCTCATAGCAGTTTTATGCATAATTGCCAAGAGTTGGAAGTAACCAAATGACCTTCCACAGGCAGATGGATAGACAAATGGTATACATCATATCATGGAATTCTACTCAACAGTAGAAAGGAATAAGCTACTGATATACACACAGCCTGCATGGTTGTCAAATGCATCATGCTGAGTGGAAGAAGTCAGAGTCAAAAGGCTGCACACTGTCTGATTCCATTTCTATGATATTCCAGAAAAGGCAAACTAATCTCAAGTGATAGAAATCAGATGGGGGTTTCCAGGAACTGGTGGCGGAGGAGGCGTTGACCCCAAAGGGTGAAGGGTATTTCCCTTTCCATGGCTCGTGAGAAATGTGCATGACCTGACTCCTGCCTGCCTCTCTGTCCTCATCACATCCGTCTCTCCCACATGGCACCACACACACTTCTTGCTGGTCTTCTCATGCCAAGATCTCCAGCACCTCAGGGGTCTTGCATATTCCGTTCCCTCTGTCTCGAATGCTCTTCCCTCCCCCTCCCCACATCCTTCCTTCTTGTTCTTCAGCTCTAGGTCTTTCTTCCACCTACCAGAGTAGGTCCCCCTCTTGTCATTCCTCATTCTTTTCCTTCATCACAAATTGCAACTACATTTTTTAATTTGTTTGCTTGTTAATTATCTGTCTCCCCCATTAGCCTGAATGTTCTAGCAGGACACACACAATGTCTTTTATTAATCACAATGCCCAGTCCTTAGTACAGTGCTTGTGACAAAACAGGTGTTCAATAAAAATCTACTGAATAAGGGAATAAGTAAATGAATGAATGAGCAAACTAAGTTCTGGAGAGGAGATGAGAACAAAATGACTTCTCTAACCCCAGTTCTTTGGCTGAAGAAAATAGGCCATTAAAACGAGATGCCTAGGCCCCTCATGGCGCCATGCAAGGCAACATAATCACACCCTGAGCCATCCCAGGCCAACAGAGCAGCAGGTGACAATGAGGATTACCTATCACAGTTGTGGGTTCCCCCAGATTCCCAGCTTAAAGTCTGTTGTCAGCCTAAAAAACACAAGGGAAAAGAACAGTTAATAACTTTTCTAAGTTCTAGTGTCTTTCCCAACAGCCTGGCTTTGCTCAGCCTCAAATCAAGAGAAAATGTTCTGCCAAGTTCAGTGCCCACTCCGACACCAGAGGTTCTGCATTTTGGACCAAACTTCAGTCTTTTGAAGTTGAGGTTCTGTAAATGCTTAGCTCCAAAAAAGAGGGTCGGTAAGGGGCTTGTAAAAAAGATTTGAAAGTCTATCCAGGCCCCAATTAGCTCTCACAAAACTGTATTGTGATGAGCAAAGTGTAAATGGATCAGCTCCACATGGCTTAAATTTCCCTGGAAACACACACATGGGTTCAAAAATTAAAGAGGGTGGCTTGAGGAGGGGGGCAGGGGAAGCAGGACCTAGGGGGCCAAGTGCCTGACAGGTTCTGCCAGACTCCAAATGTTTGGCGGGGGGAGAATAGTGGAAAACGTCTGGCTGACATAAAGACACTGCTGGGCTCATCCTTCCTTGAAGCAAATATTATTCTCATTAGAACATAATCAGATCTTCCATCATGAGAAGCAATTCATCATGGGGAGTGGCGAGAAGAATTGCTTTTATTACACAACAGCTGTTTTTTTCAGCAGCAGCAAGGCATGAGGAAGAAGGTCCTAGAGATCAAGATCTCCCTTGCAGCCCCTTCCCAGGTCAGGCTCCCTCCAACAACTGGTGTTGTTTGATGACTGTTGCGCTCCATAGGGTTTTCATTAGCTGATTTTTAGAAGAAGATTGCCAGGTCTTTCTTCCTAGCCCATTTTAGTGTGGAATATTCACTGAAACTTGTTCAGCATCATAACACATAGGCCTCCACTGATAGATGAGTGGTGGCTGTGCATGAAGTGCATTGGCCAGGAATTGAACCTGGATCTCCTGCATGGAAGGCAAGGATTCTACCACTGAATCATCACTGCCCTCAGTCCAAAGACTAGTAAGATGTCTAACTCCAGGGTTGTGGCTCCTTCAAGAATGGAACTGGGACTCCTTGTCAGTTCAGGTGTCTGACCTACCTCCCTCCTGTTAGAACCGCCTTCCCAGATTCTTAATGTGGTGGCCAGGGCAGAAGGTCTCAGCTTGGAGGCATTGCATTGTTGGCATCAGTCCCCCTAAGCTAGCACTTGGATAGTCCTTCACAGAAGTGACGGTATAGAGTGGTGCTTAAAATTTCCATGAAATTCTGGAACTAGCAAAACTAATCTATGATTAAAACAATCAGAAGAGCATTTGTCTCTAGGGGTAGAAGTTGAACAAGGATTGACTGGGAAGAGGCAGGACAGAACTTTTCTAAGTTGATTGGGAATGTTCCATATCTTGATAGAAGAGGAGGTGGCACAGGTATTTGCATCTGTCAAAAATCAGCAAATGATATACCCATGGATCCACTCATACATCCACCTACCCACACTCCCACCCACCCATCCGTCTATCCATCCATCCATCCATCCATCCATCCGTCCGTCCGTCCGTCCATCCATCCACCTGTCCATCCATCCATCCATCCATCCATCCATCCATCCATCCATCCACCCATCCATCCATCCATCCACCCATCCATCCATCCATCCATCCATCCACCTGTCCATCCATCCATCCACCTGTCCATCCATCCATCCATCCATCCATCCATCCACCCATCCATCCACCCATCCATCCATCCATCCATCCACCCATCCATCCATCCATCCATCCATCCATCCACCCATCCATCCACCCATCCATCCATCCATCCATCCACCCATCCATCCACCCATCCATCCATCCATCCATCCACCCATCCATCCATCCATCCATACACTCATCCATTCATTTATCCAGCTATCCATTCACCTATCCATTCATCCACCCACCCACTCACACAGGCATCTACCATCCACTCACCCACCCATCTATCCACTTGTCTATCTTTTCATCCAACTTTAAAAGGCATTATATTGCTAGACCATTTTTACATGCTGGCTTTTCAAAGTCACAATTCCCAGCAAAGTGTAGGCACTAAGTATTTGTTGAATAGCTGGGTTAAGTAAACAAGCAATACGGAAACAAGAAAGATATAATTTGTACCCTTAAGGAGCAAGGGAAACAAAAAGTGGACAAATTTGTTATGCCACAAACGTGATGTATGCTATATAACTAGGGTGAGTACATAACTTATCAGCCAAACCAAGACACTTGTGAGCCTAAAAGGGGTGTTAAAAGTAATTTCCAAAATACATAATTTTGAATGTCTATTTATTGTCTGACATTTTTGTTTTATTATATTGGTGGACCTATAAAACAGTTACATTTTAAAATGTATCAAAAATTAAAGAGTTTATCTGTGTATATTAAAGCAAGCTTTAAAAAATTCTTGTATTGATTATCCGAACCTTTAAAAATCAGCAGAATGGTTATTCTGGCTCCATATTCACAAACTTTAATCAGTTTCTCAGTCACATCTACTTCTAATACCATGTCACTAGTATTTTTTCGAAGAAGATATTTTTTCATCATTTATTACTTTTTCCATAAAATTTCCCCAATTAAAATTTTCCTCGATGTTGCATTTTATGATTAGTAAATTTGAAATTGTTGACACATTTGACTGACTCTACCCTGTAGAGCAGAATATTTTTACTGAGAGAACACTCTTTTTCCAGGTGCTGCAGGGCATGAAAAACTCAGAACAATTTCTGCGAATGGGAGGATTTTCTCCAGTCTAATTTCCATGTGGAAATGTGTGGCTATTTCAGCCCAGGTATTTGCGCAGATGCTATCTTTTTGTCTCCATTCAGAGAACTTTTTGTCAACAGGCATTTTACAAGCCAAAACTCATCAAGCAAGTTGTCTCTGTTTAAGATTTTTTTGAATGTCTCACCAAATTTGAATGCTGCAAAACCTTAGACTGTCTCAACCACATTCCATTTCGGTACAGAATATAAATATATTCTATTAAAAATGTGGACTTCATCAAAAGCCTCTCCCACATGCCCAGACTTGCCCACAGTGAGGCCGTGGGCTCACGTTACTCTGGTCTCCCCTCCCCCCACAGCTTACCCCTGGCTTTTGCAGGATGTGTCCCAGCCATAAGGAGACCTGGTGGTGAAGTGGTTAGAGTGCTTGACTACTAACTGAACAATTGCAGTTTGAACCCATCGAGGGAGAAAGATGTGGCAGTGTGCTTCCATAAAGATTTCAGCCTTGCAAACCCCATGGAGCAGTTCTACTCTGTCTTAAAGGGTGCCTATGAGTTGGAATCGAATCAAATCGACTGGATGGCAACAGGTCTGGTTTTTGGCTTGGTCCCAACCTTGTTGTCAGCAAGCTTCCTCAGCAATAGCTACACTTCACTGAAACCTGCACAAACTTATGTTTTCTGGCACAGTATTAATTAAACAATTTGATTGCAGTTTCCAATGGAGTTTGAACAAAATGCAACCAAAATTTAGAGGACTCATTTACAAAACAGTTCAATGCATTGTAGGCCACTTTCACTTACAAAGACTCAAAATTTCCAAACTGCAGTTGATGGCAGGTAGCAAGAGTGAAAGTGTGGACTGGTCTTTGGACTATTTTTTTTTCTTTGAACATCAGCTCCATGCCAGATATTTCAGGTTTAGTTATTTTACTTAATAGTTATAAATTTTGACAACCTCAGCATCTATTTGGATTGGTAGAATATTCAGATGCAATTATTACTTGTTTGCAGCAACCAAGGATGTTTCTGCTCCATGTTGTGGTTGTTACTTGCTGCTGAGTCAGCGCCGATTCATGGCGCCCCCATGTACAACAGAAGGAAACGTTGCCAGTCCTGCGCTGTCACCATGATCCTTGGTGTGCTCAAGTTCACCATTGTGGCTATGGTGTCACCCATCTCATTGAGAGTTTCCTTCATTTTCACTGACCCCTCGCTTTACTTCTACTCCACAGAGGTTTCAATTTAGGGAAAACATTGTTTATACCATGATGCTAGGCTCTCCCAAAATTTGTGCTTGTAACATCACTGCAAAAATGAATAACCGTACCTTCAATGTTGAGCTTTTGAACTGAATTAATGAGCCTTCACATGCCCTGTGCTTCACCAACTCTGCCAGCTGATGGCCCGGTGGCTCCGCGCAGCCTGTGGGCCAGGAAATGGCACAGTTGCCAGGAAATCAGGCCTTCTCCCACTGCCACCTGTGGCAGGGAGGAACAACAGTCCTGACCCCTAGTTCTGAGCACACCTGCATGCTGTCTCTGAAAGGGAGGATTTAGTTATGTCACCTTTGGAGAAAATTGGGAGAGAGAAATGGGTTGACTAGTTGTCTTTCAGGCCACATGAAACCTCTGCTCACTGCCCATGTGCCGCTTACACTATCAGAAACGACCACAATGAAACCAGAAGCAGAAAGTGGAGGTGTGCAGCCTGACCTCATGTCATGGATTGAATTGTGTCCTCCAAAAATATCTGTCAACTTGGCTGGGTCACGATTCCCAGTATTGTATGATTGTGTACCATTTTGTAATCTGATGTGATTTCCTTATGTGTTGTAAATTCAATCACTATGATGTAATAAGATGGATTAGCAGCAGTTACATTGATGAGGTCCACAAGATTAGGTAGTGTCTTAAGCCAATCTCTTTTGAGATATAAAAGAGAGAAGTGAGCAGAGACACACAGGAACCTCATACCACCAAGAAAGGAGTGCCGGGAGCAGAGCGCATCCTTTGAACCTGAGATTCCTGTGCAGAGAAGCTCCCAAACCAAGGGAAGATTGATGACATGGACCTTCCTCAGGAGTCAACAGAGAAAGCATTCCCCAGGAGCTAATGCCCTGAATTTGGACTTGTAGCCTACTGGACTGTGAGAGAATAAACTTCTCTTTGTTAAAGCCATCTTCTTGTGGTATTTCTGTTATAGCAGCACTAGAAGACCAAGACGCCCCATTTGCTTGTTAAACACAGCGATGAAGAACAATGCTTCCTTAAGAAAAGGTCTAGGACAAATGCTAAACTTAACAAGAAAACTATCACCGCTGACCGTAAACAGAAAGTGATCTTAAACATAAATTTATTTTTTAAATAATTAAATTCTAACTAGAGTCTCTTACCTGCCAAAGTTTCTGGGCCTGATGTGTGCTGTCTCTTTGTTTAAAGGGAGATTAGCAAGAGTCAGAGAGATGTTAGAGATGACTAATTGATACCAGACTGAGTCTCTTCTTTCTGGACTGGGAGTTGGACCAGGAGTAACTAAAAAGAACTGGACCAGGAGTAACTTTCCATGGGATTGGATGCATTTGATCGTCTGTATGAAATATGGGAAATATGGATAGAGTTGACACTGGA
Organism: Dugong dugon; assembly: GCA_030035585.1. Taxonomy (NCBI): domain Eukaryota; kingdom Metazoa; phylum Chordata; class Mammalia; order Sirenia; family Dugongidae; genus Dugong; species Dugong dugon. The sequence continues at coordinate 31,663,982 of CM057478.1, forward strand.
GGAAACTGAGCTGCTAAGAGGAAAATGATGTTGTCCAAAGTCACTTAAGCAGAGATGGAACTTGAACCCTAAATGCCTGTTGTCTCTCTCCACCATCAGTAGGCTGCCAGTTAAGACCAGAAGGAGACATTTTGTCTGTGAGATTCCCTACTGAGCCTGTGCTATCTGGTCCAACCCTGATTTGTCCTTGTCCTTTGGAGGTTCTGGTACAAAGAGAGACCCTGCTTTATGGGACATTGCCTCACCTCCCACCACTTGTGACAAGGTACAAAGATTTTTGGCCTGTGTATCTATGAAGACAAAGAAGCTATTGCTCAACAGGAAACAGGAAACATCCACTAGAATATGGCAAAAATTTAAAATTATAGGGAGAATGCTAAGATAAATATTTAGAGGTTTTAATGAAAATGCAGCTCTGTTTCAAAGTAAAAGGAAAAGTTGGAAAAAGAGCCTCCACTGTTCTTTTAGATTTAAGAAACCGAGTTGGATGCAAGAGTGGGAGGGAGAGCCCTTCTCTCCACCCCGTCTCCCCTACACCCCTAAGTCCTCATTGATCCAGTTCCTCCCCCACAGCAGCTGTCAAGCTCATCCAAGCATCAGCGATTTGTGGAGAGCTTCAGACACACAATCAGTCCACATGGGTCTGGTCTCCAGCTCTGAGAAGAGGGGCAAACAGGCTGCGCACCAACACACATGCTGCGATGACGGTCAGGGCCCCTCTGCCGTGGGGTTTCCTGACACCCCTGGAGTCAGGCCACACACCATCACAGATGCCGTGATGACAGTGCCGGCCCATTCACAGTGGGGTCTCCTGATGATCCTGGCACTAAGCTGCCGTGCACAAATGTCACTGCTCTCAGTTCTTTCCATGAATCTCTTTGCTGGAATCACTGCCATGCCCCTACCCTTGAGGAATTGGAGGTCAAGAGTTCCATGCCAACCCAGTATCACACTAGGACACGGCAGTCTGACCCCGTGGCCGTCATGCCTCCTGTCTAGATGGCATCTAGGAACAGCAGCAGCACCCCTAGGAACTTGCAAGAAATGCACATTCCTGAGCCCCACCCTTGACTGTGAGTCTGCACTCCTCAAACTCTGGAGCATCCAAACCCCTGGAGGGCTGCTACCCCCAACAGTGAGTCCACCTGAAGCAGCTGAGTGCCGGGGCTCTGAGCCAGTTTCCACTCATTCCTCCAAGTGACCTGAACTGGAGGCCCTGTCCCCAGGTCTTTGCATCCCTGTTGGTTTGGGGGAGGGGGTGTAATGAAAGCTGCCTCTCAGGGGGAAGAGGGCTGAGGAAGATGGGGAGACCGTAATCTGGCTCTGTGGTCACTGGACAGGGTGCTGAGTCCCCGCAGTGCCTGGAACTCTGCAGGGGCCTAGTGTACAGCGTGGCCAGGGCGGCTAGGCCTGAATCAGGTCTGCAGTTACTCACTAAGGACAACAGGTAGTGACACTGTGGCTGTCAGGGAGAGAGGGACTTGATAAGGACTTGGGGTGGGGCTGCAGGCAGTGGTGTATTTAGGGTACCAAACAGACCCTGGGTGCGTGGTGCCACTGAGCAGTTTCTGTTAACCTGGTACGGCCCACTGTCCTTCCTTAAGCTCCATAATGTGTTAATTGAAAGATAATGAGCCTGACTTGTATTTTTGAACTGATGTTACGGTAAAGTGGTCCAAGAGAGGGGTGTCAGATGTCTGGATAGGGCACACAATTTCAGTGCTTGCCATAGGTGCCATCTTCGGTAGATACGCTGCTGTGCTGGGTTAATAGAAACTACTCAGTGGCATAGTTTCTATTAACCTGACCCCTCAGTACTGGACAGACCAGCTGGCTGCTGGGGGCCCTAGCACATAATAAGTAATGCATGAAGCCTCGAGGATGGTCAAATCCTGCCGGGGGAAGAAATGATTTGTGCAGCTGCTCCATGGGGCCCAGTGAGAAAGTCAGGGAACGTGGCCTTTCTGGAAACGACTGTGTTTTGTGCCATGTTTCCTTTGTTACTAAGGATGTTGTGCTCCAAATTCCTACCCCTCACCTGAGATAGTCATCCGTCTTCGTGAAAAGACGGAATAATTATTTCCACCCTTGATGGGGATGTTGGGTGCACGTGGGCCAGGTCGTTGTTGGCATGGCAACAAGACACAGCTGGGGAAAACTGAAGCTGGAACCCCAGTCCCTTAGCTGTGGGCCCCCCTGCCTTGTTGGCCCCCAGCCTGTGCCTCTGCAGCACTGCCACTTCTCCCAGGGGCAAGTGTCCGTGTCCTCACCATCGCCAATGAGTACTCCACCCCCACAGCCTTCACCATCACCATCATCACTCCATGTGCAAAGTGCCTGTTAGGTGCCAGGTGCTGCACGGGAGCTCCTAGGTGAGATATTCCATTTACCCACGTGATAGCAATATGATGCAGGTGTTCATTTTACATACAAAATACTGACACTCTCAATCCCCACATGTACGGTCTATTGAGTTTTGACAAGTGGACCAAGACCAAGTTTACATAAAATTCCTTCACCCACATTGGAACTGAAGATCCACGTGGGCAGGGAAGAGGTGGTGGTTTATTCTTTCTTCTTTGATTCTGTATAGTGGAGTCACATCTCCGATGTGAGATCCTAAAGTCAGGTGAAAGTTTTGTGTAATAAAAATGTCCCTGGAAAACCCTTCTCATCGTTCTTAAATTAGACCACATGTAGCTTGCTGTGGTCAGCCCTGAGCAGAGAATTTCTTGCACACTAGACTTTAAGACCCACAGAGCTGGAGCCTGTGGATGGAGCTAAAGGGAAGTCCCATGCGGACATCTGGGCACTGGAGCCATCCTCTTTGAAGAGGACTAGAAAACCCAAGAAGAAAATGGTGGGGGGTGGGGAACAGAGATGCCGGGATGGGAATTCCAAAGCGTTTCTTCTTCCCACCGGGACCCCCACCATTCTGCTTCCTGTCAACCTCTCTTCTTGTTTTACACTAACAGGCCTGGTGCTCATTGGGAGGATGAAAGTAAGTGGGGCCGTGTCCTATGCAGGGTAAGTTCTCCACCAGAAAGTTAGTTAATGTGTGCACGATGGAGGCACCAGTGTGAGTGGTTGCTGAGGTCCTACTGCGTACCAAGCACTGAACAAATAATTGAAAATACAGAAATGCAAAGATAATCTGTTCCTTCAAGTACATTCCATCCTCTTCCTCAAAAAACTGGGGAGTCGGCGGTCACATGAAGCCAATTTTAGTGGAACAGTCTATCTCTCATTCCTAATACTCATTGGGGGTCAGTGAGCGCTTCTGTCTAAATGAATGACTAAGAATAATGGAGAAAACAAAGCCACCTTAGGGGAGTCTAAAGTATACATGTTAATGGCTCCTGACTGAAGAGGCGCCTGGGAACACAAGAGGCTATTTCCTTCATGTTTTGTGTCTGACCGTACTTGGGGAACACGAGGTCAGACATTATGGCTCCTGGCTGCCTCAGCCATCTTTCTGAGGCAGCAGGCAGCGCTCGGCTCTCCACAGCGCTGCTCATCACATCACGCAAGCATCAAGCGCCGACTGCTCTTGACATGGCTTTCTGCGTTCTCCACTTTGAAGGGTTAGCTATTGCCTGCTGCTCTGTCCACAGCTAGGCTGAATCTGGCAGTCCATTCTCCAGGCCCACTCTTACTCTGTGACTCTCTGCAAACGCACATGTTGTCTTGTCCTCCGCCTTCCAGTCCCTGCATACACTTCCATATTGTTAGAGTTTCTATCTGGTGCATGTATGACCTATTCAAAAAATTAAATAGAGTCGGCCCTCCGTATCCGTGGGTTCTGCATCTGCAGATTCAACCAACCAAGGATCAAAAATGTTCAGAAAAAAAAAACAAAAGACATTTTTTTCCTTGTCATTATTCCCTGAACAATACGGTATAACAACTATTTACACAGCATTTACATTACATTGTTGCTGTTGTTGCGTGCTGTTGAGTCCATTTGGACTCATAGCGACCCTATAGGACAGAGTAGAACTGCCCCATAGGGTTTCCAAGGAGCAGCTGGTGGATTCGAACTGCTGACTTTTTGATTAGTAGCCTGAGCTCTTAGCCACTTTGCCACCAGGGCTCCTACACTGCAATCAGTATTATAAATAATCTAGAGATGATTTAAAGTATACAGGAAGATGTGCATAGGTTATATGTGAATAGTATGCCACTTTATGTAAGGGACTTAAGCATTTGTGGATTTTGGTATCCATGGGAAATTCTGGAACCAACCCACCACTGAGGGACGACTGTATTGTAAAGTGTACTTCCTATCTCTTATGAGGGCCTTCTGAGGTCTTCAAGGTTTTAAATTTTGGATTAGCAGATTTTAGCTTTTGCCAAACCTTGGCGCTCCTTAGACCAATGGGTAAGTCAACCTACATAAGCTCATCCAGCACACTGGGCAGGGAGGACTGGTGGAGACTGCCTTAGATTGGGTTCTCTAGAGAAGCAAAACCAGTGAAGCTTATATATGTATATATATATATCTATGTGTGTGTGTATATATGTATACATAGAGAGGGAGAAAGAGATTTATCTCAAGGAAATGGCTCACACGATTGTAGAGGCTGGAAAGTCCCAAGTCTGTGGGCATCAGGCTGGAGGCTTCTCCTGACTTGAGTAGCTGCAGGGGCTGATGAACCCACGATCAGTAGGTCAGACAGCAGGCTGCTGGCTCATGGGCTGCGGATGTGGACAAATCCCAAGATCGACAAGCAATACAGCAAGTTGCTGGCTCAAGTCCCAAGAACCGGAGGTCTGATGATGATGAGCCAGATGCAGGATCCAAAGTTAGCAAAAGTCAGAGAGCTTTGCCAGAAAGTCCATATATATGGGATGCAGGCCACACCCCAAGGAAACTCACCTTCAACTGATCGGCTGCTCATAGCAGATCTCATCATGGAGGTGATTACATAATTACATAATTGCCAAACTACATCATAATTGCCAGACCACTAGAATCATGGACCAGCGAAGTTGACACACAACCTTAATCATCACAGAGACTATGGACATTTGTTGAAAACACTTGGGAAGTATAGAGCAGGACGCAACATGTTCTTATGTGCCACGATGAAGACAGACTGAGAGCCGGAGGCAAAACATGCAAATCCATGTGCCTCTAACTATTTGGTCTGGTGACCTCCTTGATGGTCACTTTTGCCTTCCATTCCTGCAGACACTCATTCATACTCTCACACTCATGCACACTCACTGACTCACATTCACCTTACTCACTCACTCACACATTCAATTCACACACTCCCTCACTCACATTCACACTCACTCACACACACTCACACTCACCCATACTGCAAACAAGCAGATGCACAGATGGCCCTCACCCTGTGATGGAGGCACATCCTACTGCCCATTCAGAGAAACCGTCAGGTGACCAGTCAATCCTGCCTGTTTCCCATCTGTTTGCAGGCAGCCTCCTCCCTCCGAAACACCAGGCAGCCTTGCTGACTAAGGATCTCAGAACCAGGAGAGACAACGGGGGCCGCCTAGGCCAGCCTCCTACGTGTATGCCAAATGAGGCTCAGAGGGAATTTGAGGCCAAGGATGCCCCGGGCGTCCATGACAGCACCTCCTCCCTGGTGGTGACAGGCATGGGTGTGGGTCACACTCTCAGCAGACCTGCTGTGATCCTTCACTGGGCTTGGGGGCCCTCCACTGCCATGGAAGGAACCAGACTGCCAGTCATTCTCTGCACCTTCACCCCTACGGTCGGTAACTCCAGGCCAAAGCGCTCTCGGGAGGGAGAGGGCCCCCTCCTGGGTGTTCGCACCATGGCAGGGAGCAGCCAAGCCGAGGGGTGTGCGCCTGGCGGGGGTGGGTTTGCAGCCAGGGAAATGAGGAAACAGCATGTAGAGCAAGTCCACCAACAGAAACCTGCACCGGCTCCACAGTCATCGGGGAGAACACAAATGATTTCAGTCTGGCGGATGATCAGACAACTGCTAGTGTCAAGAACGTATAACAAATCGCCACGGGAACAGCGGCATGGCCAACACTGTGTGCAGGTCTTTAAACTCTTATGATTCCCAGAAAGCAGCAGCTTCTCTGGAAATGGAGTCGTTCTCAACGGAGGAAAGGGATTTCTTTACCAACTGCTAAGCCATTCTTCCATTTAAAAACGAAAACCCACCCAGAGTCCCAGGCAGGGTGAATGGATTTTCCAGTTAGCTGAATGCTGGGATGAGGTCTTCTCCAGCATGCACGTGGACCCCTGATACCCCAGCACACCAGGCGGGGTTGGCACTAACACAACCCAGGAGGGGACCCAGCCAGAGGCAGATCCCAGGGCAAAGGTATTTAGCAGCAGGACAGGCATCTGCGGCAAGGACTCTGACTTCCAGAGCAGCCAAAACCCACAGCTGCCGAGGTCCGGCTCCATCCAGCACCTCGAGGGGAAAGCAGCTGCGACCCCCTCTCCCCACAGGAAAAAAAAACCACCATACAGGAATGTCAGAAAAACCCTATGGAAACTGGAGAACGTGCCTGAGGTCTGTTCACGGAAACGCATTATTTTTCCACCGTCAAAGCCCATTTTGCAGGGTTATATACTAGCTCAGGAGGAACGCAGTGCCCAGTGCGTAATTTCAGCCAAATGGTAATTTTTTCAACACATTTAAAAATGAAATCTTCCTTTTGCTGCAATTCTCAGAATTGTTTTTCTACCACCAGTCTTCCACGCCGGCCCTCCTCCACCCACCACCTCACCCCCCCCCAGCTTCTCTGAAGTCACCGCCCATGGCCCAGAGCCTGGAAAGCAGGAAGCTGCCTTCCCACTGTGCGAGGGGCTTCGTGAAGGACAGTCAGCCCCTCCGCAGAGGCACCTCTGACACACAAATGTGACCATGACACCAAGAGAGCGCTGTCATTCAAGCAGCTCGTGGGATTTATTTGTGATTCCTTTATGTCCACACTAAGATATTTAAACAACTGTTCAAGGCTGCCTACCAAACTTGGGGCTTGGGTTCATGAGTTGTGTTTGTCCAAACTCAGAAGCAGCCGGAGTGAAGTGTCATCTTGAACAGAGGTCAATTACAAAGACAGGTTCATAGAAGTCAGGGGAGGGTGCCCACAGACTTGTGCTTGTGCGTTAAAGAGTGACGATAATACTGGAAGGGGTGCCTACGGGTCCACCTGGGAAGCTCCTGCAGTGGAGTAACAGATACAATTACTTGAGTGACTGCAGCAGAGGCATTGTTAACATGGGTTGCCTTGAGGTTGGTCTTCCTACCGAGACACCTGTGTGTCTGTAGACTTTTCAATGACTGTCTCTGGAAGTGCAACAGCCCCTTGCAGAGGTAGGGCTTCTATCTTTGGACACCACAAAGTGAAACTGGTTGAAACCAGGGGAGTTTAAGGCCAGTTTGTTTCCACTGTTCCAACGGGGATGGACACACACATACACACACACGCACAGACACATGGACACGTAGACACACGTATTTCACACTGTTGCTAAGTAACTGATTGCAGGAGGCTGAACGACCATGTGGACTTTTCAGTCTGACCAGGATGCCTTTCCCAGGCTGGGTCCCATGCTGATGGTCCTGTGTGATGTGTGCTCTTGGGCATGACACTCTGTGTCAGCCACTGGGTGAGTCCTGGAGTGTTTATGTAACTAACGTGCCATTTCCAGAGAATTAACTCTCTTGCAAAGGGGACTGCTTGGTGACTTAGCTGGCCAAAATGTTCTCAGGTATTCTAGAAGGTCCCTTTATGGCTTCACTTTGGAGGACCCTGGCTTAAGACTAAAATACGTTTGCATGCTCCTTTAATTGTGAGGCATAACATACATATACACACATTTCTCCTGGATTTTCTAAGATTACACCTTTAAAACCAAAGGTTCTAGTGGCCTCCCTGGGGACCAAGGACTCCATACCCTCTGCACTCAGTGTCCCCACTGGGTCAGTTCACAGCTACATGGCACAAACCCCACATGGCTATAACGACCATGTCTGCATGTGTGCCTGTTAATGCTGGTTCCCAGGGTAGCCCAGGATCCACACCTGGGGACCATGTCCTGTCCTGACTGTGCACTGCTGAGCATCCCATCCAGACTCATGGTAAATGGTGAGAGGTGAGGACCCCAGACAGGGGCTGGAGGTGGGGAGGAGACAGGCCGAGTAGAAGTGACTTCTCACCGGCCAGGTGACAGAAATGGAGAGTGGTTCTCCCTGCGGTCACAGAGCCAACTGTCAAACAAAGGTGGTGAACAGACACATCTTCCCACCCAAGCCCCCACAGCAAGTGCCACCTGTTCAAAACCTGAAGGTTCAAGGTTCCAGAATAGCTCTATCGCATTTTTCATGAATCTTGTTCACGTAATACTTTTAACAACCTGAGAGGGGTTTCCTGTCTGGTCTGGAGACCTTCCACCCACTGGGGGGCAGGGGCAGGGCTTAAAATGCAGATTCCCAGGCACTATTCCAGATTTTGGACTCAACCTTTGGAGGGGGAGACTCAGTTATCAGTAGTTTCACAAGCCCCCCCAGGTGATTCTTATGCCCACTGAAACCTGAAAACAGCTGAGGCCAAATCCATCACTGAACCAGATGCTATGGATTACCCTACAAAACATTGATTCATAAACCAAAATGCAGCTCTAGTGGAATTTCAGAGAGGCAAGTCGCCGTCAGTGGATTTTTAGAAGCACATTTTATAATATTTTGAGTCCCTGGATTTCCACACTTAAATAACTTTTTAAAAAGATGTTAATCTAGAGTCCTGGTTAGTGCAAATGGTTAACAGGCTCAACTGCTAACCAAGGTTAGAGGTTTGAGTCCACCCAGAGGTGACTCGGAAGAAAGGCCTGGCCACCTACTTCCAAAAAGTCAGCCATTGAAAACCCTATGGAACACAGTTCTGCTCTGACACACATGGGGTCGCCATGAGTCAGAGCTGACTTGACAACAGCTGGGTTTTTTAATAATCTAGAGGTAACTCCAACACTGCCCTGAATCATGAGAACTTACAGAAGCATCGAGTTTTTAGTGGAAGACAATAAAAACCAGTCTCTCACTGTACTGACTGAGTGAGAATGTGTGGTCTGGTAGAAGCACTTCGCCAGTTGGTGAAAGCCGAAAACCAAACAAAGTCAGTGCAAGTCATAATCCCCTCCCCGCAGGACTGTTGCTCTCAGTAGCCCACGGTAGCCCAGAGCCACAGTTCTTTATGGGGACGTTCCCCTCAGGTCCCAGTATCTTCTCACTTGGCACCCTGTCTGCAGGAGAGGGAGTTGGGGTGAACAGTTACAAGGGGCCGGCATACACAGTCATTGTCCAGGTCTCCGCTGGCTGAGGTTCCAGGTTTAATGGTGGCCAATTCTCAGGGAACACCGGCCACACAGGCAGTTCATCAAGGACATTGTTCTTGTCTCACTCGCTGAATGAACAATGAGACCCAGCAATCCAAGTTCTATGAGCGGCAAGTAACATGCTCTCTCTCCAACCAGACGTCCCAATGTGGGGTGATGGGTCAGTTCAAGCCCCATGACAGGCACTAAAACGAGGGAGAGAAAATGCAGGCGGATGCGACCGAGCTCTGAGAGGAGACTGGGGGCTGCAGGAGTCCCCATGAGACAGGCCACTGCGGTCATGGAGACAGGCTCTGCTTCAGAACAGGCCTTCCCAAGTGGTATTCCACACGCATAGGAAAGATCGAGAGCGTGCACTGTGGGGTGATCTGTTCCCCAAGAAGACATGTGTAAGTCTTAACCCCTGGTACTTGTGAAGGTGACTTTATTTGGAAATACGATCGTTGCAGATGTGATTAATTTAAGATGATGTCACACTGCAGTAGGGTGGGCCCTAATCTGATGATGGGTGTTCTTATAAGAAGGCTATGTGAAAACACAGGGACACACAGAAAGCAGACATTGGAGTGATGCAGCCACGAGCCAGGGAATGCCTGGAGCCTCCAGAAGCTGGAAGAGACAAGGAAGGATCCTCCCCTAGAGCCTCCAGAGGGAGCATGGCCCTGCTGACAACTTGATTTCAGACTTCCGGCCTCCAGAACTGACAGAGGATACATTTCTGTTGTTTAAAGCCCCCCACTTGGAAGAACTTTGTTACAGCAGCCCCAGAACATTCATATAGCACATTTAAAACAGGTCCCTTTGCAATATTTTGTCATCTCCTCTTTCATCCAGTCACATGTGGCTTTTGAGCACTGTGGATGTGAGAGGCAGGGTTTGCCCTTTCTGCCCGTGGGTGGTGACAGATACAGAGGTACTGACTTGGAGCAGGGTTCATGGGAAGGCACACACAAAGCCCCGGAGGACGACAACAGCCTCTCTGTCTTGAGAGGAGGTGACACATGAGCAGGGCTTTGAAGTATATGTAGAGTTTGCTGGGTGCAAGAGGAGTTCAAAGACCAGCTCCACTCCCTGTTTTCAGAGGGGGAGCTTGGGACCTAAAGAGAGGAAGAGCCCACCTGATGGGTGTTAGTTCCAAGGTGGGGCTGTAAGCGAGGTCTGTGCCCTAGGGAGCTCCTAGGGTGGGTTCTTCAGAGGTGAGACCCACCAACAAAGAGCTCCTCCTGCTACTTGTGGAAAGACCTTCTCTTAGGTTCAGTCCAGACACACCCACGTGAACTGAATTCCACTCCCACTTGAACTGCAGCCCTGAAAAGACAAAGTCTCTGACAGCAAAGAAACCGCATCTGGGGTTTGGTGTCTCCGCATCCAGGCACAGCGGCTACGGGAGACCAAGCAGGGTGAGAGGCAGGATCTGACTAACAACTTCTGACAAGAGACAGACGGACCAGACCAATGGATAAGGGAAGACTGGGCAGCTGTGGCCTCTTCCATGAAAATGAACCCAGTGAAACCTCCCAACACCCCAGTGGTGCTGGGTGAGATGACTTCTGGCCAAGTGAAAGACCTGGGCAACCCATGGGCCAGCCTCCTGTGTGGCTTCATACAGCTCCCTTCAGGAACAGTGGGAAGAAATGGGCCTGGCTGCTGTCCCTCAGGGGAAATGTTCCAGATCCTCGCATTCTGTCCAGGAGGACTAGTAAGGATCAGACCGGGTGGCCAATGTGGACATCTGGAGGCCTTGAGTGACCTTGGAGAAATGATCCCCTTGTAGGTGCTCAGTTTCCTCCTCTCAAAAATGAAAAAGAACTATGTGAAGCCCCCAGCCCCCTGGGGATGGCGGCAGATTAAGCCATGTGCAGCCCTCCTGGCCCCTGGGGACAGCACAGGATTGGACTCACTAAGTTTAGCAAGCTTGTAGGAACCTAGGAAGGGATTGGCCTCACTCTTGAGGGACAAGCCAATGGCATGGCAGCAGCGTCCCTCCCATCTGATGTGGCCGATGCCTTGTTGAGTGCCTACTACGAGTCAGGCTCTGTTCTAGACTGGGGACACTGTGGGGACTCGCTCCAAGTCGTGGCTGCAATCTGCCCCAGGACTGGGCCGGGGGGGGGGGGCTGCGCCGCTCTTAGCCAGCTCCGTTCTCCTTGGGCTGGTTGTGCATGTCAGTCACATGAGGGGGTCCCTTGTGTGGTCCTCAGGCTCCTCACGGTGGGGAAGCTCATGTGTGGGACGTGCCCGAGCCAGGCCTGTCCACCGAGGGATTATTAGGGCGCCACACTCTAGAGCCAGCTGAGCCTCACAGGAAGGGGCTCTCCCAAAGCCAGATTAGCAAACATGTTTCCAAAAAGGGAAAGCTTATATCAGGAACATTAGTAACTCAGGAGATGGGAATAAGGAGACAGAGCCTCACATCAGCTCTGAGGAGCCGTGATGTGGAGATAAGTGAGCACCGCAGCTGGGCCTTCCAAATTCTCTCTGGCTGCTTTCACCAGATAGGAAGCCGTCTTCCATCCTGGTCCTAGGCCCCGTTTTAAAGACTGAAAGGAGTGTGTGGGCAAAAGTTCTGGTCGTAAAGCCTGGGACTGGGGTCCCCTCAGGACATCTCTCTGACTGACCTGTTGTAGGTGAAAAGTAATCGACGTCTGTCCATCTGCTCTTCCCGCCTTGTCTAGGTAGTAGGGTGTCATGACACCGATTAATCAGGAGACGGATGCACTATGGCCTTTGTGAGCCACACAGCATGGTGGGAGATAAACAACGGCTACTGTGCACACGGCAAAACAGGAGCCGAGAGCACCTGCTGGCAGCCCAGGGCCCACTCTGAGTGGTTCCCCAACATCGTGTCTTTTCCTTGTGGAATAATCTATGAGCCCATTGACTTGTTCAGTTGCATACCGGTCTTTGAAAGGTGGGGACTTCTTGTCAGAGCAGGACAGGTGAGGTCTGCCCACATGTTCCAGTCGACAAGTGTACGTACAATGTGGATTGAGGTGGGCTCAGGAGCCGGGCTGTGAGAGAGCCACTTTTTGGGGGTCTGCGATCAGGGGTGGAGCGGAAAATGTGAAATGCCCTCGCACAGCGAACACACCTGCACTGTCCCTCAGCCACAGCCACTCCAGCCACATGCTGTCTCTGCCTCCACCTCTCCCGTGGAGGTGCTTCCCAGGGCTGGATAGACACTGGCTTTGACACACAGTACCTGCCTGCCATATGACCTCCACCAGCCTCACTCTTGGCCTTGGGCAATTTAAAATGCCATTTAACTTATGCCTGAGGTGATAGACTACAGTTCAAAATAGGTATGCACAGTCACAAACATAACAGGCAGCCCAGCCCCCAGCCCCCAGCCCCCAGCACTGCTTGTCTCATTATTGTAGGCAGATGCTCAAGGCAGGTTGTGCCTTCTCCTTGGAATGGATGAATTTCCCTGGGCCACGTGGGCCATCACGGAGGACTGAGGAAACTAGTATCTTAAAAAGTGTTTGGGATCAAAGACAAAAATTAACCGAAAACATTTCCAATGCGGCCTATGTTGCGTCTATTATCACATCTATCCTTGAAACCTAGAGTTAAAAAAACACGCCTCAAATGGCAAGAAAAAAATTTGAATGTAATGTATAAATGGTTGAGGTGGTTGGAGGGACGTGATATATTTCATTCCAGTCGGCACAGCGGAGGGAGCTGACATTAATCACACGTAGTCCCTTATCTTCTCACTGCCTCCCGATAGGACATCAGAGAGCTATGTCGACGGCAAACACATACTTAGTCATATTTTACTTTACTTACAGCATCTTGGAATGAACACCATGCGTGGTTGTTGAAGTTGAATGTGACCCAATCAACAACAGGTTCTGCTGCTGCTGGTTGGGCAATTGGCTGTCTCTCTCTTAGTGTCTCCCTCCTCCAAGAGACTAGGGCGGGCAGTGGGTGATATGATTGCCTTGCTCCACAAGTGAAAATGGGGCATTGATTCCAGATTTGAAGCACTGGGGGACCAGGTCAGAGCTCAGAGGGGAACTTAGATGTCCCAGCCGGTACCCTGGCTCAGATGCACAGTCTGGACCTTGTGGCTCAAACCAGTCATGGAACATCCAGATTGTTGCTCATCCACCCCTCTCTTACTTCCAAATACCTCCCCCTCCTGGACCAGAGGTTTGGAATTCTTTAAGGAAGCACAGAGCTTTCATTCCATGATAAGATACCAAATTTAAAATGAAAATCTACCTACAAAAGCAATATCCTGGCTTAATTTAATACTAAAGTGTAAATGACTGACAGTGAACTCCTCTGATAAAGTCTTAGCTTCTCTCCATTAAGGTCTTCAACCCTGCCTCCAGTGGGAGTCGTTTTTCCCTGGGAGTCTCTGGGTTGAGAAAATGCATTTGCATCTCCCAGATCCCTGGGTTCTGGCCCAGGTTTTATGTTCATTTCTTATCTTAGGGATCTTGTATCATGCAGACAGTATAAACGCAGTCACCAGATCCACGCAACATAAAAGCCTCGAGTTTCTATTTTCCATGACAAACTTTTGCCTCTATTCAATTCCCTGGACAGACAGCATGTTTCTTGCCCCAGGCCAAGGGGAAAAGGTTTTTGAATCCACTTTTTATGGGAGGCCCGGCTGTTTGGGGTTTGAGCTTCATGGGAGAGCTCAATTCCAGCTTCCCCCACCATGTGGCTGCAGGCCACATCTCCTCCCTGGCTCTGTTCACAATTCCTGGGGCCACTGCAGCACCCACCCTCTCCCCTACCCCCGTCTCACTCTTCATTTCCAGTCCTGGATGATTTCCCATGTTTCTTTCGATTTTGGCTATGCACTTAAACTTTTTCTCATTACGTTTTATCCAGAATGTCTGTGTGTTTGTGATGGAAGAGGGCCCGTACACATCAACCCAATCTGCCATTTGCTGGAAGTCACTCTCCCTAGGATTTTGTAAGCAGCCAAGAGCAGTTTTAGCACTTCCTTTCCAGTTTTTATACTGCTTATTTCTTTTTCTTATCTTATTCAATTGGCTAGGATCTCCAATACTGTACTGAATAGTAACAGCAATAGCAGACATTCTTGTCTCATTCTTGACTCTGACAGGAATGCTTTAAATGAATTTCCATTGGGAATAATATCTAATGCAGGTTTATCAAGTTAATAAAGTTGTTTTTATTCCTAGTTTACTAAAATCAGAAACAAGGGTTGAATTTTATCAAATTGTGTTTTGAATCGACTGAGATATTAATCTGAAAATGAACTATTGCATTTCCCAATGCCGAGCCAGTCTTGCCTTCCTGCAAGAACCCCTTCTTCTCAGACACTGCTGTATTTGGTACACTAATATTGTGTTTAGGGGAAGATTCATTGTAAAGGCGACTTTTCTGCCACTCAACTAAGGCTTCTATAGAATGGAAATGAAAGTAAGAGGGTTTGCCTGTGGGGGGTGTGTTGTGTGTGTCTCAAGCCATAAGGAGATAGGGGTCTTGCTATGTGTACTAGTTCTATAACGACCCACTGTGTGACCATGGGCTCCATTCCTTGCCAAGCCTTCGGTGTCACATTGGGAAAGTGGTAGTGAGGGTGGGGGTGGGCAGATTCCAAAGATCCTACAGTTTAGTGATTCTGTTGTCTCACCCCACTCTGACAGCTTCTCTCTGTGGACATGACTTAGATAGGTTTATGGTTAGAAGAAAAACAATTATGGCAGACTCTTGCCAGTGAGTAATGGTTAACCAAGTACTTGAGAATTAAGTTGAGTCTGAAATTCTGAAGAACCTGCTCTTAGATACTGAAAGATCTCACAGAGCATCCAGTGTGGCGGCTGCACATGGACGTTCTGTGTTTCACATGCCAAGATTCTGCCTGTCCAGTGTCATGAGTAAATGATATGGCACCTCTTGGCTGGGAGGAGTGTGGGTAAGAACTAGGAGAACTCTCCCTTCTATGGGGGCTCACTACACTCCTCTGTGGTTCTGTTTTTGCCTTAAACTGGCTCTGTGGTCTTGAGCTAGACAGCTCCCCTGGAACTTTTCAGTCTCACCTTCCTCTACCCACCCCAAGGTCTCCCACTAAATCTGAAAATCCTCTGTGCATCTGGTTACTCCCCTAGACTTGAAAACGCTTCTCACCAAACCACGGAGCACGAGGACCAACTCCTCCACCTGCTGAGATCCTCCCAAAGACCACCAGAGCTGGGGCAATGTATATAACCATGTTCGTATATAACTATGCTCTGCAACTTGCTAACCACAGAAAGAGGAGAGTGTGGAGCCCTGAGTTAACCAGCATCTGATTTCTCATTTAGTACTGAGGACTTTTAGTTGGTCCCCTGGGCCACTGCCTGGCCAGCTGCCCCTGGCAACTAAAAGGCCTGTAAGCTGGTCTCAAGTAGGCAATGTCCAGAGCCTTTCTTTGTTGGGTTTGTTTGTGGGGCGAAAAAAATCGACTGTCATGGCAGATACTGTTTGCCAGGAATGCGTGACTTATTCATATACATTTTAAGCCTTTTAATAAGACCCCCAAGAAATTGTGTGGCTGAGAAAACTGTGAAACAAAACAAAAAAATAAGGACTAGAGTTTCTGAATAGTTTCCAGAATATTGACTCTGCTTCTGCCAGAGGAAGTAGCTTAGAAAGTGGCTCTGTTTCAACATTGATGGAAGCCAGTTTCTCCAGCCTTTCCCAATGGATGCTGGACAAAGGCCCTGTGAGGTTGTACTATATAGTGAGCTCTCTGGAGGTGCCCTTACCTCAGTCTGGCCCTTGGATACAGGTGTCCTTGGCCCATGTCGCTGCCCCAGTAGCCCCTGGGGCTGATGGATGTTCATGAAGCCTTTGCACAACAGTAATGGAGACTTCTCCACCTTCCATGCAGCCTGCAATCTCACACCTGCCAGCTGTGGCTGTACCAGGGTTGGCCCTCCCTGAGGGGTTTGATCACTTTCTTCCTGTGCTCCATCCTCCCACCCTTCTGGTTAATTGCTTTTGTGCAAACCAAGCCTTCCATCAGCCTGATGGTCCTTCCAGAAGGGAATTCGGCATTGAGCACAACCCAGAATCCATTCATTTCTCTTCCAAGTTTATAACAAATGAGCCCTTCCTGAACCCAGGGAGACAGCTGGGGGAAGTAAAGGGACTAGTGGAGACTGAGCCTCTGCCGCACTGGCTCCCACTGCCTTCCTGTGGGAACCCTGTGTATCATTTGCCTGTGGATGTGAGGAGCCAGGAACGGACCCCTGCAGCAGCCTCATGCCTGAGGCTCCAGGACAGCTGTGCACCTTGAAAACCCCTTTGCTTTACTGCAGTGACTTGAGTTTGTAAAACAAAAATTACAGTGGTGAGAAGGAGGGTGTCTGTAGACGAGGGTGTTGGTGCAGAGTTCCTGGGTGGTACAAATGGTTGAAGCACTTGGCTGCTAACCAAAAGGTTGGAGGTTCAAGTCCACCCAGAGTTGCCTCAGAAGAAAGTCCTGGCAATATACTTCCAAAAAATCAACCATTGAAAATTCTATGGAGCACAGTTCTACTCAGACACACGTGGGCTTGCCATGAGTTGGAATCAACTGGTTTTTTGGTGGTGAGGAGGAGGAGGGGCGGGGGGCAGGCTGGAAGAGAAGGCAGAGTGCAGCCCCTCTGCTCATCGGTGCCTCCCCAAAGCAGCAGAGAAGACCAATTGAATAACTGCACCCTGCATTGCAGATGCTACAGCACTGTAGCCCAACAGCACTTCCTGTAATGGTGGGAATGTCCTCCATCTGCACTGTCCAATATGGCAACCACAGGCCACGCTGGCCATGAGCATTGAAATGTGGTTGGTACAACTGAATTTTAAATTTTATCTCATTTTTTAAAATTTAAATAAGCACCTGTGGCTAGGAGCTACAGCACAGATCAATGGTTTAAAAAGTCCTTTCCAATCCTAAAATTTACAGGGAATTACAAGGGACCCCAAATAGCCAAAACAATCTTGAAAAAGAACTAAGTCAGAAGACTCACACTTCCTGACTTCAAAACTTTCTACAAAGCTACAGTAATCAAGATTGTGTGGTACTGGCATAAGGATAGAAATAGATTAACGGAATAGAGCTGAGAATCTAGAAATAAACCTATACATCTTTGGTGAATTGATTTCCTACAAGGTGCCAAGACCATTCAATGAGGAAAGAACAGTCTTTTTGACAAGTGGTGCTGGGACAACTGGATATCGACATGCAAAATAATGAAGAGAGACCCCTACCTCACACCGTATACAAAATAGTTCAAAGATCTAAATGAAAGCACTAAAACTATAAAACTCTTAGAAGACAACATAAGGGTAAATATTCATGACCTTGGATTTTGCAATGACTTCTTACATATGATACCAAAAGCACAAGCGACAAAAGAAAAATACAAATAAATTCTACTTCATCAAAATTAAAAGCTTTTGTACTTCAAAGGACATTAACAAGGGAATGAAAAGACAACCCACAGAATGGGAAAAAATATTTGCAAATCATATATATGATAAGAATCTATTATCCAGAATATATAAAGAACTCTTACAACTCAACATCAAAAAGATAATACAATTTAAAAATGGGCAAAGAACTTGAATAGACATTGCTCCAAAGAAGATAAAAAATGGCCAACAAGCACATGAAAGGATGCTCATCACCATTAGTCATTAGGGAAATGCAAATAAAAAACACAATGAGTTATAACTTCACACCCACTAGGCTGAGTGTAACTTAAAAACAAAACAAAAAAAACTGGAAAATAACAAATGTTGATGAGGATGTGGAGAAACTGGAACTGTTCTGTACATTGCTGGTAGAAATGTAAAACAGTGCAACCACTATGGAAAACCGATTGTCAGTTCCTCAAAAATTTAAACATGGAATTACCATACGAACCAGCAACTACACTCCTGAATTCAGCATCAGTGGGCTAAAGTCAAGGTATGGGTAGGGCCGGTTCCTTCCGGAGGCTCCAGGGAGAGTCCATATTTCCTTCCTTTTTTAACTCAAGAGAATTAAAAGCATATGCCCACAAAAAACTTGAATAGGAATGTTCATAGCAGCATTATTCTTAATAGATAAAAGTGGAAACAAACCAAATATCCATCAATTGATGAATGAATAAACAAAATGTAATATATCCATATAATGAAGTATTATTTAGCCATAAAAAGAAATCAAGTACTGATTCATGCTATAACATAGATGAACCTTGAAAACAGTATGCTAAGTAAAAGAAATTAGACACAAAAAATAGGTGTTTAGACAAAATAGGTGTCTAAACAAAAGCTTGTACATGAAAGTTCATAACAGTGTTATTCATAACAGCCAAAAAGTGGAAACAACCCCAATGTCCATCAGCTGATGAGGACAAACAAAATTTGATACATCCATACAAAGCAATATTACTCAGTCACAGAAAGGGATGAAGTGCTGATACATGCTATGGCACGGATGAAACCTGAAAATAAGTGATTCTGTTTATATTAAATGTCCAGAATAGGCAAATCCATAGACATAGGAAGTAGATTAGTGGTTGCCTAGGAGCTGGAAGGTGAGGGGCTGGGGGAAGTGGTTAGGAGAAAATGGGGAGTGACTGCTAATGGGTATGAAGTTTTTCTGGAGGATGATGAAAATGTTCTAAAATTTGTTGTGGTGATGGCTGCACAACTCTGTGAATGTACTAAAAACCACTGAATTGTACACTTTAAATGGGTGAATCGTATATTGTGTGAATTATATCTTAATAAAGCTGTTATAAAAAAAAAAAACAGTTAACTGATGCAGACCCCCATGTGACTCGCTACCTTGGGTTCATGTTCCCCCTTGCTCTGAAGCATTTTTGGACCCACTTTCTTCTAATCCCCAGCACTACATCCCTCCCATTTCTAACCCCAGCCCATAGGATTGACCACCAAACCCACAGCGGTCTACCTGCCTCCCAGCCATAGGGAGACTGCAGGTCCAATGACTAGCACATCATGCAGACCATGACAGATGGACCGTCCAATTTTTACGAGAGCCTTGTGACAGGTGTTTCATTAACCACTGCGTCCTTATAAATAATGTATTAATTTCCTATTGCTGTTGTAACAAATTACCACAAATTTACTGGCTTAAAACAACACAGATTTATTCCCTTCCAACTCTGGAAGTCAGAAGTCTAAATTCAGTGTCACTGGGCAAAAGTCAAGGTGTGGGCAGGGCTGGTTCCTTCTGGAGGCTCCAGGGAGAGTCCATATTTCCTTCCCTTTTTCAGCTTCTAGAAGCTGCTTGGGGATCCTCCCTCAATCTTCAAAGTGCGTTACTCTGATGTCTGCCTCCATCATCACATCGCCTTCCTCTTCTGTAGTAGACTCTTCCTCTGCCTTTCTTTTATGAGGACCCTTGTGATTATATCATTGGGCCCACCCACATAGTCCAGGGTCCTCTCCCATCTCAAGGTCCTTAACCTCATTACATTTGTACAGTCCCTTTGCTGTGTGAGGTAGCCATTCACAGGATCCAGGGATTTGGATGTGGACGGATTGGGGCCCATTATTCAGCTGACCACGTATAATAATCACGTTGCTGCCCCTACTATACCGTGAGGTCCTGGAGCCTAGGACTGTGCCCTTTGATACCTGAGTCCTAGCACCCAGCCAGTGTTTGTGAGTAACTGAGTAACCTGGAATAAGAGAGCGCTGGTGTAGGTGCTCCTTGCCAACAGTTGGCAGGGTGGGACTGTGACTTGACCAAAGTCCAGCTCCCAGAAGAGTGAGGCCAGCCTCCCTGGGCCCCAGCCAAAGAGATAAGAACACGCCAAGCTGTGCAGAGACTTTCACCATCTCATATACACGTTGGCTCACTCCCGTCCAACCACAAGCCTCGGAGTTGGCACAGCTGGCTCTCCACCAACTCCATTCCATCTGGAGTGAAATCTATCCAGCGGCGTCATTGACAACAGCATCAGATCAGCCTCAAGTCCGTCTTAACAGATGACTTCTGCGTGAGCCTGAGATTCCAAGCATTGAGCAACAGAACAAAGGGGTTGACAATTGTTGTGCCAGAGAAAATTCTTCAGTAAATATTGGACTCAGGATAAGAAGCCTTTGAGAGATGAAAGAGGAGAGAAATTAGGACACTGAGAAGTTGAGAAGACTCTTTCATAGACCCACCGTAAAGAATGCTCCCAGATCACCAAGCAACAGCCATCAATTTCAGATGCAAGTCAGGGTTGTCCATCATTCCAAGTGGTCAGGAGCCCTCTACTGCCTTTGCCAAGACACGGCTTTGTTAGCAAAGCACAGGGTGATTAGACTGACTTCTACCCAGGGCAAACCAGGAGTGAAGATCAGCCAGGGAACTTTATCCTGAAATAAGCTGAACATCCTGAGAAGAAATGAATCAGATGATGGAGAGAAAAATGGCAAAGGGTAAATAGCCTCAATATATAAAGAGTTCTTATAAATCAGTGAGGAATAGACAAGCATCCATTAGAAAAAGGATATGAACTGTTTGCATTTTCTTCATCTTCTCCACAGATCAAGAAATGCAAACAGCTATCAGTCCCAACTAATAACCAGTGACAGACTCATTGAAATGAGACATGTTATCCATCAGAATGGCAGAAATTCACAGAGTGGCAACACTCTGTAACACAAGTGTCAAGGAATAGTCTCTCTCATATACATCTGGCAAAAATGGGCTGTCATGCAGGCCTTTCAGAAGTGACTTGGACATTTGTTCAGATTTTAAATGTGCTTACCCTTAATTCGGTAATTCCACTTCAATGAATGTAGCCTGAGAAATTAATAGGACATTTACACAAGGATAGATAAATAAGAATGTTCATTGCAACGTGGTTTGTAGTAGGAAAAAACCAAAATTATTTAAACCCATGAATAAGGGATTTATTAGATAAATGTGATGCATCTTTACAGACCTCATCTGTCTTGCTCACCTCTGTATCCCCGACCCCCAGAAAGTAACTGGCACATAGAAAACACTCAATAAATGTTTACTGAAAGAATGAATATAGAAATACACCATACAGTCATTTAAAAAAGGAGAAGAACACATATACTTATGTTCTAGTAAGGCAAGATGACCAGGATCCATTGCTAACTGACATACCAAAAACCAAACCAAACCCATTGCTGTCGAGTTGATTATGACTCATAGTGACTCTATAGAACAGAATAGAACGACCCCATAGGGTTTCCAAGGAGCAGCTGACCTTTTGGTTAGCAGCTGAGCTCTTAACGACTGCGCCACCAGAGCTCCGCGAATGGACATAGTGGATATAAAACAGTATGTGAAAGATGATCCATTTATGTCCAACTAAATACTCAGATAAATATGTAGACTTTAAAAGCCTGGAAAGATGTCACTGAATTGTACTTGTAGAAACTATTGAATTGGTGTATATTCTTCTGTGTATAGTCTTAACAAAAACAAAAAATAAATTACTAAAAAATATGTTAAAAAATGAAAAAGCCTGGTAAGACATGCTCAAAACTTAATTACTGGGATCACTGGACAGTTTCAACTTTTTGTAAATAATAATATATGATCCAAAAACCAAATTAAGATCTTTCTAATATTTAAAATACATTAAGTTCTACTATGGAAACCCTGGTGTGTAGTGGTTAAGCACCACGGTTGCTAACCAAAAGGTCTGCAGTTCAAATCCACCAGCCATGCCTTGGAAATCCTATGGGGCAGTTCTGCTCTGTCCTATAGGGTCGCTATGAGTTGGAATTGACTCAACAACAATGGGATGTGTTAAGTTCTACTATACCAATATTCCAGGAACAACAACAGTCATTACTTCCCTTGGATTCAGAAGACCACCCTGGTTCTCAGTTAATTTTCAGCATTTAGGCCACGCACCCTCCCTCCTGTTCCTCTTCCATCCCTTGATGGTAAATATAAGCGAAGGAGCAGAAGTTTTGAACGTCGGGTTTGTTTTAGCTCCGTCCTTTGGTTCACATACTATTAGCTGGCATACTACCTTAAGGTCTGCAACAGTTGACTGAAGTTTTTGCAATACATTGAGTTACGTGCTGTAAGGGTGCTAGAGGTGGGTGGTGGTGGTGGTGGTGTTCAAACCCTCATTTTACAAAAGAGAAAACTGGGCTAAGAGACCAGATGGTCTCTTGCTCAAAGACACTCAGCTAGTTAAGTCTCAGTTCATGGATATTTCCATTTTGTGAGCAAAATTGAGCCCATCTTTGCAAGATAAAAGTTTGTCACCACTGAGGATATTCTCAAGACTGAAATACAATTCTTTAAACAATTCCAAGAATACTTGGACAAGTGGGCACAGCGCTGTTTCAAGCATGCGGTCTTGCAAGCTGACCACAGCAGCTGACTGGTTGTGTGGGTTCTGGTCAGTTTGTGACATTGTACAGCCACATCATACATGCTACAGGAAATAATACCAACACCACTTACAGCACATAACTCAATGTGCTCCAAAAACTTCAGTCAACTGTCGCAGACCTTAAGGTAGTATGTCAGCTAACAGTATGTGAACCAAAGGATGGAGCTACAAGAAAGCCGACATTCAAAACTTCTTCTCCTTGGCTTATATTTACCATCAGGGGATGGAAGAGGAACAGGAGGAGGGTGCATGAGTTTACAATTAAGGGAGGGGAAGAGGAACAGGAGGGAGGGTGCATAAGTTTACAGTCAAGGGTGGGGAAGAGGAACAAGAGGGAGGGTGCATGAGTTTACGATCAAGGGATAGGAGAGGAACAGGAGGGAGGGCACATGAGTTTCCTAGGGCTGCAGTAACAAGTGACCTCAAACTTAGGGGCTTAAAACAATACACATTTATCATTTTATACTTCTGGGGTCAGAAGTCCAAAATGGGTCTCAAGGGGGCTAAAATCAAGATGTGGGCAGGGCTGGGTCCTTCTGGGAACTCTAGGGGATAATCTGTTTTCTTGCCTTGTCCACCTTCTAAAGACGGCCACCTTCCTTAGCCATGACCCTGCTTCCACCTTCAGAGCAGCAATGGTGGGTGAAGTCCTTCTGGACTGCATCCTGTACCTCTGCTTCCCTCATCTCATCTCTTTGCTGACTTTCACCACTACTTCCATTGTCTCATCTCCTCCTCTGACTCAGACCCTTCCCCTCTCCCTTACAAGGATACTTGTGATTACACTGGGCCCACCCGGACTATCCAGGGCCATCTTCCATCTCAGATCCTTGACATGATCACACCTGTGAAGTCTCTTTTGCCATGTGAGGTTACATGTTCACAGGCCTAGGAAAGAGGACATGCGTGTCTTTGCCGCCGTCATTCAGCTAATGGTAGAGGGAGAAAGAAGATGTACAAGGCTAGGCTCTGTGAGATCAGAACATGGTGCAGGGCTGCTCCTTGGAGCTCCCGCCTGTGGCCGGGTATAAGTGAGGAACCTGAGGTCAGGGCTGGGCAGCAAGTGCAGAGCCAGGGTCCCTTCCTGACATCATGCCACTGCCCACTGGGGTGTGGCTGGGCCAGGATCTGACCCTGCTTGCCCAAGAGGCCATGCTCTTCTTGGTCACCACTGTCAAACCCAAGCGCCACTTTTGATGAAATCCAGTCGGGAAGATCAGACATACACACAAGAGGCCTTACTTAGAATATGAATGTTTGAAAAGTGCTGAGCATTTGTTACTTTTAATCCTGTTTGCACATAAAAAATTAGGTTAAGGAAGGTCTAATTGTTTGCTCAAAGTCACAGGAAGAGTGAGCGGTAGAGGTAGCTCTCAACCCAGGATGACCTCAGCCTCCAGGTGGGAGCTCCGAGCCCATGAAAACTCCGTGTTGGCAAGAGCCAGGTGAGAATGCTAAAGGTTGGGGAAGGAGAGGATGGAATTCCTACCAGGCCCGGAGCCCTAGGTTCATGAGGGAAGGCTGGGGCTACAGCACCCTCCCAGTCCTGAGCTGAAGGGCGGGTGGCCCTGAACCCAACAGCTTGGCCCATGGGAGCACATGCAGGCTGAAATCATCACACAGTGGAACAGGGCACAGTGCACATGGTCAGGCTCCCAGCCTGAGCATGGGGACCATCTTTGGAGCCCCTCAAGACTGACAGCCAGGCTGTCCACGGGGCCCACCCACTAGGTGGTCCCAGAGATGAAATCAAACCACGCCTGTCCAAGTGCAGCCCCCAGATGCCACGGGTTCTGGCCTGTCCACAGAGGACAGGACGAGGGCTGGGCTCCTGGGAGGGAGCAGCCACTGAAGATGCCTGAGGACACCATCTTGCTACGGTCAGCACCTACCCTGTGTGCAGGGGGGCAGGTCACGGCCCCTTCCCCACGCCCTCACCAAACACCATGTGTACAAACATGCTGAGGCCACACTCTGAGTCACAGCTTACAGGCTGGGCCAGTCCCCAGAACATAGGCCAGAAGGGTGTCTGGTGGGCTTTTCAGAATTGTGGAGCTGTGAAGCCAGGCTTGCCTCCTTGCCTAAACACTAGAAAGCTGGGCGAAGGGGATGCTGGGAGCAGGACCCTGCTCCTAGGAAGGGAGTGCTGCAAAGAGTTAACATCCTGTCTGTGTCTGGACCCAGGTCACAGGGGCTTGGAGGATGCACCAAACAGTGCTTGCTTTGCTTTGCCTCCTTTTGGTTTGATTTTCTTTTTCTCAGCAGGCTCTGGCTGAGAAAAGCAGTCATGTTTAAATTTATTCAGCAAGGTCTGAGTCTGTGTGCTAACTTTCCTCTTTTCAAGGAGATTCAGCCGTAGAGGCTGAGATAGCCAGTCCGCAGCATGATGTGCTGCCGTCTCACACTTGTTTGAAAACACCCATGTGTTCCAACACCACTGATATGTTAGGAAGCAATTTGAGCATAATGCAAATTTGCACTTTGGCTAGAAACAATGGGTGAACAAAGAAAACTGCACTCACCTGAACCAAGCTGCATATGAGTACACAAAACGTGCACAAGCCTCCAACACTCACCAGAGGCCTCAGTGCACTGCCATGGTAGAGCCACAACTCTATGTCTGATCTCACCCAACCCACCTCCACCACTTCACAATCATGCGCAAGCTGCAGCCCTCTGATGCCCCCTTTCCCAAGCAAACTGCAGGACTTTTTCAAGGTCAAGCTCTGCATTTGTGGTAGCATTCATCGTGGTATTCAGGTAGTGTTTACGTATTTCTTAACCATTTAACCTGCGTAAAACTGTGCCACTGTTTTTCATTAGCAAATCTGCTGCAAAAGATCTCCTTAAAGTTTTAAAAAGCAAAGACGTCACTTGAGGACTAAGGTGCGCCTGACCCAAGCCATGGTGTTTTCAATTGCCTCATATGCATTTGAAAGCTGGACAATAAAAAAGGAAGACTGAAGAAGAATTGATGCCTTTGAATTATGGTGTTGGCAAAGAATATTGAAAATACCATGGACTTCCAGAAGAACGAACAATCTTAGAAGAATTACAACCAGAATATACCTTAGAAGTAAAGATGGCAAGACTATGGCTCGCTTACTTGGGATGGGCATCAGGACAGACCCATTGCTAGAAAAGGACATCATGGCTGTTAAAATAGAAAGCCAGTAAAAACAAGAGAAATCCCCCAATGAGTTGGACTGACACAATAGCCACAACAATGGCCTCAAACATATCAACAATCATGAAGTTGGCACAGGACTGGGCAACGTTTCATTCTGTTGTACATAAAAAAATCAGAGCTAACTCGACAGCAACAATAAAATCTTTCTTTTTGGAGACTTCCGGGCAACATGGTGCTGCAGATAGAAGCACCATGCCGTCCCTCCACAGCAAAGATCCAAAAAACTAAGTCAAACAGAGACAAATGTCAATCCTGGAACCCTAAGCATCAAATGAAGAGATAAAGAACTCAGCCAAGCACCGAATGGAATAAGAAACTGACAGAGAACAGAGAGTGAGGAGAGATACATGCAGAGGCCCCCTATCAGCTAATACAGCACGGATACACCAT
Organism: Dugong dugon; assembly: GCA_030035585.1. Taxonomy (NCBI): domain Eukaryota; kingdom Metazoa; phylum Chordata; class Mammalia; order Sirenia; family Dugongidae; genus Dugong; species Dugong dugon. Next base: position 31,690,266 of record CM057478.1, read on the forward strand.
CTTGGACTCCTGTCAGAGATTGGCAAACAGGGAGCACAGGAAAGCAGCTTCGCGGCTCTCCCAGCAGGAGATAGAACAACCGGTAATCAGTGATATACGCTTTCCAACCCCCCCACCCTTCTTCACCCCAACTCGCCCTCCTCTGCTTCCTGCATCCACAGTCTCTTGGTCAGCAGGCACCGGATTCACCCCTGTACCACTTGGATTCCACCTGCTTGCACTGGCCGGCTCCCTGAGTGCCATTTGTTGGTTGCAGGTGTTGATTTTTTCCGCTTCCTTTTGGTTTCTTCCATACCTCTCACCACCTCCTCCTTTCTCTCAAATACCTGGTTCTGTGCCATCTTTGCTTCTTCCTGAAAGGCTGTGAAATGCTGCTCGACTGTGGAACTGCTTCCCAGCCTGTACCGCCACGCTGGTGGGATCCCTGGGGCTTTTTGTTTGTTTGTTTTGATTTGTTTGTTTTCTTTTTCTTTTCTCAGCTTGGGAGCCCCTCCTAGACAGGCAATACTGTGCAGCTTGGGAGCTACTCCTTAGTCTGCACAGCTGCGCAGTGGGATCCCTGGGCACATTTCTTTTTTCTTGTTTTTGTTATTTTGTTTGTTTTCTTTTCTTTTCTCACTTTCCCTTTTTGTCTTTCTTCATTTCTCAGTTTCCCATCTTTCTATACTTTCCTTCTCTTCCCGTACCCTGAATACCTGGCACTGTGTGACACCTCTACCCCTTCTAGCCAGGCTGTACTTCACGGCCTGGGAGCAACTTCCCCAGTCCTTGCAGCTACACCGGTGGGCTCCCTGGAGGATTTGCTTTTTCTTTTCTTCCTATTTTTTTTTCTTTTACCCTTTTGCTTTTTTTCTCCATTTCTCCGTCTCTCATCTTTCCACTCCAATGACAAGCTCCCTTAGCACTCTTTTTTGTTTGTATGTTTTTGGCTCCTGTCCCTCTCTCCTCTTTCCCATACCCATCTTAGCTCCACACATCACAATCTCTCCCCTCCTTCCTGCCTACCTGCACCATGTGCTGAACATCACACCCCCCAAGCAGCACAGACATAGTCTACCAGAACCTGTCCTGCTTTGATTCCCGGCCTGCCCCATTGGCCCTAGTACATGCCACAAACAACCCATCCCAGCAACTCTCCTTCAGCTGGACCTGCCCTGCTGTATCATACCTGAGCGACTGACCCTGCCCGTTGGAGAAGGAGGCAAAAAATATCATGCTCACAGACGAGCAAACAACAAAGAATGCACAGCCCTCCTGCTCAGACATAAACATATAAAACAAAAATGCAGGATTAAACAAACAAATCTACAATCAATAAATGAGGAAAATACCTACTGAATGTCCCAAAGACAGCAGACAATGTCAAAACATATTAAAAAACAGGACAAGATGGTTCCAGTAGGCATCCAAAATAAAACACTGGATGACTTTTCAGTAGAAGAAAAGCACTAGAACTACCTGATAGGGAATTCAAATCTCTAATATTCAGAGCTATCCAAGAGTTGAAGCAAAAAGCAGACAAAAATGAGGAAAAAATAGACAAATTCATGGAAAACACAAACAAATTCATGGAAAAGACAGACAAAAAAATGGAATAATTCAGGAAAATAATACAGGAACAAAATGCCAAAATAAACTTACAACTAGAAATCATATAAAAACAACAATTAGAAATCCAAAAGAAAAACAACAAGATTTCAGAAATGGACAGTGTCATAGAAGGGCTGAGGAGCAGGTATGAAACAATGGAAGACAGGATCAGTGAAATGGAAGACAGGATCAGTGAAACGGAAGACAAACACTTGGATACATCTCTGAGGAAAAATCAGAAAAAAGAACAAAGAAAAATGAAGAAACCCTGAGAATTATGTGGGATTCAATCAAAAGCAAAAATCTGCTAGTGATCAGAGTTCCAGAACAGGGGGAGAAAACAGAAAACACAGAGAGGATCATTGAAGAACTACTGATGGAAAACTTCCCCAGTATCATGAAAGATGAAAAGCTGACCATCCAAGAAGCTCAATGAACCCCATATAGGATAGACCCCAAAAGAAAATCACCAAAGCATATCATAATCACACTCGCTAAAACCAAAGATAAAGAATGCTGAGAGCAGCTCAAGAAAAACAAAAAGTCACATACAGAGGAGAAACAATAAGACTAAGCTTGGATTATTTGGCAGAAACCATGCAGGCAAGAAGGCAATGGAATAACATATATAAAACCTTGAAAGAAAAAAATTGCCAGCCAAGAATAATATATCCTGCAAAACTCTCATTTGAATATGATGGTGAAATGAGGACATTTCCAGATAAATAGAAATTAAGGGACTATGTAAAAACCAAACCAATTTACAAGAATTATTAAAGGGAGTCCTTCAATCTGAGAACAAACAACATCAGACCACAGGCTGCATTTAGGAAGCAGGATCGTACCAGCCAGATACCAACCTAGGAAATGAACTCTCACACTCTATCCAAAACCAAAAGAACTACAATATGGAACTAGAAAAGTTAATCTATAAATGACAACAACATCAGAACAAAAAAAGAGGGAATAAATGGTGTAGGTATAGAACCTACTAATGGAGAGGAAGGCAAGGTGATACCAAGTAATAACAGACTGGTTCAAACCTAGGAAGATGAGGGTAAATTTTAAGGTAACCACAAAGAAAGTTAACAAACCTACTCGTCAAAATAAAGAAGAAAAACATAAAGTGTCAGTAAAAATCTTTCTTTATAGTGTCAGTGATGAAGTTTTTGAATTTTGTGCCCCTAAATCCATTTTCTCTACAAGCCCTATGGTTTAGTGGCATGGTTTTACATAGTGCACAAATTTCTAGGCCTGCACATGTCACACAGGGCAGAACTGACTGTACAGGGTACGTGTGATGTGTAGTTTTTCCAGAGAACACCACTCACACATTGTGAGGCCCCTGCTACTCCCTTCCCTCATCCCCAAAGACCCCCAGTCTCCTCCCCAGGTCCAAGTTCTGCTCCTGAGCCCCAGCCCTTGGGGGTGAGCTCCATCTCCCTTCTCCAGGGCTTTCCATTCGAACAACCCTGGTCACACAGGTCGCTGTCCGTGTGGTTTGGCATTTGGGTTCTTCATAGCCAGCAGCTGAGGGCAGATTGTAATGATTATCCAAGAAAACGCCCATGACCTGCAAGTTCAGTTACAGCCTTTCAGTGCAGGCTTCTATGTGTTTCTCACAAAAGAGCTAGGAAACATTTCTTCCTGCCCCTTGACAGGGTGCTGGTTACAAGTAAGAAAGATTCAGTCCAAAACTGGTAACTTTTTCAAAAGCCAAAGATCGAAGAGCCTAAGGATGCACTTAGAGTCCCTTCAATGGGCAGTTAAACAGTTTTTTCAATTTAATGAAAACTCTTTTATCACCTACTGAATTCTAATCACTGGCTGTCACAGGAGAACAAGACTCTAGACAGAGAAATGGGCATTTGTATAAATGAATACAATAAATACAGTGCTTATCAGAATATTTAAAAACGTGCCAATGACAGAGTAGAGATCAGTTCTGTCTTCCATGCTGTGTCACAGCCCTGTGGGTGGACATAAAAACAACCACAGCAGCAGCTCTGTTTGCTGAGAGGCTTCTCGTGATGAGCTCTTGAAATCCCAGGATGGTCTTCAGTGAAACCCGTTCTAAGGTGACGAGCCTGGTGCACAAAGCCAAGGTACCGGCCAGTGAGAGCTCTATCGAAATGGATGAACTAGGAGTGCTTTGATTGTCCGAAGGGCTGACACTCTACTACAATACTGTGAGTTGTTTTGTATTACCTCATTTTATTTATTCTTAACCATTTATACTACATTTAGAAGAACCATACCATTTTTTGAAATCCTGGTGGTGTAGTGATTAAGACCTACGTCTGCTAATCGAAAGGTTGGCAATTCGAATCAACCAGGCACTCCTTGGAAACTCTATGGGGCAGTCCTACTTGTCCTATAGGGTCGCTATGATTTGGAATCCACTCGATGACAATGGGGTAGGTTAGTTAGGGTATACCACTTTTAGAAGCAAAATGTTGTATTTCACATATTAATATTATGGCACAAGGTTTCTGATACATTGAATGATGTTGTTGTTAGGTGCTGTCAAGTTAGTTCCAACTCATAGTGATCATATGTACAACAGAATGAAACACCGCCTGGTCCTGAGCCATCCTCATAATCCTTGTTATGTTTGAGCCCATTGTTGCAGCCACTGTGTCAGTCCATCTCATTGAGGATCTTTCTCTTTTTTGCTGAGCCTCTACTTTACCAGGAATGATGTCCTTCTCCAGGGAATGGTCCCTCCTGATAACACGTCCAAAATATGTCAGACAAAGTCTCGCCATCCTCACTTCTAAGGAGCATTCTGGCTGTACTTCTTACAAGACAGATTTATTCTTTCTTCTGGCAATCCATAGTATATTCAATATTCTTCACCAACACCAAAATTCAAAGGCATCTTCAGTCTTCTTATCCATTGTCCAGCTTTCGCATGCATATGAGGTGATTGAAAATACCATGGCTTAGGTCAGGTGCACCTAAGTCCTCACTGAAATGATAACCAAAACTCTGTTGCGATTGAGTCGATTCCGACTCATAGCGACCCTATAGGAGAGGGTAGAACTGCCCCATACGGTCTCCAAGGAGCGACTGGTGGGTTCAAACTGCTGACCTTTTGGTTAGCAGCCGAACTGTTAGCCAGTGCGCCACCAGGGCTCCCACTGAATGATACTTTCCATTCTTCTGGAGGAGACTCGGCTTTATTTCACTGCCTCGCAGAGAGCATGTGCTTTCTCAAGGTGCATGGCATTGGTGGAGGGAGCGAGAGCCTGGGTGCGGTCTGCATGTGCAGCCTGGGGAGCGGAGCTGTCTTAAGAGCAAAAAGGGACTTTCCCTAGGGTGTGTTCTGCTTCCAGACTAGAAGTAGATGTTTTGCCAAAACTTCTGCACTCTTCACACTTCTGTTGCCTGGACTATGGATTTTGGACTTCTCAGTCCCCCACAATCAAATAAGCCAATTTCTTAGAATAAATCAATCTCTCTCTTTCCAGAGAGGGAGAGAGAGAGAGAGGAGTTCAGTGGTAGAATTCTCACCTTCCTTGTGGAGACCGGGGTTTGATTCCCAGCCAATGCACCTCATGCACAGCCACTACCTGTCTGTTAGTGGAGGCTTATGTATTGTTATGATGTTGAACAGGTTTCAGTGGAGTTTTCAGACTAACATGAACTAGGAAGAAAGGCCTGGTAATCTACTTCCAAAAATCTGCCAGTGAAAACCCTATGGATCACAATAGTTTGATCCACTGCTGATCATGCGGATGGTGCAGGACCAGGCAGCATTTTGTTCCATTGCCCCTGTGGTTGCCACAAGTCAGGGGCTGGCTCAATGGCAGCTAACAACAGCACACAGACGCAACTTCTGCAGTATCAATTTTATTCGAGGTAGGAGGGTGGGAACAGTATAAAACTCAATCAGTAAGTTATTTTAAACCCTATTTTCATATTTTTAAAAGTATGGCTGTGTAATAGAATTAAGCATTCTGCTGTATACATTTTAATGTGCAAACATCTTTAAGATGGAATGTCACACTTTAGAGAAGTGTCATATTTGCAGAGGGCTGCACCAGCCTGTGCCCCCAAATTGCTGAGGGTCACCCCTACTTCTCTTGCCAGCTTCCTGGACTCTGCCTACTGTGGCCCTCAGGGCTTAACCTTTGGCCTCAAAGAGGACAGAGTCCAGCACACCCAGCAAAGCTCCACCTGCTCTGAGAAGAAACAGCCCACACCCTCTGCACCATCAGACCATGCTTGGAAGACTCATGAGTTGGGTACAGTGCAGGAAAGAGTCAGGGAGGCCTTGAAAAGTCACAGGTTGATTAGACTGTCAGTTCCCAGAGACAGGGAGGCACAGCATGCCATGACGCAGGGCCACAAAGGGGCTGTACCCCAGGACAAGGTGACAACCAGCTGGAATGCAGGAGATGCTTATGTATGGCCAGCAGAGTGGGGTTGGCTAAGTTTCGTGGAGTTAGCTAGGTCCCAGGCTTCCTGGGGATTGGACATAGTGAATAGTTCTACAGGCTCAGGGGCCATAGGGGCTGTTCCCAGGGGTTGGGTACCTGGCCTAGAGGCAGTTCGGATGGGTGCATAGTGGCCTAAGAGTGTGAAGACCTGACAAAGGGGGTGGTTTGGGAGTGGACATAATCAGCTGCTCAAGAAGAGGAGCCAACCAGCCTCCAGCCAGGGCCTCAAAACTGGGTCAAGACAGCATTTGAAGAAAATGGCATTGCAGTTCACCCTACTGCCACTGTCCTCTCCCGTCTCTGGGTGTGGGACCAGTGATCCTATCCCACATGCCTCAGCTGCAGATTCAAGGGTGCACCGGGGCTGCTGGGTTCAGACCTGAAAGGGGCGGAGGAGAGGGAGCCTGGCCCCTCACTTCCAGAACACAAACACGTCTCACACTAATTGCAGCTTAGCATGAAATTACAATTTACACAGAAGAGCTCCATGCTTATATGTTCTGGAGCAAGTGTCTGTGGGAGGCATCTTGGGAACAGACTCTTTTTTCTCCAGTGTTGGGACCCAGAAACCAAACCCATTGCTGTTGAGTTGATTCCAAATCCTAGCAACCCATAGGACAGAGGAAAACTTCCCCATTGGGTTTCCAAGGCTGTAATCTTTACGGAAGTAGTTTGTTGCATTTTTCTCCCACAGAGCAGCTGGTGGGTTCAAATCCCTGACCTTTCTGTTAGCAGCCAAGCACTTAAGCACTGGGCCACCAGGTCTCCTGTAGTGTTGGGACAGCCCCCTTAAAATTCCTTTATCCTGAAGTGAGGAGTTAGAAAAATCCCCTAGTGATTTTTTGGTAGCCTACCAGTGGATGCCACCACTCGTCTGCCAGTTTGTCGTACTGTGGTGGCTTGTATGTTGCTGTGATGCTGGAAGTATTTCAAATAGCAGCAGGATCATCCATGGTGGATAGATTTCAGTGGAGCTACCAGTCTAAGACAGACTGGGAAGAAGAACCTGGCGATCTACTTCTGAAAATATTGGCCAGTTAAAGCCTTATAGATAGCAGAGGAACACTGTCTGATATAGTACCAAAAGATGAGCCCTTCAGGTTGGAAAGCACTAAAAATACGGTTGGGGAAGATTCTCCTCAAAGTAGAGTCAATCTTAATGATGTGGATGGAGTAAAGCTTTTGCAACTTTCATTTGCTGATGTGGCACGACTCAAAATGAGAACAGCTGCAAACACCCATTAGTAATCACAATGTGGAAAGTACAAAGTAGGAATCAATTAAAATTGGAAGTCATCAAAAATGAAATGGAACGCAGGAAGATTGATATCCTAGGCATTAGTGAGCTGAAATGGACTGATATTGGCCATTTTGAATCAGACAAATATATGGTCTACCATGCTGGGAATGACAAATTGAAGAGGAATGGCAACACATTCATTGCCAAAAAGAACATTTCAAAGATCTATCCTGAAATACAACACTGTCAGTGATAGGATAATATTCATTCACCTACAAGGAAGACCAGTTAATATGACTATTATTCAAATTTACATACCAGTCACTAATGCCAAAGATGAGGAAACCGAAGATTTTTACCAACTTCTGCAGTCTGAAATTGATCAAACATGCAATCGAGATGCAGTGATCATTACTGGCGATTGGAATATGAAAGTTGGAAACAAAGAAGAAGCATCAGTAGTTGGAAAATATGGCCTTGGTTACAGAAACGATGCGGGAGAACACATGATAGAATTTGCAAGACCAACGACTTATTCATTGCAAATACATTTTTCAACAACATAAACGGCGACCATACGTGTGGACCTCACCAGACAGAATACACAAGAATCAAATTAACTACATCTGTGGAAAGAGATGAATGAAAAGCTCAATATCATCAGTCAGAACAAGGCCAGTGGCCGACTGTAGAACAAACTGTCAAGTACTCATACACAAGTTCAAGATGAAGCTGAAGAAAATTAAAACAAGTCCACTAGAGCCAAAGTATGACCTTGAGTATATCCCACCTGAATTTAGAAATCATCTCAAGAATACATTGACACATTGAACGCTAATGACCAGCTAACAATAACACACACATACACGGAGCTAGCAACAACACACACACGCGCTCACGAAACATCTGCAGCATCAGTTGTATTCAAGGTGAAAGGGTGGGAACAGTACAAAACTCAATCAGTAAGTTATTTTAAACACTATTTTCATATTTTAAATATATGGCTATATTGTAGAATTATGCATACCGAAGCCCAGACAAGTTATAGGATAACATCAAGGACATCATACATGAAGAAAGCAAAAGGTCATTAAAAGACAGAAAAGACCAAAATGGATGCCAGAAGAGACTCTGAAACTTGCTCTGGAATGTAGAGTAGCTAAAGTGAAAGGAAGAAATGATGAAGTAAAAGAGCTGAACAGAAGATTTCAAAGAGTGGCTTGAGAAGAAAGAGCAAAGTATTATAATAAAATGTGCAAAGACTGGAGTTAGAAAACCAGAAGGGAAGAACATGCTTTCTCAAGCTGAAAGAACTGAATAAAAAATTTAAGCCTTGAGTTGCAATATTGAAGGATTCTATGGGGGAAAAAACTGAATGACATAGCAAGCATCAAAAGAAGATGGAAGGAATACACAAAATCTTTATCAAATAGAACTGGTCAACATTAAACTATTTTAGGAGGTAGCATATGATCAAGAACTGATTATACTGAAGGAAGAAGTCCGAGCTGCACTGAAGGCACTGGTGAAAAACAAGTCTCCAAGAATTGACGGAATACCAATTGAAATGTTTCAACAAATGAATGCAATTCTGGAAGTGCTCACTTGTCTATGCCAGAAATTTGAAAGACATCTACCTGGCCAACCAACTGGAAGAGATTCATATTTGTGCCCATTCCAAAGAAAGGTGACCCAACAGAATGTGGAAATTATCAAACAATATTATTAATATCACATGCAAATAAAATTTTGCTGAAGATAATTCAAAAACTGTTGCAGCATTACATCAACAGGGAACTGCCAGAAATTCAAGCTGGATTCAGAAGAGGACCTGGAATGACGGATATCTTTGCTGACGTCAGACGGATCCTGGCTGAAAGCAGAGAATACCAGAAAGATGTTAACCTGTGTTTTATTGACTATGAAAAGGCATTTGACTGTGTGGATCATAACAAATTATGGATAACATTTCAAAGAATGGGAATTCCAGAACACTTAATTGTGCTCATGAGGAACCTGTACATAGACCAAGAGGCAGTTGTGTGAACAGAACAAGGGGCTACTGCATAGTTTAAAATCAGGAAAGGTGTGCGTCAGCATTGTATACTTTCACCATAATCATTCAGTCTGTATGCTGAGTAAATACTCCAAGAAGTTGGACTATATGAAGAAGAATGGGGCATCAGGATTGGAGGAAGACTCATTAACAACCTGCAATATGCAGATGACACAACTTGCTTGCTGAAAGTGAAGAGGACTGGAGGCATTTACTGATGAAGATCAAAGACTACAGCCTTCAGTATGGATTATACTTTAACATAAAGAATACAGAAATCTTCATAACTGGACTGATAAGCAACATTATGATAAACAGAGAAATGATTGGAGCTGCCAAGGATTTCACTTTACTTGGATTCACAATCAAAGCCCATAAAAGTAGCAGTCAAGAAATCAAACACTGTATATCACTGGCAAATCTGCTCCAAAAGACCTTTTTAAAGTGTTAAAATGCAAAGATGTCTCCTTGAAGACTAAGGTGCACTTCACCCAAACCATGGTATTTTCAATTGTCTCATATGCATGGGAAAGCTGGACAATGAATAAGGAAGACCAAAGAAGAATTGATGCATTTGAAATGTGGTGTTGGTGAAGAATATTGAATATCTCAAGGATTGCCAGAAGAAAGAACAAATCTGTCTTAGAAGAAGTACAGCCAGAATGCTCCTTAGAAGGAAGGATGGTGAGATTTCATTTCACATACTTTGGACATGTTATCAGGAGGAACAAGTCCCTGGAGAAGAAGGTCAGTGAAAAACAGGAAGACCCTCAAGAAGATGGATTGACACAGTGGCTGCAACAATAGGCTCAAACATAGCAATGATTGTGAGGATGGCACAGGAGTGCGCAGTGTCTCGTTCTGTTATACATAGGGTCACTATGTGTCAGAACAAACTCGACGACACCCAATAACACCAGTCGATGCAGGAAAGTTCTTCTTTATAAAGAATCATAGCTAATAAACACAGAAGGAATGATAGCATTCGAAAACCACCATTTCTAACTCCTGATGCACCATCATCTGTGCTACTAAACCACCTTGTGCACTGCTGAGGGGGCCTTTTTACAGTGGACAGGGCAGACAGACAGTGCCAGACCCACCAGTCAATGTTAACACTACTCAGTGGAAGAGCTGGGCTTTACGCCTTCTGTTATAGGGAATTCATAGCACCACCTATGGTGTCTTCTGGCTCAAAAAGACAAAGAAAAAATAAAATGGAACTGGCATCTAAGCAAACCTCTAACCACCAGCTGGCAGGAAATATGGAGACGAGAGGGACATATCAAAGTCCACAGTGAAGATGCAATCAGCCAAATGCAGAAGGTGGGAAATTCTACACAGCGAACAGCCATCTGTCCAGCTCAACGCAATATGTGGGCTGCATTCTGCTCAGGATTACCAAGCACAAAAAGTCATTTTTGAGACAATTGGGAAACATAGAGCATGGACTAAGAATTAGCTGATGTTAAGGAATTGTCGTTAACCGGGTTAGAAGTAATTGTGGTTTTGTGGTTATTAAGTCCTGATCTGTTTGAGATACATGTTGAAGTATTTAAGGACAAAATTATTTGATGTCTGGGATTAGCTTTCAAATACTCCAGTAGCAAGAGTGAGGTGGGAACAGGAGTGTGGGTAGAATTGATGAAACACATTGGCCAAATGTTGATGATCATTGCACTGGGTGGTGGAGTGTTCATTTATACTATTTGTTCTACTTCTGTGCAGGTTTGAAAAGGGGGGAGGGATAGCTTTGAGGGGGAATGAGAGGGCCATACCACCTCTTGACACATTATACTCAATCTGTATTCTAGAAGCCTGTGGGATAATAAAGAGGCATACTTTGACAAAATAAAGGCTGAATTATGAAGAGTCCACTTGACTAAATCAGGGATCTAGTGTGTTAATATTTACATGGTTACGTCAGTCCAATGCAATTTGGTCTTGCAGCAAGCCGTTTAGCCAATTAGGGATTAGGAAGCAGGATTCAAAGGTTACTGAACAACCAACAAAATGATTTATTATTCCTTAGGTCATTGGAATAAAATACAGATATGCTTAAATATTTATGGAATTTCACCTACTCAACTCTCATGGAGGCCCAGGGCCACACTTAAACATGTGAGCAGCATAGAGCTATTATCATCAGACATTCAGGACCATCAGCCAAAGCTGAATTCCTCTCAAGTATTGTTTCATTTCTTTGCTATCAATGTCATTCTGAAAGTTAAGTACGTTGGCCTATCCATCGGCCATTGTCAATAGTACTGGCATTTTCAGCCCATGGTCTGTCACCGGCTGCATCAGCCCAGTTTTTCTTTTCTGTTTGACTTTGGGCAAATCTCTTCAATTCCCTGAGGCCAGCTTTTTCAATCTGCATAATGGGGAGAACACCTTGGAAGGTTCAGACAAGAACCAGAGTCAGTGTAAGGAAAAGCACCTAGTAGGGTACTGGTGCGTGGTCCATGATAGGTGTTCAGTACACATCAAGCAGAGGAAGAAATGAACAGAACCTCATACACCTGAGGATGAGGCTTTCTCAGAACCTCAGAAAACAAACTCCCACGCCTGAGGTCTGAGAAAGACGTAGAGGCTGGTCACGTGTTCTAGTGGAAAATGACTTGGAGCATATGCCTGGTTTTCTAATCGTCCTCGACACAGCCCGTCTCCTTGAAGCGATATTAGAAACCACTGGGTGGTGTCCATCCTCTGAGCTCCACATTCCTTGGCACTTCCCAGCCAGTGTCCCTGCCTTCTATCTGAAGGAGGAGTGTAGAACCATTTGTCCTCACTGGGCAAGGTCCACCCAGGTGCGAGATGACTCACGTCCTCTCCTGGTCAGCCTGCTGAGTGCCGGGAAGTCCAGCAGAGCACTCTGTGGACAGAGGGTGGCCTCTTCCCTGGGCGGGTGCACTCGCCTCTCCTCTGTACTCTGGGCAGTGGTTCCTGCAGCTAGAGGCCTAGAGGAGTGCAGCCTTCCAACCTCACCCCTGCTGCCTGTTGTTAATGAGTTTTTAAGTGCCAGTCATCATGTCTGGCCACTTCCTCCAGCTGCCTGGGATTCACCAGGGAGAGCCCGCCGCCGCCGGCTTACTTTCCCGGGCCTGTGGCTAACGCCTCCCTGAGGGGTGATGACCTCACTCCATGAAAGGAAAGCACAGCTCCACGGCATGAATTAACTTCTCAGCTGCCATGCCTGTAATGTACCTAACGCAGGAGGAAGGGCTCTGCCTCCAGCGATCTGAAGGACAGCCTGCTGGCTCCCTCAGAAGATGGTTCCCTTGCTCAGAGACAGTTCCAGGCTAGTTTGGTGCTCTCTGGAAACAGGGAAGCTGGAGAATGGACCAGGGCAGAGGCTGCCCCACCTTCGATGGACATGTCACCCACCGGAATCACTGGTGATGGGGCTGGTGTTCTCCGGACCCCACGCTCTCACACCTGGCTCCTCCTCACACTGTCAGCCTCTGGTTTCTGGTTCCAGCAGTGACTCCAGTGCCCTTGCATCCCAAACACGTCACCCCTTAGCTCTTCCCAGGAGAGAGGGCTTTCCAGACCTCAAGTGATGGGGTCACAGCAGACAGACCCGATGATGCAAGACCTACAGCTGATACTTGATTTTGCAAATCCCAATCTGACTGAGCCCCTGTCCCATCACAAATGTGGTCAGAACAAGCTCCAATGCCCGTTATTTCTTCACTCACAGTGAACTATCTCTCTTCACCCCACTCACCTCTGACATCTTCCCGATTAATAAAATGGCCAGGCTTGCAGTTAGGCAAAACCTGCTTCCTCAGTCTGACCCCACTTCCCAAGGAAAGCAGAGGAGCAACAAGAGAGGATAGCAAGCTCACACGGGCTTCCAGAGCTGTCGGCCACTGACATCTGCCCAAACGGGTGGCCCACTGCCCTGCAGGGGACAGTCTCCGGCATCTGTGTCTCCATCTTTCTCAACCCCAGCCTCTGTGGAAAACACAAGATCCCAGACACATCCAAGCTGCAGCCCCGGACCCAGTAGCAGGTGTTGTTAATCACAGTACACGGAGCGAGGAACACTCTGCTGAAAACTCTGGTATTTGGTTGCTTTGAGCAATTGGCTTGAAAGGGGAATTGGTGACCAAGAAAAATGCTCTGTTGTTCCCAGCAATGCACAGCTGTTCTCATTACATTTAACAATGATAAATGCACTGCGTACATGGACCATCCATGCACTGGGCTTTGAGACCAAGGGACCTGGCCTTCAAGGAAGGGCCAGAGAAGGCAGGGAGGAGAAGCCAAGAACTCTGTGGTGAATTTGGGCCAGGTGCCACGCCAAGCCGTGTCACGTGGAACACCAAGGGAGGGGCCGGCATTAGGATCCCCTCAGCTTATGCAAAGCATTTCTCCGCTTTCTATCTTTCTTCGAATCCTCACTACAACTCCCTGAGGATTGGAGAAATATTATCACCAACCAGTAGACAGCAAAACAGGCTTGACAGTTACAAGTGTCAGGAAAAACTGCAAAAGACATTGACTGAAATGGGCAAAAGAGATGACTGGGTGTTGTCTGGGGGCTACTTTACAATGCTGTAAATTGTGGAAAACAGAAAATAATGAAATAATGTCCATAGAAATGCAAACGAAGTGTGTCCCTGTGGAAGCAATTGATGATGGCCCTGTGGACAGGTCTGTCTCCCATGTCCTTGCAAATTCATTTCAGCATTCCCGATTCCTATGTGTGTGGTTGTCCAAATTCTCCTTCAAAATGATAGCAACATCTCACTGGTTCCCTCTTAATTAATGAGTTAAATCAGATCTTTGACGTGTGCATTTTATATTTGCATGAACTGGGGTCTTCTCAAACCTTTCCTTTAACTCCAGGGTCACACTCTAGCGAATGGCAGGCCGCTGGTCCTCCTTCTTGGACAGGGACTGGGGCCTTCTTTTGGCAGAACACGCACCATGCTCTCCAGACCCTCGGCGGGGGTGGGGGAACCTGAACTCTTGGAGTACTGGCTGTGGTGGGCTGAATGGTGGCCCCCAAAAGATATGTCCGCATCCCAACCCCTGGGACCTGTGAATGAGGCCTTATTGGGAAAAAGGATTTTTGAATATGTAATTAGTTAAGGAGCTCAAGATAAGATAATCCTGGGTTGGGGTGGGCCTTAAATCCAATGGCAGGAGTCCTTATAAAAGACAGGAGAGGGAAGTTTGAGACACACACACAGAGGGAACATGGCCATGTGATGATGGAGGCAGAGAAAGGAGTCATGAGGGCACAAGTTAAGGAGTACCTGGGACCACCAGAAGCTGGAAGAGACAAGGAATGATTCTTCCCTGGAGTCTTCAGAGGGAGCATGTCCCGGCAGACATCTTGGTTTTGGACTTCTGGCCTCCAGAACTGTGAGAATAGACTTCTGTTGTTTAAAGCCACACAGTTGTGGTGATTTGTTACAGAAGCCCCCAGGAAACTAACACTGGGACCGCCGCCAAAGGTCACCCATTGGCCGGGTGGGGCATGCTGGGTGCCAGCTTCTTAGAGAGCAGGGAAGCCAGAGAATGTCAGGGAAGGGCTGTAATTCTTTCTAGAACAACCTCTGGTACCCGGCAGGTTTTGGTAACATTGCATGCCAGGCAAGTCTGCACAGATAAACAGTGATTCAAGCCAATGAAACTAAAGCTGTGTTTGTAGGGACACTTTATGGTCGGGAAGTGTGATATTAAGTGTGACCATGTGTGTCCTCTCCCTCTTGTCCCCAGGAGCACAGAAACCCTGCGCTCACACATTTGGTTCTTTTTTTACTAACCCGTGTAATTCATGCAGTCCATGTTTATAAAGAAAGAAACGAGATTGTTCTTTTCCTGTTTTAGGAGCAAAACTCAGCAAAGCTACTCATGCAATCCTGATAGGTCTCTGCTAACTCTCCAGAGTGCCCTTGCATTGGCTCTCTCCTTTGTCCTCACCGCAGACCCCAGCACAGATGGGAGTGTGCCCATTTCTGAAGGGGAGCTGAGTTGGAGAAGGTGGGCTGGTCAACAGCACCGTGGTGCTTCGGGAGCACAGCTGGGCTCTTCCCACACACTGTGTGGATGCAAGCCTGTGCAGAACAGGCAGACGCAGAGAGCACTGAGCTGAGGGAACATCCTGCCCACGTCTCACTTGGCCAGCTGGGCACTGGAGGCTGGGGGTAAACAGGTCCCCCAGCCCAACACACACCAGAGATGGGTTTACAAGCTGATGGCGGAGGAACGCAAGGACTGCTTTCTAAAGAAGGAAATATCCTTGTTTGTTCTTGGAGAAAGGAAGCACAAATCTTAGGGGAAAAACCGTCTCTGTCTCCTCCAGCTTTCATCTGTCTCCAAAGACATGAAATCGTGCTGAGGAGCTTGGACCCTGGACTCAGTGAAACCTGCATTCAAATCTGCTTGTCATCTGATGATCTTGGCGTGTTACTTAAGTTCTCTGAGGCTCAGTCACAGCATGAGTTTCCTGTGGCTGCTGGAACAAACTACCACAAACCTAGTGGCTTAAAACAACAAAGATTCACCCTTTCAGTCCTGGGACCAAAGTCCAAAGCTGGTTTCAGGAGGCTGAGATCAAGGTGTTGGAAAGTCTGGTTCCCTCTGGAGGCTCCAGGGGAGGATCATTCCTTATCTCTCCCAGCTTCTGGTGGCTGCTGTCATTCTTGGCTTGTGGCTGTAACACTCCAATCTCTGCTTCCTTATCACATGGCTTTCTTCTCTTCTGTCTCTAATCTCCCTCCTTCTTCTTCTTAGAAGCGCCTTGTGATGACATTTAGGGCCTACCTGGATAGCCCAGGTATTATGAATTGAATTATGTGTCCCAAAAATATGTGTTGTAAATCATAACCTCTATGCCTGTGGTTATAATCCCATTTGGGAATGGATTGTCTTTGTTATGTTAATGAGGAAGGATTACTGTAGGGTGTATCTCCAGTCCACCTCTTTTGAGATATAGAAGAGATTAAACAAGCCAGCAGGACAGAGGTGGGAGAATAGAGATGCCAAGCCACATGAAGATTACCTAGGAGCAGAAGCTCAAAGAGACAAGGACCTTTGTCCAGAGGTGACAGAGGGAGAAAGCCTTCCTCTAGAGCTGGCACCCTGAATTCAGACTTCTAGCCTCCTAAACTGAGAGAAAATAAATTTCTGTTTTTTAAAGTCACCCACTTGTGGTGTTTCTGTTATAGCAGCACTAGGTAACTAAGACAGGATTTGGTACCAGAAGAGTGGGTTGCTGCTCTAACAGATACCTAAAATGTGAAAGTGGTTTTGGAATTGGGTAATGGGTGGAGGCTGGAAGTGTTTTAAGGTGTCTAATAGTAAAAGCCTAGGTTGCCTTAAAGAGACTGTTGGTAGAAGTACAGACATCAAAGGCAATTCTGGTGAGGGCTCAGAAAAAAGTGAGGAGGGCGATAAAGAAATTCTCTATCATCTTAGAGAATACACGTGGACATTAAAGTGCTTCTGGTAAGACTTTAAAAGAAAATGATGAACATGTGAT
The DNA here is from genome assembly GCA_030035585.1 of Dugong dugon. Taxonomy (NCBI): domain Eukaryota; kingdom Metazoa; phylum Chordata; class Mammalia; order Sirenia; family Dugongidae; genus Dugong; species Dugong dugon. The sequence goes on from CM057478.1 coordinate 31,707,098, forward strand.
TGGACAATGGAGGAAGGGCAATGCTTTTTATGCAGTGGCAAAGAACTTGTTTGAATTATGTTCAAATATTTGGTGGAAGGTAGAACTTGTAAGTGATGAACTTGGATATTTAGCTGAGGAGATTTCTAAGCAAGATCTCAAAGAGGCTGCGTGGTTTGTCCTTGCTGCTTACAGTAAAATTCAAGAGGAAAGATATGGACTTAAAAATGAACTGTGCAAAATGAAACAGAACTTAAAGATTTGGAAAATTCTGTTCTACAAACTAATGACACATGTCCTAGAATTTACACCAAGGATGCGGCTACACAATCTTTTGTTAGAGAGATTAAATCGGTGACTGATGGATCTAACCAACTACCACAGCAGAAAACCCATCAGCTTAGACTGAAGGACAGAGAAAGAGGGAAAGGAAAGAACGCTGCCTCTTGGAATTCTACAGGCAGGAAACAGGCCAAAGGAGCTAAATCTGTTGTCCTCCAAGAAAAGAAAAGGACTATCCCTGTAGCAGCTAGGAGATCAGCAGAACTGTTGGCAGGAGCACGCACAGGAAGCAGAGCCTTCTTGGTTCCTTCTAGGGTGGTGCCACGGTTTCCTGGATATCAAAGGGTGGGGCCACACCTCCTGGATTTCAAAGAGTCGGATTTTCACTAACTCAGTTCTTTTCTGTGGGGTTTCCATTAAGGTGTGACGGACGGGGGATGGGGCCACTGCCCAGAGCTGAAGGGGCAGGGCTGCCATGCCCAAGGAGCAGAAGAATGGGGACTGCCAAGGCTAAGGGGGTGGGGTTGACATTCAAATGGACTAGGAGAACGGGGCTGCCAAAAGCTGAGGGAGCAGAGTTGCCATCCCAGAGGGCCTGGGAGGCGGGACTGAAGCCCAGGGCCGAGGGGCCTCCGCCCAGAATCCAGAGGGCGTGGCCAACACCTAGAGTCTAGAGGACAGGGCCATTGCCCAGAAGGTCTCAGAGAATAGAGGATTATTTTTAAGCCTTGAGAGCTAATGTAAATTCTTCTGCTGGGTTTTGGACCTGCTTCGTGCCTGTTTTCCCATCTTTTCCTCCAATTTCTCCCATTTGTAATAGGAATGTCTGCCTTGTGCCTGCCCTACCATTGTACTTTGGAAGCAGATAACGTGTGTTCTAGATTTCATAGGTTCACAGATGAAGAGGAATTTTGCCCCAGGATGGACTACGCCTAAATTCTCACCCATATTTGATTTAGATGATTCAGAAGATGAGATTTAGACTTGGAGTTGATTGAAGGCTTTTGTGATGATGTGATGGGGTGAATGTGTTTTGCATGTGGCAAAGACATGAATTTTGGGAGGCCAAAGTGTGTAACGTTATGGATTGAACTGTGTCCCCCCAAAATATGTGTTGTAAATCCTAACAGCTATGCCTGTGGTTATAATCCCATTTGGGAATGGGTTGTCTTTGTTATGTTAAAGAGGAAGGATTAGCGTAGGGTGTATCTTGAGTCCACCTCTTTGAGATATACAAGAGGTTAAATAAGGGAACAAAGCAGAGATGGGGGAAGAGAGATGCCAAGTCACATGAAGATCGACTGGGAGCAGAAGCTCAAAGAGACAAGGACCTTCTTCCAGAACCAACTGAGAGAGAAAACTTTCCCCTAGAGCCAGCATCCTGAATTCAGACTTCTAGACTCCTGAAATGCAAAAAAATAAATTTCTGTTTGTTAAAGTTGTGGTATTTCTGTTATAGCAGCACTAGATAACTAAGATACCAGGATACATCCCCCACCTAAAGGTTCTTAATTGCATCTGCAAGTCCCGTTTGCCACACAAGGTACCCTATTCACAGGTTTCGGGGTTTAGTATGTGAATATCTTTTGGGAGTCCGTTATTCTGCCGACCATAGTCCCCTCATCTTAAAACAGGGAAGGAATAAAACAGGAATACCTGCCTCCCAGGCCAGAGAGAGCAGAGACGTGGAGAGCCCTGGCTCACCCAAGAGGCTGGCAGACAGCAGAGGTGGAAGGCACTTCACTATTACTAATTATTATTGATGATGATTGTCAGCAGTAGTGAGAGATGACCTTGTGATATTTAGAGTTGTTTCTACCAAACATCACTCCAGAGACTGACCTTACTAGAAGCAGCTGGATGGTGTTGCTGCCTGCCTAAGAAGAGTGGCCTTGGTTAAATCTACCCCACAGTCAATGTTGTCAATGAAAGAGAGTGACCCACTGCCCCCAGCAGCGTTGGTGACTGTCAAGTGTCCACACCCTGGCTGTGTATCCCCGCCCCCATCTCAGCCTGTACAAGTGAAATGTATGTCTCCCAGGGAGTAGAGAGGTCTTGGACCAGCCCGATCATTTCTGCCCCACAGTGCAGAATAAATGTGGACACATCCACCAAGACTAGAGAAGATGGGTGACATTCAGGTGCAACATCAGTAAAAGAGAAATTTCTGGCTGTTCCAGACACGAGGAGGCTGACTGGCTCCTCCAGTCACAATTGCTGTCTGAGTTTTTAAGGGAATAGTCTGACCTTACAGAAGAAATGAATCAGGCAGGAGATGCAAACAAATCAAGGAGATAAAGAACATGACGCTGAAACAAAGTTTCAGAACACTGGCAACCTGAGTCAGACACCCTACTCCCTCAAGAAAGTACACAGGGTTCTTCCCTGTCAGGCAAGAGTTCCCCTCTGTGGGAGTTCATCATACTGAACTCACTCTCCGATAAGGAAAAACTCCTTTGGGAGCTCCCATCTGCCAAGTCTTGGGTGTTAATTATGAACAGGGGCGACCTGGGGAGGCAGGAGCAACCTTAGAGAGGAAGAGGATGAGCTCGTAATCCCTCTGCAATGCACTGACTTCAGAGGTGTAGGGGGGTATGTGGTGGGAGGCTGGCACCCGGCCACACTGTCTCCCTCCAGAGGGACCTGGCTAGCCAAGGAGGAAATGCACTGTGCTGGCCATATACTGCCAGATGTGGAGAGGCAACAGATTCTGGTTTTTCAATCCTCGATTACTCAGAGGTAGCTGATCTGGGTGATGACTTCCTCATGCACTCTGATTGCTGGCCCATGAAGAGACTCCCTTGCCTGCAATCAGGAATGGTGCAGCCTGTTCCCATGCAGGGCCAGTCTGAGGACCCCCTCACCCCCAACACACACCCAACACAAGGAGGTGTGATTATATGCCTTCTGACAGTGCTCCAGCCCTGACTCCTGGGATCCAGAGACTTCTTCCTTCTCCCCTAATTTGCACAAGATGTCGCCACAGGGCACACTTTCTGGTGTCCCCTTCCCCAGCCCACAGCAGACATCACTAATCAATCACTGAAATCTTTCTCATGAGCCCACAGTAGCTTCAGAATCCTTTACAGTCCTGTACTTTGGACAGTCAATGCTTTACTCATTTAAGTTGACACCTACTTGCTAATCTTGCCTGAGATTCCCTCTGTTGGCTTTCAGATACACACTATTTGCTGGACACCCTGGAATGCCTAGGCATTACAGAGGCCTTTTATGGTTTCAAGGGTCAATATTTCTCCTAATATCCCAGTGGTGTTCTCTCCAGCTCCAGGGGTCCATGCACTGAGAGTGAACAGTAGGTTAGCACTACGTAAAATACAGCTGAAGGCCTGCAGGTGTCTATAGTTACCTGTGTTTACTTGGGAGAAGAAAGAGGCAGCCGAGAGGGGGTTTGTAGTAACACGGGAGTGTGGTAGGAGATGGGGTCTTTGAGAGAAGGCTCAGCTGTCCAAGCTGGATACAGTCAAAGCAAGAGAAGCTCATTTCCTAATGAGTCTTGAAAGGTCCTTGTAGGTTCGAAGAACAACAGCTAAGATGTCATTTGGGAATGATCTGTGCTACAGTGAGGATGACCCTTGAAAACAGTATGCTAAGTGAAATGGGCCAGACATAAAGGACCACATATTGTATGGTTCCATTTATATGAAGTGCCCAGAATGGGCAAATCCATAGAAACGGAAAGTAGACTGGAGGGGGCAGGGTGGTGACTGCAAGCAGTGCAGGGTTTCTTTCTAGGGGGGATGAAAATGTTCAGGAACTAGACAGTGGTGATGGCTGCATCACCCTGTGAATATACTAAAACCCACTGAGCTGAATACTTTACTTGAGTGCATGGTATGGTGTGTGAATTATGTCTCAATAAAGCTGTTACCCAAAAAAACAAAAACAAAAACACCATCTAGGGGGCAGAGGACCTCAGATCCAGACGGTGCTAGGTTGTGCAGGCTCAGCAGCTGCCTGGCCAGATGAGCTTGGCAAGATCCTTAACTTCTCCGAGGTACAATTCCTTTGACCATAAAAAAGGGTTAAGACTACTTGCCTGCTGAGATGTTTGGGGCTCTTGTGAGGATTAAAAGCCGCCCTACAAACAGCCCCACATCTGATAGACCCAGTGAAATCCCAGTTCCTTGAAGAGCAGCTCAGAAATGCTCAGATGCAGGAAGCTGATGGTCACTAACAAGGTTGGTATCATTCGCAGTACGTGCTCACCCAAGCAGCTCACAGGTACCAGCTCCTGAGAATTGTGTCCATCCCATCACTGACTTGGCCACGGAGGCAGGGTCCCACAGCTCCCGATGGATAAAAGCACACTGGCTGCAGAAGAAATGCAAACAGACCACTATCCTCCCCTGGTGTGCCCACCCAGGCATTAGGCAGTGGGGGCTTTGGGGAGGTGGAGAAGGGTGGGGCCACAAATTACAGCTATGAGAGCAGTCCGCAGGAGGCTTTCAAGAGCTCCAGCCCAATGCAGGGTTCCCAGGTTGGGTCCCACGAGCCAGTCCTGGAGGGAGGGAATGAGATGAGAAGAGTTTCCCAGTCACTCTTTCTAAAGGTGGCACCAGCAGCTTTGAAAAGTAGAACTCAAGTCTGCTTGGAGTGAAGAACAGAGACCAAACACTTTCCAGTGTTCATCCTTGGAGTTATTACTGCCTCATTCTATCATTTCCTAGGGCTGCCGTCACAAAGTGCCACAAACTAGGTGACACATAAGAAGAGAAATGTATTGCCTCACAGTTCTGGAGCGTGGGAGATCAAATTCAGGGTGCTGGCAGGGCCATGCTCCCTCTGAAGGCTCTAGGGAAGGATCCCTCCTTGTCTCTTCCAACTTCTGGTGTCCTCAACTGTTCCTTGGTTTGTGGCTGCATCACTCCAGCCTCTGTCTGTCTTTACATGGTCCTTCCCTCTGTGTCTGTGTCTGTTCTTCTCTTTTATAGGACACCACTCAGATGGGATTGGAACCCACTCCAGTAAGACCCCATCTTAACTGATAACATCTTCAAAGACTCTATTTCCAATCAAAGTCATGTTCACAGGTACCGGTGTTAGGACTTCAACGTATTTTTTTTGGAGGGGGGACAATTCAATCCATAACATCCCCTAAGGAAGGAAGAAAAGGAAAGGAAAAGAAGGGAAGGAGAAGAAGGGGAGGCCACCAGAAACTATCCACCCAGTGTCTACAGGAAGGACAGTTTAGCAAATGAAAGCAGCTTCATTCTCTGGGTGGAAGAACCTCAGACTTTCAGAGATAGGAGTCATACGGAACACGCAAGCAGAATATCGTCTACTGAGGTCTAAAATGTTGGAGAGTCTTTAGACACCTTCCAATTAGGACCTCACTTAAAGAAAAACCAAAACCGTGAGCACACACATTCCCCACCTGCAGGGCTGAGTCTGAGGGTCACTGTCCCTCTCTGGGGTCATGGCCACCAGGGAGAGGCTGTCAGCAAGGCTCAGCAACAAAACCCTGGGAGTGAGTGACCTGCCCTCGCAGCCAACGACCCCGGAGCCCTCGCTCCTTGAACTTTACAGCTTAAACCAAGTGCCGTGTCTGGAAGAAATCTCTTATCAGAATCCAGTGCTGGGAAGACAACAGGAGCAATTTTACTACCAAACAGACAAGCTGGAAGTGAGGCCCACGGGTGGTCAGAAAGTGTTCAGTTCTGAAGTCATCGACATCAGAGCGAGAAATCCTGCCAATGTTTTTCAAAACAAAAGTGCCACCTACGCCCTCTCTCCTGTTACTGCTTAGGCTCTGGGAGACATAAGAAATCACCAACACATGGGGACAGCTCACCAACATTTTACATCATGCCAGATTTCTGCACAGAGTAGAACGACATCTGGGGAGAAGTGTAGCTTCTGAAATGGGCCTTCAGCGGACCTCACCCATTTTACTTCCTGCCCCATTGGCTCAGAGCCCTCTTGGTATTGCCATTCACAATCCAGGGTCGCCAACCTTGATGGCCACCAAGACCAGCGATGCAGCAGCTCCTACAGGCAAATATCCCCACACATGGGTTTTGGGCTGCTTGTGTATTACAGGAGAATCCTCCAAGGGGGTTTCAGGAAGTTTATGTTCAGAAACCGCAACTGTCACTTTCACTCGTCTCCGACTTCATAATGGGAAACAGATACATGAAGTAAGTACCAGGAAGGGGCCTGCTTTGAAACCTGTTCAGACAAAACTACCGTGAAGAGGCTAGTACGCACAAACATCATAAACACTGATCAGTCACATACGCTTAAGCCAAATTGTGTACAATTGTGAACTGGGGATCCCACACGGCCGTTCTGCTCCACAAGTCACCCCTGCTGGGGGTAAGGACCCAGCCCTGCCTCCGTACCTTGTCAAAGACACTGAAATGAGATGTACATTTAGTAAAACACGTCACTAATGGAGTGTGTTCACGGCCCACTCAAGCCCAGTACTAAGAGAGAGGTCTGTTCCTGGAACGGACCGCAGAGAAGAAAGAAGAGTGCAGTGTGCAGTGGACTCTTTAAGGGAGAAGCCCCTCCTCGCACAGATCCAAGGCAGCAGACAGACTGCTAGACCCACCAAACGAACCTACCTTTTCAGCTCTTGGCATTTGGCTCAGCACTTAAAATCTTCGACAGGAAAACAAAATGCTTTGTTTTGCCCTGAAGATGTTTCCAGATTGCATTTTTTCACAGGACTTGGTTGCCAGTTCAAATGTATCAATAATAATACAGATTTCCCAAATCACATCTAATCCAAACTCCTAATGCAAGCACTTAATTTCTGATGTCCCAAAGGGCCACGTCCCCGACACGGATGGGGCTGGCCACTGACCTGCCGAGTCAGCACTTACCCTGCGGGCGTGGTGGTGTGGCGCCGTGGGTCTTGCGTGTGGCTTGTGGCAGGACAGCTGTCTACATGCATCCCCTGACGTCCTGCGACCCCAGGGGCTGCGGGCTTGGTGTCTGAGTCTGCTCTCCGCAGACTGGTCCTCGCTCAGCTGGGAAGTTTCAAGTTCCAGGCAGCCGGGATCCCCTCTCCTCTTTCACACACACTTAACCCTGCTCTTGCCTGGCTGAGAGGAAGCACGTTCCATCAATCGCCTGTATTCTCAGGACTTGGCTGCTGTCATCGGGGAATGAGCTCTGGCCCCTCCTCTGGTTTACTTTCCTCTCTTCTGCCTAAGACACTAGCCCATGTGGTCAGATGCTGGCACTGCCTGACAAGCGTGTGCTGGCTTTGGTTAACCCTCCTGACTTTTTCCCCAGGCGACAGAGGAGAGCACCTGCTAGCAGGAAATTCAGGATGTCCTTCCTTGGGGGCTTGCCAGCCTGCAGCTGCAGGAGGGTCACCTTCTGTGGGGGCTTCCTTCTGCAGGTTTAACCACTTAGAGCCTGCCACCAAGCTCGGGTGGGGGTGTGTGCTGGGTGAGAAGCAGGGCTGGGCAGGAATTTCAGCCCCCCCACCTCTCTGCAGGACCCTCGGCCAGTCAAAGCTTTCCAGAACCTCTACTTCCTGTCTGTAGAATTTAAGCAGCACCCACCTAAAATAGTTGCGGCAACATTATTTGGGTAGCTTATGTGTACAGGGAGTCTAGAGTTGCAAATGCCCATCTCCCGCTTCCTTCTGAGCCCCTACATACTGCTCTGTCCATTCACCAGGTGTCCTTGGCTCTCGTGGGCTACCCAGGGAAACTGGGTTATTAGAGCCTTACTCAAGGCCATAATTTATCCCATAAAGAGTTGCTGAGCCCCCGCCACATGCCGGGTGTAGGTACTTGACAGTTGGCCTAGAGGAGGAGATGGTGCTGGGAGCCCAGTCCTGATGGAGAATCTTCCACAGGCGGGCAGAGTTGCAGCCCACTGAGGAACCGGGACAGAAAGGGCCCCCCTGCAGGGTGCCAGGCACCTTCACAGGAGCACACTCACACCTTATTCCCATGGGACCATGTGGGCTACATGCACGAGACAGTTGGAGGTTTGCTTTCTGGAAACATGAGACGCCGAGGCTCCCAAAGGGTCACTACATGCCCATGGTTGCTGATGGAGTCCTGCTCTGGGGGTCCTGGTGTCCCTGTCTTTCCTGGACGTGGACTGAGTAACTCAGACAGCTTGAGGCATAGCTTCCAGAATGACCCTCAGTGGCACTGGAACGTTTGATTGGGAGGCTAAAAAGTAAGTCCCTGACATTGCTTCTGATTCCTCAAGCTGATGCCCCAGAGTCCCCACCTACAAGAGGAACCTCTCTGGGGTGTCTTTTCACAGTGAGCCTCCCTGGAACCCATGTGGAGGAAAGGGGTGAGACCCCATCTGTGATCATTAAGGTTGGTTGTCAACTTGGCTGGGCCGTGATTCTCAGTGCTTTGGCAGTTATGATGTAGTTTGGCAGTCATACAATGATGTGATCACCTCTATGATGAGATTTCATAGAACGAGGTCACCTCATTGATGGGATCTGCTGTGAGTAGCCTATCAGTTGAAGGAGAATTTCCTTGGGGGTGTGGCCCACATCCAATACAAGTGGACTTTCTGGCAAGGCTCGTGAACTTTTACTAGCCCTGGATCCTGCAGCTGGCCCCTGTTGGTCTGACCTCTGGTTCTTGAGACTTGAGTTGGCAGCTTACCTGCCATCTCTCCTGCTGATCTTGGGATTCATTGGTCTTCGCAGCCTGTGAGTCCTGCTGTCTGACTTACCAATCCTGAGTTCACCAGCCCCTGTGGCTATGTGATTCAGAAGAAGCCTCCAGCCTGACCCACGTTCTAGCCTCTACAACCATTTTACTGGTTTTTCTTCTCTAGAGAACCCAGCCTAAGACATTGTCCGTTCCCACAGCAGCAGTGTAAAGGAGTTACGCCTAGACTGAAGACAGGATGCCTGAGTTTGAGCCTGACTCAGTCACCTGATGGCTGTGCTGCACAGGGCAAGCCACTCAACCTCTCTGGGCTTCAGTTTGTACACCTGCAAAATTAATAATAGTGACTCTCCTATGGGTTGTTGTTGAGGATGAAATGGCTATGTAATCTCTGGAAAATTCTGGAACAGTGCCTGTCACTTGGTGAGTGCTACATGGGTGCTGTTATAGACACTGTCTTAGTCATCTAGTGCTGCTATAACAGAAATACCACAAGTGGATGGCTTTAACAAAGAGAAGTTTATTCTCTCATAGTCCAGTAGGCTACAAGTCCAAATTCAGGGCAGCAGCTCCAAGGGAAGGCTTTCTTCATCGGCTCTGGAGGAAGGTCCATGTCATCAATCTTCCCTTGGTCTGGGAGCTTCTCTGCACAGGAACCTCAGGTCCAAAGGATGCGCTCTGCTCCTGGCACTGCTTTCTTGGTGGTATGAGGTTCCCATGTGTCTCTGCTCACTTCTCTCTTTTATATCTCAAAAGAGATTGGCTTAAGACACTATCTAATCTTGTAGACCTCATCAGTGTAACTGCTGCTAATCCATCTTATTACATCATAGTGATTGAATTTACAACACATAAGGAAATCACGTCAGATTACAAAATGGTACACAATTATACAATACTGGGAATCATGACCCAGCCAAGTTGACAGATATTTTTGGAGGACACAATTCAATCCATGACAGACATCAAAAGAGGGATCCTTTCATCCCCTGGTCTGACGCTGGGGCTTGCTGGGAAGCCCTGAGGTGCAAGCATTTAAAGTCCATGGCAAGCGTCACTTTGCTGATGCATATTTGCTACCCTGAAAATGTTGCTGACCTTTGGTGCAGCCACTCCATGATTTCTTCTATGGGATTATTCAGGATCCAGGAAACACTTTAAAAGACTCTAATGCTGCCAAAGACAGGAGGGGTTCGTGCACAGCTCAAAGGAGGATGCTGAGAAGGGCTTTTGACTTTGCAGGGGCTAACCCTGTACAACAAAGGTTAAATAATCTATCTAGAAGAGGTAAAATATTACCAATGGAGGAGCAAGTCATTCAAAATAAAATAATTAGAGCTTTTCAATCACGTTGACCAATGTCTAAGATTATTTCATCTAGCATGGGAGAGGGGGAGAAGGATAATTAGGAAAAGACATCCAAAATATTTGATGGAGACTCAGGATACAAACGTTTTACGTGTATACACACATACAATGAAATGAAAGTTTCATAAAACAAAACTTACTGCATATGACCCATTCTGGTATTTTCTTTCTGTCTTTTATCACAATAAATTGGTTATGCCTGGATGGTAGAATTGTAAGTGCTTTTTACCTTCTTGTTTCTCCTTCTCTGTATTTTTTAAGTTTTCTACAATGAGCATCTATTACTTTTATAATCAGAAAACAGACATTTGAAAATAAAAAAGTTGATCTTGACTTGTCTCTCATTGTCAGGCACCAAATTCTTCCTTGGGAATCTCCTTTCCTTATTTCCACTTTCCTGGTTCAGCTCTTACCACCTCCAACCCTAGGCTCTCCCAGCAGCTCTCCCGGGCCCTCTGCCTGGACCGCCACCTGCAGCAAGCCCAGCCCCATGTGCCCCCCAGAGAGGAGGGGACGTTCCATCGTCACAGCTGGGAGCCAGCAGTCCTGGGCATGGCCATCTCACCTGCAGGGTCCCTGCCTCTGCCCCCAAGTGACCCAGCTCTGTGGGACGCAGGGGTCCCCAACTGCCAGTGCCCTGGGCTGTGCCTTGAGGGGGGCTCAGGGAGAGCAAGAAAGTGGAGGCTTGTTCTTGTTATTGCTGGAGAGGGGCTGACCAGCTTCACATTCTCAACCCTACAACTCCCCTCTCCAAAGTCCCAAGAGATCCTGAACTCACCTCCCATTCCTGTTTGAGTGCCACGTGCTGGGCACCGGCCACAGCAAGGGCAAAGAGTACAAACAGCCAGGACGTGTGTATGGATACATGCACATGTAACATGTGTGATATATATAACACACACGCACTCATACATGTACACACAATGCTTACCCTTGGTCACTTCCTTGCTGTCTTTTCGTGCTTGCTCCTTGGTGGCAGGGGTGGCGGAGGCCCAGCAGCAGCCACCTAGATTGAGAACCTGGCTTCTCCACCCTCTGTGGGTGGGATGGAGGCAGTCGCTAGAGTGCTCAGTCTCACTCTTAGCTTCTGTGGGGTGGGGTGAGCAGTGTCTTGCACCCCAGAGTTGCTGGAAAGGAAGAGGGAGTGAGGTTCTGCATTGAAGGGTCCGCACAGGGTGGGCCAGCAGCCGGCAATGTCAGCACTTATGGTCATTAACGAATACTGAGTGGGTCATAAGGACCAGTGTGGGTGGAAAGAAAAAGGGGATGCCTGATTCCAAGAAGTGGATGTCTAGGTGGGGTTTACAGTACTTTAGACCAAAGCGCGTGATAAGAAGAATATTTGACAGAGACCCAGGACACAAATGTATTATGTGCACATAAGCATAAAACAAATGCAAGTTTCCTAAAACAAAACTCTGTGTGATGCATTCTGGTATATCTTCTCCGACTGTCTTGTATCCTTTGCTTGTGGAATGCTCTGCAGGCCCATTCCATTGCAGACCTGCTCCTGGGTGGGGATTCCAGTCTGAGGCACTGTGAAGGCACCACATCTTCTGGTGCTGGGATGACCGGTGACTCTGAGGGCCAGTTCTCTGCCCAGTGTGCAGGTCTGGCCTCCTCTACTTCAGCAGCACCAAGAGAGGCATCGGAAGCCATGATTTGGAAACAGGAAGAGCAAGAGGCTGCAGTGGGAAGGGGTGGCCTCCCTGTTTGCTTGACATAGAGGCTCCAGGCCATCCCCCCAGGCCATCCCTTGGGCCCAACATGGGTGTGAGCACCACTTAGCCTGGACCCCAAACACCCCCTTCCTCCACCCCTCCCCCAGCAGGGGCAGTGGGGGAAGGTTATTGCTGGAGGTGGGGCCCACAGAGACTTTTGGGGACGGCAAGGCAACGGGGCTGGTCGCCTCTCTTTCCTCTATCCGCAGGGCAGAGGAGGAGGCTGACGCCACGAGTCTTTTCTTGGATTTTTAATTAGGGCAGTACTCTCTTCATAGGATGACTGAAGTTGCAGCCAAAAGAAACAGTGGGGCTGGGTCCAGGATTTTCAGCATAAAAATGTGTGCATGAGAGAAGGAGTTAATGGTTTCTCTTCTTGAAGCTATGAAGAAAGAAGCAAGGGCTGTTGGACCAAATGTCTGGTACCCACTGTATGAGACTCCTGGGGCTGCCATAACTGGGTGGCTTAAAACCACTGACATTTATTCCCTCAGTTCTGGAGGCTAGAAGTCTGAAATGAAGGTGTCATCTGGGCCATGCTCTCTCTGAAGATCTAGGGGAGGATCTTTCCTTGCTTCTTCCAGTTTCTGGTGGTTGCTGGCACCCTGGCTTGTGGCTGCATCGCTCCAATCTCGGCTCCATCGTCACGTGGTCTTCTTCCTTCCGTGTCTCTGTGTCTTCTCTTCTTTTAAGGACATCAGTCATGTTGGATTTAGAGCCACCGTACTCCAGTATGACCTCATCTTAACTTGATTACATCTGCAAGAGACCCTACTTCCAAACAAGACTCTATTTGACAGGTACCAGGTGTTAGGACTTCAAAATATCTTTGAGGGGGCACAATTCAATCCAAAACACACGTTATCACACTTACCCGTCCCAACAACCTGGGGCTTACTGGTGTTACTAACCAATTTACAGTAATTTAAGTAACTTTCCCAAGTCACCCAGCTAGCAGAGTTGGGATTTGAACCCAAGCAGTCAGAGACAAGAGCCTAAGCGCTTTTCACAAAGTCACTTTAAGAGGTGAGAAACTCTAGTCTGTAGGGATTGAAAGGAAAATACCAAATTTTTCCTGTGCGCTTTTTTTTTAAGGTTGTCTAGGGTTGGTTAGGGTTAGGATTAGTTGACTTATGCTTCACATAACCACTGCCACCATGATGTCATACTCATCAACATCACCATAGCTAATATTTAGTGAGCAATCATGGTGTGCAAGGCACCATGAATGAATTAATGCTTACATTCAACAAGTGAATTTGAACACTGACTGTGCACCAGGTGCTACTTTGGGATTTAGCTGTGAACGAGACAAGCTCCCTACACTCAATGCCTCTCATTGTCAGAAGAGCAGACGACACTGACAAGTACATAGACAAGCAAGGAAATACAGAAATCTGAGAGCAATACGTCCTTGCAGGGAATTAAAACCAATGGCTAGTTTAGGGGGAGTGGCCAAGGAAGGCTCCTCTGAGGAAGGGACAAGGAGCGGACCGTAGGTCCTTCCTTGTGGAACCCAGGGTCGATTTTAGGACCTAAGTATTTCCCTGAGTTTTGTGCCAGTGTTCTCTGGGAAACCTCATAAATGACTACAACGTGGGTCTTTTGCCTGTGTTCCCTTTCATAATTTCACTCTGTGCACTTAGAAAACTGTACCTGACATAGATAGCAGGTGGATGGCTGTTTACATAATTGATCAGCTATGGTGTTGTGGCCATTTCTATATTTAAAAAAAAAAAGTTGAGCATCCTGTCCTTGGTGGCACCATAACTTTTTCCTGTGCAAGATTAGATTAAACACAAACCCTTCCAGGCTAGACCACCTTATCCAGAAAAGAGTTTCCTGGGCTTGTGGACTGCTGTGTTTGTTGGTTTCTACTTTTTAACCAAGAGCTTTATTTTGTAAACAGTGCCTGAAAAAAAAATTTATAAGCATATGCTGTATAGATTTCAACCAGTGGTGCTCATTAGGGAGACACGCCGAGGACTTGGTGGCACATTAGAATCGTGGGGGATTTTAAAGCCCCGATGGCCAGGCTGCATCCAAAACAGTAAGTCAGAGTCTCTGGGGGTGGGGCAGACATCAGTGTGTGCAAGCTCCCCAGGGGTTCCGGGTACACGGCCAAGGTTGAGCACCACTGGTTTTGGCATGAGGACTCTGACTTGGGCATCTCAGCTAAAGTGCTGTCCTTGGGAGGCAGACACAGAGTGTGCCCCTGGTACCAGCACACCCAACTCTTCGGGGGAGTTGAGAACCTAACAGTGGCTCCCGGAGTGGTGAGATTGCAAGACTGGTTGTCATTAAGTGGGGGTGATGGATGGCCCAGCCTGTTTCAATAACCAAAAGCTATGAGATGTGGATAAAGCTCTCCTCGTAGCCCCTGCTCATCGGAGTAGACACTCCACTACTTGCTGAACCGAAAACTCAAAGCGGGTCATTAATCCTGACAGAATGCCATTACCCCAGGGTCATTAGGAAGTGTCATGGGAGCACAAACTGATGATACTGTATGTCCCTGGTCCAAACAGATGGTACATTCCCACTTCTGTATTTTGTGCAGGTTTGGGTGTTTATTCCAGCAATCTATTGCTGCCTAACAAATCTCTCCAAATTTAATGACTTAAAACAACAATAATCAATTATTATCTCTCACGGTTTCTGTTGGCCAAGCCCGGGCAGTTTTCACTTGGGTCTCTATTAGTTCTATCTTATGTCACCAGGGGCTGTATTCATCTGAAGGCTTGACTGGGCTGGATGGAGGAGCCTACTTCCAAGACGGGGTCGGTCATAAGGCTGGCAAGTTGGAAACAGCTGTTTGCTGGGGGCCTCAGTTCCTACCCATAGGCCTTCTCAACTGTCCTCACAGCATGGTGGCTGGCTTTTCCCAGAGCATGTGACCCAACTGACCATGGTGGGAGCTGCAATGTCTCAACGGGAAGTCACCCACTGTCACTTCCACCATGTTGTCAATCACATGAGACCAGCCCTGATTCATGGTGGGAAGGGACCGCACGGGGCTCGAATACCAGGTGTGGATCACCAGAGCCAACTTGGGGGCTAATGATCACATGCATCCTCTATCCCCAAATGATTCACGTCCCTCCTATTTCTGATTTTTATAATCGTTTGCAGGATGTTAGCAAAATCACTAGCCTCTACTCACCAGGTGCCAGTAGTACTTCCACTCAATTGTGATAACCCAAAATGTCTCCAGACATTGCCAGTGTCTACTGGTAGGCAGAATTGCCCCTGCTAAGAATCCACCCACCTACAGCCTCTTGCAGGGCAGGGGCCACTCTTGTTCCTCCTCTGTTAGCCCAAAAGGCTCGTTAGAAATCGGATATCACCCACTCGCTCCCTTCTCAGCCTTGGGGGGAAGAAGGGCTAGGTCAGGGAGCCCAGATGGGCCCAGGAGGCCCCTAGGCCCCATGGGCATTTAGGCCACACACTCTGCGCCTCTGGGTCTGGCCCCAGCTGGAGAGAGAAATAGGAAAATAAAGCATCCCTTTTACTGGGGAACAAGAGACCCATCCCCAGTGTGTGGTAAACTCAACAAAGATACAAACGATTTCCTCTGTAGGTCAGCCTGGCCTGACCGTCCCCACGCCCACTAGCTGAGGTCATTTTGAAAATCCCCTAGCCACATTGCAGGGCAATGGCCTCAAGGCATGTCTTATGGAGATTGCTGTGTTGGGTAAGCTGGTCCAAGATACCGAGGACTTCTGAAGCCGCCCCCAACCTCCCAGGCCTGCTGGCAGCATGAAGTCTTCGCTCAGGCATGCAGCGAGGCTAAGCCCCTTCCCTCACCTCTGGGGGCGGACAGAGCCTGGGAGTTCACAGAGAGGCTGTGCCCTACGCCCACTCGCTATGGATAGGGGCCAGCGAGCCCTGTGTGCTCACCCCAGAGGTCCTCCTGGGGAGCAACCCAGTGGGCGCGGGGCAGGAGAACGGGGGCCCAGAAGGGAATGGGAGTGGACACAAATAAAATACAGCAACCCCAAGGTGTTTGTTCCAGCCAAACCAGCCCTGGGTGTGTAGGAGAGCGCAAGGCAGTGGGTCTTGCCAGAAGATTCTCTGTCCGTGGCTATGGGCACAGGCAGGCCAGGCCCAGAGGCAGCTAGTGCTTCACCTGGGAAGGAGTATCTTTCCGCTGAGAGCTCCCTGAGATCAGCTCAGGGTCACACTGCTGCAGGGGACAGAGGCCTGTGGCAGAAAGAAGAGGAGATCAGAACAGCAAATGTGCTAATGGCCCTGCCACCCACATTTCAGCCCCGCAGTTCAGACCCAGCTCCTGGAATCTTCTTATCTGAGAAATTAGGGGATAGTGACTAGATTGAGGACAAATCCAGGTTCTGTGGAGCCCAGAGCTTATAAAATTTGGGGGAGTTCTTTTCAAGAGAAGGAGTACAAAATCACAAAGACAAAATTCAGCACGAAGGTGGATACTTACATGTACTCTGCTGACATCATGTCCCAGCTGGCATCAGCATGTCCACAGGTGAGCCGGCTGGGGGTGTGTGGGCTCTTTCAGGAGGCCATGCCTATACCCAGGACACGGAGCTCAAGCCTCACTCTGCTAGAAGTGACAGCACCGGCAACAGAGTGCAAGTTTGGGGACAGGAGTTGATGTGGTCCTGACTGACTGCAGCACAAATTTCTTCCTTTTGCAAATTTGACAAAAGCATGTGATGATGCTAGGGCTCCCTCCCAGAGCCACGCAGGGACTCAAGGGCCCAGCTTCTCTGCGCCTAGGCTTGGCCTCTGGCAGTGGGAAGGGATGGTCTCATGTCCCTGCACTGGGCAGGGGCCTGGTCCACTCTGAGCCTGGCCAGGTGGAGGGAGGAGCAGGCCAGGTCTGAGGCCAGTTCTCCTAGTGTGATCTGAAATGGAGCTCCGTCCACCTGGGTTTCCAACCCAGTTCCTTGGTGGCCCAAGGACACCATGTCCTCCATGCCAAGCCTGGCTGCAGGGGACACCCTACATGCTGGAGGGCAGGCTGCTGGGCCGAGAGGGTCCAGTTCTGCCCTCCACCTCCCCTTGGGCAATGCGGCCACTCCTGCCCTCGTCCCTCTGCACTTCCTCCCTGCTGAGAGCTCAGCCAACCTGGAGATTAGGGATGTGGCACCCAAGGGCTGGGAAGTGAGCAAGCTGGTGGTGGTGATGATGATGATGAAATTGTGCCAGCCTTCACTGCCACAGCCCTCTGTGGACAGGAGGGGTGCTTCATCTCATTTCTCCTCAGTAAATGGCGAGGACAGGGCCCAGCCCAGCATAGTTGCACGCAGGCACCCGATGTGGGCTCTGTGTGGTCCCCGCACTTCTACAGCGCCTCCAGAACAGCCTGGGCTCTATGGGGTCATTGGCAGGAGGTGGCCTCAGAGGGCGCAGGGTGAGACCTGGGGCCACGGAAGACGAAGTGAGCTTGGAAGGCATAGCCAGTCTTTCTGGTGGGGCGGACCTCAACCCCTCCCACAACCCGTTCCCGTCCCACTGGCCCCTCTGCCATCTGTGGGTCAGGGTGACTGTACAGGCTCAGTGCCGGGAACATGCACCCCTGAGAAAGGGTGGGGAGGGGTGTGAGGCGGCACAGGTGAGGGCTGCACAGGTGAGAGGTGCCAGGCCCGTGGCCTGCCCCAGAGCTTCCTGGAGTTGGTCATGTGTGGTGCAGCCAGAAGGTGAGTGTGTGAGTGTTAGGGAGTGTGTGTGTGTGAGCATATGTGGCTGTGTCTGTGTGAGAGTGTGTGTGAGCATACATGATTGTGTTTGAGTATGTGACTGTGCATGTTTGTGTGTGACTACATGTATGTGGTTGTGTGTGAGTGTGTGCATGTGTGAGAGTGTGTATGTGCATGTGGTTGTGGTTGTGTGTATTACAGATTGAACTGTGTCCCCAAAAAATATGTACTGTAAATTCTAACCTCTATATCTATGGTTATGATCCCATCTTGGAACGGGTTGTCTTTGTTACGTTAATGAGACAGGATTAATGTAGGTGTGTCTTGAGTCAATCCCTTTTGAGATATAAAGAGATTAAACAAGCAAGAGACAGCAGGAGAGACAAGGGAAGATAGATGCCAAGCCACATGAAGATCACCCAGGAAGAGAAGCTCAGAGGAGACAAGGACCTTCCTCCAGGGCCAACTCAATGGCAAGACTTTGTCTCATGTACTTTGAACATGTTATCAGGAGGGACCAGTCCCTGCAGAAGGACATCAGGCTTGGTAGAGGGTCAGTGAAAGAGAGGATGAACTCTTTCCATCAACAGGATGGACTGACACAGTGGCTGCAACAATGGGCTCAAGCACAGCAACGATTGTGAGGATGGTGCAGTGTTTGGTTCTGTTGTACGCAGGGTTGCTATGAGTCAGAAACAACTCGATGGCACCTAACAACAACAATCAGACCTGACGCATAAAGAAAGCCTTCCCCTAGAGCTGGCGCCCTAGTTTGGACTTCTTGCCTCAGCTGTGAGAAAATAAATTTCTGTTTGTTAAAGCCACCAACTTGTGGTATTTCTGTTATAGCAGCACTAGATAACTTATTGTGTGTGCATATGTGGTTATGTTCTGAGTGTGTCAGTGTCTGCACTTGTGCATGTGACTGTGTGTATGTAGTTGTAGGCCTGTATGAGAGTGTGTGTGTGTCTGACAGAAACCCTTTTATGTAAGATTATGTGAGTGATCTTTGTCCCACCACACAGCATTCTTGGGCACACTGAGACCAGATCATGTACAGAAACACTCAGGGAGACTAGCAGGAGAGGGATGTCAGCAGACGGACTCACTTCTCTGGTCCTTGGGGCACGTCCTGGGAAAGCACCGTATATACACCTGTTGTCAGATTTTCAGGGTGATAAACTCCAGCTGAGGAGGCGGAACATGGAATTGCAGTCAGTGTTGCCTAGCCTCTCTGTGCTTCAGTTTCCTCAGCTGCTCAACATGGGGGTGATTTCAATGAGTACCATTTCCCTGAGGTCAGGTAAGGCTTACATTGCATGATGCACGGAAGGCGCCATTCATGGCTCTGAGGGAGGGCTTAAGTAAATGGTAGCTGATGACAACCACCACCACAACCACAGCTTCGGACTCAGAGGCCCCCTCTACAATGGGAGGGGCTTTAGCTTTGCTCTGAGCTGTGGTTGACTGGAATTTCCAGGGCATTGACCACTGGGTTTGGATACTACCCTGCATCTGCTGGGTCTCAGGAAAAGCCCACTGACTTGTGTGAAGAAGCGGCCATAGCTAGGGTCACCTGAGGTCTGTGCAAAGATTCCTTGTTAGCCAGACACTTGACCTGGGGGATGCATTCACCCCTGCTGGCCAGCTCTGGACACTCATCCGCCAGTAACTGTGAGCTCTACTAAGCTGAGGGGTCGCCACCAGGAAGTGATGTCCTCAAGCCTGGGCCCACCACAAACATGCCCAGAGGCCCAGCCTGGGCCCACACATCATCCTAATGTGCAGGCAGAGGATTACAGCCATCAGCCAAGGTAGTTATTCACCATCAAAGAAGTTTCCTCTTCATTAAAATTATCTGATGGAGGACATGAACACAAGGAACTAACTTTTACAGCAGGAACACTTAACTTTTTTATCCCTCCAGTATTCACTTTTTGGCCAAGTAAGAACCCAAAAGTGAAGCTGCAGCTGAAAATAATCTTTGTTCTTTTACAGTCAGAATGAATAATAGTATACAAGAGATTTTCCCCCCATGAGAAACATCTCTCTTCATTTTAATCAGCCTCTGGGGTCATGTGTCAATGGCTGGGGGCTGTCATGGAGCTGGATCAGAGAAGACAATGCTCTTGGGCATCTTCATAGGATTTCACTGAAAGCACTTGAAGATGAGGGGTCTCAAAGATGACGCAGGCAGGGAGAGCAGTTAGTGGTGGTATGAGCCTGAGTCCTTTTTTAGCACAAAATGAAAAACCTATCATCTCAGAAGGCTTGTGATTCCATAAGACCCAGCCAAGGCTGGCCAGCTCCATGCCAGGATTAGGGGCCAGGTGCGCCACAAGGGTAACTGGACACCATAAATCTTGCTCCACTTTGCCGTGCAGCTTGAAGGAAAACAAACCAGGTGGGCTCACCCTCTCTCTCCTTTCTCTATCTCTCTAATGGTAGCTTTTCAAGAAGATGAAGCTGTTCCATCAGTTGAGAAGGCCCTTTTGTACTTATCATGGGGAAATTCAGATCTGGAAAGCACATTGAGGCCTTGGGTCTCCCAAGCTGTGGATTCCGAAGGCGAGGACTGTCTTTCATCTCTAGATAGGCAGGGTCTATCTCATAGTAAGTGCTTCATGAATGAATCAAGAGGACCTGAAGCTTGCCATGCTGTCCAGTACAATGGATCAAAAGTACAGCCCTCAGTCCAATGGGAGAAAGGCCTGATGGGGGACTTGGTCAAGGCAGTGAGACTCCAGCACTGAGGGGTCTGTTCACGAACCATTACCTGAAAGCCAAGGTTTCACAGGGCACAGCAGAATGGTCATCAGACAGTCTAGAACTGGATTTATAGCTGTGTCTCTCAGCCTCGGTTTTCTTGGTCTGTAAGATGGGGCTGAAATACACATTCTGCCATGTTCTTTGAGCATTTGTTGTTGTTAGGCACTGTAGAGTTGGTTCTGACTCATAGCGACCCTATGTACAACAGGACAAAACACTGCCTGGTCCTGTGCCATTCTCACAATCGTTGCTATACTTGAGCTCATTGTTGCAGCCACTGTGTCAATCCATCTCATTGAGGGTCTTCCTCTTTTTCACTGACCCTCTACTTTACCAAGCATGATGTCCTTCTCCAGGGACTGGTGCCCCCTGATAACATGTCCAAAGTTATGTGAGATGACATCTTACCATCCTTGCTTCTAAGGAGTATTCTGGCTGTACTTCTTTCAAGACAGATTGGTTCATTCTTCTGGAAGTCCATGGTATATTCAATATTCTTTCCCAACACCGTAATTCAAAGGCATCAATTTTTCTTCAGTCTTCCTTATTCATTGTCCAGCTTTCGCATGCATATGAGGCTCATTGAAAAGACCATTGTTTGGGTCAGGTGCACCTTAGTCCTTAAAGTGACATCTTTGCTTTTTAACACTTTAAGAGGTCTTTTGCAAGAAGATTTGCCCGATGCAATGCATCATTTGATTTTTTTTTTTTTAATTGTACTTTAGGTGAAGGTTTACAGAACAAACTAGCTTCTCATTAAACAGTTAGCACACATATTGTTTTATGACATCGGTCAACACCCTCCCTTCTTGACCTTCGGTTCCCTATTACCAGCTTTCCTCTCCCCTCCTGCCTTCTTGTTCTTGCCCCTGGGCTGGTGTGCCCATTTAGTCTCATTTTGTTTTATGGGCCTGTCTAATCTTTGGCTGAAGGGTGAACCTCAGGAGTGACTTCATTACTGAGCTAAAAGGGTGTCTGGGGGCCATATTCTCAAGGTTTCTCCAGTCTCTGTCAGGCCAATAAGTATGGTTTTTTTGTTTTTTTTTTTTTTGTGAGTTAGAATTTTGTTTTACATTTTTTCTCCAGCTCTGTCTGGGACCCTCTATTGTGATCCCCATCACGGCAGTCAGCAGTGGTAGCCAGGCACCATCTAGTTGTACTGGACTCAGTCTGGTGGAGGTCGTGATAGTTGTGATCCATTAGCCTTTTGGACTAATCTTTCCCTTGTATCTTTAGTTTTCTTCATTCTCCCTTGCTCCAGAAGGGGTGAGACCAGTGGAGTATCTTACATGGCCACTCACAGGCTTTTAACACCCGAGATATCACTCACCATAGTAGAATGTAGAATATTTTTTTTATAAACTATGATATGCCAATTGAGCTATTCCCCCAGACCATGGTCCCCACAGCCCTTAGCCCAGCAATTCGGTCTTGCAGGGACTCTGGATGTGTTTATGGAGCTTCCATGACCTTACCTTGTACAGGTTGTGCTGGCTTCCCCAGTATTGTGTACTGTCTTACCCTTCACCAAAGTTACCACTTACCTATTGTCTGTTTAGTGTTTTTCCATCCCCACCCCACCCCCCCCGTAACCATCAAAGATTGTTTCTGTCTATAAACCTTTTCATGAGTTTTTACAACAGGGTCTCATACAGTATTTGTCCTTTTGTGATTGACTTATTTCACTCAGCGTAATGCCCTCCAGATTCATTCACGTTATGAGATGCTTCACAGATTCATCATTGTTCTTTATCATTGCATAATACTCCATTGTGTGTATGTGCCATAGTTTGTTTATCCATTCATCTGTTGATGAGCAGCTAGGTTGCTTCCATCTTTTTGCTGTTGTGAACAATGCTGCAATGAACATGGGTTTGCATATGTCTACTCATGTGATGACTCATTTCTCTAGGATATATTCCTAGAAGTGGGACTGATGGATCATATGGTATTTCTATTTGTAGCTTTCTAAGGAAGTGCTATATCGTTTTCCAAAATGGTCATATCATTTTGCATTCCCACCAGGAGTGCATAAGAGTTCTGATCTCCCCACAGCCTCTCCAACATTTGTCATCTTCTGTTTTTTTGATTCGTGCCAGTAATGCTGGGGTGAGATGGTATCTCTTTGTGGTTTTGATTTACATTTCTCTAATGGCTAGTGATCGCAAGCATTTTCTCATGTGTCTGATAGCTGCTTTAATGTCTTCTTTGGTGAAGTGTACGTTCATTTCGTTTGTCCATTTTTTAAATTGGACTATTTGTCTTCTTGTTGTAGAGGTGTTGGACTTTCCTGTAGATTTTAGAGATGAGACCTTTGTCAGAATTGTAACAACCAAAAATTTTTTCCCAGTCTGTAGGTTCTCTTTTTACTGTTTCAGTCAAGTCTTTTGATGAGCATTAGTGTTTAATTTTTAGAAGACCTCAGTTATCTAGCTTATTTTCTGGAGTTTATGTGTTGTTAATTATGGTTTGTATCCTGTTAATGCCATGTTATTAGGGCCTCTAGTGTTGATCGTATTTTTTCTTCTATGATCTTTATATTTAGGTCTTTGATCCATTTTTAATTAGTTTCTGTGTATGGTGTGAGGTACGGGTCCTGTTTCATTTTTTTGCAGATGGACATCCAGTTTTGCCAGCACCATTTGTTAAAAAGACTGTCTTTTCCCCACTTGATGGACTTTGGGCCCTTGGTGAGGATCAGGTGACTGTAGGTGGATGGATGTACATCTGGGTTCTCAATTCTGTTCCACTGGTCAATGAATCTGTGGTTGTACCAGTACCAGGCTATTTTGACTACTGCAGCTCTATAGTAGGTTCTGAGGTCAGGTAGTGGGAGTCTTCCTACTTTATTCTTCTTCTTCAATGGTGTTTTACTTATCCGGGGCTTCTTCCCTTTCCATATAAAGTTAATGACTTGTTTTTCCATCTCTTTAAAGAATGTTGTTGATATTTAGATGGGTATTGCATTGTATTTGTAGACTGCTTTGGTCAGAATTGTCATTTTCACAATGTTGAGTCTACGTATCCATGAGTATGGTATGCTTTTCCATTTATGTAGATCTCTTTTGGTTTCTTGCAGTAGTGTTTTGTAGTTTTCTTTATATAGGTCTTTTATATCCCTGGTTAGATTTATTCCTAAGTATTTTATTTTCTTAGAGGTTCCATAAATGGTATTGTTTTCCTGGTTTAATCATTCTCTTTATTGGAGTATAGGAACCCAACTGATTTTTGTATGTTTATTTTGTATCCTGCTAACCTGCTAAATCTATTAGTTCCTGTAGTTTTCTTGTGGAGTCTTTTGGGTTTTCTACATATAGTACCATATCATTCACAAATAGGGACAGTTTTACTTCTTCCTTACCAATTTGGAGGCCCTTTATTTCTTTTTCTTGCCTTATTGCTCTAGCTAGTACTTCCAGCACCATGTTAAATAGGAGTGGTGATAAAAGGCATCCTTGTCTTGTTCCTGTTCTCAAAGGGAATGTTTTCATCCTCTCTCCATTAAAAATGATGTTGGTTGTTAGTTTTGTAAGGATGCCCTTTATTATGTCAAGAAATTTCTCTTCTGTACCTATTTTATTGAGAGTTTTTATCAGGAATAGGTGTTGGACTTTGTCAAATGCCTTTTCTGCATCAATTAAGATGATCATGTGATTTCTTTTCTTTCCTTTTATTTATGTGGTGGATTATGTTGATGTTCTAATGTTGAACTATCCTTGCATACCTGGTATGAATCCTACCTGGTCAGGGTGTATATTTTTTTGATATGATGTTGAATTCTATTGGCTAGAACTGTGTTGAGAATTTTTGCATCTATATTCATGAGAGATATTGGTCTGCGATTTTATTTTTTTGTGGTGTCTTTGCCTGGTTTTAGTATGAGGGTTATACTAGCTTCATAGAATGAATTCAGAGGTATCCTTTCCTTTTCTATGTTCTGAAATAGTTTGAGTAGTACTGGTGTAAACTCTTCTCTGAACGTTTGGTAGAATTCTCCAGTGAAGTTGTCTGGGCCAGGGCTTTTTTTTGTTGGGACTTTTTAAATTACGTTTTCAATCTCTTCTCTTGTTATGGGTCTGTTCAGATTTTCAACATCATTTTCTGTTAGTTTGGGTAGGTAATGTGTTTCTAGAAATTTGTCCATTTCCTCTAGGTTTTCAAATTTGTTGGAGTATAGTTTTTCATAATATTGTGTTCTGATCCTTTTTATTTCAGTTGAATCTGTTGTAATGTCCCCCATTTCATTTCTTATTTGGGTTATTTGTGTCCTCTCCTGTTTCTCTTTTGTCAGTTTGGCCAGTGGTTTGTCAATTTTGCTGATCCTTTCAAAGAACCAATTTTTGGTTTTGTTGGTTCTTTCTATTGTTTTTCTATTCTTTCATTTATTTCTGCTCTGATCTTTATTATTTCCTTTCTTCTGGTGGCTGTGGGCTTCTTTCGCTGTTCTCTTTCTATTTGCTCGAGTTGTGTAGCTAATATTTTTTTCCCTTTCTTTTTTTGATGTGTTCATCTATTGCTATAAATTGACCTCTGAGCCCTGCCTTTGCTATGTCCCATAGGTTTTAGTATGATGTGTTTTCATTCTCATTTGATTCTAGGAATTTTTTTATTCCATCTCTGATTTCTTCTATTACCCAGTGGTTTTTAAGCAGGGTGTTATTCAGTTTCCATGTAATTGATTTTTTTCCTTGCTCTTCTTGTTGTTAATTTCTACTTTGATGGTGTTGTGGTTAGAGAAGATACTTTGTATTATCTCAGTGTTCTGGATTTTGTTGAGAGTTGCTCTGTGGCCTAAGATGTGGTCTATTCTGGAAAACGTTCCATGTGGGTTAGAAAAGAATGTGCACTTTGCAGCTGTTTGGTGGAGTGTTCTATATATGTCTTCGAGGTCAGATTGGCTGATTGTGCCCTTTAGATCTTCTGTATCTTTGTTGAGCTTCTTTCTAGATGTTCTGTCCTTTATCTAGAGTGGTGTGTTGAAGTCTCCTACTATTATTGTGGAACTGTCAATTTCTCCTTTCAGTCAGTGCTGTTAGAGTTTATGTATTTTAGAGCCCTGTCATTGGGTGCGTAGATATTTATTATGGTTGTAGCTTCATGATGGATCATCCCTTTAATCATTATATAGTGTCCTGCTTTGTCTTTTATGGTGGATTTTGTTTTAAAGTCTATTTTATCTGAGATTAGTATGGCCACTCCTGCTCTTTTTTGTTAGCTGTTTGCTTGATATATTTTTTTTCCATCCTTTGATTTTTAATAAATTTACATCTTTGCTTCTAAGGTGTGTCTTTTGTAGACAGCATATTGATGGACCCTGTTTTTTTAATCCATCTGTCACTCTCTGTCTCTTTATGGGTGCATTTAGACCATTTATGTTCAGTGTAATTATTGATAGGTGTGAGTTTATTGCTGTAACTTTATAGTGTTTTTTTTTTTTTTTTTGTGGTGCAGAAGTTTTCTTTGTTCCTCTTACTTTCCTGTGCTGAATTCCTTTTGTTTGTGTATTTTTTTCCATTTCTTTTGTTTTTGTAGATTTTGTTTTTACTGAGACTTTATGTTTTTCTTTATTTTGTTACCTTTCTTGGTGGTTACCTTGAAATTTACTCTTATCTTCCTAGGTTTGAACTAGTCTATTACTACCTGGTATCACCTTGCCCTCCTCTCCATTAGAAAGTTCTATACCTACACCACTTATTCCACTTATTCCCTCTTTTATTGTTCTAACATTGTTGTCATTTACAGATTAACCTCTCTGGTTCCCTGTTGTAAATCTTTTGGTTTTGGATTGTCCTTGAGAGTTCATTTTCTAGGTTGGTATCTGGCTGGTGCGATCTTGCATCCTAGATTCAGGCTGTGATCTGATGTTGTTTGCTCTCAAACTGAAGGAATCCCTTTAACATTTTTTGTAAGTTCAGTTTGCATTTTACATATTCCCTTAATTTCTGTTTATCTGGAAGTGTCCTAATTTCACCATCACATTTGAATGAGAGGGTTTGTTTTTTTTTTTTATATTTTATTGTACTTCAGGTGAAGGCTTACAAACAAATAGTTTCTCATGAAACAGTAGTACACATTGTTTTATGACATTGGTTAACAACCCCACAACATATTAACCCTCTAACTTCTCAACCTTTTTTTTTTTTTTTTTTTTTTTTGGTGAAAATACACATAGCCAAAGATACACCATTTCAAAAATTTCTACATACACAGTTCAGCGACATTGACTACGCTCTTCCAATTGTGCTGTTATTCTCACTTAAGATGAAGGCTTACAGAATAAAATAGTTTCTCATTTAACAGTTACTACAAATGTTGCCCTATGACAAGAGTTAATAATCTCACAACACATCAACAATATCCTTACTCAACCTTGGGTTCCCTATCACTAGCTTCCTTGTTCCCTTCTGCCTTCTGGCCCTTGTCACTGGACTCCTGTACCTCGTTAGTCTCATTTGGTTTTACGGGGCTGTCCACTCCCAGGCTGAACAGTGAACCTCGGAGGCAGCTTCACCACTGAGCTAAAAGGGTGTCTGGGGGACATACTCTCGAGGTTTCTCCAGTCTCCTTTAGGCCAGTAAATCTGGTCTTTTTTTTTGTGAGTTAGAATTATGTTCTACATCCTTCTTCAGCTCTGTCCAGACCCTCTGTTGTGATCCTGATCAGAGCAGTCAGTGGTGGTAGCCGGGCACCATCTAGCTGTACTGGACTCAGTCCAGTGGAGGCCTTGGTAGCTGTGGACAATTAGCCCTTCGGACTAATCATTTCCTTGTATCCTGTTCTCTTCATTCGCCCTTGCTCCCGAAGGGATGAGACCAGTGGAGTATCTTGGATGGCCGCTCACAGGCTTTTAAGACCCCAGAGACTACTCACCAAGGTAGCATGTAGAGCATTGTCTTTAGAAGCTGTGTCATGCCAGTTGAGCTAGATGTTCCCCGAGACCATGGTCGCCACAGCCCTACGCCTAGCAATTCAGTCCCTCAGGGAGTTTGGATGTGTTTATGGGGCTTCCATGACCTTTCCTTGTACAGGTTGTACTACTTTCCCCTGTATTGTGTACCGTCTCACCCTTCACCCAAGATACCACTTATCTATTGCCTATTTAGTATTTCCCGCCCACCCCTCCCATCCCTGGTAACCAACAAAGATTGTTACATTTTTTGTGTGAACTTTATCATGGGTTTTTACAATAGAGGTCTCATACAATATTTGTCCTTTTGTGATTGACTTATTTCACTCAGCATAATGTCCTCCAGTTTCATCCATGTTATGAGATGCTTCACAGATTCACTGTTGTTCTTTCTCGTTGCATAGTACTCCATTGTGTGTATGTACCATAGTTTGTTTATCCATTCATCTGTTGATGGGCATCTAGGTTGTTTCCATTGTTTTGCTATTGTGAACAATGCTGCCATGAACATAGGTGTGCATATGTCTACTCGAGTGACGACTCTTATTTCTCTAGGATATATTCCTAGGAGTGGGATTGCTGGATTGAATGGTATGTCTATTTCTAGCTTTCTGAGGAAACGCCATATCATTTTCCAAAATGTTGTATCATTTTGCATTCCCATCAGCAGTGCATAAGAGTTGCGATCTTCCCGCAGCCCCTCCAACATTTGTTATTTCCAGTGTTTTTGATTCGTGCCAGTAATGCCGGGGTGAGATGGTATCTCATTGTGGTTTTAATTTGCATTTCTCTAATGGCTAGTGATCGGGAGCATTTCCTCATGTGTCTGTTGACCATTCGAATGTCTTCTTTGGTGAAGTGTCTGTTCATTTCCTTTGCCCATTTTTTAATAGGATTATCTGTCTTTTTGTTGTAGAGGTGCTGGATTTTCTTGTAGATTATGGAGATTAGACCTTTGTCTGACTTGTACTGTCCAAAAATTTTTTCCCAGTCTGTAGGTTCTCTTTTGACTCTTTTGGTGAAGTCTTTTGAAGAGCATAGGTGTTTGATTTTTAGAAGATCCCAGTTATCTAGCTTATCTATTGAGGTTTGTGTGTTGATGGTTATGGTTTGTATCCTGTTAATGCCATGTATTAAGGCCTGAAGTGTTGGTCCTATTTTTTCTTCTATGAACTTTATAGTTTCGGGATTTATATTCAGGGCTTTGATCCATTTTGAAGTAGTTTTTGTATACGGTGTGAGGTATGGGTCCTGTTTCATTATTTTGCTGATGGATATCCAGTTTTGCCAGCACCATTTGTTAAAAAGACTGTCTTTTCCCCATTTGATGTATTTTGGTCCCTTGTCGAAGATCAGGTGACCGTAGGTGGATGGATTTACATCTGGGTTCTCAATTCTGTTCCATTGGTCAATGTCTCTGTTGTTGTACCAGTACCAGGCTGTTTTGAGTACTGTAGCTGTATAGTAGGTTCTCAAGTCAGGTAGTGTGAGTCCTCCAACTTTATTCTTCTTCTTCAGTAGTGCTTTACTTATTCGGGGCTTCTTCCCTTTCCATATAAAGTTAATGATTAGTTTTTCCATCTCTTTGAAGAATGTTGTTGGTATTTGGATCGGGATTGCATTGTATTTGTAAATTGCTTTGGGTAGAATTGCCATTTTCACAATGTTGAGTCTGACTATCCATGAGCATGGTATGTTTTTCCATTTTTGTAGATCCCTTTGGGTTTCATGCAGCAGTGTTTTGTAGTTTTCTTTGTATAGGTCTTTTACATCCCTGGTCAGATTTATTCCTAAGTATTTTATCTTTTTAGGGGCTATTGAAAATGGTATTGATTTCCCGATTTCCTTTTCATCGTTCTCCTTACTGGTGTATAGGAATCCAACTGATTTTTGAATGTTTATCTTGTATCCTGCTACTCTGCTGAATCTTTCTATTAGTTCCAGTAGATTTCTTGTGGAGTCTTTAGGGTTGTCTATGTATAGTATCATATCTTCTGCAAACAGGGACAGTTTAACTTCTTCATTACCAATTTGGATGCCCTTTATTTCTTTTTCTTGCCTTATTGCTCTAGCTAGAACTTCCAGCACAATGTTAAATAGGAGTGGTGAGAAAGGGCATCCTTGCCTTGTTCCTGTTTTCAAGGGGAATGTTTTCAGCCTCTCTCCATTAAGAATGATGTTGGCTGTTGGTTTTGCATAGATGCCCTTTATTATGTTGAGAAATTTCCCAACTATACCTATTTTATTGAGAGTTTTTATCAGGAATGGGTGTTGGACTTTGTCAAATACCTTTTCTGCGTCAATTGAGATGATCATGTGACTCTTTTCTTTCCTTTTATTTATGTGGTGGATTACGTTGATTGATTTTCTAATGTTGAACCATCCTTGCATACCTGGTATGAATCCTACTTGGTCGTGGTGTATTATTTTTTTTTTATATGTTGCTGAATTCTATTTGCTAGAATTTTGTTGAGAATTTTTGCATCTATATTCATGAGAGATATTGGTCTGTAATTTTCTTTTTTTGTGACGTCTTTGCCTGGTTTTGGTATCAGCGTTATGCTGGCTTCATAGAATGAATTTGGAAGTGTTGCTTCCTCTTCTATGCTCTGAAATAGCTTGAGTAGAATTGGTACAAGCTCTTCTGTAAATGTTTTGTAGAATTCTCCAGTGAAGCCATCTGGGCCAGGGCTGTTTTTGGTTGGGATTTTTTTTTAATACCTTTTCAATCTCTTCTCCTGTTATGGGTCTGTTCAGATTTTCAATATCACTTTGTTGTAGTTTGGGTAGGCCGTATGTTTCTAGAAATTTATCCTTTTCCTCTAGGTTTTCAAATTTGTTGGAATACAGTTTTTCATAATATTCTGTTATAATCCTTTTTATTTCTGTTGGGTCTGTTGTAATGTCCCCCATTTCATTTCTTATTTGGGTTATTTGTGTCCTCTCCTGTTTTTCTTTTGTCAGTCTGGCCAGTGGTTTGTCGATTTTGTTGATTCTTTCAAAGAACCAACTTTTGGTTTGGTTGCTTCTTTCTATTGTTTTTCTGTTCTCTATTTCATTTATTTCTGCTCTGATCTTTACTATTTCCTTTCTTCCGGTGGTTGTGGGCTTTTTTTGCTGTTCTCTTTCTATTTGTTTGAGTTCTGTAGTTAATGTTTTGATTTTGTCCCCTTCTTCTTTTTTGATATGTGCATCTATTGCTATAAATTGTCCTCTGAGGACTGCCTTTGCTGTGTCCCAAAGGTTTTGGTATGATGTGTTTTCATTTGCATTTGATTCTAGGAATTTTTTAATTCCATCTCTGATTTCTTCTATTACCCAGTGATGTGTAAGCAGAGTATTATTCAGTTTCCATGTAGTTGATTTTTTTTTCCTTGCTCTTTCTATTGTTAATTTCTACCTTGATGGCATTGTGGTCAGAGAAGATACTTTGAATTATCTCAACGTTTTGGATCTTGGTGAGAATTGCTCTGTGGCCTAAGATGTGGTCTATTCTGGAGAAAGTTCCATGAGCATTGGTAAAGAATGTGTACTTTGCAGTGGTTGGATGGAGTGTTCTATATATGTCTATGAGGTCAAGTTGGCTGATTGTGCCCTTTAGGTCTTCTGTATCTTTGCTGAGTTTCTTCTTAGTTGTTCTGTCCTTAACTGAGAATGGTGTGTTGAAGTCTCCTACTATTATTGTGGAACTGTCAATTTCTCTTTTCGGTGTTGTTAGAGTTTGTTTTATGTATTTTGGAGCCCTGTCATTGGGTGCATAGATGTTTATTGTGGTTATGTCTTCATGACGGATCATCCCCCTAATCATTATATAGTGTCCTTCTTTGTCTCTTATGGTAGATTTTGTTTTAAAGTCTATTTTATCTGAGATTAGAATTGCCACTCCTGCTCTTTTTTGGTAGTTGTTAGCTTGATGTATTTTTTCCAACCTTTGACTTTTAATAAATTCACATCTTTGTTTCTAAGGTGTGTCTCTTGTAGACAGCATATTGATGGATCCTGTTTTCTTATCCATTCTGTCACTCTCCATCTCTTTATGGGTGCATTGAGTCCATTTACATTCAGTGTAATTATTGATAGATGTGAGTTTGTTGCTGTCATTTTGTAGTGTTTTTTTTTTTTTTTTTTTTTTTGGTGGTGTTGAAGTTTTCTTTGTTCTTCTTACTGTCTTGTGCTGAGCTACTTTTGTTTGTGGATTTTTTTTTTTCATTTCTTTTGTTTTTGTAGGTTTTGTTTTTGCTGAGACTTTGTTTCTCGTCTTTATTTTTATGAGTTGGTTTGTGAACTTTCTTCGTGGTTACCATGAATTTTACCCTTATTTTTCTAAGTTTGAAGCAGTCTACCATTACTTGGTATCGCCTTGCCTTCCTCTCCATTAGAAGGTTCTATACCTATGCCTATGGTTTTGATGTTGTTGTCACTTATTGATTAACTGCTCTGATTCCCTGTTGTATTTCTTTTGGTTTTGGATAGTCCTCGAAAGTTCATTTCCTAGAGTGGTATCTGGCTCATACGATCCTGTGTCCTAGGTTCTGCCTGAGGGCTGAAGCTGTTTGTCCTCAGATCGAAGAACTCCCTTTAATAATTCTTGTAAGTTTGGTTTGACTTTTACATGTTCCCTTAATTTCTGTTTATCTGGAAATGACCTAATTTCACCATCAAATTTGAACGAGAGTTTTGCAGGATATATTATTCTTGGCTGACAATTTTTTTCTTTCAAGATTTTATATATGTCATCCCATTGCCTTCTTGCCTGCATGGTTTCTGCCGAATAATCTGAGCTTAGTCTTATTGTTTCTCCTCTGTATGTGACTTCTTGTTTTTCATGAGCTGCTCTCAGGATTCTTTTTTTGTCTTTGGTTTTGGCGAGTGTGAATATGATATGCCTTGGTGATTTTCTTTTGGGATCTCTTCTATATGGGGTTCGTTGAGCTTCTTGGATGGCCAGCTTTTCATCTTTCATGATATTGGGGAAGTTTTCTGTCAGCAGTTCCTCAGTGATCCTCTCTGTGTTTTCTGTTTTCTCTCCTGTTCTGGAATTCCAATCACTCGTAAATTTTTGCTTTTAATTTTGTCCCACATAACTCTCAGGGTCTCTTCATTTTTCTTTGTTCTTTTTTCTCAGTTTTCCTGAAACAGAGTTGTATCCAAGTGTTTGTCTTCAATTCCACTGATCCTGTCTTCTACCGTTTCAAATCTGCTTCTCAGCCCTTCTATGACATCATCCATTTCTGAAATCTTGTTGTTTATCTTTTGGATTTCTAATTGTTGTTTTTGTATAATTTCTAGTTGTGAATTTATTTTGGCATTTTGTTCCTGCATCATCTTCCTGAATTCTTCCAATTTTTTGTCTGTATTGTCCATGAATTTGTCTATTTTTTCCTCATGTTTGTCAGCTTTTTGCCTCAGTTCTTGGAGAATTCTGAGTATTAGAGATTTGAATTCCCTATCAGGTAGTTGTAGTGCATTTTCTTCCACAGGAGAGTCATCTGGTGTTTTATTTTGGATGCCTACTGGAACCATCCTGTCCAGTTTTTGTAAATGTTTTGATATTGTCTGCTGTTTTCAGGGCATTCAGTAGTTATTTTTCTCGTTTATTGATTGTAGATTTGTTTGTTTCATCCCTTTATTAAAAAAAAAAATTTGACTATATCTGAGCAGGCAGGCTGTGTGTTCTTTGTTGTTTGTTCATCTGTGCACTCAATACTTTTTGCCTCCTTCTCCAACTGGGTCAGTCACTCAGATATGGTACAGCAGGGCAGGTCTAGCTGACGAGGAGTTCCTGGGACGGGTTGTTTGTGGCACTTACTACAGCCACTAGGGTGGGTCGGTAATCAGTGCAGGGCAGGTTCCAGTAGACCATGCCTGTGCTGCTTGGTGGTGTGATGTCAAGTGCATGGTGCAGGTAGGCAGGATGCAGTGGGGAGATTGTTATGTGTGGAGCTAAGATGGATATGGGAGAGAGGAGAGAGGAACAGGGGCCAAAAACATACAAACAAACAAAAAAGAATGCTAGGGGAGCTTGCCGTTGGAATGGAGAGATGAGAGACTATAAAGTGGAGAAAAACAGAAAGGGGAAGAGGAAGAAAAGAATGAATAAATAAAAATCAGAAAGTTTAAAGAACCGCAAAGTTCCCAGGGATCCCACCGATGCAGCTATGAGGTCTGGGGAAGTCGCTCTCAGGTGTTGCAGTACAGCCTGGCTAGAAGGCGTAGAGGTATACAACACCTGGTATTCAGGGATCAGAAAGAGAAGGAAGATATAGAGAGATAAGAGACTGAGAAATGAAGAAAGACAAAAGGGGAAAAAGAGGAAAAAGAAAACAAAACAAATTAAAAAAAAAAAGAACAAAGTCCCCCCAAAATAACAGAAAAAAAAGAAAAAAGAAATGCTCTCAGGGGTCCCTCTGCACGTCTGTGGAAGCTGAAGGGGAGTTCCTTGCTACGCACCTCCGCCTGGCCAGAAAGGGCTCCCAACTCAAGAAAAGGAAAAGAAAACAGACAAACAATTCAAAACGAACAAACGAACAAAAGCCCCAGGATCCCACCAGCACAGTAGCCCAGACCCAGAAGCAGCTCCACACTCAAATGGAGCTCCACAGCCCCTCAGGAAGAAGCAAAGATGGCGCACTGAGCCAGGCACTCGAGCGCAAGGAGTGGAGGCGGCAAGAGGCGAGAAATCAAAAGAAGCAGGAAAAAAAAAAAAAAAAAGCAACACCAGCAGCCAACAAATGGCACTCAGAGAGCCAGCTAGTGCGGGCTGGTGTTTCTGGACAAGAGACTGTGTCTGCAGGAAACAGAGGAGGCAGAGTGTGGGTGAAGAAGGGTAGAGAGTGGGAAAGCGTATATCACAAATTGCCGGCACTCTGCAGCCCCTCAGGAAGACGCAAAGGTGGTGCACGGAACCAGGCACTTGAGTGAAAGGAGGGGGAGGTGGCAAGAGGCAAGTGAGAAACCAAAAGAAACAGAAAAAAAAAGCAACACTAGCAGCCAACAATTGGCACCCAGAGAGCCGCCTGCTTGGGTGTGTGGAATCCAAGCGGCCGGTGCTTCCCAGTCAAGAGATCGTTGCCGTGGGAAGCAGAGGAGGCTGAGCCGGGGCGAAGAGGGGTGGGGGGTGGGAAAGTGCACACCGCAAATTACCGGTAGTTTTGTCTCCCGCTGGATGCTCCGTGAGGCTGCTTTCTCATACCCGTTTGCTGGTCTCTGATAGGAGTCCAAGATGGTGGATCTGCGCTGTTTTAGCTGATAGGGGACCTCTGCATGAATCTCTCCTCACCTCTGTTCTCTGTCAGTTTTCTCACTCCATTTGGTGCTTGGCTGAGTTCTTTATCTCTTCATTTGATGTTTTAGGGTTTCAGGATTGTTGTATTCTCTGTTCAACTTAGTTTTTTGGATCTTTGCTGTTGAGGGACGGCGTGGTGTTTCTGCCTAGAGCGCCATTTTGCGGGAACTCTGAATGAGAGCTTTTCAGGATATATTATTCTTGGTTGGCAATTTTTTTCTTTCAAAGTTGTATACATGTCATCCCACTGCCTTCTTGCCTGCATGGTTTCTGCCGAGTAATTAGAACTTAGTCTTATTGTTTCCCCTCTGTATGTGACTTTTTGTTTTTCTCAAGATGCTCTCAGGATTCTTTGTCTTTGATTTTAGTGAGTGTGATTATGATATGCCTTGGTGATAGTCTTTTGGGGTCTATCCTGTATGGGGTTCATTGAGCTTCTTGGATGGTTAACTTTTCATCTTTCATAATATTAGGGAAGTTTTCCATCAGCAATTATTCGATGATCCTCTCTGTGTTTTCCATTTTCTCTCCATTCTGGAACTCCGATTACTCGAAAATTTTGGCTTTTGATTGTATCCCACGTAATTCTCAGGGTTTCTTCAGTTTTCTTCATTCCTTTTTCTGATTTTTCCTCAAATAAAGTTGTATACAAGTGTTTGTCTTCAATTTCGCTGATCCTGTCTTCCATTGTTTTAAACTTGCTCCTCAGACCTTCTATGACACTGTCCATTTCTGAAATCTTGTTGTTTATCTTTTATATTTCTAATTGTTGTTTTTGTATGATTTCTAGTTGTGAATTTATTTTGGTATTTTGTTCCTGTATTATTTTCCTGAATTATTCCATTGTTCTGTCTGTATTTTCCATGAATTTGTCTATTTATTTTCCTCTGCTTTTTGCTTCAACTGTTGGACAGGTCTGAATATTAGAGATTTGAATTCCTTTTTAGGTAGTTCTAGTGCCTTTTCTTCTACTGGAAAGTCATCTGGTGTTTTCTTCTGGGTGCCTACTGGAACCATCTGTCTTGTATTTTTATATATTTTGATATTTTCTGCTGTCTTCAGGACACTCAGCAGTTATTTTCTTCATTTATTGATTGTAGACCTGTTTGTTTTGTCCTGGTTTTTTTGTTTATGTCTGAGCAGGCAGGCTGTGCATTGTTATTTGTTCATCTGTGGGCACGACACTTTTCACCTCCTTGTCCAATGGGCAAGCCAGTTGCTCAGCTATGGTGCAGCAGGGTAGATCCAGCTGAAGGGGAGGGGCTGGGATGGGTTATTTGTGGCACGTACTAGGGCTGACAGCGTGGGCCGGTAGTCAGTGCAGGGCAGTTTCCAGTAGGCAGTGCCTGTGCTGCTCGGGGGTGTGATGTTCAGCACATGGTGCCGGTAGGCAGGAAGGAGAGAGTAGGTTGTGATGTGTGGCACTAAGATGGGTATGGAAAAGAAGAGAGAGAGGAGAGAGAAACAGGAGCCAAAAAAAAAGTGCCGAGGGAGCTTGCCATTGGAGAGACGAGAAACTGAGAAATGGAGAAAAACAAAAAGGAAAAAAGAAAAATAAATAAAAATTCTTTAAAAAGCCCCCAGGGATCCCACCAGTGTGGCTGCGCAGGCCAGAGGAGTAGCTCCTAAGCTGCACAGTACAGCCCAGCTAGAAGGGGCTCCCAAGCCACAAAAAGAAAAACAAAGAAACCCAAAAAGCCCCCAGAGATCCCACCAGTGTGGCGATGTGGACCAGGGAAGCAGTTCCCCAGCCAAGCGGTGCTTCACAGCCTGTCAGGAGGAAGCAAAGATGGCACCTTGAGCCAGGTGTTCGAGAGAAAGGAAGGGGAGGAGGTGAGAGGCAGGGAGGTGTTCAAGAGAAAGGAGAGGGAGGAGATGAGAGGCAGGGAAGAAACCAAAAGAAGAATAAAGTAGCACCAGCAACAAAGAAATGGCTCTGAAGGAACCGGCCAGTGTGGTGGGGTGAATCCTAGCACACAGAGCTGATGCCTCCCAGATGAGAGATTGTGGCTGTTGGGAAGCAGCACAGGCCGAGCAGGGGG
Organism: Dugong dugon; assembly: GCA_030035585.1. NCBI lineage: Eukaryota > Metazoa > Chordata > Mammalia > Sirenia > Dugongidae > Dugong > Dugong dugon. The sequence continues at coordinate 31,743,753 of CM057478.1, forward strand.
GAAGAAGAATGGGGGGTGGGAAAGCATATATTGCTGGTTACCAGGTGCTCTGTCTCCTGCTGGGAGCTCTGTGAAGCTGCTTTCCCATACTCCCTGTCTTCCGATCTCTGACAGGAGTCCAAGATGGTGACTCTGTGCTGTGTTAGCTGATAGGGGACCTCCGCTGGTATTTCTCCTCACTCTCTGTTGTCTGTCAATTTCTTATTCCATTTGGTGCTTGGCTGAGTTCTTTATCTCTTTGATGCTTAGGGTTCCAGGACTGACGTTTGTCTCTGTTTTACTTAGTTTTTCAAGTCTTTTGCTGTGGCGGGATGACATGGTATTTCTGTATGTAGTGCCATGTTGGCTAATCTGCGTTGTTTCATTTCTTGACTGCTGCTTCCATGAGCATTGATTGTGGATCCAAGTAAAAATGGCAACTTCAATCTTTTCTCTGTTTATCATGATGTTGTTTATTGGTCTTTGAGCACAGTTTATATAAATGCTTAGCACAGTCTACTGAGCACATAGCTGTCATCTGGGAGATTATTATTACTGTTATTATTATTACATACCTGTGCCTGTCATTCTCTTAGATCTTAGAAAATGCCTCTGTCATGGTTTGAATTATGTCCCCCATAAAATGTGTGTATCAATTTGGCTAGGCCATGATTCCTGATACTGTGTGATTTTCCTGTATGTTGTAAACCTGCCTCTATGATGTTAATGAGGGAGGATGGGTGGCAGTTGTGTTAGTAAGGCAGGACTGGATCTACAAGACTGGATTGTGTCTTGAGGCAATCTCTTGAGATGTAAAAGACAGAAGTGAGCAGTGAGACAGGGGGACCTCATATCATCAAGAAAGCAGTGCCGGGAGCAGAGCACGTCCTTTGGACCGGGGTCCCTGCGCTGAGAAGCTCCTAGTCCGGGGGAACATTGATGAGAAGGCCAACAGAGAGAAAAAGCCTTCCCCTGGAGCTGATGCCCTGAATTTGGACTTTTAGCCTACTTTGACCACGAGGAAATAAACTTCTCTTCATTAAAACCATCCACCTGTGGTATTTCTGTTGTAGCAGCACTAGACGACTAAGACAGCCTCTTTTTATTTAGTGTTTAACATCTTTCAGTGTGGCTTTTCCTCCACAGACATCTTAGGGGTTGTGATGGTTAATTTTATGTGACAGCTTGGCTAGGCTGTGGTACCCATATTGTTTGGTCAAACACTAGTCTAGATGTTGCTATTAAGGTATTTACATGTGGTTAGCATTTAAATCAATTGACTTTAAGTAAAACAGATTACCTGCCACAATGTGGGTGAGCCTGATCCGATGAGTTAAGGGCCTTAAGAACAAACCTGGAGATTTCCTGGGCGAGGATTCTGCATCCAGATTATAAATAGACATCGTGCTGGAACTTCCCTCTCTCCCCCATGGCATGACCTACCGATATGGGGAGTTTCCAGCCTGTCACCTGACCTACAGATTTTGGACTTGTCAGCCTCCCAATTATTTGAGCCAATTCCTCAAAATCAGTATCTGTGTGCATATGTGTGCTGATCACATATACGTATCTTCCTGGCTGTTTTTCTAGAGAACCCTAAGACATCTTTTATTGGATTTATTTCTTGGTATTTTGTGTATTTTAAGGTTATTTTAATGATAGCTTTAAAAAGTTCCATTTTTGAAATTTTACCATATATACAAATGCATTAACATTTTGCACGTTGATTTTTGATCCTAGAAACCTTGCTGAGCTCTCTTAATATTTCCAACAATTTATCTGTAAATTATCTTGGACTTTCTAGACATACAATCACATCATCTTCAAATAATGAGTTTTGTCTCTTCCTTCCCATTCCTTACACCTCGTTTGTTTCCTTCTCTTGTTGTGCTTCTGTGACCCCCAGCATAGAAGGGGTGAGAGCAGTGACCCTGCCTTCTCCTGATGCCACAGTGGAGTCAACTGCGGGCTTTGAGGCTTTTGTAGAGACCCCCTATCAAGTGAAGGGAGTTGCTGTTGACATCTAGAATGCTGATAGTCTTTTCCTTTTGAGTAGTTGTTGAATTTTATCAAAAAGTTCTCCTGCTTCTACTGAGATGATCATATGATTTTTTCTCCTTTAATCTCTTAATGTGCTGAGTTATTTCTCTGACTTGAGGTGTGTTCTGCTTCTTGAATCCTTTAAGGACATCTGCCTTCCGTTCTCTCCTCCTGGGGTTCAGCTGGACATGTTAATCCAACCCTCTCACTGCAACCTCCACACGCCTTCCTCCTGCAGAACGGCCTTTCTCAGAGGACTGTCGGGGGCCCACCCTCACCTTCCCCACCCCTTGCCTTCCAGGGCCCATCCTTGGCAGATGGACAGAGGCCCAGTATGTACCAGTGTTGTCCCACTTTGGGTAACTATTCCCCTTACCTCTACCCCTCAGCATGCCTGGTGCCAATCACCCAGAGCAGGGACCTCAGCTGGGTGGAGTGGCAGAGGCACAGTTGCTTTGGTGGAAACTGTGAATGTTTTCCAGAAAGAGTGTCAAGCAGTCATATTCCAAGTCAGGGAATATAATTCTGTTTGGGAATTTCACAAACCCGACTGGTGCAGCTGCCACAACGGCATGGGGGAGCACAGGCTGGGCTCTGCAGCACACACAGCTCAAACCACCACTGCCAAGTCTGTCAGGAATGACCTTCTCTGCCTTGTTCTTTTCATTTTTAGACTGTGTAGCCTGCTTTGGGTACGATGTTCTCTAAGGACCTCAGGGCTGTCCCTTTCTGGGGTGAGTAGAGTCTGTTCCCCTCACAGTGCCTTCTGAAGAGCAGTAGTCACTCTGTGTGGCTGTGTTCCACAGTAAGCCTGCTTGTGAGAGCTCTCAGAGTGTTCAACGGGACTCATATGTGGCTGGTGGTAGCCAGTCTGCTGGGAGCCCCACTGGGCAGTGCTCATGGGGATGGACTCCACGTCTCCACAGCCCAGCCACCTGCCTCTTGCCCTGGGGAAAACTGCTGCCAGGGCCACAAGTATGTCTGCAGGGGCCCTAGTCACCTAATTCCCTGCACTGCCTGGACAGGAAGGGGGCAATCCAGGCCCATTATGGGGAGTGGGATCTGAAGGGACCTCAGAACCAGCCATACCTCGTTTGAGACCACACCTACAAGTATTGACACCTGCAACTATTGCCAGCACCAATGAGAGGGCCCAAGCTGTCACCCAGAGCTGGGTGGGGCCGGAAGCAAGCATGCCCACCCACCCCCGGGCAGGAGGCCAGCCTCGGCTAAACTGTCCCTTACTTACTATGAAACAGCACTAGAGCTGCTGTGGTCATAAATACATTTTATTTCATTAGAAATGCATAATTACAGTGTTTGCGAGCATCTTCCCCTAGAAAAGTAGGTAAGCAATATTTCCATCAAAATCTTTAGCTGTCTTTTGCACATACCTGTTTCTGTTATGCTGAGCAGAACACACAGCAAAAGCCTTTTGCTGCTCCATTTTTTTTCTTTTTTATTATAAACACCATAGCAAATTAAAAAAAGCTGTTTAAACCGAGAAAAATATTGTAGTTCTTGATTTTTCCGTGAGTACTTAAAGCCATCACACCAAGCTCCTGTCACTCTCCCAACACCAACAGCACAACTCAGAAGAAGGGATCATCCAGCAGAAAGGTGTTTATGGTGGTCACCATCCAGTCTGCCAGGACACTTCTCCCTTGTGGAGGGTGCATTTCAGACGTGCTCTGATGGGCACAGCAGTCACCACCATGTGTGAGGCCGCGGAAACAGTGGGAGCAGGTGTGGGCGTGTGCGAGTCCGAGGGGGCACGGCGCCACCTCACTGGATCTGGATGGCCCCGTGCTCCAGCTGCATCTCAGGCTGCATGGAGGGCTGCAGGCTCTCAGCCGTCTGCAGGAGGAGAAAGGCAGGCTTTATATGTGTCTCCCCATAAAACACCCACCAGCCAGTGTGAGCCGCTCAGCTATCAATGACCACAATGGCCCCAAGCAGAGTGCAAAACAAATACACAGTTGAACGAGAGGGACACTGGCGGAGTGGACTGTGGCCTGTCCATGGACAGTAGAGGACCCACCTGTGCAGCAGCAGTATGGTCAGTCACCGGTGCCAGCTGCACATACTGGACCTGGATGTCACTGCCCTGGAGAGGTGACCCATCGACACCTGCTGCAGTGGGGTCCGATGAGGCCACAGCAATCAGCTGGGCACCCTGCAGCACCTGGACAGATGAACAGACAGAGTAGAGGGTGCTGTCAGTGAGCCTGCTCACCCTAGGCAGCGAGGAGGGAGGAGGGTCACATGCGGATGGCACCAGGAGTCGTTCAAGCCTATCGTTATTTTATTAACCCTCCACCAAGGAAATGGACCCAGGCAGCACACTACATAATTTAGGATTCTATTTTGCTTGATAAATTATTTCAGAGTCATATCTGATTTGGTTAGAGAGACAGAGAGCGTGTGTGTGTGTGTGTGTGTGTGTGTGTGTGTGTGTGTATGGGTGTGTGTGTGTGAACATGTCATTCTGCTAGCTTACAACACAAGCTAGAGCTTGAAAGAGTGAGCAAAAGAAAATTGCCAGGGTGACTCCTGACAACATTATAATGGACAATATAGAACATGAAACAGGTGATAGCCAGTTCAAACCCTTCTGGAAATCACTGTTGGTACTTCTGAGGAAGAAGTGAGGGAGGCCAGGGGAGGGAGTCAGAGAGAACGGGAGGAGGCAGCACTTCCCCAGGGCATGAGAGGGAAGATCAAGAGGCCCTCAAAGAATTGACAGTCAGGTTGAAGACACAGAACAGAAATATGAGTTGAACAAACACTCAAGATACTACTAGTAACAGGAGAGCTACGGACAATGAGCAATGAATAATGAATTAAAAGGAGGGAAGAGACACTGCAGTAGAACAACTGAAGAATTCTTGGAGAAAGGGAACGCTGAGTTTCCAGGGATGCAAGGATCTGATGAGACTTTCAATGAGACGAGGAGAGGAGGAACACGTCGAGTGCTGCCACATGAGTACCACTACAACCATATCACTGAGTACTGCTACATGAGCACCGCTATGTGAGTATCACCACGTGACTACCACCATGTGAGTACCACTACGGTATCACTGAATACAACTATGTGAGGATCACCCCATGAGTACTGCCACATGAGTATCTCTACAATACCACTATGTGCATACTACTACGAGTACCGCTACATATCACCTTGTGAGAACTGCCATGTGAGTACCACTACGACAATACCGCTATATGAGTACTGCTACATGAGTACCACTACGTGAGTGCCACCACCAGCCTTCTTCCTGCAGGTCACCTCGCTTTATCTTTCCATCAGCCTGCGGGGAGAGGTTGGGTCAATGGGACAGCAGGGATGTGCTAGGAGGATGCTGAGCTTAGGGGGGCCCCTGGGGTGAGAGGACACTTGGGGTGCAAAGAGGACATCTGGACACCTTTTTTTAGAAGGGGTCTGGGGGTAGCAGACATTTTGCTTATAAGCAAACCAACCAATAGATTTCTGTTAACAGGCCAGGGCGAACCCAAGCCTGAAGAGTATTATGGATTGGATTGTGTCCCCAAAATATGATTAAGTCCTAATTCCTGCACCAGTGAGTGTGAACTTGTTTGGAAAACCAAGTTTTTCTTTGCAGATATGATCAGTAAACAAACCAAGTCACACTGCAGTAAGATGGACCTAACCTAATCCCTCCCAGTGGCTGCTTACAAAAGAGAAGGAGAGACAGGGAAACAGTCACACAGGGGAAGATGGCATGTGAGGATCATCTACAAGCCAAGGACAGCCTAGGGCTGCCAGGAGCTGAAAAAGACAAGGAAGAATCCTCCCCTAGAGCCAACACAGAGCATGGCCCTGCAGTCACTTGGAGTTCTGGCCTCCAGAACTCTTCCTTAAGGCCACCACCATGTGGTGCTTTGTTACTACGGCCCCAGGGGACACTGATGAGGTGAAGAGGTGGCACAGTGAGCACCTCTGGCCCTCCCCCCACACCACTGAGTGAGCGCTGCCCAAGCAGGTCTGACGGCATGGGGGACAAACGGGACAGGCTGCTGTAGAGCAAGGGGACACACTGAACACCAGGGGGCCATTCTCCTGCTTGTTAGATTTAGGTGTAGAGACATAAAGACAGGGTTCTAAAGTTCTGGCACAAAACAGTCACAGAGTATGCAAGTTCAATTCTGGTCCAGAACATTTTACTGGCTTACTATGTTAGCGGCGGTAGAGCAAGTATGGGAGTTTGGTTCAGGCCCATTCGAAGTCCGTCCTCCCATTACATTGGAGGTGCAGATGGTGGGGTGCTGTTGGGGACTGGGCCAGGGTCCTGCTGTACTTGGATCCACATGTTGAGGCCCCAGGCAAACGGCACTCAGGAGGCACACTGGGTGGCACAGAGACAGGCCAATGAGATGGAAAACCAGCTGGGAACCATTTCAGTCCCCACAGATGAACACAAGTGACCACAGGTGAGGTCAAACTCAGCCGCCCAGGCATGGGGAGGGAGCCAGAGTTACACTGAGGGTGGTGGGTGAAATGGCTGGAGTGCCCAGCCATGGGTAGGCACCACACAGATGCGGACCTCCACAGGCACCGTCTTCCTGTTCAAGACTTGGCACCTCCTCCCCCACCCTCACTCTTTCCCCATCTCATTATGACACAGGGCCATCAGAGTGGAGCCCACCCCCTCCCCACCCTTACTGTCCCCATCTCACTATATGACACAGGGCCATCAGAGGGGAGCCCACCCCCACCTCACCCTCACTCTCCCTATCTCACTATGACACAGGGCCATCAGAGGGGAGCCCACCCCCTCCCCACCCTCACTCTCCCCATCTCATTATGACATAGGGCCATCAGAGGGGAGCCCACTCCCCCACCCTCACTCTCCTCATCTCATTATGACACAGGGCTATCAGAGCGGAGCCCATGAGCCTCATTCAGTGCAGGCGCCTTCCACTCCCTAGGCCCAGCACTGGTCTTGCCCATCTCCCAGCATCCCTCTCACTGTGGCTCAAATATGACATTCTTTTCTATTCCCGCCCAGCAAGGCTGAACCTTCACACTACTGGGATTCTCTGTTACAAGAAAAACCCAGATTCCCAAAACAGCCTGGAAGAGATCAAGAGAAGTCATAACAAAGGTTTTCTGAACTGAAACATCCTCTTGAATCAGAGACAGCTGTAACAACCCAAGGAGAGTTTTCGCGTGCATACTGTGAAAACACTGAAATGCTATTAAAAGACTACTGTTACAAGAGCTCAGACTGCTAAAAAGGTCAGCAGTTTGAATCCACCAGCTGCTCCTTAGAAACCCTATGGGCAGTTTCTACTCTGTCCTATAGGGTCGCTATGAGTTGGAATCTACGTGATGGCACACAACAATTACAAGTGCACCCATTTGGTTAGGATGATTCCAATTTCAGATACATTAAATGCAAGATTACAAGGAAATTGAGGCCGGTGAGCAACAGGAAGGCACTGGTAATCCCGAACCAACAACATGGACACCAGTTGTCCCTTCAGGTTTTAATCCAGCCGTCCAAGTCGGCTTAACTCAACTGAACAGCTCTCAGGATCAGAGACCAGCAAGACCTCGCCTTGACGATGGCCCTTCACGTTCCCTGAGCATGTGCCCTGGCAGGCCGGGGAGGGCTGCTGGCAAGATGCTGGCAGTCCCCTTGGCATCTGACCACACCCCACCAGAGGAGCCCGCTGCCGGCTCTGCCCCCTGCCTCTCCCCAAACCCCGACACAGGTGTGACCCAGCTGCTCTCAGTTTCAACAGCCTCATGTGAACCCCTCCTCTCCAAAACGAAGCTCAGACAGCACATGGTTATGAGGGACCTGCTGTAAGCCAGCTGCCACCGGGGACAGGAATGTGGTGCCAGAGCTGGCCACAGGAGCCTAAGCTCTAGAACAAAAGCAGAACTGTGAAGAGAGTGAACTATGCTCTAAGAAGAATTGAGCACATGAGAGAGGGCTTAAAAATGCAGAGTGTTCTTGTAGCTGCGGTGACCCAGGCGTGTCCTGGGGATGAGGGGGGTGGTCCAGCCAGGAAGAGCAGGAAGGGGGACACCACCTCAGCTGAAGCAGATGGCCACGTGGGGTGAGTCGGCCACGAGAAAACATGGGCTCAGCATCACATGGAGCGTCGCACACTTGTCGGGGACAGCACAGTGGAGAGAATCAAGTGGGTCTGGCTGGCACTCCACAACCAGATGCTTAACTGGTTAGATATAAAAGTTCTTCCAAACTGGCTGGGAAGTGGCCCAGGTGGGTGGGAGGTGGCCCCACATGTGTAGGCCCCACATCCCTTAGGGCCACAGCACTGGTCCCATCAGGAGAGGAAGGGAACACTGCGGGCCTCCCACTATCATCTGGCAGTGGCCAGCTAGATGTTTCTAGCTGGGCTTTCATCCTTAGCCTCTTTTTGGAGCCGCTGATAGGTGGCCCCACCAATGAGATACAGCGTATGACCTCACTTTGTCGGCCCGGGAATGGACACAGACTCTGTTTCTTACCCAGGCAGTGATCCAGGCTCTGCAGAGCTCTGGCTAATGGCTCTGCTTGTCAGCCGTCAGTGCTGGCCTGGAACACGGTGCTTTAGCTGGCAGCTGTGGCAAGGTTGTGCAATATCGCCACGACATGGGTGGGTGTGGTGCCGTGTTATCTTCTCTCTGCAAGGACTGTGACTTCATCCTAATTGCTAAATCTGAGGTCAATTACTGAGCCATTTGGGTGTAAGGACCCCATTCCCATCTTTACAACACTGAAGTATCACGTCAATATTGTATGATACTTGAATGTTAGCTACGGTCTCGGGAATCTAGAGATTTAAAAACACCTAGCACAGTGTAGAAGTCCTCTCAAAGAAATATGGACAACGTGTAACCAGGGGCCTCAGATCCCACAGACCCTGTTTCAAGGATAAGACGAAGACCACACAGCTGCCACGCTGATGGTCAGCGAGTCCTGAGCCGGCACTCAGGGCTGTGCACCTACATCTCAGCAGACCAAATCCTGGTTCATCATGCATCAACAGTCTAGAAATGCCGTCCCGTATATGAGTGTTCAGGTCGCCTTCTTGCTGCCTGCCCCTACTTCCACCCCAAGTACCCTCGGCTGCCAGAGTGATCTTTCCAAAATGAAATCTGACTCTCATTAACCTCCCTAAACCCCAAGTGCACGTCAGGACAAACCCCTCCTAGCACAGCGCCACCACACCCGGAGCCTGCCTTCCAGCCTCTCCCAGCCTCAGGGACGGAAGTGCCAACGTGTCCAGGATGCCCTGCACTACCCTGCCACCCCACTGCTGGCTGCTCAGGTGCGCTCAGAGCGCCTTTCCTGCCTAGTCCTGCTGCCCACAGCTGTCCGAGGAGCGCCTCCTTACTCCATGCCACCACCCGCTCCTGAAGCCTGGCTGCCTGCCCTCCCACACTGTGGAGCTGCCCTGCACCCTGCGCTGTGCTCCATACCCGCACGTGTCTGCCTCACAGCTGCCAGGCCACCCACAGGGGACTAAGCCATTTAAAGGCCCATGCCCTGCCAGGGCTTCACCCAGCATCTGACTAGTTCTCCAACTCGTCCAAGAAGGGGTGAGGAGGCCCAGCGGAGACTAAGTCAGTACAACAAGGGGTGGTCCACAGAGTGACACAAGACAAAGCTGTGTCATGCCCACACCACCTGCACACCCTGCACCCTTGCTGGGCCACCGGCCTGCTGAGGCCCCAAGCTCAGGCTGGGCATGCGCAGGAGTCCCCACTGCAGGACAGACTGACCCGAATGGCTGCAAGGAACAGAGTGCCCGATTCTGAGTTGGAGGGGAGGATCAGGGCAGGATTCACCAAATCTAGACCATCCCAAACCTCCTGGGCTCCCTGACTGGTACATCTGAGCAAAGCTGTGTCAGCCATCCTACTGTCTATGGAGGGAAAGCCCAGCAGCAGATGCACCCTCTAATCCAGCCAAACGCAGCTCTCTTCCTAGTCATTCTCCAAACACATCTTTAAGTGCTGGTTCATGAATTTTTACACACACGCTCTCACACACCCTGTCACACATACACACACACTGTCACACGCCCAGTCACACATACACACAGTCACAGACATATGCTCACACATTGTCACATGTACACCCATGCACATACACTTACACTCATACATTGTCACACACACTGTCACAAGTACACATACACACATTGTTATACACTGACACACACTCACACACTGTTACATACACTCACACAGTTACACATGTACACACACCCATACTGTCACACACACACACACACACATGCTCTAATACCAGCTCCCCAACCTCCTCATCTCTCTACTGTCCACAGTCACGTCCTCTCTGGCATCTTAACCTGAGCTCAGTGCTCCTCTTTTAGGAACCCCCTAGGTGCCAACAGTGCGTCATCACATGGTGGCTTCTGTATTGTTACCTAACGCATTGCATGGCTGCATCTTGTCTCTTGATGTGTGTCTGGCCACTCTGCATGGCAGATAAGGCCCTGCCCGCTGTCTCATGATGGAACAGAACACAAGCCAGGTTTCTGGAAAACACCACCAGGGCCACCTACCTAGTGCACCCACACATACCCACAAGCAAACATTTAGAAACCTGGGCCACCTCAGCTCTGATTGGCACAATCGAGAGTGTTTACTCCCTGTGGCAAAAGATGGGAGAAAAGCGTGGCCACAAAATCCCAGTTAATGGGTTTGTGACTCCGGTCAGATTTTGTCTTGAGGTAACAATATGGCCCCACCATTGCTAGAAAAGCTCAGAATGGAAAAAGATGAGAGGTAACAGGTTTGATCATAAATTCTCAAAATCACATAGCTATTTGCCTCCAAGTGGGTGGGGAAGGTGGGAAGAGGGGGACAGGCTGCCATGAGCTAATTGGCCATCTTGTGAGGTTTGCTAAATCCTGGACTGCAATGTTTTGAAATGCTAAATTAAAATGTTAGGTACTATATCATAGTCATATTTTCGTAAGCATTTTACATTTTAAAGTAAATTTAAGGTCAAATCATGTAACTATTTTTAATGAAATCATGGAGCTCACTTCTGAGAAAGCCCTGCTTGTGCTCTGGTTTTGGCCACTAGCCACTACCCCCTACAAATGGAAGGCGTTTTATGGTATCCGAAGAGGGATTTTTTTTCCTGTCAGCACTGCCAATAAAATGACTTTTCATATGGTCTGTGCCACTAATTAAATCTTATGAATTATAATGTCACAAACCTCAGACTCTCAATCTGCAGCATTATAACAATGAAGGAAGGCACATTACCAGCCCAGATGGTAAATGAACATAAAAGTACGGAAATTGTTTACAACCAGGAATTGATTCAAAAAGTCAGGACTTTTAAACTTTTTCACACTGGTTTGGTTTTTCTTCCCCCCTGAATTTTATTTTGTTGTTGTTGTTGAGAATATACACAGCAAAACATACACCAATTCAACAGTTTCTGCATGTACAAGTTAGTGACATTGATTACATTCTTTGACTTGTGCAACCATTCTCACTCCCCTTTTCTGAGTTGTTCCTCTCTCATTAACATAAACTCACAGCCCCCTAAGGTTCCTAGCTAATCTTTTGAGTTGCTGTTGTCAGTTTGATCCCATACAGATAGTTCTTAAAAGAGTATAACACTCAAGGCAGAGCTTTTTTACTAGTTAAGCTAAACTATTATTCAGTTTTAAGACGACTTCTGGGGATATTTTTGGTTTAAGGTTTAAGGATTATTTCAGGCCATATCAACCAGAGACTCCGTCAGCCTAAGACCAGAGGAACTAGATGGAGACGGGAAATCCAGGATGGAAAGGAGGAGTGTGCTGTCACAGTATGAGAAGTGCAACTAGGGTCACATAGCAGTGTATGTATAAAGTTTCGTATAAGAAACTAACTCAAACTGAAAACTTTCATTTAAAGTACAATAAATTTTAAAAAGATTATTTCAGGCAATAGTTTCAGGGGTTCATTCGCCCTCCATGGCTCCAGAAAGTCAAGAGTCCATGAGAATTTGGCATTCTGTTCTACATTTTCTCCCTTTTGATCAGGATTCTTTCATGGAATCTTTGATCAAAATGTTCAGTAATGGTAGCCAGGCACCATCGAGTTTTTCTGGTCCCATGGCAAAGGATGCAGTTGTTCATGGAGGGAATTAGCCACGCATTCCATATCCTCCTCCTATTCCTGACTCTCCTTCTTCCTTTGTTGCTCCAGGTGAATAGAGACCAACTGCTGTGCCTTGTATGGCCGCTTGGAAGCTTTTAAGACCCTAGACACTACACAATGAACTAGGAGCTGGAACAGAAGCACTAACCACATTATTAGGTCAATTAACTGGGATGTCCCATGAAATCATGACCCTAAATCTCCAAACCAAGGAACCAAATCCCATGAGGTGTTTGGTTGTACAGAAGTGGCCTCAGCAGCTTTTTTTCTTTTTTTTTGTCATCGTTCTAAATATATCACACAGCTTTTGCCAAGTCAACTTCTTACAGGTGTACAACTTACTGACAATGATTACACTAATTGGCTGTGCAACCCTACCCTTAATCAATGTGATTTTTCCATCAGTTAACCCCCCTTTTTCCCCTCCCTCCTGCCCCTGGTAACCACTAATAAACTTTGGTCTCTATACATTTGCCTTTTCTTCTCTTTTTATACAAGTGAGGTCATATAATATTTGTCCTTTTGTGATTGGCTTATTTAGCTCGGCATAATGTCTTCAAGCTCCATCCATACTATAGCATGTATCAAGACTTCATTTCTCCTCCTTGGTGAGTAGTATTCCATTGTATGTATGTACCACATTTTGTTTTATCCATTCATCTACTGATGGGCATTTAGGTTGTTTCCACCTTTTGGCTACTGTGAATAGTGCTGCAGTGAACACTGGTGTACAAGTCTCTGTTTGAGTCTCTGCTTTCAAGTCTTTTGGGTATATACCTGGCAGTAGAATTGCTGGGTCATATGGTAGTTCTATTTTAGTTTTCTGAGAAACCACCACACTGTTTTCCACAATGGCTGTACCATTTTGCATTCCCACCAGCAATGGGTAAGGGTTCAATTTCCCCACATCCTCGCCAACATTTGTTACTTTGTTTTCTTTTTTTAATCATAGCCATCCTAGTGGGAGTGAAATGGTATCTCATTGTGGTTTTGATTTGCATCACTCTGATGGCTAATGATGCTGAGTATCTTTTCATATGTTTGGTGGCCACATTGGTTTGGTTTTGATAAGTGTTTCAGAAACGAGAAACATTCAATGTGCTAGGACTGGCAGGAAAGGTCTTTCAGCCACTTATTATGCTTACCCTTCTGGGCATTGTTGGGCTCTACACATGAACTCACTCTCATAATCTCAAAGTGAAGTCTTGACAAATGTGACCTCTGAAGGAAGGGCAACAGTACTGTTCCATCCCCAGGAGAAAAAGTGGAAGGGAAAGGCTACTCTTCTCCTCAGGTGAGAATGGCTAATGCTCTGCTCCATTAGGGAAGTGGGTTTCCTTGAGTAAAAAGTGGCCCTAACTACAGCAGAAGGGAAGATTTAACTTTTTATATGAAAAAAATAACCTCCCTCAAAACCACTGCAGGTAGAACCAAACTAAGGCACACTCACATTGTCCTCTAAAGATCTTTAAAATTACAACAGATTCTCATCTAAATGTAATTGATGTCTGCTACCTAAAGTTAGAGAAGTGAATTTAGTGCTATTCCAATCCTATTTTCTCCTCACACACCAAGAAAATAGCTTTATTGGATTTTCTTCTAATTATATACACACATGGTTATTACAAAAATATTTTAACAATGCCCAGAAATATACAGGAAAAAAAATCACCTAAACCACACCATATTAAGATAATCATCATGAATATTCTGGGAACTGTCTTCTGATGGATGGCTTTATACATACACATAATAAAATTGTACACAAAACTAACTAGATATGTTGTCTGCAGTCTTGTTTGCTTAAAGAAGACAGTCAGTGCTACCAGACCAATGCATCCTGCCATGCCTTTCTCCATGCTCATGTATATGAAATCATTTATTTTCATAGGGGTTTCTTGGACACTGTCTTATAAGACTGGAATCATATTGTATAGACCTGTCTGTACCTTGAAGCCCTCACTATAAGTAACTTGCTGGGTCAGCTGGTAAGATCTAACTCTGCTTTTTAATGACTGCATAATATTCCAAGTCTGGCAATACCACGATTTACTCATTTCTCTGTTGATAGACAATCACTTCATTTCTGATTTTTTGCCACTATTGAAAATCTGCAATAACATTTTTTAGAGTAAACTTCTTATTCCAAATTCTATCCCTCAAAATTTTCTTAAATTGTTGCTGTTAAGTGCAACTGAGTCGGTTCCAACTCACGTCAACCCTATGAACAACAGAACAAAACACTGCCCAGTTCTGTGCCATCCTAACAATCATTGCTGTGTTTGAACCCATTGTTGCAGCCACTGTGTCAATCTATCTCATCGAAGGTCTTCCTCTTTTTCGCTGACCCTTTACTTTACCAAGCATGATGTCCTTCAGGGAGTGGTCCCTCCTAATAACATGTCCAAAGTACATGAAATGAAGTCTCAGCATCCTTGCTTCCAAGGAACACTCTGGCTGTACTTCTTCCAAGACAGACTTGTTCATTCTTCTGGCAGTCCATGGGATACATATTCAATACTTTTCGCTAACATCGTAATTCAAAGGCATCAATTATTCTTCAGTCTTCCTTATTCATTTCCCAGCTTTTGTATGCATTTGGGGCAGTTGAAAATATCATGGCTTGAGTCAGGCGCACCACAGTCCTCAAAGTGCCATGTTTGCTTTTTAATACTTTACAGAGGTCTTTTGCAGCAGATTTGCCCAATGCAATGCATCATTTGATTTCTAGACTGCTGTTTCTATGGGCATTGATTGTGGATCCAAGAAAAATGAAATCCTTGACAACTTCAATCTTTTCTCCATTTATTATGATGTTGCTTATTGGTCCAGTTGTGAGGGTTTTTGTTTTATGTTGACGTGTAATTCATACTGAAGGCTCTTCATCAGTAAGTACTTCAAGTCTTCTTCGCTTTTAGCAAACACGGTTGTGTCGTTGCATGTCGCAGGCTGTTATGAGTCTTCCTCCAATCCTGATGCCCCATTCTTCTTCATATAGTATAGTTTCTCAGATTATTTGCTCAGCATACAGATTAAACAAGTATAATAAAAGGATACAATCCTGATGCACACCTTTCCTAATTTTAAACCACGCAGTATCCCCTTGTTGTTTGAACAACGGCCTCTTGGTCTATGTACAGGTTCCTCATGAGCATAAATAAGCATTCTGGAATTCCCATTATTTGCAACGTTAACCATAACTGTTATGATCCACACAGTCAAATGCCTTCGCATAGTCAATAAACACAGGTAAACATCTTTCTGGTATTCGCTGCTTTCAGCCAAGACTAATTCTTAAATTAGTTTAACTTATTATACTGACTAAAAAAATAAAGACAGATGCCACCCACAATACTTTATCTAAAAGAAGCTGGAAATGGGTACACAGCACCAAATGTGCCTGCAGAATTTATTCTTAGATTCCAGGAAAATGCACAACTTTAAATTCTTTTGTTGTTTTTGTGTGCTGTCAAGTCAATTCCAACTCATAGTGACCCCGTGTGACAGACTAGAACTGCCCCCATAGGGTTTTCTTGGCTGTAATCTTTATGGAAGCAGATCACCAGGCCTTTCTCCCACAGAGCTATTTGTTAGTTAGTGATTTCTCTGTAGTACAGCAGGAAATGAAGTGGTTTCTAAACCAAAAAACTAAAGCCACTACCATCGATGCAATTCCAACTCATAACAACCCCATATGACAGAGTGGAACTGCCTCACAGGGTTTTCTAGGCTGTAATCTTCGCGGGACAGATCACCAGGTCTTTCTCCCACACGGCCATTTAGCAGTTAGTAATTTCTCTGCAGTATATCAGGAAATGAAGTTGTCTCTAGACTCTATTAATTAGCTGCGTGAATGTGGGCAGGACTCCACCACCTGGGCTTGCCTCCTCCTCTTGCCTTACTCCCACACCTGCACCCAACAGTGCATCTCAGTCCCCTACAGACCCACCTGCCAGGCCACTCTCCTCACATCCCATCTCTGCTGTCACACCGACTGCCCTTCCCCTTGGCAATCGTGTGAGGCGTCCATCTGATGTGACACGCTCTCTCCAGTGGTGCAGGTACCCAGGTGGGATGTGTCGCTAACATCTAATGGTATTGCAGCAGGAAGTGAGGAATGGAAGACGTCTTTGACATGCCTGTGTCCCCTGGCCAGGAGCAAGCCTTGCTGAGGTGGGCAAAGGGGAGCAGCCCCCACGGCAAGACATATCGCCCCGCCGTTCCGTGCCTCGCAGGTGGTTAGGATCAGTCGGTGCTACTTCACCTGCTCCCGGGACCCCAAACTCATGAACCAACAGTAGGTCATCTGCCTTGACTCCAACACTGGGAGTGAGAGACGGTTCTCTAGGTAGAGCAAATTCCAGACACTTTCCAGGTAATCCTCGAAATCAGTATCTTTTCATTTGGAAAAGTTATTCTAAGGTGAGGCTGACATTTTGTCAAAGCATATATATTCTCAAAACTCTGTTACAATTGTGAAGGAGGGAAAAAAACAGCAAGAAATAGTTCCAAAGGCCTGCTCTACGGAGGCTCTATTTCCATCATGAACGAGTAGCATGTTGTTCTTAGCAGGAATGTCACCCAAAGGAGGACTCCTTTATTACATCTTAGCCCACGGCAAACAAAGGAGAGAAAAGAAAAGCCCTATCTGGGCTGTACATTTTTTACAAAACAACGAGGCTGAGCACAATTCAGGGACGCAGGAGACCTAGCAGCCTTCTGCGTTCGACACAGCACAGACTCCCGATCCCTGCGCCATCTGAGGAAATCCATAAATAATGGAGCAGGTTTATCGATGTGTCCTGGAAGTATGGGCTAGTGGTCAATCAATACATGTTAAGAGAAGGCTCTAGAACAGTGGATAAAGATGCTCTGATTGTGTCTAAAAGGATCTGTGTCAGCTTATGGAGAGAGGACAGATCAGAAATGACCAGCAGTCACTCCTTGGGGTGAGAAGAGAGTCCAGGGCAGGGGGAACACTCATTTTCACATGTACCTTGTGTATTAGTTTAATTTTTTACCATGTGCTATTTTTGTAACAAAAATAAATGAATACATGTAACTGAGCAAGGACTTTGTGTCCAACAACAGGGAAAGGCAATGAGGACTATAAAGGTAACTCCACCAAGTCTCCTTCCTCTCACAACTAATGCTACAGCCCAGTGGTGGAAATAAGACATAAATAGCTTGCCCAAAGCAAGACGTGGTTGGTGTCATAGTGCGGGACAAATAAAGGGGCTGAGACATGAGGACAGAGGTCCGTGGGCAGAGCAAGGGTAATGAGCTCCCAGGGGCAATCTCTTAAGTTGTGCCCTCCTCACCAATTCCAGCGCCCAGGAGCAAACTCTAAATCATCCCTCTCCCTAATTTCAAAATGAAGAGACACTGACAGCAGCCACGAGTAAGCAGAAACACCTTCCCCCGCCTTCCCTCCTCTTGTTCGGCTGCCTTAGTCAGGCACCTTTCATATTTGTGGTACCTTGGAATGTCATTCCATGCCTTGTCCGGTGCCCCCCTGGATTTGCACCCAGGGGCAAGCACCCACAGTCTGCACCCACCCCTCCCCCCCACCCCGGCCTCACTACGCCTCTGCAGAGGCCGCATGCAACAGGGTGACTAGGGAAGCTCTGCAGCTAGGACACGCCATCGGGGGTATGGACACAGTGAGCAAGCTGGGGACAGGTGTGGCTATCCTAGGCATACGCATTTCCTTTCTTTAATAATTACCCTACCCCGAAGGCAAGGAGCCCTGGTGGCACAATGGTTAAAGCACTTGGCTGCTGACCGAAAGGTTAGTGGTTCAAACCCACCAGTCCCTCCGAGGGAGACAGATATAGCAGTCTGCTTCTGTAAAGATTTACAGCCTTAGAAACCCTATGGGGCAGATCTACTCCATCCTACAGGGTTGCTATGAGTCAGAATCAACTTGATGGCAGTGGGTTTGGACCCTGAAGGCAGGTAATCTTTACGGTACCCAATGGGAGGTAACACATGGGAATGAGTGACGACACGTGCGATTCGAATCAGTTACACAAATGTCTGTGATGGCCTGCTTCTTGGCTGGGTTGCTGTGGTTTGGAAGCCCCTCAAAGCACTACCCACCCCTTGAAAGATATAGCCAGTTGAGATATAATTGGTTGATTGGATTTGATTTTACAGCAGTGATAAGTAAAAACGCACATAGGTCAAATCCTAAATGCAGAGCAGCAAACTTGAGGAGCTACACCAAGGACAACGTTGATGACCAACCGTGGCACCAAGAAGATGGACCCATTAGGCATCTGCTCTAGTCAGTCCCCACTGAGGACAGGGGGCAGGAAGGCCAGGTCTTGAGCCTGTTTTCCTCTATGAAGTGAGCACCAGCTTCTAACTGGGCACTGTGTCCCCCACCTGGATGACCTCCGCAGGGCATGGAAGACGAGAGCAGATACTCAACTTCTGACAACCAGCCTTCAGCTCTTTCTCCAGGTGGCCTGCCTATCTAACCAGGCTCTGTAACGGCAGAGGAGATGCCAGGCACCTCACCTCCGGGCTCCAGCTAGCCAAGCCTGCAGTGAACCGATGCTGTAACGTAGGGTGCGGGCACTGCAATTTCCCCAGTCTCCTTTAGGGCTCCCCCTGTGAGTGTGAGCCAGAGCCAGGCATTTCCAGACAAAAGAAACATGGCCCGGGCACGGATCTGAAGCATCTACTGTGGGAGCCCTGGACCTCAAGCGCTGGTTTCTGAGAGCACACATCTGGTTTCCCTCCAGCCACTGCCAATTCTGAGGCTCCATTTAATACCCAACTGAGATAATGCAAAACTGGTGCAAACCTAAAGTAAATGCAAGAAGTCTGATGACTTTTCAGTAATATTTAGATATACAATTCTGAATCCAACCAAGAATTTACCCAGATGCAAAAAAAAACTTCACACACTTAAAAAAAAACACCACTTTCAATACTCTGTTTAAATAAGCGTGTGGCCACAGAGACAGACGAGTATGATGTCAATAAACAGAGGTTAACGGTTTACTCATCTTTATCATTTACTTTTGACTCCGACATTTCAAAGTAACACAATAAATCACATGGACTCTTTCAAATCCACATGCTAATTTCAAAGAGTAGCTCCTTCATAATAGGAAAATGAGGTGTTCATGGTAAGACGCTGGCCTGTCCCAGCAACACCTCCAAACCACCAACCAGATCAGATCTACCAACCTAACGTTCTTTTTGTACAACAAACGCCAAGAGACAAATTACAACTCTTAAGCCTTTAAACCCACTGACAAGAACATGACTGTGTTTCTAAAATGCCATTGTGAGTGCTGTCACAGACCAGATGCAATCGCCCATGACAGGATGGTTGGTGTTCAAGCACAAACAGCAGATGCCACAGGCACATGTGTGTGTGCTCCTGGGAGGACCCCGTGAGCTGCAGAGCAGGACCCTACACAGGGACCCCTGCAGACTCAGGCTCCAGCCAAGCAACAGGGAATTGAAGCATGCTCTCCAGCCAGGGGATAGCAGCTACAAGCCAGATGTACAGCTCAGAGAAGATGGAAGCCAAAGACGCCCCCAGGGACCCGAGCACCAAGATTCTGTTCATGGTCAGTGCCCAGTGGTGGCAGCAGTAAAATGCAGTTTCTGCTCATCAGCACTGCAGGTCAGCCAGCCTCTGAGTACTAAACCTCAAACCCGATCTGGGAGAGCAAAACAAAACCTAAAAAATATAATAAAGCAGGAAGGGAAGTCTGGAGATATTTGATATTTATCCCCCATCACTCCAAACAGGGCAGCATTCCTGGGAACAAATCTTAACCATGTGTCTTAAAACTTTCCAGCTGATTGGGCCAGGGGGCAAGTCAACAACTCAAGCAAAGCCAAATCCAAGCCCCTTCATGTTAGGTCATGCAAGCCAGGCTTCCAGGTGGGGAGGTCGGGGCAGACGGGGAGTAGAGAGAAAGAGCAGGAAGCAAATAAAAGGTTTATGTTAATGACTCCTGGATCTGAGAGCACCGCATCTCAACAACGGCATTATGGCCCCACTTGCTAGGTCCCCGCTCAATGGGCCTATTCACCTGCCTCTGATGGGAAACATGTGCTGATTTACATTGTTTAGACAGCATGCTATTCCCAAACACATTTGTGTGGGAAAATAAAAACTGTCTAAATGTGACAATTACTTGTCTTCAATGCATAGTTTATTCTTGGCAAGGGATTCTGAGGTTAGTAAGAGGCCATTTTCAAATTAGTTAATACCAAGAGTCAGAAACTACTGCAAATGCTTAACTTCAAGTGTAAAGAATCTCTTCAAACGTTCCACAAGTGAGAACACACCTAAAAAGTTGTACTGAACCTTCAGCCAACAGTGAGCTTCCCTGGGAGAAAAGTGGGGCTGGGGAGGGGCAGTACCTGGGGGTGATTTCACATTTTACTCTATGATAGATGTGTATACTGAACAGTGTGTGCTTGTGTTCATATCACACCTCAGGCAATAAAACCAAGAAAACACCACCACCAACAACAACAACTAAACAAAAAAGGAAGATAGTGATAGAGAATGTTTTTGTACAGGATTCCATTTCAGAAAGAACCGCATTCCAGGTATGGAGCTCAAGCTACAGGAAAGTTATGCAGTAACCTATTTGTCCTTAGCTCGTTTTAAATGTTTTAAGTAAAACTTAACAATTCCTAACGTGAAACAAGGGTTTAGCCCTCATACACACGGGATGAATTCCTAATGACCACAGACAGCACCAGGCCATCCCAAAGGGACACCACGCTGACCCCACAGCCTGCTTGGGTCAGAGCTCCCTCTAAGGGTGAGGACAAAGCCCCTGAGCAGGGTGCTGGGAGTCATGAGGTTGGCGTGATTGTCCGATGAGAGATGGGAGGCTGGGTTCCTCAGGAGCATGTGACCGGGAGCAGAGGCTTGGCCAAGGATGCATACCGTCGATCTTCTTACTCCAATGACACCAGACTGAGTTCACCCACAAACACTTGATGGGTTAGACCCAGAGGCAGGGAGTGGCGCTCAGGTTCTAGATAGACCTCACAGAGGCAGGCCTCAAGCCACGTGTCCAGGTGCATGTGCCTGGTGAGACTGATTTTTCACGGGCCAGAGTTGGCCAAGAGCAGTCAAGAAACAGCAGGAAATTCTGAGAAAGGAGGGAGGCTCCTAGGACTGCCGCCTGGAAACCAACAGACTCTTGGGAATGCGAAGGATCCCAGCCCCGGTGAAAGTAGGGCTAGGGCCATTGTTACTCAGTAGATGTGCTGAGGCACCGCTTCCTCCCTGCAGGCTGCCTGTCACCCTGAGATCGGTCAGATGAAAGCAGGGGTGTGGTGGGGAGAGGAGGGGGCTTGACAAGGGGTGTGGGCAGGGCCTGACAGCCCTCAGCACCTCTCAGAGGTAATGTGACACCTGTCCTCCCGAAGACTGGGATTCTCATCGAGGATACCTGTGAGGGCCACTGCAACTAATGGTTTAAAAAACAGAAAAACAAACTAACTAAAAATGTGCAAATGACTTACTCTCCAAGTAAACTCAAGCCAATTCAAGACTGTCTCAACAACAACAAAAGTAGCAGCTACCATGTGCTAAGCGCCAGACACTGTGCTGAGCACTTTACAAGACCTGAATCACTGACACCTTCCGCCCCTCTGTAGTAGGGGTCATCACCGTGTCTATCTCACAGACGAGGACACTGAGGTGCGGATGTTTGCCCAAGGCCATGTGGCTAGTAAGAGGCAGAGCTGGGATTCAAACCCAGAGCTGGTGCCCTCAGAAGTGCATCCTCTGCCCCTGGAATAGTGGCCTCACTCAAACCTGTGGAGGCCGGTGTGGGCCTGGCACAAGGAGGTGTTCTGGAAGTGTCTGCAGGTATACAGTTGTTCTTCAAGATCCCATAAACCAGGGTGACGGGCTGTCATAGTTAGCTCACTATTCTTTCATTTGCAGGGGACATAAAATTAGAACTTGCTGCTCACAAAGAGTGGATATGTGTTAATATAAGTTCCAAACCTCACAAATTTCTCAGACATTACTAGAACAGTCACTGAAATAGCAGCAAAGCTTGCAACTTCAAACCAGAACAAAAAAAAGGTCTTCAATGAAAGCCAGTCATCTATGCAGCGTTCATGTCTGAATAGCGCATCTGGCACTCACGCAGCCTTCTGAGATCCCCACACACAGCCCTTCACATCGTGCAGCCCCTCACAGCACATGGCCCGGCCACGCTCACAGTGTGGAGGTGCTGGATCTCAAATTCTACCACTCAGCACAAAAGCTGAGCAGCTAAAAATATATCTAGAGAAGGAATGACAGATAATTAGAATAATCTGGGTCCAGAGCACAAAGGGAAAAACTCAGGGATTCTGGCGGAAACAATGAGGCCATCGTCATGCTTGTTACAGACACCAGGACAACCTGGACAGGCTGCTGGCCGTGCTCTCCGCTGGGCAAAGCTTTCAGCACTGCGGTGTCTCCTGCTACGCCCTCTTCCACAGCAGAGCTGAAGTGAAGCCCATGGCTGAGAGGTGTAGAGTCAGATTTATGGCCCCAAACTCCACCATGCTGGGGCACTTCTATGGAAAAGAAGCCAAACTCACAAAGAGCCAGGCTTTTGACATGTTTAAATCAAAATATAAAGTATCTGATGAGATAACATGCATTTAAGATACAGCGGTCTCACTCACCCACCAACACAGAACCGTGCTGTCAATGAATGCCTGCTTTTACACTAGTGCCCTAGCCAGCCCCTGAGCAAAGAGCGCTCCACCAACTCAAGCTCATAGCAGTGTGGAGTGGTAATATCTGGTGTGGTCGGCAAAGCTGAAACCACACGGAAAATGGTGGTCAAGCAGCCTGGCCGAGAGCTCGCAAAGCAAAGCATCCACTCATGGCTGACACACACCAAGGTCCACACCCAGCCTGCCCAGTCGGGAGAGTATGGCCCACACTGTTTAAGGAAATGCTCCGACACAATTCGAGTCTATTGCTATCATCGAGTCTATTATCGGTGGTGCAGTGATAATGGTTCAAGCCTGTAAGTCACAAACAAGGACTCAGACCCACACTGGACAGTTAGATGCGCCCCCTGCCCTTTCACAGTATCTTGTAGAAATGGGGTTTAATGTGTGTGCTGTGGCTCCGGAGAGAACATGCCCACAGACCGCTACCAGGACAGCGCCAGTCATACATGTGTGTGCTGTGGCCCTGGAGAAAACATGCCCACAGACCTCCACTGGGACAGTGCCGGTCATCTTAGACAGCCTCCTGATACGTCTTGCCCCATCCTCACCTGTGAGGCAGGCCCTAAGGAAATGAAGTGGAAGTGTGGGCAGTGGGCACCGTGGCTGGAAAGTCTGGAGCTGGGTGGCTTCTGGCTTCATGGCTGAACCCCAGCTCTAAAGTTGCCCGTCATCCCAGCCGGGGCATCGGTCACCCTGTGCTTGCATCTGTGCTCATGAAGGCCCTGTGGGGAGAGTAGTGCTGTGCCTGGGGCTCTCTCCTTGGTGAGGTCATGTGCTGCTAACAGATGGGTGACTATTCCTGGGCGGGGGCCCACCACGACTGTGCCAAGGTTTCCACTTCTAACTTGTCTGCATACCTTGGCAAGTTCTCTTCGTCCACCAGCCAGAAGCTGCCGCCCAAGCTAGGCCAGGCTTCATGTGTTTGTTGAGTATCCCTCAGACAAAGGGTGCAGCATGAAGTGTTAACGTTTGATGACACAAAACGTCAAATGAGGTGTTGGAAGCAAGAAGCAGAGTTAAAAATGAGTCTGGGATCACCTTACAAGCTTTGTTTGTTGGTTTGACTTTGAGAGTCAATACAAAACAATGGCCTACATTTAAAAAATAAATCATGTATTTGTCTACACATGAAAACAATTCCTAGGTGATTTTTCTACCCTGATTACATATTATGCACAGACTCAATTCTGCAAAGCAGCAATCAGTTCAATGTTCTCCTGATCACACACACACACATATGCATACACACACTATACCCACACCTACCACACATGTGCACACACACGCATTATTACAGATACCTGATGGTCTCAGACATCATACTTTTTCTTCTCTCTAAGCGCAGTGGGCACGTCACACACGTTTCATCTCATTTTGGGCTGCAAATTGTTAGAGGAAATGGGAAGAAAGACGGCAATGGGTCTTACCAAATATTTGCCAATGTTTCATGGTATTGCCCATGTGAGAGGAGACATAGACACTCCAGCTGCTCTGTGTGGCTCCAACAGAAGTCGGCATCTGCTCCTGAGCAGAGGAGGAGGCCGTAGGGTCAGCAACTAGGCTGTTTCCACTGTGCACTGTGCCAAGCTTCTACACAAGCTTAAATCCTTACGAGGCCCAGAACTGCACACGGTTAACAAAGCTCACATAGACATCAGCCCTTGGCAATCCGACTCTGCCCAATTCCTTAGCCTATCAGTGCTATAAATCACGGGCTTCCAGGTGAGGGAAAAAGGGGCCTTTGTTCTCATTGTCCTTTTCAGATTTTCCCAACACTCCGTGAATGAGTTAAAAAACACAGGACTCTCTTTTAGTCATTTCCACACACCGTTAGCAACAGTGTTCACATTTGAGCCAGGCAGCCTGTTTCGCACTGGAGCTATGACTCCTAGATGAAAGATGCCTCATAAACAGTGAATTTAACAGTCACTCCATGCTTCACTCTCAAAGTGAGCAAAAAAAAGTGCCAAACTGTATTATGCCTAAAAATTTTTTTCCTTCTACAGTAATTCTGTCATTTAATAGTCCAAGGGATTAATGTGACTTTAATTAGGACTCTTCATCAACACAAAGCACTCATGTCTTCTGATACACTGACCATGCACCACCAGAACTTGGAGCACAGCAGGCGCCACTGTCTACCACATCATCCACCAGGGTGCTCGGCACTGTCCGCTGCTCCATTCACCATGGTGCCCTGTGCCATGCACTACTCCATCTACCGTGATGTACAATAAGCAGTACCTTGAATGTCTTCCAGTGCTCACTGCTCAGCATCCTGGAGTGATGGCAACATGCTCTTGGCATTTCAAGGCTCTGGAGACCAGCCAGTGCCAGGAAACATGCAGAGCACAGCACACCCTGCACAACCTCCCAACCTAGAGAGCCCCTCAGCTTTCTGCATCTGTCTCGAGTCAAGACTCTTTGCACAGCACAGCAACTTCCCTCTGGAATGTGACCACCAGAGTCCTAACTACCAAAGCTGAGGGGCTCCAAGACCTTCTCCAACTTTATAAAGCTTGGGCCAGTCAGAGCTCCTAGAGTTACACCAGGGAAAAGCGGCCCTGATCGGAATAGGGACTGAACGTCCTAAGAGGTATTTTCCATTTTTAATTTCCTTGAGGAGGAAGAAGTGAAACGTCTGGGGATTTCTACAAGTTTCAGGAGGTATTCCAGCTTGGGAGAGCTCACCTTCCACCCTCTCACTCCTGCACAGCCAGAAATCCAGGAATCAAGTCTGGTTCAGTAGTGATAGCTTGGTATCATTTCATTGGATAGCAGCCACTCTGATATCCTGACAGAATTCTTGGGGCTAAAGACACCTCTCCCTTCACTAGCTGCTCTGCCTGGAGGCAGGCTCGGTGCCCTTGCACCCACCATGGAGCACACTCAAAGTCGCTTCCACCCGCGACACAGCAGGCCCACGGACAGACAACTGAAACCTGTTTAAAAGACTGCGACAAAAAAGAAATCACAAGTCCTACTTATGCAGAAAAACAGATCCTACTGAAAACAAATTTTTAATTACTCGGAAGTCATAATTTTTCAGCCTATTAAGTTAGAAATTTTAATTAAGTACTCTTCTACACATTTTTAGGTTATTACTTATGATTAAAAGAAATCAGTGAACCTATGCTACGTTTTTAAATGGCTTAAAAACGGCAGCGTGTCCATTTGGAATCATTACTATTGTATTCATTCATTCAACAAATAATCATAGAGTACTGATATAGTACTGTGGTATACTACACTGGGTACTGTGAGGACTAGAAATGGATAAGACTTGGATCTAATTTTATTAAAATTATTTCATTTAACCTTTTAAACTTGTATTTGAAAATGATGCAATTGATCAAAAATGATTCTCAAATTATCAGACCTTCCACCTCCCTCACTTGACTGTCCTGAGTCACAAGCATCTGATGTGGGCAAGAAACTAGCAGGACTTTGGGAAAGGCAGCATAGTGACCAATGTGAAATGCGTCCCCATAACCAGGAGTGACTAGTGGATCTTACCATTAAGTCTTCTTCAAACTCAACTAACAGGAAGCCCCTTCAAAGATACCGTTGCTTCAACTCTCTAAATTACTGAAAATATGAGTTTTCATTATGATTTCATCTAAGTTCTCAAAAAAAAAAAAAAAATTATATCCTTCTCAACCACAAACTCCCCAGCTTGCCCTGGGTCCTTCCTGGCCTGAAGGAGCCTTCTGTGCTACAACCACTGGGACAGCATGCAAGAGACTCAACAAGGACAGGGACGAGGCCTAGAAATAGCAGGCAGGCTGACAAAATGGCCTCCCTGCTGCCCTCACAGTGTACTGAGAAGCTGCAGGGCAGTGAGCTCTGGGTATCTGCATCCACTCTGCATCTGGTCAATTTTGTTTCTGTCAGAGGACCAAGAAGACTCCTGAAGAGTAAAAGCCAGAGCAGGAAATGCTAGGGACACCCATTGTCCATCAGGACTGGCCACATCAGACCAGACAATGAACAACACTGCTGAGACCACTATCCAGGGTGGGTCCTAGCACCTTGCTCAGCTGGAGCTAGGCAGCCGAGGACATGCGTACTTCGACCAGGTGGCAGGAGATGTGCAGGTGTTTTTGTGACTTCTCTAGGACACTTTTTGGAACTAATCAACACCAAACTCACTCCACTTCTAACTTTTTATGGCTTAAATTATATTTTCCACCATTTCTGGTAGGGAAGGCTTTTCCATGAGGGATTAATTCCCCAGGCTACCTCTGTTCTCCAAGATTTTTGTTTGTGTCTTGGCACACAGTACAGGAACATATTTTCTTTAAAGGAACATTTTTATTAGAAATGAAGTGACACAGTGTGTCTCCGTGAAGTTAGGATGAGTCTCCCTTTTGCGACAAACCATTAGAACTGGTCTAAAGTCTCCTGGAAATCGAAGAGACAGTTTATCTACTACAGATAGAGACAACCTACTCGCACACATGCACATGCAGACACACACATATGCAGACACAGACACCACACGCACACACGTTACACACATACCATACACACACACCACACACATACGTTTTCCACACAGATGCACATGTACCACACACACACCCCTTCTCCTCACTGCCCCCACCCCCAAAATCTTGGAAGGCCTCATTTCATGGAAAGATTTTGAAAGTTGCTGAAATTTACTTTTAAGCCAAGTATAAGAAGGAACACAAGTTGAGAAGTTTAAAATACCAAAGCTGTTGGTAGGTAAATATTGGTAAAGTTGTCTTACAAATATACAATGAGAATGATCGGGATTTATCACTGTGTTATTTAACTGTTTAATATCTATGCGTTCGTATATCTGTGTTTGCGTACTCATTAGTAAAGATGGTTTTACCAGGACACATACAAAATCATCAAGGTTTTCAAATGATTTGATCTTGTTTGACAGATAGCAAAACCTGTTGCCATCGAGTCGATTCCAACTCATAGAGACCCTATAGGACAGAGTAGAACTGCCTCATAGGGTTTCCAACACTGTAATCCTTACGGAAGTAGATTGCCACATATTCCTTCTGTGGAGCGGCTGGTGGGTTTTGGACTGCCAACCTTTCAGTTAGCAGTCAAGCACTTAACCACTGTGCCACCAGGGCTGCTTGTCTGACTGATACATATAAACTTTCTTAATACACATCTTCAAAGATAACAGCTATAACTGTAAAAAAAAAAAAAAAAGTATCAGTGCTAAAATGTGCGTTACACATAAGTTAAACAGGACAAATAATGTCATGATCTAAGCAGCAGGACTGAAGCTCAAGGCTTTAAAGATTTCCCAGGTGACTAAGAGTCTCCAAATACAGAGAACAACTGACCTGGGTTTGAAAATTTCAATGATATGAAATCTGTTAGCAACAGCGTTTGGCATGAAGCAAGCTCCACTGGCCCTGCAGTTGACACAGGCAGCCATGACGGGAGCATCCCTGCGCATTTCACACTCTGCACCGACCCAGCAGCTGTTGAGTCTGAGCCCAGGAATGCTGACACAGGGCACAGCTCCACGTCCTTTGCTCTTCTTATGCACTTTCAAGTCTGAATTTGCCTTACCAGTGTCAGTTCTTTTAGATTTTCTAGATTAAATAACTAATAAGGAAAGTAAGAACGCCAGAAGGGTCCATGGAAAATTACAAAATTCTATGGACCATTTCTGTGGGTCCAGGATCAGATAGTGCGTTCTAAAATCCGAACAGCAACCCCGATCCCAATCCATCTTCCCAGTCGATGCAACTTCAACACTCACTCATCTAGGACAAATACACTTAAGAGGGAATGCCAAATTCCACCCAACACTGCCTTTTACAAAGTGTACTCTAACTACGTCACTACAAACAGAACAGTGAGACAAGGGAATCACATTATTCATATTGTAAACCTCTCCCTAGAAACAAGGACCTGCAGGACTAGACAGTACTTCATCTTTGTGACCAAATCTCGCTCCAGTCACTGCAGTCAGTGGGACAGTGACTCGGGTGGTTCCAGAGAGTGTTCTAGAAATAAGGAAATGGGAAGAGGGCTCAGGACTCCTGTCTCTACATGGCAACTTGCAAACCACCACGTCATCCGATTCCATTAAGACAGGAGCAGCTCCCAGTGCTTCACAGTGAGGAAATGCTGCAGGGAGCCTGATCCTTCCTGGGAACCCAGGCTGGTGCTGCGGTCAGTATGTGCCTGGCCCTCTGGACCCTCCCAAGCACACAGCACAGGTATTATGGAAAAGCCCCCACTATAAGATGCAGTCACAGCAGGGCCACCCTGACGTCATGAAGGAGTCTGGAGACAAGCCAATACAACCCAGATGAGTATCAATTCATCCAGGGGTCACTGCAATGGCTACCAGAGGACACAGAAAGGAGGAAAGAGATGTTCACAGGGGACATGGCTAAAAGTGATGATGCATGACAAGGAACTGAAATAGAACAGGAGAGAAAAATCTGTGCCTGACTGTAAAGAGTTGGAGGTGATCAATGAGAGCACAACAATGAGAAGGGAAATGAGAAATGTGAAGCAAGAGCCATTCGAGAGAAAGGACAGGCAAGCTGGCTACAAAACTCAGGAGGTCAAGTATAAAGGATGATGAGAATCTGCTTGGAAACAAGCAAGACCACGTCTGCCTCATTTGCTGGTGCCTCTCTAGCTCCTGGTCTAGGACCAGTCCACAGCAGGCACCCAACACAGAAGGAAAGAAGGGAGGGAGGATGGAGGAGGGAGGGAGGAAGGGAATTAGTTAGTTAGCTAGCTAGTTAGTGTGCCTGTGCCTTACCTAAGGCAGTACTCATTACTCCAGCACTTGTATCTCCCTGTCTCCCTTGGTTTCTGTGTGTTTGTCACCTTGACAGAGCCTTCCCATCACAGAGGACCCGTGAGCCCCTTCCCAGCAGGGCCTCCTGTCTGCCTGGCCCTCTGACAGGAAGGGCACTCTAAGACAGGTTTCTAGACAGCTCACACTTGCACACAACTGAATAGGGACTCGTTCCCAACAGGTTCTAATGCAGGTGGGTTCAGAACTCAGCTCTGGGTAACATAGGTCAACGCCAGGGCATGGCTGTGGTTTTACTGGCAGGGTAACTTCTTGTTTAGCCATGATTCCCGCTGAAGTGATAAGGTGGGGACACAGACACTCACTCTGTTTCACGGCAATTCAAAACCTCCCAACCCATCACAATAGGCATGTGTGCTAATTGAAAGAATACTCATCTATATTTAGCTGGGTTTATCCCAATTGGATCTTGCCTGGAACATCAGGAACAGACCCAAAGGACAATGCTGTGCACCCCTGTTGATGCTGAATGCGCAGCTGGCGAGTGGCTGGAGAGCACGTGCAGGCTTTCCAGATACGGGTGTGCTCCTCATCTGAGGATATTACAGCCTACTCTAATTAAAACACTGCCTGTGCCTACCATCATCTAAGCCCCAAGAAAACAATTATCTTTAGAGAAATATGAGGGAAAAGTAATGCATTTTGGGGTGAGCACACTTTAATGAGTTACAGAAGATGTGTGGATTTGATATGAAGTCACATGATAGAAAGCTTCATGTTCCTGAGCATGTGACCTCAGCAGACTCTTGTTTACACCAGGGGCACCAGAACAGGGACAAGTCTCACACTGTAAGTCCATTGGCAAGGCCACTGCCACACACATTCCATGGGCCATGAGGACCACTGGAGCTCCAGGTCAAAATAAAATCCTGACCTGCTGTAATCTGTGGGAGGTTACCTGTGGCAGCCCCCACTTTAAGACTCCAATTCAAATAGTAAAGTCAAAGGGGTTTCAGAGATAATCTTATTCCAATTATTCCATTTCTCAGGAGAGAGTGTAGCCCTATGTAGGTCCACAAAATTCCATGGGTCCTTGTTCTCCCAGCCTACCAGCTCCAGAGCACAGAGCACACACAAGCCCATTCCCGGTCACTCTGCTCCCTAGAGCACCTGCCAATTAGACATTACTAACTGTAGACAGCTAACGTCCCCTCGGATCTTCAAGAAAGTCCCGTCTGCTTGAATCTAGAGGATGGTCCCCTCACTGTCCCCAGGACA
Source organism: Dugong dugon (assembly GCA_030035585.1). Taxonomy (NCBI): domain Eukaryota; kingdom Metazoa; phylum Chordata; class Mammalia; order Sirenia; family Dugongidae; genus Dugong; species Dugong dugon. The sequence goes on from CM057478.1 coordinate 31,774,739, forward strand.
GACCACATGGAGGGAGTGTCAGAGTCATGAGCTGGAGGTGGCACGAACCGCAGACAGTGGGCTCCAGAACAGGGAGTGGAAATGGTGCTGTGACCACCACCTGGAATTTATGGGCTACACCAGAAGAGGTAAGTTTCAGTAAAAGAACAGACACTATATTATAGGAACACAAGTCATCATCTATTGGAATTTAAGGGTTGCTCCCAAACCAAATGTTTAATTGCATCATTCTTAATTAATGCACAAAAACTGGGCCAAATTCTAATCCTGTACTATTTTTTATTGATTTATTTTTTTAATGTCTTGCCATGGTTAAAATGTCCACACAACTCCACAAATATTTCCTAGGTATAGAGGGGCAGGGCTGAAAAAGTACAGGTTGCCGAAGTGTGCCTGAGGTGAACTCCGTGCCTTTGCCTTTTCACATAACTTACCATGTGTGGTAGACTGTGTTCCATTTCTGCGGGGCTAAGTCTGACTTCCTGGTTCGGGAAGGGACAGCAGGAAGAGGCTGTATTGACCAAAACTTTCGTTCTGCTCAACAAACATTTGTTAAGAAATGTGACTGCGACTTTTCTCCAAGTCATCAGAGCAATCATTCTTAATCTTTTCCATCCCAATATCCTGAACGGTATCACACGCCTGCCAAGCCAAACCCTTGGCAATCACACTGTGGACTATAATTTGGGATTTTAAATCACACATATATAATACTTCATACCACCCAACACTTCACTTGCTAATAATCCAAAAAAAAAAAAAAAAAACCACAACCACTGCTGTCGAGTCAATTCCAACACACAGAGACCCTAGAAGACAGAGTAGAACTGCCCTATAGAGTTTCCAAAGCTGTAATCTTTACATGAGCAAATCGCCAGGTCTTTTCTCCTGTGGAGCTGCTGGATGGATTTGAACCATCAACCTTTTGGTTAGCAGCCAAGCGCTTAACTGCTGTGCCACCAAGGCTCCTTACAAACAATAATATTCTATTAATACAATATAAAAACCTGATTATATTAAAAACAGAATTTCAAGTGGAAGTGTGCTCAAGAATAAAGACAGAAACAAGGGAATATAAAAGGTAACATGCCTTACTGCTTGTAGGAATCAAGGTCCAACAATATTTCCACTGAAATGAAGTTTAACTACCAGTATAAAACAAGCCAGTAAGAAAGAGATATACTACTGAACAGGAACCCAGCCCTCTGCCAGCCCCTCTCGATGGAATGTGAGAAATATGCAAACGCAAACTTCATGATGATCTACTCATATTGGCCCCTACCAACAACCTGAAATTAATCACCAAGACAGCAGGACTTCAGAAGAAATGACCATGGATTTTCAAAACTGCATTTCTTTGGCTTTCTGGTTCTTTTCCAAGGCAGGCAACTCTTTTATATTTATACACTGTTACTGCTTCAGGACTGATTAAAACCTCGTGAGCGTTTTTAAGATGAAACTTTCAAAATAAGAAACTCCAATTTAAATTCCAATTTAAACCTTCAAATCTTTAAGGTTTATAGCATTTCTCCCACAACACCCTCTGAACATTCCAGAGTAAGTCTTAGAGTGAGTAACTGTCCTTTCGTTTCATGCTCTCCACATTCCCTTCTGCGTGCCTGGCCCTGGCACAGTGGACACAGCAAGCACTGCCCAGTCTGTGACAAAGGGGCCACAGGCTTCCAGGGAAGAATGTGCGCTTGGTTTCCAACAAGAATAAGTGTCATGACCACGAGAACAAACCAGATCTACATTTAAGGTTCTTACAATCAATTCCACAAGTTACGTCTTATAAAAAAAGAAGACGCCTACTCTGATCCTGTCTAGTTATTTCGAGGGTATATAGCTTCTCTGACAGAACCTCTATTCAAAAGGACTTGGAACTGTAAACCTTTAAACTCGCCCATGAGTTCACTTGATGCTGGAAAGATCAGCACCCAGCGTCGCTCACAGGTTGGGCACCTCACTTTGTAATCATTCACATCACGCGTGCTCAGTTAATGGTTACTCTTTTTGTCACGAATTAGAAAAATGGAAAGTTGTTTGAGCTTGACAGCAACAGACATTACCAAACCTACTACCTTCTTCTAACAGACAACTAACTGTATAAACACGATAATCAATAACATTCGTGTAACTGCAAAAAATGATGATAGATATACAGTTTACTCATAAGGCAGAAAACGATGGTGCAACCCCAGAAGAGGCAGGCACAGCCCCGCAGAGCCCACGGTGGCACTGTTTCTGGGCGTCTGGTGCCTCATGAGCAAAATCGTCCCCCTGCCTGCTCCCTCAGCTGGAGCAGCACCACACAGCAACACGATATCTGAGATCTAAGGGAGGGCCACAGGAAGCATGCAAGAAGCAAGGGCAGGTAAGCACTTACCTGCCCATCCTGTCCAACATGATGTATCTGTAGGTTGCCCTGTGAATGAAACACAAAAAGGAGAAGGTCAAGAACAGAAGCACCTCTAAGACGTGCTAAGACAGAGACACGCGCCATCCTAGGCCATGGGAGTCACGTGTTGACTCTAGGAAGACTACTGACATGAAGTCTACAAAAACCTGACCCCCTGTAACAATCAAAACCCCTAAACAAAATACTGGAAGCTGAGTTTACAGATACTGTTTTTTTGTGTGTGTATAAAAACAAAACACCTCGAAAAAACCTTGCACCCATCCCCTCTGGCCCCAAATGAAAATGTCATTCTTTTACACCTTTTTATTTGGAAATAATTTTAGACTCACAGAAGTTGAAAATTAGAACTGAGAGGCCCCATGTCCCCATCATCAGCTTCTCCCAGTAGGAACCTCTTACATCACGTGAGGACATTGTCACCACCAGAACACTGACATTGGCACAATACAATTAACCTGACCACAGACCTTGCTCAGATCTCGCCCGATGACAATGCATGTTCACTTGTTGTACAAAGAACAGCCATAAATGTGGTAGGCTTTGGGAATTGTCTGTTTGCACATCACCTCGTTTTAACAAAATACTTAATATTTAAATGAACAAGGTGAGGTATTATCGTGAAAAGAATAACTGACCACATATTGCAACATCACAAAAGAAATCATTAGTATTATCAGCAATTCCTTCTAATTTATTACAGTCAATTCCTAATGGGAAGAAAAGACTGAATTATAGATATGAGAGAGTTTCACTTGTGAAAATTGAAAACAAAAGGGCAAATATGACAGTAAAAAACTGAGATCCAAGTAAGGGAGAACTCTTTTTCTTCTCTCTTTCTCTTTTGTGCCGACTTCCCCAATATTGTGTACTGTCTTACCCTTCACCAAAGTTACCACTTATCTATTGTCCAGTTAATATTTTTCCCCACCCACTCCTCCCCTCCATCAAAGATTGTTTCTTTCTGTGTGGAAACCTTTTCATGAGTTTTTATAATAGTCGTCTCATACAGTATCTGTCCTTTTGTGATTGACTTATTTCATTCAGCATAATGCCCTCCAGACTCATCCATGTTGTGAGATATTTCACAGATTCATCATTGTTCTTTATCACTGCATAGTATTCCATTGTGTGTATGTACCATAGTTTTTTTATCTATTCATCTGTTGATGGGCACTTGGTTTGTCTCCAACTTTTTGCTATTGTGAATAATACCGCAATGAACATGAGCGTGCCTATGTCTACCTGTGTGACAGCTCTTATTTCTCTCAGATACGTTCCTCAGAGTGGGATTGTATAGTATTTCTATTTCTAGCTTTTTAAGGAAATGCTGTATCATTTTCCAAAATGGATGTAAAAGTAAGGAAGAATGCTAAAACTACTTTTAGCATCAGCAGCAAAGCAGCCAGGTGCCTGGGGTCCACTGGCCAAGAGAGGGGGCAGACAGGCATGACCCCGACCTGCCCTGCATGCTCAGGGCTGACCCTAACTAAGCCAAATGCAGACAGCACCCTCCACAAGGACGCTGACTCCCCCTTTCTTCCTCTGGACTCTTGGTAGGCCTTTAGTCTACAAATGAAGGACACCCCGCCCCACCCCCCACCCCAACTGTGCACCAATATGTGGAGTAGCAACAACTGGTCCCTAATTACACTGTTAGCTTCTTGGGATGCTGCTCCCCGGTACCCCCACAGCACAGTGCTCAGCAGCTTTTCAGTGATGTTGCCTAAAGTAGCTTCCAATGGCCCTTTCTGAGTGTCCTTGCAGGCCAGCACGGAGCCCAACACTATGGTGCACAGGCACAACCCCACCCTCACAGAGCCGCCAACTAGGGATGGAAGAAACCTGACACAAGGCCACAAGGGGGCACTGAGTCCACGTGTGTGTACGGGGAGGAGATGTGTCGGGCCATACGGTGCCGGGGCAGGTCCCTGTCACACAATCCTCGGAGCAGAGACCCAGGACCCTCTTGGGACAAGAAGAGCAGGACAGAGCCGGTAGCGTGAGCCCAGCTTCCTTGCAGATGGAGGGAGGTGGGGCTGGGAGAGGGGTGCTCAGAAGGCAGCCCCAGCCAGAGCAAAACCTTCAGCACTGAAGACTCTTTCAAAAGAAAAGAGGGCATAGGTACAGGATTTCTGGTTAGGGTGATGGAAAAATTTTGGAAATAGATAATGGTGAAAAAAGAAAAGTGGACAAGAAGTCATACAGACAAAACTGGCAGGTGCAGCGAGGGCAGATGGTGGCAGGCCCAGGGTGGCAGGCAGGGCCTCAGACTGCGCCCAGAAAGTTCGCTGGTCACTACCAGAAGTCGGTGTCATCTGAGGACATTCCCTACATGTCTCATTCGGACACAGATGGAGATCTGGGCGTGCTGGTGACACGGTGCCCTCTGCCAGAAGCACTGGTGGGGAGGGGCGTGGCCCCACCAGCGGACTCACCTCGCTGTCCTGTGTGATCTGGACCTGCTCCCCTTGAGGCACCTGGGCGATGTGGAGGTGGCCCTGTGGGATCCACAGCAAGAGAAAACACCAAGAAGCATCAGAAGACAATCAAAACCAAGGGAAACGCAAAACGCTTTCCGGAATTTTAGTTCTGGATTATCTGCTCACAACTCAAGAAAAGCAGTCCAGTCCTCAGTAGAGTAATATAATATGGGCACAGCGTAAGCTTACTACATAACCTCTTAAAAATAACTTTTAGTATATGATACATACAAAGTATTTTGCAGTAATTCTTACAAGAGCACTGGGTCCTAGGAAAAACCTGTTAAATCTTTAAATGTTACTAAACAAGTAAATTTAAGAATGTGAATAGCACATAGAAAAGTGGGGAGGCAGAAATTTCCCTGAAAATTGGAATGAAGTCTTTTTTTTAAATCACACTCTCCACTCGAAGGGACCAGAAACATAGCTGGGAACACCAGGGAGCGATCAGCTAGCTATCCGGGATGCTGGAAAGGCCATAAAATTGTGTGTGATTAAGGGTGGGGTAATGACACGCATGCATCTACTTGAAAACAGGACAGGAGATTTTTTAAACCAAAGAAACACGTAACTATTTAAACAGCTGGAGTAAACACTAACAAATGTGGTTCCAGAAATCAAAGAATCCAACTAAAATGCATTTACGCTTTGTAGATATGGGCAGACAAATAAGTCCTATAAACTTTAACTTCATGAAATGAAATTAATATCCATTATCTTATTTATAATTCTATCATAGTCAAAATGGACCTTAAAATAAACTACTGTAAATTTTCTATTGCTTTCACTTTACATGTCTATGTAAACCCTGCGTCAAAGTTATCTCTTCTGGAATTCTTTCAAAGAATTTTGTTACTAATAAGAGTAACTGCCTTTGTGAATGACAATTAAACAAAGAATTCACTATTTATAACTGTTTCATCTCCTCTGGAAGAAGAAACCTGACTTAAAAGTTCTCGTTCAGCATTTTCCAAGAGCCTGCCCCTCTCCCAGCAGCCTGCTCAGGGCCGCTGCAGCATGGGGATGGGCCACCCTGGGATGGAATCTCAATATATTAGGTGCTTGTTTCCAAGATGAAGCCATGGCAGAGCAGAAGTACAAAGATGACACCATCTTTAAATGCTCCCATGAGTTTGGCCGTGATTAAAACCATCAGCAAGATTCCAGTGGTGTGTTTAAAATGTCACCCAGCAAAGTTTCCAGAAAAGTCTTTTCCTTTCTACCACAGAAACTCACGAAGGGTTTATGAAGGGTTGTCCCCCTTGGAGTTGACCCCACAGGGCATGGCACTTGCTGCCCAGCTCTGGCTATGACATGTCACAGATATGAAAGAATACTAGCCCATCACAAGAGAGGGTTATGAAGGCCATTTTGGCACATCACTGAGGGAAGCAACCACATGGACTGAGTGCGTGCTGAACAACTTCCAGGTGTGTGCTGCTCAGTGACTAAGGCCACTCGCTCACTGACCACAGAAGGAAGGGACTTCCCCCTCCCTTAGTACAGGGGCCCCAGGGCTCCTGGACTGTGAGAAATGTCTGCAGTGTTTCCCCAGGAAGCCACTGTGATTGCTGAATGGCCTGACCTTGGAGCTGACACTCTTGCACAGACAGGCAACACCAACCTTCCTGGCAGGCCTACGGGAGAGAAGCACAGGAGGCCAGCAACTGGCCCTCACATATTAATTACAAGCCACTGAATGCTGGCCCTCACACATCAATTACAGGCCACTGAGTAACTGGCCATGATCTACAAAAGGTGAACACTCGAACCCAGAATCCCTTGTCCTTTACAATATGCACTTTCACCTCATCCCAAGCTATCCATGTGCCCCAGAAACGCAGAGAGCAGGTATACCCCTTCCTGGGGCTGCCCCCTCTTCCCACTGCCCACCTCTCCAGTGCAGCCTACTCCACTTCACCACTGAGATAGTAGCGAGAAGGAGTACATACTACTTGGACTTGTCCATCTTCTCCGATTTGGTGGATCTGGACCTGCTGGGCATTGGCCAGAGTGTAGTGCAGAGCCTGTGGCTGGGGCTGCGGGATCTCGCTGGCAGGTTGTGGGGTGCTCAGAATGGTTTCTGCAGGGACACATTGTTGGGCGGAGTGCGTTACAAAAGTTCCCAGGAACCAGCACAGTTGACAAACTAATGCACAGATCACCCCCAGGTTCTTTCTTTCCCCTCATCCTAAATCCCACAGAGGAGGAAAGAAAGTCTTCCCACCTAGGCTCTAGGCAAAAGTTCTCAGCAGAGGAACAGTGGCGGCATTTGAGGCAGACAATTTTTTGCTTGAGATCGTTAATAATAAGTTTGAGATCACTGAGATTTCTGACAGGAAGATTAGAGGAATCTAAAGAATGAGCAACTCTGCTACAACAAAATTCCTTCTCTCTGGTCTACTTATTTAAAAATGAGTTCCCTCAGGATGTATCTAGAAAAATGAAAAATAGGAATAAAATTTATATTACAGATTTATTTATGGATAATCAAACTAACTGAAGGCGGGGAACAACTCCATCCATCTCATTTAGAGAGGCATTTCCAATAAAATTTAACTTTCTACTTGGAATCAAAATGAGATGCATTTGTTTTTGATGTTGTTGTTAGCTGCTGTCAAATTGATTCTGACTCATGGTGGCCCCATGTGTGCAGAGTAGAACTGCTCCATAGGGGGTAAAACATTTAGAACATTAAGGGCTCAGTAATTTACAAAAAATTTTCAATGTTTGTGTGTGTGTTTGTGTGTATGTGTGTGTGTGTGTATATAATTTTGTTGCAGAGAAATATGATGGATTGATCAATAAAAGAACTTTCAGGCATAAAAATATATTAGGATGAAATTCTGTGAGAGAAGAATGTTAACATGAGTAGAAAGACAAAAGGGAATGATGTAAAATTTCTGACTATTAAAGGAAAGTTTTTCGTGTATCTTTTTTAATAGCTAATACTGGGCAGCAAACTGCCATGGTATATAGACGCCACTGAATGCATTTTAAAAAGTAGCATAACAATATTAAAATGCTAACACTCACAGTATGCCAGAAATGACATCCTTTTCAATTACTTCAAACTACACTGCAAAATTTCACGTCAACTTTTAAAAATGTCAACTTAAAAATATGCAAAGAAGAACACGCTTTTTCAAAATTCTTTAAGGGGGCCCATGGACAAACATTTAAAATCTACTCCACTGGTCAATAAGAAATACATAACTGAACAGATTCCCAAATACTTTCTATTCCCCTATTAATAAAAAATCAACTGCATTTGAGTTCCCAAATAATTCAAAAACATGACCAAGAAGAATGACACTCCCTGGGGTTCTAAAAAATTATAGAAAATATGATTTGTGGGTATGATATAAATGGTTTTCAAATCTAAGATTAAAATTATCAAAATTAACATTTACTCAACAGCTACCTACAACTATACAACATGAAGACCAATGTAAACCCACGTATTATAATTTCTACTGATAAGACAGTCCAGTGTAAACAATGGCATTGGTTACTTGTTCTAATCAAGAATAGTTTAAGAGCCATGGCAAGGGCTCAGAGATGAGGATGCTCCCACCGATGTGGGTCAAGGGGGGAGCACTGAGAAAGTTCCAGATGGCTCAACCACATCACCCACTGTAAGAAAACTAAACAAAGGACAAGCATTCGTCCCCCAGCTGGCCTGACTCCCCATCAGCGTTCAGAGGACTCATACTTCAGGAAGCAAAGCTAGCTGCACAAACATATTTGCAGGCAGTACATTTTCAAGAGCTGGTTCTCTGTAACTCTGAAATATCTGGCACTATGTAGGGACCCAAGGAGCCCTGGTGGCGCAAACAGCTAAGTGCTCAGCTACTAACTGAAAGGTTGGTTATTCGAACCTACCCAGTGGCTCAGTTGGAGAAAGACCTGGAGATCTGCTCCTGTAAAGATTTCAGCCTAGGAAACCCTATAGGGCAGTTCTACTCTGTCACATGGGCTCCCTAGGAGTCAAAAACAACTCGTGGACGCACAACAACAACAACAACATGTATGCATCCACCTAAGGTTTTCAACTCACCAATGAGGCCAGTTGGAAGAGAAAGTTTCCATTCACACTCTTTCAGTTGTATTTTAAACAGTAAAACCCAGCCGTCTTAAACTCAAGCACATATAAAAGTTTATACAGTGTTGCCCAAGAACCAAGGGCAATACAGACACTGGAATAAATTAATTTTTTTAATCCCTTGAAACTATGATTTTGCAATTTATATCCAATTTGACAGTATTAATTCAGCTTTAAATAGGCTAGCCTTCACTCAAAATCTTAATTATAGTGTTTGAAAAATCCCTTTTTATGTCCACTGATAATTTAAAAGTTTAAGTAAGACAACCCCAGCTGGGACTACTACCAATTCCAAATTAACAAAATCCTGGCTTAATTACACTTTGCTGGATTATGTCTTTCACCAAAATAGCCTTAAGTATCAGATTTGCTTTTTTAGGCTAAGACTAGAAGAAAAAAGAACAAGGACAAAAATTCCAGAAGTCTCTTCAACTAACCACCTACTTTGCTTTACCTAATATTAGCCAAGTATGTAGTAAATTAAAACAGAGAACGTTAAATCAACTGAAGTTTACAAAGCATGTACTTAATTTTTTTTTTTTTAAATAAAGTGTTCTATGTTTCTCTTAAATCCCATTCAGTTCCAACACTTGCAAAAAGAGAAGTGCCCTGGGCTGGCAAGCTTTTGGCTTCTCACCAAATCCACAGGGAAGAAGCACTTGTCCTAGTTTACTATAGTAGTATCAAATGGTTATAATAGTGCAGAAACCCATTCTTACCCCTTACTCCTTTCTTGGCAAATAAACACCTCAAGGCCAAAGGAATATGATTATGCTAATCTCCCTCACATGGTTTTAAAAAAGCAACCCTTTGAACTCCAAGATGTTCCTGAGCTGTGCTAGTGTTTATTCACTCCTACTCCTGACAATGGCGTGCAAGACACCTAGGTCAAGGGCAGTGAAAGTTTCATCTGGTTCAAAAACATTCACCTTCAGAGAGCTGGGGAACAGCTGGCTAAACAGAAGAACTGCGGACTCCCTGCCACTGGGCCCCGACATGGCCTTAGGGGGGAAGGATGACTGTCCTAGGGGCCAGGATGTTGCTGGATGCTGTCTGCAAAAGCCACCTTGGCATTAGCCATCTTATTAGATTTACTCCTTCTCCATCTTTTAGGATCCTGATGATGTAGTCCAACGTATCTAGCAATTGTCATCTTGTATACTGAAAGCTTCTTGCTCACTGAAGTCTCTAGCAAGTAATTTAACTTGGATTTTCATTCTTTATTTGATGAAAGAAGCCACTAACCTTACCAAATGAGAACTACACAGGAAGTGTGTCTGAAATCAATAGAAGGCACACTCTGGCAACAACTCCCCTCATTTCTCATCTCTAGGAGTTCTATATCTTCTCTTTCTCTCCTCACTATATGTTCCTTTTTCCCTTGAAGTCCTTGAATATAGTTTTAATAAATGTTTTTATGCCCCATCTTGTTAATGACTAAGTCTCTATACTAGGTCTCTTTCTATTGACTGTTTTTTCTTCTGATTATGGGTCACATTTTCCTGTTCCTTGGCATGTCTAGTAATTTTGATTGGACATTGGACATTGTGAATTTTACTTTGTTGGGAGTTTAGACTTTGTTTCCTTTAAGAAGTGTTAAGTTACTTGTGGTTCAGTTTGATCCTTCTGAGGCTTGTTTATAAGCTTTGCTAGTGCACGTCTAGGGGTGCAATTTGTGTGACCCACAATAGTGGCCACCTCTCATCTTTAAGAATTCCCTTTACTCTATGAATAGTTTAGTTCCACTAGGAAGGCATGGCCTCTGGTGCTTCTACTGAAAGCCTTGACCAGTGAAGATTCTCTACTCTGGCTGGTGGAAACCTACAAGGATTGTCCACTCTGGCTGGTGGGAACCTGCATACCTCCTGGCCCCATAAGCTTAAGAACCATTTGGCTCCCAGGTGCCCAGCCACTCTTTGCCCAGCTTCATGGAATTTCACTCTAGGCATGCATGTGTCAGAATTCAGTAAAAACTCAAAGGGACCCCTGTGCAGATTCAGGAGCTCATTTTTATGTAACTCCCTCCTCTTCAGAATTCTATTATGCAACTCTCAGCTGCCTCAGCCTCCCCGGACTCTCATCTGTCTCCTCAACTCAGTGAGACAGCTGTACTCTGCCTGGAATGCCCCTCACTGCTCCATGCTTCCAGGGAGAAATCCAGGAGAATAGCAGGGGTCGGCTCATGTGTTTTCTCTTCTCTCCAGTCCTATGCTGCCTATTGGCCAAAGTCTGAAAACAGTTATCTCACACATTTTGTCCAGATTTCTACGACAAGAGAATTAAATCTGGTGCCTTTTACTGCATTATGGCTGAAAGCAGAATTCTCCTACCCCTAATTTTAAACAGCATTTTTTTAAACTATAAAAGTAACACAGTGTCTATTGTAAGTAATTTGGAAACTACAGCAAAACACAAAGAGAAAAACTAAAATTGTACTCCCACTACCTAGAGATATCCGTTGTTAAAATTATTACGTATAGGTTTACAATCACCTTCCACACATAGCTGTGTATTTTTAATAAAAATGGGATCATACTATAAGGATCATTTTCATGTCTGCTCCCTCTCAGTTAATAATATTTAAGAACATATCCCAACTCAGGAATTACACTTCTGTAACATATATAGGGTCACTATCAGTCAGAATTGACTTGATGGCAATGGGTTTAACATCATTTTAATAGCCACAGACTACAATATTGTATTGCACCAAATGCATTTAACCCAGACCCCATGATTGTCACCTCTTAAGACATAGTTCCTGATTGTAATAGAGAGGTCTAGATTCCTCATTAAGAGATTCTTCAATACATGCCATTCAAAAAAGGTACAACTTGTGTGGCCCATAATAGCTGGCCACCTCCCACCTTCAAAAATATTTGGCAACAGTTAAGACTAAGTATCTGATAACTACCACAACAGCTAGGAGAAAAACACTTTCTGAAGTTGGGTTCAGAAAGAATAAAACCCTGAGAGAACTCCAGGTGATCAGGTTTGTAACTTGTAGTATTTTCAGAAGGAGGTGTTCCAACTGACAAAGGCTCCACTCACGACAAAGTAGACCTGGCCCGCTCTGCCCTTGATCCTGAGCCCAACCTCCAATTCCTTCTAAAGTTCCAGGAGCTACTGCCAAGGGAGATACTGCGGGGAATAAGAAAACAACTGAAATATTTTAAATTAGAGCTTTTAGAAAAGGCAAACGGAAGCGGGGGGAGCCTATGAAAATGAGTACACAGTTGTAACCCCTGAGGAGAAGCAACCCTGACAGCAGACAGAGCCTGGAAGATGGCAGGCACTTTCATCCAAACTGCCTTCCTCTAACATCCCAAAACTTCCCCACAGCTTTTATTTTACTGTATGAAATTCTACCAGTTAGAGAGTCATCTGAGTTGAAAAGCCCTCCCTTTACAATTTAAAAATCTCTGCAAAGATTTAGAAGCTGCAGAATAGCATCATAACCATCATCAAAATCATGACTGCTGTTTGCCTCCAAAAACAACTGTATTAGAGAAATTATAGCTTTAACATTTATGACCACTTTCTTAGCATATGTCCTTTACTATTTTTCACTAAAACTTTTAAGATATTTTTTATATGTTCTGAGGACAGATGAAAATGTTCTACCATACATTAAAAAACAAAAAAAATTAGAAGAGATTACAAAATTCTTTCAATTCCACAATTAAATATAAGTCATGATAATAATTTAAACAATTAATTTTTTTTTTAATTTAAGGCCTTTGGAAATAATACTAGCAAAGAATTTTTTTTTCCTATATAGAAGAATATTTTTGCCACCATCAAAGACACAGTGGTTATGTTAACATACAACCAGAAAGAAAGCAAGCACAGATGGAAATCTGCTTTCTCTTCTTTGAGATGATGTTCAAAATCCTCTTTTAATAGATCATATGTAGAAGCCCCATAACCACCCATTCTTAAAGGGGACTAAATGTTTACCAGGAATACTCCTACACTAACACTTTCCAATTTATTAATATTCTAACCTACACTGAATCATATAGTTGCCAAACAGGATCTGTTACGAAGAGAAAGGCCACATTTTGTCAAAGAAAGTGAGTGCATCTCCATACTAACTGGACCAGTGCACGTGTAGTTACTGCACAAGTACAGGCAATGCTCAACGTGCACTACATACGAGGCGTTTCTAGAACAACCGCAGGCAGCAGGGGCCAGGGCTCAAAGGACGGATCCACAGAGTGACTCCCAAGTACATTACTTATTTGTCTCCTGGAAAGTAAAGTTCATTTTAACTTTCAAGGACTCTGTTTGTTTGAAATCACTATGAAAGACCAATCATCACTTGCTTAAATATTCTGAGGCCTCTTGGTGAAGAGGAACACTAAAGCCTATGGTCATTACTAGCAGAGAAAAATAATCACTCCAACGATGCCTAAATGGCGTCTGCTTAAAAAAGGAAGTCTAGGGGAGCAGCTTTCCGTCATCTTGCAAGAAAGTTCAACTGAGCCCTACACTAAAAAATAAAGAGTACAAGTTAGTCTTTACCTTGTCCCTTCATCTGTAGTCACTATGAGGAAAACAAACAAACAAAAATAGCTAGCAGTATGCTCAGAAGCTAAGTAACAGGCACAGGGCACAGGAAGCTGGTAAACGTACAGCATCACCCCAGTCATGGACCTGACCAAACTCCTGCCTTTGGTTCAGAACCTAACATGAGCTCTGTGTGAAGACCCTAGTCTTAATTCCCTCCTCTCTAGGAAACCTCCAGGGAGATCCACAAGTTCTCCAACTGGGAGTAGGACTGATGAGCCCTGAGTGGGCCTAGGCTGAGGTTCCCAACCTCACAGCAGGGAGGGGCCAGGTGCATGTAGTCACATCCAGCCCCTCCCCCCACCCCCCCAAGAAGAAGGCTCTGCCCACTTGCCTCCTGAGTAGTCATCGTAGGCCCTGCTGGGCACTCGAACCCTGCTCAGGCCATTCCGCTGTGAGCAGGACGATGCCAACTACTCTGAAGGCTGCAGGAGAGAGAGGCTTAGATGCCAGAGGGTACCTGAAGCGCTGTAGGATGACGAGGATGGAGTTCTCCGGGAGAAGCTCTTGACGGCCAGGCTCTGGCCTCGCTGCTTCCGCCGCCAGGCTGTCCGGCACTTGGAGTCGATGCTCTGTTTGATTCGATACCAGTCAGATTCCGTGATTCCAAATTTATAGAAGAGGTGACCTGAAAGAACACACCCCATACGAACACACTGTGAGGTGTGTGGAACACACTGTGAGGTAAAGGCTGCCTTCTCATGTGGGAGCAACCTCAACACAAAAGGGTGATCGCTGTTGAGATCCTCACCTACAGCATACAATTCTCCTCCAGTCTTCTTTGAAAATAATCCAGAAAATCAAATTTATAAGAGAATATAGTTAGCTAGTCAATAAATCATCTTCCAAGATCAGATACAATATTTACTCAAGTATAATCACAAATGCTTTGTTGAGTCAATGACTGTTAGAATGGACCCTGAGATCTCTTCCTATGGTTCTTGAACGTGTTGTGTTGCTGGCTTATGTGATTTTACTTGCACTTCCATCTCCCTCCTCAGCTAGACCACTGGGTCCCGAGGGCAGAGGCTGTATCACACGTGCCTCACTCCTGAGAGTCCCTCACATACCTACAGTCACCCCACAACTCCCCTCACTCACAGCAGAGCACATATTGGGACCCACGTTCATGAGTCACAGGGAGCTCTCAGTAACCGCTGAGTAACACCCAGAAAAACCCTTCTTCAGCAGTGAGGGCACGGGAGGGTGTCATGGATTGAACTGTATCCCCCAAAAATATATGTATCAATTTGGCCATGCCATGATTCCCAGTATTGTGTGATTGTTCACCATTCTGTCATCTGATGTAATATTCCTGCGTGTTGTAAATCCCAATCTCTGCCTGTGGTTAATGAGGCAAGATCGGGTTACGCTGATGAGGATTAGGGTGGGATGTAACACCCCCACTCAGGTCACATCCCTGATCCAATGTAAAGGGAGTTCCCCTGGAGTGTGGCCTGCACCACCTTTTATCTCAGAAGAGATAAAAGGAAAGGGAAGCAAGCAGAGAGGGGGTACCTCATACCACCAAGAAAGCAATGCTAGGAGCAGAGCGTGTCCTTTGGACCTGAGGTTCCTGCACTGAGAAGCTCCTTGACCAGAGGAATATCGATAACAAGGACCTTCCTCCAGAGCTGACAGAGAGAGAAAGCCTTCCCCTGGAGGTGACACCCTCAATTTGGACTTCTAGCCTACTAGACTGTGAGAGAATAAACTTCTCTTTGTTAAAGCCATCCACTTGCGGTACTTCTGTTATAGCAACACTAGATAACTAAGACAGAGGGGCACCAGGGTCAGACATGATTCCGCCACCTCACCAGGCCCACCCCTGACCCCAGGTCACAGTGCCTACTCTCGAACTGAGTGGTTACAGGAAGTTTAACAGTCGAGAATGTGGGAATCATAAGAAAGGGCTCAACCAGCAGGCTGGCCTCCTCTCTAGCTGGCTCATGAAACTTCAGTGATCAACAGGAAAACGATGGATGAAATTCAAAATTTTAATAATAAAAAGATTAAGCTGAGAAACATCCTGTTTTGACTACTAAGAGCACTGCGTTTGGACTATCTACTGAGGGTCAGATTACTGTCCCAAGCCCTCCAATCTGTTCCTATTGAGCCCAAAATACTAGAAACAATCAAAACAAAGGAAGTGTTTGTTTTTCAAGTCCCACATTCAATATCAAAAGTTTCCTTTGTTTTAGAAAGATACTTCTTGAATGCTTCTAGGCTCATATGCTTAAAACATCTTTGAATATAATGGCAACAAAAATATCTTTAATCTAGATAAAAATAAATTGGGGTAAGGAGGGGTAGGATTTATAGGATCAGAAAGAACAATAACCTAAGGTAGTTCAGAGGCACTTTTTCATCTTCCTACATAAAAGGAAATTCTTTACTTTGTGATTTTTAGTCACAGAATCATGAACTCAGTAACTACTTACTGAGTGACCGTGACATGCCAGGCATGGCTTTAGGTGCTCGGGATGGCCTCAGGAATGCCTGGCTAGTTACTGACTGTAGTTACAGAGAACCCGAGAACCAGCTGTAGTTTCAGGGAAGCCCAAGTGCTGGCTGTAGTTTCAGAGAAGTTCAACCGCGACTGCTAGTTCTAAGACAAGATGAGAAACGGCAATCACATCCAGTATCAAAGCATCCTACTGCATGTAGTCTTCAATAAAAAGATAGAAATATTCTAGAAAGCATCCTTCCATATGCACTGCTTCACCCTCAAGAAAAATGTCTTCCAAATTCCTCTAGGGATTAATGAGATTATACAAAGCTTTAAAATTTTGCTAGCAACAGAAAAGAATACATACAAGATACACACAGGTACACACATATAAAAATAAGCAAAAAGATTAAAAAAGAAATTAGTCTATAGCATAAATAGTCTACAAGAACCATGGCGGCCTCATCTACCCTGTGACCAGAAGAACTTGATGGTGCCCAGCTACCACTACTGACCACTGTCCCGTCAAGCTGTCTGGCAGCCCCACAAAGCCGGAAACAGTCTCCCCTGTTGTTGTTAATGGTCTTTCCCCTCCCAGAACCCCCATGATGGTCTCCTTGCTTCCTTGAGAGTGGCCCCAGGATGAGTGAGTCTGGGACCTCAAAGTCCTGGAAGAACCTCTAACCAGCTGGCCAACCTTCCCCAGCACCCTTCCCACCGAGAACATCAGGTAGCCTGAAGTAAGGGCAACACCTGATCCGGGATGCTGCCCTTTCCTGGTTATCAGTACCTGGCAACCTGGTATGCGGCCCTTTCCTAGCTATTAATATCCAGGAATTCAGAATGCCCCTCTTTGCCTAGTACCAAGGACCCGGAATGCTACCCTTTCCAGGTTATCAGTACCTGGGCCCAGTATCCACCCAGCACTTCACTTTTCAGGGAGACAGCCCTCACCATGCCCACCACCTGTACTTACACCGGATCCCGTAGATGGTGAGGGGGTCGAGCTGCTTCTTCCCGTGCTTGCCCTGGCCTGAGAGGTTGGAGACGGCCTGCACCTCGCGGTGGAAGAGGTAGTCCAGCAGCGTGAGCGCCATCTTCTCAGCGGTGCGGCAGTTGGTGCTGATGTGCAGCATGTCAGAGGGGATGATGGCACAGCGCACCCGCATCTCTGGGTTGTTCTCATCGCCCAGCCAGGTCCCATTGGGGTAGTCCTCTGAAAGACAACAACACCCCCATAGCCACAGTCAGGGCGTGAGCCGAGGATGCTCATACTTCAGAGCCACCTGAGCGCTCAGCTCACACACTTGAGGAAGATAAGCCATGAGGCTGGCCGGCCGGCCAGCCAGCTGGCCAGCCAACCCCTCCCCAGCACCCAAAGGTCTGCCAAGAGCCCAGAGCCAGTCCTACTATTGGGGAAGGAAACAAAGGTGGGGGTGCTTAAATCTGACCAAGAACAGAAAGATGATATCATTCCCCCAAATGCTGTCCCAAAACCTTTTGATCTGTTTCAGAAAGATAAACAGAACATTCTTGATGGCTTCCACAGGAGCTAAACCTGCCTTATTAATGCCGTTAAAGAAAACAAACTGCAGAGCCTTGAGCTCAATTCACATACTTGAAATCTCCTCCAACAGGACACAGTGTGACTACCGTGCAAACTGAGGGGTGCTCTCCACTGCACTCACACGCCCACCCATGGTCGTTTGCACAGTCTGAAAGAGGCGACGGCAAACTAGAGGCTGCTCTTTGAAATGTTAGATTTGCTTGACAGCCCCAGCAAGGCACGAAGCTTTTAAAAAACAAAATGTTGTGTTTGTTCTCAGCTGTGTCCTAGGTCTCGGAGGACGTATGTACACACAGCGCTGTCTCAGTCGGCCGGTGTCAGGGACCCCACAGGAGCCCCATGCCTCCTTTGCGCCCTGCAGTGCATTGGAGCCGCCAGCAGAGCCCATGCCTCACTGACTGGCCCTGCCCTGGACAGCTGAGAGTGGGCGTGTGCCCTGCAGGAGAGGACGTGGCACACGTACTCTGTGCTTTCAACTGCTGGACTGCATAGAGGAAGCCATGTGCCAGTTCAACGCATCCTACATGACACAGTCTGAGTTCTCTTCTCCTGCGATGCAAAAGTGACCAGATCGTCACGGACAAACTGCTCAGCCTCTGCAGTGCTCGCCATGAAACCCTTCCTGCTCTGTGAAACCTGCCTGCCTTCCTTCTTCCCTCCCTCAACGTCAGCAGCAGACCTGAGTCTGCATACTGGAAACTCCCTCTTTTGTCCCACTGCTCACAGCTCCACCAAGTGTCCTTCCTTGCCACGCCCCCTCCCTTATCCTATAGAACACATTGCTTGTGATGTTATGATTCCCGAGGTTGCTGACACAGACATAGAAACCCCCAGGCCTGCATCTGGAGGGGGATCTGCGGGAGGTGGGGGGAGGAACATGAGGAGCAGGGCTTCATGCCCAGTAAGTTCATGCATCATGGGGGACATCATGCCCAGGGGCTGCACGCTCTGCTAGCACTTCTGACCCCAGGAGCCCTTATATTCTAGAACACGACAGGAAATCAGTGCCGATCCCCATGGCTGGCACATGCCCCTACTTCCTGCAGAATTGACTTTTCTTCTGTGCACCCCCACACCTCAGCTGGCTCCCGTCTAACTGAAATTCCAGTGCAAGCTTGGGATGGATGACCATCTCCCACAAGGAGCAGAGATTTGCGACAAGCGGCCCCTGGACTCCCGGAGTAGCAACCAAGGCAAGTCCAGCCTCAGCCTTGCAGACTACAAATCATCAACCCTGACTCAGGGCTTCCTCAGGGCAGTTTAAAACGCAAACGCCAAGGTGGCAGGCACCACTGACACTTACTTTCTTTGCCTCTAGCAAGGCCACAGAGGGAAGCCAGGGGACAGGCCCGAGTCATGGTGACATGTTTGCTCAATGTAGAAGGGAGAAAAGAAAGAGCAGCCAGGCAGCCGCTCTGCCTTCCTCCCAAATGGGGAGATAGGCAGAGCTCTGGAAAGGAGGTGGCAGTGGCTAGCTGACGGAGGTCGCCACAACACCTGCAGTGGCATCTGCATGGCCCAGCAGCACTTCCTGCTCCCTCTGGGATAGAGGACTGTGGTTTTTTTCCCAACACTGGTGGCATCATGGTGCTATGCCAGACACAGGCCAGGAGAAGACCTGCCCTCCATGGCTCTCCTACCTCCTAGTGGGGCCTTGGGCAGGTCACTTGGCTTCTCTCAACCACACAGACTCCATCTCTGTATGACAGCCTCTCAGGGTGGTTTTAAGAACAGCACAAGTACTGGATGTGGAAGGGCAGAAGGGTCCCCCGTATGTAATCACAAGCCTTGGGAACGCTCAACTCAGCAAGGAGATCCAGCACCTTCCATGCAATCTCCTCTAACCCCCAACTGACCAGGTTAGGGTGCAAGAAGCAGTCATCCCCACCCCCCGTGCAAATACTCCACATAGGGGCTGATCTGGAGGGTGAGGTGGGGTGGTCAGCAGGGAACTAAGGGGCCCACATCTGCTCAGGCTTTTCCAGGCTTGGGTGGTGAAAGTGTGTCACAACCCAGTGGTCATGGCTTCAATATTCTTTGTGAGATTTCTTTTGAAACATCTGATATTTATATTCCAGCTTCTGTGCAAACAGGAGGTTCCTCCAGTGGGCAGCCAGCATGGCGTGGCTTTGCCAACAAGCCTGGAGCACAAAGGAAACCCCAACAGCTCATGGAGAGCAGGGAGCTGGCTAAGGACACAGACAAACAGCGGTTACAAAAGGGGAGGCCCTGAAGCAAGGGGCGGGTGCTGGCCTAGAGAGTGACAGGTGGGTCTGCTGCAGATGGGGCTAGGAGCCCCAAGCATGAGAGGACCTGAAGCAAAGGAGGGGGAGGAGGCAGCCATGAGAAGAATCCCAGAGATATTCCAGAAGAGGAGCAGTGCATAGGCCAGGGCCAGGAAGGAGCAGGGCACCCTGGGAATGAAAGGGAGCCAGTGTGCATGGAGTAAAGAGTACAGGGAAGGGCAGGCGAGGGTGGAGGGTCATGCAGGGGCGAGTGCACAGGAATCCCTAATGATTCCATGCAGAGCAGGGACAAACAGAGGAAGGCCAAGGAGGATGCAGGCGGCTGCTGTGGGCTGTTTAGAAGATGATTGTTACATATCCTGACAGGGTTGGCTGTCCTTGTGCTTCCAGAGTTCTCAGGCACTGGAGCTAACTGCAAACATGGCCCAACCTGGTGACCACCAAGCACCTTTGGGCTCAGGCATTTGAGGTCACAAGGTAGCCAGAAGGCAGCAGCAGCACCTCGGGCATCAGAAGGGCAGAGTGCGTGGTTGCCCCTGCGTCCCTGGAATGGTCTCAACACAGCAATCAGGAAAATGCAGGCAGCAGTGGGCTCAGGGCTTTCAGCTTTAATTCTCGAACCTTTCTAAGACAACCTCGTCCCTTCATGAATAACGAGTGACACTGGCTTCTGCTGAACCAAGTCTTCTCTGTTTAGACAATACTTTAAAGTAATATAAACACTGCACAGAGTTCTTTGTTGTTTTTCAGGCAAGGCAGTAAAAGCCACTCAGAGTGTCAATAAGATGTCGCGCCTGGAATGTCAGAAGGACAGCCATCCAGCCAAGACAGTGATGTGAGCATGATGCTGCCACCTCTCCATGAACCTCAGTGACTCAGATGAGGGTAAGAGCAGCACCGGGACTGTTTTTGTTTTTTTTTTTTTTTGGAAGCGAGGGCAAGAAAGGGTCGCTCTGTTGTAGAAATTCCCCTTCTCTGTAAGCCACAAAGGTCCCTGAGTGGTACAAATCGTTTGTACCCAACTACTAACCTAAAGGTTGGTGGTTCGAACTCACCCAGTGGCACCACAGAAGAAAAGCCTGGCAATCTGCTTCTCTAAAGATTACAACCAAAAAAAAAAACCCCATGGAGCAGTTCTACTCTGCAACACACAAGGTCATCATGAGTCAGAATTGACTTGAAGGTAACTGGCTTGGTTTATTTTTATTATTTCCAAGTCACTAGTATCCTCCTTAAGATGTGGTTCACCTCCACCAAACAGAAAAGAATGCTTCCCTCACTAACCCTACCTCGGCTTCCCCAGCACTCTGTAGCTGTGGTCTGTGTGCCCCACAAACCTTGGGGGGGCCGGCTAGGAATTGGCCACGAGACACCAAGTGTGCCTCAAGCCCTGGGCTGCTCAGAAGTTCACCTGCCTTCCCATCACAGAAGCCACTATAACAGAGTTTAGAGCCTGAAATGATTAACTTCTGAAATTGAATTCCCATGTCTTTAAGAATTTGGTTAGAACCAACCTGTGAGCTAATACCCTGCAGTTTGTGAACGCGATATTACTCTACAACTGATAGTAAGACATGAGTTAAGAAACTCAACTGCATGAGTCCCTTTTCTCCATTTGCTGAGATTCTCGATGCATAAATGCAGCATAACGTAGCTCAAGAAAGGAGTTTGATTCTCAGATCTGCCATTTATAGCTTTTGAAAAACTGAACAGAAAAACTTCTTCATGATCCTGAAGTGCAAAACCCTCTCCTTTGATGCTCAGAGGGGTTGTTATTAATGCTCAGATGAAAACTG
Organism: Dugong dugon; assembly: GCA_030035585.1. Taxonomy (NCBI): domain Eukaryota; kingdom Metazoa; phylum Chordata; class Mammalia; order Sirenia; family Dugongidae; genus Dugong; species Dugong dugon. The sequence continues at coordinate 31,796,373 of CM057478.1, forward strand.
CAAAAGTGCAACAGAAACCCTGTGCAGCTGCACAAACGCACAAACTTCATAATAAGCATCATAAATTGTGAGCATCACAGTCAATAAAACCTTCCATTCTTAGTGAAGTATGTATTCCGGCAAACTTTTAACTAGTTAAGCTACAAAGCACCTCAAAAGCAAGCCCTAACAGGGGCAGGCCCTGGCCTCTTCTTTCTTGAAGAAATCAGGAAGACTAACAAGTTCACCCCTGCTCTGTGTTCTGGGCCACACGCACACCAGTGCTTGTGGCGCTCCTGGCGGTGCCGGCAGGGCTCTGAGAGTCCGAACATGGGACAGCCTAGGCAGAGAGCACTAGACAACTTGCCCAGGGTCACTGCCCCATGTGGGCCCATCTGAGCAGGCAAGTTCCCAAACCCATACCTCCTCTCTGAGCACTAAGGCAGGCCTGCCTTCATTAATTCACACAGTAACCCAAGAAACTGGCACTGTGGTCCATCTCACAGAGGAGGGAATGAAGCCTCTGCAGTTTCCATACTTTGATCAAGGTCACAGGGCAAGTGAGGGCGGAGCTGAACATGAGGTCACAGGGCAGGTGAGGGCGGAGCTGAACGTGAGATCACAGCGCAGGTGAGGGCGGAGCTGAACGTGAAGCAATGCTCCCAGCTACTACTACACCTGCCTGCAGTGAACAGGGCACTTCAGGTGCCTCTTCCAAGAAAGCTGCTGACCCTTAAAGACACGTTATTTGTCTAAAGTAAAAAGCATCTAGTACACATGCTTCCTGATACAGTTTATTGGGTTATTAAACTTTCTACAGGTCCAAAACTGTCTACCAGGAAAAAAGAAAAGAAGATTAAAAATACCAGCCTGGAATTTGCACAGTCAGATCACAGGGAATTGTTATTAATTTCTTTTTTTTTTTAACTCAATCAGGCAGTGTCTATGAGAAGGAATTAACCAAAAGTTTAATGCAAACTTCCTTGGAAGGCCACATGCCACTCCTGTCTCTTCTGCTTTCCCTCAAGAGCTGACTCCCCAAGAGCAGATTAGAATAACTCAGCATGTGTTCCTCCATACGTGACTCACGCCTCCACCAGGGTCACTGTGGGCATAAGACTCCTAACCTCACCTCCATGAACTGTGGCCACAGGTGTGCAGTCACCAAGAAGCCCAAGCCAGGTGACAGCATTGTGTAGCAACTCTATGACCAAACGCAGTGAGGATAATAAACACCATGGAAACAGGGGCAAACCATCCCAGTGGAATGAGAGGACTGGGTTTCCCTCCTATCACCCATGAGACCTCAAGGGATAGAGCAGCACCCTCCAAGCTCTCCAACCAGCAAGCAGGACGGCCAGGGGGCTGCAAAGAGGCCGCTTCTCATCAGTAGGGGCACTGGCCGAAGCCTGCTCACTTGGGTCTGACCTCCCCTAAATGTGCTGGGCCCTCGCACATCTTCCTTCTCCACGAGCCAGGCCTCAGCTTGGACTCCACATACTCTCTGCGTCCTGGGCTGCACACCAACACCTCACTCTGACAATTGAAGGAAAACAATGTGGAGCACCAGCCCACATAAATATTTCAGAAACGATTCTGAAAGAACGTATTTATTTTACTAGAATGGCTTGGTCCAATTCTGGCATCTGAAACAACAGAAAGATATCAGTAGCTTTATTTTTTATTAAAAAACTACAAATTGGGTTATAGGAAAAATAAACTTCCTTTCTATTCCAATCATTGATATCTTCAATGAAGTTAACTGGCACTTCTGAAAAACCCCATTAAAACAAAAAACCTCCAGCAGTAATCTGAATTTTCTTACCACTGAAACAGCTCAGAATACAAGTATTTGCTTTGAGGTTCTACTTTAAAAGCAGAAAAATGAGAGGAGTAGAAAAAACACCAAGATAAAAAGGATGACCAAAGAAGAAACAGCCACCTGGTTCTATGCTTCCTCTTCCATTAGCATGAGAGAAAAATGAAGAAACAACCAATAAAAGCCCAAAACTCCCCCAGGTTGGCACAGTACACATCCCTTCCTGGGCTAGGCTTAGCATGACCACTGACCGCTCTGGTCTAACCCGGGCACCAATCCACTGACCCCAGGGCTACTGACCCATGAAACACCCTGGGCTGGGCTTGGCATGGACCCATGGAACGCCCTGGGCTAGGCTCAGGACAGACCCATGAATGCCGTGGGCTAGGCTTAGGACCGACCCACAGAACCACCCAGGCCAGGCTCAGCATCAACTCTTCCCCAGTGAGACAAGACAATGTTCATTCCGCACCTATGATGTGCTAGACACACTGCACATGTTATAACAACTCCAGGACTCTCTTCTGAGGAAATCTGGGTTATCAGTGAACTCCATGCAAAGCACCATCACTCCTCATGCGCCAGTACCAAGCCCAAGTCAGCTGGCGAGGCCTGCACACACCTGGCGAAGCCCGCATACTTGGTGAGGCCTGTGCACATGAATAATGTTCTGCACACATCCAGAGGGGCCTGCACACACCCAGTGAAACCTGCCTACCCATTTAGGATCTGCACACATGGTGAGGGTCTGCACACCCAGTAAGGGTCTACACACCTGGTGAGGGTCTGCACACCTGGTGAGGGTCTGTACACCCTGGTGAGGGTCTGTACACTGTTAAGGCCTGTATACACCCAGTGAGGCCTGTGCACACCCAGTGAGGCCTGTGCACCTGGTGAGGCCTGCACATACCTGGTGAGGGTCTGCACACATCCAGTGAGGTCTGCACACATCCAATGAGGTCTGCACACCCAGTGAGGCCTATGCACACCCAGTAAGGCCTGCACATGAGGGTCTGCACTCCCGGTGAGGCCTGCACCAATCTGGTGAACGTCTACCTACTCTCTCCCCATGAGGCCTGCAAACACCTGTGCACCTAGGGCCTTGGGAGGGACTGAGTCAGGCCACGGGAGAGCTATCAGCCATAACTACACCACCTCACTCCCACAAAGTCCTTTCCAGGGACAGCATGGTTTCTGCCTACAGCATCCCACCCTGTCAGCCACATCGAGCATCTCAGAGTCCAGGTTACAACTCTAAGTGCATGCCGCATGGACACACTGTGGGTTTCGGCTGCGTGCCCCCTTACCCCCAAGTAGACAGCTTGCCATCGTTTGCTGGTTTTCCACTAGTATGACTGAGACTCTCCATATTCAGCACTCAGCAGCCACCAAGAGAGACAACTAATGAGACATTTCAGTCTCTACCCATGGTCAAGGAGCAAACTAAAAGAAAGGAAAACTTCATGATTCACTGCTTACACCACAGCTGTTCACAGACTAGGAACACAGTGTTGATTTCACAACACAGTCAGCTTCACATCAATGAAATTCCTCAGGTGCTAGCCCTCAACCACTGTCAGGAAAGTTTTCAGAGAACAAATTCAAGGTTATGAGCTACTAGCGGGTTCTATTTTCCATCCATATCAAAAGTTAATTTTCATCTTGCTTGTATAAAGATACACACAAACTGCTTATGAATTTCACATGTGACACACTGTATGAAACGAGAGAAATAATTCCCACAATGAACAGTGCTACAGAATACATCCACATGGAATCCACAGAAGGGGAAAACCAAGGCCAGTCCCCTGACAGCTGTCAGGCTGCATCACTGCATATGAACATCAGGGTGCAAATATGTCCAGGGCCACTCTACCCCAAACCAAACTATAACGTAAGAATGGGTGCCCACCTTTCTGTCTTTAGATGTAGTTAATGTTGTGCCTGTAGCCCCAACACCCACACTTATTTGGAGAAATTTGACATCTTTAAGGTATAAAAGAGGTCCTGAGGTGGTGCAAACACTGCACTTAATTGCTAACCTAAATGCTGGCGGTTCAAACTCACGCCGTGGTACCACAGAAGAAAGGCCTGGTGATCTGCGTCTATAAAGAGCACAGCCATGAAAACCCTATGGAGCAGTTTATTCTGTAACACACGGGGTCACCATGAGTCAGAGTCAACTTGACAGCAACAAGTAAGCTATAAAATAGAGTGATAACGTGGGTTTTTGAACTGGCAACTCAATAGAGTAAGTTCCATACAGGAGAATGACATAGAAGAGAAAAAGTAAACAGTCTTTGGTCTACAGCCAGGCGTTCCTCCCCAGAAGCCACATGACCTCCCGGCTGACTGGAGGGCAAAGCGTGTGAGCCAGGCCTGCTGCATATGTCCCACGGCCAAGCGTCCCCACCTCAGCTCACAGCAAGAACCACAAGAGCCTCTTTCTATGGAAGGGCCACGTCTGACCTCCTGAACTGCTTATGTCATGAGCCTCAACTCTGATTAAAGGGCATGTCCAAAAACATCTGAGTCTTTGGCATGAAGGACAGTGAACCGCTGAGCACAGACATGGTATCCCTAATTAATGTCACACGCTGCCAATTCTGTAAATACACAAGAGTTGTCAAAATGACAGCCCCCTTACAGTTAGTGTTCTAGAACACCCTTTCATGACCACCCTTTCTGATGCAGGATGAACAATATCACTATGTGCTCATGCTCAAGAACCCACTTGTATGTTCTTAGACTATTTTCTCTTCATTAATTTGGCTTTATTTTGGTCCCTACCTTGTCTGTAACCCTATTCTTCTTAGCAGCCAGTTTATGACTGCCACGAATAATGTGCACTGATGTTATCAAACTCCTAAAGAATGTATATAAAATAAACTTTATGTAAAATAAATCACATACACAAATTTTTAAGAAGTTTTTTCAGCAGGATTTTCTTTACGTAAGTAAGGCTGTTTTTTTATGAACACACTTGCAACGCTTACTAGTTTTATTTCAGAACATACTGCATTATCAACATCCCATAAAACACAAAGAGCTCTCCATTCCTAGGCCTGGCAATCTCCCACAATGAACTGCTTCTCCCGTCTTTCTTTTGCTGCTCCGCGTAGCACATCACAGCTATTTGCCATACAGGTCACGGGGCTTTGGAGCATTCAGAGGGCCAATTCCAGACAACAATTCAATTATACCTGAAGTACAATGCTTCCCCCATTAAAATTAAGTACACAACACTTTTGTACGTATGGTTAGTCGTTTTGTAAGAATTACAAAATCCGTACACAGTAGGAATTTTAACTTAATTAATTTGTCTAAATCCTTTAATTAATTAACAGATTCCATCCTCAATCCATTCTCCCTCATCTGTTTCTCTAGCTCAGTTGTCCAGCTTTACCTGGGAATAACCACATACCACACACTTTCAGTGGGGAGCCCTGGGATGCAACAGTTAGGCGCTCAGCTGCTAACCTAAAGGGTTCGAACCCACCAGCTGCTCCGCAACAGGAAAGACCTGGCAATCTGCTCCCGTAAAGATCACAGCCTGGAAAACACTACAGGGCAGTTCTACTCTGTCACATGGGGTTGCTATGAGTCGAAACTGACTTGACAGCACCTAACGATACATTTTCAGTACTTAACAAAGATGAGTACTAACACCTAACCAGTCAACTGAAGAGAACTGAGAAACATGTTTCCTGTGCACTGTTCGGAATGACCAAGAGATGTCGTCTTCAAACAGGGTTTATGCCAAGGCAAATGGAAATGCCTAAGCAAAAAGCTAGGACACAACGATATGGTACCTCTTCTGGATAGTAAAGTGACTCTCGATTTTCTCTAAGGTGCCAACTCATGCAGACCGTTTGGGATTCTTAAGAAATAGCCATTTTGAAACCTGTGGTCCTCAAGAACTTCAGGCACTTAACTACTTTTATAAGAAAATAAGAACAAGCTGTGCGCTTTCAACCCTAGGCTCTTATGAGGAACAAAACTGACTAACTGTAAAGACAAGCCTCTGCCCTTCAGCACTTCTCATGCTAATAACGCACTCTCTAATATAAACTGGCTCACTTAGCAATCTCTGCAGCTGGGCCTATGGTTTCCAGTCAAGGGGAGGACATAGGCAGGGAAAACTGCTAGTCCGGTTCTCAGAGCCTCATCCATCTCATGGAAATGTTTATCAGATTATGCCAGTGCAGGTCAATAGCAAATCTGGTATCACAGATGTTAAAGGATTAGTTATTTTTCCAAGATTTACATATACAGCAATCACTTAAAGATGACTCCATCTGTCTCTGTATAATCTTCACCAAACCACAGGGTCAAATAAGGCACCTCAGCATATATTTTTGTAACATTGAAACTCTAGGGGGACGTACATTCCCAAGGACAGAAGTCGGTGAAACAGACTGATTACAAAAAGTTTTCTCCTAATGGAGTGATAACAGACTGCTTCTGAGTTATTACTTCTTTCTCCTCAAAATAAAGTCAAAATAAAATTTTTTTCTAATTTGCCCCAATTTTAACAACCTGTGTTACACATCAAAGTCAAGTTTGGTGGAAACAATTCATTTTAAAAGTGGTTACAAAACTTTGCTCAAAACCTTTGCTAAGTAAGAATCGTTTCCCCCAAAGAGCATCATCTCATATCTGAAGAACTTAGATAAAAAGAAAAAGTGATTTTTTTCTTTAGGAGTACTAAGTAAGCTTCCTCCAGATTATATCTTCTTTTGTAAGTTCCATCTGAAAGTCAGTCCGTTGTTTTCCTCAACTGAAATATATTTCACATTAACCATATTACATTAAGAAACATAAATAAAAAGGATGAAAATTTTGGTTTCTATGATAACTCCTGACTCCCCCAACGTATGAAGTTTTTTGTTTCTTAGCTGGAAAAATTTTAAACCAAATGAACCTCAGGCCTAACGTGAGTAACCTAACATAAGTGGCTATGTACCAAAATCCACGTGGAAAAAGAACAGCAGCAGCTATTTTTCTCTGCAATTACTGCTAATGTGGTTTTCATCCCAGACCCTCAATCTACTTCTTCCAGTCGATGTCGACACTCATCAGACAGGTGAGAGGACCCAGCTTCAGAGCAGCAACCCTACTGGCAGTTATAAAAATGAAAAGCTACAATGCCCATCAGTAGGAAGCATCCAGAACCAGATTAAATCACCAAGGATTATGAAATCTGCCCTCATTAATGTGGATTTTTACTACATATGTAATAAAAAGGAGGCCTGGTGGCACTGTGGTTAAGTGCTCAGCTGCTTACCAAAAGGGCGGTGGTTCAAACCCACCAATGGTTTGAACCCACCAGCAGTTCATGGGAGAAAGATGTGGCAGTCTGTTTCCATAAAGATTACAGCCTTGGAAACCCTTTGGAGCAGTTCTACTCTGTCCTATGGGGTCACTATGAGTCGGAGTCAACCCAACAGCAAGTGGGTTTATTGGAAAAAAGTAGGTTATAAGATCATAAACATAGCATGTACATTAACAGACATAGAAAAGGCCTGGAAGGTTGACAGAGATCTCTGGGCAGTGGAATTTGGGTGATTTTCACCATTGTTGTACCATATCAGTGTTTTAAAACAGTAAACACATACTATTTTCCTGTACTTTTGTGACAAAGGGAAGGAAAGGCTTTGTGAGACTCACCTTCGGAGTTCAGGGTGATCAAGGTGACGTTGTTGCCGATGTTCTGACTTCCCGACTGCCCACAGTTGGACACAGAGTCGCTGGCCTCAGACCCACTCTCCCCATCTTCGTTGTGGCTGTCCTCTTGACCAGGCACCTTCACCACAATGGTGTTCTGTCGACGCCCAGGCACTGCGCTGGAAGGGAAACAGAATGCCAGCCCGCATGGTGAGAGCAGCCAGACCACAGGAGCCCAACACGTGCACCCCTTGGATGCCTCCTCTCCTCTCCTCAGCACAGTCCACCCCAGCCGGGACCACACAGCCTGCCCACATGCGCTGTCTCAAGATTAACAGCAATTTCATAGCAGAAAATAGTCTGGGGTTGGAAGAAACTGTACAAAACTTCAAAGTTTTTTAAAAATGTCCATTTTACAAAAGTAAAATCATAACTTGCTGTAACTCAAGGCCTAGAATGTGCCTTCTGATCTCAGAGGCCATGCTACAAATGGTGACATCCGAGTAAGACTAATGTTTTAGGGCTAAGTTCTAGGAAGAACCAGATCAAGGGGAAGTGCACTTGGAGAATTACACTGAACCAGTTCAATGTACAGCATTAGACATTCTGGAAATGACAGCACTCCTCCTGATTATCCCACTGACCAAAAACCCTGAGGTGGACTCAGGCCAGTCAAGAAACCCAGAAGACAGTCTCGCCACCATGGCAGCTCCTGAGACAGGCAATAAATACTGCTAGCAAAACACAACTGTAGCCATCTCCAGAAATCTCTCCAAAAGGGGGAAGGGCCATCTGGAAACTTCTTACTTGCCTTTTTAATGGCCCTTCCGACATTCCTTAACTTGGCATGCTGAACAGAGAACAGGGAAAGAAGCACAATTTCCATGACTGCAAAGTCAAAGGATGTTTCAAATGATGGCCACAACTGAAGGCGGGACCTGCAGTCTCCAGGCCTGGCTTCCACAGACCACTGTCCACACTGAATCTTCCCCTGGAAACTAGACATCTGATGGGCTGCCCTCACCCAAATCTCGCAAGAAACGCGTCCAACCTGTGTTCCTCTCCACTACCAGGCTTCCTCTGCCTCTGAGGACCAGACACACCAGTAACGCCACCATCTTGCCTCCCTCACTCCAACACATCTGTCCCTCAAGAATGCTAGATAAGTAAGTAAGCTAAGACAATCAAGACAACAGGAAAAGTCGGGAGAAGAAAAGCCAAAATAGAACTCTGTGAAGACACAGACTGGGACGAAAGCACAAAAGTCCCCTCAGGGGTATTGTAGGAGAGGTCGAGGTAGACCAGGAGGCAGGCCACTGGCTCTGAACTCAGCTCCACACAAGGTGGGGTCTCTGCTCACTCTCACTTCCCAGCAAGCATGCCTTTAAAATGTCTTAAGAGAAAGGGTATAAGAAAAAAGTCACGAACTCAAAATGCTTGTGTCACTTCGCAAATTAAAGGACGGTATCTGTGTACCAGACAAGCTGCTGTAGAGAGACAGACAGACTTAAGTAACCAATGAGCAAGGTGAGAGGAGTAGCAGCTTCATCTTACTGTTGTGAAAATGCAAAGTGACTTCCCTGTGACACACGTGAACATTAGACACAGGAGTTCAAAAATGTCACGTCTCCCTTCACGTCCCGCACTTGGTCCACCTATTAACAAGGACATGAGCCCTGGAAGTGGCACAGCCAGCCTCCAGGTAACATGCGTGCATCCCCTTCGCGCCGCCATGGGTCACAGAAAGGAGCAGTGAGCTCCGCCCCGGCCTCAGCGTGGGCTCGCTCACTTATTCCTGCGGGACTCGTCAGAGTGGCAGTGGCAGTGGAAGGTGGGGTTGGTGTTGTGGCTACTGACTTGCTAATGATATTTTCCAGGGAATCCGGTGCCCTGTTGCTCAAGGGGTCGTCCATCTTGGCTACAATGGCGTTCTGCCGATCATTGTTGAGTATTACTGTAGTCTGGGGGACGACGCTATGGAACAAAAGAATCACAAAGAAAAAGAAGACCTTAACACAACAACGTTCATTGCAAGGGTACACAAGAGTAATTCAATACAATCAACTCCCAGTGGCCTGCACTGACAGAGGGGGTGACCCCATCATACTTGGTGGAAATAAACTGGACACGGGATTCTGACAGTTTAACTTCCCTGACTGTTGATTAATAGATAACGAGAAAGTTAAACTAGGAATTTTTACATTCTGTAGAGTAGATTCAGTGACCACAAGTTGTTACGGGGTACCTTTAAGGTTCCTAAAAGTCATACACTTGCATGGTATTTTTACTCATTCCATCCCAACCAAACTTAGACTTTTACAATCGCTCCGCTTGTCACTACCCTTCCAGAATGCCGGTGCTCTGCAAAGAAAGGGCAAACACCCAGTAGGGACTGCTGGCGGAAGAACATGACATTCATTGCCTCGAGATTTCACCGGGAAAGTGCATGAAGTACAACCAGAGGGCCCCAAGTTTTGCTCTGAAGCACAACTATACAAGTGGAAGGAGCCCTAATCCGGGAATGATCAAACTCTTAACAGGCAGCCTCTTCAAGGGAGCAAGAACACATATAAATACACAGCAACCGACACAGCTTAATCCCAAAGCACATTGTCATTTAGAGTTTTCAATCATTACTTTTTTAACCCTTGGCGTCTTAAACTTTGTTGTAAGATGCTGGGGAGGGAAAGAACTATGTCACTTGAAATGCAGAGCAATACTAACCAAGAAGAAAATATCGCTCTTGAATTTCACCCTCCAACAATCAACTTGAGGTCAGGGGGAGGTTGCTTTTAAATATGATGATTTTGTGTCCCCAGAAACACACGTGGAATCTAGTCCAGTGTCATGCCACACTACCACCAACCACCCACACCCCAGATCAGGAGCAAAATCAGCACTGCTTCATATCCAAAACAAGTCTCAGGACCACGGTGTGGTCTTCTAAAGTACAAAAATAATCAGCTGCATTTCCAGCAAAGGCATAATTATATTTTCCACTCTTCTAGATGTTCTCAAGTGGCATCTAAAATAATCCTCCACATCCTCGCAGCCTACTCACAGGCCTGGTATCAAAAGTAACTCAGGAGACTTTTGATTCGGTTACTGAGTTACTTAGAGACTTTGACAACTTCATGGCTTCTCACAGATACAAAACAGGAGACTAAGATAGTCTGTATGCATTTGGTATTTTCCCAAAGTGTACCCCATGGAACACTGGTGTCCCCAAGACCCTACACACATGTACACGCACACACTCTCTTGCTCCCAGGTTCCATGAGCTACTAACTAAGGACAATGCTGCCAAGTAGACAATCATTCCCTAATGGAAATTTACAATGGACTTTAAACATTAGAGGTCTGAGAAGTCCTGAAGGAAATAGATTAAAATGTGTTCATGCCACCATTTAGCCAAGTTGTTTGACTGAATAGACCTTTTTTTTCCTGAAGATCAAGGAAATAATGCTCTGAGGCAACCAGCTTCGAACTGCAGGAGGTGTGTCCCTACAGGAGGCCCAGGGGGGCTGTGGAAATGGATCTCTCTCAGCAACTTCATTCCAGGTCCTCACCTTCCAGAATGTACTATTTCCTAAAAACGATTCCCTGGGGAGAACACATCTGGTCAAGGTGTTCTCGTTCACAAAGCTCTTTTCCCTGCTTAAAAAAAAATTCCCACTCACCCGTCCACACTGACACCAGGGTGCCTTGACCAGGATGTGGAGAACCCTGGCAGCAAACCAGGGGTCAGTGTGAGATGCTGGTGTGGGTGTGAAAGAGTGAGTGCCTCAACTGTTGACTGATATCTCCTTGGGAAGAAAGCTGGTTTACAATTCTTTTCTTTCAACAAAACTGAAGGAAGACCTAGTTGAATCTTCAGCTCACAGATCATTAAAATAATTTTTGAGGTTAGATCACTAAGATTTTTGGCATGCAACTGAGGAACATTGCTATAATAAATAAATATTCCTTTCCTAAACACTGGCTTGTATGAACCACGTAAAAATCAGAACCAGAAAGAGAGTCGAAGCCGAACCCTGTCTCCACCAAAGCAAAATGTCACAACTGTCCATGGACTCAGGAACTGGAAAAGGGAGCCCCAACCACCTCTTCACGAGATATGATCATAATGCATTTTATTATTTATTATTAACTAGTTACAAATGTTTACACGGTTTTAAGAATTGTGGACTACTAATAATTGTAATGAGAACTCAATCCAGAAGTGTTTTTAACCCTACAGCCTTATGGTCACAGGAAATAAATTTCTGTCCCAAAGGAGTACAACAGTCTTGTTAACAGGGCAGAACTCTGTGAGGGCAGTGACATGGAGACAGAAGTGAAAAACTAAAAGGGATGATGCTGTCAGTAGCCCGCTCATGGGTTTCTTGAAATGGAAGGTAGAATTTATATTCTATTAGAAATATTTTAAAGGTATTGACACAGTTATACTTTTAAAGGTCAATCTAACAATGTGCCAGAAATTACACCTTTTTCAACTAGTGCAATTCATTGCGTCAACCTCAAATTATACAAAAGAATATTCAAGTTTTCAAAAGCTTTACAGGCATTATGTGAGCAATGGAGACCTCTTTCTGTGAAATGCATTTGGAAATACTCTGGGCTAGCTGATGAACAGCAAGGCACAGCCACCCAACAAGAGACAAGTAAGCAGGGTGCACGCGGGCCCATGACGGGCTCCACAGACCCACGTGTCCAGCACAGGGGCTCTGCCTGAGGGGAGACACAGCAGACACCCACCCGGACGCCACTGGGCACTCGGGTCTCCAGGAGCCCTTCTCCAGAGGGGAGCAGGCAGGATTGAGAGATGGCCCCAAGATTCCACCCCTGATGTTCTGCCCTGTACAACCCCCTCCCTGAGTGAGGCAGAACTGTGAACATGGTACAGTGAGGGCATGTGGCAAAGATGAAGGGAGAGTCACCTCCATGACTCACATCAGGCATCCGTCTCTGCAACTGTAACAAGAGCTTCTCCTACTTGCTTTGAGGAATGAGCTGTCATGTGGGTGGGGACCACACAGCAGGTAGCTGTGGGGGGCTCTAGAGCCTGTGAGCAGCTCTGGCCAACAGCCATGGAGCTTGGACAAGGACCCCAAGCTCCAGGAAGGAACACAGCCTGGTGAGACCCTGAGCAGAGGCCCAGTCATGCTTCACCCCGACTCCCACCAGCAACACTGTGAGATGATCAGTGGGTGTTTAAACCAGTCAGTCTGTGGTGCTCTGCTCCTGGAGGGGGAGGGCTTGCAAATAAATCCCTAAGTGTGCAGGAGCAGCGCCTAGATATAGCTCCTGTGAAGCCCCACCCAAGCACGCCACAGAAAGTAACAGATAAGGAAGACCACCCAGTGGACTTGCTACTCTAATTTGTATTCTGGCCCTGCTCTTGCTGGTCATTGAGTCAATGGCAAACAAACAAGAGACGGGAGGCAAGAAAGGGGACGGGCTGAGTTGCAGGTAGGCTGTGCACAGCTGGGCCAGTACCCACCCTGGGAAAGGAATTCAAGGGACCTCCCCGAAGGCTCTGAGGAGTGCTCGTCTCACAAGGCACTTCTGCAAAGGCTTCCCTGACCCCAGGAACCCACAGAGCTTCCACTGGGCACAGCCTTAACTGGGGTTCTGGTAAACAGCGTAGTCCACAGCTGTGGTTTCTTAGATAACACACAAACCACCTTTGACAGCAACCTCAGAGCACTGCAAACACATCACTGCAACCGCTGGACTTGGGGCCACCACAGATGCATGAATTACTGCAAAGGGCCAAATGCAACTCTCTCCTCCTCCTAAAGTATGACGTGCAGACCAGCAACCTGGAGAAGCAGAGAACGGGTGACGTGGTGAGCAGTGGGGGAGCTGGTAGTATCCCAGATCAGGGGTCGCCCCTCTTCTCAACATACGTGTTCACACAGATTTGGGAGCCACCTCCCAACAACGAGACAACTGGCCACCTATCTATAATACACTCTCAAATTGAAGACTGAAGCTTGACAGTCGGGAACAGCAGGCCTGGAGCAAGCTGGGAGGTATCACACACAGAGCAGGGCCACCACATCACTCAGAGGCCTCAGAGCAAGAGATGACAGAATAAATTAGCACTACAATCTCTTCCAATATCTAATGAGCAGAAGGTAGTATAAAACCAACCCCTAAAATAGCCAACTGCACCAAAGACATGGGAGTGACCTAATGCAATAAACTCCAAACCCAGCTGCCTAAGAAAGGAAGACAAAACCCTGGAGAAGACTGCACCAGGAGGCTCAGGCTCTACCCGCCTGTGCCCACCATGCTTGTTCATGAATGAAACTCGTCCTAAATCAGGAAAGGAGCAAGTTGATCAGGAACACGTACTTTTTCTTCTTCTGCCCAAAGAGCTGTGGAGATGGCTGCTACTGAACAAGCCAATAACACAAAGCAGACTGAAGGCAAGGCGTGACTCCCACATGGAAGCAGACACTCTGTAAGAGCATCTGACTCTATGTGACCCCATGAGGAATGAGCAACCCTGCTTCCAGACACCCCAGACACGGAGAAGACACCCAGCACCCAGATCCTGGCATCCTTCTCTATGTGACCCCATGGGGAATAGACAACACTGGTACCAGATACCCCAGACACACAGAAGATACCCAGCACCCAGATCCTAGCATCTTTCTCTATGTGACCCCATGGGGAATAGACAACACTGGTACTGGATACCCCAAACACACAGAAGATACCCAGCACCCAGATCCTGGCATCTGACTCTATGTGACCCCATGGGGAATAGGCAACCCTGGTACCAGACACCTCAGACATGCAGAAGACACCCAGCACTCAGATCCTAGTATCTACCATCATTCCAGAACAGAATGCTCAGAGGAAGCCCTATCTTGTACCAAGAAGCCATGAGAGCTGCAAAAAACCAAAACAGCCTTTCCAAGAATACCCTTCAAAGTCAAAAAAAAAAAAAAAAAAAAAGAGAGAGAGAGAGAAAGAAAAAAGACCTTCTGAGAAATAAAATAATCAGCAATCAACTTATAAGAAGGAAATTAAATCACTTCTTGATCAAATATTTCAGTTCTCTGTGGGTCAATAATCAGCTTTGAAGGAAAAAAAATAACAATTTTCCCCATCCATAAGTCTTACTGAGACATCTCCCTGAAAGAAAAATTTCAAAGGAAATCACTTTTTTAAAATGGTAACAAGTATTATCAAGAAGCCTCTAATTTATTACAATTGTTTCAAAATAGCAGAAACTCACAAAACCTTTTAAAAATAAGACACATAAGCCTATTTCTAGTTAACGAATCAGGTAATGAAAACAAACCAACCAAGCGCACCTGGGTTGGGAGTTGCTCTCCAAGAGATCAAATTGCCTGGCTCCACAAGACACCATCTGGACAAGCAGACACTATCGCCAGATCTCTGTACTGAAAGCAGGCATGCTGGCCCCAGGCTGTTACCAGCCAATACAGCCACCCACGTGGCCTGCCACACAGGCTCAACTTGTGTATGCTCTTCAAGGCCTCTGCACCTCGCTCCACTTATCTACCTGAGTGCACCTGTCCATGCTCAGGATCCCTTCCGTGTGCACTAAACATAGGCCCCTGCTGAGATGGTT
This sequence comes from Dugong dugon, assembly GCA_030035585.1. Taxonomy (NCBI): domain Eukaryota; kingdom Metazoa; phylum Chordata; class Mammalia; order Sirenia; family Dugongidae; genus Dugong; species Dugong dugon. The sequence continues at coordinate 31,811,453 of CM057478.1, forward strand.
GTCCCAAACACTGTCCCAGAGCTATTCGGATCCTGGCATTCAAAGGACAGGTGGACTACATAACTGACGCCCAACTTCACACAGAGCACTTCTGCTGTCTTCCACTGCAGGTATCTTCTCAAAAACACCTTTGAAGCTAAAACCTCTTGTTGCTGTACCTAAAATTACAATTAAGCAAAACCTTAATTTATGGTATGCTTGCAGGAAGAAAGGCACCTGCCCAAAAAAACGAACGTCAAGTCCATTTTTCTTGTCCCAAAGTAGCACACAGTTATTGGATGAAACTCCATCTACGCAACCTCATCAACATTTTTACTTACTGATTAAACTTTGGTATTACAGAAAAAGGTTTTCTTTCTTCTCTTTTTCTTCTCTTTCTTCTTGAATTTATTTAAAGAGTCTCATTCAGGTGTAGAATTTGGAAATTTAGGTCCAAAATGCCAGTTGCGGCTGGTGGCAGTCCGCAGCCTCATGTGTCCCAGGGATGAGAAGGAAGAATTAAGCAGCCCTCTGAGTGGACAGCACGGACCAGGCAGTGCAGTTTTCATTAGAAATACCCAACGAGGGGAGTGGGTTTCTGTGAGCAGAGACACGGGGGTTGGGCTGGCTCTCTGCGTGACAGGGCCGTGGGTTGTCCACAATGGCATCCCACATACTCTCTGAGGGCGACACTAGAACCAGAAAGACCCTCGCGGTATCAGCACTATCCTGAGATGACACTCAGACTTCCCAGTGCACTGTTCCCCAACAAATGAAAGTGGGCCTTGGGAACCGGAAGTCATTTTTAGAAGTATATGACTTGGATATAAAATACTCTATGACTTTTATACTTCTAATTTTATTTTACATACCTTAGGTCCAAAATAAATAATTCACAGGAATATCCTATTGCCCAAAATGTTAAGCAATTTTTAACTGTTTTTGGAGACATTTTCCTTATTATGTTCCAATGTTCACATTTAAGAGATACGGTTCTTATTCACATATTTGTACTTACAAATTAGTTGCTTTCTAATTTAAATATATATTTTTTAAATGGAAATACTAGGGTTAAGCTCTCAATCTCTAAAATTTCCCCTGAATTCCTTGTTGACCACTTTCAACTGTCAGCAGTTTGTATTTCTCATTTAAAAATTATTCAAATCCATCCTATCTTAAATTTTGTCTATGAAAAAATGAAAAAGTGATCTTTCTTCTATTACTCTTAAATTAATTTTTAAAAGCAAAGGTGTTATTAGCAATATGAATAAACCTCATGACTAATAGACAATAACTGTATTCCATCATGGCTTGATTTTATCTTACCAGTATAATTCTTTGAATCCATACAACCTAACTGATTTGGATTATTAGATGAAAGGCCAGTGTTAAGATGAGAAACCTTTATTTTTACTTTACCATGTGTTCATGCACACAGAGAAAGCCATGGCAGGACTCCAGACAGCCGCAGGGCCCCCTGGAGGTGAGGGAAGTGGAATTCCTGACCAGGAAGCCTGCCATCTAGGGAACACAGAGATGGCGGCTCCCTGCAGCCTGAAAACACCCTCTAGCAGAGGAACATGGCGAACCAGTCAGGGAGTGCAGACTAACATAGTGTAGATAGTGACAGTCTCTCGTCGCATCTGCCTTGGTGAGGGTGGCATCTTTACAATAAAATCAGTAAGAGAACAGTGAGGCTAAAGGACCCCAAGAACAGACCCCGGTTACCTCCTTCTTCTCAAAGATGAGGAAACTGGGCACTGAGACTCAAAACGCCTATACAGCTTGGGCAGGTCACCCAGCGAGCTCTGAACCTTGGGACACCCAGAGGCCGTGCTCCTCCCCACACACGACACTCCCTCCACAGATCTACAGATGGGACACGAAAAACACGTCGTCCCAGGGGTCCAACACACAGCTCAGTCCCCTGGAATCTTTCTCCCTCAGCTATACAAAGGCACAAGCACTCACCCAGCCCTGGTGAGAGGATCACAGATCATGAAAGGCAGAAGCGGAAGAGATTCTTAACAGTACTTCCCCCAACTCATGAAGTTGCTGAGTCAAAACCAACTCAGCAGCAACTAACAACAACAACTCATGAAGGTTACCTCCTCCAAACATAAGAAGTGACAAGTGACCGAGGAGGACTATCCTAAGAATATGTGGCTTCTTGTCAGCAGGAAGCGTATCATTCATTCATTGTCTGTTTCATCCCTCAGAATGATGGCTCCCCACGGAGCTGCCCAGAAGGGTTCTGAAAATCTGTTGGAACGTACCTGGCTGTCATAAACAGTAGGTACTGCTAGAACTGAGTGGGTACATCTCAAGGAGGTGAAGACATCCTTCAGTGATGAGGCAGTCACACAATATAGTGTCCTCCCACACCAACTTCAACAGTCCTTGACATTGATATGAGTGAAAAACATGCCTCTCATTTTCTGAGCCTAGACCCTTACTCGAGCTTATATTTATGCACAAAATAGTTTTATATAGTTTTAATATAGCCTGAATTTTCCAAAAATTCAGCTATTGTGTGAGTCTAGGGAAAACGTTACACTTGGTGTTACTAGAAGCTTCATCCAGAATTGCTGACCATAGTGGAACATTCTACCCCCAAGTGGAAAGTGGCTGTAGCATCCCAGTCCCCATACTAGAGCCCTGGATCAGACACCTGGCAGCCTCCCGTTCATCACACCTAGAAACAGAAGGGTGGGCACCTGGCTTATCCCCTACATCTTCCCACAGGGTCTGCCCAGCCATTTACATATGGAAATGCATGTTATTTTATCATCATTACTTTCCTTTCATTCTCCTTTACACTACACTTAGAGCATTATATTAATTTTCAAATTATAAATTATATTTTCTAAACGCTACGTTTTAGAATAAGGTGTTGGGTCTTGTAGGGCCGACCTCACTGCTTGAGAGCCTAGGACACAGCCTGGCACAGAGACCACATGCAACAAATGTGCACTGGCAAAAACCAAGTGGTGATCTGTGACAACAAGCACAAACACAGGTAAGAGGCCCCGTCTCAAAGTTACATCGGGAAGAGCCCCCACCTTCCTTCTGGGAACAGACACCATGTTCCATTACCACCAGGTGGACATCAGGCATGGAGGCCATGCAACATTTCAGACAAACCAGGCACTTCAAGAGTGAAAGGAGGCACCACTGACCACCAACAGGCATGACCCCGGCTGTCCCAGACAAACCAGACAGATGGCCACTTTGCAACTGCAGCATGGGAATGGGCATTCCAAAACTAAGGAGTGAAGGAGCCCCTCCTGTCCCTGCCCATGCCCCTAAAGTCCAAAGAGCACTAAGCTCTCTCAGCCACCAGCAACACAGCAGGGCAGTCCCAGCAGCAGGAGGCTGGGACAGCTCCGCTAGGCTGGTGTAGCCCCCTTGTCTGCACCCACCATGCTCCAACCCCACTGCCCACTCCTCATATGGGGCAGGAGGCTGTGGCTCCCTTCATCTGCGCCCACCGTGTTCCACCCCACCACCCACTCCTCACACAGGGCAGGAGGCTGTGGCTCCCCTCATCTGCACCCACCGTGTTCCACCCCACCGCCCACTCCTCACACAGGGCAGAAGGCTGCAGCTCTGCACGTCTGCACTATGTTCCACCCCACCGCCCACTCCTCACACAGGGCAGAAGGCTGCAGCTCTGTACGTCTGCACCCACTATGTTCCACCCCACTGCCCACTCCTCACACAGGGCAGGAGGCTGCAGTCAGTTCAGAAGAACCTCAACGGAAAAGCCCTCGGTGAAAAATGCTCAGCGTGCATCAAATACAAGACAAATTCTGCCCACTGCCACAAATCTGATTTCTTTGTACCAAGGTGTGGGGGAAGGATAGAGGATGCCAACAGGAGGGATGATCCCTGCTGCCAGAGCCTCGGCCCCATGAGCTAAAGTCTCTGAGGCACACCACAGACTCGTGATATACTAGCAGGTCAACACTTTCTAAAATATCTTCCTGATCTTAACTAAACTTCTTAGGAAGCAAAGGATTCAAACAGTACAAAAACTACTATTCTTCTAAGAGTAAACTCAAAATCTTAAAAATAAATAAATAAGCACAATAAAAACTACGGAATTGAGTGAAAACTTTGATATACTTAAGAAAAATTTATAAAAGCTACCTATGAAGAAAAAATATCTAATGACTCACCACAGAGTGCAGAAAAAAGGAAAGAAGCTAATGTACACCTTCAAAGGGCCAGCTGCAAAGCAAAGCTGCCTCCACCTGGCTCACATCACAAAGGAAAATGTGACAACGATGTGGGTGGAGCAGGACTGCTATCACAGGCTTTGTTTCAGCCTAACTCGAACCAGCACATGAAGCTGCTCAGGCAAAGGCCCTCATGAAGAACTAGTCTCCACAGAGCCACAGCTGAGTGGGCAGACCTGTATCGGGACAGGCAGAGCTTTCCAGAAGCATTCTCTACAGACAGAGCAGCGGCCCAGTAGGTGTCCTTACCATCGCACTTTGTTGCAGGTCTGCGTGGCCCCAAGCGGGGAGCCGGCCACCATGGGGACTTGGATAGGGCTATGCTGCTTGTTGGTGACCAAGTCCAGCTTCTCCTCTAGTGACTTACACGTCGCCTCTAGTGCCTGCAACTTGGCTTCAATGCTATCCAATCGTAAGCAGATTGTCTGGTTAATGGAATACAGGAATGACTGGAAGTGAAAAAGAGAAACACTTAGAACAGGCATCCTGATCATCAGTGAGACACTTCAAGGAACGCCTAACAGTGATTTCCTCATTTCAGCTACATCTATGCCTGCAGTTCAACCAGCCCTTTAGTTTCAAGCCAGAAACCCTTGAGTAAACAAGTTGGACCTTTTTTCTTTAAAATGTGAAACCACTTAATCATGGCTTTACTTATATCTGCAGCTGCAATTCTTAATTATGTTTTAGTCCATATAATAAAACACCTGGGTAATCTTTAATATATTATTACATTAATCAGTAAATTTACACACAAAACTACCCAAATATTTCCAGCCATGAAAACAGATTACATTTAAGATCAAAACAGCCTGAAAAGCCCCGGCCATGGCTGAGCACATTCTCATTTTGCCGAGATGCCTCAAAAGGCAGCTAGATCATGCATTTCATTTGATCTGGGCATCTGGTTGTGAGGGGCCCTTGGAGCTTCTTGAACAGCAAGTCTGCCACCTAGTGGTCCAAATCAAGCAGCGTTTGTGTTAGGTCATTAAGTCTCAACTACTAACTCAAATTCTTCCTAGTTAGTCGGGATATGCATTACTCCAAACCTAGGAAACAGATCAAACATGCAAAACGGATGGGAAAGTATTTAACGTCCCACGGTTCCCACTGCTGCCACAAGTCAACGGGAATACAGGTGGAAATGCGTCTATCCTATAAGAACTCTACAATGCAACAGAAACCTCCTAGACTGGTCTCCGGGCTCACAGGACTCAGGTGCTCGCCAACAGCAGGTTCCTAAAGCGTCTCCTCGCTCAGTTTAGCTGCAAGGTGACATCTGACCTGAAATGGAATCTCTGAAAATGATGAAGAGTTCATTTCATCTTCCCCTCTCCCTCTCTGCCCTCCACCTGGAAAAGTGCAATGTCCAAGGCAGACCCATCAGAGGGAGCAGATCAGGTCCCTGTGGGTCACTCTAAGCCACTCTGGGTTGCAGACATCGGGTGAGGGGAGAGATGCCTGTGCTTCCACCTGACTGTGGGGGACCTCCAGCACTCGACAACATTCTGTACCCCTTTCTACTCTGAGTGGATCTGCAGAACATCAAGAAGACAACAAGATCACACATTGGACCTGACACCTGACATCAAGGTCTGGGGGAGAAAAAAAACGATATTCTTATTCAGTGAGTTCACAACAGATCGAGCTTATCTTGTGAAGAAGGTAAGTGCATTTGTGTAGTTTCCTGGTATAGGTGGCAGTGAAGGCCATCGATGAGGTAAGTAAAATCTAATGTCAACCTCCACTGCTGACCTCTCGCCATTGCAAAGGTGCAAACAATAAAGTGGCTTTGAGGCAGTGTATAAAAGAGGAAAACCAGCCAGTCAGGACAAGATTGGTTGAACCATGTTCATGTGCCGACATTCGATCATCTTTAACTGACAAAAACGGCAATTTCACATGGTTTGACCTGATAGAAGTCATCTTGAGAAGCAATTATTGATGAGTGAATTCTTGAGATAAAACTACTGTTAACTCCACCATCTTTTATAATTTGAAGACGCCAACCATTTGGCTCCTAAATTCTTTAACCACAATAAAACTTTATTATTTTAATTCTGAATTAGAAATGATTCCGTCTGGGGTTTGGGTGATAATTACTGATATATATGAATAAAACAATTTACCAAACAATAACTCAAAGAAGCAAGCAGAGGGTAATAGTATTTTTAAATAAGTCTTTAACATACAAGTGGTATTAACCATAAACCATTCAAATCTATTCATTAAACATTTTTGTCAATTTGGTAAGCAATTTTTTTCAAATAGTACACATAGCTATACATGTTTAGCAGTATTAAAAATGCAGCCCAGTGCCAAAACTATTAACAATGGGAACGGAAATAAAGCAGAAACGCTTTCATTTATTTACTTTATATGTTTCCATATTGTTTAAGTTGTTTACAACAAATGTATCTTTTGTGATAAAATTATAAAAATATTTTATTTTAAAACATACATGGAATCACTGTGAGTTAGAACTGACTTGATGGCAACTAACAACAGCAACAACTAACGCAGCCACTTTCTATCCAACTGGTCTGAAATAGAAATTTTAATATGAATATAGTTTTAAATCACTCCACACATGTTTAAGCTTATACTGCTTTTCCCTGTTAAAAAAATAAATTGGATATTTCTAAATAGACACCCTGTATAAATAGAGGAGCCCCTGGGTGGCTCAAACAGTTAACACGCTCAGCTGCTAACCAAAAGCTTGGCTGTTCAGGTCCACCCAGAGGCCTGCAATTATATGAAAAGTTTACTTTGATTCTCATTTGCACTGCTTTCTGAAGTTTCTCCTATTTGCTGATATCTTTCTCTGACTCTGCAAACAGTAGGACCAAACAAGTAAACTCAAGTATCCAAAAATAACTGACTGACTGAATTGGTGGTTTCCAAGAACACAATCTAGCAGATTTTAAACCTTAGGTCATTCAAATGCTAATACAAAAGTACTTCTTCCTAGTGGAAAATATTAGTCAAACTAATTTCTTACTTTCCTTCCACTCACAACAAGTGGCTTATAGATAGGTGGCTTCGTAGCGTGCCAATGGGTGCAACACAGAGAGGCCCCGCTGGGCAGCAGCCTCAGTCTACACAATGTTTATTCCCCGTAAGTCCAAAAGGAGCATGTGGCTTCATCCACCATCCACAATAAAAAGTAATCATATCTTTACCTTTATGGAGGGGTCCTGGCAATTGATCTCTAGACGCTGGCGTTTCAAAGCAGGTTCATCTTCATCCGTCACTACATGATTCTCCAAGACAACTGGAATTGGTGACAGAGACTGAGAGTTAGTCTTTCATTTGAAAGGGTCTACAGAAGAGTCTCAGTACTAAGAGAGCTAACAGTACTGACGCCTAGAGGTTACAGAAGAGTCTCGATGCTAAGATGGCAAACAGTACTGATGCCTGGGGGTTACAGAAGTCTCTATGCTAAGACGGCAAACAGTACTGATGCCTGGGGGTTACAGAAGAGTCTCAATGCTAAGACGGCAAACAGTACTGACGCCTGGGGGTTACAGAAGAGTCTCAATGCTAAGACGGCAAACAGTACTGATGCCTGGGGGTTACAGAAGAGTCTCAATGCTAAGACGGCAAACGGTACTGATGCCTGGGGGTTACATCTCTAAATGGCACAACTGATTTTAAATGCTCTTTTTACAGTTTAAACTTAGAACTCTCAGTCAGGCAGAAAATAGGATCGCTCCTTAATCCCAGAAAAAAACTGATACCATATACATGATTTCCCTAACGTACCACTGAGCCATCCTAACATCTGAATGACAGGCTTCTTATTGGATGCTCTACAAAGCCACCGGCATGAGTGGCTGCATGAGAAACCCAGGTGATGATGATGTCTTCTTCCCAGCTGTAGAGTCAAGTCTTGTCTGCTGGCTACCTCACTTGAAAAGCAAAACCACTCTCTGAAAATTACATTTTCTTATATGCTGATAATTAAAATAAATCTTACCATGCTAAATCAAAGAAACCTGTCCCTCCCCACAGTGCAGCTGAAATCAAACCCCCCCGCCCCATCAGCACCTTCCTGTTGCTCCTCATGGCTTCCATAATGACACACAACTCAGCCACTCAAGGCCTGTCACCCTGGCCCCGACCTCCTTCCTGTCATCTGAAACTGACCACAAAAGCAATATGAAAAATAACCATAGAATCAAAGACCAAAATGATCCACAATCCCAGCATCAATGCAAACTGCCTTTCTCTCTAGGATGATGTCTAATCTTTTTTGCTAGAATTATTCAATTGTTTAAAGTTATGTATTTACAACTATAGACAGAATTTTATATTCACCCTTTTTTACTGAACATTGCACCATACATGTTTTTCCACTTGTCTACAGTATGTTTTTCTTCTCCTCTTCTGGCCTGGGGTAAGCTACACCAACTGTCTGGTGTGATTCTCTTCCAGACACACTCACACATGGAGACAGACGTGTAACATGCAGAAGGCAGGGGCAACCGCATGTGATCAACAGTTGTCCTGCATCTTTTCTGTTCACTTAGCAATATAACGCAGACATCCTCCAGGTCACAGCTTTAAGGCACTCTTTTTCACACTAAGGCCACTTTGTAATCTATTCTACAGAAATGAGTACCAGTATCTAAGCAAAGATATGTGTATGTATGTGTGTGTGTACACATACACATGAGAGTGTGGAGACTGTAGCACTTCCAGCAGAAACATGCAGGTCCCTGCCTCTCCATCTGCAGGGAAATAAACCATGGCATGTGCATGCTCTGCAACATGCTCCACCTTTCAAGTGTTCCCCCACTACAGTCAAATGGGATTATCCCACTGTGGCCAGACTCTGTCTGCTGTACTCGAACAATGCTATGTAACTATGCCCCAGCTCATCCCCCTCCAGCCTCCACATACCACCACTGCCCCAACCACCTCCACTGAGGGAAACCCACCCACCGTCCAGGACCAACTCAAGTGCCACCTTGTTGGCAAAGTCACTCCCAGAAGAGCTGGATGTCACCCTCCTCACACTGTGATGCCAGCAGTGTTAAGCTGACCGCCCCAAGCAGAACCCCCTCTCTCACATCACCCTTGCCAGGCTGCATGCAGGCTTGGCAGGGCACACCTTCTGGGCACTCGGCCTCCTCATCTGTCACGGGAGCATCAGAGCACGCACGCACAAGAAAGGCAAGCAACAGACACCTGTGGTCCTACCCCCACCACAATCAAAGCAAATCACTCTGACAGGTTCTATACGCTGAGGTTCCAAATAAGATATCGCTCTAAAAAAAAAAAAAAAAGAGTGACAAGGGCTTTTCTTTTTAAGCCTGTACATACGTGAGCGTTCACCTCGGAACGCTACACTATAAAGACTTTAAATAGTCCTACGGGTCTAACATGAACCTCTCATAACTCCTAGGCAAAAGCAGGAAAATCTTACCTACCCAAAGGTAAATCATCCCAAACTCTACCTTGCAGAAACCAGCCAAGAACCAAAAGTGACAGGAAGCATACCGCAGACGGTAAAAACCCATGCCTACAGGGTCTGGGGCTTGCTGAAAGACAGTTTCTCAGGATCTGATCCAAAGCCTACTATCTCTCATTGGAGACCAATTATACCAGGACTAGGAGAATGGAGAGAGACCCTAACAAACATTTTTCCAACCTTTTCAATTTGCTGGAAGAAAAAACAAAAAACAAGTCCAGAAAGGTTAAGTGACTTGTCTGGGGTCACACGGCTAGTTTCTTTGTAACTACAGAAAATAAGAACTCACACCCCTTGGCAACTGGAAGTCTCTTGAGGTTGTAAGCCAAGAGCAGCAAAGTGGACATGTAGAAGGAATGTGGCTGTGGTGAAGGACAGAAGGCAGTGGATGGCAGGGGACAGCGATTTCCTTCTCTGTTCTCTGCTACACTGTGCATGCACTGCTTGTTCTAATTCTGTGCTCATAGCATTTAGAATTAGACCAAAGAACTTTATAATGCTCATGTTAAAGCCACCATGCTCAACTGGAATGAGAGGCCTGATGGAAACGATGACCTCGTGTGCGTTCAGACAGTTATGGTCAGCACACACGCCAACACTGAGAGGAACATAAGAACATTTTGTTTTTAATGGAAATAAGAAAAACTCGAAGGACACATATGCTGACAATTTGAAAGCACTTCTATCTCTAGGATTATGGGAACTGTTTTTATTTCTTCAACTTGCTTGCCTATGCTTTTAAACATATAGTTTTTAAAAAATGTTTTTAAACATATACTTTTAAATTTGCAAAGTTTATATTTTAGAAATGAGGACCAAAACATCTTCCTCTATTGCCCACTATGGAGGCATGCGGGTGTGCTGCACCACGGTATGTGCTGGGTGTGTGCACATTCTCTGGGGCCTGAGTTCACAACCTCTTGGCCTCTGCAGGCCTCAGAGAGCCTTGTGCACAGTAGGTTTTGATCAAACACTCAATAAATTGTAGTTTCCAGTTATTTAAAGAGCAGAGATGGAACCAAATGAAGATTAGAAATGATTTCTCTAAGTTTTTTGAACTGTAGTCTACAGAGAGTTAATTTATTTGGGAAGTAAGCTGTCAGAATTTTAATCGTTCTAAAAATGCTTAAAATTTATGGACCTGGAACATTTTCCCTCAAACATTGCTGGGTGTGTTTTCTAAAGGCATCGGCATTAGCCTAGCAAAATATTAACAGGGATTTTAAAAATCATTACCTGCAGTGATAGTCCTTTTTATAAACAATTCAGAAGCAAAATAAAATTCTGAGCACAGAACAGTATTCCTAAAACATTATCTTTCTATTTCTTTGTGACTGCTTATTTAATTCCAAAGGCATTTCTAATACTCTCCCTTTCCATACCACAACTCATTGCCAAATGAAGTTTTTAACAGGTAACAGACCAAAAAGAGCACACAAAATAGACATGCTTTCTTATGAGATCTCTGAAAACACTCTCTTTTCTGTGGGGGGGAAAAGACAGCATTTCAATTCTAATATTCCAGAAAGAATAACCAAGCAACCAAACATTCAGGACTTAATTATGCAAGCTTGTCACTTTAAACTTAACAGAAATATAAAACACATAAAACTTTAAGGTGAAAAAGAAGAAAACACATACTAAGAAACCTTTTTATAAAATAACAAGTGTAAACAAAGCTTTTTCATAAATAAAGTTCCTAAAATCTAGAGTTTCATTTCTGAAGGGTTTCCTTAAAACAAATATTTAGTTACAGTTTCAAAGTAGATTTGTGCCCACTACCAGCCTCAGCAAAAGCATAGAGAAAATGTTGTTTGCACACACAGTAGGTGGGAGAATAAATCAATAAAACACTTCTGGAAAAATCTGTCAATGTCTTATCAAAATTTTAATGTACACAGCAATTCTACTTCTGGGAACTTACCCTGCAAAAATACTTGACAAGATACATGTGCAAGGATCTTTACTGCAGGGATGTACATATTTAAAAAAAAAAAGCAAACAATGTAAACGGCCATCTGAAAAGAAAGAGCTCAAAAAATCAGGCCCATCTCTAAATGGAAAACTATGAGGTCATTAGAAAGTGAAGCAGACTTTCTATGTACTGATGATGGTAAGGTTTCCGTTATCTTACAACACTGAGTTGTAAAAGGGGAAGTTGTAAGGAGGGCAGCTGTAGGACACATGTTGCATGGTCCCATGGCAGGCTCAGGAAGAGGGGTACAGAGGTTGCAGGTGTGTGTATACATTAGAGGGGGGCCGGGGGCTGGAGCACTCCACATTGGGGAACATATTTCAGGCTGGGTTGTAGGAGTGAAGAGCTGCGGTGCTGATGCTGCTCACATTGCTATGAATCGAGTTTTTCATAAAGTGCATGCACTGCTTGTTCTTTCTTTTTTTATTTAAAGGAAAGAAAACGATCAGAACCACTTTTGACTTTTTAAAGAATATAGAGAATAACCATGTCACCTACTGTCCCAAAGTTCTGTACCTGGGTGATCAGGACTCAAGTCTTCGACGGCAATCTGAACCACGTCTGCCAGGTCCTGTTCTGACATCATCCAGAATGCACGAAAGGAGGCTAGTCCGTGAGCAGGAGTCAGACACACAGTGTGACTGGGGTTCTGTCACCTACAAGACAAAAGCTGAGAAACGGGGGGGAGAATGAGCAGGTGTGACATGTGTGATGGTGGAAAACACCAACCATGTGCACCAAAGAGGACAACACGAGACTACAGGGCTCTTCTTGCCCTAAACCACCAAGAGGCTCATGGTCTTTGAAAATTAAGAAGCAGCTCAAAACATGGCTCATTAGCTCTTTCCTTAACCACTAGACTAGCCTCCTTCTTACCTGACAGCCTTCCACTTTTACAACCCATTCTTCCTGCCACATCCAAAGTCACCTCCTAAAGCTTGAGCCCGTCGCCTCCAAGCCCTGTCTCCAGTGGCCCCTGCTGCCTCCAGAGCGTGGAGACACACTCCTGCTGCACACACCAGGCCCCACAAGAACGGTGCTCCAGCCCCATGGCTGCTGGTCCCCACAGTGGTGCACCCTTCCAGCACTGCAGTTCTACACCAACAGGCCTCCCACCTGGGCCATTCTTCACCCTCCATCTTGGCACCCTCTGAAGGCCGGAGGCAGAGTGGCAGCACCTCTATTTAGCTTTCCCTTCCCCTGGAGGGTGGCACTATCACGTGACCCTGGCCAGGGGAACTGTCTGGCCTGTATATGAGACTGCACCTTCCAGGGCAGGGCTGCCCTGAACTGATGTCTCAACCCTGAGCCTGGCACTCTGTCTGGAGCAGAGCCGATCACTTGCTTCTCACACAGGTAACACTTTGATTAGGCTCAGAGAGACCTTGTTTTCCAAAATAAAAACAAGGCATGGCATTCAAAATGTGGTCTCTCAATATGGGTCTAAACATCGTACTTGAAAACAGGCCCTCCTGGAGCGCTCAGGACTCGCTGTCACCGTCACAACACTCTTCTCGTATTTCGCCTTACATCCTGATCATGGACGCATGCAGCTTCCCCTCCACAACATGCTTGCTGCCTGCAACTCCCACAGGGGGAGAAGACCGAATCCAGCTGCAACTCCTTGGTATGGTCTGGAATGATACATACCAAGCTTGATACATACAACTTCCACAGGGGAAAAGACCAATCCAAATTTTCAGATCAATGCTGGGGTGTTCATCCTTCAACCTCAGCAACTGCTCCAAGGAATCACTGTCAGGCAGGACCTCTGTCAACCGATTCAGGAGGACCTGTCAGGCCTTGACAAGGATAATGGTAACCTCGGAGTGTCACGAAATCACGTGGTCATGCGGAATCCATACGTGAGTGCACAGGAACTGGTGGTCAGTGTGAAAACAAAGCCACTTACGCCATAGCTCAAAGAACCAAAATCAAAGGTGACGAGAGGGTAGACTAAACACCTTAATGAAGGCAGTATCCCTCAGTTAGACAATACCACTCAACCGACCTTCAGTTGGTGGATTTAAAACTTTTTGGGTTACAGATAGCTTTGAGAATCTACTAAAAAAGTAGGGATCCTTTCCAAAAAAGAGCACAGACAGAAAATTCCACGCAGTGCCAGAGGCTCCGCAAACACCAAGGTGCCTGGCTGCCCTTCATTTCTGCTCTCCCTCCTGCTCAGTGTAAGAGCCCTAATGTACAGGTGTGCCACTGGATATAGACTGCACCTCCCAGCCTCTCTTGCAGCACAGTGTGGCCACATGACTAAGCTCCAGCCTAGGAGACAGATGCTGAATCAGGAGATACATGGCAGCTTCTGGAAACCCTGCTACAAGAGGGTGGGCTTGCTGCCCCGTCCCATTCTTCCTCTTCTTCCCTTCCTCCTGCTGGATCCAGGCCTGGAATGAGGATGGGCAGATGGAGCTAGGATGGTAGAGCAAAGGCTGGAAGGAAGGAGCCTGGGTCTATGGAGTCGCCACACTCCCCTGATGGCTTGCCTCAGACGTTTTCACGTGAAGGAAAACCACCAGCCACTTGGTCTGGAACAGTATGAGTTTGGAGTGTGTCACCTACCGCCAGACTTACACCTGACTGGTCTGCCCTGCAGCCCATCCACTCAACGCCCCGAGTCTGCAGATTCCAGAGGAAGTGCCTGCCCCTCGACAGCGGCAAGTGGAAACAATTTTTAAAAGTCCAATCCAGGCTTTTTCCTGGCTGTTAAAAGCTGTAAGAGTGGCTTAAGAAAAGATGCCAAGCTCACCATCAAACCCTAACTTCTTCCAAATGAGGACACCACACATTATCTGCGTTGTTTACACAGACTGATTCTGCTGCCAGGACAAAGAGGCATTTAAAATTCTGCTAACAGTGAAGGTTTGAAAAGAAAAATCTAGGGCAAGAAGCCCAAGGAAAGTGGACCAGAGTACTGCATGTGGTTGCCATTTTAGCAAATTCAATTTGCCACTTCTCAGAAGTCCTGGGGGTAGTCTAGTCCTAATACAGTAAACCAGCTGGATGAAGATTAATGTCCAATCACATCTCCCACTGCAGTTACTCTTCAGAACCCCACCATCTGTCAGGGTGCACTTGGACAAAAGAGCCCAGCAGCCAGAAGAGACAGCCAACACGCTTGGTACCAGAGGACGACATATCCACACTGCATGCTGCAAAATCATGGGTGTGACAGGTTCAGTCACATCAGCCAAGACAGAAAGACCCAGAATACAAGAGAAGAAGGGAATAAAAAAGGCAAGTTGCAGAATAATATGTACAACGTGATCCCCATTCTGTCTTCTAAAAATTGCACACGTGTAGTTATATGTCCATGCGTGCATGCAAGTACAGAGACGATGGTCTGGAATAATGATACATACCAAGCTTGAGGTGACCTGCTCGGAAAGGAGAGTATGGCGAACATGAGCTGATTTTCACTTTTCACTCTGTCTTTCTGTATTGTCTGACCTTTCTATAAGCCCAGATTATTTATTACCTGTGAAACTGTTTTTCTAAAACAAAGTAATAAGTATATAACCTGTTGCCTGTTGCCGTGGAGTCTATTCTGACTCATAGAGACCCTGTAGGACACAGCAAAACTGCCCCATTGGGTTTCCAAGGCTGTAACCTTTATAGAAGCAGACTGCCATATCTTTCTCCTGTGGACTGGCTGGTGGGTTTGAACCACTGACTTTTCAGTTAGAAGCACAGCGCTTAACCACTGCACCACCAGGGTCCCTATTAAATACATAGACGAAGCCAACTAAGACAAAGCTTAATCAACATCTGAATGTCTTCTTTAGCCCTGGCGGAAGCCTATGTCTCAGTCTCCTGTGCCCATACCACTGAGCCCACCTGAAGTCCTTGACCACCACCTCCAGTGCACCGAGTGCTGCCTACCCCCAGCCTAGGACCACTGCCAATCCCCTGGACCATTAGGCTATGCCTTCACCTGGCCCTTTACAGGTCTGGTCCCTCCTAACCACCTCACAAGCCTGCCATCTCTCCCAACATTAGACTCCAACTATGCCCCATCCTGTGGCTGCCAGGGATGGACCCCACTTGCTCTATCTACACCTTGCCCGCCCCCCAGGAAACCACTCTTTTGCAGGCGTCCTCCTCACTTCACACCTTCCCTGGGCCACTCCCCGTGTGCAGCATGTGCTGCTTCCCCATTGCCCCCCATCTCTCTGCTCCCCTCTGAGTGCTGCCATTTCCATTTCCGCTCCTCACAGTTCTGCCCAAACTCTCAGCTTCTTACTTCCCATTCCTGCACGGCTGGGCAGCAGTCACCTCCCTGTCTCAGGGCTGTTCTCCTTGTGGGCTCTGCACCATCTACCCTCTGACTTGGAGTGCCCAGGGCTCAGGCCTGCATGCACTTTTTCGAACTCAATGGCTTCGTGGCTGACAATATCACCGACAGGCCGACTACGCAGGCCCAGGTCCATGAAGCACACTGCCAGCCAGGCATCCCCCTGGGCGTTGCGTTTGTTTCCACACGTCCCAGCTGAACTCCTGACACCCAGCCACACTCTGTCCAGCTCAGTTTATGGAATACCCACCTCCCAGTTGCTCGGGCCCGAACCTTCCAGTCCTCCTGGGTTCTTCCTTCTCTTATATCCAATCGATAGGCAGTTTCATATCACACACACCCCGGGCCTCGTCTCCCCACCTCCAACACCACCACCCTGGTCCAGGACCGCGTATTCACATCTGGACTCAGCAATGGCCACCCACTGGCCTCCCTGTTCCTGCCTTTGCCCCTGTAATTATTCTCCATAGAGTGAAGGTATGAAAATATGTCAGGCCACATCCTTCTGGAGACTTTCTACCTTACTAGAATTCAATCCTGGAGATGCTTCACAAGGCTGTAAGAAGCAGGTGTCCCACCACCCACGCCTCTCAAAGTACACCCCTTCTGCCCTCCTCCTCACCCTCTCTCGACTCAGCGCACCAGCCTTCTTAAACTCACCAGTCAGGCCCCAGCACAGGGCCTATACATCGCTGCACCCTGCCCTCAGATATCCACGTGCCCTTCACTACCTACACATCTTGGCTCATATGTCATCTTCTCAGGGACATCTGTGATTGAGCACCCTACTTAACCTAGAAACCCGCCACTAGCATCTACCTCCCTACTGCCCTGGCCCTGCACGTGGCTCTTGTCATGTAACTTACTGAAAAAAAGCCCACTGCCATCAAGTGGATTCTGACTCATAGCAACCCGAGAGGACTGAGTAGAACTGCCCCATAGGGTTTCCAAGGCTGTAATCTTTATGAAAGCAGATTGTCAGTCTTTCTCCCACAGAGCAGCTGGTAGGTTTGAATCACCGACCTTTCGGTTAACAGCCGAGCACTTAACCACTGCACCACCAGGGCTCCTTTCTAACTTACTACAGATCTTAAATGCTGATCTTGCTTGTCTTACTAGAAGACAAGCCCCATGAGGGCAGGACTCTCCATCTTTCCTTCCATGGCCCAGAAATGGCCTGGCACACACTGGCCCCAATAAATAGCGGTACCCTGGGTTTAACCGGAAAGCGTGCTGCTCAAGTTCCACACCAGCACAGAATCGTGAATGCTGCCATTTCTGTTTAGAAACCACGGGTAAAGGTCTTCAAGGTTTTTTTGGTCTATGTTTTTATTTCAATGAAGACTGTACCATAATTAAGTTGTATATCAGGTTAATGCATGTGAAATTGTTTTATGAATGTGAAATTACTACAAACAACATATTAGTTAACAGTGAAAATATAACAAGCTGCTCACCTACTGTCAACATTAGATACTAGCAGCTGATCATCAGCTGAAATACACAACTACAAATATATTTTTAATTTTGTAACTTTTAAAAATTATTTTGGATACCCATACGATATAACTGTAAGGCCATTAAAACAGGAATAAAAGAGAAGCTACTGTAATCGAGGGTAAAACAGCTTTAGCAGTAAAGGTTAGAAAAATAATGCTATAGATTATCAGCTCTCATTATATGAAAAAAAGTAGCAAGAAAACACAACTAAAGCCTTCTTAGTATCAGTCACTACATCACGTGTCATTTTATAAGAGATGTTAGGATATATTTTCCCCTTCAATTATTTTAGGGCAGACATTCTTCATAGAGCTGTTTCTCTTATCAACCCTTGATAAAGCCCTAATGCTAAATCTGATTTGAATGAGGTATTTCCACAGGAAGCAGAAAGATATCGTCCAGATGTGAGTCCTACTACAGTCACCTGATGACCAGTCAGTAGATGCGTGCAGTGAGCAGTCGAAAACAGACGCCTTCCACCAGGCACTGGTAACAACCTGGTATCGTCCTCACATCTTGAAGGGGCCTTAGAAATCATCTAGTGCTGGTCCAACTTTACTTTGTAGGTGACAAAAATATGAACTGAAGCCATTACGTTGCTTGCAAGGAAGCCTGGGGTTAGGAACTTCCCTTGGCAAGTACTGGAGAGACACGATCCTGAATACGAGTCACAGAGTGTGCGAGTACGCAGAAAAGAGGCTGGGGAACACACAAGAGTGGTAAGAAGGGACCACTATACCGAGGTCCCGCAGCTGACTCTGCCTTGCCAGATGCCACTCCCTCCTTACCTACTGTCCTTCACCCTGTATGCTTTAGTCTCCACTCAGCAGTCCACCTGAGCTGTAATGTCAAGTCTATAGCTCCACAGAAATCAGAACAGTAATTTTCGTTCCCACGTAAAGAAGTAGCTAAGTAGCCCTGCTGGGCAGTGGTTAAAGTGAGTGACTGCTAACCAAAAGGCCAGTGGTTCAAAACCACCAGTGGCTCTGTGGGAGCAAAGACGTGACAGTCTGCTTCCATAGAGATTTACAGCCTTGGAAACTCTATGGGGTTGCTATGAGTTGGAATTGACTCGATGGCAGTGGCTTTGGTTTTAGTTAAGTAGCACATAGTTTAAAGGCTCAATCTCCAGGAACAAGGAAACCAAAGAGAAATCAAAGATCATCCAATTTAGTCAAATCCTTTTTGGATATAAATGCAGTAATGAAACAAATAAAAAGCCAGTATGAAGTAAGCAAAGAAATCTATTTTTTATTAAACTGAGATGTGAAAAAGACTCAGACTACATTTCTATCCCAAATACCTCCTGGGCAAGGGGTATGCCAAGGATGAAATGGGGAGGGAAAAGAAAATACTGCTATGTAACTGGTCAGATGCTAGCTAAACTAGGAAATCAGGAAGTAGGAAATACTTCTTCCTATGGTTTCCCCTTACTCTTTGGAAAATTCAGACAACACTGTTTCTTCCTTAAGATAGCCCCACTAAAACTGTTTGAATTTAAAATTAGGAAAAGAATGTCTGGCTAGCCTCAGAGGCCAGGTCCTTTCCCCTTAGTTAACATATTTGATTAAAGGAAGAACGTTTGCCTTCCAAATTAAAGAATCTCCTCAAATAGCAACCAAAAATTCAGGAAAGAGAAGTGGCTGGGTTTACACTGAGGCTGCAGCCCTCACGGTCTCTGTGGGTTACACATAGCCACTGGGAGACCCAAGATGAGCTGAGAAAACAAAGATCACAGACTGGTGATGGGCTTCCATTTGGCTCACCCAGAGAACGGAAAAGAGACCAGGTACACAGCGCTACTTTCTAGACAGCTTTCCAGACACTTGAGCAGTGCTCAACATTTCTAAGTGTTCAAGTAAATAAATTTTAAAGTAAGAAGTCCAAATACTTGTGGGGGGTGGGGAGGAAAAAATTCAAATTAAGTGATTGGTCAAAATCAAAACTTTAGCACATTACCATACAAAACTTCTAGTGAAGTGTCCTGAAATGCTTGAATACTTTAAGGTAGTAGTAGTTCTTTGACTTCTGGTCTCAGGCCCCCCTTTACTCTCTTAAAAATTAGTGAACCCCCTTCCAACGGCCTGTGGTTATGTGAATTGTTATAGCTATCAATATTTACCATATTGATATTAGAATATAAAATGTTCCAATACTTATTACTTTATTTAAATTATACAGAAATAACCCAGAACATGTTGATACAGAAAATATTTTTTATGAAAAGTAACTGTATCGTCTAAAACAACAACAAAAACTTAGTGAGCAGAGTGGCATTGTTTTACACTTTTTACAAATCTCTTTAAACATCAGACTTAACGGACGACAGCTGGGTTCTCATAGCTGCTTCTGCATTCCATTGCGATGCTGTTTTGGTTGACAGTTACAAAGAAAACTCAGACTCACGCAGATAGACAGTTGGAAAAGAAGAAGCGTTTTAATAGCCTTTTCAGAGAATTGTGGTTATCCTTCTTTAATATTACACCAAAACTTGACAGTGTTTGTTATTCCTTAAACGCTAGTTACAGTGTGGTTTCTGAAATTGTATCGATGAACTTGTTGTATTTTATTACTTTAAAATCCAAAGGTCTGTGTTCACTTTACATGAATCTTTTTCCCAGGCATGATTTTATAACATCCTGCACTGGTCATTTGGGAAATACTGGTCCACTGGGTTATGCAGCTCTTCCAAATGTTGTCCACTACATAACATCAAAGTCATCATATTCACTGATATTAGCACTGATGTCACCGAAAAACTCTTTAAGTAGTGGGAAGCCGTCAGGCTCACCATGGTGGAAACAAGCTTTCTAAAATTCCAATTTCACTTGAAAACTCAAATTTTACCATTGGCAACAAATACTGCCAGTTGTTTTCCTTAAAGTAACAGGCTAGTTTTGTTCATTTAGTTAAGAAATAAGCATAGTTCATTACTCATTCTTTTATGGTGCTCCATGAAAAAAGTGGCTAGTTTAGCTGGTAAATTGAACTGCAGAAGGGCCTATCCCCAAACAATCGTTAAACCTCAAAAAGCAGCAAAAGTGCTTTATGTGTACTTTTCACTCGTCACACAGAGTACTGAAAAGAGCTGTATTAAAATTAATGATTTCTACTGCTTCATCAAGGATATTCTTAAGTGAAACTGGTTTTGTTTTTTATTTTGATTGTGAGCCCATGGCAGTGAGGAATACAACGCCTATCCTGGTTTTGGAAGATCTAGGAAGGTTTCCCAGAACTTGTATGTAGGTGAACTGAAGGAAGTTGGGAGGGGACATAGGTAGGAGTGGAGCAGTCAGAAGTGAGGCCACAAAGGTACAAGTCAACGGCATAAAGACAAACTAGGCTGAGACCTATTCTCAATTAATAGAGGCTTAAGGAGACGTGCCAAATGAAATGAGTGCATGCACGGTATCTTCAGTGACACTGTTATGTGTAGTTATGTAAGATAATGTCTTCATTCTCAGGACATAAACACTCGAGCTTTTAGGGGCAAAATAAGGTGATCTCTGCAACTGACTTTCAAATGCAGCCAAAAAAAAAAAAGTACACTCACGCACACATACAGATAAAGCAATGTGGCAAAACAACCATTTGTGAACTTAGATGAAGAATATACACCTGTAAATTCATTGTACTCTTCTTGCAATTTTTCTCTAGGTTTTTTTTCTTTTTTAATGAAGACGGGGGAGTGGGGATAGCGAAGAAGCGTAGATTCAGTAAAACCTGGTCATACTGATGAGTCCAGCAGCGGCCAGAAAGCAAGAACACTTGTCAGTGAACACTGTACCATGGCCCTTGGTGACATACACTGTTAACAACCAGGGAAAATGGGTGCAGGGATACGGGAACTCCCTGTCCTATCTTTGCAACTTACCAGCAAATCTCAAATTATTCCAAAATAAAAGATGTTAAGATTAAAAAATATTTGGAAATAACAAACCCTCCCACTCACTATGCCGTTGCTTGTTTCCATTATTATCTGTTTGAACTGTAACAGCAGAGCTGAGCAGCTGGGTAGTTGCATCAGGTATCCTATGACCTGCATTGATGAAAGTCTCCACTATCTGGCCCTTCAGAAAACCTTTGCCAACCCGTCCTAGGCACTTGGGATGCATTTGTGAACTCATTAAAGACCTCCGTCCTTGTGGGGCCTACCTTGCAGTATTTCCCAGCACACACCACAAGCTCCAGTCCCTTTTTACGTACAGAAGTCCTGCTAAGATCCTTCCCCTGAGCCTCTGCTCTGGGAATGCTCTCGAACTAAAAACAAGATGCCAACAGGAGACAAGTGTTCACTTCCAGTTGTATCCAAACCCATTTCTAGCTGGAGAAAGGTTAAACTCTGCTTCAAGCTATTTGGTGATTTCCCACCTTGAGGAAAAACAAAGTCACTAGAGACCATGACCAGCATTCTCTGCACCACAGCACATGACTTTATTACTGGACAGTCTGTGGATACAGTGCCTGCCCGCAGGCACCCAGGGTCTGGCTCTCTGCAGGCTCCACCCAACTCCAGGTTCCTGACGGGACGCCTGCCCAACTCACCTGGCTTCCAGCACCCTGGACATCCCACCTGGAGGCCCTTCCACGCCCACACACGTACAATGTCTCTTATGCTCACGTATTTTAAAACGCTCACAAAAGACAGCTTAGTGAAAGGAAATTTAGTCAATTTTCACACATATGTCCAATTTCACCTACTTTTCTGGTGATTTTAATAAAACTTGTTATCATCTTTTTGCCTTCTCTAGCCTTTTCAGATCAATTTTATTCTTCCACTGCTTATGCATTGTACGTAATTCTACCCGTGGTTTACCTGTCTTGGGCACCATGCAACACGCACCACCACCATCATCCCTTGCCCCCAACTGTGAGACTCCTGAAGGGGACAAGTGGAATCTTCTTGTCACTCTCACCACCGAGGTAGACAGTCAAAAATCATATTTAATCAAACTGGACGATTCTTAGCTATTTGTACACATGAACAGTACCGAGAAATTAATTCGAGATAGGAATTATTTTCATGTGACATCACAACACATTTGGGGCATGCTATCTGTGTGGCTGGAGTCCCTGGAGTTAATGCACTCAGCTGCTAACCAAAAGGTCAGAGGTTCGAGTCTACCCAGATGTGCCTAGGAAGAAAGGTCTGGCAACCTACTTCTGAAAAACCAGTCATTGATGGAGCACAGCTCTACTCTGACATATACGGGATTGTCATGAGTCAGAATCGACTCCACAGCAGCTGGTTTTTATGTGTGTGGCTAAAAAATTTATTGTTCCTCATTTTTTAATTCAAGAACATCCACAGGGTTCAAACAGCAGGAGGCACACAGAAGTTAATTCCAAATTCACCCTTAAGCCTTACTTCCCAGCGCTGAGGAGGATGTGCCAAGGACAGCCCTTCATCATCTGCGCTGGGGCAATGAGATGCAGGACTGGGCTGTGGCATCTCTCCTGCTCCTGCCCTCTAGAACTGAGAACCAGATACAGCTCACCTCCAAGGTGGAGGCAGAGCACAACCTTCCTCAACAGGGAAACGGAGGAGAGGGGCATGGTGGAGACAATCCGCTGACAGTGGTCATTTTAAACTGATTTCAAAATGCTGCCTTGGGTCACAGCAGGACATCTAAGGCCTGGTGTTTTACAGCTGGAACATGGACCACTCTGGGATGCGTAGACCACACACTAATCACACTCTAGCTCTTCTCTGAGATGAGCTCAATGAGCTCCACACATGGGAAACAAGTGTCACTTTTTAAGAGCAAACTGCAGCCAGGTGAGTCCACTCAATACTTGCTCTAATTCCCTAAAACCCGGAGAGAACATTCCTGAATGGTTCTGTAGAACACTACATGATGTGATTTTTTAAATGAACATGGTACATGTGAAATAAGAGGAAACAATAAAAGATCTTTATTTACCTCAGGTACCCACCCATTGCTGAGACGATCATGATTCACAGCAACCCTACAGGACAGAGTATAACTGCCCTACAAGGTTTCCTAGGCTGTACTCTTTACTGAAGCAGACTGCCACATCTTTCCCCCACAGAGCAGCTGGTGGGTTGAAACCGCTGACCTTCAGGTTAGCAGTCAGTAAGCTTTTATTCCCATTGAGACCATTAATATGTATTTTTCCACAGAAGACTTTTCTTCAAATGTGGAAATGCTTGTTTTTTCCAGATTTAAACAGCTAAAGTGGAACTGTAAGTTACTGTGACAGTTTAGAGTAGGTCTTGCATTGTCATGTATTTAACTGTACAGTTAAAGTTTCCAGGATTTATACATTACAGATGAAGATAACAGTGGAAAACCATGGCTAGTAAGTGGTGCCAGAGGTGTGACCAATAGACTATCAGTTCAAACTCATCAGAACAGAAGCTGGAATCCCCGTTCTTTTAAGTACCTATTTACCGAGCCACAAAAACAAAGCTCGTGGGGCTTTGCCTCCCATTTCCTTATTCAACGTGCACAAGAATCACCTGGCCATCTTGTTAGATGCAGATTCTGATTCTTTGCTGGTCTGACATGACCTGCACACTGCTAAGGGCCACTGGTCGGGGTTTGTGCTGAGAGGTCAGTGTGGGTTTGCCTGATGTTTGCTCATGATCAGATTCAGGAACACAGAGAAGCAACACTGTGTCCTCCTCAGAGCATCACATCAGTGGGGACCTGACATCAGTACATCTTTCTACTGGACTTGTTAACCTTGATCACTTGGTTAAGACTCTTCCACTATGAAGTTACTATTTCTGCCTTTGTAATTTACGAATGTCTTGGGGAAGACACTCCATGATTCTGTAACATCAGACTGGAGGAAACTAAGGAGACATGACAAATAATTGCAGTGTGGGGTCCTGGATTAGATCCTGAAACAGAAAACGGATGTTAGTGGGAAAAACGAAGAAACTCGAATAAGGTCTGCAGTTGGACAGTATCTGCCAGTGTTAATTACCAGGTTTTTGTAGGAACATTTGATTATGAAAGATGTTAACATTGGGTGAATCGTGTGGAGGGCATAGGGAACTATGAACTATTTTTGTAACCTTTCTGAAAGTCTAAAATTTCAAAATATTAAAAAAAAGAAGTCTAAAAAGATGCCTATTCTGGTTCCGCAGGTCAGGGTGGGCCTGAGATTCTGTTTCTCACAAATTTCGAGTGATGCTGAAGCAGCTGGCCCATGGATCACTCTGCCAGCAAGGCCTTGGCAAACGAAGCTGCTGACAAATCTCATCAGGTACACTTTCAAATTGACAATCAGTCATGCTTTGAGTCCTTTCCCACTGCTACTGCCCTGTCCATCAGTGCACTGAGAAGCTGGAGGAGGATGAGGAAATCACATCTGTGCTACAACATCATCTACAATTGGTCTTCCCCAGTGAACCTGGCACACCCCCAAGGCTGCAGGGCCAGGAAAACGGCCAGCAGTAACTGCACCCCTCCTGAAGCTTGGAGGCCAGCCAGGGACTGCTGGGTGGCCGGCGGGCGGGCCTCAGCATCACCAGGGCCACAAGAGGGCAGGAGAGCCAAAGCTGGGAGAATTCCTGTTCCAGGTGAGTGGCTAGCACAGGTGATCTTGGCTCCTCCTATAAAAAGTTTTTAATACAGTATAAACCCAGAAGAAGAAAAAAAGCAGAGAGGCAGGCGAGAGTTCATGAGAGGATTTGGGTCGCTGAACAATCCCGCAAGGAGTGGGTCTCACCAATGAGGGACTCATGCTTCACAGAAACCTACAGCAGCCCATGACCCAAAACACAGAGGTGACACGGGATGGGGAGAGGTGAGCCTGCAAGCAGAATTGGGGTCCTTGTACAGACAGTGACTCTCCCAAGGCCCCTGTGGACAAAGTAGAGCAGCCCTCAAGCAAAGAGGCAGAAGGGCTTCCTCAAAGTAGCTGAAAGGCCCAGAGAAAATAACTCTGTCACTTAGCATTCAGGGTTCCCAGCACAGTGACAAGCCCCCAGTCACCCAAACGGCAACCAGCACATTTTCTCTTGCTTCATTTCTTAAACCTGGGCAACAATTACCAATGTTTGAGGTGTATTTTTCCACATGAAGGCAATATGAAACAAAGTGATGATACCAAAGGAAACATCAATCAAAAGACAGAAAATAACTGAAAAAAATCCTGATCCGTACCCTCACTCATGGAGATGATGCATTCATAAAACATTAAATTGCTATGCAAAAAAGAATGGAACAAATACAATCTTGGAAGTTAAAATACTGATAACAGAAATTAAAATTTTAAACAGGATAAGAAGGTGCAATTGAAGCCCTCTTAGAAATGAGAATAAAAACAACACAGACAAAAATTCCAGGGGTCTACAAGTCACCCATCATTAAACTAAGGGGAATTCCTAAAAGGGAGATGAGAAAATCAGTCAGCAATAAATTCTCGAATAAATGATACAAGAGAATTTCCCAGGGGAAGGACAAGCCTCAGACCCAAAGAATATCCTCACAGTGAGAGCTCACACATCTTGACCACCCCAAAGAGGACCCCAAAAACTTCCAGGCAGGGAAAAAGTTACCCAGAGGGAAAAAGGCACCTTGGCAGAAGGTTTCCCACTGAAATGAGGAAGCCAAGATTAAGGCATGGCGTCCTGAACAACGAGCCCTGGTGGCGCAGTGGTTAAAAGACTGGCTACTAACCAAAAAGTTGGCAGTTCAAATCCACCAGCTGCTCCCTGGAAACCCTATGGGGCAGTATTACCCTGTCCTATAGGATCGCTATGAATCAGAATCGACTTGACGGCAGGGGTTTGGTTTTTGATTTGGTCTTGAACAAACCCAGCCATATGGTAAAGGAAACAATCAGGATGATACTGGT
The DNA here is from genome assembly GCA_030035585.1 of Dugong dugon. Taxonomy (NCBI): domain Eukaryota; kingdom Metazoa; phylum Chordata; class Mammalia; order Sirenia; family Dugongidae; genus Dugong; species Dugong dugon. Next base: position 31,837,768 of record CM057478.1, read on the forward strand.
GCAGTAATACTTGTGGAGTATAGAGCCAGATAGAAAAAGAGGACAGAGGGCTGGGGGAAGTGAGGGGCTTGGGGAGAAGTCGCTGAGATCTGACACTACGCTTGAGAATTTAAAACAATATAAGGAGTGAATGGGAGCAAAAAATGCAAAGAAAAGCCATTACAGACAACAAAATAAACAAAAAGCTGTACAAGAAAGGAACTGTAATATTTGCACAGTCATAATATAGAAAATCTAACTGAACATAGTGGAGAGGATAGAAAAGGTGGGCTATGATTTGAGGAGTCCTATAACAGAAAGTCAAGAATGTGTAAAACTGACAAAACTTAGGTCAGCTTATTAGTTGGGCTACAGAGAACTGCCTGAAGAAACAACTAAGAGATGTGTTAAGTCTGTGAGGAGTAGGACTGACAAGTGGGATAAGAGACTGTTCTTTTCATTATAAGCCTTTCCTTGACATTTTTATTGTGTAAACTGATAAAAATTTTAAGTGTGTGTGTGTGTGTGTTGTTTTTTTAAAAAACATAGACTGCGCACAGATTGAGCTCAAACCCTGGCTCTGTGACTTGGGCAAACTGCTTAACCTCTGTGGGCCGCAGTCACCTCAGCTATAAAATGGGGCAGTCTCTACCTCAAGGACCACTGGGATGAGAAACACGTGAAATGCTCAGCAGTCCCAGCACACAGTACAGGGCCCATAAAGAGCTGTTTTTTAAAACTTAAAGCCAATGATGAAGAATCCAGCATTCCCCTGGACATCACAAGAACATTCTTACGTCTTAATGGCAAGACAAAGGGGAAATGGAACTAAATATAAAGGATTGATTTTACAGGCGGTTTTGGTATTTTCTTTTACCACTGGGTATCTATACCCAAGGCTCCAGATCCTAAGCTCGCATAAAAGCTGTAAGTTAAATAGTCGGATCATGTGCTTTCTGATGTTTCCCTCACGTGCTCAGGGCAACTCAACTATTCCAAGTTATTTTTCTGACTCTTCAAAAATTTCCAGTTACATCTCTACCTTAGAAACTACTGCCTCATCAGCTAGTTTATCTCAGTGGAAGATAAGGCCAGGCAATCTGTTTTCATAAAGATTACAGCCAAGAAAGCCCCATGGAGCAGTTCTACTCTGTAACACATGGGGTCACCACGTGTGGGGGGCCAACTTGACGGCAGCTAACAAGTTTTACCAAAGCTATTAGGTCTTGTGTCGGAATTGACTCGATGGCAACAGGTTTGGTTTGGTTTTTTTAATTAAACCTTGGATTACATTTAAAGGCGGAACCAAAAAACCAGGTGCCCATCAAGTCAATTCCAACTCATGGCAGTGCTACAAATGGTTAACACATTCAACTGCTAAACAAAAGGCTGGAGGTTCCAGTCCACCCACAGGCACCTCAAAAGAAAGCCCTGGCAATCCACTGCAGAGAAACCTACCATTGAAAACCCTATGAAGCACCGTTCTACTGTAACACAGGTGGGGTCACCGGTGCAAAACAGGTAACTTCAATAGAGAAACCCTCTGTTCCGCACGGAACAGACTCTACAGTGGTCAAAGTAGGGCAACCTCGCTACCCTTGCAGGGCCACACTTCTGTTTTTCAGGGAGTATTTACTTCTCCAGTATCAACACAACCCCCACCATCTCATCAGGGAAAAAAATCAGTCCTCTCTTACAGCAGTGTGTCCAGTGTGCTCCCAAAATGGAGACAGAGTGTGAATCTACACTTTTTGTGGTTGACGGGTGAGGAGAGGGAAATTTCAAAGCAAAAAAGGCCACATTTCAAAAGGATTAAATCACAGACATTGCAAAAAACAGTGCGGAGTAGAAACATGAAATCTTCATTCGTGAAGGTCTGTTAAGAGAACTGGATTAGATCATCTCCAAAGTCTAAAGCTGCCTATTTCTAAGACTGCATCTTATTTTCCTTTGTGAAGCCATCAGTAAACTAAGAGAATTGTTTTCACCTTCTTAACTCTTAAGTGTTCAATTTCACATTGGTAACTTGGAAAGTGGCAATCACTTAAAAGTCTGACTTACAGTAACCACAACACCGAGTAATTGCTATGCCATACAAAGCACACTGGAGTTTTATACGTTTTAAGTTTTTCCAATTTTCTAGACGACTGTAAAATCAAGCATGACACGATTTTATGTCTAAAACTCGTGGGTCTGCAGAGGGCGACACAAAGTCCAGAGAAGGGAAGTGTTTTGCCCACGGTAGGGAAGTCAGGGTGCAAAATCATGTGATCTCTTGCTGAGCAACAGCTAGCATCACTCAAGGCTCTGAGGCTGCAATGGACTGCTCTCCTCGGTGACGTCTTGCCATGCACTGTTTCCCTAAGTGTAAAATGCGACTGCCCACCGGTGCATCTCAGACTCTGGCGGTAATGGGATGACTAATGGACCCCCCAGTGCACGGCCATCAAGTGCAGTATGTGGGCGACCCCTGCACCACACCACACTTTCAGCGAACCCGTTGCCGTGGAGTCGTTGCGACCCTACAGGACAGAGTAGAACTGCCCCATTGGGTTTCCAAGGCTGTAATCTTTACGGAAGCAACGGAAGCAGACTGAAGCATCCTTCTCCCGCGGAGAGGCTGGTGGGTTAGAACCGCCAACCTCTCGGTAAGCAGCCCAGCGCTTAACCACTGCGCCACCAGGGCAGCGCCCAGCGACCTGCTCAAAACCAGGACATCGGTCCTGCTCCGTACCTACCACACGGCGGTTCAGGGGGAAATCGACAAATAATGGGAAAATAGGTAGGGGAAAACGACCCGTGCACCCGGCCCGGGCGGCCCGCCGCTCTCTGAATCCCGAGCCCGTATGCGGAACCGAGGCCGGGCGGAGTCCCGGGTCGCGGGCCGAGGAGGCGGGTACCGTTGGCGGCGGCGAACTGCGAGGACGTGGGGCCGGGGGCGGGGCGGAGGCCGCGGGTGGCAGCCGCCGAGGCCGCGGGCGGCGGCAGCGGCGGGCGGGGCGGGAGAGAGATCTCGCTCTCGCTCTCGCTCTCGCCCCGCGGGAAGGGGGGAGGCGGAGACGCGACCGGCTGCGGGAGCTGCAATTACCGTGTGGGCTGCGGAATTCTCGTGGTGTTTGTCGGGGAGATGCGATAATGGCGTCCGTCCTCGCGAGAGAAGCCACCCCTCTGCGCAGGCGCCGCGCTGTCCTCCCGGCGGCCTGCGGCCCGGCACGCTCATGCGCAGTCGAACGGAGCGCGCAGGAGGCGGGGGGCGGGGCCCGGGGGCGAGGCCTGCCCGGCGGGTCCCCCCGCGTGACTAATCGCCCGCTCGGGCCGCGAGTGAGCATGCGCGGGCGTCCTTCTCCCACGCCCCGGTTGTGGTTTCTGGGCTTTTTATTTCTCCTTCACGTGTTTAGTATCTCTGCTGCCCCGTGAAAGGTGCTTCACGGGAACGTTTGAGAAGTTTGCTTTCTCTTTGAGAGCAGATAAATAGGCATTGGTCCCCGGGACGACTACACATCCCAGGGTGCCCTGCGCAAGCCGCGGGCAGTGCATTCTGGGACGTGTAGTCTCACCGCCTGGACCGTGCCTGCCGGTAGTTGTAGTCTCTCCGTACTCTGGGCGCCGCGTCCCGGCTTCGCTCCATGGCCTGCTGGGACTTGTAGTTCATTGACCACCGTGGCGGATCCCGCGTCCTGCCGTCCTTCCTTCTCTGATATTCCGGAATCCTTGGGTGGAGTTTTTCCAGTGCTGGTGTAACTGGATATCCAAAAAACTGAAACAAGACCCATACCTCACGCCATGCAGAAAAACTAACTCAAAATGGATCAAAGACCTAAATATAAAATCGAAAACGATAAAGATCATGGAAGAAAAAATAGGGACAACACTAGGAGCCTAAATAGATGGCAAAACAAAATATGAAGGGTCAGTAACAATGCACAAGCATCAGAAGAGAGACTAGACAACCAGGAGCTGCTAAAAAATCAAACACTTGTGCTAATCAAAAGATTTCATCAAAAGTGTCAAAAGACAACCTACAGACTGGGAAAAAAATTTTGGCTACGACAAATCTGATCAGTGTCTAATCTCTAAAAATCTACAAGATACTTTAAAACCTCAACAACAAAAAGACAACCCAATTTAAAAATGGGCAAATGATTTGAACAGGCACTTTGTCAAAGAAGAAATTCAGGCGGCTAACAGACACATGAAGAAATGCCCACGATCATTAGCTGTTAGAGAAGTGCAGCTCAAAACTACAATGAGATACCATCTCACCCCAACAAGGCTAGCATTAATCCAAAAAACACAAAATAATAAATGCTGGAGAGGTTGTGGAGAGACTGGAACATTTATACACTATTGGTGGGAATGTACAATGGTACAACCACTTTGGAAATCAATTTGGTGCTTCCTTAAAAAGCTAAAAATAAAAGTACCATATGATCCAGCTATCCCGCTCCTTGGAATAGATCCTAGAGAAATGAGTCATCACACGAATAGATATATGCACACCCATGTTCATTGCAGCACTGTTCGCAGTAGCAAAAAGTTGGAAACAACCTAGGTGCCCATCAACGGAAGAACGGATAAACAAATTATGGTATAGCCACACAATGGAATGCTACACAACGATAAAGAACAACGATAAAGCCGTGAAACATAACATGGAGGAAGCTGGAGGTCATTATGCTGAGTGAATTTAGTCAGTCACAGAAGGATAAATATTGTATAAGACCACTATTATAAGAACTCAAGAAAAGGTTTAAACACAGAAGAAAATATTCTTTGATGGTTATGAGAGTGGGGAGAGAGGGTGAGTTTATTTACCATCTAGATAGTAGATAAGAATTAGGTGAAGGGAAGGATAGCACACACTACAGGGGAAGTCAGCACAACTGGACTAAACCAAAGCTAAGAAGTTTCCTTCACTTCAAGGGACAGAGTAGTAGGGGCAGGGACCTAGTGACCATGCTTTCAGGGGATATCTGCATCAATCAGCATAACAAAGTTTATTAAGAAAATGTTCTGCATCCTATTTTGGTGAGTGGCATCTGGGGTCTTAAAAGCTAGCAAGCAGCCATCTAAGATGCATTAATTTGTCCCAACCACCTGGAGTAAAGGAGAATGAAGAACACCAAAGACACAAGGTAAGTATTAGCCCAAGAGGCAGAAAGAGCCACATAAACTAGAGACTTCATCAGCCTGAGACCAGAAGAACTAGATGGTGCCTGGCTACCACCAATGACTGCCCTGACAGGGAACACAACAGAGAGTCCCTGATGGAGCAGGAGAAAGGCGGGGTGCAGAACTCAAATTAACCCTGGTAAAAAAAAAAATTATTTTTATTGTTTTGGTGAAAATATATACAGCAAAATGTACATCAATTCAACAGTTTCTACATGTACAATTCAGTCACATTGATTACAATCTTCAGGTTGTGCAACCATTCTCACTATCCGTTTCCAAATTATTCCATCACCATTAATGTAAACTCACTGCCCCCTAAGTTTCTCATCTAACCTCTCCAGTTGTTGTTGTCCATTTGATCACATACAAATAATTCTTTAAAAGAGCATAATGCTCAAGACAGACATTCGTTACTAATTAAGCTAAACTATTGTTTGGTTTAAAGATGACTTCCGGGGATACTTTCAGTATAAGGTTTAAAGGTTTCCATAGGGTTTTTAATGGCTGATTTTTTGGAAGCAGACTTTTAGAAAGCCAGGCCTTTCTTCTGAGGCACCTCTGAGTAGACTCAAACCTCCAACCTTTCAGTTAGCAGCCAAGCGTATTAAACATTTGTACCACCCAGGGATTCCTATATATATATGTCTTATATATAACATCTACCACTTGTCTGTCAGTTTGTCATACTGTGGTGGTTTGCATGTTGCTGTGATACTGGAAGCTATGCGACTGGTATTTCAAATACCAGCAGGGTCACACATGGTGGACAGGTTTCAGCAGAGCTTCCAGACTAAGACAGACTAGGAAGAAGGACATGGTGATCTACTTCTAAAAAAATTGACCAGTGAAAACCTTATGAATAACAGTGGAACATTGTCTGATATAGTGCCAGAAGATGAGTCTCTCAGGTTGGAAAGCAAACAAAATACAACTGGGGAAGAGCTGCCGCCTCAAAGCAGAGTGACCTTAATGACGTAGACAGAGTAAAGATTTCGGGACCTTCATTTGCTGATGTGGTACGGCTCAAAATAAGAAAGAACAACTGCAAACATTCACTAATAATCAGAAAATGGACTGTACGATGTACTACTCAAGGAAAATTGGAAGTCATCAGAAATGAAATGCATAAAGATCAATAACCTAGGCATTAGTGAGCTGAAATGAACTGGTATTGGCCATTTTGAACTGAACAATCATATGCTCTGCTATGCTGGAAATGACAAATTGATGAGGAATGGCCTTGCATTCATCATCAAAAAGAACATTTCAAGATCTATCCTGAAGTAAAACCCTGTCAACAATAGGCTAACATCCATACACCTGCAAGGAAGACCAGTTAATACAACTATGATTCTAATTTGCGCACCAACCACTAAAGCTAACGATGAAGAAATTGAAGGTTTTTAGCAATATTTGCAGTCTGAAATTGATCAAATATGCAATTAAGATGCATTGATAATTAGTGGTGATTGGAATGCAAAAATTGGAAACAAAGAAGAAGGATCTGTAGTTGAAAAATATAACCTTGGTGATAGAAATGATGCCAGAGACTGCATGATAGAATTTTGCAAGACCAACTACTCATTCATTGCAAATACCTTTTCTCAACAGCATAAATGGCAACTATACACATGGACCTCGCCAGATGGAATACACAGGAATCAAATCAACTACACCTGTGAAAAGAGAAAATAGAGAAGCTCAAGATCATCAGTCATAACAAGGCCAGGTGCCAACAGCAGAATGGACCATCAATTGCTGATACCCAAATTCAAGTTGAAGCTGAAGAAAATTAAAACAAGTCCATGAAAGCTGAAGTATGACCTTGAGTATAACCCACCTGAATTTAGAGACCCTCTCAAGAATAGATTTGATGCATTGAACACTAATGACCAAAGACCAGACTAGTTGTGGGATGACATCAAGGACATCATACGTGAAGAAAGCAAAAGGTCATTAAAAAGACAGAAAAGAAAATAAAGACCAAAATGAATGTCAGTAGAGACTCAAACTTGCTCTGGAATGTAGAGCAGCTAAAGTGAATGGAAGAAATGATGAAGTAAAAGAGCTGAACAGAAAATTTCAAAGGGCGGCTCAAGGAGACAAAGTAAATTATCATAATAAAATGTGCAAAGACCTGGAGTTAGAAAACCAAAAGGGAAGAATACGTTCAGAATTTCTCAAGCTGAAAGAACTGAAGAAAAAATTCAAGCCCTGAGTTGCAATGTTGAAGGATCCTATGCACAAAAAATTCAATGATGCTGTAAGCACCAAAAGAAGATGGAAGGGGGGGACCTCATACCACCAAGAAAGAAGCACCAGGAGCAGAGCGCATCCTTTGAACCCAAGGTTCCTGTGCAGAGAAGCTCCTAGTCCGAGGGAAGACTGATGATGATGAGGACCTTCCTCCAGAGCAGAGAGAGAGAGAAAGCCTTCCCCTGGAGCTGACGCCATAAATTTGGACTTCTAGCCTACTAGACTGTGAGAAAATAAATTTATCTTTGTTAAAACCATCCACTCGTTGTATTCCTGTTAGAGTAGCACTAGATAATTGAGACAGAATTTGGTACCGAGAGAGTGGGGTGCTGCTGTAACAGATACCTAAAATGTGGAAGCAGCTTTGAAACTGTGAATGGATAGAGGAGCAGCAGTGGCAGAGGACCAGCAGCAGCAGAGAACCTGCATCGGTAGGGAAGTGGCAACAGCAGAGAACCAGCAGCAGCAGAACCAGGAGACCAGTGCCAGATGGCACTGGAGCCAACCCATGGAGCAAGAGAGCTGAGTGCCTGTGTGCACAAGGCTTCCTGGCGGAGTGGGGTGCCTCCAGGCACTTAATCGGTGGAGCTACAGAGCATTGGAACACTTGTCCCAGCAGGACAGATGCAGGCGTGAGGCCTGAGGGCTGAGAGGCTAAGAAACCAGGAAACAAGCTGAAGAGACACGGGACACAAGAAGCTGAGCTGCCTCAGTCTCAGAAGGTATGGCCACGACCTCAGGGGTTTCTAAGGATGGAGCCATGGCCTCTGGTGTTTCTAAGGTGGAGTTGCCACTCAGATGGACTAGGAGAATGGTGTGCCTAAAGCCAAGGGAGCAGAGTTGCCATCTAGTGGGCCTGGAAGGCAGAGCTGAAGCCCAGGGCGGAGGGGCCTCCACTCAGAATCCAGAGACTTTGGCCAATACCTAGAGTCTGGAGGGCAGGGCTATTGTGTAAATTGTCTTAGAGAACAGAAGATTATTTTCAAAGCCTTGAGGGCTAATGCAATGTGTTCTGCTGACTTGCTTGAGGCCTGTTATCACTTTTTTCCCCCAGTTTCTCCCATTTGTAATGGCAATGTCTAGCTTGTGCCTGTTCTGCCATTGTACCTTTGGAGGCAATATGTATTCTAGATTTCACAGTCAAAGAGGAATTTTTGGATTTTGGACTTGGAGTTAAGACTTTTTGCTATGATATGATGGGATAAATACGTTTTGCCCATTGCAAGGATGTGATTTTTGGGGGGCCAAAGGGTGGATGTCATAGATTGAATTACGTCCCCCAAAAAATGTGTGTATCAATTTGGCTGGGACCTGATTCCAAGCATTGTGTGGTCCATTTTGTGATTGTAATTTTATGTTAAAGAGGATTAGCGTGAGATTGTATAACATCCTTACTAAGGTCACATCCCTGATCCAATGTAAAGGGAGTTTCTCTAGGGTGTGGCCTGCACCACTTTTTATCTCTCAAGAGATAAAAGGAAAGGGAAGCAAGCAGAGAGTTGGGGACCTCATACCACCAAGAAAGAAGCACCGGGAGCAGAGCGCATCCTTTGGACCCGAGGTTCCTGTGCAGAGAATCTCCTAGTCCGGGGGAAGACCGATGATGACAAGGACCTTCCTCCAGAGCCGACAGAGAGAGAAAGCCATCCCCTGGAGCTGATGCCATAAATTTGGGCTTCTAGCCTACTAGACTGTGGGAAAATAAATTTCTCTTTGTGAAAGCCATCCACTTGTGGTATTTTTGTTAGAGCAGCACAAGATGACTAAGACACAGGCATTGACTTCTCTTCTCCAGCTATGAAAGTCCTAGATGGCATCTTCTTGGATCCAATTTAAGGCTATTTATCTGTTTAGTGTAGCCACCTTCATCAATTATCTTAGCTACATCTTCTGGATAACTTACTGCTTCACTTTGCCCTTTTATGTTATGGAGATGGCTTCTTTCCTTAATCTTCATGAACCAATCCCGCTAGCTTCAAACTTTTCTTCTGCAGCTTCCTCACCTCTCTCAGCCTTCCTAGAATTGAAGAGAGTTAGGGCCTTGCTCTGGATTAGGCTTTGGCTTAAGGGAATATTGTGGCTGGTTTAATCTTCTATGCAAACCACTAAAACTCTCTCCATATCAGCAATAAGGCTGCTTCGCTTTCTTATCATTCGTGTGTTCACTGGAGTAGCACATCTAATTTCCTTCAAGAACTTTTCCTTTACATTCATAACTTCACTAACTGTTTGGCAGAAGAGGCCCAGCTTTTGGCCTATCTCAGCTTTTGACATGCCTTCCTCACTAAGCTTCATCATTTCTAGCTTTTGATTTAAAGTGAGAGACTTGCTACTCTTCCTTTTATTTGAACACTTAGAGACCACTGTAGTGTTATTAACTGGCCTAATTTCAATATTGTTGTGTCTCAGAGAATAGGGAGGCCCGAGGAGAGGGAAAGAGACTGGGGAACGGCCAGTCGTTGGAGCGGTCAGAACACGCACAACATTTGTCGATTAAGTTTGCCATCTTACATGGGCTTGGTTCGTGACTCCTCAAAACAATTACAACAGTAATATCAATGATCACTGGTCACAGATCACCATAACAGATATAATAATAATGGAAAAGTTTGAAATATTGCAGTAATTACCAAAATGTGACACAGAGACACAAAGTGAGCAAATGTCATTGGGAAAATGGTGTCAATAGACTTGTCTGATGCAGAGTTGTTACAAACCTTCAATTTGTAAAAAAAAAAACACAGTATCTGCAAAGTGCAATAAAGTGAAGCACAATAATAATAATAATAATAAAAAGAAGATGGAAGGAATACACAGAGTCACTGTACCAAAAAGAATTGGCCGATGTTCAACTTTTTCAGGAGATAGCGTATGATCAAGAACCGACAGTACTGCAGGAGAAGTCCAAGCTGCACTCAAGGTACTGGCAAAAAACAAGGTTCCAGGAATGAAAGGAATACCAACTGAGATGTTTCAACAAACAGATGCAACACTGGAAACACTCACTCGTCTCTGCCAAGAAATTTGGAAGACAGCTACCTGGCCTACTGACTGGAAGAGATCCAAGTTTGTGCCCATTCCAAAGAAAGGTGATCCAACAAAATGCAGATATTATCAAATAATATGATTACTATCACGTGCAAGTAAAATTTTGCTGAAAATAATTCAAAAATGGTTGCAGCAGCAGTACATCGACAGGGAACTGCCTGAAATTCAAGCTGGATTCAGAAGAGGACCTGGAACAAGGAATATCATTGCTGATATCAGAAGGATCTTGGCTGAGAGCAGAGAATGCCAGAAAGATGTTAACTTGTGTTTTATTGAGTATGCAAAGGCATTCAACTTTATGGATCAAAACAGATTATGGATAACATTGCTGTGATGGTTAAGGTTAGCTTGGCTGGGCCATGATTCTCAGTGGCTTGGCAGTTATGCAATAATGTAGTTATCCTCCGTTTTGTGATATTATGTAATCTGTTCCATGATGTGATCTGATGTGATCAGCTAGTCAGTTGTAAGGGGAGTTTCCTTGAGGTGTGGCCTGCATCCGGTATATATGGATGGTCTGGCAAAGCTTGCTGGCTTTTGCTTGCTCTGGATCCCGCATCTGTCTCATCATCTGACCTCCGGTTCTTGGGAATTGTGCCAGTGGCCTGCAGTATTGCCTGTTGATCTTGGGATTCATCAGCCTCTATGACCTGTGAGCCAGGAGCCCACTGTCTTATCTGCCAATCTTGGATTCATCAACCTCCACAGCTTGTGAGCCAGCAGCCTGCCGTCTGACCTGCTGATCTTGGGTTCATCAGCCCCTGCAGCTTGTGAGTCAGGACAAGATGCCAGTCTGACTTGGGACTTGCCAGCCTCTGCAACTGCATGAGCCATTTCCTTGAGATAAATCTCTCTCTCTCTCTCCCTCTCTTTCTCTCTCTATGTATTTGTGTGTGTGCTTCACTAGTTTTGATTCTCTAGAGAACCCAGCCTAAGACAATTGTGAAGAATGGGAATTCCAGAACAATTAATTGTGCTCATGAGGCACTTGTATATAGACCAAGAGGCAGTCGTTCAGATAGAACAAGGGGATACCGCGAGATTTAAAATCGGGAAAGGTGGGCATCAGGGTTGTATCCTTTCACCATTCTTATTCAGTCTGTATGCTGAGCAAATAATCCAAGAAGCTGGACTATATGAAGAAGAACACAGCATCAGGATTGGAGGAAGACTCATTAACAACCTGCGATATGCAGATGACACAGCCTTGCTTGCTGAAAGTGAAGAGGACTTGAAACACTTGATGAAGATTAAATACTACAGCCTTCAGTATGGATTACACCTCAACATAAAGAAAACAGAAATCCTCACAACTGGACCAATAAGCAACATCATGATAAATGGAGAGAAGACTGAAGTTGTCAAGGATTTCATTTTACTTGGATCCACAATCAACGCCCATGGAAGCAGCAGTCAAGGAATCAAACAACACATGGCATTGGGCAAATCTGCTGCAAAATACCTCTTTAAAGTGTTAAAAAGCAAAGATGTCACTCTGAAGACAAAGGTGCACCTGACCCAAGTCCTAGTCTTTTCAATTGTTTCATACGCATGAGAAAGCTAGACAATGAACAAGGAAAGCTGAAGAAGAATTATAGTGTTGGCAAAGAATATTGAGTATACCATGAATTTCCAGAAGAACGAACAAATCTGTCTCAAAAGAAGTACAGCCAGAATACTTCTTAGAAGCAAGGATGGTGAGACTTCGTCTCATGTACTTTGTACATGTTATCAGGAAGCACCAGTCCCTGGAGAGGGACATTGTGCTTGGTAAAGTAGAGGGTCAGCAAAAAAGAGGAAGACCCTTGTCTTAGTCATCTAGTGCTGCTATAACAGAAATACCACAAGTGGATGGCTTTAACAAAGAGAAGTTTATTCTCTCACAGTCCAGTAGGCTAGAAGTCCCAATTCAGGGTACCTGCTCCAGGGGAAAGCTTTCTCTCTCTGTCAGCGCTGGAGGAAGGTCCTTGTCATCAGTCTTCCCTTGGCCTGGGAGTATCTCAGTGCAGGACCCTCAGGTCCAAAGGAAGCGCTCTGCTCCCGTCACTGCTTTCTTGGTGGTTTGAGGTCCCCCTGTCTCTCTGCTGTCGTCTCTCTTTTGCATCTCAAAAGAGATTGGCTTAAGACACTATCTAATCTTGGAGATCTCATCAATATAACTGCTGCTAATCCATCTTATTAACATCATATTGATAGGATTTACAACACATAGGGAAATCTTATCAAATGACAAAATGGTGGACAATCACACAATACTGGGAATAATGGCCTAACCAAGTTGACACATATTTGGGGGGACACAATTCAATCCATGATAACCCTCAAATGGATGGATTGACACAGTGGCTGCAACAGTGGCTCGAACAGCAAGGATTGTGAGGACGGCACAGGACTGGGCGGTGTTTTGTTCTGTTGTACATAGGGTCATTATGAGTTGGTTCTGACCAACTCGATGGCACCTAACAACAGCAGTATATAGCATATGTAATACATATTTATATGTAAGATAAAATATTATAATATGATTGTAAATATATTATAATATTAATAAAGATATATTGTATTTTATATCACACAAATATGTGTTTGTGGGTACTCACAAGAAAAGAGTCCCGAACTATAGACAACTCCCAGAAATGTCAATCATTATTCTCTCTGTGTTCTGGTATTATGACTGTTTCTCATCTGCTCCTTTATACCTGCCTCTATTTCCTGAGTTTTTTACAATAAGCAAAAGTTACTTTGATCCTCCAAACACACGATGATGGAGCTATTTAAATTTGGAAAAGAAAATACCTTACCTTGAGTTTCCTGCCGACTTCCCTTTTGCCGATAATAAGAACATGATTCAGGGCCATAACCAGCTGGGCGACCTCCAGCAACCTTACTGAGTGAGTTACAGTTTCTTCCAGAATTAGCATTCTGGGGTTCTACAGAGGCTGGTCGCTTTTGTAGCAAAAGTCCAAGCAATTCCGAAGAAGAACCACACAATGTCAGCACTGGAAAAGATATTGAAGGAGATCTAGATATTAAAATGAAGTCTTTCCTGTTTAGAGATGAGGAGGAGGTCCAAGGAGATGAGAAAAACTGCTCGGCATGGTCACATGGCTGGAAGAAGGTGAAAACAGAGTTTGGAATCCAAAACTTGGTGAGAACACAGTCTAGAGTCAACTCATGTTGGGGGCAGGGTTGCAGACGCAAGCCACAAAAATCCATGAGAAGAACCAAAACCAAACTCATTGCAACTGAGTCAATTCCGACTCATACCGACCCTATAAGGCAGCGTAGAACTCCCCCATAGGGTTTCCAAGGAGCGGCTTGTGGATTCAAAGTGCTAACCTTTTGCTTCACAGCCAAGCCCTTAACCACTGTGCCACCAGGGCTCCAAAGTCACATTAGTGGGAGCTTTATAAGAGGAAAGGGAGGTGCACTCAGGCCTGTGTGGCAACAGGAATGGGGGACCTCTTGGATGCATGTGCACTGGGTGTTTGCAAAGATCTCAAAGACCCCTTCATCAAAATCACGCAGTGCCCACTTCAAACAAACCCTAGAATCCTCTAAAAGGTTCCTTTTCCTGAAGGTGTCACTAAGATAGAGAAACCAAACCAAAACCCGTTGCCATCGAGTTAATTCCAACTCAAGCAACCCTATAAGACAGAGTAGAACTGCCCCATACGGTTTCCGCAGATCACCTGGTGGATTTGAGCTGTTGACCTTTTTGTTAGCAGGCATAGCTCTTAACCACTACGCCACCAGGGTTTCCCAAAATGGAGAAAGGGGAATTATTTATGAAACTCTCAGTTGCCCAGGAAAAGTCCAGGAGACTACAGGAAGGACTTAAGAAACTTTGAGTTGGCGCAACCAGGGCTGGATTCTCAGCTTTCCTTTGCCAAGTTGCTGAGGCTTTGCCTCAGGCTCTTCCTCTGGGAACCAGAGTTTAGAGCACAGCTCATGGGGATGTTGGAAGGATGCAGGGAAGTGGGGTTTGTAAAGGGTTTGGCAGCGGGTGTGACTCAGGAAATAAATGATCATGACAGTTACAGTATGTTGAGCCAGGCATATCTTATAATCCTTACCTCCTGTGAAGAATGTGAAGTTCAGAGAGATTAAGCAATGTACCTGGGGTCACACAGCTATGTCAGTGTAGAGCTTTGGGGAGGAAGGTTTTGAGATGTAGCTGCAAAGGTAGTTAGAAAGCGAGCCATGCAGGTGGCCAAGAGGCGGAGATTCTTCTTGATCCTAAAACAATGGGAAGCCATTACAAGATTTGGGGCAAGGATGGGTATGATCAGATTTGCGTTTTGAAAAGTCCCTCTGGTTTGAGTGTTGGAAAATGGATTAGGGGTGGGGACTGCATGGATGTGGCGAGAGTAGTTGACGTTGTGGCAGGGGTTCAGGGAGAGACAAAGGGGGCTTGGATGAGGAGACTGTGACAGAGAGAAGTAGACAATTCAAGAGATTACAAGGGGTAAATCAACAGGACTTGCCAATCCAAAACTGGGAGCAGGGGCTGGGGAGAGGGGGCCTCCAGGACGTTGCCTGGGTCTGCAGACTTGTGACACTGGATAGATAGAAGCACGTTCCCTGGTGTGAGTGTCTCAGAGCTGCCGTAACAAAATAACACCAACTGGTGGCTTCTAAGAACAGAAATTTATTTTCTCAGAGTTGTGGAGGCAAGAAGTCTAAATTCAGGATGCCGGGGGCCATGCTCTCTCCAAAGTTCTCTTGGGGATCCTTCCTTGTCTCTTCCAGCTTCTGATAGTCCCAGGCATTCCTGGGCTTGCAGCTGCAGCATAACTCCATCTCTGCCCCCAAATTCAACATTCTTCCCATTGAGAAGTAGGGGTGTATGACCTTTGCCTTGAATCTGGCCTCTAAGTCTGCCTGACAAATAGAACACAGTGGAAGTGACACTTCTGCTTCCTGACTCTTGGGACACTTGTCCTTGAAACCCAGCCACCATGCTATGAGGAAGCTCAAGCTGCTTTGTGGAGAGGCCTACATGAGAGCAACCAACAGCCAGCACCAACTTGCCAGCCATGTGGATGTGCCATCTTGGAAGTGGACCCTCCAGCCCCAGTTGAGCCACCCTAGCTGATGCTCCGTGGAGCACAGTAGAGCTGTTCCCACTGATCCCTGCCCAAATTGCAGCTACATGAGCTAAATAAATTATTGTTGTTGTTTTCAGAAATTAAATTTGGAGGTGGTTTGTTAGGCAAGAAGCCCTAGTGGCACAATGGCTAAGCACTTTGCCGCTAACCCAAAGGTCAGCAGTTCTCACTCACCAGCTTCCTAAGAAATCCTAGGGCGTAATTCTACTCTGTCCTACAGGATCGCTATGGGTTGCTATGAGTAGGAATAAGGAGCCCTGGTGACTCGGTGATTAAGTGCTTGGCTGCTAACCAAAGGTTGGTGGTTCTAACCCACCAGACACTCCACGGGAGAAAGATGAATAGCCGGCTTCAAACTTCTTTGACCTCTCACTCAATTCAGTGAAAAATGTTTGAGCGTGCATCTCCCATGAATGTGTCTTTATGTACAAGCACCTCCAATATACATGAATTCTGTACTAATGTATTGTGTGCTCTTTGAAACATGTATGGGAAACAGAAATTCAAAAGGGTGAGGTAGAAAATAAAAATAGAAATGCAGTCTTTTCTTCCTGCACTTCAGAGGGTTGTCTGAGGTACACATGCTCCCTTTTAGAAAATATAAATTGAAAGGAGGTTTGAGTCAGGCTTAAATGTGAAGAATGTTTGTTAAGTAGAAATAAGCAATTTCTTGACCCCATGCCTTCTAATTTAAGGAAAGAAATTTAACAATTTCTAAATAAAGCAGAGCCCTGCCATGTGGCTACAGTGAGGACATGGAAGACAAGGGGACCCCAGACCCACAAGAATGGCTGATGACATCCTCTAAGAGCAAGGGGAGCCCATGGAGGGTCAGCTGACAGCTCAACAAGGCCAGAGCCTGCTGCTCACACATCACCAGGCCCAGGAACAGGCACTTGGCAGGTAGTAAGAGAAGTTGTACCATTCTAAGTGCTTTACTTGTATCAACGCATTAAACCCTGACAACAACTCTACAAAGTGTTATTATTTTCCCCACTTTACAGATGAGGAAACTAAGGCAAAGAGCAGTTGAGTGAATGAATCAATCAAGCTACCCAAGAATGGGTGTATTTGTAAAATGACCCTATGGGGAGAAAAGAATGCATGTATATGCACACACATACATACACCCACACACATACATTCACGCATACACACACATGCACACACACATATTTCAGGGTATTTTGTTGCTTGCAACCAAGGTAACCAAATTCATGGACCCTTTAGAAAAACTGATGAAAGCTACAGACCAGACTGTGCATCTGATTTCAATGGGGTTCTTGGGTACTTAGAAGCCCAGCAGTTGATTCCACTTTCACAACCCTGTTCTGTGGGATTTTCCAGATCTAGGGCACTAGGATTCTGATATGTTATGATATTCTTGTACTCTAGAAGATTATAAATTTAAACAAACAAAAAAATGACAAACTTTTCTTCCTCAGCCCGTATAGTCTCAGTTCCACAGGTAGCAGGAGTCTGTGGGAGTAAACCAACATACGGCTTTGTGTGACCTGACATCTGCAAATATTACAAGTCTCATAGCTAGGGTGACCTATATAATTTATTGTCCAAATTTGGACACTTTAGGGAGTGAAAGGGGGCACTATTAATATTTATGCCAAGGCAATGAGCATAAACTGGGAGTGTCCTAGGCCAACCAGGACATCCCACTTTGAGCAGAATCAATTACTATCAAATAGAATCTGTTGTGCAAAAAGTAGGGATTTGCTGCTTTTTCAGGAGCCCTATACAGACAGAGGTATTGCGTTGAGCAAAGCTGCTGCCAAAGACCTCTTTAAAGTTCTAAAAAGCAAAGACGTCACTTTGATGACTTAAGGTGCACCTGACCCAAGGCATGGTCTTTTCAATCGCCTCATATGCATGCAAAGTTGGACAACAAAAAAGGATGACTGAAGAAGAATTGATGTATTCAAACTGTAGTGTTGGCAAAGAATGTTGAATGTACCATGGACTGCCAGAAAAATGAACAAATTTGTCTTAGAAGAAATAAAATTGCAATGGTCCTTAGAAGCAAGGATGGTGAGACTTTGGCTCGCTTACTTTGGACATGTCCTCGGGAAAGATCAATCACTGGAGAAAGATATGCTTGGTAAAGTGGAGGGTCAATGAAAACGAGGGAAATCCTCAATGAGATGGATTGACATAATAGCCAAAGTAATGGGCTCAAATATACCAATGATCATGAAGATGGCACAGGCCAAGGCAATGTTTTGTTCTGTTATACATAAGGTCACCGTTAGTCGGAGCCAATGTGACGGCAACTAACAACAATAACAAACTGATGTCACCTGCTCAGCTGCCCCATCTACCCTAGCAGGACCAGATGCCATTGATTTGATTCCAACTCATAGTGACCCCATGTGTGTCAGATCAAAACTGTGCTCTGTGTTTTCAATGACTGATTTTTCATAAGTAGATCATCAGGCTTTTCTTTGGAGGCACCCCTGGGTGAGCTCAAATCTCCAACCTTTCGGTTAGCAGCTGAGCGTGTTAACCATTCATACTACCCAGAAACTCAGAGCTTTGGCTAATTCCCACTTCTGTATTTTAGATCCTGCCCTTCCCCTGTGATACACACAACACAGCTCTGTGTCTGACCTTGAGTTGTCTGAGGCAGGAGAGTCCTGAGGCGCCAAACTAAAGGATCACACCAATAACAGGGACTTTGCTCTTGAATCTATTTACCTCTCGGTCCCCCTAGTACATGCAGCCTTCTCTCCATCGAGTTTTACTAACTGCCTGGGGCCCAAACTCCACTGTTGACCAGATTAAAGCAGAGTGACCTGAGTGGCCCAGCCACGGCAAAGGGCGCTTGTCCCAATCCACCCACCCCTAAGCCAAATTGACGTCATTGAAAACGTTGGGACAGGGATAGGTTGAAATTTAACTATTAGGCTTTGGGGTTTGGGTGATTTTCTACAAGAAGTTGCCTTGATCAAAGTGAGAACAGGTACTAGGAAAAGACCACCCTTCTTTTTATTGGGATCTACGGGGGAACTGGTTTCCGGCGGGGTTCAGACAGACCCAAGATGCTAAAGACCACCATGTTGGGAAGGAGAAATCTGGAGTCCTTGAGTTTCTCATTCTGGGACAAGTGGTTGTGGGGGACCCTCCGAAGTCGTCCGATGAGGCTGGAGCAATCCTGCTCTCAGTGTTCCTGTGCACAGAGGAATAGGAATAGTGCCTGTAAGTAGATCCCTGAATTTCCCAAATGAAAGAATGTGTCTAGGTGTGGAATGGCTGTGCATTGATGTTTGTCTAATTGTATGGTGTCTTTCAAAATGGGGGACAGTTCCTCAGCCAGCCTGCCAGGGTTCAGATTTCAACTCTGTCTTGTGTATATTTGGTGACCTAGGACAGGTCATTTGACGTCAGTACAACGGGGTGTCGGGCAGAGAGATGTTCAGAACCAGGCACCTAGTAAGTATCCCACCAAGACCACCAAGTGGCTATTATTAAAGGCCAATCACATCAGAATAAGCTACGTGAACTAGTGTTTATAGCTCCAAAACAACTTCAGCAAAGAACATTTTCAACCAACATTTCTTTAATAAACAGATCACCCAACCAGCTCCACTAAGGGACTGCCACGTCCCAGCCTCATTGGGCTATGTCATTAATGATCTGTGACCTTGGACAAGTCCCTCCTTTCTCTGCACAATGAAACAAAATGCTGCCCGTCCTGCACCATCCCCATGATCAGTTGTAGACTGAACCCTTGTGATCTATAGCGTTTTCACTGGCTGATTTTCAAAAGTAGATGCCAGACCTTTCTTTCTATTCTGTCTTAGCCTGGGAGCTCTGCTGAAACCTTTTCAGCTCATAACAACACACAAGCCTCCAGTGACAGATGGGTGGTGGCTGTGCATGAGGTATATTGTCGGGAATGGAACCTGGGTCTACTGCCTGGAAGGCAAGGATTCTACCATTGAGCCACCACTGCCTTTTCTCTTCAGAAAATGCTGTAGTTAGCACAAGAGTTACTTTGCTGCACACTAACCTGGGCCGCAGAGGGACGTGTTAGAAATGAGCAGATATTTGAAGCCTGCTCAGTGTTTACATGGCATCATCTCTCTGCCTGCCACAATGAGAAACATCCTTTCATTTGGGTGGCAGAGACTGTTCAACGCGGATGTTTCATTGTTTGCAGCCCCTTTATGAAGTGTGGCAAGTGTGACCTAAAAATCTCCACTCTTCTGACCCCTTGCATTTCTGAGAGTCAGGGGTGCCAAGATGAGTTTCCTGGTCAGATGAGGTGGTCTCCTCCATGGCATTTAAGGCAAGCTCTGTGCAGCCGTGTTAAGTACCAACATCCCAACAGGGAGGACCGGATGTTACAGCACTTTGTGAGAGCGTGCAGACTGTGTGCAGTATTGCTTTCCCGATCAAGGACGACCAATGTCCTTGTGGGTTGGGCTGGCTTGGGGGGACTCTTTGGAGAGGACAGACAATGGAGCCCAGGACTGCTAGGCTAATTCTAAAGGAAAGCAGAAGCTGGGACAAAAGGCACTCAAAGGGCCCCATTGCGGTGTCTCACACCAATGAGGCTGGATCCCGAGTCCCTCATCATCCATCATGTCAAGGAGGACACCCAGGTAGGACACTGGGTATATCTGCAGGACACTTCAGGGAGCTAGTTCCTGAGTACTCTGTCACGTTTTAGTGTATTGTAATGAGGTTTCTGTGACTCATGGTTTTTGCCACACTGTCTATGGGAAAAGAGAACAGACGTGTCTTCCGGGTCTGTACGCACGTGGCAGTGCTCCAGGTCCTTCCCAGGTGTGATGGATCTCACCTAATCTTCTCAGAAAGCCCATGGAGACCTATATTATTGTTCTGATTCTTTGGATGAGGAAACTGAGGCCCCAGGGGGGGTTAGTAACTTGCCCAACAACTCAGGTTGTGAGCATGAGAGCTAAGTCCCACACAGTCCTGGTGAACTTGCAGAGAGGAAACCTCACTCCCCAAGCCCTGCGCTGCCCTTCTAGCCGCCATGGGGACCCATGTGGTCTCCATGGCCACACCAATTCTCAGGCACCTACTAAGTGTCGGGTATTTGGCACCCATATGTCTAATCCCCACCGTGACCCCCGAAGGATAGGCACAATCGTGCCCACCTTACGGGTAAGGAAATGAAGGTGCAGAGAAGTCACATGCCTTGCTTAAGGGGTTCATTGGCAGAGGCAGAGCTAGAACTTGAACCCCAGTCTCTGTGCCCCATTAGCTCTCCAACCTGGCAACCACAGCGGGGAGAGTGTGTTGAGTTGTGCCAACGATACCTCCATATTTTGACGGTGTTTTGTCACTGGTGCAACATGACCAGAAGCGCTCAGACAACTAGGGTTTTTTTTTTTTTTTTTTTTTACTTTTTATGTTGCGCAGGGCATGGTAAAACACGAAGAGTGGACAGAACCAAGTGCCTTGCCTTTAGGGAGCAAACGACTTTATCTTGCAAGAACCTGGAGTTTTGCACCCACTTTCTCAAAGCAGAATGACCACTGTGGGTTTCAATGGGATACTTGCAGCTTTATGGAAAACTCGCTGTATTACACTAGTTCTCCTTTTTTGCTACAGCATTAGTCTGTAGACTGGTATCCAGGAACCACAGAAAAGCTCTCTAATCCCTTCTAACGCTAACATTCTGCGATTCTGCCACTTTTTCATTGATTTTAACCTTTAAGTGCATTATACATTCTAAGGAGCCCTGGTGGCACAGTGGTTAAGCGCTTGACTGCCAACCAAAAGGTTGGCGGTTGGAACCCACCAGCAGCTCCACGGGAAGAAAGATATGGCAGTCCGCTTCTGTAAAGATTACAGCCTTGGAAACTCTATGGGGCAGTTCTACTCTGACCTATAGGGTTGCTATGAATCAGAATGACTCAACAGCAATAGAGAGAGTTCCAAATATGTTAATAACACCCCAGCTTGTTCCTCTAGTTCATCTCTCTCTCCAGTCCTGGGGTATTTATAACTGCCTATTAATAAGGAGCCCTGGGGGTGCAATGGTTAAGCCCTCGGCTGCTAACCAAAAGGATGGCAATTCAAACCCACCAGCCACTCTCTGGGAGAAAGACCTGGTGATCTGCTCCCATAAAGGTTACAGCCTTGGAAACTCTATGGGGCAGTTCTGCTCCGTCCTATAGAGTCATTATGAGTGGAAATGGACTTGATGGCAATGTGTCATACATTCTACCAACCACTGATGGTTTACTTACTGAACAAAATCTCCTAAAAAGATTTATCAACTCCATTAAAGAACAAAACACAGGAATACGTCAGACATTAGACTCTCAGGGTAGGAAGAAAAGGAGGGAGTTTCAACTTCCCAACACTGCTCTCCATCACTACTCCTAGTTTTCTAGAATTCTACTGGGTACACCCTTGAACACGACAGTTCTGTGGTTAGGAATTTATAAGAAAGAAAATACTCCAGACAAGTGTCCAGAGAAGTAATAGAAAGTTCATTACAGCACTGTTTAAAATTGAAAAAAGCTGGGAATAATTTATATATCCATCATTCAAGAATTAGTTTTTAAAAAGTGGGCACTGGGAATAGAAAATGCACAGCCATTAAAAAGAATTCTGCACATCCATATTCATTGACAAAATGAGCTCACAACGTAGTGCTAACTGAAGAAGACACCTACATGATAATACACAGAGCAGAATCCTAGTTCATTAAAAATAAAATCTAGGTCTCTTTTGGTATGAGGATACTTACGTAGACAACAGCCTGGAAGAATACATACCTGAGGGTTAGCGCCGGGTACCCCAGTATACTGCCACTATAGACCAGGTTCTTGTTCACCTACAAGCTTTTCTGTATTTTCTGAAATGGTTTCAATTGGCATATCTTACTTTCAAAATCACACACAAGGCATTTGGAAATGAAACCTCATGTGAAGCGTTGGAGGACGATTCCATTCATTTTCTTGCTGCTGGAGTTTCACTACCCGCCTGTAGGAGGGGGACCGCTGGTGTTGCAGTGGTTAAGAGATGGGCTGCAAACTGAAAGGAATCAACTCTATGGCAACAGGTTTGGTTTTGGTTTCTGTAGGAAGGGGTTGGAGGTCAACACTCCAAAGCCACTCCAATGGCGCCCCCTATTGTCCAGATGTGACTTATAGATTGAGAAAGATGAGTTTGAAATCATTTCCGAAGGTCAGTTAACTGGCTCCGCTTCCTCCCCTCTGACATTCCCTCACCCTTGCCTTGCCACCAGCCCCGGGCCACCCAGCCCCTGGCTAGCTATCCTCCCTGCCCTGCCCTGAAGCGCCCTGGGCCTGTGCTGGAGTCAACAGTGACATGGAGTCCCCGAGGCCACACAGTGACAAGAACAACAGAGATGGCAAAGACAACCCAGCCCTGTGCAGGGCAGATGACAAGCCCGTGTCTCAGGAAAGGTCCAGAAAGGAGAAAGCCAGGACTTCTCACATGGTGGGCTTAGTGGCTAGGGGGTCTGGTGGCCAGAGGCAAGCGCCTAGAAGAATACACACCCAAGGGTTGTATTCTGCGTGCTGGCTCTCTGGCGTCTTGTTTAGCCACGGTTTCTGCATATCCATCCGAGACCCGGGGTAGCTCTCAGTGCATCAGTCAGGTCTCCTTCTCTTTGCCCCCAGTGCACCACCTCTGGAAGGGTCCCCCCTCTGTGCCAGGGGGCACCCGGCAGTCTCCCATTGACATCAAATGGAGGGACAGCGTCTATGACCCTCAACTGCAGCCTCTCAGAGTATCCTACAATGCAGCAGCCTGCCTCTATGTCTGGAACACTGGCTACCTCTTCCAGGTGGAATTTGATGACTCCACTGAGGGCTCAGGTGAGCCTGACTCGGGGTGCGGGCCTTTCCTTTCTCCTGTCGTATCCTGGGAGTACAGTCATGAACTCGAGGTGAGAAGAGGGGCATGGCTTTACTTGCACTGTTTGGGTGCTATATTAGTCTCCTGGGGCTGCTATAAAACACAGTACCACAAACTGGGGGCGGGGGGGTTAAAACAACAGAAATTTATCCTCTCACAGTTCTGGAATCAAGGCCACAAGTCTGAAATCAAGGTGTCAGTAGGGTTATGCTTTCTCTGGTTGCTCTAGGGGAGGATCCTTCCTTGTCTCTTCCAGCTTCTGGAGGCCCCAGGTGTTCCTTGGCTTGTGTCCACATCACTCCAATCTCTGCCTCCATCTTCACGTGGCATCTTCCCTCTGCATCTCTGTGTCTCTTCTCTTTTATAAGGGCACCAGTCATATTGGATCAGGGCCCACCCTAATTCCAGGATGACCTTATGTTAACCAGTTACATCTGCAAAGACCCCATTTCCAAATAAGGTCACATTCACAGGTACCAGGGTTAGGACTTCAACATGTCTTTTGGGAGGAATAGGACTTAACCCATAACAGGAGGCGCAGAACAGAGACTCGCTGAGGTGAGAACATGCAACTGCCAACAGGGAGACAGGGAGAGTGCTAATCATTTTTAAAATGATGATGATGATCACCTGCATGCATTCATTCATCCACTCTCCAGATGTGAATAATTTAAGCAGAGGCCTGAAAGGAAAGGAGGAAGGAAACGGGTTGATTGCAGGGCGGGATGCCCGCAGCCAGCAACCTCGTTGGTTCTCACCAAAGGTGGCTGCAGGTGTGAGCAGGAGCATGGTCTGGCCGATGTCTGGAGGGCTTCCCCAGTGGTGTCCAGGAGGATAGGCCAGGTGGAGGGGAGAGTGTGGGAGCAGAGAGCCAGCTGTTTGGGAATCAGGTGGTGGTGGCAGACTCGGGGGCCAGAAGCCATGACCCTCACAGAGCCCCAAGTGCTCTGCCCAGGGCTTGGCATGTGTCATCTCTTACTTCCTCCCAGGAATCCTCAGAAGTGTCAGGCAGACCCTCTTCATCTATCCCTATTGCATTTCATGGTTCCCCGGGAATGGCTGGCTGCTGGAAGCTCTCCAGCGTTTTCAGCACCTGTTGATGTCATCATAAACTTCATGACCTTCACTGTCCCCATGCCGGCAGATGTCCTAGTACGAAACCAGCTTTGCATTCCTAGAGTGGACCTAGCTAGTCACAGCAAAGCACTTTTAGTACTCTGCTGGATTTGACTAGCCCTATTATTACTATGATTTCCACTACAGGTGGGGCATGGGGCTTTGTAGCACTTCAAAGCAGCAGTGAAGCTACTCAGAATTCGCAAGGATGAAGATATGAATAGACACCTTAACAGACCCACTCCCAGTATGTACGGCCCTGGGCAAGAGAACAAAGAGGGGGCCTTGGCTTCCCCTTCTCTTCCCACACCCTGCCTTCAACTTACACGCACACACATGGACATATAGTGCAAAAACATGCACATGTTCCCATATGTGCACACACAGGTGCACAAGCACACGTGTACACACATGCACACATTTGTACACCACATGCACATATATGCACATGCTTGCATATGCTCATGTGTGTACATATGCACCAGCTAAGCAAGCCCAGTCTGCTGGCTGACATGGCCCACCCTCTACCATTTTCCCATCCCTGTGTGGGTGAATCTCACTATGAATATACAATAAATATACAAGAACCCCAGGCAAAATATCAGCTAAGTTGAATTAAAAAAAAAAAAAAAGTTGCCATTGAGTTGGCTCCAACTCAAGGCAATCTTATGTGTGTCAGAGCAGAACGTTCCATAGGGTTTTCATTGCTGTGACCTTTCAGAAGTAGATTGCCAGGCCTTTCTTCCCAGGAATCTCTGGGTGGCTCTGAACTGCCAAACTTTTTGTTAGCAGCCAAGTGCTTAACTGTTTGCACCATCCAGGGACTCCCCCCACAAACTTAGTGGTTTAAAACAACACAAATTTATTATCTCTTAAATTTCTATGGGTTGGAAGTCCAGAATGGGTCTCATGGAGCTGGTGTTGGCAGGGCTGGTTCCTTTTGGAGGCTCCGGGGGGAATCCATTGTCTTGCCTTGTTCAGCTTCTAGAGGCACCCACATTCCTTGGCTCGTGGATCCTCCTCCATCTGCAAAGAAGCAATGGCAGGTCTAGTCCTGCTCACATTGCATCTCTCCAATCTCTGCTCCCGTCAGCGCATCTTCTTCTCCAACTTTGACTCTTCCACCCCCTCTTTCACTCATAAGGACCCTTGTGAGCACATTGGGCCATGTGGACAATCCAGGATCCTCTCCTATCTCTGATCCTTAACTTCACCCCATCTGCAAAGTCCCCTTTGCTGTCACAGACCCACAGACACCAAGGATTAGGATGTAGACATGTTTGAGGGGCTGTCACTCTGCAACCACACCCCATTAAAATCTTCCATGGCTCCCACGGTCCTTAGCTCTGAATCCCAATGCTTGCCCTTGGTGCTCACTCCAGCTTCCTCCCTCCACCCTGTAACCACCCTCCCTGTACTCACCATCCAACTGACCTTCTGCTCCCTCCAAGCCTTTGTTATTCTCTGCCTGGAATGTTCTTCCTCTGACCTGCATGGTTGGCTCCTTCTCACCCTTGAGGGCTCAGGTAGAATGTCACCTCCTCCAGAAGCTCTTCCTGGATTGACCCTTCCATCTAGAGGGTGCCTGTGCAGAAAAGAAGTTAACACAGAAGGCTTGAGACTGCTCCCCTTAGAGAAGCCAGCTTTCAAGGCAGTCTTTGGCTGGCACCTGGAATGCCCCATACAACTCCAAAACAGCCTCTTGCCCAGCAAGGCCAGCAACAGTCCCAGGGCAGATTCTCATTGGCCCGGTGTTGGTCACTTGGCTTTGCTGAGCCAATCACAGTGACTCTGACTGGCCAGCCTGAAGCTGAGCCTGCCCCTGGAGTGAGGTGTGGACTGAGAGTAAAGTGTAATTTCTCAAAGAAAAGCAGGGGGTGCTATTCCCAGAAGTGAGAATGGAAGCTGGATGGGAAGTCCTTGGTTGTTGACCTTGAGCTGACCTTGGCTCATCCCTGATTCTGAGTGCCCTCAAAGTCCAAGGCTTTTGCACCCCTTTGCAGCAGTTTTCTGTAACTGACCTCGTCCTGACTCCCGCTTTTTGGCATCTCCACTACTTTCCCATTTGGCTCAAAGGGACCCACCTTCCTGCTACAGACTAAAAGAATTATCTGGGTGTCTCTCTCGGCCATATAAATTAGTTGAATAATTCCCCCTATGGCTCAGGTTCACACAGGCCAATCTGGTTTTACTTTACTTGTCATTTTCCCCAATACCCAGTTTCCTTCTTTCTCTTCCACTCAATTTCACGGGCCTCCCCCCATCACCCCCACCCCTACACCTCTATAGTTCCTTTTCCAGGCTCTTGCTCCCCCTTTTTTCAGATTTTCTGTCCTCTTCTTTCAATGCCGCCCTCACCTCTATCTGGAAATTGGGAGCCACTGGGAGCAAAGGAAATGGAAAACGCAGGGGAAAGACAAATAGCACTAAAAAGAATTTTTTCAAACGTGAAAATGGGAATAATGGGACCCTTCTATAAATTAAAACCCTGAGCAGAAGGAAAGGAAATGCCTCATGACCAAGAAAGGAAGTGAAGGAAGAAGGTATGTGGTATGGAAGTGATTTGGATGAAATGTGACTGCTTAGGTTTGGGGCTACACCAACAGGTGAGCGCCAGAAACTCAAAGTGAAACTGAACCGGGGCCCAGAGAGTATTCCACCAGTGTTGGTGCTTCCAAGAAGTTTTCTGAGGAGGAGCCGGGCAAACGCCCTTGAAGATTTGCGCAGGCTAGTGACTCGAATAACAAGAGAGGGCAGTAGGCGGAGGGTAGGTGGTGGTGAAGGCCAAGGTAAGGGGGCGGGGGAGGGGATAGTGGGAGAGAAGAGGCTTCACAGGACCAGAGAGGGAGAGAGGAGAGGTGGAGGTGATGAAGGAAAATGGAAGCCAGGTCCAAACAGACGCCCGCCGTCCAGCCCATAAACCACTTCACTTGGCGAGAGCCTCTTGATTCCAGACGCGGAACAAGTGATCGTTTCTGTCAGGAATGAGAGAGCTGTTTCCACCTACGCAGCAGCCTTCTTGAGGAGGGTGTGGTTGCAGGTCAAGGTTCTGGCTGCAAGGCAGCCTTCTGCTCTTCTAGAATACACCCTGCATGCTATGAACCAGATCCTGAATGCCTACTGCTGCCTCTACCAACGCTATTACTACCACTGCTACTACTACTATTATGCTACCACTGTCACTACTACTACTA
Source organism: Dugong dugon (assembly GCA_030035585.1). NCBI lineage: Eukaryota > Metazoa > Chordata > Mammalia > Sirenia > Dugongidae > Dugong > Dugong dugon. The sequence continues at coordinate 31,865,528 of CM057478.1, forward strand.
TTACTACCACTACAGCTACTGTTACTATTACTACTACTACTACCACTGCTGCTGCTACCACTATTACTACCACCATTACTGCTACAATTATACTACCAATGCTATTAACTGCTGCTGCTACCACTATTACTACCACTACTACTGCTACTATTATACTACCACTGCCACTACTACTACTATTACCACTTCTACTACTGCTGCTACTGCTATTATCCTACCACTATTACTACTACAACGGCTGCTGCTACTGCCACTGTTACCACCACTACTGTACTACCACTACCACTACTACCATATTACCACTACTACTACCACCACTGCTACTGCTGCTATTATACCACCACTACTACCACTACTACTGCTACTATCATACTGCCACTGCTACTACTACTACTGCTACTACTATTACCAATGCTACCACCACTGCCAATATTCTACCACTACTATTGCTACTATTATAATGCCACCACTACTGCTACTACTACTATTACCACTATACCACCACTATTACTGTTCTGCTACCACTACTACTATTACTACTACCACTGCCAGAACTACTGCTGCTGCTGCTACTAACATTACCGCTCTTACTACCACTACTACCACGGCCACTATTATTGCTGATACTGCAGCCGCTACTAGCACTATTACTACTCCTACCACCACCACTACTACTATTACTATTGCCACTACTACTACTCTTACCATCACTACTATTACCACTATTGCTATCACTACTATTACTACTACCATTGCCACTACTACTTTTGTTACTGCTGCTGCTACTATTACCGCTATTACTACTGTTACTACCACTGCTACCACTACTACTTATACTACTACTGCTATTACCACTATTACTACCACCACCACCACTACTACTACTATTACAGCGAAACCTTTGAGAGCCAGAACTCAACAGGACTGCCTCGTTTTTCTGGGTCTCCCACGTTTTCTGCCTTTTGACAGGGTGCAGTCTTACCACTTTTCTGTCCCTCTGTTAGTGGAAAATATTTGAGTTTTCATTCTCCGACAGGTTTCTGTCTTACACAGGTTCCGGTTATCACAGGTTTTACTGCACTACTACTACGACTGTCGCCACTATTACCACTTCTACTACCACTATGACTGCTGCTACTGCTATGAGTAATCAACAGCCATCGGTTGAGCACTTGTTATGCGCCAAATTACTGATGGAGTGAGGGTACTAACTCGTTTATTCTCACAATAACCCCAAGAGACAGGAAAATTATTCCCATTTTTCAGAAGAGGACCCAGCTCAAGGCAGTTAAGAGACATCCCAGTATTCAAATCCAGGCTGTTTCCAAATTGTACTTCCTCTTTGCCATCCACAGGACAGAAGCCAGGTGTAGATGAGTCTGGCTGCCAATAGGGGTTGATAAGTATGGGTTGATGATTCCCGGGCTGATCAGATGCTCTGTTGTTCTATCTCCCAGCCCACCTCTTGGCACCCACTTCCCTGAATGGAATGAACAAAGAGTTGGCAAAATGCCTCTCTACCCCGCTCCCCCACACACACTTTGAGTGAGCAAGGTCCTGGGGTGACCCTCCAGCAGCCAAGCGGCAGCTTGACTTATTCCTGGAGGGTGCAAAGAGATAGAACAGCATGGTGGTGAGGGGCCCAGCTCTGGATCCAGAAAGAAAAGGGTGTGAGTCCCGGTTCCTCTGCTTATCAGTCAGGTGATCATAGGCACGCCACCTAACCTCTCTGACCATCAGTCTCCTCCTCTGTGAGCAGAAGATCTTAACACTGGCTCTACAGTGTTGGTAAGGGGATTAAAACAAGATTATCACATGTGAGGTGCTTAGCACCATGCCAAGGAAATGAAGCATTCAATCAACGATAGCATCACCTACTGTTGTTCATTAAAATAATCAAAACGAGGCACTGGCTCTGTGCTCTTTGCAGTGTTCTGCACTAGAGGGAGCACAAAGAAGCAAAGACACAGGTCCCGGCCGGCCTGAAGTCCGGCTTCTCTGACTACAGAGGACCGAATGTGTTTGTGTGACCTCGTCAGTCAGCTAAAGCAGGAACAATGGTGGAACCTCTGGAACTTCTACAAAGCCTTTCTGGAAGGTCACCTTCCCAAAGGACAGAATTGGCGATGAAGACATCCGTGGACATGAAGACACAAGTCTGCCTATGGTCCGTTCAACATTGAAGTCAGTTTTTAGTCACACACATTTGTAAAGTGGGGCCCAGAACAGCTTGCTTTCCTCCCCATGACACTTGGTAATTATTCCCTGCGCCCAGAGACCCTGATCGGGGCACGGCCTGGAGAGCAGACATCTGCAATGACGTCCATTGCAGACATCAGTCAACATTTGCTCCATGGGCAATAGAGTGTGCAGGCTGATGTGATGTTTACATTTACAAACTTTGTTCATCAGCAGGGGATCTTGGGCTGCAAGCCAGGGAAGCTGAGTCCTGCCTGGAAGCACCCTGGGGGGCACCTCCCTGGAGATCAGGCCCCTCCACTGCACACAGCCTCAGCTCCGGCCACTAGGAACTTCCCTCTGTCCTAGCAGCCAGCTCTAGCTCTGGTCCCTTCCACATATTGTCTCTTTCTGCCTGGAAACTTCTTTGTCTCCACCTGGGAACTTCTTTGTCTCTACTCAGTCTTCAGGGATCAGGTGAACCATCACTTCCACAGGGAGGCCCTTCCTCATGTTCTGTGCCAGTTTAGGCACCCCAAGCACCCCATCCTTCCCTCATAACATTCATAGCCCTTTCAGCTCATAACTTATTTACAGTCCACCTGCCTCAATAGATCCCAAGCTCCATGAGGTCAGGACTGTGTCTTGTCATTCACTCTCCAGCCCTGTACCTGGCTCAGTGGCATAGTTGGTGCTGTGTTAGTATGTTGGGGCAGCCATAACAGAACACTACAAAGTGAGTGGCTTGTAAGAACAGAAATGTATTGTCTCACAGTTTTGGAAGCTGGGAGTTAGAAATTAGGGTGTTGGCCATGTTGATTCCTTCTGAGGCTCAGAGGAAGAATCTGTTCCTGCCTCTCTCCCAGCTCCTGGTGGCTCCAGGCATTCCTTGGCTTGCAGCTGCAGCATCACATGGTGTCCCTCCTCTATCTCTGTCTCGTCTCCTTTTTTATAAGAACACCAGTCATATAGGATTAGGACCCACCCTACTCCAGTATGACCTCATGTTGACTGATAACATCTTCAAAGACCCTATTTCCAAAAAGGGTCACATTCATAGGTACAGGGGTTAGGACTTCAACATATCTTTTTTAGGGGGCACAGTTCAATCCATAAGAGTGCTTAATAAATATTTGTTGAATGAATGAATGCTTTTTCATCTTTAATGCCACTATGGCTGACAAAGCCCCTTCTGGTGGACACTTTCTTAAAGGATGTTTATCCTTCAGTGTCTACACGCAGGTCCTATCTTGGGAGAAATAGTGGCTATTTCAGATGACTTTGTAAATCTCTGCTTTGATGATGATGATTGTGATGGTGATGCTTACAATAATCCTAATAAAGATAATGATGGCAGTAATAATAAGTGGCTACCATTAGTTGAAGGAGGAGCCCTAGTGGTGCAATGGTTAAGCACTAAGCAGCAAATCAAAAGGTTAATGGTTTGAACCCACCCGGTGGCTCCACAGGAGAAATACCTGACAATATGTTCCCATAAAGATTATAGCCTAGGAAACCCTACGTAGAAGTTCTACACTGTCACATGGGGTCGTTATGGGTCAAAATTGACTTGATGGCTCCTAACAACAACACCATTAATTAAGCTAATATTAGGTGCCAGGAGCTGCACTAGGGAAGCACTATATAAGCTTTGCTGCACTTGATCCTTGTCAGGTGCTGACAAAGTAGCATCATGATGAAGTAGGCATCATTACCTTTTACAAATGTCAAGTCTGAGACAGAGAGATATAACAACCCGCTCAAAGCTACACTGCATGAAACCAGGATTAGAGCCCAGGTTGGCCTGTCTTTAAAACCAGAACCAAGTTCTTAAAGTTTAAACGCTTAAATTTTAAGACCTTAAAGTTTAACTCCCAGAGAACAACCCGGATTCCTTCACCAGGGAGTCCTGGGAGTGGGTCTCACCCACCCTGACAAGGTGATGACCGCCATCTATGGCTCTCACTTCCTGGAGAGAATCACAGAGACCCTTTTGGTCCAGAAAATACGCAGCAGCACTTTGTCCTTACGTTTTACAGCTTTGCAACATGCGTTAAACCCCAGCACAGTCCAAAGCACAGGCTGATCCTTTGTAACATCATGTTATTTGCAGTTTGACTAATTCGAACATCTCTAACTTCTTTTGTACTTATTTTAAGCCTTAAAACCACTGTGCTTGCCAAAAGCCTGCTTATCCTGTAAAACCCCCAAACTACAAGATGGCTATTATGAGCATCTGTTGTCAAAGAGCAGAGACAATATTATCTGGGGCCAGGAGTCAGCCTGGACGTCATCTGCTCCCAGGCTATTTGGAGCGCCTGGAGCTCTCTGATGCAATTGCCCAATTATATCTTGATGAGCTGGTTCCAGTGCACATGCTCGAGACCGCTAGCGTTGCTGCTCCAGGAACAACCCTCTGAGCAGCAGATTCTGAGAGGTGAGGCTGGGCAACTAAAGTTCACCTCCTCTCGAACTGATCTTGCCTTTTGTTTATTTTTAATTAAAGAGAATTACCCTGGCACTGTATTATCACTATGAAAAATCACTTTGTGAAACGGAACAACCAGAACAGAAATATTGAGAATGTTCACTCATTGTGACGAATGCAACTCGTGTCACTGAACAATTTGTGTGGAAATTGAATGGCAACCTAAACTGTTGTGTAAACCTTCACCCAAAACACAATAAAATGTTTTTTTTTTTGTTTTTTTTTAAATCACTTTGTGAGTATTTGATCCAGGGCTACAGCCTTGATTTGGGTAACTAACTGTACGGGCTTGAACCCTGCTCTGAAAGCAACCGAGGGCTGGGCCATCAGGCAGAGCTGGGTTGGTGTCATGCAGTAACCTGCGGCAGGTGACGTAACCTCTCTGAGTCTTGGTTTCAGTTCCTCATGTCAGACTTGGGCTCATAGGACCTGCTCTGCAGGGTCTTGAGGATCTGATCACACGGGGAACAAGAAGTTCTTTGCACAACTTCCAGCACACACCAGGAGCTCAATAGCTGCTAGCTTGTCAGGTAATAGCACTCATAACATGGACCAAGTGTTCATTTTGTGCCAGGCACTGGCGATTACGTGCGTGGATGGGTGTCAGTGCACAGGACCCAGAACATACGAGATAAGGGTCAATGATAGCCCTTATTCCTTAAGCAGCCATTTCGTCAGTAACAGAGACAGGACCATGGCTGCTTTTGTGTGTGTGTGTGCGCGCATGCACACGCACGCGCTTCCTGCATGCCAGGTGTTGGGCTAAGAACTTTGCATTTCCTGTGTGACTTGATCCTTACAACTACCCTATCAAGGAGGTACTAGGGTCATCCCCATTTTACGGATGGGTAAACCAAGGCTGGCAGAGGTTGAGTAATTGGACCAAGATCTCACAGTTTGGGATCTGAACTCAGGTGGCTGACCCTAGAATGTGAATTCCTAACCACCTTGCTGTGTTGTCCGCAGAGAGAGCAACATAACTTTGTTTCCAGTTTTAAAATGAATACACTTTCACTTTGCTCCTGGGCTATCTTTGCCATCCAGGTCTGATTCTGAAGACACGTGACAGTGGAATTCTTCCCTTCCTGGCTTGGAAAGGGCTCCCAACGTGTCTGTCTGATTATTTAGAGAAGATACTCCCTGTAGTCTGTACTCACTGGCCTCCCTGAGCTCTGAGTTAAAAGGCTGTGCTTTTTAATGAGTTCTTTCTTCTCTCTTCCTGAAATGCATGAGTGAGCTTTAAAGGATGAAAGACCTGCGGTGGCCAACATCCCAGATTCCAGGTGCCTGTCTACTGACTCACCGCTGGGGGCTGCTCTAGCCCAACCATCCTTGGGCACTTTCTTGTTCCAGAAAACCCAGCTAGACACAGAGCTTCCTATTCGCTTATCCCCTAGAAAAGCTAAAGCTTGCCATGTCCACTTATTTTTGTTTGCATCTTGCAAAGCTAGTTGAGACAAAAGCAACTCTTTTTTTTCTTTTGTGGTGGAAATATACACATCAAAACATGCTCCCCATTTAACAATTTCTACACATATTGTTCGGTGACGTTGGTTACATTCTTCACATTGTGTCCACATTCTTGTTGTTTCTGTTCTAGTTGTTTCACCACCATTAATTGAGTCTCACTGCCCCCATCTAATCTTTAGAGTTAATATTATCCCTTTGGTCTCATATTTTTGTTTTAAAGTTAATACTTAAGAGCGACATTCTTTACTTTTTGAGCAAAATTGTTTTTTGTTTAAAGATGACTTCAGGGGATAGTTTCCTTTCAAGGTTTGAAGAGTGTTCCAGGGCAATAGTCTTGGGCACTCCCCAGCGTTAATATGTCCAGTAAGTCTCGATTCTTTGGGAATTTGAAGTTCTGTTCCACATTTTTTCTCCCTTTCTATCAAGATCCATCTATTGTGTCCCCAGTCAAAACATTTGGTAATGGTAGCCAGGCACCAACCAGTTCTTCTGGTCTCAAGGCAGAGGAAGCTGTGGTTCATGGAGACAATTAGTCCTGTAGTCCGGCTGCTTCTCTGATTCTTGGGTTTCCTTCTTCCTCCATTGCTCCAGGTGAATGGAGACCAATTTCTGTATCTTGGATGGCCACTTGCAAGAAAGCAACCATTTTAGGGGAGTTTTGTGAATCTATTTGGTCCCTAGCCCAAGGTAGGTGCCATTCTGAGCAAGTCCCTTGTTCAACATACAAATGGCCAGACGCCAGCCTGCACCAGCATGGAAAGAAAATTTGTGTCATGGATGACCCCTTGAAAAGGAACATTGCTACAATGGACAGGTGCCCCAGATTCAAAAGGACTGGTTTCACTGATATTTTCTTACTGAAGCAGATAGTCAGAGAGTCCTGCTGGCATAGAAGCTACTTTGAGGAAGAAGTCAGGGGCAGTTGGATGTCAGGAAGCATGGCACTGTGGTCTGCAGGCTCCAGGCCTGCTCAGCACTGCTTGGAGTGTGACCTTGGGGAAGTCCTCTACCCTGTCCAAATGGACATCAGCTCTCCATCTGCCATGGGAAGGAACAATGCGCGAAGCTCACAAGTCCTCCTGGTCCCAGCATCCCTCCAATTCTTGGCTGTCTGTTGGGTAGCAAGTCTGGGAAGGGATTTTTCTAGAAGTTAATGGCAAGGGTCTGGCAGACATCCAGCTAGTGGTGGATTTATGCCTTGTGCAGTTGGTCTCATTCTTTTTAGAGACACTATCTATACGCTAGATTCCCGGGTCGGGGGGGTGTGGGCGCAAAGAGTTCACATGCTAGGCTGCTAACAGAAAAGGTGGTGGTTCAAGTCCACCCTGAGGTGCGTTGGAAGAAAAGCCTGGTGATCTGCTTCCAAAAAGGTCACAGTCCTGAAAACCCTATGGAGCACAGTTCTACTCCGACACACATGGGGTCATCATGAGTTGGAAATGACTCCATGGCAACTGTTTTTTTCTTTTTTTAAATTTATGTGCCTACATACAATCACAGGTTGCTTGAGCTGGTAGGGACCACAGATGAAGGGACTGATGAACAAAACCTTACAAAGCCCTTTCCCTGCCATTATCTCATTTCATCCTGCCAACACTCTGCATTTGACAAGTGAAGCAGCTTAGGCTCACAGAGATTGAGCAACTTCCTGGAGGTCATACAGCAAGTTAGTTAGAGACAGAGCTAAGTGGCAAATCCAGGTCTTCAGATACTTCTAGTATTCTGTGGAAATTCCTAGAAATCTCAGGCTGTCCCCAGGCTACCACTGGAAACACTGAATCCCACTGTAAAACACAGACCTTCTCACCAGCTGAATGAGTGAATGAGCCAATAAATGAACTGAATCATCCCATCTGTCCATCCATTCATTCATCCAGCAAGGATCTACTGGGTGCATACTGTGGCCCCTGCCCTGTGCTAGGTGTCGAGGGCATGGTGATGAATGAGACAGAACTGGCCCCTGTCCTGGCGTGCAGCCAGATGGCGCCCGACTCACAACCTTTTATATTCTCTCTCCTGGTTGTGTCCTACCCAACTTGTCCATGGCTACATGAAACATCCACCATGTCTGCCTTCTCAGCACTTCCACTCTGGAAAAGGTTGTGCAGACATGCACGGATACCACGCAGCTGACCTATGCAGGAGGGAGTATATTGTGAGGCTAGGTTTGCGCCCAGGTCATTTGCTGGAGGAAAATCGGTAGACAACAGGGGACAGTCCCCCTCAGGCTCACCCTTCATCACTAATCACTGCATTTTGGTGCCACAAAGGCCCTGAGGCTGGTCAGTACAACTCCCTTTCTGCACAGACATAAGGTACCAGGCAGAACCAAACACAAAGATAACCACCACCTGCATTTGTGGTTCCATAATGTCCTTAGGTCATGTCTTGTGCATTGATAACCATTGTTGATGAGTCTTCCTCTAATCTTGAAGCCACGTTCTTCTTCATATAGTCCAGCTTCTCGGATTATTTGCTCAGCATACAGACTGAATAAGGATGGTGAAAGGATGCAACCCTGATGCACACCTTTCCTGATTTTAAACCATGCAGCATCCCCTTGTTCTGTTCGAACAACTGCCTCTTGGTCTATGTACAGGTTCCTCATGAGCACAATTAAGTGTTCTGGAATTCCCATTCTTCAGAATGTTATCCATAATTTGTTATGATCCACAGTCCACAGTTGAATGCCTTTGCTAGTCAATAAAACACAGGTAAACATCTTTCTGGTATTCTCTGCTTTCAGCCAAGATTTACCTGATATCAGCAATGATATCCCTTGTTCCACATCCTCTTCTGAATCTGGCTTGAATTTCTGGAATTTCCCTATCAATGTCCTGCTACAGCCATTTTTGAATTATCTTCAGCAAAATTTTGCTTATGTGTGATATTAATGATATGGTTCAATAATTTCTGCATTCTGTAGGATCACTTTTCTTTGGAATGTGTACAAATGTGGATCTCTTCCAGTCAGTAAGCCAGGTAGCTGTCTTCCAAAGTTCTTGACATAGACGAGTTAGTGATTTTAGCATTGCATCCATTTGTGGAAGCATCTCAGTTGGTATTCCGTCAATTCCTGGGGTCTTTTTTTCACCAGTGCATTCAGTGCAGCTTGGACTTCTTCCTGCAGTACCATCAGTTCTTGATCATAGTCTACCTCCTAAAAAGGTTGAACGTCGACCAATTCTTTTTGGTACAGTGACTCTGTGTATTCCTTCCATTTTCTTTTTATGCTTCCAGTGTCATTCAATTTTTTTGCCCATAGAATTCTTCAATATTACAACTAGAGGCTTAAATTCTTCTTTGGTTCTTTCAACTTCAGAAATGCAGAGTGTGTTCTTCCCTTTCGGTTTTCTAACTCCAAGTCTTTGCACATTTCATTATATATTTTACTTTGTCTTCTCAAGCCGCCCTCTGCAATCCTCTGTTCAGCTCTTTTACGTTATCATTTCTTTGATTCACTTTAGCTATTCTGTGCTCAAGAGCAAGTTTCAGAAAATTCATTTTGGTCTTTTCTTTCTTTCCTGTCTTTTTAATGACCTTTTGCTTTCTTCATCTTATAAGACCACTATACAGCTAGGCAGGAGCCCTGGTGGTGCAGTGGTTAAGCACTCAGCTGCTAATTGAAAGGTCAGTGGTTGGAAGCCACTAGCTGCTCCATGGGAGAAAAGATTTATTGATCTGTTTTCCATAAAGATTACAACCTTGGAAACCCTATAGGGAAGTTTCTACTCAGTCCTATAGAGTCACTATAAGTCAGAATCCACTCGACGGCAACAGGTTTGGTTTTGGTTTTTTGGCTGCAGCTAGCCTTTCTTGCTACATTCCAGGAGTGAGGCCATCATGGCCCCCTACTGGCAGCGCTCTAGACCTGCACTCCTTCAAGCGTTTCCTGTGACCCTACTGTAGGCTGCTTTTAGGTGATGGGGATACAGACGTGAATGAGACAGACAAGATCCCACCCTTTGCAGCACCTACACTTTAATTTGTCATTTCAGCAGTACGTATATCTCTTGAGAATGAAATTGTGTAACCCGAACAAAGAGTGTGTCACCAGCAACATCACAGCCCGAGGAACACTCAGAAGCGCACCCAACTTCCCCTGGTTTCAATTTCCAGGCATCAGTGGCGGGCCCTTGGAAAACCACTACCGTCTAAAACAGTTTCACTTCCACTGGGGAGCAGTGGATGAGTGGGGCTCGGAGCACACAGTGGACAACCGCAGGTACCCGGCCGAGGTTCGTAGACATTATCATACTAGCAAATATTCAGGAGTTTTCTCTGTGCCAGGCTCTACTGTAGGGTGACCAGCCAGCCAAGCTTGCTGAGTTTGGGCTAAAGACCACAACTCCAGACCTACAATAGGAAGCAGGGAGGAGTGGAAAATAAAGACACAGATGAAGTTCAAGGTAGGGTCACAAAAGTTACCAAATAAAAACACAGGCAATATTTGGGACATACTTATACTGAAAACTATTAGTTGTTTATTGAAAATTCAAATTTAAATGAGTATCCTGTATTTTATCTGACAACCCTCCTTCAGGGATCCCTCAGAGGGTGCAAGTGATCAAATCGCCTCATTTCTCTCTCATGAAGTTAAAACAATCCTCTCCTCTTCCCCCCATCAGGAGCACAGAGGCCATTGCTTTCCGCTATTACCCGACAAGCTAGCAGCTATTGAGCTCCTGGTGCGTGCTGGAAGTTGTGCAAAGAACTTTCTGTTCCTGAAGTTTTGCAAGGGCTCTGCACATCAGGCCACAGCGACTGAATTTATTGAAATAATTACATTAACACATATGTCCTATGTCTGCTGTACAGAAAGGGAAAGAATAGTTGGTTTTATTTTTGGCTGCATCTCGGTAAAATTAAATTCTTTTCCTGCTGTGTTTCAGCTCCACTTAGTTCACTGGAATTCTGTGAGATACCAAACCTACAATGACGCCATCCTGGGAGAAAACGGTTTGGCTGTGATAGGCGTGTTTTTGAAGGTAATTGCTTGCTGGGGCACAGTGCTCCTCATGAAGAAAGTGAGTGTGATAATTCAGAATGGTTTCCTAAGCAGTCTATTTACAACGAAGTGTGCTTTCCAAATCCATATCTCCATGTGTCTTTGCTGTGCAGCTGGGTGCGTGGCATAAGGAGCTACAGAAGTTGGTGGATGTCTTGCCGGAAATAAAGCATAAGGTAAGCTATGTATTTTTAAATCAACATGATGTGAAAAGCAAGCTTGTTTGGGTTAATGACTTATTTACAAGAGGAAAACACCATAGGTTTGTGGAAAGAACACTGCAGAGGGAGCCTAATTCCAGTTCTGGAGATAGAACCCCCCAAAACCAGTTGCTGTCGAGTTGACTCTGACTCATGGCAACCCCATGTGTGTCACGGCAGAACTGTGATCCACAGGGTTTTCAGTGGCTGATTTTTCGGAAGTAGATCCCCAGGTCTTTCTTCTGAGGCATGTTTGGGTAGACTTAAACCTCCAACCTTTTGGCTAGGAGCTGAGCGGACTCCAGAAATCAAGCTGGGTAGGTCTAATTCCCATTGTAATTAGCTGGTTCTTTCACTCAGAATATGTTACTGTAATTCTTGGGGCCCTGTTTGCTCCTCAATAAAATAAGAGTGTTAGACTAGACATGGGTTTCCCAAAATTCAGTCATTCAGCAGTATCTTGAAGATGTTTGACATATCTGCCTGCCACTGGTATTATTTACGTAATAGTTTCCTCCTGATTGATTAGCTTTTAGAATTCATTAGCCTCGTCCCAGGCAATGACATCCAATGATATTTCTGCCCTCTGTCTGTCAGTCTGTCATACTATGGTGGCTTACATATTGCTGTAATGCTGGAAGGTATGCCAGCAGTGTTTCAAATACCAGCAGGGTCACCCGTGGTGGAAAGGTCTCAGCAGAGCTTCCAAAGACAGGCTAGAAAGAAAGGCCTGGTGACCTACTTCCGAAAATGAAAACTCAATGGACCACAACAGAATATTGTCGGTATAGCGCTGGAAGATGAGTCCGCTAGGTTGGAAGGCACTCAGAGTACACAGTGGCCGCAACAATGGACTAGAGCATGCCAACGATCATGAATAAGGCACAGGACTGGGCAAAGTTTCCTCTGTTGTGCATGGGGTTGCCATGAGTTGGAGCCGACTTGATGGCAGCTAGCAAGTAATATTTTGTTTTAAAACCAATTGAAATAAATACTTAACTATTCATCTTTAAAGATGTCCCCCGTGTACCACCCAACACACTCCTTGGGAGCTGAGAGGGGACTCAGGTCACCCTCATCTGAGGAAAACACGGAGGCCCAGGGGAAGAGGGAAGATGCCTGCTAGCGGCTCCAGCTGAACCTCCAAGTCTCCCCAGACCTTCTTACACACCTGGCTGCACCAAGTATGGCTCCACAAGGAAAAACATGCAGCTTTCCTCCAAGATCAGTTGGAAAAGGACTTTGATGAAGACTGGGAAATTCCAAAGAAAGGTGGTTTATTTACTCAGCACCAAACAAGAAGCAAAACATAGACAGAGCCAAAAGGAAGGAGCCAATGTGGTCTTCAGACATGGGGCGGATGAGCGTCCAGCCCATGTGAACAATGGTGCAAGTGGCTCAGATGGGAGTGAGGATGGAAGCTGGGCCAGCCCTTCCTCACCCTCACAGGTGGTATTTGATCTGTGCAGGGCACCTCCGTTGATGTTGGCCTCACAGATGGGGACCAGACCACCCTGCTGCTCAGCCTTGCTGCTCAGGAACTCCTCAAGGCCAAGGTGCTGCAGCCCCCACCCCATCCTCTTCCTCACTGGCCCACAGCCAGAGTAAACCTGGGTGTTTTTCCAGCCAGTGCTGCTGCCTGCGGTGTCTGGTCTCCACCTGGTGGGAAAGGGGCTGGCTGGGAGGTTCTGGTTGCTCCGGGGGTCTCATTTCCTCCCCTGAAAGTCTGCAGGACACTCTTTCCCATGGCTAACTCAGGGTTTTCTGGGGCAAACCACTGGGAATCTCAGTGGTGGCTACCGAGGAACGGCTTGATGGAGACACAAGTGTGGGTTCTAGACCCAATATGGACCCCAAGGCCTCAGTTTCCTTACCCAAAAATAAGGGAATCAGACTCTCAAGAGATCAGAGGAATTGTGAGATGGCCCAGCCTTGGAGAGCAAAAGTCTGGGCTTCATAGTTCCCAGAGTGGGAAGGGACTTGCATGACCCTCAAGTCCAGTAGTTCCTAATCTGGGATCTTGGGCTTCCAGAAGTTTCTGCAGCCCATGGGAGATACTGCAGCTTGGCCTGTAAGGCAGCCCGAGTCAGACTCCCTGGCACTAGTGGCTTAACTTCTCTGATCTCCAATTTCCTCATCTACAAACGGAAATCATAAAGGCACACATACTGGAGTGCTTCTATGAGGACTAAGATGCATGCAGCCCTGCAGTCCCATCCAGAACATTCCATCACTCAGGACATCATTCCATCACAGGGCGCTGTTGAATCAACTCTTTCCCCACCAACCCTGAGTAGCCACTGATCTGTTTTCCACTCCTATTGTTTTGCCTTCTCTCCTTATCTTTATTCTCTTGCTGGGTTGCATATTGCTTCGGAAACCACTTTCTGTCTTTCTGATATGGGATGTGCCTAAGTAGAAAAGTGAAACACTGCGGACATCACCTTCACCAAAAAATACACCAGAGTGGGGCACCTTCCCAGGCAGCTGGTCCATGCAGGCTCTGGTCACGGATGTGGCTGACCTAACCTGCCCACATGCTCACTAGGACAGTGTTCCAGCCAACCGAGCTGGCTAGAGGCGCAGAGGAAGGGACTCGACTGGCTTTGGGGGCACATGAGGCAGTGTTCCCTCGGTGGCCCGAATCCTGATGCATCTTAGAGAGCGGACACAGAGCTCGTGTGGACATTTCTGGAACTATGTAGATGTCCTCCCCAGACAGCCCTAGCGGGGAGGAGTGCAGGGAGCCTGGCTTTCTTTGTATGAGAGCAGTACTCCAGGTGCCTCAACCCTGCCTACTCCCCATGAGAAGGAAAATTGTGGCATCAGAGTTGGGGAGTTGGCTCAGCAGAGAGTGTCTCCCAAGCAGGTGTGAATTACCACGGCTACTAACTCCTGGTGCAGGACCAGGCGGTGTTTCGTTCTGTTGTACACAGGGTTGCTAGGAGTTGGAACTGACCCAACAGCACCTAACAACTAATTCACGGAGGCCCCTTCATAGAGAAGATCAGTCATCACAGATGTGTAATATTTTCACTGCCAGGCTATACTCCTCATTTCCTGCCCCCTCCCCAATGCTCAGCTGCTAACCAAAAGGTTGGTGCTTCCAGCCCACCCAGTGGCTCCGCAGGAGAAAGACCTGGCGATCTGCATCCATAAAGATTCAAAACCAAATCAAACCCATTGTCATCAAGTCAATTCTGACGCATAGTGATCCTATAGGATAGAGCTGAACTGCCCTATAGGGTTTCCAAGGCTGTAATCTTTACGGAAGCAGACTGCCATGTCTTTTCTCCCGTGGAATGGCTGGTGGGTTGGAACTGCCAACCTTTTGGTTAGCAGCTGAGCACTTAACCACTGCGCCACCAGGGCTCCTTCCATAAAGATTACAGCCAAGAAAATCCTACGGGGCAGTTCTAGTCTGTCACATGGGATCACTATAAGTGGAAAGTGACTTGACAGCACCCAACAACAACCCCCAAGAGCCTGGTAGTCACTCATCTACTTCGGTCCCTATGCCTTTGCCTATTCTGGATATTTCATATCAGATCATACAATATGCCCTTTTGTCTTATTTCACTGAGCATAATGTCTTCAAGGTTCGTCCATGTCATAGCATGTATCAGGACTTCATTTCTCTCTATGGGTGAGTAATATTCCATTGTGTGTATATACCACATTCTGTTTATCCATTCATCAGTTGATAGATACTTGGGTTGTTTCTACCTTTTGGCTATTGTAAATAATGCTGCAGTGAACACTGGTGTACAAGTATCTGTCTGAGTCCTTGTTTTCAATTCTTTGGGGTATAGACCTAGAAGTGGAATTGCTGGGTCATATGGTCATTTTGTTTTCTTTTATTATAATTTAGATGAAAGTTTCATATGGTAATTCTATGTTTAATTTTTAAGGAACTGCCAGACTGTTTTCCACAGCAGCTGCACCAAAAAGTGATTAACTTTAAAAGGCAAAATCCAAGCCTCTTAGTGGGAGTCCCTGCTCTGTGTGGAAAAGGCACATGTACTTGATAGTGCTTTAAAATGTGATGGCCGCAGTCTCAGCATAGCCTCTATCTCGGGAACACACTTCCTTCCCAGTGATGTGAAGACCACACACCCCAACAGATCAGTGGAAATTCCCCCCACCCCTGCCTCCTCCAACTCTGCCTGAGGTCTGACCTGTTCCGTGGTTCTGGCCCTCAGGACGCACGGGCGACCTTGACCCCTGTTGAGCCCGCTGGCCTGCTGCCCTCCTGTCCAGATTACTGGACCTACTCAGGCTCCCTGACTACTCCTCCACTGACCGAGTCTGTCACCTGGGTCATCCAGAAGCAGCCCATTGAGGTGGCTCCAGACCAGGTGAGCTGCGCCTGTAACAGTGCCAGTGGGCTCAGGGAAGAAATCCCTCAGTGTGGCAGTTCCACCAAGACATTGTGAATGAGAGTCACGGAATTTCACTCTTGGGTACATTCTGGACATTCTCACAGGAGGACCCTCCAACTGAACTAGGAGCTTGTTGAGATTGAACTGGTGTTCCCATATGACAGATTTTCTTCTGATATTAAGGTATTAGTATTAGACACAGAGACAGACAGAAACACAGACACAGACTGAAAGAGAGAGAAAGGAAGAAAGGATTGATACAAGTGATATGAGGGGATGGTTGTCCTTTAGCACTATCTTATCTTTAGTGGTTTAGGATTCAGGCAAGTATGCTTGACAGCGAACGGTTGAACGAGGTTGTGTTCAGTCTTCAGTCTAAGTCTGGGTAAAGTTGCTTTATTTATTTTTCCTTGGGTCTCTCTTTTCTCTTTTTTTGTACTTTAGATGAAGGTTTACAGAACAAATACTTTCTCATTAAACAGTTAGTACACGTATTGTTTTATGACAATGGTTAACAACCCCACAACATGTCAACACTGTCCCTTCTCGACCTTGGGTTCCCTATTACCAGCTTTCCTGTCCCCTCCTGCCTTCTAGTCCTTGTCCCTGGTCTGTTGTGCCCCATTAGTCTCATTTTGTTTTATGGGGCTGTCTTATCTTTGGCTGAACAGTGAACCTCGGGAATGACTTCATTACTGAGCTAAAAGGGTGTCCGGGGACCATACTCTCGGGGTTTCTCCAGTCTCTGTCAGGCCAGTAAGTCTGGTCTTTTTTTGAGTTAGAATTTTGTTCCACATTTTTCTATAGCTCTGGCCAGGACCCTCTGTTGTGATCCCTGTCAGAGCAGTCAGTGGTGGTAGCTGGGCACCATCTAGTTGTACTGGACTCAGTCTGGTGGAGGCCGTGGTAGTTGTGTTCCATTAGTCCTTTGGACTAATTTTTCGCTTGTATCTTGTTTTCTTCATTCTCCCTTGCTCCCGAAGGGGTGAGACCAGTGGAGTATCTTAGATGGCTGCTCACAGGCTGGGTAAAGTTGCTTTAAAAGAACAGACATGACATGAGAATTGGAATATGGGCCCCTGCCCATAATGGGAACCCAGTAGGTATTTGCAGATGCATACATTAACCAAGGAAGGGATGTGGCAGGTGAATGCTGAAAAACTGTTAAAGAAGTAGGACTGTTGAGAAGGAAGAGAACATTTTAGAGTTTGTTCCACATTTTTCTTTTTCTTATAATTTTTTAGATTTATTTTGTTGTTGGGAATATACACAGCAAAATATACATCAATTCAACAGTTTCTAGAGGTACAAATTCAGTGACATTGATTACATTCTTCAAGTTGTGTCTTCCACATCTTTTTATGATAGAAGAGTAAGGAATTTAGACTGCAGAGGATGTTCTCTCATGCTATTTTAAATCACAGGGTTATATATGTCTAGAGAAAAGTCTAGATGGATTGTATCAGTCAGCTATCGCTACCATAATGCTGCCTAACAAAACACCCCAAACACAATGCTTATCATAAGCATTGCTTTTTCCTGCTCATGGGTCTGTGGGTTGGCTAGGGAGGTCTGTTCTAGGCTACGGATGACTGGGGTTACAAAAGGTTTTGGTCAGGGGGTGTGTTGACTCTAGTGTCTTTAACCAGTGGTTACCAGGGTAGGTTCTCATGGCAAATGGCAGAAATGCAAAAGACAAGCCACTCTGCACAAGCACATTTAATGTCTCTGGTTGCATTTCACTCACATCCTGCTGGCCAAAGCAAGTTGCAACAGCGGGTCCAAAGTCAGTGGGGCAGGAGAGTACAGTTCACCCAAAGGAGAGGAGAAGTGAGTGACATTCACTGATCATACTCCAATCTATCATATAGATACACACCAGAAAGTTAATAGTAGTTGTCCAGGGTCATAGTCTGAAAAGGTTTTTATTTTTTCCCTTTTTCTAAATATTCTAATACCTCTAAATTGAGTAGATAATACTTATATATATATATTTTAAAAGTCATAATATCTTTTTCTCTGGAAATCTTTAGAACCTGGAGGAAGTCTGTTTGTCTAGGGCAGTTTAGAGTTTAGAGATGACATATCAACAAGCACAATGCCACTTTAAAAGCCCTTGCCCAAGGCAGACATTTCTAATCAATCACAGCACAATTCATCACCCTTGGTTCAGACACACTCTTTCCGAGGGCTCTGGATGAGCTCTCAGAGGTTCTTCCAGTCACGACTGTACGAAAATATTCTTACTTAAAAGCCATGGGATGATGCCATCTGCTTTGAAAGGCCGACCTTGGGGTACAGGTTATTGATCCATTGTGTAAGCCTGAACCGTTGAAGACATGAGGCAGGCTGCGGTTGAAAAATGGCCCTTTGTCACCAAGACCCCTTATGTCATCCAACAAGCATGCAATAGGCACCTATTGTGTGCCAGGTACTATGCCAAGAGAGGATGGGAATGAAGAGGGGGTACAGAAACAATGACAGTAGTCTGCCCACAGCATCCAGTGGAAAATAGAAACATAAGCCAATAGTTAGAAGACAGGGTGGAGCTCATTATACACAGGTGCAGAGCCGAAGCCCCTTACTGTCACTATGGGAACTGAGGAGTTAGTATATGAACCACCTGGAAGGTGGGAAGGATTTTGCCAGGTGGAAAAGAGGAGAAAGCTAGCATTTCTGAGAGAGCCAATGACATGTGCAAAGCAAGACAGCATGAGTGAGCACACTGTACTAGTGCCTGGTGAGTGGATGCACGGTGTGATACCCAACTCTACCATGCCGGTATAAGCCAGCTGCTATGAGTCAATTCCAACTCATGGCGACCCCATGTGTGTCAGAGTAGAACTGTGCTTCATAAGGTTTCCAATGGCTGATTTTTCATATGTAGATCTCCAGGCCTTTCTCCCAAGGTGCCTCTTGGTGGACTCCGACTTCCAACCTTTCAGTTAGCAGCCAAACATGTTTACCATTTGTACCACTCAGGGACTCCAGGGGCTGCTTTATCAACCACGTAGCTATAATTTTCTCAATAAATGGCCATTTTGTATATATAATCACAGTTCTGTATTTAATTAAATATATGATTTATCCTCACATAGCTCATTAATATATGTTGAGAACAAGTGAGATGATACATTAAGAAAAATGATCTTTTAGTTCTGAGTGAAAAGTGAATCCAAATGTTACTTTCCATTTACATTGTATGTATTAGTTTAGCATTTATATTATATGCATTAGTTATTTATTGCTGTGTAACAAATAGCTCCAAAATTTAGTGGCTTAAAACAACAGTAATCATTTTTTATCTCTCAGAGTTTCTGTGGGTCTGGATGTTGGGTGGTTCTAGCTTGGGATCTCTCATGAAGCTGGGGCTACAGTTATCTGAAAACTTGGCTGGGGCTGGAGGAGTCATTTCCAAAGTGACTTCCTCAAATGGCCGGCAAGTTGGTACTGGCTGTTGGCTGAGGGCCTCAGTTCCTCTCCACATAGACTTTCCACGGAGCTGCTTCAGTCCCCTCACAACATGGTGACTGGCTTCTCCCAGAGCAAGTGATCCAAAGACCAAAGTGGAAGTTGCGATGCCTTTTATGACCTGATCTCAGGAGTCACACACTGTCACTTCTGCCACATTCTATGGGTCACACAGGGCCATCCCTGATTCACTGTCGGGGGGACTCCACATTGGAACTGGAGAGCTGGTTCACTCTGTACCTGCACCTGGCTTACTCTGGCTGTTCTCCCTTCCAGCTGTCAGCATTTCGGACACTACTGTTTTCTGCACTTGGTGAAGAAGAGAAGACAATGGTGAACAACTATCGCCCACCTCAGCCTCTGATGAATCGTAAGATCCGTGCGTCCTTCCAGACCACTGAAGAGGGCACAAGTTCCTAAAGTCATCATCTCCATGTTAATGTGTAGAACTCTCTTTTAAAAAGTGGAGATGTTATTTCTCAAGTTTCATGATCTTATCATATGTAACTTCCGAAATTAAAAAGAGAGAAAAAGACCATTGTAGTCAACATACTTTTCATTTCAAATAAAAGAAACCACTTCAAAGAAGCTTTGAAACCTCAGGGAAATCACATGGAACCCAAGGCAGGAGTTCCACGGACTCAGGGCCAACAAGCCACCACTTACCAAGCACATCACATCATCCCTCTCTAGGTGGGGCTGCGTGGTCTTCCCATCTGCTCCTCCTTGCATGCCAGTTTCTTCTTCCTCTCTCCAGATGGTGCTTCTGTTTCCCCAGGCAACACACAGGCAACACACAGAGACTAACACCTTTCATTCAAATTCCAAATTCCTGAGAGATAGGGGAACTCACAGGCCCAGATTGGGTCACCTGGTTCAATTTACTTGGTTTGGAGCAATGTTCTGATCCCCTCCTATTCACCCCAGTGGTGAAGGATGGATCCCTACCCTACATAGTACAAGACGATTAAACACATGCCATCTGACACTGGACAGATGAGAGCGACAGCACTCAGTCACCTGTGCTCACAGCCTGGAGGAGGAGGATACCGCACCACACAGGGCCACACGTGGGCAGAGTGAGCCAGCATGGGCCATGGGAGGCAGGCTTTGTAGTCACAAGAGGGTGGGGTACCCCTGGTTCCCATGGGAGATGTGACTGGCTTGTTTGAAGAGTTTCCTGAGCTGACAGGTTGAGGACTGAGTGTATGCAACTGGCCCAGCTGGTAAGGGAATTGGCCCAGTGGGGCGTCTTTCCCACTGGGTGGGGGCATATCTGGCAAGATCAGGGGAACTCCCGGTTAGGCCCTTCTGGAATCCTGTGAGGCTCAAAGATGTCAACACAGCACTTGAAGTTTTAGGTCTTACAAAGGAAGCATAAGATCACTTGGTAGAAACAGAGCAGCTGGAGCTGACCAGGGGTCAGGGGCTACTCTCAGAGAAGAGGGTGGTCTTTATCTCCTACAGTCATTAGAGGCAGAGTGTGACAGCAGCTCCTGGCTCTAAAGGAGTTGCAGGGTGGGTATTTATTGCCATGAGCAATACTTGCTATGTTCTGTTTGTCTTAAAATCATAAACTGGTTGGACCCAGAACTTGAGACCTGTCCAGGGGTTCCAAAGCACTCTGGGGAAATCCCCCTGGGTGTTGCCCTTCTGTTGAGAATGCTGGGAGTGGCTGGGACCCTCTGAGTCTGGACACAGACCACCGCCAGCAGGCGTCTCTTCAGGGAGCTCTCTGCGGTTGTCCCCAATGCAGCACCGAGAGCCTGGTGGTGGTCTCTTAGCAAGACACTGCACGCCTCCGTTTCTGATGCCGCTGAAAGGCCAACGTCTAGTCCTTGACATTCATTTGCTTTTCTAGATTTCAAACAGACTTTATGTCCCAATCTCAAGCTGAAAAATTTCCCCCAAGCTATCGACAAATCCCGGTAAACTGCGAAGTGTAGGTTTTTCATTTATACGTTTATAACTTGAAAACGTACAGAATTCTGGAGGTTGAATTGTGCTAAGGATTCTAGCCTGAAAATTCTTAAAGGCTGGTCATATTGTCTTAGAAGATCCCTGAGTGGTGCAAATCATTTGCACTTGGCTGCTAACCGAAAGGTTGGTAGTTAGAATCCACCCAGCAGTGCCACAAAAGAAAGGCCTGGCAATCTACTTCTGTAAAGATCACAGCCATTGAAACCCCGATGGAGTACAGTTCTACTCTGCAACATATGGGGTCGCCGTGAGTTGCCAAGAGTCAGAATCAACTCAATGGCAATGAATCTGAGGGGTTTTTTGGCATTGTGTTAATGGTTAACTACTTTTCAATGCAATTGCAGCAATTAGCTGGCTTCTTCTTTCCTGGAAAATCTCCCGCCTGCCCCCCACTCTCCCCAGCATGACTAACATTAGCTCAGGCCAAGCCTAGGGCTTGGGGGTGGGTGGCCTGTCTTGTGAGCAGGGGAAGGAGTAAGTGGACCAGGCCCAGGATGTTGCTCACCGGCCTCCACATTGCACATGCTTAGGAGACACAAGAAGGCCCACTGCCCATTGTGAGAATTAGGTCCAGAAGAGTTTCCAGAAGGCCATGGGTGCCTGAAATGAATGGGTCTCAGGGTGCCTGGCTGGGCCGGACTCTGGCTGGGGCAGCTGCCAGCAGCTTCTGTCTGGCCGAGAAGAAAGCCGCCCAGGAGGAGGGAATCTTGGTTTTGTGAAGTCACCTATGTGGCCCTCTCTAACCTGTTGCCATCAAGTTGACCCCACTTATTGTGACACCATGTGTATCAGAATAGAACTGTGCTCCACCGTGTTTTCAGTGGCTGGTTTTGGGGAAGTAGATTGCCAGACCTTTCTTCTAAGGCACCTCTGGGTGAACTCGAACCTCCAACCTTTCGGTTAGCAACCAAGTGTGTTAAGCCTTTGTAGCACCACCCAGAATATAGCCCAGGGACAATCTAGACTGTGTCCCCCTGGTACACAATAGGCACTCAATATATACGGATGAATGGAAGCAGCCTTGGTGCAACTGGTAGCTATCATACGACCTCAGGAACGAGCTTGCCAAGAAAGAGACAGCACCTGGCTCAGGCCCATCACTGGAGGTCTGGGTCACATTCACCTGGTGCTCCGCTGGAGCAATCACATACGCCAGTATGTGCCCTTTTACCTAAGTCAGTTTGGGTTTCTTTTTTCCCATTGCTTGCTTGGACAGAATCCTAATTAATATGACATTTTTATTTTCATAGCATAAAAATGTTTACTCTCCAGCAGAGAACGGTCCTACTCCACAGTGAACTGAATCATCTTATCTTATACCATGAGCTTCACGTCAGATATCAGCATAAGACAGCCTAGAAAAATCAGCAGCACTAGTCTGTCTACCAAGGCGAATAACAAACCTTATTGCGTTTTGGTGAGATAAACAATAAGTAGACCTATTGTAGTCCACAAATAACATCTAAAATCAAAGGAGAACCTGTATGATTAAGGTGGTTTATTTTGGCAGAAATGTACATTTTTTTCCCCCAATCACAGAGCTTCCTATGGTTTTAGCAATTTGCAGCCTGTACTTTTGGGCTATTCACTGTTCTGGCAACTACCACAGACAAAACAATCCTAACGCCCTGATACACGTTCTTTCCTGAAAACGTGTAACTTCTCACCAGCTCCCATCACACAATGCTTTGTCCAAACATAAGACAACAAGCTTTAATGTCGGTATGTAAAGCCCACAGGGCTTTTTGTGTCTCAGGCAGGTTGGGAGCAGCGATGAGGGGGAGGCATGGTTGTTAGAGGTGGCCTTACGCCCAGAGTGGGCAAGGGACTGTGATTTCTGTGGACGGATGGTTTCCAGGAGGAAGGAGATATTTTCAAGTTTGATTTGGACCCCAAAAATATTTCTTATTGTTTGGGAAAAATGTAGCCACTCTTTTTTTTTTTTCCAGGAAAAATAAAAGTTTATTAAGTAAATTTCAACAAATGTAGCCACTTTTGAGGAGCCCTGGTGGCACAATGGTTAAGTGCTTGGCTGCTAACTGAAAGGTCAGTGGTTCGAACCCAGCTGCTCTGCAGGAGAAAAGACCTGGTGACCTGCTCCTGTAAAGATTACAGCCTAGGAAACCCTATGGGGCAGTTCTACCCTGTCACATGGGGTCACTGTGAGTCGGAATCGACTCAATGGAACACACCACCATCATCACCTATTCTAGTATGATCTTACCTTAACTAATTATATCTGCAAAGACCCCATCTGCTATTGAGGCCACGGTTGTAGATTCCAGGTGGACATGAATTCTTAGGGGACACTGTTCAACCTGCTGCTTCCGAGACAGAGCCTTGACTGAGTAGAAAGGCCCGTGCTGTCAGCGGCGGTTTCCACTGGACCATGGCATCAGGTGTGACTATTGTTCACATCTTTTTTTTCTCTGGGTAGTTTCTAAGTTTTCTATTATGAGCATGAACTACTTCATTTTTTTTTAATTAAAATTTTTTTTAATTGTTGTAAAATATGTATAACAAAAGTTTGCCACTTCCGCCGTTTTTAAATGTAGGATTCAGTGATGTTCGTTACACTCACCATGTTGTGCAACCATCACCACCATCCATTTCCATTTTCATCCCCCAGAAACTCAGCGTTCCTTCACCTGTACCTCCCCACTTCCTTCTTCCCTGGTAACCACAAACAAACTTTGGTCTCTATGCATTTGCCTATTCTAGGTATCTCAGATACGTGGGATCATACAATATTCGTCCTTTTGTGACTGACTTATCTCACTCAGCATGTTTTCAAGGCTGGCCCGTGTGGTAGCATCTATCAGGACTTCATTTCTCTTTATGGCTGGGTAATATTCCAATGTATGGATAGACCAGAAACGCTGGTGGTATGGTGGTTAAGTGCTATGGCTGCTAACCAAAAGGTTGGCTGTTCAAATCCACTAGGCGCTCCTTAGAAGCTCTATGGGGCAGTTCTACTCTGTCCTATAGGGTCTCTATGAGTCGGAATCAACTTGATGGCAATTGGTTTGCTTTTTCTTTTTCTTTTTTTTTTTTAATGGATGGACCATGTTTTGTTTATCCATCATCTGTTGATGGGCACTTGGGTTGTTTCACCCTTTGGTCTGCTGTAAACACTGACTGGTGTGCTCATGTTCCTTTTGAAGGCTGGGTGGCTTCGCCTTGTGGGGCGGGGGCTGAGAGCAGCAGTGGTCCATTTTTCCCGGGAGACTCGGGGATAGAGGAAGGCCCATGGAGGAAGAAAGGACAGCAGCACCTGGATGTGGGATCTACTCCCACCCATGTTGATATCACTTCCCAACAGGAACCCCGAGAAGAGGCTTGAGCACTTTCCTCTTTACTTTCACATTGACGTAGTGACTTCTCAGTGCACACGTCCTTGTTCCCTGAAAGAGGCCCTCTTTTCTCAGTTAGTTTTAAAAACCAGTGTCAGCCCGGAGGTCCTGAGAGTCTGTCTCCTGGGCACCTGTCCCACCTGAACACACTGGGCAGGCAAGGAGATCACAAACACTGGGAGGAAAGGACCCTGAGGTTGGTCTCCAAGCAGCAGCACAGAAAACAAACAAGAGGAGCCTCCACCGTCCTGGTGGCTGGTCGGCCCGGCGGTCAAGGTCATGGGTCTCTTTGGACGTGATGAGGAGACCACAGCAAGGCGTGTAATTGTATTGTTGAGTTTCTGGCCGAACTTTTAAAGTTCAAGGCTCCTTCCCTTCGCTTTTATGTTTTCTCCTTTTGTAAAAATATGAATGTATGGAAAGTGTCATTGGTTCATGGCAGACTGCCCTCTTCCCTCTGCCTCCCCTCCCCAACACGTCCCCAGTGAGTGGCCAGAGAGGCACAAAACTCAGCTCAGGGAGGCCACGCACCTGCTAAATCCCTGCAACACATTCCTGAGATAAAATCCAAAGTTCTTACACGTTGGCCCAGGCCTGCTCCCCTCCACCCTCTCAACATCCATTCTGCACCAGCCAAGACATCTGGCCTTGCCACCACAGGGCTCCACCCTGCAGCTCTGGGTGACCTAGATGGCTCCTCTCCCTGCCTCCCCCAAGCTGCCTGGCCCTATCTCTTCCCCAGGGGAGCCTCCTGGAGCCCTCAGGCACAGTGCTAGTCACAGTTATACTCCAGTAACAACAGGCACTTCACTCTTCGGGCTGTTTCCCAAAGGTGGCTGTCACACTCCATCCTGTATTATCAACCCCAGCACCACGCCCTGCACCATCATCCCCATCCCAGTAAAGAGTACCTCATCCACCCTGTAAGGAGTCCTGATGGTGCAATGGTTAAGCACTTGGCTGCTACCCAAAAGACTGGCACTTGAACCCACCAGCCGCTCCATGGGAAAAAACCTGGCGATCTGCTCCAGTAAAGATTACAGCCTGGAAAATCTTATGGGGCAAGTCTACTCTGTCACACGGGTCACTGTGAGTTGGAATTGACTTGATGGCACACAGTAACAACAACAATCTCTACTCCATGGCTAAAGCCAGACTCAGGGACCCCTCTTTGCATCTCCCCTCATTCTTTCCTGGATCCAAGTCATTAGTGAGTGCTGTGGGCATCACCCCTGAACTACTGCATATTCCAAATCCTCTCTGAGGCCTCCGTTTCTCTGCCATAAGACGCTGGGTCTGTCTGTAGTCCTCCTTTCTGGCCAGACACTGGTAGGCCAGGGACCCGCCTGCCCAGCTGCTCTTGGGTCAAGTTTCACTAACATCAGCGGTGTTCATGGGAAGGCAGCAGCTCTCAGTGTTCATGTTCATGGAGCACAGCTGTAGCTTTGCAGAGACGCAACAGGTGCTCGTGAACGGAGAGCTTCCACGGAGTGTTAATGGACAGGGTACACTGAATCGCCCTGCGCCTTTGCCTGGCTAACGTGTGTGATGAAATGCCAAGAGGGGGTCCCATGCACAAAGATCTCCACACTTTAAAAAAAATTGTGGTGAAATATACAGAACATAAAATTTGAGATTGAGACCATTTTTAAGCGTGCAATTCATTAATTCATTTACCATGTTGTGCAACCATCACCACTACCCATTTCCAAAAGTTTTCATCCTACCAAACACAAATCCAGTGCCTCCTCCAGCAATAACTTCTCATTTCTCCCTCCCTCCAGCCCCTCTTCACCACTAATAAACTTTGGTCTCTATGCATTTGCCTGTTCTAGATATTTCATATAACTAGGATCGTACAGTATCTGTCCTTTTGTGACTGGCTTATTCAGCATAATGTTTTCAAGGTTCGTCCATGTGTAGCATGTACCAGACTTCATTTCTCTTTATGGCTGAGTAATATTCCACTGTGTGGATAGACCACATTGTGTTTATCCATTCACCCCTTGACAGATCAGCCTGAACATTTAACCCTGTTTCCTATTACTGCCTCCCACACAATTTTCAACAAGTAGGACACCCTTTCTGAGAGCGCCAACAAGGCAAAAATCAGGACAAAGCTGAGGGGCAGGGGTGGAGCCCTCTATCACAGCCAGGTGTATGTCCAGTGCCTGAAGAACAGGTAAACTCTTTTTTTTAACTCAGTTGAGCCCCATGTGAAAAATCTAGCCTTACAATCTCTAAATTTGCTTCTAATCATTACCCAGAAATTCTGAAGGCTTTGGATTTTATCTGGAGTTGCAGTTCTGTTATTATTTCCACTCATATGAACTCCAGGAAATTAGATGCAATTTCTGAGCATTTAAACAGAAGCTGAAAGGATTTGAGAAGAAAAGCCACATGGCTCTTTTTTCTACAAGAATGGTGATAATTCAAATGAAGAGGCAAGACGCTTGGCAAGACTTGGAGCAACTGGAAGACAATTCCCTTTTATCTAGAAGAATCCGCGTGCCCATTAATCTGGTCTTGGAAGACAGGGAGTGGCAATGCCTGGGTCTAGAGGCTGGTCAGAATTTGTAGCAGCTATAATTATAGGCCTACACCTGGCTCTGAAGCCAGCCAGGCCACTTACTGAACTTTCCTCAGCCTTATTTCTCCAACCATACATAAAAAAAGACCAAAAACCAAACCCACTGCTGTCGAGTCAATTCCGAATCATAGCAACCCTATAGGACAGAGTACAACTGCCCCATAGAGTTTCCAAGGAGCACCTGGTGGATTCAAACTGCCGACCCTTTGGTTAAGCTGTAGCACTTAACCACTATGCCACCAGGGTTTCCCAACCATACATAGGGACAAATAATTCATCTTCCGCTTGAAAGAATTAATGACATAAAGTATCTTTAAGGCCGGCCCCAGGCTAAACACTCAATACGAGGAGCCCCTGGGTGGCGCAATAGTTAAGAGCTCGGCTGCTAACCAAAGGTTGGCAGTTCAAATCCACAAGTGACTCCATGGAAACTGTATGGGGCGGTTCTACTCTGTCCTATAGGGTTGCTATGAGTTGGAATCCACTCGATGGTAACATGTTTGGGTGGAGCAAACAGTTAATTATTCAGCCGCTGACTGAAAGGTTAAATGTTTGAGTCCACCCAGGGGCACCTTGGAAGAAAGGTCTGGTGATCTGCTTCTGAAAGATCAGCCATTAAAAACCCTATGGAGCACCGTTCTACTCTGATACACATGGGGTTGCCATAAGTTGGAGTTGACTCGACGGCAACTGATTTTTTTTTTATATTCACACACAGCTGCCCGGAAACAGAACTTCATTTCTGATATTGCAAAGGGCAGTCCCACCTTTTCAAGCCCGCAGACAGGAAAACTCACAGCTGAGCATAATAAAAGCATGGCTTTTAAAAACATCTTTCCAGAAGAACAAAGAACACTCACTATGTTCAAAGAACACAAGCATTTCTCCCACACGACTGAGAATAAATACAGCGAGGAAATCGCACCAGGGAAGCCAAAGCTGGCCTAGACACCATCTAAGGATTTTTCAGGTATTTCTCCCACCCCCACCCCGGGAAAAAGAATGAGTTCAAAAGAAGAGCAGAGATCCAACAGGACAATGAACACTGAGGTCCTCACAGTTTGTTTTTCCAAGTGATGAAAACAGCGGCAAGAAGGCTCACGTCGCAGGCAGAAAACAAAGAATTTTTAATTTCCGCCCTGCCCAACTTTCTGCTGCCTTGAGGCTCCACTGCTGAGACTTCAGACGAGATGGGACAATAATAACAGGTTAGCCCTGGTGGCACAGTGGCTAACTGCTTGGCTTCAAACCAGAAGGTCAGTGGTTCAAACCCACCTGTGGCTCTGCAAGAGAAAGATGTGGCAGTCTGCTTCCGTAAAGATTATAGCCTTGAAAACCCCTTGGGGCAGTTCGACTCTGTCCTCTAGGGTTGCTATGAGTTGGAATTGACTCAACAGCAATGGGTTTGGTCTTTGGTTCTTTGAATCATGCAATGGTTAACCACTTGGCTACTAACCAAAAGATTGGCAGTTCGAACCCACCCAGCGGCTTCATGGGAGAAAAGGCCTGGTGATGTGCTCCTGTAACGATTACAGCCTAGGAAACCCTATGGGGCAGCTCTACTCTGTCACATGGGCTCGCTATAAGTTGAAATTGACTCGAAGGAACACAGCAACAACCTGGTGGGAGAGGCTAACCTCTAGCAGTGGTGGGTGAGCGTTTCTTCTGATACCCTCTTAGGTGCTGGGTATGCCTTCTCTCGCTTAGGCCTCTCCCAACCTTAGGAAGGAAATGCAGCTGAGCTCATGACTTGGGTTCCACACGTGCGAATTCGCCTACTCACTATAACCCCAAAATTAACGCTTACAGTGCTTTCAAGGTCATTTATGGACATGCACAGAGCGGCAAAAATTCTGCTTTCCTCAGCTTTCATACTATAAACAAGTGTCCTTCCCACAGCCTATTCTGTGCCACATTGTTTTTTTTTTTCATTTTTGTGCTTTTTGTTGATGATTTCATGGTTTAAAGTGGCCCCCAAGTGTAGGGCTGCAGTGCTGTCTAGTATTCCTAAGCCCAAGAAGGCTGTGACGTGCCTTATGGAAAAAACACATGTGTTAGATAAGCTTCGTTCATGCATAAGTTATAGTGCTGCTGGCTGTGAGTTCAATGCTAATGAATCAACAACATATATTAAGTGAGGCATCTTTAAACAGAGACACACATATAACAAGGGTATGTATTGATCAGTTGATGAAAATGTGACCAGAGGCTCGCAGGAACCTAACCCTGTATTTCCCATGGAGCAATGGTGTTCCACAAATTCAGTGTTTGCAGTGACTTGATAGGACATCATTACTGCGAATAATGCGAATCAACTGTACTATTACCCCCACTACTCTGACACACAAGGGGTTGCCATAAATCACAGTAGTCACAGCGATGGGCTTGAACATGCTGGCGGTTTTGAGGATGACTCAGGACTGGGCAATGTTTCCTTCTGTTGTACATTAAGGTCACCATGAATCACAGCCAGCTCGATGGCAGCTATCTATCACTACAATTAGTGGCTACTATTTATTGAGTTCTTTTGGGAGTTAATTAACTAAGTGCTTTATATGTATTAATTAGTTGGATCCTCACAACTTGATGGAGTAGGTATTCCGATGCCCTTTTTATAGGTTAAACTGAGGCCCAAAGAGTCTAGGACATGCCCAATTCCTTCAGCTGGGGCGCAGTAGGGCCCAGGTAGGAACTCAGAGGCCCAACTCTCAACACCACAGTCCACCCCTCCGCTGTGAAGACCCTCTCCCCGTGTTCTGCAGCTCACCTTTTGCCATGGGGAATCTGAAAATCACTGAAGGCTTGCAGACACCTGAATTCGGATGCAGGGGCAAAAAAGGCCCAAACAGCAGCCGTTACATTTGCCCCCAGTCCAGCCTACTGTCCCATAGCCAAGGGCCCCTGGAAGGCTATTTCTTTCCAAGACCCACCTGGGAGCCCCAGAAACCCCAAACAGGAGGAAGAGATGTCCTAAAAGGGGTTTTAATCTTCAGAGGGGTGACTCCGCCACAACAGAAGCAGGCTGTTCATGTTATCTTTCAGGGTGGTGAGCTTTCTACAGAGCCAGTCCTCTCTCCCCTAAGAGGTCCAGGAAAGTGTTGTTACCCAAAGAGTACAACAAGCCATGCCCCACCTACCTGAGAAAAAGGAAGCAGCCACTTGCTGCTCTAACACAACATGGCAGGCGGGTTCTCAGATCTCAAAATATGGACAAGGGGCCCATCTCTGCCAGAACAACCCAATAGTCCACAACCCACTCATTCACTCATCAATATATCACACATCTATTTATGCCCATAGTCTTTCACATCGTGGTTTCTAGTGACTACACTGTGCTCCACCACATGGATAGACTAGAGCTTAACCAAAGCAAAAGGGCCCTGGTGGCACAGTGCTTCAAGCACTTGGCTGCTAACTGAAAGGTGGGAGGTTAGAAACCACCAGCAGCTCCATGGGAGAAAGATGTGGCAGCCTGCTTCTGTAAAGCTTCAGCCTAGGAAACCCTAACGGGCAGTTCTACCCTGTCCTATAGGGTTGTTATGAATCAGAATCTACCTGACAGCAACGGAAAACCAAAGCAAATCCGTTGGACATTTGGTTTATTTCAAATATTGGCTATTATTTTTAAGAGCCTAAATCCTGTAGCCAAAACATAGCATCTATCCTTATTTCCTCAGAGCCCCAGTGGCTCAGTGGTTAAGAACTTGGCTGCTAATCAAAAGGTCGGCAGTTCGAATCCACCAGCTGCCCCTTGGAAGCCCCACGGGGCAGTTCTACTCTGTCCTATAGGGTCACAACAGCAACCGGTACAGGTATCCTTATTTCCTTAGGAGAAATTCCTAGAAGTCAAAGGGGACACGTTATTTTAAGGCTTTTGACAGAAACTCCCAAATGACCCTCTATAGAAATGTTTGGGTTTTTCTCCTAGCCAGTCCTCATGAGAATAAATCACACCACGTTTAATAAATGACTACAGCTGTAAAGACCACTAGAAAGACACACACCATTGATCCATGAATCTGTACCAAAAAAGTGCTTTAATGACCCCGCCAGCAGATGGCACTCTTTGCTAAGATTTTAAGAGTCCTGCCCTCCAAGGAAGGCATTTTAAGATTTTATTCAGCTCGCACTGACGAAATCTGAGATGCATATAAATTAAAACAACTTTGCATGAGCAAGGCTAGAACATTATTATACGAAAGCCGAGTAAAATTCGGCAGCAGGGATCGCTATCCAGGAGGGTCTTGAAAATGCTCATGGAATGTTGCCCTTCCTGCTCCACCATTGGTTCCCAGGCCTTTCTGGGCCCCTGCTGCTCCTCTGCACCCCACCCCTAACTCACTTGCCCAGGGCTCAAGGCCCCGGGAAAGCCTGCTCTGACCTGCCAGGCCCCTGTTTCCTCTCTCACCACCTTGTAACACCCTCGTCTTATCACGATTGTCATTTTACACGTATGATTGCTGATCATCTCTGGGCTCAAAGCCCCACCAGGCCCTCACTGTCATGCACCTGGAGCTCAGCGCCGGGGCTGGCACCGAGCTCACCTGCCAGACGTGTTTGCGGAATGAATCAGGGGCCCTTTCGCCATAGGATGAAATACATCCTGAGATTGTCCAGCCTTAGCTGCTATGGATGACAGAAATGGAAACCTAATGGTCTAAAAGGTAAATTGATTGTGGTGGCAGACAGATTAGAAATACTATACAGGTTCGGGGTTTAAATATAGAATCACCATCTGTCCCAGCAATTTGCAATTCCACTCCTAGGTATACACCCAAAGGACTGAAAGCAGGGACTCAAACAGACTCTTGTGCACCGATGTTCACAGCAGCACTATTCACGACAGCCAAAAGATGGAAACAACCCAAGTGTCCATCAAGAGATGATGGATAAACAAAATGTGGTTTATACATACTTGTTGCTGTCCAGTGGCCTCCAACTCATAGAGACTTCACATGTGTCAGAGTAACTCTGCTCCATAGGGTTTTCAATGTTTGATTTTTTTCAGAAGATTGCCAGGCCTTTCACCCGGAGTGCCTCTGGATGGACTGGAACTTCCAACCCTTCGGTTAGCAGCTGAGCACATTAACAAGTTGCACCACCCAGAGACTCTTGTATATTCATACAGTGGAATATTATTCAGCCATAAAGAGAAATGAAGTCCTGATACATGCCACGACATGGATGAACCCTGAAAATATTACGCTAAGTGAAAGCAAAACACACTAGGACACATATTGTATGATCCTGCTTATATGAAACATCTAAAATAGGCACATGTGTAGAGACCAAAGTTCATTTGTGATTACTAGGGGCTGGAGGGAGAGGGAAATGAGGAATTTTTTTTAAAAAAGTGTGATCTGGGCTAACTGCCTCAACTCTGGGAGTCCCGTTTCTCACTATAGTAAATGGAACTTATACCTACTTAAAACAAAAAAAGACAAGGGTTCTGGTCCACTTACATAACCTTGCTAAACCTCAGTTTCCTCATCCATAAAAGGGCTACAATAATGGTGCCGCCAGATTAAATAAGAAGTTGCACATGAG
Organism: Dugong dugon; assembly: GCA_030035585.1. Lineage (NCBI taxonomy): Eukaryota > Metazoa > Chordata > Mammalia > Sirenia > Dugongidae > Dugong > Dugong dugon. The sequence goes on from CM057478.1 coordinate 31,898,195, forward strand.
GCCTTAGCACATGCCTGGTGCCTAGTAAGCCACAGTAAGCCCTGGTGGGGCAGTGGTTAAGAGCTCTGCTGTTAACCAAAAGTCACGGACAGTTCGAATCCACCAGTCTCTCTGTGGAAACCCTCTGGGGCAGTTTTACCCTGCCCTACAGGGCCGCTATGAGACAGAAATGACTCCGTGGCAAAGAGATTTTTTTTTTTTTTTTTTAAGTTCGCTCAGAGTCTCCTGTTAGAGGCATGCCCCAAAAGGACGGTGGGGAGAACAGAATGGAGAGCTTTTTATTCCCCCAAATCCACCAGCCTAGACAATATACTTGCAGTTACAATTCGTGTGACCTTTTGGCTCTTTGCTTTTGGCTGCGTGGGCTGATTTCCGAGGGTTCCAGTAACAGAGGAAAAATGGGCTGGGAGTGAGGTAGATACCGCCTCTGTACTCTTCCACCGCCCCCCCGCAACCCCCATTGGGCTCCAGAGACAGGCTGCATGGCCGAGAGTCAGGCCAGCTGGAGACGGAGGGGCAGGTCCTCTTCGCCAGGTTATTCCTCAGAATCCTGTCTGCTGGGCAGCCTGCCCTGCGCTGAAAATAGGCACTTCACCTCGTGAAACTGGACAGTCCCCTGAACGAGCCCCCCGCGGGGTCATTTCAGATTTGTTCTTGTTAATGTGCTTTCTCGAGGACCCTTTGCCCAGCAGACGCCCAGTAAACATGAGCATTTGGCGGGGACCAGCAGCTTCCTTCTGGAGTCTTCTCTAACTATCTACCATCCTGTTTCCAAACCCAGGTGGGGACAGCCACCTCACTCTGTTTCTGACAAGGGATTCCGCCCAGCCCTTGGTACCTAAGCCCTCTCTGGGTTCTCCAAGTCACAGGCTCAAGCCCCCGCCCGGTAGGTTCGGATTCCAGAGCTAGACTGGGGGGAGAGGAGGGTGTCTCCTGGCTTTTACCCAATTCAGCGGGTTCCTGTTCCCCAAGCCCGGGTTACCGCTACCTTCCCAAAGCTGCGCCTCCCCCAGCTGCTCTATCTATGCAGAGGGCGCCGGCGTACAGTGGGGTGTCCGCGCAGGGTCGGCCCAGCCCCTTCCCCAGGCCCTCTCCCACACCCCACGTACCACGGCCAGTGCCCAGAGCGCGGACAAAGGTTTTCTTCCCTCAGGACTGCGAGCGTCCCCGAGGAGAGTTGGTGACCACTCTCCCATACCCTCCAAGCTAGGAAAACGGGACTCTGGGACCCTAGCACCTCAGTCCATCGCCCGCATAGCGAGGGAGTCGCGCCTGGGGCACCCGAGAGGAGCCGGTAGGAGGGCGCGGGGCTGGGATGCACTGGGGCCGAGGCCTTGCGGGGCTGGGTGGCCGCTGGGTGCCTACCTGGTGTCGGGGGCTCGGGGACCACGCGGGGCGGGACCTGCAGGCTGACTTCAAATGCTCGAGGCAAAGTCTCCGACTCTGCCGCAGCGGGGCGGGGCCTTGACGGGGGCGGGGCCGAGGGGGTGGAGAACGGGGCGCGTCGTGTAGGCGGGGCCGCGTGGCTTATTTTAAGCACTGCCTTAGCCGCGATCTAGGCGTACACGCGCACTGGCGCCAGGCCTGGTACTTCGGCTCCCCTGCCAGGCCGAACGCGGCAGCATGGCGGGCGCGGCCCCCAAGCGGCGTGCGTTTGCGACCCCAGCGGCCGGCGAGGACGAGGAGCGGCAGGCGCGGGAGCGGATGCTGGCGGAGCGGCTCGCGGCTGGGGCGGCTGGGGCGGCTGGGGCGGCTGGGGCGGCTGGGGCGGCTGGGGCGGCTGGGGCGGCGGGCGGCCAGGACGTGACGCTGCAGCGCTCCATCACGCTGCTCAACGGCGTGGCCATCATCGTAGGCACCATCATTGGTTCAGGTATATTCGTGACCCCCACCGGCGTGCTAAAGGAGGCGGGCTCGCCGGGGATGGCGCTCGTGGTGTGGGCCGTGTGCGGCATCTTTTCCATCGTGGGCGCCCTCTGTTACGCCGAGCTGGGCACCACCATCACCAAGTCAGGCGGCGACTATGCCTACATGCTGGAGGTCTACGGCTCGCTGCCCGCCTTCCTAAAGCTCTGGATCGAGTTGCTCATCATCCGGCCCTCCTCGCAGTACATCGTGGCGCTCGTCTTCGCCACCTACCTGCTCAAGCCGCTCTTCCCCACCTGCCCGGTGCCCGAGGAGGCGGCCAAGCTGGTGGCCTGCCTCTGCGTGTGTGAGTACTGGCCCCGGGCCATCCCTGCTTCCCCGCACCATCCCCGCGTCCTGGCATCCCCAGGCCATCCCTGCATCCCTGCGTCCTTGGGTGAGCCCTGCATCCTTGAACTGGCCTCAGGCCATCCCTGCATCGCCGCAACTCTAGGCTAGGGTCACTGATCCGAACTCGTGTGCATTTCTTTAATTCGTTGGTCTGTCTCCCAGCATGCTGGGAGCATGCAGTGAGACCACCACCGTAGGGCCCCTGCTCTGATTCTCCCCACGTTTCCTGGCCCCACTGAGCCCACTCACTGTAGGTGGTGCTGGGTAACATTTGCTGCCTGTTAGGCAAGGCACCCACGTGGAGTTGCCTGTTTCAGTTCCCAAGAGCTGACTGGTTGTTGAGAAGAAAATTGCTGTTAAAAAAATGTTTCATTCATTTTTGATCTATCAGCCAGTGATTATACAAGCTGACTCATAACAGAAGAATTGTGATAATGTTTTATGTGGCTAGCATTTTGGCTAAGCAGCAGTAATCTCACGGAAGTTTGCATAGTAGTGAAGAGAGGGGTGCTTGCCTGCAGATGATGAAATGTGTGTGTGTGTATTAGGGGGGTGGGGGGAAGTTGGGTAGTAGGCTTAGGAGTCCTAAATTGTGCTGAGAAGTAGCCTTTGGGCATAGTTGTAATACGTTGTTGAGCCTGACCCTAATATGTTGTTGGGTATGTTCTAATATGTGCCTGGCATGGCCCTAATATGTGCTGGTCATCGTCCTAATATGTTCCTGGGTGTGGTCTACATGTTGAGTGAACCAGGCCAGAGAGAATTGCTGCTTTGCAAAAGTTTTCTCCTTTTGTACCAAATGCCATGTGATCTTTTGGCTCTTGGCAATTTTCAAGCTGATCTCTTGGGCAGCCTCTAAGGAGGTTTGAAAGGCTGAAGTGTCCCACTTTTCCAAGTTTACACTGGAGCCCTGAGCACATCCAAACTTAGATTTGTGCTGAGAGCTGCCACCTGCTTGAGGAATCTGCCTGAATCTTGAGAATGCATGTAAATTCAGGGTCATGGGACTAAAGTATGGTTTGGAGTAAGTAGCCATGAAATCCAGGGGGCTGTGCATTCCCTTGGGGGTATTTTGGTGAGTGTGTGGCTTCTGACTGGCCATACCCGTGGGTGCCAGAACACCCGGGTGTTAAGCTGTTGGAATTTTGCAATGTGGCGACTGTGATTCCGTCTGTATCGCACTATGCTGGGGGCGGGTGCGGGGGGGGCATTTCAGAACTGTGAGGTGGGTTCCATCAATTTGTGAATTCAGACAGGCAAAACTCAATGCCGCTCTGTTCATCCCTGCACCCCTGTATCCCCAGACCATCTCTGCATCCCTTCATCCCCAGGGCTGGGACCAGAAGCTTTCCTGAAACTGTACAGAGAATAACCACATCAGGGTGGAGGGGAACATGACTGGCCTTTGGAGACATCTCAATGATGTGGATCTCTGCTTAATAAATTTTTGTTTGGTCCAAATCTATGAATTGTTGATCCACCGAAGGACGGGAGTTTGGCAAACCTGCGGCTCTCACTGGGCACCGGAGATGGATTTCTTTGGGCTGAGTAAGGAAAGAAGAAACCCTTTAAAGAGATTACTTGGTTTGCTTGTTTTTTCTTCATGAGAATTTTGATTGTCCCATTTTCGTCATTGCTAGCTATTTAATGTTTCAGCCCAGGATGTAAGACAGAGATAGTGTCTTTAAAGGCCTGCACGCTTGTTAAAAACAGACAGCTCAGTACCAAGCCTTGGCCTTCTTTCTGATGGTGCCAGGGGAAAGCCTCGGGAAATGCTACTTTGGCCAACGGGAGGGCGATTTCGGATTGGGGAGGAGGAGGAGGAGCTAATTTTATTTACCCCCTCCCCTTTTTTTTTAATTGTTATGCTTTAAGTGAACGTTTACAATTCAAATTAGTCTCTCATACAAAAATTTATACATACATTGTTTTGTGACCCTAGGTGCTCTCCCTATACTGTGACAGCACACTCTTCCTTTCCACCCTGGATTTCCCGTGTCCATTCAACCAGCTCTTGACCCTCTCTGCCTTCTCATCTCGCCTCTGGGCAGGAGCTGCCCATTTAGTCTCGTGTATCTACTTGAGCTAAGAAGCACACTCTTCAAGAGTATCATTTTATGTCCCATAGTCCAGTCTAATCTTTGTCTGAAGAGTTGGCCTCGGGAATGGTTTTAGTTTTGGGCTAACAGAGAGTCCAGGGGCCTTGTCTTCCGGGGTAATTTTCTTTTTCTAATTAAAAATCAATTCATGCATGAGTACATTATCATTTAAAAATTCAAACTGTACAAATGTGTGGAGAGTAAGACAAGAGAAAGTCTGTACCACCTCCCCTCCCTTCCCTGGAGCTACCGTGGCTAACAGTGCAGAGTGGATCCTTCCAGAGCTTTCTCTGCTACAAATATATAGTTAGCTTATTTTTTTTAAATATAAATTGGATCTTAATATACGAATTGTCCTCCACCCTGCCTTTTTTTCCAAGCCTAAGATGATTTTGAGATGTTTTCCACAGCAGTACATAAAATTGTGCCTCATACTTTTGAACCACTAAGTAATAGTCCCCCATGATCCCCCCCACCAAGGAGGACATGTAGGGGTTCCAAACACAGTGTTGCTGTGAATACCTTTGTACATCCAGCTTCGAGCGAATGGGCAGAAATGGAATTTCTAGTAATTTCCATGGTTAGGTATCCAGAGGGGGAACTGCTGGAGCCAAGAGGGTGTTTGTGGGTTCTAACTTGGTGAGGCTGAACCCATTTGCATGTCCCTGGGATTCCTTTGATGATAAAAATGATAACATGGCTATTCATCATAATTTAGTTAGGATTAAACCATTTCAAGTGTCATTCAAACAGGCCTTTTAGGTTTCAGTAGGTGGAGCCTTCAGATAGGTCCTATACCCTTGTCAACATTATGCTGATCGATGTTTGGCATTTGCTGGGCTGAGAGGAGAAGATCCAGAGTCTCCGTTGTGTTAGTTAGCATCCCTTTCTGTAGGCGTAACGCGACACCTTCTCATGTGTCCATCAGCCATATGTAGTTCATTTTCTCTGAACTGCCTGTGTGCGTATGTTAATGTGCATATATTTTACATACATGTATACACCTGCACACATGTATATGCATGCGTGCATTTTTCTCTTTATTTTAATTTTGATGAAAATATACGCAGCAGAACATAACACCCATTCGTCAGTTTCTGCACTACAATCGGTTACATTCTCCACATTGTGTCACCATTCTTGCTGTCTCTACCCATATTGTTTCACCACCGTTGACTTAGACTCACTGCCCCCCAAACTTTTTATCTGTGCTTTTAGAGTCACTGTTGACAGTTTGATCTCATATAAACCAAAAACCAAATCTGTTACCGTTGAGTTGATTCTGACTCCTAGTGACCCTATAGGACAGAGTAGAACCGCCCCATAAAGTTTCCAAGGCTGTAAATCTTTACAGGAGCAGACTGCCACATCTTTGTCCCACAGAGCAGCTGGTGGGTTCAAACTGTTGACCATTCAGTTAGGAGCTGAGCACTTAACCACTGCACCACCAGGGCTCCTTTTGATCTCATCTAGGTGATTCTTTAAAAGAGCATAGTGCTCATGGTGTACGCGCTTTACTAATTTAGCTAAACAGTTGTTTAAAGATGACTTCAGAGGATAATTTCAATTCGTGGCTTGAAGATTTTCTCAGAGTGATGGAAGGGGGATTTTTAGTAGCAGAAAAGTATACATTGTCTGGAATGGTCACGCTAGGCTAAACAAAAGGGAGGTCACTGCTCTCCATACCCTCAGCGCTTGGTCTGGAGGAGAGATAGGCTTGTCTACGGCTAGGAGGGCAGCAGGCCAACTCTTATGTGGTATGCTGATTCAGGTGCAGGAGAAGGTTAGGGAGGTCCAGGGCAGAAGAGACTCCTCCTGCCAGGACATCTAAGCAGGCATCCTCAAGCCGGTGGCGCTGGGTACTACCAGCAGTGGAGGTGGAGGCAGAGATGGCGCCTTCCAGGTACAGGAGGCAGCCTGGAGCCCTGAGGGTTGCCCGTGCCAGACCACTGCAGGGCTGGGAGGAGAGGCTGGACGTGTGGCCTAGGACACCAGCCTGAGGCTTGTGAGGACGTTATTCTTGAGGCAGCAAAGGGCCACAGAATTTGAGGGTATTTTTTATTTGTTGGGAGTCCCTGGTAGTACACGCTCAGCTGCTAACCAAAAGGTTGGAGGTTCGATCCAACCCAAAGACACCTCAGAAGAAAGGCCTGATGATCTGCTTCTGAAAGGTCACAGCCATTGAAAGCCCTATGGAACACAGTTCTACTCTGCACACATGAGATCGCCATGCGTCGGGTTGATTGGACAGCACCGAGTCTGGTTTTTTTTTTCTTTTTTAAACTTGTACCTAGAGCAGGGTTGCCAAGCAGGGTTCTAGAATTCTTCCTGAGGAAAAGGACACATGTACCGTACTTCCCCGGACCCTGCAGCAGTGTGTGCCATGGGAAGGCTTTTGGGGTCTGCACCCCAGACTCTGGAGCCTGAACAGGCCCCGGTCTTGGTGACACAGGAGTCACAAATTCTAGAACAGAATTCTTGTTTTGCTGGCTTAGCTCCTTTTCAGGCCCCTGGACACATCCCACAAAAAGCTTCTTTCTGCTTTTTACAAGTTTGTCTTGTGAAATGGGCTGGCCTTGGTGCTTAGAATAATCCTGCTGACAGGAGAAATGAAAAAAGGACTCTTTCTTGTAGGTCTGCAGCTTGGAATTAAGGGAGGGTCCTTTCCTTCGAGTGTCTTTTTAGCGTTTTTTTAATTAGGCATAAAGGTGAGTGGATCAAGCTACATAATATTTTTCTAAACGACATATGGTGTTTGGTGTGGGAATGCATTTGTGTGGATTATACTCCATAGCAATTACCTGAATTTCAGGCAAGGCCAGGTTTTGTTTTAGTGACAAAAGTCACGCTGGCCTGAGTAGATTCTCACAGGGGCCAGGGTGTGGTCGCAGGCAGTTTATCTGAACTTGGGGCGCAGCTCTCGCCTCTGTGCAGTGGGCACGTGGCATCTCGAGGAAGAAGATCATTTTATATAAGGGACGTGGCCGTGGGCTTGACCCAGGGCAGGCGCTCCATAAGTGGAAGCTGTTCCGGTTCAGAAAAACAGCTCTGGGCATAACCGAGTCTTTTTGCCTGAAGAAAAGCTACTGGAAGGAGGGTCTGAGTGGGCCAGTTCTCCCAGTGCTGAGTCATGGAAGCAACTCGGGACCTATCTGAGGGGGCGGTCATTTTTACCCAACCATTAGGCATGGGGAAGTGAACCAAGACTGGTTTCCGTAACTTCTGAGCAGAAGTCGCCCACCGTCCCCTCCCCTCCTTGTCCATGCCAGGTAGAGGTGAGATAGCACCTGGGGTGTGGGGGTCTGTGCTGTACCCACCCCCATGCCTCCAGCCAGGCCTGGCCCAGCAGGCCATGTAAACCTGTGCCAGTTGGGGGTCTCAGACACCAGCCAGCTGCCGGAGTCAGGCTGGCTGGATGAGGCAAAGGCTGTGGGCATTTCAGGGCATTCCGGAGTCCCACATGTGAGTTGAGTGCAGACAACAGCCCAGGTGACTGGTGCTGAAATTCACCTTCCTGACTGGCACAAGGAACCTCGCCACCTCCTGATCTGCTGTGTTGTCACGGGACAGCTGAAACTCACGGCCTCACAGAGCACATGACTGAGGCATGGATGCCGGGTCGCAGCCCCTGTCATGATCCCATGGGATGCCCCAAGTTGCTGCCCAGCAGTGAGTGCGCAGTAGGGGGCCTTGGAGCCTGGCCCTAGGCGGAGTCCCCGGCAGCGAGGGGTGAGCAGCATGTTTTGGGCGCCAGCAGGCACATGCTCAGACTCACACCTGCTTGTATATGTGCGTCCCATCATAGCCCTTGAAATAAGTGTTGTCATTGTCACCCCTTTTTACAGTTGAGGAAACTGAGGCAGTGGTGGGGTGGAGGGGGACACAGGACCACACTCCTGCTGGGGAAATGTCAGGGTCTGAGCTGGTTATTAGGGGCTCAGACGGTCACTGCTCCCCGGGTGGCCAGGGTCTGGATGTGTCTCAGACAGTGCCTCTTGGAAGCAGGGGAGTGACATGTCTCATGCCAGCCATGGTGCCAGGCTTCTTGTGGTGGCCATAGAAGGAACCCAGCTGGTAGGGCACGTTGTCTCCCACTGGAGTGCAGAGCAGAGCTGTCACTGTAGGCGAGTGCAGGAGCGGATATCGGGCCACCCCATAGCCCTCGAGGGTCCCAGGTAACCACCCTGTCAGAGAGGTGGCCCTGTGTCTGTGCGAGGCCCTGTGACATGGGTATGTGCCCTGAGCCCAGAGCCCCTGTCTTCCTCCCCACATGGGCAGCCTCGCCAGCCTCAATCTGTGTGAGACACACGTGCCCCCCGGTACCCCTACAGGAGGCCCTTGCCCTCTCCTTGGTTGGTGCAGCCAGTTCCTGCTCGGGAAGTCTGTGGCCTCACGTGGCCCATCCTAAGTGGTTTGAGGCACGGAGACTGAGTAGGGGGTCTCCCTTGCACACCCACCTGCCTAGAGATGCTCCCAGCAGATGGCCTTGGCCCGCCCCTGCCCCACCCTCCCTGGCCAGCTCTGCAGCAATGTGAGGAATCCACCCAGCTTCTCATTGGGCCCCGGAGCATGCTGCTGGCACCCAGCTGCACTGAGTCACCCTGATCTCGGAGTGGAACACCTGTTGTGGCTAAGACTATTCCATGTGTGAGTTGCTCTCAGTGTGGCCTTTATGGCACCACGGTCACTGTCCCAGGGACACGGCTTGCAGCCCACCCTGACCCGCCGGCCCACCCGGCGCTGGCCCCTGACTCCTGAGGCCACTGTGGGGTTTGGCACCAGACATGCACCCACTTGACTGGTCACTGCCACTGAGCTTGTCTGCTCCAGGACACCCAGTTGGTCTGTGTCAACTGGGAGGAGCCCAGTGCAGCCATAGGAGGCCTGCTGGTCCTGGCTCCGTCGCTGAGCTGTGTGACTGGGCTGAGGCTCTCGGGCCTGCTGGACCTGGCACTCTCCTGAGTAGTCTGGGCTGAAAGTGCAGGAGCAGTTCAGAAGCCTGAGGCTCACTAGGACCGGCTGTGCCTCTCTGGCTCCTCGGACATCCTCTCACTGGACAGAGCTGTGTGGTCGGATGTGACGCAGACCAGTTAGAAATGGGAAAGGACTGGTCACGAGGCTGTGCCGTGTTGATGAGTAATTTCTTTTCACAGAAAGTTGATCAATCAGCAGGAGTGGGAGGGGGCTTGGGCCAGGGTTTCCATTTTGTCTGGAATGTTATCCCAACCCCTCCCAGCAGAGCGGCATGGGAATTGCATACGTTATTTCCTTTGCCTCTAGGGAGCTCTCTGGTCCCTCTGAGCCACCTGCCTCTACAGACTGTCTGAGGTTACCATCTCCCAGTGGTTCCCAGTGCTGAGCACCAGGTTGGACAGGTGTCAGGCCCAGCTAGGGGCCATGATCTCTGTGGTCAGCTTCACTGCTTGTTGGCCTGGTGCCAGCCGCGGGGTTGTAGTGTACCCCGGGGACCAGGCCAGTGGCCACTTCCTCTAAGCTGTCTGCAGCCTGCGAGGGATGGCAGCAGAGTCCGGGTAGCAAGCTCCTCATCTGCCTGGAGTCTTGGCCCTCCCCAGCTGGTTCTGACAGCCAGGCCCTGTGGGGAGCAGTGCAGCCACTTGCGCCCTCCGAGTGTTGGTCCTGAAATCACGCCCAGAAAACACCTCACTTCCTATAAGGCCCGGGGAAGGTGGGCTTCAAGTTTCGTGGGCTGGTTTGTTTTGGGTGGGTTAGTGCCCCAGCATTTGCTCAGTGATGCTGGGGGAGGTGGGGAAAGGAGAAGAGGCCACAGGGTCTCCCCCATTCACACCACAACATGGGATCACTCCCATGAGTCCTCAGAGATGAGAGAGACAGAGGGGGAGGAAGCCCGAGTGTACAGACCCTGGTCCCAGGATCCCATGATGGGGGTGGGGATTATGGTGTGGTTGTTGCTCACTTGTAAATAGGCATGTGCACTTGAAGTCACACATTAGTGAGGGATATCACATGCAGGCTGTGGCTGTGACCAGAGCCCCCTCTGAAGCAGTAGTGGTGGCCGAGAGGGGCCCAGGAGGACCAGCTGGGATTCCTTGCTGAAGTCCTTCCTGGATGCTTGGCCCAGCTGGGAGCTGGAACCAAGGATGGCATCTAGGGCCCTGCCCTCGAGGCTCACACAGAGACCAGAGATCTTCATGAGGTGAGCGGGAGGAGCAGAGGAGACAGGGGACACCCCACGGGGAGGATGAACCTGCATGGAGGTGGCAGCAGAGGCAGGCCAGGGCCCCTCCCGCATGCCCTCACGGCCCCCTCTACTCTCCCACCTATCTGCCATACCCCCGCCAGCCTGCCCAGTAGGAAGAACCCAACTTAGAAGGACAGACTCCCAGCTAGGCCTGTGGGGTGAGCCAGGGGCCAACAGTGAGGGTCGTTATCTCCCTGACCCAGCTGTCACTGTGGGCAGTGCAACCACCATTATCTGGGGTGCCAGCTCCCACTCCTAGCCAGTGTGGCCGTGACCTGGGTGCCTTGGTTTGGCTGCAGTCTGGCAGCTCCCCCCATACAGCTGTTCCTGTTCCCGCAGTGCCTCTGCTCTCCTCACAGGCCCTCTCTCCTCCCACCAAGCCTCCAGCATCCCGGCCAGGCCCACGGTACAATCATCCCACTCTGAAGGTGTGGAAACTGAGGCCTTGGGAAGCCAGGCAGCCATTACAGCTGTGGCGCTCATTGGGTGGTGCTAAGAATCAGCCTCTGCCCCCAGCCCATGACAGCCACAAGAGCACTGGGCCCAGAGAAGCAGGGTGATTTATTTAAGATTGTATTGCATCTTGAAATTAAGAAAAAAGGGAACACTATCTTGGAAAATAATACAGCTTTGTTTACTCATCAGCCAAAGTCAATGAACATTGACATTTCATCCCCTTTCAGTTCTTCTTTTCATAAAAGAAATAAACTGTAACTAAAGCCCCTTTGTTTTCTGATGTCCCGTTGCCCTCCCTGCTGCCGTCGCTGCCCAGGGTGTGTGTGTGTGTAGGTGTTACTGTAACGTGGAGTCGACCCTGGGGACCTGCTGGCTTTCTCCCATCCCAGGGGAGGGTACAGGGCTGTTTTGCCTGGGAACAGCTGGTTTGATCACGAGTGGGGTGTGCATCCCTTGTTCCCAATGGAAGGGGGTCCAGCAGAGGCCCAGCCCTTCAGGGAGACCTGTGGCCACCCCATAGCCAGGTATGCACAGGCTGGGGCCTCCCCTTCCCCGAGCTTCAGTGTCCTCATCTGTAAAGTGGGGAGAAGTACCTGTGAGACCCCAGACAGGTGGCTGTGGCCAAGGCTGCTGGAGTGGGCTCACCTGGGGTGGCACTCAGCACTGGTGCGCGCTCTGGTTCTGGGGAGCCCAGGGCAGCATGCCACACTCCCCGGGGGAAACCAAGGCCCAGGGAAGCAGAGTTCATGGAGACCAGGCTGGGCTGGCACTTCGAGAGTCTGCTTGGTCTCGGCCAGTGCCCTCCCCTGCCCCTCCCGCATGGGATCAGCAGCCACCCCTGCCAGCAGCAAGTATGAATGATGGAGTAATGAACCCTGCCTGCCCCTTGCAGAATCCAGGCAGCCGTGTGCTCCTCAGGGACAGGGACTCCTGCTTCAGTTATCACATCACCTGTGAGGAAGCATGAGATGTCCCAGAAAAGCCACTTGGCTTGCCCGTCGTCGTACAGGTCTCCACACCGGGTGTCTGGGGACCGTGGTGCCGGGCGAGAGCGGCCTGGAGCCTCGCTTACCCTCCACGGCCAACCTACACTGGATGCCTGGGGAGCCTAGGAGAGGGGACCCTCTACTTACCCTCCTCTGCCTGCCCGACCTTACCTCCAGTGCGAGGGGCACAGGCACCAGACGGGCCCAACCCCTTGGTCACAGCCCTGGGTCATGGCCTGAATCAGCCACTGGGCCCACAGGACCTTAGGTGCTGTTCTGAGCCCTGTGTCCACTTGTGTGGGATGGGGACTTAACAGCACCTGTCACCTCACTCGTCCCAAGGGCCTGGCTGAGTGTGTCTTTTCCTCCACCCAGAGCCTCTCAGTGAGGGCACTGGTCCATTTGGTTCCTGTGTAGGCCCCTCCTTTGTCACCCCTGAGCCAGGCATTTCAGTCCTCCGCCAGGGACAGTGTAGCCACCTTTGCTGCGGTCAGTGTCTGAGGTGCCTGTGTGCTCCCCGAGAGCCGGTCCTTGTCTCATTTAGGCCTGCACTGTCCGCGACAGCACTCACTGCGACCAGCATCCTGTGAGGTGAGGGGGTACTTTCTGGACCACCCCACGTGTGAGAGCAGTGCCAGGCCCGGCCATCACAAGCCCTCCTGTCACCCTGCACAGGGGGCTCAGTGTAGCATTCCCGTGTCAGAGTCGCAGCTAAAAGCCACTGCCCTCCATTTTGAATCTAACTTCCTTAGTGCTGAGCACAGGCTCTATCAGTGATTCCATCAGCCGGAGCTGCAGACAGACAGCATATAAAGAAAGTTGAAGGAGAGAGTGTGGGCTATCACAGTGTTGGTTAATTCCCCGCAGGTGGGAGAAATGAGCCCTTAATTCCTGAAAGAGCATGTGAGGGACATTTCCTGTTTTCCTTCTACCTGGCCTGTTGGCCTTACCCTGTTAATTAGCATGGACTTATTTCTTGGGGCCTGTTCCTCAGATTGTAAAGTGACCTGTGATTAATCAGCTTAAGGAAAGCCACCTGGGGCCCCAAGGGTCAGCTTTGCTGGGTAAAGAGAGATGGGTATGAGCCTTTAAGACATTCTCACCTTGCTGCTCCCCTCCTGGGATGTGGCAGGATTTGAGTGGAGGGCGCTGCATGCACCCCCGCACCCTCAGCAGGGAAGGCATTACATGCGTGTCCTGTGACAGGCATGAGCACAGGGCAGCAGGGAGGGCACTACATGCATGTCCAGCATGTGCCGGGTAGTGGTCAACAGCCCACTCTCTGGGAAGAAGCTGCCACCCGTAGCCTGTGCCCATAACTGGTTGTGAATGCTCTGCCATGGCTGATCTCAAGCAGCCACCCCAAGGTCACCAAGCATGGAGCTAAGGGAGAGTGGAGGCTCACCACATAGTGTCCAGCATAGACACAGAGAACCTCAGATAGGAGTGACGCAGAGTAAAATCATTAGGAAGCAGTGTGTTGAGTGTTCTTTGCTATGCACCGACTTAACTGCAACTGGCAATTGGTTATTTGTTGTCTCGGTTTTAATGTGGTATTCTTAACCGTGAGTGTAAGCAGCTGCTGTATCTGATGGCTGCTCCACACACTTGAACATCTCCACGGCCTCTCCATGCTCTGGGGTCTCGGGCGCACCTGGGCAGGCCCTGTTCATGTTGGGGAGCATGTGTTGAGCCCATCTGGGCCCTAAGGAGTCCCCAAGTCTATCCTGAGTCCTCTCCCTGCCCTGAGGAGGTTGCTTCTGATCTTCTGGTAAAGCAGTGCCAGCCCGGCTGCTGTTCCTAAGGGGTCAGGGTGGGGTTGGGGTGTGGGAGTACGGGGCTGGTGGACTTAGGTCCAGGCTGGGTACCTGCAGCCATCCCTGGGTCATCTGCTGTCTCTTGGATCTTTCAGGACAGGGTTGTTGCCCTTGGGGGTGGCCTGTCCTGGGCTATGCAGTCTGCACTTGGCTGAGCCCCTGTGGCACCGAGTCAAACCCCGTGTGCCCCTCGGGGCTATGAAGACCTAGCTACCCTTACCTGGGGTGTTCTAAATTCTTCCGTTTGTTCTTCATGCTGTGTGTTTCTGAGTTCTTTGCCATCCTTGCCTATCTCGATCGCAGACCCGCCGCTCCCCAAACCTCGACTCTCCAGTGCCACTGCCCCAATCTACTCGTGGGGCTCCGGCCAGCGCTGATCTACTCCCTAAGACTGCAGAGTCATTGGGGTGTCTGTAAGACATGACGTGATGTTGCTTCCCTTATGTGTCACTCCGACAGCACCAGAACTGGAGCATGTGCGTGGTGTTTCCTTACTGTGCTGAGGCTGCCTGGGCATCACCAGGAGCTGCTGAGGGGTTTGCGGGATGGCATGGGTCTGCTTGTCAGAGATCTGTACCAGTAGGATGCCACATTTGCTTGTCCCACGTGTCTGGCTCCCGCGGGAGAGAGTTCCCACCTTCAGAAAGGGTAGCAGTACTGTGCCCAAGTCTGACCAGTCACGTGATGACTTTGAGTGAGTGCGAAGATGAACACAGTAAGCCTCCAGGGGGCAAGTTTGCATTTTAACCTGAACCTTCTGGAGATCAAGGCGTGACTCTAAGGGCTGGGGCAGGTGTATGGCAGGCGCAGGTGTGTAGCAGGTGGGGTGGTGGGAGGGTGGAGGAAAGGTTGAGCTGTTTCCATAAAGTCTCTTACCAAAAAAAACAAACAGAAACAAACCCATTGCCATCAAGTCGATTCCAAATCATAGCGACTCCATGTGTTACAAAGTACAGATGCCCCGTAGGGTTTCCAAAGCTGTAATCTTTATGGGAGCAGAGCTCTTGCAGAGCTGCTGGTGGGTTTGAACTGCCCACCTTTCAGTTAGAGGCTGAACGCTTTAACCACTGTGCCACCAGTGCTCCTTAGGGTCTCTTAAGAGGTTGAAATTCATTCACTTAAAAAATGAATCCCTTATGACAGCACAGGGAACCTGGGATTGTAGTTCTTTTGAATGTCAAGAACATTTGGTGTTTTCAATCTCTGACCTTGGACCTGGAGAACCATCTAGTTCATCAAAACAAGTCGCAGGAAATCAGAAACCCTGGAGGGGCTGGCATGGGGTGGGCCTTAGACTTGGCTAGGCCCCACCTGGAGCAGGCCCAGGGGTCCTGGGGCAGGCAGGTGGGTGGCAGGTCCTTTCAGTGCCCAGCGGGCCCCTCCCTCGTGTAGCTGGTGCTTCCCCTTGGGGCATGTCTGGCGGTCACTCACGCTGCCCTCCTCTCTGTCCCCTAGTGCTGCTCACGGCCGTGAACTGCTACAGTGTGAAGGCCGCCACCCGTGTCCAGGACGCCTTCGCAGCTGCAAAACTCCTGGCACTGGCCTTGATCATCTTGCTAGGCTTTGTGCAGATCGGGAGGGGTAAGTGCAGCCCTTTGGTCCCTGAGAGTATCCGGGCAACCTACTGGGTCCTCCTCACTCCGAAGGCAGGATCAGAGGCCAAGCCATCCTGCCCCTGCCGAGATCCAAGACCCTGACATAGCCCACAAGATGTGTCCCTGTCATAAGTGGGCTATGGGTCCCCCTGTGACCCTGATATCCCCCATCATAAATGGGCTGTGGGGTCCCTGTCACCCCAATATCTCCCAAGACCTGTATCCCCAATATAAATGAGTCATGGAGTCCTCCTTACCCCGACATCACCCACAACCTGTGTCTCTGTTATAAATGGGCCGTGGGGTTCCCCGTGACCTTGACGTCACCCACGACCTGTGTCCCCATCATAAATGAGCCATGGGGTCCCTGTGACTCCACCATTGCCCATGACCTATGTCCCTGTCATAAATGGGCTGTGCTGTCCCCCATGACCACAACATCACCCATAGCCTGTCTCCCCATCATAAATGAGCTGTGGGGTCCCTTATGATCCCGACATTGCCCAAGACATGTATCCCCATTATAAGCAGGCTGTAGCGTCCCCCACGCTGTTTATTGCACGGGTCTCACACTCGGTGACAACCACCTGGGTGAGTATGTAGGACGTCCCAGCACACCTTCTGAGCTTCATTTTCTCAATGGCCGAGCAGGTCATAGTCAAACCTGCCCCTGAGGTTGCTGGAGCAAGAAGGCCCGGAATGCTCTGAGCACTGCGCTTGGTCCCAGGTGGTATTCAGCAGGTGGGTTAGCTCATTACCGTGACTCCAAAACAGTCACTGAGTCCCCGCCAAGTGGAGGAAGACAGGGGTCTTGGCGTGGGTGGTGTGAGGCAGGTAGTGAGTGCGTGGGGGTGGAACAAGGCACTGGCACCCACCACCCTCAGCACACAGGCTCTGCCTGCAGCTCACCCACCTCAGGCTGCCCTTGGGCTGGGAGTCGCTGCTCTTGCTGAGAGGGCCAGGACCTGGGCCCCTCTCCATGCTGCCCTCTTCTCAGTGTGAAGCTCCGAGTGAGCAGGGGCTGGCATCTTCACGGAGCCCACCATCCTTGCACACCTCGGAGCCTCTGCCGTGTGTTGGCAAGTGAAAGACCATCACACACCACACCCACATGTCCTCGGAGCAAGATCGTCCCAAGAATTTCAGGCTGTGTCTGCTCCCTCCAGCCCCTACTGAATCACTTTACAGAATCATGAGCAAGCCCCTACGTTGGCATCCACAGATCAGAACATAATGGCGCCCTCAAGGAGGCACATTTGCTGTGCAGGGGTCTCTGCTCAGGCCCTGTGGACTGAGTGCACCCCAGGCAGCGGACACCACAGCTGTGCCCCAGCTGGCTGTCCTCAGGGTGGGGAAGCCACAGTGCTGGTCCACACGGGCTGGGGAAGCCGAGTGTAAATGCACCAATGTGTGTGAAGTGTATAACATGGCCCCTGGCAGGCACACCAGCTTCTACATCATCATCATCATCATGAGGAGTGTCACCTGATCTCCAGGTCAACTGCACACACAGCCCACCTCATTCCTTAAAGGCCTGCTTTCCAGCAGACATCTACACACTTCGTGATCTTAGAACCACCTAGAAGGTATTTAGAAGTCCACCTGTTCCTTAAAGGCCTGCTTACTAGCGGACATCTACATGCTTCATGATCTCAGAATCACTCAGCAGGTATTTAAAAGCAAAGGCCGGGCCCAGGTTCTGCTCTGGTCACCAGCGGTTCTGCCCACATGGTCCTCCTGCTGGTCTCTGAGGACGTCCTGGGCTTTGGGCTCTAGCATCTTCTCTGAAGACAAGACTTTATCCGATTCCTTGAGCATCCAGAATCTGTTCAGCCAGTGTCGAATAACTTACCCCTCACCCAGAGTTCAGGCTAGTTGAGTCAGATGACAGGTTTTTATGGGCAGAAGAATTCTTCCCTGGGCCTACAAAACTGCCCCGCTGGGGAATGTCATTTGAGCGAAGACTTACGTGTGAAGGTATTTGCTTGGTTGGTCTGATGAGATGAAAGACAGACACAGCATTCAGGAGAGGCCTGATTTCTGTAAAAACAAATTTCAGTAGAGATAGCAAAGAGCTTTTGTTCTACTTGAATACAGAATATGTTTATAATTCTCTTTGCTGTTGAAAACATCCACCTGCCACGCTCCCCCGCGCAATGCCTTTCTGGACTCTGGGACACAGTGCCGTGTCTGCAGAATTCCTGGCCCTTTTTGCCTTAAGAGATGTGTTTCTTATTCCCAGGTGAGTGCCTTCACTTCCAGAGGAGACACTGTTGAAATGTTGGCTGCTTTCTCTACAACAGTTGTCTAACTCTGTTTTGCCTTTGGGCAGTCTGCCCTGCTCTGCATGAGGCGAAAGCGCCAGACTCCTCAGGTGGGGCAGACTGTGCCCGATTGTGCTCTGATCGATGGGTTGGCAGGGGCTGCTCTGTGTCTGGGACCTGTGGCCTCGCTGACCGGCCTGTATGCCCCGCCCCCCACTTTTACCTTGGGTGACCTCCTCCATCCGGGCCTGCAACCATGTGCCCCTGGTACATGACTCACCTGGTACACAGAGAGGGCCTGGGCCATGGAGCCCAATGGGCCTGTGTTCCAGCCCAGCCCTGTGGTCATCGGCCCCACAGCCTCAGGTGGCTCACGCGGCCTCTCTTCACTTGTTGTCTTCAGTGTTGAGTGAAGGTCACGAGCCCTCCCCAAGTGACTGAACGCTCTTTCACCCCGTGTGCTGGGCCCTGCGCCTAGGACATGATAATGACAGAGAGGTCGAGGTAGCCATGCCATCCCAAGGGTGCCACAGTGTGGAACATGGAACAACAGACGACAAGCAGAGCTGCCCATGGAGCTGGTGTGAGGGGTGACAGGGCTTCAGGCCTGACCAGGGAGGACCCTGCAGAGGAGACTGCTCTCATTGGGGTCCGAGGGCGAGGAGGGTCTCTAAATGGAGAGCACAGGGAGCTGTTGTGGATGGAGGGGCCGACTGTGCAAAGGCCCTGGGGTGTTTGAGGATCTCTGCCAGTGGCGCTGGGCTATGGTGAGAGGGGGTAGGCGTGCAGGCCCAGTGTCCTGGACTTAATCCCAGCGTCTCAGGAGGGGAGACCATGCTCACTTTGGCATTTGTTGTCTGCCTGGCCATCGCACTAAGTGTGGGTGGGGACTGGTGGGGGCAGGGCTGGACAAGCTGGTGAAACAGAGGGGCCGAGCATTAGCGTATAGTGGATGGAGAGCTGGCACCCCTGAGTGAGACAAAACCACAGCATGGACAAGGACCCCACCTGCCCACCCCATCAGAGGATGTGTCCTGGCTGCTCCTCCCCTGCCCTTGCCTCCTTTTGTCCAGTGGCCGCTCACCTATGACATCCAGAGAGCCACAGCCCCAAGGTCAAGCTGGAGGGTGGGCTGGTGGGCAGCAAGAAGGCTCTGCTCTGTGCCCAGCAGCTCTGGCCAGGTCCCTCCCTGGAGATGGGACAATGAGACCATTGTATTTTTGTCAGGCCATGGTGTGTCCGGTGAGAGTACACCCTTGTCTTTCCTCAAGCAATTACAGAGTGGACTGGACAGTGCGCAGTTAAAAGGCTTCTCTCCTACGCAGTATCCTTGGGCCTCACTCCCGGCCAGGGAGGGAAACGTGCCCTCCTTGTGCTGTGTTTGCAGAGACAGGCGTGGGCGGCGTCTGTGCCCTCCGCTCTCGGAAGTCACGCAGCCACACGGGCCCAAACAGTCCATTGCTTCTGAGCCTCTATGGACCACTGGTACCAACCTGCTGAGCTGCAGGCATGTAAGCGCCAGTGCCTGAGATATGCTGTGCAGCCAACCACCATGACCCTGCTCCTCCTGGCCATGCACTGTGGCCCCTTCTACATATCACCGTCTGCAGCAATGAAATGTAAACAATGTTTCTTATGCTGTGAGACCCCTGATGAACACGTAACAGACACCCAGGCCTCAGCCTGAAAATGCACACAGTTAAGAACACCTCCTGCACTCTTTTTTTATTCTTAACTTTTTATTTTGAAACCATTTTTGACTTACAGAAAAGTTACAAAAATACTTTTTAGTTAATTGAAAATTAAAAGCCCATGCCATCTCCATACCTGGAGCAATTTCATTGTCTTTTTTTTTTTTGTTTTCAGATATATGTTTACTTTTATAATAATAGAAGGAATACTCTATAGAGAGCAAGCAGAAAGTAATTTTATTTCACCAAAGACCCCTGCCTCATCCTCATTCCCCTTATATCTGCACAGCCCCATAACCTGTCTCATCGTTTTTCAGATAGTAAAAAACTTTTCTGGTTATTTTCAGTCTCCCAATAATCTCACCTTAGAATTAATAGGTCCAGTTCAATGAAATGCAGAGAACTAGAAACTGTGTCTCAAATTGAAACTTTTCACTTGCTCCCCTCACTCCTTTTGCTGAATGAGGCTTCTGATCCTTCCAGGCTGGGGGCAGGAAGTGTGTTTCTGAGTGGAACTCTTCTCATTTGGCATTGGGGCTCTCTGGGCTGGGTGGATTAATATTTCTCTTGATGTGTTGGACTCTTTTTATGTTTTAGAGTCGATCTTTTAATTCTTCAGTCATTTTTTAAAATACTGTGTTTTAGGTGAAAGTTTACATAGCAAATTAGGTTTCCATTTAACAATCTTTACACAAAGTGTTCCATGACCATGGTTACATTTTTCATCATTTGACACATTTCTATCCAGGACTTTCTGTTGTGTTCCTGGTTAGAATGGTTGATAGTAGTAGCTGGGCACTATGTAGTTCTTCTGGTGTCAGGCTAGGCAAGGCTGTGGATCATGTAGACTATTAGTACTGTGGACCAGTTTCTTCTTTGAGTCTTTGGTTTCTGTTACTCTTTTGTGCCAGACAAGTAGAGACCAGTAGTTGTATTTCTTGCTCTCTTTTAAGCCTCAAATCTTACCCTTGGCAGAAGCAGTGAGCTGCCTTCCCAGGTGGTCCTGTCTCCACCACACATGCTCACACGAGCACAGACTCGAGTTCAGGCTCATGTTTGAGGTAGGCGCCAGTGCTAACAGCTACACCAAGAGCTGCTTCCCAGAGCGTGAGAGGACTGCGGTTTGAGTCACAAACAACAGGCAATAGAAGATTAGACCCCCGTGGGGAAACGAGACAAACTAGTGAGAAAATTACAGATTCCAAACACACCTGCATAACTTATAAGGAATCTTTGTCCTGAAAGACCTCTGACATTCAAGAAGTGATTGTGAGAACCTGGCCCTGCCCTGCACCCCCTCAGGGCATCCTAAGTTTTTGAGATAGGGGTAGCGAAAACAGTCTTACGCCCGGCTGGCTGCTGACAGAACACTCACAGTGTTTCAGGAGTGTGCACAGCGTGGGATGGTGGTGAGTAGGCTGTCCACCCAGCCTCCAAGGAGTGTGTGACGGGCCAGGGGGATGACTGTGAAGTGGGGACTGACTTGTGGCCCAGAGAGCCAGGCCCTGGCCCTGAGGCAGAGCATGTCCAACCACTGAGATGCAGCACCGACTTGTTTTCTTCTTGGGTCAGCTCATTCGCTGGTGGGAGGCCAGCTCCCTCCTCTCCCTCCCTCCCCCACCCCCACAGGGGCTGTCTTAAGCCTGGCTCTTGGTGGCAGCACTGCTGGGCCCTCCACCTCCCACTGCCTCCACGAGGTCACGTCCAGCCTGCTGACTACCCTGTGACCGGGTGCTGCTCGAGGCTCCAGGACAGATCACATGCAGGGCAGCAGGGGATACCAGCAGGCCCCAGACCCCTTCCCTCATCAGGAGACACTGGCCTCACTAGGCAGGGGATGGAGGTGGATGGCCCCACAGAACCCACATCTGAGCCCCTGAGCGGAGGATCAAAGGCCCAAGCCAGCCCACGCATTGGGAGCTCACAAACAAGCTCGGAGCAACACTGCGCCTGCCTGGAATGCTGCGAGGAGCCTGGCCTAGTCACAGGAGCCGGTGTCCACAGGAGCGCCCTCCCTCCACCCTCACCCCAGCCCTGTTCAGGGCTTAGTGAGTGCCTGGGGGATATCCAGTCACCTTCCTGATGTGGGTGACAGCGTCTGGGTAAACTGACAGTGCACTATCACCCAAGGCTGTAACTCTTGCTGGGATGATGCACACCCCATGTCCCAACATGGGAACTGACTCAGTCAAGGTCCACCGCATGACAGGTCACCAGGGGACCTGCAGACGAAGTGACTGTGGTGAGCTGCGCAGAGGCGGCATGCAGCAGAAGGAGTGCGGCCCTTTACTCAGACACATTTCGTCGAATGCTTCCCACACCAGGGACGGCTCTCAGGCTGTGTGGTTGTCCAGGGTCTCCAGCCCCCCTAACCAGGAACAAGGCTGACATTGTTCAGTAGGAGAGTGGGATGCAGACCCAGGCTCATCCACCTGACCCTGTTCTCAACGGGGCCTGGGACTGGTACACCCCTCACCCCTGCTCTTGTACCCCGGACAAAACCAGACATGCCCTGTGTCCACCACCAGGTCTCTCAGGCCATCCCGTCAGATGTCCCCCCTCATTCAAACCAAAACCCACTGCCGTCAAGTTGATTCTGACTCGTAGTGACCCCATAGGATTTCCAAAGCTGTAAATGTGTAAAGACTGCCAAATCTTTCTCCCACAGAGCTGCTGGTGGTTTCAAATCGCCAGCCTTTTGATAAGTAGTCAGTCTCTTTAACCACCACGCCACCAGAGCTCAATCTCCCTGCATTCAGGAACTCTAAAGACGACCGGGCCATGGCCCCATTATGTAGACGGACAACTACACTCAGACAGTTGAGGGATTGTCCCCAGTGGAGTCTGAGCCAGCGGCTGGAGCTGCCTCCCCCTCCCTTCTCTCAGGGCTGGACCTAGGGCCCCTTGCCCAGCCACATTCCTCCCAAGTCATGGTCAGAAGCACGCAGAGCTCTGTGCCAGCATGTTCCCAGCCCCAGGACATATCTGGGAAATGCTTGGGTCCGGAGGGCCGACAGTTACCTTTAATTTGTTGCAATGAAAAAACCTTTACCCCAACATATTTGTTGATTACTATATTTTGCTCCAGGAACATTCCAGAACTTGTAGCATGACCTCTGTACAGAGCTCTCTAACCCAGCATTCCATTCTATTTGTTTTGTCTTTGCCAGGTGACGTGTCAAATCTGGACCCCAAATTATCATTCAAAGGCACCAACTTGGACGTAGGAAACATCGTACTGGCGTTATACAGCGGCCTTTTTGCCTATGGAGGATGGTGGGTTCCAGACTGAGTCCTTGACCTTGGGGCATACGAGCCCTGAGTGTCCAAAAATCCCTACCCTCTCGAACATCGACAGCAGTTTAGGAGAGTGAATGATAGCCGTCTCACGGTGTCACTCTGAGCCACAAGCATCTCGAACAAGAGCAGGTAGCAGCCCTTGCCACTGTTTTCAGCTCCGTGGCTAGACCACTCAGAAGATGGCTCTGTAGATGAACCTTCACCTTCATTGATAGGCAGATAGCAGTTAGGCTTAGAAAACTGGGACCAGTGGTTCCAAACTTCCGGCCCATCAGAGAAGGGAAACAGGGAGAACTGCCTGCAGCTTCCCTCTGCCACGTTCCATCTCTCTGGGTCCCCAACTGTGTGGTCCCTGCTCTCAGGCCAGGCTGTACAGGGCAGAGTGAGAGCATAGGGAGATTGCAGGTGGTAGAGAGGGGCACCAAGAGCACGCATGGGGCCCTAAGTGTGCATGTTGGATTGTCAACTTTACGAATGGCCTCTGCCAAATCCGCTCTAGAGTCAGGTTCACTTGCTCCTTAGTCCCTTTGGCTGCCCTTTGAGTTTCCTTCCCCTGTGGCCTCCAACCTCTAGATGTGTGGAAACCAAAGCCCTGAACTTCAGTGCTCGCCAAGGCTTGTAAACCAGACACATGGCAGATGTGTGAGGGTAGAGGGAAGGGCAGGGTGAGTCCCAGCTCAGGTTGGGCTCGGCATCCACCTCAGAGGCAGTGCTGGCTGCACCCACAGGAGGACAGAGGCAAGGAGGAGAGGCATGGCTGCCCCAGCTTGGCTGGGCAGTTTTCCCATGGAGCTCTGCTGTTTTGCCGGCAGGACTGTTGCTCTCCCAGTAGATGCGCCATCCCTGGCTGCTCACCAAGGATGAGTGCCCCAGCAGGGAGGTGCTTAGGGGGTGCCTCCCCCTAGACCTAGAGCAACCAGGAGGGTCCCCAGTGAACTCTATTCCTATTTTTTTTTTTTTTTTCTTTAATGATCATGAGAGAAAAAGATATTTAAACTCTGCTCTTTAAATTACAGGAATTACTTGAATCTTGTCACAGAAGAAATGATAAACCCCTACAGGTAAGTGCACGGAAGCAGACATTTGTTTTCATTATGTAAGTTTGAGAGAGAGAAAGAAGCCTAATTCTATCGAGAAACTGGTGTGTGAAGTCAGCCCAGCCTCTAGCAAAGGCAATGTTGAGCTCCTTCTGAGAAAGGGATTGAGGGTAGAAGAATACTGGGGAGGGGTGCTAGTTTCTGGACCCAAAGGGGCCACAGGGTGGCTGTGACCTTGGACAGTCATGAAGGCCTCTCGAGTCTCCTCAGAATGTGCAGCACACTCCCCTTCAAATGCCTACACAAGGCCCAGAAACTTCTAGCACACCAGAATGAGAACCCTCAGCCATTCTCCTGGGTGTGTGTGTGCTCAGAAAGTGAGGTACAGCTCCCTGGGGCCACCAGCACAGTGACATGTCAGGACAGTGGCCTGGGACACAGATGGGGAGGCCTTCTCTGGTTATAGAGGCAGTCTCAGCCAGTCACAGCCTTAAAGTGACCACTTAATCTGAGAACTAGAGTCTGGGTCTCCCGTGGCCGTGCCACCTTTCAAGTCACCACTGGCTTGGTATCTTCTTCCTGCAAGGACCAGGGTGACCCCACCTCAGGGTCCTGGTTAGAAGGCTCTCAGATTCCACCCAGCTCAGGAGGGTAGGTCCAGGTCACACCACCGCTCCGGCACTCTGCCCATAGCAGACATTGCTAATTGATTGCAGAGCTCCAGCGCGAGCCAGATTTGCCTTGGAATCCTTCTCAAACCAGGTGAGGCAGCTGTTTCCAACAAAAGTGCTGCCCACCCCCAAACTCACTCTGTGCTTTCTGGCCAGGAACATGAGCCCCAAGGGGAGCTGCCTGTCTGTAACTCTGACCCTAAAACTCAAGTTTGTCTGCCATGGACACTTTTCCCACATGGCTGTACACTCATGCTGTTTGCTCAAGTCCGTTTTGGGGACCAGGAGGCATTGGGGAAGTTCGAGGAGAAACAGATGGACCCTACTGCCCAGTTAGAAAGGAGGGGCTGGGCCGTTTTCTCCAGTTTCCTCCAATATGGTAGATCAGTCCCTCAGTGAACCTCAGTGAAATCAGGATAAGATGGTTGCTTGGGAAGTGAGGCCATCTTTATGGAAATTCCTTTGTTCTCCCTGCTCACGGACTTTCTGAAGCATGCCTCCATGTGGGAAGGGCGTGGAGGGGTTGCTGATTGGGGCAAATGTGGGCACCCACTGTGCAGGGAGGGTGCTGAGTGGGTTCCCTCAGGTGTCTTGGTGCTGTGCAGTCCCCACAGTCCCCCAGCATGAGCCCCGTGTCACAGACTGGAGCCAAGGCAGCGGGCTGTGCTCCTGGCCTGGTTTTGCCATATCACAGAGTGAAGCTACGGGGCAGCCTGCTGTGCAGTGGGGTCCTGGGTCCTCACACTGAGGTTCGGCCCTTTGTCCTGGGCTGCGGTCTGATGATGTGTCCTTCGATTCCTTCAGAAACCTGCCCCTGGCCATCATCATCTCCCTGCCTATCGTCACCCTGGTGTATGTGCTCACAAACCTGGCCTACTTCACCACCTTGTCCACGGAGCAGATGCTGGCATCCGAGGCCGTGGCTGTGGTAAGATGCCACCCTGTGACAGGGGTGTGGGGTTAGGGAGACGACCCCTGTCCTAGAAGGAGGGGGTAGGGTGTTGAAATCAGCCTCAGCTGGAAAGGACTGCAGTAGGGAAGCCCCAGCGGTCGCCCCAGCCCTAGCTTGCGGGAGTCACCTGTCAGGGAGCATTCAGAACCCTCGGTGCCCCTGCAGCCTGGCCGGTTCTAAGTCCGTACCTTGGGGAGGGGGCAGAGGTAAGATCTTGCTCTGAGGTCCAGGAGTGAGGCCACCTGGCACCCTGTAGCTCTCCACACATCCTTTCGGAGCCGTGAGTGCCTGAACTCAGTATCCTGTGTCTCTCCTCAGGACTTTGGGAACTACCACCTGGGGGTCATGGCCTGGATCATCCCCATCTTTGTGGGCTTGTCGTGCTTTGGCTCTGTCAACGGGTCCCTCTTCACGTCCTCAAGGTGAGTGTGCTGGGCAGGCAGGTCCAGGTCTCAGCACCAGGTGATGCGGGCCTGAAAGGTTCTGCTCTGTTACAGCAAGCAGTATGTCACTGTTAACAGTCTCGCTAGCATAGACGTAGATGAAGGAAGGGGGATCTTCACTCACCTCACTGCCCAGAGAGGCACAGTTTCTGCATCATTCTCTAGACTAGTGTAACAGGCTGCCACTCTGAACCCTCCCCAGTGCTGAGAAGTGGGATGAGAGAGAACCCGGAGTTGCCTCCTTGCCAACTTAGTCAGCGAGGACACTGAGGGCCGGCAGCAGGGAGCCCAGTTTCTGACTCTGGCCAGCACGAGCACACACGAGCAGCCCCGAACCCCACTCTGCCGCCTTCCTCAGGCATCTCCTGGACTTCGTACCTGGGGCCATGTGGCATTGTCCTTCCCGAGGCTAACAACCGTTCCACTCTGCCCACAGGCTCTTCTTCGTAGGATCCAGGGAGGGCCACCTGCCCTCCATCCTCTCCATGATCCACCCACGGCTCCTGACCCCCATGCCGTCACTCGTGTTCACGGTAAGCCACAGCCCAGCCCAGCACCCTCCATTCCTGGGGTGAGCAAGCGAATTAAAATGGCAGATTCTAGGGGACTCCCCGGAAGGAGGCTGCTTGCTCAGATGCTCAGTGAGGCGCCTAGAGGCTTGGCCCGGAGCGCGAGTCAGGCTGCAGATCAGAGGCAGAGACCAAGACCGCACTGCAAAGGGTTAACATGAGGGTTTCCATGTATTGTTCACACACTGACGTGTGCCATGAAACTCCATAGAGCGTTAGACTTTAAAAAAAAAATATTTTTAATTCCAAAAATCACACGTAGTAGTTGTAAAACTTCAAACAATATGGAAGTGTGTGAAGTAGAAGTGCCTGCCTCCTTGAGGGAACCATGGTTTCTAGAACTTGGTTTCCTGAGTGTCTTTCTGGACCTTTGTGAGTATGTTTACAGGTATGCAGACACATGCTCACAACACACACACGGTGCTGGTTTTTTAATGGGATCACATTATACATGTTTTTCTTCAGATTGCCTTGTATTTTTCCAAGTCAGGCCGTACATGACATCAGTTCTCCGTTGCCTCTGATAACAAATTACCTCAGCCACTGACCAGCCGACATGGGTGCTCACCCACCTGCCCAGGGCCCACACGCCTGCCCAGGGCCCACCCACTGGGGGCTTACTCACCCACCAAGGCCTCGCCCACCTGCTGGGGGCTCACCTGCCTACTGGGGGCTCACCCACTCACATGGGGGCTCACCACCCACCTGGAGCTCACCTGCCCACTCAGGGGCTCACCTGCCCGCTGGGGGCTCACCCACCCACGTGGGGGCTCACCTGCCCGCATAGGGGTTTACTGCCCATGTAAGGGCTCACCCGCCTGCATGGGGGCTCACCACCCACCCGGGGCTCACCCACCCATATGGAGGCTCACCTGCCTGCGTAGGGGCTCACCCTCCCTGGCCTGCTTTCAGTGCGCCATGACCCTGCTCTACGCCTTCTCCAAAGACATCTTTTCCGTCATCAACTTCTTCAGCTTCTTCAACTGGCTCTGTGTGGCCCTGGCCATCATCGGGATGATGTGGCTGCGTTACAAGAAGCCGGAGCTGGAGCGGCCTATCAAGGTGAGGGTGCTGGGTGGGCGGGAGGGCAGCCCTCCTGAGAGCTTGCAGCGGGCTGCAGCATCCCTTATCTGACCCTCAGCCCCTACCCTGCAAGCCAGGGATGGTGAGGCCTCCCCTGAGGGTCCTGGTGCAGACCAAGCAAGATGGCTGGGTGCAGATGCTTTAGGCCAGACATGGAAGGCTACTGGGCTAGTGGATCAATCCATGCTGTTTATCGAGAGCTTCTCGAGGGCCAGGCATGACCAGAAGGCCTTGCCCTCCTAACGTAAACAATCCTTTGAGGGAAACAACACAGAACAACAGCAAGTGGGAGGTGCTGGGCTGGGGCGGGAGGTAGGTGGAGGTGCAGTGCTAGCCAGGGTGACCAGGGTTGGCGCCTTGGAAAGGTGGTCTGTGATGGAGGTGGGGGGCTGGCGAGGCTGCAGGAGGCAAATGGTGGGGTTGAATGGGTGCTTTGGGGACTGGCTGTGCCCGAGTGTAGTAGAGGGTTTGGAGTACATAATCCTCCTCCTGTTTGAGGGCCAGTCTGTCTATATGTCCAGGAGAAGTTGAGGTGCTGTGCAAGGCCTCATGAAAGTGGGAGCTTGCCTGAACTCGTTAACTCCATGCTGGGGGACAGCTGGCCATGGGGGACCTTGTCTCCAGGATGGGGGCCCAAATGAAGCCGTGCTGCTAGAGGGGCTCGGCTGATCCAGAGCCCCAGTCCCCAATGGGAAGAGAGCCTGAGCTGCTGTGGGGCATCTGCCGGCTGGCCCAGGCGGCCCGCCGTCTGCGCTGACCACCTGCAGCCCTTGCTCAGCCTGTGTCTCAGGGCTGTGGACTTTCTGTCACCTGGTGGCCTAGCACCAGCACACAATGAACATGCTGCAGGGAGGCAGCCCCAGCACCCAGCCCCTCAGATGCAGTAGAGCCCGCCCAGGTAGCTGCTTCCAGGCTGCTGTTTCAGGACACGCTGTCCCTCAACCACAGGCTGGTGCGCCTGCTTACTGTGGGGATAAGGTCTGCCCAGCAGTGCTAGCGCTGCTCCTCCTCACAGTGGCCACAGGTGGGTTGTGGTGGCATTCCCAGCTTATGATGTGGTCACCTGCCACCATCCCCAGAGACACCCTGGCTGTTTGTGTTCCTTGTCCACACCCAGCTTTTGAGCTGTGGATTATTATACACCAGATGCCATGGGCTGACTGAGGGTGAGCAGTGAGCAAGACACTCTGTTCCCAGGAAGCCACAGCAGGGTGGGGTACACTGAAACCCGATTCAAGTCAGGTCCGGGAAGCCTGCTGGGTCCCTTGAGGACAGTGGTTCTGGGGCTGGCTAGGCCAGCGGCCCTCAGAGAGAGGAGGATAGTCACCCTGGGCCATGTGGGACAGGTGGGCTTGGAGCCCATCAGTGTGGGTGCTTGGGGTGTCCTGGGGAGGCCGGCTGATAGGAGGTGAGGGCCGCGCAGGGGGAGATGGAGAGGCTGCTCCAGTGAGAGCGTGAGGATGGGATGAGGTGGCCTCAGGGCAGCGGGCAGAGCATTCTAGACTCGAGGGCAGATAGGATGAGGAGGCAGAGGGAAGGAGTTGGCAGTCGCCACCACCTTAGGGGACACTGCACTGGGCACACTGGTAAAATTTGCGAATGGATAGGGTGATGGTTGAACAACATGATGAACATAATGTCACGGAACTGTACGTGTGAAAATCATTGAAATGGCAAATGTTTGGTTGCCTGTATGCTTACTGCAATAAAAAAACTTACAAAAAAAATAGCTGCTATGCCCCCGCCACCCCCAGCTCACTTCACTGGGCTGACCCCTGTTACCTCTGCATGCCTAGGTGAACCTGGCCCTGCCCATGTTCTTCACGTTGGCCTGCCTCTTCCTCATCGCCGTCTCCTTCTGGAAAACTCCCGTGGAGTGCGGCATCGGCTTTGCCATCATCCTCAGTGGCCTCCCTGTCTACTTCATCGGAGTCTGGTGGAAAAACAAGCCCAAGTGGCTCCTCCAGGGCGTCTGTGAGTACCTGACCCCCGGGCCACAGGGGGCACAGCGTGCCGCAGCAGCCCTCAGACCCCCACACCCCACTTCTGGGCAGGACATCAGACCCTCACACCCCTACGCCCAGGGGTATGCATGAGTCTTGCTGGGGGTACTGTGGAGGGTTGTGGTCATCTTGGGTGCCTATCAGTGATGCTTGCCCCATGTTTCAGGGATAAGTCTCCCAGCATGGGCCCAGCTAATCCCAGAACAAAGGATTCCAAAAAACCAGGCTGCTTCAGCCGAGTAGTGGCTTCCTGCTACCTGCTCACACATCCACCTGACCCTGAAAAGCAGGGAGGTGGAAAGGGAGCCTGTATGGCTTTCTGTGTGTGGCACCCACAGAGAGCTACCCACCCAGCTTTAGGCCGTGTGCTGGACAGGCTTCAGATAGGGACATTTACGCCAGGGGCCTTGACCCAGGTCCCATGTGAACAGGGGGCTCCTGAATTCCCAGGTGGCAGTGGTAATGGGGCAGGAGGCACTCTGTGTCCCCCTGAGACCAAGCCACAGTCAGTCGTGGGGGGACCTTGGCTCGAGCTGTGGGCTGTGGGGTTGTGTTCGTCACTCTCAGACACACACCAAGAGCCTGAAGCGGAAAACAGCCCTTTGTCCTGAGCCAGACTCTGCCCCAAGGGATGATGGGGGAGCGTGCATGGGTGACCCGCAGCAGGGCGTCTGGTAACAGGGCAGTGCTTCCCACAAAACCTGAGCACCTACCAGATGGTGGCCCAGGGGTGCGGGCCTGTGGAAAAGGCCACCAAACAGTCCTCCTGCCCAGGCTACATCCAGCCTCACATTGCAGGCAGGTGCCCCACAGAGAGGGCCACAGGCACCTTTTCTTTGGCCTGCCCTATGCACAAACCTCTCTTAAAGGCACAAGTCAGAAGGTTCTACCTAAACGCCTGATTTCTGATGTCTCTCACAACTTTGGAGCTGTGGCATCTCTGGGTTGGCAAGAACTGGGTTGAGTAGGGCAGGTGAGGGAAGGGCAGGTGAACCCTGGCTCGTGACACCCCATCACCTGCCAGCCCTGGGGTGTTTGACTGTAGCCCCCTG
Organism: Dugong dugon; assembly: GCA_030035585.1. Classification (NCBI taxonomy): domain Eukaryota; kingdom Metazoa; phylum Chordata; class Mammalia; order Sirenia; family Dugongidae; genus Dugong; species Dugong dugon. The sequence goes on from CM057478.1 coordinate 31,928,689, forward strand.
AGCTGACTCGGTCTTCTCTCCCCCACACAGTTTCCACCACTGTCCTTTGCCAGAAGCTCATGGAAGTGGTCCCCCAGGAGACATAGCCACAAGGGCAGAGATGCTACAGGAGAGAAAACACACAAATGTCATTTTAAACACCCCATACCCTTGAAAAGCAACTCCGTTCCTAACATCCAGACGCTGCAGCTGGGTGCCACCAGCCATCCAAAGCCCCTGCCACCTCCCATCTCCAAGCCAGCAACTGGTGCTGCTGTGAAGAACTGGTACGAAGTCAGTCCCAGACGACAAGTCGTCAGTGCCCAGAGCACGAGGAACAGACTGTTGAATGAGGACAGGCCAGCACTCTGACAGCGCGGTAGTAGGGGCGGGGGACACATGCTATTTTATTATGTTGGGTGCTGCTCCCTCCCCACCTTCATTTATTTATATTATTTTTTTAACTTAAATTTTGGGTCAAGTAGAAGCCACCAAGATGATTATTTTTTAAAAAGAAATGGGTGACGTTGAGCTGGAAAGAGGAAGAGCCGTCTTTGCTCCAATGCCACCATGGCATACTGCACTTCTGGAAGGGTCCAGCTTTTGGTTCCAGTTCTAGGCCCCCAGGAGGGGAGGATTCTGAGAGCCAAACACTCCAGCCCAGAACATTCCAGAACTACTGAGACTTGGACCTTGCTTCCTCACACACAGACCTGCACTGTGGGGATGGCAGCCGGCCCCGCTTGGGGGCTCGGCTCAGTACGTGTGTTGTTTCCTCATTTTTTGTTTTTATAAGGGTAGTGACATTAATTAAAACTCACTCCCAGGGCGCCTCTCTTTGCCTTACAGACCTGAGGTGGAGCCCCCACCCTAAGAAAGAAAAATATCTGTGAAACCATAGCCCGTCTTAGAGAAGTGCTTGTAGAATGGGAAGTCTTGGGTTGTCTCTCACATTAGCCCCAGCACCCTGGAAAGATCTGGACGACTACAGGCCTGGAGCAGAGGTCATGCTGCCTGGCACATGCTCTGCAGGGCTGGTTTCTGGGCTGCCCCCTACTCGGGACCCTCTGGACTCTGCAGACCCACACCTGGAGTGAAGGCACGGCCCCACAGAACTGGCAGCCCTGAGCACCAGCCCCCAGCTGCTCTCCACCCACTCCGGGAGTCTGCGTCTGAGTCCGTTTCGATAAAACCCTGCTCTAGGAATTTTTTAGAGATGGATGGAGACAGGAAAGGCAGATAAGCTGTGGCCGGGACCCTAGTGGGCTGCTCAGCCCAGCTTCACGCTGGGACTCCCACTGGGCAGTGCAGTATGCCCCCCTGGGTTCCCATTCTGAAGAACTGGCCACCACCACTCCAGCCGACTACACAGCAGCCCCCTCTGGCCAAGGGGCCATCCCCTGTGCTGATCACCTGCACAGCTGTCCTGTCTCAATTCCCATTGCTTAGAGGAAAGCAGACCACACCCCACTCTGCGCCTGGTGCGAAGGCCACTTGCCTGCAGTCAGACTCAGCCCCTTCTCTAGATGAGGCTGCACTGGGGGCCTGGCCAGCGGGTTTGTCCCCAGCTGACTCCTGGCTGTGACCACGTCCAGGGGACCCATCTGGAGGCCAAACACTGTCTAAGACCAGACAACCAGGAATTACAGTGATAGGCAAAGTGGACTGCAGGCCCTGGCTAGGTAAAACTGTGCTTAGGCTTCTGCCAGTGACACCCCCTGGAAGAGAGGGCTGAGCTGCGTCCTCCGACTGCTGCCTGGTGTTCCCGTGTGGGACACAGCCACCTGCCCGGAAGCTGCTGCTCACCTGGGCCTGGGAACCACACTGACGGGCCCAGCACAACCTGGCGAGCAGTGTGAGGAGGCGGCTACAGGAACTGCTTATCCCACCGCTCAGTCAGAAGAAAACACCTCATAACCCAGCTGTGGTTAATGCCAGTCCCTCTGCTGCTGACTGAAACGTGTGTGCTGGGAGGAGCCGCAGGACCTGCTGCTGATGGTAGCCAGTCCGCCCAAAGGACCCCTTCCTTGGCCTCAGCGGCTCAGCCTCCGCAACAGCTTCTCCCTGGGCTTGTTGGACACGTTTGCAAACCACCCAACCCTGATCCCATCCCACTGTGCACAGCTGGGCAAAGTGAGGCCCAGACTTCAATGAGCACATGTCTCGGTTTACTCAGTGAGCCCGTGGCAGTGCTGAGCCCAGACCCCGGCTGGCAGCCCCCTGCACCCTGCTGGGTACCCGCCATTGAGAAGGGTGGCTGGAGGGCTCTGAGCACAGGGAGGTGCTCACCAAAATCACAAAGGCAGCAGCTAACTCCTTCCCAGCCACCAGGGTTACCTTTCTGAACTGAGATGGTGGCAGGTGGGCTGGCTTGAGAGTCCCCAGGCACTGTCTGAGGTCTGCTGGCTGTGTAGCTCTGTCTGGCTTCTGGGCCTGGGTCCCTACTCTGGAGGGCGAGGCCTGCTGGGGGGAGTTTCCCATGGTGCTGAGTCAAGCACACCCTGTGGCCCCTGCCTCCCCCACCTCTGATGTGTTGGCGCCCTGGTGGGGGCCAGGCCACAGGGGCTGCTGAGAGACTGCTTTTTCTGACCTCTACTGATGTGTGTCCCAAGGGTTCACATTTGTGAGTTCTAAATATTTTTTGTTAAAAGAAGCAAACCCTGGCATAACGAGCGTCTGTCCAGCGGGTTGCTATTTTCTTTTGCCCTAACATCTCGCTAATTTAAAGGCTGCCACAGCACACCACATTTATTTATTGCCACAGTCAGCACTGGTCTTCTGTTCCTGAGAGATGAGCCCTGTGTTTGCGTTACTGCCTGTTTCCAGCTTGGTCGTGCCCACCCTGTGTCATGGGCTGACCAGAACATGACGTCCCTTTGCTGTGTTAATGACATGTGTGGTTGCAGCGTGTCTTCATTGTACGTTAATGGCTAACCTATCTGTTACACTTGGCTGGTTTGGGGTGGACAGTCCTGGTTTTGTTTTTTTGTGTGTGGGTTTTTTTGTTTATTTTTAAAGAAAAACAGTATGAATTAGAAGTCTTGCTGGTGGCCTTCTGTGTTCTTTACTTGAGCGCCAAATTCTGGGCCTCAGAATGTTCCTTGGGGCTTCTCCCTGAGGGGTGGGGCTGTTGTGTTCCTTGGCCGTGACCACTGAGGCCCACGTCAGTCATTCATCCATGCATTCATTCACCAATATGGCACGTAGAGGGCCGCAATGTCAGATCTGGTGCAGAGGCTGAGCAAGGCAGAAAGTTAACAAGGGAGTGAGCGTGTTGGCAGCCGGGAACGAGAACAGCAGGGTCCACCTAGGAGAAGAAGGGGCCCTGGGAGAGTGGGGAGAATGGTCCAGGCTGAGGGGGCAGCAAGTGCAGAGGCCCTGGGGTGGGGTGTCACTCGTGGGGTCCATAGTGATGCAGACTTGGGGAGACGAGTCACTGTGCTACAAGGGACAGCGTGAGGTGGACCACTGGGCCTGAGCACCAGGGAGTAAGGAAGAGGGCTATTCCCAGCTCTGGGTTGGGGTGAGGAAAAGGTACATCCGGAGGTAAGGTGGCCCAGACCTCATTTCATCCCACATTCCCGTGAGAGGATCTCAGAGTTTGAGAGAGGCAGCAGGACTCTGCACCAAACCCTGGCCTTTCCTCCAAACTGGGCTCACTTCATTTGGGCAAACCCCCGTTTGTATGTTGCTATCTGAGCAGGGCTTTGAGGCCGGGCAGGACCTGGCTCTGCCAGGATGGGAAGGACGATGCTGGAGGAAGAGGTAGGAGCCCTTGTGGACCAGTGCAGAGGGAGCCATTAGCCAGGCTCGGAACAGGGGCGTGACCAGCTTCAAGACTTCACGAGGAGGCGCCGGTGAGCACCAGGCACAGGAAAGCTGCCACCGCTTGAGACCACGGGGTTCCCAACAGCCTGATGAGCAACGCCCACCTTACTAAACTCCAAAGCAGGCAAGCTGGTGGTTCTCAGCCCAGCAGAGCCCCCACCCAAATAAGCACGTGGAGGAGGAACTCTTACCCTCTCCCGGGCAGACAGGCTGGGGTGGTGGCTTGAAGGTGGGAGATGTTGATGGCTAAACCCAAGTACGCAGGACCTCTGAGCCCTTTCTTTAGGGCGCCTTGTGAGCTTTGTTAAAGGGCAGGCAGGCCCATCTGGAGCTGAAGCTTTGGAGGTGGGCCCTGGAATCTGCATGTGGAACCAAGTTCCCAGGGGCTTTAGATACGACACACAAGCATGCACATGCATGCACGAACACGTGCACCCTGTGCATCAGGATTCAAATCTGAATGTGGAACAAACTTCCCAGGGACTTTAGATCTGTTACGCACACACACACATACACACACCTGCATCAGGATTCAAATATAGTTTAATAATGGCAGAAACTGCAGTAGTTAAGGCGATTGACTGCTAAATGAAAGGTTGGCCGTTCTAAACCACCAGAGGCTCCTCGGGAGAAAGATGTGGCAGTCTGCCTCCGTAGAGATTTATAGTCTTGGACACCCTATGGGGTTGCTATGAGTTGGAATCACTCAATGGCAGTGGGTTGGCTGAAAACAATACAAGGCTGTTAACAGCAAATATAAGTGATTTCTGGATGACTCACACCTCCTCACTCCCTACCTTGATGGATAATTGGGATTTGGCTGCATTACAAAGGAGCTGAAATTTGCAAAGTCCCTCCCAATGTTTGTAGATGGTTGGCCGTCTTCAGTGGCCTTGGGCAAATTCATTCTTCTTGTAAAATGCTTGTTGGGACAGACTTGGTAAGACAGAAGAGAATTGAGGTGGTGCGGCTGGCAGGCAGTCCCACTTCAGCCTCGACTGGCCCTAAGCCGCCCAGCTGCTGCCCCCAGACTCCAGCCTTCCTCAGCCATCTTGGTGACACAGGTATCAGCATTGCTGGGGGACTGATGAGCCCCCATCCCCGCACATGGGGGTCTGTCAGGGTGAGACTGGGAATCAGTGTGGTGGCAGCCCCGCCTTCCACCGACCTCCCAGGCCTGGGAGCTCTTGTTCTCCTTTAAGCTAGAGGGGCTCCCAGGCAGAGCTTGCATTGCTGCCAGGCTCCCTGGCCTCCTGAGCTTCTGCGTGGATGTCCCAGTGAGCTCCCTTGTGCTCTTTGGTGACAAGGTTGAATTTTACCTGAGCCCTGTGCTCCTGGGAAAGTAAAGGTTAAGAAATTCTCTGCCCTTCAAGTTCTAGAAACGACTGACTGCAAAGAACCACCTCCTCCATATGACCTAGATATAACTCAAGGGTGCCCCCTTTTCCCTGGAGAAGGCCAGACACAGAGCCTGTACATTCCCTTCATAAACAATTAAGGGAACCGCTTGCGCCCCCTAACCAATCAGAACGAAATGCCTGTTGACCAAACTGATTCTGGGCATTTGGTGCCACCTGCCCATTAGGAGCAAAGAGCCTGGAGTCTGGCCTCATTCTTTCCGTTTATCCCTCAATACTGACAAGGGTTTTCCAGAGGCTACACGCGTGTGGAGGGCCAGTGTACAGTAGAGGGTGAGACGGCCCACCTTCATGAGACTCACAGTCTGGAAGGAACAGGACTGGGATGCCGAGACAGCTATGCAGGGCAGTTGGTCGGCACTGGCCATGTGGCCGGTAGAGAGCTGGCTCCCGGGGTTTGTCAGAGTCTCGATGGTGTTCACAGCCAAGGCCCAAACTTGACTGTTAGAGGAGAATGAAAGTGAGGCGAGGCGAGGCGAGAGCCCAGGACAGGCCTGAGAACAAGGCCCTCTCTTTTGGCTGGAGTTTCAAGGGTACAGTGGCCATCTTGCCTTCGTAGAGCCAGCAAAGAGGAGTGCAGAGGCTGGAGGAGGAGCGGCATGGGGGTTTGCGGCCTGGTCTGAGCCCTGATCAAACCGCACCTGAAGGCCAAGGCTACTCCTGACCTATCCAGTACTCAAGACAACACAGTTCCAGTTTTACTCCCACCAGTTTGTGCCATCCTTATGCAGCAAAGAGTCTGGACCAGAAAATCAAATGTACCTGGCAGTGGGGCTGGGGCTGAGGGTGACATGAGCAGAGCCCGTGCCAAGGCTGTAAGGCAGGCACTTCTGATGCTCATGGGTGACTCAGATGCTCATGTGACCAGAAGCACAGTTAAGGACATGATTTGACATTTATCTCACATATTTTAAAACTTTGTAGTGAAGTATGCCATGCATACAACAGAGTAAATTTAATGGTTACGTGTAATTTTAAAAATAAGAAAGTACATGGCTGCGTGCTCGCCACCAGCCTAAGACGAAGAACATGATCAATCCCTTTGAAAACTCCTCAGTCCCTCCCCAACTGAGTCCCCCTTTCTTCCCCCAGAGGAGACCATTTCCTGAATTCTGTCTTTATAGTTTAACTCCTGGATCAGAATTTCTGAAGGCAGGGCCCTGGAAGGCCCAAGCATTCGTGCTCACCACTGGTCCAAACTGGAGACAGTGAACTGACCTGCAGCAACTGGTGATGGTGTTATCTCCATCCCAGAAAGGAGAAAAACAGGGCTCTGAGAGACTCCTTCACCTGCCCAGAGGTAGGATTGGGTCTACTCTACTGTGATACAAAATGGTAGGAAGCATAGTGTGAGGACCATCTGGAGGACCACCTAGCCCTCCGGCCCCATATTATTAGACCTTCTACCCTAGTCCATCTTCTTTCTGGGCCTAGCCCAAGTCCAAGCCATCTGGTCCATCTCCAGTGAAAACAACACCCAAAGTCGCTCTTCTGTGACTTGTCCAAGCTGTCCGAGTCCAGTGGTCTCTCTTGGGGCCCAGGCACTCTTCACCCTGCCAGAAAACCCTCCTAAGTTCCTTTCGTGCACCCGGTCACACCAAGGAGGCCACATGGCCCTTTCTCCTCTCAGGCTCTGGTTCCAACAAGACAAGTGCTTCCCTGCTTAAATCCAGAAGGTGATTAAATCCCACAAGTAGGGACTTAACCATGGGATTACTGCCAAAGTCACACACTCACACAGAGTGAGTCTCTGCCAGTCTCCCTGAGTCAGATCCTCTCTGGGTCAGAGAGGGTGAGGGAGGGTCTCGGAAGCTGGTCAGAGAAGGGTCACGTGGCCCAAGGCCACCCGGGGGCAGGGCTCTGACCCCTTCAAATGAGGGCCATGCGACCACAAAATCAGGGCCTCCACTTTAGTCACCACCCTTCCAGGTTCTCTGACAAGAAGCCTGGGCTGCCCTCAAGGCAACCGTGCCCTTTGGATGGATGCCTGGGACTTGAAAAACACCCATCCGGAGGTGCATGAGGGCAGCATTAATCCCTGCCGTTCTCCTGAACCTCTCAGAGATGCCTCCTAATCCCCTCAACAGCTCCAGACTGGTGGTTGGGAAAGAGGCCTGTGGGCCAACCCAGGGTGCCGAGCGCCGCCACACCTGGCCTGGGCCCCCTCCCAGACTGCACGCTGGGCGCTCCCCATCCATCTTGATCAAAGTTTCATCAAGTTCACCTGGATGCCCAACTTACTGTGCCAATTTCACTCACTAATGAACGTTTCCCAAATGTTTCCAAGGGCAATGCTTGTTTCCCTCTGGGCAGCAGAGGGAACGGGGACTCCTTAATACCACTGCTCACCCACCACTCCCCTCTGTCCTCTCGGCTGCTGTGATTTTTTCTTTTAATTGTGGTTAAGATATTCATAACACTGGTAAAGTAGAGGGTCAGCGAAAAAGAGGAAGACTTCAATGAGATGGATTTATACAGTGGCTGCAACAATGGGCTCAAACATGGCAATGGTTGTGAGGATGGAGTAGGACCAGGCAGTGTTTCGTTCTATTGTACATAGAGTCGGTATAGAGTCTGAACCAACTTGACAGCAACTAACCACAAAATCCATAACATGAAATGTACCTGTCTAGCCATTTCCAAGTGTGTGATAAATTCCACGGCATTAAGCACACTCACAAGACTGTGTAACCATCACCACTCTGTTTCTAGATCTTTTTTTTTAATTAAGTGAAAGTTTACAATTCAAGTTTGTTTCTCATACAAAAATTTATACACACATTGTTATGTGACCTTAGTTACTCTCTCTATACTGTGACAGCATGCTCCTCTTTTCCCTGGGTTTCCCATGTCCATTCAACCAACTCCTGACCCTCTCTGCCTTCTCATCTCATCTCTGGAGAGGAGTTGCCCATTTAGTCTCATGTATCTAATCTACTTGAGCTAACAGCACACTCTTCATGAGTATCATTTTATGTCCCAACAGTCCAGTCTAATCTTTGTCTGAAGAGTTCGCCTGGGGAATGGTTTGAGTTTTGGGCTAACAGAGAGTCTGGGGGCCATGTCTTCCTGGGTTCCTCCAGTCTCAGTCAAACCATTAAGTCTGGTCTTTTTACTAGAATTTGAGCTCTGCACCCCACTTCTCTCCAGCTCCATCAGGGACTCTCTGTTGTGTTCCCTGTCAGGGCGGTCATTGGTGGTAGCTGGCCACCATCTAGTTCTTCTGGTCTCAGGCTGATGAAGTCTCTGGTTTATGTGGCCCTTTCTGTCTCTTGGGCTAATATTTTCCTTGTGTCTTTGGTGTTCTTCATCCTCCTTTACTCCAGGTGGGTTGGGACCAATTGATGCATCTTAGAAGGCCACTCACTAGCTTTTAAGACCCGAGACGCCACTCACCAAAGTAGGATGCAGAACATTTTCTTAATAAGCTTCAGCTGACCTAGATGTCCCCTGAAGCCATGGTCCCCAGACTCCTGCCCCTGCTACTCTGTCCCTCGAAGTATTTGGTTGTATTCAGGAAACTTCCTAGCTTTGGTTTAGTCCAGTTGTGCTGACTTCCCCTGTAGTGTGTGCCGTCCTTCCCTTCACCTAAGATAATTCTTGTCTACTATCTAGTTAGTGAATACCCCTCTCCCTCCCTCCCCACCCTTGTAACCATCCAAGAATGTATTCTTCTGTGTTTAAACCTCTTCTTGAGTTCTTACAATAGTGGTCTTATACAATATTTGTCCTTTTGCGACTGACTAAATTCAGATTCTTCCATGTTATAAGATGTTATAAGGTGAAACATCATACCATAAATTTGTTTATCCATTCGTCCATTGATGGGCACCTAGGTTGTTTCCATCTTTTTGCTGTTGTGAACAGTGCTGCAATGAACATGGGTGTGCATGTATCTATTCATGTGACGGCTCTTATTTCTCTAGGATATATTCCAAGCAGCAGGATTGCTGGATCCTATGGTACTTCTATTTCTAGCTTTTTAAGGAAGCGCCAAATCAATTTCCAAAGTGGTTGTACCATTTTACACTCCCACCAACAGTGTATAAGCGTTCCAGTCTCTCCATCTCTCCAACATTTATTATTTTGTGTTTTTTTGGATTAATGCTAGCCTTGTTGGGGTGAGATGGTATCTCATTGTAGTTTTAATTTGCATTTCTTTAATGGCTAATGATCATGAGCATTTCTGCATGTGTCTGTTGGCCACCTGAATGTCTTCTTTGGCAAAGAGCCTGTTCATCTCCTTTGCCCATTTTTTAATTGGGTTATTTGTCTTTTTGTTGTTGAGGTTTTAAAGTATCTTATAGATTTTAGAGATTAGATGCTGATTGGGTTTGAAGTAGCCAAAAAATTTTTCCTACTATGTAGGTCGTATTTTTCTTCTTTTGGTGAAACCTTTTGATGAACATAAGTGTTTGATTTTTAGGAGCTCCCAGTTATCTAGTTTCTCTTCTGGTGTTCATGCATTGTTCCTTATGGTTTGTATTCTGTTTAGGCCGTGTATTAGGGTTCCCAGTATTGTCCCTATTTTTTCTTCCATAATCTTTATCGTTTTTGTGCGTGGTGTGAGGTATGGGTCTTGTTTCAATTTTCTGCAGATGGATATCCAGTTACGCCAGCAGCATTTGTTAAAGAGATGGTCTTTTCCTCAATTAATGGAGTTTGGGCCTTTGTCAAATATCAGCTGCTCATAGATGGATAAATTTATGTCTGGATTCTCAATTCTGTTCCATTGGTCTATGAATCTGTTGTTGTACCAGTACCAGGCTGTTTTGAGTACCATGGCAGTATAATAGGTTCTAAAATCAGGTAGTGTGAGGCCTCCCACTTTGTTCTTCTTCCTTAGTAATGCTTTACTTATTCGAGGTCTTTTCCCTTTCCATATGAAATTGGTGATTTGTTTCTCCATCTCATTAAAAAATGCCATTGGAATTTGGCTTGGGATTGCATTATATCTGTAGATCACTTTGGGTAAAATTGACATTTCCACAATGTTGAGTCTACCTATCCATGAGCAAGGTATGTTTTTCCACTTACGCAGGTCTCTTTTGGTTTCTTGCAGTAGTGTCTTGCAGTTTTCATTGTATAGGTCTTTTGTGTCTCTGGTTAGATTTATTCTTAAGTATTTTATCTTCTTGGGGGCTATTGTAAATGGTATTGATTTGATGATTTCCCCTTTGAAGTTCTCTTTGTTGGTGTAGAGGAATCCAACTGATTTTCGCATGTTTATCTTCTATCCTGATGCATTGCTGAAATCTTCTATTAGTTCCAGTAGTTTTCTTGTGGATTCTTTGGGGTTTTCTGTGGGTAAGAGCATATCATCTGCAAATAAAGATACTTTTACTTCTTCCCTACCAGTTTGGATGCCCTTTATTTCTTTTTCTAGCTTAATTGCTCTGGCTAGGACCTCCAACACATATTGAATAAGAGTGGTGATAAAGGGCATCCTTGTCTGGTTTCCATTCTCAAGGGGAATGCTGTCACTCTCCCACTTAGGATGATGGTGGCTGTTGGCTTTGTATAAGTGCCCTTAATTATGATGAGGAATTTCCCTTCTATTTCTATTTTGCTGAGAGTTTTTATGTGAATGACTGTAGGATTCTGTCAAATGCCTTTTCTGCATCAGTTGATAAGATCATGTGGTTCTTGTCATTTGTTTTATTTATGTGATAGATCGCATTGATTGTTTTTCTAATGTTGTACCATCCCTGCATACCTGGTATAAATCCCACTTAATCATGGTGAATTATTTTTTTGATATGCTATTGAATTCTATTGGCTATAATTTTGTTGAGGATTTCTGCATCTATTGTCATGAGGGATATTGATCTGTAATTTTCTTTTTTTGTGGTGTCTTTACCTGGTTTTGGTATCAGGGTTATGCTGGCTTCAAAGAATGAGTTTGGGAGTATTCCATTCTTTACTGTCTCTGAAATGCCTTTAGTAGTAGTGGTATTAATTCTTCTCTGAAAGTTTGTAGAATTCTATGGTGAAACCATCTGGGCCAGGATTTTTTTGTTGTTGTTGTTGGGAGCTTTTTTAAATTACCTTTTCAATCTCTTCTTTTGTTACAGGTTTATTTAGTTGTTCTACCTCTGTTTGTGTTGGTTTAGGTAGGTAATGAGTTTCCAGAAATTTGTCCATTCCCTCTAGGTTTCCAAATTTGTTAGAGTACAATTTTCCACAGTATTCTGTTATGATTCTTTTAATTTTAGTTGCGTCTGTTGTGATATCACCCATCTCATTTCTTATTTGGATTATTTGCTTCCTCTCCTGTTTTTCTTTTGTCAGTTTGGCCAATGGTTTATAGATTTTGTTGATCTTTTCAAAGAACCAGGTTTTGGTCTTGTTAACGCAACTGTTTTTCTATTCTCTACTTCATTTAATTCTGCTCTAATTCTTATTATTTCCTTTCTTCTGGCACCCGAGGGCTTCTTTTCTGCTCTCTACTTGTTGTGGGGTTAATGTTTCAATTTTGGCCCTTTCTTCTTTTTAGATGTGTGCATTTATTGCTATAAATTGACCTCTGAGCACTGCTTTTGCTGTGTTCCAGAGGTTCTGGTAGGATATGTTTTCATCCTTATTTGATTCTGTGAATTTCTTCAATCCGTCATTAATTTCTTCTATCACCCAGTAGTTTTTGAGCAAGGTGTTGTTCAGTTTCCATCTGTTTGACTTTTTTTCCTTGCTTTTTCTGTTATTGATTTCTACTTTTATGGCTTTATGGTCAGAAAAGATGCTTTGTAATATTTCAATGCTTTGGATTCTGTTAAGGCTTGCTTTATGGCCTAATATGTGGTCTCTTCTGGAGAATGTTCCATGTGCATTGGAAAAGAAAGTATACTTGGCTGCTGTTGGGTGGAGTGTTCTGTATATGTCTATGAGATCAAGTTGGTTGATTGTGGCATTTAGATCTTCATGTCTTTACTGAGCTTCTTTCTGGATGCTCTGTCCTTCACTGAAAGTGGTGTGTTGATGTCTCCTACTATTTTTGTGGAGCTATCTATCTCTCTTTTCAATGCTGTTAGAGTGTATGTATTTTGGAGCCCTGTCATTGGGTGCATAAATATTTATTATGGTTATGTCTTCCTGGGGTATTGACCCTTTAATCATTATATAGTGTCCTTCCTTATCCTTTTTGGTGGATTTTACTTTAGTCTATTTTGTCAGAGATTAATATTGCCACTCCTGCTCTTTTTGATTGTTGTTTCCTGACTGCTGCCTGAGTGTCTGGGAGGAAAGCAAGTCCCCATTCCCTAGAGCACGTAGGTGGGTGAGTTTTGCAGCCAAACTATGGGCACCCAATGCTGTTGGCTGTAAGGACTGGGAGGCACCACTTATTCTTGGACCCCTGCTGTGGGTGGCTAGGTGGCATGGGTGGAGCCACCAGTCCTCAGGCCTGTGATGTGGGTAGGTGAGGACCCTGCTTAATGGGCAGAGCAGTGTCAAATGTCACGAACTTGCCACTTCACCACACAGCTGATACAGTTGAAGTTAGGCTTCAGGTATATACCCTGTTGAACTGTGGTAATGAAGGCCTACACTGTTGAAATAGACCCACACAGGTCTATGCAAGGGTAAAAGGCATGGACCCCTTACACCTGTGCCTAGGCAAAGGCGCTTTGCCTACCCTGAGGTCCCAGCTTAGGGGAGCCGGCAGATTATTTTTTCCTGTTTGTTTATTTGTTCCCTCTCCAAGGCCGGGAGACTGGCGTAGGGCACATGACAGGTCCTTTTTCCGGCCCAGGGGACACGGCGATGTCTGAAGCCTGCCCGGGACCCAGTGCAGAGGGGGGAGGGGTCAGGTAAATGCAAGAGAGGTTTTTCCCAAAGGGGGTGTTTTTTGATCCACGCAGTAGGTCAGATGCATGTACTTATCTTTTGCTGATTGAGTGCTGCTTTTCACTGTTTCTGGAGACCCAAGTAGACTCTCTGCCACTTGGTCTCTCCCAATGTGGAAAACGCGTCCCGAGAACCACAGCTTGCCTCACTGTGCATGCCAGCCGATCCGGCCTGATGGGTGCCAGCTCCCGTCAGCTCAGATCTGGCAACTCTTCACTGCTTCCGAACTGTCTCTCCCACCCCCTACTGCCCAGTCCAATTCCCTAACTTTGTCTTTGATATTCAGGGCTCCTAGATTATCATAGATAATCGATTCGGTTGTTTTTTCAGGTCTTTGTTGTAGGAGGGATCACAAGAAGCATCTGACTACTCCACCATCTTGGCCCTGCCCCTCCAGATCTTTTTTTACCAGCTCAAGCAGAGACTCTGTACCCATTGAACAATATCTCCCCACTACGCTGTGGCATTTTCCTCCAAGCTTCTGTTGCTCACAGGAAATAGCTCAGGCCTGGGCTGTTCTCAAAGGACATCATGTGGAAAAAGAGGGAATCTGACTTCTTCCATGGAAGCTACTCCCATTTTATTTATGGACTTGACTCTGTCCCCTTAGCAGGGCCAGGAATTCCCAGGGAGGAAATGAAGACCAGTTGTTTTGCTTAGCTGCACCTGGGCCACACTCCTCTGTTCTTGGGCCCCTGCATGCTCTTGTGCTGTCCCTGCTGCCTGGCACCCTGTGTTGGGACTGTCAACATGGAGACACTATGCTGTGGCCCTGCTTTCCTTCATTTATTATTGAACTTCTGCTGTACACTGGACCCTGTGGGCACCCATAACCCCATTGCCGTCAAGTTTGTTTCGACTCACAGCTACCCTATAGGACAGAGTAGAACTGCCCCCAAAGAGTTTTCTAGGCTATAATCTTTACGGAAGCAGACTGCTACATCTTTCTCCTGTGGAGCAGCTGGTGGGTTCGAACCACCAACCTTTAGGTTAGCAGCTGAGTGCTTAACTACTGTGCTGCCAGGGCTCCTTTTCCTATGAGTACAGTGAGCCAAAATAGAGCCATTTCCCGCCTACCTCCTGTCTAGTTGGGGAGACAGACGTTCACCCAATAACCCAACATTTCAAACATAATGAGTGCTCAGGGGTTGAAATTAGCCCTATATCCCCACCAGAGGGAAGGAGGAAGTGATTGTTGAGGCCACTTAATATGCTCTCTGGTTGTCTGAAAAATCATCAGTGAATCAGTAGGAGACTGGTTAAAGAGACTGTGGTTCATCCACACCATGAAATACAACAAAGCCATAAAAAGAGACCAAGGGATGAAAATGTTCTAAAATTGACTGTGGTGACCGTTGCACAAGTCTGTGAATTTAATAAAAATCACTGTGTTGTACATTTTAAATGGGTGAATAGTGTCTTAGTTACCTAGTGCTGCTATAACAGAAATACCACATGTGGATACCTTTAACAAACAGAAATTTATTCTCTCACAGTTTAGGAGGCTAGAAGTCTGAATTCAGGGCACCAGCTTCTGGGGAAGGCTTTTTCTCTCTGTCAGTTCTGGAAGAAGGTCCTTGTCTCCTCAGCTTCTGCTTCCTGGTTCCTTGGAGATCTCCATGTGTCTTGGCATCTATTTTACCCCATCTCTGCTTCCTAGCTTGCTTGTTTAGTCTCTTTTATATCTCAAAAGAGATTGACTCAAGAGACACCCTACACTAATCCTGCCCCACTAACATAACAAAGACAATCCATTCCCAAATGGGATTATAACCACAGGCATACAGGTTAGGATTTATGACACGTATTTCTGGGGGACACAATTCAATCCATAACAAATAGTATGTGAATCCTACCTAAATAAAGCTGTTATCAAAAAAAAAAAAAAAAAAGCCGACGGAGGACAAGTGCCGTATATGAAGAAGGTACACCTCTAAGTGGAAATGGCCAGGTGCAGGACAGGGGATATAGCACACCACTGTTTTTAAGGAAAAAGGGGAAAAGGACATACAGATGTATCTGCCTGTGTGAGTGGAACAGACCTGGCACAGTCTCTCAGAAATAGGTAACCTCAGGTACCTCCAGGTAGGGGAACTCGAATGCCCTGGACCCTTTTGTGTTACTTATGGATATGCCCCAGGTGACTATGTCCTTTGTAACCCAGCTTTTGGAAACCACTAGGCTGGGGCTGTTCTGTATTTTGACCAAGGTGGTGGCTCTGTGGCAGGCACGTCTGTGAAAGTTCATTGGGCTGTAGTGTAAGATTTTGACTCTTCACTACGTCATCATTTTAAAGTGGGAGACTGGACCCTGCTGTCTGGCCTTGGCCTTGGTCTTGCCTATGCATCTCTGATGTGCCCTGCAGGCCCAGGCCCCACACAGGTCTCATGAGGGAATGTGGCAGCTGTGGTCCTTCCTCTCCAGCCCCTGAGTGTCTGATCCTGGACCCCCGGCTCACTGGGGCCACAAGTGAAGCTCAGGGGCTCCAGGTGTGGTGGGCAGAGGTGGGGATGAGGGACTTTCCCTGCCAGTGTCCCAGATGCTACAGGTCACCCTTTGTTCCTCTTTGCAGACTCCCAGGTAGGTGGGAACATGGGGGCAGCCCTTCAGGCACTTATGCCCACCAGGGAATTACTTGCTTCTGGCTCTGTTCCTCACTTCTGAGATTTGGAGCTCAAGTACAAACTCCAAGAGAGCCTGGGCACTGGATGCTTTGGAGGATCAGCAAGGCAGACAAAGGCCAGCAACTGAAGCCCAAGTACGTGCTCTTCCCCATCTTGACCCAGCCCTTCCTGGAGGAGAGAGTCAAGGGCCTCTCGTGGCCTGACTGCCCCCGCTAGAGTGGGCTCTGGTGCTTCCTCTGGGACTATCTCCTCAACTCCACACTCAGAGAGTGCCACCCTTGTGTTCTCTTGGCAGTTGCTCTGGGATGGCTCCGCTACCATCTTGCTGAGTAACAGCTACCCCAGGCTCAACTGTACTTATACACTGGAATCCTGCAGACGTTATGACAAACAGGGGGCCAAGGAAGTGGCCATGTCTTCAGGTTGTGATGAGTTAGAATTACAACCCAGGAAGGTTGGCCAGCTACACCAAGATCATCAGGGCTCAGGCCTCCATTTTACAGATGGAGAAACCGAGGCCCACAGAGAGACAGAAAGAAAGGGAGACCCTCAGTTTGGGGTGATCCATATCTGAGTGCCAGCTGAGACTAAAAAAGAAAAAAGAAAAGTGAAATGTTGTCTTATGCTGGGTTCTCCAGAGAAGTAAAACGTATAAATATATATATATAGAAAGAGAGAGAGATTTATATCAAGGAAATAGCTCATGCGGTTGTAGAAGCTGGAATGTCCCAAGTCTGTAGGTCAGGCTAGAGGCTTCTCCCGATTCATGCAGGCACAGGGGCTGGCAAACCCAAGTTCTTCAAGTCACACAGCAGGGCTCTGGCTCACAGGCTGCGAAGACCTAAGAATATCAAGATCAGCAGGCAAGATGGCAGGTAAGCTGCTAACTCAAGTCCCAAGAACCAGAGGTCAGATGAACACGAGCCAGCTGCAGGATCCAGAGCAAGCAAAAGCCCATTAGCCTTGCCAGAGAGTCTACCTATACTGGATGCAGGCCACACCCCAAGGAAACTCCCCTTCAACTGAATGGCTACTCACAGCAGATTCCATCATAGAGGTGATTACATTACATCAAATCTCATTGTGGAGGTGATCACTTCATTATATAACTGCCAAACCAGTGAGAATCATGGCCCAGTCAAGTTGACACAAAAACTTAATGATCATAAATGCCCAAACTCCTATTACGATTTTGCCTTCTTCATCAGAGAGAATGCTCCCATTATTTCAATTATTACTTATTTTTATATATGCAAATAATACAAAATTCACGAGGTTCAAAGAGTATGTACTGAGAAGCAAGTCTTCTGCTGGTCTGTCCCCTGTTGCACTGCTCCACTCCCCAGGGTCCCTGGATTCTGTGGCTCAGTCAGAGGGATCATACAGAGGAGAATAGTTTAGACTGGAATGAATTTAAGTCTCTGGGCTTGGACAAATTACATTTTAGTGCACAGAAACAACTAGAAAACACCCAAACCAGTGTTAGCAAACTTGGAAGAACTATGGAAGATAGGAAGGGTACTGGGAAATGAGCCAAAGTAGCTGTCTTTGCAAGAGGAAAGAAAGAGGGCTGCATAACCCACCATCACAGGTGCTGCAGTTAGGGAAGCTTCTAGGACAGATTCACTGACAGACCATCCATGAGCTCTTCCAAAGGAAGTCATGATTACAGGGCTGTGGCTCCCCAGGAAAAGCCTGTCTGGAGAGCCTGGATTTTTTCTGGAGAGGATTTGTGAGATTGGGAGAAGCAGAGATGCATGCAGCAGGATTTTAGGAAGCCATTGATCAGGGTGCATGGGTCCTTGTCCACAGAAGACAGAAATGTGTGTGAATAGTATGCCTCTGTTCAATTTACATATGGAAAGTCAAGGAAACCCAGGGAATAAGGGGTGGGACAACAAGGGTGTAATGTACCAAACTCCCAAGGGGCTGGCAGGTCTTAGCTCTGAAAAGCCGTGGAATTTTGGCATCGTTGCCCCGTTCTGAGGTTGACCTGTCACCATCGGTCAGTTCCTGCTGCCTTTCTTTGGATCCTTCTGAAAGGAAATCAGAGTCTTGCATCAAACATGAGGCACTCAGGAACCATTACTAGAAACCCCACAGATGACAAATCCTTTGCTTCTGCCAATATCCTGACAGGTTTATTTTGGAGTACCTGAAGCCACATAAGCGAGGGCATGGTAAGGAAGAATGAATTCATCTAAGAAGAATTCAACCCTTTGATCCCAACAATCTGGACTAGTTTAGTCCAGTTGTCTACATAATTTTCAAAACTTCACAGGCTGCAAAATTCCCATTCAGATAAATCTTCCCTGGATCCACTGGTGTTTCTTAATCCACTCTCTTTTTAACCCACTTTCTCTAGTTGATGCTTTTTTTTTTTTTAGGCTAAGAATATGTGAAGTTTCCTGTTTTAACAAAGAGTTCTTAATTTTCATACCCTGCTTGCGGAGTTGCTATTGTTAGGCGCCGTTGAGTTGGTTCCGACTCATAGCAACCCCATGCGCAACAGAACGAAACACTGTCCAGTCCTGCACCACCCTCACAATCGTTGCTGTTTGAGCTCATTGTTGCAGCCACTGTGCCAACCATCACCTTGAGGGTCTTCCTCTCTTTCACTGACACTTTATTTTACAAAGCATGATGTCCTCCAGGGATGGGTCCCTCCTGATAACATATCCAAAGTACGTGAGATGAAGTCTCGCCATCCTTGCTTCTAAGGAGCATTCTGGCTGTACTTCTTCCAAGACAGATTTGTTAGTTCTTCTGGCAGTCCATGGTATATTAAATATTCTTTGCCAACACATAATTCAAAGGCATCAGTTCTTCTTCGGTTTTCCTTATTCATTATCCAGCTTTTGCATGCATATAAGGCAATTGAAAATACCATGGCTTGGGTCAGGCACACTTTAGTCCTCAAGGTGCTTGGGGAAAGGGGGTGTAAATTAATTCACCTACTTTGAAGATAGGCTGGATTTCCTAGAGCTGAATGTGATCACACCTATGGCCCAGCAATTCCACTCTTGGGTAGGTACCTGTCCTAGTTATCTAGTGCTGTTATAACAGAAATACCAAAAGTGGATGGCTTTAATAAATAGAAGTTTATTCTCTCACAGTCTAGAAGGCTACAAGTCCAAATTCAGGGCATCACCTCCAGAGGAAGGCTTTCTCTCTCTGTCAGCTCTGGGGCAAGGTCCTTGTCATCAATCTTCCCCAGTCAAGGAGCTTCTCAGTGCAGGGACCCCAGGTCCAAGGGGCACGCTATTCTGCTGGCTCTTGTTTCCTTTTTTTTTTTTTTTTTTTTTTTTAATTAAAAACATTTTTTTTTAATTGTCCTTTAGGTGCAAGTTTACAGAGCAAATTAGTTTCTCATTAAACAATTAATACACAATTGTTTTGTGACATTGATTGCCACCCCCATGATGTGTCAACACTCTCCTCTTCTCCACTCCCGATCCCTGTTTCCATCTGTCCAGTTTCTTGTCCATTCCTGCCTTCTCATCTTTGCTTTTGGGCTGGTGTGCCCATTTAGTATAGTATACATGACTGAACTAAGAAGTAAATTCCTCCCATGTGCAATTTTTTTGCCCTACAGACCTGTCTAATCTTTGGCTGAAGGGTGAACCTCAGTGGCTCTTGTTTCTTGGTGATATGAGGTCCCCACGTCTCTCGGCTCCCTTCTCTCTTTTATATCTCAAAAGAGATTGGCTTAAGACATAATCTAATCTTGTAGATTGAGTCCTGCCTCATTAACATAATTGCCGTTAATCCTATCTCATCAACATCATAGAGATAGGATTTACAACACATAGGAAAATCACATCAGGTGACAAAATGGTGGACAGTCACACAATACTGGGAATCATGGCCTAGCCAAATTGATACACATATTCTTAGGGGACACAATTTAATCCATGACATTTCACCCTTTGGCCCCACAAAATTAATGTCCTTGCCGCATGTAAAACACATTCACCCCATCATATCATAGCAAATGTCTTAAATCAACTCCAAGTTCAAAATCCAAAAATTCTTCCTCATCTGTGAAATCTAGACTATAAGTTATCTGCTTCCAAAATACAATGGTGAAACAGGCAGGCACAAACTAGTCATTTTCATTACAAATGGAGAAATTGGAGGGAAACAAGGGATAACAGGCACCAAGCAACTCAGCAGAACACATTACATTAGCCCTCAAGGCTTGAAAATAATCCTCTGTTCTCTGAAACTATTTACACAATGGCCCTGCCCTCCAGACTCTGGGTGTTGGCGACACTCTCCGGATTCTGAGTGGAGATCTTTTGGCCCTGGGCTTCAGCTCCACCTTCTAGGCCCACTAGAACAGCAACTCTGCTCCCTCAGCTTTGGGAGGCCCCATTCTCCTAGTCCACCTTAGTAGCAACTCCACCCTTTGAGACCCCAGAGATTGTGGCCCGACCCTTTTAGACTGAGGCAACTCTGCTTCCTGTCTTCCTTGTCTCTTCAGCTTCTGCTTCCTGGTTCCTTGGCCTCTTGGTCCCTCGGGCCTCACCACCCACATCTGTCCTGCTGGGGCAAGTGTTCCAAAGCTCTGTAGCTCCACTGATAAATGTCTGGAGGCACCCCACTCCACCAGTAGACTTCAGCCAGAAGGCACTCGGCTCTCTTGCTCCATGGGTTGGCAAGCCTAGCTCCACTGATAAGCACTTGGAAGCACCTCACTCCACCAGGAAACCTCCTATGCAAGGGCACACACCTCTCTCACTCCGTGGGTCTGCTCCAATGCTGTCTTGTGCTGGTCTCCTGGTTCTGCTGCTGCTGGTCCTCTGCTGCTGCTTCTCGCCATCCATGCCATCTCCAGTGTAACAGCTCTCCCAACTTCCTTCTGAGTTCTTGCCAGAATTGTCTTTGATGTCCATACTTCCACAAACAGTCTCTTCAGAGAGATCTAGGCTTTTACTATTAGGCACTTTAAAACTCTTCCAGCCTCTATCCATTCATAGTTTCAAAACTGCTTCCAATTTTAGGTATATGTTAGAGCAGCACCCCACTCTCGGTACCAAATTCTGTCTTAGTTATCTAGTGCTGCTATAACAAAAATACCACAAGTTTATTCTCCCACAGTCTAGTAGGCTACAAGTCCAAATTCAGGGCATCAGCTCCAGGGGAAGGCTTTCTCTCTCTCTGCTGGCTCTGGGGGAAAGTCCTTGTCCATCAGTCTTCCCTGGTCAAGCAGCTTCTCAGTGCAGGGATCCCGGATCCAAAGGACGAGCTATTCTGGCTCTTGTTTCTTGGTGGTATGAGGTCCCTGTGTGTCTCTGCTCACTTATCTCTTATATCTCAAAAGAAATTCACTTAAGACACAATCTAATATTGTAGATTGAGTCCTGCCTCATTAATATAACTGCTGTTAATCCCATGTCATCAACATCATAGAGACAGGATTTACAACACATAGGAAAATCACATCAGATGACAAAATGGTGGACAGTCACACAATACTGGGAATCATAGCCTAGGCAAACTGATACACATATTTTTGGGGGACACAGTTCAATCCATGACGGTACCCAAGAGAAAGGTGTGTGCACACGCTCCCAAGGACATGTGTGAGAGTGTTGTTCCATTCTAACGGCACAAACTGGAAATCATCAGACATCCATAAATCACAGAAAGGGTAAATAAATTGCCATACACAGGAATAATGCACAGCAATGAGAATGATGGAACTACGGCTACCCACGGCAATTTGGGGGAACCTCACAAACTGATGTGGAGTGGAGGTCTGCATGAAGGCTATGTGTGGTACGACTCATTAATATAAAGCCCCAAAAGGGCAAAACAAGCCCATGGTGTTAGACAGCTATGCTGTATGAGTGTCCTGGGGCTGCTGTGACAAAGAGCCACAAACTGGACAGCTCAAAACAACAGAAATATATTCTCTCACAGTTCTGGAGGCCAGAAGACCAAAATCAAGGTGTCAGCAGGCTTGTGTTCCCTCTGAGGTTTAGGGAAGAATCTATTCCATGCCTCTCTCCTATCTTCTGGTGATTTCCTTCAATTGTTGACCTTCCTTGGCTTGTGAACATGTGGCTCCAGTCTCTGCCTCTGTCTTCACATGGCTTCTCCCCTGTATCTGTGTCTTTTCTCCTTATCTTATAAGGACACCAGTCAGAGTAAATTTAGGGCCCACCCTACTCAGGTATAAACTCATCTTAACTAATTACATTTGCAAAGATCCTATTTCCAAATAAGGTCACATTCTGGGTTCCAGATGGGCATGGACTTTAGGGGGATGCTATTCAACCCAATACAGACGTGTAAGGCTGGGCTTGTCCAAGCATGTGTATGAACGTCTGCACCCCAAGCTCTTGTCCTTCACCTCAACTCTCTGTGCTCTGTTCTGATCCTTCTATTCTGGATACATACTTTGAGGAGATTTCAACAAACAGGAACCTCTTCAGAAGAGAAAACACAGGGTGCCAAGAAGACCCCAGAGTCTGTCTGAGAGTAGCCATTGAAGGACCTGTGTCTTTCCTGGAGAAGAGAAAGGGAGATGTGAGCAACATCTCAAAGCCCATGGGTCAGCAGCATGAGGAATCTGGCATGTAGGGTCCCAGGACTGATGGTGGAAGGCCCAAGGTTTGAGACTTGGTGCTCAGTGATGCTGAGTGACTAGCTCTGCAGATCAATAAAAGGACTCATGTTCAACAGTCAGAGATGCTCATGGTGGGAAAGAGGCACGCAGGGGCCTACTGCTGGGAGTTCTCCCAGGAACTGTGTGATAGTTGGTGGGACAATGCTATGGGTTGAATTGTGTCCCCTCAAAATATGTGCTGTAATCTTAACTCCTATATGTGTGGAAATAGAGTTTTCTTTGTTATGTTATGTTAATGAGGCCATATCAGTGCAGCGTGTGTTCTAAACCTAATCACTTCTG
This sequence comes from Dugong dugon, assembly GCA_030035585.1. Taxonomy (NCBI): domain Eukaryota; kingdom Metazoa; phylum Chordata; class Mammalia; order Sirenia; family Dugongidae; genus Dugong; species Dugong dugon. Next base: position 31,951,299 of record CM057478.1, read on the forward strand.
AGTTATAAAAAAGAGCAGATTAGACATAGAAACAAGCACAAATGGGGGAAGACAGATGCCACGTGAAGATCACCAAGGAACTGAGGAACACCAGTGCTGCAGAAGCTAAAGGAGACAAGGATCTTCCCCTAAAGCCCAACAGAGGGAGAGCCTTCCCCTATAACTGGTGCCCTGAATTTGGACTTCTAGCCTCCTGAACTGTGAGAAAATAAATTTCTGTTCTTTAAAGCCACCCACTTTTGGTATTTCTGTAGCAACACGAGGCTAAGACAGACTATTGCAGAATAGATTCAAACATTTCACTCAGGCCATGAGTTTTTGGTAGCCATCATTAAGATTCTTTGCAGCCTGGGATTCTGGGATCTGGTGAAAAAGGGAGGTAGTATAGAGTGATATTCAAGGGCCTGAGTTTTGAAAGAGGAGCCTGGGTGGTGCAAACGGTTAAGCACTGGACTACTAAATGAAAGATTGGAGGTTCAAATCCACACAGAGAGGCCTTGGAAGAAAGGCCTGGCAATCTGCTTCTGAAAGGTCACAGCCTTGAAAATCCTATGGAGCAGCTCTACTCTGCATGCATGGAGTTGTCATGAGTTGGAGTCAACTCCATGGCAACTAACAATAATAACAAGTTCTGAAAAACTCCTCTGGCCCCGTTGACTACCACTCCAAGGTAGCTCAAGTTCAGGATTTCATCAGGGACTCAATGTTTCCCATCTTGACAGATGTCTGGCAACTAACCGAAGGTTACAGATGCAGATACCTGCAATAAAAGTAGAATCAGAGTCCTTGCCAAAGAGAAGCTCACTATGGAGCCTTATGCCTCAACAAGTAGAGGCGGGGGTGGCTTTCCTGCTGGGAAACCAGTTCCTCCTGGGTCTGCCAGTTCCTCCTTCCCATGTTGCCCCAACTCATTTATTACCTGGTTTCTGCTGCTTCTTGCTTGTGAGGCCCCAAGAAGATGCCAGGGGCTAATCAATCAGTTCCTCCTCACTCGGGGTCTTCTTCTAGACGGTCTAGCCAGCCCAGCCTTGGCACCCAGCAGGGTACATGCGGAGGGCTCAGAGCAGCTCTGCAGGATTTTATTGGACAAATTGCACACTCACTGATCACTTTGTGGGACATCTGGGGTGAAGTTAGCACACAAAACTCAGGATCGTGAAAGCTGTAGGTTTGGATTGAAGCTATTGCAAAATGTTCAAGCATTACTGATGCGAAGATGCAAAGATAATGCAATGACTGATGTGACAGAGAGAACGTTCAGTATCACTGTGCTCATAAATAACTTTCTCTGTTTGAATGGGGCCTGGACACATCTTGACCTGGGGTGTGAGAGGCTGCCCATTCAGCACAGTGTGGGTGAAGTTGGCCTGCTGGAAGATGCTGGCCAATGAAGCCATTCTAAACTGATCCCTTGCTTGAAAGGGGAGCCTGAGAGGTGGGTGGCATTTAAGCTTCTGAACAGCCAAATCCTTGCCGACAAAACATTTTATTCCATTCAGGAGCTGCATTTGTGGTTTTCTTACGTGATCAGGCCTATCACCTTAAGACCATCTTGAGATATTCTTCTTGCTTTTGATGAAGAAAATGTATAGGTTTCAAAGGGCACTGTAATAGTTTCCTGGAGCTGCCATAACAAAGTCCCACAAGCATCGTGGCTTAAAATAAATTTATCCTCTCACTGTTCTGGAGGCCCAGAAAGTCTAAAACCAAGTTGTCACAGGGTCGCACTCCCTCTGGAGGCTCCAGGAGAGGCTCCTTCCTTGCCTTTTCCAGCTTCTAGTAGCTCCGGGTGTTCCTTGGCTGTGGCTGCATCACTCCAGTCTCTGCTTGTCTTCACATGGCTTCTCCTCTGTGTCTCTGCATGTCCTTTTTTGTCTCTCATAATGACACCTGTCATTGGAAATTGGGCCATGCTAATCCAGTACATTCTCCCCTCAGTCCTTACCTTAATTACATCTGCACAAATCCTTTCTCCAAATAAGGTCACATTCTCAGGTTCCAGGAGTCAGGACATAGACACATCTTTTGGGGGCCACCGTTCAGCCCACTGTAGTCTCTGTGGGAAGCTTTGCCAGCATCAGCCTCTTCCTCTCTCCGGGTGTGCACGTTTCCAATTTGGATCTAGGTAGAAATCCCTGGAATTTGGTGAAATGCCCACCAAAGTCAGGCCCACACAAAGACTCAAACCAGACAGTGGTGTGTGCGTTGGGGGCAGGTCAGGCCCAGGAGCGTCCGGAAACGTGACAATGAGGTCAGCCTAGACCAGAGATTTTTAAACTTTGAAGCTCTGGAACCCTCTCTGCAAACATAATCTAAGGAGAACGGTAAGTAAGGCAAACAGATCACAGGAGTCACTATAGGGGTGTCAAGGGCTCTGACACAGTCCTTCTTGGCTACCCCTCCTCAGCCACAGTGACTGTTCAGGTGTAGGGAGGAGGCAGCAGAGGGGATAGCACTGAATCAGGTCAGACCAGGAGATCTCAGCAAAGACACTTTCAGTCTGAGCCGCCATGTTCTCAGCAACATGACTGCAACCTCACAGGGCAGGTGTGAGGGTTATGTAAGACAGATGATAGGAACTTAACATAAGCTAACAGTGTTAAAGTTTCCTGGGCATCCTCATTGGGTTTTAACGTGCTGACTTGCACCCCATGATATTCCAGTTGCTTCTGTTCCTGGATTAGCCATCCATTAGGTGACTTGATTACTGAACCACAGACCCAGAAGTTAGCAGGCCCCAGGCCTCCCCCTGGGTGGGAACTGACCATCCTGAATCATCTCAAAGACACGAGGGCTTCCCTCACCTTAAAACGGATGGGCTCAATGGCTTGGAGGCCAGTCACACTCCTCTCTTGGAATCAGGCTCATTAAGTCAGATGGTGCCTTCCAGAGCCCTTGCTCCCAGCCTCCTCCTAGGTTCTGTGTGGCTGGCATGGCCCAAGGCCTCCACCATAAACAACATTGTTAGCATAAACTCACTGGCTGGCCCAAGGCTGCCACCATGAACAACATTGTTAGCATAAACTACCTGGCTTGGCCCAAGGCCCCCACCATAAATCACATTGTTGGCTAGACTATCTGGCATGGCCCATGGCCCCAAGTAAACAAAGACACACTTATCAGGTAAGATATTCCAAGGGCTCAGAGATTACCTCCCAGGAGCCAAGCAAGGTCTAGCCCTGTCTTTGGGATGTGCAGGGTTTGAACACCCATACCTGCTGAGTCAACCCCTTACTGCAGAGATATCCTTCCCAAACTAGGGATCAGTACCATGAAGGCGAGTCCCTGGAAGTAATTCAGTTGGTCTGAGGACATGGCACTAAATAACACTGAATGTATAAGGAGAAATGTATTCCTTTATCAGTCCTTCTGACTGCATCCAGGAGAAAGTCTCAGTTAGGTGTCAGTGTGTCTTTAACACCTCTCTAACACAGTGAATTTCCTTTGGCCAAATGACTGAAACCTACTAGAATTTCATGTTGACGTATTGTATTCATTGCATTTATTTCTATAATTAACTTCTATATATGGCAAAAGATGCTGGATTTATATTTAAGTAAAGAAAGTGAGTCAATTTAAAGAAAAATGTTAAGTGAATAATAATACAAGAGGTACAGGGATATGGTAAAGTGGTTGAGTCATGGAGTGTCTGATACTTGGGAAACCCCAGGAAATCATTTGGATCAGGAGCAGGACTGTTCAATGCTGGTTTAGGGTTCCTTTTCCTTCTTTCCTCCTTCCCTCTCTCCTTCCTCCCTCCCTCATCCATACCTCCTTCTTTCCTGTAAAAATTACATATAATGAAAAGCATGATCTTCAGTTCACCACTTGGGTGAGTTTTTGACAAATGCACACACAAACCCCTATTCAAGATATAGAACATTACTAAACAGCTTTTTAAAAAGCAGATTCCTGGGTCAAATGTGCAGACTCAGGTTGGTAGGTCTTGGGCAGAGCCAAGGAACCCAAGGGCTGCTGTGGAGAAGCCACATGTGGGAAGAGGTCAGTGTCCACGTGCCCAATGACAGAATTATTCCTGGGTCTGTTCTTCCCTCCACTCAGTCTGTGTCTTCCCCTGTGTGCTCAGCTCCTGCCCCTTGCCCCTCACCCCTTGCCCCTCACCCTCCCAAAGGCATTATTGGATCTGGAACACATGGGGCTTTGCCAGCATGTGAGCAGGGGCCTTTTGTCACTGGGATCTTTGCCACTAGGGCTTTAGTGGGCCACTAGGGAGCTGGGACCTGCCTGACAATCACCTGTATCAGAGGCTGCAAAAGGGTCACATGCACCTGCTACCTACAGTATTTCCAAATAATTTGTGTTAACCTTTAAAAATTGAGAAATTTCACGTTTAAAAAAAACAAACAAATTTACAACTTTTCTTAAGGGGAAAAAAAAAAAAACAATGATGTAGCCATTTGGGGTTCCCAGTCCCCAAACGGCTAGCTGGAGCTGCCACACAGTTGCCCCTTCGGGCAGCATGCCCTCTGCATGTGGCCATCATCTCCACCTGCCCACATCATTCATTTCTCTCCAGTCTGGCCCTTGTAGGCGTGAGAGAGAGAATTCAACTCTTGGCCTACATAAAAACCACCATCAAGAACACCCCAATCCAGAGTAAAGGAGAGTGCAGATCACCGTAGACACAAGGAAAGTATGAGCCCAAGAGACAGAAAGGGCCACATAAACCAGAGACTTCATCAGCCTGAGACCAGAAGAACTAGATGGTGTCCTGCTACCACAGGGACCACCCTGACTGGGAACACAACAGTCCCTGATGGAGCAGGAGAAAAGTGGGGTGCAGAACTCAAATTCTAGTAAAAAGACCAGACTTAATGGTTTGATTGAGACTGGAGGGACCCTGGAAGACATGACCCCTGGACTCTTTGTTAGCCCAAAACTAAAACCATTCCCGAGGCCAACTCTTCAGACAAAGATTAGACTGGACCATGGGACATAAAATGATACTCATGAAGAGTGTGCTTCTTAGCTCAAGTAGATGCATGAGACTAAACAGGCAGCTCCTCTCCAGAGGTGAGATGAGTGGGCAGAGAGGGTTAGGAGCTGGTTGAATGGACATGGGAAATCCAGAGTGGAAAGGAAGATAGTGCTGTCACAGTATAGGGAGAGCAAATAGGGTCACAAAACAATGTATGTATGAATTTTTGTATGAGAGACTAACTTGAATTATAAATTTTCACTTAAAGCACAAGAAAAAGTTAAAAATCTTCACAAAGTCAAAAAAAAAGAACACCCCAATCCAAATAAGGCCACACATTGCAGAACCCCTGGAGCTATGCAAAATGGGAGGCCAGGGCCAAACACCTGACTGCAATCTGGAGCCTTCCCTATACCTACTAGAGCAAAGAAGACTGTGGGTACGAAGTTGTCGGAGAGAAAGGAGGAAAGAGGTGAAATGGACACATTGCATTCATTCAGGACAGTTTGCTAGGTGGGACTGGAACTGCAAATAAACAGCACAGATGTCACTGCTTTCTGTCTGTGTGCCAGTGGCAGACAAACATAATCGACTTTGGCACTCTTCCACTCTAAGCCAGTGTCTCAGTTTTCCAGTGCTGCTACAACAGAAATACCACAAGTAGGTGGCTTTAACAAACAGAAATTTATTTCTTCACAGTTTAGGAGGCTAGAAGCCCAAAGTTCAGGGTGGCAGCTCTAGGGGGAGGCTTTCTCTCTCTGTCTGCTCTGGAGGAAGGTCCTTGTCTCTTCAGCTTCTGCTTTCTGGTTCCTTGGAGATCTCCATGTGGCTTTGCATCTATCTTACCCCATCTCTTCTCTATTTACTTGTTTAATTTCTTTTATATCTCAAAAGAGATTGACTCAAAGACACCCTACACTAATCCTGCCTCATTAACATAACAAAGACAACTCATTCCCAAATGGGATTATAACCACAGGCATAAAGGTTAGAATTTACAACACTTATTTTGTGGGGACATAATTCAACCCATAACACTCCACCCTTTTGGCCCCCCAAATTCAAGTCCTTGCCACATGCAAAACACATTCACACCATCTCATTATCCCAAAACTCTTAAACCAACTCCAAGTCCAATCTCACCTGCTGAATCATCTAAATCAAATATGGGTGAGAATTTAGGCATAGTCCATCCTGGGGCAAAATTCCTCTTCATCTATTAATCTGTGAAATCTAGATTACAAGTTATCTGCTTCCAAAGTACAATGATGGAACAGGTAGACATTTCCATTACAAATGAGAAAAATTGGAGGGAAAGAAGGGATAACGGGCATCAAGCAAGTCCAAAACCCAGCAGAACAACTTACATTAACACTCAAGGCTTAAAAATAGCCCACTGTTCTATGAAACCATCTAGGCAATGGCCCTGTACTCCAGACTCCAGGTGTTGGCCATGTCCTCTGGGTGGTGGGCTCTTGGCCCTGGGCTTCAGATGCGTCTTCCAGGCCTTCAGGGATGGCAACTCTGCTCCCTCGGCTTTAGACAAACCCATTCTCCTAGTCCATCTGGTGGCAACCCCATCCCCATTATTCTGCCTCTTGGGCATGGCTGCCCTGCCCTTTCAGCTTTGGGTGGTGGCCCCATTCCCACCCCCCTGGCACATCTTAAAGCAGTCCCACACTCTGTAACGAAGTTGCCAAAGATCCGACTCTTTGAAACCTAGGAGGCTGTGGCCCCACTCTGAGATCCAGGAGACCATGGCCCCACCCTTTGAAACCTAGAAGACCCTGCTTCCTGTGCTTCTTCCAACAGTTCTGCTGACCCCCAAGCTGCTCCAGGGATGGTTCTTTTCTTTTCTTGGAGGACAACAGATGCTTCTCCTTTGGCCTGTTTCCTGCCTATAAATTCCAGGAGACAGACTATGTTCTTTCCTTTCCCTCTTTCTCTGTCCCTTCAGTCTAAGCTGATGGGTATTCTGCTGTGGCAGTTGGTCAGATCCATCAATCACAGGATTAATCTCTTTAGCAAAAGATTGTGTAGTCATGTCCTTGGTGAACATTCTAGGACATGTGTCCTTCGTTTATACAACATAATTTTCTAAATCTTTAAATTCTGTTTTCATTTTGCACAGTTCATTTTTAAGTTCACCTCTTTCCTTTCACATTTTAATATAAGCAGCAAGGAGAAACCACATGGCCCCTTTAAGATCTTCCTTAGAAATCTCCTCAGCCTGATATCCAAGTTCATAACTTACAAGTTCTATCTTCCACCAAACACTTGAACATAATTCAGACAAGTTCTTTGCCACTACATACAAAGCATCACCCTTCCAGCATTGTCCAATCACATGTTCATCATTTTCTTTTAAAGTCTCACCAGAAGCACACTTAAGTCAACATTTCTAACAACGTTCTGTTGCTGGCACTGTATGTATTCTCTAAGATGATAGAAACTTTCTCTATAGCTCTCCTCACTTCCTCTGATCCCTCACCAGGATTTCCTTTGCTGTCCATAATTCTATCAACAGGACGTGGGGCCAAGATGGCGGAGTAGTCAGACACTTCCAGTGGTCCCTCTTACAACAAAGACCTGAAAAAACAAGTGAATTGTTTCTATATGACAATCTAGGAGCCCTGAACATCAAAGGCAAAGTTAAGGAATTGAACTGAGCACCAGGGGGAGGGAGAGATCATTCAGAAGCAGTTAGGAGTGGCCAGACCCTGCAGGCTGGATCAGTTGGCGTGTGCAGTGAGGCAAGCAGTGGGACGCGTTTTCCACATCGGGATTGATTAAGTGGTGGAGAGTCTACTCAAGCCTCCAGAACTAGTGAAAAGTGGCACTCAATCGGCAATAGATAAGTACATGTGTCTAACCTACTGCACAGATCAAAAAAAGCCCTATTTGGGAAAAACCTCTCCCATTTACCTGTCCCCTCCCCGCTCTGCACTGGGTCCCAGGCTGGCTTCAGCCATTGCTGTGTCCCCTGGGCCAGAAGTAGGACCCATCACATGTCCTGAGCCATTCTCCCGGCCTTGGAAACGGAACAAATTAACAAACAGGAATAAATTATCTGCCAGCTCCCCTAAGCCAGGAACTTAGGGTAGGCACAGCTCCTTTGCCTAGGCACAGGCATAAGGGGTCCATGGACTTTGAATACCTTTCACCTCGGCATAGACCTGGGTAGGCCTATTTCAACAGTGTAGGCCCTCATTAGCACAGTTCAACAGGGTATATACCTGAAGCCTAACCTCAACTGTATCAGCTACATTGTGGAGTGGCAGGTTTGTGACATTTGACACTGCTCTGCCCATTAACTAGGGTCCTCACCTACCCACATCAGCGGCCTGAGGACTGGTGGCTCCACCCATGCCACCTAGCAACCCACAACAGGGGTCCAAGAATAAGTGCTGCCTCCCAGTCCTTACGGCCAACAGCATTGGGTGCCCATAGTCTGGCTGCAAAACCCACCCACCTATGCCTTCTGGGGAACAGGGACACACTTTCCTCCCAGACACTCAAGAGCAGCCATCAGCCCTCTGCCTTGCTCAGGGCATGACCCCCTACTGCAGCCAGATACCTGTGCCTACACCAATCATACCCACCTGTCTAGGACTGTAGGTGACAGTCTGCACCACACACTTGGTGACCGACTACCTGGACACCTGAGCTGAATCCATACAAAAAAAGTCAATGGACTCCTGGGCTCACATACCTAGTAACAGCTCTAACCACAGGACATTAGAGCTTCAAAGGAGCCAAAAATCAAACTAATTCACATGAGCAGCCTATTTGGGTATATCAAAACAAAACAAAACAAGAAGCTAGGACACAGTCAGCAAACACAAAATAAATAAATATAATTACTTATTAATGGCTCAGAGACAACAGTCAATATCAAATCACATACAGAGGCAGACCATGATGGCTTCAACAAGTTCCCAAAACAAAGAATCAAGAAATTTTCCAGAGGAAGAGAACTTCTTGGAATTATTGAAGATAGAATACAAACAATTACTATACAGAACTCTTCAAGATATTAGGAAGAAGATCAGTCAAAATGCAGACCAACCCAAGGAACACACAGACAAAGCAACAGAGGAACTTAAGAAGATTAGAGAAGAACAGAATGACAAATTTAACAGGCTGTAAGAATCCATAGAGAGACAGCAAACAGAAATCCAGAGGATTAATAATAAAATTTCAGAATTAGACAACTCAATAGAAAGTCATAGGAACAGAATTGAGGCAATGGAAGTCAGAATTAGTGAGATTAAGATAAAACACTTGACACCAACTTATCTGAGGAAAAATCAGATAAAAGAATTTAAAAAAAATTAAGAAGCCCTAAGAATTATGTGTGACTCTATGAAGAGGAATAACCTTTGAGTGATTTGAGAACTAGAATGGGGAGTGGGGGAGAGGGGTAACAGAAAATACAGAGAGAATGGTTGAAGATTTGTTGGTGGAAAACTTCCCTGATATCATGAAAGATGAGAAGATATCTCTCCGAAATGCCCATTGAACCCCACACAAGGTAGATCCCAAAAGAAAGTCACCAAGCCATATTATAATCAAACTCGCCAAAACCAAAGATAAAGAGAGAATTTTAAGTGCAGCTAAAGATAAACAAAAAATCATCTACAAAGGACAGTCATTTAGACTAAGCTTGGACTACTCAGCAGAAACCACGTAGGCAAGAAGGCAATGGGATGACATATATAAAGCCTTGAAGGAAAAAAATTGCCAGCCAAGAATTATATATCCAGAAAAACTGTCTCTCAAATAAGATGGCAAAATTAGGACATTTCCATATAAACAGAAGTTTAGGGAATTTTCAAAAACCAAACCAAAATTACAAGAAATACTAAAAGGAGTCCTCCAGTTAGAAAATCAATAACATCAGATAACAACTCAAGACTAGAACACAGGACAGAGCAATCAGATATCATCCCCGATAGGGAAAACACAAAAATAAATCAAAGCTAAAACACTGAAAATAGGGAAACAGAGACATCAATATGTAAAAGATGACAACATTAAAACAGAAAAGAGGGACTAAAAAATGCAGTCATAGACCTTTCATACGAAGAGGAAGATAAGGTGATATAAAGAAATAAAAGGCTGGTTTAAACTTAGAAAAATAGGGGTAAATATTAAGGTAACCATAAAGGAAACTAACAATCCTACACATCAAAATAAAAAACTTGAAAAACATGAAGACTCAACAAAGGCAAAATAAACAACAATGAAAAAGATGAAAAGAAAATACATAAAGAAAAATGACTCAGTGCAGAAAATTAAATGGAACAAAGCAACTGTCAACAACACACAAAAAAAGACATCAAATTGATAGCAGTAAACTCATACCTTATCAATAATTACGTTAATGTAAATGGACTAAATGCACCAATAAAGAGACAGACAGTGGCAGAATGGATTAAAAAAACACAACCTGTCTATACGCTGCCTACAGAGACACACACCTTATATATAAAGACACAAACAAACTAAAACTCAAAGGATGGAAAAAAAGATACCAAGCAAACAACAGTCAAAAAAGAGCAAAAGTAGCAATATTAATCTCTGACAAAATAGACTTTAAAGTAAAATCCACCACGAAGGATAGATAAGGGCACTATATGATGATTAAAGGGTCAATACACCAGGAAGACATAACCGTAATAAATATTAATGCACCCAACAACAGGGCTCCAAAATACGTAAAACAAACTCTAACAGCATTGAAAAGAGAGATAGACAGCTCCACAATAATAGTAGGAGACTTCAACACACCACTTTTGGTGATGGACAGAACATCCAGAAAGAAGCTTAATAAAGACACAGAAAATCTAAAAGCCACAATTGACCAACTTGATGTTATAGTCATATACCAAACACTTCACCCAACAGCAGCCAAGTATACTTTCTTTTCCAATGCACATGGAACATTCTCCAGAAGAGACCACATATTAGGCCATAAAGCAAGCCTTAACAGAATCCAAAGCATTGAAATATTACAAGGCATCTTTTCTGACCATAAAGCCATAAAAGTAGAAATCAATAACAGAAAAAGCAAGGAAAAAAAGTCAAACAGATGGAAACTGAACACCTTGCTCAAAAACTACTGGGTGATAGAAGAAATTAATGACGGATTGAAGAAATTCACAGAATCAAATAAGGATGAAAACACATCCTACCAGAACCTTTGGGACACAGCAAAAGCAGTGCTCAGAGGTCAATTTATAGCAATAAATGCACACATCTAAAAAGAAGAAAGGGCCAAAATCAAAGCATTAACCCTACAACTCAAACAAATAGAAAGAGAGCAGCAAAAGAAGCCCTCGGGCACCAGAAGAAATCAAATAATAAGAATTAGAGCAGAATTAAATAGAAATAGAGAATAGAAAAACAGTTGAGAGAGTTAGCAAGACCAAAATCTGGTTCTTTAAAAGATGAACAAAATCGGTAAACCATTGGCCAAACTGACAAAAGAGAAACAGGAGAAGAAGCAAATAATCCGAATAAGAAATGAGATGGGCGATATCACAACAGACCCAACTGAAAGTAAAAAGAATCATAACAGAATACTATGAAAATTGTATTCTAACAAATTTGAAAACCTAGAGGAAATAGACAAATTTCCAGAAACACATGACCTACCTAAACTAACACAAACAGAAGTAGAACAACTAAATGAACCTATAACAAAAGAAGAGATTGAAAAGGTAATTTAAAACACTCCCAACAAAAAAAAAAAAACCCTGGCTGGCCCAGACGGTTTCACTGGAGAATTCTACCAAAATTTCAGAGAAGAGTTAATACCACTACTACTAAAAGTATTTCAGAGTATAGTAAATGATGGAATACTCCCAAACTCATTCTATGAAGCCGGCATAACCCTGATACCAAAACCAGGTAAAGACACCACAAGAAAAGAAAATTACAGGCCAATATCCTTCATGAACATAGATGAAAAAATCCTCAACAGAATTGTAGCCAATAGAATTCAACAACATATCAAAAAAATAATTCACTCTGACGAAGTGGGATTTATAGCAGGTATGCAGGGATGATTCAACATTACAAAAACAATCAATGTAATCCATCACATAAATAAAACAAAAGACAAGAACCACATGATCTTATCAATGGATGCAGAAAAGGCATTTGACAAAGTCCAACACCCCTTCATGATAAAAATTCTCAGCAAAATAGGAATAGAAGCAAAATTCGTCAACATCATTAAAGGCATTTACACAAAGCCAACAGCCAACATCATCCTAAATGGAGAGAGTCTGAAAGCATTCCTTTTGAGAATGGGGAAGAGACAAGGAAGTCCTTTATCACCACTCTTATTCAACATAGTGCTGGAGGTTCTAGCCAGAGCAATTAGGCTAGAAAAAGAAATAAAGGGCATCCAAACTGGTAGGGAAGAAGTAAAAGTATCTCTATTTGCAGATGTTATGATCTTATACACAGAAAACCCCAAAGAATCCACAAGAAAACTACTGGAACTAATAGAAGATTTCAGCAATGCATCAGGATAGAAGATAAACATACAAAAATCAGTTGGATTCCTCTACACCAAAAAAGAGAACTTCAAAGGGGAAATCACCAAATTGATACTATTTACAATAGCCCCCAAGAAGATAAAATACTTAAGAATAAATCTAACCAGAGACATAAAAGACCTATACAAAGAAAACTACAAGATACTACTGCAAGAAACCAAAAGAGACCTACATAAGTGGAAAAACATACCTTGCTCATGGATAGGAAGACTCAACATTGTGAAAATGTCAATTCTACCCAAAGCGATCTACAGATATAATGCAATCCCGATCCAAATTCCAATGGCATTTTTTAAGGAGATGGAGAAATAAATCACCAACTTCATATGGAAAGGGAAGAGGCCCAAGATAAGTAAAGCATTACTGAAGAAGAACAAAGTGGGAGGCCTCACACTACTTGATTTTAGAACCTATTATACTGCCATGGTAGTCATAATTCTATCAACAGTCTCTTCAAAGCCTCTACCCATTACTCAATTCCAAAACCACTTCCACATTTTAGGTATCTGTTAGAGCGGCCCCCATTCTTCCAGCACCAAATTCTGTCTTAGTTATCTAGTGCTGCTATAACAGAAATACCACAAATGAGTGGCTTTAACAAACAGGAATTTATTTCCTCAAAGTTTAGGAGGCTAGAAGTCTGAATTCAGGGTGCCAGCTCTAGGGGAAGGCTTTCTCTCTCTGTCTGCTCTAGAGGAAGGTCCTTATCTCTTCAGCTTCTGCTTCCTGGTTCCTTGGAGATCTCCATGTGGCTTGGCATCTATCTTACCCCATCTCTCCTCTGTTCAGTTGTTTAATCTCTTTTATATCTCAAGAGGGATTGACTCAAAATATACCCTACAGTAACCCTGCCTCATTAACGTAACAAGGAAAACCTCTTCCCAAATGGGATTATAACCACAGGCATAGAGGCTAGGATTTACATCATTTATTTTGGGGGGACATAATTCAATCCATAACAGCCAGGGATTCTCGATCTCAGCTATTGACATTCTGAGCAGGATAATTCTTTGTGGGGCTGTCCTGTGCATTGTAGGATGGTGAGTAGCACCCTAGCCTCCACCCACTAGAGGCCCCCAAGCCCGAGCTATGACAACCAGAACTGTCTCCAGATGTTGCCAAGTGTTCCCCTGGTTGAGAACTAAGTCTGGATACAACACAGCCATCTAGAGCCAACATCAACTGTTGGAGCTCTTACCATCCCTGCTGGGGCACAGAGAGGAGCCATCCTGGCTTTGCATCCAGCTCGGGTGAGTGCCCCCATCCTCTGCTGCATCCTATCAAAGTGCAGATGGCTTATACTTGGCCCCCAGTGCCCATGAGGATTAGCCCGTCCATAGCAGGTGCCCGGCTAATACTGATCTCTCCACCCTCTGCCCAGGATATGACTCACGGCCCCTCCGTGAGGTGAGGGCGGGCTCACATCAGAGCTGCTCAGAGAAGCAGCAGACATGTCTGACAACTCTGCTGTCTGACTGCACAAGTGCCATCTTACATAAGGGTGGAGCACAAAGAGTCCTAGGGTGCTATCTTTTCCAGGCAGAGCTTGCAGAACCATACTCCACTCTCCCCGGCCCACCCTCACATGCCCAGGCAGCAGGCTGACGCAAGAGGCTTCTGGATTGCTCAGCTCCCAAAGCACGTGCAACACTAGCGGAAGTGTGAGCTGGACCTACCCACAGGTTGCTGGGATGGCGGCGGCACTGGGGACAGCTGCCAGCACTTGGCAGGAAGATGAGAGTCAGGGAGGGTGCATGCCGGTGCTCTGTGGAGAAAGGACTAGCAAGAAAGCCACTGAAAGGGGAACCTTCCTCCCCCTGGAGCCCTTACAACTGCTTGTGAGCACAGAGGGAGGGAGGAAACACAAGAGGGAAAATGGCAGCATGTCCCCTGAACACAGCCTGTCAGAGCTGGGGTGGGGGCAGGGACATGCCCCAGAGGGACAGCAGCGTAGTTGTCAGGCTGCAGTGGTCCCAGGGCAGTGGGGGTTTAATGTAGAAACTCCAGCTCGGCACAGAGTCCCCAGCGTGCCATGGGGCTTTCCACATGAGTAAGGCTGTAAATGGAGGAGGGGCTAGAGTGTTTGCAGGGCACACATGTTTTTCCTTAGCCGTAGTTGCAGGCATGGCTTTAGGGCCTGTTGCATATAAGCCGACCTGGGTGCCACCACTGCTAGAGTGTGGAGTGAGACCCGACGGGATGGAGCTAGGAGGCTCCTTACCATACTTGGGTCCACCCAGAGACACCAGTGCAGCCCCTCCCCCAGTCACAACAGCAGAGCATCCCCTGGGGGACAGAATCACCCTGCTGAGAAACACTTCTTTCTCTCTCCTGCACTGGTAGCAGGCGGGAAGGGAGCAGTCAGACCTGGGCCTGGTGGTTCTGGGCGTGCTGGCCCAGCTGGGACACATGTTGAGCAGCTCCTTGGGTGGGACTGGAGACACGGAGAAACTGCAAGTTGCTCCTGCATCTGGAGGACCTGGTGGGCTCAGTCACAGGTGTGCACAGCCTCATGTCCTTTGCCATTCACAGGGGGCATTCACACTCAGGGACCCCTGGCATTTGGGCAGCAGTGGGAACGAGTCCAAGTGTTATTACTGAGACAAGGAGGAGGAGAGACTTGCCGCAGCCACCAAGCTAGCAAGTGGGAGAGCTGAGCACTGAGCACCAGTCCCCAGCTCATCCCAAAATCCTTATCTTAATGATATCTACAAAGACCTTATTTCCAAATAAGGTCACATGCATAAGTAACAGGAGTTAGGATGTGGACATATCTTTTAGGGCAACACTATTCAATCCTCTACACAGATGAAGGAAAAACAGGTCTCTGGGAAGAGGGCAGAGGAAGTGAGTTGTGGTGGCCCCGTGATTGATATCAATGCAGCCATGCCTTTCTCAGTACACGTGGAGGGAGGCCTGGAAACAGCTGAGACTAACCCACTTGGCATCTTTGGAAGGATACACAGTTGTGAATGCTGGGGTTCAGGCACAGGTAGATCTCTCTGGCTGTTTCCCTTGGAAGACCATGCCCAGAGCAAAATGAGCCAGTTCTGAAGATGTCCACCTAGACTTTCTAAGAGGCATGTAGTACATTGAATTGTGACTTCCAAAAATATATTCTCAATTCCCAACCCCTGGTATCTGTGAATATGACCTTGCTTGGAAATAGGGTCTTTGCAGATGAAATCAAGGTAAGATGAGGTCATACTGGATTAGGGTGGGCCCTAAATTCAAAGACTGGTGTCCGTATAAGAAGAGACAACACAGACACAGGGGCGAACATCATGGGATGACGGAGGTAGGAACTGAAGAGATGCAGCTACAAGCCAAGGAACATCAAGCATTGCTAGCAACCACCAGAAGCTGGAAGAGGCAAGAAAGCATCCTCCCCTAGAGCCTTCAGAAGGAACATGGTTCTGCTGACGCCTTGATTTTGGATTTCTGGTTTCCAGAACTGTGAGAGAATGAATTTCTGTTGCTTGAAGCCACCCCAGTTTTTGCTGATTTGTTACAGCAGCCATAAGAAACTAATCCCTTGGGACAGCCTCTCTCAGACCCTCCGGGAGAGGGGGGATCTTATAGTGTGGGTGTCCCACATGGCTGTGCCTCCAGCATTCTGGGACCTACTGCACCCTGAGTTCCTGAGCATCACTGCAGGGAGACAGGAAGAGTGGCCATCTCTTGATGTTTGACCGCCTCTCATAGGCACTTGGGGACTTAGGGGACTCCTACCTGGGCTGGGCCAGGAGTAGGGCTGGACTTATAAAGCAAACTGGCGTTCATGTCTAATGTCTAAAACATTAGCACCAGGTGAGAAGATGGAAGGCCAGTCTGAGGCCCCAAGGAAAGCAAGGGGGTTCAGGCTGGGGCAGGGACTGGCAGTAGGATGCAGGGAGAAGGAACGCTTCATGGGGGCCCAGGGGCCAAGCTGGGCAGCATCTCCCTAGGGTGTTTGGTTCGGGACTTCTGAGTCATGTTGGAGAGCACCTAGGTGGGCAGACCCAGTGGTGATTCCTTCCAGCTAAGTCACTAGGTAGGCCAGGTGTGCCAGGAGACTTAGCTAAAGCTTGGGAGAGGCTCACCTTACCTGAGCTACCCGGTCACCTCAACCCTTGAAAACTGACGGCATATCTGCGATCTCATCTCAACACAGCTCCCCACGAGCATTAAGGCTGCTTTGGACCATCACTGCTAAGGAAACCCACCTAGTATTTAAAATCTCAAAGAGGAGCCTTTCCTCAAACTCCGGAAGGATGTTGGTGATTCAAGTGGGCTGGGCTGGGTGGGTGCATGCGTAATATTTGCTTAAGCAGTTGTACAAAGTCCAGGGCCTTTGATTACTCTTCTGAGGAAACAGGAACAATTAGCTTGATCCTGAACCTAACTGGTGGCATCAGAGGTCTTCATCCATAGTCTTGAGAAGCACCTTACATGTTAATGAAGTCAAGGCTGTCACAAAGCTCTTTGATCAGAATTCAGAGATAATGCTTATTTTGTTGTGGGAAGAGGAGACCATCATTTCTGGTAGGATGAGAAAGCAATGCAGTGCACAACTTACGTTGTCTTGTTTGATCCTAAAAACACCCCTAAGAGGTAAACAGGGGCAGATTTTCCTGTCCCCATTACAGATGTGAGGTCTCAAGTTTGGAGAGGTGGAAGACTTGCTGCAAGATCACACAGCTGCTAAGTGGTCCATTTGGGACCAAAACCCAGGATTTTTATTCCAAGCCTAGGCATTTTGAAGCAAGAATTATGGCTTTTTAGCTATTCCTCTTTGCTTTATTTTTTCAGTGGTTGCTCTAGGGATTACAATACACATCCTCATTTTTTTCACAGCCTACTTAGAGTTATTATAAATGTAAATGTCACATGAAATGTAGAAATCTTGCAGCCGTATTTACCACCATCCTTTATGCTCTAGTTGCCATATGTATCTACAAACTTTATAAACCCCATAAGGCAATGTTATAATTTTTGCTTTAGATAGTCATATGTGTTTTAAAGCAATTAAAACGAAAAGTTCTTTCATCTTTTCCCAGATATTTACCATTTTCAATGCTCTTGGGTTTTTTTTCCTGAAGATCTAAGTTTTTCTCCAGTGTCATATCCCTTTAGCCTGAAGGAGTTCCTTTATCATTTTATCACTTTTCTATAGCACAGGTCAGCTGGTGAAGAATTCTCTTAGTTTTCTTCTATCTGAAAATATCTTTGTTTCATCTTCATCCCCCGGATATAGAATTCTGGGCTGACAGTTATTTTTCTCTCAGCACTTCAATAATGTTCCAATATCTTCTGGCCTTCAGTGTCTCGGTAGTCTTTTAAATCATCGTTCCCAGTATATAACATGTCATTTGTTTTGATTTTCTTCTTATCACTAGTTTTCAGCAGTTTGATTATGATGTGCTTAGGCATGGCTTCCTTTGTATTTATTTTACTTGGGGTTCATTGAGATTCTTGAATCTGTAAATATACGTCTTTCATCAAATTGGGGAAATTTATGGCTAATATTCCTTCCAACCTTCTTTTGTTCAATTCTCTTTCTCTTCTATTTTTCTGAGTCTCTAGTTGCAAGTATGTTAGACCTTTTGATATTATCCCACAGGACCCTGGGGCTTTGTTCTTTGTTTTCATTATTTTTTCTCTTTTTTTCATATTGAATAATTTATTTTGATCTGTCTTCAGGTTCATTGTTTCTTTCTCTGTCATCTCCACTCTGCCATTAAATGTATCCAGTGATTTTTTTTTTAGTTACAGAATTTCCATTTGGTTCTGTTTTATAGTTTCTACTTCTTTACTAAGAATTCCTATACTTTTATTCATTGCAGGCATATTTTCATTTACATCACTGAACAAAGTTACAATAGTTGCTTCACCTGCTTGGGCCTTTCTTTATCCAACTATAAGTGGGGCTATTAGGCTGACTCCACCATATTTTTAATAAGCATAGCTGAGCCTTGAGATAATAAATATCACAAAAGCCTTTATGTCCCAATTAAGAAAAGCCTGTTCCCAGTGCAACCATCACCCCATTAAAAAAAAAAAAAAAAAGTTTTTCCTTAACAATGGATGTGGCATATTTTAAGGCTCTTTTGTATGTATTAAGGTCCAAATGTGTCTAATTGCTAGTGTTCCATTTCCACAGTGGGGATGGAACAAGAAACTCCCTGATGGGAAGTGAGATGGAGAGCAAAGAACTGGATGCTTTTCACAGACAGGATAATTAAATATCCCTGCAAAGGTTCAAAATGCACCAATCACCTACCTCTGCCAGGACAGCCCCCAGCTCTACTAATCAGCAGATATTTGATCCCAAAAAGATGTATTTATCTACCATTTGCTGAGAACTTGTGATGCACCAAGCACCAGGAAGGTGCTTCACCTCATTTAGGTTTCACAGTCCCCCATGAAGTGGGTCCTATGACTGTTCTCATTTTACCAGCGAGGAGATGGGGGCTCAAAGAGGGTAGGTAATCCATCTTGGGTCTCACAACGATTAAGTGGCAGGCTGACTCCAGATCCTAAACTCTTTTCACTGGGCAGTAATGCCCCCTTGTCTCCAATTCTCCCACTTGTCCATCATACTACCCCTGTGCGTACTCAACCTCAGAACTTGTCTCAAAAACACTGCCCCCCAGGCACCTTGTTCTCATATCACTGCCATCGTTCTTATGGTTCCAGGCAGGTAAGAATAACTGGAAACTGTGATTTCAGATAGACACAGAGTCAGAAACAGGTGGATCAAAAAGCAGAGCAGACATCCCCCCTTAAAGTGCCAGGTCAAGTTCATTTTGCTTTTACTTATGCCACTGAGTCTCCCAAATCAATGCATCTATTTACTAATTGACCTTCACTGCCCAGTACCGGCCAATAGCACCATCCCTCTAGCCAGATCCACAACTGACAATGGGAATGGTGCAGGACCGAGCAGCATTTCATTCTGACTCGATGGCAGTTCACAATAACAACAATCCATCCAAAACCATCCTTCCAGGGCCTAGGAATCCCATTCTTATGGCCTCTCTAAATCCTATTCATGCTTTAAAACCCACTTCAAGAACACCTCCCTCCTCGACAAAAGCTCCCCTGCCTACCTCATTTCCAAACTACTGATCTTCTTCTCCTCGGAAATGTAGCTGCAGTTACAGCCCGTTCCTCCCATTATCCTTTATTACATCAAAAGTGTTATTCTTGAATGATCAGCCACTGTAGAAAACAGTCTAGTCGTTCCCAAAAGTCAAACATACAGTTACCCTATGGCTCAGCAATTCCATTCTGGGGTATGTATCCCAGAGAAATGAAAACACGTGTTTGCACAAAAACTGGAACACAAATGTTCACAGCAGCATTCTTCACAATAGCCAAAAATAGGAACAACCCAAATGTCCATCAACTGATGAATAGATGAATAAAATGTGGTCCATCCATACAACGGAATATTACGTGGCCATAAAATGAACGAAGTACTCATACATGCTATGGCATGGATGAACCTTGAAAACATTATGCTAAGTGAAAGAAGCCAGACACAAAGAGAAACATACTGTATGATTCTTTTTTATATGAAATATCTGAAATAGGCAAATCCATAAAGACAGAAAGCAGGTAAGTTGTTAACTGGGGCTGAGGAGGGACAAGGGGATTGGAGGTGCTGCTAAGGGATAACTGGGTTTCTTGTTGGGGGGATGAAAATGTGATAAAATTGACTTTGGTGACACATAACTCTGAATAGACAGGTAGTAGTGCCCAACTTACAATGGGGTTCCATTCAGATTACTCCGTTGTAAGTTGGTTCTGACATAAGTTGAATATCTCTCTTTTTTTTTAGTTTTCATTATTGTTGTTGTTGTCAGGTGCCATTGAGTCAGTTTTGACTCATAGCAACCCTATGTACAACAGAACAAACACTGCCTGGTCCTGCGCCATCCTCACAATCATTATGCTTGAGCCCATTGTTGCAGCCACTGTGTCAATCTATCTCGTCGAGGATCTTCATCTTTTTCTCTGACCCTCCACTTTACCAAGCTTGATGTCCTTCTCTAGGGACTGGTCTTTCCTGATAACATGTCCAAAGTATGTGAGATGGAGTATTTCCATCCTTGCTTCTAAGGAGCATTCTTGCTGTATTTCTTCCAAGATAGACTTATTCGTTCTATTGCTAGTTCGTGGTATATTCAATATTCCTCACCAACACCAAAACTCAAAACAGCGTCAACTCTTCTTCTGGTCTTCCTTACTCATTGTCCAGCTTTCACATACATATGAGGCAGTTGAAAACACCATGGCTTGAGTCAGGCACACCTTAGTCTTCAAAGTGACAGCTTTGCTTTTTAACACTTTAAAGAGGTCTTTTACAAGATTGCCCAATGCAATGTGTCTTTTGATTTCTTGACTGCTGCTTCCGTAGGTGTTGATTATGGATCCAAGTAAAATGAAATCCTTGACTACTTTAATCTTTTCTCCGTTTATCATGATGTTGCTCATTGGTCTAGTTGTGAGGATTTCTGTTTTCTTTACGTTGAGGTGTAATCCATACTGAAGGCTGTAGTCTTTGATCTTCATCAGAAAGTGCTTCAAGTCCTCTTCACTTTCAGCAAGCAAGGTTGTGCCATCTGCGTATTGCAGGTTGTTAATGAGTCTTCCTCCAATCCTGATGCCCCATTCTTCTTCATATAGTCCAGCTTCTCAGATTATTTGCTCATCATACAGATGGAATAAGTATGGTGAAAGGATACAACCTTGATGCACACCTTTTCCGATTTTAAACCACGCAGTGTCCCCTTATTCTAATTGAACTACTGCCTCTTGGTCTATATACAGGTTCCTCATGAGCACAATTAAGTGTTCTGGAATTCCCATTCTTCGCAATGTTATCCGTAATTTGTTATGATCCACACAGTTGAATGCCTTTGCATAGTCAATAAAACATAGGTAAACATCTTTCTGGTATTCTCTGCTTTCAGCCAGAATCATCTGACATCTGCAACGATATCACTCATTCCATGTCCTCTTCTGAATCCAGCTTGAATTTCTGGCAGCTCCTTGTCAATGCTGCAACTGCTATTGAATGATCTTCAGTAAAATTTTACTTGCATGTGGTATCAATGATATTGTTTGAGAATTTCCACATTCAATTGGATCACCTTCCTTTGGAATAGCATAAACATGGATCTCTTCCAGTTGGTTGGCCAAGTAGCTGTCTTCCAAATTTACTGGCATAGACGAGTGGGCACTTCTAGCACTGTGTCTGTTTTTTGAAACATCTCAATTGGTATTCTGTCAATTCCCGGAGGCTTGTTTTTCCCCAGTGTCTTCAGTGCAGCTTGGAACTCTTCTTCACAATAACAATGAAAAAAGTTTTCATTATTATTGCATTTTACTGTCCGTATCTTTATAAATTCAATCTTTGTCTTTGGAAGTTGGAAACTTTACATATAAACTTACAGACACATTTTAATACATACGTATATCAAAAATACACAAACCAGAAAAATTCACTCCAATGATGAAGAAAGTCAGACGACATTGGCATATTGTCAGTTGCAGCATAACTCCACTTGTGGTTAGGTTCTGGAATCATCTGGATTATCCCTGGAGATGGGGATGGGGTTTCTAGTCAGAAAATTAGTGAGAGTTGTCTGTATGATCCTTTTCCTTTTTTTCTTCATGCATTTTGCAGTAACATCTCACTGCATCCCTAATCTGCCTATCAACTTTATCAAAGTGATCAGCATTTGGGTCCATGTTTTCAAGTAACTGAAGCCCCTGACTAAGTTTAGAAAAAACTCCAGCTGATCTTTTCACTGTAAAATGTTTTGACCACTTCTGGCCCTCCTCTTCCTCATTATTTCTTTCTTCTTCAGCATTTCTTTCCTCTTCAAAATCCATTAAGTCCAGCTCTGTTGATTCCCCTTCTTTGTGATCTATGAGCTGTTCCACACTGGCGATATCAAGTTCTAAATTCAGTGTTCTTGCCATATGGATGATTTTCCCACTGATCTCTTCTATCATATTATCTTGATCAAATGCTTGCAGCGTGTTCACATAACTCAGTAATTTTTTCCATATCCCCTGCATGCATTTTCCTGTAACTTCCTCCCAGGAAGCTGTACTAATGATAAGCTATACGCACACACACACAAAACAACGGACAGTTTTAAGTGTGGTTCGTCGTTACTCAAATACGTCGTAAGTCGCAGACTAGCTGTGCCAAAAACCATTGAATTGTACGTTTTAAATGGATGAATTTTATGGTATGTGAATTGTATCTCAATAAAGCTGTTACCAAAAAAAAAAAAAAATAGTGTTATTCCTGTCCTTTCAATTAAACTGCAGATGTTCTGAGGGCAAGCTCTGATTCTCTGAGGTGCTACAGTGCTTATTACAGTGCCAAGTGCAGAACAGACTCTCAACAAATATTTGTGGATTGACCATTGATAAGAGGTCCCTGAACCTGTTGCCATCAAGTCGACTCTGACCCCTATGAGACAGAATAGAACTGCCCCATAGGGCTTTCAAGACTGTAAACTTTATGGAAGCAGACTGTCACATTTTTCTTTCACAGAGTGGCTGGTGGGGTCGAACTGCTGACCTTTCAGTTAGCAGCCAAGCGCTTAACCACTGCGCCACCAGAGTTCCTTCAAGAGCCCCACAAAAGGTTTTCATTTTTAAATGTGACAGTGAACAATAATGATCTGTTCCAAATTGGAATTTTACCTTCTCCTGTCTCTTCCCATGCATAAAAAAACAAATAAACAAAACCCAACACCATCGAGTAGATTCCCACTCACAGCGACCCTATAGGACAGAGTAGAACTGCCCAACAGGGTTTCCAAGGAATGGCTGGTAGATTCAGACTGCTGACCGTTTTTGGTTAGTAGCCATAGCTCGAAACCACTGTGCCACCAAGGCTCCCTTCCCATGCACAAGACTCTATAAATATAAAACAAAACAAGATAAAAAACAGATTTACCTTAGCATGTTAACCTGCCAGTAACTATGTCCGCATTTAAACAATACACTGACCTTGTTTGTTCTGTATTTTTCTTGCCATTTGTTTCTGTCTTGGTATATCATGGAGTATCAGAAAAAGTATCTGATTTTTTGATCAAAAGAATTAAAATCACCTTTTCTGATTATTTATATGTGTGGACAGAATGGCTAGAGAGAAGAGAGGTGAGGGGAAGAGGGAAAGAACAGAGAGGGGAATGCCCGTCGTGCATACATTGGACTCCTGAGCTTTTGTCAGCCCCTCTGCCCCATCAGGAGGGCTTTTGCCCTCCCCTGCCCTACTCCACTACGGACTCCAACCCAGAACTTTCCACCGGGGCCCGTGGGTAATGGGCCACCAACAGGCCAAGATCCCCTTGGCCCCAGGCCCTGCTGCCAGCTGCAAGCGATTATATACATTATCCCGAGGGATCCCCAGGTGTCACGTTTCCATGTGCTATGGAGTGGAAAATGTCAGGAACCTAGGCACAATCACTCACGCTTTTCCTGCCTGGTTCACATCTGTCGCCTCTTGCCATCTGTTTCCTGTTGTTGCCGCAACAAATGACCACAACCCTAGTGGCTTTAACAACACAAATTTATCTTCTGACAGTTCTGGAGGTCAGACTTCCAAACTGGTCCCACGGAGCTAAAGTCAAAAGGTCCTGGGTGGCATAAACGTTTTGCCCTCGACCACTAACCTAAAAGCCTATGGTTCAAACCCACTCAGCGGCATCTAGGAAGAAAGGCCTGGAGATGTACTTCCATAAAGATTACAGCCAAGGGGAGAATGCTGACACATTTCGGGGATTGCAACCAGTGTCAAAGAACAATTTGTGTATATTTTTTTGAATGAGAGACTAATTTGACTGTAAACGTTCACCTAGAGAACAATTTAAAAAAAAAAAAAAAACTATACAAAGTAAAAAAAAGAAACTCTGTACCCATGAGCAGTCACCTCCCCTTTTCCTCCCAACCCCCTAGCCTTAGGCAGCCAACCTAGTTTCTGTCTCTATACCAAAAACCTGCTGCTGTCCAGTCAGTTCTGACTCTGCCAATTCTGGACATTTCATATAAATGGAATCATAAAGTTAAAAAAAAAAAAATTACAGCCAAGAAAATCCCATGGAGCAGTTCTGCTCTAACACATGGGGTCACCATCCATCAGAATCGACTCGATGGCAATGGGTTTGGTTTTTCGGGGCTAAAGTCAAGGTGTCAGCAGGGCTGCACTCCTTCTAGAAGCTTCAGGGGAGAATCTGCTTGCCTTTTCCACTTTCTAGAGGCCACCCTCATTCCTTGGACCATGGCCCCTTCCTCCATCTTCAAAGCCAACATTGCAGATCTTCCGGTCTCTGACCCTGACCCTCCTGACCCCTCTTAAAGGACCTTTGTGATTACATTGCCCCCACCCCCGAGATAATCCAGGATAATCCCCTTATCACATCTCCAAAGCCCTTTGCCATGTGAGGTACCACATTCACAGGTCCCGGGGATGAGGACATGGACGTCTTTGGGGTCATTATTCTGCCCACCTCACCATTCTTCCATCACCCTAAGAAGCCCAGAGTGCTCTTGTTGGAATGAAGATCTCTTCATGTCATGTCCTTGCTTATCACCCTCCAGGCGCTCCCCATATTCAGAATAAAATCCAAATACCTTCCCATGGCCACAAGTCCCATCCAGTGAGGCCCTGCCTCCTCTCTGCCCCTCCTGCCACTGCTTCATGCTCCTGGCAGCCCAGCCACACCGGCTTCCATTTCCCCAGATGCCCAAGTTCACTCCATCATCAGGCCACCTCTGCAAAGAGGTTCCCAACCCCTATCCTGAATAAGCCTTTGTCCTTGCTATCAGGCTGCCCTGCTTAATGTATTCACACCCATGTGGTATCTAAAAAGGGGTCCTGGTGGTGCAGTGGTTAAAGTGCTCAGCTGCTAACCTGATAACCAAAAGGTCAGCAGTTCAAACCCACCAGCCACTCCGAGGGAGAAAGATGTAGTAGTCTGCTTCTGTAAAGATTTACAGCCTTGGAAACACTATGGGGCAGTCCTACTTTGTCCCTTAGGGTCGCTATGAGTTGGAATCAACTCAACAGCAACATGGGTGGGGTGGGGGAGGTGGTATCTAAAACTCCCCCATGCATTTGTTGACTTGTTCCTGCCTGTCTCCTCCCGCCGGAATACAAACCCCACGAAGGCAGAGACCTCTGTGCTAGAGCAGGCAGAGAACCTGATAGGCCCTCAGTAAGTGTTATAAGAGGGCGGAGCGATTCCCTTGGAGGCTCATGAGTTAAAGCCAGCCCGTCATCTGTTTCTTGGCTGCAGAGCCTGCTGTCTAGTTCCCAACCAGAGTTATTCAGACACACAAAGAGCACTTTGCCTCTGCCGGTTGAGAACAGAAGGGAGCTGTGTCCTGTGTGTAGGCCCCATTCTTCCACTTCTGAACACTCATTGTGCCACTACAACATATGAAGTCATCTACAACCATAACGAGATTACACAGTGAGACAAGGAGTCTCTGCTGGGCTCCTGTGCTGGGCCTTCTCCACCCGTGATCTGTAAATTTCATTTATTTAACCCTCCACTCCCAAAGCAGAGCTTGGCCTGGCTATTGATAGCAGAGAATAATATTTATTGGCTCGGGGACATAGCTTGGCTGGGCTTGGTAACCACCAAGTGGATAAATGATACCCTGTGTCTTGGCAGCAGAAGATGACTTGGTCCTTTCTGGGAGGGAAAGCCTGGGAAGCAGCGGGAAGGTGGTGATATTCAGAGACAAATGGTGGTGGATGCTGGAGGCATGGAGCGAGGCCAGATCTCAGCACATTTGACATTCCTGTGTCAGCAGGAATGTCAGGAGGGTTCGGTGTAGTTGTTAATTAGAGTGAAACCTACAATTTTCTTTAGAGAAGTGAGAGCCAGTCTAGAAATAGTCACCCAACAGCCAAGTAGGTGGAAGGCCCATGAAGCTAGAGTCTTCTCCGTCAGTAAAGATTGGAGACCTAAGGGGCACTCATTTTCATTTGCTCTCCCTAGGATGAGTTTGTCCAGAGATGGTGGAGATGCTCAAGAGCAGAGCATAGAGGCCAAAACCACGGTGAGAGAGCCCAGGGAGGTGGAGCCAGTTTGCTTTGATGGGGAGAGGGTCTAGGCTGTCAAACGGGGTCACCCAGAGGCCTTGTGAAGCCACTGGTGTAGGCACTGCTGGGTGGAGGCTTATCAACAGGAGCCTCCACACCACACTGCCACTCAGAAATGACATGTTAAGCTTTTGTGTCACACAATGTACAGTTGAACTGACTCCTTAATATCTCATGGATTTAGTGATTCTGCAAGTCAGCTCGTGTCTCCCATGTACAGAGCAGCGCCTGTTTACCCATCACCAGGTCGTGGCCTCGGGTGCTCATGTTTCCCTCTTCTGATCTTATAAAAAGCCTGTAGGAGACTATGTGTTCATTCCCATGGAATGAAACAGCTGAGGGACCCAAGAATTTCTGGGATCTCACTCCAAGGGATTAACGACTTCAATGACCTGATTGAACACGTCTTAGCAACTGCTCCTTCTCTTGACTTTCCTCGTGGTCTTTTTTGTTCCTCCTGGCACTTTTCAACTGTTTGCCAAAGAGTTCAGGCCATGCCCAAGCAGTCCTAAATGAGTGTTGGATAGGAAATAGAGATCTGACATCTCAGTAATACCTCCCCTGAGCAAAGACAATTAGCAACTCCTGACATTACACTTTGGTCCAAAGAATTCAACAATTTTTTTTTTTTTTTTAATGAAAATGACAAACAATAGCTTGTTTGGCTTTGCCTTTTGGACAAAATTGAAGCCTCCTGGTGACTAGGCAAAATCCTGCTAAAGAACAGAGATAGCCCCAGGAAAAGCCCACAGCTGGGGATGTGTGTGATGAATCAGAGTTTCTCACCCTAGTTTGTGTGCAGTAAGTGGAGGGTCTCAAGAAGGCCAATATTGAGAGATGGAAAAGCACTAAAGAGATAATAGATAAGTGGTAACTTTGGTGAAGGGTAAGATAGTATACAATACTGGGGAAGCCAGCACCACTTGTACAACGAAAGGTCATGGAAGCTCCATAGACACATCCAAACTCCCTGAGGGACCATATTACTGGGCTGAGGGCTGTGGGGACCATGGTCTTGTGGAACATCTAGTTGAATTGGCATAACATAGTTTATAAAGAAAATGTTTTACATTCTACTTTGGTGAGTAGCATCTCAGGTCTTAAAAGCTTATGAGCAGCCATCTGAGATACTCCACTAGTCTCACCCCATCTAAAGCAAGGGAGAATGAAGAAAACCAAAGACACAAGGGAAAGATTAGTCCAAAGGACTAATGGACCACAAGTACCACAGCCTCCATCAGACTGAGTCCAGCATAACTAGATGGTGCCTGGCTACCACCACCCACTTCTCTGACAGGGATCACAATAGAGTGTCCCTGACAGAGCTGGAGAAAAATTTAGAACAATCTAACTCACAAAAAACAAAACAAAAAGAAAAAAACCCAGATTTACTGGTCTGACAGAGACTGGAGAAACCCCAAGAGTATGGCCCCTGGAAACCCGTTTAGCTCAGTAATGAAGTCACTCCTCAGGTTCACCCTTCAGCCAAAGGTTAGACAGACCCATAAAACAAAATGAGACTAAAGTGGCACAGCAGCCCAGGGGCAAGAACAAGTAGGCAGGAGGGGACAGGAAAACTGGTAATGGGGAACCAAGCTCAAGAAGGGGAGAGTGTTGATGTGTTGTGGGGTTGGCAACCAATGTCACAAAACAATATGTGTATTAATTGTTTAATGGGAAGCTACTTGTGCTCTGTAAACCTTTGTCTAAAGTACAATTAAAAAAAAAAAAAACGCCCACATTGAATTTCCCACAGACCCTGTGCCATCATGAAAGGATCAGGAAAGTTTCTGGGACAATTTTGTTTTCCTCTTTGTTTTCAATTCTTTCTATGTGAAATGTGGGCAAGTATTGTGAGAATATTTCGTTTGGGATTAGAGAAGTATCCACTGCTTCTCCCTGAAGTCACAGTGTGTTCAACTTCTCGACCATATATTCCTTTGAAGGTGCCAAGTCCCTCCTAAGTTGACTCTGTGAGGCTGAAGCCATGCATCATTCTTTTTTCTCCATGTTGCCTTTGCCATTCTAAGTCCTTTACATTTCCATTTAGATTTTAGAATCAGCTTGTCAGTTTACACCCACACGCACGCACACACACACTGTGGTATGAAACCTAAAATTAAGACTTAATATATGGATTGTCTCGACATCTGGTGAAACTGGGAAGGTCTCAAATGGCCTAACCACAAGTTCCCCTCCCACTCTGCTCCTGCAAACAACGTCCCCTAGCCAAACAACCCACCAGATCAAGTGGGCCAGGTGCAGTTCCTATTTATTCCTGAGTTGTGGGTTTCAGTCCCTGCCAGCCTGCAACATTATTCAAACAAGCTAGTCACATCCCACACCTCCCACTGGAACCAGGGGACACCCCACCCTCTTGTTGCTACACAGCCTGCCACCCACAGCCCCTGGTTGTCCATTCTGTTCCCAGGAATAACCCTCCATGTGGTTCTGTGTGGTGTGGTGTCTTCTTCCCTCGAGAATAAGTACATGTGACTAATAAAATTCTGTCGCTCTCATCTGTCCAGTGTCAAATGTTGTGTGTTCGGCCATCCCCAGAATCCTTGGGTAGGAAATCTCTCCCTCAACACATACAGAAAGAGAAAGCCTGCTGAGATTCTATTGAGGTGGCACTGAATCTATACATCAGTTTGGGGACAACTGACACCTTTCTTATACAGGCATACCTCATTGTGCTTCACAGTATTGTGTTTTTTATAAATTGAAGGCTTGTGACAACCCTGCATCCAGCAAGTCTATCAGCGCCATTTTTCCAGCTTCATGTCTCTGTGTCACATTTTGGTAATTCTCGCAATATTGTAAACTTTTTCACTATTATTATATTTGTTGTGGTGATCTGTAATCAGTGATCTTTGATGTTACTATTGTAATTGTTTTGGGGCACCACAAATAGTGCCCATATAAGACGGCAAACTTAATCGATAAATGTTGTACGCATTCTGACTGGCAGTTTCCCTGTCTATCTCCCTCTCCTCGGGCCTCCCTATTCCCTGAGACACAACAAATTTGAAATTCGGCCAATTAATAACCCTACTATGGCCTCTAAGTGTTCAAGTAAAAGGAAGAGTCAAAAGCTAGAAATGATTAAGCTTAGTGAAGAAGGCTTGTTGAAAGCCAATATGCTGAAAGCTAGGCCTCTTGTGCCAGCACAGTTAGCCAAGCTGTGAATGCAAAAGGAAAGTTCCTGAAGGAAATGAAAAGTGCTACTCCAGTGAACACTTGAATGATAAGAAAGCGAAACAGCCTTATTGCTGATACGGAGAAAGTTTTAGGTCTGGATAGAAGATTAAACCAGCCACAACATTCTCTTAAGCCAAAGTCTAATCCAGAGCAAGGCTGACAGAGATGAAGAAGATGCAGAAGAAAAGTTTGAAGCTAGCAGAGGTTGGTTAATATGGTTTAAGGAAAGAAGCCATCTTCATAACATAAAAGTGCAAGGTAAAGCAGCAAATGCTGATGTAGAAGCTGCAGCAAGTTATCTGGAAGATCTAGCTAAGATAATTGATGAAGATGGCTACACTAAACAATAGATTCAATGTAGATCAAACAGCCTTCTATTAGAAGAAGATGTCATCTAGGAGAAGTCAATGCATGGCTTCAAAGCTTCTAAGGACAGGCTGACTCTCTTGTTAGGGGCTAATGCAGCTGGTGACTTCAAGTTAAAGTCAATGCTCATTTACCGTTCTGAAAATCCTAGGGCCCTTAAGAGTTATGCTAAGTCTACTCTGCCCAAATGCCACTGACCCGTTGCCATCACGTCGGTTCCGACTCATAGCAACACTATGGGACAGAGTAGAACTGCCTCATAGGGTTTCCAAGGAGTAGCTGGTGGATTCAAACTGACAACCTTTGGGTTAGCAGCCGAGCTCTTAACCACTGTACCACCTACTCTGCCTGTGCTCTGAAAATGGAACAACAAAGCCTGGATGACAGCACATCTGTTTATAATATGGTTTACTGAATATTTTAAGTCCACTGTTGAGACCTACTGCCCTGAAAAAAAGATTCCTTTCAAAATATTACTGCTCATTGACAATGCACCTCATCACCCAAGAGCTCTGATGCAGATGTACAAGGAGATTAATGTTGTTTTCATGCCTGCTAACACAACCTTCATTCTGCAGCCCATGGATCAAGGAGTAATTTCAACTTTCAAGTCTTATTATTTAAGAAATACATTTCAAAAGGCTATAGCTGCCATAGATAGTGATTCCTCTGATGGATCTGGGCAAAGTAAATTGAAAACCTTCTGGAAAGGATTCCATTCTAGATGCCATTAAGAACATTCATGATTCATGAGAGGAGGTCAAAATGTCAATATAACAGGAGTTTGGAAGAAGTTGATTCCAGCCCTCATGGATGACTTTGAAGTGTTCGAGACTTCAGTGGAGGAATTAACTGCGGATGTGGTGGAAATAGCAAGAGAAGTAGAATTAGAAGTGGAATCTGAAGATGTGACTGAATTGCTGCAATTTCATGACAAAGCTTTAATGGATGAGGAATTGCTTCTTATGAATGAGCAAAGAAAGTGGTTTCTTGAGATGGAATCTACTCCTGGTGAAGATGCTGTGAACATTGTTGAAATGACAAGGATTTAGAATATTACGTAAACTTTGTTGACAAAGCAGCAGCAGGGTTTGAGAGGATTGATTCCAATTTTGAAAGAAGTTCTACTGTGGGTAAAATGCTATCAAACAGCATTGCATGCTACAGAGAACTCTTTCATGAAAGGAAGAGTCAGTTGATTCTGCAAACTTCATTATTGTCTTATTTTAAGAAATTTCCACAGCTGCCCCAGCCTTCAGCAACCACCACCCTGATCAGTCAGCAACCATCAACATCGAGGCAAGATCCTCCACCAGCAAAAAGATTGACTCCCTGAAGGCTCAAATGATGGTTAACATTTTTTAGCAATGAATTATTTGTTAATTATGTACATTGTTTTTTTAGACAATGCTATTGCACACTTAATAGGTTACAGTATAGTGTAAACATACCTTCTATATGCACTGGGAAACCAAAAAATTCATGTGACTCACTTTATTGCAATATTTGCTTTATTGCAGTGGTCTGGAACCTAATCGACAATGACTCAGAGGTATGCCTGTATTGAGTCTTCCCTCAGTTATTCAGATCTCTCCCTCCATTTATTTTGGTCTCCTTATATTTCTCTCAATATTTCATAGTTTTCAGTGTAGAGGTCTTGCATGATTTTTGTTCAATTTATTCTTAGGTATTTGATGTTGTTTGATGCTCTTACATATGACAACTTTTAAAATTTTATTTTCAATGGTTTGTTTTTGGCAGATAGAGAAACAGTCATTTTTTGTATGTTGACCTTACATTCAGCAACCTAGCTAAATCAACTTATTAATTCTAACAGATTGTCGTTGTTGTTAGAGGTCGGTTCCAACTCACAGCAACCCTGTGTTGCTTGGTCCCATGCCATCCTCACAATCATTGCTATTTGAGCCCATCATTGCAACCACTGTGTCAGTTTATCTCATTGAGGGTCTTCCTCTTTTTTGCTGACCTTCTACTTTACCAAGCATGATGTCCTTCTCCAGGGACTGGTCCCTCCTGATAACATGTCCAAAGTATGTGAGTCGAAGTCTTTATATCCTTGCTTCTAAGGAGCATTCTGGCTGTACTTCTTCCAAGACAGATTTGTTTGTTCTTCTGGCAGTCCATGGTAATATTTAATATCCTTCACCAACACCATAATTCAAAGATATCAATTCTTCTTCAGTCTTCCTTATTCATTGTCCAGCTTTCGCGTGCATGCAAGGTGATTGGCGTAAGTAATTTTGGATTTTCTACATTATGTTGTATCTGAATGACTGTTTGATTTCTTCTTCCCCAAACCTTATGCTTTGTATTTTCCCTTCCTGCCTTTCTGTGCTGGCTAAGTCCTGCTGTGCAATGTTAAGTAAATGTGGTGACAGAGGACATTGCAGCATCACCCTCTACTGTTTAACCTCCCAGCCCCATCGGAAGCTTACAAAGGATTTTGGGAAGAGAGTAGTGGCAGCACTTGACCATTCCAAAATTCACATAGAAACAAACAGCACAGCTAGGTAGCAAAATAAAAAACCCAGGGACTTGCTCATGAGTGCACAGCAGAGTTTTCCAGAGGCTACACGACACTTCAGTTCAACGGACCAAATGCAGAAGCAGATATTGCAACTGCACTATCTTCCATTGAGCCTGGCATTAAGGAGATTTGTAAAAACATGAAACAATGTCACTCTGCTCACTAAAGTCTGTGTTTTCAGAAATACAACTACTTTTCATAAAAAATCAGTTATTTACATTAGCATGTAAAAACCCATTGCCATCAAGTCGATTCCAACTCATACTGACCCTATAGGACAGTAGAACTGCCCCCACAGGGTCTTCAAGGCTGCAATCTTTATGGGAGCAGATCACTAGTTCTTCCTCCCATGGAGCGGCTAGTGAATTCAAACCACCAACCTTTTGGTTAGCAACCAAGCACTTAACCCCTGTGCCACCAGGGTTCCTCATTAACATGTAACAGGTTTATTATTATTCTAAGTAAATTAATAAATAAATCTCTTAAAAAAAAAAAAAACCCACAGACAACATTTACAGCAAAACTAGGATATAAAGTATGGCCCACACAGCCTAAGATACTAATGGGCAGGGCCAAACCACCACCATCTTTGTGGTGTATGGGTTTCTGCTTGGGAGAGTGCATAGGCCAGCAGTACACCTGAGAGTAGGAAGGCTCCAAAGTATCCAACAGGTGTTCTCTGGGCAGGGTGTGTGGGAGGCCCGTGTGAGAAGAGCAGGTGAGGTTAGCAAAGGGTCTGCCTGCTGCAACAGTGAGCGAGCACAGGTGCCCCTAAGGATGTCTGAAGGGCTGGGGTCATCTGGCCCCTGTGAACTCTTGAGAATGGCTGGTCAGGACTTTCTTCCGGGACAGGATGCTAAGCTTCTAACACCACTGCTGGGTGATGGGAAGGAGTTTGTTCTAGTCTCATTGTCCAGAGTAGACGGAGGCAGGGATGGATGTGGGAGTGGCCACAAAGAGCTGAGAGAAAGGACAGAATGCTGAACCTAGCAGCTGAGCCCAGCAGGGGAGCAGGGAAGGACAGGGGTTTCATGTGACGCGAGGAAGGCGTGCCCTTTCCCAGCTGCACTGGGGACAACTGGGCTTGCCTGCCGCCCACAGCAGAAGGGACATTGTCAGGCTGATTCCACACCGCAACCTCAGCAAGTCCATGGCCCAGAGGCCTGGAGGAGGCTGCAAACCCCAGGTTATCACTGCATCACCTAGGTATTTGATGTTGTTTGATGCTCTTATATATGACGATTTTAAGATTTTGTGCTTGGTCTACTGTTTTGTAAAATAAAGCCATGGGTGTTCTGTAACCGCTGCATATCAGGGAGAAAGATCAATGGAGTATTAGTCTAGAGGTGCATCTGCAGAGAACTGGGGGGAAGAGTGGGGAGTCAGTGAGCAGAGAGCCCGAGGCCGGCAGAAGGAGAGGTTGGGCTACTCCCCTCACGCACAGCATCGTCAGAACCACAGAGCTCGTGCTTCTGAGCAGTTTCCTGGTGCCAGGCATTGTATCAGCACCTCACACTTATCAACCTTCTTCATCTTCACCACAGGCCTGGAAACTGGCACTGTTCTTTGCGGGCTGAACTGTGCCTCCAAAAAATATGTTGAAGTCCTAACCCCTGGTACCTGTATGACCTTGTTTGGAAATGGGGACTTTGAAGATGTTACAGTTAAGTTCACATGAAGTCACACTGGAGTAGGGTGGGCGCTAATCCACTATGATTGGTGTCCTTATAAGAACAGAAGAGACACAGAGACAGAGGGAAGACAGCCACATGAAGACGGAGGCAGAGATTGGACTGATGTAGCTACAAGCCAAGGAATGCCTGGGATTATCAGGAACCACCAGAAGCTGGGAAAGAGGCATGGAACTGATTCTCCCTAGAGCTCTCAGGAGGAACCAACCCTGCTGACTTAATTTCAGACTTCTGGCCTCGAGAACTGTGAGATCATAAATTTCTGTCATTTCAAGCCAACCAGTTTGTGGTACTTTGATATGGCAGCCCCAGGAAACTAATGCCTATTATTATCCCCATTTTACAGTTAAGGAAACTGAGGCACTGAGAAATTACGAATTTGCCTAGTATTCAATTTGTAGCAGATGGCTCCAAAGGCAACGTCCCTAACCCCAGCACTCTGGCAAGAGGCTTTTCCTGACCAAAAGCTTTGCCCTCAAGTCTGAAAGTGCAACAGCGGTACAGACATACAGATACCAAGTGCTTCCAATCCCAGTTCTGTTTGGAGGTAACAGCAGAAAGAGGAGGGATTCCAGCTCAAAGGGCTGAACAACGGGCAAGTGGCTTGGAAACTCTGGTCAGCATTATGCCCATCTTCTCCACAGCCCTTCAAAATCGCCAACGCGTTTACTATAGTCACTGATTCAGAGAGCAGTGCCCCTAACGTTAGTGGTACATTTCCAGGCCTGAACCACTGTGGCTGCACTTTATAATCTCAGCGAAACACGTTGTGCCATGAATCAAATCACCAACGCTTGCTTCTATGCGGACAGTGACCCCTGTAGGAGAAACAAAGAACTCCGTGCTCCCTGTGGGCTCGCTGGAGGAGGACATTTTGATTTCTGGATCCCTTATCTGTCGATCTATTTTGTTCTTTGTGTGTGGAACCCGGAGAGCTTTAGACCAGTGGACAAAGGCATCAGGTTCAGGTGAGAAGCCTTAGGGATGGAAGGTCATGTCTGGCAGAGGCCTAAGTAAGGTCTTCTTGCTAAAGAGTTTGCTTCCATTTTCTAAAGAACTCACCTTCCCAGCATCTAGATGCTGCACACAGGTGACTTACCAGCATACAGGTGATTTCCTGTGTCAGTGCTGCTGTCGTGGGGGATTTGGGGAGCATCTGAGTAGCCAGGAATCAAGGAAACTTAGCGAACACAGTAGCTGTGTGGGTAAAAGCTTTACAATGCTATTCCAGGCATGCTGGGGTCTGAAAGGTCCGCGGTCACAGAATGAGTGATGGAACTGTATCTAAGTAACGGAACTCTCAAAAAGGCTTCTAGATGATTCCCGTTCCAGAGAACTTGGCATCTAAAAATGTCTCGGCAACAGGAGTGTTACAGCAAAGCCTGTGATCTATACTGAATGGTAAATGACTAATAGAATCTCGAGAGCAAGGCCACTGGGGAGATAAGGAAGCAAGTGGGTACTCTAAAGGGGGTGAGGGGAAGATCACTGTCAGGAGTGGGTGGGAGCACATCCAAGGAATGCCCCTAGCCATCTTTGCCCATAGCTTCCAAGGCATTTAAGAGACCACAGAGAACTTATGACTCAAGGGCACATGTTCTCCAAACAGTAGCAGATGGTGTCTGTGTGCCTAGCAGTTATACTCGATGGGATATTTCAGGATCTCAGATCTGCAGTCTAAAAAGAGAGTGACATATAAATGTGACATTGCGTCCTGGATGGGATCCTGCAACAGAAAAAGGATATTAGTGAAAAAAACAGTGAAGTCAAAATAAAATTGGTTACCAGTTATAAACCAATGCTGATTTCTTAGTTTTGACAAATGTCCCATGGGGATGTGAAATGTCATGTAAGAACTCTCAGAATCATCTCTGCAACTTTTCTGTAAATCTAGTTATTCCAAAATAAAAAGTTCATCTAAAAAACAATCCCGGGAGAAAGATCTAGAAGGCAGGAGAAAGTAGAGAGAGGAGAAAGTGTAGGTGGTTAGGAGAGGAAGGTGGAGCCTGTAAAGCTGGATTATAAACTCCCAGTGACAAAAGACATATGGTTCTCTGTAAGCCCAGAGGTCACTGAGATCCTTGCTCTTTGATGTTATTTGATGACAAAGACGGTAATTCTGAGGATTAGGATTATAAGAAAGCCAAGAGTCTGTCTCTATCCTGAACCCCAGGCAATCGCTTTTCTCACCTGGCAGGAAGGAAGGAAACTTCTTTTTGTACCAATTTATTTTCAGAGCAATTGTGCAAATAATAATTTACTGGTTTCCATAGACACTGCAGAGATCCTGGGTGGCAGTGATGCCATGGATTGCATAGGTCCCCAGTGTCCTTGTCCTTGATTATGGAAGCCTCAGGGAGTGCTTCAGCAGGATCCTAGAGCCCCAGTCACACCCACTACATGAGCTGGATTGCCAGTTGGAGGAAGGGAGAGCCACGTGTGCCATCTATTGAATGTGTGGTTGGAAAAGGAAGATAGATCGGAGTGGCTATATGGGCAAGTGTGGAAAAGGCAAATAGTATTTTCTGTCTCAATGAATCCTTTAAAATGATTGCTAAACCTGCACAAAACTCCTCTTAAAAAACAAAGAGCAAACATTTAACTTCTTACACACTCTTTATCTGGGAGGCAGGCATGGATTTGGAAAAGCTGCCTTTCTGGGCCACCTCCTATCCAGCCTCGCTCTTCCAAGTCTGGTGAGACTCAGCGTGCACACGTGAGGCAGCTGCAGTGGCTGCCTGGGGAATCAACAGCCTGTCTGTGACTGCGGAGGAAGGCTAACTTCTGTAGGGCTAGTTTCTTGTCCTATGCAGTCTGAAGCGAGGGGATGATGCAACGTTGCTCAGTTAATTGCACCATGCTACTCCGAAAGCTCTCCCCTCTGAGCCAATCTCCTGTGTGGAGCGCCTGACCTCTGGTGGCGGTTTGCGTAATTCCGACTAATCCCAAGGCTGTGTTGCATCAGCCACTGACTTTGGTTAGAGGTGACCCAGGCCTTGCTGCCATCCCTTGGCGCTAAGAGCGAGCGGGCCGGGCAGAGTGGTCCGAGAAGCATGATCCTGGCAGTGAGCCTCTCTGAGGCTGGGTTTTCTCATCTGTAAAAGGAAGAGAAGGCTGTGGTGGGGCCAAGTCTGAGAGCCCTAGGTCTGGCACAGGGCAGACAGGTGCCGCTCTTAACCTCCCAGGAAGTTCCATCTGTTGTGACCTTTTCTGCCCATATCCTTGGCCCAGGGAAGCTCAAGAATTAGGTTGTGCTTATGCAATGACCAAAATATGACTGGCTGTTCTGACCCAGCCAGCTGGACAGCAGACCAAAGTGGTCTGACGCTAAGAGAAAAACAAAACCCACTCTTCTACTTTCAAGAATATTATTTCCAAGCAGTGTATACAGCAAACCATTTAATTGTTTCCAGGGTGCTGGGCAGGAATGGGCTGGAGTCAAGAGAGAGGTGAGGGTGCCTGGTTTGCACAGACCTCATAATTTCAATATGCAGAAAGCCTAGTGACCTGGCTTTTCTCTCATTTACTTGTTTTATTGTTATTATTAGGAGGCTGGTTGCGCAGTGGTTAAGCGCTCAGCAGTTTGAACCCACTAGCCACTCCTTGGGAGAAAGATGCGGCGGTCTGCTTCCATAAAGATTTACAGCCTTGGAAACCTTCTGGGGCAGTTCTACTCTGTCACACAGGATCGCCATGAGTTGAAATCAACTCGATGACAATGGGTTACTGTTATTATGAAACAGTTATTAAGATGAAAATTTCACATGCACACATGGGCAAAGCAGATTAAATGCGTGGTGTGATTATCGCCACCTGCTGGACAGTACCACCTGCTGGCCCAGTACCCTAACAGAAGTGTCCATTGACTTCACTTACTGAGGAGTCCCTGGGTTGTACGAACAGTTAACATGCTAACCAGAAGGTTGGAGGTTCAAGTCCACTCAAAGGCCCCTTAAAAGAAAGGCCTGGTGACCTACTCCCAAAAAATCAGCTACTGAAAACCCTATGGAACACAGTTCTACTCTGACTCGCGAGGTCACCATGAGTCGGAGGTGACTCATTGGCAACTGGTCACTTTCTGGAAGCTAGGCCTTGAGTTCCAAGAACCCACCCTACTGTACCCTGATTTCCTCACAGCACTGATCTTTACCGGATCTTACATTTAAGATGAATTGAAGGTAACATTAAATACACTACTTAAGAAAATAATTAGTTCACTGTCTGCTAGTATAGAGATTTGAAAGACTGGAACTCTGGATATATTTTGATGGGATATTAAGGGCCGGTAGTGGAATCCACCCTGGGAGAGTCTCAACAGCAGAGGGAGACGGGGTCTTACTCATGCTGACAGCAATTTCACCTGCGTCACGACTGTGCCTTGGCCAGCTTCCCCCAGTTCTCTGGAATAAACTACTTAGCTTTCTAACTCTCAGCGCTGACCATGCTCCCGGGGCCGTCTCTGCATTCCCTTCTACCCTACCCCAGGCTACAGCTAAAAAAAAAGAAGAAAAACAGACAACTTCCCGGTGGTGGAGGGATGTGAATCAGAGAGTTCATGTAAGTTTCCCGTGGCTGCTGTAACAAAGGACCACAAACTGGGTGGCTTCAAACGACAGGGATTTATTCACTCACAGTTCTGGAGGCCAGCAGTCTAAAATCAAGGTGTTGGCAGGGACACACTCTTCTGAAGGCTCTAGGGCAGGATCTTTCCTTGTCTATTCCAGCTTTTGGTGGCCCCTAATGGACGTTCATTGGAGCATCACTTCAGTCTCTGCCCGTCTTCACACGGTCTTCTCTTCTGTGCCTTCTCTTCTCTGTCTCAGATCTCCCTGTGCCTTTTTCTCTTGTAAGGACATCGGTCCTCAGATTTAGGACCCAGCCCAAATCCAGGATGAAGTCAATTTGAGATCCTTAACTAACTACATCTGCTAAGACCTTATTTCCAAGTAAGGCCACATTCTGAGATTCTGAGTGGACGTGAATCTTGCAGGGACACTATTCAGTTCACTAGAGAGCCAAACACCAGATCCTTTAACGGGGATGTTAGGGATGAGAATTAAAAGTCTGTAAGGTGGCTATCAAGCTGCATGTGGCCCAGATACATTCATGTGGAAGACAAGACTTGTAGTGTATTCAAAACATGGTCAGAACCAGCTTAGCTCTCATTCCGTCAATGACGTATTCCTTCAGAGAGCCTCTGTGCCTCCGCTAGGACTTTCTAGGTCCTGATTTCTATCTCTTTTGAGTTTTGCTATCACATATGTAAGCCTCTTCAACTTTACAAATGGATGATCCACACAGATTATATCATACTAATATATCTGACCACGATCCCTCTGTCAGTGTGTCATACTGTGGTGGCCTTTGTCAAACACCAGCAGGATCACTCATTGTGGACAGGTTTCAGCGGAACTTCTAGACTAAGATAGATTAGGAAGAAAGGCCTGGAAATCCACTTCTGAAGATCAGCCAATAAAAACTCTAGATCACAACAGTAAAGTGCTGGAAGGTGGGCCCCTTAGGTTGGAAGGCACTCAAAATACACAGTGGCCGCAACAAGGGACTCGAGCATAGCAATGATCATGAAGATGGCACAGGACCAGGCAACGTTTTGTTCTGTTGTTCATGGGGTAGCCATGAGCTGGAGCTGATTCCAGGGCAACCAACAACAGCAACAAAATATATGAGCATCTAACATACCCCTCCTCTGATCCTGTCAGATAAAAGCCAGCTGCATCCCTTTGTAAGTCACTTGGGGACTTCACTCTTCCACTCTTTATTCATAATTTATTAACATTTTAAAAAATAGCACAAAATTCTGTCCTCTGGGGTTACAAAGGTGAATAAGGCCAGGCCTGAGGGAGATGAAAATCTATTGGAAGAGAGGTACATCCCGTGGGTAATTAAAATGTCATGCAGTTACTTTCCAGAGCAGTCCCTGAACCATTACGGGAAATGCTGTTAATGGGAGAATCTTGACTTAAGTGGAAATTAGATAATCTGAATATTATTTCTGGCATATCGTTGAAATCCTGGGTAACATTTAACCAATTCCCCAGTCCAGTTTCCGAGTACAAAATTGGGATTGTCTCTTACAATGTACCAACGATCTGATTCTGGTGTGAAAGTCTCTGTTGTATTTTAGATGTTCTATACAAATTGCATCATTCGTGAGCTTGGCCACACATAGAATGATATGGTTAGCCGCTTACCCAGAACGTAGGTTTCAGAATGGTGCTTCCGTGAAGTGCTGATACCTGGCCTCTTGCAGGTGGCCTGTGAGCAGAGCCTTGCCATGATTTGAGAGGAAAAGCCCTTCTGGAGAATCAGGAGGATTTAGTGCAAGCTATTCTCAGGGCCAGGCAGGTGGAAGTTAAGTGGCCCCTGCCATGAGCCCCAAACACAAATTGTTGACTATGATCAGACTTTGAAACTGAGCTGGTTCCTAGGTTGGTCAACATTAACAAGTCACATCCTCAGATGGCAATATTATAGGGATGTTTTATATCAATTTACTTTTGGAATCATCAACATCTACTGTTCTTTGGTCAAGGAGTTTTATTATTACTATTTTTTTAGCATTAGGGATAGATTTGCACTGCTTCATATACTGTATTTCGTCTAGTCTGGGGCCTTTGGTGACTGCATGCAGGAAATCTGAGCCTTCTGGCTGAGGATTCAAGGGCATTCTCTCTGGATCTCTGGGAAACACAGGGGAGCCTGCAGGCTTACAGGAGTCACAGTCTCATCAAAACCCACAAGCTCACTGAGTGTTGTTAATAGGACATCAAAGATGGTCTCCTACTTCGGGAGCAAGGGAGAATGAAGAGAACAGGATACAACGAAAAGATTAGTCCAAAGGACTAATTGTCCACAGCTACCAAGACCTCCACCGGACTGAGTCCAGTACAGCTAGATGGTGCCCGGCTACCACTGCTGACTGCTCTGACCAGGATCACAACAGAGGGTTCTGGACAGAGCTGGAGAAGAATGTAGAGCATAATTCTAACTCAAAAAAAAAAAAAAAAGACGAGATTTACTGGCCTAAAGGAGACTGGAGAAACTTCAAGAGTATGGCCCCCAGACACCCTTTCAGCTCAGAGGCGAAGTTACCTTCGAGGTTCACTGTTCAGCCTGGGAGTGGACAGCCCAGTAAAACTAAATGAGACTAACGAGGTACAGGAGTCCAGTGACAAGGGCCAGAAGGCAGAGGGGGAGTAGGAAGCTGATAATAAAGAGCACAAGTTGAGTAAGGATACTGTTGATGTGTTGTGAGATTGTTAACCATTGTCATAGGGCAACATTTGTAGTAACTGTTAAATGGGAGGCTATTTTGTCCTGTAAGCCTTCATCTTGGGTGAGGATGGCAGCACCATTGGAAGAGCATAGTCAATGTCACTTAAATGTGTACGTAAAAAGTTTTGAAATGGTGTATCTTTGGCTATGTGTATTTTCACCAAAAAAAAAAAAAAAAAAAAGCTGAGAATTCAGAGGGTTAAAATGTTGTGGGGTTGTTAACCAAAGTCATAAAACAGCATCTGTACTACTGTTTCATGAGAAACTGTTTGTTCTGTAAGCCTTCACCTGAAGTACAATAAAATATTTTAAAAAATAATAATAAAAAATAAATAAAAGGAAAAAAAAAAAAAAAAAGATGGTCTCCTTATTTGCAACCGGTGCATCCAGCACAGCTTCCATCATCTTTTGCTGCACTTTCTATTTTCTAGGCTGTGGTGTTCCCCTGCCCCGTCTCTTCACATCTGATGACTTACAAGTGTCATTGCTGTGCATGGGACACCTCTGAGCTCCGGTAATCAAGAAAGTGTGGCAACGGCCGGCGGGAAAGGGGCCCTGCACATGTGCGCTGAGCAGTGAGAGATGCTGCAGCACAGATCTTTGCTCAATACCAGTCAGAAGGAAATCCCCTGAAGTGTTAACAGGGGCTGAATGGGGCAGGGGAGACTACAGGTGATTTTGAGGTTTTATTCATTATATTAGTCTGTGCTTTCCAAAACACTTTTAAAATCAGTATCTATGAATCATATATAGAGTCACCCT
The DNA here is from genome assembly GCA_030035585.1 of Dugong dugon. Lineage (NCBI taxonomy): Eukaryota > Metazoa > Chordata > Mammalia > Sirenia > Dugongidae > Dugong > Dugong dugon. The sequence goes on from CM057478.1 coordinate 31,993,798, forward strand.
GACAAACACCATTTAAAAACCAAGTGATGCTGCATTTCCAGAATATGGCAGACTAGGTTATGTGGACCAGCCCTCTGTATGAGCCTCCTGTAGCTGTTGCAACAAACGACCACAAACTGGGTGGTATCAAACAACAGAAATGTATTTCTCACGTTCTGGAAGCCAGAAGTCTGAAATCAAGGTGTCAGCAGGACCACGCTCCTCCCTCTGCAGGCTCTAGAAGATCCTTCCTTGCCTCTTCCAGCTTCTGGTGGCTCCCAGCCTTCCCTGGCTTGTGGCAGTATCACTCCAGTCTCTGCCTCCATCGTCACATGGCCTTTTCCCGTGTCCCTGCATCTCCAATCTTGCTCTTCTGTCTCTTATAAGGACAACAGTCATTGGATTTCGGCCCACCCAGGTAATTCAGGATGATTTCATCTTGAGATACTTAACTTAATCACATCTGCAAAGGCCCTATTTCCAAAATAAGGTCACATACACAGAAACCGGGGGTTAGGATGTGGACATATCATTGGGGGGCAGGGAAGGGTACAATTGAAATCACTACACCCTTCCATTCAAAACAACTAACAAATACTGGATAAGTGTTGAAACACATCTTCTTAAAGGCATCAGAGAGCTAACAAGGAACCAGGAATTCCCAGATCAGAGTCCAAGGGAAAGAGAAGCCACTGCGCCCTGTTGCTGCTTTTGCTTCTGGGCCTCTTGCCTCTCCACACCTAACTAGTTTTGACACCTTCAAAGGGCAAAGAAAAAGTAGTCAAGGCCAAGGCTGCCCAAGGTGGGGTCTAAGGAGATCCCTTCCAGATTAGGTTGAGAGCCCAGAGCTATGCCCTGAGGGTGAGGGTGGAGCAAAAGGACCGGGGCACCCCACTACACGCGGGAACATGAGGACATCTTATCAGTGCTGAGTGGGGCCACTAGGGTTCCGTGAGATATTGTAACCATAGTCCAGCCCTTCCTTGGATTTTCAGCTCAAATTTGCATCACCTCGGTTGTCAAAAAAAAAAAAACCCTAAGCCACGAACCTGGGTTCAAGAAGTCATGAACTGGTGGCACTGAAGGTTGCAGTTCCCTCTGGAGAAAGATGCCTTCATTGAAATCTTTCAGAGAATTTTCACAATTTCCCAGGGATTGAAAGTATTTGCAGGGAATGGGAAACTATAAAAATGACCTAGCAGTTTTGAGAAAGAAACAAACAGAACTTTTGAAAATAGAATAAACATATTTGATGGGCTGAGGAGAGAATAACTGAACTAGTAGATAAATCAGAAAGAACTATCCAGAATGCAACACAGAGAAACAAAGAGATGGAAATTGTAAGAGAGAGATTAACAGACATGGAAGACAGAGTGGAGAAGTATGTCACATATTTAAGTTCCAGAAGACGAGGAGAGACAGAGAAGGAAGCAATGACATTCTTTGAAGAGAAAATGGTGAAGAAATTCCCAGACATTATAAAGCTGCCATGCACAGATTCATGAAGACTTGTAAACCCCAATCAGGATAAATACAGAGGAATTAATATCTAGATACATCTTAGTGAAACTGCAGTATAACAAATACAAAGATAAAAACAGAGAAAAAAATACAAATTACTTTCCAGAAAGATCTCTAGAAAATCTCTAAATATACAGAAACTAGTAAATCAAAAGGGAAATTAGAAACTATTTTGAACTGAATGAAAATCAGAACACAACATATCAAAATATGCAGGATGCAGATGAAGCAGTACTCAAAGGGAAACCGATCTCACTAAATACCTATGCAACTACTCTTCACTTATCAACTAACTCATTATCTATCATTTTGCATTTACAACAACAGTAAAAAAATCTACTATCTATTTTGTGCATTAATGATGTACTCTGGAAGTAACAAATGCCAAGGTGTGACATGAAAATAACGCTGGCTGTGATGGTTTAGGTTATGTGTCTACTCGGCTGGGCCATGATTCTGGGTGCTTTGGCAGTTATGTAACGATGTAGCTTGGCAGTTATGTAATGATGTAACTTCACAGTTATGTAACAATATAATTTGGCAGTTATGTAATGATGCAGTCATCCTCCATTTTGTGATATGATGTGGTCATCCTCCATTTTCTCCTAACACCAATTTTCACATAACAACCTGGTCTTTGGAACCTAACTGTGTCTGTTAGTGAGAAGTGGGTATATTAGAGATCTCAAATCAATGACCTCACCTTCCAACTTAAAAAACTAGAAAAAGAAGAGCAAAACAAATGCAAAATAAGCAGAAGAAAGGAAATAAAAAATCAGAGAGGAAAATAATGAAAAAGGAAAAAAACAAGAGAAAAATCAATGAAATCAAAGCTAGGTTCTTTGAGAAGAGCAATAAAATTGATTGTCCTAGACCCAGACTGATTAGGAAAGAAAGAGAGAAGACACAAATTATCAGTATTAGGACTGAGATACAGAACATTGCTATAGATTCTACAGATATAAAAAAGATTGTTGTTCCTCGCTGTCGAGTCATTTCCAACTCATGGCAACTCCATGTGTGAAGAGTAGAATTGCTCCATAGGGTTTTCAAGGCTGTGACCTTTCAGAAGCAGATTGCCGGCATTTCTTCCAAGGTGCCTCTAGGTGGCTAGTAGTTGAGCACTTAACTATTTGCGCCACCCGAAGATAATAAGGGACTATTATGAACAACTTTTTTGCCAATAAGTTCAACAATTTAGATAACATCGACATACTACTAAAGTTTACTCCAGAAGAAACAAATAATGTATACAGCACTACATCTATTAAAAATTAAATTTGCAGTTAGAAAGCTTCCCACAGAGATAATTCCAAGTCCAAATGGCTTCACAGGTGAATTTTACCAAACATTTAAGCAAGAAAGAATAACAATTTACACCAACTCTTAGAAAATTGAAGAGCAGGGAACACTTCCAGGGTTTTCCTATGAGAAAAGCATTACTTAGATACCGAAACTGAACAAAGACATTATAAGAAAAGAAAAGTACAGGCCAACATCCCTCTTGAACATAGATGCAAAATTTCTTAACAAAATTTTAGCAAATCAAATCCAATAACATATTAAAATAATAGCACATTACAACCCAGTGGGGTTTGGGCAGTGTAAAGTTGGTTTAATATTCAAAAATTAATCGGTACAATTCACTATATTAGTAGATTAAAAAAAAAAACTGAATGATCATCTCAATCTATGCAGAAAAAAACATGACAAAATCCAACATCCATTTCTGATAAAAACTCTTAGGAAACCAGGAAGAGAATATTTTCAACTAGATAAAGGCATCTATGAAAAATCTACAACTAACATTGTACTCAATGAGGAAAAACTGTATTAATTTTCTATTACTGTGTAAGAAGTCATCTCAAACAGCACAGCTTAAAACAACGTCTGATCTATAGCTAATTGATCAGAAGTCTGAACAGAACATACCTGAGTTCTCTACTCAGAGTCTCACAAGGCTAAAATCAAAGTGTCAGCCTAAAATTAAGTCGGGATCCTCTTTTAAGCTCACATGACTGTGCCAGAATTCAGCTCCTTGTGGATGTAAGACTGAGGTTTCCATTTTCTTGCTGCTGTCAGACAGGGGACACTCAGCACCTGGAGGCTGCCCACATTCTTGCCACATGGCCCCCTCCATCTTCAAAGCCAGCAATGGAGACTTTCTTTCACATCAAACCTCTTTCATGCTTCGAATCTCTAACCCAGAAGAGTCCAGTCCATTTAAGGACTCACATAATTATGTCAGGCACACTGAAGATAATCTCTTTCTATGCCGTATAAGGAGCCCTCGTGGTGCAGTGGTTAAGAGCTACGGCTGCTAACCAAAAAGTCAGCAGTTTGAATCTACCAGCTGCTCCTTGGAAACCCTATGGGGCAGTTCTACCCTGTGCTATAGGGTTGCTATAAGTTGGAATCGACTTGATGGCAATGGGTTTTATGCCATATAAAATAACCTAATCAACAGAGTGAAATCCATCATATTCACAGTCCTAGGGATCATACAGGGCATGTACACCAAGGGTCGGGAGTCTTGGGGAACGTTCTGGAATTCTGCCTACCAGAGACTGAATGCTTTCTCCCTAAAATTGGGAACAAGGCAAGAATATCCACTCTCACCTTTTCTATTCCAACATAATACTTAAGGTTCTAGCCAATGAAGTAGGCAAGGAAAATAAATAGAAGGCATATAGATTGAAAAGCACAAGTTAAATGGTCTGTCTTTATAGACAGCATGATCATCAATGTATACAAGTCGATAGAATCTACAAAAAAGCTACTACAACTAATAAGAGATTTAGTAAGGTTGTGGGAGACATGGTTAATATAAAAAAATCAATTATATTTCTATACACTAGCAACATACAATCAGAAATTGAAATTAAATGAACAATACCATTTGAAAAATATGAAATACTTAGTGATAATCTGACAATGATGTATAAGACCTGCACACAGAAAACTACAAAACATTGCTCAGAGAAGTTAAAAAAGATCCAAATAACTGGAGAGATGTATCGTGTTTATGGGTTGAAAGACTCCCATTGTTATCAATGTTCCCCAAATTGATTGTTGTAGGGGAAAAATATCATAAAGTTTGTAAAACAAAAGAAAGTTTTATTCAGCATATATTCAAAAGGGCAGAAGTGGGAAGCGGACAAGCATGTTGCTAGAGCCATGTTTGCCCAAGTCCAAAGAATATTACAAATCGGCAAAACCATTGAGAGCTTAGCCTTTTCAGACTGGCTAGAAACTGTGAACCTAGATTTTGAATTGTCTTTCTTAACAATCATTGGTACAGGGTTTCAGTACGGAGAGTCAGGAAGCTCTTCATTGGTCCAACAAATTTCTATTCACTAAATGCTAATAGAAAAAAGAGTGGAAAGTCTCTTGTGTTGTGTTTGATTGGCTTTATGTGAAAGTTTCCCTAAAAGATACTTTGCAAGATTGTCTTAGCTATTGTCTTTATACCTCAGGGCCCGGTTCATGTGTCCTTGGGAGTCCTTGTGAGCCCAGCTCCAGCTGGGTCACATTCTGTATGCTCAATGAGAGGGAATAAATGATTCTAATATTAATTTCCTAAATCATGATCTATAGATTCAATGCAATCCCTGTCAAAATTCTAGGAGGTCGTTTATTTAGAAATTGACAAGCTGATTCCAAAATCCATATGGAAGTGCAAGGGACCCAGCATAGCTAAAAGAACTTTGAAACAGAATGAAGTTTGAGGACTAACACTACCGGATTTAAAAACTTTTTATAAAGCTACAGTCATGAATATAGTGTAGTACTCGCATCAAGATGGGCAAACAGATCAATGGAATAAAGTGGAGTCTAGAAATAGGCTTGTACATATATGGTCAATTACGAAAAGGCAATTCACTGGAGAAAGGATAGGCTTTCAATAGGTGGTGGTGGTGTTGGAACAACTGAATATCCATTTGCTGGAGTAGGGGGGAAGAAAGATAAGAAAAGCAAAACAAACAAACCACTTTGATTCATACCTTGCATCCTCTACAAAAATTAACTCGAAATGAATTATATGTCTATATGTAAAATACGCAACTATGAAACCTTTAGGAGAAAACACAGGAAAATTGTGACTCTAGACAGGTATTTCTCAGCTATGACACCAAAAGCATGATACATAAAGAAAAAACTGATTAATTAGACTTTTATTAAAATTAAGAACTTCTGATCTTGAAAGATACTCTTAAGAGAATGGAAAAGACTCACGATGGACAGAAACGATTTGTATTTCTCCTTTCTTCCTTTTTTTCTTTATTGCTTGTTTTATTTCACAAAGTATTTGAGGAATGTCCTCATTTACATGTTTGTCTGCCTCACTAGAATGAAACCTCCTTGAAGCTGGAGCTTGGGTCTTCAGTTCTGTATCCCTTAGGGGGTCTAGTATAATGCTCCACATGTTGTAGAATTCTATAAATGTTGTTAAATGAAATGGTTGTCAGCCAGTTCAAAATCATGACCTCCCTTCACAGCACACAGACTCTCTTAAATTTGTATTTTGCTTTTCTAAGCTTTTTTTTTTTTTAAATTTCACTTGATTCTCCCAAGAATTTTGTGTAGTAGGTAGGTTGGTTTATTAGTCTCTTTCCAGATGGGAAATGTGAATAGAACCACTTCATCTATGTCACACTTGGGAGAACTCTCCAATCACACAGATTATCTGAGGTGAGAATAATAGGAAGTTAGCATACTTTCCCTCAGTTTTATCCACTATTGTCTTTTTTTTCCTCTTCTGGACTTCAATTTGAAAACAGCAGAGGGCGCCTAATCGCACAAGTCACTCAAAGTTAATGATGTATTAGATTTAAGATAATCAATTTAAGTTTCAAAAACGTGAATTTCACTAAAATAGGACCTGTATTTAATCTTTTTATTATTTTAGGATTCTATCTCATTTAAAATGTTCTATTCTCTTCTTTCTTGGTAATGAGAATTTCAACCACACGTAAATCACCATGACATATGTAATCCAAAAGCCTTCCAATTTAGCTTCAAGATTCTTTTAGATAATAAAAGTATTAAACTCTGTGTCTGCCATATCCTTCTAAATCTTCAATAGGGAATATGCTTCCCCATTTACAGCCCTTAAGAGGGGACCACTGTAATGTCTTGCAGATAGATGGGCTATGACTAAAGGACAATTTTGCTTCAAGTGCATTGCCTCAAGGTTACCCAGTATCCTTTGGAAGGTATAAAAAGGATTAGTTTTGTTCTTAAAGTCATATCACACAAAAGGCAAGTAACTATTCCTCCAGGGCCATAGCTATCTGTGAGAATTTGATCTTTTGTAGCTTTTTGTAGATGATGGTATGCTTGGAGGCTGAGGGATCAGTTTATTTGAAAAGTTCCAGCTTCTTTTTAATTTTTTTATTATAAATGGGTTTAATGCACCCTACTTGAAGCTTACAAAGTATCAAGAGCAGTACTATGCAATAGAACTTTCTGCGATGAAGAAATCATTTATCTGGGCTGTCCAATATCGTAGCCCAATGTGGCTATTGACCACTTGAAATGTGGCTAGTGTTACGGACAGTTGAATTTTAATTTTTGTAAATAATATTTTATTGTATTTTTAGTGAAAGTTTACAAAGAAATTCAGGTTCCCATTTAACAATTTCTACACAAACTGTTCAGTGAAATTGGTCCAGATCCTTTTTAATCAATTTGTCTTTTTTCCCCTAACGTCACACGTTCTATTCTGCTATCAATGCTTGTGATAATGGTAGCCTTAATTCTGATCTATCTTTTCTTCCACTGTTTCCCCAAATTTCATTTTTCTTCTTAAAGAACTAGGTTTTACAGACAAGGCTTGGAGTTGGTTGGAAATGTATCTCTCTGGTTGCTCAGTTATTAGTAATTGATTGGATCTAAGGTAATTTGTTTAAGGCTGAGCCTTTTGGCAGTTCACCTACTAAAAAGTTAGAATATTTCCTGATTTATGCTTTCCCTTTGCCAAATTTTTGCTTGTCCTTGTCCTTAAACTATCCTGTTTCCTTGATTACAAGCTCAAAGATGACATCTTCTAAGTAATGATAAGCATTTTCACTCAGCTCCATCTAAACCACAGCATTTTCATGCTTTACAAATCATTTTCTCGTTTATTACATTATTTGGGTCAAAACGTTGAGTATAATCCTAAAGGCAGTCAGATCTTACTTATCATTGTTTCTCAGGCTTGATACACTGACTGCCCTCAGAGGGTGGTATCATTAACCGTATTCTTTCAATACACTACTTGTCTGTCAGTTTGTTGTACTGTGGTGGCTTGTGTGTTGCTGTGATGCTGGAAGCTATGCCACCGTATTTCAAATGTAAGCAGGGTCACCTGTGGTGGACAGATTTCAGCGAAGCTTCCAGACCAAGACAGACTGACAAGGACCTGGTGAGCTACTTCTGAAAAAATTAGCCACTGAAAACCTATGGATAGCAGAACACTGTCTGATATAGTGCCGGAAGATGAGCCCCTCAGGTTGGGAGGCACTTAAAACATGACTGAAGAAGAGCTGCCTCCTCAAAGTAGAGTCGACCTTAATGACGTGGATAGAATAAAGCTTTTGCGACCTTCATTTGCTGATGTGGCATGACTCAAAATGAGAAGGAACAGTTGCAAAAATCCATTAATTATCGGAATGTGGAATGTACGAAGTATGAATCAAGGAAAATTGGAAGTTGTAAAAAATAAAATGAAATGACTGAAGATCAATATCCTAGGCATTAGTGAGCTGAAATGGACCAGTATTGGCCACTTTGAGTCAGACAATCATAGGGTCTACTACGTGAGGAATGACAAGTTGAACAGTGTCACATTCACTGTCAAAAAGAACACTTCAAGATCTATCCTGAAATACAACTCTGTCAGTGATAGGATACTATCCATACACCTATAAGGAAAACCAGTTAATATGACTATTATTCAAATTTATGCACCAACCACTAATGCCAAAGATGAGGAAATTGAATATTTTTACCAACTTCTGCAGTCTGAAACTGATCAAACATACCATCAAGATGCATTGATAAATACTGGTGATTGGAATGCAAAAGTTGGAAACAAAGAAGAAGAATCTGCAGCTGGAAAAAATGGCAATGACATGGGAGATCACACGATAGAATTTTGCAAGACCAACATATTATTCATTGGAAATATATTTTTTTCAACAATGTAAATGGCAATTGTACACGTGGACCTCACCAAATGGAATACACAGTAAACAAATCAACTACATCTGTGGAAAGAGATGACAGAAAAGCTCAATATTATCAGTCAGAACAAGGACAGGGCTGAATGTGGAACAGACCATCAATTGCTCATATGCAAGTTCAAGATGAAACTGAAGATAATTACAAGTCTACAAGAGCCAAAGTATGACCTTCTGTATATCCCACATGAATTTAGAGACCATCTCAAGAACAGATTTGACGCATTGAACACTAATGACCAAAGACCAGACGAGTTGTGGAATAACATCAGGGACATCATACATGAGGAAAGCAAAAGGTCATTAAAAAGACAGAAAAGAAAGCAAATGGATGTCAGAAGAGACTCTGAAACTTGCTCTTGAACATAGAGTAGCTAAAGTGAAAGGAAGAAATGATAAAAGAGCTGAACAGAAGATTTCAAAGAGCAGCTCAAGAAAACAAAGTATTATAATAAAATGTGCAAACACCTGGGGAGAGAAAACCAAAGGTGAAGAACATGCTCAGTATTTCTCAAGCTTAAAAAACTGAAGAGAAAATTCAAGCCCTGAGTTGCAATACTGAAGGATTCTATGGGTAAAATATCGAACGACACAGGAAGCATCAAAAGAAGATGGAAGAAAAAGAGTCACTGTACCAAAATGAACGGGTCAACGTTCAACTATTTCAGGAGGTAGCATATGATCAAGAACCAATGGCAGTGAAGGAAAAAGTCCAAGCTGCACTGAGGGCATTGGTGAAAACAAGGCTTCAGGAACTGATGGATACTAATTGAGATGTTTCAACAAATGGATGCAATGCTGGAAGTTCTCACTAGTCTATGCCAAGAATTTGGAAGATAGCTACCTGGCCAATCCACTAGAAGAGATCCATATATGTGCCTATTCCAAGGAAAAGTGATGGAATGAAATGTGGAAATTATCGAACAATATCATTAATATCGCATGTAAGTAAAATTATGCTGCAGATAATTCAATAATGGTTGCACAGTACATCAACACGGAACTGCCAGAAATTCAAGCCAGATTCTGAAGGGGACATGGGATGAGGGATATCATTGCTGATGTCACATGGATATTGGCTGAAAGCAGAGAATACCAGAAAGAAGTTTACCTGTGTTTTACCAACTTTGCAAAGGCATTCAACCGTGTGGATTGTAACAAATTATGGATAACTTTGCCAAGAATGGGAATTCCAGAACACTTTAATTGTGCTCATGTGGAACTCTAGATAGAAAAAGAGGAAGTCATTCAAGCACAATAAGGGGATACTCATGGTTTAAAGTTAGGAAAAGTGTACGTCAGGGCTGTATCCTTTCACCATACTTAATCTGTATGCTGAGCAAATAATCCGAGAAGCTGGATTATGTGAAGAACAATGCAGCATTAGGAGTGAAGGAAGACTCATCAACAACCTGTGATATGCAGATGACACAACCTTGCTTGCTGAAAGCGAAGAGGACCTCAAGCACTTACTGATGAAGATCAAAGACTACAGCCTTCAGTATGGATTACACCTCAACATAAAGAAAACAAAAATCCTCACTACTGGGCCAATGAGTAATATCAGGATAAATGGACTAAAGATTGAAGTTGTCAAGGATTTCATTTTTCTTCAATCCACAATCAATGCCCATGGAAGTTAGCAGTCAAAAAATCAAACGACGTATTGCATTGGGCAAATCTGCTGCAAAAGAGCTTTTTAAAGTGTTAAAAAGCAAAGATGTCACTTTGAGGACTAAGGTGTGCCTGACTCAAGCCAGGGTATTTTCAATCACCTCATATGTATGGGAAAGCTGAACAATGAATAAGACTGAAAAAGAATTGATGCATTTGAGTTACAGTGTTGGCAAAGAATATTGTATATGCCATAGACTTCCAGAAGAACAAACAAATCTGTTTTGGATGAAGTAAAGCCAGAATGCTTTTCAGAAGCAAGGACGGCAAGACTTCATCTCTTGTACTTTGGACATGTTATCAGGAGGGACCAGTCCCTGGAGGACACTATGCTTGCTAAAGTAGAAAGTCTGTGAATAAGAGGAAGACTATGAAAAAGATGGATTGACACAGTGGCTGCAACAATGGGCTCACACATAGCAATGATTGTGAGGGTGGCGCAGGACAGGGCAGTTGGAACCAACTCAACAGCACCTAAAAACAATGTTTTCTCCTGATGAAGGAACAAATGTCCTCTATCTTAGGATCTTTTGGAAAGTCACAGACAGTAGAATGGCAAGAGCTGTTTTTCTCATTTAGCTCAATAGTCTTAACTCTAAACTCAGTACCTGGCACATTTTATCTGCACTGTGAAAAGTGGCTGTCTTAACCTACTGTCTGCAATTTTTTTAATTGTATGAATATTTTTCCAGGGAGTTAAGCCATAGCACCCCTTTGATTTTCAAAAGGGTCCAAGGTAGAAAAAGTGTTTAACCTACAGTTCAAAAATGGTGTCACAGCAGTTCCTGTGATCTTTTGTTCTGTCCTCTTCCTCTCCCACTAGACTGAGGCAGGTGGTGGTGGAAGAGACTATAGAGTTTAGTGTAAGGGGGAGGTGGGCCCACCTCTTGCAAGATGTGTGATCTGGGACTAAGGGCCTTAATTTTCCTAAGCCTCACTTCTCTCATCTTTAAAAGAGGATAAATAATCCTCACAGCCACCCTGAAGGGTGTGCCTCACGTAGGACTAAGTGAAAAAAACCAATGGAACTCTAGCGGGTTAAGCAATTTGCCTCAATTTACAGCGCCAGTAAATACTGAGCTGGCATTCGAATGCGGCCACCTCCTTCCACGGCGGGTGCCCTTACACGCTACAGATGCTTCGCCATCTAGGACAGTTTAAGAATCATCCATCGCATCAGGCCAAGCCAGGAGGGGCAGGGCGGTGTGAACGGGGCACACACAGTGAGGGGGGCAAGTGCCCAGCTATTTTCAGGTCTGGACAGCCTTTGTCTCCTTGGACACACCTTACCCAGAGCGCAAAGGCCCCAAGCTCTTCTCCAAAGACATTGGTAAGTGGGACCCTGAAGTGATGGGCCGGTACAGGGAAGTCTACCGTCCTTTCTCTCTGAGCCCTCGCCTGAGACGAGTTCGCGGGACGGGACGGTACCGGAAATGACGCGTTAAGCAGGCGCCGGCCCCCTCCCACGCGATTACTTATTTCCGGCGGGGGTTTAGCGCGCCTTCCCTCAGACTTGGCGAGATGGGCAAGAAGGGCAAGAAACAGAAGAAGGCCTGCGGAGCCGAGAAGACTGCCGCCAAGATGGAGAAGAAGGTGTCCAAGCGCTCGCGCAAGGAGGAGGTGAGTGACGCCCGCGGCCGGCCATACGCGGTTCTCTAGCGGCCAGACCAGCTCCGGTCGTGTGGCCGTGGCCAAGTCACTTCAACCTTGCGGGACTCAGTTTCCTCGTCTGCAAGACGGAAGAAGCAGCGACGCTTGTCTCATGGGAGAGTCTCACAGATGAAATGAAAACATTGGGTCCAGCGCGGCGCCTGTGCAAGCTGTGTAAAGAATACCCGCTTCCATCCCAAGCAGTCCACGCGTGCCCTTGTCCTCTCCGATGTTTACTAGACCTTCTTTGAGCCCTCACAACCCCTAAAAGCAAAGAAGCGGCCCTCTTTTTAAGTGCTTGCACTTCTTCATATGATGTCGCGACCGTTTCTGTGCTGTTTTGTAGTGTCCTCTTCCTCTCCCAGTAGATTGAGGCAGGGTGGTGGATGAAGCTGGGGTTTAGTGTAAGCAGAGCTGGGCCCGCCTCCTGGAAGATGTGTGATCTGGGAGTAAGGACCTTAATTTTCTTGAGCCTCCCTTCTTTCATCTTTAAAAAAGGATAAATAATCTTCACAGTCACCCTGAAGGATGAGCCTCAAGTGAGACTAAGTGAAAAAAAACCTGCAACTGTAGGCCTTTCCATAACAGTTGATGGTAACCATGACTACTCTTTTCTCTTGTTGAGAGCAGGATCTGCAGAGGTCTAGCATGACATGACTGAGTTCTCTGCTCATGGTCTCACAGACCTAAATCAATGCATCATCCATTTTCTTCTCAGTCATCTGAGGCTCGGGTTCCTTTTCTCAGCTCATTCAGGGTGTTGGCAGAGTTCAGTTTCTTGTGGTTGTAGGTCTGAGGTTCTCGATTCTTTGCTGGCTGTCAGCCAGGGCTGCTCTCAGCTTCTAGAGGCCGCGTGCATTCCTTGCCTCATGGCCCCCTCCCTCTTCAAAGCCAGCAGTGGAGACTCTCCCTCACATGGAATCCCTCTTACACTTACAGTCTCTTTGTTCAGGAAGCACCCAGTTCCTTTTAAGGAGGCACCTGATTAGGTCAGGTCCACCAAGTATCATCTCCCTTTCTTAAAGTCAACTATGTTATTTAATGTCCCACCATATTCACTGTCTTGGGCATTACACGGTCGGAAGTCTTGGGGACATCTTAGAATCCTGCTTTCCACAAGATTCATGTATTGCATCACCTGACATCTTTGTTTAGCTGTCTTCACAGATATATTCCTCTGTAGAAGTCAGAAAAAGACCCTGCATGACCTGGTCTGTCTACCTCATCTACTCCCCCCGCCGACCACCACCCCCAGTCATCTCCCCTCTGGCCACACTGACTTTATTCTAGGATCTCAAATATACCACATTCTTTCTACTCATGGTCATTCCCCCTACTGCAACCACACTCTTCTCATGACTGGATTCTTTGTGTCTGCCAGCTGTTGTCACCTTGGAGAGGCTTTCACGGACTAGGCTCCAGACCCACCCCACCCCACCCTGCCCCCAGCCCAGTGATTATGATGCTCAGACAAGTGTGAGAGTGCTGCCTTAGAGCCATGCAGGAATGTGCCTTGCCTAGCTCACAGATGTTATTTTGTCCGCTGAGAATTTGCTCAATATGTGAGGCACGTGGGGGCCTACTGGATTAATTGGCAAGCAGGGCAAGAGATGGGATTTGAACCCGGATTACTCAACTCCAGATCCTCTGCTTCTAATGAATGCATTATCTGCCTACTGTGATTGTGCCTCAGTTTACCATATGTGTTCAGAAAATACCATCAAAGCCTGCCCCCAACACAGAAACACAGTGAGGGCTCCTTATCAAAAGGGCCCCTGTATAAGGAGGGTTAGTGGCCGATGGCATAGCTGCAGACGGGCATAGCCTGGCCTGGTAGGCGTCCATGCCAGCTGTCCCCCAGCACTGACAAGCAGCTCTCCCTGCAGACCTGGTCCTCCTGACTCCAGTGCATTTCTTCCCCACCTCGCCCTCTTCTCTCTGCCATAAGGGAGACCATTTCTAAGGGACAAACTGCACCAGCAGCCAGGGGCTCTGACCTAACTGACCCCAGTACTCATCTATCCCAGGTCTCTCTGAAGTTCCAGTCATTCAGTAAATGTGTTTGGAGTACCCAGTGAATGTCCTTCATGAGGAGGGGTGTGGTGCCAGCAGGACAGCCATGAAATGATCGCCCACATGGAAGTACTGGGTGATGGGCACCATGTAGACTGCTGGGGAGGGTTTAAAGAGATAGGACAACTTTGGGGTCTAACATGTCTTTACTGGTAATCTGACCATTAAGATGCCTAAGGATGTATGCTGCAGAAACTGGTCTACACAGGAGATGGGCACAGGGAGAGCCATAATAGTACTGTTTACGTAAACACAAAATTGTTCATTGGCAGGAGAATGGATGTGATTGAGTCATAAGTGTGCCACGGTGAAGATGAATGGACCTAGTGTTGTCATGTATCAAGTTGTTCAACAGTGATGAGCAAAAAAACAAGTTGCAAAAGAATATACAGTATGGAACCATTAGTGTGAAATTTAAGTCTAAAACAATAACATAGATTGTTTAGGAATGCGTACCTGTGTAGTAAGAGTATAAAGAAATGTTTGCGCATCAAATTCCAGATAGTGGTTACCTTGGGGGGTGATGGTTGCATCAACTGTATCAGTAATGCTTTATTTCCAGAGTTGGGGGTTGGGTACACAGGAGTACCTTGAATTCATTTTTGTACCTTTTTGGAGGTCTTAAGTATTGCATGATACATTTAAAAATAATGAAGGCAGCATGCCTGTGAGTCAGCTGTGAGTGCATCTAACCTTTGCTGGCTCTGGGGAAATGACTTTACGCTGGGCTGAAGGGTGGGTGAAGGTAGTTCTGGGAATGGGATGCAGTTGGAGAGAATAAGGTTGTTCAGGCCCAGGGAATGGAGTGTTTGATTAAAGGAGCTGAGGAAGCCAGGGGATCTTGGAGGGTGAGGGGTTGGATGGGAAATGAGGGAGGGATACTAAGGGAGGAAACGTGGTCTGAAAGTGCAAGAAATACACCTAACGTACCTTCAGGGAAGGGAAGTCAGATGGGGGAGAAGAATGTTGGTGGGGGGGGGGTGAGGGCGGGAGCTTCCAGGTCTCAATGTGAGGAAGTAAGAGTTAAGAATGGAAAGGGACTTTCCCAATGACAGGTCACGAATCACGTGGGGTGGGGGTGGGGAGTGCGGGTGGGCACCAGTAAATACAAGGGAGCAGGAAGGACTGGGGATAGGGAACCGGATTCCAGCATTGGAACTTCTAAATCGGTGTCTGCTGTTGTATAGTAGAGAGCCTTCACACACTGATTGACTGCACAGATATTTACTGAGCCCTATTGTGCAGGCATTTCACTAAACAAGACAGTCATGCTCTCTTGGACCTTTATTTGGAGGATGAAGGGTGGAAAAAGAAAACATAAGCAAGAAAACTATCAAACCCTGCTATACAGAACACAAAATAGAGTGGTGTGCAGGCCAGGACTGGGCTTAGGAGAGGTTGTCTAAAGAATTAGCAGTGACTTCAGGGTGGGCTTGTCTAAGTGGAAGGGCCTTCAGGGGGTGATGGGAGGAGGGGGAGTTGGAATGCAATAATACGTGGAATGTGCCTGTGTCTAGACCTCTAAAAAACTCCCTTTAAGTTCAAGGCCTGAGTATTTTTGAATGTGCCAAATTCTATGTATTTCAAATGGGTGGAGGAGGGGGAACGTTATACTTCACGAATGCGATTGGACGCTCATAAGATCCGATTGACAGAGTGGGGAAACTGTTGCATGCTCTGGATTATGTCATGGATGTTATGGGTAAAGAAGAAAATGTCTCACATTGACTGCTTACTTTCCTTTAGGAAGACCTTGAAGCTCTGATTGCCCACTTCCAGACACTAGATGCTAAAAAGACTCAGATTGTTGAAACACTGTGTCCCCCACCTTCTCCAAGGTAAGGAAGTGAGGATTTGTTTCATTTTCGTTTCTGACAGTTCACTTGTGTAACTTGGAACAGTGCTGTAAAATCACCCTCAGACCCTGTTTTCATAAATGACCAGTTCATGGGGCATTTCAATCATTAAAGTCTGTGCAGAATCAGCCCCCACATAACCTTTTTTTCATTTCTTCTGAAGAACTAGAGCAAGACTGCAGGGTTTATTATCATGTAGAAGCATGAGGATTAAGTCTCCAGCCTTCTGCTCATCAGGGGGAAATTGTGCCCAGGTTTTAAAGCTCTAGGTGGTCACAACATTGGGAACAAAAATGTTGTCCCAATGGGCTTTTAAAAAGTACTTCAAATGTGTAAATTTCCTGGTGGAAAACTTAAAATTGTGATAGCTTTTTGCTACATTTTAAATTCTCATTGGAAAAGTGTGGTTATTGTTGAACATGAATTGTGTATACGCCATTTTAAATTAATTTGTAAGTTATGGCCAAAACCCAGTCTTTTGGAGGGTTTCAAACATTCGTGGAGTGTGCTGAAATGAATAGACTTTGGTCTTAACCTGACTCCTTATTCCTGTATGTTACTTCTTGGTCCCTCTACTTCAGAATTCTGGCTGTTTTATAATTAGGTTTGGGTTCTGTGATTCCTGTACTTGCTATTAACCAAGGAGAGACCATACACTGGCTGCATGGAGTTTTGAACTTAGGAAAGGCCAAGTGACTTGCATAGAAAAGCTCACTATCATTAGGAGAAAACGAAATGTGTTAACCTCGCAGGCGCCTGGGACTTTTATTTAGTTAAGAAGCGGTTGATTTTGTTTCCTTCAGAATGAGATTAAATTTGTAAGGAAAAAAAACAGTTGCCATCAAGTTGGATCCAACTCATGGCAATTCCGCATGTGTCATAGTAGAGCTGTGCTCCATAGGGTTTCCAATGGTTGGGTTTTCAGAAGTAGATCACTAGGCCTTTCTTCAAAGCACCTCCAGGTGGACTCGAACCTCCAGCCTTTCAGTTAGCAGCTGAGCACGTTCACCATTTGCACCACCCAGGGACTCCAAATTTGTAAGAGTCGTCCTTAATAGCGATGTCGGGAGTCTTTGGAAGCCTAGGATCTTGAACTTTAGGAGGAAGCTGCTACTGTGCTCCCTTTGCTGTAAACTCCTTGCTGTCCAGTTGAATCAGACTCAACAGCGACTGTATAGGACAGAATAGAACTGCCCCATAGGGTTTCTAAGGCTGTAATCTTTGTGGAAGCAGACTGCCACATCTTTCTCCCTTGGAGCTGCTCATAGGTTCAAACTTCCGACCTTTTGGTTAGTAGCCAAGTGCTTTAACCACTGCACCACCAGGCTTCCTATCCCTTTGCTATAGTGGGGTGCAAATTGTGGCCCTGGTGCTGGAATCCCACCAATCTCAGACACTGTGGATCTAACCATCACCTATTAAGAGGTGAGGAGGAGCTTAATTAGCACCAGAACCTCTCCCAAAGTTGGAGGTCCTTCCTCTTCATCTTGTAAATTCTATTAGTAATCTGGTTTTATTTTTCCCACAGGACCGGCATGTTATTGTTGGAGCAAAACAAATTATATTTCTAGACTATACTTCGTAGATGTTTTAAAAATACATTTTCATTTGAATTGCTGAAGCACACAAATCTTGGAGGTCTTTAAGGCATTAAGGAGCTGAGGAAGCCAGGGTGGCTTAGAGAGGAGGTGGGTGGGAAATTAGGCTGGGGAGATAAAACAGGGAGGAAAAGTGGTCTGGAAATGCAAGAAGTACATCAAACCTACCTTCAGGTTGAAGGGAAGTACACCAGCACTGTGTAGGGAATCCACTTTGAACGTAGTTTTTTTTTTCCTTGGATGGTGTTTTAGAACTTTTCTTAAAGTAATATCGTCCCAAAAGTCATATTTCACGTTAGGATACAATTTAACATGTTTGCAACTCACTGATTCAGCTAGAAATGCTTCCTGATATAAGGGAGCAGTTGTTGAAACAGACATAATGAGAGTAAGACCTTTTAACTGGGTAGCTTTAGTAACTTTTTACCTCATAACGCTTGATCATATTATGAAAAAAAGACACAAACCATGAAAATTGCCCATTGTTGTTAAGTATGGGAGCCCTGGTGGCGCAGTGGATAAGAGCTCAGCTGCTAACCAAGAGGTCGGCAGTTTGAATCCACCAGCTGCTCCTTGGAAACTCTCTAGGGCAGTTCCACTCTGTCCTGTAAGGTCGCTATGAGTCGGAATTGACTGGAGGGCAATGGGTTTGGTTTTGGTGATGTTAAGTGTGTTTAAACCCAAGTATTGGCTCAGATGTAACTTAACTGGGAAGAAAGGAGAAGACATCTAGTTGCATCAGAGCTTTGTGATACCTGTATGTTCTGCGGTACTTCAGTAAAGGTGGGGTGTGTGGTTAGTTGTGTATACCAGGAATGTTTCAGTATTTTGGACCCAGCATAGATTGTTGTTTCCCAAATTGATTCAGTACTTTTCCACAGGAAATTAATAGATGTTAGGTGAAAAAAAAGATTCAGGGTCAAAGAACTTTGGGAAACACTGGTTTCTTTACTGTAAGATTTCTCAGTCTATAAAATGTTTCTGTGCTCAGTAAATTCTAAGAGGGAAGTAGAGTTTTCAGATTTGACCTTGAAACTATTTGACCTTAAAACTGGTTTTCCTTTGAGACGCATCTTTTAGAATCAGGGTAAAATGGAACACACCTTGGGGACACCACTCTTCGTGATTTTTAAAGAGTGGTATTTTCTGGTGATGTACCCTCTCTCATAGTAATATTTTTCATTACTATCTACTGAAGTGGTCAGAATGTATTTATAATTTCTGTACAGCTATTCTCTTGTCCTTATGTGTGAAATAAGTAGAAGAATCGTTCGATTTTCCATTTGAAAACTGTCTGGGAAATGTGTTGAAATGCTTCAATGCTGGATTCTTTAGAAAGTTTTGATTGTGATTTAACAAGATAGACCCTTAAAATAGGCCAGTTCCAGAAAATCTGGCTTATAAATAGGAGCATCTAGACCCACCCTTTTTACTATCGCATGATTTGTAAACCAGGTTATATGAAACCAGGCTGCCCTGGGAATGTGAACCAGTGGTCACAGTCCTGACTTTAAGGATGGTGCCTTTGTGTCCTTACCTTCATGGACCGTTAGAAAGGTGAGGCCTGGTGATAGAGCATTCCGGCAGAATGGAGGCAGGCTCTCCGACTGGGCATCAGGAACGAGTTGCTCGCACTTCAATTCTTTGCTGACCTGCTGCTTACATCTCTTGTAGGTTAAATGCATCGCTGTCCGCTCATCCTGAGAAAGATGAGTTGATTCTTTTCGGAGGTGAATATTTCAATGGCAAAAAAGTAAAGTATATATTTATTCTTTCCCCCCAATTTCCGTGGGTCTTTTTGGCATAAAATCCATTTAAAGCGTTGATGTCAGATATGCACTGGTCCTGTAACTCCCTTCTTACATGTCTCGCCTCCTGAGTGGTCGGGACTGATGGGAGACGTTGTCCCTGACAAGTCACCCAGGCTCCATTAGGGATGAAGTGACTGTGATTGCACCAACATTGAGGGGTTCATCACTCTTTTGACTCTCAACTGTACCTGCTCTCTGTCCTTGTTCCCCCGATCAGCTCTCCCACTGTTACTGCCTGCTGGAGCTTAGCCTGCTGCCCATTGACAGTGGATCCTACATGCCCTCTGTTCTTCCTCGTGATAGGCTTTCCAAAATTAAAATTCACACAGTTTTCAGAATTGTCTTGAATATGGAAAGTGCTGATGAGTTGTAGAGCAAAGTATTATTTTTGAGCAATCCAGAAAGACCTGTGTTTTCTCTGTATGTCCAGAAAATGTAACTGTATGAAACAGTTAACAAAAGCAGGCGCCCATATTCACTCCAATCTGAGAGGAACCCTGTGAGCTTGACTTTGCTCTTCCGTCTTCATCTGTGAATTTCCATCCACTTAAAAACTAGGCCTGAATTGGGAGGAGGAAGAATTTTACTGAGTGGCAAAGGATCTCAGCAACTTAGATATTAACATGCATTGGTGGACAGACCCTTTTTCTTTGTATTGTCATCCTAAAGGGTCCTGGGAAATATGTTGCACAGCCCCCTGTATTGGGGTGATTTACGTTGCCTTAGGAAACAAGTTTCCCAGGGTAATCTAATAGTTGGGGGGTATTCTTTCCATTTACTGTCACTTGAATGGAAGCATGCCATCAGAACACTAAAATTCTTCCTCCTTTCTGCAGACTTTTTTGTACAACGAGCTTTATACCTACAATATCAGAAAGGGTACATGGACTAAAATTGAAATCCCTAATCCACCTCCCCGGCGCTGCGCTCACCAGGTAATTTTCTGGATGGACCTTCAGGTTTCTCCCATCTTTTCCTGCTGGGGCTTTGCTTGTGGGAATTCTGCTATCAGCTGTGGGGCTTATAAAAGAGAGGAGTGTGGTACAAAGAGGCGGGGCCTTGCAGATCATCCCAGCTCTGCTGCTTGCTACTTGGCTAGTTACAAAACTTCTTTGCATGTCAGTTTCTTCATGTATAAACTGGGGAGATGAATGCCTCTGCCTCCAAGTTGTGTGAAGATTATATGCAATAATCCAGGAAAAAAATGTCTAGTGCCTGGTATGTAATAGCCACACAGCAAAATGTGCACCCCATGCCCCCGTTTGAGTGGAAAGAGGGTTACATAGCCCGTGATCTGGTGGCTAGAGAGATGGAAACGAGAAAATGGACTGTTGAAAGACAAATGTAAATGGTCTAAGGAAGATAATTCTTTTAGAATGAGCTGTGTCATAAGCAGGGCATATGAGGAAGTAGCATTCAAGTAGCGTGGTGGTAGCATCCTACTTATACAGGAGAGGTTCCTTCTAGTAGTCATATCCAGGGAAGGGAGGTCCTGGTTTTAGATGTCCTGCAAGCTCCACGAGGACAGGCACTTTGTCCTTCTCGTTCACTGTTGTATCCCTTTTCTTGAAACACTCTCTTCTGTTCTGTGTGATGGAATGCAGACCTCGTGCTGCTTTTGTATTTATTGTCTTAACCATTTTAATCATAGTGATTAGCTGCATTCTTGAAGGATTCATGTCATAAATGTCTTGAGATTTTTTAATTTGGTTATTTCGGCAGGATCTCAGCAGGCTCTAATGCCTTCTAGAGGCTTTATTAGTCAGAGGCTTAGTATGTCCTTGTCATTGAGGTAGTCTTGCTGTTTGCAGTCTGAGTTCGCAGTGAATCAGAGAGATGGGAAATGGAACATCAGTTGTAAAGTCTTTTGCCTGTAGATCGTTATAGTTCAAATTCTACTGCAGTAAACTCAGCAGGACATAAATTTCCCGCATTATGGACTAATTTAATGAATACAATGTTAGAAGTTGTGTTCTTTATCTTTGGTCAATTAGCAGGCAGAAGGAGGGGAAAGAGAAAGGTTACACATATTCCTGTTAGTCTTTCTTTTCTCCTAGGCCCTGGGTTTTTGGGGGGTGAAATTTATTTTGGTGTGTAATTTGAGAGTTTACATGGCATTTTCTAAAGTGAATACAGCCCAGTGGAAGAAAGCCAGGGTCTTGCTTTTTCTTTGGACATGGGACTGAGTGACTCACGTAGGCTTTGGCATTCTATTCTCAGTACCCTTCCCTGGGAGAGTAGACGGACACTGCCTCTTAGACTGCTGAGGGTCAAGTAGCTTGCATGAGTGGGTCTGTTGGGAGTTAGGGCATGAGTGAGAAAAGAGGAAGCGAAGGCATTGGGTTCCTAGGTGTCTACTCACTTGATAGTTTGTTTTCCAAAGTGATAACTAAAATTCACTTAAAACATGAATTTTATGGGGATCATTTAGCAAATCATTTTTTTCTTTACACTGCAGGACATTTTGGAGCCCCGGTAGCACAGTGGTTAAGCGCTCTGCTGCTAACCAAAAGGTTGGTGTTTCGAACCCACCAGTCACTCCATGGGAGAAAAGCCCTGACAGTCTACTCCCATAAAGATTACAGCCTTGGAAACCCTATCTGGCATTTCTACCCTGTCCTGTAGGGTCACTATGAGTCAGAATCTACTTTACAGCAACTGGTTTTGGCATGTTTATTATGAGATAATAAGCTTGATAAAATAAGTTCTTGGAAAAATCGGGCACTGATCTGTGATCTGAACTAGATTCCCTTAGTAGA
Source organism: Dugong dugon (assembly GCA_030035585.1). Classification (NCBI taxonomy): domain Eukaryota; kingdom Metazoa; phylum Chordata; class Mammalia; order Sirenia; family Dugongidae; genus Dugong; species Dugong dugon. Next base: position 32,015,945 of record CM057478.1, read on the forward strand.
TGGTATTCCTTTCCATTCATTTGATAGCTACTAAATAGAAATAATTTGGAAATAATGTTGAACTTGCATTAGGTTGAAACCTTTGAGTTTGAATACCAAGGTCCTATTGTTAGTCTCTAAATTAGCCCTTTCATTCATTATTTTCTTACCCAAAAAAGTTTTATTTCTTTCTTTTTTTTTTTGTTATTGTGACATAGAGCTATGTTATTACTTTTACCCATAAATATTTGGTTTTAAAAATTGAATAGAGCAAATTATTTGAAATAACTAGAATTTTAAAACATACTTTGTTGAAGGTGAGTGAACTGTATGCTTACAATAGTAAGACATCTTTGGTGTACGTTTTAATACGTGCTTGTGAACTAGTTTTCCATAGAGAGTACTAGTAAAGATGTTTTAGTTTAAACATCGTTCATAGCTCTAGGAAAAAAAGTGATAACCAGATGTACAATAGACATGCTTTTTCTTTGTGGAAGGGAAGAAAGCAGAGGAATTCATTTACTTAAAATTCACGTTCTTTCAAGTCTTTAGGGGCAGCAAGTGAAGATTTTCTTTATTATGTATTTCCTTAAAAAATAATTTTAAGAATAATAATTTAGCGAGAAGTACAGATTTATCTTATCAATATTTACCTTTGTTTAACTGGTAAGATTTACAGGTTTCTCTCTGGGGAATTGTTTTGTATAGATGTGAACTGGAAGTAGGGACACGTGAGTTTTAGTCTAACCTTACTCCTTGTCCAGTAAGCTTGTGACTGACCAGTCACGAGCTTGGTTTCTTTGACTTGGATTTCCTAATTGAATTGAATGACTAGGATTGTGCTAGGTGATGAAGGCCCCTTCTACCTGTGAATCTGAAAAGCCACATATGGTTCTGGTTTGAAGCTATTTAGGAAATAATTTGTTTAGTACTTCTCCTTTGGCAATTTTGAAAGCATTCTTGAAAGAAGGTAGAAAAAGTTCCTGTTGACTTAAAAATCGCAAAGCTAGATCCCAAACAGAAGTTGTGTTTCATTCAAGTATTTCCATAGTTTTTTTCCTCTTGACGTTGGGTTCGTTGATTTTTTTTCTCTCTCTGTTGTTCATCCATTTTTCTTTTTCAATAGTATCTACTCTTTATTGTTTCTTTCCATTTACTTTGGTTTAATTTTCTTTTTCTAGCTTTATAAAGTGGAAGCTTAGATCATTGGTTTTAAATCTTCTTTTCTAATATGTTAAAGAAATAAGTTTTCCTTTAGTTGCTACTTTAGCTGCATCCTACAGATTTTAATATATTGTGTTTTTTTTATCGTTTAGATTGAAATGTTATCTAACTAGTCTTTAGATGCCCTCTTTGACCCATGAGTTACAATCTTAAGAAGTATATTTAAGTTAAAAATATTTAGGGAATTTTTCAGCTGTGTTTTTTGTTATTTGTTTATAATTTAATCTTGTTGTGAAAGAACACTTTGTATGATTTCAGTCCTTTAAATTTATTGAGAGATATTATGGCCTAACGTATGATCTATCTTGTTGCTTGTTCTGTGTGTATTTGAAAGGAATGTATATTCTCTAATTGTTGGATGAAGTATCCTACATTAGGTCAAGTAGGTTGATAGTGTTCAAGACTTCCATATCCGTACTGACTTATCCCTGATGATCTTCCTTGTTTTGCAGTTAATTTTGTTTGATATGAATATGTTCTTGTTGTTAGGTGCTGTTGAGTCTATTTTTGACTCATAGCAACCCCATGTGACAGAATAGAACTGTCTCAGAGTTTTCTTGCTGTGATCTTCACAGAAGCAGATCACCAAGTGTTTCTTCTGCAGAGCCACTGGTGGGTCTGAGCTACCAACCTTTGGTTTAGCAGCCGAGCACTTACCCATTGCACTATCAGGGTTCCTTGATATGACTATAACCACCCAGATTTCTTATGATTAGTGTTTGCATGGTATATCTTTTTGCATCCTTTGCCTCTTAACCTATTTATGTCTTTATATTTAAAATGCATTTCTTGTAAACACCACTGTAGTTGGGTCTGTTTTTTATAGTCTGACAAGCTTTGTTTTTTAATTAGTGTGTTTGTCCGGTACATTTAATGTAATTATTGACATGGTTAAGTTTAAATATACCATCCTGCTGTTTGTTTTCTATTTGTGCCATCTGCCTATATTCTTTTTTCTCTATTTCCCTGCCTTCTTTTGGATTGATTATCTTTAATATTCCATTTTTATTTTATTAGCAATCTCTTTTTTTTTTTTTTTTTTTTTTTGGTTGTCTTGTTTTAGTGGTTTTTCGAGTTTACAATATCCCTCTTTAACTTAGGACAACCTGTCTTCAGATAATAGTATACTCTTTCTCATAAAATGTAAGAACCCTATAATGGAATACTTTCATTTTCTTTTTACATCCTTTGTGCTATTGTTGTTACGTATTTTGTTTCTGTAGGCATTATCAACCCCACAATGCAGTGTTACTGATTTTGCTTTGAACAGCCAATTATTTCTTTAAAGAAATTTTAAAATGAGAAAAAGAAAAAGCCGTTTATATGTCGTTACAAATTTACCATTGCCAGAGCACGTGATTCCTTGTGTAGATCTGAGTTTCTGTGTGGTGGTGTTTTCCTTCAGCCTCAAGAACTTCCTGTACTGTTTCTCGAAGTGCAGATCTGCTCACGACACATTTCTTCGGCTTTTGTTTAGGTGAAAATGTCTTCATTTTGCCTTCATTTTGAAGGATTTTTTTTTTTCCTGGATATGGAATTCTAGGTTGACAGTTGTTTTAGCCCTTGCAAGAAGTTCTGTTTTCTGGCTTATGTTGTTTCTAATGAGAGGTTAGAGGGTTAATGGTCATTCTTATCTTTTTTCTCCTGTATGTAATATGCCCTACTCCCCCTGCCCTGGCTGCTTAAAAGATTTTCTCTTTATCATTGACTTTTCAGCAATTTGATTTTGATGTACCTTTTTGTGATTTTCTGGGGGTTCAGTTACATGTATGTTAGACTGTTTAATATTGTCCAATGAGTCAGTGAGGCTCTGTCCTTTTCCTGTCCGCCCCCCAACCTTTTTTCTCTCTCTGCTTCGTTTTGGATAGTTTCTCTTGCTCTCCTTTAAGTTCAGTGGATATGCTCTGAACTTGTGAATTTTTCGCAGTGAATCTCTCACTTTACATATATTTTTCAGCTCTAGAAGTTGTTTGGTTCTTGATGATAGTTTCCTTTTTCGATTTGTTGTGTTCATGTTTTCCATTAAATCTTTGAACATATCCATAATAACTACTTTAAAGTCCTTACTTGCTAATTCTGTCATCTCTGTCATTTCTAAGTCTGTCTCTATTGATTGAGTTTCTCCTTGTGTGGTTAGATGATGGACTTTGAATGTTGTCTTTTGAGTGTCTGGGTTTTGTTTTCATCTTTTAATGAACTAATATTAAATTTTATCCTGGGCAGGCAGTTCAGGTACTTGCAGATCATCTTTCTACTTCATTAGGGCAAGTCAAGCATGGCTTTATTCTAGGGCTAGTTTAGCCCTATGGTGTGGCCTTTCTGGGGTGTCTGCGGAATGCCCTGGGTGGTCATTGATGTCTTTTCACTCTGTCCAGTTGGAACTTCATTGTCTCTGAGCCGTATGTAAGCCCAGGTAGGGTTCAGGCTTTCTACTGCACAGTGGTGGTCCTTTACCCAGACTCCTGTGTCTCTGTCTCCCAAACCGAGTCACTTACATGTAGAGCCGGCACTGCCATGCCAGTGCATGGCTGTACCCTGACTCCATTGTCTTTCTCTTGCAGGCCGTCGTGGTGCCTCAGGGTGGTGGACAGCTGTGGGTCTTTGGAGGGGAGTTTGCCTCTCCTGATGGGGAGCAGTTTTACCACTATAAGGATCTCTGGGTGCTGCACTTGGCCACCAAGAGCTGGGAGCAAGTCAGGTAAGATGCTTGTCATGAGCCTCACCTTCCACTGTGCCATGCTTCCCCATGCCTAGATTTCTGGTTTTGGGGCTGCACAACATACAGAGACCCTAGAGACGCACTCCTTGGGTTAAAGAGGAGTTGGGAAGTGCCCGCTTTCTCCCACATGGGTGATTCTGGATCCTTTCATCTCAGGGCCTGTCCATCACTGCACTGCAGTGCGACCTATCTTCTCATCCCTCCTTTGTCAGTGTCTGTGTTTACCCTAACAAGTGCAGGTCTTCTCCGATCTGCCATCTTTTTACCCCCTCAGGGTCGCCTCAGGCTCTGAGCTTGCTGGAGGTGGAGCTGCCCTGTGGAGGTACCGTACTTCTAGAAGGACAAGCTTGTCTGTGTCACCAATGAGGCATTAGTGCACTGGCATGAGGAAGGATGGGAAACCGTTAAGTCTGCCTGAGATAAGCCAGCTCCACCCTCTGTTGGTGCCTCATTTTGCGTTTGTTGATAATGTGGTACCTGCTGCACACTTACCGCAGGGTGTCAGAATGGTCGGAAGCTGTGCGTCTGACTCTCTGTGTATGGAGGGACAGACAGTATAGTTGTACATACAGCATTTAAGAGAAGAAGCACAGCTGAATCACAGATTTAAAGTAGAGTGAGTTGGCTTTGCTGCTTGTAGGGTGTGGCATGGAGCACATGCCTGAGGCTGTGTGCTACAATCACCTGGCATCTTCTTTGCTGTTGGGTAACAAAGCGGGAGTGCTTTTGCTTCAATGAAACAGGCAGTCATATCGAAGAATTTAATGAGGAGGTAGAGCAGGGTCTTTGTCAAATCCAAGCCCTTTAACCAGAGGGGAAGCACCTCTGTGGACTGTGCTCCACCATCCAGTGAGGAGCCTCTGGTTGAATGCTGCTGCCCGGGCTGGTTGCCCTGCTCTGACTGGCTTAGATCTGGGCAGTTAACCATCGTGCAGGTGGAGGTGCAAGCAGGCCCACTGGGCTCAGTCACTGCTGAGAAGGGCTCAGGCACATGTTCATCAGGCCACAACCTAAAGGGGCACTAGTGTGGACTGCCATACTGTTGACATCTTTGTTTCTGTCTCCTTCTTGCTTTGGGAAAGCTCCTTACCTTAGTAGACACACTGAAGAAATATGTTCTCATTAAAAATTGGTGTTTTTATGTATAAGTTGGAAAGTACTTTGGCCCAGAGCATGAAATCTTTATTGATGCTCACTAGTAACCTTTTTCACTGTCTTCATTTATGACATTCTCACCTATAGCAACAGAGACATTTACTGGAACATCATAACAGTCTGAAAACAAGAGGACAACCCAGAGCATTACTAATGTGAGAAGACCAAAGTATCTGCCACCTCATTTCACACTCTAGATATAGATGACCACTGTTAACAGCACAGGAGTCTTTACCTTAACTTGAAGATGCTTGCAAAACTGTGCAGATTCTGCAAACAGATTCCATCCAAAAACAGGGTTTTTTTAATTGTTATTTGTGGCTTGTTTGTTTTGGTGTGCGTGCACTTGTGTAAGTTTGAAGGAAGTTATATGTCAGAGGCAGGACTCAGCATCTGCCCCTCTCTGTCACACTCAGGACAGGAGCATTTATAGAGTGTAGCAGTGGGGGACTTGGGAGGGGCCGGGAAGAGAAAAGGAGTACCCTTTCCTCGTGGAGTGGGTTGTATGGTCTCTCCTCAAAATTCATGTCTACCCAGAGCCTGCATATGTGACCTTATTTGGAAATAGAGTCTTTGCAGATACGATCAAGGTAAGATGAAGTCATGTTGGATTGGGGTGAGCCCTGTGTCCAGTGACTAGTGTCCTTATAAAGAGAAGGAGGTTTAGAGACACATACACAGAGGAGAAGGCCATGTGAAGATGGAGATGTAGATTGGAGTGATGTGTCACCATGCCAAGGGGCACAAGGATTGCCGGCAACCACCAGAAGCTAGGAGAGAGGCATGGAGCAGATTCTCAGAGCCTGCAGAAGAAACCAGCCCTGCTGACACCTTGATTTAGGACCTCTGGCCTCTGGGACTGTGAGAGGGTTAGTAACCAGCTTGTGGTGCTTGTTTTGGCAGCCCTGGGAAACTAATACACTTCTCATTTAAACAAATGAGTAGTTATCAGCAAAAGCAAATGGGAAACTGAAATGTTGGGAAGACAGGTTCTAGATCTTGGCTCTGCTGCAGACTGCGAGTCTTGACTTCTGAGTGTTGCTTTCCTTACCTGTGAACTGGGAATAAAAATCTCACCTGCACCATGAGGTCGTTGTGAGGAATAAGTGCACGTAAAAGGACAGTGTGTAGCCTAGAGCGAACACTCCGTGAATGGTAGTTTTATTATTAATAATGGTATTAGTTAAAATAAGAATATAAGAAGGACATAGTTTTATGGGCTGGCTGGATTCTGGAGACTGCTACTAATTATTCCATATAATGTGATTAGCTACCCTATACTCACTAAGCACAAAATTTGTTGGTTGATTGGTTTGATACTTGGAAAAGTAGGGTGGGATTCCAAAGGCATCTTATACTTACATCTTATATTTACATCTTATACACGTTCCTATGTGGGCCACATGGTAATCATTCTTGGTGAAGAGAGCTTTTCTGCTCTGAGGATGAGCCACTGGACTGCGTTTCCTGTGAACCTGACTCAAAGATTGTGGTAGAAACTGTGCTTTTGCTAAGTAAATGGTTGTGGGTACCTGATACAGCAGTGATACAATATCATATAATTTTATAAGGTGTAAACTTTAAAATGACTCAGGAATGCATTTGCATACATAGTGCTTAACACTGTTTGCACCTTAAGCCTGCGGAGTGATTTGATGCGTAGACATTTTTGTAAATGTCACCGCAGATGCCCATTGGAAGGGGGAGCTGGGTGATGCTGAGCTACCGTGGAAAGCTGTTTCTGAGTGGCAGCTTGCCCTGTTGGAATACCATTGTGCACATAACTTGAACGTGCCTAAAAGCACCTACTCCCACAATGTTGCACATGTATTTCTGTGCTGTGTATAAAGACTTCTCGCTGAGCGGGACATATTAATGACTCCACAGTTAGGAGTGACAGCAGTTGAAAAGCCTGTTGGAGATTTAAATATAAACTAGCTTTTTTGGTGGATTTGTTTTTCTAAAGAGAGATGTGGAATCTTTTTATAGAAAATTTTTCCCGTTTTAGTTACAAAACACATTGGGACTTGGCTACTGCCACAAACAGTGAGTCGAGTGCATTGTGCCTGGCTCAGCCGGGGACAAGACACCTAGCAGGATTCCTGTGCAGGAGAGTCAATGGAGCCTTAACCTGGGGATTTTAGGGATGGGGCATAATTTAAAAGATGACATCGTTTGCTGACTCCATTTCCGTACGTCACTGGACCTTTCCGTTCATAGCTGGTAGACTAACGTGGTAGCATGTGGGCTCTCCTGTGTACCTTTTTTTTTTGAAGTAGAATGGAAGCAAGCATACTAGGCTAGTTGTTGAATGAAAATCTGTTTCCCAGATTGTAAAGTATTTATCAGAAAATTTCTCCAAAGTGGAGTTTGCTTCTTGTCTAGCCTTGGGAGTGTATTCCTTCTTATTCCAATTTCTTTACCATGCACCTTGCCCAGTGTATGACTGTTCCCTTGGTACCAGTGCAGAAGGGATTTAATGGTGTCCCGATCACTTGAGACTCTGAGGTGAGTCCAACACAGATGAAAGGCCTTCTTTTTACTGTGTCAAGTGAACAGTCAATGGTAGGGCTGGATCCTCAGCTGGCTGAGCCAGTGGACTTCCAACTCCCTTTGCCCTCACGGACGTGGGGGCGGTGTTTTAATGACGTGCTACAGACTCTCTCCCTACACTTGTCCATTTGATATTCTTATCGTCAACTTGGATAAGAACGTATGCTTATTAAATTTGTGGGCGAATGCAAGGCCGGGGTTAGGCAAATAAGTAGGTGGATAAATTTGGCATCCACAGTTAAATCTCCGTGGACCAGATGTAACAAGATGAAATTAAGGAGGCTAGGTTTCCCTTGAAGGTTGCATCTAGATGCAGGATGAAAGAGCTTTAACTAGAAAGCTGCCCTTGGTAGCAAAAGACATGGATCTGATCCATTGTCATCCTGGGAGGTGTCATTGTGTGATGAGGCTACCATAAAGGCCAGTGCTGAAAACATTGAATTAATAGAATATGTTCACTGCTGGTTCTCTTTTCATGGATGAGTGTGGTGGCCATTTTGAGTGACACATTAAAAGGGAAGTTAATGAATGGGAGAATATGACAGGAGAGAAACCAGTGTGATCCAACATTTGGAGATTGGTGAGAAGAACTGAGTGAGTTCTAGACTGGAATAAGGGAAGACGAGGAGCCATTGTATAGTGATGTGGAGAGATTATTCATCTGAACCTTGGTAAAGGGTAGGCGTTTGGATTGGATAACTCACGCTTGCTTTCAGTTTTGAGATTCTGTGTGTGAATATATTTCTGGGACACTTGGGCTTTGGGGGAAGCTGTGTGCCATGCATGAAATAAATGGAGAAATAGTATTATATAAATCGGTCCTGAATTGCGTGACTTAGATTGTAACCATCCTATGCAGCCTGGAGGTGTTGAGGTCTTTGTGGAGGAAATGGAACTCGGATTTTGGGTTGGATTTCTGTAGTTGGGAAACTCTGATGGTGTAGTGGTTAAGAGCTATGGCTGCTAACCAAAAGGTCGGCAATTCGAATCCACCAGGCGCTCCTTGGAAACCCTATGGGGCAGTTCTCCTCTGTCCAGTAGGGTCGCTATGAGTCAGAATCAACTCGACAGCAATAGGTTTGGTTTTTTGTTGTTGTTGTTGTTTTTCAGTAAGTGGTAGAGCCAGGCAGAGAGAGCAGTGTGCACAGAAGCTTGTGAACTGAGCTCCCCTGGGAGACCTTGATCCCTAAGGAGGACTTGGGGTTTGTAATCTGTGAGAATCTGGAGAGGGTGGCCAGAGTGTTCCAATGGTCAGTGTTTCTAGGAAGAGTCCCATTCGGTTTGGAACAGAGCAGCCCTGCCAGCCAGGCCCACGCTGCAGCCCGAGGCGTCCTGTCTGCCTGCCTTCCCTGTGGGCGCCCATCTGCACCAGAAGTAACTGTGCCTGAGAGCCTTACCTGGAGCAGAGGTGACTGTACCTGAGAGCCTTAACCTGCAGGAGAAGTAACTGTGCCTGAGATCCTTACCTGGAGCCCAGGATAACTATTCTCTTCTCAGCCCTTCTTGGGTTTGTTACTTTTTCCAGTTATACATGTATATTCATTGCAGAAAATTGGAAAAATGCAGGAAAGACTATCATGCAGCCAACCACTCAGAACCCTGATTAGAATCATATAATAGTTTGCTTTGTAACCTGCCTGTTTCACTTACTATTTTATGAGCTTTTTTCTCTGTCATGATTTATTCTTAAAGAACCTGTTTATTTTTTTTCGTCTTTGTCAAATTAATAGGAAAAAAAAGTATCTCTGCTTTTATTTGTAATTCTTGGATTACTAGTGAGGTTGATTATGTTTTTGTTTCACTTTATTGGTCTATATTCTTAAGGTTTTAACTTTGCTTGTTTTTTTTTTTTCTTTCATTTTTTGCCATGTGTTTTAATATCGATTTTATTGAGGTATAATTATAACCATAAAATGCATACCTTTTAAGGGTACAGTTAGATGAGTTTTGACAAATACACACACTCCTGTAACCACCACCATAATCAAGATATACATTTCCATCACCACACACAGTTACCTCCCAACTTCTGTCCCCAGGCAACTTTTGTCACTGTAGATTAATTTTGCTCTGTAAAGAATCTGGTATAAACATGGTCATCAAAAGACTTCACCAAATGAGTAAAAACACAACCTACAAACTGGGAAAAAATTTTTGGATATGACAAATCTGATCAGGGTCTAATCTCTAAAATTTACAAGGTACTGCAGAACCTCAACAACAAAAAGACAAATAACCCAATTAAAAAATGGGCAAAGGAGATGAACAGGCACTTCGTCAAAGAAGATATTCAGGCAGCTAACAGATACATGAAGAAATGCTTACGATCATCAGCCATTAGAGAAGTGCAGATCAAAACTACAATGAGATATCATCTCACCCCAACAAGGCTAGCACTAATCCAAAAAACACAAAATAAATAAATGCTGGAGAGACTGGAACACTTATATACTGCTGGTGGGAATGTAAAATGGTACAGCCACTTTGGAAATCGATTTGGCGCTTCCTTAAAAAGCTAGAAATAGAAGTACCATACGATCCAGCTATCCCGCTCCTTGGGGTATATCCTAGAGAAATAAGAGCCATCACACGAATAGATGCATGCACACCCATGTTCATTGCAGCACTGTTCACAATAGCAAAAAGATGGAAGCAACCTAGGTGCCCATCAGTGAACGAATGGGTAAACAAATTATGGTATATCCACACAGTGGAATACTATGCAATGATGAAGAAGAACGATGAAGCTGTGAAACATCTTATAACATGGAGGAATCTGGAGGGCATTATGCTGAGTGAATTTAGTCAGTCACAGAAGGACAAATATTGTATAAGACCACTATCATAAGAACTCAAGAAAAGGTTTAAACACAGAAGAAAACATTCTTTGATGGTTACAAGGGTGGGGAGGGAGGTTATTTACCAACTAGATAGTAGATAAGAATTATCTTAGGTGAAGGGAAGGACAGCACACACTACAGGGGAAGTCAGCACAACTGGACTAAACCAAAGCTAAGAAGTTTCCTGAATACAATCAAACACTTTGAGGGACAGAGTAGCAGGGGTAGGGGTTTGGGGTCCATTCTTTCAGGGAACATCTAGGTCAGTTGGCATAACAAAGTTTGTCAAGAAAATGTGATGCATCAATTGCTTCCAACCACCTGGAGTAAAGGAGAATGAAGAACACCAAAGACACGAGGAAAGTATTAGCCGAAGAGACAGAAAGGGCCACATAAACCAGAGACTTCATCAGCCTGAGACCAGAAAAGCTAGATGGTGTCTTGCAACCACCAATGACCGCCCTGACAGGGAACGCAACAGAGTCTCGGATGGAGCAGGAGAAAGGTGGGGTGCAGAACTCAAATTCTGGTAAGAAGATGAGACTTAATGGCCTGATGAGACTGGAGGAACCCTAGAAAGCATGGCCCCTGGATTCTCTGGCAGTCCAGAACTGAAACAGTTTCCAAGGCCAACTCTTCAGACAGGGATTGGACTGGACTGTGGGACATAAAGTGATACTCATGAGGAGTGAGCCTCTTAGCTCAAGTAGATAGAAGAGACTAAACGGGCAGCTTCTGTCTCAAGGTGAGATGGGAAGGCAAAGAGGGTTAGAAGCTGGTTGAATGGACATGGGAAATTGGGTAGAAAGGAGGAGTGTTCTGTCACAGTATGGGGAGAGCAATTAGAGTCACATAACAATGTATGTATAAATTTTTGTGTGGGAAAAAATTTAAAAAAAAAAGAATCTGGTATAAACAGACTCATACAGTATGTGCTCTTTCATCTCTCCCTGCTTTTGTTCAGCATGTTTTTGAGATTCATCCATATCATTGTGTGTGTCAGTAGATAGTTCCTTTTGATTGCTTGCACCCATGTTTAAGGGGAAACTAAGCTTTGTGCTTGACCTATGAGGTCAATAGGCTAGGAAATAATGTAATTAGTGAGTTGGAGTTTTTCCCCCTCCCATGTAAGGGGAAAGGGATCCAGTGAAGAAAAAACTATTTTGGTCTTTACAATATGATTTGAAAATTTTTGTCAAAGCTAGCATTTATATTTGAAATATATCTTTGGAACTAATGCTTTTCTGGATACATGAATTTCACTCTTGACAAGCACGGTCATTTTCTCTTCCAAAGCTTCAAAAGGCACTCAGATCTGTTAGGCATACGTAGTTTATCATAACCAAAGGGCTTCCTTTACCAATCTAATGCAGGTACATCAGCAGTATTCTGTGGAAGCCAGCAGAACTCTTCTGATGAGTGGAATTGAGGTTTATTTGGAGACCTAAGTTTGGTCATAACTCATTTCCTTTTGGCCATATCGACTCTTCATTGTGGTGAAATGACCCATGCACTTTGAGATGCAAAGTGGGGGATATTAAACCATGAGAAGTTATCAAGACAACTTTGGAAAACTGGAGTTAATTATTGGGGAGTGTTTTAGGCTGGGTTCTCTAGAGAAGCAAAACCAGTAAAGCGTATAAATATGTATAGAGAGAGATTTATGTCAAGGAAATGGCTCACGCGGTTATAGAGGCTGGAAAGTCCCAAGACTGTGGGTCAGACTGGAGGCGTCTTCTGGCTCACAGGCTGCAGAGACCAACGAATCCCAAGATCAGCAGGCAAGATGGCTGGTAAGCTGCTAGCCCAAGTCCCAAGAACCAGAGGTCAGATGAACAGGAGCCAGCTAGCTGCAGGATCCAGAGCGAGCAAAAGCCCATGAGCCTTGCCAGAAAATCCACCTGTATTGGTTGCAAGCCACACCCCCAAGGAAACTCCTTTTCAACTGGTTGGCTACTTACAGCAGATCCCATTGTGGAGGTGATCACATTATATCAGATCTCATCATGGAAATAATTATATCATCATACGACTGCCAGACTACATCATAACCGCCAAACCACTGAGAATCACGGCCCAGCCAAGTTGACATACAACCTTTAGCATCAAAGGGAACAGGAGAGAAAATCGTCTCAGGCCCACCTTGTATTAGTCTTGTGTAAATCTGTTACTACTTGGAGTATATCGGTATGTGTCTGTCTGCAAGATTCACTCAAGGTAAATAGGAGTTTAATGTAACTATAATGTGCAGTCATTAGCCTTTCCATATCCTGCCTTGGTTTGTTTGCATTTTAAAAAATTATTACAGAAGCAGTACTTGTGCATTGTAGAAAATTAGAAACTCTAGACAAAAATAAAAACCTCACATTTCCATCCCCACCCCCAAAACCACTGCTGACAGCTCACTTGTGTCTTTCCAGATCTTTTTCTGTGCTTATTTCTGAAAAAATTTTTCAGCCGTAATCTTTGCTTTCCATTTCAGTGAATGTTTTTCTCATAACACCCAAACCATATTGAAATTAGCCCATTTGACCCCAAAATGTTATTTACAACTGGTTTATCCAAACTAGTGCCTCATCTAGGATGACATGTTGCATCTGCACCTTTTATTCCTTGAATTTCTTTTAATTGAGCGTAGCTCCTTTCTGTGACACTGGCTTGCTGAAAAGGCAGGCCAGTCATGGAGTTCCCTGCTGGTCTGCCTGGTGTCTTCCCCAGGGAGCCCTTTAGCCTGTTTCCTGCTTGCCAGGAGTCGGAAGCTACATTCAAAGGCCTGGTGGATTCAGACCAGGTATTGCTGGCAGATTGTCTCATGGATGATGCTGCAGACTCCCGTGGCTCCCTCAGTGGAGGACACTCCAGCCCACATCAGTGATACTGAGATCCTGCTTTTCTTTCTGTTAACCTCTGAGATGGGGGGAACGTGCACGCTCCCTGCTATTTCATGCTTTGTGCACAGGAGCAGCAGGAACACCCATGCGGAGTTTGGGAGGGCTGACTTTGGATGCTGCAGTGGGAGTGCGAGAAGGCCACACAGCGTGGTAGATACAGGCAGTTTGCTCTTTTCCAGAAGGAAGGTAGGTGAGATGTAGGAACAGCATCTGAATCCAGAGCATAGAGTGAAAATACAGAATAGTGTTAGGGTTCCGTATGATACCTTTGCCTGGGAAGGCTTTGTGACTTCACACTCTTCTCATATGCAGTCTCTCATAAGCTTTATATCACCTGTGCAAATTAACAGGCACCTACAAGATTGGAGGTGGGGACAGGGGAGCAGTTGGACTTGGTAGAGATAGGATCTGGCCGTGTGTGTGGGTACACGGTGTTTATCATCACCACCTCTGTCTGATTGCCCATCTAGTCGATGTTACATCAGATCAGTGTGCGGGATAAAGTGGCATCTTAAAACCTGTACCTGAAGCATTTCTTCATTGTGTCCCTTCAGAGAGAATGCCCATGTGAGGTTTAACTTTGTATGTAATTTGTGACCATAAATTAAACAGAGAAGAGTTAAAGATGCTGTCTGTTTGACAGGAATTAATAGAACATTAGAAAATGTTTGGTAGGTTTGGACTTTGGGGGAAACTGATATGTAAAGAGAATGTTATATTTGTATGGATCTAATTTTGACAGTGGCGACCCCGTGCGTGACAGAGTAGAAGTGCCCCATAGGGTTTTCAGTGGCAGATATTTCAGAAGTAGATCACCAGGCTTTTCTTCCAAGGTGCCTGTAGATGGACTTGAACCTACAACCTTTCAGTTAGCAGCTGAATGCATTAACCATTTGCACCACCCAAGGACTCCTTGCATTGGAATTGACTCAACAGCAGCTGTTTTTTTCTCCTCTAATTTTGATAATGGCAGTGCCCTCTTGTAGCTGCATAGGTTATTGACATTATTTGCATGGACTTTTCTGCTGTAAAGTGCTATCTTTTCAACAGTTTGGACTTTCATATTGGAAAATGTTGAGTATTAATTTTTAAAGTTGGTTGGAACCTACCTGTTTTAACTCAACCTGGACTCTTGAGCCTAAGGGGGAAACCATAGCATAAGTGTGAACATAGTGAGCTAGACTGTCAGAATGGTTTTGGTAGCTTGTGGATCAGATTAAGTGGTACTCAGTAAGTACTTACAAAACAGAAATTGGTGTAACAAGTGGTGGTCCTTTTTTTTTTTTTTTTTTTTTTAGCAACCCAAAATTAAGTGAGTTCATAGCTTTTCTTCCTGATCTACTTGCATTTTAGATCTGCAGGAGGCCCTTCAGGGCGGAGTGGACACCGGATGGTAGCCTGGAAGAGACAGTTGATTCTCTTTGGCGGTTTCCACGAGAGCACAAGGTGGGTGCCAGCAGCAGATAAGCCTGTCTTTCCTGGAGATTGGGGGGGCAGGCATTTAACGAGAAGAGCCCTCTGAGTGCACATGGACAACGACGCCCATCCTGTGAAGCCAGGGCCACACCAGGGCCCCGCGCTCTGAGCACCTGCACTTGGTTTGATGCCGCGCTGTCGCCATTATGGAGTTCACCATCCTTGTTGAACATGGGCCCTACATTTTCATTCTGCACCGGGCCCCACAGATTATATAATTGGTTCTGTCTCAAACTGGATTCTCAAATTTGGGCCTGGCTCACAATCCCTTGGAGGGCTTGTTCATTTCTGGCTCAGTCGGCCTGGGGTGGGGTCTAGGAGTGTACGTTTCTAACAAGTTCCTGGCGATGCCAGTGTTGCTGGTTGGGGACTTTGCTTTCAGAGCCACTGGTCTAAAAGAATTAACAACCCCCCAACCCCCATGGTGGAAGCAGCCCCAGTCCAGGCACCATAAGGGGAGGCCTCTGGTTCTCTTTTTATTTCATGTTTATGTTCAGACAGGCTGGAGTGGGCTCCCAGAGCCAGTTGGCAGGCTCTCTGATTGTTTCAGGCCTGTCATCTGTCTGTACAAATGCCTTCTTTCGTGCCCTGAGTTCAACCCAGAACAACAAGATGTAAGATGAACAGGTTTACTACCGTCACCATCACAGTATGGTAGTGTTCCCAGTAAAAAGTTTCAGACTGTCTTTACCTGGTGATGGCCACACTTAGCGTGCTCTTCCTCAGGCGTAGACAATGGCAGAGGAAACAGCGTCCTTGCTGTGCACCTCGTCTGTGCTCTCCTTCTCCTCTCCTCATCTTTAAAAATAGCTTTGTGATTGGTTTGTTAATTGTGGTGACCCCACACACATTCTTGTCACTTAATGAATCCATTTGTACAAGCGTCCTCTGATAATTACCAGTTCATGGAAACATCCTCGCACCTGTGTGAAGAAGGAAGCCTTGGGAAGGTCAAGGCTGGCAGAAGTTGTTGTGGTTTTTCACATTCCTCCATCTTAGCTGAGGAAGTGAGGTAGAGATTTAACTCAATTAAGGTTTCTTTATCTCTTCATGAATACAAAATATTTTCATTAGTTACCAAAAAAACCCAAACATGTTGCTGTCAAGTTGATTCCAACTGATAGGGAGTATAAGTTCTTAAATGCTTTTCGGGGGGGCGGGGGGGGGTGTGGTAGTTTTTTTCAAGTGTGGTTCAAATTAAAAGGAGTCCTGGTAGCTTGATGGTTAAGTGCTCAGCTGCTAACCAAAAGGTCAGTGGTTCAAACCTACCAGTGGGTCCATGGGAAAAAGACCTGGCAATCTGCTCCCATAAAGATTTAAAAAACCAAACCAAACCCGTTGCTGTCGAGTTGATTCCAACTCATAGTGACCCTATTACAGCCTAGAAAACCCTGTGGGGCAGTTCTCCTGTGTTCTGTAGGGTCGCTATGAGTCGAAACTGACTCAAGGGCACACAACAACAACACAAATTCAAATTAAACAAGGAATGATTTTATATCCTTAAAGGTGTAACTTGGACATAGTGATGTTGATGCTTTAACTTGTGTCTTGTTCATATAGTTTACAAAGTGATTTTTACACACATTGTCTTAAAAGACAGGCTATTGGAAGGACAGGTTATAGTCTCAAGTTAAAGATGAAGAGACCAAGATGATCAGTAAGTAGTAAAACTTGTCTTCAAACACAAAGTTTCCAACGTCAGTTGACCACAGTCTCTGCCCTGAGCACCTAGTGTGCCACCCACTGTAGTTCTGACGTCCAGCGTGTGGCATTTGTTTGGTTGTTGACACTTTGGATAAGAGAGCCTGGGCCATGTTTAAAAATTTATACCTAAGAGATTGTCATTTGTACTCATTCTTGAAACTTAACAAATAATTATGTGTCAAAATACAGACATGGGGACTAGTGGATTTGTTGGTGCATTAATTCAGCATCTGCTGTGTGCGGGACAGTGAGTGAGAGCAACACTGCCCTTCTGTCAATTTACAGGTTGTAAATTGAATCAAGTTTTACGGTAGTTTGAGCTTGCAACCATTTCAAAATCAGAACTTTTTTTCCAAAGCTATTGTCTTTTTTTTTAATATTATTTTTGAAGTATTTCAAACATACATAAAAAAGGAAAATACTAGAACAGATACTTGTGTAGTACATCCATAAGAAATCAGTAACTTTTAAAAACTGATTCTTTTCATTTTCTTTGAAGCAGTTGCTTTTATCTTCTGTGTAGAACAGAATTTCTTTACTGAAATTCTGACACGTGACACTGAGGTAATGGTGGAATGTAGTAGTGTTGTTAAAACCTCCATGAAGCCCTGAGTTCTCGGTTTCCATATTCAGAGCTGTCCCCCTTGTAAGATGCCCCAGTGGTGGGTGGCAGCCAGAAAGTCCAGGTCATGAAGATGCAGCAAGGTGAAGATTAGCTTTGTGCCAATTCGATTGTGGCAGTGATGGTCTTGCACGTTTAATGCAGAGCTCCAAGCGTGGGCAATTTGAATGCAGTGTGCAAAAGAAACACCCTTTCAGACTTCTGGTCGAGTTCCTCACTCTTCTGTGCTTTCGTTTAAAACTCAGTTTCACCCTCCTTTTTGGGTAGCTGGAGAACAGTCTTTCTCTAATCGTCGGGTGTGATTCTGACCGCAACGCCCATGGGTTCTGCTCACAGCCATCTGTAGGATCCATGTCAGGACATGGCCCTCTGGGTGACCTGCTGCTCCCCTCCTCAGGTCCCCTCTGCTTGGACTCCGTACCACCTGGGTCCCAGAGCACCTCTAGCCATGCCCTCTGTGCCATCACCAGTGTCTGTGGGTTCAGAGGACTTGTCCCTGGTGTCTCTGTGTCACCAGAATGTGTTGCCACCATGCTTCCCAGCTCCCATGGCTGACCCCTCTTCTCTCCTCATCTCCATCCAGTGTCTTCTGTTATTTCCAAAATTCAGCCATAATTCCACAATGAATTAAGGAACTGGATGTAATTATTTACAAGACTGATTTTGTAAACTGTATAAGGATGTATTGTTATTTTCAGATTGAAAGGATTTCAAGTACAGGTAAATTACTATGCCTGTGGGCTAGCATTGTTTCTGATTTTCAAATGCAAATTCATAAATGCTTACAGTCCTTTTATATGAACCTAAACTTTAATTAAACAGGTAACTTAGTAAAAACAGTGGGAATTTACCTTTCATTTAAATCAGGTTAATCTTTTTAAAGTTGACTTTTGAACATACTACCTTCCCCTGATCATGTTTATCATAATGCCTTGTGTCACTTTGTCATAACCAGAGACTACATCTATTATAATGATGTGTATACCTTTAATCTGGACACCTTCACGTGGACCAAGCTGTCTCCCTCAGGGATGGGGCCCACCCCAAGGTCTGGCTGCCAGATATCCGTCACTGCCCAGGGCAGCATCATCATCTATGGAGGCTACTCGAAACAGGTGGGCATGGAATTTGTCTTTCAATCTGTTGTCTTTTCATTTTGCCAATAGTGAAAACTTCCATCTAAGAGCATACGTTAGTCTTACACAAACAATTCACTTTGTTGACCTCTGGGGTTAAATTAGAACTTTAGAACTGGGCTAAAGTTAGTGTTAGTCTGCTCTATAACATAATAACAAGGTGTTCAAAGGCCATGTTATGTTTTCATCCGAATCCACTTGAAACTCTGCAGTGCGAGTAAGTCTGCGTTTGGAGGATTTATTCCTAAGCCACAGACACTAACTCATGTGGAGCGTTTATTCCGATTATCCCTCCATTTGCGGCTGAGGGACGGTTTTCTTTCTGACTCTGCAAGTGCTGAGAGGAACGTGCTTTATGCTGCACCAGGTATGTGTGCATGAGTCTCCACAGGAGTGGGGTGAGAAATGGGGAGTGTGCGTTTAAAGGCAGTCCATGAGACTGGCTTGGCTGGAATTTGGAGGCCAGGAGGATTAGGAGAGCACAGGGCTAGGAAGGGCCGAATGTGGAGTGAAGGGAACACGGGCACTGGAGCCTTGGAACACAGTGTGAGCTGAGGAGTGGTGTGAGCAGGCATACTAGGGGGTGGGAGGATGATGGGCTGTGCTGGCAGAGCGGGGCTGGAAGGGAAGAGCAGCTAAGATACCAAAAGCGTGAGCGAAGCAAGCCACGACAAACTCTTGTTGAGTAGAGGCCGAGACGGGTTGTGGAGGCCAGATGAGATGCCTGCTGACATGGTGGGCTGTTTAGGGTGGTCAGACCTGGTGCCAGTCCTGTGTGGCTGAGCAGGCAAGATGCCCCTCTATAGGATTCAGTCCTCACCGAGGAAGTTCCAAGCATGTCAGTCCCCCCAGGCCTGTGCTTTCCTACTGTTTTTTCTGTAATTCTCATCTGCCTTCGTGAGAAAGCAGCCTGATCGATGTAAGATGTAGGCCCCGAGTGGGTGAGTGCTCAGCAGAGGTAAAGGGGCGTTGTCAGTAATGAGCCCCTCCTGCCTCATCGGTCAACGTCATTTCTCCTGGATGGTTTTCTTCTCCAGATGGATTTTCTTAGGGCAGTATTAAGCAGAAGTTTTTGCAGTTGCTTAAAATGTTTATAATAAAGGTAACGACTACAGCATCAGGGTTTTAGTTTTCATTATTCTTTTAAGTCTCTGTGAGGAAGCATCACTTGCTGTCATGTGGCACCAGGCAGGGCTGTGTTGTCCTTTCCCTGTGACTCAGTGTGCAAGAAGTCCTGACCTGCATCCCGCCGTGCTTCTCCACCATCTTGTGTGGTACCATTCGCTTGAACCCCTCTCTCACCGTACATGTTTGTCTGCAGCTCCCTGGCTCTGACAGACCCCACCTCTCCCACCTCCACTTCCATAGCCAGTGGCCTGGCCTGTGGCACCATTGCCCCTGCCTTGGGCCTGGCTGTTCTCTCTCATATGGGCCCTCTGACCCGTCTTTGTCTGTTACCATCTCTTCACAGCCCGAGTGGTCTTTGTAAAATAGAAGTCAGCTCGTAGCTTGTCTCACTGTGCTCATTGTCTCCCAACAGTGTGTCATTTTACCCAGGACAACTCTGAGCTCTCCTGGTGGCCTCAACCTGGCCCTCTGTGATCCACCTCTCTCTCTGTCTCTCTCACTTCCTTGTCCTGCTCATTTCCCTGGCCCACCTGTCCCAGCCTTGCTGCCTCTCGCTCTCCTGAACACTCTGAGCATGCTTCCAGAATGCCATAGCTGTGGGACCCCCACCCTCACTTTCTTTTGCTCTCTGCTCAAAGGTCCATCATGGAGAGGGCTTCCCTGAGCACCCCGGGTCCAATGGTATTCCTGCCCTGTGCTCTCTTATTCCTCATACCACCACGTACCTAGCCCCCTGCTCTCTGTCACCCCCAGGTCAGGTGTCCTCAACCACCCTCTGTCTCGATCAGACTGAATAGTTTTGGAGACAGCTGTGTTGTTTTTGAAATTGGTGTTACAACACTTGATACATATCTGTCTCCAGTGTCTTTGGATTCAGTTAATACTGTATTAGACTGAAATTTACGACTAGAGGAATAAATTCTTTTCTGTGAAATGAGTGTCTGAGTGACTGGTGGCATTAACACCAGCTCATCTGGAGCTTCTTCGAGGAGGGGCGTCCTTCAAGAAAAGCGGTGGCCATGTTCAGAGCTTTATGTTCCCTAGATGGAGGTTTGATAGTTGACAAAAAGTCGTGCAAATTCTGTTTCCTCTTTAGTACCATTGAATCTATTCTTGTGAAAAGACTGACCACCCGATGATCTGCATTCATAGAATTTGAGGTGCTAGTAGTCCAGAATACAAGACTAACACAAGGGAGTGTTTGTACTCCCTTTGAAGACAAGTGGATTGCATTTCTGTGGAAATCGCAACACTTCAAGAAAGGAAACTGCTGTAAAAGAAAGAGTAGAAAGCTGTTGGGGAGTACAGGCCTGTTAGCTGGTTAGCAAGGGTGCAGCACTCCCATCTTACCCCGTCAGCTAGAGTGGTGCCCTGCTCCGTTCTGTGATGGCAGTGACCACCTTTATGGAACCCGTGGCACGTGTCAGCAGAGCACCTTTCTTGTCTCTCGAGGTCTCCAGGGAAGTATTTCATTGTCAGAATGTTGCAGTATAAAAGATCTTCCCTCAGCCTGTTGCTTCTATGAAGGAAGTACTGCTGTTAGCAAAACAACAGCACAGTTCCCCTGGGCAGATGTAGTGACACTACCAACATGACTCCCCTTCTTTGCAGAGAGTCAAGAAGGACGTGGACAAGGGCACCCTGCATTCAGATATGTTCCTGCTGAAGTCCGAGGACGGAAGAGAAGGTACCTTCACTGTGCAGAAGGAACCACAACTCAGGGGTGTCTGCACATTGCTGGTGGGGCCTCTGTTCCATGGGCTGAGCAATAAAAGCCCACTGTCCCTCCTCACACAGGGGCTGGCAGTGAGCGCCCTGGGCCACCGGTGATGTGTGGGCATACTCCATTCACCCCGGAGCAGTAGACCCACCCACATACTTCGAGGTGCCTCAATGCTGGCCAGGCAGGATGCCCTTGATAAGTCAAGTCTGCCCCATCTGCATGCTCAGAAATGGTGGGAGGCATGCTCACCCTGTGTGAGGGTGCTTAAATGGACTGACCCAAAGACGTCGACGGTATTAGGCAGCATTAGTACTTGGCATTCCCTTTGTAGAGCACTGCGAGGGCTGGGAGCTGGTTATTACCCCCAAGGCATTCGCTGCTAAGGCGAGGTTTGCCTGACAGGTGAATGCTGAACACGAGGGGCTCCTGGCTGCTGGGGGAGGGTCTTTGGTGGTCTCGGGGAGGCTGCATCCAGCCACAGGCCACCTGCACAGGGCAGCACACTCTTGGGGTGGGCATGGCCACGGGGACCGATTGGCTTCCTGAGCAGCACTGAGAGGCAATCAGGGCCGGTGGCACAGCTTCTTTAACAGGACAGTGGTATCTGCAGCTTTCTCAGAAGGATGTTCTGACACGGTAGCGGCTCTGGAGGGTGTGGTCAGGGCCTCTTTGGTGCCAGGCCCACCACTGTGAGGGGCAGAAGCAGGCACAGAGAGCAGAGGCACTGGCTCTGAACACAGCCGTATACTTAATGGACACTGCTTCTTGCTCCCTCCTTGCCACTTCCTCCTGCTTTCTCACCCTAGTCCTGTGTTCTTCTGACAGGCAAATGGGCATGGACGCGAATGCACCCCTCGGGAGCCAAGCCCACCCCAAGGTCTGGCTTTTCCGTGGCCATGGCTCCGAATCATCAGACACTGCTCTTCGGAGGGGTGTGTGATGAGGAAGAGGAGGAGACCCTGGAGGGCGACTTCCTCAATGACCTGTACTTCTATGACGCTGCCAGGAACCGCTGGTTTGCGGGGCAACTCAAGGTAGCATCTGCCCCCAAGGAGGGTCTGTTTTGTCAGAACCATGACTGTCAGACACAGATGACATGCAGGACCCGCAGCTTCTACTTCCATCACATGTCAGGGCTTCTTTCCTCCCAGTGAGGTGGTCTGGGACTTCAAACCCCGTAAGCACTCATGGAAGGGGGTCTTCCTGTCTCACAGGACATTCCCAGTCCAGAGTGACAAACTGTGCCTGGCCTTGAAGAGAGTTGTCGTCTTTCACACTTTGGTGGCCAGTGATTCACTGTAACCCCGTGAGGTGTTGCCTGACTGGTCCACCTGCCTATGGGCAAATGGTGGGTGTCTATGAGCTGCAGCATGGACTTCCCAGCCTGTTGTCATTGGCACTTGTTGGTTGATTTTATTTTCCCAAGGCAAGTGTCCTTAGGGGCAGAAGGCTTCATCTAGGGTGTCGGCGTACCCCTCTAGCCCATTGTTGAGGATTTGGAGGTCACCCCCAAGAGGGTCCTGTGTCCAGTGCTTGGTGCTATATTGAGTCCGTGAACTAGTAACCAGTTTCCGTGGAGTCAACTTCGACTCATGACCACCCTGTGTGTGTCAGAATAGAACTGTGCTCCATACAGATGTCAATGGCTGATTTTTCAGAAGGAGATTGCTAGGCCGTTCTTCCAAGGCACCTCCAGATAGACTTGAATCTCCAGCCTTTCTAGTGCATTAACTGTTTACACCACCCAGGGACTCCTCAAGTTCATGAGTCAGGCTTGTTTTCTCTGGCACTTCGATCCCAGGTGCCTGCTGCCGAGGGCTCCCCACCATGCCTGCTTGGGCATTCCTCTTCACTGGTAGTGGGATTCTGTACTGTCCTTCATCAACAGGAACCCAAGACTGAGAAGAGGAAGCGGCGGCGGGGCAGGAAAGGGGAGCTCAGAGGTAGTGATGAGCAGGCAGGAGAGGAGCCCAGCCCCCAGGAGCCCCTGGAGGTGGTCCGAAAGGTGACTACTGAGGACGGGACTGTGATCACCATCAAGCAGGTGCTCCCTGCACCAGGCGTGGCGGGAAGGCCGCCATCCAAGGACGAGGACAATGATGGTGCAGAGGAGGCCGGGGCATCCTTGGTTGCACCATGTCCCCGATCCAGCGCCATGCTGGCTGTGAAGCATGGGCTGCTCTACGTCTATGGGGGCATGTTTGAGGCAGGTGACCGCCAGTTCACCCTCAGCGACCTCTACTGCCTCGACCTACAGAAGATGGATGGGTGGAAGGCCCTGGTGGAGATGGACCCAGGTAAGTGGGTGGCTGGTACGTGAGTTAGAGGGAGAGCTGCGTGAGTGGTTGCCTCAGGTGCCCACAGCCGCGTCTGCCCACATGCTGCTGACTCACCACCCATTGGCTGGGCTCCTGTACTCTCGTAGGGTCTTGGCCATTCACACAGTTGTCCCCTGTCTGTGGCATTAGAGATAGTGCTGGCGGGTCCTCTCACAGGTCACTTGTTAGCCCTCGATGTAACCTGCGTGAGCCCCTCAGGTGTGTCTAGGGTACTGTACAGGTGAATCATTGCAAACAGGCTTCCTGGAGTGTTACTCTGCAGAAAGTCCGAGCCTGCTCTTTTATGCACCTGAGAGCTGCCCTGAGCAGGAGGCGCCTTGCTCCAGCAGTCTCTGGGGCCCTCTAGTTTTGAACCTATGGGCCTGTTTATTATCTTATCCAAAGCTTTAGCTCTGTCTCCTTAATTCTCACATTCCCATTTTGTAATAGAACCAGAGTACTGCTGGACCCAAGTGGCTTACTCATTTTCTAAGATCTGAGGCTTAAAGTAGAATCCACACGTGTAGGGAAAGGCAGTAAGAATATTCCTGATTTATAACACCTGTGACAGGTGAGGCAGCTGAGCATCCTGGGCAAAAGCAGTAAATGTCAGATTGTCTTTCCCTACAGAACGGGGAGTTTCCTGTTGGGTTTGTGCCACATCAGTCTTCGCCTCATCCCTCAGATCCAGGGCAACAAGCTGTTTTCTCTGAGGATCCAAACATGCCCGGGGTGAGGGGGTTCTCCTGGGACATTTCTTTAGTGAGAAAATAGCGTCCTGAGAGGAAATGGCCAGGGGACATTTGAGTCTTCCCTGACTTCTGGCCCTCACTGATCAGGTGTCTGTACTTTTACTTCTGAAGACACTCAAGAGTGGTTGGAGGAAACCGACACAGAGGAGGAAGGTGATGAGGTGGAGGACGGAGACGACGAGGAGGAAGAGGAGGACACGGGAGAGGGGAGCAGCGAGGAGGGCACAGGTAACTCAAAGATGATGCAGGTAACTGTCAGAGAGGATGATGCAGGTAACGCACAGTGAGGGGGGCACAGGTAACTCACAGTAAAGATAATGCAGGTAACTGTCAGAGAGGATGATGCAGGTAACTCACAGCGATGAGGGCACAGGTAGCTCATAGTAAAGATAATGCAGGTAACTCACAGTGAGGAGGGCACAGGTAACTCACAGTAAAGATAATGCAGGTAACTGTCAGAGAGAATGATGCAGGTAACTCATAGTGAGGAGGACGCAGGTAACTCACAGTGAAGAGGACGCAGGTAATAACAGGAGGACGCAGGTAACATGTGAAAGGCGTAGGTAAGTCACAGTGAGGAGGGTGCAGGTAGCTGACAGGGAGGAGGACGCAAGTAGCTCACAAGTTGAGGAAGACACAGGTAACACACACGATGAGGAATGTGTAGGTAACTCCCAGTGAGGAGGACGCAGGTAATACACATGGTGAGGAAGGTGCAGGTAACTCACAGTGACTAGAACTCAAGTAACTCAGTGAGGAGGGCGCAGGTAATTCACAGTGAGGAGGATGCAGGTAACATGGTGAGGAAGGCGCAGGTAACTCACACAATGAGGAGAATGCAGGTAACTCACAGTGAGGTGGACGCAGCTGACTCACAGTGAGGTGGATGCAGGTAACTCAGTGAGGAGGATACGGGTAACTCATGGTGAGGAGGATGCAGGTAACTCCCACAGTGAGGAAGACACAGGTAACTCAGGAGGGCAGAGGTAGCTCACAGTGAGGAGGGTGCAGTAACTCATTGAGGAAGATGTAGGTAACTCACAGAGGAGGACATAGGTAGCTTTCAGAGCAAGGAGGACTCAGGTAACTCTCACACTGAGGAGGACGTAAGTAACTTAACAAGGAGGACGCAGGTAACTCACAGTGAAGAAGGCACAGGTAACTCCCAGCAAGGACAACACAGGTAATTCACAGTGAGGAGGACGCAGGTACCTCACAATGAGAAAGGTACAGGTAACTCACAGTGAGGAGGACACAGGTAACTCAGAGCAAGGAGGGTGGCAGGTAAATGTCAGAGTGAGGATGCAGGTAACTCTCACAGAAGGGCACAGGTAACTCAGGAGGATGCAGGTAACTTACAGGAGGATGCAAGTAACAGATGAGGATGCAGGTAACTCACAGGAGGATGCAAGTAACAGATGAGGATGCAGGTAGCTCATACAGTGAGGAGGACACAGGTAACTCACAACAAGGAGGACACGGTTAACTCAAAGTGTGGAGGGCGTGGGTAACTCACAGTGAGGAGGGGTAGTGCAGACTGATCACCTAAACTCTTGGGTGGCATGGCCACCCACTCACCATCTCTTTGGGGGACCTCCAAATGGCACAGGGTCCAACAGAATTAGAAGGCACCCTGGGACTTCTGGAGACCACAGTGACACGCCTTGTGTGTGGTGGTGAGCCTGTCCCACCCATGTGGCTGAGCATAGCAGGAGCAGAGTTCTCTAGATCCCATCAGTGTTAAGGTTGTTCTCTACGCCCTTGCGCTGGTTAAGAGAGGCTTTAGGACTTGATTAAATTTTCATGGAAGTCTGACTTGGCATTGTAGATGTGCTCTTGAGGCAGGCTGAAGTGTTTTCTTGTGTTTGTGTCCAGTGCTCATGGGACCACGTGCTGGGGAGGCCGTCCTGGCATAGCCAGGCTCCGGGTGATGTGTGTGTGCGTGTGTGTGTTGGATCTACACGCTAGCCCTCCCCACACGCCTGTGCAGCCTGCCTTGGCTGAGCATGTCGTCTTCACCCCATTCCCTGCGAGCAGACAAGGGGCCCCCACCGGTGGAGCACGATGAGAGCTATGCAGATTACCTGCCCAGGACGGAGCGGTACTGGGTGGTACGGGCCCATGAGAGCCTGGGCCCTGACGCCAAGGAGAAGAATGTGCTGAGAACAGCCCATGCAATGGCAAAAACATTTTTCAATGACTCGGTTCTGGATGCTACCCTGAGGCAGAAGTCAGACTGAATGACGTGTATGGAATTCCCTTAGTATCACTGGGTGTTTCAGAAAATAAACTGGACTGGTCACGAGGTGGCTGCAAAGATGGTTTTGTACAGCGCCAGTTCCACCAGAGTTCCTGGTGGTTGAAGCTTCACCTCCTGTGGGGAGCCTGTGCAGTGTGGAAGCACGGGGCAGCATCAGTTCATGCAGGGACTGGGTGGAGGGTGGCAAGGCCTTGCCTGAGAAGAGCCCGCAGGAAGAGGCTTTTACGCTGTCACCTCACTGTGCTGTGCTTCGTATGCGTGTGGAGGGGGGATGTCTTTCTGAGAACAAGGAGTTTTTACAGAAGAATGTTCTGTTCAACCACACATCATCACCCTGGAGAGTCTCTTTGGTTTCTAAAAATTAGCAAAACATGTTCCTAGTGACGTTTAAATAAAGTATTTTTCGGCTGGGCTAGTCTGCTCCTTCTCCGCTGCTTGGCTTTGCTCTCTGGGTATCACGTGGAGTGTTCTTGGATGTTGGGTTACCAGGCTCCTTGGGACTCCTTCTCCCAGTTTACCCTTGTTGGGAGAAAGTGGGGAAGTCATTTTTCTAGTCCTTCCCCTTGGGCTTAAGGCTGTCCACATGCAGCACTGCCTGGCCAAGCCAGGCTGTTCAGGTGGGAGCTGTGATGTGTTAACATGCCGAACGCACCTGCCCAAGGCTGATGACCGAAGGCTGCTTCCATTTGCTTAATTGAGGTCAAAAGTCAGGCTGTGAGGTCAACATCATGTGATTTTTTTGTCCCTTTCGTCTTACCCAGTGAGAGTGTAGATATTCTTAGTTTTCAATAATGGGGCAGATAAAACTGCAGTCAGCTCCATTGATTACCTTGAAGTTTATTTAAAAAAAAAAAAAAAAAGAAGCATCCTTTGGCCAAAGTAAGAGAAGAGTGGGCATGCCCACTTCCTGGCAGAGGGCTCGGGCCTATGGAAGCTTTAATGGGGTGTGGACAAGACACTGATTTGTTCCACCAAACCCCTATCCTCATGGTGCTAGAATGGCCCAGAGTCAGTGTCACCTAGAGCCACCCCCACTTACCTGAAACCCATGGCTGGGTGGTCTGAAGGGCCAGAGGCAGCAAAAGTCCAGACTCTTCTGAGAATAGTCTCCCAAGAAAAGCCAGTCCTGCCTGTCTGCAGCAGCAACCAGGCATCGAGTGATGGGTGCCCCCCACCAAGGTTGTGGGGCTCTGATCATTGTGGGAGAGGTGAGTCAGCTGTCACTCAGTAGCAGCACTGGCTGCCTGCCTGGGACTTACACAACGGTGTGCAGTCTGTACCAGTGGATGCAGATTGGTGGTCATCAGGTTTAACATCTTTATCTGTGGTCCCTTCCCTCGAGTGCTGGGTGGTCAGCATCTTTTTCTGTAAATGTTCTGGACTGAGTCCAGCTGGAACATCATGAGGCAGGGCTGAGAAGTTGGGGTAAATGCAACAGTTGGCCCACGTGCCTGGCCACAGAGGCCCTTGCAGAACTCAAGGCGTTCCGCTGACACCCCCACCACCCCCACCCACCCTGCCTACTCCTAACCTCAGGACTTAGGCTGGGTATCTGCTGCTTTTGGAGGAAGGAACTAGAAAATCTGTCGGCACCGACACAGTTGTCTGATGTCAGAGCCGCCTGTAACTGGATGTGATTTGAGGGAAGAAGATAGTTTTGAATCAACCAAGTTGAAAGACATTTTTAAAAAACCCAAGTAACAGACAAGTCTTTGTGCTTTGCTGCTATGCCCACAGGCTGGTGGTAAAGATCCCGTTTGGGTGAAGGAGGCCGTTCAGAGCCAGTGAGGATTAAATGAACAGGCTTCCGGAACATGAGCCGCCTCTGCTATTTAATTTCCATGATGAAAACACCAGTAAAGGCATACCTTAAATGCAGAGCAGCAGGGGAGAGGTAAAAATACGATGTAGGACTGGGAGCCCTAAGAATAGCCCCAGTGGCGCCCTGCTGGGGAGTGGCAAAGCACGCTGCTGCCATCTCTGCCAGGACTGGGTGCTGGTAAGCGCACTTGATGCCCGGGCAGTCGCTGTGGGAATGAGGGACAGCAAGAATCCGGAGGCCAGCTGGGAAGCGGCTCTGTCCAGTGTCGGGATAGGTGCGGTTGGATGTCACGGTCCTGCCTCGGTCCTGGGTTTGGTGATTTGTTGATGTTAAGCCCTCCCCTACCTCCAGCCCATTTGACAGGTTCTGCCCTTTTTCTTCCTGGTGCCTGTAAATTGGGCCATACCATGCCCTGTGGACACTCCACTGGAGGTGGCCAAGCAAAGATTGGTGGGTGGGAGCAATTTGAGCTGCTCACTTGACCACAGACCCATGGCCCCTTGGAGG
Organism: Dugong dugon; assembly: GCA_030035585.1. Taxonomy (NCBI): domain Eukaryota; kingdom Metazoa; phylum Chordata; class Mammalia; order Sirenia; family Dugongidae; genus Dugong; species Dugong dugon. The sequence continues at coordinate 32,044,754 of CM057478.1, forward strand.
GTGACATGAAACCCAATGACTGATGAAATTCTCTGTCCCCTGCCTCCCAGGAGTGGCTGAGCCCACTGGGTCAGCCATGTGGTATTAAGGTGCACGCTAAGGGGTTGTCTGCAAGCACTGGTATTTTAGGGGTTGGGTCGAGGTAAGTAAAAATCAGGGGAACCACCAGTTAAGCTTGGGAATCACCATCATTCAGCGTGATTGGCCTTTTTATTTTTTAGAGGTGATGATGGTGTTTATTGCAATTGGACACTACAGATTTCTTGACTGAATTGGCATAAGCAGGAGATCAGTAGCTAGGTCACAATTAAAAATAGGTTTAGGGACCAAATATCAGAAGAAGGGGCCAGAGAACTCCTATCCATGAGAGATGATCTCATTAACATGTTCCCATCTGGTGCCGGAGAGGGTCCTCCAGAGCTTTCCCATGTGCGACCAGGAGCTCGTGAGCATGACAGGAGAGTCAGGCTTGGACAGCACTGCTCAGGGGTGCTGAAAGGAGGACAAGGAACACGGTGTTGGGCTGGCAGTTCTAATCAGAGGAAGACAGCTGGAGGGTGATCATTGTTTCCAGCAGGAAGGAAGTGGCCAGGCTGCAGCCTGACTTGCTGCTGTTGACCTGGCCCCATCTGGTTCTGTGCACACTGCTGGAGCTCTGTAATTATTACAGATGTAAAATCAGGCAGCAAAGCTGTGTGTTGGCCCAGGTAGCCCTGATTATAGATGGCAGTCATTTTTATTTCTGTTATACAAAGCATCTCAGCAGTGCTGTCCTGGCCCGGGCTGAGCCTGGTCACTGAGAACTGCACCTGGTGTCCCGAAGGCCCACAAGCTACCACCAGGACCAACCTGCGTGGCAGTGGCTACAGATGCTGGCCCCAAGGGTTCAAGCCGATGTTTCCTCATCTCAATTCCAATAGCTCTCTGGGTACAAGCCATCAGGTGCTCAAGAGGCCACTGGGAGGTGGCAGCTGGTGGGCCTGGCACCTAGGGGTGGGAGCGCAGTGAGGACTGTGGCCTTCCCTGAGTAGCGCTAGGGCCAGCATCTTGAGCAGGGAAGGAGCTGGGCAGGGGCTTGGCTCAGAGAAGGCAGGGATGGGAGTTTGTAAGCTCTCCTGTGGAGGTGGGACTTGGAGAGAACAGGGTCTATGGCAGGGAGAGCTGCTCAGGCAGGAGGAACACATTAAAAAAGACTCATTGAAAAGAAAGATGTTGAGTGATCACCCCCTGAAAAACATAAACATTGAAGCTTACAAAAGTGAAAACCAGAAAAAAAACCCACTGCTGTCTAATCAATTCCTACTCACAGTGACCCTGTAGGACAGAGTGGCAGAAGCAGACTGCCACATCTTTCTCCCTGGAGCAGCTGGTGGGTTCCAACTACCCATCTTTCAGTTAGCAGCAGAGCACTTAACCACCTGCGCCACCAGGGTTCCTCCAAAAGTGAAAAGAGGTTTTTTAAAAAAAACATATTTTGAGGCACTTGAGGGCAAAGCCTGTATGTGAGGTTCATCTTTTCTGTCCTCCATCAGCTCAGTGTGGACCATGAATACTGTGGCTATGCTGCACATTAGTGCTGAAGGGGACATGCTAGGCCTTGTCTGTCCTCGCCCACCGTTGTCTGCTTATAGGTGAGAAACCAGAGTCCCCAAGAATGAGTTACAGTCACCACCTGGAGAGAGAATGAAAGCTGTCTCATTATGGGAAATGCTGGCAGTGGGGAGGTGGTGGGCATATTTCTGAATTATGTTCTTGGTGTGTGTCCTCCACAAAAGTCAGTAAGACCCTCCAGACACTACAGAGTCGCTGGTAGGTGACATCAGCTCAGTTCCTTAAAAAGAAATTTGTCTTTCTCCATCTCGAAATTTTGGCAATGGAAGGAGCTTCTGGTAGAGAAACGGATTTATAATGAGATGATACAAGTTTTCCAAAGTTTTAAACAAGGTTGTTTATTACTAAAGTGAATGAGATTTTTCTTGAATCTCTTACTGTTCAGTAGTGAAATACATAGTAATGGTATGATTTTAACAGTCACATTCGTTGAAGAAAATTATTTTATTTCCAAGCTATTTTTCTACTTAAAAGGAAAAGGCCGAAGTAACTTTTTTAGCCTTTATCAGTAAGGAAAACCAGATTATAGTCAACATTCCCTTTTTTGCCAATGTACAAAATAATTGCACCGTATCAGCGAACAATTTACAGTCACCAGGAAAAAAAAAAGTGATAAAAGAAAATACAGATTGAGACTGTTCTACCTTAGAATTCACAAGAAGGTGTCTACGTCAGGGTTAGTGGTTTCATGTCTAGAGTGAGGGCAAGTTTTCACATGATGCTTACCCAAATGGTGAGGGGTTGTGTGGAGTTTTTACTTCAGTCAGGCTATGTCAGGTAGTGTTTCTTTGGAAATGGATGAATGGTGCCAATAAGCAAAGTCTAGGTAACTTAGAAGTTCAGTCTAGCTCAATGTGCAGGAGGGTTCTGGCAGGTTAGATGTCCTAGGTGCACCAGTGACAGGGTAGGACTGTCTGTATGCGTGGGGAAGGAGCCAAGCCACAGTATAAACTAGGAGATGCCTGGCCCCTCAATTCTGCAGCCTTGGGCCCAATTACCCCCAGGACCCAGGGGGTGAAAGTGCACGTTCCATCTGTGCTGACTGTGGCAGTGACTGGTCTGCCTTCAGAGATCCAGGGAAGAAAAGCTGAGGTTCCCAAGCTGGACTCAAAGGGTCAGCCATCAGGTGTGCTCACATGGGGGTGGAGGGAAGTGCTCTGGCAGGGTCTTGGAGAAGGCCTGCAGCAGGCCCTGCCCACAGATGGGCTCACCACACCTCTCCTCCTGTGCCTTCACCCTTGTCTTCTTAAGCCTAATCACAATATTTGGAAAACCATACTGGGTATTTGAAGAATTGACATCCTTCCTAGCTAGTTTTCTACCTTTTTTACACTCGGTATGGTATGTTGTTGTTGTTAGATGCCGTCGAGTCGATTCCAACTCATAGCGACCCTACATACAACAGAATGAAACACTGCCGGGTCCTGCACCATCCTCACAGTTGATGTTATGCTTGAGCCCATTGTTGTAGCCACTGTGTCAGTCCTTCTTGTTGAGTGTCTTTCCCTTTTTCACTGACCTCTACCAAGCATGATGTCCTTCTCCAGGGACTAGTCCCTTCTGATAACATGTCCAAAGTATGTGAGATGAAGTCTCACCATCCTCACTTCTAATGAGCATTCTGGCTGTACTTCTTCCAAAACAGATTTGTTTGTTCTTCTGGCAGCCCATGGTATATTCAGTATTCTTCGTCAACACCATAATTCAAAGACATCAGTTCTTCTTTGGTCTTCCTTATTCATTGTCCAGCTTTCACACGCATATGTGGCGATTGAAAACACCATGACTTGGGTTGGGCCCACCTTAGTCCTTAAAGTGACATCTTTGCTTTTTAACGCTTTAAAAAGATCTTTTGCAGCTGACTTGCCCAGTGCAATGCATCCTTTGATTTCTTGACTGCTGCTTCCATGGACATTGATTGTGGATCCAACTAAAAGAAATCCTTTACAACTTCAAAATTTTCTCCGTTTATCATGATGTTGCTTATTGGTCTAGTTGTGAGGACTTTTGTTTTCTCTATGTTGAGGTGTAATCCATACTGAAGGCTGTGGTCTTTGATCTTCATCAGTAAGTGCTTCAGGTCCTCTTCACTTTCAGCAAGCAAGGTTGTGTCATCTGCATATCACAGGTTGTTAATGAGTCTTCCTTCAGTCATGACACCACATTCTTCTTTATATAGTCCAGCTTCTCGGATTATTTGCTCAACATATAAGTATAGTGAAAGGATACAGCCCTGATGCACACCTTTCCTGTCTTTAAACCACGCAGTATCCCCTTGTTCTGTTCAAACGACTGCTTCTTGGTCTAAGTACACGTTCCTCATGAGCACAATTAAGTGTTCTGGAATTCCCATTCTTCGAAATGTTATCCATAATTTGTTATGATCCACACAGTGGAATGCCTTTGCATAGTCAATAAAACACAGGTAAATATCTTTCTGGTATTCTCTGCTTTCAGCCAAGGTCTATCTGACAGCAGTGACATCCCTTATCCCACGTCCTCTTCCGAATCTGGCTTGAATTTCTGGCAGTTCCCTGTCAATGTACTGCTGCAACCACTTTCGAATGATCTTGAGCAAAATTTTACTTGTGTGTGATATTCATGATATTGTTCTATAATTTCCGAATTCTGTTGGATCACCTTTCTTTAGAATGGGTACAGATATGGATCTCTTCCAGTTGGTTGGCCAGGTAGCTGTCTTCCAAATTTCTTGGCATAGGTGAGTGAGCATTTCCAGTGCTGCATCCATTTGTTGAAACATCTCAGTTGGTATTCCATCAGTTCCTGGAGCTTTGTTTTTCACTGATGCCTTCAGTGCAACTTCGACCTCTTCCTTCAGTACCATCAGTTCTTGATCATATGCTACCTCCTGAAATGGTTGAATGTCAACCAGTTCTTTTAGGTACAGTGACTCTGTGTATTCTTTCCATCTTCCTTTGATGCTTCCTGCGTCATTTAGTATTTTGCTCATAGAATCCTTCAGTATTGCAACTCAAGGCCTGAATTTTTTTTTCAGTTCTTTCAGCTTGAGAAATGCCAAGCATGTTCTTCCTTTTTGGTTTTCTATCTCCAGGTCTTTGCACATTTCATTGTTTTACTTTGTCTTCTTGAGCCACCCTTTCAAATCTTCTGTTCAGCTCTTTTACTTCATCATATCTTCCTTTCACTTTAGCTACTCTGCATTCAAGAGCAAGTTTCAGAGTCTCTTCTAACATCCATTTTGGTCTTTTCTTTCTTTTCTGTCTTTTTAATGACCTCTTGCTTTCTTCATGTATGATGTCCTTGATGTCATTCCACAACTCATCTGATTTTCGGTCATTAGTGTTCATTTTGTCAAATCTGTTGTTGAGATGGTCTCTCAGTTCAGATGAGATATGCTCAAGGTCATACTTTGGCTCTTGTGGACTTGTTCTGATATTCTTCAACTTCAGCTTGAACTTGCATGTGAGCAATTGATGGTCTGTTCCACAGTCAGCCCCTGGCCTTGTTCTGACTAATGATATTGAGCTTTTCTGTTGTTTCTTTCCACAGATGTAGTCGATTTGATTCCTGTGTATTCCATCTGGTGAGGTCCACATGTATAGTCGCTGTTTATGTTGTTGAAAAAATGCATTTGCAATGAAGAAATCATTGGTCTTTGCAGAATTCTGCCATGCCATCTCCAGCATCATTCTATCACCAAGGCCTTATCTTCCAACTACCAATCCTTGTTTCCAACTTTTGCATTCCATTGGTCAGTAATTATCAATGCATCCTGATTGCATGTTTGATAAGTTTCAGACTGCAGAAGTTGGTAAAAATCTATTTTTTCATCTTTAGCTGTGGTGGTTGGTGCGCAAATTTGAATAATAGTCGTTTTAATTGTTCTTCCTTGTGGGCATATGGATATTATCCTGTCGCTGACAGTGTTGTACTTTAGGATAGATCTTGAAATGTTCTTTTGGACGATGAACACGATGCCATTCCTTTTCAATTTAGCATTCCTGGCATAGTAGACCATGTGATTGTCTGATTCAGAATGGCCAGTACTGGTCCATTTCAGCTCACTAATGCCTAGGATATCGATGTTTACGTGTTCTATTTCATTTTTGACAATTCCAATTTCCTAGATTTATACTTCATGCATCCCACTTTCCTATTATTAATGATTGTTTGCAGCTGTTTCTTCTCATTTCAGTCGTGCCACATCAGCTAATGAAGGTCCTGAAAGTTTGACTCCATCCATGTGATTAAGGTCAGCTCTACTTTGAGGAGGCAGCTCTTCCCCAGTTGTATTTTGAGTGCCTTCCAACCTGCGGGGCTTATCTTCCGGCACTATATCAGACAGTGTTTCAGCTGAGCTTCCAGACTAAGACTAGGAAGAAGAACCTGGCGGTGTATTTCTGAAAAAAATTAGCCAGTAAAAATCACTGTGGTATAGGAGAGTCATTTATTGAAGACTAGTTGACTGAATAACTCACCTGCCCTAGTTTGAAATGGATTTGTTTCTGGGGTGGAAACCTTTAGGTTGTATCAGTGCCATTATCAGTCAAGGTTGAACACAGTATCTAATGTAAAAACCTTGCGTTTACTCCGTGTATCATCAAGCTGGAAAAACAAGAATATGAAAGCCGTGTGATCCGGTGATACGATGGGAATAGATGCTTGGTTACGTCAAGGGCTAGACCTCAGTACTGATGGGAATAGAATCCTCAAAGACCATCTCGGGGCACATCAAGTGCTGGACCTTCTTATTGATGAGGCTAGAATCCTCATGGACCATCTCGGGCATGTCAAGGACTGGAGCTTAATACTGATGGGATAGAAGTTCTTGTGTACCATCTGAGGCATGACAAGGGCTGGACCTTCTTATTGATGAGACTAGAATACTCATGGACCATCTTGGGCACATCAAGGACTGAAGCTCAGTACTAATGGGAATACAAGGTCTCATGGACTGTCTTAGGCATGACAAGGATTGGACCTTGGTACTGATGGGAATAGAATCCTCATGGATCATCTAGGCACAACAAGGACTGGACCTTGGTGTTGATGGGAATAGAATTCTCATGGACCGTCTAGGCACAAGGATTAGACGTTGGTACTGATGGGAATAGAATTCTCATGGACCATCTAGGCACAAGGATTGGACCTCGGTACTGATAAGAATAGAAGGTCTCATGGACTATCTCGGGCATGTCAAGGACAGGATCTTGTACTGATTGGAATAGAAGTTCTTGTAGACCATCTCAGGCATATCAAGGACTGGACCTCGGACAGTGCTGATGGGAATAAAAGGTTTCATGGAGCATCTCAGGCATGAAAGGGTTGGACCTCGGTACTGATGGGAATAGACAGTCTCATGGACCATCTTGGGCATATCAAAGACTAGAACTCAGTCCTGATGGGAATAGAAGTTCTTGTGGACTGTCTTAGGCATGATGAGAATTGGACCTCAGTACTGATGGGAATAGAAGGTCTCATGGACCCTCTCGGGTCACAAGGGCTGGACGTTGGTATTAACCTGTTATACAAGAGACAGCCCGGAGCCGTGCCAAGCTTACAACAGGGGTGGGATGGATTACTAAGATGAGCAGAAACCAAGTGTTGTGAAGGTGGTACTGCTGGCAGGTAGAGAACAGTTACCTACTAAAGACACCACCTTGGCCGTGCCTTGGACCCAGGAAGCTTCTCAGCCATCTGAGTTCCAGTGTCCCCAGGCAGTGATGGTGTAGCTGGAGACCAGCCCTCTGCCTGGTGCGGACGTGGCTGGGGAACTGCTCTGGAGAGTGCTGTGTCCACTACATGCTGACCAGTGGGTAGGAACCCTGGGACCCAGAAAGCACAGTGAAAGTCTGAATGTGAAGAAAGGGTCGCTGTGGAAAGACAAAGACCAGAGGAGGTCAGGTAGGTGTGCGAGGTCCCCTACTCAGCCTTGCCCTTCCCTACCACCTTGGGAGCCTGCAGGCTGGGCCCCACCAGGTCATACCCCCCCATTTGCCCTGCCATCCGTGGAGCCCACAGGCTGGGCCCATCAGCACCCCAGATGTGTACCGGGCAGGTGAGACCCACCCTCCATCTGTGCCGTCGGGGCTGCCTGCTTCTGTGCATTTTAGGAACAAAATGTCTCTGCCCTACTTCTCTCTCAGGCACTTCCACTTGTGGGGTTTCATCTAGAAACAAACTCTAGAAACAGCATCTGTTCCTAATGCGTGGGCTCAAGTTTTAGAGAGTAGTTATTCGTCCTGCACAGAGTGGCTTCCACCATCCTCAGGCTCCCACCTAGTCCTAAGCCCCACACTCGCCCTCTCCTACCTGACCCTGGCCTGAGGGACTGATGTCGCCCTCCTACCCGCCCTCCATAGCTGTCCTTCCAGTCCTCTTCTGCACACTTTCCCAGTTCCGAGGATGGTCATTCCCACAGGTGTTCTGGTGATTTGCAACCCTCGTGTTCTCTACCTTTCAGATATGCCGTATGTTTCTCAGTTCTCATTTTCTGGGCATATGGATGCATTGTAAAACATTCCCTGGGGTTGATAACAGCCTGCGTTCAGCTTTCACCCTTTTTCTTTATCTAGAATCTTGATCACTGACTTTTATACTCAGCCTTACAGAAGGCAAATCCATTTCCTTGGAGAAATTAAAGAGACGGCATAAAAATGACTTGCGGTGTTGTCTCCACACCATGAAAATACAGAGGCTTTTGTTTTGTCAGCTGTGCCCTGCCCGTGGATCATAGGGCAGTACTGCCACAAAGCCCAACCAGCTAGGGAAGGAGGTGTCTTACAGCCTAGGCACCTTGATGCTTCTGAGACCAAAGGCAGGAAAAACGAGACCTAGGAGGAGTTAAAGAAACTGAACTCACCTGGAAAAGAGGAGGCCACCCCTCAGCCCTTCCTCTGGATAAAGGTTTTATTGCACATATGAAACTGAAATAAGCAACATCCTGCAGGGAAACCTGGGGGAGACCAGAGGTCTCAGATATGTTACGCTAACACAGCCCCCAAAGGAGGGCTGATGAGTCAGCATTTATGATGACTGTGAGTCCAAGGAGTGGCCTGCTGGGCCTCCAGGGGTTCCCCCATCCCTACGGACCCCACGGAGAGTTACTTCAAGAAGAAAACCCTGCTGAGAGAAGTCATACCAGTGCTGGTTCAAGATACTTAGAGGTCCTTAAACGATAACCAAAGACCCAAAGTTTAGAAAACACAAAAACTCAAAACACTTTATTTCACTTACTCCCCAAAATAGACACGTGCTCCTGAGTCCATCATATCTCAGGCACCTGAGCCCCTCACAGGCTCTCAGGAATGACTACGGTGTTCAGGTAAGGGGTTGTATAACTAACCATGCAAGTTGGGGCCTTTTCCTGAAGGTGAGGGAGCCTGTTAGCAATTGGGCCAGACCAGCAGGCACCATACAGCACATATGGACACGCTATTCGTGAGTCCTGGGCACCAGAACCAGGGGCCCGAGGGGAATCCTCTGTTACCCTACAGTGTATGTGTTTATTCACACCCCGTAAAATGGAGCTTTTAAAAAAGAGAAGACTGATAGTTGTGAGACATGGTTATGGATTTCTTAGGAAGATGAGTCCGTCAGCCCTGGCGCTTCTGTGACTCTCCTCCCTCCCCTCTAAGGACATGGACAACTGGCGTAGCATCTTTGTAGCTACACAGAGCTTTCCTCTATCTGCACTATCTTGTCAATAATTTTGATGTATCATTGCATACCTGGTATGTATCTTTGAGAATCCTCTGTGCTAATGAAGATAAAACCTAAGAAGCCAAAACAATACAAAGAATATTCCAGGTACCTGAAATTATACAAGCATTTCACATGCACTGAACAGACTTCTGAAAGCACAGGTAAACCTGATGCAGGTCAGTTGCTGAGAGCGTGGTGAATGAGGCAGGGAAACACAGCCATGGGCAAGCCGAAGGCCCCAGAGGGCACAGGGTCTTTTCCAGCTCTTGTAGGACCGGATGCGAGGGCAGGCTCCCCAGCCTTCCAGAATGGTGATAGAGAGGCAAGCCAGGAGTGCCAACTGTTGTCCCCCACAAACCCCAGCTCACTTGCTCTGTGCCTCAGTTTCTCACATTCAGAGCATGGAATAAACGGTTCTTACAAGACTGCTTTGGGCATTCATTAAAACTTGTAGAAGGCTCTGCACCCAGGGGGCAGCTGTCAGCCCTTCTGTTGCGCCCTGTGGTCCCATTTGTCTGTATCTAGCTCAGCACACCCATATCCCCTAGGAACGCTACCAGCTAACCAGCCACGTGGCTAGGAATGAGGAGCCTGACGCACCGGCCAGGGAGAGGGAGGCCGTGACTGGCAGAAGGAGCCAGGTGAAGCCTTGCGAAGGCATCAGCCTGTGGGGACTCACCTGGGCCACCAGGGCTTTAATCACATTACTTGGAAACCAGTTAAAAATGAGCCTCTGGAGCCTTTCAGACCCAGGCCATTTCAGTCTCGATGGAATTTGCTCCACATTCCCAACACATGGGGTGACTCTCCGGCAGCCAGAGCAGGCAGTGAGTGGGTGAGGGGGGCTAGTCAGTCACCAGCGGGAGCCACCTAGTCATGAAACCACTCGTGCTTTTATTTAACAATATGCATTTTTGTGCTGTTCTTTTATACATATCTAAATATTTCATGGTGTTTGCATGTAAATATGTAACCTGCATTTGTAGGTACCGTTTTGTGTCATGCAGTTACTGGAATGTACAAAAGAAGTCTCTATAATCTTTACAAAGAGTTGCAAACAGAATTACAAAACACATATCCCAGCATGGATGATTCTCAGAGCTGCAAGGAACAGGAATCTTTATTTGGTTCACTTTGGGTCTGCAGCAACCACTCGGTATCAAAAAAGAGGAACGGAAAAGTAAGATGTACAAAAAGATGTCATATCCCTTTAGAAAGCAACATTATCAGAAATGTATTTGTATTTACCTATTGGTCCTCCCTCCCTCTCCTGTGTCCCCCACTCCCCTCAAAAAAGACCCCCAAACTAAACCAAACTGTGAGAAGGAACAGGGGGGAGTGGATGTATAACAGAAAAGGAAAAAAAAAAAAAAACTGGATGTAACTGGAACATGCTCTAATCTTTATTTCTGGTTAAAAATATAGCAATCCAGTGCAGTGTAGTAAAGAAATCTGCTCAAAAGGTAGCAGAGAAAGAGCTAAACATAAGCAAAGCAAGGCAGCATCCCCAGATGGGCTAATCCCGAGACAGTGAGAAGTCAACAGTGAGGACCTTCCCCAGTGTGCACATGGGTGACTGGCATACAGGGGTGTCTACACTTGTCACAGACACGCCCGCACATTGGCCAGGCCTGTCTCGCTGGCTAGGACCTCAGGGCATTCGACCACTCGGGCATTCCTTAGCCTTTCCTGGACAAAGGGACCTCGAGGTGGGGAAGGCGGAAACATGAGGGGCCTGTTTTTTTGTTTGCCTGGAACAAGTTATGTTATACAATTTGGGGTGGGAATGCAGGGGATATGCAACAGTTGCTCAGGAATTGTCAAGCCACTGAGTTGGAACCATGTCCCTGTCCCCAGGCCCAGACCAGCTTTGGAGGAGAAGTGAGGCCTCTGGAAGGAGTCTGCATATCTGTCGGTGGGCAGTCAGGGCAGGGACAGTACAGAGATATCAACACCAGTGGAGCTGTGACACCCCGTGGAGAAGAAGGTGTCCTCTAGGGGCTGTCACTGGATCTTAGTGGTTCATGGTGGAAGCCTGAGTGTGCATCCTGCATACAACATGCAAACCGGCCACATGCTCAAGAGCCTAAGCATCAACTCGGGCTGTCCTGCAAAGTGAGCCTCCCGCCCAGCCCCAGCCTCAGTTTACCTCTCAGACCTGCCAGGGTCGACCTGCATTGGGCCCTGGACGCTGTGCCACAGCTTCCCTAGTGATGGATGGGAGACGGGGGACAAGCATATAGGAGTAATGACAGACACCAGGAGGAATGAGGACGCTGCCTCACTGGACGCAGTGTGGGGTCCAGCTTCTCCAGGAAGCCATAGGCAGTGCTGAGGAGAGAATGGGGGTGGCCTGTGCAATGGAGAGCGGGGGCAGCCCTCCCCTCTCTTCCCCACGCATATGTAGTGCAGATTCACAGTTGGAAGAGGCCTAGCTGCAAGCAGCTGGGAGAGGATGCCCTAGTCCCCATGCCCTCCCCCATCCGAGTCACCAGACCACTCCAGAACCGTGAGAGAGGGCAAAGTGAAGCAGCTTCCCACACGTGCCCAACAGCAACCACCCCTCCTCTCCCGGCAGTGAGGGACGCAGCTTTTCTGAGGGACAGCTTTTCCATAGCCTGGTCTGGAAACTTGGCTTCCTTGACGTTGTGATGGTGGTGATGGCGGCTACAGTGGTTTTAGTTTTTGCCGTAGTCTTGCCGGGATCCCTTCTCATCCCATGTCAAGCTGGGAGGGTCAGCGCGGTGGCCCCCGTCTGCCATGCCACACAGCATAGTGTTATACAAGCAAAGGATTTTGGCTAAAATCCAAAAAACATTACCCAGAAAAAAAGGCAAACTGTGAGTAATACCCAATCATGTTGTTGTTCTGTGAAAAGACTTGGAAGTAGTTGTTGGACTGTTTGAGTTACGCTCTGTCCCTTTCCGTCATTTTGCTTTTTTCCCCTTTTGTACACAAACTGTTACTTTTTGCTAACGTGACAATCTCATCAGATGAAAAAGTTAATAAACAAAATGGCGACTCCAATGTTTAGCAAGATCACCATGACTACCAGAATAGGCGCCGAGCCCTGGAACAGAGGAGAGAAGAGAGATGAGTGTCGTGTTCTTCGAGGGCATTCTCTCTCTGGGTCCTATCCCACCTATTTCCCTTAAACCCCGGAGTCCCTGGGTTTTGGAGTCCTCTCAGAGGTGCCTCTAAAGAAAGGCCTGGCAGTCTGCCTCCAAAAAATCAGCCATGGAAAACCCTATGGAGCACAGTTCTACTTTGACACACATAGGGTCACCATGAGTTGGTGCATTTGGCTTTTCTTAAACCCAACTAGGAGTTCCAAGAGGGCACAAGTAATGGATAATCTGAGAAATGGTCAGATACTGAATGTACAACTCTTCAGAGCTTTCAAGCCCTCGAAACTCAGAAACGGGGAGGTGGAACCCCACTTCTAGGTCTGAAGTTACTGGCCCTCCTGGAGCCACTTGGACTGGTGGCCAGGAACTGCCTGCTGGCGGTGTGACCCAGACAAAAGGGATACTTGTCTTCACTCCCTGTCCACCTCCCCCTCCTCTGTTCCCACTGAACCATGCTGAGCACCTTCATGGGCCTGCTGCTCTCCAGAACTAATGACAAAGCAGATGCCGGCTGTGGCAGGGCCAGCCTGGGACTGCCTCCCTCCTACCCCCATTTGTATGTCCACCAGGGCCTGGCCTGAAGGTCACAGGATACATTGTCTAGGGATGGGCACTTTTCTCCCTCTTGCAGCTACCTGGACCCTTTTACCACAGAAGAGGTTCAGTTTACAAAAGCTTCCAAATTTGCCCAGATTTCAGAGACATAACAGACAGAGGCCATCTATACAGTGTTGGGCAGCAGGGGAGTCCCATGTAAGAAACAGAGCCAGGAGCAGATCTCAGGCTTCTCCCAGGGTGACACTCAATTTGCTGCTGCCATAGGTACAGCTCCCATGGTGCCTGTGACTGGGGTGGCAGTGCCCGGGATGGGGACAGCAGTGTCCATGGTGGAGACTGCAACACCTGGTATGGGGAGAGCAGTGCCCGGCTTAGGGATAGCAGCGTCCAGGTTGGGGGCTGCAACGCCCAGTGTGGGGACAGCAGCACCCAGGTTGGAGACGGCAGCACCCGGGGTGAGGTAGACTGACTGGAGATGGGGGTGCCCTGCTGTAGACTCTGATCTCTAGGGAAGGCTCCTTCTCACTGAGCCAGTGGGTACGGCAGGTTCCCTGGAGCCAAGTGCCCTGGGCTGCCTGGTTCTGCGTGGTTTCCGTCACTGAAGTATCTCTAAAGGCCTCCCCAAGTGGGCATGGCTGGGAAATGAGGCCTCATGGTGGCTCTAGTGGTCAGTGGCAGTCATCAGGCCCCTTGAGGACATGACGTGTATGTTTCGGGGCATGCAGGGGTTGGGAACAAAGGTCATCCACAAGAGCATGTGCTGGTCCAGACCCAACATGGGCAAGCCAGCCAGGACTCCATGGAAGCACCCAAGCTAGCCTCTCGGCCTCAGTACCCATGGCCGTGGTGGGTTCTCTGAGCGCCCAGGACGGACCCCTGGGGCTCTCCCCAGTTGGCAAAGCCTGAAATTGTTAACTTACAGTCGTTGATACTCTCAGTTTGAGACCATCGTCCCACTGTGCTGTAGTGTGCTAGTCCTTGGTGGTGTAGCTCTGGGACCTGGTCATGTATGGAATTGTCTCATTAGGGAAAATGGTCCCCAAAGCCACAGAGGGGCCCTAGAGGAACCTCAGACTCCTGCCTATTCTTGGCCTGGAGGCCGAGGCAGCTGGCTTCCTTGCAGTGGCCTGAGAAATGCCTCTCCCTCTATAGGGAACCACCTCTCCCAGGCACCACCAGCTGGCTCCTCCAGCAACATCAGCAAGTCGGGTCTGTTCATGAGGGGGCGTGGCATCAAGCATGCTATTTTTATCTCAATAAACTCTCACCACCCTTCCAGGAAGTAGCTCCTGTGTAGCTGATTTGAGAAATAAGACTGAGGCTCATAAAGGTCACTAGTTTCCTAGCCATAGGCACCACAGGTGCAGAGAGCCCACCTCACTCCGGGCCATGATTTCTGCACCTCAGGACTGACTGAGATCCCATCTTCCCCCATGCTCCCTCTGCTGCCCAGAAGGCCCAGCCCGCCTGAAAGCAGCTATCAGAGAGGAGGGGCCCAGCACAGGCAACCAAACAAAAGACAGATAAATGGGACCTCATCAAAACAAAGAACTTTTTTGCTTTCATCAAGAAAATGAAAAGACAACCCACAGAATGGGAGGAAATTTTTGAAAATCATATATCTGATAAGGGATTTGAATCTCCAGTATATAAAGAACTTGTATTACAACTCATCAGTAAACAAACCAACCAACTAAAAAATAGGTAAAGGACTTGAATAGACATTTCTCCAGAGAAGATATACAAATGGCCAATAAGCACGTGAAAAGATGTTCAACAGCTAATGGCCAGCCTGAGGTGTATCTGCACATGCCATCTACCCCAGCGGACCTGAGAGCACTCATGCCAGAGGCCTCAGTGTGGACCCTGACCCGCCTCGACCCTTGCTGCCCCTTGGCTTTTCCTAAAGTATCCTTGCACACAGGCCACACGCATGCACATGCAGAGAACACATACTTGCACACTCATGTACACATGATCACATCTACACAGACCACACGCACACACGTGTACACACACCAAGTGCACATACACATGCCGTTTTGTACATGCACATATACAGACCATACACACAGGCCACATGCACAATGCAGAGAACACACACATGCACACTCACGCACACATATCACATGCGCACAGACCACACGCACAGAGCTTTCTGCAGGCTGTATACATGCACATTCAGAGAACACACAGGCACATACACTTCCTGGCTGCTGCTATGAGGAACAGCAAATTCTAAGTGTGAGCTGGTATTCTGGTCCTCGGGACATAGGGGCTGCTTTCTGTGGGTGAGTGGGGGGCAGTATTAGGAACCAGCCACCAGCAAGGAGAGAGGCCACACAGGTTTCCTATTGAGGTAGAGCAGGCCCCAGCAGGCCACCCCTCCACAGGGCACAGCGTCACAATAATGGGATCTCCTTGGGGGAGTGGAGAGCAGTCTGGCTTAAACTCAAGGTCCCAAGGCCCACAGTGCAGTGTCCTGGGCAGAGCTATAGCAGAGGCCCTGTGGAGGGAGGCCTTAGAGGCTACATCAGAGCGGTGATCACAGCCCTGGTGGACAGAGTGCCGGGCAGGTGCTGAGTGCTCTGCTGTGTGGCACAGTCCGTCCTCCAGGAAGCACAGTGGTCATTTCCAGACCAGCGTGGGGATGGTGCTGTCAGGACATCGGGGTTCATGCCCAGGACCACCAGCAGGGAGCAGCACCCGTGAGCTCCCGCTGCTGGCCCAGGCACAGTCACTAGCCAAAGTCTTGGGGCAGGGTCTGAGCAAGTCCCATCGTCCTCCTCTGCCCAGCTCAGTCAAGGGCACCGGCTTCCTCACACTTGGGGTGGAGGCCTCAGTGAGGAGCCCTGAGCCCCATCCTGGGTGAGACACCCAGGCCTCCCCAAGCCCCACATGTCCAGTCTGCCCAGGGTGGGGGACTATGATCTTTCTCCCCAGTGCCATGTGGGAAGGCATGAATGAGGGGTCAGCCCGTGCAGGGCTCAATAAAACACAGACTGCAGACTACCCCCTGAGAGATTCCACAGGTCTGCAGTGGAGCCTAAGAGTGCACTACAACAAGGCCTCAGCAGGGGTCACATGGAGTCCTGGGGTCACATGGAGACCAGCGGCTCTAGCAGACACCCCTCACTGGAAAGCAGGATATAGGGGTGGGGGGGGGGTGGACATTTCCCCAAATAATAAAATGAGTGCTGAGCACTGCTGTCTGTCTGCCTAGCTGGAATGTTGGCTTCGTGGACACAGGAGGTGTGTTGAGTTGTGAGGTGGTTGTCTCCCACGCCTAGCCAGTGTCACGCTCTTGATAAGGGTGCTCAGAAGCCAAGATGCTGCCCAGATGGACTGCCTCCCGCCCTGGCCTACCAAAACCCCGTGGTCTCTGTCCCACCCTCTGAGCATGGCCGTGCTCCTTGAGATCAGGGAACTCTCCTGCAGTACTGGCACGAGGTCCCTGCTCAGGTGAAGCACTTGCGATCGATCCAGCAGGACGTGTGAAGGAGGCCCCCAGCCACCTGTTCTCTCTTTAGGGCTCTGACAACCCCATGACCTCTGCCTGGAAGGACTTAGCAGGGAGCATCCTCCCGCTGCTCCATTTGAGGAGAGCTGACCCCTGCCCGCACCCTACGGCATGAGGCGGGGGTCCCAGCCTCCCGTGGAGACAAATGCAGTTAACCTGGAAGCTGCCACCCCTGCTGTCCCTGGTCATGCCTCTGTGGCTCCGTCACCACCCCTAGAAGACCCCAGTAACTGCACTAAGGAGGAAGGCGTGAGGCCCAACCCCAGACTCACACCCGCCCGCCTGCTAGGTACTCACTGCACTGGACTTGAGCTCGTCCCCATTCTCCTCGTCAGACTCCAGGGCAACAGGCAAGGACTTCTGGGGCGGGGAGAAGGTTAAGTCCCAGCGTAGCAGCCGGGGCTCTGCCTTGTCCCCCAGCCGCAGGGTCTCTAGTTTCTGTACCGCAGGCTCGGCACTGGTAGGCGCCGGCCAGAAGTTCTCCTTGTTCTGAGACTTGGACCGCAGTCTCTGCACCCCAAAGCCCCGGTCCTCGACAGGGCCCCGGCCCGCACCCCCCTTGCCATAGCGTCTCTTCTGGGGGTGTGACTCCTGCGTGGCCGAGTCCATGCGCAGCAGCGGCTTCATCTCCATCTCATAGTTGCTCAGCCTCTCCTCGTCCAGCGCCAGCAGCGCAACACCCCCCGAGCTGGGGTTGCTGGCCCGTGGGTGTGAAGTCCATGCAAATGTTGGGGGGGGCTCCGTCCGCCACTCCTGGGGCCGGGGGTTGCCAGGCTGCCTGTAGCCGGGGCCCCGGGCATGGTGGTCGTCTGCCGGCTGGCCACTGCGGAGGGCGCTGCCCCGGACACCCCGTGGGCCCCTGGCCTTCTCTTCAGCCCAGCTGTTGCGGACACAGTCCCCTCCCCGGCCCTCCAGGAGCATCTGGATGTCCCCGGACCGCTCCTCATCCACTGACACCTGCCGGGAGAAGTGGGCCACCTTGTTCCGGGCAGCAGGGGCCGGTGGCGGGCTCGCCGAGGGGCTGGCAGGGAAGCTCTGCAGGGGGCTGTCGTCCGGTGTCAGGTCAGAGGGTGTCGTGCCTTTCCGGTACAGCTCGGGGCTCTCCTGTGGCAGGGGTGTCCCCACCGAGGCCACCTCGAGGTCGTCACTCGAGTTCCGGTGTTTTGGCCGCTGGCATTCGAGCCCTTGAAGGGGGGAACAGAAGCATACAGAGTGGTTACTCAGGTGTGCAGAGAGGGTCTGTGGGAATGGGCCGAGACCCCCACACAGTGCCCTGTGGGAGCCCTGATGTCTGACCCGCACTTTTGGGCTGAGACCTCCATGGCCAGTGTTCCGGTTCCCTGCACCTGGGGGCCTTGTGGGCTCCCCCACCCCGCACCAAGGCCTTGTGGCCCCATCTTCCCACAGGGGCTGGTACTCAGTGCTCAGCTGGCACCTGCCTCAGCACCCCCACGCTGTGAGGTTGCTTTCCGCTAAAATTAGTCCCCGAGCACGTGATGTTCCTGGAAGAGTTGCCGTGAAAATACAAAGCAGAACATGGGCATTTGCGGCTGCGTTCCTGCATGTTGCTCCTGTCTTATTTCCTGGGGTCCCAAGGCCATGCACAGGCCCCCGCCAGCCTTGTTCTCCCTCATTGGGCTCAGGTGTGGGCTATCAGCAAGAGTGGCGGGATGCGTCCTGGCATGGGCTGGGCAGACACCAGGCTCTGCCCCATCCTGACACCACACAGCCTCGTGGCTTCGGGCAAGGTTGGGTGTTCCTGGGGCTGCACGGGGCCCAGCCAAGGTGATGGGCATGGGCAGTTCTCCCCGATGGAAATTCTGTTGACCAAGGCGTCTCCAGAGCAGGCCTGGGCTCACACCCCAGTTTTGCCACATTCCACTGAGGCCTTGGCCTGCGGTCCCACCTCGCCAGCCTCACTTCAGTTCTCTGTCAAGAAGGGATAACAACCCCAGCTGTGAGGACACAGTAAGACTGCAGCGTCACACCTGCTGTCCCCTTTCCCTCCCTCCCGCACATGGCCAGAGACATCACTGCCACAATCCCTGGTTTGGGAGTGTTCACCTTAAAAGCATGTAAGGGGAGAGAAAATGCCTGGATGCTGGGAAGACGAGTCCGGCACAAAACAGATGCCACCCTCAGAGCCAATAAGAGGCACAGGATATGAACTCTCCTCCATGGGCGAGGGTACGAGCAAGGACCTCTGGAAGCAGCTTCTCGGGAGGCAGGCACTGAGCTGGGTGCTGGATGCAACAGGCTGGAGGGTGGCACTGATCTGCTTCAGACCCCACCATGAGCCTACGTGATGCTGAAACAGCAGCACCCTGGCCTTGTCCATGGCAGCCTTGCAGGAACATCCCACCATACAGGACTCAGAGAGGAGACACATCCAGGAGGCTGTATATTCAGCAGGAGCCAGAACCTGGCCACGTCTCCAACTCCAAAGCCCAAGCGCTTGATATGGGGAGTGGGAAGGCGCCTACGTGAGCGTATCGGGGCCACCACAACAGATGACCCTAGATGGGGGCTTACAACAATGGGAGAGTGTCCCTTCATTTCTGGAGGCCAGAGTCTGAAATCAAGGTGTCAGCAGGGCTACCCCACCCTCCCTCTGGAGGTTCCAGGGGAGGATCCTCCCTTGTCTCGTCCAGCTTCTGGTGGCCCCAGGCGTCCCTTGGCTGTGACCGCATCACTCTAATCTCTGCCTCCGTCTTCACAGGGCCCTTCTCTGTGTCTGTCTGCTCTTCTATCTCCTATCAGGATACTTTTTACTAGACTTGGAGCCTGCCCTGATAATCCAGGATGATCTTCTCATCTCAAGATCCTTAATTTGATCACATCTGCAAAGACCCCTGTTCCACATGAGGTCACATTTGCAGGTTCCGGGTGCATCACATCTACAAAGACCCCTATTCAACGTGAGGTCAAATTCACAGGTTATGGGTGTATCACATCTGCAAAGACCCTTGTTCAATGTGAGGTCACATTGCTCCAAGCCTGGCAGCCATCCAAAATGCAGCACATCTCAAGTCACACAGGAGACCAAAGCACAGCAATCAAGCCTCAGGAGACGCCCGCAGATTGATACTTAGCTGACAAGTCAGCTGTGGCAGACAGGTGCACCTCCAGCCCAAAACACTTCCCCACTTCTCAGAGGGGAAAAGCTGAGGGGTGGAGCCCGAATTTGAGAAGAGACACTGTTCCAGGAGGCTGCTTCAGGATTTAATGTGTTGGCTCAAGGCCTCTCTGGTGGGACCCTGAGCTGTCAGAGTCACGTGCTTGGAGCAGGGGCTTTGGGAGGGGGGCTGTTCTTGTGGCTTTGGCTTTTCTCCAGGCAGGAGGCAGAGGCTCTTGCCCCAACAGAAGGGAAGACCATGCTAACAGGGTGAGAACTACCTTCTCATCAACTCCAAGGATGCCCACCTCACAGACGAGGTCTCAGAGCAAGTGCCTAGCCATGAAATACTCACATGTGCCTTTTACCTCCGTCTCTTCACCACTCCCTGCAGCTCCACGTCTGCCCCTGCCCCAAAGCCCTGGGGCCCTGATGAGCCAGCACCTGGGGGTGGGCAGAGGGCTCACGGGGCTGCGGGGTGAGGAGCAGAGCTCTGGGTTGTGGGCTCAGAACTCAGGTTCTGGCTCTGAAACCCAGAGCAGCTTTCCTCCCGCTCACCTCGTGTGTGTGCTGTGGAAGCCTAGGGTGGACAGGATGGATCAGAACCCTTCTCAGGGCTTCCTGGGCGGAGACGGCGTCCGGAGCTAGGGGAGACCAGCGGCGGCTGTTGGGCCAGGGGACTCAGTAGGTGGCACGTGAGCCGAAGCTCCCGCAGGCTCTCCAGCATCAGTGACCCGTCCTCCCCACACAGTCATCCCCAGCTGTCCATCACCACTGCCCCAGGCCCAAGTCAAGCTGTTTTGTCGCAGACTTTGAAACAAGTCACGGCTCACTGGAGCCAGGTCCCAGGGAAAGTACCACCCATCCATGGCCCGTCCCCTAGAGGGAAGGAAAAGTTTCATCAGTCCGGCTGACTTGTAGTGGCTTCCAGCACCTTCTGGCTCCCCGAGAGGATGCAGCGGACCTCCTGTTTGTTGCTCTAGGGCAGCACTGCCCAACAGTCACCACTAGTCACATGTGGCAACTTGCATGTAAATGTGTGTTAATTAAGATTAAATAAAACAAAAAGTTCAGCTCCTCAGCCACATTAGCCATATTTCCCTTGTGGCTAACAGCCATCACAGTGGACAAGGCAGATACAGAGTGTTTCCACCATCACAGAAAGTTCCAGAATAACACTGGGGGAAGGGCAGGGGGAGACGATAGCATGTGGATAAGCAGGGCCCACAGCATCCCCTTTGTGGAAAGGAGGCAAGAAGTATGTGGATACCTGGGGATGTGCTGTGGAGCAAGGGATGTGAGTGATGCTGGTGGATGCCGACAGGCACACTGGAAGGGAGAGGTGCGCACAGAGGTGCCAGGATCTCAGGGCCATCATGGCAGAGTGAGTCTGTCCCTGTGGCTTCAGAGGACACACTGGATGGCTGGGGCCACACAAAAAGCTGCATCGATGCATGGACTCACCATTTTCCCTGTGTTGGAAGGAAGGGGAAAACTCTTTGGCAGTGATCCTGGCAATCCGCGCTTCTTCCTGGGCCTTCTGAGCTGCCGTGAGAGCTGCCTCGGCCTTGGCCCTGGAGTGGGAGGTCCTGGAGGGGAGGGGAGAAAGGGAAGAGGTGAGGGGGACAAGAAGCAGAGAGGGCACCATATGGGCAGCAGGGACACCGTACCAGCTCCCCCTACAGCCTGAGACTTGATGCTGGGCTTTGCCCCCCAACCTCTGGGACCACACCATGTTCACTCATCCAGTGGACACTCTCGGGGCTCTGTCCAGGCCAGGGGGGCTGCCAGCTCCCCAACACAGCAGACAGCAGACCTGAGGGCAGGCTGGCCTGGGGTGAAACAGCCCATGTCTGGCCAGGTCCCTGCTACAGAGGAACTGCCCCTCCCCATGTCTACTGAAGGAGACCTGCAGAGAAGATACCAAAAGGTCCCAGCAGACTGTGGAAGACATGTTTGCTCTTGTTATTAGCACACTTTCCCCTGGCCAAGGGTCTGGCTGCATGGGCCCTCCACTGCAGAGACTGGCTGTGGGCACATCCAGAAGCACCAAAGGCGGCATCCAGGAGCCCAGAGGGCACTTCTCTACACTGTGCCCAATGTCTCCCCCTTCTTCCTTAGCCAGCCCAGGCAGCAGCCCCAGCAACATGAGAGCAGCCACCGCCATCAAGACTCTAGCCAACCAAAGCACCGTGACCTCATTTTGGGCCTGTAGGTGGGCTCCAGTGATCTGTGCACCCCCAAAATTGCACTTGCTCTCCTAAAGCAAAGGGTCTACGGCTTTCATTAGATTCCAGAAGGGTCTGGGATACCCCAAAGCATAAGACTCAGTGGTCTGGGCCCAGCTAGTCCCCTAATGGAGAAACGAAAGCTCAGAAGAACATTCTCCACAGAAGCTGGACCCTTGGCCACACTGATAGCCCCATGCCTGCGGGCTCCCACAAGAGGAAGGCACTTTGTGATGGCACAAGCTTATCCTCACCCAGGACCAGCAGAAAGGCTCCGAGCACATTGCCTGCTGGAAAGATGCGCCTTGCTCCGGAATGTTCCAAGGGTTTGCTTTTTAGGGGAAATAACTTGATTGAGACACAATTCACATAGCACACAACTCACCTGCTTACAGTGTACCATTCAGTGGTGTTCAACATATTCAGAGTTGTGCAACCATCACCACAGTCAACATTAGAACATTTCCGTCACCCCAGAAGGAAACCCAACCGTTTATCAGTCACCTCCATTCCTCCCCACCAGCCCTGGGCAACTACCAATCTACTTTCTATCTCAATAAATATGCCTATCTGAATGTTTCATGCCCAGCTGATTTTTTTCCCTTTCCCCTTTTTTTAATTGAGGTGAGATTCACATTACATAAAATGAGCCATCTTAAAGTGCACAATTCAGAGGCATCTACTGCACTCATAGCTGGGCCACCACCTCCATCTAGTTCTAGAACATTCCCATCACCTCAAAAGGAAACCCGATAGCCATAAGCAGTCACCTGCATTCCCCCTCCCCGCAGTCCTGCAGGGTTTTGAGCATTAGAGCTGACAAAACACCTGCCTGTGGTCACTGGCTCCAACTGCATGAAGCCACCACAGGAGGTAACTGTGCCCCCACCATGGTCACACACCCCGGTCGGCAGCTCCCGGAGTCTGGCCCGGGAGATCTCCCAAACCTCCTACCACACTGCATGCCCCCCTCACCCCAGGAGGCCTGGGGGTCAAGCAGCAAAGCTGATGCGATGGAGCGCCCCCAAAGTCCTTTGTCCGGCTAGAACCTGGGAGAGATGGTCCTCCCTGTGGACCCCCTGGCCTTCTTGTCCACCGGCCTGGGATGGGGCCATGCTCTGGGGCAGAGATCAGAGCTAACACGACCTGCCCTCGGGGAACACATGTGTTCACAGCAGAGGTGATACCGGGAAAACACATGCTTCTGGGAGGCTGTGAATCCAGCAGCAATGGAGAAATGAGTCCTGGGCTATTGGGCTTAGAGGGGTGCAGAGACTGCGGGATCAGGGCATCCACAATACAGGGTGGTGCCATGAGCAAGGAGGACTCAAGGATGAGAGGATTCAGGCTGAGGGGGGCACAGGCCAGGCTCTGGGCAGGGCCGGCCAGCGAGGAGGCTTCACGTACTTACTCATCCTTACAACATGTATTTATTTTCAAAAAAGGACTTGAGAAGGCTGATAAGTGAACCACTCATGAAATAACTTAAGTTCATTAGGAAATGGGAGGGGTAAAAAAGTGAGGAAATCAGGAGAGAGACCAATAGAAGAAGTGTTGCCAGCTCAGCTCCGAGCTCCCTAGCAGCCAAGGCAAGCAGGGAAATATTGCTGGTGCGGTTCACAGCACACTTTAGACAAAAACAAACCATGGCTCAGGAGAGGGTTGGCCAGTATGGACCATGGACCATGGACCTGAAGGAGACTTCTCTGGGGTTTTCACAGGTTTCCTTGGAGGCTTCTTGTAAAGACCCTGGAGGCAGGCTGAGGGCCCACGGGAAGTGAACTTAGTAAGAAGGACCTGAAAAGCGGCCAGATGCTGCTGCTTCCCAGCCAAGACAAACTCGCAGATGGGGAACCATAAGATCATTGAGGTGTGGCACTCTGCTGTCTGCTACAGGTAGGTCTTGATGTTTCTCACACTCACTGTCACTGGTATTGACAAATGCAGATGAATTTCAAACCCAACCAGGGCTCTAGGCCAGAAGAAGGGACCTAGCCAACCCATGGAGTTGGAGGACAAGGACATGGCCCGACGGAGAGGGTAGAGGCTGGACAGACCAGCTCAGGCAGATGCAGGGGGCCTCAGATGCCAGACTGCAGGAGCAATAGGGAGCTGTGGATGGGTTGTTGAGGAGGAGTGGTCTGAGGTCTTCAGAGAAACTGCAGCCTTCTGAGAGGTGCACCTCAAGCCCACAGGCAAGCACCCCTTGCTGGACAGGACAAGGCCATTCATGGGAGAAAGTTACTGGGAAATATGGAAATCAATGAGCGTTTATGTTTTTCTAATTAGCAAGTTTATGCTTCCTCAATTAGACAACTGTGAACATTTATTATACAAGTGATAACTTCGCAGAACTTGGCTCACATCCCCCAAGCCAGGAGAGTGGCACTTCGTGGTAATGCACATTTCTGCACTCACACATCCTGCGGCTACATGTGGGCACGTGTGTGCCGGCACCCAGCCACCCTGCTAAGCCTGCACAACCCTCGGATGCCTGGTTCTGCTCTGGCGCCCGCTCCTTGGGGGTTCCGCTCTTTTACCATCAAGGCCAGTGTTCTCACAGCACAGGCTTTGTGGGAAATAAGAGACAGACGCCATCCATGTCTCTGCGCTCTGCCATTGCCCAGGACGACACTGGACCTGGGCTGGGTGACTGTCCTCAGACAGGCCACCTTGGCTTCTGTCCTCGTGGCTGGGAACTCTGCTGCTGCCGATCCTCAAAGTGGGCGTGGTGGGGTCATTCCACCCTAGAGATCACAGGAACAGACCCACCCTCCTCCGACACAATCTCACCACCCACCTGGGACCATGAGCACAACGTCATCTGCCCAATCTTCCTAATGGACAGCTCTTCATAAGCGTAAGCATCTCCCCCACTCTTCTTGAGAAGCATGGCTGCACCCCCTGGGCCACTCAAAACCCTAACTGGGACCACCACCCCTCCCCTCCACAGCACCAGCAAGCCCGTGGAAACTCCCCCAAAGGGGCTACTATTTGGTTCCCACGTTTTTGCTTAGTAAAAATACCACCAACATTAATTCAACAACAACATACATATATTTACATATATATGTTAACACATATATAAAAAGAATATGCTATGCCAACCCCAAAATAAAGTAAATCAAGATGGGTGCATTTAATATAAAAGAGAACGTCCCAATGGCTGCAAGCATTCCTTTGAAGGAGATCTCCTCCCAGGGGTCCTGGCCGCAGTGGACAGGTGGGCAGGACACCCCTGCTCCCGCTCCATGCCTGGCTGGTTTGTAAGTCCCCCCGCTTCATCACAAGCACCTTCTCTGCTCATGCACACCTGTTAGCCATGTCTCCCCACCAGTACTGCAAGCGAGGCTCCCTGGACCAGCACCCAGCACGGAGGAGGTGGAACCTCAAGGCTTGTGCCACTGCTGACCAGCAGACTGGGTAGAGGCAGGAAGGGGCAGTGGAGAGGTGTGGTCAACAGTTCTCAGAATGGGTCCCTACACCAGCAACAGCAGCACCTCCTGGGGGCTTGTTGGAAATGCATATTCTTGCATATTCCCAGGCATGATCAGACAGCCTGGGTGAGGCGGCCATCTGAGGTTATCATGCTCTGCAGGGGACGCTGGGGCCTGCTCAAGGTGGAGACCGTGGCTTCCATGGGTGGTGCATAGCCCCCTGCTGCCTCCTTGCTCCTCATCTCTTGGAACAGCTGTCCTGCTCACATCGCCACCCCCCTAGCCTGCCCTCGTGCCTCCTGTCCACTCTCCATCCATCCAGACACCATGATGAGCCACCAACGGCATGCCTCCCTGCACCTTTGGTTTCCCATCTTCCCCCCAGCACAGGGCTCCCCTGCTCTGCCAGCGCTACCCCAGACCTCGCTCTCCCTGTCAGCTGGAGAACGCGGCCTGCAGAATCCTGCCCACACACCCCCCACTTGTGGTCATCCGGCTCTGCCAGACCCACCCCCACCCCAGTCAGAACTGTACTGTATTCACTGTCTCCAATGGTTCACCCACGAGGTCCCCTGCTCCTGCAAAGCCTAGGGTACAAGAGAGCAAAGAGACACAGACCTGGCCCTGTGGGGTTCACACTACATGTTCAGAAAAACCCATGAAGGGGAGACAGTGATAATCTCTGTTTGCACACAGAGAACCAAGACTCCAAGATGGAAACCCAAGGCCATATAGAAAGTGTCCAGCCAAGACCTGACCCCAGGTTGTCCAGGCCTTGTAACCCCTGCCTTTTCTCTCTCTCTCTTACTTTCTCTCTGTTTCTGGTAATAGCTTCATTGAGATATAATCGCATACCATACAATTCCCCCATTTAAAGTCTGCAGGTTAGTGGTTTCTAGAACATTCATGAAGTTGTACAGCCATCACAGCTATCTAGTTCCAGAACCTTCTTATCATCCCCAAAGGAAACCTTGTACCCATTAGCAGTCACCCTCACTGGCTATGTGACCTTGAGCAAGTGGCATAACCTCTCCAAGCCTCAATTTCCTCATCAGTAAAACGGAGAGAACAATTCCTGCTTCTCGGTAGACAAATGAGATGATGTGGGTTAGCATTTGGCATAGTGCCCAGCACAGCATGGCGCCCATGTCTCGAGTCCCTGGAAATACTGGGGGGAGGGGAGCTAAGTGGTTAAGAAAAAGATGACTTCACAGGACATTAAGAAGTGTCTAGGGCTTTCCGGAGAGGCCATGTAGACTTGGAGTCGGGTTCCTTTGTAATTAGGTTGCACTGACCATAGGATGCATCTTCACGGCTCTCAGGACAGGAGGTGGTGTCTCCAAAGAGCCTTTATCATGGAGAGAAAAGGCTCAAGACGCCAGCAAGTGACACTAGCTCAGGCCTGCATTTAAAATCAATGCAGATGTCCAACAATAGATCTTAAAAAACGTATTCCTTACTAGGCTGACGATTATAAGGGGAAAGGAAGGGAGGCAGTTGGTCCTCAGACATTGAGCTCCTACTATGTATCAGACACTGAAACAGCTGCAGGCCCACCCACTTCTGGATGTGCATCTCAGAGCAAATGGCTGCGGGTTTCTCAGAGCAGGGAGCTGGAGGGGAGGAAGGGCTTGTTCCTGAGTCCACCCTAGAAGGCAGTCCAGGGCTCCTGACTCCCAGTCCAATGCTCAGGGTCTGAGAAACACAGTTACAGTAGGACCTGGGGATGGCATTCGCTTTTTTTTCTTGTTTTGTCATCATTGTTGTTAAGAATATACACAGCAAAACATACACCGATTCAACAATTCCTCCATGTACAATTCAGTGACACTGATTACATTCTTTGAGTTGTGCAACCATTTTCAACCTCCTTTTCTGAGTTGTTCCTCCCCCATTAACATAAACTCAATGCCCTCAAAGGTTCCTACCTGATCTTTCGAGTTGCTGTTGTCAATTTGATTTCATATAGATAGATCTTAAAAGAGCACAGTGTTCAAGGCAGACATTCTTTACTAGTTAAGCTGAACTGTTGTTTGGTTTTCAGAAGACTTCAGGGAATATTTTTAGCTTAAGGTTTAAAGATTATTTCAGGGCAATATTTTCAGGGGTTTATCCAGCCTCCATGCCTCCAGAGAGCCTAGAGTCCATGAGAATTTAAAATTCTGTTCTGCACAGAAAACTCAAAAGAATCCACAAGAAAACTACTGCAACTAATAGAAGATTTCAGCAAAGTTTCAGGACACAAGATAAACATACAAAAATCAGTTGGATTCCTTTACACCAAAAAAGAGAACCTCAAAGAGGAAATCACCAAATCAGTACCATTTACAATAGCCCCCAAGAAGATAAAATACTTAGGAATAAATCTAACCAGAGACGTAAAAGACCTATACAAAGAAAACTACAAGACACTACTGCAAGAAACCAAAAGAGACCTGCATAAGTGGAAAAACATACCTTGCTCATGGATAGGTAGACTCAACATTGTGAAAATGTAAATTCTACCCAAAGCTATCTACAGGTACAATGCAATCTCGATCCAAATTCCAATGGCATTTTTTAATGAGATGGAGAAACAAATCACCAATTTCATATGGAAAGGGAAAAGGCCTTGAATAAGTAAAACATTACTCAAGAAGAAGAACAAAGTGGGAGGCCTCACACTACCTGATTTTAGAAACTATTATACCACCACAGTACTCAAAACAGCCTGGTACTGCTACAACAACAGATACATAGACCAATGGAACAGAATTGAGAATCCAGACATAAATTCATCCACCTATGAGCAGCTGCTATTTGACAAAGGCCCAAAGTCCATTAATTGGTGAAAAGACAGTCTCTTTAACAAATGGTGCTGGCATAACTGGTTATCCATCTGCAAAAAATTGAAAAAGACCCATGCCTCACACCATGCACAAAAAACTAACTTGAAACGGATCAAAGACTTAAACATAAAATTGAAAATGATAAAGATCATGGAAGAAAGTAAAGGGACAACACTAGAAGCCCTAATACATGGCATAAACACAATAAGAACCATAAGTAACAATGCACAAGCACCAGAAGAGAGACTAGATAACTGGGAGCCCCGAAAAATCAAACACTTATGCTCATCAAAAGACTTCACCAAAAGATTAAAAAGACAACCTACAAACTGGGAAAAAAATTTTGGCTATTACAAATCTGATCAGCATCTAATCTCTAAAATCTACAAGATATTGTAAAACCTCAACAACAAAAAGACAAATAACCCAATTAAAAAATGGGCAAAGGAGATGAACAGGCACTTCATCAAAGAAGATATTCAGGTGGCCAACAGACACATGAGGAAACGTTCATGATCACTAGCCATTAGAGAAATGCACATCAAAACTACGGTGAGATACCATCTCACCCTGACATTGCTGGCACAAATGAAAAAAAAACAAAATTACAAATGTTGGAGAGGTTGTGGAGAGACTGGAACACTTATACACTGTTGGTGGGAATGTAAAATGGTACAAGCACTTTGGAAATCGATTTGGTGCTTCCTTAAAAAGCTAGAAATAGAGGTACCATATGATCCAGCTATCCCGCTCCTTGGACTATATCCTAGAGAAATAAAAGCCTTCACACGAACAGATATATGCACACCCATGTTCACTGAAGCACTGTTCACAATAGCAAAAAGATAGCAACAACCTAGGTGCCCATCAACAGATGAATGGATAAACAAATTATGCTATATCCACACGATGGAATACTACGCAATGATAAAGAACAACGATGAAGCCATGAAACATCTTACAACATGGAGGAATCTGGAGGGCATTATGCTGAGTGAATTTAGTCAGTCACAGAAGGGCAAATATTGTAGAAGACCACTATTATAAGCACTCAATAAAAGGTTTAAACACAAAAGAAAACATTCTTTGATGGTTACAAGGGTGGGGAGGGACAGAGAGGAGAATTCACTAACTAGGTAGTAGACAAGTATTACCTTAGGTGAAGGGAAGGACAGCACACACTACAGGGGAAGTCAGCACAACTGGACTAAACCAAAGCTAAGAAGTTTCCTGAATACAATCAAACACTTTGAGGGACAGAGTTCAGGGGTGGGGATCTTGGGACCATGCTTTCAGGGGACATCTGGGTCAACTGGCATAACAAAGCTTATTAAGAAAACGTTCTGCATCCTACTTTGGTGAGTGGCATCTGGTCTTAAAAGCTGGCAAGTGGCCATCTAAGATGCATTAATTGGTCCCAACCACCTGGAGTAAGGGAGAATGAAGAACACCAAAGACACAAGGAAAGTATTAGCCCAAGAGACAGAAAGGGCCACATAAACCAGAGACTTCATCAGACTGAGACCAGAAGGACTAGATGGTACCTGGCTACCACCAGTGACTGCCCTGACAGGGAACACAACAGAGTCCCTGATGGAGCAACACAAAGATGGGGTGCAGAACTCAAATTCTAGTAAGAAGACCAGACTTAATGGTCTGAGACTGGAGGATCCCCAGAAAGCATGGCCCCTGGATTCTCTGTCAGCCCAGAGCTAAAACAATTTCCGAGGCCAACTCTTCAGACAGGGATTGGACTGGACTATGGAATATAAAAGTGATACTCATGAGGAGTGCGCCTCTTAGCTCAAATAGATAGAAGAGACTAAACGGGCAGCTTCTGTCCGGAGGTGAGATGGGAAGGCAGAGAGGGTTAGGAGCTGGCTGAATGGACAGGGGGAGTCAGGGGTGGAAAGGAGGAGTGTGCTGTCACAGTATGGGGAGAGCAATTAGGGTCACATAACAATGTATGTATAAATTTTTGTATGGGGGACTAACTTGAAATGTAAACTTCATTTAAACTACAACAATAAAAAATAAAAAAAAATTCTGTTCTGCATTTCCCTCTTTTGCTCAGAATTCTTCTATAGAATCTTTAATCAAAATATTCATTAATGGTAGCTGGGCACCATCCAGTTCTAGTCTCATGGCAAAGGAGGCAGTTGTTCATGGACGCAATTAGCTACACATTCCAGGCTTGAGCTTTACAAAGATGTTTCTTCACCGCCCCCGCCCCATTCTCCTTCAGGAACCAGCATCTTTATATCCCCTGCCCTTTCCTTCTCTCCCCATTGAAAACCTGCCATTCTCAGCAAAGAATCTGACATTGGTCATTTTCCCCCCGAGAATCAGTCAATGTGACTCTGTCTGTCTGGGTTGGGGGCTGCTTTTAATGCCCAATTTCACATTTGGAAAGCAGGGCCCTTCCCATTGTTAGTACACATTCAGGCAAGGATGACAGAAGATAAAATGTGGGGTATTATGGGGCACGTTAAGAGGGTGGAGGCTAGTTAACATAGTCTGGTTGATCAGGGAGGCCCCAGAACGGATACGGTGATGGTTAGGCAGGGACGGGTAAGATGAGCAGAATTTGACCAGGTGGAGAGGACAGGATGTGCAAAACCCTGAGGGGAGGAAAGACAGTAGGTAAGGGGCCAGGACAGTAACAAAAGAAGGAGGAGCCTGGGCAGGGACTAAGGAGCTGGAACTTTCTTCTAAGGTAGTAGTTCTCAAACTTTTGCATGGTAACAGCTGATTTCTCATCAGAAACCATGGTGGCCAGAAGGCAGTGGAATGACATATTCAAAATGCTGAAAATACCTGTCAACCAAGAATTCTATATCTAGCAAAACTATCCAAAAATGAAGACAAAATTAAGATATTACTAAACACACACAAACATGCACAGAAAAACAGGGACAATTTGTTGCTAGCAGACCTGCCCTACAAAAAATACTAAAGGGAGTCCTTTGAGCTGAAATGAAAGGACACTAGACAGTAACTGGAGTCCACAAGAAGAAATAAAAAGCACCAGTAAAAGCAACTACCTAGGTAACTATAAAAAACAGTATTAATGTATTTTTTGTTTGGTAACTCCTTTTTTCTCCTATCTGATTTAAAAGTCAACTGCATAAGGCAGTTTAATGCCCACCCTACCTGCCCCACTTCTGCCTGGCTAAGTCCACCTCTCCTTAAAGACACACCTCAGGTGTCACCTCCCCGAGAAGCCTTCAGGTATCCCAGAGTGGAGGTCAAGATCGCTTCCGGGAGCTTGCACGGAATCCCTGTGCCTACCCGCACTGCAGCAAGCTCTTTCATTCTAACTCTTGGTTTGCCTCTGTCTTCCCTTGCTGCCTGTGAGTCTCAGAAAGGCAGGGCCATACTTTGTTTACGTCCCCAACCACAGCACAGGGCTACGGAAGGACAAAGCGTCTTTAAAGCAGAATATGTAGCTGTGGTTCCCTTAAAGAAAAGCCAATAGAGGAAAGTCAGAATTTAGAGGAAAACAAATGAGGGACTTATCCACATTAGTGCAAAATGCCTCCTTCCAACAGCAGCTCCCTGGTGCCATTAACCCTTTGTTTATGCATTATTGAATACCTGCTAAGGAGCTGCGGGGAGGCCTCCAGCAAAGGGCTGTGGGTCTTGATGAATGCCCAATAAATAGAAATGAGATCAAGCATATTATGAAGTGAATGAGAACACACCGTTTGATTTACAGAAAGTCACGTTACACTCAGTCTCCCACTGATGAGGCCTAAACACCAAACCACTCCACTTTGAGCTTTGGTATGAATATTAATGAAAGGCAACATCGGTTCATCTCTTCTTGGCACTATGCCAAGGATGTCCCATGAACTGTCTTGTTTTATTTCTTTATTTCCCTCCTCAGTAGCTGACAGTCAGAGACGCCAGCTTGGCTCAGGCACTTTGCACCCTAATTTCCCACTTAGTCTTCCTTATGACTCTATGAGGTCACTAATATTCCCATTTTGCAGATGAGAAAACTTGAGGCCAAAGAGGTTGAGCAACTTGCATGGGGCCCTCCAGGAAGTGGTGGCCCAGCCGGGCTGCAGGACGCCTTGGACACACCTGGATGGGATCAGTGTCTATATTTCAAAGAGGGGCTCTCCATGGAGGCCAGTCCTGAGAGCACTTCCCTGCTTCTCAGGGATCTCAGCTCCTCCGTATAGTACTCCTCCAACAACTTGTTAGATTCCTGGGACTCAGTCTCTCCTTCCCATCCCACCCCATCATGTCTTCTCTCCTTGTCCACGTCCATCTGGGTGCCAGGCTTGCCGGCGGGGAGAGGGGGAGAGCAGAGAGATGGGGCAGGAGACTCTTCCATTAACATAGGACACTGACTCTATCACCTTTGCAGGGTGACAGGACAGACACAGCAGAGAGGGTAACCCTGACGGTGCAGAACAGGTGCCGGGCTGCAGACAGCATGAGTGAGGCTGGCCCCCAGGTGACCCGTTTCACAGACGAGAAAACCGAGGCCTGTAGAAATGAATGGACACACCCAGGGTCACACCTAAGGCAAGGGGTGGGTCAGGGTCTCAAACCTAGGGGCTTATGGCCCCTCTGTGACAAAGCAGCCTTGCTGGCCACCGACACCACTGGCAGAATGGACTCTTCTGTTTGGAAAATAAGGTTTTTCTCTTTCTCACTGCTGGATCTTTAAGCATGACAAAAGATATATATACATATTTCTTTAATTTCCACAAGAATATTCATTTTACTCAAGTTCTCTCTTTCTCACTGGCCATCACCAGTCCGGAGGCCACACTCAACCACTTTGCTGGGGCCGATCCCACTGGGTGGTGCCTCAGGGGTGCTCAGACAGAACCGCATTCTAGAGCCAAGGAAGAACCCCCATCCCTGCTCTCCCTCTCTGACTACTTGCCTAAAGAGACACAAGCAGCCCATCCCAGAGCAAGCTTCTCCTCCTCAGTTCTGGTTGCCAAGGCAACCCCCACGTCCTTGAAGGAGGTGGCTGGATGGAGGGACCCACGCCCAGGGCTGGGAGCACAGCAGGCTTCCCATCCCCCTCTCAGCAGATGCCAGAGCAAGACCCAACCCTGGAGGCCAGCCTGCAGGCCTTCCAGAAGATTCCTCAGGCCCTGCTGGCCAGCGCCAGTCAGCAAGGGGCAGGGAGGAGAGGGCCAGCCCAGCTCAGTGCCAGCCTCCGGCCTCTTGACCAGCCAGACCACGCCCTCCCAGTTGCCAGCCTGAAAAACGAGAGACTAAGAGCCACTGGGGAGTCCCTGGGTAGTGCAACTGGTGAACGAGCTTGGCTGCTTACCAAAAGGTTGGCAGTTCGAGTTCACTCAGAGGCACCTCGGAAGAAAGGCCTGGTGATCTAGTCCTGAAAAATCAGTCATCAAAAAACCTATGGAATACAGTTCCTCTCTGACACACATGGAGTCACTGTGAGTCAGAGTCAACTCCACAACAACTGGTTTTATGGTTCAGACGTACACGTCTCAGTTTTTAAACACAAATGGGGTCATACTCTACATATTTCTTCTCTGACTTTAATATGTCATGGACATCTCTGTTTGTCAGTTCACTAAGATCACTCCTGTTCTTTTTAATGCCTGCATAATATTCCATTGTATGGACAAGCTTCATTTTCCATGTATTCACAGGCACATTAGAAGCTTTGCACACAAATGTCAGAATATTGTCTTAGTCTCCTAGTGCTGCTGTGACAGAAACACCACAAGTGGGTGGCTCTAACGAACAGAAATGTATTTTCTCACAGTTAGGAGGCTAGAAGTCCAAATTCAGGATGCCGGCTCTAGGGAAAGGCTCTCTCTGTTGGCTCCGGGGGAAGGTCCTTGTCTCTTTTCAGCTTCTGTTCCTTGGTGACCTCCATGTGGCATTAATCTTCCCCGGTTTGTCCTTTGCTTCTGCATCTAGACTGCTCTTTTATATCTCAAAAGTGATTGGCTTAAGATACACTGTCTTAGTCATCTAGTGCTGTTATAACAGAAATACCACAAGCGGATGGTTTTAATGAAGAGTTTATTTCCTCACAGTTAAAGGAGGTTTAAAGTCCAAATTCAGGGCGTCAGCTCCAGGGGAAGGCTTTTCTCTCTGTCGGCCTTCTTCTCTTTGGTGTTCCCCTGGACTAGGAGGTTCTCTGCACAGGGACCCCAGTCCAAAGGACGCGCTCTGCTCCCGGCACTGCTTTCTTGATGGTATGAGGTCCCCCTGTCTCACTGCTCACTTCTGTCTTTTATATCTCAAGAGATTGCCTCAGGACACAATCCAGTCTTGTAGATCAGGTCTTGCCTTACTAACACAACTGCCACCCATCCTCCCTCATTAACCTCATAGAGGCAGGTTTACAACATACAGGAAAATCATATAGTACCAGGAATCATGGCCTAGCCAAATTGATACACATTTTTTGGGGGACATAATTCAAACCATGACACACACCCTACACTAATATGTCCTAATTAACATAACAAAGAAAACCCTATTCCCAGAGGGGATTAGATCCACAAGTATAGGGGTTAGGATGTACAACACATGTTTTGGGGTGACATCATTCACCATAACCCATTTCCTCCTAATGATTTGCAGTGCCCCCTTTATCAATTCAATGCTGGACAGCTCTTAACTGGACTCGCATGTACTCTCCTGACCTCGCATGTACTCTCCTCCCCTACACTAAACAGACCCCCTCACCTGCCCCATGATGACCAGGGTAGACCCAAAGAGAGCCACCTTCTCCCACCATATAAGATAAAAAAATATTACTGACAACAGCGGCCACGATCTATCAATTGTCCACTGGGCTCTACACTCAGAATTTAATCCTCAAAGAAACTCTGTGAGTGGCCCCTGGCATTTGCCCATTTCACAGGTGAGAAAACTGAGGCCCACAGGGCATAGCTGCTACCTTTAGCATCTTCAGCTAGAAGCCCCAGCTAACGTCTGGGAGTAGTCCAAGTCCAGAGAGAACGCCCCTCGAGGCCTGGGGCCATCTTGTTTCCGGTGGAGGGGGCGGAGAGGGGAGCATCCCGGTTGCCATGACAACCCACGGGGCTTCTGGCTCATTAAAAACTCAAGTCTCCTGAAGAGTAGACTTTTAACTATTATTTCCCCCTCCTTCCCGCCACCTCCCCCAACCTTCAGGCAGCATGGCTATGTTTAGACCAGGGGCCTCCTCTTCTCCTCCCTCACCCCACACCCTGAGCCCCCACACACCAGGAATAGCAGGCCAACAGCCACCCCAAAAGTAGCCTAGATACCCACTGAACAAGTCAAAAGACTCGGCTAATTTGGGCTCTGTATGCAGCCGGCGCAGACACACGCAGGCCTGTGTTTGCCTTTAATTGTATGTGTGGCTGAAGGGGGGTCAGGGCTGGAGCAGGAAGGCTCCCCAAGACAGGAGCCCAGGGAATCGCACTGTGGGCACATGTTTCTCAAGTAGAGGGCTGGCTGGGTGAGGCCTTCCACTATGGGCGGAATACATGTTTACTTAAACCCAGCTTTGGGAGGACAGGGCCTGTTTCCTCGCTGGTTTGCCTTTTCATGTCTCCACTGAAACCCGATCTGTGAAAGAACTCAATTAGATGTAGTTAAAAAAGGAAACATGTCTTCCCCAGTATCTGGACTGGGCCCAGCGCCCTCCAAGGGGCACGGAGAAGGGCGGAAACTCTCCAGGAACGTGGGACCTGGTGGAGCGGCTCCATCTAGGGGTGCTGGGTCCTCAGGACCCAAACTCACAGACAGGGCTAAGGCAGTGGAAGGTTCCAGGCCTCACAGGGGAGAGTGGGCAGGTGAGGGTTAGCTGTATCACAACCGTGACCACCAGGGCCAGATACGAATTTGCGGGGGCCAGTGCAAAATCAGCAGACACTTAAGGGCTACTAACCAAAAGGCTGGAGTTTCAAGTCCACCTAGAGGTACCTTGGAAGAAAGGCCTGGCAATCTACTTCCAAAAAATCAGCCATTGTTCATGCAGTCACCATGAGTTGGAGTCAACTCACTGGTAACTGGTTGGTAGTGCAAAGTGAGCCCCCCAGATATCAACTCCCCTCCCACAGCCTCGCTGCCCCACCCCGCAGAGGACAGGCACCCCTCAAGGGATTGCAACCTGCAGGCCAGAGCAAGCTCAGAGTCAGGATAGGGCTGGTCCAGAGCCCCCTGTGAGTCACCCACCAACCATGTGGGCAGTGGCCAGCCCAGGGTGTGGGAGCACAGACGTCTGACCCCAACCCTCCAGGACCCCGGGTCCCTGCTTCGGACAGAGGGCTGCAATGGTAGAACATAAGCGTCCCTTCACCAACACGACCCTGAGCGGAGGGTGGCAGCGGTTGTAAGGCAATGAGACCAGGTAGGCCCACACACTATGAGATGGAGAGCGGGTGGCTGAGA
Source organism: Dugong dugon (assembly GCA_030035585.1). Classification (NCBI taxonomy): domain Eukaryota; kingdom Metazoa; phylum Chordata; class Mammalia; order Sirenia; family Dugongidae; genus Dugong; species Dugong dugon. The sequence goes on from CM057478.1 coordinate 32,081,262, forward strand.
ACTGTCCTGGGAAGATAGGGAGGTGAGGAGAGGCAGACTCCGTGTGAGCTGAGGCTCCAAGCTCCTGCGTGCTCTGCTGTCCCAGTGGACGTCACAACACACAAGTTCAAAGATGTCGTTATTAGGAATTTCAAGACAGCGGCTGTAAAGCATTGAACCTCCCTTCTGAGTGTGGGGCCTTGTGGGCAGGCCAGCCTCCCTCACCGACATCAAAGGTTTCCTGCAGGAGTGGAGGAGGTGGCCGGGGTATCCAGACTGCCCCCTGGCTCTACAGCCAGCGGCTTCCTGCAGCTCCACACCTTCTCACGAGACCCAGGGCAGATCTCCGCCCTCCAGACATTCCCTTTCCGACTCTGTAGAAAGCAGTGGCCTGTGCACTGGGTGAGACATAGCATCCACATGGAGAGGCTGGGAGAGACTTCTTTGCTAATTTTCAGTTCTCCGAAGGACAGCTGCAGTGAACTTAACCACATGAGACCTCAAGGAGGCTTAACAAGATGTTTGTAATGCATCTGGAGCTCCCTGGAGAGCAGACCAGACCGTGGCATGTGGAAGGGGCCGGCTGGAGGAGCTGGGCCGGCTGGGCATGAGTCCTCAGTGACGGGAGGGGAGCCTGTTGGCTTTGAAGATGGAGGAGGGAGCCATGAGCCAACGAAGGCAGGCACATCTAGAAGTTGAAAAGGTAAGGGAATAGGTTCTCCCCTGGAGCCCCCAGAAGGAACTAGCCCTGCCGACACCTGACTTTAGCCCAGTGGGACTCCTGACCTCCAGAACTGTAAGGGAATAAATGTGTTTTGATTTAAGCCATGAAAGTTGTGGAAATTTGTTGTAGCAGCCATAGGGAACCAATACAAGAGTGTGCAAAAAATGCTCTGAGGTCTGATGGTGTTGGAAGCAGGATGGCGGTCCAGGCAAGATGACAACCTGGATCCACTGGGTGCAGTGGCAGGGACAGGAGTGAAGGACCCAAGGGGCACTCTCCGGAGGCAGAATCATCAGGAACCAACAGGACTAGACCGTGGACTGTCTGGGGAGGTGGGGAAGGGTGTCCAGGGTATGTCAGGGTTTCTGGCTTGCCCCACTGGGTGGATGGTGGTGCTGCTTATTGAGATGGGGAACCCTAGTGTGATGGCTTGAATTGTGTCCCTAAAAAGATGTGCTGAAGTCCTAACCCCCGGTACCTGTGAATGGGACCTTGTTTGGAAATAGGGTCTTTTGCAGATGTTATGGAGTCACAAATGGTTAATGCGCTCAACTGTTAGCCAAAAGATTGGAGGTTCAAGGCCACCCAGAGGCACCTTGAAGAAAGGCCTGGCAATCTAGTTCTAAAAACCCCGCCAATGAAAACCCTATGGAACACACATGGAGTTACCATGAGCCAGAATCCACTCGACGGCAACTGTTTTTTTCAGCAGATATTATCAGTTAACATGAGGTTATACCAGAGTACGGTAGGTCCTAATCCAATATGACTGATGTCCTATAAAAGAGAAGAGACACAGAGGAAGGATGCATCTACAGGCCAAGGAACACCAGGGGCTGCCAGAAGCTGGGAGAGACAAGGAAGGATTTTCCCCGAGAGACCGTGGAGGGAGCATAGCCCTGCCAACACCTTGAATTCAGACTTCTAGCCTCTAGAACTGTGAGAGAATAAATTTCTGTTCTTATAAGCCACCTAGTTTGTGGCATTTTGTTTAACAGCCACAGAACACTAAGACACCTGAATTTCACAGGAGCTGACACAAAATGCTATAGGCACCAAGGGCCAGAGCTGGTGAGCAACTCAGTCTACTAAACTTCATATCAAAACCTGTGCTTTGCATCCAGGAGGACCGCTCGGGTACAGTGAGGGGATGAGATGCATGTGTGCCTTTTTTTGTGACTCCTTTGTATGCCCGTGGCAGACATCGGTAATCAATCAAGGCTCTTTTCCACTGAGCGCAGACTGGGCCTCAGGATCCTTCTCAACCCAACGCTCTAGGCAGCCACTACTAATTAATCCAAATGGCAGCCAGCCTATCACCCCTGGAACTACTCAGTAGCTAGTCCAAACAAGCACCAGGTTCCAGACGCAGAGGCGGCTGTCTCGGGGACTGTGCTGTGGGTGCCCCAAGCTGGGCTCCACAGGCCTCCATCGTATGTGACAAGCAAGGTCACAGTGGCTGGGCGCCTCGCCAGGATGGCTGCCTCCTTCACCACTTCGCGTAATTAGTGCTCAACGCGCCAGCCAGTCAAGCCGCCTGCTGGATAAATAACTAACCCAGGGATTGTTGGGCTAGAAAGGTAAGGAAATGAGAGCTGTGAGGGCCGATGGCCGCTGTCCCGCACATTCCCCGGCCACCTGGGGTCGGGGTTTAACCGGTGATGGAGCTGAGCACTGCACCTCAGGCCAGGGAGCAGGTGCTGTGGAGGAGGGGAGGCTCAGGAAGTGACAGCTGGCTCCCCCAGAACAGGGGGCAACTTCTCCCACGCCACCTGCTGGGAGGCGCCATGCTCCTGCCTTCCAGCCGCCCACACTTGGGGTTCACTACCCACCCCTGCTGGGCCTCCCCTGGGTGCGCTTCTGGAAGCCACAGGTGGAGAGAGGAAGAAGATGAGAGAGGGAGACAGAGACGGAGAGAAAGGGGGGGAGGGAAAGAGAGAGAGAAGGAGAGGAGAATGCCATCTAGGAAGAATTTGTGCAAAAAAAATAAAATGCAGTCTGAATCTGATCAAGCTTCCTGGTCTAACAACCAACTTCAGGGAGAGGAGAGACAAAACACCCCTGAAAGGAATGTCCCAAAACACGGTGGCTCTCTTGGGGTGGGGGTTGCAGGCTTCTTTATAATCTGATTCTTTAATTTAATGGAAAGAGGAAGAGAACATAACATCCCGAGCTGTCCTGAGGGAGAAGAAAGTCAGGCCCAAGCAGAGGAGCGTGAGGAAAGCCCTTCCCTGTGGCCACAGTCCTGGTGCGGGGAGCCTTGTTCCAGCCACTCCAGATGCAGGCCCACCTGCTGGCCGCGACCTCCCTCCCCCTGCCAGCTGCCTCTCTGGGTGACTGCCCAGCACTCAGGGCCACATATGCAATGACCCCCATGTTCCCCATGAAGGGCTGCTGGCCTGTCTCCAGACAAGCAGCCCGGAGTTCCCCAGAGACGGATCCATGCTGGCTCTGGAGACAAGCAAGCACACAGCAGGAGCCCCAACACTTGGAGTCTCTAAGGGATGAGTTAGCCACCTTGAGAGAGCCACATGGCCTCCCTGAAGGCTGGCCTGTGCTGGGGCCCCTGGTGGGGCTGGGCTGGGGTGGAGGTTGTGGGAGCAGTCAGACTGGGGGAGCTGCTGTAACAAACAGACTCATGATGTGTACAGTTCGGACACATCCAAGTTTACTTCTAGTTCACGTACAGTCAAACCAGGTGTTGCTAAAATAGTGGGTCTAGACCACAACCACGAATGGCTGCTGACCGCACAGAGACTCACTGGCCTTCATACGCCTGTCGTCAAGAATTAGGAGTCCCTGGTTGATGCAAACAATGAAAGCACTCGACTACTGTCTGAAAGGTTGGAGGTCTGACTCCACCCAGAGGTGCCTCAGAAGAAAGCCCTGGCCATCTACTTCCAAAAAACCAGCCATTAAAAACTTTATGGAGCACAGTCCTACTCTGACACACACAGGGTTGCCAGGCGTCACGGTAGACTCAATGGTAGCTGATACTGCTGGTTGTCAGAATCACATGGCTCTGTCTAGGAAGTATTCTTGCAAAAAAAATAAAATACCATCTGAATCTTGGTCTAACAACCAACTTCAAGAAACACAAGGGACAGAGGAACCTATGAAACCCACACTGGGGTGCTCTCATAAAATCCAGACTCTGGGGAATCCAACAGGACAAACAACCTGGTTCCTTGACAAGTAAATTGCAAAGAAAAAAAGGGAGGGTGAGGGGGGAACCTATAGATTAAAAGAGATTTAAGAGACACATCAACCAGTTGCAACACATGGGTCTTATTTGAATCCTGATTTAAACAAACAAGCTAATTTAAAAATAAGGCGGCTGCGAGAACGTGCACCCTGGTGTAAACCCGGTATGAAGTGTGAACCCCATGTTTCATGATGTTATGGTGTTGGTGTTCTATTTTCAGTGGGACAACGATACTGTTGTGCATTTTAGAAAGGATTCTTTAAGCTTCTAGATGAAATGACAGTGGGCTTGTGTGAGGGCACCCACCTGGGATAGGTACTGTCTACATTCTTCACATACTTGAGCTCACACAGCTCCAAGGCAGCGGTCTACTCGTCCATCTCCAGGTGGGGAAACTGAGGCCCCAAGTGGCAGAGCAGGGGCTCTAAGGCCTATGCTATTCTCACTCCATTCCTCGGAGTCAGGGGTGGGCTCGGGAGCCATTGAAAGAGAGAGGGACTGAGAGGTCAGATGGGAGGCAGCAGAGACCCTTCTTTCTGCCTCCGACAATGCTGCCATTTCCCCCATGCTTTGTGGGCAATGGGCAAGTTCGGGAAGGGGTCAGATCCCCAGGAGCTTCTGTCTCTTCCCCAAGGGGCCCAGGCCCAGGGGGCCCTGCAATAACTCCCTCTCAGAAGCTGAGCTCCCGAGGGCCTTGGGGCTGGAGGGGCCGTGTCTCCTGGGTGGCAGCTGCAAAAGCAATGGGTCCTCCCAAAGGGCAGGACATTGAGGTTTGTCCCCAGAGCCAGACTCCTCTCCCCCACTCTCTCCTCTACCAAAAACAGCAGAGCAGGGCTAAGGGCTCAGGGCTGGGACAGGTCAGCAGGGGGCCCAGCTGCTAGCCCTGCTCCTGGAAAGAGCCCTTGGAGTCTACCTGGGCCCACGGCCCAGAGCTCTTCTGAGCAGTCCCGGCAAGGTGCTGACAGAACACAGAAGAACAAGAATATTGCTGCTCTCACGGACTTGGTCTCCTGCAGTGGAGGCTGATCATCTTCCATAAATATACTTAACATGTAATAGGATACAAATGTTTATTAAAACCCCAATTGTGGACATTTCTGCAAACGTGCAAATGGCCAACGAGCACGTGAAAAGATGCTCTGTGTCATTGGTCACTAGAGAGATGCAAATGAAAACCACAAAGAGGATGACCAAAAAGATAACAGCAAGTGTTGGTGAGAATATGGAGAAATGAGAACCCTTGCCCACTGCTGGTGGGTCTTGGCCATGTTGATTGCTTCCTGGTCAGCAGCCCTGGGCTCTCCTTGGTTCCTTGGCTTGCAGACAATCCTCACATAGCATCTGTCTTCTCCAGTTTGTGTTTTCGTCTGTGTCTAATATGCTCTTTTTATAACTCAGAAGTGACTAGGTTTAGGACCCACCTTATACTAATACGGCCACATTAACAAAGAAAACCCTATTTCTAAACAGGATCACATCCACAGGGATAGGGGTTAGGAGTCCAACACATATTTTGGGGGGGACACAATTCAATCCATAACAGTCAGCAAAAAGCCAGGAAAGCTGAGACCATGCACACACTTGGGGGTCCATGACCACAAAAGACCCTGAGAATGTACAGAAACATTTCAGGGATGTGAAACCTGGGACAAGGGACTTGAGCTGACAACTGGTTGCACAGGGTAAGTAGCAAGTTCTAAACAGCACTCTAAAGGGTAGGCTTAACTCCAGAGGCAGGGAGCTGTGATTCCAGAATAGCTGAGGCACAGAAGTAAGAAAGGCACTCAAAGGCAAGGAGACACCAGGGGCTGCAGTGGTGGTCAGGGTGTCAGGAGTGTTCCAAGAAGGACCAGCGTCCAACGTGGCTGGAGCCCATGGCGAGTGGGGACCAAGCACAATCCTTTCTCCCTGCAAGAAATACCCACTGAGTGCTGTATCAGTCAGTGATTGTCCCAGCACTGCTGTGTAACAACCACCCCTCCAAAAAAAAAAGCAGGTGGCTTAGGACAACAACCGATTATTCTCTCTGGTGCATCGGGTCTCCCTCAAGGATCTCTACCCCTACCTGCCCCCCCCCCACCCCCACTGGGACCAGAGGACTGCCCAGAGCATGTTGTCATGGTGTTGGCAGGAGCACAAAAGGGCTAGTGGAAATACATGAGACCTCCTAAGACCCATGCTTGGAACTGGGACTCCATCACTCCTGCCCCATCCCATCACCCAAACAAGCCACAGGGCCACATCTCTAGGAGGACCTGCCAAGTCACATGGCAAAGGGCGTGGACACAGGGAGGGGAGAAGAATCCAGAACGAGAATGCAATCTCCCACAAGCACCTACTGGGTTCCAGGCTGGCCTGAACAGAAAATAAACCACTCAGATCAGGCCAGCGCTTTGTTCAGCCTCAGAACCACCCAGAAGGTGGTAATTACTGTCCCCACGATGCAGGTTGGGAAAGTGAGGCTCAGTGACATCAAGGAGTTAAGGGACAGGCGTCCTCCCCACACATTTCTCCCCACCTGCTCCAACATGCCACAGGGACAGACAACAAGGTGTCCTCTGTCACAGAGATGTCTCCCTGGCAGGACTGCGGGCTGTGTGCAATTCACATTTGTATTCCCAGCAGCAGTGCCAGGATATCAGTGGATTTGATACCAGTACCAAGCAGTTGCCATTGAGTCAATTCCAATTCAGAGTCAATTCTGACTCTGAAACTATCAGCTTTCAGAAAGAGGTAACCAAAGCTGTAAAGATGCCAAGTCCCACGCAAAGAAGTGGCTGCTCACCCCTTCTCCTGAGAGCAGGTGTTGGTGGGGCACAGAGTCAGGGTGTTTCCTGAGGAAGCAAGGTGGGGGAGCCAGGGGTGCTCACCATCTCCTGTGTGAGTTGTGTATGGGGTCCTTTGGGTTAGTCTGAACCACATCAAGGTGACAATGACAATGACAACAGTGCTGGCCTTGAGCCAAGTCCTCTGCCTGCTCTAAACACCCAAAAAACCCACTGCCGTAGATTCAATTCCAACTCATAGCAAAACCATCAGTTTTCCAAGGCTGTAAATCTCTACAGAAGCAGACTGTCACATCTTTCTCCCTCGGAGTCACTGGTGGTTTCAAACTGCCAAGGGCACTGCTATCATCAGCCCATTTTACAGAGGAGAAAACAAAGGCCTAGCAGGTTAAGACTTGCCCAAGGCCTCTGAGGCAACAAACAGCAGAGCCACTTAGGACTCCCGTCTCTCTGGAAGACAGAGAAGAAAAAGGCTCCAGCTCTTGCTGGGTGAGGGTTTGGGTTAGATTTAGAGAGAAAATTTCCCAACAGTTACCAAATCCTGAGGCGGATAGCAGAGCATGTCTTGGAGTCTCTTTCCCGAGGCCTTTTACTTTTTTTTTAAATTGTGGTGAAAATATATACACCAAAATATTGGCCAGCGCGACAGCTTCCACATTTACAGTTAAGTGACATGAATTACATTGCTCTTGGTGCGCCACCATTCTCACGGTTCTTTTCCAAATCATTCCACCACCATTTACATAATCTCAATGCTCTCTAAGCAAAAACTCCCCTTTTCCCCCTCCCTCCCGCCCCTGGTAACCACTAATAATCTTTGGATTCTATATATTTGCTTCCTTCATGTGAGATCATACAGTATTTGTCCTTTTGCAACTGACTTATTTCGCTTAGTCTGTTTCCAAGGTTCATCCATGTTGCGGCATGCATCAGAACTTCACTTCTCTTTATGGCTGAGTAATATTCCTTTGAAGGTGTAGACTACATTTTGTTTATCCATTCTTCTGTTGATGGACATTTAGATTGTTCCAACCTTTTGGATGTTGTGAAAAGTGCTGCAGTGAACATTGGGGTGCAGGTCTCTGTTTGTGTTCCTGCCCTCACTTCTTTGGGTGGGGGGTGGGTATATACCTAGGACTGGGATTGCTGGGCCCCAGGGGTCTTTTAAAATGCAATAGCTTCTCCTTGGAAGAAGTTGATTTTAGGGGGCCTGCAGTACTTCGACCTATGTGGCTACTGGTTGGCCAGCCCCAGGGCTCTTCTATGCGGGTGAGGGTCCTGCCTCCCAGTGCCTGGATGATAAGATGGGTCAGAGCCCCAAGGTGCCCAGGTGGAGGAGCAGCCGGTGTGATACAGAGGGAAGGGGAGTAGGAAGGATCCCTGAGCATACGACAGCCGTGTCTCCTGACCCCATGAGCAAGGACAAGACACAGCAGTGAGGACTAAGCAATGGAGGTATGGGGGGGGGCTGGCTCCTGGAGCCCACACACCCCATACCTGCCAGGTGATGGGAAGCACCAACACCACAGCCAGATGTAGGCCCAGCCCGAGTTCCTGCATCCCTAGGGAGGAGGCCAGGGGTCTGTGGGCAGCAGGAGCCCCAGGCAGCCAAGCACCTGAGAACACGAGGGGCCCTTTGCCCCCAGTGAGCCCCATTGGCCTGTCTCAAACCTGGCCATTCCCTGGGATTCTAACGCCCCATTCCCTGTCTCTCCTCTGTTTCCCAGAGCCGAGCAGATGGGCAGTCGCCCACAGGAGGCCCCTCCTAGCATGTGGTCAGCCTCCCACATGGGCAGGAAGCAGGAGTACCCGCACAGAGAAAGATCAACTCTCAGAGCCAAGAGCCTCGGTGCTGAGCAGGCCCACCTGGTGGGAAGGGGAGGCAGCGTGCCCATTCCAGAGATGGGAACCCAGAGGTGGAATACCCACCCCTCAGCCAGAATGGGAGGACCTGGGTTTCTTTGACTACTGTAACAAATGACCGCTAACTTAGTGGCTTAAAACAACACATTCATTCTCTTACTCTTCTGGAGGTCAGACATCCAAAATGAGTCTTATGGGGCTAAAATCAAGGTATGGGCAGGGCTGGTTCCTTCTGGAGGCTCCAGAGGAGAATCCTTTTCCTTGCCTTTTCTAGCTTCTAGAGGTTGCCTGCGTTCCTTGGCTCATGGCCTCCCCTTCCTCCATCTTCAAATGCAGCAGTACTCCAACCTCTGTTTCCATCTCCTTCTCTGACTGGGACCCTCTTGCCTCCCTCTTATAAGAACGCTTGTAATTACATCATTGGGCCCACCTGGGTAACCCAGGCTAGTTTCCCCATCTTAAAATCCTTAATCACACCTGCAAAGTCCCCCTTACTATATTTGTCGTTGTTGTTAGTTGCCGACCAATCGATTCTGACTCATGATGACCTCATGTGTGCAGAGTGGAACTGCTTCATAGAATTTCCAAGGCTGCGACCTTTCAGAAGCAGATTGCCAGGCCTATTTTCCAAGGCACCGCCGGGTGGGTTTGAACCACCAACCTTTCAGCCAGTAGTCAAGCACTTGACCATTTGCACCACCCAAGGACCTCTTGTAGGATAACAAATTCACAGGTGCCAGGGGTTAGGATGTAAGCATCTTTGGGCACACTTACGCAGCCGACCAGAGTGAAGCCACTCAATGACAATGATCAGTCAGGGTCATCAAGCCTCCTGATCTCATCCCTCCCAGCCTAGATAAACTGGTGCTGCCTTTTCACAGGGCCACGTGGCAGCACCCACCACAAACGTAAAGTGCACACGTCTTTTAGCCTGCCCTAGGAGGTTACTGTACAGAAATGCAAATGGCAGCAAAGGGAGAAGAATGGGGACAGGCATTGCAGCCTTGTTTGTAAGGGCCCATCCAGAACACTCTTTACAGAGTCAGGCTTAGACAGATTTGGTGCCTCCACATCATGGGATACTATGTGGCTCTTGGGGAAATATACGTGTCTGGGTTCCCTGACACAGAACCACGTTCTTCGTATAAGTGAGGAAGGGGAGAAAAAAAAGCTACCAAACAATATGCACAACACCATTCCATTTTTGTAAAAGGAAATTAGCTATGTGTGATACACAAATTTGTATATACATTGTAAAAGTCTCAAAAAAGACCAAACCCATTGCCATCAGGTTGATTCCGACTCATAGCAACTCTATAGGACAGAGTAGAACTGCAAGGACCCTGTAATTAAGCAGATGGACAGCTTGTGTGGTGCACGGCTTACTTTGTATGTATCTTATTGTTTTAATCTTTTTGTAGGGATCTATTATTTTACAAAAATATAGATATAATGTTTTACAAAAAAAGTATAAAATAATAGACCCCTATAAAAATATTCTATAAAATTTTTTTAATATATATAAAATAATAGACCCTGTAAAAAGATTTTATAAAAAAAGATTTTGTAAAAATATATATATAAAATAATAGACCACTGTAAAAAGATTAGAACAATACGACAGATGCATACAAAGTAAGCCATGTACCACACAAGCTGTCCATCTCTTTAGAGGTAACTACAGGGTCCTTAGAAACCCTATAGGGCAGTTCTACTCTGTCCTATAGGGTCACTATGAGTTGGATGGTAATGGTTTTTTGTGTTGTTTTTTTTTAATATAAGGAGCCCTGGTGGTGCAGTGGTTAAAGCTCTCAGCTGCTAACTGGAAGGTCAGCAGTTCGAACCCACCAGCCGCTCTGTGGGAGAAAGATGTGGCAGTCTGCTTCCATAAAGATTTACAGCTTTGCAAGCCCTATCTGTCCTATAGGGTTGCTATGAGTCATAATCGACTCGACAGCAACGGGTTATTATTTTATGAGGAGCCCTGGTGGTGTAAGTGGTTAAGTGCTTGGCTGCTAACCCAAAGGTCGGTGGTTGGAACCCACGAGCCACTCCAAGGGAAAAAGACCTGGCGATCTGCTCTCGTAAAGATTACAGCCTAGGAAACTTTAAGGGGCAGTTCTATCCTATTACACGGGGTTGCTGTGGGTTGGAATCAACTCGACGACACCTAACAACAACAACAGCATTCTTTTATAATTTTAACAAGGAATAACATTTTCTAAAAGAAGCAAAAATAGCCCTCCCTCTCAGTTTAGATCCTTAAAGATTTTGCTTCCTGACAGTGACACCCAGGAGGGGAGCCAGACAGTTTTCCTGGGAGAGAATTCACTTCTCCCTGAACCACGCGGGGGACCACTGCGGTCTGCCCCCTCCACCCACCACTCTGGACCAGGCCTAATGGAAATCAGTAATTCACAGGAGAGGACCCTCAGGAGCAGAGAGCTGAATGGGAAGCATGTGAAACCCTAAGGCCAGCTGCACACAACAGGCACTCAATAAATGGGTGGTGACTAGAAGCTCCCCTTCAAACATCCCCCACCCCACGGGCGCTGCTATTTTTAAGGGACATTTGAAGGATGCCAGCTGCCACACTATATTTACAACGGGATCCTAGACTGGGGTCAAGGATTGGAGGGAGACCCAAGAGAAGGGCAGTAAAATGAGTCCCCATCCAATTGGGTCACTGACTGGCTCTGAGACCTGGGCACAGCCTTCCTGGCATCACAGGGCCTCAGTTTCCCCATCTGCAGAATAAATGCCCCAGCATCGGCAGGGTTGCTGTGGTTTCACTTTCCCACTGTGCCCACAGGGCTGTCTGATCGATTAGCCATGCCTGGCTGCAGGCAGCCACTGGGCCCATGGGAAGGATGCAGTTGTCTATTAGTCATGTCTGCCACGGATGTGGAGGGAGGATGGTGGCAAGGATGCCAAGAAGCTGTCATCTCTGACGGAGACGCCTGGTACAGGCCCTCCTGGCTCATCTGTGATTCTGCAAACTCAGCAGAGCATCACAAGACAGGGCGGCAGCCGTGCCAGTGGTCACTCAGTGGCACAGGGCCTGTCCCCACTGCCCTGTTGACTGCTACTGAGACTCAGCTCCTCGGAGCAGATGCCAGCACCCTCCATGCTCCATGCCCCTCCCGGGAAGGCTCCTCACACCCTACCCTCACAGCCTGCTCCCACTCCCACTTAGAACACAGATACCTCCGCCTCCAGCCATACCCCCCACATCCGGCCCCCACGCTCCAGGGCTGCTCCCTGGGGCAGAGAGATCCTTAGCTGCAGCCACCCCTGCCACACCTCTACCCATGCACCCCCAAGAGGGCGAGGCACCCCAGGACACAGGGGAGCTAAAGCTTCAGGTAGTGGGCTTAGCACCAGAGAGTGGACGTGGAGGGTGGACACAGAGCACTGGTACATTGGCACTTTCCCGGGGCTCAGCATGTCCTACTGTTCTCCCCTCCTGACCCCCATCCCACCAGGCACAGTTGACTAAAGAGTGGGGATAGGAGCAAACCTGGCCCTTGCAGGGGTCGCTAGATGCCCAGCTCAGCCTGTGTGTGTGCACGGGTACATACATGTGTGTGTGTGTGTGTATGTGTTTGTGTGTGTGTGTGTGAGTGTGGTGTGCCCTTGTGTGTGTGTGTTGTGTGTGCACATATTTGAGTTTGTGTATAAATGTGGTATGAGCATATGTGTGTGTTGTGTGTGTCCATGTGCATATATGTGTGTGTGTGGGAGAGTGTGTGGGAGAGTGTGTGGGAGAGAGAGAGGGTGAGAGTTTTGCACTGCACTCAGTTGAATGTGCCCTCGTCTGGCTGGGAATCCAAAGATGCTGCTGCTGCGGCCCCATGGCCCCTCCCATCTCTCTTTCTCTCAGCTGTGACAGTGAGGGAGTCTCCGGGGCCAGCCACTCCCATGGCTTCCGCACGGCCATGTCTGCCTTCACGCTCCAGTGGAGGGTCGGCCTCAGGCTGCTCAGAAAGAGCCCTGTCCCTTCTGGGGCCGCCGCCGCAGATAAGGCCATTCATCTGCTGGCTTCACTCTCGACAACAGCGCCTCTTTTTCCTTGTTTTTGAATTGTAAGCTCATTGAGAAAATGGCAAGGAAGCAGCTCCTTGCTCATTCATGTGTCCTCGCCTCCTCCAATCCTGCATTCTCCTCACTTGCCACACCCCCAGCTGCCCCTACCCAGAGGGGAAGCAAGGCCGTAGGCAGTGGCTGGAGCCTGCCAGGAGCCAGCCCCGAGTCATGGAGCCATTATCACTTAATCTTCACAAGCCCCCATGGCAGGCACATTATTCCCATTTTACAGATGAGGAAACTGAGGCTGTGAGAGAGTAAAGCCTGCCCTGGCTTAAATTCTTCAGGTGGCTGACTCCCACCTCTGCCCACAACACCACGTTGCCTCCCTAATCGGGACTAAAACCAGAAACCAAACCAGTTGCTGTGGAGTTGGCCCCAATTTGTGGTGACCCCATGTGTGCCAGAGTAGAACCATGCTCCACAGGGTTTTCAACAGCTGAGTTTTCAGAAGTAGATCACCGGGCCTTTCTTCTGAGGCACCTCTGGGAAGACTCCAACCTCCAACCTTTCAGCTAGCAGCCGAGCACATTAACCATTTGCACCACGCTGCTTCCCCTCATTTCTTATGGAATTTGCCAGAAAACTGCCCTGAGTCCCCTGTCTTCAGTCCCAAAGGAGTTCACCTGGTCACTAGGCCTTTACAGTTAAATCAGTTCTGTGGAAGACTTTCCATTAAATCCTGTGCTTCTACCTCACAGCCCTCAGCTACGAACTACCCGTCAGGTCAGAACAGGAGCTGTGACAGGCACCCCCAAATTTTTTAGTATGCCACCCCCACAGTGCTGTAAACTGCCTCTTGTCCACAGTGGTCAACAAAACAATCAATCAATCAATAAAAAGGGTTAAAAAAAAAAAAAAAAGAAAAAGAACTAGAAGGAAGGAAATAAGCAAAACGCCAAGTCTTCGCATGATGAGCCAGACCCCAGTGCCCGTTGTTTTCTTCCTTTATAGTTTCATTTTCCATTTTTTCTATACGGAGCGAGGATTACGTTCACAATGGAAAAAATAACAATTGAACCTAATTTGCTCCTAAAATACCAGGTAAGCAGTCATGAATGCAGCTGCTATTTATTTCCCTGCCAGAGCGTTTCTGGGGGAGGAGGTGGGGGTGAGCAGGCCACTCAGGGCCTTGGTGCTCAGGTAGGAATTCCACTTTCCTTTCGGCTTCTCCGACTGGTTTGTTTCCCTCTAACATCTTGGAGGCTATGAGAGGCAGGTATCCTGCCCACAAACCACACCATCATTTTTGTTCTTCTGTTGTAGATCAAAGGTCATGTAAAACCAGACCCAAATGGGCCGGAGCATTCATTAGTGACAAGAAAGGGAGGGCCTGAGCCCAGTCTGGGGGTCTTCCTGGACCCTCTAGGCCTGGCCCCTGGCTAGGGATACAGAGTCCTCAGGAAAGACACCAGATCTGCCCCCCCCAGCTCCCTGCCTGAGCAGTTCCCAGTCCTCACCCCATGCCCCAGGCAACTCAAGGCAGACCCCGAGGGCCCGCCCTGGCCTTGGAAGCACAGGGGGCAGGAACCAATGGCCTGTGGTTTTCTGAAATGTCTTTTGCAGCCTTGACAAAGCCATCAGCAACTCAGAGGCAGGTATTGTTCCATTAGGAGTCACGGAAGGCCCCATGGCCACCTGAGGGTCCCTTGGCTTTCAGCAGCCTGGCTCCCTCAGACCTGCCAGGTGGCTCCTCCTCCCTCTCTGCCACCTCGCGTTTCCCACAGCCTGGCGTGGACCAGACACAGACCCACACACTCACCACTCACCCCTGCAGCTACCAGAGAGCCAGTCCTGGGAGGGCCCTGAACAGCCATCCCCACACGTGCACCTACCGCACCTCATGGTCCAACATGGCATGCAGCCAACCGTCAGCTCTGGGCCTTCTTCTAGGGCACTGGTATGACCCCAATGGATTCCGCATTCACTAAGCCCTGAGGCCTGCCTGAGCCTCGGGCCTGGCGCCCATGGCCAGTCTCGCCAGCGGATGCCACGGATGTCCATGGGAAAGCTGGGCCGCGGGGTGGCTGTGGCAGCTTCCGCCCTCACCCATATCCTACACCTGGGTATGTGGCCGTGGGGGCATCACACCTTTCCCTTAGCCACCAGTTGTCCTACGGGCTCTACCAACAGAACGGCGCACCTTTTTTATCCATCAGAGTCTTACGTTAAACACCAACACATAGAACAGATAAAAGAGACCTGCTTGACCCAGAACCCTTTCAGCTCAGTCTTTTCCTTGCCCCACCCCTGCCCACGGCCACCTCTGAGTACCTCTGGGGTTCTGTGGGGCATAGAAACACTAGTATGGGCCTTCACCCAAGGCCTGGAGGAGCAGAGATTCCCAGAAGAGGCTGCAGACACCCACCAGCGCCCCGCCCTGCCCACTCCTCTACCTGGAAGCTGCAATCTCAGCCTTCTGCTTGGCGATGGTAGCGGCCCGCTCCGCCGCCTCCACAGCCCGGTCCACCTTCTCGCGGATCTTGCTGGCCCGCAGTGGGATGAGGTTCTTGCGCTTGCCACTGACGAGGATGTTCTGCTTGTACTTGCCCTCCTCCTTGGTGCCGTCGGGGAAGGTCATGCAGCCGTAGCCGTGGCGCTTGTTGCTGGCCCACTCGCCCTCGTACTTGAGCCCGTCCGAGCGCTGGCTCACACCGAAACCGGAGCGCTTGTCGTTCTTCCACTCGCCCACATAGCACTCGGTGGTGGTGGCGTCGACGTCATCCTCCACAGCGGACAGCTCAGCCTCGCCCTCACCCAGGCTGATGGTGGAGTGGATGTCACTGGCCGTGGAGCTGACCGTGCTCATGCCGGCCTCGCTCCGGAAGGAGCTCTGCTTGCTGCGCTGGCTGGCCAGGCTGCTCTTGGACTCGGACTTCCGCAGCTTCAGGCCACTCAGTAGCGAGCGCCGGAACAGCCCCTTCTTCTTGCTCTTGAGGATCTCGGCATCACTGTGGGCCACCAGGACGAAGCCGCCGCGGGACACAGCCGGGCTACCGGCCACCGCCGGGGAGGCATCTGGGAGCAACACCATGCCGTTGGTGTGCTCACTGCGTAGAGAGTTGATGGACGTCCTCAGGGGCGAGCGGATGACCGCCGCCATGCCGTACGGGACACTCTGCCGCACTCCATAGCCCTGGCGCATGCCGCCGGCCCACTGGCCCTGGTATGTGCCTGGGGAGACAGAGGACAGGGGTGAGCTGAGGCTGCATGGCCACGTGGTGGAGGGCCCTGGGCAGGGGTCTGCACACGAGGGCGGCTTGGACCGTCCTCCTCTCTGTGTGCACTTTCTGTCTTGTGAGAGCTGAGGTTCACATCAGGGCAGACAGAGCCTCGGAGCACACTCTAATGGTTTGTGTTAAAGACACACAACCATCCTCATCCCGTGGCTGAGCTCTGCTCTCTCACCCAGAAGTTGGGCAGGGGAGCGAGGCACAGAGCCCTGATGTGGAGGCAGGAGTGTGGAATGGAAGGAACAGGACACGAAGCCCAACCGGGAGATGACAGGGGTGGGCGGAGTGTCACCAGGATGTCTCTGGGTGGCCCCACACAGGGGCAGCCAGGGGGACACAGATTTGGGCTACATACTGGGTACAGAACAGGTGCCTTGGGAGGCAGAAGGTTCCCTATAGCTAGAGGTGTCCATGGAGCCTCGGTGGCCCACTGGTTAAGTGCTCAGCTGCTAACTGAAAGGTTGGCAGTTCAAACCCATGAGTGGCTCCATGGGAGAAAAGACGTAGAGATCGGCTCTTGTAAAGATTTCAGCCTAGAAAACCCTACGGGGCAGAATCAACTTGATAGCACACACAACAACAGAGGTATTCAAGGAAAGGTTGGAAACCACTTGCCAGGGATATCATGGAAGGGTGTGAGGAAGGGATGGTGGTATGTGGCCTTAAAGCATTAAAATCAGTAGACTTGGGTTCTACTTATTATCTGTGCCTTTAGACAAATTTCTGGACCTCTCCGACCCTCAGTTTCCTTATCTATAGAATGGAGCTAGAAACCCTGCTGCCACAGGCCATCATGAGCCTTAAACAAGCCTCAGCATGGTGGGGGAAGTCTCCACATTTGTCATTAGTGTTATTACAGTCAGTATTGCTCTCACCCAGTCCCTCAGTCAGGGACTGCCTACCCTGGTGAAGACTTGTGCAGAGAGAATATAGGGCTGTCATGACACTCTCTCTACTCTCTGTAGCAGAGGCAGCAAACCAGAGGCCTGGAGGCTGCATCTTACCAGTAGAAAGGCTTTATTTGTCTCACAGTATTTTTGTATAAAACTGGGATTAACTGCCAACATTTCAAAATCAAGAGATTTCACATAAAAGTCTGTATCTCTTCTGTCTCCTGGAAAATTAGAGGCTCTGGCAACCCCAGATCTTTCTTTTCAAATGGCAGAAATGGACTGGAATCCAGCAGCAGCTGCCCCTCTAGTCAGGGCATATACCCTCCAGTTTGCCTCACTCCCCACCATTCCCTACTGTGTCCCACCCAGGCCACCTACTTTATTTACGTGACCTGCACGAGAGGGTAAAATCCAAACAGTGTGGAGCCCGAAGCCTTGCAGTGTAGCCCCAGACAAGCTTAGGCACTGATCTGTCACCACCCACAAGCCCCAAGTCAGAGGGGGTCCTTCACACTTTGTCCACAGATTTCCTTACTCAAAATCCCAACCCCTACAAACCAGACTCCACTCAGTCCACTCCAGCTCATGTCCACTCCTCAATAACACCTTCTCCAGCCATTCCAGCCAACAAGGCTGACGCAGCCCCACACCAGGCCCAACACGCGGCCGACTGACTCAGAATTAAAAAAAACAACAACCTGTTGTTGTCAAGTCAGCCCTGACTCATGGTGACCCCATGTATCAGAGTAGAACTGTGCTCCATAGGGTTTGTTTTGTTTGTTGGTTTGTTTTTTTGTTGTTATTGTTGCGAATATACAAAACAGAATATGCACCAATTCAATGTCTACATGTACAGTTCAGTGACACTGATTACATTCTTCAAGTTGTACAAGCATTCTCACCCTCCTTTTCTGAGCTGTTCCTCCCCCATGAACATGAACTCACTGCCTCCTAAGTTTCCTACTAACCTTTTGACTTGCTGTTGACAATTTGATTCCATATAGATAGTTCTTTAAAAGAGCACAGTGCTCAAGGCAGACCCATAGAGTTTTCAAAGGCTAATTTTTTTGGAAGTAGATCACCAGGCTTTTCTTCCAAGGTGCCTCTGTGTAGACTTGAAAAAAGGCCAGCAGCCAGTGTGTTAACCATTTGCACCACCCATGGCTCTGACTTGGGATAGCTCTGTGTTCTTCAATGTTTCTGAAGTGCATCCTCCCTGCTCACCTTTGTGTTCTAGCACTTTATTCTCCACTTGACAAGTGGCCCAGCCCAGGGCCTAGTAGAGATGTGAATGGGACACTGACCTGGCCAGAGTCCCAACAAAGAACCTGAGACAGCTCTTTGCTCCAAGAAAGGCAGCGTCTGCATGAATTCCAGCCTCTCTATTTAACAAGTGACCACAGCACAGTGTCTCAGGTCAGCTCCCAGAAGCAGAGCCCCAGACGGGTCCATGTGAATGTGATTTATTGGGGGAGGGAGAAGTTCACAGCAGAAGGGGTGCAGGAAGCAGGAGGGGCAGGGAAGGAGCCAAGCATGGAATTACCCCTACCTTGAGACAAGGGGGCTGGACTTTTGTACCCGCAGCTGGTGAGGGGTATAACTTGCCGAGGAGGTGGTGAGTCTCTGGAGAAGGGGCAACTTGGCTGTCATCTCCAATATCTATAGTGGTGGAGGCGATGCCCCTGCCAGGGGAGGGGTCTGGACATGGCACCAGAACAGGCTTTGGAGTCAGGCTAGCCTAGGCTCAAATCCCCACTCCTCTGCCCACTTAGTCACATGTTCATCCATTAATTTAATCATTCATTCATTCAGCAAACACTGAAAAATCAGCTAGTGAAAACTCTACGGAGCACAGTTCTACTCTGACACGTGGGGTCACCATGAGTTGGAATCCATTCAACAGCAACTATTATAAATATATATGTGTGTGTATGTATATATGAATATATTTGTTGTGTGCTATCAAGTCGACTCTGACTCATAACAACCCTATAGGACAGAGCAGAACTTCTCTATAGGGTTTCCTAGGCTGTAATCTTTATGGGAGAAGATTGCCAGGTCTTTTCTCCTGCAGAGTGGCTGATGAGTTTGAACCATTGGCCTTTCTGTTAGCAGATGAGCACTTAACCATTGCACCACCAGGGCTCTTTTGTATGTGTGTGTGTGTGTGTGTGTGTGTGTATACATATATCTACATATATATATATATATATATATATATATATATGTAAAACCACACACAAAGTACTACATACACAATCACTGCTCAGTAAATATTTTACAGGCTGATCCACTGAAATTGGATCTGAGCTGTCCTATGTTTGGGCCTTGAACATAGTGGAGCTCAATAAATGCCTCTTAAACAGCTGAATGAATGAAGGCAAGGATGTGGTAGCTGTAAAGACATAGAAAGTGAGCAGATAAAAGGGTGCTTCTTTTCTGCTTGTCCTGCCTAGCACTTCACAATGGATACTGCTCATTAAACAGTGCTCCACAGACATTCCCTGGTCACTATTGCTTTGTTCATTAGAACATGATCACTCCATCATTCACTTTGGTCAACACCATCCATCTTACTCATGTAAGACATTGGCAGTCCCGTACGGGCAGCAACAAGGACAACAACAAAACAAAACTGATTACAGAATTACAACAATGATGCTTCAAGGAGATTTCTGAAGTAGGGTTGACCTGTTGGCAAGAGAGTTTGGGGGAAGATTTTCCCTTTAACTATCTCTGTCCAGTTCCAAGTTCTTGCAACGAAATGGATGCGTGAAATGATGGATGGTGAATGAAGCGAACAAATACTACCATACTTATCTGCATGGTCCATTCATTCCACAAATATTTATTGAGTGACCACTATGTGCCCACACTAGTTTAGTCACTGGGCACACAGCAATGGCTGACATGAAGCTTACGTTCTAGTTCAAAGTTTTCCAATAGAATTTTCTGCCATGATGGAAATGTTCTACATCTGCACTGTCCAATATGTTAGCCTCTAGTCACATGTGATTATTAAGCAATTGAAAAGTGTCTAGTGTGACTGAGAAACTGGATTTTTAATTGTATTTAATTTAAATTTAAATTCAAGTAGCCATATGTGGCCAGTAGCCACCATGTTGTGCAGGACTGGTCTAGACAATTAATTGATTGATACTGATTTAAAGAGGCTGTGATGAAATATTGTCTCTTTGGCTGCTACAGTGAAAATCCTTCCTTTGCCTGCTTTTGGCTGTGCACTTGTAACCTCTGTTATGCTCCATAGGAACTGAACACACATAACCCGAGGCAAAAATAAACTTTTGACTTCAGAGCCACTTCTATATATCTTACTAAAGTCCCCCAACCCTTCCTCAAACCCATGCCATAGCTGGGAGATGCTCTCTCAGTTGACCAGGAAACTGCCTGGCAAGTAAAAAGCACTCAACTATTTTAGAAAGGGCTGACAGTATTGGGGTGAAAGACCAAAAGAAACTTTAAAAATAGGCAAACACTCCACAGGGAGGTGTTCTCGAAGTATGGAACCCACACAGTGACAGAGTGGGAACAGGTGAACCTCCGATGTTCACGTGTGCCAGAAGGCTTGTGGCCTGGTGGTCACTCGTGGGTGATATGGTTTGACTTGACGGGATCACCTGGAGGGAATCTGAGCAAAGCCGGGCAAGCCAGAGAGCAGAGGCAGTGCTCAGGGAGAGCGCTCTCCAAGGTGCTGAAGAGCCTGCCCCACATTTCTGCAGCCGGAAGACCACCTCCCCTTGCAAATGAAGATATGGTGGGCCAAAGAGAGCACGCCCCTTGCTCAAATCCACAGAGCCCGTTTGTGGTAAAGCCAGGGCCCCCACGCCATGCTCACCTTCACCCATCACGTGCCCCTCACAATCCACGGAACTACAAGTTGGGGGAGCAGCTAAGCCAAGGAGGGATGGATCATTGTGAAGAATTTAAACAAACGTCTTTCTTCTGGTCTCCACAAATCTAAGTATCTTTTTGTCATTTAAGGACATAAAAAGTGTTACATATAGCCTGGTTTGCTCACAAAATTATCAGCTCATAGTTGGTAGCTAGTTATATTTAGAGTTGTGGAGGCCTGGGAAAAGATTGAGGAAGGAAGAGTCTAGGAGAGAAACTGCAGAGGTCCCTGGCCCTCCCCTACTGCCACCATTGCCATCTTTTCTGGGTCTCCCTCTCTCTAGGGGGATGTCCTTAGAAAAGACGGAACTACCATTCTCCTTTTCCCCAGGTTAGCTGTGTTAACTGTTAACGTCAGCAATGGCTACTCACTAACCACCCTGTGGGCTAGGTATTTTAGGAGGATGCTGATCCTCATCTCCTCCCCAGCCTGCATTAGGTTTCTTTATATAAAGCACACCAAATAGCTTGAGGGCTGAGTTTGGGGTGAGGGGATGCTTTTCAGTAACGCTTTTCTCCCAGCTATAATTGGCAACGAAGAACTAGTTATCTGCTTTTTCCCTTCTACTTTCACCTTACGAAGCCCTTTTCCCCCAAAGTGACTGAAAGTGAATCTGAGGAATGGTTTTTATCTCTGGTTGCTGAGTGCTTGCTTCTTTCTGTTTCTGAAACAAGTTTCTATTTGCGGAATATTCGTGTTGACAGACCTGCTCCCTCCTAACCTGGGCTTTTGGATAAAAAAGCGTTTACAGCTTCACACATTCACGGCCAACCACCAGAAATATGCCCAGTGGTTGTTTATTTTGTTTTGATGGCTTTTCCGCCTCAAAGGGGGCACTAGCTGCATAAACATGTATTTAAGATGGAAACAAAGCATAATACCACATCTGTAATCTGAACCCTCCTCCGAGGCTGGCATCCTCCACTTAGAGCAATAATGTGCTTCTCAGGAGCAGGAACCAGCAGAGATTCTGGATGCTTGGAGAGCAGGGTGCGGACAAAGCTGGGAGGATGCATGTGGCTGTGTTTGGGGGGACAGGGTGGAAAATGTCTCTGGGTGACAGGTGTATTGTGTGTGTGTGTGTGTGTGTGTGTGTGTGTGTGTGTGTGTGTGTGCACGCAGGCGCCTGGGTGATT
Source organism: Dugong dugon (assembly GCA_030035585.1). Taxonomy (NCBI): domain Eukaryota; kingdom Metazoa; phylum Chordata; class Mammalia; order Sirenia; family Dugongidae; genus Dugong; species Dugong dugon. The sequence goes on from CM057478.1 coordinate 32,103,080, forward strand.
CTGGATTTCGACTGTGGGTGTGTGTGATTTGTGTGGGCTGAGGGATCTGGGCCAGTGAACGGAATCTGTGTATGGGGGAGAGGCCGGGTGTGTGGATGACTCATATCTTTCAGGGTGTGGGTGGGTTTATTTGTAGGGGGTAACTTTTGGTCTGAGGGGTTCTGTGTACATGGCACCCAAGGGGAAATATTTACCTGTGCAGCAAAGCACCAGAGTCCAGCGAGTGGAGATGAGGCGGAGCACCGTGGTTAGACTGGAAGGAGGGTACAATGGGCAGGGCATGGGTGTACCCGTATTCTCACGTGTAGTTTGACTACAACTCTGGGCTGCTTTACCCAAAAGAGAAGAATGAGTGTGGAGGAAGAAGAAGGAACAAGGAGGAATGTTTCCACAAGGAAGTTTAGAGAGAGGTGTAACAGATAAAAGCTCAGGCTCTGGAATCTCTCTCTACTGAGCATGAATCTTGGTTCTGTTCAGTACTCATCAGCCAAGCCATCTAGCTTCCCTGAGCCTTAGTCTCCTAAGCTGTAAAGTGGGAATAATGATAAGGTCAACCCTACAGAGTTATAAGAACTTAAATTATGTAACTCAGTGTAGACACTTGCCGCATGCCTGGCACACACTAAGTGTTGAATATTGCCATTTATTATCATTTTCATCATCATCATCATCATCATCATGTCCTGGCTACTGGTTACAATAATGATCATTCTAAGTAACATTCACTGAATGTGCTATGGCAACAAGAAATAATAATGAATGCTTACTATATTCCCGATAAACAGTTGCCACATTTTTTTACCAGCTGCCATCAAGTTGACCCCAACTCATGGTGACCCCATATGTGTCAGACAGGGTTTTTCAGAAATAGATCTCCAGGCCTTTCTTCTGAGGCACCTCAGGATAAACTTGAACCACTGACCTTTTGGCTAACAGCCGAGTACGTTAACCATTTGCATCACCCAGGGACTCCATAGCCATACACACAATCCCAATTAGTTCTCCCCTACTTTCCAAGTGTTATTACAGCCCTTTGTATAGACAAGGAAACAGAGGCTCAGAGAGGTGAAGTAACTTGCCCAAGGTCACAAAGTGGGGCTGTAGCAGAGCAGGGACTCAAGCCCAGGCTGGCAACTCCAACGGTCCAGGCCCCAGCATCTGTCACCACAGCATACTGTGAGCTGCTCAGCTCCCACCAATGAGTGTCATCTGCCTGCACACAGGCAAGGATGAACCTGGGGTAGGAGAAGTTGGCAGAAGTATGCCCAGTGGAAATGGATTCCATACCAACTTGAGCTAAAGTGGAGTGCATTTGCCGCTCCTGCATTATTCATGAAACACTCATTTCCCCAAGTCAGCACTGGAGCTGGGCTAAAGTTTGGAGCTTTGCTGATGCCTGCCTGATTTTTCCATCTCTTGTGCAAAGGAAAAGTCAGATTGGAGTCATAACCATTAACTAACAAAGGCTCTGCCTACCCACTCCAACACCTGCTCCATCACTGACCACCAGTTGATTAGGGACAAGGAGCTGAGGCTCCACTGTTTATCTGCGTTCCAGTGAATGATGACACCCAGTTTCACTCTGCTGGCCAACAGACTGCCTGAGGGCACACATTCTCAACAGTCACCTCCTTCCTGATGGGAAGCAGGGACTGTGTTCCAGAAAAGTGGCCCCAGGCGTCTAGGCCAGAAGGATCAATTTGATTTTCTGTCATGCCACGTACCCACCCAGAAGGGAGTGGCCACCCTGGAGCCCCACGTCTGTGTGCCTGCCTTGGTTCTCCCACCAGAGAGCAGAGAGCCATGATCCCCTTGAGGAGAGGGGGACAAATCTAAGCAGTGTGATGAGGGAGAGAAGGGGCATGGCTCAGACAGAACTGGGTTTAGACCCTGGCTCTGTCACCAATGCAGGGGGCTCTGGGCCAGTCACATGGGCCCCTGGGTCTCACCGACCTCCCCTGTAAAATGGGCACAATCCCTGCCCCGCCATCACATGAGGCTCAAACAGGACCATGCAGCAGGGAGTACTTTATGACGAAGAAAGCTTTTCTAGCTGGTTGGTTGGAGGGCAGAGACCCCAAGGAAGTGGATACATTGAAAAACACACTTCTCATCTCAACAGTGCAGACTCTAGACTCATAGCCAGCCACAGACTCAGATCCTTCCATCCCTAAATGACAACAGCGCAGCTACTCCCTCCCATTAAAATGTAAACTCCATGAGGGCAAAAAACATTTGCCTGCTTTGTTCATCGCTGCTTTCCCAGGGCCGGCAGCACCCAGCATGTAGTCAGCACTCAATAAACATTCGTGGAATGAAAACATGAATTCTTCAAGCCACGGAGACATCTGAGAATGGTGGGCAGACCAGGGTGCTAGACGCCACTCTTAATATCCTGGAAAGTCGCACAAAAGTGAAGGGCCTGGGTCCTTTCCTCTCCACGCTCCACGGGAGGCTGGCCTGCAAGGGGTAGGGAGGCGACTCTCCTGGCACAGACACAGCTGGGAGCACCCTGGAAAGATGGTTCTGCAGAGTAGCCCTGGGGGGGACAGTCGCCCCTGGGTTCACAAACAGACCAACCGGGAGCACCAGGCTGCCCACCCGCATCTGCTGCCTGGCCTTGTCCTGCCTTGCGCACACACATATACAAGCCCATGGCCAAGACGGAGGGAGGACTGTCCACTCCAGCCCAGTCCTCAGCACCCCAGGGCCAGGGGCGCTCTCCAACCTGCTCTATGAAAACAACAACAGCACAGAAAACGCCGCCTGGGACTAGGGCTGGGCAGGGCCGTGACAGGCAGGAGCATTATATAATTAACTGCCCCAGACTCCTCCTCTTTGGGTAATAATGAACCCTGCCTTTCAGTTGCATAAGCCAAAATAATAATTACTCTCCAGCCCTCTGTCACTCCTGAATGTGGCGGGGGAGCAGGTGTTGAGAGCTTTCTTCCTGAGACTCAGAGGAAGCAAGTAGGCAGGGAGTCAAAGACAACACGTACACTCATGGTTTTTATTCCCGGTAGAAGCACACAAGTCATTGCCGTGACTCCCTTGTTCCCAGGCATCCATGCCTAAAACATAACCAAGCCGCCAGGAGGAAGGCAAGGGAGCCACTTCTGGGGATTAGCTCTGAGGTGAAGGGAGGGGGCATCTTAAAGGCAGGTGTGTTTTGGGTCTGGCATTCAGGAACGATAAAGACTCCATGCGTCCCTAATGCACCAAGGGGTAGACACTGGACGGGTTGAAATGCCAGCCAGACCACAGTTCCCAGCACAGAAACCATCTTACAACAGCGCCGGCAGGCAGCTCACTAGCTTCCAGCCCCAGGCGCTGACCCCAGAGCGTGGCGGCATCTTAGAATGGAGGCATAGACCCAGTCCCTGAACGGATGGGGAAAATGATTCAGCCACTTACATCCAAGATTCCTGGGCTCTCACTAAACAGATGGGCCTCCCTCCCAGCAGCCTGCTTCAACAGCGCTAGCCTGCATCCAACCACCTAGAAGTTTATTGCCTTGTTGTGTTGGTTTGGGTTTGCATCCCCCGCCTCTAGCGCTACAAAGCGCTCCCTTTCCATTGGCTTGCGTTGATTCAGGACTGAGGGAGGCCCTTCAGCACTGCATGAAAACAAGAAGCCAAGCTGGGGCCTGACCCCGGAAGCCACACCAAGTGGGGCTTTGTCAGCAAGGGGAGGGGACCCTCTCCCTGCACCACCCCCTCCCCCCCTTGGCAGTCCAGAGACAGCCATTGGCCCAGCCTGGCCTTCCCGCAGGTCCCGGCCTGCTCTTGGCTAATGTTCAGGTGTTCTGGTCAGCTCTGCTCCCCAGGCCCTGCTCTGCTCTTGGAAAGCCCCCCAACACCCTTCAGTGGCACCGGGACACTGGCCCCCACCAGGCAACGGGGCAACCTGTAGCCAGGGGCCGCAGTGGTCTCCAAGGAGCCCCAAGAAATGCCCCAGATGCCCACAGCCCAACTAGAGGGAGCAGCTCAACTTCCCCGGAGATCAGCAGCAGGCGCGAGAGAGGAAACAGGCCCCGACCGCCGGCGCACCTACCTCCATCCGAGTATGTCTCGGTCCCATAGCCGTCCTGCAGCCCGTTGCTCCAGGTCCCTTCGTACTTGGCCCCGTTGCCCGTGCACTCCCGCACCCCGTAGCGCCCCTTAAATCCGTGCGTCCACTCGCCCTTGTATACCCACTTCCCCTTGCTCTCCAGGCCGATGCCGTGGCGCTTGCCCTGCGCCCAGGTGCCCTGGTACGTGTTGCCGCTGGGCCAGGTGTAGACGCCCAGCACCTCGAAGCCGTGGCTCCACGAGCCGGTGTATTCGCCTTGGCCCTTGGGGCCGGTGCAGATGCCATGGCCGTGTGCCTTGCCGTCCTCCCAGCCTCCGCAGTAGGACCCTCCATCGTCAAAATTAAACCTACCCCCACTGGACATGCATGAAACTCGGTTTGCAAATCCAGCAAACGGTGAAAAAAAAAAATAACAAGGCGATCAACAAACCGGAATCTTGGTTGGCTGGCTGGCTGTTTTTGTTTTTGTTTTTGTTTTTTAAGAAGAATGGAGAAAGCGAAAAATAGTGACCAGATCTCGAGCGGCGGGCGGCCGCAGCGCCAGCTTCGGTGGAATTTAAGTCAACTGGGGGCGATTATTCATTTCGAGCTGCGCCGCGGAGCCTGACCAGCGTCTCGCGCTCCCGCTGGAAACAGGACCGGAGGGGAGGAGGAAGGGGGAGGGGAGCAGAGGGGAGGGGCGGGAGAGGGCAGGAGCGGGAGCGGCGGGTGCAAACGGCTCCACCTCAGCAGCAAATACCCCTCGGCGGCCGAGCCCACGCCGGGGAGCCTCGAAGAGCTGGGCCGGGAGCCGGGACGCGGCTGGACGGGCTCAGGCCCGGGGCTCAGCGCCCCACCTGCGGCTGCCGCGCTGCAGGCGCCCGAGGGCGGCGGCGGAGCCCGCAGGCGGCGGCGGCACCGGCGGCGGCGCGGGCGGCTGCACCATATTGGGGGCCGCGGGCGGGCGCGGGGCGGCGGCGGCGGCAGCAGCAGCAATGCGGCGGGCCGGGCCGCGGCGGCGGCGGCGGCGGCGGCGGCGGCGGCGGCGGCGTGCGCTCAGGGTAGCTCACGCGCTCTGCCAGCGCGGCGCGCGCCCGCACCCCGCCCGCGCGCCCCCGCCCCGGCCCCCAGGCCCGCGGAACGCGCGCGCAGTCTGGAGAGGGGCGCGGCCGGGCCTGGCCTGGGGCGCGGGGGCTTTTCGGGAACCCCCAGGAGCCCAGCCACCCCTTTGCCCAGGCCGGCTTGGAAATAGTGATCCAGCCGGGGCGCCCCGGCCCCCTATCCCCGGGACTAAGATTTAAAGGGACAGGACTGCGTAATGGGGAGGCGCCCAAGGCGGCTCTCGGCCCCTCTGGGGAGCAGGGAGGCTATGCGCGGCGGAGCCGACCTGAGGCGGACGGGAGTGCCCCTGCTGCGAAGACGCCCCAACCTCCCCAGCCCCCGCTCCCGCGCCTCGCCTCTCCCACCCGGCTGTCTCTGCACCGCCCGCCCCAACTTGACAGAGAGGCTCCAAACTACAGGTGGTTTCTCCTATGGCAGGAACCCATCCTTCTTTCCTTCGGGCAGTTGGGGTCCATGTCTGGGTTGGGGGAGTCAAGCTTGTCTCAGAACATATTTATTTGGCGAGTGCCCCCCCAAATTAAGAGGGGCGCTGAAAGTCCGGCCACACGCTCACATCTTGGAGTAAAGTCGCCAGCATTCTGCCCCTCCCCTGTGCCCTCGCCAACAGGTAGCCCCCCACTCCAGGACTGATGGCACTTTGGGGGAGCAAAGCAAGATCGCCACTTGGGCGTTACTAGGTCTCTCTCTACCCTCTACCCCCTCCCCCAGATGGTGTCCAATTCTTGGATGAGCGCATCCTGGAACTGACTTAAAACGCATTTCCTGGACCGTAAGCCCGCAGGCAGAAGCCAGCGTTCCCAGCTCTCCCGGAATCTGTGCGGTGGACTGCGGAGGGAGGGCAGGGTAACTGGAGTGCAGGAGGAGTGACTAGGGGCGTTGAGCCAGGAATTGCAAACCAGGCCACGGAGCCTGAGATTTTGGACCCCAGACGAGGCTAATTTGAAGCCTCCAATTAGCCAGGGATCTACTCACACCTCCCCGCGGCCGGAAAGGACCACCATTATTCTCACCTTTGGGTTAAACCGGCTCTTGCCTGAGAAAAAACAACCCCTGCGCTGAGCCGCAGAGTTCAAACCTAACTCCGACAAACCTCTTGTCTTGCCCTGGGCACCAAATACCCTCCCAAAAGCACTGCTGGGCTGGAGGGCAGTGGCCGCTCAGCCTGGCCGTGTGGAGTCTCCGAGAGAGTTGTTGAGGTTTGTTTTGCAGTTGCAACGATTTCATCCGTCCTAGTGCCTGGCTGGAGCCCTGCTGGTGCAGTGGTTAAGAGCTCTGCTGCTAACAACCAAAACAAAGGTTGGCGGTTCAAATCCACCAGCAGCTCCTTGGAACCCTACGGGGCAGCTCAGCTCTGTCCTATAGGGTCACTATGAGTTGGAATTAACTGGATGGCAACAGATTTGGATTTTGGTTTTAGTCCCTGGCTCCCTGGGCCCACCTGTGACCCATTTCTCTAGATACCTAAGTCAAGCACATCTTGGACTTTATTTTACAGGGCAGATCACCAGGTCTTTTCTCCTGAGGAGCTGCTGGTGGGTTCCAACCATCCACCTTTTGGTTAAGCAGCTGAGCGCCTAACCGTTGCACCACCAGGACTCCTTGGACTTTATTAGACATTGCCAAATTGCTTTCCATTTACAGCTGTGTACCTGGGTCTGTTTCCCCACATCCTCACCAACCCTTGGTATTATCAGACTTCTTATTTTGTTTCAATTTATTTTATTTTATTGATCTGAGTGAAACAGTATCTCAAAACTGGTTGGGATACATGAAAAATGAATGTTGTGACTGTGCAGGCAAAAGGGCTGCAGACTTGTCCTGGCGACCTTCAGGCTCAAATCCTTGCCCCAGGACTGGCCAGCTGTATGACTTTTAGCAGTCACTTAGTATCTCTGAGCTCAGTTTTCTAAACTGTAAAATGGGCATACTATTAGTTCTAACAGAGTTGCCGTCAGGATTCCAGGAGCTGGGTGCCCAGCACATAGCATGTGCTTGGACAGTGGGAAGTAGTGGTGTCCTTAGGAGGCTACGCGCCAACAAAGGCCTTGGGTTTCTAGCATGGGGATGCCCAGCTCTCTGCCTGCCACCAAACCCTGTTGAAATAAACATTGCTATTTCTCTTGTGCACGCTGCATTTTTTGTTCCATTTTATTTCCAACTTTTTTTTTTTTTTGCCGATTCAGCAGTTCTTCCTCACACCAGCAGTGGATTGCAACTGAGATCTTGTTGGAAAATGGTGATTGGTTCCAAGCAATTACCAGTCAGCACCTTCTTTCCCTGGCCACTGCATACCCTTCCCCTTGCAATTCCAACTCCCTTTCCCCTCCAGCTGACCCTGTGTCATCTCCCGGCCAGACTACCTCCAGAAGTGACAAAATCTATCCTTTGCAACGCATATATTAGCGGCATTTGTTTTGTGCAATTTGGAAATTGTTCTCCCATAAAGTAGGGCTGTATTGATTTCAAGCCTATAAACATAGCACCACCCAGCAATTTAAAAACAGGCGGAAAAAAAATGAAAGCTGTAACCAACATGTGGTATTCCTCGGCCTCTGTGAACTAGGCCCTGGGAGAAATATTTCACATAAGTGAAAGCACGGGCTCCTAGGTGAAGTGGGCTTACACATGCTCACCTAGGTGACATGCCTTGTCAAAGGGAAAATAATGACTGTGCAGGATTCAAGCCCAAGTCTGTTTGATTTTACAGCCTGGGATGTTTCTGGTCTCCACGCATCTGCACTTGCTGTTTCCTTTACCTGGGTCACTTCCGATGACTGGGAAGTTTTTTTGGTTTCAGCTCCAGAAATGCTTCCGGGCTTCACTGTATAAAGAAATTCCCGTGTTCATCTCCATAGAACCCTGGTTATTTCATTCAAAGATTTAACCACAATCTAAGCCGTCAATCTTTGTCTTCTTGTTACGCCTGTGTTTACCACGACACTGTGACATGTCCACACCAATATCTCCCATCACATGTGCTCTCCTTACATGTTACTGTGATACTCCTCCCATTGCGATGTGGACTGTATCTTCTCTCCCCTTGAATCTGGGTGGTCTTATAAACACTGCAGAAGTGACACAGTGTGGCTTCAAAGATTAGGTCATCAAAATTGACCCAGTTCTGCCACCTGATCTTGAGATGTTCATTCTTGGGACATAGTCACATGCTATAAGGAATCCCCAGCAGCCCTTGGAGAGGCCCACGAGGAGAAGAAAGAGGCCCCCCGCCCCACCTAAACTCCCAGCCAACAGCCAGCACCAATCTGACAGCCATCTAGGCGCACTATCTTGAAAATGAATCCTCCATCCCCTCACTGGACCGCCCCAGCTGACACCACGTGGACCAGAGAGGAACCTTGCACACCAAGCCTTGTCATCATTTCAGTTTCTGAAAAAAATAAATGATTGTTGTTGTTTTAAGTCGGGGGTCACATAAACGTCAACCTATGGGCCAAATACAGCCCATTGCCTGTTTTTATAAGTCAAGTTTTATTGGAACATAATCACACTTACTTGTTTACAAATGTCTATGGCTGCTTTCACACTTTTATGGTAGAGTTAGTAGTTCTGACAGACACTGTATGGTCTACAAAGCTAAAATGTTTACCATGTGGTCTTTTACAGAAAAAGTTTGCCAAGCCCTATTTTAAGCCACCAAGTTTGGGATGGTTTGTTATACAGCAGTAGTCACCAGAACAGACTGTCAGCTTCATGCAAAAGGAACCACATCTGTCTTGTTCACTATCATATCCTCAGTGCCTGGCGTGCAATATATTTTATTATTTACAATTGAGAAACCAATATCAATACATTATTATTGACTAAAGTCCTCGTCCCTAAACTGCCTTCTCCAATGGAGCCACTGGAACAATGATATCTGGAGCCGGCGGCAAGTGTATCACTGATACTACTCTGCCACGGCTGCTGCTACTAAGCTCTGGCGCCCACCCCACATGAGTAACAAGCTGAGTAGCAACAGCAGCAGTGTGGTGCTTTCTGCTCTAGATTTATGAGGAAAGCCTCGAAAACCAGTATTCTCGAATTTGGGTTCAAAAATCCCCACCCTGGCCAGTGTATCTCAACACTGCTGACTCCCTTGCACAGAGGCAGTGAAATGGAGTGGTGAAATGCATAGACTCGGAGCCCTCACTGCCCAGGTTCAAATCCTGGCTCTACTTCCCTCTAGCTGTGTGGCCTTGAGCAGGTTCCTCAATCATTCTAGGCCTCAGTTTCCCCATCTCCCAAATGGAGAAAATTATAATAGCTACCCTATAGGGTATTACATGCGCAAGCAGTTCTTTTTGGCTCGGTTCCAATAGGAATGAATTTCTGTTATCACGATTTGGTTAAATAACACCTGACAACTCAGTTCAAATTTCAGTTACATCATATATGAACCCACTGTGTGCCCCTCCCAAATCATAACTTTCTCCCTGCAGACAGAGCCATTAACCTGTATTGGTGATCATCTTTCTTTCTTTGATGGCTTTACCACCTGTGTCTATTCTTTCCCAAGCATTGTAGTGTAGTGCTACCTGTTTCTGAACTTTATGTGCCTGGAATCATACTATATGGATTCTTTTTTGCCCAGTGTCTTGCTTGAGATTCATCATATAGCTGTGTATTGCTGAACTTCATTCATTTTCTTGGCTGTATAATATTCCATTGTATGAGTATACCAACCATTACTCATGTGTTCTACTGTAAATGGACATTTGGGTGGTTTCCACTTTGGAACTATTCAATCCAAAGGTGCTGTGACTTTCTCGTCTATTTATTCTGGAACGTGTGCATACATCTTTTTACCCAGGAACACTTATTCACTCTTCAGGACTCTCCTTAAATATCCTTCTCCTAGTCCCAGGCTGATTCAGGTGCCTCTTCTCCAGGCTCCATCAGCACTCCGTGCTCCCAGTACTATAGCATGTACCATCCCACCATGTCTTTATCTTTTCCCTTGTGGTCTCATCCCCTCAAATGGGGGTGGGGGATCTGCAAGAAAGGACTCTATCAGATTCCTCTCCTCCCCCTACACCTAGCACACTGTCTGACACATAGTGGGGATGCCATCATTGCATTTTGAGTAATTGATGAATGGACAAATGAATAAATGAACAATAGGTGTTCCCTAAACATGTGCTACATGAAGCTTAGCCCACTAAATGAGCTGTGGAGCTGGAGGTGCTTTGAAGATGCTCATTCATCTGTGGCTAGTCTTGACCCACACTTTGACCTTGTTTGACACCAGCTGCTATCACCAGACGTGGCACCTGGGGACATGGTCCGTGGGCAGGGTAGTGGTGTGGATTTCGGAGGCCTCACTTGCCCCTTCCTGCTCAGCAGACAGCATGTCAGCTGCATTCAGCCGTCTCAAAACACGCTTCCCACCCGGATTGCTTTTATTTACTCCCTCCTCTTTGTCTGTCTCCCAGGGCTAATAAGTGTGATTAGCCCTCATTAGAACGAGGCAGCTAGTTGTTGTTTCCTTATGCCTTTTTCTTATCTCCTGTGCATCCAATTTGTCCATCTCCCTGGGAGATTAGTGAGCAGGGTGGGTGGCAGGAATTGGCTGGGGAAACTACTGGTCCATCAAAGAAGACGTTGAACTTGGTAGGTCTGGGTCAGGGGCTGCAGGAAGGAGGTTGAGCAGGCGTATCCAAGGTCCAAGCCAGTGTGGAAAGGCTCAGAGTTTGAAGAGATGAATCCAGAAGACACAATAGTGGATTGGAGCCGTACTCATCTGGTTGCACCTACGATGTGCTGGGGGTCCCTGGGTTGTGCAAATGGTTAGCGCTGGACTACCACTAACCGAAAGATTGGCAGTTCAAGCTCACCCAGAGGTACTTGGAAGTAAGGTCTGGCGATCTGCTTCCAAAAGGTCACAGCTTTGAAAACCCTATGGAGCACATATAGGGTCGCCATGAGTCGGAATCAACTCAACAGCAACTAACAGCAACAATGATTGCCATACCAGGCGAGCTCATACCTGTCCTCTTGTTGATGAGTTTCTCAGATCTCCGTGGCTTTGGGATAGTGTCCAGCCTCCTTAACACAGTTCACAAGGGGCCCCCTAATCTCTCCCTGCCTGCCCTTCTCCCATCCTTACTCCATACTTTCTGGTCCTATAGCTCATCCCGCTCAGGCTAACTTCCACCTCCACATGTTCTGTTCCCCTGCCTGTGTATTCTTTCAGGTCTCACCTTAGTAAGCCCTTCCTCCAGGAAGCCTGCTTGGCCCGCACCCCATCCAAGGCCAGGAGGGTGCTTCTTCCCTGGGCCCCACAGCCCCTTGCACCTTCCAAATCCAGGCTTGTTTCATCATCAACATTTGCTAGTAGTTTCTTACAAGCAAGACTGGACCCACTGTGTTCACATTCTATCCTCACTCAGTGTCTGTACTTAAAAACCAGTTGCCACTGAATTGGAATCAACTCACAGCAACCCCATGTGTCAGAGTAGAACTGTGCTCTGTAGGGTTTTCAATGGCTAATTTCTCAGAAGTAGATCACCAAGATTTTCTGTCTTTTTTTTTTTGTTTTATTATTGTGGTGAAAATATTCATAACAGAATATACACCATCTCAATAATTTCTACATGTACAGTTCAGTGACTGATTGTATTCTTCAAGTTGTGTGCCTATTCTCACGATCCTTTCCCAAATTATTCCACCACCGTTAACATAAACTCAGTGCCCCCTGAGCATAAACTCCCACTTTCCCCCTCCCCCCACCCCGCCCCTGGTAACCACTAATAATCTTTGGTTTCTATAGATTTGCTTATTTCATATAAGTGAGATCATACAGTGTTTGTGCTTTTGAGACTGACTTACTTCACTCAGCATGTTTTCAAGGTTCATCCGTGTTGTAACATGCATTAGGACTTCATTTCTCTTTATGCCTGAGTAGTATTCCACTGTATGTATGTACCACATTTTGTTTATCCATTTATTCCAAAGGGTTTTCAATGGCTGATTTTTCAGAAGTAGATTGCCAGGTCTTTCTTCTAATGCACCTCTGGGTGTATTTGAACCCCCAACCTTTTGGTTAGCAGCTTAGCACTTAACCATTTGCTCCCCACGGAGACTCTGTCTGTACATAGTAGGTGCTCAAGAAGTATGTTTTGGGGAGCTAACAGGGTGAATGAGGTAATAAGTATGTGCTCAGGATCATGGAGTGACTGAAAGGTACTGGGGCCTAGGCACAGCTCCCTCCTCTTACAGTCCCTCCCCCAACCTCACCTGTTGCCCAGAAATGCCTCCCTCCCTCTCCTCCTCTCCCCTGGCCACCCACTGTGGCCAGTGAATGCCTGAACTGAACAAAGGTCTGCCAGTACCCATTCCCCTTACCTGAGGCAATAGCATTCTGATTTCTCCCTTATTCTCAGCCCCAGGCTGCCCACGGTCATGCCTGCCTCAGTCACCACAGACGGGGCTTCCCTGGACCAGTGAGAACCAGCAACACCAGTGGCAGCTACAACAGTGAAACCAGGAACACGAGGCCTCCGCAGGCAGAACAGACATACTCCCTCTTCCCTGGAAGCCATGTAAGTCCCTCAGTTTCTGGGATGTTTTACAGGGTGGGGGTAGGGGGAGAGAGAGAACTCAAGGAAGAAAGCATGGTCATGAGGCCAATATGGAGGAGTGCTGTTCCAGTGTATATTGTGGGAGCACTAGGGGGCTGACATTCACACACCCATTGTCATGCTTTGAATCATGTCCCCCCAAAAATTCGTGTATCAATTTGGCTGGGCCATGATTCCCAGAAGTGTGTGGTTGGCCTCCATTTTGTGATTGTAATTTTATGTTAAAGAGGATTAGGGTGGGATTGTAACACCACTCTTACCCAGGTCATATCCCTGATCCAATGTAAAGGGCGTTTCCCTAGGGTGTGGCCTGCACCACCTTTTACCTTACAAGAGATAAAAGGAAAGGGAAGCAAGCAGAGAATCGGGGGACCTCATACCATCAAGAAAGCAGTGCGGGTAGCAGAGCATGTCCTTTGGACACCCAGTTGCACAGAGGAACTGTATTCTCTTTCGGCAGCCTACTATTGTTGCAACTGTAGGTGTTCCTCCTTCTCGCTATTATAAACAACACTGCAGTGAAGATGTGTACATAGGGAGGTTAAGGAACATGTGGTCAGGACGCCAACTATCTGAATTAAACCCTAATTCTATCTTGTACTGGCTGTGCTACCATGGGCTCCTTAACTTTGTGAGCCTCAGCTCCTTATGTATCAGGATGCCACCTCCCTGGGTTGCCCTGAGGATGAAATGGACATCCAACGAGCCTGACACATGGTAGGTGCTGAATTACTATCCAAACGTTTCCTTTTGTGCGTCTGATTGCTTTCTTTGGATAAATTCCAAGGAATTTGTAGAGATCAAAAGTTGCCTTGTATAGATCTTGTCAAAGGGCAAAGGGCCAAATGGTTCTCCTTGTTACCAGTAAAACCTGTAAAACCATCAAGTTGATTCTGACTCGCTGTGACCCCATGTGTTATAGAGTAGAACTGCCCCATAGGGTTCTCTTAGCTGTAATCTTTATGGAAGCAGATAGCCAGGCCTTTCTTCCACAGCACTGTTGGATGGATTTGAACCGCCAAGCTTTTGGTTAGTAGTCAAGCACAAACCATTTGTGCTGCCCAGCGCTGCTCAAAGGTCCATGTATGTATGAACCACCTGGGCTTTTGTTAAAATGAAGGTTCTATTCCGAAGATCTGGGTGGGGCCTGAGATTCTGCATTTTGAGGTTCTCCCAGGTGGTGGCGAAGTTGCTGGTCTGGGGACCACGCTTTGAGTAGGGAGGGTCCCAGGCAGGCACAGCTCTCCCCCACCAGCTGTAGCTGAGAGCATCCCTCTTGCAGGAAGCTTGGGCTCATTGGTGCCCCTCCAGGGGGCAGAGGTGAGAGGGCTGGAAAAAGCTCTTCTTCAGGGCTGCCTGTGGCTGTGCACCTGTTCCGGCCTTCCCCGTCGTCCCTGACTCTTGGCCATTAGCCTGCTGAGCCCAGCGGGCTGTTTATTTGGCCAATTCCTGTGAATTTGATCCTCTCCAAAGAGGATTAGAGAGAGGCCAGTTCTTGCACAAAGCTGGGTGACAGAGGGTCCAGGCTAACTGGGAAGGGGGCCCCGGGGATGGCTGGAGCCTTGTGGGTGGGGGCCCTAGGGCACTTTCCGGCCAGCCAGGCTCTGGGCCTGCAGCCTCTGTCCCCTTGGCGGTGCAGAGAGGATCGCGAGACGAGGGAGACCCCATCTGGACAGGAGCGCTCCATGCATGGAGGCAGTCAGGCTCATTCCACGCAAATCCCTGCCTTGGAAAACTGGAGACAGAGTGCGCGGTGCAGCTTCCCCGCAGGGAAGCTGTGTGCCACACAGGATGCCTGTGCATTCCTTGGGCCAGAAAAAAATAAACAAGCAACTTTTTCTCCAAGTAAAAGCAGGGAATCAAATTGCTTAGGTTGTTCCACTTTCCATATGAACCATATCAAATTGCCAATATTTGACCATTTTTGACCTCCAAAAGGGTAATTCCATATGTTCAATGTCAATCCTCATAGCAAAGCTTCTAGGGAGTTTTTATAAGCTTCCCATTTACAGGGCACACATGCTGGCATGCATGTATATCATCGAGGGTTTTATACATATTGGTGCTGACATCTCACATATTTTGTGGGATCTAAGAAGCCATCAAGTGTAAGGTGCTCTGAGACCCTTTGTTCAGGTGAAAAACACTCTGAGGATTTTTAAACAATCAAGGCCCCTACTTTCTCTTTTGGGTGTTTTAGGGCTTCTGTACTCACTGGAGCGTCCCAGAACCACATTCTTTGAGGGCTGCTATGAGGATGGAAAGGAGCCCTGGTGGCGCAGGGGTTAAGTGCTCAGCTGTTAACCAAAATGTTGGAGGTTCAAACCCAACCCCCAGCTCAAAGGGAGAAAGTTTTGGCAGTCTGTTTCTGTATAATATTACAGCCTTGGAATCCCTATTGGGGCAGTTCTGCTCTGCCCTATAGGGTCACTACGAGTCAGAATCGACTGGATGGCAGTGAGTATGGCTAAGAACGGACGAGCTAGCGCAGAAGAAGAGCCCAGTCTGCCTTATCTAAGTGAGGCTGTTCTTATGTTCTCCTCTCTTCCTCTCCAAGACTTCCAAGACTCAGATCAGGGGAAGAGAGGTGGGCAGTGGTGGGGAGGGTTGGGGGGAAGCCAGACTGAGAAGTCCCAGCACAGGAAGAATGTTAATGGCGGTAGGGGGAGCTGAGCTCGGTTTGACCCCAGGAGACAGACTAAGATGCCAATAGGTAGGCAGATTAACTAACTCACCAGGTCCCAATCCTCCAGAATTAGGAGACGGGAGCTTCCCAGGTGTCACTATGTTGTGGCCACCCTGCAGAAACAAGATGGACCCCCTAGACAAAGTATGGCTTAGATGTCAGAACTGATGACACCACACACATACACACACAGACACACATAATGAAGCTTTCTGGGGAGAGCAGGACAGTCCTCCCAAGCCGGTCTGAAAATGGCTTGAGAGAGTAGGAAAGGAAACTGGCTTGGGGTTTTTACTGTGGTTAAGGGGTGGGGCTGGAGTGAAGATTTCCGTGCATCAGAAGGGGCTTGCATGGCTGGAATCTCCCACCGGTGCCAAGGAGGGAGCCCCCGGGTTTCCTTATCAGTCTGTCCAAATGTGAGGCAGAGGGGAAGAGAGAGGGTGAGGCTTAGAAGCTGCCAGCAATCAAACATCAAAAATGGAGTCAGACGTCCACTTCCTGGTTCAGTGAGTGTCCAGTGTGACACACAATGACACACACAATATACATGCGTGTATACACATGAAGATACATGATAAGTCTTGTGAGTCCCTAACATACTAGCATCTATGGGGTGTATTCAACCCATCCCTCTCCTCAGAACATCCTCACAGCAGTCAGGTTGTCAAAATTTGCTCAAAATTTTAAATTATGACTAGTTAGTTCAGTCACCCATGTACTGTCATCTAGATTTAACAAGTGTTCTTCTTTCTCATATTTGCTTTGGAGTGTTTTTTAAGGAGATCGAAGCTACCAGAGTTGAAGCTTCCACCCTCCCTGAGGTAACCTCTTTACTGAAGTCATTGTACATCACTCCCATGCATGTTTTCTATCCACCAATATGTGCCAGATCAAATTTACAAAACAGGTGCCACACTGTTCACATCCTTTATCAGCTTGCTTTTTTTCCCACACAGGATAACTTTTTAGATTCATCTGTGTTGATTCATGCAACTCTTGTTCATTTATCTTCAATGCAGTATAGCACACTATCCCACTGTGTAACTAAACCTCTGTTTATTTAACCATTCTGCGTCCTGATAAGCATTTAGGTTGCTTTCAACCGTTGCTTATAATCATTGTGGATTTTTTTTTTTTTTTTTTTTTGGTGAGGCCCTTCAGTCAGGAAGGGGCAAGGCCAGGCGATGAACACAGGTCTTCAGACCCCTACTCTACCATTCTTTTTCCTGCATCAGTACAGCGTCCCACAAGAGCTCACCAGCGCCACCTCAGTTAAACTACAAATACCCCTGGGTGAGGAAACCCTTTGTGGTGGTTTTAAAGCTATGTCCACACATCTAAAGGATTATCTTCATTTTACAGATGAAGGAACTGAGGCTCAGAGAGGCAAAGTGGTTTTCCTGAAGCCACACAGCGGGTAAGTGGGGGGGAGGGCAGGACGCAGGCACAGGCAGCCCGCTGGAGAGCCCACCCTCCCAGCCTCTAAGCATACACTTGAAGCTACACAGAAGTCCACTCTGCCCAGCATCTCCCCTTCTGAGCCACACAGAGCACGGGGCTCTCCCTGCCATATTTCCATTGGTCTGGCTCCTTCCCAGGGTAAGGAAGCAAGAAACCACAGAAGGCATCTATCCATGAGCCCATTGTACAATGTGGGGGAAGAGCATCTGGAGGGAGCAATCGACTTTCCCAAGGTCACTCAGCCCTTGGGGACAGAGTGGGACTCAAACCATACTGGAGCCTGGGCTCCAGAGGGGCGGGGCGATCCACCCACGAGTCTCCAGACTTTGAAGCAGCTTCTGTTTCAGCTGAAGAGCTAGGAGGTTTGCTCAGAACAACACACTAAACCAGTGTCTAAACCAGCGGAGCCCTTTCTCCACGCTGCCACTGGCCGTGTCCATACCCCAGGATACCTCCTCATCTGGTCAATCACACCTCCCGGAGGGCTTGACCCTTTTTCTCCTGAATCGCAGCTTTCATGGGAAAGAGAAAGGGCAGGAGAGACCAAAAGGTCAGGGTCTGTGCCTCCAGCACATGTATTTAGCCGGAGCAGCGGGATCGGCCTCTCCTGCCTGGCTCCAGCCTGGCTGCCAGCTCGGGTCAGACCTTGGGTGGGAGCACTGCCTGCGCTGACAGCTGCCCATGGTGACAGCTGCCGGCGCTGCTCCGTTTGTCCAACACACAGACTGGCCTTGGCCAGAAATTGTATGTTTTGAAGCTGTGCCTGAACCAGAAGCCCTAGGACAGCACTATTTGTGTTGTTATTTTAATTCACTTTAAAATCAGCTTGCTTTTCTCCCCTTTGATATTTAAAAATTTGTTTCATTATAAAGTTCTTTATAGTTGTCTTAGTTATCTAGTGCTGTTATAACAGAAATACCACAAGTGGATGCCTTTAACGAAGAGAAATTTATTCTCTCACAGTCTAGGAGGCTAGAAGTCCAAATTCAGGGTGCCAGCTCCAGGGGAAGAATTTCTTTCTCTGTTGGCTCTGGGGAAGGTCCTTGTCATCAATCTTCCCCTGGTCTAGGAGCTTCTCAGCACAGGGACCTCAGGTCCAAAGGACATGCTTGCTCCTAGCTCTTATTTCTTGGTGGCATGAGGTACCCC
Organism: Dugong dugon; assembly: GCA_030035585.1. Lineage (NCBI taxonomy): Eukaryota > Metazoa > Chordata > Mammalia > Sirenia > Dugongidae > Dugong > Dugong dugon. Next base: position 32,121,128 of record CM057478.1, read on the forward strand.
CTGCCCACCCCCCACCTTCCCTTCTCTCTTTTATGTCTCAAAAGAGATTGATTCAAGATACAGCCTAATCCTGCAGATTGACTCCTGCCTCATTAACATAACTGCTTCTAATCCTGTCTCATTAACATCATAGAGGTTGGGATTTACAACACACAGGATAATCACTTGAGATCACAAAATGGTGGGCAACCACTCAATACGGGAATCTTGGCCTAGCCAAGTTGAAATACATTTTGTGGGGGACACAATTCAATCCATAACATCAGTCATTGTAGAAAAATGAGAAAATATTAATAAGCATAGAGAAAACTTTAAAATATTCCTATATAGAGCAAAGGAGTCCTGGTGGTGCAGTGGTTAACCACTCAGCTGCTAATCTGAAGGTTGGCAGTTTGAACCCCCCAGCTACTCTGTGGGAGAAAGATGTGGCAGACTGCTTCTGTAAAGATGACAGCCTTGGAAACCCTAGGAGGCAGTTCTGCTCTGTCCTATAGGGTCACTACGAATCAGAATCGACTCGAAGGTAACAGCTTTACTATAAAGCAAGGAAATGAACGAACTTTACCTGCACACAGAAACAAAGATGCCTCTCACAAGCCAGACACTGTATGATGGCACTTATTATTACTTACAGTTCAAAAGCAGGCGAAACTAATTTACTGTGTTACAGGCAGCGATGGTGGCTAGCTTGGGGCAGGGGGAAGGAGCTGGAAGGGGAGTCAGAATGTTCCATTGCTTCATCTGGTGCTGATTATATATGGGTGTTTTCACTTGTGAAAATTCATTGAGCTGAACTTTTATAATATGTGTCCTTTTCCATATGTATGTTCAATAAACTATTTACTGGAAGGAAATTTTCCCCCTTCCTACTCCCATGGGATTACCATTGGGGTGTTTCCCTGTAGACATTTTCCTATGCACACATGTATTTTTTTTTTTCATGGAAAGATAAAACCATACTCTGCCTCCTGTGTTTTCCCTGGAAGACAATACATGCTCAGGTCAGATTGCAGGGACCCCCAGCCCTCCAACCATGTGGTCCCACCGCCTAGGTTGTTGAGAGAACTAAATTAAAGGTGCCACAACAGTGGATACTCAATAACAGTGGACTATGATATTTTAACGTCCTCTTTTCATTTACTCTAATGCAAACATCTTTGAAATAACACTTGTGCTTAAATATAAACCTCCTCGAAAAAAATCCATTGCCATCGAGTTGATTCTGACTCACTGTGATCCCATGTGCTAAAGAGTAGAACTGAGCTCCATAGGGTTTTCTTGGCTTTAATCTTTATGGAAGCAGATCACCAGGTCTTACTTCCATGGCTCCACTGGATGAGTTTGAACCACCAACCTTTCAATTTGTAGTGGAGAGCAAACCGTTTGCTCCACCCTGGGACCTCTACCTAAATATAAGGGGGCCCCAGATATAGGCAGCACCAAATTGCTTCATAAGAAAATCCTCCCAGGATGTTTCTGGCCAGCTTGAATATGTAAACAAACATTCTGGATGCCGACGGAGCAGGCACAAGGAGTCACGAGCCGCTCTGTGAGCACTGTAGGGGAGAAGGCTGATTCCGTCTTCGGGCTGGGGTGACAGGAGTGCGTGTGTAAGCGAAGGAGAGGCACTGGAGTGAGCCAGAGGTAATTAATAAGGCAGGGCCCACTGGGGGCGGGACGGAAGTGAATTGAGAACAGACTGAGAAAAGGAGGCTGCTCTGTCCTTCTCCTTAGTGCGCATCTCAGTGAAAGTTCATTGAGGGGTTCTTTCTCGAGGCTCGGCTCTCCCTCTAGACAGGGATCAGGCTCATTCTCTCACTCTGTATACCTGAGCACAGTGCCTGGCACACAGTAGGTACATTGATGGAAGAGAGGCAGGAAGAAGGAAAGGCTGGTTAAACACTCTGCTGCTAACTGAGAAATGTCAGCAATTTGAACTCACCCAGCGGCTCTGCGGAAGAGAGACCCAGTGATCTGCTCCCATAAGGACTACAGCCTAGGAAACCCTAGGAGGCAGTTCTACAATGAGACAGAATTGACTGGACAGCACCCAGCAACAACAATAGCTTTGGGCTACCTTTTAACTGCAGTTTCTGACCATAAGACTTCAACATTTTTTGTTGAGTGGACAAGTGAATGAATGGGTCTATTCCTTCAGCAAATATGTAATAAACGCCTTCTAAGTGCCAGCACTGTGCTGTAAGTGAATGGAAGACAGAAAGAGAACCTCGCTGCTCTGAGAAAATCCCCCTACTGGTCAAGATGGAAATGTCTGCATTTCTCTGATAGGTGTCCCTTCTCTCTTCTGCCACTGGGAGGCCCAAGGGCTCTCTGGAGTCCCCAGTGGGCAGGCACCCTGGCCATGGTGGCCCGGCTCCAGGAACCAGGCATTCCTTGGCTTAGGAATATAAACACATTCCACAGCCTCCCAGAGAGCCCAGCTAGCAGGACTCAAAGGAGTTTGTCCAAATGGAGTTGGCCACTTTGCAGCTAGTCACAGCCCCCGCGGGAGCTCAGAGCAGGGAGAGCCCTGAGCGTCACCAGGTGGACCTGAGCTCCCCCATGGGCAGGGGCATAGGGTGGGGATGGCCTTGTCAAGGTCACTTGGATTCAATGGCAGAATCAAGCCCCTGGTCCTCAGCCCCGTGCAGTGTTAACAAGTCTCTGAAGCCTCCTTAGAGCAAGAAACCCAACACCTAGCAAGAGGTGGGCAGCCCTGGGAGCTGCACTCTGGATCTCCTCTCTCATACGGGTCCCTGTGGACCACCCTGTCCTGAGCGTTCATGCACTTGCACTGGGGCTTACCCTGGCTGGGGGGGCCACCTGGACTGTGAGTGGTTGAGAACAAGGGGCTGTCTGAATCCCATCTTCCCAATCAGGTAGCTGCTGGACTTTGGCAAAGCATAAGCCACCCGCATTGAGGAAAGATCTCCTTCCAGGCCAGGGCTGCTGTGAAATTCCCTGTTGTTGTTAGCTCAGCTCCTGACTCATGGCGACACCATGCTCAAGGGAAGCAAACACCGTGCCATTCCCAGGATAGGGATCACCCTTGTGATCCATTGGGTTTTCATTGGCTGGTTGTGGTGTGATGGATCACTTTTGTGTGGCCTTTTTTGCCATGGTCTTGTAACTTCCACACAAGTGATTGAGTGGGACCATGCTAATAAGGTATATGGAACCCTAATGAGAGGATTGGTCAGTTTTGCCATCCTGCGAGGCTTAAAATGAGCCATCCAATTGGCAGGAAAGAGAAGATCTCACCACCACCAAGAAAGAATAGTCCGAAGTGGAGTTCATCCTTTGGACCTGGAATCCCTGCGCTGAGACCCTCCTAGACCCAGGAGACAGAGAGAGAGCTGTAACACTGAAGACGGCAAGATGGGAGAAGCAGCGGCAGACAAATGGCAACAGCAGAGGCAGCAGAACCAGGAGATAGCATGTTGGGCTTCCTGGCCAATGGAGCAAGAAAGTGACTGAGTACCTTTGGGCAGGAAGCTTCCTGGTGGACTAGGGTGCCTCCTGACACTCTGTAGAGTTAGAGCTGAACACCTTCGGGCAGAGGCTTACTGGTGGAGTGGGGTGCCTCGGGGCATTTATCAGCAGAGCTAAAAGAGCTTTGTAACACTTGTCCAAGCAGAGCAGACGCCAGGCTGAGGGCCAGAGAAAGGCCTGCCTGGAGCACAGCTACGAAGGGGCTGCCCTGATGGAAAAACTGTATCCTGAGTTTTTCTCAACCTGAATTGTTGCTTCCCTAATAAACCTTATAATCATGAGGATGGTCTATGAGCTCTGTGTGGCCACTGCAATGAATTATCAAACTCAGCAGGGAAGTAGAGTGCCATGGGAGGGGCAGTTGGTGTCAGAATTGGTAAAGACGGAGGAGAAAGGAAGCATATCTGACCTCTGCCTCATAGAAATCAGTCTTGGGCTATTGATCTTAATTCTCCTTTCCCCTTGTGAAGTTAGAGGAGGTCAGATGCTGCCCCCACACCATTTTTACACTGGTTTTCAGAAGTTGACCACCAGGCCGTTCTTCCTAGTCCATCTTAGTCCGGAAGCTCCATTGAAACCTGTTCAGCATCATAGCAACATGCAAGCCTCCACTGACAGACAGGTGGTGAGTGTGCATGACGTGCATTGACTGGGAACCAAACCACATGGAAGGCAAGAATTCTACCACTAAACCACTACTGCCTCACTGGAGAATTCCTTTCCTCATCCAACAAATATGAATTGGGCATCATTGCCCGGCAGGGCTGGAACCCAGAGAGGTCACAAGCCCCTGAAGCCCCTAAGGCTTCCGTCCACCCCACCTGTTAACAGGAGTCACAATGCTGGGCCCTCAAGTACACTGGGAGACTCAACAGAATGAAGCAAGTGCAGCAGCTGGACAGCTCTCTCATCTCTAAGCCAAGCTTGCATGACTTGGCTCCCAGGCTGGCTGACTCCTCCAGAGCTGTGTGACTGGGCCAAGGTCCTTCCATCTAAAGCTTTGAGCTCCTCATCTGAGGAATGGGGAACACTGATAGCATCCCCTCGAGGGGGCATGAGGATTCAAAGGAGCCCAGGGCACATAAAGATCTGGAATTGTGCAGCACATAGTGGGTGCTCAGTGCACTGCAACAGGGTGTGGCTGTGTAGCCTAGCAGGGGCTTCCTGCATCAGCATCACCTGGGGAACTTGTCTAAAATGCAGGGTCCTGGGCCCCCAGACCTGTTGAGCATTTTCTCTGGGTGATGAAGCCTGGGGATCTGCATTTTAAACATGTGTCCGGGTGACTGGGAGGCACAGGCAGCTTTGGGAACCATGGCTCAGTATACGGGGTAAAGGGGTTAAAAGGTCCTTTGGATGCAGACAGGGTTGGGGTCTTTCTAGACAGGCCCCTGACCTGGTCTCCTGGGCAGAGGCTGGGTTCTCAGCCACAAGCAAAACGTGCCTGATAATAAGCCACCTCATTTTCTTGCAGACTGACACCCCCCCCTTAGCCACCATCTGCCATCTCACCTGTCATCTGGCTGCCTGTGCCCTCCTACCAGCAGGAAGGGGAGCCATACTGCCTCAACTCTCGCCTCCAAACCATGCCTGCATCCTGCTCCCATTGGGCAGGGGGCGGTGTGGAGGGGGCTCCGGCGAGGCTGGGCGACGGCTATGGAGCTGGGCGTCCTGGTGTCCTGGGGCTGTTGCAACAACACCTGCCCCAGGAGCAGAAATTTATTGTCTCACAGTTCTGGAGGCTGGGTGTCTGATTCAGGGCCTTGGCTCTAGGGGAAGGTCCTTCTTTGTCTCTTTCAGTTTCTAGTAGCTGGTGGCAGTGCTTGACAGCCTGGGCTTGTAGATGCCTCTGCCTCCTTGGTCATCTCCCCTGTATGTGTGTGTGTCTGTGTCTACTCTGCTGTTTTTATGAGACACACTCAGAATTGATTAGGTTTAGAACCCATGACCTCATTAACCCAATGATCTCATTAACATAACAAAGAACTCTGTTTCCAAACATGCTCACATTCCCAGGTACAGGGCTAGGACTTCAACATAACTTTCTGAGGGGCACAATGCAACCCATAACCCTGAGGGGTGGAGGCAGAACAGGCGGTCAGATCCTCGAGTTCATTCTCCAGATGTGGTTCCTGGGCTTGATTGGTGACGGTCACCCCACACAAAATTCAGAGGGACACAGTGTTTCAGGGAGAGGCAAGCCACTGCTGGCCATGCCTCTGCTCTTCCTGCCCTCTCTCCCCGCTGAGCCCCTACTCCATTCAGGGCACCACGATGCCAGATAAAGCACAACACCTCCCCAGCCTCCTCCATGGCTCAGAGGGCTGTGTGCCCCCACACTGCCAATGAGACCTGCAAGTCAGCAGAGGGGCCTTGGCAGGCCCTCCTTCCAGCTTTCAGCACCCACAAGATGGGGCCAGCTCTTCCAGGAAGCCCTCCTGCCCCACCTCAGGCAGAATGGGCCATTCTCTCATTTGTCAACCCCCCATCCTCTCCCCTGCACAATTCTAAGAGATGACATTTATGATGTGTGCCACATTCGAACAATCCTGGGCTGTCAGACAGTTGTCCCACTTGGTAGAAGGGGAAATCGAGGACTACCTGTGTTAGTGTCCCCTGGGCTCAGCACAGGGAGTCTGTTGGCTGAAAGAGTGAATAAATGAGGTGGGCAAGAGAGGGGGAGAGGCAAAGGAAAGTCCCAGTTTCCATAATAATGGAAAGAATGCAGTGCTCTGCACAGAGAACTGAGGAGGGGAGGCACCTGGGGAAGGATAAAGCATGGGACGTGAGAGTAGAAGGGACCTTATAAGTTCTTCCAGTTCAGTGGACTCAACCAGGCGATTTCATGCTCCAGGGGACATTTGGCAATGACTGGAGACATTTTTGGTCATCATTTTGGTTGAGGATGTGACACTACTGGCATCCGGTGGATGGAGGCCAGGGATGCTGCTAAACTTCCTACAGTGCACAGGACAGGCCTCACAACAAAAAATTATCTGGTTCCAAATGTCAGTAGTGCCAAGGTTGAGAAGTCCTGATCTAGTTCAGCCTCTGTTCCAGGTCTGAGTCCTCTCTATACATTCTCCCACCCCTCCCTGAGCTCAATTCCGTCTTTGCTTAGTTGCCTCCAGTGATGGGGAGCTTGCCACCTCTGGGAGCAGCAGGTCCGAGACACAGGTGCCAGATGCTGGCAGGACATCCAGGAAGTTGAGCATGTCTCCCCAGCCAGGACAGCGAGTGCATGGCTTGCACTGAAAAGCTGCAGGAGAGGTGAGCCCCCTGTGAACTAAAACACCAGCCCGTCTGTTCTCAACTGGCCCTTCGGGAGGGCCTCCAGGGCCCCTGGGGTGGGGGGATTCTGAGGGCCCCGGTGGGTCTTGGACTGAGGTCTCTCAGCCTGGGGTTGCAGTGTGGGCAGGTAAGAGGCAAGGAGGAGGCAGGACTTGACTGTCAGGTTCTAGAAGTAAAATGAAGTTTCTGAAACATTGAAGTCTTGTTAATGATATGCATGTGGAAGTATTTAGGGCAAGTGTACATGCTATAGGGTCCCTATGAGTCGGAATCGACTCAACGGCAACAGGTTTGGTTTTTGTATTTTTTGATGCATACTTTAACAAGCCCTGGTGGTGCAGTGGTTAAACTGCTTGGCTGCTAACCGAAAGGTCAGCAGTTCAAACCCAATGGCTGATCCGAGGGAGAAAGATGTGGAAGTCTGCTTCTGTAAAGATTTACAGCCTTGCGTCTGGGGTCTTAAAAGCTTGCAAGCAGCCGTCTAAGGTGCATCAATTGGTCCCAACCCACCTGAAGCAAAGGAGAATGAAGAACACAAAAAAACACAAGGAAAATATTAGCCCAAGAGACAAAAGGGCCACATAACATCAGCTGGAGACCAGAACTAGGTGGTGCCTGGCTATCACCAATGACTGCCCTGACAGGGAACACAACAGAGAGTCCCTGATGGAGCAGGAGAAAAGTGGAGTGCAAAACTCAAATTTAAGTAAAAAGACCAGACTTAATGGTCTGACTGAGACTAGAGGAACCCCAGAAGATGTGGCCCCCTGACTGTCTGTTAACCCAGAACTAAAATCATTCCCAAAGCCAACTCTTCAGACAAAGATTAGACTGCACTATAAAACAGAAAATAATACTCGTGAAGAGTGTGCTTCTTAGTTCAAGTAGATACATGAGACTAAATGGGCAGCTCCTGTCCGGAGACAAGATGAGAAGTCAGAAAGGGATAGAAGCCGGTTGAATGGACATGGGAAACACGGGGTGGAAAGGGGGAGTGCACTGTCTCATTATAGGGATAGCATCTAGGGTGACATAACCATGTGTGTACAAATTTTCGTACGAGAAATTAACTTGAGCTGTAAACTTTCACCTAAAGCACAATAAAAAGATTTACAGCCTTGGAAACTCTATGGGGAAGTTCTACTCTGTCCTATAGGGTCACTATGAGTCGGAATCGACTCGATGGCAGTGGGTTTTGGGTTGGGTACATACTCTAAAATACATAAAAAATGACGTGAATGGGGTGGATGAATGGATAAATGGATGAATGGATGGAAGTTGGATGGATGGATGGAGGACAGATGGATGGATGGATGGATAAATGGAGGGAGGGATGAAGAGACATGTGGTCAAGCAAGTATAGAACACTTTTGTTGACGTTCTCTGATTAAACCCAGGCTACAATGAGGAAACCAAGGGTCAAAAAGTTCAGGAAATCTCTTGAGGTCGTCCAGCTAGTAAATCATGGAGCCAGGATCTGGAACCCTGGTTGGCCTGAACTGCTGCGAAGCTTGGTGCGAGGACGAGCCTCACTTTGCCATATCCGTGCCCACTCTGACCCATTGACAACATCTGAGGTCTCTGTGGGCAGCAGAGTCTCCACCCTGCTGATCCCGCACAGTCTGGGCCAGCGTGCATTCCTGGAGGGGATGCCCGATTTGATTCAAGGTTCGTGGAAACCTTTTCCTGTGGAAGTTCATGGACCCCTGAAGTCTACCCATGAACAGGAATCCCAGCTCCCGTGGGAACCAGGCCTGGGCCTGCTGCATTGGCAGAGCCTGAACTGCTCCCCGCTGACCACTGAGCGGTGGGAATGCTTAGCCCTCTTGAGCCCAAGCAGCTGCAAGAATGTCCAGGCCGCCCGAGGACAATGGCCTCTGCACCACCTAGCTTCCGTCTGGAAACCCTTGGTCCACAGACTGCTCTTTTGCTTTCTGTTCTGCCTGGAAGGGGCACAGGACCAACCCTGAGCTGGGACAGGCCTGTCTGGCCTCTCGCACCTGCGGCCAATCGTTGGGCTCTGTCCAGGCACTGAGAGAAGCGAGGCCGTTTCTGTACTGACGTGTCCCTGAGGTCCTGCTGGCCCAAAAGGTGGCTCAGAGCCAGCCCCCAGTCACCAACAGTCCCAGCTGTTTCCCTAGAGGTCCTGGTAAGATGGGAAAACGCTGGCCTGAAAGAGGAGACGCTGACCAGACGTGCAGAATCAGTTGCTGTGCCAGCAGCATCCTCCTTCCCGGCCTTCCAGGCAGGCATGTTTGTGTTTGCACGTGCTGTAATCTCACAACACACACACGTGCAGCCTGACGTTTTCCCAGCTCAGCACTGTGGCATGAAGTGTCCGTCCACGTGATTTCCTCATCCTGTAAACACGGCTGCTCCTTGCAACATGATTTATTTATTTGTTGCAAAACAGCTATTTTTCTCCTGGTAGGAGTAACATATACTCATTGCAAAATAGCCTGAGGGAAGGGGGAGAAAAGGCCCTTAACCCCACCATCCAGGGATTGTCACTGTCCATCCCTTGGTGCTCATTTGCCCACATTTTGATTTTTACAAAAAATCTCTTTTTAGATATATGCCTTTATTTATTTACATGAAGTTCTCATGCTCTGTGTGGGGATCTCACAGCACAGCTCTTCTGTTTCCGGCATTTTCTCCAGTAGAACCTCTGTTTTCTCTTAAATAACTGAGCTTTAACCCACTAATCGCATGAGTGCTTTTGGAAGCATTTTGCGTGTGAACCTCATACACGAGTGGACTTTCCTCTCCCAGCCCCCTTGTAAAATCCAAACAGGTATTGGGGGTCAGGACTTTCGGATATCTTTTGGACGGGGGACACAGTTACATCCTGCAATACAACCAGGTAAGGGCTTGATTGAGGGGGCCCAGTGCCTTTGCAGGCGTTTTCATACCCACTCAGTCCTCCCCAGGACCCTCTGTGGTACTTACAATTATTATTCCCTTTGCAGTGAAGGAAACGGGGCCCAGAGCAGCCCTGAAGCTCACACAGTTAGAAAGCAGTGGGGCCAGGATTTGAATGGGGTTTGCCTGACCCCACCCCGCTAAGCTTTGTCCACTAGGACAGGCTGACTTTCCAGGAAATACATGAAGATAGAAGAGCCTGGGTGCTTGCAAGGGGTTTTCAGGCTAATGGAAGGGAAGACAGGCACCCAGCCATCACCATGTAAATCACAGAGGGGGCTCGGGAGCAGGGGGCTTGGGGTCAGGGGACATTGGGGGGTCTCATATGCAGTGACTGTGTGGCCATGGATGAGCTGCAATGTTTCAGGGTCAAGCACTTCACACCAGGCATATACGTACACACCCGTTTAGTCATTCAACGTCTGTGTCCCTCACAAGAATGAAGGCTTGAGGAGGGCAGACCGGGTCTGTCCTGCTCACGGGCATCCCCAGCCCCAGCTCACAGAGAGCAAGGCCCCATAAATATATGGCACCTGTGTGAATGACTCCCACCTTGTGGAACAAAAAGCCTCGGATCAGGAAAAATTGTGAGTAGTTCAGAGGCAAGTCTCTCCTGGCCTCAGTTTCCCCATCTGTACCAAGGCAAAAAAAAAAAAAAAATCATTGCTGTGGAGTAAATTCCGACTCATAGTGATCCTGTAGAGCAGAATAGAACTGCCCCATAGGGTTTCCAAGGAGCAGCTGGTGGATTCAAACTGCCAACCTTTTGGTTAGCAGCTGAGCTCTTAACCACTGTGTGCCATCAGGGCTCCAAAGCCAGGATCTCTAACATCCTGGTGGCAAACATCCCAGGAGCACAGAGGGCCGCGCCACCTGATGGACGATGTGGGTAGTGCACTTGGCGGGAAATCTGGAAAAAACTCAGGCAGACCACAAGGTCCGCATGCCTAGGCCTCGGCCGTCAGGACTTGTCTTGGCCACCTTCTGCGACAGCGGCAACTCTTCTGGGCCAAAGAGGTCAGGGCAGAGGCAAAGGACAGTAGGGCAGGGGACCTCATGTCCAGCTCCAGCTGACACAAGTCACCGTGCGCTCTGTAACAGGGAGACGCACCAAGGATCAGGCTCAAGTCTGTGGGGACAGCGTGGCACCGCCCGCCGCAGGGGACCCTAGGCCCCAATTCCCTGGGACTTGCCTTCTGGAAGTCCAAGGGGAGCCTGGACTTCTGTGGTATCCTGTGAAGGCCCCCTTGGTTCGGTCACCTCCAGAGCTGGCACCTGCATTTGGAGAGGTGGTCAGACTGTTTTCACACAGAGCAGATCTTTCCGCCTGAATCACCTGGGACCTTGAGACGCCACCCCCTCCTCAACACACACACTCACACACTTCATTCACACACTCACACATATTAACACACTCACATACTCTCACAAACACTCACACATGGACACACTCACATTCTCAAAAACATTGTCACGTTCACACCCTCATGCACATTGTCACACACTTTTTTACACACACACACTCATTCACACACTCCCACACACTCACACATACACTCTCACACACACATTCACATACATATACAACCCTCTCATACACATTCACACACACTCATACACACACCAGTATCAATGTACTTGCCTGTGCATGGTGTTTACTGAGAAGTGGGGGAGGGGAGAGGAGGAAGGTGGTGTTTCCATCCCAGCCCTCCAAACCACTCCCGCTTAAACTCTAGACCTCCTTTTCTGGGCATCATTTCAAACTTTATGTAAATAGTGTTATGCTGCATTCGTCATTCAGCTTTTTGACTCAACATTATGTTTTGGAGATTTATCAATGTAGCTTTAGTTTATCTTAAGGACTCCAGTATTCCGTTGTGTGAATTTACTGTAATTTATTTACTCATTCTCCTGTTGATGGACATTTGTTTCCAAGTTGTTTGCTATTAGAAGCAATACTACTGTTACCATTTGTGCACATTGGTGAGAGTTTTTCTGAAGAACTTAAAAGAGGGGCCACTGGTCCCAGAACGTGCCTGACTTCTGCTCTACTAGGCACTGCGTGAAGAGACTTTCCTTCCAGCAAAGTGTAAGACGCTCATTCTCTCCTCATCCTTGCCATCACTTGATGTGGTTAAGTTCTTTAAGTTTTGCAAATCTGCTGGGTGTGAGAAAATATTTTCATTGTGATTTTGATTTGTATTTTCCTAGCAAAGTCGCAAGTATGTAGTATTTATTAACCATGTAAGGCTCTTCTTTTCTGACTTGCTTGTTCATATCCTTTGTCCACGTCCATGTTCATCTTTCTATTTGGTTGCTTGTCTTTCACTTACGGACTTTCACATCTGGGAATGGACGTCTCTCCACCCAAAACCCCACTGCCATCAAGTCAATTCCAACTCATAGCGACCCCATAGGGTTTCCAAGGCTGTAAATCTTTATGGAAATAGACTACCACATCTTTCTCCTGCGGAGCCGCTGGTGGTTTCGAACCACCGACCTTTCCGTTGGCAGCTGAGTGCTTAACCATTGTGCCACCAGGGCTCCTTCTCTTACTTAATAATCTTTCTTAATAATCACTTGAAAATTCAATCTTCATCTTAGAGTCTGCTTTTGGGCAGCGTATTCTAGGAAAAAGATCTCATTAAGCATGCAGATTCCTTGGTGCATCACACAATGTGATACAATCCTATGCAGCTGTTAAAAAAAAAAAAGAAGAAGAAACTACTGATTTGAGGAGACTTTTACGATATGTTGTTAAGTGAAAAAGCAAGTGCATAACAGTAGAGATACTATCTTTATTTTTCGGAAGGGGGAAAGAATAAGAATGTTTATTGTATCTCCATAAAGATAAGAAGGATATACAAGAAACTAATCTAACTGGTTACTTATGGTGCAAAAATGGGAGTGAGGGTTCTCGACCTCTCTGTATGTTTTGGTTTTTGAGCCATGTGAATTTTTACCAATTCAAAAATTGAATACAGATTCCTAGTGCCTCCAGGGTCTGGAGTGAGGAGGGGCAGGAATCTATAATCTTAAGAGGCTCCTCAGGTGAGGATTCACAGCAGGGGTTGGGAATGTTTCTCTAGATGATTTCATCAAGAGGTGTTAACAACACTGAACAGCTAACCATCAGCTCAGCTCCCCTCATTTTCTGGGGAAATGAGCCAGCCTGCTGGCAACGGGATGGAAAGCCCTCTTTTGTTCCCCAGGTGACCTCTGATGGCAAGTGTGAGTCCAGGACTCTTGAGTGAAAACAAGTGCCTGGGCCTGGGCCTCTGAAGGCCCCTTTAAAGCCTAGAGCTGCTATCCCCGTTTCCACAGCAACGGCAGACACAATGGTTTCTGTGGAGTTTGGGTCTATAAATAATTTCCAGATCAGTCGTTGTGAGGTGAACGGGTAGGCTTCGCAGAGTGGTTTGAGGTGACCAACGGGACTGGCCACTGTCCAGGGGAACCGGCCATGCTCAGGGAGGCGGGTCACACCCTCCCGAGCGTCTGTCCAGCCGGGGTGTTCTAACAGCTCCTCAGCTGCTTCTGTGTCAGGCGACACGTTTGGGACTGCTCCATCAAGTCTGTCAGTTTCAGAGATGTGGAGACCCAAACAGCGACACTGGGGAAAATCAGGGAGGTCAGGGATTCCTCTGGTGATCTGGGGGTCCAGCAAGCCTCCAAGCGGGCAGGCACTGGGGCATGTGTTTTTGTGCTCACCAGGAATGGGACCTATTACTTGCCTTGGTTCTGCTGGGTTAAATCTGGCATCACCAAGGAGCCAAGGCTCTCGATTCTAGCCGCTTTGGATTCCTCAGTTCAGGCAATCATTTCTGTCAATATTCTCAAGATGCCCTTTCCAATGGGTCCTCATTTCCTTTATTGTTTCCAGGGAAGGCTCACGTCCCCAAAGCCAAGAGCTGAGGACGGGGTGTTTATGGTTAAGTCATTCAGAACCTAAGCCAATTCAACACCTTTCCTGTCTCTTACTGGGGTGAGTTCCCTGGGTGGGACAAGCAGGAGGGAGCTGGCAGGTGGTGGCCATGCTGCCTGGCGTTAGCAGCAGGTGTTTCTCTTGCCCACATTAATGGGACAGTGAATCAGGACGGCCTCCTTGGAAGGCCATTTAACAATTGCTCCAGCATTGAAAATGTCTAACCCTCTGGGTGTCAGTTCTCCCTCTAAGGATTCTTTCCTCGATGGCCTGGCACAGCCATGCAAAGGTGTGTGTGCAGCGATGTTCCGCGCAGCATTGGGTGAGACAGCAGTGACTGCCCAGCATCTCTGGGCAAGGAAAAAGGATAAATGCAGCATGGCACCTGGACACGGAGAAACCTCGTCCAGTCAGGCAAGGGAGAGAAGGGTCTGTCCATGCTGATATGGAACAGTCCCGAGATAAATGAAGTTAAGTGGAGGAAGGTGCACACCCACCTCTCTATGAAGAAATGCAGCATGTACCATAGAAATGCACATGCGTATGTGGACATACATAAGACACGTGCAGATACACATATCTATGCATGTGCACACATGTATGCATATGTAGAATGTTCCTGAAAAGATGCACAAGAAACTGATGACTTTGGTTATCTCTGCAAAGGTGGGTCTGGGACCCTGAAGGTTTGGAGCCGAAGGAGACTTGCTTTTCATTGCATACTTCTCTGTACTGTTTGGTTTTTGTTTTACCGTGTGTAGATATTAAATTTTCAATTAAAAATAGATGAATGGAAGCAAGGAGGAAAACGAAGGAAGAAAGAGGAAAGGAGGCAGAGAGGACGGGAAGGAGGCAGACAGAGAGGGTCTGTTCTTGAACCCAGCTCTAGCCTTTCCCAGCTGTTCAGCTTTGGAGCAGAGAAGAGCTGTCCTAGCTGAGCTAACAGCCAGCACCAACCACTAGACATGTGAGAGAAGCCCTCTTAGTCCATCCAGTCCCAATTAGCCACTAGATGACTTCAGCCACGAGTGATCCTCAGTGAGCCCAAAAGAAGACATGCCCAGCTGAGCCCAGCCCAAACTTCTAACCTAGAGAATCATTGCTTTTTTTTTTTTTAATTATCATGGTAAAATACACATAACATAAAATTCACCATTTTAAAGTGTACAGTTCACAAGGAAAGGTCGTGGAAGCTCCATAGACACGTCCAAACTCCCTGAGGGACTGAATTGCTGGGCGGAGGGTCTCCCGGAACACCTAGCGCAACTGGCATAATACAGTTTATAAAGGCAATGTTCTACATTCTACCTTGGTGAGTAGCGTCTGGGGTCTTAAAAGCCTGTAAGCAGCCATCTAAGATACTCCACTGATCTCACCCCTTCAGGAGCAAGGGAGAATGAAGAGAACAAGATGCAAAGAAAAGATTAGTCCAAAGGACTATTGGACCACAGCTACCATGGCCTCCACCAGACTGAGTCCAGTACAGCTAGATGATGCCTGGTGACCACCACTGACTGCTCTGACTGGGATCACAACAGAGGGTCCTGGACAGGGCTGGATAAGGATGTAGAACAAAATTCTAACACCCCAAAAAAAGACCTGATTTACTGGCCTGACAGAGACTGGAGAAACTCCGAGAATATGGCCCCCGGACACCCTTTTAGCTCAGTGGTGAAGTCGCTCCTGAGGTTCCCCGTTCAGCCGGGGACTGGACAGCCCCATAAAACAAAACAGGACTAATGAGGCACAGCAGTCCAGGGACAAGGACTAGAAGGCAGGAGGGGACAGGAAAGCTGGTGATAGGGAACCCAAAGTGGAGAAAGGACAGTGTTGACACGTAGTGGGGTTGTTAACCATTGTCATAGGGCAGTATGTGTAACAACTGTTTAATGAGAAAGTATTTGTTCTGTAAACCTTCATCTAAAGTACAAAAAAAAAAGAATTATCCATATGATCAAATTGACAATAGCAACTCAAAAGGTTTGATGGGAAGCCTAGGAGACAGTGAGTTGAAGATAATGGTGATGGAATAATTTGGAAAAGGATAGTGAGAATAGCAGCCCAACTGGAAGCATGTAATCGATGTCACTGAATTGTACATGTAGAAATTTCTGAAACGGTGTATCTTTGGCTACATACATAAAATATTTTCACTTAAGTTCCTCCAAGGTTGAGAAGGAGAATGTTGACATGTCATGGGGTTATTAACCAATGTCATAAAACAATATGTGTATGGACTGTTTAATGAGAAACTATTTGTTCTCTAAACCTTCATCTAAAGTACAGTAAAAATAAATAAATAAAGTGTACAATTCAGTGTCATTTACTATATTCACAACTTTTTGAGGAGCTGCCCAAATTGTTTTCCACAGTGGCTGCACCGTTTTACTTTTCCACTAGCAATGGACAAGGGTTCCAATTTCTTCACATCCTTACCAACACTTGCTATTTTCCTTTTTATTATTATCATTATAACCATCTTAATGGGTGTGAAATGGTGTCTGATAATGGTTTTGATTTGTATGTCCCTAATGACTATGCTTGCTGAGCATCTTTTCATGTGCCTGTTCACCATCTGTATATCCTCCCTGGAGAAATGTCTGTTCGAGTCTTTTGCCCATTTTCTAATTAGGTTTTTATCTTCTTGTTGAATTGTAAGAGTTCTTTATATATTCTGGATACTATATCCTTAACAGATATATGTTTCATAAATATTTTCTCCCATTCTTTTTATATAAAGTGGCGGGGGGGGGGTCTAGGTTTCCTTCCCTT
Source organism: Dugong dugon (assembly GCA_030035585.1). Lineage (NCBI taxonomy): Eukaryota > Metazoa > Chordata > Mammalia > Sirenia > Dugongidae > Dugong > Dugong dugon. The sequence goes on from CM057478.1 coordinate 32,137,530, forward strand.
GAATCTGGGTGGTCTTGTGACTGTGGTCAAATTTACTCTGTGACTTCTGAGGTCATCAAAAGTGATGTAGCCTCCCACCTGATACTCTTGGGATGCTCGCTCTTGGAGCCCAGCCACCAAAAAGAGGTCATCTGTAGGTGTTCTAGCTAACAACCTCGGCTGAGGTCCCACCAGACATGTGAGTGAGAGAGCCTTCCCATGATTCCAGCTGTCAGGCATAGAATCACCCCCAGGCTTTGAGTCACCCCAGCTAAAGCCACATACAGCAGAGATGAGCTATTCCTGCCAAGCCCTGCTCAAATTGCAGAGGTATGTCCTTAACAAATGATTGGTTTTTTAGCCACTGAGTTTGAGGTCATTTGTTCAGCAGCAGTAGGTAAGTGGAACAAGAGGTGATGAGCAGAGAATACCAAAAAACCAGACCCGTTGCCGTCGAGTTGGCTCCGACTCATAGCCACTCTATAGCAGAGAATAGACATTACTTAATCAAATCCTTTCTTCTGGTGGCCCTGGTAGTGCAATGGTTAAGCATTTGGCTACTAACCAAAAGATCATCGGTTCAAACCCACCAGCTGCTCTGCAGGAAAAAGTGGCAGTCTGCTTCCGTAAAGATTACAGCCTTGGAAACTCTAGGGGGCAGTTCTACTCTGTCTTGTAGGTCTGCTATGAGTCAGAAGTGACTCGATGGCAATGAGTTTTTCTTCTGGGAAAGTGAGAAGCGAGAAATAACAAGAGATAGAGACAAAGAGAGAGACACCAGAGCAAACTCATGGTATTGCAGTGTGTCAGTTTCTTGCATATACAAAAGAATAGAACATTTGCTTGCATGCTAGCTTGACTAGGAGAGACCCAGAGAGAGTATTAGTGGGGCCAATGGAAAGTGAAGCAAGAGATTCATGAGGCTGACACTAGAAGCAGTCTTGCTCCCCACCCTCCCATGCCTCCTCTCCAACCAGGTAGAACCACACACTTATGTCTCATGACTGAGACCCACCCACATTCTTGAACCAGCTCTGACCTAGGGTAAAAATCATTCTGGGGACAAGTGGTTTTGTGATGGGCTCTGTTCTTGCTGACAGCATCCTGTGCCTCTTACCTATGTCGTATCCCTTGCTGCTTTGTTCCGCTGGCTCTTAGAATTGAGTTCTTAATTACTGGACATTACCTTGCTAAACTCTTTTGTCATTCTAATAATTTTGTTTGTAGATTCTTTGACGTTGTTAATGTTGACATATCATCAGAGAATAGTAATAGTTTTGCTTCTACCTTTCCAATCCTGACATCTTTTGTTTATTTTTCGGGTTTTCCTGAGCTGGTTGGCACCTCCAATACAATGCTGAACAGAAGCAGAAAGAGAGTCCTTCTTGCCTTGTTCCTGATTTTAAAGGGATTGCTTCTAATGTATACCATTGAAAATGTTCACTGTAGCATTTAGCAGATATCCTTTATCATGTCAATAAAGTTTAATTCTGTTCTTAATTTGCCAAGAGTTTTTATGATAACAGGGTGTTGAGTTTTATTCACTGCTTTTTCTGTATCTGTGCAAATGATCCAATGGTCTTTCTCCTTTAATCTGTCAATGTGCTGAATGACATTTATAAATTATCTAGTGTTAAATTATTCTTGTATTCTTAGAATAAATTTACATTTGTCATGATATATTACTTTTTTATATATTACAGATTGGGTTTGCTAATATTTTGTGTAAGTGCCTATTTTCATGGGTATTTTGACCAATAATTTTCCTATCTCACACTATTTGTGTCTGGTTTAAGGTTATGCTGGCCTCATAACAAGAGTTGGGAAATATTCCTGCTTTTTCTATTCCCTGGAAGAATTTGTATAAAACTAGAATGATAGACTTTAAACATTTGGTAGAACTCATCTGTAAAACTCACTGGGCCTGGTGTTTTCTTTGTGGGTAAATTTTAAACTACTGTTCAAGTTTATTAATGATTATAGGACTGTTCAGAATTTCTATTTCTTTTTGAGTCAGTGTGGTATATTATATTTTTCTTTTTTTTTCGATTCTTTTTTTTTATTGTTGTAATTAAATGAAGTTTACATTTCAAGTTAGTCTCCCATAAAATTTTTTTTTTTACATACATTGTTATGGGACCCTAATTGCTCACCCCATTCTGCGACAGCACACTCCTCCTTTCCGCCCCTGATTCCCCATGACCATTCAACCAGCTCCTAACTCTCTCTGCCTTCCCATCTCACCTCTGGACAGAAGCTGCCCCTTTGGTCTCTGGTATCTACTTGACTAAGAGACACACTCTTAACAAGTATCACTTTATGTCCCACAGTCCAGTCCAATCCCTCTCTGAAGAGTTGGCTTCGGAAATTGTTTTAGTTCTGAGCTGATAGAGAGTCCAGGGGCCATGCTTTCCAGGGCGCCTCCAGTCTCAGTGAGACCATTAAGTCTGGTCTTCTTACTAGAAGTTCTGCACCCCATCCTTCTACTGCTCCATCAGGGACCCTCTGTTGTGTTCCCTGTCAGGACGTTCATTGGTGGTAGCCGGGAACCGTCTAGTAGTTCTTCTGGTCTCAGGCTGATTAAGTCTGTGGTTTATGTGGCCCATTCTGTCTCTTGGGCTAATACTTTCCTTGTGTCTTTGGTGTTCTTCGTTCTCCTTTACTGCAAGTGGTTGGGACCAATTGATGCATCTTAGATGGCCACTTGCAAGCTTTTAAGACCCCAGATGCCACTCACCAAAGTAGGATGCTGAACATTTTCTTAATAAGCTTTGTTATGCCAATCAACCTAAATGTCCCCTGAAAGCATGGTCCCCAGACCCTCCATCCCTGCTACTCTGTCTATCAAAATATTTGATCGTATTCAGGAAACTTCTTAGCTTTGGTTTAGTCCAGTTGTGCTGACTACGCCTGTAGTGTGTGCTGTACTTCCCTTCACCTAAGATGGTTCTTATCTAGTATCTACTTAGTGAATAACCCTCCCCCTCCCTCCCCACCCCTGTAACCATCAAAGAATGTTTTCTTCTGTGTTTAAACCTTTTCTTGAGTTCTTATAATAGTGGTCTTGGTATATTATATTTTTCTAAGAATTTTTTCATTTCCCTGTCACTCCCTGAATTGGAAAAATCCTCACCTGGCTATATCTAAGGTATATTCTTGTCTTCTAGATCTTTAGCTTTTCTCTCTGACTTTTCCCTCTATTTTATATTTGGAATCATAGTCTCTTTTTGCTCTTCCCTTCCTATGTTGGTATCCATATCAAGATGATTTGGGCTGCAAGTAACAGAATGTTTGAACTAAAAATGGCTTAAACTACAAAGCACTTTTTATTAATTCACTTAAGAAGTCCAGGGGTAGGCAGTTGCAGGGCTGGTTCAGTGGCACAATAATGCCATTAAGTCCCACACTCTTTCTTTTTGCTCTGCCATCCTCAGCATACTGGCCTGCTTCACATGGTCACATGGTGGCTGCTGCAGATCCAGACATGTGTGGACATATCCATCCTACTCAAAAGAGGGGGTGTTTCCTCCTTTGCATCACTTTGTATTGGAAAGGAAAGCATTTCCCAGAATTCTCTCCCACCCCACCCAACAGACTCCTCCCAGGTGCTATTGAGTAGCGCTGGGCTCCAAGGGAGATTGGAAGAGTGAGGATCTGAAGCCCTCAGCCTCTATAGTGGTAGCAAGCACTGCCAGCCGAGGGCGGGCAGAAAACTCACTGTGTCTTAACCTCTGGACTGTCCTGCCTGATGCTCTCCTCCTGATCTCTCCATCCTGTTGCCACCCAGGCAGGCTTGACAGACAATACTAGAACCAGTGGCGTGCTGGTAAATGCTTAACAATTGGCTCTCCGGGGGGAAAACCCTGATTTAAAGTGTTTACCAATTTCTGGGGAGAATGAAGATTTCTCCCAGTTCCTCCACTTCCCAATGTACCATCAGACCTTCATGTAAATCAAACCCCTTTTATAATTTATAAGTCTAGAACCTAACTCTTTTTTGTTTTGCATAGTTTTAATATAAATTAGATTTTCTAGCAAGGCAACTACTCTATTATCAAAGGAAGATTACTCCTTTTCTGTTTGGAACTTTACTAAGAGTTGTTCACCGTTTTAGAAAATCACATCACCAGTGACAAGGCCTCCGTGGTATTGAGTCACCGTATGGCACACCTAGAGCTGTTCAAGGTGAGTCCACGTATTGGTGCAAGCATCTAATCACTCCATTATGCCCTCTAGTATAGTCAGACTCGAACATTTCCCTTTTGAAATCCAGATTGATTTATTATAAACTACTTTCCTTTTGTACTTTTCCTTTCTATTACGGTTAGGGCATTCTGTTGATTTTTGCATGTTTGTGTGTGTCAGTTAGGTTTTCTATGAATGTCATTTCAGAATAATAAAAGGAGCATTACAAAATATTTGTTATTTTAAAAAAAAGTGTTAGGATTGATATAGCTCTGGGAACAACTGAGCTCCATGACTTCTTCTGATCCCTCCCTGCTTTTAAATCATTAAACCTGACCTCAGAAAAATTTCTGCATAACTCTAAAACCAAGTTCATGGTGCATCTCAAACAATCCCCAAAGCATCATTGCACTGCCAAGACTCAAGTGCATCCGGAAGCCGATTAGAATGAATTGACCCTGTGAACTCTTACCAGGCTTCCTTCTGTCCCGGGTAGAACCACCACCTCCTTGGTAACATGCAGCCATGGCACATTTGCATCCTTAATTTCCTTTTCAACTTAAAAAAGAGGAAAGCCAATACTCCAAACTCACAACCTTCCTTGTGAACTCTTTGTGCTTACCTAGAATGTGTGGCTGGAGGGAAGACATCAGAATAAACAGAGTTGCAAAGAGTCTTCAGTAACAAACTTCCATGGGCTCCAGTGAATTCATGCCGTGGGACATTCCTTTCTATTAGTTATTTCTCCTGGGCTTTTCTTCCCTGCATTGATTCTCTAACTTACAATATTTCAACAGCAGCTAGCAGAACAGTGGGGGTGCCGCCTTCTCCATCAGCATAGAACAGAATGTTCAAGATGGCTGGTTTAGAGATGCCTCGCAGAGTTGGCAGATGTGCCAGGGAGTGAAAAAAAGCAAAACTGGGGACATGAGGAGCAAGATCAACCAAAATCAGACAGGAAAATGCTGCAGACAAACTGAAGTGGGGGAGATAGCCAGTGTTGAGGCAGCACTATATGGCGGAACGATACCTGGAAGGTGTCCGTCCTTTGTTCTAATGAAGACTCCTCACAGGATGGTTGACGGTTTCCAAGAGCTAGTGTCCCAAAGAGAGGGAACCAGGCAGAAGCTATACTGCCTTCAAAGACCTAACATGGAAAGTCATGTGATGTCACTTCTGCCATATTCTATTAATTGGAACAGTTACAAAGAGCTGCCAAGGTCAAGAGGAGGGAATATAGACCCTACCTCTGGATGGGAGCATGTCAACACTACATTTTACAAGAAATTTAGATCTTCTAATTTTTCAGATTTATTTCCATAGAGTTGCTCTTCCAAATATGTGGTTTCTTACTTTGTTGTTGTTAGGTGCCACTGAGTCAATTCCAACTCATAGCGACCCCATATGACAGAGCAGAACTGCCAAGAATAGCGGATTGCGAGGGCTTTCGGCCGTGAAGCTGCTAGGTGTATTCCAACCACCTATCTTTCGGTTAGCAGCCGAGCACTTAACCACTGTGCCACCAGGGTTCCTTAACATTGCATTTTAGAGGAGTGTGTGAGATGGGATAGAAGTCTGGAGCTACTATCATCCTTGGTCAAATGGACAAGGATATCTACAAAATGAGGCCAACACACAGAGGACAGCAGAGCAAAGAGATGCAGAGACAGCATTTGAGCCCCTGGATCCAGCCGTACCTGAAACTAGACCTACATGTAGATGTTTTTGCAGTTAGTGAGGCATCATTTTTTTTTTTTTATTGCTGTGCTTTAAGTGAAAGTTTACAATTCAAGTTAGTCTCTAATACAAAAATTTATATATACATTGTTTTGTGACCCTAGTTGCTCTCCATATACTGTGACAGCACACTCTTCCTTTCCGCCCCGGATTTCCCGTGTCCATTCAACCAGCTCCTGACCCTCTCTGCCTTCTCATCTCACCTCTGGGGTGAGACATCATTTTTGCCTTAGTGATTTAAGATGGGTTTTTGTCATTTGCAGCCAAAGGAGTATTGAGCTATATACAGCCCACAGGCTCACTAAGGTGCTTGACTAGTCCAGGGCTGGATACTCAGGGACGCTAGCTTTCAGCAGCATGTGACATGCTTTCCTCAGCCACTGGCTAACTACAATTCCTAGACCAGCACTCCAATAAGAATTTTGCCCTTCCTTTAGAAGGCAAGAACTGATGACAGTGTTGTGTTTGGTTTTCTTGTAAGCAGCCAAAATGTTCCCTTCCTGCCATGAGTGTAGAACAGAGCAGCATCTGGGAAGTGCTAGAGAGTGACCCAGCTCAAGGGGGAGCAGCATTTTGGGCCTGGAACATCCCCTAGGCTGTGAGTCAGAACTGGCATCTCTTACGGGCCAAGCACCGGTGTTCGCATACCTCTCTTCCAGTCTTTACAACAGCCCTACAAGGGCGGTCAGCCCATGTCACAAAGGAGGAAACTGAGGCTCAGAGAAGTGATGTAAAGCCAGAAGTGTGGCTGTCTGGCCATGGCGCCTGAATTCCTAGTGTTGATGTGAGGGACACAGGGCGGGGCGTTCTGGGTGAGTAGGGCAGATGCCTACAGCGTGTGGTAAGTAAGGACTATCAAGTGTGCCTGGTGTGGCCAGAGCCAGGAGAGGAGTGACTGGCAAGCTGGACTTGCTGAAGGAAGAGAAGCAAGCTCTGCGGCCTGCCAGGCCCTTCTGGGTGGACTCTGAGCCCAGCCCCGCTGCCCTCGCCAGTTCTCAGCTGCTGGGGCTGGGAACTGCCTCCTGTTTGCCAGCTTCTCCCTTCGGTACTTAGCTGGGTAGACAGAAATGAGTCACACTCCTGGGTCCCATCTGATGCCCCTCCCTCTGCCTGCCCATTGTTCATCCAGAATGACCGATGTGCAGCCTGACGGGGCAGGATCTGGGAGGAAGGCAGCCCCGGCATGCCAGAAAAGGTGCTTCTGTTGTGAGGACCTGTCCCTTTGCAGGGAGGCCCTGGTGGCTTTGGGTCTCCCTGGGGTCCCACGGGGCACTGCACCCACATCAGGAGGCCTGAGTTCTAGGCTGACTGTGCCTCCAGCGAGCCATGTGACCCTAGGAGAGCCTGTGCCCTCTAATTTTCAGTTGCTTAAAATGGAACCAACTGACTTGAGAGCAATGCCCTGAGAGGTGAGTTGTTGGTCCCTACTTCCCCTGTCCCCAGCACTGTCCCAGTTACTTCCCCTGTCCCCAGCACTGTCCCAGAGTCTGTCCTCCCTATATTCTGGTTGTCCAACTTTCCTTTCTACTCTGTAAATCATCCCACATCTTCCAGTAATGCTTTCTGCCCCCCACCCCCACCCCCAGCATGGTTCACCCAGGGCCAGATTAAGGCATGTGAGGGCCCTAAACACTGCTAATCTGTGATGCCCCCTCCTCTGCTTATTCACGCATTCAAACAGGATATATGAGTTATATGTATACACACACACACACACACACACACACACACACACACACACACACACATACATATATAAAACCTGTTGCCATAGAGTTGATTCCAACTCATAGCGACCCTATAGGGCAGAGTGGAACTGCCCCATAGGGTTTCCAAGGAGCAGCTGGTGGATTCAAACTGCCGACCTTTTGGTTAGCTGCCAAGCTCTTTACCACCATGCCACCAGGGCTATGCATATATCGCTGGCCCTGCTGGATGGAGTTGCTGGATCAACAGACATGGATGTACAAACTGGTTCTCTCAAAATGGATCAGAGACCTGTTCCCTTTAATATAATCCACCATTGCCCAGTAACCTCTTGTATTAGATCCAGTTGCATATTGGGTGAATGTAGCAAGAATTAGACTCAACAGGCTACCTCCACTTCGTTTATTAGAAAGAAATTGTATACTTCCAATAGACCTGCTGAGATAAGGAGTTTCAATTACACAGGAGGGGACAGTAGGAGATAGATGTCAATGAAGGTGTGGAGTGGTAGGGGCCTCATAGCTTAAACAACCTTGCACGTGGGCGCCCTTGTGACCCTGCGTGAACTTTATTTCCAGCTGGCACATTCTCATGCACTGCAGCTGGTATCAGTTTCATTTAGTGCCCTTCCAGTTACCTTCCACTCCAGCACTTGCTTTTCCTTGTGTCCTGTCTGCTTCGCATCTATAGGTCTTTGCTTTGGACAACTGGTGCCTATGTTTTGTTGATGCCCTAAGCACGTGCTTACCTCGCTTATTGGGTCATCTGTCCATGGTTCCACCAGCCACCACCAGTTGCTATAGAGTTGACTCCAACTCATAGTAGTCCCATGTGTGTCAGAATAGAACTGTGCTCCATAGGGTTTTCAGTGGCTGATTTTTTGGAAGTAGATCACTAGGTCTTTCTTCTGAGGCATCTCTAGGTAGACTTGAACCTCCCACCTTTGGGTTAGTAGCCAACCGTGTTAACTGTGCCACCCAGGGACTCTCAACATGGGTAGCAAGATTCCATTTCTGTTGCTTGCAACCCCAAAACCCTATCTGAAAGAATGACTGAGCTGGGAATCATGCCCTGCTCCATGTGACTACAAACCCTTTCCCAATCCCACACCACCTTCCCACACACCTGCCAACCTTCCAAAGGAGACCTGCTGTACAAAGTGCTTTACCTACCTCTCACAGTAGCCCACCAGGCGCCAGAGCTTGGCAGGAGGAATCCACTGTTGAGGGAATGGATCCACCATGGAAAATGTCGCTGAGAAGTGCCGTGAAGAGTCTGAGTGGAGAACTTTCCAGAAGTGGGGCGCAGCCAGATGTGTCAGTGCTGCTGAGGAATCCAAGACAGGATGTGATTAGTGTCTCAGTGGGTGTGACAGCCAGCCCGCCAGCCCTCAGCCTCAGTGTTCACTCCACACACACAGCTCCTGCCCCTACTCCCACCTCTGCTTTCAACACGCCCAACCTGGAGTGCATGAACCCGTCTTCCCCTCCTTGATATGTACAAATCCACCGGGCCAGCTGCTTAAAAATAGCATTCAGCCCAAACATAGGCAGAGAAGGAAGCTGCCTCTACCTCTGTGCCTCAGAGAAGGCAGGTTCTTGAGCTATCTGCTCCTTGCACCAGAAGGGAGGCTCTCACAGGGTCTCTTGTTCCAGAGCCCAGTTCCACTGGGTGCAAGGAAAGCCCCCAATCTGAAGCAGCGTCTCCATCCAGCAGGGCTGGTGTGCAGGCCCCACTGGGCCAACCTGGGCCACTTGTACCCTACCCTGCCCTCTGCCCCGAGGCTGACCTGAGGAACTGCATCCCTGCACCCCTTCCCATTGGGTTTGGCCAGTGGGGAGTCCTGGCAGAAGAGTGGAGGAAGAGAGGGAGAGGGAGGCAGGGTCTTTATGTCCTGGTGACACAAAGGTGAAGTGCTCAGCTGCTAACTGAAAGGCTGGTGCTTAGAACCCACCCAGCAGCTCCACAAGAGAAAAACCTGGCAATCTGTTCCCATAGAGTTTACAGCCTAGGAAACCCTGTGGGGCAGTTCTACTCTGTCACATAGGGTCACTGTGAGTCGGAATCAACTTGACAGCACACAACAACTTCCTCCCTGCAGGTCACTATCGTCTGCTGTGACCTCGGCTGAGGTCTCAGGTCCCACGGACAGCCTCTCCACATAGCCTGTGTCGCTGGGCCCAGTGACCCTGATTGCATTTCTTGCCAGACTTTTCCTTGTGCAGCATCGTTGATAATAGTGAAAAATTGGAAAGAGCTGATACATCCAAAAATAGAGGCTGACTAAGTCAGTTATGGCAAAGGCACCAAAGAGTGCTATGTGCTCTTTCAGAAGGGTCTTTAGAACACCATGTTTCTTTGATTCTTAGGTACCATCATTTGTTAGATGCACCACCGATTTCATAGGCCCCTTTTTAGGGGGAAAAAAAAACCAGAAAAAATATAGCTGGCACATTTCTTCTGACATTGATTCTAGGACACATCTCTATTCTAGAAACATTAAAATGTGAAAAACTATGCAATATGGTAAAATGTAACGACTTGGAGAAAATATTCTCAGTATATTTTAAGTTTAAAAAAGTTGGTTAAAAAGCATCATATTTTGTATTAAGAAAAACTAATGTATATTTAGTTATAAATGATATTCACTCAATAACAAATAGATTCTATGAACTACCCACACATACAAACACATAGAAAAAAGACTGGAAGGAAACCTAACAAACTGCTAGTAGCATGTATCTCCAGGTAGTGGGATTATGAGTGCTTTTGGTTTTTCTTCTTTGAAGTTTTCTATATTTTCTGATTTTCCAATTTTATAATCAGACAACTGAAATAACAATAAATAGATAGATAGATAGCTACCGTTGAGTTGACTCCAACTCATGATGACCTTATGTACAATAGAAAGAAATGTCTGGTCCTGCATCATCCTCATGATCGCCGGCCTGTTCAATTCCACTGTTGTGGCTCTTGTGCCATTCCATCTTATTGAGGGTCTCCCTTGCCGGCCCTCTACTTCACCAAACATGATGTTCTCCTCCAGTAACTGATCCCTCCTGATGATGTGTCCAAAGCAAGCAAGCCAGACAATGTTCTGTTGTGATCCATAGGGTTTTGTTGGCTAATTTTCAGAAGTAGATCACCAGGCCTTTCTTCCTAGTCTGTCTTAGACTAGAAGCTCTGCTAAGACCTGTCTACCACAGGTAACCCTGCTGGTATTTGAAATGCTGATGGCTTGGCTTCCAGCATCACAGCAACATGCAAGCCACCGCAGTACAACAACTGACCAATGGGTGATGGAAAATAGCAATAGCTACCATTTGTTGTTTCCTTTCCACCTGCTAGCACTTACCTGTGCTGAGCGCTTTATATCTATTTTCCCACTCAAGTGTCAGAACAACCCAGTGGGGTCAGAATGCCCATTACTGCCATTTTACAGATTAGAAAACTGAGGCTCAGACAGATTAGGCAACTTTCCCAATGCCACCACCCAGCTATTAAGTGGTAGAGCTGGGATTCAAACCCTTGTCAATCTGACTCCAGAACTGAAGCTCTTGGCTGTTACATTATAGGCACAAACACCACGAATCATCCAAGGGCATCCAAGGAGAATATGGCATCCTTGCTAGCCAGGAAGGAGATGCTGAGCGCTGGAAGCAAAGGCCTCTCGGTCTCTCTGTTCATAAAGAGCTAATGTGGTCTGTAACATAAAACTATCACAATTCAGTTGAGAAAGCCAATAAATAGCCTCTAGTATGTGGCCCCAGGAGTCCCTGGGTGGTGCCCACGGTTAACACGCTCGGATGTTAACTGAAACTTTGGCAGTTCGAGTTCACCCAGAGGTGTCTCAGAAGAAAGACCTGGTGTTTTACTTCAGAAAAATCAGCCATTGAAAACACTATGGAGGACATTCTGCTCCAACACACATGGGGCCGCCATGAGTCAAAGTCAACTTGATGGAAACTGGTTTAGTACACAGCCCTGTTGACTTACCTCTCAATCCCATCAGAGGCCTTGGAAATGGATCTTCCCACAGTAGGGCTGTGTAGGGTGCTTTGGCAAGTCCCCCTGTACCCTCTTTTGTGGTTTCATCTTGTTTTGCTGAAAGGAGCTCTTCTGCTTCCTCAGAGATAAACATTCCTAGCATCATTCTTTTGAGTTGTGCAGCCAAGGGAACAGCTGGGAGCCCTCCAAGCTGGGGAGAGTGTGCTCATTTTCTGGAACTCAGCTGACAGCCTTTTCTCTAGGAGACCCCAAGAAACCATTCTAAACAAACAAAACTAGGCTGCTGGGGAGATTGGGAGCTGGGAGCCGGGGAGGCTGTTGAAACCCTGGGGGAAGGATGAAGTCAGCGGTTGCTGGGGTCGGATCAGCTGTACTGGGCATGGCCTGTCAACTGAGCTTCTCAAAGGGCCAGGCTCTGTGCATCACAACAAAGACTGTGGGTGGATGGTCATGTCCCCATTGTACGGATGTGGAAAGCTGAGGCTCAGAGCAGTGAAATTCCACAGCTAGAACCTGGTGTAAGCAAGGGCTCCTGTCTTTGGGAAGCTGGTGGAAGATATGGGTCCTCTGCTTTAAACAATGGGCACAGGACTTCATGCAAAATGTGTGTCTACATTCGGAGGTCAGGCTCTCTTTGAAGCCCTTCAGTAAGAATCCCCATCACACACCCATCTAGACACTTCTACCTCAACTCTGTCTCTGTGGACAAGGAACACTCTCCTCCTGGGGGTAGGAGGACATATTTCTGCACTTCCCACCCCAGCTGTGAAGGCCATCCACTTCCAAAAATCAGCCAATGGAAACTATGGATCACAATTGTCTGATCCACAACCGATCCTGGGGATGGCACAGGACTGGGCAGCGTTTGGTTCCATTGTGCATGGGGTCACCATGAGTTGGGGGCCAACTCAGCTGCAGCAAGAACAAGTCAGAGCTTAGCCAGCATCTGCTCGCCTTCCCCCGGGGCTGACTTCCTCCTTCTGAAGGTGAGGATAACGATCTATGGATTTCAAAGCATGTCACAAGGTTAAATGAGGTGTGAAAGCACTTTGTCCCCTGGCATTTCTGTCCTTCCTGCTACGGGTGGGTGCCAGCACCCTTAGCTCGGCAGGGCTTGGCAAGAAGCACTCTGAGGTTGCCAGCCTTGAGTCCGAGCTCTTTCACTTGCTGGCTGTCTGTCCTCTGGCCAGTTTCCTAAGCATTCTGTACCCCGGGTCTTTTCACAAGTAAATGATGACAGTATAGTTCCTACCTCACTCATGATGCGAGTGGGCACTAAATGAGTTAACCCACGTGAAGAGCCCAGATGGCCTCCTCGGACGTAGAACCCACTCAATCAATCAACATTAGTCACTGTGATTATATATTATCCTTATTGTTCTCTCAGGTGGGAATTGCTTGAGCCAAACTCAGGTGGGGAGTGTCTATCATTCCCTTGGCTGCACAACTCAAAGGAATGATGCTAGGAATGTTTATCTCTGAGGAAGCAGAAGAGCTCCTTTCAGCAAAACAAGATGAAACCACAAAAGAGGGTACAGGGGGACTTGCCAAAGCACCCACACACACAGGTAAGGGCTACTTTCTTGTTAGCAAGAGTTTGTTCAAAGTCCAGGTGAGATGGGACTGTTTTCACCCCTAGCACTGACTGTATTTACAGTGATTTCAACCGAATCTTTTACAAAACTGCTACCTGTACCAAAGACAGAGCCCAGGGATAAAAACACTCCCCAAATTATGACAACCCCTATTTCTTGAGTACTTGCTAAGCACTTGCTAAGCATTATCTCATCAAATCCTCCCATCTGTCTTTCCAAGTCGAGAGGAGGAGACAGGACTCAGAGCAAAGGGAGTTGCAAGCTGGGGGTGAGAAAACTGGGATGGAATCTGCTCATTCTGACGACAAAGCTCTTGTTTTTACCCTCTAAGGTCCATGAGAGGGGAGAGAGATTCAGGGAGGTGATTGTGGAAAGCTCCCTGTGCCAGCAGCAAGTAGAACACCCAGCTAACCTGAGCATCTGTGGGCTTGTTTTTCTCATGTGAGAAGTCTGAAAGGGCTGATCCAGTACCTGGATGATGCCAGCACAGGGTCTGATTCTCCCCTCAGCTTGTCATCTCAAGGTAACAAGATGGCAGCTGTGGCTCCCAATGCCGTGGCTGTGCTGTGCTTAGGGAGGATCAGTGGGGAGGGGAAGAGATGTGTCAGACATTTTTCTCCCCTTTTACCAGAGAAGAAAAATTTCCCAGAACCCCCTCTGCCAACTTTTACTTGGGTCACATTGGCCGGAATGAATCACACGGCCACTCCTCGATAGAGGGGAAACTGAGAATGAAAATACTTTCCTTTCCAAACTTTATAGTAAGAGATGGCCAGAGAGACAGAGAGAACAAGGACTGGGCAGTATTTCATTTCGTTGTACATGGCTCCTAGGAGCACCTCATTCCTTCTCACATGCCAACCCCCTATCCACCTTCAAAACCCGCAATGGCATGTTGAGTCTATTTCACAGTTTAAATCTCTCAGACTTCCTTTCTGCCATCAGCTGGAGAAAGCTCTCTTTTAAATGGGTTGGCTGATTGGGTCATGCCCACCCCATATTTTAAGGTCACCTGACATGGGACTTTAATTATATTTGCAAAATCTCCTCACAGCAGCATGTAGGTTACTGTTTGGATAATCGGGGACTGGGAATCGGTGTGTGTGTGGGGGGTCATCTTTAGAATTCTGTCTACCATGGGAGGTCTTACAGGGAGATAAGCTGTAAAGAGAGCCCGTCTTCTGGACCTCTAGCAGGAGAGGCATGATCCTGCTGTTGAAATCCTCTTCCTTCTCTGGTATGAAATGGGTACTTGTCATGGATTGAATTGTGTCCCCCCAAAATATCTGTCAACTTGGCTGGGTCATGGTTCCCATTATTTTATAATTGTGTACCATTTTGTAATCTGATGTGATTTCCTTATGTGTTGTAAATTCAATCACTATAATCTAATAAGATGGATTAGTGGCAGTTATACTGATGAGGTCCACAAGATTAGATAGTGTCTTAAGCCAATCTCTTTTGAGATATAAAAGAGAGAAGCAAGCAGAGACACATGGGAACCTCATACTACCAAGAAAACAGTACCAGGAGCAGAGCACGTCCTTTGGACCTGAGGTTCCTGCGCAGAGAAGCTCCCAGAACAAGGGAAGATTGATGACATGGACCTTCCTCCAGAGCTGACGGAGAAAGCATTCCCCTGGAGCTGACTCCTTGAATTTGGACTTGTAGCCTATTGTGGTAGCCTATACTTGTGGTATTTCTGTTATAGCAGCACTAGATGACTAAGACAGCACTCTTTTTGCACAGAGGAATTTGTATGAATCCACTCCTAAAGACTGAAGGAAAAAACATAGCCGTGTCCTTTTCTCCAAGGGGGAAATGAAAATGCACATGTTGAATAAATCTGTCTTCTGTGAGGCTGTGGACAGGCTGTTCATTATTCAAACTTAGAAGAGTTGGCCACTGGATTTCTTTTTCCTTTTTCCCGCACATTTCAAAGTGACAAATTGTCAATGCTTTTCAAAACCGAATATCAGTCTAAAGTTAATGGGTTTCCTGATGGAGCAAATTCTTCATTACTAGGTGTGTATCACTCAGAAAGCAATACAAGGCATGAGACCAGAAGAAATGGATGGTGCCCAGCTACCATTACTGAACATAAAGAATCTTTGATCAAAAGGGGGAAAATGTAGAACAGATTTTAAAATTCTCATGGACTCAGATTTTCTGGGGTCATGGAGGCTTGATGAACCCCCAAAACTATTGCTCTGAGATAACTTTAAATCTTAAAACAAAAATATTCCCTGAAGTCTTCTTAAAACCAAACAATAGTTTAGCTTAACTAGTAAAAAATGTCTGCCTTGAGCATTACTCTCTTTTAAGAACTATCTATACGGGATAAAATTGACAACAGCAACTTGAAAGATTAAATAGGAAACTTAGGGGGCAGTGAGTTTATGTCAATGGGGAAAGAACAACTCAGAAAAGGAAGGTGAGAATGGTTGTACGACTTGAAGAATGTAATCAGTGTCACTGAATTGTACATGTAGAAACTGTTGAATTGGTGTAGCTTCTGCTGTGTATATCCTCAACAACAACAACAAAATAAATAAAATTTATATATATATATATGATGACAACAATAAAGAAATAAACATTTGTGAAATTAAAAAAATTAAAAAGCAATACAAGGCGTCTCTGAAAGAGGGGTCCCCAAGCTCCCAGCATGCAGACAACGGGGAGCTTCAGACAGATCTGCTTTCCCCCACTTTTTTTTTTTCCTTATGTTTTGTTGTTGTTGTTTAGCAATTTAATCTCTAGTTGGCCACAGGTCTCACCACTCCTTATTTTGCTATACCATCCAGCTTCACTCATTTACTGCCTGGCTCTCAAAGGCATTTTATTTTTTATTTGATTTTGATAAATTTATATGTTTAATAAAAATGGGCTTCAAAGACATATACTTCATACTATATGTAAGAATAAATTCCAAGTGGATCAGGGATCTAAATGTAAAAATGAACCCATATTCATACAAGAGGAAAACATGTAGGTAAAGGTTTTCTAACCATGACTAAAAATCCAGATGCAATAAAAGATCAATAAATTTAACTACATAGAAATTAACTTTTTCATGGCAAAACACCATAAACAAAGCAAAAGGCATTTGGCAAACTGGAAAATATTTCCAACGTAAATCACAGATACAGGGCTGATATTCCTGATACATAAAGAACTCTTAAAAATTGAGGAAACAAAGATAAAAACCTGATAGAAAAATGGGCAAAAAACATGAACAGGCAGTTCATGAAAATACAAAAATGGCATCCACGCCTGGTCTTCTAACCCTGTTAGAGACTCTGAGGTCCCTGTTTTAATTCAGTAAATTGGTTTCTGCTCAGATTGAACATAGTAGTGTTCAGTTTTGTCAATTTATTTGATGGACACAGGCTATTGCCAGATATCAATCTACATTTGAAGGATGAAGACATTCTAGCCTACACCATATCCCAGAATTACTTACACCAGACTCGGGACAATTTTTTAAAAAGGAGTTCACAGATGTAATTTCAAGCAATTACAATTTTATCACAATAAGAGTATTGCCTTCTGGGGTGACTACTTTGAAGGACGGAGAGTTAGTGGGTTGCGTGAGTCATGGTATGTTTGTTTAGAAAGTAACCTTCAACATTTTAGTTACACATTGTCACCCAAACAATACATTATCTGCCTTTGTAATGTGTTTTTCATGTACAGTTGAATCTGGGCATGCCTCATTTTCTAAGACTTCAAACAAAACAGTGGAGGCAAAGTAAAGACTTGACTTGGATGGTACTGCGAAGCTCTCTAGCACCTCCATCTCTATCCCTGCTCAATGCTTCTCTGAAGGCCAGGAAGGATCTAGAGGAGGTGGATGAGATTGTGATATTTCTGTTATAGTAGCACTAGATAAGTAAGACAGAATTTGGTACCAGGAGTGGGGTGCTGACCTAACAGATACCTAAAATGTGAAGCCGTTTTGAAACTGTGAATGGATAGGGGCTGGAAGAGTTTTAAGGTGCCTAATAGCAAAAGCCTAGATTGCCTTGAAGAGACTGTTGGTGGAATTATGGATGTCAGACAATCCTGATGAGGACTCACAAGGAAGTGAGGAGAGCTGTAAAAATGGAGATGGTGAAGATGGTGAGAAGCAGTGGCAGAGAAACAGCAGCAGCAGAACCAGAAGACCGGCATGAGACATGGAGCAAGATTGCTGAGAGCCTTTGGGCAGGAGGCTTCCTGGCAGAGTAGGGTGCCTCTGAGCACTTGTTGGAGGAGCTAGGCTTGCTGATCTATGAAGTGAGAGAGCTGAGTGCCTTTGGGCCTAGGCTTACTGGAGGAGTGGAACGTCTCTGAGCACTTATTGGTGGAGCTAAAGAGCTTTGCAACCCTTGCTGGAGCAGGGCAGAAGCCAGGCCAGCCCAAGAGGCCCAAGAGTCCTGAGGGGCTGAGGGGCTGAGAGGCCAAGGAACAAGGAAGCAGAAGCTGAAGAGACAAGGAGCACCAGAAGCACAGCTGCCTTGGTCTCAAAGGGTAGGGCCACAACGTTTGGGGTCTCAGATGGTAGAACCACAGCCTGCTGGGTCTCAAGGGGAGAGGTCATGGCCTCCTAGGTTTCAAAGAGTCAGATCTTCACCAACTCAGTTCTGGAATGCGGAGCTGCCTTTCATGATTGACAGCAGAATGGGGTGAGATCTGCTGCCCAAAGCTGATGGGGCAGGGCTGCTGTGGCCCAGGGGCAGAAGAACAGGGCCCGCCAGGGCCCAAGGGGGTAGGGTCACCACTCAGATGGACTAGGAGAATGGGACAGCCAAAATCCAAGGGAGAAGAGTTGCTGTCCCAGTGGGCCTGGAAGGTGGAGCTGAAGCTCAAGGACGAGGTGTCTCCACCTAGAATCCAGAGAGTGTGGTCAGCACCCAGACTCTGTAGGGCAGGATTATTTTCAAGCCGTGAAAGCTAATGTAATGTGTTCTGCTGACTTGCTGGGTGCCTGTTATTCCTTCTTTCCCTCCAATTTCTCCTATTTGTAATAGAAATGTCTACCTTGTGCCTGTTCCATCATTGTACTTTGGAAGCAGATAATTTGTATTCTAGATTTCACAGATGAAGAGGAATTTTGCCCCAGGATGGAATTCGCACTTGGAGTTGATTTAAGACTTTTGGGATGATATGATGGGGTGAATGTGTTTTACATGTGTCAAGGACATGAATTTGGGGGGGCCAAAGGGTGAAATGTTATCATTTGAATTGTGTCCCCCAAAAATGTGTGTCAACTTGGCTAAGCCACGATTCCCAGTATTGTGTGGTTATCTTCCATTTTGTTATCTGATAATCCTACATATTGTAAATCCTAACCTCTATGGTGTTAATGAGGCAAGATAAGAGGCGGTTATGTTAATGAGGCAAGATACAAAATACAGGATTAGCTTATATTTTGAGTCAATCTCTTCTGAGATACAAAAGAGAGAAGCAAGCATAGAGGAGAGGGACCTAATGCTACCAAGAAAGAAACTCTTAGACCAGGGGAAGATTGATGACAAGGACCTTCCCCCAGAATCACAGAGAAAGAAATTCATCCCCTGGAGCTGGTGCCCTGAATGTGAACTTCTAGCCTCCTAGACTGTGAGAGAATAAATTTCTGTTTGTTAATGTGATCCACTTGCAGTATTTCTGTTATAGCAGCACTAGATAACTAAGACATATATCATTTTTTGTAAAAATAGCATGTATAAATACAAACATACATACACACAAAAGGGTCTAGAAAGATCTCTAAAAAATATTAATGTTGGTTATGACTGAGAAGTGAGATTATGTGTGACTTTTTATACTACTTTTCAGTGAGGTATATAAATCTCTCGGCAAGGACTATGTGTTACCTCACAGATAGACAAAACAATACAGTAATTTATATATGTACCCATTGTCATCAAGTTGATTTAGACTCATAGACACCCTACAGGAAAAAGCAGAACTGCCCCATACAGTTTCCAAAGCTGTAATCATTTTTCTGCCACATTTTTCTCCTGCAAAGTGGCTGGTGGGTTTGAACCACTGACCTTTCAGTTAGCAGCCAAGCGCTTAACCACTGCACCACCAGGGCTCCTTAATTTATATACTAAGTTTGTTGTACTGTGGTTGCTTGTATGTTACTGTGATTCTGGAAGCTATGCCACTGGTATTTCAAATACCAGAAGGGTCACCTGTGGTGGACAGGTTTCAGTGGAGCTTCCAGACTAAGACAGCCTAGGAAGAAGGACCTGGCGTTCTACTTCTGAAAAAACTGGCCAGTGAAAATCTCATGAACAGGAGCAGAACACTGTCTGAGATAGTGCCAAAAGATGAGCCCCTCAGGTTGGAAGGCACTTAAAATACAACTGGAGAAGAGCTGCCTCTTCAAGGTAGAGTCGACCTTAATGATGTGGATGAAGTAAAGCTTTCGGGACCTTCTTTTGCTGATGTGGCATGACTCAAAATGAGAAGAAACAGCTGCAAACATCCATTAATAATTGGAACATGGAATGTATGAAGGAAATCTAAGAAAACTGGAATTCATCACAAATGAAATGGAACACATAAAGATCGATATCCTAGGCATTAGTGAGCTGAAATGGACT
The DNA here is from genome assembly GCA_030035585.1 of Dugong dugon. Taxonomy (NCBI): domain Eukaryota; kingdom Metazoa; phylum Chordata; class Mammalia; order Sirenia; family Dugongidae; genus Dugong; species Dugong dugon. The sequence continues at coordinate 32,157,340 of CM057478.1, forward strand.
GGTATTGGTTATTTTGAATCAGACAATCATATGGTCTCCTATGCCAGGAATGACAAGTTGAAGAGGAATGGTGTTGTATTCATTGTCAAAAAGAATATTTCAAGATCTTTCCTGAAGTACAACTCTGTCAGTGATAGGATAATATCCTCACACCTACAAGGAAGATCAGTTAATACGACTATTGTTCAAATTTACACACCAACCACTAATGCCAAAGATGAGGAAAATGAAGACTTTTACCAACTTCTGCAGTCTGAAATTGATCAAACATGCAATCAAGATGCATTGATAATTACTGGTGATTGGAAGGTAAAAGTTGGAAACAAAGAAGAAGGATTGGTAGTTGGAAAATATGGCCTTAATGATAGAAATGACATTTGAGATCACATGATAGAATTTTGCAAGACTGATGACTTATTCATTGCAAATACCTTTTTTCAACAACATAAATGGCGACTTCACACATGGACCTCACCAGATGGAAAACACAGGAATCAAATCAACTACATCTATGGAAAGAGACTATAGAAAAGCTCAATATCATCAGTCAGAACAAGGCCAGGGGCCAGCTGCAGAACAGATCATCAATTGCTCATATGCAAGTTCAAGGTGAAGTTGAAGAAAACTAAAACAACTACAAGAGAACCAAAATAAGACCTTGAGTACATCCCACCTGAATTTGGAGACCATCTCAAGAACACATTTGATGCACTAAACACTAAAAACTGAAGACTAGACGAGTTGTGGGATGACATCAAGGACATCATACATGAAGAAAGCAAAGGTCATTAAAAAGGAAAGAAAGAAAAGACCAAAATGGATGTCAGAAGAGACTCTGAAACTTGCTTTTGAATGTAGAGTATAGCTAAAGCAAATGGAAGAAATGATGAAGAGTTGAATACAAGATTTCAAAGGGCAGGTCAGCAAGACAAAATAAAGTATTATAATGAAACGTGCAAAGATCTGGAGTTAGAAAAACAAAAGAGAAGAACATGCTTGGCATTTCTCAAGCTGAAAGAACGAAAGAAAAAATTCAAGCCTTGAGTCGCAATATTGAAGGATTCTACAGGGAAAATATTGAAGGATGCAGGAGGCATCAAAAGAAGACAGAAGGAATACACAGAGTCACTGTACCAAAAAGATTTGGTCGACTTCAAACATTTCAGGAGGTGGCATATGATCAAGAACCAACGGTATTGGAGGAAGAAGCCCAAGCTGCACTGAATGCATTGGTGAAAAACAAGGCTCCAGCAATTGACGGAGTATCAACTGAGATGTTTCAATAAACGAATGCAGCATTGGAGGTGCTCACTGGTCTATGCTAAGTAATTTGGAAGACAGCTACCTGGCCAACCAACTGGAAAAGATCCATATTTGTGTCCATTCCAAAGAAAGGTGAACCAAAATGAATGTGGAAATTATCAAACAATATCATTAATATCGCACACAAGTAAAATTTTCCTGAAGATCATTCAAAAGCAGTTGCAGCAGTACACTGACAGGGAACTGCCAGAAATTCAAGCCGGATTCAGAATAGAACGTGGAACAAGGGATATCATTGCTGACGTCAGATGGATCTTGGCTGAAAACAGAGAATACCAGAAAGATGTTTATCTGTGTTTTACTGACTGTGCAAAGGCATTTGACTGTGTAGAGCATAACAAATTATGGATAACACTGCAAAGGATGGGAATTCCAGAACACTTAATTGTGCTCCTGCAGAACCTATACATAGACCAAGAGGCAGTCATTCGAACCTAACAAGGGGATACTGCGTGGTCTAAAACTAGGAAAGGTATGCTTACACCATAACTACTCAACCTGTATGCTGAGTAAATAATCCAAGAAGCTGGACTATATCATCAAGGCATCAGGATTGGTGGAAGGCTCATTAACAACCTGTGATATGCCGATGACACATCCTTGCTTACTAAAAGCGAAGAGGACTTGAAGCACTTACTGAGGAAGGTCAAAGACCACAGCCTTCAGTATGAATTACACCTCAACATAAAGAAAACAAAATTCCTCACAACTGGATCAATAATAACCAATAATCCATGATAAACGGAGAAAAGCCTGAAGTTGTCAAGGGTTTCATTATACTTGGATCTACAATCAATGCCCATGGAAGCAGCAGTCAAGAAATCAAACGATGTACTGCATTGGGTAAATCTGCTGCAAAAGACCTCTTTAAAGTGTTGAAAAGCAAAGATGTCACTTTGAGGACTAAAGTGTGCCTGACCCAAGCTATGGTGTTTTCAATCACCTCACATGCATGTGAAAGCTGGAAAATGATTTAGGAAGACCACAGAAGAATTGATGACTTTGAATTATGGTGTTGGTGAAGAATATTGAAGATGCCATGCAGTGCCAGAAGAATGAACAAGTCTCTCTTCAAAGAAGGACAGTTAGAGTGCTCCTTGGAAGCCAGGATGGTAAGACTTCATCTCATGTAATTTGGACGTTATGAGGAGGGACCAGTCCCTAGAGAAGGACATCATGCTTGGTAAGGTAGAGGGTCATCGAAAAAGAGGAAGACCCTTGATGAGATGGATTGACACAGTGGCTGCAATAATGAGCTCAAACATAGCAATGATTGTGAGGATGGTGCAGGACCTGGCAGTGTTTTGTTCTGTTGTACATAGGGTCGCTATGAGTCAGAACCAACTTGATGGCATCTAACAACAATCTATCATCTATAATCACTATCATCTACATCTATCATCTATCTATTTATCCATATATCATCTATATCTTTTGATCATCTATAATCTCTATCTCTGTCATCTATAGTATCTACCTACCTCTCTTCTTAAAAAATAGTATTGTTAAAGTCATTTATGCTGGAATTCTAGCCCTATGGAAGGGACAGTCCCCATTCCTCCTTCCCAGTCTTACACCCAGAGGTAACCAGTTTGGGGTGAACAAAAACACAGACACAGACATATTGTCCTGCCTTAGACTGTAAGCTCAGGGAGGGCAGGGCCCTGTACCTGCCAGCGCTGTCCCCGAGCCCACGGCCACATTAAGCTCTGGACAATCAGGCCTGAAAGAGGAAATCAACTTGTTTTTCCCACTTCAGGCTGAAGGGGACTCTTTCCTGTCTTAGCACACTGCCACCTCCCTTTCACTGGCAGCCCAGCTTTCTGCTCTACTGGAATGTCGACCCTTTGATCTCTCCTGTGCCTGGGCGCTCTCCCCCACCTCCTCCCATGATCCTGCAACCCTCCAGGACTTCTGGCAAAGTCTCTGCGGGTGTCATTGGGGCTGCAGGACTGTTGTAAGAGGAGGGGGCAGCAGATGTCAAGGCAGAGGTGGGGAAAAGCTTCAGACCCAGCTGGAGCCGAGGTCACCTTTTTGCAAAAGCTGGAACTGGCCCCAGGAGTGAGGGGGAGAGCAGGTACCTGGCAGAGAAAGTCACAGCCCCAGGGCCAGATGGAGGGAGTGTTCCAGGGATGAGGGACAGGCAGCAGATCATCACATCCACCCTCTCCCCCAGAGGGAGGCTCCAGACCTACTTCCCAGGGACGGAAACAGTGTATGGAAAGGAAGCCCTCTGCAGCCAGGCAGCAGGTCTGCTTCAGAGGGAGGAAGCCCAAGGCTGGGTCTCACTCACCTTGGATGCCCCAATAACCCCTTGAGGGCTCTGGTCCTGCAGGGAGGGATTTAATATCTGCTGAACTGAATTAAAATGAGTCAGATTGAAGTTCAGTGGGAAATGGCATTGTATTGATTTCCTATTGCTGCTGTAACAAATCACTTCCCAAACCACAGGCATTTATCCTTTCATAGTTCTGAAATCAAGGTATCTTCATTGCTGTGCTCCCTCTGAAGCATCCAGGGGAGAATCCTTCCTTGTATCTTCCAGCTTCTGGTGGCCTCAGGAGCTCCTTGGCTCGTGGCAACACTCTTCCATCCAATATCTGCCTTTATCTTCACATGGCCTTCCCCTCTATGTCTTCTCCTTTTCTTTTATAGAGACACTCCTGGGATTTAAATAACCATGATGATCTTGTCTCATCCTTACCTTAATTACATTCACAAAGGCCCTATTTCCAAAAAAAGGTCCCATTCTGAGGTTCTGCATGAACATGGAACTTTCAGGGGACACTATTCACCCCACTACAGACATTAAATAGTAAATATCACATGTATGACAAGAAGGCGGTGGGGAGCTGGAGGACCTTGAGTGGCTTCTGTGGCCTGGCCGCAGTTCTCCCAGCTAGTGAGGGCTTCCATTAGTGTCTCTGATCTCCCTGCCAGCTGGGAGGCCGGGTTCCTGGCTCCCTTTTACAGATCAGTAAACTGAGGTTCACAGTTGAGTCATACAGTAGGCCAGAGCTGGGCTGGAGTCCAGGTCTGCTTGGTGCCAGAGTTGGGAGTTTCACAGCCGGGCCAGGCTGAACTGAGAAGTTCAATGCTCACTAGCTGAGCCAGATCCTCCCTCTCCGAGGAACTCCATCATGAGAAAGCCAAGGTGTTGAACTGCCTCGATTTTCATGTTCCTTTGTTTCCTCAGACCTTAGATTTTGGAATTCAGGCCCTTCCCTGGACTCACTGAAGAAGCAAGGTCAAAGAGAACAAGGATTAATGAAATTATTGTCAGAAATTAGTCTGTACTGGGGAGGTAAAGCATCCTCACCTCTACTGATACGTTGGTTTCCCACTCTTGGGAAGTGATCCAGCCTTTCCCTTGTATTCCTGCTCCTTCTTTCACTGGCTCCCACCAAGAACACTGGGGTGCCTGCAGGACAATTTGCCTGGCGGTGGGGAAGCAGGCACAAGACTCCCACCACCCTTGCAACTGTGGCTTTCCACAACTTCTGTTCAGCTTTGAAGACTCAAGGCGGAAGAATGTTTTGTTGGGAATGTTTTGTATCTTGGACCACCTCCTGAGGAAATCATTCATTCATTTGCATCCATTCTACACATCGTTGTGGTTTACAGCCCAGAACGAGGGCTCTAAACCCACAGGGCAGGGAGGACAGCTTCCTCCAGGCTGTCCCTCGGGCTTGGAATCCGGCAGACACCTGCTCCCCATACAGCTGCCAAATGAGTAAATGAGTGAACAGACACAGGCAGGGGGAGTGTGGCCAGGAGGTTGCTTCTGGGCCCTGAGCCTCAGTTTCCTTATCTATAAACGTGAGGCTGGGATTTAGAGGTAGCTGGGTGCCCACTTCTCCCCACCTGCCATGACGCGTCTAGCGAACTCCAGGCCAGAGCAGCCTTTTCCTTTCTTCTCCCAGGCTGGCTCTTTGGCTCCTGGCCGGTGTACTAGCGTTTTCTCCGTTCCACGAGCGGAGGCAGTAACTCAGTTAACGTTAGCGCTCCATTCCCTCCCCATCACCACCCTAATCAGGCCTGAAGCCAAGTCCCGGCGAGGTTTCAGAAGGAGACGTGTCTCCATCACATCCCAGGGCGGCCCGGCCCTCTGTGAGCTCACGACCGCTCACTGCCCCGCGAGGCGTTATTGTTACCCACTTCTCGGAGACGGCTGGGCTCAGAGAGGCCAAGCGCGCCGCCCAAGGTCACACAGCAGACGGCCCAGGGCCGAGCCTAAAATCGGGTCCCCGAGGCCCTCTCTGGCGGTTTTCGAAGCCATAGCCCAACCCCCACCGCACTTCGACGCCCGCGAATCAGACGGGAAGGTCGCGCGCCCGGCTTCCACCCAAAATCAACGCTTCGCGCAGCTGTGTGGAACAAAAGCCACGGCGGTCCACGCCGGGGTTTGCGCCTCGCCGGCCTCCGCTGACCAATCCGCACTCACTAGCAGCCACGGGGCGGGAGGGGGCGGTTCCAACGTGATCGACAGCCTCCTGGGAGGCGAGGCCGCGGCGGAGGCGAATCCGATTGGGGAGCCGGGACAATCACGGCGCAGAACACGCGGCCCAGGCCAATCAGCGGGGGAGGCGGACCCGGTCGGCCCGGGCTGTCGCGAGAGGCGGCCACCCCGCCCACTCCCGCCTCGGCCCGGCCGCCTGGCAGCCGCGAACGCCGCTCGCGTTATCCCTCCGCTGTCGGCGGCGCCGCGCTGGCCCGTCGGCCGGATCCGTCCGCGGCGCAGAGGCTCCAACAGCGAAGCCGCGGGCGCGAGGCCCGGCGCGGATTCCTCCGCCCGCCCGTCTGCCGCAGCCGTTGCTTCCTGTGAGGCGCCCGCGAGGTGGCCGTCGCGGCGCTCCTGAGCAAGCGGGCGAGCGAGCGCGGCCCGAGGCGCCGGCTAACGGCGGCGCTCGGCTGAGGCGCGGGCGCGGCGGAATGGCCGGGGGGCCCCCACCGGGGAGCGTCCCGCACTGACAGACGCTGCGGCGCGGGGGGAGATGGGGGCGGCCGCCTCCCGGGCGACGACGACGACGAGGAGCAGCCGCCGCCGCCGCCGCGCACCGTCCGCCGCTGGGGACGGGCGCCGGGAAGGAGCCTCCTCGTGAGCGGGGGGCCCGAGGCCGCTCGCCGCCGCCGCCCCCGGCCGCCCCCGGCCGCCGGCCCCTGGCGGGGGGCTCGGCCGCGCCCCCGCCGCCGCCGCCGCCGCGCGCGCCCTGCCCTGCCCCGCGCGCCCCCGGCCCCGGCGCGCCCCGCTCCCCGCGCGCCCCCGGCCCCGGCGCGCCCCCGCCCCCGGCGCGGCCGACCCCGGTCAGGCGTCGCGGAGCGGGCGGCAGCATGGTGGAGAAGCGGTGCCCGCTGCAGAGGGACGGCGTGTACCGCTGGTTCTCCGAACTGCCGTCGCCGCAGCGCGTGGAGTTCCTGTGCGGCCTGCTGGACCTGTGCATCCCGCTCGAGCTGCGCTTTTTGGGCTCGTGTCTCGAGGACCTGGCGCGTAAGGACTACCATTCGCTGCGCGACTCGGAGATCAAGGCCAACAACCCGGCCGACCTGGGCAGCCTCACCAACCTGACCGACGAGGTGGTGCGCAGCAAGCTGCTCGTGTCGCTGGCGCTGCTCGGCTCAGAGCAGCGCGAGGCGGCAGGCGTGCTGTACCGCACGCTCACGCACATCGACTCGGTCATCCACAACTACGGACTGCAGCTCAACGAGGGCCGCACAGGCGATGAGTTCCTGCTGCTTTTCACCATGGCCTCCAACCACCCGGCCTTCAGCTTCCACCAGAAGCAGGTGCTGCGCCAGGAGCTCACGCAGATCCAGAGCAGCCTGAGCAGCGGCCACGGCGGCGGCCACGGCGGGGGCAAGGGCGCACCCGGGCCCACCTGCCCGGCCTGCCACAAGGTGCGCCCCGCGGGGCCCTGGCGGGAGGAGGGACCCCAGGCGGGGAGATTGACCCCTAGGCAGGGAGGAGGACCTCCTGCCGGGGAGATGGTCCCCAGGAAAGGAGAAGGACCCCAGGCGGGAAGGTGGATCCGGGAGGACGGGATTCCAGGAGGGGAGGAGGACACCAGGGAACCCGTAGAGGGAGGCTTTGAGATTCGGCGGGGGAGAAACGTAAGGACTTTCGGCTCCGTTGCCGACAAACGGCCTACATCTCCCTTTCCCTGAGTTCGCGGCCTCTTTGTGCCTTTCGCTTTAGCTTGTCGTCTGGAAAAGCGATAAGGCCTTTGTTCCCTTAATCGGGCTCTTGGGTGGAAGATAACAGTTACACATTGTGTCTCGTCTTCGTTTTTCCGAATCTGGCGTTGATTACCAGAAAAGGAAGGAACTGGCGGCTGGTGCCAAAGCCGCTGGTGAGGTTGAGATTGGAAGGCGCTAGAACCTTAGATACGCCCGCCTTTGCCGTTGTTAGAGCCGCTGAAGATCCTGTTTCCGATCGTCGCGAGTTCAGATCGTCTATTGGATATAGCAGTGGTAGTAGCTCGGGAGGTGGAGCTAAGCCGGTGTGTGTGTGTGTGTGTGTGTGTGTGTGTGTGTGTGTGTACGTACACGTACGTATATATATGTATATGCATGAGTGTGTATGTATGTATATGTGTATATATGTATTATGTTTTAAGAGCTGTTGTCGAAAGCTGTAACAAAAGATTTGTATATACATACGTATGCATGCGAAACATTTATTGATCGGTGCCCAGCCTTCCTGTGTAGAAACAAGCCTCAGGCTGACTTTGAGTTGAGGGTGCCTGATGGTGCCTTTTCCTGTCTTTACATGTGTGTCTCCTAAGAAACGTTAGGTTAAGTTAACCATCTTCTGTCTCAAATTAAGCAGGAAGAGTATTATACTCATCAGCGTAGAAACGTGAACTTTTGTATACATGTTTCAGAACGATGGAACTTATATAATATGTGTTTGGGGCTAAAACTTATTTTCACAAGCCCCCTGGTGCCAAAGTTTTGCACCTAAATTCTCCAAATGAAAGCTTTCTCTTTGACAGAGTGTAGTGTATAGGTTTCAATTGCAAACTGATTTTCTTTGGTAAGTAAGGTAGCATCCTAGACCAGTTGTTCCGAGTGCCTCTTTGCAGTGTTTTTAAGCTCTTGGCTTTTAAGTCTGTATTTGAAGTTAAATGTTTGATATGACCTTGCTTTGATGAAGTGGCTGAGAAAACCCTCTAGTTTTCTGGTGCCCTTTTTTTTTTTTTTTTAAAGCTGTCTGTCAGCATTGCATTGTGGCTTTTAAAAATGTCTTCGTCTTCGTCTAAGAAGTGGTTGTGGAGTATGCAGTGGTTTTTATTGATGTCTGCCCTTTTTTTTGGTGAAATTTACCTGAGGATTATGGTTTTCTCTTGATTAAGTGTTTAATTCACACCTTAAATTCCAGGTGTGTACTGAGTACAAAAAGGTTTTTACAGCTATAAACAAATGAATATCAGGGTCCTAGAAAGTGTAGTTGTCAGTGAAGCTGAGTAGGCTTGGAGATGCCAGTGAATCATAACTAGTTCATGAAATTTCAGCCCTTAAGGATCAGTTTCATGTGCTGTCTGTCTTAGGTTTAAATGCCATGCGCTAATCATTACTATGGTTAGATCTTCGCACTAGGGGGATTCTTCTGTGTGTGCAGATGTGTTCCTTTGTAAAAGCAGAAAGTGGTGATCATTATGTTGTTGGGGGCCCCAAGCTAAATCTGTAACAAAAGTATCTTCTATAGGAGAGTCTTTTGTTAAGCGAAATAGCCCTTCATGAACGGCTAATCTGTCTCTCCAGGTCCTACCGCTGCCTTTACAGCTGTGTAACCTTGGCCGGGTTCCCCAGCCACTCAGTCTCTGCTTCCCTGTTGCAAGAGAGAGACGTATTACCCCCCCACCCCCACCCCCATAGACTCTTCTGAGGATTAAATGAATTAATATATGTAAAATGTCCAGCAGGTGTTCAGTAAGTGCTTCCTTCTCCTCCATGTCCTCTTTTGATTTTTGTTGTTGATTTTTATAGAGAAGCGCTAATGTAAAGCCAGGCACGTTTTTATGAAGTGAAATGTTTATATCTTGGCCAGAAAGTGTGTGTGTTTTCTAGATTGATTTTTTGAATAGTTGCTTGGATCTAACAATTATTTTTGTTCATCCTTGGAAATTTGGATAATTCCAAATGACTGTTAATAACGAGAATTAAAATGAGTAACCGTGAGGCATACATATTTCAGAACAACTCCAGTGTTGAGTTTTTCCTGTGCCTCTGCTACACTGATTTTGTTCACATTCAATTAACTTTCTGTTCCTTTGTTGTTTTAAACAGAGGCCTGACATTGATAAACCCTTTGCCTGGAATAGGCAGCTTGAGTGAAATCTAGTATTTAGGCATTTTGCTTTCTAAGTTTCTCTCAATGTAATGAATGTAAATGAAGAAGCAGCCCCCTTAAACCTCTGCTTGCATTTCTTTTGCAAACTTCTTGTATTTTGTTTTAAACTCTTGTGTTTGTCTTCTATAGATAAGATTTTGATTGGTGTTTTATTTCCATTAATAGGCATTTTTTGCAGTTGCTTCTCTTAAACTTCACTGTGTCTTTATTAAAATTCTTATCGGTCTGAGGAGTTCTAGAAGAAGTTTAAAAGTATGAAGGAGTGTAAAAGAGACTTTTTTTTTGTTTTCAGAAAGGGAAGTATTCGTAGCAGTAACACTCACGGGAGATTGAAGTGCTCTTACGCAGCTTAGTAGCTGACAGTACTATAGACTTGCTGTTTCTTAGGACAAGATGTTCCAGGATACTAACTAGTTCTGACAGTTGGGTTTGGACGTAAGGACTTACCTCTGTCTTTATTTAAATATGAAGCTATAGTTTTGGAAATAGTGTAAATTTGTTCTGTGTAGTTTTTTCTTTGTGTAAATGGTAATGTGCTATGATCTGTGGTATATGCTTATTGTTCAGTAACAGCTTTATTGAGATAAAATTCACATCGCATAAAATTCACTCTTTAAAAGTGTACAATTCAGTGTTTTTTAGTATATTTATAAAGTTGTGCAGCTATCACCACTATCTGATTTCAGAACATTTTTATCATCCCAAAAAGAAGCCCTGTACCTAGTTAACAGTTACTCCCCATTTCCTCTCCTCCCAGCCCCTGACAACCACTAATCTACTTTCTGTCTCTATAGATTTCCCTGTTCTGGACATTTCGTATGAATAGAATCATCCAGTAGGTGGTGGCCTCTTTGTGTCTGGCTTCTTTCACTTAGCATGTTTTCAAGGTTCAACAAGTTCAAAAAGTAAACATCATTACTTCATTCCTTTTTTATGGCAGGATAATCCATTGTATGGATGGACCACATTTTGTTTCTCCAGTCATCAGTTGATAGATATTTGGTTTGTTTTATATGCTTATCTTTAGACTTTTTTTTTCATGGTTAGTAGGCTTTTTGTCCTAACTTCTTATACCTAACACCTGACAAATTGCTTTGGAGCAGTATCAGCATATCACTGCCCTGAGGGACCTCCATCCTTTGTGGTGGATTGCTAAGTGTTATGTACAGAGCTGTGTGGATCTGGCCTTGTTCTCTCTGAGGGGCTGCAGTTAAGGTGGCAAAGAGCCTGCGGTGCTTCAGAGCCTTGAAGTGTTCCCGTTGTTTGTCAGGGAAGCTGTTCCATACTTTACAGGTGTGGAGACATAGGCTTGGTGACCGGAGCCTGTGTTCAAGCCTTGGCTCTAGCCCTTACTGTCGGGGGTCATCTTGAGCGCTTACCTGACCTGTGTGTTTCAGAATCTTCCCGTTACGGATAATAACCAAACTACTTCCTGAGGCTGCCTTTTAGTTTCCAAGAAGGTGCTGGGCACCAGGACATGTGTGGTGATGGTCTTCTTTGGAGTGTATGTTCTGTGGTAGTGTTGTGGAACCATCATCCGCGGTTTACACTCTGAGTGCCCCAGTGGTCAGCACTGTAAGAACGCAGAATTTGTGGCTACAAATACTATGAGTGAACCATGCTCGTAATATCTTGCCCAAGGCAAGCAACAGCTTATACTTGGGTGCTTTTCGTGAGCTGTTGAAAATCATTGCAGTTCAAAGGTGAAACATTGGGTAGTTTGTCCTGTGGTTATCATGTGAGGTACAGACGGTCTCTTTTGGTTTCTGCTTTAACCCTCAACTCTTTGCCTGTTGCAGCTGACAGTACTCCTGCATTCCAGAAGATCGGACTTTGGAGCAGCTGTTATTACCGCTAATGGTTAAAGGAACTGCTGTGGCCTAAAGGCACTGCTTTGTCTCCACCTTTAACATTTCTTCTGGGCAGCTGAGAACTGCCCAGACCATGAACTTAAATCTCTGAAGGACCCCTGGCTGTCTTTGTATACGTTGCTTCATTTATTACGTTACAGAAGATAATATCCTAAAACATAACTGGATTTTTTTTGACAAGCTTTTATAGGTCCGCGTAAAAGATTCTGTCTTCTATTTGTATAGTGAAGTACATGACAGGAATTGAGCCCTCCTGGGATGCGTTTTTAATTGTTTTCTTGTCAGTGGTATGTTTATGGAAAGTGAAAACCTAGTCACATCTTGCTGGAATTGCAGCAGTACTGCTGTTCTGCTGTATAGTGGCTTGGGTTGTGTGGCACTTTGATTACTGTCCTTTGCCCTCGCATTAAATTAAGGCCATTTATTTTCATGAGCTAGTTCACATTTTGACTTATCAAGCTCAATAAACATTTATTGAGCTCCTGTTCTATATTGTGTTCTGGAACATGGTTGTAGAAACGGATTTTTATGTCATGTTAGAGTGTAATGAATGGGTAATGTGATAGTATCATTTGTGCAAGTTAAAGAATAATTGGAGATAAACATCAACATTAGTCTTGTTTCTGAAGTTTTTGAAGCTCGTTATTTTTTTAGGCTTCATTTTACCCCATTTTCCTCTGTCCTGTATTCTTCTTTAACCTTTGTTTTGGAGGGAGGAAGTTTTGGATTGATACATATTTTTATAACCAATTAACATTGAGTTATACACTTTCAGAGACAAGTTTGTAGAAGGTACCTGTGCTGATAGATTGTTTTGTTTACTTGTTGAATTGGTAACTGCTGAGCTCCTTAGAGATGTTCCTGGGTGGCGACAAATGGTTAAGTGCTTGGCTGCTAACCAAAAGCTTGGCAGTTTGAATCCACCCAGAGGCACCTTGGAAGAAAGACCTAGTGATCTGGTTTAAAAATCAGCTACTGAAAACCCTACGGAGCACAGTTCTACTCTGACACACTGGGTCGCCATGAGTTGGAATCAACTTCACAGCAACTGGTTTCTGAACCTCCTTAGAGACTGTTAATAGATAAAAGAACGTTTTTGTTGCCTAGGAAAAATAATTTCTACTTCAGTATTCTTCTTTTCCCCCCTGAAATGGATTAGGTTTTAGAAAAATACCTTTTGGATATTTCTTTCTTGAGAAACTCCCAATCAGAACAGTAGTTATCTTGTTTAAGTAAGAACTCTTGCCTCAAGTTCACTAGTCAGCTTACAGATCATTGAAGGGTTTCTGATTTGGACAGTTCAGAAATTAGTTTTAACAGGATAGTTTTACTTTTTCCTGTCTCTGTAGATGTTTTGATTTTGGAGACACCTAGCACACATTATAGAAACATATTTCCTATTAAAAATGAAGAGAGATAATCAAGAACGAACGAAACAGGTTAATTCTTAGCAGTTTTCTGTTTTGTGTTAAAAGACCTGAAGTTAGAGTGAAGAGAATTCAGAGGCAAGACAGAATATCTTTCAGGTAGTTGATATTCTAACAGCTATTTGTAATATACGATCCAGGGCATAAGGAAGTTGGACCGAACTAAGTGTGGTGCACACAGGACTTGAACTGCGACGGCATCGTTGAGCCATAGAAAGGAGTACTACGGGTGTTGAATGCTTTTCACCAATAGGGTTGCCTTTAAGGATGGTTTTGGATCTTAAATGGATGTTTGCAGGTTCATAGAAAAATTACTAGCCCTTGCAATGTCTTATCTATACCTGTAGCCATCCTCAGTTTCTCTTTTCGAGTCCCAGAGGGAGAGGTTTCCTTTCTGTCTAAGGCTAGTGGCTCTGCCACTGTTTGGATCACATCTTTCTGTTTCCTCAGAGACATTGTTAGGTCAGGTGTCTGAACTTTGCCATTTCCTGTCCCCCAGCCCCCTCCCCTACACCAGTCTTTGACCTCCGCTGTTTTTCCACTTGGCACATAAACACTTTCTGGTGTTTATCTTGTTTGTCTTTGAAGCAGAACAAAACCTATTCTTTAACGTCGCCCACGTCTATTAGCCACTCTTCTCTTCGACCCTTCATAGCCGAGTCCTCCACCCACTCACCCAACAAAAACCTGCCCATCCTACTTTTCCAGGGGTAGTCCATTTTTAACAGATTGGTGTGTGTCGTTCTAGATGTTTTCATGCATATGCACGTGTAAATATATTATTATGTTCTTTAAAGATAGCATATATATATATATATAAATCTTAATAGGATCTTATACATACATTCTATTCTGCAACACACCCCTCCCCAACACACACACGCACTTAATGATCTATAATACAGCAAGCCTTCTTGAAAGAATAATCTGGACTTGCTGTCTATGGTTCCTCACCTTCATTTTTTTCCTCTGCTTCCTATAAGCTGGCTTTTGCCTCCACTACCTGAATGAAAGACAAAATTATCTCTTTTAAAAGTTTTTTAAAATTAATATAATCAGAGGTAAGCAATTCAAAGGATACAGAAGGATATGGATGAAAAGCGCCCTCCCCAGGGGACAGGGAAGGGCACACAGGGAGCTTGAAGGTTCAGATGATGTTCTGGTCTTTTACCTGGGTGTTGGTAACTTATTTCTCATTTAAAAGGAAGTTTGTTACTCTCTGCCTCAGCCATCCAGCTCCCCTCTTGGTAGATAACAAGTGTTACTGGCTCTTTGTAGAGCCTTCCAGGGAGACCTTCTGTGTTTACAGATACATAACTGGTGTCCTGCTCTGCACATGCCTGTCCCTTGGTCTCTTCTCTTGGTGTCTTTTCTTGGTGAGGGCTCTGTGTTATCCCATGAAGTTTCTTCGTTCTATTTTATGGCTGCCCTGTATGAATGTGTGCTGAGTTATTTAATCAACCCCTGTTGATGGACATGTTCTTCCCATCTTTTGTTATTACAGACAGTGCAGTGCATAAACCGCACACGTGCTGTCGTTTCACATTTTGGTGAGTGTATCTGTAGGATAGAAGTGGAACTGGTGGTGGGTCAAATGGAATGTGCGTTTGTAATTATTTTAGATATTGCAAAGAGATAGGGCCTTTTTATATTCCTGCCTTTCCTGCAACAGTGTACAAGAGTGCTTGCTTCCCTAGACCTTCAGTTAGCAGCATGAGTTCCCAGACTGCCCAGCTTTGCCATTTAGTGAGGTGGAAACTGTATCTTAGTGTTTTGTTATTAGCTGCCATCAGGTCGGTCTCCAACTCATAGCGACCCCATGCACAGTGGAATGAAATGTGCCTGGTCCCTGCGCCATCCCCATGACCATTTTGGATCAGACATGGTGATCCATAGAATTTTCATTAGCTGATCATCCAAAGTAGATCACCAGGCCATTCTTCTAATCCATCTCAGTCTAGAAGCTTTGCTGAAGACTATTCAGCATCATAGCAACCTACAGCCTCCACTGACAGATGGGTTGTGATCGCGCATGAGGTGCCTTGGCCAGGAATTAAACCCCGGTCTCCTGCATGGAAGGTGAGAATCCTACCACTGAACCACCATTGCCCCCGTATCTCTGTAGTGCAGTTTCCTTTTTCATTCCTCTCATAAGTGAAGTTGAACATTTTTCAAGTGAGCCGTTTTATTTATTTATTTTTGCTGAGCTGTCCATATCCTTTGTCCTTCTCTGTTGGGTTACTGGTCTTTTCATCATTTTTATTATTAGGAACTCTTTCAGTTCCGTGAAAACGGTCCTTTTTTCTGTAATAGAAGATGCAGGTATTTTCCAGTTTTTTTATCTTGTCTTTGACTTTGTCCACAGGTTTTTTTAAAGGTCATATCTCCCAGTCTTTTCTTGTATGAGTACTGGGTTTTGTGCACTGATTTAGAAATGCCTTCCACACTTAAACATTATAAAAGTATTCCCGTATAGTGTTTTCTGGTCCAGAACTTGTATGGTTTTGCTTCTTACATTTAAATCCTTGATCCATCTGGAATTTATTTTGGTGTAAAGTACAAAGGTCGCTTTATTTTTTCCAGATGACTACCCAGTTGTCCCAGTGCCATTTGTTGAATAATCCATCTTTTCCCTCACAGATTTAAAATGATATTTAGGTTTACTTCTGGACTTCCTATTCTGCTTCACTGATGTCTTTATCTGAAACGGCCTCTTATTTGACAGATTCCTTGGATACTTTTCAGGACTTGTTTGTCTTTACCTCTCAGTAGTTCTGTGGTTTTTCTGCCCATTGGAATCCCTGGAGGAGCCCTGGGAATGCACTGGTTAAAATGCTCGACTACTAACTGAAAGGTCAGTGGTTCAAACTCACCAGTCACTCCACGGGAGAAAGATGTGGCAGTCTGCTTCTGTAAAGATTTACAGCTTTGGAAACCCTTTGGGGCAGTTCTACTCTGTCCTATAGGGCTGCTATGAGTCAGAATCAACTTAACAGCATTGGGTTGGGTTTGGTATGTCCCGCCCTTCCCCTATGCTGGTTTATGGTTCTGGTTGTGGTGCTGCTGCTTTTCCTCTGCTTCTCTGGATATCTGTTTTCTGTGTCTTTGGTCATTTAATTTCTCGTCAGCTTTCCTGCCTTTTTGCTGATGGTATTCTTCAGACTTCTGACCTCCTTTTTTTTCCCTCCTCTTTCTTTTTACTCTGTAATTCATGACATTTTCAGCCATGCTTTCGCCAAACTCACTGATGAATCCAAAATCTATATACCTGACTAGACCTTGAGCTGTAACTAAAGGTTATACGAATAGCTCCAGAAGCAAGTTTCTCTCATCCCATCCCTTAAGCTGCTCTTCCTGTATCCCCTGTCCTCCTGCAAGCCAGAAAGCCATGCCTTTTAAGTATTCTGCCCTTTTTTATCCTGCAACCAATTTGTCACCACGTCCAGTTGATCCTAAATACTTTTATAGATTTGTTCTCCATTGACAGCCTGCAGCTCCAGTTCATGTCTATCTCTCCCCTCTCTTTCCTCCTCTCTGTTTCCCCTCCCTTAGCACACTTGGCATGACAGTCACATGTACGGCACACTTCTCTGTAGGCCAACTTAGTTTTTGGGCTCTTTGCCAGGGAGCTAGGATATAGATTAAAATAGCCTTCAGGGAATAAGCTAACCCTAGCCTAGTGTAGCTCCCCTCCTCCTCTGAGTCAAGAACACTGGAACGCAGTGAGGATGCTCTTCTTTTAGAATAAAGCTGATGTCATTGTTTCATGTCTACAAGAAACAACTTTGTAGTTGCTCTGTTGTGTTTTTTTGTTTTAATTAAATCATTCTGAAATTTTGGTAACTTAACTATTTTTAGAAATAACAGTGACATGCCCAACTTCTGACCTTGACCTGGGTCTGGTGTATTATACCTTCTTGTGTCCCAGACCTTACTCTTAGCCTCTAAAACAGTTTCCATGGTGTCATCAGAATGGTCTTCCTAAAATGCATGCAGGAGTATTATTCCCTGGCTCATTGCTCTTAGTATGGCATGCCTTTTGTGACTGCTCATTGCCTGTCTATCCTCACTGCTGTCTGTACCTGCATCATTCATATTCACTCTGTTCCCTCTGTCCTTTGAGCTTCTCTGTCTGTACCTACATTGGTTCATATTCATTCTGTTCCCTCTGCCCTCCGAGTTCCTCTTGTCTTTACCTTCAGACATTTATATTCACTCTGTTCCCTCTGTCCTCTGAGCTCCTGTCTGTACCTGCATTTCTTCATATTCGCTCTGTTCTCTCTGTCCTCTGAGCCTTTGCAGATGCTCTTCCCTCATACTGGACACCTGGTTAACCGCAGCAACCCCACACCCCATTTCTTGGCTCAGACCTACCAACCCTTGACACTTCCGTTACTTCCTTTTGTCCTGGACTTGACCCTATATTACTATAGATTTCTTTAAATTTCCATCACAGGACTCTGAGCCCTTTAAGGGCAGAGACGCTGAATTTCATGTTTCATTTGCCAGAACCTAGAAGTTCTTAACACCTAATTGGGGCTGTTTTCCTACAAGCATCTGTGCAAACCTAGTGTTTATGAAAAGTCACTGTGGTGAAAACTTTTTTTTTCCTTTGTGCCTTTTTTTCCTGTGGCCATATTAGTAATACCTGTTACCAACTTCATATTTTTCCTTAGTTGGTTTTATCCAGTGACTGTGTTTCTCATGTATTATATACTGTAGATTATAGTGAATTTGAAAGTGATACTATCTATATTCTATTTTCTTATTCTTGATTTTAAAAGTATTTTTCAAAAGCTGGCATGCAGAAGCTTTCACTGGGAGAAACTCTTTGAACATAATAGTTTTGTTTTATATTATCAAGATTCCAAAAAGCCAGTTTATGAACAATTAAACTGATAGTTGGGGAGAAAGTCAAATGGTATTCTGATGATCATGTAGACTTGTCTACTATGGAGGTATGTTTGGATTAATGTTTTTAGTTCTAAAAGTAAGAATGTTTTCATTATGTCCCCTTAAGCCTATATATTTTAGTTTATTATAGAATGGAAATAAAGTGAATAAGTGTTAAAGTTTGTTTTGTATTTTTTTAATACTTAAGTGAAATCAGATTTATTATAAAAAGGGAGCATTATGCATTCATTTCCTAATTATTTAGGAGTTTAACCTAAAAACTTCAATAGAATTGCTAGAAGGAAATTATTATACTCTCAGGAACTTAGATTCTTACTGATTCACAGTGAATCTAATTAAAACGTGTATGTAGGAACAACTTCTACAAATACTGTCTAGACCAGAAAAAAGATTAAGTTGTTTGAAATAAGAAGAGAAGTAATTTATGAGGAAGAGAAACAATCTTCCCCATCTCTTTTGGGTATTTTAATAAGATGTAAAAGCTTGAGAATAATGCTAACAACATTGTTTTAATAAAGTTAGTAAAACTGAGATATTCTTCAAACCCGAGTAGTGAAGTTGTTTTGGAAGCACTGTGTGGTGTGTTTTACTCTATGTGGACACACGTGCATGCAGTAATGTTTGGAACTTACCCACTACTTGTGGCAGCATCTGTTCTTCTCTGACTCCGGGTTCCTGATACAATCTTTCATGTCCAGGTACTTTTGCAAGGTGTAGTATTTCTGAGAACACTTGTTTTTGTATTTTTTTCTTTATTTTAAAGAATAGGTATGAAGCTCATGAACCAGTGTACTTTAGTAGTTGTATTGGGGAGGCTAATTTACCTCTCAAAATGGTTTTTTCTTTCTGAATTAAATCAAGAGGTGAAGTAGAGAACAAATAGTCACAGAAAGGGAATAATGCCAATGAAAACAAACTTAAATATTTACCCTGTTCAAGGCACTGTTCTAAGCGCTTTGCGTGCGTTAATTCAGCTAATCCTCATAACAGCTCGATGAGCTAGGCACTATTTTTGTCCCCATTTCAGCAGTGAGAATGTGAGAACATGGGCATAAAGAGGTTTAAGTAATTTGCCAAAGGTGACAGTAAGTGGCTATTTTTATTATGGAAAGGCAAAATTATAAGTTAAAAATCGCAGCATTAGAAGTGAGAGGGAAAACCTGAAGAATATGAAATGAGCAGGAAAAAGGAGACTGAAACGCTGTGTGACTTGTAATGGTAGGAAGTGTGGCATCACTCATAGCTTTTGTCAGCACTGCCAATGTCCATTGCTGCCACTGG
Source organism: Dugong dugon (assembly GCA_030035585.1). Taxonomy (NCBI): domain Eukaryota; kingdom Metazoa; phylum Chordata; class Mammalia; order Sirenia; family Dugongidae; genus Dugong; species Dugong dugon. The sequence goes on from CM057478.1 coordinate 32,176,506, forward strand.
GCTTGATGCTGACTTCTTGTTTAGGATCTGTTGTCTTTCATAAAACAGTTACTCTCCCACCCACCTCCACCCCCAGTTATTCATTTTTATTCATTCAGTAAAATAAGACTTCAGCTCAGAATCCTTAGTACTAAGGTAAATTTTTTTTTTTTTAATTTAAAAGTAAATTTTATCTCTAGTGAAATGTACAGAATTTTAGTGTATCGTTAGAGTTTGGGTTTATCTTATAAACCATTTGAGTTTTGAGAAGTGCATAAACCTGTCGCAAACCTTTGTCAAGATGTGAAACATTACTGTCACTCTAGAAAATTCTCTTGGGCCATTTTCCAGGCAGTTGCCGCCCTCAGTCCCTGCCTCCCAGAGGCAACCACCAATTATGGTTTTTTCTATCATTGATTATCGCCTACTTAGAATTTCATATAAATGGAATCGTAGAACTCCATTTTAATTTTATCTATTAGCTTACCTTTTTGCATGATTGTTTTTAGTGGTGGTTCTAGGGATTACAGTATATAGTCTTAACTTTTCACAGTCTACCTTGAGTTAGTACTGCACCACTTCACATAAAATGTAAGAATCTTAACGACCACATTGTAATCATTTACTTTCTTTATCCTTTATCTGGTGGTTATCATATGTATTACATGTATTATAGATCCGATAATGCAATATCGTTTTTACTTTAATGTGAGTGCATTTTAAAGAAATTAAATGAAAAAATAATCTTTTATATTTACCATTTTTGGTGCTTTTCACTCCTTACTAAAGGTCCAGCTTTCTGTATCATATCTCTTTAGTCTGGAGACCTTTCTTCTGCAGTTTTTGTAGTGCAGATCTGGCAAGAAATTCTCTTTGTTTTCCTTTATCAAAAACTTCTCTTTCACTTTTATTGTTGAAGGATATTTCACTAGATATAAAATTCTTTGTTGACAGTTTTTTCTTCCAGGGTTTAAAGAAGTTGAGACACTGTCTTCTTGCGTCTGTTGTTTTTGATGCAGAGTCTGCCGTCATTTGTTTCATTGTTCCCCTGTACGCAATGTGTCATTTTCCTCTGGTTGCTTTCAGGACTTTCAGGATCTTCTCTATGTCTTTGGTATTTGAGCAGTTTGACTTACGATATGCCCAAGTGTCATTTTCTTGAATTTATCTTGGTGTTCTCTGAACTTATTCAATCTGTAATATATGCCTTTTACCAAATTTGGGATGTTTTCAGCCATTACTTCTCTAAAAAAATGTTTTTGCCTTATTATATCTCTCTTTCTGGTATTCCAATTACATTTACGTTAAACCTTTTGTTATTGACCCACAGGTTCCTGAAGCTTTGCTCATTTTTTTCCCTACATCTTTCTCTATCTCTTTTTCAGATTGGCTACTGTCTATTGATCTAGCTTCAAATTCACCGAGTTTTCTCCTACATGGAGATTTGTTAAGCCTACCCAGTGGATTTTTTTTTTTTAGTTCAGAAATTGCTTTTTTTTTTAGTTCTAGAATTTCTATTTGGTACTTTTTGTAGTTCCCATTTCTCTTCTGAGGTATCCTATTGGTACAGTTATCAGGAGCATATTTTCTTTGTGTTCTCGAGGATAGTTGTAACAACTGCTCAGTAATTCTAGCCTGCAAATTCCAATATACGAGTCATCTCGGGGTTGGTCTCAATTGATTATCTTTTTTCTTTGTATAGGTCATGCTTCTCTGTTTCTTTACATGTCTAGTAATTATGCATTGCTTCTTGGATTTTTTGAATGATACATTGTAGAAACTCTTGATTTTGTTATATCCCCTTGAAGAATATTGATTGTTGTTTTGTTTTAGCAGCCTGTAAATTTGGCTAGACTCGGATCCAGACAGTCTTCCCTGTGATGATCGGCAGCTAAAATCTCTGTTCTTTCCACCTTAGCTTGGCTCCTTGGAGTCCACCCCAGTGCATGCTTATTTCAGGGCTCACGCAGATTTGGGCAGTTTATGTGCAGAATTTGGTGTTCTCCTTCCAAAGCTTTCTCCTTCCTGGGGTTTCCCCCTCACTTTCCAGCAACTGCAGTCTACCATAGTTCTGATCTCTGGTTTTTCAGGCTAATAAGATTGTGGAGTTCTGAGTTGTAGCTGCCCGTTTTACTCACGGGGTCACCATGAGTTAGAATCAACCCAACAGCAACTGGAAATCACCCAGTGCTAGTCTCTTATTCCAAGTGTAGACCTCCCTCTAGTTTCTGCCTGCTTTTGATTGTATTACAGGGCCTCCAGTTTATTGTTTTTTATGTTTTGTCCAGAGTTTATAGTTATGTGCAAGAGGATTGGTCCAGCTACTCAGCTATTTTTGGAAGTAGAACCACCTGCTTTTTATAATTTAACTGTTGTGGTAAATATGGACCATATGTTCTAGGAAAGAGTAATTCTCCCTGAGAAAGTGTAGCTGTGAAAGAGGGTTTTATACCGTCACGTTTGCCTTTCTAGAGAATAAGGTACTATGCAGAGAAGAAGCTAGCTGGCCTTGTACCTTGAAATTAGAAGGTACATTTGGAGACTGTAAATGAGATGATTATATACATTTTCCAGCACTTAAAAACTAAACCAAACCTGTTGCCATCAAGTCAGTTCCGACTCAGTGACCCTGTAGGACAGAGTAGAACTGCCCCAGAGGGTTTCCGAGGCTGTGATCTTTACAGAAGCCAACTGCCACATCTTTCTTCTACAGAGCAGCTGGTGGGTTTGAACCACCAACCTTTCAGTTAGCAGCTGAGTGCTTTAAGCCACGAGGGCTCCTTTCCAGCAGTTAGTAGGTACTAAATAACTATAAGGAGAATAGGTGTGTGGGTGAAGTTCTGGGGGTAGTATGAAAGGGCAGGCTTGGGCTCTGTCTTACCCATGGTGGTAGAATTCATTTGGGCAAATCCCACTTACCTGTTGGGTACTGTGTCAGGTCATACCTGCTGTGCAAATGAGGCTTGATATTGAGACCCAAATGTCTTTTTTGTTCAGTTCAGCTGAGCCCTTTCTGGTCTGATCTTTCCCATCATGGCTAGCCATAAGAGAGTGGGTCTCCTTGACTCTCAGAGGCAACTTTGCCTTGTTCCTAATAGGTGTCCAGTAAGGACTCATTGAATGGAATTTCTGGCTCCTACAGAAATAAAACTCAGGGACCTATTTTACTGGTACTTTCCAGACCTTTGATAAATTTTTATGTTCAGCCAGATGTTTCCCACTCATTTTTAGCTTCTTCAGAAGGATACGCTTTTTCTTTCTCATCCTGGATGCCTGAATGGTCTGTAACTGAACTTATATCATGACTGGTGTCCCCAGAGGATCATACAGCAACCATTGTAGTGTGCTGACTGCTTTGAATGGTTTATCTCAGGCAATCGAATATTATATCGGGGACTAAAAATGGTCCTCCTAGGTACATTTTACTTACGATTCACCAGTTTCTCAAGAAACCCCCAATATTTAAGCCTACTTTTAGCCAAAATATTCACAACAGTAGTATTTTGTGTAGTATGTACTTATGCCAAAAGGCCTGAAGATAAAAACCTACAGTGAATGCCTCCTTTGCCATCGTTTTGGATGTGCTAGTCCATGGAATTTAATTCTAGCTGACATTACAATGTAAAGGAATAATACTGGAGCCTCTACATCTGTAATGGTTTTAACCTTTTTTGGTATTACACATGTCACATAATTTAATCTTTTCTGGATGAGAGAGGGACCACCATCCGGAGTGTATCATTTTATATTCAGACACAGTGTTGCCTTCAGAGTTTATTAAGAGTGGGTTGCTTGTTCCCACGTGGCTGTGCCTTTTAAAATTCTGCTTTTAAAAGTGCTTCTGTGTTTTCCCTCACTGTCTTCTCTTGCATCTTGATGCTCCCATTGTACTATTTTGTAGCAACCATTGATTTCTTTATACTGGTCCTTCCTCTTAAATTCGCTGCCTGTTACCTCCTCTGATCTTGTTGGGACTGTGGTAGTCTGACTGCTCAGAGAGGGGCCTTTCTTGGCTTACCTCCTCTTCCTCATTTGGTCACTGACCTTTGGATATTTGTGATTCGCTCATGATGTACAACTGTCTCTTATTGAGTACTTGCTATGTGACAAGCTCTGTAAGAGCCACTTTATGTGGAGTCACGCATTTAATACAGTAATAACCCTATGAAGTTGATAGTACGATTGTCCCCATTTCACAAATGAGGGTGCAGAGACTTGGAGATATCGCACAACTAGTAGTGTGAGTAGTAGGGTTGGGATCCCTCCTGAGTTCTCTGTGAATCCAAGGAGAGTGGTTGGAATTACTATGTTGTGATTCCTTCTTTCCACTAATTTTTTTTTTTTTTTATTTGTGATACTTTTTCTGTGGTAAGTATAACAAAACCTTTGTCATTTCAGTGTTCTTCACATGTATAGTGACATTAACTTATGTTCATTATGTTGTTCAGTCATCAATCACCTTTGTACCAAAATTTTTCCATCAACACTAATTTTTTCCAAGACATTATTAGCTCTGGAATTTCTGCATAGGAAGTTGATAATATATTCCTCTAACTTTTTATTCAAATGTTCTCCCCAGTTTGATTGGCATTTGGACTTATCTGTGCAAACATCTTGTCATGTGTTGCATAGTCTCTTTAGTGGAGGGAAGTTGGACACAAACAGTGAAAGATAGCCATGTTCAGCAGAGAAGGTTGACCCCATTTTCTGCTAGAAATTGTAGGAGTAAGTTGCTGGAAGCTAGTGGGCAGGGAGGGAAAGAAAAAGGGTAAAAGGGTAGGATGGCAAAAAAATTGTTTTTTTCATACATACCCTACTTGGCAAGATGCTTGGAATCTTTTACATATTATCTCTTAAGTCATAACTATTAAGAAGGTATTTTAACCCTATTTTATAGTTCTACATAGCAACAAAGTATTGTCTCTACCCATGCCAGGCCTCTGACCTCTAGTTCCATGCTCTTTCTACACTGTTGTGTCTCTGAAGCAATGGTTCTCAGCTACAGCTGCACTTGTGAATGGCTTTACAAACGTGTTTACAACTGGACCCCACCACTGAGATCTGATGTAAGCCATCTGTAGTGGGGATCCTGGCATGGGAGTTTCTAAAACTCCTCTGGCATATCTCCTTAGGCTTGGGGATTCCTGGTAGAGGCTAGCTACTCTGAAGACTGTGTTTATTTTTTGGTGGAAATCAACAGGAAAGTAAGATTGGTTTGGAAGAAATTTGCTTTCTAGTGTCCTTGCTAGGACACATCTGGTGAGGTACTGGGGCCTCTGCAGAGGTTTTTTTTTTGTTTTGTTTTTTTTGTTTTTTTGAGTGGTAATCTTTTTTTTTTCTCTTTTCCTTTTTTAATGAGTAGAGTTCTAGGGTAAGAAATACAAAAAGGAATGTTTTTACGTGGAAAATGGTTTTTTGGTTAGCATTGACTTTCACTTGGCCTAACTCAGCAAATAACTTACACTATTAAACTGTCTATTTTCTTGTTGTGGTTTTCAAAAACACATAATTACTATTTTAGTAAAATACTTGCTGCAAATCACTTTTTTTTCTTTTCTATATTTTTACAGTTGACTTAAAACTATTTAACAGATGTTATTCCTTCCTCGGCCCCTTATTATGCATGTGGGCTATTTGGGAAATAAATGAATATATTTCATTTATTAGAGTTTGGGTCATAGAAAATTTAGAGTTCATGTTTTGCACTTGAGGGACACGTGGCCCAGGCCTGCTCCTTGGCCTTTCAGGGCTTCAGCCGTGAGGACCTCTCTGCCCAGCTCTCTTGCTTCAGGTGTGACACTTTCTATTCCTGCCTGGAAGGCCCTTCCTGTGGGCCTTGGCTGGGCCTGTGCACCCCTGCTGTTGCTGGCCCGTCATTTACAGGTAGACACCGACTTAACGACAAGCTTCCATTCCGGTGACTTTGTTGTAGGTTGGTTCTGATGTAAGTTGAATACCTCTTTTTTTTTTTTTTAAATTTTCATTATTATTGCCTTTTATGATCAGTATCTTTATAAATCTGATCTTTGTCTTTGGGGGTTAGAAACATTACATATAAACTTACAGATATATTTTAACGTTGTATGTAATACATATTACTAATGATAAGATGTACAAAAAAACAGAAAACACAGTCATAAGTGCAGTTTGTCATAGCTCAAATTTCAATTTCCATGTCTTAAGTCAGGGCAGCCTGTACTCTCTTTGAAGCTGTCTTGTCTGTTGTTTTGCTCTGCCCCTAAGAGGGCAGAACCTCTTCTGTCTTGTTCCTCCTGCCCCCAGCACTAGAATAGCTTTCAGCTGGTGTAGGTGATGGTGGATATTCAATGAAGGAAAGAGTAGCCAAAGTTTGAAGTGCATGCTTCTATTTTACCTTTTCATATTATTTGTATCTTGTAGAAAGATGCTTATATTTAGACCTAATATCTTTAACTTTTTTCTAATTCACAAGTGGTGACTCTTCCTTGTAGAGAAATTAGAAGGAGAAAAGTATAAAATAAAACACTGAGATGAAATACTGTTAATGTTTTGGTGCGTGTCTTCTGTCTTCTTTCAGTGCCTGTGTTTGTATGTACACGAAACGGACATATTATTATAAATTCTACCTTACTATCTAAGTGTGAGTATCTGAGACCTTTTGTTTTATGAAATTATTTTTAAAAGGCTGCGTAACATGGATATAAATTTGTTTAAATACTCAGATATTCATCTGTTGCTAGAAGTTTAGGTTTTTATAGTATTTTTGTTCTTTCAAAGCTAAGATGGGTCTCCTTGCACACAAACCCAGACTGTCCTTGGGATAGATTCCTTGCAGTGGGATCAGTGGGCCAAAGGGTGGGATATAATGGAGTTTCTTGCATACTGCCTCATTGCCAGTCGGGGTGAGGCCACTTGCTCACCTTTGACACCGTGAGCACTGACTCCCAAGAGCATTTTATTTTATTTAAATAGCTTCTCAAGCTTTAGAATTGATGACACCTTGCCATGGCAGAGTCTATTTTTTAGTGGCGTATCTGTTTGCGGTATAATGGATTGCTTTTGTGTGGCCTTTCTCACTGTGGTCTTATAACGCCCACCCAGGTGATTGGGTGGGACTATACAGTTAGGGTAATTGTAGCCCACCAAGGGGACTGGTCAATTTTGCTATCCCGTTGGGCTTGAAATAGGCCACTCCAGAGGTGGGGAAGAGAATCCCACCACAACCAAGGAAGAACAGCCAGGAGCCAGCACATCCTTTGGACCCAGGATCCTTATGCTGAGAACCTCCTGGAAGCAGGAGACCGAAAGAGAGAGAGAGAGCTCTGTAACCCTGAAGACGGTGAGAAGCAGTGGCAGGAGAGACCCTGCAGCAAGAGATGGTGCGGTGGGCTTCCTGGCCCACAGAGAGAGAAAGCTGAGTGCCTTTGGGCAGATGCCTAGGGCCAGGGAGAGGCGTGCCTCTTCGAGTAGCTGGGAAGAGGCTGTCCTGATGGAAGAATTGTATCCTGAGGGTTCCTGAACTGAATTGTAACCTATTACTTCTCTAATAAACCCCATAGTCGTGAGTATGGTTTGTGAGTTCTGTGTGGCCATTGCAGTGAATTATCAAACCCAGTAGAGAGTGCCGTGGGAGGGATGGTTGGTGTCAGAATTGGTAAAGCTGATGGAGAGAGGAGGCATGTCTGACCCCCGCCTCATAGGAATCAGCCTTGGGCTATTGATCTTGAGCCGCCTCCTTCCTTGGGAAGTTAGAGGAGGTCAGACACTGCCTCCACACCGTTTTTTCACTTTTTAAAGGCAAAGATGTTGCCCTTAGTTCCAGTGAAGGGACCCATGTGTAGCTGTTGTATAGGAGTGCATCATCTGTGTGTCTTTGCCCGTGTGTTCTCTGCACGAGGGTAGGCAGGCGCTGGGAAGGGGAACACAGTCCAGTCAAGTCTGAGCCTGCCCTCTGGAGAGCGCACCTCACAGAGGTTCTCGGGGTGCCAGCACCTTGTGGTTGTAGCGCTCCCTCCCTCCGTGGGTGCCTCTTACTGAGCAGTCTATTACAGCACTTCAGTTTGTTTTATTGCTTTCCCAGCTACACTGCGCACTGTCATGATAATAGTAATAACAACCTAATATTGATGAATACTTAGTTTTTCCAGCACACTAAGTACTTTAAGTGTATTTTATTTAATTCTCACAAAAGCCCTGTGCCTGAGTGAGGTTAAGTAACTTGGCCAAGGTTACCTGGCTAGCAAATGGCTGTGCTCCTGCTTGACCCCTGAACTATTGCCTCCTGACCATTGTGCTACACTTGCCTCCATGGACATAATCAACAGTAAACCTCAGAGTCACAGGGCCTAACATCTGCGTGCAGTTCTCCTCCTTCTGGCCAGGTGACTGTGGGTGAATCGTTTATGGACACTCAGATTTTCTTGCTTTTAAAATGGAGATAGTAGTTTGATCTATTATGCAACAGTTACTTCAAGGAGCACATAGATTAAAGTATATACAAGCTGTTATGGATTGAATTGTGTCCCCTAAAAATACCTGTTACCAATTTGGCTAGGCCATGATTCCCAGTATTGTGTGATTGTCCACCATTTTGTCATCTGATGTGATTTTCCTATGTGTTATAAATCCTTTCTCTATGATGTTAATGAGATGGGATTAGTGGCAGTTATGTTAATGAGGGAGGACTTGATCTACAAGATTAGACTGTGTTTTAAACTAATCTCTTTTGAGATATAAAATAGAGAAGTGAGCAGAGAGACATAGGAACCTCATACCACCAAGAAACAAGACCCAGGAGAACAGCACGTCTTTTGGACCCGGGGTCCCTCCGCTGAGAAGCTACTCAGCCGGGAAAGATTGATAACAAGGACCTTCCTCCAGAGCTGACAGAGAAAGCCTTCCTCTGGAGCTGGCACCTTGAATTCGGACTTTTAGCCTACTAGACTGTGAGAGAATAAACTTGTCTTTGTTAAAGCCATTCACTTTTGGTATTTCTATTTTAGCAGCACTAGATATCTAAGACGCAAGCATAGTGGATAAATGGTAAAGAACTATACAAAGTATGATTATAATACTAGTCTTTTTTATTATTTTACTCTTCTACAGCGTTGAACAAGTTTATTTTGTAAGAGCCAGAGTATATGTATCGTTGCATTTTAGGCGTTCACTCTGCACCTTGCTCTTTTAACTTATATCCTGGCAGTCTTTTTAGGTCAAAACGTAGCTTTCTTGCCACGCCCTCTCTTTTTACAGCTGCGTAGTATTCCAGTGTATAGACGCATCGTTTTTCAACTCATCCCATATTAACAGCACTTAAGTGTTTCCAGTCTTTGGCAGTAACATACAGTGCTGTAGTGAATAACCTTGTCTACATGTAATTTTGAATGTGTTTGACTGTATCTGAGGATAGAATTGGGATTGTGTGTGTGTGTGTGTGTGCGCGCGCACATGCGTGTGTGCATGCTTTAAGTGAAAGTTTACAGTTCGAGTCAGTTTCCTATACAAAAATTTATACACAGATTGCTATGTGACCCTAGCTGCTCTCCCTATAATGTAACAGCAGACTCCTTTCTGCCCTGGATTTCCCATGTCCATTCAACAAGCTCTTGTCTTTTTTTGCCTTCTCATCTCACCTCTGGACAGGAGCTGCCCATTTAGTCTCATGTATTTACTTGAGCTAAGAAGCATTCTCTTCACCAGTATCATTTTATGTCCCATAGTCCAGTCTAATCTTTGTCTGAAGAGTTGGTTTCACGGAATGGTTTCAGTTGTGGGCTAACAGTCCGGGGGCCATGTCTTCCGGGGTCCCTCCAGTCTTAGACCATTAAGTCTGGTCTTTTTACTAGAATTTGAGTTCTGTACCCTACTTTTCTCCTGCTCCATCAGGGACTCTGTTGTGTTCCCTGTCAGGGTGGTCATTGGTGGTAGCCAGGCACCATCTAGTTCTTCTGGTCTCAAGCTGATGGAGTCTCTGGTTTATGTGGCCCTTTCTGTCTCTTGGGCTAATTATTTTCCTTATGTCTTTGGTCTTCTTCATTCTCCTTTGCTCCAGGTGGGTTGGGACCAATTGATGTATCTTAGATGGCCGCTCGCTAGCTTTTAAGACCCCAGATGCCACTCACTAAAGTGGGATGTAGAACATTTTCTTAATAAAGTTTGTTATGCCAGTTGACCTGGATGTCCCCTGAAAGCATGGTCCCCAGACTCCCCACCCCTGCTACTCTGTCCCTCGAAGTGTTTGGTGGTATTCAAGAAACTTCTTAAGCTTTTGGTTTAGTCCAGTTGTGCTGACTTCCTCTGTAGTGTGTGCTGTCCTTCCCTTCACCTAAGATAATTCTTATCCACTATCTAGTTAGTGAATACCCATCTCCCTCCTTCCCCACCCTCCTAACCATCAAAGAATGTTTTCTTCTGTGTTTAAACCATTTCTTGAGTTCTTGTAATAATGGTTTCATACAGTATTTGTCCTTTTGCAACTAATCTCACTCAGCATAATGCCTTCCAGATTCATCCATGTTATGAGATGTTTCACAGATTCATCATTGTTCTTTATTATTGCATAGTATTCCATTGTGTGAATATACCATAATTTGTTTATGCATTTGTCCGTTGATGGTCACCTAGGTTGTTTCCTTCTTTTTGCTATTGTGAACAGTGCTGCAGTGAACATGGGTGTGTATGTATCTATTTGTGTGACAGCTCTTATTTCTCTAGGGTATATTCTAAGGAGTGGGATTGCTGGATCATATGGTACTTCTATTTCTAGCTTTTTAAGGAAGTGCCAAATTGATTTCCAAAGTGGTTGTACCATTTTACATTCCCACCAACAGTGTATAAGTGTTCCAGTCTCACCACAACCTCTCCAACATTTATTATTTTGTGTTTTTTGGATTAATGCTAGCCTTGTTGGGGTGAGATGGTATCTCATTGTAGTTTTGATTTGCATTTCTCTAATGGCTAATGATCATGAGCATTTTCCTTATGTGTCTGTTAGCCGCCTGAATGTCTTCTTTGGTTCATATCCTTTGCCCACTTTTTAATTGGGTTATTTGTCTTTTGTTGTTGAGGTTTTGCAGTATCATAGATTTTAGAGATTAGACGCTGATTGGATTTGTCATCGCCAGATTTTTTTCCCAGTCTGTAGGTTGTCTTTTGACTCTTTTGGTGAAGTCTTTTGATGAGCATAAGTGTTTCATTTTTAGGAGCTCAGAGTTGGGAATTTTTAACTGTGCGTGAGGGAGGAGGCAGGCTGGTGTTTTCTTGTGGAAGATTCCCAGAGTGGCTCTGATCCAGTCTTCCCCATGGAGAACCATTGCCTTGTCAGTGAGCTGGCCTGTCCTGTTGACTGCCACATCCTGCTTCATTTCTTATCTGAATTCCAAACGATTCATTTAAATTACAGCATAGCTAGAAGATTGAAGTTCTGGTCTCTGAAGATACCACTTTACCAAGCTTTTCTTAAAGCAGGAACTTTTGACCCACATCACTTAGATGTTGAATATTTGAGCATCTGCCACAGTGGTGAAGAGCTTGACTTAAGAGCTCGGCTGCTAACCAAGAGGTTGGCAGTTCGACTCCACCAGCCACTCTTTGGAAACCCTATAGGGCACTTTGACTCTGTCCTGTAGTGTTACTATGAGTCAGAATCAACTCGACGGCAACAGGTTTGGTTTTGGTTTGATTCTGTCCCTTGCCCTCTTCCAGGCATTGTTAGGGCAGATAGGAAGGATAAATTTTAGGGATCCATCTTCGGGAACTTAGTGGGTAATCAAAACAAATGTATATGCAGTTCCAGTTAGAGTTAAGCATTTAATTGGCTTGCCTGGGATTGAACTGGGCAAGATGACATTAGGGGAGGCTACTATGGACTTGTTCTGATTTGGTTTTTGCCTAAAAAGCCTTAAAGGTTTATTGGGTTTATCAGCTTTAGCCCCAACCGCCTCCCCCAGTCAAATTGCCACAGGACCTTGCAGTGGAGGCATTGTCAGCCCAGCGCACAGGTGGCCACTGGACCTCTGACATGACTGTGCTGTGTAGGCGCGTGAGTGGGGATCCTCGCCTGGAGTCTGTTGGGGTGGGAGCTTCAGGGAATATGGGGGCAATTACAGCTTTATTGTCACTACCCTCTAACTGAAAATTTAGCATCTTCTTAAGTTAATGAAAACAGGCAGAAAACCTCAGCACTCGTGACCTTCTTACTAGTTGAAATCACAGATATTTTCATATCACATTATCATTTATGTTCATCCCTGTTTTCAAATTACATTAGACCCACTTACTCAGTGTGTTAAAGAAGTGCGTTTGTGTTTTAACACTGGGTTGTTTTCTGTACACTTGGTTTATTTACAATCCTGTGCACTTTATACATTTAAAACATAATTCTGAGAGGGGGTCAGTAGGCGTCATCACACTGCCAAAGCAGGGCCTGGCACAAAAAAGTTTAAAGGTTAAAAACATCAGCTCTGAAAGACTGTTATTGGATTGGAGCTGTACGCTTCTCTGTGGCCATCACTGTTTGGGGGTCCTCCTGAGGGCAGTCTGAGGACATGGGATTTGAAATGTTAGCATCTGCCATTCATATGTCTTTGATGATATTTAATGATACAGATTTTTTTTTTTAATTAAAATTGTTCTAAAAGTGTGGTTTTGGTCCAGAAATACCAAAGTAGGTTTTAAACACAAAGCTATAAAGAAGCCTGTGTAACTTTGTCTCTCTTAACAGATGTTATGAACTTACAAGAACCTTATTTAAGAAAGGTGTACATACCTGAGTGAGAGAATTAGGAGGGGTCGTGCTGTCCTATAAGCATGGCTTTTAGGCTGATGCTTTATGCAGGCTTGTAATCATTGGAAGGGGTCTTTGAGTTAATCTGATCTAATTCCCTCTGCAGTGCTGGGATTAGCTTTTGCATCCTACTGAAAAGGCTGGTCCACCTTTGATTATCTTGATCGCATCATCAGGATCTGCTGATAGCTTGTTAGGACTCTCAGGCCCCGCCCCGACCTGCTGAATCAGGGCCTGCACTTCAGGAGATGTGGAGGCATTTTGCACATTAAAGTTTGAGAAGCAGCAGTCTCTATTTGAACACCTGTAACAATTAGAAGGTTAATTTTGTAAGAGCCTGAGTGTAAGGTTCTTGGGGACAGGTGACTGTCCATTATTCCATTTTTGTAACCTAGGTGTCCAGTAAGTATTGAACCAAAAGCAGCTTTCCTGTAAGAACCACAGGATGGTCTGTGTGCCACGTGACTGCCTGTAGCCTGCTTTCATTCATGAGTTATAGCTGTGTCAGTCCTTTATTAAATATGGTGAAATACTCTGATGATTGCATGTAACGTAATGTAGATTGCAGAAATTTTACTTCGAAACAGCGGTGCTTTTTTATATCTGTTTAATCCTGAATTTCATTAAAATCTGGTGATAACAGTCATCCATTTAAAAGATAGTTATTATGTGCCTGCCTTGTGCCAGACACCGTTCTAAGCGTAGGCAATACAGCAGTGAACAAAGCAGACAAAAATCCCTGCCCTACTGAGCAGAGAGAAGACCTTGCTCAGAAGGTGACACTGGAGAACAGACCTGAAGGAAATGAGGGAGCAAGCTGTGCACATGTTGGGGAAGAGCGTTCAGCAGTGGGGACAGTCAGTGCAAAGGCCTTCAGGCTGACTGCCGTCATCACAGGAACCAGGCACTGGAGGCCCACCCTTGGAGGTCGTAGGAATGACCGGCTTTGATGATGAGCTCTGATTAGGCAGCACAGTGGAGCGTGTACGAATCGTTCGTTTGAAAAATTAAGTGAGGTCCTTGCAGAAGAAAAAAATTTGAACTCAGTAGAAAAAATATCTCAAGGTTGAGTTGGGCTTGGCCGCTGAAGAGCGTTCTGTCGTGGCCTTCCTAGCAGTAGCAGCAGGCGACATTTGGAACTGATCAGGTCTGTGTCCTCGTGTACATCCGCCGGCCGCTGGAGCTGTGCAGTGTGCGGATGAGTCAGAGAGCATGCGAGTTAACTGCCCAGGTCACGTGGGCAAATTAACTCCACCAAAAATAACCCAAAACAGCATTTCTGGGAAGTGCAAGGGAGGAGGCACCTTTCAATGTAAACAAAGGAGCAAAGTAAAGACAAAGGCTCGGTTGGAAAAAGTGAACATTTGGAAAACTAAGAATCGCTTTGGCATAAAATATTGAGGAAAACGTATTTCTTTTCCAGTGATTATAATTTTAAAGAGTTTTCTTCAGAGCCCTTTTATTTGTGTCAGATGCAATGCATATATTTTGATAGAGTAGTTTAGAAGTTTTTCCCCTTCTATTTGTAGCCACGGCAAACAGACCTTCAGCCTTCAGCTTTTCCTGTTAAGCCTTGGAAGGAACTTCCTGTTTTCTCTGGGTTTCCTCTTTGTCCTTGCTGGGAATTGACAAGATGATACATTCCGTATGAAACCGGGAAATGGGAGCATCAGTGGCTGCAAATTAGAATCACCTGGGGAGCTTAAATAACAAAACATGAAAAAGGCCAAACACCAGTGTCCTGTCCCCACACCCAGAAATCCTGATGTAAGTAGGATGTGTGGGACTTGGCACCGACTGGTGTGTGTTCTTTTAGTGCCTTGGGGATTCCAGTGTGCAGTCAGGATTGAGAACCAGCATCTAGTCCATCACACGTAGGGCTCCTGATGTTCATAGTACATTCTCCTCTACCCTGCCCTTCTCTCCCTTCTCCCTAGCCGTTTAGAGTGAGGGTCTGATTCCTTGTTTGTGGCTTTTTGGGATGTTTTGGGGCGGGCAAGTGAAGTGTGTGCCAGAATTTGTCTCTATTCCAGTGTCTCTATTTGGGGCAGGAGAGGTTTATCACTAGCCAATAAGGTTGGTACTTCGCTTGTTGGTTGTCAAGGCAACTAAATATCTCTGGCCGTAGGACCAGGACTCAGAGTTACTTACCACAGTAACTAGAGAGTATGGAGATTCCTGAGTCAGGTCAAATATGATGGACTACTGTGGTTATGTTTGTTATATAATGAAAAATACTGACCTCCTACGTTGTTTCCCAAAGTAATATTTACTACTTAGACTAAAAATCTTGCTCTTTGAGTAATTACTTGTACCTGTCAGTTCTCTTATCTTGTTTAATGGGAAGGAAGTTCATTTTCGAATCTACCAGCCACTCATTGGAAACCGTATGGGGCAGTTCTGCTCGGTCCTATAGGGTTGCTATGAGTCGGAATTGACTCTACAGCAATGGGTTTGGTTTTTTGGTTTCTAGCCATTGAATGATAAAAGAAACTCCCAAATCTAAAGGAAATAATCCAATTTAGTTCAACCGTAAGTATAAATAAAAAATATAGTTTCTTGATAGTATCTTGTTAATGTTATTGAAAGGGTTGACTTTTTGGAAGCATCCTGGATGGGTAGGATTGATTTTCTCAAGTTATGAACTTCCAGATTAACTACACTTGTGGTGAGTGACTTTTCTTGGAAGGTGTCTTTTGTATCATATAGGAGCTATTAGTCCTGAGTGAGATGCAGGCAGCTTCCAGAGCCCAGAGAGGGATCCCGGCTGCATGGGCTTGGCGGAGGCAGTAGCGGATACAGTGTGTGGTCTCACTGCAGCTCTTGGTCTGTAAACGATTGAACGCCACTGTCTACATAATACTGCAAATATTTGGTTGTGTTGTTGTGTGCTGTTGAGGTGATGTCAACTCGGATCGACCCCATGTGATGGAATAGAACTGCCCCAGGGGTTTTCTAGGCTAGGATCATTACAGGAGCAGATTGCCAGGTCTTTTCTTTTGCAGAGCTGCTGGTGGGTTCAAACTGCCAACCTTTCATTTAGCAGTGGAGCACTTAACTGTTGCGTCCCCGGGGCTTCTTTTATTTTAACCTGTGTTGGTGGTGTTGTGTGCCATTGAGTCATTTCCAACTCATGGTAGTCCCATGTGACAGAGTAGAACTGCCTCATAGGTTTTCTAGGCTGTAATCTTTACGGGAGCAGATACCAGGTCTTTTCTCTCAAGTTGATGTGTGGATTCAAACTGCTAATCTTGCTGAGCACTTAGCCATTTGCGCCACCAGGGCCCCCCATAAATATTAGGTTAGAAAATAAAATAAAAATTTTGATTTAATTTTTTTTGTTCGAATGAGGCAGGATATACCTATAAAATCAGAGTAGGGTCATCCCTGTCTCTCTAGTGAGTTACTTCTCAACAAACCTAGGTGCACAGATGCGTGGAGGGTATTAATGAGGCAACAAGGCAGAGTTTTTGACCTTTGTATAGGTTAAGAGCTCAACTGCTAACCAAAAGGTCAGCAGTTCGACTCTGCCAGCTGCTCCTTGGAAATCATATGGGGCAGTTCTGCTTTGTCTTATAGGGTCGCTATGAGTCAGAATCGACTCGATGGCAATGGGTATGTTTTTTGTTTTTTTTAACGTGGGAAGGAGCCCTGGTGGTGCAGTGGTTAAGCGCTCAACTGCTAACCAAAAGGTTGGCGTTTGAACCTACCAGCCGCTCCCCTGGAGAAAGATATGGCAGTCAGCTTTTGTGAAGATTTATAGCCTTGGAAACCCTATGGGGCAGTTCTGCTCTGTCCTATCAGATCGCTGTGAGTTGGAATCGACTCGATGGCAGTGGGCTTGGGTTTTTTTGGTACTTACATGGTGTTCTTTTCCACTGTTTGCTGTACACTGTGTTCTGTGGCTGCTCTGGGCAGTCTCCTTGCCGGCTGTACTGCTCCCTTCCAGCCCCATCGGGAAGGTGGACGGTCACTGCCCCTGCTTTATAGAGCTCTAGGCTCTGCTTCCCTGGGCCACACCTTTCCACAGCGAATTGCAGGATCTGTACTTGCAAGTGAGCTTTCAGGTTATTTTGATCAACCTCCATCTACTGTATAAGTAATGAAAATAAAGGCCAGAGAGGCGAAGCCGGTCTCAGCTGCTCAGAATTAGACCAAAAGTCAGTGCTCATCTTTTTCCCTTTATATTTTTTCAAAAAGGAGGGGGGGTCTGGTGGCGCACTTGTTAAAGCGCTTGGCTGCTAACCAAAAGGTTGAGGGATCGAACCCACCAGCCGCTCCGTGGGAGAAAGATGTGGCAGTCTGCTTCCATAAAGATTATAGCCTTGGAAACCCTATGGGGCAGTTCTACTCTATCCTGTAGGGTCGCTATGAGTCAGAATTGACTCAACAGCAGTGGGTTTATATCCAGAAAACACACACAGCCACTCATGCCTCCTTTGATAAATTTTAAAATCTTACACCTTTCTCTAATATTGTTTGAAATTTTGAAGTACATTAAATTGTGACTGTAAAGAAGTCAAAGCATTGGTAATTTTTATTCTTCTAAATTCTACAAGTGATAAACATTTTGGGCACTAAATTTTCAGATACTGATCTTTACTGAGGGGGGAAAAAAGTTGTTGCATCCCCTCCTACCCCACCCAAAAAAGTCTTAATTTCCTTTGCAGAGGTCAGCACAGTTCAGAGTTGCCTTATCCTTCCGGGCCCTTTTTATTTATTTATACACAGACAAGTTCATTTTAAATCCAAAAGAGGGAGAGCAGACTGGATGACACTTACTGTTCTGTGACTTGTTTTTAAACTTAATATATGTGGGGGCACTTTTATTGTTCCTTGATGAGTGTATCATATCCACAAGTGAGTGTCCTGTAGCTCATCTAAGCTCTCTGAGGATCTTTGAGATGCTCTCAGTTTCATGATTACAAACTTGGCTTCACGGAGCAGCCTCACACACGTCTTTTCCATGTGTAGGTACTTCTGTGTGATGCATTCCTAAAAATAGAATTGTAATTTTACAATATGTTTTTTCCAGCTGTACTCCAAATAGATTGTATTGTGTCTTTACCATTGTTTTTAGAGCATTTTGTGATTTTTGCACGATTTCTAGAAGGATGGTGTTAATCCTGTTGTATGACTCGTTTTACAGGAAATCATATGACTTAAATAAATACAGAAGTAAAGTTTTGTTTCACATCTGGTATATAATTCATGCCAAATTAGCTAATGTAGTTTCTAGCCAACGTAATGAACCACTGACACAAGACACAGAGAAAGCTGCCATGTCTGGTACAGTTACCTGGGCTGTTTTTAAAGTTCATTGTGGAGTAGTAGATTGGTGAACTTTTTGTCTTTCACAGGAAGTGCTTATTATTACACAAGTATCACAAGTTTTACAGAAAAATTTCAAAGTAAGATAATTATAAGTAGCTTTTAAATAACAGTGAAAATCATTCCATATTAACTAACTGGAAGGAAATAAGATGATTGTATTTCTGTTCCCTCAGATCACTCCAAGGACTGAAACCCCCATCAACAGTGTCAGTAGTAGTTTGGAAAATGCACTACACACATCAGCACATTCCATAGAGGAGTCGCTCCCCAGGAGGCCTTTAGGAAAACACTCCAAAGGTGAGTCTAACTTTGGGTTCCACAAGTGCTTGCAAATGGTCAGAGGGAAGAAGGTGCGCTAGATCGTGGAGAGGAGGTCTTTGTGATGGTACTTTACTAAATGCTGGTAGGTCTTTTATAAATGCTCTTTAGTGAAGGGTACTATTTGTTTAAATTCTACAAGAAATAGATGAATTTGCCTTGGCTCCAAAATTTCAAATATTGTTGTTTATTAAGGGGGAGAAACTGAAAGTACCCCATCAAAATAAGTCTTAGATTCTAAGCAGCACTATCCTATAGAACTTTCTGTGATGATGAAAATGTTCTCGTATAAGCTATCAAACATGGTAGCCACAAGCCACATGTGTCTTTTGAGTACTTGGAATGTGGCTAGTGTGATGAGGACCTGAATGTTTAATTTAAACGTAAATAGCTCAGTGTGGTTATTGGCTACCGTATTGGACTTCATTGTTCTAGAGGAGCCAGTAAGCAATTACGAGGTGATGTGTGACACTTTTCAGATAGAGTCTCTTGCATGCCTGGCTTTCTGCAAGCCATTCTAGACAACAGATAACAAAGTTGAATTTATTTGAAACTTTATCAACTACATGATTGTATAGGAGAGTTTTTAAGAAGAGAATAGAGGTGATTGTGTAGGACTACTATATTTTTTCACAAATAACATGCCCACACATACACCGTGCATGTCTCGTGGCATTTCCAGAAGTGAATTTTGGCCTCATTCACCTGTCCTCCCATGTTACTGATAATTCATATCATTCTGTTCATTTTCTTTAATCTGTTGCTTATATGTATACAAATAGTCTGAAAATAATACTTTTGCTCATAATTGTATAATAAATGTATAAGCTATGGTCAGGAAGTCATGGGTTGAGTTTGGTAGTCCCCCAGTAATTGGAAAATAAACAATCGATACTGTACATTTGTTTCTATTAATTTAAGTTGATAATACCTACATTAAGTGAAGTTTCCATGTGGTCAGAAATAGAAATTGATGTCAGCAACATGTAAAAAAAAAAAAAAAATTGGCATAATCATGCTTACGCAAATAACGTGTGGAGGTTTGAGGTGTGTGGTTGGCAAAAAATGAATAATGTTCATGTTGTTTGTGTAAAACAACATAATAGATAATAAATTCCAGGTATAAGAAACACTTGCTGTAGTCTGCAGAGTCATCAGAAGGGGGAGAAATCAGGATCGGGCTTCCCTGTTTGGATCCCTTATAGTAAGGGAACTTGAACTTCTACATGCAGCTTTTCTTTGTTTCTCTCCTTTTGTTGTTTGTAGCATATTTGTTTCTTCTCCTAGAACTTACATGCTTCAAGGTCAGGAGCTGTGTTTGGTTTTGTTTGTTGTACCCTCCTGTGTTTCCCCCATGTCTCAAGCACAGTGCTTTGTACTGCACAGATGCTTAAGTGAATGAATAGTGATTGAAATAAGCCTCCACTCTGACAACATCAAAGAGAGCCACCCATCTCGGACTGTGGTCATAACTCTGGAAATAATCATTTCTTACCAACTGCAACCTGCGTTTATGTTCTGGTATTAAAACATTTAATCGTTACAACAGCCCTGTGAGGTTTTATTACCCCATTCAACCCTCATAACACTCCTAGGCATGTGTGTAATAATTTCCATTTCACATGTGTTCACTCCTTCCGAGAACCCACCTCTCTTGTTGGAACATCTCTACCACGTGATCATCCTGAAGATGCAGCGCTGCTTCAGCTTCCAGAGTGGAGAGCTATTACCTAAATTCTGGGCTTTTCTCCACTCTGAAAACTGCTATTTTCCTTTTTCCTTCTGAATGTTGTCCAGGAGATAGGCCTCCCCAAGGAGCTGCTACTTTTGTCCCCAGATAATCGACACTGGACTCTCTGCCCACCACACCTCCTTCTCACCTTAAGGGGTGGCCTTGTCTTTACCCTGGCATTTATTCCTTGAGACTTAATTATTGAGACACCCCATTGCTTTTCTGTTGTTATTAATTTCAAAACATAAGGCCAGAAAAATCGTATGGCCATTATTTGTGTTTGTCTCTTGTCTGTATGCTTTGGTGCAATGAGAGAGAGAGGATGAGCCCGTTTTCACAGGAGCCGTGGCAGATCTGTAGTATGACCATCGTCGTCCTTTCTCAAGACTAATGTAGTACTTAGAAAACATAGTAATGAGCCAAACATCATTATCTACATTACCATCATCTACAGGGTGTATTCTCCATCAGTAGCTCATAGGAATAATAGTTTCTCCAGAAGCTGGCCAGCAAGTTAACTTGGTTTTATTAGTCACATTTCTTGTTAAATTCTTTTAGTGTTTTGTTGGGCAGAGGTTGTTGCTTTTCAGTTCTTACGTCTTTTAGTTGACATTAGGTGATTACCCCACTGTAAATTCTGCCCTCCTGGTTTATTGATGTTTTAAATTGTGAAACATCATACATCAAGAGTTGACATGGCATGCATTCCACTGGTTTCCTGATACCACAGTTACCTCGTTTTCCTCTTGCCTTTCTGCCTGCTTCTGTTTCCTTGGAAATTTCCTCTTAAATATTAGTAGTCCCCAAGGTGCTTTCCTGTTCCTTCCACTTAATACTTTCTCTGAACAATCTTACCTAGGCCCTTAATGTAGCTATCATTAATGTGTTGATGACTTTAAAACCTCTAACTCCAGCTGAGACCCTTCTCCTGCACTCCAAATCCACATTAACCAACTGGTAATTGAATATTTCCGCCTAATGACCTGCTGGTATCTCATAGTTGGTATGTCTAAGATGGAACAGTTGTCTTCATCACCACCCTCTCAATTGTGTTTCCAGTATTTGTGATTGATACCAACATTCAGTCATTTAGTGCAAAGACCTGGAAGTCCAAGACAGCCCTGTCTCCAGGCCGAAGCCATCACAAGACGTCTCAGGTTTCTTCCCCATCATCTCTGCCACTGTCTGCAATCAGGCCTTCATTTCATCTGCCACCTGGTGGGGCCTTCCACCTCCCGTCTTGCTCCTGTCCAGTTCTGTCTTCAGGCAGGATGTTCAGTCAGTACGTGTGGAGTCATGATACTCCTCCTTTGAAAATGTGTCACCACTTGCCAGCAGTCACAGCTGGTGTCAGGTGGCACGTCCTGAGCACCAGGCGCTGCATGAACGTGGTGTGTGCTTGTTTTCATGTCATTCCCAAGGTCCTGTGAAGTGGGCACCATTGTTCTTTTGTTCAGGGGAGGACATGAGGGAAGCCTTAGAGAGATCCCGTGATTGTGCCCAAGATCACTGAGCTAGAAAGTGTCATGCATCAGCCCTTGGCACTGACAGTGGCAAGCCCATGTTAGCCACGACATGCCTGTGAAGTCTGAGTCTCTCCATCTGCTCTCCGTGTCCTTGGTGGCCTGGCCTGTCTTTGCCTTTGTCCCTTTATGGTCCTCCTTCCCTGTCTGGTCTAATCTGTCACTCATCTCGACACACTGTCGGCTCCAGTGACTCTTGGCTATCCTCAGACATGGTGCACTGCCACCCTCCATACCCTTTTCTCACATCTACTCCAGTATTGCTTCTCTGAACTTCTGGCTGGTGGTGTGCATGGTCCATACTAGTGCTGAGTAACATATTTGTCTTCATGTAGCAATACAGGAGATTCCTCAGGCCCCTAAATCGAAGTGCCATATCACTAACCATTCAGAATGGGAAGTGTACTCATTTCCTATTTTTGCTACTTTAGAATATGTCTTTACTCTTATCAGCTTGATATTTTCTAGATAACGTTCTACTTTTTGTTTCTGTCACTATTTCTGGAGAGCTAACAAATCATATTAATGCCAGGTAACCACATGATAAAAAAAACTAAACAAAAATAAACTATAGTGTTCTTAAGTATAAAGCGATGTAGGAAATAGGAAAGAAGGATCAGTTTAATCAGCCTAGTAACGATTATTCAGATTTTAACAATACCAAAAGAAGTAATGCTTCTAATAATTATCTTCATTAACACAGACAACTAGATGAAAGTGAGAAAATAAGCTGGTATTTTAGGAACATTATTACTCAGCTAAGACTCTTAAGAATAGTTTTTAAATTTTAAAATGAAAACTGGATTTCAGTAATAAAATTTAAATCAGGAGGCATCTTAGATGTTTTTGTAGTTTAAGTATGAAGAAACTGAATTCTGTTGTATAGAACTAAGGAGAAGGGGATATTTGTGCTAGAAAATGATTCTGGTTCCCCCCCCTTCCCTTACGTCATTAGTGGCATCCCCTTTTTTTCCCTGAAAACTAAATATTTTTGTTTGTTTTTTTAAAAAATAATATTGTGTTTTTGGTGAAGCTTTACCCAGCAGTTTAGGTTCCCATTCAACAATTTCTACATGGATTGTTCAGTGACATTGATTACATTCTTCACAATGCATGAACATTTTCAGTATTTCCGTTCTGGTTGTTCCATTTCCATTAATCTAATTTCCCTGCCCCCTTAAATTCTCATCTTTATTTTAAAATAATAATAACATCCTCTTTTCTGTGATTTCTTTTAACATAGTTTTGGTAATGTTTGAGATGGTTTTTTGTTATTGGCCGTATAGAATTAATCTCTTTAATAAAGATACATTGGAAGCAAGTAAGACATATTTGGCAGAAAGCTAGCAACCACCCAGTTTTTTCTAAAAGGCTTTTAGGGTAGAAAGGGAAAATGTTTCAAAAGAGTAAGTCATTCTTGAGGTATATTACAGCCATTATCTTATAGGTATCTTGTTTTGTAAGTCCTGATGTGAAAAGTTAGCATTTCCAAATTCTCTGAAGATACCTTGGCAGTCAAGGTGACCCTTAAGCTTTAGCAGTTTTAACTAAGAGATTCCTGGTCCATAAATCAAAATGTGATCCTAGTCCTGGCTTTGTGACCGCCTGGCTGTGACTATAAGTGAGACACAGTCCTACGTCAACTTTGACTTTTTGCCAGCCTCCTCACCATTTAGGATCACTCAGCTTGGCTATTGCAATCACACCTTTCTACTTTCTCTTCTAGCTGCTTCTCTCCTCCTCCAAAATCCATCTCTGCTTCCCTCAGGTCCCTCTTCTTCAGCAGTCTCCCCAGTCACAGGCTCCTGCATACAGCCCTTCTGTATTGTTCGGTTACCTGTTGCTTTAGGTAGAACCCGAGGCCTGTCCCTGAAGGCCATTGAGGGTCTAGTCCCACCCTTTTGTTATCTGCATTTGGTGGTGCCTGGACACCTGCAAGTACAGATACACTTGGTATTTCTTAGTGAACTGTGTGTGTTGCCTGATCCCTTCCATTGATAGCATTTCAGTTTTTTGTTTTTTGGAATTGTATTGCAGCTGCTGCCCAGATTAATTTTTGAGAAGTTTTTCAGGTGCCCATCTTGCTGCCTACGCAATTGGGCATCCTGATTAAAAATAGCAGGCTACAGCTTGCCACGAGTGCAGTACAGTGTGTGAAGTGGCAAGGAGTGAAAACCGATGAGAGGCCTACTCTCTTCCGGGAAGGTGGTGCCAAAGCACACGCTGCTGGAGTGATGGAGGAAAGGGCCCCAGGGCTGGCACACCGTGTGTCGGGCTTGCTTCACCTGCACCTTAGGTCAGATGTGATTTGACTTTTTTTTAATGTGTCTATAGACTTAGAGTTTTGATATTCTTATTTTGGTAGGACTTCCTGTTCAGTGGGCGACATCAGCCATTACTTCTCTGGGCCTTCCTTGGTAGACTTCCTGCCATGTTCCCCTCTTCTTCAGTTAACATGAGTGTGAATGGCTAGGGAATATAGGAAGTGCCCTAACTCCTCTCCCTCCTCATCTCCACTCTACCTTCCCTTCACCCGACCCTTTCTAGTTATCTTCAAAGTTGTGGGGAAATGAAAATTAAAGTTTGTTTGTATACTTAATTTGTGTGGGCTTTTGTTCTACAGAAAGGAAATGTGAACTTGACTAGATATTTGATATTATATTCAATAATTACTGTTTTTTCTTGTAGGCATTATAGGGATATTATAGTTATTTGGTAGAGATCATACTGAAATATTTATGGTTAAACTGTAATGTCTAGAATTTAATATAAAACATCCAGTTTCGGGGAGGGGGGCTGTATGGTGGTAATGTGACTATGTGTATAAACGAAGGAGTGGTCCTGACTTTGTGGTCCATGTAGCTGGGTGATAGGGTCCATGGGGTTTGTTTTACATCACTTTGTATATATTTGAAATTTTCTATAATAAAAAGTTCTTACTTACAGTTTTAGAGTCTAATGAAGAATATCTTCATGACCTTGGGGTAGGGAAAGATTTCAAGAATTCCTTCAATTGAATACGAACACATCCAACAGCCAAACATAAAACTTTGGAAAAGGCTTGGCTAGGCAGTTCACAGAAGGGAAAATCCAGACATTCTAACAGAAAGGTGCACAGCCTCATGAGCGATGAGGACAGCGTAAATTAGCATAATGTAAATGAGGATATGCAGAGATGTAAATTCTTGTACACTAATGGAAGGAGTATAAATTGGTACACTGTTCAGGAAGACAATTTATTGCTATCTAGTAAGTCGTTTGAATTATAAGCAAAATAAAGCAGTCTGTCAATGTTAAATGTAGGAGTAAGCGGTACCTAAAAACCCAGTGGAACAGTTTTGCTCTGCACACATGGGGTCGCCTTGTGTCAGAGTCAACTCCACTGCACCTTACAACGAAGGTATTTATAACAGAAACTTTGTATCAGATTTCTAAACAGCATCAGTAATTAGGTATAACTTTCTTTTTAAATTAAAAAAAGTTTTTTTCTATAACTATCATTATTTAATTTGGTTTATTTTAAGGTTTGGCATCAAAACAGGCAGTGCTACGCACTGGTTTAGAAAAGCATCTGGTGTGCACTCACTTTGTTGGTCTTCAGTTTTTGTTTTAGCAAGCAATCAACCGGTTAGTTTCAGGCTGCAATTTCTGACTAGCTTTCTATGGGTTGTGGTTCCATGTGAGTTCAGTTTTCAAAGGCTCTGCAGTGCTATTTAGATCTGTCCTATGTGTGCATTACTTGGTGACCAGTCTGAGGCTTGGGCGGTGATGTAGTCTGTGGTTCAGATCTCAGAGTCTGTTGGTGCTGTTTAGAGGCAGATCCACGTGTGCAGCTTAGTGCTAAGCCCAGGAGTTTGTAAACTTTATAGGGTTGCTTCCCTGAACCCTTGCCTCTGTTATCTTTCTACTACCCGGGGGCTTTCATTATCCGTCTTCTGCTGTGCACTTTCGTGACCATGCCCATGTTTGGGAACAAGTGGCGGGAGGACAGAAAGAGAAAAAGAGTGAGGTTTCACCCAGCCCCCTTGGAATCACAGCTACTCAGATCGAAGAGGACGGCTTCCCTCCTTTACTGTTGCTCCGGAGGGATTCTGTTGCTGCCGCTGTCCCAGAGTTATTTGGGAGCTGGGGCACAAGAGAAGGGAGGAAGAAAAAGACAAATGGGGGCTTTCCCGCTCTCTGAGCATCAGGAATTCCCTTTCCTGTTCTTGTCCGGAGCTCATCTGAGGGCTTCCTCTGGGCTCTCTGTCCGGGCCTCAGCCCACTTGGGTTTCAGGCTGTGCTGCGTTCAGGCCGGGGGCCTGGAGGAGAAAGAACTGGTACATACCTGCTGGTGTGTTGGAATGTTGAACTCTGGTCTTCTTCCCAGCTCTTTTCCTCCTATTCAGGCTTCAGCGCTCTCCTGGGACTGCTCCGTGCCCTCCGTCTGGGGGTGATAGCCGCATGCAGGGGAAGAAACGGCACACCCTCTTCCGTCTGACTTGGAACCAGACTCCTCAGCAGAGAGCTTTATGGGCCATATTCAGTTACGTTTTTCTGAAATACAGGTTTGCCCAAAAAAGCAGGAGGAAAGCACTAAGACTTTCGTTATAGCGTAAAAGTCCAGTTAAAATCACCTGATTCTTAACGAAACTGTACTGGAAGAGTATGTCGGAATACTGTAGAAAGCATCAGCTAACACAGTACTAAAATAAGTAACTTTTAATCACAAAAGGACTTGTATATTCACTGTTAAGATGCTTTTTCTTTGGATATAATCACCTAAGTGCCTTCTTTATGGTTTAGTGTGTAAAGCTATTCATTGATTAATTATTTATATTCTCGGGATTGTTGATTATATCTTAAAGAAATAGATCTCTTCCTGCCTTAAGGCCTCTACCTTTGTTTGTTAAAATGGAAGCTCCACTTCAGGTTTTTGTTTGGTTTCTTGTTCTTACTCTGGAGGCACCAGCGAAGTACCGTGGATCTGTTTTATTTGGGTGGGGAGAAGTGTTTTGTTGCTTTTCAAACATAAATCCAGTAGAGCTAATTACAGTTAAATAATAAATATAAATGGGAGATGAGGAAATCAAAGACAAAAAAAGAAATGGCCTTAAGAAAAGATTTTCATATATAACTATCATGTGACCTGAAAGAGCCAGGAAAGATTTTGAGAAGTTTTGGGTCGGATAGAGCGTATGTTCTGTGGTTTGAACCTGTGATAATATAGGTGACTCCATTAGTATTCAACTTACGATTGTTTATAGAAAGGTATATGGGGGCAGTAGTGTATATATTCTGACAAATTGAAAGACCATCTGTTAGGTTTTAGAGTATTTGTACGCTCTCATTGGAAATGAAGGACGTGGTGTTGAGAAGGAATCAACTTCAGCAGGATCCGGGATATGCCGGTCTCCTCGGGACACTTCCATGTTCAGTGCCTTCCTGAAACCTGTTGCAGATTATGTTTTATAAAAGTCTGAACTTTTTGTTTAAAACTTTCAGAATCTTTTCCTGAAATCCTTGTAATTTTTTTTTACCCTAAGGTGAAAATTGTAAACATTAAAACATACTGCTGTGTGCATTTTAATTAGTGGATTTAAAATGATTAGGTTAATTTCCTCTTAGAGAATATAGAGACCATTTAGGTAGATGGCAAAGTAATCTAAAACTATTGTGCTGATTGTTTGGTGGTTGCCAACCCAATGATTACAGAATTCGATATTTGTAGTAGAGAGTTGATACTGGTTGGCTATCTTAACTTTCGGACAGTTTAATCTTTGCATGCTCTCATGGGTCCTCCTTCTGTTAGGAATGGCCGTGAAAGCAACATTCCAAGTGGAGGAGTGCTTAGCAAAGCAAAGAGGAAGAAAACTAGTGCAGGATGTCCTTTCTCCCAGCGCCTGCTTGGGATCATAAAGAGGCCCAGGGCTACAGTCACTTCAGAATGGAAACTTACTAAGCGATATTCATAGTTGATCTTACATTGTTTAGAGATTAGTACAGTTGTAGATTTAGCTTCTGGTTGCTGAGCCCTGTAAACTCAGAAATCTTAACTAATATAGTTTGCTTGTCATTTTATAGGAAGAACCCTATAAGATTTAGATACAAACACACAAAGATTTAGATACAACCTTTTAAAATCATATCATTCTTGTGCGTGCATAGAAAGAAAAATGTAATCAAAATAGACCCAATAAGATATCCTTAAAGTGTATTCACTGAGCCCCCACCTCTAGGAATCCCTTTTTGACTTGGTCAGGAGGTCTCTGGTTTCGGAGAGCAGTGTCCTGTGTGCTGTCCAGAGCACTGGTGAGGATGCATTTCTTGGAAGTGTGTTCTGCTACTGTTCTTGGGTTTTATTCTAAGCCACCAGTACCCAGTTTGCAGGTGTGTTTCTTCAGCCATCGCTTTACGGCCGCCTGGCCAGCAGCAGTCGTGAGATAACCATTGGCTGTTGTTGTAGTTATTGTTAGGCACTGTCGAGTAAGTTGTGACTCATAACGACCCTATGTACAACAGACTGAAACACTGCTCAGTCCGGCACCATCCTCATGGTTGTTGTTATGCTTGAGCCCATTGTTGCAGCCACTGTGTCAATCCATTTCATTGACGGTCTTCCTCTTTTTTGCTGACCCTCTACTTTACCAAGCATGATTTCCTTCTCCAGGGACTGATCCCTCCTGATAACATGTCCAAAGTATGTGAGACAAAGTCTCACCGTCCTTGCTTCTAAGGAGCATTCTGGCTATACTTCTTCCAAGACAGATTTGTTCATTCTTCTGGCAGTCCATGGTATATTCAATATTCTTGACCAACATCACAATTCAGAGGTGTCAGTACTTCTTCGGTCTTCCTTATTCGGTGTCCAGCTTTCACATGCATATGCGGCGATTGAAAATATCATGGCTTGGGTCAGGCACACCTTAGTCCTTAAAGTGACATCTTTGCTTTTTAACATTTTAAATTAGAGGTCTTTTGCAGCACATTTGCCCAAAGCTTTGTTTGATTTCTTGACTGCTGCTTCCTTGGGTGTTGATTGTGATCCAAGTAAAATGAAATGCTTGACAACTTCAGTCTTTTCTCCACTTATCATGATGTGGCTTATTGGTCCAATTGGGAGGATTTTTGTTTTCTTTATGTTGTGGTGTACCACACTGAAGTCTGTGGTCTTTGATCTTCATCAGCAAGTACTTCAAGTCCCCTTCACTTCCAGCAAGCAAGGTTGTGTCATCTGCATATCGCAGGTTGTTAATGAGTGTTCTACCAGTACTGATGCCGCGTTCTTCATTTAAGAACCATTGGTTGTAAGACTCATGATTTCAGAGCCACTAAAATGTGAGAGAAAAGCATGTGTCTTGGAATTACGAAACCAAGCCGTATTGTCATGCTATTTTGACTTTTGGTATCATCCTTATGATTGCAGCTTTCCTCCTCCTCTTTCAGTTACATGATTGTATTGGTTTTAAAAATTAGGTATTGATTCAATTATAAAAAGGTAGTTGAATGTAGTTATAGATTTTATTGAAGGTTTTGTGAGCTAACTTCTAAGATTTGAGGAAAATTCCTATTGTGCATCTTGAATAAGAAAAGAAGAAAATTTTGAACAACCAAAATTTTAAAAAGGGAAAAGTGTATCTTCTTGTCTTAGCACAAGAGGGAAGCCTGGTCCAGTCTCAACGGGTCCCTTTGTCCCAGCCCCGCTGGTCCCCTCACATACATGCCTATACATGCTACTGGACCCCAGCCCCATTTCTCTCTGTTCCCCAACTTACTCCCTAAATGGTGAGCTTGCTTGTTCCTTCTCAGTCTGCCTCTTAGGACGGTTTCTTGCTTTGGCCTGTCTTGCTTTAGCCAGATAACAAGTGGGCCACTTCACTCCGAGCCTTTCTGGTTGCTGCAGATGCTGTCTGAGTTGGCACCTTTGGCTCTGCCCTTGCCCTGCAGGTGGTGGCATGCTGTCTAGCCCCTCCCATTTAGGTATGTGTTTGCTTGCACCCTTCAGAAAGGTAGTGGGACTCCCGTGTGACAGAGGACACAGTCTGCTGGAGTGGCAGGGAGGTGAGAGGGAATAAGGAGCCCTGGTTGCGCTATGAGTTGGAATCAACTCATTGGCAGTGGGTTTTTTTGTTTTGTTTTAGTGGTGCAGTGGCCAAGTGCTCAGCTGCTGACTGAAGGGTCGTTGGTTCGAACCCATGTCAGTTCAAACCCACCAGTGGCTCTGTGGGAGAAAAGACCTGGCAATCTGCTCCTGTAAAGATTACAGCCTAGGAAACCCTATGGGGCAGTTTTGCTCTGTCACATAGGGTCGCTGTGAGCCACGATTGACTCGATGGCATGCAACAGCAGACATAGAATGGGTTGTAAATATATACTTGCATGCATATATATTTGCATGTTAGAATTATGAACTACGTTATGGAGATTTGGAAAATAAAAAAAAACCCTATATATAATTCCACCACTCAAACCATTACCCTGTCATTTTTGATGATTTGTTTTTAGTCAATTTTTCTTTTATATTTTAAACAAAACTATAATCATCTTAAATATACAATTTGTAATTTTTCAGTTGATACTATAAGCATTTTCCCATGCTGTTTTTGTTTTTATAACCACAGTGTTTCATGGCCACCAAATAGACAGAGTGCTTAACTAATTTTAAACTTAATGAAACCCCTCCCCCAGCAGGAGCCACTGTGACTGTCACATTAGATGCAGGGATCACTTCCGTGAGGGAAAGCCACTGTGGTTGTCCTTTACAGCAGTGCCCACCTTACTCATCTTCAGAGCCTGGGTCAGCACGGTGTCGTTCTCAGAAAGGGTAGCAGGAGAGAGAGTTCCACCTGGCAGAAAGCTGGCTGTGAACTCTTCATCTGGTACAGAGCTGCACCGCAGTGAAGGCTCCCCAGCAGCCGGCCTACACGGGGCTGTGAAGACTGCAGAAAGGTCTCACCAACCCTTGAGTCTGGAGTTTGAAAACAGCTGAATAATGTTCATCTGGTTTTCACATTTTCCTGTCCAGATATGAGTCACTTCCTGCTTTCAGACCAGATGGAGGTTTTTTTTACTTTTTTCATAAACCCTAATATTATTCAGTCCTGGAATATTTAGGTACACGTTGGTATTCTGTGGCCAGGGAAAATGCTGACCGTATTTTTCTGTGTTCATTGATGTTGTAAATGCTATTGTTTAAAAAACTAAAAGATAGGGGTGAGAATGATGTCATTGTGGGCAAGTTTAAAAAAATACTGACTTGGAAAAACATAAAAGCTATGTATTTGCTGACAGTCTGACTGAGGAAGTAAGACAGGAACAGTGAGTAGTTTCACTCAGTGAGGATAGGGAGGTGTACAACGTATAAATGTCGTGCTTTCTTTGTTTTGCCAGAAATGAAATAAACATTTTTATTTTTTAAAGTAATTCTTTCCTGTAGGGTGCTATTTTAAGCTTAAAATATTTTAAACCAAGTGGATTCTAGTATTTCCCAAAATGCATATCTACCCTGACATAACTTTACTAAATTTGGGAGTCTTGTAAGAGAATAATACTTAGTAAGTGAAGGTTCTTCCCCACCAGACTGTAACCCACAGACTGCAAGAATCGTGTCTTGTTCCCCACCAACTTCCCAGCACGTGGAGCTTAATACATGTATGTTGGTGAATGAACAATTGTTGGTTTAGAGCAGGAATTGGCAATTTTTGTCTTCAAAGATCCAGATAGGTACATACGGCTTTGGAAGCTGTACGGTTTCTGTCCCAACTCCTTATCTCTGCTGTTGCAGGGCAGAAAGCAGCCATAGACAAGATATAAACAAATGGGCGTGTCTGTGTTCCAATAACACTGTTAACAAAAACAGGTGGAGGGTGGGCCGGCTCATGTTTGCCAGCCCTGGTTTATTTAGATCAGTGCCGTCCAATAGAATGCCCTTCGATGACTGAAATGTTGTTGTCTGTGCTGTTTAGCATGGTAGCCAGTAGTCACATGTGGCATTGACTTTTTAATTCAATTTTAATGTATTTACATTTAAATAGTCACCCATGGTCAGTGGCTACAGCATTGGGCAGTGTAAGCTTAGAACATTTCCCAAAGTATGTTCCACAAAACAGTTAGTTGGTCTTTGGGATGTTAATACATGTTAGAAAAAGTAGTTCAGGAGTGCTTAGAATACAAAAAGATCTGGGAATCATTGTTTTGAAATAGATATATATATTGCAGGACTTTTCACAACCTTTGAAATGTTAGTGTACATTGATGGTCTATAAGAAGGAGGTAAAGCCTGCAGTGCTTCTCAGATTTTTCCCCAAAACTTCTTGGTCTGAAACTCTTGGGGGTGTGGTCCTGAGCATCTTAACAGAACTGGTGTTCCTTGGAGAACACTTTGGGAAACACACTGGTGCAGCAGACAGGAGATTGGCTGTTAGCAGGAGGTTTAACAATTGTTTTGATGAGTTATCCTGAATATTTCATGTTGGACAAAGCTAGTTTTTAAATGTGTAAGTTCTCCTAGTACACTGCCAAGTGACCTCTAGAAATAGGGAGAGATAATGAGGAGGGGGTTATGACACATGTTACAGCCTCCCCATTATTTTATTATGTTCCCTGTAAGTTATCCATAAAGGATGACTCTCCATACCTATAGAAAATATGGAAGCATGAAGATTCGGTTGTACTGAACATTTGAGAAACATTAGCATTTTGAATCAGAAGTAGGGCATACAGACCTTAGTGTGGTTTGGGAATTGGGAAACTACATCATGTTGGATAAGTGGCTGGTTAATTTTGAACAAATAGTTTGGCCCATTTGGAAATGCTGCTTAAAAATGTAAATGGTGTCATTTTACTTTTGAGGAGAAAAAATGCACCCGTGTATGTGGAAGAGGGGAAGAGATGGATGCCTTGAAACTCTTGGTGATGGTTTATCTTAATTTTGTCCTCGTTGCTTAGGAGGCCTTGAAAGCAGGATCAGAAGCTGGTGCTTGAGGAAACCTATGGCTGCGCAATGAGTCTTAGGGTCCACTTTTTAGAAATAAAGCTGGGACAAGAGCTATGACTTCAGTCCTTAGGGAATGTGTAATGTGGGGTGGCCTCTGTCACATTTGCATAAGCTGTGAATACCAGTGCAGTGCAGCTTGAAGGTCACAGATTGAGGTGTTAGGAAGATCTAGGCTCTCGATTTAGCTTTGCCAGTAACTGTGGAGCTATGGAATCACAAACAAATACCAAACCCGTGGAAACATGAACTGATTCTTCCAACAGGGAAAGGAGACGATGAAGGGATTATATAAGAAGAAGTAGTGAATGAAAGGGGAATGCCTCTTGGAACAGTGGTGTTGGTGGCTTCGTTCCAGAAACTGAGGAAGATGGTCCTAGGGCACTGGAATGTCACATCCTAGAGAGTCTTTGGATATTCGGATCCATGTAAGAGGCTGGAGAGTGTGTGTGGTTGCATGATGTCTGCATATTATCATGGCCAGCCACTCAAGTATCCAGAAAAAGCATATTTCATCTTTGTACAAACATCGTACGGGTGGAGTCTGACCTCCTCTAACTTCACTAGGGGGAAGGAGAATCAAGATCAACAACCCAAGGCTGATTCCCAGGGGGCAGAGATCAGACATGTCTCTGCTCTCTGCCATCTTAACCAGTTCTGACACCAACCATCCCTCTCACAGCACTCTTTACTTTTGTGCTGGGTTTGATAATTCATTGCAGTGGCCACATAGAACTCACAGACAATACTCATGATTATGGGATTTATTAGGGAAGTAACAGGTTACAATTCAGGTTCAGGGATGCTCAGGATACCGTTCTTCCACGAGGACAGCCTCTTCCCAGCCGTGCTTGCAGGCACACCTCTCTCTGGCCCTCAGCCTCTGTCTTGCTTAGGCAAGTGTTACAAAACTCTTTTAGCTCTGCTGATAAGTGCCCAGAAGCACTGTATTCCGCAAGTAAGCCTCCTGCCCAGAGACACTTAGTTTTCTTGTTCTGTTGGCCAGAAGCCCACCCTACCATCTCCTGCTGTTGTTTCTCCGCCACCCACTGCTTCTTGAGCTCTGTCTGTCTCCTGGTTCTAGGAGCGTCTCAGCGCAGGGATCCCGGGTCCAAAGGATACGCTTTCCACTTCTGCCTGTTC
Organism: Dugong dugon; assembly: GCA_030035585.1. Classification (NCBI taxonomy): domain Eukaryota; kingdom Metazoa; phylum Chordata; class Mammalia; order Sirenia; family Dugongidae; genus Dugong; species Dugong dugon. The sequence goes on from CM057478.1 coordinate 32,210,270, forward strand.
TTTCTTGGTTGTGGTGGAATCCTCTCTCTGCTCTGGAATTGGCTCTGTTTTAAGGCAAAACTGACCAATCCCCTTGGTGGGCTACAGTTACCATACTTGCACACTCCCACCCAGTCACTTGGGTGGGAGTTACAAGACCATGGTGAGAAAGGCCACACAAAAGCGATCCATCGCACTGCAATCTTATACACCATTTTTCAAAGAGTACATGGAAAGGAGAGAGAGACTTCCCAAAGGGAAGAAATAAAGCCTGAGAAGGCAGATGTATTTATGTGTAACTGTTTGAATGAGATGGAAATTATTCTTTTCCTTTTATCAGATGGTTTTCCTTGTGCCTGTGTCACAGAGTAGGGTGGGGGTGTGAAATTGCCTGTGTTGTAGCTGCAAGGCAAGGCCACTTTTGGCATGTGTTTGAGTCCAGAATGCACCAGAAAGTGTCTTTCAAAAAATTTTTACTTTCTCTTCTTTCCCTCAGCAAAAATTATACACATAACATTTGGAAAGATACCAGTTTTGAAGTATTTTATTTCTGTATTAATATTAAAATATAGTGAGATATCTACATGCTTAGTAAAATAACTGCTGAAAGGATAGATGCCACGAAAATTAGAGTTTTTTTTAATGGTTGTTAGTATGGCGCCGTGTTGAACTCGGTTTCTTGGAGGCAGTCGTTAAAATGGGATCCTCCCTGCACACATAAGGCTTCATTTTGCAATTTGTTGAACTCCAGGCCTGAAATCTCAATTTGAGGCAAAGCCTTCCTCCTGTTTCCATTCCAAGGGCATGTGAGCACAAGCCCAGTGCAGTTCCAATCTGGCTGCCCTTCCTCGCCAGCACATGGGTGTGTTTGGGGGGGGTGGAGGGAAGACACATCCTAGTCTCCATGATGGGTTGTCAGTTAAGGGTGAGGAGGGGACTCTCAGGTGATGGGGGGGGCCTGGCAGGACCTGTGGCCCTTCTGCAGATGGGACCACAGCCCTTTAGGACTGTGGAGATCATTCTCTGCTCAGAGTCAAACTCAGACTGATCCCAGGCATGCTGACACATCAGGGAGATGTGACTTCAACAAAGCATGTTTTTCCTACTCTTCCACATGCACCACCACTGCCCCCCACCACCCCGCGGGATGCCCACCAACCCAAGTAAAACCAGTGGGGGCTTTGCTCAAGATTCGCCCTTGGAATTCTTGCTCTGATCTCATGTCAGTGTTCGCTGGAGTGGCCTCGTGCAGCTCCAGGCTGTGAAATGTGGGCTAGTGTCCTCGCTCAGCTCTACTGCAGGCTTCTGTCAATGTGGGAAATCCCAAGGAAATGCCACGACTAGAGATTTCCTGTTTCAGTTGACCCAACTCTACTTTTTGAGAGGGCTGAGGCTTGGGGTTGGAGAAAAGTGGACATACATTAAGAACAGTTTAGGAGAAGCAGCTTTTAAGAGCACAATTACTAGAAAAAATAGTTTGATTCTTCATATACTTCCCTGCTAGGGAAGCCACGTGTCACACCCCGAGATATGACTGTTAGACCAAGAATGGCTGCTGAACATTTGTCCTGCTTTAAAGTCCACAAAGGATATTTTATCTTGAATGCATGAACAGCTGCACCTTGTACCATACAAAGATTAACTCAAAATGGATCTAGATCTAAATGTAAGCGTGGAAACTGTTAAATTTCTAGAAGGAAACATAGGAGAAAGTCTGTGACGTTGGGTTAGGCAACGATCGCTTAGGACACAGAAAGCACGAACCATAAAAGAACAACTTGGACTTCATCGGAATTAAAAACTACTCTTTGAAACACAGTTAGAAAATGAAAAGACAAGCCATGGACTGGGAGATGATATTTGCAAAATGTGTCTGGTCAAGAGTCTATCCAGAATGTATAAAGAACTTTTGCAATTCACTCATAAGAAGAAACCTCAATTAAAAAATGGGTAAAAGAGAAGATATATGGATGGCAAGTAAGCACGTAGAAAAATGCTGAACAGCTTTGGTTATTAGGGAAATTAAAGCTAAAACCACAGTGTGATACCAATGCACACCTACTAGAATGGCTAAAAATAAAGACAACAACAAAAAAGACCAACCGTGACAGGCATACGGAGCAACTGGAATGCTCCTGCACTCCCGCACTGGGAGTGTGGAAAACAGGCTGACGGCTTTCTAAGAAGTTAACATCAGGTGGGGCCAAGATGGCAGAGTAGTCAGACGCTTCTGGTGGACCCTCTTACAACAAAGACCCCCAAAAAAAAGTGAATCGATTATATATGACAGTCTAGGGGCCCTGAACATCAAAGGCAAAGTTGAGGAACCAGACTGAGTGGCAGGCGGATGGAGAGATGGTTCAGAAGCAGCAAGGAGTTGCCAGAACTGACCCGGTGAGAGCCTGAGCCCTTCAGGCCTGAGCAACTAATGGGTGAGCGGTGAGGCAGGCAAGCAGTGGTGCTCAGGAGGCACATTTTCCGCACTGGGAGAGACTCGGTGGCAGAGAGTTTATTTGGCCACCCAGAACCAGTTAGAAGCAGTCCTTGATGGGTGAAAGATAATACTTGCATACAGCCTACCTTGCAGATCAAAAACACGCCCCTCAGGGAAAAACCTCTCTCCCAGTTACCTCCGCACTCTCTGCTCTGTGCTGGATCCCAGACCAGCTTCAGCAATTGCTGAGTCTCCTGGGCCAGAAGTAGGATTCGTCACACGCCCTGAGCCTTTCTCCCTGCCTTGGAGAGTGAACAAATTAACAAACGGGAAAAAATAAACTGCCAGCTTCCCTAAGCCATGAACCTAGGGTAGGCACAGCTCCTTTGCCTAGGCACAGGCATAAGGGATCCATGGTCTTTGAGTGCCTTTTCCCCTGCAGAGACTTGTGTGGGCCCATTTCAATAGCGTAGGCCCTCATTACCACACTACAACAGGGTATATACTTGAAGTCTAACTTCAGCTGTTTCAGCTGTCAGGTGGCAGGTTTGTGACATTTGGCACTGCTCTGCCCATTAAGCAGGGTCTTCACCTACCCACATCAGGGGCCCAAGGACTGGTGGCTTCACCCACGCCACCTAGCCACCTGCAATAGGGGCCCGAGAATAAGAGGTGCCCCCCAGTCCTTACAGCCAACAGCACTGGGTGCTCATAGTCCGGCTGCAAAACCCACCCACCTATGCGCCCTAGGGAACAGGGACAAGCCTTCCTCCGGGACACTCGGGAGTGGCCATCAGCCCCCTGCCTTGCTCAGAGTTGTGTCCCCCTGCTGTAGTCAGATGCCCGTGTCTACGTCAATCACCCATGCCTGTCTAGGACTGTAGGTGAGAGCCTACACCACACACTTGGTGTCTCTATACCTGGGCTCACATACCTAGTAGGACATCTAAGCACCTGGTGACAGGACATTAGAGCTTCAAAGGTGCCAGTAATCAAACCAGCTCTTACGAGCAACCTGTTTGGGCATATCAAAACAAAACAAGAAGCTAGGACACAGTAAGCAAACATTAAATAAATAAATATAATAACTTATTGATGGCTCGGAGACAACAGTCAATATCAAATCACATAAAGAGGCAATCCACGATGGTTTCAGCGAGCTCCCAAAATAAAGAATCTAGAAATTTTCCATAGGAGGAAAATTTCTTGTAATTACCTAAGGCAGAATACAAAAGATTAATATACAGAACTCTTCAAGAAATTAGGTACGAAGTTAAGCCAAACGCAGAACATGCAATAGAGGAAATTAAAAAGATTAGAGAAGAGTATAATGAAATTTAACAGGCTGCAAGAATCCATAGAGAGACAGCAATCAGAAATCCAGAAGATTAACAATAAAATTTCAGAATTAGACAACTCAATAGAAAGCCATAGGAGCAGAATTGAGGCAATGGAGGTCAGAATTAGTGAGATTGAAGATAAAGCACTTGACACCAACTTATTTAAGGAAAAATTGGATAAAACGATTTTAAAAAATGAAGAAACCCTAACAATTATGTGGGACTTTATCAAGAGAAATAACCTACTAGTGATTGGAGTACCAGAACTGGGGGGATAACAGAAGATACAGAGAGAATTGTTAAAGATTTGTTGACAGAAAGCATCCCTGATACTGTGAAAGATGAGAAGATACCTATCCAAGATACTCACTGAACCCCACATAAGGTAGATCCCAAAAGAAAGTCACCAAGACATATTATAATCAAACTTGCCAAAACTAAAGATAAAGAATTTTAATAGTGGCTAGGGATAAACGAAAAGTAATCTACAGAGGAGAGTCAATAAGAATAATCTCAGACTACTCAGCAGAAACCATGCAGGCAAGAAGGCAATGGGATGACATATATAAAGCCTTGAAGGAAAAGAAACTGCCAGCCAAGAATTATATATCAGGCAAAACTGTCTCTCAAATATGATGGCAAAATTAGGGCATTTTCAGATAAACAGAAGTTTAGGGAATTTGCAAAAACCAAACCAGAATTACAAGAAATACTAAAGGGAGTCCTCTAGATAGAAAATCAGTAACATCAGATAACAACCTAAGACTAGAACACAGGAAAGAGCAACCAGATAGCAACCCAGATAGGGAAGTCACAAAAATAAATCGAAGCTAAAACATTGAAAATAGGGAAACAGATGTCAATATGTAAAAGATGACAACACTGAAACAAAAAAGAGGGACTTAAAAAATGTAGACATAGATTTTTCATATGGAGAGAAAGTCAAGGCGATATAAAGAAACAAAAGACTGGTTTAAACTTAGAAAAATAGGGGTAAATATTAAGGTAACCACAAAGGAAACCAACAATCCTACAAGTCAAAATAAAAAACTAGAACAATTTAAAGACTCAGCAAACACAAAATCAACAACAATGAAAAAGATGAAAAGAAAATAAAGAAAAACGACTCAGCACAGAAAATTAAGGGGAACAAGAAAACTGTGAACAGCACACAAAAAAAGACATCAAAATGACAGCACTAAACTCATACCTATCAGTAATTACGCTGAATATAAATGAACTAAATGCACCAATAAAGAGACAGAGAGTGGCAGATTGGATTAAAAAAATACAGTCCGTCTATATGCTGCCTACAAGAGACACACGTTAAAGACACAAGCTAAAACTCGAAGGGTGGAAAAATATATATCAAGCAAACAACACTCAAAAAAGAGCAGGAGTGGCAATATTAATCTCTGACAAAATAGACTTTAAAGTAAAATCCACCACAAAGGATAAGGAAGGACACTGTATAATGATTAAAGGGTCAGTACACCAGGAGGACATAACTAATAAATATTTACGCACCCAATGACAGGGCTCCAAAATACATAAAACAAACTCTGACAGCACTGAAGAGAGAGAGAGATAGCTCCACAGTAGTAGTTGGAGACTTCAACACACTGCTTTCAGTGAAGGACAGAACATCCAGAAAGAAGCTGAGCAGAGACACGGAAGAGTTAAATGCTACAATCAGCCAACTTGATCTCATAGACGTATACTGAACACTCCACCTAACAGCAGCCAAGTATACTTTCTTTTCCAACGCACATGGAACATTCTCCAGAATAGACCACGTATTAGGTCATAAAGCAAGCTTTAACAAAATCCAAAGCATCGAAATATTACAAAGCATCTTTTTTGACCATAAAGCCATAAAAGTAGAAATCAACAACAGAAAAAGCAAGGAAAAAAAAAATCAGACACATGGAAACTGAACAACACCTTGCTCAAAAACTACTGGGTTATAGAAGAAATTAAGGATGGAATAAAGAAATTCATAGAATCAAATGAGAATAAAAACACATCCTACCAGAACCTTTGGGACACAGCAAAAGCAGTGCTCAGAGGTCAGTTTATAGCAGTAAATGCACACAGCCAAAAAGAAGAAAGGGCCATAATCAAACGGTTAACCCTATAACTGGAACAAGTAGAAAGAGAGCAGCAAAAGAAGCCCTTGGGCTGTGGGGACCATGGTCTCGGGGAACATCTAGCTCAACTGGTATAACACAGTTTATAAAGACAATGTTATACATTCTACCTTGGTGAGTAGCATCTGGGGTCTTAAAAGCCTGTGAGCAGCCATCTAAGATACTCCACTGGTCTCATTCCTTTGGGAGCAAGGGAGAATGAAGAGAACAGGATACAAGGAAAAGATTAGTCCAAAGGACTAAGAGACCACAGCTACGAAGGCCTCCACCAAACTGAGTCTAGTATAGCTAGATGGTGCCTGGCTACCATCACTGACTGCTCTGACCGGGATCATGACAGAGGGTTCTGGACAGAGCTGGAGAAGGATGTAGAACAAAATTCTGACACACACATGAAAGACCAGATTTACTGGCCTAAAGGAGACTGGAGAAACCCTGAGCGTATGGCCCCCAGACACCCTTATAGGTCAGTGGTGAAGTCACTTCTGAGGTTCACCATTCAGCCGGGGATTGGACAGCCTCATAAAACCAAACGGGACTAATGAGGCATAGCAGTCCAGGGACAAGGGCTAGAAGGCAGAATGGGACAGGAAAGCTGGTGATAGGGAACCCGGGGTTGAGTAAGGACAGTGTTGATGTGTTGTGAGGTTGTTAACCACTGTCATAGGGCAACATGTGTGCTGTTTAATGAGAAACTGTTTTGTTCTGTAAACCTTCATCTAAAGTGAGAATAGCAGCACAGTTGGCAGAGCATAGTCGATGTCACTGAACTGTGCATGTAGAAATTTTTGAAATGGTGTATCTTTGGCTATGTATATTTTCACCAAAAATAAAGGTCAAGAAGGGAGAGGGTTGACGTGTCGTGGGGTTGTTAACCAATGTCATAAAACAATATGTGTACTACTGTTTAATGAGAAACTGTATGTTCTCTAAACCTTCACCTGAAGTACAATTAAAAAAAAAAAAAAAAGCAGCCCTCGGGTGCCAGAAGAAAGGAAATAATAAGAATTAGAGCGGAATTAAATGAAATAGAGGATAGAAAAAACAGTTGAAAGAGTTAACAAGACCAAAAGCTGGTTCTTTGAAACGGTCAACAAAATTGATAAACCATTGGCCAAACTGACAAAAGAAAAACAGGAGAGGAAGCAAATAACCCCTGTAAGAAATGAGATGGGTGATACAACGACAGACCTAACTGAAATTAAAAGAATCCTAACAGAATACTATGAAAAACTGTACTCTAACAAATGTGAAAACCCAAAAGAAATGGACAAATTTCTAGCAACTCACTACCTACCTAAACTAACACAAACAGAGTTAGAACAACTAAATAAACCCATAACAAACGAAGAGATTGAAAAGGTAATTTAAAAACTCCCACCAAAAAAAAGCCCTGGCCTGGATGACTTCACTGGTGAATTCTCCCAAACTTTCAGAGAAGAGTTGACACCACTACTACTAAAGGTATTTCAGAGCATAGAGAAGGATGGAATACTCCCAGACTCATTCTGTGAAGCCAGCATAACCCTGATACCAAAACCAGGTAAAGACACCACAAAAAAAAGAAAATTACAGACCAATATCCCTCATGAACGTTGATGCAAAAATCCTTAACAAAATTCTAGCCAATAGAATTCAACAATGTACAAAAAAAATAATTCACTGTGATCAAGTGGGATTTATACCAGGTATGCAGGGATGGTTTAACACTAGAAAAACAATGTAATCCATCACATAAATAAAATAGAAGACAAGAACCACATGATCCTATCAGTCGATGCAGAAAAGGCATTTGACAAAGTCCAACACCCATTCATGATAAAAACTCTCAACAAAATAGGAATAGAAGGGAAATTCCTCAATATAATTAAGGGCATTTAGACAAAACTAACAGCCAACATCATCCTGAACGGAGAGACTTTGAAATCATTCACCTTGACAATGGGAACCAGACAAGGATGCCCTTTATCACTCACTACTCTTATTCAACATTGTGCTGGAGGTCCTAGCCAGAGCAGTTAGGCTAGAAAAAGAAATAAAGGACGTTCAGATTGGTAGGGAAGAAGTCAAAGTGTCTCTCTTTGCAGATGATATGATCTTATACACAGAAAACCCCAAAGAATCCACAAGAAAACTACTGGAACTAATAGAAGATTTCAGCAAAGTTTCAGGATACAAGATAAACATACAAAAATCAGTTGGATTCCTTTACACCGACAAAGAGAACCTTGAAGAGGAAATCACCAAATCAGTACCATTTACAGTAGCCCCCCAAAACATAAAATACTTAGGAAGAAATCTAACCAGAGACATAAAAGACCTATACAATGAAAACTACAAGACACTACTGCAAGAAACGAAAAGACACCTGTGTAAATGGAAAAACATGCCTTGCCCATGGATAGGAAGACTCAACATTGTGAAAATGTCAGTTCTACCCAAAGCAATCTACAGATACAATGCAATCCCGATCCAAATTCCATCGGCATTTTTTTAGAGAGATTTAGAAACAAATCATCAACTTCATGTGGAAAGGGAAGAGGCCCTGAATAAGTAAAGCATTACTCAAGAAGAAGAACAAAGCGGGAGGCCTCACACTACCTGATTTTAGAACCTATTATACTGCCACAGTAGTCAAAACAGCCTGGTACTGGTACAACAACAAGATACATAGACCAATGGAACAGAATTGAGTATCCAGATATAAATTCATCGATCTGTGAGCAGCTGATACTTGACAAAGGCCCAAGGTCCGTTAATTGGGGGAAAAGACAGTCTCTTTAACACATGGTGCTGGTCTAACTGGATATCCATCTGCAGAAAGCTGACACAAGACCCATGCCTCACACCATGCACAAAAACTAATTCAAAATGGACCAAAGAGCTAAATATAAAATCTAAAATGATAAAGATCGTGGAAGAAAAAATAGGTACAATGCTAGGAGCCCTAATACATGGCATAAAGAGAATGCAAACCATAGGTAACAATGCACAAATACCAGAAGAGAAACTAGATAACTGGGAGCTCCTAAAAATCAAACACTTAATGCTCCTCAAAAGACTTCACCAAAGGAGTCAAAAGACAGCCTACAGACTGGGAAAAAAATTTTTGGCTACGACAGAGCCAATCAGCGTTTAACGTCTAAAATCTACGAGATACTGCAAAACCTCAACAACAAAAAGAGAAATAACCCAATTAAAATATGGACAAAGGATATGAACAGGCACTTCACTGAAGAAGATATTCAGGTGGCTAACAGACACATGAAGAAATGCTCATAATCATTAACCATTAGAGAAATGCAGATCAAAACTACAGTGAGATATCATCTCACCCCAACAAGGGTAGCATTAATCCAAAAAACACAAAATAATAAATACTGGAGATGTTGAGGAGAGACTGGAATACTTATACATTGTTGGTGGGAATGTAAAATGGTACAACCACTTTGGAAATCGATTTGGTACTTCCTTTAAAAGCTAGAAATAGAGGTACCATACGATCCAGCTATCCTACTCGTTGGAAAATATCCTAGAGAAATAAGAGCCATCACATGAATAGATACATGCACACCCGTGTTCATTGCAGCACCGTTCATAATAGTAAAAAGATGGAAACAACCTAGGTGCCCATCAGCGGACAAATGGATAAACAAATTATGATGTATCCACACAGTGGAATACTACGCAAGGATAAAGAACAGTGATGAAGCTGTGAAACATAACATGGGGGAAGCTGGAGGTAATTATGCTGAGTGAATTTAGTCAGTCACAGAAGGACAAATATTGTATAATACCAGGGGACCGCATACCACCAAGAAAACAGTGCCAGGAGCAGAGTGTGTCGTTTGGACCCGGGGTCCCTGCACAAAGAAGCCTCCTAGTCTGGGGGAATACTGAGAGGGCGGCCGACTGAGAGAGAAATCCTTCCCCTGGAGCTGATGCCCAGAATTTGGACTTTTAGCCTGCTTTACTGTGAGGAAATAAAGTTCTCTTTGTTAAAGCCATCCACTTGTGGTTTTTCTGTTATAGCAGTACTAGATGACTAAGACAGAATTTGGTATGGAGAGAGTGGGGTGCCACTCTAACAGATACCTAAAATGTGGAAGCGGTTTTGTAACTGAATGGATAGAGCAGTGGCAGCAGCAAAGGACCAGCAGCAGCAGAGAACCTGCAACAGTAGAGAAGCGGCAGTGGCAGAACCTGCAGTGGAAGAGGAGCTGCAGTGGCAGAGGAGCAGTAGTGGCAGAGAACCAACAGCAGCAGAACCAGGAGACCAGTGTAAGACGGCTGGAGCCGACCCACAGAGCGAGAGAGCTGAGTGCCTGTGCACACGAGGCTTTCTGGTGGAGCTTCCGAGCTTTGGAACACTTGCCCCAGCAGGGCAGATTCGGGCATGAGACCTGACGGCCAAGAGGCCACAGGAAACAGAAGCAGAAGGTGAAGAGACAAGGGACACAAGAAGCCTAGTTGCCTCAGTCTCAAAAGGTATGGCCATGACCTCAGGGGTTTCAAAGGGTGGAGCCATGGCCTCTGGTGCTTCTAAGGGTGGAGTCACCACTCAGATGGACTGGGAGAATGGTGCACCTAAAGCCAGGGAGCAGAGTTGCTGTCCCAGTGGGCCTAAAGGCGGATCTGAAGCCCAGGGCCGAGGGGCCTCCACTCAAAATTCAGAGACTGTGGTCAATACCTAGAGTTTGGAGGGCAGGGCTATTGTGTAAATTGTCTCAGAGAACATATTATTTTCAAAGCCTTGAGGGCTAATGTGGTGTGTTCTGCTGACTTGCTTGGTGCCTGTTATCCCTTCTTTTCCTCCAGTTTCTCCCATTTGTAATGGAAATGTCTAGCTTATGCCTATTCTGCCATTGTACCTTTGGAAGCAGATAATTTGTATTCTAGATTTCACAGATTAAGAGAAATTTTTGGATTTTGGACTTGGAATTAAGACTTTTGCTATGATATAATGGGGTGAATATGCTTTCCGTGTTGCAAGGATGTGATTTTTGGGGGGCCAAAGGGTGGAATATCATGGATTGAATTATGTCCCCCCCAAAATGTGTGTATCAGTTTGGCTGGGCCATGATTCCCAGTATTGTGTGATTTTCCTATATGTTGTAAATCCTGCTTCTATGATGTTAATGAGGGAGGATGGGTGGCAGTTTTAGTAAGGCAGGACTCAGTCTACAAGATTGGATTATGTCCTGAGGCAATCTCTTGAGATAAAAAAGAGAGAAGTGAGCACAGAGACGGGAGGACTTCATACCACCAAGAGAACAGTGCCATGAGCAGAGCGTGTTCTTTGGACCCGGGATCCCTGTGCGGAGAAGCTCCTAGCCTGGGGGAACACTGATGAGAAGAAGGACGACTGAGAGAGAAGTCCTTCCCCTGGAGCTGATGTCCTGAATTTGGATTTTTAGCCTGCTTTACTGTGAGGAAATAAACTTCTCTTTGTTAAAGCCCCCCCCCACCCAAAAAAAATATGTATAGTATAAGACCACTATTATAAGAACTCATGTGTATATATTGTATAAGACCACTGTTATAAGAACTCAAGTAAAGGTTTAAACACAGAAGAAAACATTCTTTGATTGCTACGAGGGTGGGGAGGGAGGGTGAGGGTTATTTACTAACTGGATAGGAGATAAGAATTATCTTAGGTGAAGGGAAAGACAGCACACACTACAGGGAAAGTCAGCACAACTGGACTGAACCAAAGCTAAGAAGTTTCCTGAATACAATCAAACACTTAGAGGGACAGAGTAGCAGGGGCAGGGGTCTATCCTTTCAGGGGACATCTAGATCAATTGGCATAACAAAGCTTATTAGGAAAATGTTCTGCATCTTGCTTTGGTGAGTGGCATCTCGGGTCTTAAAAGCTTGCAAGAGGCCATCTAAGATGCATCAGTTGGTCCCAGCCACCTGGAGTAAAGGAGAATGAAGAACACCAAAGACACAAGGGAAGTATTAGCCCAAGAGACAGAAAGGGCCGCATAAACCAGAGACTTCATCAGCCTGAGACCAGAACTAGATGGTGCTCGGCTACCACTAATGACTGCCCTAACAGAGAACACAACAGAGTCCTGGCTGGAGCTGGAGAAAGGTGGGGTGCAGAACTCAAATTCCAGTAAGTCTGACTGAGACTGGAGGAACCCCGGGAAGCATGGCCCCTGGATTCTCTGTCAGCCCAGAACTAAAACAGTTTCTGAGGCCAACTCTTCAGACAGGGATTGGAGTGGACTGTGGGACATATAGTGATACTCGTGAGGAGTGTGCCTCTTAGCTCAAGTAGATACAAGAGTCTAAACAGGCAGCTTCTGTCCCGAGGTGAGATGGGAAGGCAGATAGGGTTAGGAGCTGGTTGAATGGACATGGGGATTCAAGGGTGGAAGGGAGGAGTGTGCTGTCACAGTATGGGGAGAGTAATTAGGGTCACATAACAATGTATGTATAAATTTTTGTATGGGAGACTAACTTGACATGTAAACTTCATTTAAAATTAAAAAAAAAAAAAAAAGTTAACCATGAAAAAATAATAGAAAGTTGGATGTTAATAGTGGTTGGCTGTGTGCACCCTTCCTTTTCAAGGAAGGAAAAAAGAAAGCATGATATTCTGTTCATTTCAGGCAGGCACCATGTGTTTGCGCCTGTATGTCTTCAAGGCTGATTCTTAAATCACTCCTCACAAGATTGTGATTGCAGCCTCGGATGACAGATGTCCTTTCTGCCCTATGACCTATTGGCCAAAGTGGTCACATGCTATGCCCACTTTGAGGAGAGTGGGGAAGCCCAGGGCAAGGAGGAGGACCAGGCCAGGTGAGAGCCTTGGTGTTGTCATCAGAGCACATGAGGCCAGGATGGCTGCCTTGGGTGTTGAGTGCACCCCTTCTGTCAGGTTGTCTTCCCTCCTGAGCAGTCGGCTCTAGCTGCTCCTCCCGCCCTTATTCCAGGTGGTGTGGTGAGGAAGAGCCACTTGGGTGGGACAGTCCTCACCTCTCGGGTCTGATTCGGGATTTTCATCCGTTTCGCCTGAAGCTAGTCACAGCTGCAAGGGAGGCTGGGAAATGTGATGCCCAGCTAAATCTTCTGTCACTAGCGACAAGTGGTTCTGGGGTGAGCAGTCAGTCGTTTCTGCCATAGCATTCCTTTTTGTTCTACAAGGGTTTACCTGTTTTAGTGACACCTTGTATTCAGTTATTGACTTTCTCATTCCTTTCCTGCTTCTGTCCCTGTCTTATATTTTGAAAGTGTAGGTGAACGTAAGTATCTTGTGCGTTTAAATGTCATTTATTAGCAAAGGTCATTGTTAATACATTTCAGCAAATTCAGTAAAACAATATAGATCAAGATGGACAGCTCAGGTATGACATCTGACGTGTGTTGTATGTCTCTTCATGCCCAGGTGTGTCCACTGTCTGCTCTGTGTCCGGCTCTGTGCTGAAGGTGAGGGACACATTGAGAGACAGCCAGGGCTGAGTAGGGGCCTCAGTGAGTGTGAGTGTTCATCTTTGTTTAGCTAGTGCGCGGTCTCCACCTTCTAGGGGCTCACAGCACAGCACACTGGACTTTAGGGTGAGTTTCGTAATGGAAGTCGCCTGGGAAGGAGGAGCCTGGCCCACTGGGTGTGAAGGCCGTGGCACCCTCGTCCATCTGTCTGCACTCACAGATAGTTTTCTTTAGGAGCCTGCTGAAAGAATCCTGCAGCGAATTAGCTTGTTCCTGTTACAGTGCATCTCTTTTAAACACTCATGATTAATGTTGCTTAATTCAGGCTCATTTTCTGTTGTGTTTAAATAAATTAAACTGGATAGTGTCTTTTCAATTTTATTCTCTCCTTTTTTCCTTCTAGCCACCTTTAAAGATTTAAAAGATAAGTTAGTTTAGTGTTACTTAGAATAAATTTTGATTTATGGTAGATGTGAGTTAAGCTTTGTGTTTAGCTAGCTTTCCATGTATATATTTTATATATTCTATTAAATTGCCTTCTTAAAATTGGTGCTTTTTGTTTCCATCTTGTGTGACTACACTCTCTGACAATCCTTATGATCTTTAGAGGCAGTGTTAGTAGTCTGTTGTTTCTTTATAACCGGTGTCCTGATCACCCCTATCCTTCTCCTGTCATAGAAGGGAGAGCATATATTCTAATGACAGGAAGACACAAATAATAGACTGCCTGGGTGACTGTGCTTTGAGAAATAGCGTTTAAAACAATCGCAGTTGAGTGCGTTGAGCATTCCAAACCCAGAACCATTGCCGGTGAATCGATGCCATCTCACAGGGACCCTGTAGGACAGAGTAGAACTGCCAATAGCGTTTCCAAGGCTGTAATCTTACAGAAGCAGACTGCCACATCTTTCTCCTGCGGAGTGGCTGGTGGGTTCGAACTGCCGACCTTTCTGTTAGCAGCCAAGCACTTAATCACTGCGCTGCCAGGGCTTCTTTCGTTGAGCATTAGTGTTTCATAAATCAGAACTGATTCATAACCTTTGAGGGTTAGCACAAAGACCCAATTATAATCGGAGTTAGTACTCTTGTGCATTCAAGTAAACTTCGGTTCTATTTTCAAGTACTGTTTTCTTCTCTTTTCTCTTCTGTGCTTTGTTTTTTTGCTTGTGTATTCTATTTACTTATAAATTTACTACCAGACCTAAATGTTAGCCTTCTTCCTTCCTGCTAAGTTTCTGACTCTAGATAAGGGCAAGGGCACTACAGAAGTGACTGAACAACACCAAGTGCGACAGCCTTGTGTGAAAACTGCTGAAGTGTCGAATGCCAAATAACTACATATACCTCAAGATTTTACTTCATTTTTATAATTTTGTTTTTTTACTTTTACAGTGAGTGTTGAAAAGATAGACCTGAAAGGATTATCACACAAAAAAAATGAAAGAAATGTTGAATGTTCCTTTGAGGTAAGATGCTAAGTTGTTTTTGTTTTTTTTTTTTTCTTTTTGCTCTCTCTCCTCTAAGGAGTAGGAAGAAAATATTTACCACCAATGGATGCTGTTATTTAACAGATGTGCCTGTTTGCCAAGCCCTGAGTTGGTGCTGTGGGAGATAGGCAAGTGGGCCTGGGTCCCACTGGCAGCCGAGCTCCACACTGGGGGTGGTCAGGTTCTGGCCTGGGGGGCTGCTCCCTCCCTGCACCTGCAAGGGGAAGGGGTGTGTGGGCTCTGGAACAGCCTGGCATTAAGGATTTCTGTTCTCTCTCTCCTTTTATGAGCTCTGTGACCTAGGACAGTGCCTGAACTCTCCATGGCCAATGTCTCCATGTGTTTTTAAAAAAAAAAAATGAAAAAAAACTCTTTCTGTCGAGTCGATTCCAACTCATAGCAACTGCCCAAAGGGTTTCCAAGGAGCGGCTGTTGGATTTGAACTGCCAGCCTTTTGGTTAGCAACCAAACACTTAACCACTGAGCCACCAGGGCTCCCCACTTATAAAGGAGGGTATTAAATGAAACAGCCATACAGAGCACTTAGCATAGTGTCTGGAGTTTGGTACCTGCCTAAAAGCTGAGCTGCTCCTCTTCTCATGCACACACTAGGTGGCAAAACCTCCTGGGCCTGTGCAGTGAGAGACTCCACACTGATAAGTCTGTGCAGTGAGAGACTCCACACTGATAAGTCTGTGCAGTGAGGGCCTCCATGCTGACACGTCTGTGCAGTGAGGGCCTCCACACTGATGTGCCTGTGCAGTGAGGGCCTCTGCTCTGATGCGCCTGTGCAGTGAAGGCCTCCACGCCAATATGCCCATTTGCTGTTCATTGGTCATTGAAGGTAGATGACGTGAAGCATTATGAAAATTGAGACATTCTGCATGTTAGAGTTAAGATCAGAGCTGCACAGTAACAGTGGCTTTACACAACATAAAAGGCCGCTTCTCTCTCACATCAGAGTCTACAAGGAGGTGGCCCAGGGCAGCTGTGCTCCATAAAAACCTAGGGGCCCAGGCTTCCTCCGGTGACTGCTTTGACATCCCTAGGATGTGGCCCTCATTCTCATGGTATAAGCTGGGGCTCTGGTCTTGGTGTTTTTGTATCCCAGGCAGCAAGATTCAGGATGTAGGAGGGTAGGGGAAAGGCAACTTTTTATATTTCTTTTAAACGATGTTACTGGAAGCAGCCACTAGACAGTGCCGCTTACTAATGGCCAGAACTTAGTTTTTCATCCCACTTGGCTGCAGAAGAGGCTGAGGAATGTGTTCTGACTGGTGTGTCCCAACTCACAATCAAGGGTTCTCTCACATGCCCGTCATGCTATGTTAGGTTCTCCTTTGACCCGGATGCATTATTGAATCCTGGTTGACAATGAAAATCTGCTCCCAGAATTATTGGGGCATGCTCTTGGGAATAAAAAAGCTGGTTAGTAGCTACTCTGTATACTATGTGCAGTTTACTCATTTTTCAAAGAATGTAGCTACATCAAAATACTTTAAATACTTTTACCACTAAAAGGATAAAATCTTCATTTGATTTGGGACGTACTGCATTTTGAGAATCAGTTGTTAGCTTTAGATTTGTTTTTTCAAAGTGTAAGAAAAAGGCTAGATTACTTTAGGTATTGGAAGTTGTTGAAAAAGTACCCGGGGAGGCTTGTAACCATAGTGCCTGGGTCTCAGCAACCTCAGAGTCTTCTGGATCCCAGTGTCTTCAAGGTTGTCCTGTACAGCAGGTCTCACAGGTGTCCTCAGAAATGCCACAGTGGCTCTCTTAACCCTGTGAGATGGCCACAATCCAAATAACCTGGGTGCCTTGTGGCCTCTGCAGAAGCAATTGTACTTTACTCCTTCCTGTCGTTAGTTATCTCCATCTTACAGTCAGGATCCTCAGAGAGGGGCTGATGGGGAGTCAACTTCAGCCTCCATTGGGGAGTGCTTATTCAGAAAAGTGTGATCGAGGCTTTTCAGGAGTGGCTGGCTTTACTTACATTGATTTGATGACAGTGGACTTTGATTTGGCCCCTATTCTCAGTCCAAGTGTTTGTGACAAGGAACTCAGGGTCATCAGTGTGAAATGTGGTAACTTTGTACCACATGACTCTCACCAGCCTTTTTCTAAAGCAATGAGCTGTGGCAAACAGACTCTCCTTGGAGGAGGAGGGTACTTGGGACCAGGAAGGGTAGGAGCAGCAGGCTGGCAGGGGCAGACACAAGGCTCCGAGTCCTCAGAAAGCAAACTAACAGCTCAGAAGAAACCTGTAGACCCAGGCCTCATGGTAGGTCTGAGCTTGCTGCATTAGTGTAGAGACTCCTGCTTGCATTAACAGTGACAACTGTCACAAGGGCCAGATGCTCAGATTAAGATGTTTTCTACCCCAGACAGTTACACTGCAGTGTTTTAGCATTTAAAGGAAAAGCTTCAATTATGTGGAAAGTTTGCTTTTCCTGGTGTGATAACTAGTAAGGTATTCTTGTGCTTAGGGCATTGATAATCCTTTACTACCCAACGGTCCAACTAATTTTTCTTTTGGGGTGCTAGCTTGATATGCCCAAGATACTTGCAGCCAAAAGTGCGTTTGTTGAGTGGTAACTCAAGGCACAGAGAAAGGATATGATTAGTATTTTTAGATCTGTCTTCTTTACAGAACTTGTTGCCCATTTGCACAGCTTGAACTGTATGTGTGTTAAGTCACTGCTGCTGTCTTGTGCCTGCCTGCCCACTCTTAAATAAGCGGCCGCTTGTAGGGTGTTTTAGCCACACGTATATCACATAAGAGCTCCTGGCAGTTAACTGTGGCCGTTCATACCTAGCAGATGTCAGCTTCTGTAGTCTTGTAAAGCAAGTAAGCTGGATGGGTAGCAAGCAGAGAAGATAATCTAACGTACCTTTCAACACACCCAACTTCCATCTTGAGTGCTCCCCCACATCCTCTTCAGCTACCACTCTACTGTTCTCTTCCCACTCATACCACATTTTTCAAAATGGTTGTCTAAAATTGCTCTCTCCCGTTCCTCTCCCACTCTTTCTTGCTAAACCACCCTGGCTGTTATTCCTACAAGTTTATATAAGTCACTCTCATCAACGTCCCCAGTGATCCCCGTGTTACTAAATCCACTGGGTAGTCTTCAGTCCTTGTCTTATTCGACCTCTTAGCAGCAACTGACACTATTGAATGCTCATTCCTTCTGAAAATTCTCTTCTTCTGACTTCTTGTCTGCTTTCTCACAGCCTCGTTTTTCATTGAGGCTCACCTCATTTACCTGGTTCTCGATTGTTAGAATGGTTGGCAATTCCTCAGGACCTGGATCTAGACCCTCTCATCTCTACTCTTTCCCAGGGTTGTCTCCATAGGTTCAGAAAAAGAATTTGATAAAACTCCACATCCATTCTGGATAAAACCTCTCAGTAGACTAGAAATAGAAGGGAACTTCCTCCACTTGAGAAAAGGCCTCTACAAAAACCTCACATAATGGTGAGAGACAGAGCACATTTCCCCCCAAGTTCGGAAACAAGGCAAGGGTGTCTGCTCTTAGCAGTCGTATTCAGCCTCACCTTGGAGGTTCCAGCCAGTGCAGTAAAGGGAAGAGAAATAAAAGACACATACAGACTGGAAAGGAAGATACCAAACTGTCCCTACCTGCAGACGATTGACTACATAGAAAATCTCCAAAAATGTACAAAAAAGCTACTAGAACTAATAAATTAGTTTAGCCAGGTCACATGATACAAGGTCTGTATACAAATTAGTTGTATTTCTCTGTACTAGAAACGAACAGTAGAAAAACCTAAACCATGAAGTGAGGTATAAACGTAATAAAATATTTGTAATGTTAATATACTTGAAACTATAAAATAACGATGAAATCAAAGAAGACTTAAGTAAGTAGATATACTGTGGTGCTAACTTGATGTTATTGGGTTGGATAACGGTATTGCTAAGACGTCCATTGTCCCCAAACCCATCTCTAGATTTAAAGCAAATGCGGTAAAAATCCCAGTGGGGATTTTTTCTTTTCTTTTTTTTAGAAATCAAATTGATTCTAAAATTTATAGAGAAAGAACTAGAGTAGCAAAACCCATTTTGAGAAGAAGAAAAAAATTAGGAGACTCACACTACCTAACTTCAAAAATAAACAAAAGTTACAGTAATCAAGACACTATGGTGTTGGTAGAAAGACAGCCCTGTAAACCAATGGAGCAGAACATAGAACTCAGAATTAGATCCCAGCTCTCAAAACTCAGTAATAAGAAAACAACCCAATAAAAAATGGGTAAAATATTTGAATAGACACTTCACCAAGAAAGCTATATGGATGGCAATTAAGCATATGAAAAGATGTTCAACATCATTAGTTGTCAGGAAAATACAAATTAAAGCCACAGTGAGATGCTACCACACCCAGTTAGAATGGCTAAAAAATTAAAAAATTGCCCATACCAGGTGTTGGTGGGTATGTGGAAGAACTGGGGCTCTCATGTACTGCTGGTGGGAATGGAAAGTAGCATAGGAATAAGTAGCTACTATGCTATGACCAAAACAGCAGCTTCCTAGGAGTACTTTCTGTACCTAAGATGTGAGAGTCCTTTGATAACAGTGTAGGACAATTTAGGGGAACGTTTTCTGAAAGGCTTCACTTTTATGGGAGAAAGAAAATCACTTCTCCCATACCCCACCAATTTTTTTCAGCCTTATTCACCTTTTGTTTTAATTTTTATGTATCATTGTTCTCCAGGATAAAAGGAAAGGTTACTCTTTCCTAGGAAGATGGAAGTAACTGGATTAAGATGATAGCAGGATTTATAAAGTGACTGCAGATAGGAGTTTGAGCTTCTATTCATTCCCAAGGAGTTTGGTTTGGTTTGTGCTAAAATTGTAATTGCTAGTTACCAGTTACTGAAGAAATCAAATCAGTAACTCTGGAAGCAGATTCCAGATTTTACCAGTTTTGTTATTTGTAGCTTTTTCAAATTCACTGTTGAGAAATTGGAGTATCTTAAACTTTTTTTTAATTAAAGAAGTTTCTTTCTTATTACACATTAAAAAAAAAAAAAACAAGGTTACCTAAACCTTGAAACACCTGTTAGATGATAGAGTTTTGTTGACTTAAAAAGAACTACAAAACAATACAAAAAACAACTATTGTACCATTCTTCCTTAAAAACCCAGACACTACATTTGTTTTAGTGCCATATCTTTCTTTAAAGTTTATTATCTCAAAACCATCTCAACTGTTCTGAATATCTCATCACTGTTAGCAAAGGATGAGTCCTGGTGGTTATTTTTAATGTAGTCTACATTTTTGTCAGATACACGTGTACATAGTTTAAAGAGCCCACTGGAAGACACTGCCCGCAGTAGCAGTGCCCTGCTTCTGTGGTGCTTCCCGCGATACTCAGAGCCTGGCCCTAATCAGATCAGGGTTTGGTGTTGGCATTGGTATGACTGTGAACGCTGTCCATAGCTGAGCCACAAGGTATGTTTTTACTACTTTT
The DNA here is from genome assembly GCA_030035585.1 of Dugong dugon. Lineage (NCBI taxonomy): Eukaryota > Metazoa > Chordata > Mammalia > Sirenia > Dugongidae > Dugong > Dugong dugon. The sequence continues at coordinate 32,230,602 of CM057478.1, forward strand.
CCGTTCTTGCCTACATTTTGTTTTCTCTGGATCATCTCTGTTTTTCATTTGCTTAGTGACAAGTACTGTTCGACCCCTGCATTGTCTGTGGCTGTCTAGACTCCTCTGTGGCATTGGGACAGGCCAGCAGTCTGTCCGCATGGCCCCTTCGGAGCTTTGCCTCCTGGAGCCTTCTGGCCTGCTCCGACCTGGACCTGATCGATGGTCTTCACACCTAGGACACGTGTGCACAGGCTCTCATCTTGGGATCTCCCCTCATCATCACCCTGCAGGTCTTTCCTCTCTCCTGACTTTGATTCCCTGTTCTTGGATTGGATGACATCTTTCTTCTTGGGTTATTCCCTTGTTTTGGTGGAGTACTTGCTCTGGTGCCTTCGTAGAAAGGGTGCTGGGGACATATGTGCTGTGAGACTTGTATGTCTGGAAGTGTCCTTATCCATCGACCCTGACATTCGATGAATATCTATCTACCCTGACATGTGATTGATAACACGGTATAAAATTTCGCAGCTCTGGGCTTCTCTCAAGGCGGGGAGAAGGAGGGCCACCCAGCTTCCAGAATCAGGGTGGGGCTCTGACTGCTTCCAGGGCACCTGCTGAACCAGTCCTCTGTTCCAGTCTCATTGTCACCTTGCTCAGGCTCACCAGGTGCTGCCACAGTGCAGACCCACTGCGCTCGCCACCCTCGTCCCAGGAGTGGGTCAGCCCTAGGCAGATCTCTACTTCCACAGCTCCTGCTCGGCCTCCTTGCCCTGAGTTTACACTTCTCAGATATCCCTGATATCACTTTTGTGAGGTATACAAAGTGGCTGGAGTTCAGTGCATGGTTCTAGTCTACCCTCTGTACCAGAAGTCTGGCTGGGTTCCCATGAGGGATGCTGACCATGAGGGATGCTGACCCTGAGGCTGGGGGGCAGGGGATCTCTGTCCAGAACAAGCCTACAGTTTAGTCTGGCATTAACCATTTCTTTCTTTATTCCTCTGAATGTATATGCCATTTGATGGATGTAGTCTTTCAGGGAAAAATAATATAAAAATTTTTTGTAGTTAGATAAAACTATACCGCCTAAATGCATTAACCTAAAGAATCTACCAAGTAAAAGTTTTCAGCCTGCCTCTCATGATTTGCCTCTGTCCTTGGTCATGATCTTTGAAGGTGGTTTTTGTTCAGTGGTATATATTAACACACTTAACATTAAATATCAAGATTAGTCCCAGTAATAAAATGCAGAAGCCATTTCTGCCTCAGAAAAGTAGCTTAATACAGTGTTTTTAAGGAACACTAATTCTGAAGGATAATAGCAATTGTTATTTAAAAAATCTCTCGAAATAAGCAGTGAGAATTCTCAGTTCGTTCACTTAACACGTAAGTATCCACGTCTGATGAAAACACTGCTCTCTATTGTCAGCTGCTCAGACCATTTCAGTATGCACACATGCAGTGGAGTCCCCAAGGGAGGTACTGGAGATAGGTGACATGTCTGCATTCTCTAGAGCAGTGCCTCTCAAACTCTGTGAGGAAAGACCAGGATTTGGTTTTGTTTTTAAATTTCTAACCCATGGAGAACGGACACTTAGAACATACGATAAGCAGTGGACAAACAGTATGCTTGGATGTTGGAGCAGTATCAAATCGCTCTGAAAGTCTCTAGGTGATCTCAGTTTCTGTACCTACCTCATTGCACTGAGAGCCAAATCGTTTGCAAAGTGTAACGGTGCTGAATTCAGCCTAGAAGTGGGCTCTTGGTTTCCAGTTCTTGCTTTATACCTGCTTAGGTTGAAATACCAACTTCAATTGGAAAGCAGTAAAAGAAAAACATCAGGAACAACCAACTTAGGATACTCTTAAATACTTAAAGAACATAATTGTCAGTGAAGACATTGTGTTTCAACGTAGAGCGACCCATTCGTGGTGTACTTATTGTTTGGGTGTTGGATTTCATCTTATAGTTGGGTTAGGATGCATTTATGTGGTATGAATGTGGAAGAAAAGAAACAAGTCAAAATGGAATCAGGCTTTGCTCAAAGCATGAGTTGTGTGGAAAACAGAAGTTTTCCTTTATGTATTTTACTTTGAAACACACATGTCAGCAGTGTTTTGGGTGGAAGATCTTAAAAGACCAGAATTGTTCTCACTTTTAATCATAGGTGTTAATACTGTCGTATGTGCGTAGCAGTTTATTAACCATTCCTCCAAATTTCTTTTTAGTGTTGTTACAGGATTTGAGTTTTTCAGACAGAAAAGCAATTTTGATGTTTTTATTTAGGAGTAGATAAGAGTTGGGTGTTAAGGCACCTTTGTAGTAACAATCCATCCAAGAGTGGCCAGTCCGTTGTGATGGGCATTGGAAGTTGAGAGGTGAAAAAGATGGGCCTCCTCAGCTGGCTTGTATTTGATGGGAGCTCAATACAGCCGACCCATTAGCAGTCACTCTGTGGTGTGACAGCTACTGAACCAGGAAAGCAGTAAGTGTGAATCTCAGCAGACATGGCTGAGCCATTCCAGGCCGAGGGGGACAGAGGCTTCTGGAAGCACATGTCATGGGGGCATTTTTCAGCAGATGGGGCCTGGGGGGACAGGTGTCGTCCTTGATATCTCCAAGTGCTAATTGCTCTAAATCAGTATACACCCACTCCTCACTTACTGACATGGTTAGGTTCCAAAGATCAGGTCATTATGCGATAATCAGCGTTATGCGAAAATAGAGGATGACCACATCAGATGACAAAATTAGAGGATGACTACATCATTATATAATGGCCATCCCGCTGAGAATCATGGCCCAGCCAAGTTGACACATAACCTTTATCACCACAGCCAGCATTACTCTCGTCTCACACCTTGGCTTTCGTTACTGCCAGATGTACGTCGTTAATGAGCAAAATAGTTGGATAGTAGATTTTTTACTATTGCCATAAATGCGAAGTGTTAGATAACGAGATAGTTGATAAGTGAGGAGCAGGTGTAAATAGAATGGTCTCTTTTGGGGTAATAAAATACATTTGCTCATTTTATTTCCTGGCATAAAATCCTCCAATGGCTTCCCTTGAACTTTTGGGAACATTCCATGATTTAACCCCTCCTAATCTGGCCCCTGCCTACCTCTCATGTACATAACCTGTTTCCTCTGCCCATCTTACTCAGTTCATGGACTTCATACCTGCCCTTCACAGCTGAGCTCATGCTGTTCTCAAAGCAGAAAACTCCTCTCGTGGAAAGTACTCTCTCCCCCTCTCTCACTCATACTTATTTGGCACCTCACATAGTAAACATTGTGATCAGCACTGGGAGAAAATGGAGAAAAAAAGACATAGCCCCTCCCCCAGGAAGCTCACAGTCCACTGGGGAGATGGACGTTTATGAAGTAATGAAATACAATTACCAACCGAAGTAAAAGTGCTGTGAAGCAAAAATGGATGCTGTGATCCAGTCTTTGGCATACAAGGCTTTGTAGAACTTCTTCCAGAAAGCCCTTTCTGATACTCTCTCCCTGGATTCCCTCTTCCCACCCCTCCTCATGTGATTTTCCCTGCTCTTCCTCTCCTAGTACCAAAGATTTACTCATAGGCACCCCTGTGGATTGGTCAGTGGATTCCTGAGGGCAGGGGCCTTGTCTGGTTTGTCAGTGTATCCAGAGCACCTAACCCATAATGGGCACCTAGCATGTGGATGAGTGGGCTGATTTGTGATGATTCTATGATTTTGCACCCAAAGTCGTGTGCTTCCCTAAGGAGAGGAGGTCCCCGGAGGACAGTGTGCTCTGGCACACACAGTTATAACTGGCAACACTTTCTAGAACTTTGAGGAGTGAGCTTTAGACTTCATGCTTGAGTAATTTGGTGGTATTTGAAGAATTGCACCCAACAGGAAGTTGAGCATTAATGGACTTGAGTTGTATGAATGTTCCTTTTTAACAAGTCAAGGGTGTATAAACGCTCCCTTCTCAAGGTGCACAGTGCTCACTAAACCTGCATCAGCTAATAAATGAGACGTACGCTGTGGGTTCAGTATGTGGTGTCTGTTTTTAAGGTTTGTCTGTTTGTTTTTAAGGTCTTGTGGTCTGATTCTTCAGTAACATCAGTAACCAAATCTTCCTCTGAAGTGACTGAATTTATTTCAAAGGTAAGGTAACTTAAGGGCTATTACAGAAACTAAAAGAATCCCCAGTGGTTGATAATACTGCAGAGTAATTTCAGTGGATTGCTTCCTTCAACTTCGCATTGTGAGTGCAGTGTCAGTAATTTCGTCCTATCAGCAGTGAAGTCCAAGGTCTGGGTCTAATAGGGTGTATTGCCATAAACACATGATCCCTGCTGCCTTTACAAATCTTTACTCCCTCCAGTTGTTGAAAATAAGATGCGGGAGAGAGATGTGGCATGCACAAATGACTGGTTTATGTTTCTTTTTTTTTTTTTTTTTTACTATTCAGCCCCAAAGTTTCCTTCGGAAAGCTGAGGAAGAGAAGTGACAAGAGGGCACACACAATTTGGCTGAGTAGTCAGAGATAAAGGCCCCCTAACAAGTGGTTCACCTACTTCCACCCTTATCCGTTTTACATATTCATTTTTTCCTTTAATCTTTAAATTGGTTCAGCAAATACCATTTGATGAAAGGGTTCCACTACTACATAATACCTCTTTACTTGTATGTACATATGTACATCCATGTCTAAAGTCTGCTGTCCGTGGCATAGTTGTGCATATTAAATAATCAGCCTTTGTTGTGTGGATGGAATAACATATCTAAAGCATCTCCAGAGTGAGTCTTACATTTTCATTATAAAATCAAGGATATAATCCTGTAGGAGAAAACTGCATGGACGGATCATATTTAAAAGGCTTGGATGGGGAGTTGTTTGTTTATGCTTATCCTTTTGGCCTATCGGGCGTTCCTTATAGGATTATTAATACTCACCTGGGAATTCACCTTTTCCTTTGTAACATTCAGAACACTGCACATTCCTCTCCTTTTTGCCTAACTTCTCATTTGGTAAAAAAGAGTAGTTTCTCTAGACTCAGCTGACTGGAGCTTTGACCTTTCGTTAGTCTTTTGTTTAGGTGTTTAAAATAGCTAATGTATTTCCTGCTGGGGATTCTGTGCCCTTCTTGGATGTCTAGTTTTTTGTCTGTCATTAATTTTGGAAAATTATCATCCATGGTGTCTTCTCATATTTCTTCTGCACCCCATTCTCTCTTTCTTCCTTCTCCTGGGACACCATTTACACATACCTTAGACCTTCGGTATTGTCCACAGTTCGTTTCGTTTTTTTTTTTTTTTTCCACTCTGTCTTTCAGTTTGGATAATTTCTGTTGCCTTATCTTCAGGTTCACTGACTTTTTTCTTCCGCTGTTCCCAGGCTGCTGATTAACCTGTTGAATATGCTTAATTTTTCATTTTTGATTTCATATTATTGTTTGTCCTAGCTTTTCCGTGTGACTCTTTTTATAATACAGTTTCCATCTCTCTGCTGAAATTTTCCATTTGTTCATGCATCTCCACATTTTTTACTAGATCCTTTTACACCAGTCTGATAGTTCCAACATCTGAGTTATTTCTGAATCTGATTGTGATTACTTTATCTCTTGGCAATAGTTCTTCCCCCCTTGCTTTTTTTGTGTATCTTGCAACTTTTGATTGAATGCTATGCATTATGTTTAGAAGATTATAGAGGCTGAGGTATCACTTCTTCATGTGGGTGCTTGAGTTGATGTCATCAGGTCAGGAGTTGTGCTGGGTTTGGGTTTGGTTATTGCTCTGGTTACCACCAGGGCACCATAGGCTTTAAACTCCTCTGTTGGAGGCTGCTGTGACCTTGTGCCTGGAGTGGGGCCTTGGGTGGTAGAAGGTTTCTTCTTCATGATCTTGCTTCACCCTTAGCTTCCAGCTGTCCTTGTATGCCTGTGGCACAGAGGGGACCCCTCTCTACTCTTCCAGGGTATACTGCTGTTGCTTGTTACCTGGTGCTAGACTTGTGGCAAAGTTGAGGGGAGGATTCTCCATTCTCCAGGTCCAGCCTCAGTCCTAGGCAATGCTTGGGCCACTGAGCTCCAGGGGTGGGGCTTTCTCAGTATTCCTGCTCCTTCCCCAGCAGTAGCTGATCTCTGCTTTGTATTAGTGCAAGGTCCTGGGCCCACGAGGGTTTCATGTTGCTCCTCCAGGGCAGAGGGTTTGCTTTTACCCTTCCCACAAGCAGTGGGTCTTTGCCTGAGGCTTGGTGGCAGGAAGATTTCCTGCCCCTTTCTCCAGAAGCAGAAGGGTATCCTACCACCTCACCCCCAGAGTTTGGGATCTTTGCTTGGGCTTGGGGGCAGGAGCATTATTCTTGCCCCTCTCCTGGTGGCTTAAGGCTTTTGCTCTTATGAGAGAAGGGTCCAGGGAAATGCACAGGGTTTCATGTGGCACTTGCATTACCAGTAGGGGCCCTCCCTGGTCTCCTGCCTGCTCCCATCTCCTGCCTATAGGAAAGAGCTTGGGAGAGAGGGCGCACACCCCTGTGAGGGGCTCCTGGTTGTGTGTTGACGCAGCCTGCATTTGGCCTGTGAGGTTGTGCTCCATCCTAGCTGGTTTGTTTTCCTGCTGGGAGGCAGCTGCTCTCCTGCCATGCTTCGCAGAGGTGGGATGGGCCACGTGCCCTGTCTCTCCTCAGGTGGCTGGTGCCTCTTCGAAATTCTGTTCACTTGGTGGCCTTGCAACTTCAGCTCTCTGATGGTCTCAGGAAGTTTCAATTGTTTAAGTTATCTGGCTTTTTCTTGTTCTTTTGGGAACACTGTTCTTTTATGGCTTTCTACATTCTCAGCAGATATTGAACTCTAAAATGACTAATAGATGGTACATTAGATCATCCTGTGAGATGTCAGCATCTAACACTTTGCTCACATTTTCCTCAAATTGAGAACTTTAAGTTATGTGAAATGAATTACTACTATAATATAAAAAAACCAAACCAAACTCACTGCTGTCGAGTCAGTTCCAACTTACAGAGACTCTATGGGACAGAGTAGAACTGCCTGATAGAGTTTCCAAGGAGCAACTGGTGGATTCAAACTGCTGACCTTTTGGTTAGCAGCCGTAGCTCACTGTAGCTCTCAACCACTGCGCCACCAGGGCTCCATACTTCATTATAGTGCTTTATATATTTAAAGCTCTAGGTCCTAAGTTTACTTAAAAGACAAGAGCAATGTATTACCTGGTATGTTTGACATGACATCTTATTCTCTCTTCATCATTTGCAATATTCTTCTGTGTTTTCATCTTTTTCAGTTATCTCAGCTGTACCCTGAAGAAAATTTGGAGAAATTCATTCCTTGCTTAGCTGGCCCAGATTCGTTTTATGTAGAACGAAACCACATGGATCTGGAAGCGGACCTGAGGTAACTCTCGAATAAAGGGGCTGCTCTTGTCACCAGCTCCTGGAAGCTGTGGCCCTTCCACTCAGGGGCCACAGGGACGCAGCCCAGCTGGTGGCCCTGTGGTGACTGAGGACAGTGAGGGCAGGGTAGGCAGGTCCAGGGATGAGATGCTCCAGTCACACAAGGGGCTCTTGAGAGGACATCTTGGTCACGTTGGTTTGGGTCTCTCCTTTCCCGCTAGGGGTTTCCATCAGTTAGGCAAATGTGAAGGATCTGAAAAACCTTCGAGTGATTTGGAGGATATGAGTAAAGGACTTTCAGAGTATAGATCACCAGTTGATGTCATTTTGACAATCTTATAAAATCTGATTATCATTTCTCTTTTGCAGTTGACAGTTGAGACTCTTCCAAGATAAAACTAGGGCCTGATAAAGTGTCACAGGAAGAGTTTCTCTGGGCCCTTGGTCCTGTCATAGCACACACAGTGATAGTGGCCACTGGCTTTGTGCATGTGCAGAGAGATGGCGGCTGCCTTGGCCTGGGATTGCCACCTCAGCACACCCATTACTGGCTGCAGTGCATTCATTGGACATTTTGAGTGCTTGTTGCCAGTATTGATGATCATTTTTACATTACAGTTCACTGTCCATACCAGGGCTCCTTTGAATACTTCTTGATTTAATACAATGTAAAGTATAAGAGAAGTGAAATATGGGGAAACAACAGGAATATTAGTTCATGGCACTTCTTGTTTTCTTCTGTATTTTCTCTTAATTGAAAATTAAACTTCCTATCCCAGTTAGTTTTTGATAATACCATTTTAATGCTAATACGATCACTTTGTTTAATTTGTAGGTATTTGGCTTCATTGCCTTCTCATGTATTAAAAAACGACCATGTTAAGAAATTTTTCAGCACTTCATCTCCCACCCAACAGCTTCAAAGTCCAGGTAAGTTTGTAAAATGTGATTAGATAAAAATCAAGATATTTTTATTGTCTCTACATTTTTATCATACTTATTTTTCATTTATAGGTCCTGGCAACCCCTCCCTTTCTAAAGTAGGTACTATGATGGGTGTATCTGGAAGGTGAGAAACTTTGTACTTCCCCAGCAGATTTCAAATAAGAATTTTACAAAGTTTTTTTGCTGTGATAAACAGCTTTTCAGTTGTGTGTAAACAATTGTTTCTTGAGTTAAATTGTCCTCATTTTAGTCTTGAGTAGTATAGTATGGAGAGAGAGAATGCAGTTTGTGATTTCCCGAAGACTGCTTCTTGAACCCCTGGGGCTAGAGGTCCCAGGGCTTCTCATTAAAAATGGACGTGTGGGAAGGCAAGGGCAGGGAGGAGGAGGGAGGAGGCTTTTTGCTCCTTCCAGGCTTTACTTTTTTAAAAAATTAGTTTGAATAGTAAAGATTCAGTAGTCAGTTTTAATTTGTGATGACCTGCTGCATGATTTAGAGTAACAGAAACGAGGCAGCTCAACCAAAAGTCTGTCGGTGACAAATAGGTGCGTGGGTGCACATACACCTACCCTTAAGCACATGCATACAAATACATATATACACATATGATATACACTTAAGTACACATATAGACATGTTGAAGCACATGCATCGAAATACATGTGTGCACACATGCACATAAACATGTACACATATACATATAGACATTGAAGCGTGTGCATACAAATATATATGTACACACATATTCTTGAGCACATGCACTCAAATACATGTATGCACACAGACAGGCCTGTGGACGCATTGACTGCTGTGGTGGTTGTGGAGGGGAGGGGCAAACACAGGAAATGGCTGTCATGTGTCCCTCATTTGGTGGTGGACTGTAGTCTCGGGTGCAGCATGGAGTGGAGATATGGCTCTGTGTTCTGTGCTGGGGACCTTAACATCCTTCTGGGTGATAGGCACCGTGCTCCCCCACCTGTCTGCTGTCCTTGCAGGCCTGTATGTGGAGTAGCTGGCATCCCATCCCCGCAGAACAGCACCCAGCACCACATGCAGCACTCTGCCAGTGCGGCTGCCACCCTGCCCCACTGCGCCCATCCTGCGGGTGCCGGCTCGGCGCTGACCTACCGAGCCCAGATGGATGCCTCGCCTGCCATCCTGATGTCTTCCAGTCTGCAGAGCCCTCAAACCCAGGAGCAAAACGGGATTTTGGATTGGCTCAGGAAACTGCGTTTGCACAAGTACTATCCCGTCTTTAAGCAACTCACAATGGAGAAGGTATGTTAGTTACCAGGCAGGCAGTGTGGATTTTGATTGGCTATTTTCTCAGATCACCTGTCTTCTTCCAACCTTATTCCTAAAGGAATTGAATTGGGCTTCCAAAATATACGTGATATGGAAGAGATAAGGGTGAGAAAGGCATAGAGCCTGGGGTTGACAACTGTTGGAGGGCGGCAGTGGGTGTACTTTGAAAGCTCCTGCAACCAGAGCAGAGATTGAAACAGAGTTCATTTTCAACAGATTTTCTAGGTCCTGTTGAGTCTTCACAAACTAGGTATGCTATGTGGTATGAAGGATACTCTGCCCAGCGTCCCTGCAATACGTAGAGACAGTGACTTCTGTTGTCCCTCCCTTTATAAAGTGTCCTTCCATGTGGGCCTGTGCTAATGCTCCTGAGACCAGTTTACAGGGCCTGTGTGCGGATCCGCATCACCCGCTCTGATGATCCGACTTGATTTGAGGGGCCTGTATCTAGAGGGGCACCCTATTGGCCCAGTAGTTAAGAGCTCAGCTGCTAACCAGAAGTTCAGCAGTTCAAATCTACCAGCTGCTCCTTGAAAAACCTATGGGGCAGTTCTACCCTGTCCCATAGGGTTGCTGAGTCAGAATCGACTAGACGGCAGCAGATTTGGTTTTGGTTTGGTATCTAGAGGAGCCAGTAGATTTCGTGTTTTCCCAGAAATCCTACGTGGAAATTATTTTTTCCCATAGGGAGCATTTTTCATTGTTAAAGAATTCTGAAGTTTATTAATCTTGGTGTCACTGATGACTGCAAAAGTCAATTAAGCCTGTATACAGTGTTTGAACTCTGAGCTCCCCCTGCTGGGTAAAAATGATTTGGTGGCTTTTATCTGTGTAAAATTTTCATATATTGAAAAATCTACGATTGAACTTTGAAATCAAGCTTTTAACTACGTAGAAAAAAAACAAAAACAAACGTAAATGTATTTGTACATCTCTGTTTAGGGTTCATAAATCTTAAAAACAGATTTTACTGTTTAAAATTTTAATCTGAACGTGTGCATTGAAATGGCTGAGTTCACAGATCATGCTCTGGAAAGCTGTGCACACTAGAGCAGTGCTTGTCTGCTTAGGATCAGGCCTGTGGATCATGTAGCCACTCAGTTTGGATGGCAGTTACTTCTCTGGATCACTTACTACTCGACAAAGTTGCTGTCGTCCCTAAAACAGTGGTGACGCTGAGAAAAGGGGCCATGGGAAGAAGACTGTGCTCCTGTTGCAGCCTCACAGTCTTGTAGGACAGATGGGTGGGCAAGCCAGGCGCTCTGCTCTCAGAAGAGCACTGAGCGCTGCTGAGTTCTCACTCGCTTGTGGTTTGATGAGCTCATCCAGCAGAGAGACTTTCTTCCCTAACCCCCTGCCCCTTATTTGTCTTCTATATTGTGGCAAAATAATATATAATAAGATGTACCATTGTGACCATTTTTAAGTGTACAGTTCAGTGACGATTATGTTTGCCATGTTGTGCAACCATCATCATTATCCATTTTTAACTGTTTTTCATCACCCTAAACAAAAATTCAGTACCCCTTAAGCAATACGTCCCATTTCACCCCCTTCCAGCCTGGTAACCACTGACAAACTATTTTCACTATGCATATGTCTAGAGATTCATGTCAGTGGAATCAGACAGTATTTGTCCTTTGTTCTCTAAATTATTTCACTCATGATAATGTTTTCAAGCTTCATGTCATAGTATGTATCAGAATTTCATTTCTGTTTATGACAGAATGATATCCCATTGTATGAATGTGTTGTTGTGTGCCGTTGAGTCAATTCCAACTCTTAATGACCCTGTAGGTCAGAGTAGAACTGCCTGATAGGTTTATAGGCTAAAATCTTCACAGGAACAGATTGCCAGATCTTTTTTTCTCCCGCGGAGCTGCTGGTAGGTTTAAACTGACAACCTTTCAATTAGCAGCCAAACACTTAACCATTGTGCCACCAGGACTCCTTATGTATGAATATACCACATTTTATTTATACATTTTATCTGTTGATGGGCACTTGGATTGGTTCCACTTTTTGCCTATTGTGAATAATGCCTTAGTGAACGTTGGTGTGCAGGTATCTGTTTGAGTCCCTGTTTTCATGCTTTTGAGTAGATAGCTAGGAGTGGAAATGCTGGGTCATATGGTAATGTCATGTTTAACTTTTTGAGGAACCACCATACTTTTCCACAATGGCTTCATCATTTTACATCCCCACTAACCGTGGATGAGGGTTCCAACTTCACGTCCTTGCCACACCAGTTATTTTCTGATAATCGCCATGCTAGTGGGGGTGGAGTGGTAGCTCATTGTGGTGGGGATGCCATCTTAAATGGCATCTCTGTAGCAGTTGGACTGACTGGTACAAGATATTTCCTTTAGTCATCTGCCCATATAGCGTATGTTTTCCAGTTTCCTGATCTTCGCAAAGGAGCAAAAGCCTGTTCTGAAGCTCAGGCAGACACACGAGATCCGCAAAAGTAGTGGTTCATATTTTGAACTGGTGACATCAAATTATTTAGCAAGTGAATGTTTTTGTTTTCCCAACTCTTTTATTGTGTAGTTAAGTTGATCAGTTAACATATCCTAGAGATAGAATAAATTTATTCAACTTCAGGTTCTGTTTTCAGAGTCCTAATTAATTCTCAGTAACTTTATAATTTGTTTCTCCTATTTCGGAAGTTTTTGAGCCTTACTGAAGAAGATCTTAATAAATTTGAGTCCCTCACCATGGGAGCGAAGAAAAAGCTCAAGACTCAACTAGAGCTGGAAAAGTAAGTGTGACATTGTTTTTTGAGATCTATATTCATTTTAGTTTCCTATTTGCTGGACAGAGCTCTAGGACTTATAATTTTATTAAATATCAGTGATTAGATTACTTTTCATTGCTGTAGAAATCTTAATTAATGCTTGGTTATAAGGTCTACGTATGTGTCTTTGGTTTGATAGGAAAGGCACTTTGTAGTGAACTGGACAAAAATCAGAATTAATTACATTCCACCTTAGAGATTATTTTGATGGCAGTCACCTTTATGTGGAACATAGGTACTTAAACAGAGTTTGAGAACCACTAAAAGATTCATGAGCAAAAGGCTCTGACACTCACTTGTTCGCATGGTTCCTTCTCTCATAGGGAGAAGTCAGAGAAGCGGTGCCTGAACCCCTCAGCCCCACCCTCGGTCACCAGCAGCGGCGTGGCGCGTGTGCCCCCCACCAGCCACGTCGGGCCCCTGCAGCCTGTGCGCGGCAGCCATGCTGCAGGTGGGGGAGGGGCTGCCATGGGGGGTGGGAGGCGAAGGCCGAGGCATCGACTGTTTGCCATTAAATACCCTGGCCTTTCACAAGTGCAGCAGTGTGTTCTGTTGATTATTAATTAGACCTCAAATTACACCCACTTTCCGTTTACATTTTTTAAATTCACAGTTATTTTTCATTATTTTAACTTTTATGATCTCTGCCATGGGAAGATAAAGGGCATAGTTTCGGTGAGAAGCAGGATAATGGTGACTTGACTGAAGTTGTTTGGGCAAAAGCATTAGACCCAGAAACTTCTATGGTAAGAGGGAAAGAGTAGAAGTGAACAAATAATGAAAATGTCTTCTGCCCCAAGACTGGCGCAAAGAGGTCGTGTCTCACCCATTGCCCTGCAGGCCTGTCCCCAAAATTTCCTGGGTGCCTGACCGCCAACAGCGTCCACTTCTCCACCCTGTCTCCTCTCGCAGAGGCAGAAAGTTGCAGCGATTGAACTTCCCAGGGGCATCCTCTTTGTCCCTCTCATTAGAAAAAGTAGCTTCTCTGAAGGAGGCCAAGGACACCTGCAGTACTCTGCTGCCTCACAGGACAAAAGACGCATCACAGCAAGAGTACATGTAACAGTAGCTGTAAATACCAGGGTGTGTTTTAGGTGTTTTATTTGATGGAAAAGACCCTACATTACTCAGCCTTATAAAAATGGAGTTCTCACATGGTGAGATTACTTTTAAAGCACTGACCGATAGCTCAGTGTTATTTTGGAAATCCTGTTTCTTATTAAGTGTTTAAGTTGGGCAGCATGATAGCATATTGTTAAGAGCATGACTTCGAGAGGCAAAAGCACCCATGTTTTTGCTACATAACTAGCAGGCGACTGTGGGCAGTTTATTTTCTAAGAACCTTAGAGGCCTGGCTGTAGTATGGTGATAATAGTCCTGTCTCATTCAGGCTGGTGTAAAGGAATCAACTAGATGGATGCCTGCGAAAGGCCTAGCATAGTCTGGGGCAGTTGGTGAGTGCTGGTTGGTGGGTTGCCCACCTGCATCTCGCTGGCCTGACGCCCACCTTTCTCTGCAGAGCTGCGGGTGGAGGTGGAGCCACCGGCTCACCAGGTGCCCCGGGAAGGCAGCTCCTCAGAATACTCCAGCTCCTCGTCTAGCCCGATGGGGGTGCAGGCCCGGGAGGAGAGCTCGGACAGTGCTGAGGAGAACGACAGACGTAAGGACTCCCGTGCCAGTCTCCTGGGGCCGGCCGCTCGGCCTGATGGGAAGTGTGCTGACGCTCTATTTCCTCTCCAGGTACTGAGGTCCATTTGGAGGTCTCTGAGAAGGAGAAGCCAGTGATGCTGCTGAACCACTTCCCTTCCAGCTCGGCCCGCCCCACAGCACAGGTCCTCCCTGTGCAGAACGAGGCGGGCTCCAGCACAGCAGGCCACCACGCCTTGCCCCCACAGATGATGCCCACAGCCTCCCACCTCGCGCCCATGCGGCTGCTGAGCTCCGTCCACAAAGCGGAGCGAGGTGCCACGGACGTGAAGCTGCTCTCGGCTTCCATGCACTCACTCTTGTCTCTAGAAGAAAGGGGCAAAGTCTCTGGACCAAGAAGCAGCGTCAAAGTGGACAAGGGCTTTGGGAACGCCCTGATGGATGTGCTGCCTGCGCCCGCTCCCCACCAGCCCGTGCAGGTCCTCGCCGCTGTCCCTGAGGGCAGCTCCCTGTCCCCCACCGTCTCCTTTGGTCCCCGGGCCAAAGTTGTGCACGCCTCTGCACTGGACCGGGTGATGAAGACGGCCCAGCAGCCCACCCTGGTGGTGGACACCAGCACTGCGGCCACAGGCACCTCAAGCTCTGTCTTCCAGGTGGCTCGGCCGCCCATCAAGCTCCTGGTGTCCTCATCAGTCCCTGCGGACTCGGCTGTCTCTGGGCAGACTTCCTGCTCCAACAGTGTGCAGATAAGTGTGCCCCCTGCAATAATCAATCCCCGGACTGCTCTGTACACAGCCAACACCAAAGTTGCCTTCTCTGCAGTAAGCAGTGTGCCTGTGGGCCCAATGCAAGGCAGCTTCTGTGCAAACAGCAACACTGCCTCTTCCAGTAGCCACCCATCGACTTCGTTTGCAAACATGGCAAATTTGACCAGCTGCCCAGCCCCCAGCCCCAGCCCCACACTTCCCTCTGTTCCTGAGAATAGTTTCTACAGCAGCAGCAGCGGCTCCACGGGAAATATTCCCGCTTCCAGTCAAAACCACCACCACCACCACCACCACCATCAGCAGCAGCCGGCGCCACCGCAGCCTGCACCACCACCACCCGGCTGCATCGTCTGCACGTCCTGTGGGTGCAGCGGGAGCTGCGGGTCGAGCGGCCTGACGGTCAGCTACGCCAACTACTTCCAGCACCCATTTTCAGGGCCGTCCGTGTTTACGTTCCCCTTCCTGCCCTTCAGCCCCATGTGCAGCAGTGGCTATGTGGGCACCCAGCAGTATGGCGGGGGCGCCGCTTTCCCGGTGGTCCACTCCCCGTACAGCGGCAGCCTGGCTGCAGACTCTGTGCTGGGTGGGCAGTCCACGTTCGCCGTCCCCCCGATGCAGAACTTCATGGCAGGCTCAGCTGGCGTCTACCAGACCCAGGGGCTACTGGGCAGCAGCAATGGCTCAAGTCATAAAAAGAGTGGGAACCTCTCTTGTTACAACTGTGGGGCCACCGGCCACCGGGCTCAGGACTGCAAGCAGCCGTCCATGGACTTCAACCGGCAAGGTAAAAGGTGGATGGCGCTGGGGACATCTGGGGCTTCCCTAAGCTTCCTGGGGCCACACCCCCCACTGGTGTTAGAAAGCCACTGAAGCTTGGGGGAAGGCACACAGAGCTTTAATTTTCATGAAGTTAATAGTAAATTTTCTTCTTTTTAAAGGAAAAGTTTTTCGAGTGCTCTTAAAAAGCATGAGAATCTTAAAGATAGGCTTTGAGGCCCAAAAAAGGGTTCCTGTTGGTTCTGACGCTATCTTCATGGCTTCACAGTACTCCTTACAAGTGGCACTGGTGGGCTGTGGCGGGGACTCTCCACTTGGCTCTCCCCTCTCCCTGGGCTCCCCTCCTGGAGACGCCTCCCCCTCCCCCATGTTGACAGCCAGGCCTCACCTGCGCAGACCCAGGGTAGGGAGGCTTATAACATACCTACCAGCTGTGTAGAGCCTGAATCCCGGGAAGGAGCTTTAAAGAGTAAAGAAATGGTTAGAACTTTTCTTTTTAGTCATTTTCCCCTCTTGTATGGTATTATGAACTCATACGATAAGATCCACCTTTCGGGGAGGGAGTGTTGAGATGGTAACAACAGGCTGACTAGTTTTCCAGCACCAAAATTTTGACCAAGGACTCAAAATGAATTTGGATAGATGAGTTGTTGTGGAAATCCTGCACTGATTCAAATGTGATCTCTTTTTGCCCTCTCCAGGTACTTTTAGGTTGAAATATGCCCCTCCAGCAGAAAGTCTGGACTCCACAGATTGATTATTTTTCTCTGGCAACAGAACATTATTAAGCCATGGAGTCATGAGGAAAATTAAATACAAAACTGAGCAGTCTAGTTGCTGTTGAGCTTAATATTTTTAATCCAAAGGTGCTTTACTTTACTAGACTGAATAGAAAACCTAGCTTAGGAGTGCATCAAACTCAATTTTATTGCCAAAACCCGAGTTTGGAGCTTGCTGTCAGGACTTGCCTAGTGGGTGTCTCCATGGTTGGTGAAGTTTGCCACCAGTGTCTGTGGTGGCAGTGCAGGAATCTCCCACCTCTGAAGAGCACAGCCATGACGGGCCCTCTAGGCTGACACACAGCTCCAGGGCAGCTACATGCGACCTGAACCGAGGACTGAAGGTTGACGTTTTCCAAGTGGAGTTTCACCAGTTGGAGTCTTGACACCCCTGGTTAGGTAAAATGTCTACTTTTGTTGTTGTTGTTCCCTAAAATGGTTAGGCACTAATCTCTGGGATTTTCAAGGATTGCACTACAGAAGAATGTAGAATGAGGTGGATCTCTGCAGTTCTGGGAGACAGACCTCCTCTGAGACCAGCCAGTGCAAGAGCTGAGTTGTCCATCCGGATCAAAGAGCTGGCACCAGAAGGCAATGAGACTTCCGAAACCACAGAGATGTAACTATTTCCCTCCCTCCTCAAACACTTGTAGCAGTTTCAGGTTTTTAATTTTTTTTTTTTTTTCTGCAAATAAATTTAAACTACATTATTCAATAGGAATAGTTTACTTGCAACAACTTAATTTCTAAGGGTCCAAGTCCCAGAGAATCCAGTCATCAGGCTCTGAGAACCCCTCCCTTCCAGCCCTGCAGTAGCTGTGAGTCCTGTTTTCTTCTGGCACGAACAAGCTCTTCCAGAGACACAATAACACCGACCTCTGGGGCGCACTGGCCCTGACGGATGCAACACATCCTTGGCCAAGTTTGCAGTTTGCTTTCTCCAACACGGACTCGCACCCCCAAGGCTGCCTGCTAAGGCATCACATTTGAGACATTTCAACAATAAGACAACCCTATAATTTACGAACAAGAGTTAAAGTTTTTCCTGTCAACTCTTTTGTATTAGACTGTGTATTACTAGTTAATTCCGTTAAAATTACCTGGAAAACTTCAGTGGAAAGTAGTAAGACTTTGAAAGAGACCACACAACAAAATAGTATTTGTAGAAGTCTAGTGTTATTATTGAGATAGGAAATAAAGTCTTCACCATAGATCTCTAAATTTCAACCCACTGTAATGATGAAAGCTTTTTAGTCTGAAATTTAGGGATTTAAATCTTCAAGGTTGAAGGGAATTTTCTGCTAAAATAGTTATTTAAAATTCTAAAGCTTTCAATAGTAAAATATTGATTGGTAAGGTTTTGCCAGCGATTTCCCAGTTTTTATTTAAAAAAGAAGAAAATCACTATACTCTCCCACCACTGATGAAATGGGACAGTCAGCCTCATGCAAAATTGGTACAAATCAAAAGAACAGAATTGGAGGCATTGTGATGTGAGGCCTCAGATGTTGAGACGCGTTTCCTGGTTTTGTGGAAACGAAAGCAGAACGTTGTTAACATTTTTTATGAAAGGCTTTTAGTAGTTTTATTTTCGTAGTGTTTCATTTCTGTGCAATGCAGAATTGACAGAACCTGCATTCCGATCCCACTCATGGCCCCCAGTATTACACACGGCTCTGAAGTAATGGTGACACAACAGCTATTTTGGGGAATGTTACACTGATCTCTTAAAAAATTATAAAAACTACAAAATGTCAAAATAATGAAAACTGACACAACTTTGCCTTAAAGAGTACTGGACTGGAGCTTATCCTGTTCTGTTAAAGGAAGACTTGGAGTGCTCACTGCTGTTTACGATTCTAATATTTCTGAAGGCTGACACAGTGGCCTGGATATGTGCTGAAAGCCAAACTTTTAAATTTTTTGGTTTTTTAAATGAAGACATATTTTAAATAAATCCTGTTTCAACACAGTGAAATTGTTGAAAACTGTCTCTTAACAAAAGAAAACAATCATATTTAAGTTTTTTTTTAGTGGCAGTATTGGGGCATGAAAGTGTCTGTTGTTACCCTTATAGAACTACTTTAATGAATGCTAGAAGCTCATCAACACATTAAACCCACAGTTTTGATTTGAAGGATAACGTTCAGAACCGAGGTCAAGAAGTTTAGACGTTGTGGCTGTGTTCCAGTCATCAGAGGTCTTAGAAATTTCAGCGCGTCTTTTGAAAGTGCATGTGTGGTATGATGTCTCCAACAAGGCTGTTCAGTCAAGAACCATGAGATACAAATACGCGCTATACGGTACAGAAAAAAATTCAACTGCTGATACTTGAAGTCTCTTCCTAAATGAGTCCCACACTTGGACTTCAGAGTATTTGCTAGCAGTATTATCTGACAAATTTCTCTCCACAAATCACTGGAGTCGGTAAGCCTAAAGAGCATTTCAGTCATCAGAAGACACGGTAGCCAGTTGAAGGCACAGATCATGCGGCCCTCTCATGCACTCCCTGAAATGGTGATCTGTTCAGATGCTGCAGCAGTCAGTGTGGCACCACCTACGCATGTGCCCCTGAGCAGGGCGTATATTAAAAGTTCTCGCCCGTTTTTTATCTCCAAGAATGGGGAGAATCGAATGTACAGATCGAAGTAGAACACAATGTCAGGATAAAACAACTATTTAGTCTTTTTTTGTTGTTTTGTTTTTTTTTTAAGCAAAACACTCTATTTTCTACCTTATTTGTAATTTTTATTTCATGGTAATACAGAAAATTGGAAAGTGTTTAAGCGTTAAACTCCTAATTGCTAAAGAGCACTGAGGAAATGGGAGCTAGCACTTATATTGGAAATAAAGACAAACACTGTTCTTGAAAGAATATGTGATTGGGTATTAAAAACCAGCATCTATAATCTCCACAAGACTACACTAGGAGTCAGCTTGTTAATATAGTATAGTTAGTAGCTTCATTATTTTAATTCAGTATTTAGAATTCTAGTTTCTTTATTGCAAGAAGTCAACAGTTAGTTTACACTACAAACCATGTACTGAGGCACAGTAGCAGTGTAGTAACTTTGCCTAAAGTTACAACTGTCATATACCGTTTCCTTTTGGGAGCACAGTCCACATTAGCTTCCACTGTGATGAGCACTGGCCGAGGGGCGTTGGGTGGCTCCCTCCTAATCCGTCACCCCCTCCTCACTCTTCCTGTGTTAGTGGCGTTCCATTTTACGCCATGCTAGTTTTGCATACTAGTAGCTGGTGGCATTGCACATTGAAGTATTAGGGTTGTCAGGGAGATGCCTCGCTGCTCACCTGTCCACCACCCAGAGCTGCCCTGTGGGACAGGAGCGGCCGGCTGGTCTCCAGCACAGGGAGCTCCTAAATATCCGAGTCAGGGGACGATAAAAGCCATGGGTTCCAAAGAGGCTGAGCAGCTAAGTCCCAAGGGTCTGAGTGAAAGAGAGCGTCTTTCATCAACACTCTGCAATACTCTAGAAAACTACATACTGTGCTGGTTGAGGCCAAAGGTCAATGTTACTACACTATTCACCGAGGGAGGGGAGCAAAGGTCATCAGTCCCCAGGCACCACTTTGTGTGTAATAAGCCCTCATTACGTTTTTTTAAAAAAAGATATATGTATAAGTTCTTACATGCACAAAAAGATAAAAGGCTTTGGTACTGAAAACCTTGTGTACTCAAGAATCTTTACAGCTTCTATTGGACATATTTTCTTTTTAGGAATGAAGGAAAATTCTCCCATTTTTGAGCCATTCTTTTGTCAATTCTACAAAATTGCATGTAACTTTATAAATATTTTTAAAAGATATAGTTTTGTAAATATTTAATATTCTGCTAATTTGATTTTGAATTGTAAATGTCAAGTATTCTGTTTTTGGGGTTTTTATGTTTTATTATACTTTGTTAAAAAGGAAAAATTGTACATTTTTAGAATGTTTTTATGAGTAAATTTAATGTACTGAAAATAAAAATTTAAAAAAAGGCTTAGTGCTTCATTTCATTAGGTTTTTGTCTGATAGAATACAAAGAGCGTATCTTTTTAATTAAATTCAATTCTTGATCTCCAGACTTAGGGGTTTAGTTCTTCCTCCTATATGCCTAGATTGGTAAAAGGGACACCTGGTCTAGAACCCGTTTGTTGTCTTATCAAGGTTCCCAGTGTTTTGTTTTTCTTAAATGTCCTTGCTAATATAAATGTTAATTCTCGATTTTGGGTTAAAGATGCTGCTATAGGTTCTATAAAAATCCAGATTGATGGTAATACATTTGCTCCACTGAGGCAGGCTTTTTCCAGGAGGAAGCACCCTGTTAGGGTTTTAGACCTAGAAAACTGAGGGTAACTATATGTGCTGCAAGATAACAAGGAGCCACACCTACATAGCATCTAAAATCCTTTTTCTGTATTTGGGTAGGTGACAGTCTAAAGATGCATTTGTCCAGGACTGAGGGTGTTCTTATAAGCTGCGTGCCAGGCACCAGAGGTAGAATTCTGGCGCTTTCTACCCAACCAGGAGACCTCTTGGTCTCTTGGTCAAGTCTGTGTTTAGTACAGGAGTGCACGCATGGGCACACAATTGCAGGCACAGGTGGGGCTGCTGTCAGATCAATGAGATCAGAGAGAAGCTGGCCTCTCCTTTTGGAAGCAGTCCTGGCCACTCTTGATAGGATGGCCTCCTTCAGGTGACCCAGAGGCCTCTGGGTCACCTAAAGGAGCTGTGCTGGCCAGGAGCAGCAGGAAGACTGGTTAACTCAACACGTTACTAAACAGCTGACTCTGGAGAGCAGTGTTTCCTCAGCCTCCAGTATTAAGAGCCGGCTTAAGTTTGAGTTGAGTCCAGAATTTGCTAAGTGGGCAACGCTAGCTACTTCTTGTCTGGTCTCAGCCTGCAGGTACATCACTAAGTACACTTACACCATAGCATTACCGAATAACAGCAGCTCCCACAGTGTCACGGGAGGCTCCAGAAACCATGTGATGCTGACAAGTGCACGCACACTTTGTCAATACTTTTACTTTGTTGTTGGTTCAGAGCAGTAGTTTTCAAGTGTTTACTCCTCCAAGAAACCGTAGGTCCCATACATCTACCCTCCTGATACTCTGTGGCATGTTGACAAAGTTCTTGGGAGAGTTTTTGTCAAGGCATTAAGCTGGTGCAGGGCCTCAGGCAGTAAGGAAGGAGCCCTGACAAGATGCAGGTTGCAGAAACACTGACTACAAGTGCAATGTGCTCCAGCACCGCGAAACTAGCTGAAGCACTCATTAGGAAAGTACAGACAGTGCGTAGGACTGTAGCCTCAGAAACACTGACCCCGTTAAATTGAGTTTTGATGACAGTTTTTCATTGTGCCTTTATTCACCTTAGTTCATTAAAAATGTTTCAAAGATCCTATAAACAAAATGACCACCTGCTAATGTCACGTGGGATATAAATCACCCCTCTCGGCATGGTTTTTTTTTTTTTCCCACCCCCCAAAACAGTTACAGGAATCTTATGGATCACAGAGTAGTTACAAGGATGCCAGATATAACGACATACACAATTGAAACAAGACAGGCTGGTTAAGAATTTACATAATGTGGCAAAAATATACATACTAGAAGTGGGCACTGTGGACAGCCGCATGCAGGAGAAGAGAAGGTCACAGGAAGTGGGGCTCTGTTAGCAGCAGGGAGCGCGCCCATAGCAGAAATAGTGCTTTTCCTTCCAGTAGAATAACGGTCACTAACAGAGACAGGGATTCCACACACACCTAAATACACAAGGCTAAACTGACCTGCCACACACAGTCTACAGAGACTGGCCTTTCAGGGATGCTCCCACGAAGTTAGTAAATAGTAAACCCATGCAAGAAGCAGGACACATCAAGTCATTTGTTCTAGGTTGAACTTTGAAGGTATTTAACTCTTGACATTTGTAAAGAGCTTATGTCTCCTTTTGCTACATTTTCCTCACAAGTGACATGCGCTTAGGATGGGTGGATTTTGATGGTGGTTTCACCTAATGGTGATCACTGAAGTACTCTTAAAAATGTGAGAATTTTTAATATATTAGTCACACTTAACATACATAACATGGATTTAAGCTTGGGGTGCATCTGAATTATGCTTCCTTTTTAAAGTTTCTACCACTGTCCTAAACAATGGAACTGATAAAACTGCTTGTTTACCAAACCAGTTCCTGGTTTGAGTTCTTAGACTGGAAAAAACCTAAAATAGAAAAAATGTCATTTCTTTCTTCTCTAAGGCTAGAACAAAATGATAAATTATTCAAGATTCCTATTAAGCTGTGGTGTTTTTTTCTGTGTGTAACTGTCTAGTGAACAAACCAAATAACAGCTTGGTGTTTATTAAACTTTCTAACACTGCAAAAGAGTTGACTTTTGGTATTCTTCCTATTAAGAATTAGGAAGCTTGGACAGCAGTTCAGAGCCAGAGGTATATTTTTAATACACCCCCATTTACCCTGCTTTGTGCCACCTACTATGGCAAATGAGTTTTGGGGACGTTATGCTTGACAACTCATGCTTTTAAAGATCCTTTTGTGGAGATTTCTCTAGTCGAGCAGAAAGCCTTCCATAAAAAGTCGGCAGGCTCTATGAACCTCCAGAGAAGACTTAGTGTCTCTCTGAAGGACTTTCAGTTACTGCTCAGATTACAAGTTCCTCCTGGGGGAAAAGAGCATTATAATTAACTCCAAGATCTATTTTATTGGCAACTTAAAATGCAAAGTATTTTATTTTTAAACTTCTAAGATTAGAAAACAAGACAGCCTAGGTTAAATAATAGTTTTCTGAAGCTGAATATGCTCATTTGGAGCTCAGTTTTGCTGCCTGAAATACAAAAACAACTTCCTAAAAGTCCTAGGTGGAAACACTACTGCTTTGATGACCTGTGATTAGATGAACTGATCAATCTCAGTTGTTAACATCCCTTTTTTTTCCTTGGTAATGGTTTAAAAATTCTAGAATAGATGCGTTTTGCTAGTCTTACACGGTCGATTTCATTCCAAACGTCTCCTGAGAGGCATATACCATATACAGGAATCCATCTTCGTCCTTCTCACTTTCATACACTTCAGAAATTGGTGTAGAGACGCTCACCATGCTGTGTCCGTTCACCAATAAGAAGAAGGCTTGGTTAGCGTTCAGCTGTAAGCGCCTTCTGTTGAAAGAAAACAATGGGAAGAAGTATCTTTACGCATCACAGAGATCAAGAATGGAGCACTGGGCCTCTCTAGAAGGTTCTATGAAGATTTCATGCTTTGGGGGTCTTGTTAGTTCTCCATGTTTCACTTGGTGCGCTGTATTACCTAGCAACCATCAGGAAGGAGTAAATGGGGAGGGGGTGGATCACAGCAGTGCTCGTTAGTGGCTCTACGCTGAACCGATCACACCTCGACTGCAATGTAGCACTGTAGCTCAGGCATATCCCTACCCTGGCCTGGCCTGATCACACCTCAACCTGTGGAGGAAAGGAAACAAAGAATTTTCTTCCTAATTCATGTTAAAACTATCTTCTCAACCTGGATAGTGAACAGTTTTCTTTGTAGGACATAAACTAAATATAGAGTGTAACATAAAGAACAGTAAAACAAAACAGTCACAAAAAGATCTGTTTAATGTTTTACATACGGAGCATGTGTGAGTGTATCACCCACCCAAACAGATACAAAAATGCAGAAGGATTCTGTAAATGCTGCTTCTGGCAAAATAAAAGTGTATGCCCTACTGAAGATGAATCTAATATTCTCCTAAAGCACAGGGAATTTTCTGTAATTATATTCATGATAAATATTAGCTGTAATCAATGACAGATATTTCTATGGCATTACTGAGGCCAGCTTTAAACTAGTATTCTTTCTGAATAGCAGCTGTGTCTAATGTGAGAAAAAAGTTCACAATATAATTTAGAAACTATTCTAAGATCTAGGCTGGTGTAGTCTGCCATCGTAGAGTCTGCTTTCTACTTTTACTAATTTTACTGTATAAAACTTTAATAACTTCTGAATTCTGATAAAGAGACTACATCTAGGCTGAATATTATGAATAAATACAGATGGGATGTAAGGTCCAGGAGGTTAAAAAACAGAAACTTCAGAAATTGAAGCAATTTACAGATCTCTAGTTTTACTGAACTTGCACAGACTTTAACCAGAACTACACTAAAAATATATCTGTAAGTCTGATAAAGAATAAGAAGGTACCCAAAGGAAAAACAAAGCAAAACAGGTGATTAAATACCTAATTATTTTGATGAGTTCACTCATGTTGACATGATCTGGTACAAGGAACTTGGTTTTATCCAGTACAGGAAGCTGCTTCTCACCCTTGTAGCGTTCTATTATCACCTAGAAAAAGAAGCCAGAAAAGTGGTAACACTTCTGTTGATTTTAAAAGTCATTAATAATGAAAAATAGTGAAAATGTCTCCTATGCTGTACCTGGCACATGCCAAAATGGGGATAAAAACCAGCATATTTCTTAGTTTCCTTATAGCTGTCTTGTGAAGAGTGATCATTTATGAGCTGTTTCGCTGGCTATTTGTTTCCAGCTATGAGCATGTGCCTGCAAAGAGACACAGCAGTATTCCAAGCGAAGAAAAACCTGAAAATTACTCAGTAATTTTCTCCTGCAAAGTACAGATGGACCAACATTATTCTGGAAAGCTTCGTGCTGAAGCTCTGGTTGTAAAGGGCATGGTCTGAGAACCACACCGGCTCAACAAGGCAGACCAGGTTGGGGAGAAGGAAAGGCCAAGAAAGCATCCAATTACTTCAAACCTTGCACAATGTTAGTGGATATTTTTAAAAAATGTTACTCACTTGCTTCTTAAAAGGGTCGGAGAAAGCACGGTCTATGAATAGGTGGAAGGTCTGTGAGATGCAGCCCCTGACTATGCTCAAAAGACTCTACCCAGAAGGTTCACCCCCTGGGCCACAGACTGACCCCAAGTGCAAGGACAGGTTGTGAACTTCCCAACCAGGCCAGGAAAATGGAAAACGCATCTTTTACTGTAGATTTACAGTCATGAAGATGCTGAGCAGACCGATCCTCGCTCTTTCTATGCTCCTTAAAGGACCAACACAACCAGCATAATGCCAATCCCAACCCCAGCATCTCAGATCTCCTTCCCCCTTTCTCTTGGGCATGAAATTACCAGTCAGAAAGCCAAAACGGAAAGCTTCCACAGAATTTAGTGGTGCAATTTCTTTCCAAATGGTATGTAGAATTAGTAGGAGGTGAGTTCAGCTAACATTAGGTGACTACAGTGTACCCAGAATTATGCAACTCTTTGTAAAGCCCATACAGGTGGGACTTTCTTTCCATTTTGCAGATGAGGAAGCTGCAGCTCCTTGCAGAATTTCAGTAAATAGCCTAAGGTCACTTAGTAATAGCCTTGAACCAAGGACTTGACTTCAGCTCTGACTGACACCAAAGGTAGGTTCCTCTGAACCATCTCTCCAAGCCTGATGGTTAGGAGGAAGCCGTGGGCAAAGCCCAGGAAGGAGCATCTGACACCCCTGCACTTTACAAGAAAGAGCAGAGTCGTCTCCACCTCCTGCTTTTTAAAAAAGCCAAATCCAAGAAGAGACTTCTTTGGGGAACCTACTCAATTCAAAGTCAGGCAGCCTTGACCTGCAGTAATGTTCACATTCTAAGCACTACTGATCCTCACAGCAGTAGTTTCTGCTTCCTTGAACCAAATACTGCCTTCCATTATTAAAACATTAACAGTTCTAGTCCCTGACCCCTTTCCTCCCAAATGAATACACTTGATTTGTGAAGCATGTAATATTAAGGCAGCAAACTCAGAGAAAAGAGAGTGATTAGATACGGATAGAGGAGAAATTGATCTCTTCTAAAAGTTACTTTAAATAACAAAACTATAGATTAAGACATCTCAAGCCAAGGTCCCATGTGCCTCGGAGAGTCTGCGTACTCCTCTGGAGGCCCCTGTAGGGTGGTTCTAGGTGAGAAGTGCTCTTGTCTGCTGGAACAGATGCCTGAGGCTACCTACCGGGATTTTGGTAGGATGCTGCTCTCGGATAAGTCGGACATCTTCCACTCTTTGTTCTGCAAAGAAAGGAAAAGAGACAGGCATTATGATGGGCCAGACAGCTGTTACTTGCATCTCCACTGGATGGTTCCATATTTGAATTCAGGCGTCCTGAGCTGTGGCACAGCTGAGCAGTGAAGACATCTTTCCCAGAATTCAGAGACACCAAACACTAACATTTCATATCTGACACGTTAGGATCTAAGTCCAAGGCAAAGTAGCAAAGCATATGGAAACCAAGATGTGATTACATGGTTCTCTCAGGTGGTCTAACACAATGACAGGACTACCAGAGTTCCTAGTTAACTGGGACCCTGGGTTAGTAGTCACAGATAGGCTCAGTCAATTAACTGTGTGGGACGGACAACCAATCATTCCTCCAAGCACTTCTACCACTCCTAATGTTCAGGTGAATTTTTGTGGATTTTACATAATTAGTTAAGTTGGTACAGGAATTCAATACAAACTATAGGCTGTTCAATACAATTTTCTCTTACTTCTTCCAGCTTTTTAATGACAGAGTACTTGAGAAAAGAAAGTGACCAAGAAGACAAAGGACTACAGAAAGAATGCTTCTGTTTGAGTTTTAAATCATTTTGCGCTACAGAAAGAATGCTTCTGTTTGAGTTTTAAATCATTTTGCTCAGTGCCTGAAAGCAAAGTTTAAATCACAAAGTCTACTGCTGAATACTTTTCTGAGAGTATCTCTCAATTCTCCCTTTTAATATAATCAATCATTTATGTTTTCAACAACTGTACTACGCTCTGGGGAATACAGGAAAAAAAGAAAAAGAAGCCAAGTTCTGTTCTCAGTAGCTGACAATTAAGTTAGAGAGACATGTGATATACATGACAATACACAGATACATAATTTAGATGGCTGTCTTATCTAAAACTTTCCACCAAAGTATTAACAAAAGCACCTTGATTTACTATGGTAGGATACACTTCTCATGGTATTTGCAAATAAATTATCAAAGTCATGAACTTCCTGAGAAGGTGCTTACACTGGTGGCTCCAGGAAAAAGATGCTATGAACTATATGAATATGAATTTATTCTAATGTCATTGCCAATTCCATTTAGGTTTAAAAAAAATTTTTTTTTAGTATCACTCTTCAAAAAAAGGATCTTCATCTTACTGATGAAGATCAAAGACTATAGCCTTCAGTATAGATTACACTTCAACATAAAGAAAACAATCCTTACAACTGGACCATTAAGCAACATCATGATAAATGAAGAAAACATTCAAGTTGTCAACCATTTCATTTTACTTGGATCCACAATCAACGCCCATGGAAGCAACAGTCAAGAAATCAAATGATGCATTGCATTAGGCAAATCTGCTTCAAAAGACCTCTTTAAGGTGTTTAAAAAAAAAAAAAGTTGTCATCTTGAGGATTAAAGTGTACCTGACCAAAGCCATGGTTATTTTCAGTCTCCTCAAATGCATGTGAAAGCTAGACAATAAGAAGACCAAAGAAGAACCGATGCGTTTGAATTATGGTGTTGGTAAAAAATACTGAATATACCATGGATTGCCAGAACAACGAACAAATCTGTCTTGGAAGAAGTACAGACAGAACGCTCCTTAGGAGCAAGGATGGCAGGGCTTCATCTCACTTACTTTGGACATGTTATGAGGAGGGACCAGTCCCTGGAGAAAGACATCATGCTTGGTAAAGTAGAGGGTCACCGAAAAACAGGAAGATCCTCCATGAGATGGACTGACAGTGACTCCAACAATGGGCTCAAACATAGCAATGATTGTGAGGATGGCTCAGGACTGGACAGTGTTTCATTCTGTTATACACAGGGTTGCTGAGTCAGAACTGACTCAATGGCACCTAATTAACAACAAGACAAATTACTAAGCTTAAACATATTTGCTATAGACCAAGAGGATTACAAACTCATGGATTTCTACTAGTACGTATTCCTATTCAATAAATGAGGATAAATATAAATGTAACTATTACTAGCAGTAATCTTAACCTAATGGGTTCTTATCCTTTGAGTATTAAGACCTCTTTTAAAGTCATGAACACATAAGATGGTAAAGTACTTATTAGTATCTTTTGATTAAAGAAAGAATAAGCAAAAATTACTATGAGTTTAGGAGTATTTCTAAATAAATGTTTACTTTATCAACTTACAGAGCTGGAAAAGGCTATGCTTTAAACTCTCTGAAAGGGAGAAAAAAGATTCCTTTCTTTCCAGGGATGAGCCCTGGCCTCAGGCAGTTCTGAAGAGTGAAGTTGTAACATCCCTCTCTGTCTCTTGAGGATCCCTCTTTTCACCCCTCCTAGCTGTAAGACCTCTCCCTAGTGCGGCTACCCAACCCCAGAAAAGGTGCCCTGCAACCCAGACTTAACTACCAGCTCTCTTCACAATAAAATCCTCCATTTCATCAGTGTAAATTATTTCAGAGACTAGGCAAAAACGCAATTACTGGCAGTCCCTGGGTTACGAAGATCCATTCCTGAGAATGTCTTTTAATTTGATTTATCCCCCAAATACGGATGGCACAAAAGCAAAAGATAAGAATGATTACTTTTATTAAAAAGTGGGACCACTGAGGCATGAAGAAGACAAGTGACTTCCTTAAGGTAATAGAGTAGCACCAAAGTCCCAGAGGAAGGTCTTTTGTGTCTAGGTGATCTGCGATGAGAATCCAGGTGAGTCTGGAGTAATTCAGAAAACACAGTATATGCTGATGCCTCACTCTTTTTTTTTAAAAGTAGATAGCTGTTTTCACAGGGTACTGAAAGCATCACCAACACAGACCAATGGCCCATAAGTGCAATTCTTTTACACTTCCTCAATGTGATAATTATCTGTTTACTGTTTCTCCCTCAACAGACTACCCTCTAAAGGTCAGGGACCCACCTCTACAGCTCAGCATGTTGTTGCTGGGTGCCGCCAGTGGATTCCTACTTATAATGACCCTACAGGATAGAGGAGAACTGCCTCACAGGGTTTCCTAGACTACAATCTTCATGGGGAGCAAATCGCAAAGTCTTTCTCCCATAGAGCCACTGGCAGGTTCAAACCACTGCCCTTTATGTTAGCAGCCTAATGCTTAACCACTGTACCACCAGGGCTCAGCATAGGGCCTGGTATTAACCAAAAATACCAAAACCCACTGCCTTCAAGTCAATTCTGACTCATAGCGACCCTACAGGACAGAGTAGAACTGCCCCATAAGGTTTCCAAGTCTGTAATCTTTACAGAAACAGACTGCCACATCTTTCTCCAGTGAAGCAGCTGGTGGCTTCAAACCGATGACCTTTCAGTTAGCAGCCAAGCGCTTTTAACCGCTGTGCCACTATATGGTTAATAAACAAATGAATGCTGAAAAATGGAAACAAATACTGCTCTCAGTGACTGTAAGATATATTTCCCCCCAGGCTCCTTTTCCTCCTGTCTCTAAGAACCCTTATGAGCCTTACAAACAAATAAAATAGGTGACAGGCATCTAAAGTTTCTTCATTAATCAATATCTCATTTACAAAGCTGTTTTGAGATTCCACAGGCCATTTAAAATAAACTTTTATGGACACACATTTTCCAGAATATATTCCACTTATTTAGACCAACACATAAAGTTCCCCAGAGACACACAAACACTTTCGTTACTAATGAAGCAGCTCAAGGACTAAGTTTACTATCCTCAATAAAATTCCAGTAGAACAGTGTCTGGGAAACTGATCTGTTATTAAACAAACTGGGGCACTCCCGAAGAAAACTGAGTGAAATTTTAACAATGAGAAGACCTAATCCAAAATTATATGCACATATACAACTTTCTAAGTTCATAAGAGTTTTCAAAAACATTTGCAAGGATACACTATCCCTCTTGACTCACAATCTTGGTCCACTTCAGATAGCTGGAAATGATGACTACTTGAGGTTGGAAGAATCCATGCAATTTTGTTCCTCCCTTGTTTTCACTAAGAGGTTAAAGGTACCAGTCCAGACTCTGCCACTAGGTGGACCATGACCTTCACTTCCCTGTGCCCACCTGGTTTCTTCAGGTACAAAAGGAAGGGTTTGTTTGGGGTGAATTCTAATATCCATTTCAACGTTAAGCACCCTCTCAACCCCGGTAGAGAACATCAGCATAGTTATATTCAGTTTTTCATTAATCTTAAAGTCACTCACTTGCAAAGAGAAAACTGTCAAGTTTAACTGAGGCTAGCATTGGGCTGCATAAAGAGGTTCTCTCCAAGAATTTATTTCCATCATGTACTATGCTACAAATCTCTCCAAACTGTCAGAGCTGATAAGTCAGGATCTACCATAATGATGAACAAGGAAAGGCACAAGCTATTAAATGATATTTGATATTTGTCTGCAAGATGACTACTGAGATCTTTAAAAAGAGAAAAGTGAGCCTGCAAACACAGTATGATGGGGGGTGGGAGGAGGGCGTTCCTGCCTGTTTTCCTCCAGGGCCACTTTTAGGTTCCAGGCCAATTCCTTGTTCTGTTATCTTTTCCTGCTCTCACCATCTACTTTTCCTTACAGATTATTCCAGAATAACCTAAAAATACCCCATGCAAAAGGCAAATATAGTTTCCTTCAAGAGGAAAAGGGCATCTTTCCCACACAAATGTCCCCAGTTAATTTTCAAATGCCAGAATCAATGGTCCATTTAACTCTTTAGTTACTACTGGTTTAATGGTATACCAGCCACTTTTTATGCCTCTGGACTTCAGTAGTACATTACTCCAGTTCTAATGCATTTAGCGTCAAGGTGGGTCTCTTTTGAAATGCATGGACCTCAGCAGACCAGAGTTGGAGACTCATGATTGTGTGGATTCAGCATTCTACTAGATGATGCTTCCTGGGTGTGTTAGTTTGGTAAACTTTTGCCTTTTTTAAAATTTATTTCTGTGAGATAAGACTTGCAAGCATAATTACAGCATTTTTGGTTGACAGTTAGGGAGCCCTGATAGGTTTGTTTTGATTTTTCTGTGTCGTATTTGGAAAACCAGAGGTTCCTCATGTACCCTAATGGGAAGGTGCCCACAATAAATTCTCTCTTTAGTTCTTATTGGTATATTGTCATACCACAGATCAGTGGCACCACAGTGCCACTTGCCTTACTGGTGCTTGTATTACCAGATCATAGTTCTCAAAATCCATATTAACCAAACCCCAAACTCGCTGCTGTTGAGTCAATTCCTACTCATAGTGACCCTATAGGGCAGAGTAGAGCTACCCCATAGCATTTCCAAGGAGCAGCTGGTGGATTCAAACTGCTGACCTTTTGGTCACCAGGGCCCCAAAATCTGTATTACCCACCAAAAATTTAAACAGATTCTATTAGCGAGCATGCATTCCAATACTGAAAACACGTACCATCAAAAAATTTTTTTCAAAATTTGGTAACAAAAGGGTTTTAAAACATAGCCTTCAGGGACAAGGACTAGAAGGCAGATGAGGACAGGAAAGCTGGTAATAGGGAACCCAAGGTTGAGAAAGGACAGTGTTGACATTTCGTGGGGTTATCAACCATTGTCATAGGGCAATATGTGTACTAACTGTTCAATGAGAAATTATTTTGTTCTGTAAACCTTCATATAAAGTACAAAAAAAAAAACAAAATAGTCTTCATGGTGTCTAATTCAAACACTAAGGTTACAAAGTATGAGCTGGACTTGTCACAGATTCAGTGTCCCACTCTAAATGAGGTCTAAGCAGCAACTACTACGGCAGCTTCTGACGCCATTAGTTGCAATGGTCATATTTTGGCTACCATCCTGGATGGATTTCTCCTGTGACTGAGGCTGCTGACAGGAAGATGGGAGATACGAGAGCATGCTGATATTTGGGAACCTACCTAAAAGACTCATCTGCTGATTTTTCTGCTATAAAGTTGGCAATCCTAAGTCACAACCAAATAGCCCTGGTGGCGGAAAAGCAAGCAGAGGAGGTAACAGAAGCCAGAAATGACAGCAAATTTACTTCAAATGCTGCTCTCCGAGGACTCCATAAAATCTAAACAACATTAAGAGTTCATTAAGGTCACTAAAGAGAAAATTTCTAACAAGAAAAGGCACATTTAAGTCTCACTAACCAACAAACTGCCTCAAGAGGCTGCTTAAAAAGATAAGCTTGGCAGGCCAAAGTAAATTTTCAATTACTGAGACTTCTCAGGCACAAGATATAAAATAATTGTCAACAATGTCCAAGCTCAAATGAATGCCAAGTTCTTTCTAGACTCCAACGAACTTGATAGAAGTAAACAAACGGTATCGCTATTTAAGCTCCTGAAGATTACCACAGGAAGTTTTCTGTATACTGAATGAACACTAAAGTACTCCCTTTCTATACCGGTAACTCCTAGAACTGTTATAAATAGGTACTACAAAACAGATATCCAAAGACTGCTGCAATTGTTATTCTGAAATTTTCTCAATAAATTTTCTCACGTCGTTCTCATTTGTGTGCTGGAGGAGTAAATATGATGATGATGGTCTTACTTTCATTTTCGACCAAATGCCTGTAAGCATAAGTTCAGTTTCTCATCTAAAAGGCAAGAAAACTGATTACTGGGGTGAAAGTAATCATATAATTGTAAACCAATGTGAAAGACACCCAGACTTCCCCCTGTGCTGCAAGTTAAGAATTCTCAACACCGAACATCAAATGTCACCGGGCAATATCCGGTCTGCACTAGAAGGGGCAGCTATATGCAAAACAGTGCAGTTTCAGGGAGTTCGCCAGTTTTTTCTCCTTCTCTCAAATAAGGTATTGATTTTGCAAGTGATCACGTGTGATCACTAATAATTTTTTTTTTTAATTAGTAAAACTGAACCTGACGGTGATTCACTTGCCGCCTGAGTACACCCCACCCCCTCTTCAAAACAGACCTGTCATAAGCTTGGCGTGCAGGGTCCGAACCCCGCGCTCGTGTCTGTGGCTCGGACAAGCAGGGCACTTCTCAAACAAGTCTGCACTGGTGGCGACGGTAACCGTCCACAGGGCAGACGAGGGCGTGTGTACAACCAGAGGACCCTCACCCGTGCGGGGCAAAGGCGACTCAGCACCGGCCCGCGGGCCTCCGCAGGGCAGGCCGAGCTCGAGGCGCGGCTCTTCCTACGTGGGATGGGGCCGTTTCGGACCCAGACCCTCGACGGAGTCCGTCCGAGCTCGCAGCGGCCGGCCCACGGCCGTTTACATAACAGAAGGCCAGGGTCGAGCGCGCCGGTGGCTCCTCCGTCCTCCAAGGGAAGCCCACCGGCAGCACGGCCGAACGCCTGTCCGCAGCAGGAAGGGGCGCAGCCCTCGCTCGGCAGCCCCCGGCCCCGAGCGCCCTCCACAGCGCGACCCAAGGCCGGATGCCGGGCGGGCAGCGTCCACCCGGCCGCGAGCGGAATCGGGGTGCGGGCGGGGGTCTCCGCTCGGCCCGGCAGTCCCTCAGTGCGCCCCCCACCGCGATACCCACCGAAGGTACGGCGCTGCTTGAAGGTCTTCTCCGATGGCATGGCGCGGTACAGCGGCGGCAGCGAGGCTGAGGGTCGCGGCGGCGTCAGGCGGCGGCTCCCACTCGGGCGACAGCGACTTCCCTTGTATCTCCTCAGCCTGCAGCCGGGTCAGGTGACCGGCGGCGCGTCACGGGGGCGGGACCAGTGGCCGGCTCCAGCCGACGCCATGGCGGGCGTGGCGGAACCCGATGGCCGCGCGCAGCAGTGGGGGCGGAGCCGAGGGTGAGGCGAGGCAGGGCGCGTGCGCGGCGGGCGGTGGTGATCCGCGGTGGGGTGGGACGGGGCAGGGAAGGGCGAGACCGGGCGCGTGAGGTGACCGCCGCCCACGGCTGAGTTGGGTGGGTTCTACGGTCTGGGGTGTCGAGAGGCAGGCAAGTCGGCGAGTTGTTGACGCTTCGAGTCGGGCCCTGCTCCGCGTCCTTGGAAACTCCTGTTGCCTCTTCGCTCGCGGTAGAAACCCACCCCCCCCAACCCGAGGAGAAAGCACTTCGAGGCGCTTGAGGTGGGGTGCGATGAGAGGATCAGCCTTGAGGGCAGCCTAGGCCTCTTCCAGCCGCGCCAGAGCCTGCCTCTAGTTCCCACAACTTTCCAATGCCTGGCCGTGACTAGGGAGGTCTAGAGGGTGCAGACCACACTGGGTGACACTGTCCGAAGGGGTGACACCAAAATGACTGTCCATAAGAGTTTTGTACAGTGTTTCAGAAGAAATTTATTATTTTTTATAAAAACATCTCTGTAGTTAGTTCTAACAACAAAAACATTTTTCCAAAGCCTAGCTTACCCGTATCAATATACTGACAAGGCCAAAACTCTATGCTAATTTAGTTTATGAACCTTCTAATTTTCTGGTAAGAGCTGCTGTTATTACCCAATGACTATGCTTGGAATCACCTGCTTTGTCTGTAGGCCCTGCATGCGCAGCTGTTGTTTTCATGGTTGCTTGTGTGCTTATAGTCACTGATTTTGTCAAATTTTCTGATGTTTTAGCTAGAATATTGTGCTAATTGGAGCTCTGATAGCATTGGCTAAGAGCTCAGCCGGTAACCAAAAGGTCAGCAGTTCAAATCCACCAGCTGCTCCTTAGAAACCCTGGGGGGCAGTTCTACTCTGTCCTGTAGGGTCACTATGAGTCAGAATCAATTCAACGGCAACGGGTTTGGTTTGTTTGTTTTTTCCTTTGCTTTTTAATTGTGATAATTAGTAGTTGTAAACCTTTATCAATAACTTTTTTAGAACAAAGTAGTAATTAAAGGAAAAGGAGTGATAGATAGGAATTAGTACGAAACATGTTACAAAGATTCTGTATAGTTTGGTACAAGAGGAGGTCCACGGGGCGGTGACACCAACCCTAGTGATGCCACTGTTGTAGTAGCCGCACCACCAATCCTGGGACTAGCTAGGCGCCAATGGCAGTGTTTGCCCTCAGTGTGAGCTCTGGGGGAAAGTGCAGGCAAATGTCCTGAGGCAAGACCAGTCTGTGTCTTTGGGGACCATCTCAGGAAGTAATCCCAGCAGCCCTACAGCAGCCCTACAGCAGCCCGGACAACCCACAAACATTATCACCCCCTAGACAGGGAAGCCAGGCCGATCTTAATGTCTCCCATCACGTCCCTAGATAAGATTGTGAAATCCTGTCTCAGAGATTATCCCCGTGACAGCAAGGTTGCAGAGAGGATTAGGATAGGGCAGAGCTAGGTCAGCTTCAGTGAGGGCTGGCAGAAATACACAGTAATGGTCTTTCTGACGGAGGTTTGTTCAGACCAGGGCTTCGAACCAGTTCACAGTGGTTCAGGAAAGGTTCAGTAATTGCCAACGTAAACGAGAGCAGTTTACGTCTTACAAACCAACCAAATCTGTTGCCCATTGGATTTTGGCCCGAATAGGAAACAAATGGTGTTGGCAAAGAATACTGAATATACCGTGAACTGCCAGAAGAACGAACAGATATGTCTTGGAAGAAGTACAGATAGAATCCTCCTTAGAAGCAAGGATGGCAAGACTGTTTCACATACTTTGGACATGTTATCAGGAGGAACCAGTCCCTGGAGAAAGATATCGTGATTGGTAAAGTGGAGGGTCAGGGAAAAAGAGGAAGACCCTCAATGAGATGGATTGACACAGTGGCTGCAACAGTGGGCTCAAGCATAAGAACAAATGTGAGGATGGCGCCGGACTGGCCGGCGTTTCGTTCTGTTGTACATGGGTCACTATGAATTAGAAGCAACTCAACGACATCTAACAACAGGAAACAAACAGGTGCCCTGCTCAGAGACAGAGGCCAACTGCAGCACTTTGAATGTGTGTCACACAGTCCTGTCAATAATCCACTGTCCCACATTAGTCTCCTGAAATTTTCGGGATCCATGCAGGAGATTGGATTATTGGCAGGACTGTAGGGAGCAACACACATTCAAAGCACTGCTGTCGGCCACCGTCTTTGAATGCAGTGCTGCTATTTGTTTCCTACTCAGGTCAAAATCTGATGGGCAACGGATTCGGTTGCTATGCCACTCCTATGCCGCTCTCGTTTACATCGGCAGTTACTGAACCATTCCAAACCGGGTGGAAGCCCTGGTTCAGACTGCTGGGACTACCAGAAGCAAAGTCAGGAAGGAAAGGAAAGTCCTTTTCTATGTTTCCAGGAGCTTGGTTTATGTTCCTCCATCTCCTACTTCTGGCTGAACACCCTCTTTAGGGCGGGGGCCATTTGGAAGCTGCTTCCTAATCAAGAGGAAGCCTTTCCTGGGAATACAGTACATTGTTTCCAGGCCAAGGAGTCCTGGCTGCTGAACCCAGGCTTGATGACACACAGTCACACAGTTACCCTAGGATTACTCTGCATTCCCAGCAGAGTGCTCAGCCTGCACCTGGGGACAACATACCACTGTTGACTTTGTAATAGAAAATGCCACTGCTGTCTGATTGCATCAATGTCCCTGTCATGTGTCACCTTCACAGTCCATCATGCCAAACAAGTGAAGCAGCTCCCAAGCTGGGAATGGCTTCCTGAGTGGCCAAGCTACTTTTGAGTTAGTCAGCCATACTTATTTTTCCAGCACTGTGGACTGATGAGCAAATACTATTTCAACTTGAAATTAAATAGTGTCGTTGCTGCTTCTGTCTTATGAGTAGCATTGATCCAGGACGTAGTGTTTGTTTCTCAGGTCTAAGTTTTTTGTTTCTTTTAGTTGTTTTTCTGTATCAAACTTGGCTCAGTGTTCTTTTTTTAGGAAACTACCCACTGGTAACTTCCATCACATGTTGTCTGAACTATGAAAAGGCCTGAGGTAATTCAGATTGCTTAATAGAATCCAACATTGGAGAAAGTCTAAGGATAACGGTTTTTGTCTTAAGGCCTCCATACTGGGCATGGTTCCTCTTGTGAGATGATACTACAGTGACTGCTGGACGGTGCATAGAGTGTTATGATTTTTACATTATCGAATTAGCCATGATGCATTACCCTACCCACCTTCACTGGTCTCTGCTGTTTTCATGGGAGGAAGATTTTCTAGTCTCTCAAGTGCTGAATCTTGCTCATCTTCATACCTTTCAGTCTTCCTACCACTAACTAGCTGAGCAACCTTGAGCCAGTAATGATTTTTCTGAGTCTCAGACACGTCATTTGTAAAAAAGAGAATAATAATATTTCAGAACTCAGTATTTTGTGAGGAGCAAATGAAAGTGGTTTGTAGAATATAAATCACTGTGCAACATTTAGTTATTAGTACTCTTATTGCTCATCTCAGTGTTTTGGCAAACATGTCTCTGTATGAACAGCACTTGATTTTTTGGCCATTTTTAATGTTGAATATCTAGTACTTTGAAAGATTCCCATAGGTCCAGGCTTTCCTCTTTTCGCTTTGTAAATGCATTTCTTATATGCTGTTTGATAAAGTAATTGGATTGTACTAATAATATACATTATGAACTTGAAATATACAAAATATACTGAAATGTTGTCCTCAAAGTAGTTTTAATACAGCTTGTAAGTATTTTGTAGAGTCTTATAAAAGTATTTCACACCACCAGAAAACTGATGTTACTTGTAGTGCTTTATTCTACCACTGTTTACACAAGAACATTGCAATTGTGTATATGACAGTTTCTGTACCTTTTTTTTTTACTGTTTTGGTCATGTTGTAGGGAAAAGACATCATAAAGTTCAATAAAGCAAAAAGAAAGTTTTATTTGGCATATATTCTAACAGGTGAAAGTGGGAAGCATGCTGCCAGAGCCATGTCTGCCTGAGTCCAAGGAATGTTACGAGTCATCAGTATGTATTAACATTACAAATGGGCAAAATCATCAAAAGCTTCACCTTTTCACAGATTGGCTAGAAACTGTGATCCTATATTTTGAATTGTCTTTCTTAACAATCATTGGGTCAGGTTTCAGTAATGACAGTCAGGAAGGTCTTCATTATGAGTCCAACAATTTTCTATACACTAAATGTTAACAGAAGAAGAGTGAAAGGTCTTTTGTGTTCTGCTTGACTGGTTTATGTGAAAGGATCCCTGAAAGATACTTTCCAAGATTATCCTAGAAGTTGTCTTTATACTTCAGGGCCCAGTTGATGTGTCCTTGTGAGTTCTTGTGAGTCCTTGTGAGCCCAGCTTCAGCTGGATCATATTCTCTATGCTTAAGGTCAGGGAATAATGATTCCAATATTATTTCCTAAATCAGTCACCTTCTTT
Source organism: Dugong dugon (assembly GCA_030035585.1). Lineage (NCBI taxonomy): Eukaryota > Metazoa > Chordata > Mammalia > Sirenia > Dugongidae > Dugong > Dugong dugon. The sequence continues at coordinate 32,269,259 of CM057478.1, forward strand.
ACCTTGATCATCTCTGATAGTATATAGTTAGTAAAAAGAGTACTTAAACGTTCTATCCAGTTTCCACAATACCAAAAGAAGGTTTTCATGCCGAGATGTACCATCATGTGATCTAGGATAGAGTTCTTTGGAAGATGTCTGTGGCTTGGTTGTTAAATGTATTCTGTGAAAATTGAAAAAAACAAAACAAAAAACGAAAAAAGCACTTATTGTGTGCCTACCTTCTGCCAAACATAAAATTAACAATTTTGAAGTCTTAAAAGAGAGCGAGATTGAGAGAGGACTGTGTGTTGCTTACTTCTGGATTTTTATAATATTAAATATCGACTGGTGAGTGCTTTCTTGGCTTAATTGCTACTTTGTAAGAAATGGTTTTTTGTTTTTGTTTTTTCTTCTTGCCGGGTAACTGTTCCAAATGCAAGAAGAGGGGGGATAATCGATATCTGGCATATGGAGGTGAGGGGAGGGGAAGGAGAGTCTCTCATATTTTCCTAGTCCCTGAGGCATCCATAGAGTTTTACCAAATCACCCCAAGGCCTTCGGCTCATTACCACAGGGATTAGCCTCATGGGTTGTAGTAGAGATGGGGTGGAATTCTTCTTTGTGTTTTTGAAGTACTGAAGTCCACATTTACCATGGCAGTTACAGTTCCTCCCCTAACCTCTAACTCCACCTTGAGTCTAAAACCACGTTCCTACGTGTTTCTCAGAAAATAATCCAAAGTAGCAGAAATGTAAACGTGGCTCGTAAGTATCATCTCCATGTAAGAACAGCACATTCATATGAATTACAAAGAATATTTATGAAGTGTAAATAAAATATAAATAATATACAAACAAAACGTCGATATAAAATATAATTTATTAATTTATATTTACATGTAAATAGATATAAATTAAGAAGCAATGTCATGTAACTTTTGAAAGTATGCTTGAGTATATGTGAAACATTTCATGTGCCTTGAGACAGCAGTTTAATGAAGTTTAGTGAACAATATCCAGAGTGGTAAATTAATATTATTCATGAATTATTTTAAACTAGTTAATATAAGCATAGTGTGATCTATTTTTAAACAAATAATACAAATCTCTTAATACTCTTCCCTGAAATAATCCATATAAAGCAAGATGGCAAGAACACATTTTTCATTTTAATTAATTCCGTGTCTTCTCTAGGAATCTTGTGGTGCTTTTAAACTATCAAATAATCGTTCCTTCTTAAGGCATTTCTGAGAAGCCAAGCAGTGTCCATTTTAAATAAGTCTCACACTATTCCTTTTTTCATAACATGAAACGACCTTAAGGAGTGAGGTAGGGGGTGGGGAGGTAATGTAACTGCTAAAAATTGAGAATGTGGTGTTCAGCAATAATGATGTAATATGGTTGTAAATCATGCTGTCTGGATGTTTCTAAGAATCTGTAAATGAAGGGTGAAACATCCCCCTCGCAACGCAGACGACAGCGGAGCTATTTCGCCACACTCAACATGGAGGGCAAGTCATACAAAGAGAAGTGCTCAGCGCCCGAGGCCTGCTTGGCCTCGCCCACCTCTCCGCTTTCTGATTGGAAGAGATGTTCCACCATCTTTGTTGTTCTGGCTACTATTGGCCAACTGTCCTGTCAGTTGCGCTGTTAGGCTGTGCTTTTTAGAACAAGTCAACAAACAAGTATTGCTCAAGACGAGTGCCCGGAGTAATTCCCAGAAAGGATTCAGTCAGGAGGATTTTGCAGTTGACAAGCTGACCTGAATAGATTGCAGTGTTTAGGAATGTCCTTACTGCATTCTCAGAGGAATTACTAGTATCCGAGAGAAGGCATTGTCCGCTTGAGTGTTTTCCGCTCACTTGGGAACCTCGGTTTCTGAGGTACAACCGCAGAAATCAGCAAACTATGTGGTAAAGTGATCATAAACCCTCCAAATAAACTGAAGTGATTTCTGAAATGAGCGCATAACAACTGGTGGAACAGGCTAAGCTTTCAGGGACTTTTGTTTACTTGTACGTTTCCTTCTAAAGGAACTCGGAGGGCTTACTGTTTTCACTGCTTTTGCCCACATATGGGACTGAGGAAGGTGTACAACCACTGATGTTCCCTGAGCTGTCTTATTTTAAACTGAACATCTTGCTTAGCCTTTGGATATTTTTCCTTCTTTCTTCTTTTTCCTTCTTATTAGTACACTAATAAGTGTACTGATTTTTTCCAAGCAGCGGGCAAGATGCTGTTTTCTCACATTTGGATTCTCAGACCCAGCACCGGTAAAGTTAACATGATTTTTCTAAGTCCAAGAAATACTACTTTCACTGACTTTTGAAGTAATTAATTGAAAAATGAACTTGAGGCCAACCTGCTGTGTAGTCTGTGTATTTCTTTAGATTTTATCAGTTCTCACAAAGATTTCATTATTGTAAAGCCTCCTTACAGTATAAAAACAATCTCTTTTATTTAGTGTCTCCTTATGTTACAGGTGCACCTGCCTTGTGAGGGATACAGTTCTATACAAGGGATTGCAAACATTTTTCAAGGACATATAAACCTTTCAGGATTCAATGTGTAATAAACCAAAAAACCTACTGCAGTTGAGTTGATGCCGACTCATAGTGACCCATAGGGTTTCCAAGGCTGTAAATCTTTACAGAAACTGACAGCTACACCTTTCTCCTGGGGAGCAGCTGGAGAGTTCCTTTGGGTTCCTTTCCACCAACATATATTACCCAAGTTCTCACAGCCATTCTTTTCTTTCTATTCTGATGATCCGCACTAATTCAATCCTTCAGCAGGTGGGTTATTGTAACAGCCCTCTGTTATTCCTGCTGTCAGTCTTCTCGAATTCAGTGTTTTTTCAACCTCGGTTATCACATATCACCTTCATCTGTATTATTATTACTTGGCATTTTCTTTAAAACGACTCACTTTTCACTTCAAGTATTTAAAAGTAGCTTTGTCATAAGTAGTAATGTCCATACAATCCTAGATTTGATGTGCTGGCTACATTTTCAGTTATGTATATTAAGAAAACTAAAACTATGAAACAAAAGTGTTCTTGCCCCACATAAACTCATCTTGCATTCCATTAATTTGTATACCATTCTGCATAGTGAAGCCTGAGTTGGCTCCTAAAACACCCTTTTCATCACTATGTCATTCCTGAATTCAGAAAATGTCCGAAGGCACTCTTGCCCCAAATTCATGAGTTTTTAATCTGGTATTCCAAGCATTCTGGATTCATCTTCTCCTCAGACCACGACCTGACCTGAACCTTCCCCCTGTTCTTTTCTGGCCTGCTGAGTTCCTGATCTCCGGGCAGTCATACTCCTTCCTGCCTTTGTCCTTGCCATTGCCTTGCAAACTCCTTGGTTGCCTAAAAGTTTGTCAGGGACAATTAGCTGTTCTCTCTTTCTAGACCATTCTTCCTTCAAGTGTTCTCCTGACTAACTCAAACCTGTACTTTTTTTCCCACCCACTTCAGCCTATATAATTTCTTCCCCTAGAATTTACTGTGTGTTATCAATTTAATAAACATTGTTATTTATTGTTTCACATGTATGTCTTTTACTATTCTTAATTACGCAAGTAATATATGAATAATTCATCAGTATTCATAGATTATGATTCTTATATCTATTAAAATATTTAAACACTACAGATAAAACTAAAGTTTCTCTTGGTCGCCATCCAATCTCCTCACAGTCCTAGAGATAATCACTGTTACCTATTTGGTATGTTTTCTTGCTGAGCATAAACATCCACATATACTTATTATCATGGATCAAATTGTGTCCCTCAAAAATATGTGTCATACTGGTACAAGGACAGATACATTGATCAATGGAACAGAATTGAGAACTCAGATGTCAGTCCATCCACCTACGGTCACCTGATCTTCAACAAAGTCCCAAAGACCATCAAATGGGGAAAAGACAGTCTTTTTAACAAATGCTGCTGGCAAAACTGGATATCCATCTGCCAAAAAATGAAACAGGACTCATACCTCACATCATATGCAAAAACTAATTCAAAATGGATCAAAGACCTAAATATAAAGCCAAAAACTATAAAATTCATAGAAGAAAAAAATAGGATCAACGCTAGAGGCCCTAATACATGGCATTAACAGGATACAAACCATAACCAACAAAACAAAAACTCCAGAAGATAAGCTAGATAACTGGGATCTTCTAAAAATTAAACACTTATGCTTATCAAAAGACTTCACCAAAAGAGTAAAAAGAGAACCTACAGACTGGGAAAAAATTTTTGGACATTACAAGTCAGACAAAAGTCTAATCACTAAAATCTACAAGAAAATCCAACACCTCTACAACAAAAAGACAAATAATCCTACTAAAAAATTGGCAAAGGAAATGAACAGACACTTCACCAAAGAAGATATTCAAGTGGCCAACAGATATGTGAGGAAATGCTCCCGATCACTAGCCATTAGCGAAATGCAAATCAAAACCCCAGTGAGATACCATCTCACCCCAGCATTACTGGCACAAATCAAAAGCACTAGAAATAACAAATGTTGGAGAGGCTGCCGGAAGATCAGAACTCTTATGCACTGCTGGTGGGAATGAAAATGATACAACCATTTTGGAGAATGATATGGCGCTTCCCTAGAAAGCTAGAAATAGAAATACCATATGATCCAGCAATCCCACTTCTAGGAATCTATCCTAGAGAAATAAGAGCCGTCACACGAATAGACATATGCATACCCATGTTCATTGCAGCATTGTTCACAATACCAAAAAGATGGAAACAACCTAGATGCCCATCAACAGATGAATGGATAAACAAACTATGGTGCATACACACAATGGAGTATACACAACGATCAAAAACAATGTTGAATCTGTGAAGCATCTTATAACATGGATGAAACTGGAGGACATTATTCTTAGTGAAATAAGTCAATCACAAAAGGACAAATATTGTTTAAGACCTCTACTGTAAAAAGTCATGAAAAGGTTTATACGAGGAAACAATCTTTGTTGGTTACAAGGGATGGGGGGGAACTAAATAGACAGTAGATAAGTGGTAACTTTGGTGATGGGTAAGACAGTACTCAATACTGGGGAAGCCAGCACAACTTGTACAAGGAAAGGTAATGGAAGCTCCATAGACACTTCCAAACTCCCTGAGGGACTGAATTGCTGGATAGAGGGCTGTGGGGACCATGGTCTCAGGAAACTTCTAGCTCAACTGGCCTAACATGGTTTTTAAAGAAAATGTTCTACATTCTACCTTGGTGAGTAGTGTCTGGAGTCTTAAAAGATTATGAGCAGCCATCGAAGATACTCCAGTGGTCTCACCCCTTCCGGAGTGAGGAAGAATGAAGAAAACAAGATACAAGGAAAAGATATGTCCAAAGGACTAATGGACCGCAACCACCACAGCCTCCACCAGACTGAATCCAGTACAACTCGATGGTGCCTAACTACCACCACTGACTGCTCTGACTGGGATCACAACAGAGTGTCTCAGACAGAGCTGGAGAAAAATGTAGAACAAAATTCTAACTGACAAAAAAAGACCAGACTTACTGGCCTGACAGAGACTGGAGAAACCCTGAGAGTATGGTCCCCGGATACCCTTTTAGCTCAGTAATAAAGTCACTCCCGAAGTTCACCGTTCAGCCAAAGATTAGACAGCCCCATAAACAAAATGAGACTATGGAACACAACAGTCCAGGGACAAGGACTAGAAGGCAGGAGGGGACAGGAAAGCTGGTAATAGAGAACCCAAGGTTGAGAAGGGAGAGTGTTGACATGTCATGATTTTGTTAAGCATTGTCATAAAACAATATATGTACTAACTGTTTAATGAGAAACTATTCTGTAAACTTTCATCTAAAGTACAATAAAAAAAATGCGTTAACTTGTCTAGGCTATGATTCCCAGTATTGTGTGTTTGTCCACCATTTTGTCATCTGATGTGATTTTCCTATGTATTGTAAATCTTCTCTATGATGTTAATGAGGTAGGATTAGCGGCAGTGATGTTAATGAGGTGGGACTCAATCTACAAGATTAGATTGTGTTTTAAGCCAATCTCTTTTAAGATATAAAAGAGGAGCCAGCAAAGAGATGTGGGAAACTCATACCACCAAGAAGCAAGAGCCAGGAGAATAGCATGTCCTTTGGACTTGGGTTCCCTGCTCTGAGAACCTCCTCAACTGGGGAAGATTAATGACAAGGACTTTCCCCTAGAGCCAACAGAGAGAAAGCCTTCCCCTGGAGCTGACACCCTGAATTCGGACTTTTAGTCTCTTAGACTGTGACAGAATAAATTTCTCTTTGTTAAAGCCATCTGCTTGTGTTATTTTTGTTATAGCAGCACTAGATAACTAAGACACTTATCTACAGAAATACATATTTTTTTTTTTGCATACACACACATTTTTTTAACAGCCTAGTTACACCATCCAAATTATGAATATAGAATAGTTTAACCATTCTTCTAAAGATGGAAATTTAATCAAAATGTTTTGTACATTTTAATAAATTCTAAGCTCCTCTATGGAAAAAAAAAATCATGTTTTATTTATCTTTTTATACCCAGCTCCTAGTGTAAAGCCTGATACATAGTAGAGGGTAGATAGATTTAATAAATAAATAAATACACTGAAATGCAAAAGTGGCAAGGACTATACTTTAGAATCTATGGATCCCTGCCGAACATAGCACATAGTCTAGTCAGGCATTCTGTAAATATTTCTTAAATTGTTGATGCCTTTCTGCTTGCATAGATCCTTTCTCATTTGACTCATTTTGGTTGATAGTCCACCAGTCTTCTCTAAATCCCTCTAGTTCATGTTCCTTATTTTTCATCCTTTTAGCCAGTTTATCTGTTTGTTCTTTTTCATTCAACAAACATTTAGTCCGTAAATATTCATTGATTACATGATATATGTTAGCACATCATGTGACCAGGGATACATCTCATGACACTGGTACAAAAGGAAACACGTGTTCATAATAAACTTATGACAATGTTGTTCAAAATAAAAGGACCATCCTCTGAATGGGGAAAATGTCAGGAAGCTTCTGAGAAGGGAGGGGCATTTGAGGACAAGGAGGAAGGAGTATTGATTGTTTAAGGCACAGATTGGGAGAGTGGTCTTCCTGGGAGAGGAAATAGCTTGAGCAAAGTCACAGAGATGTGAAAAGGAAGGCATGGAGAGTTTTGGAAAGGCTAAGGTATTGGATGTCTCCAGCTTAGTGGCGTGTGTTGAGACAGAAGATGAAGCCAGAATGGGAGATTGGGACCACATTGTGAGTTACCTTGTGTGTCCCAATAAGGAATCAAAAGGGGGCCATTAAACACTTTTAAATAAATGAGTAGCATGATGAGTTTACTTTTTGTTTATTATTATTTAAAGGAAGAGAGTTCTAACAATAGTTTGGAGGATGGACTGAAAACATTGAGTCTAGATGCAGGAAGATCAATTAGGTCTTGTTTTTCCATTGTGTGGACATGGGATGATGAAGACTTGAGCTAAGGTATACTTGTATTGTTGTTTTTGTCAGAAGATTCACTTTACCATTTGCTGGGTTCTATGCACCAGGGTAGACAATCCTGTCTTCTATTCCTAGACCTCCTTAAGGAGGTGGTAGTGATTAGTGAGGAATCTGTGGAGGCTTGGCCCAAGGAACTGATGTTGTTGTTGTTGTTAGGTGCCATTGAGTCAGTTCTGACTCATACCGACCCAAAGTTACAACAGAGTGAAACACTGCCAGGACCTGCACCATCCTCACAATGCTTGCCATGTTTGAGCCCACTGTTGCAGTCACTATGTAAATCCATCTCATTGAGGGTCTTCCTCTTTTTCATTGACCCTCTACTTTACCAAGCATGATGGCTGTGACTGGGAACTGGTCCTTCCTGATAACATGTCCAAAGTAAGTGAGAGAAAGTCTCGCCATCCTTGTTTCTAAGGAACTGATAGGGTCTACATAATTTTCTACTTGATTAGCAAGAATTGACACTTCCCTAGAAATAGTGGGGTGGCCGGTGGATTCTTAGCTTTAGTTTTGACTCAGAGCAACTCCTTCAGCCCTACAGGATGTTGAAGTAAGTCTTGACCAAAAGGGCTTGGGTTGATCCCAGTTGTAGAGCCAGTTTCTACAATCATTCCATACCCTGGGCCAGTCTCCAATTCTATGGATTATAAGGCAGTTGCCCAGGACAAGTGTTTTAAGGCTATACCACTAAAATTTTAAATTTTATTAATTTAAAAATAGATAACGTGTACAATTCAGTGACATTAATTCACCATGCTGTGCAACCACCAATATTATCCCTTTCCAAATTTTTTCACTGTGAAATGGTTAAAATGGCAAATGTTTTCTTATATATACTTAACCACAATAAAAAAATTGAAAAATACAAAATTGACATGAATAGTCCTGGCTAATGCCAGAGGTCCCCTCCCCCACAAAAGGAAAAAAACAATAATATATCCACATAGAACAAAAAGGTCAAAAGGATATACAGTGAAAATTCTGCTCACCACTTCAGTTTTCCTCTCTAGAAATAATAAGTTTCTTGTGTACCCTTCCAGAGACACTCTGTACATATACTAGCAAAAATATTTTGATTTCAGAATGAGTTGAAGAAATAAATCAAGTGTGTTGAAGTGAAAGGAATATATTTAGTATATACATGTTGCAAGTGACTTTCTTGTAGTATCTTATTTGATCTTCCCAACTACTGCTTGGTGTAGGTATTATGTTTTGCTGCAAATAAAGAAACTGCTTTATTTGTGGCAGATCATAATAATAATAATAAGCAAGCTCACATAAAAACAACCTCTCCATCTTCTCTTAAAAAATGGGAAGAGAAATACTAAATCGAGAGCCAGTTAAGATGAAGCCATGGCCAGGAACTGAGGACTTTCCATGTCTTCTACAGTGGTACCGCACCTTTTAGAACACACACACCTTAAACAGGTAAATAGGGCAGAACCTCACAAGATGACTACAGAGCTGGGGGCAAGTCGTGCATTGAACCAAAGATCCACAATGCCATCACTAGCATGATTTCCCCCTTTCACTGTCATAAGGGCAGAGATTTTTGAATGTCAGATTTAGCTAGATCGAAAGGCTAAACAGGTGCAGTTTAGGTCTCAGCTGGTTTTAGTGTAGTTTGGAGTACTATAAAATCTTGCAGTCTTTTTAACTCATTGGGAAAGAGGCACAAGAATTTCTGCTTTGTAAATGAAACCTTAAGGAACCAGAACCAGCTACCTTCGGCTCAATTCCTTCCCAGTCCCGTGTTGACAGCAGTGAGTGTATGCAAAGGCCGCTTGGCGGCGTCAGCCATTCGGGAGCCTCGTTAGCGCAGTAGGTAGCGCGTCAGTCTCATAATCTGAAGGTCGTGAGTTCGATCCTCACACGGGGCATCCAGCTCTTTTGTTGCGGCTACGACACCGAAGAGTAAGTGCGAGAATGCGCCCGGGTTCCCAGCAATGACGAAGCCTCGCTGCGCTTTGTGGGAGACGGCTCCTTTTCCCAGTGTCTGCAGTACGTGCACCTCTGGTTCTGGGCGGCAGGCTGGGAGGCCGGTGTATGCCCACAGGCGGGAAGAGGGGGCGTGGGGCCTGGGGCCGGCCTCCGTCCACGGGGGGAACAGAAGCGCCTGGACCCCCAGAATCGCCCTGCAGCGGGGCGGCCACCCCCTACGAGGGGTCTCCTAGGGCCCACCCTGCCGGCGCCTCGAAGGTCCGCGGGTGCGGGGCGGATCAGGCGGGGTATCACTGGTGGGGGACTTGGCTCTTCCGGGGGCAGGGCTAGGATTCCCAGGGTCGGAGCTCGTCGGCCCGCGGGCGGAGCCCTTGCAGTGCGCTCCCGCCTCCCAGGGCGGGGCTGGCGGCGGGCCGCGCGTGCGCAGAGCGGCGCGGCGTCGCCGTCAGTCGCCGGCATGGCGGTGTGCGCTCGCCTTTGCGGGGTAGGCCCGTCCCGGGGGTGCCGGCGGCGCCAACACCGCAGAGGCCCGGCCGAGGCGGCGGCGGCCGACAGCGAGCCAGACACGGACCCCGAGGAGGAACGCATCGAAGCGGGCGCGGCGCTGGCCGGGAGCGGGCCGGGCCCCTCTGTCCCACGCTGCTCGCTGCTGGAGCTGCCGCCGGAGCTGCTGGTGGAGATCTTCGCCTCGCTGCCCGGCACCGACCTGCCCAGCCTGGCCCAGGTCTGCACCAAGTTCCGGCGCATTCTCCATACTGACACCATCTGGAGGCGGCGCTGCCGGGAGGGTGAGTGCCCGCAGGGGCGCATAGGGGATGACTTGGGTCCTGGGTGCATGGGGTCCTCACCGGGGTAGAGGCTCGTCCTGGGAGGCCGTACTTGTTGAGGGCCACAAGGGAACTGAGAAGGGGTGCATGGGGGAGTGACCTCAGAGGCCTGGGAGTGGGGGGGCCGGGCTAGGTGGAGTTCCCAGGTAGGGAGCGGAGCCTGGCAGTACCCGCATTGGGGGCTCAGAGAAGGGCTGAGGGGTGATCCCAGCTGCAGGGCACAGGATTATGCGGAGTTGAGGGGGGTAACGCGAGCTAGGGTTAGGAGTTCACTGCAGTACGGAACCCTGGAGGAGAATAAACTGATGTCTGTGGGTTCTCTCATCATCCCCAGCCCTTGGGGAGTGGGCCTGAGGGCACCCCAGGACAGAGATAGGGTGAACTTGAATAAAGTTAGGGGAGCAGAGTCGCCTGATGGTGGGTGGACTCAGTGTGTGGAGAGGTGGGAGGGGGCCAGGAGCAGTGCTGGGAGAGGGATTGTGTGATGCATTTGGTCAAAATCGAGGGGTGCTGGTGGCAGTAGGGAGGGGACGTCCACCTTTGTAGGGAGTCACAGGAGGAAAGGGTTACTGTACTCAGTCTAGAGTTCAAGGCTCTCTGGGTTTAAACATTGACATGTCAGATCAGCTCTGTGTTTGGGTTAAAAGGATAGGTTAATACAAACAAACAAGCAGTGCAGCACAGCAAAAGGAAGAAAGTGGAAGTCATCAGAGACCCCTGCAATCAGAGGCAAACCACGCTTAAACATTTAGGAAAACGTCTCTTTCCATATACACAATAAAGACATGTATGTATTTTGTCCCAACTAGGTCATACCATCTATGTTCCACTGCATACATACAGCACAGACTAGCCCCTTACTGGTAGTCCTTTAAGTTTTCAGCTTTTCCTTGTTATAATCAGTGCTATGAAGAGTGTCTTCGTGAACTTTGCAGAAACTTAGATTTACATGTGTCTTTTAAAACCTCTGGCATTATCTTCCTAGAGTGTACTCTAGGAATGTGGTGTAACGGGGTATGCACATTAAATAAAACCTTTGGATATCCATTGTCCAGCTGCTCGAATTTGCACTCCCAAGAAGGATGCATGGGAAGGCCTGTCTCCAGACCCTCCCAACACTGGGGTCAGTCATCTCATCTTTTTGATGGTTGAGACCCCAGATTTGTAATCAGCTGACCTGGGTTGTGGTCTTGGCTCTACTTATTTGTGAGACCCTAGACAAGTTGCTTCTCCTTGCCATGTATTAATGCTCTATGTCTGTGGAGTGGGGATAACAGAGGTGCTGTTCCTTTGAGGGTAAAATGCACACAACGCCCCTAAATGGTAGCTGTTTTGTTACGATGCTTCTTGGTCGTTTTTATTTCACCTTTGGTGAATTGCCTGTTTCTGTTTTTGTCTTCTTTTTTTTCCCTTGCGGTGTCTTTTTGTCTCATTAATTAGTACGAACTCTTTGAATATTAGCAATATTAACCTTTTACCATATGTGGCAAATAAAGTTTCTTTTTACATTTTAAAACAGATGCAAAGATAAGCTTACTTTCTTGTTCTCTGTGAACCTTTTTATTTGCTTTATCTAGCTTTTGTCTGGCGATAAGAGCCAGACTCATTACCCAAGTCCCGTTGTACTTGGAGGAGTTTTTCCATCGGTCAACCGGACCTGTTTGGTGATCTCAAGGGGCTTGTCTTTGGGGAACTATCAGGCATATGGCTCAATCCTAATGGACAGAGAATAACAGAAGATTTTTTTGTATAATAGAAAAACTCAAAGGTATCCCACAGAATAAACAAAACTGGAATCACAGCTCAAGGTGAGTTTTTAGAATTGCTAGTGGAACATAAGCAGTCCTGGTGAAGATGCAGCGAGAAGTTGGGGACGGAGGTACGTAGAAGACTCCAGTGCTTCCTTCACAGCTTTCATGGGGCACCATCATGGTGTAGAAAAGCATCTTACTCACTTATGTGGCCTTACAACAGTAGGGGAGCTTTTAGTTTGAGAAATTAAAAAGTGAAAAACAACCACGATAAGACGTGTACTCTGTCACTCCCAACAAATAAGTGTTAAATCTTTTGTCATATTTGCTTTTTTAAAGAATAATTTATTATTTTGTTGTTGTTGTTGAGAATATACACAGCAGAACATACACCAATTTAAGTTTCTACACATAGAATTCAGTGACATCGATTACATTTTTTGAGTTATGCAACCATTCTCACCCTCCTTTTCTGAGTTGTTCTTCCATCAGCATAAACTCACTGCTCCCTAAGTCATATATGCTTTGGAGTTCTCTACTTTTTTTTTTTTTAAAGAAAGCATCTCAGCTAAACACTCAAGTCCCCTCTGATCACCATTCTCCTTCCACTCCAAGCAGCATTGTCATGAGTTTTCTTTGCATTCTTTCAGGCCCTTTGAAAGTATACCTGTATGTATCACCAATATCTAATGTAGTTTTGTGGTATTTTAATTTTCAGAACTATGTCGTTATATGTGTCATTCTGCATCTTTTTTCTTCACTCAATGTGTATTTTTAAATTCTGTGCTTGCTAATATATTTAAGTCTCTTGCAGTCTTTTTAATGCCGTACTGTAGTTCATAATTTGGATAGGCTATGCTTTATTCCTCTACTTATTTTTTTCACTATAAACAGTATCATGGTGAACCATTTCATATATATTTCCTTAGACACATATATGTGTGAAAATTTCTCTAAGGACTATAACCAGAAGAGATGTTGCTGGATTACTGGGCTGTTATACTTGCAAATTTATCAGATTTGTCGTTGAGTACTGTCAAGTCGATTCTGACTCATAGCAACCCCAAGTGACAGAGTAGAACTGCTCCATAGGGTTTTCTAGGCTGTAATGTTTATGGGAGCAGATTGTCAGGCCTTTTCTCCCGCCAGCTGCTGGGTGGGTTAGAATTGCCAGCTTTTTGATTAGCAGCCAAGCACTTAACCATTGCATCACCAGGGCTCTTTACCAGACACTGCCTAGTTATTTCCGAGCATGTTTTCTCTTGCTTTCACACTTATTAGGATCTAACAATGCAGGTCACAGGAGGTGGAATGAAAACGTCAATAAGTGTCATCACAGAATAACTGCCGTTCATGGTCTAAGCGCTTTAAGTTATGTCATTCAATTCATTTCCCCTCAGTTCTCTCCAATACAGTCAAGCATCACTTAATGTTCACGATACAGTCTGTGAAATAGAACGTTATGGGATTTGGATGTTGTGCTAACAACATATTATGGGCAGTCTCCAGGTTACGAACCTCTGATTTACGGACAACTCATTACTTAAGAACGGACTGCCACAAAGCCTATTATATTAAAAATTTGAGTTAAATACTCCTGGCAGCACAATCGCTTTGTATACAAGAGACTTGAGGTGCGCATACTGGGTGCAGGAAGCTATTGTATTCCCTTTGTCCAGTTACGTCAGCTACGTCCCATTCTCTGATTGGGATTTCTGAACTCTGTTATAACCTTATGGGACCACAGACGTGTGTATGATTGGACTTTGCCCAAAGGGACCTTATGCAGTACATGACTGTACTTAATGATCCCTCTTTAGAAACCTGGGCCAGTCTGGGTGAGAAACAGCATCTCATTTTAATTTGCATGTACCTGATAACTAGTGTGGCCCCACATTTAAAAATGATATTTGTTGGCCATTTGGATTCCTCTTGTATTTGCTTATCTTTAATCTTTCCCCCCATTTTTTTCCTCACTGATTTGTGAACTCTGCTTATATAATCTGGATAGATGTCTGTTTAATATATTGAAAAACATTTCCTTGGAGTCTATCATCATTTGCTTTTCAGCCTCATTTATGGTGATTTTTGTGTTACTGAAATTTATAATTTTAATCTAATCAGAGCCATGAATTTTTAAATTTGTGCTTAAGTAATTGTTTATCATCCCCAGGTTATGAAAATGCTCCACAGCTAGATTTCCAGAGCCTCACTAGTTCATTCTGGCAGCTTAATTTAATTTTAGTATCATCTAGGTCAGACGTTGGACAGTTGGCAATCCTACGCGGTATCTATAGGTGTCTCACAGAGTTCATGTCATTGCAGCTGGTGTTATGTATGAGAATAGTCATATATGAGGCAGATCTGATTTTATTTCTCTGAGGCCTGAAACTTCATCTGTCCTGAACCAGACATTTGGCTATGGTAGGTTCTCATAAGGCCACAGTCACATGTTGAGTTAGGTAAAAAACAAAGCACTTGGCCCATGGGTGGAGACCCCAGCCTTGGTGAGCAGGAGCCGGGCTCTCGGCTGGTTGAGGAGATGGATCTTCTAGCTCATCAAGATTCTAAGGGAAGTACTTCCAAGTTGAGGCCTTGGCTGAGGTATAATGGTGGCGACATTTTAGTGTCTTGGAAGGGTTGAGTGACTAATTAATAAATTTGCTTATTTAATACTCAGTGCTTACAAGTTTGCTTTTTGCATTCTAATAATTGGATTTTCCAGAATAGAAAACAAGCCACAAGATAAGAGGGTGGGAAAGAGGGCAGGAGGGTCTGTGGATTTGTGTTTTATTACTTCAAAGAATTTGGGGCAATGGTTGTGTTTTGGGGTGCATACAAGGCATGCATGTTTAAAAAGGTCTTTCTAAAATGCTAGTTTGATTGTGGGGGGTGTACGCTAGAAACTTAAAATGAAGTAGTTGTTTTTAATGTTTAGTGAGTAGCTCAGAATTCCAGTGTCCCATTAGCAGTAAATCAATTATTTTTATGGTTCTTTGGCCTTAGTGGCCCCCTACGTGTTGCAAAGGGGAATAACTCAGGCTGCAGTAGGTGTCGGGGCAGTGTGGATCTGTTGGATTGAGTATTTTCTAGTGGTATTTTGCTGGACAGGTGGAAAGAAGTTCCTACTGAGATGTGCTACCGAGGATGTGCTCCTGACATGGGGCAAGCATATAGTGAATAATTAAGACGTACTTTCTTATAGGAAGCAAAGCAGAACAGTCATGACCTGCAGGGCAGGCTAGGTAGGGGGAAGGCGAGCCCTTTTTTTGATGCATCACATCTTTGGGCCAAGGCCTCCTGCAGTTACTTGCATGCCAGGCTATAAATAAGTCATCATTCCTCAGAGTGCTGGAGGAGAGGCCAAGCAAGTGTTCTCTGCCTTTGCCCATGACTAGACTGTTCTTTGTCCAGACCTTACCAGTTATGGGGTCAGTTTTGGAATGCTAGCCAATTTGAACACTGTTCGTTAATTTATTTAATTTTTGTTGTTGTTGAGAATATACACAGAAGAACATAGACCAACTCAACAATTTCTATATGTACAATTCAGTTACACTGATTCCATTTTTCAAGTTGTACAACCATTCTCACTTTCCTTTTCTGAGTTGGCCCTCTCCTGTTAACATAAACTCACTGCCCCCCAAGTTTCCTCTGTAATCTTTTGAGTTGCTGTTTTCAGTTTGATCCCATATAGGTAGATCTTAAAAGAGCACAGTGCTCAAGGCAGACATTCTTTATTAGTTAAGCTAAACTTGTTTAGTTTTAAGAAGACTTCAGGGGATACTCTTGGTTTAAGGTTTAAAGATTATCCCAGGGTAATAGTTTCAGTAGTTCATCCAACCTCTGTGGCTCCATAAAGTTTGGATTCAATGAGAATTTGAAATTCTATGCTACATTTCCCCCATTTTCATTAGGATTCTATAGAATCTTTGGTCAAAATTGAACACCTAATGTCTATTAACGGTGAGTTTTGACAGCTCAGACCATCATTTTCAATTGAAATATTCAAATATTAATAAAAGATAAGTTTAAATATTTGAAGTGATCATACATATATTTTTCTCCGCATACTGAACTACAGATATTGAGACACGAATGTTTTGTATTATATCAGCTTAGTTACCTGATGCTGTCCAGTTTTGAACTTACAATATATAACTTGCCCATTTCTTTCCTTGATGCTAAATTTTTAAAAAGTTTGGTAATATATATAATAAAAAATTGACCATTCGGGCCATTTTTAAGTGTACAGTACAGTGGCATTAATGAGAATTCACCATGTTGTACAGCCATCATCACTCTCCATGTTAAAGGTTTTAGTGACACATGGAATGATATTTGTAAAGTCTTTGGTTTAGTTGGAAGTCTAAAGTGGATCTAAATTCCATTATAGTATAACTAGGCACACCTTTTCCCATGAAGTCTGATGTTTAAGACAAAAACGGGAAATTAAGAACCAGTGTTTACTTATTTATCTGTTTACTTATATGCGGAAGAAAATGGTGTGTCTTGTCTATTTGATGTGCTGATACCAAATATGGGGATTGTGGCTTTTGTTAAGTATGGCTAAATTTGGAGGGTCATCTTGTGAAAAGAGGTGAGATGAGCAAGTTGTTGGCTTTCAGTTGGGTTTAGGAATGTCATATGGTTCCTGTGAAGCGAAGACGTGTTCAGCCCACTAGTTTAGGTGGAAGCAGGTGGGCTGGTGGGCAGTTGGATGAGCAAACTGTCCAGGTAATAGAAACATGAGTGTCTGAACCCACAAAGAGGAAGCGGGTTCCCATCCTGAACGCATAGCAGGCTCTTACATGGCAGGAAAAATCGTCTCAAAGAGACATCATCCTGTGAGACTCAGCTTGCAAGAATATACAAAATCATAGGCCTTTCAATTAGCAAAGCACAAGAAAAGGCTAGAGGAAATCGGTGCTTTCTTTCTTTCTTTTTTTTTAACTTTAACAAAGTGAACTAGGACGCGAACCTGGTACCTTAAGGCAGTGAGTACATAGTAGTTCCTTTCCCCTTAGTTATATTTACTTGGACAGATACTGGTGACTCGCCAAAAAGCATTGATTTGTTGTTGCAGGCCCAGGAGCTGTCATTTTTACTGTCTGCTGCATTTATAAAGTGGTGACATGATGCGTCGGAGCATCTGGGGTTTGTGTTTTTGACCAGGAAGGCCATGCAAACACAAGGGCACCTTTGGGACTTCTGGAGAGGAGCAGCGTCCTCTCAGTGAACAAGTTCCTCCCGGCCTGCCCTCCCCTTTTGGAGATGCCCTCCCTGGGTTTGGAACTCACGAGTCAGCATCTCTGACACAGATGCCAGCGTCGTCCCCCTGGGATGGTAGAGAGGGGCATGCTCCTGTCCACCTGCTTGCTGTGGGGAGGTCAGAGAATAAACTCCCAACCACCAGGCTGCACGTGGAATGTCAGTGGAGGAGCAGGAAAGTGTCTATAATACCACAAAAGGTCCAGGGTAAGATGGTTCCAGAATCATCACAGGTCTGTCCCCTTGTCTCACAAAGGGGTATGACTGTTTGCACAAAATTGGCTTCCAGGAACTTCAGGAGGAACCTGCATGATAGATGATGGACGGGCTGCAGCAGAAGGTAGTCTGCCTTGGCCAGTGGCTGCCTGTCCAGGATCCAGATGGGCATCAGCTTCCTCTGGCTGGGGGAGTGAGACTTCTCAGCACCGAGACTGCTCCTCTTTGCAGGGATCCAAACCGTGAGAATAAGTCACGTGGATCATGAGGGCTGTTTATGCTGTCCACTTACGTGATTTGTTTGGCATCAGAAATATTCTAGGTGTTTAATGGGAGACGCTTATGGGCCATGTCCAGGTTTTGGTTTCGAGATTCTTCTTAATCCCACCAGCTCATCCCCTTGTGCCTTTCATTCCTTTTTTAGCCTCAGAAGTAAAAGGAGTTTAAACCATATTTTCTTAGGGAGTACATAATCACCTCCTAATTTAGTACAAACAAAATTGCAGCCTTTACCGTCATCGCCACCTCTGAGCCCTGATGACGCAGTGGTTGTGCTCTGCTGCTAACCTCCGCAGGAGAAAGATGTGGCAGTTTGCTTCCGTAAAGATTATAGCCTTGGAAGCTCTATGGGGCAGTTCTGCTTTGTCCTATAGGGCCACTATAAGTCAGAATTGACTTGATGGCAGTGGGTTTTTATGGGTGCGTTTAAAGCAGGTGGGAACCCCAGTCGTATCCCTCCAGGACACACTCTGGAGCCTTCTCACTTATTCTCCTACTGCAGGGCTGCTAATTCCCCATTACCCAAGGGTTTTGCTCCACAGCACCCTCATTTCTTCTGTCTGCCATGGGCGCTGACTGTCTTACCTGGGGGTGCAGCAGCCTCTTATCGGACCCTCCACCTGGAGTTCCAGGTACCCCTTCCCTGGCCTCTGTGCTACGCTCAATGCCACTTAATAGTGCATCACGGCCAGGTCTGTGGATGCTATTTTTTTACTTAAACTCATCATTGCTTCTGTGGCGTTCCCTCCTGTCCAGCGCTGGAGAGAACACCCTTCCCTGACTCACCTCGTAAATGTGCAGAGTTGCTTCAGATAGCGTCTTATTGCAGTGCCTTCTGACGTGGCTGAGTGCCCTCAGTATGTGGCGTTTACTGGGAGGCTGATGCCAAATCCCTGTAATTGTCATCCCCCAATCCCGATGCCATGTACAGAACAATGGCCTTGGATTTCTTTGCTGCATTCTGTTCTGATGCTTTCATGGCATGTGCAGGTATTACTCGTTGTTACAAGGGTGCCATCCTCACCCTAGCTTCTCTTCCAGGCTGGGAACCTCAGGAAGGAGCTGTGCATCCTTGGGCTCTCCTGAAGGTGGAGAGAAAGGGGACGAATGGGAAAGTGAGGGAGAGAGACAACCATTCTAAACCATCTCCACCCATAGATGGAAATCACTAGATGTCAAAGCGATGCATGTTCAGAAATGTTCTATGAAGACAGAGACTTTTTTATTTTAATTTCTTTCATTATTATTTTTTGCTAAACTGCGTTACACAGTACTGAGTGCTGTAGACAGGCCCTGTTGGTGCAGTGGTTAAGAACTCAGCTGCTAACCAAAACGTCAGCAGTTCAGATCTACCAGCTGCTCCATGGAAACCCTGTGGGGCAGTTCTGCTTTGTCCTATAGGGTCGCTATGAGTCGGAATCGACTCAATGGCAACAGGTTTGTTTTTTTTTTTGGAGTACCATTGGATATGGAATAAGTGTTGAGCGATTGGCAGCCTTTGATAATTGGGTTAGAGAGGACTGTAGCTCAATGTTAGCCTCATCAATCTAAATGATGAGGCTGGTTTTTCCCTCCTGGCAAAGCATTTTCAAAATCACTCTTTGGAAACTTTCTGGTTGAAATATTTGAGTATTGAACATTTTTAAGTTTATGAGTTTCCATAAGTCCAGGTCACCCAATTTTTCTCCTCCTTTCCAACTTTTCTTACCCTGTTGCCATCTTATTTTTTTTTTTTAAGTTTTTTTCATTATACTTTAGATTAAGGTTTACAGAGCAAACTAGTTACTCATTAAACAATTAATACACATTGTTTTGGGACATTGGTTGCCATCCCCACGACATGTCAACACTGGCCCTTTCTTGACCATGGGTTCCCCGTTACCAGCTTTCCTGTCCCCTCCGGCCTTCTTGTCCTTGCCCCTGGGTTGGTGTGCCCATTTAGTCTCGTTTTGTTTTATGGGCCTGTCTAATCTTTGGCTGAAGGGTGAACCTCAGGAGTGACTTCCTTACTGAGCTATAAGAGTGTCTAGGGGCCATACTCTTGGGGTTTCTCCCCTTTTGGCATCTTTGGAGCAGACTCTTTTAAAAAAGAATTTCATAAGCTACTTTATGTAATAGGTTAGCAAAGAAAGATTTTGAGTTGATGGCAGCTATACTAAATCCATTTTTTAGTAAGCAGCTATGGCCAGCATGGGTGGGTGGGCTAACTTTTAGTCATCTGGGATAAGATCGGTGCACAAGGATGGGATGGACACTTGTTAGCTCTTCTGGAAGGGAAGGTCCAGGGTTGCTGGCAAGTACACTTGGTCTTAAAAGCTATTTTAAAGGCAGTTTCCCCTGATGACTTATGGATAGGTTTAAGAACAATAAGAGGATGTGGAATTGTTCTTAGCCACTATTTTAAAAAATATTCTTCCATCGTGGAAAATACTGAACATTTCTAGCAGGAACAGTCATTCTAACAGAATGACATTATTCTACTCCAGTGAGTTCATTATGGCCTTTTGGGGCCATTAGGCAAAGAACCCACTAAGGATTGCTGTGTTGATTATACTATATCATCATTTTTTTTTCTTCTGCTTGTTAATGACATTTTTATGGTTGATTTATCTGGTCTTGCAAGCTCATCTTCTACTTAATAGTGAACTACCATTTCTTGACATAGTAGGCAGAGATTTATGGTGACCTCAGGCTTGATGATGTGGTTGTTTGAGCGAAATACCTTGGGATCATTCAAAAGTCCAGGCGATTATCAAAAGATAATGAATGCATTGTTTCCATCATATTAGAGTATGCACTGGACTCAAATACAAACGTCATAAACCAAGTCACCAGCCTTCAGCAATCTGAGCAGAGAGAAACTGCCTAAGGAATAATCTAAATGCCTTGCCAAGGCTTCGGGCACCGGAAGCAAAATGAGCACAGGTGGATGCCTTTGCAGGTCTGTGCCCTCCTGTCACCAGGATAAGCATGTCCTGCAGGTGAAATTAACACATGCTATCAAAGTCATATAGGGTCGCTATGAGTGAGAATCAACTCTATGGCATGTAACAACATCAAAGTGTGCAGTGTGGAGGAGTAGGACCACCAGGCAGCATTCAAACTGTCTTGTCATTTGGCACTCACTCTCCCTGCCCATTTTTGCATGTGCTGCAGACCTGCATGAACTGAGAAAAGGAGCCGTCCTTCAAGACCGAACAGAAAACAAACTTAAACACCATTCCTGTAGGTGGTAACAGTTCTGAAGTGCGTCGTTTATACAACAGGAGGACAAAATGTGTTTATGGAGAGCCAGACCCAATAGTGACAGCAGGCTGGTGGTTCTCAGAGAAACCACTTGCTTGTCATTGCATTCAACAGAGCCAGTGGGAAATGGTGATCATAGCTTAATAGTAGAGTGGAGGCTGGGGTAGACCAGTTGTTCCCACTCCCTAAGATGCCCTTGGTGAATGTGGCCCCTCTCAACTGGTCCACGGTGCCACCTGCATTGTCGTGTGGTGTCCTGCGTGGCATCCTGGGGAAGGAAAAGGACATTAGGGAAAACCTAAGGAAATCCATGTACAGTATGGACTTTAGTTAATGATAACATCCCAGCACTGGGTTGTTAGCTATGACCAGTGTACCACACTAAAGTGAGATGTTAACAGTAGGGGAAACGAGGTGCAGGGTGTATGGGAACCGTCTATACGAGCTTTACCATTTTCTGTAAATCTAAAACCATTGTACAAAGTAAAATTTATTAAACAAAAGAACTGAAAAAATAAATGGTCCCCTCATTCTAAAACACTCCCCAGAAAGCAATACCACAGGCTGAGGTGACAGGGCGTGGACTAGGAGGAGAGTGACAGAAGTGAGATGTGTGAGGTGGGATGATGAGAAACCAGGGAGGCCTTCTCATCCCCCAGGTGGATGAGGAGGCCCCCAATGATTCTGAGGTGTGGAGAATGGGGAGGCAGGGCAGAGAGTCTGCAGCACTGCACTTTACACAAATAACTGTCCTCCACCAATCAATTGGAAGAACAGAATGTTTAGCACCAACATATCTGCAATGAAATTTTAATAGAACACGGGGGAGGGTAGAGGAGCTGCGTGCAGTGGGCTGACTGTCAGAATGTGAGGTTGATGGTGGCGCGGGGCCAGTGCCTGCTGCAAGTCCCTCTTGGGGTTGGGCCCCGGGTGGGTGACGCATCGTCTCAGGAACGCAGCCGCCTGGAACACTGGGCTTGGTGGACAAGCTGCCTGCCTTTTCCTCCAGAGCTGAGCTCTCTTATCACATCCTCTCTCCGTCTGTCAGTATTTGCTGATGAGTATTCTTTTATCCTCTGTTAGAACTATAGAACGTTAGGGGAAATTTATAGATTATGTACTTTAATCCCTTAATTTATAGATTAAAAAAGTGAACATGTTTACTGCTCCAATTATTTGTAACATGAACTAAATGTTAATTATTATAGATTGGTTTCTTTTTTCTGTCTACAATGCATGTGTTGGTTTTGTTGAAACTCCTTGTCGACAGAGACCTTATTCTTTTATTTCCCCATAGAACTTAACTGAATGACACTAGACATTTTCATTAAAGACCTGCTGATTTGTTTATTCCTGTAGTGCCAGGAAGGAGCCCTGCTGGCACAGGGGTTAAGTCCTTGGCTGCTAACTGAAAGGTCGGCGGTTCTAACCCACCAGTTGCTCTGTGGGAGAAAGGTGCGGCAGTCTACTTCCATAAAAACTTCAGCCTAGGAAACCCTATCAGGCAGTTCTACTCTGTCACATGGGGTCGATATGAGTTGGAGTCAACTCCATGGCACCCAGCAACAACAACAGGGCTTGGTGGATGGGGAACAATTGCTAATGGGTGTGGGGTGATGGAAATGTTCTAAAATTGATTGCAGTGATGGTTGCACGATTGTCCATATCCTAAAAACCAGTGAACTGTACACTTAAATGAGTGGATTGTATGGGATGTGAATTATATCTCAGCGAAGCTGTTAAAAATTGTAAAAAGTGTTGATAGCTGGGAGGAGTGGAGTCATGCCACCTACCCATCCCCTATCCTAAATGGCTTTCCTTTCCGGGGACAGACGTACTCATGTGATCCCTCCTGTAGTGTCCGGCCCTGCTCTGTGCACTTTACCAACTCACGTTAACGTGTGTGATCCTCAAGGCTGGTGATTTGAACCCATCCAATGGCTCCATGGGAGAAAGACCTGGCATTCTGCTTCCATAAAGATTACAGCCTGGGAAATCATAGGGGGCAGTTCTACTCTGTCCTGCAGGGTCACTATGAGTTGGAATCAACTTGAAGGCAGTGGTAGTTCCAGGAAATCGGTTTCGACCACCAGAGAGTTCTAAAAACAAACAAAACTAGAGAAAATTTCATAGTCTTTCTGGATTATTATTCCAGTGTTGACACATTTTTGCTCAGGAAATTCTCTCCAGTCCCTGGTTGTGCCTTAAAGGCCAGCCTCAGACGTCACCCAGCACCCATGGGCTCCATGGACAATGGGGCAAGCTGCAGATGCGCCAGTGTTATTTTGACTCTGTGGTTGTGAACCGCTGGGTAGCCTGCGTGGCCCGCTCCTTGGAGAAGGTTCTGAAACTCCATTTCAGGTCCTTTTCCTCTGGCCTCATCTGCGTAACGCAGACCCCCGGAGAGGTATAGCCCCACAGGGTGTGTTACATTCAGTGAAGGTCTTGGTCAAGTTGCTCTCCAGCCTTCTCTGTCTCTTACTTTCTATGCCTGTCTTCGATTTTTTTTGTTTTTAATTTCTCCCAGTGCCTGCTGGGAATACCCTGGATCCCTAAACACAAATGAGTTGATTAATGAAGGTTTTAAGATGGCTCCAAGTTTCAAACCCTCCATGTAAGTGTGTGACACACAATTAGTTAGTGAGTAGACTCAGCCTACCAAAATATATCGTTCTTCCCGCCCCTTATATTTTGAAGTTGAGATCTGAAAAATTATTTTTCAGATAAGTCCCCAGTCTTGCCAAGCCTCTGTGTCCTTCTCAAACTGGGAGCAGTGACCCCGGCCTGAAAGGCGTGCCCGGGATTGCTAAGACCTTTTGCATGAAGCCCCACGTGCTGCTGTTCGAGACCTGCGTATCGTGAGGGGTAGTGGTGATGCATGTTGCTTTGAAGTCCCGGGAGGGAGCCTCACCACGCCTCTTCGCTGAGCACATACCTGTGTCGGTGCCGTGCTCACCTGAGGGAGGTGTTTCTACCGGGCGTCCATTGTGGGCCCACCGATGGCAAGATTATGTTCTTTGTGCAAGCCGTGTCCCGTCTCTGCAGCTGTTTTCTCATCACTGAAATGGAGGCAGCAGTGGTGCCTCTCCCGTGGGATTGTGGGAGGGGTGAGTGCGGGATTACACACTGAGTCTGTGGCACTGTGCCCAGCACATGGAAATGGTTGACAACTGGCAGGTGTTATTATTGTCAGCTCTTGGCTAACAGGCAAGTCTGCCTTTGTGGATTCATTCAGTTATGTTTCTTTCCTTTCAAAGTGTGGCTGAGGCCTGAACAAAAGGGCCAGAGATTCCGATTGGGAAGTGATGGCGGTGGTGATCTTGAAAAGGGGAGCCGGGGTAAGGTGGGAGTGAGGGACATAGAGGAGGAAGCAGGAGGGCACTATGAGCCAGGGTGAGGTGTGAGGAGGTGGAGGGGGGCAGGAAGGTGTCCAGGACCCCTTCCTCAGCTGCTGGTCTAGGGTCACCTGAAGAAAAGGGGACCAAGAATGTCCCAGCCTTCCCAGTGTCTCACCATGGCCTCCCCAGCGCAGGACACGGGACTTGGTTTAATAGAGTTATCAGCATCAGGAGCTAACCTGTGAGTGAAAGAGGCCTTTGTGGCTGCCTGGAACACTAACTACCAATGGTAACCTGTTTCCATGGGAACATGGTGTCATTTCCAGGTATCCAAATTTCTGCAGCACCTCACTTGTAGATGGGATGTCTGATTTTGGTTTGCGCTGTTAGGCTTCTAGAGCTTATTAGAGTATGAGGGTTATTGTTTCACTGAAGGTGATGTTGACCAAAATAGAATAATGGCTTCGTCAGTGAATGAGCGTGTTGACAGAATGTGGAGAAGTCCCTTAAAACCTCCACAAGGAAAGACAGACTGAAACCCAGTAGACCAGGCTGTGACAGGTGCTTGCTGGCTGTATGTGTGTCTGTTTGTTTATGTCTGTTGCTCTGTGATTTCTTGATTTTAATTCTTAGCATACATTTCTCTTTACAGAGTATGGCGTTTGTGAAAACTTGCGGAAGCTGGAGATCACGGGTGTGTCCTGTCGTGACGTCTATGCCAAGCGTGAGTTACCCTTTGTCCCCACCCATCATTAACTCTGTTCTCAAAGCAGACTCTTGGGGCAGGTATCAGTGATGGGCCATAAAGGTGATTTGATCCCAGTTCCATTTTCTCAGACACTGTCTTAAAGTCTTCATTGACTTACAACAGCGCTGGTAGTCACAGCACTAAAATTGAGGGGGGCTCTCTTTTCTGGGCATGCTGTTGCCCTAACTCTTCAGTCCCTCATGAGTAAAGGTGTGTTACTAGGCTTTGGGGACCTCTAGCCATGAGATAGGTGAACTGTGTTGGAAACAACCCTGGTTGCTTCCAGAGCTGCACCTTTCCCTGGACGCTGGACCCACAGCCTGATCGGGTGTGTGGACAGCTATGTTCTCTTTCCCTCTACCAGTGCTTAAAGACTGGTTTCTGTAGGCATGCTGAGCCTCCCCCACCTCCATGCTGCGTGTTTCTCTGATTCCTTTGCTTTCCAGATCGTCAATGACATTTAATGAGTGCTGAAAGTCTCCCCAGCCTCCCAAACTACCTTTCCAGTTCTTCAGGCAGGGAATGTTCACATTTCTCCTTTTGATTAAGATACCGAAGGTGCCTATTAAACACTAACATTATCTCGGATGCTTCTGAGGAGGGGGCTGACTGGGAGGTGCTGGGTCGGGAACAACTTCACCCCGTGGGCTGGGATGTTGGGGGGCGCCCGGCACTGGGTCAGGGGGTTAGTGTGACGTGTGACTGATCACAGAGGGGGACACAAGTAAGAGTGAGAGGTGGCAATCCAGGGCTTTTCAACCTAAAATTGACCTGGTGACCTCTCTGAACAGGACCGTAAGGGCTCATTTTTAAACCAGCTTGGCAGACTTTGGTTTTCACATTCTCTTGAACTTTCTATCAAGTTCTCTGTTGATAGCTTAGACCAGCTGCTGTTCCTTACTAAATACCTGGCCCAGGAACTGAGAGGCCTTTATTGCTGGGCTGCTGACATGTCTGTGGCTCAGGATTGGGGTGTGAGTAGGTGCGGTGGTGGGCTGGGGACCTGGCCAGGGGTGGGAAGGAGCTCTGGAAGCTTCCTTCCTTGCCTGGGGGTTTGTTGGCTGGTGTCACTTGCTATAGTCCTTCTTTTCACTGCATTGTCACTTAGGGTCCCCTCAACCACATGCCTACCCTCTCCTGCCCAGTTGGAGCCAAGTTGCCTGGAGTGGCTGACTTGGCACAAGGAGGCACAGGGGTGCTTTCTATCCTTGAATCCTGACTGCTCCCCAGAGGGACTTCTTTCCACTTGATCCCCCAGATCAATTTGGGGTGAGGATTGTTGGGTAGGTTCATATTTCTGGGCTAGAATTTGGGGCTGACTCTTAGGGAGATCTCTTTGAACGTTTAAAATGGAGATTCTCACTTATGATCCTTATAGGCCTCCTTCTGAGAGCCAGGTCATCCTCGGGGTATAGATTCCTGGGGTCCCTAGCTCACAGCCAGACCATCCTCAGGGTGTGGATTCCTGTGGAGCCTCTAACCCGCAGCCAAGACATATCCCCCTTGGTGCCATTCCCTGCGTGCCCCAGAGAAGAGTGTGGGGACACCCTCTGCACCTCGTTGCTCTGTCCTTTCCACCTGCCATGCTTGCATCCCCAACCCCTGGCCCCTCCCAAAGCCCCATGCTCCCATTTCTCTATACTGCCCTTCAGGCTTCGGCCCCATCACTTACACTGGCTCTTTCCCCCTCTCCTGTCTTTGTCCCTGAACTCCAGTACAGAGTGGGCTGGCACAGGGTGTCCCAGGCCTTGCTCCCTGTGCAGGTTCAGAGATTTGGTCTCTCCTGCCGGCCTTGCCCTGCGTTCCACCACCCTGAGCCAGACATGTGGCATCTTTCCGGGGGGCAGTCTAGGAGGCCGGCAGTCACACGTCATCACAGCATCATGGCCTCCTTGTTTTCACTCCTCTCACCTGGCAGGGCAGTGCTGCTTTGAAACCAGCAAAGCCCAGAAGCAGAAAGCTGATGTATCTCTTCCAGGCTTTCCCCCATCCCCTTCTTTCCATGCCCTCTGCCCCGAGGTGTCCAGGTGCCCTTGTCTCAAGTCCAGCTCCGGGCTCTACTGCCAGTTCTTCCCTTGTGTGCCCAGAGTTCAGCATCTTAAATCCACGCACAGCCCAGAACCCGGGGAAGTGATGCTTACAGTCAGCATGGACATCAGAGTCAGGCCCACCTCTCCTTACAAGAGCCTGCACGTGTATATACAGAAAGATGTCTGGGCTCTTTTTTTGGATGGGCAGCTGGTTTTTATGAGTGTCTAATACAACATGTTCCCATCTTGTAACTGTTTCTTGAGTTTGTTAGGCCGTTTGGCCTATATCATCGTGAAGTGACGTTAAGGCTGCTTTCTCTTTAAGGGTTAAAAGCACTAAAACTAACACCCTGTAGAGAGACAGACAAGTCCTTGGTGGTGCAAATGGTTAACATGCTCAGCTGCTAACCAAAAAGTTGGACGTTCAAGGCCACCCAGAGGCACTTGGAAAAAAGGTCTGGAAATTGCTTCTGAAAGATAAATCATTAAAAAACCTTATGGAGCACAGTCCTACTGTGACACACATGGGTCACCGTTGAGTCAGGGTTGACTTGACAGCAACTGGTATAGAGACGGATGTTAGATGTTGGTGCCTGTCCAGGCATTAAGGGGTGTCCTGTGGCCCCAGTGGGGAGCACATGTGCCGAGCGACCGCTTCCAGCAGCCCCACTCGGCTGTAGCAGAGAAGGTTGCCGAGGCCGATGTGGGGGGATGTATGGGCGCAAGCAGGAGGTGAGTGTGTCCTGACCACGTGTGCAGGAGACAGTGTGGCTGAGGGCATGTCATGGGCAAGCAAGGAGAGGGAAGGAGGCCACCGTGAGCTGAGTCCACATACAAGTGTCTAGATGGACGGGACATTGATGGGGGCATTCATGGGCAAAACAGCGGCACCTGTAGCTTCCTTTTGATAGCTGATTCTTGACTTCTTTAGAATGTTTACTGAATTTGGAGAATAGTTGTCATCTATTACTTAGTACCTGAAGTGTCTGGCCCTCATCGGCCAAAGTGAATTTTGGTTTTGGTGATCACAGTGCAGGAGCTTGGTTTCTGTGAATCTGCTTTCCACGCCTCACCCAAGAGGACATTACGTAGCTTTTGGAGCAGGTGGTAGAAGGAAAACAACCTTGGCTTCTGGAACAGGTGGTGTCATCGACCGGCCTGAACTTGGAAATCAGGAGGTCAGACATGGAGTTACGAGGCTGGGAAACATACTCCTTAATCAGAAACCAAATAAATATACCCCCAAACAAAGGCAAAGGCAGACACGCCCTCCCACTGGGCTCCATGCATGTCTTACGGGGCACAGGATTCCCTGAACAGTTATCCCAAGATCCAGAACCACAACCACCTACTCTCCCTCTTCACTGGGGCCCCCTGGACCCCACTGATCCATGGCCAGGGGGCATGCTAGGGGCTCGCTGGGAGAGGAGGAGCGAGGGTGGTATCCAGGGGTGGCTTCCCATACTAAGCTTCAGGGTTGGAATCCATTGGCCTAAAGGTAAACATTTCACAAAGTTTTCTTTGTAGCCAGGTCTGTAACCTCCCAGTGTGCTCAGTCATTGACTATATAAAGGAATGGCGATGTTGGTGAGGAAGCGGGTGTTGAATGGTGTGAGACGTGCTTGCATAGTCATGAGAGCTAGAACCATCTCAGCCCTCTCCCTACTGTGTCTGTCCAGGTATAAACCCACGCGTGAAGTCGGGACGTTTCATGAAAATCCTTCCCGATTACGAGCACATGGAGTACAGAGATGTGTACACCTGCCGTACGTACCCCCGCTGACTTGCGCGTCTGGTGGCAGCGAGCACGGCACGCGGCTGCATGGAGCGTGAGCACTAGTTCACATGTTAGGGTGCTTGGGGCCTGGAGCAGGCTGGCCTCTGGCTTTTGCTGTCTTTTCACTTTCCCTAGTGTTCTCTGTGGCTTACATCCAAGCCGGGGTCGGGGGGCTGTGCGGATGTGGGGGTTCTGCCACAGCTTTTGGGTTTTGAGGTAGAATCAGTCAAGATGACTCTGTACGAACATTTTAGCATTTATTGTTTATTGAGAAGACTCCTGCAGCTTGCACGCTGAGGCCCAGAGGAGGAGACAGAGTTAACACCTTCCTATTCTCAAATGAAGTTCAAGCCATTCGCTTCCAAGTTTTACTAGACATATGCATTTCAGTAACACATGTGAATTAAAAACAATTGCATACACGTATACCCTCAGTAGACAAATGTATATATAAACGATTGTTTAGGCCATAGTTTCTCCTTTGATTGGCGTTATCTGAACTCAGCAAATTTTTCTGAACCCGGTGTTATAGATAATTAATACTATCTTTGCCCTTTATTAGCTTGAAGTGAGATGGAGAGAGTGAATTTCATTTGTCAAAAGTAAACATTAAAAAGATACGCTTGCACTAAAGTAATTTTAAGTTTCTGGAGGCCCCCAGCTGCCTCTCCTGCTTGCTCCTGCGGCCCATTGGAGGGCCCCACGTTCAAGGCTGTCTGCCTGGAGTCGACCCACTTCTGACTTTATAAGTGCAGTCTTTAGCCTCAAGTGGAAGGAGAGTGGTTTATAATATTTCCCCTCATCTCCTGTCGGACTTGGACACACACAGCTGAGGTGTGATAATCGGGCCCCATTTCTCAGGGGACAGTCCTGGGGTCGATATGGAGGAGGCTGGATTTGTTTAAAACACTTTGGGGCAGTGTTTGAGCACTGTACACACTTACTAACAGGCTCCCTTGTTGGCATACACGGGGCCGGAGGTGAGCTGTTTTCCCGAGCGAAGGTGACGACAAGGCCGCAGGCTTGGAGCGTGTCTGAGCCACGTGTGAGATCGGGAGGAAGGGGCTGGCCAGTGTAGGGACGACTAAACCTACTGTGTCCCAAACCTCGGAAGTCGCCTCCTGGAATGTTGTGTGTGGACCTGCCAGCCCCCTGCTCAGCAGTGAGCCAGGCTTCCTGCCTCAGCCCCGCGGGAGCCAGCAGTGACGTTGTAGGTGTTGATGAGAATAATCAGTCTTACTCTGCTTACGGGAACCACGTGGTGTGGGCTTTCCGAAACAGATGGACAAGCACTCAGAGTTTCATTACTTCGCACGGTTATCACACAGCTCTTCAGGAACAATCTACCTGGCACAGAGCGAGGATAGGATTCTGACAGACTTCTGGGGAGTCTTGGTAGCTGGGACTTAGGAAGGACCTTTGGTTGTTTTGGGGAGGAATTCTTCTCATCTGCAGGGTAGGCTTAGGTAGGGAGCTTTCTGTAGCTTCTAAGGATTCCATGATTCCCTTGTTTTTATCACACTTCTAGAGAATGTAAACTTTTAAAATAATATTTTATTGTGTTTCGGTGGAAGTTTACACAGCAAATTAGGTTCCCATTTGATAATTTCTGTATAAATTGTTCAGTGACATTAGTTACATTTTTCACAATGTGTCAACATTCTCTTTGTTTTCTGGTTGTTCCATTTCCAGTACTCTAGTTTCCTTGCCCCCCTTATCTTCTCATCTTTGCTTTAGAGTAATTGTTGACCTTTTGGTCTCATAGATGGTTTTTTAATGGAGCACTGTACTCAGGGGGAATATCCTTTATTTTGTGTGCCAATCTGTTATTTGCTAAAAGGTGTAGAGTGCCTAGGCTTTTCACCCCATGTTGCGCCCTTTCCCCTAGTCAATTATAGCCAGCAGCTCTCCTACAGAGTTCTTTTCATGGGAGAGTTACTGCCCCTCTAAGGCTTGAGTGTAGTTACAAAAACACAATGGTCATTGTAGAAACGTTGGAAAATCAGAAAACAAGAAAATAAGCAGTTGTCAACATTGGCTGCATTTCTCTGTGGACATACTTAAACTGGTCTGTTTCCTCCACGCTGCGCTAAAATATCGAAAAGAGTGTTCAGATACTTGAAAAAGATGATCAGCTTCAGGGACCCCAGTTTGAAATCCATGGCGTTTCCGTGTTATCGTGGAATTCAATGTTATCACGGCTTTTCAAGCACTCTCGGTGTGTTTTGTGGAACTGCCTGTCTCTAAATGGAGGGTATCTCAAAATGTGTTTTCTGACATTAGCCAGACCCCCCAGCAAAATCCACTGTGAAGAGGGGCTCATGTTTCCGTTCTCCGCTTGAGCCTCTCCTGAGCCTTTGAGACCCAGTGTTTCTCTGCTGGTCTGATGGGTCAGAGAGAGCCTGGGTGGAACAATACCAAGTCAGCCAGTGATTCCTGAGCGTGAGATGCTGTCTAGATGGAGAAGTCAGCATAACCTGGGGCTGAAGACTCCAATTCCATCGGGTAGTTTTGTGACCTCCGATCAGCTACTTTTTGCTGTATCTTTTTAAATTTTCTGTCGTTGGGAGCATGTTGTGGCCTGGTATTCTTGGTGGTCTGTACGGCATTGGGAACATTACGCAGAGACATGTTGTCCTGTGAGGTATTTGACGCATTCACTTGTGTGCACATTGAGGATGAACGTCAAGGTGCATGTTGAAGATAAAATAACAGCATGTCTTAGTGTAAGCATAGGGCTTGATATTTTGATGTTCAAGCCTGGAATTCTGGCAGTGTCCCAAATTGTTCTTAAGTAGATGTAAGGAATTCGAGTTGAGCATTGCCCATCACATGGTGAGGAGGCGGACAGGCCACTTTTTTTTTTTTTTTTAATTGTGCATTAGATGAAGGTTTACAGAACAAACTAATTTATCATTAAACCGTACACATAGTTTTATGACATTGGTTAACAACCTCACAACATGTCAGCACTCTCCCTTCTTGACCTTAGGTTCCCTATTATCAGCTTTCCTGTCCCCTCCTGTCTTAGTCCTTGTCCCTGGGCTGTTGTGCCCCTTTAGTCTCGTTTTGTTTTATGATCCTGTCTAATCTTTGGCTGAAGGGTGAACCTTGTTACTGACTTCATTACTGAGCTAAAAATGTGTCCGGGGGCCATACTCTTGGGATTTCTCTAGTCTCTGTCAGGCCAGTAAGTCTGGTCTTTTTTGTGAGTTAGAATTTTGTTCTACATTTTTCTCCAGCCTTGTCCGGGACCCTGTATTGTGATCCCTGTCAGAGTAGTCAGTGGTGGTAGCCAGGCACCATCTAGTTGTACTGGACTCAGTCTGGTGGAGGCCGTGGTAGTTGTAGTCCACCAGTCCTTTAGACTGATCTTTCCCTTGTATCCTATTCTCTTCATTCTCCCTTGCTCCCAAAGGGATGAGACCGTGGAGTATCTTAGATGGTTGCTCACAGGCTTTTAAGACCCTAGACGCTACTCACCAAGGTAGAATGTAGAACATTTTCTTTATAAACTATGTTATGCCAGTTGACCTAGATGTTTCCCGAGACCATGGTCCCCACAGCGAACAGGCCAGTTTTAACCCTGGCCCATCAGGACACTGAAGGGTATGACGGGAGGCCTCCACTCTGACCTTCCTGTTTGCCACCTGAGGCCACATTGCTCAGGTGGTGAGTGGGGATTGGGGGAGGTCACTGGGAAGTAAAACAAGCAGAAGGCTCTGGGAGGGGGGGAGAGTCGCAGCAGGTGTCTCCGGAAGTGCGTTTTGGGTGTGGGGAAGGGGCAGAGACCTGCAGCTGAGCCAAATCCTCAGGTATCTCCATGAGGGGGTCTCCTGGTTGTGTCCTAGTTACCCAGAACTGCTGGTACATGGCAGCAAACCCCGTTGGTTGCATTTATGATTTTCTTTTGGATGAAAGCATAGGACTGCCTCACACCCCACCTCAGTTCTGCAGACAGATGTTATGATTTAGAGTCGTCTTTGCTGCCTTGCCTGTAGGGGTGGCGGGTGAGTTTCCCTGTGACTGGCAGGTGCTATGGAGTTGCTTCCAACTCATGGTGACCCCACGTGTGTGCTCCATAGGGTTTTCAATGGTGGATATTTTTTTTTGGAAGTAGATTGCCAGGCCATTCTTCCGAGGCATCCCTGGGTGGATTCAACCCTCCAGACTTTTGGTTAGTAGCTGAGAGCTTTAACCATTTTGTACCACCCAGGGAGTCCCTCAGAAGTAAAGGGATGTGTTCACCCCGAAGACCATTCTAACATTTTCCAGGCTCTACTCCTAGGCCAGATCTCTGGTCCACAAAGTGGGTTCCTGGAGCAGCAGCAGCAGCAACCCCTGGGAACTTGCTAGGAGTGACCTCCTGAATCAGACACTGGGGGTGGGCCCCACAGTGTGTGTGTTAGCAGCCCTTCAAGGTTCTGAGCACCTCTGGGCTGGAATGTCACAGGTCCCCATATTAGGTCATAAATCACCAGATTTAAAATAGCATCTAATAAAAGGCAGTGCTTTTCTCATCATTTATGTTCTCCATTTTTTAAAATCATACTTTTGAGTTTTGACACTAGAAGCTGTATCCTGCTCAGAGCTTGTAGCCAGCGTCTTGGTTTTCCGTATCCTGCACCCTGACGCTGAGCTGAGTGGCTAGACAGGAGAGTGGAGTGGAGGGGAGGGCGGAGGCTGGCACTGGTCAGGGGAAAGGGTCCCGCTGACTCCCTCTGCTCGCTGCTGGCTGTGGGACACGCCTGCTTCTCAGCGTTCATCTGAGGAGTAAACACGATGAAGCATCCAACTCCGGGAGTTATGTGGTCGGTAAATGATAGCTAAAGCCGAATGGAGCAAGAATGAAGTTGTTCTAGTCTTCTTTGTAGTTGTTTAAATTCATAGATTGTCAGGGAAGCATCTACATCTGTCCTTTTTGGTCTTGTCTGCACTTTAGCATTACCTGAGTGAGGCGCTTTAAAAAAACCCAACACCAGAGCACACACCACCCGAGTGCTGATTTGAGCGGCTGCTCAGGGCTCAGGCACATGTTTTTCTCTGAAGTTCCCAGGTGATTCTCATGCATGGCCAGAGTGAGGATCCTGGCGAATGAAGGAATAAAGTCAGCTTTTGTTCAGTATGAAGCGTATGTTTGTGCAGTAGTTAACTGGGATCATAAAATATCGCTAGGCTGCCTTCTGGAAAAATATGCTTCTTAGACCTACAGAATTTGTTATTAAAAACGATCTCCATTTCCTAAATCTGCTTTTGAAATAACGGAACAGTGTGGCATTTTAAAAAAGAGTGCGCTGACCCAGCTTGTGTCCTAACCCACCCTGCAGCACTTTGTGTCAGTCCCTGCCTGGTAGATCCCCCACTGTCCACCGTGTGCTGCCTGTCCAGCGTCTTCCTGGCTCTTCTTTCCTGTCATCTCTTGTTCTAGTCTCATGTGGATTATCTTAGCTATCATAGTACATTTTAATAGGCTTAGTCTTTTTAAATTATT
Source organism: Dugong dugon (assembly GCA_030035585.1). NCBI lineage: Eukaryota > Metazoa > Chordata > Mammalia > Sirenia > Dugongidae > Dugong > Dugong dugon. The sequence continues at coordinate 32,303,698 of CM057478.1, forward strand.
GGTATTATTTTCTATGATCACCTCTTTATTCTTTCTTGTGAACTTTGGAATCATTTTGTCGAATTAAAAAAAAAATCCTTGGATTTTAGTTGGAATTACACTATTTATGGTAATTCGGGAGGAATTTATGTCTTTACAATATTTTCTTCCCATGCAAGAACATTTCCCATTCTTGCTTGTAGTCCCCCACTGATGGGAAACTCACTACCTTACAAGGGAACTCACCCCACTGTCTGATTAGATGTGATTCCTTACAACTGGAGGTGACCAGTTAGAGGCTGGTTTAAAAAATAACCCAGTCGTCTGTTTTATTCTTCTTTTAAAGCCGTTTTGATTCTTAGAATTCTTTATAACCTTGTAGGATAAGACTTGTTAAATCTGTATTTGTTCAAAAGGCTCTCTTAGCAGTCTGGTAAGTCGTTCTTCACAATTCTTTCCCCTTCTCGAGCCGTTTTCTTCCACGCATCTGCTCACTGGCTCTAACGTGAAGCCTGCTGTCTTTCTTCTGCAGTGCTTCACCGATACCGACACATCTTGGGGCTCTGGCAGCCGGACATCGGGCCGTATGGGGGACTGCTGAACGTGGTGGTGAGTGACGAGCAGCTTTGTGAGGGCCTGGGCACGCAGCCCTTTTTCAGTCAGGGGTGTGAGCTAGCCTTAATATCAGCATGACATTTGAGGCAACTGAAATACATGCCATCCCTGTGTATTTTGCTCACCAGGTGGGTCTCGGGGCAGGGGTAAACAGCTTGACTTTGGTGGAGGGAGACCCATGAAGACACACTTTCATCAGGTAGTTCCATGTCCTTGGGGAGCCTGGCTTCAGCGTGCCTCCTCGTGGAGGCCAGCCAGGCAGCGCGCGGCCAGGCAGTTTCCATTCGTTTAGTCAGGGAGGGCGAGCACTGTTTTTCTTACTGGCGGTGAGTAATAGAGTGAAAAAAAAGCAGGGAAAATGGAACTCATGAAAGAATAGCGCCAACGTGCTCCGTCTCAGACCAGTTAGCCATTCAGCCCGCTCTCCTCTGTCACCAGAGTGGGAGGCCAGGGGCTAGGCTCTCGTGGGAGGTCAGACAGGCTGCTGGCTTATCTCAGGTGGGGGCTTTGGAGAAGGGCCACCCCCTCCCTCTGAGAACCTGCTGGCATTTGCTGAGCACCAGTGTTGGGAAGACTGCCACCATGTCTAGTCTGTACCCCGTTAACTTTCCACCATGAAAATAAACACAGCAGTAGAGAGACTAGTATGATGAGCCTCACAGAACCTACCTCCCAGGCTCAGCGGTTCCCAGCATGCCCTGTGCCAGTGTCACCTAGCTCCTCCTCTTGGTGTTGAAGCGTTTGGAAGCAAACCCCAGGCCTTAAATCTTTCTGTCCTTCCAGACTTTGCTGTGATCTCAGTAGGATAATTGGGTATTTTCCCCCATACCGATGGCATTAGTATCACACCTTATGAAAGCAGCAATAATTCCTCGACATTATTGAATGACTGTCCGTCTTTCAGGTTCCCTCATTGTCTCAAAACATGCCTTTTAGCAGTTGGTTTGTTCAGATCAGAATCTGAGCAAGGCCACCACGTTGCGTTGGTTTGTTCTATTGCACGCATCCCTTTCCTATTGAAAGCGGTGTCTTCTCGAGTTAGCTCACTGCCCTCTGGGTGTCTCACATTCTGGATTATTCTCTTTGCTTTCTCCTAGTGTACTTTAGCTTGTTCCCCTAGCCCCACCTCCCCCCATTTTAGAGCTGGAAGTTAGCTCCAGAATGCTTGCTTAGAGTTTCAGGTCTAACTGTGTTTTTAATTAACCAACATGTCACAGTGGTGCTGCACACATAATGCATTACATGGGAGGCCTGTGATACCTGGTGTTCCAGCAGGAGGATGCGCAGTGGGGCCTCAGGGTCGGAGACGAGGTTAGCCCCTGTGGAGAGGTGGGGCGGGACAGAATGGCAGGGAGCCAGCACTCTGCTTCAGTGCCTCATGTGAGCTACCTGTGAACTTAGCCCTTTCTGCTTGGTGCAGGTGGATGGCTTGTTCATTATTGGTTGGATGTACCTGCCTCCTCATGACCCTCATGTTGACGACCCAATGAGATTCAAACCTCTATTCAGAATCCATCTGATGGAGAGAAAGTCCGCCACAGTCGAGTGTATGTATGGCCACAAGGGGCCCCATCATGGCCACATCCAGGTGAGGGGGCTTGGACCCTGGGACACAGGTGGGCCAATGTAGGTGATGGGGGCTGGACCCTGGGACACAGACGGGCCTGTGCAGGCTAGAGGGGCTAGACCCCGGGACATAGATGAGCTCGTACGAGCAAGGGGGGCTGAACCCCAGGACACAGGTGAGCCTGTGCAGGCAAGGGGGGCTAGACCCCAGGACACAGGTGGGTTCATGCAGACGGGGGAGGGCTGAACCCCGGGATATAGGTGGGTCTGTGTAGGCAATGGGGGCTGGACCCTGGGACATAGGTGGGCCTGTGTAGGTGAGGAGGGGCTAGACTCCAGGACACAGGTGGGCACCTGCAGGTGAGCAGACACAGGTGTCTTCTGCTCTTCAGGATCCCAGTGCCATCCTGTGTGAGAATTGGCTGAGGGGCTGCTGTGGTGGTCTTAGCTGTAGACCTCTGCCTTTGTTGGAGCCCCCGCCTGTGGCATTATTTATGCCATCTGGGTCTGAGTAACTCCAGACATCGCTCGCTGGAACCCTATTGGTTCTGCATTCAGTGAGAACGACCTGTTCTATCAAATTGCAGTTCCTCACCATTTCTTCTTTTCTTGTTTATAAGAATGTCAGCATTGAGTAAAATGCTCTGCTCTGTGATACTGGTTAGCAAGTAGAGTGTTATTTACTGCCGTGAATGGCAGCCCCTCTGCTGCTCTAGGAGGTGCTGTTGGGCAAATGCAAGTGGGGCCCCTTGTGGCTGTACACACATTTCCAGGACACCCCACCTTGTACTGACAAGGGGGCTCACATGCAGGTGCTCTGAGCTGCCTTCTCTGTAGCTGCTGTGTTCTGACCGGTCAGAGTGTGTCGTAGTCATCTGGTGCTGCTATAACAGAAATACCACAAGTGGATGGCTTCAACAAACCGAAGTTTATTCTCTCACAGTCTGGTAGGCTAGAAGTTCGAATTCAGGGCATCAGCTCCAGGAGAAGCCTTTCTCACTCTTTTGGCTCCGGGGGTAGGCCCTTGTCATCAATCTTCCCTGGTTGAGGAGCCTCTCAGCACGGGTACCCCGGGTCCAAAGGATGCGCTATTCTCCTGGCTCTTGTTTCTTGGTGGTATGAGGTCCCCATGTCTCTCTGCTCGCTTCTCTCTTTCATATCTCAAAAGAGATTGACTTAAGACACAACCTAATCTTGTAGATTGAGTCCCACCTCATTGACATAGAGATAAGATTTACAACACATAGCAAAATCACATCAGATGACAAAATGAGGATAATCACACAGTCCTAGGAATCATGGCCTAGCCAAGTTGACGCACAATTTTGGGGGGACACAATTCAATCCATTAACGGTGGGAGGGGTGGTCTGCCCTGTCTGACGTGGTGAGGCTGTGGCTAACTCGGTATTGCTTGTTACCTCTTTCTCCCTCGGACATGAATGTGGAAGATCGTGAAGAAGGATGAGTTCTCCACCAAATGCAACCAGACAGATCACCACCGGATGTCAGGTGGCAGGCAAGAGGTGAGCCCCTGTCACCTGGAAGCAGAGCCCCTTGGTCCATGGGAGCCCTGGCCTAGCCTCCCCCTGTTGTGACGGAAAGTATGGACATGGTGGGTTGAGCCATTTGAAATTGCCAGTGTATGGCTACCATGTTTCATATGGTTGAACTGGATGTTATCTGTGCAGAAAATGCATCTATACTTTTTAGAAACAGCATCATATGGATGTGTGTACATGAGTGCAGGTTTTAGTTTTTGTTTTCTATCACCTGCAGAATGAATGATCCAGACAGAAATAGTTGTCCTTTTGTGGTTTCTCCTTTGATGGAAGCATCCATTTGGCAGAGGGGCCTGCAGTGAGGCCTCTGGAAGCCGGGATACCCGGGGGCTTCATTTGGAGCCTCTGTTCTCCTTCCCACACATGGAGCCCAGGGGTGAAGTTTCCAGATGATGGCCAGGCTTGGGTAATCCTGTGTGTCACGCATACCCATGGAGGTTTCCGTGGGTTTTCCTTTTGAGTGCACGAGTAATTTCACTTCCCCTTTGAATTTTTATTTTCTGTGCGTCTAAGTCATATGCCTATTTTAAAATATTTTTGAGAAATTGAACTCTTAAAATCTAGAATTCTCATTGCAGCTGATGTTTATTTGTTGAGTGTACATTTCTTGGCCAATTTCTAAGTTTCCAGAAGCTTACATTCAGGATAAGCAGAATGTACATGATTTAGGGAGTCCTTTGAAGATAAACAAGGTCCTTGTTTTTTCATACATGAAGATGATAGATATGGAAAGGCTTTTTTACTTATAGCACAGTCATTTTAAGTTAGATTGTATACTGTCACGTTGAGGGTTGGCTTCCTCCTGGAGCCCTTCCCTTGGTCCTTCCCCTTCAACATCAGATTGTCCTCCATGAGCCAGCCCTGCTAGGGTTGTTAATTTGTAAAAGTACACTGACCAGGCATGCCAACCCTCCTGATGCCTTGCACCCAAACTCTGGTGTCTGAGAGTTTTGCCAGGTTTGAGCACCTTTGAACACCAAGCCCAAACTCCTACAGGGACATGATCCAACACCCAGGCTCATGGTCTCCTGACTCCGGCCCCTGTGTGGTCCGCAGATCGGAAGCCGCAGCACCTGGTCCACCCTAGACCTCCTGCGTTTTCTCAGTCCCTGATGGGGATGGTGCCAGGAAGGGTCCTCTCTTCCTTCTGTCCAGGCCCATCCATCCGTCCCCAGCCTCACTGCACTCTTGCCAGCATTGATCTTCTCTCCAATGGAAAGAATGCTGGTTAAGCACGTGGACTTTGGATTAGTTCTGATATTACTGCTTAACAGCTGGTTGGCTTTGGGCAGGTGTCTAAACCTTTCCAAGCTTCCTATTATCTGTAAAGTAGGGGACATATTCGTGCCCACCTCATGGGGCCGTTGTGCAGACTGAGCCAGTGTGGGGAGGGTGCTTAGCACAGTGCGTAGCATGCATTCACTAAGCTCTGGACAGATTACATTTACTGTGGCCTTTGTATGTGTTCTAGGCCCTCTTTTCTCCTTGCACGTGCATATCTTGACCTTATAAGGTGATTTTGTGATAAACAGATTTCAGAGATCGTTGTTCTGAATAATTGGGTTTTGTTGGTGTTCCTAATGACTTTGTCCTTTCCATGCAGAGTAAATAAGATTAAAACTACACATGGTCATCTTCTGGATGGTGTTTAGTTAAAGTCTAATTCTTCACCATGGCAACATTGACATATTTGCTCATTACACTCACTTTTTTAAAAAAAATTTTATTTGTTTTTGTTGTTGTTGTACACTTACTTTTGTTGTTATCTGTGATTTATCTTTTTTTTTTTTTTTGGTGCCAGTCCTCCAAAGGTTCAGTCACTTTTGCGGAAGGTTTTAATTTGGGTGAAGTCTAATTTCACAGTTTTTTTACTTTATAGCTATTGTTTTCTGTAGCCTACAAAACTCTGCCTACCCCTAAGTTACGAAGATGGTCTCCTAGGTTTTATTTTCTGCCCTTGAATTTTTGTAGGTTTACGTTACATGTAGCTTTGACGTTTAGGGCTGTGATCCTCATCGAGTTGCTTTTTGTGTATGGTGTGCGGTTGGGATTGTGGTTCATTTTTTTTCTGTATGGTTATCCAGTTGTTCAAGCACCATTTGTTAAAAAGACTTCCCTTTTCCCCTTGGATTGCTTTGGCGCCTTTGTTGAAAATCAGCTGACCAAGTAAGTGTGGGTCTGTTTCTGTTCTGGGCTTTCTGTTTGGGTCCATTGATGTTTTGGTCAGTCCTCATGCTAGTACTGCCATCTCGATCTCTGTAGCTTCACAGTAAGTTGTAACAAGAGAGAAAGTGAGTCCTCCAACTTCATTTTTCTATTTCTACATTGCTTTGGGTATTCTAGGTCCTCAGCATTTCCGTGTGAGTCAGCTTGTCAATTTCTACCAAGAAGCCTAGTGAATGCGCTATGATTGGCCTGACTTTGAATCTATAGATCAGTTTGGAGAGACTTGCTGTCTTAACAGTATTGTGTCTTCAGTCCATATGCATGGTACATCTGACTGTTTATTTAATTTCTTTAATGTTGTCTTTAATTTCTCTTAGCAGTGTTTTGTGTTTTTCAGAATGGAAGTCTGGCACATATTTTGTTAAGTTTACTCCACAATCCTTCATGTTTTTTGTTTTTTATTGTGCTTTAAGTGAAAGTTTACAATTCAAGTTAGTCTGTCATATAAAAATGTATACATACCTTGTTATGTGGCCCTAATTGCTCTCCTTATACTGTGACAGCACACTCCTCCTTTACACCCTGGATTTCCCGTGTCCATTCAACTAGCCCCTGACCATCTCTGCCTTCTCATCTTGCTTCCGGACAGGAGCTGCCCATTTAGTCTCATGTATCTACTTGAGCTAAGAAGCACACTCTTCACCAGTATCTTTTTATGTCCCATAGTCCAGTCTAATCTTTGTCTGAAGAGTTGGCCTCAGGAATGGTTTTAGGTTTGGGCTAACAGAGAGTCTGGGAGCCATGGCTTCCAGGGTCCCTCCAGTCTCCGTCAAACCATTAAGTCTGGTCTTTTTAGTAGAATTTGAGTTCCACACCCCACTTTTCTCCTCCTTCATCAGGGACTGTCTGTTCTGTTCCCTGTTTGGGCGGTCATTGGTGGTAGCCAGGCACCATCTAGTTCTTCTGGTCTCAGGCTGATAAAGTCTCTGGTTTATGTGGCCCTTTCTGTCTCTTGGGCTAATACTTTCCTTGTGTCTTTGGTCTTCTTCATTCTCCTTTGCTCCAGGTGTGTTGGGACCAACTGATGCATCTTAGATGGCCGCTTGCTAGCTTTTAAGACCCCAGATGCCACTCACCAAAGTGGGTTGTGGAACATTTTCTTAATAAACTTTGTTATGTCAGTTGACCTAGATGTTCCCTGAAACCATGGTCCCCGACCTCTGCCCCTGCTACTCTGTCCCTCGAAGTGTTTGGTTGTATTCAGGAAACTTCTTAGCTTTGGTTTAGTCCAGTTGTGCTGACTTTCCCTGTAGTGTGTGTTGTCCTTCCCTTCACCTAAGATTAATTCTTGTCTACTATCTAGTTAGTGAATTCCTCTCTCTGTCCCTCCCCACCCTTGTAACCATCCAAGAATGTTTTCTTCTGTGTTTAAACCTTTCCTTGAGTTCTTATAATAGTGATCTTATACAATATTTGTCCTTCTGTGACTAACTAAATTCACTCAGCATAAAGCCTTCCAGATTCCTCCATGTTATAAGATGTTTCACGCCTTCATTGTTGTTCTTTATCATTGCATAGTATTCCACTGTGTGAATATACCATAATTTGTTTATCCATTCGTCCACTGATGGGCACCTGGGTTGTTTCCATCTTTGTGCTATCGTGAACAGTGCTACAAGGAACATGGGTGTGCATATATCTATTCGTGTGACTGCTCTTATTTCTCTAGGGTATATTCCAAGGAGTGGGATTGCTGGATCATATGGTACTTCCATTTTTAGCTTTTTAAGGAAGCACCAAATTGATTTCCAAAGTGGTTGTACCATTTTACTCTCCCACCAACAGTGTATAAATGTTCCAGTCTCTCCACAACCTCTCCAGCATTTATTATTTTATGTTTTTTGAATTAATGCTAGCCTTATTAGGTTGAGATTGTATCTCATTGTAGTTTCGATTTGCATTTCTTTAATGGCTAATGATCGTGAGCGTTACCTCATGTGTCTGTTAGCCGCCTGAATGTCTTCTTTGGCGAAGTGCCTGTTCATATCCTTTGCCTGTTTTTTAATTGGGTTATTTGTCTTTTCGTTGTAGAGGTTTTGCAGTGTCTTGTAGATTTTAGAGATTAGATCTGATCGGATGTCTTGGTCAAAAATTTTTTCCCAGTCTGTAGGTTGTCTTTTAACTCTTTTGGTGAAGTCTTTTGATGAGCATAAGTGTTTGATTTTTAGGAGCTCCCAGTTATCTAGCTTCTCTTCGGGTGTTTGTACATTGTTAACTTATGGTTTATATTCTGTTTATGCCATGTATTAGGGCTCCTAGAGTTGTCCCTATTTTTTCTTCCATGATCTTTATCATTTTAGATTTTATATGTAGGTCTTTATCCCTTTTGAGTTAGTTTTTGTGCATGGTGTGAGGTATGGGTCTTGTTTCAGTTTTTTGCAGATGGATATCCAGTTATGCCAGCATCATTTGTTAAAGAGACTGTCTTTTTCCCAGTTAACAGACTTTGGGCCTTTGTCAAATATCAGCTGCTCATAGGTGGATGAATTTACATCTGGATTCTCAATTCTGTTCCGTTGGTCTGTGTATCCGTTGTACCAGTACCAGCCTGTTTTGACTACCATGCCGGTATACTAGGTTCTAAAGTCAGGTGGTGTGAGGCATCTCACTTTGTTCTTTAATAATGCTTTACTTAATCCGGGGCGTCTTCCCTTTGCATATGAAGTTGGTGATTTGTTTCTCCATCTCCTTAAAAAATGCCATTGGAATTTGGATCGGGATTGCATTGTGTCTGTAGATCGCTTTGGGTAGAATTGATAATTTTCACAATGTTGACTCTTCCTATCCATGAGCAAGGTATGTTTTTCCACTTATGCGGTCTCTTTTGGTTTCTTCCAGTAGTGTCTTGTAGTTTTCATTGTATAGGTCTTTTACGTCTCTGGTTAGATTTCTTCTTAAGTATTTTATCTTCTTGGGGGCTATTGTAAATGGTATTGATTTGGTGATTTCCTGTTTGAAGTTCTGTTTGTTGGTATAGAGGAATCTAACTGATTTTTGTCTTGTATCCTGATACTTTGCTGAAATCTTATATTAGTTCCAGTAGTTTTCTTGTGGATTCTTTGGGGTTTTGTGTATATAAGATCATATCATCTGCAACAGAGATACTTTTGCTTCTTCCTTACCAATTTGGATGCACTTTATTTCTTTTTCTAGCCTAAGTGCTCTGGCTAGGACCTCCTGCACAGTGTTGAATAAGAGTGGTGATAAAGGGCATCCTTGTCTGGTTCCCATGTCAAGGGAAATGCTTTCAAACTCTCTCCATTTAAGGTGATGTTGGCTGTTGGCTTTGTGTAAATGTCCTTAATTATACTGAGGAATTTTCCTTCTATTCCTGTTTTAATGAGAGTTTTTATCATGAATGAGTGTTGGACTTTGTCAAATGCCTTTTATGCATCAATTGATAAGATCATGTGGTTTTTGTCTTTTGTTTTATTTATGTGATGGATTACATTGATTGTTTTTCTAATGTTGAACCATCCCTGCATACCTGGTATAAATCCCACTTGATCATGGTGAATTATTTTTTTGATAAGTTGAATTCTACTGGCTAGAATTTTGTTGAGGATTTTCACATCAATGCTCATGAGGGATATTGGTCTGTAATTTTCTTTTTTTGTGGTGTCTTTACCTGGTTTTGGTATCAGGTTTATGCTGGCTTCTTAGAATGAGTTTGGGAGTGTTCTGTCCTTTTCTATGCTCTGAAATATCTTAAGTAGTAGTGGTGTTAACTCTTCTCTGAAAGTTTGGTAGAATTCTCCAGTGAAACCGTCCAGGCCAGGGCTTTTTTTGTTAGCAGTTTTTAAATGATCTTTTCAATCTCTTCTTTTGTTATAGGCTTATTTAGTTGTTCTACCTCTGTTTGTGTTAGTTTAAGTAGGTAGTGAGTTTCTAGAAATTTGTCCATTTCCTCTAGGTTTTCAAATTTGTTAGAGTACAATTTTCCATAGTATTCTGTTATGATTCTTTTAATTTCAGTTGAGTCTGTTGTGATATCACCCATCTCATTTCTTATATGGGTTATTTGTTTCCTCTCCTGTTTTTCTTTTGTCAGTTTGGCTAGTGGTTTATGGTAAATCCTTTATGTTTTTTGAGGCCGTTGCAAGTAGAATTTAAAAATATTTCATTTTCCAGTTGCTTGAGGTTAGTATATACAAATTTAGTTGATTTTTGTATATTGATTTTGTATCCTGCAACCTTGCAAAATTCTCTTATTAGCTTTCGTAGTTGTTCAGTTTGGTCACTTCAGTAATTTCTGTTGGGAGAGTAACATGTCAAGGCAATTGACAGGTTGTAACTCTTCTTTTTTTTTGGAAAATTGCTTTTGCTTATAGAAGCCAATTTTAGATAATCATGAGTAGCACTACTGAACTAGGAATACAGCGCTCTGGATAAGTTATGTTGATAGTTGAATTCAGACTGCTGAGCACTAAATATCCTTAGCCTTGTCTGACTGCAAGTTGTATGATGCATTCTTGAGCTTTGGGGATGTGGTGTTTATGAAAGCTCCCTTTTTAACAAATGTTTACTGAACTTGCAACGTAACTGTGAACATCTTTTATAAAGGGAAATCCACCCAGGTCCCTCCCCCGGAGCCGTGTCAGTCCCCATTCTTTGGAAGCAACTCTGGTTGATCTGAGTATCAGCCCAGGGGTTTACCTACTGAGAAGGTGTCCTGGCCCCTCCCCCTCTGAGGAAGCCTGAGAACCCACTCCGAGATGTACAGTGTAGACCCCAGCTGCTGCCTCGAGGCACTGGAGTGATGCCTGGGCTGGTGGTAGGGTGGGCACCACTGCCTCCGCTCCCCACCCTTCTGCGCTGTCAGAAATCCCCACCTACAGGCCCCAGAGCGTCTTGTCTTGGGGTGTTGGGCAGGCTTCTGATGGGCAGGGCGGTCGGACACTGGGACCAGAGCATGTCCCCTCCGTGTGTGGTGTCACAGTGACCCCCACAGCTGTGTTCTGTTGTAAGGAGTTCCGGACATGGCTGCGAGAGGAGTGGGGACGGACACTGGAGGACATCTTCCATGAGCACATGCAGGAGCTGATCCTGATGAAGTTCATCTACACCAGCCAGTATGAGTGAGTGCGCCTGCATGGGGGGCAGCCTGTGGTGGGGGTGAGTACACGCAGACCCTACCTGTTGGTGCAGGTGAGTACACGCAGCCCACTCCCCCTTGGTGGGGGTGAGTACACGCAGCCCCCTCCCATGTGGTGAGGGTGAGTACATGACCCCCACCCCCACCCCAGGACCTTGTTCTGGTTTTCTCTGACTGTTAGCTTGCTGGCCAGCTTGGAGCCTCCTCGTGGGCACCATCTGTCCAAGCCTTGTGCTTGCTCCACGTCGGCTCAGGGCTGTGTGGCTTCCTCATGCCTCTCTACCTGAACTCCCTTCTGCTCTGGTCCTGGGCCTCCTGGACCCTACTGGCCTCTTGTGCCATTCCATTCTACTTGGCACGCGGGCTCCCTCCCCAGGGCAATGGGGCGAGAGTGGGACCCATCCCCCTACAGCCCTGGTTATGGAGGCCACCCTGGAGAAGGGAAAAGGGGAAGCACGCCTTGGACTGAGGCCCCGTGGACATGGGCGATTGTGGATGTGCTTCTGGAAGGATGCACCTGCCCCTGAGGCCTGGTGGAAACCAGTACTGGTTGTCAGGGCCCCGTGTCTTGGCAGACCTCATGTCCTTGAGTGAGGTTTGTGTGGTCTCCGCATTTCTGGTGTCTCTGTGTGGGCTCTGCCTGGCTCTGCCTGGCTCTGAACTGACCCTCCTCCCTCCCCTGCAGCAACTGTCTGACTTACCGCCGGATCTACCTCCCGCCCAGCCACCCTGACGACCTCATCAAGCCGGGCCTCTTCAAGGGCACCTATGGCAGCCATGGCCTGGAGATCGTCATGCTCAGCTTCCACGGGAGGCGGGCCCGGGGCACCAAGATCACTGTGAGTGCATGTGGCCCATGTGCATGGTGGGCCTGGGTGGCCATGGAGTGAGGGACCCGGGCAGGGAGGATACACCACACCTCTTCCTGAGTGAGGTCCGAGGCCACAGCATGGATGTTGCTGTCAGAAATGCAGTGTCCCAGGCCTGCCCAGCCCTGCGAGTCAGAATCTGCATTTTCACAAACTCCCAGTGACTGTGCACACTTGATCACATCAACATGCCAGCTGTCAAGCTCAGCTACTCAGGGGAACCCCTGAGGTGTTTGATACATCCTGATGCCAGGTGCTGCCCCAGGAATTTGATTTTATGGGCAGGGGTCCAGGGCAGCCCTGTGGGAGACACCCTGCTTTAGTGGACAGGCTCCTAGTGCCCCCCATGATCACTAACTAGAATATTCCAGTGTCAGGGATTGCTCTTGGATGCCTGGGACAGCTGGAGTGTGGTCATTGGTCTCACTCGCCCGTTACCTGCTGGCCCACATGCTCCCCAGGGCGACCCCAACATCCCAGCCGGGCAGCAGACGGTGGAGGTGGACCTCAGGCACCGCATCCAGCTGCCTGAGGCTGAGAACCTGCACAACTTCAATGAGCTTTCCCGGGTGGTGCTGGAGGTGCGAGAGCAGGTGCGGCAGGAGCAGCAGCGGCAGCAGGAGGGCGCACAGGAGGACAGCCAGGACCCTGCCCCGCCTGCGGGGGAGCCGCCAGCTAAGGAGGCTGCTGCGGGGCCTGCCGAGGGACCTGCTGAAGGCCACCAGGAACCTGAGGGCGGCAGCGGGGCAGCAGCCCAGCAGCCCACCGAGTCGGGGCAGCCATTTGTGCTGCCCGTGGGCGTGAGCTCACGAAACGAGGACTACCCCCGTGCCTGTAGGATGTGGTAAGTGGCAAGGGGCACAGGCGGGGCTTTGGGGAGCCTGACGTTCAGCCAGGGGCTGTGTACACAATTCTCGTGACAACCACCGAGTTTGGGCTTTACAGGAGGCATGTAAATAATGCTCAATAGAATTTTAAGTTTTGTATGTTTTTGAATGGCCATAGAAGGCGGTGGCTTTAATTATTTTCCCTGAAAAAGTCCCATAGCTCCCACGTCTCCTGGCCAGCCCAGAGCCATGGGAACCGACCAGTCCCCGCTGAGCCACAGGTGGTTCGTCACCCCCACGGAGTATCAGGGCCCCCATGGGCCAGGTGGGCATGTTGTATCCCCTTCCTGATTCCTGTGGGTGTCCACAGGCCATAGAGCTCTCAGGAAGTACCTGCTGCCTGGTTTCTGGGCTCAGAGGAGAGCACCTTACCTGCCTGTGACCTACTCCCCTCAAACCCTCTGGGCCAGGCTGCTCTCTCCCCTCGAGCCCAATGGAGCCCCAGTGTGGTGGGTGGAGGCTGGTACCTGGGTGCAGTCCATGTGCTGGGAGATTTGGGGCCAGCCTCTGACTTCTCATCTGTTGGCAGCACAGAGCTCTTTGAATTTCAGAGAGAAAGACAGACCTAAGCATATTTCACTCTAAAATTGGTCTTGAAACTTGGTCACGCAGTAGGTATTTAAAAGTTCTGCCTTCTGGGGTAATGCCATTTGCGTGCTGTTACATCTGCTGTATTTGTCTGAGTTGTTTATACATAGGCATAGCCAGCCCAGAATGGAGATGTTGCTACTGGTCCTGCTTGACCAGTACATCCACTTTGGGGCAGATTCATTAGGCAGGACTGTAAGAACCTTGTCTAGCTCAGTGGGCAGGGGATGGCGGCAGTCAGCTGAGTTCCTACGGCTTAGGAAGTGAGGTCTCGTGGCCGGAGCACCCCTGCGAGATGGCTGTGCTCAGGGGCAGCTGGCTCCTGGTTTTCCAGGTGAATGGTGATAGCCCTCACTAGGGAGGAAGGAGGGGTAGTCACGAACGCTGCTGTGTGGTGTGGCATGAGCAAATGCGTGCTCTTTCAGGGACTACCCCCACCCCACCTCACCCTGTCCCCTTCTCATTGTCCAGCTTCTACGGCACAGGACTCATCGCGGGCCATGGCTTCACCAGCCCTGAGCGCACCCCAGGCGTCTTCATCCTCTTTGATGATGACCGCTTTGGCTTCATCTGGCTGGAGCTCAAGTCCTTCAGCCTGTACAGCCGGGTCAAGGCCACCTTCCAGAATGCGGATGCGCCTTCCCCACAGGCCTTCGACGAGATGCTCAAGAACATCCAGTCCCTCACCTCCTGACGCGGCTTGCTGCTTGAGGTGGCCATGGGCGCCAGGCCCAGCTGGGGCGAGAGCATGCGCTATAGGAGCCCGGCCACCCCCACGCTGTAGAGCCTGTACCATACGCCTGTACATTTGTCAGTAGCTGTGGCAGGAGAAGCTGAGCATGTCTTACAAAGAAAAGCAAAGAAAAAAAGGAAGCAGAACGAAACTGATGCAGAGGCCCAGCTCCAGGGGCCTGTGAGTAACGGAACTAGAGAAGCCGGCATGTCCTCTGCCTGCTGGCTCTCCTAGGGAAAACAGGGACCTCCTTCAGGGATGCGTGCTGTGTGGAGGGCATGGTCTCCTGTGAGCGTGATAAATGGCTGTGTGTGAGGTGGAACTGCTGCCCCGATGCCTGACATCAGGACAGGAAGGAGTTATCAGGCCGGGATGCAGGCTCAGCAGTCGGTGAGCGTCTGACAGGTCAGAACCTGGATGGAGCTCCTGGTGCCCCTGCTGGCCCCCCTGGATTTCAGACAGAGATGTGTGACCTATGGTCTCAGGAGGGGGTGTTCATGACAAGGTTACCAGTCAGGGTCTTCTGGGGCTCTGAGAGGCCGAGAGGGCACTGCTGGGGTGTGCAGGGCTGCCGGCCAGGCTTGGGGACCTGACAAGCTCCGTGGCTGGGCCCCTAGATAGTGGAGGGTCTGGGAGGGTCTGCTGAGACTCAGGGACAGGCTGGTGAGGATGTGTGTCAGGTCTGTGCCTCTGGGATGCAAAGGGAGTTATAGGTTACAGACACGCAAGCAATGGGAATTTGTAAAAGGCTGATCCGGGAGGCATGAATTGGGAAAACAGGATGTGTTCTGGGGACACTGAGGGGTGGTGTCTGTATGGTGGTGGCACACACTGTCACCTTCCTGGGTCCCTGGGCTGATGCCTGCACTCCTTACCAGGCTTGACAGTAAATCCTCAGCTCACCACCAACTTGTGTCGGCACAGACCCATCCTCGGGTCCTGGAGGGGACGAGGGATGTGCTTTCACTGCCTGTCCTCGGAGTTGTGTAGAATGGACAGGAGTGGCAGGGTGTCTGGGTGGTGGATGCTGTGACTTGGAGCACAGCTGTTCTCAGTCTCCGCAGGCACTGCTTGCTGATGGCCCAGTGCTACAGTGTGGCCTTGGGGTGCAGCCAGTGAGGGGACATGGCCTTCTGGGGGCTTGCTCTCTGGGTTACCCTGTGCACAGGGAGACCAGCCAGGACACGGCATGGGGTAGGACCTGGTGGGTTTTTTTTTGCCTGATTTTCTCTTTGTTGTTACTTGTGGCCACGTGGCCCACTTGGAGAAGAGAACACTTGTTCTGTTTGTGATGTCTTCCAAGCCCCGCACATGCGAACTCCTGATCCGGGAGAAGCGCAGCCACTCAATAGCATCAGCCGGTCTTGCCTGGGGAGGGTGTCACTGGGGAGGGTGCCAGCAGGAAGGACAGCGAAGGGAGTAAGGAGGGGAGTATGGGCTCTGGGCTCTGGGCTCCAGGGAACCTATGCCTGTGCCTTTGCTGATGGTGGTCCCCGGGCCAGGTGTGGTTGTATCCTTTGGTTTTAAATAAATATGTTTTTGAAAACTTGTTGTATGCTGTGTAATCTGTTTCTTTTGGGAAGTGATTCTGGTGGAAGTGGGCGTGGCTCACACCGGTTCTGACAAAGCTTAGTTCTCCTACCTTTATGAAATGACCCCCCACCCCACCCCTCCCCACACATACAAGCAGTGTCTCCAGCCATGCGTAAATGCTGCTCTGCTCTAGCTGTGAGGGTGAGCAGGCATCACAGGACAAGGGGACCAGAGCCAAGGAGAGACAGATCAGACTGGGACAGGGTGTAGGCTGTCGAGAAGGTGGTGGCAGTCTCCACCCACAGCCAGGAGATATCAGACCCCCAGGGGTGTCATCCCCAGACAGCTGGCTCACCCTGCTGGCCCACACAGCTGACTGTGTGCCCTGGCCAGACTGCAAACCTGAAGTCTTGACGGTAGAAGCAGCTGCACTGCTACCTGGAGAGGACGTAGTCTGGTCTTGGGGTTGCATGAACCTGAGAGGTCCCAGCTTCCCCAGCCGGGTGACCTTTGCAAGCTCCCTAAGACCCCCCACGCCAGCCTAGGCCGTTTTGTGGGAGTGGGTTCCTACCCTCAATGCTGCTGGCATTTGGGGTCCAGTGTTTCTTTGTGTGGGGGCCATCCTGTGCACTGTAGGGTGTTGAGCAACATCCCTGGCCTCTACTCAATGCTAGTAGTATCCCCAGTCTTTACAACCAAAAGTGTTTCCCCCAGAAATGTCATTGCTGCTGTCCCCTATGGCAGTGACTTCTGGCCTAGAGCTACCCTCTGCACCGGCCTTGCTCTGTCTGAGGGATATGGGTGACCGGTCCAGCTCTTGCTTCTCTGGCTATATTGAGCTGGTGGAGGAATGGTGGGAGGGGAACCCCAGGTTGTGCATGCACCACCCACTCCATCAGTGGCATTGCAGCAGCCCCGGTCACAAGGCAATGACCCGGGGACATTATGACCATCTTTCTGTCACACTCTCACACAATACGTTGGAGGCTCCATCCCCACTTGCCCTGCTTAGCTCGACTGTCACTTCTCACCAGCTCCCCGCTCCCACTACCCCCGCCGTCTGTCTTCCTGGCAGCCAGGGGGCGCCGTTATTCCAAAGATCAAGACCCTCTGCCACATCCCGGCCACCATGGGGTCTGCTCTCCTCTTCCTTTCTCCTCTTCTTCCTCCTCCTCCTTTTCCTTTTCCTCCTCTTCTTCCTCCTTGACTCTGTCTCACTGGCTCCCTGCCACTCCTCCACACACTGGACCCTCCTGCCTCAGGGCCATTGCGCATGCTGTTCCCTCTGCCTGCAGTGCCCTTCCCAGAGGTCTCAACAGGCTTCTCCGCTCATTTTTTCAAACATCTCAGCATCTGTCCTTGGAGGGGTCATCTCTGTCCACTCTTTGAAACACACCCCCTCCTTCCCTGCCATTCTCCAATTCTGTGGGTTTTCATGGGGGCGAGGGGCAGCAGGGGTTGCTGACTGTTGACATGGGGTGGGGGGATGGGAGAAAAGAGCCAGATGTGCACTCGTTCCCCTCTAGCTTCTGTGTGGCCCAGCCAGCACTCTGGTCCCAGGTCTGCCTGCTGCACTGCCTCGCCCTAGAACCGTCCTCAGAGCTGTGGGACACTCGGTAGGTCACAGGCCGGCAGCTCCATTTTCACTTTCCTGTCACCCCCTTACCCGGGAGCTCAGCTAACAGAGACGGGACACGCCCTGAGACTGTGAAGACACCAGCTGAGTCCTGCTGAAGGTGAACTTTCAGAAAACCACGGTGAAGCTGGGTTGCAGCTGAGTGCCTGGAGGCCAGTGGGAGGTAGGTCTGACCCTGCCCTCCCACCCAGGCTCAGTCCTGCTGCCCTTGGTGTCCTGGACTGGGGTGGGGTGCCCGAGACCAGGACTGGACCAGCTCACTGTGGAACTTCTCTCCCTCTGTGCCCAACATTCCGGGTTCCAGCGGATTGTTCCCCCCACACCCCAGTGTGCATGGATGTGGAGACGAGGTAAGTGGGACCCCATCTTCTAGGTAATGTTTTGGTGGTCTCGGAGAAAGCGCTAGAACATGGGCCTTGGTGCCACGTGGTGGCTGTGGGACACTGGGAGAGGCACTGGGGTTGGGCCTGGCTGGCCCTGCTCCATCCATGCATGATCACAAGAAGAGGACGACCATCCCGTGTCCCCAGCAGGCTGTGGGAGGACCAGGTGACAGAGAAGACAGGCCCAGGCTGAGGTCCTGTGGCTTGTCGGCAGGAAAACCTGTGTGATGCTGATGCCACAGGTGGAGAGGCGGGTGGTCTGATAGGCGGTGATGCAGCCAGCGACTCCAGGAGGGACAGGTGAGAGTCGGTTAAGCGGGGTGGCGAGCAGGGTGGCACAGTGTGACACCTGGCAGCAGGGCTGGGCACAGGCATAGGCCCATACTCCAGTGTCCTGGGACAGGAAACACCTGGCTGGCACTAGCGTGACCCTGGCCCAAACCACCAGGGATGCAGGGTGTCCAGGTCTGCTCAGTGTCTCCAGTTGCTAAGCAGCTAGTTCTGGTGTGCGCTCTCCGCACACTCACCACACACTCCGAAGCCCTTCTTCTCATCCTGTCTTCCCATTGCCCTGTGATCGGGCCCATCGTCACTGTGCGTTATGGACAAAAACGAGGCCTGGGGAAGCCAGGTGCCTGGCGAAGTGCCCACCAAGCAAAAGGCCGAGCGAAGCTGCCATAGGCTGTTATGTTGATGCTTGGGGCAGGTGGGGGCTTGATGGACATGCCCTCCCGCCTGTTTGTCATATGTGTGGCCTGTGGGTGCCCCGGAGACCGGCAGCTGTTCCTCTGGGCTGCCTGTGCAGTGGGTGCATCATGGGGCCTTCTTCCTGGTTGATAGTGTTCCTTCTGTGCGTGGGCATTTGGTCACCTCCAGGTTGGGCCATCACGAAGGAAGCACTGTGGTTGTCCCTGCTGTGTCTTCTGGTGGGCTCATGCACTCACTTCCCTTGGGTCCATGCCCAGCAAGTGATGACTGAGTCGCAGGGGTTTTGTGTAGGTTCTGGAGATGCTGCTGGATAGTATGCCCATGGGGCCGTGTCAGTTCACATGCCCATGAGCCACAGGCCAAATCCTTGAGGCACTTAGTGTTGTCCGTGCTTTTAAATGTCACCATTCTTGGGAGGGGGGAGTGATGAGCTGTTCTTGACATGAGAGGGCAAGACAGGTCCTGGAGGAGGGCTGAGGCTTCTTCTAGGACAAGCCTGCCTTCTCTGCCTTCTGGTCAGAATGACTTTCTAGTGGACCCAGGAGAACAGAGACAGGAAGAACTCAGGGGCACACCAAGGTGGGCAGAGATGAGGCAGCTGGAAATAGAACGCTCGACTAATGGTGAGAGTTCCTGGGTGATTCTGTCGTTAGCTGTAAAGAGACTGGTGATGGCATAACACGTGCACACACATGTGCAGACATGCACACATGCACACACGCACATTACGTACATGAGCACACACACGTGTGTTGCACAGGGGCTCTATCTGAACTGGTTGGCGGCTGACAGATGGGGACACTCCTAGTCTTCCCCATCCTGGACCGTAGCATCCCCATGTTGCTGAAGAAACACATTTCTCTACAAGTCACATGTGAGCCGCCAGCGGTGCTGCCAGATTTAGCAACTGAAAATATGGGGTGAGCAATCAAATTTGAATTTCAGATAAGCAACGAATAATGTTTAATGTAAGTATGCTCCAAATATTGTATGGGACATCAAAAAATAAAAAAACAAACCCATTGCCATTGAGTTGATTCCAGCGGCTGGTGGGTTCGAACCGCCAAATTTTCGGTTAGCAGCCAAGCACTTTAACCACTGTGCCATCAGGGTCCCTTTTTATGGGACATGCCTGTACTGAAGAATGATTAGTGTTTGCCCAGACTTCAGATTCACCTGGGTGTCTGTGTTTTCACCGGCAACCCCACCTGGATGCTGGTTCCAGCTCTTTCTCTCTCCCCTCTAGGGCACAAGGATCCAGGGTGGGGAGCCCCGAGGACCCACAGGCCCATCCGTTGGAAGAGGTAAGGAAGTTCTCTTGGGGTCAGGGGTGGTGGGTGTGCAGGGGCAGGCGCCCACTCCAGCCAGGCCCAGTAAGGGGCCATTCGTGGGAAGGACTCGGCACCCTGCTGCTCCCCAGGCTGGGCAGGCCCCATACTTTTACTCCACTGCCCCAGGCACCACTGACTTCCTTGGTCTAGTGCCCAAAGGGATTAAGGGGCCACCAGCTCAAGGTCAAATCCTAGAGGGCAGCATTTGATTGGCTCAGTGTGGACCAATCAGTTGTATGGGATGTGGGCATAGGCAGGGCCACCCAGGACAGGCTGCTGGAGCCGCCCTGGGGAGGCGCAGTCCCTGAGGGCAGGGTTGGGAGGGTGAGAAGGGGCACGAGAGGGGGACCAGAGGAGTGCTGTTTCCTGGAGGGCAGCGGTTCCTGGAAGGGGCCAGTGGCATGGGGGTTTGGGGAAATTTGAAACCACGTGTGTGACAGTGCTTGTCAACTATCAAACGTGATAGATGGAAGTTACTCTCCATTGTACTGTTGTCAACACCGTAGTCATCATTATGCTGTTTGGTCAGCATCTGGCACTCCCAGACATCACCGGGTTTCTCTTCAGCTCTGTAAGCATACACTCACACATAAGACACATTATAACAGGCAGTTATACCCGGAAGTCCCACATGCCAGTATGCTGAAATCATAGCAGTGAACATCCCGAGTCCCCCTCGATCGCTCAGTTCTAGTGTACTCTACGGCTGCGCAGGCAGGGCTCTGGATCTTGCCTGGCAGGAACCACATTGGCACGGACATAGCACAGAAAGGCATTTTTTTCATTGTTTCAGATAACTAAAAACGTCAGGGGTAGGCTGGCTTCAGGCACAGACGTATTCAGGTGTGTGAGGGCTGTGGCTGTAGAACTGTTTCTCTCCACCTCTCAGCGTGATTTCCCTGATGGAGGCAAGGTGATCACCCATAGCTCTTGAGGTTTGTATGCTATCAGATTAGCAACCTTAACAGAAAGGAGACTTTTCTTTTCCAACAGTTCTGACACAGAGTCCCACAATCGAGTCTCTTTGGCCCGATTTGGTCAGGACACTGTTCTGAGCTAATCTCTGAGACCAGGTGGGCTTGCTGATGGACCTAACCATCTGGGCTGGGAGAGGTGGGTTCTGCCCACCTGAACTACACAGATTGGACAGGTGTGGGTTGCTGTGTGGGCAACACATTCCAATCTGCCACACCTTCGAGCATCAGCTGGGAGCGATAGCAGTGATAATGCTATGGTAACGCTATGGTAACAAGGAACCACTTACATCGCTCTTAGAGAGTCCAGTTCCCAAGAACTTGGACACTGCACTGTCCGAGAAACCTTCTGTTGACTTACTGGCTGCAGACCCTGTGGGCAACCTTCTGGCAATTGGTTGGGGGAAGATTGGAAAGAGCAGCAGAGCCTGAGCAACCCCTAAATGTTCTGCTGCCCAACACAGAGCAGCTGGGCTCTTATGCTGAAAGGACCTTCACAGAGCACAGTTTTGGCAATATTTTCCTTCAGGATCCCACGTAATCTCAGGGTGTCTGCAAGGCACCCCGAATGTGGCTGGCAGCCCCTCCTCTCAGTGGGCTCTCACCGTCTTGAAACACTCCCTGCCTTCCAGACAGGCCTGGCACATGCTTAGCCAGAGAGTTGTAGAAGCCAGTGGGGCTGGGCATGTGGCTCCCACCACAGCTTGGCACAGGGACCCCAGATGCTAACCTGTGAGCGTGCCTGCTTCTGACGTCACTGCCTACCCCCCTGCTCAGAGGATGACCCCTACCACTGGGGTCTCATGAGGAGACTCACTTCCAGGGTGGCCACCCTGGACCCTAACCCTGCCCCCGCTGCCCCCCAATTTCCGCAAAGGTCAGAACTTTCTAAGCCTTCCTGTTCTTTTCTAGGGAGAGCACGTTTCAAACCCTTGGGAAAAACCATTCGGTAAGGAAAGCCAGCCCTTGGCCACTTCGCCCTGACCTGACACCCCTGTGGGTGGTGGTGGGTGGGGGAGGGTACCAGGCCAGAAGCAACAGCTCATGAGAGAGGCTGGGGGGCCATTGCCATGTCTGCCAAATCTCTAGGTAGACTCCCCACCACCCTCTAGGTCTTCACGACACCCCCCTTGATGCAGGAGCCTTCCTGATTAGGCACCCTGTGGGGCTTTGAGGGTCCCTCTGCAAGCTACAACACACTCCATGCAGACTGATACAACCATGAACAGGGCAGCCAGCTCCCCATAGGCCTCAAGAACTGGTGTGTCTCCCCATTTTCAGAGGAGGACCCTGAGACTACCTTAGCTAAGGTAGCTGGGAGGGGCCGAGAATCCCAGCATGCCGGGGCTCCAGGCTGTGGCAGCCCCACCACAGTGACTGTAGTAGGCCCTGTCCTGGACACTGGCCTCCACTCTGCCCCTCCCCAAAGAAGGCTCCCGCATCCAGAGCCCCTGGGCTCTCTTCCCCACGAAGCCTCATGCCCAAACCTATCTTTTCTGGGTCTGCCAGGTGTGCCGCATCCCCAGCACTGTGCCCCGAGAGCCCATCTGCTGTGGGTGCCGGACAGGACTTGGGGGCCGCCTGCCTGTGCCCAGGGCAGAGGCCGCGCTGCCCTACTGGGTACCTCTGACACTGAGACCTCGGAAGCAGGTAGGTGGCTTGAGCTGGGCGTGTCTCACCAGGGGGCCAGTCACCCCCTCAGAACTGGGAGAATATATGAATGACATTAGACACTTCTGAGAGATGGTTGTGTGTGTGTTTTTAAACTAGATTAAAAAAATAAACAGATTTATGGAGCTGTGGTTGACATACAATAAACTGTGTATGTATAAAGTGTACAGTTTGGTAAGTTTTGACGTGTATAATCCCCTGTGAAACCAGCACCACAACTGAGATTATATATATACTAGGACCAGTTGCCACCGGGTCAATTCCAACTCATATCTACCCTGTGTGTGCAGAGTAGAACTGTGCTCCATAGAGTTTGAATGACTGATTTTTTGGAAGTAGATCACCAAGACTTTCTTCTGAGGCACCTCTGGATGGACTTGAACCTCCAACCTTTCGGTTAGCAGCTGAGCACCCTCACTGTTTGTGCCACCCAGAGACTCCGCTCTTCATCTGAGGGGACAAAGTTCCATCTTTGAGCATTAAGTGAAAACACAGCAGGCCTTCTTCATAACTGGGGCTCTGAGGCTCAGAGAAGTGACCATTGTATCCAAGTGCTGCTGCGGGGGTGGGAGAACTGGGCTCAGGACAGAGGGCTGTGGGGGCAGGGTGGCTTGTGAGAGGCGGGATGCAGAAAGAGGACTCTCAGGCTCCTTGCCTGTGGCTGAGACTGAGGGGGGACTTGTCTGGGGTGCCAGGCCGTTCCCTTCCAACATCACCTCTTCCTCTCTGCTAGATCCAAAAGATGGCCCGGGCTTATATCCCCAGGACGTCCAAGGTCTGCCCCTGCCCATGCCACCGGTTTGGGGGCCACCTCCCGACACCTAGAGACCAGGCGGTGATGCCCTACTGGGTGCCGCAGTACCTGAGGACCCAGAAGGTGAGAGGAGAGGCGAGAGGCTGGGCAATGAGGGACAGTGAAGGGATGTCTGGGCGCTTCCCCCATGGTGGACACACTGGGCTCAGAGGAGGGCTGCTGACAGTGATGGCTGGGGCAACAGAGCGCAAAGGCCAGCTGAGCACATCCTGGTGGGCCTTGGGAATGTGCGTTCGCACTCTTCTCTGAAGAGGGCCACCGTGTTGTTCTCCGTCTCTTATGCCACCTCTTCCCTGATCCCCTTCCCCTTCCTGCTTCTTGCTCTTTCCCCTCCTTCCCTGCCCCCTGACCTCCCTCACTTCACTCCCTCCTCCCTGCTCTTCCCCCTTGCCCTGCCTCCTGTAGTCACCAGGCTGATCATGCACACATCCTTGTCTCGCAGGGGGAGAAAAGGCAGCAGAATCTTAAAGGCCTCTCAGGTAACTCCACTTGCCTGTGGCTGTCCTGTCTCCCTGCTCCAGGAATGGGCTTCACTGGCACCAGCAGGGCACAGGGAGGTTCTTCCATCTGCTGGGGGCTCAATACCTGGTGGATCAGCCACAGGGCTTCCCAGCCTCTCTGCTCGGCCTCTGCTTCCTTGGAAATCATTGTCAGCATTGCACGGGCTCTGCGAGGCCTCTTGACGATGATCAATATCTTAGAACCAGAAAGAGCAGGGCAAGTGAGGGTCTGGCTTTGTTCTGGAGAGGCATTCCGACCCCTAGAGCTGTGAGGGTCTGGATGGGGAGGGACACTAGGGATCATCTAGCCCAGAGGCCGGTGAACCTTTTCTATACGCAGCCGGGTGGTAAATATTTTCAGCTTGGCAGTCTCTGTTGCAGCTACTCAACTCTGCCCGTAGAGTGTGAATGCTGCCACAGATAATCCGTAAATGAACAGGCACAGCAGTGTCCCAGTAAAACTTTTATTTACAAACAGGCAGCAGCCAGATTTGGCCTGTGGGCTGTAGCTTGCCGACCCTGGTCTAGTTGAGTCTGAGTTTTGAGAGGAGCTGAGGCTTAGAGAGCAGAAGGAGCCTAGGGAGGCGTCAGAATGAAGGTGGTTTTAGTTTTCAAATTTAGGTCGTTGGTGCATTTTGAATTGGCTTTTGTATATGGTGTGAGGCATTGTTAACTTTTTTCTGTGGAAAATTGCAAGACCTCACCAAAGTGGAGCTTGGTTTAGTAGACCCCACGCCCAGCTCCCCGTCATCAGCTACTGGCCAGGCTGGTTGCCTCCAGCTTGATTATTTTGAAGCAGATTCCACATAGACATCGTATCATGTCATCCATAAATATTTCCATGTACAGCTCTGAGATAGAAGACTCTTACTAATCATAGCCACGAGCACTACCACAGCTGAGATGATGAGACGGGCTGTTATCTCTCTTCAGTGAATGTCACTCAGTGTCCACACTCCCCTCCTCTGTGACCTGTCCTGCCAGGATGGCTGGCCCCACCCTTGGTCCCGGATACCAGGCACGATTATGAGGAGGGTCCCCGGTTTTGTGGCCCTGCCCAAGGTCCTGACTTGCCCTTCTCCATGCAGAACACCCCCTGGACTTGCACTGCTGGTACAATCGATGGCGGATCTGCTGTGACAGGCCCCTTCTCCTCAAGTGGCAGCAGCTGCAGGCCCTGCACCATGACACGCCGGCCCCGGGGAGGGCGGTCAGCCTCCCTGACCCTGTCCTTCTGCCCCTTGGCCTCAGCCTCCTGACTCTCCTCCACACTGTCCTGAGGGTCCTCGCAGCCATTCGGTGAGCTGGGGCCAGGGGGCACAGCTGGGCCGCCCAGGCAGGTCTCCATCTCCCTGAGCTGGTCCACCCCTTGCACAGGGTCGTGACACTGCCCACCTCACAGGGGCTTGTGACACTCAGGTGAGGTCAGGGGCATGGAAAGACTTAGTTATACAGTTAAAGAAGGGGTGAGAAATGGGAGCAGCCGCTATTATTGTTACTCTTATGTTGTTAAGGAGCCCTAGTGGCACAATGGTTAAGCGCTCGGCTGCTAACTGAAAGGTTGGTGGTTGGAACCCACCAGCCGCTCCTTGGGAGAAAGATGAGGCAGTCTGCTCCCGTAAAGATTACAGCCCTGGAAACCCTATGGGGGCAGTTCTGCTCTGTCCTGTAGGGTCACTATGAGTTGGAACTGACTCGACGGCACACAACAACAACACAGTATTGTTATAATACACTTTTATTATATTTAACATAAATAATTTATTATTAAATATATTATTTGGTATATTTTATTATATTAATATTATTCTATAACATACTGTTTATATTACATATTATAGTATACTATATTAATATTAGAAAATATATCAAATAATATACTCTATTTAATAATATAATTGTTTTGCTCATATATGATGCAACCCATTGTCATCGAGTCATAGGTATCTTTTCATTCCAGCAAATATAACTATATCTAGATGTGTCTGAGTGGAGTGGTGGGGAGGGGTAAGGGGTGCGGGAAAGGAGGAAGGAAGAAGAGAAGGAAGGAAGGAAGTAGGTCCCCAAACTCCACGCTGAGCTGGTTTCAGGGGCATGGCTGGCTGCCCTAGCACTGTGGGAGGGCTGGGAGAGGGCACCTTCCCAACAAGGAGCTCAAGGAGCCATGATTTCCTGGAGCACTTGCCTATGTGGTCAGAACCGCCAAGGCCAACCTTTTCATTCAATTCCCTTTCTGGTTCTGCAGAGTGGGATTACTATTGGATTGTTGTCTTTGTTTCCCAGAAGAAGAAAGGGGGGCTCCGAGAGGCTGGGAGACTGTGCCGTTGTCTCTTCGGGGTCATCGGTGCAGCGGGGAACTGACAACACCCCCCACTGTGGAGGCTCTGAGCTTGGTGGCGGGACCCACTCAGCGCGCTTCTCTCTGCTTCCAGCCAGTTGTTTTGGGTCTGAAGGTGGAGCCTGCAGCTGCTCTCCAGAACGGTCAATCACAATTGAGATCGTTGAGGAAAGTCGGCACATCAAGAGGACTTCGTGATGCTTACTGTTTTCTTAGATAATACAGTCCATGCCCATGATTCAATCTGAATGACTTATCACCAGGTGATAATCCGTGTGGTGGAGTCAGTGCGATTTCGCTGGGTGCATTAGGAGCACCGGCAATAAATGTTATTAGTGACGCTCCACAGTGCCACTCTCTATGACAGCCTTTGGTTCCTTCCTTACAGAGGGGCTCGCTGTCCACCTCCGTGTCCCTGGGGAGGCAGGGGTATGTCTCTGAGCTTCTCTCCCTCGGCCGAAGGACAGCAGGTCCACTGGGTGAGAGCCCTGATGTGGTTTTAGCCCGTTTCACTGTAAGTGGCACTAAATTGTATGTGAGTTGAGTTTTTTTTTTTTTTTAAGAAAAGGGATGTAATTCACCTACCAAAAAATCCAGCCTTTTAAAATGTACAATTCAGTGGATTTTAGTATATTCGCAAGGTTGTGCAACCATCACTCCTATATAATTTCAGAACGTTTTCATCACCACTTCCCCCCAAAACCCCTGTAACCCTTCAGCAGTCACTTATCATTCAACCAACAAACATTTCTTGGGTTTCTGCTATGTGCTGGGCTCTATGGGAGTCACTGGGGAGACAGGGTAAGAAGCCTTGCTGCACCCCCAGATCACTCGGGGGCTGGTGGCGATTGTAAGACAGGTGGGAGTTGTCTCAAGGAAGGAGGGAGGGAAGGAAGGAAGGACAGAAGGAAACTGTGAGCACAGGGAGGGGTGTAGGGGGCTGTCAACAGCCCCCCGTCTGCTCGGCCTCACCATTCCTGTGTTGAGGCAAGCACCAGCAGCCCGTGCCTGGGGCATCTCTGTCCGCTTGGAAGGTCTGGGTGGCTGAGCCGACCC
Organism: Dugong dugon; assembly: GCA_030035585.1. NCBI lineage: Eukaryota > Metazoa > Chordata > Mammalia > Sirenia > Dugongidae > Dugong > Dugong dugon. The sequence goes on from CM057478.1 coordinate 32,330,760, forward strand.
CCAGGAGCACCTGCAGCCAGTGATGGATGGGAGGTGTGGGTAAGCCCTGCCTTCCTCCCCCTTGGATGGAGAAACTAGGGGCTGTGGCCTCTGCCGTCTTCCGGCAGCCCCAGCAGGTCCGAGCTGACTGCTCAGCTTGCTGACTGCTGACCGCGTGATGTACTTTATGCTGGCCCCTCCTTTCCCGCTCACATCCCTTCCCTCCAGATGCCCTGGCATCACCTCCCCAATAACACTCGCAATGAACCCTTGTCTCAGGCTCCGCTTCTGGGGAACCCAAGATAAGACAGGTGTTCCGGCAGTGCCAGGGAAGTTTCCTGAGGAAGGGACCTCTGAGGCCTGCAAACTGAATCCAGCTGGCCGAGCAGTGAGGGTGGGGGACCGATGTTCCAGCTAGGGGGCCACAGGTGTGCAGGCCCGGAGGTGCCTAGTCTGGTGCATGCTGGGGACAAAAGAAGCTCAGGGTGGCTGGGTCACGGCTTGGGGGCAGAGAGTGACAGATGGAACAGGACCAGGCAGTGGAAGGCCCTGGAAGGTGACTTAAATGTTATGGAGAAATCACTGTGGCTGGGGTGGGCTGAGTGGAAGGGCAGAGTGGATAGGAGACTTGCTGGGAGGCTGCTGAGAAAACCTGCCTGAGGAGGGGGTGCTGGGCTGCGGCGGTTGGCGGCTCATTTCAAGTACGCAGCTGCATCTGTCCTGGGAGGGATGTGCAGTGTGTTGGCGGCTGTGTCACTTGTCACGTTACTGCAGCGAGAGTATCGCCTGTGCCGTTAGCTGAATGTGCTCTTTCTGCAGAAGCGAGCTCAGCTCTCATCTCCCTGCCTGTGTTTTCTGGACACCTGACGCTGGAGCCACAAGAGGGCGCTGGGCAAGTCTTCCATCTGGAGCGTCCGGATGGAGGAGCAGGCATCCGCCCAGCTCAGCGCCCAGCTCACAGGAGGGGACAGGCATGGCCTTCATTCACTGCAGATAGGGAGCCACCTTCTCCGTGTCTGTCCATCACTTTCCCCTGGTGAGCCTGGGAAGCCTGGGACCTGAACCCCCAGAAGGTGCTGTAAGGAGTTTAAGGGGTGTAGGGAAAGACGTTCCTACCGTCCATGCCACCTCAACTTGAGGTAGGGGTCTCACAGAAACACCTTTTTGCTTCTCTCCTTCTTCCTCCCTCCCTCCCTCCCTCCTTCTCTCCCTCCCTTCCATCGTTCTTCCTCTCTCATTTCCCCTCTTCCTGTCTTCCCCCTCCCTCTGTCCCATACCATTTATTAAGCAGTTACCACGTTGTGGTGCAGTGGTTAAGAGCTACGGCTGCTAACCAAAAGGTTGGCAGTTCGAATCCACCAGGTGTTCCTTGGAAACCATATGGGGCAGTTCCACTCTGTCCTTTAGGGTCACTATGGATCAGAATCGACTTGATGGCAAAGGGTTTGTTTTTTTGGGTTTTCCACGTTGCCCGGCTCTGTCCAACAGTGCTTTCTGCCACAATGAAAATGCTCTCTGCCCTGTCCAGGACGGCAGCCATGAGCCACATTTGTCCACTGAGCACTTGAAATGTCACCGGTTCGACTGAGGATCAGAATTTCTAATTTAACATTTATTCATTTAAATTTCAATAGCCCCTTGTGCCTAGGGCTACTACAATGGACGAGGCAAGATGTAGCCCTTGCTGCTTAAAATGTGGCCCGTGTTGGCAGCAGCAGCATTGCCTAGGTGCTCATTAGAAATGCAGAACCTGGGCCCACCGACCCACAGAATCAAAATCTGCCCTGTAAGCAGGCCCCAGGGTGCCTGTGCCTGTCAGGAGGCTGGGGAGGTGGTCTGTGCTGGGGGTACAGTGGGGAGAAGGCAGCACCCTCCTGGGAGCTCCTAGCCCAGCAAGGGCTGCAAGTCAGATGGAGAGTGTGGCCAACCCTAGGAGTGGGTCAGGCCATCCTGTAGCTGTGTTGTCACACCTTCTGGAGTCTCTTATTTACAAAATGAACGTTTCATGCCCTTGAGTTTGAAAAGAAGAACTAGTTTTTAATTGCAAACGCATACATGCACATGTCAAAGACTCAAAGGACACAAGGGGGCGTAATCATAAAGAGCAATCACCTTCCCAGCTCCTCCAGATCCTTCCAGAATGTTTTCTCACCCATTTTAATTTAAAAAGTAAATTTTTATGTGCCACTTGCCCTAAAGGTTCTTCTGTTGGGAGGCCCTGGCCCTGACTTCAGGGAAGCCTGTTGAGATCCTTTTATTTTCCCACAGAGAAGATGAGCGTGGTGGTGGATCCAGGCTGCGGCGTCTGCACGGGCACAGGGTGAGTTGCAGTTTCGTAAGGCCCTGTTGGCCTTTATCACAGCGTTGGACGTCTGTCCCCACCAGGCCTGCTGTTACATGTCTGGGGTCTGATAGCAGTTTGGCTTCATGAACAGCCATGACATCACTTGGAATTTGTACGTTGTCAGCAAACCGTGCAGTAAAAATAAATTCTCCTGAGCCTGCATTGTCTCTAAGAGCGCTTGTGGGCAGGTCGAGCTCCCTGACATGTGCCTGTCCTTGGTCCCTTCAGGACCCAGAACCCCACTCACCACCCCTCCCGCTTTGAGACCAAGTCCTTATTCATCGGTCTTGATTTGCTACAAGCATCTCGGATGTGCTGATGTGGTGTTATTTCTAAAATACTCGACAGGAGGAAGAGGACAGCAGAGTGGGTTGGGTCATATTTTCTCCAGAGATGTCACCAGAATGGAATAATATGATAATAATAATAATAAAGTTTCCAGCCTACGTATGTGTCAGGATGTGGTTGGTGGCAGGGAGGGGAGGGGAAGGGGTTGTGTGTGGAGGGGATGCTGGGAGGGTGGGCGATGAAGGGAGGAAGGAGAGTGTGGGTGTGGTCGAAGCAGCTCACAAACTTTCTGGTTGGCCAGGCTGGCAGCCCCCAGGGCTGTTGAGGTCAGCTGGTCACTCTAGTAGGCTTCATTTCTTTTCCCACAGACCCAGACTGCCCCTGGGTTAGTGGCGTCAGGCCTGGGACCCTTCGTGAAGTGAGTAACCTGGGACTGGGTATGTCTGTCCCCCTTGCACCATGGGGGTATTAGACATCACTGTTGCCTGTGGAGGGGAACGTTTGATGACACCCTTATATTGGTGCCAGGTGTGTGAAAGTCTGGACTTTGGGTTGCAGGTAACGGAAAGGCTAACTCAAACTGGCTTAAGCCAAGAAGGAAATTTATTAGCTCATAGAACTGAAAAGTTTAGGGGTGTGATGGCTTCAGGAACAGCTTGATCCGGGGATGCAAGTGATGTCATCCGGATCCACTTTCTGCTCCCCTCCATATTACTGAAAGATGGTCGTGAGAGCCTCTGGCTTACACAGTAGTGCCAAGGTCAGTGGAAAGAGAGAAGGCCTCTTTTTCCACTGTTAAAGCGAGAGTCTGGAATTAGCTCAGACAGAGCCTGATTGGCCTCACTTAGGTACATACCCATTCCTGTGCTCATCACTGTGGATGGGGCCTGTTATACTCTGACAGGCTAAGTCAGGGTCACATGTCCATCCATTCCACTTGCTTAAGAACCATCCCTAAACTTGGTGGCTTAAAGCAACAACAACCATTTATTTAGCTCATAAATCTGCAATTTGGGCAGCAATCAGCAGAAAGGCCCCTCTCTGCTCCACACGGTGTCAGCTGGGGCAGCTCAGCTGGGCTGAGGAGCCTCTTGAAGATGGCGCACTCATGTTGGTGCTGGCTGTTGGCTGGGGGCTTGGCCAGGGCTGAGGGCAAGGGAGCTGCATTCTTTTTCATGTGTCCCTTCTCACAGGCTGTTCAGTCTTTCTCAGAGAATGGGCTGGGTTCCAAGAGTGAGTCGCCAGAGAGGGGAAGTAGAAACTGCCAGTTTCTTAAATCCTGGACCCAGAAACTGGCCCAGGAACACTTCTGCCATATTCTATCGACCAAGCTGTGTCACAGAACTCAGATTCAAGGGAGGGGGATATAGACCCTTCCTCTTGATGGGAGGACTGTCAAAGAATTTTGGGGTCACTCTTAAAACCATTAGGGGGAAGTGGTGGTTCAGTGGTAGAATTCTCGCCAATGCACTTCATGCGCAGCCACCACCCACCTGTCAGTGGAGGCTTGCGTGTTGCTGTGATGCTGAACTTCTAGACTAAGACATACTATGAAGAAAGGCCTGGCAACCAGCAACAGATCGGCATCTTCCTGCTAGAAACAATTCTCATATTTGATGAGTTTCTCTTTACTCCTGGACAAAGCAGACCCCAACCGTGGCTCTAGGGATGGATGAACTGTCTTCCCCTCTAGTGACAGCTTGGCTTGGCATCAGAACGGCAGCCTCACGATCAGCGCAGCCCCCAACACTGCCGTGTGTGGAGCAGCTGCGAGCTTTCCCCTGCCATGTGGTTAGCGAGATCAAAGAGGTTAATGGGAGCTTCATACTTGAAGGCAAGAGAGTGCTCCCCCAGCCAAGAAAAGAAACCGTTTGCAAGGAAAACAATCTTTTGGCAGAAGGATCTTGCAATAGCTGAGCCTACAGTGGATTTTGGGCTAAAACACTTGACTCCAAATGCTACTGCTCCACATTTGGCCAAGGCAAGTGAACAAGGGTCCAGGCTTTGGAAAAACAAACAGATTAGAGAATGATCCTCCAGACTACTGCAGGGTGTGACCCGCAGGCGCCTGTGTAGGGCATGCGTGCTTGGGTGTCTTTAGTGGAGTTGGTTTTTTTCTTTCATTGAACTCTTTACAATTCGTACCCATTGCCATCGAGTCGATTCTGACTCATAGCAACCCTATAGGACAGAGTAACACTGCCCCATAGCGTTTTCAAGGCTGTAATCTTTACAGAAGCAGACTGCCACATCTTTCTCCCATGGAGTGGCTGGTGGGTTTGAACTACCAACTTTTCTGTTAGCAGCTGAGCACTTAACCACTGTGCCACCAGGGCTCCTTTTATAATTCCTATATATGTATGTGAGTGTGTGTGTGTGTGTGTGTGTGTGTGTATTTGTATTGCTGTAAAAATATATACCACCACCTATCTGTCAGTGTGCTGTACTGTGGTGACCTGTGTGTTGCTGTGATGTTGGAAGCTGTGCCACTGGTATTTCAAACGCCAGCAAGGTCACCCATGGTGGACAGGTTTTAGTGGAGCTTCCAGACTTAGACAGACTAGGAAGAAAGGCCTGGTGATCTACTTCTGAAAATCAGCCAATGAAAACCCTAGGGATCCCAACAGAATATTGTCCAATATAGTGCTGAGCTCTGGTCAAAACTGTTAAGCCCTTGGCTGCTAACAGAAATTCGAATCCACCAGCAGCTCTGAGGGAGAAAAGACCTGGCGATCTGCTCCCATAAAGATTGTAGCCTAGGAAACCCTATGGGGGAGTTCTACTCTGTCACATGGGGTTACTATGTGTTGGAATTGGCTTGACGTCACACCACAACAACAACATAGTGCTGGAAGATGAGCCCCTAGGTTGGAAGACACTCACAATACGCAGTGGCCAAAACAATGAACTCGAGCATAGCAACGATGGTGAAGATGGCACAGGACCTAGCGGCATTTTGTTCTGTTGTACGTGGGGTTGTCACGAGTTGGAGCCAACACGACGGCGATTAACAAGAACGACGATGACTGATGACGAGCATCTTTTCATGTGCTTGTTGGCCATTTAGGTGTTTGTTTTTTGTGACTTTATCGAGAGCTGTCTTTCCCTCAGGTCTCAGAGATTAGGACTTGGGCTTCGTTGGGGGGCTGTCATTCTGCTGACCATACTACCATGAAGCAGCCCTCCCCGAAGCATTGACCAGCATGTCCATGCACAGGAATCTTTTGGAAAGTTCTTAAATTTTAAGCCAGAACCTCGTCCATGGCTACACCCAGCTGTGAGGGAGGCTGGGGAAGGCAGACCTTTATTTTGGCAGCACTGCCCAAATCAGCTATAGATTGGGGTTCGTGACTAAGGAGAACAGGGAGAGTGGATGTGGGAAAGACAATTAGCAATCTCTATTGCCATATACCTTGCAGTCTAATTCATCTTTACAGCAACCCAACAAGGCGGCTGGTTTATCATGCGTATTTTAGAGATGGGGACACTGAGCCTCAGAGAGGCTAAGTAACTTCTTTAAGGTCACACAGCTGGCAAGTGGCAGCGGTAGGATTTGAACCCCGGTCTGGCTCCTGGGCCACTGTGGACTGCGATCCCACTTGTCTGGCTCATAACCCCCAAGCTGCACTGTTTTCATTTGTTTTATACCACAGCCCTGGGAGGGAGGCACTACCATGATATTGAGTCCAGATGAGGCGCCTCAAGCTCAGAGAGGGTAAGCAACTGGTTTTAGGTCACACAGCTGGTAAGAGGTGGAGCTGGGATTCAAAATGGTGTCTTCCGGCCCATAATGTGGCCATGTGGGGTCACAACTCCAAGAGGTCCTGTCTGTGAATTTTACCGCTAACACTAAATCCAATTCACATACGCTAAGCATCTAATAGCACCATCCTGGGTGTCTCCTGGAAACCCCGGTGGCATAGTGGTTAAGAGTTCAGCTGTTAACCAAAAGGTCAGTAGTGCGAATCCACCAGGCTCTCCTTGGAAACCCTATGGAGCAGTTCTTCCCTGTCCTGTAAGGTCACTATGAGTCGGAATTGACTCAACAGCAACAGGTTTGGTTTTTTTTTTGGTTTTTGGGTGTCTCCTGGGGCAACGGCCAGGGGATCTGCATCCCATAGTCACTGCCTAACGACCACAGCACTCTTTATCGCCGTCATGGACTTTGGGCATGCAAGAATTGTCTCCATTCGTTGACTGTTTGTTGGAGACCATCTCTCTCCACCCACTAAACTGTAATTCATGAAGTCAGGGCCCTGCACCCTGATGCATAGCAAGGAGCTTGGCACAAAGTCAGTGCTCAATAGATGTTCCAGTGAATGAATGAATAGATCCCGAGCTCCACCTGTGCCAGGACACATCACACTTTCATCTGTGGACATGCCCTGTTGGCTGGCCGTGTCCCCAGGTGTGGGCCCGGGAGGTTGGTTGGTGTCCAGTCCAACCACTTCATTTCGTGGATGGCAATGGGAAGACCCGGAGAAGGCGATGCCATGTCCAAAGTTACACAGCAAGCTGGTGGCAGGTGCAAGACTTGAACTTGGCTCTCTGGAACCCATACAGATCACTGTGTACTCAATAACCTTACCATGCCAGGGGCTTCCTCTCCACTCCTCCATTACAAGGTAACTCCTGAGGGCACTGGATCCCTGAAGTCTCCTGTTACACGAATGGCAAATAAGTTTTATTTCACACAGAGCTAGCTGTGCTGCCTGGCCCTGTGGCCAAGACTCATTCTACACTCTCTGTGATCAATTAGTGATGTCTGCCATAGGCACGGCGGGGCTCAGGAGTGATAGTCATGGGTTTTTCATTATTCCCTAGCAGCTCTTGCAGGGCCTGGCACACAGTAGGTGTTTCATTAGCACTTGTTGATGTTGGTGTCCACTGTTTCCTCTGGTGGGCGGCCCCTTGGAGGTTCTGGCAACCCACTGGTGCAATTGGGAACTTCCTGTTTGTACTTTGGCCATTTCCAACACAGACAGCCTGGTTTGAGGGCTCTGTTTTTACGTTAAAACAACAAACCTCAGGGTTGGTACATGGGCAGAGGAAAGTGGCGGCAGTCCGCAGGAGGCCAAGTCTGGCATTCCAGAATTTGGGGAATGTTGTCTCAGCACCAGCCAAGCAAGGGTATCCTTTCCAGATATACTGCATTTGGAGTGGGGGGATTCCAGGCATCACAGCACGCCCACTCCCTGACCCAGACCGAGGCAGCATGAGCTGCTAGCTTTGCCTCCGCATCACCAGCAGTGCGAGCTTGGGAGGCTTGGGGGCTCTGGGTTCCTGGGTGCGTAGCAGGGGTTGGGCAGAATTGTCTGTAAAGGGATTCCAAATAATAGTCTCTCACCTGTGCCTGCTTCACCTGTATCAACCTCTACTCCTGCACCCGCTGCCTGTCCTCCCCCTTTTTGCTCCCACAATGCTGACTCCTCCCTCCTTCCACACTTTCTTGGCCAGGTAACAAATGAGTACCTCCCCATTCCTTTTTCTCTCTCTCTTCATCCCTCCTCCCTTCCTCTCTCTTGCTGGCTCTCTGCCCCCCTTTCTGTCTCTCCCCGCCCATCCCTCTCTTTCCCTTTCTCTCTCCCTGCCTCCTCCTTCTCTCATGGGAAATGCTTGAGTAAAGAGGTGGCTGTATAAAAAGAGTGATGAAGGGCTGAGGTCAGGGTAAGTAACAGTAGGTACTGTAACAAATGACCTCTAAGTCTAAGCAGCTTAACACAGGAAAGCTGTGTTTCTTGCTCATGATTCAGTACAACAGGAGTCAGTGTATGTGTATGTGTGTGTGTGTGGGGGGGGGGGGTGTGTGTGCGCGAGCGGCTGGGGTTGGGGGGTGGGGACCAGGGACCCAGGCTCTGCTGTCAGCTGATGAGAGCAGAGACCAGGCAGGACCACGGCGAGGATTGCTGGGGTCAGGCTTGGGAATAGCACTCCATCTCTGGACTGAGCCGTGCGGCCTCCCTAACAGCAAGGGGGGCTGCACATTGCCTAGCTGCATGCTCAGGGCCGAGGACACAGTGCACACTGTTAGTGTCACAGTCAGCTGTCCAGGTCCTCTGTGCTCCTCTGAAGAGGTAAAGGCCCGCCTTCCTCTGCTCCTCTGCTCCTCTGCCTGGCCTAGGGACTTGGAGAGGCCGCCTTATCCTCGGAGATTCATCTACACGGTGCCAAGAAGTGATCTCTATGCTTCTGGCTGTACACCCCTCTCAGGAGATGTTTTCTGAGCAGACCTCAGTATAGATTTAATGCACATTATTTAATTAAGAAGGCAGCAGCTTTCCCACATCTGCAGGCATCTACATAGCTTCTGCTGTGAGTGGTCAGTCCAAAGCCTTTGCCTACCTCTTCCACCACCCCGCATGGTTCCAGCCCAGGACAACTGGGGAGGCCAGTCAATGTATTTAAGGAAAAAAAAAAAAGATAAGAAAAATGATGTCTCTTTAACTGCAGTGTCCCTGAGACACAGAAAGTCAACGGGGCATAAATGACGTCACACTCTGAATGAGCAGAGTCTACGATTCGTTAACCCTTATGAGTCAGGAAAGGAACGACCAAACCCTCACGTACCTCTGGTGTTTATCAGTGGACACTTTCGGGGACCGGAACCTGCTGTCTCGTGCAGGGGACCTGACTCTAGAGAACATCAAAGGGCAGTAAGTGTCAGCAAGTGGCCAGGCAGTCTCCCAGGAGGAGACAGGACTGCAGGAAGGCAGGGAGGGCCGGGGGATGCGGCCCATTTGGAAGGTGGTTGGGGAGGGTGCACCGGAGAGGGACCCTGGGTCGAGGATGGGACGGAGGGAGTGAGTAGGGGGTTCTGGGGGAAAGAGGCAGAGAGGGACGGAGGAGCGGTGGCCCTCAGGGATGGGCTCATGGTGAGTGTGAGGAACAGCAGGAGCCGGGGATCGGTCAGGGAAGTGGGGTGAGCAGTCAGCCCAGGCAGATCACCAGGCCGTGCTGTCAGGGGAAGGATTTTGGGTCTGGTCCTCATTTTGAGGGGAAGGAAGCCTTTGGAAGCTTACGGACTGGATGATGTGACCTGACTTGAATTTAAATAGCTCCCTCTGGCGGCTGTTCTAAGGATTCTCTGTGGTGGGCTAGGTTGAGAGGAGATGGGAAGGAGACTGAGGTCCGGGGTGTATTGTGAGGACAGGGACCACAGGATGTGCTGAGGGTGTGGGTGGAAGGGCAGGATGGGCAGCAGAGCCACTGACGGAGGGGAAGATGGCAGGAGTGGTCTGGCCAGGGAGGCGGCAGGAGGCCCAACTCCAGGAAGCCCTGGTGGACGTAGTGGCGAAGCTGATGGAAATAGGAGGTGTCAGGGCCAGGGTGTAAGCCAGCTCACTGCTGGCCCCGCCACAAAGCCACCAGAAAGTGTAGCCACCCAGCAGTGGGCGTTGGTGGAGAAGGGAGGCAGGAGGAGAGTGAGAGGCCTAGGCCCAGGCCCCCAGGACGTCACTGGGGCCGTCCTCCCACCATAATGCTGGATAACATACATGCACGCCCAACACCTGCTCTCCTGGAACTGAAAGAACTGGTCAGTACATGCTATTTAGGCCCCCCAGGGTGGTGGAACAGGTGCGCAGCATTAGAACCTGGTCTGGAGTCACACTGTCCTGGGTTGAGTCAGCTCCATACAGCAGCTCGTGACCTCTGGCTGGATGTGGCGCCTCTGAGCCTTGCTGTCCACACCTGAGCAATGAGGAGGACGATAGTGTCGATAGTGTCATGTGCAGTGGTGTGGTGAGGCGTCAGTGAGATAGTGCCAGGCAAGCTCTCTCCAAGGGTCTCCTCCTCCCTCCCTCAGTTTCCCCTCCTACTTCCTCCCCTCTCCCTTTCCCACTCTTGGTGCCTCTCCCCCTTCCTCTTTCCCTCCCCTTCCCTTCCTGTTTCCTTCCCCTTCCTTCCCTCTCCCACTTCCTATCCCCCTCCCACTTCCTGTCCCCTCCTAATTCCTGTCCCCTTTTGACTTCCTTCCCTCTCCCACTTTCTGTCCCCTTCTCCCCTTCCCCTCCTCCTTGCCTTCTCCTGTCTTGTCTCATCTGGGGTGGTTTTCCTGCCCATCAGCAGTCGTGCACTAGGGACATCTCTGCAGCCCTCCAGTGTCAGGACCCTGTGGGTGGCCCTCCTGCTGTAGACGATATCCTCCCTGCCCTCCTGGTCTGGCCACCGCATCCTGCTGATGGGGCACTCTCCTTGCACAGTGGCTGGTTTGCGTGTGTTGCTCAGCACTTCTGGTTGGACTTGGGCACCCTGAGGTGAGCAGAGGAAACATCTGCCTTCGCCTCACTCTGGCCCAGCCACCTTCCTAGGGTGAGGATGCCCCCGTTAGAGGGGATGACAGCTTCATGGCTGTGCTTGGGCAGGCCAACAGTGAATCAGAGCGTAGCGCCCATACTGGTTCTCCCTCAAGGTAACAAGAATTAGGAAATTATTGAACACGGGCGCATTAGGGAGAGAAACGGGGCTATAGGTTTGCTTTGGGAGCAGGTCCTCCTTTATGCCCTTGTCTTTAACACTGGTGCTTCTACTTCTTGTGGGTTTTCCTCGCTCAGGTGTCTTCTAGAAATACAACGTGAGCCACTATGTAATTTTGCAAACGGTTTGAACTTGACTGTTAACCAAAAGGAGTCCCTGGGTGGTGCAAATGGTTAAGTGCTTGACTACTAGCTGAAAGTTTGGCAGTTTGAACCCACCCAGCAGCACTGTGGAAGAAATGCCTGGTGATCTGCTTCTGAATGGTCACAGCCTTGAAAACCCAATGGAGCAGGTCTACTCTGCACACATAGGGTCACCATGAGTTGGAATTGACTCAATGGCCACTAACAACAACATTAAACCAATAGGTTAGCAGTTTGAAACCACCCAGCTATGCCACGGAATAAAGGCCTGGAGATCCACCTCCGTAAAGATTACAGCCATGAAAATCCTATGGAACAATTCTACTCTATACCACATGGGGTTGCCATGAGTCAGAATTGACTTGATGGCAATGGGTTTGGTTTTTGTTTTTTAGTAGGCACCTTAAAAAAAGTAAAAAGGGGCAGTGAAATCAATTTTACTGATATATTTCATTTAACTTAATATACCTAATATACCATTTCAACACGTGGCACTGTCCTCATTTCAAGGGCACCCCAGCCGTACGTGGCTAATGGCTGCCATATTGGACAGGACAGCCTTGCCGCTCCCCCTTTTGAATGGATTAGATCTGCTCTGCGGCTCCATGGTCTAGAAGCCCTACATTCAAATCCAGTGTTATTGCTTCCTAATAGTGTGTCCCTGGGTGCATTTCCTAAACTTCTGTGCCTCAGCCTCCTCAGTGGTCAGATGGCTGTACAAATACCCACGCTGTAAGGTTTTGGGAAGGATTGGATAGTGTAGTATGGATAAAGGGTCTGTGCTATAATAAACGTTTGACATGTCAGCTCTCCCTTTGCTTCCTGGTGATCTCAAACACGGACTCTGAGCTGGGTTGCCTGGTTCGAATGTTGGTCCTGCCACTAGCTGCCTGTGCTATCTCCCTGCCTCAGTTTCCTCATCAGGCAAATGGAGACAATAACAGTTCCTACATCCTAGGCTTGCTGTGGCAATCAAATGAGCTAATATTTATAAAGTACTTTCATCAGCAGGCAAGTGCTACGGATGTGGTTGTTAAATAAAAACAAGTAAGTGAGTACTTGGTGTTTTTTACTGGTTATTTGCTCTGTGTATTCATGGATTGTCCTCAAACTCTGGTGTTGTGGTCCATGTCTCATATGGCTCAGAGGCTGGTGAAGGGTGGGGTCCAGGACAGAGCACGGTTGGTGGAGTCTGCTGATCTGACCCCTGTGCCTGTGGGAGCCTGTTGATGTATTTTACACATTTTACAGGGTGCCTACTATGTGCTAGGTGACATGCCAGCCCCTTACGTGGCACTGATGGCTGATGTGAGGCCTCTTAATTGGTTTCAAATGGAGCTGTAATCCTCCTGAGGGTTTAACAACCCTGGGTAATGAGCACTCTCAGCCTCATATTTGTTTAATGCCTCATTCATGGGCACAGGACGGTGGTAATGTTCATTTCAGGGGAACTTTAATGATGTATGTGTTTAGTGAAGTTCCCAGCTCCTGACCCTTAGGCGCTAGATCTGCTTGGGGCCATGTGAGATGTTTTGCCTCACTTGCAAGAAAGAAAAAAGAGGTACTGTTTTTCCTTGGAAAAAGAAGTGGCATTTCACAGCCAAACCTTGTTCTACTGTGGAACATTTGTCGAAGGCAGCAGAAAGCAAACCTGTGGAAATTTTCAGTATGTCCCCTAGAGGAAGGATTGGACTGTCACAACTAGAACAGTGATCCTAACCCTCCATTTGTTAATCTTTCCTTCCTCCCTCCCTCCCTCCCATACATCCATCTGTCCATCCATCCCATCTATCCTTCCGTCCATCCATCCATCCATCCATCCATCCGTCCCTCTACTGCATCTGTCCTTTCCTTCCTTCCTTCCATCCATCCATCCATTCATAAATCCATCCATCCACCAACATATTTATTTAGCTCCCTACTATGTGGCAAGGAGTCCTGGTGGAGCAATGGTTAAGCACTTGGCTGCTAACCAAAAGGTCAGCAGTTCGAACCCACTAGTGGATTGAACCCATCAGCGGCTCCATGGGAGAGAGACTGGGCAATCTACTCCTGTAAAGATTACAGCCTAGGAAGCAATATGGGGCAGTTCTACTCTGTCCAATAGGGTCACTATGAGTTGGAATTAATTTGACATCACACAAGAACAACAACACTGTTACACACACTATTGTAGACATAGGAGAAGTAAGAAGTCCCTCCTTCTAAGGGGCTCACAAGTTAGCAGAGCTCATAAGACACACATTCAGATAGTTACCACAGCAGACATGTCGGTATAGTAACCAGATGGAGCACCATTGCGTGGTGGATAGGTGCATGGATGCTGGAGTCAGCCTGCCTGGGTTCAAATCCTGGCCATGCTGCTTCCTTGCTGTGAAGCCTTAGGCAAGCTACTTAACTTCTCTGAGCCTCAGTTTCCTGATTTGTAATTTGGAGATAGTAATAGATAATTGTTATGAGGGTTAAATGAGTGACTGTCTGTAAAATCCTGGAGTAGTGACTGGCCCATAGTAAGTCTGTGTTTGTTTAATAAAGTAACTAAACTGTCGTAATGAGATGTTATACTACTGCAGATGCACATACTGACAGTCTTGAACACCGACTTGTTTAAAGGTTATTTCTTCCTGTTGTGAAATAGATGGTTAAGGTTTGTATGGTAGGAAGCAGCTGGACTGAGATTTATAGTGCTATTTCATAGCCTGTGACGTGTCTGTGACTGAGTATTTCTTTGGGTCACTTCTGAGAATGACCCACAAGTTAGCAGGATCTAAAGCTTCCTGATGGGACTCTCTGCTTCCCATCTTGGCCCCACTACAGGTTCTTCTCAACCCAGCAGCCAGAGTGGGTCTCTTCACGTGGAACCCTGCTTTGTCCACCTCACTCAGGTCAAAGCCAAACCCCCTGCCACATGGCCCTGTGGTCTCCCCTCCCAGCCCTCATCCCCCACCTCATCTCTTCACCCCGCCTGGCTGTTCTTCAGCCCCCCAGGCACATGCCCACCTGGGGCCTTTGGTCTGAAAGGTAGGTTCTGCCCCTAGGTGTCCCCATGGCTCCTTCTCTCACTGTAGTGGGCTGGATGGTGGCCCCTTCAAAAGGGTATGCCCACATTCTAACCCCCAGATCTGGTGAAAATAACCTAATAAGGCAAAAGAATGAATGTTATCCTCTTTGGAAAAAGAGACTTTACAGATGTGATGGAGTTAAGAATCTCAAGATGAAATCATCTTGGATTATTCAGGTGGGCCCTAAATCCAATGAGCCCCCAGAAAAACCAAACCTATTGCCATCAAGTGGATTCAGACTTATGGCAATCCCATGTGTTACAGAGTAGAACTGCGCTCTATAGGGTTTTCTTGGGTATAATCTTTATGGAAATAGATTGCCAAGCCTTTCTTCTGTGGCACAGCTGGGCGGTTTCAAACTGCCAACCTTTTGGTTAATGTTGTTGTTCGTTGCTGTTGAGTCGATTCTGACTCATGGTGACCCCATGTGTGTAGAGTAGAACTGCTCCATGGGGTGTTTTAGGCTGTCATCTTTATGGGAGCAGATCACCAGGCCTTTTTTCCACAGACCCACTGGATGGGTTCAAACCATCAACCTTTAGGTTATCAGCCAATCACAAACTGACTGCGTCACCGAGGGACCTTAATCCACGGCAAGTGTCCTTATAAGAGAGAGGCAAAGGCCGACACAGATGGAAAAGAAGGCCATGCGACCATGGAGGGTGGGGCAAGTGTGGGAAAGGAATTAGAGGTTTTGGATATGGTCCATTTGAGGGACCTCAGAGACTGTGGGGGCGCTGTTGAGGAGGGGTTGGATGTACAGTAACACTGGTCTATGTAGGCTGAGGGCCTGCTCATTGCCTCCATTTTACAGATGAGGAACACTGAGGGGTGGAGAACTCAGACTCCAGGTTCTGGTGCCTCTTAAAGTGTAAACATGAAAAGCGCAAGAGTCTGGGAGGGCCTGGAGCCCTGGGATTGTCCCTCGTTGACGTGAGTCACCGTCATTTCCTTGTAGATCCTGGAGGTCCCTTAGGGACCCAGGCTCTAAGTGCTTGCTCGGGAGGAAGCCCGAGGCTGTGACTTTCTACTATGGAAACAGTGAAAAGAGGAACAACAAAAAGATGATCACTTCATCACTTATTTTCCTCTTAACATAGTTACTTTCCTTCCCACTCCCCTCAAACTAAAACCAAGGAACCAAACACACTGCCATTGAGTCTATTCCAACTCATCGCAACCCTATAGGACAGAATAGACCTGCCCCATAGGATTTCCAAAGCTGTAATATTTATGGAGGCAGACTGCCTCATCTTTCTCCCATGGAGTGGCTGGTGGGTTCAAACCACCAACATTTCAGTTAGCAGCTGAGCATTTAACCACTGTGCCACCAGAGTTCATTCCCCTGATAAAATGTGCTTCTTTTTGGTCCATTCTTCCAGGGAAGACAGAAGCCGTTTCTGAGCAGGTCAGGCACAGAAGGCCCCGTTTGTAATCCCAAATTCTTCTTTTTTAAGTGAAGTTTAAGACCATCCGAAATAGCTGGCAGGGCTAACCTCCAGGCTCTGATTCTTGGTGGAGTTTTTGAAATGTATGAGACTCACAGGTGCTGAAATAATGACCTGCCACACCTGAGGAGGTGTTAATACCTTAGGCATTTGCCTCTGGTGAGAAATATTGAGCCAGCCTCTCTTGTTTACTGTCAAACTGAACCCTGCCCACCCTCACCAGGAGCTGCCATCTCTGCTGTCATTCTAAATTGGTGGCAGCCATTTAAAGATGTACAGGAGGAAGACTGAGGTCCCCCCACGTGGGGACAGACCCCAGGCAGCCCACCTCCAAGATGGCCCCGTGATCCCACCTCCAAGTATTCACAGTTGTGTGTAGTCCCCAACCTCATTCTACCAAGGCACGTCTGTGTGGTCAATCGTGTCTGCACTTCCAAGATTAGGTCATAAAAGATACTGTGGCTTCCATGTTGGTCTCTTTCTGTCTGTCTCTCTGTCCCCTTTGGATCATTTGCTCTGGGGAAGACAGCTGCCATACTATAAACAGCCCTGTGAAAGTTCACGTGGTGAGGACCCCTCACCACCATATGAGTACAATAGGAATGAGCCCTCAGATGGCAGCAGCCTTGACCTCCCCCTTGACCATAACCTCAGGAGAGACCCTGAGCCAGAGCCACCCAGGTAAGCCACACTCGGATTCCTGACCATCAAAACTGTGTGAGCTCAGAAACATGTGTTGTTTTAGACTACTGAGTTCTGGGGTAGTTTGTTAGGCAGCACGAGATAGCCAATACATGCCACATTCCAACAGGAAAATGTCTTGAGTCTAGTGAGCGCTGGAGATATTCACCCAGTAGGTAGGAAAATGATTACTGATGTGCTCAGAAACTTAAGAAGATGTTTAAAAGAAATGTGATCCAGAGCCTTCTTTGCTATAGGTATTAACTACCATATCATAACACTTTGCTTTTCTGCGGTAGAAAAGGGAAAGAGGGACTAACTAATATTTTCTGAGTGTTGTCTTAGTTTCTTAGTGCTTTTATAACAGAAGTACCACAAATAGGT
This sequence comes from Dugong dugon, assembly GCA_030035585.1. NCBI lineage: Eukaryota > Metazoa > Chordata > Mammalia > Sirenia > Dugongidae > Dugong > Dugong dugon. The sequence goes on from CM057478.1 coordinate 32,347,564, forward strand.
AGTTTTGAAAAACAGAAATTTATATTCTCACAGTTTGAGAGGCCAGAATTCTGAATTCAGGGCACTGGTTCTAGGGGAAGGCTCTCTATGTCCTTTACTGGGGAAAAGTCTTTTTTTTTTTTTTTTTTTTTTAAATTTTATTGTGTTTTAGGTGAAAGTTTACCGCGCAAATTAGTTTTTCATTCAAAAATTTATACACAAATTGTTGTGTGGGTTGCAATCCCCACAATGTGTCAGCACTCTCCCCCTTTCCTATTCCGTGCTGGGTTCTCTATGTCCATTTATCCAGTTTTCCTGTCCTTTCCTGCCTTCTCGTCTTTGCTTTTGGGCAGGTGTTGCCCATTTGGTCTCGCATACTTGATTGAACTAAGAGGCATGTTCCCCATGTGTGTTATAGTTTGTTTTATAAGCCTGTCTAATCTTTGGCTGAAAGGTGGACTTCTACATGTACACTTTTCTCCCACTCTCTGGGAACCTCTATTGTGATCCCTGTCAGAGTGGTCGGTGGTGGTAGCCGGGCACCTTCTAGTTCTTCTGGGCTTAGGCTGGTGGAGGCTGTGGTTCATGTGGTCTATTAGCCCTTTGGACTAATATTTTCCTTTTGTCTTTGGTTGTCTTCATTCTCCTTTGCTCCGAACATGATGGGACCAATAGCTGTATCTCCCTTACTTTGGACATGGTATCGGGAGGGACCAGTCCCTGGGGAAGGACATCATGATTGGTAAAGTGGAGGGTCACTGAAAAAGAGGAAGACCCTCAACGAGATGGATTGACACAGTGGCTGCAACAATGGGTTCAAACACAGCAAAGACTGTGAGGATGGTGCAGGACCAGGCAATGTTTTATTCTGTTATTCATGGAGTTGCTATGAGTTGGATCAGACTTGACAGCACCTAACAACAACAAAAACAAGTCCAGAAACAATATAAGCCAGTGATGTGAATTAAAATGTGAGAATTCAAAGGGAAAATTCGCACCCTGCAAAGGACCTCATTCAGGGATTGCAAGAATGCGCATTTCCTTTTGGTATTTAACATTCTCAGTAACCTGAGCTCTGCTGACCCTTGAAACCCCGTCTCCCTCCATCCTTTCCTCAGCGCATATTCCAGCCGGACTGGTCCTTTTGCTTTCCTTATCTTTGTCTGTTCAGTGTCTGTGCCAGGAAAGCCAGCCCTCCCTCCCTCCGTTCCATCTATTAAAGTCCCCCTGGTGTAGATGCGGATCCTTTGGCCTCTGTCTCATTCTTCCCTGCACACGTCCTTCCTTGCCCTCCAGACTGGAAGCCTCTGGAGGTCAGTGTCTTAGTCATCCAGTGCTGCTACAATAGAAGTACCACAACTGGATGGCTTTAACAAAGAGAAATTTATTTCTTCACAGTAAAGTAGGCTAAACGTCCAAATTCAGGGCGTCAGCTCCAGGGGAAGGCTTTCTCTCTCTGTCGGCCTTCTCGTCAGTGTTCCCCCGCACTAGGAGCTTCTCTGCGCAGGAACCCCGGTCCAAAGGACGCGCTCTGCTCCCGGCACTGCTTTCTTGATGGTATGAGGTCCCCCACTCTCTGCTTGCTTCCCTTTCCTTTTATTTCTTGAGAGATAAAAAGTGGTGCAGGCCACACCCCAGGGAACTCCCTTTACATTGGATCAGGGATGTGACCTAGGTAGAGGTGGTGTTACAATCTCACCCTAATCCTCTTTAACATAAAATTACAATCACAAAATGGAGGCTATCCACACAATTCTGGAAATCCTGGCCCAGCCAAACTGATACACACATTTTTTTGGGGACATAATTCAAAACATGACAGTCGGTATTGTGGCTCGTTAAGTTCTTGGTGCCTAGTCCAATGATTGGGGGCGGGAGGGGTGTCTAACTCAGGGAAGATTAATAAACAAGCCAGCGTCTCTTGAAAAATGACATCTCTAGCTGAGAGGAATCTTATACCTTCCAGCAACTTTCTCAAAATTCCATGAGTTTTTGTAGGCAGTATTTGTGACAGCAGTTATCCTAAAAACATCCCACCTTTATCAAAAGTTACTGCACTAAGGGCTAAACATGTATCACTCCATTTCACCCTCATGCTAATCCTCTGGGGTGGATGGCATAGTCCCCCTTACAGAGGAGGTTACGGAAGCTCGAGTTACTTGGCTGGACCCCAAAGCCGTCGGGAATTAGAGCTGATACTTGAACCCAGCTGCACCCCAGAACACAGGCTCCCCACCTGGAAGGACTGCCAGGGCGGAGGAGGATGGGAGGGAGCCAGGACTCCAGGGTCCCGTGCTGTGTGTGGAATCTCCTAATGACTTTTTCCCTTTTTCTGGCAAGATGCAGCAACACAGAGCAGAACTCCTTGAAGTTCTGTTATGAAGACAAAATCAAAACCAACTTACCTAGAACTTCGCAGTCATCTTCAAAATCTTCTAAAATCACCCATCCAATAAAAATTTCTGCAAACATTATAAAGAGCTAAAACTTGGTAAATTGTTAACTTTGGTAAATTCTGCAAGTTGGTCATTCAGCAAACTGATCCTCTGGGGAAGTGGCACGAGGTGAGTTGACTCCAGTCGGGGGCCGATGCTGGGCCACGCAGTGGGGCGGATGCTGGGCCATGCAGTGGGGTGAATGCTGGGCAACGAGGACTCAGTTCTGTTGGGGATGGTCTGTGGAGTGCGTACAGCGCATGGAAACACTGTCCACTGGAGACAGAGAGAGGCGAGTAATCAGGGTCTCTTGTCTCCCCCTGGTGAAAGGCTGCCCCATGGGGTGTTCTGTCCTTGCCAATCCCATGGTCAAGTGGCCTTCCGCAGGCTCACCATGGGCGGTGGCAGAAAGGATAGGCAGAAAGTAAGAGAAACGCAGTGCAGCAGGTGAGGCGTTGCTGGGCTCCACCTGTGCACACCTGCCTGTTGCAGCAATTGCTGGAGAAAAATAGCGGGCAGAGAGGATGCCAAGTGGGACAAAGAAGTCTCCAACATGCCACCAAGATCAACCTGCTCTCCCTAGACATGCCCTGGGCTTTCCCACCTGCCTTCTCTGCTCAAACATTTTCTCTTTCTAAAAAGTTGGATCATGTTTCTCCCATGCAAAATGCAAAATGGGTGATTATTGGCCAACATCCCATTTAAGTATTTTTCCGTGGGCTTTATTTGCTGCTCCTAGCCCAGGATTTGGGGTAAAGCTGTTAAGATTGATAATAATATTTACATAACAAGGACACAGGATCAGGGCAGGTTGGGAAATATTTCTTGGCTGGTTGGCTGTAGAGCTTGTGTGTGGTTTATACATCCATCTTCAGACCAGCCAGACTTCTCAGAGTCTTCGTGAGGTCAGACATAGAAGTGAAAATGCTCATCGCAGATCAATGTGCGTTACAGATGTTGAGGGATTAAAGCATTCCTTCCCCAATGTAAGCTGTTTGTGGTTCTCTTTGTCTTTTTTTTCGAGGTAAGTTTATTATTATTATTATTTTATTTTGGTGAGTTTATTTTTGCTGACCACCATTACTAACCTAACTCTGTCTGCCTTAGCTGTAAGCTCCTGGAAAGGGTCTAGTCTTTGTTAAAAACTAGGTCCTGAAACAATACCCCTGTATTTTCTTCTAGATGTGACTGGCTTCTTTCATTTAGCATAATGTTTTCAAGATTCATCTGTGTTGTAGCATGTATCAGAACTTCATTCTTTTTATTGCTGAATAATATTCCATTGTATGGATATGCCAACTTTTGTGTATACATTCACCCATTGATGAACATTTGGGTGGTTTCCTCCTTTTGGCTATTATGAGTAATTCTGTTGTGAACATTGGTGTACACGTTTTTGTGTGAACATTTATTTTCTTTTCTCTTGGGTACATGCCTAAGAGCTCAGTAATTATCTGGGATGAAGGACCCTCACGGGACTTAGCACATTTAGTACAGAGACTTTGGAGTTGGACATTGGCTCAAATTCTGGCTGTGCTACTGAGAAGCTGTGTGACCCTGGGTAAGTTACTTCACCTCTCTGGAACACAATTTCCATACATGTAGAATAGAGATTCTAACTCCTGCCTCATAGGGGTTGTGGTGAAGATCAAGTAAGACAATGGCTATAAAGTACTTACCGTAGTACCTGGCATCATGTAGATGCTCAATCCACAAATGAATGGATGAATGAATGAATGAGATAGTTTTGAGTGGCCTCAGCTGGAGACTGTAGGCTGCAGATGGTGAAATGGTTAAGTAGATCACCAGCTTGTCCTTTAATGGTGTTCATGGGAAGTTGCAGGGAGGGGCTTACCTGGACACTTGAATTTGATTTAACAAATGACTTGTTACCATCCTGTCTGTCATTTCCCCCACTTGGTGTAAGCTCTGAGCAGCAGGGATGCTGCCTGCCTAGCTCATGTCTGCCCCAGTGTCCACTGGCTGCTGGTCCAGGTGCCCTGCTTGTCAACTGATGTGTCTCGCTTCCTGACTTGTGCTCTGCATCCAGGCTCTGTCCTGGGCATCTCTCTGCCTGTCCTGCTTCTGTCTGCCTGCATCTGTGATTCCCCCCCTCAGGGCCCCTACCTCGCTCAGGAACACTGCTCCCTCGGCCTGGTTTCATCCTCCCAGGGCCGCTCTGGCCGCCTCCCAGCCACTTGGATGCTGTCGCCCTTTGCTCACAGGCCAGCTTGGGACCCGCCCTTTGAAACGATGCTCTCGGGCATCTTTGGAGGCCCCCGTGGTGTTTGAGCCCCAGCAGCAACCAAGAGAGCCCAGGAAGGCCACCCCAAACTCCTTTCCCACCAGCACCATGTGCACGCATTATTTCTGATCCTGGCCCTGGTGACACAACGGTTAAGCACTTGGTTGCTAACTGAAAGGTTGGTGGTTTGAACCCACCAGCCACTCCGTGGGAGAAAAGACCTGGTGATCTGCTCCCTTAAAGATTACAGCCAAGAAAACCCTAAGGGGACGTTCTGCTCTGCCACATGGGGTCGCTATGGGTTGGAATCGACTCGAGGGCACCCAACAACAGCAGGAACTGGAAAGGACAGATGGCTTGGGGAAGTCTTGGGGGGCAGCATGGACACGCTCGCCTACAGTTCTACAGCAGCTGTCTTGTGCCTGATGGCCAGAAGGTGGCGCCATTCCATGCTTTATGGGCCCTGGGCTCAGGAGAGCAGAAAACTCCCCATTCTATCTCCAAAACGCTGCTTTAATATCAAGGAAAAGTAAGGGGGCTTTGGACCAGTGATCTGGAAGAAAAGAAAGCAAAATGACAAGGTGAGGCTTCTGCTCAGGTTCTGTATCTGAGCCCCGAGTTCGGCTCCTACGGGGCCGGTTTTAGGGAATGGGAGAGAATTTTCCACCCTGGGGGAAAGGCTGATCAGGCTAGAAGGGATTCTTTTTTGTGACTGACTGAGGAGTAGGCTCCAGGCTGTGATGCACCGCCCCTCGTCCCTCACTCTGCGACCCTGGGCAATAACAGGGCCTCTCAGCCTCAGTTTCCTTTTCTGAGAAGAGGAGATAAAAATCCAGACCCACCCATTGAGAAGATTTAAATGAGACATGAGCACTGTGCTTAACACAGTGCCCCCTACCCTGCCATCTGTCAATGTGTCATACTGTGGGGGCCTTATGTTGCTGTGATGCTGGAAGCTATGCCACGGGTGTTTCAGACACCAGCAGGGTCACTCAGGTTGGACACGTTTCAGTGGAGCTTCCAGACTGAGACAGGCTGGGAAGAAAGGCCTGGCCATCTACCTTGGAAAGTCAGCCAATGACAGCTGTGGATCACAATAGAATATTTTTCAATGCAGTGCTGGAAGATGAGCCCCTTAGGGTGGATGGCACTCAAAATGTACAGTGGCCACAACCATGAAATCAAGCATACCAGTGATTGTGAATATGGTGCAGGACCAGGCATTGTTTCGTTCGGTCGTACGTGGGTTTGCCATGAGTTGGAGCCAACTCGAAGGCAACCAACAACAATCGCAAACAAGGTGCTTGCTGCATGGAAAGCAGTTATTCTTACTGTTAGTGGTGCTGGTGTGCTGTGGTTAGAGACGATGGTGAGGTGATGTCTCAGACCCTCCCGCCACTCCCTTCTGTCCTCCTGTCTGTCTTCTCCTGCCTCGGCCCCACCTGGGTGAGGTGAGGTCTGTAAAAGTCCTCTGACTCTTCCAGGTCTATCTAGGACTGTCTCCATCATTCCAAAGGCTGTTGGCTGGGCTTGGTCATCTCTGCTGGAGCTCAGGGCTTCCTGTGACTATGGTCCCTCCCAGAGTCGCGAGTCCATGCTCAGTGGTTGCCATGCTAGGGGGCTCTGTGAGTCTAGCTCTTTTACTCTAAACACATGTACAGTCCAAAGGTGAGCCCACCCGAGTGGCTTTCTCTGGGCTCTGGCATTGCTCTCGAGACCAGAGACTGGCAAACCTGTGTCCACTGACTTTTGGGAATAAACTTCTCTCAGTAATGTGACAGCATTCTCTGGGGATTCTCCATCTGTGTCTTCTTCAGGTCCATCCCAGGCAGGCTTCATCTCCTCCCTCCAAAGCCTGCTGGTTGCTTACAAAAGCCTGGACTAGATGTCAGAATCCCCCAGAAAAGCCCCAACACTGAGAAGAATTTCGGAGACAGAGGAGTTCAATAAAGAGCAGGAACACCCAGGAAAGAAGTCACGCGTGGCAGAGTTTGGGATGGCATGATGGAAGATGCTTCCAAGATTAAGCCCCAGGGTGCAACTGGTGATTTTGCAGCTTCCCGCGTGTTCATGCTGAGGCAAGACAACGGAATAGGTACGCACAGGAACAATCCCTTCAAACGAGGGAGAACTGAGTTATTAACGAATATCTTGGGGTCATGTAGACATGCAGCTCTGATAATCAGAGAGTTGAGTGTGAGTTATGTGGGATTTGCAAGTCCATAGGCGCTCATTAAATAATGGTGGCTGGCCCTCTCCCTGCTGGAACACTTGTTTAGTTTTTGACCAAAAGCCCGCGGAAGATCTCCTTACCTGACCTCAAAAGATAGTTTCACCTATTGCTCAGGAAAGAGGATGCAAGAACTCTGAAATAAATAAAGAGACAACCCAACTTCAAATCCGCTTGGTGTCCTGGGGGAGATTTCTTTCTCAACTTTAATTTTGGGATTAATTTATTTTAGAAGTTTCTTGGCTTGTGTTGTGTGTGCTTGTGAGTGAATGTGTGTGTGTATGTGTGTGTGTAAGAAAAGAAACACTAAGAAGAAAATATGTTCTTACAAAACCTATTACAGGCATACCTTGTTTTATTGCACTTTGCTTTATTGCACTTTGCAGATACTGCACGTTTTTAAAAAATTGAAGGTTTGCGGCAACCCTGCCTTGTGCAAGTCTATCAGCACCATTTTTCCAACCGCATGTTCTCACTTCGTATGCTGTGTCACATTTTGGTAATTCTCCCAATATTTCAAACTTTTTCATTGTTATTATATCTGTTATGGTGATCTGTGATCAATGATTTTTGATGTTACGATTGTAATTGTTTTGGGCTGCCACGAAATGTGCCCATATAAGACACTGAACTTAATCGATAAATGTTGTGTGTGTTCTGACTGCTCCATTGACTGGCTGGTCCCAGATCTCTCTCCCTCTCCTTAGCCTTCCGTACTCCCTGAGACAAGACAATATTGAAATTAGGCCAGTTAATAACCCTACAATGGCCTCTAAGTGTTCAACTGAAAGAAAGAGTCTCATGTCTCTCATTTTAAACCAGTAGCTAGAAATGATTAAGCTTAGTGAGGAAGGCACGTCGAAAGGCGAGATAGGCTGAAAGCCAGGCCTCTTGTGCTGAACAGTTAGCCAAGTTGTGAATAAAAGGAAAAGTTCTTGAAGGAAATGAAAAGTGCTACTCCAGTGAACACATGAATGATAATAAAGTGAATCAGGCTTATTGCTGATATGGAGAAAGTTTTAGTGGTCTGGATAGAAGATCAAACCAGCCACAACATTCCCTTAAACCAAAGCCTAATCCAGAGCAGGGCCCTAACTCTGTTCAATTCTATGAAGGCTGAGAGAGGTAAGGAAGCTGCAGAAAAAAGTGTGAAGCTGGCAGGGATTGGTTGATGAGGTTTAAGGAAAGAAGCCGCCTCCATAACATAAAAGTGCAAGGTGAAGCAGCAAGTGCTGATGGAGAAGCTGCAGCAAGTTATCCAGAAGATCCAGCTAAGATAATTGATGAAGGCGGCTACACTAAACAACAGATTTTCAATGTAGACAAAAAACTGCCTCATATTGGAAGAAGATGCTATCTAGAACTTTCATAGCTAGAGAGGAAAAGTCAATGCCTGGCTTCAGAGCTTCAAAAGACAGGCAGTCTCTCTTGTTAGCGGCTAATGCAGCCGGTGACTTTAAGTTGAAGTCAGTGCCCATTTACCACTCTGAAAATCCTAGGGCCTTTAGAACTATGCAAAATCTACTCTGATTGAACTCTAGAAATGGAACAACAAAGCCTGGATGACAGCACATCTGTTTATAACATTGTTTACTGGATATTTTAAGTCCACTGTTGAGACCTACTGCTCTGAAAAAAAGATTCCTTTCAAGATATTACTGCTCATTGACAATGTACCTCGTCACCCAAGAGCTCTGATGGAAATGTACAAGGAGGTTAATGTTGTTTTCATGCCTGCTAACACAACATTCATTCTGCAGCCCATGGATCAAGGGGTAGTTTTGACTTTTAAGTCTTATTATTTAAGAAATACATTTTGTAAGGCTATAGCTGCCACGGATAGTGATTCCTTTGATGGATCTGGGTAAACTAAATTGAAAACCTTCTGGAAAGGATTCACCATTCCAGATGCCATTAAGAACATTTGTAATTCCTGGGAAGACGTCAAAAATATCAACATGAACAGAAGTTTAGAAGAAGTTTATTCCAACCCTCATGAATGACTTTGTAGGGTTCAAGACTTCAGTAGAGGAAGTAACTGCAGATGTGGTGGAAATAGCAAGAAAACTTGAATTAGAAATAGAGCCTGAAGATGTGACTGAATTGTTGCAATCTCACGATAAAACTTTAATGGATGAAAAGCTGCTTCTTATGGACGAGCAAAGAAGGTGGTTTCTTGAGATACAATGGACTCCTGGTGAAGATGCTGTGAACATTGTTGAAATGACCACAAAGGATTTAGAACGTTACACAGACTTAGTTGATAAAGCAGCGGCAGGGTTTGAGAGGATTGACTCCAATTCTGAAAGAAGTTCTACTGTGAGTGAAATGCTATCAAACAGCATCGCATGCTACAGAGAACTCTTTCATGAAAGGAGAGTAAATCAGTGTGGCAAACTTCATTGTTGTCTTATTTTAAGCAATTGTCACAGCCACCCCAACCTTCAGCAACCACCACCCTGATCAGTCAGCGGCTATCAACATTGAGGCAAGATCCTCCATCAGCAAAAAGATTATGACTTCCTGAACGCTCAGATGATGGTTAGCATTTTTTAGCTACCTCAGGGCCACCTCAGGGTAGAGATGGAATTCAAGCCAGTACAGGCTCAGAGTGGTCAAGAAACTGGCTCACGGTCACACAGCTCCAGTGGCAGGGCACAACCGCAAATCCAGATTTCTGGATGCTTAGTCTATGAACTTCCATGCCAACCTTGTCTGGACTCGGCTTTTTTGTTTAGTATTTCGTCTTTGCCCCATGTGGACATGTCTGGGGTTGCCACCAGGTTCTAAAGAACAAGCTTGTGATAGCATCTTTACAATTTCCAACAGAAGGCAGAGCCTTTCCTCTTCATGTCTGATGGTTGATTTTATTTCTGGTGTTATGGATTGAATTGTGTCCCCCACAAAATATGTGTTGGAATCCTAACTCCTATACCTGTGGCTATGATCCCAACTGAGAATAGGGTTTTCTTTGTTATGTTCATGCAGCTGTATCAGTGTAGGGTGGATCCTAAACTTAATCACTTCTGAGTTATAAAGGGGCTCATTAGACACAGAAGCAAGCACAAATGGAGGGGAAGATAGAAACCACGTGAGGATTGCCAAGGAACCAAGGAACGTGGGGGCAAGAAAAGCTGAAAGAGACAAGAACCTTCCCCCAGAGCTGGCAGACAGAGAGCCTTCCCCTAGAGCCGGTGCCCTGAATTCAGACTTCAACCCTCCTGAACTGTGAAAAAATGCATTTCTGTTTTTTAAAGCTACTCACTTGTGGGATTCTTGTTACAAGAGCATTAGGAAGCTCAGACGCCTGGAATGAGGACATTGTCCTCTTCTGGGGTGTTAAACCATGACTACCTTAGAAGATTACAATCTCAGAGCATGAACAATTTTCAAATGTCCGTCGTAAACATAATGTCTTAACACCCTGGAGAAGCGAAGAACATTCCAGCAGAGGAAAGACACCCTTGAGCCATTTTGTCAGGCACATGTCACTCGGCTTGAGTTATTTTTCTAGAAGGCCAACGCTTTTCAATAGCCCAGAGCACGGATCCGTCACTTGCTGGAGCTCTTGATGCGTTGCTGTTTTAAAAATTAAGTACGCGGAGTTTACGGAATGGACACGGCCTTTCAGTGTTTTCATTTAAGGTTTAAAAAGTGCTTTCACGCTGTAATCCCCGGCGGAGAGGAAAAGCTGTTTGCTCTGTCCCTTGGCCTGCAGGAAATCTGGCCCAGACCACCTACGGGAAATTAGCCTCCAGACCTCGGCTGGGCTCGGAGATGACAGCAGCACCCTCTCGGAACGGCCCGCCTCATAGCCCGTTCGCACTGCATAATCCAATCTTTCAAGGATATTTTCCTCTGGAGACGCAGGGAGCTGAGTAACTAAACAGACACGAGGCTAATCCCTTTTTCCTGAGGCTGACAGGTTAACTCCTTGCCTTCTGTTTCAGTGTGGGCTGTCAGGATCTATGGCTAATTTTTAAAAACGTGTTTGGTTTTGCATTCTCTGTACAAGGGAAGTCATCAGAGCTGACGCTACTCAGTTTCCCTGGACCGACTATGTGTCTGCCATTGTTCTAAGTGCTTTAAGTAGAGTAATTTGGTTCATCCTGCCCTACCAGGTGGGTGGAGTCCCTGGGTGGTACAAAGGGTTAATGTGCTTGGCTGCTAACCGAAAGGTTGGAGGTTTGATTCCATCCAGAGGTACCTCAGAAGAAAGGCCTGGTGATATACTTCTGAAAGATTAGCCACTGAAAACTCTTTGGAACACAGTTCTACTCTGCCACACATGGAGTTGCCATGAGTTGGAGTAACTGGTGGCACAGGTGGGCACTATTATTATGCACAGAGATGTTGAGTAACTTGCCTGGAAGTCACACAGCCAGGGGGCTGTCTGCTTCAAAGTCTGCTCTTGACTTTTCTGCTCTGATTGCCACAGGAAAGGCACAGACTACTATGAGCCGTCTGCCTGATGTCAATTTTCATTCATTCATTCACACCCTCACCCCACGTGCACGCAGTGCCTGCAATGTGCAAATGCCAAGATGATTGAGATAGAGACACTCACTGCCTTCCCAGGAGCCGACAGCCAGATGTGGAAATGAGCAAACAATCAAGATGCAGAGAGTGGAGGGCAACAATGGCTGAGCAAGGAGCTGAGTGCAGAGAAGAGCATTGAATGCAGGAGAGGAGGAGGGAGTGGGAAGTTTTCTCCGAGGGAGTCAGTAGGAGGACCAGGCATTTGCAGAGAGATGGTGATGCCAGAGCATCCAGGGCCAAGGGTACAGTGCACCCTGTGAAACTCTGTGCTGGCTTCATCTCCCCCTTGGATGTGGTGGTTGGCATGGGAGACCATGATGGGCAGCATAGCAGAGGCTGAGAGGAGTAGATGTCATCACCTTGGCTTGGGCAGGGTCTGAATCAGAATCCCTCAGAAAAGCAGGCCAGGTGAATGACCACTTGCCCTGGTAGCTCAGCAGCTTTGGAACTTGTGTTTCCGAGTGGTGTCTGGTGCAGAGGGGCCCTGTGAAACTGGAGGATGCAGACTCTCACCTGCTCATCAGTAGATCCATAGAGTCCCTCTGACCACCAGGAACTGCTGCTACGAGGCTCGGCTGTATCCACCCCCCACAAGAGACTCAGGGCTTTAAGTAAAGAACCCACCACCACCCCAGGACACAGGTCAGGGCAGGCTCCTGACCCTCGTCCATCACAATGTTACTGCCGGCTGGCTCAGGATATGAGCAGGTTCCAGCTGGTTCCATCCCAGTGGCGGCAGACAAACCTTCCTTGCATTCCTGCTCCATGGCCCCAGCCTGGACGGCATGGAGAGTGGGGCCCAAAGGAATGACCCTCTCTCCAAGGGAGCTGCTTTCCTCCAGCCTGGCAGAGCTGGTGCTGAAAGCCCCGAGCAGCCCAGTGGGTTCAGAGGCCAGCCGAAGCTGAAGATTGCTGTCCGCTGTTTTGAAAGGTACAAGATGTTTGAATAATTACGTCCAAACATGGAGACCTCTTTCCTTTGCCTCCACCTCAACTCCTCATCAGTTCCTTCTGTCAAACTTCTACAATTTCAGCTGGTGCGCCTTTCTCTGTCTCCCCCCATTTTGTTTTGCTTCTGTCCCCCCATTTCCTTCACTTGTTTTGGTAGCCCAGTTCTTCCCTCTTGTCTTTTCTTGCACCCCCTCCCTTCTGCTGGGCACCTCATTAATGACTTAGATTTCTCTCAATGACTTCTTTCTTTGCTCGTTTGTTTCCAAGACTCTGTCTGTTTTTCCTGCTCAGTGTCTCCCTGCTGATTAGATCTTCCAAACAACAGTGCGTGATCCCCCAGGCCCTGTTAGGACTACAGGGAAGCTGAAAGCTGTTTCCCAGGAGAGAATTCCAGCAGACACCTGCTCGGGGAAATGGCCCATTTGGAAGGGCCGTTCTCCAGGTTATGATGTAAATAATAACAGGTCTCATTTACGTGCCAGTGGGCACCAGGATAACGCCTGTTTTATAGCTGAAGAAGAACCTGAAGCAAGTCACTTGCTCGGGGTCACACAGTACACTGTGCAAGTGGAATTAGAATCTGTGGACCATCTAAGCCAGTGCTGCTCTATAGAAGTATAATGCAGGTCACAAATGTTGCTTAGTTCTCTAGTGCTGCTATAACAGAAATACCACATGTGGGTGCCTTTTACAAACAGAAATTTATTTTCTCGAAGTTCGGGAGGTTAGAAGTCTAAATTCAAGGCGCTGTTTCCAGGGGAAGACTCTCTCTCTGTCCGCTCAAGGTCCTTGTCTCTTCAAGCGTCTATTCCTCAGTTCCTTGGTGATCTTCATGTGGCATGGTATTGATCTTCTGCCATCTCTGCTCGATCCTCTGTCCTAATCTGCTCTTTTTATATCTCAAAGGGGCTTAAAACGCACACTACATTGATATGGGCTCTTAACATACCCAAGAAAACCCACTCCCAGATGGATGAAATCCACAGGCATAGCAGTTACGATTTACAACACAAATTTTGGGGGGGACACGGTTCAATCCATAACAAATGTAATTTTCAGTTTTCTAGTTAGCCACATGAAAAAAAGTGAAGGTGAGATTAATTTTAATAATATATTGCATGGCAGCCCCATATATTAAAAATATCCTTTCAACATGTAAGCAATATTAAAAAATATTAATATTTACATTCTTTTTTTTCATACTCAGTCTTCGAAATCTGGACCAAAAAAAAAAACCAAACCTGTTGCTGTCGAGTTGATTCTGACTCATGGCGACCCCATGTGTTACAGAGCAGAATGCCCCCTTAGGGTTTTCTTGGCTGTAATCCTAATGGGAGCAGATTGCCAAGTCTTTCTTCCTGCGTGGGTTCAAACTATTTGCACCACCCGGGAGACTCACCATACTGAACATCACAGGTGTAAGCCATTCTCTATGTCACTATGTTTCCAGTGCCTCCTGTACCCCTTTCTTCTTTGCTCATGTGGAAGCTTTGGGCCGGAGTTGATTTCAGCAGGGCATGGTGCCAGCTCCAGGCCCAGATGGCCCTGTCTGAGTCCTGGGCCTGCCTCTTCTTGGCTCTTTGCAAGGGGCCCTTTGAGTGGCAGGAGCCCTAGTGGCACAGTGATTAAGTGCTCGGCTGCTAACCGAAAGGTTGGAGATTCAAACCCACCAGCCGCTCCATGGGAGAGAGAGGTGGCAGTCTGCTTCAGGAAAGATTACAGGCTTGAAAACCCCATGGGGCAGTTTACCTTGTTCTATAGGGCTGCTGTAAGTCAGAATCCACTCGACGACAGTTGGTTTTTAGTTCTTTGAGTGGCTCAGTAGTTAAGTGCTCAGCTGCTAACCAAAAGGTCAGTGGTTCTAACCCACCCAGCGGCTTCTTGGAAGAAGGATGTGGTGATCTGCTCCCAGGCAGTTCTACTCTGTGCTATAGAGTCCTATGAGTTGGAATGGACTCGATGGCACACAACTTTGAGTCCCCACACCGTGTTTCCTTACTTGTTCTCTTATGACTTCCACAACAAGTCTGCAAATGGGCACTCTCCTTCTTTGGTGGATGAGGAAATGAGGCTCAGAGGGCTTGAGTTGCCTGCTCAAGGTCACACAGTCAGTGTCAAGGTGGGGGTAGAAACAAAAGCCCATGAACACCAGGTAGTCTGACTCCAGATCCTCCTGACAGCGTGCTTTGCTGCCTTCACACTCTAGAAGCTTCCGTGAGCTCCAGAATGGCGCCTGCCCTTGACATCATCATCTAAGACATTCTGGGCTGCTCAGGCTCAGGGAAGTCAGAGATTCAGAATCCCCCCGAGTGCTGGAGGGGATTGCTCACGTTTCCCCAGAAAGCGGAAGTAGCCTGACACATTCAAGTTAAATTTAAAGCCTGTCTACAACTATTTCAATGCCGTTTTGTAATCGAGGAGGTAAGATTAATTTCAGCTCCTTCTCTCATCAAAGACACAGGAAGAGAAGGTTCTATTAGTCCTTAGTCTCTTGCTGTTACTTGCCTAGAATGACCCTATTTTAGTATTATTTTTTCCTTGAGAACTTTATTATGTATTTTAATAGCAAAAATATTACTTTGGAACAATAGGGAAATATTGAAAGCATATCGTAAAAACGCTAAGTTGTCCTCAGAGGCGAATTTGCACACACGTGGATTAGTAGTATAAAAAATATAATGTAACTATATTGTTTTCGATGTTAATTAAATACATGAACCCTGAAAAACTGTTTTTTTTTAAAGAGCTTACTCCTTCATGTGACCTTGCTTTACCTCAGTTTATAAATTTGAAAACCTAGAAAACGGGGAAAAATAAGAAGAATAAAAGAGTTAAACCGTATTGCTTATTCTAATGATGTAATACCACTGAGTTTTAACATTACCTTTGGAACTAGAGAATTCTACTTGCACATTTGGTTTTCTTTCAGTTCATTTATTCAGAAAATACTCGAGTCAGACGCTGTGCTAGGAGCTGGGAAAACCATAGAGAATAGCACCATGTGGTTCCTGCTCACACAGGGCTCCAGCCGCGGCGGGAGGGGGAGACAAATATCGTAGAATTGCCATGTGGTGAGAATTACGAGGGGAAAGTGAAGGTGTATGGGAGTTGGAAAAAGGGGGTCTTAAGCTGGTGGTGCAGTGATTAAACCACTTGACTGCTAACTGGAAAGTTAACAGCTTGAACCCCCCAGCTGCTCCTTGGGAGAAATGCCTGGTGATCTGTTTTTCCGTAAGGGTTACAGCCTTGGAAATCCTATGGGGCAGTTCTACTGCGTCCCCTAGTGTTGCTATGAGTTGGAATCGACTTGACAGCAGTGGGTTTTTAAGCTGAAAGGGGGGTGTCTGAACCAGGGGAAGCTGTCCCTGGAAGCAGACGCTTATGCTGAGATGTGAAGGCGTTAGCCAGGTAGACAGGAGACGGGGAGAAGGATGTTGCAGACAGAGGGGACAACAAATGCAAAGGCTGGACAGAATTTCGAGAGCTTGATCCAATTTTTGCCCAAGTGTAAACGGGCAGAGGAGGCCCTCTGTGGAGGTGAGGGTGGACCCCAGCTGTAGAAAGGAACATATAGCCCACACCACCCCCAGCCAGCAGGCACAGAGCCCATTGCTGTCCACATTGTTAGAAGCCAAGTAAGAGAGTTTCATTAACAGAGAAGAGGCTTTGGAGCTAGGTCTGGGGGAGGATCCTGAAAGCGGCATGGAGCCAGGGCTTCTTTCCAAGATGGGTGAGCAGTGCAAACTTCGGGCAGAGATTTTCCTCTGTTCTGCAAAGCCCCAGGCTCTTGGTTTTCTGTTAAACTTTGTAGCTCATGGCGTGTAGATTTAACTTAGTGATTGTGGCTAACTCTGCTTCTTTTTCACCTGGTATCCACCACTCCTTTTCCTTTCTACCAAAACTCTGATTTAATTCAGGGCACCCAGCCCCAGGTAATGGCTCATAATTCATCTATGTCAGGGTTAGCAAACTACAACCCAAGGGCCATTGCCTGTTTTTGTAAATAAAGTTTTGTCAGAATGTAGCCATACACGTTTGTGGACATACTGTCTCTGGCTACTTTTGACCTGTAAGTGCAGAGTTGAGTAGTTGTGACAGACTAAATGGCCTGCAAAGCCTGAAATATTTACTCTCTGGACCTTTACAGAAACAGTTTACTGATCCCTGGTCTAAGTCAGTGTAGCATAGAGTAGTGATTAAGCTCTTGGGCTTGGAGTCTGACTGCCTGGGTTCAAATCCTAGTTTGACTAGTTTCTAAGCCTCAGTCTCCCCATCTGTTTAATGGGAAAATAACAGTAGCAACTCAGGGCTACTGGAAGGATTATATGGCTGAAAATACGAGTAAGTGCTTGGTACATAGTAAGTGCTTAATAAAACTAACCAAACCAAACCAGTTGCCATCGAGTCGATCCCGACTCATGGTGACCCCATGTGTGTCGGAGTAGAACTGTGTTCCATAGGCCTTTCTTTCTTTCTTCCTTTTTTAAATTTATTTTATTTTTTTGAGAATATACACAGCTCCATAGGGTTTTCAATGGCTGATTTTTCAGAAATAGATTGCCAGGCCTTTCTTCTGAGGGGCCTCTGGGTGGATCTGAACTGCCAAACTTTTGGTTAGTAGTGAGTGCCGTAATTGTCTGTGTCACCCAGTGTTAATAAAAGTGGCCAACCAGCTTTTGCCAACAAGGAAAAATACCAACCCGAACTCAACCATTTTGAGGGCCAATTATTAAAAAAGTTGGAAGGAGTAAGCCAAAACCATTGTATGGGGTCCAATCTGAGCAATCTGATCTTGATAAGATAGGTACTTTCATTATTCCTGTTTTTCTGATGAGGAAAATGAGGCACAGAGAGCATCCCATGTGGCTCTCAGCCCTGCAGGTGAGCAGCAGACTGGCGCCCAGCCCTGTTCCTCCCTTCAGCCCCTGCACTGCCCTCAATTTCCCCAGATGGGGATTCAAGCCCAGTTCCCAGGCCAATCCCAATCCCAGCAGCCAACGATCTAGGTCCATAAGTATTTTTAACTCTCTTTGCAAAGAAGTGGGAAACCAGGCCCGGTAACTGGCCCGGGATCACAAGGGTGTTGAAAGACTGCCCAATTAGTGCCCAGAGCTGCTGGGTTTATGGCTGGAACCTAGATTACTAGCTCAGACCTCATTTTTTTGGTCTATGAATTTCTATTGAGTCAGTTAAAAAACAAATGAACATATTTAAGTGAAAATGCTTACAGGCAGGGAATTCAATTACTCAATGACTTTTTCCTTTCTTTTTTACTACTGAAATAAATTAAAAAATAATTTCAAACATGTATGGCTGAGACTTTGCCAGGAACATGTGAAGTGTTATAATTATTCCTCTATATATCATGTATTCATAAATTCCAGCTGGTCATCTGTTTTCTTAAGACTATTTAGAATCCACCTTTAGGGATTTTTTGGTCAGAAAAATTAAGATTTTTAATTTTCTCTTGGGAAAGAAAATCCTGGTGGATACACACACCGCACGCACATCATTAGTTGTTAGTTGCCGTCAAGTCAATTCCAGCTCATAGTGACCCCATGTGACAGAGTAGAACTGCCCCATAGGGTTTCCTAGGCGATAATCTCTACAGGAGCAGATCATCAAGTCTTTCTCCCTAAGAATCACTGTGTGGTTTCGAACCACCGACCTTATGGTTAGCAGCTGAGCACTTAACCACTGCTCCACTAGGTCTCCTTACATGGATGCATATATGTATATATATGTAGTGTATGGATATATGCATATATAATACATGTGTATACACACATATGTGTGTACCCATTAAACCCATTGCCATTGAGTCTATTCTGACTCATAGCAACTCTATAGGACAGAGGTGAACTGCCCCATGTGGTTTCCAAGGCTGTAATTATGAAGGCAGACTGCCACATCTTTCTCTTGTGGAGCGACTGATGGGTTCGAACCACTGGCTTTCCAGTTAGCAACCAAGTGCTTAACCACTGTGCCACCAGGGCTCCTTACATGTACGTATACATATAGGTATTTATATAGTATATGTATGTATGATATATATGTGTACACACACAGGCAAATTATCTTGACATAGCTTTTAAAGCTAGCTTGAACTGAGTGATTAGAAATAGCTGAATGTCAAAGACTGTAATATTCGTTCAAATACTGACTTTTTAGTCGTAAATTTCTATTGACATCAACACCGATTTAAATGTTTGAGTCATTTCTTTGTTTAAAACTTTCTTCCTCCCACTATTTAAAAGGTACATACTGATTAAAGACAAGTACTGCCATCTGTTCAGCAGCCAAATACAACCCTTGTTAAATTTATGTATTTCTTTCCAGTGTATATATATTTTTATGTGTCCCCAATTAGTACTTGTAAGTACAATTTTGTATTCTGATTTTTTCTCTTGAAATTATAGTATAAACATTTTCCCCAGGTATAACACAATCTTAAATCATTTTTGGTGGTTGCATACTATTTCATTGATTGGATACTAGGTTAATGAACCACATGCCTAGTTTTGAACTTTGAGACTGTTTTCTAACTTTTCGGTATTACAAATAAAATTTAGCATGTGTAAAACAGCATTGTGTAAAAATTCCTCCCTGTATTTTGGATTAATTCCAAAGTGGAATTTCTGGATCAAAGACTGAATATTTTCGAGGCTCAAGAATAACAAGAACATTAAAGCAATAATAGGAGCTAATGTTTACTGGCCTCATCACCCAGGGCCAGGCACTCGGTCTTTACATGCATTCACTGGCTGAGTTTCCGCAGACACCGTCTGAGGTAGGTGCTGTTATTCTCATGCCCCAGATGAGGACCCTGAACCTTAACCTGCCCAGGTCAGGGAGTTGTGGAGGACAGAGCCTTGACGTGAACCCAGAACTGTGTGACGCTAAGATCCTGTGCTTAACTGCTGCCACTCCATGCCCACCTTTCACGCGTCTACAATGTGGGTCGTTTCTACTTGATGCCAGCTTTACAGTTTCTAGAACGACCGAGCGATTATGGTTATGAGCAATGTGGTTGGGGCATCTAGACGGTTTCACTCCATGAGAAATTTGAGTGATAGTAAATGAGGAGAAGTGTCTCTTCAGCTGAGCTTGGCCACTCGGTGGGGTGTGTGTGGGGGCATGTCTTTCTTCCAGGGTGAGGTAGAGGTGTTGCTGAGGGAACCTCAGAGCCTTGGCAGTTGCTGGGGTCCAGTTGGTAGCTATAGGGTTAGCCCCTTTTCTATCTGGAACCCTGTAAGCTCCAGGGACCCCAGATGACCAGCATGTGACTGGCCTCATGGACTCTAGGACAGTGGACAGTGAAAGAATGCACCTCCCTCCAACCTGAGGGCAAAAGCAGCCAGTACAAACCTTCTTTAGGAGACTGTTAGAGAGGCCGTCTATCACAGCGGTGGGAGCCGGCTCTAGTACTTGACCACCTGGGTCAAAGTCCTGACACTGCAGCTGGGATTGTCCCTATATGAATAGGGATGTGGGAATTGAGGGTTGAAGCTCAGAAGTCAGAGGGAGACCTTACTGTAATCATTAAATACCGTTTATGGCTCTCATGCCCCCACCTGTCTGTCAGTGTGTTGTACTGTGGTGGATGCTAGAAGCTATGCCACCAGTACTTCAAATACCAGCAGGGTCACCCATGGTGGACGGGTTTCTGCCAGCTTCCAGACTAAGACAGACTAGGAAGAAAGGCCTGGTGATCTACTTCTGAAAATTAGCCAATGAAAATCCTATGGATCACAACAGAATGTTGTCTGACTCGCTTGCTTCAGATATCTCATTGGGAGGAATCGATCGCTGGAGGAGAACGTCATGTTTGGTGAAGTAGAGGGCCAGCAAGGGCGAGGGAGACCCTCAGTGAGACAGACTGGCACAATGGCCCCAATGATAGCTCAAACATGCTGGTGATTGTGATGGTGTGGGTCTGGGCAACGTTTTGTTCTGTTGTACATGGGGGTGCCATGAGTCAGAGTGGACCCAATGGCAGTTATCTGTCTGTCTATCTATCTGTCTCTCTGTCTGTCTGTCTGTCTGTCTATCTATCCATCTATCATCTATCTGTGGCTCTCATGGGGAGGGCTGTGTGTGGGATAAGGGGAAATGGAGGCAGTGTGGTGGTGACCCCAGAGGGGTTGCTCCCTGTAGCCACCCTCTCCACCTCAGGGACCTCTAGCGGGGGCTGTCTGCTAGTGCTTCCCTCCCCAGAGTGCATGGTAGCCACCTTCACCTTCGTCTCCAGCTGGGGTGAGCTGCCAAGGGGCTGAAGGACTGTTGGGCGACTTTGGGGTAGAAAGACCTTGGCCCCATGAATCATGGGCTCTCTGACTCTGGGCAAGTCACTTCACCTTTCTTGTTTCCTCCTTTGTAAAGGGGGGTAGTAGAGTCCCTGCCTCCCGGTGTTATTGCGATGACTAGAAACAACACGTGAAGCATGTCATACATAGCCCTGGTCATAATGATCAAACACCGGCATCTTTTAGGGCCATCCCCTTTTCAGCTTTGGAGTGCTTGTCAGGTGGGATATTTGTAGCTGCCCGAGCCAAGACTCTAGCTTCACTTGGCTTAACAAGGAGGAGGTTATTATTTCACACGCCTTGGGAAGCTGGAGTAGTTTGGATTATAGCATTGGTGATTGCAGTCACTGCCGACCTTCTTTAGGACACTCTGCCCCCCTCCGTCCACTCTGCCACCTGCAGGGTGTTGGACATGACCCCAGGCTGGCTCCTCCTGCTCCCAAGATGGCTGCCTGGGCACCAGGCCTGGTCCGCATAGGTGTGCCCAGAGCACTAAGGTTCTGCTCCTCTGGACCAAGTTTCATCAGTGAAGATGGCCTTTACCAGGAGCGCCCTCCACCCCACCCCTTGGAGGCTCCCCTTTTTGCCATTGGCTAGAGCCATCATGGCATGGAATGGGGCTGACATGATAGGAGAGCCCCGGGGCTGAGTAGGGCCCACCTCAGAGACCCTGGCCTCTGCTAGGACGAAGAAGGGGTTATGGCTGCTGGGTGGACAACCAACACAACCTATACAGGGCAAAGCCTCTCGCTGTTCAGTGTAGGGGGCTGAATAGTCTCCCCAAAAAGATATGTCCATGTGCTAACTCCTGGAGCATTTTCTTCCATTTTAAAAAATAGATTTTATTTTTTTAGAGCAGTTTTAGGTTTACAGAGAAATTGTGCAGAAAGTACAGAGAGTTCCCATAGACCCCCTCTCTCCTTGGACACAGTTTCTCCTATTATTAGCATCATGCATTCCTGTATGTGATGATTAATGTCGTGTGTCAGTTTGGCTGGGCCATAATTCTTAGTGGTTTGGCAGTTGTATGACGTTGTGATCACTTCTATGATGAGATTTGATATACTATGATCACCTCCATGATGGGATCTGCTGTGAGTAGCTAATCAGTTGAAAGGGAGTTTCCTTGGGCATGTGGCCTGCATCAAATGTAAGTGGACATTCTGGCAAGGCTCGTGAGCTTTTGCTTGCTCTGGATCCTGCAGTTGGCTCCTGTTCATCTGGCCTCCGGTTCTTGGGACTTGAGCTAGCAGCTTACCTGCAGTCTTGCCTGTTGATCTTGGGATTCGTCAATCTTTGCAACCTGTGAGCTAGAGCCCTGCTCTCTGACCTGCCAATCTTGGATTTGCCAGAACCTGTGGCTATGCCAATCCAGAGAAGCCTCTATCCTGACCTAAGGAGTTGGGATGTTCCAGCTTCTACAACCGCGTGAGCCATATCCTTGATATAAATCTCTCTCTTTATATATTTATATGCTTTACTAGTTTTGCTTCTCTAGAGAGCCCAGCCTAAGACACTGTGGTACATGTGTTACAATGTATGAACCAATATTGATACAACATTATTAAGTAAAGGCCATAGTTTACATCAGGGTTCACTCTTTGTATTGTTCAGTCCTGTGGGTTTTTGATAAATGAATATCATGTATCCACCATTGCAGTATCCTGCAGAATAGTTTTACTGCCCTATAAATGCCCTGTGCTTCACCTGTTCATCTCTTCCCTCTCCCCTGGAATGTGGCAACCACTTGTCTTTTCACTGCCTCTATAGTTTTGTCTTTCCCAGAAAGCTATAGAGTTGGAATCACGTAGCATGTAGCCTTCTCAGAGCCCCACCCCATGTTTTTTTTTTTTTGCTTGGCCCATTTGAAGCTGAGATGAAAACCCACCGACAGCTTCATTTGATCACCACGGCCTCTGGGGACAGTTGCCTTGACCCCTTTCTATGGTCGGGCCTTTGTCTGGCTTTGCAGGGCTGGGTCTCTTTCATCCTGTGTTTCAGGTGAGAAGTTGACATGTTTCCCCTAACACTGCCTCATAAAAGCTGGAAATGGATGGAGAAAGGGCTGCTATTTCCTGCTGTCGGCCCATAGAGCACTTACCAAACTTTCTTTCTCAAGGTCTTCCAGGGAGGCAGCACTGCCAACCGTGCTTCTGAATTAGTGTTGACCCTGCATAATTCTTCCCTGACGTAAAGATTTCATATACAGTACAGGGAAAAAAGGCAGAGACGAGACCAGTGGAGGTGTATAAAGACAGAGGAATCTATAGAGCTGTGGAATGAAGAAAGAGTCAGGTGAGGTGAGGCCAAACCATGGCTAATTTAGATGCTCCTTTAGGATTTGCTTTCCTCTCCCTGGAGTTATGGAGCAGGCATGCTGGGATATATCTCAGGAGGATTGAGAGCCACAGATTTGTCCCATTTCCCCTCTAAGCCTAGGTGTTGCAAAATATTTTCAGCAATTTTTTTCTCTTGTTAATGCCCCCTTTGTTTGAGATCATGAGCTGGCTCTTGTTTGTTTACGAGCCTGAACTGACCAGGAAAGGTTTTTTTTTAAATTAATAGACTTTGTTTTTAAGAGCAGTGTTAGGTTTACAGGAAAACAGTGCAGGAAGTACAGAGAGTTCCCATATATCTCTCCCGCCCTCCCAGTTTCTCCTATTATTATTATTTTTAAATATAATTTTACTTATTTTGTTGTTGTTAAGAATAACCTATTGCCATCAAGTCGATTCCAACTCATAGTGACCCTATAGGAGAGAATAGAACTGCCCCATTGGGTTTCCAAGGAATGGCTGGCGGATTTGAACTGCTGAGCTGTTGGTTAGCAGTCATAGCACTTAACGACTTCACCACCAGGGCTCTGTTGTTGAGAATACACATCACAAAACATATACCAATTCAGCAGTTTCTACATATACCATTTAGTGACATTGATTACATTCTTCGGATTGTGTAACCATTCTCACCCTCCTTTCTGAGCTGTTGGTTAGCAGTCATAGCACTTAACGACTTCACCACCAGGGCTCTGTTGTTGAGAATACACATCACAAAACATATACCAATTCAGCAGTTTCTACATATACCATTTAGTGACATTGATTACATTCTTCGGATTGTGTAACCATTCTCACCCTCCTTTCTGAGGTTAACATAAATCGACTGCCCCCTATCTAATCTTTCGAGATGCTATTATCAGTTTGATCCCATACAGATAGTTCTTAAAAAAGCATAATGCTCAAGGTAGACATTTTTCTAGTTAAGCTAAACTATTGTTTGGTCTTAAGAAGACTTCAGGGGATATTTTGGTTAAAGATTTAAAGATTATCTCAGGACAATAGTTTCAGGGGTTCATCCAAATTTCACGGCCCCAGGAAGTCTGGAGTCCATGTAAATTTGAAATTCTGTTCTGTGTTTTCCCCTTTTTGATCAGGATTCTTCTATGGAATCTTTTTTTAAAATTTTTTCCCATACAAAAATTTATACATACATTGTTATGTGACTCTAATTGCTCTCCTCATACTGTGACAGCACAGTCCTCCTTTCCACCCCTGATTCCCCATGTCCATTCAACAGCTCCTAACCCTCCTGACAGAAGCTGCCCGTTTAGTCTCTTGTATCTACTTGAGCTAAGAGGCACACTCCTCATGAGAATCACTTTATGTCCCACAGTCCAGTCCAATCCCTGTCTGAAGAGTTGGCCTTGGACATTGTTTTAGTTCTGGGCTGATAGAGAATCCAGGGGCCATGCTTTCCCGGGTACCCCCAGTCTCAGTCAGACCATTAAGTCTGGTCTTCTTACTAGAATTTGAGTTCTGCACCCCACCTTTCTCCTGCTCCATTCGGGACTCTCTGTTGTGTTCCCTGTCAGGGTGGTCATTGGTCGTAGCAGAGCACCATCTAGTTCTTCTGGTCTTGGGCTGATGAAGTCTCTGGTTTATGTGGCCCATTCTGTCTCTTGGGCTACTGCTTTCCTTGTGTCTTTGGTGTTCTTCATTCTCCTTTACTCCAGGTGGTTGGGACCAATTGAAGCATCTTAGATAGCCACTTGCAAACTTTTAAGACCCCAGAAGCCACTCACCAAAGTAGGATGCAGAACATTTTCTTAATAAGCTTTGTTATGCCAATTGACCTAGAAGTCCCCTGAAAGCATGGTCCCCAGACCCCTACCCCTGTTACTCTGTCCCTCAAAGTGTTTGATTGTATTCAGGAAACTTCTTAGCTTTGGTTTAGTCCAGTTGTGCTGACTTCCCCTGCAGTGAGTACTCCCCTTCCCTTTACCTAAAATAATTCTTATCTACTATCTAGTTAGTAAATAGCCCTCCCCCTCCCTCCCCACCCTCGTAACCATCAAAGAATGTTTTCTTCTGTGTTTAAACCATTTCTTGAGTTCTTATAATAGTGGTCTTATACAATATTTGCCCTTCTGTGACTGACTAAATTCACTCAGCATAATGACTTCCAGCTTCCTCCCTGTTACACGATGTTTCACTGCTTCATCATCGTTCTTTATTGTTGTGTAGTATTCTCTGTGGAATCTTTGACCAAAATGTTCAGTAATGGTAGGGAGGCACCATCCAGTTCTTCTAGCCTCATGGTAAAGGAGGCAGTTGTTCATGTGGGCAATTAGCCACACATTCCATATCCTCCTCTTATTCCTGGCTCTCCTTCTTCCTCTGTTGTTCCAGGAGGATAGAGGCCAACAGTTGTACCTTGGATGGCTGCTTGCAAGCTTTTGAGACCCTAGGCACTACCCATTGAACTAGGAGGTAGAACAGAGACACTGAACATGTTATTAGGCCGATTAACTGGGAAATCCCATGAAATCATGACCCTAAACCTCCAAACCAAGGAACCAAATCCCATGAGGTTTTCAGTTGTACATAAGCAGCCTCAGCAGCTACTCTTGTCTTTTCTTTGTCGTTGTTGTAAATATATCTATCACACAACTTTTGCCAGTTCACCTTTTTACAGGTGTACAACTTATTGACAGCAATTACAATAATTGACTGTGTAACCCTATCCTTAATCAATGTGATATTTCTATCGCTGTTAACCTCCCCACCCCACTTTTCCCCTCCTTCCTGTCCCTGGTAACCACTAATAAACTTTGTTCTCTATACATTTGTCTTTTCTTGTCTTTTTATATAAGTGAGGTTATACAATATTTGTCCTTTTGTGATTGACTTATTTCACTCAGCATAATGTCTTCCAGCTCCATCCCTATTATATAGCATGTAACAAGACTTCATTTCTCCTACTGGCTGAGTAGTATTCTACTGTATGTACGTACCACATATTATTTATTCCTTCATCTGTTGCTGGGCATTTAGGTTGTTTCCACCTTTTGGCTATCGTGAATAGTGCTGCAATAAACATTGGTGTACAAATCTTTGTTTGAGTCTCTGCTCTCAAGTCTTTTGGGTATATACTTAGGAGTGGAATTGCTGGGTCACATGGTAATTCTGGAAACCCTGCTTGGCGTAGTGGTTAAGAGTTTGGCTGCTAACGAAAAGGTCGGCAGTTTGAATCCACCAGGTGCTCCTTGGAAACACTATGGGGCAGTTCTACTCTGTCTTATAGGGTCGCTATGAGTTGGAATCAACTTGATGGCAATGGTTTTTTTTTTTTTTTTTTTAATGGTTGTTCTATTTTTAGTTTTCTGAGGAACCACCACACTGTTTTCTACAACGGCTATACCATTTTGCATTCTCATCAGCAATGGCTAAGGGTTCCAATTTCCCCACATCCTTGCCAACATTTGTTGTTTTCTGTGTGTGTGTGTTTTTTTTTAATCTTAGCCATCCTAGTGGGAGTGAAATGGCATCTCATTATGGTGCCATTTGCACCAAAATCTGATTTGCATCTCTTTGATGGCTAATGAGCATCTTTTCATGTGTTTGGTGGTCATTTGAATGTCTTCTTTGGTGAAATGTCTATTCAAGTTCTTTGCCTTTTTATGATTGGGTTATTTATCTTATCGCTGTTAAGTTGTTGAAGTTTTATATGTATTTTGGTTATTAGGTTCTTGTTAGATATATTGTTTATGAAGATATTCTCCCAGTTGGTAGCTTGTCTTTTCAGTTTTTTGGTAAAGTCTTTTGATGAACAGAAGTTTTTAATTTTTATGCAGTCCCATCTATTTGTCTTATGCTGTTTGTGCTTTTATTATGATATTGTTATTATATTTTGTTATTGTAATCCGTTGTTAAAAGCGAGGACTGACAGCATTGCCCCTGCCTTTTCTTCCAGGAATTTTATGGTTTTAGTTTGCGCATTTAGGTCCTTAATCCATTTTGAATTTGTTTTTGTGTATGGTGTGAGGCATGAATCCTGTTTCACTTTTTCTACATATGGGAACCCAATTTTTCCAGCACCATTTATTGAAGACTCTTCTTTCTCGAATGAATGGACTTAGCACCCTTGTAAAAAATTAGTTGACTATAGATGTATGGTTTTATTTCTGGAATCTCAATTCCATTCCATTGATCTAAGTGTCTATTGTTATACCAGTACCTGGGTGTTTTGATTACTGTAGCTGTATAGTATGTTTTGAAATCAGGAAGTGTGAGTCCTCCTACTTTTTCTTCTCTTTCAACACTGCTTTAGCTATTCGAGGCCTCTTGCCATTCCATATAAAGTTGAGGATTGGTTTTTCTATTTCTATAAAGAAGGCTGTTGGAATTTTGGTTGGGATTGCATTGAATCTGTAGATCGCTTTGATTAGTATTGAGATCTTAACAATAGGAAGTCTTCTAAACCATGAACATGGAACATCTTTCCATTTATTTAAGTCTGCTTCAGTCTCTTTCAGCAGTGTTTTATTGTTTTCTTTGTATAAGTCCTTCATATTTCTGGTTAGATTTATTCTAGATATTTTACTCTCTTACACGCTTTTGTAAATGGAATTGTTTCCCTAATTTCCCTTTCAGATTTCTCATTGCTGGTGTATAGAAACTCAACCAATTTTTGTTGGTTGACCTTGTACCCTGCAACTTTGCTAAATTCCTTTATTAGCTCTAGAAGTTTTCTTTCGGACTCTTCGGGATTTTCTATATATAGGCTCATATCATCCACAAATAGAGATAATTTTACTTCTTCTTTTCCAATCTGGATACTTTTTATTTCTTTGTCTTGTCTTATTACTCTGGCTAGGACGTCTAATAAAATATTGGATAGAAGTGATGAGAGCAGGCACCCTTGACTTGTTACCGATTTCAAGAGGAAAGCTCTCAGTCTTTCTCCATTAAGTATAATGTTGGCTTTTGGCTTTTCATATATGCTCTGAATCATATTGAGGAACTTCCTTTCTATTCCAATCTTCTTTAGGGTTTTCATCATGAAATGGTGTTGGATTTTATCAAATGCTTTTTCTGCATCCATAGAGATGATCAGGTGGTTCTTTTCCTTTGTTCTATTAATGTGGTGTATTATGTTGATTGATTTTCTAATGTTGAACCATCCCTGCATTCCTGGAATAAATCCCACTTGGTCATGGTGTATCCCCTATTATTATTATTTTTTATTTTTTTCAGTTTCCCTTATTATTAACATCTTGCATTTGTGTGGTAACTTTGCCACAAATGATGAGCCAGTATTGATAAATTATTATTAACTAAAGTCCAGCCCTGGCGGTGCAATGGTTAAGTGCTCGACTACTAACCAAAAAGGTTGGTGGTTCAAATCCACCAGCTCTCCAAGGTAGAAAGACCTGGTGATCTGCTTGTGTAAAGATTTCAGTCTAGGAAAATTGACTTAATGGTGCTTCACAATAACAACAACATAGTTTACATTAGGGTTCACTCTGTGTTTTCCAGCCCTATTGGTCACCAGTGATGGTCTTAACTAAATTATTTATCCACTTACCAGTATTTTGTTGACTTTTCCATGTTCCATGCACAGTGCTGGGAGCAGGGGACATGGGGAGGGAGGCGGTGAGTAGAGTCAACGTGGCCCATTCTCTGAGGGCCCCAGCGTCGTGGGTGAATCTTTCCAAGCACCAGTCACTCCATTTGCTGTAAGGCCACGTGAATCCTTGCTGTGCCTCCTTCCAGGATTAATGGGAGACTTAAATGGAACCTCTGGAAATACTCTGGAAATGGAATTATTGTAACCTCCTTTGGACCAGGCAGACTTTCATTCTGTTGTACATAGGGTCGCTATGAGTTGGAACTGATTCACCGGCACTTAACAACAACTTCCTACAAACATGATTTTAGGTGTGGTACATATTACAAACAGTACAACCAAAACTAGGTGGGAAAATACTTACTGGAATAGAAGAAATTGGGGAAGATATTTTTTCCTTTTCACTTTTACTTTTGAACTGATGATAGACTCCCAGGAAGTTGCAAAAACAGTATACAGAGTCTCTGACCCCTTCATCCAGCTCCCCATAGGTGACATGTAACTGCAGTGCAGTATCACAACCCAGAGCTGACATTGGAATGTTGCTGTAACTGGGCTGCAGGCCTTACTCAGGTTTTACCCCTTTTTTATGCACTTGTGTGTGTGTGCATGTGTGCGTGTGGTTCTAGACATCTGATCTCACGTGTAGATCTGTGGAACCGCCACCACCATCAGAAGACAGAACTGGCTCATCGTTGCACAGGAACTCCCTCGTGCTCCATGGGAAGCATTTTTAAGAGTTAAAAAATGCTGCTGTGTGATTGGAAAATGTTCATTATCAGACAAAGACTGCTGATAAGATCTCTCCACCAGTCAGAAATGGATGATCTCTTTTTACTTCTCTGCCAATTTTTGATGACTCCTTTCTTTAAGCACTGCCTTGATTTTTGTCTAGGGACCTCCCACATCTCTTACCCACTGCTCCTTTATTCTTTATCTTCCTAAGATGTAGACATGCGTGTTGATGTGCATGTCTGTATCTTGTGTGCCCGACTTGCTTCAAGCTCCTGGAGGCTGCGAGACTTGTTTCTTTACATCCTCCATAATGATGAGGACTAAGATCTCCATGTTCAGCTGCTCAGCAAACGCTGGAAGCAGTCTGCTCTATTGAGGCCAGTGGGTCCACTGTTGGAGGAGTAGAGAGTGCAGGGCTCTGAAGTCTGAACTGTCGGGGTTCAGATACCCATTTCACCTTGTTGTGGGTAAGAGAGTAATTGCTAAACTTTTCTGAGTCTTGGCTTAGCCATCTAAAAAATGGAGTGGATGATTTTGCCCTGGCCCACAGAGGGCACTCATCAGAGGTGCGGCATGTTCTATCATGGAGGCTGTCTGGGGCTAGTGTGGAGGGACCTAGGATGGCTTTGGAGTATTGCTCCCCCAAAACAAAGGGCGCTGTTCTCACTATGTGCCCGCCTGGGAATTCAAGGAGACTTGATATCCCCCTTAGCACAGGGTAGTTTGAAGACACAAAGAAAAATAAGGGAAACTGAGTAGAGAAGATGTGAAATCCCAGAGCACAGTTGGCTCTGGCTGCAGGATTGCAGGAGTGGACACGTAAGGATGGTGCATCCCCATCTAAACAATGCTCTGTGGATGTGGTGCTCCTTGTCTATGTGGATCAACAAACAGTAAGCAGTTAGCTGCCCCATTTCTGAGCTGGTTTAACAATCCCCCACTTCGCTGCTCAAGGCGGAAGCCCAGTCCCCAAGCCTTCAGGCCTCAGTCTGAAAAGCGGATAAAAAAGCCGTGGTTGGAGCTGCTTTTCCTCCTGGGATTTTCAAATAAAATCAGAGACTAATCCCTCATCTAATACCAATTTAGTCAGGGCTGGGTGAGGACATAGCCAGCTCCATTTATGAACAGCAGCTAATATTTCTTTACGGAAAGCTATACTATTTTCAGAAGCATTGCAGACAAACATCCTAAGAAGACTTAGCAGACTCAAGATGTTTACCTTGGACCTGAACCTTATTCCTAATTAACCGAGTCTTCAGCAGTCCATCCCAGAATGCAGCGACCTGCCAATTTCACACTTAAGGGGAAAAAATACTCCCAATAAAGTTTTCCTTAAAAAAAAAAAAAAAACTGCTCACTGTCACCACTAAGACGTTCTCAACATATTTAAATTAACCCCTCTCCGCTACCTCACAGACAATGATCATTCCAGGTCACTAGCCTGTCTTTGTGGAGCCCAGAATTCTCGGAAAGCATTTTATTTGACATTGAACTCTTAGCAGACGCAGAAAGGAATGATTTAGGTGGACGGACAGAGGAGTGCTGGGTGTGTGAGCGTGGGCAGCCCTGGTTTCCCAGGCTGCAAACAGACATCCCTCTGATCCCATAGAATCTGTGGGGAAAGGTTAAATGATC
The DNA here is from genome assembly GCA_030035585.1 of Dugong dugon. Taxonomy (NCBI): domain Eukaryota; kingdom Metazoa; phylum Chordata; class Mammalia; order Sirenia; family Dugongidae; genus Dugong; species Dugong dugon. The sequence goes on from CM057478.1 coordinate 32,378,527, forward strand.
TCATTGATTTAATTTACCTTGCAGAAACAACTGCTTATGGAAAGCAGAGTTTTCCTTTCTCCGCGTTAAAAAAAGAAACCAGTTTCATTGGGAGGCTTTGGGCTTTCCTCTCACTGCAACATCACGTGGTTTTTAGAGTTTATTTCGATGTCTTGGGTAGGGCGTAATGTTTGTTTCTCAGACATAAGCTTCCTGGGGTCAGACTGTGAGCTCTGCAGGGGCTGAGCCTTTCTCTGCCTTGTTAACTGCTCTCTCCCGGCATGCCGCTGGACACCCAGAGGGCTCTCGTTGAATATTTACTGAATTAAGAAAATGTTGGTTGAACAGGTGTGAGAGTTTGTTTTACCAATAATTTCCTAAATTTTAGCTAAAAAGATTCTAGATAATTGGTTCTACCCTAATAAAGATACTCGCACACACACACACAGACTCACACACTCACACATATACACACACAGGCACACACACCAACACACTCACACACAGTGACATGCACACAACTCCCTCAATGACACAGACACACACACAGAATCATACACACCCACACTTACATACCCCTTTTCCATCGGTTTTCTTAGTCACCAATGCTTTCCAGTGGTCATGGGTGCTTTTAATAGTATCAGTTGCAAAATCCTTATCTTTAAATTCTGCATGGAAAGCAAACTGATTCTCTGGTTTTCCATCAGGAACCTTGTACCTTCTAAACAAGTCCACGGTAGCTTCTAGGTACCCAGGCTTCAGCCGTTTGACATCATTAATGTCATCATAATCGGCTGCATCAGGGTCGTCCACATTCATAAACCATAGCCGGTATACTCAAAACTTTCACACTGATTATTTCACCTCTCACCCATATCTTGCTTCCAATTTCACACACCTCAGTTGGGTCACTGTTGCCACAACAGCCGGTGTGTCTGTCTCAGTGTCCTGGATCTTCCCAAGTTTGAGGGAGGGCACCATAGTTCCATGTGTATCCTTTATAAGGGAACAAATTTTCAGCATAACGGAGTTTTCTTTCATATCTTGTTTAACTGGGTTTAAAGGGTCCTTTGTAGCAATCTGCATTTTTGCATTAGACCGTGGTGGTACTTAACCACCATGTGGAACACATCCGTATCTTCATAAACTGAAATATCATGAAATGGAGATATGTATCGTCCTTTTTCATTTTTGAGGAAGACTCGGTACTTGAGGGTGAAGGGCGCTGCTGAAGGCGCTCACGGTGACAGAAATGAGCTGCCACCGCTGAAACAGACGGATGGCTGACCTGCCTGCAGTGCCCACTGACAAGCAGAGAACCTGGAGCATTCTTGATCCCAGTCTGAAAGGAAGATTTTGTCAGAGTTTGGAATTGTGTGCTGAAGTTCAAATCTAAGAGGCTGAAAGTTGTTGATCTTTAGTTCTGAGTGATCAAGAAATGTTAAAGTCTGCTGGCCAAAGTGTAGATAATATCTGAATGAAGAACTGATAAAAATAAGTACGTTTTGCTGAGAGAAGAGGGTATGTGATGCGGGAGAAACGAAAAAGCACTGGGTGAAGGCAAAGAAACGTGGATTGAAATTGCAACTCTGCCAACACTGGTTATGTCTTGGGAAGGTCCTGCAGACTTTCTGTGCCTCAGTTTCCCCATATGTAAAATAAGACGGCTGAACCAGGCTTCTCTGAGTTCTCAAAAATGCTGGTTCTACTCGTTCAACTATAATGAGCATTACAAGGGAGCAGTGTTTTTTTTTTTTTTTGGTCTGCTACAATCAGATTTGTTTAAGGCACAACCTTGCATATCAGAAATCACTCGACACCTTCATATTCTACTCCTTAGAAAGTAAGATGTCCTCTCCTTTAAAACAAAACATTTGTCACTTCAACCTTTTTTTTAAAATTGTGCTTTAAGTGAAAGTTTACAATTCAAGTCAATTTCCCATACAAAAATTTATATGCATATTGCTATGCCACCCTAATTGCTCTCCCTATACTGTGACAGCACACTCCTCCTTTCCACCTTGAATTTCCTGTGTCCATTCAACCAGCTCCTGACCCTCTCTGCCTTCTCATCTTGCCTATGGACAGGAGCTGCCAATTTAGTCTCATATATCTACTTGAGCTAAGAAGTGCAGTCTTCATGAGTATCATTTTATGTCCCATAGTCCAGTCTAATTTTGTCTGAAGAGTTCGCCTCAAGAATGGTTTTAGTTTTGGGCTAACAGAGAGTCCAGTCCATGTCTTCTGGGGTCCCTCCAGTCTCAGTCAAACCATTAAGTCTGGGCTTTTTACTAGAATTTGAGTTCTCCACCCTACTTTTCTCCTGCTCCGTCAGGGCTCTGTTGTGTTCCCTGTCAGGGCGATCATTGGTGGTAGCCAGGCACCATCTAGTTCTTCTGGTCTTAGGCTGATGAAGTCTCCGGTTTATGTGGCCATTTCTGTCTCCTGGGCTAATATTTTCCTTGTGTCTTTGGTGCTCTTCAGTTGCCTTTGCTCCAGGTGGGTTGGGACCAATTGATGCATCTTAGATGGCCGCTCACTAGCTTTTAAGACCCCAGATGCCACTCACCCAAGTGGGATGCAGAACATTTTCTTAATAAACTTTGTTATGCCAGTTGACCTAAATGTCCCCTGAAACCATGGTCCCCAGACCACTGCCCCTGCTACTCTGTCTCTTGAAGTGTTTGGTTGTATTCAGGAAACTCCTTAACTTTTGTTTGGTCCAGTTGTGCTGACTTCCCCTGCAGTGTGTGTTGTCCTTCCCTTCACGTAAGATAATTCTTATCTACTATCTAGTTTGTGAATACTCGTCTCCCTCCCTCCCCACCCTCGTAACCATCAAAGAATGTTTTCATCTGCATTTAAACCTTTTCTCGAGTTCTTATAATAGTGATCTTATACAATATTTGTCCTTCTGTGACTGACTAAATTCACTCAGCATAATGCCTTCCAGATTCCTCCAGGTTATCGACTTTTTTATATGTGCAATTCTGTGACATTAATTACGTTCATCATCTTGTGCAACCATTACCACCATCTGCTTCCAAATTTCCCATGACCCTTAACAGAAACTCAGTGCCCGCTAAGCAATGACTCCATCTTTCCCCCTCCCTCCCACTCTTGGTAACCACTAATAAACTTTGGTCTCTATGCATATGCTTAGTCTAGATATTTCATGTAAATGGGATCATACAATATTTGTCCTCTTGAGACTGATTTATTTTGCTCAGTCTGATGTTTTCAATTTCATCCAGGGTGTAGCCTGTATCAGGACTTCATTTCTCTTTGTGGTTGGGTAATATTCTACTGAATGGATCAACCACATTTTGTGTATCCATCCATCTGTTGATGGACATCTAGGTTGTTTCCACCTTTTGGCTATTGTGAATAGTGCTGCTGTGAACATTGGTGTACCTGTGTCTGAGTCCTGCTTTCAAGTTCCCTTTTTTAATATAACCAGTTGCCATGGAGTTAACCCCAACTCATGGCGACTCCATGTGTTTCAGAATAGAATTGTGCTCCACAGGGTTTTCAATGGCTGACTTTTCAGAAGTAGATTGCCAGGCCTTTCTTTCGAGGTGCCTTTGGGTGGATTCGAACCTCTAGCCTTTCAGTTAGCAGCCGAGTGCATTAACCATTTGCACCACCCAGGGGCCTACTTCTGAAAAATCAGCCATTGAAAACCCTATGGAGCACAGTTCCCTTTTTATACAGTCTCTTGGAAAAAAGACCCTTTCCTGACGTGGTCAGTCCCTCCGGGAAGCACCTCTCTGGGATGTGGGCGGATGCAATTGGCTGCAGGTGGAATATGCCCGCACACAGTACATTGAGGGTTTTCTCAGGCACAACCAGAGCAATGGCAAAGCTGGAATTCCGCAAGGATATGTTTCCAAGAAACTGTCCCTGGGCAAAAACGTTGCCACTCTCACTGGGGAAAAATGGTTTCAAATATTGGCTTTTGTTTTTATGGAAAATGGTGAAAAATTTGAGGGAAAACCACAAAATCCTTTGCTTTTATTAAAACCACAAAAATTGATCTAAAAAAAAATTTTTTTAAAGCAGTTTTGCTGAGGCCTGAACTTTCTTTTTTGAAAGACTCTACTTTTCTTTTTTGGAAATCTCTCCTGAGAGTCTAATGAAAGGCCCCTCTGTTAGCCTGGCTGCGCCGAGCCCAGGCATCCCGAAGCTCGAAGCAGAAGTGGAATTTTCGTGCTCAAACACCGTCTGCTGGGGTTGTCTTCATCCTCGGATCTGCAGACACTGGCTAACTCTTCCCAGGCCCCCAGGCAGGCTTGGTGCCCAGAAGTTGGGGAACGTTACCTGGGAAATGCCCATGGGTGCATGATGTTGAGGGTGACCTTGATAAAGTCCTTGAACCCAGCTGTCCTTTCCCAGCCCGTTGCTTTCTCGCTGTCCAGAGCCAAGGCTCTCCCCAACTTGCGCTGCCCACCACTTCCTGCGCAAATGGAAAATGGCTCGAAACGAAGCTTCCTGGGCCAGTGGGGTCCTTGCAGCGGACTTCACCAATTAATTGGCCCTGTACCTGAGGGCTGGCATGGGGTGTCCCTGGGCTGGAGACCAGCCGTCTGTCTGCTGAAATCTGTCTTTCCTGTGCCCACGATGGACCCACTGCCAGCCCAGCCAGGGCATTACTATCTTCATATGGTGTTTAATTTTTCTTAGTAAGGGAAGCTGGGGATTCTCTTGTGCCACATGTGAGGGAGCTGGTTTCTGGCCACCAGAACAGATTTGGTCTTTATGCAAGTTCAAAGGCACAGGAACAAGAGGCTTCCTGGGGTCATCTCTGGGGATCCCCTAAGTTGGCTCAGAGGCAAGACACCAGGTGAGCTAAAGGCCCAGTTATGCCCGAGAGGTCTTAGCCCTACCTGTCCCTGTTATCTGACCCACAAGGGGCCTGCCTTCCTAGGGCTGGACTGCTGGGTTCCTGCTCCACTTGCGGCCCTCTCCTCCTGGCAGGCTCAGTACCTACTGGGCCTCAGTTTCCTTATCTGTCAAATGGGGGTCAGGGCAGCACCCACCACATAGTTGTGTCATGAGGAGTCAATGGAAGAAAACATTTCAAGTGTTTAGAACAGTGTCTTTCACATAGAAAGTGCTGCATGTTATTATTTTAATGTGATGGAAATTATTATTTCTACCTTCTCTGCAGAATCCAAGTCTTATTTCATTTTACAAATGAAAAGACTACAAAGTGACAAAATCCAAGGCAACTTAAAAAAAAAAAAGATCGATTATCTCCCAGTACCCTAAGACAACGATTATATTCAATTTTTGCATTTTACGTTAATACTACTAATCTTCATCATCATCTTAATGTTCAGTGTCCGTGGACTAAGTGTTGCAGTGGCGACGGTTGTTGGGGTGGTAGAGACAGTAACCAATGCACAACTCTTACAGAGAAGTGGGGCCAGGAGGGTCACTCTGAGGAGTCGACCCCAGCTTCAGTCCCAGGAGTTTATTTATAGTCAATACAGCAAGCAGTGAAGCAAATAACAGAACAATGGGCTTTGAGTAACAATAAGTTTCGGGCAAGGGAGAAGGAATTCAGGTAAACAAGCCAATCAGTAACGGGACAATAGGTTTGGGAAAACAAGTCGTGACAAGTCTCAACATGTTGTGGACAAGTCTCAATATGCTGTGCAGCATAGAGGCCTGTGGGAGCTGCAGTTGTCAATAGTGCAGCCATGTTTAAAGGGCATATATCCCCACAACTAAGAGCTTGGAGTAAGCCAGGTGTCACACTGAGGGCATCCCAGGTGCCACCTCACTTGATCCATCATCTCTGGGAGGTGCCAACCCCACAGATGGGGGATGTGAGGTTCGGAAAGCTGTGCCAATCCAAAGTCAAGAATTTGAACCCTGACTTCAAAGCCTCTGGGCTTAACGAGAATGTGATGCCACTTTTCTTCATATATTAAAACACACAGCCTTGTCTTATGTATTTTTTGAAGCAGGAGTTTTAAGTCTGAAGATTCTGTACTGGCTCAGTCAGTCTAAGAGAATCTCTTTCAACCTGGCAGAGGCAGTGAGGGAACGGAGCAGAGTACCCACCCAAGTTGTCACTTGTATGTCCCTGCCTAGTGCAGCATGTCATGTGTGTGACCAGCCCTTTGTGGTTGTGAGCTGCCATGGTTATGTGTATGAGGACACTGCCAGATCAGTGGTGGATTGGACCATTGCGATCCATAGAGTTTTCATGGGCTGATTTTCGGCATGGATGAACCTTGAAACCATTATGCTGAGTGAAACAAGTCATTCACAAAAGGGCTAAAAGTTCACCAGGCCTTTCTTCATAGTCTGTTGGAGTCTGGAAGCTCCACTGAAACCTGTTCAGCATCATATCAACATGCAAGCCTCCACCGACAGACAGGTGGCAGCTGCGCATGAGGTGCATTGGCTGGGTCTTCCACATGGAAGGCGAGAATTCTGCCACTGAACTGCCACTGCCCTGGTGACAGCCTGGGCCTCAGTCAACACATCCACCATCCAAAACCATCCAGAGTCCAGGGAAGGGATCTGGATGCTTCCTCATTCTTCCTCATTCAGGTCAGGTCCACACTGAGAAGGTCCTGAGAGACCAGTTCTTCTCATGAAAGGGCACGCCCCGCCCTTCCATTCTGCATTATTATCACTCAGAACACAGCCCACCCCTTGTATGTGGGCAAGACGCACACGTGAACGGGCAAATACTGCCTTTAAATTTAATGTAAACATCGTGTTATCATGGGCTTGGGTGCAGTTTAGAACAAGTCTCCTTTTTGCTCCTTATCTGATTATCTTTTAAGAAAACACCTCATTGTTCAGATTCAAGAATAACAAGTTTTACCACACCCAGTCTCCTCAACTCTTCATTTATCTTCATTCTTTCTGTCCTGTGTAGCATGGAATAATTACAGAAACATGTCTGTAAGCTATTTGCACATCTGATAATCAGATTTTCCCTTGTTCCCGATTCTTCCCCCATCTGCTCCCACCCCCGGCCGCTCTGCCACATCTGGAACAGCCCCCGCCTCTCCATGCCCAACTGACTCCTGAACTGTTTCCACATCACAGCTCTCTCTTCCGGCCCTGGCTTCCTGACATGCTCAGTAATAAAATAATCAGGCCCTAAATTATTGTCATCTCCCATCTCTCTCTGCTTCGATGATAACTGCGGAGCAGAACCATGATCTCATTTCTTCTTCTCTGGCTTTGTCATCTGAAAATATAATTTTCAAAAGGTAAAATAACAACTCTCATGCAAATGTAAATGAACACATGCAAGAGATTTGATTTAGTTCACCCATGAGCTATTAAGATGTTAAAGGGGTCGCTGGGTGGTGCAAACAGTTAACAACACTTCGTTGCTAACCAAAAGGTTGGAGGTTCAAGACCACCCAGAGGCACCTGGGAAGAAAGACCTGGCGATCTACTTCAGAAAAATCAGCCATTGAAAACCTTGTGGAGCACAGTTCTACTTTGACACCGATGGGGCCGCCATAAATCCAAATCAACTTCACAGTGGCTGGAAGATGTTAAAACTGGTTCATAGGAGACGCTGAAGAACAGAAAAACCCAAAATGAATTTCGGTTCACACCTAGTTACTATCTATGGGGGAAAAATGTAATGTTTAGAACCATCTTTTCTATAGGAAATTAATCATATCTCTACAGGAGGGACTTGTTTGCGTTTCTCTGGGCAGGCTCATTTGTGCGACTATCAGAGTTCTATAACAGAGTTGTTGCTGAGTCAAAGAGGAAAGGGAAGAGCTTCCCCAAGTCCGGGAACTCTGGAAGGTTTGCGGGGCAATGCCCAGCAGTCCAATAACAGCACATCCAATGGTCCTTTTTTGTGCATTTCAAAGGGTTTCACATTTTTTCTAACGGTCACTTTCTATCTCAATCTATTCTGAATATCTGGATGGAAATATTGCAATTTCCAAACCACACTTTAGGAGAAGCTTAGGAGAACAAAGTCAGGTAAGAAGATAGGAAATCACCAGTTCAAGGTAAATCCTCTAAAAATTACTTGTCAGCCCAGGATAATTCTTGACTCAAAAATTCCTGGCTCCTGGCTGTCACATGATACTTTCCAGACACTTCCACCGGACATTTACGCTTGTCCACAACCTGGCCTTGATACACGTTTAGAGCCTCAAAAAAAGTTGGTATAATAAAATAATACATGCCAATGGCAAAAAATTCAGATCACAAAATGACATAAAGCAAAGACTAAAAGCCCTCTCTGCGTCCCAAATCCTTAGCCTGGATACAAGAAAAAAGAAAAACTGGTCAATGGTCATTGATTCCTGACTGATGGTTGACTTGAAGTGTATATGAAAATCTCTTAAGCATTTTATCAGAAATGGAAATTTCTTTCCAGAAGGAGGTTGTGAATGACATCATGCAAGAAGGTTCTGCCCTAGACAAGGTCTGGCACAATTTTCATTATCACCTCTAGAAATTTTCTAGAAGTGTAAAACCAAAAAACCTGTTGCTGTCGAGTTGATTCTGACTGATAGTGACCCTAAGGACAGAATAGAACTGCCCCATAGGGTTTCCAAAAAGCAGCTGGTGGATTCAAACTGCCGAACTTTTGGTTAGCAGCTGAGCTCTTAACCACTGCACCACCAGAAATGTAAAGTCACATTTATATTTACACCTATATCTACATAGTTTTAGACATAAATGGTATCATTCTATCCATGCTACTTTTTGAACAATGTATCTCAGGTATTGTTATGTATATAAAACAAACAAACAGTTGCCGTGGAGTCAACTCAGTCTCATGGCATTCCCATGTGTCAGAGTATAACTGTAGTCCACAGGGTTTTCAATGCTGATTTTTCAGAAGTAGATCAACAGGCCTTTCTTCCAAGGCACCTCTAGGTGGACTTGAACTTAACCATTTGCACCACCCAGGACTGGAGAAAGGTTGGCAGTTAGGAAACACCAGCCCCTCCACAGGAGAAAGACGTGGCAGTCTGCTTCCGTAGAAAATTTACAGCCTTGGAGACACTGGGGTCGCTATGAGTTGGAATCAACTCAACAGCAGTGGGTGTATATATATATATATATATATATATATATAAAGCCAATGCTATGGAGTCAATTCCAACTCATAGTCTCATAGTGACCCTATAGGACAAAGTAGAACTGCCCCATTGGGTTCCCCAGGCTGCAATCTTTATGGAAGCAGATTGCCACATCTTTCTCCCACAGAGCAGCTGGTGGGTTCCAACTGCCCACCTTTCAGTTAGCAGCTGAGTGCTTAACCACTGCACCACCAGGGCACCTTCCTTTTATGTGTAGAATATGTCTAATAGATCTTAGCACTCTTTCTGTATCAGCACAGGCGTATCTACTCATTCTGGCCTATGATACATAGTATCCCATCATCTGGATGCACTGTAATTTATTTAGCCTTACAAATTCTTCCAGTCCATTTTCCTACAATGTGGTTTCTTCCATAGCTGTTGTTGTTAGGTGCTGTCAAGTCGATTCTGACTCAGAGCGATCATATGCACAACAGAATGAAACACTGCCCGATCCCGGGCCAAGCCCACACTCCTTATGCTTGAGCCCATTGTTGCAAGCCACTATGTCAATCCTTCTTGTTGAGGGTCTTCCTCTTTCTCACTGACCCTGTACTTTACCAAGCATGGTGTCCTTTTCCAGGGACTGATCCCTCTTCCACTGGAGCCAGATTAATCCATTTTCTTAAAACCCCATCCCCATTCCTGCTAATATATCTTCGCATTCAATGTTGCTTTCAGCCAGTAGTGGGCATCAACCAAGTCAACAGGCTGACCAGTATGCATGTGCCCACACCGGTGGGGACGGGGACTGTCATCCTGTCTCTGCCTCACATGTCGTCCACCCCGGGGACCTAAGCCATCCTTAGGTCCAGCTCAGCTTCGATCTTCCAAACAGTTATGAGCATGTCCAAGATTTTTCTGACCATTGAGTGAGGGAGACAGATAGTAAGATGGCAAGGTTGGTTCAAAGAGCGTTTGGGGAACAGAGTTGATACATACACTCCATTCTCCCTCCCTCCTTTCCATCCATAAATATTTTTGTTCTGAGCCATGCAATAGGGGTTGGGAATTCAGCAGTGAATAGAACATAAGCATTCTCTGCCTGTAGGAACCCCCAAGTCACAGTGAAGAATTAAACACATGTGTAATGATCACAGCCCAAGCAGAGATGTTTGCTCCATAAGAAAAGCGCAGGTGCTCCAAAGGGGCACAGCAGGCTGTTCAGGGAAGGGCTTGTCCTTGGTAGTGACCTTGCAGAGGAGATTTTCTTTTTTTGCATATTTTTCAAGCTTTATGTAGACAATATACTGTACCCATTTTATAAATCGGTTTTTTTAATTCCACTTTTTAAAAATTTCTTCTTACTGATCGATAAAACTTAGTTCCTTCATTTTTGTGGTATCTGCTCACCTACTGACTTCTACATCTCTGAGGACTGTCCCCTCCACCTACTAGGAGATGGTGCATTGTGCGGCCACCTGGCCATTGTTAGTGGGATCAAGGAATGAGTATTTGATTCCAAGTAGGCAATCATATTCCCTCACTTAGAAATTTGGGCTTCAGAGACACTTCTCTGAGGGATGCTTGAGTGGTGGGCATATAATATGGGAGCCTTGGGGCCTTCATATCCAGCCAGGTGCACAGAAAGCTGGAGAAAGTGTGTCCAGAGTGGGGAAAGACGCAGAGGATACCCAAGGACGTGAGAAGCGTATGTGATCATCAGGGAGAGAGAGAGTGGGAGAGGTAAAAGAGACAGAGAGGAAGAAAGAGAGGGAGGGAGAGAGAGAGAGAGAAAGAAAGTGAGGAGGCAGAGAAAGAGAGGAGGGGGAGGAGAGAGAGACAGGGAGGGAGAGAGAGAGAGACTGGAGTGTCTACCTTAATTTCTAATTTCTTAGTTCCAGCCCTCTGTGAGACCTGAATGTCCCAAGAGATACCCATGTCACCTTACAACAAATCCCTCTTTTTGACTCAAGCTAATTTGATCATTTCCTGTCCCCTACAGCCACAAGGGGCCTCCTAGAACCACAGCCTATCAGGGAGCAGGCGGAAAGGAAGGCTAGAACCCAGCCCACGCATGGGATGACTGTCCTTAGTCCTGCAGTGGTCCTCCTCCTCCTCCTGCCCCACTCAGGGCCTCATCATCCTGCGGGGCTGGGATCCATGGCCTCCAGAGGTTTTATTGGTGCTAACTTTCCATTTAGACCCGTGACTGCCCCAAGCCTCCCTCCAGCATGGCCTGGCTTCCCCTCAACATTTGCGCCTTATAAACCAGCCTGGCCAGCTGACAGGAGCTGCCGATGAGAGGCGAAGCTCACCCCTGGTAATGGGGTCCCTCACTCTTCCTCAGAGTTCCTCGGGTCTCAGAAGAAGTAAAACAACTTACTTAATGGCGTGCTTTAATCTTCTGCATGAGCAATCCTCTTTACAAGGTGTTATACAGAGTTTGTGTAAATTCAGACTCTGCAATGGGGTCAGTGTTCCCCAACAGGTGTTGGGTGGGTTGGGGCTAAGAAGTGCCCCCTACCCCCACCCCTACGGCCTGAACAAATATAGGAGCAGGAGCTGGCTTTCCAACACAGCTTGAATTTACAAATGAGATGGCTGCTCAGGGCCAGCTGCTGGGCCCTTCCTTCCCTCACCTCAGGGAGTGTGCCCCTGCTTGACTGAAACTCAGCAAAAATGAGAAGTTACTGCAAGCATGAAATCTCAACCAAGGAAAGGCAGGAGTGTACCTGAGTCTGGCAATTCAGCCAGGGGATCATGAGGGATTTCATACCCATTTCTCTCTGCATGTCATCTCTTCTCTCTCTTTCCAAAGCAGCTCCCTCCACATGGGGGCAGAAATGGCTGCCGACTATGAAAAATCTCAGATAAGACTCTGATTGGGTCATATGGGCTCCCTAGGACTAATCGACTCTGGCTCTGGGGGCAGAGTCACAGAAGAATATTTATGGGAAATTGGAAAATTGAACACTGACTAGACATTTGATAATATTAACAAATTCTCATTATTTTTTAGGTGTGATAATGGTACTATGGTTGTGTTAAAAAAAGAGCCCTTATCTTTTCGTGATACCTAATAAGCTATTTGTAGACGGAATGGTAGGATGCCTGAAATTCACTTGAGACAATATGGATGGGTAGACATAGAAAGGATATGAGGTTGGGAATGAGTTGATAATTTTTAAGGCTGAAACTTGGGTGATGGGTACACTGGCATTCATTGTACTGGTTTTTCTATTTTTGCATATGCTTCAATTTTTTCATAACAAAGTAAAGAAAGACTATGTTTACTTGCCTAAAGCAATACCACTCTTGGAAAGATTTCTCGCAATATAAAAGCTAAGTAAAACATAAAAGTTTCTCATTCTTCCAGATTGTTCGCCATCCGGGTCAGCACTGGCTAGGATTTGGTGTATATCTTTCTAGATGTTCCAATGTCTCTATAAACAATCATAGATATTTATAATTCTTTACGCCAATGGGATTATACTATACACACAGGTCTGCAACCTGCTTTTTTCACTCAACAGTATATCACGGCCAGTTTTTCATGTTATAGCTCCATTTCTTTCTTTGTAACTACACAGTATTCCTTTGTATGGATGTACCATAATTTATTTAGCCATCCCTTTTAGGTAAACTTTTAGGTTGAGTTGAGTCTTTTGCTATTACAAGTCATGCTTCAGTGCATATCCTTGCATATATATCTCGGTGCATTTGTGCAAAGGTTTATGTAGGGTGAATTCCTAGAAGGAGAATTGTGGTCAATATGCTCCCCTGAGGGCTTGTGCCAGTTTGTCCTTGACCAACAATCATGACAGCACCTGTGTCCCTGATTTGCCTTAAAAATACGATTGATCTTTTCCTGATCATGTAAGTAACACATGCATTTTGAAGGGATTTGAGAAATACAGAAAAAGGAAAGAGGAAAGAAAACATGGACTGTATTTCCACATGGCAGCCCTGTTGCTGTTTGTTTATATTGTTTCCAAGTTTTCACTAGTAGAAGTCATGCTGCAATGAACATCCGTCTGTGTAAATCTTTATCCATGTTTTTCTCATTCCCTTAGGAGATATTTCTATAGAAGGACTTATTGAGTAAAATCTTTTGGCTATTTTTAGAATTCTTGAGCTAGAACATTTGCGTAAATTCTGACCACCAAGAACAATGTAACAGAATGTCTGTTCCAACACCTCTTTTCCAGTGTGAGTATCACCATTAAAGAGCTATCATTTTTTCTATTGCTCACTTGGAGGCAAAAGTTGGATTGTGCCCCTCTCCTTTACTTTCCTTCTTTTAACTTTGGATGGTCATTAGGTGTTTTTGTAGACAGTGGTTGTTTTTAGGTGCCATCGTGTTGGTTCCAACCCACAGTGACCCCACGTATAACAGAATGAAACTTTGCCCGGTCCTGTGCCATCCTCACAATAGTAGGTATGTTTGAGCCCATTGTTGCAGCCACTGTGTCAATCCATCTCATTGAGGGTCTTCCTCTTTTTTGATGACCCTCTACTTTACCAAGCACGATGTCCCTCTCTAGGGATTGGTCCCTCTTGATATCATGTCCAAAGTGAATGAGACTGTCTCGCCATCCTCACTTCCAAGGAGCATTCAGGCTGTATTTCCTCCAAGACAGACTTGTTCGTTCTTCTGGCAGTCCATGGTATATTCAGTATTCTTTGCCAACACCATAGTTCAAATGCATCAATTCTTCTTCGGTCTTCCTTATTCATTGTCCAGCTTTCACATGCCTACGAGGTGATTAAAAATACAGAGTCACGGGTTAATTACTAACATGGTTGACAACACTGGCTTTCACCTGGGCTCACATCCCAGCTATGCCTGATGGCTCATCTTTTTGGAGCCTCAGTCTCTCCTCTGTGAAATGGAGGATATCACCGCATCTACTAATAAATGAAATAATCCATGTAACTTGCCAGGCATGGTGTCTGAGTTCCAAGTCTGTGCTGAGCTGTGATGACGGTGGTGTATGGAAGAAAAACATGAGATGTGGAACACTGGAGCATAAGAGATAGCTGAGGAGGCAAGATTTACAAAGGGAGATTGGATTATAGACAGGGGATTAGGATTATATGAAGGCACCAACCTTCCTGGCAGAGGCAGCGGTTGAGCAGAGCCTTGAATGATGAGCACAGAGAAGCAGAATAAGGGGCCAGGGAGAGACATGGAAGGATGCTGGGCATAGGCTGCTCCTCTCCTCTTCCCTGACTCTCACTGCTCACATTGGCTTCTAGTCCTTTTACGAGGGTGGGGGGATGGGTGAGCTGGGCTGAGAGATGAACAACCGCTCGGTGGGAATAAAAGTCCTTTACCCTCTGTGGGATGAGTTTGGTTTCACTGGGCAATTTTGTTTTGGATAATTAGCTAATATAGCTGGGGAGATTTCATAACAAAGACAGAAATATGGAAAAGTACTTCCCAGCAGCAAAAAAGTGAGTTTTTTTTTTCCAATTCCATTAGTACCAGCACGAGTAAAGCTCATAAATCTTATACAACGTCTGCGCTTCTCTGAGGAAGCTGTGGCGGGCGAGTGTGTAAAACATGAGGGTGGGCAGTGAGGAAGCCCAGTCACCACTCTTCCATGCTGGCGGGACCCAGGTCCAGGAACAACAATGCCACCCTGAGAAGTCTCCCAGTAGCTAAATATACCCACAGCATTTGTCATGTGGCAGGGGCCGAGGAGGCTTTCCCATGAGAAGGCGCTGGGACAGAGGGTGGGGCAAGCGCCGGAAATGGTGGGCGTGCTGTCTGCTGAGGCTGCACAACACGGTGTGCTCACGTTGGGTCCACACACTCCAATGGGCAGAATGACTTTTTTTTAACATGTACTGCACAGGTTATGGTGATAATAAATAAGGGAATGTACGTCAGGTGCAGTTCTGGGCGTCTAGTGCTGCATAACAAAGGACCCCGATCATAGTGGCTTAAAGTAACAACCTTTATTTTCTCTTAGGGCCAGTTAAGGCTCAGTCAGGTTGTTCTTCACTGTCTCGTGGTTCCCTGAGAACAGCAGGTGAGGCTGTGGCTCAGCCGGATGAATGGTTCCTTAGTGTGGCCTCTTTCCCCAACGGGACGGCCTGGGCTTCCCACAGGAAACTCAGGGCTCTAAGAGGGAGAAAGAGGAAGCTGCCAGGTCTTCTTGCTACCTGAGCTCAGAAGACCTAAAATGTCATTTCCTCTGTATTCTATTAGTCAAGGTTACAGCCTAGCCCAGATTTGAGAGAAGGGGACATGGCTCTGATGCTTAGTGGGAGGGCTTGCATGTGTGGGGCAGAGTGGAAGTGTTGGGGCATTTTGGAGACTACCTAAGGCTGACACTCAGGCAGTGCCCCAATACCTTGACTGGTTAGTGAGTAACTGCTGCCAAGGACCCCTGATGCCTGACTCCATGCCCCCAGCACCATTCCTCGTGACCTCCTCATGATCCAGGGACTAAAGTGTCACACCAGGCACTGTGGGGGCCCCTGAGGCTTGCTCCCGTGCATCCTGATGGGGGGAGGTCACAAACTGTTTTGAAAGCCCCTCCTGCTGGGCACAGCCTCTCTGGGGTAAGTGCTCACTAAGTGAGGGGGCTCTCATTACTACTACCATTGCTATTGCTGTTATTATTGTTACTTTAAGACAGGTGGTTCAGAGAATGTGCCTTTGGAAAAAGCGGACTTGCTAGTAATCTCCAGAAACTCAGCATGACCCTCCTTGTGGAAAAGCCCGCCATGTGAAATAAGAAAACCAAATCTTCCTCCATGGGTTTCTCCTTGGCCGAGAGAACCAGGGCTCCTCATCTCCAGATTAAGGGGCAGGACCTCTGTCCTGGGGGCTCCCTGGTCCTCCCGGGGGTGCTGCAGGCTGCAGCAACAGTACAGACCTGGGCCCTCGCCAGCGTTTCCCGCCGTTTCCTGAGCTCCCCAACCGACAGCTGTCTGCGCAACACCCCGCACACATTCCAGGGAGTCTTGACTGCAAGGTCTGATTTCAAACAAACACAGACAGACCTCCATGGGCTGCTCAGCGTGGGGCTGGCCCCGCAGGCCTTGGCGACTGGGGAGTAGATGAGGCCTGTGAACTGGGGCTGGGTCTGGGCCCAGGGGGAGCCGAGCCATCTGGGGGTCCACAGGCAAGGAGCAGGGCCTGGTGTTCCCTCCTGGTTGGACGAAGCCAGTGTCGGTGGAGCTCATCAGAATGTCACAGCGCGCTCTGTGATTCCCATGGCCGTGGCCCAAAACCAACCTCGAGGCGGATGGGAAAGTCGACGTTTGGCCCCTCTGTGTGAACATGAAGAATTCTTTGAGGACTGCTCATCTCGGCCTCCTGTTTAGAAAAGCAGGAGGACCGAGAAAGGGGAAACCGCCTGTTCCATGTGCCTGAGTCCAGAAGCTGGAATTCAGGCCTTCCTTGGAAAATTCACAAGAATTCAACCTGTTTAGAGAACATTTCCTGTCAGGAATTGCCAAGGCCAGGAACACATTACCAAAGGTCTCAACTTTGGAGACTGTTATAAAGAAAATAGCCTCATAGTTTTGGGAGACATTGCTAATTGATCTCAGAGCTCCATCCCACTGACCTTAGAGGCAGCCTCAGAATCCTTCTCAACACAGCTCTCCATGAAGCCACTTCCAGCCAAGCAAGGTTGGACTTGAGTAGAAACCCTTTTCCACCTCTGGACACCGTGATTGCCACATTGCTTACAAGCTGTGAAGGAACATTTCAAACACCACGATGTCCTCGAATTACAACGCCGCCTTCTGAAGGGTGCTGTACCATTTCCACAGCTTCATGTCACACACAGTACTCCCATTTCACACATGAGAAAACTGAGGATCACAGAGATAAAATGGTTCACCCAAGGTCGCTCAGCCAGTGAGTAGTGGAGACCCAAGATCTCTTGCCTTGCCTGTCCATGATCTTACTACTCTCGAGTACACTCTGGACCATATCTCAGTTGTCTTGCAATTATGCCAAAGGTAATGCATTTATTGGTTTCAATAGTATTTTATTGGCTTCCAGGTATTGTAAAATAAATTAATTGGCTTTAAGTATTGAATTTAATTGCTTGTAAAATAATAATATTTGATTAATTCTAACTTACTGGTGTTAATAGTGGTTTCTGCGTTACTTGCAGCTGGCCAGAAACTCCAGGTCTACGTTGGAAGGAAGGTGTGTTGAGCTCTCCTGGCTCCCTTATTTTCAATTCCTTGTCACTGTTTTGCATCCTATTTCAGGTGAGACATCATCCTGTGTGCTTGCCAAACATTTCCCTTTCAGTCTCCCCATATCAGGGCCAGGTTTGTTCAGAAATTTGGTAAGAGGAGGGTTAGGATGTAGCTGAACACCGCAAATGCTTCTATTATACATTGACTTTCCTTTGTGGGCTTAAAAATTACAGACATATTGGCGTGTTGTCTCAGGAGCTGCAAGAAACAGAGGCAAATTTAGGGGAAAAAAGTTTATTTGTGTAACGCTTGCTCACAGGGGTTCCCTATGCGTAGAGAAGGGGCACGTCTCCAACCCCAGGACATGCCTGGTGAAGTGGTAAGTTGATGCTTTAGAGTTTATGCAAACCAGACACAGATGTGGTGGTGGTGGTGCTGCTGTGTCTAGAGTCCACCATGATAAAATGACGAAAAGGGAGCTGCCATCACTTGTGCCTCCCGCCTCTTTCTTCTCTCCAGAGAGAACTTGGAGTAGTGGAAGGATCTTTGAGGTGGGACTCAGGCAGACCCAGCTTCAATTCTCATGTCCGCCATGGAGCAGCTGTTTGGCAATGGGAATGTTTACCTCTCTGAGCCTCAGTTTCCAAATCTGTATAATGGAATGATAGTACGGATTAAATGACATCACAACTACAGCAGGGCCCTGTGTAGTATCCAGCACTGCACAGGCTCCCATAGAAGGCTGCACATCTTGAGCATCTTTGTGAAGAATCTTCTCTCAAAGTTGCCACAGGGTTTACCCTGATCTTGTATTCACCCTCAGAAGAGAGGATGCACCTCTGTCACCAAGAATCTGGGGCAGCAAGAAGCCAGGAAGGGCAGTATCAATGTCTTAAAATGTTGTATCTTGAATGATAAAAGTAAGACATGTGTTGTAAAAGTTCATACATGCCACCACTCTGTTCAAACATCTGAGGGGCTGTCAGGAAGAAATGAGGTCAGTATTATATTGAATGTATGGTGGTGCAATGGTTAAGTGCTCAGCTGCTAACTGAAAGGTTGGTGGTTTGAACCCCCCCAGCAGCTCCATGGGGGGAAGACCTGGCGATCTGCTTCCATAAAGATTACAGCCTAGGAAACCCTATGGGGCAGTTCTACTCTGTCACATGGGATCAAAAATCAACTCCATGGCACCTAACAACAATAGAAGACTGGTAGGCTGGAGCCCCCATTTGCATGAGAAACTACATGCTGGGAAAGCTGAGCAGTTCTTCTGTTTGCCATTGTTTCTTCCAAAGGAAAGTAGACGTGGTGCTTGTCCAAAGAGGGCCACTGTCTTCTTAGCTGTGTGCATGCTTCAGACCTGAGTTCAAATCCTGCTTCTGTCACCTACTGGCTGTGTATTTGAGCAAGCTGTATGACATCTCTGTGCCTCAGTTTCCTCATCTGTAAAACAGGACAGTACCCGTTTCATAGGGCTGTGATAAGCTAGAACGAGTTGATAGATGTACAGTGCTTAGAACAGTTCCAGGCCCAAAGCAGGTGTTAGCTGGCTTTATTAAATGTGGCCCAAGGCTTTTCCCACAGGAGAGGGGTCTTCAGAAAAGGAGCTGGTCCCAGTTTTTGTAGCTTGACCATTACTAAATTGCATTTGGCCACTTACAAATTCCTGTATTTCCATGGAGGAGGTAGGCTTAGAATCAAGGTAACCTTAAAGAAGATGAGCAGGATAGTTAGTTCATGCCCCTTGTTCAAAAGAGGGTTGATTGAATGCAGTTTGGGACCCCTTCCATCACTGCCCCACAGGCTCAACTGCACAGTTTTACCTCTTAGACTTTGCTGTAATTTTGTAGATGGAATTTCATGAAGGGTTTTATATATTCTATCATGATCGTTAAGTTTGCAGTATTTAAAATAGATGTGTAAAAGACACAGTGTGGGTTATAAAACACCCTCAAACGGCTTTAAAATGGGAACGAATTCATTCATTTGGGTTTCAGCTGAGTTTATCTTACATTTTATTTTTTTAATACCCACAGACATGTAGAAATAGGTTATTGAGTAGGAAGTTGGCCAAGCCAGGGCTCTGTACCATGTGGGCACTTGTGAGCACTGGCAAACCCTCCGGAATTTGAACCTGATTGAAATGTAGTCATTTTTCCACCTGCAAAAACAGTTCGCTCTGGCAAACCTGGGTGGGAGGAAGGTTTGTTCCTGCCCGCCCTCTCCAACGTGGACCTTTTACTTTCCATTAGGCCCACTGCCCTCACATCGATGCTTATGTGATGCTTATTTGTTTGTGTTTTTAAATAAAGAAAAGGTTTGCCCTGGTATTTTCCCATCACACTGATGATATGAGCTGTGTGAAACCAAACTCAACGTCTCTGGTGTCTTGTAGAACCCCCAGGACCTAGTCAATCTTCATAAACTTTTGTGAAATGTATAAATGAATGCATTAGGGCCCATGTATATGGTAGGAGGTGGACTTCAAGGGGACAGGTTGAAAGATACCTTGTGGAGAACTCAGCATGGCAGGCACGAGCCAGGACGCTGAAGAGGTAGGACAGAAGGTGTGGATGTGAACCAGCCCCGATATCAAACCCATAACACTCCATCTGTGACCAGGGGCAAGTCTCATAACCTTTCTGAGCCTCAGCTTTCTCATCTACAAAAGGGGAACAATAATCCTACCTACTCTTTGTCTTCTTAACATTGAGGGTACACTCTTGTCTCTGTCTAGTATATCTGTTCCAGGCTGAGATGAACTTCAAGAAACCATGATCATTGAAATTGTGTAAATTATGCAATATTTGACAGGTAAGTAGAATATCCAATGGGTACTCATAAATCTCCCTGCCAGCTTAAGAAATAAAATGTTACCAACCCAGGTAAATCCTCCTGGATACCCTTCCTGGGCTGATTCTCCCTGACTTCCCCAGAGGTAACCTGCTTTTGGTATTTGTCCTTCCCCTACATTGATTTATGCTTTTACTACACTGTATGCATCCTTAAGTATAAAAGCCAAAACCAAACCGCCAAGTGGATTCCGATTCATGGTGAACCCACGTGTTACAGAGTAGAGCTGCTCTATAGGGTTTTCCTGCTGTAATCTTTACAGAAGCAGATGGCCTACCAGCCTTTAGGTTAGCTGTTGAGATACAGTATTGTTTGGCACATTTTAAAACTATATGTAAATGGTAACATATTGTTTATTTTCTTCAAATTTTTGTTTTGCTCAAAATTATGTTTGTGAAATTTCTGCATGTTGACATGGGCGGATCCAGCTAACTCATTTCCACTGCTCTTGCATTTGGGTGTTTCTTTTCAGGTCTCTTGCGGATGGTGATTTAGATTGTTTTCTGTTTTGCTATCACAATGGTGCTATGGTCATTCTTGCACATTCTCCAGGTGCATCTGGGCAAGGGTTTCACATGTACTGAGGAGTGGACTTCCTGGGTAGCATGTATGTCTGTTGTTTGCTGCTGTCAAGTTGGCTCTGATCCATGGTGCCCTTACGTATAACAGAACAAGATATTGCCAGGTCTTGCGCTATCTTCCTGATCGTTGGTGTGTTTGAGTCCATCACTGTGGCTGTTGGGTCAATCTATCTAATGGAGGAGTTCCTTTGCTTTCGCTGACCCTCCACTTTACCAAACACGTTGTCCTTTTCTAGCAATTGGTCTTTCCTGATGATGTGTCCAAAGTAAGTGAGCCAAAGTCTTGCCATCTTTGCTTCTAAGGAGCATTCTGGTTGTATTTCTTGTAAGACTGATTTGTTCTTTTCTTCTGTCAGTCCATGGTATATTAAATATTCTTTACTAACACCACAATTTTACCAGATGCTACCAAATTCTTCTCTAGAGGAGTAGTACCAATTTACTTTTCCATCAGCAGGGTAGAATTGTTCCATGTGCCAAAATCTTTGTCAGTACTCGGTGGTGTTGGACTTTTTAAGTTTTACTAATTGATGGGGGCACTCTGGTCTATCTCGCTTTCTACCTGTCTGTCTGTCTATCTCCATCCATCTATCCATCCATCTGTCATTTGTGTTGGTTTTCCTGTGATTTGCCTGTTCATATCTTTTGTCTCTTTTTGTCTTGGGTTCCATGTCTTTTCCTCAATACATTTGTCAATTCTGAGTACTGAACTTTTATAGGTTATATGTACTGCAAACATCTCCTAGTCTCTGAGTTGTATTTTAACTCTTTTAATGGTGTCCTTTGATAATCAGAAGTTTTAACTTTAATTATCCAAATTTATCAACTTTGCCTTTATGATTTGTGTTTTTGGATCTTGCGTATTAAAAAATCTTCAAAATTCATAAAGACATTCTCCTATGTTTTCTTCCAAACATCTTAATATTTTGCTTTTCATATTTAGTTATTTGATCTACCTGGAGTTTTAGGTATCTATGAGGTGAGCTAGGGATCTAATTTTATTTTCTTAATTTTTAATGGAATTTCTACATTACCACATCTTCAAGCAGCTCTTTTTTGTTATCTGAATGATTTTCAAAGTATTAGATCTTTTTCCATTCTCTGGGAGATAAACTTGGCATCAAGGTGAGTCAGGAATATATTGTTTGCTTTTATGCTAAGGGAGCCTTTTCACAGATATGTCATTATTCAATCTACCACTAGAATATTCATTCATTTATTCACTCATTCACTCATCAATCAACCAACCAATCAATTAATTCCAAGCTGCATGTGACTCAGTATGCTCCTTCAGTCCGAATACTCATGTCCTTATTTGATTTTGGAAAATATTTTGGCATCATGTCATCTAAAATTACCTCTCTCTCATTCTCTCTATTTCCTTCTTTAGGATCTCTTATTAATATATTTTTTTAACTTTTTTATTGTACTTTAAATGACGGTTTACAGAGCAAACTAGTTTCTCATTGAACATTTAATATACATATTGTTTTGTGACATTGATTACCAACCTCACAACATGTCAACATTCTCCCCTTCTCGACCTTGAGTTCCCCATTACCAGCTTTCCTGTCCCCTTCTGCCTTCTCGTCTTTGCCCCTGGATTGGTGTGCCCATTTAGTCTCATTTTGTTTTGTGGGCCTGTTTAATCTTTGGATGAAAGGTGAACCTCAGGAGTGATTTCACTACTGTGCTATAAGGGTGTCTGGGGTCCATACTCTTGGGGTTTCTCCAGTCTCTGTCAGACCAGTAAGTCTAGTCTTTTTTTTTTGGTGGGTTAGAATTTTGTTCTACATTTTTCTCCAGCTCTCTCTGGGGCCCTCTATTGTGATCTTTGTCAGAGCTGTCGGTGGTTGTAGCAGGGCACCATCTAGTTGTGCTGGACAGAGTCTTGTGGAGGCTGTGGTAGTTGTGGTCCATTTGTCCTTTGGACTAATCTTCCCCTTGTGTCTTTGGTTTTCTTCATTCTCCCTTGCTCTAGACGGGGTGAGATCAGTGGAGTATCTTAGATGGTCATTCACAAGCTTTTAAGACCCTAGACACTACTCACCAAAGTAGAATGTAGGACATCTTCTTTATAAACTATGTTATGCTAATTGAGCTGGATGTTCCTCGAGACTGTGGTCCCCACAGCCCTCAGCCCAGTAATCTGGTCCCTCAGGGAGTTTGGATGTGTCTATGGAGCTTTCATGACCTTGCCTTGGACAAGTTGTGCTGGCTTCCCCAGTATTGTGTACTGTCTTACCCTTCACCAAAGTTACCACTTATCTATTGTCTTATTTAGTGTCTTTTCCTCCTTATCCCTCCCGTCCTTTGTAACCATCAAAGATTGTTTCTTTTTGTGTGTAAACCTTTTCAAGAGTTTTTATAGTAGTGGTCTCATACAATATTTGTCCTTTTGTGATTGACTTATTTCATGCAGCATAATGCCCTCCAGATCCACCCATGTTGTGGGATGCTTTGCAGACTCATCATTGTTGTCTATCGCTGCGTAGTATTCCATTGTACTTATGTACCATAGTTTGTTTATCCATCCATCTGTTGATGGGCACCTAGGTTGTTTCCATCTTTTTACTACTATGAACAATGCTGCAGTGAACATGGGTGTGCATATGTCTATTTGTGTGACAGTTCTTATTTCTCTAGGTTATATTCCTAGGGATGGGATTGCTGGATCATATGGTCTTTCTATTTCTAGGTTTTTACGGAAGCGCCATATCATTTTCCGAAATGATTGTGCCATTTTGCATTCCCACCAGCAGTGCATAAGTAGGAACTCTTATTAATATTTGTTGGAGCTTCTCAGGTCTTTTAACTCTCCTTTATGTTTGTCACCTCTTTATTTCTTTGTGTTGCCTTCTGTGTAATTCTTTAGCTCTCTCAAGTCACTAATTTTCTCCTTCGGTGGGTCTAATCTGCTAGGCCAACAGAACAGGGAAGGCCCCATGTAGGACAGTGATATGATATATAAATGGTACGACTTCAGTGCAAACAGGAGTTGGAGCCAGACACGGCAAGGAAAAAGGAAGCCACACCCACTTCCCAGAGTCCTGGAGAGAAAAGGTCAAACATGAGTCGCATGCCACACGTGATGGGAGCTGAGCCAGTTTCATTTTAGCTGGCAACTGTGCTACCCTGGTATTTTTCAGAATTATATGATGTTTGATTTAATATTAATATCCTAGAGTTTACTTTCATTTATAGGTCTTTGGGATTTTTGTGGGAATTAAAAAAAATATTGATGTTTTAGAATATTGCTATGTTTGAGTAGTGAGTTTCCTTAAAGAACACGTTGACAACAGCATCTATCTTGGATTTCAAACTTTTGGACATCAACTTCAGAGATGTTCTGGGACTAAGGATTGCTGTTTAATATACATTTGTACTTTAAGACCTTAAACGTGTGCCCCAGCAATGGAAAGGCACAGAGTTTGTACCCAGGGGCTCTACTTCTCTGAGCCTCAGTTTTCTCATCTGTAAAATGGGGAGACAAATTGGAGTATATTGAGGGTCACATGACAGGACAGATGTGAATGGGATTCACAAACTGTAAAGTGTTTTGGGTGCTTCTAAGTCATGTGGAGATGACCTTTGGAGAAGCTTCTCTCCAGCAGATGCCTGTGTTTGGTGCTGACTGTTAACCCCAAAGGACCAGGGAGAGGAAACTTGCACTCCAGGCAGTGGAAACTTCTGCAAGGGTTCTAAATGTTTTGTAGGTTACAGTTCGGCTATTTTTATGCAAAGGTTGTGAGGAATCCTATTTCTTTCTCACGGCTACTGCTGGGCCTGTGTGGAGACGGTGTGCAAAATCTCAGAAGTGGCATAGTGTTGGGGGCTGTGGAAAAGGTGTCTTACAAGTGACAGAATTTAACCCTTCATGTCCATGTTGAGTAATAAGAATGATAATGCCTGCCCTTTGCTAAGTGCCCTGATGGGCTCCCCACTTTACATACATTATCTGAAGAGTAGGCATCATTATCATCATTTTACAGACGAGGAACATGTGGCTTGGAAATGTGAATGTGAAGTGACTTTTTCAAGGTCCCAAAGCTCAACAGTAGAGTGAAACCCATGCTGTCTCTAGGGTACCATGCTGGTTTAGATCCGGTTTTTGTTTACAGTCAGCCAACCAATCAACTAACCAACCAACTAATGAACACCCACCAACCCACCCACCCAATAACAACCAATCAATACTTAGTCAATCAACCAAGCAAGAAACCAACCAACCAATCTACCATTCTACCAACCAAACAACCAATCTATCAGCAACCAGCCACCAAGCAAGCCTTGTGGACGACTCTCAGTTGTTTGCTCAGCACTGAGCTTTTGAAGAGAGAGAACATATTGTCTCCATCCCCAAGGAGCTGCCAGTCTGCGGGAAAGTGAGGATGATTATTACACACATCACACCGCATTCTAATTATTTCTCAACGTCTGCCTCTTCAACTAGAATGTAACTCCTGTAGGGTGAGATTACAGCTTGGTTGTCTTTGAATTCCTTCAGCCCAGCACAGGGACAGGCACATTGTTCTTGGTTGGGATGGGGGCGGGGGCGGGGATTCAGTAAACATCACTCTGTCTTTCTCACACACACACACACACACACGCACATACATGGAACAACGGAACACATCAGCCACAACATGGGGCTATTCAAAGCATGGTGGAATGAATGAAGGAGTTGTAATCAGAGTCGCACAGAGGGTCGGACTCATCTCAGATGGTTTGCCTGGAAAGGTTGAATTATCCCCCCACCTGCAGAGTTTCCCTTCTGTGGTGTAGCTGAGCAGATATTCCCAGGTATGCTGCCTCTTTCTCAACAGCTTTCACTGGGTTCTGTTCCTCTGGACTAGGAGTCTTGAAAGCGGAGCATGCCCTGGACGGGGGTCAGGGGTCTGAGCCCAGCTGAGCCGCTAACACCTTGGATGGCCTGGCATGGCTCATTCCATCAGCCCTCCTCCACCAGCCCCTCATTTTATGGACAAGGCCACTGAGGTCTGAGACCTGAGTTAGCCCCTCTCCAAGGCCCCTTCCAGCTCTGTCATTTCAAGTCTTCTCTGACTCCTCATTAACAGAACATTTCCATTTTCCAACCCACATTCCAGTTTCCTTCTGTGAGCCCCGGCCCCTCTGGCAGGGACCTGGGCACTTTGTGGAATTCTCTGAAACGCACGCGTGGGACTCTGCCCCATCTCCCCTCCGAAAGGCAAGAGGCTCGCTGGAACGCTCCACCACACCTTGTCGAAGCCCCAGGCTGGGAGAGATGCCTGCTGCCGGTAAGTCGGTAAGTCGGTGTTGGGCTTCCTCCATATCTGTTACAGACCTCACGGTTCACAGTCTGCTCGGAAATTGGGTAAGTGTTTTTTTACCCAGACTTGAGTAACCGCTGCTTAAATGTATGGTTGGAAAGTCTTGGCCTCCAGCACAGCAGACCACACAGTGAATCTCCCAGTGAAACCCAATGCCCTGGGTTTGTTTGGTTTCACCCAAGACACCACTGCAGGAAAACACGGACTTGGAGGAGACAGAGTCTTTCCGTCCAGTTCCACGCTGGCTATGGGGAGGCTCGCATTGCTCTGCTGCCTTGGCTCGGCCTGGGATTCCGGCTCTGTATGCGAAGGCAGGAGGTCCAGGCAGGGTAAAGAGCATCCCTGCAGCTTCAGTCTGCATGCAGGAGTGATCCCCAGGCTCGCATTTGGCACCAGCCTGCCAGGCGTGGACCCCAGCGCCAGCCCACCACGCCTCCGCCACATTCTGGGAGGCTGTTCAACAGGCAGCATGGGCCCCATTTTAATCAGTCTCTTTCGCTCGAGTAGGCCAAGAAAAAGCTGTAAAGTCAGGAGGAACGCTGGCATCTGTTTCGTGCCGCAGAACAGAGCAGACATTGTCCCTCTCGCCGCTTTCTATAGCCCTCATTTCTGTTGACCACACAAATGGTTCTAATCAGCTTGCAGAGGCTCTCTGTGGTGTTTTAAAATGTTTGAGCTCTGCATTCTTGGGCAAATTACCCTCCAACCTTGCATGTCACCTTCTCACCCACCCTCCACCGCTGAAACAAAAAGGAAGATTGAGGACACAAGTTGGACTTTGCGTGTGTGTGCGTGTGTGCGTGTGTGTGCATGTGCACAAGCACACGTGCCCCTGCATGTACCCTTCACAAAAAAAAATACAAAAGTTGCTGTTGAGTTGACTTTGACTCGTGTGTGTCAGACCCTCTGTGTGTCAGAGTAGAACTGAGCTCCACAGTGTTTTCAGTGGCTGATTTTCAGACGTAGATTGCCAGGCCTTTCTTCTGAGGTGCCTCTGGTGGACTTGAACCTCCAACCTTTTGTTTAGTAGCGGAGCGCGTTAACAGTTTGCACCACCCAGGGACATTTTGATTTTCCATGAGCTGAAATGTCCTACTGAGCAGTGCCGTCCCTGCCCATGAGAGAGTACAGAAGCCCCTGGATTATGAGTGGAATGTCGGTGGGGATGGAATGTGCTGTCCTTGGAATGCGGGTAGCACGCAAGACAGCAGCTTGCTTCTCTGGTGACCTTCACCTGACAATGGAGCCACGCTCACCTTCCAGCCCTGTCCACAGGTGCTTGGGGCTACTCCTATCTGAACCTCTTGCTTGGGGCTGACAATGACATGTTAATCACTCTCTGCAGAGGAGAGGGGAACTCAATCACCAGTGGGGACTTAAGAAGATCCCCCCTTCGTCAGAGAGCTCTGGGGGGTGGTGCACCAATGAGGGTGTCATTGCTACTGAACAAAGTGGGATTTGTTGACATAGCAGCAGCCTTGATTTGGAGGGACAAGGGTGTCAAGTCCTAAAACAGAGGACTTACTTCTCCCCCATGCTGGCAAAAGGGGTGTGTGGGCAAGTGTAAAAGCATTCAAGTTTCTTTGTCTTGGGCTAAGTCGATGAACTAATGCTAGCAGTATAGGGTCACATAATGGCAGCTGTGTCTGGCGTGGACTCCCAGTTCGAACATTTGACTTTGGTTGTGGGACTTTGGGCAAGTCGTTGCTTTGTAAAATGCAGATTAAACCATATCAGCCCATCGTATGGTTATGAGGGTGAAATGAGAAAATGTGTGCTCTCCTCCACTTCACATCCCTCTTCCCTTCCTGCTGATTTCAGGCCCAACACCAGACACAGAGCCTGCAGCCTTACACCGACTGCTCAGCCATCTCCATGATCATGCAACCTCCAGTCCTTGTAATACGTCCTTTATTCTATGTCATTCATAGTGGTTCCACTTCTTGGAGCGATACAACACTATCATCACCATCATCATCCTCACCACCACCATGATCATCATTACTACCTTCACCACCATCATCACCATCCTCATCATTTGTTATCCTCACAATAATTATCCTTTTCATTCTCACCATCATCATCTTCACCATCATCATCATCATCACCACTGTTATGGATGGAATTGTGTCCCCTAAAAATGTGTGTCAACTTGGCTACGCCGTGATTCCCAGTATTGTGTGATTGTCCACCATTTTGTCATCTGATGTGATTTTCCTATGTGTTGTAAATCCTACCTCTATGATGTTAATGAGGCAGGATTAGAGGCAGTTATGTTAATAAGGCAGGACTCAATCTACAAGATTAGGTTGTATCTTGAGTCAATCTATTTTGAAATATAAAAGAAAGAAGCGAGCAGAGAGACAGGAGGACCTCATACCACCAAGAAACAAGAGCCAAGAAAACTGAGTGTCCTTTGGACCTGGGGCCCCTCTGCTGAAAAGCTCCTAGGCCAGGGGAAGGTTGATGACAAGGACATTCTTCCAGAGCCAATGGAGAGAGAAAGCCTTCCCCTGGAACTGGTGCCCTGAATTCAGACTTCTAGCCTACTAGACTGTGAGAGAATAAATTTTTGTTTGTTAAAGCCATCCACTTGTGGTATTTCTAGTATAGCAGCAATAGATAACTAAGACACTCACGATCATCATTACCTTCACCATCATCATCACCTTCACCATCACCATCCTCGCCAACATCATCACCATCTTCATTCTCATCATGGTCCCCATCATCATCACCATCACCATATCACCACCCTGGCAAAGATGGATTTGTCAGCTTCTGTGTACACAGGGTGGACCTATATCAAGGAGTCACAGGCAGTTATTTCAGCTCACCTTTACTAAGGGCTGTCTGACAATTAGAATGGTCTAACAGTTGGTCATGGACTCAGATGCCTACAGTAGCAGGGCAGATAACATAGATTATTATAATTTTGGGGTATAAAGAGATATGAGATTATGGTGAACTGCCTGAAGGTAATCAAATCCCCCCTCCCCCCCTTTTTTTTTTAAACAAAACCATATTATGGCCACACAAAGTACATCTGAGGAGTGAATCTGGCCCAAAGGTCTCAGTTTGCATCCACTAGCCTGGGGGATTGTTTCCGTAGGATTCGGTGAATTTCCTATTCCTGGACAATATATTTAAAGAAATGTAGAATGGTCATTTGTCAGGGAAGGGGAGGCCATAGGATCTAGCAGGAAGGTTGCAGTTTTGGAATCAGACAAATTTGGGATCAAGTCCCGATGTGCAACGTTGGGCATGTCAGTCAACCTCTCTGAACCACGGTCCCTTCATCTGTAAAATGTTGATTACGAGAATCCATACCTCATGTGGCTTCTCTGACGGCAAAGGAGACAAGATCTGGACAACACTTAGCACCATGCCTGGTACATACGCAGTGCTCAATAAATGTTTCCTATTATCATTTAAGACTAAAATTTTTCCAAAAAGCCCTGGTGGTGCAATGGTTAAGTGCTTGCCTGCAAACCAAAAGGTCAGCAGCTTAAACCCACTAGAGACTCCGCGGGAGAAAAGACCTGACAGTGTGCTTCTGTAAAGATTACAGCCAAGAAAACTCTACGGGACAGTTCTACTCTGTCATATAGGGTCTCTATGAGCCGGAATAGACTCGATATCACACAACAACAATAGAATTATAATTAGCTTTTAGAGGATTAGTTACTAAAACACACTGAAGTGTTGCCACCTCTTTCTACTATTCATAAAACACCACACACACACTCATCTCCTCCTCGTACAGCACGTGTGCCCAGCGCCTGCGCGTGCGCGCACACACGCAGACACACACACACACCCCTCTTTCCTTCTTCTACAACACACACACACAAACCACTTTCAACCTTGCAAGTACTGTGATCTGTCTAATCCCAGAAACACCCTCTAAATCATCTTTACGCATATTCCTGGGGAAAATACTTTCGTTCCTCCTCCAGAAGATGCTTCATGATATCAGTTGAGAAGAATGAACTCAACCCAAGAGCTCTCAGGGGGGCCAAACTTTGACCCAGCGGTTTGCTGGCTTTGGGCCTTTCTCAGTAACCAGACCCACCCCCAGCATACCTTGCCTCCAGGCCACCCAGCCTTTCCTTGCCTCCTGCAGGAAGCCTTCGTTAAACATCCACAGTCGTGGGTGGGCTCCCTCCCATTGGGCTGCCCAGATTAGGTGGTTCTTCCCCCTCATTGTTAACTCTTTCTTGTCATGATGGAGCCAAGCAAGGTTGTCTTCTCCTGCCAAGCTGTGGTGCACCTGAGCCTCCGCGGGGCAGGCTAAGAAGTCCACTTCCTGCAGCTCTCACTGGGTCCACCGCAAGGCTTGCCTGGCACATTGTAGTTGTTACTGTGGTTGTGTACTGTCAAGTCAATTTTGACTCATTGTGACCCTGTATGACAGAGTAGAACTGCTCCATAGAGTTTCCTAGGCTGTAATCTTTACGGAAGCATATTGCCAGGTCTTTTCTCCTTCGGAACCACTGGTGGGTTCGAACCGCTGACCTTTCAGGTGCATTGTAAGCTCTCAACAAATCCCAGCTGAATACCTGTTTCCCTGACAAGTAGGCTTCTCCAAGCCTGGGAGTCCCTATGTCACGGGCACGCGGTGGTCATCTGTTGTTCTTGTGTACCCAGCATCCATCTCGTCCTTCTGTGAACAGCGCCTGAGCTCCCCTTTGAGGAGCCCTGCCCCTCCACTCTCAGTCCACCTGGTTCAGTGTGGGCATGTGGCGCAGGTTTGGCAGTGAGGACTCGACATCCTTCTGACCAGAATAGTTGGCTGAGAGATGCCATGTGGCCAAATGAGGCCAGCAAGAGCCCTGCTGGCTTTCTGCTGGAAAGCTGGAAAAAGCAGCTCCATTTATCCTGGGTTGCTGAGCTGTGAGTGTTTGAGCCGCTCGAAGCTCCTGCCATGCCAGTGGGTGAGCCTGCCTCCAATGAAGCCAGCAGAGAGGAGACAGCAGAGTGGTGGAGACGCCCTCAGAGCATTTTGGTTCCTGGTAACTGAAGCACGGACTCTAGTTAAGAGAAGCAATTGATACCCTTGTTGGCCTGAGTCAGTGTGAAATGGGCTTTTGTTATTTGCAACCTAGAGGGTCTTAATTAACACAGACCATATGTTGAGAGATGCTTACAATCTACTTAAAATGGTTCTCGGAGTCACATTTAGAACCAGAAGTTTATAGTGATAGCATCGTGAGTCATAATAGCTGGGACTCCTTCAGGCTTTTCAGATCCCAGGGATTATACAAAGGGGTTTCAATGTTTTTTCTACTTTCCCATGCTGTGCACAGGATAGTTATTATTACCATCATCAGCATCATCACTGCCATCAAGAGTGCTATGATTGAGCTTCATACATTTCCACAAACCTGCCATGCTATTTCAATCCTCTGCTCCCTTTGCTCAGGCGCTGCTTTCAGCCTGCAATGCTGCTGCCCGCCCCTCAAGGCTTGATAAACTCTCTTCACCTGGCAGGCCACAGAGGGGGCAGGAACCGGCCGGGGCTCTGGGGCAGGCTTCTCGAGTCCACGTATTACATATTAGCTGTGTCACCTGGGAAGTAGTTTCACCTCCCAAGCCTTGGTGTCCTTGCCTGTAGAATGGGGATGATGACAGGGTTGTAAGGCAGATGGCAGACCCCGACTTCCACAGTCATGAAGTCAGGCAGGCACAATTGTAGTTTAGCTGTGCCCTTCTTATACCTGCATGTGGGTCTGAGGCCCTGCAGTGGGAGGACAGAGAGAGGAAGCACGGGAGATTTGCCCCCATCTGTTGGGACCACAGCTTTTCTGAGCAGAGAAGTTCCTGCTCCCTGAGAGTTCGAGGTGCCTGTCATGGATTGAATTGTGTTCCCCCAAAATATGTGTATCAATTTGGCTGGGCTGTGATTCCCAGTACTGGGTGACTGTTCACCATTTTGTCATCTGAGGTGATTTTCCTATGTGTTGTAAATCCCACCTCTATGAAGTTAATGAGGTGGGATAGGCGGCAGTTATGTTAATGAGGCAGGACTCAATCTACAAGAGTGGATTCTGTCTTGAGCCAATCTCTTTAGAGATATAAAAGAAAGAAGCAAGCAGAGAGACAGGGGGACCTCATACCACCAAGAAAGCAGCGCTGGGTGGCCACCGCTGCCAACACCGTCCCTGCCTAAGACCTGGGCTACCTGACAACTGGGTGCAGGAGAGCAGAAGGAAACAAAGAGAACTACGGGACTCCTCTGTCTCCAAGGGCTTGGAGTCCCCTTTCCCTCCTGGACCTGTCTCTGTCTGAGCCTGGTGCCCACTTCTGGCTTCCCACCACTGAGTGCAAGCTGAAGATACCAGAGGGAAAAAACAGGAACCTCACTGCTGGTTTGGTGGAACTTTGAATTTTCCTCTCATCTGCCTGCTACTATTTACTTACCAGAGTCCTCACATGGCTGCTCACGCATTCTGTCCAGACCTCACAGCTGCCTTCAGTGGGAGAGCAGGGTACAGCATGCTGACTCCATCTCCTCGTACCTCTGCTTCTAATGGTTCCTCAACTGTTTCAGGGGACACTTTTGGTTGCAAGTGGCAGCCTCGTAAGCCCAAAGTTTAAGCTAATAAATGTTTATTTACTCACTTCACTGAACTGAAGAGAAAGCAGGTGTCATTGATTGAATTATGTCCCCCCAGAAATGTGTGTATCAGTTTGGCTGGGCCATGATTCCCTATATTGTGTGGTTGTCTTCTATTTTGTGATTGTAATTTTACCTTAAAGAAGATTAGGGTGGGATTGTAACACCCTTGCTAAAATCACATCCTTGATCCTATGTAAAGGGAGTTTCCCTGGTGTGTGGCCTGCACCATCTTTTATCTTACAAGAGATAAAAGCAAAGAGAAGCAAGCAGAGAGTTGGGGACCTCATACCACCAAGAAAGAAGCACTGGGAGCAGAGCGTGTCCTTTGGACCCAAGGTTCCTGTGCAGAGAAGTTCCTAGTCCAGGGGAAGACTGATGACAACGAGGACCTTCCTCCAGAGCCGACAGAGAAAGCTTCCCCTGGAGCTGACGCCCTGAATTTGGACTTCTAGCCTACAAGACTGTGAGAAAATAAATTTCTCTTTGTTAAAGCCATCCACTTGTGGTATTTCTGTTATAGCAGCACTAGATGACTAAGACAACGGAGAAGGTGCTAGTCTCAGGGATGTCTGAGTCCAGGAACTCAAATGTGATCATCTTCCCCTCTCCCCCTCCACCTCTTGTCTCTACCTCTCTGCATTTTCACTCTGTTCTCTCTTTTGCAGTTGGACCTTCTTTATAAGTTGCATTTGGCTAGATGCCAATCTGAGCTCACATCTTCCCAGCATCTTCTCCAAAGGGCGATAGGAGCTCTGTCTTGTTCGTCCTTGGAAAATCCCAGAGGAGGACTCTAATTGGCCTGGCTCAGGCCACATGCCCACCCTTTGGGCCAATCATAGTGTGAGAACCCCAAGACTGGAATTGAGGAGGAGAAGTTTCCCCAAAGAAGGAAGAGTGAGGGAAACAAAAACTTACCTGTTACACTCCATTATTTCATTTGAAATTTACTATGCTTAGAAAAACAAAACTCATACAGAGCAAAGGTGTGCCAACAAGCACGCAGGAATGGCAGCTGGGACTTGTTTTTAGGATTATATCTTGGTTAATAACATTGTTTATCTTGATTTTTCTATAGGGTTTTTGAGTGCATCTATATTTAGTTTTTATAGTCATTGCAGTGAGTATTATAATGTAGATATGCGACATACAACTGTCTACTCATATCCACATTTTACCACTTTGAGTGAAGTGTGGAAACTTTGCTTCCATTTAGGTATCTTTACATCCCCTACTTGTAAATATCATTGTCTTGAGTATGAGATAGTGTTATAATTTTTGTTTAAATCATCAAATATACAAAACTCATGAGGAAAAGGATAGTCTGTTGCATGTACCCACATTTCTGCTCTTTCTGTTGTTTTTTCCTTCCTTCTTGATGTTCCAAGTTTCTTTCATTATTTCCTTTCTAGTTGAAAAACTTGTTTTAGCCAATCTTTAAGGGTAAGTAATCTTTTCCTTTTCCTTTATTTGAGAATGTTTCTCTCCTCCTTCATTTCTAAAAGATAGTTTTGCTGGGTATAGAATTTTCAGTTGACAGTTCTTCTCTTCCAACATTTGAAAAATATTGTGGCATTTCTTTCTGCTCTCTGTGATTTCAGATGAGAAATATGTTGTTATTGGGTGTTCCGCTACAGGTGATATTTCTCTCTGGCTACTTTCAGGATGGTTTTCTTTGTCCTTAGTTTTCAAAAATTTGATTGTGGTGTATCTTGGGGTGGACTCATTTGGATTTATCCTGTTAGGGATTCACTCAAGTTTTTGAATCTGTAGGTTTGTATCTTTTGCTAAATTTGGGAGGTTTTCAGGTATCATTTCTTCAAATAGTCTTTCATCCTCACTCTCATTCTTCTGTTCTGCAGGGACTCTGTTGATATGAATGTTGGATTTTTTTATTGTCCTTGAAGTGCTGTCCATTTTTCTTTTTCCAGTCTATTTTTGCTCTGTTGTTCAGATTGGGTGAATTCTATTCTTCTGCCTTCATGTTCACCAATTCTGTTCTCCATCATCTTCACTTTACTATTAAAGCCATCTAGCAAGTTTTAAAAACTTCTGTTATTGCACTTTCAGTTCTATAATTTTCATTTGGTACTTTTTTTTATAACTTCTATTTCTTTGCTGACATTTTCTATTTTTTCCCCATTTGTTTCAAGATAATTAGTAATTGATTGTTGAAGCATCTTTATGACAGCTGCTTTAAAATTCTTGTCAGATAATTCCAACATCTGATTCAATTTAGTGTTGGCATCAATTGATTGCTTTTTCTCATTCAAGTTGTGATTTTCTTGGTTCTTGGTATGATGGATGATTTTCAACAGTACCCTGGAAATTCTGTCTAGTATGTTAGGAGACTATGTCCTATTTAAATCTGTTATTTTAGCAGGCAGTCACTCTGTTTAGGTTTAGCACTTAGGTTCAGGCTTACTTTTGTGGGCTGTGGTTCCAGTGGAAGTTTAATTTTTAGATACTCTGCAGTGTTATTTTGGTATGCTTGGTTGATCTGGTGTTGCTGGGGCTTGCACTGGTCCCTGATGATGCTGCCTAAGAGTGGGGGAGGGGTTTCCCCAGGCCAGGCCCCTGGGTGTCTCTTGATGGGGGATAGTCTTGGGCTTGCAGGGACAAAGAGGCTTTCTGACCAGGCCATTGCTGTAGTTTAGCATGCCTGGCTCCCTCTCCCAGAATCACCAACCAGAACATTCATGTCTCCTTTCTGGAGGGGCAGAAAGGGCAGGTGTGTTACTCTGGAGAAATCCCTGCACAGAGAAACAAGGCAGGTGGGGAATAAGTGTTCCCACCTTACAACAGACACTCACTGAAAGGAAATTCCCATTACCCTGATGACTGTGCAGAACTTCTAGGTGGTTCAGAGTCATGATCTGGCAGTTGATTTTATATCACAAATGTCTTACTTCATCCTTGATATGGCACACTCCTTCGGAGCAAGGGCTGTCCTAGGCTTTTCTTCTTAGCAATAGCAGTTGTGATTTGCTGAGTATGTGCTACATGCTGTAGCTGTGCTGGTCCCTTCACCAGTGCCCACCACAGTGTCTGGAAGATAATAGGGGCTCAGTGAGTATTTGTTGATGGCACACACCTCATTTAGTTTTTGTAGAAGACCCATGTGTGAGCATCATTGTTCTTGCTACTTTAGAGGTAAGGACACTGGAGTTAAGGGAGGAGATTTGACCAAGAACACTTGGTGACTAGGTGGCAGGTCAGACTGGTGTCCAGGTTTGTCTGAATCTAGAGGCTGACTCCTAGTGACCACCCTCAATCACCTGAGGTCTAGCATTGAGGTGGTGCCTCCCCCCAAAAACGAACCAAACTAGTTGCCTTTGAGTCTACCCTGACTCATGGTGACCCGTATGTTTCAGAGTAGAACTGTGCTCATAGGGTTTCCAATGGATGATTTTTCGGAAGTAGATCATCAGGGCTTTCTTCCAAGACACCTCTGAGTGGACTCAAACCTCCAACCTTTCAGTTAGCAGCCGAGTGCTAAAGATTTGTTCCACCCAGGGACTCTGAGGTAGTCTCAGGAGATGCAAAATGAATCAGATGCATCTCCTTAATCACCGGTGACTCTGGCACCCACTCAGTGTCTTCGTCGCCATTGCCTTCCTTCTTCTCAGATTCAGGTTGCAACTCTAACGTCCTCTCCACAGAGGAGACTTCAAAATCATTCTGGCTCAAGTACCACTAGGCATGCTTTGTATGGTACCCTGGTTTTATCACATGCATAGTGCTAGTCAGGACCTGAGGTGCCTTAGTTACTTGTTGAAGTGCTTTTGGTCTCTCTCCCCCAAGAGACCATGAGTTCTGTTAGGGTGGAGTCTCTGCTCACTGCTGGGTCCCTGGTGCTTGGAGCTGAGCCTGGCCCAGATTACTGACCGGCCGAGTACTTTGGGAAGATGAGTGTCAATGTTGTGAAGGCTGGATGGGGCTACTCTTGGCTCTGAGAGGGTTATTACTGTGAGAATGAGCTTTCAGGAACAGAGGCCTTTGGGTGAGCTTCAGGGGGCCTAAGAAACCCTCATACTATATGCAAGTTCATGTGTGTTTTCTTTCTGGGTAGACTATCCCTTGCTGAAATTGAGTGCTCTGTGGTGTTTGTGAGTCCCCAGTGATCAAAGAACCCTGCATTTTGACCCTGTTGTTGTTACTGGGTGTCGGCAAGTTGATTGTGAGTCATAACGACCCTATAGGTCAGAGTAAAACTGCCCCATAGGGTTTCCAAGGCTGTAAATCCTTATAGGAGCAGATTGCCACGTTTTTCTCCTGCAAAACGGCTGGTGGGTTCTAACCACCAACCTTTCGGTCAGCAGCAAGCACTTAAGCACTGCACCACCAGAGCTCCTTGCATTTTGATCCTATGTTATCAATTTTGTCTCCTTCCTCCCAGAAGTCCCCTTGGCCATTTCTCCCTGCAGGTTTTGAGATGTAACTTTCTGGCAGACATTACACTCACTGATGGGCCTTTCAACTTCCACAGGGGCTGTTCTCTGTTGTAATGGAGCCTATAAGCAGGGCTTTGTTTCCAACGCGTCAGCACCTAGTCGTAACACCTGCTGTGAGGGAATCAGTGAGATGATAAACTGGAGGGTCCTGCCACAGACAGGGATGCTGCCGGCTCTCTACGCCAAAGGGCAGAGAAGAGCAATTTAATCAACAAGGGAAAACAGGATGGGCATTTCAGGTTATTGGAAAGAGAAAGGGCTTAGCGCTGCTGGAGGCCCACGGCAAGACTCTGCAGTCAGGTGAACGCTCTCGTTAGTCAGAATAGGCCAGGCTCTGCTGTTGTAAGAAACAACCCCACAATCCTGGTGGTTAGCACAACCAATGCTGATTTCTTGCTGATGCTAAGTCAGCTGGGGAGGGAGGGATCTCTGGAGCACTGCCCCTGTGAATTTGCTCAGAGTCCAGGCTACTTGAACCGGTGGCACTTCCACATCAGCAGGCATGTCCATGCCACCAAGGGGGAAGAGAGGGAGGGCTGGAGAGCTGAGCACCAGCCAGCAGTGTTCTCCCCAGAGCAAGTCATAGCTTCCACCAGTGACATCATGGCCTCCACTCACGCCCTGCTGGCAAGAGCAGCCATGTGACCACATTTAATGCCAAGGGAGCAGGAAGGGTGATTCTCCCACGAGTCAGAGGAAAACTGTCTTGTCTCCTCTTTTATAGGACACTGGTCATCTGGTAGCATAGTGGTTGAGGGTTTGACTGCTAACCAAAACGAAACCCTATGGGACAGATCTACTCTGTCCTATAGGGTCGCTATGAGTTGGAATTGACTCAATGGCAATGAGGTTTTTTTTTTTTTTTGGTGGTCACATAGGATTAGAACCTCCTTATTTCAGTAGAGGAGCCCTGGTACTGCAACGGTTAAGCACTCAGTTGCTAACCGAATGGTCAGAGGTTCAAACCTACCCACTAGCCCTGAGGGAGAAAGACCTCGTGATCTGCTCCCATAAACATGACAGCCTAGGAAACCCTATGGGTCAGTTCTACTCTGTCCTATAGGGTTGCTATGAGTCAGAATCAATTTGACAACACACAACAACACCAACACCAACTACTCCAGTATGACCTCATGTTAACCTAACTGCAAAGACCCTATTTCCAAACCAGGTCAAGTTCATGGGTACTGGGGGTTAGGACTTCAACATATCTTTTTGGGGGCCATAACTCACCCCATAATAATCTCTGTCTTCTCAGAAGGGCCCGGAGGAAGGAGGCTTCTTCCTGGGCCCTCCCTGCAGTGCAGACCCCACTGCCATTGATTCACATTACAGCTGACGTTGTAAAGCTGGGGTTGGAGCCCCAACTGGACATTCTAGATCCTCTGTGAAGCCATGCAGGAACCACGTGGCCACATCTGGGCCCAGACAGAGGTGGTACTGTTGAGCCTTTGTTGTCCCAGGCGCAGTGGGATCTGCGTGGACATGCCCGCAGGCCTGGCCAGGGCTGGGCAGCTGGAGCATTTCCAGAGTCGCTATGTCGGCCACGCCCAGCACCTGCTGAGCCCAGGAGGACGCATTCCGGCCCGCCTGGCCCCCGGCTGCGGGTCAGGCCCCAGTGCTGGGCGGCTGGCCTAGACAGGCAGGAGGGCCGAGGGAGGGCCTGGCAGCCTCCAGCCTCCTGCCGCCAAGTGAGAAAACAAGCTGCATTCCAGGACATGGAGACGTTCTCTCCTGCAGGAGAGGTGGCGGCACTTGGCTGGCCACGGGGAGCAGGTTCAGACCCAGAGCTGTTCTGGGAACAGCAGGACCTGGCGGTGCTGTCCCCAGGGAGAGGTGTTGGGAGAGGCAGCTGAGGGGTCTTGTGGGAGGACGCCAATGCCACCCACCAGCGTTTCTCAGACACTTGACTCCTTCAAGGCCACAGCCCAGTCCTAGAAGAGCGCCTGGCCCTGAGGAGCCTCCAGCCAGCGCTGTTGAATGTTGATTGACTCAGAGTCATTTCTGGGCCTCCCTTGGCGAGCAAGCTACAGTGTCACTCTGAAACGCATTTGCTCATCTGTGAAATGGAACCAGAGCACTGACCTTTGAAAGTCGCTGTGAGCCTCCGATTTCACAGTCTTCTTTCAGCAGTCCATCATGCAGTCTGACTCAAGTTCCTCTTGATTCCTCATTGCTGAGAACCTGGGGGTTCATTAGACCCAGCTGGATCCAAACCCAGGCCCTGCCACTTATTTGCTGTGTGACTTTGGGCACATTGCTCATCCTCTCTGTGCCTCTGGTCCCCATTCTGTAGACTGAGTTGCTGCTGTGGGAATTTAATGAGTTGATGCACACGTTCAGTCCACAGCACAGTTCCCTGGTCAGGGGGAGTTATAAGTGCGGGACCCCTTCCTTTCTCCCTTCCTCCCTTCTTTCCTCTGTCCTATCCTTCCTTCTTCCTTTCGCCTTCCCTCCCTCCCTCCTTCCCTTCTTCTCATCCACCTTTCCTTCCTCCCTCCCTCTCTCCCTCTTGTCTGTCCTTCCTTCGTCCCTCCTATCCTTCCTCCCTCCCTCTTTCCCTTCCTTTCATCCATCCAAACTTCCTTCTATCCTTTCTCCTTCCCTCTTTCCATACATATATTTACTTTGTATAACCCACTGTACTAACCTCTGTGGGGCTAGGATGCCCCAGGAAATTTATAATCTAGTCGGGGGTAGAGACATTTAAACGGGGAAGGTTGTCTAACCGTATGTCAAAGCCTTCTGGGTGATGAGAAACGATTGACTGATTCTAAATTGGGGGTGTGTGGAGGGAGTTTGGCATCAAACTGAGCCCTAAAGGGAAAATTAGACTTTATTTTAATTCAGGTGAAATTCACGTAACGTAAAATTTGCTGTTGTGAAGTATACAATTCAGTGGCATTTAATCCATTTACAATGTTGTACAACTATCACCTCTATGTAGTTCCAAAATATTTTCATCACCCAAAAGAAAACCCTGTACCTATTAAGTAGTCACTCCCTATTCCCCCTGCCCCCTGGAATTTCCTCTCAGGGTGATGAAAGCTCTGGAACTAGATCGTGGCGATGGTTGCACAGTATTATGAATGTACTTTTTTTTTTTTAATTAGTGCCATTGAGTCGATTCTGACTCATGGCACCCCCATATGTGTCAGAGTAGAACTGTGTTCCATAGGGTTTTCAGTGGATGATTTTTTGGAAGTAGATCACCAGGCTTTTCTTCTGAGGTGCCTTTAGGTGGACTCCAACCCCCAACCATTTTGTTAGTAGCCGAGAACTTAACCTTGTGAGCCACCCAGGGACTCTTATCCACACGCAGACACTTCTACGTGGTGACAACAGTGAATTTTATGTTATATGTCTTTACAACAATAAACAACAACAAAAAATAATGGGTGGATATCATGGATTGAATTGTGTTCCCCCAAAATATCTGTCAACTTGACTAGGTCATGATTCGCAGTAGTGTATGATTGTCCACCATTTTGTTGTCTGATGTGATTTTCCTATGTGTTGTAAATCCTATCACTAAAATGTTAAGAGATGGATTAATGGCAGTTATGTTAATGAGATCTACAAGATTAGATTATGTCTTAAGCCAATCTGTTTTGAAATATAAAAGACAGAAGCGAGCAGAGAGACATGGGGACCTCATACCATCAAGAAAGATGCACCGGGAGCACAGTGTGTCCTTTGGACCCGGGGTTCCTGCTCTGAGAAGGTCCTTGACAAGGGGAAGATTAATGACAAGGACCTTCCTCCAGAGCCGACACAGAGAGAAAGGTTTCCCCTGGAGCTGGCACCCTGAATTTGGACTTTTAGCCTCCTAGACTGTGAGAGACTAAATTTCTCTTTGTTAAAGCCATCCACTTGTGGTATTTCTGTTATAGCAGCACTAGATAACTAAGACAGTGGATCTGAAGGAGCTGTTAAGGAAATAACAGTACAGGTGACACTTGGGTGTGGTGGCCATCCCTCAGGTTGGAGAATGCTGAGATGGGTGGATGTGGAAGCATCCCGCAGGGTAGAGAGTAGCTGAGTTGGGTAGCACTCGGCAGCCCTTCTGAGGCCTCGTGGGCTCTACCATGCTCTCGCCCTCGCTGCGCCCGACATGCCAGCCCTGCTCTGCTGCTCCTGGCTGCACCGCCTTTGATCTCCTTTCATCCTCCCTGTTGATGTCCGGGTGGCGGCCCCAGCATGAATCCTGGTCTTGAAGGCTGGCCTTGCCTCCAGCCAAATGCGAGGTCAAAGAAAACAAGATTTATTTTCAGGGAGAAGCCAAAACCATGTTTGCTGTAACATCAGGCATCAGATGGTGGTATGGTCCCCCCCACCGTGGAAAAATACTTCCATATAGCTCCTTCTATTAATAACGGTGGTCAGCCCGTAAAAATTAACGTGTCAGCTGCCTCAGAGCAGAGCCACCTCGGCCCTTTGATCGGCCTCACTGCGGCCACCCGCCCTCAAAAATGTTTTCACTTCATATTTTCCCTTAATGGGTTTGCAGGAAGGTAATTAAATTATTAAAACTTTAATTGCCTTCCTGTATATGATTATCGCCTGTAAAGGACACTTTTTATTTGCAGGCTGAAAGGTCTGAATCTTTTCCTTTCACCTTTTCTCTTCAGAAACAGCCTTGCAAGACGTATGCTGATGCGGTAACGGTTTGGGATTTTCTTCTCTGTTTGTCATGCTGGTCGGTCTGAAGTGGTGGTTTTTGGTTTTGAGGATGGAGGTAGGCTTTCCCGCCTTCCTCTTCTGGGCCTGGAACCCTTGCATGGGTGGGCCTGTCAGGGACGTGGAGCAGGTACCAGGCCGCCATCTTCCAGGAGTCCCCAGGCGAAGGGTCACAGTTGCTTGTTAGGGACTCTGAGTCCCCTGGGAGGGGCTTTTGGACAATCTCACCCAATTCTTTCCTTTACAGACAAGGGGCAAAGCTTAGAGACGGGGTCTGACCTGGCCCAGAGTCAAGAGCAGTTCCACAGTGAGGATTCCAGCCCAGCTCTGCTCCGGGGTCCAAAGACACATTTTGCCAACCAGTTTTTCCAACTGTGCACAAAGATCTTTGTGTTACTCTCGTCCAATAATCCTTCAATAGTCTCCTTGCCGTCTCTACAAACCTCTGCTGGGGCAGCTGGCAAAGAGGATTGCAGCATCTACGGGGTCTTACTGCTCTTTCAGGAACCTTCTCCCCTTCCTGAGATGGCATCAGGGACCCAGGTCCTGGTAGTAGGAAGGTTTTCGACCCTGTAAAACCCAGTGCCTTCTTTTTTCTTCTTTTTTTACTCCCCATTCCCTTCTCCTCCTCAGTCCCTGGTAACCACTAATCTTCTTTTGTTATGATGGATTAGCCTATTCTAGATATTTTATGAAAGTGTGATCATACAATATTTGTCCTTTTGCGTCTTCCTTATTTCCCTCAGCATGATGCTTTCAAGGTCCATCCATGTCGCAGCAGGTATCAGGACTTCGTTTCTCTTTATGTCTGAGTAATGCTCCATTGTATGGATGGACCACATTTTGCAGATCCACTCATCTGTTGAGGGGCACTTGGGGTGTTTCCACCTCTTGGCTATATCGTCAATGCCTTCTTTTTATAACAAATAATTTATGACACCTCTTTTCTTATCCTGAAATGAAATTCATTGACCATGAACTACCAACAAACATAATTTCAGAAGCACTGCTGTAGCTCTTGTTATAAAGGAGAAAAGAAAGAGAAGTTCTTTTTTTTAATATGTGTTTCAATATATAAGTGTTATTTCCAGGGGCTGGGGGTAAGAGGATGGAGAGTTAGTGCTTAATGGGTACTGAGTTTCTGTTTGGGATGCTGGAAATTTTAGGAAACAAACAGAGACGATGGTTGCAGAACATTGGGAGTATGATTAATGCTGCTGGACTGTACACTTGAAAATGGTTTAAATGGCAAATTATATGTAGTGTATATTTTACCATAATAATAATTTAAAAAACCCACAATGAGAGATCACCAAGAAACAAACTCCACACACACCATCTCAGTGACAGATAATAAACACTTATTTAGTTCAAGCATATGTGAGTCAGGAGTCCCAGGGTAGTGCAAATGGCTAAGCACTTAGCTGCTAACTGAAAGGCTGGTGGTTTAAATCCACCTAGAGATGACTTGGAAGAAAGGCCTGGCAATCTACTTCTGAAAAATCGGCCATTGAAAACCCTATGGAGCACAGTTCTACTCTGACACACTTAGGATCGCCATGAGTCAGAATCAACTCAAGGGCAGCTAGTATTTTTTTTTTTTTTTATATATGAGTCATTGAAGTGGCCCTTCTGATCTCAGCTGGCTTGTTTCCACGTCTGTGAGCCAGCTGGAGGTTGGCTGATCTAGACTGGGCTCGCTGGATGGCTATCCTTCACAGCTGGGCTGACCAGGTGGCTCTGTCTCTTGTGTCTCTCATCTTCTTCCTGAGACCAGTGGACAGGCTTGGGCGTGTTCTTCCCCTGGAGATGGCAGAGGTACAGAAGGGGGCACTGCCCACTGCTTAAGCACTCTCAAGCTCTGTTCATGTCACATCTGATACCATCCCAGGGGCCAAAGTAAGTGTCATGGCTGAACCCAAAATCAGGAGTGGGGGAACACTGCCGTTTTTTGGAGGGGCTGCAGAGCCACATGGCAGAGGGCACCAATGGGGGTGTGTGAAGAATTGGGGTTGATAATGTGCATGGGACCCAAGCTAGGGTGTTTTCAGTCACCTCATATGCGTGTGAAAGCTGGACAATGAGAAAGGAAGACCGAAGAATTGATGCCTTTGAATTATGGTGTTGGCAAAGAATATTGAATATATCATGAACTGTAAGAAGAACGAACAAATCTGTCTTGGAGGAAGTACAGCCAGAATACTCCTTGGAAGTGAGGATGGCGAGACTTTGTCTCGTTTACTTTGGACATGTTTTCAAGAGGGACCAATCCCTGGAGAAGGACATCATGTTTGGTAAGTAGAGGGTGAGTGAAAAAGAGGAAAACTCTCAACAAGATGGATTGGCACAGCGGTTGCAGCGATGGGCTCAAACATAACAAAGATTGTGAGGATGGCACAGGACTGGGCAACGTTTTGTTGTGTTATACATAGGGTCTCTATGAGTCTGAACCAACTTGATGACACCTAACAACAACAACAACAACGCAACATATCATAGTTAGCTTTCTTTACAGGGAGCAGGTGATAGTTCTGATCGCTCTTCCTCCATCAAGCTGAGCTTTCAGGCCCCCTCAGCCCCCAGGAGGAGGCGCCAGATGGACACCACCACTCCCCTGATGGTGTGCTGCTGGAGGCTGGGAGGGGAATGAGGATATTTTACAGAAGTCTTTCATGGTACTTCAAGCTGTTCGTGTAAATAAAGCCTCAGGAACAATTCTAATTTTTTGATTATCCCTAACAGTTTTAGTCTAGTTGCAAGAGAAACCAAGACAAAGATAAATCACGGGCAGTTACACTTTTAATGAGGCATTGAACAGGCGTGCACAACCCCAAATAGAAAGAGTCCCCTGAGGTGGTTCAGATTTTAAAGTTTCAGCACAGTGTGGCGAGCTCTCTTTATCTGAAAGATTCCTAAGCGAAGGTCTGAAGATCCTTAAGCAGCTCACCAGAAAAGGTTATTTTATTTGGGGGAGCTGGGACAGGATAATTTATGACGTTAATGTGTTTAATATTTATAGCTCACATTTATTGAGAGTTTACTACATGCCAGAGACCACTCTTGATGTTTTACAAGCTCAATCTCATTTATCCTCACAATAACTGCATTTATA
Organism: Dugong dugon; assembly: GCA_030035585.1. Lineage (NCBI taxonomy): Eukaryota > Metazoa > Chordata > Mammalia > Sirenia > Dugongidae > Dugong > Dugong dugon. Next base: position 32,423,333 of record CM057478.1, read on the forward strand.
GATAAGGACATAGAGCTAGACAGATAAGTGACTTACCCAAGGACACAGGGTAATTCCGGAAGTCATTACTCCCATCCTGTGACCAAAGCCCAACCTCTTACACACTGCCACCACAGTGGACATTTACTGTTTTTAGTTGTTCATTTTTTCCTTATTATTATTATTTTTAATAATTTATTTTTTGTTGTTGTTGAGAATATACACAGCAAAACATACACCAGTTCAGCAATTTCTACATGTAGAATTCAGCCATACTGATTACGTTCTTTGAGTTGTGCAACCATTCTCACCCTTCTTTTCTGAGTTGTTCCTCCTCCATTAACATAAACTCAACACCCCCTAAGGTTCCTGTCTAACCTTTTGAGTTGCTGTTGTCACTTTGATCCCATATATAGTTCTTAAAAGAGCACGATGCTCAAGGCCAGCATGCATTCTTGTAGGACACCTGCCAACTGAGGTGACGAGGTGTAGCCAGAGGACCCAACTCAGGCCAGTCACACTCTTTTCCCTGGGATTTAAAATCTTTATGGAATGACGCAAGGCCCGGGTCTAAGGTTGGATTTCCTGGAAACAGGCACTGGACTCTGAGATTTTTGTGTATAGGAGGTCCAGTGGGGCGTGTCCCCCAGATCAGACTTGTGTGGGCGGGAGGGAAGCAGGGCTGGGCAGAGGGAGAGGTTGAGCCCCGATGCAGTCTCAACAAAGGCCTCAGCTGACCCCATGGAGAGCACTGGGGCTGGGATGGCCTTTCAGAGTTGTCCCAAGATGAAGCCAGGGGGCCAGGCATTTCTACCCTTCCTGGACCAGGCACTGGGTATAAGTCTCTTACCTCTTCTGGTTTAGTTTTTTCACCTTTAAAATCGTGACACCATCTATTCTGTTTACAAAAACCAGACTCAAGATCAGCGCTGTCTGGTAGAACTTTCTATGATGATGGAAATGTTTTATTCCTGAACTGTCCAATATGGTAGCCACCAGCCACATATGGCTACGGACACTTGAAATGTGGCTAGTCCAAAAAGATTTGCTGTAAATACAAATTACACATTGGATTTAGAAGACTTAGTACAAAAAAAAAAAAAAACACCTTCCAAACACCTACTGTTTTCCTAGTTCTGCTTGGCTGAAAATATTGAAGGAGGGGTTAAAAAAACCAACAACAAACCAAACAAACCCACTCTTTATTATTTATTGCCAGTTCTCTGGCTTATGAAACCAGTCCTTGCCCGTACCCCCTCCGTTAGAAAGTCTGAGCTGAGTGATGGACTTTAGAGCATGGGGGACCCAAAGGAAGAAGAATAACATGGACTTTGTCTCCCCCCTCCCTGTTTGGTTTTCCATAGTTAGACTTCTTGTTTTTTTAAAGCAAGCAGAATTCATTAAGGAAAATGTATTTCCTGAGAGTTGTTTTGAGACCTGGGAGGTCATGAGTTATAATGGGCTCGCTTTCTTTCTCCACAGACACGCCACACATACACACTCACACCACACACACACACACACCACACACACACACCACATACACACACCACACACACACCACACACATACACACACCACACACATATACACTCACAACATACACACATGCATACATATATACACACACAACTCACATGTATACACACTCATACACACACTCAAACGACTCACATATACACACACTCACACATATGCACACTCACACACACACATTCACATAACTCACATGTATATACACTTATACACACACATATACACACACGTGTGCACATAACGCAACTCATACATACATACACACTCACATATATATACACACACACTACACATACACATACACAGTCATACACACATTTGCACATATACAAACTCATACACATACTCACACCACATACACATAATACATACTCACAGATATATACGCTTATACACACACACATACCACACACGTACACATACACACGCTTACACACACACTTACCCCCTCCATGTTTCCATCATGTGTGGGATATAATTATGCATTGGACAATCCGGGCCAGGCCAACAAGGCTAAGAAGGTGACTTTATGAGGGCACTAGTGTGAGTGGGTAACAGGGCTGGTGGTCTTGGTGGGGGCTTGTTGTCCTCAGCGCACAGCCTGGGTGACAACAACAAAAGCCACCTGTGTCATGGCTCATGCTCTTGGACCATGCCCTAGAGACTTCCTTTGGCCCCACCTGACAGAGGGGCTTTTCCTCGCTGAGGAGATGTTGGTGCTGAGGCCCGGAGCTGTGGGCACGCTCTGCGAAGGGGGACAGAGAAACGTTTCATGACGGGGAGCCGGCAGGGGGCGCGCCGTCCACAGGCCGCCTGTCCTGGAGTATGGTTTCAAAGGTCCCTGCTTTGGAATTATGAGACCACCGAAAAAGCAAGCTGGGGCCAAGAACGACTGTAAAAGGTAATAATTGTTAATAACTTGGCATCTGCCTCGTCACTCTAGCTGCCTGGTTTTGGCAAACATAAAGGACAACATTGTAAGCAAATAGGAAGACAACAGCCTGGCCCATAAAACTGTTAACCACACCACAGCTAAATGTTAAATGTGCGTTTTTAATTCAATTTCTAGTTTAAATGAGGATCTTTGCACCAACTTAGAGGGGAGGAGTGGACGCGAGACTCATGAAGCACACCAGAAACAAAGTACTCTGAGCATTGTGCTGTTTTTATAATCACACAACATCAGAGACTCTCCGCCGTCCTGGGACATCAACCCCAGGCGTTTTTGCTGGGCAGGGAGCCGGGTGGTCAAGGGTTGGTGTGCTCACCTCCCTGGTTTGGTCACTAAGGCAAGTTGGCTGGCAGATTGGATGCTGGACTGGTGACAGCTGTCCTCGCTGACCCGCCATCAGCTCCACGGCATGACCTCAGCTCTGTGACCTCCTGACTGGCCTTCGGGTCAAGGATCAGTCCTGGGGGGCCCACCAGGTGCTGGCCAAAACTGGGCTTTTTCTTCAGATGGGTTTTGGCCTTGACCTTCAAGCCTGACCCCACCTCCCTCCACTTCCTCATCCAACCCCACACATTTCTACCTGAGTGAATTTCAAGGAGTCCTGGAAAGAAAGATTGTTCACTTTGGGTGCTGGCAGAATCCACCCGTTCACCTTCTCTGGGGCCTGGGTGGAGCAGCCTGCTGACTCACCCTGCGTTTACAGTGTCTCTTCCGGTCCAGAAACGGAGGTGAGAATGGCCAGATGCAACCAACTTCCCTCTAAAAACATTATAACTTGATTTTCTTTTATTCCATAAAAAGTACATGTTTGTGGTAGAAGGCTTAGACAATTCAGAACATTCTCTCAGAAGAAAATAAATTCACGTTATCTTCCCACTTAGAGCAAGTGCCTGCTAACATCTTGTACATTTGCTTCCATTCTGTTTTTTGTGCACAAATATCTCTTTTTTTCTACAATGATAGCTACCGCAATGGCTCCCTTACTACCTGGCATGAGTTGTGCTAATCACTTTATGTAAGACGGGCTCCTTTATTAAAAAAAAAAAATTATTTTTGTTGTTGTTGAGAATATACACAGCAGAGCATACAGAAATTCAACGATTTCTACATATACAATTCAGTGACATGGACTACATTCTTCAAGTTGTGCAACCATGCTCACCCTCAATTTTCCAAATTGTTCCTCGCCGATTAACATGAACTCACTGTCCCCTAAGTTTCCTCTCTAATCTTTCGAGTTGCTGTTGTCAGTTTGATCCCATATAGACAAATCTTGAAAGAGCACAGTGTTCAAGGCAGACATTCTTTACTAGTTAAGCTAAACTGTTGTTTGGCTTTAAAAAGACTTTAGGGGATATTTTTGGTTTAAGGTCTAAGTATCATCTCAAGACAATAGTTTCAGGGATTCATCCAGCCTTCATGGCTCCAGAAATTCTGAATTCCATGAGAATTTGAAATTCTATTAACACTGGCTCCTTTATTAACTGGAGCTGCCTGTGGGGTATGTTGTCACGAACAGTTAACGGGAGCCTGGGAAAGCCAGGTCATTGCTCAGGGCGCACAGTTGGCCCATGATGGGGTTGAGTTTGAACCCAAGTCCATCTGATTCTGACATCTATATGATGCAACTGCACCCTACTGGGTCCTTAAATGCGCTTTGACATCTTTCATTTCTTTTCCAGGCCTCAGGCTGATCTTTGGATCAGACTCCATTTCTCTCAGCAATTCTCCTAAGTATCTACCTAAGAGAAATGGAAGCATATGTCTACACAAAGACTTGTACATGAGTGTTCACAGTAGCACTATTCACAATTGCCAAAAAGGGGGAACAACGCAAACATCCACACTGATGAATGAATAAACAAAATGTGGTCCATCCATACAATGGAATATTACTCAGCCATAAAAAAGCATGAAGTACTGATTCATGCTACAACATGGATGAGCCTTAAAAACATGCCAAATGAAAGAAGCTGGTCACAAAAGATCACATACTGCATGATTCCATTTGTATGAAATGTCCAGAAAAGGCAAATCCACTGAGACAGAAAGCAGATTTGTGGTTGCCTGGGGTCAGGGGATGGGAGATGAGAAGTGACTACAGGGCTTTTTTTAGGGTGATGAAAATATTCTGAAATTAGATAGCGGTGATGGTTGCACAACCCTGTGAATATACTAAAAACCGTAGAATTCTACACTTTAAAAGTGTGACTTCAATGATATGTGAATTATACTCAATTTTAAAAAGGGCTTCATTTCTCTTTATTTTAGTCTGATTTTCCCTGTCTTTCCCTTGTCTTTGTGGGCTCAGTTTGGACCATAAGGCTTTTGTTTTTGCTAGTGAAGTTTTCTCAAGACTTTCAAGGAGGTTAAAACCAGGGCATCAAACCAGTTTGTTCCAGTTTGAACCCCTGCTGATAATTTGCATTTCTAACAAGTTCCCAGGAAGATATATATAAGAATCACCTAAGGATTTTGTTAAAATGTATATTCTGATTCACTATATGTGGGGGTGGAAATGCAAATTCTCATCAGGGAACTTGTTAGAAACGTAAATTCTCAGCAGGGATTCGAGCCAGAATGAACCAGTTTGAAGCCCTGGTTAAAACATAACCCCATTCAGTCTGCAAGCCTCCTGGGCCAGTGATGCAAATGCAAGGTAATGGGCCTGGACCTTTTACCGCTGCAGGGACGGGGCTTGTGGAGGGGCTGCCTCTGGCCACGGGTGTCCTGTGCTCCATGGCTCACACCGGCCAAGTGGGGACAGAAGGCACAGATGATGGCACGAATGGTGGCTGGGGCAAGGGCTGGCAGGGCCATCTGGGGAGAAAAATGCTTCCTGTCTCTTTGGTCCCACCAGGAGGGATGAGAAAACAACGCTACAGGCTGTCGGCATGCTAGGGAGCACAGAGGGGACAGGGGACCTGAGTCAGAGTTACCTGGTGCCCTTGACTCTATAGAAGGAGGTCCATAAAACCTTTAGATTTAAATTTTCAGAAGCTGCTGAAAATCTAAATAACCCAGCAAGATTCCAGTGTCTTTGGAGTCCTTAAGTTCTACCTCTATACACACTGTATGTGCGTTTTCAGACTTCACTCAAGATGTGGTGTGCTCAGAGGCCGAGCCCAGTCATTGGCTCATTGGCTATGAGTTACACACCCCAGAGACCCCCTCTTGTTTATATCACATCCCCACGTAGACGGTGACTCTGGGAGGGCAGGAAGTCCCTGTCTTTTCACCCAGAACACTGTCTGGCATATAGAGGGAGCTTAGAGGGTTTGTCTATTACTGATTAAAGTAAAGATGCCCTATAGACTCCAACCATGTTCCCTGAAAACTTTTGCTGGGTCTGGGCACCTTTGGCTTGTTTGGAAGTGAAAACGGGGGGTGTCTTCCAATTGGTAGCCCCCAGTCTGTTCCTAGCCTGGTTGTTCTGCAAACTGAATGATTCCCTGAGAAGGTGGCTTGTGTGGGTGGGGAGACCTCTTTGAAGCCAACGTCCCTATGCTGTGGGTTTCCATGGTTCCCATCTTAGAGGGTTAGTTCAGGGAGGGGCTAGAAATGCTTTGTGGTGAATAGGACAGAACCAGCACTTTGACCTCAGTGTAATCCAGAGGTCCAGACTGAACCAGAGTTCTTGAGGCCCGATAATAACAATGATGAAGATGAAATTGATGATGATAATTACGATGATGATGATGATGACATGATGATAATGCTGTTGCTGATGACAATGACAATAATGACAATGGCAATGATGATGACAATGGCCATGATGCCAGAGATGGTGATGACAGTGACAATGATGATGACAATGACGATAATGATGATGATGATGATGGCCATGATGATGATGGCGATGATGATGATGGCGATGATGATGATGGCCATGATGATGATGGCCATGATGATGATGGCCATGATGATGATGGCCATGATGTTAGTGATAAGGATGATGATGATGGCGATGATGACAATAGCTCACGTTCATCGAATGCCTACTCTGTGCCAGGAAGAAGAGACTGGCCACTAATGGAGCTCAGTACTCTATGGCTACTCAGGCAGAGCCAGGCTTCACGCCCAGGGATCTGATGCTTGCATTCACCCACTATGCTTCCTCCAAAGAGAGGGGCCCTGTCCCCTAGGGTCATCTGTGCTCTGCCAGGACAACAACCAAACACCACAGCTACCAAGTATGTGCCAATCTTGTGCCCAGGGCTTCACATGCATACCACACATGTCCCAGAACCATGAGCTGACATGCTCCCATTGAACAGACGAGAAAAGTGAGGTCAGATAGGGGAGGATGAGGGCTTGCCTGGGGTCACACGCTGTCAGGATTTGAACTCAGCTTTGCCTATCTCCACAGCCCAGGGTCTCAGCACCGGCCGGAAGTCAGCAATACCCCCCACGCCTGCCTGCGAACATTAGAGGGCAGAGCGGAGGGAGGCGGGGGTGGTGGGTGTCACAGCTTTATCCTCCATGGAAAGTTCCCGTTTCCTGCAGTGGGCTCTGGTCAGCTACTGGGGGTAGGTTCCTGCCCCTGCCCTCCCGCCTCAGCCCTGGCCCAGGGCCCAAAAACTTCAGTCTGTTTTCCAGACAGGAAATATGAATCAAAATAACGTGACATCCAAAACCATAATTAGCATTTGTGTTGTGAGGCTGAGCAAGCCCTAATGAGGAGCAGGCCTCTGATCGGGCTGCCATGGGTGCCCACCCTCGCTCCCTCTCCCTCACCTGCTCATCTCTCTCCCGAAGCACCATTGATCAATTTTGCTTCTCGTGGGGGGTGGGGGTGGAGAAAGAGAGAGAGATAGAGACAGAGAGAGAAGAAGGGAGAAAGACAGAGAGAGAAAAGGAGAGACGAAAACAGAAAGAGACAGACAGAGAGGAGAGAGAGAAGGAAGAGAGAGACAAGGAGAGAGAGAGAAAGAAGGAGAAAGAGACAGAGGGGAGAGATGGGGGAGAGAGAGGAGGAAGAGAGAGAGACAAGGAGAGAGAGAGACAAGGAGAGAGAGACAGAGAGGAGAGATGGGGGAGAGAGAGGAGGAAGAGAGAGAGACAAGGAGAGAGAGAGAAAGAAGGAGAAAGAGACAGAGGGGAGAGATGGGGGAGAGAGAGGAGGAAGAGAGGGAGACAAGGAGAGAGAGAGACAAGGAGAGAGAGACAGAGAGGAGAGATGGGGGAGAGAGAGGAGGAAGAGAGAGAGACAAGGAGAGAGAGAGAAAGAAGGAGAAAGAGAGACAAGGAGAGAGAGAGACAAGGAGAGAGAGAGACAAGGAGAGAGAGAGACAAGGAGAGAGAGAGAAAGAAGGAGAAAGAGACAGAGGGGAGAGATGGGGAGAGAGAGAGGAGGAAGAGAAAGACGAGAGCGGCTCTGTGTGTTGCTCGCTTTGGGCACAACTTTAATTCTTTGGGTACCTTGCTTGATTTAGACTTTCCTGGGACCTCTTTTTGGATTCCATTTTCAGGTTTTCTGTGAGAGTCTCCCAGTTGTAAAGGGAGGGGCTGGCCCTGGGGTTCTTCTAGCTCAGAGGACTTGTTAAGGTCTGTCCTCCGTAGCTCCCCTCTGCCCTCTCCCCTACTAGCTGTCTCTGCTTTTGTTTCTGTCTTTCTGCATCTCTCTGTGTTTTGTGTTGTCCCCTGTCTTTCGTCCCATCGGCTGTCTGTCTGTCTGTCTCCCTGGGTCTCTGTCTCTCGGTCACTGCCCATCCCTCTGTCCCTAATGGTCTGCCTGTGTCCCTGCGTCTCTCTTTGCTCCTTCGTCCCCATCCCTGTTGCTGTCGCTGTCTCTGTCTCTGTCTTGCTCTCTTTCTTCCTTTGTCTCTTCCTCTGTCCCCTTCTTTTCTGCCTGTTTTTCTTGCTCCTTCCCCCCTTTCTTTCCTCAAATGAGAGGATGCCCGAGACAGAAAGCAGCTACGTGCTGCGCTCAGGCCCCTCTCCTTCCTGTGACCCCCAGCTTGGGTCCCTCACCCTCGTCGCCCTCTCTTCTCTCTCCACCTCCAGGTCTTTCCTGTCTGCCCCGCGCCCTCCCTCCTGGAGACCCCCCAGAAGCTCCCCTCCTGGAAATGCCATCGCCTTCCCAGTGACGAACCATTGCTGGCTGCCTCCCCACTTCCCTGGTGGTCCTTCCTCTGGCCAGCGGGTGAGAGGTCAGCGCCGTTGGAGGAGGGCCCGGGGTCTTTGAGGGCATCTCATTGGGTGTTCCCCACATGGGCGCCCCGGGCCCTAAGGGACCCCAGAGGCCACCACAGAGGGGGCAGTAGACCCTGTGAACACTCTTCCTCCTTAGTTGTCCAGATCGGCTTTTGCACACACGGTTCATGACGCTGGGGAAGAGCACGGGCCAGCCCAGCAGGAGATGATGTCCCTGCAGTCACATCCTCACAGGCAGCTCTGTCGGTAGTGGAGACTAGCGTTAGCGGCAGTGAGCAGTAGAGGCATCTGCAAGCTCTTTTATCCCCGTTTTTCTCACTTGGCAACATACTTTGGTAATTACCCTTTGCCGTGGAGTCAATCCCAACACATAGCGACCCTATAGGACAGAGTAGAACTTCCCCATAGGGTTTCCAAGGCTGTAATCTTTATAGGAGCAGACTGCCACATCTTTCTTTCTCCATTGTAGTGGCTGGTGGGTTCGAACTGCTGACCTTTTGGTTAGCAGCCAAGTGCTTAACCACTGTACCACCAGGGCTCCTTTAGTTTGGTAATTAATGGTTCTTAATTATCAGACCTTGGCCAAGTCACATAGTACCTCTAAGCCTCAGTTTCTTCGACTCGACAGCAACGGGTATAGGGTTGAAGAGCGGACTCGTTGAAATTAAATGAACATCAAGCTCTACAGTCCAGGTCTGTAGAAAGGGCTTGGTAGATGGTCACTGAGGTTTGTGTACCCTTGGAATTGTCACAACAGCCCCCAATTTAGAAAGCAAGGATCAGACTAAGGAGGTTGAGTGACTGGGCCAAACTCTTTGTTCAGTGATTCATGCTTCCTGTAAACATCTTCTGGGTGGGTCTCTGTATAGGGCTCCATGCTAGAAACCAAGTCACCGCAGTGAACAGCGCGGTGGGGACAGATGTTCAACCCTGTCATAGAGTGAACTTTGATCCTGCTGTAACAGAGCTGTGAGCTGGTCTGACCTGGCCTAGGGGTGCTGGGGGTTGGCCAGAGCTTCCCTGGGCAAGTGGCCTTTGAGGTGAGATTTGAGGAGTGACAGAGGTGTTTAAGAATTTTCTAGAAAAGTTTACATATCAACCTTATTTTGAAATACCTGATATGAAAAAGTTCAACTGGATTTGACATCCATTCTCATTAGCCCAAGCCCTCTCGGCGAGATGTTTGCCAATGACAGAAAATGAGGTACGGTGAGAGTCTTAAAACAGTTTTGATTATTGTAAAATTTTAAATAGTTGTAGAAATTGCTTACTTTTTAATCACAAATGCAAATGTCTGTTTGAGAGTGATTAAGAATTTGAAGAAATGGTACTGAGAAGTCTCCATCAGCCTAGCGGATGATGCGGGTGCCCTGGCCCACATCCTCTTGGCCCCTGAGGCAGCTGACAGCTTCCCACTTCAAACACCTATGTCTCTCTTCCCTTCTACCTGAGAACTTTCCTCTCCTAGGCTCAACCTGGAAGTGTTGTCAGCTGCAGAGTCGATTCTGACTCATGCAACCCCATGCGTTACAGAGTAGAACTGTCCTGTAGGATTTTCTTTGTTGTAATTGTTATGGAAGCAGATCACCAGGTCTTTCTTCTGAGGCACTGCTGGTGGGTTTGAACTGCCAGCCTTTAGGTCAGCAGCCGATTGCAAACTGCTTGCCCCACCAGGGCTCCTTACCTGGAAGTGAGGATGTTAAATGCCCCCTTCCCCCACCCCCACACCCCAACCGTGCAGCAGTGAGTGGAGGGTTATGAGGGTCAGCAGATAAGTGCTCCAGCCCCTTTCCCGCCAGTTAGGTGGTCCTGCACATAAGATCATGTCGCCTGCAAATAGAGATAGCTTTACTTCTTCCTTCCAGTTTGAATGCCTTTTCTTTCTTTTTCTTGCCTAATTGCTCTGGCCAGGACTTCCGGTACCATGCTGAGTAGCAGTGCTGTGAGAGATCCTAATCTTAGGGGGAGGGCTCTCAGTCTTTCACACTGTGATGATGTTAGCATGGGTTTTTCAAAAATGCCCTCATTGAGGGATTTTCCTTTGATTCCTAGTTCATTCACTGAGTGTTTTTATCATGAAGCTGTGTTGGAAGGTGCTGAGCAGGGGCAACAGGGGCCACCCTGCTCTGTGAAAGGGCCCCGGGGATGTTGGGGGGCAATGGGCATGGCCCCTTCCAGGGGTGGTGTCACTTAGGTGGGAGGTGGCTGTGACTTGAACTAGCACAGTGGTATGGAGGCACACGGAGTGCTGGGATTTGGGGTCTATTCTGCAGGAAGGGCCAGCAGGATTCGTGAGAGGTTGGGTTCCGGGAGTCGGGGGGCGAGATAGAAGACTCCATCCTGTTGTCTGGTTTAATTCTGAGAACCCCACGGATTGCGGCCTGAGCACAAGGCTAACAGAAGTCACTGTGAGGAGCAGTACCACACAATGGGGCGCATACGTTCTGTGTTAGACATTCATGCCTGGTGAGAGGCTCACAGCTCCCCTGTGGGGATGGAGGGGAGCCCCTGCAGGGGAGAGTTCTATATGGTCCTGTGGGGCAGAGGGCCAAACTGTTTAATACAGCTCCCCTCCCCCTCCACCAGTGGGCAGTCTAATTGCTCATTTGGCCTTTGTGGGAGCTCATTAGGATGTTTAGTCTGGGCATGATGCACTTGACTCTTAGGTCAAGCTCACAGCCTTCTCTCTAGCCATCAGCATCCCAGACAAACACAGCTTTCCAAGGCGTCCCCTGAGAGGAAGGGGAAATGAACGCTTCACACAAGTGCTCTCCAGCCTGTGGTGGGTGTGGGCTGACGAGAGGGCACAGGGCGGGGATGGGGGTCGGGTGGGGACAACGGTTGCCCTGAGATATGGGCACAGTGCCCGGGATCAGGCAGAGCTGAGTGCAGGCTGGATGGTTTACCCAGATAATGTCTGATTGTAGTGCATGTGTGTGTGCACATGGGTGTATGTGTGTGCATTTATGCACGTGCATATGTGTGTATGTATGTGCATGCATGCATGCGTATGCTTGCATTGTGTGTGTGTGTGTGTGTACATGCACACAGCCGCAAACTTCCCTTCTTGCTCGTGTAGAAGGGGATGAGAGCTGGGGATTGATTGCCACTTATTTAGCAAGTTGAGAAAATGGCACACCCGGTGGTATCCCAGAGCCCATCTAGTACAGGGACCGGAAACCCTTTTCTGTAAAGGGCCAGATTGTAAATATTTTAAGCTTTGCTGGCCGTACCGTCTCTGCCGTAACTATTCAGCTCTGCTGTTGTAATGTGAAAGCAGCCACAGACTGCTTCGTGTAAAGATATGAGTGAACCTGTGTTTCAATAAAACTTTATTTACAATAATAGGCAACAGGCTGATTTCATCCAGGGACCACCATTTGCTGATTCCCGACCTAGTACAAGTTTCTAGATGAGGAATTTGAGGCCAGAAAGAGGAAGCTCCTTGTCCAAGGCACCACTGCAGGGTCATGTAGAATCTGCTTAGAGTCCAGAATGGTCTTGCCACGTAAGAGCTTAAGACCTGGCTTTTGGAGGCAGACAGACTTACAGTTGAGCCCTGTCTTAACTGCTTATGTCTCAGTTTCCTCATCGGTAAAATGAAAATAATGCTATCTAATAGGGTCCACTTGTTCAATTCATTCAACAGATATGTTGGCTTCAACAAGATACATGCATTTTTATTTCACTCATCCATTCACATGACTGCTCACTGACTGCTTCTTCTGGACCTGGCACTGGGCAGAGTGACAGCAATGACGAGGACATAGCCCTGGCTCTCACAGATCCTCTGCTCCAATGCCATTTTCTTTAAGGAGTGTCTGAAGGCCACTGGCCCTGGAATTCCTGGGTGCTGGTTACAAATGTGATTTTTTTTTTTATTGTACTTTAGATGAAGGTTTACAGAACAAACTAGCTTCTCATTAAACAATTAGTATACATATTGTTTTGTGACATTGGTTACCAACCCCATGTCATGTTAACACCCTCCCGTTCTTGGTCTTGTGTTCCCTGTTACAGTTTTCCTGTCCCCTCCTGCCAACTACTCCTTGCCCCTGGGCTGGTGTGTCCCTTTAATCTTGTTTTGTTTTATGGGCCTGTCTAATCTTTGGCTGAAGGGTGAACCTCAGGAGTGAGTTCATTACTGAGCTAAAAGGGTGTCCGGGGGCCATACTCTCGGGGTTTCTCTAGTCTCTGTCAGACCAGTAAATCTGGTCTTTTTTTTGTGAGTTAGAACTTTCCTCTACGTTCTTCTTCAGCTCTGTCTGGGACCCTCTATTGTGATCCTTGTCAGAACAGTCAGTGGTGGTAGCCTGGCACCATCTAGTTGTACTGGACTCAGTCTGGTGGAGGCTGTGGTACTTGTGGTCCATTAGTCCTTTGGACTAATCTTTCCCTTGTGTCTTTGGTCTTCCTCTTTCTCTTTGTTCCCGACAGGGTGGGACCAATGGCATATCTTAGATGGTTGCTCACAAGCTTTTAAGTCCCCAGATGCTGCTCACCAAAGTAGGATGTAGAACATTTTCTTTTAAGCTATGTTATGCCAATTGAGCTAGATATTCCCCGAGACCATGGTCCCCACAGCCCTCAGTCTAGTAATTCGGTCCCTCAGGGAGTTTGGATGTGTCTATGAAGCTTCCATGACCTTGCCTTGGACAAGTTGTGCTGGCTTCCCCAGTATTGTGTACTGTCTTACCCTTCACCAAAGACAAATGTGATTCTTTGGCTCACTCCAGGAATCCTGAGTGTAAGGATTCAGGAATCTCCATTTTAGAGTGTTCTCTAGATGATTCTTACTTCATATAAGTTTAAGAATGTGGAGCTAGTGGGTGGGGTTGTGAGGATTAAATTAGATAACCAAGAACCAGTTGCCATTGAGTTGAGTCTGACTCATGGCTACCCCATGGGTATCAGATTAGAACTGTGCTCTGTGGGGTTTTCAGTGGCTAATTTTTAGGAAGTAGATTAGATCACCAGATCTTTCTTCCAAGGCATCTCTGGGTAGATTCGAACAACCAGCTTTTCAGTCAGCAGCCGAATGCATTAGCTGTTTGTACCTTCCAGGGGCTCTTTAAATTAAATGCGATGGGCAAATACTTAGCACTGTGTCTGGTGCTCAATAAGTGGTGCTGTTATTATAGCCAGTTCTGCTATGCTTGTTTTGAAAACATGAAGTTCTTCCAATATGATTGCCATACTAAGGAACAATTTGAACATAATCTGAATTTTGTGTTTGTTTATGCATGATTTTGTGGGTGATAAATACGAGATGAACACAGAAAACTGCACCCAGCCAAACCCAGCCACCGTGAGTGTTGTGAGCTACACCATCCACATCTGGTTACAACTTCCTATCTGATTTCAGACAACCCCTCCTGCCACAATGACTTACAACCTACAACCCTTCCTACACCCCCTTGTCCAAGTACACTTCAGGTCTTTTTCAAAGTCAATGTCATATTTACTGTAGTATTTATATATTTCTTAACCACTTAACGTGTGTAAAGCTGTGCTACTATTTTTATTAGACTCTTATCTCTTTTTTTTTTTAAATTTGCTGATGAAGTTTTCGAGTGCTGTGCTCCTATCCCGCTTTTCCCATGAGCACTGTGGGTTTTTTTTTCTTTTTTAAAACAATTTATTTTTTCGAGCATAAGAATAACAAGTTTATTATAGAAAATTCGAAAAGGTAGGAAGGAAAAACACCAACCATAGTCCTGCCACCTAAAGAACAACCATTTTTAAGAGTGTGCTCATGCATTTTCTTTAAACCTTAGTTTAGGTCCCATTTCTGATGTGACGGATGCCTTCCTTGAACTTCCTTCCCCAAATCTTTTATATAATGTTTGTACCACTCGCTTGTATGTATCACACACTATTGTGTACAGTTAGTTAACTTGATATGTGTCTTGTGTTTCCAGCTAGACTGTTAGATTCTTGAAATCTGGAACCAAGAGTTATACTTCTTAGTTTATCTCAAAATATCTGGTACATTGGCCCCAATATTTGATGACTGATTAAACTTAAATGAATACAAACCATTTGAGAAACGATATGAAATAGGCCAAGTATTTAGGTCATATGAAAGTTAAAGCTTTCAGGTCACCTATCTTGGTGACTATTGCTTTTCTGTTCCTGGACTCTCGAAAGCCTATTTAACTGGCCTCTTTCCCCATACCAAATCTGAGTAAGAAGCAGATTGATTAAGAGCCAGGATTTACTCAAAGATTCTCTATAAGGCATAAAGGTGAGAGAGAGAGAGATAAGAGGGAGAAGGAGAGAGGGAGAGAGTGAAAGGGGAGGAAGGGAGGGAGGGAAGGATAGAAGGGAAGAGAGAAAAATGGAGGGAGGAAGGAGGAGAAGAGAGACGAGAAAAGAAGAATAGCCTATACAATCTGGTGCTCAATCCAGTATGTGATTTGCCTCTAGCACTGTGTACAGGATCCCATCCACTTGTTCTGAGTCATACCCGATCTCACGAAGCTCCAAGTGAGGGAGGACAGAAGTAAGGACCTAGCTGACGTGGATACGTAGCTGCGTAAGCTTTGCCAAAGCCCTGAGCCTTCTGCAGCATCTCCAGGTGTGTATCTGTCTCCTTTAGTTTATCCTTTAGTTCTTGCTTTTCCTCTTTGGTTCTCTCCAGCTCAGCTTTTAGAATCTGGAATTCAGCTTGGCGATAACCCATGTGTTTCTTGCTCCAATACAAGCCTTCTGTCTCCTGGGTACTATAGGTCACCAATTCATGCTGGACTTTCTTGAATTCAGAATGCCAGTGATTCCGCTCCTGTTCCAGCTCCTCCACCTTTTGCTGGAACAAATTTCTTTCAGCCAAAACATGTTCAAGTTTTTCTGTGGTTCTCTTCAATTCTTCCAGCTCTCTCTGGTTCTTAAGTTTCGATGTATTATGATCTCCACTCTCCTCATAGCTTCTTCCTTTCTCCCCAGTGGCTGTGGCAGAGGTCACAGAAGATTCCAGGATTGAACTGCTTTTCTTCGCTCAGCAAGCTCCTCTCTGTTAAAGGGAATCAGCTGAACGGGAGCTCCTGAATCTCGAACACCTTTTGCAACACTGACGACAGCTACAATAGGCCCCTTGTTCACCTCTTCTTTGTTTATGCTTATGCTACCTCTGTTGGATTCTTCTGCTACCAGTCTTGGCATCTGATCTTCTAATTCTTCAGGGAGCAGGACTCCTGGCGCTGGCCTTGGGCCTCTGAATACAGAACTGAAACCTCCCTACCCTTACTGGTATTCTTGCTTGCTTCTGGGTATTCTGGGAAAAGGTATGGTGGTGTGCTTCTCTCAGCACTGGATTTATCATGGCTGTTCTACCCTTCGGGGTAGGCAACAGCTGCCTCTACCCTCTTGTAAGATCCAGGCATGGAATAATCTAGGCTCATTCTGCAGCCTTCTTCGTTTCTCTACAGGTTCCTCACCTAGGATCCATTTGTACTTAACTGGAACACTGAAAAATACTAGAATCCAGAGGCTTAAGTTGAAGAGAAGGAGTTCTGCTTTCTTCTTCAATGGATGGAGGCGGACGAGGGCTATCAATTTCCTCATATCCAATTGTCTTGTTATTAAATCCAGCCATATCCTGAACGGTAAGGATCTTCAGTGGATTAGTGAATACCTGGTGGTTCTCACTTTCCATAGGCACCTTCTTCTCAACAGTCTGATCTTGTTTGTTAGCTTTGCTTAAGTACAGGTCTTCATCAATGAGTTCTTGTTCCTCTGGAACAAGAGCATCTCCTATATTTTGGATGGGAATTATAGTAACAAAAGCATCTTGCAGGCAACGTAGATGGATCAGCCTTGCCAGGAAGCTTCCTCCGTTTAAGACACTCATCACATTGTACCCATGTCTGGTCAGGAATCTTCCTGGCTATGGCTGAGCACTCGAAATTCTCTTGACATGTCTTTTCCTTCCAATAAGCATTAAGCTTCTGAGCAAGGGTGTTTATTGTCAACCGGTACTCCTTTGTGTACTCAGAGTCTTGTTTGTTGTAGGCAGGTTTTAGGAAGTTGCACTCAGTGACTCCAATTACTCCCACACTTTCTCCACGAGTTGGCTTCACCTGGCATCCCACTTTCTCAAAGGACTTTGTGAGTCGGTTGTTAAGATACATCATTACTCCAAACTGGTTGTTATTCTTGCAAGAGAACTCATATGTGATTCTCACCTGCTTATTTGTGAAGGTAGGTTTATATACACCATATTCTACATTGGCCAGGCTCTTGGCAATCATCTGGGTAGTCATCTTCTTTTGATGTAGAAAAATTTTCATTCATGGCTTCATATACTCAATGCCACAAAATGCCCGTAAAGAATACTGTTTTTGGCAGCTCAGAGGTAACACCACGTGTCCCTTTTTCTTCTGTGTTGAAGTCTGATATCAGGATGTCATATTGATCTGTATCAAAGTCCAACTCAGACTTCCCATCTTTATTTCTGTGGATGTTCTAATGAGCACAAGAGTGCCTTTTTTGCCTGGGACAGCATCAAACTGGGACAGCAGGTCACTTTCACTGAGCATTCAGTGTAGTTTATGAGGTGTCATTCTACATCCATCATCAATAAAGGTCAAACAAGATTTATTCTTGACCTCCTCAACATCTATAAAGACTGTCCTGGAGGATACATCTGGATCTACAGCATCATCTAGCGGCTTCGCGATGGCACTGAAGGGTTGCGTGTGGCTGCTGGGGTTGCTCTGTAGGTAGTGGGGGCTCATCGTGCTCAGGTGGATCCTGAAGGCCTGTGGGCTGCCGCCTGGCCAAGTGAGCCCATAGCCCGGCACACCAGGGCCCGTGGGGGCCCCTCGATACAGGAGCATTTTTTTTTGGCCACCAGGGTACCCATTTCCTGCCGCAGGACTCCTCGCCCCACCGTCCCGGACAGGCCCTCTCTGACTTGCACTTGCAGCTGGCAGTGGCTGTCTTGGATGGGCCCTCCCTCACTCCCAGCACTGTGGTTTCTACTGTGCACTTTTGCACAGTGCAGTGATTTTTAAGGAGCATATATGTCATGTTACAGAAGGACTGCTGATATTTATAGCCCAGGCCTGCTGAGGCCTAGGCCAGTATTTTCCCACCTGTGTTCATTAAGAATGGATAGCCTATGCTGCAGTAACAAATAAACCTTGAAATCCCAAAGGCTTGATATCATAAAGGTTTATTTCTCCCTTGTCGCTCAAAGTCCAGGTCAGCTCGGTGACTTGCCAGTGTGGTTGCCTCCATGCTGTAACTCAGGAATCCAGGCTGCTTTCACTGAAAAGTGGAAGAGAGAACTGGAGGATACCATGGGGTATTTCCTAGACCAGCTCTGAGGGGTGGCTTAAATACTTCCTCCCACATCCCATTGGTCAGAAATCAGTCACATGGCCTGGACTTAGCTGCAAGGGAGACTAGGAAATGTAGTCTTCTTGTGTGTGTGTAGAAAGGGGAGCACAATTTGATGACTGCATGGTGATGTTTCAGCCACATCACTTTGCCTGATTCATTCACCTTTCAATAATCTACTGGCACTTACTCTATGCCAGTCATTGTTCTGGGCTCTGGGACTATGGTAGAGAAGAGCAAAAACAAAATAAAATGAAACTGAAAAAACAAATCTGCTTTTGTAGAGGTTACATTTTAGAGGGGAGAAATAGACAACAAAAAAATAAGCAAATATAACATGTCAACTAGTGACATGTGCTATAGAGAAATTTAAGAAGCATGGGTGTGTGGGAGATAGTTGGGAGTAGGGGTGGTCTTATAACTTTAAATAGGATGATTCGTCTGGAAGGCTGCTCTGAGAAGGTGACATTTGAGCAAATTCTTGAAGGAGGTTAGACAGGCAGCCATCTGGGGACCTGGGGAAGAGAGTCTCAGCTAGGGGAGCAGCAAGTGCAAAGGCCCTGAGGTAGGAACATGCCTGGAATATTGAGTGAACCACAGGGAGGTTAGCCTGGCTGAGAGTGGCTGGAGTGGACGGAGCGAGAGGGAAGTAGTAGGAGAGACCATCAAAGAGCCATCAAAAGCCAGATTGCTGAGGAGCTTGTAGGCCATTCTCAGGACTTAGAGCTTGAAATTGCTGAAAGTCATGTGACAGCTGAACTTGAACCCAGGGCATTGTACTCTACCTCCGGGCTCCACTGCTGTCCACTGGGCACCAATGCCTTTCATAGATGAGGAAAGTGGTGCTCAGAGAGGCTAACGATTTCCACTGCCCAGAATCATCATGAAAATAACACGAGAAAGTGGTGGGGCCGTGTACTGGGAACAGCAAAGTTTCACTTTACAGTAATTTGCAGTTAAGATTGAGGTTGTCGAGGGGGGCAGACCCTGGGGGCCCTGGGGATGGTGAGTCACCCCCTCACCCTTTCTCCAGCTGGAAGTTCAGTGGTTCAGACCCCCTGTTCAAAGACCGCATCTCACGCAAACGTTTAGAGGTCCTCGGAGGGGCTGCAGAGCAGGTGAAAATACTCTCTGACATTTTTTCTTCTGTGGGAAGGGGGCAGGCAGGGAAGCAGCAAAGAATTAAATTGATGTCGACATTTATTGCTTGTGAAGGCAGTAAAAGCATCACATGGCTTCCTCATAAAAAGTCATAAGGCCTATTTACAGTCCCCCATTATTATTCTGGTAATCCAAACCAGCAACTTTCTCCGAGAACATATGTGTTCAGCTGCGAACTTCACGACAGGAGGAACTGACTGGCGGACTCATCACACCCTCCCCCTCTCTTAATGGGGGGTGGAGAAAGCCTTGTTTGTTTGGGTTCATGCATTTTATTGATTCAGGACAAATGGCTTGTGGTCATTACCCAAAAGGTCAAAAGGTGCAATCTTGGCATTTTGTGGGCAAAAGGCAGAGGTTCTACACTTGGGCAACAGAACCCAGCAACTCAGAACCTCAGCATTCCTTCAAGTGGCCATAATGTTATCTCACATTTTAACACAGTTTATAGACTTTCTCAAGATGTGTTTGCGTGGCGTGTCCTAAGTTAGGGCAGCTTCTCTGGAGGACAACCCAACCACACGTATCAAAATCTAAAATGCATGTACCTCTGGATCCAGCAATTTCACACCTAGGGATTTAGCCTGCAGATAAACTCGGACATATGCCCAAAAGCACATGAATATGGAAATGCAAATATTTCACTGGAAATATTCAAGCGAATATGGAAGTGAACATATTAAATGGACGTTGAAACGCTGAAAGTGCTGAAGGCACCTGAAGTGTCTCTAGAAGATGATTAGAAATAATGGTACACGCCTATAATGCAAGATTCCAGTTGCCACCGAGTCACCTCTGACTCATGGCCACCCCGTCTGTGTCAGAGTAGAACTGCACTCCATAGGAATTTCAGTGGCTGATTTTTCAGAAGTAGATCAGCAGGACTTTCTTTCGAGACACTTCTGGATAGGCTCTGACCACCAACCTTTCGGTTAGCAGCTGAGCACATTAACTGTTTGCACACTCAGCCATTAAACAATTGAGGGAGTTCTCCATGTGAAGGTATGATAGTCAAGGTACAAGTTTAAAAAGTAAGATGTAGAACATTATCTAGATTATTTTTTAAAAAGAATCTCTATATATGCTGGTTTATGCATAGAAAAGTTCTGCAATGAGGCACTAGTAACTAATAAACATGTTTCTGGTAAGGAGGGAAACTGAAGGTCTTTAAAAAAATACACGTGCATTACTTTTTCAATTAAATATCTAGTAAAAAATGCATACTGGATCCTGGTGGTGCAGTGGTTAAGCTCTCGGCTGCTAACTAGAAGGTCGACTGCTCAAACCCACCAATCGCTCCAAGGAGGAAAGCTGTGGCTGTCTGCTTCCGTAAAGATTTACCGCCTTGGAAACCCTACGGGGCAGTTCTGCTCTATCCTATAGCATCACCATGAGTTGGAATCGACTTGATGACAACATTTTTTTTTTTTTTTTAAATGCATTCACATCCAAGGAAGGCAGCTATTCCATAGGAAAAGAATACTGGAACTAAACCCAGACCTTCTAAATCTGACCACAGCTGCCCCATTAACTAGCTGCATGATCTTGGGAAAATGACTTATTTCTTGGTCTCTCAATCTTACCATCTATAAGATGTTATTATCTACTTGGTAGAGTGGGTGTGAGGCTTAAATAAGGTAATATTTTGTGAAACTGTGAGGCAGTGCTGTTATTTTTTCACCCTTATAATGCATAAGGACTATATGAGGAAGAGTGTGGCATCAGAATTGGAGGAAGATTCATTAACAACCTGTGATATGCAGGTGATGCAACCTTGCTTGCTGAAATCAAAGAGAACCTGAAGCACTTACTGATGAAGATTAAAGACTACAGCCTTTAGTATGGATTACATCTCAACATGAAGAAAACAAAAATCCTCACAACTGGACCAGTAAGCAACATCATGAAAAATGGAGAAAAGATTGAAGTTGTCAAGGATTTCTTTTTACTTAGATCCACAATCAATGCCCATGGAAGTACCAGTCAAGAAATCAAACGACCCATTGCATTGGGCAATTCTGCTGCAAAAGACCTCTTTCAAGTGTTCAAATGCAAAGACGTCACTTCGAGGACTAAGGTGCACCTGACCGAAGCTATGGTATTTTCAGTCTTCTCCTATGCATGTGAAAGCTGGACAATGAATAAGGAAGACTGAAGAAGAACTGATGCCTTTGACTTACGGTGTTGGTGAAGAATATTGAATACACCATGGACTGCCAGAAGAACGAACAAATTTGTCTCGGAAGAAATACAGCCAGAATGCTCCTTAGGAGCGAAAATGGCGAGACTTCATCTCACATACTTTGGACATTATTGTCAGGAGGGACCAGTCCCTGGAGAAGGACATCATGCTTGGTAAAGTGGAGGGTCAGCAAAAAAGAGAAAAACCCTTAACGTGAATGATTGACACGATGTCTGCAACAATGGGCTCAAACATAGCAATGATTGTGAGGATGGCGCAGGACAAGGCAGTGTTTCGTTCTGTTGTACATAGGGTTGTTATGAGTCAGAATTGACTTGATGGCACCTAACAACAACTAATAACATAATATATCAATTTTCTTTTTAAAAATTTGTTGTTGTTGTTGTGAGGAATATACATGGACCCGGCCAACTTAAGAAAAAAAAGGAAAAAAAAATTAAAAAAGAAATTAATTGGAAGGATTTGGTGTATGCCCAGAGGAAATGCTAAGTGATTAAGACTTGGAAAAGACTGGAGCTAGAGCAGCTCTTGTGACTTGGGAACAAGGGAGCAGGGTCCACTAATGGAATGAATCAGCTGAAACTATTTTGCTCCTTCCTTCACTCTGCTCAAAAGCCAAAGTCCTAGGGCAGAGAATCCGACTGGCCAAACTTGGGTCCTGTGCCCACCCACTTGCTTATGAAAGGAGGAGCATCCTGATTGACAGTAGGCTTCACCTAATGAGGAAGGTGATTAATTTCCTAAGGGAAACAGAAGAGTGGTAACCAAACGAGGAAGAGATGTATTCTAGGTGGGCAACAAGCCAAAATGAAACAAATAGTATAGTGGCTGTTCTTTTATAGTATTAGGTAGTGGTAGGCTAACTGTGAAAGAGCCCCGGTGGCACAGTGGTTAAGCACTCGGCTGCTAACCAAAAGGTCGGCAATTTGAACCCACCAGCCACTCCATGGGAGAAAGATGTGGCAGTCTGCTTTTGTAAAGATTTACAGCCTTGGAACCCCTGTGGCGCAGTTCTACTCTGTCCTATAAGGTCACTGTGAGTCAGAATTCGACTTGGTGGCAATGGGTTTTTTTTTTGGTTGTTGTTGTTTAGGCTAACTGTTGAAATAAACAACCAACATTTCAGTGGCTTAATAAATAAAAGTTTCTTTCTCATTCACACAACACTCTAAAGTTATGGCTTCTTGGCCATGTGGCTCTCCTGGGTTGCCTCTCCACACAGCCATTCAGAGTCTCAGGCTCCTTCCACGTGCACCTCCACATCTGTCACTGTACCCTCTCAAGCTGGCTCAGACAAGGGAAGCTCTGACAGAGGATATACTTGCAGGGTTTTTTGGGCCAGAATCCAGTCATGTGGCCACACTGAACCACAGCTGGGAAATAGTTGAGTTTTGTGCTCAGAAGGAAAAGGCAAAAGTCTGGTGGCCAACTTGTCAACGTCTGCCACTGGGATCACAATACAGAACAAGCGAGGTATTGTCATTCCAGACTCAAGGGCCTGTGATTCTCATGCTTGGACCTAATGCAGTCATTTCTCCTCTTTGGACCTCATTCTCTTCATCTGAAAAACGAGAATGTTGGAAAAGATCCAAGATGTCCCAGGTAACTTTTTTCAACAGAGCTCCATTGCAGAATCCCATGTAAAAATAAGACAGACAGCTGCAGAACTGCTCTGGCTGATGTGGAGTGTGGGTGGGGGTCCCTGAGCCCGGTGCACTCGCAGGCTCAACCGTGGACCTTCTCAGGCCCTGCAGATCACGTGTGCAGGCTGTTGTTGGCCTAGAGAGACTCCCGTCTTGACATGACCCAGCCAATCTTTGGACTCTTTGGGGAACTTTCAAAACTGAGCTGTGTTCTCAATCTTGGAAAAATCTGAAGACACTTGAAACCAGGGCCGTTTTGGCACCCCTTCTTGCTAACCCTGGGACGTGCCTTCTCCCTGCTCAGAACCACCTGCTTGGCTATCCAAACCTTCCTGTACCACAATTTATTTATTTTTACCGCAGGGAAATGTTTAGCATAATAAATCGTGTGGTTCCAGCCTTTTCTGAACTATTTCCACGAAAAGCAGATCTTGAGTCAGTCTTCAGGCCCTGACTCACCATCGGCAGAAGCAGTAGGCCCCTGTGGTGGGAAGGGAGAAGGTCTTCGCTGGGACTTTCCAACATCAGAGGAGTTTAATGGGCACATCTGCTTTGATTAAAAAGGAAAAGGAGCAAGGATGGAGGGGTGATATCACTTTACAGAACAGTAGACCGTTCCAAACCACGTTACAGATTTTTTTACAATAATGATTTTGAAAGGGAATTCATATAATTCTGGCAATTTAGACATTAAAGTTTCAAAGCTCTAATGGACCCAAAATAAATATATACATATTTTCCACCAATTTCAAAGATAATAATCCTAAACCCGAAACTAATTTATTCTCATTTTTTTGAATCTGTTTGCTTTTTCCTAGAGTGGAGTAGGTTGGAAGAATCAGAGCAGGGAAGGACACGTGGACTCCCCTGAGCCCCTTGCTTGGTTCTGGAACCTTGGATCTTTTGCTTGAGCTGGGTTCAAAACAAAGGTTTTGCTGCATTTAAAACTGCTTGAGTCACCAACATCCTCTGGAAGTCTCCAAACCTGTCAATATTTTCTCCCTCTAGAGGTGGAATCCTGGTGGACTGGTGGTTAAGCACTCGGCCGCTAACTGAAAAGTCAGCGGTTCTAACCCATCAGCCACATTGTGGGAGAAAGATGTGGCAGTCTGCTTCCTTAAAGATCACAGTCTTGGAAACCTTATCGGGCCATTCTACTCTGTCCTGTAGGGTCTCTATGAGACAGAATCGACACATTGGCAGTGGATTTTAGAGATGGCATAAGTAGAACAGAATTCCAGGCAACCCAGGAAATGGCCCCTTTGGGAATGCTGTCCTAACAGGGAGCCAGGAATCTCCCAAATCCTAGTATTCTCCAGTTTCCTTAGAAATAAGTGTCTACATGAACAAGAATGTCTGGCCCATCTGGGTTTATACTGAGACCAACCTCACATTGTTCAACTGACCTAACTATAGGTCTCAAGGGAAGGAGAAGACACCAACTAAGCTAAGGTTGGGTGAGCTTCCCCCGGGTCACATAGGACTCTTACTTCTAATGATGTGTTTCCAGGGTCTCAGCGCATCTTCCACATTTTCTTGGTTTGTAAATAGAGAAGCTCAACTGCATGGAGCAACTTCAACAGAGGCTGCAGGAGGAGAAAGATAAAGCACTCCAACAAAGGGTTAAGAAGGGCTCTGGCTGGGAAGTAAGATGAACCTAAGTTTGAATCCCAGCTGTGCCTCTTATTGTCTCTGGGAACTTGGACCCAGAGAAAATAGGGATAATGGTACCAACAGCTATCTTTGGTTCACACACTCTGCTGCTAACCGAAAGCTTGGAGGTTTGAGTCTACCCAGAGGTACCCTAAAGAAAGGCCTTCCAAAAAATCAACTGCTGAAAACCCACAGGAGCACAGTTCTACTTTGACACATATGGGATCACCAAGAGTTGGGGCTGACTCGATGCGGTTGGTAACTGATAATCTTATTATCCTGGGGGACTTAAGTGATAGAACACAGGTAAAATGTTTAGCACTGTGTCTGGAAAGTAGAGGTGCTTGATCAGTGTTAGCATCTATCATCTATGAATCAAGGAGCCCTGGTGGCACAATGGTTAAGTGCTTGGCTACTAACCAAAAGGTTGGTGGTTCAAACCCACCCAGTGGCTCCACGAGAGAAAGACCTGGTGATCTGCTCCTGTAAAGATTACAGCTTAGAAAACCCTATGGGGGCAGTTCTACTCTGTCACATGGGGGCACCAAGAGTCGGAGTCGACTTGACAGCACCCAACAACAATATCTATGATCAGATAGAAAAGTAACGGCATCACTCAGAAAAGGAAGAAACTCCTGGAGTGTCTAGGGGAAAAAGATTGAATACAGGGGATTAGGTGCTTTCTAAACTGTTGAAGAGCTAGAGGAACGAGGATCAGGGAAAGTTGTCACTTGTACTCAGGTTTCCCACTAACGTTTGGATAACCAGGAGTTGCAGCAACTGCAGGAAACCACCACTGATGAACCCAGAATATTCCAGCTGCTGGCCCACTGTACTGAGGCCGGTGACTGGCGGGAATACCAGGCAGCTGCTGCAAAGCCTCCTATCTGCCAGTTCCCCCTCTTGCCAGGACAGCAATGTCCTCAGCCTTTTCTCCATGTCTGTGATGGTTAAGGCTGTGTGTCAACTTGGCTGGGCCATGATTCTCCGTGGTTTGGCAGTCATATGATGTTGTGATCACTTCCATGATGAGATTTGATATAATGTGATCACCTCCATGATGGGATCTGCTGTGAGTAGCCAATCAGTTGAAAGAGAATTTCCTTGAGTGTGTGGCCTGCAGTGAATATAAGTGGATATTCTGGCAAGGCTCGTGGGCTTCTTCTCACTCTGGATCCTGCAGCTGGCTCCTGTTCATCTGACCTCTGGCTCTTGGGACTTGAGCTAGCAGCTTACCGGCAGTCTTGCCTGCCGATCTTGGGATTCATATCTTCGCAGCCTGTGAGCAAGAGCCCTGCTCTCTGACCTGATGACCCTGGGTTTGCCAGCCCCTGTGGCTACATGAATCAGCAGAAGCCTCTATCCTGACCCACGGACTTGGGACGTTCCAGTCTCTACAACCGCATGAACCATTTCCTTGATATAAATCTCTCTTATATGTATTTGTACGCTTTGCTGGTTTTGCTTCTCTAGAGAATCTAGCCTAAGACAACATCCCAAATCTTGTGTGAATAGTTTTCCTTGCTGGACTGAATCTAGAGACCCAATGGCAAGGGATTCTGGGAACTGTAGTTTGCAGCCTTCTAGCCCCTGATGTATGAGGGATAGGTGCTGAGTTCCATCTGAGTGATCATTTCCAATATCGAGTGATAAGCTCATCCACTGGCCTTTTTAATAGATCATCACTACACAAACAGAACCAAGGTGAAAACTCAAATGGTTGGAAATATCTCCTTCAGATGCTTGGGCTTCAAATGTGAGACCGAAAAGGTCATTGCCATTAGAGTGGTTGGCAACCTGGGTTTGAGACTTAGGCCATGTATCTTGAAAGGGTGGTGGTTAAATTGAAACCGGGGTCTCTGATTGAAAGAAGAGGACCAGCCTGACTACCTCTGCTCTGTGAAGTAAACCCCACCCCCACCCTGCAACATGAACACACTCAAAGATCAATTCCTTGTCTGAGTTCCTATTATATACCTGCTCTCAACCACACCTGGAGCCATTTTCTAATGGCTTGCTCTATAAAGCAGCTTCTCCCGAGATAGTTTTTTTTTTTTTTTTTTTAACTTCTTGAGGGCTGGGAGTATGCCCTGAAACCTTCAAAACCCACAAAGAAATGTTTCTTAAAAATAATATAAAAATATATGCTCATTAAAAAAATTTAGAAAACATAGAGAAGCACAAAAAACAAAATGAAAATCTTCCATGATTCTGCCACTCAGAGTTAGGTACTGCTGATATTTGGTGACTACATTTCCAATTTTGTTGCTAATGGACCCACACATATATAAAGATGTAAATATGTTTACTCATTCACACAAAGTTGTTGTTGTTAGCTGCCATCAAGTTGGCTCCCGACTCATAGCAACCCACGAATAATGGAATGAAATGCTGCCTGGTCCTGTGCCATCCCCATGATCAGCTGTGGATCAGGCCTTTGGGATCCAGAGGGTTTTCGCTGGCTGACTTTTGGAAGTTGATCGCCAGGCCTTTTTTCCTAGCCTGTCTTAGTCTGGACGCTCCACTGAAACCTGTTGAGCATCATAACATACAAGGTTACTGAGCACCTGGTGCCTGCCTGGCACTGACTACAATCTGTATCATTTACAATCATCATAACCATAATGACTGATGGCCCTCCAAGAGGCAGTGTGTTTCTAGGTGGAGGGAGCTTCACAGGGGCAGCACTCCCGGCCTCTCTGTCTTCCCTTGAGCTTCCCTGTCCTCCCTGTCTTTGGGACCCACTGCAGCCAAGGCCTGCACTCCCCAGCCTCTGGCCTTAAGTCCCACAGGGTCAGACCCCCACGAGGAGCCTGTGGGTTCACTGCTCTGCTGTCTCTGGGTATATCTGTGTGTTCTGGAGAGAAGTAAGCACACAGGAAGGAGCCCTGGGGAGAAGTAAGCACATAAGCAGTGATTAAGCACTTGGCTGCTAACTAAAAGGTCGGCGGTTCGAACCCACAAGCACCTCCGCAGAAGTAAGATGTGGCACTCTGCTTCCATAAAGATTACAGCCTAGGAAACCCTATGGGGTAGTTCTACCATGACCTATAGGGTCGCTATGAGTTGGAATCAACTAGACATCAATGTGAAGTGCATAAGCCCCCTGAACAAACAGGTCTATCAATAATGAAACTGATGCTCCCATCTTCACCGGCCTGGTCCTGCGTCCCTCTTGCCATTGGTCCATGCTTGGGGGAGGGAGAAAGGGGGTCGTGTATCGACCCCTAGGCACCATGCCAAGTGCTCACAAACATTGTGAGCAGTCGATATAATTGTGAACATTCCTTCAGGGTGAAGGAACTAATGCACAGAGAGGTTACATCACCTACCCGAGGTCACGCAGCCAGTCAATGGGAAGCTGGGTTTTGCCCCAGCTCTGTCTTCCGTGGGTTGGCGTATTTAACTGAGGACAATGCAGATGGCAAAGAGCCCAGCTCTTGCCTTCTTGGGTGTGTCATCTTTGGGACAGGACCCCAATGACCCAGAGTGGGGAGCTGCCTTGGACCCCAGAGCCAGATTGCCAGGGTAGCCTCCATTCAGTTAAGGTTATTATTCCCTCAAAGAGGGGGAGAGAACAGAGTGCTGTCAGAAACAAAAGTGGATGCCCCAGCGCTCCCCTCCTCCAGAAGTCCATCTCCAGAGGTCAGCTTGACAGCCCTGCTGAACAAATCCCAAATACCACCGCTTCCTGATGTGGGCTGGGAGGGGAAGCATTGGTTCCCACTGAATTCTGAGCACCTGAGCAGCAGAAAGTCTGGGCCGGTTGGAAAGAGGGAGAGCACGCTCCTGTGAACCATGCTGAGATACTTGTGCCTGTAGGGGAGGGACAACCCCAGAGCAGGGTCTGGCTGGGCCTATGTGAGGTTAATTTGGAATTGGCAGCTGCGTCCCAGAGAGCCTTGGTCCCCTCATGGGATCTGTGTGTTCCTGGAGTCTGCGGTGAGCAGGAAATTAGTGGCCAATGTCGCCACTGTGACCCATGTCGCCGGAGGACTTGCTGTGCTCAGCAGCAGGCATATCCGGGCAGAGCTTCTGGAAGAATCCATCCTGCTCATTACTGGCTCCGAGCGGGCTCCCAGAGGTCAGGCTGGGTTTGTTTGCTGGTCTTGGGAGTCAGGAAAACTTAGTCGATTTAGCTGCTTCAGCAACATAGAAGCACCCAGATCCCATCAGCATGCTGCCAGGGATAATGGCAAACCCCAGGTTGAGAAGGAGAGGGAGTTGTCTGAGAAAGTGGAATGGGGACGAGAGGTCAGGGCTCCTGTGACACTGACTTACAGATACAGAGGGACTGACTTAACTGATGTATAATAACAGCTGGGTGGTGCAAACGGTTACTGCACTTGACTGCTAACTGAAAGGTTGGAGGTTCGAGTCCACCCAGAAGTGCTTTGGAAGAAAGGCCTGGCAACGTACTTGAATCCAGAGAAATCTTTTCTTCCCAGTTGTAAGATGTATCAATACCCAAGCCCTAGAAATAAAACAGACTCTCAAACCTTATTTTAATTGAGCTTAAATTATATTCTTGGTGAAATATGACTCTGCAATGAAGATTTCTCTTTCTTCAGCGCCTTCTCTTACAACACTTGGCCATGGTGTCCCTGAGTTTCCTCAAATGGGTTTTGTAGATATTTGTCTTTTTTCGCCTTACGGCTTAAGTTCTTCTGTCGATTATGTATCCTGTTTGGGGAAGTTGGTAAATAATCCCTCAGGAAGTTGAGACATAGTGGCAATGCTTTAAGAGCCACGAGGGACTCGGCACTTAGGACCTTAAACATTCATGAATCCAGTCTTGCTCTGAGATGGAAATTCAGAACCCAAGACTCACAGATGCAGCTATTTTCCAAGATGATTAGATGGCTTCCCAACTGAAGAGCTGCCACGTTGTTTAATACTGTTGGCATTTCCCCTGGCATGGCTAGAGAGGCGTGTGAGTACCTGCTGTGAGCATTCCCACCCGAGGAGGCGCCGAGAAGTGTGCTCTGTATACATGAAGGGGAAGAGCATCAACATGGCACCAGATGCGTCCATCGGTCCTTCTGCTCCAGCCTTGGTGTCTCTGCTAAGGCACATTCTTGATATTTTGACTGCTAACCATAAAGTTGGTGGTTCAAGTCCAGCCAGAGGCACGTCGGAAGAAAAGCCTGGAGATCTGCTTCTGAAAACTCAGACATTGAAAACCCTGTGGAGCACAGTTCTACTCTGACACACAGTGGGTTGCCATGAGTTGGAGTCGATTGAACAACTGTTTTTTTTCTCCCCTCTGTCTCCAGAATGCCTGGGTGGCAGAAATGGTTATGCACTGGACTACTAACCGCAAGCTTGGTGGTTCAAACCCACCAAGAGGTGCCTCAAAGGTAAGTCCTGGCAATCTGCTTCTGAAAGGTCACAGTCTTGAAAACCCTGTGGAGCAGCTGTATTCTGCACACACAGAGTCGCCATGAGTCACGATGGCAACTAACAGCAACAAGTGCACGCCAATGTAAAGTGGAGGATTTGAGGTAAATTCCCAAGTAATTCAAGTCCAAACCAGTCAGTCAGCCATACTTGGAGAATGATTCCCAGTAAGACCAGCCTCTCTCTTTCCCAAAGGAGAACAGTTTTACGCCTCAATGAAGTGGCTGTTTCAGCTCCAAGTAGAACTTGGGCTTGAAGTGCCTGAATGACTGTTCATGAAGACCCCAGGGAAGGACCCTGGAAAGGGAAATCAAGGTAGGCCCCAGAGGCCACTCCTGGACTGGTTGCCCCAGAGATCCGGGATCTGGAACCCGAGGGACAGCTTAGCAGGGCTGATGTCGGGTCCCTGTGCACAGAAAACCTCTGTGGTGCTGATGCCTGGCCGGCCCCTTCTCCTCCCAGTGGGATCTTCTGCCTTCCGACGTCTCTGTGGTTCACCTCACTGCTGGTTCCCTCCTGGGTGCGACCCAGCCGTGTTACCAGTGAAAGAGAACAAACACCCTGCGGAGTCTAGAAGACATTCTGTCCTCCCACAGCCCTCTGTCCTCACTGCCAGCTTTGTGAGAACCATTCTCTCCCCTGGAAGCCGCAGGGAGCAGGGCAACCCTGACGACAACTACGACGCACAAACAGGCCAGGCTTCCACCCAGAAAGTGGGGGCCTACTCTCTCTTGCCCTCATCTTGGCCCCTCAGGGTTGCCCAGGGCCTTGGAGAAGTCTTCTCCTTCGCCTCTCCCTGCCCTCTGCCCCAGGGACCTGTGGTGGGAATCTGGAAGTTCAAAGGTCTGAGGTCTTTTGAGACTTAGTTTCCCACCCTTAGGAAACAAGGCTGTTCTGTGAGAAGCAGACAGAGGGACCCGAGGCCGCAGGGTGTTGGGAAGGCCTGAGTTCTAGTTTGCCCAGAGGGTTACCTTGGAGAGACAGTGTCTGAGTGAGAGTTGCTTCTCCTAGGATTAAATACAAGCAGCTACCTGCTGTGCTGGTCTGAGGGTGGCACAATACCCTACCCCATCCCGCACTGACCACACTTCACCTTCTTTCCGAATGACAGGACGGACCCCTAGACCAGGAGATTTTTATTTTAACACCTGAGGGAGAATGGCTTTCATGGGCTCCTTTCTCCAGACATGAGTCCCTGGGGGGTGCAAATGGTTAACATGCTCAGCTGCTAACCAGAAGGTTGGCAGTTCAAGTCACCCAGAGGCACCTTGGAAGAAAGGCCTGGCAACCTACTTCTGAAAAATCAGCCATTAAAAACCCTGTGGGGCACGGCTCTACTCTGACACATATGGTTGCCATGAGTCGGAGTCGACATGGGAGCTGCTGGTCTTGGTTTCTCCAGACAGCTAGCTGAAGCCTGTGGTGAAGGAGGGTGGGGAGGACCCCCAAGGCTGTCCATGTCCAAAACTCTGGAACCTGTGAATTGTAACCTTATAAGGCCAAGGGGTTTTGCAGATGTGATTAGTTAGAGTTGAGGATCTTGAGATGGGAGGTTATCCTGGATCATCCAGGTGGGCCTGATGTCATCACAAGTGTCTTTATACAAGGGAGGCAGAAGGCGATTTGACACAGAAGGGAAGAAGGCCATATGACCAGCAGAGCTTGGAGGTCACAAGCCAAGGAGCAGGTGCTGGAGGGTTGCTCTGTGGTGGGAATCCGGAAGGTCGAAGGTCTTACGTCTCCTGGAGGAGTCTATGCCCAGTGTTTTGTTGATGCTCCATGTCTTGCATACAGTAGGTGTTCAATTAGACTTTCTGGATTGGATGGAAGTTTGGAAGGCCAGAAAACAGGGAGTCATGTTAGGGAGTCACAGGGCCAAGAGTCCAGCAGATCAATACAAACAAGGATAAAGTCCTGCATTTAGGCTTAAATAAATAAATCAGTTGCCAAAGTACAGGAGCGAGGTGAACGGGCTTGACTGTGAAAAAGACTGCAGACTCCAGTGGAACGACTAATGCCACTCATACATTGCGACAGGCTGTGAATTGTGGTCATCAGCATGGAGAAGTTCAAGCTGTATAAAGCAGTATTTCCTGAAATACACAGATTATCGGCCCGAGGTCCTTATTAATAAACAAATGCTGGGTTCAAATGGGCAGAGGAAATGCTACATCCCCTGTGCCCCTCTTGGTGGTTTAAATTCACAATGCAGGTTGGCATATTAAAGGCTCTGAGAAGGTGTTTTGTTTGACCCAGTGTTTCCCATACTTATTTAATTACGGGCCTTTTAGTAAGGCAGTGCCTGCTGATAGTATCCATGGGGGAAGATATTCCTGGGGGAAGTCCTGAGATGATGCTGAAGCAGTGGTTTGTGGCCAGGGTGTCCAGAATGACAGGAGTTTCAACCCCTGACTGTAAGGCCATGGGATGGCGACTGAGATGTTGGGGCCTGCAGGGTGCAGTGTCAATTGGGTCACACAGAGTGCTCCGAATGGGTCCAGGCCTCACTCAGCCTCTTCACGACTCCATGTGTTTGCAATTGCCCGGGTCACGCCTGGGAACAGCTGGCAGGATAATTGAGTGCTCAGTGGGTACCGGGAGGTGGGGCGGGTAGGGCCCAAAGAGTGGGGATGTCCACTGGCCGATAGCCCCGCAGCGGGATCCTCTGCCAGCCCCGCGGCGTCCCTGTAAACACCTCAGTCTGACCCTCTGTAGCTTCAGGAAACATGGGCCCTGGAACCCGCCGCCGGCCTGCGGCAGCTCCATGCTGGGCCACAGCCGGGCCTGCAACGCCTGTGTTTCTTGGAAGAGACCGGGGCCTATGACTTCTCCGGCCTGGGGAGGGGCATGTTAGAGCCTGCGTGATGGAGAGTGGCCTGGGCCCCACCCGGCTCAACTCTTGCCCCAAGTAAACACTTCTCGGAAGATGATCACAGAGTTGCCGGCTGGACAGACGCCTGGAGACATTTCCTGTGCAAATCACTCACTTGGCTGGGGGAAACCGAGGCTAGGGTGGGAAAAGGGTTTGCCCTCATCTGGGGCCGGGTGCCACGGCCTGGGCTCTGGCACATTCTGACAGCCTTGCTGGGCAAGGGTTCTTTCCCTTTCAATGTTGGTTTACAGTTTATTTCTTAAAATCCCCTAAAATTGTAAAACAAACAAGAAAACAGAGATAAACAATGATTCTTTATTGAGGTTTGAAAACACAAAATTTAATTTTTCCAGATACCTGATTAACTGTGCTATTTTCTTTCTTACTGCTTGCACAATTAATAAAATAAAACTTGATTAAAAAAAACCCATCGCTATTGAGTTGATTCCGACTCATAGTGACGCTATAGGACAGAGTAGAACTTCCCCATAGGATTTCCAAGGAGTGGCTGGTGGATTCGAACTGCTGACCTTTTTGGTTAGCAGCCGAGCTCTTAACCCGTATGCCACCAGGGCTCCAAAACTTGACTAGTCTTAAAAAATGTCTGATTATAGAAATTTTCAAATGTATGCAAATTTGAACTAAGCCCCATGTACCTATCACCCGGCATTAATGATCAGCTAACCAATCTTGCTTCCTCAATTATTCCACCTGCTCCCCCAACTCTGGAGGATTTATTTATTTATAAAATAATTTTTGTTGTTGTTGTTGAGAATATACACAGCAGAACATGCACCAATTCAACAATTTCTACATGTATAATTCCTTGACATTGATTACATTCCTCGAGTTGTGCAACCATTCTCACCCTCCTTTTCGGACTTGTTCCTCCCCCATTAATATGAACTCACTGCCCCTTGAGCTTCCTATCTAAGCTTTCGAGTTGCTGGTCTTGGGATTGTTTTGAAGCAAATTCCCAATAGTATATTTTTTCATCTGTAAATATTTCAGTATACATCTCTAAAAGATAAAGATCTGCTTTTTAAAAAAAGTTTTTATTTGAGATAATTATAGAGTCACATATAATTGTAAGAAACAATAGATTCCTTGTACCATTTAGAATTTTTTGTTAAACATAACCATAATATTATTATCACACCTAAAATATTTAACAATAACTATGTAATATCACCCAAAATCCAAACAATGTTTAAATCTCCCCTAATGGCTCATAATTTTTCTTTCTACAGTTTGTTTGATTCATTAGCTTTTAATTTAAAGTGTAATGTGCATCCATTGTAGAAAATTCAAACAGTCCTAACTTGTAGAATGTTAAAAGTTCCTTGTTTACAGTCTTCTCTATCTGGTGAATGCTTCCCTTTGTATTATAGGAGTTTAATAGTAAAAAACATATATACATATATAGAAGAGAGATGAGCAAAAAAGGGGAAAAACTATACCCTGATCTCATACCTGGAAACCCTGGTGGTGTAGCGGATAAGTGCTATGGCTACTAACCAAAGGGTCGGCAGTTTGAATCCACCAGGCGCTCCTTGGAAACTCTATGGGGCAGTTCTCCTCTGTCCTATAGGGTTGCTATGAGTCCGAATTGACTTGACGGCCACGGGTTTCGTTTTTTGCTTTGGTTTAATCTCATACCTAGAAATAACCACCAAATCTATTTCAAGTTTTTTCCCCTTCACCCAGTGTTTTTTAGTTTAAAAAAATTTTTTTTTAATGCAAACTTTAAAATATCTAATACTTCATGTGCTAGCCTGAAAACAGTTGCAGACTTGTTAGTGTTTTTTCTTTGTTAACTCTGAGTGGGATCCAAATAGCAGTCAGGGGTCTTTTGATGATCGGAGGGCTTCCTATCCAAGAGGCTTGGACAGAATCAGTGAACCTGGATGGAAGAAGAAAAGAATCTTTATTTTCTCTAACCTCTAACCGAAATTTAGCATTTCCTTCCATTCTGAACGTGGACAACAAACCAGTAAAATTAACAGAATCTGTGACTTTTTCACCAGTGAAATCATAGGCATTTTCTTATCATAGTATGATCGTGCCCACTATTTTGGAACATAATTTGAGCTCAGCACCACTTCGAGTCAAGGTAGTCATTAGACTCTTTGAGATCTGTTTCTAAAAAAGCACATATATGACTATATCACAATTAAAAATATTTTGGTAACTGTACTTCAATATAAGTGTTTCCTTTGTAATCTGAGAATTTTATCTTATGCATTTAAAACATTCTGAGAAGGGGCTCATTGGTTTGTAAGATTTCCAAAGGTCCATGGTCCCCAAAAGTTTAAGAGTCCCTGGATTAGAGAGAAATGTTTTTTTTTCCTAAGCCTTCAGTGATGATTTTTTTTTCTTTTAAAATTCACGACTCCTTTATAGAGATCAATTGCCTCCTGCTTCTCACCCTTTCTCATTTTTCAGGGTCAAACACACATTTGGCGCCAGGGTCCAGGGAGGGAGGCAGCAGGGAGCAGCGATGTTGGGATGTCTGTGCGGAGGGAGCCAGGCAGGGCTGTTTTCTATGGCTCCGTGCCCTTGTGTTAGAGCAGCACACAGCTGGTGCTCACAACGCTGTGCCTGCCGTCCCGGGAGGGCTCATTTCAGGAGAAACACCATCTTACGTCCAGAGAAACTGCTGTGTGGCCTTCTGTGGTCACTTGCTATTGGAGAACGTGGACAGGGTGATGGGCATGGCCAGCCAGCCAGACAGGAGAAGGAAAACCAAGCCTTCTCGACTTTAGGAGGGGACTCTCTCATGTCTTTGCTGCCAGGTAGAGTGACCAGGAAGCCACGTGGGCAGTCTACAGGCAGCAGATCCCAGCTGGCATGAAGAATCAAAGATGGCGCTATTGTGTATGCCCCCCAGTAATGGGAAGACAAGAAGCACTTCCCATGTGATCTCCATGACCCATCACGGAGGGACATACACACTGGGGCTCAGAGAGGGAAATGCGGCTTGGCCGTGGTCACATGCTCATCAGTGGCCAGGTGGAAATTCTAACCTAAGCCTTCTGCCACTGTCCCCAAGCCCATGGTTTTTGCTATTCCAGTATAACTGTTGAAGTAATGTAAATTGCCTGGAGCAACTGGTCAAGGAAGTCAACGGAAAGTGGTAAAAGATCATTCCAGAGGAGGAAAGAGTTTGGCTCTGAGCAGGGATCAGACAAATCCTATTAACCAAAGGTCACTCATGTATTTAAAGTTTCCCATGTGCCAGGCACTGTGCTAAGCGTTTGCACCTGTTTTTTCATTCATTTCCTGCAGCTGCCCTGTGGCAGCTGGTAGGTGCCAGCAGGGACACTAAAGCCCACTGCTTGTTCCCAATCCCAGCCTTGCCCTTAGTAGCTGTGGAACCTGGGCAATAACTTAACCCCTCTATACCTCAGTTTCCTCATCCATAAAAAGGGGGTAATAATGGTACCCCCCACGGAGTTGTTGCAAGCGTCAAATGAGGTATTAAATGCTAAGAGAAAGCATCGCACAGAATGTATGAGTTTCCTATTGCTACTGTAACAAATTGCCACAAGCTTAGTGGCTTAAAACAACACAGATCTATTATCTTACAGCGCTGGAGGTTCGAAGTCAGACATGGATCCCCCTGGGCTGAAATCAAGAGGTCGGCAGGGCTCTGTTCATTTTTGGAGGCTCTAGGGGAAAATTTTGTTCCCATCTTTTCCAGCTTCTAGAAGCTGCCCACATTCCCTGGCTCCTGGCCCTTTCCTCCATCTTCCAAGCCAGCAGGTAGCATCTTTCAGCACAGTCACCTTTCCTTCTCTAGCCTCCTCTCCTGCTTCCCTCTTCCACTTTTCAGGGCCTTTGTGATTACACTGGACCCACCTGGACAATCCAGGCTCATCTCCCTATTTTAAGACCAGCTAATTAGCAACCTTCATTCCTTCTGTAACCTTTGTTCCCCTTTGCCGTGTAATGCAGCATATTTACAGGTTCTGTTACGGCAGTAACGTGGTTTGGAGCCGCCTGCCTCAATAGCAAATTCTGAGACAGGGGTGAGGTGAACAGCAAGAGTTTTATTATATATCAATATATAGGAGACAGAGGGGAAGAGATTCCTCCAAAAGACCCATCTCCCCAACTGGAGATTGGTTGAAGGCTTTTATAGGGACAGGATTATGGGTCTTAGAAGTTTGTGTTAGTTCCCCCTTGAGGTGGTCATGTCTCAGATGAGT
Source organism: Dugong dugon (assembly GCA_030035585.1). NCBI lineage: Eukaryota > Metazoa > Chordata > Mammalia > Sirenia > Dugongidae > Dugong > Dugong dugon. The sequence continues at coordinate 32,460,441 of CM057478.1, forward strand.
TAATCTTTTACTGGTATTCTTGGGGGTTATTTGGCAACATTCTTGGGGATTATCTGGCGACTTCCTGGTTTTCTTGTCACAGGATGGGTGCTTTGTTCAGTTTTTCATCCTTAGATCATTATCACTTGTTTTCCTCCCTCCAAGGAGGAACATCGGTTAATCTTAAACATTTTGTAGAGACTGGAACTGGAGGGACAAACAAGATCATGAAGCAATGTGGCGGTTAGCAACGGGGAGTAAATAACTGAGCCAGGCCTACGCAGCCTCTTCCAATCCCCCCTTTTATTGGAAGTTTCTCAATCTCAGGAAACAGGGCGTCGCTTCTCTTCTGGCTACTTCCTGCTGGTTAGGGGCGTTGGCTGGGGTGAGAAACCTCCTGATATGGACTAGGGGCCATAGGCAGGGGGTGAGTTAGAGTGGTAATTGGCTGCATCTTGGAGAATTAGATGACACTTGTCCTCAGAGCTTGAAAAAGTGGCGTCCTGACTTACCAGGGTAGAAGTTTCTCTAGCCTTAAGAGTACTTGTAGTTCCTTTTGTTAATATTCTTATAAAACAGGGAACACAAAAACAAACTAGAAAAATCACTATTCTTAAGGTTGCTCTTTCGCGCTCTTCTATGGCCCACTTAGCCGGACCTACTGGAGTTAGGGTTGAGACTACACATGGGAGGGTCAGAGTGTCCCCAGCTTGCAGTGTCAGTGTCTCCTTTGCCTGTAGGATCACCGGCACCTTTTCTGTCCAGGTCTCCTGGAAAAATAGAAAGATAGAGGGAAATAAGGTCAAAATGATTGTGCTATAAGCTTCTTGAACTTGTACTTCAGCCCTGAATTGGAAACAAGAGTATGGTGGCTCTTTGTTTTCTGCTTCTTTCTCGTCTTCTGGCAGGGCTGCTTTTACTCTCAAGTGATGCACCCACGCGGCTACTCCTGTTAATTTCAGAGATGAGTGGGCGGTCAGAACTTCAAAAGGTCCCTCCCACTGAGAGGCCAGTTGATCTTCCTGGGGCTTGACTCTTCCAGGTTTTCAACAGGACCTGATCTCAGATCTCGGGGTTGGAACCTGTGGAGGGGAGTGTCAGAAGGAAAAGACAAACGAGAAGAAGCATACTGATTAACAGTGTTTATGACAGTTCTCAGAGAACGGACCCAGTCAGAATTCTCTACTTCGGTCATCACTGAAGTGGGGAAAGTCTACTTTTTCAGGAATGGTCTCCCATATATTAATTCATAAGGGCTTAATTTAAACCTGCTTAGTGGGGCTACCGGGATTCTGAGCAGGGCAATGGGGAGAACTTGTATCTAAATACAGCTTGTCTCCTGGCAAATTTTCGCCAAGGACTTTTTCAGAGTATGGTTCATCTTTTTGGTCTCTCCGGTCAATTGTGGTCTCCAGGCTGAGTGTGATTTTCAATTTATATCTAAAACCTTATTGACTTCTTGGGTGACTGTTGCCATAAAAGCTCTTCTGTTGTCACTCTGTACTGAGATTGGAAGATCAAAATGGGGTATGATTTCTTTGAGTAACGCCTTGGTCACTTATTGGGCTCATTCGGTTCAACAAAGGAAAGCCTCCACCCACCCTGAGTAGGTGTCCACAAAAACCAGCAGATACTTAAAATTTCCATGTGTCCGCGGCATTATACCACTGCCACCTGAAGGGGATCATTGAGTGCCTTCAGGACTTCTAGGATTTCTGGTACATGTTTTATTTCTTTGTTGACAGATATCAGAAGTCCCCTTTCTTTCTACAAGGCATCAAGTGAAGGACGAGATGGGCATATTTATTATCAGTATACACAGTCGTGTGTCTTCCTATTCCTAGTTGCAGGGCCTGCCTGAGGACTGTGAGTTCAGCCTTTTGAGCCAAAGTGCCAGCAGGAAGTGGAGCTGCCTCTAAGACCTCAGTTCATGTCACCGCCGCATATCCTGCCTTGTAGCATCCTTCATAAAGAAAGCTAGCACCATCTGTATACATTTCTATCTCTAGGTCAATCAAGGGAACATCTGAGCGATCTGGTCTGCTAGAATAAACTTCCTCAATTATCTCTAGGCAGTCATGTACAGGGGCATCTTCCGAAATAGGCAGCAATGTGGCAGGATTGAGGGAGGAGACAGCCTTCAGAACCAAGTTTGAGTTGTCTAACAAGATTGCCTGATATTTTCTCATCCTTCCTGCCACGAGCCAAAAGCCCCCTTTTGTTCCAAAAGGGTGAATTTCTCTGCTTTCTGTTAACAGGTCACATGTTGCAGCCACGGCTTGAAGACATCCCCAGGCCACGTTGTCCAGCTGTTTTGAAAAGTAGGCCACCAGTCGCCTGGCTGGTCCCAGGGTTTGAGTTAGTACTCCCACAGAAATTCCCTGTCTTAATATCCGTCCATTCAATGGCAAATAGAGGCTGAGACTCGGGGTGCAGAGGAATACAAAAGAAGGCATCTTTCAAGCCCAGTACTGAAAACCAAGCACACTGACTGGGTATAGTAACCAAGAGGGTATATGGGTTTGGCTCAACCGGATGAATGTCCTCTACTATTTGGTTGATTTTTCTTTTTTTTTTTATTGTGGTAAAAAATATATAACAAAATATTTGCCACTTCAAGAATTTTTGCATCTGTAATTCAGTGATATTAATTCCATTCATCATGTTGTACAACCATTACCACTATCCTTTTTCAAATTATTCCACTGCCAATAGCAGAAACTCAGTGCCTCCTAAGCAATGACTTCCCCTTTCCCTTCTCACCTACCCCTGGTAACCACTAATAAGCTTTGGTCTGCATACATTTGCCTATTTCATATAAGTGGGATTGTGTAGTATTTGTCCTTTTGTGACTGAGTTATTTCACTCAGCATGTTTTCAAGGCTCATCCATGTTGTGGCATGTATCAAGTCTTTTTTTTTTTTAATAGCTGAGTAATAGTCCATTGTATGTATATACCCCATTTTGTATATCCATTCATCTGTTGATCTGACATTTAGGTTGTTTCCACATTTTAGCTATTGTTAATAGTGTTACAAAGAACATTGGCATACAGGTTTCTGTTTGTGTTCTTGCTTTCAATTCTTTTGAGTATATACCTAGGATTAGATTGCTGGGTCATGTGGTAGTTCCATGTTTCACTTTAAAAAAAAATTTTTTTTTTATTGTACTTTAGATGAAGGTTTACATAACAAATAGTTTCTCATTAAACAGTCAGTACACGTATTATTTTATGACATTGGTTAACAACCCCACAACATGTCAACACTCTCCCTTCTCAACCTTGGAGGACCTTTTTTTTTTGGTGAAAATACACATAACCAAAGATACACCATTTCAAAAGTTTCTACATGTACTATTCAGTGACATCGATTACATTCTTCTAGTTGTGCTGCTATTCTCACTATCCTTTTCCAAATTATTCTATCACAATTATCTTCAACTCACTGTCCCCTAGGCTTACCATCAAACCTTTTGAGTTGCGGTTGTCAATTTGATCTCACATAGATAATTCTTTTTTTTTTTTTGTACATTAGATGAAGGTTTGCAGAACAAATAGTTTTTCATTGAACAGTTAGTACACGTATTGCCCTATGACAATGGTTAACAACCCCACAACAAGTCAGCACGGTCCCTTCTCAACATTGGGTTTCCTATTACCAGCTTTCCTGTCCCCTCCTGCCTTCTAGTCCTTGTCCCTGGACTGCTGTACCTCAGTTTTATTTTATGAGGCTGTCCAATCCCCAGCTGAACGGTGAACTTTGGGAGTGACCTCACCACTGAGCTAAAAGGGTGTCCGGGGCCATACTCTCGGGGTTTCTCCAGTCTGTCAGGCCGGTAAATCTGGTCTTTTTTGTGTGAGTTAGAATTTTGTTCTACATCCTTTTGCAGCTCTGTCCAGGACCCTCTGTTGTGATCCTGGTCAGAGCAGTCAGTGGTGGTAGCCGGGCACCATCTAGCTGTACTGGACTAAGTCCGGTGGAGGCTGTGTGTCATGGTTTGAATTATGTCCCCCAAAAAATATGTGTATCAATTTGGCTAGGCCGTGGTTCCTGGTACTGTGTGATTTTCCTGTATGTTGTAAACCTGCCTCTATGATGTTAATGAGGGAGGATGGGTGGCAGTTGTGTTAGTAAGGCAAGACCTGATCTACAAGACTGGATTGTGTCCTGAGGCAATCTCTTGAGATATGAAAGACGAAAGTGAGCAGAGAGACAGGGGGACCTCATACCATCAAGAAAGCAGTGCCAGGAGCAGAGCGTTTCCTTTGGACCAGAGTCCCTGCACAGAGAAGCTCCTAGTCTGGGGGAACACTGAAGAGAAGAAGGCCGACAGAGAGAAAAAGCCTTCCCCTGGAGCTGATGCCCTAAATTTGGACTTTTAGCCTACTTTGACTATGAGGAAATAAACTTCTCTTCATTAAAATCATCCACTTGTGGTGTTTCTGTTATAGCAGCACTAGATGACTAAGACACCGTGGTAGCTGTGGTCCATTAGTCCTTTGGACTAATTTTTTCCTTGTATCTTGTTCTCTTCATTCTCCCTTGCTCCTGAAGGGGTGACACCAGTGGAGTATCTTAGATGGCTGCTCACAGGCTTTTAAGATCCCAGACGCTACTCACCAAGGTAGAATGTAGAACATTGTCTTTATAAACTCTGTTATGCCCACTGAACTAGATGTTCCCTGAGACCATGGTCCCCACAGTCCTCTGCCCCACAGTTCAGTCCCTCAGGGAGTTTGGAAGTGTCTATGGAGCTTCCATGACCTTTCCTTGTACAAGTTGTGCTGGCTTCCCCAGTATTCTGTACCGTCTTACCCTTCACCAAAGTTACCACTTATCTGTTGTCTATTTAGTCCCCCCCCACCCCTCCCTTCCTTCATAACCAACAAAGGTTGTTTCTTTTTGTGTGTAAACTTTTACATGAGTTTTTATAGTAGAAGTCTCATACAATATTTGTCCTTTTGTGATTGACTTATTTCACTCAGCATAATGTCCTCCAGTTTCATCCATGTTATGAGATGCTTCACAGATTCATCATTGTTCTTTATCGTTGCACAGTACTCCACTGTGTGTATGTACCATAGTTGTTTATCCATTTACTGATGGACATCTAGGTTGTTTCCATCTTCTTGCTATTGTGAGCAGTGCTGCAATGAATATAGGTTCACATATGTCTACTCATGTGACGGCTCTTATTTCTCTAGGATGTATTCCTAGGAGTGGGATTGCATTTTGTAGTGCTTTTTTTTTTGTGGTACTAATGTTTTCTTTGTTCTTCTTACTCTCCTGTGCTGAGTTCCTTTTGTTTGTGGATTTTTTTTCATTTCTTTTGTTTTTTTAGGTTTTGTTTTTATTGAGACTTTATGTTTTTCTTCTTTATTTTGATGAGTAGGTTTGTTAACTTGCTTTGTGGTTATCTTGAAATTTACCCTTATTTTCCTAGATTTGAAGTAGTCTATTATTACTTGGTATCACCTTGCCTTCCTCTCCACTAGAAGGTTCTATACCTACAACCGTTTATTCCCTCTTTTATTGCTCTGATGCTGTTGTCATTTACAGATTAATCTCTCTGGTTCCCTGTTGTAATTCTTTTGGTTTTGCATAGTCCTTAAGAGTTCATTTCCTAGGTTGGTATCTGGCTAGTACAATCCTGTGTCCTGTATTCAGCCTGTGGTCTGATGTTGTTTGTTCTCAGACTGAGGGACTCTTTTTAGTAAGTCTTGTAAGTTTGGTTTGGTTTTTACATAGTCCCCTAATTTCTGTTTATCTGGAAATGACCTAATTTCACCATTATATTTGAACGACAGTTTTGCAGGATATATTATTCTTGGCTGGCAAATTTTTTCTTTCAAGGTTTTATATATGTCAGCCCATTGCCTTCTTGCCTGCAGGGTTTCTGCTGAATAACCCGAGCTTAGTCTTATTGTTTCTCCTCTGTATGTGACTGTTTGTTTTTCTTGAGTTGCTCTCAGGATTCTTTGTTTGTCTTTGGTTTTGGCGAGTGTGATTATGATATGCCTTGGTGATCTTCTTTTGAGGCCTATCCTATATGGGCTTCGTTGAGCTTGGATGGTCAGCTTTTCATCTTTCATGATATTGGGGAAGTTTTCTGTCAGCAATTCTTCAATGATCTTCTCTGTGTTTTTTGTTTTCTGCCTCTGTTCTGGAACTCTGATCACTTGCAGATTTTTGCTTTTGATTGTATCCCACATAATTCTCAGGGTTTCTTCTTTTTTCTTCATTCTTTTTTTGGTTTTTCCTCAAACAGAGTTGTAGTCAAGTGTTTGTGTTCAATTTTGCTGATCTTGTCTTCCATCATTTCAAACCTGCTCCTCAGCCCTTCTATGACACTGTCCATTTCTGAAATCTTGTTGTTTATCTTTTGGATTTCTAATTGTTGTTTTTGTATGATTTCTAGTTGTGAATTTATTTTAGCATTTTGTTCCTGTATTATTTTCTTGAATTCTCCCATTTTTTTGTCTGTATTTTCCACGAATTTGTCTATTTTTTCCTCATTTTTGTCTGCTTTTTGCTTCAACTGTTGGATAATTCTGAATATTAGAGACTTGAATTCCCTATCAGTTAGGTCTAGTGCCTTTTCTTCTACTGGAAGATCATTTGGTGTTTTATTTTGGATGCCTACTGGAACCATCCTGTCCTGTTTTTGTAAATGTTTTGATATTGTCTGCTGTCTTCAGGACATTCAGTGGTTACTTTCCTCGTGTATTGATTGTACATTTGTTTGTTTCATCCTGCTTTTTTGTTTTACTTGTTTATGTCTGAACAGGTGGCCTGTGCCTTCTTTGTTGTTTGCTCATCTGTGGGCACGATACTTTTCACCTCTTTCTCCAAGGGGCAGGGTCAATCACTCAGGTATGGTACAGCAGGGCAGGTCCAGCTGAAGGGGAGCTGCTGGGATGGGTTGTTTGTGGCATGTGCCAAGGCTGGCAGTGTGGATGGGGAATCAGTGCAGGGCAGGTTCCAGTAGGCCGTGACTGTGCTGCTTGGGAGAGTGATGTTCAGTTCACAGTGCAGGTAGCCAGGAAGTAGGGGGTAGATTGTGATGTGTGGGGATAAGACAGGTATGGGAAAATGAGAGAGAGGAGAGAGGAACAGGAGCCAAAAACATACACACAAACAAAAATGACTGCTAAGGAAGATTGCTATTGGAGTGGAGAGATGAGAGGCTGAGAAATGGGGGGAGGGGGGAGAAAAAGGGTAAAAGAAAAAAATGAATAAATTGAGAAACTGGAAATGAAGAAAGACAAAAAGGGAATAAGAGAGAGAAGAAAACAAAACAGAGAAACAAAAAAAACCCAAAACCAAAACAAAAGGAAAAAAAAAAAAAAAGAAAAAAGAAATGCTCCCAGGGATGTCCCTGTGTGTCTGCGCAGAATAAGAGAGTAGCTTCCAAGCCACGTGGTACTGTCCGGCTAGAAGGGGCTTCCAAGCCGAGAAAAGAAAAAGAAAAGAAACAAATCAAAACAGAATAAATCAGAGCAAACAAACAAACAAAAAACCCTGGGGGTCCCACCAGCGTGGCAGCACGGGCCGGGAAGCAGTTTCACAGTTGAGGGGTGTTCTGCAGCCTTTTAGGAAGAAGTAAAGATGGCGCATGGAGCCAAGTATTTGAGAGAAAGGAGGGGGAGGTGGTGAGAGGTAAGGAAGAAATCTAAAGAAGCTGAAAAAAACACCAGCAGCCAACAAAAGGCGCTTAGGGAGCTGGCCAGTGCAGGCATGTGGAATCTAAGCAACACCAGGGTGAAGCTGGTGATTCCTGGCCAAGAGACTGAGGCTGCAGGAAGCAGAGGAGGCTAAGTGGGGGTGAAGAAGAGTGGGGGGTGGGAAAGCCTATACTGCTGGTTACCAGTTGTTCTGTCTCCTTCTGGAAGCTCCATGAAGCTGCTTTCTTGTACCCCCTGTTCACTGACCTCTGATAGGAGTCCAGGATGGCGGATCCATGCTGCAGTAGCTGATAGGCGACCTCTGCATGTATCTCTCCTCACTGTTCTTGGTCAGTTTCTTCCTCCATTCGGTGCTTGGCTGAGTTCTTTATCTCTTCATTTGATGCTTAGGGTTTCAGGATTGACTTGTGACTCTGTTTGACTTAGTTTTTCTGATCTTTGCTGTGGAGGGATGGCATGGTGCTTCTGACTATGTTGCCCAGAAGTCTGGTTGATTTTTCTTAGGTCTTCAGCAGGCCAATATTCTCTTGTTCCCAGTTTCAACACTAGTAAGATAGGGGTGTTGTATGGAAACTGGCAAAATTTTAAAAGTCCAGTTTTTATGTATCAATGCACCAATGGTGCGATCCCTTCCAAAGCTTCCTTGCGGAAGGGATATTGCCTCTGGTTTATGATAGGTGCTCCAGGTATTAAAGTAATTTTAATTGGTGTGGCTGACTTGGCTCGCCCAGGCCTTTCTTACGCCCAGACCCCTGGATTCACCTGTTGTTGAATATGGAAAGGAATGCCACTAAGTGTCGCTATTTCTTCTTGCAACAGTGTCACCTGCAAGGCGCATGTGTTTTCAGACAGGATCTGTAGAAAATGGAAAGGAACAACTCTGCCATCCTATTTGGGTTACTCTGATAAGGAGGATTGTGATTCTTCCAATTATGCAAGTCAGAGGTAAAGAAAGGAGTATGTGCTAACATTGTTCCTCCTTCAGCTGGAATTTTTCTCAGAGGAAATTACCCTGCCCAACCCCAGCAGTACCCTCACCAAAAAAAGTACGCTGACGGGTGTGTGTAGTGGGGAGACCATACCCGATGAAGTCGGACACTTACTTCCTGATTCCCTTCCTTTGTCAGTTCCTCTCAAGCTGACTGGACTAGAATCAGGCTTGGCCCTTTCTGTGGGGGACTCTGCTGTCATTCCTCAACCTGACCTATGGGCTTCTACCGTACCTTCCCTGTATGGCAGGGGGAGCTGAAGCAGTTATCGGGGCTATTCCTTCTAAGGGGGTAACCCTCCAGTGAGGATTCAGGAAGCACTTTGGCCTTCAGCTTTCCCTAGAAAAGAACGTGGTTAGAGGAATTTAAAGTTTGATAGAGATTTAAGAAAGCTTGAATATAGGAAACTTTGTCCCATTTTTTCCTACAATACAAGTCAAGCTGAAAAATAGTGCCTTAAGCCAAAGACCCACTTTGGAGCCAATGTTACTGGTCCCCCAGCTGGTATAGCACCATACATTGTTACATAAGCATATCACTTTCTTTCTTGTCATAGGCTAATAGCTATACCTCCTCCAGTTTGTTAGAATGCAGCCTACAGGAGATTTGGCTGGGATAAATGGGCCTGTGCCCATAATAGGTGTTTGTTTATGCATAAGCATCATCAGTAACTGCTTTTCATGTGCCTCAACAGCAAGTACATTTTGCAAAACCTCAGATTGAGTATTAATACAAATATAGCAACATTTATCTATTAAGGCACAAACTGTTTCTTGAGAGACTAACAGGAAGGCTAATACTATTCTATTTTGTAAAATCATAGCTCAAATTTCAGACACTTCTCTGGTTATGATAGTTACAACTTTGCTAAGCTTACCAACAGAACTTCTAATTCAAGAGTTACAATATCTAAACCCATTAGTTAGATACTTCAGGAGAAAGGAAAATGATTTCTTATATCCAGAAAGTAGGACCTAAAAACATCAGCAATATTCTCACATAAAACCCATAGTTTCTTTTCATTTACTCAGTCTTATGCAGTTAATTTCTGTTCCACATGATTCTGGATCAGCCACAGTCTGTGAACTCATCAGCTTTTGCATAAGAGTTCTGGAAATTTTGATTGAGTCTAGTCACAGTCCTTTTAGCAAGTCCAACATAGTCCATGTTTTTGTTGAGATATTTTGGTCAAACGTTTTCAGCAAGTCAGCAAAGTAAAAACTTATCTACTGATGACAAAACTTAATATGACCATGATTAATTCATAAAAATAATATTCTTAATAGTAAAAGACCTGATAGAAATTAATTACAAGCACAATGTAAAGGCCAGATGAAATCAGTTAAAGTTTAGATTAAAAAATATTTCTAAATATAACCATTAACTGTATTAAAAGAGCTTCAGATGTAATACATAATAATTTTGAGACAAAATACCATATAGTCAGGATATACCAAGAATATACCAAGATTATCAAATCTCTAAATACCTGAATTGTAATAAAAAAAACTTCATAGGTAAATGATGTGAATTCCCCAATCAAACCATTGGCTTTAATGATACTAGATTCAAAAAGATAAAGTTGCAACCAAGTTAGCAATGAAGAAATAATAATATTATAGGTCACTGTGAAGAAACAAAAGTTATTTAACCAAGGGTCTTAGAGTAAAAACCTTAGCTTTCTTTTCTAAAAGCCATGCGACTTAGTATTCAGACTCAGGAATCTTACTCTAATGAGAGGCCAAACCTTCGTCTTCCAGGCAGATTACACAAAGAATAAATTAACCCTTTAACTCAGAAATCAAAAGAAAATTTTGTTATTTTAACAGCTGGAAACCTAATTCTTTGTTTTATATGTTACTTAACATTAAAACTCCTAAAAATCTCATAAATTAAACCATTAAACTTTAGTCAGACAGATGAAACTTGACCATATCAAATAAATTTCTTTTTCAATAAACCTGTAAATGTTGCCTTTGTTGCATAGCTCTTATAGTGCATCCCTTTAAATGGCAAAAATGAGCATACTCATTAGCAGACTTAAATATATACATACATCCTTCCTCTTGTGGCATAAAAAGACAAAGTATATAAACTTAAATTATAACGAATATCTATTAATTTAATATCAGTAAGTTACATAAAATATCTTGAGAATTATTTTAAGCCTGTATATAATGAAACATAACTGTTGTTGAAAGAAAGTCTGTGTAAATATTCTAATTTTCATTTAACTTTTACTATTTCTCATATTTTTCCCAACCTAATTTTAGCCCTTAATGATTTTATCAACTGACTTTGGAAATCACAAAGTCTCTGTTCAATTGACCAATTTATATCAAAGTTTTTCCAAGTGGCTATTAAAAGTCTAAATCATAAGACAGACAGAAGATGCAGTTTCTTCTGGATGAAGAAAGAACTGAGGTTCTATGACCAGCCTTACAAAAAACAGCAATTCTTAGCCATAACCTCCAACCTGATATAAGACAGACTTAGACACAGCGCTCTAGACCAGAAGCAAGCTCTTTCAGGACAAAGGGAGACAGAAAGACGACATAAACTCACCAGACAATACCACACAAAACAAGAATAAGTGGATCCTAGTTTCTTAAAGTGTAAGTAGCAATTTTTGGTAAGATCAACTCGATTTAATGGAAAAAACAGGTTCTAGATAAAACTTATCAACTTGCCAGAGCCTCAGATGGAGAAATAGTAGATCTTTTGACAAAACCTGAGCATCAAGCAAAGTTCCATAAAGGAAAAAACAGACAACACAAACGGAAGCTCCTTTTCCCAAAGTGGTCACTGAAATTCCAAGTTACTTCTAGTATACTCAGTTTACAGTGTTTTTAAATATGAACCCCAAACCAGTGAACCAGTGGGGGGTGGGTGGGTGGGAATCCAGGCTCATTTATGAAAGATGTTAGGTGATAAGGTTCAAGCTTTTGGTTTCCTTCTTTCTGAAGCTTTCTCTTAATATGGGGGGCACTTTGTCCTATAAAGATTATATTGACCATTCTGGCATTTTCAGGCTCTCAGGATCCAGATCAGTTAACTCGTAAACATGGTCTTAAGATACTATGGCTGTCTCAAGAACCAGTCTCACCTGGGGTATTTTCACTTTCCCTAACAGCCAAATCAGGGCTCCTAAGTAGATGGTATAATACTAGTTACGCACAGACGATGGACAGGACAGACAAAGAACCAAAGTAAATGAATAAATCCAGCAAGCTGACAGAGGTGCTCTAGACCACTTCAACGTCCCATTCGGTCCTGTCTGCCAACAGAGGTGCTCTTAGAGAATCTCAACCTCCCAGACACGCTTATGAGCACTCACACACCCTGGAACCAGGACTCTAGAGCCACCAGGAGTCTCTTCTTGAGAGCCTACTCATGGGGTCGGTCTTCTGGGACGCATCCCGCCCCAGAAACCAAGGGCTCAGGTCCTGCTCCGGAACCCTCGGGCCTGCCCTATAAGCCCTGGCCCTGAGCACAACAGGGAGAGGAGTCATGGACTCACCTTGGGATCCCTCCTATGCAGGTCTTGCTTTCTTTCACCCACCTCTTTTGGCGCAATTGGGGACCAGTGATGCAGTGGCAGACCCAGGTCTGGCTGATAGTCTCCCCAGAGGCAAATGAAACTTCTCGGGGCCACTTGTCAGGAGAGCTGTTGATCAACCCTAGGCCCTGCCCTGGGCCACTGTGTCTCAAGCGGCTGAAGCTCCCCGTACGGGCCACCAAATTTGTTACCACAATAACCTGGATTGGAGCCGCCTGCCACAATAGCCAATTCTGAGACAAGGGTGAGGTGAACAGCAAGAGTTTTATTATATATCAATATATAGGAGACAGAGGGGAAGAGATTCCTCCAAAAAACCCATCTCCCCAACTGGAGATCGGCTGAAGGCTTTTATAGGGACAGGATTATGGGTCTTATAAGTTTGTGTTAGTTCTGCCTCGAGGTGGTCATGTCTCAGATGAGTTAATCTTTTACTGGTATTCTTGGGGGTTATCTGGTGACCTCCTGGTTTTCTCGTCACAGGATGGGTGCTTTGTTCAGGTTTTCATCCTTAGATCATTATCACTTGTTTTCATCCTTCAAGGAGGAGCATCGGTTAATCTTAAACCTTTTGTAGAGACTGGAACCCGGAGGGAAAAACAAGATCATGAGACAATGTGACGGTTAGCAACGGGGAGTAAATAATAGCTAGCGGGGCCTATGCAACCTCTTCCAGTTCTGGGGATTAGAACGTGGGCATCTTCGGGGGCCATTATTCTGCCAACTGCTCAGAATAAGTGCTACATGTGACAGCTGCTATGCCTAAGATGTTTCCCGTTTTACTGGTGACTGTTAGAGGTTCCCTTTGGACACTGAGAACTTCAGGAAGCTGAATCCATTCATCCATTTCCCAAACATTTAGCCTCAGGCATTGTGCTGGGTTCTGGGACGCAGTGGTGCTGCCTGCTCCCATGGGACTTAAAGCTGGTGGGGAGATGGACAACGAGAAAGGAAACGAATGAAGACCAACGCTCAGTGGTGATGGGTGGTGAAAAGGACACGGACAGCGTGCCATTCTAGACGTCCATGGTGGGTGAGGGAGGGGGTCCGGGAAAGCCTCTTGGCGCAGGTGACATTTGAGCTGTCCCCTGAAGGATGACAAGGGTTCAGGCATGAAGGAGATAAGGAGGGATGAGGATTATGGAGGTAAATCTTCTAGAAGGGTTCAGAGGCGATAAAGGACTTGGTAGAAGAGGTCCGTGTAGCATAGTGAGTGAGGGGCAACCACCACCACTGTCTGTTTCCAAACCTTTTCATAACCCTTTGCAGAAACTCAGTGCTGGAGGTATGGCAGGTGTGGCAGGTATTGCACTGGCGCCACCGAGCAATTTCTGTTAACCTGGGATGGCCAGCAGCGTATCTACGAAAAATGGCGCCTATAGCAAGCACTGAAATTGTGCCCCTGTCCAAACGTCTGACACCCCTCTTTTAGATAACTTTCCCATAATCCAAAACCAAACCCATTGCCATCGAGTCAATTCTGACTCATAGCGACCTAATAGGAATAGGGTAGGACTGTTCCACAGGACTTCCAAGGCTGTAATCTTTATGGAAGCAGACTGCCACATCATTCTCCTGTGGAGTGGCTGGTGGGTTCAAACTGCCTGCTTTTTGGTTAGCAGCCAAGTGCTGACCCACTGCACCACCAGGACTCCTTTTGCCATAATATCGCTCAAAAATGCAAGTCAAGTTCATTAATCTTTTAATTAACACATTACCATGCTTGAGGAAGGACATTGGACCGTATCAGCTTAACAGAAACAGCTCAGTGGCACCAAGTGCCCAGGGCTGGTGCCATACTCTAGATATGACACTATGTACCCCTTAAGCAGTTACTCCCCACTCCCCTTCCCACCCTCCCCTGGTAACCTCCAGTAAACCTTTATCTCTATGCCTTTGCCAATTCTGTATATTTCACATAAGTGGAAGCATACAGTACTGGTCCTTTTGTGTCTGGCTTTTTTCACTCAGCATGATGTTTTCAAGCTTCATCCATGTTGTAGCACGTATCAGAGCTTCATTTATCTTTATGATTCCACTGTGTGTCTTTTTAAAGAATGAACTGTTGAAGTTAACACTCATAAAACCAACACACACCCTCATGCTGTTTCTTACTTGAAATACCCCACCCTGCCCTTCCGCCTAATCGCGCCCCACTCCCCACCCGTATAGCACACCCTGCTTCTTCTCCAAGGCCCAGCTCGGATGTCACCTCCACTACATGCACCCTTCCAGACAGGACGGAGCTCTTCCTTCTTTGGGATTCCGCAACTCTGCACAACCCGAGTGTGGCTTGAGCACCTCCACGAGGGCTCTGAAATACACACGCCCTTGAATAGAGCAGCAGTCTGTGAGTGTTTGGCTGAGTCAGTGGAGAGATGGGTGGGTGGTATAGGGTGTTGCATGGTGGCCACCAAAAAAAAAAGTCCATGTCCTGACCCCTGGAACCCGTGAATGTGACCTTATTTGGAAATAAGGTTCTAGCAGATATCATGAAGTTAAGGATCTCAGGTGAGGTCATCCTGGATTAGTTGATGTTAGGTGCCATCAAATTGGTTCCGACTCATAGTGACCCCACGTACAACAGAACGAAACACTACTCGGTCCTGCGTCATCCCCACAACTATTACTGTGCCTGACCCCATTGTTGCAGCCACTGTATCAATTCATCTCATCGAGGGTCTTCCTCTTTCTCGCTGACCCTTTACTGTACCAAGCATGATGTCCTCCTCTCGGGACTGGTCTCTCCTGATAACATGTCCAAAGTATGTGACATGAAGTCTCTCCATCCTTGCTTCTAAGGAGCACTCGGGCTGTACTTCTACCAAGACAGATTTGTTTGTTTTTCTGGCAGTCTGTAGTATATTCAATATTCTTCGCCAACACCATAATTCAAAGGCATCAATTCTTCTTTTGTCTTCCTAATTTATTGTCTGTATGCATTTTGCATGCATATGAGGCCATTGAAAACGCTGTGGCTTGGGTCAGGTGCACCTTAGTCCTCAAATTGACGTCTTTGCTTAGTCCTGAAAGTGACATCTTTCCTTGATTACAGTGGGCCCTAAATTCAATGACAATTTGTCCTTATAAGAAACAGAAAAGGAGACAGAGAAGACAGAAGCAGAGATTGGAGTTATGCAGCCACAAGCCAAGGAACACCTGGAGCCACCAGAACCCGGGAGAGACAAGGAAGACTCTTCCCCTACAGCCTTCAGAGAGAGCACAGCCCTGCTGACGCCTTGATTTCGGACTTCTGGCCTCCAGACGGTGAGAGGATACATTTCTGTTGTTTTAAGGCCCCAGTGTGCAGGAATTTTCTACAGTAGCCCCAAGGAAACTAATGCAAATGGATTGTGCTCAGAAGGAATGCTGTACCCAACACAAGGGGTTTCGAAATGTCACATTCGCTCTGCTGATACCACCGCCCCTTCGTCCACCATGGTCAAGCTCCTCTCCTCTCCGTCCATGCCCCAGTCAGCTCGTGTTTGCTTGTTGTCATCTTTCAGCGGCTTCATTTCCTGTCACCCTTGTTCCTGAATGAAACTGTGGATCAGGTGAGCAGGGAGGAGGGGGTGACACAACACGGGGCGTCTGAGCTGAAAAATGACTTGTGGGGGGCATTTTGAGTTTATTTGAATGAGAGGCAGCATAGCAAAATGGCCAAGAGGGAGGGCTTTGGAATAAGGCAGACTTGGGCTCAAATCCTGCCTCTGTTAGAGTTAGTAAGCTTTGGGGCTACTTAACTCCTGCAAGTCTCAGTTTTCCCATCTGGCAAATGGGACTAACAACAGTACATACCTCATAGTTTTGTCGTTAGGATTTACGAGTTGCAAAATGCTTGCCACTGTGCCTGGCACACAGCAAGTGCCTATTATTGTTAGTTGCCATTGGGTTGGCTCCGGCTCACGGTGACCCTAAGTACAACAGAATGAAATGCTGCCCGGTCTCGCGCCATCCTTATGATTGCCAGCATGGCTGAGTCCATTGTTGAGGCCACTGTATTTTGAGTAACTTCCAACCTAGGAGGCTCATCTTCCAGCACTGTATCAATGTTCTGTTGTGGTCCATAGGGTTTTCATTGACCAGTTTTCAGATGTTGATCTCCAGACCTTTCTTCCTAGTCTGCCTTAGTCTGGAAGCTCTGCTGAAACCTGTTCAACCTGGATGACCCGGCTGGTGTTTGAAATACTCATGTCATAGCTCCCAGCATCGTAGCAACATGCAGGCCACCACAGTTCCACACACTGACAAATGGGTGGTGCCTATACATATTCTCTATCGCCATGATTGTTATGGAAAGAGTTTAACGCAACGCTCGACACATAGCAAGTGCTCAATAAATTGTAATTAGAAGGATGTTAGTAATAAATGACAATAGGTGGAGTATTTGCAATTTGGCCTCCCCTGGGCATCCTGGGTGAGTTGTCCCCTGGGGATCAGCCCATGGGTTTTGAGGTTAATTTCCCCGGGAGGATCAGGAGGGGCTTTGTTTGGTAACAGAAGGCTCTCTTGCCCACCCGCCTGGCAAAGAGCAGTGTGAGTGAAAGCAGCTAATCAGTGTCGTGGCCGACCTCTCCTGCGGAATGTTTTCTTTCCATCTCTCTCTCTCAGAGACAAGTTCTTGCCAATCGGGGTGTTGGGGAGGCGGCGGGAACAATGGAACGCCTTGTCCTCGCCCCCCACTGACGGCCGCCCCGCGGGGTTCAGCCAGCTGTAATCCTCGAGGCATGCGGGGACCGCAGCCCACAGAGGGGGCGTCCACCACCTATGTTGGGAATTAGAAACAGATTTCTGCGTGGGGGGAGATGGCCATGAAGGCCTCTGCTGGCCTGGAAGGCTGCCAGAGCCTCATTATCCCCCGGGGGTGTCCGAGGGGCTGGCACGGACCAGGAGGGTTCAGTGATGGCGCTGCTCCTCAGTTCTGGCTCCCCTACAAGGTGGGGGCTCTGCGTCTCTGACCTCCACTGCTGTTAGACATCCCTGTCTGTAGGGGAGGCTGTGGAAGAGGGGTAATGCACCGTGAGTGCAGACTGGAGCTCAGCTCAGTGGAGGGAGAACTGAGGGTGAGGACCTCGGCCCTGTCATGTCCTGCTCCGGGTCTGCGCTTCCTTATCTATAATGTAAGATTGGCCAGGGCTGGTGGAGAGCCCAGAACGAAAATGGAAGGGAGGTGATAGGAGCAGTGTCTGCTGTGTTAAGGAGGCAGGGAGGCAGCCGTCTTGGAGGGGTCCCACAGCTAGAAGGCTGGAATAGGGGTGTGGAGGGTTAGAAGGCATCTAACTCAGTAGTTACTGACTCCCACTGGGGTCTCCAGGTGGTGCAAATGGTTAATGTGCTTGGCTGCTAACTGAAATGTTGCAGGTTTGAGTCCACCCAGAGGAGCCTTAGAAGAAAGTTCTGGCCATCCACTTCCAAGAAATCAGCCATTGAGAACCCTGTGAAGTACAGTTCTACTCTGACACACTTGGGGTTGCCATAAGTCAGAATCGACTCTGTGACAACTGTTTTTTTCTTTTAACCCAATTGCATAGCCAAACCACCGAGGAGTTAAACATACCAATTCCCAGGCTCCCCCTGACTAGCTCAGGTGGAATGTGGAGTCCCAGGACGGAGCCTCATAACCTTTCTGTGTGATGCTAATGCCCAGTTAAGTTTGCGTGGGTGATCTCAGCTTTTCTTTTCATAGAGCAGACGTTTTAACAATTTCAGCCGATTTTGGTAGCTCCCCCACTCCTCCATAACTCTGTGTGGGCGCTGGCTCCAAGCACAGCCTCTGGGTTTGAGTCTGCACTTTCCCGAGTCCTAACAGTGGGCCTCTGTGCCTCAGTTTCCTTATCTGAAACTGGGGATACTCAGCCACTGTGGCGCCCTCGGTGCCTGGCACACCTGTCACTGCTGTTGTTTCTGGCTTGGACATTTCTTGGTGTTTGCTGGGCTCGGAAGTGCGGTGGCCATTTTAGACAGCGATGTAAACTCCCTGTGGAAAAGTGCCAGGAATAAGGAAGCATGGCTGCCGCTCAGCTTTTGGAAGGCTTTAGGATGGCTGGCTGCCGGGGAGTGGAAAAGAACCTGGAGTCCTGTGGGGCACTGATGGGGCTGCCCTCTGCTTGGCTACAGGAAGTCCATCCCAACTCCTCACCTTTCAGGGGAGGGTTTGTTAGCTTTAGCACCATGGGGTGCAAGGTAGACCTGGACTATTTGTTCTTATTAGTAATTATTGACATTTAATAATAATGATGACAGGACACCCCTAAGGTGTGTGGGGCTCCAAGCAGATGTTGTTTCTAGGGCTTGTGTCTTTACAAACAATCTGGGCGATCCCAAATCTGAGTGTCTGCACAAAAAGTACCGTGCTGGTCAGTGGCTCCAGGCTGGCCCGTGGGACCCTAGATGACCGCATAGTGCAAGTCCTGAAGCTCCTCAGGACATCTGGTTGACCCTTTGCATAGGTAGAGGGATGGAAAGCTCCCCAAAGGGGAAAATGCAGACCAAGACTCACATGGGTCCCTTCCCAGCTGGGATGCCCCGCTTGAGTGGGTGGCACTGCCCACCTGGCTGGTCCCAGCCACTGGAGGGGGATTTAGAACATTTTGAGGAAGATACTCCAAAGCATGGAGCCCCTGAAGTGTGGGTCCCAGGCCAGCAGATTTGCTTGCCCAGATTGAAGGGTGGCCTGAAGATTACAATGCTACATAACTGAAAAGCATGATAATTATGATTAAAACTCTTGATGCTAATGGCATTAAGTAATATCATCATTATCGTTGACTGGTCACTGTATTAGCTGGGATTAGGTTCAGAGATGTTGATCTCTTTCTCAGTAATACAAGTCCTAGGTGGCTGGCTGGGGCTGGTATGGCGGCTCTGCTCCACGCAGTCTTCATTCAGGGATCAAGTCTCCTTCCAGCTTACTACTCTGGCTTCCCCGAGCACATGGCCCCTGTGGACGAAGATGGTAGCGATCACATTTGCTCCCAAGAGCAGATGGAGGAAGGGACGACGAGAAAAAGTGGCGAAGGCTCTGTGCCGACGCTTCCGTTTACATTCCTTTGGTTAGAACTGGGGCTATGGCCTTCCACCATGGCAAGTGGGGCCGGGAAGTGTGTGTGTGTGTGTGTGTGTTTTCTGTGCAGTCATAAGCCCACTTGGAAATTTGTATGGAATTTTATATGGAAGAAGAAAAGAAGGTGTCTTAGTCATCCAGTGCTGCTATAACAGAAATACCACAAGTCGATGGTTTTGACGAAGAGAAGTTTATTTCCTCACAGTTAAGGTAAGCTAAAAGTCTCAATTCAGGGCATCAGCTCCAGGGAAAGGCTTTTTCTGTCGGCCTTCTTCTCTTCAGTGTTCCCCTGGACTAGGAGCTTCTCTGTGCAGGGACCCCGGTCCAAAGGACACGCTCTGCTCCCGGCACTGCTTTCTTGATGGTATGAGGTCCCCAGTGCTCTGCATGCTTCCCTTTCCTTTTACTTCTTGAGAAATAAAAGGTGGTGCAGGCCACACCTCAGGAAACTCCCTTTACATTGGATCAGGGCTGTGACCGGGTAAGGGTGGTGTTACAATCCCACCCTAATCCTCTTTAACATAAAATTACAATCACAAAATGGAGGCCAACCACACAATTCTGGGAATCATGGCCCAGCCAAATTGATACACATATTTTTGGGGGGACATAATTCAATCCATGACAGAAGGGGTATGAGGATTCAGCTAGCTGCTTCTGCCCCAGTCTCTGTCCCCTGAGCTCGGTGTTTTCTGAGCAGTGAGGACCAAACAGGCCTGGATGCCAGTCCTGTGGGAATCTGGCTGGAGAGGCAGAGTTCTCATTCTTCCTGTGTTTGTTAGAGCACAGGTGTAGCAGTGGGCTGGTCTTCTCCTGTTGAGAAAAGCCCAGGTCAAGCGATTCTCTTCCACTGGAGGAATCAGGGAAAGCATCAGACAAAGATTTCTCAGTAAGCAGAGGCTAGAAGATGAGTCCTATTTCAGCAGGTGAAGGAGGCGGGGGAGAGGGCATTCCAAGTTCAGTGTGGCTAGGGAAAGGCAAGTCCTTTGAGTGGCTGGAGGGCAAGTGAATGGGTGATGGGGTAGAGTGGCATTCCAGAACCTTCCAGAGCTGGACCACAGGGAGGAGCTCGGGCTCTATACTGTAGGTATGAAGAACCACCCAAGGTCCCACCAAAGGTAGGGGAGAGGCATGATCCAACTTAGGTTTCCGGAAGATAATTCAGGAGGGTCGATAGCAAGAAGGCAAGGCTAGTAAGTGAGATTACTCCAGTTGTCCAAGCCACGGCCGTTACAATCACCTCCCATGCATGCGAAAGCTGGGCAATGAAAAAGGAAGATCGAAGGAGAATCGATGCATTCAAATTGTGGTGTTGGTGAAGAATATTGAATATACCATGGATTGCCAGGAGAACAAACAAATCGGTCTGGAAGGAAGTACAGCCAGAATGCTTCTTAGAAGTGAGGATGACGGGACTTTATCCTGCTTACTTTGGACATGTCCTCAGAAAAACCAATCGCTAGAAAAGGACACAATGGTTGGTAAAATGGAGGATCAGCAAAAACGAGGGACGCCCTCCATGAGTTAGATTGACACAATAATCACAACAATGGACTCAAACATACCAACAACTAGGAAGACGGTGCAGGACTGGGCAGCGTTTCGTTTTGTTGTACATAAGGTTGCCGTGAGTCGGAGCTGACTAGACAGCAACTAACAACAGCAACATGCCTCTTTAACAACTCACGAGGGTTATAAGGATTTTGAGTCTGAAGACCTAGTTTTGAATGTTTCTGGCTCCAGGGGTCTGAAAGCTGGATGACCTCACTGGGGTCCCGGTGACCTTAGTTCTTGGTCATCTGTATCTGAGTCTTCACCCTTGGGCTGGCCCAAGGCAGCCCTCATGCCAGCACACAATCCCCCTGGGCTATTGGGGACCAAAGTGCGCTCACAGCCCAGGAGCATTTCGCAAACTATAAAGCATTAAATGAATACCAGGCAAAGGTGTTCTTGGCAGGGCTTTCAACCGGTTTTTGCAGGTTCAAACCCCTGCTGAGAATTTGCGTTTCCACCCCAGATATACTGAATCAGAATCTACATTTTAACAGGATCTCCAGGTAATTCTTACGTTTAATAAATTTTGAGAATCACCGCTCTACTAGTGGTTCTCAAAATTGGTCCCTAACCAGCAGCATTAGCACTGCCCGGGAACCTGTTAGACACACAAAGTCTCAGCCAGAAAGAACGGGTTCGAAGCCTGTTCTTGGCTCCTCTGCCAGAGTGGCACACATTGACATTGTTTCTAATTAAACGAGCACTAACTCCAATCAAGTCTATGTTGTCTGAAAACTGTGGTCTGATGTTTGCTCTGCCGGAGTGCTGTAACTGCAGCTGTTTCTAGGCAGGTCTGAGCTCCCTGCTTTTAGCACGGGCCTTTTTTTCACATTAGCACGGCGTTCTTCCTCCCTGGCTCTCCCTCTCCTCTCGTCTCTCTGGTGTTTATGATTCACTCTGTTGGAAAGGAGCAGCAGTGACCCCTGCACATAGTGGGGAGAGGAGCTGGGGGAGGCAGCGGGTGAGGTGAGGGGTGACAACAGGGTGGGCCACACCAGTCAGTAAAGAATGTGGCTCCTCAGCCCTGAACTCTGCTCCTTTCCTGTGGCCTCTCTCAGCTGCTGTTTTCCCTCAGGGCATATAAGTCAGACCCAAAGCTCACCTCTAGTCTTCTTCTCCCTCCTCCACCCCATTGTCTGCCTTGCAGTCCAACTCAGTTCAACCGGACCCCTATTTATTCAGTTGAATACCCACTACGAGTTGCTGCTCTGACTCACAGCAACCCCATGTGTGTGAGTAGAACTGTGTTCCATAGGGTTTCAGTGGCTGAGTTTTTAGAACTAGATTGGCAGGCCTTTCTTCCCGAGGCACCTCGGGGTGACCTCGACCCTCTAACCTTTCAGTTAGCAGCTGAGTGTGTTAACCATTTGTACCACCCAGGGATTCCCTGGGTTGAAGTGTCCCCCCAAATTCATGCCCTCCTGGAGCCTATGAATTTGACTTATTTGGGAATAGGGTCTTTGCAAATGTAATTAGTGAAGCTAAGATTAAGTCATACTGGAGTGGGTTGGGCCCTAAATCCAATGACCAGTATCCTTATAAGAAGAAGAGAAAACACAGATACAGAGGAGAAGGCAAGTGAAGACAGAGGCACAGACTGGAGTGATACAGTCACAAGCCAAGGAATGCCAGGGGCCACCAGAAACTGGAAGAGACGAGGAAGAATCCTCCCCTAGAGGCTCCAGAGGGAGCCACAGCCCTGACAATACCTTGATTTCAGACTTCTTCCCTCCAGAACCATGAGAGAATAAATTTCTGTTGTTTTAAGTCACCCAGTTTGTGGTACTTTGTTATGTCAGCCTATACCTATAACGTGATGGATTTAGGATCATTTTCCTAGGAGAGTTAGCCAGAACAAATTATGGAATCAAAAAGTCTGAGTGTTGTCAAGGCTCTTGGGACTTGTTGCCAGTTTGTGTTCCAGTCTCATCAGTAGTGCAGGCAACTGAACCTTTTACCACAGCTTCACCAGCTCTGGGGGTTATGTTTTTTCTTGTTTTACCAGGTGCACCCTTTGGTGTTCATCTTCTGAGTTGGAACCAAGAATGAATAGGCCTGGGCTCCCTCAGGTGTCTGATGCCAGGGGTGATAATGGCTGAAGCTGGCCTCTTGGAGGGCAGGCAGAGGGGCTGAAAAGGAAGGAAGGGGGCCATATGTGGAAACAGGAACCCTCATGGTCTGCCAGCTGGAGTATAAGTGGTACAAGCTAGGTGCTGGTAATACCTGGTCTTCTATTCCAAGTAGTGATTACGTGGCTGTGTTCAGGGTGTGGCAGCTCATAGAGCCATGCTCTTAGGCTAGATGGGCTTTTCTGTGTGGATATTAGCCTTCAATAAAAAGCTGAAAATAATCCAGGATCACAAAGCAGCAATGCACACCTCTCCAGAACACCTTAAGTGGGCAGACGCGCATGAAGCACAGTAAAATCCTGTGTACGGCAGGGTGGGCAGGGGGAGTCAGGCAGGCACAGGACAGAGGCCACTCTTGGTGAATCAGTGACCCAGGAAGGATCTTGCATGGTCCAGTGACATGGAGGGGTCTGGAGGGGTCGGACTGTCAATCACCAGAGCCCTCTGCCCAGGAGGCCCAGAGGAAAAAGGAGGGAGGAGAAGGGAGAGCAGACAGAGGGGCTTCCTCGTGCTCACGGGAAGCTGTCCTGGGGACCCTGTTGGGCTTCAATGGGGAGATAAGGAAATGAGGGCTGTCCTCCAGCTCCTAGACCTTTGTACTTGGCTATGGACGGGGCATTACACACGCCGTGGCAGAGGCCTTATGCTCTGTGGACA
Source organism: Dugong dugon (assembly GCA_030035585.1). Lineage (NCBI taxonomy): Eukaryota > Metazoa > Chordata > Mammalia > Sirenia > Dugongidae > Dugong > Dugong dugon. The sequence goes on from CM057478.1 coordinate 32,484,058, forward strand.
CAGATGAGACGTGGTCCCTGCTGTGGGAATGGCTCACCTGAGCTGGAGGCTCCCAGGGGTGAGAGGCCCAGCAGTCTCCATGTGCTGACTGAGTGCTGGCGAAGGGCCGGGCACCCCTGTTTAAAATGCTTGTGTAGTAACCGGACCACTCAAAGGCAGGGCGCTGCAGCCAAGGGAGCCCAGGAGGCAAAGGTGTGTCCAGCCAGCATGCTGATGGGCCTGGACAGGAGCCAGCTGCATCCTGGTGGCCATACCGTCTCCCGGGCTGGGGTCCCTGGGCAGCTAGTCCAGCAGTCCCTCCAGGCCCCTGTGCTCCCCCTGCCAAGCCCACCTCTGGAGAGGACAGAAGACCTCCTGCCTGGTGGGTGAGAAGCAAGTTGACTCAAATTTTTCAGCCTCAGCCGAGTTCCCCGGCCTTCTAGGTAAACACAGTGGTGTGTAAGAATCCACAGGAGAGGTGTTTTGGCCCGGAGCAAGGGAAGGTTCTGGGCCTCAATTTTGAGCATACCCAAGACCTGCCCATACCCAGAACAAGTTAAAGCTGTAGTTCACCGTGTCTCTGTGGTGCCATTTCCAGATCTTTCCAAGGGTCTCGCAATGGGAGTCGGCCCTGTGGCTGGCCTTGACCATGGAGCGACATTCGGGGGGGCTGACAGTTCCCCTCCTGGAACACCAGTCTTCACGGAAAAAGTGAACCCCCAGTGCACACAGAGGAAATTCCAGGGCGCACCGTCTGACAGACGCATCTTGGAAGGCTGCTGGTTACTTTGGCACTGACCCAACACTTTCCTGCTCTCCCCTCTGGGCTGCCCTGCACCCCCAACTCTTTCTTCTCCTCCAGAGGAAAAAAAAGATTGCTGCCAGAGAGAAGCCTGCAAGCACAACCAAGTCCACTAGCAAGAATCTGGCTTAGTAGGAAAAAAAAGACAAACCCAAAGCCGTGTAAAGTCACCAGGGCATTTACAGCCTTTGTCTGTTTCCTGGTTAAATATGCACAGTCTCCTGCACCAAGGGCCATGAGCAGAATTTTGTTAAAGTTACCGTCTTTTGATATTTCTGATACTTACTACCCAGCTCACCAACTATCCATCAGTCTGTCGTACTGAGGTGGCTTGCATGGTGCTGTAATACTGGAAGCTATGCCACTAGTATTTCAAACATCAGCAGGGTCGCCCATGATGGACAGGTTTCAGTAGAGCTTACAGATTAAGACAGACTAGGAAGAAAGTCCTGGCAATCAACTTTTGAAAATCATCGAATCCAAACCTTATGGATCACAACAGAATACAGTCCAATATAGTGCTGGAAAATGGCCCCCTAGGTTGGAAGTCACTCAAAATACACAGTGGCCGCAACAATGGACTCATACAGGCTAACAGCCATAAAGTGGTTAATGTTCCGACTGTGTAGGCAGGAAACTGAAGCTTAAAAATCTTGATGCCTTGTCCAAGGTCCCAGAGTAAGGAGTGGGGTCAGGGTTCAGAGCAGATGTGTGTGATTTCAGAACTCAGCTCTTACCCCTCTGCAGGCAAAGGAGCAGCGTTTCAGGAGCAAAGTGGTAAAAGACCCCAGGGTTTTTCACTCGTGTGAATTATCTGCGGCCTAGTCCCCTTCCTCCTTGGCTGCTAAGTGCCCAGCCTGTTCCCACTGCGTCCTGGACCCTCCTGTCCGCTGCTTCTCTCACTGAGCCCCAGCTGTGTGCTGGCGGCCAGGGAGCACCTGACAGCTGTGCTCAATGTTCCAGGGAAACGCGGGATCTCTTTCAGCCGCTTCGGAAAAAGATCTGTAAATCCAGTGATGAACAGCTCTAATCTAGGGTTTAATGCGGAGCCTGACGCTAGGTTAATGTTTGGAAACACCATTGGTGCCAAGACTGGGAGCACGGGCCTCTGGGCCTCTCGAGCCGGCAGCACACCCGACACCGAGGATGGTGGAGGCTGGGCGGCTTCACTGCAGGCACAGAGTACAGCAAGCTGGCCTCGGGGATGACGAGGTAATCCTTGTGAAATCAGCACAGCCTCAAGGCGTGCTAGCAGCCTTATTGCTTTTGTTGCTGTTGTTGGGGGCTGTCAAGTTGATCTGGACTCATACTGACCCCAAGTGACAGAGTAGAACTGCCCCACAGGATTTTCTAGGCTGTAATCTTTATGGGAATAGATTGCCAGGTCTTTTTCGTGCGGAGCCACTGGGTGGGTTCGAACTGCCAACCTTTCGGTTAGCAGCCCAACGTTTAAGCCTTGTGCCATTTGGGCTCCTTTCATTTCTTTTAACTATCCAAAATTGGGACGTATGATCTGGCCATTCTGTACCCCAGGTCTACCGTCTCTTCTCTGAGACCCTGGGTCCAGATCTGTTTCAGAATCCAGAATTTGTTAGAATTCAGAACAATAACTCAGACCACATGCTGTGAGTCACATACTTGCCCGACGGTTCCCTGGGCAGAACCCGGCAATGAAACTCACTGTGATTTCTGCACACAGTATCCAGGGCACTGGCCACCCCCACCCCAACCTCATTCAGGCAGCTTGTTGACTGTGTGTGCTACAAACTCGGGAAGAAATTGTTGGGATTTGGGAATAGTGGTAAGGGACTCCTCTACACGCTCCTGGCCCTAGGTGGCCCCAAGTGCCACTTGGCCTGTCTAGGAAATGAAGATGAAAATAGTGCCTGTCTTCACTTCAGGTGCTCATGAGATGGATGAGGTTTACCTCTGAAAAGTGCTCAGAGCAGAGCTGGGCGCAGCGTGAACAGAGCCAGAGTGCTCGACAATCCCTGTTGTCATCATCATCATCATCGCTATTAGCATTGTCACTGCCATCGTCACTTGTACTAATCCTGGTGCTGCTCACCACTGGCCACCACTTACCAGTGCTCACTTAAAGAACGGTGGGGCGCTCATCACATACGCCCTCATCATCTGAAAATTCAACCCCACACGCTCAGCACAGGGTGTGAGTGAGTGCATGTGTGTGCGTAAGTGTATGTGCATGTGTGTGGTGGAAGTGTGTGAGCGACTGTGTGCATGTGTGTGTGTAGATGTGTGAGTATATGTGCGTGTGTGTGTGCATGTGTACATTGGAAGTGTATGTGTACAGTGTGTGTGTAGTGTGAGTGTGCCTGGTCTGTGTGTGTGTGGTGTGTCTGTGTGAGTGCATATGTGTCAGAGACAGAGAGAAAGAAGAGAATATGTTGGATGGCCTTTCCTCCCTCCATCCACCGATGGCTCATGTCTGGGAGAGGGGAGTTGGGTAGGGATATGTGTCAAGCTGCTGTTCTCTCGACTGGGCTTGGTTATCTCAGGCTCTTAAAGTGCTTCGCTGCTAACCAAAAGGTTGGAGGCTTGAGTCTACCCAGAGGTGCCTCAGAAGAAAGGCCTGGCAATCTTCAGAAAAATCAGCTATTGAAAACCTTGTGAAGCACAGTTCTGCTCTGATACACATGGGGTTGCCTTGAGTCAGAATTTTGACAATGGCAGCTGGTTGCTTAGTTGGCTCAGGCTTGCATAGTGTAAGCATCTCCCTGAATGGAGTAAGATTTTAATGTATAAAGGGGCATATTTTTTTCTTACAACATGGCCTCTAACCCCACCATCCACTTCTTGTGGTGCTCATTCAAAGAAGACCACTCTGTTCTAACACTGAAGGGAGACCAGCTTCTTTGACCTTTTTGGGAAGAGTCTCAGAGCTTCACTTCATGCTTGATTTAATTGGCTTCAAGACTGGTTTTGACTCTGGGTTTTTGCTTTGCGTGCTGCCTAGTATCAATTCCTGTGCTGGATAAAACTTCATCGTGGTGTCTCATTTAACCTTTTCAACAACTCTGTGAGGTGGGTAGAAATGACTTTCATGTCTGTTTTACTGAAGAGGAAACAGTGGTCAGTGGGGTCAGGTAACTTGCCTGAGGTTGTAGAGTGAGTGCCGGACACGACCAGACCCAGTTCTGCCTGTAACCCCTGAGTGTTCCAGTTATTAATTTCTGTGTAACAAACCATCCAGTTTTAGTGGCTTAAAGCAACAAAAAATATTTTTGCTCAAGAATCTGCAGTTTGGGCAGGACTCAGTGTCAACTGGGGAGGCTTGGAGGCTGGGGGTGACTTGATGGCTGGGGTCGGAAATCATCTGAAGTCTTGCTCATTCACGTGTCTGGGGATTGATGCTGGCTGCCAGCTAGGACCCCCACTCTCCATCTGGGCTTCTGTGCAGCTGCTTGGGCTTCCTTACAGCATGGAGGTGTCTGTGCAGCAGCTTGGGCTTCCTCATGGCATGGAGGCAAAGTTCTAAGCATAATGGTGGGAAGTCACACAGCATCATTTCCACCATACGTTATTGGTAAAGTCAGTCGCAAAAGGAGGAGGCTGAAAAGGAGGAGACACAGACCCCACCACTTGATGGGAGGATCATCAAGGTCACATCATAAAAAGAGCATGTGGGATGGGCTATTTTGTGGCAGCCATCTTTGGAAAACACAACCTGCCGCAGAATGCAATGCTGCCTGCCTCAGAAGGCTCCCTGGTTTCTCTGGGAAACGTTCAGGTCCCCCATCACCCTGCTGACCCTTCTGCCTGGGAGCCTCTGTGGCTATCTCAGTGTCACGAACCCTTGAGAGTAAAGACACCTAGTGGGGTCATCAATTACCTCTAAAAAAGACTAAAAGTTATGAAAATCTTGGGACGTCTGTCTAAATGTTGGTTTTTCAAAAGTAGTTCCAGTAAGAACCACACCTTTTCCAGGAGGAAACATTTTGTGGGGCTATTTTTAGGGGATATTTTCTGGTGAGTTATAGGCAGAGCTATGTGTTATTTTCAGCACCAATGGGAAAAGAGTTGCTGCAGTGAGAAGAAATAAATCGAAGGATCTGATTACCGAAGGCCCCCAACTAGTGAGTGAGTTATCCCAGGTTAGAATGGTTAAGAAAAAAAAAAAATGCACTTTACACAGGCTCCTAGATTGCCTAAATGCAAGGGAATGGACTATCCAGTTTAATTTTTTTTTCCTAAATTTTATTTAGGTTGTTGTTGTTGAGAATATACGCAGCAAAACATACACCCATTCAACCATTTCCACGTGTACAATTCAGTGACATTGATTACTTTCTTCGAGTTGTGCAACCATTCTCAACCTCCAGTTTAATTTTTTTTTTTTTAAAGCTGTGGGCACCCAGAGCTGGAAGGAAGCGTGGAGACCAGGTAATCCTGTGCATCTTGAACTGGGGCGTACATAAACCCAAGGGTACACAGAACTTGCAGAGGGAGCTGCAGCATAAACACGCTAAGCTTTGAGTTTTCCTTGACGCCAAGTAATCCAAAACATTTTCGATATTCAAACAAACATGGATATATTTGGGGATAGAATGTAAAACCTCCATACATTTTTAGGATAAAACAGAAGACTTCAAAGAAATTCCATACTGGCTGCAGACTGGCCTAATCACAGATCCCTCCCTTGCCCCTGCTTCAAGCTCTGGTCTCTCTCTGCCCTTGGAGGGCTTGATGGAAAAGTGTGAGCAGCAGTATGCGAGTGTGATTCTCTCTGCCAAAGCTGTTCCCAAGGCCCTTCTCCAGCTACAAATACCAGGCGAGCCAGATGGGTGCTTCCTTACTCTCCCTTGCAGTAGAGGTGGCAAGTGACCCCATCAGCCCAATAAGCCAGAGGGATATCAGCAGGGGCTTTCAGGAAAGACTTTTCTGCCTTGATAAAGGAAAGAGAGTCCTGTGAAGAGATTCTTTTTGCTGTCCTGGCACTTCTCTACTCCCTGCTTTTGAATATGGTTGAGGTGGCTGGTGTTGTAGCAGCCACCTTGAGACCATGAGGTGATAGCCTAGGGGAGAAAAGTTGAGGATGGCAGAGCAGAAAGATGGAAAGAGCTTGGGCCAGAAAGACATGATTGCCTTGTCAAGCCAGCCTAGGACTGCCTAGCTGGGGGCTTCTTTTTATGTGATGTAGCTGTACTCTTTTATCATTTAAACCACTCTTGAGCATTTTGTTCCAATGCACTCCACATTATCTCAGAGACAAAGAACTCACACAACAACCAAAATTCATAGTACAAACTCATGTTACCACTAAGCCAGAAAGTGACAGTCCCACCTTCCCAACGCTTTTCTTAAATCTGACTTTAATAATCATAGCAGCTACAACTTCTTGAGATATCATAACTCTATGAGGCAGGTATTGTTACTACCTCTAGTTTACAGAGGAGCAAACATGGCTCCGAGAGGCTGAGTAATGTGTCCAAGGTCACATAGCTGGTATCACTGAGCTGGCATGGGCTCAAACCAGAACCTAAACCCTTAACGACCCTTTTAGCACTTCCTTGGCCCAAGCTTTGTGTGTATTTTGTTTTAATGACACCACCACGTACTCACAACCCAGGTCTTTTCCAAGTAATTCCAATAAAGCTGTAAAAATAATAAAGAGGGGGACCTAGTGTGCCTTTTCTAATATGACAGGTCTGTTGTCCCCTCCTAGGCTGGCTGCCTACTGTTTATTTGGGGTTGCATCAAAGATGTCAGCTGTTGTAAGTTTTTCTTTGCTGCAGGTAGACAGTTTCTAAATGGACAAATCACAGTTTTGATCTGAAAATACCACACGAAAGACATAAAAAGGAAAGAAACATGCGCTGTGTTTATAGTCTTTCTCTTAGGCTAATAAACAAAGGAGTCAAGTGTTTAACAGTAAAGGCAAGGTGACCAGTCTCCAAACATAAATCATCAGAAAAGTTGAGAAGTATTAGTAAGAAGGAGCACTGCAGAACTAAGCAGTTAACTTAGCTAGCTCCAGGCTAACTTTAATGAAATAATTGAGTCCTTTTCTGGCTTGTGATAAACTTGTGGAATAAATCAGTATTCTCAAGAGAGATGGGGTGAATTCACTCTTCCAGAAATACAAACCAATCTTTGAGTATCTCTCACAATTTGGAACCTTTACAGAAGGACAAATATATGAAACAGAAGCTTTCCAACCTGGGTAGCAGCTTTTTTTTTTCTGCTACTGGTGCCATCAGAATTTCCAAAAATTACCTCTTCAAATGTTTTTGGTTTCCAGTGGAATCACCGGTGAATTATTTTTTTAAACTCTCAAAGAACAGAAGAGTATCCATATATGTAAAATATTAGGAGCAGTTGGATATCATTTGATTTTTCTGTGTTGTAGAATTAATATAACTTGATTCCAAAATGTGATGATGATGATGAGGATAGTAATATGAAGCATTTTAAGTACTTACTATGTGGCAAGCACTTTGCCAAGCACCACGTACGCTTTATCTCATTCAATGCTTGTGGAAACCTTGCGAGGCTGGTTCCAACAGTGTCCCTGTTTCACAGATGAAGAAACTAAGCCCCTGTGAGTTGCACAGTTCTGTGTTTTTATTAGTGGACTCCTGATACGCTTTCATCTCCTTTGTCCTTTGCCTAGGAAGGAGGCATTGGGCCTAGAGTTCAGTGACGTTTTTCTTTTTATTTGAGAAGTAACAAACTTATGACAAGTTGTGTAAAGGATACAACCTGTAAGTGTACAACTCAATGATTTTTTACATGTGAATACACCCAGGTAACCACCTCCCAGATAAAGAGATGCTGTTGTTGTTGTTAGGTGTCGTCAAGTTGTTTTCAGTTAATAGCGATCCCGTGTGACAGAGTAGAACTGCCTCATTGGGTTTCCTAGGCTGTAATCTTTACGGAAGCAGATCACCAGGTCTTTCTCCTTGGGCGGCTGGGTGGGTTTGAACAGCTAACCTTTTTGTTAGCAGCCGAGTGCTTAATCATTGTGCCACCAGAGCTTCTTACATAAAATGATAGACGCTATATTATAGAGCATTTCTATCACCCAAGCCGCCTCATTCCCTTTCTCAGTTAATACTCCCCAGTCAATATTCTCCCCACCCCAAGATGCTCCTATCATCTTTGGTTAGTTTTGCCTGTTCTTGAAGTTTGTATAAATGGAATCATACAGTATATACTCTTTCATGTCTGGCTTGTTTTGCTCAACATAATGTCTGTGAGTATCACTCACTATATCTATTTTCAGGTTGATGGGCATTTGCATTGTTTCCATATTTTAGCAGTTGTTAATAAAACCGCTATGAACATTCCTTCTAAGGATATTTGTGTACATAGGCCCTCGTTTCTCATGCATACGTAGGAGTAGAGTTGTTGGGTCACTAGGTAAATATATGTTTGGTTTTCTAGAAACTGCCAGTTAATGAAAATGGTGCACCATTTTATGCCAGCAGTGTATGAGCGTTCCAGTGGCTCCATGTTTTCACTGTGGTTGGTATTGTCAGTCTTTTTGGATCTTAGTCCCTCTGGTGGATGTGTAGTGTTAGGTCAGTTTTTCCATTTGCCTGATGAGAAATTATGTTTAGCATATTTTCTAAATATTCAATTGCTTATCGGCCATTTGACTCCTCTTATGTGAATTTTCTCTTCAAGCCACTTGCTTATTTTTTAATCGGCTACTTTATCTTTTTCTAATTGATCTGTAGGAGTTCTTTATATATTCTGGATACAAGTCCTTTCTCGGATATGTGCACTGCAAATATATGCCCTTATTTGTGGCTTACTGTTTCACTTTTTAAATTGTATCTTTTTTTAAAAAATCTTTTTTTGTATTGTTGTGAAGATATTTATAACACAACATTTGCCAATTCAACATTTTTCACATGTATGCTTTAGTGACATCAATTACATTAATCATGTTGTACAACCACCACCAATAATTATGGCCAAATTTCCCATCACCATAAGCAGACACTCATGGCTTTCTCCTCCCTCCCACCCGTGGTAACCACTAATAAAACTTTGGTCTCTATATTAAATGGTATCTGTTGATAAGCAGACGTTTTTAATTTTGATGAAGTCAAATTTATTAATCTTTTCCTTTTTGTGTCCTGTTTAAGAAATATTTGCTATCCTTTGATCTTTAAACCCATGGTCCCCAAATGCCTTCATGTTTTACCTGAGGGGCATGAGTTCAATTGGCACTCATGGCAAACAGAAGAACTTGCTTATTCCCTGACCCCAGTACTCACCCATGGATCTCGGTGTTTAAGTCACGTTACCTTCCTCAGTAGAGACCTGCATCTTGTGAAGCTTTGGGAGAGAGATGTGGGCTTATGGATTTTGGATAAGCAGTTAAGATTCCCTTCTCCTCTGGAACATAGATCCATCTGGATGAAAATTCCTTTGAAGGACAATTTTGCTTGATTTTCAGAATTAAAAGTGTAAAGTAGTTAAGTTTCACTAGAAAAGCGTGTCTTTGAGCTAATGAAGTTTTCAGACACCGAATCTCTGTTTGTAAAATAAACAGTAAAAGGACGAAAGGAGAGAATGAATTTTAATATGATCGATTGCTGGGTAGGGGTAACCAGTGTTCCTTGTATTCCTTTGCTATGCTAAAAAGAAAAAAAAAAAAAGGAGATTTTTAAACCACCATCTTATGAAAACAGTGGCGATTTTTAGATGTCAGCTCTCCCAACATTATTTCAGTGACAATTTTTTTAGGGAGAAGAAAAATTTGCTACATAAGGACCCAGAGTTCTTTAATCATTGAGCTAAAGATAGTAAACATATGTAACGGCTCCCTTTTGGCTTCAGAGGTGTCCATTTTTCCTTTTCACTGACTGTGCCCTGACACGTTAAGCGGGAAAAAGAAAACAAGAAACTTGGTAGAAAGACTAGAGGCAATTTATTTTCTGTCGTCCCCATCACCCTCCTTATTTTCGTCTCTTTTCAGCTTTCTCCACCTGTCCTATTTTCACTCACCTCCCTGGGCCTCTGGGTTCCTCTTTCCATATCTTTAAAATGGGAGTAATGGTAACATTTACCTCAGAGCTGCTGAAGATGAAATGAGCTGATACATGAAGGCTTTAGGGCAATGCTGGCACATGGTGGTGGTCGTGGTATTTGTCATGGACTCAATTCCGATTCCTAGTTACCCCATGTGACAGAGTAGAACTGCTCCATAGGGTTTTCTTGGCTATAATCTTTATGGAAGTAGATTGCCAGGCCTTTCCCCTACTGAGCCACTGGGTGGATTTGAACTACCAACCTTTTAGTCAGTAGCTGAGTGCTTAACCGTTGCACCACCAGAGCTCCATGACACATAGTGAGTGCTGAGTAAATGCTTGTTTATTGTTATTATTATCATGACTATGATTATATCTTCACTTCAAGAAAGGGTGGGCTCTTTCTTTTTGTCACGTCTTTTTGGGGGCACTTTTCAAATGATATGCGTTAAAGATTGCATTTGCTGTGAGCAAGTGAATCCTCTCTCTTGGGGTTTTGTGGCTAATCAGGAAGCCGATATTTGACTTGACATGTTCCTGATTGATTCTGGGAACTAATTTCCATCTATAGAAAGGAACCAAATCCACTTGCTACGACTCTTTGCAGCAACTAAACCCTCTTTTCAAGAAATGCCAGCTTCCCGAGACAGGAACACTGCTGAGAAGTGGCCGGTAAGTGGATGCCATCACCATGCAGACAGAGGTGGGACTGGGAGTACCATTTAGTAACACAGGCAAAGCAGCAAAGTGTCCTGTCTCTTTTCAGCTCCTCTTTGTGACATGTTATGTAAAAAAAAAAGAAAAAAAGAAAGAAAAAGTTTAGTCAAGACATTTGCCTAGGACATTTCGTAACCATGGTCTCTTTTGGGTATACAGTCATCCCTCTGTATCCTTGGGGGATTTGTTCCAGGATCCTCGGGGATACCAAAATCTGAGGCGGCTCAAGTCCCTCATGAAAAATGGCATATTATTTGCATATAACCTACACACCTCCTCCCATATACTTTAAATCATCTCTAGATTACTTACAATACCCAATACAATGTAAATGCCATGTAAATAGTTGTTTCATCACAGTGGAAGACTTGCTCTGGAAGGTAGCCTTTCTCTTGTCTGAGTTTCTGAATCTCTTCTGGGAATGCTGATGCTGCCTGGGCATCAGTTGATGCGATTCACCCGTAATCTTGAAGTTCTTGATGCTGTAGCACTTTACAGATGTAGCCAGCCACCCATTACTAGCCTGGAATTCCTTCCTCTCGATTCCCTTAACCCCTTACACTTAGCCTTTGAGGGATTGCTTTGACCATGTAATTGCTTTTTAGGAAACATTTTTTTCACAGAAACAAAGGGTGCACACAACACAGTAGTGAACGAACGAAACACAAGGTGAACAGTGCTCCAAAACGGGTGCTGGAGAGAGAGTGAGGAACTGAAATGTGGGAGGCTACAGCAGGGAATGCCTACACATCACTTCATTCATGTGGATTCAGTGTAGTGCAGCGCACAGCAAATTCAAGTTTGGCTTTTTGGAAATTTCATTTTTCCCCCCAATTTTTGATCCATGTTTGGTTGAATCTGAGGATGTGGAACCCGCTGATACAGAGGGCCGACTGCATTAGTCTCCTGAATTTGTGGTTGAGGAAACCAAACTCAAAGGATTTACACAACCTGTTGTGGAGGGAAGGTGCCAAAATGTGTTGTGACTTAGTGTCAGTAAATCTAGAAATAAAATCTTTTAGTGGGTAAAGTCTCCTAACTCTCTAGAAGGTTCCAGGATTAGATGTGATCAGAGCACAAGGCTTGTTACTCTTCTGGGAGTTTCAGGGCCCTTCTCGGATCTGGGTAAGTACAAAAGTTAGAGAGCTTGGATTATAGTAGGACTCACAGCAACCATTCTTTCTTGTTTGGTCAAGCCATCCTGATTTTCCCAGGAGAGACCCTCTTCTCCAATTCCAGTTGAGTAGAGCTCTGAACATTTGTGCAGATATTTGTGGGGAATAGGTGACTCAGGGTCCAACCAGCCTGATTAAGACTGCTACTGGTAAAACAACAGCAATAATAATTATTTACTGTGTAGCCCTGGTGGCACAGTGGTTAAGAGCTTGGCTGCTAACCAAAAGGTTGGCAGTTCGAATCCACCAGCAGCTCCTTGGAAACCCTACAGGATAGTTACTCTGTTGTATAGTGTAGCTATGAGCCAGAATTGACTCGAAGGCAATGGGTTTTTTTTTTTTTTTTGTGTGTGTGTCAATTATTGCGTTAGCTCTTGTTGCATAACAAACAACCCCATAACTTAGCACCTTAAAACAACACTGTTTATTTAGCTCATGATTTTGCATAAGCAGTTTGGGCTTGGCTCAGCTGGGTGGTTCTTCTGGTCTTGGCTGGACTCATCCAGGCATCTGCAGTCCTCTGCTGAATTGGTGTGGGGCTAGTTGGTCTGGACAGGGGAGGGCTCGGCATGGATATCTCATCTCTGCTTTGTGTGTTTTCTCATCCTGCAGCAGGCTAACTGGGTTTGTCCACGTGTGGGGGCAGAATTCCTAGAGAGAAGATGTGGGGCTTGGAATCAAAACTGGGGCACTACCACTTCTGTGACTTTCTATTGGCTGAAGTAAGTCACAAGACCAGCCCAGATTCAAGGAAATAGATGGGAAATTTGATGGAAGGAGCTGCAATGTCTCATTTCAGAGGTGGTAGATAATTGAGCCATTTCTTCAGTCTACCACCCTTGCTGTGGTTTACAGCTGTGCTGAGTACTTAGCAAGCATGAGCTCACTTAACTCCTTGCAATAATCCTTGTTGTGCTGACAAGTCGGTTCCTACTCATAGCGAACCTACGTACAACAGAACAAAACACTGCCCGTTCCTGCGCCATCCTCACAGTCGTTGTTATGCTTTAGCCCATTGTTGCAGCCATTGTGTCAATCCATCTTGTTGAGAGTCTTCCTCTTTTTTGCTGACCCTCTACTCTACCAAGCGTGATGTCCTTCTCCAGGGACTGATCCCTCCTGATAACATGTTCAAAGTATGTAAAACATAGTCTTGCCATCCTTGCTTCTAAGGAGCATTCTGGCTGTACTTCTTCCAAGACAGATTTGTTCGTTCTTTTGGTAGTCCATGGTATATTCAGTATTTTTCGCCAACACCACAATTCAATTCTTCTTTGGTCTTCCTTATTCATTGTCCAGTTTTCACATGCATATGAGATGATTGAAAACATCATGGCTTGGGTCAGGTGCGCCTTAGTCTTCAAGGTGGCATCTTTGCTTTTTAACACTTTAAAGAAGTCTTTTGCAGCAGATTTGCCCAATGCCATGTGTCGTTTGATTTCTTGATTGCTGCTTCCATGGGTGTTGATTGTGGATCCAAGTAAAATGAAATCCTTGACAACTTCAATCCTTTCTCTGTTTATCATGATGTTGCTTATTGATTAAGTTTTGAGGATTTTTGTTTTCTTTATGTTGAGGTGTAATCCATACTAAAGGCTGTAGTCTTTGATCTTCATCAGTAAGTGCTTCAAGTCCTCTTCACTTGCAGCAAGCAAGGTTGTGTCGTCTGCATAACGCAGGTTGTTAATGAGTCTTCCTCCAATCCTGATGCCCCATTCTTCTTCATATAGTCCAGCTTCTCAGATTATTTACTCAGCATACAGACTGAATGAGTATGGTGGAAGAATACAACACTGACACATACCTTTCTTGACTTTAAATCACGCAGTATCCCCTTGTTCTGTTGGAAGGACTGCCTCTTGGTCTAAGTACAGGTTCCTCATGAGCACAATTAAGTTGTCTGGAGTTCTCATTCTTCACAATGTTATCCATAATTTGTTATGATCCACACAGTCGAATGCTTTTGCATAGTCAATAAAACACAGGTAAACATCTTTCTGATATTCTCTGCTTTCAGCCAGGATCTGTCTGACATCAGCAATGATATCCCTCCTGCCATGTCCTCTTCTGAAACTGGCTTGAATTTCTGGCAGTTCCCTGTCAATATACTGCTACAGCTGCTTTTGAATGATCTTCAGGAAAATTTTACTTGCGTGTGATATTAATGATATTATTTGATAATTTCCACGTTTGGTTGGATCACCTTTCTTTCAAATAGGCATAAATAGGGATCTTTTCCAGTCGGTTGGCCAGTTAGCTGTCTTCCAAATTTTTTTGGCATGGATGAATGAGCACTTCCAAAGCTGCATCTGTTTGTGGAAACATCTCAGTTAGTATTCTGTCAATTCCTGGAGGCTTGTTTTTTGCCAATGCCTTCAGTGCAGCTTGGGCCTCTTCCTTCAGTACCATCAGTTCCTGATCACATGCTACCTCCTGAATGGTTGAATGTCGACCAATTCTTTTTGGTATAGTGACTCTGTATTCCTTCCATCTTCTTTTGATGCTTTCTGCATCGTTTAATATTTTCCCCATAAGAATCCTTCAGTATTGCAAGTCGAGGCTTGCAATAATCCTTAGGTAATTACGTTATTGATGTCATGCCCATTTTTACTATTATTCCCAAGGTACATGGCTTCCACGGCTCAGGGTATTTTTAGACAAGCATGGGGAAGAAGTTCTATTTTAATAGCCAAGTCTTGCTTGCTTCCAACCCATGAAGTCCCACAAACGGCCAGGCAAGTTGCTGAGAGCAGCCTTGTTTGGGTGAGGGCTCACTCTGTGCATGCTCACAACAAAATTTGCAGAGCAAGGGCCATTGTTATCTCCATTTCCTGAAGAGGAGACTGAGGCACAGAGAAGGTCAGTCCAGCATCAGTGTCACACATCTAGAAAAGGACCAAGGTGAGACCACCTGTGCTAGATGTCTTCTATTTGCCAGTTCCCACCTTCTCCACCCGATTTTGTGCCCCCTGGAGGCTGACATGTGTGGGTACTCCCACTGCTTCCTAACACTCCAGTTTCTGCTTGGGTTTGGCCAACGGGAGGCATGGCAGGGGCCATGGGGTGAGAGGTGAGAGGTCGGGGCAATTGTCTACCCAGCTTCCTTCCTTCCAAACCCCTTTGCCCAAGGCCACAGCTCTTGTCAGGTGGCCGTCCCCATGTAGCTGCCCTCTCTGGGGCCTGGCACCTGCTCCCTCACCTTTGCCCCACAGACCCACAGGTGTTACTACCTCTGCCATTACTACCTCGGGGTTCTTCACTATCCCTTGTTGGTTTCCTTAAATTCCACCTACACCTTTGGCAGTCTGTTTGTTAAACTTTCCTCAAATTATGTACTTTTAATGTACTATCTGATTCTTGCCAGGACACTGGTGGAAACATCACCTGGTTCAGCAGTCTCTAGATTCAATATTTACTGAAAAAATGAAAAGTCAAGAATACTAACAATAAAAGTGCCAGGTGATATACCCCATGCTGAGCTCTTTGAATGATGACATAAAATGTCTAAGATGAAAATGAGACAAAATAAGGTGTCTCCATGCTGGCAAAAGGCAGGAGGGGCCATTTCTGACTGTACAGACACCAAGCATTGACTACTGTTTCTATGTGACTTCCAAAAAGTTTGCATTGCATTTTAATTAATCTGCCTTAAAATTAACATACTTCACTTTCCTTGTGCCAGACTTAAACGTGCCAGCATATCCTATTGCAAGGAAATGCTTCCATAAATCAAGATGAGAGGCAGGGTCAAGGTGGCAGAGTAGTCAGATGCTTCCAGAGGACCCTCTTACAACAAAGACCCAAAAAAAAAAAACAAAAAAAAACCCACAAGTGATTCGATTATATATGGCAATCTGGGAGCCCTGAACATCAAAGGCAGAGCTGAGGAACCAGACTGAGTGGCAGGGGGAGGTAGAGATGGTTCAGAAGCAGTGAGGAATTGCCAAACCTGACTGGGCGAGAGCCTGAGCCCTTCAGGCCTGAGCCGCTCCTGGGTAAGTGGTGAGGCAGGCAAGCGGCGGTGCTTGGGAGGTGCATTTGCCACACTGGGAGAGACCCAGTGCCAGACAGTCTACACAGCCACCCAGAACTAGTGAGAAGCAGCCCTCATCAGTGAAAGATAAGTACTTGCGTACGGCTTACTGCACAGATCAAAAACACCCCCCTTAGGGAAAAACCTCTCTCCCATTTACCTCCCTGCTCCCTGCTCTGCACTGGGTCCTGGACCAGCTTCAGCAATTGCTGAGTCCCCTGGGCCGGAAGTAGGATCCGTCACACTCCCAGAGCCATTCTCCCTGCCTTGGAAAGTGAACAAATTAATGAACAGGGGAAAAAATAAACTGTTGGCTACCCTAAACCGGGAACCCAGGGTAGGCGCAGCTCCTTTGCCTAGGCAAAGGCATAAGGGATACACGGACTTTGAGTGTCTTTCTTCCTGCATAGACTTGTGTGAGCCATCTAAACAGTGTAGACCCTCATTACTGTAGTACAACAGGGTATATATCAGAACTCTAACTTCAACTGTTTCAGCTGTGAAGTGGCAGGTTCTTGACATTTGACACTGCTCTGTCCATTGAGCAGGGTCTTCACCTACCCACGTCAGGGGCCTGAGGACAGATGACTCCACCCATGCCTAGCCACCTGCAACATGGGCCCATGAATAAGTACCCCCCAGTCCTTACAGCCAACAGCGTTAGGTACTCATAGTTTGGCTGCAAAACCTACCCACCTACACGCCCTAGGGAACAGGGACAAGCCTTCCTCCTGGACACTCGGGGGCAGCCATCAGCCCCCTGCCTTGCTCAGAATGTGTCCCCCTGCTGCAGCCAGATGCCTGTGCCTACACCAACCACCCATGCCTGTCTAGGACTGTAAGAGAGAGCCTACACTACACACTTGGCAGCTATCTACCTGGGCACCTTAGCTGAATCAATACAGGAGGAGTGGGCGGACTCCTGAGCTCACATACCTAGTAACAGATCTAACCACCTGGTGACAGGACATTAAAGCTTCAAAGATGCCAATAATCAAACTAGCTCATACGAGCATCCTATTTGGGCATATCAAAACAAAACAAGAAGCTAGGACACAGTAAGCAAACATTAAATAAATATAAAAACTTATCGATGGCTCTGAGACAACAGTCAATATCAAATCACATAAAGAGGCAATCCATGATGGTTTCAGCAAGCTCCCAAAATAAAGAATCTAGAAATTTTCCAGAGGAGGAAAATTGCTTGGAATTACTGGAGGCAGAATACAAAAGATTAATATACAGAACTCTTCAAGAAAATTAAGTAGGAAATTAATCAAAACACAGAACACACCCAATAGAGGAAATTAAAAAGATTAGAGAAGAGCATAATGACAAATTTAACAGGTTGAAAGAATCCATAGAGAGACAGCAATCAGAAATCCAGAAGATTAACAATAAAATTTCAGAATTAGAAAGTCATAGGAGCAGAATTGAGGCAATGGAAGTCAGAATTAGTGAGACTGAAGAAAAAACACTTGACACCAACTTACTTGAGGAAAAATCAGATAAAAGGATTTTAAAAAATGAAGAAACCCTAAGAATTATGTGGGACTCTATCAAGAGGAATAACCTATGAGTGATTGGAGTACCAGAACACGGGGGTATAACACAAAATACAGAGAGAATTGTTGAAGATTTGTTGGCAGAAAACTTCCCTGATATAGTGAAAGATGACAAGATATCTATCCAAGATTCTCATCGGACCCCACAGAAGGTAGATCCCAAAAGAAAGTCACCAAGACATATTACAATCAAATTTTCCAAAACTGAAGATAAACAGAGGATTTTAAGAGTGGCTAGGAATGAACAAAAAGTCATCTACAAAGGAGAGTCAATAAGAATAAGCTCAGACTACTCAGCAGAAACCATGCAGGCAAGAAGGCAATGGGATGCCATATATAAAGCCTTGAAGGAAAAAAACCAGCCAGCCAGGAATTATATACCCAGCAAAACTGTCTCTCAAATATTATGGAGAAATTGGGGCGTTTCCAGATAAACAGAAGTTTAGGGAATTTGCAAAAACCAAACCAAAATTACAAGGAATACTAAAGGGAGTCCTCCAGTTAGAAAATCAGTAACATCAGATAACAACCTAAGACTAGAACACAGGACAGAGAAACCAGATATCAATGCAGTTAGGGAAGACACAAAAGTAAATCAAAGCTAAAACACTGAAAATAGGGAAACAGATGTCAATATGTAAAAGATGGCAACATTAAAACAAAAAAGAGGGACTTAAAAAATGTGGACATAGATTTTTCATATGGAGAGGAAGTCAAGGCGATATAAAGAAATAAAAGACTGGTATAAACTTAGAAATATACAGGTAAATATTAAGGTTACCACAAAGGAAACTGACAATGCTACAAGTGAAAATAAAAAACTAGAAAAATATAAAGACTCAGCAAACACAAAATCAACAACAATCAAAAAGATGAAAAGAAAATACATAAAGAAAAATGACTCAGTACAGAAAATTAAGTGGAACAAAGAAACTGTCAACAACACACACAAAAAAAGACATCAAATGACAACACTAAACTCATACATATCAATAATTACGCTGAATGTAAATGCACCAGTAAAGAGACAGAGAGTGGCAGATTGGATAAAAGAACATGATCCGTCTGTATGCTACCTACCGGAGACACACCTTAGACTTAAAGACACAAACCAACTAAAATGCAAAGGATGGAAAAAATATATCAAGCAAACAACACTCAAAAAAGAGCAGGAGTGGCAATATTAATCTCTGACAAAATAGACTTTAAAGTAAAATCCACCACAAAGGATAAGGAAGGTCACTATGTAATGATTAAAGGGTCAATACACCAGGAGGACATAACTATAATAAATACTTATGCACCCAATGACAGCGTTCCAAAAATACGTAAAACAAACTCTAATAGCACTGAAAAGAGAGATAGACAGCTCCACAATAGTAGTAGGAGACTTCAACACACCACTTTTGGTGAAGGACAGAACATCCAGAAAGAAGCTCAGCAAAGACATGGAAGAGCTAAATGCTGCAATCAACCAACTTGATCTCATAGACATATACAGAATTATACAGCAGCCAAGTATACTTTCTTTTCCAATGCACATGGAACATTCTCCAGAATAGACAACATATTAGGTCATAAAGCAAGGCTTAAAAAAATACAAAGCATCAAAATATTACAAAGCATCTTTTCTTAACATAAAGCCATAAAAGTAGAAATCAACAACAGAAAAAGCAAATCAAACACATGGAAACTGAACAACACCTTGCTCAAAAACTACTGGGTTATAATAAAATAGGTATAGAAGGGAAATTCCTCAACATAATAAAGGCGATCTATACAAAACCAACAGCCAACGTCATTCTTAATGGAGAGAAGCTGAAAACTTTCCCCTTGAGAACAGGAACTAGATAAGGATGCCCTTTATCACAACACCTATTTAACATTGTGCTGGAAGTTCTAGCTACAGCAATAAAGCAAGAAAAGGAAATAAAGGGCATCCAAATTGGTAATGAAGAAGTTAAACTGTCCCTGTTTGCGGATGATGTGATACTACACATAGAAAACCCTAAAGACTCCACGAGAAATCTACTGGAACTAATAGAAAGATTCAGCAGAGTAGCAGGATACAAGATAAACATACAAAAATTATTTGGATTCCTATACACCAGTAAAGAGGATGATGAAAAGGAAATCAGGAAAACAATACCATTTATAATAGCCCCTAAAAAAATAAAATACTTAGGAATAAATCTAACCAGGGATGTAAAAGACCTATAAAAGAAAACTACAAAACACTACTGCAAGACCCCCAAAGGGATCTACGTAAATGGAAAAACATACCATGCTCATGGATAGGTAGACTCAACATTGTGAAAATGACAATTCTACCCAAAGCAATTTACAAATACAATGAAATCCCGATCCAAATACCAACAACATTCTTCAAAGAGGTGGAAAAACTTATCATTAACTTTATATGGAAAGGGAAGAAGCCCTGAATAAGTAAGCACTACTGAAGAAGAAGAATAAAGTTGGAGGACTCACACTACCTGACCTCAGAATCTACTATACAGCTACGGTAGTCAAAACAGCCTGGTACTTGTACAACGACAGATACATTGACCAGTGGAACAGAATTGAGAACCCAGATGTAAATCCATCCACCTACAGTCACCTGATCTTTGACAAGGGCCCAAAGTCCAGCAAATGGGGAAAAGACAGTCTTTTTAACAAATGGTGCTGGCAAAACTGGATATCCATCTGCAAATAAATGAAACAGGACCCATACCTCACATCATATACAAAAACTAATTCAAAATGGGTCAAAGACCTAAATATAAAGCAAAAAACTATAAAATTCATAGAAGAAAAAATAGGACCAATGCTACAGTCCCTAATACATGGCATTAACAGGGTACAAACCATAACTATCAACACACAAAACCCAGAAGATAAGCTAGATAACTGGGATCTTCTAAAAATTAAGCACCTATGCTCTTCAAAAGACTTCACCAAAAGAGTAAAAAGAGAACCTACAGGCTAGGAAAAAATTTTTGGACAGTACAAGTCAGACAAAGGTCTAATCTCCATAATCTACAAGAAAATCCAACACCTCTACAACAAAAAGACAAATAGTCCTATTAAAAAATGGGCAAAGGAAATGAACAGACACTTCACCAAAGAAGATATTCATGCGGCCAACAGACACATGAGGAAATGCTCATGATCTCTAGCCATTAGAGAAATGCAAATTAAAACCACAATGAGATACCATCTCACCCCGGCATTACTGGCACAAATCAAAAACACTGGAAATAACAAATGTTGGAGGGGCTGCGGGGAGATCAGAACACTTATCCACTGCTGGTGGGAATGCAAAATGATACATCCGTTCTGGAGAATGATATGGCGCTTCCTCAGAAAGCTAGAAATAGAAATACCATACGATCCAGCAATCCCACTCCTAGGAATATATCCTAGAGAAATAAGAGTCGACACTCAAATAGACATATGCACACCTATGTTCATGGCAGCATTGTTCACAATAGCAAAATGATGGAAACAACCTAGATGCCCATCAATAGATGAAAGGATAAAGAAACTATGGTACATACACACAATGGAGTACTATGCAACGAGAAAGAACGATGAATCTGTGAAGCATCTCATAACATGGATGAAACTGGAGGACATTATGCTGAGTGAAATAAGTCAATCACAAAAGGACAAATATTGTATGAGACCTCTATTGTAAAAACCCATAAAAAAATTCACATGCAAAATGTAACAATCCTTGTTGGTTACCAGGGATGGGAGGGGAGGGGGGAGAAATACTAAATAGGCAATAGATAAGTGGTAACTTTGGTGAAGGGTGAGACAGTACACATACTGGGGAAACCAGCACAACTTGTACAAGGAAAGGTCACGGAAGCTCCATAGACACATCCAAACTCCCTGAGGGACTGAATTTCTGGGCAGAAGGCTGTGGGGACCATGGTCTCAGGGAACATCTAGCTCAATTGGCATAACATAGTTTATAAAGACAATGTTCTACATTCTACCTTGATGAGTAGTGTCTGGGGTCTTAAGAACCTGTGAGCAGCCATCTAAGATACTCCACTGGTCTCATCCCTTCAGAAGCAAGGGAGAATAAAGAGAACAGGATACAAGGAAAAGATTAGTTCAAAGGACTAATGGACCACAGCTACCAAGGCCTCCACCAGACTGAGTCCAGTACAGCTAGATGGTGCCCGGCTACCACCACTCACTGCTGTGTTGGGGATCACAACAGAGGGTTCTGGACAGAGCTGGAGAAGGATGCAGAACAAAATTCTAACACACACAAAAAAGACCAGATTTACTGGCCTAAAAGAGACTGGAAAAACCCTGAGAGTACGGCTCTTTTAGCTCAATGGTGAAGTCACTTCCGAGGTTCACTGTTCAGCTGGGGATTGGACAACCCCATAAACCAAAACAGGACTAATGAGGCACAGCAGTCCAGGGACAAGGATTAGAAGGCAGAAGGGGAGAGGAAAGCTGGTGATAGGGAACCCAAGGTTGAGTAAGGACAGTGTTGATGTATAGTGGAGTTGTTAACCATTGTCATAGGGCAACATGTATACTGTTTAATGAGAAACTGTTTTCTTCTGTAAACCTTCATCTAAAGTTAGAATAGCAACACAACTGGAAGATCATAGTTGATGTCATTGAATTGTACACGTAGAAATTTTTGAAATGGTGTATCTTTGGCTATGTATATTTTCACCAAAAAAAAAAAAAAAAAAAAGGTCAAGAAGGAAGAGGGTTGACATGTCATGGGGTTGTTAACCAATGTCAGAAAACAATATGCATACTACTGTTTAATGAGAAACTATTTGTTCTGTAAACCTTCCCCTGAAGTACAAAAAAAAAAAAAAAAAAAAAAAAAACCAACAACTACTGGGTTATATAAGAAATTAAGGATGGAGTGAAGAAATTCATAGAATGAAAACATCCTACCAGAACCTTTGGGACACAGCAAAAGCAGTGCTCAGAGGTCAGTTTATAGCAATAAATGCACACATACAAAAAGAAGAAAGGGCCATAATCAAAACATTAATCCTACAACTGGAACAGGTAGAAAGAGAACAGCAAAAGAAGCCCTCGGGCATCAGAAGGAAGGAAATAGTAAGAATTAGAGTAGAATTAAATGAAATAGAGAACAGAAAAACAATTGAAAGAGTTAACAAGACCAAAAGCTGGTTCTTTGAAATACTAAAGAAAAGATCAACAAAACTGACAAACCATTGGCCGAACTGACAAAAGAAAAACAGAAGAGGAAAAAGATAACCCATATAAGAAATGAGATGAGTGATATCACAACAGACCCAACTGAAATTAAAAGAATCATAACAGAATATTACAAAAAATTCTACTCTAACAAATTTGAAAACCTAGAGGAAATGGACAAATTTCTAGAAACTCACTACCTACCTAAACTAACACAAACAGAGGTAGAACAACTAAATAAATGCATAAAAAAGAAGAGATTGAAAAGGTAATTAAAAAACTCCCAACAAAAAAAAGCCCTGGCCCAGATGGCTTCACTGGAGAATTCTACCAAACTTTCAGAGAAGAGTTAATACCACTACTACTAAAGGTATTTCAGAGCATAGTAAAAGATGGAATACTCCCAAACTTATTCTACGAAGCCAGCATAACCCTGATACCAAAACCAGGTAAAGACATCACAAAAAAAGAAAATTACAGACCAGTATCCCTCATGAACATTTATGCATAAATCCTCAACAAAATTCTAGCCAATAGAATTCAGCAACATATCAAAAAATAATTCATTGTGATCAAGTGGGATTTATACCAGGTATGCAGGGATGGTTCAACATTAGAAAAACAATCAATGTAATCCACCACATAAATAAAAGACAAGAACCACATGATCTTATCAATCGATGCAGAAAAGGCATTTGACGAAGTCCAACACCCATTCCTGATAAAAACTCTCAGCAAATAGGAACAGAAGGGAAATTCCTCAATATAATTAAGGGTATTTACACAAAGCCAAGAGCCAACATCATCCTAAATGGAGAGACTTTGAAAGCATTCCCCTTGAGAATGGGAGCCAGACAAGTATGCCCTTTATCACCACTCTTATTCAACATTGTGCTGGAGGTCCTAGCCAGAGCAATTAGACAAGAAAAAGAAATAAAGGGCATCCAAATTGGTAGGGAAGAAGTCAAAGTATCTCTATTTGCAGACGATATGATCTTATACACAGAAAACCCCAAAGAATCCATAAGAAAACTATGGGAACTAACAGAAGATTTCAGCAAAATTTCAGGATACAAGACAAACATACAAAAATCAGTTAGATTCCTTTACACCAACAAAGAGAACTTCTAAGAGGAAATGACCAAATCAATACCATTTACAATAGTCCCCAAGAAGATAAAATACTTAGGAATAAATCTAACCAGAGACGTAAAAGACCTATACAATGAAAACTACAAGACACTACTGCAAGAAGCCAAAAGAAACCTGCATAAGTGGAAAAACATACCTTGCCATGGATAGGTAGACTCAACATTGTGAAAATGTCAATTCTACACAAAGTGATCTACAGATATAATGCAATCCAGATCCAAATTCCACCGGCATTTTTTAATGAGACGGAGAAACAAATCACCAACTTCATATGGAAAGGGAAGAGGCCCTGAATAAGTGAAGCAATACTCAAGAAGAACAAAATGGGAGGCCTCACACCACCTGATTTTAGAACCTCTTATATAGCCACAGTAGTCAAAACAGCCTGGTACTGGTACAACAACAGATACATAGACCAATGGAACAGAATTGAGAATCTAGACGTAAATTCATCCACCTATGAGCAGCTGATAATTTGACAAAGGCTCAAAGTCTGTTAACTGGGGAAAAAACAGTCTCTTTAACAAATGGTGCTGGCATACCTGGATATCCATCTGCAAAAAACTGAAACAAGACCCATACCTCACACCATGCACAAAAACTAACTCAAAATGGATCAAAGACTTAAATATAAAATAAAAAATGATAAAGATAATGGAATCAAAAATAAGGACAACGCTAGGAGCCCTAACACATGGCATAAACACAATACGAACCATAAGTAACAATGCACAAGCACCAGAAGAGAGACTAGATAAATGGGAGCTCCTAAAAATCAAACACTTATGCTCATCAAAAAACTTCACCAAAAGAGTCAAAAGACAACCTACAGACTGGGAAAAAATTTTTGGCTACGACAAATCCGATCAGTGTCTAATCTCTAAAATCTACAAGATACTGCAAAACCTCAACAACAAAAAGACAAATAACCCGATTAAATAATAGGCAAAGGATATGAACAGACACCTTGCCAAAGAAGATATTCAGGCAGCTAACAGACACATGAGGAAATGCTCATGATCATTAGCTATTAGAGAAATGCAGATCAAAACTACAATGAGATATCATCTCACCCCAACAAGGCTAGCCTTAATCCAAAACCCACAAAATAACAAATGCTGGAGAGGTTGTGGAGAGACCGGAACACTTAGACACTGTTGGTGGGAATGTAAAATGGTACAACCACTTTGGAAATTGATTTGGCACTTCCTTAAAAACCTAGAAATAGAAGTGCCATACGGTCCAGCTATCCTGCTTTTTGGCATATACCCTAGAGAAGTAAGAGCCATCAAACGAATCAATATATGCACACCCATGTTCATTGCAGCACTGTTCACAATAGCAAGAAGATGGAAACAACCTAAGTGTCCATCAATGGATGAATGGATAAACTAATTATGGTATATCCACACAATGGAATACTACACAATGATAAAGAACAACGATGAAGCCATGAAACATAACATGGAGGAAGCTGGAGGTCATTATGCTGAGTGAATTTAGTCAGTCACAGAAGGGCAAATATTATATAAGACCACTATTATAAGAACCCAAGAAAAGGTTTAAACACAGAAGAAAACATTCTTTGTTGGTTACGAGGCGGGGGAGGGAGGGTGAGGGTTATTTACTAACTAGATAGTAGGTGAGAATTATCTTAGGTGAAGGGAAGGACAGCACTTACCACAGGGGAAGTCAGCACAACTGGACTAAACCAAAGCTAAGAAGTCTCCTGAATTTAATCAAACACTTTGAGGGACAGAGTAGCATGGGTAGCGGTCTGGGGACCATGCTTTCAGGGGATATCTAGGTCAATTGGCATAACAAAGCTTATTAAGAAAATGTTCTGCATCTTACTTTGGTGAGTGGCTTCTGGGGTCTTAAAAGCTTGCTAGCGGCCATTTAAGATGCATCAATTGTTCCCAAGCACCTGCTGTAAAGGAGAATGAAGAACACCAAAGACAAAAGGAAAGTAGTAGCCCAAGAGGCAGAAAGGCCACATATACCAGAGACTTCATCAGCCTGAGACCGGAACTAGATGGTGCCCTGCTACCACTAATGACCGCCCTGACAGGGAACACAACAGACAGTCCCGGATAGAGCTGGAGAAAGGTGGGGTGCAGAACTCAAATTCTAGTAAGAAGACCAGACTTAATGGTCTGACTGATACCGGGGGTACCTCGGAAATCATGGCTCCTGGATTCTCTATCAGCCCAGAACTAAAACAATTTCTGAGGCCAGCTCTTCAGATAGGAATTGGACTGGACTGTGGGCCATAAAGTGATACTCTTGAGGAGTGTGCCTCTTAGCTCAGGTAGATACAAGAGACTAAACGGGCAGCTTCTGTCTGGAGGTGAGATGGGAAGGCAGAGAGGGTTAGGAACTGGCTGAAAGGACATGGGGAATTGTGTGGAAAGGAGGAGTGTACTGTCACAGTATGGGGAGAGCAATTAGAGTCACATAACAATGTATGTTTAAATTTTTGTATGAGGGAAAAAAAACGTAAATCAGGGTGAATGTGGCATTGAGGACAGAGAGGAGAGAGGGAGATATTTATATATGGCTGTTTTATATTCTCCTCTTGTACAAACCTTTAAAAATATACTCTCAAGAGGCATTTTCCAGACTGGCAGCCAATAAACCCTATGAGGATGTTCTGTGTGTGGTTGTGTCTCTGTCTACAAATGATGTGTTAATTTCAGACATAGCCATTCATGCTGGGTTGTGGGTAGTGAGAGAGAAGTCAGGTCAGACCTGGGTTCAAGTCCAGGCTCTGCCATTTGCTGGCTGCGTGACCTAAGGTAAGTTCATTATTTAGCCTCTCTGACCCTCAGTTTCCTCAGGTGTAGGCTAAAACATGGGTTGAAAAAGTGAGTTTTATGATATGTGAATTATATCTCAGTAAAAAAATGGAAAAATGCCTTGAACCCACTCATCACCAAAGAGGATATCGGATGGTGAAAATATGCTTAACATCATTCATCTTTAGACCAATGCAAACTAAACCCATGAAGAGATACTATTATACACCTATTAACCTACTGACGTCAAGTCGATTCCAACTAATAGTGATACTGTAGGACAGAGTAGAACTGTCCCGTGGGGTTTTCAAGGCTGTAATCTTTATGGAAGCAGATCGCCAGTTGTTTTTCCAGTGGAGCGGCTGGTGGGTTTGAACTGCCAGCACTTCAGTTAGCAGCCAAGCACTTAACCACTGTGCCACCAGGGCTCCTTACATACCTATGAGAATGAAATAAAAAGTAAACTGAGAATATCAAACGCTGGTGAGAATGTGGAGAAGCTGGAACCCTCATACACTGCTGGTGGATTGTAAAATGGTGCAGCCACCGTGGAAAACATTTGGCGATTCCTCAGATATTAAACGTACAGCCACCACGGTACCCAGCATTTCCATTCATAGCTGTATGTACTCAAGAGAGTGAGAATATGTGGCCACACATAAACTCGTACGCAGATATTCATTGAAACATTATTCATAATTGCCAAAAAAGTGCAAACAAGCCAAATGTTCTTCAGCAGGTAAAAGGATAACTGGCACATCCATACAATGAAATACTGCTTACCAGTAAAAAGGAACAAACTAGTGATACATGCAACAAGAATGGATTTCAGATAAACCTACTCCTCACTTATCAACTATCTCATTATTTGACATTTCGCTTTTACAATAGTAAAAAATCCACTATCCAACTGTTTTGCACATAACATTGTACGTCTGGCAGTAATACTTTCACGACCAGTGGGACATCCGCCTACAGTTTCTGCCTCTCGGGTCCAGAGAGACATATGTGTCCCACATAATATTTTGTGATCTGATGTGATTGTCCTCCATTTTCACATAACGCTGGTTTTCGCAGAATGACCTGGTCTTTGTAACCTAACCATGTCCATAAGTGAAGAGTGGGCGTATACTAGGTTGATTGAAAGAAGCCAGTCTCAAATTCATTGTTTCATTTATTTGGTAAACTGGAAAAGGTGATGGTATCAGGATGAAGAACATATCAGTGGTTGTCAGAGATTAAATGCTGAGGGAAGGTAAGACTACAAAGGGCTTTTTGGGTGATGAAACTGTTTTGTATTTTAATTGTGATGTTGCTTACACAAATCTATACATGGGCTAAAATTGAACACCAAAAAAAAAAAGTAATTTTACTGTCTGTTAATTTTAAACATAAAATTTAAAAAATGAAAGAGAAAGGAAGCATAAAATACACCGCTATTTTGTTGGTAAGGAGTATTTTTGGGGAATATAACATGTTTTGTCACATTTTAGAGGCCCGGAAGTCCAAATTCAGGGCACCAGCTCTAGGAAAAGGCTCCCACTGTCTGCTCTGTGGGAAGGTCCTTGTCTTTTTTCAGCTTCTCTTCCTCAGTTCCTTGGTGATCTCCACGTGGCATCTATCTTTCCTCCATTTGTGCTTGCTTGCTTCTGTCTAATCTGCTCTTTTTTATATGTCAAAAGTGATTAGGTTTAAGACACACCCTACACTGACCTCCCCTCATTAACATAACAAAGAAAATCCAATTCTCAAATACGGTTACATCCACGGGTATAGGGGTTAGAATTCCAACACATATTTTGTGGGGACACAATTCACTCCATAACAGATGGGAAATGACTTTCCACGGGTAGCTCATGATGGACACCCTACACGGCCTCACGTCCACTCCATGGTCAGATTTGACCTAAGAAAGAGGCTGAAGGTTTTCATGACCTGTGGACTTGTGCACCCTGGCTCTGGCCCCGTCCTGACCCAGAGGATCAAGGGAGTTTCCAGGTGGCCACTCGGAGTGTGTCGTCGGAGCAGTCTGCAGCAGCTGTTTCATTCCCAGGCTGTGGGGTGAAGCACCATTTACGAGCACTCAGCCACTGAAGACAGAAAGTAAACCAGCTACAGGGTCTAGATGATGTCGAAAAGGAGTGAAATGGTGTAGATAAGAATGAGAATCACGTCCAGTCTTTATCCAAACGGAGCCAGGCTGGGGTGACGGAAGTTCAGTATGCTTGTCTTCATGGCCAGGATGAGCCGCAGGATTCTAACACAAGTGGGTCAGGAGGGCTGCCTGTGAAGCTCTTGGGGGGACCAATAACCACCGATATTTCATGCGCATCCTTCTGCTTATGTACATTCAATGCAGCAGATAATACACACCGCAGTGCCTTCACTTAGGAGGGGCTTCGCACAAATGAAAGAATGAACGCAGAGGCGTATATAAGGGATGGCAGGTATTGCACCGGCACTGGATGCAGCTCCACTGAGCAGTTTCTATTACCCTGGTACCCAAACCAAAACAAACCCATTGCCGTGGTGTCAATTCCGACTCATAGCTACCCTAGGGTACTGCCAATGGCGTAGCCATGGAAAATGGGGCCTATAGCAAGCACTGAAATTGCACCCCTGTTCAAATGTCCGACACCCCTCTTTTAGATAACTTTACCATAATTTCAGCTCAAAAATACAAGTCAAATTGGTTAATCTTTTAATTAACACATTACCCTGTTTGAGGAAGGACGTCGGGTGGCACCGGGTCGGGTGGTACCAGGTTAGCAGAAACTGCTCAGTGGCGCTACGTGCCCAGGGCTGGTGCAATACCCTAGATACGCCACCGGGAACGAACCTAAAAGGATGCTTCAGCAAAGTCCAGGTCAGTGTGAGTTCTGAATCTACTTTTCTTTTGTACATAACGTATACGTTGATCAACACCTTTCTGACATTTGTCTCTCTTGGATGCAAGTAGAATAGTGGAAACTTTCTGCACTGGGTTTGTCTTTTTTTCTTTAAAAATAATTCAAATCAGATTCAAAATGTTTTGTCATATTAGAAAAGTAATGCCTGCTCATTACATAGGATCTAGACACGCAATAAGAAGAAATTTTAAATTATGGCATTTCCATCTTCCCAAACAAACCCTTTTACATTTGAAGGGCAAGCAGAAACTTTAAACTCAAGGCGCAGTATTTGAACAGCAAGCACGTTAATATGTTTTGCTTGAAGGTGATTATGTCTGTGCGTGTTTGTGTCTTTTAGATTATCTTGAGGGCCCTTACGTGGTCTGTGAGTGCAGGAAATGTGTTCATTGGTTATTGGATCCTAATATAATTTTACAATCTCCTATGGTGACAGAGTTTGGAGTCATCTTTGCGTCTTTGCCAGCCTTTCCATCAGAGCAATGGTTGGCTTAATCTCGAATTAATGGTGAGAAATTCAACACCTGATTATAGTGTTTCTGCCATGGGCAACGATTACTTACTTGCAGTAGTTCTGCGCTGGATTTTAAGTCCAGTTTAGAGGTTCTCGCACAGGCAGCCCGAGTCCTCTGTAAACCCAGTGACCCCTTTGCTCTTCAGTTTCCCTTGTCTGCAAGCAGAGAGGGAGCCTACCCCCAGAACGCGTGGGTTCAAATCCTGGCTCTATCACTTATTAGCTGTGTGCCTTGGTTTTCTCTTCTGTAAAATGGGGACAACTAATTGCCTCACAAGGAGCCCTGGTGACTCAGTGGTTAAGGGCTCGACTGCTAACCAAAAAGTCGGTGGCTCGAACCTGCCCAGCTGCTTTGTGGGAGAAAAGACCTGGCTGTCTGCTCCTGTAAAGATTACAGCCTAGAAGACCCAAAGGGGCAATTCTACTCTGTCACACGGTATTGCCAGAAGTCAGAATTGACTCCATGGCACACAACCACCACCACCACCACCACAACAGAACTCAGGAGATTGTTGTGACCGTCAAGTGAGTTAATAGACACACTAGTGTAGCCAGCCCATTGTCAATAATCTATAAGAGTTGTCCTTGTTGTTAGGTGCTATTGAGTTGGTTCCTACTCAGCAACTATGAACATGGCAACTATGTATCACAGAATGAACCGCTGCCCAGTCCTGTGCCATTCTCACAACAGTTGCTATGTTTGAGCCCATTGTCCAGCCACTGTGTCAATCCACCTTGTTGAGGGTCTTCCAAAAAAGAATTGATGCCTTTGAATTATGGTGTTGGTGAAGAATATTGAATATACCATGGACGGCCAGAAGAATGAACAAATCTGTCATGGAAGAACTACAGCCAGAATACTCCTTGGAAGGGAGGATGGCAAGACTTCGTCTCATGTACTTTGGATATGTTATCAGAAAGAATCAGTCCCTGGAGAAGGACATCGGGCTTGCTACAAGAGTTAGCCATGATTATTTCCTACTGGGAAAGCATGGCATCAGGAAAGAGATTATTCTTTCCATGACATCTACCCCACTGGAGCTGAAAGGACAAGCGTCTGAAGGTCTTTGGGCCTCAGTTTTCTCATAAGGGAAATGGGATGGTTGGGTTAGATGATCTCTAAAGTTCTTATTTGCACCCTTGCACTTTGATTGTGAAGATCTGCCCAACCACCACATTTTCATCTCATTTAGCAGCGCAACCTGGCAGCCTGTAGTCCAGATATGACCCACAGAAAAGCTTTATTAGCTCAGGAGGGCATCTCTAAAAAAGTGAATTAGCTGCTAGCAATTAAAAATCAGGGGGCTTCAGATCAAAATCCAGAGTCCTGGCTTCTCTTGCTCAATCAGAAGGTCTGGCCACTTGGGGTCCACATTCCAGGAGGAGCTGAGATGCTGCAGGGAGCCGTCTTAACACTGAGATTTTGGGAAAAAAAGAATGAGCAGATCTCTTAGGCTTTCACGTTCAAGGGTGCCATGTTTTTGTGTGCCATAGAGTCTAATCTGACTTACAGTGACCCCATATGACAGAGTAGAACTGCCCCATAAGGTTTCCTAAGCTGTAATCTTTATGGATTACAGCCAAGAAAACTCTGTGGGGTGCTATGAGTCTGAGTTGACAGCAGTGGGTAATCTTTATGGAAGCAGATTGCCGGGTCTTTTTTCTGCAGAGTTGCTGAGTGGGTTTGAACCACCAACATTTCAGTCAGCAGCTGAGCACTTAACTGTTGTGCCACCAGGGCTCTTTACAGGTGCCATATCCACCAGCAAATAAACTACTCCAAAATGGTTGGTGCTCGACTACTAACCTAAAGGTTGGTGGTTTGAACTCACCCAACATCACCACGGAAGAAAGGCCTGGTGATCTGCTTCTGTAAAGAATACAGCCAAGAGAACCCTATGGAGCAGTTCTACTCTGTAACATGTGGGGTCGCCGTGAGTTGGAATCGAATCGATGGCAATGGGTTTTTTTTTTTTTTTTGGTTGTTTTGTTTTTTATATAAATTCCACCAAATAACGTGCATATATATAACTTACCTGGGCATACAATCAGGCCATGTGATTCTGCAGGCATTGCAGAGGGGCCTGTGGACATGTGTGTGCAGATTCCTTGCTCGCAAACAGAGCATGTGAAAACACAATTCCTCCTTCCTCAAATGCCCTTGCAATGTCACATCGCTCTGACCCAGGCACTTTGTTCCTTGTGTCCTGGCAAGGTTCACTAGTGAGCTGTGGTTGCTTCTTGCCTTCTTCTAGTCAGATTTCTCCCCAAGTCCATTGCCTCTGCTGGCTGCCTCATTGCTATTTTTTGGTCAGAGCCAACAGCCCCTGAGAGACGTCTGTTTCATTTCCAAGGGGGTCTTGGTGAAAGGCAGAGAGGTTGGCTGCAGCCTGCAACCTTAGACCTCAGGCAGCCCCAGAGCAAAATAAAACCTGGGCCTGGGCCTCTAAATGAAACCTGAAGACAATATCCTTTGCAGTGAACACCTCACACAATGCGCCTTTCTGCTCCTAAGTCTGGCGGAGACCTGCTGGGACCTGCCAGCCCCCGGCGGGTGGTCTGTCGGAGTTCGGGACAAGCGACCTTAGGAAAGTGGGCTTCTGGGACTGACTGCTTTTTTTGGTGGGGGAAGCTGTGGAGAGAGGCCCAACTTGTCCATGGGACAGACCTGGGAGGCTGGGGTATGAGTCACATTTCTCTGCTTAACCACCCCAACCTTCTATGTCTCCTTCCCTGGCTGTCCCTAGCCCAATGCGGAGGCTGCTAGGCAACCTCCTGAGAAGGGCTGCCAGTGTACCAGGGAAGGGCTGCCCCAATTGCCTCCCAGGAGAGGTCTTAACAGTCTATCTGAGGGTGGCTTCTGTTTCTTTTCTTTCTTTCTATTTTTTTTTTTTTAAATAATATTGTGTTTTTGGTGAAGGTTTACACAGAGGTTTTGTTCCCATTCAACAATTTCTACACAAATTGTTCAGTGACACTGGTTACATTCTTTACAATGTGTGAACATTCTCATTATTTTTGTTCTGGTTGTGCCATTTCCATTAATCTAGTACCCTGCCCCCGTATATTCTCGTTTTTGTTTTAAAGTAATTGTTGACCGTTTGGTCTCATATAGATGATTTTTTAAAAAAATAATTTATTTTTTGTTCTTGTTGAAAATGTGCACAGCAAAACATACACCAATTCAACAATTTCTACGTGTACAATTCAGTGACTTTGATTACATTCTTCAAGGTGTGCAACCATTCTCATCCTTCTTTTCTGATTTGTTCCTCCTCCCTCCCCCAGTAACATAAACTCACTGCCCCTAAGCTTCCTATCTAAACTTTCAAGTCGCTATTGTCAATTTGATCCCATATAGATAGTTCTTTAGAACAGCACAATGTTCAAGGCAGACGCTCTTAAGCTAAACTATTGTTTGGTTTAAAGAATATATGATTTAATTTTTTTTCTCTTTTTTAACTGTACTTTAGATGAAGGTTTACAGAGCAAACTAGCTTCTCATTAAACAATTAGTACACGTATTGTTTTGTGACATTGGTTACCAACCCCGTGACATGTCAACACTCTCCTCTCCTCAACCTTGGGTTCCCTGTTACCAGCTTTCCTGTTTCCTTCTGCCTTCTTGTTCTCGCCCCTGGGGTGGTGTGCCCCTTTAGTCTCATTTTGTTTTATGGGCCTAATTTTTGGCTGAAAGGTGAACCTCAGGAGTGACTTCATTTCTGAGCTAAAAGGGTGTCCAGGGGCCATTCTCTCAGGGTTTCTCCAGTCTCTGTCAGGCCAGTAGTCTGGTCTTTTTTTGTGAATTAGAATTTTGTTCTACATTTTTCTCCAGCTCTGTTCAGGACCTTCTATTGTGAGTCTTGTCAGAGCAGTTGGTGGTGGTAGCCAGGCACCATCTAGCTGTACCGGACTCAGTCTGGTAGAGGCTGTGGTAGTTGTGGTCCATTAGTCCTTTGGACTAATCTTTCCCTTGTGTCTTTGGTTTTCTTCATTCTCCCTTGCTCCGGACAGGCTGAGACCAGTGGAGTATCTTAGATGGCACTCACAAGCTTTTAAGACCCTAGACACTACTCACCAAAGTAGAATGTAGAACATTTTCTTTATAAACTATGTTATGCCAATTGAGCTAGATATTCCCTAAGACCATGGTCCCCACAGCCCGCAGCCTAGTAATTTGGTCCCTCAGGGAGATTGGATTTGTCTATGCAGCTTCTATGACCTTGCCCTGGACAAGTAGTGCTGGCTTCCCCCGTATTGTGTACTGTCTTACCTTTCACTGAAGTTACCACTTATCTATTGTCTATTTAGTGTTTTTCCATCCCTACCCCTCCTCTCCCTCATAACCATCAAAGATTGTTTCTTTTTTGTGTAAACCTTTTCACAAGTTTTTATAGTAGTGGTCTTTGTCCTTTTGTGATTGACTTATTTCACTCAGCATAATGCCCTCTAGATTCATCCATATTGTGTGATGCTTACAGATTCATCATTGTTCTTCACTGTTGCATAGTACTCCACTGTGTGTATGTACCACAGTTTGTTTATCCATTCATCTGTTGATGGGCATCCAGGTTGTTTCCGTCTTTTTGCTATTGTGAACAATGCTGCATTGAACATGGGTGTGCATATGTCTATTCATGTGACAGCTCTTATTTCTCTAGGATGTATTCCTAGGAGTGGGATTGCTGGATCATATGGTATTTCTATTTCTAGCTTTCTAAGAAAGTGCCATATTGTTTCCCAAAATGGTTGTATCATTCTGCATTCACACCAGCAGTGCACAAGAGCTCCAATCTCCCTGCAGCCTCTCCAGCACTTGTTATTTTCTGTTTTTTTGATTTGTGACAGTAATGCCAGGGTGAAAAGGTATCTCATTGTGGTTTTGATTTGCATTTCTCTAAAGGCTAGTGATCACGAGCATTTCCTCATGTGTCTGTTAGTCGCTTGAAGGTCTTCTTTGGTGAAGTGTCTGTTCATTTCCTTTGCCCACTTTTTAATTGGATTATTTGTCTTTTTGTTGTAGAGGTGCTGGATTTTCCTGTACATTTTAGAGACAGACCTTTGCTGGATTTGTCATAGCCAAATTTTTTTTCTAGTCTGTACATTCTCTTTTTACTCTTTTGGTAAAGTCTTTTGGTAAGCGTGAAGTGTTTAATTTTTAGAAGATCCCAGTTATCTAGCTTATCTTCTGGAGTTTGTGTGTTGCTAGTTATGGTCTGTATCCTGTTAATGCCAAGTATTAGGGCCTCTAGCATTGATCCTATTTTTTCTTCTATGATCTCTATAGTTTTTGGTTTTATATTTAGGTCTTTGATCTATTTTGAATTCGTTTTTATGTATGGTGTGAGGTATGGGTCCTGTTTCATTTTTTTTCAGATGGACATCCAGTTTTGCCAGTACCATATGTTAAAAAGACTGTTACACAGACAATTTTTTAAGAGGATGCAGTACTCACATGATATTCTTTGTGAGCCAATCTGTTATTTAGCTACAAGGTAACTTCAGGGGTTAGTTTCAGCTCGAGGTTTAAAGAGTATCTCAGGGCAATAGTTTCAGGGAGTCTGTTTTTTTTTTTTTTTAATAAGAATTTGAGGTTCTGTTCCACATTTTTCTCCCATTCTATCAGGATCCATCTATCGTGGGGGCTTCTGTTTCTTGCCTGAGGTTGCCAAGAAAATGGCCAGGCAGAGACAGAGGAAGCAGCAAGCCTGGGCTTCCTAGGACCACCTTGGCCCCTTGCTCTGTGCCCGAGGACAAGTCACCTGCTGCTCTGGGTCTCTGTAAACTAATAGGGTTGAAGAGGAATGATGGCTTTTCCAATTGTGTCCTATGGAGCACGAGAGGTATGTTATGTGTGGCCTGAGGTCTGCATTCCACTGAGTCATCTTTGGGGCCATGGTGGGGAATACATCCTCAGCACAAACCTGGGGTGCCTTCAGTGTCAGATTACCCAGTAAGCAAGGTAAGTACGGGCTTACTTGTGCTTACTTACTAATCTGTAGTGAACAATTTCACATGCTTTTTATGTGGTGAAACCCATGTGAAATTTTTACTACAGATTAATAAGTGCAAGTAAGTCCAGGCTTACCTTGTTTATTGGGTAATCTGCCCCTGCATTCCTTTGGATTGTTGTAAACCCCACTCTGACACAGGGGGCCCACAGCTCTGGGGGAGACACTATGTCACACACCTCAGGCATCTAACCGTGAAACAGAGCTATTGCTGCTATGACAGGGCCCTATGTGGAGTTAAATCAAAGCTGCTATTTCCGATCAGGTTTCATCTGGGATGTGAGAGGGGTTAATTTGTCAGTGATAATAGGTGGAGGCAAGCATGAGGCTGTGTGGGGCATGCTGGAGTGGAACCCAATGTGACTGGGCCTGTCTCCAAGTGTCCGTGTCACGGGCAGGTCTGCTGCTCCAGGAAGCCCTGAGGGTAGATGGTATCTGCCGCCTTCCTTCACACCTCATGCTGTGCATGGGCAACGAGAATTCATGCCAAGAGAGTGCTGTCTCTTGTCTTCATGGCCCTTCTTAACGGTGCCATGTTACTCTCGGTTAATGCATGGAGAACCTCGGGAGAGGAAGTGTCTTGAAAGAGAGGCAGCCCTGTCCTGATTCCCCATGAAGACCTGCCTTGAGACAAAGAGCTGGCCAAGAGACGATTCCTGATGTGGAGACACTGAAATCTTCATACACTGGGAATGCAGTAAGGTGCATCTGCCATGGAAAACAGTTTGGCGGTTCCTCAAAAAGTTAAGCATAGAATTACCATGGTTTCTTTGTTGGGTGCTGTCGAGTCGATTCCGACTCAAGGCGACCCTAAAGGATATAGTGCAACTGCCCCATAGGGTTTCTTAGCCTGTAATCTTTACAGGAGCAGATTGCCAGGTCTTTTCTACCACAGAGCCACTAGTGGGTTCAAACTGCTGACCTTTAAACTCTTAACCATTGTGCCATCATAGGACCTAGCAATTTTACTCCTGGATAAATACCCCAAAGAATAGAAAACAGGTGTTCAAACAAAAACTTGTATACAAATGTTCATAGCAGCATAGTTCACAATAGCCAAAAGGTGGAAACAGCCCAAATGTCCATCAGCAGACGAATAGATAAACAAACAGTGGTGTATCCATACAATGGAATACTACTTACCAATATAAAGAAATGCACTATTAATAGATGTAACAACATGGATGAATTTCAAATATGGTAGGTTGACTGAAAGAAGCCACATGATTAAGCCACATGGTTGCGCAGGGGACTGTGGGTCTGGCAGACCCTATGATTGACTTATTCTGTAACCAATTGTATGTGACATCTAGTTGTGGTAACTCCCAGTTCCTCACTCTAAATGACAGTAGCCCTGGGATGCAGTGTCCTGTCATGATCAGCTAGAGATGTGGATTTTGAGATGATCTCTTGGCTGGCTTTCAGGTGCTGGGGGTGGGGGTGGGGTATTGCTTATGCCCAGGGGCAGGCTCTGGGGGATAGTGTTAGTGAGTGGGGGAGCCTGACCAACTCCTCACTCTTCCCTCCCCAGCCCAGGGAGCCAGGGGGACTGTGCCAGGTGAATTTAACCATTCAGTGTTGGCTGCAGTTGCTGTATTTTGGTCTGCCCCATTCTCCACTGGAACCACCATTATATCTGAGCTGAAACGTGGCGTGGAGCCCTGAAGTCAAATGAAAGTCACGCCTGAGGGAACAAGCAAATGATCTCCTGGAGGCTGGTGTGTGCTTGTCTACTAAGCGGTACTAACAGGGGTAGAGTTAACACAGACTGCCTGCACAAAGTCTGTCCTTTTCATCACAGTGATAACTGCACCATCAATGGCTTAGCCACTTCTCCAGACTGGACACTGTTCTAAAGTGGGTGTGGGGCTCAGTCATTGCTGAGC
Organism: Dugong dugon; assembly: GCA_030035585.1. Lineage (NCBI taxonomy): Eukaryota > Metazoa > Chordata > Mammalia > Sirenia > Dugongidae > Dugong > Dugong dugon. The sequence goes on from CM057478.1 coordinate 32,521,815, forward strand.
TACACAGACTTCCAAGGCCCTCCAAGTGGCCATCTGCTCCCTGCTGGAAAACAAGATTTTTCTTTTATCCAAATTAAAGGGTGACTAAGCTAGTGGCAAGGAGCCCTGGTGGTGCAGTGGTTAAGTGCTCAGCTGCTAATCAAAGGGTCAGCGGTTTGAACCCACCAGCTGCTCTGTGGGAGAAAGATGTGGCAGTCTGCTTCTGTAAAGATTACAGCCTTGGAAAGGGGTCATTCTATTCTGTCCTATAGGGTTGCTGTGAGTCGGAACTGCAGTGGGTTTTGTTTTCTAAGCCAGTAGCCAAAAGGTGGTTGCACTGGTAGGAAGAGGAAAAGTGGTCCAGTCTCCCTGGAAGTGGACTCAACACCCTCGTCCAGCTTCTGAACCCACAGACCCTGAGTAGGCTCCAGTCCTTTGGAACTTGGACCTGGGGATGGAATTCTCCTTGGAGCTGGCGTGGAATAGTTCCTGGGCCAGAGGGGAGGGCTTGGATTTCTCTTGAATACCAAAAAACTTAAAAACTTAAGCTGATTGAGCAAACACCAGGGTGCATTTGGCTATAATGAAAATGCTCTGACAAGTCCATTGGAACATTCTAGAAAACCGAAACTGGGGGCAGATAACAATCAGCTCTGGACAGAATCCTCAGCTGCCTGGATTTTCCAGCTTCCACTCATCTGGAGTGTAACCTGGCTGAGCTCTCTGTGGTAACACAGGAAAGAAAATTATCTTGGTGATTGGATGGGGTGGGTGCCTCTGACTCCAAAAACTATTGTGAAAACACAGTTTCACAGTCTTCACATTTCTAAAACCAAACAGGGAAACTGTGATGAGAGTGTGTTCTTCCCGCCTGCTCGTCTCCTGGGAGGTAAGATGCTGCTGCTCCAGAGCCTCCAGACACTGAGAGAAGGACCTACACACATATTTGAGTCCAAGTTAGAGCCAGAGTGAAAGTGGCCAGGAGCACTCTACTTGGTAAAAGACAAACAAAAAAAAAAACAAAAACAAAACAAAAAACAGTTGCTGTTGAGTTCACTCCAACTCACGGTGGCCCCATGTATATCAGAGTAGAACTATGCTCCACAAGGTTTCCAATGGCTAATTTTTCAGAAGTAGATTGCTAGACTTTTCTGCTGAAGTGGCTCTGGGTGGATTCAAACCTCCAACCTTTCGGTTAGCAGCTGGGTGAGTTAACTTCTTGCACCCTCCAGGGACTCTACTTACTTGGTAAGTTGTCCTGTTGCTGAAGAGTTCCCTCAAGAGCAAACCTATACTAGCATTCCTCAAGCTTGTGCGTCACAGGATAGAAGTCTTTCCACACTATTTGCAACCTTTTCTGCTTGTCTTGAAACTTGATTTTCCTCCTTCCTTCCCGTGCAGTGGTTGAATTTGCCTCCCACTTCACAGAGAAAAGGGGCTCTGATGGCACAGTGGTTGAGCGTTTGGCTGCTAACCAAAAGGTCGGCAGTTTGAATCCACCAGCTGCTCCTTGGAAACCCTATGGGGCAGTTCTACTCTGTCCTATAGGGTCACTGTGTGTCAGAATTGACTTGACAGCAATGCATTTTTTTGGGTCACAGAGAAAACAGGAGCCATCAGACAAGAAGCAGCTCAATGTGTGCTCCCAAACACACGCTGGTAAACGTACCTATTATTGTTCCACAAATCTTCACTCTCCTCTCCCCATCCTATAGATGGAACACATTTCCCAGCCCACTGACTTTGGGCTTGCCCATGTGACCTGCTTTGACCCAAGGAATGCAGGCAGAAGTGACAGGGCCCACTTCCCCAAAGAGGCTTTAAGAGGCCTAGTGAGTTTTTCTCCTCCTTTTGTAAAAGCTCCTGCCATCTGCCATGAGAACAGCAGGCCCGGGTATCTGCTGCCCCTCAGCCTGGAACCAGGGACACGTGGAGGAGACCCACAGCCAAGCCACAGAGCCATCATGAGAGAGAAATGTTTACTGGTATAAGCCACCGAGATATTGGGGTTTGCGATCGTTAAGGTTGTGTGTCAACTTGGCTGGGTCATGATTCTCACTGGTTTGGCAGTTATGATTTAGTTAGGCAGTCATATAATGATGTGATCACCTCCTTGATGGGATCTGCTGTGAGTAGTCAATCAGTTGAAAGGTAGTTTCCTTGGGGGTGTGGCCTGAATCCAGTGTAAGTAGACTTTCTGGCAAGGCTTATGGGCTTTTGCTCACACTGGATCCTGCAGCTGGCTCCTGTTCATCTGACCTCCAGTTCTTGGGACTTGAGCTAGCAGCTTGCCTGCTGTCTTGCCTGCCCATCTTGGGATTCCTCAGTCTTCACAGCCCATGAACCAGAGCCCTGCTGTCTGACTTGCTGATCTTGGGTTCACCAATTCCTGTGGCTACAAGAATCAAGAGAAGCCTCCAGCCTGACCCATGTTCCAGCCTCTACAACCGCATCAGTCATTTCCTTAATATAAATCTCTCTCTCTATATATTTGTACACTTCACTGGCTTTGCTTCTCTAGAGAACCCAGCCTAAGACAGGGTTGTTTGTTATACATGTTATTACCACAAAACTTGACTAATACAGACACAAATCTACACATGCCAACACTATTCCATCCCTCTTCCCTTGTTACAACGAAGGACTGTCCTTTCTCACATCCAATGCCCTCCTTCCGCTTGACTTTGTATCTCGTCTTCTCTCATCTTCTCAGGAACCTTAACTCTCAGTTGTTTCTTTTTTCTCTTGTGTATTCAACCTCTTAACCAGATCCTTCTCATCATTTTAAACATGGCCAGCTCCTTCCAGCTCCCACTTAGGATGTAGAAAACCAGAAAGAGGGTCACTCACTCCCCAACAACAAGAAAAAGTCAGACCACCTACAAGAATCATACATATTCTTATACCTATCAGTTCTACTCTGTCCTATAGGGTTGCTATCAGTTGGAATTGACTTGACAGCATTGGGTTTGGTTTTTGGTTTACGTATATGTATATCCCATATATATCATATATATATTCCATGTATATCTCTGACGTATATATCCCATGATGGCGCAATGGTTAAGCACTAGGCTTCTAACTAAAAGGTCAGCAGTTCAAACCCATTGGCTGTTACTTGGAAGAAAAGACTTGTCAATCTGTTTCTGTAAAGATTACAGCCTTGGAAACCCTATGGGGCAGTTCTACTCTGTCCTATAGTGTTCTGGGCCAGTTCTACTCTGTCCTATAGAGTTCCTATGAGTCGGAATTGACTCATAGCACACACACACACACGCACAAACAAGCACATACACACACACATGTATATATATAAAATCAAACCCTTTGCTGTCAAGTTGATGCTGACTCATAGCGACCATATAGGACAGAGTAGAACTGCCCCATAGGGTTTCCAAGGAGTGGCTGGTGATTCGAACTGCCAAATTTTGGCTAGCAGCCAAGCTCTTGACCACTGTGCCACCAGGGCCACATACACACACACATACATATACTATTGTCAAGGATTGAATTGTGTCCCCCCAAAATATGTGTCACCTTGGTTAGGCCATGATTCCCAGGATTATGTGGTTGTCCTCCATTTTGTGATTGATATAATTTTCCTATATGTTGTAAATCCTAATTTCTGCCTGTGGTTAATGAGGCAAGACTGGATTATGTTGAAGAGGATTAGGGTGAGATTATAACACCCTTGTTCAGGTCACATCCCTGATCCAATGTAAAGGAAGTTTCCCTGGGGTGTGACCTACACCATCTTTTATCTTACAAGAGATAGAAGGAAAGGGAAGCAAGCAGAGAGTTGGGGGCCTCATACCACCAGGAAAGTAGCACCAGGAGCAGAGCGCATCCTCTGGACCAGAGGTCCCTGCACTGAGATGCTCCCAGACTAAAGAAGATAGATGACAAGGACCTTCCTCCACAGCTGAGAGAGAAAGACTTCCCCTGGAGCTGATCCTGAGTTTGGACTTCTAGCCTACTAGACTGTGAGAGAATAAACTTCTGTTTGTTAAAGCCATTCACTTGTGGTATTACTGTTATAGCAGCATTAGATAACTAAGACAACTATATGTATGTATTTTTTCTCTATATTCCTATTAACCAAAAAACAAAACCAAACCATTTGCAGTCAAGTTGATTCCTACTCATGGCGACTCCACGTGTGCAGAGTAGTGTTGCGCTCCATCGACTTTCAAGGCTGTGACCCTTCAGAAGCAGATTACTGGGCCTTTCTTCTGAAGAGCCTCTGGATGGGTTTGAACCAGCAACCTTTTGGTTAGTATTCTAGTACTTAACCCTTTACGCCACCTAGGGACTCCTATACAGGTATCCCCTGTTTTTTGAAAGTTCAGTTTATGCCACCCCACTTTTATGAAAGTCCTATATTAGTACTTGTTTTGGCTAACTGAAAGAAATCTGAAGAGGATTTTTGCTTTTACAAAAAATGGTGGAGGGGGCGGGGCCAACATGGCAGAGTAGTCAGACGGCTTCCTAGATCCCTCTTACAACAAAGACCTGGAAAAACAAGTGATTTTATTGTATATGAATATCTAGGAGCCTTGAACAAGGCAAAGTTGAGGAATCGGACTGAGTGGCAGGGGGAGAGGGAGACCATTCTGAAGAAGCAAGAAATGCCAATCTGGACTCAGCTCCAGCTTTTCAGCCCTGACTGGCTCCGAGGTATGCAGTGAAGCAGGCAAACAGCTGTGCGCACGTGCTCAGGAGGCAGTTTCCACATCGAGAGAGATCTGGCAGCAGAGATTCTGCTTGGACACTCCAAACAAGTGAAAAGCATCTCCCAAGTGGCTAAAGATAAGTACATGCATGTGGCCTTTCACAGGGATTTAAAAAAAAAAAAAAAGCCCGTTTGGGAAAAACCTCTCTCCCTTTCACCTCTTCCCTCCCTACTCTGCACCAGTCCAGCCTTCCAAAGTCTGACTCCCCTGGGCTGGAAGGAGATCCCAAAAGGCACCCTGACCCATTCTTCTGGCCTTGGAGAGGGAACAAATAAGCTATTGGCTCCCCTAAGCCAGGAACTCAGGGTTGGCACAGCTCCTTTGCTAGGCACAGGCATAAGGAGTCTGCAGACTCTGAGTGCTTTATACCCCTGTATAGACTTGTGGGGACCCATCTCAACAGCGTTAGCCCTCACTACTACAGTACAACAGGGTAAACATCTGAAGTCTAACTTCAACTGTTTCAGCTGTGAAGTAGCAGATTTGTGACCCTTGACACATCCCTGCCCTTTAAGCAGGCACATTTACTGATCTGCACCAGGGGCTTGAGGACTAGTGGCTTCACCAATGCCACCTAGTCACCTGCTACAGGAGTCCAAGAATAAGTGGTGCCCTCGAGTCTTTACAGCCAACAGAGTGGGGTGCTCTTAGTCCAGATGCAAAACTCAGCTACCTACTTGCCCTAGAGAATAGGGACACACTTTCCTTTCAGACTCTAAGGGGCAGCCATCAACCCCCTGCCTGGCTCAGTGCATGACCCCCCTACTGAGGCCAGATACCTGTGCCTACACCAATCACTCACGCCTCTTTAAGAGTGTAGGTGAGAGCCTGCACTGCACACTTGGTGACCGACTGCCTGGACACCTGAGCTGAACCCATATAGGAAAATTTAATGGACTCCTGTGTGCACATACTTACAGAACTAACTACTTGGTGACAGGACATTAGAGCTTCAAAGGAGCAAATAATCAAACTAGTGCACACGAGCAGCCTATTGGGGCATATCAAAACAAAACAAGAAGCTAAGACTCACTAAACAAACATAAAATAAAATTAAAATAACTTATTGATGGCTCGGAGACAACAGTCAATATCAAATCACATAAACAGGCAGTACATGATGGCTTCAGCAAGCTCTCAAAATAAAGAATCAACAAATTCTCTGGAGGAAGAGAATTTCTTGGAATTACCAGAGGTAGAATACAAAAGATTAATATACACAACTCTTCTAGAAATTAGAAAGGAAATTCCATAAAATGCAGTAACTGCCAAAGAACATACAGACAAAGTAGTAGCGGAACTTAAAAAAGTTATTCAAGAACAAAATGACAAATTTAATAGGCTGCAAGAATCCACAGAGAGACAGCAATCAGAAATCTGGAAGATTAACAATAAAATTTCAGAATTAGACAACTCAATAGAAAGTCATAGAAGAAGAATTGAGGCAATGGAAGTCAGAATTAGTGAGACTGAAGACGAAGCACTTGACACCAACTTATTTGAGGAAAAATCAGATAAAAAGATTTAAAAAATGAAGAAAACCTAAGAATTATGTGAGACTCTATCAAGAGGAATAACCTACGAGTGATTGGAGTACCAGAATGGGGGGGGGGGGGCGATAACAGAAAATACAGAGAAAATTGTTGAAGACTTATTGACAGAAAACTTCCCTGATATCATGAAAGATGAGAAGATATCTATCCAAGATGCTCATCAAACCTCACATAAGTTAGATCCTAAAAGAAAGTCACCAAGACATATTATAACCAAACTTACCAAAACCAAAGATAAAGAGAGAATTTTAAGAGCAGCTAGGGATAAAAGAAAAGTCATCTACAAAGGAGAGTTAATTAGAATAAGTTCGGACTACTCAGCAGAAACCATGCAGGCAAGAAGGCAATGGAATGACATATATAAAATCTTGAAGGAAAACAACTGCCAGCCAAGAATTATATATCCAGCAAAACTGTCTCTCAAAAATGATGGCTAAATTAGGGCATTTCCAGATAAACAAAAGTTCAGGGAATTTGCAAAAACCAAACCAAAATTACAAGAAATACTAAAGGGAGCCCTACGGTTAGATAATAAATAACATCAGATAACAACCTAAGACTAGAACACAGCACAGAGCAACTGGACATTGACTCAGATAGGGAAGTCAAAAATAGATCAAAGCTAAAACATTGAAAATAGGGAAACAGAGATATCAATAAGTGAAAGATGACAACATTAAAACAAAAAAGAGGGACTTAAAAAATACAGACATTGATTTTTCATATGGAAGGGAAGTCAAGGTGATATAAAGTAATAAAAGACAGGTATAAACTTAGAAAAATAGGGGTAATATTAAGGTTAACCACAAAGGAATCTAACAATCCTATAAATAAAAATAAAAAAGTAGAAAAATATAAAGACCTGGCAAACACAAAATCTACAACAATGAAAAAGATGAAAAAAAATACATAAAGAAAAATGACTCAGCAGAGAAAATTAAGGGGAACAAAGAAAGTGTCAACAACACACAAAAAGAGACATCAGGATGACAGCACTAAACTCGTACCATCAATAATTACGCTAAATGTAAACGAACTTAATGCACCAATAAAGAGACAGAGAGTGGCAGATTGGATAAAAAAGCATGATCCGTCTATATGCTGCCTACAAGAGACACACCTTAGGCTTAAAGACACAAACAAACTAAAACTCAAAGGATGGAAAAAATATATCAAGCAAATAACACTCAGAAAAGAGCAGGAGTGGCAATATTAATCTCTGAAAAAATAGTAAAAATCCACCACAAAGGATAAGGAAGGACACTATAATAATTAAAGGGTCAATACACCAGGAGCACATATCTATAATAAATATTTACACATCCAATGACTGGGTTCCAAAATACATTAAAAAAAACTCTAACAGCACTGAAAAGAGAGATAGACAGCTCCACAATAATAGTAGGAGACATCAACACACCACTTTTGGTGAAGGACAGAACATCCAGAAAGAAGCTCAACAAAGACATGGAAGAGCTAAATGCTACAATCAACCAACTTGTTCTCATAGACATATATTGAACACTGCACCCAACAGCAGCCAAGTATACTTTCTTTTCCAACACACATGGAATATTCTCCAGAAGCGACCACATATTAGGCCATAAAGCAAGCCTTAACAAAATCCAAAGCATCAAAATATTACAAAGCATCTTTTCTGACCATAAAGCCATAAAAGTAGAAATCCACAACACAAAAAAGAAGGAAAAAAATCAAACACATGGAAACTGAACAACACCTTGCTCAGAAACTACTGGGTTATAGAAGAAATTAAGGATGGAATAAAAAAATTCATAGAATGAAATGAAAATGAAAACACGTCCTACCAGAACCTTTGGGACACAGCAAAAGCAGTGCTCAGAGGTCACTTTATAGCAATAAATGCACACATCCAAAAAGAAGAAAGGGCCATAATCAACACATTAACCCTACAACTGGAACAAGTAGAAAGAGAGCAGCAAAAGGAGCCCTCAGGAGCCAGAAGAAAGGGAATAATAAGAATTAGAGCAGAATTAAATGAAATAGAGAATAGAAAAACAATTGAAAGAGTTAACAAGACCAAAAGCTGGTTCTTTGAAAAGATTTTCAACAAAATTGATAAACCATTGGCCAAACTGACAGAAGAAAAACAGGAGAGGAAGCAGACAGCCCGTATAAGAAATGAGATGGGTGATATGACAACAGACCCAACTGAGATTAAAAGAATCATAACAGAATACTATGAAAAATTCTACTCTAACAAATTTGAAAACCTAGAGGAAATGGACAAATATCTAGAAACTCACTACCTACCTAAATTAACACAAACAGAGGTAGAACAACTAAATAAACCCATAACAAAAGAAGAAATTGAAAAGGTTATTAAAAAACTCCCCCCCCCCCAAAAAAAAAAAAAAAAAAAAAAAGCCCTGGCCCAGATGGCTTCACTGGAGAATTCTACCAAACTTTCTGAAAAGAGTTAACACCACTTCTACTAAAGGTATTTCAGAGCATGGAAAAGGATGGAATACTCCCAAACGCATTCTATGAAGCCAGCATAACTCTGACACCAAAACCAGGTAAAGACACCACAAAAAAAGAAAATTACAGACCAGTATCCCTCATGAACATTGATGCATAAATCCTCAACAAAATTCTAGCCAACAGAATTCAGCAACATATCAAAAGATAATTCACCATGACCAAGTGGGATTTATACCAGGTATGCAGGGATGGTTCAACATTAGAAAAACAATCAATGTAATCCATCACATAAATAAAACAAAAGACAAGAGCGACATGATCTTATCAATCGATGCAGAAAAGGCATTTGACAAAGTCCAACACGCATTCATGATAAATACTCTCAACAAAATAGGAATAGAAGGGAAATTCCTCAATATAATTAAGGGCGTTTATACAAAGCCAACAGCCAACATCATCCTAAATGGAGAGACTTTGAAATCATTCCCCTTGGGAACAGGAACCAGACAAGGATGCCCTCTATCACCACTATTATTCAACATTGTGCTGGAGGTCCTAGCCAGAGCAATTAGGCTAGAAAAAGAAATAAAGTGCTTCCAAATTGGTAGGGAAGACGTCAAAGTATCTCTATTTGCAGATGATATGATCTTATACACAGAAAACCCTGAAGAATCCACAAGAAAACTACTTGAACTAATAGAAGATTTCAGCAAAGTTTCAGTATACAAGATAAACATACAAAAATCAGTTGGATTCCTTTACACCAACAAAGAGAACCTTGAAGAGGAAATTACCAAATCAATACCATTTACAATAGCCCCCAAGAAGATAAAATACTTAGGGATAAATGTAACCAGAGATGTAAAAGATCTATACAGAGAAAACTACAAGACGCTATGGCAAGAAACTAAGAGACCTGCATAAGTGGAAAAATATACCTTGCTCATGGATAGGTAGACTCAACATAGTGAAAATGTCACTTCTACCCAGAGCAATCTACAGATACAATGCAATCCAGATCAAATTCCACCAGCATTTTTTAATGAGATGTAGAAACAAACCACCAGCCTCATATGGAAAGGGAAGAGGCCCTGAATAAATAAAGCATTACTCAAGAAGAACAAAGTGGGAGACCTTACACTTAGGACCTATTATACCGCCACAGTAGTCAAAACAGCCTGGTACTGGTACAACAACAGGTACATAGACCAGTGGAACAGAGTTGAGAATCTAGATATGAGCTCATCCACCTATGAGCAGCTAATATTTGACAAAGATCCAAAGTCCATTAACTGGGGAAAAGATAGTCTCTTTAACAAATGGTGCTGGTATAACTGGATATTCATATGCAAAAAACTGAAACAAGACCCATACTTCACAACATGTACAAAAACTAACTCAAAATGGATCAAAGACTTAAATATAAAATTGAAAACAATAAAGATCTTGGAAGAAAAAATAGGGACAATGCTAGGAGCCCTAATACATGGCATAAACACAATATGAACCATAAGTAACAATGCACAAGTACCAGAAGAGAGACTAGATAAATGGGAGTTCCAAAAAATCAAACACTTATGCTCGTCAAAAGACTTCACCAAAAGAGTAAAAAGACAACCTACAGACTGGGAAAAAATTTTTGGCCGTGACAAATCCGATCAGTGTCTAATCTCTAAAATCTACAAGATACTGTAAAACCTCAACAACAAAAAGACAAATAACCCGATTAAAAAATGGGCAAAGGATATGAACAGGCACTTCACCAAAGAAGATATTCAGGCAGCTAACAGACACATGAAGAAACACTCACGATCATTAGCCATTAGAGAAATGCAGATCAAAACTACAATGAGATATCATCTCACCACAACAAGGCTAGCCTTAATCCAAAAAACACAAAATAATAAATGCTGGAGAGGTTGTGGAGAGACTGGAACACTTAGACACTGTTGGTGGGAAGTAAAATGGTACAACCACTTTGGAAATCAATTTGTCACTTCCTTAAAAAGCTAGAAATAGAAGTACCATACGGTCCAGCTATCCTGTTTTTTGGCATATACCCTAGAGAAGTAAGAGCCATCAAACGAATCAATATATGCACACCCATGTTCATTGCAGCACAATAGCAAGAAGATGGAAACAACCTAAGTGTCCATCAATGGACGAATGGATAAACTAATTATGGTATATCCACACAATGGAATATTATGCAATGATAAAGAACAATGATGAAGCCGTGAAACATCATATAACATAGTGAAAGCTGGAACTTATTATGCTGAGTGAATTTAGTCATCACAGAAGGACAAATACTATATAAGACCACTATTATAAGAACTCAAGAAAAGGTTTAAACACAGAAGAAAACATACTTTGATGGCTACGGGGGTGGGGAGGAAGGTTGAAGGTTATTTACTAACTAGATAGAAGATAAAAATCATCTTAGGTGAAGGGAAGGACAGCACACACTACGGGGAAGTCAGCACAACTGGACTAAACCAAAGCTAAGAAGTTTCCTGAATACAATCAAATACTTTGAGGGACAGAGTAGGGGTCTGGGGACCATGCTTTCTGGGGACATCTAGGTCAATTGGCATAACAAAGTTTATTATGAAAATGTTCTGCATCCCACTTGGGTGCGTGACATCTGGGGTCTTAAAAGCTAGAAAGTGGCCATCTGAGATGCATCAATTTGTGCCAACTCACCTGGAGTAAAGGAAAATGAAGAACTCCAAAGACACAAGGAAAGAAGCAGCCCAAGAGACAGAAAAGGCCACATAAACCAGAGACTTCATCAGACTGAGACCAGAAGAACTAGATGGTGCCTGGCTACCACCAATGACCGCCCTGACAGGGAACACAACAGAGAGTCCCTGATGGAGCAGCGGAAAGATGGGGTGCAGAAACTCAAATTCTAGTAAGACCAGACTTAATGGTCTGACTGAGACTGAAAGCACCCAGGAAAGCATGGCCCCTGGACTCTCTATCGGCCCAGAACTAAAACAACTTCCGAGGCCAACTCTTCAGACAGGGATTGGACTGGACTGTGGGACATAAAATGATACTCGTGAGGAGTGTGCCTCTTAGCTCAAGTAGATACAAGAGACTAAACAGGCAGCTTCTGTCCGGAGGTGAGATGGGAAGGCAGAGAGGGTTAGGAGCTGGTTGAATGGTCATGGGGAATCAGGGGCGGAAAGGAGGAGTGTACTGTCACAGAATGGGGTGAGCAATTACGGTCACGTAACAATGTAAGTATAAAATTTTGTATGGGAGGCTAACTTGAAATGTAAACTTCAATTAACTACAACACTTAAAAAAAAAAAAAAAAAGGTGTAAAGCGGAAACAGCCCTCAGCATTTGTTTTACAGCAAACCGTTAAAGAGGCAACACACACCCTGAGCAACGAGAGTGGTGTTGCCAAGCTCCTTCCCTAGGAACTACACCCAGCTTCTCCGCATCAAGCTGCCATAGGTTTGAACTGAGTCTTTGAGCATCTGTGCTTTATCTTGATTTATTTCGTGCATCCGTTAGTAAGATTTGTCCTAAAGTATCAGAAAAGCCTAAGAGAGTTGTAAGGGTTTTATGTGTTATGTGGTATGATTTGGTATATTATTTTTTGGTCTGGGAGTGCTCAACATTTTTTCCCATATAAATTAATGGTAATTGCTTCTTTCCTTTATGTCATTTTGGCTTACGAAAGGTTTCATAGGAAAGGTCTGCTTTTGGATAGTGGGAGAAACCTGTATTCCTATTACTAACAGTGACAAAGTGACAAAGGCCTTGTTTTGGTCAAGGTCAGGCAGACCAGGTGTGGCAGGAGTCCTGCTTGGCCAGACCAGGCTTCTGAGGGACCCTTGGGCCCAGGAGGCAGTGGGGCATGGTGGTTCCACACAGGGTCTTTGGGGCTGGGCTGCCTGCGTTTGAATCCTCTTGTGTCAACTTGGTAGCTCTGTGGGCTTGAGCGAGTGACTTCGCCATGACTCGGTGGTATCATATGTCAAACGGCAGCACCAGCATCTACTGGCAGGGTTACTGTGAGTCTTGAGTGGGTTAATAGAGCAAAGCTCTCAGAACTGAACCCGCAGGGAGTAAAGGCACTGTGGGCAAAGTGCTCTGTGCTTGCTGTGAAAACCATAGAAAACTCTATGGACTCCACAGCCTCCCCACCCCCAAACCCCTGCCTTCCTGGGTAGGGAGAGGGCCTCAAGTTCTCATGGATTCTGAGGCAGATGAGAGGGCTCCGTCAGAGAAGTCCTCAGGAAGATTAGTTCAACCACTTCAAACCCTTTGTGGAATGAGGTGTGGGTGAAACAAATAAACACATACTAGCCTCGTTAAGAAAATGCCGTATCCAGAGCCCCGTCGTAGCCACCAGAATCTTCCACACACAGCTGGGAAGGGAACTGTGGCAAAAGCTATTCAAGGGGGAAATAGATGTTTCCTTTTGGTTTAGACATGGCAAAGATATAAATGCGGGGGTGAATCTGAGGGGCAAAGCTATCAAAGACTGATAACATCTACGGCTGTCTAACGTGTGGGGAAACGGCCACTCGTAAATTAGTTGTGGTTGCGTACATTGCTACAAGTTTATGAGAAAAATAAATCTGGCAATTGTTTTGGAAATTCAAAACACACATAAAATTTGACCCTGCAATCCTACTTGTAGGAATCTATCCTACACACAAAAAAAGCACCAGGGTGTAAGAATGCTGTAGAAACATGTTTGCTACAGTAAGTGGTTGTTAGTTGCCATTGAGAGGGCTCCGACTCATGGCAACACCACGTACAACAGAATGAAACATTGCCCAGTCCTGCACCATGTTCATGACCTTTGATATGTTTGAGCCCATTGTTGTGGCTATTGTGTCAATCCATCTCATTGAGGGTTTCCCTTGTTTTTGCTGATCGTCTACTTTACCAAATATGATGTCCCTTTCTAGGGATTGGTCTTTCGTGAAGACATGTTCAAAGTAAGCAAGATGAAGTTTCTCCATACTTGCTTCTAATGAGTATTCTGGTTTTACGAGTAGCGGTGAAAAACTGGAAACAACTTGAGTCTCCATCATTAGGGAAATAGCTGATGGATTATGAATATTGAAGAGTATTCTGCTATTAATACCGACTGTGTTAGCTCTACGGGTGTTGACATAGTGCACACGTGATGTGTTATTGAGTAAAAGGGCAAGTTATTGAGTACCGTTTGAAAACAACAGTGAAACAAAAATAACACAACTCCTGATGGGTTGGTATGATACAGAGAAAGCTGTAGAAGAATTCACACCAAACCGTGGGCCCCACTTACCTCATGCAATTGGGGCTGGAGGTGGGGAGAACTGACAAACACAAAAACAAAAATATTGGAACCGGGGGGAAGATGTAAAGAAACACTCATTCCTATAAGAAGAAAAGAGAATAACCGAAATTTTTATATGGAAAATTTGTTTTGTTGTTGATCACATTAATTTGGTTGATAACTTGGAAGGAGGGAAAGGGCTTTTTGGGCAAGAAAAAACCACAATTCTGTCATTTTATGGCCCCGTTATTTTGATGGCGTACTAGTTGTCTAGGGCTGCAGTAACAAAATACCACAAAGTGGGTGATTTTAAAGAACAGAATCTTATTCTCTCACAGTTCTGGAAGCTGGAAGTCCAAATTCAGGGTGTTGGCAGGGCCATGCTCTCTCTGAAGGCTCTAGGGAACATCTTCCCTTGTCTCTGGTGGCTTCTGGTAGTCCCAGGGGTTCCTTGGCTTGTAGATGATCGTCACATGGCTGTCTGCCCCCTGTGCCTCTTCTCGTCTTTTATAAGGAAGCCACTCACATAGGTGTAGGACTCATCCTACTCCAGTATGACCTCAAGTTAACTGATAACATCTTCAAAGATCCTATCTCCAAACAGGGTCGTGTTCACAGGTACAGGTGTTAGGACTTCAGCATGCCTTTTTGGAGGACATGATTGAACCCATAACCAACGGGGGATGCATTTTTGGCATTCTACTCCTCATCTGCTCACACCCTCTGAGAATCAGAACTTGTCATCTGGTGCCTTCTTTGACAATACTAGTAAACAGCTGGCCAGAAGTCCTACCTAACCATTTAAAAGGCCACTTCCAAACTTAACCAGTGACCAGGAAGTTTTCTGATTCTATATAGTGCAATTTTGGATTTGAATCTGTTTAGGTCACTCCATCTCTTTCTGGGTCTTGGGTTTTCCATTTGTACTTCTGTTTGCCTTCAGTGTTATTTTATTGTTGCTTGTTCTGTGTTGCTCCTTGTCTGTTGTTGTGTTATTTTTGGTTCTGTGGCTTTCTTTGGGACCCTGAAGTGTGATGGGGACACAGAGATCTGGTGTGAGTGAGGCTGATCACTCTGCACTGTCTGCCAGCACTGGCTGGTTTTCATCATCAGAACCTGAGGAGCTTAAAACAAAGGGAAGCAACAAAGAGATTCTGGGGCCTCACAGACATGTGGGGTAAAAACCATTTGCTGTCAAATTGACGTGACCCCATGAGTGTCAGAGTAGAACAGTGCTCCATAGGGTTTTCAAGGGCTGATTTTTTAGAAGTAGATCACTAGGCTTTTCCTCTGAAGTGCTTGTGGGTGGTCTCGAACCTCCAACTTTTCAGTTATCAGGGAGCGCATTAGCTGCTTGCACCACCCAGGGACTTTGACATCTGGGGTAGGAGCTTGCATTTGAATGAGTTTGTTTTCCCCTGTTTACTCAGCTGCAATGCTGTTGTTATCAGCTGCCGTCGAGTCTATTCTGACTCAGGGCAACCCCATGTGCACACAGTAGAACTGTGCTCCATAGGCTTTTCAAGACTGTGAGCTTTTGGAAACAGATCGCCAGGCCTGTCTTCTGAGGTGCCTCTGGGTGGGTTTGAACCTCCAACCTTTCAGCTAGTAGTCGAGTGCCCAACTGCTTGCGCCACCCAGGTACCTTTTGTGGACAAGGGTATTAATTTTGGTAGCTCTTGGGTGGTGTAAACAGTTAACGTTCAGCTGCTAACAGAAAGATTGGAGGTTGGAGTCCACCCAGAGGCACTTGAAAGAAAGACCTGGCAATCTACTTCCAAAAAATCAGCCACTGAAAACCCTATGGATCTCGGTTCTGCTCTGACACACATGAGGTCCCAGGAGTCAGAGTCTACTGGATGGCAACTGGTAGTTATATTAATTGCATCACTATTTATAATTGCAAAAAAAAGGAAAAGAAAAGCATGAGGAACAGGACAAATGTCCAACAGCAGGGGAAAGTTGAACTGGTTCTTGGCCATGGTGGACAGTCAGGCTGATGTTCAACCCGATGAAGGCTTGGACGGTTTCCTGGAAGGCCTCATGAGGCCTGGAGTGCAAACCTTGAACCCTGTTCTTGGAGGAGCAGTGGGGAAGGGGGACAGAGTTGGGGGTCTTTCCTGAAAGGCTGGGATATGGCCTCCAGCACAATTCTCTCCATGGACATGATCGTGTGGGCTTCAGTAGTTAGAAAGTATATGGAAAACAAGTACCGTTCAGGAGAAAAAGATGTTTATCTTCCTCTTATTTGTATTTCTTTGTCTTTTCCGAATTTCCTTTATTTATTATCAAAGTAGTTAAAACATTAAACATTATGAATTAAAAAAGAATGATCTGTAATCTTATCATCTAAACCACCCTTGAGTTAGATATTTGGGTGAATTTCTTTCCAACGTTTGCCTAAGCACTGGGTTATTTTACAAAATTTTACACACATTGTATACATGATGCATTTTGAAAACCATTTTCCCCTTGATATTACAAGTTGTTTTTACAATAATGGCTGGAACCACCAGGTACAGTATTTTTATATCTCAGGATAGCATTTTCTATGTTGAGTAAGGATTTATTTAATCAATCGTCCACTTTTATTGACATTTATGTTGTTTCTCCTTTTTATTTTCATTATAAATAATAATATGATAGACATATTATATGTACAAATCTTCTTTCATATTATTATTTCATAATATTAATATTGTTTATAAATATTATTTATTACGTGTACATGAATGATATTAATAGGTGTTTATTACAATTTCTACACATTAATTGCCAAAAGATTACTAAGACAAAACGTACACATTTTTAAATATAAGATTTGTATTATAGAATTTGTTTTTATAAAAAAATTGGAGCTGAGGCTCAGCAAGGTCAAGCAATTTGCCCAAAATTAAGTGGAAGAGCGCAGATACCGTAACCAGGTGATTTTCCTCCAAAGCCTGTGTGTGCTTTGTTATTGTTGCTAGCTGCCGGCAAGTCGGCTCCGACTCATGGCAACCCATATACAACAGAATGCCTAGTCCATAAAGGATGCGCCGTCTTTATGATCGTTGGTATGTTTGAGTTTATTGTTGCAGCCATCGTGTCAATCCATCTCATAGAGGGTTTCCTTTGTTTTCACTGACTTTCTACTTTACCAACCATGATGTCCTCTTCTAGGGATTGATCTTTCCTGATGGTATGTTCAAAGTAAGCGAGCCGAACGCCTATCTTATTCTGCAGAACTTCCCATTGGTTGTACTGGAAATTTGTCCATTCTCTTGTAGAAGTGTCCATACGAAGTGGTTATGTTGTTGTTGTTGTGTGCCAAGTTGATTCTGACTCACAGGGACCCCACTGACAGAGTAGAACTTCCCCGTAGGGTTACTAGGCTGTAATCTTTACAGAAGTAGACCACCAGCAGGTCTTTTCTCCTGATGAGCCTCTGGTGAGTTCGAACCGTTGATCTTTCGGTTAGCAGCTGAGTGCTTAACTGTTGTGTCACCAGGGATCCTTGAAAGGCCAGTGTCATCCTCTGAATCGGTGTATTGCTGGATACTGCATCCTGGTGCCCACACAAGGAAACAGCCCTCCCTCTCCACTCCAACCACTCCCCCTCCCCATCCAGTACTGGCCAAGCTAAGTCCATTTTTCGAGTCCATCAAAGTCCTCCTCTGATTCTAGCATTTCTCCTTTTCTGATTCCAGCATTTCCCCTTGGGTATCCTTTCTGCTTCCTGTTTCCTCAAACAGTTTTGGTGAAGAAGTGTGTAGAGGGAAATTGGCTTCCTTAAACTCTTGGGTTTTCACAACCAACCTCCAGCAAGAGGCAGCCCCTAGTGTCACCTTGGTGTACAAGAGGCAGTTACTGTATGGCAGCTGGGTGCCTATACACAGGTGTTCAGTTGTCGGGGTTCAGATTCTAGTGTGGCCACTTGCTAGCTGTGCAGCTCTTGGCAAATTACTTTGCCTCTCTGTTACTCGGCTTCCTGATCTGTAGAATGGGGATGCAGCTAGTACCTGCCTGGTAAGAGCATGGCAGGGTGTGGTGAGGACTATGTGTTAATGTGTGTAAGGCACATAGACCAGCCTGTTGGAAGCACCATATAAACATCACCTCTGACAATTATTGCTTGTTTATGGTTGGTACTAGCTGAAGTTTATTTTTCAATGCCAACCACCAGTTAAGAAGTGCCATAAAAATGTCTGTGGCTCAGTCTAGAAAACACCTATGAAGAAGGATGGTAATGGGAGGATCAAGATGTGTCTGGCTCTCACTAGGCCCAGCCTAGCCCTGGCACACACCTCCCTCAAGGTGGTCAAGGGCCTCACTGGATAACAACGATGTTCACACTTTCCTCTTTTTTTTTGAGTGCTTATGCTAGGAGTTCCTGGGTGTAGCAAACAGTCAAGTATTCAACCACTAGCCAAAAGTTTGGCAGTTCAAAACCACCCAGAGGTGCCTTGGAAGACTGGCCCGGCGATCTGCTTCTGAAAGGTCTTGAAAATTCTATGGGGTCACCATGAGTTGGAATTGTCTCCAAAGCAACTAACAATGACAACAACATGTTATGCTAAGGTATGTAGCCACTACCCGACTGTCAGTGGAGGCTTGCGTGGTGTTATGATGCTGAACAGGTTTCAGCAGAATCTCCAGGCTAAAATGGACTAGGAAGAAAGGTCTGCCTATCTACTTCCAAAAATCAGCCAATGAAAACCCTATGGATCACAAGGGTCCAATCCACAACCAATCACGGGGATGGCGCAGGACTGTGCAGTGTTTTGTTTCATGGTGCATGGAGTCTCACGAGTTGAGATGGGCTCCACAGCAACTAACAACAACATATTATGCTACACATAGAGGTCTATTACCTCTAATCCTCACAACCCTGTGAAATGGGTATAATTTTAACAATGAGGAGATTGAGGCCAGGCTTAGAGGTTCAGACAGCTGGGTAGGGACAGGAGTGGGACTTCTATGCACGTTGGTCTGACGTTCTAAAGCCCAGGTGAGGGTCTCCTCATTGTCCCCTTCCTCGCTGACCTCTCTGGGAGCTGTCTGGAAGCGTCCTTTCTGCAGTGGGGGTGTCAGATGTGGGCTGCCTCCCATGTCCTGCTCAACTGATGTCAGCAGTACAAAGGTCCCACTGTTTCCGAGTTTGCACATTGCAGATCTGAACTCAGCAATCGGAGCAGTGTGTAGAGCCCTCCTCTGTGTGCGGGGTCTGAAACAGGACTCCCCGCAAACAGCTCACCCCATTGCCCTCTATCAGAGCAGTTGATCAGAGAGATGGTCAGCAGTGTCCGTGCCATCGCCACCTGGTGGCGCTGCCTCAGCTGCAAAAGGCAGACAGTGGCCGCCTGGACAAGCGGCTCAGGACCACCAAGGTTTATCTGTGTGACGGTGGGGGTACAGGCGGGGACCTGTCCTGCAGAGCACGGTCAGGATGGTCAGGGAGCTCAGGTCAGCCTCGCCGAGAAAACCCCGAGGACCGCTGTGGTTCCGGGTCACCAAACGCTGCTCTCTCCTTTTCTTTCTCTGTCTCTCCTCTCTCTCTCTCTCTCCTTTCTCTCTCTCTCTCTCTGTGTCTCTTTTTGTCTCTCTGTCCTCTTTCTTTTCTCTCTCTCTCACTGTCCTCCTGCTTCTCCCTTTCTCCTTCTCTCTGTCTCTCTCTCTTTTTCTCCCCTCCAACTTTCTCTCTCTCTCTCTCCTTACTCCTTGTCTGTCTCCCTCCCTCCATCTCTTCACCCCAGGACAGGGCCTATCTTTCTGACAAGGCTGGCAGTGAGGTCCCCCAAGGCAGGCGGCTCCCAGCACAGGTCACCAGGGAGTTGGCACCCGAGGGTGTAACACCCTCCTTGCTGTAAGTGGCGCTGCCGATTTGCAGACCCGCTGGGTGGGGGGCTCCATCCTTCCCTCTGGCCTCCAGGGCAAGGGAAGAATTCTGCATGAATTCCCAGCTGACAGGCTTACTTTGGACTGTGAGTTGGATTTAATCAACTGCGAAAGGAAGGCAGGATGTCGGTTTATTTAAAGTGATAATGCCACCACACTCCGCACAATGGGACTTCAGTGTGAAAAACGAAAAACAAACAGGAACCCTGTTTAAACGGCATGCTCTTGTTGCCGTCACAGCAGCAGACGCATCGAACACCCCTGTCACCTCTGCCTTTGCTGAAATCAGGCTCAGGAAAACGTCCTCCGAGACTGGCCTCCATGGGGTGGACGAAACAGCAGCACGTTGGTGGGACTTTTCCGTTTTGTTTTGGACGTTTCTACTTTCCGAAAGTCATTTCCCAGGAAATACCAAACGGGGAAGAGAGCAGGCAAAGGAAAACGCCTTCTATCATTTTAGCAAGATTTTTAAAAAATTTGTTATTAACAGACTTTATTTTGAGAGAAGTTTTAGGTCACAGAAAAATCGCGCGGAGAGTACAGAGAGTTCCTGTACCCCTCCTCCCTGCGCAGTTTCCCCTATTAACATCTTGCGCTTATTACAATTTCTGCACCAACCCTGACACATCATTACTAAACGAAGCCCACAGTTCCCATCAGGCTCGCTGGTTGTGTTGTCCAGTCCTGTGGGCTGTGACAAGTGCAGAGTCATGTCCACCAGTACTGTGTCATACAGAAAGTTTCACCTAAAAATTCCCTGTAGCAATGAAATTTTAAAGCAACTTAAAAAAAAAATTTGGCTGTCCCAACTTCCTGAGCTGCATAAATCATGCGGGAACTGGATAGCCCGGTGAATATGCAAGTGAGCAGCTCTGTATTCATCCCCAGGCCTGCTCAGGAACCGAAATGTGACTGTCAGCGGCTGCTCAACAAGAAGGCAGAGCCGGCTCTGGAAGGTGAATATATATAATAATATTCATGTATGTATATTCATGTATATGTATATATATATACATATATATTTTTTAAATTTTATTGTTGTTGAAAATATGCACGGCAAAAACATACACCAACTCAACAATTTCTACACGTACAATTTGGTGACATTGATTACATTTTTCCAGTTGTGCAACCATTCTCACCCTTATACGTATGTGTATTATTATAACAACAACAACAAATAAATGGCTGTGAGCCTACGGGGCCTGGCCTGCTGCATCAGGGTCCATTTCCTGTGCTCGGTGTGCTGGAAGGCAGCTGAGGTTGCTGGATGCGGGACTTGCTGATTTCGGTTCCTGAAGTATTGCTGTCGGCCGTGGACGCAGCAGTGACCGTCCCTCTGGGCCTGCACTGAGGCGGACACACCTACTCAGAAACCAGATGGAGCAACTCCCAGTCCTCTACAAATTCTCGCCATCGCATTTGGGGCTGAAACGCCTCACTTGGTGTCCCTACGTGGACACAAGACTGCGATGGCCTGTGCCTCAGGGACCAGAGGTAATAAATCGCTCCCTTGCTTTCTGTGGACTCAAGTGAAGTGAGTGGGTGGCCTGGCCAAGCCCCTGGACAAAGGGCCACAGCACCACGGCCCAGCGGGTCTTCCCTGACGAGCCTTGCGTGCACGGGGCCTCTGTCCCAAAATCGGCAATCCCAGCCCCGGCTCCAAAGCTCAGAGCCCCCGGAGATATTTGTGTATAAAAGAGACTCTGTTTCATCTGCGTCGCTTGATTTATTTGCTGTAATTTATTTGCTCTAATTCTGAGGCAAGGCGCTGGGAGAGTCTTGGGGGACAACACTGTCCCTCCCGCCCAGGACAGTCGGGGCAGAATTCACCCAAAATTCCTATTTGCCCCACACACATCTCTGCCATTTCTCCTTCTAGTGTTCTTTGCCTTCAGATCTAACTGAAAGGAAAAGGCACAGATTTTTAGTACATTCCTAAGAACAAGAAAATAACAACAAGAACTGCGATTCTCTTTGCATTGCTATTGGTGTTTCCAGTCAGCCGGTTGAAGTCCACATTGGGACCATGGGTCTTTCTGGGACCTGTCTTGGCCACTAGTAGGGTTCTAAATATGTTGTTGTTGTTAGGTGCTGTCGAGTTGGTTGTGACTCATAGCAACCCTAGCTACAACAGAACGAAACGCTGCGCAGTCCTGCACCATCCTCACAATTGCTCCGTATGGAAGAATTTAATTATTAATTAATTATAAATATATTAATTCAGGCTACTAACCTTTGAAGTCATCTTTAAACCAAACAATAGTTTAGCTTAACTAGGAAAGAATGTCCACCTTGAGCATTGTGCTCTTTTAAAGAACTATCTATTCAGGATCAAATTGACAACAGCAACTTGAAAGGTTAGATAGGAAGTTTAGGGGGCAGTGAGATTATGTTATGGCGGGAGGAACAATTCGGAAAAGGAGGGTGAGAATAGTTTCACAACATGAAGAATGTAATCAATATCACTGAACTGTAGAAAATTGTTGAGTTGGCCTATGTTCTGCTGTACACATTTTCAACAACAATAAAAAAAATGTGTAATTAAAAAAAAGTACCCTAGTATACTGTGCTCCTCCACATTGATTCTTCCAATTGAGATTTTCCTGCCTTTCTCCTCCTTTCACTTTATTAGGTTAATAAAAACCTGGAGCATTTGGCAGCCCCAGGAGGGCGGTCAGCCCTGGTCCGATCCATCACATGCTTAATGAAGGGCTGGGGGTCTCGGGCGTCCGCTGCGGAAGCTCGTCACGTCTCACGCTGGTGAGGCCCACGGGCTGCACAGTATATTTTGTCTGTTGGTTCCCCAAATTCGGCTGTCACTTCTCAGGATTTATACTCGGCCACAGCCCCACAGTCACCTCCCCTTGGTGGCAGGGCCCCCCGCCTTCACCCGCTCTTCACACACACCACACTCTGCGCCGTAAAATAAGGTTTCTGTAATAAAACGAAATGGGAATGTGTCGATGCTAGCATTTTAGAACATTCCAGCACAAGGGCTGTGGGAACTGCCTTCGTTCACATTAAAGAAGGAAGGTCTGTGAGAGTGTGGGGTAAAACTGTCTAGAAAGGCGCGTTTAGTAAGAAGAAATAGCCTGCTATTTAAAAAGAACTGTTGGAACTAAAAACAGAACGCGCGCGCACGTGAGTGTGTGTGTGTGTGTGTGTGTGTGTGTGTGTGTGTGTGTGTGTGTGTGTGTGTGTAGCCTCTAAATTCTTTTTATACATATATTTATATCACCCCTGGTTTATTTTGGTCGAATCTCTCTTTTTTGTTGTTTCAGTGAACGAGAAAAGTGGGTGCTGCTTGCCTTCTGGGCCCAGGGACTGAGTCCTGCCTCCTTCTAGAACATTCTTCCTCTCCTTTTGTAGGCTCTTGCCTTCACCACGCTGGTCCCTGCCAGTTCCGGGCTTGGGGCTGTGTCTGCCCCAGCATGGCTAGAAAATTAGAATCTGAGAACCAAGAGCCGGAGGTACACATATGAGCTGAAACTCCACTCAGTGCCGGGGAAAGGAGGGGTGGGTGGGTGGAAGGTTGTCGGGGTGGGGCGGTCACCGGGTTGGCGGGTCACCGGGCCAGAGGTCTCTCAAATGTCCACACGACAGCCTGGCCTTGTCAGCGTTGCTAATTACTCGCCTAGTTCCTTGTCTCTGGCTCGAGCCTCCAGAAAATGCCTTGTCTTTAATTAACTACACTCTCCCAGGGCAAGCAGATCACTAATAAATTACTCCTCAAGACCGGGTGCTCACCCCCCACCCCCAGAACTTTCCTTCTAGCCTCCCGCCTTAAGCACAGAGGAAAGGCGTTAGAGGGAGGGCCGTGCTGGCTCTTTGTGCACAGAAGGAAAAATGGAAATGCTGTCCTGGGCAAGTCTCCATCTTACAACCCACCTGGCCCAGGTACCAGGTGAAAGACCATCCAAACCACGAGCTGGGGCATGGAGGAGTTCTCAGAGGCCCTGTCCCTAGCTGTAGTGGTCGGTCGTGATGACAGCTGGCCCTCTCCTGTCTCCTCGCATTTTGGGGGTCAGAGGGGTCTTGGAGGTCTGAGGTCAGGAGGCTCGGTGGTATACACGGCCTGGGTTAGCACTGCCCGTTGCCTGCAAACAAAAGGCCAGTGTGGCTGGTGGTGACGTTTGGAGAGCCTGCACCCTGCGATCTAGTGGCTGCATTTGTCTTCCACGAGGGATGACGCAGCCAGCTCTCCCCTGGGGACTGGCACCCAGCCACCACTTCTTTCTCCAACACGGAGGGTGCACCCAAATGGCATTACCCTAGCAGTGGCCTCTGTAGAGTCCACAGGCCCCAGAAATCCCCCCAGCTCTGCAGGCTGCCAGGGGGACTGGTTGGCTTTGCACATCCTTGTGTTCCAGTCGGGCCAAAGGGGCCACGTGTAGGGGCGTAGAGTCCACCACCAGAGGCCACAACAGATGTGCCAATGTGGCCTGGAGGCAGTGGCCCCTCAGGCACCGCGAGGGCCCTCCGCACCCTCGGTTGGCTTTCTCAAGCTCTCGAGGTGCCTGGAGCGTGGCTGTAGTTCACAGCTCCTCACAGAGGTGGCCCTGCTCCCCACTCGCCCAAGTACAGTGCGCTCATTGTGAGTCAGATTATCTTCTGAAAATCCAACATGAAGTGTTGTGTTTTGTTTTCTCTCCGCTGCTTGACACCCTGGAATCAAGCGGGCGGTTTATCTTTTAGGCTGAAGAATCTCAGCCGTTCAGCTGCTCACCTGTAGGAGGGTTGCAAGCACAGCGAGCGGAGATAGTTTTCAATTTCTTTTTTCCATCATGGGTTTATTACTGTCTTAACTTCCCCCCCAAACCCTGCAGCTTCTCTTTCTCTCTCGCTAACGAATCCCGAATCCCTTCCAGCGGCCATCCCACCCCCACCACATGAATCCGGCCCATCTCAGGTTAGTCACGCTCAAAGGAGCGTTCATGCCTGGGCATCTGTTTGTTTAAACTCACCCGTGTTAGTCCCTGTTAAATGTAACAGAATGGAGAAAAATGTAATTCCCGGCCGGCTGTTGATCAAAGAGATGACTTCTTTAAAAAAAATTCAGGACAGTTTTCTGAAGGACAATGTTATACACATTCCGTGTGCTTCTGAGCTTCAGGGTTTAGTTGATTTGGGGGGAAAAAATTTTTTTTCCTTTTCATCCCAGGGAGAAAATATTCACACAAACACATATCCACCCCCAAAACATTGCAGGACAGGCATTTTCCTTAAGACTTCCCAGCTAAAGAGTGCCAGGATGCTATTGCTTTTTAATTTATCAACAGTGGGAGAGAATTTGGAAAATAGGGAAAGTCTGAAATCTCTGCTGCAAACGCTGCATCTTTCTGTGGGAATTTGAAGTGAAGTGATCTTTGTCTTGGGTGCTAATTTCAGGACCCAGGATGCTGTCCGTGTGCTCAGAAACACACGCGTGTGCACACACACTCGATCTCCATTTCACAGCTAATCAACTAATGTATATTTTCCCTGCCTCCCTCATTTGGAGCAAATGCAAATAAAAAAAGTGCTTAAAATGGTTAACATTTCCTGTCATCACAGGCATTCACTGGGGTGGGGGCCGCTGGCTTCTAAAGTGTATTTCCATTGCAAAACGCATTTCAAATCTGTGGCAGGAACTCAGGACTTTTGGTACAGTGAATTTTGGGGTTTGCAATAAGCCCACGTCCACTGCAGCGACTGAGTGAAATGATCCTTTATGCCATGTGGATGGAGGAGGGAAATGTTCTGAATGAGAACTTAGGCCACCTCGGGCCTAGCAAGGTCACAGGGAAAAATGAAAATATGTCCTCTTTGGCCCGTTTTCTCTTCCATTATGGAAAAAACCTTGAATTTGATATTTTAATTTGTTGTGTTTCCTCTATTGATTGTTTAGTTAGTGATTTTGCCAACTTCCTGGATGTTCACTTCTAGTTCTGCACCAAAGCGCTGCGTTTCTTTTGGAAGCAGGACTGGGAGACAGACAGATGTCGGGC
Organism: Dugong dugon; assembly: GCA_030035585.1. Taxonomy (NCBI): domain Eukaryota; kingdom Metazoa; phylum Chordata; class Mammalia; order Sirenia; family Dugongidae; genus Dugong; species Dugong dugon. The sequence continues at coordinate 32,547,703 of CM057478.1, forward strand.
CGGCTGTGGTCCCAGGAAATGGTGAGTACTGGACGGCCATTCTCCTGCCTCCCTTTCTTCCTTCACAGTTAACTTTGCGCAGCGCTCCTCAGAGGAACTCGTTCTGTCTGCCCTCAGCGCCTTCCTCCACTTTTAGGAAAAGAGACTGTACAATTCCTACACAAACACTGGCAGGGAAGGGGAGGGGAGGGGTCTTTCCAATGGCAGCGACTTCAATTTTCATTTTAAGGCTTCAAAATATGGAGAAAGTAAACAGAAGCAGGCTGGTTTATTTCAGGGGCTCACAGTGAGTCCTTACTGAATTTACTTAATAAAACGAATTTAAAATTTTTTCATTTTCTCATTTCATTCCAGCAGAAAATGAGTTTGCCTTTATAATATCCAGATCTCTCAAATTCTATTGAGTGAGAAATTAAGTTACAAAATGTAAATAGTTTGGAATATATGTGTATATATATACACACACGCATATATATATATGTGTAATTTGTGACTGTAATATAATAGCAAGCCTGGCTTCAGCCTCCTAAGGACACTTAGAAAACAAAATGTTTACGGTACGCAATAATGAAAAATAAGATTCAGTAAGAAGTGTTTCTGCTTTAAAATGGGTGGATTGAAAGACTTGATACGTTTAATTGTAATTTCCATTTGTTGTCTTTTTTTTTTTTTTAATCTTTTGAATATCTTGTCAACAATTGGGAGGATGATATAGAAAACATATGTTAATGTTCTAGACTACAATGGACTTTCTTCCTTTTCATGAAATTATTCCAACTAGTAATGGAATCTATGAGATGATAAAAGTTTTTGTGAAAAGAACACCCAGCCTTTAGTTACCAGGAGAAAGCAGTTAATACTCGAGTTTCAAGGCAAATCCATCCATCTGTTAGGGGTGGGAGAGGAGGAACGCAAGACCTGTATTTGCATAAGAAAACCCAAAAATCGACATTGGGCAGACGTGTAATCAGAATGTGATTATATTTATAAGGAAAAGTTACATAAACTTCAAAAATGAAAGTTGTTTTGCTTAAGTGCCTGAAAAAAGAATTTAGAATAATATTTGGGTTATCCCAGTTTTGTGCTCACAAAATAAGGCCCAGGAGGAATGGAAGAACTGCACAGGAGTGGGGTGGTGTGTGTGTGTGTGTGTGTGCGTGCATGCACACGGCCCCCCTATGCTCCCAGGAAATGTTGGGAGAAAAAGGTGGGAGCTCACTGATTAAAAAAAAAAAAAAAAAGAAAAAAAAACCCTCCACTCCAGAAGTTCATAACTAACATAAAACACTTAGAGATCAAAATGGCAAAATTTTCTTACTTTTTTTCACCTCTTTTTTTTTGGCTGGGGGAGGGTGTTGCCAATGGGTCTTTTGGAAAAATTGCTGGAGACCAGAGAAGAGTAAAAAGGCTATCGCTGCTGTCCTGCGGTTCTGATTAGGGTTTTTTTGTTCTTGTTCCTCTGCCCCTAGAATGATGGCATTCTACATCTTAAATATATTTTGGATTGCCGTAAACAGAAACCTTCCCTTTTCTGCGGGGAAGTTCCCCTGTTGTCCATTAGATGGCGATGTTACTTCTAGAGTGGTGATGGGGTTGGGGAGGGGGAGAGAGACACTGATTAAGCCCCAAACTATCTTGGGTCACACTTTACCTCTCCAGAGAGGGTATCCAATGGGGACTGAATCCTAGGAAGAAAAACTTTCCTGAGGCCTCGCTTGCCATGTACCAGACTATCAAAAAATATTTAAAGTTTTTAAACACAAAGAGTATGTAAGTCAAATATTAATGGCCAAATTCCTCACCGGCCCCCCTGAAATGGTCTGAGACAGCCGCCAGCTAGAGTTCAAAGAATACTTTCCGGAAACCTTCCAGATAAAAATGGAAAGAAATCGAGCAGCCCTTTCAATGTTTTCTCGGTTGCACGGCTATGTTTTAGGGAAAAAAAGGTATCTTCTCTTTTCTCCTACGATAATCACGAAGAATGTGCGTTTTATTTTACAGTATTGCATGGAATTTTACATGTATAAAAATAGTTCCGTAAAAATCAGGCATAAAAAGCTAATGATGTGATCATTGTTTCATCTTCTTGGAAAATTGTTTTCTTTTTAAAAGTCATCACCCTGGACATCGTATTTTATTATACGGGCACCTGCTCAAAGGGCATTAGCGGCTTCTTAGAGTTTTATACCTAAATCTCTCATGAACGCTTACAAGATAGCCTTCTCCTTCTCTCCCACTGGGAGAAGTTTCTATTTTATTTTTAGAACAAACATGTTAAAACCCCTATCCCTTGCCAGAGCGATTCCAAAATAATGAGCACCTTCTTCAACATATTTAATGTTAAAATTAAAATGGCTTTAAAACATTTTTGGATGGTCCCAATCTTTAGATCCTTCATGGAACAACATGATTCCGTAGTTTGTTTTATGTACTAATTTGCTGTGTCACTTTTTTTTTTTTAATTTAAAGAAGTATGTGCATGTTGGCTGCTATTTTAAACAATCTTGAATTCAACAACAGCAACAAAACAATAATAACACCGACAACAGCAATAAAACAGAAGACATTTCTTTTCCTAAGAACAAAAATATCATTTATTCCTGGGGGGAAAAAAGATGGGGGGGTTCATTTGACTCCAAATGTGAAATGCTATTTATTTAAAACATAGAAATATGTAAATGTAGCATTGTACAATGACTTCATCATGCCTGGTAGTAATTAATCGTGTCGTTCTTTAAAAATTTAATTGAATGACATGCTAACTTTTATACCTGTATATATTTACAAATTGTGCAAGTCACCCACTATTCATAACTCAAGTCTACACATTAATGCAATGATTGTACAAGAAAACAGCTGTTTAAATAAATTCTGCTCTGCTTTAAAGAGTTTGCCCTTTGGGGAGAAAGTCATTTAAGTATTGAGTGGCAGTTACCACCGAACAAATAGTTAAAATGAAAATAAATCTTCCTAAAACTTAGTTCTAATTTTCTTGAGCAAGATACTAACCTATAAAAAATAAACATTGTCTATTGAACCACATTTGTATCAAGTGAACCTCTGTAAAATGATACGGAGAAAACACGAACTTCTCTGTCCCAAAGTACTTGGGTTTGTTAGCAGGACAGAGAGAGCTATTCGATACGAAGAAACTGGAGAGAATAAAATTAGTGGCTCTGGCGAGAGACCCATTCAGATATGTGCAGGCGCACAGAGGTGATCGTATTAGAATTAACGCAAAAATTTTGTTCACTTGGCACCTCGGCTTAAGGGATAATTTAATTACCCCACCTATTAATATTGATTATGTTTCTGCTCCGGCTAATCTTCTTATGGCCTTGTTTATTTCCAGAAATCACATTTGTGACAGCTCTCACAGGCCGTTCAACAGCAAACGTTTTCTCATTTAGCTGAAAATATTTCAGGTTTCAGAAACCGAGAAAGGAAAAGCACTTTCAGTCTTCATGCATATGAATAAACTGGTTTGGGGTGAGATGTTTTGAGAAATGAATTAAACCAGCTTGTTGGGCTGATTTCAACTGAAAAAACTTTTATGTTACAATTTGCCCAACAAGCTGATAGGACCTCGGTGGATGCAAAGTTATTTCTTCTCCTGAGATTTTTTTCTTTTTCTTTTTGGAAGGGTGGACGGTGAAATGGGTACCATCTTTGTACGTAGGGTTTACAGACCAGCCCGACAGGCAGGTTTCGATACACGCCTTACTGGCTTGGAGTAATTGCGCAATGTTTCAGACTCTGGATCCTGGATTTGTAAACTTTTCACTTTTTGTTTTTGAGAAAGTCACGTTTGATCTGTGCGAACGACGGTGGGGAGGCAGACGTCCCCCCAAACAGCTGAATGCAATCAGCTTATTTGTGTTGTGCTTTCGTTAAAAGGTAAAAGAAAAGAGAAAAACACACCCAAACAAACCAGAAGACACGTTTAACATCCCGTCTTCAACCCTGAATGGGGTACTGGCGGCGGAGGCACCAGACCTATAGAACGCAATACCGATTTGCCTTCCGCTCCCCCGTGAAATTCTCATGGAGGGGGCAGAAATCGCGGGATTTCGTTCGAGGGTCAGTGAACGTGTTTAAGCTGGCTGTCAGGAAAAAGAAAGGCTGGGGTCCTTTGGGCAAACAATCCCCAGAAGCTCAAATCCCTGCCTGTCTCTCAGGGACGGCCTTGCAAAACGTCTTCCCCGCCAGCAGCATGGAGACATGAGCATTTGGACCCGTCTCCTCGTGGCCCCAGGCCCTGCTCAGAACAAGAGGTGACCTGGCAGAGCTGCACAAGGACCCCAAACATTCCAGCAGGACCTCCCCACGCCAGGAGAGGATTCTGGGGACCCAGGTCTCCAGGCTTGTGGTTGAGGCTTGCGTGGTGAAGGAGACGAAAGACGTACATTCATGTCGTACGTCACAGCAGGAGCTCTCGGGACCCCCGAGTCCTGCCCTGCTGGCCGCCCCAGATGTGTACACAAGGCCCAGTGAGGACAAGTCCTTGGACTGCCACCACTGAGTGACAGCTGCTCCTCCAACTGTCCCTTTAAAAAAAAAAAAGTCTTCTCCAAGTCGACCCTGTCTCACAGCAACCCCAAGAGTAGAGCTGTGCTCCATAGAGTTTTTGATGGCTGATATTTCGGAAATAGATTGCCCGGCCTTTCTTCCAAGGTACCTCTGGGTGGACTCAAACCTCCAACCTTTGGTTAGAAGCCAAGCATGTTAACTGTTTGCACCACCCACGGACTCTGTCCCCTATCCCTACACTTTTTCTTGGAACCCTAATCTTGGATTCTCAGTCATTTAACAAATTCCTTAGTTTCTAATTGGTCTGGTTTCTAATTGGTCTGTTGACTGTCTGTCTCCACTAGAATATAAATGTCATGATTGTTGTGTGCCTAGAGCCTCGAGGAACCCATGACTCCTACTTACAACAGTGGTTGACGTTCACTGAGCTTTTACAACATGGCCAGAATTGCACGGAACCGCTCCATGGAGCCTCCCCACAAGCCTTCGAAGTAGGGAATATCGTCATTCCTATTTTACAATTGAGGAAACTGAGTTCCTGGGAGGCTGGTGTAATTCCCCAGGTCAAGATGCTCTGTGGAGGGGTGGAAGGAACTGGGATTTGTATCCAGAAAGTTGGATCGCAGACCCCACATTCTTAGCCACGGCCCCATCATGCTTTGCTAACTGTTTGTTGAGTGAATACATGAACGGATGGGTTTGAGAGGCAGTTGGATGTAGTGTTTAGAGCTAGGGCATCAGACTCAAGTGGATTTGTGTTCAAATGTGGCCCTGCCCCTCGTTTACTGGGTAACTTGGATGAATCTCTCACATTTTCTGAGCCTCCATTTCTTCTTTCATTCTTGGGGTTGTCAGGATTTGAGTCTGTGAAGGGAAGCGTGTGGCCCATAGCTTGTGGATGTCAAGGATGGCGTTATGATGTCCTTGGGCCAGTTCCCGGAAGCCCAGAAATAAACAGGGGAGGGGCTGCCTGGCACACAACCTCTACCACTGAGCAGTGGGAGGCCTTGGCTAAGCTTCTGGAACTTGCTAGGTCTTGGTTTTCTCTTCTGTGAAATAGGGCAAATTTCAGTTCCTACTTCAAAGGCTTATGCAAGGAAAGTAGAGTTCAGTATAGGTAAATACAAAGGAAACACGAGCCTGGCTTCTCTGGGAAGGCGTTTTGCATATCCTTGAGGCTCTTGCGTCCCAGGGTCTTGCCATGCCAAGTGTAGTCCAGGGGCCAGCAGCATCGGCATCACCTGGGTGCTTGCTAGAAATGCAGAGTCTCAGGCTCCACCCAGCCCCATGCAGCCAGAGATACATTTCAATAAGACCTTCAGGGGTTCATGTACACATGGCCATTTGAGCAGCCCTGGCCTCAGGTACAGGGGAGACAGAGCCCACAACAATTTCCTGGTACACAGGCATAGGGCCCACCTGCATCTCCCAGGCATGCAGACACAGGGCTAGCCTGCAACTCCCAGGTACACAGGCACAGGCCCACCTGCATTTCCTGGGTACCCAGCCAGAGGGCTAGCTGCATCTCCTGGGCACAGGGCCCCCTGCATCTCTTCTGTCTTCGCCTCGGCTGTGGCTCCACTCTCGCCAGACAGGACACCACGGTTCTAGCATCTCTGGAGACGACTCCTAGCTGTGCCTCCAGCCCTGAAGCGGCTGCAGCTTCCTGTTGGAACTCTTCCCCAGCGCCCCCTGATGGGCTGCTCAGCTCTCTCACCACCCAGGGTGCTGATTCCACATATTAAATCCTCTCTGCTTTGAAGACTCAGCGTGGCCTCTGCTTTTCTGGGTGGGTCCATTGACACACCCTGGCCTAATCCCGAGGGTAGGGCCTTGGAGCTAGAACTTAGGGTGTGAGTTCCGGCTCTTCACAGCTCAGCTGTGGCCCTGGACACCGTCTCTTCCCACTCCAGGAGAGGAACCAGGTGCAGCGTGGTCAGGGAATGCGGGATGTCTGTACCGTGATGCTCAGATGTGACCATGTTTGTGGGGACTCACAGTCCCTCGGCCCTGCCACCCTGTCCTGTCCCAGCCAAGCAGGCTCCTGAATCTGCCCCCTTCTCTGCCCTCCAGTGCCACCCCTGACCCTCCTCGGGCCTTCCTCACTGCAGCAGGTGGAAGGCATAAACAGCCTCAAGCCTTCACCCCTCCCCGGCCCCAGGCCCTTGGCCATGTGACCTTGTAGCCTCTTCCATCAAGAACCCTCGAGTGTGAGTCTGACCAAGGGATGGCTCTGGCTGATGGATGTTAGCAGATGTCATGTGAGCGAGGCTGGAGAAAACACTCACCCATCTCCACTACTGCCCCTGTGCCTCTGTCGTTGGCATCAGAAATTCCTGCTGGGCTGATGAAGGATGAGAGGGAGGGGAGCCCAGCTGAGTCGCCTGCACATCCCAGCAGAACACATCCTAGATCACCGACAACCATCGACTTCCAGACCTGTGAGTAAGCCAACTGGGGCCAGCAGAGGCACCTGGCTGACCCCCCAGGTATGCAACAGTTACTGCTATTGCTGTATACCTTTGAAGTTTTGTGGTTTTGTTATGCAGCATTAGTGTGGTACTAGCTGACTGATACATCATCTCCAGGGCGATGATCACACCCCTTAGTATTGCTCCCAAGGCGTGGAAGGCAGCGTAACATGGCACTTACGAGCAATGGTTGTGGACTATGCAGAGTCAAGCTTATTGGGTGTCCTTGGGAAAGTTATTTTATTTCCTGGGGCCTCAGTTTTGTCATCTATAAAATGTGGGTAATAGTAGGATCTAGCTCATAGGCAGTTGTAAGGGTTGAGATGATGTATGTGAAGTACCTGGAAGGTTGTTGTTGTTTGCTGCCCTCAAGTTGGCTCCGACTCATGGTAGCCTTATGCATACAGAATGAAATGTTGCCTGATCCTGTTCCATCTTCGTAATTGTTAGCATGTTTGAGTTTAGTAAGACAAAGTTCTGTTGTGATCCATAGGGTTTTCATTGGCTACTTTTTAGAAGTAGATTGCAGGACTTTCTTCCTAGTCTGTCTTAGTCTGGAAGCTCCGCTGAAACCTGTCCACCATGGGTGACCCTGCTGGTATTAGGAATGCCAGTGGCATAGCTTCCAGCATCACAGCAACGCACAAGCCACCACAGTCCGACACATTGACAGTTGGGTGGTGGACCTGGAACACAGTTAGCACTTAATCTATGCATAATTATTATAAGCAGATGTAATGACAAGATCTGTGTAATGAGAACACCATGCCTGAGCCTTTGCTTTCCATGCCCACTCCCTGACACAGGGCCCTGATGCTCAACTAGGCCCACACTTGGTACTCCTCAAGCACGTCATGCTCTCTCATGCCTCAGTGCCTTTGCATATCCCATTCCTTCCCTGGAGTGATGCTTCCCTCTCTTCAAAATGGTGAATTTTCTTCTTTCTCCAAGACACCAATCACACGCAGTGAAAACTGAAGGGTGATTCTCTGAGTATTGCAACTCTCCCCCTGCCCTTTGTGGGCTGTTATATCTGAGAGTGTATTTATTTTTTTTATTGTACTTTAGATGAAGGTTTACAGAACAAACTCACATCTCATTAAACAGTTAGTATACATATTGTTTTATGACATTGGTTAACAACCCCATGACATGGCAATACTCTCCCTTCTCAACCTCGGATTCCCTATTACCAGCTTTCCTGTCCCCTTCTGCCTTCTAGTCCTTGCCCCTGGGCTAGTATGCCCCTTTAGTCTTGTTTTGTTTTATGGGCCTGTCTAATCTTTGGCTGTCGGGTGAACTTCAAGAGTGATTTCATTACTGAGCTGAAAGGGTGTCTTGGAGCCATGCTCTCGGGACTTCTCCAGTCTCTGTCAGGCCAGTAAGTCTGGTCTTTTTTTGAGTTAGAATTTTGTTCTACATTTTTCTCCAGCTCTGTCCGGGACCCTCTACTGTGATCCCTGTCAGAGCAGTCAGTAGTGGTAGCCGGGCACCATCTAGTTGTACCGGACTCAGTCTGGTGGAGGTCGTGGTAGTTGTGGTCTGTTAGTACTTTGGACTAATCTTTCCCTTGTGTCTTTAGTTTTCTTCATTTTCCCTTGCTCCTGAAGGAGTGAGACCAGTGGAACATCTTAGATGGCCGCTCACAGGCTTTTAAGATCCCAGACACTACTCACCGAAGTAGAATGTAAAACATTTTCTTTATAAACTATGTTATGCCAGTTGAGCTAGATGTTCTCTGAGACCATGGTCCCCATAGCCCTCATCCCAGTAATTCAGTCCCTTGGGGAGTTTGGATGTGTGCATGGAGCTCTAATGACCTTACCCTGAACAAGTTGTGCTGGCGTCCCCAGTGTTGTGTCTGAGAGTGTATTTTTCATCTCGCTCTAGGCCACCTCAGGTTAGCCTTCTCTCTGCCCATGAACCGGGAGGGTTAACTTGCATCATTTGAGCAATGTGATAAAATGCTCACTGTAAAGTCACCACATTCATTCACTTGTTGAGCTGGCCTGTCATTCGATGCCCAGCACGCATTTGTTGAGTAACTACTGTGCACTGGCACTTGGCTGGCCCTGCATTTACAGCTGTGAACAAGAGGCATGGGCCTCTATGTTGTGGCTCCCACAGCCCGTCGGGGAGGACAACCACCCGAGCCCTGTGTGAGGAGTGTTTGGTGGAGACAGTGGGCATGTGGAGGAGGGGTCCCAGGGAAAGCGCTGGAGGACGTGGTCTGAGACATGAGGGGTCAGCGAAGTTAGCCGGTGTGGGGTTAGGGCAGGGGCAGCCCAGGCCTGGAGACAGGAAATGCAGAGCCTGATCAGGGGGGCGTGGGGACCTCCCAAGGATCAGAAGGGGGCATGTGGTCTGTGGGGTCGGAGAGCTTGGCCAAGGCAGGTTGTCGCGGTCAGGGCAGGGAGCTGTGATTTACCCTGAGCGCCAAGCGGGCTCGGTCTGGTTATCCCCGTTTCACAGCGGAGACACCGAGATAGAGGGGACAAGTGAGATTGCTCGACCTTCCCCAGGTGAGCAGGTTCCGCAGGCAGCACCTCTCCTAAGAGGTCATCTGTATCCACTACAACGGGGAGGTTGTGAAAGGCGCTCTGTGCTCTCAAAGTAGTATTTTACACCTTGAGGAGCCTGGCAGGCGGCTTCTGGGTGATACTCACTTTCGTGGAAGAGCAGCCTGCCCTTCGGTGTCCCCAAAGCAAAACCAAACCAAATCAAAACAAAACCGTTGCCGTGGAGTTAATTCCGACTCATAGCGACCCGATAGGACAGAGTAGAACTGCCTCATAGGGTTTCCAAGGAGCGGCTGGTGGATTCCAACTGCCAACGTTTTGGTTAGCCGCCCAGCTCTTAACCATTGCGCCGTTAGAGCGCCAAAGGAAAAAGAAAAGCTGCTATTGGATGACATCCCTGTCAATCATTTCAGATAGGCGAGAGGGAGGCGGGGCCTGAGACCCAGGTAGAAACAGGATGGAGTTAGTGGTTTCCATGGAGATTGCCTGTAGTCAACCTCTTCCTTGTTTCTTCTTCCAAAGATGAGGTGGAGGGGCGGCCATTCGGATGCATAACAAATCCAAGGAACCGGTTAGGAATGCGTTTGGCTGTAATCACAGAATAAATCCTGCTGCAGAGGCTCAATGGAGAGGGTTATTTGCCCCAGAGGCCTGAGGGAGCACCCTGGGCAGGACCTCCACTCCTCCTGTCTTTTGCTGTCTGTGCCTGTGGCCTCAAGATGAATGCCACACCTGTTGGATTCATGTCCCCTTCCAGGGAGAAGGGTAAATAGAGAAGAGAAAAAACGCTGTGTCGGGGTGATGCTGTGTCTTCTTATTCTAGACAGAACATCCTTTTCCAGCTCGTACACCTCTATCTCATTGGCTAGAATTGTGTCCTTTGGCCCCTCGGCTGCAAAGGAGGCTGGGAAACTGAATATTTTCAGCTGGGTTTATTGCCAAGCCAAATAACATCAGGACCTGCAAGCAAGGAGGAATGGGGTGTGGAGCCGATGTGCAGGCAACCAGCAGAGGGCCAGGGAGAAACCCATGCAGAGCACATCTGCCAGGGCCTGGTACTCTCTGGATCCAAAGATGAAAGAGACATGTTTTTGCAAAAACCCTTCTGACAAGATGCTGATCTCTTAAAGTTCTGAATATTTCTCTTGCTGCCTCATTAAAAATAAAGTAAATGAACGTGTTTCCGACTTATACAAATAAGGGTAATGTTTTTGTCCAAGACTTCTCTTAAAGAGATGGTTTCATCTGGGACTCTGTTTTCATAGAGAGAGTAATCAAGGAACGGAAAGTTTAGGGGGGTTTGACTTGCCCAGAGTTACGTGAGTGGTAAGTGTCAGAGAGGGGTCACATGCCAGACCCACCCTTGTGGCCCCACAGTACCCACCCATGTGGGTGAGGAGGTGCTGGAGGAGCCACAGGGGAAGCCCCGCCATTCTGGATGGCGCAGACGTGGACGTGCCAGCAGAGGGCCGGGGTCCTGGACTTCCCTCACATCTCTCTGAGGGGCACTGCCCTTTTGGAGCCATGGGACATGTCCTGTTTCCTCTCTCCTCATCTCTGCTCCCACCCCCGACATCTCGGGGTCCCAGTCGTTAGTTGCTGTTGACTCCGACTCATGGCGACCCCATGTGTGCAGAGCAGAACTGCTCCATAGGGTTTTCAATGCTGTGACCTTTCAGAAGCAGATTGCTGGATCTTTCTTCCGAGGCACCTCTGGGTGGGTTTGAACCGCCAACCTTTCAGCTAGTAGTTGAGCGCTTCACCGTTTGCACCACGGAGGGTCCCACTAAGACACAGGATTTTCTGCAGGTCAGTTCTCTGGAGCTCACAGCCCCGGGCTGGGGGGAAACTTACCCCACGGCCCCTGGCTGGAATCTCCATCTGACCTCTCTGCATGCAGGGGCTGAGAAGGCTCCAGTGCTGCCTGCAGGGCCAGCGGGTCAGGGGTAGAAGCCCAGGAGGAGCTGATGGGCTGTCTGTGTTCACATCCATCCTCACACATCATAGAATAGTGGGCGAGACACTGAGGTGTCCTTGGGAGTGGGCAGTACAAGGTCCCCTACAGCACTGTTATGAGGACTGGGTGAGGGATGTGGTTATGTGGACCCTCGCCCACAGAAACAGCACGAGGCTGTTATCATCATAGTAACTTGCATCCAGACACAGGCCCTCAGTACCGCAGGGAGGCATCTCTGGGGAAATCAGAAGACCAGCCCCTTTCTCGTGCCCTGTGTCACCTCTCTCAGCCTCAGCCTCATAGTCTCTAAAATGGGAATACTCCCCAGTCCTCCCACTCAAGCTTGTTATGAGTATTAGAAAGAAAAAAATTGCAACAGTTAATATTTACTGAGCTAATCTGTATACCTAACTGCTGATCAGCCCATACCCTGAGAACAGAACTTCTTAAGCCAATTCCAGCTCCAGTGGAATCCTTCCAGGGTGCTGGTACCCTTGCCCAGCACAGAGCTGGTGAGGAAGAGGTGGGTCGGTGATCACCCGTTATTAACTCATTCACCTACAAGTCAGCACTGGCATCTCACCACAACCCTCTCTGGAAACCAGCTGTCAAAGGAGTGGAAAACACTGGGAAAACACCACTTAGAAATGACATTGCAGTAGGAAGGCTGTGTTCTGAAAATGGGCTATCCACCAGCAAGATTATATCAATAATAAACAGGCTGTCATAAAGCAAAGACACAAGGAATCCAATCCTGACAACCCTTTAAATCAGAGAACGACTTTACAACAATTGTCCAATGCAATGGACATTATGAACACATCTATTACCCCCGGCTCCGGGTCTACGACAGTGTCCACAATGCCCAAGCAAGTTGGCTCCTCTACTTACTGCAATGAGCTTCTTTTGTCTTACGTCCACTTTATAATTCAATAAACATCTAATTAACACTCTATGTCTCTTAGAACGTTGAAGGGCTTTAGGGCATTCTTTGGATGGAAGTGTCCTTGGGAATTGTCAGGGGCTTTGATCTGACTGCACTGTCTTTTCTCAGAAAAGGCTCCAGAGCTATCCAAAAGTCATCTACAGACCTTGGAGAAGTATAATCAATGTTCATTTCAGGTTAGCTAGTGGTGCCATTTCTAGTGCAGAAAAGGAATTTTGAAATGAAAACTACCCAGCTGACACAGATGTGAACTAGGGATGTGTTTGGCTTCAAGTAACAAATAGCCCAACTTTAAGTGGCTTAAACAAGTTGAGGGTTATTACCAGGACCTTCTGCCTAGTCTTAAACTCCGCTGGAACCTATTCAGCATCATAGTGATATGCAAGCCTTCACAGATGAGTGGTGGCTGTGCATGAGGTGCATTGGCTGGGAATCGAAGCTGGCTCTCCTGCATGGAAGGTGAGACTTCTACCATTGAGCCACCACTGTCAGATCCTCATAAGCACCAGTGCCCCTCTTTATAAATACAGTCGCAGCTAATCCTGGAAGAACACAGAGCGGAGATTTCTACCCACAGCCCCGTTTTGCAGGTGGCGAAACAGGCATAGAGAGGCGAAGTCAGAGGGAGGGGTGGTTGTAGGGATGAGCAGAATGAGCGATCAGGTCCCAGGTGGTATGTGACCTCCCCTCCATGATCCTGCACCCTGCTGCTCCTCCCCCAGGAGCCCCGTCCCAAAGTGGGTGAAGGGTGAAGGGGCAGTCTGCCCCCTGGGGCCTCCCTGCCAGTGTTTGTGCTTCTGGCATCTTTCTCACGTCCCTCTAGCTCACGGCCAGCCCTTTTGTTCCCCAGAGGGCCCTGGGTGGTGAGAACCTGGGAATCCTCTCTTATCTCGGCTGAGCAGGACGCGTCCTGTGCAGTGTCCCCCAGCCTTTCCAAGGCCGTGATGAGCTGGCAGATTCCAGCAGAGATTGCTCTCCGGGCTCTGGCCGCTGGTCGGGGGTGTGTTTTGTTTCCCAGGCCCCTTGCACCACCGCCCGGCTGCCACTACCCAGCTCCCTGTGTCTCTGGCCTTTGCAGCCTGCGCCACCGTGCAGCGCCGGACTCTCGTCTGAAGGCCGGGCCTGGCTGGCCGAAGGGCGAGGGTGAATTCCGGCCATTTCCGCCCATTCTTGTGCAGGGCGGCAGTGGGCTTCCAGCGGGGAGCACAGGCCAGGTGGCCCTCAGGGTGCTGTGCAGACCCGGGGCTGGGAGCCCAGACTCGGCCTCGGCTGATCCCTGTGCCCACCCCACCCCGTCCACACCAGCTCTTGGAAGATGCACTCACTAAGCCATGAACAGGTGAAACATGCCACCAGTCTGATTCTACGGGGGAGTGCAAGCAGGGGCTGGCTTGTGTTTAAAAAGCCAGATTCCCAGTTATTCGGCTCTAAAGATAAATGAGAGCTGAGAGCCCTGGTGGTGCAGTGGTTAAGAGCTTGGCTGCAAACCAAAAGGTCGGCAGTTCGAATCTACCAGCTGTTCCTTGGAAACCCTATGGGGCAGTTCTACTCTGTCCTATAGGTTGCTATGAATCGGAATTGGCTCAACGGCAGTGGGTTTGAGGTTAAAGAGAAATGAAGTCCTGATACATGCTTTGACATGGATGAACCTTGGAAACATGCTGAGTGAAATAAGCCAGACACAAAAGGACGAATATCGTATATTCCCACTTACATGAAATATCTAGACCAGGCAAACGTACTTTGTTGCTAGTTGCCGTCAAGTCGATTCTGACTCATGGCGACCCCATGTGCACAGAGCAGAGCTGCTCCATAGAGTTTTCAAGGCTATGGCCTTTCAGAAGTGGATTACCAGGCCTGTCTTCCGAGGCAACTCTGGGTGGATTCGAATCCCCAGCCTTTTGTTTAGTAGTTGAGTGCTTAACTGTTTGCACTGCCTAGAGACTCCTATCATTTATGCTGAACCTAAGGTAATTCTTCTGATTTGGCAAATTTGGGAAAACACTGGCCTGGCAGTTTGGGGCTGCCTCTGGAATCACACAGGTCAAGTTCAATTTCAGGGCTACTCCTCTGGCCTCTCGGAACCTCAGTCTCCTCCTCTGCTGAATGGGGGTGATGTTACTCCTGATGTGGTTGTTGGGAGAAACCCTGGGGTGCTCTACAGAGAACATGCACAGAGCAGGTGTCCAGGATTAATTCTCCTTGTCCATAGTGATATTCAAAGACACAGACCTCCCAGCAAAGTTTCTGATAATCATAGAAACCAGACGACCACACTGAGCCAACAGGGCTGAAGTCAAAAGCAAAGACCTTGAACGCTGGCCTCACTTTAAGTACTAGCACTATTTCCACCGGAAATTTTTAAATGTTGGCAATAATACTAAGGACTCAATTTCTTTGGTGTCTCCTGGCATCCAGAAACCCCGAATCGTGAAACCCCAAGCAATCCTGGGATTGTGACGTCTCCTGGACCTCAGAGCTGAGGACTTCAGGGCCCAGAGAGGGGATGCCTGCTCTGTGCCAAGTGCCTCTTGGGCTTCCGTTTCCTCATGTGTAAAATGCGGGTAATAATAGTGATGGTCTTTACAATTGCCTCATATGCGTGCGAAAGCTGGACAATGAAAAAGGAAGACATGAGGAATTGAGTTCAAACTGTGGTGTTGGCAAAGAACATTGAATATACCATGGATTGCCAGAGGAAGAAACAAATAAGTGTTAGAAGAAGTAAAACCGGAACACTCCTTATGATGGTGAGACTTTAGCTGGCTTACTTTGGACATGTCATCAGGAAAGACCAATCGCTAGAAAAGGACACCATGGTTGGAAAAGTGAAGGGCCAGTAAAAATGAGGGAAACCCTCCATGAGCTGGATTGACACAAAAGCCACAGCACTGGACTCAAACATACCAATGATTGTGAAGATGGCGCAGGACTGGGCAGCATTTTGTCCTATTGTATATAAGGTCGCCATAAGCCAGAGCTGACTGGATGGCAGCAAACAACAACACTTATTTCATCTCTTATTGGGAGGATTCCACAAGACAACGCGTGTGAAATGCCCAGAGCATCCCCAGCTATTGTTGCTGTTGTTACCGCTCTTTTACAGACATGACGACAGCAGCACAGAGAGGCTCCTCGTTCAGGCAAGGCTTTCTAGGTGACAGGTGGTAGGGCCGGGGCTGGACTTGGCCCTGTCTTCTAGTGATCTCCACCACTGTAGAACTGGCTGAAAGACAGTTTCTGGAGTCAGCCCAAGAGACCGCAGTGAGCAGCCTCTTTGTACGGCGGCAGCGGCAGCGAGTTCCTGGGCAGGGAGGGCTTCACACAGGTTGGTGTGCCTGTCTGTCTACCTCTGCTCTCTTTTCCGGAAAGCAGCGTGAAAGGGGTCTCCTGTGGGAAGGGAAGTCATAAGACAAACGAGGTGGGGTCCCTCAGAGTTGTGGGGTCCATGCCTATTGTGAACTTTCTACTCAGTCATAGGGAATCCCCAGGTAGTCTCTCATCACACGGCTTCTGTTGGCCACAAAGAAGGAAGTTCAGGCTCAGAGCTGGTTTTATGTTTATTGGCTTATGTTTTCCCAAAGCAGGGGGGCAATAAAATGTGAGATATGGTGGCCTGACCAAAAGGCCTCATACAACCTTTCTGTGACCTTTTCTTTTCCTGGAGAGGAACACACACATGCGTGCACACATATACAACATACACACACAGCACGCAAGCACACACATACACAACACACACACACAGCACAAAGCACATGTGCACACACAGCACACAAGCACATGTGAACATACATGCACAACACACAGAGCACACAAGCAGACACATGTGTGCACACGTAGATGCTCACACATGCAGGCACACATTTGCACATGCATGCACGTTCACCCACACATTCATTCACATGCACAAGCACACACATATGCACACACACTCTCACACGAATCAATGCATGTACACACCCATGCACAAACATGCACACATGCACTCACATATATGTACACATATTCACGCATTTATTAACATGCACACACATACAAAAACATACATGCACACATGTGCACATGCAACTCACACCATAAGGCTCACACACATGCACATGTACACACAATGAGCACACTCACACTTGTTCATTTACGTGAACACATAAACACGCATGCCCACACTTGCATGCATCACACACATTCACACTCACAGGAGGAGACTGACTTTGGGACTTAAAACCAAGTCCATCTGGCTCCCCATCCCTCCACCCCCCAGGCTCCCTCCATCCCTCCTCTAGGGGACAGGGTTGCTGACAGGCACTGGAGAGCCTGTCCTTGTTAAGAGTCAGGCTCCAGCATGGTGTAATCTTGGTCGCGTGGCTAAGGGTGTCTGATCCTCAGTTTCCTCATCTGTGGAGTGGGCACAATAATAATACACACTGCACAGGGCTGTTGTGGGGATTAAAGCGACCATTGGTAGAAGAGTATTGAAAGGGATTTCGGTCACATGCAGTTTTGGGGCAGCAGGGTGGTGGCATGTGTGGGTGCCCCTCTGGTAGTGCTAATGGAGGTGGCAGAGAGAGAAATGATTTCTCCGGGTGGGCTACCCTCAGGCAGGCAGGTCCCCAACAGTGCCCTCGGAGGACATAGCTGGGGTTGAGACTCTGGTTTGTCAGTACTCGGCTCCTGAAACAGCCCCAAACGTGCTCCTTAGCCCCTGTGATCTCCCCAGGCAGGCCTGGCGGGGGGGTGCTGTGCTCGGGGCCCTCCATTTGTGGTGGGACACATGCCATTTGTCAGTGGCATGGGGTGACTTGCTGGGCACCCCTCGAAGCGAGCGCAGAGTTCAAGGCTGGGTGCGCCCCACACTCATTATCAGATCTAATTGTGGGCTTGGGTTTCACAGATTGGGCCGGTGCAGGTGGGGGACAGTCTGCAGAGGTCACGCCTGAAAGCTCATTAAACTGCCGGTGTGAAAGGGAAGGCCATCTGGATGCCATTTGACAACTTAAGTGGTAATTACGCCATTTGGTGCAGGAATTAGTGAGTGCTGTGGCTTGAACTGCAGCAGGGATGGCTGTTTTTTTGAGGGGCAGTTTGAGGCAGCCCTAGTCCTCGCCCCGCTGATGCCTGTGGGCTCGCTGCCTCCATCTCAGGGCTAATTGCAAAGTTGGCAGTAGCAGCGCGGTGGCACCCCCCTGCACTGCAGCCTCGATCACCGGACACCTGCCTTCTCAGCGCCACTCGTCCGGCTGGGGTGGGGTGGGGGCAGCTCCAGCCCCATTCCTCCAGCTCAATGTGGAAGTGTTTAAGCAGGTTTGCAGCAGGCAGGGTAGCAGAGATCTGAACCTTTAAATTACAGCCATTCCCGGGCTGGGGTAAAGTAAATAAACGGTTCACAGCTGCGGCCTGCCCAACACAGAAAGCAGCTATCTCTTCTGATTGCCCAACAAGTAATTAAGTGGGAAATGTGAACCCTCAATGTCAGGTGAGATGATAAAGGTCTGGGGGTGGTAAATCCACTCAGTTCCGAGAGGTCTCCGGATTAACCCTCGCAGAGCCAGAAGGGGGGTGGCCACTGCTGGGCAGGGGCTGTGTGTGGAGCTAACTAACTAGACAACTAACCAACTAGTTAACTGTGGTCCCGCCCCTGCACCATGCACCCTTGTCCATCACCTCTGGAAGCCCCACGGAGCCGGCTGCCTGCAGTGGCCGATCTTTCCCTGATGTGAGCATGTGCACTTTCTGATGAGAGCCAGCGTTTGCTGGTGTCCACGTGGTCTATGCCAGCTCTCTTTAGGTGTGTGTCACATGCCGCTTCTTGTGAACTCACCCGAGCAACAGCACTCCCATTTCACAGACGAGGAAACCAAGGCCCAGAGAGGCTAAGCAAGCGGACTAGGGTCCCACAGCTGTGATGGCTGCAGAAAGCCTGCGTCTGAGACACAGGGTTCACATACCGGCTACACAGTGGGACTGCATGGGCCCCACCCCAGACCCACAGACTCAGAATCTGGGTGGCATTTTTAAAAGGCCATACGGACAAACAGAGCAACTTACGAAAGAGAAAGAGCCTGAGTCCTAGGGACTTTAGAGAGCAGAACTCGGCCCTTTCTGAGAAAAATAGTCTGTTAATTTCTTCTTGGAGCCACTGGTATTTTAGTTTCTGTTAAATGCAGCTGATGCCATTTTATAACCAGGGCTTTGAACTGGTTCTTCCTGGTAGAATCATGGCTGAGGAAGCAACACCAGGACAGACCGAGATTTTTAAAATTTGGGTGAACTGGAACAATAACCAGAATGGAAAAAATTATAGGTCGAAGCCTTCTAGAAATCTAATCTCCTTCTTAGAAAACAAGGGCAGCATATGCATTCATAGCAACTAAATCTCTTGCCTGTTGGATTTTCGGCAGAGTTGGAAACAGCAGTGTCCTGCTCAAAGATGGCAGCTGACTACACTGTTTCGAATGTGTGTCACTCTCCTCAGCCCTGCCAATAATCCAATCTCCCGCATCAGTCTCCTGAAAGGGCTTACTACGCCTCTTCCAAGTCTCCCATTCCAGGGCTTTGACCTGTAGTTTTTCCCATTCCAGATCACCCAAATTGTAAAAATTCAAATCTGTTCTGGTTTCGCTTTGTCAGCCATGACTGAACCGGTTTGAAGAGATTTGAAGCCCTGAATTTATAATATAACACAGTGCACGGTTTCATGGTGGGGCTGGAGCAGTGGCTGGGGAAGCTCACTGTATTAGCCTCCAGTCCTAATCTCTGCTACTCCAGGACATAATGCCAACTATACAATATCCCTTTAAGTCTATTTTCTGTTTAATTTAGCTAGGTAGATTTCAGTTAGGGGCAGTGGTGGTTCAGTGGCAGAATTCTTGTCTTCCATGTGGAGACCCGGGTTTGATTCCAGGTCAGTGTTCCTCATGTGCAGCCACCACCCATCTGTCAGTGGAGGCTTCTGTGTTGCTAGGATGCTGAACAGTTTTCATTGGAGCTTCCAGACTAAGAGACTGGGAAGAAAGGCCTGGTGATCTACTTCCAAAAATCACACAGTGAAAGCCCTGTGGATCACAACAGTCCAGTCCACAACTGACTGGGGGATGGTGTGGGACCGAGTGGCATTTTGTTCCATTGTGTGTGGGGTTGCCATGAGTCGGGGCCAACTTGACGGCAGCTAACAACAACAACAATAGGTTTCAGTTAAGTGCAAAGAAGACTCTTGTCTGACACAACCTTCTGCACCCTGATCAGAACCTTGACATTCTTCCTAAGAGGCCTGAGAGGTCTACAGGAGGTTTCAGGACTGACCCATGGTCACACAGCCAGGAACTGGCATGCCTAGGCTGGAAGGTAGGCTCACGGCGCAGCCTCTTCACAGGATTCAGATTTATAATGAGGATTGGTGTGGGCTTGGAAAGAAGATAATGGCAAAACTGTCAACACTCCACTCACTGCCCTCCCACTCCCCGTGGGGATGTGGCACCCGTGTGGAGCCTGGGCTGAGCTTTATGAGGCCTGAGAGCCAACTCAGCCTCTCCGGTCCCGGGGATACGGGACCTTCATGAAAAAAGGACCATGGAGAGAAAGGTTATCATATTAAGGGTTGTTTTGCGTGAGGTAATGGCTGGATGGAGGTCAGGCAGGTCAGTGGGCCTGGGGGGGCATTAGTGAGGGAGTAGGAGTAGGTAGGCTGAGGTGTGAGCAGGACCAGCTTGAAGTTTTTAGGGCCCGGTGCAAAATGAAAACACAGGGCCCTTGGTTCAAATCCCACGAAGAATTTCAAGATGGCAGCACCCCTGCAGCCAGCCCTGGGAAGAACCTCAGGGAAGCCTGGTAGCTGAGTCCCTTTACTCTGCACGTCCTGACCTGGAGGGTGGGGAGGGCGGAGAGAGCCCATACTGATAATAGTTTATAGTGCCCCCACTCCTGGGACGTTTCTTTGCCTGTCAGAGCAGCACCCGGAGTGTAGGAACAGCCAGGGCATTCCTCACTTACTGTGGGGGATGAAGGTGACGCCATGCACCGATCAGTGTGGGGAAAGGCACAGCTCTTGGACGGTCCCCCTGAATCCAGTCCAAAGGCTGGTCCCAGGTCACAAACCCCACACCTGGAAACGGCTGACTTCCTGCTTGTGGACGCCAACCAGGGAGGCCTGCTCACCGCAATGACAGTGCTGCCTGGAGGCCCTGTGACATCATGGTTCTGGTGATGCTTATGGAGTGGTGCTGGGCCAATGGTGGTCAGTGAGAAGTGTCACTTGACC
The DNA here is from genome assembly GCA_030035585.1 of Dugong dugon. NCBI lineage: Eukaryota > Metazoa > Chordata > Mammalia > Sirenia > Dugongidae > Dugong > Dugong dugon. The sequence continues at coordinate 32,568,380 of CM057478.1, forward strand.
CCTCTGCCTTCCCCACCCTGCAGAAGGCTGAGCCTCCCAGCTGTGGGCTCTGCAGGGACCCCCCCCATGCCCACCCATGCCCACCCATGCCCTGGTGTGGCCTTTCACCCTGTACCCTCTGCCACTGAGGTCTTGGCCACACCTTGCCATTCAGTGCCAACAGTGCTTCCGGGTTACATCTCATTTGGGCAATAAAGGGATGAAAAATGGGTATTTCACTGTATTTTTTCCTGGGGTTCATGACAGATTGAAGGCCTGTAGCCAGCAGTGTCCTGGCTGATTCCAGCTCTTGTGACCCCGAGGCAGGGGGCACATGGACAGGCCGCAGACTTCCCCACGGCCTGCAGACCCCTCCCTGCTGTCCTGCCAGCAGCTGCCTGTGGGAATGTTGTACCCGGAGAGCCCAGGCCAAGATTTCTGTACCCTTGAGAGCGAGAGAAACCATTCATCCATTCAATGCATGTTTATTGACCCCTGTTCTGTGCTGGGCCCTAAATTGTTTCAGAGCTACATCATCTACTTCCTGTTGTAGATGGAAGATGGTTGACTATTGGTCTTTGGCACGTGATTTGGGGTTTCTTTGAGCCCAACCAAACTTTCATTCTTACTCATTTTTCTCTAAATAGCCAACCCAACAGCGGAGCTGGCAGGTCCCCACTTCATGAAAACTCAATCAAATATTGGCTAAAGCCAACCCTAGCCAGCAACACCAAAGGGCACAGCAAGGATCAGATCCACCCAGGTACCCTGAAATCAACTTGACTAGGACCCAATCTCCAAGGAGAGTTGAACCCATGGTTTGTTGGTTTGATTAGTCTCATAGGATCTTTACCTTCTGGGATCTTATTTATAAGAAAATTCCTAGAGTGACCCCTAACTCAGGATTTTCTCAAGGAAAATAACTAAGAATGACTGAGTGCACACTCTGAAAAATACATGCACGCTACTGATAGTGGGTTCTGATGTCAGCTTTCAGCCTTCCCTGGAGATGAGCTGTAACTAGAAGTTGTTGTTGTTTTTCTGACTCATAACAACTCCATGTGACAGAGTAGAACTGCCCCATAGGCTTTTCTTGGCTGTAATCTTCAGGGAAGCAGATCACCAAGTCTTTCCCCCACAGAGCGGCTGTTGGGTTCAGACCACTGACCTTTCGGTTAGCAGCCGAGCACTTAACCATTGAGCTAATGGTAATTCTGGTCCAGGTCTCCTTGATCTATGTGCTCCCCATGGCTCTTAGCTTCACTCGATGTCTTGTTTCAAAACTTTGATTCCCCGTCTTAGAGAAGTTCTTTGCATTTCTTTATGAGCCTCTCCAAGTGTTAACTTGAGAAGTATGGGGTACTGAACTGATTCCCACAGAGAACTTTGTCTTCCCCTCATCTTCTCTGCAGCATACTGGTGGTCAGCTTTTCTGCTTACAGAAAGTGGCCTCTGGATGCTGTAGCTCCCTGACCCTCTCTGTGCTGGTTCCCTTTAGGGTCGGCATTTTCTGCACAGGATTTGCCTTATTCTGTGTTCCTTGGCTAGAGGGAGGGGTCTTTTAAACCCTTTTTGGTGGATAGAGTTACTCTTACCTGGAGTTTAAGCTAAAGTTGGATCCACCGTGGCATGGCGCTATGACCCTCCCCATAAAACACCATTTAACATCTTCCCAGTAGCATAAGCTAGTGGGCCTGTTTAATTTCTGATTGTTGCCTTGTAACTCTCCTGGATTCATGAAATCCATTCATGAAATCACTTTCATTTGACTGGCTCAAGGAAAAGCAAGAAATTTCAGAAAAATGACAAGACTTCTTGGTTTTAGAACAACTTATGATTTAATATGGTAAAATCCATTGATAAAGTTACTTGCTCTGCTACTAAGTTGGTCACTCTCTGGGTTAGACCACGTCCTTTTAGGCTGTACCTATTGCTGTTGAATTGATTCCAATTCATGGTAACCCCACATGTGTCAGAGTAGAACTGCACAGCATGGGATTTCTGATGGCTGTGATCTTACAGAATTCAACTGCCAGGCCTTTCTTCCATGACACTGTTGGGTGAATTTGAACTGCTAATCTTTTGGTTAGAAGCCAAGTAAAAACCACTTTTGCCACCTAGGGACCTTTCTGGGGCATAAAGTTAGCTTAGAATGGGCCATCAGAGGTCTGGGTTCAAATTCCTTCTCCACCAGTTGTGGGGGAAGCCACCATGGGCAGGTCATTCCACCTCTTCAATCCTTGTCTCCTTTACCTGCCCCCTGGAAAAATAATAACTGCGGTTGTGAAGATGGAGTGCAGGAGTGGATGTCTAAGTCCATGCTACAGAGCCTGAACCAATATCTGTTATCGTTATTTCTACATACCAACAAGGTGCTCACCTCCCTAAATACAAAACCAAGTGGAAGCTCACATTTTCGCAATGCCCAGAAACACATTTTTGTTTTCTCTCACATCTGAGTGCTTCTCTAATCAGAATACATCTTGTCATAGATTCCAGTGTCTCTTTTTCCTCCTAAAAAGTTCTTAGTAAATGAACAGCTTTCAACAATTGACAGTGTGTTAGAGTGGAAGGAATATGGTAGACCTGAGAACTGACGCTCATTGATGGCCCCTTCTCTGCCAACTGTCGTTATGTATATTACCTCACCCAGAACCACAGGTTAAGGTGTTGCTATTTCCATTTTTCAGATGAAGAAGCATAGAATCAAAGAGGGTAAGTAGCTTGCCCAAGCTTATACAGCCAGTAAGTGTTTGGTTTTGGATATGAATTCAGATCTAACTATAGGCTGAATGTTTAAACATTAGCTATAAAACACCAGGCATTTCCCGTGAGCACTAATTCACATTCTCTTTCTTAATCCTTACCACAACGGAGGCATCTATTTCATTTTCATGGATCTAATTCTCATTCACTGTTCTAGCAAAATGGAGTTGTCTATATTAGAAGCAATCAAATCATTTGAAATCCAACCATTTCTGTCCCTTGGAACAAATGACGCCATTTTATTTGATCGTGTGGACATGGTGTGGTAAAATCTGCCCCAAGAGTTGGTTAAAAAACCATCTTAATGATGTTCTTGTGTCCACTGGCAAGCTAGGCCAGAGCTGTCTAAAAACAGACACTTTAATATGTCTCCTTCCTTGCGCACACAAGTACTCAAACACACACATCCCCTGAGTATTTTTCAAAATGTGTCCTTTGGAGGTCATCCTACAAGAGGAATTAATAAATATCTCATGGAGGGAACTTTTAAAAATCAAATATCATTGGGAAATAATACTTCATAAAGTGCGATAGATTTCCTTGCTGCAGGATTTCTCAAGAATTTTGAACGCACTGATGTGAACTGTGAATCTCTAAGGAGTTCTTAGAGCAGGGATAAGCAAACTTTTTCTGTAAAGGACCAGACAGGAAATATTTTAGCTTTTCTGGCCATATAGTCCCTGTCACAACTACTTAACTCTGCCGTTGAAGCACAAAAGCCACTATAGACAGTAGATAAATGAATGAGCATGGATGTATGCCAATAAGACTTTATTTACAAAAGCGATGGCTGTGTTCCAATAAAACTTTATTTACAAAATCAAGCAGTGGCCAGATTTGGCTCATGGGCCGTCGTTTGCTGACCCCTATCTTAGAGTATGGAGTACTTCCCAACTGTCTTGGACCATGGAGCTCTTTAAGGGTATTAATGCTCCATAGAACACACTCTTTGCTCAGCTAGACCTGGAACCTTCGTTACCAGACAAATTCTCACTCTTCCTCGTCTGTCCTGTTTGCGTACACGTCCTTGGGCAGGGGGAAAAGCTTACCCACTGAATCTGATAAATCATTCAGACGCCTCTTCAGACTTTCTCCTAAGTCATCCAGACCACTTTGGGCTGGAAGGTTACCCAGCCAGGGCCCTCATGTGAGATTCGTCAGTACTTCTTGGATTCAGCAGAATTTGGACTACCTCACCAGTCACTTTATCACATCATTTAGTAACTCTGGAGAAATGAAAAATTACAGAGAGGCTATTTCCCTTCTTTCAGATTAATCACTCTTTTCTGCCTCTCTGACCTGTGTTAATGTGTTGTTGTTGGGTGCTGTTGAGTCCATTCCGACTTATAGTGATGGCATGTGACAGAGTAGAACTGCCCCATAGGGTTTCCTAGGCTGTAATCTTTACAGGAACAGATGACCATGTCTTTCTCCCAGGTAGCAGATGGTAGGTTTGAACCACCTACTTTTTGGTTCGCAGCCTAGTGCTTAACCATTGAGCAACCAGGGCTGCTTGTGTTTATGTGTATATGTGTGTATTTGCAGAGTGAGTGGGAGATGGGAAAGAAGGGGTTAAACGTAGAGGGAGTTTTTAATAAAGGTTTACATTCATCAGCTACTTTCATTTACATTTAAAAAGTGTTTAGTCTTTGTCTTTAAGCTGATGGCCCTGAATTTGTTTTGGATGGAGAGTTTTGGAAAAGGGAAACTGTTTGTATTAAGGCAGACGTGGATATAGTCTTTCAAGGTGCTACATTTGTGCTGACTTTGTCCAAAACAACCGCATCTGGTTATGTCTGGTGTCTACTACTCCAAAAATGTCCTACATTCCAGACAACCTCTTGGGCTTAGAAATAAAAGTCATTAATTCTGCATTTGAATTTAATATTTGAAATTTTATCCTAATCTTTTTTTTTTCTTCCACATGAATTAACTTCTGAAAAGTTGGAAAGAAACATGAGTTTTTTTTTTCTTTTTCTTAGGGAACATTCTTAACAAAAGGGTATAAAATTAAACTAGGTTTGACCTTTTGCGTTTAGCAGATTTTCCACCTGGTCTGAGCAGGAAATGGGCTTCTTGGTAGGAAGGCCTCTTCCCCGACTTCTGGAAAGGAATAGCAGGCGCATTCTGGGGCTGGTATGAGCTTCTTGGCACAAGAATGTGAGTTCCTTGTTGATGGTTAATTGATAAGTGGTCGGCTTGAGCGGCTGGGTAGGTGATCCAAAGAACAGTCCCAGCCAGCCCCAATTCAGCCTCATCCGAAACATTTAGGCCCCTCTCCCTACACCAGAAATGCACATAGTTCTTCAGGAATCTCACACGTGGGGGACATCCATCTTGAATTTCATCCATTCAGGGGCCTACTTCTTTCAGGCACGAGGGGTGCAAGCCTGTGGTGCAGCCCAGCCCCTCGGATATTTCAAATGATCTGGTGGAATCTGGGACTGGAGGGGGCCTGAAGGTTGAGTGGGGAGGATGTGGATAAGAGGGAGGTCCATGGGATTTTGTCTTAGAGCACAACAGGGGCCACTCCCAGGAATGGGAAACTTGGGATGTAAAGCCTCTGGAGTCAAAAGTTTTGGGAGTATGCCTTTGGCTTGTGTCGGGAGAGCTCGGGGCCTCCCATGGACAGAAGATGGGGCTCCCTGGGGTGGAGTTCTCAACCATCTGCTTCCAATGGGTGGGCCAGCTCAGACAGCCTGGGTTTGCCTCTTGGCTCACCTTTGTTAAGAGAGAGACTTTGGGCACGTGATTTAGCTTCTCTGAACCTCAGTTACCTCATGTATAAAATGAAAATACAATAGATCTTCCCCGAAGGGCTGTTGTGAGGCTTAAATGAGATAATGTGTTGTTGTTGAGTTCCGTTGAGTAGATGCCAACTCTTAGTGACCCCGTGTGACAGCATAAAACTTCCCCATAGGGTTTTCTTGGCTATAATCTTTATGGGAGCAGATAACCAGCTCTTTCTTCCGTGGAGCCGCTGGGTGGGTTCAGTTAGCAGCTAAGCTCTTAACCATTGAACCACCAGAGTTCCTTAATGACAATGTGTAGGGAAAGCTTATTCCAGGGACCAGTACAGGATGTGTAGGAAATGCTCACCCCAGGGTCTGGCACCCAGTACAGGGCTTAAAAAGTGCCGTCCTTCTGTAATGAGAGATGATTTTTATTCTTGAATTTATTGTTTTCGCCCAGGCCAAGGAGAGGCCGCCTCTATCCCGTTTCACCCCCGCCCCCACCCCAGCTGCCCTCTTGGTGACTTGTTTTTTCTTTCAGGGGTGGTCTCCTGCTCACTCACCTCTGATGTCACTGCCTAAAAATGCCGGGTGGGTGTGGAGTGGCGGAAGGGGCACACAGCGCAATTTCCCTGGCCTCGCACCCCAGGGGCAGCCCTGGCTTAGGCTCAGGAGTTCCAGGCTCCTTCCCAGTGGAATTTATCATTCCCTGGCCAGAGCTTGCTCCAGAAATAAAACAAAGCCAGCAGAAAGCTGAGGCTGTAGCCCTCACTTTCTTTTTCCTCCCAGATTCATCAAATGGCAGGCAGTCTGGTAGAGGGGTCTCTCGGCCGACCTGGGCTCTAGAGCTAAGTTTGCCATTCGACAGCTGGGGGGTCTTAGGCCAGTCACTCAGCCTCTCTGGGCCTCCATTTCTTCCCCTGGGAAAGCAGGGGTTTGGATCAGTTGACATGGTTTCTATTTTAGGCAGGTTAAGGGAGTGTTTCCCAAAATGCAGTAATGGAGAGATTTTAGGTGATACAGTCATGAGTATTTTAAGCTTTTAGTTAAATCCTGATGCGGGGCTGGGGCCAGTGTCAGGTAAGTGAAGCATTTATCTTAGATGCAAAATTTAAGGAGTGCCAAATCTCTCCATCAAGATAAACGATATTTTAATGCAATATTTAAAAATATCAAAATGAATGCAAAAAATCCATGGTGAATGAAATATCAAAATTTTGAATAAGGACAGGTCAGTGTTATTGATTTCTCCCCTTTGCCTCAGGCTCCAGTGTGGCTGGTGTATGTGAGCCCTGGTGGTGCAACAGTTAAGCGGTCGACTGCTAACCCAAAGGTCAGTGGTTCAAAGTCACCTAGTAGCTCCTCAGGAGAAAGACCTGGTGATCTGCTCCCATAAAGACTTCAGCCTAGAAAACTCTATGGGGGCAGTTCTACTCTGTCACCAGGGGTTGCTATGAATTGGAATCAACTCAATGGCTTGCAACAACAACCACATTATACAAATATCTCTCTGTGGCTGAATGGAGTGAGGAGATGGGGTGGGGATGAGATCTAAGGCATGACTGGCGAGCAGGTTGTGAGCATCTTGTAGCCTTCATGAGGACTTTGCTGAGATGGGAGCCAGAGGGGGCATCCAGCGGGCCTGGATGGTGTGAATGATACGCTTTCCTGGGGAACATAGCGATAGTCGTGACTGAGGAAGGAATGACGTGAGAAAGGGACCGCTACAGGCCCAGAAGTGGCCAGCACCCGCCTGCTTGCTGGTCACGGATGAGCCATCCCTCTCCGGGTCACCAGTTCAGCCTTGTTTTCCAGGCCATCCGTTGAGTTGCCCTTGAGGGGTGGATATCTGCCTGTGGTTTGGAGAGGAGGAGAACAAAATATCTGTGGAGAGAGATGTTTGGCAACCCGAGAGCCCCAGAATTAGTCAGCCAAAGTTCTAGAGACAACAACAGGGGTGAGGCACGTTTCGGTCTCACAGAGCCCCTTACGGGCTGCACCGTGTTTCGGTCTCTATAGAATGTCATCGTTCCCGCCAACACATCAGAGGTTGCACGAGGTCCTCTTTCTGTTGGAAGGGTGTGGAAACCAAACCCCCTGGGGAGGTTCTGGTTTTGGGGGTGGGTTCTGACTTCCTGGTTTCGCGGGGTTCTCTCCTACCTCCCTTCCTCTTGCTGAAGGATGGCCACAATCTGGATGTGCTGTTCCTTTTGGACAGCCTGGCCCACCACTCACCCATTGGAACCCCCAGACCTGGCAGGTGGGCCTTCTCAGGAGCCCTGGTGGGGCTCAGAGGCATTGCTCCTCTTGCCTGGAAAGCTGTCCCTTTTTCCACTCGAGCTGTCCAAGTTCCAAGGACAGTCTTTTCCGGGAAGTTCCTTTACGCTTCCATTGCTTCTTGAGCTCTGCTTTACGTCAGAAGTTCTACACTTAGAGCTGATCCAGTAGAGCTGGGCTCAGATAGAATCCTTTGGTGGTAACTGTACTGGCCTTTTATTTGGGGGTGTGCATTTGTTTGGCATCAGTTCACTGGAGAACCATGCTGCCTCTATCCCACAGTAACGTGTGGCTCAGACAAGGAGAGTCCTGCTTCCTGGCCCAGGGATAGTGTCTTGGCCCAGGGATGGCTTGTTGCCCCAGGCCTGGCCACTCAGAGTCCCCCACCACCTTCGCAATTGTGGATACAGGGATGGACATGTGATCCCTGAAAGCCAACCGAAGTCTTCCTTGGGCCTTTCACCTGAGATATTGGGAGAGACGCGCTCCCTTCTTTATCACAAGCACCAATTTCCATCCAAACAATTAAGAAAAACAAACATCAGTTGCCATCTGGTTGATTCTGACTCATGGTGACTCCAGGTGTTTCAGGGTAGAACTGTGTTCTGTAGGATTTCCAGTGGCTGATTTTTCGGAAGTAGACTGCTAGTTCTTTCTTCCAAGATCCTTCTGGGTGGACTTGAACCGCCAACTTTTCAGTTAACAGCTGAACGCTTAACTGTTTGTGCCACCATAACAAAATACCACAGCCTGATGGCTTGCAAGAACAGAAATCTATTGTCTCAAAGTTCTGGTTAGAAGTCTGAGATGAGGGCGTCAGCTGTGTTGACTCCTTCTAAGGGCTCTGAGAAAATAACTGTTCGATGCCTCTCTCCCGGCTTCTGGTGGCTCCAGGCACCCTTGGCTTACAGCTACAGCGTCACGTGATGACTTTTCTCTGTCTCCTTGTCTCTGGGTCTCTTCTCCTCATTTATAAGGACATCAATTATATAGGATTAGGACTCACCCTACCCCAGTATGGCCTCATGTTTACCTAACTGATAACATCTGCCAAGACCCTATTTCCAAACTAGGTGGAGAAGTTAGGACTTCAACCTATCTTTTTGTGGGGGTATGGGGAAAACTGTTCAGTTCATAACTGCATGCTAATTACAAACTCCTCCTCTCCTCTAATTACCACAGTGGCTCACAGGGCCCCATCAGGCGACCTTAACTTGCCACATGAAATGTCCTGCTAAGTGCACCTCGATTTCTAAGTCCCATGCTCCCCTTTGAGAAACATGGAAACCTCAGTCTCTCCTTTGAAGCCAGTTGAAATTCCAGATAAAATACTATAAGAACATCAACCAAAATGATGTGGTCAAATGACGATTTGTCTGCAAGCTGCGTATGACATCACGGACAGCTCAACACATGCCTTTCTTCTTCCTCCTGACAATCACCATTTTGAATTATTGGATAATTCAGACTCCCCTCAGTTTTCAGGTATGAGAAGTGCAGGTGCTGTGGCCCAAGCGCCTTGGCTTGGAGCGTGGATCCCATCCCACCGCTTATTTTCAGAGTAATCTTCAGTATATCATCTTACCTTTTGAACCTCAGTTTCTCCATCTGTACAATGGAGATAAGAGTAGTCTACCTCATAGATTTAAATGAGCTAATATGTTTAAAGTTATTAGAACAGCTTGGCATATAGGAAGTCCTCCATAAATTAGCTATTATCATTACTGCCAATTAGCAAAGCTTTGGACCCATGTCTAACACTTTAAATGTCTCAAATTGTGTGTGCTCTCTGTGGAATAAACAACATCCTGAATACAAAAAGGTCCCCATGCCTAGATCTGAAGCCATTTATAGCAATTCCTGTTTCCACCGTGGACTGCAGTTTTGCTGATACGGAGGTAAAATTTCAAGCCCTTGTTGTATAAATTTAGCTAGAGTTTTATGGCTCGTGACTCTTTAATCACATGACTTTTGTTTCTCATTAAGGCAGTGAATGAGATTTACTAATAAGCCAAGTAAAATCTAATTAGGGCAGGGGCCTTTTCCTGAAGAATTAATTCTCTGGCGGTCCCACAGATGTTAGGAATTCAGAGTGAGTTATGCACGGTGTACCCCCACTGCCTGGAAACACACAACCAGCACGCACTCACTTTGCATTTAGCACAGAAGCTGGTATAATTTTCATAGATTTGTTTCTTGAAAATGAATATTAGTTGCCTCAAGGATCAAAACCAAAAATAGCTATAAAGGACAATGATATTGCCCTGGCAATGAAATAAATGTATTAAATACAACTTTGCAATTCATACTTGACAGGTGATTATGATGAAAAAGAGAGATTTTTAGATTACTGTTAGGGTTTTTATTTCCTTTTTGGTTATTGAAAAGTTCTGTTGCCAAAGTATGAGAAGTGTTCATTTATCTACCTCAGATATCAGCATATTATTTACACCTGTACAGGTATGGTCTGTTAATGCACATACATACCTTTTGGAACTAAAGTTATTACTGTGTGTTTCCAGAATGTGTCTACCCCCTAGAGTTTTGGTTTTTTTCCTTCCCTAGTTTTTTCTTATCCCTAGCTTTCTAAGGAGGGGTTTGTCTGGGAAAGCTTGGTTTAGGAGCTTTGGGGATGCAAAATAGGAGGAGGAGGAGAAATAGAAGGAGAGGAGGAACATAAACCATGGTTTTCTTGGGGAAGATTTTGGGAGAAAAAGAAGAGGATGCTGGAAGGTATGAAGGAAATGAGTTAACAGGCAAAAGAAGATCTTCAAACCTGTTTCTGTAGGTTGTAAGTTCACTTCGTGGTGTTTAAGAAATTCAAGTAAAGAGTTGGAATTATTTCAAAAGTACTTTATGGTGGCCAAACTGTACTTCTGTGGTTGTAACACAACATGGAGATTGCGCTGTGTGGGTCCCTGCTTCATTTGGGTTACACACTTACATGCATGTGTTTACACTAAGGTTACACGCACAGACCTAAGGGCAGGTTCAGTACTCACAGCTGTCTTAGGAAAAGATCGATAAATGAGATTGCTCTTGGACAAGGGAAGAACTTTCCTCAGAGCCCGATCACAGCTTTACCCCTTCAGAGCTGCGGGGAGGAAACACGGGGGGCTTATATCAACCCCATGAGTCTGCTTCCTACCGACTGGGCCCAGAGATATGGGTGTCTGGTTTCCGAGCGCCATCACCTCAGAACCACAGGATCTGGCTGGAATGGGTGCCCGAATGGGAGACCAGCATCCAGGTTTTGTGAAGCTGGTGTGGACAGAGCAGGCACAGGAAGCCAGCCTGCTCCAGATCCCCCCACCCCACTTGTTACTCGCAGCAGCAACTCTGGGCTCTGTTAGGCCCCAGAAGAGGAAATACTCCCCGAATTGCTGTAGCCGTGCAAGAAATGTGCCTGTCTGTGTTTTCCTTGCAGTTACTGGAATCCTCTGGCTCTCGCTGAATGCCCTCTCCATCCATCTCGATTTTTGCTAAAATGTTGAAACCTAATTTTTCTGTTGAACGATTTTCAGTTTGAAGCCAGTGTCAAATTAGAGGCCTCCCCTGGCAGGGCCGGGCCGCCGGGGAGGTGAAGCCTCACACATACTCAGGCTTTTCAATCTACTTTGTTCTGCTCAGTACAAGAAACCCAGTCACAAATCCTGATTTATGATACTGCTCAGGCTTCCTGTTACTCTAACCATGAGCGTTCTGAGCCGCACCCTTTGCTCCTGGCCAGCCCAGCTGCCACCGGCCACCTCGCTGTCTACCCAGCCTCCCGCTTACATAATGCACGGAACAGCCTGATCGACTTTCCAGGGCTTTGAATTGTCCCAAACATTATTCTGCTTTTTTTTGAAATTGAGGCAAAATTCACAATGTGTGCAACCACCACCTCTATCAAGTTCCAGAACATTCTCATCATCCCAAAAGGAAACCCCACACCCATTAGCAGTCACTTCCCATTCCCCCCTCCCCCCAGCTCCTGGCAACCACTAATCTGCATTCTGTCTGTATGAATTTACCTATTCTGGACATTTCATATCAATAGGAATCATTCAATATGTGTCTGGCTTCTTTCATTCAGCATACTGTTCTCAAGGTCCATCCACGTATCAGGACTTTGTTTCTTTTTATGGCTGAGTAATATTCCATTGTCTGGATGGACCTCATTGTGTTTATCCATCATCTGTTGGTGCACATCATTCTGCCTTTAAGAGAATTTTATTTCTGTCCTCAGCAGCCTGCCCTCCCGCATGGTAGGAGCCCTTGCAGCTCTCTACTTTTCTAGGGATTTCTGTCTGAGAGTGCTGTGTGGGGTGGAGACTCACAGAGTGGGGACGAGGCCCCAGCTCTGCTACCATGTGGCTCAATGGCTTCCGGCAGATCCTCTCTGGACTCAGTTTCTCTCCTGTACCAATGAGGGCTTGGACTAGCCTGCTGGTTCTCATCCCTGGCTACACTTAGGGACACCTGGGAGCTGTTACAGGTACCCATACTGCCCCCCACCCCCACTCCAGCCCACAGAATCAGGCTATCTGTGAGGTGGTATTTTTCAAAAGCTTCCAGATAATTCTGACACACAGTTGGCTTGAGGATCCCTGAGTCGTCTCACTCACTCGCTGATGCAGCAAGAATTTCAGGAATGTCTACTGTGCTCTGTGAACCAAGCTTGGTGCCAGGGACATAAAGGAGATCAAGGGGGTCACAGACCTGCCTCATGCAGCTCACGGCTAGTGGCAAAGACAGACAGTTGGCATGTGGGTGACAGCTGGACCCCAAAGCATGCAGTCAACTCAGCTGTTAGTAAGATGTGGAGGGTACAGGGTGCCTGGGACCCAGACCAGACTATGGGTGCCAGGAATGTTTCCTGGGGGAGGTGATGGCTGTGTTAGGATCTGGAGGACAATAGGAATTCCCCTGAGGAGGTGTGTTTGGATGGGGAAGCAAAAACAGACTCCTGGAGGCTTGTCATTGACCTGCAGACCTTGCGTACACCCAAATGGCACCCCACACTAGTGCCAAAGGCCTTGGGATCTCGGTCACATTCAGGCCCCTCCTGTGGAGCCATTTGGGAGGGAGGGATGGTTGGCATCTCTCAGGAAGGAGGCCTTTCCTCCTGGTAGCTGTCAGGGGCATCAAAGGAGTCGCCGCCAGCCACCACATTTATCAGAGTAGGGCAGGGTTCCTGGTCCAGCCCCACTATTTCTACCCAACCCCACTTTGGAGTCAAAGCCCCAGGGATACGGCTCCCAATCCTGGCTGTGTTATTTCCTTAGCTATGTGGCCTTAAGCTAGTCTCTCTAGCACTCTGACCCTCAGTGTCATCATCCAGAAAATGAAGAGTCATACCTAGGAGGGAGAGCTTACTGTGTGCTGACCCTACTGAGCACTCACTAAGTGTTTTATGTCCAATAACTCATTCAACTCCCACGGCTCTACAACACAGGCAATACTATTATCCTTACTTTACAGATGAGGAAACTGATATACAGAGAGGCTAAGAAATTTGCCCAAGGTCATGTTGCTGTTGTTGGGTGCTGTCGAGTCGATTCCGACTCAGGGACCCAATGTGTTACAGGGTAGAACTGCCCCATAGGGTTGTAACCTGACCCTACGACTTCCAGTATATTTCCATTAGTCCTTAAACTAGCCCAAGCCAGATTTGGCTCACCTCGCATGCACAGAAGGGCCAGCTGTGACCACTAATTGACTTCAACAGCAACACGTGGAATGAATCAGATGGCACCCAGACCCTATTCCAAAGTGAGAGGTCCAACAAGAACCATATCACCTCCTGTTCCCTGGCCACCTTCCAGAATTTTCCCTCTCCAGTACGCCTGCGTGGCCACCATCTTTCTGCCCAAATCACATATAAGCCCTGCTTCTCTGTAGCTCGGGGAGTCGGATCTGAGGAACTTCTCCAGGCTCCTTGCTCTGCGCATTGCAATAAAGTTACTTTCTCTTTCTCAAAGACAGGTGTCCAGATAATTGGCAAGTCTGAGTGCACCAAACAAGGACCCATTTTCTATGGTTCGATAACAGGGTTTCCTAGGCTATAACCTTTAAGGGAGCAGATCACCAGGTCTTTCTCCTGAGGAGCCTATGATTGGATTTTAACCGGCAACCTTTTGGTTAGTAGTGAAGTGCTTAACCACTGGGCCACCACGGCTCCTTCCCAAAGTCATACCCCCTAGTAAATGGCAGGGCTGTGATTTGAACAAGGCCATCTGGCTAGAGAACTCAGGCTCTTAACTCTGACACTGTAGGGCCCCACCTCAACTGCTGTGATTCATTCAGTGTCATGATTTCTCAAGAAATTTCTACTCAGCGTGGACGGGAAAGTGAGCCTGTGCATTCACATCCCCCACCCAACAACCATCCACCATGGCCAGTCCTGCCCCCATGCCCCAGCCACTCCCTCCTTCCCGTTTGATTCTGAAGCAAATCCCAGACAGCTCACTGTCTCCTCCGTGCAGTGTGCATCTCCACAAGGTGATTGCATTTCTCAGTGTTTGCCTTCCCCTCTGCACTGTGCGTGCCTTCCCCATTGAAAACTGCTAGCACAGGCTCTATCACAGAGAAGGTGCGTGGTGAGGATGTGTGGAGTGGATGCAGGAGTGAGTGAGAGAGTGAATGAATGAGTCGTGGGCTGGACCTTGAGTTTTAAGCGGTCCATGTGTGGGCGTCACTCCTCTGTCCCCTGTAAGCTGACGAGAAGCCCTGGCTCTCTGAGCTAGGAGAGCCAGAGACCTCCCTGGAAATACAGGCCTGGAATCCCTCAGTGTAAGTAGGTGACAATTTATGACATGGATAAGCGCTCATAAGCCTCAAAGAAAAATAGCGTGTGTTTATGTAGGGCCTCACTTCCAACCCGCTCCAAGGCCTCAGCAGACGTGGCTTGGGAAGTTGCTGCCCAGCCCGGGCCAAGTTGGACTGAGGTGCAGAGAGTGGGCCACCCACTCCCCACACTGCCTGTGCCCGGCCTATGTGTGGTGGGGTCGGTGGGGCGGCCTGGGTCTGCCTGGAGGAGCCAGGGCCACCTGTGTGGCCCAATGGTCTGGCCAGACTCTCCCCACCCACAGAAGCTAGATGAGAACAGCTGATGAGGCCCTTTGAGGTCCTCTGCCTGGGTGCCCATAAGTAAATTATTGCATCTATGGGTGTTATTGTATCTGTGGGCATTATGGTGTCTGTGGGTGTTATTGGGTCTGTGGGCAATATTGTGTCTGTGGACATTGTGTCTATGGACATTATGGCATCTGTGGGCGTTATTGTGTCTGTGGACGTTGTTGTGTCTATGGACATTATGGCATCTGTGGGCGTTATTGGGTCCATGGCATTTTTGGGTCTGTGGACATTGTTGTGTCTATGAACTTGCAGTCAAGGACAGGGTTGAGAGGTAATATGGATCTTTTGAACCCAAATGTCTGTCTTGTCTCAGTTCTTTTTAAACCCTTTGATCACTCTGCAAACCCCTGAGAATAAGAATTCGGCTTCGGGCCTCAGCTGCTGCCTCCTGACAAGTCTCTGTTCACATTCTGCAGCCCCGGCTCCATGCTCCTGTGAAGTCCAGCCCTCTAACTCAGATGCCACCACTGCTCAATTCCAAACTTCCTGTAGGTATTAATCTCCAGGATTTGGAAACAAAAAGTTGGAATTCCTGGGAAATCTCAGGAATTCCTGAAATCATAACTTATTCTACACTATTCACAGCACTTTATGTGATTTAAACAAGAACGAAAGACCATAATAGTGATCAGTAAATAATTTTTATATGATAGGATTATATTAAAAGTTGCAGGGATTTTTTAAATAAAAAGATACAGTGATAAGTGCAAAGTTTATTATTGTTTTAAATCAATGCACTTGACAACAGCATGTCAAAATAATCTCTACCCCATTCAGATGTTTGATAATAGAAAATATTAAAAGAAAGATACTTTAACACAAAATAAATGCCAAATAAAAATCATTTAAACATTGGAAAATATGACAAATATTTAGTAATTAAGTGGTCAATCTTAAAATGAAGTTTTAAAATACACGAAGCCTTAATGTTCCCATGGGAAGGTCTTGATCTTTGTTTTGTGACAATTCAGATGTAGAAAAATTCCTTTAATTTTGCGCAGAGAGTGGTTGATTTGTTAAAAGTGCATCCAAAAGCATCTTCAGCTTGACTTTTAGGCCACATGTTACTTCATACAAACTCATTTTTTTGTGGTAAATAGATAAGCAACAAAATATCTGCCATTTCAATAATCTTCACATGTACAGTTCATCCACATTAACTCTGTGCATTGTATTGTTCATCCATCACCATTCTCATTTCCTTTCTTAACAATGAAAATATTTTGTTGGCTGGCCCTGATTTTGATTTTGCCATTGAAATTGGCTTTTGCTAGTTTTGATTTAAGATCTGTTTCTGATTTCACTGTGAGTATCCTACAGGAATATTTACAACTTCTCCTCTTTGCATTTCTTCTGTTAAAGAATTTATGAAGAGCTGTACCCTGTAATGAATACCCACATACTGGAAATAATGCCACATTTGGATCCTCTGGAAGCATTAAAAGCACTATACACTATTACAACTTAAGGATTTCTTTTGCTTCCGTGACTTGTAATTTCTTGGAACACTCCTCGTAAGATTTATATAGTCTATGATATGCATATAAACTTATTAATATTTATTTTACGTGCAAGAATGACTCACCATTCGTGGCAGACAGAGTAATAACCTGGCCACAGTCACAAGCAAGATGGAGGAGCTGGCCACCTCCTCTCTCCTCCGCACTCATGCCCTGGTTCCGACCCTTTGGTCCTGATTTCAAGCCCTGGTGGCACAATGGTTAAAGCACTGGGCTGCTAACTGAAAGGTCTGCAGCTCGAACGCACCAGCCACTCCACGGGAGAAAGATGTAGCAGTCTGCTTCTGTAAAGACTACAGCCTTGGAAACCCTATGAGGCAGTTCTACTCTGTCCTATAGGGTCACTATGAGTTGGAATTGCCTTGACGGCAACGTTTTTTTTTTTTTTTTTTTTTATGTTTCTTACAAGGAGCCCTGGTGTTGCAACAGTTAAGTGCTTGGCTGCTAACGGGAAGATCAGCAGTTTGAACCTACCAGCAACTCCATGGGAGAAAGACCTGGTGATCTGCTTCTTTAATGATTAAAAAAAAAAAAAAACAACCCATTGCCGTCGAGTCCAACTCACAGCAACACTGTAGGACGGAATAGAACTACCCCATAGGGTTTCCAAGGAGCAGCTGGAGGATTTGAATTGCCAACGTTTTGGTTAGCAGCCAAACACTTAACCATTGTACCCCACAAGGGCTCCCTGTAAAGATCACAGCCTAGGAAACCCTATGGGGCAATTCTACTGTCTTATAGGGTCAATATGAGTCAGAATCAACTTGACAGCAGTAGCTTTGATTTTTAGTTTTTTTGATGTTTCTTACAAACAGCCCTGGTGGTGCAACAGGGTTATAAATTCATTCCATGCCTCTTTCTCAGCTTTTGGTTTTCCCTGGCTTGTGGCTGCATCACCCCAGTCTTTGCCTCCATCTTCATGCGGCCTTCTCCTCTGGGTCTCCGTTTCTTCCCCTCCTCTTCTAAGGACACCTATCACTGGAGCTCAGGTGGCGCAATGGTTAAGTGCTTGGCTACTAACCAAAAGGTGGGTGGTTCGAACCCACCCAGCATCTCCGTGGGAGAAAGACCTGGCCATCTGTTCCTGTAAAGATTATAGCCAAGAAAACCCTATGGGGCAGTTCTACTCTGTCACATGGGGTCACTATGAGTCGAAATTGACTTGACGGCAAGCAACATCACTGGATTTAAAGCCCACCCTAAATCCAGGAAGAGCTCATCTTGAGATCCTGAACTTAATTATATCACAAAGGCCCTATTTCTAAATCAGGTCACCTTCACAGGTTCTAAGGAACCCTGGTGGTGCAGTGGTTAAAGCATTCGGCTGCTAACCAAAAGGTTTGGAGTTTGAACCCACAAACTGCTTCTGGGGAGAAAGATGTGGCAGCCTGTTTCCATAAAGATTTACTGCCTTGGAAATCCTATGGGACAGTTATACTCTGTCCTATAAGGTCACTATGAGTTGGGATCGACTTGATGGCAATGGTGGTATCACAGGTTCTAGGAGTTAGGACTTGGACATATGTTTTTTAGGGGCACCATTCAACCTACCTCTGTTGGGCTTTTGTGTGGAGGACACTTGGCATGATAGGAGCCCACAAAACATTACCCAATGGAAGACTCCCCTCTTTCTCTCACACCCATAAGTGGTCTACGAGCACATCGCATTGGATGTACTTTGTAGATAGACCCGGAATCTGATCATTTCTGACCACCTCCAGCATGACTGCCTGGTCTGAGCCCATCTCACACCTGGATCATGGAAATGGCTTCCTGGCTGGCCGCCAACTTCCTCCTGCCCCATCTAGGCTCTGTGATTCCTGTGAGGTTAGGCCTCCCCATGTAATATAACAGATAAGAATCGTAGCCACCATCGCTCGAGGGAACAATCCCAACTCAAAAAACTTTTCCGTGGTAGAGCTTTTTTTTTGGCTATAACTTTTATTATTATTATTATTATTATTAATAGACTATTTTTTAGAGCAGTTTTAGGTTTTGCAGTGTGATGGATCACCTTTGTGTGGTCTTTCCAGCCATGGTCTTGTAACTCCCACCTAAGTGATTGGGCAGGACTGTGCAGACATGGTAAATGTGGCCCACCAAAGGGATTGGTCTGTTTTGCCATCCCTCTGGACTTGAAATGAGCCACCCCAGAGGCGGGAAAGAGAAGATCCCACCACCACCAAGGAAGAATAGCCAGGAGCCAGCATGTCCTTTGGACCTGGGATCCCTGAACTGAGAAGCTCCTGGAAGCAGGAGACAGAGAGAGCAAGCGAGCTGTAACCCTGAAGATCGTGAGAAGCCGTGGCAGCAGAGACCTGGCAGCAGGAGACTGAGTGGTGGGCTTTCCGGCCCATGGAGGGAGAAAGCTGAGTGCCTTTGGGCAGAGGCCTAGGGCCAGGGATAGTTGTGCCTGCGAGCATAGCTGGGAAGAAGCCGTCCTGATGGAAGAACTGTATCCTTGAGTGTTCCTGAGGCTAAATTGTAAATGTTACTTCCCTAATAAATCTCATAATCGTGAGTATGGTCTGTGAGTTCTGCATGGCCATTGCAATGAATTATAGAACCCAGCAGAGAAGTAGAGAGTGCCATTGGGGGGATGGTTGGTGTCAGAATTGGTAAAGATGGAGGAGAAAGGAGGCATGTCTGACCTCCGCCTCATAGGAATTAGCCTTGGGCTGTTGATCTTGATTCTTCTTTCCCCTTGTGAAGTTAGAGGAGGTCAGACACTTCCCCTATGCAGTTTTTACAGGTTTACAGAAAAATTGAGCAGGAACTATGGTGAGTTCCCATAGACCCTGTCTTTCTGCCCCGCACACAGTTTCTTTTATTATTAGCATCTTGCATTGATGTGGTACATTTGTTTCAATTGATAAACCAATGTTCAAGCATCATCATTAACTAAAGCCCAGTCCTGTGGTCTTGACAAAGGCATCATGTCATGTGTCCACCATGACGGCATCCTAAAGAATACTTCCACTGTCCTAGAAATCTCCTGTTGGTGGAGCTTCCTAAAAAATACCACTCCGTACGTAAACGTACTAGCACAGCTCCTGGCATAGCCAGACACTCAAAAGAATTACTGTGTCGCCTCCTAACAGGGAAGCCTACTTCCCAGCTTTTGACCCACTGGGGACTCACTCCTTCCACTAAATTACCTGCCCCCAGTGAAAGCCTTGTCAGCAGAAAATAAGACCATTAGGCCTGGCATTTTTAAATAGCTTGGTTGCCACCAGCGAGTGGCTCCTGTGACTCTCCAAGTCAAAGGGCCACTTGTGTGGGTTGTTGATTTTGGGTTGTGATGAACTGGCCCACCAGGCCTTGACATCACAGCTCAGGGGCTGGGCGGCTCCATCACAGATCTGAAACCCATGATGGAGGGCATGGAAAATGCGGGGTGACAACGGGGCCATTGAACTTCAAGAAACACAAATAGTGGATGAATGATGGTGTTGGTTCTTCATGGTTTCTTGTCCAGAAGGTGGTTAGAGTGTGGGGACTTCATGGCTTCCGGCATTCCTTTCTAAAGGAATTAGACCAGAAGGGGGCTGTTGGCATCTGGAACCAGGTTGTCATAATTTTATGTGCAAATAGAGATGAGCTAAAAGTGGTAAATAATCTGTTGCTACAGCGGATGGTGGCATTTGTTTCAGTGACCTATCGCTGTCAGTGAACCACCCCAAAACATAGTGGCTTTAAACAACAATGATTTTGTATTTCTCATGATTCTGTGGGGGGCTGTGTGGCTCTTCTGGTTACATGGTGTCACCAGGTCCACTTGTGCAGCTGTGTTCTGCTGAGAGCTTGAGCGGATGCGTGGTTCTTCTCCATGTGGCTTCTTGCTCCACCCGGTGTCTCATCTCCCAGGCCTTTCCAGGTGGCCTCTCTCACCAGCAAGAGGGCCTGGGCTTCCTTACAACATGGCCGCTGTGTACTAAAGGCCACGCCCCGATTTGCAGGCATATATCAAGCCTTTGCTTATGGTACATTTTCTAGTTAATGTCCCACTGGCCAAGTCCAGCATCAGGACGGAAGGAAATAAAATAGGCTGTGAGTGCCAGAGGTTGATTTAGTGAGGACTACCTATGTAACTTGTGGGATATACTCAAAGTCATACTTTGGCTCTCATGGACTTGTTTTAATTTTCTTCAGCTTCAACTTGAACTTGCATATGAAAAATTGATGGTCTATTCTGCAGTCAGCCCCTGGCCTTGTTCTGACTTCTCCATCATCTCTTTCCATGGAGGTAGTCGATTTGATTCCTGTGTACTCCATCTACCAAGGTCCACATGTATAGTCACCATTTATGTTGTTGAAAAACGGTATTTCCAATGAATAAGTCATTGGTCTTGCAAAATTCTATCATGGCAATCTCCAACGACATTTCTATTACCAAGGCCATATTTTCCAATTATTGATCCTTCTTCTTTGTTTCCAACTTTCACTTTCCAATCACTAGTAATTATGGATGCATTTCGATTGCACGTTTGATCAATTTCAGACTGCAGAAGTTGGAAAAAGTCTTCAATTTCCTCATCTTTGGCATTTGTGGTTGGTGTGTAAATTTGAATTATAGTCATATTAACTGGTCCTCCTTGTAGGCATGTGGATATTATCCTGTCACTGACAGAGTTATACTTTTTTACAATGAATGCAACACTGTTCCTCTTTAATTTGTCATTCCCAGCATAGTAGACCATATGATTGTCCAATTTAAACTGGCCAGTACCAGTCCATTTCACTCACTAATGCCTAGAATATCGATCTTAATGCGTTCCATTTCATTTTTCACAACTTCCAGTTTTCATTGTTTCATAGTTTGTACATTCCACATTCCAATTACTAATGGATGTTTGCAGCTGTTTCTTCTCATTTTGAGTCATGCCACATCAGCAAATGAAGGTCCTGAAAGCTTGACTCCATCCACATCAATAAGGTCTACTCTACTGTGAGGAGGCAGCTCTTCCCCAGTCATATTTTGAGTGCCTTCCAACCTGAAAGGCTCATCTTCTGGCTGTATCAGACAATGTTCTGCTGCTATTCATAAGATTTTCACCAGCCGATTTTGTTTTAGAAGTAGATCGTCAAGTTCTTTCTAGTCACTTAGTCTGGAAGCTTTACGGGAAACTGTCCACCATGGGTAACCCAGCTAGTATTTGAAATGCTAGTTGCATAGCTTCCAGCATCACAGCAACATGCAAGACACGACAGTACGACAAACTGACTGATGTGTGGTGGATCATCTCAGGAATAAATTTGATGCGTTGAACACTAATGACCAAAGACCAGATGAGTTGTGGGATGACATCAAGTACATCATACATGAAGAAAGCAAAAGGTCACTAAAAAGACAGGAAAGAAAGAAAAAATCAAAATGGATGTCAGAAGAACCTCTGATTCTTGCTCTTGAACATAGAATAGCTAAAGTGAATGGAAGAAATGATGAAGTAAAAGAGCTGAACAGAAGATTTCAAAGGGAAGCTTGAGAAGATAAAGTATTACAATGAAATGCGCAAAGACCTGGAGTTAGAAAACCAAAAGGGAAGAACACGCTTGGCATTTCTCAAGCTGAAAAAACTGAAGAAAAAATTCAAACCTGGAGTTGCAATATTGAAGGATTCTGTGGGCATATAGGTCTAGGGGGTGCTATGAGTTGGAACCAACTCGACAGCACCTAACAGCAACAACGTGGGAAAAACATTGAATGACACAGGAATCATCAAAAGAAGGTGGAATGAATACATATAGTCACCTTACCAAAAAGAATTGGTCGATGTTCAACCATTTCAGGAGGTAGCATATGATCAAGAACCGATGCTACTGAAGGAAGAAGTCCAAGCTGCACTGAAGGCATTGTCTAAAAACAAGTCTCCAGGAAGTGACAGAATACCAACTGAGATGTTTCAACAAATGGATGCAATGCTGGAAGTGCTTACTCATCTATGCCAAGAAATTTGGAAGACAGCTACCTGGCCAACTGACTGGAAAAGACCCATATTTATGCCCATTCCAAAAAAAAAAGGTGATCCAATGGAATGTGGAATTTATCAAACAATATTGTTAATATTACAAGCTAGTAAAATTTTGCTGGAGATAATTCAAAAACAGTTGCAGCTGTACATTGACAGGAAACTGCCAGAAACTCAAGCCGGATATAGAAGAGGATGTGGAACGATGGATATTATTGCTGTTGTCAGATGGATCTTGGCTGAAAGCAGAGAATACCAGAAAGATGTTTACCTGTGTTTCATTGACTATGCAAAGGCATTCGACTGTGTGGATCATAACAAACTATGGATAACATTGAGAAGAATGGGAATTCCAGAATGTTTAATTGTGCTCATGTGGAACCTGTATGTAGACAAAGAGGCAGTCATTCAAACAGAACAAGGGGCTACTGTGTAGTTTAAAATCAGGAAAGGTGTGTGTCCTTTCACCATACGTATTCAATCTGTATGCTGAGCAAATAATCTGAGAAGCTGAACTATGTGAAAAAGAATGCAGCATCAGGATTGGAGGAAGACTCATTAACAACTTGCCATATGCAGATGACACAACCTTGCTTGCTGACAGTGAAGAGGACTTGAAGTGCTTACTGATGAAGATCAAAGACCACTGCCCTCAGTACACCTTAACTAAAGAAAACAAAAATCCTGACAACTGGACCAGTAAGCAACATGATAAATGGAGAAAAGATTGAAGTTGCCAAGGATTTCATTTTTCTTGGATCCATAATCAATGCCCATGGAAGCAGCAGTCAATAAATGAAATGATGTATTGCATTGGACAAATCTGCTGCAAAAGACCTCTTTAAAATGTTGAAAAGCAAAGATTTCACTTTGAGGACTAAGGTGCGCCTGACCTAAGCCATGACATTTTCAATTGCCTTGTGTGTGAAAGCTGGACAATGAATAAGGAACCCTGAAGAAGAACTGATGCCTTTGAATTACGGTGTTGACGAAGAATACTGAAGATACCATGGACTGCCAGAAGAACAAACAAATCAGTCTTTAAAGAAATAAAACCAGAATGCTTCTTAGAAGTGAGGATGGCGAGACTTTGTCTCACATACTTTGGACATGTTATCAGGAAGGACCAGTTCCTGGAGAAGGACATCATGCTCGATAAAGTAAAGGGTCAGTGAGAAAAAAGAAGACCCTCAACAAGATGGATCGACACAATAGCTGCAACAATGGGCTCAAACACAGCAACTATTGTGAGGATGGTGCAGGACCAGGCAGTGTTTTGTTCTGTTGTACACAGATAGGGTCACTATGAGTTGGAACTGACTCAATGGCACCTACCAACAACAAGAACAACGTATGTAACTAAGGCCCCTGGTGGTGTAATTGTTAAGCAGTTGGTGGTTTGAACCCACCCAGTGGCTCCGTGGGAGTAAAGACCTGGCAATCTGCTTCTGTAAGTTTACAGCCTAGAAAACCCTATGGGGCAGTCCTACTCTGTCACATGGGTTTGCTGTGAGTCAGAATCAACTTGATGGCACCCATCAACAACAACAGTTACATTACTGTATGCTATGGGTTTGAGCACCTGGGATGTGCCCTGGAGGTGGCAGGTCCGCCTTTCCTGGCCCAGGGGTTGGCTTCCACCACTTGCCAGCAGGACTGAGTTCGCCAGCCATGGTACGTGGTGCCGTCTGTGGGTTAGAGGGACAGGGTGGGAACTGGGTCCACTGCGTGAGAAAAGGTGCCAGCCCTGGTTTGCAATCTCATTCTGATGATGGTCCTTGTCCCATAACAACTGATTTTCCTAGATCCCATCAGGAGGACGTGTTCTCCTCTTACACACACTGTGATCACCTTGCAGACTGGGTCCTCATGGTTGGTGGTGAGCCCCTGGCTCATGCTTCATTTAAACTTCATGGCCTCCTGCCCCATCTAATTTAGAGAATGGTTCTGGGCTTCGAGAATGCATTGGTGTTGGGACTTACCACCAGCCTGTCCACCCCTAAGGCTCTGCCACCTCTGTCCACCTGCAGTGTCTTTCTGATGTAGTGGCTTCTGCTCTGGGTTTGCAGCATTTGTGGGGACCCTTCCAATGACAAGGCTGAGGAATGTGGGGGGATGTGAAAGCAGGGATATCACATTTCTGCCTTTGAAAGTTGTGTACAAAAGACTTGTAGCAGCCTCAGTTAGATGACAGCTGACTCTTCTTGTTTCTAAGTTTTAAATACAGCTGTTACTTTCCTTTGCATTTGAAAAGTGGTGATGCATGGCTTTTCTTTAACGCAGTCGATTTTGGGGTCATGAGTCCAGGCAGCAATTGAGGCAAACACAATTTCGGCCCTCCCAGGGAATTCCTATTGAGCTACGTTGTAAACTTGTCACTGCTGTGGTTTGAGGGAGCCTTAACTGGGGACTTTCACAGGGGAGGCTAGCTAGGCCCAAACAGGGCCTGGGCAGCAGGGCCTGGCTGAGGTCACCACAGCCCAGCACCTCCTCCTTAGCTTTGCAGGTCTGGAAACGTGATCTCAACCGGGCCCTAGATGTGCTCAGACTCTAGAGGGCTGACTCCTGCCATCCCAACTCACAAGAGACCAGTGTGTAAACCGCAATGCCAGAACACTCACTTGCAGGGAGGAAGGAAGCTAGGGTGGGGCAGATGTTTGTGACCTGTGGTCAGCACATCCCTCCTGGGCCCATGGATTCCCATACAATGAGCCCCTGAGTGGTCAGGCGGGCTGGGCATTTATGTTGCCTGCCAGCACATTTTCTCCTGGCAAGAAAGCTACATGAGATGCAGAATTGCAATCGGAAGGCTGCTGAGTGTGTGTGGGATCCCAGCAAGGGGGTGAGTTGATGGTCCCCAAGGTCAGGTGCAAGGTCAGAGTCCGAGCTGAGCGCAAGCAGATCCTGACAGTTCAGAGACCCACCTCTGCTCCCCAGGGAGACATGTCAGCAGAGCTTCCAGACCTTGAAAACTGTATGGATCACAACAGGACAGTGCTGGGAGAAGAGCCCTCTCAGTTGCAAGGCACTCAAAGTACACAGTGGACGCAGCAGTGTACTTGAGCATATCAGTGATCATGAGGATGGCACAGGAGTGGGCAACCTTTTGTTCTGTAGTACATGGTTCTCCAGAGTTGGAGCCAACTTGAAGACAGCTAACACTACCACCACCATTTGTTTTTATTAAGGTGGCTTTGCAGTGAGATAGCCTCATCCCGATGCATGGTGGTCTCTCCTGAGACTTCAGGGTCCCCCTGCTGGGCTGCAGAGAAAGGCTCAGCAGTTGTGTCAAATGGCCAGGTGTTTCCTGGTGTGGGCTGGTTTGGATCTCCAAGTCGGGGCAGGTGAGGGCTCGCCTGCTGTCGTCTTGGCAGTGAGGCTGTCTTTCATTCCAGTGTCAGCTGGCCAGGCTGTGGCAAAGCCGTGTTCCTTACACCCTGTTAGTCAAAGGCATTTCATCTCCAGAGCCAGACGAGTAGGTTTATAGAGAGAACTTTTCCCTGGTTGAGGTGCTTGTCATCCCCACGACAGGATCCTGCTGAAGCTCTTACCAGCCGAGTCACGCAATCCATAGATCAAAGTGCTTCCTCCTGTTGGAGGGTGAAGAAACTGGCAAAAGAATAAAGTCTTTGTTGAGAAAGGAGTGTCAAAGATGACGTCATGTAGGCACTGTGTGCAGTTCAAGAAATACTAGCTCATTGTTTCATGCGGGCAGCTCAGGAGAGGCCACGAGGCCCCATCCGCCCTTCCCTCTCTGCTTCCAAGAGAGGCTGTTTCTGACGTCAGCTGTGGCGGGGGCGCCATTACCTCTTCAGGGCAGGAGTGTGAGATGTTGGCCAGAGTTGGAGAAAGGGATGTCTGGGATGCACTCCAAGTTCCCGGTCACCATCTGTGCGACCTTGGGAATATTGCATCTTCTAAGAGTTTTATAGTTTTAGCTCTTAAAATGTGCTCATTGATCCATTTTGAGTTAATTTTGTATATGGTGTGAGATAGGGATCCAATTCTATTCTTTTGCATGTGGAGATTCAGTTGTCCTACACCATTTGTTGAAAAGACTTTTTTCCCCATTGAATAGACTTGGCACCGTTGTTGAAAATCAATTGGCCATAGGTGTGTGGGTTTATTTCTGGACTCCCAATTCTATTCCATTAATTTATATGTTTATCCTTATATTGGTAGCACACTGTTGTTTATATATATATACATATATATGTAATTGTACTTTGGATGAAGGTTTACAGAACAAATAGTTTCTCATTAAACAGTTGGTACACATATTGTTTTATGACATTGGTTAACAACCCCACGACATGTCAACACTCTCCCTTCTTGACCTTGGAGGACCTTTTTTTGGGGGGTGTGTATCACACTGTTTTGATTACTGTAACTTTGTGGTAAGTTTTGAAATTGAGAAGTGTGAGCCCTCCAAGTTTGATTTCCTCTTTCAAAACTGTTTTGGCTGTTCAGGGTCCCTTGTGAATCCATATGAATGTTAGGATCAGCTTTTACATTTCTGTAAAAAAAAGGCCATTGGGATATCCGTACAATGGAATACTATTCAGCCATAAAAAGGAACAAAGTAGTGATACATGCTACAACATGGGTGAACCTTGAAAATATTACGCTGAGTGAAAGAAGCCAGTCACAGAATGTATGATTCTATTTATGTGAAATGTCCAGAATAGATCATTCATAGGGACAGAAAGCAGATTAGTGGTTGCCAGGGGCTGGGAGAGGGGCAACAGGGAGTCACTGTTTCCTTTAGACTGAGGAAAATGTTTTGGAGCTAGATGGAGGTGATGATTGCCTAATGTTGTGAGTGTATTAAAAGATACTGAATTGTGCACTTTAAAATGGTTAATTTTATGTTATGTAAATTTTACCTCAGTAAAAAAAAAATCAGTTCGGACCCTCTGTTCAAACCCCTCTAGTACCTCCCCTTCTCATTACAGTAAAAGCCAAAGACCTCACAATAACCTAGACAGCCCACCGTGATCTGCCCCTCACCTGTCTGGTCCCCCTGCTCACTCTGCTTGGCATCCTGGCTCTGTCCCCACCCCAGACCCCTCCCCTGGCCCGCTTCATTTTCCTCCATAGCACTCCCCACTGTCCGACATACCATGGATGTATTTTTATTTTTATTTTAAAGTTTCTCTCTTTCCAGCTGGAATGTGAACTCCATTGGGAGGGAACTTCACCTGTCGTTTTGCTCACTGCTGTATCCTCCATGCTCAGAACAGCGCCTGGTGTACAGTAGGTGCTCGGGAAAAAGTGTCGAATGGATGAGCACCGTTAGTTCATGTCGACTGCCCTGGTGGGGATGACAGCCTGGCCGCCAGCAGCTCTGGCTTCTGGTCTCTGGGAGCCTTCTCTTTTCCAGCTTCAGGTGAAATATCAGAGTGGGTCCCTGACTGGCCCAGTCACTCAAATCAGTCACTGTGGCTGGGGTGGGGGTGTGTGAAGATAGGAGTTACAGCCTCAGTGCCAGGGGCTGCCTCAGTTTACCAGCCTGCCTCATTTATTCTCAAATGTGCAGTGGCCCACCACGCACCCATTGGCAAGGAGAGTGGAGTTCTTGCTGGCACCATCTTGATTCCCTGTCTGTTTTTCTCCCTCCTGGAAGTCTCTCACTCGGCCCTGCTCTGACAGGCAGATGCTTTTCCAGCCTGCAAGGAATTCACTTCTCTGCTAGCCAGTGCAGGCTTCTGTCTCCACCACACCACCCACAACGATTCCAATGCACAGTAGTTCACAAGTAAAGTAAGAAATATAAGCCATGATCCTTCCCTCAAAGGAGACAGGAGACAGACCCTGAAGTTCAAGAAATAACATATAGCAGCATTTCCACCCGGAGGCTCGTGGACTTTATTTGCTTGAGGCGCTCATTGTGGGTTGTGGGGACGCCTGGAAGGCAGGCGTGGCTGGCTGAGAAGGCCCTGGGGGGACATGGACTTGTTCTGTGCTGGGTAGAATTCAGAGGGAAAGGGGGCAGAGGATGCACTGGTGAGAGTCCTGGGAGGAAACGGATGTTCGAGTAGAATGGGGTGATGGAGGGGAGTTTAACTAAAGGTGTTGGCAGAGGTAGGGTGGAGTTAGGGAGCACAGCAAGGATGAGGAAGGACCCAGGACTAGTGATTCAAAATAAACCAAACCTGTTGCTGTCGAGTCAATTTTGACTCACGGTGAGCCCATGTATTACAGAGTAGAACTGCTCCATAGGGTTTTCTTAGCTGTGATCACCACAGAAGAAGCAGATTGCCAGGCCTTTCTTCCTTGGCACTGCTGGGTGGGTTTGAACCACCAATCTTTAGGATAGTAGTTGAGTGTAAACCGTTTGCGCCGCCTAGGGACCTCTACTGTACCCATGCTTTGTGTCATCCAGTCGGTTCCAACTCGTAGAGACCCCATGTGACAGAGTAGAATTGCTCTATAGGGTTTTCTATGCTGTAATACAGCAGCAGATCACCAAGTCTTTTCTGCCACGGACACCCTGGCGGGTTCCAACCGCCGACCTTTCAATTAGCAACTGAACGCTCAACTTTTGTGCCACCGGGGCTCCTTACTGTATCCTTAAGAGTCTCTATATATACAGCATCACATCGTCTGCAAATGAGGCGATTTTACTTCTCCTTTTCCAATCTGCTCTCCCTGCCTGACTGCACACTCTCAGGAGTTTGCAGGTACACCTCAGATAGGTGTGGGCACTCATTGCCTTCCCCAGAGGCTTCTCTTCCTCCAGCCCGGAATCCACCAGGAAGTTTCCGGCCATCTTCACTGCCCACCCTTAGAAGCCTCCTGGCCATGATTGAAGGGCTCTGGAGCCACACCGCCTGGGTTTGAATCCTGATTTTATCACCTACCTGCTGTGTAACCTGGAAAGGCCATTAACCTGTCTGCGTCACAGCCTCCTCGTCTCTTCGGCAGGGATGTTGATGATGATGCTGCCTGTCTTGGAGGATTTTAAGAGCTAGTCCATGTAGGAGGGACCAGTCCCTGGAGAAAGACATCATGCTTGGTAAAGTAGATGGTCAGCAAAAACGAGGAAGGTCCTCAACGAGATAGATTGACACAGTGGCTGCAACAGTGGGCTCAAGCATAACAATGATTGTGAGGATGGCACAGGACCAGGCAGTGTTTTGTTCTGTTGTACACAGGGTCACTATGAGTCAGAACTGATTCGACAGCACCTAACGACAACAGTCCATGCAGTGTAATACTGCCTGATGTAAAGCCATCCCTCAACATGTGTGAATGGGTATTATTGCTCTCTGGAGTGCGAACAGTTAACGCTCAAGCTTGGCTGCTAACTGGAAGGTTGGAGGTTCAAGCCCACCCAGAGGCACCTCTGAAGAAAGGTCTGGCAATCTACTTCCGAAAAATCAGCCATTGAGAACCCTATGGAGCACAGTTCTACTCTGACACACATGGGTTTGCCATGAGTTGGACGACAACTGTTTTTGGTTCACAGGTGCAATTAGAGAATGTAATGGTCTTTGGTGATTTAGAACCCGAGTCCTCCTCTTTCACCTGAAAAGCCCGACGCCTGAGAATGTCGGCGATGTGTCTGAGGTCCGGCCAGGTGGTGCGTTGTGTAGATCCGCCCCAGACACTGATGATTTTTCAGTTTGGATTTTACTTCTGCTCCTCAAGTCCCGCCGTCCTGCCTGCCCATCTTTAAAATGGATTAAACGGCAAAGCTGAACACAATTAAATTATGGCCGTCTGGGTGCCTTTCGGCCCAAACAGGGGCTGGTTGTCTGCTGCTAAATCCATCACCTGCGCCGAGCCCTGGCTCTCGGCCCCAGACGCTGCTCCGCGATCCGTCACCGCGTGCCCCTTCCCGGCCCTGCGCCTGGGTGTGCACCTCCGCGCTCCTGCCCTGCGCTCCCCAGTCTTTTCCCTTGGAATCTGCGTGGCCGTGCGCAAGCGTTCCAGGGCCGAGCCTCAGTTTCCACACCGGTGCCGGTAGGGCGGTAACCTGGCCCGCCTGCGGGGTTCCCGGAATAATGAGCCCAGGAGCGCGCAGAGCCGCCAGACGGGCTGCATCTGCAGGTCGCCTTAGCCTGGCTTCCTGTGTGCCCAGGCCTAACGTTTGTGGGGTGTGCCGCCAATGCTCGGTAAGCATTCCCTAATGAAATGGAAATGAATTGTTTTGAGACCCTCGCGTCCCTTTTCGGTCCAACCCTCATCCTGGAAGGCCACTCTGTCAGCCCCACGTGCAGGGCGCCCCTGAGGTCAAGTTGCACTGGAGGAGGGTGCGCCAGAATCTGGGGTGAGGGTGCCGTGTCCTCCCCCATGTGCCCCACCAGCCATGCCCACCACCGTGAGGCTGAGTTACAAGATTTGTGGTTCCTGCCCTGCAGATGTAGCTGTGCCTGCCTGCTCCAACGGGGTCCACCTGCCTGGGCCCTGCTCAGGTGAAGCCTTCCATAACCACCCACCCTCTCTGGAGTCCTGGACCCCAATCCTCCATCCTTGGCCTCCCCAGCACTGTGGACCAGCCGGGCCCTGCTCCTGGGTCTTCCTCAGCACCTCCACCCTCAAGCCTATAGGGCCCTGGGAGGTGTCCATGCCCGGTGCCCTGGGATGCCTGCCTTCACCTGGTGGAGCAGATGCCATGGGTGCTTTTACCCTCTTGGGCGCCCCCACCTTGCCCGTGAGCCCCTCCATCACCTCCTTCTCTGACAGGCCTTGCCCCTCCCCATCCAAATCAAGAGTTAGTATTGTTGTTGTTAGTTGTCATCCGGTCGGAATAAGGAAGATAAATAGGGAGGCAGTGATAGAGAAAGAAAGGAAACCCGAAAGAAGTGAGGGAGTGAAATGAAGAGGGGAGGTGAGAAAGAAAGGAAGGAGAAAGAAAAAGAAAGAGAGAGGGAGGAATGGAGGGAAGAGGGGGGAACAGAGAGAGGGAGACAGACAGCAATAGAGAAAAGAAAAGATACTGTTCTGTGGCCCTGGTGGAAGACCCTGGCTTCTCCCGGAGAGCGGAGGTGCTGGCCACAGTGGCTCTGGCCTGGGCGCCCTCAGAGGCCCGTTTGGTGAGGAAACGGGCTGCCAACTGGAACCTGAACCCCTGCAGCTGCAGTGCCCCAGGAAGGGGTGAGCGTCCCGGGCGTGCTGGTACTCAGTGTGGGCAAAGCTGGTGCCCAAGGCACTCTCTCTGGGCCTGCAGGCCTGATGGGGCCTGGGCTCAGGTGATTAATGGCAGGGCTGGCATGGGCCCAGATGACAGGTGTCATTTTGGGGAAGGGACCGGTGCTGGTGGAAAAGGACTTAAGGCCTTTGGTGTCTGAGAAATAAAGGGGTTTTTGTGTGGGGCAGGCAGCAGAACAGGGCTGAGCCTCCACAAGGTGAAGAGCACTTACAAATACCTCCCTGGCTTGCTCACCAGAAATCCCAGTTCTGGGCCGCTGTTTTCTTCTGCAGAGGCTGAGAGTTCAGGTCCCCCACCCCTGTGGCTCTAACTGGAACTCCCAAGCTGGCTGTGCTGGGCCGGAGCTGGGCACCTGAGCCTGCCAGCATGTGCAATGGAAAGAGGAGAGTCAAGGCCATCACACCCAGGTCAAGGGTATGAGCAGAACTCTGAAGGACAGAAGGCTACAAGTGTCCCTCCTCATGGGCTATATGGCAGCAGCATCCAAGAGGTAGGACACTGTAGTGTAGTGATTCTGAATTCGAATCCTAGCCCTGCCTCAACTGGCTGTTCTAGACCTTGGAAGAGTCACTTCCTTCTGCTTGGGTACCCCAGGGGTTGGGGGATCAGGTTCCTTTGTCAAGTCCTGCTTGAGCCCCACTGGTGGGCTCTGTAACCAACTTAGTGAGTGAGAACAAGTATTTCTCTTTACTGGAATCAAATGAAAAAGACTCAGAGACTAGCACACTCAGTGAGGGTAAGCGATGCTTCATGCAGCCTTTGGTTCAGTTTCTCACGTAGTCATTCTTTCAGCCAATATTTACTGAGTATCTACTATGTGCTGTTCTAGTGAACAAAGCAGAAACAAAGATCTCCAGGATTGTGGAGTTTACAGTCCAGTCATGCACAGATTATATAGTACATCGGGAGGTGAGAAATGCTAAGGAGAAAAATCAAGCAGGGCCACAGGGAGTGTGGGTACGTGGGGCACAAGAGAGAGGGTCAGGGAAGGTGTCATCAAGGAGGTGGCCTTTGAGCACATATCTTCAGTCCTTGCATCCACCATCCCCGGCCCCTTGGTTTTCAGCCCCCAGCAAATGCAAGGTGGCAGGCGGAGCTCCAGGCTTCACATCCCCCACAGCCTGCAAAGGCAGGAGGGCAAGCTCTTCCACGTCTCTCTACGAAGGAGGGACACCTGTCCCTGCCTGGAGCCCCCTGCAGACCTCCTGAAGGTCCACATTGGGTGTCATGCTCGGTCCCAGGTGCATGGGAGGCTGGGTGGCATCTTTGACCTCTGTAACTGCTGAAGGGCGTTCTGAGGATTGGTGATAGCCTATCTAGAGCTCTCAGTGCAGTGTGAGTGTGTAATCAGGGTAGATATTCTTGTCTTTACAGTTGTCATCGCTTCTCGCCTCCTCACTCGACCCACAAGTCTTTGTGGAGTGCAGACTCTGTGTGAGGAACTGTTTACAGTGCTTTGCACGTCTTACCTCCCGCGGTCCCCATAACAACCCCAGGGGTGGCTGCTGTTGTTCTCATCTGACAGTGGAGGAAACTGAGGCACAGAGCTACCAGAGCCATGCCCCAGGTTACACATAGCTGCCAGGGGTGGAGCCGAGATTTGCACGAGAGCACTGTCCCCGCCAGGGTGCCAGCCACCTGAGCTGACCACTGGGCATGCTTGCTGTTCCCCTGCCTTGACCACATGTGACCCTTACCACATCCCGGGCACTATCGTGGGGCAGTGGATGCCGTCATCCGCCCTAGGATCAGGGCCACATTCTGAAAGCAGGTGAGCATCATCCCCCACCCACCAATCACAGGCACCATCTTGGAGTGGCAGGCGCTGCCCCCCACCCACGGATCACAGGCACCATCACAGAGTGGTGGGTGTCATGCCCCACCCAAGGATCAAGTCTGGAGGCGAGCCGAGCTGTGAGCCCCACACACTCCAGTGGGGCCGGGATGCGCTTGGCTGGCTGGATGACTACAATCCATTTAAGAAAATTAACCCTGCAACTCTCCCCTTGCCTGGACTCTGTGAGAGGCATGCGCTGCAAAGTGTTTAAAAGGCACAAGGGCAGATTAGTGGAGTCCATATGCCTCCAATTCCGAATATCTGTGCTGGGTGGGCTTATCAACTCTCTTATGATAACAAAGGGGGGACAGTTCAAAGGATTGGCTTTCTGAGACCCTGGGCGCCTGCGGGGGCGCTCAGAGCTCACTGCCACTGAACAAATATTGTTGTCTTGCTCATTCTGCCTTTGAGCCCTGCCTTTGTCTTTGCTTTTTTCTTCTTCTTCTTCCTTTTACCCCTTGACAGTGAGCGGAGCATTCTGTGGGACATGTCCCTATAAAAGAGCTGATTTATAACTCCATCTGGGAGTGACACCATCTCTGATGATCCATACCGCAGCAGGGCAGGGGGCTTGTCCAGACTGGCGGCTCCAGACTCACAGCCTGCCTGAGGGGGAAGTGGCTTTGTCTACACCGCCATGATGGAGTGGATGACAAAGTGTTATCGGACATTATCTGCTGGGCAGATAGGCAGACTGGACTCTTCGGGCCACGACCCCTGGGAAACTCCCTCACCTCCACAAGAACCATCGCTCTCAAAGCCATGAATGCCTATCTCTTCCCCCTCAAAAAGTAGTAGCTAAAAGGTTGACTCCCCACGGTCTGGAAAGAAAGGGAGTTATTCGTGACTCCATTTCTCCAGTGCATGGTCCCATGCTACAGTAAATACATACCAAACAGATAATATATTTATCTCTTCTAGCTAGTAAATTAAATATTGTATACCATAAAAGTAACATCTGTGATGGAAGTCCTATTTGCAGGAGAGAGGCGATTTAGCATTGGTGGCTGGGGGCACAGAGCCCTGAGTGGCCAGTTCCACCATTTGTTAACCGTGTGACTTGGCCAAGTTACATTAACACCTCAGTGCCTCAGACTCCTTATCTGTAAAATGGGTATTATAATAGCAACTACATCACAGAGTTGTTGTAACGGTTAGCTGAGTTAATACATACCAAGCACTTGGAGCTGGACTTTTATTGTAAGCCTCTTCATTATAGAAAAACTATTAGAAAATACAGGGAAAGCTCAGAAGGGAACAAAAATCACCTGTAATAAGCCACTGGTAACATTTGGTGTGTAGCCTTGCATTTATACTTTACCTGGTATCTGTGGACATGGGTGCTAGATATGGTTGCACAGGTTGTGCACTGCACAACTCCAGGGGGTGCCATTCATAGAGGCAGGGAAGAGAATGGCTCCTCTAGAGGTGTGCAGTGAACAACATGTCTGCAGCAGCCCTGCTGACACTCTGTGTCACTGACTTTTCCCATTTACTCTAGCAGGAAGACCCTTTTTAGCCAGGATGCTAAGTGACACAGCGTTTCACGGGACGTGGAGGTTCTGCCTCCAGAAGGGAGTTCGGCTGCTATGGGGCTTTTCTATACCTCACGCTCAGTTACCCCCCAGGCCGGGCTCTGAAAGGATAGAGCCGAAAGAGATTTGTTACTGCCCTGCTCAATTAGGCCCTGATTAAAGGTTTAAAAGGCTTAAAAAGGCAGGCTAGGGCTGGAGCAGGAGGAAGAGGAGGGTGAGGGGTGAGCCAGTGTTTATGGAGCAATAAAAGGAACATTACGTTTCAGGCTCTGCTGAGTGTCTCCACAGAAGCCGGTGCTCCTGCCAGCTAATTTGGGGTGTAATAAATACTAATCCCACAGCAGGAGGGAAGCCATGGGGGGGCCCATCTCCCTGTAATCGAAGCCCCCCTGCGCTCCAGGGATGTCCTCACAGCCCCTGAGTCGACCCCCCCCAGGACCCCCATCTCACTCCCTTGGTTCACCCTGCAGCTGCCCCATGGGCTGCCCTCTCTCTGGGCCTCTTTTTGAGGCCACGGGCTGCACATGTCCCCTGCCTCCATCGCCCCCAAACAAAGTGGTGGAGGGAACAGATGGGGGCATCAACAAGCCCCCGGAGCACTCACTGTGCCCCGGATGTTACCCTGAGCCATCGCGTGTCCGCGCCCTTCCTCCCTGCAGCGGCCGAAGGTGGCCCCCATTTTATAGACGAGGGGGCTGAGGCACTTGTCCATGCCCACAACTGGAAGTGGTGGGGTGATCTGAACCTGGTGTCCCCAACCTCCCAGCCACTGGCCTGGGGAGCCCCATTTGGAAAAAGCTAGCACTTCGCAGCTGCGTCCCATAATCTTGCATCACCATTTGCACTAACGGGCCCCCAGCCCCCCACACCCCCAAATAAAGGAACTTCACCCCTCAGTCCTTCCTCTCTGTGCCTCAATGTCCCTATGTCCCAGGCTCAGGGCTGCTGGGGGACTCGTCATGGTGACGGTAGGGACAATGCACAGTGCACTTGCACCCTCCGTTCCATCGCCGGCCGCATACCCAGGGGGGCCTCTATGTCCGTTTTCCGCCCCCATTCTTCTTCTCCCTTCTCCCCTTCAGCCCCAGGCCCCTCAGCCCGTGGGACACACAGCCTGAGTCATACGGCCCTCAAGGCTAAAAATAGCACGGGGCAGCACTGGGTCTCCAGATGACCCCTGTGGGCCCGGTCAAGTGTACATGGCCTCCCTAAGCTAATTAATTAGCCCAGCCCCTGACCCTGCACATCTGTATTTGGGTTCCAGGGTGAACCAAGGTCTTGTCCCCCAAACAGCGGGGCACACACCATGGTCGGTGCAGACTCTAGGGCCCAGAGTCAGCCAGCGGGGACTCTTTTCTCTCTCCCAGTGCTCCAGCCTGGAAGTCCCTGGAGTTTGGGGCTCCTGAGGCTGCTGCAAAGGGAGAAAGGTCTGTGGGTGCGATTGTATCCAGGGCCAGGGCAGACAGGACAGCCCAGAACCACAGGATCCCCTGGCCTTGCACTTGGTGTCCTTGAGTGTCTTGCCATGGTGATAGGTGCCAGCTCTGCACCACCCCTCAGAGAACAGGAGAGGGCCGCCTGGGTAGGGGGTCTCATCGTAGTAAGGATAACAAGGAGAGCTGGCGCTAACTTAGAGCTCTCTGAGTGCAGGTGCTTGATGGGAGTTAATTCTCTAATAGGGGGCAGTGGTGGCTCAGTGGTAGAATTCTTGTCTTCCACGTGGGAGACCCAGGTTCAATTCCTGGCCAACGCACCTCATGCACAGCCACCACCTGTTTGTCACCGGAGGCTGTGTTGCTAGGATGCTGAACGGGTTTTGACAGAGCTTCCAGACTAAGACGGTCTAGGAAGAAAGGCCTGATGATCTATTTCTGAAAATCAGCCAGTGAAAACCATCTGGATCCCACTGGTCTGGTCCACAACTGATCATGGGGATGGTGCAGGACCGGGCAGCATTCTGATCCATTGTGCATGGGGTTGCCATGAGTCGGGGCGACTCCACAGCCCCTAACAACAATTCTCGCCCCGTTTTAGAGAGGAGGAAACTGAGGTTTAGAGAGTAAAGCCATGATCACACCGGAGTAAAGCTGTCATCCCACCTCCCCCAGTGGTCCCCAAAGGGAAGCCTGTTTGCTGTTTGATCCTTGGAATGAAGATTCTCAGTGATGTCAGCAGCCAGCAAAATGGGTGAGGCCTGCATGGGCGGGAGGAGAACGGGGACCGAGGGGGCAAAGGCCCAGTCCTTTCCTGAGCTGTTCTCTCACAGGGTCAGGGGTGGCGGAAAACCAGAGCAGGTGAGACGCCCACAGGAGGCAGGCCTACGCCCTGTGCCAGGGATGGCACAGGTAAACCGAGGCACCCACAGGAGGGAGATGGTGCTGTGCACCCGATGTTTCCAGGACTGTTTTAAAGGTGATCCGACCTGAAGGTAAGATCTGCACATAATAACAACACATGTCTGCATCTAATTTAAACCCATTGCTGTTGAGTCGATTCTGACTCACAGCCACCTTATAGGATGGAGTAGATCTGCCCCATAGGCTTTCCAAGGAGCAGCTGGTGGCTTTGAACTGCTGACCTTTTGGTTAGCAGCCAAGCTCTTAACCCCTGCATCACAGTGGAGAAATCCTGCCTGGGGGTATACACTCTGGGGTCAGGCTGCCTGGTTCTATGTCAGTCACTGTGTGAACTTGGGCACATTACTCAATTGTTCTGTCCTCAATTTTTCATCTGTAAAGTGGGGGTAATAATAGCATCACCTCACGGGGCTGTGATGAAGGTTAAAGAGTTAATACTTACAAAGCCCTTGAGTCCTACTGAGTGAATAACAACTATGGCACTTCACAGTGTCTCCATCTGTAAAATGGGCATAAAAGTAATACCTGCTTCATAGACTTGTTATGCCAATTCAAGGAGCCAATTCCCGCAAAACAATTGGCACAGTGCCTGGTACACAGTCGTTGTTGTTGGTAGGTGTCAAGTCGACTCCCACTCATGGTAACCCCATGTGTGTAGAGTAGAACTGTCCTCCACAGGGTTTTCAAGGCTGTGACCTTTCAGAAGCAGATCGCCAAGACTATCTTCTGAGGCACGTGTGGGTCAGTTTGAACAGCCAACCTTTTGGCTAGTAGTTGAGCACTTAGCAGTTTGCACCACCGAGGGACTCCGGCCACAGGCCTGGTGGGGAGGGGGTTCTTTAATAGGTTAAACATTCACAAAAGTTCAGAGGTACACATGAGGTTCTGAGTGATGGCGGCCCCATGTGTGTCAGAGTAGAACAATGCTCCATAGGGTTTTCAATGGCTGGAATCTTAAAGCAAAGCCCTCGTGGCCCAGTGGTTAAGAGCTTGTCTGTTAACCAAAAGGTTGGCAGTTCAAATCCACCAGCCACTCCTTGGACACTCTATGGGGGCAGTTCTATTCTGTCCAGTAGGGTCACTACGAGTTGGAATCGACTCAGTGGCAATGGGTTTTAATCTTACAGTTGCTATGAGTCGAAATCGACTTGATGACATCTAACAATACCACCAAATCTTTTTTTTTTAATTGTACTTTAGACAAAGGTTTACAGAACAAATACTTTCTCATTAAATAGTTAGTACACATGTTGTTTTATGACAATGGTTAACAACCCCACAACATTCAACACTGTCCCTTCTCAACCTTGGGTTCCCTATCACCAGCTTTCCTGTCCCCTCCTGCCTTCTAGTCCTTGTCCCTGGATTGTTGTGCCCCATTAGTCTTGTTTTGTTTTATTGGGCTGTCTAATCTTTGGCTGAACGGTGAACCTCGGGGGTGACTTCATTACTGAGCTAAAAGTGTACCTGGGGGCCATACTCTCAGGATTTCTCCGGTGTCTGTCAGGCCAGTAAGTCTGGTCTTTTTTTGTGAGTTAGAATTTTGTTCTACATTTCTCTCCAGCTCTGTCCGGGACCCTCTGTTGTGATCCCTGTCCGAGCAGTCAGTGGCGGTAGCCGGGCACCATCTAGTTGTACTGGCCTCAGTCTCGTGGAGGCCGTGGTAGCTGTGGTCCATTAGTCCTTTGGACTAATCTTTCCCTTGTATTTTGTTTTCTTCATTCTCCCTTGCTCCCAAAGGGGTGAGACCAGCGGAGCATCTTAGATGGCTGCTCATCGTCACCAGATGCTACTCATTCTCACCAAGGTAGAATGTAGAACATTCTCTTTATAAACTGTGTTATGCCAATTGAGCTAGATGTTCCCCGAGACCATGGTCCCCACAGCCCTCAGCCCAGCAATTCGGTCCCTCAGGGAGTTTGGATGTGTCTGTGGAGCTTCCATGACCTTTCCTTGTACAAGCTGACAACACCAAATCGTAAGGAGGCAGATTGCCAGACCTGTCTTCTGAGGTGCCTCTGGGGGGGTTTGAACTGCCAACCTTTCAGCTAGCAGTTCAGTGATTAACTGTTTGCACCAGCCAGGGACTCCTGGTACACAGCAGGCAGTCAATAAATAGGACCTGCTACGAGCTATGGTGGGGCAGCAGGGTAAGTTAAGGCTGGGCCGAGTAAGAGCAGCAATGAGGAAGCCATTTGCATACAAGAGGCCCCGATGATCTAGACTCATCCGGGGCCCCAGGACCGGGAGCCACCAGCTTCTTGTTTGGAGAGAGTGCTGGAGGTCAGGGTGGAACTCCGATGCCATGTCCCCCAGGCCGCGGATGGGGGAGCAGGGAGCAGTCTCTGAGGCGGAGCCTTTCCAGGAGAGCTCCAGTTCAAAAGTTCAAGCTTGCCGATTTCAGGAAGGCCAAACAGAGGCTACCAAGATCCCACAGCGATTTGAATACGCCTGGCCCAGGGGTCTCGACAATAGCCAAAGGCCTTTTTCGGAGAGGACATGTCTTGCGGTGGCCTGGTCAGGAACACGCTCCTCCTGTCACTCAATGCAACGCCAGCGCACAAGCCAAAACGAGACCAGAGTCTTTGTTTTGAAGTTAAAAAAAAAATTTTTTTTTTATTTTCCGAAAGTAACATATGCTCATGAACAATTACCTTTTTTCTATGAATACACACGTGTCTAATATTACCCTTAAAGGTTTTACAACTACAGTGGGATCCTGGGATCTGCAGTATCCCGGACCTTGATGCTGGGCCCTCTCAACATGCATTGCATCCTTCTCCCTCTGTGGACGTGTTCATTCCATATTTACTGAGCTCCTGCCAGGTACCAGGCTCTGCTTTGGACACTGAGGAGACATTGTCAAGAGCTAGTAATTCCTGCTCTCAGGAGCTGAGAGTCTGGCAATTTATTCATTATTTTCAATGGATGCAAAGTTTTCAATTGTGTGGATGCACCATAAAATGGCATTTTGGGTTTGTAATTAAAAAAACCCATTTACTCACTGCCGTGGAGTCAATTCCAACTCAGAGAGACCCTTATAGGACAGAGTAGAACTGCCCCATAGGGTTTCCTAGGCTGTAATCTTTGTTTCTTTTTTAAAGTTTTATTTTGTTGTTGTTGTTGAGCATATATACAGCAGAATATACTAGTTCAACGGTTTCTACATGTACAGTTCAATGACACTGATTACATTCTCCAAATTGCGCAACCAGTATCACCCTCCTTTTCTGAGTTGTCCCTCCCCCACTAACATAAACTCACTGCCCCTAAGGTTCGTATCTAATCTTTCGAGTTACTGTTGTCACTTTTGTCCCATATAAATAGTTCTTAAAAGGGCATAATGCACAAGATAGACATCTTTTTACTAGTTCATCTAAACAATTTCTTGGTTTTAAGAAGACTTCAGGGGATATTTTTGGTTTAAGCTTTAAGGATTACCTCAGGGCTATAGTTTCAAGTATTCATCCTGCCCCTACGGCTCCAGAAATTCTGGAGTCCATGAGAATTTGAAATTCTGTTCTGTTCCCTCTTCTGATCAGGATTCTTCTATAGAATCTTTGATCAAAATATT
Organism: Dugong dugon; assembly: GCA_030035585.1. Taxonomy (NCBI): domain Eukaryota; kingdom Metazoa; phylum Chordata; class Mammalia; order Sirenia; family Dugongidae; genus Dugong; species Dugong dugon. The sequence goes on from CM057478.1 coordinate 32,609,205, forward strand.
CACTAATGGTAGCTGGGCACCATCCAGTTCATCTGGTCTCATGGCAAAGGAGGCAGTTGTTCATGGAATCAGTTACCCACCTAGGCTGTAATCTTAATGGAAGCAGACTGCCACATCTTTCTTGCTCAGAATGGCCGGTGGGTTCAAATCGCTGACTTTTAGGTTAGCAGCCGAGTGTTCAACCACTGCACCACCAGGGCTCCCTAATAAATGAACAAACCTTCAAATGAGGACCACAGCCTGGAAGGCATTCTTAGGGTACAGTTGTGTCTCTAAAAGGGGCTTCTCAGATTGTGAGGAGCACACCCATCCCCAGGGCTCCTGGTAAGATGTGGATTCTGGTTCAACAGGTGTGCTACCCATATTTCAAATACCAGCAGGGTCACCCATGGTGGACAGGTTTCAGCACAGCTTCCAGACTAAGGGAGACTAGGAGGAAAGGCCTTGCGATATACTTCCAAAAATTAGCCAGTGAAAACCCTATGGGTCATGATAGAACATTGTCTGATACTGTGCTGGAAGATGAACCATTTATGTTGGAAGGCACTCAAAATACACAGTGACCACAGTAGCGGACTTGAGCATCCCAACAATTGAGAAGGCGGTTCAGGACCGGGCAATGTTTCATTCTGTTCTGCATGGGGTGGTGTCTTAGTCTAGTGCTGCTCTAACAGAAATACCACAAGTGGATGGCTTTTAACAAAGAGAAATTTATTCTTTCACAGTCTAGTAGGCTACAAGTCCAAATTCAGGGCATCAGCTCCAGGGGAAGGCTTTCTCTCTCTGTTGACTTTGGAGGAAGGTCCTTGTGGTGCATCAGTCTTCCCTTGGACTAGGAGCTTCTTGGTGTTCCCGGCACTGCTTTCTTGGTGTTAGGAGGTCCCCTACTCTCTGCTTGCTTCCCTTTCCTTTTATCTCTTGTAAGCTAAAATGTGGTGCAGGCCACACCCCAGGGAAACTCCCTTTACACTGGATCAGGGATGCGACCTTAGTAAGGGTGTTACAATCCCACTCTAATCCTCTTTAACATAAAATTATGATCACAAAATGGAGGACAACCACACAATACTGGGAATCATGGCCCAGCCAAACTGATAGACACATTTTTTGGGGGGACATATGTCACTCCATGACAGGTGGCCATGAGTCAACTTGACAGCAGCTAACACAACAGTGAAAAGAAGGCCAGAGTCCTGTTCTGAGCGCAGGATTGGGAAGGATGGAGATCTGTGTCTTGAAGAAGAAAGCACCATTCTGAACTTGCCTTCACAGACACCTGCTGTATACTGTGAGCTCTTTCCCATCTCCCCCACTTCCCAAAGTTTCCAAGAGACTTTTCAGAAAGTCTTCGGGGGCAGTAACCAATGCCTTTGTGGGAAGGGCCAGGCCACCATCCTCTTTTTCTCCAGAGGTAACCAGCCCCGAATTCGGAGGGCAGGCAGGAGGCCCTTGTGCCCAAGGTACTTTATGGCCCAAGCAGTTTGTAGCTCATTAGCCAGACTGCAATGATGTGCCGCTTGGATAATAATTGCTTGTAGCTGCCTCTTGACATTGTGGAGCCATTCCTTGACCAGCCTGGGATGTCTTTTCAAATCAGTGTCAGCTGCCTTCGGGCCCCTGGGTGGGTGCTGTTGCATCCTGGCCCCTCTGACATGTAGGTGAAGTCCAGCCAGATGGCAGACTGGGCGCTTGAGCAATTGGTTCCAGCTGCTGTCCTATAAATAGCTCGTCTAGTCTGGGTGCCATCAGCAAACACAGACAGGCTGCAGGACTGAGGGGCTGTATTGAGGGGGAACTTCAAAACCACCAGGCTTAGAAATGCCTCCCATGCCTCCATTTTCTCCCTCCCCATTCCTTCTTTAGAGGGCACTCCTGTGTCTGAGTTTCCTAGGGCTCCTATCCCACAAACACCACAGGTGCGTGGCTTTAAAGAACAGGAATCTATTTTCTCACAGTTCTGGAGGCTAAACATCCAAATTAGGGTCTTGGTCTTATCTATTCCTTCCTTGTCAGTAGCCCTGGGTGTCCCTGAGTTCTTGGCTTATAGATGATCTTCATGTGGTGTCTGTCCTGCCCCTGTGCCCATGCCTAATCTTCTCTTTTTATAACTCAGAAGTGATTAGGTTTAGGATCCCCTCTATACTGGTATGACCTCAACTGATTGATTATATTACATTAGATGCAGTATGGAAGGAAGGTGATTACATTATGTTATGTTAGATTATATCCACAGGTATAGGGGTTAGGATTCCAACACATATTTTGGGGGTGGGGGGGGCAGTGCACAATTTAATCCATAGCACCTTGAATTCTCACTTTGGGCTCCATTTCCCCAACAGTAGGAAGCTTGGCCTTTTCAGTTGCATTTGGGTTGTTTTCACTAAAGAGCTGTTGTTGGGAGAGGGAGTGGGCAACTTCATCCCATACCCCAGTGGAACATAAACTCCAGGAGAACGGGAGTTTCGCTGCCTTGTCCCATCTTCGTTCCTGAGGACCACTTGCTTCTCAGATGGTCACTGCACCAGCTGCATCCATAGCCTGTGGTGAACGCAGAGCCCCAGGCCCACCCCAAACCTGCTGGACAAAATCCACATCTTAACAGGAGCCCCGCAGATGGGTATGCACCTCAAAGTCTGAGAAGTTCCCTGCAGAGACTCTATTGCACCCTAAGAATGCCTTCTAGGCCATGCTCCTCATTTTGAAGGTCTGTTTGTTCAGTACAAATAAAAAATGCCATTTTATGGTACATGGGCACAACTAAATTCTTTGCATCTGTTGAAAATAACAGCATAGATTGCCAGACTCTCGGCTCCTAGAGGGCAGGAATCACCGGCTCTTCCAACAACACACGTTTGTTGAGAGCTGAAAGAACTACTCTTAGAGGAGAAAGCAGGGGTAGCCTGTGTCCCCGGAGACCGTGTGATCCCAGAGTTAACTCTGGGTGATAGTCAGCATTCAAGTGGTGTCCTTGGGGTTGGGGGCTCCCCAAAGTTTTCCAAGTTTTCTACTCATGTACCTGGTGAGGATAACATGTCAGAAACTGTAGGAGCCTGAGGGCCAAAGTCGGGGTGTCTGTGCAGCTGGAGCTTTCAGGATGCAAGCTTGGCGTTCCCTGCCTCTGGGTCTTGCTTTCTAGGCTGTATTTTCAAGTCACCCAGGTCTGAGTGGTACATGGGGCCACAATCAACTCCGGCATGAGCTTTCCTTCAGACTGGGCATTCTCCCTCCCCAGCCCACCGTGTGGGGAGAAGGCCAGTACAGAGGCAGGGGCCTGGAAGGTTCCTGCTGCCTCCGCCCCCTGCCCATCACCACACATGATCTATAACACATCAGGACAGTTGTAAAAGAGATGGATTTGGAATTGCTGAGTCATTGAGTACAGGAATGGCCGCTTCACTGGGACACATTATTGCTTTTAATCCTCTGGCAACTCGAAGATGCAATTGGTACTATATTGGGCTTCTGCAGATGAGGAAACCGAGGCTCAGATGGGAGAAAGCTCAAGCTCATGCTGTCACGGGGTTGGGTTCGAGCTCAGGACAGCCGATTCCAGGCGTCGACGCTGAACTTTCAACCACCTCACTACCCTGGGACAAACACACTGGCCTCATTTAGGGGTGAGGCCCGGGTCACTCTCACTCCGAAAGGTTTGATCAGTATCTTAAGCTCACGGCTTCCTCTCATGAAGGGTGTTGGTCTCTAAGGACATGTCCCTTTTGTAGGAGAAAAAAATATGTTTTGTATCCCCAGGATCAAACCTTGCGTAAGTGACGTAGTAGCTGCGTGGCCCTGGACGCCTTCACAGGGTAGATAATTTTGGATAAACTTCACATTGTGAGTCTCAACACAGTGCATCCCTTTGATATTCTCATCAAATCCCCAAATAAATATTTTACTTAGCATTACAAAGAAGTACCTGAACCATGGGAAGCGAATGAATATTTGTCATCCTTTCTTGGCATTCATTTGAGGAGTCTGTCTGTCTAAGAGCTGCGGATTTAAGCTGTGCTTCTGGCAAACCTCATGGCTCTGGGGGTGCAACATGTAACAGACCTGCCATTCCTTCCGGGAGATCCTGCGTGTGGGACCCCCGCCCTCACTGGTTCAGGCAGCCTCTTGACCTGAGCACAGAATCAGACCAAGTATCATTTCTATCTCGTTTGTCCTAACCATGTACAATGCTGCTATTGTTTCAGACTGGAAGGTCCTAAAGTGTTCTGTGCCGGAGATTGATAGGTACTGTCTTAGTTATCCAGTGCTGCTATAACAAAATCCTACAACCGGGTGGTTTTAACAAACAGAAATTTATTTTCTCACAGTTTCGGAAGCTAAAAGTTCAAATTCAGTATGCTGCTTCTAGAGGAAGGCTGTCTCTCTCTGTTGGCTCCAGGGGAACGGCCTTGTTTCTTTTCATCTTCTCGTCCTCGGCTCCTTGGTGATCTTCATGTGGTGTGGTATCTATCATCCCCCAACTCTGCTCGTTTTTCTAAGCCTAATCTGCTCTTTTATATCTCAAGAGAGATTGATTTAAGACACATCCTACACTATTGCTGTCTAATTATCATAACAAAGAAAACCCATTCTCAAATGGGATTATAATCACAGGTATAGTGGTTAGGATTTAGAACACATATTTTTGAGGGACACAATTCAATCATAATAGGTACTAAGCCGAGAAAAGCCACAGACTTTTGAAGACCGCTGGCTGATATGGATTTCAAATGCTTCCTTTGCTATGGGACTTCTCAGAGCCTTTAATAAGTTAATATACTTCAAGAATGGGCATGTGGAATATACCCTAGAGAAATAAGAGCCATCACACAAATAGACATATGCACATCCATGTTCATTGTAGCACTATTCACAATAGAAAAAGATGGAAACAACCTAAATGCCCATCAACAGATGAATGGATAAACAAATTATGGCACATACACACAATGAAATACTATGCAACAATAAAGAACTGGTAAATCTGTGTAACATCTCACATCATGGATGAATCTGGAGGGCATTATGCTGAGTAAAATAAGTGAGTCACGAAAGGACAAATATTATATGAGACCACTATTATAAGAACTCAAGAAAAGGTTTTCTCAACAAAAGGTTTACAGAAAAAAACATTCTTTGATAGTTACTAGGGTGAGGAGGGAGGGAGAGGGGAAATTAGTAACTAGATAGTAGACAAGTGTCAACTTCAGTGAAGGGAAGGACAGCACACAATATAGAGGAAGTCAGCATATCTGGACCAAAGCAAAAGCATAGAAGTTTCCTAGACACATCCAAACACTTTGAGGGACCGAGTAGCTGGGGCTGGGGGCTCGGGACCATAGTCTTGGGGGACATTTAGGTCAATCGGCATAATATAGTTCATAAAGAAAATGTTCTGCATCCTACTTAGGTGATTAGCGTCTGAGATCTTAAAAGCTTGTAAGCTGCCATCTAAGATACATCTATTGATCCCATCCCATCCGGAGCAAAGGAGAATGAAGAAAACCAAAGACACAAGGAAAATATTAGCCCAGAGGACTAAAGGACCACATGAACCAGAGACTCCATCAGCCTAAGACAAGAAGAACTAGATGGTGTCCAGCTACCACTACTGACCACTCAGGCAGGGATCACAACAGAGGGTCCAAGACAGAATGGGAGGATAACGTAGAACAGAATTCAAATTCACGAAAAAAGGCCAGACTTACTGGTCTGAGACTGAAGGAACACCCAAGACTATGGCCCTCTGCTAACTTAGAACTGAAATCATTCCCAAAGCCCCCTTATCAGACAGAGATTATACAGGCCTATAAAACAAAAAATAACACACATGAGGATTGTGCTGCTTAGTTCATTCAAATATACGAGACTGAATGGGCAACTCCTGTCCAAAAGCAAGATGAGAAGGCAGGCAGGGACAGAAAGTGGACGAATGGACACAGGGAACCCAGGGTGGAAAGAGGGAGTGTGCTGTCACATTGTGGAGATTGCAATCAATGTCACAAAACAATATATGTATAAATTTTTGAATGAGAAATTAACTTGAGCTGTAAACTTTCACCTAAAACACAATTAAAAAAAAAAAAGAAAAAGACAGGGCAAAAAAATAAAGAATGGGTGTGTGGGGAATATCACATGCAGTACCTGTTAACCTGATTTGAGCAAGAGATTGTTTTCTTTTTGTTTGTGGCGTGTACTAAGTAGCAGGCAGGTCTGGCTTTTGAACAAAGACCTGGATTCACACTGGCTTGAACAAGACAGAAATTTCTTTCTGTTTCACAGAACTGTCCGGAAGTCAGTGGTCCAGGCTGATAGAGACTCTTCTACAAGGTCACCCAGGGACCCAGACCCAACAGTCCCCTGGGTGTTATCCTTGGTCACCTGGGTGAAGACAACTTACTGCTGCCACATTTGTCAACCACCCATCTGTCAGTCTGTTCAGCTGTGGTGCCTTTCGTGTTGCTGTGATGCTAGAAGCTATGCCACCGGTATTTCAAATACCAGCAGGGTCACCCGTGGTGGACAGGTTTCCACAGAGCTTCCAGACTAAGGCAGACTAGGAAGAAAGGCCTGGCAATCTACTTCTGAAAATCAGCCAATGAGAACCCTATGGATCACAACAGAATATTGTCTGATATAGTCCTGGAAGATGAGCCCCCTGGGTTAGAAGGTACTCAAAATACACAGTGGCCACAACAATGGAATCTCGCCAACAAACGTGAAGATGGTGCAGGACTGGGCAATGTTTCCTTCTGTTGTACATGGGGTAGCCATGAGTTGGAGCCAACTCAGTGGCATCTAACAACCACATTTATCCTTCTGCCAGGAGGATCCTGGGAAGGCCAAGTCAGCAATCCCCAAACATCTCCGGCTTTCCTTGGCTTCCTACCCAACCACAGCCTTCATCCCTCCTGCTCCTCCCCTCCCCCTCACATTTTAAAATTTTATTTTGGTAAAATATATATAACAGGAATTTTTCATTTCAACCTTTTTTATGTGTACAATTCAGTGACATTAATTCAGTTCGCCACGTTGTGCAACCACCACCTTCCCTTTTAAGGCCATCACCCAGATGGTGTACATATCATTTCCCATTGGCCAGATGTAGTCATGTGGACACAGTTGCAAAAGAGGTTGGGGAATGTAGTTTTTTTCTGGGTGGCCATGTACCCATCTACAGGTCAGCTGTTCTACCACTAGACCACAGAAGGAGAAAATGAATATTGGAGGAAGATGAGCAGTCTCTACTGTGTGGTGCTAGGTTTTCATGGAACAAGTTTTGGGAAATGGCATTCCAAGTGTATATAAACTAGATACACCGAGGACATGGATAGGAATAGAAGCACCAACCACCACTTACTGAGATGGAGAAGGCTCGTTTAGTGCATATTTTTGTAGATCATGATTGTTTAAGACAATTCACAGAAATATGAAGATTAGTGGTTTCCTGGGGCTGGGAGTGGGAGTGTCTACAAATGGACACGGGTTTCTTTTTAGTGGGATTGAAATTCTAAAATTAGATAGTGGGGATGGTTGTACGGCTCTGTAAATCTATGAGAATTCATTGAATTGCACATTAAAATGGGTACATTTTACAGTATATAAAATATATCTCAATATATCTGCTAAAACAAAGAAAGATTTCACTGTTAGTATTATGATAAATCTAGCATAAATGCCTCAGTATAGAAAAATTAATCTGGAGACATTCAAAGCATGTTGATGATGCATCAGTTTCATTGAACACTCTGCTCAAAAGAAACTTCATGTTTGGAATGACCCCCCACTGGCCTTATTTCCTGCTAATGGCTAGTCTCTAGAGCAGGATCAGTAAACTCTTTCCATAAAAGAGTATAGTAAATATTTTCAGCTTTGGGACCGTTCTGTCTCTGTCACAACTACTCCACTTTGCCGCTGTAGCACAAAAACATGTAAATGAATGACTGTGACTGTGTGCCAATAAAACTTCATTGATGGACACTGAAATTTGATTTTCATATACTTTCATGCATCACCAAATATTATTTTTTTGTTTTGTTTCATTTTTTCTAATCATCTAAAAATGTAAAAAAAAACATTCCTAGCTCGTGTGCTGTACAAAAACAGGGGTGGGTGGATGTGACCCATGGGCCATGGTTTGTAGACCCCTGCTCCAAAGAATCCCTGCACAAAGTGATGTCCTGTGTTAGGCTGTGAATTGTGTCCCCAAAGACACGTTGAAGTCCTAAACCCCCATATCTGTGAAAGTGACCTTATTTGGAAATAGGGTCTTTGAAGATGTTATTAGTTAGGTTAATGAGTTCATAATGGAGTAGGGTGGGCCCTAATCTCATCTGAGTGGTGTCCTTATAAAAGAGACACAGAGAGACAGAGGGAAGACTGCCTTGTGAGGACAGACAGAAATGGGAGTGATGCAGCCACAAGCCAAGGAACGCATAGGGGGCCACAAGGAGCTGGAGGAGACAAGGAAGGGCCCTCCCCGGCAGCCTTCAGAGTGTGGCCCTACTGATACCCTGAATTCAGACTTCTGGCCCCCAGAACTATGAGAGAATAAATTTCTGTCATTTAAGCCACTCAGTTAGCGGTACTTTGTTATGGTAGCCTCAGGACACCCATGCACCCTGTTTTCTTTCTTTCTTTCTTTTTTTTTATTGTTGTAATTAAATGGAGTTTACATTTCAAGTTAGTCTCCCATACAAAATTTTTTTTTTTTAACATACATTGTTATGAGACCCCAACCGCTCACCCCATTCTGTGACAGCACACTCCTCCTCTCTGCCCCTGATTCCCCATGAACATTCAACCAGCTCCTAACTCTCTCTGGGTTCCCATCTCACCCCTGGACAGAAGCTGCCCCTTTGGTCTTTTGTATCTACTTAACTAAGAGGCACATTCTTCACAAGTATCACTTTATGTCCCACAGCCCGGTCCAATCCTTGTCTGAAGAGTTGGCCTCGCAAATTGTTTTAGTTCTGGACTGATAGAGAGTCCAGAGGCCATGCTTTCCGGGGCACCTCCAGTCTCAATCAGACCATTAAGTCTGGTCTTCTTACTAGAATTTGAGTTCTGCATCCCATCGTTCTACTGCTCCACCGTTCTACTGTTCCCCGTCAGGATGTTCATTGGTGGTAGCTGGGCACCATCTAGTTCTTCTGGTCTCAGGCTGATGAAGTCTCTGGTTTATGTGGCCCATTCTGTCTCTTGGCTACTACTTTCCTTGTGTCTTTGGTGGTCTTCATTCTCCTTTACTCCAAGTGGTTGGGACAAATTGATGCATCTTAGATGGCCACTTGCAAGCTTTTAAGACCTCAGACGCCACTCACCAAAGTAGGATGCAGAACATTTTCTTAATAAGCTTTGTTATGCCAGTTGACCTAGAAGTCCCCTGAGAGCATGGTCCCCAGACCCCTACCCCTGCTACTCTGTCTCTCAAAGTATTTGATTGTATTGAGGAAACTTCTTTGCTTCGGTTTAGTCCAGTTGTGCTGGCTTTCCCTGTAGTGTGTGCTGTCCTTTCCTTCACCTGAGATGATTTTTATCTACTATCTAGTTAGTGAATAACCCTCACCCTGCCTTCCCACCCCTGTAACCATCAAAGAATATTTTCCTTTGTGTTTAAACCTTTTCTTGAGTTCTTATAATAGTGGTCTTATACAGTATTTGTCCTTCTGTGACTGACTAAATTCACTCAGCATAATAAGTTCCAGCTTCCACCATGTTTTACGATGTTTCACAGCTTCATCATTGCTCTTTATTGTTGCATAATAATCCATTGTGTGGATATACCATAATTTGTTTATCCATTCGTCCATTGATGTGCACCTAGGTTGCATCCATCTTTTTGCTGTTGTGAACAGTGCTGCAATGAACATGGGTGTGCATATATCTATTCGTGTGACAGCTCTTGTTTCTCTAGGATATTTTCCAAGGGGTGGGATAGCTGGATCGTCTGGTACTTCTATTTCTAGCTTTTTAAGGAAGCGACAAATCGATTTCCAAAGTGGTTGTACCATTTTACATTCCCACCAACAGTGTATAAGTGTTCCAGTCTCTCCACAACATCTCCAGCATTTATTATTTTGTGTTTTTTGGATCAGTGCTAGCCTTGTTGGGGTGAGATGATATCTCATTATAGTTTTGATCTGCATTTCTCTAATGGCTAATGATCATGAGTGTTTCTTCATGTGTCTGTTAGCCACCTGAATATCTTCTTTGGTGAAGTGCCTGTTCATATCCTTTGCCCATTTTTAAATTGGGTTATTTGTCTTTTTGTTGTTGAGGTTTTGCAGTATCTTGTAGATTTTAGAGATTAGACACTGATCGGATTTTTCGTAGCCAAAAATTTTTTCCCAGTCTGTAGGTTGTCTTTTGACTCTTTTGGTGAAGACTTTTGATGAGCATAAGTGTTTGATTTTTCGGAGCTCCCATTTATCTAGTCTCTCTTCTGGTGCTTGTGCGTTGTTACTTATGGTTCATATTGTGTTTATGCCATGTATTAGGGCTCCTAGTGTTGTCCCTATTTTTTCTTCCATGATCTTTATCATTTTCGATTTTATATTTAAGTCTTTGATCCATTTTGAGTTAGTTTTTGTACATGGTGTGAGATAAGGGTCTTGTTTTGTTTTTTTGCATATAGATATCCAGTTATGCCAGCACCATTTGTTAAAGAGACTGTCTTTTCCCCAATTAATGGACTGTGGGCCTTTGTCAAATATTAGCTGCTCATAGGTGGATAAGCTTATATCTGGATTCTCAACTCTGTTCCACTGGTCTATGTATCTGTTGTCGTACAAGTACCAGGCTGTCTTAACTACCGTGGCAGTATAATAGGTTCCAAAATCAGGTAGTGTAAGGTCTCCCACTTTGTTCTTCTTCTTGAGTAAAGCTTTATTTATTTGGGGCCTCTTCCCTTTCCATATGAAGTTGGTGATTTGTTTCTCCATCTCAATAAAAAATGCTAGTGGAATTTGGATTGGGATTGCATTGTATCTGTAGATTGCTTTGGGTAGAATTGACATTTTCACTATGTTGAGTCTACTGTCCATGAGCAAGGTATATTTTTCCACTTATGCAGTCAATATAATCCATCACATAAATAAAACAAAAGACAAGAACCACATGATCTTATCAGTCGATGCAGAAAAGGCATTCGACAAAGTCCAACACCCATTCATGATAAAAACTGAATAAAATAGGAATAGAAGGGAAATTCCTCAATATAATTAAGGGCATTTATACAAAGCCAACAGCCAACATCATCCTAAATGGAGAGACTTTGAAAGCATTCCCCTTGAGAACGGGAACCAGACAAGGATGCCCTCTATCACCACTATTATTCAACATTGTGTGGAGGTCCTAGCCAGAGCAGTTAGGCTAGAAAAAGAAATAAAGGGCATCCAAATAGGTAGGGAAGAAGTCAGAGCATCTCTATTTGCAGATGATATGATCTTATACACAGAAAACCCCAAAGAATCCACAGGAAAACTACTGGAACTAATAGAAGATTTCAGCAAAGTTTTAGGATACAAGATAAACATACAAAAATCAGTTGGATTCCTTTACACCAACAAAGAGAACCTTGAAGATGAAATCACCAAATCAATACCATTTACAATAGCCCCCAAGAAGATAAAATACTTAGGAATAAATCTAACCAGAGATGTAAAAGATCTTTACAGAGAAAACTACAAGACACTATTGCAAGAAACTAAAAGAGACCTGCATAACTGGAAAAATGTACTCTGTTTTCTTGATAAAGTGCAGCTAGTGAAATCTAAGAGCCCTGGTGGCACATGGTTAACCACTCAGCTGCTAACCGAAAGGTCAGTGGTTCGGACCCGCCATCCTGCAGAAGAAAAAATCTGGCGATCTGCTCCGGTAAAGATTACAGCCTGGGAAACCCTATGGGGCAGTTCTTCTCTGTCACATAGGATCGCTATGAGTTGATATCAACTCAACAGCCCCTAACAACAACAACAACGAAGTCTAATGGAAGAAGCAAAACTAGAGCCCACTTCCCGCATGCCCTGTCTCTGTAGTTTGGTTCCTCCCAGCTTAAGTGACAAGGAGGAGGGTGGCGGCAGGCAGATGGCGGGGGGCAGGAAGGTGTGCAGCAGGAGGCCCTGGAGCTTGGTCCCAGGTATTTTTCTCGATTTCCCCCTGTATGTGTGAAATGCCACAAGGCAGCATGGCGGGTTCATGAAAGCCTTCCTGTGTGCCTGGTCTTGGCAGCCTTTCTCACAGGTCCTGTGCCGACACCACCCACTGCTGGTACACAGGCCTGCGGCTGGCACCTGGTGTCCACGAGTTCTGTGAACCTGCTCTGCCTGGCCTCGATGTTACATGCCTTGGCTCTGCCGGAGACTTTTGGGAAGAGGAGATTGCTTGTACAAATGCGGGCACTGCTAAGCTGTCATTTCTGGCACCCAAAGAAGTTCACGTTGAGAGGTTGAGGTCTGGAGCCTGGGATTCCTCTTGTGTCATCTGCTCAAAGACGGGGTCAGGAGTAAGCCCACAGGTGGGCCACCCTGCCTCCACGAGGGCACCAGGAAAACACCTATTTTCTTATTAAAAGTCCTGGGTAGTGCTGATGGTTAAGCTCTTGACTACTAGCCAAAAAGTTGGCAGTTCAAACCCACTCAGAGAAACTTTGGAAGAAAGGCTTGGAAAGCTGCTTCCAAAAGTTCACAGCCTTGAACTTTGGAGCGTAGTTCTATTTGGCACACATGGGGTCGCCACAAGTTGGGGTTGACTTGAGGGCCACTAACAACACCAACGATTTTCTTATTAAATCTTCCTGATAATAAAAAAAAGTATATTTTTATTTCTCTGCAAAATTTGGAATTTATTTATTAGAACCATCTGGCTGTTACAGTACTAATCCCCTATCTTAAGAAAGGAACGCCTGAGATAAAGCTGGCTAGGAGCACCACGCTCCAATGCAGTGTCAGGGCACAAGGCTTCCCCGGTCCCTGGTGTGGCTGTGTGTTGGGGCCCCTTCTTCCAGCTTCCCTCCGCCTGACATCTGTTTCAGCTCCACCACTGATCCTTCTTTCCTGCGTCAGGTCCTTGTGATGGATGGACCCAGTATCTGCCCGTCTATCGTCGGGCTGCTGAGGGCCCCCATGAGGACTCCAACTGGGTCACCTTACGCTCCAAGTAATTTACCAGATCCGCCATCGGCACCAAGTGGAAAGACAATTTGCAAATGGGTCACCTCGGTGAACTTCCGAGAGAGCCCATTCAGTGAAGAAGGCAACCTAGGCATGCTTTAGGACCTCTCCTGTCCCCCCTTCATCAGCTTAGTGTGAATTTTATTAGATTAGGTGCGGGAGACTCTGTTCTACTATCTAGCCACCTGTCTTAGAACAATTTGTGATATTTTTCTCTTTTCTCTTAATGCATTCATGAATTTATATTAATAATATGGGTCCAACCCATTCATTTAAAATTCCATTGAGAAAACAACCACAATGTCCATCAACAGATGAATGGATAGACAAAATGTGGTCTATACACACAATGCAATACTACTCAGTCATAAAGAGAAATGAAGTCCTGATGTGCGCCACAACGTGGATGAACCTTGAAAACATCATGCTGAGTGAAGTCAGTCAGTCACAAAAGGACAAACGCTGTATGACCGTACTTATATGAAATAAACAAATATATAGAAACCAAAGATTATTAGTGGTTACCACGGGTGGGAGGGAGGGGGAAAGGAGAAGTTTATGCTCAGGAGGCATTGAGTTTATGTTAATGGTGGTGGAATGATTTGGGAAAGGTTAGCAAGAATAGGTGCACAGCTTGAAGAATAAAATCAATGTCACTGAATTGTACATGTGGTAATTCGTCATGTATATTTTCTTCACAATAAAATTTAAAAAAGATTTCCACTGAGTACTTACCACAGTTCTCAGTCTTCCTGACTAACAGAATCCCCGGAGGAGCTCTTAATACATACCTGTGTCTGGGCCCTGTCCTGAGATTTCTGTTTACTCGATCTCGGGTCAGGCTGGGAAGCACTGGTCCCTTTGCAAAGTTCCCTGAGTGATTCTTATGTGCAGCCAGGGCAGAACCTGACCCCTCTGTAGTGACCATTCGCTAGTGACCCGCCTGGCATCCATTGCTCCTTCTTTGGGTAACTCCCCAATATTTGGACAGGACCCTGGAGCAAATGACCCTGAGATTCAGCCAGTCAGCCTTCCTCAGGAAGCCTGCTTGGCTCAGGGGTGGGCACATGACCTAAGACAGGCCAGCCGGAGGGCACCTCAGAGCTTTGTGGGCAATGTTGGGACAAAAACGTCTCCTCTGTCCTGCTGGATGAGACTCTGAGCAGAGGGGCCCTGGGTGCTGCTGCTGCCGCCGTCACGTGAGACCATGAGAGCCTGAGCTTAGGTCTGGAATGGAGGCCAACCAAGGAAGAGAGAAACACTGTGCGTGCTGACATTGCTTCAGCCACTTCCGGTTGATCTGGATGTTGCTTATACCACCCCAGGCAACTCAGTTAGGTGAGCCAATTAATCCTCTGCGTTTCATAGGGCATTTCAAGGTCATTTTTCTGCCGTTTACAATGACTTCCTGGTAGATACTCCCCTGTCTACAGCAAAAAAGGAGGCTCAGAGAGGTTAATTAACTTCCCCACATTCACACCGCTAGTGAGCGAGGACATCCTATTTGCCTTTCTTTCTTTCTTTTTTTTTTCCTGTAATTCACAGCATTTTAACAAAAACACACAGGTACAAATCAATGAAGGGAGGCAAAGTGTAGGAGAGAAATAATGGGCTATTGTCCCATCCTTACTGGCAAATCCTGGCTCTGCTGTTCACCAGATGGGGGCCTTTCTGAACCTTTGTGTCCTCATCACTAGAGAGCAGTGATTATTATACCTACCTTGTAGGATTTTTATGTGGTCATATTTTATGATCAGAGCCTAAAATCCTGGAGGGCAGAGAACAATGTCTTTCCTTCTCTGCACTGCCACACACATTAAATATTTGTTGAATCTGTGAAAGCATGAAGGCATTAGACCAGTGTTGGCACATCGTAAGCACATGGGTTTATTTATTTATGGTATTGAACATAGACCATCTTCCAGTGATGAATTTCTAAATGAGAAACAGCGGGATGTACTGAAAAAGGCACGGGCTCTGGACTATTTGGGTGGGTCCTAAATCTAATGGCTGGTGTCCTTACAAGGAAAGGCAGAGGGAGATTTGAGAGACACACACAGAGCAGAAAGCCATGTGAAGGCAGAGGCAGAGATTGGAGCGATGCGGCCACAAGCCAAGGAATGTCTGGGGCCACAGAAACTGGAAGAGGCCAAGAAGGATCTTCCCCTGGAGCCCTCAGAGGGAGCACAGCTCTGCTGACACCCTGAATTCAGAAGTCTGGCCTCCAGACTGTGTGAGGCTATATCCCTGTTGTTTGAGCTGTCTAGTCTTCAGTCTTGTTACAGCAGCCACGGGAAGCTCATCTGTTGTGTGGCCATAGTTCCCACTAGTGGTCCTGTCTGGGTCTCCAGCATGCCCTGGGCCTAGGCTTTGGTCCTGTCCTCCTCTTCTGACCACTCTGCATTCCAGTAATGATAGGTGCTGTGAGGTGGGGCAGGTGCCTTCTATCCACAGGCCTGGGTTTCTCCTTGGGACTGGAGCTTCCAAGGACCTGCTGTCTGGCAGTGATGCAGGGTCTGCCAAGCACAGTTCCCAGCAGTACATGTGAGACACGGCAGCTCCTGGCTGGCTTTCCTGCCTGCTCTGAACCTTCCTCCTTTCCCTCCACCCCTGAGCCTTTACACGTGGGCCTGTGTCCTCGAGTGTCGGGCTGATAGGGTGTTAGCATCATCTGTGCCTGGCCCCAAGCTGGCGGCCTTCTCTGGCCAGGCACGGGTCCAGCCAGTCTGATCTGAGGGCACCTATGGCTTTGTCTGGGAATGCTGGGATGAAGACATTTGCTCATTTCTGCTGCTTTGGAATCTGGGCCACTGATGTGGAAGTGGGAGCTCCTATACCACCTCTGATACATCACAGCCCAAACCCAGGAGGTAGAGCCTGGAAATGGGGAGAGGGCAGTCAGTGTCTGGAGACGTTGCTTGAACCCTGGAGCAAGCCACACCTGAAGCTCCAGGACGACCCTGGACTCTTTCCTATACAAGCCAGTGGAGTCCTCCTATGGGGACAGGTGAGGGTGTCACCTGCTTGAGAAATGCAGCAACATCAATCAAGAGCATGAGTGGTTGGAAGGGCAAGTATGGAGTCCTCGGTCTGCCCATCTCTGTCCCCCTACTTTGCTTCCTCCTGAGCTGGCCTAGCCTGAACCTGGCCTCCTGCCCATCCTGGGCCAAGCCCCAATTAGCATGGCAGCAAAGCATCTCGGTACATGCTCCCCCCCGCCCCCGGGCCCCCAGGAGAAGGGCAGGTATTGGTTTCCCATCAGATAAGGCTGTGGGCAAACAGGGTCAGGTTTCATGGCTGGACCCAGAGGCACAGTCTCCACGGAGGGTGAAGGGGGCAGGAGATTTATCACCTCAGCAGTAGCTCTGACAGGATGCGGAATGAGATGTCATGGCGGGGGCACAAGTGGAGGGGAGGAAGGGGCTCACCCTAAACACAAATTCAGGGGAGCGGCTGGGCCGACCTTGGCAGGAGCCACCAGCACCTTCAAAGTTAGCCGTAATAGTTAACAGTTCTCATTTAATGCTCCTGGCAACCCTTTGTGGGAGGGAGTGTTTTAATGCCCATTTCACAGATGAAGAAACTGAGGCACAGAGAGCTGAAATGATCTGCTCAAGGCCACGCAGCTCCTAAGTGGCAGAGCTGAGACTGGACCACGGGTCAACGTTGCTCTGAGCCAAGCTGTTCCTCGAGATGATCTAGGAAGATCCGTATCCCCCTGTTCCACATGCTCTTAACAGTGAGTCCCGCGCTGGCAGGCATGACTTCCTGGACATCACTTCCTGGGGGCCCAGCCAGGCTGTGGAGGGGGTTTGGATCCTGTCCCCCACCTGTCTGCCCCCCAGCTTGTGGTGTGACACTGAGCCGTGAATTTGCCTTTCTGAATCTTGGGCTCCACCTGGAGAGAGGAACTGGCACTGCTCATGTGCTGTGCAGGGCGGTGAGGCTGGGACCACACTGCAAATTTCTGCTCCAGTCCTCTGTAGGGAGAAGCCGTCTCCACCCTGCAGGCTCGGGAACTGCCCTGCCGGCTGTGGACTGGCAGCCTGTTGCAGGGAGACTCAGTGTGAGCCAGGATGGAGGGGACCCCAACTCCAGGCTAGCTGTGCACCAGGTGGCCTCGGCATCTCTTGCCCACTTCCTGAGGCCTCAATTTCCCCACATCTGTAGACTGTGGTAGTGGTTCTGTCGTTCTACTGGAATCACCAGCCCCCCTTGTTGTGAGCTGTGGTCCAGTCAGCCCCCAATTCATGGTGATCCCATGCACAACGGAACAAAACACTGCCTGGTCCTGTGCCATCTCCATGAATGTTGTGATCCATAGGGTTTTCATTGGCAGATTTTCACAAGTAGATTGCCAGGCCTTTCTTCCTAGTCTATCTTGGTCTGTAAATTCTGCTGAAACCTGTTCAGCATCCTAGCAACACGCAAGTCTCCACTGACAGACAAGTGGTGGCTGCACATCAGCTGCCTTGGCTGGGAATTGAACCCAAGTCTCCCACATGGAAGGTGAGAATTCTACCACCAAGCCACCACTGCCTCCCCCGCTTAGAGACTCTGATTTGGTTGCTGGGTGGGCAGGGCTGTGATACATTGTTTGAAAGCTCCCCAGGGGTCCCAATGTGCTGGCCTAGTGGAACAGACCTAAGTTCCCTCCTCACTTCTAAATGCCCACTGTCTGAGGCTCTCCCCTGGAAAGGGGACCAGGCGCACTCTAGCAGAAGGGCTATACTCCAGGGGAGGGCAGTTTTCTTCCCAAGCTCACCCGTTTCGGGGTGACTCTCTAGAAGAGCTGGGAGAGGGCAGACAGGTGTGCCTGGGAAAGGTCCCCATGGGTGACCCCGCACAGCAGGTGCTGGGGCTGCCGGGTGATAACCAGCATGGGGAACAGGGTGGGAGGGAGTACTGGTGCAAAACACGCAGATAAGGCAGAGCAAACAGGCTGGTTATCAGTGCTGCCTGGGCATCCAAGCTAGCGCCCCACTGATGTTGTAGGGGTTCTGGGGCCTCTCCTAGATGGCAGCTGGTCGTACAGCCAGAGCCTCCTCCTCCCATCTCCCTTGCACCCAAGCCCACCATCACCACTGATCACCCAGAGGGGTTACCAGGGATCCTTAAAGTGGCTGAGGGCTGCAGGAGGCGGGGATGGAAACCAGGATGGTTGGACGCCTTGGAGAGTTGTGTAAGAGGCTCCGAGGCACAATTCCTGGCACTCATGAAGGCTGTCTCCAGGCTATGGCTACTTCCATTTTAAAGACGAGAAAACAGAGTCAGAGAGGGGAGACAGCTTGCTGGAGACCTCAAGGCAGGTCCGTGCCGGGACTAGGACGAGGACTCGGGTCCTATTTATGTCCACCAAGGAGGTGAGACTATCTGGATGCACTTGGCTTTGTGGGCTCCAGGCTCCAGTTTCCTTCCATCCCCCGCAGTCCCTGAGGAGGCTCCCTTATCCCCTTTTCCACAGAGGGGAAGGCCAAGTGGCCGGTTGAGTCAGCACAGGACAGCAGTGTCTGGAAACTGGCCTGCACGGGACCAGGGACCCTGCTCAGTTCTAGACTGTACTGCCGTTGACCAGGCTGGCCGGTCTTAATCAGGGGACTCTGCCTCCCATGTCTGCAGGAGTCACAACCTGGGGGAGGGAGGGGTACTGCAGGTGTTGCTTGGTGCGTGGCTGCATCACTGCAGTCTCCACCTTCATCTTCACACGGCCTTCTCCGTATCGCCGTGCGTGTCTTCTCACAGGAGACGGCCGTGTGAAGATGAAGGTGGAGACTGCGGTGATGCAGCCACATGCCGAGTGTCATGGATTGAATTATGTCCTCCCCAAAATACCTGTCAGCTTGGCTAGGTCATGATTCCCAGTATTGTATGATTGTCCACCATTTTATCATCTGATGTGATTTCTGTATGTGTTGTAACTTCTATCACTATGATGTAATAAGATGGATTAGCGGCTGTTATACTGATGAGATCTACAAGATTAGATAGTGTCTTAAGCTAGTCTCTTTTGAAATATAAAAGAGAGAAGCGAGCAGAGAGACATGCAGGAACCTCGTACCATCAAGAAAGCAGTGCCGGGAGCATAGCACATCCTTTGGACCCGGGGCCCCTGGGCTGAGAAGCTCCTAGACCAAGGGAAGACTGATAACACAAAACTTCCTCCAGAGCCCCTGGAGCTGATGCCCTGAATTTGGACTTGTAGCCTACTACACTGTGAAAGAATAAATTTCTCTTTGTTAAAGCCATCCACTTGTGGTATTTCTGTTATAGCAGCACTAGATGACTAAGATACCAAGGAACACCTGGGGCCACAGAAACTAGAGGAGGCAGCGAAGGATGTTCCCTTAAGCCACAGAGGAGCGAAGCCCTGCCAACACCTTGATTTCAGACTCATGACCTCCAGACTGTGAGAGGACAAATTTCTGTTGTTTTAAATCATCCAGTTTGGGGTTATTTGTTACTGGAGCCATAGTAAACCCACATGCTCACATATTTAGCTTTTCAGCAGTTCCTGAATGTTCTTTTCAATTGCACTATAATTTGTGAATCACACAGTTGAAGTGGAATCTTGGCTCCATGTCCAGGGTCTGTAGAAACATGGGGGCTGCTGAGGACTTGGCCAGCACCACTTTCCCGCAGTTGGGGGCAGAGAGAGTTGAGGGGTCGAGCTGGGGCCAGATTTCGTTGTAATCAAAGCCAGGAGCCATCTCGTAATCCTTATTCCAGGACACCCTCCGGGCCCTAAACATGGGCAGCCTGAGGGTGGACTTGATTCCTTTGAGCAGGCAGGTTCCTGAGGTGGGCTGCCCCAGTGATTCTAGGTGAGGAATGTGGGGTAGGGGGCTTCCAGGAGTGTTGCTCATGGCAACCCCATGCACAACAGAATGAAATGTTGCCTGGTCCTGCACCATCGTCATGATAGTTGGTATGCTCAAGTCCATTGTTGCAGCCACTGTGCATTTTGAGTGACTTCCAACCTAGGGGGCTTATCTTCCAGCACAATATGGAACAATACTTGTTGTGATCCATAGGGTTTTCATTGACTAATTTTCAGAAAAAATAGTCAATTTTTTCAGCAAAAGATCTCTTTCAAGTGTTGAAAAGCAAAGATGTCACCTTGAAGACTAAGATGCACCTGACCCAAGCCATGGTGTTTTCAATTGCCTCACATGCATGCGAAAGCTGGACGATGAATAAGGAAGACTGAAGAAGAACTGACACCTTTGAATGGTGGTGTTGGTGAAGAATGTTGAATATGCCATGGACTGCCAAAAGAATGAACAAATCTGTCTTGGAAGAAGTACAACCAGAATGCTCCTTAGAAGCAAGGATGGTGAGACTATGTCTCACATACTTTGGACATGTTATCAGGAAGGATCAGTCCCTGGAGAAGGACATCATGTTGGTAAAGTAGAGGGTCAGTGAAAAAGAGGAAGACCCTTAACAAGATGGAATGACGCAGTGGCTGCAACAATGAGCTCAAGCATAACAATGATTGTGAGGATGGCGCAGGACCAGGCAGTGTTTTGTTCTGTTGTACACAGGGTCGCTATGAGTCGGAAGCGACTCGAAGGCACCTAACAACAATAACAATTTTCAGAAGTAGATTGTCAGGCCTTTCTTCCTAGTCTGTCTTAGTCTAGAAGCTCTGTTGAAACCCGCTCACCATGGTGACCCTCCTGGTATTTGAAATACTGGTGGCAGAGCTTCCAGCATTGGAGCAACATGCAAGCCACCGTAGTACCACAGACTAACCGACGGGTGGTGGCCATAAGTAGTAGCCTAAGAAAAAGGACTTGTAAACGCCCACATTATGGACAGCTGATGTGGCATCAGAGCCGACCATGAGGACTGCTCTCATTTACCAATCTCCCCCCTCCCTGCGCACCTTCAAACATCAGCTCATCGAGTCCTCACCTCTTAGAAGGAGGTATTGCTTTCTTTCACTGAGACTGAAGCGTACACTTTAAGATGTTTTGTTTTTGTTGGTAGTTGCCATGGAGTTAATTCTGACTCATGGCAACCCTACATGTGCAGAGTAGAACTGCTCCATAGGGTCTTTAAGGTTGTAACCTTTCGGAAGTAGATCGCCAGGCCTGTTTTCTGAAGTGCTTCTGTGTGGGTGTGAACCACCAACCTTTCCGTTAGTAGTCCAGTGCTTAACCATTTGTGCCACCCAGGGACTCCATTAAATAGCAACTGATTAAAAAAAATGAATCTGTCCACATTTGGAGCCTCCCTGCTCCCCCTTGAACTGGAGGTTGTATTTCTGTGTTCTGCACAGGTTCTGCTCCAGCTCACCCCAAGCCAAGCACCTTCCAGAAAGAACAGGCTGCAGACACACGGGAGGGGTCCCAGGGGCAGCGTCGGAAGTGATTCAGGGCCAGCGTGGCTGATTCATGGCAGCGATGAAAGGAGCCAGGGCTGCAGACCTCCACAGAAAGAACAGCCAAGAAGAGAGACATTATCTGCACCCCAAGGATGTTCATGCCAAAGGGGAACAGGGATTGCTCATGTGGGTCTGAGAACACAAAGGCTGGGGTGCGGCTTGGGGGCAAGAAAACCGTTGTACGGGGCAGGGGCTGTGTGGGCTGGGCAGTGTGCCCCGTGAGTCTTTGAGTTCATTCATTCATTCACTCATTCACTTACTCAATTTTGTAGCCCCTATGACATGCCAGTTGAGTGTTAGACATGGAAGATGCAGCAGGAACAAGAAGGGCTCAACTCTTGCGCCCACAGGGATGACAGTTGAGAAGCATGTGTGTACCCCAGTGTGTGTGCACATGCAGACATTTGTATGTGTGTGACTGTGTGTGTGAGTGTGCATTTGTGTATTCATATGTGCATATGCGTGACTGCATGCATACACATGCTTACAATTGTACACGTGTGTGCATGTATCATGAGCATGCACATCAGTGTGTGTGTGTTTGGGTGTGTGCACACATGTATGTACGTGTGTGCATGTGCGTGTGTGCATGCGTCCATGAGTGTGTATGTGTTCATGTGCGTTCGTGTGTGTATGCTTGTGCATACACGGTTCGCATGTTTGCTTGTGTGTGTATGTGTGATGTCAGAGGATGTGGCTGGGGAGGCCTCTCAGAGGAGGTGGCAGTCGAGCTGAGACTACAGGAGTTGACAAACGTAGAGCCAGAGACACAGAGTCCCAGGCAGGGGGGCTGAGCAAATGCACAGGCCCTAGGGGACCAGCCGATGGGCTGCTCGGGCACACGATGCTCGTCCACAATGCCCCTAGACCTGTGTGTGTTAGACAGCATGTCTCGTCCACCACAGAGACCCCAGCTGGGGCAGGAGGTGAACACAGCAGATCTGGAAACCTGCTGGGCTCAGTGGCTGGGAGCCACCACCCACTGAGCAAGGCTTTCCAAAACAGCAGCCTGCTCCTGTGGGTGGTCGGCGCTGCTCTGATGGCCCTACACCACTGCTACTCCTGCGCAGCCATGCTACCCCGAGGCTGAGGTCTGAGGGTCCTCTCTCCAGCTCCTTCCCCTCAAGGGGCTCCATCCTCTGCCTGCCCAGGCCTGACCACCCTGCTTGACCATCTTGCCCCCCTCCACGGTCCCTGATGGCCCTGTTCAACCCTCCTGCCTGCCACCCCATCACCCTGGTCCCTGACGGCCCGGCCCTGCTCAATCCTCCTGCCCCCAACCCAGGCCCCCGACTGCCTTACTCAGTCCTCCTGGCCTCCCCCAGGCCCCCAACTAAATGCCTGGCCCTCCTGGTCCGCCTACGCCAGTCTGCCACCCACCAGAGCCCTGTGGAGGCTGATGGCTTTGGCATCCCTCACCCTCCTCCGAGGTAGCTGCGTCTCCGACATTAAGTATGAGACGTGTGTTTCACATTCCTTGACAGAATGCTTTTAGCAGAGCAGTGGGGCCATATATCTCTCCCTGTCCGGCTGCAGAGCCTACGGGAAGTCTGGATGGGTGAGGGGGCTGGAGGTTCCCATTTCTCCGGGAGCTCGGGCACTGCCAAGCAGGGACCCTTGGGTCCCAGAGGCCCTGCACTCTGGGAAGGTCACCGTGAGTGCCCGTGGAAGGGGAAGCAAGGAAAATGGAGACCCCAAGCCAGGGGTAGAGGACAGTGGGAGCAAAGCAGGCCCTGTGTTCCTACCCTTGAGGGTTCTGGTCCAGCAGGGGTGATGACTACCTGAGAGAGGAGCTACCGAGCCTGGGGTGGGTGGGATCGAGCCTCCTGCAGGTCTTGGTGCTGAGCCGGCAGAAGCAGCAGGCGCCAGGGAGCAGGAGGGGATGGAGGGGAAGACAGAGGCAAGAGAATGAACAGATATTCACTGCAAATGGAGGCCTGTCCAAAAAGAATCTGCTTAGTATGACCCCTGTGCCATATATTTAAACATTATATGTGCACTGTTACATGTATGGAGTACCTGGGTAGTGACTACAGTTGCTAATTGAAATGTTGAAGGTTCGAGTTCACCCAGAGGCATCTCAAAAGAAAGGCCTGGCCATCTACTTCCAAAAAACCACCCACTGAAAACCCAGTTGAGCCCCATCTTACTCTGACACACATATGGTCACCAGGAGTTGAGGTCAACTCAGCAGCAACTGGCTGGGTATATATATGTGTTTGGTTGGTGCGAAGTCATCAAACTGTACAGTAATGACAGTGTCCCTTTCCTGCATCTATTATTCTTCAATAAAAAGTTGAAAAGCTGTCATCCCAACATCTGGCATAACACTGCCATGTCAGGAATGGCTGTCATTTCTGGTACTGGCTTCTGTGGCCCTCCCTGCTCCCCCAGCCTCAAGTTTTCTTTCTGTGTTCTTGTATTCTGACTTGTACAGAGACAGCAAGTAGGTGGTGTGTGAAGTGTTGAAAAACGCCACTCTGTGCCGGCTCTCCTGCCAGTCACAGCAGAGGGAGAGACTTCCACTCACTCCCCACATCCAGGTGCGCCTTTCTTATCTGTGCAGTGGCGAGCCATTCACACCCCGGGACCCAAGTCTTCCATCAAATGCAGACAACCACTCTTACCTTGTCCGTATTCTGTGGCTCCTGGGCCCCAGGAAGACTTCCAAGGCCAGCCCTGCAATGAAGAAGCCCAGAAAGAGGCAGGTCTGTTGTCCTTGGCTTGGGAAGGCCCTCGGTCCAGAGGTGGGGAGGGCAGTCATCCTGGGTGGGGCATAGTCCCCCATAGGACCTCAGAGTTTCCCCAGGTAATACCTTCACACCTGGTCCTCCATCTGCCCACTGAGCAGGTGTCTCCAGATGTGTGGTCTGCAGGTGACACACAATAATAATGATCACCACTGGGCAGCTGCTACGCGACGAGTTCCTATTCTGGGCTAACTGCAGCAGGTTCAGAACGTCTGAGGCACGCACCACCCTCTTGGCAGTGTTTTATGCCCGCTTTGCAGCCAACGAAACGGTAACACAGAAGTCGACCTGCCCAGGTACACAGTTGATAAGGGAAAGGGCCAGGGGTGAAACCCAGGTTTGTCTGATATTTTCTCTGAGCATCAGAGCCTGAATGCTCATGTAATTTCGTATCAGGGACACCTGCAGGTTGGGTATCCCAGCTTCTTTAACAGAGTAGTGGTGGTGGGTGTTGTTGCTAGTTGCTGTGTGGTCGCCCCCGACTCATGGCGATCCTGCGTACAATGGAATGAAATGCTGCCCGGTCGTGCACCACCCCCATGATCGGTTGTGGATCAGACTGCTGTAATCCATAGGGTTTTCACTGGCTAATTTTCGGAAGTAGATTGCCAGGACTTTCTTCCTAGTCTGTCTTAGTCTGGAAGCTCTCCTGAAACCTGTCCACCATGGGTGACCCTGCTGGCATTTAATATACCAGTGGCATAGCTTCTAGCATCAAAGCAACACACAAGCCACCACAGTACAACAAACTAACAGATGGGTGGTGGAGGTATATATTTAATATATATATATAATTATATACTGGAACACATTATTATATAACACATATATATATATTTATTTAAATGGGCTCACCCAGAACATGCTAGCCCAAGCTCTCTCTCACATGCTCAGAACTCTGCCCTCATCTTGCTATGTGGCCAGTGGCCCTGAGGATTCTGGGAGCAGGCGCAGGCAGTGGGGGTGGGGATGGGGCCGGACAATGGGGCCTTGTTTGCTCCGAAGGTCAAGCTTGGCCCCAGCGGGTGCTGGCTCCGTGCAGACTCAGCAGTTGCCCTGAGTGCGCAGAGGCTATCAGAGGCTCGCTCCCGTGGGCGTGCCTGGCTCCACATCAGAGGCTTGGCCAGGGCTGTTTGGGTCAGGAAGCTGGGGACATGTGTCGTGGTGGAGAACAAACCAGGGCGGCAGAGGGCCGGCCGCTGGGCCCCCACCCCCTGCCCTTTATCAGTTTCCTCCTCCCTTCTGGCCGGTACCTGGAGGCCGGAGGGGCTCTGTGACACAGGATGTTCCCAGCATTTTGGATATTTCCTCCACCGTCTGACTGATGTGTCCGAGAGAAAGCGTTCAGGGTCCTCGAGGGACGAGAGCTGTAGAAACTCCAAAACACAGTAATAACAAAGCCATAAATCCAGGCCGCGATGGCAGCTCTCACTGAGGGCGTCCGGCCCAGGCCACACGGTGTGGCCGCCGCGGGCCTGGGGCTCAGTTGCTGTCAGAGTCCTAGGAGATGGGGTTCGGTGTGAGGCGACGTTTTCCGTGGGTCATGGTTGCAGCTGCCTGTCCTCAGGGCCATGAGCACTTGCAAACTAGGTCCCCCGTGTGTCAGCAAGTAGAGCTGGGGTGCCGGGGCTCGGGCTGCAGTAAGTGCAGTGGAAAGGGCCCCCATTTGGGCCAGGCTAGGCCAGGCTTGAATGTCACCTCTGTCCTCTTGCAGATGAGCAAGGTGCTTAATATAGCTTGTGTTCCCTCCTCTGTAAAGTGGGGCAAAGGAGCCCTGGTGGCACAGTGGTTAAGCACTCAGCTGCTAACCAAAAGCTCAACCTTTTGAATCCACCAGCTGCTCCACAGGAGAAAGACATGGCAGTCTGCTTTCATAAAGATTCCAGCCTTGGAAACGAGATGCAACAGTTCTACTCTGTCCCCTAGGGTCACTAGGAGTCAGAATTGACTCAATGGCAACGGGTTTGGGTGAAGTGGGGCAAATGATTGTTGTTGGTAGTTGCTGTCGAGTTGGCTCCGACTCACATATAAGAGAACGAAACGTTGCCCGTCTTCATGATTGTTTGTATGCCCTACTGCAGCCACTGTGTATTTCAAGTGCCTTCCAACCTAGGGGGCTCATCTTCCAGCGCTGTATTGAACGATGTTCTGTTGCGATCCACAGGGTTTTCATTGGCTAAATTTTGGAAGTAGGCCACCAGGCCTTCCTAGTCCATCTTAGTCTGGAAGCTCCACTGAAACCTGTTTACCATGGATGATCCTGCTGGTATTTGAAATATCAGTGGCATAGCTTCCAGCTTCACAGCAAAAGCAAGCCCCCACAGTACAATAGACTGACCAGCACCCACTAGGGAGTTTTATTGCAAAGATAAATGAGGTCACACCTATTACGCAGGTAGCATGAGGCCAGGCAGGTAGTTTGCACTCACCTTGTTTTCTTTTCACCTGTTCTCCTAACAACCACTGCAAGTTGGCAGCCAGGCCGAGTATCAATCAGCCAATGTCCAATCTGAAAACAGAAGCCACCCTAGGTATTTCAAACAGAGGGATCTAATGCAGGGGGTGGTTCTACAGGTGATGAGGGGTGTGGAGACACAAGCAGGGGATGATAAGGTACCACAGGGGTTGGCAACAGTAGAAAGCCACCACCATGCCTGGGGCGGGAGGGGCAGGAGGGACATGGTGTCGTGGAGACCAGGGGCCAGGACCACTGGAGGAAGCTGGAACCTTGGTGGTCCTGTCTGGTGGGAATGGGAACCGTGGAGGGAGGGGCGTTCCCACAGGAGATGGAGCCGTGAAGGAGATATAGCCACTGCTGGCCTTTCCCCCCGCTCCTGCCTATGGGCTCCCACCAGTGCCTCCTACTGGATGAACCTGCCCAGAGCCAGAGAGCAAGGGAAACTGGGAGATATAGTTCCCAGTGAGTCCCTGGGTGGTGCAAATGGTGAATATACTCAGCTGCTAACAGAAAGGCTGATGGTTCAAGTCTACCCAGAGGCACCCTGGAAGAAAGGTCTGGCAATCTACTTCTAAAAAACCAGCCATCAAAAACCCTGTGGAGCACAGTTCTGTTCTGACACACATGAGGGTCACCATGAGTACCCGTTAGTTACATTGTAGTGATGGCCTCACCCCCCATGGTGCAGACCTGGAAACCGAGGCTTGGAGAGATGAGGTCTAAGGGTGGGGCAGACTATAACCCAAGACCCCTGATCCTAGTCCAGGGCATGAGCTCAGGACGACACTGCTTTCTTGACCCTGTTGTTCTGCATGGGGTCCTCCTGGCCCAACCCAGCATCCTTACCTTACTTGATACGGAAACATCCACTGTGCATTATGTATTTTAAACACTGTGTAATATTTTATACTATATATAATGTTCTATATTGATATATATAACTTTTAATAATATTATAATATTATGCAATATAGCCACCAGCTGTCCATCAGTTTGTCATACTGTGATGGCTTGTGTGTTGCTGTGAAGCTGGAAGCTATGCCACAGGTATTTCGAACGCCTGCAGGGTCACCCATGGTGGACACATTTCAGCAGAGCTTCCAAACTAAGGCAGACTAGAAGAAAGGCCTGGTGATCTACTTCTGAAAATTAGCCAATGCAAACTCTACGGATCACAACAGAATGTTGTTCGACTTGCTTTGGACACATCAGCAGGAGCGATCAATTGCTGGGGAGAATACCATGTTTGGTGAAGTTGAAGGCCAGCCAGCAAGGGCAAGGGAGACACTCGGTGAGAAGGATTGGCACAATCGCCACAGTGATGGACTCAAACATGCCAGAGATCGTGTGAGTGACACAGGACCTGTCAGGGCTTTGTTCTGTTGTATATAAGGTTGTCATGAGTTGGAGCTGACTGGATGGCAGCTATCTATCTATATAATAGGGTGTATGTTTATAATGAAAATACATGTTTTATAAATATAATATGCAGAGCATGTATTTTATAATACATAATGTCACATATGTAGACTGAAGTGAATTGAGTTCGTTTTGGTTGCAAGATTGTGTGAAACTGCATGGGATGGTTGGGGACGCCTCGCTGAGTTGAGAAAGCAGACTGGGGACACTTTGGCTCATGTTTTGGGAGAAGCATTTGGCTTTAGGAAAGAAAGGCCTATGCCCACTGCTGTCGAGTTGATTCTAACTCATAGTGACCCTAGAGGACAGAGTAGAACTGACCCGTAGGGTTCCCAAGGCTGGAATCTTTACGGAAGCAGACTGCCACATCTTTCTCCCGAGGAGCCACCAACGTCTTGGTTAGCAGCCGAGCACTTAACCACTACACCATCAGGGCTTCTTGAAAAGAGAGGCAGCAGCTGTTAATTCTGAGAGCTCCTTTAAAGATAATCACAGCTTTATCCCCAAGACTGTGGCCCCCAGACACCCTGCTAACTTAGAACTGAAGCCACTCCTGAAGCCCATTTTTCAGACAAAGATTAGACTGGTCTATAAAAACAAGCAATAACACACGTAAGGAAAGTGCTTCTTAGTTCAATCAAATATACGAGACCAAGTGGGTAACTCCTGCCCAAAAGTAAGACAAGAAGGCAGGAAGGGACAGGAAAACTGGACGAATGTACACAGGGAACCCGGGGTGGAAAGGAGGAGTGTGCTGTCACATTGTGGGGATTGCAACCAATATCACAAAACAATTTGTGTAAAAATTTTTGAATGAGAAACTAACTTGCACTGTAAACTTTCACCTAAAGCATAATGAAATTATTGAAGAATAATAATAATCACAGCTTCAAAACAAGAAGGAAACCAGAGGAAAGCGCCGCTTGACCGCCCACGTCCAGAGCAGTGGTGAGAACCGTCAGCGCTGACTGAGGGCCTCCTTGCTCCAGTTCAGCCCATCCTCCCAGCAGCACCTGCGTGGGGAGGCAGGTGTGGTTCTCCCTTCACAGGTGGGACAGAGCAGCTCCAAGAGGTCACAGGTTTGAGGGTCATGGCTGGTGAAGCCAGGCTTCCCCCTAGGTCCACCTCCAAAGCCCTTCCTGGAGCCCCCGACCACTGCGCAGGAGAGAAAACTCCTCAGGCTAGTATTCCAGCTCATCCTGTGGGATAGGAAGGAAAACCTCCAGACATAATTAGAAGGGTTTCGGAGCAAGTGGAAAGTTCTCAGGAAATTTATTATCATTAGAACTGGCCTTGTGCCTCCCGGGCGAGTGCTTGTGTGTTTATTGTATATACATTCGCCTTCCAACTTCCTATATGAAATTTTTTTCATTAAAAAATAAAATAAAAATCAGGGTTGCTTCCCCACGCGAGCTTTTCTTTCCGCCACTTGTTAATGAGAGTGAGGCTGCTCAGGCTGGAGAGGAAGAGCCAGGGATACTGGCTCAAGTTCTGGTGTGAATTTGGAGACTTTACCTAGCCTCTCTGTGCCTCAGTTTCCTCATCTCCAAACTGGGAGGGCGCAGAGAGGAGGGTATTGCTTGAAGCACCTCCGAAGCCCTAAGATTCTTTCTCTTGCCAAAGAAAACCCAGGGAGGCAGGACGACCTGTAGAGCCTCCAAGTGCCAGCTTTGCCACACCCCAGCCCTTGTGGGCTGGGCAAGTGACTTCCCTCTCTGGGCCTCAGTTTGCTCATCTGTCAAATGAATGTGATAATAAAAATACTCATCTTGGGTTACACATTACAGGATAAACCCTTCAGGAGAGTAAATTAGTTAATATATGTGCAGTGTGTGCAAAACCACTTGGTACCTAAGAGGGCTTGTCAAGTTCTGATGCTCCTAGGGAAGGCAGCTTCTTCCTCCCTCTCTTTTTCAACAAGTGGGAACATTAACCATCACTCTTGAATTGGTGGAAGCTTCCTGGGCCAACCCACCTCTTTTACTCAGGACACGATCACCACTCTACCCTCAACACTGGTCCCAAAATTTAGTTCAGGTGACGAACCACAAACAGAGGTGATAGAGACATTCCAGTAATACATACACATTGTGCGCATTTGGAAACATCTAGAAGGGCTGCTTTCATGAGAGGAGCTGCTGCCTTGGTGGGGGTGGAGGTATCCAGGGCAGAGATCAGTTCATGAAAAGGGTGGCTATGGGCACTGATGTGGGTGGGCTCCATCCCTGCTGAGGGGATGGTGGCACTGGTCCCTGGGTGAAGGGCGGGAGCTTCAGTGCCCGTGACCACCACCCCTCCCCACTCCCACAGAGCCTGGCTTCCCCTGGCCTGGGCACAGCAGCCCTACTTGGTGACAGGCAGGGCAACAGTGACAGTGAGGACCATAGTAGTGGCTAGTGGGTATTGAGCACTTGCTCTGAGTTTTTTAAAAAATGTGTTTAGTATTTTTCACACGTGACTCACTTAATTGCTAAAACAGACAATGAAGTGGGTACTAATATCCCCAGTGTACAGATGGGGAAACTGAGGTCCACAGCCACGTGGCCAGGAGGTGGGCCTAGGCATCTGGCTTTGTGGTCCTCGGGTTGGTGATGGTAGAAGCCCAACAAGATGAGGAGAAACATGCAAGACCTCTTCAGGCCCAGCCCGGACCTGGGCCACTGTCCTTCTGCCTTGTCCTATTGGCCAAGGTAAGTCACGTGACCAGACCCAAGCCAAAGAGCAGGGAAGTACACCCCACTCCTTTAGCATGAGAGGATGTAAAGACACGTGACAAAGGGTGTGAAGACAAGCAGGAGTGGAGAATTGGGGCCACTAATTGGGACATGTCCTCTTCCAACTCACCTTCTCAAAACCCAGTCTTCGCCGAGGAACTGATCAAACCACCCTTGCTGACTCTTGAATCAGAGCAACACTGACTACCTACCCCTGGAAGACCCTTGTGATTCATCGAGTTCCAGCCCTTTGGAAGGGTCCCTCACCAATATGTCTGATAGATGATCAGCATCCAGCCTGTCCACCACCACTTTCTGTGCCGAGCTCTCTCTTCCCCTCTGGGCGAGGAGGCCACCTTTGCACAGCCCATTTGAGATGTCGTCCTCCTCCCAAGTGCAGCCCGTGTCCTTAACCCCCTTCAGCTGTGTTCTGGTTTGCTCTCCTTTCAACTGGTCAGGCATCTCCTCCCGGGCCTTCTCTTCTCCAGGCTCAAATTCCCAGTGTCTTCAACCCCAAGAGACAGCTCGTAACACCACCACAGTGTGACGATTTACTGGGAATTTGGTATGTGCCAGTCTTTTGGTGGCATTAAGATACACATTTTCTTATTTAGTCCTCACAACCCGACTCTATCCCCACTATACATACAAGAAAACAGAGGCCCAAGGCAATTAAATACTTGCTACAGCCAACCTACAGACCCATAAGCTAAATAAATGCTCGCCTCTATACATATATAAAACAAAAAGATGGCTATTTTAACCATTTTTAAGTGTGTAGTTCAGTGGCATTCACCATGTTGTGCAACCATTACCACTATCAGTTTCCAGAAGTTTTTCATCAGCCCAAACAGAAACTTAGTACCCTTCAAGCAATAACTCCCCACTTCCCCCCAACCCCAGCCCCTGGTAACCAATAAACTTTGGTCTCTATGCACTTGCCTGTTGTAGATATTGAATGTAAATGGGATCGTGCAATATTGGCCCTGTTGTGCAAAGGCTTTTGACTGTGTGTTACTGTACACTGTGTGGCCAGAGTTAACCAATATGCCCCCAGGCAAGATTACCAGTTGCCATCCCCTTGACTCTGACTCATGGTGACCCTATGTCTGTCAGAGTAAACTGTGCTTCACAGGGTTTTCAATGGCTGATTTTTTGGAAGCAGATTGCCAGGCCTTTCTTCCGAGGTGCCTGTGGGTGGACTTGAACCTCCAAACTTTCGGTTTGAAAGTTGAGTGCATTAGCCATTCACACCACTCCAGACAAGGTTGTTGATGTTGTTAGGCGCCATCGAGTCGGTTCTGGCTCATAGAGACCCTATGCACAACAGAACAAAAAGCTGCCCGGTCCTGCGCTGTCCTCACCACCTTTGCTATGTTTGGGCCCATTGTTGCAGCCACTGTGTCAATGCATCTTGTTGAGCATCTTCCTCTTTTCACTGACCCTCGACTCTACCAAGCATGATGTCCTTCTCCAGGGACTTGTCCCTCCTGATAACAAGGTTAGACTCCCTCTATCATGTCTTCCTTCGCATCCTGCCTCTCTGCTTCAAAGCCTTTCTCTTCACACTCACAGATAAGTAGCTAATGTCTGTCGTCCGGTCAGACGTGGAGCTCCGTCATTCATGTCATCATTGTCCGGTGGTGCCACTGGCCACATGGCAAGTGGTGGAGCTGGGATGCGAACCCGAGCCATCTCCTGAACCTGCTTGCCGAATGCATTCTCCCTCTTGCTAGTATTCGGCCTCAACGGATCTTGGCAACAACTTCTGGGGTGAGCGGCGCCCCCAGCTCCATCCTGCAGATGCGGAAGGTGAGGTCCTCCTCTGGACACTGCATTGCATGAGGTTCCTCCTGGAATGTGCGTGTCCCTCAGGTGCTGACCCTGGGGGTACCCTTACCCCGGGCCTGCAGTGTCCACGGGGTCGAGGCGTCTGTTGCAGCACTGCCTCTCTCAAGGATGCTTGTCAAAACCGGGGACAGGAAGCCTTAGACAAACTCCAGGAAGAAGTCCGTCTCCCACTTTCCCAGAACCCGAGTGCTTCCATGCTTCGGGAATGTGTTGTTTTTGAACCTGGGCCCATTGTGGACCTGGACATCGATCAAAGGGAGCATTGTTTTCCCTAAAAGTGCTCGCACAGCCCAGCTCAGCAGGATTTCAGGTGCGGTGACTCAATGCTTCCTCTGTGGTTACCACCTTCCCCGTGGCCCCCTCGATCCAGACCCAGGCCCGCTTTCCCCGCGGCGACACTGTGACCCTGACCCAGGCCTGCCTGCCCCACAGACCCTTGACCTGGACCCCAGCCCTCCTTCCCTGTGGCGGCCCTGTGACCCAGACCCAGGTCTGCCTGCCCCACAAACCCTTGACCTGGACCCCAGCCCTCCTTCCCCATGGCAGCCCCCTTCACCTGGACCCCGCTTTCAGCGCTGGTCTCAGGCCCCATGGCATTGTGGTGGTGGAAGTTGTGGGACTTGGACTGGACCAGCATGGGTTTCCATCTGCCATTTCCCTTGGCTCAGAATTCACCTCCTGGTTCTGTTTCTCATGTTGGAGGTGGGGATGAGAACAGTGGGCATGACCCCACTTCATGGGGACAGTCAAGCTCACGTGAAGAAATGAAACATTCATGCCCCGTTCCTCGAAGGGCACTTGCACAGAGTAACCACCTGCAGCAAAGCTTTCAGCGCCCGGTCCTTTGCCTCGGTGCCACCTCAACGTTCAGTGGGTGATTCCCGAGCGCGCTCACAGCCGCCTTCCTGAAGCCCCTGCCCCTCTCTGCTGAGGGCTCCCTGTGGCTCACAGAGCCTGTTCTGGCCACTGGGGATTCAACAACCCCTGAGCAATCCTCCCCAGTGCGGGGCGGAGTCGGAGGATAAACATCCCAGCTCCCCCATCCTCGGGAGGATGATTCCCAGGTGTTCTCACATGGCTCCACAGAGGGTCCCCAGCAGGAGAGAGCTCATTCATCCCCCACAGACTGGCTTTCCCCCTTTCCCATCTCAGTGCCCCACCCCCTCCAGGTACTTCCTGGGATCACCCCCAAAATAACTCATTTGCACCCAAAGCCTTGTCCCTGGGCTTGCTTTGGGGGGACGCAACCAAGACAGTACTCAGTTTAGTCGCCACTGTTGTTAGCTGCTGTGGAGTAGGCTCTGATTCAGTTTGACTGGGATCTTTGCTGTCGTTGTTGGTGTGAGGGCTTCACACCTCAGTGATGGCTGGCTGGATACTGAGGGTGGAATAGCTTCCCCACAAAGAAAGTGCCTGTGCAATGGTGTATTCCTTTCTTTTTTTCTTTTCGTATTTTTTAATTCTGGTAGAAATATAAATAACAAAACATTTGTCATTCCAACCGTTTTTTACGCGTATAATTCAGTGACGTTAATTACGCCTGCCATGGTATACAACCATCACCAGTGTTCATTTCCAGATTTTTCCACCACCCTTAACAGTAACTCAGTGCACCTAAGGGAGTATTTCTTTCTTTTTTTAGTTTTAGATCTTCCTTTATGTTTTTTTTTTTTCTTTTTTTATTGTACTTTAGATGAAGGTTTACAGAGCAAATTATTTTCTCATTAAACAATTAATACACATATTGTTTTGTGACATTGGTTGCCAGCCCCACGACATGTCAACGCTCTCCCCTTCTCAACCCTGGGCTCCCCATTACCAGCTTTCCTGTCCCCTCCTGCCTTCTTGTCTTTGCCGCTGAGCTCGTATGCCCATTTAGTCTCATTTTGTTTTACGGGCCTGTCTAATCCTTGGCTGAAGGTTGAACTGGGAATATTTCTTATTAAAACATTTGTTGGGGCCCATGAAGGCCAGGGAAGGAGGCTCCAGCCTCCAATTTGATACACGTTAAGATCTTCATTCTAGATGAATCAAACCTTTCCGGTACTGAATCCGGCACCATGTATAAAGATGTGCAAAGTGCTAGAACCCCAGGGACAGCATCTGGGGACTCATGGACATAGTTGTTAGCAATGGTTGGTGGGGAAGCCCATCCCTCTCCTCCCCAAGCACGTGGGTGGTGTAAACGGTGAATGCACTCAGCTGCTAACGGAAAGGTTGCTGGCTTAATTCCACCCAGAGGTGCCTTGGAAGAAATGCCTAGCCACCTACTTCCAAAAAAATCAG
Organism: Dugong dugon; assembly: GCA_030035585.1. Taxonomy (NCBI): domain Eukaryota; kingdom Metazoa; phylum Chordata; class Mammalia; order Sirenia; family Dugongidae; genus Dugong; species Dugong dugon. The sequence continues at coordinate 32,644,235 of CM057478.1, forward strand.
CCACTGAAAACTCTATGAAGCACATTTCTATTCTGAAACAGATGGGGTCGCCAGGAGTTGGAGTCAACTCGACGGCACTTGGTTAAGCTGGGCGTTAGGCCCCCGCTTCCCTGGCTGCCTTACTCGGTGGCCACACCAAAGATGGACCCCGTGCAATGACACGGGGTTGTCTCGTGCCTGAGTGTTCACGGTATTTCTGCATCTGCTCTTGATTTCCCAACTGCAAACAAAACGCTCTTCTCACAGGCCCCGGAGTCGCCTTTCAAGATCCACTTAGCGTCACATCACAAAGACAGCTTTAAACAGTTCTGCTGGAAATATTGGACACATCCTTCCACTGACAGCGAGGTTTTGTGGGGTTGTCAAGCGTGGCCATGGGGCGTGGCTTTTTACGCTAATGGTGTACATGCCTGGCACCCTGACATGGGCGGGTGGGGATGTCGGTATTTGTTTTTGCCTTGAGAAAATGACGGGGGAATTGTGAGAATCAAAAGAATTTCCAGAGAGGCCCTCACCAAACACTTGCACATCTCTGCACGCCTGACCTTCTCCCCAGGCTGTTGGGTTCCTTCAGTTTGAGAGAAGGGTCTGTTTCTGTTCTGAAGAGCCTTCCTGGGCCGCCCGGTGGGAGGCGACCTGGCTGTGCATCTGGGTTCTGTCAGCCCTGCCAGCTCATCAGCACAATTGGGGAGCTCTTAACAAACACCCAGCCCCACCCGGACCCATGAGTCCTCTCCTCCGGGTGGGCCCAGCACCAGGGTTTTTGAGCTCTGCAGGGGATTCTGACCTGCAGGCACGGTTCAAATCATTTGTCTTGGTGTCCTGGGGCTGATGTAACAGAAATACCACACGTGCAGGGCTATAAAGAACAGGAATTTATTTTCTCTCAGTTCTGGAGGCTAAATCAGCGTCTCAGCTGTGTCGATTCTTTGTGTGAGCTTCTTTCGTATTTTCTGGTGGCTGCCAGTGGTCCTCGGCATTCCTTGGCATCTGCCTCTACCCTGTGTGTGCCACTGTATCTATTCTGTTCTTTTTATAACTCAGAGGTGATTAGGTTTAGGACTCACCCTTGTCTGATATGACCTCATTAGCTTGTTGCTGTCCAGTCAATTCTGATTCATAGTGACCCTATAGGACAGAGCAGAACTGCCCCATAGGGTTTCCAAGGAGCAGCTGGTAGGTTAGAACTGTCGACCTTTTGGTTAACAGCCAAGCTCTTCACCACTGTGCCACCAGGGCTCAATGACCTTATTAACATAGCAAAAAAAAAATAGTTGCCATTGAGTGGACCTTGACTCATGGAGACCCCATGTGTTTCAGAGTAGAACAGTGCTCCATAGGATTTTCAGTGGCTGATTTTTCAGAAGTAGATCACCAGGCCTTTCTTCCAAGAAGCCTCTGGATGGACCCAAACTTCCAACCTTTTGGTTAGCAGCTGCGTGTTAACCATTTGCACAACAAAAGAAAACCCCTATTTCCAAGCAGGGTCATATTAACAGGCACCAGGGTTAGAATTTCAACACATATTTTGGGGGACACAATTTAGTCCATAACACCATGGCTTTAGAACCACCCATGGTGGGGGGCAGTTGTTTTGCTCTTTGAAGAGAGAATAAGGTGGTCCCACAGCTGGGAAGGGGGTGGTCACTTGTCTGGGTGGTCACTTCCCGGAACCACCATGGGTTTCCATCCCTGCTGTGGTCACCGTGGACCAGGCACCATCTTCTCCACCCGGGCAATTCCCTTTCCTTGTTGGTCTCCCTGCTCAGTCTCTCTTCCCCTACAGCTTGTTCTCCCAGGATGTTCCATTCACAATGCAAATCTGACCATGCCAATGCCCTATGACACGTCTCTGTGCTCTAAGACAAAGTGTCTTAGTCCCTGAAGTCCCTGCTGTGGCTCTAAGACCCTCTGTGGTCTGGGCCTGCTGGTGTGATGGTGTGAGGCCTTGCTGCCTGAGGGTAGGCTCTGGAGCCAGTTGGCCTGGGTGCAGCCCTGCTCCGTCACCCTGAGCTGAACCACCTGGGTAAGTTAATTGACGTCTCTGTGCTTGAGCGTCCTGTAAGTAAAATGGGAAGACAGTAGACCCTCCCTCATAGACGGCCATGAGGATGCAATGACTCCATGCGTAAGAGGTGCGCAGAGCCACATCTGGCACATCACGACCAGCAATAAATATTAGCTATTGTGTCATCCTTCAGGAGTTTCCCCATCACATGACTCCCTCCTGTCCCTCTAACTCGCTTGCTCCTTCCACCCCAGGGCTGTGGCACATACTCTTCTCTTCCTGGGACACTCTTCCCTTTCTCTTTCCCTAGTTAACATCATTTCCTCCAGGAAGCTCTCCCTGACTCCCTGGTGAGAGCAGTGTTCCTGAAACACATCAGGACATCCTCTACTTCTTCCTCAGGCCACCGTGATTAGGATTAATCATTGACGCTCTGTGTGTCCCCCCAAAACATGACCTCTACCATGGCAAGGGTCATGTCCTTCTTATTTACTAAGTTCTCCCACTGGCACATAGTAGGTGCTCATTAACACCTGTGGAATGAATGAGGGGTGAAGGAATCACAATGTTGGCAAGGTGAGCAGTGCCCTCATGCCAGAGCCTCCACCACCTGCCCTGCCCTGGCCCTCGCTGCATGCTGTGCATCCGGGACCTGGCAAGGGCAGCCTCAGGCCCTCCGTTCCCTCCTCTTTGACAGCAGTCTCTGCCTCTGCCCCGGCCCCTGACCTGACTGGCTCCTGGCCGTCTGGCCTAGGGTCCACTTCCTGCCTGGAGTGGACTCTGTTGATTCATACTTAGGGCTCTGTTGCTCTCTTGCCTTTGAGATAGATATAGATAATTTATATTGACATATCTGTACATACATTTATATGTTTGCGCATATATTTATATGTTTGTAAGTACATTTATAAATTTGCACGTATATTTATATATTTGCATATACACATATATTTGTACATATACTTACATGTTTGTACATATATTTATACATACATTTATATATTTGTACTTAGTTCTCTATCTGCATTATGTATTTGTACATACCTTTATATGTTTGTATATACATTTATATATTTGTACATACATTTATATGTTTGCACATACATTTATATATTTGTATGTACATTCATGTATTTGTACATGTATTTATATTTTATGCAGCCTCATCTCACATCTCCTTTTTTCTTGAGGTGAAATTCACATCACATAGAATTAACCATTGTCAAGTGTGTGATTCAGTGGCATTAAGTACGTTCACAGCGTTGTGCATGCACGCACCATCTCTATCTAGTTCTACAACATTCTCATCACCCACAAGGAAACCCCACACCCGTTAAGCAGTCGCTCATCAAGTCTTTATGAGTATTAGCCATGATTATTTAATAAAATCCATTTGGCAAAGGAGGTGTGTGGGCGTGGCCCCCACCCCAGGGGCCTTGAACTCACAGACAGGGCCTACCCCTTGGTGGTGGTTGTTAGTTGCCATCCCGTTGATTCCAAGCCACAGTGAACCCTTGGTAGGTGCTCAATGAACACTATTGGTTCTGAACATGCCACACGACAACCACAGCAGCAAATAGAAGACAGATAATGCTGGATTCAATGGTACAGATTGGAAACGAGCAATTTGAGAAGGGCTTGAAGTTCAGTAGTTTCTGATATTGAAATATTAATAATATGGAGAACTAGCATTAAGCTAGGACTTACCACCTGCCTTACTCGTGTAGAGCTCACTCACGGAGTCCTCACCTGCCCGGCAGGGTAACTACTATTACCCCCATTCAGCCCAGAGGGAAACTCAGGCTCAGAGTGGGAGGGATCTTGACAAGCAAAGGCACCAAGATTCGAACCCAGGCTCATCTGACTCCAGAACCCCTTTCCTCACACCTCTCACACTTTCTTACAAACCCTGCAAGCCCCAAGGCAGGCTCCTGTCCTTTGATCCATGGGGACCGTCTTCGAACAGATGGACACTCCAGAGAGTTGCAAACTCCCCGGGTCCCCTAAGATTGCTCGGTCGTCTGAGAGGCTCTAGCCCCCAGACGGTATTTGTTTTTTGCCCTAGTGCGAGTATTTCCATTTGCTTTGGATGGAAAGAGATGCTTTGGAAAAACAAGCTTTTCTGTTGTTGTGAATATTTCAAAGAGACCCGCTGGCCACAAGATATCCGCTGGAATGCCGCACCAGGAACAGCGAGTTGTTTCAGATGTATTGATTTTTATCAGCTTTTGTCCCCATTCATTTATGAAAAATATCTGGCTCCCAAATATGGCACTTTGAAGGCACAAGTGATAAGTGACTGAATGTGTCATAAAAGTGATGGGAATCTTACCTACCCATGTGCTGGCCTGATGGAAAGAGATGCTTCTCCAGGGACATGGGCTCATGTCTGGGAATTTAGTGATATCAAGGAGTTAAAAGCGAAAGGCAAGACTGTAAACATTGAAAAGAACATACATTTGTTGTGTTCAAGCACATAAATACAGACCAAAAGCGACATTCTCTCTCCTCCCACCTTTTCTTTCTGCTTTGAACACTGTGATGTGATAGTGTGATGTCTTCAACAGCAGCAGCCATTTTGTGACCCTGAGGACAATCCTGAGCATCACTTGACAATTGTCTTATTCCTGCCACCAAAAAGCTACTCTAGGGGCAACAGTTTTGGGTAGCTGTGCTATGAAGGTTTTATGGCAACACCTGCCATCACTGTGGAGTAAATGGTTTGCATCCCACACAAAACAAGGTCCCAAATGAAACACAGATTGCCTTAATATTTCTCCAGTTTCTTTCTCAACAGTGGAGCACTTTCTGAGAAGCACAGGTGTAGGAAATAAAGTGGCAGGGCCTAGTGCTTATAGAAACCATACCTCATGTCCTGCAGGGCTTAGCAGGAGACATTTGGAGGTTGAACTAGAAGAAAGAAATGTCCCCAAGAAGAATTCACAGGGAATCGTGCCAGACTGCACCATTTGTTTCAGTAAGATCTCATCTGTACATGGCAAAGATCTGTTTCCCGTGTGAACAAAACTCCCGGGGTCATCCTGGCCCAAAGGCCACAGCATCTCCTCTATAACATTCCAGAGCTTTCCTAAGAGCATAGTCAACTCCTGAGAAGTTGACTCAAAACAGGTATTGAATGATGTCTTTCCATATTCGGCTTACTGAGTTCAACAAATCCTTTTGAAATGAGACGCTATTTGGTATCTCGGGTAATCAGCAAACTTCCTAAGAAAAGGAGAAATGATGAGTTTTCTAAATAAATCCTGCACGCACACCTTGATTGGTGCCTGTGGTGGTCACTGGGGGTGCAGTCACTGGGGGTGGCCTTCACAGTGCTTGCCCTCTCCCCTCTTCCACTCTGTTGCTTGCATACAATGTGTCCTGACTGGCCCACATCATTCAGTCTGCACGCTAACCCACATGCTTGGGTACTGAGCCCTGCAGAGTGCCAAGTTCTTGAACGCTGGCCATTTGCCCAAGCCTGCGTGAGCACTTTAGAAACATTGACTTCTGCTTGTCTGTCTGAGGTACTATTATCCCCACTGTGCAAAGTAGCTTGCCCAAGGTCGTCATTAGTAAGTGGTGGGGTTAGAGCTTGAACCTGTGTTTGTTCAAGTCTGGTGTTTGTGCTTCCAACCATCAAGAGAGCAAGAGGTGTGATAGCTACGCCTGAGCGTGCTTCACCCAGAGACGGGTCCTCTGCCCCCCTCTGCCTCCAGACCTACACAGGGGGGACCACCGAGGAAGTACCAGAGTGGGCATGCTGTGGCTCCCAGGTTGGGCACCTCTTACTACAGCAGCTAGAACATTCCGGAGACCAACTATGTCCCTCAAAGGCCAAAAGAAGGAGGCAGAGTCAACACATGTCAATACATAAAATTCAAGAGTCTCATATGGAGAGGTGGCTGGATGCATACATTCATTCAATCACTTCTTCACCAGATATAAGTGGGGCCTCCCTGTGTGCCGGGCCTAGGACTTGCACTGGGGATTCTGTGTGGGCCTGATGCCATCCCTGCCCTCACCAAACACCTTAGGATTCCTGTTCTGCCCGTGCCAAATACCCAAGAGAAATGAAAACACAGTCCACACAAAAACCTATATGCGTCTGTTCATAGCAGCACTATTCACAATAGCTAAAATGCAGAAGCAACCCATATGTCCATCAATGATGAACAGATACACAAAATGTGGTCCATCCATACAATGGAATAATATTCGGACATGAAAAAGGAACGACGTTCTGATACATACTACAACATGGATGGACCTTGAGAACACTATGCTGAGTGAAAATAAGCCAGACACAAAAGGCCACATATTGCATGACTCTACTTATATGAAATGACCAGAAAAGGAAAATATACAGAGACAGAAGGTAGATGAGTGAATGCCAGGGGCTGGGGGTGGGATTGTGGGGATGGGAGTGCTAGGGGGTAGGTGATGGCTAAGGGATAGTTTCTTCTTGCGGGGTGAAAATGTTGTACAATTAGATGGCTACGCAACTCTGTGAACGTACTAAGAAGTACTGAACTGTACACTTTCAATGGGGGCATTGTATGGTGTGTGAATTATATCTCAATAAAACTGTTTAAAGGGAGTGGAGGGCGTGGGAGGTTCCTGAGACGAAATACTTTCTCGCTCCATGTGACTTCCTGAAGGGACTGTTCTGGCAGCTTCTCCAAGGTTAGGAGACCCTTGAGACTTCCATACAGGAGCCCTTGGCTGAGATGGGTGTTCTGAGGCACATACTTTTGGAGGGGGTGGGCCCTGGGGTTGGAGGTTGGCTGATAGCATCTTGTCTTTCAAAGGAGTTTTGTCTCGCAAATGTTCCCCAGGGTGGGTGGATGCTATTAAGCTTTCGCTGAAGTCCTGAATGTCCTGAGATTGTGTCTCCATTTGCTGATGTCCGAGGGGCAGGCCCGGGGCGGGGGTGGGGAGTGGGGGTGGGGGTGGATGCTGCACCCCTCCTCACTGGGCTTGAGGGCTGCCCTGAGAAAATCCCAGCCACTTCCTGTCATTGCTCACAGACACCCACACACACCGCCCACTTCCTTATGCCCCCGGCTTTAAGCACAGTCTCTGATAACCTTGTGACCCAGAACAAATCTGTCTGGGATGTCCATCAGAATTCCCCAAAGTCCTGATGCTGTAACTTAAACTTCTCACTCACTTCAAAAGCTGACCACACGGAACCTTTCCTGCCTGGCCCGATGCTGCACACACTGAAGGCACTTTAGCTGGAAGCATTGTCTCTTTCCAAGAGAACTTGTCAGGCTATGTGAGCCTAAGCATCCTTGCCTTTCTGAGTTCTAACATTTAGCAAGGGCATTGGGTTTTGGCGCAAATGCTTAACATGCTTGACTGCTAGCTGAAAAGGTTGGAGGTTTGAACCCATCCAGAGGCGCCTCAGAAGAAAGGCCACTGGGTGGATTCGAACCACCAAGCTTTCAGTTATTAGCTGAGCACTTGGCCATTTGTGCCACCCATTGTTGTTGTGTCAATTCCATTGCTGTGGAGTCAATTCCAACTCATGGCAACCCCATATGTGCAGATAGAACTGCTCCATGGGGTTTTCAACGCTGTGACCTTTTGGAATCAGATCGCTGGGCCTTTCTTCTGAGGCGCCTCTGGATGGGTTTGAACCTCCAACCTTTCAGCTAGCAGTCAAGCACTTAACTGTTTGGCCACCCAGGAACACCTAAAAGCATTACAGATACAACTAAAGGCCTGTACTTCCTCTCTTTTCTCTTCTCCCCGCCCTGTATTTTCCTGTCCAGAGGTAACCTCCACCCAGAAATTGGGGTGTTTCTTTCCCGAGCATATTTTTATATTCTTACTACACACATAAGTACCCTAAGCAGTCCATACTCTCATTTCACAGTTATATCTTTAATTGTAAAAATGTTAACTTTTCTTGTTGTCATCCTTTTAACTGTTACCACTTGTCTAGTGGTCCTGGCTTCCTGTCTGGGGATATTTTCACCACCTCACACTGCCACCGCCTGTGTCAGCCCAACATTTCTCTCCATATCCCCTTGAAGTTTGTTAAAGGAAGGGGGCAGAAGCAGACAGGAAACTGAACTGAAGCACCAGATATATTTTTCCATTCAGTCTCCATAGGCACCCAAGAAGACAGCTATGGGAGCTTTCTTTCAAAGGTGAGGAGTCAACTGAGGCTCACCGAGGTTAAGTGACTCACCTAAAGTCACAGAGGTAGTAAGTAAAACCAAACCAAACCCGTTGCATTGGTCAGTTCCACCTCACAGCGATTCCACGTGACAGAGTAGAACTGCTCCATAGGGTTTCCTAGGCTGTGATCTTTACAGCAGCAGATTGCTAGGTCTTTTCTCCTGTGGAGCAGCTGATGGGTTTGAAGCACCGACCATCAGTTAGCAGCTGAGCGCTTAACCACGCTGCCACCAGGGCTTCTTAGGTAGTAAGTAGCAGAACAAAAACGCTGATTCAGGTCTGACCCTAAACCCATGCTTTTTTCCCTAGGATGAGGGAAGGGGTCCAGCTACACCATCCCCGAGCAAGCATCAAGCTCCCTCTCCAGTCCTGAACATGCACATGTATCAGGTGGGGTGAGATGGGCCATTTTGCAGCCAACGGGCAGGGCTGGGTGGGAAGGGGTGGTGGTGGTGGTAGTAGTTGTGGTGGTGGTGGTGGTGGCTGGAGGCTGTATTCACAAGGGATGTCTTCCCAGTCTCTTAGATGCAAACGGTTCCTCTTCAGAGTCCGGAAGTCATGCTGCTGAGTCCATCCATGAGGAGACTGGTGCAGAACATGAATTCCTGACTGATTCTAGCTGAGCTGCAGCCCAGTCCTCACATGGGTTTATCTTTATGTGGCACAGACTTTCTAAACACTTTGGCATTGCTATGAAAATCAAGATAAATTCTGGCAATCACAAGAACCTGACTCACTCATTATTCCTGTTCATTGTGAATTTAGGAAATTCCTCCAAATGGCTTCCATGGGCTCCAGTGCGTGGGCTTCCTAGTGGCCTCAGCCTTGTGTCAAGTCACCTCTCACCTGTCAAAGAGGCCTGTCCAGATTTCTCCAGCATCTCTGATCAGACACACTGGAAGGAGCTTGACTCTCACCACTGCCTGGACCTCCTGCTCCAAGATCCACCTGTGCTCTTCCCCAGCTTCCATCCATCTCCCTCACTGTATTGTTTTTGGACTATGGTAAATGAAGTCTTTTTTTTGCTCTCTAAAGTGGATGGAAGATTGTCTAGGGACAGAAGCTTCAAGGTTGGCTTTGATGGCGAAAAACGAATGTCAGAATCTCCATGTTGTCTTTCACTCTGACCCTTTCTTGGTGTGAGACAAGGAGGATGAGCAGGAGGAGAGGAAGAGGAGGAGAGGAGGAGGAAGAGAGGGAGAGGAGGAGAGGAGGAGGAGGAAGAGGGGGAGAGGAGGAGAGCAAAAGGGAGGAGGAGGAGCAGAAGAGGAAGAAAAGGAGGGAGAGGGAGAGGAAGAGGAAGACTCACTCCCATCATCATGTCTGAACTTCAGACACAGGATGGAGCAAAGGGGAAAATAAGGACACATGTCTTCCCTTGTAGGGTACAACCTGAGAACCGGACATGACTCTTGCTCACACCATTGGCCATAAACTACCCAAGACAGCACGTCTTCAGTTAGGATGGAGCCTGGGGCAGTAAGTCTCCAGGAAGGACAGCCATGTGCCTAACTGAAATCAGTACTACCATTGGACAAGGGAGAATGTTGAGAACCAGCCATTTCTGCCATCTCGGCCATCAGGCTGGCTTGATCTGGAGACAGATATTCTACATGAGAAGCCTCGAGGATTCAGTACACACAGACCTATCCCTCAATGTGCAGCCAAACTGTCTCCCTTTTTCCCTGTCTCTTCTCACTGCAAGTCCACTCTTCCACTGTCGTTGTTTGGATTCCCTCCGAGCAGACCAGAGTTAGTTTGGGTGAAGTGTTTTATTTGGGGGTGACCTCGGGAAGCGGCAGGGAGTGTGGAGGTGAGACAGGGACGGGAGGAAACAACACAGGGTGCATTACCGATCAGATTACCACTGTGGGAAATGGGGCACATCCCTCTGGGGACCTACGGGAGACTGTCCGAAGAGCCCTGCTCCTACACAAGCAGTGAGGAAGTTGGGGTTTTATCCACCAACCCTGTGCTGGATGTGGGCTGTTCCCAAGGACAGAGACTCCCTGGCCTTTCTGGCCTGCCTTCCTGTGAGTGGGCCCAGCACCCTCTACAGCTGGAGGAAGCCCCCAGGAACAGGCTGCGACCTTTGCCTCTGACAGTGCCTGCCTGGGTTCGGGGTGTGGCCTGGGCAGGACACCAACAGCAATGCCACAGCCCTGGTCCGAGCCACCCTTTGGAGGTTGGGATCTTTGAAGCTATACAAAATCTCCCCAGGTTCCCAGGAAGCCATTCCAGGCCTCCAAGCAGCAAGCTGCTATACACGCTTTGTGGCTCCGAAGACTCTAGAGAAATCGCTGATGTTGAGGGCAGATTCTACCACATGGCCCCTGAGGAGGTTTGCTCTGCTTAGGGGGCAGCCTCCCGTCTGACATTCTCAGGGCGTTCACTCTAGCAGGCCTGCTGCTCAGGAAGACAGTGGCAGAGGTGGCAGAGGGGGCTTGCGTATAACTGGACGCTCAAGGTCAATGGGGCAACAACAGCAGGAGGAAGTCTGCGCCAAGGTCACCCGCAGAGGTACCGACAAGGGTTGCCTTGGAAAGACGCGGTATCTGAACAAGTGCCTCAGTTTAGAGTCAGGCGGGGGAATTTCCATCTTTGTGGGACCCTCTTCCGCTTATTTTACAGCTTACAGCTGCTTTTGGTTGGAACACACTGGGGGGCGGGGAAGGCACTGCCCTCTTTTCAGCTCTTGGGAGGACTGGAGGTGAAGCAGCTCACCTGAGATAGATGGACAGGAAGTGGGGAGTGGATTCCACCCCACCTCAACTGTCGGGACTGGAGACAGAGACTCGGGCTCTGTGACGGTTATCACGCCTATTTTAAACCTGGGGGCTGTGGGGCCGCGGAGGAGGGCGGCCTCAGACTCACAGCGCAAACTCAGAATTTGAACGCCGAGGAGGAGGAGGAAGAGAGGGGGAGGAGGAGGAGGGCTTCAGCGCTTGAGACCCCAGAACGACTTGCTCGCCACCCTCCCTCCCCCGGAGAACAATCCATTTAAAACTTCTGCGCTGTCTAGACTTGTTATCTGGGCCCTAATTCCTGCGAGCCCAGCGCGGCAGTGGCGGGGCGGTCGAGATAGCAAGAGGGTGAAGTCATGGGCATAAATCCCACGGCAGGAAGTTGACTCTGGGGACGATGGATGAGTGTGGGGCTGGTGCCCGCTCGGGGGGCAAGATAACAAGTCTAGACTCCACTGGCCATTTCCTCCTCTTCCTTTAGGTGTCGTATCGGCCGGCTTCCTGCCTTCCTGCGCGCTCTTCCCGTGCCTGGCGGGAGAACCCGCCGCAGGAAGGCCCTGTTCCTTCCAGGTTTCATGGGCTGCCGGGGACTCTGGGCCGCGGCTGGGCGTGGGTGCCTTCTCTGAGCCACGGCAACGGCGGGGCCCAGAGGCCTTTCTGGAAAGGCCATGCTGCCTCTGTCACTTTGTCATTTGTGAGAGTTCAAGGGGTCAGGGGAAAAATGACGTTTTCTCCCGCCGGTATCCAAAGGTCAATGGAAGGTCAGTGGTGGGACTATGAGGACACAGGCTGATGTCAAACAGACCCAGAGATTTCCACGAGTCCTGGGGAAAGAAGGAGCACAGAGCAAGTCTTATCTAAGGCGGCCCCTGGGAGCTGCAGAACGTTGAGCAACCTCCTGTTTCCGGAAAGAGTGGCTTATTTCATTGGCCCGTGTGCATGCTGGGTGATCCTGAGCCCTGGAGCAAGGGTGGGAAGATAGGTCAAGAGGTCATGTGATTCAGCCCCCTGCCTCCGGGCAGGATTCCCCTAGTCGAGTAATGTGTGTTCCCAGAATCAGGGACCCAAGTGGAGGAGGCAGGAGAGGGAACAGCCTTTGTGAACACCTGTAGGGAATGAGGTGGTAATCCCTGCCAGCTGTTTCCAGTCTCAGAGCTCTGCCAGCACCGTGGGCTTGAACAACTGTACTGCAATGTGTGGGGAACATCTGTGCCGAAGGATACCCCATATCAGTAGAACAACCACTGCCACTGCGTCAATGACAACCACATCAACGACAACAATATAGTGAAAATGTCTTGAGCACTTACCATGTGCTGATATATGTCGAGTGGCTAGACATACCTAAAATCTCATTTACTCATCAAAGTAAGCCTATGAGTCCATGAGACTCATGTTGTGTGCTGTTGAGTCAATTCCAACTCATAGCGACCCTATAGGACAAAGTAGAACTGCCCTGTAGGGTTTCTCAGGCTGTAATCTTTATGGGAGCAGATTGCCAGGTCTTTAGCCCAAGGAGCCACTGGTGGGTTCAAACTGCCAACCCTTCAGTTGGCAGCCAAGTGCTTAACTGTTTCACCACCAGGGCTTCTTCAACGGAAACTAGCAAAGAGTAAAACAAGTGTCCTGCCCTTTGTGTAGAAAAGGGCCTGTCCTAAAGTGATTACATGCATGAGCATGTATGTACACATCTGTGTGCATACTTACCTGTGTATATGTGCATATACACTTAACACATGTAGACATATATGTTTATACACTTACACATGTACCATGTGAATGTATGACCTCGAAAAGAAAAAAAAAACCCAGCTCCATCTTGTCCTCTACACTTCCTTGTTCTCATAAATAATAAGCTGACTCCCTTTGTTCCAGTGAACCACACCCAGTCCTCCCTCCCACCAGATGTTCCCTTTGAGTCTGTGTGCAGCAAGTATCCCAGCCAGAGTCACACCTGAGGTGCTCAGAGTCCCTCAGCTTCCCCTCCTGACCCCCATCTGGTGCCGGGACCGAGGTGCTAGGCTGTGGTGCCGGATAACACGCAGGCATGGATTGAATCTCCCTGCGCTGTGATCTGGAACCCCATGCGGAAACCACATCGCCCTCCATCCACCAGAACCCGAAGTACAGTCAGCTGCTTGTGGGCACAAGTGTTCTTTCAAAAGGTTCACCCATCTTCTCTGAGGCAGGATGAGGGGTCCAAGGGGATGACCAAGGACTCATCAGTGTGCCCACTGAGAGATACAGGTCAGGGGTGATCTCTGGATGGGCAGTGGGGCTGCGCCGCCAGCCCCCCCGCCCCCGCCACGTCTGCTAAAACCATCAGGGCCCCCTGGCTTCTCAGCAGCAGTCCGTGTCTTCTTAGCACCCAGCTCAGGTTACCGACCTCCGAGCAGCGGTACCCCCTGCAGATTCCGAGGCTGAGAGGACTTTTCAAGATTAAAATAAAGAGGGGTGCTAGGCCAAAGGGATGGGCAGGCAGGAGGAACAAAGGGCAATTTCCCTTCAGAAACAGGTTGTCTGGAGGTGTGGGTGCAGGGACGTTTGCTCTTGCCCCTGAGGGCTCCGGGGGCAGTCCTGACTAATGGGAGCTCCTGTGCACGTGAGGCCCTGGGAACAAAATACAAAAGGGGGAGAGAAGGAGAGAAAAAGGGAGGGAAAGAGAGAAAGAATGGGAGAGAGAGGGTAAGGAGAGGAAGACAGGGAGAGACAGAAAGAGAGAGAGAGAGAGATACAGATAGACAGAAAGGAGAGAGAGAAGGAGAGGAGAGAGAGAGAGAGAGAGAGAGAGATGTTCCCTACTCAAGCTGATAGAAGGCAGCGTGGTCGGGACAGGCGATGCTCTGGGCCTCTGTTTTCACACTGTAAAGTGGGAGCAATAATTCCTCTTTCTTAAGATTGCCTCAATGAGTAAGTGTGCTGCTGCAAAGGACTTGCATGGCAGAGAAGGTAGCAATAGTAGCTCTTTATGTATCTGTATTGATACCTGTATCTATATCTACACCTACATCTATATATTTTGCCATCATCTGTATCATATCTACATCTATCTATATCTATGCTCAACAACATTTATTGAGTGCCTACTGTGTACAGACACTGTTCTAGGTATAGGAAATCCAGTGTGAACCGTACAGACATGAACCCTGCCCTTATGGAGCATACATTGTTAAGGAAGAATATGGTAAACACGAAAACAAATGTGTCATTACAAAATGAGAAAAGTGCAGAGAAGGTAGGCAATCCAAGAGGGCATTTTTTTTTTTATTGTGGTAAAATATATATAACATAGAATGTGCCATTTTAACCATTTTTAAGTGTACACTTCAGTGACATTAATTCATTCACAACATTGTACAACCATCACTACCATCTTTTTCCAAACCTTTTCATCACCCCAACTCAATACCCTTAAGCAATAACTCCTCTTTGTCCCCTCACCCCAGGCCCTGTGCACTGATTTCCTGGGGTGGCCGTAACAAAGCACCACAACATGGGTGGCTTATAAGAACAGAAATGTATTGTCTCACAGTTCTGGAAGCTGGGAGTCCTAGATCAGGATGTCAGCCATGTTGATTCCTTCTGAGGCTCAGAGGGAGAATCTGTTCTTGCCTCTCTCCCAGCTCCTGGTGGCTCCAGGCATTCCTTGGCTTGCAGCTGCAGCATCACATGGTGTCGCTCCTCTGTCTCTGTGTCTCTCCTCCTCTTTTATAAAGACACCAGCCATATAGGATTGGGACACACCCTACTCCAGCATGACCTCATGCTAACTGTTAACATCTTCAAAGACAGTATTTCCAAACAGGGTCACATTCACAGGTACACAGCTTAGGGCTTCCACATATCATTTTAGGGGACACACGGGTAACCTCTAATCTGGTTTCAATTATAGCTCTTTCTGGGCCTGGTTCTAAGAACTGTACCTAGAGTGATCCCCTCAATCCTCACAGAGAGACGTAGTGGGGTCCATCTTTATGTCTATTTTACAGATAAAGAAATGGAAGCAAAGAGACATCCAGCACCTCTTACAGCATGTATGTGGCGGAGTCCAGATTCAAACCCAGGCCGAGGCTTGGTATACGTCCATCCACCTGCTGTCTGTGGCAAAACCTCCCTCCCCAGGTGACTGGAAGGCTGAGGAGAGCTGAGTTTCCCGCATCACTCAAGTTCCTGTCTTTGCATGTAAACGTTGATTTAATGCCCGTGGCTGCTTCTCAGCCTCCATTTAACCTGGAGACTGGCCTTTCTCAAGGCCCAGTGAGAGAGGAACCCATCCTTTCTGCAATCTCTAGGGAGATTTATGCTGCTTGGCGGGCCGGCCATGGATTATTACATTTCCTTCTCTTCCATTAATCATGCTCCAGGGCTCATTCCTCCTGACAACCGGGAGCCAGGGTCTGCAAGCCAGCATCAGCACAGGGGCTACTGGCCGCAGCTTATCTTCGGCAGAAAACACAGTGCTCCCTGCAGAATGGGCAGTGGCCGAAACCCCCACCCTTCCCATGGAGGGCAGCCCACTCCCACTGCAGGGGCAGCTCTGATGGGTTTACTAGCACAGTACAATGGGCACTGCAGAATTCACCGGAACATCTGGTCCAATATTACGCGAGGAACAATTACAACCTCTGTCTTCTTGTCAATATTTATTGAGAATTTACAATGATTTAGGCTCTGTGTTGAGCACCTGGCTTTCATTACCTTATTTGTCTCCAAGTCCTTTGGGGGAGATACAGCTTATCGCCCTTTTATACCTGAGGAAATGGTGGCACAGAGAGGCTGGAGGGAGGCAGCAAGGCCACGCAGTTGGCAGGTGGTACAGTTAGGGGTTTAAGCACAGGTTAATCCCGGGGCTGGGGGGCAGTGGTGGTTCAGTGGTAGAATTCTCGCCTTCCATGAGGGAGACCCATGTTCGATTTCCAGCCAATGCACCTCATGCGTGCACAACTACCACTTGTCTGTCAGTGGAGACTTGCGTGATGCTATGATGTTGAACAGGTTTCAGTGGAGTTTCTAGACTAAGACAGGTTAGGAAGAAAGGCCTGGCGATCTACTTCTGAAAATTAGCCAGTGAAAATCCTATGGCTCAATCTACAACCCATGATGGGGAGGGCACAGGGCTGGGCAGCATTTCTCTCCATTGTGCATGGGGTCGCCATGAGTTGGGACCTACTTCATGGAAGCTAACCGCCACCACCACTCAGGGCTAGTGCTTGGTGCTGTCCTGCCTGACCCAAGAAGGGCTTGGTACTCGGCCCACTCAGTGAATAGACATTTATTGATTATGTGTCCAGTCCCTTGGCCCCTAGCCCCTCCTCTGCTGTGGTATCACTCACTAACTTGCCAAGTCATCATTGCCTCTGAGGCATGTCGAGGGCTCCATGCTTGACATGCTGCAGCCCGGGTCCTAGGGGTGCCAGTGACCCCAGTGTAGGGGTGTGTCTCAGCCTGCAGAGCTTAATTGCTAGAATTCTGCTAGAAAAGGTGAGTGTGGCATGGTGGGTGGCAGGGTGGGAGGGCGCCCTTCTGGGATCCCAGAGATGGAGAGGACGGGGCTGCAGTCCTTAGGAAGCTTCAGGGGGAGAGGAGGGGGCAGACATGTGGCCCTATGATTAGGGTTTGGGACAAGAGCAGTGAGGGAAGGAGAGGAAGCCCCAGGTACTCCCAACATGCATTTGAACTGAAACAGGAAGTGTGAGGGGCAGTTAGGTTCTGTTGTGGGTTGAATGGTGTCCCCTCCCAAAAGAAATGTTGAGGTCCTAACAACTCAACATTGCTTGGAAACAGGGCCTTTGCAGATGTCGTCAAGGTAAGATGAAGTCATCCTGAAGTAGGGTGGGCCCTAAATCCAATGAATGATGCCCATGTAAGAAAGCCATGTGAAGGCACAGACACACAGGGACACACGGGGAGAAGTCCATGTGATGACGGGGGCAGAGACTGCAGCGACCCTGCTACAAGTCAAAGATTGCCGACAGCCACCAGGAGTGGGAGAGAGGCATGGAACAGGTTCCCCCTCAGAGCCTCTAGAAGGAACCAACACTACCAGCCAATGCCTTGATATCAGACTTCTGGCCTCCGGAACTGTGAGAGAATAAATGGCTGTTGTTTGTGCCACTTTGTTCCAGCAGCCCTAGGAGACTAAGAGGAAGGGGAGGGGCAGGTGCTTCAGGCAGGGAGCCAGTCTCTGCACAGGCATGGAGGTAAGAGGACAGGGTCCCTTGGGAACTGCAAGGAGCTCAGCACGAAGCTCAAGAGGACAAGTCAGGGTGGAGAGGAGAGTGGAGCTGGCCTGGAGACAGGGCAGCCAATGGACTACGCCATTCCTTAGACAGCGGCATTGAGCTCCAGCTGAAGGGGCTTGCCCAGTGCCTGCCATATTGGCTGGGTCCTCACTGTCTACTGGGATGTTGACTCCCTGAAGGCTGACACTGTCTCTGTCGCCTCTGCATTCCCTGCACCGGGCAGGTGACACAGTAGGCACTCAAGGCAGAGGAGATGCCTGGTTGCAGAAGGCTCATGGTGGCACTTATAGATACTTGGGTGGCCAAAGTATCCCCGGGTATCTCTGGGGAACAGCTCGCCCAGCAGCTTGTCTGAGTGGAAGAAACCAGGGCATGGCTGCAGATGTAGTCCAGCACCCCGAAGAAGACAACCTTTTCCTGCTGGTGGGGGCAGATGTGATAGCGATGGCAGAGCTGGTTTTTGCAAAGGCTGTTATTTTACTGACCATCCTTGCTTGTCCTTTAGGAGGTGACGAGCCATTTGCCCCAAATCAAAGGCTCACAGGATCTTATAGCAAAAATGGCCCTCACTGACAATCTCATGAGTCCAAATGCTTCATCACTGTTTCTTCTGACCTCGTTGCCCCCTCTCGCAGGGACTGCCAGTAGTTCCTCTCCTCTTTCTGGAAATACTGCTAAATTATGTTTCTGTTTCCCAGCCTCCCCTGCAATTAGGTGTGGTCATGTGACCGAGTTCTACCAATGGCCATCAAAATCTCCTTGCAAGATCCTCTTTGCTCTTTCCTCATTTCCAGTGAAATGCAGAAGACTCTGAGGCCTTAGAAGACCACAAGACCGAATTACTGCCTGGAGGAGAGCTGCCTGTTGAGTTAAAAACACTTATTTGGAATTTACGTGATTGAGATGTAAACTTCTATGGTGTTAAGCCACTTTTATTTTGAGGATTTATTTGTTACAGCACCTAGCATTATCCTGAGTAATACATCTCCCTGTTTTGAAACATTTTTGCCTCCCAGAAAACTGAACTTATTTCAGAATGAATTCATTGTTCCATTATGTCAATTAAACACATATGTAACTTCAAGGTAAGTTGGCAATTTTTGAAGCAGCTATAAATATTTTAGCTTTCACAACTACCTCCATGAGCTCTTTAGGCTTGGGGGCACCTGAGAAGAGGGCCATTGATCTGGTTGACATAGAAAGCAGACAAGACATAGAGAGGGTATGTGATTTGTCTATGATCATACAGATGGGGTGGCTGAGTCAGGACTCTACCCCCTGGGCCTCAGGTAGAGTTAGGTTGTGCCTGCATTCTCCCAAACAATTGGCTGAAATTTTCCCTCCATTTTTATCTGGAAGGTTTCTCCTATTGAGGTATAGCCTTCAACTTTGAAGTAAAATTTTAGGTCCTTCCCTCCAGGAAAGCTGTTTGGCGTGAAAGAATCAAAAATGTATATCCTCATCTTTTCATGCCATTAACCATTTTTCAACATTATTTTCCATGCCTGTATCATGTTCATTTTTATATGTACATCAGACTTTATACAGCTGATACTCTTGGACATTTAGTTTTCTCCCCATTTTTGAAAAGCAACTGTGCTTCCAGGGAAATTTTCATGTTTTGGAATCCTTCATTCTTATTTCTTATCATAGTGTGGCTTTTCAGAACTGCTTCCAATCTAATAAATTTTGTAGGATTTTGTCAAGACCCCTTCATCTTAGTTTTTAACGTGGGGTGCTGTGCTTGGCCAAAATGAAAGCAGTCCTGTCCAAGTGAGGGGTGGGGCTTGTGCTGTTCAAACAAGGTCTCAGCTAGGCTGAAGGAAGCATGTCCTCTTATTCCCACCGCCCAGCTCAGAGACAGGGGAGAAGGAAGCAACTAGGAGCCTTGCCAGGTGAGAAGTGTGATGGTGGCCAGCGTGTGTTGTTCTGTAAATATTCAAGACCAGCTAATCAGTCACTTCCAATGTCATGCCTTGAACTTTGAGGAGTCTGACTTTGTTTCCTTGGCTTAAAAATTAAGTTCAAAAGTAATGTGCATAAATACCCTTTTTAAAAAAAAAAATTAGAGTTCACCAATTCCACTCCTCCCACTCCTTGTCACCTTCCTCTTCCCCCAGAATTACGAGGTTGCTAAATGTGAGTGGCAAGCATTCAACTATTAGCCAAAAGGTTGACAGTTCCAACCCACCCAAAGGCTCCTTGGAAGACAGGCCTGGCGATCTGCTTCTGAAATGTCACAGCCTTGAAAACCTTACGGAGCAGTTATACTTTGCACACATGAGGTCGCCATGAATTGGAATCCACTAGACGGCAGCTACCAACAGCAATGTATTTAGGCCTTTTTGTGGTAGCTAACTGTCACAGACATATACACGCGGCCACAGGAAATACTTGATGGTGGTTTGTGTGTGTGTTTATATGAATCACATCACACTATATGTCTCAATCTGCAACTTCGGTTTTTTGAGAGCTGTTTGTGTTACCATGTACAGATCTAGCTCATTCTTCTAAATGCCTTTAGTATCCATTATCAGAATAGTTTTAAAAGCCTGATAAAATGCACAACAGTCCCAATGGGAAGGCCTTGGAAAACAAAGTCTCCCTGATTTTCAGAGTTGCCCCCTATTTGAGGTCAGAAGCAACAGATGCCAGAACATACGTAGGAATCAGGAGGAACAAAACCTCAGGGTTCAGCAGAGTCTACCGGAAAGGAATCCATCACAGACTAATGAGAGGAGGGAGGCCAGAGAAGAACCAATGTGCTTAAAATACTTCAAATCCAAATTCAGCAGCAACAGCAATACTTGGCAGTCCTATCTACCACGCCAAAACATCTTACCTCATTCAGGATCATCACCATCACCTTTGATAAGGAAGGAAATAACCTATTTCTATTTCAAACACAAGGTGCCCTGGTGGCATAATGGTTAAGCGCTTGGCTGCTAACCGAAAGGTCAGCAGTTCGAACTCACCAGTGATGAAAGACTGCAGCCTAGAAAGCTCTATGGGGCAGTTCTACTCTGTCCTGTAGGGTCACTATGAGTCAGAATTGACTCAACAGCACACAACACAACAACATTTTAAAGACAAGGAGACAGCAACTCAGAAATGGTGAATAATTGGCCCCAAGTCACACCACTAGTAAGACGGTGGACTTGAACCTCGGTCCTTCTGCTTTCAAACCCCAGGGCCTATGGGTTGGGTGAGCGCGCACTGGTTTGCCTGTTTTCGTGTTCAAAATTTTGAGGCAGATAAAAAAGCAATGAGGTAGAGAGTGACTCATTGAGACTAGATGTCGTGGTGGTGAACAGTGACCTGGGTCCCACCCAGGGCTGGCATGGTCCCCAACACTTGGCTGCTGGAGGGGAGCTGACCCCCTTAATGGAACCTAGTCAGCCAGTCCCACCCCACCAGGCTTTGAGCTCAGTGCTTTGACAAGGTGGAACACCACCGTGAATAACAGGGGCCTATCAGACATTCCCCACTGAGAAAGCTTAGAAGTTCAGGACTCATGACTTTTGTTTTTCTAAATCAGAGAGGATTCAAGGTTATCCCCACGCTAAAGTCACTTTCACTCACATTCCAAAGGGTCTACTTGAGTGGGAGACAAAGGACTACAACTACAGCTCCCTGCTTGGAGATCACATCTAACCACCATGACCTAGCCAAGGGCCTCTCCCCTGAGTCTGAACGGGAAAAGTTGGCCGTCGATAATATGCTCTGCAGTCATAGGGACAGGCGTCTCCATTCTTTCCACCCCTACTACAGAGGTCACCACCAGAGGGTCTCAGGGCAATACTGCCTGTGGCCAGCGCGGCATTTTATATTTGAATGGCCAAGTGTATAACCACTGCACCACCCAGGGATTCTGGCCACAGACCCACAGCTCTCTATTTTCTCCCCAACATGGGGCCAAGCGTCACTTGCCATTCATGTCCTCCCACCTGGCTTGCATCACTCATGTCACCTGCTGGCCTAGAAGACCTTGGCGTTTGCGAGTCTTAGTCTTTTATTGAAGTGTTGATGGCGGACACTTAACAACAGGGTTCTTGCCAGCAATATGGCGCCTTGGTGTGGAATATAAGATGGCACCCCCCCTGGGTGGACAGATGGTTTGAAGGTGCCCTCTCTGGGCAGCTCTGTTACAGAGGAGCACACCTTCCTCCCGGGCCCCCATGCCAGGGTGCAGGACATGGCATCACCCCAAACAGTGGCTCCTTTTAACAGGTGGTTGGGTCCAAGAGCCCAACTGCAAAAGGGCAACACCGGCCACGTTTATTAAGCTCATACAGTTTAATAACAGTCTGCTAGGGCCGAGGCCTGGGGACGGAGTCTGGTCGCCTCTCATCATGTGATATGGGAGTGGTAACAAATGCCCTCTCTCCTCTTGCAGGCTGGATTTCCTGCCTGGTGCGGGGGTGGGGGCCAGCGGGTAGGGTTTCCTCCATCCCCTTCCCCACTCCCTCTCTCCCAAACCATCCATCAGTCCCCGACTCACCTGTGAAACCCAAGGCTGGGAACCACAGAGCTATTCCGTTACGAAATCAAGATTTATCGGAACATGACAGGACTGGCGGGCTTTTATGGCATGCGTGGCGCCAATCCCTTCTGCTCCCCGATTTGTCCCTGGTGGGGCGGGGAGCGTTTTACGACTGCCAACACCACTCCATCTGCTCTGAGCTTGTGGCATTTTTACAGTGAACACAAAAAGTTCAGCTTCACTCAGGCCCTGGGGCTGGGTTCCTGTTTCACTGTTGAGCGCTCATCCTTCTTCCCTCTGGAGAAAGACCCCAGCTCCAGCCCCCCCAGCCCAGCTTGGCCTGGTGTGAGTGACATTCCAATCGTGTGTTGACAGTGCCGGGAACTATCTGTTT
Organism: Dugong dugon; assembly: GCA_030035585.1. NCBI lineage: Eukaryota > Metazoa > Chordata > Mammalia > Sirenia > Dugongidae > Dugong > Dugong dugon. Next base: position 32,666,298 of record CM057478.1, read on the forward strand.
TCCAACCTGCCTGCTGGCCTTTCATCTCCCAGCAGAAGCCACGTCGGGTGTAAAGAGGGGGTTTTCATCTCATGAACTAATCCGTTGACTTCTCCACAAAGGCGCCAATGACATCCAAATTGCCTGTGTCTCTGAAAGAGAGACGACCTGAGGACCATTTGGAACCTCTTGAAAAGGAGGTCAGGGCCTCCTGGAGGTACCAGGGGACCGCCGGTCCTGGGACATGGGGAGGGGCTGCAGCCGTGGCCAGGGCACTGGCCATTCTTTAATGATCTAGTTAAAAAGTTAAATCGTGTGTACATTAAATGGAGCCCATCAGGAAATTGGAAGCTATTGGACACACTGTGAATTCTGCCTCATCCAACACCCGTGCGCCCCACTGCTGCGTGTCCTGGGCCAAGAACTCTGAAGCACTTTTATTTTATCCAATGCTGGCATTTGCTTTCTATTTCCTCAGTGAGTGGCCCCTTCTTTCTCTGTCCAGTGCCTGGCTCTGGGGTGGGGAAGGAGAGGTGTTTGATGTTCAAACAAGGAGGTTGAGAAATGGCTCCTCTAGAGCGTGGAGAAGGCGGCTTCCCAAGGCTGCCTTCCTATCAAGAAGGAATCCCGGCCAGAGGGGACGCCGTCTGGACCCGGAACCCAGGGTGGAGAGAGGCAGTGATCATAAAGACAGCTGATGTCCCTGGATCGCATGCTGGGTTCAGGCCTGGGACCTTGACTGCATAAGCCTTTCAGAAGGGATGTTGTTATTCCCCTCAGCTATTGACGAGATGCAGCCACTGATTCGTGTAAGGAAGATGGTTAGGGCAGGGCCGGGGCAGGCACTCAACTGATGCCTAGCCCACATGCTAAAGGGGAGATAGCTTGGAGCCTGCTGATACCCAGGTCTTCCTCAAGTGTCCCAATCTCAGTGGCCGTCCTGAACATTAGCTTAATGACATCCCTCTTGCTGGGTCTGAAGTCTCAAATGAGAGTTAATAGATAGCATGCTCAGTATGCAGTAGGTGTTCAATAATTGCTCATGGACTCCAGTTTGTTGTGAGCCCTGAAGGCTGAGGAGTTTGGGTTTGAATCCCTGCTTCATCGCTTAACAGCGTGGGACTCCATGCAAGTCAGTTGCCTGCCCTGAGCCTTAGGTTCCACATCTGTACATTGAGGTCAGTGATAACAGCATGCATGTCTTGGAGCTGTCTGAAGACGAAACGTTGCTTTGCAACGTGTGTACCTAGTAAGTGTTCAATAAATGTCAGCGGCAATGATGATGACAAGGATGATGTAATGACCATCACTGCTGTATTTCAGGTCTCCTCCCAACTCCCCAACAGCAAAACCAAAAAAAACCAAATTCAGTGTTGTTGAGTCAATTCCGATTCATGGCAACCCCATGTGTCAGAGTAGAACTGTGCTCCATAGAGTTTTCAATGGTTGTAATCTTTAAGGAAGCAAATCATCAGGCCTTTCTTCTGAAGCACCACTGGGTGGGTTCGAACCACCAACCTTTAGGTTAGTAGTGGAGAGCAAACCATTTGCACCACCCAGGGACCTTCTCTGACTGCAAACCCCTGGAAAATAACTCTTGGGTCCTAAAGTGCCAGGTGAGGCCAGAACCTGGATCCAGGCCTTTCCTGAGGGGAGCTGCCTGCCTTCAGGGGTGCCCAGGTTCAGGAGGAAACTGTACTCCTTGGTTCCTGAGCCCCTGCCTGCGGACACCGTGGTGCTGACCCCATGGCTGTGGCATGTGGCAGGAGGGCGCTGCCTGAGCAGCAGGTTCGAGGAGCACCCGCGCTGTTTGTTGGCCTTGGATGGCCTGAGTGTTTTTATTTGCAAACGAGAAAGAAGAAACACTCACCAGGCCTGCCTGGGGCCTGACTTCATCTGAGCCCTCGCCACCCACCCTGTCAGGAGACCAGCGGGATGTGGATGCCTGAGAAGGCCAAAAAACGAAATTGGCCGGGACCTGAACTAAGATGAGGGGGCCCTGCTGGGGAGGGTTTGGAGAGGCGTCTGTGGTACAGTGAAATCAAGGGCTCTTCCCCAGCCCCGCACAGCCCCAGGAAAAGGGAGCTAGGGGATGGGGTTGCCATGACTCCCGCTGGCCCTCCAGGAGGGGACCAGCGTGGGGGAAACTAACAAGGAGAGCCACCTGCCTCATGGCAGGAGTGATTGTAGCTTACCTGCACTGAGCACCACCTGCATACCGGTCCCTACTCTAAGCTCTGCTCTTTGTATATATATATAACATCATATATATATATATGTATATATATATATATATATGATATATATATATATATATATACATACATATAACCTAAACTCACTACCGTCGAGTTGATTCCGACTCATAGTGACCCTATAGGACATAGTAGAACTGCCCCATAGGGTTTCCAAGGAGCAGCTGGTAGATTTGAACTGCCGACCTTTCAGTTAGCAGCCAAGCTCTTAACCACTGCACCATCAGGGCTGTATATAAATATATATACATATATGGAGCCCTGGTGGCACCGTGGTTAAAGCAATCGACTGCTAACCAAAAGGTTGGTAGTTCGAAACCACCAGTGGCTCTGTGGGAGAAAGATGTGGTAATCTGCTTCCACAGAGATTTACAGCCTTGAAAACCCTATGGGGTCACTATGAGTCAGAATGGGCTAGATGGCAGTGGGTTTTTTTCAACTCTACAGCAATGGGATTGGGTTTTTTGGTTTATATATACTTAAAAAAAGAATTTATTTTATTTTTGCTGTTGTTGAGAATATACACAGCAGAACGTATACCGGTTCAACAATTTCTACATGTACCATTCAGTTAAAGGAGCCCTGGTGGTGCAGTGGTTAAGCGATTGGCTGCTAACCGAAAGGTCGGCAGGCAGTTCGAACCCACCAGCCGCTCTGCGGGAGATAGATATGGCAGTCGGCTTCCCTAAAGATTTACAGCCTTGGAAACCCTATGGGGCAATTTTACTCTGATGCTGCGGAATCTACTCAAAGAGAGTAGTTATAGTTCAGTTACATTGGAATCAACTTGACAGCAGTGGTTACAAGTCAGTTACATTAATTTCATTCTTCAAACTTTGATTTTTATGGTGCTGAATTCCCACAATGACTGGATGAGGTAGGTATTATGGAAAGGCAGTGTCATGGATTCAGTGTGTCCCCCAAAGAATTTGTGTATCAGTTTGGCCAGGCCATGATTCAAAGTATTGTGTGGTTGTCCTCCATTTTGTGATTGTAGTTTGGCGTTAAAGAGGATTAGGGTGGGATTGTAACACCACCCTTACCCAGGTCACATCCCTGATTCAATGTAAAGGACGTTTCCCTGGGGTGTGGCCTGCACCACCTTTTATCTCTCAAGAGATAAAAGGAAAGGGAAGCAAGCAGAGAATTGGGGACCTCATACTACCAAGAAAGAAGCACCAGGAGCAGAGTGTGTCCTTTGGACCCGAGGTTCCTGCGCAGAGAAGATCCTAGTCCAAGGCAAGACTGATGACGACGAGGACCTTCCTCCAGAGTCGACAGAGAGAGAAAGCGTTCCCCTGGAGCTGATGCCCTGAATTTGAACTTCTAGCCTACGAGATTGTGAGAAAATAAACTTCTCTTTGTGAAAGCCATCCATTCCTGGTCTGTCTGTTAGAGCAGCACCAGATGACTAAGACAGGCAGTACGAGAGCATGAAAGCTGGACCAGACTGCTGGGGTTTAAATCCTGCCTCGGTCATTGGGATGGTGGGTTTGATGTGTCACCTGAACTTGGCTACAGTTGCCAGTTATTCAATCAGAAACTAATCTAGGTGTTGCTGTGAAGGCATTTTATAGATACGATAAAAGTCTGTCATTGGTTGACTTTGGGTAAGGGAGATCATCCTTGATAATCTGGGTGGGCCTGATGCAATCAGTTGAAAGGCCTTAAGAGCAGAGCCTAGGCTTCCCCAAAGAAGAAATTCTGCCTGTGGAGCAGCTTCAACCAAAGCCTCAGGTTCCAGTCTGCCCTTCCTGATGCCTGCCCTGCGGATTTCCGACGTGCCTGGCTGGCCCCACAATCACCTAAGCCAATTCCTTGCAACAGATCTCTTAATACCTCTCTCACCGGTTCTGCTTCTCTGGTTGAATGCTGTCTGATACAGACATGTAATAGCTATGTGACCTAGGAACAAGCTTCAGTTTCCTCATCTGCAAAATGGGACTAATAATAGTACCTGCTTCATTGGATGGGGACTAAATGACTTGATGCTTGTTGGGTACTGAGAATGCTGGCACAGAACAGGTGTCCCTATTGTGATTCCTGCTTTGTCAAGGTGCAAAGGGAGGCCCAGAAAAGCTCTAGGACTGCACTGAGGTGTCACAGCAGGGAAGAGGCAGAGCCGGGAGTGGACTCTGAGATTCTGACTGCAGCACTGGTGGTCCCGACCACGCACAACCCCACCTCCACTTACAGGCAACACTGGTGGCATTTTGCAGCGGGAAGGGTCTGAAATGCTTGTTCAGCTCAAACCCTGCATTCTGCAAAAGGGGAAACTGAGGCTCAGAAAGACTAGCCTATTAAATAGTCATGACAACTGTCTGAGCCTTAGGGCCAAGGAGGTGTCCTGGGTCATGCAGCCACCATGTGCCAGGCCAAGAAGGAGCATTTTGAGGAGTCCCACCAAAGCCGGCCATGGCAGCATGTGCCTGCCCAGCCGCCTGCCCAGACATGGTCCTTGCAGCCCACGATGCACCTCACCTCTCTGAGGGGCACTGAGAGCTTCCTGCAGGCTTTCATTAGGAATAGTCGGAGGCTCCAGCTGCCCCTCTAAGGTTTCAAGTTGCACATTTTCCACATTCCTCCATGACCTGGCATGGCTGGGACACTGTCATTTAAAATAATAATAATAAATCTGGTATTTGAAATTAAAAAAAAAAAAATCGCAGTCTTCCTTTCCTTGACTCATTTCCTGTGGTGTTCCCCTGGCTAATCGAAACCTGACAGGCGGCCGTGGCAGAGGAAGCCGGGCTCCCCCGCGTCGGGCAGAGTTCAGCGTGGAGAATGGTGTTCTTGTTCAGGGGGCAATGGAGAGTGTCTTCCCCTACTGGAACCAAGAGGCAAAGAAAAGGGGCCAAAGGAAAACCTCCTAATAAACAGGGCTTCCAATCAATTTGTTGGGTTCAAACCCCTGCTGAGAATTTGCATTTCTAACAAGTTCCCAGGCGATGGTAATGCTGCTGGTTAGGGAACAATTCTGAGAACCACCAGTAGAGCAGTGGTTCTCAAAATTTATTGTACGTAAGAATCATCTGGGGATCTTGTTAAAATGTAGATTCTGATTCAGTATATCTGGGGTGGAAGTGCAAATTCTCATCAGGGATTTGAACCAGAACCAACCCTGGTAATAAAGAGCACCCGACTCTCCCCTCTGAGTCAAGAGCTAGCATAGGACTAGTGGCACCAGGGGGTGGGGGCTCCTCGTGGTCTTCTCCTCGTTTCTCCTCTTCAGCTTTGCAGAGACCACCAGTGCTCTAAGAGAGGGGCTGTCCTCACAAATGCTCCCACTGGGTGCAGAGAGGAACAGAGAGGACAAGGTTTGCAATGACCCGTAGGCACCTGCAGATCTGTAATATCTCATGAAGCCAGAGAAGAAAAACCAAACTATCAGCAACCATGTAAGCGCAGTGAACTCATCATCAGCAATTACAGAGGGGAAATTCTACTCTGTCCTATAGGGTTGCTATGAGTCGGAATCAACTCAACGGTACACACAACAACAAGAGTAAACATTTATGGGGTGCCAACGCCCCTCAGGAAGAATGATTCAATCAGCCAATGCCTTTTTAATTGACGATTTACACCAATGATGACAATAACAGTTAACTTTCCTTGAGCATTCACTGCTTGCCAGGCTCTGTGCTAAGCACTTTACATGTGTTATCTCATTTACTCTCAAAACAGCCTTGTAAAGTGGAAAATTATCATTGTTGCATTCTACAAAGGAAGAAACTGAGGTTTGGCGAAGTACGCACCTTGTCTAGATCACACAGGCAGGACGCGATGTTATCAGTTCTGACCAATGGCAATGTCTGGGCTCAGAGATACTGCACTCTACCCATTTCAGGGGGCAGCTGGTACTAGGAGGAAGGCTTCACACAGAAATCACATGGGTGCTTGGCAAATGTGAGAGAATTGGCATTAAGGAGCCATTGAGGAAAAGAAGACCACCGGGTTTGAGCCCATGGGCTAAAGGGTTAAAAACAACAGTTGATGAACTAGTATAAATGGTATAGTCATACACACACACACACACACACACACACATAAGATTAGATTGGAAGTCATATATCAAAGTATTAATAATGCTTATCTCTGAGTGGTGAGATTACAGGTAATTTTTATTTATTTTCTTTTTCTTATCTGCTGCATTAGTCAGGGTTCAACCAGAGAAAGAGAACCAGCAGGATGGAGATATATCTGGTTCTGCAATATATATATATATATATATATATATATATATATATACATATATATATATATATATATATATATATATATATATATAGAGAGAGAGAGAGAGAGGGAAATATATTTAGAGAAATTGCCATATGTGACTCTGGGCACTGTCCAAAACTTCAGTTTAAAGTCTGAAGGGCAGGTCATCAGGAAGGGCAGGCTGGAACTCTCAGCCATAAGCCAAAGCTGCAGTCCAAAAGTGGAATTTCTTCTTCTTTGGGGAAGCCTCAGCTATGCTCTTAAGGCCTTTCAACTGATTGCATCAGGCCCACCCAGATTATCCAAGATAATCTCTTTTACTTAAAGTCAACTGATTACGGACTTTGAATCACGTCTACAAAATGCCTTCACAGCAGAACTGAGATTGATGTTTGACTGAATAACTGGGAATTATAGCCTAGAAGTTGACACATAAAACTGAATACTACTTCTGCAAAACAGGATAACTTGATATTACAAAAGTTATCAATATACATGGGCATTTAGAAGACGAAGTTTTTTTTTTTTTTTTTTATATATATTTTATTGTACTTCAGGTGAAAGCTTACAGAGCAAATAGTTTCTCATGAAATAGTAGTACACATGTTGTTTTTTGACATTGGTTAACAACCCCACAACGTATTAAGCCTCTAAATTCTCAACCTTTTTTTTGATGAAAATTACAGATGGCCAAAGATACACCGTTTCAAAAATTTCTACATTCACAGTTCAGTGACATTGACTACGCTCTTCCAACTGTGCTGTTATTCTCACTTAAGATGAAGGCTTACAGAACAAAATAGTTTTTCATTTAACAGTTACTACACATGTTGCCCTATGACAATGGTTAACAATCTCACAGCACATCAAGAATATCCTTACTCCACCTTGTATTCCCTATCACCAGGGGGCTTCCTTGTCCCCTTCTGTCTTCTGGACCTTGTCAGTGGACTATTGTACCTCTTTACTCTCATTTGTTCATTTATTTATTTATTTATTTTTATTTTATTTAAACACCATTTCAAAACTTTTTACTTACACATTTAAGTGATATTGACTATGGTCTTCCAATTGTGCTGCCATTCTCGCCCAAGATGAAGGCTTACAGGACAAAACAGCCTCCCATTTAATAGTTACTACAAATGTTGCCCTATAGCAGTGGTCAACAATCTCACAATACATCGACAGTGTCCTTATTCAATTTGTGTTCCTTATCATCAGTTTCCTACTCTCCCTCTGCCTTCTGGCCCTTGTCACCGGACTCCTGTACATCGTTAGTCCCATTTAGTTTTACTGGGGTGTCCATTCCCAGGCTTAACATCGAACCTTGAAGGTAACTTCACCTCTGAGCTGAAAGGGTGTCTGGGGGCCACACTCTCGAGGTTTCTCTAGTATTCTTTAGGCCAGTATATCTGGTCTTCTTTTTTTTTTTTTTTTTTTTTTGGGAGTTAAAATTATGCTCTACATCCTACTCCAGCTCTGCCCAGAACCCTCTGTTGTGATCCTGGTCAGAGGAGTCATTGGTGGTAGCCGGGCACCATCCAGCTGTACTGGGCTCAGTCCCGTGGAGGCCTTGGTAGCTGTGGACCATTAGTCCTTCGGACTAATCTTTTCCTTGTATCCTGTTCTCTTCGTTCTCCCTTGTTCCCGAAGGGATGAGATCAGTGGAGTGTCTTAGATGGCCGCTCATAGGCTTTTAAGACCCCAGACACTACTCACCAAGGTAGAATGTAGAGCATTATCTTTATAAGTAGTGTCATGCCAATTGAGCTAGATGTTCCCCGAGATCATGGTCCCCAGAGCCCTCCGTCCAACAACTCAGTCCCTCGGGGGGTTTGGATGTGTCTATAGGGCCTCCGTGACCTTTCCTTGTGCAGGTTGTGTTAGTTTCCCCTGTACTATGTACTATCTCATCTCTCACCCAAGTTACCACTTACCTATTACCTATTTAGTATTTCCCGCCCCCCTCCCATCCCTGGTAACCAACAAGGATTGTTACATTTTGCATGTGAATTTTTTCATGGGTTTTTACAATAGAGGTCTCATACAATATTTGTCCTTTTGTGATTGACTTATTTCACTCAGCATGATGTCCTCCAGTTTCATCCATGTTATGAGATGGTTCACCGATTCATTGTTCTTTCTCGTTGCATAGTACTCCATTGTGTGTATGTACCATAGTTTGTGTATCCATTCGTCTGTTGATGGACATCGAGGTTGTTTCCATCGTTTTGCTATTGTGAATAATGCTGCCATGAACATAGGTGTGCATATGTCTATTCGAGTGATGACTCTTATTTCTCTAGGATATATTCCTAGGAGTGGGATTGCTGGATCAAATGGTACGTCTATTTCTAGCTTTCTGAGGAAACGCCATATCATTTTCCAAAATGGCTGTATCATTTTGCATTCCCACCAGCAGTGTATAAGAGTTCCCATCTCCCCGCAGCCCCTCCAACATTTGTTATTTCCAGTGTTTTTGATTCGTGCCAGTAATGCCGGGGTGAGATGGTATCTCATTGTGGTTTTAATTTGCATTTCTCTAATGGCTAGTGATCGCGAGCATTTCCTCATGTGTCTGTTGGCCATTTGAATGTCTTCCTTGGTGAAGTGTCTGTTCATTTCCTTTGCCCATTTTTTGATAGGATTGGTTGTCTTTTTGTTGTAGAGGTGTTGGATTTTCTTGTAGATTATGGAGATTAGACCTTTGTCTGACTTGTACTGTCCAAAAATTTTTTCCCAGTCTGTAGGTTCTCTTTTAACTCTTTTGGTGAAATCTTTTGAAGAGCATAGATGTTTGATTTTTAGAAGATCCCAATTATCTAGTTTATCTGTTGGGTTTTTTGTGTTGATGTTTATGGTTTGTATCCTGTTAATGCCATGTATTAAGGTCTGAAGTGTTGGTCCTATTTTTTCTTCTATGAATTTTATAGTTTGAGGCTTTATATTCAGGTCTTTGATCCATTTTGAAGTAGTTTTTGTATATGGTGTGAGGTATGGGTCCTGTTTCATTTTTCTACAAATGGATATCCAGTTTTGCCAGCACCATTTGTTAAAAAGACTGTCTTTTCCCCATTTGATGTATTTTGGGCCCTTGTCAAAAATCAGGTGACCGTAGGTGGATGGATTTACATCTGAGTTCTCAATTCTGTTCCATTGGTCAATGTCTCTGTTGTTGTACCAGTACCAGGCTGTTTTGAGTACTGTAGCTGTATAGTAGGTTCTCAAGTCAGGTAGTGTGAGTCCTCCAACTTTATTCTTCTTCCTCAGTAGTGCTTTACTTATTCGGGGTTTCTTCCCTTTCCATATAAAGTTAATAATTAGTTTTTCCATCTCTTTGAAGAATGTTGTTGGTATTTGTATCGGAATTGCATTGTATTTGTAGATTGCTTTAGGTAGAATTGCCATTTTCACAATGTTGAGTCTGCCTATCCATGAGCATGGTATGTTTTTCCATTTATGTAGATCCCTTTGGGTTTCATGCAGCAGTGTTTTGTAGTTTTCTTTGTATAGGTCTTTTACATTCCTGGTCAGATTTATTCCTAAGTATTTTATCTTTTTAGGGGCTATTGAAAATGGTATTGATTTCCTGATCTCCTTTTCATCGTTCTCTTTACCGGTGTATAGGAATCCAACTGATTTTTGAATGTTTATCTTGTATCCTGCTACTCTGCTGAATCTTTCTATTACTTCCAGTAAATTTCTCGTGGAGTCTTTAGGGTTTTCTATGTATAGTATCATATCATCTGCAAACAGGGAGAGTTTAACTTCTTCATTACCAATTTGGATGCCCTTTATTTCCTTCTCTTGCCTTACTGCTCTAGCTAGAACTTCCAGCACAATGTTAAATAGGAGTGGTGATAAAGGGCATCCTTGTCTTGTTCCTGTTTTCAGGGGGAATGTTTTCAGCCTTTCTCCATTAAGAATGATGTTGGCTGTTGGTTTTGCATAGATGCCCTTTATTATGTTGAGAAATTTCCCTTCTATACCTATTTTATTGAGAGCTTTTATCAGGAATGGGTGTTGGACTTTGTCAAATGCCTTTTCTGCATCGATTGAGATAATCATGTGATTTTTTTCTTTCCTTTTATTTATGTGGTGGATTACGTTGATGGATTTTCTAATGTTAAACCATCCTTGCATACCTGGTATGAATCCTACTTGGTCGTGGTGTATTATTTTTTTGATATGATACTGAATTCTATTGGCTAGAATTTTGTTCAGAATTTTTGCATCTATATTCATGAGAGATATTGGTCTGTAATTTTCTTTTTTTGTGATGTCTTTGCCTGGTTTTGGTATCAGCATTATGCTGGCTTCATAGAATGAATTTGGAAGTGTTGCTTCCTCTTCTATGCTCTGAAATAACTTGAGTAGAACTGGTACGAGCTCTTCTGTAAATGTTTTGTAGAATTCTCCAGTGAAGCCATCTGGGCCAGGGCTTTTTTTGGTTGGGAGTTTTTTTATTACCTTTTCAATCTCTTCTCTTGTTATGGGTCTGTTCAGATTTTCAATATCACTTTGTTGTAGTTTGGGTAGGCCGTATGTTTCTAGAAATTTATCCATTTCCTCTAGGTTTTCAAATTTGTTGGAATATAGTTTTTCATAATATTCTGTTATAATCCTTTTTATTTCAGTTGGGTCTGTTGTAATGTCCCCCATTTCATTTCTTATTTGGGTTATTTGTGCCCTCTGCTGTTTTTCTTTTGTCAGTCTGGCCAGTGGTTTGTCGATTTTGTTGATTCTTTCAAAGAACCAACTTTTGGTTTTGTTGATTCTTTCTATTGTTTTTCTGTTCTCTATTTCATTGATTTCTGCTCTGATCTTTACTATTTCCTTTCTTCTGGTGGTTGTAGGCTTTTTTTGTTGTTCTCTTTCTATTTGTTTGAGTTCTGTAGTTAATGTTTTGATTTTGTCCCTTTCTTCTTTTTTGATATGTGCATCTATTGCTATAAATTGTCCTCTGAGGACTGCCTTTGCTGTGTCCCAAAGGTTTTGGTATGATGTGTTTTCATTTTCATTTGATTCTAGGAATTTTTTAATTCCATCTCTGATTTCTTCTATTACCCATTGATGTGTAAGCAGATTATTATTCAGTTTCCATGTGTTTGATTTTTTTTCCTTGCTCTTTCTAGTGTTAATTTCTACCTTGATGGCATTGTGGTCAGAGAAGATACTGTGAATTATCTCAGCATTTTGGATCTTGTTGAGGATTGCTCTGTGGCCTAAGATGTGGTCTATTCTGGAGAACGTTCCATGTGCATTGGAAAAGAATGTGTACTTTGCAGCGGTTGGATGGATTGTTCTATATATGTCTATGAGGTCCAGTTGGCTGATTGTGTCCTTTAGGTCTTCTGTATCTTTGCTGAGTTTCTTCTTAGTTGTTCTGTCCTTTACTGAGAGTGGTGTGTTGAAGTCTCCTACTATTATTGTGGAACTGTCAATTTCTCTTTTCAGTGCTGTTAGAGTTTTTTTTTATGTATTTTGGAGCCCTGTCATTGGGTGCATAGATATTTATTATGGTTATGTCTTCATGATGGATCATCCCCTTAATCATTATATAGTGTCCTTCTTTGTCTTTTATGGTAGATTTTGTTTTAAAGTCTATTTTATCTGAGATTAGAATTGCCACTCCTGCTCTTTTTTGATAGTTGTTAGCTTGATATATTTTTTTCCAACCTTTGATTTTTAATAAATTCACATCTTTGTTTCTAAGATGTGTCTCTTGTAGACAGCAAATAGATGGATCCTGTTTTCTTATCCATTCTGCCACTCTCCGTCGCTTCATGGGTGCATTGAGTCCATTTATGTTCAGTGTAATTATTGATAGATGTGAGTTTGTTGCTGTCATTTTGTAGTGCTTTTTTTTGTGATGCTGAAGTTTTCTTTGTTCTTCTTACTCTCTTGTGCTGAGTTCCTTTTGTTTGTGGATTTTGTGTTCATTTCTTTTGTTTTTGTAGGTTTTGTTTTTGTTGAGACTTTATGTTTTTCGAAAGACGAAGTTCTTAAACATTACATAAAACATATAGATAGATGACTGATATATTGATACAGATGGTTGATAAATTGGAATTCATGTAAAAAGGATTTTTGTTTATCAAAAGATACCATTCAGAGAGTGAAAAGACAAACCAGAATGGCAGAAAATAGTCATAATCCATATATCCGAAAAAGAACTCAGATCCCAAAATTATAAAGAACGTCTACAAATCAATAAGACAAAAAAGTAAATAACTCAATTTTTAAAATGGGCTGAAAACGTGAGCAAACACTTCACAAGAGTCACAAATGGTCGATAAGTGTATGAAAAGATGTTCAACATTATTACTCATCAAGGAAATAAGCATTAAAACTACAATGAGATACCACTGCATGCCTATCAGAATGGCTAAAATGAAAAAGAATGACAATGCTAAGTGTTGTCGAGGGCGTGGAAATACCGGAATTCTCACACATTGCTGGTAGGAGTGTAAACTGATACACTTTGGAAAACTCTATGGCAGAATCTACTAAAGCTAAACAGCCCCCATAATATGACCTAGCATACATACCCAAGAGAAATGAGTACATATGTTCACCGAAGACTGGTACAAAAATAGTCATAGCAGCATTATTCATAATAACTCCAAACCGGAAAGTACCAAATGTCCATCAACTGTAGAATGGATAAATAAACGGAAGTATATGGATCACACTCACAGCAATAAAAAAGAATGGACCACCAATACACACAACGTGGACGAACCTCACAGGTTAATGATGAGTGGAGGAAGTTAGACACAAAAGAGCACACTCTGTATGATTCCGCTTATATGAAGTTCAAGAGCAGGCAAAACTAATCTATGGTCCATTCCAACTCATAGCAACTTTATAGGACAGAGTAGAACTGTCCCAGAGGGTTTCCAAGCCTGTAAATCTTTACAGAAGCAGACTGCCACATCTTTGTCCTGCGGAGCAACTGATGGGTTCAAATCGCTAACCTTCCAGTTAGCGGCTGAGAGTTTATCCACTGTACCACCAGGGCTCCTTATCTATAGTGATAGACGTCAGTTACCCTTGGGAGATGTTGGCTGGAAAGGAGCATGACAGCCTTCTAGGATACTGGAAATATTACATATCTTGATCTGGGTGGTAGCTACACCAGTGTATACATATGTAAAAATTCATTAACCTATACATTTAATATTTGTGCACTTTACTGTATATTTACAACACCTCAATTAAAATAAAGGGAAAACCAAACCAAAACATGGGCATTGTCCTGAAATAAATTATAGCCTAGTTGGGGAGATTGGCACAGAGCCCTGGTGGTGCAGTGATTGAGAGCTACAGCTGCTAACCAAAAGGTTGGCAGTTCGAATCCACCAGTTGCTCCTTGGAAACACTATGGGGCAGTTCTACTCTGTCCTGTAGTGTTGCTATGAGTCAGAATTGACTCGACGGCAATGGGTTTGGTTTTTGGTTTGGTTTTGGGGAGACTGGAACACTCAAAGGAATTCAGAGAAGGGATATATCAGTAGGGGTATGGGTGGGGCAGGAAGGTGACATTGAAGCATAGTTAGGCAATGCTAGACTCTCCTTCAGAACTCTGTTGGTTCATGAGAGCACCTCTACCTTCAGTATGATTTCCAAGGTCCATGTCAATGAGTGTGCATGGGTGTGTGCGTGTGAGTGGTTTCAGGTTTCATGTGCTTGGACCAGGAGTCCTTGGGTGGTAAAAATGGTTAATGGGCTTGGCTGCTAACCAAAAGGTTGGAGATTTGAGCCCACTCAGAGGTGCCTTGAAAGAAAGGCCTGGCGATCTACTTCTGAAAAATCAGCCATTGAAAACCCTATGGAGTGCAGTTTTACTCTGACACTCACGGGGTCACCATGAGTCGGGGGCAGCTCAATAGGCACTGGTATACTGGGCCCAAATGGAAAAGGGTTGAACTAACAATTTCTTTGGTGTTGTTACCATCCATGGTCTAAGTACACAAAGCAACCTGTTCAGTGGTTCCTCTCTGCCCCACATAGTTATGACTACCACTGGGTCTCTGACCATGCCTATGCGTAGTCAGGCTGAGAGCAGAAAAGTGAATTTCTACCTGGTTCGCTGTTGGAGTTTGTGAAGGCAGCCATGTGATGACATCATGCTGGCATTCACATGGCAGTGACCACACAAGTGTGCAGCGAGAGCCTTTGGGAAGGTCCTCAGCACACCCCTTCCCAGCAGTCACCCTCCTGAGTTAGCTGTCTCAGGAGTGCTTTGTAAAAATACAAAATGAAATACTGCCACTGAGGAGGGTGGCTTGTGGATGAATTGCTTGCCAGACTTGGAACAATCAGTCCTTCTTAACTGTTCAGAGCAAATCAGACAATACATGAGAAGCTATAGTGTGAGTTACTGGAAAAAACAAAAAAAGAAGGTTGCCTTTACTCTCTCTTTCGCCAGATTAAGGTTCTGGCCATATTCTAAACCTAAGACTGATTCTCGAGTGAAGATGGTCATTAATGGAGAGTCTACACCATGCTCATGTCAACCCATTTGGGCTAGAATAAAGTACTCCAATAAATAGAATGCTCTGTTGAAAGAGTTTTCACATTGAACTGATATGGATAACCGATTTTCAAAAGAATTCAATCAAATAAAAGGCTTATCAAGTCAACATTTATTAAGAACCCGCTGTAGGCCAAGCTCTGTGCTCAGCACTTCGGGCCACTCATGAATTAGATGCAGTGTGTGCCCTCAACAAACTTATGGTTTTATGTTTCACTGTATAGTCTCCCTGGAAGGAAGTGGTGGCAAACTCACAGAGCAATTGAGAACTTGGTAGCTCCTCTGAGTTATGACTAGGAACATTAATTCCCTTTGCACTGCATACCCATAGACTTGCCAGTTAATAGAGTTTCTGATTGTTGGAAGGCAACAAGCTCATATGCACAAAATCAGTTTGTGGATTGGTATCATGTGAATGTTTCCATCAATAGGTAAATTGTTTGAAGATGTTGCAATTCATATACATGTTTCAGGTAATGTTTTAGAGAAAAAGTTGGTCTCTCAATCCTTTGTGTCTGGGGTCTATCTTTTGCCTGCCTGAATTATGTAACCGATAGAATTATATTACATTTATTAATGTGCATGGCTCTCTACCCAGCTGCACGGAGAAGACTTTGAAAGCAATAGCTATGGCTTAATCAACTCTGTGTCACCAGCATCTGACACCTAGTAGATGCTTCATAAATATTTGTTGAAAGATTTAAAGTGAGTGGGCAATTAACTGACCAAATGTATCCTCAGGAAAATCATCATTTTTATGATTTGTTTTCACTTTTGAAAACTGGGAACAATGATGGCACCTACCTCATGGGATAATTGCAAGGACTGGGTGAGGTAAACATGTGAGTCACTTACACACTGCTTGGCAGCAAGCGCTCAATAACCCAGATGATGATGATGATGATGATATGGGAAGAGGCAAATGGGAAGGAGGGAAACTGAGGCGAAAGAAATGACTTTGCTAATTGTCACTAACAAATCAATGTTAAGCTTGGAATTAGATTCTAATTTTAGACTGGTCACTTAGGTACCATCTCTCCAGAAGATGACAAATGAGATACTATAAGCCTCTGTCTTGGAACACCATGTGGACTCACGCTAGTGGGTTGGGGTCAAACTCTGGGCAGTGGGCTGGCTCATTAAACAAATGACCTAATTTAGTACTTAAAACATCTGAAATTTACTATACCAATTTGTCAAGTCATCTAGAACAACCAAACCACAAATGGTTAGCCTAGTGGGTTTTAACGGAATTATAGACAAAATTCAGATTGACTGCCCAGTAAAAGGTTAAGCTAGAGTAGAACTGTCATTTTAGTCTGCAGAGCACTGAAGAGAATTTTATGGGCTGGTGTAAATCTCTTGATCAGACTCTTTCATCTTGTCCTTTCCATTTTTAGCACCTCTCAGGGAGAATGGTTTATGGAACTGGGGAACAGGAAGCAGGAAGTAGGAAACAGGAAGTAGAAAAGTTCTATTTTGGATGTGGCAACTGATAAGCAGAGGAGCCGTGGTTGTGCAGTGGTTAAGCACTTGGCTGCTAACTGAAAGGTTGGCGGTTCGAACCTACCAGCCCTGCCATGGGAGAAAGATGTGGCAGTCTGCTTCCATAAAGATTTACAGCCTTGGGGAGCCTATGGGGCAGTTCTACTCTGGCCTACAGGGCCACTATGAGTCAGAACCCACTTGACAGCAATTTTTTATTTAACTGACAAGCCCTGAAGGCTCAGGATCGTTGGTGAGAAAAAATCATCCCATTTGCTGATTATCAGCTGGTACTAGATGAACCAAGGGCATTTGTCAAGATGAACATATTATCATTCAACATCCAACGTTATATGCGGAAATAGAGCTCTGTTATCATAGAACTCTGTTTTTCAATTAACTTAAAATCCAGACCTCTGTAATTACACCTCGTTCTCTAACAGAGGCGATTTCTTGTTATTTTCCTCAGGACCATCAGAAAGTTCACCTGACAGGCTGTGTCCATTTTGCTGACCCAAGAGGGACAGTGGGAGCAGTTATTTATTAAAGGCCATGTTCTTGGGGGTTCTTTCATCCCTCAAATCATTTGGACGGCTGTCTGTTTACATGGCGAGTGTTGCAAAGCTTCCAGTTTAAAGATCCATCTGGTTCTTACATCAAGCTGAGCCATAACCTTAAAGAGCAAGCCCAAACTCATCAGGGAGAGACGAAAATTTAGGAACTAGCGTGTTTATATTGTATTTGCATTAATGCTTCCTAGAGTTTATTTTCAAAGTGAAGAAAGAACAATGCATAGTAGGCTATTAAACCCAAACATAATCAGTTTAAAGTTAGGGGCATGCTCCTCAGAATATTTTCCTCCTGTTTTGAAGGGTCCACTTGCGGGGCAGGAGGGAGGGGTGTTGGGAACATGGGTGGGGGAGGGGAGCTGTTCTGAACTCTCCTCAGGGTTTGGCCTGCCCCTGTGGGCCGCTGCTGCTTGTCATATGGAATGGATTAGGCCTCCTCTCTCACACTGTCGACTTGGGTGTTCCGCACACAGCCTGTTTTTGCTGGGATCTTGGTTTTGCTTTTTATAACGGCAGGAAGTGCCCCTCTCGGACCACATGTGAAATCGTGTGGGAACAGTTGGGAGGGGGTAGGGGAACGGGAGAGGAGGGTGAATGGGGTGTGGGGATGCTAAGCCTCCCATCTAATAGATGGCTGTGTGGGTGGAGAGTCCAGGAGGGAGAGGCGCGTGGGCCAATTTAACTTTATGGGGCTGGTGGGCAGGAGGATGGGAGGGGACACTTCCCTGATGGAACCCGCCTGTCCCGAACATATCTGCCCCCCATATTTTACAGTCTCGCATGGGATCGCGGAGGGACCCTTAAAGCATGAGGGGTTGCAGCTGCTGTTTAATTTGTTCTAAATTTCCTGCTGGCCTCGCCAGACGTATACAGGAAATGGGTGGTAAATGTTTAATAGGTCGTACCTAACCAGACAATTAACAGGTGCTGTCATTTAGAAAATCCCAAACTGTGTATGTGCATATCCGGAGCAGAATCAAACCTCCCTGTGTTTTTTCTTTTTTTTGCATAAAGACTTGGTATAATGTTATGGGGTGGGACCCAGCAGGGCCTTAACAGAATACAACTCAAGAGCAGTTTAATAAAGTTTTAGGCAATAAGAGTCCAAATCCGTTTCACTTGTGGCCTTGGGTGTCTCTGCCACCATTTAATTTCCCCTCAAGACAGCTGCCCTGTTGATCCTTGTGCGCGCCACTCAACAGCAAGCAGGTGCCCTGAGGCATACCTGAGAGGGGAAACACCCAGCTCACTAACAAGGGACTTACTCGCCTATAATTCATTCACCCATCTATTCTCTCTGCAGGTGATGGCCCAACAGAAAACAAAGATGGTGGCAAAACCCCCTTCTATAGCAAAGGGCCTCTCGAGATAGGGCCAGAAGAGGGTGAGAGGGAAAGGTATGTGTGTATGTGTGTGTTGTACATGGAAGGGGTGTGTGTGTGTTGTACATGGAAGGAGTGTGTGTGTGTGTGTGTGTGTTGAACCTGGAAGAAGTATGTGTGTGTGTGTTGTACGTGGAAGTGGGTGTGTGTGTGTATGGGTGTGTGGGTGTGTACCAAAGCCTCCCCAGGTTTTTATCTTCACAATGCTCTCCCTTGTTAACCACTTAACTCGCCTTAAGCACTTTAAAAAGCCGGTGCTAGAACCATTTCCCATTTTACAGTGGGGAAACTGAGGCACCAGCAGGCACAGAACTTTGCTCAGGGTCACAGAACTAGCTGCTAGTGGAGCTGAGATTTTTACCCAGAAATCTGACTCCAGAGCCCTGCTCTTGATCACTTCATTGTTGTTAGGTGCCGTTGAATTGATTCTGATGTACAGCGACTCAATGTTACAGAGTAGAACTGTCCCATAGGGTTTTCTAGGCTATAATCTTTAAGAGAGCAGGTCACCAGGTCTTTCTCCCACATGGAGTCAGTGAGCGGGTTTGAACCACCAGTCATTCAGTTAGCAGCCGAGCACTTAACCAGCACACCACCAGGGCTCATTTTGGACCACTTTACCAAAGAACAAATAAGATGAAAGTACCCACGACCCCTCCACGTAGCACCAACAACACCATTAACATTTTATTGCAATTTCTCGTGAGCATTTTTCCTATGGAATATATATCTTTTCTTTTTCAAAATCAGTATTATGCTCTCCATATAGTTTTGCCACCTTAAGTTTATAATTAAGGTGCCCTGGTGGCGCAGTGGTTAAAGCACTCGGCCGCTAACCAAAAGGTTGGTGGTTCAAACCCACCAGCGGCTCTGTGGGAGAAAGGTGTGGCAGTCTGCTTCCATAAAGGTTACAGCCTGGGAAACCCTATGGGGCAGTTCTACTCTGTCCTATAGGGTCTCTATGAGTCAGAATTAACTGAATGGCAATGGGTTATATTTATAATCACTGTTATATGGTGATTAGTTCTTGTGGTTCATGCACAAAGGTACGAAATTTAATGGCGGCAAATATTGCATCTTCCTTGCAGTAAGTTAGTCAATCAATTCCTTCTTTTGACATTAGATCACTTCTAACTTTTCTGATTTATAAACCATTCTGGATTGCATGTCCTTGTGCATATCTTTGATGATGGCTCTGATTATTTTAATGTTTTTGTAATTAGAATAAAGGAAACCTATACATACAAACAAAACCCTCGAACCCCTGGTGAGGCAGGGTTAAGGGAGAAAGTTGAAGAACAAGGGAATTGCAGTCTTTGGGCCCATGTAAGAAGGAAAACGACTCCAGCTTGTGACCATAGTGGACTGGGATAAAGGAAGGTTGGTGTTGGATTGTGGTCGTTGTTACTGAGAATAATCAGATTCTACACTGGGCAATTCCGTTGATTGTTTATCCAACAACTGACCGAGAAAATTCTCTGAAATATAGACAAGGCCAAGCTGGGGAAGATGAGGGCTTCACAGAAACACTGGGAAAGGGTAACTCCAGGCATGAGTCAGGTGAGTGAGCCCACAGTGAACACACCTCCTTCATCAGTTCATCCCCGCTGTTCCTGTATTGACTCCTTCTACAAGTTTGCTTGTTACTATAGACCAAAGATGAGTCAGCTTCAGTTACTGCCTCAGGGAATTAGTTACCTAGCCCCTCACTACTCAAAGTGTGGTCTAGGACCAGCAGCATCGGCATTGCCTGGGAGCTGTTAGAAATGCAGTGTCTCAAGCCCCGCCATGATTAGAATCATAATCTGTGTTTTAACAAGACCCTCAGGTGACTTATGTGCAGGTTAGAGTTTGATGAGCACTGGCTAGATGTCATCCCCGAGACCTCAAGTCATAGTTACTTATCTCTTTCCTGGTGGCTCACTGGTAGAATTCTCGCCTTCCATGTGGGAGACTTGGGTTTGATTTCCACCCAATGTACCTCATGTGCAGCCACTACCCATCTGTCAGTAGAGGGTGATGCTGGACAGGTTTCAGAGGAGCTTCCAGACTAAGATGGACTAGGAAGAAAGGACTGGAGATCTACTTCCAAAAATCAGCCAGTGAGAAAATTCTGCGGATCACAATGGTTTGATCTGCAACTGATCATGAGGATGGCGTGGGACTGGGCAGTGTTTCGTTCCGCTGTGCGTGGGGTCGCCATGAGTCAGGGCTGACTCAACCGCAGCTAACAACAACAACAACAAAACAGCACGGAGTGTATCACAATGAATCAAACAGACTGAACTGGATCAGCGTGGAGGGCAGGGCCATTTCCTCTCAGCCACTCTCCCCTTTTCCACCTAGCCTAATGTCATGCACACAGAAACCCCCTCAATAAACACTTATTGAAGTAAATTCAGCTTGAGAGCGAAGCAGCAATACATTGTTCTCTTACAATACATTGTAAACAAATGCACAAGGACTTTATGCTCCAGCAGTGCTTCCAGCCCAGCTTCAGGAGCACAGCTTTGTGACGGACAGTCTGTGAGACACTCAGGTCACCTGGCTATACCTGGCATGCCAGGGACACCTGTGTTCTCATTGCCAATCTTTAACAGAGACTGCCATCCTGGTTCTTGGTTTGACTGGCATTGTAAAACTTAGAGCTGGAAGTAAGGAGCCCTGGTAGTACAACGATTAAGCTCTTGGCTGCTAACCAAAAGGTTGACAGTTTCAACCTACCCACTGCTCCATGGGAGAAAGACCTGGAGATCTGCTTCAGTAAAAACAACAGCCTAGGAAACCCTATGGGGAAGTTCTACTCCGTCACATGGGGTTGCTATGAGTCGAAATTGACTCCACGGCACCTAACAACAACAGAGCTGGAAGTAGGATGACTAGACACTCTGGTTTGCCTGGGACTGAGCTGTTTCCCGGAACGTGGGACTCCCAGTGCTAACACCAGGAACAGCCCGGGCAAATGGGGTGAGTTGGTCACCCTAGCTGGGAGACATTGGCACAATTCCCAGCCTAATCTCTTATCTTAGAGCAGAAAATACTGAAGCCTAGAGATGCCTGGTGGTCTCCCTAAGGCTTCACAGCTGGTTAGAGGTTGAATGCAACGTGACTCCAGGTCTCCTGACCTCCAAGACACCAAGCCTTGATAACCCCATGAAAATGGCCTGACGGAAATTGTTGCACCAGCTACCGGGTGAACCCTGGCTCCTATCACCCCAATATTACCTGTGTGAAGTTCACGTCCAGTGGAGTTCAGAGATGGTTTAAAAGCACCATCTGAAGAATCTCCTAATAGTCCGTGACTGATGGCTTGGCTGTCCAATAAATGGCTGAGCTCTGCGAAGCAGTTACAGTGACGATCCTCAGACGCCCTTATCAGCACTTGATGCTCATGTAAACCGACCCTTGCTAATGATGGGATGAAAACGGTGATGCTGTGCAGGCCCCTAGCCTCCGGCCTGACCACACTTTGAAGTCCAGCTGTTAATAGCGCTGTCGACTACTTACATGGAAACAGGTGGCAGATTTACAGACATGCCTAATTTCAAACAATTGACTTCAGTTGTCATTTCTCCTGGCGGCCTCTGCTTTCCTATGTCATGACAAAGTCAGCCTCGGGAGACGGCTTGAAGTTCAGAGGCGAGTGTTCAGTGATGTCACTGAGAGATTTTACCACTCTAAAGCAGAGGATGTCAGCTGGTGGTTGAGAGCCAAATTCGGTGCTTAGACAATGTGTAATTATTTTTAATTGGTCTCAAAACTTAAAAATAGGAGATTTTATTTAAAAACCAAGATCTCTGGTTTTTTCTAGATACATCAGAAGATCTGGCCACATTTGGATATTTCTTACGTCAACAATTGGCTAGAGGTGAGTAGTGGCTCTCCATTTTGAATAAGCTATTCTTTTCCATGTGCCGCAGTCCCCACCGCCTCCTGTTGTCTTACACCTGGCCCGCTTTGCTCATTTAAATAGCATGCCTGGCTTTTGTAGGCAGACATGTTCAGCCAGCTCCAGGCCTTCCTGCTATCCGAGCCCAGGAGACAGACATGTGAATGAAACAGTCTTTAGATGACTCCAGACTCAGCCACCATCGGGCTGCAACTGCACCAAAGACCCCAAATGAGACCTCTCCCCAGCCGAGTCCATCCTCCCCCAGAGCCACGGGATTTAATAACAAACTGTTGTTTTAAGTACTTAAGTCACATAGCAACAGATAACTGAGACAACAGCAATATGCCCCCTAGGGGCCCTCAGTCTGATGGGGGAGAAGGGTGGTGAACAGACACAACAGAGCAAAGCCAGAGGTGCATGTATGGCTCCTGAACAGCCCAGACAGAGAGAGGTGCATGTATGGTTCCTCAACAGCTGTATGGTTCCAAACAGCTTCCCTAGTGGTGAAAAGTCACAGAGGTGGGGCCATTTGCACTGGGTCTCGAAGGATGAGTAGGAGTTCACTAAAAGTAGAAGGTTTAGAAGGGTATTCCAGTGTACATAAGAAGAGGGGCCAGAAAATCAGAGTGAGAAGAAGCAACCTCAGGAAAAGAGGAAAAATCAAGGCAAATTGTTCCAAAAATATCAAGAGGATAAAGAGGTCAACAGTATCAAATACTGCAAAGAAACCTCATAGACTGACCACACAAACTGGCGTACTCAGCTTGGCAGTTAGGATGCCTTTTATTTCAGTAGAGAGGTTAGAACAGAACTGAAACCAGAGACGACACAGTGTCTTTATGGTGGGGATGGGGTGGCTTAAGAATGAGGGATAAGGGAAAGGGGAATGTTTTAGGAGGAATATAAACTATGTTTGTAGACTGACAGAAGAGAGTTGGTAGGAGGGGGTGAGCGGAAATACTAAGACACTTGTTGGAGCAGTATCTCGGAAGAGATGAGGGAGCCTGGACTTAGCCCTGGAGATATGGGGGGAGATCTATTATTTCATGACAGATGAATAGGAAGGAAGGAAGGAAGGAAGTGTGAGCAAGCCATTAAGTGAGAAGGTTAAAGCCCAATAAACCATTTTCTCTGTGAAGGAGGAGATAAGACTGCCAACAGAAGAGATGTCAAGTGTAGGTGTTGTGGGAATTGCGAAGGAAGCCGTCAAGGGACTGGGTGTGTTTGCTGAGCTGTGTTGGTTTGGAAACAAGGGTGACGGGGCAGAGGAAAGAGGCATCAATGATGCCAGGGGTTTATACTCAGCAAGAGGAAGGATGGCGTTGAACGTCACCAAGATGGCAGCACAGTAAGACTGGATTGGGTGAAAGGTGTGCAGGAGATGGATTCAGCTTAGGGTGTCGGAGGACATCCTGTTTGGTAATCCCATCAAGCTTCCTCTGGAAACCCCAGTTGACATGGATTTATACTAAAAGACCTCAAAGTCGTTCAGATGGAGCAAAGTCATCATTCAATTAAGCTCAATAAGTAGCTGTTGATGTATTGATTGAGTTAATATGACATTTAGTAGAGCAAACTGACCTACCGCATGGCCGAATTTAGCATGCTGAATAAAAGGCTGGGACTGGATTCCAGGAACAAAAGCTAGGTTCAAGTTTCATGGGCTCGCCTCCAGGAAACATGTTTCAATAAAGACATCAAAAGTGTGGCGATTTAATGTGGAAATCAGGGTCAGAAGAGAAGGGTGGGATTCCTATGCAGTTCTCAGTTTGGGTTGGAGGGATGGAGTTAACTGGGGGCCATTTCACTCCATGGTGGGAATACAGTGTTCAAGGACCAGGTGGTCTCACAGCTGGCATAGATCCCTTCCACTGTTTTCCATTGGTCAGAACCCAGATGCATGGGCCCACTCTACCTGCAAAGGAGGCTGGGGCAGGTGGTCTCCCTGTGTGTCTACACAGAAGAACTGGAAATTTGTGAGCATTATCCACAGATAAGTGATTTTATACATTCAAGCAAATGTAAAAATAATATGAAGTTGAATAAAATTTTAAGAAAAAATTTAAGGTAAAAATGAAAGGGTTTAAAGATGATATTGGGTTGCAACGAGCTACTTGAGGCTTCTACAAATTCTTGAAGTTGGGATCAAGAAGCAAGGTGCCTGGTTAAGTCACCACCATATGGTTAATTTATTCATAAACATTCTTTGATGATATTTCTAGTTACTCTGTGCCAAGCGGGAATGGGGCTGGGCACTGGCAAGCACAAATCCATTCTTCAGGCCACCTCTTTAGGCCTGTACCATTCTAGGCATGTGTCTCCCCTGCTCCCATCCTGCAAGGGGGTCCAATAATCCGGTTGTTGTTGGCTGCCAGGGAGTCAATTCTGACTCATGGTGACTCCATATGTGCAGAGTAGAACCACTCCATAGGGTTTTCAAGGCTGTGATCTTTTGGAAGCAGATTGCCAGGCCTGTCTTCCAAGGCAACTCTGGGTGGGTTCAAACTGCTAACCTTTGGGCTAGTAGTTGAGTGCTTAACTATTTGTGCCACTCAGGAACTCCAGAGTGCTCCTGGAGCAAGGCTGAATTGTAAGGTGACATCAAGGCCCTGCAGGATTGGGCTCCTTCCAACCCTTGTGGCCTCTCCTCCAGCAACCTCATTCCCACACTCACTCCCATGATGTAACTGTACCCAGATATTCGTGTTTTCCAACCCAGCATGCATCACGACTCCTCACCTTTTTCCATACTGTTCACTCTGCCTGGACCACACTTCTCATTCCATCCCACCCAACACTCATTTATCCAGCAAGGCTCGGCCCAAGATCACTGCCTCTCAGGAGCCTTCCTGGGTTTTCCAGTCAAACAAAATGCCTTTTCACTCACTACAACTGAACACACACATACACTATGACTCAGCAATTCCACTCCTGGGTACAACTCAAAAGAAGTGTATACGTGTGTGCAACAGAAGACTAATATTCTAAAAGAAAGTTGACAGTAGCACTATTCATGGTAGCCCCAAACTGGAAACCACCCAAATGCCCATCAACAGTGGTACAAGAAATTATTATATGTTCATGCAATAAAAGACAATAAGACATGAAAATGATCTGTAGCTATGCACAACCACATGATGATGAATCTCACAAACACAAGATTAAGCCAAGGAAGTCAGACATAAACAATAAAAAGAGTATGTACTATATGTTGCCATCTATTTAAAGGCTAAAAAAGGCAAAACTAATCTATGGTGTTAGAAGTTAGAAGGATGGTTGTAGTTGGTACATATGGGATTGGCAGGGGGCATAGAGGGCTTCTGGGGGCTCTCTGTGGGGCCCAGGGCAGGGTGCTTTATCTCCTTGGGCCTCAGTTTCTTTATCTGTGAAGCCAGAAGGATAACAATACAAACCTCATGGAGGTTCTGCAGGTCCAAGGAGATGGTGTATGTGAAGCCTTGTGTTTTAGTCATCTAGTGCTGCTATAAAAGAAATACCACAAGTGGATGGCTTTCACAAAGAGAAATTTATTTTCTCACAGTCTAGTAGGCTAGAAGTCCAAATTCAGGGCGTCAGCACCAGGAGAAGGCTTTCTCTCTCCATCAGCTCTGGAGGAAGGTCCTCATTGTCATCAGTCTTCCCCTGGACTAGGAGCTTCTCTGCGCAGGAACCTTGGATCCAAAGGATGTGCTCTGCTCCTGGCACTGCTTTCTTGGTGGTATGAGGTTCCCAGTTCTCTGCTTGCTTCCCTTTCCTTTTATCTCTTGAAAGTAAAAGGTGGTGCAGGCCAAACCCTAGGGAAACTCCCTTTACATTGGATCAGGGATGTGACCTTAGTAAGTGTGTTATGCAATCCCACTCTAATCCTCTTTAACATAAAATTACGATCACAAAATGGAGGACAACCACACAATACTGGGAATCATGGCCCAGCCAAACTGATACACACAGTTTTAGGGGGACATAATTTAACCCATGACACCCTGGCAGGGGCTGGCACCTAGTAAGCCCCGAGACATGGTGAAAGTCACAGTAGCTGTGGCTGTTACCTGGTTCAGAAATATAACGTACATGCACATAAGCCCCCTCTGTGCAGCCGTGTTCACCCAGGAGCAGACTTAGAAACCTCCCCTCTGTGCCCCACTTTGCCTTGTTGTTGACCTCATTATGGGATGTCTTTCACGGATTCGTAAATAAATTCATGATACCTTGTGAAATCACCAAGCAGACTATGGTTATTCAAGGCAGAAAAGATCCATAAGAAAGAAGAATATTCTAGCACAGAGGACAAGCAAGGCCAGAAGTCAGGCCAATGTGAGTCCCTTTGCTCATCCCTCCACTTCCCGTCTGTGGGGCTTTTGCAAGGCTAAGTGGGAGTAAGCATCAGCTAAAACCAGCTGCCACTGAGTCAACTCCAATTCACTGTGACCCCATGTGTGTCAGAGTAGAACTGTGCTCAGTAGGGTTCTCAATGGCTAATTTTTCAGAAGTAGATTGCCAGGGTTTTCTTCTGAGGTGTCTGTGGGTGGGCTTCAACCTCCAACTTTTTGGTTAGCGGTTAAGCACTTTAGCTGTTTGTGCCAGCCAGGGACCCCAAGCTTTAGCTAACACACCAGCAAAATGAAGATGGAATTAACAGTGCCTACCTCAATGATGGTTAAGTGTTTGACCACTAGCTGAAAGGTTGGTGGTTCAAACCCACCCAGAGGTACTTTGGGAGATAGGCCTGGCAATCCGCTTCCAAAAGGTCACTCCTTGGAAAACCCTATGGAGCAGTTCTACTCTGCACATGTAGGGTCGCCATGAGTCTGAATCTACTCAACAGCAACTAATAACAACCTTGGTGATGCATTGGAAAAATCAAGTGCAATGATGGGTGTCAAATGCTCAGCACCATGCCTGCACATGGTACAGGACAACTCCGTCAACCATTGTCAACAACCACAATAACAAAGTGAGTTAGGTTGTTCAGGGAAGGGCCATGTGCCTTCACCAGAACAATGTCTTCTTGTTCCTTTTGCTATAACTGGCATCACTTTTGGGGTCACTCTCTGACTTTGAAGTCAAGTGGAAGTGCCCTCCATTAATTTTCACTGCACGATCATCACTGTGTGGTATATCTAGTCTGTCTTTAGTACCATAAGTGGCTTCCATCACTGCTCTGCATTTAAAGCTCCCGTGGTCCATGTCTGCTTCCCCAGCTCCTGGGTAGCCCATTTAATACTGGCTGAATCACAACACTTTCAAGAGTGAGTAGCAAAAATGTTTCCCAGAGAATGACTGCACATTGAGGGAAGAGCAGTAGCTCTGCCCTGAGTCTAAACCCCATGACACTGCTTTCCACAGTCCAGGCATGTATTTATAGAGCACCTACTGTGTGTGCTGCAGCTTGATTCACTCTGCCCATCCATCCCCCAGCCAGCAGCCTGGAGAAGCCCTCCCCTTCCACCTGGCTGCGTCTGGCATGCCCTGGGGCTGCATGACAGCTTGTTTATGTGTGATCCCTGGCTACGGCATGAAACGCTCATTCTCTAAACAGCCACTACTGTTATACAAAACACAGGCCATCTCCCTGCTCGGCTGTCAGACCAAAATATCTATTCCCAGCGTTCCTTGTGCGAGAAATCAAAGGGGCTTGTTTACACCCAAATGAAAACTTTCAGAGTACAAAACCCCGCGGCACTGGCTAGTCTCATGGAGAGGAAAACACAGGCAGAAAAGCTCACGATACACCTAAGTGTTTGTTTACCGAAACAGTCCTCCCTGCTTAGGAGCTGGGCATTTGACATTCTAGGGGGTGGAGCGAGGGATGGCTGCAGGAGGGCAGGGCAGGCTATGTCCACCGAGCAAGGGTCCCCTCCCGGCCACCCCGGCCTCACTTCTTCCTCACTCCTCTCTCCCCTCTTCCCAGGGAAGGACGGGTTCAAAAGAAAGTCTCCTTTGTCTCCCCGAGAATGTTTTCCTTAGAAAGGGGATTCTCTGCTGTGTATTGTCCCTGACCTCTTGCAGCCCCAGTAATCGGGTTTCAGGACCATGATTTGGACAGCTGCAAAGGCTAATTTGATTCAGGGATTCAACTCAGGCGCTGGGCTGACTGCTGGGGAGGCCACCACAGCCAATCCGTCCCTCAGTGGGGGCCCTGGGAGGCACCCTGCCCTCTGTGGCCAGCTGCCCATCAACACAGGCAGACGGCCCTCAAGTAGGGAACTCCGAGAAGGCCAGCTTACATTTTATTTAATTACACCCCACAGAGAAAAAGAAGAGGAAGAACTATGAGCATTTGACTTCCACTCCTTCTTGTGGGGCAATAGTGGATGAGACTTTTGTTCTGACACAGCTCTGGGGCTGGGTGGGATGAGGAGTTATGGGAGGGTCTAAACAAATAACATCCACAACCTGTCTGTTGGAAAACCTGGTGGTGTAGTGGTTAAGAGCTATGGCTGCTAACCAAAAGGTCAGCGGTTAGAATCCACCAGACGCTCCTTGGAAACCCTATGTGGCAGTTCTACCCTGTCCTAAAGGGTCGCTACAAGTTGGAATCGACTGGATGGCAACGGGTTTTACAGGACCTGTCAGTTTGTCGTACCGTGCTGTCTTTCATGTTGCTATGATGCTGGAAGCTATGTCATTGGTATGTCAAATACCAGCATGGTCATCCGTGGTGGACAGGTTTCAGCACAGCTTCCAGACTAAGCCAGACTAGGAGGAAAGGTCCAGCGATCTACTTCTGAAAATCAGCCAATGAAAACTCTGTGGATCACAACAGATCATTTTCCAACATAGAGCTGGAAGATGAGGCGCCTAGGTTGGAAGGCACTCAAAATACACAGTGGTTGTAACAATGGGTTCAAGTATACCAATGATTGTGGAAATGGCACAGAACCAGGCAGAATTTCGTTCTTCTGTGCATGGGGTTACTATGAGTAGGAGTCAACTTGACAGCACACAGCAACAAGCAGATGACATAAAGTTGTTTCCAAGATTATACCAGGAACAATGTATAGATCTCAATGCCACCAGCTTCTTGTAAGGTGTGGGAACAAGCCTCCATTCATGCAGAGCATCTGACAATTCTGTAAGCTATATAGATTCTATTTATCTATAGATTCTATAATTCTACATATTCTTATGAGGGCCCTTTCGGCTTTTATGTCTCAGTTTACTCATTTTACTCTGTAAAATGGGGATAACAACTGTATCTTCTTCATCAGGTTGATATGAAGATTAAACTAGTTAAGAGTTGTGGAGTGCTTAGAGCAGTGTTGACACATAGGAAACCCTATATGAGGGAGTTCCGTCATTGCTACCGTCACGAGTACAGAGTTCCAATAACAACACAGAGGGGAAGAGATTCAGGGAACCTGGAAGCTCAGTGGTCAAACTAAGGGTCAAAAACATGTCATACCCTCTTGGTAGCTCCAATTACTCTTAAAATAAAACCTGTGCTCATAGGGTGGCCTTCAAGGTCGGTGTCATATACCTCTCCACTCAAGAGCTCATCTGCTTCCAGATCTATATTGGACAATGACCTGCTCAGCACCCATCTTTCACCCACTGGTCACTATGCCTTGGCATGTCGGCCTCCATTCCTCAACCTGTTGCCTCAGGACCTTCTCCCATGCTGATCCCACAGCCCTGAGTTCTTTGATGGCTGGGCCTTCCCTGACCCTCCCATCTAAAGTTGGCTTTCCCTACCTGAGTTACTTTCCAACACAGCCCCTTGTCATTGCTGTTGTTGCCTTGCTCTTTTCCTGGTTATGGGTAAATGTTGGAAGGTACGTCTGATCTCCCCTTGAATGTGAATTCCATGAGGGCAGGAGCTGCATCTGCTTGTTCTTCTCAGTATGTGCCTGGCACTCATGGGCACTCGAAGTCTTCCATAATGAATAGATGGGTGAGATTGGACAACCTAGCTACCTGAGCCCTCTTCTACTGATGGACACTGTCTTGGGGGGCAGCCTCAACCTGGGGAGCCCATGAACAAGAGTAGACCTGCAGGAATGCTTGGCTTGACTCACCTATGTTTCTAATTTCTTGTTTCATTTGTTTTCATTAAGGTTTTTATTTTTAAAAACACTCAGAGCCATAGAAATTGCAACATATTACAATGAGTTCCCATATTTCCATCACCTAGATTTACCCATTGTCAACATTTAGCCATCTTTTCTCTCTCATTCTTATCATCATCACCATTATCCCTACCACCACCACCACCATCATCGTCACTACCATCATCATTACCACCACCATCACCATCATAATCATGATCATCACCACCACCACCATCATTACCACCATCAACATCAGTGTCATCATTATCACCATCATCATCATCACTACTACCACCATCAACATCACAATTATCACCACCACCATCACCACCATCATCACCATCATGATCATTACCACCACCATGACCATCACCACCACCATCACCATCACCACCACCACCACCACCACCAACATCATCATCATTGTTTATCTATTTTTGTCAAACTCTCTGAAAGTAACTTGTGGAGGATGTGCCCTTCACCCTTGACTACTACATCAGTGCTTATGTCCTAAGAACAAGGACATTCTCCTACGTAACCACCTCATCACAGTGCTATTAACTGATGTACACATTCAAATTTCACCACGTGTCTCAATACCGTGCTTTATGGCAACTTTGGCTTTCCAGTCCAGGCTTCAACCTGGGATCACCTGTTGCATTTAGTTGTCCTGTCTCTTTAGTCTCCTTTAATCTGGAACATTCCTCAGCCTCTCTTTGTTTTTTATGGCACTGGCATTTGTGAAGAGTGAAAGACTATTGTTTGGTAGACTGCCTCTCTACGGGGATTTGTCTGATTGGATTCAACTGAAGTTATGTATTTTTGGGAACCCAATGCTTCTAAAATGGGAGAATTTTCCATTAAGAAAAAAATGAAGATTTAATCTTTTAAAAAATTATTAAATTCATCAACATTGGGCCCAAATTCCTACATGGCATGTAATCCCACTTACCCACAGTATCCTTCTCACAGCCTCCAGACTCAGAAGATGTGAGTATTTGAGCCCTGAAACAACACTGAGAGGGAGCTCTGGATGGGAAGGCAGGAGGCCAGTGTCCTGGCTGGGATCTGTTCCTTCCTCATCATATGCTCCTGGCCATGTCACTCACCACCACGGGCCTCAGATGACAGTAATGAAGAAAACATTTGACGAGAGGCCATCTTCCAAGAGGCACAGCCCAGAAAATAATCCTTCCCCTCTAAATCCACAGAAGACTATATGTAGATGTCCCATTGCCAGAGGGAGGGGAGCTGCAAGAGAAGCTGGTATGTCACATAGATTTGTACAACAGCAAAAGGAACAGGTGATAAAAAGATCCACCCAGAAGTGGCTCTGTAACTATTCCACAAACAGGCTATCAACAGCTGTTGATCTTTTATTTTTTATTTTTTAATTGTACTTCAGGTGAAGGCTTACAGAACAAATAGTTTCTCATGAAACAGTAGTACACATATTGTTTTATGACATTGGTTAACAACCCCACAACATGTCAACCCTCTCCCTTCTCGACCTTTTTTTTTTTTTTTTTTTTGGTGAGAATATACATAGCCAAAGATACAGCATTTCAAAAATTTCTACATGCACAGTTCAGTGACATTGACTACACTCTTCCAATTGTGCTGCTATTCTCACTTCAGATGAAAGCTTACAGAACAAAACAGTTTCTCATTTAACAGTTAGTACGCATGTTGCCCTATGACAATGGTTAACAACCTCACAACACATCAACACTATCCTTACTCAACCTTGGGTTCCCTATCACCAGGTTTCCTGTCCCCTTCTGCCTTCTGGCCCTTGTCCCTGGACTGCTGTGCCTCATTAGTCCCATTTGGTTTTACGGGGACGTCTGCTCCCCGGCTGAATGGTGAACCTCGGAAATGACTTTACCCCTGAGCTAAAAGGGTGTCTGGGGGCCATACTCTTGGGGTTTCTCCAGTCTCCTTTAAGCCAGTAAATCTGGTCTTTTTTTTGTGAGTTGGAATTTTGTTCTACATCCTTCTCCAGCTCTGTCCAGAACCCTCTGTTGTGATCCCGGTCAGAGCAGTCAGTGGTAGCCAGGCACCGTCTAGCTGTACTGGACTCAGTCTGGTGGAGGCCTTGGTAGCTGTGGTCCATTAGTCCTTCAGACTAATCTTTTCCTTGTATCCTGTTCTCTTCATTCTCCCTTGGTCCCGAAGGGATGAGACCAGTGGAGTATCTTAGACGGCCGCTCACAGGCTTTTAAGACCCCAGACCTGCTGTTGATCTTTTGCAAGAAATCAGATACTGATCCCTCTCCACAATTAGGATATCAGTCTGAAGAGTCATGCCTGTGCGGTCTGCCAAGGGTCTTCGTCAGGATGAGCTACTGCTCAACTATGCTTTGCTGGGACCTCACCTAACCCATGGATGTGATAGTGTGATCCCTGAGGATGCAATCACAGCCTGAGTCAGAGAAGAAATTTTCTGATATGTTTAAGTTTACATATGTCTGAGCTCAATGCCAATCACCCAGCAGCTGTGGCATTCATATATTTAGAATAAAGATATACATTATTGGATAAGTGAAAAGTAACTGCCTTATGGAGTTTCTGGATGGTGCAAATGGTTAATGTGCTCAGCTACTAACAGAAAGGTTGGAGGTTTGCATCTACCCAGAGGCACCTCGAAAGAAAAGCCTGATGATCTACTTCCAAGAGATTATAGCCGTTGTGATGGTTAAGCGTTACCTGTCCACTTGGCTAAGCCATGATTCTCAGTGGTTTGGCAGATATTATGTAATCATCCCCCATTTTGTGATCTCATATGAGCAGCCAATCAGTAGAAAGGGGAGTTTCCTTGGGGGTGTGGCCTGCATCATCCAGTATATACAGATGTTCTGGCAAACTCACCCTCTCTAGACCCTGCATCCAACTCGTCATCCTCTGACCTCTGGTTCTTGGGACGTGAACCAGCAGCCTGTCAACTGACCTGCAGATTCTGGGATTCGCCAGCTCCCACAGCCCTGTGAGCCAGCTGCCTCTTGTCTGACTTGCCTATTTTGGGTTTGTCAGCCCCTGCAACCACTTGAGTCAGAAGAAGCCCCCAGCCCAATGTATGACCCATAGATTTGGGACTTGTCAGCCTGCACAATCATGTGAGATATTTCCTTGAAATAAATCTCTCTATATAAGTGAACACTAATGACTGAAGACCAGAAGAGTTGTGGGATGATACCAAACACATTATACATGCAGAAAGCAAAAGGTCACTAAACAGACAGGAAAGAAAGAAAAGACCAAAATGGTGTCAGAAGAGACCCTGAAACTTGCTCCTGAAAATAGAGCAGCTAAAGTGAGAGGAAGAAATGATGAAGTGAAAGAGTTGAAAAGAAAATTGCCCCTGAGCAAATCTGCTTCAAAAGACCTCTTTAAAGTATTAAAATGCAAAGATGTCACTTTGAGGAATAAGGTGCGCCTCACCCAAGCCACGGTATTTTCAATCACCTCATATGCATGTGAAAGCTGGACAATGAATAAGGCAGATCAAAGAATAATTGATGCCTTTGAATTATGGTATTGGTGAAGAATATTGAAGATACCATAGACTGTCAGAAGAACGAACAAATCTGTCTTGGAAGAAGTACAGCCAGGATGCTCCTTAGAAGCAAGGATGGCGAGACTTCATCTTACATACTTTGGACATATTATCAGGAGAGACCAGTCCCTAGAGACGGACACCATCCTTGGTAAAATAGAGGGTCATCGAAAAAGAGAAAGACCCTTGTCTTGGATTGAAGTGCGTCTCCCCAAAATATCTGTCAACTTGGCTGGGTCATGATTCCCAGTATTGTGTGGTTGTCCTCTATTTTGTGATTTTCCTATGTGTTATAAATCATAATCTCTGCCTGTGGTTAAAGAGGATTAGGGTGGGATGTAACACCCTTGCTCAGGTCACATCCCTGATCCAATGTAAAGGGAGTTTCCCTGGGGTGTGGCCTGCACCACCTTTTATCTTACTAGAGATAAAAGGAAAGGGAAGCAAGCAGAGAGTTGAGAACCTCATACCACCAAGAAAGAAGCACCGGGAGCAGAGTGCGTCCTTTGGACCCAGGGTTCCTGTGTGGAGAAGCTCCTAAACCAGGGTAAGATTGACAAGAAGGACCTTCCTCCAGAGACGACAGAGAGAGAAAGCCTTCCCCTGGAGCTGTGCCCTGAATTTGGACTTCTAGCCTACTAGACTGTGAGAAAATAAATTTCTCTTTGTTAAAGCATCCCCTTTGGTATTTCGGTTATACCAGCACTAGATGACTAAGACAACCCTCAGTGAGATGAACTGACACAGTGGCTGCAATAATGAACTCAAACATAGCAAGGATTGTGAGGATGGCACAGGACCAGGCAGTGTTGTGTTCTGTTGTTCTAGGGGCTGTTATGAGTTAGATGGCATCTAACAACAACATATATATATATATATATATATATACATATATATATATATATATATATATATATATATATATATTTACATTTCACTGGTTTTGCTCCTCTAGAGAACCCAGCCTAAGACACTCAGGAACTAATATGACCTATTTTATTTCCTTGTTAATATTACCAGTCTTTCTAAATTTAGGAACAGAATGCCTTATCCACCATCATGGTATCCCACACAGCATTGTCTCAGATCAAGGAACTCACTTCACAGCAAATGAAGTGCAGCAATGGGCCATGCTCATGGAATATACTGGTCTTACCATGTTCTCCATCATCCTGAAACAGCTGGCTTGATAAAACAATGGAATGGTCTTCTAAAAACACAATTATGGTGCCAGCTAGGTGGCAATGCCTTGCAGGGTTGGGACAATGTTCTCCAGGAGGCTGCATATGCTCTAAACTCATGTCCAATATATGGTGCTATTTCTCCCATAGCCAGGATTCATGGGTCCAGAAGTCAAATGGGAGTGGCACCACTCACTATTACCCCTAGTGACTCACTCACAAAATTTTTCCTTCCTGTCCCCGTGACCCTATGCTCTTCGGGTCTAGATCCAAAGAAAGGAATACTTCCACCAGGAGACACAACACTGATTCCACTGAACTGGAAATTAAGAATGCCACCTGGCCACTTTGGGCTCCTCATGCCTCTAGATCAACAGGCATAGAAGGGAGTTATTGTATTGGCTGGTGTGATCGATCCTGATTACCAAGGGGAAATTGAATTGATACTATATAATGGAGGCGAAGAAGAGTATGTGTAGAATACAGGAGATCCCTCAGGATGTCTCTTAATACTACCATCCCCGTGATTAAAGTCAATGGAAAGCTACAGAAACCTAATTCTGACACAACTACTAACGGCCCAGACACTTTGGAAATGAAGATTTGGGTCACCCCATCAGGCAAAAAACCACGATCAGCTGAGGTGCTTGCTGAGGGCAAAAGGAATATGGAATAGGTGGTGGAAGAAGGTAGCTCTAAATACCAGCTATGACCATGTGACTAGTTGTAGAAGTGAGGATTGTAATTGTTTGTGGTATTTTTTCCTTGTTTTGTTATACGTGTATGTATGTGTGTATATATATATCTGTACATATATATATACACACACACATACACTGCAAATATCTTTGTTTTCTTCCCTCCCTGATTCTATTACCTATTATAAAATATAAGATGCAAACAGGGCTAGTGTGTTTTTGGTTGTACACATGTTAGTTGTACCATGTTAGGCATAAGTATGACTTTATAATTGCCCTTGTTTAGAGATTATGTATGGTTTAAGGAGATGTGTACAGGTGTCAAGTTGACAAGGGGTGGGCTGTGATGGGTAAGGTTATGTGTCAGCTTGGCTAGGCTGTGATTCTCAGTGGCTTGGCAGATATTATGTAATCATCCTCCATTCTGTGATCTCATGTGAGCAGCCAATCAGTTGAAAGGGGAGTTTCCTTGGGGGTGTGGCCTGCATCCAATATATATAGATTTTCTCACAAAGCTTGCCCTCTATGGATCTTGCATCTGACTTTCCATCCCCTGACATCTGGTTCTTGGGCCATGAGCCAGCAGCCTGCCATCTGACCTGCTGATTTTGGGTTCGTCAGTCCCTGTAACGACATGGATCAAAAGAAGCCTCCAGCCTGATATCTGACCCATGAATTTGGAACTTGCCAGCCTCCACATCTGCATGAGCCATTTCCTTGAAATCTCTCTCTCTACATATATTTGATGTATATACATATACATATTTCATTAATAATCATGATTGCATCTAAAAGACCACACTGGTCAAAAATATTTTGCCACTATGTTTTTTCAAGTTACAAAAAAGGAAAAAAAAAAAAAGAAAGAAAGAAAAAAGAAAAGCTTCCCCCATGTATTATGTAATAATATATATTGGAATATATAATGGAATATTCTTTTCTATTCTAGATCGCCACTTTAGAGATTCCGATTGCCCACCTCTGAAAGGGGAGACACATGACATCCCTCCCCACTGGCATCTTGGACCTGAAGTTTTAGGATGAAGAACCCCTACATGTCCTCCTTGGGAGGGCACCTGAGTCTGGGTGAGGTCATTCAACACGTGGTCACTGGCCTGGAGCCTTCACCAGCAGGCTGGTCTCCTCTCAGACACTGACCCTGGTGAGCCAGCTGCTGCACTGCCCTGGACACTGCCCACTCTGCATCCCATACTTCTCCCTCAAGGAGCACACGCTGACCCGTGGAAAGGGAAAACAGAAAGTGAAGGGAGCCAGCCACTCCAATGCCCAACTTGAAATGAAGTCATGCGTGCTCTCAGAAAACAGACCCAAAAAGGGCATTTTGGGAGAGCTGGGCTGTTTATCTCCGCCTCCACAATGTGTTTGGTGATAAAGATTTTACTTGGAAACTTTCTTTCACAGATATTAGGATGCATTTTCCAGTTTAATCATCACAGATAGTAGAAAACTGTCAGCTGATTTTGCTACAATACCACAGGCAGGATTTCCTCTTCATTTTAAGCCGTAGTGATCATAGCGTCAGCCAATTTCAAAAAAGTTCAAGTTCAATTGCTGATTTGGATTATCCAACATAATGGCCCCATGTGCTAAATTAACTGAGAAATCTTCTAATTTCATTCAGGCACATAAATAAAGTTTCGGTGCGTAAGTATATCCAATTGCCCATTTTCAACCATTTTTAAACAGGCTTTCAGCCTACGTAAAAAGAGACAGTGTACTGTGCTACAGTGGTTTAGAACACAGACTCCCAAGTCCACTGCCTGTGTTCTAATCCTGGCTCCACCACTTCCTGTCTGCGTCAACCTCAAGCAAGTTACTTATCCTCTCTGCACCTCAGTTTGTCCCTCTGAACAAAGGGAATAATCATCGTACGACCCACTCCATGAGTTGGGAGACCAAGTGGATTAATTTACGAAAACATTTAGCTTAGTTTCCAGATCACGGAAATCCTGTAATGGAAGTTAGGGTTTATTATTATTATTGTTTCTTTACATATACTGAGCACTCCATCTGAAGGCACCATGCAAGTGCATACCATGTACCAAAAAATACCCAACTGCTGCCAAGTTGGCTCTGCCCATGGCGACCCCGTGTATCTCAAAGTAGAACTGTGCTACATAGGGCTTTCAATGGCTGATCTCTCAGAATTAGATTGCCAGGCCTTTCTTCTGAGGTGCTTCTGGGTGGACTCAAACCTCTAACCTTTCAGTTAGCAACAAAGAGCATTAACCATTTGTACTACCCAGGGACTCCTTAAGTAGCTTTATGTAGCCTTGGAGAAAGCCAATGTCTGAGGACTCGAAGTCATTACAATGTACATAAACATGTTTATACACTATAATGGCTTGGTGCTGGTAACCAAAACCTACTGCTGGCAAGTCGATTCTGACTCATAGTGACCCCACAGGACAGAATAGAACTGCCCGATAGTGTTTCCAAGGTTGTAATCTTTATGGACGCAGACTGCCACATCTTTATCCTGCAGAGTGGCTGGTGGGTTTAAACCCTCGACCTTTCAGTTAGCAGCCAAGCACTTAACCACTGCACCAACAGGGCTGCTTTAGATGCTGGCAATTAATATTAATTCTGGGATGACCAAATCTATATGTTTGTGTCATAACTTAAATCTTCCCACTAATTTACCAATAAGAGGTCCAGGCTTAATTTAACACTTTCAGTCTGGGCTTAAAGCTGTGCTTATATAACTGAGGATTGCTATCCTAAACAATCGTTCTTCACACATTTTGCTGCATAAGGCTAATTGTCATTAGCATTTTTAAGATGTTTTTGATTGTTTCTGAGTGCCTCTTATAAATCAAGTTGTTTTCTGCTATATGTCTATCATTTATTTATTCCCAGCCATGTCTGCAAAGGATTTGCAGACACATGTTAAAGAAACAAACTAATAGGTTGGGAACCCCAGCCCATAAAGGTACCATCATTATTGGATTGATCCTTGCTGTTGGAGACTTTCAGATTCACCCAGGGACTACAGAATCCAATTGTGAAACTGGTTTTGTTACTTCAGTTGGAACACAAGCCATGTGCTCATTAAATCAATGAATCATCAGAACTGGCTCTCAAAGACTTCTGGCTACCCTAAAATTCAAACCAACCTTCAAAGATAAAGATTTGCTATCCCTAAAGATATCCAAAGAGAGATGCCATACATACACACGTTTGAAAAAGCAAAAAAGCTGGCGGTTTTCAAAAGGCCGTTGCAGAAGCATACTGGGGACTTGCAACACCATTAAAGTGAGTGGTTAGAAGTTGCTACAAGTCGGAATCAACTCAAAGGCAACCAACAACAACATCAACAAAGGGCCGATGCTTTAGTAATAATAATTTTTTAAAAACTACCCTTTATTGAGGAGGAATTTCCCTTATCTGGGCCACCATGACTTTCATATATCATCTACAGTCTTCACAGCAGCTGAGCTAATGAGGTACCATTATTTCCACTCGGCACATGAGAACACCTAGGTTGCGCAGAGTTTGCCCCAAATCAGGCAGCCATTAAGCACTGGAGTCCAGATGTGAAGCCAGTTGTGTCAGCTTTCATTAACTTCCACGCTCATCCAATTATCTTACATCATGCTTGTTCTGGTGGGTGGGTAAGAGTCGGTCAGGCAAGGCAGGGAGGGGTGGAGAGAGCTTAAGAGTGCAAGAGTTGTGTGTGCGAAGGAAAGAAAACACGAGGCTGCCTTGGGCATCTGCAAGAACTTCGGTGGGGCTGAAGAGGACAGGGGATGTGCCAAGATGAGAAGGTAGAGAGTTAAGTGGGGGTCAGTGGTTCTCAACTCTGGCTACATAGCAGAATGTCCGTGGGGGCTTCTAAGAAAGACAGATCAATTAAATCATAATATATGGGGGTGGAATGAGAGTATCAGTATCTTTTAAAGGCTCCCCAAAGGAATTCCAATGTTCAGCTGGGATTGAAAACCAGCAGGAGGGGCCAGGAAGGGCCAGGTTGGCCATGTGTATGAGGATTTCTAATTTAGTCTTTTACAACACTAACCAGTTGCTGTCAAGTTGATTTCAACTCATGGTGACCCCATATGTGTCAGACTAGAACTGTGCTCTTTAGGGTTTTCATTGGTTGATGTTTTTGGACGTAGAGCTCCAGGCTTTTCTTTGAGATGCCTCTGGGTGGACTTGAACCTCCAAACTTTCAGTTAGCAGCCGAGCGTTTTAACCGTTTGCACCACCCAAGGACTCTTTACAACTTTGCACCCAGGGACTTTCCTTTGGTTCTGCACCTGGGCTCAGGGCAGGCAGATGCCACACAGGGTAGAGGCGGGGCAGAAGGCTGTGGAGCTGAGTGACAGCCGACAATGTCTTCCTGGTCAACTTGAGAAACAGAATCAACAAGCGGTGAAATCTTGTTTCTCTTGTGCCTGAGGGCTCTTGGTTGGTTGCCATGGGATGGGATTATGAGCTTCTCAGAAAGTGTCTATCTGCTGCGGAGAGGCCACGGAAACATAAAAGGCAAGCACAGCTCCAGCCCGGGGCCATCTCGCTTCAGAGCCAAGAGCCAGAACAGTCCCCTTTGAGAGCCACCTGGTGGACCAACAGTCCTGGCTCCAACATGAAGGCTGGGTGGGGTTGAGTTAGAATTGCCTTAACCTTCTTTGTTAATGAGTTTCTCTGGGAGGCAACCACCAGCAGGTTAGGGAAAAAACCCACATTTTCTAAGGCAAATGGTTCTTAGACTCTGGTCTAGTTAGTCTTCCCCTGCAACCTTAACTCTCCCAAGAGACACACCTCACTGGAATTGCTGCCCCTTGTAGATTAATTCCCGTAGAAAAATAGCCCCTTTTCTCTGGAGGGGGATTTTCACAATAAGCCAGGATGTTGGGGGCTCCCTTTAAAACAAGGTTCACTCTAATTTCATTATTGCATTTTTGGGAAAGTAATGCCACCACCAGAATACAAGGCTGGCCACTAAATACTTAAAGTAATGAAATTAAAGAAGCCCTCAAGTGTCAGTCCTATACTTCCTGTATTAACCCCTGACGCTCCACATATTAAACATTCAGTGCTTATTGGATTGTGGTGAGATGAGAGTGTTCCCTTGGTTTTAGGTAAAGGTAAATTTTATACAATCCAAGTGTAAATAGGGAGAAATACTTACAAAACATTGTAAAAATGTTAACTCCCTTTAGTCTACTAATTCCATTCCTAAGATTTTCTAACAACCAAAAAAGGCATCAAAAGCTAAAAGTCAAATGTTCAAAGAGGTTCACTGCCAGCTTATCCAACGGCCAATAGCTGGAAACTATCTGAATGTTCTGGAACAGGGCTTGGCCAACTTTTTCTTAAAGGACCAGGTAGTAAATATTTTTAGCTTCAAGGGCCACATAGATACAGCCTCTGTTGCAAGTACTCAGCCCTGCCATTGTAGCGTGAGAGCAGCCACAGACAACACATAAACAAATGAGCAAGACTGTGTTCCAATAAAACTTTATTTAGAAAAGCAGGCAGCAGGCTGGACTTGGCCCTTGGGCCAGAGTTTGCTGACCCCTGTTCTATAATAAAGAATATGATTATCAAAGTTTGAAACAGCAAAATGTGACTGAATATTTAGCAGCTAATTTAAGACCCTATAGAAATCTGGAAAACTACAAATGATTCAATGTTAGGTTAAGAGAGCAGAAAATAAAACATGGACAATTTCAATCATGAAAAGTGTGTACACAAATGGAAAATGGCTAGAAGGAAACATGCAAATGAAAATGGAGGTGTGAAGACAGAATGACAATGGGTGTGTGGTTATGTTCAAAGTTCTTCCTGAAAGTTTTTTACATGCTGAACTTTTTCCATAATGCTTCATGTAATAAACCAAATGCATGGATTGAATTGTGTCCCCCAAAAGTTATGCTGAAATCCTAACTCCTGTACCTTGTGAGTGTGAGCCTATTTGAAACAGAAGTTTTCCTTTGATATATTAATAAGGTCATACTGGAGTAGGTTGGGTCCTAAAGCTAATCACTTCTAAGTGGTATCATATAAAAAAGAGCAGAATAGTCACACATACACACAGAGGTAGACAGACACGGTGTGAAGATACATCTACAAGCAGTTAAGGAATGCCAAGAAATGCCCCAGGCTACAGAAGCGGAAAGAGACAAGCATCTTCCCATAGAGCCCACAGTGAGAGACAGAGAGTGTCTAGCTCTGCTGATGCCTTAAATTCAGACTCCTAGCCACCAAAACTGTGAGACAATAAATTCCTGTTCTTTAAAGTCATCCATTTGTGGCATTTTTTTCTTGTGGCAGCACTAGCAAGCTAATATATCAATATACGAAGCTGTCTAAGGAGACCATGCTGCTGTTCTGAGGACAGGTTGCCTCTGCCACAGTGTGCCAATCAACTGCCTCCCTCAAGATAACATTTGTCTTCACTCATTCATTCATTTATTAGTTCATTTAAAACTATTTGTTACCCAGTGGTTGAGCATCTATTATGTACCCAACACAGTACTAGGCAGTGGAGAGACACTAATGAAGGAGATGGGCAGAGTTCCTGAATTCAGGAACCTTCCGTTCATGTGGGGCAAAGTGAAGGATAGCCTACATATGAAAATACGTAAACAGCATAATTTTCTATTGTGATGTGTGCTGTGAAGAAAATTAATTGGCACAATGGGATAGAGAGGGGGATACATGCACGTAGGATCAGAGTGAAGCTGGCTAAGAGGCAGATTGAGTCTCTTGCCCCTCCCCTGGAGATTCTGGTTTTCTGGGCCAATAATTTGCATTTTATCAATGGACCCCAGGTGATTCTGATCCAGGTGGACCACGGAAACCCTGGCTTGGTGGTAGCATTATCCAACATGCACAAATGCAAGAGTGTGGACCCAAATACTCTACTGACACAAGGTCCAGTGCCCTGTGCTCAAACTGTGCTCGAAGTATTCAAGGAAAGACAAAAAACACATGCCACTCTCAGACCTGCTGGGAGTCCAGCTGCTCCTGGAGCTGAGGGTGAAGTCCGCAGCAGCCTGCAGGTGGGGCTTCTGTGGTCCGGGCCAACTGCCAAGCCCAAGGCTCTTGGTACACAGTCATAATCACTCTTGGTGTGGTGCATTCATTGCCCCAACTGGAGTACAAGCACCTGGAGGGCTTGGGCCCCTGACTCAAATTTCTTCCCAAATATGCCAGCACAGTGCTGGATCCGTTTTAGGTACTCATGAAATACTTGCTGATTGATTATTTCCTTATTAATTACAAAATTATTGTCTTAGAATTCATCTGGTAACAAAATCTGGGTGTGATATGATAGCCCTGTGAGGAGTTGTCTTGTTCAGCTGCATATTCCCAGAGGCTAGCATAGTGCATCCACCACCTGCCAGTCAATCTGCTGTACTGTGGTGACTTGCATGTTGCTATTGTTCTGGAAGCTATGCCACCAGTATTTCACCCATGGTGAACAGGTTTCAGCAGAGCTTCCAGACTAAGACAGACTAGGAAAAAAGGCCTGGAGAGCTACTTCCAAAAATTGGCCAATGAAAACCCTAAGTATCACAAGAGAATACTGTCTGATACATTGCTAGAAAATGAGCCCCTTAACTTAAAAGGCACTCAGAATACACAGTGGCTGCAACAATGGACTTAAGCATACCAGTGATCATGAAGATGGCTCAGGACTGGGCAGTATTTTATTCTGTTATGCATGGGGTTGCCATGAGTCGGAGCTGACATTGACAGCTTAGAGTTTGGCACATAGTA
Organism: Dugong dugon; assembly: GCA_030035585.1. Taxonomy (NCBI): domain Eukaryota; kingdom Metazoa; phylum Chordata; class Mammalia; order Sirenia; family Dugongidae; genus Dugong; species Dugong dugon. Next base: position 32,709,855 of record CM057478.1, read on the forward strand.
GGTATTCAACAAAGAGATGAAAGAATAAATGAATGAATGAAAGAATGCATGACTCTGGGTACCCCAAGATTAAACTGCAGACCCTCCCCTCCTGGCCTCATCCCAACTCCCCATCTGCCCCTCGGATCCGCTCGGACTCTCAGGCAGCAACGAACACAGGTGGGTGCATCCACTCAACTGTGATCTATTTACTGGGGACTGCCATGAGCCAGGCCCTGGTGAGGTGCCAGGGATACCTGGTGAGTGAGACAGACGTGTCTCCCCATTAGACAGCCAATGAGTCAGGCAAACGAAGGAGAGGCATGCTGTGTAGGAGGGCAAGTCACCGGGAGGACTGGCCTGGCCTGGGGGTCCAGGATGCTTCCCTTGGAGGTGACACATGGTGGCTGGATCTGGAGGAAGATGTAGTTGATGGGTGGGAGAGGAGTGGCAAGTGCAGAAGGGCTTCCAGGCTGAGGGAACAGCACGTGCAAACACCTGGCGGCACAAGGAGGGTTAAAGGAAGACCACTGCGTCTGAGGCCTGGAGAGGCACGGGGGGAGGGTCAGGCGGTCATTGGGAATCAGGTGAGCCTGGGAGTACTGGTGAGGGACTTGATCTTCATTTTTGGAGCAGCGGGTGCCCTGGAGAAGTTTAAGCAGGGACTGAATGGTCACCTTTGGGGACTGTACCCTGCAGGGGCCGAAGGCCTGGATGGGATGGTGGAGGTGGTAAGCCCACCCATGCTCACCCAGAGCCGCACGTGGGTGACAACAGACTAGCTGAAAGGGTGGAGACAACTCCCTTACGTAGGTGAGGCCCGCGATGCCCCCAGGTGACCTCACCTTCCATTCTCACCGTCCCTTTTGTGGGGACCTGTCCCAGATCCAGACAGGGCACTGTCCATCCCTGCAGTAGAGGGTGCTGGTGTCTGGAGCCATCTTGCTGGGGTCTGGGAACTGCTTCAGATTTACATCCAAGCGAGCACACGGGGTGCTGCACATTAAAAACTCCAGATGTTCGCCCTGCAGATGTTTCACGTGCAATTTGGGAATTTGGGAATGCTCAAAATAGCACTTGTCCATAAAATTGCCTGAAATGCAGTCCAAATGTGTCTGTAAAAAGTACCCAAACAACTATTTATTGTTCAGTTCGTGTTCTCAGAGGTTCCACGTGGGCTGGGTGTGGACCTGGTTGGGGTGGCTGGTACATTCGGCAGAGACCATGGAGGTACTCACCTGGACAACTGGGTTCTGTGTTACAGAGTAATACCCAGCAATCGGCAAAGTCCCCCCACGGGCTCTGAGAGAGCCCTCGGGCCCCCCGCCCAAGACATTTTGCTTGTGGTCAATTCCTGAAGCCTTGGTGAGAGTTAGAAGCTGTTCATGAATACGCCAAAATACAGAAGAAAGGAGCAGGTTAGGAGCCAATAAAAGAATAATTAGCAACCCCCGTCCAGGGGGTCCCCAGCAGTCCAGAGCCTTTTCTTCTATTGCTGTTAAATCCACATAACGGAAAATTTGCCATCTTAATCAGTTTAAAGTATAGAATTCAGTTGTATTAAGTAGCTTCACAATGTTGTGCAACCACCACCTCTATCTAGTTCCAGAACTTTTGCATCACCCCAAAAGGAAACCCCATATCCATTAGCAGTCAGTCTCCATTCCCCCTACCCCCAGCCTCTGGCAACCACGAATCTACTTTTTGTCTCTATGAATCTGCCTTTTCTGGACATTTCATATCAATATGTATATGGCTTTTTGTGTCCAACAAGAAACTCAACATCATTAGTTATGGAGGAAAGCAAATCAAAACTACAGTGAGATCTCACTTCACACCCACTGGGATGAGTAGAATCAAGAAATCAGACAATAACAAGCGTTGGCGAGGATGTGGAGAAACTGGAACCCTCCTACATTGCTGGCGGGAATGTAAAATGGTGTCCTCCCTCCCTTCATTATCCATCTCCCTGTAGCCCATTTCTGTTCCTGGGGAAATAATTTTCATCAACACTGTACATATCTAGCATCCTAAAGCAAGATTTATTCTCTCTCTGGGTCCTAGTTCCAAATTCCTTGGGAAGGGATTCTGATTTCTGATTGGCCAGTTTGATCCAGGTCATTCACTTAAGCCAATCAACTGTGCCCAGAGGGGCAGCCCATTGTGTAAACTGGCTTCAAGGGTGGGGTCATTGAGGGTGTTGGTTAAGGATAGTCATATGAGCATGCAAGACATTACAAGAGCTGTTCATCACACCAAGGTAATGAAAACACATACCCTACACATCAATCCTTCCTTTTTCATTTGTCCATTCATCCATCAAACATTTATTGAGTTCCTACCTTGTGCCAGGCACTGTTCTAGGGGCAGTGATACATCAGTGGACAAAATAGATGGAATAACCCTACCTTGAATAAACCTATAACCTAGTGGGGGAAAAACTCCATAAATAAGTCTACACAAAGATCTACTCACTAATGCCAGGTAGAGGCCTATGCTATGGCAGAACATTTAGCAGGGTGAGGAGATGGACAGTGAAATGGTCAGAGGAGGACATTTTGGTACACACCTGGATGAAAGAAACAGGCTGAAAGCACTCCAAGTAGATGGCCTAGCACATACAAAGGCCCTGTGGCAGGCAGGTCTTACGAGTTTGAAGACAGGAAGAAGGCCAGTGGGGCGGGAGTAGAGGGGAGAAGTAGCAAGTGGCAGGATATGCAGTCTCACAGAGCATGCAATTCCATTCCTGAGAACAGACCCAAAAGAATGCAAAGCAGGTGCTCAAACACTAGTACACGCATGTTCCTGGCAGTGCTATTCACAACAACCAAAAGGTGGCAACAACCTGTTATGGAATGAATTGTGTCCCCCCAAAATTTGTGCTGTAAATCCTAACTTCTATGCCTGTGGTTATAATCCATTTGGGAATGAGTTTTCTGTTATGTTAATGAGGCAGGATTAGTGAAGGGTGTGTCTCTTGTCAATCTCTTACAAGATATAAAAGGAACGAGCAGAGATGGGGCAAGATAGATGCCACACCACATGAAGATCACCAAGAAGCCAAAGACTAGAAGCTGAGAGATGAGAACCTTCCTCCAGAGCCAATAGAGAGAGAAAGTCTTCCCCTAGAGCTGGCCCACTGAATTTGGACTTCCAGTCTCCTAACAGTGAGAAAGTAAATTTCTGTTTGTTAAAGCCACCCGCTTGTGGTATTTCTTTTATAGCAGCACTAGATAACTAAGACAAAGCCCAGATGTCCATGAACCATTTCACATGTGTTGCCCAAACTTCGTTGCCACTCTGAGAGCACGTCATGAGGACAATCGGCCTCTCAAGGGACTCTGGACCAGGCAGAACCAGGAATCTAGGACCAAATTGCTGTGGAATTCAGAGCCCGCTGCCTAGGGACACTGCCCTGTGACTTGGCCACCTGGTCTCGGTTTCTCCATCTGCAGCTCCTGCACTATGGCTGTGGGTCCTGTGGGGTCACCTGGGAGCAGCAGGGCCTGGTGCCTGGTAGGGCTCTGTGATCACGCCTCCCCTGGCCCCCGAGCCCATCTCAGCCCCTGTCCAGAGAGGCAGACAGACAGCTGCAGGAAGGGAAGGCCACAACTGTTCACTCACCCATGACAGAGACGACAGGGCTCGTTCTTCACCGTGCTCTGAGATGACAGTAACTGCTTGGGGTCAGGGACGGCGGCTAAGCCCCCACCCACGGCTCACAGCCTGTCTTGGACTGTTAGGAACTCCAGGGATGAAAAATTAGGAACATTCCTGGCAGTGGTATGTGTGCTGGATGGAAACGTGGGAGGCCGGCTCAGACGGATGACTTCATCGCCGGCCACACGGGTGGACACATCTCATGTCGGTCCCCTTTGCTCACGTCCGAAGAAGGCAGGGGTTCTCGACAGGAAAATATGAAGGATGGGTCCCCCCTGGGTCATCCAGAGACTCTGCTGGGGGCCTCTAAGCCCCAGAAAAGGCTGCAGTGCTGGCAGAGGCCATGCCCTGGGGTCCCGGGGGCCCCATGAATCAGAACTGGAGCGGGAGGGACAGGGACAGTCAGGCTGGCCTTAAAGAAAGCCCTGCATTGTTTTGAAAGGTTAGTTCGTTTGCATCTTGGGTTTCACTGGGAAGTCTGTGTGGCCACACGGGTTGATTCAGCATTTGCTAGGAGCTGGGTGAGACAGGCCCGTGAGGAATGGCCCTCTGGGGACACCTGGGGCTCCGCCATCATGACTTACGGGGGGCCAGGGGAGGGAAGGGAAGGCAAGGGCACATTCTGATCCCATATTTGGCAATGTGGTGGGCTTCAAGTTCTTCTTTCTTTCTCATTTGTCAGGATCCTAATGAGAAACCCCAGAAGAGTTCAGAAATTTCCCTTTCCCAAGGACAGGAAATAAATGGAAAGATTCTAGGGAATTAGGGGAAAACTCGATGCAAGCTTTCAAACAGTAGTCTTTGTTGTCTACAAGTGTATGTGTGTGTAAGAGAGGGAGAGAGAGACAGACAGAGAGACAGAGAGAAGGGAAGGAGAGAGAGGCAGAGACAGAAAGAGAGAGACAGTGAAAGAGGGGAGGAGAGAAAGGCAGAGAGAGACAGAGACAGAGAGAGTGGGAGGAGAGAGAGAGAGGAAAAAGGCAGAGAAAGATAGGGAGGAAGAGAGAGAGAGAGAGGTAGGGAGAGAGGAGTAGGGAGGAGAGGGAAAGAGTGAGCTCCCGTCTTTCGGAATTGCTCCCTGGCAGCCTGACCTAGACCAGTCTGAGGAGGTTAACCTTCCTGAGCTGTTCTGGAACCTTGCTAGTGACAACGGTCCATTCTCTGAAGTTCTCAGCTTTGAATAAACAGTTTGTCTCTCTCTTGTCAAGCGTTTGGGTGCAGAGTAAGCAAACCTTTCTGAGCAAGTGCAAGTGCCGATTAAGCAACCACGACATAAGGAATAAACAGATTTTCAAGCACCGTAAACAATGTAATTAATTTTTTCCATATGACATATGTGGGGCAGGGGGTGGGGGAAGAAGAACGGGTCAGATGCTGAAGATAAAGTGGAAATTAGTCTGGCCTAAGAGTGAACTTGTTTTTCTGTCCTTCTGAGCTTCTGGAAAACCAAAACTTATCCACGGGGGCTTTGCGTTAACCTGGACTTGGCTGCTTATCAGTGTAGAGAACAGCAGGGCATAGCTCACCTGCAAAGGAAGAATTGTCCCCAAGTATGAAGGCTTCTGAACAGAATCGTATTGTCGATCGTTTTTCTCCTTAACGTGTAACTCGACATCACCATAAAGTAATTCCTTATGGAACGTAAGATTCAGAGTCTCGGAGACCTGCCTGGGGCAACAGGATGGAACTGCTCAAAGTTTTAGACTCAGGAATTGGGCAAGTCTGAGCTTCTGGCCCTGACCAGCCACTTTCACAGGTCAAGTGGTTGCAGACAAGTTGTTTAACTTCTCTAAGCTGAAAAATGGTGGCACAAATGGTTAAGCGCTTGGCTGCTAATATAAAATTTGAACCCCTCCAGCAGCTCCTCTGGAGAAAGACCAGGTGATCTGCTCATAAAGACAACAGCCTAGGAAACCCTATGGGACAGTTCTACTCTGTCATATAGGGTCACTATGAGTTGGAATCGACTCAGCAGCACCCAACAAAGACAAAAATAAGCTATAAAATGGAGACATGTTTAGCTGGTCTCTCAGCATGCGCTAACTGATATCTACCATGTGGTACATGCTGGGCTACATGCTTTGGCTGTGTCCACGGACATGCGGGCAAAGTCCCATTTTAAAGAGGAGGAGAAATGGAGTCTGGGTGAGTAAAGTGTGGAGTCAGCACTTAATCCCAGTTCTTCGAATTCGAAGTTCAAGGATCTTTTCCAGATAGGACCCCAAAGAGGACAGCTTCTTAGGCGTCACACTTATAGAGTCAATGGTTCATAGAATGAGACTGGAAAGCTGTGTGCGACAGTCCCCATGTTCTCTGCCCAGGAAGGAGAAAATGCCTCCTGTAGCTATGTGTCCAGATGGCCCTCAGCTTGGGGACAAAATGATCAGCAATACTCTGTGGCCAGCTCCCACTGTCTAAAGTGACATAAACGGAGCTGCTGACCCATCTCTGGACACTTGGAGTGTCCTTACCAATGGGACCAGGCTGTAGGTTCTAGGCTCCCACAACCCTGCACACACTCTTTCCTCAGCTAGACAAGGCCCTTCCATCCCTTCTCATCCAGGTGAACTCCTGCCCATCCTGCAAAGTTCAGCTTGCACACCATCTCCTCCACGGAGCCTTCCTGGATGCCCATGTAGTTTGATCAGTCTCCACCTGTTTCCTTAACCCCATGTGCAAACCTCACAGAGGCTCCATAACAGCAATCATTGGTGCTCCTCTTTCTTCCTGCCATGCATCACGCTGGCACACAGTGGCATCTCCAAGCACATGCTGAATGGATGAAAGAACACATGGAATTGCTGAAGACGCTGCTGCCTGACTGTTCAAGGGTGGCAGGAGGGGCTGAGCCCTCCCTTACTCAGTGACGACTTCGGGTGATTGGGGCAAGAATCCCCGTGGACATGAATGTTGTTGCTGCCTTACCTTCCAGAGTGTGTGGGCTTCCTGGTCCAAGTCCAGGCCCTCAGCCAACTGCTGCCCATGCAGCCCTACAGGGCGCAGGTGTCAACACAACGGGACGTTTCCCAACCCCATCCTCCAGAAGACACACTGCCCTGGGTGCCGGGCACAGGATGGCTTTATTTATGTATTTAACTTGATTTGAGCAGCAATCGAAGAATGTGCTGTGGTCAGCACAGATCAGTGAGTTAAACCGAGTTCTGCTGAGACGTGCAGCGTGCTGGATGGCAGAGCCATTATTAAAACTGAGGGGCCTCAGTGCGGTCTTTCCAGAAGGCACTCTGCCTGCCTGGCTCAGGGCTGACTGCACACATGTCACTGAAGTCAGGAGCTGCAACGTCACACTTGCAGACGGCAGTGGCTCTGGTGGCTCTTGCAGCCTGGCAGGGCTGTGGGTGGGTGGAGATGGCAGGGAGACAGGGCCGTGCCAGGGCATTTCTGCAAGCACCCCCAGGCAGGGCCCCGGCTCATCTTTTATTCATCTTGGGTCCCTCTCAGCCCCACACACAGGAATTCCTGCTCATTGGGAATACATAAAAGTGAAAAAAAGGAGTGATAGAGAGACAGAGACAGAGATGGAGAGACAGAGACAGAGACAATGACAGAGCGAGATAGAGACAGAGAGAGACAGAGACAGACAGATGGACAGAGACAGAGACAAGAGACAGACAGAGACAGACAGATGGACAGAGACAGTGACATACAGACAGAGATGTGGAAAGACAGAGGCAGACACAGAGATGAAGAGAGATAGAGAAACAGAGACAGAGAGCTGGAGACAGAGACAGAGAAAAAGACAGCAAGATAGAGACAGAGAGACAGAGACAGAGAAGTGGAGAGACAAAGATGGAAAGAGTTAGAGACAGAGAGATGGACAGAGACAGAGAGACAGAGACAGGGAGATGGACAGAGAGGACAGAGAGACAGAGAGAGATAGAATTAGAGAGAGACAGAGACAGAGAAAGCTAAATATAGAGAGACAGAGAAAGAGAGACAGTGACAGATAGAGACACAGAGAGAGATACAGACACACAGAGATAGAGAGACGAAGCGAGAAAGAGGGAGGGAGAAAGGGAAAGAGGAGAAGTTGAGGGGGAAGGATGGAGGCAGAAAGACACTCCTTGCGAGCTGTCCTTGTCACACACTTGGCAGCTGGGTCATTGTGAATAGTACCACCTCCACTTCCTGCCCAACTCTGGACTGAGGGTACCTGCACCACTGAGCAGACACTGACCGCCCCAGAGCACCTATGGTGCCAACACTGCTTCAGGCCAGCTGTAGGCCCTCCCTCAGGAGTCAGAGCCCAGGGCGGATGTGGTGGACACATCGGGCTCCCTGCTTTACTGATCCCTGCCCAGGAGCACCCCCATCCGCGTCCTGCCGTACCCTCTGCCTCATCATCAGCACCTGATCCTGACATCAATGCCAGAATGTAAAGACGCCTGATCTGACTCTGCAGCGCTCTGGACACCTTCTCGGAGTGTTCCTGTCGGTGGTGTGAGAGGGGCGGCATGGCTATGACACAGGTTTGCACAATCGCATGCTATGCCCTACATACTCACCTGCAAAGTGAACACAGGACAGAGAACCGTTCCTACACGTGCAAGACCCACAAGGTACCGCATGGCTCCTCAAGTCGTCCACTCCAACCTGCTCCTGTGGCAGAATAGCCAGGAAATCCTGAGCTGGCATTCACAGCCCACGGAGAAAACCATCGCCCTGCGCAACTTACTCTTCAGATCTCAAGCAGAGTTAAAAAGCCATTCTTCTAAAATAGACGATCATTAAAGCTATGCTTTTAAATAGCTCCATCGTTTAGCTGCATTTAGTTTTTGGAATAAACATCTTCTAAGTTGCTTCAAAAGGCTGGAGGTTCAAGTCCACCCAGAGGGGCCTTGGAAGAAAGGCCTGGCGATCTACTTCCAAAAAATCAGCCATTGAAAACCCTACAGAGCACAGCTCTACTCTGACACACATGGGTCATCATGAGTCGGGTTGACTAGATGGCAACTGGTTTTTCACTGTAGTTCAACCAACCTAGCTAGCTATCCAGGGCTCTGAAGTTTAGGTGGCTGCTGCTTTGTTTGTCCTGAAGAAGGAGCTCAAAGATGTCCCAGATGGACACGTGGAGGGCGGGAGGGGGAAGGCTAGTGGATGCTATCTATTGAACAGTGAAGCACATTGGCTTTGATTGATCAAAGTGGTGGTCTCAACAGCATTAACCCAAAGCAAGGGAGCTGGGAGGCCTCAAGAAGGAAATATTTCCCATCCATCTTTGAGCTGTGAGCTAGAGGGGCTGAGAAGGCTATGTGACCCAGATCCCATGCGTATTGTCCCCATTGCCTCCCTGCCTCACTCGAGTTCTCCCCAGTGTCTGCAGTTATGCCTGTGCTCACGAGTGTGTATCTGTGCAAACAGGGGAAGGGTTTGCTAGTGTGGGTGTGCATACGTCTCGCGTGTTCCAGGAGTTAAGGGCACTATGCATGTGTAAACACACATGCTCGTGTGTGCGTGTTTGGGGCAGTGTGTGCACGTGGGACCCTCAGGGTGTGCTGAGAGGTCATCAGCCACATGGGCCCTCGAGGTAAAGCCTTCAGCCCTCCCTGACTCCTGCTGCTCCTGGGCCTGTTTATATTGTTCCTCTCAGGGGACGGCAAGTGACGGCTGGCAGGGGGGGATGGGACTGCCACTTGGGCTGTCCCCTCCCGGCTCCAAAGTTCTGCTGGAGGCTGACTCACCACCCTGGAGGCGCCTGCCCTTTCCTCTTCCCAGAGGACAGCTGTCCCAGCTCCAGGGCAAGGGCCAAGCGCCCAGCCCAGCCAGCCCCTCGTCCCAGCCAGTGCAGCTCATGGGAGGGAGGCCCGTCTCAGACTCAGTGAGCCCTCACCTGGGGAGCAGTATCCAGGGTCAGGGACACATTTAATATCATCCAGCAGAGTTACTGTTTAGGTGGGAACTAAGTTCTAAAGTCTGCATGCCAGCCCCAAGTTAATAGCAGTATCGAAGAAATAATCCTCCACAGAACTAACTGTTCTCTCATCCATAAATAAAGCTGTGTCCTCCATTGAAACAGTGAAGTGGCTGCGGGCGCTGGGAACCACAATGCACAATAAAGATGTATCTGCAGCCGACAAACTTGTATCCACCTTCAGCGCAGTGAGAGGCTCTTTCTGTATGAGCCACACAGGCAGCTGCGATTCCACCTCTAGGCATAAGGTCATTGAGTAAACTGTTGTCAAAAGCACTCACACTCTAAAATCTATTCTCGCTCTCTCCCTTTCTCTCTTCTTCTTTCTTTGTCTTTCTGTGGCTCTCTCTCTCCTCTCCCTCTATCTTCCTCTCTCTCTCTGTGTGTCCCTGTCTCTCTCTCTGTCTCTCTCTCCCTTTCTTTCTGTCTTCCCCCTACATCTCTCTCCGTTTCTCTGTCTCTCCTTCTTTCTCTTCCTTTTTCTCTCTGTGTTTCTTTTTCCCTGTTTTTCTCTCTCTCTTTCTTTTTCTGTGTGTGTCTCTCTCTATCCTCCCTCAGCAAACAAGTAGTGTTGAATTCACAGCAGGTTTCTGCACAGATGCCACTACAAATAATTGCATGTTTGGGAAATCACACCTGCTCTCAAACAACACCCGCAACTCAGCGACAGACACTTGTTGCCACAGGGAATGCCAGCCTAGGCTGCCCAGACCCTTTGCCTTTCAAGAGAATCCAGGAATTTGAAATGGCTGGTAAAGGCTCCCATTTTTAGAAAATATTGGCTCAAATTTAAAACAAAAATGAGAAAGCAAGTGTGTGCAGGTAGATGCTGACCGGAGCTCTCCAGGTCATGAGCTCCAGCGACAGGTTCTCTCAGGCAGGGTGAGCGGAAGCTTGTCCTTCCGGGGGAGCCCAGACTGGTTCCTCTTTGCCCCACCTGCCACCCTCCTCCTTCACTGAGTAGGGCTGGGGGCAGCCTGTCTGCAGGTGCAGTGGGTACTGCCAATGTGTTTGCTGAGATGACACATCCACTAGCCTCAGAGCCTGAGGCAGATGCCTGTGGGAAGGCAGTGACCGACTCCATCCTGGTTCATTCCTGGTTTAGGATGGAGAATTCTCAATGTGGAGGTTGGTTACACGTTTCAAAATCATCCCTGTGTCTGTTGTGTCCTCGTTTCTGGCATTCAATGCCATTGGGAAATAGGATGTTTCTTCTAGCTAACAAAGTGGCTGTATTAAAGGTTCTATTGGTTTTCAAATGGCACAGCAGTGGAGTATCAAAATGTTACTCTTTAGCCATGGTGTGCCGGGATTCAAAAGGAGCAACGCTCGCTCTGTGCCATTCAGCTCGATTGGTATTTGTGAGTACCTCCTGCCACATTTGCTGCAGTTGGGAATGCCCCTGGGGTTAGAGGTTTTACGGATTTTGTTTTATCCAAGCCACTGCAGACAGCCCTGTGTGTTAATTTCATTTTGCACAAGAGGACCAAGGCTCAGAGAGAAAGTGACTTGGGTTGTTGTGACTGTTGTTAGCTGCCTTCAAGTTGCCCCCGCATCATGGCTAGCCCATGCCAAATGGAACGAAAAGCTGCCTGGTCTTGCACTGTCCCCACGGTTGTTTGCCATATGGACCATTGTGAGCCACAGAGTTTTCACTGGCTGATTTTTGGAAGGTGATCACCAGGCCTTTCTTCCTAGTCCATCTTAGTCCAGAAGCTCCACTGAAAGCTGTTCAGCATCATAGCAATACACAAGCCTCCACTGGTGAGCAAGTGACTTGGGGTTACACAGCTAGGAAGTGGCGGAGCTGGGATTTGAACCCTGAATTGCTGACTCCCAAGCCTAGGTGTGAACTTCCTGTTCAACCAGGCTGTGCCCTCCAGAGGTGACTACACAGGTGACAAGGCATGGTCCTGCTCTCAAGGGGCCCGCAGATGAGAATGGGAGATCAAAAGGGTCAGGCGTGTTTGCAGGGGAGGGTGAATTATGGGGGGGAGGTCTACCTGGAAAGGGCTGTTGGGTTGGATCCTGGAGACTCTTGAGTGTCAACTGAAGAATTTTTCCTGCAAGTAATGAAGAACCACAGAGGTGTCTGTGTAGAGGTGCAATGGCTCCATAAGGTGAAGACGAAAAGCAAATCTAATTCATGAAGGTGGGACCATTTTCACAGATTAAGTCCCAAGACGGCTCTCCAAATTATTTTCACTCAGAGATACCTAGAGTTGACTTGACTGAATCAAGTCAACCACATTAATCAGGTTAAAATTCAGTTAAAAGTGACAGTGGTTCAACTCAAACTGATTTGATAAAGAAAGGGACTTACCTGGCACATGTGACTGGAAGGGCCCCGGCTTCGGGGTCATGGCTGGTTCCAGGATTCATCCTCATTATCAGGACACACCCTCTCCCCCTAGTTCTGTCTCTTCCCTTGGCCTGTCTCTTCCTGGAGTTGTTTCCAAGCTGATTCTACCAAAAACAAACAAACGAACAAACAAACTCATTGTTGTCAAGTCGATTCCAACTCATAGCGACCCGATAGGACAGAGTAGAAGAGCCCTATAGGGTTTCCAAGGCTGTAAACTTTATGATTGCTGTGATGCTGCTTACGTTACCAGTATTTTAAACACTAGCAGGATTACCCACGGTGGACAGGTTTTAACAGAGCTTCCAGAATAAGACAGACTAGGAAGAAGGACCTGGCAATGCACTTCTAGAAAAACTGACCAGTGAAAACCTTATGAATAGCAGCAGAATATTGTTTGATGTAGTGCCAGAAGATGAGCCCTTACTGTTGGAAGGCACTCAAAATACGACTGGGGAAGAGCTGCCTCCTCAAAGTAGAATCAATCTTAATGATGTGGATGGAATAAATCTTTCAGGACCTTCATTTGCTGATGTGGCACGACACAAAATGAGAAGAAACAACTGCAAACATCCATTAATATTCAAAACATGGAATATATGAAGTATGAATACAGTAAAATTGGAAGTCATAAAAAAACGAAATGGAACCCATAAAGATCGATATCCTAGGCATTAGTGAGCTGAAATGTACTGGTATTGGCCATTTTGAATCAGACAATCATATGGTCTACTATGCCAGGAATGACAAATGGAAGAGAAATGGCGTTGCATTCACTGTTAGAAAGAACATTTCAAGATCTATCCTGAAGTACAGTGCTGTCAGTGATAGGATAATATCTATACACCTATAAGAAGACTGGTTAATACGACTATTATTCAAATTTACACACCAACCACTAATGCCAAAGAAGAAGAAATTGAAGATTTTTAACAACTTCTGCAGTTTGAAATGGATCAAACATGCAGTCAAGATGCATTGATAATTACTGATGATTGGAATTCGAAAGTTGGAAACAAAGAAGGATTAGTAGTTGGAAAATATGGTCTTGCGGATAGAAACGATAACAGAGATTGCATGGTAGAATTTTGGAAGACCAGTAACTTATTTATTGCAAATACCTTTTTTCAACAACATAAACAGCAACTATACTTGTGGACTTCACCGGATGGAATACACAGGAATTAAATCAACTACATCTGTGGAAAGAGATAGTGGAGAAGCTCAATATCATCATTCAGAACAAGGTCAGGGGCCATCTGGGAAACAGAACATCAATTGCTCATATGTAAGTCCAAGTTGAAGCTGAGAAAATCAAAACAAGTCCATGAAAGCCAAAGTATGACCCTGAGTATAACCCACCTGAATTTAGAGACCATCTCAAGAAGAGATTTGATGCATCGAACACTAACGACCGAAGACCAGACAAGTTGTCGGATGACATCAAGGACATCATACATGAAGAAAGCAAAACGTCATTAAAAAGGCAGGAAAGAAAGAAAAGACCAAAATGGATGTCAGAAGAGACTCTGAAACTAGCTTTTGAATGTAGAGCAGCTAAAGCTGAAGGAAGACATGATGAAATAAAAGAGCTGAACAGAACATTTCAAAGGGCAGCTTGAGAAGACAAAAGTAAAATATTATAATGAAATGTGCAAAGAACTGAAGTTAGAAAACCAAAGGGAAGAACTTGCTCAGGATTTCTGAAGCCGAAAGAACTGAAGGAAAAATTCAAGCCTTGAGATCCAATACTGAAGGATTTTATGGGCAAAATATTGAATGACGCAGGAAGCATAAAAACAAGATGGAAGGAATAATATACAGAGTCACCGTACCAAAAAGAATTAGTCAATGTTCAACCATTTCAGGAGGTAACATGTGATCAAGAACTGATGGTACTGAAGGAAGCAGTCCAAGTTACTCTGACTGAAAGCACTGGCAAAAAACAAGTTTCCAGGAATTGATGGAATACCGATTCAGATGTTCAAACAAATAGATGCAATGCTGGAAGCGCCGATTCATCTAAGCCAAGAAATCTGGAAGACAGCTACCTGGCCAACCAACTGGAAGAGATCCATATTTGTGCCCATTCCAAAGAAAGGTGATCCAGCAGAATGTGGAAATTATCAAACAATACCATTAATATCACCTGCAAGTAAAATTTTGCTGAAGATAATTAAAAAATGGTTGCAGTAGTACATCGCCAGGGAGCTGCCAGAAATTCAAGCTGGATTCAAAGGAGAACGTGGAACTAAGGATATCATTGCTGATGTCAGATGGATCTTGGCTGAAAGCAGGAAATACCAGAAAGATGTTTACCTATGTTTTATTGACTATGCAAAGGCATTCGACTGTATAGGTCACAACAAATTATAGATAACACTGCAAAGAATGAGAATTCCAGAACGTTAATTGTGCTCATGTGGAAGTTGTACATAGACCAAGAGGCAGTCATTCAAACAGAACAAGGGGATACCGTGTGGTTTAAAATCAGGAAAGGTGTGCATCAGGGTTGTATCCTTTCACCATACTTATTCAATCTGTATGCTGAGCAAATAATCTGAGAAAATGGACTATATGAAGAAGAACACAGCATCAGGATTGGAGGAAGACTTATTAACAACCTGGCATATGCAAATGACACAACCTTTCTTGCTGATGGTGAAGAGGACTTGCAATGAAGCACTTATTGATGAAGATGAAAGACTACAGCCCTCAGTATGGATTGTACCTCAACATAAAGAAAACAAAAAACCTCACAACTGGACCAATAAGCAATATCATGATAAACGAAGAAAATACTGAAGTTGTAAAGGATTTCTTTTACTTAGATCCACAATCAACGCTCATGGAAGCAGCGGTCAAGAAATCAAACTGTATATTGCATTGGGCAAATCTGCTTCAAAAGACCTCTTTAAAGTGTTAAAAAGTAAAGATGTCACCTTGAGGACTAAGGTGTGCATGACCCAAGCCATAGTATTTTCAATCGCCTCATATGTGTGCGAAAGTTGGACAATGAATAACGAAGACTAAAGAAGAATTGCTGCCTTTGAATTATGGTGTTGGCGAAGAATATTGACTATACCATGGACTTCCAGAAGAACAAACAAATCTGTCTTAGAAGAAATATGACCAGAATGCTCCTTAGAAACGAAGGTAGCAAGACTTCGTCTCACGTACTTTAGATATGTTATCAGGAGGGACCAGTCCCTGGAGAAGGACATCATGCTTGGTAAAGTAGACGATTGACGAAAATGAGGAAGACCCTCAAATAGATGAATTGACACAGTGGCTGCAACAACGGGCTCAAACATAGCAACGAATGTGAGGATGACGCAGGACTGGGCGGTGTTTCGTTCTGTTGTACATAGGGTCACTATGAGTCGGAACAGACTCCTTGGCACCTAACAACAGCAACATTTTTTACAAAAGCAGACTGCCACATCTTTCTCCCAAAGAGCAGCTGGTGAGTTTGAACTGTAAACCTTTCAGTTAGCAGCTGACTGCTTAACCACTGCACCACTATGCCTCCTTAGGTTTATTCTAGAAGGGGTTTAAATAGCCACTAGGCGCCTCAGGCTTATAGTTCCTGTAGTTAATGGTGCCTGAGGCTCAATGTTTGGGAACTAGATGAATGAATTTGGCTTTCTGAAGTTCTCTGGGTCCAAACGGAACCTCCAATGGTCACCAGCAAAACAGGAAACAACTTAGTACTTACTCAGAGTGGTCAGCAGAATGATGGCACTCAAAGATGTCCAAATCCTGTGAATATGTTAGGTTCCACAGGAAAGGGGCATTTAGGTTGCAGATGGAATTAAGGTTGCTAATCAGCTGACTCTGAGATAGGGAGATTATCCTGAGTTATCTGGGTGGGCCTCATGTAATTACCAAAATAAACAGTTGCCTTCAAGTCGATTCAGACTCATGGCAACCCTACGTGTGGCAGAGTAGAATTGTGCTCTGTAGGATTTTTGATGGTTGATTTTTCAGAAGCAGATCGCCAGGCCTTTCTTCCAAGGCATGTCTGGGTGGACTACACCCTCCAACCTTTCGTTTAGCAGCTGAGCACATTGACCATTTGCACCACCCAGGGGCTCCCATAAGGACAGGGATGAGTCATCATCATATGCTCAGAACTGAGCAGGAAGCACAGGACTTGGCTAACAATATTGTTGTTGGGTACTGTCAAGTAGATTCAGATTCCTAGCACCCCACGTGACGGAGCAGAACTGCCTCCTAGGCTGTAATCTTTACGGGAGCAGATTGCCAGGGCTTTTCTTCCACGGAGCCATTGGTGGGTTCAAACCACCAACCCTTCAGGTAGCAGCCGAGCTCCTAACCATTGCATCACCGGGGCTCCTTTGGCATCTAATAGACGGTTACAAGTGTTTGATGAATGGACAAATGGCTGGTATGGCTACCGAGGCAGTCACTTCCCTAAGTGTCTGGGGCAGGTGAATCAGTTAGAGCCTGCAAACAGGGAGACACCGCTCCATCACGCGTCTCCGTGGACATACAGAGACGGAATGCTGTCCAAGGTTTTGCCAGGCTGTGACAATGTCCCTTGGTCTCATGAAGAAGCGGCGCTAGGCCAGCCTAACTCCCCAGGAGCTCCTGCCGCATGGGGACCCCACCTGTTTTTCATGCGCACTTTTCCTTTTTATTGAAAACCATTTTTATCTGGTCATCAAAGAGACACAATTGGCACTTCTGTGTCAACGCAGATATGAGCCCTCCTCTTAGACCCCACCTCAATGCTGGAGTTGTGAATCAGACTAAGTTAAAGACAAGCAAACATGTCCAGCTCAATAGCTGGCCCGGCAGGCAGTGGAAAAAGCCAAAAATAAATACTGGGAGTGGATGACATCCGGGCCACCTGCGGCTCGGTGCCCAGCCTGGGGCAGATCAGGTGGTGGCCAGAGCCCCACCGCACAGCACGGTGCATGGTGGACCTTCATACCCGCCACCTAGCCCTGTCCTGGAGGGCTGGCCCACCATGCTGGTCTTCGGTCCACGACTACTGCTGGGTTGGCCTGGCCCTTCAGACTGTTCTTCTCACTCATTTTCCTCTAGCCAACCCAAGGGTGGCCAGTCTCCCTCCAATGCACCCAGGATATATTTAGAAAATGGCTTTGGTCTGGACGACAGGAAGTATTGGTGATACTGGGGCCTTTTGGTCACCCTGGGAGGTAGTTAGGGACTTGGCTATCCTGACTTCTGGATGAAGAAAGTGAGGACTGGAGAGCCAGGGTGCCTGCCTTTCCCCACCCCGTGCCTCCACTGATGGCTCCCCACTTCAGTTGCTGGCACCCCCTTCCCGCCCTTTGCCATACCTGTGTCTCCTGTGACTGTCTTGGAGTAACAGTTTCCTTAGAATCAACTTTGCATCCACACTCCCCTGCCCTTCTTTTTACTCAGCTTTATCCTAAGCAATACAATTATCTGCACTGGTTACAGAATTTTTTTTCTTAAAACACACTGTTAAAAATTTAAACAATTAAAATGTTTAAAATGTTTCCTCCATGAACCACTGGAAGTTGTCTCTTGTAGGGCTGGGGAACTGGCATTATATTGGAAGCTGCTGCTTGAGGCTCTTCTGCCACACAGAGGACAGTGCCCTTTGCCGACTTCCATTTACAGGGGGTTGGAAAAGCTGGGGGGCTGGTGACGCTCGGGCTTTGAGGTAGAGCTACCTATCTCACCTCCCGTATTTTTATTTGGATATCCACCACCTGTCTGTCAGTTTGTTGTACTGTGCTGGCTCACATGTTGCTGGAATTCTGGAAGCTACGCCACCAGTATTTCACACACCAGCAGGGTTACCCACAGTGGACAGGTTTCAGCAGAGCTTCCAGACACACTAGGAAGAAAGGCTTAATGATCTACTTCCAAAAATCAGTCACTGAAAACCCTATGGGTCATAATAGAACATTGATATAGTGCTGGAAGTTGAGCCCCCTAGGTTCAAAGGCACTAAAAATATACACAGGCCACCACAATGGACTTGCGCATACCAATGCTTATCAGGATAGCATAGGACTGGGCAAATTGTCGTTCTGTTGTGTATGCATCACCATGGGTCCAAGCTGATTGAATGGCAACTAACAACAACAGCATGTTGCACTGGAGCCAACTCATCTTTTTGACATGATCATGCCACACCTCTGCTTAAGTGACCCTCCATGGTTACCATGATTAAGCCCAAATCTTGAGGATGATATTCAAGGCCCAACTCCCTTCTCCTGTAAGTTGCATCGGCACACTCTGTTACCTTCACACCAGAACTTTCTACAGGCTCTTAGGTATGCAAAGCTCTCCTCTCCTCAGCATTTTCACATGCAATTCCCTATGCCTGGAATGCTCTTTCTATACTTTTGTCACCTGGACACCTCCTTCACATTTCAGTGTACCTCCCACATGCAAGGGAAACCTTTGTGTTCACCATTTGCACAATCTCTCCTTGCCCTGTGCCCCATATACTGTGATTCTTCCTTGCTATCAGCCAGGACAGGCAAGGTTCAGCTGCTGTGACAAACTAGCTCTGAAAGCTCAATGACTCAATGCTACTAAGGTATAGCTCTCCCTTACAAATATTCACTAGCGGGGGCCTCGTTCCACAGCACAGTTAGAGACCCAGGGTGATGGGGGATCCACTTCTGGACACAGCTAGGAATTGAGAGAGTGTGGAGAACTCACTGTTGCCCTCAGCCAGAAGGCTCACTGGCCATTGGCCAGAACTAGTCACCTGGCCCCAATCTAACTGCAAAGGAGGCGGGGAAACAGCTGAACTCTTCTTACATGCTCAGGAAAAGGAAGATAAAATGAAATTGTCTCTGCCCATCACAGAGTGTACCACATGGCACTGTAATGGCCTGTTTACTTTTCCGCCCACCCCTCAACCCAGACTGAAGTTTCTTTGGTCCATGGATTATGGATTTTCCCCCATTTTACGCTTGGCACCTAGTTGGCAAAAAAAAGTATTAAATATACCATTGACTGCCAAAAGAACAAACAACCAGTCTTAGAAGAAATACAACCAGAATTCTCCTTAGAAGAGAGGATGGTGAGACTTTGGCTCACTTACTTTGGACACATCATCAGGAAAAACCAATTGCTAGAGAGGACATACTAGTTGGTAAAGTGGAAGGTCAGCAAAAACGAGGGAGAACCTCCATGCGATGGAGCGACACAATGGCTGCAACAACAGACTCAAACATTGATGGCTACCAACCATCAAGGGGATGGTACAGGGTCAGGCAATGTTTCATTCTATTGCACTTGGGTTGCCACGAGTTGGAGCCAACTTGACGACAACTATCACCACCAACTAGCATGGTGCTCTCCTCAAAGGACCATGAAGTTTTGAGAAGAATCCACATGGAATGGCAACATCGAGTGACCAGCCAGATCACGCAATCCTCCGAGTCTGTTGCTCAGTACAAAGCATCCTGGTCTTAGAAGGAGCTCTGGCTTCTCAGATACTCCACAATTCTGTGTACTATGAGTTCATTTGTCCATCCACCTCCTCTCACTGCTGCCAAGTCATCAGAAAATGCTGAGCATCCGTGGAAAATCCTGAACACACTCCGTCTGTCTCGTCTGTTTTTTATTTTATGTTTACGCTGCTCTTTTTATATAATAAACAAGGTAAAAGGCAATGAAGTAAACAGTGTGAGGTTTAAAGATTTTTCAACAAATGAACGATACCTAACTGGGTTCTGTTTTGAGAATCTGAATCCCTGGTTTACACCGATACCTGAAAAACACAGCATTTGGGCGGCAGCCAGTTTTCCAGGGTGAATAAGCACCTCGAAAGGGGAAAATATTTTTCACAAACTGTAAGTGAAATGGAGGCTCAAATATTTAAAAATAAATAAGTAAAAAGGAAGAAAGAAAGAAAAGGAAAGGCCAGAAGACTCTTGCAATTTTAGTTTTCAGAAGTTGATGGAGTATTGTTTTCCTTTTTCAAATAAGTTACAAGTTTTTTATACGTATGTTTCCTGCTTCCAAAGAAACAAAACCTTTTGTTTTCAAACTCCTCTGCATCATTACTCCCAGAATGAATATTTCTAAAATGTCACCACTGGGCTTGAGCATGGGACTTCACCTCTTTGAGCTTCAGTTTACTCATCTGTAAAATGGGGATAATGACAATTCCTCACTCACCAGCTGATTACAAGAATTCAGTGAGTTAATATATGCAAAGGGCTTGAACCAGGACATGGCACAAAGTAAGTTCCATATAAGCGTTAGTCATCACCATCATCTTCACCATCATCATCACCACCATCATCATCAGTAGGTACAAACCCTGTCTGATGGAGGAAATGAAACTAGGTATCAGTGAACAGGTATTATTTTTCTAGCAACCCAGAGGTCTGACCTCTAATTTTTTTTTATTGTACTTTAGATGATGTTTTACAGAACTAGCTTCTTATTAAATAATTAGTACACATATTGTTTTGTGACATTGGTTACCAACCCCATGACATATCAGTACTCTGGCTTCTTGACCTTGGGTTCCCTATTACCAGCTTTTCTGTCCCTCCTGCCTTCTAGTCCTCGCCCCTGGGCTGGTGTGCCCCTTTAGTCTCGTTTTGTTTTATGGGCCTGCCTAATCTTTGACTGAAGGGTGAACCTCAGGAATGACTTCTTTACTGAGCTAAAAGGGTGTCGGGGGCCTTACTCTCAGGGTTTCTCCAGTCTCTGTTAGGTCAGTAAGTCTGGTCTTTTTTTGTGAGTTAGAATTTTGTTCTACATTTTTCTCCAGCTCTGTCCGGGACCCTCTACTGTGATCCCTGTCAGAGCAGTCAGTGGTGGTAGCTGGGCACCATCTAGCTGTGCCAGACTCAGTCTGGTGGAGGCTATGGTAGTTGTGATCTATTAGTCCTTTGGACTAATTTTTCCCTTGTGTCTTTGGTTTTCTTCATTCTCCCTTGCTCCTGAAGGGGTGAGACCAGCGAAGCATCTTAGATGACCACTCACAAGCTTTTTTTTTAAAATTTTTTTGTATTGTACTTTAGGTGAAGGTTTACAGAACAAATAGCTTCTCATTAAACAGTCAGTACATGTATTATTTTATGACTTTGGTTAACAACCTCACAACATGTCAACACTCTCCCTTCTCGACCTTGGAGGACCTTTTTTTTTTTTTTTGGTGAAAATATACATAGCCAAAAATACACCATTTCATAAATTTCTACATGCACAGTTCAGTGACATCGATTATGTTCTTCCAGTTGTGCTGCTATTCTTACTTTAGGTAAAGGTTTACAGAACATAATAGTTTCTCATTAAACAGTTAGTACACATATTGCCCTATGGCAATGGTTAACAACCCCAGTACATGTCAACTCTGTCCTTACTCAACCTGGGGTTCCCTATCACCAGCTTTCCTGTCCCCTTCTGACTTCTAGTCCTTGTCCCTGGACTGCTGTGCCTCATTAGTCCCATTTTGTTTTATGGGGCTGTCCAACCCCTGGCTGAACGGTGAACCTCGGGAGTGACTTCACCACTGAGCTAAAAGGGTGTCTGGGGGCCATACTCTCGGGGTTTCTCCAGTCTCTATCAGGCCAGTAAATCTGGTCTTTTTTTGTGTGTTAGAATTTTGTTCTACATCCTTCTCCAGCTCTGTCCAGAACCCTCTGTTGTGATCCCAGTCAGAGCAGTCAGTGGTGGTAGCTGGGCACCACCTAGCTGTACTGGACTCAGTCTGGTGGAGGCCTTGGTAGCTGTGGTCCATTAGTCCTTTGGACTAATCTTTTCCTTGTATCCTGTTTTCTTTATTCCCCCTTGCTCCCGAAGGGGTGAGACCAGTGGAGTATCTTAGATGGCTGCTCACAGGCTTTTAAGACCCCAGACGCTACTCACCAAGGCAGAATGTAGAACATTGTCTTTATAAACTGTGTTATGCCAATTGAGCTAGATGTTCCCTGAGACCATGGTCCCCACAGCCCTCTGCCCAGCAATTCAGTCCCTCAGGGAGTTTGGATGCCACTCACAAGCTTTTAAGACCCCAGACGCTACTCACCAAAGTAGAATGTAGAACATTTTCTTCATAAACTATGTTATGCCAATTGAGCTAGATATTCCCTGAGACCATGGTCCCCACAGCCCTCAGCCTGACCTCTGATTTTTTCCATCGTACAATAGGTGTATAATTTCAGGCAAGATAGTTGGCCTCTATGAAAAAGGAGGAACTGTCCTAGATGAGTGACCTTCAAACCTTAGGAGCAGAACCCAAACCTACAAAGCAAATAAAATCAGAGTTGCTCCACTCTTGCACCAGTGTCAACCTGGAGCTTCCCGCGAGGAAACGACGTCAAAATCAAGTCTAGACCTTATTAATGCAAGATAGCCCCCAGGAGGGAAAGGGACATCAAGGATTCCTACTTCACAGCGGGATGATCTCAAATACCAGAAAAGAAGCCACTTATGCAAGAGAACCTTGTCTCCTGTTCTATATCAAGTTATGGCTTTTTGAGTAGTACCCAAAGCATCAAAGTGTTAATTTTTCAAAACCATTTCCTTGTGCTAAGACGCTGTCCTTGTTTCTTCTGGAAACCCTACAGAAGTTCTCCCAGGTCAGAAAATTACCGGTAGGGACTTTACTTAAAAAGCTCCTACTGCCTGAATAGTCGATAATTCCAGCCAGTGCAAAAACAAGGGAAACTGTTGAGTCACAGCTACCTTTAGATGGGAAGCTAAAAAGCAGGTGGAAAGTAAATGTTTAGGCGGGGAGGGTAGAGTTAAAGTTGTGAGGGGGAATACCACCCGTATCATATATTTCTTCTTGTGTTCATGGTCCATTCTAACCAAGGGTACTGACAGGGACTATTTGGAGAGAAATATTAGATGCTCTGAAATCAATACTCTCTCAGAGACCCTGCATCCTGACCCAATCCATCACACACACACTCACACACACACCCATACTCTCAAAAACTCACAGTCTCACACATATACTCATACCCACACTCATACACACATCCACATGCACCCATACTTACACAACTCTCTTTCACTCACACACTCAAACACATGCCCACACACTCAAACGCTCACACACACATGCTCACACATTCACACGCACTCACACACAATCTTGTACACACAGTCCCATACTATTTCTGACACACACACATTCACACCGCTCACACACACATTCATATGCATACACTCTCACACACTTCAGGAGACAGTAGCAGGCCAAGGCTACTCCCCTCTTTTTTCAATCTCTGAAAAGCTGCATTTACCAAAATAAGCAAAATATGTGAGGTATGGAAGCCACCTTGTTGAAGGGCTGGGTTTTATTGGTTGGCTGGTAAATCAAAACACATGGAAAAGTGCTACGTTTAGGAACACACTGCAACTGTATTACTCCCGGTTTTATTGGCTTGTCTCTAACCGGAACCAGCTGGTAATAAAGAGCAGAGTTCATGGGAATCCACCCTTTGTTGAAAGCTGGCCTGGGGTGGATGCTAGGAGCTGATGAGCACAATGAAAACAGATGTAATTGACTTGCAGAGGTCAGGTTCTGGGGAGAACCGGGGGACAGAGGTGATGTTCCACCTGGTGCATAAAATGCTGGACTCCTGCCACCTATGACTGTGCAAAGAGGGGACAATGAGATGGCATCCACTTAGGAGGCTCTCGCCACACCTGCCCCTGCTGACCTGTCTCACGCAGCTTTAGAATCACACAATTACTGTGAGGCTGCTTGTTGAACATGAACCACAGCAATTATAACACCAGTGATGATGGTGATGATGATGATGATAGTGATGATGATGATGATGGTGATGGCAGCGGTCAGAAACTCCAAACAGGCTCTGCAAACCACAAGGGACGTCTTCACAGCAAAGTTAATGCTGCAAGAGATTTCACCTTGACAACAAAACTCAACAGCTTTCCTTGTGATTTATCTATGTTATACAGTTTTTTCCCCACTAAATAAGAAAACTGGCATGTGAATCTAGAAAGGGAATGTATACACTTGCCCTCTCCACCCCCTTCCTGTCTTTAATCAGCTCAACAGCCCACCCTTTGGAAAACTGATCCATCATCAAGTTTGTGGGGTATTTTTATCCTACCTCTTCCTCTCCCAGCAGGGCTGTGTGATATGCACCTTGTTTAATAAGCACATTTTTATTAATTTTACAGATTTCTTTTTAACAATTCTGAAAAGGTCTTGAGATCTGGGCAGAGTTTCAGAGCCAGAGTTGAACCAGTCTGCCTAGACCATGGACCTAGCTAGCCATCTACTCTCAACACGCAAGCCACCACTTCCTTTCTCCTGGGCTGAGACATTAATAACTCTCTCGCATGGAATTAGGAGGTGGCTTCACATTCCTTCTCAGCACAGGTATCTGGGATTCAGTACTGACTGGTGGAAGTTGGGGAGATGAATGATCTTTTCTCCCTGGAGATGCTGTATTCAAGGGTAATACCAGTTGTCCCCTCTTCAGACTCGACCCCTTCGCTTCCACTGATCCCACAGTGAAAGTATCAAGCTAATCACAGTGCACATCGTTGTTATGAGCACAGAAAACACAGAACCAGTCGACCATTTCGAGGGTTAGAACTCTGTACACGCTGCTCCCTGAATCTATCTGGGAAAATTACTAGTCAAAATCATGAGATGGGTTCCCTTACCCTTGGCCGTCAGGATGGGGAAGTCGATGGTATGGACAGGCCTGGAAGACCCTAGGTGTCCACTCTGCTGCAGTTCCCGCCTGAGGAAATGCCTCTTCCAGCCCTGGCATCATTACACATCACTGTCTTCACTGTCCAAGCCTCCGCTGGAATGTAAGTGTGATGAAGGCAGGGACTTCATCTATATTGTTCCCTCCATGCCCACATTGCCTCGAACAGTGCTGACACATGAAAGATGCTCAATAAGTGTTTATTGAATCAATGAATGAGTGAGTGGGGCCTTCCAATTTCTGAGTCCCTGGGCAGGAATATGTGCACTAGACTGGAGGGACCCACCCTTGTGCCAATTCCTGGTGCATGGAGAGAACAGCAAGGAGAAGAAGTCCTGACATGTATTTCCAACAAGAAATAGGTGTTATTTCTTTTAGTTATTTTTGGGACTAGGGGGAGCCCCTAGATCCTCACCACAGTGAGCTACCCTTTTAGTGAAGATCCTAAAAAATCAAACCAAACCTGTTGCTGTGGAGTTGATTCTGACTCACGGTGACCCCACATGTGTCAGAGTAAAACTGTGTTCCATAGGGTTTTCTTGGCTGTAATCTTAAGAAATAGATCGCCAGGCCTTTCTTCTGTGGCACTGCTGGGTGGATTTGAACTGTCAACCTTTCAGTTAATAGCCAAGAGCAAACCATTTGCACTGTCTAGGGGCCTCTTTAGTGAAGATACTGCTTTGGAAATCATGGTGCCCAGTGACTAGTGAATTGTTTCACATCACGTTTGGAGCCTGCATTTATGAAGAGGAAAGATGAGGGGTTTGCAAGTAGACATAGCAGAGCCTGTGCCTGGGTCTGACTTACTTTCACGGCATGGATGAGTTTCCTGTGGCTGCTGTAACAAACTGCCACAAAATTCGTGGCTTATAAAAACAGAAATTTATTCTCTCACAGATTTGGAGGCTGGGAGTCTGAATTCAGGGTGTTGGCAGGGCCATCTTCTCTCCATTGTCTCTAGAGGAGGATCCCTCCTTGTTGCTTTCTGTTTCTGGAGGCCCCAGGCATTTCTTGCAGCTGTAGCGTAACTCTATCCTCACATGGCTGTCTTTCCTCTGTCCGTCTCTCTGTGTCTCTTGTTCTTTTTTATAAGGACAGCAGTCGGATGGGATCAGGACCCACCCTACTCCAGTATGACCTCATGTTATTTCCAAAAAAGGTCTCACTCACAGGTACCAGGGGTTAGGACTGCAACATAAATTTTGGGGGGACATAATTCAATCCATAACACGGCGTTTTCCTCCTCCCTTGGCTAACGAGATGATGAGGTTGGAGCTCTGTTTCGCAGCGCAGCCACACCAGATGAACCTCTTGGCACTCCTTCCCAGCTCAATCTGTTGGCACAGTCTCAGGATCTGGCTCCACCATAACCTGGAAAGGGGACAGGGTGCCCCATGTGCCTCTGAGGAAACAGGACAGGGATGCTGAGGACCAGAGGCTTCCAGGGGAAGAACATTCCCACCTTTGGGGGTGGACAAGTTTCTGGCTAATCAACAAGTGCACTAAACCCACTTTACAATCGACTTGGAATGGCTTTCCAAAAGGGCCTGAGAACCAGACTGGGTTTCCTTGGCTCATTTGGTGAATTCCAAAGCTGTGAACTTGTCTTTCTGAATGTTCCCTCAAGTGACAGGGGTTATCGTCTCTCAGTGAAGAGGATATGGCTGGCGAATTTTCTTCTCTCTAGACGTGAACCCCGATGCCTTTGGAGAGGGGAATGTAGAGGGAGAATGGGTCTCCCCAGGAACCCTGATGAATGAAAACCATCTTTCCTACACCCCCAATTCTACCACCATCCACATGGAGGAAGTGTCCCAATGGAGTGAGCCTTCTAGTTGTGGAATGAAGCTTTTGATGGGGAAATTTTTCTTGCTTTTAGAAAAGACACAGCCCCTCTTCTTCTCTCTCCGTCTTTCCTCCAGATGTTATTGTTGCTAGTTTCCGTCAAGTTCATGTGCAACCGAATGAAACCTTGCCCAGTACTGTGTCATCCTCATAATTCTTGGTCTGCTCGAGTCTGTTGTTGCAGCCACTGTGTATTTTGAGTGTCTTCCAATCTAGGGGGGCTCATTTTCCAGCACTGTATTGGGCAATACTCTAACGATTCACAGGGTTTTCATTGACGAATTTTCTGATATAAACTTCCAGGACGTTCTTCTTAGTTTGTCTTAGTCCCTCTGGATACATCCCTTTAAGAACATGGTCAGCAAAGGCGGTGGAGAATCACGCTGTAGCTCTTACGCTCACAATGGGAAAAGTTGGGCCATAAGTATGTTAGACAATTCAAACCAGTCATTTCTGAATGTCAAGGGGGGTCCCAATACGCAAATATCTCTCTTCTTCCTACGAAAGCCTAGATTTTATGCAGAGGGGTTATGTGTCCAGCTAAAGGCTATCCTTCTCAGCTCCACCACACTGCCATGTCCTCCATCAATACTGTCTTGGCAGGGGCTAAAGAAGCTTGCAAGTGACCCCATGGTGCTGAAAGTGGTACAGAAACATCTGTGGGTAAGAGTGTGGGCTGTGGATCTGGGTTCAGTTCAAATGCCAGTGCATCCAAGAAGTGGAACCTTGGAAAAGTTACTTACTCTCTCTGTACTTCCGTTTCTTCCCTGCCTGCAAAATGAGAGTAATAATAATTCCTCACATGGGGCTTCACCACCCATCTGTCGGTTTATCGTACTGCGATGGCTTGTGTGTTGCTGGGATGCTGGAAGCTATGCCACTGGTATTTCAAATACCAGCAGGGTCACCCATGGTGGACAGGTTTCAGCAGAGCTTCCAGACTAAGACAGACTAAGAAGAAAGGCCTGGTGATCTACTGAAAATCAGCCAATGAAAACCCTATGGATCACAATAGAACATTGTCTCATATAGTGCTGGAAGTTGCCAAGTCATTATTATTACCATGATCATTACTAGGATTAACAACTTAATCTGCATCTACACCAGACAAGGGTTTCCAAGAGTTGGCAGTCAAATTATTTCTTTCCCTTCTGTAGTATTCCTCACTCTAAATTGAGGGAGCTGTTAAAGAGAAGCCCATTTCCTGGCCCTGATCAGCTTGGGTCCCAGAAGGAAATGACCTTGAAGTTGGTCTGGGAGGGAGGCTCAGCCGAGGGAAGCCATGAGGGGGACCAGCACTTGAAAGCCGTGCAGCACGCTCCGGCCACCTGGAGTTGATGTATCTGTCTCAGTCCATGGCGTCCACCCTCCTGCCACCCGGGCTTTGCTTCACCATCCATCTCCTGAAATGCCTTCACCCACTCTGCCATCATCCCTTGGTGTTAAACCAGATACAAGTATCTCAAGCTGCTACTACACACCTAGACAGTGTCTCAGTTCATCCTCATGATAAGTCTATGAAGTAGGTAGTATAACCGCATTCTACAGATGAGGAAAGTGAGGCTTAGAGAAGGGAAGTAATTTGCCCATGGTCACCCAACCAATATTCAGTAGGCACCCCCTGTCTGCTCTCTCACTGGCTCCTTGAAGCACTCAGCGTTCCTTGGAATCCAGCGTGCAACTCACTGGCCTAGCCATTCTCTTAGAGGCCTTTCCAGTCTGTGATGTGGCTGTTTTAAATGGCCTTGGCCATTTTTTATGGTCCAGAGATGGTAAGAAATGGGTGGATTTCAGCATGCCTGTGCCCAGTAGGGCTCGTGAAGGGCTTGGACAACAAGCTGGAGATGCCTGGTCTTGCCCAGAGGCAAACCCTCTCTGCCCAGTGAGACTGAGGTCTGAAGCTCCGATTAACAAACTGCCACAGGTGCTATGCGGAGCAAGTGTGTTTCAGGCAGCTGGTCAGAGCCTGGTGAGAACTTTCCGCTGAAACATCCAGAAGGGGCGACTTGGCTCGGGTCTCCATCGCGAGAGCAACAACAGGAAATGGAGCAGGGACTCTGCCGTCCTTGGCGTGGTATTTCCCTCTGGGTTCGTATTGTTTCACTGATGGAATGAAAATGGGATGCATGATAAAATACACTTGCTGAGTTAGCAAGTGAAAAGCCCACTGTTCACTTAAATGTGTACGAGGGAGATCTTGGCCCTGCCGCCAATCCCTAACTTGCACAGGCATCTTCTGATTAGTAAATGTAGGTGTGGAAGAATATTTGGCAGTTGTAGCTACCTGGTTCCAAACATGAAGCTCATTTTCCCTAAATGAGAAGTCTTCATGGAGACTCACAGTGGAGCGGGACTCTATCTCTGACTATCATCTGATAAGTGATGACGGCCCGTCTTTCCCGGAGGAAGAGCACTTCCAAAGGTCCTTACCACGGCAGGGGTGCTGAGGACATACCAGCAAGGAGGAAGTCGGGTGGCACTCCTGGGTGTCTGGTATCCTTGAGTACCAGTGGAGGATGGGCAATGCCCAAACCAGAGACTTTGAATCAGGGTCACGGACAACCATGACTGATGTCAAAGCCACCCAAAGTGTTGGAGATACAGGAGAAGACCCAAAGGACACAGGCGTGAAAAGCAGTCAGACCAAACTTTCTGACTGTCTCCTAATTTAGCACCGTCCACCCTCTGAGAGTTGAGGGACTGGGGTAGGTGGCATTCATCAGGATGGCTGTTTATATCAGGGCACTCCTTATCACACCTTTATGAGCCTACGAACCACCTGGGGAGCTCTTGGTAAACGTGAGTTCCAGCTCCTAGTCTCCAAGGTTCTGATGCCATTGATCTGCAAAGGGGTTCGAGAATCTAAATTTTAACAACATCCCTTGTGATTTTCATGTGGCTGCGAGGGGCTCAGGGGAACTGTATCTTATCATCTTTTCACCCCTCAGTACAGGGCTCATCCCTCAGTAACTAAATCCACCTTTGGACCTTTTAAAAAATTCTCATGATGCTTTAATCTGGCATGGGGTCCATGCATCAGAATTTCTTAGAAGTCCTCCTCCCCCAAGGTGAGTCTAAGGTGCAGCCAGACCTGAAGACGACCAGCCCAACATCTAGCACAGTGTCTATCACAGTTTTGTCAGTATTGCTGAGTGTCTACAGTATGCTTCATTTGATATTTAGTGAGTGCCTATTGTCTGCCAAGTACTGTTCCATGAGCAACGGCATCGGATGACAAGGATACCTGTCCCATCCTGAAGAAGCCCACAGTCCACTGGGTCAACAGGTGTGTGGTGCACCCAGGTAGAAGTACCGCTGAAGGGTGCACAAGGAGCCACAGGGCCACGAGGGTAGAGAGGACTGACGCTGTTGGAGTCGGGCAAGGCAAGAAGTGCCTCCTGAAGGAGGTGGAATCCGAGCTGGGTTATAAAGAACGGCCCAGGCAAAGGCAAGGAAGGTCATCCCAGTCTGGTGGAACAGCCGTATGATGCCGAATCCCGGAATGGCATGGAGTATCTGGTGCTCTCAGCAGGTCGGTGTGGCTGGAGCAAGCAGTGTGAGGGCAGGGGTGATGGGAGCTGAGGAAGGAGTCAGCTCAGGAGTGTGTTTAGATTTTCCTTGCCTTTGGAGGATTGGATTGTGATGAATTTCCCCCAACTGGAGCGGGAGGTTTGGGATGGAAGCACAAGGCCCATTGTGGCGACCTGGTAGACTTGGTCCTCACGACCTCCCAGTTAGGAAAGCATAACCCTATGGGTCTAGTTCTTTTAGAAAGCCTCGGCTCTCATTCTTTGCTATCAGCTTTTGGTGCTAGGATTCTTCTAGAACCCCAGTGTCTTTCCCCTTCTAGGAATGAGCAGAAAGAGACAGCGTGGGAGAGGGACTGGCTGCTGGGAGAGTTCATTTCTAGCCCTGTTTCTGCCACTCATTCACGGGTCATCTTAGCGGAGTCCCTTCCCCTCGCTGTGCCTACAGGTGAAGTTGGGCAGAAAATCAAAAACACCCTTCTAGCTTTTACTGTAAACTGGAAGTTCGTCTCTTGGTAAATCAGCATGGCTGATGGAGGCAACACAGTGAGAAAGAACAACTGGAGACCCACATCCAACATCCATGCCTAGGTCTTCTAAATGCCTTCCTCCCCTTCCCAGCCCAGCTGTGCAAAATTCCCACCCTGCCCATCCACAGACAAGCCCAGAATGCCACAAAGCAAGCCCTGGCCCCTTCCTGTCAGGGCGAATTCCATCCGTCACCTCCACAGCTTCCTGCTAAGAGAGCTCCGCGGGCCACCGATCCCTGAAGAGAAATCAGTTTATTCAGCAATGTTTCGGAAATTAAAACCAGGGCTGAGCTCTTGTCTTCAGGGAGTCTGATGGGAAAAGTCAGACATGAAAGAAGGCACTTGGATGTCTTGGGTGTGTGAGTTCTTGTGGGGGCCAGCATAGGAAGGAACAGCCGGGCTGCACCTTCCTCATCTCCTCCTCACCTGAACTCTAAGTGGCAGAGAGGGGGAAGCTGGGCAGTGCCCCGTCCTCCAGTTGAATGATGAGCATGGAAGAAGGTCAGGCCCTTTCTCAGATGAGGCAGGACTGCTCAGTGGCTGGAACTCTAGATCCAGGTGCAGTAAGACCTGGGTTTCAAATCCACTGTGGTGGAAAACCCTGGACCTTCATCCCTCTAAGCCTCCTCTTCCTCGTCTGCATATCCTGTGATAACAGGTCACCTCATGCTTAAAATCCATCCATGGCTTTCCACTATTCTGTGGACAAATACAAACTTCTTACTGGGGTCTCCAGATTCCAGTGTGATCTACACATTCAGGGGCATGGAGTGGTCAGCACAGTGGTGGGGTTATCATTTTGACTATGGCTGGGATGATGTTGCTGAGAAGATGGAACATAGCCTATCTTGCCCACCCTCAACATGGAACGCAAACAGAGGAAGCAGAGCTGAGAGGTTCAAACGGCATCCTGCTTCCTTTGTTTGCATCCTTGCATCCAGCCCTATCTGAATTCAACAACTGGATTCTTCAGTTAGGCAAACCAATAAACTCCTTTTCTTGCTAGGCTAGTTGCCATCATTTGCAATTGTCATGCAAATAATGAAACGAAGAGAAAAGAAATACGGAATGTGTTCTCATCTGACTTGGCAGCCTGAAGCCACAGAGGGTGTGTGGTCCCAGGTCTGTTTGTCACAGACGCATCCCCTGCCCGCCTCCTGCTCTGTTTTGTATGTCAGGCTGGCTGGACCCCATTTACAGCCAGAATGCTCCTTAGAAGTGCAGATGGTGAGACTTTGGCTTGCTTACTTTGGGCATGTTAACATGAAAGACCAATTGCTAGTAAAGGACATCATGGCTGGTAAATAGGAGGGCCAGCAAAATGAGGGAAACCCTCAATGAGATGGGCTGACACAATGGCCGCAACAATGGACTCAAATGTACCAACGATCATGAAGATGGCGTAGGACCGGGCAACGTTTTGTTCTGTTGTACATGGTGTCGCCATGACTCAGAGCCGACTCGACAACAGCAACCAACAACAAAACAACGAACCCCCACAGGCTGCAATTCCCAGGCTCTTGGATAGCTGACTTTCAGATGAGTCAGCCAATCAGTGGACAATCAAGGTCCCCAGGGGGCACAAACGGTTAATGCACTTGGCTGCTAACTGAGAGGTTGGCGGTTCAAATCCACCCAGTGGCACCGAACATGAAAGGCCTAGAGATCTACGTCTGTGAAGATTACAGCAAAGAAAACCCTATGGGGAAGTTCTATTCTGTAACACATGGGATCGCCACGAGTCAGAATCAATTCAACGGCACCAGGGTTAACAGGTACAGTGGATGTCAGAGGCAGGGGGAAGAGAAAAGCTGGGATACCTCTTCTTCTCCTTCTCTGCATTGGGCAGCGTCCCCAGCTATGGCGTCTCCCCTGTAGCACCTGCTCCCTCCAAGCAGGCCTGTGTGATTCCTGCTTCTGTGGGTGACCCCAGGCCTAGGTTCGGGTGACACCACCTCTGCCGCCACCCTCCAGCCCCGCCCAGGTAGAGGCTTTGAGCTCCTTCTCCTCTCTGGGCTGCCTCTCTGTCCCCTGATTGCCTTCTTAACTCTTGCATCACCGGTGTGGCCAATCCCCTGTATTAAATTCTCTCTGTTTTAAGAGTGTTTCCCACTTTCCTGTCGGGGCCCTAATGGACACAGATGTATCATGGAACATTCAGGGAACACAGGCACATTCAGGGAACTCAAATAAACTCCGAGTTATGAGATGAAGGGCCGAGTGGTAAGGCTGGAGGCTGGAGAGGTAGGCGGGGACTAGATCAGGCAGGGCTTAGAAACCACATGAAAGAGTTTTGATGCAATCTTGAGGGCACTGGAAGGCCCCTGGTGCCCTTCAGGAAGGGTTAGGGGGTGGTGTGCCATGATCAGACCGTCCCCAGTAGGGGAGACTTGAGACACAGTTAACACACCCTGAAATGAGGACTTGACTTCCACAGGCCAACACGTGCCCATGGAACCACAGAAACGTGACCAGAAACTTCTGGTGAGTTCCCAGTCACCAACTTGCAGGTTTCAAAGGCTGATCTTACAAGAAAACTGTTTGGAGGCTCTTCTAGCTCCTCAAGTAAAACGGAACACTGTCTTAGGATTTGGGTGTAGGGGGAGGGAACTCCAGGCGGCGGAGGGGGCTGGGGGCTTCGTAAAGCCAGCAACAAAGAGCCCAGTGACCCAGCAGAGCCCGAAGCAGCCCAGACATGAAAGGAACATAGCTGCAAAAATTAAGTCAATGTTTGCTTTGGGAACCAGTCTGACGGCTCTTAATCCCGTGGGCGTTTGTGAATTCCAGCTCACGGGACGTCCTTAGCCCTCGGCTGGACCACAAAGCACCGTTTGTGAGGGCTCCATCCAGACCTTGGAGGTACTGCGCCCAGGACCTGCCGCTCCTGGCAGTGCAGAGCGAGCAGCCTGGCCCTGCTGCTTGGGGACTGTGTGCTTCTTCCTCACGGCCTGCTCTAAGGCTGCTGTTTGTTGACTTTTCCTCCTTTCCCACCTTTATATTCCCTTTAGAAAGATGAAAGTAAGGTCGAAGTCACTAAGCCCCAGAGCTGAAAATACTGGGAGGGTCTGTTCCTTAAAAATGCATCAGTTCAATTGAGTAGATGAGGAAAAGGAGGCCTGTCACTTCAGGCAAGAGGGTCTGGGGCAGTGAGCCCAGGGACAACATGAAGGAATGAGAAACAGAGGCAGTGACCCCTTCTCCTCCATGAAATGTGCTAAATGAAATCACAGCACACACATGCACACACACGGGCACAAGTGAACACATACACAGGCACACATGCACACACGCACACACACACAGGCACACACGTGCACACACAGGCACGCATGTGCACACACATGCACACAAGCACACACAGGCACACGCTTCACTTACCAGAATGTGATTATATGTACTTGAAAAAAAAATTGTTTTTTAATTTCTTCCACTCTTCCTGCTGTTTAAATTAGATCAGCCCCAGAGAAAGAGTACCCAGGGCCAAAATTCACAGAGAAACAAAAGAAGTCAATTCTTAGGTTTTTTAGTTTCCTAGGGCCCAAGTCCTGCCATTAAGGCGCAAGCTAAATGATTTTCAAGGGTACTGTTGATCACTAAGAAGAACTGATACATTTGAACTGCGGTGTTGGTGAAGAATATTGTCTATACCATGGAGTGCCAGAAGAACCAACAAATCAGTCTCAGAAGAAATACAATTAGAATGTTCCTTAGGAGCAAAGACGGTGGGACTCTGGCTCACTTACTTTGGACACATCATCAGGAAAGATCAGTTGCTAGAGAGGGACATCATGTTTGGCAAAAACAAAGAGATCTTCCATGTGGTGGATTGACATGGCGGCTGCAACAATGGACTCAAACACACCAACAATCATGAAGATGGCACAGGACCAGGCAGCATGTTCATTCTGATGTACACGGGGTCACCGTGAGTCAGAGCTGACTTGGCGACAACTAACAACAGTTGATCGTATGTAGTTTTTGCACAGTGCACCGACTTTGTAAGTATACTGATACATGTACACCGTCTACGAAACCAGCACCCCTGCGGTCCGCTCTCAAAGCAATGTCATCATCAAAGCAGAGCCCAGCAACCAGAAGGAAATTTAAAAATAACCCACATCTATAGAGGGCATGCATGGGCCAAAGCAACCTATTCTTAAATTTTCCTTTTGCTATTCCATCCATTTCTCTCACACATCACAGTTGCTCCTACACAGCTTTCCTAAAACAGCAACATGACACCCTGTCTTTTCCCTTTGTGACCCATCAGAAAGCCCAAAATGACAGTGTAAAAGTCAGGATCCTTCTCTGACGGTAAAGTGAGCTGCAAAAGAACCTTCTTTAGTGGGCATGTGGGGTGTGGGCTACTATGCATTAGTAATCATTATCCTGTATGTTGTATCCAAGGAGCTCTGGTGGTGCAGTGGTTAAAGCACTCAGCTGCTAACCAAAAGGTCGGCCGTTCAAATCCACTAGCTGCTCCACAGAAATGTGGCAGTCAGCTTCTGTGAAGATTTACAGCCTTGGAAACCCTATGAGGTAGTTCTACTCTGTCCTAAAGGGCCTCTATGAGTCAGAATCGGCTCAGTGGCAGTGGGTATGGTTTTGGAGGTTATGTTATATTCATTGCTGTTACTGAAAAGAGGGCATGGGTAATGTCAAGAGACACTTGCTCAGTTTTTTTTCCTAAACCCCAGTTCTGGCCAGGTCATTCTCCTACTCAACCACCATCAATGGTTGGGCCTCTACCTAACTCTTGGCTCTAATATCCCGTCTCGACCCTTGGGTCTCTCCACACTCCAGCCAAGCACTTTTGCTCACGCTCATGGGTCACCCACAACCCCAGAACTCATTCCAACCCTTCCAAGCATCTGCCAGGTCAGACTCATCCCCTACTGCAAGGTTCCATCCCACAAGGCCCCCCAGAGGCCCAGTAGAGCCCTCATCCCAGCTTCTGAATGCCTTCTGAGACACGGAGGCCTTCCTCTGGGTATTTGGATACATCTCTGTGAGGGTCTTGGGCTGCTGCAACAAAGGGCCACAAACCGGGCAGCTTAAAGCCACAGATATTTATCCTCTCACAGTTCTGGAGGCCAGAAGTCTGAAATCAGGGTGTTGGCAGGGCCGCACTCCCTCTGAAGGCTCTGGGGGAGGATCCGTCCTTGTCTCTTCCAGCTTCTGGTGTTGCTGGCAATCTGACATTCCTTGGCGGCTGGGAGGAGGAGCATCAGAGCTACCCCCACCAACGGGGGTGCAGAAGGGCCAGAAGGGTTGAGGGAAACCATTTGCAGAATAGTCAGAAACTCCCCAAAGCTCCTCTCTAGCCCTGACTAACCACTTAGGGATCAGAAGAGTTGGGGCCCAAGGGAAGAAAATGGTAGGCCCCTACCCTGGAGGAGGCCCACGTCCCGTTAAGAAGCCAAAGCCACACAGAAATGCAGCACCCCCTCTCTCTGTTCCCATGTCTGAAACAAGGCCCCCAGGGGTGGGAGGGAGACAGGATCCTAACGCTTTACATTCCAGGATGTGTTGGGTGCCGTGGAGGCGATTCTGACTCATGGTGACTCCATGTTATAGAGTAGAACTGCCTCATAGGGTTTCCCAGGCTGTCATCTTTTCAGGAAGAAGCCCTGGTGGCGCAGTGGTTAATTTGCTTTCATAAAGATTTACAGCCTAGGAAACTCTATGAGGCAGTTCTACTCTGTCCTACAGAGTCTCTATGAGCCAGAATTGACTTGATGGCAATGGGTAATCTTTATAGGAGCAGATCGCCAGGTCTTTCTTCCAGCTGTGTTTGAACTGCTTAGGAGCTGAGTGCTTAACTGTTGTGCCACCAGGGCTCCCAGGATATTGCTTGGATTATTTTTAATCAGAAATATGATTGTTATCATAGGAAAAACAAAGTCATGGCTATGAAGGTGACCAGGTTGAACAAAATCCTTCCCTTCCCAATATCCGAGGCTCCCTGATGGATAGCCTGATGCGCAGTCCTGCTGAGAGAAGCAGGGAAGCTGGAGGCAAGGCTGCTTTCACACTCACCCTACTTACTGTTAGCTCTGACCCTTTCTCCCACCAGTGCCAAGAGAAAGAAGCCAGGACGCTGTGGTTTGGAAATAGGTTCCTTATTTACGCAGGAGTAACTCTGAGAGGTTTAAGTCAACCTCCCCTCTTTCAAAATTTCATTCCGATAAAATATCTTGACCTGCTGTCTCTCCACAGTCTCTGCCCCGTCTCTGTTGGGCTCATCAAAGTGGCAGGTGCCGGGTGGCAGTTCCACATCTGGGTTTTCCTTCCCTTCTCACTATCCCATTTTCCTGCCCCAGTGGTCGCTATCTGAACCCTCACACACTGTCCTAGTCATTCTTGTTTTCTAATCAAAGTTGTTTGGGCT
This sequence comes from Dugong dugon, assembly GCA_030035585.1. Taxonomy (NCBI): domain Eukaryota; kingdom Metazoa; phylum Chordata; class Mammalia; order Sirenia; family Dugongidae; genus Dugong; species Dugong dugon. Next base: position 32,746,782 of record CM057478.1, read on the forward strand.
CCTTAAATTACTCCACCCCATACAGAAACCGCAGTTTGAAATTGATGCCATATTTTTTAATCAGTGGAAATATTGCTGAATACGACATGAGGAGATCAGGGTCAAGTCCCAGCTTGGCCGTGTATGAAGTGGATAACCTTGGACAGGTTTTCAACCTTTCTGTATAGGGTCTCCCCACTTTCTGCCCTCTGTTAATGGTCTGGGGGAGGGAACATGGTCACCTGGAGTTCAAAGCCACTAACAAAAGCAGTCTATTACAAACCTATATGTATTTCAAGTTATGGAGTTCGTCTTGGAAATCCATACCCATTTTGTACTCTGATAATCCACTGCTGTGACAGTGACATTATTTGCCTACTCAGTATCCATTTTCCTCTTCTTCTTCACTTATACCAAACCGAAAACAAAACTCACTGCCACTGAGTCGATTCTGACTCACAGAGACCTTACAGGACAGAGCAGAACTTCCCCATAGAATTTCCAAGGCTGTAAATCTTTATGGAAGCAGACTGCCACATCTTTCTCCCTTGGAGCAGCTGGTGGGTTCAAACCGCTGACCTTTCAGTTAGCAGCCGAGTGCTTAACCACTGCACCACCAGGGGTCCTTTTTCTTCCTTTGTAGAATCATTTAATTATTGGGTGCTCCAATAATTAATCACTTAATAATAATAAAGAATCACTTAATAATTGCTGAAAAACTGTACTTCCAGAGGGTTTGTGTTGGCTCCCACGGAAGCTCTGTAAAGTGAACCTGGCAGTCCTCTCTTACCCTTTCTTCTTCTTCCTGCCTGGATGTGATAACTAACGCTTCAGCAGCCATTCTGTGCCAATGGGGCAATCTCTAATAGTAGTCACATGTTAAGGATGTTGGAGCAAAAAGATAAAGGAACGTGGATATTGGTGATATCATGGCACTACAGTACCAACCCGTGGACTTCCTTTATGTGAAGAAAGAAGCAAGTACCAATTTATGCCAGCCACTCTTACTCTAGGTCTCTGTTACAAGTGGCCTAATGCAATCCTAACCGAGAAGGTCAGTTATGATATTGTTTTGATGTAAAAGTAATATTGGCACCAACTTGCCATGGAGTAAACCGATGCTCTGGAAATATGTGCCCTCTCTCTCCTGAGCATCCTGTCCCCTGCCATGTCCCTTCCCAGCATGTGTGCCCCTGAGTGAGAAGCCAGGTTAAGGTGGGAACCAGCAGCCGCCCCCCCCCCCCCACCCCATTCAGCATCCTCCATGTCTTACTGCCGCCCTGTTGACAGAATAAGCTTCCCTGGAGGATCACCTGAATGCCAGCCCCAAATGTGATCTTTCCTCAGCTCAGGTCAGCTCCCTGGCTGAGTGGATGGAGGCAGCATGGTTCCCACCTCTGCTTAGCTGCTGATAGGCTGTGACCTGTACAAGCTCTTGGACCCTTGGGCATCCTTGCCTTCCTGTGCGCTTGGAGAGGGCTGCACAGATGACCTGAGTTCATAAGGAACCATGTAGTGGCGTGGTGATGAACCAGGCTTTCTGGTCACACAGAGCTGAGTTCTGATGCTGACAGTATTATTCACTTCTTGTTTGAATTTGGAGAAGTCACTTAACGTCTCTAGTTTCTGCATCTGCAAAATTTCACTGTGATTTCTGTATCTGTAAAATTTCTCTCTGGCTCTTGTACCCATAAAATGGGGACAATAAAGGCACCCACCTCCGACACTGGGGGGTTGACAGAGATAATTCATGCAGAGTGCTTTAGTGGAGTATCTTCAAATGCAGAAAATGCACTTGTAAAACATCCACTGTTGCTGTTATTTTTTATAGTTATTTTACTTTTTTTTTGGCATTCAGTGAGAGCTTTGGCTGCTAACCAAAAGGTCAGCAGTTCGAATCCACCAGCCGCTCCTTGGAAACCCTATGGGGCAGCTCTACTCTGTCTTATAGGGTCGCTATGAGTCGGAACCGACTTGACTGCAACGGGTTTGGTTTTTTCGTTTTACTGTTGCTTTTGTACTTTTGAAACTATTCCACGTATAAGTAAGTACATTTTTATTCTATTAGGAACCAAGATTTCCAAGTTAACAAGATGAGAAAAAAAGCCATATAATGTTAACTGTGAATTGAAACTATCTATATAAACTCATGATACATTTTTTTAAGTTAACAAATATTTATTTTGTGCTTATTATATGTATAAGGCACAGGGGATACAACAATGAATAATAAGATATAGTCTCTAATATCATGGAATCTGGTGGCATAGAGGTTAAGAGTTACGGCTGCTAACCAAGAAGTTGGCAGTTTGAATCCACCAGGTGCCCCCTGGAAACCCTATGGGGCAGTTCTAGTCTGTCCTATAGGGTCGCTATGAGTTGGGAATTGACTCGACGGCAATGGGTTTGGTTTTTTTTTTTTTTTTTTTTTTTTGGTTTATCATTGAATCTATCATACTAGAACTGACTCCACGGCAATGAGTATCATAAAATTTATGTGAGGTTACATATAGTAAATAATTGCACAAGTAATTACAGTGGAATTAAATCTAGCAATTCTCCAAGAGTTTACACCACTCAACACATCAAGTTCCTGAGCCTGAAATTCAGCCTTAGTGTTAAGCCAACATATTCAGTGCTCAAAGGGAGGGAAACTTGTGTCATTTTACTTTTTAATGAGCCGTTAGGCCAGCTCCATCAGGTTTAAATGACAAGAGCAAATCAGGGCCGCACCTAATCTACCCATTCAACTCTGAAGGATTTCAGGTCACAGTTAGTTGCAAGTGTCAGATCATCTTTGGATCTAAATCGGAGGATTGGGAGCCCAAGCTGACTTCATCCTGGCCACTTATCGAACAGACAGATCAGCCAACAGGTCAAAAGTTTCAAATCTCCCCAGATTCCTCCAGCCTTAGGGTTGGATTCTACCACAGAATGAAACTTATCCAAAGGCATCCTTATTTTCCATAGGACTTGCCAGCAGAGGCAAGGCAGAAAGAGTGGCTGGAAATGCTTGTTCCAACCTCAGCTTTGCTGTTCTTGAAACCGGTCCCTTATCTTTCATTTCTCTTCGCCTGTCTGTAGGGGAGAAATGAAAATATTCCCTGCTTTCAACCCATTTTCACCTCTCTGAGATTAGGAACTACCTGTGAAGCGATGAGGGTCTCCCGGGTGGCCACCAGGGCAGCTAGCTCTTTGGAGGCCAGTAAGGAAACAGGCAGAGGCCGTTACTGTTCAGTGGTAGAATTCTTGCTTTCCATGAGGGAGACCCGGGTTCAATTCCTCGCCAATGCACCTCCTGTGCAGCCACAACCCATCTGTCAGTGGAGGTGTGCGTGTTGCTATGATACTAAACAGGTTTCAGCGGAGCTTCCAGACTAAGAAAGACTGGGAAGAAAGTCCCGGCGATCCACTTCCAAAAATCAGACAATGCCCTATGAATCACAATGGTCTGATCGCCAACCAATCATGAGGATGGCACAGGAATGGGCAGCATTGTTCTGTTGTGCGTGGGTTTGCCATGAGTGGGGGACAACTCAATGACAGCTAACAACAGCAGCAGCATGGAAGTAAGCGATTGCCTTTCTATGGCGAGCAGAGACGGGTCATGGGTATGGGCACATTTGTATTCAACAACTCACCGAGCTTCTCCTAAAAAGTCCTTGACAAATAGATCACCTTTAAACGGAACAATCTTCAAATAAATGAGTGGTGACCTAAAGAATTAACACTATTAAGAAATGGGAAACCCATCAACCTCTGAGTAATGGGTTCTTCTTTTTTTTGCTTCATGTATGAGTTGAATCTATGTGAAATTCTTTCCCCAAATTATAAATAGAAACCAATGTGCTGTTCATTTGGACTTTTTTTTTTTTTTTTTATGAGATTTTTCCCACAGACAAAGGGATTTTCACTTGCAGGAGAAATGACCGCCAAAGGCAAGAAATTTTTAAGATGGACGTGGAGATTCTACTCAAGTGGCCAGGAACATTCCAGACTGAGCCAAAGATCTGAGACACGCACAGAATTTGCCGTGATGGGCTGCCTTTGGCCCGACACCTTCTGCTCTTTTCCTTCTTGATGACTTGGCTGAGTGGACAACACCCTGAATCACCTATGTATACCCCGAAGAGACTTGAAAACAGTGATGCAAACAGACACGCGCACACCAGTGTTCAAAGCAGCACTGTTCACAACAGCCAGGAGGTGGAAACAACCCAAGTATCCATCCACAGATGATGGATAAACAAAATGTGGTCTGTCCACACAATGAAATGTTAGTCAGTCATAAAAACAAATGAAGTTCTAATACATTCTATGACATGGATGAACCTCGAAAACATTATGCTGAGTGAAATCAGTCACAAAAGGCCACATATTGTATGACTGCACTTATATGAAATATGTAGAATAGGCAAGTGTATAGACAGCAAAGTTTAATAGTGGTTACCAGGGACGGGAAGGAGGGGTACGGGAGAGTCATTGTTTAGGAAGCAGAGTTTCTTTTTATAGTGATAGAAAATTTGGCAACAGATATTGGTGATGGTTGCACAACATGATTGATATAAGTGGTGTCACTGGATTGTACACATGAAAGATGCTGAATTGGCAAATGTTATCTATATTTTTACAATAATAAAAAAATGTAAAAAAAAAAACCCCAAAAATGAAAGGAACATACCCTGAGCCAGGGGTTTGAGAAGCAATTGCAGCCCGTTCCCCATGACTCGCCAGGTGACCTGAGAAGACTGTCCCTGCACATCTGATATCAGTCTGTTCCTCTGGTGCTGACATGCTAAATTGGCAGCGAAATCGGCTTTTGCACCCCTACTCTGAATACTGCAAGATCTGCAGGAGGCAGGGGGTGGGGGTGGGGGGAAGAGAAAAGAGCTGCCTCCTGAGGCCTCATGGGGAAGTCAGGGTCAGAAGGAGAAGGAGAAAAGAAGGGGTACCTGGGGCTGGAGAAGAAGAACAGAGAGCCACAGGGCAGAGAAAACAGACAAATCTAGACTAAAGAGCAGCAATTTATTGGGATCAGCTTGGAGGTTAAGGTCTACCCAGAGGCGCCTCGAAAGAAAGGCCTGGAAATCTACTTGTGAAAAAATCAGCCACTGAAAACCCTATGGAGCACAGTTCTACTCTGACATATGGGGTTGCCATGATTCGAGGTCGGATCCACAGCAACTGGTTTTGGTTCTCTCCTATGAAATGGAAAACTGACACCTACTTGACAGAGTATTCGTGACAACTTTGTGAACTAATACAGAAGAAAGACCTTCATAAACTCTAAAGCACAGACGAAATGTACTATTATTATTACTTTTATTATTCCAAACAATGAAAAATATGGTACTTTGAAATGTGAAAGGAATGATGACTGGGGTGTCTCAAGACAGCCTTTTAGAAGCCGCAACAGTGAGTCCAGACAGAAACATTTGAAAACCAACTCTGTGTTCATCTTATGAATAGAGTCTGAGGTTCCTAAGAAAAACCAAATTTCCAACCAAGGCTTTGCTCCCCAAACTTCCCAGTGACTTGGGCAAGACACATAAGCTCTCCCTTGGCGTATGAGGAGGTCCGTAGGTTGCAAATAGTTTGGTCTTGAGTACTAACCTAAAGGTTGGTGGTTGGAACCCACCCCGTGGCACCACAGAGGAGAGGCCTGGCGATCTGCTTCTGTGCAAATTACAGCCAGGAAAACCCTATGGAGCACAGCTCTACTCTCTAACACACGGGGTCGCCATGAGAGGGAATTGACTCAACGGCAATGGATTTGTTTTGTTCTGTTTTTTGGTTTGGCACATGAGACGGTTTTGCAGTCAGTCATTGCCACAGTCTGTCTGGCTGTGGTATGTAATGGCTTCCAGCTCAGGAAGCCACTGTATCCCGCATCCCACACACCCCCACCACCACCCGTCGCCCTTGCTGAGCCTCCTCCCTTCTCTAAAGCACCTGAGCTCACCTCTTCCCCAGAGCTATCCTACTTAAGCCAGCACTTGCCACGCTATGGACAAAATGCTGACCTGGCCCCTGCACCCGGGGCAGCCCCACATAATGAAAAGTACACGTCTTAAGTGGGGCATCTTCGTTGTGGAAGGTCTGCCAAGGCCCGTCAAAGGAGCTCCTTCTTCTCTGACCCTTTGCCCTGCTTCAAATGAGCTCTTAAATCCTTTAAAAAACATGCGGTTTCACTTTCAACTGTATCTGAGCTTAAAGCGTGTTATTTTGGCTCTAGGACAGGGTGTGGGGTGGGAGGCAACGGTTTCGCAGAGTCGAGCCCAGTAATATTAATGAGCGAACCTCATGCAAACACTTGCAAAGGCTCCCACGACAGTGGGTTTGCAAACCTGGAACCTCGCCGCCCAGACTATTTGCATATCAGTCTTACCCCAGATGACCTCGGATGTGTCTGAAATTATAAAAGTCCACTCCTGGCCCAGGCGGCAGATCCAGGTTTCTGGGCTCAAATCTTACACAGTTTAGAGCTCCCTCTTTGAGAAAAAGAACATGGAACTACAAATATATAATGAATTACAAAAGTGAATATTCCAAAAACCACAAGAGATGGCAGATTTTCAAAAGCTGACAAATATCACAAGCATTGCTAAATCTACAAATTAACATCATATTTTTGCTAATGACCTGCCTGACACACATCTAGAGTACTTTTTTTTTTTCCCTGTATGTTTTTTGGCTGCTTATTCTTGGTCTCTTTTTCATAAGATAACAATTTCATAACATCATTTTCTACAGAGAGAATAGGAAGGAGCTCAATCTTTGGCATCTCTGGTTATAATTCGTGTTTGTTGGTAAAAACAAACAAACAAACCCATTGTCATCGAGTCAATTCCAATTCATAGTGACCCTATAGGACGGGAGATCTGCCCCATAGAGTTTCCATGGAGCAGCTGGTAGATTTGAACCACCGACATTTTGGTTAGCAGCCATAGCACTTGACCACTACACCACCAGGGTTTCCATCAGTTGATAGTTTAAGAAAAAAGCCTTTTATCTTCACAATGACATAATTATGCTTCTGCAGGTCCTGAGATCCCCACTGAAACTGTTGTGAAAATGTTTAAGACTGTTGTCAAATTTGGGAAAACTTCTATTGAGTTTCTTTCCTGTATGAGCTGTAAGATTTCAGAGCAGTTCACATTTTCTTGTACCATAAATAAAATGAAATAAATACTCTTTGAACTGATAATATTCCATCTGTCAATCACGTTTTTATTTGTGTATTTTTATTCGAATTTCCTTGATGTCAGCTGTTTTGTGTCAAATATTTGGTGCAAAATTTAAACATTTTTGCAGTGTGTTATGCCATTCCCTTCCCTCCTTTAGATTATCAAACCATCCAAGTGCTTATTAGTTAAAAAGCTTCTATTTGAAATTCACCTCTTCTTAATTAATTAATGCATTTGCTATTATCTGGACATTTTCAGTTATAATTCACTCCTCGATGTCAAAATGCTCGTTTCATATCTCATGTTTATCTCTCATTTCATAGTCCATTCATTTTTATCTCAATTTGTCACTCAATTCTTAAATAAATGAATTTAAAGATGACAAAGGAAGTACCCTTCAGATATTCCAAATTAGGAGTCTGTAATTTCTCACTTGTTTTATTGAAATATTCCAAAATGTCTTTCCAAATTCCAATTAAAATGACATACTTAAACTTTATCAACTATGCCATTCCACACGAAAAACTGATTTAAAAAAAAAAGGTATTGTACAGTTACAATTGGAGTCCCTGGGTAGCACAAACAGTTAAGCACTCAACTACTAGCCAACAGGTTGGTGGGTCAAACTCACCCAGAGGAGCCTCAGAAGACAGACCTAGCAATCAGCTTTCAAAAAGTCACAGCCTTGAAAACCCTGTGGCGCACAATTCTACTCTTCACACGCGGGGTCACCGGGAGTCAGAATCAATTTGACAGCAACTAACAACAACACTTATAATTGTATACTTGCATTATCAACTAGGCATTATTTGACTCTGAGTCAAAGAGAATTGAATCCTCCATTTACAGCCATGCACCTCTGTGTGGAGGAATTTTCCATAGACTAGCTTCTGGCTTCATGAACTCTAAACTTATGCCCCCCTCTACTACCCATGCTTACCTCATGCAGAGCACCATGGGGCACATTTGTCTTACCTATACAACCTTTGGCTCTGTACCTTCATGTCATGATGCCAGGTGAATCAGCACTGGGGGCAGTATGAGTATCCTGGAAATGGTTCCTAAGCCAGGAGAGTCACCAATATCCTGACTGTATCGGAAGGGACTGCTAACACATAACTATGTCCCTCAAAACCCAAACTACATGTACCAATTTCCCCTTCACCAAATGCCAAGAATATCTGTGGCTGCTCCAACGCCATCCAACAGTGGTGACGGAGGTGAAGACAGCAGTCCTAACCAGTTGTAATTAAAATATCTCGCTTTCGCAAATTTTGCAAAATCACATGACCTTGGGAACACACTGGAAATGATCCATGCCAAGTTTGAGCCCTGAAGCTTAATCTGCATTAGCTTTATGATAAATATAGCTCTCCAAGACACATAGGTCCCTAGATCCCACAAAGGACACACCCAGGTACCCAACGGGCAAGCAGGCTGGCCCCTAGGCCTGATTCCTGAGTCACAGGTCAAAGCCCTTGTTTATCCATTTATTTATTCTCCAATCTTCAAGTCACCTCTCTCCAGACCCACAGCCACTCTCCTGATTTGCACAGCCAGCATCTGTTACCTAACTTGCTGTGACAACTGTCTAGCAGGAGTCCCTGACATCAATGCCAGCCCCTCCGGAGTCCAGAGTCACCGCAGAGGGGACAATGGGACCCTTAGAGCTGGGAAGTGCTCAACCTACACAACAAACATGGCAGCTGGCTACCTCCCTCCCCAATCCGTCCTCCCCACTGCAGCCAGAGTAACCTTTCTCAGCTGGAAACCGCTGCTCTCAGCATGAAGTCTAAGCTTTGTACCAGGGACTTCCAGCCTTTACCTGCTGTCCAGACTCATCACCCACCATGTGCTCCACTCACACACCAAGAGGCAGAGCTCCTACTTCTCCAAACGCTCTCCTGAACATGGTCTCCTCTGCCCTGCCTCAAATGCTCTTCTCCACCTCTGCAGTTGACCGACTCCTTCTCAGCTTTCATCTTTCAACTCACCCAGCACCTCCTCCAGGAAGCCTCCCTTGACCAGCCCACCCTGTTTTCATGTGCTTCCCTCAGAGATCTCTTATCAAAACTCTGTAATTTCCTCATTTCTTTCAGGCCTCCCCCATTCTCTTCCTGTGCAAGGCGCTGGAGAAGCAGATGAACAAGATGTGGGCCCTGCTCTCACGGAGCTCCGGAAATAAAGGTGAAGACAGATTTATTCACAGCCAATCACAGAGATGGTGACAGTGCTAGGGGCAAAGAACAAGGCATCGATGTTTCAGCCACCCTCCAAGGAGCCCAAGAATTTCCTGAGTTGGAGAAGTAGGGGTCAGAGCAGGGGGATTCTGGAGGGGTGCGTGGGAGAGTAGACCACCCGCTCAGGAGAGAGGGCTTGGGGCTCCTGCAGGGAGGGCAGGGAGGGGTTGGAGGGAGGGCAGAACGAGGGAGGAGGGAGGAGAGGCTGCTGGGTTGACTGGGGCCAGCTGGGACTTGATCCAGCCCACAATGGGCGCCATTGAAACATGTGAAAGGGAAGAGCAGGGTCCAGTTTGCATTTTAAGAGGCTGTCCTGGCAGCCCGCAGGGTTGGAGAGGTGGTACTGGAGGCTGGGAGGCCTATCAGGACGCTGTCAAAACAAGCAGGAGGATCCACGCCTGCCGCTGAAGCTGCACAAAGCCCAAGTGAAATACAACCCCTCCCTTCAAACGTTTCGTCCGTTTTAAAAATTTTATCTTTTTTTATTTCGCCTTTTGCTGCTGCTCATTTTTATCCTTCTCCTGTTGTTCTATGTTTTCTCCCTTTGGCTTCTGGCCATTCTTTGCATACCTTGTTTTCAAATTTTTCTATTTCACTCTAAGGTTAAGGGCTGTGACCCTGCGGCTGGACAAACCTGGGTTCAAATCCCGGCACTGCTATTTGCCGAGTGACCGCGGTGAATTCTCGTCGGTGAAAGGAGAGGAGCACAGTCCCTCCCACAGAGAGCCCTTGCGGAAAAGGAGGTCCACAGGAAAGCACTTACGAGAAAGCCTAGTACATGATAGCTATGAGCATTGTTACACGGCCCTGGGTGGCACACACAGGGTCATCATGAGTCAGAATTGACTCACAGCAACGGGTTTTTGTTATGACTATTGTCTTCAAAGTTCTGCTTAAAAAATAAAAAAGAAAACCTTGTTTTAGTCTTTTAAGCAATCCAGGCAAAGGTGCTGAGCTTGGCCGATGGCAAGGAGGATGGAACAAGAGGAATTCAGAAGATATTTCAGAGGCGAGGACAGCATCACTTAATGACTGGTTCCCGTTTGTGCGGGGGATGGCTAAGAAGGTATACCTTCCAAATCACACCATAGGTTTCTGCTTACACTACCAAATGACAGCTCTTACCCAGAGAGCAGCATGTGTGACAGGAAGAGAGGGTTGGGTGACAAGTCTGGGTGGGTCTTGTGGGCAGCGAGGCCAAGGATGTCTGGTACAGAGTCCAGGAGAGAGTCAGAGACAGGGTCCTCTTGGTTGAGGAGGACCCTATGTCAGACAGAAGAGAAGGGGGTTAGGACCACACTGTGTAAGGAGCTGCAGAGCACTGGGTGAGGTCGTGGAGGCATGGAGAGTGGACTACGGCAGGAAGCTTGGCCACAAACCGAAGGAAAGACTTATCTCAAAACTGGAACCAGTATCAATAGGTTCCTTCAGCTGCCCTCCGGACCCTTCCCCACTCATCCCCAGCTGGCCTGTGGGGTACATCAGCAGACCCCTGCTCTCGCTTCCAGTTAGGTTTGGCCAATAGGGAGCCCAACAAGACATAGGAGGGAGGGAGAGCGTGAGGTCGGGTCTGTATTCCCCTGACTCCTTCAGGGCCGTGGGGCTGCCTGAGCCTCTGGACCACAGGCCCCAACACCTGCCCTGTGTCCTGTCCACAGCTCCCCAGCCCCCACCCCCAGGTCCAGGAACTGTCCCCTCCCCTCAGCACTTCTGCCAGGAAGTGGAAATGGCGCCCACTGTCACTAGCCCCTGGGTACTGCCCCGTCCCTGAAGACATCCCCACTCTGTTTTAAAAATGTGTTACTAAACCAGCGTGTGTCTGCCATCTCTTCCCACAGGCCCCTGGCTGCTCCGGCTGCCCCTGGTGGAGCCCGTCCCCACGATGTTCCCTTTCCTTCCAAAGAAGGAAACTCCTAGCTCAGACCCACCTCATCCACCACAGCCTCCCTGTGGGAAACCTTCCCAGTCCTCACCTCAGCCCTTTCCTGATCCATTACATGCGTGTGCACATACAGGAGTGTGTGCGCACACACGGAGACACACGTACCACACATAGATACAACTCTACACACCCACATACACATGCACACACAGACAGGGATACACGTGTACACACGCATGCACACACACACACAGGCCTTTGACTTTTTATAGAGTGCTCTCTACGTACCTGCCAGTTCCCACACGCAGTATGAATTCCTACAACAATCCCCATTTTACAGAGGAAAGAACTGAGCCCAGGGGAGGTCACATGATATGTAACGCCGCCATAGTAACCACTTATCCTAGGATTGTGGAGGAGTGCGTGGGAACTGGAAGGGACACCTCCACCATCGCTGTAGCACCTGCCACCCTCTCATTTCCATTTAATAATCATCATCAAAATCCTGCTAAATATATATTTCTTTATCCCCATTTTACAGCTGCGGAGATTGAGACACCGAGAGGTGAGTGATTTGCCCAAGACGCTGACATACTAGTGAGATTGCAGTGAGAACGTTAAGTCCAGACACACATACACACGAAAGTCTCCCCACCCCGCCCCATCTTCACTCTCAGCACGGTTACCCCGAGAGTGGGTGTACCCCAGGAGTGGGGGGCAGGTGAGGAGGGAGGGTGGGGCTGGGAGACAGCAGACAAAAGCCAGCTGGGGAGCCCCGGGGACGCTGGACCATGGGGTCAGAGGCCCAGAAGCAGCAGGGAGGAAAAGCGCTGCCCCGTGGGAAGCTCTCTGCTAGCTGCCCTTGTTGATCTGAGAGTCTACGATGTGGTATGTGGGGACATGAGTCAAATTACCAGCCATGAGAATCTGCACAGGAATGTGCCCCACACACATTCACCTGAGCGGGGCTGGCCCTCGGCAGTCAGTCAGAGGAGAGGCTGACAGATCTGGGTGGAACAGCTTGGCCTCCCTCTAACAGGGGAGCCTGGTGGGGTTTTGTTGTTTGTTGATTGGTTTGTAACCTCCTGGGGGCTCAGCTTTGTCATCTATAGAAAGCAGTGCCTGTGAGGACTGGCCACGTTAGTAGCTTCCTGTGCACTCTTAAACAGCTTTCCTCTGAGTTTCCTGCCTCTCCAGGTGAGCGTAGCCCAACCTGATTGCAGGAGGGTGGAGCCCGTGGACACCTGATTCAGGAGGAAGCAGCATGGGGGCAGGCTCACCGAGGATGGCGGATGGGGTTGGAGGGTCTGGCTCTCAGGGGAGCAGCGCAAACTTCCTGCTGTCGCTAGTGCCAGCTCTGGCTTTGGGGCTGTTCTGTCTTCTGGGGGCCATGCAGTGAGGTCTTTGCTGGAACCTGCTCCGTAGGGTCTGAGCACTGCTCCGCTGCCTGTCCAGCCACCATGCCTGGCTCTCTGGCCCTCCCTGATGGTCTATAAGATCAGCTCCTAAACAAATTCCCTTTCTGCAGAAGCTTGCTAAGGTGGGCGCTATTGTTTGCAACTAAGAGCCCTGAGTTATGCGCTGTTTGTAGAGTTGTTCCAAAGATGAAATGCGATGATGGTTGTAAATTGCTTAGTATAATGCTTAGCACATAATAGGTACTCAGGGGTTCCTGGGCAGCTCAGATGGTTTAGCGCTGGACTGTCAGCCAGAAGTTTAGTAGTTTCAACCCACCCGGGGGCAATTTGGAAGACAGGCCTGGCCGATCTGCTTCCGAAAGGTCACATCGTTGAAAACCCTATGGAGCAGTTCTACTCTGCACAAATGAGGTTCCCATGAGTCAGAATTGACCCATGGCAATTAACAACAACATATAATTGTCGTGCTGTGGTGGTTTGTGTGTTACTGTGATGCTGGAAGCCATGCTACTATTATTACAAATACCAGCAGGATCACCCACGGTTGGCAGGTTTCAGTGGAACTTACACACTCAGGCCAAGACAGACCAAGAAGGAAGGCCTGGGGATCTGCTTCTGAAAATCAGCTAATGAAAACCCTATGGATCACAATAGAACATTGCCCAATATACTGCTGGAAGATGAGCCCCCTAGGTTGGAAGACACTCAAAATACACAGTGGCTGCAACAATGGACTCGAACGTACTAATAATGATCATGAAGATGGCACAGGACCGGGCAACAGTTCATTCTGTTGTGCATGAGGTCACCATGAGTCAGACTCAACTTGACGGCAACTAACAACAATATAATTGCGGAATGAATTGATTCATTACATGCAAAGATTCTTGGAAAGCATATGACAGTGTTTTGCACCTAATAAACCAAACCCATTGCTGACTCAAGATTGCACCTAATAGCCACACACTAAATATGTTATCACTGTGATCATTACGTATATATTTACAAATGTACATATTTTATAACATTGTAAAATAATAACAATGATAATAATAATCCAGCCTTGAAAATAACTACCAGCCTATGTGTATGCTGGTGCCGCCCCCCCTAGACAGAGAGAGAGCAACTGCAATAATCATTAGGGTCATTCTTGTCCTTTAGGTCCATGTAGCATTGCATTGTCCTACGCCATTAAGGTTGCCGCTGTTGTTGTTGTGGCGAGTTGATTCTGAATCATAGAGACCCCATGTGACAGAGTAGAACTGCCCCATAACATCTCCTAGGCTGTAGTCTTTACGGGAGCAGATTGCCAGGTCTTTTCTCCCGCAAAGCCACTGGGTGGGTTTGAACTGCCAACCTTTCTGCTAAACGCTTCACTCACTGAAGTTAGGCCAGTTAAATGTGTGCAGAAGTGCTGCATCTTCTGACTGGAAGCTCTAAAATCCAGAATGCAGAATCATTTGAATTGTGGTGTTGGTGAAGAACATGGACTGCCAGAAGAATGAACTAATCTGTCTTGGAAGAAGTACAGCCAGAATGTTCCTTAGAAGTGAGGATGGGGAAACTTCATCTCAGGTACTTTGGACATGTTATCAGGAGGGACCAGTCCCTGGAGAAGGACATCACACTTGGTGAAGTGGAGGGTCAGCAAAAAAGAGGAAGATCCTCAATGATTGACCCAGTGGCTGCAACAATGGGCTCCAAAACCAAAAACCCATTGCTATCGAGTTAATTCGGACTCATAGCGACCCTACAGGACAGAGGACAACTGCCCCATCAGGTTTCCAAGGAGCAGCTGGTGGATTCGAACTGGCCGACCTTTTGGTTAGCAGCCAAGCTCTTAACCACTGCACCACCAGGGCGCCATACAATGGGCTCAAACATAAAAAATGTAAGGATGGTGCTGGACTGGGCAGTGTTTCATTCTGTTGTTCATAGGGTCGCTATGAATTGGAACTGACTCCACGGCACCTAACGACAACAAGTGGCACATTTTCTGGCTAGAATGGCTAAAATCCAGAATGTGACTCTCATCCCCTTTATCTGTGCCAGGCTGACTGGTTTCATGCAAATGGTGGTGAAGTCGGAACACGGAGCCCAGCCAACTCACAGTAGATATCACTTGAAACAGAAACAAACCTCTGTTGTCTATGCCTCTGAGTTTAGGGGGCTGTTTATTGTTGAAGTAAACCTAGTCTACCCCGACTGATAGAGTAACTGAAAGGAAATTAGCAAATCTGGTGGTGTCCAAGCTTTGTCCAGCAGTCTGCTTTCTTTTTTTCTTGTCTTTGTGGGTTTTGAATGGGAATCTGTTTCCAGTTCACTCTAGTTGGATGTCCGTCTTCTCTTCGCCGAGTGTAATGACAAAGAGCAGAAGAGCTTGGTGGTGGCAGCGCCGATCGAAATTGAGTCTGGGCAGTAAAAATGCCCTCAGCTGAGCTTGGCTGGGCTCACAGATAAACCTTCTTCTGTCTTGTCCAAATGTTATCATGAGAGAGGTCCTGTTTGGCCATCAGCAATGACTTGTATGGAACTCAGTGCAACATCTAGTAGGGCCTGCATCCCTTTAAACCATTAGTGTTATTTTTTGGTGTGTGTACAACTGGTTTTTCATGATAAACCTGACGATTGAAAACAGGTGGCACAGATAAATGAATGGTTATCTCTGTGGATGCTTTGGGAATATTCCAGATGTGTCAACATCTAAATAATGAGATGTCCTGTCCTTTGTCAGAGATTGTGTGGGCAGCTGGGCGGCCTCTTTGCCATTGACAGGTGGGGAGCTTACACAGCTATGTCCCATGAGTACTGGTGGGCTGACTGTGACCATCACTTGTATCTGATGAGGTTCCGATGGGAGGAGCAAAGAGTGTAATGGCAGAATTCAGTGACAGTCCCCCAGTCCAGGCTGCTTGCTCCATGCCCTTAGAGGCATCTGGACTGGACGTCCAGGGGTAGATGTTAAGTACTTTGGTCACATCCTTTTATTCAATGCCTTTTGTTGTTGTTGTGGGCCGTCAAGTCCATTCTGACTCATGGCAACCCCGTGTGACAGAGCAGAACTGTCCTATAGGATTCGTAGTCTGTATCTTTACGGGAGCAGATTGCCATGTCTTTCTCCCACAGAGTGGCTGGTGGGTTCGAACTGCCAACCTTTCGATTAGCAGCCGAGCTCTTAACCATTGCGCCAGCAGGGCTCCTTATTAAATGCCTGTGTGGGTCTGAAAAAATGGATGATTTCATCATCCTTTGGGGAAATGTTCAAGAATTTTTGTAGGAGACAAACCACATGGGTCAAACGGAGGACTGCCTTTACCATGCTACTGCCCCATGCGTGTTCTGGTCTTCTGTCAGAATGGATCAAAGGAAAATGTGACTACCAAGGTGAAGAATGCAGGCTGGCCAGTGGGACACCTCAACATCTCGGGACACCACTTCTGCTTACCCTGATTTCTCCTGACAATCTGCTCCACCCACAGTCTTCCTCCTCTCAGAAAATGGCATCTCCATCCTTCCTGCTGTTCAGAACAAAAAGCCTGAGGCCATCTAACTCCTCTGCTTTGCTCACATCTCAAACCCATCCATCAGGAAACCTGTCAGCTCCATCTCCAAAATACATCTTGAATGCATCACTTCTCATCACCTTCACTGCTACACCTTGGACTGAGTCCCATCATCTTCTCTGGACTATTACAGCCACCTCCTCACTGCCCGCTCTGATCCACCTCTTCCCACTAGTCCATTCTGGCATGGCAGAGACAGCCTTTTGAAATGTTAGATACTGTCCCTTCTCTCCTGGAAACCCTGCACTGGCTCATTTCACTTCCAGCCGTCCTACAAGTCTACAATAGTGGTTCTCAAATATCCCCCCAGAGGACATTTGGCAGTATCTGGAGACATTTTCGGTTGTCACAGCTGGGGGAGGGATGATACTGTCATCTAGTGGGTAGATGTCAGGAATACTGCTAAACATTCTGCAATGCACAGGACAGCCCCTCCACAACAAATCATTATCTGCCAAAATGTCAATCGTATCAAGGGTGGAAAACCTTAATACACAAGAATGTGGCTGCCACTACTCTTTGCTGTCTGTCTCAAAGAATGAAGAGGGTGGGGCATTTTTGTGTAATCATACAGAATGTAGCCAAATAAATCTGTTATCTTTTATCTCTATTGCACATAGGAAGGGACCAGGGCAGGGATTGCTTTCAGTTAGGAATGCATTAAGCTGCAACTAAGAGAAAACACAACAGTGACTTACACAAATCGAGGACAGTGGTGTCACCAGGGGGTGCAGAGGGTGTGAACTGTACTGGGTGACACTGTCAGAGGGGGTGACACCAAAATGACTGTTTATAAAGTTTTTGTGCAGTGTTTCAGCAGAAATTTATTACTTTTTATAAAAATATCCCTGTAGTTATAACGACAAAAAAAAATTTTTCATAATGTCTAGAGGTAGTCATTTCAGGACAGTATGATAGCCTAAAAACGCCATCATGGATCCAGGCCCATGTGTCTACCTGCACTGCCATCCTCAGCAAAGGACTGTCATCATTACTGTCACTAGATAGCTTCCACATTCCAGGCATGAGGAAGAAGAGAGAGTGAAGAGCCAAAGGCCGATCATGTTTTATCCTCTTTTAAAATACGTCTCCAAATTCTCCATCCAGTGACTTCCACTTACAAGACCCTCTGGAAAGCATGGTTTTTAGTTGGACACATTGCACCCTAAAAACAAAAACAAAAAACGCTGCATAAAAACATCAGAGGGAACCAGCAGTGCTTGCAACGCTGTACAAACACGATTTTGTGCTGAGTGGAGTCTGAGAGTGTATCTGTGGGTTTGGTTGTGATGAACTAGTTCTTTCTTGGGGTTCCCTGGCTTAATCAGTGGCACTATCATTCTCCTGGTCAGCTTGCCTCCAAAATTTAGCATCATGCATGAGCATATGGTCCACACTTAATGAAAATTCATCCTCAACTGAAGGAAAACTCTATCATGGAAGCACAAGTTTAAGACCGGTCTTCAAGGTCACCCATACCTGCTGTGTAAACATCTTGGACAAACATTTGCCTAAACTATACCCAGTAATGGGGACTCAGTACTTAAAAGGCATCTCCACCTGTTGGGAAACTTCAGTTGTTAAAAAGTCCTTTCTTAATGGTGAACTATGGTGAACTAGAATTTTCCAACCATTAACTCCATCATTGCTTCCAACTTTACCCTCAGAAGATATTTAATCCTCGTTGCTGCCTGGGAATCCTGGAATGGCTATAAATCCAAAAGGACCTCATTTCCATTTTACAGATGAGGACACTGAGGTGCAAAGAGATTGTTAGCTCGAAAGGAAGCCTTTTGATTCTTAATTCAACGTTCTTTCCACTAAAGTCATAGAGGCCAAAGTCAAACAGTACCCTGCCCTTTTCCAGACATTAGTGCCATATCATAGAGGGGTCTCTGTGTAAGCTGTCAGCCCACAAATACGTACCGACCCCTACTGTGGCTGGCCTGGGGCCAGGCGTGGGGCTACAAAAAAGGCACAAGCCCTGCCCTCAGGGTTCCCCGCCTGGTTGATGAGGCTAATGGAGGGGAAGGTAAGCAGGGTGCTTGGAGAACAGAGGTGAACGTAACCTGGCCTGAGGGCATTATGGAGGGCTTCCTAGAGTGAGTGTTATAAGCAAGGTCCACCACCTCCCTTTACTGAGAGTTGATGCCCTGGCTGTCCCCACCCAGGACTCAACTGCTTTAACTCCTAGAGGAGTAGTCATGCTTGTGCTCTTCCTGTAGGGGGCGCTGTACCTTCGTGTGAAGAAGGTGGCTTGAAATAGCACCATCTGGGGTTTCTTGTTGGTGTAATAAAAATGTTATAAACTCAGATTGGGAGGATGATTGCGCAAATTTGTGAATATGCTAAACACCACTGAACTGCACACTTTGGGTGAATTTGATGGTATGTGAATTGCATCTCAATAAAGGCATTTTTTTCATGCTCAGCTGCCCGCTGAAAGGTTGGAGGTTCGAGTCCACCCACAGGTGCCTTGGAAGAAAGGCCTGGAGATCTCCTTTCAGAAAACCAGCCATCGAAAACCCTGTGGAGCACAGTGCTACTCTGAATCACACGAGGTGGCTGTGAGTCGGAATTGACTCAATGGCAACTGGTTGGTTATCGGATTTTATTCTCTGATGCTTACCTGGTCCTGGACCAACCCTTTCCAGCTCAGTGGCTTGCCTGTGGGCTAGCCTTCTCACTCCCTTGCAATGGCACCCCTGCCTCCTAGCTTTGCTCATCTCTTTCCTGACAATTATTAACTGCGCTGTCATCTCACCCACAGAGGACAGAGAGTTTGGGACATTCAAATGCTGGAGGCATTGAACAACAGTCGCCAAGCGTTGTTACTCGGAGTGTGGTTCAGACCAGCAGCAGCAGCATTTTGGGAGGGGGTTAGAAATGCAGAGCCTCGGGCCCCATTGGCTACGAATCAGCATTTCACCCAAGTGGCTGGATGCACATGGGAGTGGTAGGGGCACTGATCTAGGGTGCCCACCTGTGGCTGCACAGAGGGGACCTTTCAAGACTCTGCTACGGAGTCCCAGCCCCAGAGTCCGATTTCATTCCCAGGGTGCAGCCCAGGGCTGGAGGCTCCTAGATGGCTGGACCATGCACCAACGCCGAGAAGCCCATCCAGGGCACACGGGAGTGGTGCTTTGTGTGGTTATTTGTCCCTGAATCCTTGCTTTGTCTCCATCTGGCAGACCAGCCCTGTGTGGCACTCCCTCACACACGGCACGAGGGCTCGTTTCATTTCATCTCTACCGAGCTGTCCTTGCCATCCTTGTAGTCATTGTTAAACTTGGCTCCAACCACCCTGGGGTTCACAGCGATTATACAAATAGCAAACTTCAAACAAACAAGAAGAAAATAACATTTGTGAGTCCTTTGTGA
This sequence comes from Dugong dugon, assembly GCA_030035585.1. Classification (NCBI taxonomy): domain Eukaryota; kingdom Metazoa; phylum Chordata; class Mammalia; order Sirenia; family Dugongidae; genus Dugong; species Dugong dugon. The sequence continues at coordinate 32,766,432 of CM057478.1, forward strand.
TCTGCCGCTGTTATCGGTCCCTTATTCTTAGCTGGCACAGGCTGGTCAGATGGCGCTCTTGTACGTGCTGTAAATAAACATCACCTGTTTGTCCAGGGTGACACCGGGTGGCCCCTGCTACTGGTGTTATCACAGAGGAAGCACAGGTTGGGTGTGTGAGTATGTGGATGTGAGCTGCAAAGCACAATAACAGTCACGGTGGACGTGTCCCGAGGGACCACATCATAACCCTGGCAGCTTTGTGGAGCCCTGCTGGGTTATTGCTTCCTGGAAGGCGGACTGCTGAGAAAGGGACTTTCACTTCTTCCTGCCTCAATGGCTCCTTTTCCAAGCCTAAACTTTGTATTCACAATGGCAAGGGGTTCCGGATTCCATTCTCCACTTGTTGCCAGTTTCCGAAGCCGCATGTCTAAATTGGGATTTCCTGAATTCCCAGAGTACGGGGTTGGGGGCCTTGGAGCACAGGGACGCCAACTCCACTCTCTTCTTACAGAAGACAGGGCTGAAGATCAGAGAGGAGGCCAAGAGTCACATAACTGGTCATGCCGCAACAGGGCCAGATAAGAGTTGTCCCAAACCCCCTCATAACTCTGCCTGCTGGGTAGGAGGGGGAATCTTCTATCCCGGGACATCCAGGAGCAGACAGGCTGGTCCTGCTGCTCGGGAGAATTGTAGGAGAGATGTTGTTTGTACAGTGGTGGCTGTGGCTTTGCCTGTAACTCTGTGGGTTTTAATTTGCCAACTGTGAGAGCCTGTGGAATCTAGAAGCAGCTTCTCATGCTTTAAGGTACTTTCAAATCCCCTGGGGGAACTCGTTAAAATAAATGCAGATTCTGGCTCATGAGGTCTGGGGTGGGGCCTGGGATTCTCACTTCTAACAAGGTCCCAGGCGGATTCAGGAATCTCACTCTGAGTAGTGAGGTCCCAGAATTTTTTTTTTTTTTTTTTTTTTTTGCTGCTAAAGAACTAAGGGGCACAGAGTCCGTGCACCTTGCACCTCCACCTGGTTGCTCAGGCCCCAGGCCCCAGGCTACTATTGCTGCGAAGGTGCCAGGTTCAGGCGGGGAGGTGGATGGGCTTATTTTGGTGGCTTTTCATGGACCACACCTCCAGTGATCCACACCCCTGTGCAGGCCCCTTTCTTTAAATTTGGGCTGGGGTCATGACCCCCTTTGTGATGCTGTGTCTGTTCCAGGCTGACACCTTCAAGTCCTGGCAGCTTCTGCTTTTGCACTCTCAGGAATCCTGAGCTGCCAGGTGATGAGCTTGGCCACCCTGCTGGGGAGACCACATGGAAGGAACCACGTGGAGAGGGAGGAGCCCTGAGTGTGCAGCCCTGTCACCCACCAGCTAAATGCAGCCACACAAGTGTCCATCTGCCAAGGAGCAGAAGAACTGCCCAGCTGAGACCAGCCTAGGCAAGTAGGATGCCTGTTGTTTTAAACCACTATTTCAGGGTGATTGTGATGTAACAACAAATATCAAAACAGTGACCATCTACTTTATCATTCAACCAAGATATTTGGAGAATGACACGGGTAGTATTAATAATCACACCAGTAGAACGGCATAAACCAGGACTGCCCCAGGAAAACTTGGACATACAGCCATCCTAGCAATGGGTAGCTTTGTAACCAACCAGTGAGCATTTCTCTCTGTGCCAGGCATTATTAGGATTCTTTCAGCTGCATGCCATGAAACCCAAACTCTACCTGATTTGGGCCAGAGTATCTGCAGACTCAGAGCATGAAAGTCCAGGAGCAATGCTGCTTCAGGTATGTCCTGATCCAGGGGCTCATACCGTGTTATTGGGCTCTTCTTCTCTCTATCTATCTCTGCTCTTCTTTTTGTTGGTTCCATTCTTTGTCAGCCCTTCCAAGGGAGAGCACGTGCTCCCCTAGCAACTGCTGATGTTATGTTCTAGTCCTGGGACTGTGTCTTGTTGGCCCTGATTGGCTGTGTTGGGATCACATGCCCAGCCCTCAATGAACCACTGTGATGAGGAGTAAGTGGTATTCTGGTTGGCCAGACTTGAATTACAGACACACCTGGACTAGGGATGGGTTCAGTCTCACCCTTCCACGTAGGATGGGGAGAGGGAGGTTCACCAAGGAAAACCCGGGTGGTGCAAATGGCTCACTTGCTTGGCTGCTAACCAAAAGGTTGGTGGTTTGAGTACACCAGAGGTGCCTCAGAAGAAAGGCCTGGTGATCTGCTTCTGAAAAATCAGCCACTGAAAACCCTATGGAACACAGCTCTACTATGAAACACATGGGGTTGCCATGAGTCAAAATAGACTTGACAGCCACTAGTTTGTTCTAGAAGAAGGAGAATGGAGGTTTGTGGGCACAGAGGGCAGCTTTCCAGCACATGTGGTTCTGTAGTCCCCAACTTAAGCACATTCTGCACTTCACTGGGCTGCTGTTTTGCAAAAGGGTAAACTACTACTGCAAAGCTCCTGTTAAAACCATTAGGGGGATGTGGCCAGAGGCCCATAGATGGTGCTAGTGAAGGTCTGGACAGGCAGTCATGCTCCCTACACCTCGGCCTCTAAGCTGCACACAAGGGCTGCACTTAGGAGAGAGGCTGTCATCACAGGTGTCTCCCCAAATCAGAATGGAACAATAGGAGGTGAGTGCCAGCTACCACCTTTAAAAGCCCTGTCCTGACACCTTCTAAAGCAAAACCTGATCCCAACCTTGCTCTGAGCCTCCACGAGAGGGGGGAAACGGCTCGCTCCCCAGCTTGTCCAGCACACACAGAGAGCTGTGTGTTCCCGGTGGGGAGGTAGGCCCAGCCTGTCGGGGACAAAGATGAAAAGACTCAGCGTGGAGCTGGGACAGAGAATTAAATTTCCATCAGCTGTACTGAGCACTCAGCACAAGGTGCAAGGCTGAAACTCTGGAAGAGTGCTGCTCACTTCCCAGTGTTGCTGTTTTGTAAGTAGGGTGAGCGGCTTTTGCCTGCAGGAGCTGTCGCTCCAAATCCTGTGTCCCAGTTATACTGGCTGCTGGCAGCCCCACCACGGAGCCGGGCTCTTTTCAGAATCCGGGACTTGCCTCCTCTCCCCCTCCCCCAAAGTAAAGCCCTCAAAGGCCCCTTCGACTGAATGACTTGTACCTGAGGTCCCAGCTCACTGTTTTGGTTATCTACTTCAGCGTCACAATCCACCCCCAAACTTAAAAGAAAAAAAATCAAACCCATTGCTGTCGACTCTGACCCTATAGCAACCCTATAGGACAGAGCAGAGTTTCTAAGGAGCATCTGGTGGATTCAAACTGCTAACCTTTTGGTTAGTAGCTGTAGCACTTAACCACTACACCACCAGGATCCCCAAACTTAGTGGCTTAAAAACAACAACTTATTTTCATCTGTCACAATTCTGAAGGTTGACTGGGCTCATTCATTCGGTGGCTCTTGATATTGCAGTCAGATGGTGGCTGGGGCTGGAATCACCTGAAGGCTCAGCGGTGCTGGGACCCACACTGGTTCAGAGATAGAGCTGGCTGTGGGTGGTCAGCCGCAGGCTCAGCTGGGGCCCAACTAGCATGTCTACACTTGGCCTCTCCATGTGGTTTGGGCTTCTCACAAAGAAGAGTCAAGTCACAAAGGGAGTCAGAGTTCCCAGTGGACTCTGGGCAGCTTCAGAACATATTCAGCTGTCGTGTTGACTTCCAGGCATCATCTGTAAAGAAATGAGCCACAGGAGTGTCCACAGAGAAGGGGACCTAGAGGATGATCTCACCAGAGCATCTGAGGAATGAAGATCTGGGCAATGTTTTTCACATGGAAAAGGAACATCTCACCTTGGCGTGTCTGTGGTGGAAGAAACTGGGGTGCCTGTGGTGGAAGAAACAGATACTGTGTCGTATATCAGAAGTGCTTCTCATAAAGAAGGTTGACTTATTTTTTGTAGCTCTAGAAAACAGAATTACTGTATTTGTACACAAACAACACGTGCCTCCTATGTTTGATTGCCATTGCGTCCTCCCCATGCAAGGTATTTTCATAAGTGCCACTGCGCCAATTTTTTTTTACATGTTGCTGTAAAAAAATTAGCATAGCACACTCATGAAAATACCTCAAGGGGGAAGGGCCTGGCTGGCAAACAAACATAGAAGATGCACATTATCTGCGTAAAAACAAGGTAGAAACTGAGCAAAAATCTTCATGGAAGAATGTCGTTTTTGTTAGGTGCCATCAGTCGGTTCCAACTTACAGCGACTCCATGTACAACAGAAGGAAACACTGCCCTGTCCTGTGCAATGGTCACAACTGTTGCTATGTTTGAGCCCATTGCTATAGCCACTGTGTCAGTCCATCTCACTGAGGGTCTTCCTCTTTTTCACTGACCATCTACCAAGAGTTATGGATTGAATTGTGTCTCCCAAAAATATGTGTCAACTTGGCTAGGTCATGATTCCCAGTATTGTGTGGTTGTCCTCCATTTTGTAATCTAATGTAATTATCCTCCATTTTGCAATGTTTTATAAATCCTAGACTCTATGCCTGTGGTTATAATACCATTTGCGAATGGATTGTGTTTCGTGAATGAGGCAGGATTAGGTGATATTAATGAGGATTAGGTTATGTTTGTTATGTTAATGAGGCAGGATTATGGTGTATCTTGAGTCAATCATTTTTGAGATATAAAAGAGATTAAAATAAGCAATCTAGAGAATAGAGATGTGGGAAGAGAGATGTCAAGTCACATGAAGATGGACCAGGACCAGAAACAAAAAGAGAAGAGGACCTTCCTCCAGAGCCAACAGAGAAAGCCTTCCCCTAAAGTCGGCATCCTGAATATGGACTTCTAACCTCCTAAACTGTGAGAGAATACATTCCTGTTTGTTAAAGCCATCCATTTGTGGTATTTCTGTTATAGAAGCATGAGATAACTAAGACATCAAGCATGATGTCCTTCTCCAGGGACTGGTCCCTCCTGATGACATGTCCAAAGTACATAAGATGAAGTCTCACCATCCTCCTTTCTAAGGAGCATTCTGGCTGTACTTCTAAGACAGATTTGTTTGATTTTCTGGCAGTCCATGGTATATTCAATATTCTTCACTAACATCATAATTCAAAGGCATCGATTCTTCCTCTGTGTTCCTTATTCACTGTCCAACTTTCACATGCATACGACACATTTGAAAATACCATGGCTTGAGTCAGGCACACCTTAGTCCTTAAGGTGACTTCTTCGCTTTTTAACACTTTAAAGAGGTCTTTTGAAGCAGATTTTCCAATGCAATATGTGGTTTGATTTTTTGACTGCTGCTTCCATGGGCGTTATTTGTGGATCCAAGTAAAATGAAATCCTTGACAACTTCAATCTTTTCTCCATTTATCATGATATTACTTAATGGTCCAGTTGTGAGGATTTTTGTTTTCTTTATGTTGAGGTGTAATCCATACTGAAGGCTGTAGTCTTTGATCTTCATCAGTAAGTGCTTCAAGTGCTCTTCACTTTCAGCAAGCAAAGTTGTATCATCTGCATATGGCAGGTTGTTAATGAGTCTTCCTTCAATCCTGATGCTGCATTCTTCTTCATATAGTCCAGTTTCTCAGATTATTTGCTCAGCATACAGATTGTATAAATATGGTGAAAGGCTAAAACTCTGATACACACCTATCCTGATTTTAAACCATGCTGTATCCCCTTGTTCTGTCGAACTACTGCTTCTTGGTCTATGTATAGGTTCCACACGAGCACAATTAAGTTTTCTGGATTCCCATTCTTTGCAATGTTATCCATAATTTGTTATGATCCAGACAGTTGAATGCCTTTGCATAGTCAATAAAACACAGGTAAACACCCTTCTGGTATTCTCTGCTTTCAGCCAAGATCCATCTGACATCAAAAATGATATCCGTCATTTCTTCTGAATCCAGTTTGAATTTCTGGCAGTTCCCTGTTGAGGTACTGCTGCAATTTTTGAATTATCTTTACCATAATTTTACTTGGGTGTAATGTTAATGATACTGTTCAATAATTTCCACATTCCGTCAAATGACTTTTGTTTGGAATAGGCACAAATATGGATCTCTTCCAGTCAGCTGGCCAGGTAGCTGTCTTCCAAATTTCTTGGCATAGACAAGTGAGAGCTTCCAGCATTGCACCGTTTGTTGAAACATCTCAATTGGTATTCCATCAATTCTTACAGCCTTGTTTTTTGCCAGTGTCTTCAGTGCAGCTTGGACTTCTTCCTTCAATATCATTGGTTTTTGATCATATGTTATCTCCTGAAATGGCTGAACATCAACCAATTCTTTTTGGTACAGTGACTCTGTGTATTCCTTTCATCTTCTTGTGATGCTTCTTGCATTGTTTAATATTTTGCCCATAGAATCCTTCAATATTGCAACTTGAGCCTTGAATTTTTTCTTCAGTTCTTTCAGCTTGAGAAATACTAAGCGTGTTCTTCCATTTTGGTTTTCTAACTCCAGGTATTTGCACATTTCATTATAATACTTTGCTTTATCTTCTCAAGCCCCCTTTGAAGTTTGCTCAGCTTTTCTTCATCATTTCTTCCATTTGCTTTAGCTACTCTACGTTCAAGAGCAAGTTTCAGAGTCTCTTCTGACATCCATTTTGTTCTTTTCTTTCTTTTTAATGACCTTTTCATTTCTTCATGTATGATGTCCTTGATGTCATCCCACAACTCATCCAGTCTTCAGTCATTAGTGTTCAGTGCATCAAATCAATTGTTGAGATGGTCTCTAAATTCAGGTGGGATATATTCAAAGTCATACTTTGGCTCTCATGGACTTAAAATTTAATTTTCTTCAGCTTTAACTTGAACTTGCATATGAGCAACTGATAGTCTACTTTGCAGTCAGCCTTTCGTTTTGTTCTGACTGATGATATTGAGCTTCTCCATCGTCTCTTTCCACAGATGCAGTTGATTTAATTCCTGTGTATTCCATTCTGTGACTTCCACATGTACAGTTACCATCGATGTTGTTGAAAAAAGGTATTTCCAATGAACAGGTAGTTGATCTTGCAAAATTCTATCATGTGATCTCCGGCGTTGTTTCTATCACTAAGGTCATATCTTCTAACTACTGATCCTTCTTCATTTCCAACTTCTGCATTCCAATCACTAGTAATTATCAGTGCATCTTGATTTCATGTTTGATCAATTCAGACTGCAGAAGTTGGTAAAAATATTCAATTTCTTCATATTTGGCATTAGTGGTTGGTGTATAAATTTGAATAATAGTCATATTAATGGGTCTTTCTTGTAGGCATATGGATATTATCCTATCACTGACAGCGTTGTACTTCAGGATAGATCTTGAAATGTTGGCCATTCCTCTTCAATTTGTCATCCCCAGCATAGTGCCATGCCATGACCAATTCTGACTCACAGTGACTCTGTAGGACAGAGTAGAACTGCCTTATAGGGTTTCCAAGGGGAGGCTGATGTGTACCAGGTCTCCTCAGGAGCAGACCATATGATTGTCTGATTCAAAATGGCAAATGCCAGTCCATTTCAGCTCACTAATGCCTAGGCTGTCGATCTTCAAGCGTCCCTTTCATTTTTGATGACACCCAATTTTCCTAGATTCATACTTCATACATTAATGGATTATTAATGGATGTTTGTTAATTTTTAATGGATGTTTGCACCTGTTTCTTCTCATTGAGTTGTGCCACATCAACAAATGAAGATCCTGAAAGATTTAATCCACCCATGTCACTAAGATCAACTCTACTTTGAGGAGGCAGCCCTTCCCTAGTTGCATTTTGAATGCCTTCCAACCTGAAGGGCTCATCTTCCAGCACTATATCAGACAATGTTTCACTGCTATCCATAAGGTTTTCACTGGCTAATTTTTTCATAAGTACATAGCCAGAACCTTTTTCCTGGTCTGTCTTAGTATGGAAGCTCATGTCATGAAAGTCATGGAAGAATAGTCCTACTCAATAAGAAAGAAATTTTGTCCGTCTTTTTAAAACTTGAAATACTTCAAGCTTGCAAGATGAGTGAGAGGATAAAATAACCAGTACTCATACATTTGTCAGCTCTGTTGAGTTGGCTCCAACTCATGGCAAACTTATTATAACAGAATGAAACACTTCCTAGTCTTGTGCCGTCTCAGGATCGTTCGTATGTTTGAGTCCATTGTTGAGGCCGTTGTGTCAATTCATCTTATTGAGGGTTTCCCTCATTTTTGCTGACCTTCTACTTTACCAACCATGATGTCCTTTTCTAGAGATTAATCTTTCATGATGACGTGTCCAAGTAAATGAACCAAAGTCTCACCATTCTCACTTCTAAAGAGCATCCTGGTTGTATTTCATCTAAGACTGATTTGTATATTCTTCTAGGAATCCACAGTATATTCAATATTCTTCACCAACACCACAGTTCGAACGCATCAATTCTTCTCTCTTCCTTTTTCATTGTCCAGCTTTTGCATGCATATGATCATTATTGGACTTTCCTAATGAGAGACCTTTGCTCTGGGAAGTTGTCTAACTCACCAAACATTTATTGAGGAATAACTCTTTAACAGGCACTAAGCAGGAGCTATAGATAGATACAGTGGTAAGCAAGAATAGACACGGTTCCTTCCATCACGGAGATTTCAGTCTAACAAATTCTCCTATCAGCCAGAACTAAGAAATGTCAGATTATCCCAAATGATCCTTGAAAGACCGGTCCCTGGTGAAAATTGGAGGGTTCTTCCCAGTGGTGGGCTGGAGCTAGTTTAGACCAGCTTGCAAGAGCTGACTATGCGCATCTTTCCCCAACTCTGGTTCAGTGATGTCCATTGGTAGCTTGAAATCTGCCATGGTGGGAGTATTTACACCATGGAAATGGGCAAACTTAACAAATCATAGCTTTTCTTTAAGAGTGCTGGTTATCATCCATTCATTAGCATGTCATGCTACAGTTGGCATAAACAGAACTGAAAGTTCATGGCATCAGCACATCACCTTGGTGGGGCCATCTTCTCATGACTCCAAAGGGGAGCCTTTGCATTTACTCTTAGCCTCCGGATGCCTGTAGGTTCATGTTTAGTGATGTTACCATGAAAGGCAGCAATGTGGGGTGAGGAGAATTCTCCTGGAGTTATATGCTGAGTTGGAACACCAGCTCTACCACTTACTTGCTCTGTGACCTGCTGCAAAATACTTAACATCTCAGAGCCTCAGATTCCTCTACAGAGAATGGTTATCAAAATGCTACCTACTTCATAGAGTCACCGAGGTGATCAATGAGAGGATGCATGCCATGTTCTTAGCAGAATGCTTGGAAAGGAAACTCAGTACACTACAGCTTTAATTACAGTGTTCTCCCATAACCTTCTCAATGTGAAGATGATGACCAGGTCCTAGTAGTCTACATATCTTGCAACTTAGCACAGTTCCTGGTATGCAGTCACTGTTGGAATGACTGAGTAAATCACTGTCAAAATGACTGAGAGAATGAATGATATTATCATGTTTTTACGCAAATAATGCACACCTTCTACATTTGTTTGCCAACTGTGCCCTCACCCTGCAAGGTATTTTTGTAAGAGCACTATACTAATTTTTTTTACAGCAACATGTAAAAAAAAAAATTGGCATAGTGATACTTACGAAAATATATCATGGGGGAGGGGGCAGTTGGCAAACAAATGTAGAAGGCACATATTATTTGCATAAAAACACAGTAGTCCTGTTAGGACCCTTCAGAGAAACAACCCAAATTGCAAGGGTTAAACCAACTTAGTGACAAATCCTATGCCCATGTCTGTTAGCCAGGGATAGGTCCACCAGGTAAAGCGCCATAAGGGGAAAAAAAATCCTCTTGCGTTTCAAACTAACTCATCCCACCACCATCTTTTCCCCTGAGGTTGGACGCCAGAGGTCATTGTTGTTTGTGTTTTAGATTTTTTTTTTTTTTTAACCTCTACTTCTCAATCTCCATGGAGATCTAGATAAACTTTTTATATTTTTAGTTGCAAAGTGATTTTTGTCAAATGACTGATTTAGATGATTTATTTTTCACTGACTTTAATGGCAAGTTTATTGACCTGAATTTTCTACTGGAATGGTCTTTCCCAAATCTGGCTACACATTAGATTCACCTGGGGAGCCTGAAGCAAATGCCAATGTCTGGGCCCAACTCCAGAGATTCCAGTCCAGTTCCCCTGGGATGAGGCCTGGATATCGGTACTTTCTCAAACCTCCCCAAGTGATTCTAAAGACAGCCCAGAATTGAAAATCCTGCATTAGACCAAGCAGCCAAAATGGCTGAAAGAGGCCACTGCCAAATGAGGTTAGCAGTTGTTAAGCTTTGGGGTGTGTGCTGGGGGAGGGTCCAGCCCCCGTCCTTTGATGCCATTTGGTCATTTTAGTGAGGAGAAGGACCCGCTGGTGCAGTTGTTTGGCATGTTGTAGGCAAAGCCCCTGATTGATTGGATGCTTTGCATTGGATCCAGATGCTCCTGCCAGTGAGGGGGCAGCTCCCACTGAGAGGCCAACAAAAGCTCAGAGCAGCAAGAATGTGATGCAAGGGGCAAGTAGGGTGCTTGCTAAAGCCCCAAGATGCCTGACAGCAGGAAGGAGCCCCTAGGAAAGGAGAGAACGAAGGTAGAACATCCGTGTGTCCACTGAAACGTGCACGGCACTTAGCAGCTTGCAAAATGCTTTTCTAGGCTATCTCATGTGCATCTTCAGAAAAACCTTGAAGAAAGCAGGCGGGAGGTTCGAATTCTTATACCCATTTTTCCAATAATGACACTGAGGCTCAGAGGGGTTATATGACCCCAGCAATGTCATACAGCTGGCAGATAGCAGGCTAGGATGCAGCCAAATTATCTGGAGTCCAAAATTAGCCCAAAGGCTCGACATATGAACCCATCTCTCAAAACAATTCAAAGACCAACGTCAATTTCGGCATGTTCTCAACCTGAACATCACGGCTGGTATGGCCACACCACTGCCCCGCCATCCCCTGATGCCTCTCAGTTGATTCCAGTTTCTATCCTGGAGTGCCTCCATAGGACAATAGCAAACGAAAAAGTGCAATGAAAATGAGGCCTCAGCTGCTCTGATTTGTCCTCTTCACAATTCCAATCTAGAGTCTACTAGGAGAAAGTTGGCTTGTGGCTGAAAAGAAGCTTTAAACCCAAGTTTCCCAACCTTTTCAAATGTGACGACCCATTTTTCACATCAAAAATATGTCATGGACTCCTCAGGAGAGCAGCTGTACTTTTAAGATTGAGAAAATATACCCTGACGAAACGCCTTCTGTGAATTCAGTAGCAGTCTTAAATTAGGTTAATTTTAGAAAACCGGTAATTATAGCAGCATGCATTTTTAAAAATTATAGTCCAGTTTTTATGCGTAAGACAGTATTTTCTCTAAAGATGCTTTCATCATTAAGTAAGATACCATCTACATTTTTAAAAGACGCACTTTTAAGTATGCAGGAAAATGATTAACAAAGTCTGGGAAGCATGGCAAAGTCTTAAAAATTATTGTGTTGTTGCTGTTGTTAGTTGCCTTTGAGTCAGCTCTGACTCCTGGTGACTGTATGCACAACAGAAGGAAACACTGCCCAGTCCTGCGCCAGCTCATAATTGTTGGTTCATGTGAGCCCATCGTTTTGGCAATTGTGGTAGATACACGGGAGCTCATTAGACTATCTGCCTACTTGTGTGTCCGTTTGGAAAATTTCATAATAAAAAATTAAATAAAAATAATACTTGGTCTATATATGAATTCAAAGACCTGTAAAATAATTTTGTCCCTTTCCCATTCTAATCTGTGGGCTTCAGACAGATTGGAACAAGTAGTTTCTGATTACTGGTGAATAACTGTCATCTAGGGTTTTGTTTTTTTAATCTCTTTGTTCAAAATGGAACTCAGCAATGACTGTATCTGTATTTGTTCATAAACACAGCTTTGCCTAGCTCATTCTGCATGGATTATGTGCATGGCACGTCAGTAAGTATTTATCGATCTCCTACGATGTGTGGGAGTCCCCAGATGGTACAAACGGTTAACGAGATCAGCTACTGACTGAGGTTGGAGGTTCAAGTCCACCTGCCTCGGAAGAAAGTCCTGGCCATCTACTTCTGAAAAATCAGCCATTGAAAACCCTACAGAGCAGAGTTCCACTCTGACACATGTGGGGTCGCCATGAGTTGGAATGGACTCGGCAGCAACTGGTTTTACTGGTTTCCACGTGTAACTCCGTGGGATGGGTGCAATTTAACTACTCAGACATGGACCTCTGTCGCCATGAAGCTAGCAGTAATTTGGGAGAGATGGACGCAGAACAAATCACAATGAAACAAACAAATAAACAAAAAAACCTTGCCATTGAGTCGATTCCAACTCATGGCAACCCCACATGTTACAGAGTAGACCCAAGCTCCATAAGGTTTCCTTGGCTCTGATCTTTTGGAACCAGACCACCAGGCCTTTCTCTCATGGCACTGCTGGGTGGGTTCAAACAGCCAACCTTTAGGTTAGCATGCAAAGTGTTAGGAAGGAGCTGGGCAGGGTGCTACAAGAGCACATACTAGGCGGGCCTCATCAGTCTGGGCTCAGGGAGGCTTCCTGGAAGAAGCAAGGTTTCAGCTGAGATCTGAATGGTCAGTAGGAGATAATCAAGTCACAGGACCAGCCCTGGGGCCGTTCCTGACCTTCCACAGGACCCCAGGCATCCTAGCTCCCTGGCCCCAAAGGTGCAGGAGCTCCCCACTTAGCTGGTGGCATAATCAGGCCACAGGGAGACCTGCAGGAATGTCTGCCTGCTGCCTTCCACCCTTCCTTGTCAACAGCTGGCCCTTAACAAGTGACTAATCTTCAGCGTGTTTGATACGAAGTGGGAAAGCAAAAATAATCACCTGCCAAGGATTCTATCTTCTTAAAAGACAGGGCGAGCATCGGGTTACAGATGCGTGGGCAGCGGAGCCTGCTGCTGAGCCCGCCTGGGCTCCGAGGAGCCCATTCCTCAAACAGGACATTGATCTTCCCCCTGCCTGCCTGGGAGAACCAGTGGGGCAGCAGCTCGTATTTCCTGGGCCTTCACTTAGGAAAGAAATGCAGGGAGGAGGATAATAATGAAGAGACAGGGTCGAGGGGGTCGCACGGCCCAGAGCCTGCCACCATACGGCACTCGAGTCATCCAAATGGCTGGTATTTCTGAGTGTTTTCTAGGTGCCAGGCACCGCGCTGAGCTCTGTATCTGCATTTTGGATTTACTTCTTCGGATTCTTGGATTTGGGGAATTTCTCCTGTCCAAAACTGAACTCTCGGTCCCCCGCCCAAAAATGTCGGCTTTTCCTGCATTCTTGCCAAGTTGCTCAGGCCAATAACGTCATCTCCACACCCAATCCATTAGCACATCCGGTTGGCTCGCCCCTATATGTGTATCCCTGATGCCTGCCGCTCCTGCCTGGGTCCAGCCTTTATCATCTCTCACCTGTGTTATTGCTGGTTTTCCCCTAACTGGCTTCCCGGCTTCCACCCCACCCCACTATGGTCTGTTTTCAGCCCAGCAGCCCGAGTGTGCCCAAAACACTAAGTCAGGGCATGTTGCTTCTCTGCCAACCCCTCTGCCTGTGCCCACTGGACCACGGGTGACCTGAGCTCCGACCACCCACCTCTCACCTCCTCTCCTTCCCCTGTACCTCCCTCTGTCTGTACCCCTGTCCCCAGTACCCCATGACCGTTTTTCTTCTAGATTTTTCTTCACAGTCATACTGTGCATGTTATTTCACCAAAAACCCGTTGCCTTCTAGTCAATTACGACTCATAGCAACCCTGCAGGACACAGCAGAAGTGTCCCATAGGGTTTCCAAGGAGTGGTTGGTGGATTTGAACTGCTGACCTTTTGGTTAGCAGCCAAGCTATTAACCACTTCGTCACCAGGGCTCTGCATATTATTTAATCATGTACATATTGGGCTCTGCATATTATTTCATCATGTACATATTATCTGTTTCCCTCTTCCAGCTTCTGTTTTATCTCTTTTGCTCACTGCTAATCCCCAGTGTGAACACAGTGTGGGCCTCAGTAAAGAACTGCGAAGGAATGAATGGACAGTGGCTGCACACCACACTATCTAGGTTTGAATCCCACCTCTGCCCCTTCCCAGCTGTATAATCTTAGAAAGTTTCTTGATTTCTTACGCTTATTTGTTCACCAATATCCGTGTTCTCTTTTGCATCAGCACACTGCTAGATGACAAGCCTACCACCTGTCTGTCAATGTGTTGTACTGTGGTGGCTTGTGTGTTGCTGTGATGCTGGAAGCTATGCCACCAGTATTTCAAATACCAGCAGGGTCACCCATGGTAGACAGGTTTCAGTGGCGTGTCCAGACTAAGATAGACTAGGAAAAAAGGCCTAGTGATCTACTTCCAAAAATTAGCCAATGAAAACCCTATGGACCACAACAGAACACTGTCTGATACAGTGCTAGAAGATGAGCCCCAAGGTTGGAAAGCACTTAAAATACACGATAGCCACAAAATGGATTTGAGCATGCTAACAATCGTGAAGATGGCGCAAGGCCAAGCAGGTTTCGTTCTTTTGGGGTTCCATAGTCAGAGCTGACTCAATTGCAACTGACAACAACAAAAAGAAGATTCATTAAAACATAATTTGTATGGCCCTTAATTTAGCAAAATGTATTCACTCAATGTAGTTGGATGGGTAGAAGCAGCAATACATAGAATTCCTTAGTGTTACTTTTCATCCCCTCTAATCTCCCAACAACTCAGGGAAACAGGGAAAGAGAAGTTGATGGGAACAGCCCATTCTCCAGCATAATCTTGCTTTAGCCTCAATAGCAAATATGTGGATTTTGTCCAAGGCTAGACAGACACGATGGTTTTACATCTGGGGTGGAGCCGGAAATGTCCTTGGGATGAAGCCATGCCACCATTGTCGTGGGGACACAGGGAAGTGACCATCACCCTTGTTTTGCCAAGAAGTGACCACAAAATTATAGGGGGCTGGGGGCCAAGGGAGCTCATTCCTCTGTTGTTTTGCTTCACAGTGCTAAATTAGTAATGGAACAGCCTGGTCTGGGAGTTTTCCTCCCAGAATCTAATAAAAGGCAAAGGTGCGGGAGGGGCACTCAACCTTGTGTGGCTCGAGGCCATCAGGAGAGCTGGTTCCAAGAGTTCCTATCTACGTGGAATCAGTCTTGTTCCGATTTAAGACAAGCTCACTGCCAAGGGGCGAAACACAAGAAACCCTTTTCTTTTCAAGTCTGGATGCTTTCTTAGGCTGTGTGTGTATGTTGCTTTATAATAAAGGTCTAGTTGAACGCTTACTGCAAAATCTTCGGCCAAACCTAAGGCAAAGCGTTAAGCGGGGAGAAAGAAACAGTGGACATGGTTTTGATATAACTTCATTGCAATCGGGATAGTTGAAGGTTGTTTCCAATGATGGAAAAACACGAAGGAAAGGGATCCAGTGTGCCAAGACAGTTCCAAGAATCACTATCACCTTCATTGCCATCACTATCATTATTGCTGTTATCACCAATATCATCATCTCATCTTCATCATCACCATCATCATCATCACTGACTCTGCTGGACCACTTACTATGCTGCAGGCATTGTGCTAACCTCCTTCTGTTTTTCTTCCGATACTCTACTCAGTTTTGCTTCATGGCACTTATCTCTACGGTTCAGTAGACTGTATATTTATTTGCCACTTGGTTTTCTGCTTCCTCCCTCTCTCCCCTGTCCAGAACATAAGTTCTGCAGGGATTTTGTTGGTTGACAACAGAACTCCAAGAATGTAGCCCAGTGCCTGGACGTATAAATATTTGTTGAATGGATGAATAAGTGATATTCTTGACAACTCCATGACTTAGATGATACTACTACCCTCATTACTCTCTGAGATGAGGGACAAGAACCTCAGAGAAGCTAAAACCTTTCCCGAGGTTAGCTGTGCCAGAGTTAGAACTCACAGTCAGGGGATCAAAACGAATTGCAGCTTCTTTAACAGCTGCATCCTTGTAGACTAGAGTTGTGACTTCAGCTTGGCCCCAGAATTTACAAGACATAGATGCTTCAAGACTTTTAAACCTACACGTCTGTGGTTATTTTTTCTGAAACAAATGGAATGCACCTCCACTCTCCTAAAGAGAGAGAAAAACTGTCCTCTAAGAGTGGAAAATCACCCCATGTCTGCTTCCCTGCTTGGCGTAAAAGCCTGAGCTTATTTTCTTCAAAACACTTAATAAATGACTTGCCAAAGTAAGAGCCATTTGCCCAAACCAAGGCTGGGATGAAGCTGATTGACAAGGGTCTAATTAAACCCTAATTTATAATTTAACAGCCCCAGATCTTTCAGGTCATAAAGTACTTTGATCTAGAAATTGTGCTAGTAATACCTCCCCCACCCTGCCCTCCTCCATCTCTGCCGTCTTCCCTGACTTTAGGATGGGTGCCACAGTGGCCAGGCAGTGGTGTTGAAAAGAAATTAGTTCCCTGCAGTGGCTGAATGAGCTGCCTTTAAAAATAACAACCACTCCACACGGGGTCTGGAGATGGCAAGCTGGCTGAGGGCTCCCTCAGTGAGGACTTTGTCGTTTGCATGGTGATACATGCCAGATGGCGTTGAGGCAGAGCCCTGTTATCTGTGTTGATGGAGCTGCTGCCACTGCTGGGAGTGGGGGAGGGCTGGGACCGGTTGACCGGGGCCGGGGGCTGAGCAAAGACATGCTCTTGTGGAACTCAAGAGAATGGACCCTCTCTAATGTTTTTCTGTGGGGAGGAGGGACCCAAGTTAAAAAATAATAATAAA
This sequence comes from Dugong dugon, assembly GCA_030035585.1. Taxonomy (NCBI): domain Eukaryota; kingdom Metazoa; phylum Chordata; class Mammalia; order Sirenia; family Dugongidae; genus Dugong; species Dugong dugon. The sequence goes on from CM057478.1 coordinate 32,783,219, forward strand.
CAATAACAGTTAGGAAAACATAACCCAGCACAGTGGAGGGCTGGGTGGGTCTGAGGACAGGGGTGGAGGTTGGGCAGAGCCGGCAGGCTGGCTCCCAGCAGGAATCCGTTCGGGTCCACCAGTGGCTCAGGTGGTCCTTTTTCCAGTCAGCTGGAGAGGTGGAGATAAGTAGTCCCAGATTGGGGGACCCAGGGACCAGGAAATTTTTTAAAAAGGCGGCTTGACATAGGCTAATCGACTTTTATTGTGTCAATTAAGTACTTAAAAAATAACCAGCAAACAAACAGATTAACAAAAACAACACAACCCTATTACCCCCACACCAATTAACTCATTCTAAAAATAACATTTTAACACCAAAAGAGTGGGAAGAGTGTAGTCATAAAGGAAGGCTGGCTCTTCCCAGGAAAGGGCAGTTGACAATGACACATTTGCACATACTTAAACATTTTCCTCATTTTTCCTTTGGTGAAAATTTGTGACCAATCAGCTGAGCCTAAGTCAGGGATTGGTACTGTGACCAGCATGTATGTAAGTTCCAGCTGGATTGGGACAGTTATGATGTCTTGACTGATGAGGCCGATGATTTACTAATTAATGTCTAATAATTAGTTTTAGTGCTTCCTTTCACTCTCAAATGGTTCCTAGTCTGGACAGTAAATTATCTGGGGACCTCCAGTATATGCAGACAGTGCTCAAGAGTTTGGTTTTACTCCACGAGCCTTCGAAAATATTTTCAAGTGCCTTGGTTCTAGATTTCAGTAGAAGGAAGTGGAGAGCTGACACCTGGGAGATTAGCTCTCCTTCTGCCACTGCCCCTCCTTTCTCTTCTCAGCCTTCTTCCTTCCTCTGCTCTCCGTGACAGTCTGAAAAACCTGTTGCCATCAAATCGAATCCAACTCATAGCGACCCTATAGGACAGAGTAGAATTGCCCCATAGGTTTTCCAAAGAGCAGCTGGTGGGTTCGAACTGCTGACATTTTGGTTAGCAGCCAATCTCTTAACCACTGCACCACCAGGGCTCTGGACAATCTGAAAAGTCTTGTATAAAACAAGCAAGAAGTGGAAAAGAGATCAAAACTGTTATCTGTATAATTCTGTCAAAACGTGATACTGATTTAAAAAAAGAGGCAGACGTCTAACTCCTCCCTTTTGCCGGCCAGTGTCCAGAAATTCCCTGGACACTCAGTACCTCTGCACATGGGGACTCACCACAGAACAGCAGTGGGATGTGGCCAAAGCGAGGATCTATAACCTTACCATATTTTACCACCAGAGTATCATTCCACTAAATGCTGAAAGGGACACCCTACTTGCTCACCATTTCCACACTATCTGTAAACTGTGTGCAGGTGCTAATGCAGTAGGGACAGGGGACTGGATGCCACAGGGTAGTGTCAAGATGAAAACTGAAGTTGGTAGCACACAACACAATTTCCATGTGTGCTGAGTGAGCAACAGGGTATCACCTCTAGAACGATCACTAACCGCCCTGAAATTCAGCTCCATCTAAACATCCCAAAAGGAGCCTTGGTGGTACAAGCCGTTTGTGATGGGCTGCTAACTTAAAAGTTGGAGGTTAGAACCCACATAGCGCCTCCACAGGAGAAAGAACTGGCGATCTGTTTCCATAAAGATTACAGCCAAGAAAACCCTATGGAACAGTTCTACTCTGTAACACATGGGGTCACAACAGGTTTAAACATCCCAGTACACTAGAGAATGATGAGGATGATGACGGTGATGATGATGTTGACAACAGCAACGATGACAACAATTGAGACAGCCACCTAGGGCCCGTTGAACATCTCAGTGGCATCCGTGCTAACTTGTGTCTCACCTGTGCTTCAAAGACCATCTTGGAAGGAGTAGATAAGTAGACATGGCCTGATGCCCATTCCCCCAGGTAACCCTTCACTCTTAAGAACATTAGCTTCACTCACGATCTTCTGTTTCAACCCACCCATCACAACAGATGAAAAAATACTGAAAGTCTAGAGAAGAAAAGCAACCTTCCCAACGCTCCAGGTATTTGTATTCTTGTCCAAAACTGTAGGATTTCGTATTTTACAGGTAGCGCTTTTTATTTTCTTACATATAGGAAGTGTGGTCATTGGGTTTGGCCAGCTGCATGAGTTCCCCAGGGATGTGCTTTGTTCATCCTCCTCTGACCTGCTCTGCCAGGTCGGCTCAGTGCACATGTGTCCAGCTGAGCCAAGCCTGTCCCTTGGCAGAGCATGACATTGGCCAGGCCGTTTCCTCCTACGCTGATAGCTCCTCCTCCAACATGGCAGTTAGGGGAAGCTTAAATGCCTAACCTGCCTCAAAACAGAATGCTTCAGGCCACACTTAATCTGTGACTTGCCTGGTGGGCAGGTCTCCTGCAGTGTTTGGGGAAGGCTAACTAGGACTGGAATGGCGATGAACTCATCAGGCAGTGGCACTCTGTGGCTCTGGCTGCTGTTATTAAGCCCCAAGCAGCTCAGCCTGTGTGAATCCCAGGCCAGCTCCACACTCCCTATTGAGCTCAGAAAGCCCAGGGCTTATCCCTGGGTGGAAGGGGACTCAGGCCTACCCAGGGAGATCTATGTAGATGACATAGAAATCATTGGTCTGATTGAAAAAGCCACAGGCTAGATGGTTAAAGGAGCCCTGATGGTGTAAAGCTCAAGCACTCGGCTGCTAACCGAAAGAAAGTTCAGTGGTTTGAACCCACCCAGAGGCTCCACAGAAGAAAGACCTGGCAATCTCCTCTGGTAAAGATTACAGCTTAGGAAATCCTATGGGGCAGTTCTACTCTGTTGTACAGGGTCGCTATGAGTCGGAATCCACTTGAGAGCACACAACAACAACAACAGAGAGAGTTAAGTGACCAAAGATAGATCTAGGACCATGGGCTGGCCGCTGTGGAGAGTTCCATTCCCTGTGCTAATGCAGTTTTGTAATTCATGTGAAGCACTGTCCATAACGGAATGCCCCGACTAAAGAACTGGTCTGTCCACCACTGGAATGGCTCATAGAAAACGTAGATGACCACTCGATGGGGATGTTGTTGTGTTTTCAAACGTTGGGAAGGAAGGAGGTGGACTAAATTAAATCTAAGCTCCAAGAATCAGCGAATCCACAAGAAAGAGGACACTTAGTCACCTGCTCAGTTTAAGAGTCTTTTGAATATAGTAATAGCTCATTTAATTATGGCGTAAGACACTAGGCAGTCTTAACTAGCTGGGAAAGAACCAAGAATTTGTAAGAAAGTACAAAAGGACTCAGAATTTGGAAGTGATTCTATAGAGTTTATGTATTTTATAAATAGACGAGCACCCGAAGTTCTTGTTCATGACCCACTGACTCCTACTTTAGACACAGTTCTAACAGACCTGGTTGTCTAATTCCCCAGTTGTACCTGCTAGAGAAAAGCACATTCAGAGAATGGGGGAAGTATGAGGAGTCCCTCGGTGGCTGAAGTGGTTAAACACTCAACTACAAGTGAAAGGTTGGTGGTTCAAACCTACTCAGAGGCACCTCAGAAGATGGGCCTGGTGATCTGTTTCCAGAAGGTCACATCCTTGAAAACCCTATGGAGCAGTTCTACTGTGCACACATGGGGTCGCCATGAGTCGGAATCAACTGACAGCAACTGACAACAATTATAATCTTCAGTATATTAATAATAAGGAACACACATGAATAGTTTATCAGAAAGGGGAAAACCAAAACAATGAAATAGACAAAAGTACTCTGAAGTATGAAAATTGGAGATCATTTAATAAAAGGGCTAACAGGTATGTGTACTACAGCAGCACATGAACAAAGGCAGGTCATGTGTCATCAATAACAAGGTGAACATGCTCACTGCTCTCCGTTAAGGGAGACAGAGTGATGCTCAACAGATTTTACAGAGATTTGGCATCAGAGATTGAAAGGTAATCAACAAACTGGGAAAATCTGCCATATATATGGCAGGCATATGATTAAGACTCATATTATAAAATAAGATCCTACATATCAATAAGAATAATGTAAACAATTCAAAGAGGAAAAGGAACACAAGACAGGACATAAACAAGCATTCCATCAAAAAAAACTGCACGAATGACCAGTTCACATGTAAAATGTGCCCGACTTTATTAATAAGCAAGTACAAGCACATTTTTAAAAACGAGACATTATTTTTGTCTGCCAGGTTGTCCAAGACTAAAAAGAGGGTCAGAACATTCCATGCTGGTTGGAACATTGTGAAGGAGACACTCAGACACCGTTGGTATACACTTTGGAGAAGCCAGTTTGGCACTTTTTATCAAACTGTAATTGATCAATTTATCAAATGTATTTAGAAATTGTATTCCTAGGAACTGATCCCCTAGAACATGCACATGAAGTTCTATGTTCAAAGATGTTCAGTGCAGCATTATTTATTACAATAAAAAATCAGAAAATATTAGAAACAGCCCAAAGTTCATTAGTAGGAGACGGAGAAAGGATATTATGGAATACTCATGCAGTGAAATATTATGAAAAGATTTTTAAATGAGATCTTTGTAAATTGATGTGGACAGTATATTCTGAACAATTACATTATTAATGGAAAAAGGAAGTTGTAGAATCATATGTATGAATCATGATCTTTTTTTGGTATAATAATGATGTTATTATTTATACTATGTTTATACTAGATTCTCTGAAGCAACTATCACTTCTTGGAATACAACATATTCTACAGACATGGTGAGCAGGGAAGGGAGTCTTTGAACTTGGACTCCACAATTAAGCAAGCAATGCCCTTGGGAGTCAGTCTGTAGTTAGAATCTGATTGTGTAGCTTGTTATTAATCATTGTTACTATTGTTGCTGTCCTTATCAGTTTATGTTAATTAGTTGCTTTCCTTTTGCTGAAAAAAAAAACCAAACCTGTTGCCGTCAAGTAGATTCCGACTCACAGTGACCCTACAGGACAGAGTAGAACTGCCCCATAGAGTTTCCAAGGGGCACCTGGTGGATTCCGACTGCCAGCCTTTTGGTTAGCAGCTGTAGCTCTTAACCACTGTGCCACCAGGGTTTTCTCTTTTTGCCAGGTACTCTGCTAAATCTGTGCAAAGATTATCTGATTTCATCTTTGTTACCACCTTCTAAGGTTGCACATCCTTATCTGAGAAACCTGCCCAAGGTTTCCCAGTTAATAAGAGGCTGAACCAAGATTCAAACCTAGGCCCATCTGCCTCCAGAATCTGGGCTCTGGAAGTTCATTCATTCATTCCTCACATATTTATTGATGGCCTTTTTTAAGCCAAAGTATATTACATCTTTTTGTTTGAAAAAGTGCCTAAGGATAAAAGGTTTGTAGATGGAATCAGATCTAAAAAGCACAGGAGTTGGTCCCTATTTGGATAATTCCCAGGGGTAAAACAAACAAAAACCAAATCCATTGCCATTGAGTTGATTTGGACTCATGGAGATCACATGTATTACAGAGTAGAACTGTTCCATAGGATTTTCTTGGCTGTAATCTTTATGGAAAGGAGACCTGGTGGTGCAGTGGTTAAGCACTTGGCTTCTAACCAAAAAGTTGGTGGTTCAAACCCACTAGCTGTTCCATAGGAGAAAAGACCTGGTGATCTACTCCCATAAAGATTACAGCCTAGGAAACCCTATGGGGCGGTTCTGTTCTGTCCTGTAGGGTTGCTTTGAGTCAGAATCAACTCAACAGCACACAACCACCAATCTTTATGGAAGCAGATCACCAGGGCTTTCTTCTATGGCACCTCTGTGTGGGTTTGAACCGCCAACCTTTAGGTTAGTAGTTGAGCACAAACCATTTGTGTCACCCAGGGGCTTTATTCTCAGGGATAAAGAATGAATATTCTATTTCCCAAAAATCAAATACAGAATTCCAAAATTGACGCTATTATGCCTTTGTGTTACTCATCTCATAGTGTAGAGTAAGTCCCAGGAGTCAGAACAATTAGGGAATGGAAACCCACACTGGAAGGAACTAGAGGACTTTGGGATCAGTAAGAAGTAATTAAGTAAAGTGGAAATATGGTAACGTGACCAATGTTGGAAGAACAGCAAAATGCCATTCTGACTCAAACCTTGAGGCTTAGGGGTGTTGGGGATGGTGAAACATCAACAAGAGGGATATAGAAGAAGTCAAAAAGGGCAGCCCAATATTTCCAGACTGGAATGCACTTGTGGTCGGAAATGAGAGATGGGTTGGAATTTCTCCTATGAAAAAATTTTAAGAGGTATGTGATGGGAAACGAACATGGAAACCCTTGACCTTGAGATGGGGCTATAGATTATGGGGGTCATCAGGACCCAAGTAGGAGGAGTCCTGCCCATTGATCATGCTCCTTCTAGATCATGCTCTAAGTACCCAGGAACACAGAGTGCCCAAATGGCCCCAGCCCAATACCAAGGCCTGCATGCTCTCTTTCCATGGTTCTTCTTTCATGGATGCGCATCCAGTAGGGACAAGGCCTACGGCGTGGCCAAGGGAGGGCTGTTGCCAGAAGTATGAACAGAACTTGGACACATGGGCTGCAGCATCCACACCTAGGAGCTTAGGCCTCTCACCATGTCAGAAGTAACTAGGGTGATAAGAGTGGATGGGCCATAGTCCAGGAGTAGGGGCTGACTTTCCCCTACACCATGTTCCAGTGTGGAAATGCTAGACGTCTGAGCATTCTAAATTCAAACCTAGCCTTTCAGGTTGTTATGAAGGTGTATTTTGTCCATTGTGAGGGGAGGCCATGTAATCCACATACAAGGGGCAGATGGATTTAGACAGTGTCCCATATGTAGGCTGGCCACATAGTTTACCACTCAAACTAGGACACCTCTGGGAGGTGAAAAGGTGTTAACTGATTGGGACACCAGGACAAGGAGCAGGAACTGGGGCCATCCCATGTGAATTGGACTTGAACTTGGACATATGGTCACCCCCAACATGGACAGCCTCTCTGAGTCACTAGGCCAGGGCTGCAGCCATATTTGCAGCCATATTTGCAAGTGGAAAGCCCCAGGGTGGGGGCCACTAACAGTACCCAGAGATGAAGGTGATAAAATCACTGGCCAGCTGGTGAGGTGCACAGAGAGGCCTACCCTTGGCCTTAAACCCAGAGCAGCCCATGCCTGAGCTTCCTGTGCTTGCCCTCCCAAGCCAGCAGGCTCCCCAGGGACCCTGCACTCACCTGGGGCCTGTGAGAAAGGCTGATGCCCAAGCCCCACCTCCAAGGGATGCTGACTCAATGGATGGAGGAGGAAGCAGGCTGCTTCTTTTTTTTTTTTTCTTTTTTTCTTTTAACCTCTCCCAGTGATTCTAAGGTGCAGCCAGGTTGGGAAACTCTGTCTTAAGCAGAGCCTGAAGTACCACTCTTTTTTAGTGCCATTATGCATTTGCTCTCTTCTCAGTTTGCAAGTTCAGGTTTCTCGGCCTGGTTTTGTTAAGTTTGGCGCTGTTGGAGAACCCCAGTGTGATGGAAAGGGCCCTTGAGACTAGATTCTCTTGGGATCACAGCCACACTTGTGTGCGCTAGGGTGAGTCCCCTTAATCCCTGGGGCTCCAGCTCCTTCCTGGGAGGCAACTGAGATGGAGGCATCTCTAAACCACTAGGTCTCCTGCCTGGACCCATCTCTACAGATATTTGTACAATGAATGAATGAATGAACCAGTGAAGGTGAGGTCAGATGACTTGATCCTGGAAGGGCAACACCCCTATCTGCTTTCACACTCTATAGTTCTAAGAGTTTTAAACTCAGACTTCTTAGAAACCCTATAGCCAAACCCCTCACCTGTCACAAGCCACAGAGTTTAGAGGATGAGGAACATAAAGATGAGAAGCCGCTCTTGCCATCTTTCCCAAACTTTATTTGCAAATACCTTAACATTTACAACCCTAAAAAACAGCCTTTTCCCCACTGGCTTGGAACATCGCCAGCCTGTCTACTCACTCTCATATTTAACCAGCTATTTAAGCTAGGCTTTTTTGTTTGCTTGTTTGTTTTTTAAAGCAGCACTCATCTCAAAGGGGTCAGCCTTCCTCAGACCAACGGACCCTTTTGCTTTTTGCAGTTTTGCAGGAAGGGACCGAGGCTTGGCCAAGTCACAAACTGTCTGATTTGGTCTTTTCCCACTAATTAAATTTGAACCATTAATCAGACGAGAGACTGTTTTCTTTTTGCCTTTGACCTCGAGTTGCTTGGCTCTTCACATTTGTCACCCTGGAAATTTTACCCTTCTGGGAGAGGACATGCTCTGAGCTTTTGAAGTTTGCAGAGAAGCGATAAAGCGTAGGAGGCAAGTGAGATGTGCTTTATGCAGAGTGACTAGGAGGGCCTCTGTAAGGCCATCCAACAGGGACACACGTTATCCCCACAGCAACAGAGATAGGACGTTATTGCTTTGTTTTCATTTATTTGCTTAACCAGCACAGTTTTCGTGTTAGGGCCCAAGGGTGGGAGCAAGTTGTCTTTTAAAAGCATGTTACTACGCAGAGTCCCCTATCTTTCTTACCCTGGAAACCAGATACCATCTATTATTAGGCAACCATACCAACTGTTGGTTGCGCCTTGAACTCTCCCCAACCCAGAGAATGACTTTTGCTCCAGATTTTTTTTTTTTTCCTGATTGGTATATGGGCAGTTACTGCCCACAAAAAGTCTTGGACAGATTTCAGTAGCTATTTGTTCCCCGCTTAAAGATCAAGTTCTGCATGGTGAACTGGAAATGACAACTGAAAAATAAACACCAACCGCGTGCAGAGTGTCCTCTATTTCACTGAAAGGTGACCCTGTCTAAGGGGACAGGTTGGGGTGGAAGTTAAATTGTGTGTTTGAAGGATTACTGTCCCACCAGAAAGAAGAAAAAAAAAAAAATCTGGAGCAAAAGTCAATCCTGGGATTTGAACCCAGGATTGGAGAGAGTTCAGGGTGCAACCTACTTTTGGCATTGTTGCCTAATGATCTACGGTGTCTGGTTTCCAGAACATCATGGTTATCAACCACTGGGGCTTATGCGGATTAACATCTGACACCGTGCCTGCCTGGTCCTGTGACTTGGGTCGGCTCTGTTTGCTCATGTGGATGGCATCATACATGTGTACACATCAAGAAGTGATTAGAGCCACCAGTGTGGAGGGTTTCCATCTCAGCACAGCCCGGCCGTGGGTTCTAGGTGATCAGACGTGGCTCCACATTCTGTATCCTGTAAATTCATGGGAGTTTCAGGCTACCAGCCTCTCTAGAGGGATTCCATGAGTGTACTAAGCCAAGAGTTCCATGCTGACAGACCAGGTGTTTCGAAAGGGTGAGCAACCATCCACAAACATCTACAAAATAACATATTGCCTTAAGGACATTCATGGATTGAACTGTGTCCCCCAAAATGTTACAGAGAAGCCCTAACCTCTGTACCTGTGAATGTAACCCTGTTTGAAAAGGGGCTTCCTTTTGCTTTGTGAATGAGGTCATACCAGAATAGGGTGGGTTCTAAACCTAACCCCTTCTGAAAAAACCAGTTAACTGTGGCCCTGTGTGTGCAGAATAGAACTGCTCCATAGGGTTTTCAAGGCTGTGACCTTTCAGAAGCAGATTGCCAGGCCTGTCTTCCAAGGTGCCTCTGGGTGAGTTCAAACTGCCAACTTTTCAGTTAGTAGCCTAGTGCTTAACCATCTGTACCACCCAGGGACTACTTTCTGAGTGTTATCTTAAAAAAAGAGCAGCACAGACAGAGACACACACAGGGTAAGACACCACAGATGCACCTATAAGCAGCAAAGGAATGCCAAGGATTGCTGGCAGTCCCCAGAAACTAGGAGAGAGGCCCCCAGAATGAATCGACATGGCTGAGACCCTGATCTGAACTTTTAGCCTCCAGAACTGTGAGAAAGGAAACATGTGCTCTTTAAAGCCACCCACGTGTGGTATATTGTTATGGAAGCCACAGGGGTCTAAAACAGGACCAAGACTTTACAGTCAGGAAATGTGGTCCTTGAACTTCAGGGAACGTCTCTAACTGACTTTTCTTGTCCCGAGTATCAACTAAGCCGAAACAAATTTCAGACATTTTGAGGGAGAGATGCTAGATGGATAAGAAGGGTTCGTGGAAGAGTTTAGGATTAAAGGACTACCAGCTACAGACAGTGGAGTTTTCTAAATACACAGATAGTGGGCCCACCTCAGAGAGTCTGATCCATTCATTCCATGGGGCACCAAGCATCATGTCTGCATTAAAGCCCCCAGGTGACCCCAAGGCAGAGCCAGGGCTGAGAGCCATCAGCCCCATAGTTAGACCACAGTATCTTGACTAGGAAGTTGTGTGCTGTCAAGTTGGTTCTGACTCACAGCAACCACATGTAACAGAGTAGAACTGCCCCATAGGGTTTCCTAGACTGTAATCTTTATGGGAACAGATTGCCAGGTCTTTTTCCCACAGAGCTGCTGAGTTGGTTCGAACTGCCAATCTTTTGGCTAGCAGCTGAATGCTTAACCATTGCGCCACCAGGGCTTCTTTGACTAGGAAAAGTACCTGGTAAATACTTGTGAATCGATGAATTAATCCACTACAGTGAAGCCTGTGAGAGCTGGAACTAGATGGGATTGCCTTGTTTTTCCGGGTCTCACAAGTTTTCCACCTTTGACAGGGTGTTGTCCTACCACTTTTTGTTGCTTGTTTTAGTGGAAAATATTTGAGTTTTCCTTCTCTAACAAGTTTCAGCCTTACACAAGGTTCTGGCTTTCACAGGTTTCACTGTATATGGAAGGGACCGAGTATGAGGACCCCAACGTCGGTAGTAGATGGTCCAGTTACAATCCAGCTGGGGCCCTGCTCTCAGGGTCACTTCAAGTCATGAGTGTGCTTTCCACAACTCGTAGTGAAAACCTCACATCATGACTTCATACTGGACTTGCCTTTACAGGGGAACAAGAAGAGCCTCCTCAAAGAGGCAGGGACTAAGCAAAAAGGTAAGGGTGGGTTGTTCCCTAGCCCAACTGGAAAGCCATGGAGAGACCACAGATGTACATTTTGCCGGGCACCAAAGGCCGTCCCCTTACAGGACAACAGAGGGATTGGTCATTGCATAGAGAAGCCACCTTCATTTTCTGGGACTCAAGTCCAAGAGTCCTCAACTGTTGCAGGCAAGTTTTATTGGCCCACAATGTTTTAGAAATGAAGAAATTTCACAGATAAATCCAAAAATCATGCCTCTCTTGATAAACCCAGAAGATCTGGTCACATCAGGCCAGTATTCTCCTGTAGAAATGAGAGCCCAGAGCTCAGCTGGGGCTGCAATTTTGGACTCTGGGTTTGCCATAGTCCCCACCATTCTTTATTGCCTGCTACTCTCTGCTTCACTAGCCCACATCGCCTGCCTGGTCCCCAGAGGCATTTGCATTTGCGATGCTTTAGACAGTTGGAGAAAACGTGTTCTCTGCAACATATGCACAAATACTGTTGAGTAAATTCACCCAAGGTGGAAATACCTGGCAAAGAGAGTTTGGGTCAGGTCAGCGATGGGGGAAGCTGATAGCCTGTCACAGCTTCAGGAGCCTTTTGCTGCAAATATATAAATACACCCTCAGAGGGGATCTGAACTTTCCCCCCCATCTGATCCGTCCCTAATTGTTACCAATTGGTGTTCCCTTACCCCAATGCTTTCTTTGTAACAGAGACGTTGTTCTTATTTTCCTATTTGGAGTGACCCTTTATTCTAACTGCCCATCCACAGGGGTCACCAATTTCCTGGGACAGGACTTTTTTGGTTCATTTGCTGTTTAAAAGATTGTATTTTCCTTCTTCCCTGGGATAGCTCTGTTTATTTTCAATTGTCCAGGCTCGTGGAAACCCTTGGAAGCTGCTCCCGCCGGATCCCTATCGTAGGCAAGGTCTAGAGAATTTTCCAAAGTTGTGAGATGCACTTGTAATTTTATTTACTTGTGTATTTCTAAGAAATGACAGGTTAGCAGAAGGGCGTGTGCTGTGATTAGGCTGTTCCACTTGCACAGGAGATAATTCTCCATAGCACTTCGAGCTGGTGAGAGGTTTAATCCCCCGCCGTGCCCTCTGCCCTCTGACACAGTGAGTGCATCCTGGGTGAGGGGAGTGCCCTCCCCCTGGGACTGTGCTGAGGTCTGAGCTGGATTAGCGTCCCCAGCATGACTTCTTCCAAGAATGTGGTCCGGGGCTGGTGCAGTTATGAGGCTAGGGGAACGTGAGGTTCTCCGACTCCTGCTGTTTACTGCCCCTGATCATTCAATGTGTGGCCACGTAGAAAATGAGCAACAGTGGAAAATGGCAAAGAGCAATGAATCCCTTCCCCTTAGCTTCTCTCCTGCCCTGGTGCCTGCTTGCAAATATAAAGGTGATCTCTCTGAGAGGCTCTGGCAGGACCTCGTTCTTAAAACCCCTCTCCATGTCTATGGCTGGGCACACTGGATGACAAGGGGTCAGTTTTCAGGGGTGCTGGGGTGTGAAGGGATCCGCAGTATGGCTGAATCACAAAATAGAAAGAAACAATGTTTCAAAACCAATGAACAAAATGAAATGGGTAATTTGGGGGGTCATCTTTTTTCTTTCTTCCACACTATAAGTGGCTCTGATGCTCACCTAGCAGGGAAGGGTGTTGGTGAAGACTCTGTGGTTGAAAACACAGTTCTTATTCTTGGAATACACAGTCTCTCGGCATTAGGAACAAGACTGTGCTGTGTGAACAGCTGAGAAGGTCAGTGTTGCCCAGGTCCAATAAGTCCAACTTCAAGGTCTGGAACTTTCTGTTACACACAATGAGTTAACCCAAGGAACTCTCTGAGCCTCCCAGTGGCCTTCCTATAATTAGTTACATGGGTTTCTTTCTTTCCCCTCAAAGACTGAGCTCACAGATCATAACTGCAGTCAGGGGTGGGTCTGACTCAGCCCCCTGCAGAGTCAATCCAAGCACGAAGACAACTTTGATGTCTGGTCAGGAGGGCTGGGAGGGCAGGATTGGGGCTCAGCACCCTGAGGATCTCTCGATTGCTCCTGGAAATTCGAGACAACTGCCCAGAACCAACCAGGCCTGTGCTAGCATCAAGACTCTCCCAATGGCCGCTCCAAAGCCCTGGCTTTCACGGTTTAAAGGAAGCCTAACATTGCAGCGATGGTTTTAATTAAGGGTCGATGGGCCACGTCATGACATCATCAATAAAACGAGCATAAGAAGAAGAAGAAATAACTTAATACAAAGCCTGGGAGGGCAGCCCAGGATTGGTCATGAAATTGCATTATGCCGGCAGTAAAACGCTGTTTTATGCAAAGGCTGGCAGGCCTTGGGCTCCCGGGCCCAGGGATCCAGCGCTCTATGTTTACTGAGAGTTTCCACTCATGTTCATCTCCTTTCCGCTGTGCACTCAGGCCCAGACACTGCCGCCAATGTAGGGTCTGAACTGTTCCCTTGTGGGCTGAACTGAGTAGGTTAATCCCAAACCACTGTGTGTGTGAGTCAAGTTTTTTCTGGAAATCATGGCCTGAAATTACGGGCATCCTCTTGCAGCAAAGGCGGAGGTGCGATATCTTCTTGGAGCTGCGTGTCATCATGCACCCTGTTTGGGCAGTGGGGTGCGACTCCAGGGCAGGAGGCAGAGAGGAGTTCCAGGGCTTAGAACTGAACTCAGCCTTAAATACAGGATGAGGGACTGCTTTGACTACATTTGTCAATGGCTACATCTCCTTGGGTATAGTGGTGGTTCAGTGGTAGAATTCTCACCTCCCATGCAGGAGACCCGGGTTCAATTCCTGGACAATGCACCTCATGGGCAGCCACCACCCATCTGTCAGTGGAAGCTTGTGTGTTGCTATGATGCTGAACAGGTTTCAATGGAGCTTCCAGACTAAAATGGACTAGGAAGAAAGGCCTGGCTATCTACTTTTGAAATTCAACCAATGAACACCCTATGAATCACAATGGTCCCATCCACAATCGATCATGTGGATGACATAGGACTGGGCAGCATTTCGTTCCATGGTACATGGGGTCCCCGTGAGTCACGGTCGACACAATCACAAGAACATCATTTCCTTCAAGTCCACAACTTAAAGCTCAACTCCACCTCTCTGCACACATCATGCAGAGAATGTAGAAAATCTGCTTTCTTGGGAACTAGAAAGATTTGGGGTGTTATGTTACATTCTGGTGTTGCCACTGAAGCACACTGACTCATGGGAATGTGTAGTGCTACATGACAGGCACTAGCTTGCTCTGCGGTGGTGAACAGAATTGACAAGATCACGAAGCTTACAGTCTGGTGGGAAAGAAAGACAACCAACAAATTATAATGGGAATAACTGCAAATTGCACCCACGGCAGGAACCACTAGGAGGGTCCACAGTGCTGTCGGCAGCATGTGGCAGGGTGTTGGATATGGAAGTGATGGTTGGAAAATGAGCTGGCAGTATCAGGTGATGGGGGGCAGTAGTCCCTGCATTGCCTGGGGCTCTCTCTAAAGGACTGCCGCTCAGCATTGGTGCACAGGGGGGTGGAGTGATGTGTTAGCCGTGGAGCTATCCTGAGAAGCACATCATCCTGAGCTAGCTGTGACTGTGGCTCCCATCAACTGAGATAAGGCAAGCACATTCCTGGGGCATCTCTAAACGCCGGGGCCTGCCCCGCGTGGCCTGGAGCCCAGGGATATTCCACACATTATCAGAGACTGTGGTAAGACTTAGCAAGGCCGCATTCTCCACAGCAGGGGCTGGGCTGAATTCCACTCTACAACCGATTTTATTTTCCAAAGGTGGCCATAATAGTATCTCCCATCCCACATGCTGTCCTCAAAATGAGGCATGGCCACTTCCCCATTAAGAGCTGGGGTCTAATTTCCCTCCTCGTGAGTCTGGGCTGGCCTCAGTGACATGTTTGGCCAATAGCCTGCTGCAGAAGTGACGTACTGGGACTTACAAGAATAGGCCATTAGAAGACTTGCAGCTTCCTCCTGGAACTCTTGGGATGTTTGCGCTCAGGGAGCTCTGTATGGAGAACCCAACTGCCGTGCTGTGACAAGTCCAAGCCATGTGAAGGAGCCATGTGTAAGCACCAATCCACAGTGTAGCTGAGATTCCAGGTGACAACCAGCATCAACTACCAACATGAATGCAGCATCTTGGACACCTGGCCCAGTTGGCATCTGGCAGCAACCAGACGAATGCCCTGAGCAATAACCACCCAGCTGAGCCCTTCTCGAATTCCTGACCCATGAAGTCATGTTTCGAATCATTTAAGCAGTTTGTTATATATCAATAGATAACGAAAACACATACTAGAGTGGTCAGTGGCCAGAAAAATAGACAGCGGATTTTAAAAGGGAGGTTGAGTCAGGTGTGTGTTGGTGGTTTGAAGGTGGAGCAAGAAATACTTGGAGTGGTGGCCAGACTGGGAGGGAAGGAGGATACAGTGGAAGTGGAGGCATCAGAGAAATTATGGGATTTGCCCAGTCACGGTTGATTTGAGGTGGGGCTGGGATTTTAATGCAGGAAGTTAGTACCAAACCCCCATCCCTCCCACTGCATATACTGCCCCTAGAGGTGGGATTGGTCCTGGTAGAATGCAAAAGCAGGAGCCCTGGTGGCGCAGTGGTTAAAGTGATCGACTGCTAACGGAAAGGCTGGTGGTTTGAAACCATCAGTAGCTCCATAGGAGAAAGATGTGGCAGTCTGCTTCCGTAGAGATTTACAGCCCTGGAAACTATGAGTCAGAATCAACTGATGGCAGTGGGTATAGTGCAAAAAGGGCAGCTGGCCCTACTATGCCCTACTTGAGATCCTGGGCGAGTTATTTACCTCCCTGTGCCCCAGTAGTCCTCATCTGTAAAATGGGGATAACAGCAGGGGCCACAATGGGACCGACAGGGGAAGTGCAGACTGAGCCCTCACACGCTGGTAGCCATTATAAAATCAAAGGCTCAGGTGATCTGTGGGCCCAGGACAGACACAGGAACATCTGACGCTGCCTTCTCTGCTTTTAGCACAGGGAGGGCCTCAACAGCCAGGCAGTGACTCACAGCAGCCTTCACTTCTGCTCAACCTAGAGAGGGAAAGTGTGATGCCACTGAACTCCTGGGGATCCACAGTTTCTCCACCTGGCCCATTACTCTGCATCTCCAGGGGGAGGAAGGGAGGCAGAAGGATCCAATTTGAGGGGAAGGGAGATGGGCAAGGGGAGAACTGTGGCAGAATGCTTCCCCCTGCCCCCTGCATTTTCTCTAGTTCTGCAAGGAAAGATGACTCAGACGGCACATATGATACACTGGATCTGAGATCCAAGACTGAACCAATCCCTGGGCCAACTCACGAGCTCTTGGTACAGGGCAAACCCCTCTCCCTCTGAAATTCCATTTCTCATCTGTCCAACAGGGGGAATGGATTAACCCCCAGAAGCTGCTGCTCTTGAGACAACCCTGGAGATAGTAACCAAGCAGACACGCAGACAAAAGCCTCTGCCCTAGTGGTGCTTATGCTCTAGTAGCGCACTAACGAGATATTACCTGTGATGCTCCCAGAACGCAGTTATGGAGCGTGACACACACAGGGTTACTCGTCTCGGTGTCGTGGTTGTTGTAAACCACCCCAGTGTCACTTCTTTCACCAACCCTTCATCATGCATGAAATCCACTCCTATTTAAGGCATTGGGATCTTAAAGCATCCAGTTACAAATAGCCCCACGATGGAGTCAGTGCCACTATCTTCCCAACTTAATGCAAAATAACTGCTGACATTTATGTGGTGTTCACAGTGTACTAGGCACCCTCCTGTGTGTGTTAAGTGTACCAGCTCACTTTACCTTTAAAAGTCCTCAATGGATTGGGTACTATTATTACCCCCATTTAACAGATGAAGATATAGAGGCAGGAGGTTATCACAAACGCAGGGCTGGGATTTGAACCTAGCAGTCTAGCTCTAGTCTGGTCTTGGAACCACTATGCTATCCTGGTTTGGCTTAACAGGGCCCTGCGCACTGTCCAGTATGGTAGCCACTAGCCACATGTAGCTATTTAAATTAATTAAAACTAAGTCGATGAAAATTTAGCTCCTTGGTTTCACCAGCCACATTTAAGTACTCAGCAGCCACTTGTGAATACAAGGTGTTGGGTCCAGGTGAAAGAAAATAAGGTGTGCGGTTCAGATGCAAACAAGGTATACGGTCCAGGTGCAAACAAGGTGTAGAGTCCAGGTGTAAACAAGGCGTATGGTCCAGGTGTAAACAAGGTGTAGAGTCCAGGTGTACACAAGGCATAGGGACCACGTGTAGAGAGGTGTTGGGCCCAGGTGTAAATAAGGTGTACAGCCCAGATATAGAACATTTCCATCATTGTGGAACGTTCTAAATCTCTGCAGGCAAGCCAGGGAGCCCAGTGTGAGCCCCTCACAGGCGCCGAGGAGACGTGGCCAAGGCCTCTGAGTAAGGAGGACGCTGGCAGCATCCCAGGAAATGGGCACAGGTTCCCAAGCAGACCATCTCCCTGGGACATCCGGTGGGAACTGGTGGCTTCTTTTTGGGAATTAAAGTTATGCTTCCACTTGGTAACGCCAGTTTCCTCAGTACCCTGCTCTGGGTTTGCTTCTGAGCAGTGATTCCTGGAGGTCATGTGTAACTGTCAAGGAAGAGCCCACTTCAGCACACTTCCAGTGCACCTGTGAGGAGACTGGGCCGCAGAGACTTTGGCATTTTATATTATTCACTGACCGATCTGAAAACTTGTATCAAGCTCCTACTGTGTGCTTTTCTGTGTACGAGGGACACGGGGGGACCAAAACAGACAAAAGCTCTTGCTTACATGCAGCCTGAATCCCACTGGTGAGAGAGAGATGAAATATAAATAAACAATACAATCTATATGATAATTTTAGACTGTGTTTAATGCTATGAAAAAAACAGAGCAGGAGGGTGGGGAATGTGCAGAGGGACTAGTTGAGACTTGGGGCAGGGATGGCTTCCCTGGGATGGTGATATTTGGGTGGGACTTGAGTGGAGGGAATGAGCCACTTTTGTGAGTCACTACAGGAAGAGTGGTCAGTCTGGCCAGCGAATCCCGAAACCCAAGCTGGAAAGGAGTGAGGCATGGAATCAGAGAAAAATGCCTGTGAGGTCATGGGCAGGCCAGGGGCAGTTTAGGGTCAGGCCATGGAGAGGACAGGGGCAGATCCCACAGGGCCCTTGGGGCCTTGGTGAGGAAGTTCTACTTTATTCTAACTGCAAAGAGAGGCTGCATTAACACATGGGAGATGTCTGTACATCATTCATTCTTACTCCAGTCTTCTCAGCCTAGATGGAATCACTGGCCAAAGCTTTACACACATGTAATCAAAGGCGCTACCTGCTCTTCTCTGAAAGAATACTTTCTCTTTCACACCCAGACACCACCCAAATTTACCATACTAAGGAGGAAAGACACAGTTAGCCATTTAATAAGCCTTCCGAAGTTGGCCTTTCCTGCCAGCTTCTTCTCCCCTAGTGGAAGTGGTTAAGAGCTTGGCTGCTAACCAAAAGGTTGGCAGTTCGGATCCACCAGCCACTCCTTCGAAACTCTGTAGGGCAGTTCTACTCTAATAGGGTCACTATGAGTCAGAATAGACTCGAGGGCAACGGGTTTAGTTTTTTTTTTTTTTTTTCCTTTCTTCTTCTCCCCAGGGACACATGGGGTCAGAGGAGTCAGTCCTTCATCAGTCTCGGTCCGAGAGCATTGGACATCAGGTTCCAAAGCAAAGAGTTCAAAAGGGACCAGTGGTGACATATCTGTTTCAGCACAAGCAAGAGCAGCCCAGTGGGAGGTGGTTACACGTAAATTATCCCGGTGTAAACAAGGTACATAGTCCAGGTGTAAACAAGGTACATGGTCCAGGTGTAAAGTAGGTGTAGGGCCCAGGTGTAAAGAAAGTGTATGGTCTGAGCCTATTTGTGCTAGAAGTAACATATGCACCTGTGTGTGTTTGGTCCAGAAGGACAGGTAACAAACGGATAGCCGTGTCTGTGTCCTGGAAGACAAACAGAGTGGCTGGGGACAGTGGTGGCAGAGTAGAATTGCTTTGCACCGTACACCCTTTTGTATTATGTGAATTTTGCCCCAGGTGCATGTGCTATCTATTCAAAACATACAGAAATAGAAAACAAATAGTTTAACTAAGTGTCTCCAGTGAAGCCATCCTCTATGAGAATACAGCATTTCACAGTGATCCATCATTTCATGGTGATAGCATGTAATCTTTCAGAATCCTGGGTCTACAAAGGATGCTAAAGGTCTGGCCCAGTTCCCACGTTGCAGACAAAGACACCAAGACCCAGAGATGTCAGGAGATGTGCCCACGGCCACCCATCTGGTTTGGGGCACAAGTAGGATTAATATGCAGGTCTTTTGGGCAAAGCCTCCTGCTCTGAGGAGATGCTCTGTTGGGGAAGAAGTCGGACTAGATGTTTCCCCAGGACTTCCCATTCTAAGTTTCTATAACCCTGCAGTGAGAAAGAAAAAACAGCCTGTGATGATGGCTTCACATTTTCAAGAAAAAATGGATACTCCTAATCTGCCCCAGGGCCTGTGGGCAAGCGCTAGGGGCAAAAGGCCAACTGGACTGTGTGCTTTGGCAAATGGGGAGTAATGTGTGGAGCCATGTGGATGGTTTGTGGTGAGAGTTGGGGGCTGGGAGACTTGTTGGCAAATCCTAAACGTAGTCAAATATGGAAGATTTTATGCTGAAATAACTGACTCAAATTTAATGTGTAATAATTAATGAAATGCATGCAAAATCCTTTCTCAATTTATTACTTATATAGCAGTTACCTTGTGCCCTTACCAAAATTAATTCATTTAATATGAGCACTATATCATGGCAACTCCAAGTGTGAATTCTGGAGTCGGGTAGAGGCAGATTTAAATTACTTATTTTGTAACCTATGTGATACAGGCCAAGTTACTTAACCTCTCTGAGCCTCAGTTTATTGGTGTGTAAAATGGGGATATTACCACCTACTTCACAGAGTTGTAAGAACGAAATGAGATAATGTCTTAGTTTGAATCATATGAAATCACTGATTTTCAACCTATTTCTATTTACAAAACTGGCAGTTTCATATGGTTTGAACTAATATATCAAGAACTTAGCACAATGCCTGGCATTTGGAAAGCACTCAATAAACAATAGTTGCTGTTTTTTTCCTAATTCCTTAGCTTGAGAACTCTTTCTTAAATGGACTTATAAGAACTCTTTCTACCTAAAAGAGCCTGCATTTCTCTATTCATTATGCTTAAGTCTTCTGACCCCCTTGCTCAAAATTAGTTTTCACTATGACCCCCTAAGATCATTGAAAAGCTTTCATGGAGCTCCAGCCTTTGAAAAGAAAGGTGACTTCAATGCTCGTCACTTAGGTCGACAAAAGCCCACATTTCCAGAGAATTCCGCGATGGTGGAAAGCTGCTTTCTGAAGAAGGTACCTCCTGGTTGGTGTAAGTGATGAGTCTGGGAACAGAGAGGTCTGAAGGCCAGGACGCCCTGGTGATGCAAATTCCTCAGCCATATGTCGCCTCTGCGAGGTGGGGGGCCCGTCACAGCCCTCTGACAGATGGACAGTTGATGAGCAGCAAACCCCAGGAGGTGAGATTTACATGGGCTAATTCTACCAGAAGGTACCCCCACTGAGACCCTTTCTAGTCCTTTTTTTTGACAAAACACCACAGCAGCCAACATGGAAATGCCATTTTGTCTCCAGGGTCTGCCTCTCAGATGTCGGTGGCCTTCTCTGGGAGGGAGGACAGATGTGTGCACGCACACTGACCAGCTAGCTCTGAACAGACACAGCGATGGCCCCGCGTCCTACCATGCACTTTGGGGAAAAACGCCAAAGGGTGAAGGCTTTGAGGAAAACCAAATATTGGGAAGCCCAATAACCACTGGTCAGGAATGAAGTCAGAAGCCATCCATTCCTGCTGTGGTTCTGCCACGTCTTGAATCCACAGCTCCGTTATCAACACGTTATCAACACACCTGTTTAGAGTAAAACCACAGGGACACATCAGCCTTACTAAATTACATGTGCGCCCAGTGTGTTAACTATGTTGAGGACAGTATGAAGAAAGAAAGTCTGATGGAGAGAATTCCTAGGGACTTTCATGAGTTTCCCAGGGCTGCGGTAATAAAACGCCACCAAGTGGGTAGCTCTGAACAACAGAAATTTGTAGTCTCACAGTTCTGGAGGTTAGAAGTCCAAACCAAGGCATCAGCAGGGCCATGTTCTCTCTGAAGTCTCTCCTGGCTCTGGCAGCCCCAGGCGTTCCTTGCCTTGCAGCTGCAGTGTGACTCCATCGTCACACGGCCATCTTCCCTCTGTCTCTCTGCACGTCTTCTCCACTTTTATAGGACTCCACTCAGATGGGATTAGGACTCACCCTACTCTAGCATGACCTCATGCTAACCTAACTGAGAACATCTTAAAGACCCTATTTTCAAAAAAGGTCATGCTCACAGGCTCTGGGGGATAGGACTTCAACATATCTTTCTGGGACACATTTCAATCCATAGCAAGTCTTCAGATCAAAAAGCCAATCTACCAGGATGGCCATCCTGGGTGATTTCGTTGCTTTCTAATGTGGAAATAGCCAGCCACTGGGGCACAAATCAATCATCCAGAAGGCTGAAATATTTGGACACTCAACACAAACGTTCCCTAACCCCTACCACCACCCACCTCCCCTGGCTCCAGAACTTCAGTTCTTCAACCAGTGTGGACCCACCATGTAGCAATATGTAGGCTGCTTTATAAATAACCATCACATGGTGAAAGAAAGGTACCAGGAAAACAGATCTTTGGTTATATTGTAGAGATAAAACATACACTCCCCAGGTTATGGAACAAAACTTTCAGAGCTTACCCTGGAAATCAGATTATACACAGCACTGTCCCCTTAAGAACGATCAATATCACTTTACAGAAGGTTTAAAAGGAGTCTGGTTCCAGGGCTCTTTGGAGAAATGTCTAGTTCTAGAACTGGAGCGGGGAAAATCCAAGATGAGCCTGGACTATCCTGAAGTGCCAAAAGTAAGAAAGCATTTAAAAAAAAAAAGGATGGGAGCGTGTCAAAAGGACACAGGAGTTGATCCGAAAGAACTCCGAGCAGTCAAATGTGGAGCAATTTGAGCACAAAATAAGTAACAGGAGTGCTGTATTGTTAAGAAGCCCAGGTGGCACAGTGGTTAAGCACTCAGCTGCTAACCAAAAGGTCAGTGGTTCGAACCCACCAGCTACTCTGCAGGAGAAAGATGTGGCAGTCTGCTTCCGTAAAGATTACAGCCTTGGAAACCCCATAGGGCAGTTCTACTCTGAGCTATAGGGTCTCTACAAGTGGGAATCAACTCCCTGGCAATGGTTTTAGTTTGGGTTTTCTTTTCTTTTTTGGTCTTCTTTGGATTATTACCCAAAGAATAAAATAAATATCTATGAATCCACACTGATGTAACTAAATGATTAAATACACAAATAAATGGAGGAGAAGGGACAAATCTTTACAGAACTCCAAATAACAAATGTAGAAAGAATGTAGGAAATAGAAA
The DNA here is from genome assembly GCA_030035585.1 of Dugong dugon. Classification (NCBI taxonomy): domain Eukaryota; kingdom Metazoa; phylum Chordata; class Mammalia; order Sirenia; family Dugongidae; genus Dugong; species Dugong dugon. The sequence continues at coordinate 32,805,783 of CM057478.1, forward strand.
AATCACCACTAGTAATAGTTGCTATAGCAAGATCCACTGATGAATGCTAAAATTAGTGGACGGAACTTTAAGGAGAAACAGGAAAGTTGAAGAGCCCTGTCATGGATTGAATTATGTCCCCCCAAAAATGTGTGTATCAGTTTGGCTGGGCCATGATTCCCGGTATTGTGTGATCTTCCCATGTGTGGTAAATCCTGCCTCTATGATGTTAATGAGGGAGGATGGGCAGCAATTGTGTTAGTGAGGCAGGACTGGATCTACAAGATTGGATTGTGTCCTGAGGCAATCTCTTGAGATATAAAAGACAGAAGTGAGTGGTGAGACAGGGGGACCTCATACCATCAAGAAAGCAGTGCCGGGAGCAACGCGTGTCCTTTGGACCGGGGTCCCTGTGCAGAGAAGCTCTTAGTCCGGGGGAACACCGAAGAGAAGAAGGCCGACAGAGAGAGAAAGCCTTCCCCTGGAGCTGACGCCCTGAATTTGGACTTTTAGCCTACTTTAACTGTAAGGAGATAAATTTCTCTTTGTTAAAACCATCCACTTGTGGTACTTCTGTTATAGCAGCACTATATGACTAAGACAAGCCCTGACATATTTATTAAGTACTGCTATGGTGTTAACATATGTCCACAGACTCTCGGATACTCCCTCCTCCAGAAGGTGGCTTACATTCCTCCCCTTGAGTGGGCTGGGCTCAGTGGCTCAGTTCTAAGGAACAGAGTGTGGAAAGGAAAAAGTAGGAACCTTACAGTGAAGAAACCCGCAGACAGCACCTTAGCCAGGTATCAAGGTCAACATCGTCACTAATAAGCCAATATTGAGAGCATGTACCATCTGCTGTGACGTGATGGGAAGAGCACTTCCCCTCTGTGATGGTCTTCCGCCAAATCTGAGACCTCAGTCTGATCATAAGACAAATGCCAGATAAACTCAAATTGAGGGACAGTCTACAAAATACCTGACCAGTACTCTTCAGAAGTGCCAGGGTGAGGCAAGACAAGGAAAGTCTGAGGAACTGTCACAGACAGGAGGAGACTGAGGAGACGCGACGACCAAATGCCATTGGATTGGTTGGGATCCTGAAGCAGAAAAAGGACGTTAGGGAAAAACTGATGAATCCAAATACAGCCTGTGGTTTTGTTGATCGTATTCTAGCAATACTGATGTCCTAGTTTTGATGAACTTCCTTCCACAGGTCACCTACGATGTTAACATTAGGAAGACAGGTGAAGGGTACTCGGGGACTCTCAATTATCTGTGCAACTCTTCTGAAAATCTCAAATAATTTCAAAATAAAAAATTTCTAAAAATGTCCCTAGTTCTAGATTTTATTCTCTTTCTTTTCTTGATTACTACTATGCTAAGGGAGAGAGTGGTGGTTCAGAGGTAGAATTGTTGCCTTCAATGTGGGAGACACAGGTTCAATTCCCTGCCAATGCACCTTATGCTCAGCCAACACCCAACTGTCAGTGGAAGCTTGCATGTTGCTGTGATGCTGAACAGGTTTCTGTGGAGCTTCCAGACTAAGACAAACTAGGAATAAAGACCTCATGATCTACTTCTGAAAATCAGCCAATGAAAACCTGTGGATCACAATGGAACACTGTCTAATCTGCAACAGATCATGGCACATGACCAATCATGGGGATGGCACAGGACCTGGCAGTGTTCCGTTCCACTGTTCATGGGATCGCCATGAGTCAGGGACCAACTCCATGGAAGCTAACAACAACAAGGTGAGGTCAATTACTTCAATAAAGGTAAGATTAAACATATATGAAATTCTTAACTAGAACCCTCAAACCCTGCTGGTGAGAGTACTACTTGGAACAACGACTTTAGGAAACAGTTTGGCAAGATCTACTAACCCAAATATACAGCTACCTGGTATGCAACAATTCCACTCCTAGGAATATACCCAGCAAAACTGCATATGTATGTGTCCCAAAGACACACACAAGAATGTTCACAGCAAATCCATTCATAATCTCTAAGATCTGAAAACCATTCAAATATTCACCACCATGAAAATGAATGAATAAATTGCAACATATTCACACAATGGAAAAGATCCAGCAGAGGTTCTCGGAGTGGGGCCCAAGACCCCTGGTCACCCACGAGACACTTGCAGTGGATCTGAGAAGTCAAAGTGATTTTCATACTAAGATGTCATTGCTCTTGTCACTCTCCTCACCTGAGTGTACAGAGGAGTTTCCCAGGGGTTACATGGTGTGAGACATCCCAACAGCCAGATGGAAGAAGAAGGCATGAGAGCCCTCCTCTCTTCTGTTATGGGAGACAGAAAGAGATTTGTAAAAAAGTAAAAACATTGCTGCTCCTCTACCACATTTTTTTGCAAAAACAGCTATTTTTTAAAAAAGATATTTTATTTATATTAACGTGTAAAAATGGCATGGGGGCAGCATCTGACCTCCTCACAGCATGGGGGCAGCATCTGACCTCCTCTAACTTCACAAGGAGTAGGAGAATCAAGATCAATAGCCCAAGGTTGATTCCTGTGAGGTGAAAGTCAGACATGCCTCCTCTCTCCACCATCTTTACCAATGCTGACACCAACTGTCCCTCCCATGGCACTCTCTACTTCTCTGCTGGGTTCGATAATTCATAGCAATGGCCACACAGAACTCACAGATAATACTTATGATTATGGGGTTTATTAGGGAAGTAACAGTTACAATTCAGGTTCAGGAACACTCAGGATACAGTTCTTCCATCAGGACAGCCTCTTCTCAGCTGTGCTCAACAGGCATGTCTCTCTGGCACTCAGCCTCTGCCCTTTTTGGGGAAGTGTTACAAAGCTCTTTTAGCTCTGCCAAGTGTTACAAAGCTCTTTTAGCTCTGCAGTAAGTGCCCAGAGTCGCCCTACTTGGCTAGTGAGCCTCCTGCCCAAAGGCACTCAGCTTTCTCGTTCCATGGGCCGGGAAGCCCACCCCGCTGTCTCCTGCCATTGTTTCTCTGCCACAGCTTCTCAAGCTATCTCTCTGTCTCCCGGTTCTAGGAGCTTCTCAGTGCAGGGATCCCAGGTCCAAAGGACAAACTCTCCACTCCTGGCTGTTCTTCCTTGGTGGTGGTGGGATCCTCTATTTCCCACCTCTGGGATGGCTCACTTCAAGCCCAGTGGGATGGCAAAACTGACTAATCCCCTCAGTGGGTCACAATTACCCACTTTGTACAGTCCCACCCAATCACTGTGTATGTCACAAACACCATGGCTAGAAGGGCCATGTTAGGTTAATTTATTGCACCACAATATGTAATGAGTTTACTATTTATTGTTATTTCAAGTGAACTAATAATTTTTTAAATTTCTCAGTTTTGTTTTATATTTCAGTAAATGTTGATAGATATAATAAGACAAAGTATGATATAAACAAAAGCTCTTTGGGATCCCTAATAATATTTAAGAAAGTAAAGGGGTATAGAGTTCATACATGGAAGTAGGAAAACTATTGCTACACAGGGCTTGGGTGAGTCGCACAGACATCTGTTGATTGAAAGAAGCTAGACCACAACAGCATAGACTGCAGATTCCGTCTGTATATGAGACATAAACAGCAGAACCCATCCCTCATGAGAGAGCGTGAGAACACGGGTTTCCTTTGTGGGGGGTAATGTCGGGGAGATGGAACAAGGTGGCTTCTGAGATGCTGGCCATGCTCAAGTTCTCCAACTGGGTGGCGGTTATATGGTGTCTTCACTTCCCAAAATTCATCGAACTTAAGACGCGTGCACTTTACTATGTCTGTTATACTTGAGTCAAAAGTTTCCCCAAAGAGGGGTACAGAAAGCTCTCGTCACCATTTTTAAAATAACTACACTGCCAGACAGGGGAGGAAGTCTTACCTCCTCAGAGTAATACTTGCCTGACACTGTCCCTGGGGATTAAAGGAAATAATACCCATAGCCCACTGGGCACATAGGTGCTGCTCCCTAAACGCTAGGACTATGATGGATTTCTTCTGTGGATCTTAAAGCCCAGTTCTCACCTGTGGCCCCTGATACATGGATGTTCTGAACATGTCACTGACAAAAACAACTGCCTTCAAACTTCATGCCTGTGCAGCGGCTTGCTCTAAGCATGTGCCGGATGTACTTGACTTTCCCAGCAGCCCGAGGAGGCAGGCATCCTCTCTCCTCACCTCGGGGGCCCTGGAGGTGGAGCTGAGGCACAGACATCTTAAGGTCCTGCCAAGGCCCCTGGGCTGGCACTCTAATCACGGCTCTATGCTTTCCCGGTCCCCTTCCTCTCCACCAGCAAAAAGCAAACACCTCCTGAGAATGCAGTCCCCCTACCCACAGCAGGGAAGGGACTGTGCCAGTGCTTGGAGTCCATGTGCTCGGGGTGCTCAGTCACTGCTCCGAGCAAACCGTGCCCAGCGAGTCATAAACTAGTCTGGTCCCTAGCGATGATCCTCTCTCAACAGTGTTGCTCATGAGCTAGGAGATCTGGTACCAATCCTTACACACCCTTCCAGACAAAAATACCCCAGGCCCTTTGTCGGCCTCCCAGCCACCCCCGCCTATCCCCAGAATGCAGCCCCCAGACTCTAAGAGGAGACGCCCAGTCCTTCGTGCCAGGAGAGTTAGCTCAGCTCATTAGCACACAGCAGTCACTCCCCAAGGCAGGCTGCATTTCAGCCAGTAATTAATGGCGACAAATAGTAATTAATGGGTGCATTCCAATCTGTGAGAGGCATAGTTCCATGCTGGTGAGCTGGGGATGGCCGCTCTCTTGTTTTCTTTTAATCTGCTTAAAGAACGAGCGTCTCCGGCCACCAGTGGCCTTGCCCAGGGACCGTGAGTTCATCCCCGTGGCATGTGCAGCATTGCTGCCCCAGGCGGGAGCGCCAGCCGCCACCACCCCTTTAATGGCCTTAGGCGTGGGTGAGGAGCCTAATTAGCCACGGTCCCAATTTATTAAAAATCATAAATATTCTTCATGGAGACAGGGTGGGAGTTGGAGGAAGAAGGCAGCAGCGTCTGGCTGGCTAGTGTGCACGTGTACCTGCATGCATGTGAGTGTGTGTGCAAGTATGAGTGTGTGTGCATGCACGTGTGTATATATGACTGTATGTATATGCAGGTATGTATGTGTGCGTGTACGTGTGAGCATGCGTGTGCACACGAGTGTCTCTGTGTCCATACGTATGTGAGTGTGCATATGTATGAGTGTATGTATGTACAGGTATGTGTCAGAGTGTGTATGTCATGGTAATATTTCCCACAAGTATGACTGAGCAGATCTTATTTGAAAGCAGAGGTATGGATGTGGCCCAGGACTCTGAGAACATGTCCCACTGCCCTGAGACAGACAGGCTTCTTTCCCCTCGCTTTCCTGGCGAAGTTGTCATAAAAACAACTCTGTCGTCATCGTTCACCTGATCCAATATGTGCTGAGTTCCTATTGGATGTGGCCCTGTGCTTAAGGCTGAACCCACCACAGCCCACCTCATCAAGGAGTTCACAGTCTGCCTGGGAGATCAATGGGAAACATTTTGGGGCATAATAATTGCATGATGATAACATGTCAGGATGTGGCATGAGTTGTTTCTTTCAATCCTTGAAACCATCCTTTATGATAGCACCTGGGGGCAGAAACCTTCATCTGCCCCCAAAATTCCTGCTAACCCTGCCATAGTAGAGCGTTCTTGCTGGGAAGTACTGCCCAGCCAGGACGACATCTCCTGGGCTCTGGTATTCGGGTTTCGCCTGGTTACTAATATGTGTCAAAGAGTGTGAGTGGAAGGAACCCGTGTCACATCCCACCCAAGGCCTGTAACGCATGAAGTATAATCTCCACACTCTTTCCCCTTTCATTGCTGGATGCTGAGGAGAAAAAGACCCCAGGGTAGAGGGTCTTGATCTTATTGGGCCTTGGGCATTTGGCATCCGAGGAAGCCTATGGAAACTTGATGGAACAATGCTTTCAATCTGCAAAATACTTAGGAGTAGAAAGCAAACTAGTTACACTGAAATACATAAAAACATATAGTTGAACACAGAACTACCATATGACCCGGCAACCCCAATTCTAGGTATATACCCAGAAGAAGTGAAGGTAGGAATGCAAACAGAAACCTTTACACTGTAGCATTTACATTGTAGCATTTTTCACAATAGCCAAAAGGCGGAAACAAGTGAAATGTCCATCGACAGATGAATAGATAAACAAAATGTGGTGTATATACATACAATGGAATACTATTCAGTCATGAAGAGAAATCAAGTCCTGATGCATGCCACAACATGGATAACACCTGAAAACATTATGCTGAGAAAAATAAGTCAATCACAAAAGGACAAATACTTTATGATCTCACGTATATGAAATAAACAAATATACAGAAATCAAAGATTCTTAGTAGCCACCAGGGGTGAAAGGAAGGGGGGGAAGGGAGTGGCTTAGGGGGCACTAAGTTTATTTTAATGGTCGTGGAATGATTTGAAGAAGAGAATGTTTGCACAACTTGAGGAATGTAATCAATGTCACTGAAATGCACATGTAGAAATTGTTGAGATGGTATAAAATGGGGGCGGTAGTAGCATCAGAACCTGTCTAACTTCAGGAGGAACGATGCGAACCAAGATCAGCTCAAGGCTGATTCCTATGAAGAGGAGGTCAGACATATCTCCACTCTCCAAACTTTTTACCAATTCTGACACTGGCTGTTCCTCCCATGGCACTCTCTACTTCTCTTCTGGGTTTGATGCTCCATTGCAACGGCCACAGAGAACTCACAGACCATGCTTATAGCTAAGTGGTTTAAGTAAGTAACAGGGTACAGCTCAGGATCAGGATCAACAGGGTACAACTCAGGATCCAGAAGCAGGTAGGCAAAGTCTCCCTTCTTCAGCGCATGACAGCTCTCTTAGCTCCTCTCCACCATGCAAGCAAGTAGACCCTTCTCTCTGCCATGCAGGCTTCCTCTCAGACCTCTCAGGACATGCCTCCTCTCTGCCCCCTGAGGACAAGCTCCTCTTGGTCCCCTGAGGACAGGCTCCTCTTGGCCCTGCCATCTGTCACCACTGACTCTGCTCCTGGGCCCCTTCTGGGACTCTTGCTGTCTTCAGTGTTATAGCCCTTGACCCACGGTGCAGCTCTTTTAGGAGGCTCCTTGCCTCCTCTTTCTCTGCTTCTCTCTCTTTCTTGCCTTTTCTCCTTTCTGCTTCTTCCTTCTTCCTTCTGTCTGAAAAACCTGTGGGGTTGGCTGCTTATGTACACAAGTCTTTGTCAATTTCAAGGCATGGTCCCTCCCAGAAGGCTGGGGGGGGGGGGGCACAAACTGACCAATCCCATCTTGGTAGACTACAGACATTTAATTTGCATAGTAGGCTACAGTCACCTCATTTGTGTAGTCTATTGACCAGTCCCTGTGAGGTGCATATCAATCAGAGGGCAGGCTGCAGCCCAGGGCCAGGCAAAAAGTATCACAACCAAGTTGTTTACAGCTTACCCAGGAAATGTCAATCAACCTGGCAAAAGTAACAGACCCTCTGGGGTAGAAAACTAGGGCAAAGGTAACTCCTCAGGCTTAGGGGAAAAATCTCTCAAGCTGTTTTTCCAAAGAACCAAGGCAAAAGGCCACAGAGGAACTCATTTCAGCACAGATGGTGTAAGTTTGGTTATGTATATTTTCACCACAATAAACAAAAATTTTTAAACGTATGTGACAACATGTAAACATGTGTGATCCAGTAATAGATGCACTTCTTTATTAATGCATTCCATAACAAGTCCTAATGACTACCAGATTTTGAAATAATGATGAGAACAGTGTTTCCAGATGTCCACAACTGAAATGTGACATGAAAATATCTGCGATTTCTACAGGTGACAAAGTTCAGAGGTTGCCAGCAACAATGGAAGGAAAGGCTGCATTTCAGTTAGAGGCTAATGAAAATAAAGGTCAGATTTTTTTTCTGTCCTTGTCCATCAACCTCCTAGTTCCTGTGGCTCATGGATGCAGGTTAGGAACGCCTGCTGGGGACTGAAGTGAGAGGAGCCTGGGCCCTGAATCACACTGCGGAGGAGAGATCTGCTGCCCACCCAAGAAAATGCCTTCCGACTGGACTCCCTATTTCCCTATCCATGTGAGTCCAAGGTAGCAAGCGGAACTGTGGAAAAACAATTATTAGCATCTGAACCAAACATAACCAAGTCCCGACTTTTAACTCGGCTTGTAGCTAGCACTAAAAAAATACTCAAGTGCTCCACTACATTCCAAATGGGATAGTGTGTCACATATTCCATCTCAAGAGAGAAATAAAGGCATCGCAGTAATATTTCCCAAGGCATGCAATTACTGAAAAAGCCCCAGAAGCTCCAGGCGGTGGAGCATATTTCTCAAATAGCTTTCTCTGGAAATCTAATTTTCGGTGGTGTCATTGAAATTGCTTTGAATACAATAGGAAGAGAAAAGTACTAATTTTAATGGAGTATCTGTATGTGTTAAATGCTGTCCGGATGTTTTTTATCAACCATTTTATGTAGCTAGAACGCTAAAGATGTTGAGTTGTACATAACCCTGGAAAATCATTCTAAGGGATTAGTTAGGACGCAAGCAGCAGATATCCCAATTCAAACAGGTTTAAATAATAAAGGGAATTTATTGGCACATGTAACTGGAAAGTTCAGATACAGGGTGAGCTTCAGGCTCAGTTCGTTGCAGCAGTTTATGTCATCAAGGCTGGGTTTCTCCTCCTGTGGATGCTTCACCTTCATAATGACTTGTCTCCTGATAGGTAGCTGCTGAGGGTGATAATTTGCCTAAGCTGTCAGACCACATTACATAATACGACTATTATAATACTTTTATAAGGAAACACCTCAAGTGGCAAAACAATAATAATAGGAATAATAATACCAGCTGGTTGCATTGGGAAAAAAATGCACAGTGCTTGCTGGATGCCACAGGAGACCAAGGTGATACGCTCCGTGGCTCAGAGTCTGGTAACAGCTTAATTGTCTTGGGGAAAAATGTGCACTGGCTACTCCTAGTGATCCATGAAATAGCTATTACCCTGAAGAATCATCCATTGTCAGCCCTTCTGAAAGTGGGAGGGATGGCATCTAAGGCAGCACATTTTCACGCACAGACAACCTCCCCAGTGACACAGTGGGAGGGCACAGGCCTGGGGGTCAGGAAACCTGGGCTCTGGTATCATCCCTGCTCTAACCAAAGAGGGGTCCTTTGGCTTATTGCTTCCCATCTCTGCATTTCAGATTCTTTACTTACAGTAAGAGTATTGGATTAGAAGATGGGATTTTGTTTTACCCTCGTATTTTTAAAAAAATTTTTTTGTACTTTAGATGAAGGTTTATAGAACAAATAGTTCCTCATTAAACAGTCAGTACACATATTGTTTTATGACATTGGTTAACAACCCCACGACATGTCAACACTCTCCCTTCTCAACCTTGGAGGACCTTTTTTTTGGTGCAAATATACATAGCCAAAGTTATACCATTCTGAAAGTTTCTACATGTAAAATTCAGTGACATTGATTACATTCTTCCAGTTGTGCTGTTATTCTCACTATCCTTTTCCAAATTATTCCATCACCATTATCTTCAACTCACTGCCCCCAGGCTTCCCATCAAACCTTCTGAGTTGCTGTCGTCAATTTGATCTCACATAGATAATTTGTTTTTTGTTTTTTTTTATACCTTAGATGGTTTGCAGAACAAATAGTTTCTCATTAAACAGTTAGTACACATATTGCCCTATGACAATGGTTAACCCCATGACATGTCAACACTGTCCCTTCTCAACCCTGGGTTCCATATTACCAGCTGTCCTGTCCCATCCTGCCTTCTAGTCCTTGTCCCTGTGCCTCATTAGTCCCGTTTTGTTTTATGAGGCTGTCCAGTCCCGGGCTGAACAGTGAACTTCGGGACTGACTTCACCACTGAGCTAAAAGGGTGTCTGGGGGCCATACTCTCGGGGTTTCTCCAGTCTGTCAGGCCAGTAAATCTGGTCTTTTTTTTGTGAGTTAGAATTTTGTTCTACTTCCTTTTCCAGCTCTGTCCAGGACCCTCTATTGTGATCCCAGTCAGAGCAGTTAGTGGTAGTAGCCAGACACCATCTAGCTGTACTAGACTCAGTCTGGTGGAGGCCGTGGTAGCTGTGGTCCATTAGTCTTTGGAATAATCTTTTCCTTGTATCCTGTTCTCTTCATTCTCCCTTGCTCCCAAAGGGGTGAGACCAGTGGAGTATCTTAGATGGCTGCTCACAGGCTTTTAAGACCCTAGATGCTACTCATCAAGGTAGAATGTAGAACATTGTCTTTATAAACTGTGTTATGCCAATTGAGCTAGATGTTCCCCGAGACCATGGTCCCCACAGACTTCTGCCCAGCAGTTCAGTCCCTCAGGGAGTTTGGAAGTGTCTATGGAGCTTCTATGACCTTTCCTTGTACAAGTTGTGCTGGCTTCCCCAGTATTGTGTACTGTCTTACCCTTCACCAAAGTTACCACTTATCTATTGTCTATTTAGTGCCCCCCCATCTCTCGTAACCAACAAAAATTGTTTCTTTTTGTGTGTAAACTTTTACATGAGTTTTTACAGTAGAGGTCTCATACAATATTTGTCCTTTTGTGATTGACTTATTTCACTCAGCATAATGTCCTCCAGTTTCATCCATGTTATGAGATGCTTCACAGATTCATCATTATTCTTTATCTTTGCATAATACTCCATTGTGTGTATGTACCATAGTTAGTTTATCCATTCATCTGTTGATGGGCATCTAGGTTGTTTCCATCTTTTTGCTATTGTGAACAGTGCTGCAATGAAAATGGGTGCGCATATGTCTATTTGTGTGACGGCTCTTATTTCTTTAGGATATATTCCTAGGAGTGGGACTGCATTTTGTAGTGCTTTTTTTTTTTTGTGGTACTGATGCTTCCTTTGTTCCTCTTACTCTCCTGTGCTGAGTTCCTTTTGTTTGTGGATTTTTTTTTCATTTCTTTTGTTTTTGTAGGTTTTGTTTTTACTGAGACGTTGTATTTTTCTTCTTTATTTTGATGGGTAGGTTTGTTAACTTTCTTTGTGGTTACCTTGAAATTTACCCTTATCTTCCTAGGTTTGAAGCAGCCTATTATTACTTGGTATCACCTTGCCTTCCTCTCCATTAGAAGGTTCTATATCTGTACCGTTTATTCCCTCTTTTATTGTTCTGATGCTTTTGTCATTTACAGATTAACCTCTCTGGTTCCCTGTTGTAATTCTTTTGGTTTTGCATAGTCCTTAAGAGTTCATTTCTTAGGTTGGTATCTGGCTAGTACAATCCTGTGTCCTGTATTCAGCCTGTGGTCTGATATTGTTTGTTCTCAGATGGAAGGTCTTCCTTTAATGTCTTGTGATTTTGGTTTGGTTTTTACATAGTCCCTTAATTTCTGTTTATCTGGAAATGATCTAGTTTCACCATTATATCTGAACGAGAGTTTTGCAGGATATATTATTCTTTGGCTGGCAAATTTTTTCTTTCAAGGTTTTATATATGTCATCCCATTGCCTTCTTGCCTGCATGGTTTCTGCCGAATAATCTCAGCTTAGTCTTATTGTTTCTCCTCTGTATGTGACTTTTTGTTTTTCTCGAGCTGCTCTCAGGATTCTTTGTCTTTGGTTTTAGTGAGTGTCATTATGATTTGGTGATTTTCTTTTGGGGTCTATCCTACATGGAGTTCGTTGAGTTTCTTGGATGGTCAGCTTTTCATCTTTCATGATATTGGGGAAGTTTTCTGTCAGCAATTCTTCAATGATCCTCTCTGTGTTTTCTGTTTTCTCCACCTGTTCTGGAACTCCGATCACTCACAGATTTTTGCTTTTGATTGTATCCCACGTAATTCTCAGGGTTTCTTCATTTTTCTTCATTCTTTTTTCTGATTTTTCCTCAGAGTTGTAGCCAAGTGTTTGTCTTCAGTTTCGCTGATCCTATCTTCCATCGTTTCAAACCTACTCCTCAGCCCTTCTATGACACTGTCCATTTCTGAAATCTTGTTGTTTATCTTTTGGATTTCTAATTGTTGTTTTTGTATGATTTATAGTTGTGAATTTATTTTAGCATTTTGTTCCGGTATTATTTTCTTGAATTCTTCTATTTTTTGTCTGTATTTTCCATGAATTTGTCTGCCTTTTCCATGAATATGTCTATTTTTTCCTCATTTTTGTCTGCTTTTTGCTTCAAGTCTTGGATAATTCTGAATATTAGAGATTCGAATTCCCTATCAGTTAGGTATAGTGCCTTTTCTTCTACTGGAAGGTCATCTGGTGTTTTATTTTGGACACCTACTAGAACCATCCTGTCCTGTTTTTGTAAACGTTTTGATATTGTCTGCTGTCTTCAGGGCATTCAGTGGTTATTTTTCTCGTTTACTGACTGTAGATTCGTTCGTCTCATCCTGCTTTTTTGTTTTATTTGGTTATGTCTGAGCAGGTGGGCTGTGAGTTCTTTGTTGTTTGCTCATCTGTCGGCATGATACTTTTCACCTCCTCCAATAGGCAGGGTCAGTCATTCAGGTATGGTACAGCAGGGCAGGTCCAGCTGAAGGGGAGTTGCTGGGATGGGTTGTTTGTGGCACGTACTAGGCTGACAGTGCGGACCAGGAATCAGTGCAGGGCAGGTTCCAGTAGGCCATGCCTGTGCTGCTTGGGAGTGTGATGTTCAGCACATGGACCAGGCAGGCAGGAAGGAGGGAGTAGATTGTGATGTGTGGAGCTAAGATGGGTATGGGAAAGATGAGAAAGGAGAGAGAAACAGGAGCCAAAAACATATACACAAACAAAAACGAGTGCTAAGGGAGCTTGCTATTGGAGTGGAGAGATGAGAGACTGAGAAATGGGGAAAAGCAAAAATGAAAAAAAAGAAAAAGGGTAAAAGAGAAAAATGACTAAATCGAGAACTGGAAATGATGAAAGACAAAAAGGGAATAAGAGAGAGAAGAAAAGAAAACAAAGAAACAAAAAAAAAAAAAAAAAACAAGAAAAAAGAAATGCCCCCAGGGATGTCCCTGTGCATCTGTGCAGAGTAAGGGAGTAGCTTCCAAGCCGCATGGTACTGCCCAGCTAGAAGGGGCTCCCAAGCCAAGAAAAGAAAAAGAAAACAAACAAACAAATAAAAACAGAACAAATCAGAGCAAACAAACAAACAAAAAAGCCTTGGGGGGCGTCCCACCAGCGTGGCGGCAGGGGCCGGGAAGCAGTTTCACAGTCGAGCAGTTCTTCAAGGCATTTCAGGAGAAAGCTAAGATGGTGCACAGAGCCAGGTATTTGAGAGAAAGGAGGGGGAGGTGGTGAGAGGTAAGAAAGAAATCTAAACAAGCAGAAAAAAGCAACACCAGCAGCCAACAAAAGGCACTCAGGGATCCGGCCAGTGAGGGCAGGTGGAATCCAAGTGACACTGGGGTGAAGCTGGTGCTTCCCACCAAGAGATAGTGGCTGCAGGAAGCAGAGGAGGCTAAGTGGGGGTGAAGAAGGGTGGAGGGTGGGAAAGCCTATATCGCTGGTTACTGGTTGTTCTGTCTCCTGCTGGAAGCTCCATGAAGCTGCTTTCTCATACCCCCGTTCACTGATCTCTGATAGGAGACCAAGATGGCAGATCCATACTGCAGTAGCTGATAGGGGACCTCTGCATGTATCTCTCCTCGCTGTCTGTTCTCAGTCAGTTTCTTATTCCATTCGGTGCTTGGCTGAGTTCTTTATCTCTTCATTTGATGCTTAGGGTTTCAGGATTGATGTGTGACACTGTTTGACTTAGTTTTTCTGATCTTTGCTGTGGAGGGACGACATGGTGCTTATGACTATAGCACCATGTTGCCCAGAAGTCCCTCATATTTTTTGTTGTTGTTGATTGTTTGTTTTTAGAAGTGCACTTAGAGTATTGAAGCTCACCAATTGAAAAATGTGCCCCACTCTCTACCACTCCCTATTGTCTAGTGGCCAGCCTCACTCATTTAAATTCTGTGACTGGCACATTTCCTAAGGCTGGGCTTCCAGATTTAGTAAATTTAGCATAAGTATGTCCCATGTGGGGTCCTTCGGTGGTACAAATGGTTAAGCGCTCTACTACTAGCCAAAAGTCTGCTGGTTCAAACCCACCCAGAAGTGCCTCAGAAGACAGGTTTGGTGAACTGCTTTTGAAAGGTCACAGCCTTGAAAACCCTATGGAGCACAGTTCTACTCTCCACACATTATGTCACCAAGAGTCAAGATCAACTCAACAGCAACGAATAACAACAACGGCAACAAATGTCCCATGTAATAATTGGGACAAATTTATACTAAAAAAATTCACTGTTCATCTGAAATTTAAACATAACTGGGCATCCTGTATTTCATCTGGAAATCCTACAAATGTATTTGTGCTTGTGACACCTAGACTAGAGGATCTCTTAGGCATCTTTCAGCTCCAAAAGTTCATAAAGAATTTTATCCATTAATTTACTGGTTGCTGTTCATATACTCATTTTGCCCTCTGGGAAACACAGCTGGAGCCCTTGTAGGCCCAGGATCTATGTGGTTCATCTCAAAAAAAGTATTGCTAACAAAGATATACAGTCTAGCAGTCAAAAGTAAGTTCAGAATAGCTCAAATCCTTTACTTACATTTCTCTAGAACCACATAGGGGTCCAGGCACAGCCCCCTTCTCAGCCCTCTTGAGAAGACCCTTCCTTATCCATCCTTCTCCTCCATACTGGGGACTGAGTAAGAGCTCTCCACACAGTCATTCCTTCCAAAACTCTCTCAACTCACAGCCCTGAGTCACTTTCCTCCCCCTCTAGCCCTCTCATTCCTTTATTATGTTATAAACCTAGCTGCTCATTAGCTGAAAAGACTTTACTTTGGGTTGGCAAATAAATAGGGTTGGCAATTCCAGAATATTCTGCAATAGTCCTAGAGGATAAGAAAACACATAGACATATGTATGTTGATAATCTTATCTGAGCACAAGAGTGCTGGGTGGCCCAAACGGTTAAGTGCTCAGCTGCTAACTAAAGGGCAGTTCGCGTCCACCCAGCAGTGCCTTGAAAGAAAGTTTTGGCAATCTGCTTCTGAAAAATCAGCCACTGAAAATGCTGTGGAGCAGTTCTACTCTGATACACATGGGGCGCCATGATCCAGAGTCAGCTCAGAGGCAACTGATTTTTACCAGAGCATAGCGAAAACCATGTTCCTGCCTTCAAAAGCACTTACTATATACAGAAGGCATAAGACCTACTCAGTTAAACTAGTAGAAAATACAATTTCAAGATAGCAACAAACACCATCAGTGATGTAATTACCAAAGGAATAAAAATGCAAGAAGACATCAAGGCAACCTAAAGGAAGGCAGGACTATTTTCTCAGAAGGCCCCATATGATGCTGTTATGGCACTGTCCTCACCCTTACCACTTCGTTGTATGCTGGCCCAACTCCCACCCGTGGCACCTGCAACTCGTTGGTATTCCAAAGTCACTGGAATCTATTTTGCCTATACACATGGCAGCCACTGGAAGTGCCAGGGAATGAATGCCCCAGAAGAAGCCTACAACCAATGATTAATGAGAGCGGGTGTGTAAGTACCCCAGCTCCCTTCCCTCTAGTAGAATAAGTCTGAGTTCTATGTTCTACACAGTTCCCCAGAGCCGCCTACACCATCAACTTGCTTGACAATGACACCCTTGGTTTGCTCCTTCCCTGCCCTAGATCCCCTCCCCACTCCCCACCTCCCCTACCAGTGCTTCCAGGCAACACCTCGCAAATAAACTACTTGTGCTAGAATCCTTGTCTCAAGCTCT
Organism: Dugong dugon; assembly: GCA_030035585.1. Lineage (NCBI taxonomy): Eukaryota > Metazoa > Chordata > Mammalia > Sirenia > Dugongidae > Dugong > Dugong dugon. The sequence goes on from CM057478.1 coordinate 32,821,583, forward strand.
GCTTCAGGGGACGTCAGCCAAGACAGGCACTCATACTGTCAACAATGGCCAAGCTCCCCTCTGAGGTCACAGGAGGACACAGCCATGGATGCCCAGGTCTGGGGAAGATCCCAGAAGTCTGCTCAAAGAATATACTTCAGGTAGGTAGAACACCTGGTTAACTCCTTCCTACTTCAGGTAGGTACAATACGGGCTAACTTGTCTCTCTTTCAAGAGCATATATTTTTTTTTAATCTCAGTTTATATTCACAACAACCTGATTATACCAGAGACACCACGTTTTACAGATGGAGAAAATGAGGCTCAGAAAGACTCATGGCACTTCCCACCAATACAGACAGCATTTCTCCTCCTGGTTTTGCCTCCTCCCATTTCTGACTCTTTCTATTCCACAAAGAAGAAGCTGGGGTCATTGAAATGTAGCCCTCTAACATCACCTGTTAATTGGTGCTATTTGGGTTAACAATAACAACAACAAAAACAATACCTTACCAGTAAATAGCACTGACTCTGTGTCCGGCACTGTGGGAAGTACTCTTCACACACTGACCCATTCCAACCTCCCAACCACCTTCCGTGGCACCACTAATATCCTCATTTTACACATGAAGAAACTGAGGCACAGACTTTCCCAGTGACTTTCTCAAGGACACACAGCAGGGAAGTGAGGAGCCAGAACTCAAGCCCAAACCACCTGGCTCCAGAGTCCACAATCGTTAAGACACCGGCACAAAATGGACCACAGCCAAGTAAGCAATAACTAGTCCAGAATATAAAACAGGGATGGCAAGAAGCCATCCACTAACTAGACTTCGCCTCAGACGCAGCTATCCAAAGGCCAGGTAATAGCCTGCAAGCTCCTCACCTGAGGGACGAATTAACCTCAAAAGTTGTTCAGAGGTTCCAAACAGGGAAACAACACACCTCAAACCTCACTGGTCTGAAACCCATGCTGAGGGATTCTTGCACATTTCCCATTACCCGTCACCATCGAGTTGATTCCGACTCATAGCGACCCTACAGAGACCCTACAGGACAGAGCAGAACTACCCCACAGGGTTTCCTACTTTATCCTGGATGGAAAAACACCATAAATGAGGAAGGTGCTTGCTCTCACCCCCAACCAACCAAATCTGTTGCCCTCGAGTCAATTCCAACTCATAGCGACCCTATGAGACAGAGTAGAACTGCCCCATAGGGTTTCCAAGGTTGTAATCTCTACGGAAGCAGACTGTCCCGTCTTTGTCCTGCAGAGCCGCTGGTGGGTTCAAACCACCAATCTTTTGGTTAGCAGCCCAGTGCTTAACCAGTGTGCCACCAGGGCTCCTTCTCCTGCCCTCAGTGCCTACAAAAATCTCACAGGCCAGACAGAGGAGGGAACTAGCTACCACCAACCTGTCCTGGGGAAACCCTGGTGGTGTAGTGGTTAAGTACTACAGCTGCCAACCAAAAGGTCAGCAGTTTGGAATCCACCAGGCGGCCCTTGGAAACTCTATGGGGCAGTTCTACTCTGTCCTATAGAGTGGCTATGAGTCGGAATCGGCTCAACGGCAACGGGTTTGGGTTTTTTTTGTTTTTAACCTCTTCTGAACCTCTAAGATGCTTTGTAACTTCAGTCTCGTGATTTATGAAAGAATTCAAGCTGCTTCTCGTTTTATCCACCTCTTTCCACCCACCACTAGTGGGGACTGGGATGTGTTGCATTTCTAAACTACCTGACCCTATAATTTTCTGATGATATATACGTATGTGATGCCTAACACACTGACCAGCCCTGTTCGGTGCCTCCTGCCTCTGAGGAAGACTTCCAGGGCAATCTCAAGGCGAGAAGTAAATCTGGAAATCTTGTCAGCTTTTTGCTCACACCACTTGGCCTTCTTGTAACTTACTTCTGCTCAGCTGACCTCAAAATTGCCTGTGTCACTGACACATGTGCAAACGCTGTTATTACAGCTCTAAGCGAGGGCTGTCAGCTACAACCCTAACAAACATACGCTTCCTGACGGGAAGGGGGAAAACTCTGAATGCTGACGAGATGGCAGAGCCAAACTGGGTCCCTGTTCAGCTGGAGGAGTCTGTGGGAACCAGAAGAGTCACGTTTTACTTGCCTCTGTTTTCACTAAGATCATGGCCACCAGGCCACTCTGCTGGACACTCCAGGTTTGGGCTGGTTCTGTGAGCCCCATTTGGAGTTCCAGCTTTGATGGGATCTGAGTCATCCTGCCCCTAATGGACACAGCCCTGTAATGTTCTCTTGTCCCATACAGAGAGGGAAGGTGTGGTGGGAGGAGGTGGGTGTGGGGAGGGAACCCCACAGCGTGAAGTGAAAGAAGTGAAGTGGGCATTCAACACATCTCTCAGCTCCAGCAGAAGTTCTGTCCCCTGGGGGTGCCACACAATAAAGGGGCAATAATGACAAGGAGTGTGGAGCCTGGGAAGAGCTGGGTGGTGGGGGGTCACACAGGGATACTGGTCCTCTTCTCGCAATATGACCTTGCGCCAGTCACCTTTCCGCTCTGAACCTAGGCTTATCTGTAATAATTGCTAAATACTAATAGTAATCATGGGCTATGTATGTCCTCTCATTTAGCTGTATTGTTTTATGTAACGATCCAGTAATAGCTCTACAAAGTATGCATTAGTATGAAATGTGTTTTTACAGATGAGAAAACTGAGGCACAGGGACGAAAAGTAACTTTCCCAACTGTTACAAAGCTGGGGCTGGAACTAGGTAATCAAACCCCAGACCCGTGTTCCTAACCATCCCACTATACTGCCTTCCTTGTAAAATAGGGGTTTGAGCTGGAGCAGGGGTTCCTAACCTAGAGTCCGTGGATAATGTGCTTCTGTGGGTCCTTTGAGCCTCTGGAAACGAACTGAAACAGCTGCAACACAGGCATTTTTCCACGTTCATAGATTGCAGCAGATTCTTAGAGGGGTTCCTAACCCCCAAATAAGATCTTGAAGCCACAGCCACCAAACTGGATGGCCTGTGATGTTTCCCCACCTTCTATCATTGAAGTCTCATCTCTGAGAGATCTAGGACTTGGTGTATCAGTGCATGGTGTATATGGTTCCTGTTCCACCTCTTGCTGTATCTTCTCTCCCAGCTCTGATGCCCCCCATCCTAACTCACCGAACTCTCCTCCACCCCCTGCAGAAAATGCTTGGTCTCTGAAGCAATCTTTCATGTCCCTGCCTCTGGTCCCCAGCCTCCATCACCCTTTTAATCCCTGCCTCCATCCCTGCCACCCAGGAGGTACTTCTGACCTTGTTCAGGTGGGAGGACCACGGCTTTAGGTGTTACAGGTGTGCCCTGAGCCTCTCCCACACCTGCACTCACTTCCCCTTCCCATCACCCAGTACTAGCCGGGACCTCTGGCAAGTCTCTTGGTCTCGACGTTCTCACCTGTGGGGTAAGAGCACTACTAATGCTGGCCTCGCCGGCCACTGGGAGGAGTAAATGAGGTAGCGTCCCTGCACATGGACACTGTTCAATAACTGTTAACTATTATTATCATTATCATCATCATGGTCGCCAGTATCCATGCATCCCTCTTGTCCTGTATGCACCTCTCCAATTCTCTCACCTCCTCGCTTTCCAGACACCCCTTGTCCACACTTTATTCTGATATCCAGTTCTCCTGCTCCTCAAAAGAGGGTGTTCTTGTTCTTCAGAAAAGAGCACAGGAAGAAACAGATAGTCTTCACAAAACCCCCTTTGAATACCTTGCCCTGGATACCGTCTGCAGTTGTCATTTTCCTTGCTAACATAGCATACCCTTTGTTTTCTCTGAGCAGGGATACTCAGATTGTGGTGTGCGTGAGAACGGCCTGCGGGATTTGTTTAAGAAAGCAGAATCTCCTTCCATGCTGATGTAACAGGCATCTATGATTCGGATGCATCCGGTCTATGAAACGTGTTGAGAAACGCCATCTAGCAGAATCTGGGTCTATCCTGCCTGCCAGGCGCCAGCGCACTCACCCAGGGATGCATCCCCTCCCCATTGGCTGGAGACTCCCCAGTCTTCTGGTTCAGACAATGTGGTCACCATATGCCCAGTACCCAATGGGCTGGGGATGCTGGGTAAATGTTATTACAACGATAACAGCGATTCTGCTTATGATAACGATGATGCAAATCTGTATTAAATGACTTTAAACTGCTGATACCTGCCCTTTTACCACTGAAAAAGAAGAAAGGGATGCAAAATTGTCACTTGAGCCGGCAGCTGCGGTTCATCTGAACTTCATCTTTCCTGCTATCATCTTTATTAGCAGCATTTTCTTCTTATGAGTACGTTTTGGACTACCAGGTGTTTTAAATTTTTGTCTTGTTCGCTTGCTTACATGAGGAAATTCACATTGAGACTGATGCATTAATAAGAACCTAGTGGGGAATGGACGGCAGAGTCTCCTCCCTTTAGGAGGAGTCTCTGTCCTAGCTTGTGTCTTTTCCCCAGTTATTGCTGCAGTTCCTCAACACGCCACTAGGAGTTGATCTTGGTAGCATTATCTGTGCAAGGCAGCCACAGAAGGTCTCCACTTCTCTTTCAACTCCCCGAGAGAACAGAACTCAGTGTTATTGCTTCCTGAGCTCCCCCCAGGGCAAGAACGGCAAGGACTCACAGACTTCCTATTCTTGCAAAATGCACTTTCGACGTTGGTCTGGGAAAGAAAGGAGAGAAAGAGGGAGCAGTCTCTAGGTGGGACACCACAAAGTCCAGAAATGCCCCACACTAAGGGGTCTCCTCTGGTACAAGTTGCAGTGCAGTGTCAGTGCCAGCCACTGACACTAGGTATGAGCTCAATGCATGATGCTAAGAGGGGCTGTAAGCCCAAAACAGCCCACGAAGGAGGAATCGCTCTTACCCCACACATTGGGGCTCAGAGAACTTTAGGAAAGTTGCAAGAACCAACTGCTAGTTAGAGTGTGTTGTGGATTGAACTGTGTTTACTAAAAAGATGTGGTGAAGTCCTAACCCCTGTACCTGTGAACGTGACGTTGTTGGGAAACAGGATCTTTGAAGCAGGGCTTCAAACCAGTTTGTTGAAGGTTGAACCCCTGCTGAGAATTTGCATTTCCACCCCAGATATACTGGATCAGAATCTACATGTTAACCAGATCCCCAGGTGATTCTTATGTATAATAAATTTTGAGAACCACTGCTATATTAGTGGAGCCCTGGTGACGCAGTGGTTAAAAGTTCAGCTGCTAACCAAAAGGTCGGCAGTTCGAATCCACCAGTCTCACCTTGGAAACCCTATGGAGAAGTTCTACTCTGTCTATAGGGTCACTATGAGTTGCAGTCGACTTGATGGCAAGAGGTTTGGTTTTGGCTTTGGTTGTTGGCTCTACTAGTGGTTCTCAGGGGCCCTGGTGGTGCAGTGGTTAAGTGTTCAGCTGCTAACCAAAAGGTTGGCAGTTCAAATCCACCAGCTGCTCCTTGCAAACCCTATGGGGTAGTTCTACACTGTCCTATGGGGGGGGTCACTAAGAGTTGGAATCGACTCGACGGCAGTGGGGTTGGTTTAGTGGTTCTCAGAATTGGTCCCTAACTAGCAGCATTACCATCACCTGGGAACTTGTTGGAAATGCAAATTCTCAGCACAGGTTCCAACAGGAAGGAACCAGTTCAAAGCCCTGCTTTGAAGATGTTGTCAGTTAACATGAGGTCATACTGGAGTAAGGTGGGTCCTAATCCTGTATGAGTGGTATCTTATAAAAGAGGAGAAGAGACACAGAGACCAGGAGACACAGGGATGACAGCCATGTGATGACAGAACCAAATGCAGCTGCAAGCCAGGGAATACCAAGAATTGCCAGGAGCTGCTCGAAGCTGGGGGATAGCCCTCAGAAGGAGTCAACGCGGCCGATGCCCTGATTTGGACTCCAGCCTCTGGAAGTGTCAGCCTACGCATGTCTGTTGTTATAAGCCTCCCAGGCTACCCAGTCCCAGAACACTAAGATAGGAGGCCCCTGGTCCTGAGCCACATTGCCAACTCTAGCTACCAGAGCCAGGTGCCATCAACACTTCCCACTAGTAACAACGGGTGTGCCCAGGTACAATGATGGTGAAGGGGGGATACCTCTGTGCAGCCTGGAAGAAAAGGTAGGGCGATAAGCCTTTCCGGGGAAGCTCCGGCACCTTATCCTCGTCTCTGGAGTCTGTGGGTGGCCTGTCCAAGCTCATCTCATCTCTGCAAACATCTGGGCCAGAACAGGAGGAAGCAGATCTCAGCTTTTTTCATGTGTTATTGGAGGCTTTGGGAGAGAGGCTCTCTGGGGGAGGCTGAAATGAGGTGGGGGATTACCGTGGGATCCCATTTACTCAGGCAATCCTGCAAAATGAGAGGTAACCTCAGCCCACCCCACCCGAGCTGCCTCTCTGGGGCAGAATCAGTCTTAAGAAGCTGCTTTACTGATAAGGGTTAATCCATGGCTAAAGGGGCGGTATGAGGAGTAATTAACATTCCTTGACTCAGTTTCCCTTTGGCTGCACAGTGCTCACTCGACGCCAGAAACCCCCATTTGCTGTAATGTGCACGTGGGCTGACGTCCTTTGGTTCAGCATTCTCAAGCAGAATTTGTCTAGCTCATTCGTGCTGGGCTGAAGCTAAGGCGTTAGCTGGTGTGTAGCAGAGTCTAGAGGAAGCCCCCATCGTCCCACCTTCCTGCCCTAAAACAGCTAATCCTGAGGCACAAAAACACTGCAAGTCAGCAGAATGCACTGTTAAAGGATTTTCTACAATGGTCCACAAAACGAAAATAGAATAAGAAGCCATTTATGTGGATTAAGATCCTGGATATTGAAAGGAAGACAGATATTTTCTAAGTGACAGTCAAAAACAGACCCAAAACGTCTTATCTAATTAAGGAAATTCTAAAACAGATCCAAAACGTCTTATCAGGGAAATTCTAAAATGGGAAGGCAAAAGAAAACTCCAGAATGCAAAACTCAAGAACACCCCAAACAACGTCTAACGAAAAATAAAATGGAAGAAGGAAGCGGACCATGGCAGGTCTTAAATGGAGGCATGGTCTCTGCATACCTGGAGTTCTGCATCCTTATGAAACTGATTTTGTCTGAGAAAGGAGGATGGGGCGGGGAGGGGATACACTGGGAAATCGAATCTGAACTGATATGAAGCAAAGAAGATGGCGTGCCCTTTAGACTACGTTCAAGCCCTCTCCTTTAAACGAATGGATTCTTTTACAGTGCCTGATTCCAGATTATCTTCTATAATTGCATTATTCTGAGATTTAGCAGGATAAAATGACCCAGCTTAGGTGCAATAATCAATAGCAGTTGTAACAACAGCCTTGTGTGCAAACTCGCTGCCATTCTGCCTACTTCATTATTCCAGGACTTGCTCCCTTCTCTGTCAGGAATACAAACACAAGGGCTCCTGCTGTCTGGCACACTCTCCCCTCATCCTCACCACTGGTGAAATGACAAGTTGCCTGTATTTTCCCAGCCTGCTTTCATCTGACTCACCACACAGGCCTGTTACCATCGCCTCTAACAGCTGCTGCCAGGGCAGACGTCTTCAGAGCCAGCTTGATGTTCCCTTTGCTCCGTCCATTTCATAACTCCTACTTACGCAGCCTGTACTATGGAACAAGTTCCCACTTTCCTAGGAAGGAAAAGGTTTTCCTCTGTTTGTCCACACAGAGCACTTATTACATCTTAATTCCAGATGAGAAATGTCAATAAACAGGGGGCATTTCAGTTGACCGAGGCCATGGTGAGTCAGATTTAAGGGAAATGGAAGAGATGGGGCAAGTGACAACAGAGAGGTAAGGCCTACAGTCGGCATAGCTAGCATTCTGTGAGTGCAACAGGCAGAGAAGCACTTACATGCTGATCTTAACTTTATCTTCACAAATTTGTTGTTGTTGTTAGCAGCCCTCGAGTCAGCTGATTCATTGTGACCCCATGTACAATGGAACAAAACATTGCTTGATTTTCTGCCATCTCCATTATTAGCTGTGGATTGGACCATTGTGATCCATGGGGTTGTCACTGGCTGTAGATTGCCAGGCCTTTCTTCCTAGTGCATCTTAGTCTGGAAGCTAAGAAACCTGTTCAGCATCATAGCAACACATAAGCCTCCACTGACACATGGGTGGTGGCTGCGCATGAGGTGTATATGCCAGTAATCGAACCCAGGTCTCCCACATGGAGTGCGAGGATTCTACCACTGCTTAATCTGCTCATCTCTAAAATGGCATTAATCCCAAATATCTCTCACAGATGGTGGAAATGAAATGAGATAGAAGATATAAGAGTTCCTGGAGCAAGCTGAAGAAATATTATTTTAACTATAAGATATAATTATAGAGGTAAGGCATGCTCCATATACAGAATTGGGGGTGGGGAGGGACAGCGAAGTACAAAGGAGGCAACAAAAATGGCCAGAACCCCATTCTGATATTGAAATTGCATGAATCGAAAGGTGGAGACAGGAGTTTACCGCAGGGCCCTGTATGAGATAAGCAGTGAGTGCAGGCCTGGGGTTTGTGCGTGAGTTCCCGTGAACAGAGAGAGTTCCCGCGCAGAGAGAGGCTTACCTGTGCTTTCCCAAACGTTTGAATTATTCACAATTATAAAAAAAGATGTTAAAATTAATTTTATGATATGTTAATTTTAAAACAAAAATATTATAAATGGCAAAATAAAAGGCTAGGGCACCCCCATTCTTGTTCTCATAGAGAGGCATCCTGGAGCATGTTGACGAAGGGTTTCTGTTCTGATATAGTAAAGGCTTCATGAGACGTAATACCTTCCAGAATCATCAGAGTCCTGAAACCCTCCTCATGTGTCCAGCGTTCTTGCAAAGAGTGACTCTGAACCTCAGCTTCTTGAGCCCAGCCATGGCCAGGACATGGGGTGGGAGTGAACACTATTGCTGGGGCACCCTTTTCTGCTGAGAGGTGGTAACAGCAGCTGCTCATCAGTGAGCTCTGAGGATGCGTCAAGCACCAGGCTTAAGGACTCAGAACACATGGTCTCCCTCACTCCTCACACACAATTATGAGCAATGGAATATTACTTCCCCACCACCCATCTGTCAGTGGGCACATGACAACAGAGAGGTAAGACCTGTGATGGCTTCCACAGTGTTGTGATGCTGGAACCTGTGACATCAATATTTCAAATACCAGCAGGGTCACCCAAGATGGACAGGTTTCAATGGAGCTCCAGGCTAAGACAGACTAGGAAGAAAGGCCTTGTGATCTACTTCTGAAAACTAGCCAATGAAAACCCTACGGATCACAACAGAATATTGTCTGATACAGTACTGAAAGGTGAGCCCCCAGGTTGGAAGGCACTCAAAATGCACAGTGGCCACAACAATAGACTCAAGCACACCCATGACCAAGAAGGCGCAGGACCAGGCACTGTTTCACTCTGTTGTACACGGGGTCACCATGAGTCGGAGCCAACTCAACAGCAAGCAACAACAACATTACTTCTATTTTACAGGTAAGGTCCCTCCTGTTAACTAACCAGCCCAAGTTGACACAGCTAGTTAAGTGGTGAAGCTGGGATGTGAAGGCAGGTCTGTCGGTACTTAAAGGGTTGAACCATTGACAGGAGTTCTGGTTAAAGAGCTCACGTCCAATGCTAACCTGAGAGACTGACAGATCCTAACCTGAGGCTCCCTCAATCGGCTCCCTCTCTCGATCCCTCCTTCCCCTACTCCAACCTGCACTTTGAAGCCTTTGAGGAGACAAGCCATATGTCTCAGTCCCTGTCACAGCTCCGTGACACTGTAGGTGCTGAGTGATTCTGATTCCCTCCTGGAGGACATTTGCATCTTTGGGGCTGTAAGATCCCAGCCAGCAGGTATCACACACAGATTTTGTTTCTCTGTTTGCTTTCACTTCCATCACAGGCTAAATGGTTCCTCCTGGGATAGATGTAAGGTTTAGGACTAACTAAGACAAGGAAGAATGGGAATTCTAGAACACAGTGGGAATTCCAGAACAAGGCATTGGGATTGGAGGAAGACACATTAACAACCTGTGATATGCAGGTGACACAAACTTGCTTGCCGAAAGCCAAGATGACTTGAAGCACTTACTGATGAAGATCAAAGACTACAGCCTTCAGTATAGATTGTACCTCAACATAAAACAAAAATCTCACAACTAGACCAATAAGCAACATCATGATAAACAGAAAAGATTGACGTTGTCAAGGATTTTTTTTTTTTTAAGATTTTTTTTTTTTAGTTGTGCTTTAGGTGAAAGTTTACAGCTTGTGATCTACCTCTGAACCTAGCCGATGAAAACCCTATGGATCACAACAGAATATCATGTGATACAAAAATTTATACATGTATTGTTATGTGACCCTAGTTGCAATCCCTAGTTGCACACTCTCCCTTTCCACCCTGGGTTTCCCGTGTCCATCCAAACAGCTCCTGTCCCCTTCTGCCTTCTCATGTATCTGCTTGAACTAAGAAGCACACTCTTCACAAGTATTATTTTATGTTTTATAGTCCAGTCTCATCTTTGCCTAAAGAGCTGGCTTTGGGAATGGTTTTAGTTCTGGGTTAACAGAGTCTGGGGGTCATGTCTTCGAGGGTTCCTCTAGTCTCAGTCAGACCATTAAGTCTGGTCTTTTTACATGAATTTGAATTCTGCACGCCACTTTTTTCCTGCTCCATCGAGTACTCTCTGTTGTGTTCCTTGTCAGGGCGGTCACCGGGGGTAGCCAGGCACCATCTAGTTCTTCTGGTCTCAGGCTGATGGAGTCTCTGGTTTATGTGGGCTTTTTGTCTCTTGGGCTAATACTTTCCTTGTGTCTTTGGTGTTCTTCATTCTCCTTTGCTCCAGGTGGGCTGCGACCAATTGATGCATCTTAGATGGCCGCTTGCAAGCTTTTTTAAGACCCCAGACGCCACTCACCAAAGTGGGATGCAGAACATTTTCTTAATAAGCTTTGTTATTCCAATTGACCTAGATATCCCCTGAATGCATGGTCCCCACATCCCTATCCCTGCTACTCTGTCCCTCAAAGTGTTTGACTGTATTCAGGTAACCTCTTAGTTTTTGGTTTAGTCCAGTTGTGCTGACTTCCCCTGTATTGTGTGTTGTCTGTCCCTTCACCTAAGATAATTCTTGTCTACTATCTAGTTAGTGAAATTCCCTCTCCCTCCCTCCCCACCTTTGTAACCATCAAAGAATGTTTTCTTCAGTGTTTAAACCTTTGTTTGAGTTCTTATACTAATGGTCTCATACAGTATTTGTCCTTTTGTGACTGACTAATTTCACTCAGCGTAATGCCTTCCAGATTCATCCATGTTGTGAGACGTTTCATGGATTCATCATTGTTCTTTATCATTGCATACTATTCCATTGTTTGTATATACCATAATTTGTTTATCCATTCGTCCATTGATGGGCACCTAGGTTGTTTCATCCTTTTGCTATTGTGAACAGTGCTGCAGTGAACATGGGTGTGCCTATATCTATTCGTGTGACAGCTCTTATTTCTCTAGGATATATTCCAAGGAGTGGGATTACTGGAATGTATGGTACTTCTGTTTCTAGCTTTTTAAGGAAGCGCCAAATCGATTATCAGAGTGGCTGCACCATTTTACATTCCCACCAGCAGTGGATAAGTGTTCCAGTCTCTCCACAACCTCTCCAACTTTTATTATTTTGTGTTTTTTTCAACTACTGCTAGCCTTGTTGGGGTAAGACGGTATCTCATTGTAGTTTTGATTTGCATTTCTCTAATGGCTAATGACTGTGAGCATTTCCTCATGTATCTGATAGCCACCTGAATGTCTTCTTTGGTGAAGGGTCTGTTCATATCCTTTGTCCATTTTTTAATTGGGTTATTTGTCTTTTTGTTGTTGAGGTTTTGCAGTATCTTAAAAATTTTAGAGATGAGACCTTGATTGGATATGTTGTAGCCAAAATTTTTTTCCCAGTCTGTAGTTGGTCTTTTTACTCTTTTGGTGAAGTCTTTTGATGAGCGTAAGTGTTTGATTTTTAGGAGCTCCCAGTTATCTAGCTTCTCTTCTGATGTTTGTGCATTGTTACTTATGGTTTGTACTCTGTTTATACCATGTATTAGGGCTCCTAGCATTGTCCCTATTTTTTCTTCCATGATCTTTATATTTAGGTCTTTGATCCATTTTGAGTTCACTTTGTGCATGGTGTGAGGTATGGGTCTTGTTTCAGTGTTTTACAGATGGATAACCAGTTATGCCAGCACAATTTGTTAAAGAGACTGCCTTTTCCCCAACTAATGGACTTTGGGCCTTTGTCAAATATCAGCTGCTCAGAGGTGGATGAATTTATGTCTGGATTCTCAATTCTGTTCCACTGTCTACATATCTGTTATTGTACCAGTACCAGGCTGTTTTGACTACCGTGGCAGTATAATAGTTTCTAAAATCAGGTAGTGGGAGGCCTCTCATTTTGTTCTTCTTCTTCAGTAATGCTTTACTTATCCAGGGCCTCTTCCCTTTCCATATGAAGCAAGTGATTTGTTTCTTCATCTTGTTAAAAAATGTTGTTGGAATTTGGATCGGGATTGCATTGTCACTGTAGATTGCTTTGGGTAGAATTGATATTTTCACAATGTTGAGTCTTCCTATTGATGAGCAAGGTATGTTTTTCTACTTAGGCAGGTGTCTTTTGGTTTCTTGCAGTAGTGTCTTGTAGTCTTCTTTGTATAGGTATTTTATGTCTCTGGTTAGATTTCTTCCTAAGTATTTTATCTTCTTGGAGGCTACTGTAAATGGTATTGATTTGGTGATTTCCTCTTCAAGGTTCTCTTTGTTGGTGTAAAGGAATCCAACTGATTTTTGTATGTTTATCTAGTATCCTGAAGCTTTGCTGAAATCTTCTATTTCCAGTAGTTTTCTTGTGGATTCTTTGGGATTTTCTGTGTATAAGATCATATCGTCTGCAAATAGAGATACTTCAACTTCTTCCCTAGCAATTTGGATGCCCTCTATTTCTATCTCTAGCCTAATTGCTCTGGCTAGGACCTCCAGCACAATGTTGAATAAGAGCGGTGATAAAGGGCATCCTTGTCTGGTTCCCGCTCTCAAGGGGAATGCTTTCAGACTCTCTCCATTTAGGATGATGTTGACTGTTGGCTTTGTATAAATGCCTCAAGGATTTCATTTCATTTGGCTCCACAATCAACACCCAGGGAAGAAGCAGTCAAGAAATCAAACAACGTATTGCAGTTGGCATAACTGCTGCAGAAGACCTCTTTAAAGTTTTGAAAAGCAAAAATGTCACTTTGAGGACTAAGGTGCACTTGACCCAAGCCATGGTGTTTTCAATCGCCTCATATGCATGCGAAAGTTGGACAATGAATAAAGAAGACTGAAGAGGATTTATGCCTTTGAATTGTGGTGTTGGTGAAGAATACTGAATATACCATGAACTGCCAGAAGAATGAACACATCTGTCTTGGAAGAAGTACAGCCAGAATGTTCTTTAGAAGCAAGGATAGACAGACTTTGTCTCATGTACTTTGGACATGTTATCAGGGGACCATTCCCAGGAGAAGGACATCATGCTTGGTAAAGTAAAGGGTCAGCAAAAAAGGAGGACCCTCAATGAGATGAACTGACACAGGGACTGCAACAATGAGGTCAAACGTACAAACGATCGTGAAGATGGTGCAGATTGGGCAGTGTTTCATTCTATTGTATGTAGGGTTGCTATGAGTCAAAACCAATCGACGGGACCTAACAACAACAAAGACAAGGAATCTTGGACAAACATGGGCTCTACCCTGGACCTGCCAGGGTTAAAACTGCTGAGGAGCAGTGTATGAGAAATTATTTTTCAAACTGCAAAGTGTTATCTAAACAAGGAGAGATGTGAACATGTAACTGCTGTTTGCTAATATCCATAACTTTAGGTCCTCTGAACACTTGGTTTTGCCCAGCATCCCAACACTGGAAAATGTGGGTTAGTGCTTTCAACATTGGTTTTGGTGTCTCTTGATTATCTGGAAAAATTGGTCCTAAAAAGACTGAAAAATTTATCTGAGAAGTCAACCTCATGGGGCTCAATGACTTTTTGGTTTGGTGTCAGAATGATAGGCCCCAAGGGACAACTCTGACTCAGGCTGAATGGCCAAGTTATCAGACACAGACTTAACGTGAAACCACAGAGCTGGAGGGGTGGAGGTAATGCATCAGGCAGGAACAAGCAACTCCCAAGCTCGGGGCTGACAGGTAAAAATGAAGGCTTATTTCTTGTTCACATGATGTGTCCATTCTACGTCAGCAGAAGGATCTGCTCATTGAAGCTACTCAATGACTCAGGCTCATGAATGGCTGCCATCTTGAATGTTCCAATTGGCCTGCCAAACAAAAGGGGTTTCACTGTAGCAATTAAGTGCCCCAACCCAGAAGTGACCATTTCTTTCTAGTTCATGAGTCACTGACCTAAAGGAGTCAGAGGTCCCCACCCAACCCCAAGGGGGCAAGAAATGCGATCCTACCAAGTACCTGGAGGGGGAGCTATTGGGACAAATGCTTACCACATATAGCAAATAGATTGCTGACTGACTCTTAGTGGTTCATGGAGAACTGGGTTGAGAAGGATTCTGAGGTCAACAGGAGAACATGTGGTGGTCTGGGGTAAGTGCTGGTGTGGGGCTTCATGTGCTGTGGAGGTGCCACCCCTTGCCAAGTCCCACATCCTCATTTTGCTGGTAACACAATGGGTCCCAGAGGGAAAAGGCTTGTGCAAGGTAACAAAGCTAGTTAGTGGCAGAGTAAGACTAGAATCCAATCTCCCAGTCCCTCCCAACTTAAACATGTTACTAATTCTATGACTCAGCTGGAAAATCAGACACTTTAAGAGTTCATTTTCCTTTTCCTGTTACATAGCAAGAAATTTTTCTGTTGTTAAAAAATAAAATAGAGAGACAGGGCCAAGATGGTGGAGTAGACAGATGCTTCCAGTGGACCCTCTTACAACAAAGACCCGAAAAAACAAGTAATTCAATTATACGTGGCAATCTGGGAGCACTGAACAGCAAAGGCAGAGTTGAGGAACCGGACTGAGTGGCAGGGGGAGGGAGAGACAGTTCAGAAGCAGCGAGGAGTTGCCAGACCTGACCCAGTGAGAGCCTCAGCATTTCAGGCCTGATCAGCTCGGGGGCGAGCAGGGAGGTGGGCAAGCAGCTGTGCTCAGGAGGCGTGTTTTCCTCACCAGGAGAGACCCACCATCAGAGACTCTACACGGCCACCCAGAACCAGTAAGAAGCAGCCCTCCACGAAAGATGAGTACTTGCGTACGGCTTGCCGCGCAGATCAAAAACACCCCCCTTAGGGAAAAACCTCTCTCCCATTTACCTACCTGCTCCCAGCTCTGCACTGGGTCCTGGAGCAGCTTCAGCAATTGCCGACTTACCTGGGCCTGAAGCAGGATCCGTCACACGCCTGGAGCCATTCTCCCGGTCTTGGAGAGTGAACAAATTAACAAACGGGAAAAAATAAACTGCTGGCTCCCCTAAGCCAGGAAACCAGGGTAGGTACAGCTTCTTTGCCTAGGCAAATGCATAAGGGATCCACGGACTTTGAGTGCCTTTCCCCCTGCATAGACTAATCTAAACAGTGGGCCAATCTAAACAGTGTAGGCCCTCATTACCATAATACAACAGCATATATACCGGAACTCTAACTTCAACAGATTCAGCTGTGAAGTGGCAGGTTCTTGACATCTGACACTGCTCTGCCCATTAAGCAGGGTCTTCACCTACCCACATCAGGGGCCTAAGGACTGGTGGCTCCACCCATGCCACCTGCAATAGGGGCCCATGAAAAAGAGGTGCCCCGCAGTCCTTACAGCCAACACCATTAGGTGCTTATATTCCGGCTGCAAAACCTACCAACATACGCGCTCTAGGGAACAGGGACACGACTTGCTACTGGACACTCGGGGGAGGCTGTCAGCCCCCTGCCTTGCTCAGACTGTGTCCCCCTGCTGCAGCCAGATGCCTGTGCCTACATCAATCACCCATGCCTGTCTAGCACTGTAAGTGACAGCCTACACCACACACTTGGTGGCTATCTACCTGAGCACCTGAGCTGAATCCGTACAGGAGGAATGGGCAGACTCCTGAGCTCACATACCTAGTAACAGATCTAACTACCTAGTGACGGGACGTTAGAGCTTCAAAGGTGCCAATAAACAAACTAGCTCATACAAGCAGCCTATTTGGGCATATCAAAACAAAACAAGAAGCTAGGACACAATAATCAAACATTAAATAAATAAATGTAATAATTTATTCATTGCTCGGAGACAACAGTCAATATCAAATCACATAAAGAGGCAATCCATGATGGCTTCAGCAAGCTCCCAAAATAAAGAATCTAGAAATTTTCCGCAGGAGGAAAATTTCTTGGAATTACCAGAGGAAGAATACAAAAAATTAATATACAAAACTTTTTGAGAAATTAGGAAGGAAATTAATCAAAACGCAGAACATGCAATAGAGGAAATTAAAAAGATTAGAGAAGAGCACAATGACAAATTTAACATACAGAGAGAGCAATCAGAAATCCAGAAGATTAACAATAAAATTTCAGAATTAGACAACTCAATAGAAAGTCATAGGAGCAGAATTGAGGCAATGGAAGTCAGAATTAGTGAGACTGACGATAAAGCACTTGACACCAACTTATTTGAGGAAAAATCAGATAAAAGGATTAAAAAACATGAAGAAACCCTAAGAATTATGTGGGACTCTATCAAGACAAATAACCTACAAGTGATTGGAGTACCAGAACAAGGGGGGATAACACAAAATACAGACAGAACTGTTGAAGATTTGTTGGCAGAAAACTTCCCTGATATCGGGAAAGATGACAAGATATCTATCCAAGATGCTCATCGAACCCCACATAAGGTAGATCCCAAAAGAAAGCCACCAAGTCATATTATAATCAAACTTGCCAAAACCAAAGATAAAGAGGGAATTTTAAGAGTGACTAGGAATAAACGAAAAGTCATCTACAAAGGAGAGTCAATAAGAATAAGCTCGGACTACTCAGCAGAAACCACACAGGCAAGAAGGCAATGGGATGCCAAATACAAAGCCTTGAAGGAAAATAAAAACTGCCAGCCAAGAATTATATATCCAGCAAAACTCTATCTCAAATATCATGGCAAAATTAGGGCATTTCCAGATACACAGAAGTTTAGGGAATTTGCAAAAACCAAACCAAAATTACAAGAAATACTAAAGGGAGTCCTCCGGTTAGAAAATCAGTAACATTAGACAACAACCCAAGACTAGAACACAGGACAGAGCAACCAGATATCAACCCAGACAGGGAAGACACAAAAGTAAATCAAAGCTAAAACACCGAAAATAGGGTAGCAGATGTCAATATGTAAAAGATGACAACATTAAAACAAAAAAGAGGGACTTAAAAAATGTAGACATAGATTTTTCAAATGGAGAGAAAGTCAGGGCAATATAAGGAAATAAAAGACTGGTATAAACTTAGAAAAATAGGAGTAAATATTAAGGTAGCCACAAAGGAAACTAACAATCCTACAAGTCAAAATAAAAAAAACTAGAAAAATATAAAGACTCAGTAAACACAAAATCAACAATGAAAAAGATGAAGAGAAAATACATGAAGAAAAACGCCTCAGCAAAGAAAATTAAGTGGAACAAAGAAACTGTCAACAACACACAAAAAACAACATCAAATGACAGCACTAAACTCATACCTATCAATAATTACGCTGAATGTAAATGGACTAAAAGCACCAATAAAGAGACAGAGAGTGGCAGATTGGATAAAAAAAATGCGATCCATCTATATGCTGCCTATAAGAGACACATCTTAAACTTAAAGACACAAACAAACTAAAACTCAAAGGATGGAAAAAATATATCAAGCAAACAACACTCAGAAAAAGAGCAGGAGTGGAAATATTAATCTCTGACAAAATAGACTTTAAAGTAAAATCTACCACAAAGGACAAGCAAGGGCACTATATAATGATTAAAGGGTCAATACTCCAGGAGGACATAACTATAATAAATATTCACACACCCAATGATAGGGCTCCAAAATACATAAAACAAACTCTAACAGCACTGAAAAGAGAGACAGACAGCTGCACAATAGTAGTAGAAGACTTCAACACGCCACTTTCGGTGAAGGACAGAACATCCAGAAAGAAGCTCAACAAAGACACGGAAGAGCTAAATGCTACAGTCAACCAACTTGATCTCACAGACATATACTGAACACTTTACCCAACAGCAGCCAAGTATACTTTCTTTTCCAACGCACACGGAACATTCTCCAGAATAGACCACATATTAGGCCATGAAGCAAGCCTTAACAAACTCCAAAGCATCGAAATATTCAAAGCATCTTTTCTGATCATAAAGCCATAAAAGTAAAAATCAACAACATAAGAGCAAGGAAAAAAAATCAAATACATCAAACTGAACAACACCTTGCTCAAAAACTACTGGGTTATAGAAGAAATTAAGGATGGAATAAAGAAATTCATAGAATGAAATGAAAATGAAAACACATCCTACCAGAACCTTTGGGACACAGCAAAAGCAGTGCTCAGAGGTCAGTTTATAGCAATAAATGCACACATCCAAAAAGAAGAAAGGGCCATAATCAAAACATTAACCCTACAACTCGAACAAGTAGAAAGAGAGCAGCAAAAGAAGCCCTCAGGGGCCAGAAGAAAGGAAATAATAAGAATTAGAGCGGAATTAAATGAAACAGAGAATAGAAAAACAATTGAAAGAGTTAACAAGACCAAAAGCTCATTCTTTGAAAAGATTTTCAACAAAATTGATAAACCATTGGCCAAACTGACAGAAAAAAAACAGGAAAGGAAGCAAATAACCCGTATAAGAAATGAGATGGGTGACGTAACAACAGACCTAACTGAAATTATAAGAATCATAACAGAATACTATGAAACATTGTACTCTAACAAATTTGAAAACCTAGAGGAAATGGACAAATGTCTAGAAACTCACTACCTTCCTAAGCTAACACAAACAGAGGTAGAACAACTAAACAAACCCATAACAAAAGAAGAGATTAAAAAGGTAATTTAAAAACTCCCAACAAAAAAAAGCCCTGGCCCGGGTGGCTCCACTGGAGAATTCTATCAAACTTTCAGAGAAGAGTTAACACCACTACTACTAAAGGTATTTCAGAGCATACAAAAGGATGGAATACTCCCAAACTTATTCTATGAAGCCAGCATAACGCTGATACCAAAACCAAGTGAAGACATCACAAACAAAAAGAAAATTACAGACCAATATCCCTCATGAACATTGACACAAAATTCCTCAACAAAATTCTAGCCAAGAGAAATCAACAACGTATCAAAACAATAATTCATCATGATCAAGTGGGATTTATACCCGGTATGCAGGGATGGTTCAACATTAGAAAACCAACCAATGTAATCCACCACATAAATAAAACAAAAGAACCACATGATCTTATCAATCCATGCAGAAAAGACATGTGACAAAGTCCAATACCCATTCATGATAAAAACTCTCAACAAAATAAGAATAGAAAGGAAATTCCTCAGTATAATTAAGGGCATTTATACCAAGCCAACAGCGAACATCATCCTAAATGGAGAGACTTTGAAAGCACTCCCCTTGAGAACGGGAACCAGACAAGGATGCCCTTTATCACCACTCTTATTCAACATTGTGCTGGAGGTCCTAGCCAGAGCAATTAGGCTAGATATAGAAATAGAGGGCATCCAAATTGCTAGGGAAGAAGTTGAAGTATCTCTATTTGCAGACGATATGATCTTATACACAGAAAATCCCAAAGAATCCACAAGAAAACTACTGGAAATAGAAGAATTCAGCAAAGCTTCAGGATACTAGATAAACATACAAAAATCAGTTGGATTCCTTTACACCAACAAAGAGAACCTCGAAGAGGAAATCACCAAATCAGTACCATTTACACTGCCCCCAAGAAGATAAAATACTTAGGAAGAAATCTAACCAGAGACGTAAAAGATCTATACAATGAAAAGTGTAAGACGCTACTGAAAGAAGCCAAAAGACACCTGCATAAGTGGAAAAACATGCCTTGCTCATGGATAGGTAGACTCAACATTGTGACAATGTCAATTCTCCACCAAGCAATTTACAGATACAATACAATCCTGATCCAAATTCCAGTGGCATTTTTTACTGAGATGGAGAAACAAATCACCAACTTCATATGGAAAGGAAGAGGCCCTGAATAAGTAAAGCATTACTCAAGAAGAAGAACAAAGTGGGAGGCCTCCCGCTACCTGATTTTAGAAACTATTATACTGCCACAGTAGTCAAAACAGCCTGGTACTGGTACAATAACAGATACATAGACCAATGGAACAGAATTAAAAATCCAGACATAAATTCATCCACCTCTGAGCAGTTGATATTTGACAAAGGCCCAAAAACTGTTAACTGGGGAAAAGACAGTCTCTTTAACAAATGGTGCTGGCATAACTGGATATCCATTTGCAAAAACCTGAAACAAGACCCATACCTCACACCATGCACAAAAACTAACTCAAAATGGATCAAAGACTTAAATATAAAATTGAAAACGATAAAGATCATGGAGGAAAAAATAGGGACAATGCTAGGAGCCCTAATACATGGCATAAACACAATATGAGACTTAAGTAACAATTTACAAACACCAGAAGAGATACCAGATAAATGGGAACTCCTAAAAATCAAACACTATGCTCATCTAAAGACTTCACCAAAAGAGTAAAAAGACAAACTACAGACTTGGAGAAAAGTTTTGGCTATGACAAATCCGATCAGAGTCTGATCTCTAAAGTCTACAAGATACTGTAAAACCTCAACAACAAAAAGACAAATAACTCAATTAAACAATGGGCAAAGGATATGAACAGGCATTTTTCCAAAGAAGATATTCAGGCCTCTAACAAACACATGAAGAAACGCTCACGATCATTAGCCATTAGAGAAATGCAGATCAAAACTACAATGAGATATCATCACCCCAATAAGGCTAGCATTAATCAAAAAAAACACAAAACAATAAATGCTGGAGAGGTTGCGGAGACACTGGAACACTTACACACTGTTGGTGGGAATGTAAAATGGTACAACCACTTTGAAAATCGATTTGGCACTTCCTTAAAAAGCTACAAACAGAAGTACCATAGGATCCAGCTCTCCCGTTCCCTGGAATATATCCTAGAGAAATAAGAGCCGTCACACAAATAGACACAAATAGATATATGCACACCCATGTTCATTGCAGCACTGTTCACAATAGCAAAAAGACAGAAACAACCTAGGTGCCCATCAACAGATGAAGGGATAAACTAATTACGCTATATCCACACAATGGAATACTACACAATGATAAAGAACTACGAAGAAGCCATGAAACATCGTATAACATGGAGGAAGCTGGTGGTTATTATGCTGAGTGAATTTAGTCAGTCACAGAAGGACAAATATTGTATAAGACCACTATTACAAGAACACAAGAAAAGGTTTAAACACAGAAGAAAACATTCTTTGATGGTTACCAGGGTGGGGAGTGAGAAGGAGGTTTATTTACTAACTAGATAGTAGGTAAGAATTATCTTAGGTGAAGGGAAGGATGGCACTCACTACAGGGGAAGTCAGCACAACTGAACTAAACCAAAGCTAAGAAGTGTCCTGAATACAATCAAACACTTTGAGGGACAGAGTAGCAGGGGTAGGGATCTGGGGACCATGCTTTCAGGGGACATCTAGGTCAATAGGCATAACAAAGCTTATTAAGAAAATGTTCTGCATCCCAGTTTGGTGCGTGGTGTCTGGGGTCTTAAAAGCTTGCAAGTGGCCATCTAAGATGCATCAATTGTTCCCAAGCACCTGGAGTAAAGGAGAATGAAGAACACCAAAGATACAAGGAAAAGTATTAGCCCAAGAGACAGAAAGGGCCACATAAACCGGAGACTTCATCAGCCTGAGACCAGAAGAACTAGATGGTGCCCGGCTACCACCAATGACTGCCCTGACAGGGAACACAACAGAGAGTCCCGGATGGAGCAGGAGATAGGTGGGGTGCAGAACTCAAATCCTAGTAAGAAGACCAGACTTAATGGTCTGACTGAGACTGAAGGAACCCCGGAAAGCATGGCCCCTGGATTCTCTATCAGCCCAGAACTGAAACAACTTCCGAGGTCAACTCTTCAGACAGGGATTGGACTGGACTATGGGATATAAAGTGATACTCATGAGGAGTGTGCCTCTTAGCTCAAGTAGATACAAGAGACTAAACGGGAAGCTTCTGTCCAGAGGTGAGATGGGAAGGCAGAGAGGGTTAGGAGCTTGTTGAATGGACATGGGGAATCAGGGGTGGAAAGGAGGAGTGTGCTGTCACAGTATAGGGAGAGCAATTAGGGTCACATAATAATGTATGTAAAATTTTTGAATGGGAAGAAATAAAAAATAAAATAGAGGTGCCAATGTGTGACCCAGTCTCCTTCCTCTTGAATCTGGCACCACTGCGACACGTGGGTCACATAGAATGCTGGGGGCAGAGCTGTTGGTATCACTGAAAAAAAAAAGCAGTTTATTAACTCAAGCGCTAAAACAACCTGCTCTTTATTTTTCAGTGGAGGGTCATGTGGGTCAGCCACATGTTGGCATTTCTGCTTATAATTCCCAACAAATGAGTCAGTGGAGAGAGGAACATGAAGTTTTTTAGCAGGCATCTTTGAGCCAGTACCCACTAGCAATAAAAGAAAAAAAAGAGGTCCCTGTTTATAGCCTGACCTTGTAATAAATGCACAGCCTGATTCACAGGCTCAGTCCAGCATCCCTGGAGCCCCACCCTCCCCATTCCTCTGTCACTGGGAATAGAAACGGTCAGCTGTTCCATTATGGGGACCCTTGCTTGCTTCATTTTCAGAGGGCAAGCCAAGCAGTGCTGCCCAGTGCTGGAATACCCATGAAGACACTGGAAAATGTGACATAACAAGTTCTATCCTGGATGCCTGAAAGAGTGCATGCGCACACACATGCACACACGTGTGTGCACATATACCCTTGATGAGTGTGTAACTAGAAAAATGCACCCACCTCAGGTAGAAGCAGTATCAGCTGTAAACAGAGTCGGCTGCAGCCCACCTGCTGGCTCAAGTCACTGACCAACTGGTGCTAAAATGACAATTCCAGTCCAGGAATGAGGCTTCCATTGCTTGTGCATATTAATTATACTAATGCGTAAATGACTGCCATTGTTTTTTGTTAACAAGTTTTGGTAGGGCAGGGGAGCAGAGAGTGTACAAGATCACAAACAGGTGGATTTGGGGGAGAGTTGAGAGTCTATGGGAAAGGAGATTGCATTAATAAAGCAGAAAAAGTATAAACAGAACAAGATACAGAGCTAATGGCAGGCATTTGCCAAGAACTGACATGGAGTTCATCTTGCTTGTGGTCTGAATTAAAACCCATCACATGCCTTTCTCTCTTAACTGTCCTTCCTTGGCAGGGAACTTCCAGCTTGGGACTGCATTGGTCCCACGGTCTGTGTGCACTCCTTGGTTCTAGTTCCCTCAGTAAATCCTCAATAGAACACCTTCAATCATCTGTTTTGGACACCCCTTTGGAACAGATGAACCTGTGGCACCAAAACTAAGCACTGTGCTTTGATGTGCTAAGTTTAAATGCAAAGCAGCTCACAAAGGGACGCTGGGGAGAAAGAAACGAGCAGGGCAGGTGAAGAACACCAGGGAAGGAAGGCTGGGCCTGCCTCCCTTCTGCACTGGGAGACCCAGAGAGCAGGAGAGGCATCCACAGGAAGGAGGGGCTTGGCCAAAACCATAGGCAGGGTTACTGAAGTCTCTGTGCCTTTTCCTCCAAGTATTGCCTTTCACAAGACTACAAATACATTATTATTTTCAGGCATGGAAAAATAAACCTGGAGCTGAGGTTGGTTAATAGGACTCAGATGTGATGCCTGCCCCCCTATCCCATGCAGAGCCTCGAGCCCACATCTCGGTATCTGATCTAGAAGGGAACTCACCTCTTGGGGGCCCTGATATGCGTCGCTGCTCACGTGTGGGCTACAGCTAAGGCCAAAATAGTGCTTGCAGGGGAGGCTGGCGCAGCACTGACAGGCAGCCCCTGAGGTGACAAACCTGGTGATAGATGGGGCAGGTAGGATGCAGGTGAGCTGAGCCTCATGCATAGATGACCTTCTGCTGCCACGAGGGAGCCCAGTTCTTATTGCTCCGCATAATGAACAGAAGCCTCGCTGTGTACCCTGTGCCTTGGGGGTAAAGTTCAAGCAAACCTTCCCTTGGCATTTGGGGTGCAGCATGCCCAGCCCCACATGATGGGACCCACGGTGGCCTGCGAGGCTCTACAACAGCTGACCCATCTCTCCAACTCCTCTCCTGTGCACTGGTCCCCATTCTTCTACAGGCCTTACTGTGCCTCAGTTTTCCTATCTGTAATGTCCATGGAAGCAGCAGTCAAGAAATCAAACAGCATATTGCAAAAGACCTCTATAAGGTTCTAACAGTCAAAGATATAACTTTGATGACCAAGGTGCACCTGACCCAAGCCATCATATTTTCAGTTGCCTCATACGCACACAAAAGCTGGAGAATGAAAAAGGAATACTGAATAAGAATTGATACATTTGGAGGCAGGGCCAAGATGACGTAGTCAGACGCTTCTGGTAGACCCTCTTACAACAAAGACCCAAAAAAACAAGTGAATCGATTATATATGGCAATCTGGGAGCCCTGAACATCAAAGGCAGAGTTGAGGAACTGGACTGAGTGGCAGGGGGAGGGAGAGATGGTTCGGAAGCAGCAAGGAGTTGCCAGACCTGACCCAGTGACAGCCTGAGCCCTTCAGGCCTGATCAGCTTGGGGGTGAGCTGTGAGGTGGGCAAGCAGCGGTGCTCAGGAGGCACGTTTTCCCCACCGGGAGAGACCCAGCACCAGAGACTCTACACGGCTACCCAGAACCAGTGAGAAGCAGCCCTCCAAGAAAGATAAGTACTTGTGTACAGCTTACCACGCAGATCAAAAACACCCGCTTAGGGAAAAACCTCTCTCCCATTTACCTCCCTGCTCCTGGCTCTGCACTGGGTCCTGGACCAGCTTCAGCAATTGCCGAGTCCCCTGGGCCAGAAGTATGATCTGTCACATGCCCAGAGCCATTCTGCCTGCCTTGGAGAGTGAAAAAATTAACAAACAGAGGGAAAAAATAAACTGCCAGCTCCCCTAAGCCAGGAAACCAGGGTAGGCACAGCTCCTTTGCCTAGGCAAATGCATAAGGAATCCACGGACTTTGAGTGCCTTTCACCTTACATAGACTTGTGTGGGACAATCTCAACAGTGTAGGCCCTCATTATCGCAGTACAACAGGCTATATACCGGAACTCTAACTTGAACGGATTCAGCCATGAAGTGGCAGGTTCTTGACATCTGACACTGCTCTGCCCATTAAGCAGGGTCTTCACCCATCCACATCAGGGGCCTGAGGGCAGGTGGCTCCACCCATGCCACCTAGCCACCTGCAATAGGTGCAAATGTATAAGAAGTGCCCTCCAGTCCTTACAGCCAACACCATTAGGTGCTCATAGTCTGGCTGCAAAACCTACCAACATACGCGCTCTAGGGAACAGGGACACGACTTGCTACTGGACACTCGGGGGAGGCCGTCAGCCCCCTGGCCTTGCTCAGACTGTGTCCCCCTGCTGCAGCCAGATGCCTGTGCCTACATCAATCACCCATGCCTGTCTAGCACTGTAAGTGACAGCCTACACCACACACTTGGTGGCTATCTACCTGAGCACCTGAGCTGAATCCGTACAGGAGGAATGGGCAGACTCCTGAGCTCACATACCTAGTAACAGATCTAACTACCTAGTGACGGGACGTTAGAGCTTCAAAGGTGCCAATAAACAAACTAGCTCATACAAGCAGCCTATTTGGGCATATCAAAACAAAACAAGAAGCTAGGACACAATAATCAAACATTAAATAAATAAATGTAATAATTTATTCATTGCTCGGAGACAACAGTCAATATCAAATCACATAAAGAGGCAATCCATGATGGCTTCAGCAAGCTCCCAAAATAAAGAATCTAGAAATTTTCCGCAGGAGGAAAATTTCTTGGAATTACCAGAGGAAGAATACAAAAAATTAATATACAAAACTTTTTGAGAAATTAGGAAGGAAATTAATCAAAACGCAGAACATGCAATAGAGGAAATTAAAAAGATTAGAGAAGAGCACAATGACAAATTTAACATACAGAGAGAGCAATCAGAAATCCAGAAGATTAACAATAAAATTATGTGGGAGTCTATCAAGACAAATAACCTACTAGTGATTGGAGTACCAGAACAAGGGGGGATAACATAAAATACAGACAGAACTGTTGAAGATTTGTTGGCAGAAAACTTCCCTGATATCGGGAAAGATGACAAGATATCTATCCAAGATGCTCATCGAACCCCACATAAGGTAGATCCCAAAAGAAAGCCACCAAGTCATATTATAATCAAACTTGCCAAAACCAAAGATAAAGAGGGAATTTTAAGAGTGACTAGGAATAAACGAAAAGTCATCTACAAAGGAGAGTCAATAAGAATAAGCTCGGACTACTCAGCAGAAACCACACAGGCAAGAAGGCAATGGGATGCCAAATACAAAGCCTTGAAGGAAAATAAAAACTGCCAGCCAAGAATTATATATCCAGCAAAACTCTATCTCAAATATCATGGCAAAATTAGGGCATTTCCAGATACACAGAAGTTTAGGGAATTTGCAAAAACCAAACCAAAATTACAAGAAATACTAAAGGGAGTCCTCTGGTTAGAAAATCAGTAACATCAGATAACAACCCAAGACTAGAACACAGGACAGAGCAAGCAGATATCAACCCAGATAGGGAAGTCACAAAGGTAAATCAAAGCTAAAACACTGAAAATAGGGAAACAGATGGCAATATGTAAAAGATGACAACATGAAAACAAAAAAGAGGGACTTAAAAAAATGTAGACACAGAGTTTTCATATGGAGAGGAAGTCAGGGCAATATAAAGAAATAAAAGACTGGTATAAACTTAGAAAAATAGGGGTAAATATTAATGTAACCACAAAGGAAAGTAACAATCCTACAAGTCAAAATAAAAAAACTAGAAAAATATAAAGACTCAGCAAACACAAAATGAACAACAATGAAAAAGATGAAAAGAAAATACATAAAAACACCTCAGCAAAGAAAATTAAGTGGAACAAAGAAACTGTCAACAACACACAAAAAAAGACATCAAATGACAGCACTAAACTCATACCTATCAATAATTATGCTCAATGTAAATGGACTAAAAGCACCAATAAAGAGACAGAGAGTGACAGATTGGATAAAAAAACACGATCTGACTATAAGCTGCCTATAAGAGACACACCTTAGACTTAAAGACACAAACTAAAAATCAAAGGATGGAAAAAATATATCAAGCAAACAACACTCAAAAAAGAGCAGGAGTGGAAATATTAATCTCTGACAAAATAGACTTTAAAGTAAAATCTACCACAAAGGATAAGCAAGGGCACTATATAATGATTAAAGGGTC
Source organism: Dugong dugon (assembly GCA_030035585.1). Classification (NCBI taxonomy): domain Eukaryota; kingdom Metazoa; phylum Chordata; class Mammalia; order Sirenia; family Dugongidae; genus Dugong; species Dugong dugon. The sequence goes on from CM057478.1 coordinate 32,849,254, forward strand.
AATACTCCAGGAGGACATAACTATAATAAATATTCACACACCCAATGATAGGGCTCCAAAATACATAAAACAAACTCTAACAGCACTGAAAAGAGAGACAGACAGCTGCACAATAGTAGTAGGAGACTTCAACATGCCACTTTCGGTGAAGGACAGAACATCCAGAAAGAAGCTCAACAAAGACACGGAAGAGCTAAATGCTACAGTCAACCAACTTGATCTCATAGACATATACCAAACACGCTACCCAACAGCAGCCAAGTATACTTTCTTTTCCAATGCACATGGAACATTCTCCAGAATAGACCACTTATTAGGCCATAAAGCTAGCCTTAACAAAATCCAAAGCATCGAAATATTACAAAGCATCTTTTCTGATCATAAAGCCATAAAAGTAAAAATCAACAACATAAAAAGCAAGGAAAAAAAATCAAACACATGGAAACTGAACAACACCTTGCTCAAAAACTACTGAGTTGTAGAAGAAATTAAGGATGGAATAAAGAAATTCATAGAATGAAATGAAAATGAAAACACATCCTACCAGAACCTTTGGGACACAGCAAAAGCAGTGCTCAGAGGTCAGTTTATAGCACTAAATACACACATCCAAAAAGAAGAAAGGATTCAAATCAGTTGGATTCCTTTACACCAACAAAGACAACCTTGAAGAGGAAATCACCAAATCAATACCATTTACAATAGCCCCCAAGAAGATAAAATACTTAGGAAGAAATCTAACCAGAGACGTAAAATACCTATACAAAGAAAACTACAAGACACTACTGCAAGAAACCAAAAGATACCTGCCTAAGTGGAAAAACACACCTTGCTCATCAATAGGAAGACTCAACATTGTGAAAATACCAATTCTACCCAAAGCAATCCACAGTGACAGTGCAATCCCGATCCAAATTCCAACAACATTTTTTAACAAGATGGAGAAACAAATCACCAGCTTCATATGGAAAGGGAAGAGGCCCCAGATAAGTAAAGCATTACTGAAGAAGAAGAATAAAGTGAGAGGCCTCCTATTACACTGCCACAGTAGTGAAAACAGCCTGGTACTGGTACAATAACAGATACATAGACAGTGGAACAGAATTGAGAATCCAGTCGTAAATTCATCCACCTCTGAGCAGCTGATATTTGACAAAGTTCCCAAAGTCCATTAGTTGGGGTTATCCATCTGCAAAACACTGAAACAAGACCCATACCTCACACCATCCACAAAATGAACTCAAAATGGATCAAAGACTTAAATATAAAATCAAAAACCATAAAGATCATGGAAGAAAAAATAGGGACAATGCTAGGAGCCCTAATACATGGTATAAACAGAGTACAAACCATAAGTAACAATGCACAAACACCAGAGAGAAGCTAGATAACTGGGAGCTCCTAAAAATCAGACAATTATGCTCATCAAAAGTCTTCACCAAATGAGTAAAAAGACAACCTACAGACTAGGAAAAAATTCTTAACTACAACAAATCCGATCAGTGTCTGTCTTAGGCTGGGTTCTCTAGACAAGCAAAAGCAGTAAAGTGTATAAATATATATATAGAGAGAGATTATAGCAAGGAAACAGCTCATGCGATTGTAGAGGCTAGAACGTCCCAAGTCCGTGGATCAGGGTAGAGGCCTCTCCCAAGTCACACAGCTGCAGAAGCTAGCAAGCCCAAGAGCAGAAGGTTAGAGAGCAGGGCTCCCACTCACAGGCTGTGCAGATCGACGAATCCCAGGTTCGGCAGATAAGCTGACAGCTCAAGTCCCAAGAACAGGAGATGAGATGACATGAAGCAGCCACAGGATCCAGAGAGAGCAAAAGGCCAGAACATCTGCTTATGTACAGATGCAGGCCACATCCCCAAGGAGACTCCCTTTCATCTGATTGTCTACTCACAGTATATTCAATCATGGGAGTGATTACGCTAAAACATGGAGAATCATGGCCCAGCCAAGTTGACACACACTCTTAACCATCACAGTCCACCCATTGTCAAAGTGGCACAGGTACACATCTCCTTAAACCATACATAATCTCTGAATAAAGACAGTGAGAAAGTTACACTTGCACCTAACATGATACAACTAACACACGTACAGTTGAAAATGCACTAGCCCCATTTACAGCTTATATTTTATAAGTGAAGGAAACAAAAATATTTGATGCATACATACAAAGTACAAATACTCTTAACAATTACAGTCCCTGTTTCTGCAACTGGTCACGTGGCCGTAACTGGTATTTAGAACTACCTTCTTCCACCACCCATTCTGTATTTCCTTTGCCCTCTGCAAGCACCTCGGCTGGTTGTGGTTCTTTGCCTGGTGGGGTGACCCAAACCTTCATTCCTGAAGGGTCTGTGTCATTAGTAGTCATGTCAGAATTAGGTTGCTGTAGTTTTCCATTGACTTTAATCACAGGGCATGGTAGTACTAAGAGACACCCCAAGGAATCTCCTGCATTCCAGACATACTCTTCTTTACCTCCATTATGTAATATCAATCTGATTTCCTCTTGGTAATCAGCATCAATCACAGCAGTCAGTATGGTAACTCCCTTCTTTGCCTGTTGAGCCAGAGGCATAAGGAGCCCAAAGTGGCCAGGTGGTATTCTTAACTTCCAGTTCAATGGAATCACTGATGTGTCTCCAGGTGGGAGCATTCCTCCCTTTGGAACTAAGACCTCTAGGCCTTAGGGACAGGAACCAAAAATCTTGCAAGTGGGTCACTAGTGGTAATAGTGAGTGGTGCCACTCCCATTTCCACCCCTTGATTCCTGGACCCGTGAATCCTGGCTATGGAAGAAACAGCACCATATATTGGAAGCTGGTTTAAAGCATATACAGCCTCCTGGAGAACACTGCCCCAACCCTGCAAGGTATTGCCACCTAGCTGGCACCGTAATTGTGTCTTTAGAAGGCCATTCCATCGTTCCATCAAGCCAGCTGCTTCAGGATGATGGGGAACATGGTAAAACCAGTGAATTCCATGAGCATGGGCCCACTGCCGCACTTCATTTGCTGTGAAGTGAGTCCTTTGATCTGAGGCAATGCTGTGTGGGATACCATGACGGTGGATAAGGCCTTCTGTAAGTCCACAGATGGTAGTTTTGGCAGAAGCATTGCGTGCAGGGAAGGCAAATCCATACCCAGAGTAAGTGTCTATTCCAGTAAGGACAAAGCGCTGCCCTTTCCATGATGGAAGTGGTCCAGTGTAATCAACTTGCCACCAGCTTGCTGGCTGATCACCTCGAGGGATGGTGCCATATCGGGGACTCAGTGTTGGTCTTTACTGCTGGCAGATTAGGCACTCAGCAGAGGCTGTGGCCATGTCAGCCTCGGTGAGTGGAAGTCCATGCTGCTGGGCTCATGCATAACCTCCATCCCTTCCACCATGGCCACTTTGTTCATGAGCCCATTGAGCAACAGCAGGAGTAGCTGGGAAAGAGGATGAGTGGTTTCCACAGAACTCGTCATCCTATCCACTTGATTGTTAAAATCATACTCTGCTGAAGTCACCCTTCGGTGAGCATTCACATGAGACACAAATCTCTTCATGTCTTTAGCCCATTTGAAGAGGTCTATCCACATACCTCTTCCCCATAAATCCTTGTCTCCAGTTTTCCAATCATGTTCCTTCCAAGTCCCTGACCATCCAGCCAAACCATTGGCCACAGCCCATGAATCAGTAAATAATCACACATCTGGCCATTTCTCCTTCCAAGCAAAGTGAACAACCAGGTACACTGCTCGAAGTTCTGTCCATTGAGAGGATTTCCCTTCATCACTGTCCTTCAGGGAGGTCCCAGAAAGGGGCTGCAGTGCTGCTGCGTATCGCGCAGAACCATCTGTAAACCAGGCATGAGTTTTGTCTTCCTCAGTCAACTGATCATAAGGAACTCCCCATGAGGCCATAGGTGCAGACTGGGAGATGGAAGGTAATGTGACAGGAGTGGAGACCATGGGCATTTGGGCCACTTCCTCATGCAACTTACTTGTGCCTTCGGGTCCTGCTCGGGCCCGATCTCAAATATACCACTTCCATTTAACGATGGAGTGCTGCTGTGCACGTCCAACTTTATGGTTTTGTGGGTCAGACAACACCCAGTTCATGATGGGCAGCTCAGGCCTCACAGTGCCTTGGTGTCCCATGGTTAAGGGTTCAGTCTCTACTAAGGCCCAGTAACAAGCCAAAAGTTGTTTCTCAAAAGGAGAGTAGTTATCTGCAGAGGATGGCAGAACTTTGCTCCAAAATCCTAAGGGTCTGTGCTGTGATTCACCAATAGAGGCCTGCCAAAGACTCCAAACAGCATCTCTATCTGCCACTGACACTTCAAGCACCATTGGATCAGCTGGCTCATATGGTCCAAGTGGCAGAGCAGCTTGAACAGCAGCCTGAACCTGTTGCAGAGCCTTCTTTTGTTCTGGTCCCCATTCAAAACTAGCAGCTTTTCGAGTCACTTGATAAATAGGCTGGGGTAGCACACCCAAATGAAGAATATGTTGCCTCCAAAATCCAAAGAGGCCCACTAGGCACTGTGCCTCCTTTTTAGTTGTGGGAGCAGCAAGATGCAATAACTTATCCTTCACTTTAGAAGGAATGTCTCAACATGCCCCACACCACTGGGCCCGTAGAAATTTCACTGAAGTGGAAGGTGCCTGAATTTTTGTGGGATTAATCTCCCACCCTCTAGCATGCAAGTGTTTTACCAATAAGTCCAGAGTCATTGACACTTCTTCCTTACTAGGTCGAATCAGCATAATGTCATCAATGTAACAGGTCAGTGTGATGCCTTGTGGAAGGGAAAGGCGATCAGGGTCCCTGCAGACTAAATTATGACATAGTGCTGGAGAGTTAAGGTAGCTCTGAGGTACGCAAGTGAAGGTGTATTGTTGGCCTTGCCAGCTGAAGGCAAACTGCTTCTGGTGATCCTTTGAAACAGGTATGGAGAAAAAGGCATTAGCCAGATCAATAGCTGCATACCACGTACCAGGAGATGTATTAATTTGCTCAAGCAGTGAAATTACATCTGGAACAGCAGCTGCAACTGGAGTCACCACCTGGTTAAGTTTTCAATAATCTACTGTCATTCTCCAAGATCCATCTGTTTTTTGCACAGGCCAAATAGGCGAGTTGAATGGGGATGTGGTGGGAATCACCACCCCTGCAACCTCCAAGTCCTTGATGGTGGCAGTAATCTCTGCAATCCCTCCAGGAATGCGGTATTGCTTTTGGTTTACTATTTTCCTAGGTAGAGGCAGTTCTAATGGCTTCCACTTGGCTTTTCCTACCATAATAACCATTACTCTATTTGTCAGGGATCCAATGTGGGGGTTCTGCCAGTTGCTGAGTATATGTATTCCAATTATGCATTCTGGAACTGGGGAAATCACTACAGGATGGGTTTGGGGACCCACTGGACCTACTGTGAGACGGACATGAGCCAAAACTCCATTAATAACCTGACCTCCATATGCCCCCACTCTGACTGGTGGGCCACAGTGATGTTTTGGGTCTCCTGGTATTGGTGTCAGCTCAGAGCCAGTATCCAGTAATGCCTGAAAAGTCTGATTATTTCCTTTCCCCCAGTGAACAGTCACTCTCATAAAAGGCCATAGATCCCTTTGGGGAGGGCTGGGAGAAAGATTAACAGTAAAAATTTTTGGCAGTGTATTGGAGTCCTTCCTCAAGAGGATCTGGCCTCCCCTTCATTCAAGGGGTTGTGGGTCTTTAAACTCACTCAAATCTGGGAATTGATTGAGGGACCGTGACTCTCTATTCTGGTGATTCGAGTTAGACTGCTGTTCACCTGACCTAGAATTCATCCATTTGTATAGATCAAGTAAATATTTAGTAGATTTCCTATCTATTTCACTCCTAGGGACACCATGACTAAGTAGCCAACGCAGTAAGTCCATACGAGTCAGACTACTCTGATTACGGCTTTGACTCCTCTGTCCATTACTGTAACCACGCCCACCTTGTCTTTGTCGATTGAGTGCAGCCACTTGGCCCCTACTACCACGGGGTCCAATCAGCCCCAATGTAGTTAGATGTCTTAATTCAGTTAAGGCAGTTCCCAAGGCTTACATAAAACAGCAATCACAGCAGTCTTCAAGGATGCTGGAGCTCCCTTCACAAATTTGTTCCTCACAGTTGTGGTAAAAGGTGTGTCCTCTGGACACTCCATGTGTGGGTCTGTGGGTCTAATTTGATAAATCCACTCTAGCATGCCAATTTCCCTAAGCCTTTGGATACCTTCTTCTACAGTATACCAAGCAGGTCTGGTACTTCAACTTGATTTAGTGTCAGCCACCTCATAATCCATGCTTCAGCAACCCAACCAAATAAACTATTAGATCCTTTCCTAACTTCTCTAGCTGAAACATTGAAGGAACAGTCTGTGCTCAGTGGACCCATATCAATAAACTCAGACTGATCCATCTTTATGTTCCTTGCACCATTATCCCACACCGTTAATAGCCATTCCCACACATATTCCCCAGGTTTCTGTTTGTACATATCAGAAAACTCAAGTAGTTCCTTTGGAGTGTAGTGTACCTCCTCCTGGGTCACACTTTATACTTCACCTTTTGGGGCTCGCTGGGACTTAAGCCTAGTTATAGGTCTAGAAGCCAGAATCGATAGTGTGGAATTGTTCTGAGAACATTCAGCATTATCTTGTAAAGCATCTGCCTCAGGCGATGCTCCAGGCAATGACTCAGGGAAGTGCTCTTTAGAGGTAGCTGGGCTAGGGCTAATCTCCTCAGATGGGAGTGGAGGGGCTGATGGTTTTTCTGGGCAGGGTGGTTTAGCAGACAAACATGAAGTAGTCTCTTCAGATGGGACTGGTTCTGCTGGCAGGAGTGATTCAACAGAATTTACAGGCTCAGTGTCCCCAGCTTCCTCATTATCTGCCCATATGTCCCCATCCCAAGTCTCAGGATCCCATCTCTTCCCAATCAATGCCCTTACTTTACCCTCAGACACCTCTCAAGGTTTGCAATTGAGCTGGCATTGTAATTCAGCCACTCTTACAATAAGACTGTGTTTGGTTTTCAGCAATTTCAGCTCTGTTACTACAAGAAATAATGCTTTCTTTGAAAGCACAAGTGGAAGCCCTGAGGTCATGTATGTGGCACTTGCGCCTTGACTCTGAAGCCATGAGTGCATCTCTTTCCTTCATCAGTTTGTCTAGTGAAAGTAGGACAAACCAACCAGCTTCCTTATACTTCTCATTCTGACAAAGCTGTAGAAAGATATTACACATGTGTTCACCCTGAGCTTCACCTTTCACCAATACCTGATCTACAGGTGGTGATATTTTGTGTATTTGTATCGCCACCTCCCTCCATGGACTAGCAGTGACCTCTTTACTGCTGGAAGCAGCATCATCAACGTCTTTATGACAACCAGACTTGAGAACCAATTTATAAAACTCATCCTTACAATTTTGTTTCTCTAGAACCACTCCCGGTACCAAATGTCTTAGGCTGGGTTTTCTAGAGAAGCAAAAGCAGTAAAGTGTATAAATATAAATATATATATAATATCAAGGAAACAGCTCACGCGATTGAAGGGGCTAGAACGTCCCAAGTCTGTGGATCAGGGTAGAGGCCTCTCCCAAGTCACACAGCTGCAGAAGCTGGCAAGCCCAAGATCGGAATGTCAGAGAGCAGGGCTCCCACTCACAGGCTGTGCAGATCGACAAATCCCAGGTTCAGCAGATAAGCTGACAGCTCAAGTCCCAAGAACAGGAGATGAGATGACAGGAAGCAGCCGCAGGATCCAGAGAGAGCAAAAGGCCAGAACGTCTGCTTATATACAGATGTGGGCCACATCCCCAAGGAGACTCCCTTTCATCTGATTGTCTACTCACAGTATATTCAATCATGGGAGTGATTACACTAAAACATGGAGAATCATGGCCCAGCCAAGTTGACACACAATCTTAACCATCACAGCATCTAATCTCGTAGTCTACAAGATACTGCAAAACCTCAACGACAGAAAGACAAATAACCCAATTAAAAAATGGGCAAAGGATATGAACAGGCACTTTTCCAAAGAAGATATTCAGGCGGCTAATAGACACATGAAGAAATGCTCACGATCATTAGTCATTAGAGAAGTGCCGATCAAAACTACAATGAGATATCATCTCACCCCAACAAGGCTAGCATTAATCCAAAAAACATAAAATAATAAATGCTGGAGAGGTTGTGGAGACACTGGAACACTTACACACTGTTGGTGGGAATGTAAAATGGTACAACCACTTTGGAAATTGATTTGGCGCTTCCTTAAAAAGCTAGAACTAGAAGTACGATATGATCCAGCTATCCTGCTCCTTGGAATATATCCTAGAGAAATAAGAGCCATCACACAAATAGATATATGCACACCCATGTTCATTGTAGCACTGTTCACAGTAGCAAAAAGATGGAAACCACCTAGGTGCCCATCAACAGACGAATGGATAAACTAATTATGGTATATCCACACAATGGAATACTATGCAACGATAAAGAACAACATGAAGCCGTGAAACATCTTATAACACGGAGGAAGCTGGTGGTCATTACGCTGCATGAATTTAGTCAGTCACAGAAGGACAAATATTGTATAAGACTACTATTATAAGAACTCAAGAAAAGTTTTTAACGCAGAAGAAAACATTCTTTGATGGTGACAAGGGTGGGGAGGGAGAATGAAGGTTATTTTACTAACTAGATAGTAGATAAGAATCATCTTAGGTGAAGGGAGGGATGGCACTCACTACAGAGGAAGTCAGCACAACTGAACTAAACCAAAGCTAAGAAGTGTCCTGAATACAATCAAACACTTTGAGGGACAGAGTAGCAGGGGTAGGGATCTGGGGACCATGCTTTCAGGGGACATCTAGGTCAACAGGCATAACAAAGCTTATTAAGAAAATGTTCTGCATCCCAGTTTGGTGCGTGGTGTCTGGGGTCTTAAAAGCTTGCAAGTGGCCATCTAAGATGCATCAATTGTTCCCAAGCACCTGGAGTAAAGGAGAATGAAGAACACCAAAGACACAAGGAAAAGTATTAGCCCAAGAGACAGAAAGGGCCACATAAACCGGAGACTTCATCAGCCTGAGACCAGAAGAACTAGATGGTGCCCGGCTACCACCAATGACTGCCCTGACAGGGAACACAACAGAGAGTCCCGGATGGAGCAGGAGATAGGTGGGGTGCAGAACTCAAATCCTAGTAAGAAGACCAGACTTAATGGTCTGACTGAGACTGAAGGAACCCCGGAAAGCATGGCCCCTGGATTCTCTATCAGCCCAGAACTGAAACAATTTCTGAGGTCAACTCTTCAGACAGGGATTGGACTGGACTGTGGATATAAAGTGATATTCGTGAGGAGTGTGTCTCTTAGCTCAAGTAGATACAAAAGATTAAATGAGCAGCTTCTGTCTGGAGGTGAGATGGGAAGGCAGAGAGGGGTAGGAGCTGGTTGAATGGACATGGGGAATCGGGTGGAAAGGAGGAGTGTGCTGTCACTGTATGGGAAGAACAATTAGGGTCACATAACAATGTATGTATAAACTTTTGTATGGGAAAACGTTAAAAAAAATTAAAGAATTGATGCATTTGAATTATAGTGCTGGCAAAGAATATTGAATGTACCGCAAACTTCCAGAAGAACGAACAAATCAGTTTTAGAAGAAATACACCAGAATGCGTCTTAAAGCGAGGATGGCTACTCTTTGTCTTGCTTCCTTTGGACACATCATAAGGAGGGACAAATCACTAGAAAAGGACATCATGTTTGGTAAAGAAGAGGATCAGTGAAGGTGAGGGAAACCATCAGTGAAATGCATTGACACAGTAGCCTCAACAATGGATTCAAATATACCAATGATCATGAAGATTGCACAGGACTGGGTAATGCTACATTCTGTTGTACATACGATCATCATAGACAACTCAACAGCAACTAATAATAACAGTTACATGTAATAAAGCTCTCCAATTTTAAGTGTAGTTGTTGTTGTTATATTGTTAGGTGCTGTCAAGTTGGTTCCGATTCATAGCAACCATATGTACAACAGAATGAAACACTGCCAGGTCCTGCACCATCCTCACAATCGCTGTTATGCTTGAGTCCATTGTTGCAGCCACTGTGACGTGTCCAAAGCACAGAATTTGATGAATTTTGTTAACTGTACAAAATAGTGAGGCCACCATCGCAGTCAGGATATAGATCAGTTCCGTTGAACGCCATTATGATTTCAATGTTTTGTCTGGGGCCTCTCTCTGGCTCAGCCACTGACTGAAGGGAGTTGTCATTTCAATGCCGTATCTTCCCTACCCTTCACTGTGTACCTTCAAGGCAGTGTCTATACTGCCATCCAGACCTCCCCAGCAGGATTAAGCTCCAAATGCCCTGAGTGACACCTGGCCCCTTCCCTGCCCTGCCTCACTTCCCTACCCTCTATTTGTGTTGCCAGAAACCACTCTTCAAATAGATACTTACACTGAACCCTTGTCTCGGAGTTTACTTCTGAGGAAATCCAGGGGCGGATTTTCCAATAGGCAAGGTAAGCACAGTGCTTATCTTGCTTACCAGATCATCCGTAGTAAAATATTTCACATTTTTTCACCACATCAAAGATTCTGCTTCTAGGAATGGCTGGCATCGGTCTCTGTCTCAATCCCACAGCCCCCTTTTACAGAATCAAAACCTCTTCTCAAATTTACAATCCCGGACAGGGACGGAGAATCCACTAAGCAAGGAAAGCACAGGCTTTCATGTGCTTACTTACTGATCTGTAGTGAACATCTGTGGTGAAATCTATGTGAAATTGTTCACTACAGATCAGTAAGTAAGCACAAGTAAAAGCCCGTGTTTACCTTGCTTACTGGGTAATCCATCCCTGGGAAACCCAAACTAAGGCAGGACTCACTGACAGAAAGAAAACAGAATGTTTGAATTTGTGCCATTCTGAAAAGAACTCCAGAATGTAGGGTCATGTTCAGAGGAGGCACACAATGATGCAAATAGGCAAAGGAGTATTCTGGGGTTCCATAGGCAGTAGCCCTGTGGCCTCGTTTGGAGCTGCCACCAGCTCTCCACTAGATGACACATTTTATGGCCATGTGTCATGGCACCCATTGGCCTAGACATCCCCTCTCAGTCTTCCAGAAAGCAGCAGTGGCCCTCTCCACTGTTTGCTCACCGAAAAGAGCTCTGGAAAGCCTGTCTGAGTGGAGAGTCCTTCCAGTCTGGACTGGTCACCCACAAGTCCCCACATTGCGCCTACCGGCTGACTGGACCTTTGTTGTGATGACCGCTCTTAAAAATAGAACAGAGCTTTCTGTGGGGTTGGGGAAGCTGCAAGAAGGGGTTGAAAGCCACTTCCAGAGGCCATTTTTGCACCTCCTGTAAGCTATGAATAGCAATGGAGACACTGCAGGTTTAGTGGGCTGTCGGCCTGAACTGTAAGTCAAAGCTGGACGGCCCTGCTTTTGAACGAGTCTGGCATTTCCCCATCCATCTCCTGAGCTGCCAGGGCAGCAAGTCCCCTGGGGGATCCAGGTGGGGAGATGTGGTTCTCGAAGCTGGTGTGCACTCCAAGCACCGAGTCTTGTTTGGCAGGGCCTCCCAGTCCTGAGAACACCGACCCTGAGAACAAAAGTCAGCAAAGTCCCACAAATCGCAGGAAATGAACTCGTGCCTCTTTAAATTCCTGTGCCATTAAATGTTCCACTGGCAGCCCGCACCGGCCGCTGCAGCTACAAATAGATTTCTTCCAATACTGGATTGACCCAAGCCTTCCCTGCCCCCACCCTTGCTCTTTTTTTTTTTTTTTTTTTTTTTAAAGCAAATAATCCAGGAGGAGAGCCCATGCTGACCTCAGGCCGTGCGTTTTTTTCCTGTTGTGTGTGTATTTTTGTTTTGCTACGATGCTGACAACTTGTGGTTTGCCTCACACTTTGTAAAGTTCACAGCGACCCTAGAAGAAAATACTGAATTTGTCAGCTAACCATGTTCTTTATTACAGTAACTATGTTAATGCCAACCAGCTGGGATTATCTCACCCAGCCCTATACCTGTTTACCAGCTGAATGGGGTCTGCCCCATCCAACCTGCCATCAACTCTCCTCCAAATCAGACACAAGGGTTCAGAGATGACAGAGCAAAGACCTTACAGCTGCTACTACATTTCTTAAGGTCCCTGGGTGATGTGAACAGTTTGTGCTCAGCTACCAACCTAAGGAAACCCTGGTGGTGTAGTAAAGAGTTCGGCTGCTAACCAAAAGGTTGGCAGTTCAAGTCCACCAGGCACTCCCTGGAAACCCTATGGGGCAGTTCTACTCTGTCCTATAGGGTCGCTATGAGTCAGAATCAATTTGACAGCACTGAGTTTGTTTTTTTTTTTGGACTAACCTAAAGGTTGGTGGTTCAAACTCACCCAGTAATGCAGTGAAAGAAAAGCCTGGCAATCTGCTTGCATAAAGATTACAGTCAAGAAAACCCTATGGAGTAGTTCTACCCTGACACATGTAGGGTTGTCATGAGTCGGGATCGACCTGCTGGCAATGAGTGTCATTACACTTCTTAGGGCAAAACGCAGAGGGGAATAAAAACTTGGATTGGTAAAGGCAGCAGTATAAAGCAAGAGCCAAGTGATTGCAATGACTTATGCATCCCCCAGGATCTCGCAGACACCCCTTATCTCTCAGGCTTTATCTCTCCTCCATGTTAGCCACTCTGGCCTTGGGGCTCTTGCGCCAACATGGTGGACACTGTCCAGCCTGAAGGCCCCGTTTGCTGTTGCCAATGCTGGGAACGCTCTTCCCCAGCCCCCTTCTAGCCACCCTCACCTGTTTTGGACTTGGCACAAATGTCATCCTTGAAGTCAGACGTTCCCTGAGCACTGCTTGTGAAACTGCAGCCCCTCCCTCCTTCTGCTCCTCACTATCTCAGTGCTCCCCACATTCAGCACCGCCCAACAGATGCACTGTTTTGTTTATTTGTCCAAGTTACTGTCTCTTCCCCGCAGTTAGGATGTGCGCTGAACAGCGGCAGGGTTTGGATCTACTTGTTCACTGACAAGAACCTAGGGTAGTGTTTGGTCTTCAATAAAAACTTGTTGAATGAACAAATGAATGCAAGAATTACAAGCCACATCACAAGTGAGAAAGAGCCCCTGGATAAATCCTTTCGGACTGAGTAACGTGTCAGTATTGGAGGAGTTCAACAAACCCATTTAGTTCCTCTCTTTGTCTTGCTCTCAATGCCTTGGCATTCTACCCATTTTTGGAGGCTAAATGATCCCAGAGATGAAATATCAATAAGTCAGCAAGTGTGTCTGAACACCTGTTCTGAGCTGGGAGCAACATAACGCAGCCTCATCTTCTTCTTCTCCATGCTTCTTAACTCTTTGATTGTCTTCTGGCAGGTAGCTGCAACCTCCTCAAAAGAAAAGCCGACATGAAGTTATTATCCAGTTCAATTTGGCTTTTATTCCCTGGTTTCTTCTCACTTTGCTTGAGCAGACAGTGAAACTGGACCAAGGCCCTTCTCAGAGGCTCTGACTTTTTAATTCATCTCTGTGATCTCTTGTCCTCAAATCACAAGTCATTAAGCCAACAGATAAATGAGCTGCTTCCTGGGTTCCAGGCAGTGAGAGTCTTCAGTGAAAATGAGCCTTCAGGCCCTCTCTCCAGGCGCTGACATTCTGGGGTGGGGCTGGGAGACCAGAAAGGAACAAATTAAACCACTGCTATAAATAAATACCGTAGACTGCCAGAAGAACGAATAAATCAGTCTTAGAAGAAATACAACCAGAAACTCCTTAGAAGAGAAGATGGTGGTTACTTTGGACATGTCATCAAGAAAGACCAATTGCTAGGAAAGGACATCATGGTTGGTAGAGTAGAGGGTCAGCAAAAACAAGGGAGACCCTCAATGAGATGGATTGACACAATAACTGAAACAATGAGCTCAAACATACCAACAATCATGAAGATGGCACAGGACCCGGTAACACTTTGTTCTGTTGTACACAAGGTCGCCATGAGTCGGAGCCAACTCAATGGCAACTAGCAACAATAAACAAACATAAACAGCAGTCATGTCATAAAATAGCTCAAAGCATACAAAACAAATGTCAGTCGATGGGCATTGAGGAGGGAGTGAGCGGAATTAGTAGTGTGTGAGGACAAAGGTTGCAACATCTGGCCAGAGGATGGTCCACACACCAGGAGAGGTATGCATTAAGGGACCCTTCAGCTCAGACACGGAGAAGGGGGAAATAAATGAAGAAAAGGTATTTACTTAAAATCATGGACCACACTGGAAGTTTCCACATCTTTCCATCCACCTGTTCTAGCTGTCTGCCTTCCATGGCCTCCTGATAGCCTGGTCCTTCTCGCTTCAGATACACAGTGGCCTTTCCATCTGTTTGTTAAGGGACCTCTCCTTTGGGGAAGACCCTCCCCTTTAGTGCATAAAGACCCCCACGTGCTGAAATTAGCGAGTGGACCACACAGTATGATGTCATTAAGCGATGAATTTCGGTGTTTATAATGACATGCCAATGGAGAACAGCCACGGGCAGGACTGCCTCAGGAGACATGACCTGACACAAAGTCTCCAGTGGCACAAACAGTTAAGCTCTCAACTACAAACCAAAAGGTTGGCAGTTCAAACCCACCCAGAGTCGCCTCAGAAGAGAGGCCTGGAGATCTGCTTCCCAAAGGTCACAGCCTTGGAAACCCTATAGAGCAGTCCTCTTTGCACACTTGAGGATGCCATAAGTCGAAATCAGCTCTGCAGCAACTGCTTTTTGTTTTGTTTTGGTTTTTTCTTTTTTTTTGGACCTGAAAGAGGTTCCTGATACAACAGGGACAAATCTTTGGGTTTCCTTCTCCTCGCCACACCCCCATGGTTCTCGGCAGACACAGCTAAGTGCTTGTTTACTTGCATGAATGCGTGTCTGTATCCTGACCAAAACTTAAGCTGTATTTGAAGCCTTACCACTACTTTTCCACAGGGCAGTGGGCACTCAGGGACAAATTTAGCCTGCAGTAAAAGAGAAAAGTCTTCTGAGACCAAACATTAGTAACTATTTATCCAAGGGGCTATGAAGCTAGAAGTGAATACACAATTGTCTCAAAGCATGGCCTTACATCTTTGGCACAAAGCTTCCTAGTTTTCAACCACCTCTAATGATATCCTTCCAGATGTAAGACTAAGCCAGCTTTATTTGGACCATATGTCCCAGGCTCTGGTGTGTGGCATGGTGTGGGAAATCTGAATCTGCCCATTGATTCAGGGTGTTTTCAGGGGCTCTTATCAGAGCAGCCTGGCTGATCACCCTCCACTCCTCCTCCCAGTAACCACAGGGAAGGCGCAGGGTGGAATGACAGGGTTGGGGACGGCTGTCTCTCACCCAGATGTTCACCATCTCAAAGAGGCTGGAGCCCAGATCCCAAGTGGTGTTCGGAACACAGCGGAAGTAACAAAGGCCTCCTCATTATTTCCAGAAGATGATCAAGGCTTGATTCCCTAGGCTCTTAGATCGATGCCATTTCTGGTTCCTTTTCAGACAAACAGACCAGCAGCTGGAGAGATGGATAAGGGGTTTTAGCTCCCTCCTGGCATCCTGGTGTGACGTGGGAGAACTGTAGGCACCACCTTATGGGATAGTGTGTGGAGCCAGGGCCAACACCAAGATGTGGCTGTGCTATTGAGCAGAGTTTACAGCCCACAGACAGGCAGTGCTGCGCTGGGGCACCTATCAGAAGGGTACCCCCAGATATGGGCATTGGGGTGGGAGAAACGAGGGAGATGCGGAAGGTGCTGGCACAGCTCCCCAAGATGGCAAGATTCTGAGTGCTGGGCTTTAGTCTCCCCAAAGGACCAAGGTTAAAACTAAGGTCCAGTCCATGAAAGGAAGGGGGTAGGTGGCACTGGCGTTGACATCAGCTTGGAATTTCCCTTTCTAATACAACACTGACTCTATACCTAACATGCCAACCTTACAGTATGCAAGTCTCAGTTTACCTGATCTTTTGAAAGCATAGAAAATCTCTTACAGTTATGTTCTCTGGCTATTCCTCCTTCTTCTTATAAGTTTTTGCTTCTTCTAAAGATGGCACAGCATGCTATTTGGAGTGTACATATTTATGACAAGTATGATGATAGCGTCTTTGTAGGAGGAAGCTCATCATTCCAACTCTAGTTCACATTCTTAGTGTCCACAACCAGAGAGAATCTCCAGTTAAATCCTCTCTGGGACTGGATCCAGTTGAACTGATGTGACCAAAAGATTTGTTCTTTCAGATTCTGAGGATTTGAAATAGGCAAAAATTACTGTAGGAAATACCTCACAGATACGGTAAAAATTTTTTCACTGCAAAAAAATGCCACTACATTTTAGATACTAAATGCATTCCTTTGTCCATATTTATAAGAAAAGACAGAGCAATCCCTGGCTAGCATAGTAGACATCTGTGGGGTTTTCTACCTTGAACCTCTGCTCTATGAACTGACCTTCCTCCCATCTTTGGGGTTAGAAAGCAAGATTCAGACGGTCAGTACCAGACACGTTGGCTGCCTGGCCACGCCATGGCAAACCTGTCCCTCCCCATGGATTGCTGACCAGGAGCAGACAGCATGAGTCCATCTCAAAAGAGGCTGAAGCCATGGGAAGTAAAGGCCAGTACCAGCCACCTGCCTCTGTGCTGAGCTGTCAACATGCTAATTCTGTTTCTACCCCATGACCTTCGCACTTGCTGCTCCACTTGGAACATGTGTCCCCCCAGATGTCAGCATGGCTCATCCCCTCACTTCTTTCAGATCACTACTCAAGTGTTCTTGTATCAGAGAGGGTAGCTCTGATGGCTCCATTTGATAGAGCACGCACATACACACACACACACACACACCTACTCACATACTCACCCACACTCAGGCTGCCACACACATTCACACACTCACACTTTCTCACACACATCAACTCACATACACTCACACACATTCACACAGACACTGTCACACACATTAACACACTCACACATACATACACACTCATACACACATTTATACTCACACATATACATACACACACACTCACATACCTACGCACACTATTACAGACACCTGCACGCTCACACAAAGTTGCACTCTCTCACACATTCACACACTCATGCTCACACCGTCACACACATGCACACACTCACAGAGCTACTCGCACATATGAAGGCCATGTGAAGACAGAGGCAGAGACTGGAGCAATATATCTACCAGCCCAGGAGCGCCAAGAATTGCCAGCAACATCAGAAGCTGGAAGAGACCAGGAAGGATCCTCCCCTAGGGCCTTCAGAGGGAGCACAGCCCTGTCGACACCTTGATTTTGGACTGCTAGCCTCCAGAACTATAAGAGAATACATTTCTGTTGTTTTGAACCAGAGTACTTTGTTACTCTGGCCATAGGAAAACAATACAGTTGTTGCTCTAAAATTCAAATTTAAGTGGGCAGGCTGTATTTTGTTTGCTAAATCTGGCAACTTTGCTCAGAGTCCTCTCCAGGGAAGTAGGTAAAATGCCTGGTTAGGACCCCAGGTCTTCCCTGTGCTCTCATCAGTGGTGACGTGGGAAGGGCATCAAGAAGCTCTCAGAGTGGCAGCTGGCATGTGGCAGGCTTTCCACAAACATCAGCTCCTTCTCCCCATCCCCTCCACCAACACCAGCATCACCAGCACCAGCTCCTGGACCACATGTGACAAGAAGTCATGAACTTGCACAACTGGCCACTCAACTATGACCATGGATGAAATCCATACCCACTGCCTCCGTTAAAGTACACGCCAGAGCCATGTTTGCCTCAAACAAGTAGAACATTCTCCATCTTCTCCTTCAAAGTGAACCAGGAATGTCCCTCTGCCTGTCACATGAACTGTGACTGAAGTGATGGATTGCCCAATAAGCAAGGTAAGCATGTGCTTAGGGCATCAACATAATGGGGGCACCAGTTGTCCAAAGCAAAGACCCAGAGATGCCAAGCAGACAGGACACAAGAAAAAGCAAGCGCCGCAGTGGAAGGGAACTGGCAGGGTGCGAAATGAAATTGATACCATTTTATAAATTTTGTATACGGTAACAATTATATTTTCATTTCGGATCAGCAGGGTATGACATCACATTCAGTTCTCTCTCGTAGACCATGTAAGAACGCACCAGCAGCACTACAGTCACATGACTTGGGTCCTGCACAAAGTGAACCAAAACACTTCTTCAGATTGAGCATACGCTTGTATTTGTATCATGCTCTTTGCAGTCGCTCTTGTTCCCACCAAGTATTACCAATAGTCTAATGAACTGTCAAGACACAGCATCAAAGGACGGAAAGTAAGCGCACGAGTTTTTAAGTATTTTCAAGTTGAAAAATCTCACAGAGATCTGCGAAGGGCCTGCCAACAAACATCATAAAACAAATGGATGAAATTATTTTCGACTGCCTTGTAAGTACTATTTCTTTTGACTGTCTCAGACCTGAAGAACAAAATGACACATTCCAAATCAAATTTTTTTACTTACTAATTTTCAAATATAAATGTTTGTGTTAATGTCAAAGTTCACATGTGAACTCTATTTTATAAATTTTATTATTTTCAGTTATTCAAATTTATTTGCTGTGGTAGAACCAAATTTTAAAAGTGACATAATTTTATATCCAGGTAAAATGAAACAGCAACAACTAAGTGGAGCACAAAAACAAAAGCTTACAGAAAATAAAAAGAAAAGGATTTGGGAATGCCTAAAGACAATTCTAAAATTAACTTCCTTTTTAAAACATAGTGAAAGAGAAGAGACTTCTTCCATGAACGCTCATGTTTAATGGGTGCAATTCGTTGTATTAGTACCGCTAATGCTGAGATTACTAATAGCAATATGAATATAACAGAATTTGTTCCAAATTCTGCATCCATTCCTTGCTGTAATGAAAAAATTAATAATGATGTAGAAAGGGAAACTATTTTAGAATATGAAATTGTCCCATCTGCAGACCCCATAAATAATAGAAATACAGATCCTGCTTTGTGGAATAATTTTTCTTCTAATGGTATAAATTACTGGATCAAAAGAGGGCCAAGTGATTGTCAACATCACAGTGGACCATTTGAAAATTCATGTCAAAAATTTCTGAATGGTAAACAAATAAGGCTCTGTAGCCACAATAAATTTCTAGGGTACAAAGAAAATGGTGAAAATTGTAAGAGGGAGTGGCTACTGTATTCTCTATCAGTCAGCTCTGTATACTGTTTTGTTTGCAAACTATTCAGTCCTAAATCATTTATTCTCAATTTGCCAAGGATGGATTTAGCTATTGATGCAACTTGAATATGACTGATAAATATGAAAATAGTTCAATTCACAGAGATTGTATATTGTCATATTTAAACTGAAGACATGGTTTTGGCTTAACTCATGAACTGGAAATGCAAGTAAATGAAGAACAACAGTACTGGAAAGTTGCTTTGCAACGTGTTGTTGCTGTCATTATATCACTGAAGATGTACTATCTTTCTAATGAAGAAATGAAGTGTTTGGGTCCCCACAAAATGGGAATTTTGGGGAGTTTACTTGAACTTGTTGCTCAGTGTGATCCATTTTTAGCAGGTGACATCTCAAAATATGGTAACACAGGAAAGGGCAACCCACTGAATACGTCTAAAACAACATAGAATTATTAAACTTAATAAGTGATAAAGTTCGATCAACTATTTTCAGTGAAATAAGTATAGCTCCATATTTCAGTCTGTCCATAGATTCCACTCCTGATCTTTCTCATACAGATTGGTTAAGTATTGTTTTAAGATACGTATCTCCAACAGATAGAAAACCTGTCGAGCGATTTATCACAATCACTAGCCCTGGTGGCGCAGTGGTTAAGCATTAGGCTGCTAACCAAAAGGCTGGCAGTCTGAATCCACCAGCTGCTCCTTGCAAACCCTATGGGGTAGTTCTACTCTGTCCTATAGGGTCACTGTGAGTCAGAATCGACTCGACGGTAACAGGTTTGGTTTGGGTTAGTACTGGCTTTGAAAGTCATACCAGTGAAGAAACTGCAGATCAAGTACTTCACTACTTATGTGAAGTTTGCAAAATTGATTTTTCTAAGTGCAGAGGCCAGTCCTATGACAATGTTGCCAATATGTCAGGGTGTTTTAAAGGCATGCAACAGACAATTTTAGAATGTAATGAATATGCCATTTTCACACCGTGTGCTGCGCATTCACTTAAATCTTGCAGGACATAGTACAGTAGACTGTTGTCCAGAAGCAGTTGATTTTTTTTTCTACTGTTCAGTTACTCCAAACATTTTCTGGGCAGTTCTTAGAACATATTTAGGCAATGATCAAGTATTAAAACGTCTTTCTAATACACGTTGGGAAGCACATGCTGTAGCAAGGAGTGCAATTCTGGAATCATACACCCAGATTCTAGATGCCTTAGAAAACACTGCTGAAGACCAGACACAAAAAGGAGACATCAGAAGAGAAGCTGAAAATATCACCAACAAAACGTATACGCTTGCGTATGTATTTATGTTGGTTATGCGGAATAATTGTAGCATTTTCATCAGACGCGTCAAGCTCTCCAAAATTCAGAAGTAAATTTAAAGACAAGCACAGATCTCTACCAGTCATTAACAGAGTATTTACATAATTTAAGAGAAAATTTTGAAAACACAACAGAACAAACACTGCCAAATACTGATTATCAAGCAGTTCACCGTCACAGAAACATTAGAAACAAGTAAATGACAGAAGTGCTCCAGAAGTATCAGAGTGCCAGAGATCAATGTCACATAACCACGTACTATATCATCATTGACACACTTGAATCTTGCATGAAAAGAAGGGTGAAAATGTGTGAAGTTCTTTCAAATAGATTTCCCTTCTTAAACAATGTGGATATATCTGATGAAGAATGCATGAAGGCATTCAATAAATCAGTGCAGGCTTATTCCAATGACTTAAATACAAAGCTTTACAGAGAAGTGCAACAATTTCATTCTTACATGAAAACTAAGTGTACGTTCAAGAAATACAAATTTAACCCATGTAGGCATGTATGATTCCATAACAGAAGATAAAATACAATGTGTATTTCCCAATTGTGAAATTGCTTTACACATATTTCTGACTTTAATGATCACAAACTGCACAACAGAATGCTCATTTTCATCCCTAAAGAGACTCAAAAATCCTTAGCATACGATTCAAGAAAGACTCGATTCATTATTCTTATTATGTACAGAAGTAGATATTGTTCGGCAGCTTAATTGTGAGGAAATCATTGAAGAATTTGTAAGAGCAAAGAACAGACAGAAATGTTTTTAATTATAATATGTTAGAGATGAAAGATTTAAAAATAAAATATAGTAATTTGTTATAATATTTGTTTTCTGATCATTAAATTTTCTTTTATGACATCTTTTCATTTGTTCATTTATAATTATAGCATTTATTATGAAACAAGCATCAAAACTGAAAGTATGAGCCGTTTAAAGCAAAATTGGTGAAAGGCAATTTTTCGTTGTAGGAGATCAACAGAATTTTACACTGATTGTTGAAACAACTAAGTTCACTGACTCATTTTCTTTTTGCAAAATATGTGGAACTTTTTTCGTAGAAAATGTGGTATATGGTAAAAATCTTAGTATACCACATCTACTAAAATTTTATAAACCAGTTCATCTCATTCTGCTAAAGCGGCATATACCACTTTTGTGTTCAATCACTAATACTATAGTTGAATTTAAAAAGAAGTTACATCATGGATAGCTAAGACACACACACACACACACACACACACACACACACATATATATATACCTGTGTATATATATATAAAACCCACATATTCTGTTTGAATGCATGAGTAAACAGGAGGGCACCACAGATTACCAATGCTAGGGCCCTCATGTGCCTTCATTCGGCCCTGGGTGTCTACAGTCACCCCTCTGCACTCCCGAGGTCCCACACACAGGCCAGAAGGCTGATCCTGCGTTTCTGCAGCTGTCGGCATGGATCAGGAGCAGGAGGCCCGGAGTGCCCGCAGCAGCTGAATAAATGACCGTCTGCTCGGGAAGTGCTTCCTTGTGTCTAATTGCCTGATGACTGTGAGACCACCCACCTCCTCAATGACCCTCGACTTGTCGAACCTTGTCCTGGGGGCTCTCCTGTAACAGACTCAGTGTTCAAAAAGAGGGACACACTCGTTTGGAATGGAATCCCTAGATCCCTAACCTACCTGGACTTTCCATGAGGACCCAGGCAGGCTATGTAATTATTCCACAGCTCAAGCCACTGGGCACACGGCACAAAACAGACAAGGAGAGCTATTGCCACACTTAAAACAATCAGCACCGACTCCCTCACTCTCAGAAATCTCACTCATCTTCCCACAGAAAAGTGACTGTGGGTGCCAAAAACAACGGGGCCAAGGTGCTCTCTGCAGCACTGCCTGCAGCAGCCCCTAACCAGCAGAAGCCGCACAGTTCACCAATCAGAATCCAATGCCAAACAATTGCATTCCTCCTTTGGAATGCCAAATATATCACAGGAGAGCTCCTGAGGCTAGGGTCTGACAAGTTGAGGGTAATTGAGGAGGTGGGTGGCCTCACAATCATCAGGCAATTAGCTGTTCATCAGTGGCTAAGCAACTGTCGTTCACCCAACATGGAATGTTCTGCACTTGTCAAGGAGAAGGGGGCGGGGGGGGGGGGGGCTCTGCATGTGCATAAGGAAACATGCTGATGACATTTTTTAAAACAAGCCATAGGTTGATAGGTAGACTACACCACAATTTTGCAAACCAAAAGAAAAAAACCAGAACTCTGAATGTGTGTTTAGGGCACGTGAACACACACAACATACATACATGGGCACACATGCACACACGTCCGTGCATACACACACACATGAAGATACATATACATGCACACACGTACAGATCTGTACATGTACGCATATGCATATGTGCAGATACATGCAGAGGTGCGCATGTGTGCACACGTGTTCACACACACACACCGATTTAATGTGGAGGTTAGAAACACACTGGCTCTAGAGTCTATATGGGCTCAACATCCACCTCTACCACCTATGGCTTCTGTTCATTCTTTGGCATTTTTAAAAAAAATCACTCTATGCCTATTTTCCCATCTGTAAAATGCGGGTGGTGATAGAAGTGACTTGTAAGGTTGGTTACGAGGCAAGAGAGAGAGTGCTGCACGCGGCACTTGGCCCGGGGCTAACACTAGTTGCCAGGCTGTGCGTGGCACCTTTGGAAGGAGACAGCAGCCATGGGAGCACCCAGCTCTGGGGAGGGACGGGGAGGGCACAGGCAGGGTGGGCACTCTCTCTCTGCTGTGAACTTTTCTGTTATTTTAAATTGGTTACAAGGTGGAGGCTTCATTTGATGATGTTAAAAGCTGCCTAAACTCACCAGGCGGCATTCCCAGTGCACTGAAGACCAAGTCCCCACCGCAGAACTTTTCAGCTGACAACATCAGGAAGACTAGCCAGGTCTTGGGTCAGCCATCCTGTGTTCTCAGACACAGGCTGCGCATATTCACTTTGATCCAGGAGAGGAGGAGATGCCTAATTGTCCCCTTTGTCCTGTGCCACCCTTGAAGAAGGGCTCCATGGCCATGCCCGTGAACCACCTCCAGATAGCTGGTGACAGACACAACTCCCAGGGCAGAGATGACCAAGAGTCAAGGCACCTTTGATATCTTAAGTCTTCACTTGTTGGATGCATCGCCTTATTTCTAGTTTTGCCTCAAGGATGTCAGAGCCATGCACACAAACAGCTCCTGGGGACTGAATCCCTCATCTGTGCCAGAATGTTCCAGAAGCCACCACACAGCACAAGTGTGCTCAGACTCACCACTCTGCAGAGAGACAAGCAAGAGCCAATAAATGGCCCCAGGTTCCATCAATCATTTATAAGCAGGGAGCTGGGATTCACCTCAACCTGCCTGGATCCAGTGGCCTGTCTGAAGTTCTAACCATCTCACTCCCCATCTCACCCACATGGCACACGTTGGAGTTTGCACGTGAGCGTCCTAACAGCTCTGTGAAAAGGCAAGATGTTCTCAAAGACAGATTCCGAACCATGGGGTTTGCCCAGAGTTACTCATCAACCACACAGCAGAAGGGCTGGGGTTTGAGCTCAGATCCTAAACCCCTTGTTCCTCCTTCCCCTACAGCAGGAATGGTGGATCATCTGACAAACCCATGCTGAGTGTTACCTGCCCTTTCAAACCGTGCTGGGTGTTGGAAAGGAAGCCAAAAACTGTTGAAGAGGTATCCTGAACTAGACTCTGAATCTACTTTCGAAAGAAGCTCAGGTTTGTTAGTTTTTTAAAAAATAATTCATTCTCCTCATTTGCTGGTCTGATCTCACAAGGAGGTGGGGAAGGGGCTTTCCAAAGGCACCTCAATCCTATCTGGACCTAGTGCGGCTTTCTGCAAAAACAGGGCCACGTACATCCAGCATCTCCATTTTTTCCCCTTCAACTGCAGCACATGCTATTTTTAAAGGACTTTCCAGGTTCACATTGCCTAAATAGCCCTCCTTTCCCACATTAAAAAGGGGGAAAGCCTACAGAAAATAAAATGCTGCTTGGAAGTAGCAACCCCTTGGAAAAAGAGATGGCGTCTCATGCCGGATAAGTAGCTCCTCCGCGGTTTTTCTTGAAGGGGCTCTGCCTTTCAGTATTTAAAGCTGTCAAAACGCTTCACCGTTTGCCCTTGACGTAGCCCAGGCTCCAAGATGCCTGGAGCCGCCAGGCTGGAGTGGGGCATTTACTGTGAGTGGATGGCCGATACCCAGCCACGAGGATTTTGCAGACTCTCGTTTTCTCCTATAGTCATTTGTCAAGTTGGCTCAACTGGATTTCTTCACCTTCCCCAACAGCCCTTTGCACTGCGCCCGGCAGGTGCCTCCGGCTCCCGGGACAGCTGTGCACTCCCAGAGATGGGCGCCTCCTCAGCCCCCCTGCACCCTGGCCATGGGCCACAGCAGCTGGCTGGACTTTGCACCCGTGCTCACTGAGCTTGTAGGAAGGCTCAGAGGAGGGGTGCCTAGGGAACAAGAGGCTTTTGAAGCCTAAGGTGAAAGAGCCTGACTACGGTTTACATTCTTTATCTTAATTTCAGCAAGCATTTCAACCCCCTTGAAAATTGCCTCCTTACAATAATAAACAGAGTCTTCATGGAGGCGTAGGGATGGTCACGACATAGGCAATGGGGTGGGGGTGTGCCGGCTATGCTTTGGAAGCCGTTAACAGTAGCCAGGCGAGTGCACTCGTGTAGTGGGAAGGGGGAGGGGGACCCCTTCAGCCCAATTGGCCCTCATTTGGGGAGGTGTGGTGGGATTGGTGTGGCAACTTAAGGTTTTGGGTTACACACAAGCAAGTGAAATCGTATATAAATAATCGAGGTGGAGAGTTACAGGGGAGAAGGTGCCCACTGTCCGCTGCCTGGTCTGTTATTCATCAAGCCAGTGTTGGTGAGTTTTCCAGCTCATTCATCTCTGCTTCGAGCTCCAGAGTTAGTAGGAACAGCCTGTCAGCAAGACCTAGAGAGAGATACCAAGATCTTGGTCCTGGGAAACAGAGGGATAACCAAGGAGAATCCGTTTATTCATCAAGTATTGCATCAACAACCAATGTCCATGGAAGCAGCAGTCAAGAAATCAAACAGTGTATTACACTGAGCAAGTCTGCTGCAAAAGACCTCTTTAAAGTGTTAAAAGTAAGGATGTCACTTTGATGACTAAGGTGAGCCTGACCCAAGCCATGGTATTTTCAATCACCTCATATGCATGTGAAAGCTGACAGTGAAAACGGAAGAATTGATTTGCTTGAATTGTGATGTTGACAAAGAATATTGACTATACAGTGGGCTGCCAGAAAAATGAATAAATCAGTCTTAGAAGAAATGCATCCTTCTTAGAAGAGAGAATGGCCAGACTTCAGGTTGCTTACTTTGGACACGTCATTAGGAAACACCCATTGCTAGAAAAGGACACCATGTTTGGTAAAGCAGAGGGTCAGCAAAATGAGGGAAACTCTCAATGAGACGGACTGACACAATAGCCTTAATAATGGACACAAATATACCAAAGACCATGAAGATGGAGCAGGACCGGGCAACGTTTCATTCTTTGTACGTAAGGTCACTATGAGTCGGAACCAACTCAACAGCAACTAACAACAATATAGATACAGAACTATATTTTGTTATGAATTGAATTATGTCACTCCCGCCCCCCGAAAAAAATACTAACGACCTAACTCCTATACCTGTGAATGTGTCCTTGTTTGAGGAAATAGAGTCTTTCTTTGAAGATATTATTAGTTAAGTTGTACCTGGGTAGAGTGGGTCTTAGTTGAATCCCTTCTGGGTGGTGTCATATGGAAGGGGAAAACAGACATGGAAACAGAATCACACACAGGGGAAAGACAGATGCCATGTGATGGTGCAGGCAGATGCATCTACAAGCAGCCAAGGAACACCAAGTATTGCTGGGAGCCACCAGAAGCTGGAAGAGTGGCAGGGAACACGGAACAGCTTTTCTCTCAAAGCCCTCAGAAGGCCGATGCCCTGATTTGGACTTCTAGCCCCCAGAATTGTGATACAAATAAGTCTCTGTTCTTTAAAGCCACCCACTGTGTGGTATTTGTATGATAGTCCTAGGAAACTAAGACAATTTGTTTATTTCTTGACCATGAGAAATTGGTAGGGAGGAAGGGGTGGCTTGGTACCTTAAATCTTTAATAAACTTATGTAATTATTTCTTCTCTACTAGACTTAAACTTCCATGAAGACATGAACTCTATCAGTCTTGCTCACTGTTGTATATCTTTAGCACTTAGCACAGTGCCTGGTACATAGTAGGTAACTGATAGATACTTACTGGCCAAAGGGATCTATCCAGGTCCCCAGTCAAAGTGGGCAAACAGCTTCTCAGAGGGGCAGATGATCGCAGAAGTTTCCAGCAACCAGGCCAGGCCTGAACCTATGACCTAGTGGAATATTCCATTGCCCACATCCGCCCACCTCCCTTGCCAGTAAAAAGCCAATTTGTGAAATTACCCAACAGCCAGGCAGACAAGCACAGGAATTGTTCCGCGGGCCCTGCATGCAAACACAGCATGATATACCTGTTACTCAGGATCCAGGAAGGGCAACCTCAGTGCCGTGGACTGCATCTTCCTCCTCTCCAGGGAGCTTTCTCAACCACACTTGGCCCAAGGCCGGGAAAGTGAAGGCATCGCTTTGCATATGTGCGCGGTCCTCTGGGTGTGATGCTCCCTGCTTTCCAGATGGGTCTGCCTTTGGAAAGGGGCCTTTGGAATCATAATTACACTTAGCAATGGAACATTTACACATTACTTGAGGAGAGTTTGGTCTTTACAGGTGACAAGCATTTGACATGCACTGTCTCATTAACCCTCATGAGGAGCCTCAGGTTCTCATTATAAAATGGGAGGGGGTGACAGTACCTGTTGCTTTGGGGCAGCACAGAGGACTGAGCAGGACCTTGGACCTGTGCCTACTCTCATCATCTTCATTGCTCCTTAGTCCTCACAGACACACACCTGCCAGGTGGGAACCACTGTGACTTCATTTACAGATGAGGAAACTGAGGCTCAGACAAGGCGATGGGTTTGCTCGGGGTTTTTGAGACTGATGAACCAAGGCTTAATCCCAGGCAGTCTGATGCTCTATGACTGTATGCGTTTCTTAAAACTGCCATAACAAAGTACCACAAAGTGGGTGGCTTTAAAGAACAGAAATTGATTGTCTCACAATTCTGGAGGCTAGAAGTCTGAATAAAGGGTGTTGACAGGGCCGGGTTCTTTCCAAGGTTCTAAGGGGAGATCAGCATCCATTAGGGAGATGCAAATTAAAACCACAATGAGACACCAACTCATTCCCATTAGAATGGCAATGATCAAAAATTGGAAAACAACAGGTGCTGGCGAGGTTACGGAGAAACTGGAAGCCTCATTCATTGCTGATAGGTATGTAAAATGGTACAGCCACCATGGAAAACAGTTTGGTGGGTCCCCAAAAAGTTGAACATAGAACTACCATATGACCCAGCAACCCTAACCTTAGGTATATACCCAGAAGAAGGAAGGTAGGAACACAAACAGAAACTTGTATATCACTGTACTCATTGCAGCACTTTTCACAACAGCCAAAAGGTGGAAACAACAGATGAACGAATAAACAAAATGTGGTATATACATATGACTAAATATTACTCAGCCATAAAGAGAAATGAAGTTCTGATTTATGCCGCAACATGGATGAACCCTGAAAACGTCATGCTGAGCGAAATCAGTCAGTCGCGAAAGGACAAATACTGGGTGATCTTACTTATGTGAAATAAGCTAATAGACAGAAGGCAAAGATTATTAGTGGTTACCAGGGAGGTGGAAAGGGGTAGTTTTTGCTTAGGAGCATTGAGTTTAGGTTAATGACGGTGAAATGATTTGGAAAAGGGTAGTGAGAATGACTGCACAACTTGAAACATGTAATCAATGTTACTGAATTATGTAGAAATTGTTGAGCTGGCTTAAGTTTTATCATGTATATTTTCACCACAATAAAAAAAGGAAGTAAGGGAGAGAGAGGAGGGAGGGAGGGAGAAAGGAAAAGAGGGAGGTGAAGGGGCCAGTAGGAACACAATAGAGACTGTACCCAAATTTAATCCCAGACCAGCCTCAAGACCTCAGAAACCCTGCTATCAGGGCTCAGGGTTGTTGGGGGAGTCACTGTGGGCCCAGGACAAGTCTGATCTCTAGGCCTTCCCTGTAGTCTCAGTCCTAGCTGCCAGGGGCACATGCAAAGGCCTTGTCCAGGGGAGACCAAAACACTGCCCTGAGGCCACGCTGGCGGGTTCAAGTCCCAACCTTGGGCAGTGCCCCCTCCCCACCTTCCTATTCTCACCCGTAACCCGGGAACCCTCCTAGATGATTCTAAGGCTTCTATCAGCTCTCACGATGGCCACGTGGAAAGGAGGTTGTGGACAAAGGGCCTGTGGTGTCTGGATTTGAACGTGCCCTGGCTGCATCTGCACTGTAGCATTTTGCAGACAGACCAACACACTTCTTCTCATTGGCCACGTGCACTTGTTTAGTCAGCAGATGTAAAATTCTGACATGGCACTTAGAAAACTCTCCTCCATCTGGATTTCTGCAAACCACGGGGGATCTTCTGCCAAAAAACGTGTTTTACAAAACATGGACCTGCTCTGCCATGATTTGTGTTGCTGATAAAATCCACCTTTTCGCTGATCACATGACTTTGGCCCACATGTACTTTCTGGCTGGGAGGAGAGGAAAAACCACTCTGGACAAAGGGAGACTACGGGCTTCCATGCACCACGTGGGCTGTGCTTATGTGGGGCGGGGCCAGGGGGATAACAGAGCATATGCAAGGCCATGCTTTACTAAAAAATATGAAAGTGTAACATATGGTGTTAATAGAACTCGCAACAGGGGTCAGTGGTATAATGGAAAATAATTCATTACTAATGTCAGGCCACTGTTGCTGTCAGAAAGAGCATTTGGAAGCATGTTGTATATATCGTGGCTCACTTTTCTGGATGACATTCAAGAGGATAAGATGTAGTCGACATCGTGCAGCTAATGAATTTGGGGAGGCTTCTGAGAGTTCAGAATTTGCTGTAAAACCTCTCCACGCAGACGTGAAAGTACCCACCAACTCTGAAACAAAAATTTTAGAAACAGGTACTCCTAGCCTGGCTGAGTAACTGATAGTCTACTGAATTAGTGGACGCAGCAAAGGTACCCCTTAGTGATCACAGCCCCAAAGACATCCAAGTCTTCATCTGTGAACACGTGACCTCACATGGCAAAAGAGACTTTGCAGGTGTGATCATGTCAAGGATCTGAGATAGGAGATGATCCTGGATTATCCGGGTGGGCCCAGTGTAATCACAAGGGTCCTTATAAGACGGAGGTGGAGAATCTGAATCAGAGGAGGAGATTAAATGACAGAAGCAGAGGTGAGAGTCAGAGGGAGATTGGAAGATGCTACACCGCTGCCTTTGAAGACGGAGGAGGGAGCCATGACCCAAGGAATCTGGGCAGCCTCTAGAAGCTGGAAAAAGCAAGAGAACAGATTCTCCTGGAGGCTCCAGAAAGAACCAGCCCTACCAACACCTTGATTTAATCCCAGTGAGACTCATTTGGGACTTCTAATCTCCAGAACTGTAAGACAATACATTTGTGTTGTTCTCAGCCACTAAGTTTGTGGTCATTTGTAACAGCTGCCACAGGAAGCTCATACAGTGGATTCCTTTCTGTGTGGAGTTATTCCCCCACTCCACCCACCCCTGCCCTGTGTGACTGTCAGGCTGATTGACAGCAGCTTTACCTCCTGTGTCCATTGTTGCTCTTTGCAATCTGAGAGACCAGTCCCTATCTCTGAGTCATCCCTGCCCAGGATTCCCACGATCCACTGTGTGCAGAAGCCCCGCGGAGCACCCACAGGTCAGGGGTTGGGAATCGGTCACCAGCTGGACCAGTGAACACTGCCCGCCCCCATCCTACCCTGTCACCTCTCCCTTCAGGACAGGCCTTCAGACACAGGAATCTGAGTCCAGGACTGAGCTGTGTTCCAAGAAAGGCCGGTGGGGCGGGGGAGCTGGACTTTCTCAGAGGAAAGACCAAAGGCAGACCCAGGTTCTGTGGGACCTGAAGCTTATCCCATTTTGAAGGTTCACTTTAAACAAAATTGTTCAGAATTATCAATGCACCATTCGAGGTGCCCCAACAACTTGGAGGGGCCATTCGAGTGAGGGGACCTATAGCTTCAGCCTCATCAACCTGATGAAGAGTGTGACTCATCTCCAAACATTGCAGGGGTCAAGGCTTGCAGTAGGATATATTAAAAAAAAAAAAAAAAAAAAACCAGCTAAAGTTCCTGCCCTACCATCTCCAGCACATAAGTTGTTCAGACCCCCTATATCTCCCTGCCTAGATCAGCATCTGGCGTGTGTTAGGCTCCACCAGTATTAAAAAAAAAAAAAAAAAAAAACAGTTGCTGAGTCGACTCAGACTCATGGCTACCCTTATGTGCATCAATAGAGTTTTTAATGGCTAATTTTTCAGATGCAAAACACCAGGCCTTTCTTCCAAGGCGTCTCTGGGTGGACTTGAACCACGAACTGTTTTATAGCAGCCAAGCATGTTAACCATTTGTGCCACCCAGGGACTCCATACACACACACACACATACATATATACACAGAGAGAGACAGAAGAATCCTAGTGGTGCAATAATTAAGCACTTGCTGCTAACTGAAAAGTGGGTGGTTCAAACCCACCAGTGGCTCACAGGAGAGAGATCTGGCAATCTGCACCTGTAAAGATTACAGACTAGAAAACACTAGGGGGGAGTTCTACTCTGTCACATGGGGTCGACATGAGTTGGAAATCAACTTAATGGCACCTAACAACAATGGAGAGAGAGAAAGAAAAGGATAAAGCAAATATGGTAAATGTT
This sequence comes from Dugong dugon, assembly GCA_030035585.1. Classification (NCBI taxonomy): domain Eukaryota; kingdom Metazoa; phylum Chordata; class Mammalia; order Sirenia; family Dugongidae; genus Dugong; species Dugong dugon. Next base: position 32,880,873 of record CM057478.1, read on the forward strand.
AATATAATATTTGGGGACTCTAGATGAAGGCTATTTTTTGAATTCTTTGTACGCCTCTTGTTAAGTCTGAATTTTTTTAAAAAGGGGGTATGCTCTCTAAGGAATACCAGCGAAGAAAACAAACAACTAATTAAAGCAAGAGATAGAGGTAGGAGACATAAGGGGTGCGACCAGGGAATTCGCCAGCCTCCAGGGCTCTAGTCAGAGCCTGGGTGTCAGGAGGTCGCACTTACAGTCCGCTCCCTGTGATATCGTCTATGATGGTGAGTTTTCCCATGCTTCCTCTAGGTGTCACGGCTTCAATCATCAAAAGGCACCTCTTCCTGCCATATTGATATGTATATTAGCACTAGGCCAATAGACCTTATACATCATGAGAGATTAGTGTGCATATAAATGCTGAGTTTTTATCCCATCCAATGACATGAATGGGAGTCCCTGGGTGGTGCAAATGATGATTGTATTGGTACTAACAAAAAGGTTGGTGTTTCAAGTCCACCCAGAGGCACCTTGGAAGAAAGGCCTAGCAATCTACTTCGGAAAAATCAGTCATTGAAAACCCTATGGATCACAGTTCTACTCTGACACACATGGGGGTACCATGAGCCGGAGTCAACTTGATGACAACTGGTTTTAATGACATGAATACAAAGATGTATTCTATAACTTAACAGTACAATGGAGTCCTATAGTTTTAAATCAAGATTTCATTTACAATACACAGTAGTCAGGCAGAGCCACTCTCCATTTAACATAAAACACATTTTATGGTGCAATTTTAGTAGATTTCCTGTAAGATACACTAGCAGGGTCTTGAAGGTAATACAAGGATAACAATAACAACAATGACCTTAGAGCAATACACAAGGTCGGTGCTATAGTCATCTCCATTTGAAAGGGGGATGCCCTGAGGTTCAGAGTTCACAGCATTCCCCAAGTTACTCTCTGATGCGCAGCAGAGCCCGACAGGAACTGTGGCACCTGAACTCTAGAAGCTATTATCTCCACATGACATGATATCACCACCCCACCACGTCACACTGCCTCCACACCCACCCTTATCTCATGTCTATACTGCACCTGGTGCTGAGTGCAGGCCAGTCTGGTGCCACATAGATGCCTTGGTTCCAGTTTCCCAAGGCCCACCCACAGGGCGCTCCCGGGGTCTGGCCATTCCAGTTCCATCACTCACAGAGCCACCCTAATTGTATCAAGCTACCATGAATTGGAACAACCACTTCTTTCAGTCTCGTCCAATTTGCCCAAAGCCATGCAAGCATGGCTTCAGGACTAGGTCTGCATTTCTCAACACATTTGCTCACAACGCCCCAGTCCCTGAAGCGGCCAACTCAAGCATGGTGCTGTTTGATAAAAGACACAACTCAAAGCCACCAGACTGACCTCCAAGAGGACTGTCAAGTACGTGTGGGGTGTCAGTGTTGTCACTTCTGTTTAACTTAGCTCTTAACCTGTTGCCCAGTGCTGTCGAGTTGATTCCGACCCATAGCAACCCTATAGGACAGAGTAGAACTGCCCCATAGGTTTTCCAAAGCTCTAATCTTTACAGAAATAGGCTGCCACATCATTCTCCTGAGGAGCAGCTGGTGGGTTCCTACTGCCAACCTTTTGGTTAGCAGCCAAATGCTTAACCATTGTGCCACCCAGGCTCCTAACTTAGCTCTTACAGCTTTGAAAACTACTACCACTATTTCAGGTAAACTTGGAGACCAAAGGCAGAACCCAACCACTGTTGTTCCACACATTCACGCTCACACAAACACCCTCTGACAGACAAACACAAGGTGCTGAGCGCGGGCCCCACTTTCTGCAGTGCAGTTTTGGCTTCTTTCTCTGTCTGGGATGGCTTTCTACCTCCCTGTCCTTGTCCCCTGGCCACTGGGGCCCATCCTCTCAGGCCAAAGTCAAAGGACAGTCCCTCCTTCCATCCTCCCCTTATGTGCTGGGACAGATGTGGGTCTGTGGAGCCCAAGGCACCCACATGCCTGTCTCAGGATCTAAACTTCAGATGTCTGGGACCGTCCCTCACCTCCCAACTTCTACAGAGTTTCTTACCAGCTGGCTGGTCACAGCACCAAATGGGCATAAGGGATCATGTATAAGGCTCAGTGTTCATTTTCTGATAATCAATGGAATTTATATTCTCCCAAAAATTATAAATGGACAATATTTTATATATACAGTAAAACCTGTGAAAGATGGAACTTGTATAAGACAGAAACCTGTCAGAGAAAGAAAACTCAAATATTTTCCACTAAGAGAGAGCAATAGAAGAATGGTAAGACTGCACCCCGTCAAAGGTGGAAAACCTGCCAGACCCAGAAAAACAAGGCAGTCTTGTCGAGTTCCACTTCTCACAGGTTTCACTGTATATATACATACGTGTGTGGGTGTGGTCATTGCCAAATCCACTGCCGTTGAGTTGGCTCTTACACATCGTGACTCCATGTGACAGAGCAGAACTGCCACATAGGGTCTCCTAGGCTGTAATCTTTACGGGAGCAGATTGCCAGACCTTTCTTCTAAGGCACCATGAGGTGAGTTCAAACCTCCAACCTTTATGTTAGTAGTTGAGTGCAAACCATTTGTGCCACCCAGGGAGCACACACACACATCTAGCAGCTAAGTTTCATCTCGCTTGCCCTCTGAAGACTACAGCTCCTATCCAGGGCCCTGACCCATAGTTCTCCTGGCTCTGGTTGGTGACCTCAACCTCCCCTCGCCCATTCAGTGCTGGGTAGCAAGTCCCCTTCCTCTGGCCACCTCAGAGTAAAGCACTCTACTGTGGTTTCCTGACACCTGGTCCACACATTCGTAAAGCCCCCCCTAACTCCAGTCCTGGTCCAGATTAGAACTCTAATATATCCCTTATCCTTCCTTTGTTTTTGAGTATATATTAACAAGTCAAGCAGGAAAAGGATATTGAAAATGTAAACCCCATAGTACACATTTTCTGTCTGCTCTGTGTGGGATTCAGATTACTTTCTTGCTGGCTGTATTTCAAGAGAATTGAATTTAGATGGTATGAAAAAAAATTCACCTGCTTCTTTACACACCTGAGTTCAGGAGCCTCTTCCCTCCACAAGAGGGTGTGGCATCCACCTGCACGGCCCCACGCATTCCTGACCTCACTCCTTAGTAGGTGATAGCTGCTTTCTGCCCATCTAGAATGAGTTCAGAGCTCTCTGCCTCCTGGGTTGTAACCGAGTAAGGGGGAAGGAAGTGTCCGTTTGTGAGCCAACTGTGGGCTCAACCTGTATCAAAAGATGAGGTGTGGAGACAAAGAAAACTCTATGCATTGCTGCTGCTGCTGATAATAATACTGCCATTTATTGAGCATTTACCCTGTGCCTGGCACAGCACTAAGAACGTTACGCTTATCTTATTTAATCCTCACAACAACCCCCTGAGAGCTGGTCTTATTATTTTGCCCAGTTTGCAGATAAGGAAGCTTGGAGAAAGAGCTTTAGGTGCTTGCCCAAAGGATCTTTCCTGATCGTAAGATCAAAATAATCTTGTCTGGATAGAGGCTGGGACACAGCGAACAGCCTGAACCGGCTGACCTTCTGAGGCTGTGAGGCTCCGGAATTTGGGAATCCTGGGCTTCTACAGAATCCAAATCGTGTGCGTTCCTCAAATGAAAACATTGGGTCCTTTTAACCCAAAAACACAAGGAAGGGGTGCATTTGTGGGGAGTGGAAAGGTGGGAAATGTAGAAATCTGAATGTGGGTGGCATGAAATGAGCACTCAACACCACCTCTGGGAGCCTGTCCTCAAACCAGCCTTAATGAGTTGGCCCCCCAAAATGGGCCACATCCTAAGTGTTCACTTCCAATAGGACAGTGCTCACCTGAGCTCACACCTATTCCAGGTCTACTGTCCCCCACCTACAAGCATGGGAGACAGAAGCAACTGTCAGTGCTCCATCTTTGGCCCAGGCCACTATGTATGGAATTCCCCTCCCTCATTTTGAAAATGTTGAAGCAACTAGCAGGGGTGTCCGATGTGACCCCACTCAGCTACCATTCCAGGTTCCCAATGTCTAGAGACAGGCACCCCCGGGGTAGCTGTCGGAGCTCAGCGACCACAGCATGGAGGTGTGGAGGACGCTGGTCAGGAATGAGGGTGGGAGTGCTGGAGTTGGACAGAGCTGGGCTTCAAACCCGGCCCACAGCTGTGTGACCTTGACAAGCCACAGAATCTCTCTGAGCTTCAGTTTCCTCGTCTGTGAAAAGGATTTGTAATGCTTTCTTCGGAGAACTGTTGTTGTGTGCTGGATGAGTAGGTGTCTAAGGTGCCTCACAGAGCCTGGCTGCACTGTGCACAGGTGCCATGGTTATTGTTCCTTCATTTGTCTGCTCAACAGAAGCTCAGTAAGCTTGGTGGAATCACTAGATGGGGCTGGTGGTTAAGCGCTCAACTACTAGCTGAGAGGTTGGCAGTTTGAACCCACCCAAGAGGCACCTCGGAAGAAAGGCCTGGTGATCTACTTCTGAAAGAGCAAACCCTATGGGGCAGTTCTACTCTGATACATGGGGTTGCTAGGAGCCAGAATCGACTGCACAACACACAACAATAAAAACATTACAAGCCAGGTCCTGTGCTCGGTTCTGGGCATATGATGATGAGCCATCTCTGTCCTCATGGGAGCCCTTGGGGGGTGCAAATGGTTAACATGCTTGGCTGCTAACCCAAAGGTTGGAGGTTTGAGTCCACCCAGACATGTCTCAGAAGAAAGTCCTGGCTATCTGCTTCCGAAAAATCAGTCATTGAAAACCCTATGGAGCACAGTTCTACTCTAACACACATGGAGGCACCATGAGTCAGAATTAACTCAACAGCAGCTGGGTTTTGTTTTGTTTGTTTTTGGTATGTGGATGGGAGTATCTAAGTACTGGGGACACACAAGTAAATAAAACAAATTCCTAATCAAATAAGCAGGTAAGGTGTTTTCAGTAGTGACAAGTATCATGCTCAGAGGATGGAGGGCAGTCCACTGGGGGAGGCACTACTCTTCGATGGATCAGTGAGGCTCTGGAGAGAGGGGCCACAGGAGGAAGGCAGCCACGCAGAGTTCTAGAGGGAGAGCATTCTGGGCTGCCAGACCAGCAACTACAAAGGCCTGGGTGGAGCAGGATCCCTCTGATCACCTAAGGCATGCCAGGGAGGCCGAGCCCACAGCCCCATGCTTCCAGTTCAGGACTCCAACATCAGGGGCTGGGCCATGGGCCTGGCACACTCTGGGCTCTGCGCTTGCCGTCCCCTCAGGCCCAGCTCCCCCTCACTGCACTCGGGATGATTTGGTCCTAACTGGCATGGCTGGCTTTGGGCTGCACCTGGATGCAATTTCTCCCTGGTGTTAATTGGTAGGGGGCAGGAGGGTGGAGACAGGGAAACAAAATAAAGCTTCAAAGTCCGGCTGTTTCTCGAGTTAATGCCCTCTCCCCCTCTCCAAAGCAGCGAGGCCAAGCCTTGAGAATGGATGCCCACGTGAGCCGCATCATCTCATTAAATCAAATTTATGGGCACAGCGGGGGTGCCCAGCACCCCAAGAGTGCACTTCCCTGCTGGCCATGAATAGCCTGTTTTGTTTCCCTTAAAAATAATTCCTGAAACGTCTTGACAGAATGATTCTCTCTTCTGAGACTTCCATAGTTAGCAAAACTTGAGCTCTGAGCAGTGAAAAGCTAAGTCGGTGTGTAGTTTGCATTTTCCATTTCCTCTGCTCCCACCTTCCTGCTATTTGAAGGGAAAGGGACATGGTTAACGTCATGGAGAGGGGGTCCTGCTGAATCATCCAAGAGCCCTTTGCTCCTCTGGGCCTTACTCTATGAGTGACCCTCAGCCTCCTCTGCCCACTGTGGCCCAAGGAGAGGTGTTGGGACCATGTCCCCAGCGGTTTTCATGACAGTGGCTCTCTTTCAGGGGTTGCTTTCAATTGTCAATGGTGAGTTCAGGAGGATTTTTCTGCTTTAAGCCATGTCTGTCAGTGGCCAGGGAAGAGTGTAAAGCTGGGAAGTGACAACTAGGGCTGGCCAAGTCATTAGCCTCTTCTGCAGGGTGACCTGTCAGCTCCAGAGGGGAGGCTATGGGTTCTGACACCTTCCCCCAGCCCCACCTTTGATGGCCTGACCTTATCAAGTGGAAGGCGGGGAGGGGCAGTGCAGTGAGGAGCTCCCATCATCCTCTGCTCACCCCTAGACTACATAGAAAAAACAGAGTCCAGGGCAGGTATCAAAGGCCAGGAGATTCTCAACACCACAAAGGCCCAAGCTTGTCACTAAGCGTGCCCTGTCAGACAGCGCCAGTCGGGGAGGTAGAGGCAGAAGGGCTGTGCCAGACATCTGGGCTGATAGCCTTATTGTTGCAAGATGGCTGCTGCAGCTCTAAGCATCACATCCTCACCTAAAAGCATCCAAAGCAAGAAGGGAAGAAAGACATCCCTCTTTGATGTTTCTCCCTTACATAAGGAAGGAAAATATTCCAGAAGCAGACTCCTTCTTATGTCTCATTGGGAAAAATCTACGTCAAAAGGCTACCCTAAATATTGAAAGGGTAAATGGGTAGAAGAAGGGAGGGAGGAAGGGAAGGAGGGAGTGAGGAAGAGAGTACAAAAAAAGAGAGAGGGAGGAAGGAAGAGTTAATAAACGGATGGAAGGATGAACGAATGGATAGATGGAGACATAGATGGATTTTTTTCTTTAACTGCTTTTCATACACACTTCATTGTGAGTATGTAGTATGTTTCGTGGAAGATGGCAAATGGGAGGCCTGGATTCCAGTTCAGATCCTGATTTGATCAAACACTGTCAGGAACATAGAAAGTCCACCCTAGACCAGCTTTACTTTCCCACTCCTTGCATGGCCCTGGGCTCCAGCCACAGTTTCCCACCCAGAAGCTTGCTAGAGCAGAGAGTATGAGTTGTCTACTAGAAGTCAGCTCCGCCCCTTGCTTGCATGGTGACAAAGCCCACCTCCCATGACAGAGGCTATAAATGGATGCTCCATTTCTCAGGCACCCTTGAGGCTCAAAAAACCCAAAAACCCATTGCCGTTGAGTCCATTCTGACTTATAGCAACCCTACAGAACACAGTAGAACAGCCCCATCGAGTTTCCAAGGAGCGGCTGGCGGATTCAAACTGCTGACCTTTTGGGTTAGGCTGGCGGATTCAAACTGCCGACCTTTTGGGTTAGCAGCTGTAGCTCACCATAGCTCTTAACCACTGCGCCACCAGGGCTACCCCTTGAGGTTAGGGGTCGTCTTTTGACCCAGTTCTGGCCAAGAGGACATGGAGGAAATCTGCTTCAGGGAAACGCAGAGGCGCCCTCCCCGTTTGGAGATGTCATGAGAGAATGGGATGCTTGAATCTGTGCCACCATCCTGCAGCCTAGATGAAAGGCCAGATGCTGAGAGGGACACACCTGGGCCCTGAGGACATCATCTAGACACTGAACAAACCTCCAACCCACTGTCTGTGCTTCTCTTATGAGAGGCAATTACACGTCTCTTCATATACAATCATCAGCCTTCTGTCACCCATAACCGAGACATCGTAAGTAAAGCATTCCCATTTGGTGGTGGCTGTGACTTTGGCAATCACGCTTGTCATAAAGGTTCAGAAACCAGGGGTGGCAGGCAGGGGAAACAGGGCTTCCATAAAAATGGGTTAATAAGAAATATCAATCTTTATATCGCCTATGTAAAGTTTGTTTGCTCGGTACTAGGCCTTCCAAACCTTTGTGGGAACCAACTCAGTGGTCCCATAAATTGAAGAGCTTCATTCAGCCATAGGATAAGAATTAGACGGTAGAGAAATTAAAGTATGAGGTTAAATAAAGGACATGGGAAATTTAGGAGACATTGGTGGAATTGTTTGTCTCAATCTTTCTATCCAGGATAACTAGTCTTAAAAACCACTATTCCCCAAATATCATGTCCCTGAATACTGGCTGAATCTCCTCATGACAGTCATTCATTCAATACAATGTTGTTGAGAACTGATGACATGCCAGACGTGGTGCCAGGTGCCGGGGATACACAATGAGGAAAACAGTTGTGTCCTCAAGAAGTTTACCATCTGGGGGTAGATTCAGACACACAGACTGGCCATCACAATACCATGTGATAGTGAAAACAGTAACTTTACAGTGGAAAACCCTGGCAGATACCACCTTAACCCCAAGACGCAGGTGAACATGACCAGCTGGGAAACTGGAGCCCCATGTGTCTGAACCAGAGTCAGTGTGCTTCAGTAATCAGGCTGTGTATAAAGTGTCTGGTATACCTAACCTGTGTGAGGGGTTGAATTGTGTCCCCAAAAATACATGTTGAAGTCCTAACCCCTGTGCTGTGAATTGACCTTGTTTGGAAATAGGATGTTTGAAGACATAATCAGTTAACATGAGGTCATACTGGAGTAGCATGGGTCCTGATCCAAGGAGTGGTGTCCTTATAAAAGAGAAGGAGAGACACACAGACAGACACAGAGGGAAGATGGTCATATGATGACTCATCTACACGCCAAGAACACCAAGGATCACCAGGAGCCACCAGAAGCTGGAGAGAGGCATGGAACAGACCCTCCCATAAAGCCCTCAGAAGGGATTAACATAGCCGACACCCTGATCTCGGACTCCCAGCCTCCAGAACTGTGAGACAGGAGAGGGTCAGTGAAAAACAAGACCACTCTCAACGAGATGGACTGACACAGTGGCTGCAACAATGGGCTCAGATATAACAACAACTGTGAGGATGACGTAGGACTGAACAGTGTTCCGTTCTCTGGTACATAGGGTTGCTATGAGCCAGAACTATTCGACAGCACCTAACAACAACAATAACAACCACATAACCCATCCGTTTGTGGTACTTTGTTACAGCAGTGCCAGGAGACTAATACAACCTGCAATCTACGAACACCCCCTTATAATTACACTATTTCAGATCCGCTCTTCCAGTGTGCTCCTACCCATGAAAAGAGATGGCGTTTTAAACACAAATCCCTCCGAGGCCACCTCCTGGGTCCGTAGAGCTCCTGTGAGCCTTTGTTGGCTTTTCCTTAAACTTGTCATTATCTCTAAAATAGGGAGATGTGCCCTGACTTGACACTCTCTGACAGGAGGCAGAATATTCCAGTGACTGTGTAACCCAAAAGGCAGTGTCTCTACCCAACACAGGATACTTGCAGCTGGCTCTTCACAGCCGTTACTCACACCTGACATTGGGATATAACTCAGCCAGTCTGGCACTCGGGGAGAAGCAACTCGATGAGCAGCATGGCATGCAGCCTCTCTGCCTGAGGGAGCAGTCGGACAGAGCTGGGTCTCCTCACTCAGCCCATCCCAGGCTAGGCTAGCATTCAGTCAGTGCACAGTGTCCCATGTCCCTTCTCTTTAAAATCATCCAAGGGCCCTTCCAAAAGGCTGAACCACTCAGTGTTTTGCAGAGTTAAATCCCAGACTTGCTTTAAGCAGTCTATTCAAGTTTATCTTGGGCCATAATTCATCCTACTGTCTGGTTTCTCTTGATTCCAGAATAGACAGCAAAATACAGCGAGAGGAAAACTCCGGAATTAATGGCTATGGAGGACCAACTCCATGCCGGGCCCTCTCCATATGTACCTCCTTTACTTTTCACAACTCCAGCGGTAGGTTCTGCTGTTATCCCTCACTTACAGATGGGGAAACTGAGGCACGGGGTAGGTGAAGTCATCTAAGATTGGAAGCCTAGTGTGTCTGGCTCCAGCCCCTAGCCCTCTTTCCGCTCCACCTCCAAGCCCTCATTTCACGGCTCTGTGGGTGAGTCTGAATTCGCTCTCTCACCTCCAGCTGCCCCTGGTCTCCTGACATTTCTCCTCACATCCTTCCATCATTCAGTTGATAAATGGCTTCACTGCACTTAGGGAAGGGCCACCAGAGATCATTCCCTGAGCCCACATTCCCCATCTTACTAAGAAGTAGAAAGGTGAGGGCTGCACCTGACGCCACAGAGCCAGAGCTCTGGCTCACGGACATGCTGCTGCACCCCCATTCATGGCCCAGCCTGGCCCTGCCCCAAAATGAGCCCTGGAGCCTGCAGGTGCGCAGGCCCACCCGTACTACTGAGAGAGTATCCTCAAAGTAAGGCAGGTCCAATTAGGGGATACCCTGTTTCTCCATCCCCAGTGGATGTCCACTTTTCTCCCCTGAACAAGCAGACAGGGTTGGGGGTCACATTGCTGGCCCTTTGCCCCCACCCCCACTGACTGCTCCTTCCCGTGGGAAAAGAGGGTAAGTTTTATCCGTTCTGTCAACTTGGCGTCCACAGGGCTGCAGCAACAAAGGCAGGAGCACCAAGTGGCAGGATGTACAAACTCAGGTGCACAGGCATCATGCCTGCTGCTAGTCGGGGAGGGCAGGGCCACACAGGCCAAGGGCTGGCTTAGCAGTAAAGGGGGTTCTGAGTTGTGATGCCTCCTGGCTCTTTGCTTCTGTTCTCTGCTGTTTATTAGTCTATTGGGGTTGTTGTCATTAGCTGCTATGGAGTCAGCCCCCGACTCACAGCAACTCCACACACAACTGAATGAAACACTGTCCGGTCCTGAGCATCACCATGATCGGTTGCAGATGGGATCATTGTGATCTGTAGGGTTTTCATAGGCTAATTTTTGGAAGTAGATCACTAGGTCTTTCTTCCTAGTCCATCTTAGTCTGGAAGCTCCACTGAAACCTGTTTAGCATCACAGCAACATGCAAGCCTCCACTGACAGATGAGTGGCAGCTGCACATGAGGTGTATTGGCCCATAATCAAACCCGGGGCCTCCAGAGTGGAAATCGAGGATTCTACCACCAAACCACCACTGCCTCATCAGCCTAGAGGGCACCAGTGATTGATATGACTGATTAGATGTTTCTAAGCCCTATCATTACATGAATACTAACGAGAGATGGGACCTCGGTTCTGGCTTTGTCTGTTAGTATACCTGCCCCTGCCGCCCACACCTCATGCTTCCCCCACTGAGTTATGACCTCCTTTTTCCTAAGACAGAACACAGAGGTTGGCCAAAAAAAAAAAAAAAAAATCTGATAAAGCACTTTGAAGAAAACTCATTAAGAAATTCATCTGAACATGTCCCAGGTCTGTCCCACTCTCTGCGTCTTCACTGCCCCAACCCTGGTCCCAGCCACATCACCTTACCTGGGCGACCCCAACAGCTGACTGTTTCCTGCTCAATCCACTACCGGCTCATCCAGAGTCAGTGCACAGTGTCCTGTGTCCTTTCTCCTTAAAATCATCCAACAGCCTTCATGGTTTTCAAGACAGGACCCAACGACTCTCGAGCCCCTTGCCTCCATCACCCTCCATGGTCCAGCCAACCCCAGGCCCCCTCTCCCTTCCAGCCTCTGCTGCCCCCCTTTCCTGTCCTCTGCCCCCCCACCCCAGACAAACAGCAAGTGTCATATGCACCCTTTACAGTGTGACTTTTTCTCACCACCACCCCTCCCCCCTCCCAGCTTCCAAATGACCTCCACTGAGTGTCGCCCTGGCCTCCTGTTCTGTCCCCATTATCACATGGCCCCTCTGGACTGTGCCTGCCCCCCTCCTCAAGATACAAGCCTGTGAAGCTAGGGAATCTCATCTTGGTTTGTCCCTACTCCCAGCACCTGGCAGTCCCCACCTGCACACCCCTGATCATGTCCCTGCTCCCCACCCCCTGGTGACAAGGATAGTCTTCGGTAACAGGAGCAAGCCGCCCCCCCTACACACACACAACACACACACACACAGCTCACAGGAGCGTCATAAACTAGAACTACCTTCTGTGGAGGAATCTACCCGTGTGCCACTCTAGACACACTCTTAAGGTCTGGCTTCCAAAGTTGCATTTGTTTAAAAGGAAGACACCACCAGACACTGGGAATCTTACTTTCTTTTGCCCTGTTGGAGAACTCTGTAGAAAGAATCAGGCGTGGGTGGATTGACCCTTTCAGAAACTTTGGGTTGTTTTTTTCTTCTTATTTTGGAGTAAGTGCAACCCAGGTTCAGGGGATGCTGAGTCTCTGTCTTCATTCGTTTTTCCTGGAATGAGAGTCGAATTCCACAGGCACACACTGCCTGCTTTTCCACCTGAGTTGCTGAAAACCTTTCTCCTAGGTGCTCACTTCCGCCTTTCACCCAGCTACTATTCTCGCTGCATTTAACCCCTTGGTTGCTGGGAACCAATGTGTCCCCAGGACCCTTCTGTCTCTGCCTGCAGCGGAGCACAGGGCTCTCTCCATCCCCTCGGCCTGCACTCAGTGGACTAGCTGCACTCACTGGTTGAGCCCCCGCCCCCGCATTGAGTGGTGGAACAAGATCACTCCAGGCCCATTGTCTGCGCCCCTCCCCTTGCCTGGGCCCCCTCCCTGAGGCATGCCTTTGAAGAGCATCTAAGCTTCCCGCACTTTCCGGTGACACTTGCGTTACACCTCTTCTGCATTCTTATCTCCACTGTGTCTCTGAGCCGACAGTTTGGCAGCCTGACCCCTTCCCACAGGGTGCATGTCCCCAGGGTGACCCCTCGGCTTCCTGAAGATGACACCAGGGCTGCAGAAGGTGGATCAGAGGCAGCCCGCCTCCTCATCTGTGCCTAGCGTGCGGCCCACCAGGCAGCAGCACCTGTCCCAGCTCTTTATGTGTCTCCCTCCCAGTCGTTCAGGCCCAGGGCCTCCAGAATACTTTTCTCTCTGTCCGAGCCCCAGTGGTGGGTTTTAAAACCTCCAGTCTCAAAACCAATCAGTCATCTGCTCCTGGAACATATTTTAAAGTATTTTTCCCCCCTTAAATTGCAACGATCTCAAAACGATAGTTTAAGAAAGTTACAGCCCCGCCACTGGGGTCAGAGATCAACTGGAAGGACACAACCGGTGAGTGGTGATGAAAATGGGAATCTGGGTCTCTCCCCGGGAACTCACAGATGCTCACTGCTGTGTGCTGAATCTTATCCTCCCAAAAGATGTGCTGACGCCCTGACCCCACACCTGTGAGCGCAACCTTGTTTGGAAACGGGGGACTAAGAAGATGTTATCAGTTAGGTTAGCATGAGTGACATACCGGAGTAGGGTGGGTCATGATCCTATATGGCTGTGTCCTTATAAAGAGGGGAGAGACACAGACGGACATACAGAGGGGAGACAGCCATGTGAAGATGCAGCCACAAGCCATGGAACACCTGGAGCCACCAGAAGCTGAGACAGAGGCAGGAATGGAGTCTCCCTCAGAGCCCTCAGAAGGAACTGACACAGCCGATACTTTGATTTGGGACTCCCAGTCCCCAGAACTGTGAGACAGTAAATGTCTGATCTTAAAAGCTACCCAGGTCGTGGTATTTTGTTACAGCAGCCTGAGGAGACAAAGACCCTCACTCAGAATAAAACAGAACATGCACAGGGACACTGACATACCCACCACTTGTTCAGCGGTGACCAAACATTTTACAGACGTTCACCGTAAAAGTAGGTAGATAGGATTCTCCTGTTTTACAGATGCAGAAACTGGGGCTTAACAGAAAAACCTTCATTTACGTGCGACACTGTCCTTTGATGCATGTATCCTTATAAAGGCATGTCTGTCTTCAACATCATCCAAAAAGTTTTGCCACTGATATTCCAAGATGATCTAACTTAATGCTACTGATGGGAACTTCTGGTCTCCTATCTTTTCTGCCCTCCCATTTGGTTTCAAACGGGACCCAGACTTCTGGTGTCTGTTCTTTGTGGACTCACACTTTCATTCATTCACTCCACAAACATTCACTGCGTGCCAATGCATGCCAGCGAGGGCCCGGGCACTCAGGGTGGCACATCAGTGAATAAGATGGGACAGTTCCTGCCCTCCTGGAGCTTGTGTCCCAAGGAATGGGGGCTGGACACAGGTGATCACGTTAATTGGTAAGATCATCTCAGAGGGTGCTAAGTGCTACAAGGAAAGAAAATCAGGGAGATATGGGCTTGGGGGACATGAGGAGATCTGAATTGGTACAGGGGGAGGGGACCTAGGTTAGCTGGTCAGGAAAACACACCCTTCCTGGGGGCTGAAGGAGCAACTGGGGTAGAGGGTGCCAGGTAGAGAGAGCAGGGTGTGCAAAAGCCCTGTGGGGGATAAATGAGAAGGACAGGGTGGGCCAGGAGCTGGAGCACAGTGTAGGGACACGGGAAGGAGGAGGGCGAAGTGGGCAGGGGCTAGACTGTACAGAGCTGTGGGAGCAGAGATGCTTGGATTGGATTCTAAGGGCAATGGAAAACCACATCCTACCCTGCCACCATGTGGAGAGGGGAATACAGGTGGGCAAGAGGGGCAGGGGAGCAGGTGGTTCAGTTGTCATGGAGAAGATGCCAGTGGTCTGGCCTGGGTGGTGGGAGCGGAGACGGAGCTGTCCACACATGCCAATGGGTTGGATGTGGGGCATCAAGAAAGAAATGAGTCTTAGGGTAATTCCCCGGCTAGTGCTTGGGAACTTGGGGGGCTACCCTTTTCAGAGACATGGATGACAGAAGAAAAGCTGGCTTGGGGCAGCGCAGAGGGTGGGCCTGGGGAGTCCGTTTTGCTATTTTACATGTGAGCTGCCCCTTAGACAAAGCACAGGTAACCTCAGAAGCCATCGGAAAATGTGCTGAGCACCCCCTAAGCTAGGTACTTGCTAAGAGCTTTGTGAGTGACCTCACTTTACCCTCCACAGCCGTTGGGAGGTCCTGTTACCTGCCTCCTTGTACAGATGGGAGATGAAAGGTCAGGCAGGTGCCATCATTGGTCAAAGGCCACACAGCTGGTGGTGGGAACTGAGGCTTTGAACCCAGACCACCAGAGTCAGACTAACGAGGACAAGGTGTAGATGCCTGACCCATGGACTACCGGGGACATGGTGTAGATGTCTGACCCGTGGACTAACGAGGACATGGATGTCTGACCCATGGACTAAATGAGGACATGGTGTAGATGTCTGACCCATGGACTAATGAGGACATGGTATACATGTCTGACCCATGGACTAATGAGGACATGGTATAGATGTCTGACCCATGGACTAAATGAGGACATGGTGTAGATGCCTTTATAAAACTGGTTCTCTCCTGCTTTTAGAGGACAAAATATAGAATTGGAGGCTCTGCTATTGTCTTCCCACCCCGGGAGGTGACTGTGAGCACTGCCTGGCTCACACACATCCCGCTTTGGAGACCACCCACGCCAAGCATGAGAAGGTAGCCAGGCTAATTGGGAGGAGGGGGAGGGGTGGAGAAGAAAGTGTTCAGTGTGTCCAGGGGAAGTCCCATTCTAACCAGGAGAAAAACATCACACAAATTGCAACTGACACACATTCTACAAAACACCTGACCAGCATGCCTCCTCAAAGCCATCAAGGCCATCAACAACAAGAAGAGTCTGAGAAACTGTCACAGCCAAGAGGGGCCAAGGAGATGTGACCATTAAATGTCACATGAGATTCTGGATGGGATCCTGGGACAGAAAAAGGACATGAGGGGAAACTGAGGAAATCTGAATAAAGTGTGGACTTTAGTTAATGATACTGTATCAATATTGGTTCATTAATTGTAACAAATGTATCAAACTAATGTAAAATGTTAACAGTAGGGGAAACTGGGTATGGGGTATATGGGAGCTCTCAGTGCTATCTCCATAATTTTTCTGTAAGTCTAAAAATATTCTAAAATAATAAGCTTATTTTTTAAAGTATAATTATGTGGGGAAAACCCATAGCTTTCATAGCAAGAAAAAAGCCTGAGGGATCAGTGCCAAAATGCTCACTGTCTTTGTCTCAGTGTTGAAGTTAGAGCATTTTTTTTCTTCATCTTCTTAACATTTGCAAATTTTCAGAAACATGACTTTACTATTTCTAGAACAGAAAATAAAAATTATGCTTCAATATTGTGAAAAACAAACCATTCCAGCATTCTCTCAACTTTCTATGACCATGGCATCTTTGAATGGACTGTGGGTAATATGAGGAAGGGGTTGCAGGAAGCTGCCAGGAGACCCCAGCTAGGCACAACAGTGGGAGAGACTGGGAACACACTACAGTGGGTTCCAACTGTCGGCAGAGAGCTGGCTGGCCATTGCCTCCTCTGTCAGCCTCCCTGGTTCTCTCTCCACAGCTATCCTGAGCTGGCATTTCCTCAGTATGGCAGCAAGCCATAAGAGAGCTGAAATAAGACAAATGATACCGGTCAGTAGCTTCAACATATGAAGTGTCTGTCTACTGTGTGCATAGTGTCCAAATAGCATAAAATCCTGTTTACATAAAGATTGAATTTGGATGAATGGAGAGAAGGATGAATGGATGGATGATGGATGGATGGCAGGGTGGGCGGGTGGGTGGGTGGATGGATGGATGGATGGATGGATGGATAGAAGGATGGATGGATGGAAGGATGGATGGATGGAAGGATGGATGGACGGATGGAGAGATGGAAGGAGACAGAATGGACAGACAGACGGATGGATGAATGGATAGGTGGGTGTGTGAGCGGGTGGATGGATTGACGGATGGATGGATGGGTGGGTCGGTGTGTAGGTGTGTGAGTGGATGGGTGGGTAGGTGAGTGGGTAGATGGATGAGTGGGCGGGTAGGTGAGTGGATGGATGGATGGATGGATGAAGTTAAGTGAATTTATAATTGTTACTACAATTATTATACAAAGTATTATTACTGTCATTTTGCAGGAACATTTCAGAAATATAGAGTGCCTTGCCCAAGGTCATGAGCAAGGAAGAGGCCCCTCACTCAGTCTTGGATCAAGGCAATATTTCTCAGTGTGGCAGGTGTTTTACAACTGACATATAAGATATTTGAGGATGTACATTGACTTTTTTTAATAGTTGTGTGTTTAATATGTGCTAGAAAAAAAATTAACTAGCGTATCAAACTCTTAATTTTACCATAGTATTTCTTATAAAAAGTGTGCTGACTTGAAATTGAATTTTAAAAAAGTGCTAAGTAAATAACAATATATAATTATATATTTCAACATAACCCTAGTAAGTTGTGCTTACACCTCCGCATTTACAAATCTTGGCAGATTTTGGCATATCCACCAGGACTGCAGAAGTCCCTGAGTCCTTCACGTCCCAGTGATTATCAGGACCAGCTTCCCAACAGCAGCAGTGCTGGAGCAGTGTCAGAGTCCTTAGGATGAGGCCAGAACTGAGCCCTCCAGGATGGTGTTGTTTCTGCACACCAACAACAACCATGTGAACTGAGTCCATGAGAAGCCAGCGGCCTTCCCTCCTTGGATAAGACAGGGTGGGGGAGGGAGAGACGCCACTGCAGACACACAGTGACCCCAGTACCACCCCTAATCTGCACACATGGCTCTGCAAGTCCTAATAACAGTCTCAGGTGGCATTGCAGGGAAGGTACAGGGGAATAAGTACTCCTCCTGCTCTCTGGTTCCCTACCAGGGTCCCGCCCTAACTGGTTGACCCCAACTGGGAGCCAGAGGGCAAGGGGGCCCTTTGATGCTGCCATACCGGTCAGCCTCTTAGGGCCCTGAGCAGTGCGTCTGTCTGGACGGGGAAAGAAGACATGTAGCGCGCATCCCTAGAAAGAATCCATGGAGGGACAGATGGGGAACAAAATGGCCTTTTAGCAATGTAAGCTAGCTGTCCTGCTTAAACACCCGCAGTGGCTCCCCACAGGAACTAGAATGAAAGGCACACCCCTCACCATGACCCACCAGGAGCCTGTGGGATCTGGCTGGTCCACCTCTTCCCACTCAGTCTGCTCAATGCTGCTCTCTGAGCCTCTGCTCCAGACTCTGCCACATCTCCTCCCCCCGGAATTCTCTTTCCCGGCATGGACCTCAGCCGAAGGCATCTCACTAAGCAGCACTCCCTCAGTTGGGGGAGGAGGGGGGGACATTTCAATATTTCATGAACTATTTGTATTTTTCATAGACCATATTTGTAGTCTAGGAGCCCTGGTGGCACAGTGGTTAAGTGCTGGGCTGATAACTGAAAGGTTGGCATTCTGAACCCACCCTGCAGCTCCACAGGAGAAAGACCTGGTGATCAGCTCCAGTAAAGATTACAGCCTAGAAAACCATATAGTGCAGTTCTTCTCTGTCACTTGCAGTCACTATGAGTTGGAATCGACTCCACAGCACCCAACAACAACAACAACATATGTTATGGACTGAATTGTGATACCGGGAAATATGTGTTATAAATTCTAACCTCTATGCCTGTGGTTATAATCCCATTTGGGAATGGGTTTTCTTTGTTATGTTAATAAGACAGGATCAGTGTAGGCTGTGTCTTAAGTCAATCACATTTGATATATAAAAGACATTAATAAGAAAGCTAGAAGCAGAGATGGGGGAAGAGAGATGCCAAGCTACAAGAAGATCACCCAGGAGCAGAAGTTCAAAGAAACAAAGACCTTCCTCCAGAGTCCACGGAGAAAGAAAGCCTTCCCCTAGAGCCAGCACCCTGAATTCAGACTTCTAGCCTCCTCAGCTGTGAGAAAATAAATTTCTGTTTGTTAAAGCCACCCACTTGTGGCATTTCTGCTACAACAGCACTAGATAACTAAGACAACATATTTGTTGTCTATCTCACAGACTGTTTTTAATGATAATGCACTGAGCAGGCAGGCACTCTCCTCCACAGGTGGTGGCATTCTAAACTACCCCCACCTTCCTTAAGAACAAGGCACCCTGGTGGCACAGTGGTTAAGCACTCAGCTGCTAACCAAAAGGTCGATGACTCGAAACCCACCAGCCACTATGCAGGAGAAACATGACAGTCTCCTTGCATAAGATTTACAGCTTTGAAAACCCTATGGGGCAGTCCTACACTGTCCTATAGGGTCACTATCAGTCGGAATCGACTCAAGGGCAATGGGTTTGGGTCTTTGAGGTGGGTTCCTTAAGAACAATTTGGCAATACATCTCAAAATTTTAAATGTGCAAATAGGGCAATCTCTTAGTTATCTAGTGCTGCTACAACAGAAATACCACAAGTGGCTGGCTTTAACAAATAGAAATTTATTTTCTCATCGTTTAGTTGGTCAGAAGTCCCAACTCAGGGTGCCGGCTCTAGGGGAAGGCCTTCTCTCTTTCTCTTCCAGCTCTGGAGGAAGGGCCTTGTCTCTTTCGAGCTTCTGCTCCTGGTTGATCTTCATGTGGCTGTGCATCTGTCTTCCCCCATTTCTGCTTGCTAACTTTTGTTTAATCTCTTTTATATCTCAAAAGAGATAGACTCAAGACACACCCTACACTAATCCTGTCTCATTAACATAACAAAGACAATCCATTTCCAAATGGAATTATAACCACAGTCATAGAGGTTAGGATTTACAACACATATTTTTGGGGACAGAATTCAATCCATAACATACAACATCCAACTTATAGGAATTTGTTCCAAGCAAATATTCAGACTAGAATGAAAAGCCATTTGTGTCTATCAAACGTTAGACACAAACTTTAGCAAAATTAAATAAATAATGACCTAAATGTCCATATGTCCGTCAGCAGACACCTGATTTTAAAGTCAAAGGTCCATCTGTATGATGAAATATTACACAGTTAGTGCTAGATGTATTGACAAAGAAAATGAGCACAACATACTATATTGTCACTAAAGCTTACTATAAAAGTATAATTCTATTTTATATGTGTGTATATATATACATGGAGCCCTGGTGGTGCAGCGGTTGAGAGCTATGGCTGCTAACCAAAAGGTCGGCAGCTGGAATCCACCAGCCACTCCCTCGAAACCCTACGGGGCAGTTCTACTCTGTCCTACAGGGTTGCTATGAGTCAGAATAGACTCCATAGCAACAGATATATATATACCTACATATGCGTGTGTGTGTGTCTATCTATTTCTATTTAGCTATCTATATGGAGTCCTGGTGGTACAATGGTTAAGCACTTGGCTACTAACCTAAAGGCTGGCAGTTTGACCTCACCCAGCAGCTCCTCGGAAGAAAGACCTGGTAATCTGCTTCCATAAAGATTACAGCCTAGAAAACCCTATAGGGCAGTTCTACTCTGTAACACATGGGGTCACTCTGAGTCAGAATTGACTTGACAGCACCCAACAAACAACATATATATTTATATCTTCTACCTCAAGCTACAGTCTTGGCTAGTGAGTCCCTTTCCATCTCCTTCCTCCAGCCCTGGCCACGCTGAGGAAATTCTGCCAAGAGGAACCATGAGGAATCCTTACTTAGTGATGCTGTCAACATGGCTTTTCAGTAACACATTCATTCTGCTCTCTCAAATTCAGCCAGGAAAGAGAGGGGGAGGAAAAAAAGAAAAGGGTGAGTGTTTGTGGGAGCATTTTGAAGGCTCTGAGCTCAATAGGGCAGGTGTGCTGTGCAGGCTGCTTTGAGACCACAGAAGCAAAAGGAACAGTGAGAGTACTAATTGAATGCACTAAGCATTTGGAGAACCCTCAGATCCAGCTGTAAAACCCAGAGGTCAAAGTGCTTACGGATGCATAAAATGCAGATTTTTCCATAATTATTTAAAATACGTGTTAATGAGTGCTAGGGCAAAGTCTGAGTATGTCCATTAAAGGATTAAAAATAAAGGGAAATTGGAAAAGAGTAGCTTGAACAGTACGTAGAACAGTCATTTGGGATCGAAATCCCCCAAATTTCTATCTATTCTGATTCCTGTCCTGCCTCTCAGAGCTTGTCACCCAACCTCACTCAGATGCCATTTTCTCATTTGACAAATTGATCCCCCAGCTCATCAGAATCCCCTCGTTCATCAAAACCTACCAATAGCGTATACTGAATTCAATTAGAAAATAATGATTATCTAAAGAAACGGAGGCTGTGCTTTCGTAGATCCATGAACGGAGAAAAGAGCTGTTTTTTTTTAAAGGAGTTGTTTTTAACCAAAGTCAAGAATACAAATGGGCCACTCAGAAAACTCAGAGAAAATCCCAAATACTTATGCCATTAACCCCTGTGGTCCTCCTGTCCTGGAAGCCCATCAAAGTATCAGCTTAGTCTGGAATCTCTGCTTAAGGAGGGAGCGTTTACACCATTTGCTAGGAGAGCAGGGGACGTAGGATTGACATTTCCATCGTTTTTCTTCCCCAAGTAAGGAAAGAAGACAGGAAAAAAAAAAAAGAAACCCATTTCAAGACTTTGCCACATACTACGCCTTTGACACCTAGCGCTTTATTGGAACGGCTACTTCCAAAATAAAGAGAGTAGTGATTTCAGGGTATATTTTTGCCCACATTTTTGAGGATGCTTTGGGCCTTTCGTCTCCTTTGAAGGCGAGTCACCTAATTACAGCCCTTTCATCCCTGTATTCCCCAGTCAGAGCCTGCCAGACCCCTCCACGCCAATTGATTATGACTGAGGGGTTTCCACATTCCAGCCAGTGCAGAGAGCTGGGTATTTGCGAATACCTGAATAAACTCCTTTAATCCAAATACAAACTCCTCCTGAAAGAAACAGCCTGAAAGGGCCTTTCAGAAAAGTGTTTTCAAACGCACTGCTTCATGGTTTCTTTGGATTTCACCCTGTTTCCTGTACTAATGGTCTCTGAATGCCTTCCCAATTGAAGTTACTGGTCTACTGAGGTCCCCGGCATTAAAGGGGAAGAAGGAAAAAAGTAACACAGCAGATGCTTATAGGAGCTGCCAGGACTGGGTAGGTTGAAACTAAAAGGAAATGTATATGTGAGTGTGAGTGTTATGTTCTTTCTACAACTTTTTTAAAGAAGTGATCCCCTAGGTAATGCTACAGTCACACACAGTGCACAAACGGAGCGCGGCTTCAGGCGGATTGAAAGCAGACTGCCTAAGTGAGCTTTGAAAGTTCATAAATACAAGGCCTGATTAGACTGTTCCAAAAAATAATTTGCCTCTGGAAGCTGGGCAACTTGAATTGAAAAAAAAAAAAAAAAAGTATACATTATTGAGATTCTAGCTGGTCCCATTAAAAGAGCACAGAACTGACCTGGGGCTTTGACATATAGTCCAATGAGCAGCTAATGCGCTAAGGTCAGAGTCCTGGACTTGGAGGTGTAAGATTCAAGTCTGAGAACCAGCATGTTCACTGACTAAAAAACATATCGACTTTCCTAAGCTAGCCACTCCCGAGTTTCCATCTACTTATGCCAAGGTGAAGAGGTTGGACTTGATCAGAACTCTTCTTCAAAAGTCAGGTAGTCCTGATCAAAATAAACAAGGAGTGATGGTCCTGGAGCCCTTCCCCATGGGGTCCTCACCCCTCAACCTGCCCATTCCCTGCCATCCAGTAATTCAGTAATTCCTGACACGGTCTCATCCGGT
Source organism: Dugong dugon (assembly GCA_030035585.1). Taxonomy (NCBI): domain Eukaryota; kingdom Metazoa; phylum Chordata; class Mammalia; order Sirenia; family Dugongidae; genus Dugong; species Dugong dugon. The sequence goes on from CM057478.1 coordinate 32,903,197, forward strand.
TACTACTGCTGCACAACAAATTACCCCAAAACTCAGTGCAGTAAACAACAGCCTTTTTATTATGTTCACGATTGTGTGGGTCAGGAATTTGGAGCAGGCTCCCGTGACCTGGCTGAATCCACTTAATTAGTTCTATAGGGGTTTGAGTTTTGTTGTTGTTGTTTTGTTTTTGTAGATTGCTTGGATTTTCTACCTAAACAATAATCTCATATGCAAATAGGAACAGTTTTATTTCTTCCTGTCGAATCTGTATGCCTTTTATTTCGTTTTCCTGATTATTACGCTGGCTAGAACTTGCAGCACCGTGTTGAATAAGAGTGGTGACAGTGAACATTCTTGCCTTATTCCTGACCTCAGGGGAAAAACATTCAGTCTTTCACCATCAGGTATAACGTCAGCTGTCGGTTTTTTGTAGATGCACTTTATTAAACTGAGTAAGTTTCCCCTCTGCTCTTATTTTTCTGACAGTTTTCTTTTTTTCATCATCAACGGGTGTTGAATTTTATTGAATTTTTTCTTTTTTTGCGTCAGTTGATATGACCAAGTGATTTTTCTTCTTTGGCCTGTTAACAAGGTAGATTACATGGACTGATTTTTGAATATTGAATCATACTTTCATCCCTAGAATTAACTCTATTTGGCCATGAAGTATAATCCTTTTCATATATTGCTGAATTCTATTTGCTGATTGTTTTTGAGGATTTCTGCATCTATATTCATGGGGGATATTATCTTTAGAATTCTTTTGTACTAACTTTGTCTGGTTTTGGTATTAGGGTAATACTAACTTCATAAAATGAATTAGGAAGTGGTCCCTCCTCATCTATTTTTTGGAAAAAAATTGTGCAGAATTGATGTTAGTTCTTGTTTAAACATTTGCTGGAATTCTCCAACTATAACTGTGGACTTGTCTATTTGTCCTTTCAAGCCTATCAGTTTTTGTTTCACATATTTTGCAACTTTGTTGTTTGATGCATACACATTTAGAATTACTGTATCTTTTGGGAAGATTTATCATGATATATTATTCCTGTATGTCTCTGGTAATTTTTTTTGCTCTGAAGTTTACTTCATCTGATATTAATATAGCCACTCTTATTTTCTTTCGATTAATGTAATCTCTATGATAGGGATATATACACACACACAAATACATGTTGTTGTTATTGTTGTTAGGTGCCATCTTGTCCATTCTGACTCATAGCAAACCTATGGACAACAGAACACAACACTGCCCAGTCCTGTGCCATCCTCACAATCACTATGCTTGAGCCTATTGTTGCAGCTACTGTATTAATCCATCTCGTTGAGGGTCCTCTTTCTCGCTGACCCTCTACTTTACCAAGCATGATCTCCTTCTTCAGGGATTGATCACTTCTGATAACATGTCCAAAGTATGTGAGACATAGTCTAGCATATATATATATATATATATATATATAATTTTACTTTCAGCTTGACTATATCATTATATTTGAAATGAGTTTCTTGTAGACAGCATATAGCTATGTTTTCTAAGCCACTCTGCCAATCTCTGTTTTTCAATTGGTGTATTTAGACCATTTACATTTAACATAATTATTGGTATGTTAAATTTGAAGGCTGACATTTTACTTTTGTTTTCTGTTTGTTCAACTTATCATTTCTGTTTTCTTTTTCTTGCCTTCCTGTTGGTTTATTTTGTAAAATTCCATTTTGATAGTTTTAGGCTATCTGGTGCCACAATAGTTAAATCATCAGTTGCTACCTGAAAGGTTGGTGGTTTGAACAGACATAGCCACTCCATGGAAGAAAGATCTGGCAATCTGCTCTGATAAAGATTACAACCTAGAAAACCCTATGGAATAGTTCTACTCTGTCATATGGGGTCACTAGGAATTGAAAATTGACTCAATGGCACCTAACAACAACAGTAGTGTTTTTGAGTGTATCTCTTTGGTACAGAACTTTTTTAGTGGTTGCTTAAGGTATTACATTATATATACAAAACTCATCAAAGTCTACTGGTGTCATCATTTTACCAGTTCAAGTGAAGTACAGAAATCTTACCACCTGTTACATCCCTTTATCCTCCTCAGTAACATTTGTTGTTGCTAGGTGCCATCAAGTCAGTTCTGACTCATAGCAACCCTATGTACCATAGAATGAAACATCGCCCAGTCCTGCGCCATCCTCACAGTTGTTGCTGTGTTTGAGCCCATTGTTGCAGATACCATGCCAATCCATCTCGTTGAGGGTCTTCCTCTTTTTTGCTGACCCTCTACTTCACCAAGCATGATGTCCTTCTCCAGGGACTGGTCTCTCCTGATAACATGCACAAAGTACGTAAGATAAAGTCTTGCTATCCTCGCTTCTAAGGAGCATTCTGGCTGTACTTCTTCCAAGACAGATTTGTTCATTTTTCTGGCAGCCCATGGTATATTCAATATTCTTTGCCAACACTACAATTCAAAGGCATCAATTCTTCTTTGGTCTTCCTTATTCATTGTCCAGCTTTTGCATGCACATGAGGCAACTGAAAATACTATGGCTTGGGTCAGGCGCACCTTAGTCCTCAAAGTGACATCTTTTGCCTTTTAACACTTTAAAGAGGTCTTTTGAAGCAGATTTGCCCAACATTTCCTTTACATATACTTATAACCACATCAGGCAGTGTTAGAATTTTTGTCACCATCAAACATAATTTAGAAAACTCAAGAAGAGTAGGAAAGTCTATTGTATTTTGTCATATTTTTGCTTACCCTTTCCTCCTTTCTGATACTTCAAGGTTCCTTCTTTTACTATTTCATTTCTGTTTAGAAAACTTCTTTTTATCCATTCTTGTAGGGTGGGTCTGCTGACGAAAAATCCTCTTCGTTTCCCTTCACCTGAGAATACCTTTATTTCTCCTTATTTCTGAAGGATTTTTTCAATGGATATAGAATTCTGAGTTGACAGTTGTTTTCTTTCAGCACTTGAAAAATGTTGTGCCACTTCCTTCTGGCCTCCATGGCTTCTGGGGAGAAATCCATATTTGTTCAAATTGTTTTTCACCTGTAGGTAAGGCGTCATTTCTCTCTCACAGCTTTCAAGAATTTTTCTTTGTCTTTAGTTTTTAGAAGTTTGACTATGATATTCCATAGTGGATTTCTTTAGATTAATTCTGTTTGGACTCTACTCAGCTTCTTGGACTATAGATTTGTGTTCTTTACCAGACTGGGTGGGGGGAAGGTCCAGTCATTATTTCATCAAGTACTTTTTTACTTCACCCTCTTTCTTCTCTCTCCTTTTTGGACTCAGATGACACAAATGTTACATCTTTTGTTACAGTCCTTCAAGACCCTGAGGCTGTTATTTTTTTCAATCTATTTTTTCTCTGTAGTTAAGATTGCTAATTTCTATTGTTCTATCTTCCAGTTCACTGTTTCTTTCTTCTGTCCCCTCCATTTTACTGCTGAGCTCATCCATTGAGTTTTTTGGTTTGTTTTGTGTATTTGGTTTGGTTTTTGTCTTTTGTTTTAGTCACTGTATATTTCAGTTCTAAAATTTACATTTGATTTTTTTTTATATCTTCTATTTGCTGAGACTTTCTATTTCTTTGCTAAGACATTCTTTTCTTTTCCCCATTTGTTTCAAGCATGTTTGTAATTGTCTACTGAAGTATTTTTATGAAGACTGCTGTAAAATCTTTGTCAGATAATTCTAACATCTCTGTCATCTAGATGTTGGCATTTATTATTTATCTTTTTTTCATTCAGTTTGAGGTTTCGGTTTTTGGTATAATGAGTGATTTTTTTTTTTTTTTTAATTGAAACCTGGACATTTGTATTATGAGAGTCTGGATCTCATTTGAATCTTGTTTTAGTGGACTTCCTCTGATACCGAGGAAGTGGAGGTACTGCCTCACTATTGCCATGTGAAGGTAGAAGCCCATTTTTTCTGTTATCTGTAGAATCTGTGGTGGTATCAATATTCTCATTCCTGATATTAGTAATTTATATCTTTTCTCGTTTTTCCTGATCAACCTGGCTAGAAGTTTACCAGTTCTATTGATCTTCTCAAGAAACCAGCTTTTGGGTTCATTTATTTTCTCTACTGTTCTTCTTTCAAAATCCTTCCCCCCTCCCCCCCCAAAAAAAGTATCCTCCCTGCTTTCCCAGTGCCTAAGGAATTCACTAAGAGAATTATCTTCCTTGCCTTTGGTCTGAAACTGAGCTCCAGGAAAAATTCATCCATCAGCTTCCAATTTTCTCAAAACCCTCATCCCACTACCCCCAAGTTTCATCTCACAAATAATTTGTTCAAAGGTACAACATTCCAGTCAGATACTGCAGTGAAAGCTGATGTGTACACTTTGAAATTATTTTGTTCCTCCTCCAAAAATATCTCTAATGACAGGGATATAATGACATGGGATATTCATTTAGTGACAAGGATATTCATGATCTGGCTCTGTCTTTTGCTAACGTGTGACCTTGGGCAAGTAACTAAATATCTCTAAGCCTCAGCTTCCCTTTCGCTAAAATGGGAATAATGATAGGATTGTTTGAGGACCCAGTGAGATGATGCGTGCAAATGGCTTGGCAGAGTCTGACACATGGCAAGCATTCCACTGGCAGTTGCTATTAAAATATGACAGCAGAGGTAATGGTTCATTCCCTTTACTGCTGGAAAAGAAGGATTTATGATCTTCCTTTTCTTATGTTGATTTTGGAGCCAACATTTATTGGTTGTAAAGTTAAAAATATAAACCTGTGGTAGAAATCCACAGACTGTGCATTTTATCCTATTACGGACAAGTCCACAGTCACACCTGGTCAAGTACTGAAGTTTTTATTTCCAACACCCAAAATACACTTTAGTTACAAGTATTGCCTCAGGAAGTTTGACAAGTCTGTGGCCATGTCTCAGGAAGAACATGGATCACAGTATTTGCCCAAACCATCTTTTTCCTGGGAATGCAGTTGTGTTCACATGGCTGGGAGGACTGGCAAAGGCAGAAAAACGGTCATGGGTGTGGAGGTGGCCTTGAATCCAAACCAGCTGGCCCCACTCCCTGGTAAGCACGTCCTCACTGTCAGCCTGGGAGCAGACATGGAGAGAAGGGAAAGAGAGAAGCAAGAGGAAGACGACAGTGAAGCCAGAGGGTCTGAATGAACACAGCATGGGAGAGTATGCAGAAGCCAGGACTCAGATTTAAGTTGCCCTTATCACTGGCTAGCAGATGGAGGATTTAAAATATATCTGCACATCTTTGTCACTCCTCCCATGAAAAGGTAGAGTCTAAGCCCTACTCACTTGCATACGGGCAAGCCTTTGGGGTTGCATCCTGGACAGAATGTGTGACCTCCAAGAAAGGGTTAGAAAAGGCCAATCTCTCTTGGTACATTCTCTCCAGGAGCCTTTATCCCCCAGGTAAGATGCCCAGTCACCCTGTAGGCAACATGTAGACACACAACATAGAGAGTGAAAGACAGAGAAAGGGGGAGAGAGAGAGGCAGACAGAGACCAGAGAGAGAAGGAGAGAGAGACAAAGCCAGTGAGAGAGAGAAAGGGAGAGAAAGACTCAGAGAGAGAAGGAGAGAGTGAGAAACAGAGCAAGAGAGATAGAGACTCAGAGAGAGAAGCAAACGGACAGTCAGAGACACAGAGAGAAAGAAGGATATAGAAAGAGAGATATGCCCAGGAAGCCCCAGATGCCCCAGCCCTGGCTATCTGAGTCTTCCCAGCCCAGGCAACAGATGCGTGAGTGAAGATGCCTTGAACTGACCCAGCCCCAGCACCCCCTGACTGCAATCACATGAGAGGCTCAAAACAAAAACCTCCCAACTGAGCCCAGTCAACCCCCAGATTTGTGAGCAAAATAAATGGGTACTGCTGTATCACATCACTGTTTGGGCCTAGTTGTTACACAGCAAGAGACAGCCAGAACATAGCCCATAGCCTTGTATGAGCTATTTAGTGTTTCTGGGCCTCGGGGTTTTCACCATTTCTGATCACTGTTGTAAGAATCAAATGAAACAGCAAGTAGAGCATCTGACATCATATCTGCCGTGAAGGGACACAGTAAATGTTAGCTCCCTTCTCCCTGTGAGTCGTGCAACTCTTATTTTTATTCATCCACTCAACAAATATTTCCAAAAGGCACTTGCTTGATGCCCGACTCTTTTAGGAGCCAGACACAATCCACACAGCCCATGGATGGGGACCGATACCCATCAACCAATCACACAGACAAGGCACTATGAAGAAGGAAGCATGGCTCTCTGCTTCTCGTTGATGGACATGGTGGGCCTGGGCAGTCTGAGGAGGGGGCTCCTGGCTGAGATGACCTCTTGTTAACCCTTTCTACCCCACCACTCATGGCAGCAGCTTTGCTCTAGCTGTCTTCCTTCCCGCCCTCATATTTATCTAGGGTTGCAAGCACCAATCCAGACGACATCATTTGCAAAGTTCCCAGCATGTCAGCCAAGGGTGAACCTCCCCCACACGCACTTGGAAGAGAGAATTCTGGAACATACACTGGTGGCATTCTAGGATAGCAATGGCCGCCTTCAACAAGATAAATGCCCCTCGACAAACGCCTCCTACCCATCCCTCTCATTGCCTCTCCTCCCTTGACCCAACTCCAGGGCCCTGGGCCGGGAGGGAAGCGAACAAGGCTCATTGGAGCGGCCCCTCCGCTGGTGGGCTGTCTGTGGTGGACGTGAACCAGGCGACCTCCGCGTTTCCCAGGCGGCAGCCAGCGCTCGGCGCCAGCACCATGGCTGGGGAAGGGGCCTTCGAGCAAGCCTGGATTAGAGGTTTCGGGTTTGGAACGTCCGCTTTCGGATAAAATCAGAACTCAAAAAAAAAAAAAAGACAATTTTGGAGACACGGTCTGGAAAACAAAACAGGCCTTGAGCTCCTTCTCTGAAATGACATCAGTGCTGGCCACAAAGCCTGCCCGGCGTGGCTCTCAGGAGCAAGGCAGCAGAGCCCGTCCCAGCCGACTCGGAGCCGGCATGTGCAGTGGGAACTGCCAAGGTTCCCATTGAGGGCGGAGGGCCACGTGGTTGGAAAGTGCAGGTTGGAGGTGAACTGGGCACTGAGGCCAAGGAAGTGTTTCACGTGGTGCACGGTTTCTGTGTCTTACACTCCACCCCAAGTGCCACGTCCACGTGGGCACCCTTATCCTGGGATTCTAGGAACGGCCTTGCCGAGGACCAGCTGTTCCCTTATTCATCATATCAGTCAACTGGACATGTCCCTCCCACCCCACACCTTAGCTCCAATCTTACCTCCCCTTCCCAGAGCCCCCTGTCTAGTCTAGCTGGTCTTGAGGTTTTTAATTACATGGGAGCTGGAGAATATTTTAAGGTCCCTCGGTGATAAACAGTTTGCACTCAACTGCAACCTAAAGGTTGCAGGTTTGAACTCACCCAACAGCACCACAAGAAGAAAGGCCTAGCAATCTGCTTTCATAAAGATTACAGCCTAGGAGACCCTATGGGGCAGTTGTACTCTGTAACGCATTGGGTCCCCATGAGTTGGAATCAACTCCACAGCAAAAGATTTGGTTTTTTTTGTTTTTTTTTTTTTGAGAATATTTTAAAGATGGACTGTTGTTTAATTAAAGTAGCAAATTGCATTTAAATCTGTTTATCATCACACAAAAATAGACATTTAAAAAGACCAGAAAGAAATATTGTCACATATTAGCAATCTGGCTGTCTTTGGGTAATGGATGATCTTTTTCTCAATTCGTTCTACTTCTGTAAATTGTCTAAATTTTATTTTTGTGATACAAAAACATTATTTATTAAAAACCACCAACTGAATCTTGTCTCGGGGCCCACATGAGTTACTTAAGAGAGTAGAAAGTAGGTCTTTATAGAGAACCAACAGTCTCCAGGGATTTATTTCTTTGAAGAGTCACTTTTTAAAAACTCAGAAATAATCGCATAGTTGAAACTTCTGTTCCTCTGGGATTTTTATTCCTTCATTAGCTAGAGTGATTTACTGAGTCACAGGAAATTTCACCACTAGACCAAAAAGCGATTCGATTTCCCAAGCATTTAGTGGGTGCTCTCCCTGGACCTGGGCCTAGGCCTAGCCTGAGATAGCTGTCATACTCCTGACCCAAGGGATGGGGGGCATAGTCAGAAGGGACAGGGAAATTGATTCTCTCATTTATTCACTCGCTCATTCATTCAACAAACATTTGAGCCCTGGCCACCCTGCCTCTCTCTTCCACTTATGAGGGCCCAGTGATGACATCAGCCACCAAGGTGATCCAGAATCATCTCCGCTCTCAGAGCCTTAGCTCCATCACCTCTGAAAAGTCCCTTTAACCATGTAAAGGTGACATATTCAGAGTCTGGAGATCAGGATGTGGACATCTTTGGGGACCATCATCCTGCCAATCACAGTCACAAAGGGTAAAGACCTCATCTCCAACTAAGTTCTGGCCAGTGGAGTGTGAGAAAATGTGAAATGTACAACTTTCAAAGAGGTGGGGTGGTTTACCGCATCCTCCCCCTCTCCCCTATTAGTGGCTGGAATGCAGACATGACGGTGGGAGCTGGTGCAGCCATCTTGGACCAAGAGGTGGGACTCGGATGGATTCGCAGCAAGAAACCAGCTCAGTATGCCTCTCCTCTCCAGAATAAATGTCAAGGGCTCAGTCTGCCTCATCAGCCAGGAGACATCGTGGCAGGGAGAGGCCAGCTTGGCACCCAGGGCTGCAGGAAGCACCCCAACCTGGCCCCTCCTAGCAGAGCCTCTGCCCAAGAGCCCAGGACCCAATTGCCAGCCCTACCCCAAGCCGCAGGCAGCCGGGAAAAGGACTTCACACCGTTCATGGGCACACATCTCAAAAAGATGAAGTTTTCCTTCTGCAAGAGGGTTCTCTGGGGCCTGGCAGAAAGCTGCTGCCCAGTGACTCCTGGCTGGCAGGCAGTAATCCACAAGCCCTCAATTTGCGGATCCTACCCGCATCACAGAAGTCCACAAAACCAGCCCACAGCCCAACCTGCCTGAAAGACATTTTAGCTGCTTCATCTGGGAAAAGCCAAGGAATGGGCTGATTCATACCCTTTTGACCACCTCTCTCTTTCCATGTGGAGCAAGTTCTGATTCATACGGGCACATGCATGCATCAGGCTGGAGGGAGAGATCTCAGGAAGGCCTGGAAGCCCTCTCCCCTTCTAGAACCACTAGCCCCTCTGGTATGGGTTGAACTGTGTCCCCCCCAAAAAAGATATGTTCAAGACCCAACTCTCAGGACTTATGAAAGTGACCTTATTTGGAAATAGGGTCTTTGCAGATGTAATTATTAAGATGAGGTCATACTGGAGCAGGGCGGGCCCTAAATCAAATGACTGCTATCCTTATAAGAAGAGACGACATAGACACAGGGGTGAAGGCCATGCAAAGACAGAGGTAGAGACTGAAGTGATGCAGCCACAAGCTAAGGAATGCCAGTGGCCACCAGAAGCTGGAAGAGGCAAGGAATGATCTTCCCCTAGAGCCTTCAGAGGGAGCAGAGCCCACTGACACCCTGAATTCAGACTCCCAGCCTCCAGGACTGTGAGACAACATATTTCTATTGTTTGTAGCCCCCAGTGTGTGGTGCTTTGTTATGGCAGCCCCAGGACACTCATACATGCTCCTTCACCTTTGAGAGAGAGAGCTAATGGAAATAGATCCCCACGGCTTATTCATTCAACAAATATTTACCGAGCTCCTACTATGTGCCAGTTGCTGCTCTAAGTACTGGGAACACGACAGTGAATGAAACAGCTAAACACTCCTGTCCTTATGGACAAGGAAATTTCCTGGAAACCTACTATGTGCCAGAAGCTGTGCTGGATGATTGACATCCAGAGTCATATAAGACAAGGCCCCTATGCTCATTCATCTGTTCATTCATTCACTCATTGATCACTGTTTCTGACTAGCTACTACATGCCTGACAGTCTGCTCGATGTATCAGAAGCTAAAAAGATAGACCTTAACAGTCTGGTCAGGGAAAGGGAAGCATAAAAAAAAAGAAATTAAACAACATGATAGAAGGAAATAGAAGTGCTTTCAAAGTTCACAAGAGAGGGAAAGACAAACAGCCTGGGGTGAGAGAGTTAGAGAAGGCTTTACAAGGAGATGGGTTTTAAAGGATGAATAGGCGTTATAATAGCACCCAATGTGGCGAGAACACAAGGTGGGTGAGAACCAAGATGAAGGCAGGGAACTAGGATGGAATTTGGCTTTAAAGAACCTGACAGGCATTCACTTATTCCCTAAATATTTATGGAGTACCTACTGTGTACCAGGCACTGAGAATACAGCACAGAACAGGGAGTTTATTTTCTGGCAGGGAAGATAGACAAAAATACAGATTCAAAAGTAGGTGAATATGGAGGTCGACCAGCTGGCGCTATGGGAAAATCAAAGCAGGGAAGGGGAAGAGGTGGTCATGGAGGGCCTCACTGAGAAGGCAGCATGAGAGGGTGAGGCAGCCAGTTTTGTGGCTCTCTGGGGAAAGACAGGCCACAGGGGAGGAGCGAGCATGAGCCCCAGGGAGGAGAGGCCAAGCAGGGATGCAGTGTCTGCACAGAGTGAGCATGGGGTGAGGGATGAGCTCAAAATGGCAGAGGGAGCTCCATGGTCCCAGCAAGGACTGGGAAGAGGAGACAGGAAGCCCCTGAGGTCATGAGGAGAGGAGGCATGACCTGACATGTCTCTGAAGGATAAGTCTGGCTGCTGGGTAAAGAAGAGACCAAAAGTGAGGGGAGCAGGCAAGGACCAAGGCAGGGAGCATGTGGGATGCCGGCCCCTAGCAGAGGGCTTCGAGCAGGCGCCAAGTGCTCAGGATGGGTGAATGGCGGAGGGGCACCTCAGAGCAACACAGCCAGCGTGAAGCTGAGAGGAGGCCCAGCGTGGTGTTTTCAGCTCATCACCACTGCTAGTAATATTAACAACAACGGGAACTGCAAGAGTTTTCTCTTGCTGCTGTAATAAATTGTCACAAACTGAGTGGCTGAAAACAACACACATTTATTCTCTCACCGTTCTGGAGGTCACAAGTCCAACATGGGTCTCACAGGGTTAAAATCAAGGTGTCAGCAAGGCTGACTCCTTCTGGAGGCTCCAGGGGAGAATCTGTTTCCTTGTCTTTTCCAGCTTCTAGAGGCTGCCTTCTAGGGGTAGCATATACACAGGCTCCGGGGATTAGTATGAGGACGTCTTTGGGGATCAGCATTCAGCCAAACACAGGTACCATGGCCAGGCGTAGCCCAGTCCATGACTGTACGTGGGCTCAGTGAAGCCTCACTGCAGCCCAGCAAGGCAGGTACTATTGTCACCCTCATTCCCCAGATGATGAAACTGGGCCTCAGAGAGCTGGAACCTGGGAGAGGGGGAGTGCACCCCAGGTGTGTCTGCCCCGAAGTTGGTGCTCTTGCTACCTCACCCGGGTGGCCCTGCATCTCTGCATGGCATCTTGAGAGTGGAGCATACAATAACAAAGGGCTCGACAGGAAAAACACAGACAAGCCCATCCCAGGCCACCCCAGACACTCCAAGGAGCCCCTCTGCTCTGAAACCAGCATCCAAACACCTTAGAAAGCCGCTTCGCTATGGCCCACGCTGGGTTGCTGGGTGAACCCATCTGTCGAGCGGAAAAGAGCCAGGAGCCCCTGGCATGGTGCAGGGGAAGTGGCCACCCTGCACCAGAAAAGTTCAGCCTTGTTTATTTTCGTTTTTGCAATTGAAAGCGCTCAGCTCCTAGGCCCCAACATACAGTAGAGCTGTTCCTTTAAAAAGAAAAAGGAAGTGTGGTTCTGGCAAAGCTAACGAGAGCAATAAAAAATAAATCTTTGTAATTGTTGTGGAGACAGAAAGCAAAACAAACCGGACTTAAGTACATTGTAAGAAAATGTCAGTGATTGGAGGGGCCGGCCATTAGCATATGAAACCATTTATCTCCCTTGAGTAACCCCTGGACGGGGACCAGCACATTTGATTTTCTGCATTCTTCCTTCTGGGGTTTCTTGGAATGTCAGACTACTGCATTTTTTTCTTTTTCCTGAAAAGGATGGATTGCTTCAAAGATGGTGATAGAGACAGCCTCTGGAACAAGCCTGCAGGAAGACAACCGTCAGCTTTTACCACTGTTCACTTGCATTCACAGGCATCCTCACTCAGAGGGCACACGTGTGCCTAACCCCTGCCTCCATGGGCAGCAGATGGCAGCACACGTGTGAGTGTGTGTACGCGCACATGCGCATGGCCTGAACAGCTTTGAAAACAGCTGATCTCCCTTTGAAGTCCTCGAAAGCAACCATTCAACATCACATCCGTAAAACTGAAATAAAATGGGGACATTTCTATATTCCAACATCGACTGACACTTGTTTACAGAAAAAGATAGTAACATCCTCCCTCTCTGTGCCACTTGCTACAGAAAATCTTTAATTGTGAGTAGGTGCCCACTAAGGAGCTGAAAATTGCCAACAGAAGTGGTAACCAGACTGAACATTTATGGAGCATTTTCTGGGTGTCAGCCACTGGTGCTAATGCAAAAACAGGACCGCTCTGCTGGGGGCGGTCCTGATCTATGCCCGTATTAGTTCTCCAGGGCCGCTGTAATAAAACACCACAAATGCGTGGCTTTAAAGAACAGAAACTTATTGTCTCAGAGTTCTGGAAGCTGGGTGGCCTAATTCAGGGCGACAGCAGGACCATGCTCTCTCTATCCCTTCTAGGGGAAGATGCTTCCTCGTCCCTCCCAGCTTCTGGTACCCCAGGCATCCCTTGGCAGCATCATGCCAATCCTGCCTGTCTTCATATGGTCACCTTCCCTCTGTCTGTCTGTGTCTCTTCTCCTTTTTTATAGGACACCACAATGATTGGATTGTTGTTGGGTGCCATCAAGTCAATTCCAACTCACAGTGACCTTATAAGACAGAGTATAACTGCCCCATAATGTTTCCTAGACTATAATCTTTAGGGAAGCTGACATCTTTTTACCCACAGAGCCGCTGGTGGGTTCAAACTGCTGACCTTTTGACCTTCTGGTTAACAGCCAAGTACTTAACCAAATCTAGTATGACCTCATGTCACCTGATAACATCTTCAAAGACCCTATAGCTGGGGGTTAGTGCTTCAACATATCTTTTGGGGGATACAATTCAACCCATAACCATGCCCATTGTCTCCAATGTAACTATTAGTAGCAAGCCCTTTCACTTTCAGAAGGTTCTGGTTGGGATGATCAAGTAACTTGGCCCATGAGATAGTTCATTTCCCAGAAGAGGAAACTGAGGTTCAGAGAGTGCTGTAGCTGGCCCAAGTCATATAGCTCACTGGGACTTAACTCCAAGCCTGACTGAGTCAAACCAACACTACTGTCTTTAGTCACAGCCACCTCCTAATGTAGATGACAGTTGTGTGTTTACAAGCAGACAAGATGCAAACACAAACACAACCATAGACACAGACACAATGGTAGGTGTCTACCACAAGACTTGTTAAGTCGGACTTCCTGTTCAGGGTCACTCTGATTTCTGTTCTGAACACTCTGTGGGAATGTAGGTCAGGATCCAAGGATAAGCCATTCACTCAACCTCAAATGGCCCAGACTGTCTCCCATCAGCAACTCTGCCTAGCAATTGGCCACCTCTTCCCTTGCTGTGGCTGAGGTCCAGAGTTCCGGGTTTATCAACAGAGGTTAGTAGCCTCCCAGGTGGTGAACAGGGAGGAATCTTTCCACAGTCTCCCTGGGAGATGAGGAAGATGGGATCTTCACTTTTCTTCCATCTGAATGTGCATCCTGAGGCCACCTGGCTGCTGCTAGGACCTTTCAGATGGGCTCTGGTTATCAGGGCAGGGAGGGGTGCGTGGGGCTCCACCAAGTAAATCAGAGGCCCCCACAGGAGAGTGCAGAGCAGACAGCCAGCCCTCTTAGCCTTGAGCTCTGAAGCAAGGCCCATGAACTTGCCTGGAAGGACACACGGCCAGGGATTAGGGGGCTTTACTGACTCTAAACAACCATAAGCGCCAGACTAGAAGAGCCTCAGCTGCCCTGTTGGCGGAGATGGAGCTGTGGCGGTGAAGAGCAGGCACTGGGGAGTTCCAGCCGTTTCCTGCACTCCCTAGCTGTGCAGCTGTGGCAACAAGTTTGACATCTCTATAGCCTCCTCTATACACTGGGGATGTGAAGTCCACTCATTCAGCAACAAAGACACACCTACTATGTGCCAGCAACTGTCCTAGACTCTGGTGGTAAAGCCATGAGCAAAAGACACAGCCCCTGATCTCACGGAGCTGGTGTTCTAGCTGGTGAGAAATACAATAAATAAAGCACAGATGGTGATGCTGCTACGGAAAAACAAAGCCTGGAACCAGCGGCTGAGACTGCTGCAAGAGGGTATTTTAGATGGGGGGTGGGGGATTCAAAGGTGTCTCTCTAACAAGGTGACATGGGAGCAGAGACCTGGAAGAAGAGAGGAAGCCAACTCCAGGCAGATATCTGAGTACAAAGCATCATACATGGCGAACACTGTGCGTGCAAAGGTCCTGTGGTAGGGGTGCCTGGCTTCTGGAAAGGACAGGTGGGAAGGCCTGGCAGGTGTAAGCACTGACTGGGGTCAGGCCCTGTGGAAGGGCTGTACAAGCTCTCCTCGATGATGACGAGGAGGAGGAGCAAAGCGAATGCTTGGGAAGTACTCAGAACTGTGCCTGGCTCACAGTGAGCACTTAGAAAAGGAGTGTTATTACCTGGTGCTGTTATCATTATTAAAGGGCAAGGGGATGTGTAGCAAGCTGCAGAATCTGCCATCAGCTCAGGGGCATGTCAATCGAAGAAGGCAGGCCCTGTCAGGATTAAAGCAGGAAATTCCCTAGAGGACATCAGGGAAAAGCGCTCTCAATGTGCTTCCCTGTTCATTCATTAGCTCAGGTGATCCCTCAAGAAGGAGCCCTGGTGGTGCAGTGGTGAAGCGCTCAGCTGCTAACAGAAAGGTCAGTGGTTCAAACCCACCAGTCGCTCTGCAGGAGAAAAAACCTAGCAATCTGCTCCCATAAAGATTACAGCCCAGAAAACCCTATGGGGCAATTCTACTCTGTAATACATGGGGTCGCTATAAGTCAGAATTGACTTGACTGCACCTAACAACAACAACAATCCCCCAAGAAGCCCAGCTGGGAAAGGCTAGCATTCTTTTTTGAAAGATGCGGAGCTGAGGTTTAAAGAGTGAAACAGTTTTCCCAAGGCCACTGCACCAAGGGAGGCAACTGCTTTAGAATCCTTGAAAGATCATCAAATGTTTCCCAGGTTGCAGCATGATCCCTGCTTCCATGGACAATCTTTATCTACCATAAAAACAGCTCACCCTGCAAAAAATCCCGTGCACACATTTACAAATGGATGGAAAATAGGCTTATAGCGTGTGTCAGCCAACTACCATCAATCAACAGTGCTTCCCCAAAGGTTTCTAAGACTACACCCACCTGGTACAAGAAAGAGTGAGATGATCAGGTGGTGATGTCTGCCATGGACATCAGTAGTTGAGACCCGTGGAGTGTGTGCCATGAATTTACTACTCCTGATCTAGTCCTTGGGCTGATCAGAGGAAAGAATTCGACACATACGTGTACGAACAGAATGCACTGTGCATCCAGAGCACCATGACCATAATCACTAACGATCATTGCACTGTTACAAGAGTTCAGCACATTTAGTCCTTTGTCAATCCCACAAGTTAGGGCTATTACTAGCCCCTTTTTACAGACAAGAGAACTGAGACGAGAAGGGTCAAATCACTTGCTCAAGGCCACTCACTTAGTAAAGGGTGGAGTATAAGGGGGAGTCTGCATCTTAACCACTTACCTTCTGGACTTCTGGGAGACCACAGAAAAGGATGCTGGTTTTGAATGGACAAACCTGGGTTTGACTTCCAGTTCTGCTGTTTATCAGAGAGAAAAGTGTTTAAGGACCCTCCAAAGAGGGCCTGGTCCAGCCCCAGATGCGGATGGATGTTAGTATTTCCATTTTATCGTCTGGAGCTCAGAGAAGGATAGAGATCTGTCCAGGGTCACAGGGCTTGGAAGAGAGGAAGCTGGGACTAGAATGCAGGGTTTTTACCTGCTCTAATCAATGCTCTTTTCTCTACATTAGATGCCAAGGGGAGTCTTATCCTGTGTAACCAGAGTCAGGAAATCAGAACTAGTGCCAAGAATGAGCCTAAGCAATACAACTGCTGTCCGACTGCACGTGGCGGCAGGCCCACAAGCTGTCCTTCCCTGTATCCATGACATCCATGCTTTCCGGCTGCTGTCAGGACAGACACAGACATACTGGACCAGCACCAGAGCAGCTGTTTGATGGTATTCCCAGCCCAAGTGGAAAAGGGAATTAGCACAAACCTCCAGAGAGAGCCTGTTCTCATGGAATCCACAGCCTGGCGGGGCTGCTGAGATGGGAAGGGAAATTCAGTCTAATTTTGCATTCTCTTATCTGTTGGCTGGTGTGTTTCTGTCTCCAGCTAGTCTATCAGCCCCACAAGGGCTGGCACATGGTAGAACATCAAACAGTCACTGAATAAAGGAGTGGACAAAAAGCTGGGGAACAGGGATTCATGGCCCTGTTTCAAGGTCACAATGAGACTTAGCTAGGGGAAGATGGCTGATGAGGCCCTATTTAAGAGCCCTCTTCTGCAACCTGGAGGAATCATCTCTTGATGCCGCCAGTTCCTGGATGATTTCCTGCTGTTCCCAAGCACCCCGAAATTCAAGTGTCGGGAATTTTCTCGGACACGGTGCTCCCAGGAGCTCACTGCACGCCTATACCACGCCACTCAAGCATTCAGCAGCCAGAGACTGTGTAATATCCTCTGTGATAGGCTTTTCATCAAAGTAAGGCATGCTTGCTGAAAAGTTTCAAACCACAGACAAACGTGAAAGTAAACCTCAAAAGTTCCCCATGCCCCAGACCACCATTGCAAAGAGGTCACCCATACTAGCCATGCACATACCTCCTCACAGACATTCCCCCATCCCTATGGATTTAAAATTTCCCAATAGGATGCCCATCAACAGATGAATGGATAAACAAACTATGGTACATACACACACTGGAGTATTATGTATGCAACGAGAAAGAACAATGATGAATCTGTAAAGCATCTCATAACATGGATAAAACTGGAGGACATTATGCTGAGTGAAATAAGTCAATCACAAAAGGATAAATACTGTATGAGATCTCTACTGTAAAAACCCATGAAAACGTTCACACACAAAATGTAACAATCTTTGTTGTTTACCAGGGATGGGAGGGGTGGGGGGGATATACTAAATAGGCAATAGATAAGTGGTATCTTGGGTGAAGGGTGAGACAGCACAACTTGTACAAGGAAACCAGCACAACTTGTACAAGGAAAAGTCATGGAAGCTCCATAAACACATCCAAACTCCCTGAGGGACTGAATTGCTGGGTGGAGGGCTATGGGGACCATGGTCTCCAGGAACATCTAGCTCAATTGGCATAACATAGTTTATAAAGACAATGTTCTACATTCTACCTTGGTGAGTAGCGTCTGGGGTCTTAAAAGCCTGTGAGCAGCCATCTGAGATACTCCACTGGTCTCATCCCTTCGGAAGCAAGGGAGAATGAAGAGAACAGGATACAAGGAAAAGATTAGTCAAAGGACTAATGGACCACAGCTACCAAGGCCTCCACCAGACTGAGTCCAGTACAGCTAGATGGTGCCCAGCTACCACCACTGACTGCTCTGACCGGGATCACAACAGAGGGTTCTGGACAGAGCTGGAGAAGGATGTAGAACAAAATTCCAACTCACAAAAAAAAGACCAGATTTACTGGCCTAAAGGAGACTGGAGAAACCCCGAGAGTATGGCCCCCAGACACCCTTTTAGCTCAGTGGTGAAGTCATTTCTGAGGTAAGCCATTCAGCCGGGGAGTGGACAGCCCCATAAAACCAAATGGGACTAATGAGGCACAGCAGTCCAGGGACAAGGGCCAGAAGGCAGAAGGGGACAGGAAAGCTAGTGAAAGGGAACCCAAGGTTGAGTAAAGATAGTGTTGATGTGTTGTGAGGTTGTTAACCATTGTCATAGGGCAACATGTGTACTGTTAAATGAGAAACTATTTTGTCCTGTAAGCCTTCATCTGAAGTGAGAATAGCAGCACAACTGGAAGAGCGCAGTCGATGTGACTGAACTGTGCATGTAGAAATTTTTGAAATGATGTATCTTTGGCTATGTATATTTTCACCAAAAAAAAAAAAAAAAAAAGGTCGAGAAGGGAGAGGGTTGACATGTTGTGGGGTTGTTAACCGATGTCATAAAACAATATGTGTACTACTGTTTCATGAGAAACTATTTGTTCTATAAGCCTTCACCTGAAGTACAATAAAAAAAAAAAATTCCCAATAGGTAAACGTTAGCTTTAACATAGTTCCAAAACTAAAAACTATATAAGAAAGGTCTGCTCAGAAGGTCCACTTCCTCCCCTCTCCCTTCTACCTATTCCCTCTCTCTATAGGTGCTCAATTTCCTTAATTTCTGGTTTATCCTTCCTGAATTTTTTTGGTGGGGAAAAAATAAACACACACACACACACACACACACACACAGTATATGTATATATATTATATGCACATGTACACATATACATATGTATGTGTAGATATACATCTATTTCTTACGCAAAACATGGCATACTGTGCATGCTGTTTTGCTCTTTGGTTTTTTTTCCCTTAAAAATGTGCCCTGGATCAGTTCATATTAAACTTTTTCATTCTTTTTTGACAACTGCATAATACCCTACTGTGTGGATATACCATGGTTTATACAACTCCATTTCTGGTTTCCCCCCAAACAGGCAATGGTGGGGGAACCAGATGGCTTTCCAGGCGGTAGGACCATGAAGGGATCGCTTGCCAGGGAGTGTATTCATTCTGGAAACTGAGGCTTTTGGTGATTTTCAATACTTTACAATTACAAGCAATGCTGCAGTGAATAACTTGTACACATATACTTCCATAGAAAGCATTTTCTATGCAATGCAAGCCTGTATTTTTTACACTGGTTGAATATTGCATATTTAAGAGCACATACCCTGGTGGCTAGACTGCTCTGGTTCATATTCCAGCTCTGCCACTTATTAACTGTGTGACTTCAAACAAGTCACTTAACCTCTCTGTGACTTAGCCTCCCGTTTGTAAACGGGAAGAATCACTAGCACTCTCCTCAAGGGGGTCATTGGGAGGATTAAGTGAGCTAATGTGCATAAAATTGCTTATAGCAGTGCCTGGAACATAGAAAGTGCTCAGTAAATGTTTGTTGTATACGTCTGTACCAGATACTATCCATGTTCACCCAGGATGGTAAATGTTTAATAATAGGCTCTCAAAAAAAAAAAAAAAGCCCTGATTTATAGCACTTGCCAATTTCCAGAGTATAAATACTTCCACCATGGCTGATTTCAAGCTACCAGTGCTCATCATGAAGGTGGGAAGAGATGTGCACAATTGGCTCTCCTAAGCCAGTGCCGGCTGGCTTCAGGCACACATGCCTCCAGTTTTGTGCACACTAGCTGCCCAACAGCCAGCACCCAATTGCCTTTGTCGGGAGCTGCCCTTGACCTGCTGGAGGTCACTCTGCCTACCAGTCTGAGAGACAGAGTGCCTGGAAGTCACATCCCCCAGGGTCATCCTGGGAGTTGGGGGCATAAATACTCCAGCTCTTGGCCCTGATGGGACAGCTCTGAGGTGTGACTCACCAGGGGACTCAGCAGGACTCTGCTTGATGCCTCGCTGGTGCTGGGCTTCCTCCCTTTCCTGGTCCCACTTCCTCACTCCTCTACCTGTCTTTCTTGTGAATTTTCCTAGTAAATCCCCTTCATACAAATCTTCCTCTCAAGTTCTACTTCTAGGGAGCCCCACCAAAAACTGCATGTAAGGTATATTTTTCCTAAGATAAACTGGCGTTTGGGACTGCTTCCTACGTGATAATATTCAACAAGCTTCCAGGTTCTCTTTCCTATTAACCTCACTGTAACCTTTCTGAGCATTCATCTATGTCTGTGCCCTAAAGCATGTGAGTCCATGTGTGATGACTCATGGAGTGAGGTCCTCTCCACTGACTCAGCAATGCCATTTCCTGCCCACAACCTTCTAGAACTCTTGCACTTTGACACAATGGGACCAGCCCAGTCCCTGATTCACCAGCTCAGTTTTCTGCACATCCTGTACTTTCCCTGAGGATTTTTCTGTTCTTCTAACCAGGGCCAGTGCCAATCAGCCCACAGAACCAGAGAACAGAAATGTGGCCAGGCAGACTCCAGTATGGTTCAAAAAAATAAAGAGGCAAACATGGAAGGCTGGAAGGTCCTTGGCCCTTCTCTCGTTGGAATTGAGTTCACAGTGTTGAAATGTACAAAGTCCCGGAGCCCTCTTCCTGGTTTCCCCCAGACAGGCAATGGCGGGGAGACCAGATGGCCTTCCGTGTGGTAGAAACATGAAGAGATCACTTGTCAGTGAGGATAATCATTCTGGAAACTGTTCAGAATACTCATGCGTTCTGTGCTTTTTCTTGGGAGTAAATAAGGTAGAAAAGCATCAGAAAAGAAGAAAAGTTCAGAGGAATCCAAGCCACAGGAAAAAGAGAATGAGTTGACATAGCTCACTTTTATGGACAATTTCTCTGTGAACATCAACATCTGTTTAGGAGAAGACACCTTAGGACTTACAGTTGGCTTCCACAATGGGTGAAGCATGAGGGGCTGCCAACAAAATGACCACTTTCAAAATCTAGTGAAAACAGAACAAAGTCAACAAAAGAATAACAAGATCCCAGGTTGTAAAACAATACAAGTTGGCAGAACTTTTCCAAGAGCTGGACTGAACTGTTGCCTGGCCATCAGCTTACACAAATCCTCCTCTTTGCCTCTGAAAACACTTGGCTCAGGATTGCTTCTCAAATTCCATATGGTTAATCTGTAGGCGTGGAGACGAGCTTTCGGGTGGATTTGGTTGTTGTTGTTGCTTGGTACAGAGCTCAGAGTTCACAACAATATGTTTTAAGTGTCTAAGTCTAAATGGCATTTTCATGTCAGTCATTAAATCATTACAGTACTCTTTATCCAATGCCACATGAGAATCTTGGTATAAAATGATTACGGTTTTCCTTCCTCCAAAACGACATTAACAATCCAGAACTATGTTAACCTAATCTATTTTGTTTCCTATTAGGGTAATTTTTAAGTAAAACAAAACAAACTAACTAAAAGAAAACAAGAAATGACAGAAATATTAAAATCCCCTGTGTATCTAACAAAAGCCAAAACGGAGGATTAGCAATTTTTGGTCAATCTGATCACTGTCGACTTCTAATCTAGAAGATACATCACCACAATCTCTCTTTCTTCAATCAGCTGATATTTTTACATTTAAATTGGCAGAAAAGGGCTGTATTCTCTGTTTAATTTTCTTCCAAAGAATCTTCAAAATCGATGAATAAAACGTAACAGTTAATAGCACAGACTATGGTCTCAAAATCCTGATTTGAAGTCCTCAGTCTGCTACTTACCAGATGAATAACCAAGTACAAACCCTTCACTCTCTAAGCCTCAAGTTTGGGTATTTCATAGGGTTGTTGTGAAGATTATAAGACACAAGGCATACAAAAGTGCTCACTATATTATTATCTACCCCTAGAACAAACTCAATACATGACAACTATTATTTTTGTTTTCTTAATCTGACCCCTATTTGAAACAGATTAGTTGCTTAAAACACAGTTTGTGCCTCTGTAACCTTGTAATAATGCAAAATAAGTCTACATGACCCACATGCATGCACATACACATACACACACACAACTCTTTAGAAGGATAATTTTCTCAAAATCACATCTTAAGGGCCTGTGTGATTTAAGCAGGGATACATGCTGCTGTCTTCCCAGCAAATGAAGTTGTCAAAATCTATTTACTCTCAAATTTATATAAAGAGCTTCATTAGCAACCACAATGGATTAAATGGCTGACACATGGCATACAGAGACAGTCTTAGGATGTTGGTTTACCCAATTTTGCAGTGTGATTCGTTTTTAATGAATTATGCACGCTGATCATAGGCTCCGCGCAAAGCCTCATTTACTCTGGAAATTCCTGGAACTGCTCTTCATTCTGCTGAGTTCTTTTTTTCTCCCCCTTGAAAGTTCAAGAGAACTCCTTTGAAAACGAAAAGTATTAACATACATATTTTTGTAGATTAGGAAACACAAATGATTTGATAGAAAGCAGGTTCTGGTTGAAATATGCATGATAACGAATCAGCTCTCAGATTTTTTTTTTTTTTTTTTTTTTTTTTTTAACTACGGAAACCCTAACAGTAAGAATCTTTGATTAAATAAACTCACCATAGATTGAAGAATGCTCAAGACTGGGGTCCTAAACTCCTCTGGAATAGCTCACAGCGCTAAACACATGGTACAGGCTCAATAAATATGTGCAAATGAATTAATAAAATCACATTTCCAAACAAGCTCTTCAGAAGTCAAGTGAGGAACTGACCCTTTTCTTAGGCATTGTGTTTTTGGAGCCGGCCTGTCTAAACGATGGCAATCCATTCTGCGACTCTCTGCGGTGGAAAATCATTTTCCCCTTCTGGCGAATCAGACAACAGCAGGACTTCTGGGTTATGTCTTCGTGTGGGTTGCAGCTAGGAGACACAGCATTAAGTGTGTAGACAGGGAGGGTCTAATGCTAAGCAGCACTGGTAAGAGAGATGAGAAGCAACCACTGGCACACCAGGTCTATCCCTACTTCAAAGACTGCAAGCACCGATATTCCAAAAAGCAAGAGTTGAACACTTGGCTGGAAAATAAAACCAGCGTAGATGCAATTATTTTACTAATGAATGTTGCTCGATACTCAGCACAGATAAGGCACAACTAGGTTCAGAGCAGAAACTAACTGGCATTAAGAAGGTATTTCTGCCCTCCAGGGGCTTACAGGGTAGCTGGGGAGATAAGACTAGAAGGTTGGAAATTAAATAAAATGCAAGATACAAATAAGAAAGCTATGTGAGTAAATGCAAAAGACAAAATGGTGTAGAGAAAAGATCATGGACTTGTGTCTACCAGTCAGACCCATTTTGAGTCCTGGCTTGCCCACTAACCAAATGGGGAGCCTTGGTTAAGTTTCTTAACCTCTCGCAACTTCAGTTTCTTCACCTATAAAAGAGGCATAATGGTACTTATGCCATATGATTGCTGTAAGATTAAATAACATAACACAGGGTGAGACATTTGGAGCAGGCAGTATTGTCCCAGTTTCCACTGATGGTGAAAACTTGTCCAAGATCACTTAGTGGTTAAGGAGGAGAGTGTCACAAGAACTAGTATTCTGATTTCCAAACTGGTGTTCTTCAGTTTTCTTAAAATGCTCTTAGGATTGAATTGTGTCCTCCCAAAATATGCACTAGAATCCTAACCCCTATACCAGGGAATGTGATCTCATTTGGAAATAGGGTTTTTTGTTATGTTAACTAAGGTCATATCCATGTAGGATGGGTCCGAAACCTAATCACAGATGCAGGAACACACTGGGGAAGACAAATGCCGTGTGAGGATTGTCTTTAACCCAAGGAACGCACAGGACTACCAACAAGGAAGGAATTAATGTGGCCAAGACCTTGATTTGAACTATCAGCCAGAACTGTGAGACAATAAATTTCTGTTCTTTAATACCATCCACTTGTAGTATTTCTTTTACAGCAGCATTACAAACTAAGACAGATGCTAATAGGTATTCCATGGAAAAAGAGTTTTGTGGCAAAATAAGTTCAGAAGATGCTAGTTAAACAAGTTTCTTTACTACAGGGCTTTAACTGGAGTCTTTAACTTGCAAGTATGCATTCTAAATCTCCAAAAAGCAGGGAGATGCTTCACAACTTATTTGAATCTCAAATTGTTTTGCTTCCCAAAAAGCATTTCATGAATCAAGTTCACCACCAAACAAACAGATTCAGTGAAAGACTGGGCCAGATTTAAACCACAGTCCATCCAACTCCAATTCCATGCACTTCCCATATTCTACTTCCTTGTTGGAGGCAGGAACTGGTTTTACTCAATTTCATATTATTCCAGTGCTTCATATAGCATTTGGTTGTTTTAAGTGCTCAATTAATAAATGGATGAATACTGGAAAATACTAAATGGTATAACGTATATAAAGAACAAGAACATAGTAGGTGCTTGATAACTGATTATTGCCTTGGACAGGCCAGATCCCAACCCTTGGGATCAAGTGAGAAAAGAAGCTGAGTTCAAACAATGTCTAGAAATTAAGAAGGAATAAGACAATTCCATGACACTTCCTTAACCTGGTATTCATAGACCAACAACCCCAGCATCCAACCAAAAATAACATAGATGATAGACAGATGTAGATAGATAGACAGATATATAGACAGAATAGACAGATAGCCACACAGACAGATAAATATAGATAGACATAGACAAATGGATAGATAGACACAGATAGACAGATAGATAGAAAGACAGACATACATAGAGAGATAGCCACAGACAGATAGATAAATGTTGCTGTTGTTAGGTGCCATCGAATCAGTTCTGATTCATAGTGACCCTGTGTACAACAGAACGAAACACTGCCTGGTCCTGCGCCATCCTCACAATCATTGCTGTGCTTGAGCCCGTTGTTGCAGATACCATGCCAATCCATCTCGTTGAGGGTCTTCCTCTCTTTTGCTGCCCCTCTACTTTACCAAGCATGATGTCCTTCTCCAGGGACTGGTCCCTCCTGATAGCATGTCCAAAGTATGTGAAACAAAGTCTTGCCATCCTCGCTTCTAAGGAGGGTTCTAGCTGTACTTCTTCTAAGACAGATTTGTTTATTCTTCTGGCAGTCCACGGTATATTCAATATTCTTTGCCAACAGCATAATTCAAAGGCATCAATTCTTCTTTCGTCTTCCTTATTCGTTGTCCAGCTTTTACATGCATATGAGGCAACTGAAAATACCATGGCTTGGGCCAGGCTCACCTTAGTCCTCAAAGTGGCATCTTTGCTTTTTAGTAGATAGATAGATGACAGATAGACTGACAGACAGACAAGACAGGCAGCTAGACAGATAGATAGCCAGAGATAGATAGATAGATACATAGATAGGTAGACAGACAGACAGACAGGTAGGTAGGTAGATAGGTAGCTAGAAAGACATAGACAAACAGACAGACATAGAGAGACACATAGACATAGACAGACAGATAGACAGAAAGATAGGCAGACAGATATGGATAGATATACACAGATAGATTTGTATGTTGCGTCTATTTCTCTGAGGATAGTGTTCATGGTTTTCATTACATTCTCAAAGGAGTCCTCTGCCCCCCTACCCACAATTCAACAATGACCATTAAAAGTGGGTAACAAGTAGCAGACTATGCTCAATGACTGAGCATCCCATGTGCAGGTTACAGTGGAAGTCCTGGGAAGTCAATGGATTTCTCTCCTTCTTGGTTCCTCTTCATGTCAAGCTTCAGCTTCTCACTTCTCTTGGAAGGGATGGGCATTCCTAACTGAAGACTTTGAGATGGAGCACAAGATCCATCCCAAGATGAAACCTGCGTACATGGCACCTTCATCTGGCCAATTTAGGACATACCTCCACCCCAAGACTATTCTTGTTACTCTGGGAAGGTCTTTTTGGCTAAAATATCTAAGAAAATGCTTGAAGATTTCCCTTTGTTCTGCCTAAACCAGTAGAGTTTGACAGCTTTGGAATATTATTTAAGCCACAGGCATCTTAATCATGGTGGGAGCTCAGACTCCTTTTGGGGTTCTCTTCCCACAAGAAGAAAAACATAATTTCTTTTCTCTGGCTGTCATTACCTTGGCCCAAACTACCTCGTCTCTCCCTTGGGTTAAGCAATAATCTCCTAGCTCACTTCTAGCTTTACTCTTCCTCTCCCCCAAGTCCTTCCCATGCCCCAACCCCTTTGCCCTCAACCAAGCAGTAGGGTAACTACAGATCAGATCAGGTTTCTCTGAGAAACCTTTCCTTGTTCTTAGGTGAGACCTGAAGCCCATCCTGCAGCCTACAAGGCTTGGAATGAGCTCCTCCCTGCTGCTCTGCCTGGCCCCTCCCCAACAGCTCCTCAACCACATCTGGCTCCTTGCTTCCTCTGCCAGAATGTGCTTCATTTGGCCACCTCCTTCCATCCTTTGCTTCTCAATTTAAGTGCCAGGTTCTCAGAGAAGCCTTCTCTGACTTCTGTCTGGTTGACCACAGCTGCACATAGTAGGTGCTCTATACACACTTACGCGATTAAATGGGCAAGTAGAAAAATGGAGACAGGGAGGGAGGGAGGCAGGAGTGAGAGAAGAAAGGTGGGAAAGATATTAGGAAATAAAGACACCTAGTCCAGAAAAAAGTAAAGCCTTGACTTGCAATACTGAAGAATTCTATGGGCAAAAAATTGAACGACGCAGGAAGCATCCAAAGATGGAAAGAATACACGGAGTCACTATACCAAAAAGAACTGGTATATGTTCAACCACTTCAGGAGGTAGTATATGATCAAGAACCGATGGTAATGAGGGAAGAAGTCCAAGCTGCACTGAAGGCACTGGCAAAAAACAAGGCACCAGGAACTGACGAAATGCCAGTTGAGATGTTTCAATAAATGGATGCAATACTGGAAGCGCTCACTCATCTATGCCAAGAAATTTGGAAGACAGCTACCTGGCCAACTGACTGGAAGAGATCCATGTTTGTGTCCATTCTAAAGAAAGGTGATCCAGCTGAATGCAGAAAATATCAAACAATATCATTAATATCACACACAAGTAAAATTTTGCTGAAGATTATTCAAAAAAGGTTGCAGCAGGGAATTCTGTGAACATGGCACTATAGACAGAAGCACCACACTGTCCCTCCAAAGCAAAGACCTAAAAAACTAAGTAAAACAGAGACAAACGTCAATCCTGGATCCCTAAGCATCAAATGAAGAGATAAAGAACTCAATCAAGCACCGAATGGTATAAGAAACTAACAGAGTGAGGAGAGTTATGAGTGGAGGTCCCCTATCAGCTAACGCAGCACGGATCCACCATCTTGGATTTCTGCCAGAGATCAGCAGACAGGGAGTACGGGAAAACAGATTCACGGAGCTCCCAGCAGGAGACAGAGCACCCGGTAACCAGCGATACACACTTTCCCACCCCCAACCCTGCCTCCCCCGACTCGACCTTTGCCACTTCCCAGCTAGCCAGTCTGCTGCTTCCCAGTGGGTGGATTCCCACTTTCCTGGAGGGCCAATTTGCTGCTTCCCAGCAGATGGATTCCCGGCTTCCTGGAGAGCTGATCCGCCATTCCCCAGCAGGCTGTGACTGCGGCACGGAAGATGCCGATTCCATGCCATGTGAATTCACCCCAACCACAATGGCTGGCTTCTTCAGTGCCATTTCTTTGTTACTGTTGTTGCTTTTTTCAGCCTCTTTTGGTTTCTTCCCTGCCTCTCACCTCCTCTCCCTCCTTTCTCTCAAACACCTGACTCCTTGTGCCGTCTTTGCTTCTTCTTGAAAGGCTGTGAAGCACTGCTCAGCTGGGATCTGCTTCCTGGGTCCATTTCCCCAGTCCTCGTGGCCATGCTGGTGGGATCCCGGGGGTTTTTTTTTTTTCCTTTTACCTTTCTTCATTTTTCGGTTTCTCGTCTCTTTCTGCTTACCTTCTCTTACTGTCTCCTGAATACCTGGCGCTGTGTATCATCTCCACCACTTAGAGCCAGGCTGTACTGCATGGCTTGGGAGCTGCTCCCTGGTCTGTGCAGCCTTGCCAGTGAGATCTCTGGAGGCATTTTTTCCTAATTTTTAATTTTTTTAAATATTTTTTTATTTATTATTCTTTTTTCTTTTTCTCCATTTCTTGGTTTCTTGTTTCTCCATTTCAACGGGAAGCTCCCTCAGCATTTGTTTGACCCTCTTTATCTCTCCTCTCTCTCTCCTTTTCCATACCCAACCTAGCTCCACACATCACAACCTCCCCATCCCCCTACCTCCTGCCTATCTGCACCGTGTGCTGAACATTGCACTCCTGAGCAGCACAGGCACGACATACTGGAATCTGCCCTGCACTGACCACTGGCTCATCTTGTCGGCCCAAGTACGTGCCACAAACAACCCATCACATCCTCTCCCCTTCCGCTGGACCTGCCCTGCTACACCACAGCTGAGCGATTGGCCCTGCCCATTGAACAAGGAGGTGAAAAATATCACGTTCACAGACAAGCAAACAACAAAGAATGCACAGCCCACCTGCTCAGACATAACAAAATAAAACAAAAAAGTAGGACAAAACAAACAAATTTACAAACAATAAACAAAGAAAATAACTACTGAATGTCCCGAAGACAGTAGACAATATCAAAACATGTACAAAAACAGGACAGGATGGTCCCAGTTAGTGTCCAAAATAAAACACCAGATGACTTTCCAGTAGAAGAAAAGGCACTAGAACTACCTGACAGGGAATTCAAATCTCTAATATTCAGAGCTACCCAAGAGCTGAAGCAAAAAGCAGACAAAAATGAGGAAAAAACAGACAAATTCACGGAAAATACAAATAAAAAAATGGAAAAATTCAGGAAAATAATATAGGAACAAAATGCCAAAACAAATTCACATCTAGAAATCATACAAAAACAACAATTAGAAATCAAAAAGATAAACAACAAGATTTCAGAAATGGACAGCATCACAGAAGGGCTGAGGAACACGTTTCAAATAATGGAAGACAGGAGTAGCAAAATTGATGACAAACATTTGGATACAACTTTGAGGAAAAATCAGAAAAAAGAACAAACAAAAATCAAGAAAACCTGAGAATTATGTGGGATACAATCAAAAGCAAAAATCTGTGAGTGATTGGAGTTCCAGAACAGGGGGAGAAAATGGAAAACAGAGAGGATCATTGAAGAATTATTAACAGAAAACTTCCCCAATATCATGAAAGACAAAAAGCTGACCATCCAAGAAGCTCAATGAATCCTATATAGGATAGACTGCAAAAGAAAATCACCAAGGCATATCATAACCACACTTGCTAAAACCAAAGACAAAGAAAGAATCCTTAGAGCAGCTCCAGAAAAATGAAAAGTCACATACACAGGGGAAACAATAAGACTAAGCGCTGATTACTCAGCAGAAACCACGCAGGCAAGAAAGCAATGGGACGACACATAAAATCTTGAAAGAAAAGCATTTCCAAACAACAATAATCTATCCTGCAAAACTCTCATTCAGATATGATGGTGAAATTAGGACATTTCCAGATAAAAATAGATTAAAGGAATATGTAAAAACCAAACCTAACTTACAAGAATTATTAAAGGGAGTGCTTCGTTTTGAGAACAAACAACATCGGACAACAGCCTGAATCTAGATCACATGATCACACAAGCCAGATACCAACGTAGGAAATGAACTCTCAAGGACTACTCAAAACCAAAACATTTACAACAGGGAACCAGACAGGTTAATCTGCAAATGACAACATCAGAACAATAAAAGAAGGAACAAACGGTGTAGGTGTAGAACTTTCTAATGGAGAGGAAGGCAAGGTGATACCAAGTAATAATAGACTGGTTCAAACTTAGGAAAATAAGGGTAAATTTCAAGGTAATCACAAAGAAAGTTAACAAACCTAATAATCAAAATAAAGAAAAACAAAGTCTCAGTAAAAACAAAATCTACAAAAAAAAAGAAATGAAAAAAAAATCCACAAACAAAAGGAATTCAGCACAGGAGAGTAAAAGGAACAAAGAAATCATCAGCACCACAAAAAAAAAAAAAAAAAAAAAAAAAGCACTACAAAATGACAACAATAAACTCACACCTATCAATAATTACACTGAACGTAAATGGCCTAAATGCACCCACAAAGAGACAGAAAGTGACAGAATGGATTAAAAAAACACAATCCATCAATATGCTGTCTACAAGAGACACACCTTAGAAACAAAGAAATAAATTTATTAAAAATCAAAGGATGGAAAAAAATATATGAAGCAAACAGCCACCAAAAAAGAGCAGGAGTGGCAATACTAACCTCAAATAAAATAGATTTTAATACAAAATCCACCATAAAAGACAAATAAAAGCATCACATCATGATTAAAGGGATGATGCAGCATGAAGACATAACCATAATAAATATCTATGTACCCAATGACAAGGCTCCAGAATACAAAAAAAAAAAAAAACTTAAACAGCACTGAAAAGAGAAATTGACAGTTCCACTATAATAGTAGGAGACTTTAACACACCACTCTCAGTAAAGGACAGAATGTCTAGAAAGAAACTCAACAAAGATACAGAAGATCTAAAGGTCAAAATCAGCCAACTTGAACTCATAGACATATATAGAACACTCCACACAACAACTGCAAAGTACACATTGTTCTCCAATGCACATGGAACATTCTCCAGAATAGACATATTAGGCCACAAAGCAACCCTCAACAAAATCCAAAACACTGAGATAATACAAAGTATCTTCTCTGATCACAACGCCATCAAGGTAGAAATTAACAACAGGAAAAGCAAGGGAAAAAAATTAATTACATGGAAACTAAATAACACACTACTTAAAAACCACTGGATAATAGAAGAAATCAAAGATGGAATCAAAAAATTTCTAGAATCAAATGAGAATGAAAACACATCATACCAAAACCTTTGGGACACAGCAAAGGCAGTGATGAGAGGTCAATTTATAGCAATAGATGCACACATCAAAAAAGAAGAAAGGGACAGAGTCAAAATATTAGCTACACAACTAGAACAAACAGAAAGAGAACAGCAAAAGAAGCCTACAGCCACCAGAAGAAAGGAAATAATAAAGATCAGAGCAGAAATAAATGAAATAGAAAATAGAAAAACAATAGAAAGAATCAACAAAACCAAAAGTTGGTTCTTTGAAAGGATCAACAAAATCGACAAACCACTGGCCAAACTGACAAAATAAAAACAGGAGAGGATGCAAATAACCCAAATAAGAAATGAAATGGGGGACATTACAACAGACCCAACTGAAATAAAGAGGATCATAACAGAGTATTATGAAAAACTAGACTCCAAATTTGAAAATCTAGAGGAAATAGATAAATTCCTAGAAACACACTACCTATCCAAACTATCACAAATTGATGTTGAAAATCTGAACAGACCCATAACAACACAAGAGATTGAAAAATAATAAAACAACTCGCAACAAAAACAAGCCCTGGCCCGATGGCTTCACTGGAGAATTCTACCAAACTTTCAGAAAAGAGCTTACACCAGCACTACTCAAATTATTTCAGAACATAGAAAAGGAAGGGATACTTCCAAATTCATTCTATGAAGCCAGCATAACCTGATAACAAAACCAGGCAAAGATACTACAAAAAAAGAAAACTACAGACCAATATCTCTCATGAATACAGATGCAAAAATTCTGAGCAAAATTCTATCCAATAGCATTCAGCATCATCTCAAAAAAATAATACACCAAGACCAGGCAGAATTCATACCAGGTATGCAGTGATGGTTCAATGTCAGAAAATCAATCAACGTAATCCACCACATAAATAAAAGAATCACATGATCATCTCAATCGACACAGAAAAGGCATTCGACAAAGTCCAACACCCATTCCTAATAAAAACCCTCAATAAAATAGGTATAGAAAGGAAATTCCTCAGCATAATAAAGGACATCTATGCAAACCAACAGCCAACATCATTCTAAATGGAGAGAAGCTGAAAACATTCCCCTTGAGAACAGGAACGAGACAAGGATGTCCTTTATCACCATTCCTATTTAACACTGTGTTGGAAGTCCTAGCTAGGACAATAAGTCAAGAAAAAGAAATAAAGGGCATCCAAGTTGGTAATAAAGAAGTAAAACTGTCCCTATTTGCAGATGATATGATACTATATATGGAAAACCCAAAAGACTCCACAAGAAAACTACTGGAACTAAGAGAAAGATTCAGCAGAGTAGCAGAATACAAGATAAACACACAAAAATCAGTTGGATTCCTATACACCAACAAAGAGAATGACAAAGAGGAAATCAGGAAAGCAATATCATTTATAGGCCCTAAAAAAATAAAATACTTAGGAATAAATCTAACCAGGGATGTAAAAGAACTATACAAAAAAAAAGTATAAAACACTACTACAAGAAACCAAAAGAGATCTACATAAATGGAAAAAGATACCATGCTCATGGATAGGTAGAATCAACATTGTGAAAATGACAATCCTACCCAAAACAATCTACAATACAATGCAATCCTGATCCAAATACCAACAACATCCTTTAAAGAGATGCAAAAAATAACCATTAACTTTATATGGAAAGGGAAGAGGCCCCAGATAAGTAAAGCGTTATTGAAGAGGAAGAATAAAGTAGGAGGACTCCCCCTACCTACCTGACCTCAGAACCTACTATACAGCTACAGTAGTCAGAGCAGCCTGGTACTGGTACAATGACAGATACATTGACCAATGGAACAGAATCGAGAACCCAGAAGTAAATCCATCCACCTATGGTCACCTGATCTTCAACAAGGGCCCAAATCCATCAAATGGGAAAAAGAGAGTCTTTTTAACAAATGGCGCTGGCCAAATTGGATGTCCGTTTGCAGAAAAGGAAACAGGAACCGTACCTCACACCATACATGAAAACTAATTCAAAATGGATCAAAGACCTACATATAAAACCAAAAACTATAAAGATCATAGAAGAAAAAATAGGATCAACACTAGAGACCCTAATACATGGCATTAATAGGATACAAACCATAACTAACAACATACAAACTCCAGAAGATAAGCTAGATAACTGGGATCTTCTAAAAATTAAACATGCTCATCAAAAGACTTCACCAAAAGAGTAAAAAGAGAACCTACAGACTGGGAAAAAATTGCCAGCTATTACAAATCCGACAAAGGTCTAATCTCTAAAATCTACAGGAAAATCCAACACCTCTACCACAAAAAGACAAATAATCCAATTTAAAAATGGGCAAAGGAAATGAACAGACACTTCACCAAAGAAGACATTTAAACGGCCAACAGACACATGAGGAAATGCTCACAATCACTAGCCATTAGGGAAATGCAAATCAAAACCACAATGAGATACCATCTCGCCCTCACCCTGGCATTACTGGCACGAATCAAAAACACAGAAGATAACAAATGCTGGAGAGGCTGCACAGAGTCAGAACTCTTACACACTGCTGGTGGGAATGCAAAATGATACGACCATTTTGGAAAACGATATGGCGCTTCCTTAGAAAGCTAGAAATAGAAATACCATACGATCCAGTAACCCCACTCCTAGAATATATCCTAGAGAAATAAAAGCTGTCACACGAATAGACATATGCACACCCATGTTCATTGCAACATTGTTCACAATAGCAAAAAGATGGAAACAACCTAGATATCCATCAACAGATGAACGGATGAATAAACTATGGTACATACACGCAATGGAATACTATGCAACAATAAAGAACAATGATGAATCTGGGAAGCATCTCACAACATGGATGAATCTGGAGGGCATTATGCTGAGTGAAATTAGTCAATCACAAAAGGCCAAATATTGTATGAGACCACTACTATAAAAACTCATGAAAAGGTTTACACACAAAAAGAAACAATCTTTGATGGTTACAAGGGAGGGGAGGGGTAGGGGTGGAAAAACACTAAATAGACAATAGGTAAGTGTTAACTATGGTGAAGGGTAAGACAATACACAGTAATGGGGACGCCAGCACAACTTGTTCAGGGTAAGGTCATGGAAGCTCCATGGAAAAATCCAAACTCCCTTAGGGACTGAATTGCTGGGCTGAGGGCTGTGGGTACCATGGTTTCAGGGAACATCTAGCTCAACTGGAATAACATAGTTTATAAAGAAAATGTTGGTGAGTAGCATCTAGGGTCTTAAAAGCCTGTGAGCAGCCATCTAAGATACTCCACTGGTCTCACCCCTTCAGGAGCAAGGGAAAATGAAGAAAACTAAAGACACGAGGGAAAGATTAGTCCAAGTGACGAATAGACCACAACTACTATGGCCTCCACCAGACTGAGTCCAGTACAACTAGTTGGTGCCTGGCTACCACCACTGACTGTTCTGACAGACATCGCAATAGAGGGTCCCGGACAGAGTAGAAGAAAAACCCAGAACAAAATTCTAACTCAAAAAAAAAGACCAGACTTACTGGCCTGACAGAGACTGGAGAAACCCCAAGAGTACGGCCCCCAGATACCCTTTTAGTCCAGTAATGAAGTCACTCCGGAGGTTCACATTTTAGCCACAGATTAGACAGACCCATAGGGCAAAACGAGACTAAAGGAGCACACCAGCCCAGGGGCAAGGACTATAAGGCAGGAGGGGACAGGAAAGCTTGTAATAGGGAACCCAGGGTTGAGAAAGGAGAGTACTGATATGTCATGGGGTTGTTAACCAATGCCATAAAACAATACATGCACTAACTGTTTAATGAAAAGCTAGTTTGTTCTGTAAACCTTCACCGAAAGTTCAACAAAAATAAATTAATTTAAACAAAAAAAAAAAACAGTAGCAGCAGTACATCAACAGGGAACTACCAGAAACTGAAGCCAGACTCAGAAAAGGACTTGGAATGAGGGATATCGTTACTGATGTCAGACGGATCTTGGCTGAAAGCAGAGAATACCAGAAAGATGTTTACCTGTGTTTTATTGACTATGCAAAGGCATTCAACTATGTGGATCATAACAAATTATGGATAACATTTCGAAGAATGGAATTCCGGAGCACTTAATTGTGCTCATGCAGAACGTGTACATAGATCAAGAGGCAGTTGTTAAAATAGAACAAGGGGATACTGCGTGGTTTAAAATCAGGAAAAGTGTGCATCAGGGTTGTATCGTTTCACCATACTTACTCAATCTGTATGCTGAGCAAATAATTTGAGAAGCTGGACTATATGAAGAAGAATGTGTCATCAGGATTGGAGGAAGACTCATTAACAACCGGCAGTATGCAGATGACACTATACTGCCTGCCGAAAGGGAAGAGGACTTGAAGCACTTACTGATGAAGATAAAAGACTACAGCCTTCAGTATGGATTACACCTCAACATAAAGAAAACAAAAATCCTCACAACTGGACCAATAAGCAACATCATGATAAACAGAAAAAGACTGAAGTTGTCAAGGATTCCACTTTACTTGGATCCACAATCAACACCCACGGAAGCAGTAGTCAAGAAATCAAACAATGTATTGCACTGGACAAATCTGCTGCAAAAGACCCCTTTAAAGTGTTAAAAAGCAAAGATGTCACTTTGAGGACTAAGGTCCTCTTGACTTAAGCCATGGTATTTTCAATTGCCTCATACGCATGTGAAAGCTGGGCAATGAATAAGGAAGACTGAAAAAGAACTGAAATCTTGAATTATGGTATTGGTGAAGAATATTGAATATACCACGGACTGCCAGAAGAATGAACAAATCTGTCTTGGAAGAAGTATAGCCAGAATGCTCCTTAGAAGCAAGGATGGCAAGGCTTTGTCTCTTGTACCCTGGACATGTTAGCAGGAGGGACCAGTCCCTAGAGATGGACTTCATGCTTGGCAAAGTATAGGGTCAGTGAAAAAGAGGAAGACCCTCAATGAGATGGTCTAACACAGTAGCTACAGCAATGGGCGAAAGCATAGCAACAATTGTGAGGATCGTGCAGGACCAGGCAGTGTTTCATTCTGTTGTACATGGGGTCCCTATCAGTCAGAACCAACTCAAGGGCACCTAACAACAATAACAGCCTAGGACATGGCACACAGAGGGAGCTCAGAAAACCCCAGCACCATTATTCACACTACTTCCCTTCTGATGGTCCTCTGCTCATTAAGAGAAACTAGAACTTGACTCCACATCTTCTGTCTCAGTTGATGTTTTGTTGACCTGTGTTTCTCAAGTGCCTAGAACAGTGCTTGGCATATAGTAGGTTCTCTGTATATCTTTGGGATAGAATGAATCCCATGTGCCTGGCACCGCATCCACTACACATTATGGAACACATACTGACCAGCTGCCGTTGAATCAACCCCAACTCATGGTGCCCAAATGTGTGTCAGAGTAGAACTGCACTCCATAGCGTTTCAATAGCTGAGTTTTTGGAAGTAGATCACCAGGCCTTTCTTTCGAGGAGCCTCTGGGTGGACTCAAACCTCCAAACTTTTGGTTAGCAGCCAGCACATTAGCCATCTGCACCACACAAGGACTCCACAACACATACTAGCTGTCCATAAAGTAGGAAGTAAGACACATTTATAACAAGTGTCCGAAGAATTATACCCTAAATCAGTGTTTCTCAAAGTGTGGTCTGCAGACACTTAAGGGTCTCGAGACACTTTCAGGGGGCCTGAGAGGTGAAAATGATACTCATGGTAATACTAAGACATTCTTTTTTGGTGTTGACCTTTGCACTGATGGCACAAAAGCAGCAGGGGGCAAAACTGCCACCACCTTAGCCTAAATCACAGCACTGGCACCAAACTGCACTAGTTGTCTGTGTGTTCTTCCCCACCATGCACTCACATTAAAAATTTTATAAGCCAGTTCCACTTAAGAATGTCTTTGAAGAGCCATAAGAATGATTAATTTATTAAATCTCAACCCTAGGGTACATATCTTTTTAATATTCTGTGTGAGGAAATGGAAAGTACACATAAAGCACTTCTGCTGCGTACTGAAGTACGATGGTCATCTCAAGGAAAAGCACATGTGCAGTTGCCTGAGTTGTGAGCTGAACAAACCATCTTTTTTTCATGGTGCACCATTTTTATTTGAAAGAACGAGTGATAGGCATGCTACGGTGATTCAGCCTTGGGTATTTGGCAGACACTTTCCTGAAAATGAACAAAGTAAGCCTGTCACATCGAGGAAAACAACCGTCAGTTTGTTGCCAATAATCAAATTTGAACTTTCAAAAGCAAAAATTGGAATTTTGGTAAGCTTGTATCACCACTGTAAGCTTGACTGCTTTCTAGTTCTTAAAGACTTTTCTGATGAGATTGGTGGTGATGTTAATGAAAGTGTTTGTTTTTTTAATATTGGATAATCGAACGTGTCAACATTTGGAAGATTTGAATAACTCAGTGAAACAAAATTTGCCAAATGGCCAGTGTATGACGTTAAAAATCATCCTTGGGCAAAAGATCCATTCAAAGTGCAAGACACTGTAACAGAGCATGAAAAATTCATTAATATGGTTTCAGATTCCACTTTGCAAGTTACCTTTAAGAAACTGCCACTTGTTGAGTTTTGGTGTAGTATTAAAGAAGCACAGCCACAATTATCTAAAAAACGGCTAGTAAAACACTCCTCCCTTTTCTAACTACGTATCTATGTGAGGTTGATCTTCTCCATATACTTCAATGAAAACATATTACAACAGACTGAAGTCAGAAGCAGACATAAAATTTGATGAGCTGTCTTCTATTACACCAGACATTAAAGAGATTTGCAAAAAATGTAAAACACCAGTCTCCTCATTAATTTTTTTTGGAGTATCTCATTATTTTTCATAAAAATATTTATGTTATGGATTTATTGTTGTTGTTTTTAAATTTATTAATAAATATTCTAAAAGTTCTGTTTTAACTTCTAATATGGTGAATAACAATAGATAGGACCCACATAAGCAAAAGCTTTTTGGGGTTCTCAATAATTTTTAAGATTGTAAAGTGGTCCTGAGAACAAAAAGTTTGAAAACCACACTCTAAGTACTTCCTGAAATTTCCCCCAAACCAAAATCCATCTCGAAATGGCTCTCAAGAGAGCTCAGGAAGCTTAGGTGTGTGATCACGTGGCGTTTTGAATTCCTAGGAAGAAAGCCTTTGAAAGAATTGTTCTTGCTCTAACCAGAACCGGTTTCTATGCAGTTGACCTGACTAGAGTAGAACTGTGCTCCATAGGGTTTTCAATGGCTGATTTTTC
This sequence comes from Dugong dugon, assembly GCA_030035585.1. Taxonomy (NCBI): domain Eukaryota; kingdom Metazoa; phylum Chordata; class Mammalia; order Sirenia; family Dugongidae; genus Dugong; species Dugong dugon. The sequence continues at coordinate 32,941,249 of CM057478.1, forward strand.
AGAAGTAGATCACCAGGCCTTTCTTCTGAGGTGCCCTTTGGTTAGACTCAAATCACCAACCTCCCAGTTAGCAGCTGAGAATGTTAACCATTTGCACCACGTAAAGACTCCATTGTTGATCTAAGGGTCACAATTTCCAGCATGTTTTGCTGCCATATTGAAATCATCTGCAGAGAATTTTACAACTCTAAGAAGGGACAAGTCAAAACGGGTCCATTAGTTAGATGGGAAAAATAGAGGTAAGAAGTCAAGACCTCGCCAAAAAGTAGCTCCTGGGTGAAGCCCTCTTTTGTGAGCCGCAGAAGAACCAAGTGTCTCCAAACTTCCCGCAGCCTCTGCAGCCAGGGTAGATGGTGCGAGATCCGGCTTTTCTCATGACACATCCGCGGTTTGGCCTGTGGTCTCGGCTAGAATCATCCTGGGAGTAGCTTGTAGTATTCTGGCCCCTGTTCATTTCCGTCACCACTGAAACCAGGAATTATCCAAGTGGGTGGAAAAGGAAAATTAGAGCAATTTAAGGAACGTGAAACTAGAGATAAACAATAGCTCGGCCACCCTCCTATTCGCTTCTCTCCAAATGTGCTGCAAACTCTCTGTTGCTCATCAGAGGCGTGATTGAAACCAAGGCCTGAAATGCGGCGCTGATTGGAACTGACAGTCGGGGGCCCCCCTGAACTGCAGCCTGCAAGACTCCCGCCTCGCTGGACCCACCCGGCGCAGCCCATGCTCAATTTCCCACACACAGCCCTGAAAAACGATTCCCAACACTCAACCACAAGGGGCTTTTTTATCTTAGCTGTCAGCCTGAAATACATGCACAACTCCAAGCAATTATGGAAACACTTGGGTCTCCTGAACTTTTCTCTGCTGGGTTTCTCTCCCAAATAAAATGAAATGAAGCTTAGTTCTTTGGGGATTAATATAAACAAAGATCATAGAGGCACCTAGTGAATGGGGGTAGGGGACAGAGATCACAAGGTTATTCACAAACAACCTCACTCGCACGGAACACAAGAACGTCGTGCATAGTGTGGGGAAGGGGCAGGGATTCCAGAAGGGGCTTGCTGTGAATAAGGTTAATTCTTTTAATTACAGCCCAAGAAAATGTTGTTTCAGCTCCCCCACCCCACCACTGTCAATCTCTATCTCACAGGTCCTGAACAGCATCAAATGCAAATATCCTTTAAAAAAAAGGGGGGGAGGTGGTCAGAGGGTCTAGAGGGAAGAAGGGATTTTTGAAGTATGCACTAAGTCAACAGACCCATGAGCAGTGGGACAGTAAAATTTCACAGCCAGGCTTTGATCTGGATTTCAGAAAAATGAAGCCATAAATGTAGAATGTTTTATGAACCCAAAACTAAGAAACTCTTTGTCTTTCATCTGAAATGTCTACTGAGAAAAAAAATCAGAGGAATATCTAAACGTCAAGCTCATTATATTTTATTTGTGGCAGGGTAAAAAGAGAGCACAAAAATATTTACTGAGGTTTATTTTAACTCTAAATAAACTGAAAGTAGTTTTAAAATATACATTTTTCCAATGGGTTTCAATGGACACATCCATCAACCCAAATACACAGAAACAAATGCATTTTCTTGCTGGAACTGCAATCTTCCCTCTGAGGCGGCTGTGGCTTTAATGAAAGTTTCCTTCTGTTATCAGCTCCGCAGGTGAGAATCCCCTCCTGAAACCCACCAGCTTCCTGGACCCTGTTTCTGGACTTTAGTTGCCTCGTTTCCAAACTGACAGGGTTAATCGAATGAACTCGAGGCTCACTTCTACCTGGAGTTTCCACACTCTCGATTGTCTTTTTTTTTTTTTTAAAGAGGGAGAAGAAAGAGAAAATACTTCTAAACTAAAACCCAAACCAAACCCAGTGCCATCAAGTCAATTCCAACTCATAGCGACCCTATAGGGCAAAGCAGAACTGCCCCACAGGTTTTCCAAGAAGGGGCTGGTAGACTCAAATTGCCGATCTTTTAACCACTGCACCACCAGCGCCCCACTTCCAAACTAAGTGGCCAATAAAGACTGCTCACCTAAAAAAAAAAAAAAAAAAAAAAAACCAGTTGCCGTCCAGTTGACTCTGACTCATGGAGACCTCATGTGTGTCAGAGCAGAACTGTGCTCCATGGGGTTTTCAGTGGCTTTTTTTCAGAAGTATATTACCAAGGTCTTTCTTCTAAGGTGCCTCCGGGTGGACTGAAACTTCCAACCTTCCGGTCAGCAGCCAAGTGCATTCACTGTTTGCACCACCCGGAGACACTGTTGTTGTTAGGTGCCGTTAAGTCAGTTCTGACTCATAACAACCCGATGTGCCATAGAACAGAACGTTGCCCAGTCCTGCACTACCCTCACAACCATTGCTATGTTTGAGCTCATTGCTGTACCCGCTGTCAGTCCATCTCGCTGACAATCTTCCTTTTTTTCACTGACCCTCTACTTTACCAAGCATGACGCCCTTCTCCAGGGACTGGTTGCCCCTGATAACATGTCCAAATAAGTGAGACGAAGTCTCGCCATCCTCGCTTTTAAGGAGCATTCTGGATGTACTTATTCCAGAGACACTGTTCACTTAAAAGAAGGGGGGAGCCCTCACCCCTTGATAAAGATGGGACAGTGACCTGACTTCAGCCTGGAAGGTGGTAGAGGAAGTAGCTGTGAATAGCTCCTTCAGGCCATCCACAACTGGGTGGGTCTCAGCTCAACAACTTTGGAAATGCTGCTTCACCTCTCGGTGCCTGGTCTCCTCACCTGAAGAAGAGAGTGACCAGAGTGCCCCCTCAGGGTGGCGTCACTGTTGGCACTGGAGGAGACCATGCCTTTGACAGTGTGTGGTCCATGGAGGTCCCTGTCCATGGCACGGTAACAGCCCTGCTAGAACGTTCTCCTCCCAGCCCCACCATATCATCAGCAAGGGTTCCTCCCAGGATGGGGAAACGGGTCTCTTAGGTAGCTACCATGTGATCCTGCCCACCTCAAAAAGCAAAGTCACTCTTCCACGAGATTGCTCAGGGAAGACAAGAGCCTACATTGGTGGTAACACCACAAACTGAAACAGTGTCCATTCAGTCTGCTTTCCCACCACACACAGTTATGTTCCTGGAAAAGGACTTTATGCCAAGAGATTTCTAATAGAAATGGTCCCACTGGCTATCACAGCAACCTGTGAAGAAGACAGGGCTATCAGAAGAACCTCATCTTACAAATGAGGAAACCAAGACTGGCGGTGTCCAAGTCACAGGGTTTATAAGCAGCCAAGCTGAGTGTACTGGGGTGAATAGTGTCCCCAAAATTCATGTCTACCCAGAACTGGAAATAAGGTCTTTGCAGAAGTAATTAGTGAAGTTAAAATGAGATCACACTGGAGCAGGATGAGTCCTAAATCCAATGACTGGTGTCCTTATAAGAAAGCCATGTGATACAACTATCAGTCTCCACTCATCTGGAACAAAAAAGATAAAAGGGAACCCAAAACTCAGAGAAGAAACTATTCTACAGGACTGTCTACACAAACCACAGCCTCATCTATCCTGAGACCAGAAGAACTACATGGTGCCTCGCTACCACCACTGACTGTTCTGATTAGCACCACAATAGATGGATACTGCTAGAATGGGAGAAAAATGTGGAACAGAACCTCAAATTCTTAAAAAAAAAACAAAATTACTGGACCAGTTGAGACTAGAGGACTCCCCAAGACTACTGCCCTAAGACACCTTAAACCTTGAACTGACACTATCCCCCGAGGTCACCTTTTAGCTAAATAAGAGACTGACTCACAAAATGAAGCATATCATCCATGAGTACTGCACTCCTTTAAAAAATCATCTATATGAAACCAAAAAGTCAACAATTACTTAAAAAAAAAAATGAGATGGTAAGAGGGCAGGGAAACTAGATTACTGGAAACAGAACATCCAGAACGGAGATAAAGAGACTGTTTACCCACTGTCAAGAATGTAACCAGTATCACTGAACAATATGTGTAGAAATTATTGGAAAAGGTACCTAATCTGCTATGTAAACTTTCACCAGAAACACAATATTATCTAAAATTTAAAAAGCCATGTAATGACATACACAGACACACAGAGGAGAAGGCAGCCATGTGATGCCAAAAGCAGAGACTGGAGTGATGAATCTACAAGCCGAGGAACGCCAAGGATTGTCAGCAAACACCGGAAACTGGAAAAGACAAGGAAAGATCCTCCCCTAGTACCTTCAGAGGGAGCACGGCCCTGCTAACACCCTAATTTCATACTTCTGCCCTCCACAACTGGGAAGGAATAAATTTCTGTTGTTTTAAGCCCCCCAGTTTGGAGTAATTTATTATGGCAGCCCCAGGACACTCATGCACAGAATTTCAAAACCCATTTCAAAATCCTTGGTGTTTTCATTGCCTTCTTTCCCTAAAATGTGTGGTTTTCTCCTTTGTGTAAAGGTAAATCACCAACCTTCTACAAAATCTTGCAAGTTTTATGGTTGACTATTCTGCTTTTTAGGCAAATAATGAGAACTCTTTTTTGCTTTTTAGCATTTTCATGTCTTAACCTAATTTCCTTTCAACATTATGTGATAATATCAGAAGTTGGGAGCAGTTGTTTTAGCATTTTTCTTTAATTTTCAAGTTAAACATGAATAATAACAAAGAACTATGCATAAGACTATTTTGCAGTCACTGAACTCTTTACATAATAGTGATACTTATATTTCCATCCCTGCATGTTGTTGTAGGGTAAAACATCACAAAGTTTAGTAAAGCAAAAAGAAAGTTTTATTTGGCATATATTCAAAAAGGCAAAAGTGGGAGGTGAACAAGCATACTGCCAAAGCTAATGTCTGCCCGAATCCCAGGAGCGTTACAGAATAATCAGTACATATTAACATCACAAATGGGTAAAATCATTGAAAGCTTTACCTTTTCACCAACTGGCTAAAAACTGCTAGATCAACATGATTCTACATTTTGAATCATCTTTCTTAATAATCATTGGTACAGGTTTCAGTAATGACAGTCAGAAGGGTCATCATTGGTCCAACTAATCTCACTATTCACTAAAGGCTAATAAAAAAAGATAAGAATGGAAAGTATATGGGTCGTTAGTGCTGTTATACAATTTGTTTATGTGAAAGGTTCCCTAGAAGATGTTTTCCAAGATTGTCCAAGCTATTGTCTTTATACCTCAGGGCCCAGTTGATGTGTCCTTGTGAGTCCCTGTGGGTTTAGCTCCAGCTGGGTCTCGTTCTAGGACAAAGAATTATGGCTCCAATATTATCTCCTAAATCAAAGCTAACAGGAACAATGTCTGATTACATGAGAGTTACCACTCAAACCCTCAAGGAGCTGACAACCTAATAAGAATGACAAATGACACACAGGTGATAAATGACACCATAATCCTAGAACCTGCCAGACATTCACTGGTACCTTCTATCCATCAACACTTTTATCTGCTGTGATTCCAGCACTTGTTTTAATACTTACCACATAGTAGATGCTCAACAACAACAACAAAAAATGCCAGCACAGTTGCTTTTCACTGGAGTTCAGTTCGCACTGGACAGGCACCACTGTGCCCATTTTACAGGTGAGGAGACCAAGGATCAGAGAGTTTACATCACTGTCCCAGGATCACACAGCTGGTAAGTGGCAAGGCTACTTAGTCTTTGGGTTTCATGGTCAACGTTCAGCTCCGCCTCAGACAGGGGCTCCTTGGATCTGATTGTGATTAAGAACAGCCCTCCAGAGCACCATTGGCCCGAAGACAAAAAATGTCTGCTGTTCTCATTCTAAATGCACACCAAGTGCACACAATACTGGGAGAAGCCACCATTCTACAGGCAGTCTGGCAGTTGGGGAGTTTTACCCAGCATTAGGAGGACCACTGGGAGAACCCGAACTCGATGAGATTGCATTGTTTTTCTGGGCATCACAAGTTTTCTACCTTTGACAAGGTAGAGTCTTAACGCATTTCTTTTTATTTTTTTATTGTGCGTTAGGAAAAAGTTTACAGAGCAAATTAGTTTCCCATTGGATAGTTTGTACACAAAGTGTTCCATGACATTGGTCCCATTCCTCACAATGTGACTGCCCTCCCCCCATTTCCATCCTAGATTCCCCATTTCCTTTCATCCTGAATTGCACTTACCACTTTTCTATTGCTCCTTTTAATGGAAAATATTTGAGTTTTCCTTCTCTGACAGGTTTCCGCCTTACACAGGTTCTGGCTTTTGCAGGTTACACTGTAGTTCTGAGCACAGGTACAGGGACATGCTGCCGTTTTTAAGCCACTAGATAGACTTGAAAGCAGCCTAGGAGGCCCAGAGGAAGGGAACGTTCTATGGGAAGGGGGCACCATTACACGCTCAGAGTTTTCTCCATCATTGTCTTATAAAGATGAGGAGACTGAGGTTCTGGAGAGTTTGAGAACATTGCCTGAGATGCTATAACATTAGTTACAGTCCAAATTCAAACTGAAATTCAAACCCCAGTCCATTTGACTCCAAACATAGTGTTCTACCAAGTGTGATTCTAGAAGCTTTCACTTATGGAGCACTGCCCATTGGAAGGGCCCCGAGCTAAGGGTTCTTTGTGCATCCTCTCATGCAATCCTCACGACTTCACTGATCCCGTTTTACCAATGAGGACTTGAAGTACATAGAGACTGAATCACTTGAACCACCTGACCACACTGCTGAGCTGGGAATGTGTGGTCATCATGTAAGAAAGGCATGAAGGGGGCTGTGGTCACAGGTTTGACTTGCAGGTGAGCCAGCGATCAGAGAATCTCAGTGCAGCTGGGCCAACCTTCAGGTCAGACCAAGAAGGCCCTGCTTGACTGCTCCCAGGGATGGAAGCTCAATGGGAAGGGGTGTACCTGCTATCAATTTCTCCCATCCCCACCTTCCTGCAGGGACATGGTCCACCTCCCATCACAAGGTGGGGCTATGTCCCTTCCCTGTGAATCTGGGCTGATCCTGTGATGTGAACAGAATGTGGCCAAAGTAACATGTAGGGGCCAGGAATCAAACTCAGCAGAATCTGGGTTCTACCACTGAACCATCCATGCCCCCAATTTAATAGTTTATACCAACTTAAAGCATTTATGGATGAAGATCAAAGACTACCGCCTTCAGTATGGATTACACCTCCACATAAAGAAAACAAAAATTCTCACAACTGGACCAATAAGTGGAAACCCTGGTGGCATAGTGGTTAAGAACTACGTCTGCTATCCGAAAAGGTTGGCAGTTTGAATAAACCAGGTGCTCCCTGAAAACAACATGGGGCAGTTCTACCCTGTCCTAAAGGGTCACTAAGAGTCAGAATTGACTCGATGTCAATGGGTTTGGTTTTTTTTCTTTCTTGGTTTAGACCAATAAGCAACATCATGATAAACAGAGAAAATACCGAAGTTTTCAGGGATTTCATTTTACTTAGGTCTACAATCAACACCCATGGATGGAAGCAGCGGTCAGGAAATCAAACGACGTATTGCACTGGGCAAATCTGCTGCAATAGACCTCTTTGAAGTGTTAAAAAAGCAAAGATGTCACTTTAGGACTAGGTGCTCCTGACCCAAGCCATGGTATTTTCAATTGCCTCATATGCATGTGAAAGCTGGACAATGAATTAAGAAGACCGAAGAAGAATTGATGCATTTGAACTATGGTATTGAATATTGAATATTGAATATACTACGGACTGCCAGAAGAATGAACAAGTCTGTTTTGGAAGGAGTACAGCCAGAATGCTTCTTAGAAGTGATCATGGTGAGACTTCGTCTCACGTACTTTGGACATGTTATCAGGAGGGACCAGTCCCTGGAGGACATCAAGTTTGGTAAGAGGGTCAGGGAAAAAGAGGAAGACCCTCTACATGATGGACTGACACAGTGGCTGCCAACAATGGACTCAAACAAAGCAATGATTGTGAGGATGGTGCAGAACTGGAGAGTGTTTCATTCTGTTGTACACAGGGAAACTATGAGTCAGAACTGACTCCACAGCACCTAAAAACCACCACCACCACCTTAAAAAAAAAAAAAAAAAGTAGATCACAGCATGTTTCACATGGTAAGAAAAGCACTGTTTCTGAAATATTTGTGTCAGGGTGTGTGTGTGTGTGTGTGTATCCTGGACACATTCATCAGGGCATATGTTATGCTGCTATAATAAAGAAGCACAAAATACAGTGGCTCAGCAAGACGGAATTTGAATTCTCTCTCCTGTACCAGTCCAAGGTGGGTAGGGGACTCTGGGAGGTTCCCTCACTCGCTTACACTTCGCTGGCTTCCACCCTTACTGCAGCCCACAGGGATGAAGAGAAACCGGAAAGCAGACGCTTTCCTTTATATAAGGGCAGGACCAGAAAGTCACACACAACACATCCTTTCACGTCCTACTGGCCAGAGCTTTGTCTCACGGCCACACCTACTTGTAAGGAGACTGCTGGGAAATGTAGTCTTGTAGCTAAGCCGCCAGATAACCACTATAACTCAAGAGGTTCTGCTACTAAAAGCAAGCAAGGGAGCATGAAGGGCAGTCAGCACCCTCCACCACACTGGATAACCAGGCAAAGTGACTTCTTACAGGAGGTATGTTAAAAATGTCTGAAATCCAGGGCTTCGTGACATGAGAATGTCCTTTATGAAAAGCTCCAGAATCCTGTCATTTAGAGAAAAGAGCATGATCTGAACATGAGGAACCTAAATCATTGTCCTAGCTCTGCTTTAACTGGTTATGGATACTTACACAGGACACTCGGCTGCCCTGTGCCTCAGTTTCTTCACCAGTAAAATAGGGACATGGTTCCCAGCTTCCCTAACACACTGGGCTCCTCTCTGTCTGAAATGGGATCATGAATGTGAACATGTCTCCAAAAAGTGAAAGACGCCCTCCAAAAGGATGATTCTCTTCAAATGCCCACTCTGCTGCTAAGGAAGCACTCAATTCTTGTATCTCTGGATCTCAGCTTCCACTCTGAACATGGTAACGGGACTGAGTGATCTTTAAGGTCTGACATTTTAACGTCTCCTTTTTCTGTCCCTACCCTGAACCATCTCTGCCTGATCCAAAGCTAGTTAACTGTAAGTTTAAACAAATGCGCTGGAATATTGCTGGAATGTTGTTGTTGTTGTTAGCATAAATGCACTGCAGATGAAAACATGAAACATCGATTGATGTTTCAATGTAATCGTGACAATGCCTTGTTTGTAGCTGAGTTGGCTGAAGTAGAATCACCAAGTGAAAAATCTGGAATACTAAAAACAAACCAAAACATGCTCATCAGGTGTGACTGTGTGTCAGAGGTTCAGAGGTTGTTTGGAAAGACAGAGATTGGAGTGGGGTTGCTTTTTAAATAGAACAGCCATGTGCAATGGTAACACTTACTCCCAACCCCTTTCCACCCATCCTGAGGTCCCCAAGCAAAGCCAGTCCAAGATCAGACAAGCAAAGTGCCATCAGACCAACATTTCAGGCAAAAGGTAACGATTCTGGTTTCCATGCCCTACCATTATACCTTGAAGTCATGCTCTTGACATGCTGTGCTTGAAATGTACAACTTTTAGCTAATTAGAATGCTAAAAAATGCAACTTAATGAGTTCAAGACTTGTTTATGCTAACCTGCCAAGGCATTTGGCAATGAAAAAGTGTGATTTGGTGAACATCTGATTGCAGGCCGGGTGGAATTCCATATGCAGAGAGGCTGGGCCGGATCGGATTTTATTGAACTATTGTCTAGAAAGTGAACTAATTTCCGACAACCTCATAAGGACTTTTAAGCAGGGTTGACAAAGGATTTATCATAATTACTGCTCTGATCAGAACCGTGATTATAAGTGATACATGTGTAAATTGTGTATACAAAATTTCCAAGTCACAATTAAAACATGCTGTAATTTTTCTCCGTTTTCCCTTTTTTCCTCCCACTGATGACTTGCCTTAAAACTTCCCTTTCTTCTCCTTCAAATTAATACCTGCCAGAGATTTCCTTTGGACAGAACAGACTCCCAGCACATACACACAGCAATTCTCAAGAAGCTTTTGATCTGCCATTTTTTTCAGACTCACTCCCTGAGAAAGTAGTTTAACTATCAATACTTTACATAACCTTCTTTTCAAAGCCACAAACTGAAAGTAATTTGGAAATGTCATTCAATTCTCTATTCTTTTTCTTTAGTGCCAAGCAATTTTTAAAATTATAGAGTATATTGAAGATGTGTCTGAAAAGGTATAAAATAGGTTTCAGGGGGTGAGCAGAAGGAAGATGGGAAGAAAAGAGGAGAATGTGTTAAGAGCTGGGGTAGAAATGTAACCAAAAAAATTAAAAACACCCTATTTATTGGGCGTAAGGTTCTCTATGCATCTATCAAAGCAAACTTAGTTCTGATGTTATTACAGACGTTCATATATGTTTTATTTTGGTCTGTGTGAGCTAAAAGTATCTGGAAGAGTGCATTAAAATCAACTAGTGAAGAGCTGTTAACTTACCTATTTCTTCCCTTAACTCTGTCTGCTGTTGTTAGCTGCCATCGAGTTGGCTCTGACTCATGGCAAATGTAGGTACAACAGAAGGAAACGTTCTGAGCCAGGTCCAGAGCCATCTTCATGATCACTGGTATGTTTCAGTCCATTGTTGTGACCATTGTGTCAATCCATCTCATTGAGGGTTTCCCTCATTTTCAATGCCCTTCTACTCTGCTAAGCATGATGTCTTTTTGTAGTGACTGGTTTTTCCTGATGTGTCCAAAGTAAGTGAGCTGCAGCCTCACCATCCTCACTTCTCAGGAACATTCTGGTTGTTGTTTCTTCTTGCACTGATTTGTTTGTTCACCTGGCAGTCCATCGTATATTCAATATTCTTCGCCAACACCACAGTTCAAATGCATCGATTCTTCTGCCTTCTTTTCTCGTTTTCCGGTTTACGTCTGTTGTTATTGTTAGTTGTCGCTGAGTTGACTTGGACTCATGGTAACCCCATGTCCCCTTTCAGAAGCTAATCACCAAGCCTTCCTTCCAAAGTGCCTCTGGGTGGGTTCAAATCACCAACCTTTCAGCAAGCAGTCAAGCGCTTTAACTGTTTCAGCCACTCATAGATTTTTCGGGCAACAAATAGTTAGAAAAATTCACAAGATATATAAGAACTGCAAGGTCAGACACTGGGAGTCTCGTCCTGAAGGTCTCGCAGCAAGCTTGTGGTGAAACCTGCACATCTGAGTCCTCCTGAAGGTCAGCATTGCGCACGCGCTGTCTCAACCGCAGATCTCTGGAGACACCTGATTGGCCCACGGTGACCGGCAGGCCTAGAGCAGCCAATCTAAATGCTTACCCGTAGCCAGTGATGTGACTCAACACAGACGGCTGCGGGGGGCCAATCAGAAACCCTCTCTCAGGAACTTGGCCTACAAGTGGCACCTGGATGGGATTGGCAGCGGAAGGTCTGCTGGGGGACAAGTTGAGGTTGCTGCGGCTCCCAGGCCACTTCCCTGGACCCCAGGGTCCACGAGGCCGCGATACATGTACTTTTGTGCGCTTGTCTGACTAGTCCTGGCTTGCATGTTAGACGTCACCAGGGTTTTGGAAAGCCAAACCCCTCGTGCAGAAAGCATGAGGCAGAGAAAAGATGTTCACACACAGCAAGGGACAGCAGACAGGAAACCACCAGAGTTCCCAGGTCCCAGACTGCGGACATGAGAAGGAGAGAGACCAGAGCAGCGGCCCTGCAGCCGGCGCTGGCTTCCCGCATGTCCCCTCCTGTCTCAGGCTGCCCATAGGCACACAGAGACCCGTTCCCTAAAGTGAGCCTCTGCCCCTACGCCAACAAGCCCACTCTCAGATCAAGAGCAAGACTCCAACTTGTGGGCCTGCCTCATTCCACACCACGCTAGCTGTCTTCCCCACTGCTGCTCTCAGGGTCACAGAGACACCCAGGAATAGGACAGGGGACCCCCAGAATACAAGATATCATGCAGACAGGCAAACAGAGACTGAGACGTATGTTTCATAAAGCAAAGTATTTACCCTACGAGATACAATGCGTGAGCTCGTCCTGATGACCCTGAAGCCCTTTATCCAGGAGGCAGCTCCCAGAGACTGTAAGGCTGCTGTATGGCCACATATGGCCCCCACCTGGATCCTTCACTCCCCTTTCCAACCCTCCCCAGGTCTGTGCTCACTCTGCCATCTACCGACCTGTGTCACCTTGTAAAGGGCCAAACACTCATGCTCACCAAGCAAACCTTTCCTTGTCTGAAACGAACCTAAAATTGCCTCACTCCTTTCTGTTTCTGGTCAGAAGTAATGTACTTAAAGCACAGGACTCAGTGTCCTCTACTGAAAAATGGGAATATTGATAATCCCTACCTGATAGGGGTATATGAGGACTCAGTAAGTGGGAGCCTCTACTGGCCATGCTTCAAAAATTGGCCTCTGCTTAGGACATTAAGAGCTCAGGGAATATGTTTTAAAGGAATGGATGAATGAATGAGAAATGAAAACATCAGCTATTTTTTAAGAGATACTCTACCACATGCTATTTAAGAGGGATGTAAATAAGTATCATGTGGAACAAAGGGGGATTCCATAGTCAAATCAATTTGGGAAATGCCCTTTCTCTTTATTGCAGGACTTCTCAGAGCCTTTAGCGCGCTAAGGAGCATTTTGAATCTCCAAGACAGGATGTAGCATTCAGCATTTTAGCAAACTTGCTTGATCTTGGAACTCTATTTTTCTTTATTGTCCCTCAGGGGGACTATTCCATAGGGGCACACATCGGGAAAAGTGTGAGCTAAGCCCAGAGGCTTTTTGCCACACACACACAAAAATAAAAAACCTTCCTAAAGAAGACTGATATTTCCAGAGTGACCAGACATGAGCTGTGCTTGCATCCCTGGCTTAACACTGGTCATCACCAAACTCGTCCTCTTTTAACTCCTGGGCATACAAGCACAAGGATTGGCCTGAAAGCTTTGAGACTTTAAATTTTAAAGAACAAAGGGGCTCCTTGGAGATCATCCAGCCTGTTCCTCATTCTGCATTAGACGTTGCTGCACTGGTCAACACTCCTTCAAGAGACTGAGCTCTGAGCCCAATGGCCTGGGTTCAAGCCCCAGCTCCACGACTTCCTAGCTGAGCAACATTGGGCCAGTCAGTTAACCTCTCTGAGCTTCACTTTCCTTTTCTGTAAAATGGGGAGACCAATAGTGCCAACTACATGGGTTGCTGTAGGAATTAACTGGGACAATCCACAGAAATCATTATCATAATGAACACTCAACGGGTATTAGCTATTACAGTTGCTTTTTCTTTTTTATATTTTACTGGAAATCAGAATAAAGCTGAGATTGAATAGCTTAGTAGTTTCACACATGGATTTCTAAACCAAGCCACCTAGGCTCACTCTTCATTCTGCAGCCTGCTGGCTCTGTAACCATACTCAAGTTATTTATTTTCTGTGCGCCTCAGTTTCTCTATGCATTGAACGACTATGATAATAGTCCCTGGCTCATGGGGTTGTTGTTAAAATTAATTGAGTTAATATTTGTAACACACTTAAAACAATGCCTGGCACATGGTTTATGGTCAATAAATATTGATATTACTGTGTTGTCTTTTCTCTTTAGAACATTCCAGAAGACTAAACAGAGTATCCCTGAATGCTCTGTTCTTCCATCACAAAGCTCCATAAGGCCAAGAGCCTTGTCTTTCACGTTGCGTACCCCAGCACCGAGCTGCAGGCTAGCCCAAAACAAGTGCCAGGTAAACACTTGTTGACTAACTGATAGTGCATTTCCCCCAGGGATCTCGTAATTCTACAATTCCTCCAGGAATTTGGCAGTGCTTGTTAGTGACAGACATAATCCATCACACTTACACCATGCCTGTCATCAGGAACCAGGGTCCTGGGAAGAGCAGGGTGCTCAGTACAACAGTGGGCCTGCAGAGGGCACAGTGCTGTCTTCATCCATTGGGGGCCTCTGAGGCTGAGTGTGGAGTCCCAGGCCGTGGGGGACTTTGTGCAGCAAGATGAGCCTGACCTTTCCTCCCAGACGTCCTGCTATCTTGGCGAAGTCTGAGAAGCAAGAGAACAGGGCGTGACCCTCTGGGACCGTAGCTGAGAATGTCCACTTGGATCCGTTGGCACTGGCCCCAGGTTTCCACTGGAAGGACAAAGAAAGTAGAGGTCAGCAAAATGCCACGGTCCTACGTGGTGGTAGGTGGTGCCCTCAGAAGTGAAATAGCTAGAAAGGATCGCTTCCACTGTAACCTGTATTATCGGGCTCCTTTCTGAGGAAACTTGAGAAAAGTCCAGAAAACCCCTCTTAAAAATCAAACCCATTGCCGTTGAGTCGATTCTGACTCATAGTGACCCTATAGGAGGACAGAGTAAAACTGCTCCATAGGGTTTCTAAGGAGCCCCTGGTGAATTCAAACTGCCGACCTTTTGGTTAGCAGCCGAACTCTTAACCACTACACAACCAGGGTTTAGGGGATTTACAGAGAGCAGAGGTCTCACCTCAGACCTTTCTGGAGACCCTTGGCCCACCTGGCCGTCCCACATGCCAGTGGCTTTCCGCCTTTCTCGGCCTGGGGACATTCTCTGCTCCTCCCACACACAGGGCAGGCCAAAGGGCCAAGGAGCCCAGGTCCAAGGAACAGCCCTCAACCAATGGGGGGTGGGAGTTGGTGGATAAGTTCCCCAGCTCCCAGGCCCCTAAGTGGGACAGTTATGGGGTGGCCTCTGACAGTCTCCCACAGCGTCCTAAGTGGGACTGGGGCCCTATGACTCATCGCACCTTCTTCACCTAAAACACTTCTCTGTCCTGGGAGACTTCTGTCTGCATCAACACCTCTTCCATTCATCAGTCATCGGGTACTAAGCACCTACCTGTCCCTTTGCCAGGTATCACGGGGATAAAAGTGTGTGCTACCCAGGCCCTGCCCTTAAGGAGCTTGCCATCTAAGTAAAGAGATAAGACACACACTGGTCAGTGCATTAAAATAGCCAGCGAGTCTCTTCCTTTCTCACCTGACCAACTCCTAGTTGTTCTTCAGACACGAATCACACACTCCAAGCAGACTTCCCTGAGCCCAGAGTGAGCCGTCTCTTCTCTGTGCTTCCACATCACTCTGTGCTGTGGTGATCTGTTTACTGTCGCTCTCCCCTCAAGACTCTGATAAGCTTCTTCCAGGCAGGGGCTGTGTAATCCTTAAGATTCTTCGGGATACAAGTTGGGGAAACCAAATTGATGTGGTTCAATTGGGAAAACAAATTGAAAAACAAACCCCCTCTAGGTATTTCAAACAGAGAGAAAGGAATAAAGGGGACTAGTTACATGGTGGTGGGAGAGCTAGCGGAAGTTGCCAGAAAGATGCATGGAGTCTCACATCGCAGACAGGAAGGCAGCTAGACCTCCGAGAGAATTTGAATCAGGAGCTGGGAGGAGATAGGACACCTAGGCTGCAGTCTTTCTGTGCCACTTGTCCTTGACTCTTCCACAGGCCTACTTCCTTCTCTCTCTATGCAGACCTCATGGTCCACACGGCAGAAGACTCAGTCTTTCTACCACTTTCAGACATGTTTTATGCAGGTGCAGCAAAATGGAGTTGCTTCCTCTCTCTCTTCCAAATTCCCAGGGAACGGATAGTACTGACTAGGCTTGTGTCAGATGTCAGGTCCTGGTCCAGTGAACCATGGAGCTGAGTAGAAGCTGGCCTTGGTGAGTCGTGGAAAATCCCAGAAGCTGCACAGATTTCCCAACTTCTCCACTCTACCGAGAGGCTACAGCACTGAGCTTTTGGAGGGACCTGTCCACTCCCAGGCGTTCCCCTCAGTGGAGGAGCTGCAGCCAAAACTCTCAGAGCCCTGTGAGCTGAAGTTCTTTGAATTTCCTGTTGCCGCCTAGGCGTGGGCTCGGAGAGCTGGAGGCTGGGATGGGCCAGTGCCCCGGGCCACGGCTGCTTCTCACAGCGCCTGAGGCAGCCCAGAATGCTGGGTGGATGAGACCCTAGGAGACTATGCTGAGAATAAGTGACATTGGAACCTCTCCACCTGGAAACACAGACTAGAGGAAAGGTGAACACTTATTACAATGGCAAATCTACCTCTGCAGCTTGGGCACAGAAAACATGCCCAAATCAGGGTCCATACCCCAGAACCTATTATAGCAGTTCTGCAGAAATCGCCCACTCCTATGCTGATCTGCTGCCCCAGGAACTCACCACACGGTCACCTTGCAGACCCAGAGTTACGGCCCCCACCTTCCACTGGAAAACGAACACCCTCTAGGTATTTCAGACAGAATGAATCAAATAGAAGGGCTTGGTTACACAGTGGTGGAAGAGCTGAGAAGCCATGGAAGGGACCGTGAGGCAGCCTAGAAGTTAGCAACAGCACCAAGCAGCCAGGGCCATCCAGCAGTAGCTAGGATCATGTGGGGATGCCCAACAGAAGCCAGACCACAGAGGAAGGGGTTATCCCAAGGGAGCTGGAACTTGGAGGAGAGTCAGCGCTGAAGCAAGAGAGAGGGAGAGAGCTGCCCTCCAGGCTCCTTCACTCTGCAGTCTCCCCACTGGTCATATCCACGCAAAAGCCAGAGTGCAAGGCCCCCTGGGAAGGTTTTCAAAGAAAAGCACTGGGTTCTGAGGACAAACAGGCAAACGCTTTTCTCCCTATTATTGCCCTCCACTGCTCCCCAACAAAAGGAGAAGAAGTTTCTTCTCTCCCAGGGCAGCCAGAGGTCTTCTACCTATACCTTCCCTTCCAAATGAAACTGCTACCTTCAATCTCCCTTTCTGGAGAAGGCCATCCTTGCTGGCACCAAGCCTTCTTTCTGCCCCCACCTACTCCATGGCAAAGCTGCAACCTCCCTCTCTCTAAAAAAAAGGAAAAATACATGAAAAAATTAATCTCTCAACATGATAAAATGCATTATTTTACTTGTATGTGATAAGTCTTACTATTTCCTGTGAAGTCACTCCCTTCTTCCCATAAAGTTCAAACACTTACCAGCAAGATGAATAAGTGTACTTTAAGCTACATAAAAATCTATACAGTAATCCCCTGACCCCGAGATCAGCTTCAATGGCCGAGCAAGTACCAAAAATGGACCACCAACCTACCTGGGATGGTAAGTGGTGAGCAATCAATCACGTGACAAAGCCCCTATATAACAACATTGCTTCACCAACATCACATTGTTGCATGTCCCAGTCTTCCATTGCCACTCCCTCACCCTTTTTTGGCATAGCTTGGAAGCTGACTTCTCCGGATGGGATTCAAACATCCATACATTTTTATCAGCTTTTAAAAAATGCAAGCTAAAAGTCTAATGGGATTGCTGAGTAGAGATTGAACAGTTCCAGGGGAGGAAGTAATATGGGATAAAAAGGAGGTGTTCAGTTTCAAAGGCTTTTCATAGAAAGTTGGAGAAAGTCTTGAATAGAACACACTTGTCCTCAGAGTGCCAGTTTTTATTATGAATATCTGGTCAGAAAAAGAAGTGAAAATGTCAAGAGGGAAAAGAAGTTAGGGTGACTGAGGACTTTCATAGTGGGAGGAAATATTTAAGTTCATTATTCATTTTTCATTGACTTAAGTGCCATGTGCTTTTAGTTCATAGTGTGGGGCTGGCAGTAACGCACAGAATTGGCTCAGCTATGCAGTTAAACATTTTTTTTTTTTTTTGTAATCTCGGTTAACGAGTTCTGCTCCTTTGTGGTCTTTTGGCTGAGAGCAAATATCCTGTCTTCTCTAGGGAAACTCTGCCTTTGCATGACAGAAAAATGGAAATGGTAACCTAATAGAACTTGCATATCTCTGGTTACCAGGATTTAGTATGCCTTTAATCTCCACTGACTTACCGGATCCCCGAGGATTGGGTGGGAGGTCTTTGAGCCAGTGAAAAGTTCACGGTGGTTTTGACATGGACCTGCAATTTCTTGCATCTCCATCCGGGACCCTGGGAGTGAGCCATTCTTGAAATCAGACATAAATGGCTTACTTTTCCTTTCTGACAGTGACATACAGCAGTGGTTTCTCCTTCTTATTTGATGTGTTTCAAAATGTAGTAGTTACTGCAAACTATTTCCCTAATTGATCTGGAATGCAGACTAATTCCTGTGCCCTGAATGAGTTCATGTGTCCCAAATTTGGAAATTGCTTCATATATTTAAGGCTGGTCTTGCTAGGATGGCAATTTAGGGTTTTGTTTAACCAACGGGAAAAAAGGTAAATAGAGGAGACTCTGAACTCAGACCTGATTATAAAATTTTTTGTCATCCTACCAACATTATGATAATAATCATGAAAACAAAAATGGAAACAAGAATTTGTCGAGGCACTTACTACTCCCCAGCCACCATGCTAAGTATCTTACACATAGAATGCATTGGATTTTCCAAAAAATGGAAATTGACACATACAAATAAGGTCACAGTGGCTCAAAGAAGTGATGTGGCTTGCTCCAGTTTACACAGACACTAAGAAGTGGACCTAGGATAAAGTTCTTCTCTGTGGTTGGAATTCACCATAATCTGGGTCATTCGCAGATATAGATTTATGGATAGCTAGAAGAGCACTGTTATAAGGCACTTTCAGGCAAAACTGATCCATCAACTTTGACCCAAGGGACCACCATACCAAAAGCTTCTAATTGAGTAAAAAATAAGAATCTGAACCCAATTTCTTCTTCCCAGTTATCCATTCCATAGACTTACTCCATGGCTTAGTTCAAACATTGGACACATCACTTCTATTCATAACTCATTGTCCAGAACTTAGTCACATGACCACACTGCTGCATGGGAACCTGGGAAATGTAATTCTTAGCTGGGCAGCCATGTGCCCAGCAAAAACACTGGGATTCCATTGCTAAAGAAAAGGGGAAAGTGAATACTGTATGACAACTATCTGTCTATGCCACCACCTTATCCACCACTGAATCACCAGAATCTATTCCAGTGTCCAGCACTTAAGTCTTGAATGGATAAGCTTGTCTGTTAAAGGTTGCCAACCTCTGATAAGAATGCCAAGTATTATTCCAAACTTCTGGAAGTCCTAACATAAAATGTAAAAATTCCCTTATCAGCAGAAGTAAGGCAAGTATCAGTGTCCCCATTTACAACTGAGGTTATAATATCCATGTCTCCCTACTTCCTTACTAATAGGCCCCTGGTGTTGTTCAGGGTAATAATATAGCCATCATTCTTCCTACAGGAAAGTGCTAAATAATAAATGTAGTTGCTCCCCCCTCCAGGAGGTGGAGCTTAATCCCTCACTTGAGTGTAGGCTGGACTTAGTGACTCACTTCCAAAGACTAGAGTATGGAAAGAGAATAGTAGGAACCTTGCAGTGGAGAAGTCTGGCAAACACTATGTGAGCAAGATTGACATCACCAGTAACAAGTCATGTGGGTGTGATGTATTTCTGATGTGATATCATGAGAAGGGCTCTCCCCCTCTGCGAAGTTCTTCCCAAAAACCCATAACCCAAGTCTAATCATGATAAAAACATCAGACAAAGCCAAATAGAGAGACATTCTACAAAATACCTGAACAGTACTCTTCAAAGCTGCCAAGATCATCAAAAGGAAGGAAATCTGAGAAACTATCACAGCCCAGAGGAGACTAAGGAGACATGAAGACTAAATGTAATGTAAGATCCTAGGTGGGATCCTGGAGCAGAAAAAGGGCACCAGTGGAAAAACTGGTGAAATCCACATAAAGTCTGTAGTTTAATTAACAGTAATGTACCAATGTTGACATCTGACTTTTGAAAAAGATGTTATCATTATGTAAGATATTAACATTAGGGGAAGTTGGGTAGGGGTGTACAGGGACTCTACGTACTACTTTTGCAACTTTTCTGTAAATCTAAAATTATTCCAAAATAAAACATTTATCATAATAAAAATACTCTGAATCCCTTGCAGCTACAGGTGGCCAACTGATCCCATTCTGTCCAACGAGATGTAAACAGACACTGTTCACAGGGTTGGATTTCTGGGAGAGTTGTTGTTTTCCTGATAAAATCTTGGTACACATCTCTTCCTCTTCCTCTTTTCACCTTCTCCATGCCTCACCTGCAGACTAGATGCAGGTGCTAAGGATAGGAGGGCAGTAAGCCAGAAGGAGACCAGGTCCTTAATGAGTTCTTTCAGCCACTACTAGCCCTGGACTGTCCATCTTTGGAATTCTCATCACATGAGAAAATCAAATCAAATCTGGGTCAAGTTTCCATGATAGGCAGCTGAGTCCAGCCCTAACTTATATTAGGTTGAACCATACGAAGTAATCAGTATTTAGTGGTTTAAAACAATGACAACATTTATTTTGCTCACAACTCTGCAATCTGGGCAGGACTCAGCAAGGACACTTGGCCTCTGCTCCACTCAGCATCACCTGGGACTCCTCAGAGGCTTGAGGCATCACCTGCATGGTGATGGACGTTAACCTGAACCTCAGGTGGGGCTGGGGTCAGAACACCTACATGTGGCCATTCCATGTAGCTACTTGGCTTCCTCACAACATGGCAGCTGGGTTCCAAAGATGAACATCCCAACAGGTCCAGGTGGAAGCTGCATCACCTTCATGACTTAGCCCTAACTGTCACATAGCATCATTTTCACCATAGTCATGGGCCCACCCACATGCAAGAGGAAGGAGGAGATCAAGGTCTCTTTAGAAGATGAGCATGAGGGCTGGGATATCCTGGTGCAACCACAGTGGAAATACAATCTAACACTTCATTATGTTATAGATATTTATACTCTTGCATATAAAAGATTGAGAAGGGAAGTACTGCGAAGAAGCTTGGTTAATAACGTATAACTGGGAATCTACCAGTAGTTTGGGGATGATGATGGAGATGGTCTCTGGATTGTCACCATAGAACTCAGAAGTCAATTCTCTGTGCTCTCATTTGTGTTAAACGATCATGTGGAAGCACCCAGTAAGGGTGCCGCTCCACTGAACACCATGATTCAAATGTTAAAAATCTCTCTCATCAGCCTCCTCCCATTTACAGCTGAAATGAACCACCTCTGGGCTGGTTACTGCTCAGAGAAATTTAGCTGACACCACATACTCTGTGAACTGACTTAAAACACTAAACACATCTGTGTTTACCCAATCAATAACTTCTTGCTTCCAAAGAGAGACGGGGTGGGGGTGGGGAGGTGAGCATGAGAGAGAAAAAGAAGAAAAAAAAATCAGTCCAATGTTGTTCGGCTTAAATGCCAATGCTTTAGTTTTAGGGACAAAAACCACATCCTCCTAAAACATGCCCCTACTCAGAAATACATGGTACCCTCAGGCAGAAAGCAGGAGCCCATTTTTCACGTTCTCGGCCTTAGAGCTTCATGTGGCTTTGGGGTGAACACCCTAATGCTGACGAGGTGTCCCACGTAGAGAATGGAGTGGACTTCTTCCTTTCCACCCAACCCCACAAGACTTCTATAGCCACAGGAGGGTGTCCTCATGTACCCAGGGGAACCTGGGTAAGATTGGAAGTTGAGAACTGTGCGGTGCCATCTGGGTTTGCGTGAGCTGCTAGGACTTAAATCTTGGTAAATTCCTCAACACCTAGAGCCGCTCCCTCTCCTGCTCATGTCCTCACCCTCTTCCCACTTTTCTGTTCACGTTGGATTTCTGTGTATACCTTTTACACCCATTGCCAGGTGAAGCCATTGTATGTTACGATGGACAGACACAGAGAGAAGGAGAAAGACAGAGACAGAGAGACAGAAAGAGAGAGAAGGGAAAAGGAAAAAGGAGAAAAAGGAAGAGAGAGAAATAGAAAGAAGGAGCGAGAGAGAGAAAGCGAGAAGAGAAAGTATACCGTTCTCCAATACATATTAAGGATAACCTGATCCACTTTGTATTATTTAGTGGAAAGGCTACAGGTCAGAAAGGGCTCTGACGCACAACACACCTTCTCTGGCTCTCTCCTACCCCCTCCAATCCTCTTCTAGCTCTGAAAACACAGCGAAACAAACTTAGACGATGTAAACCAACCACCTAATAAAATTTTTAAAGCAGATATACTGTTTGTTTATTACAATGTAAAATCTTAGTGCAACTCAGTCTGTTGGTGATTTTTTTATCCTTACGTCAGCCCCTAATCGTTACTGGAGAGGCACTTCAAATCTGTAAGAGCAAAGCTGGCAATAAGTTCTTGAAAGACTAAAGAGCTGTGATAGCCAAGTGGTTCCCGGCTGTGCTTAGCATCATAGAACTTAAAAAACCCATTGCTATCAAGTCTATTCCAACTCATAGCAACCCTATAGGACAGAATGGAGCTGCCCCATAGGGTTTCCAAGGCTGGAAATCGTTATGGAAGCAGACTGCCACATCTTTCTCCCACCAAGTGGCTGGTGGGTTCAAAGTTGAGCATTTTAACCGCTGCACCACCAGGGCTTCTAGCATGTGGAGACCCCCATCAAATCGAGGCTGACTGCTGGTTAGAGCAAGGCTCTAGGAGATAGAACGCTACTTGGAGATTAGAAACAGGCTACTGGAGTGGCCAGGCTCCACTCCTTGCTTCAGTGGGTGGTGGTCTTGCCAGCCCTCTCCAAACAACTCCATTTCTGGCAGCAGAAACCACCCAGAGCTTGTGCCTGGGAAGAGACAGTAAGTGGTGGCTGCCCCGGTCCTATTCCGGCTTCCACTTCTGTAGTGTCTCTCAGTCAAACAGTGATCATTTAGTCCGTCACAGGTGGGCAATCCTGGTCAGTCCCAATGCTGGCATCAGCTCTCCCACTTGACCTTCATCCTGCATCTCATCTCTGTCTCGGAAGCCAGAGGGGCTTGGACAGCTTGCAGCAACGGACCGACAGACTCCGCCCTCCCCACTCTCTCCTGCCTCACTGAGAAGTCATCACTGAGCAGGGATTGTGCCAGGCACTCAGCCAGGCATGAAGAGAGAGGCATAAGCAGAGCAGATGCCGCCCTGGGCTCCCAGGGTCTGTACTCTAGAGAGTGGGCCAAACTCCCAACAAGCCCTGCACAGCCCCAACTCAGAGCTGTGAATTGTGACATGTGCCGTGAAAGGATCAAATGGAGGATGGGGACTAGTGAAAATGTGGGTGCCAGTGCCACCTAGATAGATAGAGATTTAAAAAAAAAGTAGTCATCAGGTTGACTCCAACTCATGGCGACCCCATATGTGTCAAAGTAGAACTCTGCTTCATGGGCTTTTCTATGACTGATTTTTTGGAAGTAGATCTCCAGGCCTTTCTTCTGAGGCACCTCCAGGTGGACTCAAAACTCTAACCTTCAGTTAGCATCACTTTCTATCCCCTTACCTACAATTGGCCTTCATGGGCTGTTTGCCACTTCATATAGTGTATCTCTTCCTACTCACTCTCTGTCCTCAGCCATTTAGTTTACCGCTCTCTACAGAGATTGAAAAATGAAAACTGGGCTCAAGGTTGGATCCCTCTACCCTGAAGGGTGAGTTGCACTATATTTGTAAGCAGGTCGAGCAGGGTGGGGCCAGGACAAAGGCAGCCCCCTGGGAATCCCCTGGCCTCAGCTCCAGAGTCTGGGCAGCTGCTGGCTCTGCACCCCTCCCCTTCAATGCTGAGACAGGAAATCAAGGCCCATTTCAGAGGGATGAGGCCCTGTCAGAGTGACTTGAGTGCACAGACGACAATGTGCACGCTGGGCATCCTCCCCTGTCAGCCTGTGAATGGGCTCTGTGTTGCTGAAAGTTTACCTATGCAGTGGGCCTCCTCCTGCCGGCGAATTCTGAGCGTCCCTGCCCTGCTCCTGGTTAAGCCAGCTCCATTGGGGGCCTGACAGCCCCGCTTCTAGTGTTGCTCTTGGACCCTTAGACATCTTATCAGATTGGCACAGAACTTGGCATTGATTGGTTGGAACTGTAGTGAGCAATTCGTACAGAGCATACTCCCTTAATTTAGCAAAAAACCCACTGCCATCCAGTCGATTCTGACTAGTATCAACCCCACAGAGTTTCCAAGGCTGTAAATCTGTACGGAAGCAGATTGCCACATCTTTCTCCCGCGGAGTCACTAGTGGTTTTGAACCGCTGACCCGTCAATTGCTTTAACCACTGTGCCACCAGCAGAAGTCACACTGTAATCACCCAAGCCCAGGGTTTCGTAGATGCAGCATGCCCTTTGCCCAAGTGCAGCACAGGGGCGTGGGCTACCTCCTCCCTTTGCTGCTCTCACCTCATCTCCAATCACCAAATTCTCTGTCTATTTCAGAAAGTGCCGTGGGTTTTGAGTGAATGGTCATCAGAATCAGGCATATGGCATATGAAAATGGCAGAGGGAAAGTCCACCTCAGACTTAACATCCCAAGTGAAGCATGACCTGGCCTGAACTTTTTGATGGTTCCCAGTCCTATTCATTTTAAATACTAAACCAAAAACCCAATGAAACCCAGTGCCAACGAGTCAATTCTGACTCATAGCAACGCTCTAGGACAGAGTAGAACTGCCCCATGGGGTTTCCAAGGCTGTAAATGTTAAGGAAGCAGACTACCACATTTTTCTGCTATGGAGCAGCTGGTGGGTTTGAACCACCAACCTTTCGGTTCATGGCCAAGCACTTTAACCACTGTGCCACCAAGGCAAAAAAGACAAAAACCAAACCCATTGCTGTCGAGTCAATTCCAACTCATGGTGGCCCCATATATTACAGAGTAGAACTAACTGATCCATAGGGTTTTCTTGGCTGTAATCTTCACAGAAGCAGATCGCCAGAACTTTCGTCCAAGGTGCTGCTGGGCAGTGTTTGAACCACCAACCTTTTAGTTAGTAGCCAAGTGCAAACAGTTTGTGCCACCCAGGGACCTTACTAGAAACTCAGCTGGGACAAAGGGAAGTTATATCTCAAAGAAGCTGTTGATGTCAGATGGTGCCAGACACTTCCATGCTCAACATTCAAAGGTAGGTATTCTTGGTCCCATTTTTCAGCTGAGACTCTGAGGATTTAAGGAATTTGCCAAGATCATAAGGTGAAGTAGAGGTGAAGCTTAGGGTTAAACTGAGGACTGAACGCAAGTCATTCCTAGCCTCCACAAGCATCTCAAAAATGTGATGAAAAAAGGATCTCTCTCTCATTCCTTGAATTTTTTTATTGTGGTAAGCATATGTATGTAACAAATCATTTGGCGTTTTAACATTTTTACATATACAACTCAGTGACATTAATTACATTTACCATGTGGGAAAAAGGGGAACCTATAAATATTAAAACAGACCTAAGAGATACATTATCCAATTGCACTGTATGCACCATCTTTGTATCCTGATTCAAACAAATAAACTGAAAAAAAATTTGTGTTTCCCATACAAAAATACATACATACATTGTTACGTGACTCTAACTGATCTCCCCACACTGTGACAGCACACTCCTCCTTTCCACCCCTGATTCCCCATGTCCGTTCAACCAGCTCATAACCCTCTCTGCCTTCCCAACTCACCTCCGGACAGAAGCTGCACGTTTGGTCTCTTGAATCTACTTAAGCCAAGAGACACACTTTATGTCCCGCAGTCCAGTCCAATCCTTGTCTGAAGAGTTGCCCTAGGAAACTGTTTTAGTTTTGGGCTGATAGAGATCAAGGGGCCATGCTTTCCGGGGTTCCTCCAGTCTCAGTCAGACCATTAAGTCTGGTCTTCTTACTAGAATTTGAGTTCTGCACGCCACATTTCTCCTGCTCCATCAGGGACTCTGTTGTGTTCCCTGTCAGGGCGGTCATTGGTAATAGCTGGGCAACATCTAGTTCTTCTGGTCTCAGGCTGATGCAGTCTCTGGTTTATGTGGCCATTTCTGTACCTTGGGCTAATACTTTCCTTGTGTCTTTGGTGTTCTTCATTCTCCTTTACTCCAGGTGGCTGGGACCAATTGATACATCTTAGATGGCTGCTTGCAAGCTTTTAAGACTACAGACACCACTCACCGAAGTAGGATGCAGAACATTTTCTTAATAAGCTTTGTTATGCCAGTTGACCTAGATCTCCCCTGAAACCATGGTCCCCAGACCCCTACCCCTGCTACTCTGTCCCTCAAAGTGTTTGATTGTGTTCAGGAAACTTCTTAGCTTTGGTTTAGTTCATTTGTGCTGACTTCCCCTGTACTGAGTGCTGTTCTTCCCTTCACCTAAGATAATTCTTATCTACTATCTAGTTAGTAAATAACCCTCACCCTCCTTCCCCACCCTCGTAACCATCAAAGAATGTTTTCTTCTGTGTTTAAACCTTTTTTTGAGTTCTTATAATAGTGGTCTTATACAATATTTGTCCTTCTGTGACTGACTAAATTCACTCAGCATAATGACCTCCAGCTTCCTCCGTGTTATGTTTTACGGCTTCATCCTTCTTCTTTATCATTGCGTACGATTCCATTATGTGGATGTACCGTAATTTGTTTATCCATTCTTCCATTGATGGACACCTAGGTTGTTTCCATCTTTTTGCTGTTATCAACAGTGCTGCAGTGAACATGGGTGTGCATATATCTATTTGTGTGACAGCTCTTGTTTCTCTAGGACATATTCCAAAGAGTGGGATAGCTGGATCATATGGTACTTCTATTTCTAGCTTTTTCAGGAAGCGCCAAATCGATTTCCAAAGTGGTTGTACCATTTTACATTCCCACCAACAGTGTATAAGTTTTCCAGTCTCTCCACAACCTCTCTAGCGTCTATTATTTTGTGTTTTTTGGATTAAGGCTAGCCTTGTTGGGGTGAGATGATATCTCACTGTAGTTTTGACCTGCACTTCTCTAATGGCTAATGATCGTGAGCATTTCTTCATGTGTTTGTCAGCCACCTGAATATCTTCTTTGGCAAAGGGCCTGTACGTATCCTTTGCCCATTGTTTAATTGGGTTATTTGTCTTTTTGTTGTTGAGGTTTTGCAGTATCATGTAGACTTTAGAGATTAGAAGCTGATCGGATTTGTTGTAACCAAAATTTTTTTCCCAGTCTGTAGGTTGTCTTTTTACTCTTTTAGTGAAGTCTTTTGATGAGCATAAGTGTTTGATTTTTAGGAGTTCCCATTTATCTAGTCTCTCTTCTGGTGCTTGTGCTTTGTTACTCATGGTTTGTGTTGTGTTTATGCGATGTATTAGGGCTCCTAGCGTTGTTTTTTTCTTCCACGATCTTTATCGTTTCTGATTTTATATTTAAGTCTTTGATCCATTCTGAGTTAGTTTTTGTGCATGGTGTGAGGTATGGGTCTTGTTTCAGTTTTTGCAGATGGATATCCAGTTATGCCAGCACCATTTGTTAAAGAGACTGTCTTTTCCCCCAATGAACGGACTTTGGGCCTTTGTCAAATATCAGCTGCTTATAGGTGGATGAATTTATGTCTGGCTTCTCAATACTGTTCCGTTGGTCTTATCTGTTGTTGTACCAGTACCAGGCGGTTTTGACTACCATGGCAGTATAATAGGTTCTAGAATCAGGTAGTGTGAGGCCTCCCGCTTTGTTCTTCTTCTTGAGTAAAGCTTTACTTATTCAGGGCCTCTTCCCTTTCTCCATCTCATTAAAAAATGCCGGTGCAATTTGGATCGCAACTGCATTGTATCTGTAGATTGCTTTGGATAGAATTGACATTTTCACTATGTGGAGTCTACCTATCCATGGCAAGGTATGTTTTTCCACTCCTGCAGATCTCTTCTGGTTTCTTGCAGTAGTGTCTTCTAGTCTTCTTTTTATAGGTCTTCATTGTATAGGTAGACATAAGTCTCTGGTTTGATTTATTCCTAAGTATCTTAACTTCTTCGGGGATGTTATAAATTGTATAGATTTGGTGATTTCTTCTTCGAGGTTCTCTTTGCTGGTGTAAAAGAATCCACCTGATTTTTGTATGTTTATCTTGTATCCTGAAACTTTGCTGAAATCTTTTATTAGTTCCAGTAATTTTCTTGTGGATTCTTTGAGGTTTTCTGTGTATAAGATCATATCATCTGCAAAGAGAGATACTTTGACTTCTTCCCTAACGATCTGGATGCCCTTTATTTCTTTTTCTAGCCTAATTGCTCTGGCTAGAACCTTCAGCACAGAGTTGTGATAAAGGGCATCCTTGTCTGGTTCCAGTTCTCAAGGGGAATGCTTTCAAAGTCTCTCCATTTACCAGGATGTTGGCCGTTGGCTTTGTATAACTGCCCTTAATTATATTGAGGAATTTCTCTTCTATTCCTTTTTTGTTGAGAGTTTTTATCATGAATGGGTGTTGGACTTTGTCAAATGCTTTTTCTGCATTAATTGATAAGATCATGTAGTTCTTGTCTTTTATTTATGTGATGATTACATTGATCGTTTTTCTAATGTTGAACCATTCCTGCATACCTGGTATAAATCCTACTTGATCATGATGAAATATGTTTTTAATATGTTGCTGAATTCTATTGGCAAGAATTTTGTTGAGGATTTTTGCATCAATGTTCATGAGGGATATTGGTTTGTAATTTTCTTTTTTGTGGTGTCTTTACCTGGTTTTGGTATCAGGGTTATGCTGGCTTCATAGAATGAGTTCGGGAGTAATCCATCCTTTTCTATGCTCTGAAATACCTTTAGTAGTAGTAGTGTTAACTCTTCTCTGAAACTTTGGTAGAATTCTCCTGTGAAGCCATCCAGGCCATGGCTGTTTTTTGTTGGGAGTTTTTTAATTACCTTTTCAATCTCTTCTTTTTTTATGGGTTCATTTAGTTATTCTACTTCTGTTTGTGTTAGTTTAGGTAGGTGGTGAGTTTCTAGAAATTGGTCCATTTCCTCTAGCATTTCAAATTTGTTAGAGTACAGTTTTTCATAGTATTCTGTTAGATTATTTTAATTTCAGTTGGGTCTGTTGTGATATCACCCGTCTCATTTCTTACATGGGTTATCTGCTTCCTCTCCTGCTTTTCTTTTGTCAGTTTGGCCAATGGTGTATCGATTTTGTTGATCTTTTCAAAGAAACAGCTTTTGGTCTAGTTAACTCTTTCAATTGCTTTTCTGTTCTCTATTACATGTAGATCTGCTCTAATTCTTATTTATTTCCTTTCTTCTGGCCCCTGAGGGCTTCTTTTGCTGCTCTCTTTCTACTCCTTACAGTTACAGGGTTAATGTTTTGATTATGGCCCTTTCTTCTTTTTGGATGTGTGTATTTATTGCTATAAATTGACCTCTGAGCACTGCTTTTCCTGTGTCCCAAAGGTTCTGGTAGGATGTGTTTTCATTCTCGTATGAGTCTATGAATTTCTTTATTCCATCCTTAATTTCTTCTATAACCCAGTAGTTTCTGAGCAAGCTGTTGTTCAGTTTCCATGTGTTTGATTTTTTTCCTTCCTTATTGTGTTGTTGATTTCTACTTTTATGGCTTTATGGTCAGAAAAGATGCTTTATAATATTTTGATGCTTTGGATTTTGTTAAGGCTTGCTTAATGGCCTGATATGTGATCTATTCTGGAGAATGTTCCATGTGCATTGGAAAAGAAAGTATACTTGGCTGCTGTTGAGTGGAGTGTTTGGTATATGTCTATGAGATCAAGTTGACTAATTGTAGCATTTAGCTTTTCCGTGTCTTTGCTGAGTTCTTTCTGGATGTTCTGTCCTTCACCGAAAGTGGTATGTTGAAGTCTCCTACTACTACTGTAGAGCTGTCTACCTCTCTTTTCAGTGCTGTTAGCGTTTGCTTTATGTATTTTGGAGCCGTGTTGTTGGGTGTGAAAATATTTATTATAGTTATGTCCTCCTGGTGTATCAATCTTTTAATCATTATATAGTGTCCTTCCTTATCCTTTGTGGTGGATTTTACTTTAAAGTCTATTTTGTCAGAGATTAATATTGCCACTCCTGCTCTTTTTTGAGTGTTGTTTGCTTGATATATTTTTTCCATCCTTTGAGTTTTAGTTTGTTTGTGTCTTTAAGTCTAAGGTGTGTCTCTTGTAAGCAGCATATAGACGGATTGTGTTTTTTTATCCAATCTGCCACTCTCTGTCTCTGTATTGGTGCATTTAGTCCATCTACATCCAGTGTAATTACTGATAGCTATGAGTTTAGTGCTGTCATTTTGATGTGTTTTTTTGTGTGTTGTTGACAGTTTCTTAGTTCCACTTAATTTTCTGTGCTGAGTCATTTTTCTTTATGTATTTTCTTTTCATCTTTTTCATTGTTGTTGATTTTGTGTTTGCTGAGTCTTCATGTTTTTACAGTTTTTTTTTATCTTGACTTGTATGATAGTTAGTTTCCTTTGTGGTTACCTTAATATTTACCCGTTTTTCTAAGTTTATACCAGTCTTTTATTTCTTTATATCACCTTGATGTCCTCTCCATATGAAAAATCTATGTCTACATTTTTAAGTCCCTCTTTTTTGTTTTCATGTTGTCATCTTTTACATATTGATCTCTGTTTCCCCATTTTCAGTGTTTAAGCTTTGATCCAGTTTTTTTTAATTTTTAAATTTTATTTTATTGTGCTTCAGGTGAAGGCTTACAGAACAAATAGTTTCTCATGAAACAGTAGTACACATGTTGTTTTATGACATTGGTTAACAACCCCACAACATATTAACCCTCTAACTTCTCAACCTTTTTTTTTTTTTTTTGGTGAAAATACACCTAGCCAAAGATACACCTTTTCAAAAATTTCTACCTGCACATTTCAGTAACATTGACTACGCTCTTCCAATTGTGCTGTTATTCTCACTTAAGATGAAGGTTTACAGAACAAAATAGTTTCTCATTTAACAGTTACTACAAATGTTGCCCTATGACAATGGTTAACAATCTCACAACACATCAACACTATCCTTACTCAACCTTGGGTTCCCTATCACCAGCTTCCTTGTCCCCTTCTGCCTTCTGGCCCTTGTCACTGGACTCCTGTACCTCGTTAGTCTCATTTGGTTTTACGGGGCTGTCCACTCCAAGGATGAACAGTGAACCTCGGAGGCAGCTTCACCACTGAGCTAAAAAAGGGTGTCTGGGGGCCATACTCTCGGGGTTTCTCCAGTCTCCTTTAGGCCAGTAAATCTGGTCTTTTTGTTGTGAGTTAGAATTATGCTCTACATCCTTCTCCAGCTCTGTCCAGAACCCTCCGTTGTGACCCTGTTCAGAGCAGTCAGTGGTGGTAGCCGGGCACCATCTAGCTGTACTGGACTCCGTCCGGTGGAGGCCTTGGTAGCTGTGGACAATTAGTCCTTCGGACTAATCTTTTCCTTGTATCTTGTTCTCTTCATTCTCCCTTGCTCCCGAAGGGATGAGATCAGTGGAGTATCTTAGATGGCTGCTCACAGACTTTTAAGACCCCAGACCCTACTCACCAAGATAGAATGTAGCGCATTGTCTTTATAAGCTGTGTCATGCCAATTGAGCTAGATGTTCCCCGGGACCATGGTCCCCACAGCCCTCCACCCAGCAATTCAGTCCCTCAGGGAGTTTGGATGTGTATATGGGGCTTCCATGACCTTTCCTTGTACAAGTTGTGCTAGTTTCCCCTGTATTGTGTACTGTCTCACCCTTCACCCAAGATACCACTTATCTATTGTCTATTTAGTATTTCCCCCCCACCCCTCCCATCTCTGGTAACCAACAAAGATTGTTACATTTTGTGTGTGAACTTTTTCATGGGTTTTTACAATAGAGGTTTCATATAATATTTGTCCTTTTGTGATTGACTTATTTCACTCAGCATAATGTCCTCCAGTTTCATACATGTTATGAGATGCTTCACAGATTCATCATTGTTCTTTCTCGTTGCATAGTACTCCATTGAGTGTATGTACCATAGTTTGTTTATCCATTCATCTGTTGATGGGCATCTAGGTTGTTTCCATCGTTTTGCTATTGTGAACAATGCTGCCATGAACATTGGTGTGCATATGTCTATTCAAGTGATGACTTTTATTTCTCTAGGATATATTCCTAGGAGTGGGATTGCTGGATCGAATGGTATGTCTATTTCTAGCTTTCTGAGGAAGTGACATATCATTTCCCAAAATGGTTGTATCATTTTGCATTCCCACCAGCAGCGCATAAGAGTTCCGATCTCCCCGCAGCCCCTCCAACATTTGTTATTTCCAGTGTTTTTGATTTATGCCACTAATGCCGGGGTAAGATGGTATCTCATTGTGGTTTTAATTTGCATTTCTCTAATGGCTAGTGATCGCGCGCATTTCCTCATGTGTCTGTTGGCCATTTGAATGTCTTCTTTGCTGAAGTGTCTGTTCATTTCCTTTGCCCATTTTTTAATAGGATTATTTGTCTTTTTGTTGTAGAGGTGTTGGATTTTCTTGTACATTATGGAGATTAGAACTTTTCTGACTTGTACTGTCCAAAAATTTTTTCCTAGTCTGTAGGTTCTCTTTTTACTCTTTTGGTGAAGTCTTCTGAAGAGCATAGGTGTTTGGTTTTTAGAAGATCCCAGTTATCTAGCTTATCTGTTGGGGTTTGTGCGTTGATGGTTATGGTTTGTATCCTGTTAATGACATGTATTAAGGCCTGAAGTGTTGGTCCTATTTTTTCTTCTATGAACTTTATACTTTTAGACTTTATATTCAGGTCTTTGATCCATTTTGAAGTAGGTTTTTGTATACGGTGTGAGGTATGGGTCTTGTTTCATTTTTTTGCAGATGGATATCCAGTTTTGCCAGCACCATTTGTTAAAAAGACCATCTTTTCCCCATTTGATGGACTTTGGGCCCTTGTCAAAGATCAGGTGACCGTAGGTGGATGGATTTACATCTGGGTTCTCAATTCTGTTCCATTGGTCAATGTATCTGTCGTAGTACCAGTACCAGGCTGTTCTGAACACTGTAGCTGTATAGTAGGTTCTGAAGTCAGGTAGTGTGAGTCCTCCAACTTTATGCTTCTTCTTCAGTAGTGCTTTACTTATTCGGGGCTTCTTCCCTTTCCATATAAAGTTAACGATTAGTTTTTCCATCTCTTTGAAGAATGTTGTTGGTATTTGGATCGGGATTGCATTGTATCTGTAAATTGCTTTGGGTAGAAATGACATTTTCACAACGTTGAGTCTGCCTATCCATGAGCATGGTATGTTTTTCCATTTATGTAGATCCCTCTGGGTTTCATGCAGTAGTGTTTTGTAGTTTTCTTTGTATAGGTCTTTTACATCTATGGTCAGATTTATTCCTAAGTATTTTATCTTTTTAGGGGCTATTGAAAATGGTATTGTTTTCCTGATTTCCTTTTCATCGTTCTCCTTACTTGTGTATAGGAATCCAACTGATTTTTGAATGTTTATCTTGTATCCTGCTACTCTGCTGAATCTTTCTATTAGTTCCAGTAGATTTCTCATGGAGTCTTTAGGGTTTCCTATGTATAGTATCATATCATCTGCAAACAGGGACAGTTTAACTTCTTTATTACCAATTTGGATGCCCTTTATTTCTTTTTCTTGCCTTATTGCTCTAGCTAGAACTTCCAGCACAATGTTAAATAGGAGTGGTGATAAAGGGCATCTTTGTTTGTTCCTGTTTTCAAGGGGAATGTTTTCAGCCTCTCTCCATTAAGAATGATGTTAGCTGTTGGTTTTGCATAGACGCCCTTTATTATGTTGTGAAATTTCCCTTCTATACCTATTTTATTGAGAGTTTTTATCGCTTTGATTTACTTTTGTGTCTTCACTGTCTGGGTTGATATCTGGTTGCTCAGTCCTGTGTTCTAGTCTTGGGTTGTTATCTGATGTTACTGATTTTCTAACTGGAGGGTTCCCTTTAGTATTTCTTGTAATTTTGGTTTGGTTTTTACAAATTCCCTAAAATTCTGTTTATCTGGAAATGCCTTAATTTCGCCATCATATTTGAGAGACAGTTTTGCTGGATATATAATTCTTGGCTGGCAGCTTTTTTCCTTCAAGTCTTTATATATGTCATCCCAATTGCCTTCTTGCCTGCATGGTTTCTGCTGAGTAGTCTGAGCTTATTCTTATTGACTGTCCTTTGTAGATGACTTTTCGTTTATCCCTAGCCACTCTTAAAATTCTCTCTGTCTCTTTGGTTTTGGCAAGTATGATCATAATATGTCTTGGTGACTTTGTTTTGGTATCTACCTTATCTGGGGTTCGATGAGCATCCTGGATAGATATCTTGTCATCTTTCACAATATCAGGGAAGTTTTCTGCCAACACATCTTCAACAATTCTCTCTGTATTTTCTGTTATCCCTCCCCCCCATTCTGGTACTCCAATCACTCGTACGTTATTCCTCTTGATAGAGTCCCACACAATTCTTAGGGTTTCTTCATTTTTTAAATCCTTTTATCTGATTTTTCCTCAGATAAGTTGGTGTCAAGTGCTTTATCTTCAGTCTCACTAATTCTGACTTCCATCGTCTCAGTTCTGCTCCTGTGACTTTCTACTGAGTTGTCTATTCTGAAATTTTATTGTTAATCTTCTGGATTTCTGATTGCTGTCTCTCTATGGATTCTTGCAGCCTGTTAAATTTGCCATTATGCTCTTCTCTAATCTTTTTAATTTCCTCTATTCCGTGTTCTGCATTTTTCTTAATTTCTTTCCTAATTTCTTGAAGAGTTCTGTATATTATGCTTTTGTATTCTGCCTCTGGTAATTCCAAGAAATTTTCCTCCTCTGGAAAATTTCCAGATTCTTTATTTTGGGAGCTTGCTGAAGCCATCATGGCTTGCCTCTTTATGTGATTTGATATTAACTGTTGTCTACGTGCCATCAATAAGTTATTATATTTATTTATTTTATGTTTGCTCACTGTGTCCTAGCTTCTTGTTTTGTTTCGATATGCCCACATAGGCTGCTCGTATGAGCTAGTTTGATTATTGACACCTTTGAAGCTCTAATATCCTGTCACCAGGTGGTTAGATATGTTACTACGTATGCGAGCTCAGAAGTCCACCCACTCCTCCTGTATGGATTCAGCTCATGTGCCCAGGTAGATAACCACCAAGTGTGTGGTGTAGGCTCTCACTTACTGTTCTAGACAGGCGTAGCTGATTAATGTGGGCACAGGCATCTGGCTGCAGCAGGAGGACACACTATGAGCAAGGCAGGGGGCTGATGGCCAACCCCGAGTGTCCAGGAGGAAAGCATTTCCCTGTTCCCTACAGTGCATAGGTGGGTGGGTTTTGCAGCAAGACTATGAGTACCTAATGCTGTTGGCTGTAAGGACTGGGGGCACCTCTTATTTATTGGCCCCTATCGCAGGTGGCTAGGTGGTGTGAGTGGAGCCACCATTCCTCAGGCACCTGAAGTGGGTAGGTGAAGACCCGCTTAATTGGCAGAGCAGTATCAAATGTCAAGAACCTGCCACTTCCCAGTTGAAACAGTTGAAGTTAGGGTTCCAGTATATACCCTGTTGCACTGCGGTAATGAGGCCTACACTGTTGAGATGGGCCTACACAAGTCTATGCAGGGGGAAAGGCACTCAGAGTCCATGGGTTCCTTATGCCTGTGCCTTGGCAAAGGAGCTGTGCCTACCCTGGGTTCCTGGTTTAGGGGAGCCATCAGTTTATTTTTCCCCTTTTGTTAATTTGTTCACTCTCCAAGGCAGGGAGAATGGCTCTGGGAGTATGACAGATCCTACTTCCAGCCCAGGGGACTCAGCAATTGCTGAAGCTGGTCCAGGACACAGTGCAGAGCAGGGAGCAGAGAGGTAAATGGGAGAGAGGTTTTTCCCTAAGGGGGGTGTTTTTGATCCGCGCGGTAGGCCGAGCGCAATTACTTATTTTTCGCTGGATCAAGGGCTGCTTCTCATTGGTTCTGGGTGGCCATGTAGACTCTCAGCAGCTGGGTCTCTCTCAGTGCAGAAAACGCTACTCCGTAGCACGGCTGCTTGCCTACGTCACCGCTCACGCCCAAGCTGATCAGGCCTGAAGGGCTCAGGCTCTCACCAGGTCAGATCTGGCAACTCCTCGCTGTTTCTGAACCCTCTCTCCCTCCCCCTGCCATTCAGTCCGGTTTCTCAACTCTGCCTTTCATGTTCAGGGCTCCCAGATTGCCATATATAATCAAATCACTTGTTTTTTCAGATCTTTGTTGTAAGAGGGTCCACTGGAAGCATCTGACTACTCCATCATCTTGGCCCCGCCTCCTGAAAAAAATTTTATGTAAAAATCTGCACACTGATTTTATATTCAATGGTATTAAGAAATACTTATGTTTTTAGTTGTGATAATGGCATTGTGTTTTGTTTTGTTTTTTTAATGAGTCCTTGTATCTTAGAAATGTTAACTGAAATATTTATGAATGAAAAATTTGTCTGGGGTTTGCTTTAAAATGATATTAGAGCCCCACAGCCCACAGAAGTACCTGCTCATTCACACATCCTGGGGGCCTCCTTCTTTCCCGATCGCAATTCCCACTCCCTCCAGTGCTTACTGCACCACCCACCTGTCAGTCTGTCGCACTGGGGTTGTTTTCGT
The DNA here is from genome assembly GCA_030035585.1 of Dugong dugon. NCBI lineage: Eukaryota > Metazoa > Chordata > Mammalia > Sirenia > Dugongidae > Dugong > Dugong dugon. Next base: position 32,977,624 of record CM057478.1, read on the forward strand.
GTTGCTGTGATGCTGGAAGCTATGCCACCAACATTTCAAATACCAACAGGGTCACCCATGGTGGACAGGTTTCAGCAGAGCTTCCAGACTAAGACAGACTAGGAAGAAAGGTCTGGTGATCTACTTCTGAAAATTAACCAAGGAAAACCCTATTGATCACAACAGAACATTGTCTAACTTACTTGCTTTGGACACATTATAGAGTCAGTTGCTGGAGAAGGACATCATGTTTGCTGAAGCAGAGGGCCAGCGAGGGCAAGGGAGATCCTAGTGAGATGAACTGGCACAATCACTGCAACAATGGACTCAAACATACCCGTGATTATGAGGATGACAAAATATCAGGCAATGTTTCATTCTATTGTACGTGAGGTAACCATGAGTCAGAGTTGACTTGACAGTAGCTATCTATCTGTCTGTCTATCTACCTATTCATCTATGTCTATCTATGTGTTTCTGTTCATCTATGTCTATCTATCCATCCATCCATTTATTTATGCCAAGCCCCCCTAAAATTGCAGATTCGTAAACAGAATAAATGATAACTGTTGTTTTAAGCCACTAAGATTTGAGACCATTTATTACATAGCAGTGGGTAACCAGAACACCTGCCAGATGAAGGCTTGTACTCAAACACTTATCTTAGGGTCAGCTGCTGGGGGACCCACCCGAGCCAGTGGTAAGGACCAAATGAATAATGCGTGCACTGGATCTGCACTCATGCACACACGAAGTCATTATTAGTTGCTGTTGAGTCAGCTCCAACTCATGGCAACCTTATGTACAATAAAACAAAACATTGCCTGGTTCTGCCTGATCTTCATGATCATTGTGATGCCCCATCTTCATGATCCATTGTTTTGGCCACTGTTTCAATCCATCTCATGGAGTGTTTCCCTCATTTTCACTGACCCTCTACTTTACGATAGTTGGTGACTATCACAGTTTGAATTATGTCCCCCCAAAAATGTGTATATCAATTTGGCTGTGTGGTTGACCTCCATTTTGTGATTGTCATTTTATGTCAAAGAGGATTAGAGTGGGACTGTATAACACCCTAATTAAGGTCACATCCCTGATCCAATGTAAAGGGAGTTTCCCTAGGGTGTGGCCTGCACCATCTTTTATCTTACAAGAGGAAAGGGAAGCAAGCAGAGAATTGGGGACCTCATACCACCAAGAATGCAGCGCTGGAAGCAGAGCACATCCTTGGACCTGAGGTTCCTGTGCCGAGATGCTCCCAGACCAAGGGAAGATTGATAAGAAGGCAACAGAGAGAAAAGCCTTCCCCTGCAGCTGACACCCTGAATTTGGACTTCTAGCCTACTATACTGTGAGAAAATAAATTTCTCTTTGTTAAAGCCATCCATTTGTGGTATTTCTGTTTAAGCAGCACTAGATGACTAAAAGGCCTGGCGATCTGCTCTCATAAAGATAGCAGCCTATGAAACCCTATGGGGCAGTTCTACTCTGAGTTGAAAATTGACTCCACTGCATCTAACAACAACAAGAACACAACAGCTCTAGGAAGCTGCACAGAGAATTTCAACATCACTCTAGTGTGATGCACCACGTGGTGTGTGTGTGGAGGCCAGTTCGCGGAAGGTGAGTGGGGAGAGTGGTAGGACCAGGTGCCTGCAAGATGCTCTGTGTTGCTCTTGGGCCAGAGTCAGCAATGAGCATGGAGCCAGAGGTACATATTATTCACATGAAATAACGCTTTGCACGAGGTCACAGCAAACAGAAATCACCTGGCAAGAGGACAGAGCACTGGGAAGACTCCTGTCACCCAGGTTATGGTGTGGGCTCCTACACAGCCCCACTCACCTGCCCCCACAGCCCCTGTGGAACTGAGCTGTACTTGTGGCAGCAGGGCCACATCTTGAACAATGTGGACTAGTGGGGATCTCAACCCAGGTCTCAGCCCAGAGTCGAGACACGGCAGGGGAGCTGCCAGGGACAGAGAGTGATTTGGCTCCTACTGGGAAATTCCGGAGGAGCTGGCCTCCTAAAGCAGGATCAGAAGAGGGCTGGGAGCTCTTTCTCCCTTTCTCTGCCATCGTGGTGTGTGTCTGTCTTCACCATGTCTTCTCATAAAACTTTCAGGATCAAGAGATTCCTGGCCAAGAAACAAAAGCAGAATCGCCCCATTCCCCAATGGATTCGAATGAAAACTGGTAATAAAATCAAGGATAACTCCAAGAGAAGACACTGGAGAAGAACCAAGCTGGGTCTATAAGGAATCACCCATGTAATGGAACACAGATTTACCCCTCTATCAAGATCAAGGTGGTGCAGTGGTTAAGAGCTATGGCTGCTAATCAGTTTGAATCCACTAGCTGCTCCTTGGAAACCCTATGGGGCAGTTCTACTCTGACTTAATAGGGTCGCTATGAGTCGGAATTGACTGGATGGCAACACGTTTTTTTGGTTTATGAGGGTCACTAGCATTTTACCATACCACGTTGAAAATTTCGCCATGATCTGTACAATTGAACATGTATTGGGAAAATTCTGGTTTCTTCGTTTGTTTTTATGCTTCCGCATTAAGAGATTGATCCCACTAATAAATACATGAGACCTCTGCTTTGGAAAAAAAAAAAAAAGAAGAGCACTTGGAGGGTCTGGGAAAGCAGGCAGAGGGCTCAGGGACCCTCTCCCTGGGACAGGGATCTGCCCTCCTCCCACCCCAGGGGCCCCAGGGCCTTGCCTGTGCTTCCTCCTCCACCCCCCCCCCCCCCCACCTCCTCTCCAGCCTGTGAGGTTGTGCTGCTAGGACTTCCCAGCAGGGAGGCTTGTCCCCCTACCCCACCTAAGCTGAGCTGGCCCCTCCCAGGGAGGGAATGCAGAGACCTCTAAATCTTCCTACTCATCAGTCACCCCAAGGACTACTGTCTGGCCAAGGTTAGTGGTTCTTGATGCTCCCAGTACCAATGCCCCTTCCTTATAAAAATGTCTGGTAACATTCTCCTTACTGAAATGAAATGCATATGTAATATAATCTACCAATGCACCAAATCACAAAAAACAACATAATGCCTTCACTGTAATACAAAGGAGAACAACAAGAAAGCAACTGAAATAAAATACTGTGTGCATCACTGTATGAATACTCAAGCAAAAGGGCGCCAGGGACATAACCAGGTGCTCAGGTGCTGGCACGTTTACTCAAAGTCACCATGAGCACAGCAGCCACAGGTGCAGCCTGGTCCAAGCACCAAATGCTGAGACTCAGATAGCAAGGGCAGATGTAGGTGCCAGAAAGGCCCAAAACAGTAACTTACTCTAGGTGAAGCTGGGAACATCAACAACAAAATCTTCCCGTGATTTACAAAGTCATCGCACTCCTGGAAAATTCAGTGTCTGTTGAAACCAGGCCAGAAACCAACAACAACAACAAAAGCCTGTGTTTCTGTGTACAACAGAACTAGGTCCGAAGCTCAGAGTATAAGCAAGTTTTCGTGGGGCATTTGGAAGTTGGGCGGGACATCAAACAAGCCTGCATTGTGAGAGACAGTCATCTGGTATTGTCGACCCTGTCCACTTAATGTCAGGGCACTTCCCTCCCCCCACCATCGTGGCTACCACCCGAAGTTTCCAAAAGGCCCTGAGGGTCTCCTAGGGGATGCAGTGGCTTTGCAGTCGGCCTGGCTCAGGTCCTACCTCCACCCGCCACGCCTTTCCTTGTGGCCAGAGTCCGCTTACAGCCTGCCTCCCCAAGTCCCAGTGAGGCTCACTGAAGACCCGTCAACCACCCTGGCTCGGAGGTGCTCAGGAGGCCAGTTCTCAGTCTGACACAGCAGTTCTGAAATCCCAGCGCACATCAGAACCACCAGTCCATGCAGGCAGGAAGTGTGGCCATCGGACAATTCGTTCCTTCCAAGCTTTGGAATCAGAAGACTTGGGCTCCACCCACGGTCTTGCTGTGTGGCTTTGGGCAAGTGACTCAACCTCTCTGGGCTCCCTTCTTCATCTGTGTATAATAGGAAAGAAAAGGTGAATGCTCTAAAGTCATTGTAAAGACAAAATGAAATATAAGCACACAATAAATATTATTGTTGTTTTGAACTGTGCCGGTGTTAACGGAACACAAAGGAAGAGCTGGAAAACGGAGAAGTGAGAAGGAAAAATAGTTTCAACTTTTCAGAAAAACCGACAAATGCTCTGAGCGTAATCTGCTTCTCAGTTGCAGCAGCACTGCCCCCAGGTCTTCTGTCTCAGTTGGAAAACGGTCGCTTTTTCTAGTAGTTAGCTCCGAAAACAGGACCCAGGGCTGTTGGTGCCGAAAGGGGCTGCCGGCCTTGAGGAGTCGGTGCAGTCCAGTCTGACCAGGATAGAGTGCCTCCCTGGGGTGCGTGGGGTGTCTGAGCGCGGCCTGGCCATGTCCAAGCATGTGACGGGCTTGTGCCTGACAGCTTCCCTTGGCAGTGGCCAGGCCGGTGATGGCGCCAGGACTGCTGGTGACGAAGTGCTGAAATCTCCCAAGACAGCCTCATATCAGATCGTGCAGCTGCCAGCTCGGGGCTCCCAAGCACGGCAGGTGCATCCCAGGCAACCGATGGAGAGATAGCAGGGCAGACTTGACAGCCATCAGCCGGGAGCTGGAGGGCGTGTCTGAGGGCTGGGGAACCAGCCCTCACCAGGTGAGCAGGTGTGGCAGTAGGAAGGAGCATTGGACCTGAGTAAAGGCACTCAGGACTGTCCATGTCACTGCCCTGGTAATGACAGATGTCAGAGCCAACAAATTAAGACTGAAGGTGCTGACGCCGTATGCAACATACGGACCTTGTGTGCATCCTGACTAGGTAGATAGGTGAGAGATGATAGATAGATAGATGAAAAGAAGGAAGGAAGGAGATCTAGATATAGACAGATGGATAGATACACAGATGATAGATAGGTATAGAGATACAGTTATAAATATACAGATATAGAAATAGAGACATATGGATATGCCAATCAGGAAAATTTGAGAAATAAACTGATATGTGATTATCATACAGAACTGTCCTTCGTTTTTCAAATGCCTGGCCATCAGAATTCTTCCATTTGCATAAGGCACATACATTGTGGAGAGAGACTTCCTCTCACCTCTAGGACCTCTAGGACCAAAGGCAGCATAAAAGAGAAATAAAATAAGATCATCATTTACGAGGGAGCATTGTATGCCAAACACTAAACTTGGTGCAGGAGAGCTAAAGATGAACAAGGTTCTACTGTCCGATCACTGGCCACAAGTGGCTACTTACACTTAAATAATTAAAATTAGATGAAATTAAAAATTCAGTTCCTCCCTTGCACTGGCTACTTCCCAAGTGCTCAATAGCCACAGGTGGCTCCTGGTGACCAAATGGGGCACCATAGTTCTAGAATATTCCCATTGTCACAGACTTTCTACTGGACCATGCTGCTCTTGGGAGTCAAGGTCTGAGAATAGCTATGGCTCAGAGCAATGATCAGGGCAAAATGCGACTACCTACTCCACCATGTGTGAGACAACATACCCTGGGCCTCGGTGTGGTGGGAACGTAGCCTCGTTTCCTGCCCTGCATCCATTTCTTCCTTTCCTCCGTTCCTCTCCGGGGCGCAGGAGTGAGTCCCTGTGCTCATGGAACTCACTGTCTAGCATAGGAAATAGGCACTAATCAACTAATCCATGATATTCATTTATACCTGAAGGTAGTTTCTTGTTAACCAATTCCCCAGTGTCAAGTGCTCACCAACTTCCCAAGTTAGAGCCAATATGTGCCAGGGTGACTCTGGGGTTGAATTTGGCATTCCACACGACTTCCATTTTAAGAGGAGTCCCTGGGTGGCACAAACAGATAAGTGCTTGGCTAATAACCACTCAGATGCACCTCAGAAGAAAGGCCTGGTGATTTATTTCTGAAAAATCAGCCTCTGAAAATCCCATGGTAACAGTCATCAATTACTTTAAAACAAAGATGAGAATGTAAGGTGGCAGGGAAACTAGATTAACGGAAACAGGACAACCAGAGCAGAAATTATGAGAATATTCTTGCATCGTGAAGAACATAACCAATGTCACTAAACAATTTGGATAGAAATTGATGAATGGGAACCTAAACTGTTGTGTAAACCTTCACTGAAAACACAATAAAATAATTTTAAAAAAACCCCACAGAGCACAGTTCTATTCTGACACACATGGGGTCACCATGAGTCGGAGATGACCCCATAGCAACTAGTTTTGGTTTTCCATTTTATGTGCATGTCCCACTGCCTCTCCCCAGATTTCCATTCCCAGATCCATTCCCAGGCTAGCAATGCCATGAATTCCTCTCCAGTGGTCAACAACCACAACTAGCATGCACTCACAGCCCAATCACAGCTCACCACTATCTACTCGACACCCTTCTGGCCTCCTGCCTAGACCAGAGCCCTGAGACCCCACTGGTTTGTTTTCTGTGTTGTTATCATTGTTAGGTGCCATCACGTTGGTTCCGACTCATAGTGACACTATGTACAACAGAATGAAACTCTGCTCGATCCTGTACCATCCTCACAACCGTTGCTATGTTTGAGCCTACTGTTGCAGCCATTGTGTCAATCCATGTCCTTGAGGGTCTTCCTCTTTTTCGCTGACCCTCTACTCTACCAAGCATGATGTCCTTCTTCAGGGACTGGTCCCTCCTGATAACATGTCCAAAGTAAGTGGGATGAAGTCTCACCATCCTTGCTTCTAAGGAGCATTCTGGCTGTACTTCCTCCAAGACATATTTTTTCTTTCTTCTGGCAATCCATGGTATATTCAATATTCTTTGCCAACACCATAATTCAAAGGCATCGATTCTTCTGTTTTCTGTAGATGGCTCCAAATTCCAAACAACCTAGAAGGAAAGCATGTCATTTAGCTGTTTCGGTATTTGTTGGTGACAGAAGAAAACCAAGAATGGCCTTTTCCACAACAAGCCACTGTGACACTTGGGCTGAAATGCTGTGATTGGTACCAAGAACAGCTTCCTTCAAGGAGGAAGGGCATTTTTGCTCAGCTTGGATTCAGTGTCCACACCTGGAGTTTCAGATTAAACCCAAACCAACGAATCTTCTGGAGTGGATGGAAACTGGCTGCTTAAACTGATGTCTAAGGTGTCTGGGCTGAAAATGATCATCAGTGAAAGATTTATTGGAAACATGGTGTGGTTTGGGACAATTCAGACGCTCTGTGGGTCTCCATTCCCCTGGTTGGTGTGGGGCTGAAGAGAGTAATAGATAAATGTCAGTCCCAACACTAACGTGGTTGGAGGAGGGAAGGGCTGGGAGACTAGGTGTGAGATAATTATCTGATCAACCAGCCTGAACTCCAAAGACACAGAAGTAAAGTAACTCCACCCAAAACAAATGGATTCAGAGTGGGAGAGGTGTAGAAAATGGCTACTGAGCAGGCAAAACAACAAATGTCAATTTTGTTCTTGAGGCTGGGCCAGACCACCCTGCACCCCCTCAGATCTCTGAGTGTGTGAAGATGCAATTGCTCTCCCTCCTATGTTGTTATAAGCATTTGCTGGATGTTTTTTGAGGAATTGATGTTTACTTCCACTCCCAAGTATCACAGGGCTAGAAGACAGAAAGCTACATCTTTCCCAGACTCCAGGCCTCCAGAGTCCTAGATGCAATGTACGCTCCACCCGTGAGAAAAACTCCTGCAAAGTTTGGAAGGCAGAAGACATTCGCGTTTCTCTGGTAGCCACAGTGGATGTGTGGGCTTTGGCAAGTGTAAGTCTGTGCAGCTGCCTCGGTGTCCTGTCGCCAGCCACCCAGCTCCATGCTGCAAGGCAGCTGTATCTGTCAGCAATGTTTTCTTATAGTTTTCTGACCTCTGAGCAAGAGAAACAAATTGATGATCCTTTGGCGTACAGTTATGGTGATGAATCTGAAAGCTGGCTACAACTTCCTCTGACTTTTGCTTCCCCAGCCTTTTGGATGCCTTGTAAACACCTCAATCCCTAAATCCAATGTCTTTCATGTTGAAATACCTACTGTGGTTTCTGTTTTCCTGATTGAACCCTGACTCCGACTGGTACACTGAACTTTGGTGGAAAACTTTAAAAGCTTTGATCTATCCAAACTTCTCTTTTTTTGGATGAGAAAACTGAGCCCAGAGGGGATAACAACTTGCCGTGCTCACCAATTTGTAGATTTTATCTCCAAGCTTTATTGTCTACTATGGTAGCCACTATCCACATGTGACTATTTAAATTTAAATTGATTTAAATGAAATCAAATTTAAAATTCAGTTTTTCAGTTGCACTAGCAAAATTTCAAGTGCCTAATAGCCACATGTGGCTAGTGGCTACCATGTGTGAGAGCACACACATTCTCCATTATAAAGCATTTCCATCATTGCAGAAAGTTCTATTGGACAGTGCTGCCCTAAGCAAACCACAGTGTAAATCTCTATCTCTATTGGCATTAATTTTCTTCTTATTAAAGAGCGGCACTAGAAGGATGACTTCATCCAAATCATTCACGTTACACATGGGGAAACTGGGACCCAGAAACACAAAGTGACTCAAGATTACCCAGTGGCCCAGCAAGACAGGAAATGATGTCATCAGCCTTTCTAACTAAACCTTATTTCTCTCTGCTCTCACCTAGTAGTTCAAATCAAAAGTTACTCAATCATGTCAAATACAACATTAACCTTTGTTTTTGTTTGTTTGTTTATCGTTGTAGTCCAAGTGAAAGTTTACATTTCAAGCCAGTCCCGCATACAAAAATCCATACGCACACTGCTATGTGACCCAATTGCTCTCCCCACACTGTGACAGCACGCTCCTCCTTTCCATCCCTGATTTCCCAGGTCCATTCAACCAGCTCCTAACCCTTTCTGCCTTCTCATCTCACTTCCGGACAGAAGCTGCCCATTTAGTCTCATGTATTCACTTGAGCTAAGAAGCACACTCTTCACAAGTATCATTTTATGTCCCACAGTCCAGTCCAATCTTTGTCTGAAGAGTTGGCCTCGGAAATTGTTTTAGTTCTGGGCTGATAGAGAATCTGGGGGCCGCGCTTTCCAGGGTTCCTCCAGTCCCAGTCAGACACTAAGTCTGGTCTTTTTACTAGAATTTGAGTTCTGCACTCCACCTTTCTCCTGCTCCATCCGGGAATCCCTGTTATGTTCCCTGTCAGGGCGGTCATTGGTGGTAGCCAGGCACCATCTAGTTCTTCTGGTCTCAGGATGATGAAGTCTCTGGTTTATGCGGCCCCTTCTGTCTCTGGGGCTAATACATTCCTTGTACAACACTAATCTTTAAAGGAAAGTGAGTAGCTATTCATATAAATAGCCCATTAGCATTGATTTTCAATGGATTCAACCAACTGCTTTTATAAAAATATGGTGTTTGGTTTTTATTTTGTTTTGTTTCCAAACTAAGCCACTGTGGTGGTGTAACGGGTTAAGCACTTGGTTGCTAACTGAAAGGCTGGCAATTCAAACCCACTCAGCAGCTCCACAGAAGAAAGACCTGGCAATCTGCTCACATAAAGATTACAGCCAAGAAAACCCTATGGGGCAGTTCTACTCTGTCACATGGGGTTGCTATGAGTCGTAATCGACTCAATGGCACCCAACAACAACAATTCCCAAACTAAAGCACATTTTGCTTCTGATTCAGATTCCAAGATTCTAAATAGATGTTTAAGCATGATCTGCGGTGACATGTTCTATAAAAGCTGAGTAATTACAGCTGGGTTCATTTCATGGATCAGAGAACATGTCTGTTTTCTACGAGTTGGGCACTGGGGTGTAATATCCCTCCCAGATGAAGAGACTTACTGAGAAGATTTTTTTTCGACTCACTCTGGGAATGAGTTCTTGCAAGGAACCATGAGTATTTCGGAGGTCAGAGTAATTATTTCTTAGGGAATGTTTTCCCATTTTTGCCCTTCTTGAACTTATCTCCAGCCTCCCTCCATCTGGGTGTCCAGGGGCTGCCCCACTTAGAAGTCGTAATGACTATTATGGGAAAGGGTGTTTTGTGGTCTCTGAAATGAAAGATACAAAAGGAGCAAATATAACGTTGAACAAAAGCAACATGCTTTTCTTCAACCTAAGATTTCCTCCCCCAAAACAGTGTCAGACACTGTCAGAAGCTGGGCACTATTCCCAAGGTTAGAGACGGGGCCAAGACGTATAATTTCAGCTTTTTCTGATGGCCATTTCTGTCTCTGCAATGTTAAATACTGTCTCACCACAGTTGCAAAATCCAGCCCTTGCGCTCAGATCGGGGGTACATCCTAACTTTCTAGTCTCCAGTCTTTGGAGACTACAAGAGACAAAAACAACCATCAAGTGCCTCCCAAGGCCAAGAGTTTAGTTGTGGCATTTCTCCACGGCATCATAGAAAAGGTCTAGGAGGCAAGAGGTCTGGGTTCAACAGAGAGCTTTGCTTCCAGAGAGCTGGTAACCCTGGCTAAGCCACCCATTGACTCTGCCCTCAAATTCCTCAACTGTGAAATAAAGGAGGTTGGACTAGAGCTGAGAAAGCAGAGAGGAATGTCCATCTTAGGAATGCCCAGCAGAATGGGGCTCATAATTTGAAAAACACTGATCTTCAGCAAGAACTGCAGATAGGTTTCACTCCCCTGCCAACTCCAATCAGTTGGTGGTAGTCGCCTGGGACTGCATTCTGAGACAGATCCCAAGGCTGGGATTTCCAGTCTGAGCATGAAGAATATTGTGATCGATTAGCAATGTCTGTCAAGGGCACAGAGTGGGGAGGCAGCAGAATGTGTGCCACATACGTGACATTCTCAAACTATAAAGTCCCAACTCTTTAAAAGGTCTTTGTGATCTGGTCCCAGCCCTCCTCTCCAGGCCCATACCAGGCCATTTCCTGTCCCGAAGTTCCCTCTGGCAATTGATTTGAAATTATCCACCACTGTTTGACCTTTCCAACAACCTGAGAGGCAAGGTTTATGATTCCCATTTTACAGCTGATGATGAAAAAGGGCTACAGGAGGTGAGGTGACTTGCCCAGAGTTACCCAGCTGGGAATGACAGAGCTGTGGCATGAACCCCGGTCTCCTGGCACCAAACCTGCTGCTCTGCTAAGACCCCAGAGGGAGACCTCCCCCCTGGAGCTCTGTGAGCCTGTCACCATGACTTACAACACACGACCAGGAATGAGTCAGGAGAGGAAACATTTATCTATATTTACCCTGCAGTCAAGTCAGCTGCCTCATCCGCAGGCTGTAGCTCTACCAGCTAAGTAGACACAACAAACTTTTAATAACTCTATCCACTCTAAAGCAGAAGTGTATTTTTATGTTTGTGAGTCAGCCATTTATTTGTCAATCGAGGCCAGTAAAGGAAAAGGCCCAGAGGCCATTTATAAACACTCAGCCTGGAGTCCCTGGAGACATCCCAAGAGAAGCCAAACTGTCCAGAAACATGCTAGTCCTTGGAAACGATGTCACAGGAAGAGACAAGCTGCTGTCACTGTCTGGGAAATGGGTTGTTAGTGAACGCCAAAAGCATGGGAGGTGTTCGGGAGTAGACAGTATAATGACTGAGCACACAGGCCTCTGGCAGAACTGGATCCTGGCTCCACCACTTACTACCCACGTGCACAAGATGATTAACTCTGTCAAGCCTCAGTTTCATCACCTGTGAAATGGGCATGATGCCCTTAGAAGATTAGAGATGATGTACATAAAGAGCAGTCCATGGATGTCACTTGTGGTGGCGATAAGGATGCTAGTGGTGAGTGTAATGACGGTGTGATGGAAAGATGGCTTTGTTCAGTGTTTATCTCAGTTATCTAGTGCTGCTATAACAGAAATACCACAAGTAGGTGGCTTTAACACACAGACATTTATTCTCTCACAGTTTAGGAGGCTAGAAGTCCAAATTCAGGGTGCAGGCTCTAGAGGAAGGCTTTCTCTCTGTTGGCTCTGGGGCAAGGTCCTCGTTCCTTGGCTCCTTGGTGATGATCTTCATGTGGCTTGGCGTCTATCTTCCCCCATCCTTGCTCTGCTCGCTTGTGTAATCTCTTTTATATCTCAAAAGAGACTGACTCAAGATATACCCTACACTAATCCTGCCTCATTAACATAATAAAGACAACCCATTCTCAAATGGGATTATAATCACAGGCATAGAGGTTAGGATTTACAACACGTATTTTGGGAGGACATAATTTAATCGATAACATTCCACCATTTAGCCCCCAAAATTTATGTCCTTTCCTCACATGCAAAACACATTCACCCTATCACATCTTCCCAAAAGCCTTAAATCAACTCCAAATCCAAAATCTCATCTTCTGAATCATCTAAATCAAATATGGGTGAGACTTTAGGTGTATTCCATCCTGGAGCAAAATCCCTCTTCATCTGTGAACCTGTGAAATCTAGAATACAAACTGTCTACTTCCAAAGTACAATGGCAGAACAGGTACAAATTAGACATTTCCATTACAAATGGGAAAAATTGGAGGGAAAGAAGGGATAAGAGGCATCAAACAAACCCAAAACCCAGTAGAACAATTTACATTAGCTCTCAAGTCTTGAAAATAACCCTCAGTTCTCCAAGACCCTCTGGGCAATGGCCCTGCCCTCCAGACTCTGCGTGTTGGCCATACCTTGTGGATTCTGGATGGAGGCGCCTCAGCTCCACCTTCCAGGCCCTCTGGGATGGCAACTCTGCTCTCTCCACTTTAGGGGGCCCCGTTCTCCTAGTCCATCTGAGTGCTGACCCATCCCCTCAGCCCCAACAGGTCTCATTCTTCTGCCCCTTGCACACTGCAGCTCCACCCCCTCAGCTTTGAGCAGCAGCCCCATCTACCTGATACACCCTAATGGCAGCCGCATACTCTGGAAACAAGTCGGCGAAGATCCGACTCTTGGAAACCTGGGAGGCTGTGGCTCCATCCTTTGAGACCCAGGAGACCATGGCCCTACCCTTTGAAACCAAGAAGGCCCTGCTTCCTGCACTCTTTTCAACAGTTCTGCAGATCTCAGAGCTGCTTCAGGGATGTTTCTTTTCTTTTCTTGGAGGACAGCAGATGTAGCTCCTTTGACCTGTTTCATGCCTATAGAATTCCAAGAGGCAGACAGCATTCTTTCCTTTCATTCTTTCTCTGTACCCTTCAGTCTAAGCTGATAGGTTTTCTGCTGTATTAGTTGGTTAGAGCTATCATTCACAGGCTTAATCTCTATAACGAAAGATTGTGTGGTCACATCTTTGGTGAACATTCTAGGACATGTGTCCTTAGTTTGTACAACAGAATTTTCCAAACCTTTAAGTTCTGTTTTCATTTTGCACTATTCATTTTTAAGTCCAACTCTTTCCTCTCACATTCTACTGTAAGCAGCAAGAAGAAACCATGCAGCCTCTTTAAGATCTTGCTTAGAAATCTCCTCAGCTAAATATCCAAGTTCATCACTTACAAGCTCTACCTTCCACCAAACATTTCAACATAATTCAAACAAATTCCTCGCCATTACATAAAAAGGATGGCCCTTCCTTCATTGTCCAATCACACTTCATCATTTTTGGCTGTCTTTTAATTCTATTTTCTTTCTATTTTATACCCAACTGTCTGCATTACATCCATTTATATTTCTAGAAATATGCTGAGATGGGGGTTGGGGAATGAAGAAGAGGATATTAAAGACTGCCCGTGGAAGGCTAGAGGAGGAAGAGAAAGAGCAGGAGGAAAAGGAAGGAGGGGGAAGAAAGAGGAGGAGGAGGAGGAGAAAGAAAGAGGAGAGGACGAGAAAAGGGAGAAGAAAGAAGAAGGAGGAGGAGAAGAAGGTGGAGAAAGAGGAGGAAGAAGGAGAAGAGAGAAGAAATGGTAGCTAGAGAGAGAGCAAGAAAGACTATTGACTTATACTCGGTAGTTATTGTTTACAAGGCAGGATGGTCCTTCCCACTCTACAGGTGAGAAAACAGATTTCAGGGGGATTAGATGATTTACCCGAGACCATGTACCTTGTTACATTATGAAGAAAAAAAGAGATCCAAATGTTCTTGATGCCTTCCTCAGAGCCCCCTCCTCCCCACCGCTGCTTCTCAAACATTGGTCATTCACGTCAGTATGATGCTGACCACAATAAGTACATACCACTGTACCATTAATATTTTAATATTTTCCTTTAAGTGGATTCACATTTTTTACTTTAATGATTTTTAAAAGTAAAACTTTAAAGCGCTGCTGTAAATGGGAAACCAGTAATCTGCTGATAAGTAGAATGTAACTAAAGGTAAATGCAACAAAAACAAAGCAGCATCATTAAATTCTAGCTAGATTTCGTTACCTGCCCAAGGCTCCGTGCCCGAGGCCTTAATCTGTCTTTGTTAAGTGAGATGATTATCAGGTGTTAGAAAGGAGCAAAAGACAGGCTGGCACCAAGCAAAGTCTCTTCTAGATGTAATCACACAAAGACTCTGCTAGATGTAATCCATGGTGGTGCGGGGGCAGGGTGTGGAAGAGAATGGAAAGGCAAGACTTTCTCACTGGGTGACTAAGTGATCTGTAACACCGTATCCATGTAGCACTTAAAAATCAAATATGGCAAAGCATGTTCATTTTAGGTATGTATGCATTTCCAGGGGTACTCTTCATTTATGGCAAGCATTTCTAACTTCTTGCTGCGTTAGGCATATGGTGTTTCCTACTGAAATAAATGTGTTTGGACTTCCAGCTTTAAGACATCAGGATAAAATGATTACCTCTCTGCTTCTGGAAAATCATCTCCCCAAAGGGGAAAAAAGGAAAGGAAAGGAAAAGACAAGCCTGAAGTCTGTCTTCAATGAGATGAGAAGACATCAGTGACTCTGAATAGCACAGAGGTGTCATATTTGAAAGTGGAAGTGGCCAGAGGGGCATTCAAAACTAAGCATTCAAGGAGGGGTGTCCCCACAGTTGCCAAACCTCTTGTTGGTTCATCCTAGTGCTGCAGAAGCCTGGAAAAGCTTGGGAACTGGAGGCACCAGAGACCTTGTAAGCTGGGTGTGGGATGCAGAAATGAAAAGAAGAGGATGTACAAGGGCAGTTAGACCCCAGTACCCACACCTGTCTTGGAAGAAGTACAGCCAGAATGCTCCTTAGAAGTGAGGATGGCGAGACTTTGTCCCACGTACTTCAGACACGTTATCAGGAGGGATCAGTCCCTGGAGAAGGACATCATGCCTGGTAGAGTAGAGGGTCTGCAAAAAAGAGGAAGACCTTCAAGGAGATGGATTGACACAGAGGCTGCAACAATAAGCTCATACGTAGCAATGAATGTGAGGGTGATGCAGGACCGGGCAGCATTTCATTCTGTTGTGCATGGGGTCACTATGAGTCAGAACCAACTTGACGGCACCTAACAACAACAACACCTACACATGGTCTCAGTTCTTATATCATGCAGACAAGATATTACTACACCCCAGTTCCTCCTGAGGATCATGAGTATTTCTCTGGAGAAATTAGAGAGGATCCCAGCTCAGGGTCCCCAAAGCTATGGAGCAATACTGGACGGAAAACAACAATAGCCGTCAGCATACTAAAGAGTAAGACCCCACCACCACTACCCTCAGGCTTATATTCCCAGACTGGTAACTGGTGAGATACATCACAGGACACAGTGACTATGCAGACAGAGAACCTCTGAAGTCTTCAAATCCCTCAGGTACCCTACAGGGAAGCCCACCTATAAACAAACCCTACCCATCCTCAGAAAACTTCCAGTGTGACTTTGTGTGCCTGAGTTTCAAAACTGACTGACAATTGAAGAAGGTGCCAATGTGAAAAACAAGAGAAACAAGGGAAAAAAAGAATCCTAAAAAACAGAGCAAGAAAAGCAAAATACCTTCAGACATACTCTATTGTTCTGAGAATAGGCATCGGGCAAACTACAGCCCACAGACATAGTCCAGCCGGGTCTGTGAGCTAAGAGTGGTTTTTACATGTTCAAATGTTGGGAAAAAACTAAATGAAGAATATATATTCTGTGACATGTGAAAATTATATGAAAATCATATTTCAGTGTAATAAATACAGTTTTATTGAAACACAGTCACGATCATTAGTTTATGTATTGTCTGTGGTTGCTTTCGTGTTGCAATGGCAGAATAGTTGTGTACGGCCTGCAGAGCCGAAAATATCTGGCCCTGTATAGAAAAAATTTACTCATCCCTACACTAGAGAAAGAAGAGAAATTATAGTATGCATCAAACAAGAACAGAATGCTATTTTTAAAACTCACCCAGAATAAAAACAAGTTCTGGGGGATAAAAAGTATGGCCACATAAATTAAAAATAAAATGAAAGTATTGGGATATAAAGTTGAGGAAAATATCCCAGAAAGTAAGGCTAAAAACAATAACAACTTAAGAGATACATAATAGCAGAGAAAAAAAATTAGAAATGTAGAGAGTCTCTGAGGTTTAATAGTCTACTGATAGGAATTCTAGAAAGGCAGAACAAGAAAACTGTCGGGAGGAAATTGTCAAAGAAATAAGACAAGAAAACTTTCTACAACTAAGGAACATGCGTCTCCATTTGGAAAGGGCATATTCATTTCCCAGCACAGGGGAAAAACCACACCACGGCACATTTAAAAAACACATTACTCCCTGGTGCTACACCCCACCTCCTCCTACCCTGCCCTGCCCTCCAGAGAAGAGAAGAAAAGGGAAGGGAAGAAATCAACAAATGAAAACAACCTAAGAGATATAGCAATCAAATGCAGTATAAAACCCCGGTTTTAATCCAGATTCAAAAAAACCAGTTGTCTAACAAAAAAGCAAAGGAAAGAGAAAAAGAGAGAGAGAAAATAGTGGAAATAATCACTAACAGTATATTGGATGACATTTAGGAATTTACTGTCAATTTGTGATGAGGGTATTGTGTATTTTTTAAGAGTCCTTCCCTGTGTTTTAGAGATACATGCCGAAATATTTAAAGATGAAATGATATGAGCTCTAGGATCCATTTGAAAACAATCATTGCCATTGTGTTGATAAGCTAGGTGAGGAGTGCATGGGGACACTCTGCTCTCGTATGTGTTTTAAATTTTTCGTCATAGAGTTAAAAATAGTTCAGAGTTTGTAACAAATCAGAATTCCCTCCTAAACTATACTTCCCTAAAATGTGGGGGGACTAGTCCTTAAAAATGGTGTCGGGGCTGCCCTTCTTTGAGCAGAATCTGGTTGATGAGATCTATGGGTTTCTTTATTTCTTCTTGCTCTCCCAGCCAAAGAGATGGGCGTGGTCACTATGGGGCATGGGTCCTGGGCGCTGGGGAGGGTGTCCCCTGACAGGTCTTGGAAGGACAGCAGGGCAGGCTTTGCGCATTTCACAGCCCACTGAGAATTCACAGTTCTCTATTTGTGAACCAAACATGAACTTCTTCGGCTCAGGAGCTCATTTACACTTGGCAGAAGGCAACCTCTCATTGCAAAGCAGGGAAGGGAAGACTTTAAAAGATTTAAAACACAGCTCCAAAGGTTCCTTGGACATCAAATAGCTTTCTTGAAACAAGGTTTTGAGGAGTTAAGAGGAAATCAATCAGAAACATATGGATTAAATCCCCCTTAAAATCCCCATGGGCTTAAAAATGAAGGCGGGGGGTGGGGGGACTAGGCAAATATCTTTTCGGTTTTATCAAACCCCAAGCATTTTAAAAACAGTGCGAGATGGCCGGCAAAGCCAGCATGCAGCTGAGTCCATCCACCACTAATAGCAGGGCTGCAGAGGATACGCCTGAACACGTCAGGAAGGCCAGGCCAAGATGGGGGCTAATTTCTTCTCCATCCAACAAGCGCACGTCTCCCTTCAACATGCAGAGACCTAGGAGCCGAAAACGCCAGCTAGCGTGCCATAAAGTGGTTCTGGTCATTGTAGTCACCCCTTCTCTTAGTGAAGGCACACGACCACATCCAAGGCAGCATCTCCATTTTGTTTTGGTCTCCAACTCCAATTAGAGAAAAAAAAAAAAAACAGTTGCCATTGAGTCAATTCCAACTCATGGCGACCCCATGTGTCAGAGTAGAGCTGTGCTCCATAGGGTTTTCAATGGGTGATTTTTCAGAAGTAGATTACCAGGCCTTTCTTCTGAGGCACATCTGGGTGGACTCGAACATCCAACCTTTCGATTAACAGCCCAGAAAGTTCCCTGTTTGCACCACCCAGGGACTCCCTCCAAAATCCCCCTGTATCTGCCTATGGGGAACCAAAATGTCTCCCACCAGTAGAAAGCAATACAGGCATGCGGCTCTGTGTGCCTGAGATGGGGCCCCTGGCTCAGCTCTAAATAAAACCAAGGCATGTGTCCTTTTAGAATCAAAGTCTTCACTTTAGAAGGAAGCTCTGTGGTAGGGAACCACAGCTCCTTAGAACTGAACAGCTCTTGCTGTCCCCGAAGCCAAATTTCCTCTTAGGACAGATTGGGAAACTGATGCCCGAGGGCAGGAGGAGCCTGCAAGCTGTCACTCAGCAAGATGAGCAGTGACACCAATAATGGCACTCAAAGTCCCGAATTCCCAGGGCACAGGTAGGCTGCATCTCAGCATCCTATGTTGCACAACTCCATGTTGCTATGATGCTCAACAGGTTTCAGTGGAGCTTCTAGACTAAGATGCGGTAAGAAGAAAGGCCTGGCAATCTACTCCCAAAAATTAGCCAATGAAAACCCTATGGATCAGAACACCCTAGATCATGATTCCTAGAATCTTTGCAGAGGGTGTGCCCTGAGATTGTGCAAAAAATGCACTGTTGTGTCCAACAGATTTTCAGAATAGCACTAGCTCTCACCTTTACTCGGTGAGTGCTATCTAAAGGGTAGCACTCATTCCATCTGCATTTATTGAGTACCTCCAAAAGAGGTGCATGAATAAGGAAGACCGAAGAAGAATGGGTGCATTTGAATTATGGTGTTGGTGAAGAATACTGAATGTCCCACGGACTGCCATAACAAATCCGTCTTGGAAGAAGTACAGCCAGAAAGCTCCTTAATAGCAAGGATGGTGAGACTAAGTCTCACACACTTTGAACAAATTATCAGGAGGGATCAGTACCTGGAGAAGGACATCATGCTTGGTAAACTAGAGGGTCAGCAAAAAAGACCAAGACCCTCAATGAGATGAATTAACACAGTGGCTACAACAATAGGCTCAAACATAGTGATGATTGCGAGAATGGTACGGGACCAGGCAGTGCTTCATTCTGTTGTACGTAGGGTGTGAGTCAGAACTGACTCGATGGAATGAGGTTGGTGTCAGTAAGAAGATGGACCGACTCTAGAGCCTAACTGCCTGGGCTCATGTCCAAGCTCTACCACCTGAAGCTACATGAGGCCGGGCACGTGCCCTAACCCCTCTGTGCCTGGTTTGCTCTTGGTAGATGAGAATAATAATAGCCCCCGTCTCAGAGGATTGTGGGGAATTGCATGAATTTAGACATATGTGAGGCATTGGGGCCTCAGTGGTAGAATTCTCACCTTCCGTGCAGGAGACGTGGGTTCGATTCCAGCCAATGCACCTCATGCACAGCCACCACCCATCTGTCAGTCGAGGTTCGTGTGTTGATATGATGCTTAACAGATTTCAGCGGAGTTTCCACACTAAGATTAGGAAGAAAGGCTTAGTGGCCTCCTTCCGGAAATCAGCCAATGAAAACCCTACGGATCACAACGGTCCCGTTCGAAACTGATCATGGGGATGGCACAGGACCAGGCAGTGTTTCATTCCGTTGTGCATGGGGTTGCCCTGAGTCGGGACCAACTCAACAGCAGCTAACAACAAGAAGACACGTAAGGTTCTTCGAGCAGTTTTGACCCAGAGCAAGCTTTCGATCAATGCTTGCTGCTGTTATCATGACCCTGTGCCAGGATCTGCAGATAAGAGGACCCACTTCATGTAATCCTCAGCACTGCCTTGGTGCTGCTGTTCGCTCATTTGAGAGCTGAGAGACCTGAGGCTCCAAGAGAGTGAACAACTGGCTGACGAGGAGCAAAGCCAGACTCCCCGTCCAGATAGGGCTGCCTCCGGGCCACCTCGAGCCTAGGAGGTGCATCGTCTTCCAGGCAAAGCTGCCCCACACAAGGGGCACAGCTTGGCAAGCAAAGGGTGGTTGATTTTCAAGCTGTACCACCGAACACCATGGCCCTGCCCAGTCCAGAGCCACTGTGGCTGGGAGCTGAGCACTAGGATAAGAGGAAGGAGGCACCAATTCCAGCTCCATGTCAAAAGCCCTATTCTGAGTTCCAACCCCAGCTCAGCCCCCTCCGAGCTAGGTGCCTTGAGCAAGTCATTCCCTGAGCCTTAGTTGCCCCCTCTGTGAAGTGGCATCATGTTAGTACCTACATCACAGGGTTGGGAAAAATAAATGACAGAGACTGTGATGCTCTCACTTGGCCGAGGTCCCAGTACATGCTAATTGCCTGATAATTGTGAGTGCTTGTGATTATGTGGTCGCTTGTCCAAGCGTCAGCCTCCGATTCCAGAGGTACAAAACATCTCCACCACACAGCCACCATGCCAATGCATGTCCTTCCTACAGTTGCTCTCCGCTGAGTAGCTGGGTACTCATGCTGGTGCTTCCCAGGACATGTCCAGCATCTGGGCCCAGAACGTGAAGCAATAAAGAAATGTCATTGCCCTGACGGTTTGCCTTCTACCACCTGTCCATCATTGGAGGCTTGCATGCTGTTATGATGCTGAACAGATTTCAGTGAGCTTCCGGACCAAGACTGACTAGGAAGAAAGGCCTGGCAATCTCCTTCCAAAAATCAGATAATGAAAACATTATGGAGCACAACAGTGATTTGCAACCGATCATGGGGATGGTGCAGGATCAGACAGTGCTTCATTCTGTTGTGCATGAGGTCGCATGAGTCGGGGACCCTGACAGCAGCTCACAACAACATGTCATGCTTCAAGATTTGATACTGAACAAAACACTGCAATTCTAAGATTTCGCCAACGATCAGGTCACATAAGCAGATAATGTGTTCAGCCCAGTGTGATGGATGTGGACTTCACCTTCAGGAGCCTTAGTTTTCTCATCTGCAAACTGGAGTTAATGATACCTGCTTCAAAAGGGTAGTGCCAAGAACACAGTAAGTGCTCAACAAATAGTGATGCATATTAGCACCACAGGAGACTGGAGACTCTATCCTCAGCCCCAATCCTGTTTCACATTCAAAGCCAAGAAAACTGTAAGTTCAAACCATACCAAGAGGCAAAGGATGAGTCCATCCCCTGGGCTTGCTTAAGATGAAAAGAATCACTCCACTCAGTCAAGATCACAAGTCTATTACATTTTTAAAACCCAATGAGGGGGCCTCGGCCCTTTGAAGCCAACGTAAATACAACTGTTTAACAGTTTATGTTAACCATCCAATGGGACCCGAGTTGCTTAAATGGGGTCACATTGCCAGCAATCTCTGTTCGCGACATGGTATTTGTTAGAAATCAGGATTTTACTGAACTCCGTGTCTTGTGGTCGCCACCGCTTTGTTTCCTAACAGGGCTGTCTTTATGGGAGTTTTCTTTGGCTTACCAATAGAAGGGTAACAGATTCCTTTTGAAGTTTTTTATTGATGAATGTGCCGCTATAAATAACTCTTGGTGGCCGCCGCCCCATCTCTGGAGCTGACTCTGGAATAATAGTAGCAGTGGGAATGGAGGGCAATTTACGGCAGCGTGTCATGAAATAGTTTAATGGGCTTCATACTGTTTAACTTAATCTTTACAGATGTAAAAACAGAAATACAATTATTTTAACAACTATTATTACATATTGCTTTGCTAATGAAAACAAAGGCTTGGGAAGCACTTTGAGACACTGATTTAAGAATGTAGGCTATGGTTATGAAACAGAGAGGAGGAGAGGGTGCTGGGGTGCTGGCTAGGATCCCACTCGATCCAAGGATTGGTCCAGAGTCAACGTCTCTTCCTGCCCAACTTTACAACATACACACCACATACACACACACACCACACACCACACATATGTACAACCACACACCACACATATGTACAACCACACACCATACACACAACCACACACATATACAACCACAAACACATACAACCACACACAACCATATACAACTACACACACCCAAATACAGCCACACTCATACACAACTGCACAGAATATAACCATACACGATACAACCACACACATACATGACCACGTACACACACATACAACCACATACACACAAAACAACATATACACATACAACCACACACACATACACGTATACAACCATACACAATACAACCACACACAACACACACACCGTATACACATATAACCACACACATACCCCACACACACCCCACACACATACAATTATTTTATACACACAACCAAACGCACATATATAACCACACACACAACTACACACACACACAACCACGCATGCACATACGACCATACACACATGCAACTACACACCCACATACACACACACACATATGCAACCACACACACACACATACACTCACACATACACCATGATCACGTGGTCACAGAGTGCAGTTCCTCGCAGGGTGACTTCAGGCTCAGCTCTGTGGTGTGAATTACGGGGGCTGTGGAAATTTTCTGTTGCTGGGAAAGAGAGCCGCTTGCTCTTAATGGGGCTCAAGGAGTTTTCCTGTTTCTCACAGTCCCTGGCCGCCACCGCCTCCTTGTTCCTGTTCCACCCCTCCACCACCACAACTCTGGCTTCTACAAGCATCCTCCCGGCCAGAACACCCTGGAAAACCTAGGAACCCAGAGGTCACCTGCACCTTGTGGGTTCACTCATCCCTTTGGGAAGTCACAGATATCAGGAGCCGAGCCCCTGGGTCTCGTGTGCCGGGGGGGTGAAGCCATCCCTCCTCTTTGATTCTTCAAGAAGTTCTCGCCTCCAGAGGCTCTTCTGAGCTGAGAAATGCTATTCGGGTGGCATTCTTCTTGTGAGCTGCGGCCTCAGCCTGTCACACTGGGGACTGTGAGCCAGGAGCCCCCACTCGCCCCTAATGTTATGATTCTGTGCCTCTGGGCACTTCATGGCTCCTCCTGGGTCCTCGGGTGTTGTCATTAGTAAATGCGGAGGTTGCCCAAGTTCTGAATCATCTGAGAAATAACAGGATTGAGCAAAGACCAGCCAAAAGCTTTATTTTAAAAGCTCAGTTGGAGGCTGTGGCTTGTACCTCTGGCAAGTGGGCAACAGATTTGCCCCCTAGTCCACAGCAGACCCAGACCACCCCAGAACCCCACATTGTGAAGGTGGGGGTGGGGGACAGACCCTTAGAAAACCTACAGCCAGGAGGAGCAAAATAGAAGGGTTGTCCCCTGAGGGCAGCTCAGTCCCAAGGGGGAAAACGGCAGGGTGGGCCCAGGATGAGGTCCCTGGGTGAGGTGATGCAAACGGTTTGCACTTGACTACCAATCTAAAGGTTGGTGGCTCGAACCCATCCAGCAACACCATGGAAGAAAGTTCTGGCAATCTGCTTCCATAAATACAACAGCCAAGAAAACCTTATGAAGCGTTCTACTCTGTAACACATGGGGTCGCTATGAGTCAGAACTCACTGGACGGCAGTGGATTGGTTTGGTTTGAGCTCAGGATGGAGTCCCTGAGTGGCACATTCAGCTGCTAGCCAAAAGATTAGAGGTTTGAACCCATCCAGATGCACTTTGGAAGAAAAGCCTGGCAATTTACTTCTGAAAAGTCATAGCCACTGAAAATTCTATGGAGCAGTTCTACTCTGACACACATGGGGTCACCATGAGTTGGAGTCAACTCAAGAGCAGTTGGTACTGGGGGCACAGGATGCCAGGCGAACTCTACCTCCATTTATCCATCATCTAAGCCCTGACACCACCCCTTGGGCTGAGTGAGGAAAGGAGTGGCCATGGAAAAAAACTTGAGGAGGGGAAGAAACTGTTTTCGTCAAATCGTGCATCCATTTACAAATACTTATTGAGGGTCTGTCATGCGCCAAGTACTTGGTAATGGTAAGCTGGGTAACTGTCACTCTACAGGACATCAGGCATCAAGGAAAATTGAATCCCATGATAAACAGTGTCTGGGTGCCTACTGTGTGGCAGGTGCTATGCTAAGTGCTGCAGAAAAAAAGGAGAGCAACAAAAAAATGATATAATCTTTGCCTTCACAGGGCTTATTGAGTAGCCGGGGAGATAAGCTTGAAACATCATTGGGCAAACAATTATTTAATTGCAGTTGTGATGAGTATGATGAAGGACTGCAGGTTTCCTAAAAATTATGTAGGAGGACTAGTCTACAGGAGTAGTAGCCTACATGAACCATGGTCTCATCTACCCTGAGACCAAAAGAACTAGATGGTGCCCAGCTGCCACTACTGATTGTTCTGATTAGGGCCACAATAGATGGACCCTGATAGAACAGGAGAAGAACATAGAACAGAACTCAAATTCTTAAAAAGGCCAGACTTACTGGACCTGTTAAGACTGGAAGAACCCCCTAGACTATAGCCCTGAGATACGGTCTTAGTCATCTAGTGCTGCTATAACAGAAATACCACAAGCAGATGGCTTTAACAAATAGAAATTTATTTCTTCAAGGCAAAGTAGGCTAAAAGTCCAAATTCAGGGCATCAGCTCCAGGGGAAGACTTTGTCTCTTTGTTGGCCTTCTCATCAACGTTCCCCTGGACTAGGAGCTTCTCCGCACAGGGACCCCAGGTCCAAAGGACGTGCTCTGCTCCCAGCACTGATTTCTTGGTGGTATGAGGTCCACCTCTCTCTCTGCTCGCTTCTGTCTTTTACATCTCAAGAGATTGCCTCAGGACACAATCCAATCTTGTAGGCTGAGTCCTGCCTTACTAACACAACTACTGCCCATTCTCCCTGGTTAACACCACAGAGGCAGGATTTACAGCATACAGGAAAATCACAGAATACTGGGAATCATGGCCCAGCCAAACTGATACACACACTTTTTGGGGGACATAATTCAATCCATGACAGATATCCTTTAAGCTTTGAAATGAAATTACTCCCTGAGGTCACCTTTCAGCTAAATAACAGAATAGCTCATAAAGTAAATAATACCACCCATAAGTACTGTGTCCTTTAAAAAATCATCTATATGAGATCAAACAGTCAACATTTACTCTAAAGCAAAGATGAGAAGGTAAGGGTGGGCAGGGAAACTAGATTGATGGAAACGAAACAACCAAAATGGAAATAATGAGAATGTTGACACACTGTGAAAAAATGTAACCAATGTTTCTGAAAATTTGTATAGAAATTGTTAAATGGGACCCTAATCTGCTGTGTAAACTTTCACTGAAAACATAATAAAATATTATTTAAAAAATTACTTGAGAGGGTAACCAAAAATAGTCTGAAGCTATACTCTCTGATGTGGAAGCCACTAGGTGTATGTCCCTCTTGAGCATGTGAAATGTGGCTTGCCTAAATTGAAAGGTGCTGTAAGCACAAAAGACACACCAGATTTCAAAGACTTAGTACCAAGAAAATATAAAATATCTCACTAATAGTTTTTATAATGATTTCATGTTAAAATGATAATGTTTTTGATATGTGGGACAAAATAAATTATTAAAATTAAATTTGCCAATTTCTTTTTACTTTTTTAAATGCAGCTACTAAAAACTGTTAAATTATTATTTTTTTGGCTCTCGTATTTCTGTTCGACAGTGCTGGTCTAGAGGGTCAAAAAAGGCGTCCCTGATTAAGAGGCACTATGTGGCTCTTTAGCTTAATAATCCCAGAGCTCTTGACCTTGTCACAGGAAGATGAGAAGATGACGGAGACTTGGCTGTGCCATTACCTCCTTTCTTTGGATGCTGAGATTTCACACAGAGGGATTATACAGGGTTCCTATACCTGGGTACTACGGACATTTTGGGTCAGATGATTCTTTGTGGTGGGGGCTGTCCTGTGCACTATGCGTGTGCCCACTAGATACCAGTAGCATCCCTCCACCAGTTCTGACAACTGAAAATGTCTTCAGAAATTGCCAAACGTCCCCTGGGGGGTAAAACCATCCCCAGCTGACAACCGCTGTGCTAGGTCAATGTTGGACCTATAAGATTAGTGGATCTCAACCATGACTACAGTAGAATCACCAGGTAAGCATGGATCCACCCAGACCAAATACATCAGCATCTCTGTGATTGGAGTCCAAGCACCATACTTTTTAAGCTCCCTAGATAGTGCTGATGTGCATCCAGGGTTGAGGACCTCTGTATAGGATGCTGTTTGGTAGGAGGATGTGTTTCCTTTCACTTTATGAGGTGAGCAGATAAGTGTTTACCCTATATGCCCACTACCTTCACGCCTGGTTAGATGATACAGAAGAGTGGCTAACAGCTCTAACGATAAGTACATCTGGGTACGCTACTTTGCCAAGGACTAACTATGTGGCCTTAGAACCTGCTAGTAAAATGTCACTAGTAAAGTGGACATAATAGCACCCACCTTCTAGGTTTGTTTAAAGGTTAAAGAGATCATGCACATAAAGGCCTCAGCACAGAGCTTAACACATGGCAAGTGCTCAATAATTGTTGACCATCATTATGACCATAATCATCATCATCAGCATCACCACCATCATCACCATCATCATCAGCATCACCACCATCATCACTATCAACATCAGCATCACTATCACCATCATCAACATCAACATCACCACTACCATCATCATCACCACCATCATCATCGCCATTGTCATTGTCACCACTGTTGCCATCATCGTCATACCATTATTAATTGTCTCCTCTGCTATAGGCACTGTGTGGGCAAGGCCTTCAGCTCATTCACTGCTGTATACATAGTAGGGTTCATGGCATGTGGTCAGTGTTCAGTAAGAATAAACCACACTGGGTTTTAACGCATTGGGCATCCCAAAGATCAACACAAGTTTTGCTTCATGCACTCATTCAACAACTCTGCGTTGGGCACCTTTCAGAAAGCAGGTCCTGACCAGGTGCTGGGGATAAAAAGACAAAGAATTCCCAGTCTCTGCTCAGCTCTGATTGGAGGAGACAAACATATAAAGAGCTTCCACTAACCCTTTAGGTTTGGGGTTAGAAATCACTTCCTTGCACAGTGACCAATCATCCCAGCTAGCCCAGGACAGAGAGGTTTCCCGAGATGCAGACTTGTCAGTGCTAAACCCAAAAGCATCCCAGGCAAATTGGGATGAGTTGGTGACTCTCCTTCCCTGGTCCCTCAAGACTGGGATCAGGAGACCTCATAACTGCTCCCATAGAATGCTGCTCCTCACAAGAGGTGGTGTGTACTGCAGTGGTTAATAGTAATGTGCCAGAGCCAGAGAATCTGAATCCAAATCCCATCTCTGCCCCTTAGCAACTTCTGGACCTTGGGGAAGTGACTAAGCACTCTAAACCTCAGTTACGTCACCTGCAATGAGGGAAAGCAATAGTCCCTACCTCATAGGGACTCGGGAAAAGTACTTAGAAAAGTCTCTAGCAGAGAACAAGTACTCTGCAAATATGAAAATTAGTATTAGTCCCTCATGGAACATATCACTGTCTTATTGGCTAAGGTTTTCACTGCAAACTCTTGCTCATTTACACAGTTTTACGAAGGGATGTCCTTTCCAAGTGCTGCAAAACACTGTATGTTTCTTTGCACCATCCTGTGCTCCAGGCTGAGCCTCTGGGAGTGGTCTCCCTCACTAGACAGCAGTGCTAAAGACAAGGAGGGGCCGCAGCTTGTTCCAAGGTCAGCTGACTGACTTCAGATTAGGAAGTGGCCATCATGGCTGCAGGCTCCAGGGCCACTTCCACAGTCCAAGCAGCAATGCAGGTACCCCATGTCCTTTTCTTTGCCCACCTGGATCCCTGGGGAATCCAAGAACTACACCAGCACATCTGGGTGTGGACCCACCTTAGCAGCAAGGGACACAGAGGAGAGTAGAGGCTTCTTTCTTTTTTTGTTTTATATTGGGAAGACAGGATTTAGAGCATAGTAACCCAGAGGCTCCTTGGAAGAAAGATCTGGCAATCTACTTATGAAAAACCATCCATTGAAAACGCAATGAAGCACAGTTCTACTCTGACTCACATGGAGTTGCCATGAGTCACAGTTGATGCCATGGCAACTGTTTTTTTTGTTGTTGTTGTTGTTGTTTGTTTGTTTGTTTTTATCTCTCAGAAAGTGGAAAGTGTTTAAAAGACTTTGAATAACCATAAATGTCAATAATCCATTATACAATGCTGTCAGTTTACTTCTCCAGGTGTTCCCACCGGAATATAAGCCCCGTGAGGGCAGGACCTGGGTCTGGTTCATTTATATATCCCTAAGGCTGCTAAGTGAAGAACTGGTTGTTCAAATATACCCAGAGGCACCTGGGAAGAAAGGCCTGGTGATCTACTTCTGAAAAATCAGTCATTGCAAACCCTATGGAGCACAGTTCTACTCCAACATACATGGGGTCACCATGATTCAGAATAGACTTGATGGCAACTGGTTACTGGCTAAGGTGTATCACAGGCCTGCCACTTAATGGGTTCTCACTGTTCAGTGGAGAAATGACAACATTCCTTCTGATTAAGAAAGCCACTTGGTACATGGCATGCTTATCATCATGGAAAAAGCACAAAACTTCCTACCCCTGTATGCATATCCCTAAATGCATTTGCTTCCTTCACCCTGGCCTGAGGCGTGTTTTGACATTTGTGAAACTCGAATGTGTGCAAGCCTAGAAGATAGTAAGACAGGCAGTGGGTGCTTTAGGAACAGTTGGCCTTGATTTCCAGTTCTGGCTCTTCCTCACTATGTTCTCTCAGTCCAGACACTTCCTCCCCCACCACAACTTCAGATACATCATTTATCAACTGGGAGACTCTAGCCAACCTCACAGGGTTGTTGAAAAGATTAAATAAGATGATATGTGGCAAAAATTATAAGTTCAGTACTTTTCACTTCCCCCAAGAGTATGCTCTTTACACACGCTGTGCAAAGAGAGGTAAAGACATATGCCCTGATTAATGTCCACAGCTTGTCTGATTCATTCGCCCCCTTGAGCCTACTCTTTTGTTTCTTCTTGCCAATCGGTTTTTCTGAATAATCAGGGCACTTGACCTCAAGCCTTCCCTTACTGACGTCTGAAGCACTGGTTCTCACATTCAGCTACACACTAGAATCATTCCGGGAGGTTTTTAAATACCCAGGCCCAGGCCTCACTGCAGGCTAATATGATCAGCATCTCTGGGGTTGTGATCCAACCATTGGTATACTTTAATGGCCCCCTGATCATTCCAGCGCTTAGCCAAGGTAGAGAACCACTGGTCTAAACAGACAACAAAAGCCGTGTTTCTAATGGGTGGTTATTTCTGTAACTGCTGGAAGAAAGGAAACCAGCATGAAAACTAAATGTAGATTCTGGCATGGCCAGGTGGAGAAGTCTACAGGCTTTCTCATTACTGAAGGAAAGCCAAATGGCTGACTGGATCTGTTTGCTAGGGGACCTTCTATCGGGGTCTCCTTCCCAACGCCCTGCTCCAAGTATCTCAGCAGGAGCTCAGAAAGGACCAGTGCTGGGAGTGCTGCACCCTGGACTCCAGGACTAATCCTGAAACTGACCAGCTGTGTGCCTTTGGACAAGCCACCTAACCTCTCTCAATGTGTGTGCGTGGGTGTGTGTGTGCGTGTGGGTGTGAAAAGTGGAGATAATGGTAATGCCTACCTCATGTGAGCTTTGTTTAAATTAAATTAAATGTAAAAAATAACTGTCTTTCACCTCCCTGTACATTTCTTTGCCCCTTCCAGTGAACCTGTAATTATTTCAAAGTAAGAAGCTTTAATTAATAAATAAATAAACCTCTTTTCCTCTTCTCTCTCTGTTGCCAGGTTGTCAGCAAATAAAGTGTGAAGTTTGTGCCTTGGAGTTCTCTGTTCCCAGCACTCTCTACATGTGCACTGCACAGGACGTGTTGATATGCTCTTTGGTGATGATATTGATGACAATGGTGATGATGTTAGTGGTGATGGTGGTAATAGTGGTGATGATGGTGGTGATGGTGGTGGTGGTGGGGGTGATGATGATGATAGCGATGATGGTGATGATGATGATGGTGATAGTAGTGATGACGATAGTGGTGATGGTGGTGACGGTGGTGATAGTGGTGATGATGGTGGTGGTCATGATGATGATAGTGGTAATGGTGATAATGGTGATGATACTGATGGTGATGGTGATGATGACCAAAGTGGTGATGGTGATGATGGTGATGGTGGCGGTAGTAACACTGATGAAGTCAAAACCAATATAGAGGGGAAATATACACTTTTTAAATATATAGAAAATGATGGTGATGATGATGGTCATGATGGTGGTCATGATGGTCAAGATGATGATGGTGGTGGCAACATCAATGAAAAAACAATTTAGAGGGATATATATATGTATATATATATATATGTTTCTCAATGCATAGAAAGACTGGAAAGAAATACCAAAATACATTGGAAAAATTGACAATTATCTCTTGGAAGTAGGATTACTGATGATTACAGAATTACAGGTAATTCTGGTTATGGGATTAAAGCTTGTTCCCTTTGAATACTTTCCTAAATGTTCCACATTTCTTACAGGAACACATCTAACTTTTATTTTTTTATTACTGTGCTTTAGATGAAGGTTTTCAGAACAAACTAGCTTCTCATTAAATACACTGTTTTGTGACATTGGTTACCAACCCCACGACATGTCAACATTTTCCTCTTCTCGACTTTGGGTTCCCTATTACCAGCTTTACTGTCCCCTCCTGCCTTCTACTTCTTGCCCCTGGGCTGGTGTGCACCTTTAATCTCCTTTGGTTTTATCGGCCTGTCTAATCTTTGGCTGAAGGATGTACCTCAGGAGTGACTTCATTACTGAGCTAAAAGGGTGTCTGGGGGCCATACTCTCAGAGTTTCTCCAGTCTCTGTCAGTCCAGTAAGGCTGGTCTTTTTTTGTGAGGTAGAATTTTGTTCTACACTTTTCTCCAGCTCTGTCTGGGACCCTCTATTGTGATCCCTGTTAGAGAAGTCAGTGGTGGTAGCTGGGCACCATCTAGTTGTGCTGGACTCAGTCTGGTAGAGGCTGTGGTAGTAACACATCTAATTTTTATCGTGGATGTGTTAGTGGAGGGCAACTCTTCACAAAGAAAAAGAAAAGGACAATGTAGGTCATGAAGAGAAGCTAAGTCTATTTTGACCAAGCGTAAATTGTATACAAATACGGATAAAACAAAAGAAAGAATAAGAGATGTGCAAACTGCTCCACACTTCCCTTTGCCCCTACAAATCCACCCAATGGCTTTTATCCCTTGTTAAGGTGGTTCTCAACCCTGGCTGCACAGGAGAATCTCATCAAAATACCAAAATCGGGGCCCACTTCAGGCCAGTTGAATCACAGTCTCTGGGGCTAAGACATAGGCGCTGGTGGAGTTTCAAAGCTGGCCAGGTGATCCTCATACACACAGAGGCCTGGAACCACTGCCTCCTTGGCTTGTTCTCGTCACCTGTGGATGTCTTAATGGACACCCTAAATAAACAGCAGAGACAAGAAAGAAAACGTACTGGAAATAGATTTATTTCTCTTAGTCGACACTTCCTTGTGTTACTCAGTGGCCTTTATTTAGATACTGTTGTTAGGTGCTGATGAGTTGATTTTTGACTATTTATGGGAGCAGATCTCCAGGTCTTTCTCCAGCCTCTGAGTGGGTCTCCAGCCTTTGCAATTAGCAGCCCAATGCTTAACTCCCAACCCCATCCTGGCCCTATAACCTCAGTAGATGCATTCCACCCAGTGAGGCTAAGGAGGAATCCTGCCCAGCATGCACTGGGTACCAGCAAGTGCCCTCTGCAGTGACCAGCCTTATACTATTCATCATCCATCCCGTATCATGCATGCAAGAGATCGCAATGCAGGCTTCAAGTCCAAATATGTGGGAAAGTTTATTTATTTCTCCAAAACATTCCTGATTTGTAATGTGCTTTCTAAAAATGTTCTAGCTGACCAAGCCCCTGCTATATTTAGCCACAGCATTTAAAAGAAATGTTCTTTACACTTTATAAGGCGGGCTCGGAGACACAAGAGTTTAGGGAAAACTGCTCCTGGGGCCTGGTCCCTCTCCCCCCAGGAAAGAGATGAAGCCAGCCTTCGGTCTATAGCAATATGGTCTTAGTGCAGAAAGGAAGAGCTTCACTCATTCCCAAGACCCTTGGGTTCACAACGGCCAGACAGCCAGCCCCAGGGAGGTCGCTTCTCAGCTCCTTGTTCTGCGTGAGCAAAGCAAGGGAGCGCCAAGGGAGGTTTGCTCTCCAGCCTGTGAAAACCATCTCTCCGATGGTTTTCCCATCCTCCTCGGCCTGTGTCACAGCTTGTTTTGCTTTTGGTTTCATGTTCAAACAGTTGGATCATCTCAAGAGACGAAACATGGCAACAAAGAGATGAAAATAGGCCCCAGCCTACCCGGGAGGGGGAACCCAAGGAGTCAGCCCACCAGGAGTCTTCTGTTTCCTACTGGATTCCTAACGTGAGCAGAATTGCCAGCTCATGTTTTTCTTTCAGAACTAAGATGTCACAAATGGACTCAAAACAAACACGTTTCATTTAGACGCTATCTCTGTATACAGAAATCAGACCTAGCGTTTCCTGAGTGTTTTCTGAGTGCCAGGTATTTTACACACACGAACTAATTTAACTCTAACAACACCCCTATGGAGGAGGCGTTCCCATCACTTCCATTTTACAGATGAGAGCCTCGGCAGATTTATAGCCATCATTTAATTTACAGCTTTATGAGGCAGTTACTAATCTTATCCCTGCTTTTACAAATGAGAAAAGTTAAGGCACAGAAGAGTTAGGACACACGCCCAAGATCACACAGCAAGTAAAGGCAGAGCTGGGTTACTAATCTCTGTCTGGTGGGCTCCAAGGCCTTAACATGAAATTACCAAAGGGTAAACCAAACCGAATCTGTTTCCTTAGAATCAATTCCGACTCACAGTGACCCTATAGGATAGATGAGAACTGCCCCATAGGGTTTCCTAGGCTGTAATCTTCACAAAAGCAGATTGCCCACATCTTTCTCTTGTGGAGCAGCTAGTGGGTTCAAACTACCGACATTTTGGTTAGTAGCCAAGCGCTTAACCACTGTCCCACCAAGACTCCTTTTAACCTGGCCACTCCTCCATAAATAGTTTCTCCATTGATCCATTGATCCATCCAAGTAGGCTTTTATTTCTGGCTAGAACCCTGACTAATTCTGATACTTAATGGAAAAGGAAGTCAAGACCGAATCTCTGCCCCCAAGGCCTCCCCTTCCCTTCCACCAGTGTACACAAAGATACCCTTGGTTGACTAGTTGACTGTGTACCTCCCGGGGCTTATGACAGGCCCCCTCCACACTCCACACCCCTCTAACCATCCCCAAGGGGGAGAGCCAAATTTGCACTTGGTCCCATTTGTACACTGTGGTGTACACCCTTGGCTTGAATCCACATCTGGCCTTCAAGCCACACATTTGATTTGGCCAGTGTAATCAACGTTTGGATGTCATTAGAAGGGACAACTTCCTCCCAGGTCCACCTGGGCCCCACCACTTCCTGTGGCCTCTCTCCAGGTCACTGCCCACATCCATGGTGTCTGCCTGACTCTGGACCAGAGTTGGCCTCTGGATAAGGACAGCAGAGTAGGGTAGAGAAGCGATCATTTGGCTCTTCAGATAAATGTTTAAAACTGATTTACATGTGGATCAAATAATTTTATTCCACTTTTCCAAAAACCCATGCTATTTTTAGTGATGCACTTTGCTTATTACCACTTGTATTATAAATAAGAATTTTGACTGTATGATACACCCCAGTTTCACGAAAGCAAGATGTCAGCCATCTGGAGTTGGGATGTGCACAAAGTCATGGCCCCCACTTGGAGGTGCAACCAGTCACTAGAAGGGTCACCCACTTGAGTGAGGTGAACATTAGCCGACTCAAGTCTGGGTAGACGGGCTCTGGCCTTCAGCTGGAGCAATCACGTCATAGATGGCTGGTTCTTTAGCCCACACACGGACACATACTGGCCACTCTGTTTAAAGTGATAGACACCACACATGGAAACCCTTTCAGACCAGCACGTTTCCCTAAACATGGCTAAATACATCCTATTCCAGTTCTCAAAAATCATATGGGGCATTTGAGACCCGGGAGGCCATTAGCTTCTACAAGAGCCACAAGTAGCAAGCCCACACAAAGCAAAATTGCCCTTTCAAAGTTCTCTGTTCTTGTAAAAGTCATGGAAGTCAAGTTCTCAATGCTGGTATGCCTTCCAAGTATCTTTTTAAATTCGTTGTTCGTTTCACTATAATAATGCAAATAATAAGTGTTCTTTGCCTAGAACTACAAAGATAACAAAAATCTTTCAAAAGATACTTATACTTGGGTTAATCTGAAATAGTTCAGCAGTTGACCTAAGTTCATCTGTCCCACCGACATGCAAAAAGATGAATTTCTGAGCACTCATGTGTACAGAATGTGGATATATTTATCACATATGCACACAAACATATATCATTATAAATGTACCTGCCCTATTCCCCATTACCATCTGTGTACTCATATGTCTGTGTGTGTATTTGTGTAATTAGGGCTTGAAGCAAAGAGGATTTTCAGAAAACTGAATCTATTCCCTTTGTTTAGATGAGAGAAAAGAGACGTTCCTTCAGATTGCATAAAAGTAGAATTTCGTGGTTGTTTCTGGTTTACCCCAAGTACAGCTGAGATTTTGTTTTAATTAAGAGTAAGAACCATTTCTTAGTCTCATTGATCCATAATTTTGAGCCAATAATTAAATTTAGAATCATTAAAAAAGGTATTTGGGTTACTAAGACCCAAAGCCTCCTTTTTCTTCAATAGTAAGGAACACATATGGAATTGTATAGATCCCATAGAAAATGACCTCTGCTGTCCATTTCTCTTAGCTTCCCAAACCAGATGAAAGGGGGGATCAGACAACAGAATTTCTCCTTGTGCACATATAAACACACTTAACCAAGCATATACATACTTCTGCATTGTGTCTGTGTTATACCAAAAAAAAAGTTTATACTATACCTTTTGGAACTGTAACTTTAAAATACTATGCTTTTAAAATAGCAGTATTAAATCATCGGCTGCTCTAGAAAATAGCCATCAAAAAATTAACAAAATACACAAGACAGCAAAGCAAACACAAAAAGGAAAAATTAAAACAGCACAATTACCAATTTTCCTTTCTGCCATTGAGGCAGTGCCCACAGGCCCTCATGCAGCTGGTCCCTTCTCCTTCCATCTGAGGACCTGCCCCCCTCAGAAGCCTGGGCCCCTGAGAGGCTGACATGATTCCCAAGTATAATCCCAGTCTCCTCTTTCTTATTACACTGTTTGTTTATTTCCCCCAGTGATCCAGTGAACCAGGCAGGGAGAGGTTAATGAAAACCCAACTTTATTCACAGAGGCTGGGAGTTTGGGATAACAAAATATCCAATGACAGCCCTTCCACCCTGTTTTCAGTTCATTTCAGTTTGCCTGGATCTCAGCAAGGTGGCCTCCTCAAAATCCCTAAAACCAAGGACCCTTTGCAGTTCCCCCAGAGTCTTCCCACTAGCCAGGTAGAACCCAGTCCTGTAAATGTTTCTGGGTCTGTAGCTCCTGGATCAGCATGGTCTTAAGAATGAGTTTCCAGAAAGTCAACTCTGTGCCTACTATCTATCATTAAACAATTCCACTTGCCTGAAATGTCTTTTCCAATATTATTAACCAACCAAAACCAAACCAGTTGTCATTAAATTGATTCTGACTCATGGCAACCCCACATGTGTCAGAGTAGAACTGCTGCACAGGGCTCTCAAGGCTGTGATCTTTTTGGAAGCATATCACCAGGCCTTTCTTCTGTGGTATCTCTAAGTGTGTTCCAACCTCCAACCATTTTGTTAGTAGTCAAGCTACTAACCAACAGGCCCTATTGATTTAAAGTTTGTACTAATTTGTATACAAATCTTGGAAATTATTCTGAAAGTTATTTTGAAGACCCCCCTCAATCTACCCCCAAGAATTTGTGACTTTTTGTATCTTGCCTGCACCAGATAAAATAAAATTTACCTGGAGGTTTAAACCCGTTGCTGTCGAGTCGATTCGGACTCATAGCGACCCTATAGGACAGAGTAGAACTGCCCATAGGGTTTCCAAGGAGCGGCTGGTGAATCTGAACTGCCAACCTTTTGGTTAGCAACCCTAGCCCTTAACCACTATGCCACTGGCATTTCCACTTGGAGGTTTAGGAAGTCAAATCTCAGAATCCCCATGATAACCCAAATACAGACACCGTAAGAGGTCCGGTGCATTTCCAAAGTGTTCCAAGTTGAACTGGGCTGTAAAAATCTCAATTTTCTTAACCAGATCCTTGTTACTCCCTCTCCACCCTCCTGCAGACTTCCAGCCATTTAGTTAAGGTGTTTATTTAACTGCAGGCTTCAGGCCTGCCAGGTGGGGGCTTGGAGGGAGGAGCTGGTGGTGGGCTGGGGATCCGGTAGGCTGAGGATGTCTGAAAGAACCCTCCCATCAAACCTCTGCTCTTTGGGGTCCAGAGAGGCCCCTCTAGCCAACACCGGCAGATCCCTCACCCTTCCAGGCACTAACCCATCCCTCTCTCCATCTG
The DNA here is from genome assembly GCA_030035585.1 of Dugong dugon. Classification (NCBI taxonomy): domain Eukaryota; kingdom Metazoa; phylum Chordata; class Mammalia; order Sirenia; family Dugongidae; genus Dugong; species Dugong dugon. Next base: position 33,014,298 of record CM057478.1, read on the forward strand.
CTTTCTGTTTGTTTGTTTCACCAAACTTGTTTGATTAAAAGTAGTCCTTAGCTACATATATCTGGAAGATGTAACAAAAACCAAACCTAGGTCTTGAAAAAACATGGAAATCGAAAAATCTGATGTTGTCTAAGGCATCCTCCCTCCCCCTCACACCCTTCCGGTGTCCCTTGAAATCTTTTGATCTCTTAAAAGAAAAAACAAAAAGATAAGATGGCTGCTATTGGCGGTTACAAGAATTTCAGAACGTGTGTGTTGACTAAGGGGCTATCGTAATGGAACCCAACGCTATATTATACATAGTGCACTTTCTTAATAGAAGTTGTTAATAGAGAGGTTTTCAAAGAGCAATCATTATAGTAAAAGAGTCACGTATTTAGGCAAAGAATAAAGCGTGTTCCTTTTACAGTCTAGAAAGAAGACAAAAATTCTCTACTTGAAATAAAAATGTTACTGCTCTTGGTGGTGTCTCAGCTTCCACTTTGACATTGGCCAGGCCGGAGATCTCAGGGAGAACCTGAAACACAGAGGTCATCCCCTGTGCCCCCACGACTGGACTCCAGGGACAAACTCAGCTTCGAACAGAACACCCACCACCTAGACCGGCTCAAAGCCAAGCCTGGGCCACACAGCAGGAACTGAGCTGGCGACGACGGGCAGACCGCGGTTCCCAGAAGGAAAAGACCACACTGTGTCCGTCTGTCCTGGCCTCAGGCTGTCTGGGTGTTCGGGTCCCCTTAAGGCACAGGACCTGTGGTGGGTATCGGAAAGTGACGACATTAGACCGGCCTGAGGCCAAGGAATTGAACGCTGGAGGGTCTGGGATGCCCAGTCCCGGCGGGGACCAGTCTGTTAAATCTCTGAGGCCGCTAGCGGCGGCGACGAACGGTCTGCTGCGGAGGAGCAGGCGGGGGTCCCCCTTGAGCGCAGAGCTTGGAGACACTTCCCAGAATCCTTATGTCGGCAGAGGAAAAGACAATTTGTAAAAAAGATCAGGACTCCTTCCCTCACCAGTGGCCGATTGCTCAGAGACTCAGGACGGGGGCGGGGGTTGGGGGTGACCGCGCCACTGCTGGCTTTACTGGAAGTGAAACACCGTGTCCGAGAGCTGCAGGGGGAAATAGGAGAGGAAGGGGATTCCGAGCTGGTAAAAACCGCCCTGCACGTGCGGGTCGAGCATCAGGGAAGCGTTGAACGGCGGGCAGAGGCCGCCGGCGGAGCTGGCTAGCAGCGACGCGCCCACTCCGCCGCCGGGGCCTGGCTTGGCGCCCCCCGGGAGCTCGACCCTCGCTGCGGGCTCCGGGCTCGGCCTCCCCGCGAGGATGCTGTCTATGCTGAAACTCTTGGCCTTGTCTGCGCCTTTCGGAGAGCTTCGGGAGGCGGGGCGCGGAGGGCACCTGGGGCTCTCCGCCTTGCGCCCTGGCTGGCCGACAGCTGCGGTTGCTGCGCCCTGGACAGCGTCGCGCGCGTACTCGTCCTGGGACCCGGGTCCCGGCCAGGGGATGGGAGCCCGGAGAGAGGGTCCGTCAGGGGACGGCGAGGGGCGCGCGGGCGCTCCGTCCTCAGGGCGAGGGGTCGCGGGGCAAAGGGATGCTCCTTCGCCCGCCGCCTCGGGCTGCATCTCTGCTCGGGCCCGCTTGGACTCGGGCACCCCAGGGCCCGGCTTGGGCTTCCTCTTGCGGCGCCGGTAGTTGCCGTTCTCAAACATGTCCAGGCAGCGGGGGTCCAGCGTCCAGTAACTGCCCTTGCCGGGCCGCCCCTTCTCGCGCGGCACCTTGACGAAGCAGTCGTTGAGAGAGAGGTTGTGGCGGATGCTGTTCTGCCAGCCCTGCCGGTTGTCGTGATAGAAGGGGAAGCGGTCCATGATGAACTGGTAGATGCCATTGAGCGTAACCCGCTGCTCTGGCGCGTCCTGGATGGCCATGGCGATGAGCGCGATGTAGCTGTAGGGCGGCTTCTGGGGGGGCTCGGCCCGGCCCGAGGCGGCCAGGGCGGCTGCGGGGGCGAAGGCCAGTGGCAGCCCAGGCTGCTCAGAGCCGTACAGGTAGAGCAGGGGTGAGGCAGCCAGGGTTGGCAGCCGCGGGCAGAAGAGGTGGCTCATGGCGCGCAGAGCCGGCGCTGCGCTCCCCGCGGCTCAGGGACCGCGGCCCGAGCCACCAGAGCCCTCCCGGGGAGCCCGCTGCGCCGCTGCCTCCCGCTCTGCTGCGCTCCCGGGCCGCGCCGAGCTCTGGCCCTCCTTCATGGCCTTAGAAATGTTAAATAATTGTTGTAAGTTTGCTATTATATGTTGACTTAGCGCTGGAAAATAAATTGTCTATGATAAACAGTCGTTGTGTTCTCAGCCCACCCACATTAATTAAAATTTCATTGCCGAAAAACTCCAAGCTTTTCCCTCCACGTGTCTTTTTGATACCAGCCAATCGGTTTCGGGGCTATTCCTTCATTTGTTTATAGAATTAGTCTGTTGATAAGTCCGCCCACCCAAGTTGAATCAAGCTGTGTTTATTTGGAAAAATTTCCGGGCACCCAATATATAAACGCACTGATCTGATGTTTGAAATATCACGTCCACCCCTTGACGCTGTAAGCACACATAGTCAGAAGGCAGGATGTGGACCGCGGTGGCTCGGTGCGGTCCGTGGGCCAGGGCGGAGAGGTGGAGGTGGGGAGGGGGCGCAGGGGTGGCTTTTCCGCCAGACCTGGGGAGCCCTGGCTGGCCTCCCACAAAAGGGGCTTTTCTTTTCATGGGCTTAATAGGAGATGTGGAGATGGCACCATGTCGTAAAATGTCTTCTGAGATCCTTGAAAGCTTTTAGAGATCTTGGGAGGTGGGGTAGGGAGGAAGGAGGCGTGTCCGTCCAAGAAGCTGGGGTGTCTGATGAGAAGGGGACACTGCTCTCCCTGGAAAGATACCCATCAGGCCCTATATGTGGGAGCATTCTCTAGGGGCCTAGTATCCCCAAGGAGGGGGGGAGCCTCCGGGACTCCCGGGGCATCTGCGGAAGGGGATGAGCTTATTCCTGGTGCCCAGTTTCTCCAGAACCCAGTCTAGGGCACTGAGGAGCTGGCGAGGGTGTGGGGTACCTGGTCCGTAGCTTGGTTGAGGGAGGTTTAAAAAATAAACCCGTTTGGAGAGTTTGGGTGGGGGTGGGGGGTTGGAACTAAGGTCTTTCTGGTCCGGTTGAGGTTGCGAGCGAAGAACACCATAAAAGGGGAATTTGGCAGCTGACGCGGGAGAGCTGGTATTTGTGAATGCGGGTCTGTTGCTTTATATTCTGCGCTTTCCTGTTTATAACAAGGAGGGGGGTTATAACAACTTTACAAGTGCACGCAGCTGGCCCGTGATTACATTTAGCATTTGGGAAGCCTGCTTGCCTCTTCCCCCACCCACCCACCTTGGGGTGTAAGCAACCCTCCCCTCTTGTTTTGCGTTTAGCCACGTCAGTGTTTGAATCAAAAAATCGTGAGGATGCTGATTGAGAAGGAGGGGTTTCTTCCCCCTAGTCCACCGCGTTAACGGGGAGGAGGGGCGGGGGTCATGTAGCGCGTGACTAGTTCCTGTTTATGATCGCTGATGAATATTTTTTTAAGGAAAAAACAAAACAAGCAGGGTAACTGAATTCGCGTCTCATTGAGTAAAATAGGAGGCGAGGCCAAAGAGGAGGGGGGGATGGATGAGGACCAGATGAGTGAGAGATGGCCGGGGCAGTACCCAGGGCAGACCGGAGAGAGGCGACGCATGCGCACTGATGGGGGTCCTAGCACTGTCTCTGAAAGGCGGCACCAGCCTGGGGACTAGCGGTGAGCCTCAGGTCACCCCCGAACACAGAGAAGGAGGGGAGAAGCCCAATCTATAATGAGGAGGCCAGAAAATACCCCCCACGTGTCTGGGGGTTTCCCGATACCAAGCCTGCGGAGTAAATAGACCGCAGGGAACCAGCAAGTTTGAAATACCGAAAAGGAAGTCGCAATCAGGGTCGAAAAACCGGTTTGGGTGCAGGCGTCGCCTGAGGCAGCGCGAGGCCCGGCCCTGAGACACCCCCAGGCCTCCCTCCGCGGCGCTGCAACTTTGACTTAGGCCAAGCCAGGCCTGGTGAGGCCTAGGTCCCGACAGGGGCCCTCTAGCCAGGAGGGGGCGGGGCATTGTCCTCTCTGTCTCAGGAATCTTAGCTCTTTCCGGGCACCCCTTTTTTTTCAACCCTGGGGTGAAGAGAAACACAATGACCGCACCTTTGCAACCCGCGAGCCCCACAGTGCCCCAGAGCCCACCAGCCTCTCCAGATCAGCGCACCCCCGGCAAGCTCAAGTATGGCTCCAGCTCCGGCCCGCTCTACTCGACCCAAGCCAAGAGACAAACGGGTGTCACTCTGTACCCACCCCCACCTCCGCACCCTACAGCCCCTCCAGGATCTTCCCGGGCACCCTTAGCCCAGCACACACAGCCTGGCCTCTCCCGAAATGCGCGCCGCCCCGGCGAGTCTTCTCAACTCCAAAGCAGATCCGAGCTTGACTTCGTGCAATAATAAACACCACTGTATTTGGGCATGGGCCGGGACGCGGGCGGGGACCTGCGAGGCTAGAGGAGGGTGGGCGGGGCGCGGACAGTAAAGAAAGAAAATACCCGCGTTCTAATCGCGGTTTGGAGAGGCACGCCCGGCCCAGGGCATTTGCAGACGTTTCTACGACTCAGGAGATTCTAGCCGCAGAACTCCCGCGGCGAGCCTCAGCCCCGCTCCGGCTCCGGCGTGGGTACGTCTCCTGGGCTCCCAGGGGAAGAGTCTGTAACTTGAGCCAAGGAAGGGGCTACCAGAGGAAGGAGCCGCGCGCTGGGGCAGATTTTCCGGGGAGCTCATGGCACGGGTCCTGGCGTCTGAGAGCGGATGCGCCCTCGTGCGGAAGCTCTGTTGGGAGAGGACAACCGGAGGCCGAGTGGAGGGCAGCCGAGCCGGGGAGACAGCCGGGCGGAGGTGTTGTCCCAGACAGCCAGATGGGGACACCCTGAAAGTGCCCTGCAGGTTCTCAGAGAAGCGCGTTCGTCTCCGTAGTCAGTGGGTGCCCCGCGACCTCCGATGGCCCTGGTACTTGAGAACGACCTCCAACGCTGGGGCTCAAGCAGAAACCCGGTTCATTGTGAGATCTGGGCGGTTGGCTCCATTCCCAGCTCCGGGACGACGCAGAGGTGTGCTCCTGAGTAGGCTGGGCGGATCCCAAGCACAACGAGAATGAAGAGGCCTCAGGAAAAAAAGGAGCTCCTCCCCCTGCCTCGCAGACGCACAAACTGCGTCAATCCTTCTCCCGCTCCACCGGAGAAAAAAAATCTCCGTGCACCAGCTAGCGATTACTTGTTTCATCTCTCCAAATATCTGCATCACTTTTCCAAGTGTGAAAGACAACTAACAAATTATATGTAATATAGATGTAGATTTCTACTGTACGGTAGTGCAGTATGTGTGAGATCGGTGAGGGTGGAAAGACAGACGCAGGACTTGAGCAAGTCACCCTTCTGTCAACCTGAAAACGCTCAGGAAGATAATACTAACAATTAGATTAATAAATAAATATTGATGAGCACTGCTATGCGCCATGTGCCAGGAGCCCTGGTGGGACAGTGGTTAAGAGTTCAGCTGCTAACCAAAAGGTCAGCAGTTCGAATCCACCAGCCCCTCCTTGGAAACCCTATGGGGCAGTTCTACTCTGTCCTATAGGGTCACTGTGAGTTGGAATAGACTGCAGCAAAGGGTTTGGGTGTTTTGTTTGTTTTGGCTATGTGCCAGCACCACTAAGTCATTCCATCCTGACAGCAACCCTAAGAAGTTGAAACCTTTGTCATTCCCATTTTGCAGTCCAGGAAACTGAGGCCCAGGAAGTTAACTTGCCTAAGGTGCACACGGAAAAGTGTTCCAAAGACAGGAAAGTAGTCTTATTATAATGGGTACCATGTGTGGACATTAAAGGCCTTGTGGAAGTTCTCTCACTAACCCTCACAGCAACTATGGGGGTAGGGGTGACGAATTCCCCCATTTTACAGATAAGGAAACTGTGGCTAGGCACAGAACACCCTGAGATCACGGAGGTAGTAAACGGCTTCGAAAGCAGGTCCTCCGCATTTTGACATGCTTAGTCTGACATGTTCAGTCGGCCACAGGGGCTCAGAGACAGTGTGGTTTCTGCACAGTGGGGGGTAGCGGAGGCTCCCCAGAGAGGAGAAATATTCAGCAGCTCCAAAGCTTCAAGATTTGGGGCATTCTGTAAATAGAAACCCCCAGGATCCTCACTTAGGATGCCACCCAAACTCAGAAGTCCCCCTTCCCTATCGCTTGGAAAAGATCAGGGGCAGGGTCTTCGGCTGCTTCTTCTGAGGTGGAGGGCCAGCCTGGAGTTTGGACACTGATGGCTGGTGGAGTCAGATGATGGTGCAGAGAGAAGCCCAGAGAGCTGGACAGGATTTTCCAAATCGCTGCCTTATTTATAGCTCACCTTGTTCCCAGAAATTATTTAAAGGGTCTAAACAGGCGCAGTTAGGTCACGTGCCCTCCCCTCAAGCTTTTTAGCCTAATGCATACAGTGAACTCAGATCAAAGAATCCTTTCTCTTCAGCTATCCAGACCATTCCTAACAGCTAACATAGTGAGTCCTCACTGCGGACAGGCACTATTGCAAGCACTTTTCCAACATACGTTAGGTTCATTAATGCTCACAATAACCTATTTGATGAGCTTATTGTTTTTCAGCTGAGAAACTAGCCGAGAACAGTTAGGTAACATACTGGAGGTCCTATGAACTCTGCTGGTAAGGGCCTGAGTTGGTTACCGAAGATTCAGCTGCCCATAAAAACAACTCCAGGCAAAATGAGATTTGGGGCTGGGGAGGCAGCTGGGGAAGGGGAGGGCTGAGGGCTCTGAGACTTGGGTCAAAGCGGCCTCTCTGCCCTCCCTCCATCTCCCAGCCAGGCGGGCACAGACTGAGTCCCCAGAGCACAAAGCCACACCCCAAGAGACTGTAGGGACAAGGACCCCTTCTTGATGGTCCCCAGCTCCATTCCCTTAAAAGGACCTTGGATACCAGCACCCTTGTCATCCTGCCAGCCCCCGTCCCCCATTTAAGCCTTTCACACATGCACGGCCCCAAGATTAGTCCCCCACAAGCCTGACACTGGAAAAACCATAGCACCGCGGTTGAGAGGCAAAGAATCAAAGTCGACACAAGGTATCTCTTTCTGCCTTCGTAGGGCAAGAATGCAGAAAAGGCTAGCTAAAGGCTTGCAAAAGTTAAAGGTGGGTGGCATCTCCGCACAAAGGAGGCTGTCCCTCACCATGGCTGCTGGCCTTCCAGCACCCCTGAAGCCCTCCACCCCCTTCCTTACATGCCTATTTCAAAAAGCAAACATTTTAAACCCCTTGGCGAGCCGAGACCACGCAAGAAAGAGGCAGGCAGGGAATGCTTCTCGAAGTTTGGGAAAGCATTTCAAGTATGTGGTGCAAAAAGGCACTCACTGAGGGGAGGGCAGGGTGTGGAGGTGCCAGTCCAGCACGGTCCTGTTCACCTGGAGCTGAGGGGTGGGACTTTAGCCCCCCAGCCCCCCAGCCATCTGTATCAGGTCTGCACCTAAGGATTGAAACCTCAGATCTCTATGTATCCATACCCATCACATCCTGAGAGTGGACAGTAGTGTCTGCTGGGGGCGGGGGGGGTGGGGGGGGACACTGGCAAATGTTCCCTGAGCCACCAGGCACAGGCTCAGGATCCCAGCACCTTCTTTTGTTCTACCCATTAATTAATGGGCATCTTTTGCGGGGTCTCTCTGAAACCAACTCAGGTTGATGGCTATCAATAAATTCCCATCAACCAACCTGCCCCAAACCCTCATCCTCCTGTTTTGGATTTGGAGGTGGGGATGAGGGAATGCTTGGTTTAGGGGTAGCTGGGGACTACGCTTTCTGCGCTTGGAGTGCAGCTCACAACTCTCTCCCCACCAGTGTGGCAAGTAGTGACCCCCAGGAGGCTTGGGGAAGGGAGGAGATGCTCCCGGAAGGATTTATGAGCCAAACGCAGCAGTTCCCAGGCCCCTGCGTTTTCTCCTCCCTCTAACTTCTGATCTCCGCGGGGGAGGGCAGCGGGTTGATGGAGGGCACAGGGCAGGAGCCCTGCTATGCAGGAAGAAAGGTGCAGGCGGGCCTGCTACAGCCTGCACTGACCCGGTCATTTTTCAGATGACAAGAGGGAGGCCAGGGAGGGGACGTGGCCTGGTTATGCAGCAGATGGGGTCTTCTAATTCTAGCCCAACGCTGGAGTCATTCGGGGATGCAAGTCACACGAATCTGGCATCTGTGGGGACAGGCCACTTGATCCAGGGCAGTGGGGGCCGCCTGGCCACGCAGAAGCCAGCCGGTTTCTCAGAGAGAGGCCTCTGCCACGCCCCTCTCGCTGATACTGGTGAGCTTGGGGCTGCGCCTTTGGATCTTCCAAGAAACCGGAGCACACAGGCGACTCTAGCCTGCAGCCTCTCCGGCTCTGGGAACACTCTGAAGCCACGGTATCCTGTCAAACTGGACCCTGGTTACAGTCGCAGTCCACCCAGCCATGGCCAGCCCGGGGGCCGCAGGGTTAACTCTAGGGAAAAGGAGGTGTTTGCCGTGGGCCGTGATGTCTGAGCTGCTTTCATTTTATTTGCAATGTATTTGCGACCTCCGAGCCGTATCTTCTTCTTGGGTGAGGAAGGAGCCTGGTATCAGACACTGCCTCACGCAAACTGCGTTCTGCGTTCCCGCAGGCCGCCCACCCTCGAGTCCCCGCAGCCTGCCTTCTTTTCCCTTTCCTTCAAAGGCCCTGTGCCTCGCGAGCACCGAGGGCCAAAGGAAGGGGCCAAGCCGAAATGTCGAGCGACGACAGCCTGAGCCGCGCGCCACAGCAGACGCGCAGGGTGCAGCTGAGAGCCAAGGCAGCGGGGCAGGCGAGTCGACTCCGCGCAGCTCAGAGTTTGGCTCTACTGGTCTTCCCACGCCCCCCGTGGGGAGCGCAGCCAAACGCCCCAAGACCGGTAAGCGTCAGGCCCAAGGTCCGCACGTCTGCCGGGCCACCTCGCACCTCCCGGAGCTGAGCCGAGCTCCGAGTGCAGCACACAGGCCCGGCCTCCGGTTCACCCGCAGCCATCCCGGCCCCCGAGGCCTCGACTGAGGACGCCTTCGGGGGTCCCGGGGTGGGTGCCGAAGCACCGGGGCCTTACACCTCCCAGGGTCCTGGCTCACCACTCGCCGCTTCCAGATGGCCTGAATCAAGCCGCAAATACGACCCCACAAAGTGGTCACGTTGCAGGCTAATGGAAAGCCCCTCGCCCTGCCTCCAACGGGGGACACCGAGCTGCCGGTTTTTCAGGGAGCCTTCCTAAAGGTGCAAAAGCCAGTGCGATTTCCATAGCTACGCGGGTCTCAGACCACCCCAACCCCACGCCTCTAGCGCCTTGACTTTCCACGTGTGTCTCAGGCTTCGTCAGGAAAACCAAGGGTTCCAAATCTTAAGATGAGGTCAAGCTTTCAGGAAGGCATCTTTGGAACATCTGGGGCAGGCGGAAGCCAGCTTGCTCAGGATCTAGGATACACTAGTCTTTTCTGGTGGCAAACAGCTTAAAGAGAGGAGGAGCAAAAGGAAACCGAGTGGCCCAGGTGGGTGAACAGCTCGAAGCCACCTCACTCCACAGCTTGGAGAGGTCCCCTCTCTCTTTTTTGCTTCCTTGTCGGCTTGCCCAACCAAAGCATGTGTGGCCTGGGGGGCCTGCTGAATGCTGGCACAGGACTCCCTCTTCAGTGAGCTATGGAAAGGAATATGAAAAGGGATAAAACCTGTCCTGCTCACTTGCCTCTTTTGATAACATACATTGAAAGAATCAGGGATTGCACATATGGGGGAGGGGGGTATGCCTCGAACTTTCTCCCAAGTCTATTTCAGCAGAGCATAAAGACAAAATGCCATGTTTAAATCAACACCCACAACAACAACAGCGAGGTTAGGTGCAATGCCACCGCATGGAGCGAAATCACTTTTTGGAAACTCTTCGCCTCCTGAAATGTTATGTTCACAAGGAACTTTACCTTGGCAGAGTATAGCTCACCTGCTGGGGTAGGGGCTAGTGAAGCTCTGGTCCCCAAATTCACACTCAGAAGCCAGCGGGGGAGCTGTGGGGTTTAGTCAGTGAAAAAGAATAAAGCCATCTCCCTAGCCACTTTTCACCATGGATATGTTGCTATTCAAAAATTTAAAAGATAAGAAATCACAATTAAAAAGAAAAATAGTCTCCCTGTTTTTGAAAGTCTTGCAAAGTTGAGGCATTTAGAATCACAAAAGCATTGTAAGTTGTTTTTGAAGGGCAATGAAGGTTTTGAAATTTTTGAGCAGGACGCTGGAAAGGATTTCTAAATCAAATCCCGAAGTACAGAGGTCTGATTTCCACTGCTGAATGGGAGGGAAATGCTGTGGACTTCTCTTTGAACCTTCGCTGGCCCAGTTCATATTCTTTTCTGGAGACCCATGGAAGTGGGCGAGGAAGCCCGCATTTCAGGGGAGAGGGACAGCAGGACTTCCCCTTGGTTGTAGTTCCCAAATGGGAAATGTTTATCCTGTCCCCTAAATTGGAGACGGCTGGAAACTGAGATGGAGTAGCACTGTTTGTTCTGACAATGGGCATGGTTTTTTGTTTGTTTGTTTGTTTTTGTTTTGCATTTAACAAAATGCATCAGAGCAAACGACCTCCATGAAGTCCTTCAGTCAGCCTCATCCAACCGGCCAGTGACTTGGATTTTCTTGGCCAGGGTGGGATTTTTTAATTAATCAAAAAGCTTTTCCCGTACTCAATATCACTCTTTTGTGATAAGCTGTATAAGACTACACGTATGCTTACCTATATAACAAAAATAATCAAAAACAGGTGGTTTGCAAACACACCTCACTTTTAAAAAATGCAAGAACACACACTGTCCGAGTTTTGGGCAGAAAAACAACACGGATTTATTTTAAGGTAAGTACAACAATTAAACCACGTAAGACAAACACAGGTGAAGTTAAATTTTTGAAAGTTTTTTTTTTCTCTTTCTTTTAGGAATGCTCAGGGTGAACTCTACTATACAAAACCATCACACTTTGTAAATAAAAAGTATCAGATACTTGACTTCTTTATCCACTGACAACAAAAATAATAAATTATTTTCTTGTTTCGTAAAAGACCTACAGCTGGGAAGAGAATTATATTGCATAATTGTACAAGGGGAAAAAACCGCCTAAGTTTCTCTGCTTCAATTTGGCAGTTAGAAATGGTTGGGCAAGATGAAAAATTATCCAGTGAACTCAACTTTAAATATTATATTAATGGCTCTGAACAACAACAACAAATAGCCTGATTACAAATCCACACATTTGTACAGCACAGTTAGAGAAATTTAAAATTACACACAGCACGTACATTATCTATAGAGGCCCACATACATACATCTATGTGGGTCGCTACAGAAAGTCATTACTGGTCGCTATGGGATTTGGTCCATAACTTAATTTTTTGAAACCCCGAGAGGAGCCGAGCACAGCCATCCTGCTTACATTGCAGGGGAGGGGGGTTTAAAAATCAGCATTCACCCGTTTAGAGGCACTTCCTGGAATCTCAGAAACGGGGCGGCGAATTAAAGTTACCTGCAGCTTCTCAGAGGGCTGGCGCGCCGCTCTCTCTGCTCCCGGGTCTGAGAAAAGGTGGGTGGACACGTTTGGTTTCTTTTTGCGTCTCTGCAGCCTTAACTGTCTGGGAGGGTCGGGGCTGGGAAGCGAAGCTGGAGCGGGCCGGGGGCAGGGGAGGCCCGGGGGAGTCAGTATTTTGTGCAGTCGTAGGAGTAGGGGGCTGCATGGCGGTAGAGCGACGGCGTGGACCTGTAAGGCAGCTGACAGCTCGCGTTGCTGCTCACCTGGTGGTCCCCGAGGGTCGAGTTCTCAATGCCCAGCCGGTGGGAGTTGAACATCTCCCGGACGTTGGGGAAAGTTTGCTGCTGGGCCGCAAATGTGTGGCCGGAGAGGTGGTTCAGCTCCCCGCTGTGGTTGAGATACCAGGAGGCCGCCTGGGCCGCGGCAGCCCCAGGCTGCGGCGCCGGCTGCGGCTGGGGTGCCGGCGGGGGCGGCGGCGCGGGCGGGTGGTGGTGGCCGTGGTGCTGGTGGTGGTGGCCTGCGGCGGCAAGCGCGCCCTCCTGGCCGGCGGCGAGGTTGAGGGCGCTCAGGGGCGACGTGGGGCCGCTCGGGTGGTCCGAGAGGGCATCGTCCAGGGCGGGTGGGCCGCACATGTGCGCAGGCCGTTCGGCGCCGGTGTACAGGCTCATGGCGCGCACACTGCACTGGTAGCCGCCGGCCGGCCCAGCCTCCAGGCCCTGAGTGCACGGCTGCCCGTAGGCGGCAGGCGGCGCGGCTGCATAGGACAGCGCCAGCGGCGGCACCACCAGGCCAGCGCGCCCGGCAGCGGGGCTCAACTCGCCGCCCGGCGGCGACGTTCGCAGCGTCATGATGTTCTCCACGCTGAAGCCTGGCAGCCCGTTGGGCGGCCCGGCGTGGTGCTCCGGCAATGAGCCGTCGGGGGAGCCGGCTGGCGTGGAGGCGGCGCTGCGCGGGCTGCCCTGCAGCGCACTCTCGGGGCTCAGCGTCTCCACCTTGGTGATGACCGGCAGCGCTGGCGACGCCGCCTCGCTCTTGATCACCACCTTCTTTTCGGCCTCCTTGGGGGCGTCCGCTAGGGGGGGCCCGGCCGGGGCGCCCTTAGCCGCGGCCGGGGGCGGCTCCTTGAGGTGCGTGCGCTCCTCCTTCTCTCTGGGCACGTCCTTCTTCTTGAAGCGCCGGCGTCGCCGCAGGAAGCTGCCGTTCTCGAACATGTTGTACGAGTCCGGGTCCAGCGTCCAGTAGCTGCCCTTGCCCGGCTTCTTGTCGTCGCGCGGCACCTTGACGAAGCACTCGTTGAGCGAGAGGTTGTGGCGGATGCTGTTCTGCCAGCCCTGCTTGTTCTCCCGGTAGAAGGGGAAGCGGTCCATAATGAACTGGTAGATGCCGTTCAGGGTGATCTTCTTCTCGGGCGCGTTCTGGATGGCCATGGTGATAAGCGCAATGTAACTGTAGGGCGGCTTCACCAGGTCCTTGGGCGCCGCGGGCTGGTGGTGGTGGTAGGGCGCATACGAGCGGCCCATGCCTGCGCCGTACTGCTCCGGGTGGCCCGAGTAGACGCCCATGGGGCTGGCCATGCCGCCGTAGCTGCCCGCCGCGCGGTAGTAGTTCTGCTCGCTCAGATAGGGCACCACTCCCAGCGCGTTGGGGTCCGACACGGAGTAGCGCGCCTGCATGCTGCGCCTGGGGCAGCCAACCACCGCCTGTGCGCGCGGACGCGGCCGGGCGAGCGAGCCAGGAAGGGCCTGCGAGAGCGAGAGAGAAAGAGCGAGAGCGAGAGAGAGAGAAGAGGGAGCCGGCGGGGCCCGGCGCTGGGAGCCTCAGCGGCGCAGCGTAGGGCGCGCCAGCTTCGCCGCCGCCGAGGCCGAGAGGGGCGCGTTCAGCGGCTTGGGCGGAGCTGCATCCCGGAGGGCGCGCCGGGGAGCGCTGTTGGCCACTGCTCGTTCGTGCTTGGGACGCTGAGGGCAGAAGACCTGGACCAAGGCTCTTCCCTCTGCACGCGCGCAAGGGACAGAGCAAGGTGGCCCCCGAGCCCCAGCAGATCGGCGCGCCGGAGTCCGGAGCGGGTGCCTGCGGAGCCAGGGGAAAAAAGGCCAAGTCTCTTTTCGGGGTTGGAAAAAGTTTCAAAAGTCGTCTTGCTGAAAGCCAGTTTTTACTTTCCTCAGGCCGCGCCCCCTCATGGAACTTTGGGCCAATCCGCGGGCAGCTATGGGGAGCTGGCACCAATCGGGGCGAGGAGCGCTTGAACCCGTCGGCTCTAAGACCCAGACGCTCAGAGCCAGACTCTTTGCAGCTCCATACCAACTTGAACAGATTTTTTAAACAGTTATATCTTACTAAAATTTATTTTATTATCACATTTTGTTTAATGGGCCCACGTGTCCAGAGCAAAAAAAACAGCGATGTTCCTTTTCAAAGAGTTAGTTTGAAATATAAAATCGAATTGATTAACGTAGTCAACTATCTCCCCGAAGACCTTGTAAGTAGCAAGATCCAGCGCCTATTTTTCTCATTAATGAGTGATGAGGCGAGTAATTAGATTTCCTCATTACTGGGGCCCAGGCTGAGTGGATTCAAAGCCAACGGGCCGAATCCGAACGGAGAGGCCTCCCTGGATGTTGTCACGATTTAATAAAATGGTAATTAATAATCAGCCGTGCGTTTTCAGGTCCAGGGCCGTCGAGAATAACCCATAAAGATTTTAGAGGCAAACTGTAGAAACCGAATTCCCCTCCCTCCTCCCGAGGAGTCAGGCCTGGCGCCTGTGCGGGAAAGGTGGAGAGGGGAAGTTAGCAACGATTCGTAGAACTTGATCCTCGCAGACCGCCGTGGATCCGGTGAATCCCACGCGTCTCCACCAGCAGTTTTGTGGGGTTTGGGGAAGAGAGCGAAATAACTGCAGCTTTCCCCCTTTCCTCTCCTACGTAGACGCTTGCCGCCCACCAGCTCCAGCTTCGCAGGGTTTCTCCCTTCCCCCAGCTAGAAACTCCCTTTGACAAGTTGGCTACCGCACTCCCGAAAGACAAGCACAGCGCAACGCAGCGACTTACGGACTCCAGGCAAAAGCCGGGGTCCCTCTGTCCAGCGACAAGAACCCGAGCTTACGCTCCGCGGCGGCTTCGCACCAAGCAGCGCAATGCGCGTCATGAGCGTCGTGCACCCAGGTTCGGAGCCGAACAGCGTCTCCGACTCAGACCCAGGGCGAAGCCGGGACCTCCCGCCTTGGGTAAAGCCCCCTCGCCATTCGCCAAGCTAACTTTTCTGCTCTCTAGTGTTTTCAGTTTGATTGGTTTTTGGTAAGGCGAGTTGGGGGCGGGGGCTCCATGGGGGAACTGAGTAAGTGATTCCAAATGGGTAAAGACCCCTCCAGAGGTTATATTATTCGCGATGCCGACCTGCAGCAACTCGAAGTTATTCGCCTTCCATCTCTTCAGCTTCCTCCTTCGAATCCCGGCCAGTTTGTTTATTTGTGGACTGATCTATTTATTCCTTCAACGCCTCAGAAAAATCGGATCCTCTTTTGCCCACTTCCGAGAAGGGGAACACCCCTTGCGACGAGCTAAATGATGGTCAGGATGCTTCTGGAAGTTGTCAGTCCGGTTGGGTAGGGGAGGAGGATTTCAGATAAAACGTTTGTATTTCAGGTTTTCTTTTTCCCTCCCATCCCTTCCATCAATCGCTTATTAGATTCCCCAGCAAAGGGTTTAGAGATTCCGCGCTTTGCTCTTCGCTTTGGGGAGGTTACTAGAAGACATTGTGAAAGTCTCATTCATTTTCAACAAAAGAACAAAGGACAAATATTTATGTGCATTATGAATAGTATTATTAATGTATTATCTCTTGATAAATTCAAAATCAAAGGGAAAGTACATAACAGGTTCCTATTACCTTGAATATCCTAAAACGCTCATTATATATTCTATGGGTGTTGGAGATTCTTTCTCTAACTTGATTCTTTTATTATTACTATTTTGTAACGAAGTAAGATAAAGCTGCCCAGCTCTCAGCTTACACGTGGACGGTTTAAGCTTTCTTTCCCCAACTCCCACCGGCGCTTTATTATATTTAAATGGATCTAGGATTTTCACATCAATCTTAAAAATAAATAAATAAAAAGGACTTTGGTAAAAGTACCTTTTTCCTGGAGGCACCCCGAGTTCTTCTCGCATTTTTACTGGAAATGCAAACTATTGATCATGAAACACTCCTCAGTCTGTGGGATTCCTGAAGGAATATTACGTACTTTGCTTTTACGAGGTGTTTTTCAAAAAACTAGCTTTATCACACCATAAGACAAAACCATAAAAAAAAAAAAACTATAAGACAAAAAAAATAGCTAAAGACCATAAAGAATAAATTCCAAAATGGTAGTTTCTGCCTGACTTTGAATTTACAAGAATGTCCAGATTTAAACCAATGTCATCGGAAAAGAGCGACGTTGCGCTGCCAAAAATAAATATCATTTGCCTCCCCTCCCATGAAGTGGAGGCCGTGGGGAGAAATCCTTACAATCAAGACAGAGAAGGCGAGAGACACTTTCCTTTGCCCCTGGAATTGGGTTTCTTTTCCACTCAGTGGGACTCCGGGAGAGATGTTTGTTCAGGTTATTAAAACAACACCTTCCAAGCACCTGGAGTTTGCAAAAACCGTATTTCCTATCTTTTCTTTAACTTGCCAGGGTATTTTGGATTGGGGGCTGCTAATTTCTTGCTGATCTCCCTGACCTGTTGCCAGTGAGCCGAAAGGAGAATTGGGCCCCAGAGGGCTCTGCGTGTTACTAAAATAATAAGCGATGATAAGGCAAAAGATATTCAAGTTCCTTTCCACCCCCACCTCATTGCATTTCCCGCCCTAGGGTTGCTCCGCTACCGCACCTGGAGGCGCCTGGACGGACTCCGTGGGTGTTGGCGCCATCTAGAGGGCATCGGGGAAATACTCTGACGAAAACAAAACAACAACAATAAAAGGAAAAAAAAAAAAAAAAAAAAAAACCCCGACCCATCCTGGTTAAAATGGAGGTGCTGACACCTTATGGATAGATCTTGGAATTGCATGGCAGGACTCAAGCCTTCAAGAATCTTCTGTAAGTGAGAGGGAAGGTAAATAAACTGTGTGCGACATGTCGATTAAGAAAAAAAACGCACACACATACACAGAAAAACATTTTCTGTAGCTTTGCAACCTGTCAAGAACGTGATCTGTTGGGAAACAAAAATGTCTTTGAAGTTGCTTGGGGAGCAAGAAAGCTTCTGTAGGAAAACTCGCTGAGGTTTTGAGCAAATAAAATCTGTGCCTCTCAGGTGGCTAGAAGTCTGGATTATTATTATTTTTTTTTTCTCCCAGGGTTATTGAACAAATTGCCCATCACTGTCTTCCCACCGGCGCTGTCTTTCTGACGGAGGAGCAGCGTGAATTTCAGGGAACCGATCAGAAAGCTGTTTGTGCTGCATGTGTGGGGTTGGTTGGCTTTGATGAGAGGGAGACTTTCAGGCAGGTCTCACAGCTAACATCTGCTTTTGAGCCACAACAGAGAACTCAAAGAGGGGCCTCGTGAGGGGACTTTTGTTTCTTCTCTCACTATGTTCAGTTGATCAATCTCAATATCCTGCAAACATTGCTCTTCTAAGGCTCATAAATGCCTTAGGTATTAGGGAAAGAGACGAAGTCTAAGAGCAGTGCCTTGGGCTTCTAAAAGCTACTTGGGAATTCCTGGGTTGCACAAATGGTTACGCACTTGACTACTAGCTGAAAGGTTGGCAGTTTGAACCCATCCCATCCAGAGGCACCTCGGAGAACAGGCCTGGCTATCTGTTTCCAAGAGCTCCCAGCCTTGAAAACCCTGTGGAGCAGTTCTACTCCGCACACATTGGGTTACCATGAGTCAGAATCAACTCGAAGGCAACTAACAACCACCACCACTGCCACCAACATCAACAAGCACATAAGCTACTTGGGATATGATGAACTCTTGGGCTAAACAGTCAATGTTACTTCTTAAAAATCAACTGTGATCCAGCTTCTAGAAATGATCTTTTCCAGGACAAAAAAACTTGTCCCTGATGAAAACTGCCCAAGCGCATTTTACTGAGCATGCCCTTTCTAGGGAATTAAAGTAATATGGCATCCTTCGCAAATGGCAGTGCCTTGAATGACAAAACAAAAACAAACAAACAAGACAGTTCTTGATTAAAAGAGATTAAAGAAGCTCTACAGCTAAATGCAATACTTGATCTTAGATGGAGGAATACAAAATCTTACAAAGGACAGGTTTGGGAGTATTTGGAGAACATTGAATCCAGAGTGCATATTAAATAATAATCTGGTATGGAGGTTAAAATTATTGAGTGTGATAATTATATGTGCCAAGTAACAGCACGTCCTTGTTTTAAGGAGATGCATGTCAAAATATTTAGGGCTGATACTCATCAACTCTGCAACTTTAAAGATTCCACCAGAGGTGGGGGAAGGAGAGAAAAAAATAAGGCAAATGTAGCCAAGTGAGAACAATCGCTGAATTGATGGAATGTGGGTATTTGTTGTACTATTATTGCAACTTTTCTGTAGGTACGCAATTTTGCAAAATAAAAAAAGAAAGAGAGATGAAAAAGATTGGGAGAAAAACACTTTTGTTATTCTGAAAATAAAAAAGGGACGTGACACCAAGCAAACTCATTTCTATGGGAGGAATTTCAAAGCCTAATGTACACATTTAGTGAGGGCTTAACTAGGGCTCAGTGCCCCGTCTCCTTCTCTTCCAAGAATTCCTGAAAAACAGCCATCAACAGCCATGAGGTTTATACAATAACTTCTAGTGGTTAAAAGACAAAAACAAAACAAAATAAGAAAGCTGATTCTCGAAGAAGCTTACCTGTTTTACAACTCAGGCACTGCCACAATGAATATAATTAAAGACGCGAGAAACTCAAGAGAGTGATGTAGATGTTTCTAAAACGTGATATTAAATATATAGTATATTAAATAGATAGTATTTCTTTTTAAAGAGAGGTAATTAAATGCTTCTCTGTGCAGCCTGTTTCATACATGTCACATATAGTTGCCCTTATCCAGATTGCTATGTAATTGATGTGCTTACATGCTGTATTAGTTTAGGCTAGCTTAGGCTGCAGTAACAAACATTCCAAGGCTCAGTGGCTTAATCCTGTGCTGCTCGTCAAAGTCATGCAGGATCGTTGGTTTTTGAAAGCTTCCTGTCATCACCTGCTTCCACAGGCATCCTGCACTGGGAATGAAGTGTTCCAGCCGGAAAGTGACAAACATCACTTCCATTCACAACTCACTGTCCAGAACTGATCACGTGGCCCTGATACTCCCCAAGGGGACAGGAAGTTCAGTCTCCCCGGCACCCAAGCAGCCAGGGAACCAGTATTTGTTTAGCAGCCTAATGACAGCCACTACGTCCCCCTTTCCAAGCAAGTGGCAACTGTGTCTTACTCCTGTCTGCAGCCCCAGTGCCTTTCGCAATACTTCAGCACATAGTAGGTGCACACGTGTTTGCTAAATGAATGTGTGACTACTTCCAAGATTATTCTTCCTAATTTATAAGGGAAATTGTAATGCATGCATACTATGTGCCAAGTTGTTTTGCTGTAATGTATCATTTAACCCTCTTTTGGGGTAGCCAAAATTAATTAATATCCTCATTTTGCACGTGAGGAAACTGAAGGCTAAAGATGTTAAATAACTAGCCCATGGTCTTGCAGCTGCCATGGGATGGAATTGGAATCTCGTTACCCATCGCTTTGCTGTCTTTTGAGATTAGGGCTAGGCCTTGGAAATTAGAGGAGCCTCAAAATGCTGAAATAGAAACCTCTACATAAATAAAGGTAGTATATACAGAAACTTATATATATAGTTCCATAAATATATATACACAGTCAATAGTGTATGCATGAAGGCATGACTTCTGAATACACATAATTCATAAGTCTATGAAATTTTAGCTTTTTATATCACCAGTTTGAAACCCTGTAATTAACCCTATGGGGTAAATGGACTCATTATCAAACCCAAAAGGCGGACTTCTCCTTGGGAGGTGCAGAGAGGGCTTCAGTTGTTCCAGCAAGCGGGGCCAAGAAAGCAGTAAGGAGACTGTTTGCCTCTGGTGGAATCTGCAGCCTATGGCGTGGGTGTTCTGCGCCCTGGTGATTGAGCCAGATTGGGACGCCACAAATCAGGCAGCTCCATCAGCATTTCAAAGTGGCCACCAGGTGTAGTAGTGAGGCCCCATGGGACATTTAAAGGACTGAACAAGTCACGCACCCAGAGCGACTCTCCAGGGAGTAGGACCTGCACTGGAATGGGATTCTTGTCACCTAGTAGGCATCTGATGAAAGCCAAGAACGCTCTTCCCCCGAACGTGAACCGTGTAGTTCCACAGAGAATTTCCAACGTCAGCCCAGCCCAGCCCAGACCTCCGCAGGGCCTCTGCAGGGTGCTTCCCAGGGTGCCTTACCCTCTGGGGCATCTTCATTTAGCTCTTAGCTCCTTTGCCTCCTCCTTGAGAGCCCCCCACCCGACCACCCACCTGCCTCCTCTCCCTCCTCCACCTCCACCCTCATTTCCTATTTCATTTCCTCCACTGCACTGGCCACCTGTCCAACATGATCTTATTTGCTCCTCTGTTTGTCACCTGCCCTCTGCATACCAGAATAAGTGCACCAGGAAGCAGGCAGGGCCCTGGTCTGGCTCACCCACTGCTGAATCTCAGAACCCACAGCTGTGCCTGGTCCAGACTCCAAGCTCAGTTATTGTAAATTGAACAGTGGGTGTCACCTGGGGGGTGAGCCCCTCCTATTCACCCGATTGGTAAAGGAGGGATCCCCCACCCTAAATAATACAAGATAGTTGAACATATGCCACCTGACACTGGACAGATGAGAGTGACAGCAGTTAATCACCTGTGCTCACAGCCTGGAGGAGGAGGACACCACACCACACAGGGCCATACGGGGGCAGAATGAACCAGCAGGAGCCATGGGAGGCAGACTTTCTAGTAACAAGAGGGTAGGATGCCTATGGGAGATGTGACTGGCCTGTTTGAATAGTTTCTTGGGCTGATAGCGAGGCTGAGGACTGGATGGGGTGCAGCTGGCCCAGTTGATAGAGGAACTGGCCGAGTGAGGAGCCTTTCCCACTGGGTTGGAGGCATACCTGGTGAGAGCAGGGGAACTCAGGGTAAGGACTTTTAGGGGTCCTGTGAGGCTCAGACAGAGTCCTTGAGTGGCACAAATGGTTAGGCGCTTGACTATTAGCCAAAAGGTTGACAGTTCAAACCCACCCAGAGGCACCTTGAAAGACAGGCCTGGTGATCTACTTCCTACAGCCTGGAAAACTCTATGGAGCAGTTCTACTCCGCACATATGGGGTCGCATATGAATGTTGGATGGCAACTAACAACAATAACAACATGAGGCTCAGAGATGGCAAAGCAGCACTTGAAATTTTAGGACTTACAAAATACCCTTATAACCTCAGCACTTCAGTGTAGCACTTTAAGCCCAGAATTCAATCCAAACACTCACGGGGCTTAATTTAGGCAGACGCTGCATCAGGAAAGGGAGATAATCAGCAAACATCCCTGTCATAGTCATCTAGTGCTGCTATAACAGAAATACCGCAAGTGGATGGCTTTAACAAAGAGAAATCTATTTTCTCACAGTGTAGTAGGTTACAAGTCCAAATCCAGGGCATCAGCTCCAAGGGAAGGCTTTCTCTGTCGGCTCTGGAGGAAGGTCCTTATCATCAGTCTTCCCCTGGTCTGGGAGCATCTCAGCTCAGGAACCTCAGGTCCAAAGGACATACTCTGCTCCCAGCACTGCTTTCTTGGTGGTGTGAGGTCCCCATGTCTCTCTGCTCGCTTCTGTCTTTTATATCTCAAGAGAGATTGGCTTAAGACAGTATCTAATCTTGTAGATCTCATCAATGTAACTGCCACTAATCCATCTTATTACGTCATAGTGAGTTTACAACACATAGGGAAATCACATCAGATTATAGAATGGTAGATGATCATACAATACTGGGAATCATAACCCAGCCAAGTTGATAAACACATTTTTTGGGGGACATAATTCAATCCATGACAGCCCCCAACTACAGCAGGTGGGCAGCTGCCTTTGGAGTGGTTCACAGGCAAGGACAGGCTGAAACTTCTTTTGTAAGCTACACACACATGGCCCTCACCACATTCCAGGCACTGTGCCATACTCCTATTCACCCGCTTAACCCTCACCAGCTAGTGCCAGCATTCCTGTTCTACAGATGGAGAAAGTAAGGCAAAGAGAAGGTCAGTACTCACTCAGTGTGATGGTTAAGGTTGTGTGTCAACTTGGCTCAGCCATGATTCTCGGTGGTTTGGCAGTTATGATGTAGTTTGGCAGCTATGTAATGATGTAATCACTTCTATAATGAGATCTGATAAAATGTAATCACCTTCATGATGAGATCTGCTATGAGCAGCCAATCAATTGAAAGGGATTTTCCTTGGGGGTGTGTCCTGGATCCAATATATGTGGACTTTCTGGCAAGGCTCATGGGCTTTTGCTCACTCTGGATCCTACATCCGGCTTCTGTTCATTTGACCTCCAGTTCTTGGGACTTCAGCTAACAGCGTACCTGTCTGTCTTGGGATTCATGAACCTCTGCAGCCTGTAAGCCAGTGGCCTACCAGCTTACCTGCCAATCTTGGGCTCATGAGCCCCTGCAGCTCTGTGAGTCAGGGGAAGCCTCCAGCCTGACCCCAAAGACTTGGGACTTTCCAGCCTCTACAACCACATGAGCCATTTCTTTGATATAAATCTGTCGCTCTCTCTATATATGTATATATGCAGAGAGACAGCTTCACTAGTTTTGCTTCTCTAGAGAACCCAGCCTAAGATGCCCAGACTCACCCAGCTGGCAAACTGCAGTCCTAGAATTAGAACCGGACAGGCTGCATGCTCAGCTTCTCCGTGGCAGTGCTTGCTTTGTCCATATGACCACCAGGCACAGGAGGAAAGGCTAGGGCCTAAGCAGCCATGAAGATTCAGAAAGGCAATGCTGAGGAGCAACAGACGTTTCTGAGGGAAGTTGGCCATGAGGCTGGGCCTTGACACCTGGGTAAAGAGAAAACTTTGTGCTCAATCATCATTCTTTTCTCCTTGACACTTTGGGCTGCCAGATTTCTCGACTAAAAATACAGGATGCCCACACATTGCATGGCACATACTTATACCAAAAAAATTATTCCCTGTTTATCTGCAATTCAAATTTAACTAGAAATCCTGTATTTAGTCTGGCAGCCCTGAACTTGGGGGAAGAAACAGTTCTTCAAACACCTCTGGAGGTATTAGCCTTTTAAAGTTTCTTACACTTAATAAGTGTTAGTTGGAGCTTCAAATAGCTATGCGTTGTTAAAGTTCACAATAAACGGGCGTATACCAGGAGAATGTCTTTACTCGTCTTTGCCACAGTGCCGTGCCAGGGATGAGAAATATCAAAAGAATTACTCACAGCTTGAAATATGGAAGAAATTATACTGATTTTTAAAGAGCCTCCGCCTCATACATGTACATGGCTAAAAATCCCAATACCACAGAGAACCTTCGCATGAGAAGAGTGTTTTCTGGCCACATCTTCCCTGCTCACATCTAGCTCATTTAACTATTCCTTCTGGCATTACCAGCATATCTTTAAAAAATACACTTTTGCTATTTCTTGACTTGGCAAGCAGAGATGTGATGGACTGGCTTCCTGCTGAGTATTTAAAGATGGTAATAAGTTTACTTAGAAGAAATTGGCTGGTTCCCTTTGACAGAGGAACATTTTCAAACATGACCCGAGTGTTCCCGGCTATCCCCGTTGTGTAATAGTCAAACAGTGTGCACATTTCAAATTAGCATGTGGGTTCACCTGAGGATGTAAGGGTATTTTGTAGGCGTTCCCCAGCCCTCCCTTCTCCTCTTCACCAGCCTTCTAATAGGGATTTTGTTTTCTGTAGTTTCTCTGCTGGCTCACTTTAAGTAGTTGTTGTTGTTACGTGCCATTGAGTCAATTCTGAATTTTAGTGACCCTCTGTGACAGAGTAGAACTGCCCCCAGAGAGTCTCCTAGAAGGTCCTTATCATCAGTCTTCCCTTGGTCTAGACTGTAATCTTACAGGAGCAGATTGCCAGGTCTTTCTCCCTCAGAGTGGCTGGTGGGTTTGAACCACCAACCTTTTGGTTAGCAGCTGAGCACTTAACCACTGCACCACCAGGGTTTCTTCTTTAAGTAGTACATCATCACTTTTATTTCTCCACTTATCACCTACCCACCATGTCGGTGATTCCACATTTTGTTAGAAATTAATGCCCCAACCTTCCCTTCTTTTTTTTTTTTTTTTATTATTTAAGTTTTTAAATTTTTTCCCATACAAAAATTTATACATACGTTGTTATGTGACTCCAGTTGCTCTCCCCTTACTGTGATAGCACACTCCTTTCCACCCGATTCCCCATGTCCATTCAACCAGCTCCTAACCCTCTCTGCCTTCCCATCTCACCTCCAGACAGAAGCTGCCCGTTTAGACTCTTGTATCTGCTTGACTAAGAGGCACACTCTTCATGAGTTACCACTTTATGTCCCACAGTCCAGTCCAATCCCTGTCTGAAGAGTTGGCCTCGGAAATTGTTTTAGTTCTGGGCTGATAGAGAATCCAGGGGCCATGCTTTCCGGGGTACCCCTAGTCTCAGTCAGACCATTAAGTCTGGTCTTCTTACTAGAATTTGAGTTCTGCACCCCACCTTTCTCCTGCTCCATCCGGGAATCTCTGTTGTGTGCCCTGTCAGGGTGGTCATTGGTGGTAGCTGGGCACCCAACCTTCCCTTCTGCTTGTAGGATTTTGGGGTAGGATTTTTGACCTGCAAAAATGATGGGAAAGACATTTCTGAGACAAGGAAACACTAGCAACATGAGGAAGGAGAAGTGCAGTTGATTTCAGAGCTGGGAGGCGTGTAACTGGGAGGAGAGATGAGGCTGGGTGTTGAAGATGAAGGTCAAGCAGGGCATTGGCTGCCCAGTTGAGAAGTGTGTGCTTTGCCACGGGGAGGCAATGCAGGAAGTCATAGCCAGAAGATATACTGGTGGGATTCAAGTGGATGGAGGGCAGGAGAGAGGGAAAGCAAAAGAAGAGGTGGAGGAGGCAGGGAGAGGGGGAGAGTTCGGAGGCAGGCGGCCCTTGCAGTCTGGGGCCAAGTGACACATCCCTAGCCTGGGTGGTGGCAGTGGGAACAACAAGGCGCTGTTGTGACCTTCAGCCTCCCTCGTCCTGACAAAGCACCATCCCCCATGAAGTGCAGGTGCTGATGGAGAGGCCTCACCTGACCCCAGAATGGGAGAACTGCCCAGCCAACAGGGCAGAGCCAGCTGACAGGCATGTCTGAAGGTGCAGGGAATTTTCTAGCTTCTCAGCAGCAGCCTTTTTTGTTATTAGAATTACTGGTGTTACTTTCTTTTCTACAACACTTTAGGAGGTGAGGGGCATGTGTGTGATGCCAGGGGAACTCGGACGAAAAAGCAGAACCTGGCATTTGATATTTAAAGCCCACAACTAAAGTGGAGTCCCTGGGTGGTGCAAACCATTGATGCGATCAACTGCTAACTGAAAGGTTGGAGGTTTGAGTCCACTCAGAGTTGTCTTGGAAGAAAGGCCTGGTGACATGTTCAGGTAAGTCAGTTGAAGTCTCGCCATCCTCACTTTTAAGAAACATTCTGGTTATATTTCTTCTAAGACTAATTTGTTCGTTCTTCTGGCAGTCCACAGTATACTCAATGTTTTTCGTCAACACCACAGTCTGAACTCATCAATTCTTCTTCTGTCTTCCTTCTTCATTGTCCAACTTTCACATGCATATGAGGCAAATGAAAAGACCATACCTTCAGTCAGACACATCCGTCTGTCAGTTTGTCATACTGTGGAGGCTTGAGTGTAGCTGTGATGCTGGAAGTTATGCCACTGGTATTTCAAATGCCAGCAGGGTCACTCATGATGGACAGGGTTCAGCAGAGCTTCCAGACTAAGACAGACTTGGAAGAAAGGCCTGGCAATCTACTTTTAAAAACTTGCCAGTGAAGACCCTATGGATCACAATAGAACATTGTCCAATATAGTGCTGGAAGATGAGCCTCCTTGACTGGAAGGCACTCTAAATAAACAGTGGCCGCAACAATGGATAAGAGCATACCAATGATGGTGAAGATGGCGCAGAGCAACAACGTTTTGTCTGTTGTCCGTGGGGTCGCCATGAGTTGGAGCCAACTTGATCACAACTAACAGCGACAAAGACGGGTATTCAAATGCTATGCCTATTTCACAAGTTTGCTGTGAGGGTCTTATGAATTATTGGATATACAGTTTTGAAAAGTAGGTACCACTTGAGTACTTATCATGTGCTAGGGACTTGCTAAGGGTATGCACTCACCCATTAGGAAGAGGTTACTAGTAGTTGGTTTTTCTCGCCATGTTTTTTTGTGTGTGTGTCGCGGGGTGGGGGGAAGGTCGCCTATTTCAAGCCTACAGTCGCTCACTGCACGTGAGACTGAACCCCGTGCTTCTCCCGCTGGACTGGATCCCCAAGAGGCCGTGGACTTGTCCCTTCAGCCCAGTGCCCCCGGCCTCTTCCAGGCACTTGGAGGGTGGTTGGCGCATCCTTGATTATTTGAATGAATAAATGAGCAAATGAATGAACGCTGTAGCCGAGCAGACGCAGGCTGCCACGCTCCTTCGGTCCGCTTTGTCTAGTAGGAGAGTTTCTAGGAGCCCCAGAAGCCATGGTAAGAATCCCTGGCGACTGGAACAGACTCCAGGCCCAGCGAACCCCATGCTGACATACCTAACAAGTGCTGGCCGAGTCGGACGCCCACTCAGTCGTGGGGCCGAGGACTCCATGGGTCTTGCAGGAGAAATCCCGTCCGAAGGAGGAAGACCGGCCAGCATCCCAGAGGAGGCGGCCTCTCGGCTCAGATGCTGGGGAAGGTGGGTTTGAGTGGGTAGTGGGCTCCGAGAGAGCCGGCGCGGTTCGCCTCTGGATCCCCGGAGCCGGAAAGCCGGTCAGAGCAGACGCTCAGTAGGTATTTGTTAAATGAATGAGCGAAGTTCGGAAGTAGACACAAGATTCCAAGCGCCCGCGCGGGACCTACCCTGCGTCGCAGGCGCAAACCCAGCCGGGTCACGCCTCCGCCCCTCGAGGCCCCGCCCCTCCACCTGAGGCTACGCCCATACCCACTCGCGGCCACACCCCCGCCCTTCCGAGGCCACGCCTCCTCCTGTCGCGGCCAGCGCGCAGGCGCAGGAAGCGGCGGAGCGGGTGACGTCACTCCGCGACAGATTTCGTTTCTGGGGGCGTCGCTCAGTGATAGCGTCGCCATGGAGCTGAGGGCCGGTGAGGGGTTCGACGTGGTCACTGGGTGGTTGAGGGATGCGGGGGGACCACTGGGAGGGCGAGCGGCGTGGAAGGAGCAGAGACAGGTCCCGAGAAGGGGCAGCCGGGGATCGGCTCCTTTCCCCTCTCTGGCCGCGGCCTCCTGCCCGCAGGGGGGTCTGGGCGCGGGGTGGGTGCCGGTGGATACAGTACAGATCGTCAGAACAGCCCCGCTAGATCGGCACCCCACACCGTCCCCGCTGTACTCAGGGGAAACAGGCTTGCCGCTGGGACAGGGGCGGGATCGGAAACCGATATTCCGTCCAACCTCGGCTATCCCTGTGCTAGGCCCTGCTCCAGGCACCGGTGAGGCATGGTCCCGAGCCGCTGCTCTTTAGGAGGTCGCTGTCTCCTGAGGAAGTGCCTTGATTGATTGCGGGATTGCCTGGCAAAGATAATAGCCAGCATTAATGCACATGGCATTCCAGGCTCTGTCAAATCCAGGTAGGACAACCACGAACAAATCCACTGCTGACCTCCCTACACGTGCATCCTGCTGGGGAGAAGTAAACAGCACAATAAAGATGATTACAGCACGGTGGGGTGGTAATAGCAACCCTTGGTGGAGGCGAGCCTGGTGCCAGAACTGGAGACAGAAGGAGGAATGAGGCCCAGGCTGACCTAAGGCCTCTTGCAGGGGAGTAAACAGGCCATTACAAAACAGGGTTCAGGCATTTCACACGTTAATATTGTCACCTTTTATCATTCTAATCACTTTCCATGTTGGTGTAAGTTTCCCAAGACAGGGACTTGCCCTTTCCTTGTATTTCTCCTGTCTGCCCCTAGTCCATTGCTTTATAAATGGAAGTCCTTAAATGTTGGTGATTCATTGAGATTTTGTGTATGGGTGTGTCCCACGCAGTATCCTACACCATACTGGAGATGCTGTCCAGGTTAGTTCGTTAGTGAAAGTGATAAAGGTAATAAGCTTGTAATAGTTGTGCCAATATAATTGTTTTTGTTTGTTTGAAAACAAAACAAAAAAAGTGTGAGCTGGACTGGAAAGAGGGGCCTGCTTCCTAAAGGAGGGGCATCAGTCTAAGACTGTGCAGTCAGGAGTGCTTCCTGGGGGAGGTAGCGTCTAGCTAGACCTGAAGGGAAAGAGGAACTGACTAGGAAGAGGGGAGCAGAGGATGTACAAATGCCTGAGGGAGAAGAGAGAGGCAAGTGCCCAAGCGGTCAGTCGGGGTTGGTAGTGATAGTATAGTATCGAGTAAGACTACCATGTGTGCAAACCAAAAAACCAAATCCATTTCCATTGAGTTGATTCCAGCTCACAGTGACCCTATAGGACAGAGTAGAACTTCCCCATAGGGTTTCCAAGGCTGTAGTCTTTACGAAAACAGACTGCCACATCTTTCTCTTGCAGAGCGGCTGGTGGATTCAAACCACTGACCTTTCATTTAGCAGCCGAGCACTTAATCCCTGTGCCACCATGTGTGCAGTTCTTAATAATTCACACAATGCTGGCCATCTAAGAAGTTGTTAGGAAAACAAGTCAGGTAGTAGATATCAAAGTGATTTGAAACAAACTTCTGTACAAGTACGAGGAGACCCTTCTGGACCAACAAAACCGAATATCCAGTAAAGCGTTTTAAAATGTGTCCATTTGGAGTTGTTAGCTTTATGTTTTTTCTGCTTCACTGGGAACTGATTTTTATACTCCTTCGCTGCCAAGAGGGGCACACAATTCATGCAAATCTTATTAGTACTGCCTCAGTCAAATAATTAAGCACGTATATCTGTTGCCTGAAAAGGCATTTCCAAAGTTTGAGATAGAATAAAAGATTCACACGCTAATCAAGGGAATTGTAGCTGGTAATCGAAAGTGATAACTAGCTTACAAATAAAAAATGGTTTGCACTTGGCTGGTAACTGAAAGGCTGACTGTTCAGACTCACCCAGCGACACTGAGGAAGAAAAGCCTGGCAATCTGCTTCCGTAAGATTGCATCCAAGAACACCCTATGGAGCACAGTTCTACTCTGTAACTCATGGGGTCTCCACGAACCAACTTGACAGTACCCAACAACAAGCTTAGAAATCACTTAGGGTTAAGACAAGCTTACTTGACTTACAGCAATAGTAAACTAATCAAAGCTAGATCAATACTAAATAGACAGTGAGGACTAGATTACAGCTCCTTTGCTTCTTAACAGAACTTGTGCGTCCAAGCGAGGACCCAAAATGAATGCTTGGTTACATGGGATGGGCTGCATTTTGTTCTCTGATATGGTCGTTAACCGGTGATACACTGGTAAGGTGTTCGGCTGTTAAATGAAAGGTTGGCGGTTCGAACCCACTGACCACTCCGTGGGAGGAAGAGCTGCCAATCTGCTCCCGTAAAGCTTACAGCCTAGGAAACCCTATGGGGCAGTTCTACTCTGTCCTACAGGGTTGCTATGAGTTGGAATCGGCCCGACGGCAACGGGTGTAGAGAGTTAAGGGGTAGAGCAGGCAGACAGGGTAGTATGTGACTGCATGCAGAATACAACTCCTTTTTACTTTATTAATAAGACACAACCCTTTGTTGTGATAGGTGTCACCAAACAGGATATCCGTGAAAAAATTTGGGACTACATGGAATCACAAAACCTAGCTGATTTTCCCCGACCAGTTCATCACAGAATCCCTAACTTCAAGGTACTAAAGCCAAAGCATTCCTGGAGTATTGCAAAGGAAAACAAGATAGTCCTACATGAATAACATGGGTCGTAAAGCCCCTGCACTGCTTTCTGGTGGGTTAGAATCCAGGGAACTGTGAAATCAGAACCATCTGGCTAGGGCGTGGTTGGTGTTTGGAGATGTCCTTCATCCTGTTACTTAACCTTCATGTCCAGTGACCATGCTCTTGCCTTTCTCAGCAGAGTTGGTTGTGTCTTGAGGATGAGGTGGTGCTAAGGCTACTGTTTGCTATTTGATACAAAGAAAAATATTTATCCTGGCTGGAATATTGTTATTGTTGGGTTGCCTTTTCACAAACCTGGCTTCCCTAAGAACATTGTGGAGGGAATGGGCTATTCAAGTGCAGCCCAGCCATTAACCCCTTTGGAGAGGGACGAAGGACTTGCCAGACCCTGACCACTCTAGAAGGCAGTGGGTAAGCACTCAGCTGTTAACCAAAAGGTCGGCGGCTCTGCGTGGCTCCTCCAGTGGCTCTGCGTGAGAAAGACCTGGCAATCTGCTCCCGTAAAGATTACAGCCTAGGAAACCCTATGGGGCAGTTCTACTCTGTCCTACAGGGTCACTATGAGTCAGAATCAACTTGACAGCACCCAATAACAACAGCAATTCTGGGCCTCAGTTTCCCAACTGTTCAAAATATAAAACCATCAAAGACGTTTGTGTATGATCATCTTGACATAAAAAAATTTGCACTAAAGAGAGAACATCACACAGCTCATCATCTCTGGCACACATATTTTCTCAGAGAGAAAGAAAGCACTTTTTGAAAATACGCTGGCTGCCTGGCCAGGCCTGTGGGACTCAGCCTGTTTGCTTGCCACCCTCCACTTTTTAACTGGCGTCTGGCTCCCCTGCCTGGGGGAAGCATTGTCATCCCATCCCTTCTTGGTCCTCAGCTGGGCTGGTTCTGAGACAAACATGTCCCTTTGAAAACTGTTCATTCGTACAGTTTTTGTTATTACTTTGATTTGTTTCTGTTGTTTTGGTTTAGTGCTTATTACCCCAGGGAGAGGAGCCCTGGTGGCACAGTGCTTAAGCACTTGGCTGCTAACAAAAGGTCAGCAGTTCGAATCTACTCAGCGTCTCCATGGGAGAAAAGACCTGGCGATCTGCTCCTGTAAATATCACAGCCTTAGAAACCCTACAGGGCAGTTCTATTGTCCTTCAGGGTTGCTATGAGCTGGAAACAAATTAACAGGAACTGGTTTTGGTTTATTCCAGGGAGAGAAATGTCCATGGAGTACAGGGGAAAAGGATGAAGGACACACAGTCATTACAAATTCTTCAGCAGCGAGTCAGCTGGGAGGCAGTGGGTGCGGCTTAGGGGTAATCTGTTTCTTGACTTAGGTGATGGTTGCACAGGTGTGTTCATTTGTGAAAATTCATTGCATTTTGCACTCAACAATTTGTACACTTTTTGGATGCATGTTTTACCTCAGTAAAAAATAAGTTGGGGCTAGGCTAGCTTTGTCAAGTCTCTTTCTACCCCAGCTGCTTTCAGAGCTGTTTCTTTGGGTGTCTTCTTGTCTTCAGAATTAGGCACCCTGCCTGTCTGGGTGAGATGCTCGGACACACAGACCACAGTTGTCATAATATTGGATGGCCCTCTTGGTAATGTGCACGTGCATTTAAAAATAAGGTGCTTCTTGGGCTGTTGAGCAGCCCCCACACTTGCAGGAATTCAAAGTGGCCAGAACTATTAAAGTAAATCCTGATGCTCCTCAGAAAAATACTCGCTTCTGCATCCTTGATTTAAGTGCAACTCTGTCTGTTTACCTGACTAGGGGTCTTATCTGGCTTGCCAGAACATCAAAGAGCTAGAAGCTTTTGCCAGGACGTGGAACATTAAAGTGGGCCCTGATAAACCGCTGGAAGGTGTTCGGCTGCTGGCATTGCAGGTAACCCCACTTCCCTGAGCAGAGGCTGGCCCCGCGTGCATGCAGACAGCCCTTTATTTAGAACACTGAGGCTCTGGTTCCCCCAGCACAGGAAAGAACAGTCCAGGAGTCTCTCTGTTGTTTAGCAATTGGTCAGTCAGAAGTCCTGAGTGTTTCTCGATTCAAAGATAAAGGATTTTCAAAATTCTGACATTGAGGCATTCCAAATTCTGATGTGCCTCCCCAGAAGAGAAAGACTACAGCATGTTTATTTGTTTTTCCCCAATTTATAATATTCTTCAAAACTTGATAATCCATGAGTAAGAAATCTGATAAATGTGTCCCAAAAATATATAATGAATTAGAGCAGTGCTTCCCAACTTAAATATATAGGCACCTTTCAAGGAAAAATAAAAAAATTCTCTGTGTCAATTTAACTTATTGTAATTTAATTTGATATGTAGAAACATAAAACTAGATATAATTTTTTTAATATGTATACTCTTATGCAACCATCAAACCAAATTAAATACAAAAGAGCTGTAAAGCAGTAAGATGAAAGTCATCAGTTTCACATAATAGATGATGTTTTGCTGAAACAAATCGCTTTCCACAGCATGACTGTGTTGCTGACTGCCACGATGCGGCATCTCTGCAAGTCAGCAGGCCTAACATGGCCACATGCTGGCTGGTGACTCACTTCTCCTACCACTGTTGTCGAGTCAAACCACTGAGACCCCTTGGTTGGCACAGGGCACCTATCTTAGTCTAGCTTCTCTAGAGGAGCAAAACCACTGAAACGTATACAGACGTGTGGAGAGATTTACTTTAAGGAAATGGCTCACACAATTGTGGGGGCTGGCAAGTCCCAAATCTGTGGGTCAGACGACAAACTGATGACCTCTACTGGCTCACCTGGTTGCAGGGACTGGTGAACCCAAAACCTGCAGGGCAGGTGATAGGCTGGAGGCCCCTGCTGGCTTACGTCCCAAGAGCCAAAGGTCAGATGCTGAGAAGAGTGCAGGGTCGGAAAGAGCGAGCTTTTCCAGAACATTCATTTATATCATGGGTGCAGGCCACACCCCCAGGGAAACTCCTCTTCTAACTGATTGGCTGCTTACATCAGATCACAAAACTGGAGGTGAGACATAGTTTCTGCCGAACCACTGAGAATCATAGCCTAGCCAAGCTGACACATAACATTAACCATCATAGCACCTTTCATGCTGGGCAGGGAAAGGAACAAGTGAAAATGTTTCTATGGGGAGAAGAAGGAGCAGGATGCAGGGAGCCTCCTTAGCCAACTCCACAAGGGACACTTACCCTAATGGACGGACGCAGCTTCCCTTTAGACTCTTCCAGAGGCGCTATTTCTTCAGTTTCATTTCCCTATCAATAAATCACGTTGATGAACGAGATGTAATAACAGCAGCAACAGCAGTGTAGTACCAGTAGTGAATGTTTATTGCGTGGGAGGCACAATTCTAAACACTTTGTTTAATTCTACCATCAATCCTGTAGGAACAGTCTTTGTTCCCATACTGCCTTTTCATAGCAAGGCAGCGGAGTAGTAGCTCTAACTAAAATCGACCACCCTACACACACATACACAATTTAATTGGTTTTGCATACAAGTAATTTCCTTGGCACACACACAAGCAAATGCTTCTTTTCCTAAAATGTTTAAAACACATACGCAAGAAAGTTGTTATGTATGGTTTTTTAATTTATGGATCCTCTTTCTTTTAAAAGAGCCACAGGACATTATTAGTTCCAACACCACGATTGAGAACAGGATTGTTCAATAAGATCATACCACCTCCCGGGGCAATGAAAGACATCTTGAGAAAATGTGCCACCTCTCAGGTAAGTGCAAGAAGGCGACATTGCTGAGAAAAAGAACTGTTCGTGTGGAGACGTGAGATGAATTAACATAGCATGAAACAGCATCATGACGTTGGAAGCTATTTCTAACAAAGCTAAATGAACAAGGATGTTAAAAATGTTCAGCAATAGTGTCATTAAAGAAGCCAAATAGAAAAAATATGAACAAGTATATTCTGCTTGTGTAGCTCAGTTTCTGTTTTGCACCAAGTTGGCAAGTTACAAATTCCTTGATGAAAAAGAAAAGCAGAAGCAAATCACTGGTGCTTTGGCGCCCTCTAGTGTTAACGTGTGATGTCGGTTTCCCCAGTTGCTGTTTGCATGTGGACTCTGACTCATGGCCATCCCATGTGTGTCCGAGCGGAACTGTGCTCCACAGGGTTTTCAATGGCTGATTTTCTGGAAGTAGATTGCCAGGACTTTCTTCCAGGGTGCCTCTGGATGGGCTTAAACCTTCAACCCTACTGACCATTTTTTATGTGCTAAATTTGTTACTCCTCTTCTCTCACTTAATCCCAATAACAGTCTGATGAGGCAGGTGGGGGTATCCCTGATTTACACACGAAGAGACTGATGCTCAGGGAGTTACAGAGCCCACTGCAGTCACATGACCAATAGTGGATTTGAACTCAGTTCCGTTTGACTCCAGAGCCTGTGTTCTTCTGCCTAACAAGAAAAGACAATTTGTTAAATATCATGAAATGGATGTCCTATTCCTTTGTCATGTCACTTCCTCCTGGTCACTTTCCTGGGGAGGAAACTGTGGGAAATGAATCCTAAAATGACTCCAGAAATGAATGTTTTTCCTGAAAACTCACTTCTGTCCTGCCTCGTGCTTATCATAGGGTGGGGCGTTTATTGTTTTGTATAGGAGACTGATTCAGAGACCCTGAGCGCTTTTAGATTGCTGAGTTATAGAGGGAGAGCGTGGTTGCAGCTGAGGCTGTAAAGCCCATGTCTCTGTTTTAGGGTGTGAGGAACTACAGTGTGCCTGTCGGCCTGGACTCCAGGGTCCTTGTGGATCTGGTTGTTGTGGGCTCCGTCGCTGTTTCTGAACAAGGTGAGATGGCAGAGCATGCGCTCTGGGACAGGATAGCTTCTCCCGAAGGGGCTGCCCTGCAAACCCTCTGTCTGTCGTTTGAAAGCCTGTGGCAATTTCTGCTTTCTGGATGCCTGCCTGGGCTCAGACACCATGGCCTCTGTGCTTCGTCCCTCCCCTCCCGGCCCCACTCAATACCTTTATAGTGTGTTCACTTTTCCAAGAGGAAAAATAAAGTGAGATAACACTCTCTTAGGTGGTGAAAGGTTTGCTGTCTGTTCTCAAGTCGGCTGGAACTGGAGCTGAATTTATGCGCAGAATGTCAGTAAACAGTTGGTTTTGGAGGGAATCCAGTGAAGGGGAAAACACAAGGTCTTGAGTCTTGTTCTCATTATGCAGTGGCCGCCTCCTGAAAACACTGTGTGGCTGGGACTTCCTGCTGGCTGGGGCTCTGCCCTCCGGCAGGTGAGACTGCGCTGGCCCTTCACCCGGATAGGGGCCACCCTCTTTTGGCAGTGGGAAGTTAGCAAAGGTTCCTCTTTAAGAAAAAATACAGGGTTTTCCTTTTGTAGTTCAGGGATGTATAAAGAAGAAAATAAAATTGTCTTATAAGTCTCATTGCCCGGATAACCTCCTGTTGATTTGCAAACAAAATAATAAAAATAGTCGTGCATATGGTTAGGAAATTTAAATGGCACAGAAAGCTGCGTCCATGCTTTTCCCAAATGTGCACTGCTAACAGCTCCTGTGTGTATATACACATCCATACCGACACCTGTGTCTGACATTGATGTCTTATAGATCTTATATGGAAGTTTTATATATACACCTACTCCTCACTTACTATCTCGTGAACTGACATTTCGAATTTACAACAATAGTAAAAAAATCTACTATCTGACTATTTTGCACTGTACGTCTGGCAGTAATGAATACCAAGGTGCAAGGCAAGAGTAACACTGGCTGTGATGGGTAAGGTTAGGTGTCAACTTGGCTGGGCCATGATTCTCAGTGGTATGGTAGTTATGTAATGATTTAATTTGGCAGTTATGTAATGATGTAGTCATCCTCCATTTTGTGATCTGATGTGGCATCCTCCATTTTCACATAATGCCAATTTTTGCATAACAACCTGGTCTTTGGAACCTAACCATGTCCATAAGTGAGGAGTGGGTGTATCTCTTTTCTATTTTCACAGAAGGGTAACAGTATATACAGTGCTCATACTTGGCTTGATGGTGTATCTCCGAGGTCTCCTGTCAGCATACATGGCTGACCTCATTGTGTCAAGGGGCTGTATGGAACATCCCAGAATATATTTCACCAGGCCCTCACTGATAGACAGTTGTGTTATTTCCAGGGTTGGGTTTTTTTTTAAACAGATAATACAGAAGGGAACTTCCTTGTCACAAAGCCTAGGGAGCTTTGGGGACTGTCCCTGGGATCATTCCTAGGAGGAGAATTGCCATACCCAAAGGTGTGTTTTAAATCTCGATAGGTCTTGTCGAATTACCCACTGGAAGGGTCACCCCGTCCAGTCCCCGACACTGCGTGCCCACCCTCTTCTCATTCCCTTGTTTATAGCTGGAATTAGCAGACTGTGTCATTCCCACCAGTCTGGCAGTGAACAGTGGCATCTTGTTTGCCTTTGGATTTGCACTTAAGTCTGAGTGAAGGGGAACATTTTCATGTTCATCGTTCATTTGCTGTGAATCTTGTCCCTGAACCGTTTGCATCCTTTGCCGTTTTTCTGTTGAATTCTTGTTTCTTTGCATGCGCGGCTGCAGGTTTTTAACTGTGAAAGCAGTGTGACCAGATGAGAATCTTAAAAAGACATCGGCGGTGAGGCTTGTGCTCTGGGTGATGTTGTCGATGGTGCTACCGAGAAGCCAGCATTTCTGAAATGCCTTGGGCTTCCTACTGAGAGCAATGTATAGCCTCGTCTGGGGGCCAGAGGCATTCAGTATTGACTCTCTTGTTCTCGTCTCCTGGGAAGTTGGGTGAGCTTCTCCTTAAACTTTAGGCAGCCCTTTCATTGTGCCATCATTCCAGATTTGCCAATCAAACTAGGGTTACTAAAACAGCCTCTCCCTCCAGAACTGCAGGATGGAGTTAGATAATTATTTAGCGCTTTATTAGAGGCAGGCTGTGTCGTCTTAAATCATGAATCTCTGATTTCAAAGTTTTTATTTTTCTTCCAAAGTAAATAGATCAAAAGCATTTTGCTTTTAGAAAGAATTTGTTCTTAGTTGTTTTAAAAACCGCTCTTTTGTTGCATTTAAACGTGAGCCTTGCTAACCTAAAACTCGTGAGTATGAGCTCGGTTTCCTTTTGTAACATGTTTAAAATGCTCACTGCTCACTTCACTGTGCTTTAAGCACTACACATAATTCCGTATAGTTATCCACTTTAACTCCTGAGAGTCAATTTTCAGTGGGCTGCTCATGGTGGTTACAGTTCCTGGGGAAGGGCCGGGGATCCTGGATTCAGGTTTCTCTTTCTGATGTCATGTAATTAACGATTCCTTCCTTGAAATGTCCCAGACCCCGCAGAGGGCTGATTCTCTGCGTTCTCTCTCAGGCTGGCGGATTGGGAAGGGAGAAGGCTACGCTGACCTGGAGTACGCCATGATGGTGTCGATGGGGGCCGTCTGCGAGGAGACACCCGTGGTCACAGTCGTCCACGACTGCCAGGTGCTTTCTGTGAATGGGCCAGGCAGGGCCAGTGCCACGCTCCTCCCAGCGAGCGATAGCAAAAGGGACAAACAGGCAGAACAGACAGACCCCCCCGAGAGAGCGAGAGAGGGGAGCAAGGGGGACTGATAGGCAGACAGACAGGCCCCTCCCTCTCACAGGCTTGTATCAGGCGTGGTGCTGACAGGCCAGTATGCATCCGCTCCGGGTGACACAGAGCTGCGTCTACAGAGGGGGTGCTGCTGCCAACTAGCCTCCTTCCCCAGAGGGGTGCTACATCAGCTCTTCTGTCCACTTCTGTCTGACAGGTGGTCAACATCCCTGAAGCACTACTTGAGGACCATGACCTCACCGTCGACTATGTGCTTACACCAACAAGGATCATCACGACGGGGTGCAGGCGCCCAAAGCCAAAGGGCATCACATGGTGTAAGGTAGGCCGTCACCATGATGTCAGGGAGGCTATGCAGCTCAGCAGGTAGCTCTCTTCTAGAGGGTTGTCTGCCTGGCAGAGCAGCGGCCACAGACCTAGCACAGCTGTACATCAGAACCAGCTGTGGAGCACTAGAACAGTGCAGCTACTGGGGCTGGCTGAGTCAGAGTCCCTGGGTGCACCCTGAGATCGGCTCTGACAGCTCCTGGGGTCTGATATCAGCCAGACTCCCGGTCTGCTGCTGCACCAGCTGTCCACAGCAGAGAGGACCAGTCTGCTGGGAGGCTGAGGCTTTGAGTTTATATTTGGCTAACTGTTCCTCATTTTTAAGAGTTGCTTTCTACTATCCCAGGAGTCCCTAGGTGGTACAGATGGTTAAACGCTCAACTGCTAACTGAAAGGTTGGTGGTTTGAACTCACCCCGGGGCGCCTTGAAAGAAAGGCCTGGCAGTCTGCTTCCTAAAGGTCACAGCCTTAAAAACCCTATGAGTACTTCTACTCTGCACACACGGGGTTGCCATGAGTCAGAATCCACTCAACAGCAACTAACAACAACAACAAATCCCAGCTACAGTGTGGTCTGCCTGGCCCTGACCATGAGTTTTCCCTTTAATAAAAAGAGATTTTCTTACTGTGTATCTGGAGCACCAAGCAAAACAAAATGGTGTGGAAGGCAGCCCCCGAAGCCTTTGTAAGTCTGGTGCCTTTGTGATGTTCCTCTCCGGAGTAGGTAAGGACAAGTATTGCAGATTTGCCTGCAGTGGAAACCTGAGCCCCAGCGGCCAGCCTGCGCGTTAGAGCACTGCTTCTGC
The DNA here is from genome assembly GCA_030035585.1 of Dugong dugon. Classification (NCBI taxonomy): domain Eukaryota; kingdom Metazoa; phylum Chordata; class Mammalia; order Sirenia; family Dugongidae; genus Dugong; species Dugong dugon. The sequence goes on from CM057478.1 coordinate 33,052,850, forward strand.
GTCAAGCAGCTGTAATTACTGGGGACACACTGAGAGGTTGGGCTCAATTTGGATGAGACTGTTGGAAACAAGCATTCTTGTCTGTGTATCCCATTCTTCAAACCTGAATCATCCAGAGTTTGAAAGAGGCCTTCTGTGGGGCATGGAAAGTAAACAGCATCCCCTCAGAGTGTGACCACAGAAGTGAAGTACCCCACGTCATTCCAGGCCCAGCAGGTCTTTCCATGCAGACACCCACAGACGGCTAGGGCCCCAGGATGGCCAGGGTGGCTGAGCACTTGCTTCTGAGCCAGCCCCTAACACAGCCGTGAGGCCTGAGCACGGGTGGACTGGGGTGGACGGGCAGGCCCCTCTGTGTGCTCCCGTGAACAATACTTTATGGATGTGGCCGGGGAAGGTGGTCGCCTTACCTCAAGAATAGTGAAACCTCCCTTGGCATCTTTCTTAAGAACTTGGATTACCTCCGAATTTGGGTCCACAGCCTACCTTTAGGTGGAGGCTGACACAGGGAAGGAGTGATGGCTGTCCTCTCAGAGCGGAGAGTGCTGGTCGCGGGGGCTACGCGAGGGGGTGGGCCCATCAGGCATCGTCTCAGAAGAGGGTTGGTGGCAGCGGGTGATAGGAAGGTGCATCGGCGTCTCAGAGAGAGGTGATGCCTTGGGAATAGCCAGAGCTGAACCTGAAGGTGTGGACAAGAAAAATGTGAAGATAATGAGGTCACTGGACATGTTAGATGAACATACTCCCTCTGACATAAAAGAAAGCCGAAATAGCCAGCACCCTGATGCTTACAGGGTGGTGGGGGGCTGTCCTGGCTACTTGGAACCCCAGCGGTCTCCCCCTCTTCCTGGCAGATGGTGGTCATTGATGCAGCTTTAGCGGGGATCGCAAATTTCTGAAAAGCTATTTCCCGTTTTGGGTCCTGCATTCTCAGTTCTACCCCCGCTTGTTGTCCATTGCTTTGCACTGACCGTGTGAAGCTGTAACATTTTCTAGTCCCCGAGCATTGTGTTCTTCCTCAGTAGCTGTGCAGCCAAAGAGAATTTTCATTCATGTTGGTTGGAAAAAAAATCCCTAAATTGCAGTTAAGATTGGGGTAACCCTCTTGTGTAACCCTTCCTAGCCCCATTTTCTTAGCTCTTAGGATATTTCAGTGCTATGTTATACATGGTTTCAGATTTTTTTTTTTTTTTGCAAACATTGGTATGTCTTTCTATGATAGTCTAGTCATGGACTCATTATCATGTATGTATTAGAATCCAAGAATTGCCTCTTGCCTATTTTACTGGAATATCCAGAGTATCATTTTCTTCTAAACGCTGCAGATCTCTTACACAAAGAATGCGAATGGTGTGTAAAATGTGGTGCCTTTTCTTCACTCGTTCCTAATGCTCAAGGGTTTTGCAGCATTGGATCCCCCAGCCTAGCTCCCCACTTCAGTAAATGTAAGTCTTGCCCAAGCTTATATATAGGCCAGTCTGATAAGACTCTGAGTGTCTACCTGTGGTGACTTTGAAACTTGTGTCTCCTCGACCTACCTTCAAAGTCCACATGGGCTTTCCCTCAGCCTGTGCTCCTGATTAGAAAATGGGAGACCCTCTGGCACAGGCTGTAGAGCTGAGCTTAGAGAATCACATGTTCATCACTCAGTAGCTTTATCCTTGGGCACTCTCTTCAAGGCCCCAGTGTTTTATCTGTAAAATGTCAGCACTAACCTCATAGGGTCTATATTAGTCAGTGTTCTCCAGAGAAACAGAACCAGGAGAAGACGTATAGATAGAATATACAGAAGGCATATTTCAAGGAATTGGCTTACACAGTTGTGGGGCGGACAAATCCAGAATCTGTAGGGCAGTCCAGCAGGCTGGAAACTGGGGCGGGAACTGAAGCCGTAGTCCAGGGCCAAAATTTCTTCTTCCTCGGGAACCTCAGATATTGCTTTTAAGGCCTCTCAGTGGACTGGATGAGGCCCACCCAGATTACGAGGGAGAGCTCCTCTACTTAAGTCGACTGACTGTAGATGTGAGAGTTCAGTTAAGTAACAGGTACGCTTGCCCTAGCCGAGTTAACCCATGAAGCTGAGCAGCACAGGCTGTTGGGAGACCATGCATGCCAAGGGCTGAGTACAGCGTGTGGTAAGCATTTGCTGTCGTCATCACTCATCACTGTGAATGTGAGACAGTGTCATTAGTAAACGTGAGAAGTCAGCCCGGGCATGGTTGCACTAGTTGTCTTTCCTTTGCTGCTGGCAGAATCCTTCCTCTATTCCAGCTGGGTGGTTGGCTGAGCCAAGACCGGGCCTCCCACCAGTCTCTGCGGAGGTGCACTGTAAAGGGGTACCGCTGGTCGGCTCTCCAGCCCCAGCTGCACGGAATCAACTTGATAGCAGCTATCTGTCCGTCCATCCATCCATCCATCCATCATGTGTCTGTCTGTCTTTCTCTCTACCTATCTACCTACATATCTGTCCAACTAACGAACCCAGTGGACCCTTTTTGCACTAACTGACACCTCTGACCAACTCTGTGCAGAAAGATGTCGTCACTGAGCCCTGTTATAATTACAGGGAGTCCTCAGCTTATGACGGGGTTCCATTCTGACAATTCCATCGTGAGTCAGTTCTGACGTAAGTCAAATACCTTCTTTTTGTTTTTGTTTTTTTTTTAGTTTTCATCATTATTGCCTTATATTATCAGTATCTTTATAAATTCAATCTTTGAACATCTGCAAGTAAACATCTTAGAATGCCGAATGATAACAGCAGCAAATTACGCGCTGCAACACTGTATGTAGTACATATTACTAAGGATAAGATGTACAGAAAAGCCCAACAACAGGTGGTTGTAAGTGTGGTTTGTTGTAACTTAAATACGTCATAGATTAGGGGCTGCCTGTACGTGATACTTAGGATCAGAACACTAATCAGTTTTGCAAGGTATGAATGACAGGTGTGGAAAAGAATGTGTTTCCTTGGCTTTCTCTGTCCTCTGTTAAGCATGCTTGCGGATATGTAATTATTCCACCTTGGTCATTTGGAAGTATCTAAAAGCATTTTCATCAGTGAAGGATAAGCTTCATTCTTATGTAAGAGAATTAATAATGTTGGTAGTTGTTGTATTCAACATCAGACATGCTTTTGGTGTCTGTGTATCTTTGCCTGCATCTGCTGAAGCACATCACAGCATTTCAGAATGAGAGGCATTTTCAGGTCGTTTCCCCCAGTCCCCCACTGTCTAATCGAGAAGAGGGAGAGCCACAGAGCCAAGCAACTGCCCAGCATTCCAAAACCAGTCCAGTTTGTAGCTGCAATAAGATCCAAGTCCCCATTTTTTGGGTTGGCAACAGATGTCTTGAGAGTTAGATTTCTGATTTGTACTTAGCATGTATTCCTAGGGGAGAGATTTTTAAACATGATCTTTAAAGGGAATATATATTTATAAATGGCTGGCATCTGAATGCTTCAGTGAAGAGTGACTGTAGCATATAAAAGAAAATCCAGTTTGAGGATGGAGTGATTAGTGACAGAAGGGCAGAAATATGTTTTAATGTCTGATTAACAAGCAGAAATCTTTCACTGCACATGGAAAATTGACAGAAGGAGACAAATGTTCCTAATTTCTAGCCAGGAAAAACAGAGTCAGACAGCTGTGCCTTGTCGCGTGTGGGAGTCAGATCGTCTGCTGCGTGCGAGGACTCCTGTCATTGCTCAGCGCCTTCAGCACGGGCGAGTCTTCAAGGTCAAAAACCGCATGTAGCCGGGAAAATGCCTGAAGCCACTTCCTAGTCAGGAAGACTTTTCCACTTAGAGCTGGTGGAGGAGAGAAAGAGAAGGGACTGATACTAAGATTTTTCACTCCTTACCAAAGCAACAAAAAAGCCTTGCTTTTGACGTGAGCGGTTTTCCTACCGGAAGGGTGTACACTTCCACTGTAAAGGCCCCCTCTGTGTGGGCTGGGATGGCAATAGAGACCGTTTTCAGGTGATCTATACGTGCGGTGCAGACGTTTTCAGCATGCTTCAGCTGATGATGGCGTGTGCAGCCTCTGCAAGGGGAGCAGAGGAGGCCTGTGGACTCCCCCAGCTTGCTTCAGAGTGGGTTTCTGCTGCAGGAGCCAGGGTGCGGGGCCTCCTCTGGCTCCGCTGGTCAGAAACCTAGGAGCCACAGCCACCCAGGGGCGGTCTATGGGCAGGCTGTGTCAGCACAGCACGGCCAGTCCCTCCACCAGGGAGCCGCTCTGGCCCTGGGCTCCTGCCACCCTGAGTGACAGCTCTTTCTTCCACATAAGAACACAGTTACGTTTTCACTGCTTGTAATCGCAGCTTGAAGTTTGGTCATCCTTCCTAAATACTAGAGCTAGTAACTGAAGAAATCCTTCAAAGTCTCATTATGACCTGTTTCCATTGGTTTTCAGATATGCTGGAAGAGAGCCAGAATCTGAGCTCTTTAGGAAGGTAGCATGGGGTATGGACGGGAGTTTGCTTGGCTGGGCTGCGGTCACCTGTGGGCATCCCAGGACCCACTGATTGGCTGGCTGCAGTTACCAGGGGCATCCCTGGGTCCCAGAGCTGCCAGGAGCCTGGTCTGGGAGTCTAGTCTAGTTGTGGCAAATCAGTTCAAAAGCATCGCAAGGGGTCAAGTGGGGGAAGATTCCTTCGAGTAGAAGAGAGTAGTAGCATACCGTGAAGGAGCCCTGGTAGCGCAACGATTAAGTGCTCGGCTTCTAACCTACAGGTCAGTGATTTGAACCCACCAGCGGCTCTGTGGGAGAAAGACCAGGTGATCTGCTTCTGTAAAGATTACAGCCTGAAAACTCTACGGGGCTGTTCTGCTCTGTCTGTAGGATCCCTATGAGTCAGAATCGACTCAGTGGCACCCAACAGTAACAGTCACATACTGTGGCCCTTTCCGTGGCACAAACAGAGGTTTTGCTTTTGGTTTCCTCTGCATCTCAGAGATGGAACATTAGAAGGAGCACATCTCTCTTTGCAACGTCTGTGACAGCCTGAGCCCGTTCACTCCTAGAGACCCAGGGAGGACGAGCATCCCCTGCAGAGACTTCTGACATGCTGAACAGGGAGCAGACCGTACGCAGCCATCGAGGACCACCCCCCCACCCCCCCACCAAGAAAGCTGTGGGTGAAGCGAGACCATTTTATACTCATATGGTGAGACAAAGCCAGATAGTCAATAAGGATTGAGAACCTTTAGGTTTGCAAGAAGGTACTTGACTATTCTAGGTGTTTGTATTTCTTTAACTCTTACTTTAATCATTGATTCCTAGCTGGACTTGTGGGCTGTGAACAGACTCTGAGCCTGCACGGACACTGGGAAACTGTTCACAAAACTGTGGGTACTTTGTTCTTGCGAGGGAACCATAGCTTATCTCAAGAATCCCTGATATGTGTCAAGGTGAAGAACCATTGCTCTAAGTTATATATTATTCCAAATATAATCAGAACGTCAGTAAAACAAGTTTGCTGTCCAGTCAGCCCCAACTCATAGCGACCTCATGTGTGTCAAAATAGAGCTGTGCTCCACAGGGTTTTCAGTGGCTGATCTTTTGAAAGTAGATCAGCAGTCCTTTCTTATGAAGCACTTCTGGGTGGATTTGAACCTCCAACCTTTCAATTAGCAGCCGAGCACATTAACTGTTTGTACCACCCAGGGACTCCAAAACATCGATACTAGTAATTGTAATTGCCCAGCTTGTGTGCTAATCTGTGTTCTGATCCATCAGAACAGACCTCTGGGAAGCCCGTGTGTGGAGCACCAGTGGCCTGTCTCTCGGTCACTGTTCTCACTTACAAGCTTTGTGTCCACAAGGAAAGCAAAAGTCATCTCTAAAGATAGAGAACTGCCAAGAAGGATGGAACGGTGTCTTTTTGTCCCCTGTGATTCCTCAGACCACGTAAGGCCAGTTCTTCCCAAGTCTCATTGTTCAGGCATCACTGGACTGGTCTGACCCATGCGGGCAGCCCCCCTGGTGCAGACCGGTCCCCAAGGTGGGGCCAGATGGATTTTCACATATGAGGCTGTATCAAGCCAGTTCCAGTCTTCAAATGGGATCAGCCATTTGAGACTATTCTAAAGGCAGGAAATGGCCTCATCTGTTAGGCCCCTTCTTCCGCCTCCTTGTAGAGGTCCCCAGGAAGTGTCTGCTGATTGATTGGACCAACCCAGATGAGGCCAACATGTTTAGAAGACCTAGGCAACTGAGAGGGAAGGTTTGTGTGTGTGCATTATTCTGTTGCTTAAGGGCCTGCTGTTAGAAGGTGCTCTCCCACTGCAGCCTTGACTGAGGCTCGGCCCCAGATATGCTCCCTTGTGAGGGGTGAGGGGAGGAGAAGGCTCGTTGGCCCTCTTGCTGGCCTTTTCTCACCGTATCCCAGGCGCAGGTGTAGGAAGGCAGGGTGTGGAGGCGGACAACCCCACTGTCCTGGGGGAGTCAGGGGAGTTGGCCGTTCATGTCCCTGTGTCCCTAAGACCATTGCCCTCAGCTCATTCTGGTAGGGGCCCAGCCAAAGAGCCCTGTTCTGGTGTTCTGATCCCTGGGCCTTGCGGAGAGTAGAGCGTGCCTGCTGTCCCTACAGCTGTGACGGCAGCTGGGCAGACTGCCAGCGCAGCGCCAGTGGGGTCCAGGCTTCACTGAAACTGGGGTCACAGCTCCAGGCTCATGACTGTGGGGGTCCCACTGCCCAGGCCCATGCTGCACCACACTCGTCCAGTTCATGTGTCAGATGTGTGTCAGAGTCTGAGACCCCCGTGCAAACCTGTGTGGTCAACGGCCTGGTCACCAAGGTGTGTTCCCTGTTGGGACACCGAGAATAGCGGGAACTGCTTTCCTTTTTCAGATCAGCCCTGAGATGCTGGAGAGAATCCCGGTGCTGAGAAGCCTTCGCCATCGAGAGCAGCAGGCAGGGAAGGACGTCACCCTTCATGGGGAGCAGCAGCACCTTTGGGAAGCTGGCAGCAAGCACACAGCTCCCCCAAGTGCTGGCCAGAGGCCTCAGGATGCCCCCCAGCCCATGGAGGGCTCTGTGCCAGCAGCCTGCAGCGGCCTGCACAGGGAGGGCTTGCCTCCTAATGCCGCGGCCCTGCCTGCAGCCACCATCCACGTGAGCAACCTCCCCGCAGGCGCCCGAGTGAGCGAACTGAAAAGAGCCCTCCGGGAGCGCGGTGCCACACCCCTGCATCTCACCTGGCAGGGCCCACGACGCCCGGCACTTCTTGCCTTCAGGGACCTGGCCGCGGCAGAGCAGGCCATCACCTGCCTGCAGGGTCTGCGCCTGGGGGCCAGCACCTTGCAGGTTGAGTTGGTGAGGCAGCTGAGGGACAAGTGAGCTGCTGGCCAGCAGTGTCCTCAGGCAGAGCCAGGCCGGAAGGGGCGCCCTCATCTTCGCTGGTGGCTCTGACAGCCTGCCGCGTGGGGCTCATATAGACCTTCTGCATCACAGACCGCGGCTGGTTCTAAGTTCTAGTTCTTTCTAGGAAGTTACAGGCCTCCCACAAGTGCCCAGCAGCCCCCTAACGGACAGGGGACATGAGTGAATGATGTACCTCGGTATTCAGGAGGCTGAAAACTAATTCAGGTGCCGGCTTATCTCCGTCTTTTCGCCTGCATTGATGTTTTAGGCTGATTTTCCAGAGGGTTCAGACTGCATGAGCAGTGGACAGGGGGAGGAAGGATGACAGTGATAAGGAGCGTCCGTATTCTGAATTTGGGGGAGCGGGAGATTAGAGGCGGAAGATAGCCAATCCCCTGAGATCCTGCCTCTGGGGAGCCCAGGCAGGGCCCTGGTGGAGGGCAGAGTGTGGGCAAGACCGGAGAACTGGCTCGGGGCTGTCAGGTCCTCAGCTGGGTATTACTGGACCAGCGGAGCTGTACTGGCAGCGAAGAAGTCCAAGTGGTGCAGCTCCAATTGAGAAGGACTCGTTCCCACAGGCACAGCATTGCACGGTACGGGGCTGTGCATTCGGGGGCCTGCATGTGAGTGGAGTTGGCCTGGTGCCCCCAGTGCCGCCCCCTCACCCCTGCCTCCGTGGGTAGCCCTGCCCAGCACAGCAGGAAGCTTTGTCTAGTGGGGAGATGCTGGCTTTTAAAAGTAGGTTGTGTCCCCTTCCCAGCCCATGTCACAGACACACACCCACATCTGCCCAGCACCCAGGTCTCTGGTATTCTCTCCCTCCAGGTCTCTGTTCTGAGGAACAAGCTGGAGCATGGCCAACCTGCACTTCTGAACAGAGGTGCTTTTGCAATTGATCCTGGGCAAAAAGTCAAAATAAGCATTTCAGTGGAGATTTTTTTTTTCAAATGCATATGGGTTGGACATTTTTATGTTTTAGCCAGAGGGTCTTACCAAGGGTATTTTCAGCATGTTATTATGCCTCGAGAGGACTGGCCTGGCACACTTTACAGAACACGTCGTCTCCCTCTTCCCTTGAAAAGGCATTTTCTCACTGCTGTTCCTGTGGAGACTGCTGAGAGAAAATCTATACTCTTATGATGGTTTTGCTCTGAATGCAGGTTTCTTTCCCAAGTTGTCATGAATGAAACGAGGGGTGGAGAGATCTTAAAGTGCCTCAGGGCCTGGCCCAAGGGCTCCGCTCGCTGCCTTCTTTGCCCAGAACGGCCACCCTCCGGCCGGCTGGTTTCTCTGTCCGCTTGATGTCACAGGCTACCTCTGACCACCCAGCCAGAGTAGCTGCTGGTCGCTCCAACCTCACCCTGCCTTATTTTTTCAGACTACTTCCTCCACGTGAAACACTTCTGTTTGTTGTTTGTTTACACTTTTATTGTTTCTTTGCCACAGTTAGAATAGTGGCTTCAGGAGGACGTGAAACAGGCTGCAGCCAGTTGGATCACTGGAGGGGGTAGGGGGTGCAGACCACACTGGGTGACACTGCAGAGACAGTCACACCAAAATGACTGTAAAATTTTTGTGCAAAAATTTATTTTTTATAAATATATCCCTGTAGTCAGCTATAACAACAGAAGCATTTTTCATAAGCCCGGATCACATGTAGCAATATACGTACAAGGCTAAAACTCCACGCTGATTTACTTTTTGAACCTTACACGCTCTGGTCGGAGCTGTCATTATTACCCAGTTACAATGACACTTCGAATCACATGGTTTTGTCTGCACAAGCTACAAGCATGCACTGCTGTTTTTGTTGCTTGCCAGTGTTTTTATAGTCGTTGATTTTGTCAAATTTTTTGGTGTTTTAGCTACAATATTGTAATTATCATGGGTAGGGGTGACACCAACCCTAGTGACAGCACTGGCTGCAGCTAGGACACCTGGCTCCACCCCCTGCTGTGTCTCCAGCAGGTGGGACTCCTGGCAGAAATGTTAGGTGAGTGCACACACTGGAGCTGAGAGATGGGCAAGAGACACGATCCTGACAGCACCGTCTGGACTCCTGCATCTAGCTATGCCTGAAGCCAGACCTAAGACTGTTGAGTTATACAAGGCGGTAAACTATCCAGATTGCTTGGGTTTTCTGTCACTTGCAGTCAGAATAATCCAGATATATCATATACAGGTAGTCCTCAATGACATATTTGAGTTATGATGAATGGCACTTATGACTTTTTTTTTTTAACATCTTATCGTTAGTAATATGTACTACATACTATGTTGCAGCGTGTAATTTGCTGATGTTATCATTCTCAGATGTTAACTCACAGATGTTCAAAGATCAGATTTATAAAAAATACTGATAATAAAAGGCAATAATAATGAACTAAAAATAAAAGAGGTATTTGACTTACGTCAGAACCGACTTATGACAGAATCATTGGAACCCGTCATTTAAGTCGGGGACTACCTGTAATCAGAAACAGTTTGTCATTTTTATTTTTGTGGAAAATAGATTACCAGTAACAGTTGCTATCAGGTCAGCCTCTGACTCACAGCGACCCCACGTCTGTCAGAGTAGAACTGTCCTCCATAATGTTTTCAGTGGCTGATTTTTCAGAAGCAGATCACCACAGGCCTTTCTTCCAAGGCACCTCTGGGTAAACTCAAACTACCAACCTTTCCAGTTAGCAGCCAAACACATTAACTGTTTGTGTCACCCAGGGACTCAGGAAAATAGGAATTAGGAAGTATTAGTATTAGGAAGAACTAAATATAAGAACTGTAAGTTCCCCAGATGTGTTGGCCTACACACTTTTTACTGCTCCATCCTGCGCCAGGGAGCCTGTGAGTCAGTTCTTTGCAAGGCGGCCCTGAAGATCACGCAATTACACAGCAAGGACTTAATAGCCTGGCCTTTTTGTTCCCAAGGCTCTGGGTATTTGTTAGCACCATAATTGTGTAATTCACGTAATGATAATAAGGGAAAATAATGGAAAATGACCCCTTAGCAAGGTGCTGAGCCTCTGTGGACCCCTTTTAAATGAGGCTTTCTTGATCGGGGGCCCCATCGTGGAATGTCCCTAATGGTGGTGTGGCTTTGCCAGTGGACAGTGAGGAGACTTGTACAGGATCCTCAGCGACACAGTTTCTAAACACATGCACCCTTAACTCTGTCCTCAAGCCTGGGCTTGAGGAGCAAAGAAGTCGGGTTTCATGGTGGTGGTGGCTCCCAGTCCTATGCAGAGAGAAAGTCCTGTAACCTGTCCAGGCCATCACTTCCTCATCTTTAGAGTAAAAGGACTGGACTCGCTGATGTGGGCTTCTGCTTCTTTGTGTTACTGTTTTAAAATAATATTGTGTTTTTGGTGAAGGGTTTACACAGCCGTTTAGGTTCCCATTCAGCAGTTTCTACACAGATTGCTCTGACATTGGTTACATTCTTCACAATGCATGAACGTTATTTCTGTTCTGGTTGTTCCGTTTCTATTCATCAGGTTTCCCTGCCCCCTTACTTTCTCATCTTTGTTTTACAGTAATCATTGACTGTTTGGTCTCATGTAGATGATCTTTTTAAAGGCGCATAGTACTCACGGGTGATAACCTTTATTTTGTGAGCCAAGCTGTTATTTAGCTAAAGGGTGACATCAGGGGCTAGTTTCTCTGTGTTTCTTACAGGTCACCAACATTTAGCTTTATTTCCCTCTGGCAGTCCCGCCCAGCCCTCAGTGACTAAATCATTGCACTGAAGGTGTTCCCCCAGTAAGAGATCTGAGAGTACATCTATAACAACTAACAAGTAAAAAAGCAAGACCTTAGAAGAATCCACTCACCCAGTATCCTAGGAAATGCTAAATCTGAGTACACTAGAAAATGAATCTACATGGGGCCCTTGAAGGACTCTCTCAAAGTAAAAGCGTGACACACAAGATGTGAAGGAAGATGCATTTATGAAGAAGATGTACTGCAGGAGACAGGAGAAAATCTCAGGCAACATCCTCTTTGTACCCTCGAAATATCTAAAAGCAGTTCCCATGAAAAAGCGTCAATGTTTGTCTGCTCTGATCTCAAAATACTATGCAGGAAATCATGACTCTGAAAATAACAGCACTGTGAAGGGAGGCCAAGGTACTAAAAAGGAAGCTCTGAAAGTACACAAAAGTAAAAAGAGCTGAGCATGATGGGTGTAATGGATTGAATTGTGTGTCAACTTGGCTAGGCCATAATTCCCAGTATTGTGAGATTTTGTCATCTGATGTGATTTTCCTGTGTGTTGTAAATCCTACCTCTGTGATGTTAATGAGGCAGCATTAGCGGCAGTTATGTTAATGAGTCAATACTCCATCTACAAGATTAGATTATATCTTAAGCCAGTCTCTTTTGAGATATAAAAGAGAAAAGCAAGTGAGCAGAGAGACAGGGACCTCATACCACCAAAAAAACAGTACCGGGAGCAGAGTGCATCCTTTGGACCCGGGTCCCTGCGCTGAGAAGCTCCCAGACCAGGGGAAGATTTATAACAAGGACCTTCCTCCGGAGCCGACAGACAGAGAAAGCCTTCCCCTGGAGTTGGCACCCGGAATTTGAACTTACAGCCTCCTAGACTGTGAGAGAATAAATTGCTCTTTGTTAAAGCCATCCACTTGTGGTGTTTCTGTTACAGCAGCACTGGATAACTAAGACAGTGGGTAAAGATATTTTTTTTAATTAAAAATGTAATTGTCGTGTTGAAATTTGTATGAGCAGATGTGGTGTGGAGGAGAGACTACGAAAATCTTTCAGCAGGAAGATGAAAGAGATGGAGAGTGGATAGTGACAAGCCCCATCTTGTACATGGTGTTGTAGGCAAGACCGTGACAATCTTCAGAGATGTCAAGAAGGATGTCCTTGAGCTGAAGAAGCAATTGTCAGAGTGAGGGCTTCAGTAATCCAGGGGGCGGGGGGGCCTAACTGGGGGACAAGAACGACATCAGTACTTTTCAGTCTGGGTCCCTGTCTACAAATATGAGCAGATAATCAACATCTTGAAATAGTATCTAATTGTTGTGGACATGTTCATACAGGAATCAGAAAGTGATTCAAGGGCCATCACATCCATTGAAAAGAGAATAGACTGGTAAAAAACAATGCTTACAAATTAAAACTTGATAAAATAAAAAATTTAGTAGTTGGACCGAAGACAGAATACACACAGATAAAATCAGTTGGACAATTTAAGCCAAGGATTCTTCCCTGAAACGAGTGCAGAAGGAGAAAGATGAAACATTCCAAACAGTGGGGAAAATAATCAAATCAAAACTTTCCTTCAGCTAAAAAAAGATTTGCCTTCACATTAGAAATATCTGCAGAGTGCCAGAAAACAGAAATCAGTGACTTTCCCATGGTGTCAATAACTAATTAGAAAATATTCTTGGAAAATGCAATAGCAACAACAACTAGTATTTGGAGAATAAACCTACTAAGCAATTTTGGGATCACATGGCTAAAAGTACAAAGCTTCCCTGAAAGAGATGAAAGACCTGAATAAAGAGACATATTATGTTCGTCCCAATCAAAATCCCAGCAGGAATTTTTCATGGAACTTAATCAGGTGGACAGTAAATGCCCAAGTATAGTCGAGATCAAGGAAAAGCAATTTGCCCTTCTAGGTATCAAAACATGCTCTAAAGCTTCAGTACTTAAAACAGTATGGTATCGGCGAATGGGCAGGCCAATGGAATAGAACAGAAGGCCCTGAAACGTGGGAATCTAGAAGACTTATTTCAAATGGGGAATGGATTGGCTTCTTATGAAATGGTTTGAGAGCCACTAGGTGTTGTTTAGAAAGGTGGAAAAAGCAGCTTGGACTTCTAAGTCATATTACACAGAAAAATAACATCAAGGTTAATTAAATGTCTAAACATAAAAAGAAAAACAATTCAGAGATAAATAGAAGAGACTTTTTTTTAAAAAAGATAATATTGGGGCAGAAAAAGGCTTCATAAGCAAGGCACTGGACTTAAGGAGGAATGTATCTCTCTATCTCCCTTAGAGTGTGAGATTTTGATTGGCACAGAATCCAAACAAGCCCACCAAGATGAATTATCTGAAGAATACATCTGCAAGTAGCAAAATGAACTAGTCTGTTTTATGGAGTTATTTAGTATAACGCTTTTTAATGGTGCCAAGTACAACAAATAAAAGAGTCTCTTAGCATAGTTCCATAAAAACATGGCCAGCAAATGTGGCCGCCCTCGAAGTTTGACTTGATAGAACTATCCGCCTGCATGGAAGAGATTGCCTGGCTGCAGTGTTGGAAGCAGACACCAGCCCATGCTGGGCTTCTAGGAAGGAGTGGGGAGGCCAACAGGACAAACCAGTTTAACGTCTAGAGAAGAAATTCTATCCTCAGGATGAAATCCAAACACCTTAGTACTCAGTCTTTCCTTGCACAGATCCTCCTTCCACCCCCACCACGCTATCTGTGAGAGGTGTGGAGTACAGTGTGGACTGGCCCAACAAAGCTGCTTTCTACCATTGTTTCTGCCCCTCTAGCTGAGCTGGAGGGTTATGAGGCAGGCCTTGAACTTCCAAGGATCCACAATGATGTTGGGCAGGGCTTTTCTTCATAGATTGTTTCTGTATAGGAAGCCACGTCTGAACCATATACACAACTCACAACTGCTTTCTCAGTAAGATGAAACAAAACCACAGTGATTACTATTAGAATAAGTGCCTCTAAGGCCTCTTTGTTCTTCACTCAACATATTTGTTGGGCAGACCCAGCTCTGCAATTTGTTGAGAAGAATATTTGCAAAGGATTCCCACTGCGCCTCACATTTATTAAAGTATAAAGATGCGATAGAACTCCGAAACAAGTTACTACAGAATGTTTACAAACTGTCAGGATAAAAAACAATCCCACCACCATAATTAATGAGTATTCTAATTTCTATGTGTTGTTTTCTAATACTTGTCCATATGTGTAGATAATTTTATTTAATACTACTTAAATCATTTTTGGAATGATGGTATAAATAGCCTTCATAATATTTGTTTCCTACTTCTAAAATCTCTCTGTCTGTATTAATGTATATAAAGATGTGTTGTCGTCGTTGCTGTTAGGTGCCATTGAGTAGGTTCCAGCTCATAGCGACCCTGTGTACAACAGAACAAAACACTGTCCGGACCTGCGCCATCCTCACAGTCGTTGCTGTGTTTGAGCCCACTGTTGCAGCCACTGTGTCAGTCCATCTCCTTGAGGGTCTTTCTCTTTTTCACTCACCCTCTACTTTACCAAGCACGACGTCCTTTTTTAGGGGCTGGTCCCTCCTAATAACATGTCCAAAGTATGTGAGACAAAGTCTCGCCATCCTTGCTTCTAAGGAGCATTCTGGCTGTCCTTCTTCCAAGACGGATTTGTTCATTCTTCTGGCAGCCCATGGTATATTCAGTATTCTTCTAAAATCTCTCTGTATTAATGTGTATAAATATACATACATACAAATATAATTTTTCTGTGGAGTTGCACTATGTTTATAACGTTGCATTTTCTGTGCTGTAGTTTCCTTGTGCTTGTGCAGTGTTCACAATGATAATTTTTGAATGATTGCACTATATTCTATTAATTCATTAATAATATCATTAATAGTGCTTATTACATTATTATTATTTTGGCTACTGTATCTTGGGGGTGTACTTAAGTGTCCTGAGCACATGACACTTGTGCCCATTGTCACCTCACTCTCATGGTTACTGACCCTGTGAGGTGGTAGTAGGGTTTCCACGTGTGAGATGAGGGACTGCTCCGGGCAGGTGGCACTGGGATTGGGGTGAGGTCTCTCTGATGCCATTTGTCGTGTCTTCCCTGGGGACCAGCCCTCAGCACACAGTCTCGTCCTCACAAATCCTCACAGCAACCTGATGAAGTAGAAAAAATTCTCTCCTCATTTTTGCAAACAAAGAGGCGGAGGTCCCAAAGAGGAGCGATGTTCCCATAACCCACTTGTCAGGGCAGAGATGAACCTGGTAAAGACGACAGCCACATCAAGTGCTCTTCATTGCACACCCAGGCCCCGCTCAGCTGGAAGCGCGTTTAGGGCCGGGCTGCATCTCGCCCAGCCTCCCAGAAAGTACTCCCAAAATGCACGAGAAAAGGGGTGACTAGGACAAAGAGCTGTGCTCAGAAAGCTCACAGCTCTGGTGCAGGGCCACCAGCCCAGGTAGTGTAAGGCAAAAGCTCATACCCAGTCTCTCAGCTTCCAATGCCACGCCTGTGTCTCTGCACCACCTGCGGAGCAGCGGCAGCGCTGTGTGCCCCCATCAGCCCCCACAAGGCAGCAGCCCCAACCCCTGGGCAGCAACTCCTCCTGGCTGCATGGGGGGTCCTGCCTGCCGCCTCTGGGGCTCTGCTGCCCACGTCCTCCTGCTTCCCCAGTTCTCAACCAGGGACCCACACACACCTCACCCGAAGAACCTGAAGAGGACACAGACTTTACAAATAAAGGTTGAGAACAGCAACATTAACACAGTATCCAGTGTCTTAGGCTGGGTTCTCTAGAGAAGAAAAACCAGTGAAGCATGTAAATATATATTTGTATGTAGAGAGAGAGATTTATATCAAGGAAATGGCTCCTGAGGTTGCAGAGGCTGCAAAGTCCCAAGTTCCTGGGTCAGGCATCAGGCTGGAGGCTTCTCCTGACTCACATAGCTGCAGGGGCTGGTGAACCCAAGATTGGCAGGTCAGACAGCAGGCACTGGGTCACAGGCTGCGAAGGACGACAAATTCCAAGATGGGCAGGTAAGCTTCTAGCTCAAGTCCCAAGAACCAGAAGTCAGATGAGGCTACAGAGTGAGCAAAAGCCAGCAAGCTTTGCCAGAAAGTCCACATATGTTGGATGTGGGGCCACACCCCCAAGGAAACTCCCTTTCAACTGATTAGCTACTCATAGCAGATCTCATCATGGAGGTGATTACATTATATCAGATCTCATTATGGAAGTGATTACATCATTACACAGTTGCTAAACTACATCATAAATGCAAAACAACTGAGAATCACGGCCCAGCCAAACTGACACACAGTCTTAATGATCACATTCAGGAAGAGAGAACGAGTGTAGGGAAAAGCACAAAAGAAACTACGCTTCAGCAAAGACGTGGGAGAAAGAACAAACGTCAGAAAAGAACATATTTAAAAAGAGAAAACAGTACCCAGCTCTGTTGTTGGTTGCTGAGGAGTCGATTCTGTGTCTACAGGGGAAATGCATCCCTCCCTCTGGCACCCACAGCAGACATCAATAATCGATCCCGTAATCATGCAGTCCTCAGAAGCCCTCACATGGCAATTTGGGGAGCCAGGTCCAGCTGATCTTTTTTGGCATGAGATACCAAGCTTTCTGCATTTTTGGCAGGGGAGCAAGAAGGAGAATTTCTTCCCTTCACCTCTTTAATCCTGGGGAGCGATATCAGCATATTACCCTCTGTCCCCTTCCAAAGCCCCCCAGGAAGCACCTAGCTTGCAGATGACTCATTTTCCAAAATTCTAAGATTCTGACTCTTAGCAAAAACAATCAGACAAGGGTTGCTAAGCTCACTTTCCCTTTATCTGGTTCCTGTCTGGACTCAACCCAGCCAGTGTCCCAATACCCCTAAAATGTAAAGGCCGTCAACTCTCGTCATTTTCAAAATGTTCTGGGGGGGACTGCAGAAGCCTTTCCTGAAAATAAATCATACATAGGAGCCTATATGTGAAAGAAAGAGAAACAGGTTGGTGTGGGGGTGAAAGTCCACTCATTCCTCAACAACATTCTTGAATGGGATCCCTCCCCCTCACAATTTGATCTCCTTTTCGCTGACTTCTGCAGCTGAGGGAGAGGGAGGGAAGTCCTCAGCTGGGTTATCTACTGTTTGTCATCTGCTGACTATTCCCTCCTAATGGAGGATAAAACAATAACGACTCAAACTTACTGAGCTACTTGAAATGGTGTGGAAATTGTACAACATGGCCCCAAGGTCCTTGCCACTTCTTCCATCAAGAGACGACGTCTGCGGCCCATCCCTGTGAATCTTGACCCTGTAACAGCTTGACTGATAGTTTACAAAAGTGACACTGTGCCTGTTTGCAGGTGTAGACCTTAAGAAACCGGTAGCTTCCATTCCTGACTCTTGGGATATTTGCTCTTGGAACCTGGCCACCATGCTGTGTGGAAGCTGAAGCTGCCCTGTGGAGAGGCCCATGTGGAGATGAGTTGACAGCCAGCACCCATTTGCCAGCCATGTGGGTGCACCAACTTGGATGTGGAGCTCCAGTCCCAGACAACCACCCCAGCTGATGCCACGTGGAACAAAGACAAGCTGTTCCCACTGAATCCTGCCTGAAGTCCAAAGTCATGAGTAAAATTAAAGATTTTTGTTGTTTGAAGTCACTAAATTTTGAGAGTGGTTTGCTCCTCAGTAATAATCAACTGCATAATTTCATTTACATTCATATATAAATTATATGATGTATTTACATATATTTATATTAAAGATATAATGTATAAATGTAAATTATATAGAGAGGGATGCAAATACATAATTTTGTTTAATTTTCATAGTAACGTTTAGGGGGTGTCTCTATTTCACAGATGGGCTAACTGAGCCACAGAGAGAAAAACTGACTTGCCCATAGTCGCCCAGCTAGTAGGGAGTGAAACCAAGATTGTAATCACAACTGATCACAGACGAAACCAGAACCACCCATGTGCCTTTCTTCATTGTGAATTGCCCTCACCTTACCACCTAAGGCAGAAAGAGAGGCAGACAAAACCTGGGGCATGTCCTAGAAGAGAAGAGCGGGGCCCACCCAGAGAGGCTGAGTGGTTTCCTCATGTCACAGCACACCAACAGCAGAGATGGACGTGGGCTCCATTCAGGAGCCTGCAGGACACAGGCTTTTGTCACGTCCTTAAGTTCTGGACGGCACGATGCTGAACAGCTACCACTGTGTCGTGGGTACTGTGCTAGCCTCGCCTCAGTTGCTTGAACTAGCCCCATATTTTACTGCCATGTTGTAGATGAAACTGAGTGGCAGAGCGTTTTGGTGGCCTGTCCCCCAGTGCATGGTGCAGCCGCAGGTCTCAGAGCCCCCACCTTCCGCTGCACACCCTGCCTCCCAGTCACTTGGCCAAGTCTTTGTTGTCATCCTGGGTTTTTACTGGAGGCCGCCCAAGCAATCTTTCAAACTAGCAGAGAGTTTTAAATAGTGGAAGGCACACTCCTGCTCCCTCTAACAGGGCAAGAGTTCTTCCCATGAATGGAACCTTTTCTTTTCCTTGTCCGTACATCACAAAGGTTATAATGGGAGCTGACATGTACCCACGTACTGTGAATGTTTTGCACTTTGGATGGCTTGGAAGGTATAAAGCTCAGCCTCGGAGTACTGAGTTGTGAGCAAACTAGGCAGCCCCACCAGCCCTAGAGGGCGGGGTGACTCACGGAACCCTTGAGGAATCCCACGAAATGGGTACTGTTACGATCCCATTTTCCAGATGAAGAAGGTCTGGCTCAGAGTGGTTATAGCAGAGCCACAATCAGCAACCCAGCCTCTCCCATGGCGAGGAGAGGAGCCTGTCCTCTGGGGAACACTGATCCCTCATCTCTTTGATTTCAGGGGTTAACTAGAAGTCTCAGTAACCTGACAGAGCACCAGAGAGACCATTTAATAGCTGAAGAACACGGCCCCGGAGCCATGCACACCACGGTTCGGAACAAGTCCAGCTCTGCTGGGCCCTAGCTGTGTGCTTTGGGCAAAGTACTTACCCTGTCTGTGCCTTGGTTTCACCCGTAAACCCCTTCATTGATTATTAACCCACTTAAGCCTCACAGCAGTGCTTTGAGAGGAGCGTTCTTACCATTACCCCCATTTTACAGATGAAGAAACGAGGCAGAAAGGAGCAGCCACTGCCCAAACTTGTAAAGTGAGAAAGAGGTGGTTTGGCATTCGAACCCAGGCCCTCTGGATCTGGTGCTTTTAACCACCAGGTCCTGTTATCTGCTTCTCTAGGAGCCCCGGGCTCTCTGTGTGCAGGGAGATGTTTATGGGGCTACCATGGCTGCCCAGAAGGTGGGGTTTGAAGTAATTTTTACTTTCTTCTTTTCACTTCTCTAAAGTTTATCTTTTTGGTTTATTTTAAATAAGTCCTATCATTTGTATAACTAAGAATGACAAAAAAGACTAAGTTAATTTAGTTTGACCCCCCCACCCAAAAATTCAGCTACCTCTTAATCAAGGTCAAAGTGTCTGAAATTCCAAAGTCAGTTTTATCTGTGCACATGTGCTGTCCACAGTTTCAGGAGAGCAATTGTCCTTCATGGGATTTATTTTTAGGAGTCCCTGGGTGGTGCAAATGGTTCATGAACTTGGCTACTAACTGAAAGGTTGGTGGTTCGAATCCACCCAGAGGTGCCTCAGAAGAAAGTCCTGGTAATCTACTTCTGAAGGGTCACAGTCATTGAAAACCCTATAGAGCACAATTCTATTCTGACACACACAAGGTGGCCATGAGCCGCGATCAACTTGTTAACTGGTTTGGCTTGGGTTTTGGTCCCAACACAAACTTGCAGGAAGTGACCAGCAGGTGGTGTTGCCTCACCATAGAGAAACAGCCAGGGGCCATCCCTGCTAGATACCCCAGGCTCCCTGTCCTCTTCCCCAGGCTTCCCCACCCCATCCACCCTAGTCCTTGACCCCATGCCCTGCTCTCAGGGGATGGCATCTCGATGAAGGCTCCTGTGAAGGTTAATCGGGACCACCAGGTTCGGGGCAGGCCACTGTGTGCTGCCCTCATCCCCCATGCCCTCATCTGCCACTGCCCACCTGGGCCTCACCTGAGCCTCCCCTCCTTCGACCTTCTTTTCATCTCTGACCAGCCTTCTCTGCGTTATACGAGCTGGTGATACTGCCGAGGCGTCACAGCAGCGGAATCCCAGGTTCAGCCAGTACCACCTGCCTTGCTGGAATCCACAGGCAATGTGCGCTAATCCCTGGTATGCTCGGGGGAATTTTCAAATCAGTGGTGTGTTCATACTTTTCCATTTGGGGACCCAGCACACTTCCCAATGGCTGTAAACCCTAGACACTGAGTGCACATGGCCCTGCCTTCTCCCTGGTGGGGTGTCGCCAGTTCTCATGAGATGCTCAGAAAGGCTGTTCACCACTGTTTCTCCCAGACCTCTGCCCGCTGCCAGCTTTCTCCCTACCCTGCCTGTGCTCACCCAAAACGTTTCGGAAGATCAAGCCACAGAGGATGGGCCTCCACTTAAATCCGCTACAGCAGCATCCCCTTTCCTGAGTCCCCATGCAAAAGACGGGACAGTGCTGCAGTGGTCACTACAGATACTGGGGTCTTGAGCCAGGGGCCAGTGTCCTGCCTGCGCAGGCCAATGCCTACACTCAGGGTGCTCGGGGAGGGCCTGCACTGGGGATTCAAAACTCCAAGTATCCTGGTGCTGGGTGTTGTGTGCACCAACCCCTGCTGAGGGTGACCGACACACTGCTGGCCTGGCAGGGAGCCTTAATACGCTGTCAATACAGACACTTTCTCTGAGGTACCTGCCTTCCATCCGGCACACTGGGGGACCACAGGGCACTGGTCTGTCAGTGAGGATGTTGGGGGGGGGGGCTGTCAGCCAGGATGCTCAGTAAGCCTGGTCTCAGCCAACAGCTAGCACGGATCAGGTGTTTTGGATCCAGGAAGCCTCTTCCTGTGCCGGTTACGCCGTACTACAGTAGTTTATCGTTGAGAAGATCAGTGATTCCGCTTCCCCTGCCCATCCCCAAGGCACAGAAATAAACGTAGCTCAGTCTCATTTTGTGAAAGGCCGGTGATCTGGCTCGGTCCCACAAGGGGCCTGGCACACAGTGAGCCTCCCTGTGCTGGCCCTGATGTTGATGGCCATCAGCTCCAGGTTCTCTAGGTCAGCTGCTTGCATGGACGTTGGGGCCTGACCCGGGCAGCAAGTGGCCAGGAGGGGGCAGCAGAGGCTCTTGGAGCTGCCTTGCCTGGCCCCAGACGCCCAGCAGAGCGAGAGAGAGCTGAGGGTCTTAGCCTTTAGCACTCCGCAGAGTCACCTGGAAACCTGTCAGGGCTGTGGGTTCCGACTGCCCCCCAGATTTTAATCGAGAAGCTCTCAGCTCCCCCCTCCCCCACAATCTGCAGTGTGAGCAATGCCCCATGTAGTTCTGACATGGCTCCTTCACCTGGAGGGGTGGAACCTCCCTTGGCCAGGGACCCTGGTTGCTGGGCTCTCCACAGGCTTGAAGGGTGTAGGGGAATTAGGAGATTCTGAGGGCGGGTCCCTGACGGAGCCCAAACCCAGTCCCGCGGTTACAATGCCGTCTTGTCTTTTTTCTCGCGGGGAAGGGGAGGTACCCGTGCGTTGGTGGTATGAAGAGCGAAGTTCAGTGGTCCTAACTGTGCGTTCATCAGAAGCTGTGGGGGCGGAACTTCGGAAATTTGGATTCTTGCTCTTATGGCAACACCCCCCCCCCCACACACCGCCGCAGAGAATATTTGTGTGTGTGTGGGGGGGAGGGATATGCCATAAGAGGAAGAAGATGAGGAAATGCAAGGTCAGATGGCCAGTCCAGTCAGGTACCGGCCCTTTGCTCCCCCAGGAATGCCACGCACCTTACAGCATCACCTCGTTAACCACATATTCTCCACCCCCGCCCAAGTCCGCGAGGACAGTATTATTAGAGATGAGGAAACCGAGGGTCAGAGGTGACCTGAGTTGCCCAAGTCAATGGCTGGCAATGGGGGCCTGCAGCTCCATTCTTCCACTGTCTGGCTCCTCCGCGGCTAAGCTGCCTGCAGTGGGCAGCCAGACCTCGTGCACCCCCGCCCCTGCCCTCTAGCCCCCAAAAGAAAACAGTGGGGTGGAACGTGCCTTGGTGGGGCAGGCGCCTTGGCATCAGAAACCCACACTCCGGGAGCCTTCCTGCCGCCGGCGCTCAGGGCCAGACCGGGACCTGATGGCTAGCTCCAAGGCGCCCTCCCGAGTCTTCGCGCGGTTCTTCCCGGGGATGCAGTGCTAGCGGCAGAAGCTGGGGCGCCAAGGACGTAGGCATCCTCGGGATGTATTCTCCGCACACAAATCCCTATGCATACATCCGTGCACTACCCCTCCTCGGGCCAGTTAAGATTTGGGGGGTTACCTATATTCAGCGCATCGTGACGGCGTTGTTCCAGGAGAGAACCCTAAGGCGTCTGCAGCTCTCTCCAAGATCACCCCATTCGCACACGCAGGGCTCGTGACTTTGCACCGACTCGAGAACGCCTTTACATTTAAAGTTTAAGCTTGTAAGTCGCACATGCCAGGCACGCTTTCGCGGCGCTGCGCGGCGGTGGGCGCTTCACTCACAGCCCTGGTGCAAGTCCCGGCCGAACGCGCCCTGGGGTAGCCACAACCCAAGTGCCCGCTGTCTCCGCGCAGTAGCGGCGAGAGATCTCGGGCGTGGGTGCCGAGGTAACTTCGCGTGATCTTGCCCTTCCGGGCTTGCCTGGGGCCAGGCTCTCCCCGCGTCCTCAGGCCCTAGGTTAGGCCCAGAGACGGAAGCCAGGTCCTCCCGGGCCCCCGGGCCTGTTTTCCTGCACAGTCCCCTCCGACTGCCTCCCACCCAGCCAGGCCGGGACATGGGCGCGCTGGGAGATCTCGCTGACACGAAGGCGCCGCCGGCGAAATGAACGGGACTCGGGACCAGCGGCGCCCAAAGCCACGCACAACCAGGGCGCACGGGAGCCTCTGGTGGGCCAAGGGGCCAAGCGAGTGGGCGCTGGGCCTGGAAGCTCGCTGCAGGAGTGGGGGAGCGCGCGGGCTGGCCGGCGTTGGGTTTCTCCTAATCAGCCCCACTTCCCGGAGCCTCCGTCCTAATTGGGGAGTAATCTCCGACGGAGGGAAGGAGGAGGCCTGCTCTCGGCTCTCCCGACGGACGCGAGCGCAGCGTTCCCTGCTGGGAGGGCCTGGGGACTTTTTTCCTGACTTGTTTTCCTGCGCATGGCTAGGAGGCGAGGTGCGGAGGGGTTGCCACCGACCAGGGACTGTGCCTTTTCCTTGGTCTGCGAACCCGCTCCCGGAGCACAGGCCTGGCGCAGGCGAGAGCCAGAGCGCTGGGCCCGGGAGACCTGCCTGAGACTCCAAGGACGGAATCGCCGACGTTTTCCTGTCCCCTTTATCTCAGTTTTATAGACAGCTCTTCGTTTGGGACATTAATTGCCCGGGCGAGTTTATTGATAATTTTGATGTAACAGAGCGCCGGAGAAATTACCGCCCCCCCCCCCCCGTCCAAAATGTCAAGTTTGAGAAGAGCCAGGTTCAGGGGCTCGCGACCCCACGACGCGGAGAAACTGCGGTGGGTCTTGAACAGCCGCGCTGACAATGTGACTTTAGTTTGTTTTCCTAGATAGACGGGAGTTGGAATAGAAAGAGGGTGGTCAGATTTAAAAAAAAAAAAAAAAAAAAATTTCCAGAGGGGTAAAGATGATTTACAGGGATATGTTACCGGATTGGAAAAGTGCCTATCACCTTGCCCTACCAAAGGCCCTTTTTTTCGGGTCAAATTTTACTAGCTTCTGGGTTGGGGAAAACCAAGTATGGAGCACAAAAGAAACTTAAAATTGTTACATGATTTGTAACAATATGAGAGCGACAAAGTTCGAGACTCAAACACACTGGTCTATTGGTCTTGGGGTGGCAGACAAAAAAATTTTTTGTTTTATTTTTTAAATATATATCTTGCTCGGTTTCCTCTTGGGGAAAGAGGAGTACAGTTTTTCTTTAAACAGTTGATTATTTCTTTTAAAACGAGAAATGACATTTAGAGGGGGCAGAGGGCTCTTCTTAAAAAACAGAAGCCAAGAAAAATAGTTATTCTTGTCCAGATTTCACTTCAATGTGAAATGAAGAGTGAAAAGGTGAAGATTAGCCAAAAAAATTTTAAAAAGAAAAGGAAAAAGTATTCGGAATCACCTAGATTTTAAATTAAAAAAAAAAAAAAAGTTCAGATATCCAAAGCCAGTTTCTTTCTACATTTTGGGGTTTGGAAGATAGTCTGCAATCCCAATCCCAATAACATACTCTTGTGGTTTTATTTCTAGTTGATACAATTTTAAAGACCATATACAAATGTTATACATTTTTATTTTTGTTCTTTTTTTAGGAAAAAATACACAAAAGGCAAAACATCCTCAAATGATCATTTTATACAGTGCAGAAGGGAATTTAAAATACGTGTCACAAACGCTGCACCCCAGCAGCCAGAATACTAAAAAAGGGGGGTAGTCCTTCATAATATATATATTTATATAAAACATATGGAAATTTGTTTTTACACAAATTGGACTTTTTCAAATTTACAATGGATATCTAAAACAAAATTCTACACGGCAAATATTGCCAACAAAGTTACACCATTAATACTGATAAACGGAGGAGCCTATGCGGTGTTTCGATTATTAGGGAAAAAAAGTAGAATAAATAACAGGATGAGCCTTGC
This sequence comes from Dugong dugon, assembly GCA_030035585.1. Lineage (NCBI taxonomy): Eukaryota > Metazoa > Chordata > Mammalia > Sirenia > Dugongidae > Dugong > Dugong dugon. Next base: position 33,077,727 of record CM057478.1, read on the forward strand.
TATAGTTTCAAAAAGTGCCTTAACCTTTCTGCGTCACTGCAATCCTGAATCCACACGGCCACTGGGCCTTCCCAGTCCCGGCGTCACACTGCTTTTGCCTCATTCTCGGACCAGAAAGTTTACAGTAGAGACGGGGAAACAGCCGGGGCTAGTGAGGGAAGAGAGGAAAATATCCACGGAAAAAGTCAAAATAAAGTTCAAAGCAAAACAAGACTGCTGGAGAGAAGGAAAGAGAGGAAGGAGGAAGGGATGTTGGAGGCCCGAGAGCCACTCCTTCTATTTCCTTTCTTTTAAGACGAACAGTGGCTTCAGAAATGCAAGTTGTTCGCAAAAAGATCCACCTGTGTTTGAACGGAGGCGACAACGGAGGTGGGGAGGAAGGATGCAACCGCTGGTGACCCCCTCTCCTAAAAAGGCGGCTCTAAAGAAAGACAGGCTTGCGCATTCTGAGAAATTCTTTCAAAAAAAAATCAAAAATAAAAAGATAAATACTCAACCAAAAAATAAAGGTATTTGATAATGGTTGGTCTCACATGTTTGCTTGCTTCTAAAATTCCTCCTGCAGTTTTGCCACTGGAGGGGGAAGCGGGGGGGAGACCTCAGCAGAATTCTCGGTTAGATTTCGAGGGGTTTCCCCCAACACAGCACCTTCTCAGCCGGTCTCAAGAGGATCATTATAGATATTTATTTACCCACAGCTGCAGTCGGACCAGACCCGCACCACCACCAGTTTTTTTCCTAATTTTTGAGCGGGTGGGAAGGAGGTGCCCACCGCAGCGTCGGGTCTTTGCGTTGAGGTTTCCTTTCCAAATAATCCGGTTGGTGAGGGGGTCAAACCCTTTTCTTCTGCCGACGGTTATACCTCGAGAATAAAGCAGTTTCTTGCGATCGGTTCCTAGGTCCCTGCGCCGGCCGGCCTGGGCCGGGAGGGCGCCGTGGACCGTGCGGCCTCACATCACGCACGGCTTGATGTCTTGGTAGGTGACCTGCTGGTGGTAGTAGGAGCCGCCGCCGGCCGAATGCATGGACGAGGACGCCATGGCGTTGAAAGAGAAGACGAACTCCTTTCGGTCACACATGCTGGGCGACTGCGAGTGATACCGCGGGATGCCTGCAGGGCGAGGCGACAGGGGTGGGGGCACAGGAGTTAGCGTTGGGGCCAGAGCTCTGGGCTGGCGGCGGCGGGGAGGCAACGCTGCCGCTAGGCGCACGCCTCAGGCCTGCCTGGCTCGGAGGCACCGAGTTCCCGGCTCTAGGCCGGCCCGGTGCTCTGCGCCTCTGCTGTGCGCTGCGAAGGAAGGCTCCGCCTCGGTCTCCGCGCCCGGGATCGGGAACTTCCCGAAGCCAAGGGGAAAGGGATGAGGGTGGCCGCGCTGGGCGAGGAGACGCCAGGGAGGGCCCCGGTGGCATTACTCCAGCACCCTCCACTTCCAGGGCAGCTGCGGCCTGTGTCCCGCGTCAGGGCAGCCACTTCTGCGCCCCAGCGGCTGGTGAGGCCCAGGCAGACCGAGAGGCCGGTGCCGGGAGCAGGGAAGGAGCCAAGGCAACCCGCAGGGGCAAAGGACAACTTCTCCAGAGATAGGCCTCAGGGAGAGCAGGCCCCCTAGAGATCAAGGCCCCATGGAGCGCAGGCACCGAGGCAGCCAGGAGTCTGAGGGGCTCAAGCGGAGACCCCCGTGGAGAGGTCGCCTTCCCCTCCTGCCTCCCGCTGCTGCTGACAGCTGACCTCTGACAGCCTTCTGCTTCTCCATACTGTCCCCAACACTGGGCTGAGAAGGCTAATGGTGGGCGCTCAAGTGGGCTCCAGGAGGGAAATGTTTTTTTCTGTATCTTCTTTCTTAGCGGGTTTGGTGTGAGGGGCTGACAGGGCCTGGGGACCTGAAAATCTGGATTCTGATAAAGACCGTGGAGCCTGCACCTCTGGCCCTGCCCTGGGCCTAGCTGTGGCACCGCCTTGCCTGTCACCACAAAATGCCCCCCCATACTCTACTGTCTGCAGCCAGGCCTGGCTCCCTGAAAGGCCAGGAGCGCAGAGCCTCTAGGGGCCAGCTGGTTTGCCTTAGGCCTAACTCTTCCGCTCTGCCCGGGCCTTGCCACAGCCCAGGAACAGAGGCTGCTCTACCAGCAGCCTGCCAAGGACCATGGGGGAAGGTGGGCCAGCCAGCCAGGGTTGGGACCCCCGTCCATACTGGGCCCCTTCCTGAGGTTTGAAGGGACCTAAGGGGCACAAAAGAACTTACAGCAATGAAGTTTGGGCCTTCTTTGTGAGGACAGGCCTACCTGACCAGGCTTTGCACAAGAAAAATCAGGGAGTTAGGTTAGAAAAACGGACAGTGATCTCTTGGCCTAAACCGGGGAACAAGCTGCACTCAGCCCCAAAGCAGGAGAGTGGACTGAGAGGGTACCTGCGCAGATGATGTTGGTCCCAGGAAGGGTGGGACTGGCACCCCACACAAGTGGCCGCGCTCAGGTCAAGCCCAGGGCATCAGCGGTTTCTGAGTCCTGGCAACCCACTCACAGATGCCTGAACTAGCGCAGCTCCCCTCCACTCACCTTGCAGCTCAGCCGGGGCGTTGTGGCTGTTCTGGTGCAGATACTGCTGGTCCAGGGAGTGTGTGGAGAGGCTGCCGGATAGGGGGTTGGCCGCGGGGTTGCAGGGGGACAGGGGCTGCTGCTTGATGTAGGAGGCGCCGCTGTTGAGTGCTGCAGAAGCCGAGGGCGGCCAGGCGGCCGCTGAGCCCGAGTAGACGGCGTGCGGCTCCATGACCCCGCCGGCGGCGGCGGGCAGCAGCGGAGAGGCGGGCACCGAGCCGTCGTGGTGCGGGTACTCTCCAGCCGCCGCACCGCCGCAGCTGCCCATGTACGAGTGGCCGCCGTTGGCAGGCAGATGGGGCACCGAGTGGCTGGGCAAGGCCATGCCGTCCACGTTGCCCGGCAAGTGGCCGTTCATCATGCCCAGGCCGCCCTCGAGTGCCAGGCTGTTGGGCGGGCACGAGAGGCCGCCAGCTGAACCCTGGAAGCCGTAGGTGTCCGGGAGGTGGTTGAAGCCGAGCCCGTTCATCATGCTGTACATGGGCTTGAGCGCCTGGCATTTCCTTCGGAAGCCGCGCGGCCGCCGCCGAAAGGAGCCCTCCTCGAACATGAACTCGCTGGCCGGGTCGATGGTCCAGTAGTGTCCCTTGCCGGGCCGCCCGAGGCCCTTGGGCAGTTTGATGAAGCACTCGTTGAGCGAGAGGTTGTGGCGCACCGAGTTCTTCCAGCCCTGGTAGGATCCGCGGAAGAAGGGGAAGCGACTCTGCAGGAACTGGTAGATCTCGCTGAGCGTCAGGCGCTTGGTGGGTGAGCTCTGGATGGCCATGACGATGAGCGCGATGTACGAGTAGGGCGGCTTCTCCGGACGCCGGATGCCGGCGTTCGTCTTCTTGGCCTTGGAGGGGCCGGACGACGCGGGGTCCATGGCCGCGCCGCCTCCCCCGCCGCCGCCGCCAACGCCGCCGCCGTGCGGTGGCTGCTGCTTTTCGGGCGCCGAAGACATTGGGTGGCTGCTGCCGCCGCCGCCGCTGCCGCCGCTGCTCTGCGCCGCCGGCGAGCCGGGAGGAGGAGGAGGAGGAGGAGGAAGAGGAGGAGGAGGGCGAGGGGGAGGGGGCTGCGCGCGCGGGGCCGGCTGCACCTCTGCCGTCATCGGCGGCCACTTCTCCCGGGCGAGCCTCGGCGCGCCCTCCCCCGCCCGCCCTCCCCGAAGAGCAGCTAGAGTGGCCGGCGGTTGGCGCAGAGCCCCCCTCTCCAACTCCTCCTCCCACCCTCTCTCCTCCCTCTTTCTCTCTCGCCCTCCCACAAGGGAAGGAGGCGAGCGGAGTCTCAGCGCAGCCTTTCTCCAGCCCGGACGGAGGCCACGAGGAAGCCCCCCCCGCGCCGTCTTTTGGGGAGGCCGGGCCTCCAGGGCCTCGGGCCGTGCGCCCCCGCCCTCAGCAGCGCTCAGTCTCCGACGCCCGCGGCGCTCCGCTCCACGATTCGGGCCCAGGCCGCACGCACTGCGGCTCCCCTCCGCGGCGTCTCGCAGGCGGCCTAAGACCCTCTAGGCGGTCCCGCCCTCCCTGCCCCCCGCCAGCCCCCGCGCAGGCGGCCGCTTAAAGGGCCCCCGCCCGCGCCGCGCAGCGCCACGCCGCCCCGCGCCGCTAGCAGAACCGCCCCGCCTCCACCAACCTGGCGAGCAAGTGTTAAGGCGCCCTCGGCCCTTGGTTCAACTCTTCTGAGCGCAGGTCCCCGCCTTCTCCGCCCGGCCGGCGGGGCGGGAAATGCGTCCTGGGCCCAGGGCCTTCCCCGAGGAGCACAGCCGGTTGGCAACTCGCTGCGGCGGCGGCGGCCTCCAGGTCGTGCCCATTGCGGGCACAGCCAGCTCGGCTCCGGGTTCCCGCGGCCGGCCGGCGTAAGTTCCCGCGAGGGCCCGCCTACCACTCTCCCCGCCCCGGGAAGGACTGCGCCGCGCCCGGGACTTTGCCGACTCGCCCAACAACGCGCGAGCGGGCGGGCAGCCACCGGGCCGAGCACGGGCGGAAAACGAAAGCGCAGGGCGGGTCGTTGCCACTTTGTCTCCGGCGCCGCGGGCCGGACAGGCGCGAGTGAGAACCGCTGGCCCGACGGGGCCCCAACTGCACAGGCTCCGTAAAAAGCGGCGGCTCGCTCAGGCTCCCGGGCTCAAGCGCCTACAATGCATTTATGCACACAATTACTAACCATGCATGCACTGATGCACATGCAAACCCAGTAAACTCCGCAGACTCAAGGATGAAAACTTAAGCCCTTGCGTGCATGCCCACTCACCCCGACACGGTGCCTAGGCATGTGCACGCCCATGAATGCGCGCAGTCACGCACACACAATAGGCCCATAGCGCTTAAATTCGCACTCCCTCCCGCTCACGGGTGCACATGCCACGCTCCGATCTCAGCCCACTCGTGGCCCAGATGCCCCCCCCCCCCCCACACGCACACTGAAAAGCCGCTTTTTGGTCACGCGGATCAGGCGTCCCACTTTCCAAGCGCAGGTTCCCATTTCCCCCTGAGATGCAAAGGCCCTGGCCGGATGTTTACACGGCTCAACGTAAACACGTTCTAGGGGATTCTTTAATAATAATAATAGAGTTCCGCGTGGGCGGGGGGAGTTGGCCTAACGCTCCTGTGGCTCGGCCTGCTGCCGCCGCCGGGGGCCTCTGACACCGCGCGCCGGCCAGGTTCCGGAAAGCAAGCGGGCGGGCAGCGCGGGGCAGGGCGGCTCTGGCGGGCTTGGCCGCTCGCCCGCAGGGGGCTTGCACGCACGTCTTCCCCGGTCAGCTTCGCAACGCGGGACTTCGGGCTTGGCTGGGGGAGGGGGTGGTGCCGAGGGCAGCGCGCAGGACGGTGCAGGAGCCCCGGAGCAATGCGGCGCGCAAGGACCCGGGTGAGTGTAGTTCGCGCACACTGCAGGGCGCGTGCACGGCCTCTACGGCCAGAATTCGGGATCGGGAAGAAGGGGGGGTCGTTTTCGCGGGTTAACGCGGTAGGTCCGAAGGACGTGCCCAGCGCAAGCTGGGGCTAGCGGCGAGTGCCGGGCTCCCTGCGTGGTCCGCGGCGCTGTTCAAAGCCCGCTGGCTTCTCGGGTTTGTCTGGCCTCCTTGTCCCCCGCCGGCCCCCCTCTTTGCCCGGACGGCTTGAGCCTCGGCGGGAGACGCCTCGTTGCCTTCGGGGCGCCTGGCAGGTCCTTGCGAGGACCTGGGGCCTCGCTGGCGGCGTAGCCAGTCCACCGTCGCCACATCCTCCCACGGGGAGAAGAGAGTTATTTTCCTCACGCTGCGCTTCCGTCGGGCTCTCCCAGCCTCGGCTCCGCGGATAGCCCGGCGGCCTGGGAAAGGGTGAGTGTGGGTCTTGGATGCGTAGTGTGGGTGTGTGCTTGCGCAGGTAGACACCCACACGGACTTCCATTTCACACAGTCCACGCAGTATCTACGCCCGTGCACGTGGTCAGCACCGCACGCGGCCCACCTACACGTTCCCAGCGCTCACCCCTCACCCGGCTGCGGCCCCGCAACCCCACACGGACACGCAGGCCGGCCACCCACCAGACACACTTTCAGTGACTTGCTCACACTGGAACACGTGCACTGCGTGTTCATGCACGCCCAGCCGCACACGCGCGCACACGTCCACGCACACTCGCGTTCTTATATTCTCCCTACACACACACACACACACACACACACACACGTGGTTTTTTTTTTTTTTTTTTTTTGCCAAACAGCAGCTTCAGGGAAAGAGTCCCCTGCGGCGCCGGGAGGGAAGCTCCCGGGAAGGGGTCGCTACCGCCAGCTGCCGGAGCGCATCTGGCCTTTACAAGAGAGAGGAGCCTGGGATGTCGCCCAGCTCCCCAGCCAGCAAGAGGTGCAGAGCGCATCCCCGCGACTACCCCCTTCGCTGGTTTGCCCCTCCCCCACTGATGGGGCGCCTCCAAAGTAAAGGGGGTCTATCGAACATGAGTTAGGGGCCCTTTCCAAACAGCCCCCTCCCCCTTAGGTCCTCTCCAGTTTGTGGGGGCGCTGCAGATTCAGTCCTTGGCTGAGCCGGGGTCAATTTTCTCTCCCCTTACCATCCTGAAGGAGCCCTGGTGGCGGAGTGGTTAAGCGCTTGGCTGCTAACCGAAAAGTAGGCAGTTTGAACCCACCAGGCACTCGGTGAGAGAAAGATGTGCAGTCTGCTCCAGTGAAGATTTACAGCCTTGGACACCCTGTGGGGCAGTCCTACTCTGTCGTACAGGGTGACTATGAGTCAGAATCGACTCCACAGCAATGAGTTCTCTACCATACTATGCCATTGTCTTTTTCACCAGCTCCCTTTGGGGGCTTCTGCTTGGGTGTGTTTTGGGGTGGGGGAGCCTCCACCTTCCTAGGGAGGCAGTGCGGAGTCAGGGCCCCGCCTGGCCCCCACTTACCTCTTAGGGAAGGGTAGCCATCACGGTGTCCGGGAGAGAGGGGACCCAGCTCTGCAGGAGCCTCAGTGATGCGCAGCGGAGGCTCTCCCCAACCCCTAATCTCCACCGAGGCGAGAGGTGAAGGTGGGGGCGTCAGTGGGAGGGGAGCGAGCTGTCCGCTCTGTAATTTGTAGGGGACCCCCTCCCTGAATTCTGGGAAAATCACAGCGGTGAAAAGGAGCAGTTTCCTACATGCCCCCGGGAGGTCTCGCCTGATCCAGGATTTTGGGTGGGGAAACTGAGGCCTAGTGAGGCACTGGCCTGAGCCGGCTGGTTCTGCTGGTAGAATGTCTTTGCATCTTTCCTCTCCCCCTACCACATCCCGGAGAGAATATAGTTTGATTTCACCCTCCTGGGTGCCTCTTTACAGGCTGGGAGTGAGAGTGGCGTTCATGTCTTGCCAACAGGCCTTGGCTTCCCAGGCTCCCAGGGACAGTGAGAACCGTTAGGAACTGGGGATAATAAAGTAATAAGAACAATCACAGCCACTATCATAAATGCACTGACCAATCGCTGACTGTGCGCCAGGCACGGTCACTGCTTTATAAACGCCCCTTGGGAGCGTTTCCTAATCTTTCTCTGGGTGATAAACTCTTTGATAAACCGGTGAAAACTAGACTTCCCCACCCCCATAAGAAGTACCAACCTATGACATTGGTGGGGTGATTTTCAAGCTTTCACCAAATGCTTGGAGCCCATCCATGAACCCACACCCCCCACCTATGAACCCAGCACCCTCATCCACAAACCCAGGCCCCCACCCTGGTTAAAGGCCCCATAGATGCTTGTTTTATCTTCCCAGAAGCCTCATCTAGGTCAGCATTGCCCCCACTCCTCGCCCCTTTACAGATGGGGAGTAGCAAGGCTACCCCATGTCCTAGGTGATCGGATCCAGTCAGGGAGGGCCAGAGCCAGGATCCCAGCCGGGTCTACTGTGGCCTCAGGCATTCAGCCGTCAGACCACAGACCCTTTCTCCACCAAGGTCTGCAGTGGACAGGGCAGAGACCCTCTTACTGGAGAGGACTGGACTCCTGCCCCCAGTGCTTGCGGAAGCTACTTGATTTCACTGTGCCTTAGTTTCTTCATTTAAAGAAGGGGTCTAATAACGGTCCTTATTTCTTAGGGCTGTCTAGAGGCTTGGACAAGATTGTGCCTATGAAGGCGTAGCCCGGGGCTGTTCAAACCCACAGAGGAACCAACAGAGCAAACAAAAGCCCCAGGGGCCCAGCAGGAGACAGACAGGACAGCGCAGGCAGGGATCGCGGCAGATTTTTGCTCTTCATCTTTGCTTAAAGATTCGTAAAGATACCATCGCCCTCATCCCAAGCCAAAATCCATGCCCCCCCCCAGCCCCAGGAATCCCCAAATTGGGGTGGGGGGTGTAAAAACAGACACGCCTGCGACGTCTCCCTCTCCCCAGGCCCCAGGTATTTTTACTGGCTAATTGCTTAAGTGAAGCCGCCCGGGCCGTGAGCCGCCGTAACCCGAGCAGGGAACCAGACCCCGCTCGGATTGTTCCCGGCCGGCGGTCGGGCGGGGCGGGGGCGCCGCGACCACCCACCGCGAGGGCAGCCGCCCTGCCCGCCGCCCGCAGGCCTCGCGGTCACGCCAGGGCCTGCCCCCCCCCCCCCAGCCTTAAGCTAGGCACTGTCCAAATGGTGACACGAGGTAGGGGGGCTGGGCCCCAGATCCCGAGGTGGAGGTGGGCGCTGGGTGGCGGAAGCTGCCAGCCCAGGGGCATCGGGAGGAGGGGGAGCTGGTGGGGAGGATCAGAACCGCCGCCCGAGGCGGGATCTACGTAGGTGAAAATTCCGCGTTGGGGATGGGGGGTTGGGGTGAGAAACACTGGGGTCCAGAGAAGAGAGGACAGAGGACGTGTCCCTGGGTGGATTCTATGGTGGTCTGTGTACAAACGACGAAGAATGGGCTAGTTTTCTACAGAGGACAGATGTGCACACGTCACTCGTGCCTGCCTGTGTGAAGAGTACTGAGCAGAAAGGCCCAGTGCTGTGGCCCTCAGGCCAGGCCGGGAGTAGGATGAGACAGCGTGCCCTGTACACAGAATAGTGCAAGGTGGCATAAATGGAACATCCATGGGCACAGAATCGTGTAAGATGCACAGTGATGATGCATTATATATGCTGCACACTGTAGGGTGTGTGTGCAACATAGTGGTTCATATACAATGAGTGTTTTAAGATGTAAACGATATTACGTGACATACAAAGAATATTCCAGTACAATATGAAGTATTCCTTACATGGCATATTCTAACACGTGTATCATATAACTTGTACATACAGAATCTTCTAGTAAGTGTGTAATATAGCATGTACATACATGGAATAGTTTGGGGTGCGTGTACAAGATACTGTATTCCGGATACAGAATGTTGAAGGCTCTGTGGAGGATATCTGTAGGCTATACACCGACCCTGTAGGGTGTGTGCACGATTTGATGTGTTCCATGCATGGTGCATGCAATACTGCTGGCATTGCATGCTGTGTCCACACACAGCTCGGAGAGGGGTCTACACTGTGGCAGACGCTGTCTGCATAGAAGGGTCAGGAGGTGTGTTGACAACAGAGTATGGCTCCGTGAAACTACTGCTGTGGGGACGCTGGTGTGCACACAACAACAATGCCCCAGTGCAACAATATAAAATACAAACACGGCTGTGGTATAGGCCTGTCTCTGCACCCTGCCAAAGCATAGAGACCCTGCGAGCTCTCGAAACCCCCAGAAAAAGCCTGAAAGGCAAGTTCTTTTCTGATCTCCAGTCCCAGAGAAGCACAGTGGCTCTCCTGCTTTATTTTTTGTAGTGATGGAGTGGCTTTGGAGCGCTTTGGCGCCTTGGGAAGGGCATGCAGTGGCGGGAGTGACGGCGGTTCTTGGTGTGGTCTGGAAACATGGGGCTGGCGTGCGGTCTGCACGAGGCCTCCTGTCTTCACTCTGCAGTCGGCACAGAGAAGGTGCAGAGAAAAGAGGTGTGCAGAATGGGCACCAGAGGGGGTCCTGAGTCCTGGAGGCCTCCATGCCGGGGTGTGGCAGGGCCACTGGGAAGCTCTGATCTATGCCATGAGCCCTATTTGGGGGTGCTGCTTCCACGTCTACCTCAAACCAAGGTAGTCCTGCCATCCCCCTCAAGCCCGATTATGAGGCTCCCTCACTGTTCAGGGGGGCTCTCCAGAGGCAAGAAGGAGAGAGAGAGGAGTGCCCCCTGGCCTTGCCCAGCCCTGCTGCAACCCCATGGGACAGATGGGGCTGTGAGAAGGTGGAAACACTGCTCCTGCCGTGGGGACCATCAGGGCCAAGTTCAGGGAGCAGCTGTGGGAAGGGCGCACGCCGCACACCAGCCCCCGCAGTTCACCCCATCAGCTGTGCATTAGGGGCTCATGGTTTGGTCAGGAGGCAAACAGCCGTGCCTGTCCACTTGGCCTTTTACCCAAAAGCACACATTTTCCATGACGTTCTCCAGTGAAATATTTGACAACATCGCAGTCCAGGAATTCGCAGCCCTCTTCCCTGCGAGTTTTTTTGGGAGTTTTCTGGCATTAGCAGTGCATACTACTCTCAGAAACAGGAGGCGGCTGGGGACAGGACGCTTCCTGGCATCCCCGCTCCTTTCTGCCCACAGAGGCAGTCTCCAGAGCATTGTTATCCCTGCTGCCCACGGTCACTCTGCGCAGAAAGATGGCAAGAATATTTCTTCCCAGCATTGAGGTGTGAGGGCATGGGAGGGGGAGGAAGCCCCCAGATTTTTTTTCTGAGCACAGGATCCACAACTAGGAAGAAAGAATGATGAGGAAAAGAGGCAAGAGAGAGGGAAAGGGATAGAGAGGGACTATTGCTCAATGTTTACTCACCAGGGTAGGGCTCCCGGTGGAAAGAAATCCTGAAAGGGTTGGTGGTGGAGAGACAGAGAAGATGAGTCCCCCCTCCACCTCAAAAAAGAAAAGAAAAACCCAAAGAGAAAATATAAATTAAATTTTAAGGACCAGGCATTTTTTATTTCTCAGATTTAAGAGATAACACACACAGACACTAACACACATACACTCACACACACATGCACACCCCCCCACACCCATGCACACTCTCACACACACCCGTACACACCCACACACATGCTCACACACACAGACGCTGTCACATACATGCACACACCCCACACTCACACAGTCGCACACACTGAAGCTGAGGGAAGGGGGAGGTAGGGGAGAGAGAGCAGGGTGACATGGAAGCAGAGGTGAAAGGGGACTGTGCTCAGATTTGTTTCTTAATCAAAAGCAGCGATTTGCCCCCAGAAACCTGCCAATGTGTACACTCTAAATGTGCCTACTGGGCTCCTTTTATAGCTTGCTATGCTCTATTTCTGTTTAGAGGGCATTGAAAATGATGAAAACAAGTGTGTATTTTTAGGGAGAGAACCGAATCCCTCAGTCCTGTCACGGCTGTGGGGGGGCGGGGAAGGGAGAAGGGGGCTTTCTCTGCTGAGTGCTGCTGGTGAGAATGGGGGTGGCCCCCTCTTCCCCACTCCCCTACTTCCATTGGGGCCTTTTGTCCCAGCCGGGCTGTAGCTCAGCCACCCAGACCCCTCTGAGGGTTTGCACTCAGCATGTGCCGGGTCTTTGGGTCTTTGTTCCTGAGGTGGGTCAGTTGGAGAGCCAGCTCCGTGTGCCCACATGGGCAAAGGTGACAGGCTGCTGGGGGTCAGTGAGTCCTAGGGCAGGGAGCCAGGCCGGGTGCTGGGCGGCCTGCCCTGTGCACGCACACTGAGCGAAGGCCCCAAGGGTCGAGGGTTGGAGCTGTGGAGATCGAGGTGGGCGAAAACCTCAGACGCAAACGCTAAGGGGTGGAGAGGGGGAGAGAGAGAAAGGGAGGGAAGGGGGGAGGGAGGGAGAGAGGAACACAGGCTTTGGGGATGGAGAGTGACACCAAGACGGAGCGACAGATACACCAAGAGAAGGACAGCCCCTTGGCTCTGTTGCCGGAGGGCTGCTCTAGAAGACTGGTGGCTGTCAGTGGACCAGGCGAGGAGCCCCAGAGTGGAGTGGGGAGTGTGTGCATGGGGGGTGATCTGGGAGCAGCCCAGAGACATCAGAGACATCAGAGACACTCTGATGCCGGTGTCTCTGCAGCCAGTGTTTCTGAGGGTGGGCATGGGGGTTTCCAGACCTCATCTCACTTTAGCCCTGGCCGAGCTCCTCAGATTGTGCAGGGAAGGGTCTTCAGGCGGGTCCTTTCCGTGTCCTGTGGCCCCTAGCAGGGAGGTATGAGTTGATGCCTGGCTGAGGGAAGCAGAGGGGCCCAGTGGGAACCCCCTCCCCAGGCGAAGGATCCAGCCTTCCCCTGGCACACACTAGCTCTCAGCCCTGGGCAAATGATTCCGTGTCTCAGTGCCTCAGTTTCTTCCTCTTAAAATGGGGAACATACCACCCACTGAGTGTCCTGAGGTCCAGGGGAGAGACAAATGCTGGAAATGCACACTGTGAGGGTCTGGGTGGGCAAGGTTGGAGGTGCCATCAGTGCAGGCCAGGGCAGAGTTGTTACACACACTCACACATGCTCACGTGTGGTTAGAGCCTGGGACCTGGGGGTGGGGTGGGGTTAACCTCTCTGTGTATGGGTTTCCTCATCTGTGCAATGAGAACAAAAGCAGTACCTCCTGGGTGTTGAGGAGACTAATACGTCTGTAATCGTTAGCTGTTGTTACCATTATTGTGGTGCCTGATTGTTGAGGGGCAGAAGGGCATGGGATTCCTCATCTCCTTTTCCTGGCGGTGCCCGAAAGCCTATATGGGTCCCCAGCCTGGGGACTTGGCTTGAAAGAACTGGGGACTTGGTGGAGTGAACCCAAGTAGGGGACTATGACACTGAGCCAAGTTCGCCACCCTGTGACTTTGGACAAGTCCCTTCCCTGCTGGGTTCCATTTGTGACTTTGACAAGCCCCATCCCCCCCGCCCCCACCGCTCTGTTTTGCCGCCAGGGAGGCTGGGCAGTAGTTCAGTGTCCTGGTGCTGGCTTCAGGGAGAAGGGTGCTGGGCTGGAGAGGGCTCGGGCCATTCAACAACTCAGAACCACTTTCCACACACTGGGAGATGGCTTGGTCGTAGAAGCGGCCCCAACCGTGTGACTGGGCTTGGTCCCTGGTCACTCTCTGCTGTCCATTGAGGCCTGCATCTCACCGCCCTCCACATCTGCTGTGTACCTCAGGCTAGCTCCTTAACCTCTCGGAGCCACTCTTTCCTCACTTGGATAATGATAGGAATAATGGTACCACCTGCTAGGGCTGCTATGAGGACAAAACTAGGACAGTGTTATCAGAGAGAATGCACTGAGTGCCTAGTGTATACCCGTGCTATGCTGAGGGCTTTTGTCTCTTTTCTTTCACAGGCAAGGAGTTGTTCTTATTCCGCCCGTTACATAGACAGGAAAGCAAAGCACAGCCAAGGGACAGACAGTAGGGACTCAAAAAAAAAAAAAAAAAAGTGGGAACTATTTTAAGAAATTCCTTCCCCCTCCCCAAAGCTCAGGGAGCAGACAGCACATGAGGTTCCGGCTCTGGGCTGCTGTTGGCAAGCCCAGGAGGGGAAAATGCCCCCACCCCCCGGTGATAATCTGTTTAGCCCTTACCACGGTTTAAAAGCCCTCACTCCCCTCTACCCCTGGAAACTCTCCACCACACGGAATAACAAACCGAGAGCCTCTAGCCAGTGGGCCCACCCTGTACCCACCCCCTGCCTGGGGGTAAGTTGGGGGGGTGGAATCTGAGGTCACCATCAGCAGCCAGGCCCCACCAACTCCCACTCCCGCGCTTCCTGGCACCGTCCCTGCAGTCCAGCTTCCGGGAAACGCCGGGAGTGGGGTGGGGTGGGGGCTCGGCCTGACCATCACCACTCTCTGCTGCTTGTCTTCTGTTGGCAGGGTATTTAGCCCTAGACTGCCCCTCCCAAGGAGTTCAGGGAGAATCTTTATTGAGGCTCCTTACGGTCGCCTGAAACTGGTGCAGAAAAACTTTGAGAAAAGCCCAGGAAGCCCATGGAGCAGCCCCTGGGTTAGCTCCTTGGATGCCAGAAGGGTCCCCGCCTCCCCAGGAGCGGGCCTCAAGGGGGCATTGCTCAGAGTGGAAGTCCTGATCCGCCTAGGCACTGGAGACCCCCACCCCGCTGCTCCTCAGCTTGCAGAGCTTTGCAGTTTAAAAGGCGCCTTGTCCCTTTTGTCTGTTGTTATCTTTGCCTTTCTTGCAATGTCTACTTTGTTACCAACCGACAGCTTCCAGCCCTGCAGGACTGAAACATCAAATGGAGGGAGAAACATCAAATGGAGGGAGAAACACCAAGTAGCCCTCAAACTTTCTAGTCCCTTTATTTTGAAACGTCTTTTGTCAATGCCCGAGACACACGAAGTCTTTGAACAGTTTGGTCCCAAACAGATCCTAGCACGGTTGGTTTTTAAAGTCATTTTCTGGGTTCACTTGGTTTCCGTATAGGCACCTTATTTCTCTACCCTAGAGCCAATTAATTCTTATCCTGTGTATTTTAAAAAAAGCAATCAATTTACCCGCAAATTTCTGTCCCCAACATGGGAAGATGTATAAGATCTGCTAGTTTTTAAAAGCGAAAATCTCAAAATATTTTAAATATTTTGTTATATTCTCAAGGTCAAACTCGCTCTTTTTAGCTCCTTCTCCCCACCTCCCTGTTAAAGTTGAGAATGACTTTGGGCCACGTGAAGAAAGGCAAGCAAAACTTCCACTCGCCGGGTCTTTTTTTTTCCTCCAAATTGCGCTGAGACCCATTTAATTCGCCATGAAAACGAATTCAATTAGGAATCAAATTCGCCCCTTTGTAAGAGACCGGTAATAACTGTCCCAACATCCCCTCCGCCGCCACCCCCGTGTTTTTCTCGGCGTTTTTGAAAAGCAGCATTTTCTTAAGGACGTCGCTTGAGGGAAGCCGCCCTCGAACCACCGCCTACCTGCCCCCTAACTTGTCTCTCTCTGTCCTTAAGCAGCAGAGACTCACTCTGGTTTTGCGAGTCTGACTCGAACATTCTTTACGTCGCCTCCCAGAAAAGCGTTGTAGAGGGCGGGAGTTCTGCCGAGGCGGTGCACTGACTCCGGATGAAGCAGAAGGCGCGCGTTTCTTTCGGTGCGGGCCGAGGCCGGGCGGGGTTCTGGGCTCCCCACCTCTGCAGGATCGAGTTTGTGGGCCTGGCTGCGATGGGTTTCCCGGCAGCGGGAGGGTCCTGGGCAGACTGTTCTCATTCTGCGACGAAGCAATTATTTTAACCGTGGTTTGGGCTAATGATGGGTTCTGCTTGCGTGAACGTCGTGTTTATTTTACCTCGACCATCCCGGGAGGGGGTGCGCGCTGGGTGAGCGAAGCAGGAGAGGCAAATCGGAAAGCTCTCCGGCTGGGGAAGGGTCCTGGGGGGGGGGGCTGTGAGCTCCCCTTTCTCACTGGCTTCTCTGGGAGCCCAGGGCGGATTCAGCCTTCTCCCGAACGCAGGGCCGAGCAGAGAGGCCGGGGGCCTCGGGACACCTGGGCGCACCCCGGACTCGAGCCCTTGGGGAGGCGCCTTCTAGAAACCAAGTGCACGCGCGTCTCTGGTCCCCGACGCCCCTTCGGCCGCCAAGCCCCGGCGTATGCGGCCGCCCCGGAGGCGACCTCGGCGCTGGGCTCCAGCTGGAACTGTTGCCCCAGAGAGTGACGCCTACATCAGAATCTGGGGTTCCCTCGAAGCGGCTTCTTACTCACAAGGCCGGGAAATGCACCTAGAAGTGCCAGATCCCTTGGGACGTGTCTATACCGGTAACAGGAAGTAGCGAATACCAAAGATTACGCAGTAACGTAAGAGGGGAAACAAATCATATTCAAGGTCTACTACCTGGACATTTCCAGCTGCGTTGTTTGGGGCCTGAATTATCCTGGAAACTGACTCCGCGTGCACTTCACCTGCCTGTGCCAGTGTAGACGGGGCCTGAAGCCGGGTCATTGGCAGACTCTGGCTGGTTCCCCTTCGCGGTTCCCGAAACACTCTTAATCTTGAATTCGAGGCTTCCGAGTGCCCTCCCCCGCCAGCGCGGGGGCCGAGTGAGGGTACAGACAGGGGCAGAGGGGGGCGAATGTAGACACAGAATCCCTTCTGATTCGGGTAGGCTCTGACTTGCTGTGGCGCGCTCCGGCGGAGAGCTGTGCGGCCCAGGGGAGCACGTGCACACGCACACGTGCGGGGAGCTGTGAACCAGGGGCCAGGGCTGCGTGAACGCGCACGCAGGCGGGGAAGGCTGTGCCCTCCGAGAGAGCTGTCGCCTGGCCGCCACATCCACTGATTTGGGCGGCAGAGGCCCCCATACTGCACGTCCTGCACTAAGAACCCACCCCGGCAAGCTTGGGCCTCAACCCAGCCGGAGGTCCCAGCAGCGTCCATCTGCTCCGTCCCCTCTCTGCGGGCGTCCTGCTGTAAGGAGTCCGCGCTCGTTCCAACTCAATTAGCAAGCTGCCCCTGGGCTGCGGGCGACGCGGTTCGCCCGCAATTTAGGGCCGCGCCGCCGGTGGGGCGGGGCGGGGCAGGCAGGTAGCGGGAAACCAGTTTGCCCCAAGCGTTATCAACAAGTGGCTTAACGCGGATCTCGCGCAGATAACTCGGCCCCCGGTCGGGGCTCCGGGGCTGCGGCCGTGGCGGGGGGGACATGCTGAATATGTGGGGGGGTCCCGAGGGCCGGGAGTCCCCGGGCTTCAAAGCCACCCAGTGGCAGCCTCCCGCCCCGGTCCCGCGCGCCGCGTGGACCGCGTGGACCCGGGTGCCCCCGGCGCGCTGTTAGGGCAGGGGTCTGGCCAGCGGACGAGCGCGGGCCGGTGGGCGCTGGGCCGTCGTTCCTAGCGAAGTAGGTGGCCGTGTATATTTTTGTTCAAGTGGTGTTTATGTTAATGAAAAAGGATGGAATTACAAACAGCCCGCCGATCGCGCTGCGGCCGCCGCGGACTCGCCGCGCTCGCGTCCGAGGCGCAATCAAAGAGCGCGCGCTCGGCAGGCTCCGGGATCTTCAGCAGAAATCCCCCTCCCCTTCCTTCAACTGGGGGAAATTGCCTGGCCCCCTGTCTCCCCTTCCCCCCTTCCCCATTGGGATCTCTTGGTTTGCAAGCCCCCCCTACCCCCCTACCCCGTCCCGCAGTAATGCAATCAGGTTTCTGGATAAGAACAACCCTAATTTAAATCCTGCAGCACCTTTTTTTAAGGGCACCCAGCTAGCTCTTTCGGGACACTCGGGTGGGAAGTACACCGCCCCGGGGCTTGCTTCTTTTCATTTTCTCATTTGTTTTATTCTTTCCTTTTCTTGCTTTTGTTACAATTAGCCCAGGCTTTTGGCATTCGCTTCGCGGCCCGGCTGCCTTTTTCTTTGTGGGGGGGAGGAAATCAGTTGTGCTTTCGAAAGGCGGCCTCCAATTTTCCCCAAGAGAACTTTAATCCCCCCCCCCCCAACTGCCCCCTTTTGCTCTCTCTGATAGGAAAGGTTGGCGGCAGCGCATGCCGGTGTTTGCCTCTTTTTTCTTTAGTTAAACGAGAACCGCGAGGTGGAAAAGCAGCACCTGGAAAAAGAGCACGCCCGCAGCCGCCGGGAGCGACTCTGGCTGCGCGCGGGGAGGCTGGCGGTGGCGTGGCTGGGCCAGGACTGCGGGGCTGACGCGGGCACCGCCACGCGCGGCAGCCATAGCACACTCCCTCCACCCCCAGCCCATTCTCCTTGCAAACGCAGCGCACCCCTTGCCCTTTCCTAAAAACCTTACGGCCGCGTCTCTACAGGCAAAGTGAAACCTGGACTTGGAGACTGTTTGGCCGTGTGGAGAATTCAGGACCTTGTTTAATCTTTTCCTGGAGGAAATTGGACTGGGAAGGTACGAGTTATCTCCGTACATTTCCGCAGCTCTTGGCCACACTCGGCTGGTGTAGACGCTGCTGCCTGCCGTTTCCGATCGGTTCAGCTCAGACGTTGGTGCTCTGGGCGGCCAGCTGCCTGAAGAGCGAAGGCAGTGACTGGACAGCACCCTGTTAGGCCTTGAACCTTGGCGCGCTGGGGCCACAATGCCCCCGTTTCCAATCTCCGCCGCCCCTGTCCCCCCTAAGCAGACGGCATTAATCAGACCCCCTTGAAGACAGGGCTCACCCGAACTCGGTCATCCGCATGGTACTGCAGCGGCAGAGACGTCAACCGAGCCTAAGGAACAGTGCCCTCTCAAGGAAGAGGAAAACAGAGGGGGAATGACTGCTCTAAATTAAAATTTTGCATGTGAACGTTCTCCCTTCCGGAAAGAGAGCTGCTCCATTTGTTCTAACTCCAAGGTTTACACAGCAAAAAACGCGCGCCTGGTGTGGGGTGTACTGACTTGAAGAGTTGGCCCTCCCTTCTCTTCTCTGCCACCTCAGGGCCCCTGGGGGCCCCTGGTGCTGGGGGGCTGGAGCCTGTGCGTGCTTCGCAGTCTGAGGGAATGGAGTTAGTCGAGCTTTTGGGAGGGGTGTTCTTGTGATCAAAGAATTTCAGGGATGGGGTGCAAAACTGGGTGTATGGGTGCATTTTGGGGATAGCAGGGCCATAGCTTTCACTGGATGCTCAAGGACCCTAACACCCCCTCCCAAATTAGGAACCACCAAGATTGAACAAAGTGGGCCTCAGCCACAGCTATGGGCTCCCCCTTCTCTCCGAGAGTTGTCATTTGTCTAAGCCTGTGCTCGCGGCTGACACTCCTTGACGGGTTTTGTAGCCTTGACACTGAGCAGCAGAGAGAAAAATCCTAGATGAGAGACAGGGGTGCGCTGGCGAGCTCGGCACCCTTCCCGGCTGCGGCCGAATCCGCCCCCTTCTTCCCGGGTCGCCGAGGTGACAGGCTCACGCCGGGCCCTGCGTTTCATGCAGAGCTTTGGGGACGCTGGCCTGCAGGCGGGGGGCACGGCGCAGCTGCTCCGTAGAGCCCCCTGCCACTCCGCTGCGCTTCCACTAGTTGTCAGCGCGAGGTTGCTTCTCTAAATAGCCTTCGACAGGTGCCCCGGGCCAGTCCCCATCGTGGCTCCCCTCGCCCCTCGCCCGCCCAGGCAGACACAGGAGGTTTGTATTGGGAACACGTCAAGCTGGTGTTTAGTCTGTCCTGAGCCGTTGCGCCCAGGTACCGGCCTTGCGTTTGGCCTGTGGAGGTGGTGGTGGCTTGTTTTTCGTGGGGGTGGGCTTTAGAAAGAAGGGTGCCAGGAGAAAGGAGGAAGAGTCCTGCGAGGTCCAGTCTCCGTGGTTAGCAATCGCCATAATCCGCACACACCCAGGAACTCCAGGGCATCCCTGGTCGTGGACCCCACCGGCTCACGGTTGGCTCCTGCCCCCTGGCCCATCTGGGCGGCTCCGGCGCTGCGGAAGCCGCTTTCTCCGCCCGCACGACTTTCCCTCGGGCCAGCGGATGCCAGATGCTGAGGCCTGGACTCTCCTGCGAGCTGGCAGGGCCCCTTCTTCGCGTCCCAGCCATTTCTTCCATCCTGCAATTAAACCAGAGGTCAAATATCTCCTTAACGACGGTATCAGGCCAGTGGCTCATTATGGCGTATATTTAGCCATAAACTACGGGTTGTAGTGAGGAGGAGATGAAAATTACTGGGTTCTGGGAATGAATCCCTTTAGCAGAAACCAGAGCTGCTATTTACCACGGAGGACTAAGTACAGGCTCTGGCTTCCAGGCGACCCCAGGCGGGTTGAGCTGCACTTCCAGGCCCTTTCCGGCTTAGCCTGCGCCCACGCCCCAGGTCTGGTACCGTCACTGAGGCCCCGTGGTCTCCCTGCTGCTTACCATGGCCCAGAAGCCACAGCCTCCGGGTGCACCAGCCACTGAGGAGCAACATTTTTGGGCTGCGAAGGGCATTTATATCAATGGGCTCTGGTTTCAGCTCACAAATTTGGGGCTTCCCGAAGCCGACAAGCCCAGTGGCCTCACTAGGGTTGGTGTCACCCAGTATGGTAACTCATGGTGCCTCCCCTCCCCCATGGACCTCCTCCCATATTAGACCTTACAGAATCCTTAGTGATGATTTTTGTACTCACGTTCCTGGTAAATCATAATTCCCATATATCAGTTCTTTTCCTTTAATTACTACTATATTTTCAAAAACAATTATTGACATAGATTCACAAATACTTATTATACTATTGTAACTAGAACTCCAGAGAATTTGACAAAATCATTGATTATAAAAGTACCGGCAGCAACTAAAACAACAGCACGTTGTTGTAGCACGTGCAGAAGAAACCACGTGATTCGAAACATCATTGTAATTGGGTAATAATGACAGCTCTGACCAAGTGCATTAGAAGGTTCAAAACGTAAATTAGCATAGGGTTTTAGCCTTGTAGGTATATTGATACACGTCAGCTGGGCTTACAAAAAATGTGTTTGTTGTTATAACTACAAAGATATTTTTATAAAAAATAATAAATTTGTGTAGACAGTCATTTTGGTGTTACCTCCTCTGACAGTGTTACCCGGTGTGGTCTGCGTCCTCCTCCCCCGCACTTCTCTAGTGACACCATTGCACGTGCCTAGTTTGTAGTGGGGAAACCTTTGGCAGAGTTGTCAAAAGTGCAGGCCGACCACGCGTGGAATGATCTGGAACTTGGCTGGGTCAGCACATGGGCCTCTAGAGTGGCTCTGGCTCTGCTCTGTGGCTTGGGTAGGCTACCTAACCTCTCTGTGCCACAGAAGCCTCATCTAAAAATGGCAACAATCTTATCTCTTCTCAGGTGAGAATTAGCCACTAATGTGAAGGATGTAGCCCAGCCCCTGATCCAGTGGAAAAGTTCCATAAATTGTGGTCAAAAGAAGAAAAAAAATGATGAGATTGATGGTAAAAACGACTTCGGGGGATGCTGACGTGAATGAATGAAACCACACATGTAAGGGGTCGTGTAAAATGTGGAGTCCACGGTTGGAGAGACCCAGGCTTTGGGCCTAGAGCATCACCAGTTTGCCCACTGCCTTGGCTAACTTATTTTCCTTGTCCAGACCTCAGGGTCCCCATTTGTGAATAGTACTGGACCCTGGGTTGCCAGGATTAGCCAAGAGTCTGCTGCCCTGTGTCCAATGCAGAGCTCCACATAAAATAAGATGCTCAAACATTATCTCACCACCTCCCCTCCCTAACATCCTGGATGTCAGGGTAGGCCCGGTTGGGACCAGAAGCTTCCAGATGCGCTAGGGATGCTCAACTCTGCCCTGGGTGTGCTGGGGGGACGGGGATTGTGTGGGCTGGAAACTCCCCAAGCCTGGCCTCTCAGGAAATGACCAGGTGACCCACAGGCTACAAATATTTGGACAAATGAGAGGAGGCAGTCCCCAGTCTAAATGTTTGCCCAAGGCCTCTGAAGGGACAGATTAATCACTAGGCTAATGGGCCCCCCTGTGCAGGGCAGGAGGTTCCTAGAGGAAAGAGGCCGTGGTCCCCAGCCCCGTTGGCCACCCCAAGACACTAGATCCTCCATCCCTTCCCCATGGACAGCCTGCCCAGGGATTCTGGGAGCTCCTGCCAGATAGGTGTGGGCCGTGCTGGGGTGGGAATAGACCCCCCCCCCCCAAGGTCCCTCCTGTTGACAGCCACGCACACACACACACACACACACACACATCCACTGACCAGATTTCCAACCCTGCCTTCTCAGGGCAGCCTCCCCACTGTCCTGGGTGCCAGCTTTCCTGCTCACCCTTTCCCCTTCTTCCACATTGTCCATCTGAAAACAGACAACAGCGAGGAGTCCTCGGGTCCTTCTGAACTGAAGTCCTGGCAACAGCATGGGGGTCCTCAGTTTTTATTCATTTTTATACATTGTCTTAGTTATCCAGTGCTGCTATAACAGAAGTACAAGTGGATGGCTTTAACAGAAAGAAATGTATTTTCTCACGGTTTGGGAGGCTAAAAGTCCAAATTCAGAGTGCTGGCTCTAGAGGAAGGCTTTCTGTCTCTGTTGGTTCTGGAGGAAGGTCTTTGTCTCTTCAGCTTCTGTTTCCTGGTTCCTTGGAGATCTCCATGTGTGTATTTTACCCCATCTCTGCTTCTTAGTTTGCTTGTTTAATCTCTTTTATATCTCAGAAGAGATTAACTCAGGATACACCTACACTAATCCTGCCTCATTAACATAACAAAGACAACCCATTCCTAAATGGGATTATCACCACAGGCATAGGCATAGAGGTTAGGATTTACGACACATATATTTTTGTGGGATATAATCCATAACACACATCATGGCTATTTCTGTAATTGTTTGCAGCTCTGAGAGGCTGCTCTGGCTGTTGGGAGAAGGAGGGAGGACACTGGATGGCAGTGACAGTGAAGAGTTGAGTCCTGTGCTGTCACTCATAGCTGTGTGACCTTAGGCAGGTCTCACCCCTATCTGGACCTCTGTTTGTTCTGGGAGATGGTGATGCTGTGTGTCATGTGATGAATTGCTTTTATATGGCCTTTCTTGCCGTGGTCTTGCGGCTCCCGCCCAAGTGATTTGAGTGGGACTGTGCAAATAAGGTAATTGTGACCCACCAAGGGGATTGGGGAGCCCTGGTGGTGCAGTGGTTAAGAGCTTGGCTGCTAACCGAAAGGTCAGCAGTTTGAATCTACCAGCCGCTCCTTGGAAACCCTATGGGGCAATTCTGCTCTGTCCTGTAGGGTCACTATGAGTTGGAATTTTTTCGTTGGCAATGGGTTTGGTTTTTTAAGGGGATTGGTCACTTTTGCCTTAAAAAAGAGCCAATTCCAGAGCAGACAGGGGATCCCACCACCACCAAGGAAGACGGGCCAAGAGTGGAGTGCATCCTTTGGACCCAGGGTCCCTGCACTTAGCAGCTCCTGGAACAAGGAGACTGAGAGAGAGCTGTAACACTGAAGATGGTGAGAAGCGGCCGCAGACAGCGGCAGCAGGATAGACTGGCAAGAGACCGCCCATCGGGCTTCCCGGCTCATGGAGCAAGAAAGCTGAGTGCCCTTGGGCTGAGGCTCACTGGCAGAGTAGGGTGCCTCAGGGCACTTATTGGCAGAGGTAAAAGAGCTTTGTAACACTTGCCAGAGCAGGGCAGAGGCTGAGGGGCCAGGGAGAGGTGTGCCTGCCAGCACAGCTGAGAAGAGGCTGTCCTCATGGAAGAACTGTATCCTGAGTGTTCCCAAACCTGAGTTATAACCTGTTAACTTCCCTAGTATTGTCTGTGAGTTCTGTGTGGCCATTGCAATGAATTATCAAACCCAGCAGAGAAGTAGAGAGTGCTGTGGGAAGGACGGCTGGTGTCAGAACTAGGAGAGATGGCCGAGAGAGGAGGCATGGCTGACCCCTGCCTCATAGGAGTCAGCCTTGGGCTGTTGATCTTGATTCTCCTTCCCCCTTGTGAAGTTAGAGATCAGACACAGCCCCCACACCATTTTCACACTGTGTTAGCTTTCTAAAGGCTGGGTCTCTGCCTCCAATATTTGATTGGCTTATCTCTTGGTGAAGCATCATTTCCATCATCACCACCTCCACCACCACCACCTCTGCCACAACCACCTCTATCACCACCACCACCTCCACCTCCATCACCACCAACTCCACTGCCTCCACCTCCATCGCCAATTGTATCACCTCTGTTACCACCCCTGCTACCACCACCTCCATCATCACCACCACCACCTCTTCCTGTCACCACCAACTCCACCACCACCACCAACTCCATCGCCTCCATCTCCATCACCACCTCTATCACCACCACCACCTCTGCCACCACCACCACCTCCACCACCTCCACCTCCTCTAGCACCACCAACTCCACCAACTCTATCACCACCAACTCCACCACCTCCACCTCCATCACCACCATCTCCAACATTTCCACCCCCATCACCACCACCTCTGCCATCGTCACCACCTTTACAAAGCACACACCAGGTGCTCCACAAGCACTTAATCCTGATGACAACCCTTCGAGGAAGGTGGTGTTACCATCCCCATTTTCCAGATGGGGAAATTGAGGCCCAGAAAGGTTAAGTAACTAGCCTAAGGCCGCACAGCTAGTAAGTGACATCACACTTTTAACCACTTTGCAGCCAGTTAAGTGCTTGTACCAGCTCGGTGGGTAAATACGGATCTGGGTGGGGGATTTGTTCCAAGGATGTAAAATGTCGACTCCATCCAGACTTTCCTAATGGCTCAGTGGTTGGGCTGGGGGTGCAAGGAGAAACTCAACAGGTTTAATCATGTGGGTTCACCACTTAAATTATAGTTCTCCCCAAATGATGTTGCAAGATGTCATTTTTGTTGGTTGATTAACGTATACATACATGTGGTTTATTGCTATATTATGGGTATGAGTTTCTTTGGCCTGAATACTGTTAATATATTGTCCAGGAATTCTAAGAGAAGAAGGCATGAGAGAAAGACACAAAAAGCCAAGGTATGTATGTGCTGCTGGATGGATTCCACTCATATTCCTTAGCCCCATGTGGGTGGGTTCCAAAGCACCAATGTAGGCAAATGAGATTGTATCTGGAATAGGGACTCCCTCTGCAAGGCTAGCTTCCTTGCTACTGTTCAGGTTGTTTTGGAACTGGGAGGGTCTCCCATCTGAGACGACAAATGAATTTGCTGTGACATAGACTTTTAGAAGCATATTGCCTGTTCCTCACAGCAGGAGAAGCTGTAGCCCTAAAGTTTTATTTCATTAGGAGCTTGTTTACTGTCTCGCCAGTCAGCTACCCAATGAGGAGCCAAAGTACAATACTCCGATTGTGCCCTTCAGGGCCTCAAAATTGTGCTTCTTGCACAAACTGAGTTCTTTCTGTTAAAAAGGGTTTTTCTATCCTTTCTCCCCTCTCGAAGTGCAATTGAAAGCCTGCCTTGTGTCAGGCTCTCTCAGGCGGTGGAGGAAATAGCAGAAGATCCAGAAGGATTAGACTGGCTGAGACAACCTTTCCCTTCTGGGATCATACTTGGGTTTGTTCTTTTGGTTTACCCTGAATTTTGCGGCTGACCTGTAGGGAGACAGACATTGTGACAACCGGTGCCTGCCCACAGGGAGCCCTTGTCTCAGTTTGGAAAACAAGATAACAATACTATTAACAACAGTAACAACACTTATTGAGCATTGCCTGTATGCCAGGCACCAAATTTGAGTGTTCTATCTATTATTTTATTTAATCCTCAATATAGCTTTATGAAGAGGGCTTTGAGGTTTTATTCCTATTTTGCAGATGAAGATACTAAGGTCCAGAGAGGTGGTGACTTGTCCACAGCCACACAGTTGTGAGTGGTAGATCCAGGATTGGACGTGGGCCCCTGGCTCCAGGGTTTTTAGAAGGATCTGATTGTCCGCCAGTGCCACCACTGACATTGAACAGAAGGCGCAGGATGGGGAATACAGCAAGTGCAAAAGAACAACACTGTATGTGATACTGCAGAAGTTTGGGGTCTGGGTAGGGGTGGGGTGTTAAAATAAGTTACTTAATTTACATGTCGTTGTTGTTGTTAGGTGCCATCCAGTCAGTTCTGACTCATAGTGACCCTATGCACAATAGAACCAAACACTGCCCATCCTGTGCAATCCTCACAGTCGTTGCTGTTTGAGCCCATTGTTGCAGCCACTGTGTCAATCCATCTTCTTGAGCATCTTCCTTTTTTTCGCTGAGTCTCTACTTTACCAAGCATGATGTCCTTCTCCAGGGACTGGTCCCTCCTTATAACATGATCAAAGTACATGTGACAGAATTCTTACCATCCTTATTTCTAAGGAGCATTCTGGCTGTACTTCTTCCAAAACAGATTTGTTTGTTCTTCTGGCAGTCCGTGGTATATTCAGTATTCTTCGCTGGCACCATAATTCGACGCTGGCAGTTCTTCTGTCTTCCTTAGTCATTGTCTGGCTTTTGCACACGTATGAGATGATTGAAAATACCATGGTTTGGATCAGGCGTACAATCGTCCTCAAAGTGACATCTTTGCTTTTCAACACTTGAAAGAGGTATTTTGCAGTAGATTTGCCCAGTGTAATACGTGGTTTGATTTCTTGACTGCTGTTTCTGTGGGCATTGATGGTGGATCCAAGTAAAATGAAATCCTTGACAACTTTGGTATTTTCTTCATTTATCACAATGTTGCTTATTGGTCCATTTGTGAGGATTTTTTTTTCCTTTATGTTGAGGTGTAAACCATACTGAAGGCTGTGGTCTTCGATCTCCATCAGTAAGTGCTTCAAGTCCTCTTCATTTTCAGCAAGCAAGGTTGTGTCATCTGCATATCACAGGTTGTTAATGAGTCTTCCTCCAATCCTGATGCCTCGTTCTTCTTCATATCGTCCAGCTTTTTGAATTATTTGCTCAGCATACAGATTGAATAAGCATGGTGAAAGGATACAACCCTGACGTACACCTTTCCTGATTTTAAACCATGCAGTATCCCCTTGTTCTGTTCGAATGACTGTCTCTTGGTCTGTGTTCAGGTTCTGCATGAGCACAATTAAGTGTTCTGGAATTCCCATTCTTCGCAGTGTTATCCATAATTTGTTATGATCCACACAGTCGAATGCCTTTGCATAGTCAATAAAATACAGGTAAACATCTTTCTGGTATTCTCTGCTTTGAGCCAAGATCCATCTGATGGCAGCAAAGATATCCCCTGTTCCATGTTGTCTTCTGAATCTGGCTTGAATTTCTGGCAGTTCCCTGTCGATGTACCACCGTGTAACCATTTTTGAATTATACTTGCACGTGATATTAATGATATTGTTTGATAATTTCTGCATTCTGTTGGATCTCCTTTCTTTGGAATGGGTACAAGTATGGATCTCTTCCAGTCGATTGGCCAGGTAGCTGTCTTCCAAATTTCTTGGCATAGACAACTAAGTGCTTAATTTACATACTGATTTATAGTTTTCTGAAAACTGTTGACCTGAGAAAGTCCTAGAATCATGCCTGAAGTTCTAAAAATCACCCCCCCCCCACAAAAAAAACGGAAGATGGTTACTTTACTTGCCTCTTGGTGTCTGTGAGTCATCTGCAGCATCTGTTTGTGAAAATGGTATGTGTCCAGACAGTATTGTGAAAGGTGACCCAAACTGAAAGACAATTTTTGGGTGCAGAATGTTTCATGTGATTCCACAATTGCATAACAATGAAAACCACCTCTGTCCTTGTCTCTCTGAGATACTAACGGAAATATGTACAGTTGAAATGATAGAAGTCTGGGATTTCCTTCAAAATAATCTGGGGTTGGGGAAGACGAGTAGGGGTAGGGATAAAACCATATTGGGCACGAGTTGATAAATGGGTAAATGGGCTTTGGTTATACTATTTACGATTGTGTTTTTGATTTTTTTTTTCCCATGATAAAAAGAAAAAACAAAAACACCTTTCTCCAGCTCATAGGGATCAACATGGCGGGGTGGGTGGTGGGACTGTGAAGCTGTGCAGGGTTCATTGGTCATAAGAATGAACTAAAATAAAACCTCAAAAAACCCAGAAGGCTAGGAGAAGAGAGGAGAGGGGAGGGCAGGAAAGGAGAGGGGAGCCCCTGCTGTCCCAGCCCCAGGAGTCTTCCCAGCCCAGGCACTGGAAATGGATGTGAAGCCACCTTCAGTATGACCCAGCCCCCACCTGACCACACCCATCTACGAGACCCCAGCCAGAGACCTCTCCCCAGCCCCTATCGAATTCCTGACCTACAGAGACTGTGAGAAATAATAAAAGATGGTTGTTTAAAGCCGCTGCATTAGGGGATGGTTTGTTATGCAGCAAGAGATAACCAGAAAAAATCTGATTTACATTTTTAAAGTAAACTTTTCCTTGAAGTATAACATGTATACAGAGAAGTCCACAAATTAGCTCAATGACTTCTCACAAAGGGAACACATTCATAAACAGCACTCAGATCAAGATGTGCCATTTCCATCTCCCCGAAGCCCTCTCGTGCCCCTTTCCAGCCACTACAACCAAAGGCGACCATGCTGCCAACTCGGAGCAGCAGAAATACAGTCTGCGCTGTGTTTGAACATTCTAGTCATGGAATCATGCAATCTGTGCTCACTTGTGTCTGGCTTCGTTCAATCTTTGTTATGTTTATGAGACTCATCCAGACTGTTGGCATGGAGTCATAGTTCCATCATTTTCATTGCTATGTCATATTCCACTGCATGCTATAACCTATTTATTCTTCTACGATTGAGGAACATGTAGTTGTTTCCAGCTTGAGGCTATTATTAATACTGCTGTTATGAATATTTTAGTCTGTGTTTTTTGGTGAACATACGTATGCATCTCTGTTGGATATTGTTCTGGTTCTCTATTGCTGTATAACAAACAGCCCTAAAATGTAGTGGCTTAAAATAATAGCCATTTTATTCTTTCTCAGGGCTCTGTGGGTTGACTGGGCTCAGCTGGGTGGTTCTTCTGCTCCATGTGATGGTGGCTGGGGCTGCAGTAACCCACAGGCTTCTTTGGGCTAGATGTCTGAGATGGCTTGCTGAGGAGGCTGAGCTCAGCGCGGGCTGTTGACTAGAGCCTCAGTGTCCCCTCAGTGCCCCAGAGCCTCAACATGTGGCTTGGGTAGTACAAGCCATTTGCGCTGGACTGCTAACCTAAAGGTTGGCGGTTCAAACCCACCCAGTGGCACTGCAGAAGACAGGTCTGGCAGTCTGTTTCCATAAAGATTATAGCCAAGAAAACTCTATGGAGCAGTTCTACTCTGTAACACACGAGGTCACCATGAGTTTAGAGTCAACTTGATGGCAGCGGGTTTGGCTTTTGGTTTTCGCCTCTGACCATGCCTGTGACCTTGGCTTTAACTTGCCCCCCCTTGTGTGTTTACATCCTGACAAGGGCAGCGGGAAGTAGGGTTCACTGCTTGCCATTCTCCTGAGTGCAGTCCCCAGAAACAAGGTGGGGAGGGAGGGATGTGATTAGAATGCTGAGTGCCAGCTGCTATATGTAGAGTGAGCTACTGGTTAAAAATAACTCACATCCACTGGATCAGCATTGCGAGGGTGACCATACATCCAGGTTTGCCTGGGACAGATGAATTTATGCCTGTTGATTTGGCCTTTTATCCAGTTTAGACTTCGTCTCGGACAAAGATAAACAAAAAATGTAGTTAAAAAATGGTAAATACAGATAAAATTTTATCTATACGTTTTATGACGATAGAGTGTTGCTGTCCCAACTCATGGTGACCCCACGTGTGCAGAGCAGAACTGCTCCATAGGGATTTCAAGGCTGTGACCTTTCAGAAGCAAGTCACCAGGCCTGTCTCCCAGGGCACCGCTGGGTGGGTTCGAACTGTCAACCTTTTGGCTGGTAGTCAAGCACTTAACCATTTGTGCCACCGAGGGACTCCCCATATAATGATAGATACGGATATAATTTTTATATATTTTATAATGATAGATATTTTATCTATGCATGTTATATGCTGATAAAGATTAAAAAACCCAAGCTTACATAGGGTTCCTCTTGTTTAAATTATTTCATTCCTTTAAACAACAAACAACGTGGCTAAAGCAAACAGACTTTTTTTCATGAAGCAAACAGAAAGGGTTCAGTTCACTTCAGTGGATAAATGGTTCCATCGGCGTGGAAACCGGGGCCTGGGCTCGGGTGGATGGAGAGCTGTGGGTGGCAGGCTGCTGCTGCTGAGTCGGGGGTTTTGCTCGCTGCTGGGGGGCGAGAGTGCCTCTTCTGAGAAGTGCACCCGGAGAGCTCTGTTCCAGGGCAGGAACAGGGCTCTGAGCTTCCCCTGGGCCAGGCCAGGCACCTAGCCTCTGGGACAAGATTCTCTGGGATAGGGCCCACCCGCTCCTTGAGACCTGTTTGTCCCTGAGTCTCAGGGTATGCCAGTTGGAGTCTCTGATGGCTGGCTCTCTGTTTTGGACAAGCTGCATGCATTTCTCTGAAGATTCACTGGCGTTCATGGGATCCCAGGACAGGCAGGCCCACTTTCAGTATTTTCCACATATTCCTTCATTGAACCCTTCCGCGAGTCCCAGAGGCAAGACCGTTACTCTCATCATCTCCATTCTACAGAGGGGACACTGAGGCAGAGAGTTTAAACTGCCATCCACAGCAGACATGCAGGATTGGGGCCAGGAGGGGATAAAGGGGTCCAGAGGCTCAATGCACTGGGGGGAGAAAGGAGCAGTGTTAGGGAGTTCGTCTTGGCCCAGCCCCCAGACACTCTTAGGACTGGCTCCTTTGAGTCTTCCAGTTCCAGCTCAAATGTCACCTCCTCGGAGAGGCTAGTGATCACCCACATGCAAGATGCCCCTCCCCATCACCCATGGTCACATGCCCCTGTTTTTTTGCTTTGCAGTACACATCGCTATCTAAAATGTGCCCACTCCTCCTCTGGAAATGCGGTGTCCTGGTCATCCTGGTTCCTGGCGGGCCCCTAGCACCTGGCTCTGAAGACGGGTCTCCTGTATCCTTGTTCAACAACAAGTAAACTCAACCCTGGAGCATTTACAGACAACAATGGTGTGGACTGAACTGTGTCTCCCAAAAGATAGGTTGAAGTCCTAATCCCTGCACCTGTGAACATGACCCTCTTTGGAGGTAGGGTCACTGAAGGTGTAATCGGTTAACATGAGGTCATACCAGAGTAGAGCAGGTCCTGATCCCATTTGAGTGGTGTCCTTGTAAAAGAGGGGAGATGAGACACAGAGAGAGAGAGGGAGGAAGGATGCCCTGTGACCACAGAGAGGTCCGAGAGATGAAAGGGAAGTGGGGAAGAGATAAGAGGCCAACAGCCTTCTTCTCGCTCCCATCTCAAAGGCTGTAGCAGAGTCAGAGGAGGAGAGAAGGTGAGAGTTTAAGTTTCTATAATGAACTGGACTTATCAAGCCAAAGCAAAGGGACTCTTCATATTGGCTAAGAATTATTGGAAAAGCTATAGCCACCCAGGGGCAGGGAACTAGCTAGCCAGCAGAGCTCAAACAGAAGAAAAGGGGGAAAGGGAAAGTTCTCTTTTGCTTGCTTCCTACAGAGTCCTGTTCAGTTGATGGAAGTCGATTTTGCGGTAAAAACTGACAATTATATAGTAGTTCACCAATTCCTAAAGCAGTTTCACTATGTAATTGTGAAAAATCCCAACAATAAGGGCAAGGACACCAACATATATTAAGTCCCTAAAGTACAGGTACTTTACTTCTTTTAATTCTCTCGACTTTAGGTGGAATGACCCCATTTTACATCTGGGAAAACCAAAGCTCAGAGAAGGTAAGGAGCTTGCCTGAGGCCACAAGCTAATACATAGCCAAGACGGGCTTTGAACCTAGCTGTCTTTGATGCTGTGATAGATGGTATTTTCCAAAGATGAGCATACAAACATCCCCCACCCCACATGCTGTCTAGACCCTTGCCACTTTCCCATCAAGAGGTGGGATCTGACTTCGAGGGATGGAGTAGCAGGGGCAGGGGTCTGGAGACCCTGCTTTCAGGAGACATGTAGGTCATTTGGCATAACAAAGTTCATTAAGAAAATGTTCTGCATCTTACTTTGGTGAGTGGTGTCTGGGGTCTTAAAAGCTAGCAAGCGGCCATCTAAGATGCATCAATTGGTCCCAACCCAGCTAGAGTAAAGGAGAATGAAGAACACCATAGACACAAGGAAAGTATTAGCCCAGGGTACAGAAATGGCCACATAAACCAGAGACTGCATCAGCCTGAGACCAGAAGAACTAGATGGTGCCTGGCTACCACCAATGATTGCCCTGACAGGGAACACAACAGAGAGTCCCTGATGGAGCAGGAGAAACGTGGGGTGCGGAACTCAAATTCTAGTAAGAAGACCAGACTTAACGGTCTGACTGAGACTGGAGAAACCCCAGAAAGCATGCCCCCCAGACTCTCTGTCAGCCCAGAACTAAAACCATTCCCAAGGCCAACTCTTTAGACAGAGATTAGACTGGACTATCGGACATAAAATGATATTCGTGAAGAGTGTGCTTCTTAGCTCAAGCAGATACATGAGAGTAAATAGGCGGCTCCTGTCCAGAGGTGAGATGAGAAGCCAGAGAGGGTTAGGAGCTGGTTGGATGGGAATAGGAAATCAGGGATGGAAAGGCAGAGTGTGCTGTCACAGTATAGGGAACAACTAAGGTCACATAACAATGTGTGTATAAATTTTTGTGTGAGACTAACTTGAATTATAAACTTTCACTTCAAGTACAACAATAAAATTAAAAAAAAGAGGTGGGGTCTGTGTCCTCTCCCTTTGAGTCTGGACAGGCTCTATGATTGCCCCTACCAGAAGAGGACAGCAGAAGTGACAGTGTATGAGTTCCACAGCTAGCTCACTTCCGCCTGGGGACACATGCTCTTGGAACCCAGCCATCATGCTTTGAAGAAGCCCAAGGTCCCAGCTGCACTCTCTGCTGACAGCCAGCATCAACTTGCCAGCCACATGGGTGCACCATCTTGGAAATGGATCCTTCAGCCCAGTGAACTTGCCCCAGTTGATACCACATAGAGAGGAGATGACCCTCTCCACTGAGCCCTGCCCAGATTGCAGGTTTGTGAGCTAAATAATTGTTTTAAGCCACAAAGTTTTAGGGTGGTTTGCTACACAGCAAAGGATGGGTGAAGATGCTGAAGCCTATGCCCTTGCCTCAGCACCACGGGGACTCCTGGGAGGCAGCAGCAAGAAGAAACCACGTGGCTGCACAGGGGCCTGTGCTCTGGGATATGGTTCGGTTTTAGAGACTGTCACAGATGATGGAAGGAGATGTGTGTAACTGAGGACAAAGGTTCCAGATGTATCATGCCTGGAAAGTTGAGACCTACAACAATATTCTAACTTCAAAAAGGAAAAGGCATCGAACTTCTGTTCTGAGTGAAAACTGAGCAGAGGAGAGAAAGGCTGAATGTTTGGGGCAGGGGGTACTCCAGCGGGAAACACGCCTTTAGTTTTTCTCTCTCAGAATCCAATAGACCCCGTGTTAAGACACATGTTGTAAAAATTGGTTCCATATCATGGTAAATTTGATTTGTGTTCATTCCATCTAGATTAAGGTATCAGATTATTTTTACATTGAAGTATCAGCCTTTAAAGTGAGTATATATATGAGGTAAGGGTTAGATACATATTCCATCAGAGCTGTATTTTGGTTGGGCTTTGGAAAACTTTTTCTTTTTTTTTCAATTAGGCACTATAATCAGGTAGCTATGAAAACAATTACAGTCTTTTCTTTGCCCACAACCAGTACCAGGTGGCCTAGGAGGAGGGATCCCTGGGAACACACACACACTGAAGTGTGGTTTTCATGATCCTTGGATGGGGACCAACTGCCCATCTTGGGGCTCTCTCTCATTCGCTTAACATTGAGCCTTCATCCTTGCAACACCTCAGTAACCAGTCTGGACAACCTGGTTCCAGGCAGCTGTGTCCATTACATTCAACAGACAAACAACATCCAGAAATAGCAGCTAACGTCTATAGAGCTGTCACTGTGTAGCCAGCACGCTGCTTAGATATGCGTAGGTTTAGATGTCAGAGAGGGTTTTCTATTCTTCCCCATTTTATACGAGAGGAAACTTGCCCAAGGTCACACAGCTCGGAAGTAGCAAGGTGAGGATTTGAACTGTAGCAGGTACCCCCAGAGCCTGCACCCTTCACCATTACATTAAAAAAATTATTGAGGTGAAATATATATAACAAAAATTATATATATATATTGTCGGCTCCACCTCAGCCCTATTGAATCAATAACCAGGCTGTTGTCACAGCCCTCCAGGTGATTCTGGTGCACGCTGGAGGTTGGAACCGTGGGCTTCTGAAACTAGTCTTCATTGGAGGAACACGGGAGCTGGGAGAGAAGCTTTGGAACAGTGGCCCTCTTGAGTTCTGGGTGGTCACTAGTGCCCAGTGGGGACTTGGGTCGTCCCTTCCCATGGCTAGTAATTTGCTATTCCTTATATTCCTTATATTAACTCTCCTTCCACTGAATAACTCCATCCTC
Source organism: Dugong dugon (assembly GCA_030035585.1). Classification (NCBI taxonomy): domain Eukaryota; kingdom Metazoa; phylum Chordata; class Mammalia; order Sirenia; family Dugongidae; genus Dugong; species Dugong dugon. The sequence continues at coordinate 33,111,718 of CM057478.1, forward strand.
CCCACCCCCACCCAATACCCATTGTCATATCAGCTAATGCATTTGGCTGTAAGTCACAGAAAAAAACTGTCTACAGCAATAAAAGTTCGTCCCATAGCAAGGTGTCTGGTGGTGGTTGGGCCAGGTCAGGTGCCTCCATGATGTCATTATGCCATTGAGGACCCAGCTTTCTCCATCCCTCTGCTCTGCTGTCCTCAGCATGTTGGCTTGGCCCTGGACTTCTCACCCCATGGTTACAAGATGGCTGCCAGAGCTCAAGCATCACATCTTTCCTCCTGCATCCCAAGCAAGAAAGAAGGGGGCAAATGGAACAGACACTTTTCTTTTATTGGGGAAGAGAAGCTTTCTAAGAAGCCCAGCCAATACACATGCAAGGGTGGGTCAAGTTGCTTTGCCATGTATTGCAGAGTTATTATGCTCACAGGGTCTGGATACAGATTGGGTGTATATCGCTGCTCCACCACTTACTAGCTGTGAGACCAAGGGCAAGTTAGCCCACCTCTCTGTGCTGGTTGTCTCCTCTGTAAAATGGGCCAACTCTGGAGGGGCCAGGAGGATCCCAGATGTTAGCAGATGTAAAATGTCTGGCACAAGGTGTGTTCTCACTAGTTGTTTTTCTCAGCTTCAGCAGCTGAATTGGGGATCAGCGTGTAGAGGGGTAAAAGGAGAGGTCTCTAGGAACCCTGTGACACTTCAGGCCAGCCCTGCCCTCTCCCCCTTGGCCCTCTTTGCATGCACGTGTGTAGGAGACATCCAGGCACTGTTTGTTTAAGCCACTGTGGCCAGGTTTCTGTTCGAGCTGCTCTGTGTGATTCATAAGTGACACATGGATTAGTACCCGCCCTGTGGTGCATTTCCTTGGCAGGCAGCAGTTCACCATAGGAAGGATTAGGATGCTATGGTAGGAATGCAGAGAGAAAGCTCTTGATTTCCAAAACAGGCTATTTGAGTCTGCGGCATCTTGATAGTCTTGAGGCTTTGAGGAGACAGAAGCATGTTCTACATTTTCAGCATCGTCCCTTTACATATCACACTGAGGCCATAGACCTTGTCACGGCACCTCCCATAAGCCATAGGCAGTGGGGCCCCCTGCCTGTGCCCAAGAGGGCCCTGCAGCACTTACAGGGGAAACCTAGGGGACAGAGGTGCTGCAGAGCTGGACATGGGCCAGGGTTTCTTGGGGTGGAACCTTGATGGGGTGAGTACTGGTAGATGCATCCAGAGAAACAGGGATCTAAGAGCTTTGGGGCTAATAGCAACTTCCCTGCACTAGTAGTGCCCCATGTTTTAAAGGGAGCCATACTCCCCTCAGCAGGAAGGACACAAAGGATCTCTGAGGTGGCAGAGAAAATGGTAGCCCCCGCGTATGAGCTTCTGTGGCTGCCATAACAAGTGACCACACACTGTGGGGCTTAAAACAACATAAATTCATTCTCTCACAGCTCTGGAAGACAGAAGCCTGAAATTAGGGTGTCAGCAGGGCCGTGCTCCCTCCGAAGGCTGCAGGGGAGGATCCTTCCTTATCTCCTCCAGGTTCTGGAAGCCCTGGGCATTCCTTGGCTTGTGGCTGCATCACTCCGATCTCTGCCTCCGTCTTCATATTGTCTTCTCCTCTGTGATTTAGTTCAAGGAATTGGTTCATGTAATTGTGGGGGGAGGGGCGAGTCCAAAATTTGTAGGTCAGGCCAGCAGACTGGAACTTGGCCGGAGTTGATGCTGTAGTTTTGAGGTGGAATGTCGTCTTCTCTGGGAAACCTCAGTTTTGCCCTTAACTGATTGGGTGAAGCCCACCGTATTATGGGGGTAATCTCCTTTACATACAGTAACTTTATCTACAGAATACCTTCACAGCAACACCTGGGTGAATGTGTGATTGGACACCCGGAGGCTGGAGCCTGGCCACATGGAACTGGCCATCACCCCAAGTGCTGTGGTCTGGTCCCAACCAGTCTGACTGGGCCCCTCTTCCTTGCAGGCTCTGGTGTTGGGACCAGCAGGGTCGTGAGCTGCTCTGCCTGCGTCCCCCCCTGTCAGTCCCTTGCTGAGAATGATCTCATGGGACTGGTGGACCACCTAGGTCTGTGCGGATCATTTTCCACATCTGAGCATTTCAATTTGACAGAGATCAGAGGCTCAACTCTGCACCAGCCTTCCTGCCACCAGGCTCGTCAACATATTGATGTCTTCTGCTTAGAGCTGGGCCCCCTGGGTGGCTGGGCCATCCTACACGTGCAGGAAGAGGGAGTCACCGTAGCAACTGTCTTAGTCTCCTGGGGCTGCCCAGACAAAATGCCACAAAGTGGTGGCTTTAAAGAACAGAAATTGATAGTCTTATAGTTCTGGAGGCCAGAAGTCTGAAATCAGGATATTGGCTGTATTGACTCCTTCTGGGGACTCAGAGAGAATCTGTGCCATGCCTCTCCCAGCGATCCTTGCCATTCCTTGGCTTGCAGCTGCATCTTCACATGGTGTCTTTCCCCGGGGTCTGTTCTCCACTTTTATGAGACACCACTCAGAAGGAATTAGGACCCACCTTATTCCAGTATGGCATCATGTAAACCTACCCGATCGCATCTTCAAAGAAAGACCTTATTTCCAAACAAGGTCACAGTCACAGGTACAGGGATTAGGACTTCAGCGTGTCTTTTTGGGGAGGGGGGACACTTTAACCCGTAACAGCAGCCCTCACCAAGCAGTGGTGTCACTAGGAGGGTGTGGGGAGGGGTGCGGACTACACACTCCCTGACACCGTCAGAGGGGGTGACACCAAAATGACCCCAGGGTCTGTGATGGTGGTGGGCAGGCAGGCTAGCGCCACTGAAGGGGGGGCCACCAAGGCAGAGTCACTACTAGGGCTGTAACCAGTGCAGCCAGTCACCCAGTGCAGTAACTTATCACCCCTCACCTGCCAGTCAGAGCGCAGGTGCCTGTCATTGGGTGGAGAGGAGGGTCTCTGCCTTGGCCAATGGGAGAGGGGAGGAGCTGCAGGGAGTCATGGGGGGTGGGGCCAGGTCAGGCTGCTCTGCCTATTGGGGGTGGATGGCCCCACCCACCCCGGGGGGTGACACCATGAGTTACAACACTGGGTGACACCAACCCTAGGGATGCCACTGTCACCAAGCACTTCTTGCACTCCAGGAGCTGCTTAACCACTTAATAAAGCATTAGCTTCTTTAATTGTAAAGCTAAATACTATTATTACTACCAGTATACAGATGAGGAGACTGAGGCCCCAAAAGGTTAAGTAACTTGCTCAGGGACAGGAGGCCGTAGGTGGAGGAGCCAGGATTCAAACCCCGGCCATGTGGCCCCAGAGTCCATTCCCCTAACCCTGTAACACACCACCATAGGATGTCACTCTCCGTCCCTAAGTCAGGGGTTGGCAGCTGGGGAGGGAAACACACCTGGGAATCTTAGTTCCAACCACAAATTCCCCCTTCAGCAAATGGGAACTTCAGGCCCTTCTTCATGGTGCATCTCCATGCCCCGAGCAGGGCATACTTGCCCCCTCTCTGCTCGGGATTGCTGTGAGAATTTGTCTGTCAACCGCTTTGGAGAAACACAAAAAGAAGTTTTTAAATGCCAGTTTAAAAAAAAAAGTCCATTGTTGCTTTTACCTTGGGGTAACCCTAAGTCAACAGAATAGCCTCAACTTACATCCCGCTGGAGCAGAAATTTAATAATTCCATTTGTTTTCTGATGACCATGCTGTGCGTGCATTTCTGCACCTGAGTGCCGTTAAGGAGGCACTGAAACTTAAGAGGACTTCTGCCAAGACATGCGTGGGAACCACACGTGACGCAGAGCCACGTGGCAGCGGGGCCTGCAGAAGTTTCGACAAGTGGCATTTTCTCAGTAAAGCGCCTCTGACAGCTCCTCTTGGGGCCCAGTCACCAGCTGCTCTGCAAACTGGAAGGAATGAGCTCTCACCACAGACTGTCCAGCAGGCCCACATCTAATAATCCTTCCCAAATGTGTGAAGTACTTAGTTTTAGAATAACAGGAAAACAGACTCGCCGGTAGCTGCAGACTTGAGTTTCCTCCTGGCCATCACACACTCCAGGGAGCAAAGACAGGAGGGACCTGCCCCACCCAGCTTCCCCGTGTCCCCCGCCCCAAGCGCTGGCGTGTCCCAGGGAGGTGGATGTTGGGGCTCTGTGCAAGGCACGCCTGGCTTCTCCAAGGCCATGCACTGGTTCAGCCGGGAAATAGGAGCGCCTCCCCCACAGCCAACACGCCACGGAAACCACGGCAAAATTGCTCCCTTCCTTACCGCATTGCCTGCCGCACGCCCGCCTTTCGGCAGCTCCAGGAGGCCCTCTGACAAGAGAGCATTGTGGCTCACATCTGATTCCTCCCCTGTCACAAAGGGGCTTTTCACAGCTGCTAATTGGGGAGGGTGGGGCAGCATGGCCTGCCTGCTCACCAGCTCTAGGCACTCTGGCCACTGTACGCCACACGGCCCTGCTACCTGGAAGGAGGCCTCGATGGAGACAAACCCTTTATTTGATTTCTGTCAGAGAGCTTTCCTGATAGCCAGTGTTTATAGGGAAGAGGAGTCGTTGGCTATTTACTGCAAATAGAGGTGATGAATAAAGCTCACATATCCCTCTTTCAGAAAAGTTATCTCCTTCTGGAAAAAAGACCACATATATATATAGATGGATGGGTTTATGGCATAAACCATTTCTAGAAGGGTACACAAGACATGGACAACCTTGGTTGCCTGGGGGGAGCTAGGTGGCTTGGAGAAAGTGTGGGAGGGAAAGAAACTTCGCGCTTTGTCTTTGTGGACCTTTGGAATATTGAAACACATGAGCAAATAACTTCTTCACAAATACCTTCATCCTCCCAAAGTCCAAATGCATGCTCCCATCTCTGAGTCTTCCTAGCTGCTCACAAGGCCAGGTAGGGCGTGTGTGTGTGTGTGCGTGCGCGCGTGCACTCATGAGCATGTGTGCATATGGGTGTATATGTGTGTGCACGTGTGTGTGCATGCATGCGTGTGCATGCATGTGTTGGGGGAAGATCTGAAATGTAATTGCTTTCAGCAGAATCCGACCCCACTGTGTAATTAAACCTCAGGGGCTGCCAGCTTCCCAAGTTTAAGTGATTTCATGTGCATTTGGGTGGCTATGCCCTTCTCCTTGGACAGAAGTGCTGCTTCTATTTCACCAGACAAAATGGTTCCCAGACCAGGAGGAAGAGGCAATGTTCCCAGTCCACCTTGGGCGTGAGTCAGTCTGGGGCCAGCAACTCCCAGAGGCCAAGCTTCCAGAAGATATTAAGGAGGGAGGACAAGGAGGAAGAGACGTCCGGAGAGCTACTGCCACCTTCTCAGCCAGAGTGACAATGCTGCACAAGCTTATCTGGACCGACTGTGCCAGCACATCCTATGACACTCAGGACACGTGTGCTCATTAAAGCCAGAGAAGTAATCCACCTTTAGAAAGTGCATCTACACTTTGACTGGCAAGCTGACTTCAGGACTATGTCCCACAGAACGTGAGCAAGGGTGTGCGCTGTGGTCTTTTTCACAGTTGTAGAAAATTGCCAACAGCTTGCCTATCCATCAATAGAGGGAACGTTAGATAAAACGTGGCACACCCCTACAATGGAAGATTACACAAATATTAAAAAGGACAAATTAGACGTCACTCTGTGGACCTGGGAAGAATGGCCATGATATGTTGTCACATGAGGAAGGGAAATTGCAAAAGAAGAATAATGGCAAATACTTGTATAGTGTTTAGTAGGTGCAATGTACAACCCTCACAGCAGCACTATGAGGCAGGCACTATTATTAATCCTATTCTGCAGATGGGGAAATAGGCACAGAGTGGCTAAATGACTTGCCAAGGACACACAGCTGAACGTGGTTGAGCCAGGCTTTGAAGCAAAGCAGCCTAGCTGTAAAATCTGTATGTGAACCCAGTGCACTATAGTGCCCCCTCCTCATTTTGCCTGGCGATCTGCTTCCCCAGAGATTACAGCCAAGAAAACTCTGTGGAGTAGTTCTACTCGGTAACACACGGGGTCATCATGTGTTGGAAGCAAATCAACAGCAATGTTTTGGTTTTTTTTAGCTTTCTTATCCCCACTGTGTAAGTCTTCCTGAGGCACAGGAACGTTAAGTAACCTGCCCAAGATCACACAGCTCGGCAGAACTTGGGTTCAAACTCAGCAGCTGGTCTCCAGGTTTTTGTGAGGGTTAAAGTATCAATGCACACAAAGCATTTAGACAAGGACCAGGCACATAGCAGGTCCCTTTGAAATCTTTTGTCGTTTTTACCTGCTCAAGGAATTGTCATTTGGCTAGTTCTGCCTATGTGGAGAGGAGGGAGGACTGGAAAATACTACACCTGCTTATAAAAGTCAAAGACTCAAATTGACCATGTATCGTTTTTAAAAAGCCCCTAGGTCCCTGGGCAACTGTGGACAGCAACAACAGGCCCACAGGGGAGGAGGGTGGGAAGCAGTTGCTGCAGGGTCAGGTGGAAGAGCAGATGAAGAGGTGAGCCCGGTCAGCCTGCCAGAGCAGCCCCTACCGACCTGTGCCTCCCGGACTCTGTTCTCGCAGGCGGCCGCCCACGTGAAATGTGCAATGATTGGAGTGCCCTCGCTTTGCTTTGCAGCAAACAGAAGCAAAGAAGTTAGCAAGCTTGTTTTGGCAGAGGAAAAAACACAAATCACTCAACCACAGAGTTCTTAAAAAGATTGCTAAGCACCACTTTTGCTAACATGTTAGACAGCCTTCGAATCTAGGCAATCTTATTCCTCGGCTGGAAACAGTTCCTGTAAGCTGTGTGATCCCAAATGTACCCTGGGCATGTGGGGGTAATGAGGTCAGCTCCACCTTCCCTACCTCGCAGCCTAGCTAACAGGGCACCCCCGTGCTTCTGCCCAGGGAACACCCGAAGGTGCCAGCTGGTTTGCAGAGCTGAGGCTCTGGCCTCCTGACTCAGCTAAAAACCCGAGGTTTACATGCCCTGGAAATAAATTCCCCGAGTCAAAGTCACAGCCCAGCAAGCTGACTTCAAGATTCAGACAAGGATCCGAGCCAGCCCTTGGTGGCACAGACTCCTGATCACCCAGGATCACTGTCTTCATCGAAACGGGCTGCATACCCGAGGCCAGTGGGAGAACATCACTGTTACGAAGGTAATGAGTCACAAATGCTATTTCAATGGTTTTCTTTGAAAGAAATGCACATAACTCAACCAATTTTAATTAAAGATCTTGTCTTTGTAATCAGGGCAGCCGCAAATGAGGCCAAAACTGCTTTCATGTGGCATGATGTATACAGAGCCGAACGAGTTTTCCCATAAGAGGGCAGCTTTTTCTTTTTTCTTCAAATAAGAAAATAGTTTGTTCCTAACAATATGGGGAAGCAACAACAAGAGATCTTTTGCAGAGTATAAGATTGCAACTCGCCCTCTTTTCTCCCACGGAGGCCCCTTTTCCTAGCTATTTGCTGATGTTAAACCAGTTCAGACGTTGGCCAAACTCACATGCCACCTGGGATTAGCCTCACCCTTTGAGACTGGATGTGTGAGCCTGGTTTTTAAGTGAAAATCATAGCAGAAAGCCAAATGGCCATACCTACAAGTACATCTAAAGCACAAGTGATGGAGAAATGATTGTAACACACCACAGTGTGTGTTGCTTAGAAGAACCAACCTGGACATTTAAAAATGATGTTTTGGTTTTTCAACTACAACAGAATTGGATTGTAAGATGATGTAGAAGACAGAATGGTGGTTCCTCAACAAGTTTAATGGAATTACCATACAACCCAGCAATTCTCCTCCTCAGTATATACCCAAAAGACTTGAAAGCAGGGACTCAAACAGAACTTGTACACCCGTGTCCACTGGAGCACTATTCACAATAGCCAAAAGGTGGAAACAACCCAGATGTCCATCAACAGATGAATGGATGCACAAAATGTGGTATATTGGAATATACCATATACATTGTGGAATATTACTTGATCCTAAACAGAAATGAACTCCTGATACGTGCTACAACACAGATGAATCTTGGAAACATTATGCTGAGTGAAATAAGTCAGACACAAAAGGACAAATATTGTATTTGTATTGTATGAAGTATCTAGAATAGGCAAATGCATATAGACCAAAATTTATTGGTGATTACCAGGGGTAGGTGAGGGGGAAATGAGGAGTTATTGCTTAAGGGGCACTGAGTTTCTGTTACGGTGATTCAAAAAAAAGTTGGAAATGGATGGTGGTGATGGCTGCACAACCTGGTGAACATAATTAATGTCATTGAATTGTACAAATAGTTGAAAGGTAAATGTTCTGTTATATGTATTTCACTCTAATAAAAATTTTAAAAAACAACAACAGAATTGAAACACTACCCTCCCCACCCAAATTGCCTCTGAAACCAGGGAGGAGACAGTTGTCTTCAGTTAAATGTGTGAGTAATTTAACAGTCCACAGAGAGGAAGTGCCTTTGAGGTGTCTGAGCACTGCTGTGTGTCCTTGCTTAGCGGCAGTGTTGAATGTTGTCTCTGTTGAGAGAGAGTCAAGGAGTGGATGCCTGCGGATGCCCCACACACTGCTTCTACCTCGTCACACCGACTGCATCTTCTGATGGCTGCACTCTGGGGATGTCTTTAGGAGCCTTCTCAGCATCCCTGGTGCCTAATGCTGAGAGAGCAACTTGGCAGCTGTTCGCTGAACTGGACGAAACTCCACAGGCAGCAGAATGCGGTTGATGATGGCATGGACTCCTGGGGCCAGTGGAGCATCTTCGGATGAGCACCTGTTTATGATGCTGGGGTTACAGGTACTGCACACACCTAGTAATACCCAGAGCATGTGCTTGGAAAAGAGAAGATGCTCGAGACGTTCTAAATGAAGGACGGAGATTCTTCTGGCCTCCTGACAAAGACTATGCTATCAGCGGATGATGCGGGCAGGATATACCACTGTTTTAACTAGTATAGGACATTTTTACAGGCTCTTGTCTAATACAAAGACTGAAATAAGCTGATCTTTTTACCAACCTTAAAATATATTTACATAAGCACTTCACATTGATCGCAGGATCACACTCATTTTTCCACGTTGGGCCTCTTTGCACAAAGGTGCCTTTGCTCAAGATGGTCATTTCAGCTCCAGCCGTCACATCTACATTCCAGCTAGCAGGAAAGAGAACCACTGAGAAGAAAGGGCGGAGGGCTTGTGTCTGCTGTGTTTTTTTTTTTTTTTTTAATTAAAGGAAGGGTCCACTACACTCTGCTTAATCTTATTGGCCAGAACTTAGTCACATGGCCACATCTAGCTGCAAGGGATCCTGGGAAAAGTAGTTTTGATTCTGGGTGGCCATATACCCAACTTGCTTCGTTCTGTTGTGCATAGGGTCGCTATGAGTCGGAACCGACTCGACAGCACCATCGCCAACAACAACATATATACCCAGCTAAAAATGGGAGGCTCAAATACCATGGAAGATGGATAACAGACACGGGAGAACGGCTGCAGCCCTGACCACACTGTCTATGTTTTCCTATTGCTGAGCACAGTGCCAGGAATGTTGGAGATTCTTGGCAAATGTATGAGTCTTGAATGAATGATAAGCTGAGGGATTCTGGCCCAGGGCTTTCCTCTGTCCAGGTCTCATGGACTGCAGACCCAGGATGCCTTGGTTTCTCACCCACAGCCCCAGGGAGCTGTGCTCTCCCCTGGGAGGGGTGATGCGGGCTCTGGTGACTTAAACTTCATAGAGGCCTGAGGTCAAGGAATTTGAGGAGGTCTGTGGGAAGGGACTGATTCAGCAGCCAGGTGGGGGCTCCAGGTGAGCCCCCTATTGCCTTTCCTCTGGTCCTTGCCTCTCCCACTGAGCGCCGGCTGCCTTCTTGTAGGCCTCTGGGGCCTGGGCCTTGCAAATAACCCACTCCCATCTGCACATCATCCTGCAGTGTCACTGGGCCCAGCTCTGCAGACAGCAGCAGACCCCACGACAACAGGGAAACCTGAGGCGGTACAGCCCAGGCTAAGCTGCTGTGTCTGGAAAGGAGAAGGGGGCATCAAAAAGGGGAGGGAGGAGACCCGATATCCTTGTGGAGGGAGAGGGGGGAAGCTTACAACTTGGGAGCTCCTGCACTTGGCCAGACTAAGAAAGAAACAGGCAGAAAAGGCTGGGAACCACCCACACACTTCCCCCGTGTGGCACTACAGCTGTGACTCCTTCAGCTCTGCCGGGGCCTAAACATGCTGAGGACACAGGCTCCTCTCCTCCATCCTCACCCAGGGCAGCAGGGAGAGAAACCCTGAGAGCTCCCGTGTCCAGCCTCATTTGACAGAAGTGGAAAGTGAGAGAGAGGTGCGAGTTGCCCAAGACCTCCCCAGAAAGCTCCAGCCCTCAGCCCTGCTACCCAGGTGGGTTGGACCCCAGAGGCATTTGCTGCCTGCAGCGTGGTTGTTGCACAACTCCGCGCCCCTGGAGGACCTTCCTCAGCCGACAGCACACATTAAAGGCACTAGGAAGGCATCGCTGAGAACAGAGACTCCATCAAGTCTCAAAGAATTGAGTGACTCACACAACGGAAAAGAAATTGAGAGAGAGCTGGGGGTAGACGCTAAGAAACCTGGATTCCAGCCGGGCTGTGTGACGCCAGCAAAGGAGAGACCCTCTCTGAGCTCCAGTGGACACTTGTTTAAAATGAGGGTGGGATTAAGTAGACCTATGTTTAAAATGAGGGGTGGGATTATAAACTGTTGAGTCCACCTCCCACAGTAGCATCCAATTATTTTTTAAAATTCCAAGTCAAATGCAAAACCCACTCCAGACCCCCATTTCCGCCCTAGCCTCCCGCATCCGCATCTGTAGCTAACACAAGGCACTGAGCCGGCCGCCCCTGAAGACCTTCCCCAGTGGTGATTGCTTGGGCTGCCCAGCGAGTCTCTGTGTTGGAGGGCAGTCTCATGAACTTGGCCCCTAGCTCATTTTCCCTCCCAGTGGCTCGGCCCTGATAACTGTTGCATTTGGAAACAAATGACACACTTTTCCTACATCTGCTCCAAATTTGCATTTCAGAAATTAGAGAACTTAGTTATGCGGTATTACATGGCAATCCGGGCTGGGCCTCGGAGCATGGAACTGATTGGATATTCCGCCCAAATAAGAGGAGTTTCAAGCTCTTTCCAGGAAATTGAGTGGAACACCCAAACTGACATCCAATATTAAATATTGTATTTGTAGGGTTGTTCTGTAGAGCTCCCTGGCATCCAACATCTGGGAGCGAAATTTATAAATGGAGAAATCGAATACCTGGTTAGAATGATGCTCATCAGAGCTGAGAAATTAAGATATTATTGTATACACTCCAAGTCCGGCCGCTTATAAAGGTAGAGCTATTAAAATATGATTAGCCGAACCGTATTTTGTCTCAAAAATGTCATACACCATTAAAGTTGAAAAGACTTTGATGCAAATACCCCTGGCAAAGGCTCTGCCCCGTCAGCAGCAATGGGCTGGGAATGTTCTCTGCAAATATACAACCTCCTGAGCTCAGTGGGACCCGCTGGGGCCACCTCGGGCAGCTGGACTGCCCGGTGTGGCTGGGAGAACCTGTACCTCGGCCTTTGGTCCAGGCTGGGCTGGGAGCCTCACAAGCAAGCACTGAATTGTGGGATGTTCGAGCCAGGGTACGCTCACAGAGTTGTGGGGCAGATCTGGGAGAAGGTATAAATATTAAGGGAATGCCAAAAATCTCAGTCTTCGAGATAAATACAGTTTTAATGCAACATTTTTAAAAAAAAACAACCAGCAGACTACTGTCTGCTGCCACTGGCTGGCCTTTTTTTTTAAATAAAGTTTTATCAGAAACAATGGTGGTCTGTCTTGAGAATATTCCTGGTCTTTTACCTCCTTCTTCCAAGCTAGTTGTTCTCCAAATGACCCCCTCCCAAAAATTTTTAAAAACCCAAACCAAACCTGTTACAATCGAGTCAATTCAGACTCATAGTGACCCTACAGGACAGAGTAGAACTTTCCCACAGGGTCTCCAAGGCTGTAATCTTTAGAGAAGCAGACTGCCACATCTTTCTCCCACGGAGCTGCTGGTGGGTTGGAACCAAAAACCTTTTGGTTAGCAGCCGAGCACTTAACTACTGCCATTAGCACTCCTGAATCACCTCTGGGGCTCCTTAAAAAGCAGATGCAGGGTCCCAACCCCCGAGTTTCTGACCCAGCGGGTCTGGAGAGGGGCCCAACACTCTGCATTTCTAACCAGCTCCAAGTAGTGCTGGTGCTGCTGGTCCTGGGACTCCACCTTGTAAACAGCCCTTTAAGGATGAGTGAAGAGGGGGAGTTGGGTTAGAGCAGGGGAGGCTGCTCCAGAGTGTGTCCCTGTCTTTGGTAGGGGACACCTTACAGGGAGGGATATCTGGTCAGTTAGCGTTTCCCAAAATGATGTCCCCTGGCCGCCTATGTAAGAAGCTGCTTTGAAGAGAGTTAAATTCCAGGGCCCACCCAGATCTACTGAATCAGAAGTGGGGTGGGTGGGTGGGATTGTTTATCTTTGACTCCACCCAGGTGATTCTGATGCAGTGAGTTAGAACCAGCCAGGATTCTCCTCCTTGGCTTCACTTTAGAATCATCTGCCGGGAGAGGGGTTTGTGGATATTTGTTAATACCAACTCCTAGACCCTACCCCAGATCACCGGTCTATCAGTGTGTCATACTGTGGTGGTGGCTGCGTGTTGCTGTGATGCTGGAAGCTATGCCACTGATATTTCAAATACCAGCAGGGTCACCCATGGTGGACAGGTTTCAGCAGAGCTAAGACAGACTAGGAAGACAGGCATGGCACCTACTTCCAAAAAGTAGCCAGTGAAAACCCTGTGGATCACAACAGAATATTATCTGATATAGTAATGCTGGAAGACGAGCCCCTTAGGTTGGAAGGCACTCAAAATACACAGTGGCCACAACAGTGGACTTGAGCATTCCAAAGATCGTGAAGATGGCACAGGACCCGGCAACATTTCATTCTGTTGGACATGGGGTCGCCATGAGTCAGAGCCAACTTGACGGCAACTCACAACAACAACAACCACCCCAGATCGTTTGAACCCAAATTTCCAAGGGTGGCCTCAGGCACCTGTGTCCCTTCAACTGTCCAGGTAATTCTAATGTGCAGCCAGTGCGGAGACGGTTTGAGCGAGAGGGTTTTCTCTGAGCAAAGATTCCTCCATTAAGAGAAAATTAACCATGGCATTGAGCTCACCGTGGACAAGCCAGAGGAAAGGTGCTTGGGCTATAGTTTATGAACAGTATCGGGCAAACAGCCACTTGAACAGCAGGCAGATTTAAGGAGCCATGGAAGAGAGCTGTGTCTGGGGATATAGGCAGAGGCACAGTTACTCTGGGAGGTTGGTTTTCCCTTCAAACCACTGAGGCCTGGACTGGGCCCAGACATAATAGGATTGGCCATATTGCCCTCTTAGGATACGGACAAGCAGCCTTATAAACTCCCTGCGATACCCATAAACTGAAATAACAGCTCCCTGCACCCGCCGTTTGTTTGGCTTGGCGGAGGCGCGTGCTCATGCCTGGTGTTATTATGGGTTTTATGGCGACTCACCTCCTCGTGTGTGAGCTTCCCCTTGCTGCTGCCTGGGAAGGAAACCTCAGTGATGTCTGTGCTGCCACAGAGATCCATCAGGACGGCTGAGCCTGCAGGCCAGTTGGGGCCACTCTCCCTCGGCCCCAGCTACTTGTCAGAGCTGCCTGTCATCTTTGAGCTTTCTTGTAAGGTGCATGGTGGCAGTTTCACTGGTGGATTTTGCCTAAAGTTGGGCTGGAGGGTGGTGTCATCAGCCCTGGGAGGGGGAGACCAAAGTCACTTGGGGGCACTGCTTCCGGCAGAATCTGGGCGAGGCATTTGGCCCATCTGTGCGCGCTGCTCCTCCATAAGCTTTAGGAGGAGGAAAGGAAACTGGTTGTCCTCAAAAACGCTGGGCAAAACTCAGCAAGTCAACTGTGGAGCAGACCGTGTAGGTTCAAACCCCAGCTGTGACAGTCACCTGGTGAGTATCCTCAGGCACATTACTCAAAAAAAATACCCACAAATCTCTATGTGCCTCAGCTTCCCTATCTGTGAAATGGGAATCACTATACCACATGCAGCGTTGTGCTAAAGGTAAAATGAGCTCAGCCATGGAGTGCAGTCCTGCCACACTGAGTGCTCAGGAAGTGGTGAGATGATGAGCACGATTGGCATCTAGAAATTTCTACCCAGCCATTTGCTGTTGAGTCAACTCTGACTCCTGGCAACCCCATGTGTGTCAGGGTAGAACTGTTCTCCATAGGGTTTTCAGTGGCTGATTTCTTGGAAGTAGACAGCCAGGCCTTTCTTCTGAGGCACCTCTGGGTAGCCTCGAACCACCAGCCTTTCAGTTAGCAGCTGAGTGTGTTAATCATTTGTACCACCCAGGGACTCCAGAAATTTCTAGGGTGATAAAAAGAGAGGGAGGGAAAAAGGGCACTCTGGGGAGAGGGACGCATGGGGCACAGTGCCCCCATGAAAGTCTCAAGGCGTTGAGGGCAAAGGCTGAATTTGACTCATTGCCCCCTGCCCTCTGTGGGGTGTGTACCAAGTGGGCACATCAGAGCCCTGGGTGCCATCAGCGGGCCCGTCCTGAGTGCTGCTGTGGACGGTCAAGCTGGTGGCTCCACTCACCAAGGGCTAAAAGAATTAGGCTTTGCTCTTTGTGAAAGGCCAACCCAGGTGGATGGATTGTTTGCCCAATTTTTATTAGGAGAAAGTTCCGAAGAGTGTACAGTGAGCACCCATATGCCCTCCCCCATCTAGATCCTCCAGTTACCATTGTATTCTTCTTGCTTTGTCTGCTATCTGTCTGTCTATCCATCCCTCTATCTACCCCTCTGTCCATCTTTTTATTATTTTTTTATGCAGATATCAGATCACTTTGCCTCTGGGGCCCAATTTATTTAACCCAGATGCCTTTTTTTTTAAGCTTTAAATAATGCGTGGTGGAGCCCCTACAGGAATGCAGCTGGCCGTTTGTGGACCTAACTCTCTTTCTCTCATACACACCTGTGCACACACTGGTGTGTGTGTGTGTGTGTGTGTGTGTGTGTGTGTGTGATTTCATCCTACTTGGATCAACTATCAAGTCCATGGAAGCAGCAGTCCAGAAATCAAACGACATATTGCACTGGGCAAATCTGCTGCAAAAGACCACTGGAAAGTGTTAAAAAGCAAAGACGTCACTTTGAGGACTAAGGTGCACCTCACCCAAGCCATGGTCTTTTCAGTCACCTCATTTGCATATAAAAGCTGGACAATGAAAAAGGAAGACTGAAGAAGACTTGATACATCTGAATTGTGGTGTTGTCTAAGAGTATTGAATATACCATGGACTGCCGGAAGAATGAACAAATCAGTTTTAGACGAAATAGAACCAGAATGCTCCTTAGGAGCGAGGAAGGCAGGACTTTGGCTTGCTTACTTTGGACACATTATCAAGAAAGATCAATCGCTAGAAAAGGACATCATGTTTGTAAAGTGGAGGGCCAGCGAAGGTGAGGGAAGCCCTCCATGAGATGTATTGACACAATAGCCACAACGGTGGACTCAAACATACCAATGATAGTGAGGATGGTGCAGGACGAGGTAGGTTTCCTTCTGTTACGCATAAGGTCACCATGAGTTGGAGCTGACTCGACAGCAACTAACAACAACAACATATCCACTCCATTCAATCCCTACAACAACCCTCCCAGGCACATACTATTATTATGTTCTTTGGACACGTGAGGAAATGGGCACAGTGACTTGTCCCAGTTCTAACTGGAAGAGCTAGGATTTGATCCCAGGCCCCTAGACCTCCTTACATTAGTGTCCAAGGCAGTAGGCTCCTCCCCTCTTAGGAACCTGGCTCTTTCAAAGGCGCTCCATCAATTGTTTGATAAATGTGATTGCGGAATGTGACATCAGTCCCCAACAGGAGTTTTAGAGGACCCCCTAAACCTGGGAGTTCCCTTCCAGGAGGCTGGGGGCTGGACCTGGGACAGACTCAGGGCCTCCCAGCACCTAGAACACAGGAGATTCCAGCCTCCAGATCCAGGCTCGCTCCTGGAAGGAGCCTGTCTGGTCAGAGCGCCATCCATCAGCGTCTCACGTGTTGTGCCTGGAACAAGATGACACTTCCTGTGTTTACCAAAACCCCTGTGTAGGGTGAGCCCAGACCCAAAGCACCCGGCCAGGCACCCAGGAAGTCAGGGTGGGGCAGAGGGCACAGGGGAGGTCTGAGGTGCTGAGGTGGGGCTATGTCAGAGGCGCCCTCGGGAATGGTGGGACTGGCCTAAGACAGAGGCAGGAGGGTAAAGAGGAAGGGGGCTCACTCTGAGAGGGGATCGAGTTTGGAGGCTGGAATCCAGACCCTGCAGGGCTGAGCACTTAGCAATGAGAGTGAGGCCAACCTCCATCGTCACCATCATCGTCACTGTCATCATGGGAACAACAGCAGCTGCTACTCTTTGAGTCACTTTAAGGGCCAGGCACCTTAAAGTGCCGTGATTCATTGCTCTCCGAGGCAAAGATCACCGTCATCCCACTGCATGGATGAGGAAACTGAGGCCCACAGAGT
Source organism: Dugong dugon (assembly GCA_030035585.1). Taxonomy (NCBI): domain Eukaryota; kingdom Metazoa; phylum Chordata; class Mammalia; order Sirenia; family Dugongidae; genus Dugong; species Dugong dugon. The sequence goes on from CM057478.1 coordinate 33,128,370, forward strand.
TGAGTAACTGCCCCAAGTCACAGCGCTGGTGAGGGGTGGCGCCTGGATTTGAACATGAGGCTGTGGGAATCAAAATGTCTCCACCAATAGGTCAGGGGCTAGAGCTCAACAGACACCAGCTCAAGAATTCCATCAACAGGTGGGGAAGCTGAGGCTGGGGAGCCGGAGCGGCTTGCCCTGCTCCTGTCTAAGTAGACAGCTGGTGCGAGGGGGCTTGTTGATCCACCTGGATGGTTTCTCATCTCCCTTCACCTCCCCCCACCCCTAAAGGAACAAATGAAATAAAACGTGGAATCAGGCTGGCCTCCCAGTGTCCTTTTTAGCTCATGTCCCAGGCAAATGCACCCTCTTTTCCTCTCTCCCCACGAGCCTGCTGACCCAGACTGTTTTGTTCAATGTGCCCCTGGTCCCTAGATGAAAGGTTGGAGGGGGCCCAGAGGAGCATCCTGCAGCAGTGGCCCCGTGTGGGCTGGGGTCCAGCCCCACCTTGAGCTCCTCCCAGGTGTGGGAAGAGCCTGCTCTGTCGTGGGTACGATAATGATGAGGTTAGAGGAGAAGGCAGGATGCAGTCCTGCCCATAGGAGGTGCCCAGGAGATGGCTGCTGCCCTCTGTCTCCACCACCGTGTCACTGCCTCCCTGTGTCCCTGCCGCCCTGTGTCCCTGACACCCTCCGTTCCCACCTTCCCCACGCCCACCACCCAGGGTCTCCACTGAGCCTGCAGTAACCACTGGACTTCTGGAGCACTCTTGAGTCCCCAGGCATGCCACCAGCGCCATGGGCTTGGCACTTCCTTGCTCTGTGTTTTTTTCCAAAGCCACTGGGAGGCTGGGGGTTTTCACACCAAAAGGCAATGAAATAAGGATCAATCACACACCACAGAAACATTCATTGAAAACTGGAGTATAGACTGTACCAGCACAGTAACACCCCTCTCACCCCCGTCTCAGGTGGGGACCCTATGGCCTGAGGCAGCCATGAACTTGCCTGAGGCCACCCAGTGGTAAGTAGAGTTTATATCCTTCTGGGTATCAGAAGTTTTGGTACATGGGGCCGCCATGAGTCAGGGGCCCACTCGACCGCAGCTACCACCACCACCAGCACACATTTCCAAATGGGGAGTGGTGGCCCAGTTAAGAACCTGACCTCTCTGAATCTCACTTTCTATCTGTAAAATGGGCCTGGTAACCCCATCTCACGGAGCTGGATTAAATGCGATCATGTGTGTGAAAGCCCCGCATACCCCGTGTGTCCTCTAGTGAGGGTGTGGATGTTGCTGTGGGCATCCCAGCCCTCCGGCGAGCGGACGGCCTTCCCTCCCCCGCGTGAAGGGCACTGCAGGCCCTCAGTATGAGTTCCTGGCCCTGTTTCTGTCATCATGACAGATTCTTTCCACGAGGAAGCTTCCGCTTAGGACAGCATGTCCAGAAGGTGCCCCACTCCCCACGCCCACTCCTTATCTCCTCCTGAGATCTGCACAGAAATGGCTGCTAGCACAGGCAGATAGGAGCACCAGGGCTTCCAGCTGACCCTGGCCAGGGCGGCCAGGCCCGGTGCTTATGTGGCCCTCGGAACCCCCCATTGCTGGGCCCAGCCTCCACGGTCTGGTGGGGAGGTTGGGCGCAGGGCCACATCCTCAGCGGGTGGGCGGTGGAGAGGGCAGCGCAGCCGGGTGGAGAGAGGCGTATGAATAATCTGCTGACCTTTCCTATCGTGTCTGGGTGAATGTAAGCTTGTTTACAATAAAGCCCAGGGAGATTTTTCATCCTTCCAAATGGAACAAGGGTTATGTAAGCAGAGTGACCTCGGCCTCGGCAAACACCTGCTCTGGGGGGCCAAATGGAGGGAGCAGGGGAGAAATGGGGCCCCTTGGTTGACTCAGAGTCAAGTTCAAGATGACATGGGCTTTATTAAGTGCGGAGGCTGCTAGGGAGGTGGAGAGCTTTGTGGGGCTCAGCAGACCAGGTCGCATCTGGGGGTACTGGCTTCCCCTGCCCCCTGCCCAAGTCAAGCAAGCACACAGCCTTGCATCTGAGGGGCTGCTGCCCCCAGCTTTCATTTCAGAATCACCCTTATCTTTAACAAGAAGCCTGCATTTGCCGGGAGGCTCACGAGCACATAACTTGTTGAGCACAGGCTGCATGTAGTTCTGATGGTGGTGAGCAGGGAGGACATTGGTGGTTCAGTGGAAGAATTCTTGCCCTCCATGCTGGAGACCTGGATTCAATTCCCAGCCAATGCACCTCATGTGCAGCCACCACCCATCTGTCAGTGGAGGCTTGTGTGTTGCTATGATGCTGAACAGTTTTCAGCGGAGTTTTCAGACTACAACTAGGAACAGATGCCTGGCAATCTACTTCCAAAAATCAGCCAATGAAATCGGTGTGGATCACAAAGGTCCTATATGCCGCTAATCATGAGGAAGGCACAGGACCAGATAGACGTTATGATGGCGTCATCATGAGTTTAAGGCCAACTCCATGGCAGCTAACAACAACAACAGTGAATAAGAAAGCAGGGAATCTATTGAGGAAAAAAAACTCAAGAGCAGTTCATCCCTTGCTAGTCTTTGTCTTTCTGTTTTACACCATGGTTAGTGACTTTTAGGGGGCAACTCTGGGCCCAGGAATGTTTATTTAAAGAGGCTGGTCTCCATCCCTGGGTTTTGGCGTATTGTGTGTATTGTGTCAAATGAGATGAACCATTTTGGAAACATAAGGTCAACAGCCCATGTGTTCAAATGGTCTGTGGAATCATTTGTAGATGTTCTAGGCTGGTTGGCACCTGTACCCACTAGTGATTTGGTGAGTCTGGCTTAACTCCATTTGGAGGGATGATTCTGCCATTACCTTTTCCTAGTTAGGGGCATGGTCTTGGAACTTTGAGCATGATCTTGACCTCTGGTTTAGACAGTGCCCTGCCATAAAGAAGGAAGGATGGTATCTCATGGGGCATGCAAACTTCCCCCTCTCATTTTCTATTAGGTTATTTGGCAGATTGTGTTTTCCAAGATGGCTGCAGCAAGATTTCCCATCCCACATGCTCTTCTTACAATGTGATGTTAAGATTCCTCCTGTCCAGAGGTGGGGATTATGCTCGCTCCCCTTGAATCTTGTTGGCCTATGACTACAGTAGAAGTGATGCTATGTGACTTCCAAGAGTAGGTCATAAGAGGAAATACAGCTTCCACCTGATCCTCTTGGGACACTGATTCTTGGAACCCAGCCACCATGTTGTGAGGGAGCCCAAGTGGCTCACATGGAAAGGCCCACATGGAGAGGAACCAAGGCTCCCAGCCTCCAGCTGGGCTGAGCTCCCGGTTTATAGCCTACACAAGCTTGCCAGCCATGTACCACTGTGTACTGCCTCTAGCCCCAGTCAAGCCACTCCAGCTGATGCCCAGGGAGCTGCTTGACAGTGTTGGGCTTCACGCTTTGGCACTGATAAAGTTGGTCCACATTGAGTACCACTGACAGTCTGCTTGCCACCCTAAACATGCATTCTCTGCTACTTTCATTGTAATGAACCCTCCCATTCTCCTATGTTCATCTGGGCACAATGACCACCTAGAATAAAGACAGCTTTTCCAGCCTCCTTTGCAGCTAGGTATGTCCCTGAGGCAGCTGTAGGGGACCTTCCTCTGAGATGAGCCATTCCTCCCTAGGTGCTGGGAGGTTGGTGGCTGATTGCTCACCACTGAGTACCTCTTTGGACGTTGCCTGGGGCCAAAGGGGTTTACCTCAACCAAGTCTATGCCCCTTTCCCGAGGGCAGCCGGATCCGATGACCCATCCAATGATGGGAAAAACTCTAGGCTCCTGGCCTCAATTCAGGACAACCCTGAAGGGCCATCCCAGATGCAGAGCTCCCCAGGAGACTGGAGGAGGCCTCTGCATCCCAGTTCAACTTCTCCCTCCACTCCATCCTGCTGTCTCACCACTCCCCGACCCCCGCTGAGTAGATTCTAATGCACAGTTCCTAGTCAACTTCCCTTGTGCAATTCCCTGTCTCAGAGTCAGCTTTCCAAGAACCCCACATTCAATAGTCTCTTCCTCCATCCTGTTCCCTTGATTTTAATGTGATGGCCCATGGAAGCAGCAGTCAAGAAATCAAACGACATATTGCATTGGGCAAATCTGCCACAAAAGTCTTCTTTAAAATCTTAAAAAGATGTCACTTTGATGACTAAGGTGTGCCTGATGCAAGCCATGGTCTTTTCAGTCACCTCATATACATGCAAAAGCTGGATAATGAATAAGGACGACTGTAGACGAATTGATGCATTTGAACTGTAGTGCTGGTGAAAAATATTGAATATGCCATGGACCGCTAGAAGAACGAACAAATCAATCTTGGAGGAAGTACAGCCAGAATGCTCCTTAGAAGCGGGGGGAAGACTAATCGCTAGAGAAGGACATCATGCGTGATAAAGTAGAGGTTCAGTGAAAAAGAGGGAGACCCTCAATGAGATGGATTGACACAGTGGTGGCAACAATGGGCTCAGATATAGCAACGACTGTGAAGATGGCACAGGACTGGGTAACATTTGTTCTGCTGTACATAGGGTTGCTATGAGTCAGCTGACTTGATAGCACCTAACAACAACAACAACACAATGTGATGACTGTAGATAAGATGCCATCCTGGAGAGCAGAGTGCACTGGGAAGCAGACTGGTGAGCCAGAAAGAGCCTGGATCTCTGAGGACTCTGTGGAGCAGAGGGTCCATCCAGCCCTGCACTGCTAACTGTATGGTTCAAACAACTGCTTCTTGGGTTTTTCTATTACACACACTACTTCCAACTAATACAGTGTCTTACTGGATTTTCACAATCACCATGGTAAATAATCTTATCTTCATTTTAAAGAGGAGAAACTGAGGGTCAGAGACATGAAGTCACTCACCAACGGCTGCCCGGCTAGGAAATAAGACCAGGCCCAGAGTGTCTTCTGACCCCACCACACCTCTCCCTAGTCAACTTGGCATAAGAGTTACCCCACCCCATGCTGACCCTGCCCCCATACCTGGCTAGCCACTCACATTTTGCCTATCAGGGTGGCTCCCTTTGGCACCACCTCCCTGAACTGTTGCTGAGGGCGATGAGTCACCAGCACCCAAGAAGCCCTCCCACCAGATCTTCTCCTCTCCACACTGGAGTCTATTTCAACACAAGGGGAAATGTCTAAGATGGAAGTGTCCTGGGGCTACTCTTCATATTCCTGTCATCGTGGGGCCCTCCTCTGTGCCTGACTGACTCCCAGGACCCTTGAAGGACCTGGCTCAGATGTTCCTTCCTCCCGGAAGCCTTCCTGATTTCCTCCACCTCATTCCCTCAGGTATCATATTGTGGACAGGAACTCACAAAGGCCAGGCAGGCCTGTGCTATTCTTGCCTGTCTCCCTGGTGTCCTCTGAGGTGCTCAGAACAGAGGGAACACGTGTCATGAGGGGATGGCTGAGGAGCCTTCTCTTGGGACATTTAGTCCCAGGAACATAAGTCCTGCCACTACCCCAGGCTGACCTGTGGAAGAAAGAGCCCTGTCTGGGGATCCTCAGACCAGGGTTCTAGTTCTGGCTTTTCCAGTAACTTGGGGCAAATGATAACAACTCACATTTATGAAGAACTTTCCACATGCCTGCTGCTGTTTTTGAAAACTCCTTGCCTTGTAAGTCATGACCATCCTGAAGGTAGGGAGGATGGTTTTTCTCAAACTACAGAAGAGGAGTGGAAGAACGGTGGGTTCCATATCGTGTCCAGGTTCAAGGCTGTGCAGGCAGGCACGGGGGCTTCTCATCACTAGGGAACCCTGCCTTGCCCCCAGCCATCCTCTCTGGATCTGAGTTTCCCATCTGCTGGGCAGCAGGCTCAGCTCTATGGTTCTGAAGCCTGATTCAGCTCTGAACTGTGGTCCTTTGTCTGCTGAGCTGGAGCAGGGCCGCAGGAGTTTGGCCCAGAAGTTCATTTGAAGAGCTTGTTTGAAACACAGAGCACCTTTTCTGTCAACCTCATGTCACATGTGGTGACGAGGGTCCCTCACAAGTCTTCAGAGCTGGGTGTGCCCAGCGTGCTGCCGGGCACTGCGGCTCCTCTCTGTCTCTTGGGACAGAGCCCCCTGAGTCTCAGTGGGACACCAGGAGCTGGAATGGTCTTCATGTCTGTGGTCCTCACCCCCAGCTTGCTGCATGGCCCACAACAGCCTCCCTTAATCCTTCCCCTCCTGCCGTTCAAGGGATGTCCCCTCCCAGTGGGTGGGTGGGGCCTCTCTTCTCCTGCCCTCTTCTTTCCACACCTATGGAGGTACAATCAAGAGGGAAGACAAGATTCCTGAGCTGGGCGTGGGCTCGGGTCTCGGGGCCAACTTGTCTAAAGTGGAAGATTTCAGCAGAGGAGCTGTGCTGCCAATGCCCACCCCAAAAACACAGAGGACAGAACACTTGGTGCCAGCAAGGGATGCCATTACTGAAGGGTGGCGTCTCCATGCCCCAGATCACCTAATCTTTACAACCTCCCAGGGAGGGAGGGGATATTTTTATCCCCACTTGACAGGTGGGGAAGCTGAATTGACTGCTGTGGGTCACACACCTGGTAAGCATCGCAGCCAGGACTAGAACCTGTGGGGCCAAACCTCAGAGCCCAAGCTTCCCCCACCCTTAAAAATACTTAAATATAAAATAAACTGAGAAAAAAAAATAAAGTAAATGCATGTGGCTTTTGGAAACAGGTAAGAAGTTTATGCATCTCCCTCCACCAGCTGTTGTTGGTCGGTGCCAATGAGTGGATTCCAATTCACAGCGACCCCATGTGTGTCAGAGTAGAACTGTGCTCCATAGGGTTTTCAAGGCTGTGACCTTTTGGAAGCAGATCACCAAGCCTGTCTTCTGAGGTGCCTCTTGGTGGGTTTGAACTGCCAACTTTTCAGCTAGTAGTCTGGTGCTTAACCAATTACACCACCCAGGGAATCCCCTTTCCCTGCAGAACATGTGTCTCTTCATAGCTCTCCCCTGGCAGCTACTGCTGTGTTTCTTGGGTATCTTTCTAGAAATATTTTATGCATTTATAAGCATAAGTCTGCTTTTACTTTTTACAAAAATAGGGATACACAATACTGTTCTTCCCCTTGCTCCTGGCAATTGGTCCATACCAGCTCACAATAAATGTGGTCCATTTCCTCCCCTCCAGGAGCCCCCATGCACAAACACTTACGTATTAGAAGATTCTCTAGGGCCGGACTTTTCAAACTTTAATGGGCATCAGAATCATTGGGAGAATTTTTAATAACCTAGATTCCTGCACGCCCCACCCCCAGAAATTTGGATTAGGTACATGTTCTGGTTATCAATTGGTACATAACAAACCACTCCACATTTTAGTGGCTTAAAACAATGTGGATCCTTTATTGTGCTCACAGATCTGCATTTTGCGTAGGGTTTCGTGGAGAAGGCTCGTCCCTACTCCATGTGGCATCAGCTGGAGCCACTCCACTGGGGCTGGAGGATCCACCTCCAAGATGACTCACCCAATGGTGGGCAAGTTGGGGCCGGCTGTGGCTGAGAGCTCAGTAGGAGCTGTCAACGAGGGTTTTCGATTTTTTTCCACATTGTCTCTCCATGGGGCTGCTTGGACTTCCTCACAGCATGGCAGGTGGGTTTCAAGACTGAGTGTTCTAAAAGATACAAAGTGGAGCCACATTCTCTTAAGGCTTTGGCCTGGAATCTGGCACAGCACCACTTCCACTAGAATACCTGTCAGACAAGCAGTCGCCAAGTCTACCCGGATTCCAGGAGAGGAGACATAGATCCCCACCTCTCCATGGCAGCAGTATCAAAGAATTTGAGGCTACCTTTCATTTGTCACAGTAGGTCTGAGGTGGGGCCCATGGATTTGCGTTTCTATTAAGCTCCCAGGTGATGCTGATGCTGTTGTTTGTGGACCACACTTTGAGTCACAAGGCTTAGGACCTCAATAAATACAAGGGATTTCATGGTTCACCTATCCATTCACTGACCAATTAATTCAATAAATATTATGTAACCAGTAACCAGCTATCATCAAGTCAGTGCCAACTCATGGTGACCCCCTGTGTGTCAGAGTAGAACTGTGCTCCACAGGGTTTTCAATGGCTGATTTTTTGGAAGCAGATCACCAGGCCTTTCTTCAGAGGCTCCTCTGGGTGGCATCCAATGTTATTACTAAATAAGTAGGTGCTTAATAAATACTAAGGAGGCCTGGCAGTGCACTGGTTAAGTGCTCGAGTGCTTGGCTGCTAACTGAAAGATTGGTGGTTTGAAATCACCAGCCACTTCACAGGAGAAAGATGTGGCAGCCTGCTTCCATAAACATTACAATCTTGGACACCCTATGCGGCAGTTGCACTCTGTTCTATAGGGTCACTTTGAGTCGGAATTAACTCTACGGCAATGGGTTTTGTTGGTTTGGGTAATAAATACTTATAAAGCACCTAGTCTGTGCTACACAGTAGCTATGCACAATTTGCTCTTGCATTTCCCATAGCCCTTAGTGCACACACACACACACACACACACACACACACACACACACACAAACCTAACCTGTTGCCATTAGGTCAATTTCAACTCCTGGCGACCCTACAGGACAGAGTAGAACTGCTCCATAGGGTTTCCAAGGAGTGCTTGGTGGATTCGAACTACTGACCTTTTGGTTAGCAGCTGTAGCTCTTAATCACTGCGCCACCAGGGTTTCCAACAGTAGGTGCTTACTAAACATTTGCTGGAGCTATTGCTTTGCCTTCCTGCTGAGACTCTGCTGGGGAGTTCATTTTCGCACCCAGAGGGGAAAGTGCATAAGCCACTTTCCCCACGCTGTAAGTGCTAGTAGACCTGAATTTTGCTTTATGTCTTCAAAAATCATGGAAGCTGCTGGCCTTTAGTTGTTGTTGATGATGGTGACTCCAGTATTATTCTTCTCTGTGGTATTGTGATGTTGGCTCTTAGGCTCACGGTAAAGATAATCTATCCCTGGGCCAGAAAATGATTACTATGTACATATGAGCTCTCTGGGGAACAAGACTCTGAGTTTGCTTTTCTTCTTTTAAAGTGCAGGAGGCTGACTCTCATCTGTTTGGGGAAGATTCCCAGAAGAAGGTCTTTGTCAAGGGCAAGTAGCAACTATGCTTCCAATAAGCAGTGTAACTATAGGACTTTGGAAGTGGGCAGCCCTCTCACACGCTAGTGAAGGGAAACTTTGTGTTGTTATTGTTTTATTTTTATTTTTTAACCTTATTGGTGTGTATTTGACTTCTTTTAAAAGATCTGTTAAAAATATTTTCCACCTGTAATTACAGCAGCAGGTTTGCTTTGGCGCAGCCCATCAGTTCTGCAAATATTCACTGACAGCCTTTGTGCAGTGTCATGTTCTGTACTGAAGCGGCCTTCCAGGTCCCAAATGCTGCATGTCCGTGAAGGCTGGTGTGTTTGGATGATGCTTGCCTGCAAAATTTAAATTGGATGGCTCTTCATCTCGGCTGCAGAGACCTTGGTTTAACCCTTTCAAGACCCTGTTATTTTCTGCTTTGAATTTTTTGTTCATACCGTATGTTTTCATTAATGGAAGTATGCTGAATCATTGAGTGTCTAAATTTTTGGTAGGCAGTATGGATTTTTTTTTTTTTTGTCCCCTTTCAGAAGCCTACCATCAGAGATCTGTGAGATAATACATTTTCTCACTAATTCAAACCCTGAAAATCACAGAGTTGCAGTGGAGTCCACTGGGACACACGTGTTCCCACATAAAAACTTCCCATTTTTTTCTACTAAAAATGCACATACCTCACAGAATACCCTGTAAAAAAAGTAATTTTCAGCACACCCAGTTTTTTCAGTTTCAAACAATCATAAAGACCCCTGCCTTGTGGCAGCATGCACTGTCATTAGAAAAGTGCCTTCCCAAAAAACCCAAGAGCAAGAAAAAGTGGGTGGGCACTGACTATCCCATGGGTCTTGAAAGGGTTTTAAGAAGGAACTTCAAGAAATTTTCCAGTGACTTAGAGGGAAGAATGCCCTCTGTGTAGACCCTGAAGTTTTATTTTTAACATAAACATGTATCTCTATTGTACATCTCTGAGCTTTTTCTCTACAAATATTTCATGCTTTTAATGAAAGAAGGAAGATATTGTTTTAGTTTGGTGCCCCCATAACTGGATCCTGAGACAAGGGTTTGAGCACATCAGTTTATTTGGAAGGCAACCCCAGAAAGCCCTGGGGAGGCAGCAGGGGAGTGAGGTGGGGAGGGAAGCCAGCCACTGAGGAGTATGTTACCCAGCCAGTTGTCCCAGTGGGCACCTGAGTGTTATCAGAAGCTGTAGATGGTCACTGTAACATAGAACCTGAGGTTCTATTATTATTACCTCTATTTTTCAAATGATGAAACCAAGGCTCAGAGAAGTCAGGACATTCCCCAACATCACACAGCTGCTAAGTGGGTGAGTCTAACACAAAGGCAGACCACTAGAATCCAGAGCCCATGCTCTCAGCCCTTGTATGTTGTCAGTGGGCTGTGTAGCCTGGTGGTTAAGAAGGTGGTCTCAAACTCCAGTTCTGCCACCTACCAGTGTGGTGCCTTGGGTGGTTGACTTTACCTTGATACTGTATTCCAGGCACTGACACCTGCCTTGAACTGACATCATATGGACATGTTGCTGGGCTCTGAGTGTGGCCACACCCCCGGCTCAGAGGGGCCGGAAAGGCCCAACCAGCTGAGGAAGAGCTGCCTGCTCATGTCACCTCCGTGCCTTTGCCCACCCCTTTCTCTAGCCTGCCACCAACCCCAAGGCTCAGCATGCTGGCTCTGCACTTGGTGTCTCCCATGCTGCTGGTCCCTGGGAAGCCACCCTCCTGTGCCCACTGCCCCACCATTCATACCAGGGGCCAACGTCTGGCTGGGCTAGCCTTTCTCCACCAAGCTGGCCTCCTCAGAGCCATGCGGGCCCTCATTCATTCTACTACCCAAGATACGTATTTTTCATGCTCATATGTTTATATTGCACATCAGTGTTACATGTTCAAGTAGAAAAATTAGAAAAATCAGATCAGTAAGAATAAGACCAACTGAGGGTAGTCCTACTTTCAGAAACATGACTGTTAATATTTAGACAGACTTCATTTAAATGGGTCTGCCTTTGATGTTTCTTGAGAAACATGCTTCACTGCATTTATTTAGCATTTACTCTGCTTAGGGATTTACACATATTATCTTATCTTCACAACAGCTTTATGGGATTTGTGTTATTATCATCCCCACTTTACTGAACTGAGGGCAAGTAACTTCCTCCAATTCACCTACTTACTGAATGGTAGGACTGTGATTTGAACCCAGCTAGCCCTATTGCAGAGCCCTGGTGGCACAGTGGTTAAGAACTTGGCTGCTAACCAAAAGGTTGGCGAGTTCGAATCCACTAGTTGCTCCTTGGAAACCCTATGGGGCAGTTCTGCTCTGTCCTATAGGGTTGCTATGGGTTGGCATCAATAGCAATGGATTTGGTTTGGGTTTACCCTGATTGCAGAATCTGTTTTATTAACCATACAGACATGAACACATACACACATGCAGGTGTGTACACATATTGATAAAGAGATGAAACTGAACACAGCTTTGATGATTTTTTTATGTTATAATAGACAGGAATGTATTTCCATTTCCATAAATAGAACTCCCCCTGCATTTTCAGACCCTGCCTAGCATGTGATAGACAGTTCCCAAAAGGGAATTTATTCCATCCCTAGTGTTGGCTATCTAGATACACATCACGACAGCAAATATCTTAGAGTTAAATCTCTTTGCACACATCTTTAATTATTTCCTTTCTGTAAATCCTTAGCAGCGGGGAAGCCAAGTCACTGTTTATGCATACTTATAACTTTGATAGAGATTGCTAAATTGCCCTCCAGAAAAGCTGAGCAAACTTACACGTCCAAGCATTACATCTGAGCTATACCCAAGAGGTTTTGAAAAATCTTTTGTAACTAGGGTTCTGATGTCTTAGAGACTCCTTTGGCCATTAAATCTCCAACGATGTTCCAAGGCGGAATATTCCAATTACCTAGGAAGGCGAGTCAGTTGTCTGTGATGGCAGTAGAGGGCAGGAAGGCCAGAGGAAGCGAGTTGAGGGAACTAAACTCTGCACAGACTTTGTGAACAAGTGTCTTCCCCAGGATCGAGTTGCTACACATTTTGTCTTCCAAATGATTCGTGCATGAGGCTGACATTTGTAAGGAAGGGAGAGCATTTACCCTGTCACTGTTTGGAATTAATTATATCCCAGAATCCACAAAGTCTGCCTTAAAGCTTTCGAGATGATTTCAAGGAAGAGTTTTGAAATGATTGGACACGAACCCATGAGATGTTCCCACTTAAATCAGAGCAGGGCAGGCAAAGCGGATTATTCAGAATTTCTCCCATTTGGCTATGACCTGAGAGCACCCTCTGTCCTGGGATTCCAAAAACAGCCACAGTTCCCTGGGTTATTCGTATTCAGCCTCTGCCCCTCGCGCCCCTCCCCTCACCCACGGAGGCGGGCGGACAAGCTTGGACACAAAATAAAGAGTATTTCCAAAGAGCTCTTTGCCTATTGAAGTGAGTGACTGGAGATAGGGCGGTGCAGTGGAAAGAACATGGGTTTTGGGAGACAGGTTTGGGGTCAAATTCCACCTCTGCCTAAGCTCTCAGCTTCCTGGTATGTGAACATGGAGATCTGCCATCTATTGTGTATGGCTGTGCAGACAAGAGAGGACTGATGGCAAGGGACCTGGTACCTGTCCCATAGACACTCATGATGGTACCTGGTGCTAATTTTTTTAACAGATTTTTTTTTTTTTAAGAGCAGTTTTAAATTTACAGAAAAACTATGCAGAAAGTATAACCCATTGCCATTGAGTTGATTCCGACTCATAGCGACCCTATAGGACAGAGTAGAACTGCCCCATAGGGTTTCCATGGAGCGCCGGCTGGACTCAAACTGCCAACCTTTGGGTTAGCAGCTGTAGCTCTTAACCACTGCGCCGCCAGGGCAGAAAGTACAGAGTTCCCATATAGCCCTCCCCTGCACACAGTTTCTCCTATTATTAGCATCTTGCATTTGTGTGGCGCCTTTGTTGCAACTGATGAACCAACCCTGATGCATCATTGCTAAGTAAAGCCCACAGTTCACATCAGGGCTCAAGCATTGTGTTGTCCAGCTCTGTGAGTTTTGACAAAAGCATAGTCACATGTCCACTAGTACAGTGTCATGCAGAATAGTTTCACTGCCCTAAAAATGCCGTGCTCCACCTGTTCATTCCTCTCATCCTTCCCCATCCCCCTGGCAACTACTGATCATTTTACTGTCTCTAGAGCTTTACCTTTTCAAGACTATAGGATAATTTTTGTCCTAAGAACAAGAAGAGACCAAAGGAGGGCCAGAGCCAGAGATACCCAATTGAAGCCAAAGTATCAGCAGCTGGTGGAGGTAATAATTTCAGCCACAGGTGGCCCCTTTTCTCCGTTATCCAGAATCTTCACAACAATCTCACTGAACCCCCATTTTACAGATGAGGAAACAGAGGCTGAGCGTTCCAAGAGGAGGCCTGCTGAAACCTGGTTTTCAAACTGATTTTGGCAGCAAGGGGCCACAGCCTTTTGCCTGGGGAGTGGAGGGGTGGAGGCGTGGAAGGGAGGGTGGGGGACCAACGGCTCCCAGAGGAGCCCCCTGACGTGCCCCTGGCTCAGCCCCAGCCCCTGACATATGGGGCCCCGAGACATTTCACCACAGAGCTTTCTTCCATGAAAAGTGATCTTGGGGTGTATCATGTTGGGCAAAACTATGAAATGGTTATCAATGTTTGAGATTTCCTAATTTTTTTTTTTAAATTGAAAAGAAGGCTCTGAGAACAATGTCTGTTTTCCATAATTGAGGCATGTTCCCCAGACAGCCATTCAGCCATCTTGAAAATCAATGTTTTCATGACCTCCGACCCCCCTTTGCAGCCGAGCGCCCCTCCTCCGGGTTGCTCCCCAGGATGAAAACAATAAAAGCAAATATATAACAGTAAAGGCCCGGGGTTAATGTCTTTAACAAGATAATGTTACTTAGGGGAACTATAAAGCAAATCTTTCTGAAATTCCATTTACTCCTTGAAGCTCCAACTGTATTATGAAACCATATGTATGCTCTGCCTGGGTGTCTGGGTGCGGGAGGGCTCCGTTCGTGTGTTACTTATTTTGATCACATGTCAGACTGTTAGTTTAATACTGTAATCATTCAAAATCCCTGAAAGGTACACGGAAGACCGGTGGATGTGACTGTGAGAAACCTCCCGTGTCCGGCTGTGTTCCTGCTCCTGTGGTTTCCAGACTAACCAACGTCCAAAGATTGGGATGGACGCACCCACAAGGGGCAGCTTTCCCCTGTGCGGGCATGAGGTGCGACATGTCCACCCACAGAGCCTATGTCTCTGGGACATGAATCGTGAGAATGGAACCGGAAAATTCAGCTCTGCAAACAGATGTTTTGAGTACCCAGTGCCAAACATCTGGGCCTTTGGAAATGGGGAGGGTTGATGGAAATTTGCAGGATTTAATATGGATTTTGGCATCAGGTAAAGGCAGGCTCACACCCTGGTAGGTCAATTTAACTTATCATTCATGTACTATTACTTGAAACTGTATACATGGTACTCAAACCCCTTTCATCAAAGTGAAGTCTCAGGTGCTAAGTGCAAGTGTACGGGAATCAGGAGATCTATGTAGAATCCTCGTGCTATGTTCTCCTCATGTGTGTGTGTCCTGTGAGTCAGGTATGGGGATGAACCAGAAGGAGAAGCTGACCTGGTGTTGGGATGAGATAAAGCTACACATTCACCAGGATGGCAGAAGTGAAAAATGCCAACGAGTGGACCAAGTGTTGGCAAGGATGTGGGGCAGGCAGGACATATAGCCACTGGGACCATTACGATGCTGGGAAATGAGTGCCACTATGTAGGTGGAATAGGGGTTGGGAAGCACAGAGAAGGGCCCCTGTGCAGACATGGGGATGGGCTGGGGAAGGTTTCCCAGAGGAGCTTATCCTTGAGCTGAGGCTGAAAGATGTTAGCCAGGCATGGATGGAGGGAAAGCCTGGGCCTGGTCATGAGGAGGGAGACAGCTTGTCTCCGTCAGGAACTGCACATGGTTCAGGGATCTTTTGGGAAACACAAGTCCCATCACATCACCATCCTTTTTAAACACCCGCCAGGCATACACGGGTGGCTGCCTAACCCAACACCCTGTTTTCCATGCCTGCCTCACTCTCAGGGGTGGAAAGGCTAATTCACTCTCCCAGCCTCCTTTGTAGCTAGAGGGGACAGATACATTAGTTCTGGCCATCAAGAACTACAAAAAGTGTGCTAGGGAAACTTCTGGAAATGCTTCTGCTTTTCTAATCAAAGAGTGGGAGATTGCTGGGGCTACCCCTTCTATTCTTTCTCCTTCTTGGATGCAGAAGCCATGTCTGGAGCTGTGGCAGCCATCTTGCAACCATGAGGGAAAGGCAGGAAAATGACTGAGATGCCAATTCTGACATTGCCAAGCCACTGAACCAACAGATTAAGTTTATGTTAATCTGTTTCCAGACTCTGTTTGTAAGGAGCAAATGTTAACATGGCTCTGGATGATCTGTCCCCTCTGACTCTTGCAGCCTCATCTGTCTCTTCTCCCTCTTGCTCTCTGCTCTCCAGCCACATAGTCCATTTTTGTTTCTTCACACACTCTGTTTGCTCTTCCTCTGCTTCCAACTTTGCATGAGCAGTTTCCTCCACCTACCCAGCCTGCTTTTTATCCCGCCTCCTCTTATTTAACTCCTTCTCTTCCTGCAGGTCGCAATTGAGGCATCACCTCCCCTGGAAAACTTTCTCTGACCTGGTCTACCAGACAAGGCCAGTCCCTCCAACTGTATACCCTTGAAACATCACGTCCCTGCTGCAGTACCATGTTGCTATGTGGGATTCCTGTGACCAATGTCTGTCCCCCCCGTGAGCTCCATGGAGTCAGATGTCATGCCCGGTTCGCTCAAACTGTATCTCAGGGTGAAGTATAGTGACTGGCACATGTTAGGCATTCAACATGCACGAGATGAGTGAATGACGTACAGCATGCATGAGGTAAATAGCAAAAGACGAGGCTATAAGGTAGGCAGAGGCCAGACCATGCAGGGCCTTTTAGGCCCGGTGTGGAGTCTGGATCTTATCCTGAGGGAGTGTATGAGGTAAGGCTTGTAAGCAGGGAGGTAATGTAATGAGATTTTCTTGGCAACTGAGCTTACCCCCTCTTGGGTCACTTTAATAGATGGCCAAAAACCAAAACTTGTTGCTATAGAGTCAATTTTGTCTCATGGCAACACATGTGTCACAGAGTAGAACTTCTCCATAGGGTCTTCTTGGCTGTGATCTTTATGGAAGTGGATCACCAGGCCTTTTCAGGGCACTGCTGAGTGGGTTTGAACCGCCAATCTTTAAGTTAGTTAGTAGACGAGCACAAATCATTTGTGCCACCCAGGGACCTTTAATAGGTGGCAGAGCTGTTAAGAGGGCAGATAAGGGAGTGTTTCAATTCGTACTTCTGTGTAACAAGCCACTCCAAGCTTGGAGGCCTAAAGAAGCACTCGTTTATAATGCTCATGGATTCTGTGGGTCAGGAAGTTGGACAGGGCACAGCTGGGTGATTCTTTTACTCCTGTGTCATCTACTGAGTCACTCAGAAGTACTCAGGTGGTGAGTGGGCTGTTTTGGAGGGTCCAAGATGGCACCCTCACATGGCTAGTGCCTTGGTGGGGATGAGCTGGGAATGTCTACTGGGCACATACATGTGGCCTCACCAGCGTGGAGGTCTCAGGGTAGTTGAGCTTTGTTATGGATTGAATTATGTCCCCCCAAAAATGTGTGTATCAATTTGGCTGGGCCATGATTCCCAGTATTGTGTGGTTGTCCTCCATTTTGTGATTGTAATTTTATGTTAAAGAGGATTAGGTTGGGATTGTAACACCCTTACTAAGGTCACATCCCTGATCCAATGTAAAGGGAGTTTCCCTGGGGTGTGGCCTGCATCGCCTTTTATCTTACAAGAGATAAAAGTAAAGAGAAGCAAGCAGAGAATTGGGGACCTCATATTACCAAGAAAGCAGAGCTGGGAGCAGAGAGCATCCTTTGGACCTGGGGTTCCTGCATGGAGAAGCTTCCAGTCCTGGGGAAGATTGATGAGAAGGCCAGCCGAGAAAGCCTCCCCTGGAGCTGATGCCCTGAATTTGGACTTTTAGCCTACTTTACTGTGAAGAAATAAATTTCTCTCTGTTAAAGCCATCCACTTGTGGTATTTCTGTCATAGCAGCACTAGATGACTAAGACAGGCTTCTTACAGGGCGGCTGGATTCCCCTAGAGTGAGAGCACCAAGAGGAACAGGGGGAAGATGCATGGCTTCGTTGAATTCACACAGAATCACTTCTGCCATCTTTTTTGGATGAAGCAGTCACAGCCCAACCCAGACTGAAGGGGCAGAGACATAGAACTCATGACTCCCTGGGAGGGATGTCAAAGAATTTGGGGGACATATTTGGAAACTACTATGGGGAGCATCTCAGGTTTTGGGGATGGTGAGGGCTATTCTCTTCCCACAGAACCACCGAGGAGGCCATGAGGCCACCAGGCCAGCTGCCTTGGGGCACAGCTTAATGCAGGGGAAGGGTTCTGGCTGAAGCAGTCTCCTTCCCACAGGAGACAGGCTCACACCAAGGCCATTTGCCCCACATCCGAATAAGTGGTCTTAGTTGTGTTGAGCTGCTAGAGTCAAAACTCCAATGGGAAATGAAGCTTAGGTTTATATGAAAAGAATCCACTGCAGCACAAGTCCATTAAGAAGCAGAATGAAGGCAGGGGGTTGACCTGCTTGACCTCAGCTTGACCTTGACTATGTCTATGGCCTTGGGTGCATTATGTCCCCATGCTGAACCTCATGAGCTTCATCTGTAAAATGAACATATCTACGATCCCTTTGGCAATACAACATATTCTCAGTGGTGCAGACAGAGGGCAGGGGGGCATCAGGAGCATCTTCTACAACCTCTGTATCTAGTTCTGTATCATCATCTAGGTCAATCTAGGTCCAGAAAAAAGAGCAGAAGCCAAAACCCTCAAACCTGTGCTTGTTGGGGTCATGGGCAATTTCCATTTTTCTCTTTGTGCTCTTAAGGATTTTCCAGATTTTCTCAAATAAACGATGGCCAACCCGTTCTCTGCCCCCGAGCAGAGTATTTTTAGAGTGCTTTCAAACCTACTTCTCATTTAATCTTAAGTTCCCCCCACCGCCCCCCACCACGTACCTGAGGTGTAGAAATGAATTTATAACAGGAAACCTTTGATTTCAGAGCCTTGATGTTTTTGAAGTCTTCTAAAGCAAGGTCGTAAAACAACTGGCTGGCTGTAAAGGAATGTCAGTCCCCCACACGGGGGTGGCCCGTGTCCTCCTTAATGTGGGAGGGATGAGTTTATGTACTGGATGGCAAGGAAGCACCTTCTCCCTGAGGAAGTGGGTGTCTGGTGTGAAGGCAGCACGTGGCTGAGCCTGGGCCCAGCCCCCAGCCCCCAGCCCTACTCCTGACCTCCAGCGGGGGAGGGGAGGCATAGAGGGGCCAGATGGGCCAGCAGGTGAGGCCACCTCCGTGGTGATGTCCCTCTGCAGATGTGGGATTAACCTGTTTCTTCATCTTCATTCCTTGATCCCAGAACACCATTGATTGTAGGATGCATCTCAATCTAATAACTGTTTTTATTGTGGCAAAGGGAAAGAAAAGCTATCACATTAAATGCACATGTTGATCGGAAGGGAGTTCCTGGTGCAAACGGTGAACGCACTCCTACTACTTACTGTGACCAGGGGTCAGCAAACTATGGCCCGTGGGCCAAGTCTGGCCAGCCACCCGTTTTTGTAAATAAAGTTTTATTGGAACACAGCCATGCCCATTCATGGAAGAATTGAATAGTTGTGACAGCAACTGTATGGCCTACAAAGACTAAGACACTTACTATCTGGTGCTTTACAGAAAAGGTTGCTGATCCTTGATCTAGACAAATAAAGACAAAATTTAAAAATAATGCTGTAGAGTTAGGTGAACAGGTAGCCACCTTATTAGTCAGGAGTCACTGCTTAAAACAAACTAGTTATTACAAGTTTTAATGTAGAGAGTTGGGAGCTTGTGAAGTTGGTGGAGGGGCTAGAGGAATGCTCTTGCCCAGCGGAATTCCTTCTAGTTTCTTGTAGAACATGCATGCTTTCTCCCACCCTCTGGACTTGGCACAGGCAGACCCTTTACCAAGATGACTGCTCCCGCTTCCCCTTGTCTGGCTCACTGCTGCTCACCATTTTTCAGGTCTCAGCCTCACCATCGCTAAGAAGCCTGGGCATCCAGTTCCCAGGTTTCATGGCAGCTGGGCTCACCTAAAGTGAAGCAGTCATCACTGCCGTGCAGTGTGTCCACTCAAAGATGGCTGTGGCAGTCTTTCTCATCCTACATGTGACCCTGACATTCTACCATTAACAGGTATGGCCTATGTCCCCTTCCTTTGAAATTCACAGGTGTTTGTGAGGAAGGCAGAGGTGACATGATCTGACTTCCATAGTTATATCATACAAGGCGATGCAGCTCACTGTTGCTCACTGGAATATTAGCTCCTGAAGCTTTCAGCTGCCGTGGAATGCTGTGAGGAAGTTTAACTAGCCACACGGAGAAACCCGGCTGAGTGGCCTCAAGACTCCATGAAGAAAGAAGCCCAGCCAGCCTCCAGCTGCTCCAGCCCCTGTCGCTGGTCCCCCCTTTCATTTCTAGCTGCCATCTGCCTGCAACTGCAAGAGAAACCCTGAGCCAAAATTATCCAGCTGAGCCCTCCCTGAGCTCCTGACCACACAAACCATGGGAGAGTATAACATGATGGTTGTTTTAAGATACCCAAGTTTAGGATGATTTGTTACCTAGCACTATGTAACTGGAATATTCCCCCACTAAAGTCCAACCTCCTTGGAGACAACAGTCTCTGGCACATAGTGAATACTGATTAAATGTGGACCAATGAATGGATGACTAACTACCATTAAAAACAAAACAAAAACCAAACCCACTGCTATCAAGTCAACTCTGACTCATAGCAACCCTACATGACGGAGTAGAACTTCCCCATAAAGTTTCCAAGGCTATAATCTTTATGGAAGCAGACTGCCGCGTCTTTCTCCTGCAGAGCAGCTAGTGGGTTCAAACTGCTGACTAACCTTTTGGTTAGTAGCCAAGCACTTGCCACTATTAATTAGCCTGATATAATTCCCTGGAGGGCCCCACTGCTCAAGGTCCATCCCTCAGGGAATAAGGATCTGGGTGGCAGCGAGCTGGGACTACACACTCAGAAATGAATGATGTGAGCTTCCACTGCCCGCCTGGTTATCACAGCAAAAACCCACCCAGTGATGCATTTCCTGAGAGAACCAGTGCCGGGAAAAACAGGAAAGTTAGTGCCTATGTGTTTTTATGGGCACCCAAAGTGCGATTTTGGAGGATGGAGAATTGAAAGCCAAACAATGTGTCTGAATTGTTAGGAAAAAGCAGGGTGGGAGGGGCCGCAGCCATATGCTTTTGCATTCAAGTGAAACAGACAATTGAATGGATGTTAAATACATCTTAATGACAAAGTTAACAGACAACTCAGTCTTGAGTTCCTGAAAGCCCCCCACCCTGTGCAGAGTCCTCATGGGAGTGAAGGGAATGCCAGACAAAAATGGAGGGATTTCTTAGTTTTAAAAGTTTTTTCCAAACCACAGTAAAGTGCTGAGTTTAGGGCTTGATATTTGGCCTTCATTGTAAAGGTCCCAAATAATACATAACGCAGATCTAGGAAATGGAATTAGCTATTACTTCATAGGAACTTTAAGTGTCCTGGACACATAAGGAGACTGAAAGTGTGAGAAGGGGATAACTCCCCAAGAGCACACAGCTGTAAGTGACTGTGCTAGGATTTGAACTCAGCTCCACCCAACTTCAGAGCTGTGCTCTTAATGACAGAGCTACAGCAACTCAGTGTGCCTGAGACAAGTAAGAGACCAGCCAACACATGACTGCTTGTTGACTGGGTTCAGCATCCATTTGTCAGTGTAAGTTTTATTTGATTTATTTAATACTTTAAAATCACATGAACACCCTTATTTTACATTAATAGCCCTCTAAATTTTAGGGTCGCTATCAGTCGGAATCAACTCAGCTACAACAGCGTAGAGAAATTAAAAATGAATAATCAGTTACAGCCATGTTGCCTGTTTGGGTCAAATGTTTTAACTCGTCTATGTTTCCTTTCAAGGAGCCCTGGTGGTGCAGTGGTTAAGAGTTCGGCTGCTAACCAAAAGGTCAGTGGTTCAAACCCATCAGCTGTTCTGCAGGAGAGAGATGTGGCAGTCTGCTTCTGTAAAGATTGCAGCCTTGGAAAGCCAAGGTGGGGGCAGTTCTCTGTCCAATAGGATTGCTAGGAGTTGGAGTCAGCTCAACAGCAGGGGGTTTTGGGTTTGGTGTGTTTCCTTTCATTCTTTGTACGTATGTCTGTATAACTTTTTAATTGTTCTAATAAAGGTATATGCTTTTTCACTTATTAAATTACCAGTGTGGCATTATTCTTTTATTTTCTATTTTAAAGGCTGTGTAAAGTCCCATTAAGCTGATGATGTAACATCTCCTGTTGCCGGCTTTTTAGAGTTCTTTTTTTCTCTAGTCTACAGCTACTGATGTTGTTGTTAGTTGCTGTCGAGTCAGCTCTGACTCATGGTGACCTCCCGTACAGACAAATGAAATGTTGCCCGGTCCTGCATGAACATTTTTCGACATAAAACTTTCTTCTGGTTTGGCTTATTTCCTTTGAATATATTTCTGCAAGTGAGATTTTTCCAAATCAAGGTATATGGCTATTGTTGCTACAGTTCTAAATATATATTCTCAAATGATTCCCCAACAAACTGTGAGAATTTATGCCCTCACTGACAGTGTGGCAGCCTTTAAGCTTCACCACAGCATTGCCAGCTCTGGGTATTATTGTTGTCTAAAACAGTTGCTAATTTAACAGGTGTAAAAGGGAAGCAAGTCTGCGGACCCAGATCTGTCCAGGGAAAATATTATTTTTTGCTTCTGTGAGGAGCTCAAGCAAGGGATGCTGTCACAGTGTCCAAATCGTCTAATTTAAACTATACTAGCCTGATTACTCTACCACTGTCTGTCAGTGTGTTGTACCAGAGTGGCTTGCCTGTTGCTGTGATACCGGAAGCTATGCCACTGGTAGTGCAAATATCAGCAGGTCACCCGTAGTAAACAGGTTTTAGCGGAGTTTTCAGACTAAGACAGACTTGAAAGGAAGGCCTGGCAATCCACTTGTGAAAATCAGCCAGTGAAAACCTTATGGCAGCTTAACAACAAAAAGACAAACAACGTAATAAAAAAAATGGGCAAAGAACTTGAACAGACAGTTCACAAAAGAGGATATTCAAAGGGCAACAAGCACATGAAAAGATGCTTAACATCTTTAGCCAAAGAACAAACAAACCTGGTGGCATCGAGTCGATTCTGACTCGTAGGGACCCTATAGGACAGGGCAGAACTGCCCCATAGAGTTTCCAAGGAGCGCCTGGTAGATTCGAATTGCCGATCTTTTGGTTAGTAGCCGTAGCACTTAATCACTACACCACTAGGGTTTCCATTAACCATTAGGGAGACACAAATCAAAATCACAATGAGATACTATCTCACCCTCATTAGAATGGCAATTAAAAAAAAAGGGGGGGAGGGGAAACCATAGGTGTTGGCGTGGTTATGGAGAAACTGGAACCCTCATCCATTGCAGATGGGAATCTAAAATGGTACAGCTGCTGTGGAAAACAGTTTAGCAGGTCCTCAAAAATTTGAACACAGAACTATTATATGACCCAGCAATCCCAGTCCTAGGTATACACCCAGAAGAAGTAAGGCAGGAATGCAAACAAAAACCTGTACACCAACGTTCATTGCAGCGCTTTTCACAATAGCCAGAAGGGGGAAACAACTGACTTGCCCGTTAAGAGATGAATGGATAAACAAAATGTACTTGTTATGGATTGAATTGTGCCCCCCAAAATGTGTGTCAACTTGGCTAGGCCATGATTCTCAGTACTGTGTGATTGTCCACCATTTCGTCATCTGATGTGATTTTCTTACGTGTTGTAAATCCTACCTCTATGAAGTTAATGAGGCAGGATCAGAGGCAGTTATGTTAATGAGGCAGGACTCAATCTAGAAGATTAGGTTGTGTCTTAAGTCAATCTCTTTTGAGATATAAAAGAGAGAAGCCAGCAGAGAGACATGGGACCTCAAGAAACAAGAGCTGGGAGAATAGCACGTCCTTTGGACCCGGAGTCCCTGTGCGGAGAATCTCCCTGACCAGGGAAGATTGATGATAAGGACCTTCCCTCAGAGCCAAGAGAGAGAGAAAACCTTTCCCTGGAGCTGATGCCCTGAATTAGGACTTCTAGCCTCCTAGACTGTGAGAGAATAAATTTCTCTTTGTTAAAGCCATCCACTTGTGGTATTTCTGTTACAGCAGCACTAGATAACTAAGACAGTAGTATATACATATTATGGAATATTATGCAGCTGTAAAGAGAATGAAGTTCTGATGCATGCCACAAAATGGATGAGCCTTGAAAACATCGTGCTATGTGAAATAAATCAGTTACAAAAGGACAAAAACTGTATGCTCTCACTTATGTGGAATAAGCAAATATATGAAAACCAAAGATTATTAGGTTACCAAGGATGGGAGGGAGGGGAAAAAGGGCGTTTTTGTACGGGGGATATTGAGTTTATGTTAATGGTGGTAGAATATTTTGGAAAAGAATAGTGAGAATGGCGGGACAATATGAAAAATGTAATCAATGTCACTGAATTGTAAAGGTGGAAGTTGTAGTATTGGCGAATGTTTTGATATGTACATTTTCACCACGGAGGGCAGGGGGAACCCTATGGATCACAACAGAACATTTCTTGATACAGTGCTGGTGGATAAGAAGGCACTCGAAACACACAGCGGCCTCATCAATGGACTCGAGCACACCTATGATAGTGAAGACAGTGTGCGACCGGGCAGCATTTCATTCTGTTGTGCTGAAGCTGACTCCACAGCATCTAACAACAACGACAAAGCCTGATTATTAAGCCTTTTCTTTTTACTTTTATTTATTTACTTTCTGTGTAAGAAATGCTTTTCTCCAGCTCAACAGAACATGGAAGTCTGAAAAAACTGTGCCTTCTGCAGAGGATGTGAGCTGGCTGGTCGCCAGCGGGGTGACTTCGCTCCCTTGTAAATACCTTCCCTTCCCGTGCAGAGAGGGAGATAAGCCTCGCAGGGCACTGCAGGGCTCTGCAGTGGAGAGGGGGGTCAGGCCCCACAGTCGACCGCTGGCCCAGGCAGCCAGGCTCCCCAGGGATCATCAGTCCTCTGAGTGAGCGGATCCTGTCTGTCTCCTCAACCCTCACGGCATTTCCTGTAAGTGCCGCCTGCAGGGAGCTTTTCATTCCTCTGTAAGTTTTAAGCCCCTGGCAGGTGCAGTTGGTAGCATCGTGCACTGGGCCGATGTCCTGGCCCTGTCCTCCTTTTGCTCCCACACTCTCAGACTCCCCTCTAGCCTCAGCCGCTGCCCTTTCGGGCTCTGTGAGCATTTCCGGGTTCACTGCAGGTTAGGGCTGCAGTGCCGGCTTTTCCTGCCTGCTTCGTTTCAGGGGTGGTGCCCCAGGCAAACGCTGGGGCAAAGGCTGCCCCCCTCCTAAGAAGCCACACACCTGCTTTAGCGAATAGGTGGCGTGCAGTGTTCTCGTACTGGCCACGTCTGGTGGCACGAGAGGATGGGGGATGGTGACAGGCTGGCATAGGCTGAGTGCCTATGGTGATTACAGCCTAGAAAAGACTAATCCACGAAATGTCAAAGATTGCACTTTGCACTCTTTCAAAACTGTTTAGCTGTTTGTGAAAGTGTATCCTTCCCCATGAGTTTTAGAAAACCAGGCTGTCAAGGTCTTCAAAAGCCTTGTTGGAATTTTGGCCGACACTGTGTGGTCATACACCCCACGAACAGGGTTGCTTTTCATTTGTTGGATCTTTTTTCACATCCTTAGTAGAGTTTTAAATTTCTTCATAAAACTTCTGTGCCTTCTTTTTAGGATAATTCCCAGATGCTTCACAGTGACTGAGATGGCATATTATTTGGTAATAGTTTTAATATGGCTCCTGTGTCTCACTTGCGTTTTGAGACTGGCTGTGGATCTGTGTGTGTTGAGCTCTCACACAGCAGCCTTGTTGTGCTCTGTGGCTGGCCTCTGCCTGTCCTATCAGAATATGTCTATGCCTGTGCAGATGTCATGACTGCTCTGTCACCCCTCTCCAATTAACCCCACCCCCATGTGCAGCTCATGGAAGCAAGGGGCGGGCTCTGTCCTCCTGGGCCCCAGAAATGCTCAGCCTATGCATAGGGGTCAACCAGTGGCAGAGGGAAGTCAGAGGACAGCTACCCCAGCTCTCCCACCCTTCAGGTGGGGTGACTCTGGGGCACATTCTATAAGCCTCCGAGAGGTTTCCGGTAGGATGGAGCTTCCATTGACCACAGGGGTGCAACCTGCTTGATAACTGTTATGGGTTGAATTATGTCCCCTAAAAACATGTTGAAATCCTAACCCCTATACCTGTGAATGGAACCCTGTTTGGAAATAACGGTTTTTCTTTTGTTATGTTAATGATGTCATACTGGAGTAAGGTGGGTCCTAAACCTAATCCCTTCTGAGTGGTGTCTTATAAAAAGAGCTGAATAGACACAGACACAGAGAGGGAGAAGAGAGTATGTGAGGAATGACTATAAGCCAAGGAATGCCCAGGACTACCAATAAGGAAGGACCATTTCCTAGAGTTGATGCCCCGATTTGGACTTCTAGCCTCCAAAACTGTGAGACAATACATTCCTGTTCTTTAAAGCTATCCACTTGTGTTATCTTTTTTTACGGCAGCACTAGGTAGCTAAGACAATACACACCTTTTATTGGCTCCCTCCTTTCCTTGTCTCATCTTTTTACTCCCCTATGGGTGTTTTACGGAGCCCTAGTGGCGTAGTGGTTAAGAGCTCAGCTGCTAACCAAAAGGTCGGCAGTTTGAATCCACCAGCTGCTCCTTGGAAACTCTATGGGGCAGTTCTACTCTGTCCTATAGGGTCACGAAGAGTCAGAATCGATCCAGTGGCAACAGGTTTTTGGTACTGGTGTTTTATGGGCTCACTTTCTAAATACACTGCTTGCACTCAAATCCTTGTTTATTTCTGGAGTACCCAGACCAATATAATAGTAGAATTATTATCCTTGTAAATACCACATTGAATTCTGAGCTTGGGGTGGGGGCTGGGGTGTGATCAAGGTCTGTCCTGTTCATTTTTGTGTTCTAGTGCTTACCACAGTGCTTGGCCTGTGTTTAATGCTGAATTGTTACGTATTTAATGAATGAGTAGTTCAGTTGAATAGAGGATGGAACACGAATGGATGAGTGGATAAGGATGAAGGACAAATTGATAAATGGATGGATGGATGATAGATGAAGGATAGAAAACAAATTGATGGACGGATGGGGAACAGATGGATGGATGGATGAGTGGATGGACAGATGCGTGGGTGGACGGATGGAGGATGAGTGGGTGGAGGCTGGGTGGAGAATGGGTAGGTAGATGGATATGTGGATGATGGATGGATATATGGAGGATGGGTGGGTAGGTGGATGGGCAGATGAGTGGATGGATAGGTGGAGGATGGATGGAGAATGGGTGAGTGGAGGATGGGTGGATGGATGGAGGGTTGCTGTGGGAGGAGGTAGGAAGAGAACCTGGGTGTTCAACAGGGAGAGGTCTGATGCTGCCCTATCACAGAGGCCAGCCGCAGTTTTTGGTAACACAATTTGCATTCTTCCTGCCCCTCACCCTTTACATTCCATATCCTTTTCTGGGAAAGTTTCTCTGATGCTCCTAAGATAATACTGTCACTCCACCCTACCCAGGAATTAGAGAGCACCAGGCCTTCTTCCTCGTGAGGACCTTGTTTTCAGGAATGAGAGAAACAAAATCTCAAAGCCAAGCTGGGGTGAATATTATGGGCTTTCAGTTTGGCTCTGAGAGAAGGCTGAAGCCATCCCTGCTATCTGGTGACTCAAACTCAAGGACCTGATGGGTGCCTTGTCCAGGGCTTCCAGGTGGGGAGGGGGAGGGGAGACCGCCCTCCTGAACCTTTCAGGAAGAGTTCTCTATCCTCTGCGTCTGTTCCCTGACTGCCAGCTTAGTCCAAAAACCCCTTCCCCAGGCAGCTGCATTGCTCACACCTACAGTGAAAGCACAGGCTGAACAGGCACAGCCCCCCGGGCAAGGCGTCTGGGTAGTTTACATTATCTGACGGATATTAGATCTTTTCCTGAAAGCCAGGTTTAATGAGAGGGTGGGGAGTCAGTGGGTGGCCATGGATTTCTGAAGCTTGGAAGTGAGGTAAGTACTGTAGAGGGGTGAAAAGAAAAAGAGAGGGAGACTGGATGTGTGTGGGGTGGGTAGGTGGAGTTGGTAAACTCTGATGGCCTTGCAACTGGCCACATAGTGAAGAATTCAAACGATAACAACCTGTTGCCGTCCAGTCGATTCTGACTTATAGCGACACTATAGGACAAAGTACAACTGCCCCATAGGGTTTCCAAGGCTGTAGTCTTTATGGAAGCAGACTGCCACATCTTTCTCCTGTGGAGCAACTGGTGGGTTCGAACCACTGACCTTTTGGTTAGCAGCTGAGCACTTAACCACTGCGCCACCAAGGCTCCTCAAAACAATAACAATATTGAGTGCTTACTGTGTGCTAGCTCTTCTAAGACTCCTAGCAGCTTTGTTGGAGAGGCTCCATTACTAGCCCTGTTTAGAAAGAGGACCTGGAGGCACAGAGAGGTTAGGTCTCACAGCTAGTTAGTGGAGTAGCTGGTTCCAAACTCAGTCTATGTCCTTCACTGCCACGTTATTGCTTCTCCTCCCAATGTGCATCAGAATCAGCACCAAATCATAGAATATGACTGATTTATCTGTTTGATCATTGCCTCCACTAAATAGTTCATTTGCTCCCTCTCCCCCATCCCCAGAAAAGGCACCCATGAACTGTGAAGACACTCAACCATCCATGATGCCTTAGAGAGGGCATAGACTTGGGAGTCTGGAGAATTAATTATCCATCGACACTCCAGTGAACTGAGTGATACCTGGAGTAGTGGTCCTCTCTGAACTTCAGTATCTTCATATGTAAAGTGGAAGTGGGCATGCTTCATGATGGCAGGAGGGTTTTTTTAGCTCTAAAATTCTAAAAGGCCTGCCCATTTGCTAATTGTGTGACGTTCCAAACGATGTAATCTCTTTGAGGCTCGGCTTCTGCACCTGTCAAGTTGCAGTAATAATTGCACTTTCTCTGTGAAGACTAAATGGAGTAATTCATAGACACACTCTCAGCACAAAATTCTGGGTCTAGGTCTTTGAAGACCTCTTCATTCAGCAGGTGGATGGGCAAGGAGGATGGAGGGTTGCATATTACGGTTTTCTGGATCAGGCTGGAAGTGGACAACATCACTTTAATTCCACTCCATTGGCCATAACTCAGTCACATTGTTCCCCTAGATGCAAGGGAGGCTGGGAAATGTGGATGGCTGTGTGCCCTGGAGGAAAAAGGCAATGATTCTGGAAATAATTTGCCAGTATCTGCCACAAGAGCTCCCTAAACGATAGTTGGAATGATGAAAATGAAGTTGCCGCTGCTGATCATCTTGTGGAAGGAAAAGGGAGATCCTTTGACTTGCCAGGATTGGAAACTATCAAGACAATAACCACTTTGGTGTGTGTAAATGTGTGTGTGTGTGTGTGTGTGAGTGTGTCTGTCCCCCAGAAAGCAGAGCCTGAGTCAAAAGCTTACATATTGTTGTTAGTTGCTGTCAAGTCGGTTCTGACTCATGGTGACCCCACGTACAACAGAATGAAATGTTGCTGATCCTGCACCATCTTCATGTTTGTTTGGTATGTTTGATCCCATTGTTTCGACCACTGTGTCAATCTATCTCATTAAGGGCTTCTCTCATCTTTTCTGGCCTTCTACTTAACCAAACATGATGTCCTTCTGCAGCAATCGGTCCCTCCTGATGATGCATCCAAAGTAAGTGAGTAAGGATTGGACAATATTCTGTGATCCACAGGGTTTTCATTGGCTGATTTTCAGAAGTTGATTGCCAGGCCTTTCTTCCTAGTCTGTCTTAGTCTGGAAGTTCTGCAGAAACCTGTCTACCATGGGTGACCCTACTGGCATAGCTTCCAGCATCATAGCAACACACAAGCCACCACAGTACGACAGACAGACAGATGGGTGGTGGAAAGCTTACATGCTACTGCTAGATTAGGGAGTGCAACCCCATGAAGCAGAAGTGAGGGAAAGGCTAGAGAGGCAAAGAATGAAAAAGAGCCAATATGAGGGTCCCCTGCTGAACTGACCACTACTTGATATCAAGTGCAGTTGCTTGCTCTTCTTTAGGGGACCACCTTCCAAAAGTCCATATAAACACTTGCTTCTTGAGACAGTCCATCCTGGGGGAGACAGAGGGGAAATGTGTCACTGGCTCAGCTACCACTGTGAGTCATTCCTCCTTCCTGGAGTGCTTGCATGGGCCCCATCAGGTCTCTCAGCATATACTGCCCAAAGGCAGCAGGAAACCCCCAGAGTAGGGGCACACAGTGTGGACACCCCGCTAGGGGCCTGCAGGACTTGGTGGAACCGAGGCAGAGCCTGCCACCGTGGTGGGGGCTGGACCAAGTAGCCAGAAACTCTGAGGACAGGTGAGAGCGAGAGGGCCTGAGGTATCACACACGGTGTCCAGTGCCCCCAGCACCCCCAGCACCTTCTTGGCCCCCACAGCATGGCGCCTGTGGCTGGCGGGTTCTGCCTTGCCCTGCATCTGACCTCTAGAGAGCTTGAGTGTGTGCTGTAAAAAAAGCCAGTCTGCACGTGATCCTCAAGCCGAGGCCCTGTCATCCCTCACTACCAGGAGCCTTCAGCAAATGTAAATAGCCGTCTTCTCCGGAGGCCTGGTGCAGTGGCCCTGCCAGCTCCTCATAATCCCCAGATCGAGGCGGCGGCTTTCAGACTGAGCGCAGTCATTGGCACTCGGCCTGACACGTGGCCAGCTCTGCGGAGACTTGCCTTCGGTGTGCTCCCAGGCACCTCATGACAACCGGGGTTGGACCAACAGCTCTGATGACCCAAAGCACGAAGCCCTCTGAAGCGGATCCTCTGGGAAAATGGACACTGGCACATGGTCGTCCTTCCAGGTTGGGAGGATCTGCAGCCTGGGAACCCAGGGGGAAATGGTGCAGCCCCTACACACTTCTGTTTCCTTCTGCACCTGTAGAGGCCCACTCCTCAGTTTGTAGGCTTTGGGGGGAGCAAGGAAGAGCACAGAGGTCTACAAGCTAAATGACCTGGGCTTGGGGACTGTCTTAGTTATCTAGTGCTGCTTTAACAGAAATATCACAAGTGGATGGCTTTAACAAAGAGAAATTTATTCTTTCATAGTCTAGAAGGCTAGAAGTCCAAATTCAGATCACCAGCTCTAGGCGAAGTCTTTCTCTCTCTGTTGGTTCTGGAGGAAGGTCCTTGTCATCAATCTTCCCTTGGTCTAGGAGCTTCTCTGAGAAGGAACTTCAGGTCCAGAGGATGCGCTCTGCTCCCGCTGCTGCTTTCTTGGTGGTCCCCCTGTCTCTCTGCTCACTTCTCTCTTTTATATCTCAAAAGAGATTGACTTTAGAAAAATCTAATCTTGTAGATTGAGTCCTGCCTCATTAATATAACTGCCACTAATCCCTTCTCATCAACATCATAGAGATAGGATTTACGACACATAAGAAAATCACATCAGATGACAAAATGGTGGACGATCACACATACTGAGAATCATGGTCTAGCCAAATTGATACACATATTTTTTGGGGTCACAATTCAATCCGTGACAGGGACCAACAGTGGCAGCTGACTAGCTAAGAGGCCTTGGCCAAGCCATGTCCTCTGCTTACGTCACTCCCCGCAAAGGACTCCAAAATGCAAACCACAGTTGGCCAGGTCCCATGAGCTTGCTGGTCTCCATCTCAGCCCATGCACTGCCCTCAACTTCTCCTGCTGCGCAGCTCCTCAAGCAGCCCCTCCCCCTTCTTCAGTGATACCTGTGTCCCCTCACTTCCTCCCTTGTTAAATTCCTTTGTAAATTGTCCCTGGGTTGTATTCTTTTCATGTCCCCATTTGAGAAGGACATCTAGTTCTCACTGGTATCTTCATTGATGCAGTAGGCAAAAGTCAACAATCAGGCAAGCTGACCAGTGTCCACCATGCACAGCAAGCCAGCTCTTCTTCGTGGCCTCACAGGGTGGTCTGTCAAGGCCCTTCTGTGTTGGGGCTGCTGATTATCTCCCATACCCTTTCTCCACCTCTTTCTTACTGTTCAGCTGGGCAGTGGCTCCCTGAAATAGAGACTAAATTTCCAGACTCCCTTGCAGCTATGTGTGCTGTGTGACTAAATTCTGGCCAGTGAGAAGCAAGAAGAAGTGTCATGTGGTCCCTTTGGGAAGTCTCCTTAAAGGGAGGTGGGGTGTATTGTCACAGCCCAGAAGAACCTAAAGAGACATTACAAGTAAATGCGATGTGGTGTTCTAGATGGGATCCCAGAGCAGAAAAAGGGCATTAGGAGAAAACTGAATAAAGTGTGGACTTTAGTTAATGATTGAAAATTGAAGGTATCAATTTTGGTTCATTGCTGTTAGTTGTTAGGTGTTGTCAGGTTGGGTCTGACTCATAACGACCTTATGTACAACAGAACTATGAAACACTGCCTGGTCCTACGCCATCCTCAGAATTATCATTATACTTGAGCCCATTATTGCAGCCACTGTGTTAATCCATCCAGTTGAGGGTCTTCCTCTTTTTCACTTACCCTCGTCTTTACCAAGCAAGATGTCCTTTTCCAGGGACAGGTCCCTCCTGACAACATGCCCAAAGTATGTGAGACAAAGTCTTGCCATCCTTGCTTCTAAGGAGCATTCTGGCTCTATTTCTTCCAAGACAGATTTGCTCATTCTTCTGGCAGTACATGGTATTTTCAATATTCTTCACCAACACCGTAATTCAAAGGCATCAATTCTTCTTTGGTCTTCCTTATTCATTGTCCAGCTTTCACGTGAACATGAGGTGATTGAAAACACTATGGCTTGGGTCAGGCGCACCTTAGTCCTTAAAATGACATCTTTGCTTTTTAACACTTTAAAGAGGTCTGTTGAAGCAGATTTGCCCAATGCAATGTGTCGTTTGATTTCTTGACTGTTGCTTCCCTGGGCATTGATTGTGGACCAAAGTAAAATGAAATCCTTGACAACTTCAATCTTGTCTCCGTTTATCATGATGGTGCTTATTGGTCCAGTTGTGAGGATTTTTGTTTTATTTATATTGAGGTGTAATCCATACCGAAAGCTGTAGTCTTTGATCTTCATCAATAAGTGCTTCACGCCCTCTTCACTTTCAGCAAGAAATTTTTTGTCATCTGCATATCACAGGTTGTTAATGAGTCTTCCTCCAATCCTGATGCCGAGTTCTTCTTCATATAGTCCAGCTTCTCAGATTATGTGCTCAGCATACAGATTGAATAAATATGGTGCAAGGATATAACCCTGACATACACCTTTCCTAATTTTAAACCACATAGCATCCCCTTGTTCCGTTCAAATGACTGCCTGTTGGTCTATGTACAGGTTCCGCATGAGCACAATTAAGTGTTCTGGAATTCCCATTCTTTGAAATGTTATCCATAATTTGTTACGATCCACACAGTGGAATACCTTTGTCTAGTCAATAAAACACAAATAAACATCTTTCTGGTATGCTCTGCTTCCAGCCAAGATCCATCTGATATCAGCAATGATATCCCTCATTCCATGTCCTCTTCTGAGGCCGGCTTGAATTTCTGGCCGTTTCCTGACAACATACTGCTGTAATTGCTTTTGAATGATTTTTAGCAATATTTTTACCTGTGTGTAATATTAAGGATATTGTTTGATAATTTCTGCATTCTGTTGGATCACCTTTCTTTGGAAAGGGCATAAATATGGATCTCTTCCAGTCAGTTGGCCAGGTAGTTGTCTTCCAAATTTCTTGGCATAGACGAGTGAGCACCTCCAGTGCTGCGTCTGTTCCTTGAAACATCTCAATTGGTGTCATGGATTGAATTATGTCCCCCCAAAAAACTGTGCATCAGTTTGGCTGAGCCATGATTCCCAGTATTGTGTGGTTGTCCTCCATTTTGTGATTGTAATTTTATGTGAAAGAGGATTAGGGCGGGATTGTAACACCCTTACTAAGGTCACATCCTTGATCCAATGTAAAGGGAGTTTCCCTGGGGTGTGGCCTGCACCACTTTTATCTTACAAAAGATAAAAGTAAAGAGAAGCAAGCAGAGAATTGGGGACTCATACCACCAAGAAAGCAGTGCCAGGAGCAGAGCGCGTCCTTTGGACCTAGGATTCCTGCATGGAGAAGCTCCTAGTCCAGGGGAAGATTGACAACAAGGACCTTCTTCCAGAGTTGACAGAGAAAGCCTTCTCCTGGAGCTGGGGCCCTGAATTTGGACCTGTAGCTTACTAGACTGTGAGAGAATAAATTTCTCTTTGTTTAAGCCATCCGCTTGTGGTACTTCTGTTATAGCAGCACCAGATGACTGAGACAACTGGTGTTCGGTCGATTCCTGCAGTCTTGTTTTTCACCAATCTCTTCAGTGCAGCTTGGACTTCTTCCTTCAGTACCATCAGTTCTTGATCATATGCTACCTCCTGAAATGGCTGAACATCAACCAATTCTTTTTGGTACAGTGACTCTGTATATTCCTTCCATCTTCTTTTGATGCTTCCTGTGTCCTTTAATATTTTCCCTGTAGAATCCTTTACTATTGCCACTTGAGGCTTGAATTTTTTCTTCCGTTCTTTCAGCTTGAGAAATGCCGAGCGTGTTCTTCCTTTTTGGTTTTCTAACTCCAGGTCTTTGCACATTTCATTATAATAACTTTGTCTTCTTAAGCCACCCTTTGAAATCTTTTGTTCAGCTCTTTTATTCCATCATCATTTCTTCCTTTCACTTTAGTTACTCTACTTTCAAGAACAAGTTTCAGAGTCTCTTCTAACATCCATTTTGGTCTTTACTTTCCTTTCTGTTTTTTTTTAATGACCTCTTGCTTTCTTCACATATGATGTCCTTGATGTCATTCCACAACTGGTCTGGTCTTCAGTCATTAGTGTTCAATGAGTCAAATCTATTCCTGAGATGGTCTCTAAATTCAGGTGGAATATACTTAAGGTCGCAGTTTGGCTCTCGTGGACTTGTTCTAATTTTCTTCAGTTTCAATTTGAACTTGCACATGAGCAATTAATGGTCACCACAGTACAACAAACTGACAGACATGTGGGGATTGGTTCATTAATTATAACAAATGTACCCTACCAATAATAATGGGAAACCGGGTGCAGGGTATAAGGGAATACTTCGTGTTATCTTTTCAATTTTTCTGTAAATATAAAACTGTTCTAAAAAATAAAGTCTAATTACAAAAAAAAAAAAAAAAAAAAAGGGAAGGTGGTAGCCTTTCTTCTTTCCTTCTTCCTTCCTGCAGTCAGAAACTTGGATGTGATGGCTGGAGTGCTAGCAGCCATTTTTGATCATGAGGAAGAGGGCAACACAGTAGGAAGACTCAAAGGAACATGGACCCGCATCAATGTTATGGAAGCACCACACCAGCCCTACACTGACCCCTCTATCCTCTTTTATGCAGAAGAATAGAACACGGTGTGTAAAGCCACCTTTCATTTGTTTATTTTTGTTGTTTTGTTTTGTCCTATGTAGTGCAACCTATCCCAGTGGAGACATCTTCTATCTGTTTAAATGACTTCAGACCTGGACAAAATTCCATTTGGGAAACTTTCCCATGCAATGCAATCTTAGAAAACAAGTAGCGCCCCTCTCCTTGTGTCCTCCCTAAGTTCTTTTGTTAAGTATTTAGTGGCGGGTACATGAGACATTGAATCATGACTCCCTGGGTGATGGGATCAGACAGATATGTTCCATCCCAAAACCGTAAAAAATAGCCAGACTGACTCAATGGCATTGTGGTACTTTTCCACTTTGCTGGAGTTACGATTTATGTCTTATTCATCAAGATAACGCAAAGAGCAGAGCTCGGTTTCTGCGGTCTTGGGATAGGCATGTAAAACCAACGTGGCTTCAGCAGCACACAGTAGAATCAAATACATATAATCAGCATAATGTGATTTACTCTTGTCCTGTTATCCAGATGTTTAAACAGATGTCAGATGAATGGAAAGCATGGTGGGAGTAACACATTAGTTTAAATTATTGCCCATGGAAAGAGGGAGTATTGTAAAAATGTTAAAAGAGAAAGTAAGTATTTATGACTGGAGTTGCTGGTAATGTTATCTTCCATTTGCCTCCTTGTGCGGGGTCATTGGAGCCTCTCCCATTGGGAAAGCTGCTTGTTCTACTGGATTTGAGTGGGGCTGACAAGTTTGCTGTCCTATGGAGGTCTCCTCAGCCAGAGCCCCACGCACTTGCCTTGGGAAGGCTTCCTCTGGTGTGGACATGAAGAAGGAGGCTTTAGGTCCTACTGCTGAGGATGGCTAATGGTGGACACATGGCATAGTGTTTTAGGAGCATTATCTCACTGGATCCCAACCGTGCAGGGACCACTTCACCCATTTTACAGATGAAGAGACTGAGGCCCGAAGAGGCAAAGAAAGATTCTGGCTACTGTTGCAAAAAAGCCAGGTTGAAAGGCTTGGTCCCACTTGCCTACCATTTTGGAAAATCCAGGTTGGAGCTGAGGACAAAAGGCAGTAGAGCATAGATCTGCATTCTCAAAGGCAGGGGGTCCCACCTTCAAGTCAACTGAGGCACTTGATACAGTGCAGAGTTCCAGGCCGCTCTCAGGGCTTTTCCATCAGAACATCTGCAGGGCTGTACCCAGGAAACTGCATTTTAATAACTTCCCCAAGAAATGTCATGGCAGTGAAGGTTGGAGACTCACAGGGGTAAAGATTAAGAATGCTGACTCTGGAGTTGGACAAACATTGAGTTCAAATCCTGGTTATGCCTCTTGCTGGTCATGGGAACTTGGGGGAGCAATTTCCAGTTCTCTGAGTCTCAGCGCCCTCACTTGTCAAAGGAGACAATAATCTTGCCTATTATGTAAGGCATTTACACAATAATATAATACCAGCTTCGTTGTTGTTGTTAGTTGCTATCAAGTTGGCTCCGACTCATGGTGACCCCATATACAACAGAATAAAACGTTGCCCAGTCCTGTGTCATCTTCACAATCGTTGGTATGCTCAAGTCAATTGTTGTGGCTACTGTATTTTGAGTGTCTTCCAACCTAGAGGGCTTATCTTCCAGCATGATATTGGACAATATTCTGTTGTGATCCATAGGGTTTTCGCTGACTAATTTTCAGAAGTATATCACCAGGCCTTTTTTCTTTGTCTTAGTCTGGAAGCTTCACTGAAACCTGTCCACCATGGGTGACCCAGCTGGTATTTGAAACACTGGCAGCATAGCTTCCAGCATCATAGCAACATGCGGACCAACACAGTACGACAAACAAACAGACGAGTGGTGGCACTAAGCATTTATCTAACACCTATTATGTACCAGGTCTTGGGCTGTATACTGGCCATATAGAAAGAGAATGAGACAGACGTGCCCTGGCGGATTCAGAGTTCTGTGAAGTCAGAAGGGTAGCTGGGCATCTAGCACAGTATCAGTGTGATGATGGAGGAAATCAGGAGACATAGGAGCACAGTGGGATGAGGATACTTCCTGGAGGAGCCCTGCAGGATGAGCAGGAGTTGACAGGTGGATGAGGCAGCAGAAGGTGTTCCAGGTTGTGAGGATGATGTGTACACAGGTAGAGAGGAGAGAGCAAGAGGGGGGTTAGGGTTAGGATTGGGTTAGGGTTTGATGTAGCTAGAGGGGAGAGAGGTGTAAGGAGAAGGTCCACGAAGACCACCTCCCCTCATCTAAAGATATTTGCTTGCCTACTTTCCATATTCCCACCTCAATTATCTTTATATTCAACGCAGTCCTCAAATCTTCTGTTGGTCATTTGATGTAAGTTCCTGGATGCATTCAGGGCAAGTGGCTTGGGAGCAACTTCTGTTTTCATCAGGGTGCCCGCAACCCGTGGGAAGTCCCTGTCCCATCTGTTCCCTCACTGTCCCGGCTGTGCACCAAGCCCCTGTGATGTGGTTTGTATGGCTTGCTCCCTTATCTTCAGGTCTGGTCACCCCTCAGTAAGGCCTTCTCTGACCATCCGTTCACTGAAAATAAGCCCTGTATCAGTTGGCTATTGCTACACTAATGCTGTGAAACAAACCATCACCCAACCTCAGTGGTGTCAGCAGTGAAGAGTTATTCTTGTTCACAGCTCTGTGGGCTAGCTCTTCTGGGCTTGGCTGGGCTCATTGATGCATCTGTGGTCAGCTGTGGCCTGAGTAGATTATCTGTGGTCAGCTTGGCTAACTCTTTCATGTGTCTGGGGTCAGCTGACTGCAGGGTGGCCTTGGCACAGACATCTGGCTCTTCTCCACATGGCCTCTCATCCTCTAGCAGGCCACCAGGGCTTTTTCTCATGGTGGTAGCAGGTTCCAAGAGAGTGAACCCAAGAGCACAAGTCTCTTGAGGTCTAGGCTTGGAAGTGTGCACACATAAGAACACATATTTCATGTAGGCTCCATGAATACCTCAACCATGGTATGTAGTCCTAGACTTCAATGCCAGTATGTACCTTACATATAAACATACACAGAGCCATCACCATCGTCATCATCGTAACCATCATCACCATCACCATCATCATCACCTCCATCACCATCATATCATCACCATCATTATGATCATCAGCATCATCTACATCATCATAACCAACTCATGCAGCACTTCCCATGTGCCAGGTACTGTTTCAAGTGGTTTACTTGAATTAACTCAATTAGTACTCAAAACAATTTTATTGGATAATACCATCATTACATTTACCCCTCATTTTACAGATGGGGAAATTGAGGCACAGAGAGCTTAAGAAATCTGTCCAAGACGACCAAGCCAGAAAGCTGTCAGTCTGGCATTCCCATTGCCATCAAGTTGCTTCTGACTCATAGTGACCCTATAGGACAAACTAGAACTGCTTCATTGGGTTTCCAAGGCTGTAATCTTTATGGAAGCAGACTGCCACATCTTTCTCCTGCGGAGTGGCTGGTGGGTTCGAACGGCTGACCTTTTGGTTAGCAGCTGAGGGCTTAAGCATTGCTCCACCAGCGCTCCTAGTCCTACATTAGGGTTCTGCTTTTAACGTTTACTCCAAACTGCTACACAGTAAGAGGAGCCAAAAGAGAAAATTCCATTTCGTTCCTATGAAACCATCTCAGGAGAGTTAAACACACTTCCATTTCTTTTTTGTAATTAAGAATTTTTATCTGCATATAAACAATAAAATTCTCAAATTATTGAGGAATGAGCCCGTAGAGGGAAAAGCATCTGTGTGGAGTTGATTGTGTTCATGGGTCTGTTGACTGTTGGTACTTAGGTTAGCTCATGCACTCTGCAGAACTGTGTTTCGTCCATGCATTTTGCAAAGTCAGACGGGACTGGGGCTGTGGACACTGGCACTGCTTTCCTGGGGAGGTCTGTGGGCGGCCTTCTTGAGCATCGTTGCAGAGCACATTGATTATTTTAATTTTTCCAAACCTTGTAGCAAAATTCTTGTCTGTGAAATGCCCTTGCCTTAAAGGTGTGTTGAAAGCCGGCTTCTGCTTACAAGCCTCAGTTCTGCTGCCTAAAATAATATTCCAGGATGCTGGCAAGGGAATAGTACACTTCCTGCGAGCGTTTCAATTCACATTCTCCCAAAAATAACACCGAGACTGTTAACACCTGCACTTTCCAACGTTTCCTCGCTAACAGCAGGGAGATTAATGGGTTCCATTCAGAACGGACCTCTCTGACCTCATCTATGAAGTCGGGGAACTCAGGAAATTGCTTGCTAATCCAAATCTTGATAATCCCAGGATCCTGACATTCTTTCCCCCTCCCCCTCTGCAGCCCTAAAATGCCCTGATCTGAACTGATTTACAGCTTTCAAAGTTTTGATAAGACACTAAGCAGATTATCCCCCACAAATAACTTCGAACAAGGTTTGTGCGTGTTTGTTGAGCAGGGAAGTCAAAAATGATGTGATTCAACAGGATGAAAAGTGATCTGATTAGCCCCAGAGAGCTGTTTTATTAGCAGAAAGAAGGAAATAAGAGGAAGGGGAATAGAAATGAGAAGACTGTGGTCCTCAACACAGAGTCTCTTTGTCACACAGTGACCATCCCAAAGACAGGTAGGAAATATCCACCACATTGCCACATGTGAGATATCCCATGGGGCCAACAAATTCCAATTCAGTCAACATCTGTTCAGACCCTTGACCAGGGGTGGATTAACCAGTAAGCAAGGTACGCGTGGGCTTACTTGTGTTTACTTACTAATCTGTAGTGCACAATTTCACATCAGTTTCACCATATCAAAGATGTGGTGAAAAACAGGTGAAATTGTGCACTACAGATTTGTAACTAAGCACAAGTAACCCCGTGTGTACCTTGCTTAGTGGGAAATCCATCCCGGCCCTTGCCCACACTGGTGTAGTGAATTCTCTCTGTAACTTTCTATGGCAGGTATTTGGATCCCCATTTTACAGATGAGGCAATCGAGGTTACCCAAGGAGAGACGGGATTTGAGCCCAGGTCTTTTGGCTTCCAATTATGTTCTTTTTCCTCTGGTAAACTATGAACTCCTCAAGGGAAGGGATTTGGTCTTACTTAGCTTCACAGTCTATTGCAGGGCACAACCCTGGCACACAGTAGGTGCTCCTTAAATGCATGTTGAAAGTCAAATGGCCTGTGCTTTCCCTGATCCCTCCAGCCTGCAGTAATCTCTCTCCCTGCTTTCAGCTGGTGGGATTTATGATCTCTACAGGTTACCTGGAGCTCCTAACATGCTTACCTTAACTCTCATAGAGGTGCTTTTTAAGAAATTTCATTTCAGACAGCAAAAGCACAAGCAGCAAAAGGCAAAATAGATCAATGAGACCTCATAAAAATTCAATACTTTTGCTCATCAAATTGAAAAGTTCATCAAAAAAGTGAAAAGACAACCTACAGATTGGGAGAAAATTTTGAGGAACCATACATCCAATAAGGGTCTCATATCCAAAATACATAAAAAAACTTCCACAACTTAACAACAAAAAGACAAACAACCCAATCCAGAAACGGGCAAAGGAGTTAAACAGACATTTCACCAAAGAGGATATTCGAACAAACAGCAAGTACATGAAAAGAAGCTCAACGTCATTAGCCATTAAACCCAAACCCAACCCAACCCATTGCTGCCGAGTCGATTCCGACTCATAGCGACCCTATAGGGCAGAGTAGAACCACCCCATAGGGTTTCCAAGGAGCGGCTGGTGGATTCCAACTGCCAGCCTTTTGGTTAGCAGCCAAGTTCTTAACCATTACGCCACCAGGGCTCCATTAGGGAAATGCAAATCAAAACTACAATGAGATACCACCTCACTCCTGTTAGAATTGCAGTGATCAAAAGAATAGAAAACAACAGGTGTTGGTGAGGTTGTGGAGAAACCAGAACCCTCATCCATTGCAGATGGGAATGTAAAATGGTACAGCTGCTGTGGAAAACAGTTTGATGGGTCCTCAGAAAGTTGAACATACAACTACCATAAAAAAAAAACAAAACTTGTTGCCATCAAGTCAATTCTAATTCATAGCAACCCTACCATATGGCCCAGCAATCCCAATTCCATGTATATACCCAAAATAAGTGAAGGCAGGAACACAAACAGAAAACTTTACACCAATGTTCATTGCAGTACTTTTCATAATAGCCAAATGCAGAAACAACTGACATATCCATCCATATTTCCTACCTGTCTTTGAGATGGTCACGTTGTGACAAAGAGATGCTACGTTGGAGACCACAACCTTCTCAGTTCTATTCCCCTTCCTCTTATTTCCTTCTTTCTGCTAATAAACCAACTCTCTGGGGTTAATTAGACCACCTTTCATCCTGTTGAATCACATCATTTTTGACCTCCCTACTCAACAAACGCACACAAACCTTGTTGGAAGTTGTGGGGGATAATCTGCTTAGTGTCTTATCAAGATTTATCGACAGACGAATGGATAAACAAAATGTGGTATATACACACAATGGAATACTACTCAGCTATAAAAATAAATGAAGTCCTGATGCATGCTGCAACACGGATGAACCTTGAAAACACCATGCTCAGTGAAATAAGACAGTCTTGAAAGGACAAATACTGTATGATCTCACTTATATGAAATAAGCAAATATATAGAAACCAAAGATTATTAGTGGTTACCAGCAGGTAGAGGAAGAGGAAAGGGGGAGTTTTTACTTAAGGGGCATTGAGTTTATGTTAATGGTAGTGGGATGATTTGGAAAAATAGAATAGTTGTGCAACTGAAACAATGTAATTAATGTCACTGAATTGTACATGGAGAAATTATTGAAATGGCATATGTTCTGTTAAATACAATAAAATATATATATTTTTTATTTCACGGAGGGTAATATATGCTCTTGGAAAAATATTAACACATTTAAAAGAGGTTATAGAAAAAGTAATTCTCCCTCCTACTTTGTCCCCCAGAGTGGTAGTCATTAATGTTATACACCAAATAGTTCCTCTCTCCACTATCCAGGCACCCACAGATTTCCAATGGGAAGCCGGAAAGCTGAAGGCCACATTTCCCAGGCTCCCTTACCATAAGAGCTCCTGATGCAAATTAATGCCCACTGATTTAGTTGGAAGAGGAAAGTGAGGCTGAGGTCATTGTCTGCCACTTGGACTGTTTCTGCTGGTAACTGCAGTCATGGAAACATAGGCTTTTCTCTTCTGAGACAGCATCCCAGTGCCAGTCACTGTCTTTGAAGGTACAAAGAGGCCACTTAGTGGCAGCTTGCTAACCCTGGATCCTGACCCTGAATTCATAGCTACTGACATGTATTTGTGAACTCAACAGCTCCAACATCTGCCCCCTGATGTCCTGCCCTCCAGACTGGGACCAAGGTGGCAGCTTCCCTGGTAGTTCAGTTCTGAGGCTTTCTGGGAAGTGGAATACCAGCCTTTCCGATAATTAGAAAACACCTAATTTCTTTTATTGAATCCCTTTATGCTTAAAATAGCTACAGTGACTTGTTTTTCCCACCCAGAATCCCAAGTGAAACCCTATCCACTGGTGCATAGGGCTTTATGCTTCAACCTAAATATCCTACTGGTTATCTATATTTCT
The DNA here is from genome assembly GCA_030035585.1 of Dugong dugon. Taxonomy (NCBI): domain Eukaryota; kingdom Metazoa; phylum Chordata; class Mammalia; order Sirenia; family Dugongidae; genus Dugong; species Dugong dugon. Next base: position 33,170,960 of record CM057478.1, read on the forward strand.
ATAAGGTATCACAGTGTGCAAATCATCTTCAGATACAAAAATTCATGAAATCCTCCTGAAGTCACTATGAGTCAGGTGATAGAGGGGTTGTGATTCTCATTTTCTAGATGAGAAGACTGAGGCCCAATCAGTTCTATGAGTGTGCGAAGTCTGCACAGCAGGACTAGGATCACTCACACTTGGGGAAGCCAACAGCCATGCTCAAACACCCCTACTGAGGCCCCCTGCCAATAGCCTTGTGAGAAGCCATCTTGGACACGGATCCTCCAGCCCCATTCAAGCCTTCAGATGATGGCAGCCCCTGCTGATGTTTCACCTGCAACCTTATGAGAGGCACCTAGCCAGAACCCAGTTTTTCTGATCCCTAGTCCTGCTCTCTCTCCACTGCACCCCCAAAAGCTCTGTTTGAGGCATTTCCTCAGATATACCAGACAGGTCTACCATTTAGTCTGTGATTATTCAGAGGAAATAGGAATAACTCGAGGCTGCCATTTTAACACATTGGCTTAATTGGAAGTTTTAAATTAGTTCTCAACAATTTGGTTGAGAAGGCCGAGCTCAGCTTGTTCATAGCAATTTCCAGAAGGGAGGAAAGAGGTCATGCCACTGAGGCCCATTCACAGGGTCTATTGTTTAGCGTCCCAGGCCCCAGTGCTCGTCACAGGAAGTCCACGGTGAGGTGAAGGCCAGGCTTGCCAAGCCTTTGAAAGCAGCTCCTCCTGCCAGAAGGAGTTCCTTACAGAACCCACCGTCCACTCAGACTTCCTGGGGCACTTTCTGGAGTACAAAAGAAAGGCAATTTTTGGAATCAAACATGAACCCTGAGTCGAAGATGCAAAGGATGCTCCAGATTTGAAAACAAGCTGAACAAAATTGGAAACTGCAGAAATGCCCGACAAAAGAGGTTCAGTTAATAAAATATGACCCATTGATTAGACGCAATTCATCCACCTATTGAAAAACTCTGTTAGAAGAATATCTGATTACTTCAGAAAAACGTTTATGGCAGATTAGTAAGTGAAACAAGCAGGTTGTGCTACAACTGTCATTGGCAGATGGGGTGATTTTCTGCCCCCAGAAGACATTTGAGAATATATGGAGACATTTTCAGTTGTCACAACTGGGGAAGGGGTGGTGCTACTGGCATCCAGGGGGCGGAGGGGTGTTGCTAGACATCCTACAGTGCACAGGACATCCCCCCACAACAAAGAGTTATCCAGCCCCAGAAGTCAGTGGTGCTGAAGCTGAGAAGCACTGCTGTAATAATAGGCATCATAAGATTCCCCTTTTTGTTGAATAAAAATATTATATATTACGTATGATTAGAAGAATGTACACTCAAATGCACAGCTGTCACCTTCTTGGATGAGGGAAAGGGTGGATTATGTGACATTTTTGTGCTCTTCTGTAGTTTCCAATCTTTTCAAACAAAACACATGTATTACTTTACAATTCGTTAAAAAGTATAATCAAATTAAACAAGGATAGCAACAACAAATAGTGAGAGTTCTGTTGATGAGAAGCTGTGTGCCTCTCGTTTCGCAAGCTTGGTCTGGCTTTGTCATAATTGGCCCACTGTTGGTGCCTGAGTCGTGTGATCTCCCTGTGACTTTGTTTCCCCATCGATAAAGCTGACTTTTCATATTGGTGCTTGGCTTCTTTCCCCTCTCATTTCCTTTCCCTTCTAGTTCAGTTTAGCAAACATTGATTATGCAGCTCTCTGTGGAAGGCATTGTTCTGATTCAATGTGTTTTAAGTGGCAGGTGGCAACCTATTGATGAAGGGTGGCATCTATCCCCGCCTCAGTCCTTTGGGAGTAAACCCTGAGGCACGGGAGGCATACTGGGACTGGGCAGGGTGGAGGCGGCACTGAGCAGTCAGGAGGGGTTAGGCAGCAATGTCGTTGTAACAGGGGCCTCTGTCAATCCCACTAGGAGCCCAAGAGCTGCGGTGGCCCCTCAGAGTTGTCCTGAATCTGGGACAATTAGATGTGGGCTGCTGCAGAGAGGGGATTCAATCTTGAGGAAGGCAGCTCCCTATACCCGTTGTTGTTGAGTCGATTCCGACTCATAGAGACCCTATAGGACAGAGTAGAACTGCCCCATAGGGTTTCCAAGTAGCAGCTGGTGGATTTGAACTGCCGACCTTTTGGGTAGCAGCCGAGCCCTTAACCACTGCACCACCAGGGCTCCCAGCTCCCTTTAGCAGAGAGCGATTTCTGGCTGCCAGCAGGGGGAGGAGTACTGGGGACCTGAAGGACATCTGAACTGCACCCCACAGCCACATGCATAATGGGGTCAGCAAACTATGGCTCCAGGGCCAAATCCAAATCCCACCCCCTGCCTGTCTCTGTAAGTAGAGTTGTGCTGGAGCACAGCCACGCCCATCCAGTCACGTATTGTCTGTGGCTGATTTCACTCTACAAGGGCAGGTTTTGAGAAGTTGCAACAGAGACCGTATGGCCGCAAAGCCTGATATATTTATGATCTGGCCCTTGAGGAAAAAGTTTGCCGGTCCCTGTTCTACAACATTAGCTTAGTGCATCAAGACCAGCATTAAAAAAAAAAAAAGAACTAGAATGAAAATCACGTAGGTGCGTGGCTCTCCGTAGGTTCACTGTGGCTTCACAGACTTTGATTTCGGTTACGTCGGCGTGCTGGGCACCAAGGTGGGACACAAAATGCATAGTATCTCACGGTGGGTGGGTTGCAGTCACAAGAGTTAGAAAGCCCTGCAACGTTGTGGCAATTAGTCTCCCCCTTATCTCGTCCCTTGCAGAGTGCAAACACCAGGTAAGCACTCGCCATTTAAGAAAGCGGTTTTGAGTAACGCGTGGAGGAAGCAGGAGTTGTGAATCAAGTTGGCAAGTTGTAAACATCCCTCCTGAGCAGACGGAGCTGTGAGAGGCCATGGGCAGCGGGTGGAGGGCCTGCGGCAGGTCAGCCCAGGATCCCTCAGTCACATTTTCTCCCCTGCTCAGTCTAAGCAGGAGCAACCCTGCCCCTGGCCAAATGCTTTCGACCTGGGTTCTTATGTTTGAGTAAGTGTGGGAATCCCCCCATGCTGGGAATCTCTGATTCCATGGAGAGAGGGCTGTCTGGGGAGGGTGGCTTCACTGATGCTGAAGATTTCTGGAGAGGGATACAGACAACGCTCAGTGACCCTGCAGGGAGGGAGACAGGGATAAAAACCTGGGACTTCACTCTCTTCCTGTCCTCCAGCTCCTGCTGATCTGCTCATTGGCCAAACTCAGAGATCCAAGGAATGCATTGGCTCCTCCCAGTCCACCACCTGGGCTCAGAGCAAAGTAGTGGATGGAGGGTGGACTTGGACAGGTCCAGGGATCCTGAAGCAGGATTTGTGCCTCTCTGTCCCCAGGGCTCGTGCAGAGCCTGGCAGAGGGACAAGCTGAATGGAAGACAGATGACCAACCTCAGGGTCAGATGACCTGCATCGTGGGTGCTGTGGGTGCCACTCAGATTCCCATTACCAGCTTGTGCACCATCCCCAGCTGCTGTAAGCATTGGCTTCTAACAGCTTTCAGCTGCCACTTCTCTGCAGCAATGCCCTGGGCCAATGACAGCCACTCTGACCGGGAAACTACATGCCTCACCCAACCCCAAAGACCTTGGCCAACCACTGACTCAAGGTGGGACCAACTCTGCATGCAGTTCCCACTCCAGATCTCCCTGGGGTCAGGCCAAGGCTGTTTTCAGCTAAGACCATGTCCCTGCTCAGCACCCCCTGAGTTCTCCTGCTTGCCCTGCCCCCAGCCCTCTCCCCCTGCCCCTTCTCTGAGAGCATGCCTCTGTAAATTACTTTCTCAAGGACCCCACTTCAGATTCTGCTTCCCAGAAACTCAGCCAAAAACCTGGGCTTAAATGTCCACATCATCATTTACCGTGTGATGTTGAGAAAGACTTTTAAACACTCTGAACTCAGCGTCCTGAATGAAATGGACTCAGAGCTATGTGAGGATCAAAAGGGGTAATATCTCAGAAACAGAGACCACCAACACAATTCCATATACGTCTCTGCTGGAGAGAATAGAGGTCAACAGGTTAACAGTGTTCCCCTATTGCTAGGGGCATTGCTTGTGGTTCTTAGTTTTGCTTATTTGTATTTTTCTTCACTTAACTTGTGCTATATACATACACACACACACGTGTGTGTGTGTGTGTGTGTGTGTGTGTGTTTATGTATATATGTATTGACACAGTGGCTGCAAAAATGGGCTCAAACAGCTATGATTGTGAGGATGGCACAGGACCAGGCAGTGTTTTGTTCTGTTGTACATGGGGGTGCTATGAGTCAGAACTGACTTGACAGCACCTAACAGCAACATATATATATATATATATATATATATATATATATACATATGTATATATATATATATATATATATAGATGTATATATATTTATATATGAAACTCTGGTGGCACAACAGTTAAGTGCTTGGCTGCTAACCGAAAGATTGGTAATTTGAACCCACCCAGCGGCTCCAAGGGAGAAGAGCTGGTGATCTTCTCCCATAAAGATTACAGCCTAGGAAATCTTGTGGGACACTTCTCTACCCTACAGTGTTACTATGAGTCGGAATCAACTTGATGGTACATTTATTTATTTAAGACATGTACCATTAAAAAGAGAGCACATCAGAATATGCATTTCAACACAGGGAGAGTCATGCTGTAAGAGGGAGAACCTTAATCAGGTCTAATTTATAAAACAAGAAATGAATTGTTTGCAGCTTTCAGCAATTCCAGGACTTGAACAATTCTTTCTAACTAATTCTTCGTGATCTGCCACAGGGGCGGTCTTAACTAATCAGAGAGTCAGACACCATGGCTGAGGGCAGGTGATGGACAGGAAAGAGGCTGGGCAGGGGGAGAGGCAGGCTGGTTCTGGATCCATACTGGGAATAATAATGGTAATAATAATAGCAACTGGAATTTACTGAGTGTTATGGTATGAAATGTGTCTTCCAAACACATGAGTTGTCAATCCTAACCCCTATACCTGTGATTATAATCCTGTTTGGGAATGAGTTTTCTTTGTTATGTTAACAACACAGGATTAGTGTAGGGTGTGTCTTAAATCAATCTCTTTTGAGATATAAAAGAGCAAATTGAGCAAGCAACCAACCAAGCAAGTAGAGATGGCGGAAGACAGATGCCACGCCACATGAGATCTCCAAGGAACCAAGAAACAGAAGCTGAAAAGAGACAAGGACTTTCCCCAGTGCCCACACAGAGAGAAAGCCTTCCTTCTGCTTCCCCACCAGGAGCCCTGGTGGTTCAGTGGTTAAAGTGCTGGGCTGCTAACCAAAAGGTCGGTAGTTCAAACCCACCAGATGCTCCTCGGGAGAAAGATGTGGCAGTCTGCTTCCATAAAGATTACAGCCTTGGAAACCCAACGAGGCAGTTCTACTGTCCTATAGGGTCACTGAGTTGGAATCGACTCAATGGCAATGGATGGGGTTTAGCTTCCTAAACTGTGAGAAAACAAATTCCTGTTCTTTAAAGCCTCTCACTTGTGGTATTCTGTTATAGCAGCACTAGATAACTAAAACACTGAGCATTTGCTCTTTGTAATACTTTTCATGGGTCACCTACATTAACCAAATTGCAACCCTCTGAGAGATAGACACTTGTTATCCCCATTTTACAGAGAGGATCAGGAGCCAGCCTGTGAGTGGTAGGGCCATGGCAGCACCCAGGACTCTTGGCGCTAAAACCTGTGCCCTTCACCACCCTGCAACATCAGCTTGCCCGGGAGCAAACCCCAGATCTGCTGTTGCGGGGCAGGCCCAGCTTTCCTTGGGGCTTTTGAGCCTCAGAGTCCAAAACTGGGATTTAGGTCCATGCTTCATGAGTTCTGTGCTCAGTGGAACCTTCCTGCAGAATTCTTGGAAATGTGTACAACTGGCTGTCTTCTTTCCAAGCTATAAAAGTTCAGCTAATGGAAAGGGTGGACTTAAAGAATTAAAAAAAAAAAAAACAAAAAAAAACCAGCGGCTTCAGGGAGACTGACTAGCATTGCATTGCTCTCTTGCCTTCCTGACAGAGGTTCCTGGAGTTTGTAAACTGTCACCTGAGTGTCAAACAGCACACGTCAAACCCCAGGGGCCTCAGCCAAACCAAGCAGGCTGGGAATGAAGTCAAGACAGAGAAGGAAAGGTGAAAAAGCAGAAGGCAGTGGGTGCCAGAGTGCAAATCAATCAGAGTCAATTGGCAGGAATCAGAATGATCGATTGGGAGCCATGCAATGCCGAGGTCTCTGCTGAGCACTTAGTAGATAGAATTTTTGCTTGATCTTTACAGAAACTGAATTGGATAGAAAACATTATCCCTATGAGACTGAGAGATGAAGAAGCGGAGGCTTGGAGAAGTTGAGTAACATGCTTAAGGGTGCAAGTCTATAGGTCAGGGTAGTCTAAGTTCTGTTGCAGTGACAAACAGTCCCCAGATCTCAATGGCTTGAAAGAAGAAAGCTTAGTTATGCTCATGCCATATGTTCATTATGGGGTGAGGGGTGTTGAGATCACCCAGGGATCCCGGGCCCGATGGAGCAGTCACCATCTTGAACACTGCTGGTTCTGGGTCAGAGGAGAACACAGGAACTCTGGAGGGTCTCATATCAGAAATTAAACAGTCTCACCTAGAAAGGTCATACCCATGACTCATTGGCCAGAACAAATTGTGTGGGCCAGGAAGTGCAATCCCACCACGTGCTTAGAAGGGAGCGTGTGTATGTGGGGTAGGAGTTGGGGGAAGAACTGGCAAAAATTGTCCAGCAGCATCTATAGCTAGGACTGTTAATTAAGGGTAGAACCCAAATTTAAACCTGTCTCTGTTTAATTCCAGGTCACTATGTGCCTTCTGAAAAATGGGTTCCCAGAAGTCACCTTCATCCATTTCCATGGGGTCCCTCCTGACCAGCACCACTCTGACCCCCAGCCATAAACATGCCAAATCAACCCATGTTTCTCCAAGGGAGATGTGTAGTATAGATGGCCATGTGAGTAGAAGCACTACCTTGCCATACCTAAGCTTTGAATAAAGCTCATCTTGCTTTCTATTATATCGAGCCTGTGAACGCATAGCAAACCTCCTTCCAAGAAAAAGACAAAATCTTTTCAAGATGAAAAGGAGGATTCCCCAAGGAGTGGCTGTCTTTTGCTCTCTGTGGTTCCTCACTCCAGACCAACCAAACCAAACTAGGTGCCGTGGAGTCGATTCTGATTCATGGCTACTCACCCTGCAGTGATATCATGCTGTGTATTAGTCAGGCTCAAGCTGAGCTGCTGTAACAAAAGGATCCCTTGGCACAGTGGCTCACACAAGGTAGAGGTTTGTTTCTCCTTAGTAGGTGAGCAGTCCAGGGTGACTACCCAGCTGTGCTTTACACAGTCATGCAGGGATTCAGGCTCCTCTGGTCCTCTGGCTCTGTCATCTCCGAGGGTGATGTTCTTGTCCACATGATTGAAGCTGCCCCACCAGCCCCAGATCCACGCTCTGGCCAGGGCAGGGAAGTGTGTGGCCATGTGTCCTGCTAGCACTCAGGGAAATGGACCCTATCACTGAAAAAAGGAAGGGGAGCACCTTGCCTCCTGTCCCTCTACTCACCGCCTCTACAAATGCTGCTGTTGAGCCTCTCTGGCACAGATTTCTCACCAGCCTGGGTTTCCACCCCAGCTTAGCGCCTGGTAAGGCGTCTCCCAGTCCTTTGTGCACGCTAACAGTCTCCTGGCATCCAGGTCCAAACCCCATCCAGCTCCACTGCCCACAGCCCTACAGATACACAACTTGACTCTATTGTTCCTCACAGATTAGGTGTTATTTATATGATTGATTACCTGGGCAGGGGAAAGAACTTGAAGCCAGTACCCTGGGACCAAATTCCACCCTGGCTGATGAATAAACCTCCTTTTCCAGTGCTGCCCCGGAGGAGCCCATGTACAGGAATGTAAATTTATTATAAGCCTATGACTATCTCCTCCGAAGTTCCAAATATCTTGAGGGCTTCCCCAGCCCCTTCCAACTGCCCACTGCCAAGTCAAACACACACATCCACTTGGGGGTTGTGCACCCAGACATTTGGGGTGCAGAAATAGAAAGGCCTCCAGCTCATAGCTCAGCGTCAGCCCCTCCCCGGCAGCCCGAGTGCTGGGTTCACGAGGACGCCTGGGGCTGTGTGAAATGGCATTCATGGGCTCAGCCTCGCTCCACCTTGGGAACATATTTTGGGGCCCAGAGGATAAATGGTTGCTCAGAAAGTTTCCCACCTCTCTGTGTAAATGTGATTTCACACTCTGCTCAAAATGCTCCAGGAACTTGTAATAAAAAATGGGCACTCAGATAGTTTCCCCCACCTTGTGCCTCCAAGTCAGGCAGCTTGGAAAACTTAACTGCTCTTGTCCTTTCAGGAGCTTATCTGACCAGGCTGCTCTCCCTGAACAGTAAGTGAGTGCACGTTCTTTCAGTTCAGTGGCCTACTCACTAGCCCAACCCTCCACCTTTGCTTATGCTTCCTAGCTGCTCTGGACTCCCTACCCATTCAAGGCTTTCTTGGCCTTCCAAGCCCAGCTCAAATGCTGCCTCCCCCTGGAAGCCCTCCAAGATTACCCACTCAGCCCATTCTTATCTCTTGGCAATGTCTCCCACTGTCCTTGCTGCCCCAACGCAAACTTCTGGACGTACAGCAGCCCAGCTGATACACTGGTGCTCTCGGGAGGCATCGCAGCTTTAAGAGGGGCCTGTGCAGACTTACATAACAGGCATTGGATCCACACCCAGCTCATTGTTAGCTCTGTGGCTGTGGGCAATTGCATAGCCTCTCTCCCTGCCTCAGTTTCCTCATTGATAAGAGGGTCAAGTAAGTAAGTATGTGTAGCACTGAGACCAGTGCCTGGCCAAGAGTTAGTGGCATCTGTGTGTGTCTCTGTGTCTCTGTGTCTCTATGTGTGTGTGTGTGTGTTTCTCTGTGTCTACAGGTGGTTCTGTGTGTGTCCCTGTACCTGTGTGTGTCTGTGTGTTTCTCTCTGCATGTGTCTCTGTGTGTGTCCCTTTGCGTTGTGTATGTGTCTGTTACACTGTGGTCCCTGCTCGGGCTTCTCCTCCCCCTATCCTGGGATGATGGAGGAGGAGGCCGAGGGTGTGGTTGTTTGGGGGCCAGGCCTCGCAGAGGCTTGGAGCCCAGGTTAAGGAGATAGCACTCAAAACCTGGCCCTGGTTCCCCACTGTTTCTGGGATAAAGTGCCAGCTCCTGAACCTGGACCCAAGCCTCTCCTCTAGACAAGCCCAAGCTAAGGCAGCAGTTTCCAAAGAAGAACCAGTAAGCTTCTGTGACATGCCCGTGGTCAAATAGCCCCATGCAGGCTGAGCTGCCTGGACTTCCCTCCCTGAGCTTGCTGGAGCAGCATGCCCTTCAAACCATCTTTCCCACATCCAGAGACCCCCACGTTCTCAGGCACGTGCCTCACCAATGTTGGGGCCTGCTTTCTGTGTACAAGGGAAGGCCTCTGCCGTGCCTAGGAGCGCTCTGGCACAGACCACAGTGGCCTGCTGGCTGGTGGCCAGTTTGTTCCTCCACCCCACTCAGAGCTCAGGCCTTCTCTCCCTAGTCGGGCAGTAGACGTTACAGGAGGGTCTGCTCAGTGTCAGGAGGGGAGCTTGTGCACGGCTGTTCTCTGGCTAGCCTTGCCTGGCGCTCCGCCTGGTGCCGTCCTCATGGCAGCCCTCTGCCAACCACCTTCCCCACACAGCCTGCGTGGGCTTAGGAACCATGTGCTGAGCTTGAAGTTTGCGAAGGACTGGGCGACATGTCGTTGTGTTGTACATGGGGTCTCCATGGGTTAGAGCTGACTCAATGGAAACTAACAACAGCAAATGTTCCACATTGCTCCTCAGCCCTACCTACCCTGTTCCACCCAAGGAGCCCATCTCCATACATAGCAAATGATGTACGGGGAAGAGTCAAGGTACCTGAGCTTGATCATCACCATTTGGTGAAAATCTACTCTCCGATGGCATTTATAGCTTCTGGTCTATTATTAGGGTGATGCTAGCTGCTGTAACAAATAAGCCCTCAAATCTCAAAGGCTTAACACCATAGATGTTCATTTCTTGCCCACATAGCAGTCTAATGCAGGTGGGCTTTTATTTGGGACCCAGGGATCCAGGCTCCTTTCACCTTGTGGCTCTGTCTTTCCCCAGGAACTTTGGAGCCCTGTGTATTCAGTGAGTGGATGGGAAAGAAAGCTTGACAAAGACACACCCACTTCTTAAACTCCTGGGCCCAGATACCCCTTCTGCTCGGATTCCACTGACGAGGGCTAGGCACAAGTCACACGGGGGGCTGAGAAGCACAGTCCTGGCTGGTGGCCACTTCCCAGCAGCAACTCTACGCCTCTGCAGGAGGAACTCAACTCTTTGGTGGATAGCTGGATACTTTTGCCACAGCTGGGTTGATAACAGAGCAAGAGAGATGCCATTCAACATAATCCCCCTAGCAGAAGGTGTTACTTCTTGAGCAGGGACTCAGTAAGTATCAGCTGAGTGAAGAAACCAGGGTTTCGAACAGGTTCATTCTGGTTAGAACCTCAGCTGAGAATTTGCATTTCTAACAAGTTCCCTGCTGAGAATTTGCATTTCCACCCCAGATACACTGAATCAGGATCTACATTTTAACAAGATCTTCAGGTGATTCTTATGTATAATTTCCTGGGAAATTGTTAGAAATGCAAATTTCAGCAGGGTTTGAACCAGAATGAACTGGTTCAAAGCCCTGGAAGGAATGCATGAACAAAGCCACCAGGCTCGGTTAAGTTCAGGGAATCATTCCAGGTTGTTCTGGCTTTTTGGAAAGCACTCCCAAGATGGTCTCCAGTTGAGAAGGAAAAGGGAATTGGCGGGACGAATATGCCATTTTTCTCTGCCTTCAGTGGAAGGAAGCATTCTGACTGCTGTCCAGGATGTCCGGAGCAGGCGGGTGGACTCCTTCCCCAGCCAGGCCTCCTTTCCCGCAGGTTGGGTGTTTACTTTGAAGAGGCCTGTTCCTCTCAGAGGACAGGTGTCCCAAGCACGGCCGACATGATGTGGTTACAGACCAAGGCGCCTGCACAAGCTCTGCTGGCGGAAATTGATGGCGCTTCTTGCTCTTCTGGTGGGAACAGGGAGTTTCCCAGCAAAAGGTAATGCAGCCCTCAGATGATGATTTCCTGAGAAGCACTGGATTTCCCCCCATATTAGTCATCGTAGAGTGTGTATTATTTTAATTCTTGGAGTTGAACTTGAGTTTGAAAGCACTGAAGGCAGTATGGGAAAATGCCAGGAGGGCCAGGTTGCGGGTGACTTAGGAAGGGGCCCTCTCCTCTCACGGCAATGGTGTGCTCCCCGAGGTCTAGGCTGAGCCTTGCCCAGGATGGCAGACTTTTCAGCAGTGGGGTGCTGAACAGATGACCCTTGGTCTCTTGTGGGCTCAACTGGGAGTGGAGTCAGAGGGAAGGTGGGGTCACCCTACCAGCCCGATTCACTCAGCTTTTCTGGGCACTGCAGATGGGCAGTTGGGAGCCCTGGGGTTGAGGAGGCTGGTGGAGGGAGACCAGTAAACAAGTTGCCGTTGAGTTGACCCCGACTCATGGTGACCCCATGTGTGTGAGAGTAGATCTGTGCTCCATTGGGTTTGCAATGGCTGATTTTTCAGTAGATCAATCACCAGGTCTTTTCTTTTCAAGGTGCCACTTGGTGGACACCAACTGCCAACCCTTTGGTTAACAGCTGAGCACATTAACCATTTGCACCACCTAAGAAGTCCGGGTAAACGGACATTGTTAGCATAATGTGGCAAGTGCCCCCACCCATTGGCTGAACACCATCACGTTGCAATAGCTGATACTGATGGGGACTTTGGGCCTGTTCTGTGCTCACCTCTTTGCAGGCATCATCCTATTTCATACATTCAATGACTTAATGCTTTACTTTGGGTGCCCCTCCTCTGTGCCGGGCACAGGCGGTGCCCTGGGTTTAGGGAAATGGACGGGGGGCGGGGGGTAGACAAACTGAGCTATGAATGGTGGGGGGTACAAGAAGAAGATTTACAAGCACAGAGGAAGTGATGATGCATATTTTGTAGAAGGGGAGGACATCCAAGGATGTGGGGACTTCGCAGAGGAGAATAGGGGTGCTCCAGGCATCAGGATCAGTGAGGGCGAAGGCCTGGAGGCTGGGAAGGGCAAGAGTTCTCTGGAGCCTGCACGGTCCTCAACAGCCCCTCCCCTGCAGCCCTCCATGTCCAGTAAGTCCTTGACTGTCTTGGTGGGGGGCCCAGGGCAGGGTGGCTGGGAAAAGACAGTAAACTTGAGTGTCCCCCCTTATCTGTGGGAGAGCGCCAGGTGGATCTGAGGGGGCTGGTAGGCTATCGGTGGCCCAGTCGTGGGCTGGATGGGGACCAGCTATGGGAGCAGAGAGGGGCAGCCTGCCAGGGCCCTACTCCAGCCAGACCCACAGCCCCCCGAGTTCCCTGCCTATCGGTGGGACCCAGCGGGGGGGCGACAGGCAGAGACTGTCCCCTGGGCACCTGTGCCTTTGTGTCTGGGAGGCAAGTGTTGCTGGGTGGGGTTAGAGTCAGTGCATTGGGGCCAGACTGCTGGGCTCAAAGCCATGCTCTGTCACTCACTAGTGTGTGTCCTTGAGCTAGACACTTCTGAGCCTCAGTTTCCCCAATTGTAACACAAGGAAAAATCCTATCTCCATGGTGGTGTTGTGAGGGTTAAATAAGAGACAGTAAGTGCCCTGCCTCCGTGAGCTCTGGCTGCAGCTACTGTTAGGAAATAGATGATACATTGGGACCCTATCTTCCTGTTAGGAGCCTCCCCTCCCTCTCCACTTGTCCTCTTTTCTCTGTTCCCCTCTCTTCCCCTCTTTCCCCTCCAATTCTCCCCCTCCCTTCCCTGCCTCTCACCCCTGCTCTCAGGTAGTCTAGGGGCAGCATTCCTAAGGGACACCCAAATCCCCGCTCACTGACAGATGTCAGGAGATGCTCCCTGTTCTACCAGTTATGCTTTCTCTATGCGCTGTTACTCATTGTTGAGGGCCCCTCCTCCAGGAAGTCTTTCCAAGCATCCCTGAGCAGCTGCAGTTCTGACTCACAGTGACCGTACAGGACAGAGTAGGACTTTCCCATAGGGTTTCTTCTTCTGCTCCCTACAGCACTCTGACCCATGAGGTTCTGTCCCAGCCAGGCTCACGCACACTCTCCTCTGTAGTCACAGTGACAGGCAGCTTCCAGGTATTCTGCTGCCTGGTGAAAAGGCTGGTCCGAGCTGAGCCACAAGCCCCAGCTGTCTCTATAGCCTGTGCCAGTGGAACGCTGGAGATTAGATTAAAACAACTAAATAAATAACCAGTTGCTGTTGAGTGGACCCCTACTCATGTGACCCTGTGTGTATGTGTCAGAATAGCACTGTGCTCTGTAGAGTCTTCAGTGGCTGATTTTTCAGAAGTAGATTGCCAAGCCTTTCTTCTGAGGCACATCCGGCTGGACTCACACCTCCAACCTTTCGGTTAGCAGCTGAGGGCATTTAACTGTTTGCACCATCCAGGTAATTCAACTCCACTAAATGAAAAGTAAGGGGGAAACGCAGGTATGTAAACTGAAAACATCAAAACAGAATAGTCCAGTATGGGGAGTTTAGGTTTCTTGTCTTCTCTCTGCTTCTTAGCAGTCCAGGCAACATTTCAAATCCCAGTTTATGGGAAAGCCACTCCCTCTGTCCAGCACCTTCTTTGTCATTCTCTGTTTCTCCTCGCCCCTACCTTCTTTTCCACACTGTTCCTCCCCAGCCCTGCCAAGGAAGAATCTTCAGATACAATGTATTGTTTGTGGAGCACAGATAACGTGCCAAGGCTAAGGGGTTTATAGGAGCCCTGGTGGTGCAACAGCTAAGTGCTCAGCTGCTAAGTGAAAGGTCAGTGGTTCGAACCAAACAGGAGCTCCACAGTAGACAAGACTTGGCGATCTGCTCCTGTAAAGATTTCAGCCTAGGAAATCCTATGGGGCAGTTCTACTCTGTCACATAGGGTCGCTATTTGTTGGAATCAACACCATGGCACACAACAAGGGGCTTATATGCTGTACAACAACAAAAACCCACTGCCATCAAGCCAATTCTGACTCATGGTGACCTCATGTTCTACAGAGTACAACTGCTCCATAGGGTTTTCTTGGCTGTTATCTTCATGGAAGCAGATCACCAGGCCTTTCTTCCACGGTGCTGTTGGGTGGGTGCGAATCAACCTTTAATTTAGTAGTTGAGGGCTAACCATTTGAACTGTCCAGGGCTCTATGAAAAGAAGCAAAGGAATAGGAAATAAAGAGAGAGGGAGGTAGAGTCAGAGATGCAAGGGGAGAAAGAGATGGAGAGAGATGGGGAGAGGGACTGAAGGGGACAGAGTTGAGGGATAGAGAGAGTAACAGGTGAAAATGCTAGAGAGAGCCCAAGCTTGCGCTCTTACAGGGTGGCTGGTTTCAGCTCTAGCAGCATCCTATACCACAGACAATTCCTACCATTCACCCCTTGTGGCCAGGCAGAAAGCACCTTCATAGCAGTGCTGAGAGGGCATGGTGGGCACATGAAAGGAGAACCATTGCTCCCAGAACGGAGGGCTCTGCACTTCCTGGCTGGGTGCAGGAACTCCCACCAGACAGGGACGCAGTTAACCTTCACAAGCACCAGAATATAGCAGCAAATAGAACAAAGTCCCTGCCCCCGTGGAACATACAAATGACCACATGTCACTAGGGACTCGGAATCTTTTTCATCTTTCCCATCCACTATGTTCCTCTAACCTCCTCCCCCTGCCATCCGTCAAGTGTGATGTGCTGTGGTGGTTTGCATGTTGCTGTAATGCTGGAAGCTGCCACAGGGATTGCACATGACCTACATAAGTGAGAGTAAGTGACTGATGTTTTAAGCCACTGAGTTTGGGGTGATTTGGTTGATGCATGGTGTTGCTTTCCTTCTAAGGCTGTTGTGAGGCAGGGGCGGATTATCCAATAAGCAAGGTAAGCATGGGCTTACTTATGCTTACTCACTAATCTGAGGTGAACAGTTTCACATTTTTTCACCACGTCAAAGATCCTGCTTCTTCATATGGCTGACACCTGTCTCTCTCCCAACCCTGTAAGCACCTTCCTACAGAATCAAAGTGTCTTTTTACTTGTTTACAGCCCCTGACAGGGACGGATTACCCAGTAAGCAAGGTAAGCACGGGTTTACTTGTGCTTGCTTACTAATCTGTAGTGAACAATTTCATGTAAAAACTGTAAGCCCATGCTAACCTTGCTTACTGGGTCATCCGCCCCTGTTGTGGTATATAGTAATGGTATGTACCTGAAGTACTACCGGGTGCCTGACAGAGTGGGTGCTCAGAGTCTGAAGCCCTGGTGTCAGCTGTGAGTGCCACCTGAGAGCCTGGGATGGAGCCCTCCCGTGTTTCTGTGTGCCGGCCTCCTCTAAGGTGCCCGAAAAGTGTCTGCTCCCTTTATTTTGGCAATCGCTGCTCCTAACTGACCCATTGCAGTGGCCTGCCACCCCTCCAGGAGACAGTGTCAACAGAGAGGTAACTGGCTTGGGACTGCTCGTTGACATGCTCAGCTCTGTCCTGGGACTTCTGGCTCGGTGCTGGGTGGCCGGCGGAGTCACAGCTCTGTCCTTGGCCTTCGAGTATCTGTGTTGAGCGTAAAGCTGGCAGGCAGTTCAGAGGCGCCCCATGGGCTTCCCGATGCCTGCACTCTGGAGCCAGAACCTCGTATTTTAAGTGCTCCCTGCTCTTGAAAAGGGCCATATCTATAAAAGCAAAGTTGGGTCATGTTTTTAATCTCTCAGGCACCAGGGACGCGAGAGAATTCTGGTAGTGAGAACTGAGACTGGCACGGTTCCTGAAGCATTGCTTTTCCAAATGGGTCAGCTCTTGCTGCGTCTCTCTGGTGCCTCATAATGGTCTTTCTCATTTCCAAAGTTCAACAAGCCTTCTAACAAATCCATAGGCTCACCACTCCAGCTTTGCTTCAATTAGTGTTTGCACAGTGTATCTTTCCTCATCATTGTACATTTGACCTATTTGTGTCTTTATATTTAAAGTGGATTTCTTCTAGGAAGCTTATAATTGAGTTTTGCTTTTTTATTCAGTTTGACAATTTCAGACTTTTAATCGGGTTTAGACTATTTACAGAGTCCCTGGGTGGTACAAACGGTTAACTCACTCGGTTACTAACTGAAAGGTTGGAAGTTCAAGTCCACCCAGGGGCACCTTGGAAGAAAGTCCTGGCAAGCTACTTCTGAAAAATCAGTCATCAAAGACCTTACAGAGCATAGCTCTACTCTGACACACATGGGGTCACCATGAGTCAGAGTCGACTCAATGGCAACTGATGTTTTCTTTTGTTTTGACTGGCAAATGTTTACACTTAATATGGTTATTGATATGATTGACTTTAAATCTACCATCTTGCTATTTGTTTTTTATTTATCCCATCTGTTCTTCATTCTTTTTGTCCATTTTTTCAATCTTCTTTTTGATTAGTCAAGTATTTTTTTATGATCCCATTTTATCTCCTTTGATTGGCTGATTAGCTATCACTTTTTGTGATGTTAGTGGTTGCTTTAGGGTTTATAATACACATCTTTAGCTTATCTCAGTCTACCTTCCACTGATACCATGCCACTTCACGTATATTATAAGACCCTTACAACAGCGTATCTCCTTTTTGCCCTCTTGGCCTTTGCGCTGTTGTTGTGATGTGTATGCATACTTTTCAGGTGGATATTGTCGTCATGTGTGTACACGTTTCAGATGGGTATTGTCGTTGCGTATGTGTGTCTATTTCAGGTGGATACTGTTGTCGCTTGTGTGTGTATATGTTTCAGGTGGAAGATAGTTGTGATATCTGCTAATCCATCTTGGCCAAAAGCAGAAGTCAAAATAAATTCTTATATGGTTTAAAAAGCGATCAGCCGCAATAACATTTTTAGCACCTAGGATCCATACCAGGTGGGCTTTACATTATTTTATGATCAAGAAACTAGACAATCTACTCATGTTTTGAGAGTCTTCTGTGTGTGATTATGAGCTAAGTTATTTTAAGTTCAAGAATCAACCTATCACAGGTATCTTTCAAGGCCTCACTGAGCTCATGATTTGGTGGTAGCTTACTCTATATTCAACCAATAGACCCAATCACAGCCACCTTCTCCCCACCTGTGATGGGCATGATGCCATGGTAATGCTCTCTGCTGTCAGTCAGCCAGGTCCCCACAACCATGCTCTGGGCATCCACTACGTGCAGGGCATGTCTACGAGCACAGCATCTCTGAGATTAGACAAGAAGTTTGGTCATGTGACAGACAGAGTAATGAGTGCTGCAGGACAGTGGGAGACCATGCCTGACTGTTGCTTCTGGACAGGCGTTCAGAGCACAGAGCTCTGAAAAAGGTGAGGTCTGCTACTGCTCTGGGGCGTTTGTAGCAATGATACACATAAAGCATTTATCACAGATACAAAGCCTTTTCCTCACCCAGGAGCTGATCTGATCTCCCAGTGGTCACTTTGTTTTCTACTTTAGCACTTTTTCCCTTTCTGCTCTTTACAGTCTCATTCATTCTCCACGACTTCCGTATTTAATCCATACGCTTATGATTGTCATTTTACAGACGAGAAAACAGCTCAAGGGCAGGACGCCCCAAGGCCATGCGCACTGGCCATGGGCAGAGGGGAGATTGGAATCTGGGGGACCTGACTCTGGAGCCCTCTCTCCTCACCCCCCACCCCACCTCTTTTCAAAGTGAGTCAGAAGGGCAGCAGCCAGAGAGCTGGGAGAGGTGGGCGAGCCTCTAGCCCAGCTGTGCGCTCATCAAATGCAGCGTTGGTTGTAAAAGATCACTTGGCAGAAGGCGAGCAATAAATTAGATTACTCAGAGCGCACACTCTGCAATCAAAGGCATTGTCTTGGAGAAGGGGCGCGCTCACCTCTCCAAGCTGGGCTCAATTAGAAGCTGCAAGGAGACGCCATTTCATGGGGACGAGGCTCAGGCACCGAACCGTCCTTGGGCCACGGCTGGTCCCTGCTTTCTCCCCAACACCCCTCCAATGGCGAGGGGCCCTCTAGCCTTGCTTCTGAGGGGGCCTGTGCAGAGGGGGGCCTGGCTGCATTGCCCTCTCCCCACACAGGCCTGGTTCAAACGACACTCTGCCCAGAAACCACAAGTTTATGAATCCCAGAAGTCTCGCTCTCTCAGGTCAGGCGGAGAGCTTGGCTGATGTTACAGGAGACATTTTTCTCTGTCAGGCCACAGAGCGCAGCACAAAGCAGCCAGCTGCGAGGCCTCAGAGCCCAAGTCTCTAATTAAAACAGTGGAAAATTAGATAACTTCACAGATTCATCACTGTCGCTGCTGGCTGTCAGGGAAAGGCTTCAGGGGTTACCCCCCACCTTTTGTTTATATGTTAACGGGTCCCTCCAGTTGGCCTTGTGTGAGTGTGTGTGTGTGTGTGTGTGTGTGTGTGTGTGTGTGTGTGTGCATGTGTGTCCCTCCAGTTGGCCTTGTGTGAGTGTGTGTGTGTGTGCGTGTGTGTGCATGTGCCTTGTTTACATTTTATTGTCCCTGTTCTACCGTTTTTTGCTTTTTCTTTTCTTTTCCTTCCTCTCTCTCTCCCTTCTTCCCTTCCTTCCTTCCGTCCCTCTCTCTCTTTCTTTCTTTCCAACTCTGTCAATAAAATTTTCATAGTCTAGTGGTTACCCAAGGAGAGAGAACTTAGTGAAACAGTGATTTTCATCACCTGTCTGAGCTGGAAGGCATATTAATCCTCCTAAGCGGCTTTATGCAGCAGCTTATTAATTCTCCCAATAACCCGATGAGGTGGTTTTATCAACTCTACTTTACAAACGAAGACACTGAGGTTCAGAACACTTGACTCCCTGGTCCACCAGTTGCAGACCCTGGAATCTTAAACCAGGTCTGTGGAGCCCGGTGCTTACTTCTTAGTATTGATCCAAATGGCGATTGAGTCAGAAGGTCAGCAGCGTCCCCGACCCATAGCACCCAGTGCACCCCTGCCGACTGACTGAAGAAGGTTTCCGATCCAGGTCCGTGACCTCCAGCCTGGGCACCTCCACTTCCCGTCCTTATCCCAAGTTAGCATCTTGCCTTTCTAAGAAGAAAGCTAGCCACCACAAGGGGCCAGAGAATGTATGAAGACAGTGCTGTCGGTACACTTGTTGCTGCCCTTGTCATTTCTCCCTTGCTGAGCTTGGAGCCAGGCTCTGCTCTAAGAGGCAGTTTTACATCTGTGAATTCTCAACAGCAGGATGAAGGGGTACCAATCCTTTCTCTATTTTTCTTTTTTTTTTTCGTATAAGGAAATCTAAGACACAGAAGGATTAAGGAACCTGATGAAGGTCAGGCAGCCAGTAAGTGGCAGTGATTAAATGGTGTCCCCCAAAAAGACACGCTGAAGCTCTAACCTTGATACTTGCAGCCTTGTTTGGAAATAGGGTCTTTGAAGATGTTGCCAGTTAACATGAAGTTACATCGGAGTAGGGTGGGTCCTAATCCCATCTGAGTGGAGTCCTTAAAAAAAAGGGGAGAAGAGTCACAGAGGGAGGATGATCATGTGGCCATAGAGGCAGTTTGGAGTGAAGCTGAAGCTTCAAGCCCAGGAAAGCCTGGGGCTACCAGACGCTGAGAGAGACAAGAAAAAACTTTCTCCTAGAGCCTACAGCCTTCAGCCTTCAGAAAACAAAAATCTTCACAACTGGACCAATAAGCAACATCATGATAAATGGAGAAAATATTGAGATTGTCAGGGATTTCATTTTACTTGGATCCACAATCAATGCCCGTAGAAGCAGCAGTCAAGAAATCAACGACATATTGCACTGGGCAAATCTGCTGTGAAAGACCTCTTTAAAGTGTTCAAAAGTAAAGATGTTACCTGGAGGACTCAGGTGTGCCTGACCCAAGCCATGATATTTTCAATCGCCTCATATACATGCGAAAGCTGGACAGTGAATAAGGAAGACCGAAGAAGAATTGATGCCTTTGAATATCGTGTTGGCAAAGAATATTGAATACACCATGGACTGCCAGAAGAACGAACAAATCTGTCTTGGAAGAAGTACAGCCAGAATGCTCCTTAGAAGCAAGGACGGCAAGACTGTGTCTCATGTACCTTAGATATGTTATTAGGAGGGACCAATCCCTAGAGAAGGACGTCATGCTTGGTAAAGTAGAGGGTCAGTGAAAAAGAGGAAAACCCTCAACGAAATGGATTGACACAGTGGACTGAAAACATAGTAAAGATAGTGAGGATGGTGCAGGACCGGGTAGTGTTTCTTTCTCTTGTAGATAAGGTCACTATGAGTTCAGAACTGACTCAACGGCACCTAACAAGGGCAGAGTCTTCAGAGAGAGTACGGCCCTGCCAACTCTCTAAATTAGACTTCTAGTCTCCAGAACTGTGAGAGAATAAATTTCTGTTCTTATAAGCTGCCCAGTTTGTGGTATTTTGTTACAGCAGCCAGAGGACAGTAATACAGTGCATAAGCGCCGACTTTCTGGGACCCAGCCCTATCTTCTCCACCCCTCTCCCTCATACCCACGTTTGAGGGGAAAACAGCCTTTAAATCAGAGGCTCCAGGACAGAGCTCTGGACCATCTGAGCTTCACAAGTCCCTCTGAGCCTCAGCTTTTTCATCTCTAGATGGGGACTAACCACCTTCACCTGCTGGTCTCATAGGGTTATCGTGAGAGTAAAGTAGAGGGGATAAGGCCGCGCTTTGTAAGCTTTAAAGTTCTGTGCACGTGACAGTCTGCTTTGTCTTATCGTGCCCACAGATGTAGCCAGACCTTCTTGAGCCCAGTTAGGTTTCAGTCTCTCTCTGCCCTGGGGTGTCTGTGCCACTGCGGCTAGAGAAGGCAGGTCTTCCTCTTACTTGCTGTGAAAGTTGTTCAGTCTTCAGGCCCCCTGTTGGTTCAGAATGTTGGCAGACTGAGGGAAGCACCCCACTTTCCCTTTCTCACAATCAACCCTTGCCACCATGCTGGGGGGGGCAGGGAAGATGGATATGGAGATGGAGCAGGAGCAGGCTGGGATAGAGGCCAGTGGTCAGGACAGTGATGGGCCCAGTGTCCCTAGCCCCAGGCTGGAATCAGAGTCCCCAGGACACTTGCTAACAGTGCATGTTCTGGATCCCTACACCCAGAGATGCTGTGGGGATCTGTGTTAAATGAAGTCTCCAGGCAGTCTGGTGGCCAGCAGATTTGAGAGCCACTCATTTAATCTGCTTGTTCGTTCAACAGACATCTGTTGACCCCTGCTCTGTGTATTCCTTGAGTTCTAGCACTATGGTTAGGAGGCCAGCCTCTGATGCTGCAGTACCTGAGATCAAATTCTGGATTTTCCACCACTTGGTTGGGTTATTTAGTCTTGGTGGCTTCTTTATCAGTAATAATAATAATGATAATAATAATAAAACCAGTTGCCATCAGGTTGATTCCAACTAATGGCAACCTCATGTATCAGAGTAGAACTGGGCTCCATAGGGTTCTCAGTGGCTGATTTCTAGGACATAGCTCATTGGGCCTTTCTTCCAAGGTGCCTCTGGGTGGGCTTGATCTTTCTGGTTAGCAGCCAAGCCCATTAACCGTTTGTACCATAAAGGAACTCCAATAATAACATTTGCTACCACGTATTGACTGCTTACTATGTGCTTTCTATGAGATAGGTACAGTGCCATGCCTATCAATATTCAACAACCAGCTCTCTAGGAAAAAGAAAATACTGACTCGTAGTGTTTGCCAGTTTCCATGGTGTAAATACTCTCACTGCAGCTGATTTCAAACTACCAACCCAAGGTCACTGAACATGGAGTTGGGAAGAGGTGTGCAATGGCTCATAATTATAGAGCATTTCTACCGTAGATAGAAACATAAGAGTAAAATGTAGTAAAATAATTAGGAGGTGACGGGTTTTGAATACTTATTACCTTTGTTTCTAAAATACTGTTCTGTGTACATAATTTAATTTTTGATATCAGCAAAATTTCTGAAAATTTAACCGTTAGCTCTTGTGAGCTAGTGTGAGCTGGTCCCAGCACACCACTGGGTAGCTACTGTTATTATCCCCAGTACACAGATGAGGACACCGAGGCACACAGAAGTTAGGTAACTCACTCAAGGTCACAGGCAGAGCCAGGGTTCAAACTAGGTAGTGTGGCTCTAGAGCCTACACTCTTAACCCCTGAGGATAGTAATAATATCAGTACCATAGGGTTGTTTTATGGATTATCACGTATAATGCACTTAAGTATCTGACACTGAGTGAGTGCTCACCCAATGCTGGCTGCTATGAGCATTGCTCCTGTTAATACAAGCCGGTGATCCACCCATACATAAAACATATCCCCTGTCCTGGATGAACTCAGAGCACAGAGGATGGCCTATGTTGCAATAGAGGCATCTGCAGTACATGTACTGTGGGGGCACGAAGGAAGGGTTGGTCAGCTCTGCTTATGGAGGACGTCATGGAAGAAGGAATATCTAAGCTGGGTTTTGAAGCATGAGAAGGGGCTCACCAGGCAGTCTAATGAGTCAGATGAACACGATGCAGAGGAACCAAGCCCCCATCCCCTTGACCCCTTCCACCACGAAGGTTGATGCAGGCCCCATCACTAAGTGGCAGCTCAATGGCTTTTCTGATGCAGAGACATGAGCCCTTCACACCTCCAGTTCTAACCTTACCTGAACTTGGTTGCTGCCTATCTCTCAGAGGCTTCCAGACTGAGGAGTAAGGCCTGATAGTTAAGAAGAAGGAATCTCTGGGTTGGAATCTTGGCTCCTACACTCAACTGTGCGGTGCTGAGAAAGTCAGGTCACCTCCAATCACCTCAGTTTTCTCATCCATAAACAGGAGCCACACAGCGCCTACCTGAAAGGCTACGTAAGAGGAATGAGGTAATGGATGGCTGCTACTCAGCACAGGGAGGGAACAAGTGCTCAGTAAAAGCCTGCTTCATAGTATGGGCCAGCCTGGAAATGGGCATTGGCACACATTGCCCACCGCTGAAAAGATTATTCCGTGTGTAAGCCAGGTGAGCTAAGGTGGGGCGGGGGTGAGGGGCAGATAATATCCTGTGAGCCACGAAGCCCACCTGAACCTTGCCTCCAGGTTCTCATTCCAGAATGGACTTGGGAATGGGAATCCTGAGGCCAGGGCATGCGGAGGCTGTGCCATGTGGCCTTGTCCCCATCAGGTAAAGCATTTAAGTGTGATGCTGCACGTGGTGCCCTTCAATCGCAGCCTTTCTGTGAACCCTGACAGTAATTCACATATAGACATGGCCGCCAAGCCAGCGTGTTTGATGTCCTTTCCGGCTTTTGTCATGCCATTTCCTGTCAGGAACGGGGAGATGGGTTATTGATGTAGAAGAATCACTTTTTGGCATAAAGTACCCGACACATGTACAAAATCATTAAGAACAGACCTTCTGCTACAGCCACTGTGGAAAACAGTTTGGCAGTTCCTCAAAAAGCTGAACATAGAACTACCATATGACCCAACTATCCACGCTTAGGTATACACCCAAGAGACTAGAAGGCAGCAACGCAAACATACATCTGTACACCAATGTTCATTGCAGCACTTTCCAATAGCCAAAAGGTGGAAACAACCCACATGTCCATCAACAGACAAATAGATAAACAAAATATGGTCTATACACACAATAGAATATTACTCAGTCAAAAAGAGAAATGGAGTCCTGATGCGTGCCGCAACATGGATGAACTTTGAAAACATCATGCTGAGTGAAGTCAGTCAGTTGCAAAAGGACAAACACCATACGATCTCACTTATATGAAATAAGCAAAAACACAGAAACCAAAGATTATTAGTGGTTACCAGGGGTGGCAGGGAGGGTGTAAAGGGGAGTTTTTATTTAGGGGGCATTAGGTTTATGCTAATGGTGGTGGCAAGCTTCAGAAAAGTATAGAGAGAATGGTTGCACAACTTGAAGAATGTAATCAGTGTTACTGAATTATACACGTAGAAATTGTTGAGATGGCATAGGTTTTGCTACATATATTTTCACTAAAAAAAAAAAAAAAAAAAAAGAAATTCCCGATACATGTAGAAAATCAACAAGAACAGACCTGATTTAGACTTTGTTGGTGGTTTAAGCTGTCAGACTTTTATGTTTCTTCTTTCTTTTTTTCTTCGAACTTGGTCACTTTTCAGATTATCCATCTGGAAAATGTACCTGTGGAAATAGAAACACATAGAGGAAGGCCATCATCTTTAGAAAATAGCTGGTTCTCTGTAAACTAGTTGCTGGTTGATTTCATCTGAGAATCAAATGTAAAAATAGACCAAGAAATGATAGCTTCAAAGCCTTTGAATATTTCATATGAGTGGTAGCACGCACAGTAAGTATAATATAAAGTAATATAAAAGATAATATATAGTACACTACATTCACTTATACTACACTACCAAATCAGCAGTATAGAGCAGAGGTCAGCAAACTTTTTTGTGAAGGACCAATAGTAAATGTTTTAGCCTTTGCCGATCATTTTGTCTCTGTCTCAATTACTCAGCCTTGTTGCTATAGCAGAAAAGCAGCCATAGACAATATATCGGAGAATGAGTGTGGCTGTGGTCCAATAAAACTACCTGCTCTCCCGAGAAATTCCTTTTGGGGTGTAAGTCTGATCGGGCTGCGATCATAGGTGGTGGGCCAGATTTGTGTGAGAGCTGGCGTTTGCCCACCCCGGCTTAGAGCACTGATTTAGGTGTCAGAATACCTTGAGTAAAATCCTGGCTCTACCATGTACTAGCTGTGAGACCTCTGGGAAGCTACTTAACCTCTCAGAACCTCAGTTTCATTATCTGTAAGATGGAGACAATGATGGTGTTATGGGTTGAACTGTGTCCCTCAAAAATACATGTCGAAGTCCTAACCCCCCGTACCTGTGAATACGACCTTATTTGGAACCAGGGTCTTTGCAGATGTAATCAGATGAAGTCATTAAGGTAAACCCTAATCTAACATGACTGGTGTCCTTACAAGAAGAGAAGAGACACAGACATACAGGCAGAAGGCCATGTAACAATGGAGGCAGAGCCTGGAGTGATGTGTCTACAAGCCAAGGAACGCCAAGGATTGCTGGCAACAGCAGAAGCTAAGAGAAAGGCCTGGAACAGACTCTCCCCCATAGACTTCAGAGTGCATGGCACTGTCATCAGCTTGATTTCAGACTTCTAGCTTCCAGAACTGTGAGACAGAATAAATTTCCATTGTTTTAAGCCATGCAGTTTGTGGTGCTTTGTTATGGCAGCCACAGGACACTCATACAGATAGTATACGGACAACTAGGATGTACAGAGGATAAAATGAGATGAGGTAAGTGAAATGCTAATCGCAGTCCTGGCATGAAGAGGAGTGAGCTCATGGGAGCCATCGTCATTGAGGCTGGATGATGATGATGATGACGATGATAATGATGGACCCTCATTGTCTGTGTGATAGTGGCAGTGCCTGGGAGTCAGGAGGCCTGGGCTCTAGACTCTTCTTGGTTGCTGATGCTGGGTGACTTGGGGCAAACCCCTTCATCTCCTTGGGTTCTGTTATCTCTCCTGGCAGGTAAGGAAGTTGGACTTGACGATGTCAGCTCTATGACTTCACGATCCTGTAGGTCCCCGTTATGATACGAGGTCTCATAGAGGGTACTAGCTGGAGGCTGTGCTGTTCCACCAAATTCCCCTACAGGCACAAGAAGGGCCAAAGTTGTCAGTCATCTGGAGACCTGGTCTTCACTGGAAAATCAACTTCTGGTCTCCCTGAGGCTTGAGGTAGCCACTCATTCATTCGTTTGTTGGTTCATTTGTTCATGTAATTGTTTAAGAACCATCAGGTGTCTTCTATGTGCCAGTGAGATGCTAAGGACAATGCCTGAGGCATTGAATAATCCAGACAAGCATAATCAGACAAGGCCTCCACCCTCACAGAGCGCACTGTCATAAGAAATCTTCCTGTGGAGAGTGAGTCTGCTCTGGCTGTGATCACCGAGCCCAGACCCTTCCAAAGAGGCAGTCAGCACCTGAGTGTGACGCACACATCCCTCGAAGGAATGCCATCTTTAGATGAGTGGAGAGATTTCAGATCCAGGCTTGTTAATGAGGGTTCAGTGTTCTGTTTCAATTCCCGGGTCAGATGCTGGCACAGAAAGAATGTTTCAAATTCTGGGTGATGTGAGGACTAACAAATTCAGCCAAGTATGTGTTGAGTCAAGAATTTATTTCTATGTGTGTGTGTGTGTGTGTGTTTGTGCACATGCACTCATGTGTTAGTATTTATTTGTTAGGGATCAAAATGAATTTTTTTAAGTTATAAAAATGATACAATCTAATGGAAAATATAAGATAATAATGTAGTTTATAATCAATTAACTTTCTACATCATGTTTTTTATTTGTTTTTATTTTGAGTTTGGTTTGGGCATTTTCTTTCATTCATTCATCTTTTCATTCATTCAATTTTGTTCAGTGAGTTCTTATCAAGTGTGCCCAGGGGCTTGGCAGAACCCACCTGATTTTCCCACCTTGGAGCAGTACTTTAGTCTTCTAAGCCTTAGTTTCCTTGTGTATAGAGAGGCACTAAGTACAAGGGTCTTGGGTTGTTGTGGAGATGAAATGAGAAGATTAGGTTTACCCTTAGGGTATCTAGTACTGTGCCAGCCCACAGTGAGTGCTAAGACACATCTTTTCCTGGTTTTGTTTTTTGGACAGAGGATGTTGAAGCTCACTGAAAGGACACCTCTGGTATTTTTTGCAAATTGTTTGCTGGGTGGGGGTGTCAGATGCTGGCCCAGCTCAAGGTCACACATCTGGAAGAAGAGGTTCAGGCAGGATGGGAACCCAACTACTTCTGGCTTCTAAGACTTGTGGCCCTGCTCCCCCAAAGCCCGCAAATACCAGCTCCCAACCTTTGCCTGGTGATGTGGTAGCATCCCGCAGCTTCCCACCACAGATGCTGGCAGGGCTGGAGCCTCTGCTTCTGTCTGGTGGGGAAGCTTTCTTCCTGTCAGCTGGGTAACAGGGAGCACTCTGTGCTTGCTTTCTCCTTGGAATCCTGAGTTGCACGTTAGCATTACCTTAGATTAAACTTTTCACTTTAAGGGGAACATCTGATTTCGTTGGCTAGGGTTTAATAACACCTTGATTCATAGATGCTATAACTCTCATTCTAAGGCAACAAGATTCTAGAAGAAAAATACTGACACAGAGTTAAGCTTCTCTAGGAAGCATCATTCACATTCAAGTGGGAAATGTACTAGTTCACTTATCGAAAAAAATTTACAGAGCACCTACTATGTGCCTGACACTCAGCTCTATGCTTTGTAATGCTCTGTGATGTCTACAAAGTCGTTCCTGCCTTCCAGCCTAGCAGTTACACATTCCAAAGCCCTGCCAGCTTCCTAGCTGCAAGTCTCCCAGATTTGCCTGACACAAGGCTTGTGATCTGCACTCTGAACTCTACAGGCCTGTGAACCTGGTAGGGCCTGGTCTCTTTAAAATCAGATGCTGCTGTTTTTAATCAACTTGTATTGCTTTGACAACTTTTCTTTCTCTCTCTCCTTTTTTTTCTCCCCCCTGCACTGTAGCCATGATTCAATACTTAGGAAATTTCATTATTAACCTCTAACCTTTTCTTTTTTTTCTTTTTCAGTGAACATGAGCAAGGCTAAGTACGAAGATAAGTACAAAGATGGAAACGACAGGGGCCCGTGATCTCATTGGGTTGTTGTAACCATTACAGTGTTGACATTTTGGTCAAAGCTATTTCAGACTTCTTTCCTTACATGTGGGCGAGAGTCTTTCTCTCTCTGTATTTTTTAAACAACAGGATCATTCCACTGTTTCTGAAAATTGCCTTTTCCTCTCTGCAGTACAGCGTGGACATCTTTCCAGAGGAAATACACAGGCCCTGATGTTTTCAAGCACTTTAAACACATGGGAAGCCACCCTTTACACTCCAGTGACAAATGCGATCACTGGGTCCCAGACTTACTGCTCCCTACCACAGAAGCTCCTGGAGGACAGCACTGGGTCTCCCACATCAGTGTGTGTAGGGATCACCTGGGGCTTGTTAAAATGTAGATTCTGATTCCATGGGCCTGGGTGGGGCCTGAGACTCTGCATTTCTAACAGCTCCCAGTTGATGCTGCTGCTGCTTGTCCTAGACCACACTTTGAGTAGTCAGGGTTTAGAGGGCCACAGGTGGTTAAATCTTTATACCTGTACATGTCAAGGAAAGCACTGTCATCTGGCATTGCTGGGAAATGGAAACTGTCCATATAGTTTTTAGATACATTGTTGTTTAGTTCTATTGTTCATGGGGTCGCTATGAGTTGGAACTAACTTGAGGGCACCTAACAACAGCAACAACAGCCTTCTGAGCACCAAAGGGTCCTTGCCCTCTTCAAAACAAAACCAAGAACCACCTTTGAGGAAAATGATCCTAAGCATCTCAGTTGCAACTCCATCTGTGAATTGCTGTTCCCAGCTGATACTGTAGCCTGGCATGAGGGTCAGGCCAAGGGAGGACGGGCAAGAGGGGCCCCTGGCCCATTCCTTCCTCCCTGCACAGAGAAGGACCATCTGCACTCAGGGTGAACCTCAGGCCCGAGACAGCACAGCACTGCCCATCCCCAGCCAAGAGCAGGACAGGTAAGGCAAGACATCAAAGGAACAGAGCAGAGCGCCTCATACTCTGCCGGACATCCTTCCATCAGAGACGCATGAGGACTCTGGAGCCCAGGAGCGGAGGAAGGGGTGGAGCAGGGGAGGTGCAGCATGTGGGAGACTTGATGTGACAGAGGGCTCGGCTTTGAGTTAGACCCATCTGGGGTGTGTGTGCTCCCCTGCTGGGGGCAGTCCCTTAACTTCTGCGAGTCTTAGTGTCTTTGTCCATGAAGGAGCTCAAAAATAAGACAGCTGTTTGTCGGTGGGAGGACTGGATGAGACACGGCACGTAAAGCAGTGAAAACAGTGATGTGCTTGGCAATGAACACAGACCCTCCCCTGTTCTAACAGAGCTGTGCCACCACAGCTGCCTGTGCACATAGTGAGTTCTGCATCAGGAGAGGCATCCAAGCATGTCTGGTGTGCTGCGGAGAGAAGAGCATTGCGCTGGTGACCTTGAGGTCCCAGCTCTCATAATCAGGCTCCACTGAGCGACACACACAGAACCCATTACCCAGCCTTTTCCCATGGTCCCTGCTCAGCCCACGGAGAAGGTGACCCCACAGCCAGCAGCTAGGTCCTGCCCACTTCACACTGAAGCCACTTCTTAATAACATTTGCTCCCTGGGTGGTGCAAATGGTTTATGCTCTTGGCTGCTAACTTGAAGATCGGAGGTTCGAGGGCACCCAGAGGTGCCTTGGAGGAAAGGCCTGGTGATCTATTTCCAAAAAACCAGCCATTGAAAATACTGTGGAGCACAGTTCTGCTCTGACACACATGGGGCTGCCATGAGTTGGAGTCGATTGGTATTTTACTAGCCCAGAAACAAACAAATAATATTTTATTTGGGTCACTTTGTTTAATTGCCAGTCTTGGTTTGAAAAGCTCTTCCTGCCAGCTCTGTTCCCTTTTATATCTGTAGCACTTGCTGGATGAGAGGCTCTCAACCTTGGCCTCACTCACCGCAACACTCCTTGGGTCCTAAGTTTTGAAACTTTTTTTTTTTTTGGCTACCAAACAATAGCTTCCTCATTCCTTATTCATCACACACACAGATGGCAGTCAATTGGAGTAGAGCTAGGCAGCGCGGGGCCCCTGCCAAGAGCAGTGAAATCTGACCTTTAGGTTGGTCTGCTGTTGGTTCACGTACAGTTTCTCTTAAGGTTTGTGAAATTGTGGAAATAGCTCCTGGTCCCCATCATAACCCACTTACAATGATGGAGAGGCAGCCCACCCTCCCGCCCTCCTTGCCTTCCTCCACCTCTCCCTCCCTCCCTCCACCTGGCAAAGACGAAATTAATGGTGAGATCTTCCCAAAGCAGCCAAAGACTTCCAGATATCTCAGTCCAGGGAAGTAGTGAGGTGAGAAAGCAAAGAAGGATGTCTTGGAAAGCACTGTGGGTGTGTTATTGGTGCATGGGACCAGCTAGAATCAGACAGATAAGCCACTAGGTTTTATGAGGACTGTCGCCAATGAAACCAAGGCTTGGTCCCCCAACCTCTACAGGCAGTGGTGGCTGAGAATTCTGTGTAGCTCTCAAGAAGGGATTCCCCTCAATGTCCACCTCAGAAGGGCCAATGAGGACAAAGGCAAGGAAGAGCCTCTCGGGCACTACAGAGAAGAGTGGCCATGGGGCTCCTCTCCAGGAGCAGGGCTGGGGCCTGATCAGGCACATGTCCCATACCAGGGTGGGCACCTCCGGGGCTGTCCATCTGGGTGTCAGCAGTGCTGTGACCAGTGATGGTGTGTGCCCACCTGTCCTGTCCTCAGTGATGCCATCCTGTCCCTCCTCCACCATGTTCCCACCACTCTGTGTTGAGTGTGGACAGAGGACAGAGAGCTGGTCTTTTAACTCAGCCTCTCCACCAAGTGTGCCTACATCCGGATCTATCTTCGAGATTGAGTGTCCCCCAAAGAGCCCGAGCTTTGAGCTGCGTTAGATTCTGCGTGGGACTTTATGGTCGTCTTGCTTGGGGAGGGATGGACTAAGTTGTATGTGTGGGAAGGAGGGAGCAAAAGGGGTATTTGGGGACAAGCAGGGCAGCCTGCAGCAGAGATGATAGCACCCATTGTCACATTTACCTGTTGCTGTGGAGCAGATTTCCCCAACACTCAGAGGTTCAAAGCACTTACTTAGGATTGCTGTATCTCACGCTTTCGTGGGTTAAGAACTCAGACCAAAAAAAAAAGAATTCAGACAAGACACCCCATGGCTGGCTCTGAGATTTGCTCCCAGCCCTGACACTAACATGCCCTTAGATCTTGTCCAAGGCTCTTCCTCTCTCTTGGTGTTAATTTTCTCATTTGTGTAATGGGGGTAACTGGGCCCCCAAAGGACCTTGCGAGGTTTCAAACAAACAGAGAAATGGTCAGAGGCTGGATGTCTTTGACACACTTGAAAAGCAAGGCTTTGGGAGGTTGAGGGGGATAGCCGGTAAGAACTAAAGGGCACGGGTTTTTTTGTTTTTCTCTGAGGTGATGAAAATGTTCTAAAGTTGACTGTTGATGGTCACACATATTTGTGAATATGCTAAAAACCACCGAACTGTACACTTAAAATATGGTGTTGAAGGTAAAACTACCTTTCGATTACTTGAATAAAGAATGGGTGTGTATTTTTTTAAAACAGCGAGTTTATTGTCACAGCCTTCATGCTATCCTTCCCTCAGCCCATTGGACAAGATGAAAATAATGAGCGTTTACGCTTTAGACTCAAGTCCTGGCTGTGCCATGCACTTGCTGTGTGACCTTGGACAAGTGCCCAAACCCTTCTGATCTCATCTTCTGCATCTGGGTAAAACGGTCCCTGCTCCATGGGACTGTAGTGAAGATTAAAATACAGTGATATAGGCCAGCACTGTGAGCAATGTCAGGCAGGCAGGAAGCACTGAAGCAGGAGGCTCGTTATGCTTGTTGTTGTTGTGTTTGTATTTTACAGATGTGAAAATAGAGCCCAGAGAGACAAGGTGATTTCCCCATGGACACAGAGCCGGGACCTCCCCCTGGCCTTCTTTCTGGATTCTGGAGTCCAGCGGCCGGTGGCGCTGGTAAATCCAGCTGTGGCCGATTGGACCAGCTGCATCTTCCCTGGGGTCTAGGGCGGCTGCCTGGTGACTCCTCCGTGCCAATGCCAGCTTTTTAGCAGGCCCGGCCATTGTGGTTTGGAGAAATAAATGACATGCTGATTACTTAATCCCAAAACAACGAGAATTTTCTCTGTTTTAAGGGGCAATGACAGGAAGTTGGCAGTTTTGCAGCACTAGCCACAGAAGTCTCGGCTGTTTTCAAGGGAGCACAGGGGGTGGCAGCATATGAGGGGAACTGAATTAGGGCTTGGGGCTGGGCCCTTCCTCGGCACTTTCCTCCTGGGTGTATTTCATCCATGTCTGGAGGCTCCTCTCTCCGCTCCAGGAGTGCAGCTCTGCGAAGTTTGTTCGGCTCCCTCCTGCCCCTAGGCCCTTTTCTGGCATCCCTGCCTCCTTGTGGGATGCAGGGCCCCCCCAGGGACTGGCCCCATTTTCTGATAAACATGTTTGTGGTGGAGCCGATACCCTGGTCACCAGATGCAACTGACCCAGGGCATTTGGACTTGTCTTCAGGGTTCATAAAAGGAAAAAACCACAAATAACACCACTGCCCATCACGGCGTGTGGCCTGAGAGGTGGAGGCCTTTCATTGCCAAACCTCCAGTTCTTTCAATCACTCCATCATTCTTGCCTTCAACAATGATTCATCGCACACCAGCGGACTGCCTACGAGGTCCTGGAAACAGAGGGGCCCACGAGCAAACGTGAGCCTCATGGAGCTTGGAGTCAAGTGGAGAAGTCGGACTTCACAGACAGCTAGGTGACCCTGAGAGGAACAAAGCTATGAATGGGCAAGCCCTAAAATACTTGTGGAAGGTGGAGACTCACAGCCTTTTTCAGTGTGAGCACACTGGGTTGGATACCATCCCCCAAATTCATGTCTACCCGGAACCTGTGAATGCAACCTTATTTGGAAATAGGGTCTTTGCAGATGTAATCGAATTAACACGAGGTCATACTGGGGCAGGGTGGACCCTCATCCAGTATGACTGGTGTCCTTATAAAAAGAGGGAAATTTAGATATAGACACACGGACCAACAGGGAGAAGGCCATGTGAAGACGGAGGCACAGATTGGAGTGATGCAGCTACAAGCCAAGGCTTGCCAGCAACCACCAGAAGCTGGACGAGACAAGGAAGCCTCCTCCCCCAGAGCCTTCAGAGGTAGTGTGGCCCTGCTGCCACGTTGATATCATACTTCTGGCCTTCAGAACTGTGAGAGAATAAATTTCAGTTGTTATAAGTCACCCAGTTAGTGCTCATTTGTTATGGCAGACCAGGAAACTCATACAGTGAGAAATTCATTTTCTCTTGTGACCCAGTTCATACACATACACAGAAATGAAATGAAATCTGTCAAACAATCCACATCCTTACTACTTTGACATTTTTCTTTCTATTCAATGCTATTTTATTTCTTTAAAAAATCTTGTTAGCTGCCGTCAAGTCAATTCTGACTCATGGCGACCCCCTGTGTCTTACAGAGTAGAACTCCCTAGGGTTTTCCTGGCTGTAATCTTTATGGAAGCAGGGAATATGCACCTGGTCCAATTGGTGATGGTGACTGTGCATAACATAGCCCACTAAATTGATTTAATGACTCCCTGAAGAGTTGAGACCCATGGTTTAGGGAACATTGGTGAGCTAAGGCCAACCTTTTTTCATCCCTTGACCTGAACTTCATATGGGCACACTAGGGCTCAGACACACAAGGTAATTTCCTAAAGTTATATAGCCAGAGCTGCTCCGCCGGTCCCTGTCTTCTGCTCCCCCCTACAGGGGCATGTCCTTCCCACTCCCTGGGCCCACAGAGTTGCAGACTGGAAGGACCTCAGCAAGGGTGGGTCAAGTTGCCCACGTTTTCTGAGGGAGACTGAAGTCCAGAGAGGTGAAGTGACTGCCCAGAGTCATTTTGGCTAGAGAGGGCGAAGTGAGCATTCCATAGCAAGTTGCAGCCCAGGCAGGATTCTCGAGCCCATGGCCATATTTGCATCCGTAAATCATGGCATGGTGGATCTTGGGCTGGCTTGGTGAGCACTTGGTTCAACTCCTTATGACCCACCGGGCCAACCCCAGATAGCAGCCCTCTTCCTGGGGCTCCGAGCAGAGCAGCTGGGGGCCTTCTCCGAGGGGAGGTGGCTGAGCTTGAACAAAGAGCACAGCATCACTGACAGCTGAAATGCTTGCTGCTGATTGACGAACGAGCTGGTACCTGAGCGTCTGAAGCACAGTGACACCAAGTGCTAGCCTGGGGCGGCCAGATAAAAACAAAAGGCCGAGACGGTCTGGGGGCTGCTGGCAGCCCAGAAGACCAGGTCTTCTTGCGGGACAGAGCATCCATCCCTCCTGAGCACTAAGCCCAGGCCTGCAGCAGCATGCTGGGTGGTCCTGTGCAAGCTGCTTGTCAGCTCCCACCTCTCCAACACCTCGTCCCCGTCCTCGGGTCCTGCAGATGTCACCATTACCTCCTGTCAATCACTCAGCAGCTCAAGGATCCATTAAGCCAGACACTGCCCCGGGCTAGCAGTAATAATAGCAATAATAATAGTAATAACAACAATGACTATTAGAATTGTAAAGATCTTAAACACTCCCATTGTTTGAAAATTATTGGCATTCATAATGTCATTTAAAAATCTTCACGACAGCCTTTTGAAATGGACACCATTGTTATAGTATTTTATAACATTGTATAGATGAGAAAGCTGGGTTACACAAAGTGACAGGACTCACCACTGGCACATTGTGAATGTTGGAGGCATGAACACATGAACACATGAACACATGATCACATCTGTCTGGCTCTAGACCGTGTAGCTTAGTGAGGACCACTTGGGTGGGAAGTACACAGTCCTTGCCTCAAAGTTTTCTTGCTCTTAAAAAGAGACACAAAGAAGAAACAGTTTATATTCTCCCACTAGATGTCATCACATCTGCGAGTGATAGCTGGAGCCGTGGCAGCCACCTTGTGACCTTGAGGAAGAGGCTGACAGACTGAGGATTGAAGAGCAGCAAGAGGGAAGAATGTGGGTTCTTGAAGATGACACTGAATTAACCAGCCCTGGAGCAACTGCAAGGTCCCTGGGTGGTGCAAATGGTTTGCGCTTGACTACTAACCTAAAGGTTGGTGGTTCAAACCCACCCAGTGACAGTATGTAAGAAAGGCCTGGAAATCTGCTTCCATAAAGATCACCGCTAAGAAAACTCTATGGAACAGTTCTACTTTGTAACATATCGGGTTGCCATGAGTTGGAATCGACTCAATAGCAACTGGGTTTGTGTTTTTTTGGGTTTGGAGCTGTTGAGTCTCTGAATTTCTTGTCCTGCAAGACAATACATTTTCCTTATGTTATAAACCTCCCTGAGTCAGGTTACTGCTACCTAGCACCAAACACCTCCTCTCTGGTTCATGGACTGAGAAGGCAGACCCCTAGAATGTAGACCTATCCAGGTAATCTTCCTGCAGGGGAATTTCCTGACAAGTCTAAGTGCTCAATAAGTAGGGGTCATCATCATGATGAAGATGAAGAAGATGATGATGAAGAAAACGATGGTGATGAAGATGATGGTTAACATACTGATGGTGATGATGAAGGTGATGATGGTGGTGATGATGATTGTGATGGTGAGGATGAGGAAGATGATGATGGTGATACTTGTGCTTTCTTACCCGCTTGGGAAACCTGGCTTTCAGAAGACGTAGGTTTACTATTTCAGATTCTTTTCCCTTCAGGCTCCAACACAGCCATTTTGGGAGAGACAAAGGATGGCAAGGAGTACTGCTCTGGGTTAAGCTCAGAATGCCAGCTCCTGCTCGTCTGAGGATCAGAGTAGCTGCCATGCACTGGATGCGCAGCACAGGCAGGGCTCTGGGCTGAGAGTTTACTACTTTTTCGTTAACACATTTGGTCCTCACTTCCACCCTATGAAGGAGGAACCACCCTATCCACCTTTTATAGATGGAGAACCAAGGCCCAGAGACGTTAAGCAAGTTGTCCCTGATGACACAGGAGTAACTGGTGAAATAGGATTTGAGTTCAGGTCTGACACATTAAGCTGGAGGCTGTGAGGAGACAGGTATGTTCTTCATAGCTGGCAGGAGTGCAAATCACTGTGACCTTTGAAGAAAGCAACGTGCAATGTATGCACAGATTTGGGCCAGAAATCTCTTTGGAAAATTCTACAGAAGAAGAGTTATAGTGTGTAAGGATATATACAAAAAAAAAAACCCAACCCATTGTAGTCGAGTTGATTCCAACTCATAGCAACCCTATAGGACAGAATAGGGCTGCCCCGTACCGTTTCCAAGGCTGTAAATCTTCGGGGAAGCAGACTGCCACATCTTTCTCTTGTGGAGAGGCTGGTGGGTTTGAACTGCTGACCTTTTGGTTAGCAGCCAAGTGCTTAAGCACTGCACCCCAGGGCTCTTCTAAGGATATATGCACAATGATGTTTGTTACAGCATCCTACGATGTGGAAGGAGAAACCAAATATATAAACCAAGCAACCTGGACCCAGCAAAGCCTCCCTCAATGGGGGAAGGAGTAAGGTTGGCTGCTCCTGGCTCAGCCAAGCTCTGGGACATCAAGGCGCCAGTGGAGAAGGAGGACTTAGAGAAGCATCAGGGAGACTGTCCATGAGAGGAGAAAATCAAACTGAGTTACAGAGTAAGGTCTATGATTTAATGCCATTTTGGTTAAAAAAAGAAAAAGAAAAAGAAATGAAACCTCTATTTGGGTATATGTGCTTGTACTTTTTTGTGTGGTGTGGAAGAAAACATGCCAAACTTTTCACACAGAGAGAGTAGAAATAAGTGGGATAGTGTGAGGAGGGCATTAAAAAATATTTCTGTACAAAATACATTGTTAGGTTTTAAACGTATAGAAAAATACATAGATAAAACCAAAAATGACCATGAACCATTTCCTCAGATAACTACTGTTAACATTTATTTAAGTAAATATGATATACAGCAGGCAGAATTCTAAGATGGCCCCTGTGATTCCCACACCCATCCACACCTTTGTGTGATCCTCTCCCCTGGAGTGTGAGTGGAACTTGTGACTTGTTTCTAACCAACAGAATATGACAAAGGGAAAGGGATTTTGCAGATGTAATTGAAGTCCCTAATCAGTTGGTTTTGAGCTAATCGAAAGGGTGATTATTCTAGGTGGGCCTGACTTAGTCCGATGAAAGCCCTGAAAAGAGAGGCTGAGCCCCTCCCTGAAGTCAAAGACTCTATCTTCTTGAAGAAACAAACCACCATAAGTTCCACAGCTGTAAGGACATGAATTCTGCCAACAACCTGAGGGGGCTTACAAAAAATTAAAAAAAAAAAAAAAACAACCCATTGCTGTCGAGTTGATTTTGACTCATAGCAACCCTATAAGACAAAGTAGAACTGCCCCATAGGGTTTCCAAGGAGCGGCTGGTGGATTTGAACTGTCCACCTTTTGGTTAGCAGCCTGAGGTCTTAACCACTGCACCACCAGAGCTCCATGAGAGAACTTAGAAGTGGATTTTTTCCAGTAGAGCCTCAATGAGAACGCAGCTCTGCCAACACCTCAACTGCAGCCTGCTGAGACCTCGAGCAGAGAACTCAGGTAAACCATGCCCAGATTCCTGACCCACAAAAACTGTTTTAAGCCACTAAGCATATGGCAAATTGCTATGTAACAATAGAAAATGATACAATGCCCGTGGCTAGAAAGTTTAAACAGTACAGCAAGGAGTAAAACGCCAAGTCCCGGTTTGTCCTCCCTTGTTCCCCTCAATCTCTGCAGGATCCAATGCCCCTTTCAGAATATCTTTAATCTGCACTGCAGCCTCAATGGGGGGACAATTGTTTTCATGTCTGTGTAAATTACATCTCCCATTACCAACCTATAATATGTTATACACACTGTCTTAAACCTTGCTTTCTCATTTAATAACACAGCCCTTTCTATCAGCTCCCTCAGGCCTCCTGAATTCTCTTTCTTTAATGAAAATGTGTCTGGCCAGGCCTCTTCCTCCTTGATTCGGGAACTTCTCTCTGGAGAAAGGGACCGTGGGGAAGCAATCTTCCCAATTCTTGTTTCCGATGGGTGAAGGTTTGGCAGAACTGCGGACAACTCCGGCTTTCAGGTCTCTGAAAATGACTAGGTCAGCTAATGGCTGCTTAGAGTCTATAAAATTCACAAGGCTGTCAAATTGGTTCCAGACATCGGAGGGGTGAGCCCTGAAAGGGTTGTGGTCTGCAGGCCTGGCCTCTTCTGAAAAGGGAGAAGGGGGAGAGAATGCTCTATGGAGGAGTACAGGGAGGTAGGTCAGTGATCCCAGTTTGTTGTTGGGCTATTTTGGCAATTTAAGTGTGTTTTATTAGATATTTTTTGTTATTAAAGGACTATAGAATTATTTAATAAGTCAAATGATTCAGGTAGTTAAATAAAAAGGCAAGCTAGGAGTTTTCCAAGAAGCCTTGGTGATACAATGGATAAACACTCAGCTGCTAACCAAAAGGCCGATAGTTTGAATTCATCAGCAGCTTTATGGGAGAAAGACCTGGCTATGTGCTCCTGCAAGGATTACAGCCTAGGAAACCTTACGGGGCAGTTCTACTCTGTCACATGGGGTCGCTATGAGTCGGAATCAACTCGAAGACACCTAACAACAACAACAGGAATTTTCTGAGGATGTACTGGCACAAGTACACCAAGGTATATGTGCAGCATCGCTTGTAATCGCCCCCAAGTGGAAATTCTCCCAACGTCCTTCACAAGAGGACCCATTACATAAAGCCTGGTGCACTCACACACTATATAAAGCATGATGCACCTACATGTTACATACAGCATAGTGCGCCACATGTTATATAAAGCATGATGCACACACATGTTATATAAAGTGCGGTGCACACACACGTTGCATAAAGCATGATGCACACACACGTTATATAAAGCACGGTGCACACATATGTTATATAAAGCATGATGCACACACACGTTACATAAAGCGCGGTGCACACACACGTTACATAAAGCATGATGCACACACATACGTTATATAAAGCGTGGTGCACACACAAGTTACATAAAGCATGGTGCACCCACAGGTTCCATAACGCATGGTGTACACACACATTACAGAAAGGGTAGTGTGCCCACATGTTACATAAAGTATGGTGCACCCACACGTTACATAAAGCCTGATGCACCCACACGTTACATAAAGCCTGGTGCACCCACACGTTAGAATACTAGGCAGCTGTTAGTAAAACAGATGTGGTCGTCTAGTGACACAGTGAAATACTACACAGCAACAAGAATGAACAGCTCACAACCGTATATAGCAACATGGATGAATCTCACTAACATGTTGAGTGAAGGAAGCTAGAAACACACATTGTATGATTCCATTTACACAAAAGCAGAAAAACAGGCAAAACTAATCAATGCTGTTGGAAGTCAGGATACTGATTACCGTTTGGGGGGTAGGCTTCTGGGGGCTGGTAACATTCTGTTTCCTGCTTTGGGTGCTCATTACTCGATGTGTTCAGTTGGTATAAATTCATCACAGTGATCTTAAAATATCTGCACTTTCACATAGGTGTAAAAAAAACCCCCAAATCCGTTGCTGTTGAGTCAATTCCGACTCGTAGCTACTTTGTAGGACAGACTAGAACTGCCCCCTCGGGTTTCCAAGGCTGTAAATCTTTACAGGAGCAGACTGCCATATCTTTCTCCTGCGGAGCAGCTGTTGGGTTCAAACCGCCGACCTTTCAGTTAGCAGCGAGCACTTAACCACAGCACCACCAGGGCTCCTTTTTTCTAAAGGTATACCATACTTCAGTTAGAGGTTTGAATCACTTCTTATCATAACAAAATAGAATCCTATTTATAATTCAAAGGTAGTACAGTATTACAAAATGATACACTTAGAAATCCGGGGGAAATGGCTTATGAATGATTCCAAGTCAAAAATAAAATAATTTCACTAACGAAAGAGAATTCAGGAAGCCTGAGGGATCTGACCAGAAGGGGTATAATAGATATATTATTGGAGCCCTGGTGGCACAATGGTTAAAGCGCTCGACTGCTAACTGAAAGGTCGGCGGTTCGAACCCACCAGCTGCTCCTCAGGAGAAAGATGTAACAGTCTGCTTCCGTAAAGATAACAGCCTTGGAAACCCTATGGGGCAGTTTTAATCTGTCCTATAGGGTTGCTGTGAGTTGGAATCAACTTGACGGTAGTAGATTTGGTTTTAAGATGTATTATTCACTGAAAAAAGCAGACCTGTGGCCATCATGTCTGCTGGACGGGCAGGAAGGAGGAGAAAGGAGGAGCAGGAAGAGGCATTCAGGAAGCACAACTTTCCTAGACACAGCTGTCAGCTTACAGCTTATTGGCCAGAAGGTGCCACTCAACACACATGGAGCCCAAAGGAGCCCCTCTGTGTCCTGAGGCCCTGGAATCTTGAGTTTTCATGGACCAGGAGCTCTAACTGTCCAGATATAATTAGCCCTTAGGGGGTTTGCAGGGTGGTCCAAAGGGCTTGCCCAAGTAACCTGGAGGTCTGTACTCACAGCGAGGACAGGAGGCCATCTGTCCCACCCAGGTTAGACCCGCCTAGCCTCCCTAGTCTGGTGGGTGCATGTCCCTCCCCAGCAAAAGACGCACTGTCTCGGGGAGGGACAGCCCCTGCAGCCCGGCCAGCATCCTCCAGCTGCCCCACAGCCTGTTGGGCTTGTGTTCTGGACATTCCTTGCTAATGAGAACTCCCAGAAGCCCAACCCTCTGGCTTTGTGATCTTCATTCTTTGTTCAGAGGAGCAACTTTCTGTCCGAGTCCACCCAGGCCCATCGCATGTTGTGTGGGGTATTCAAGGGAGCACTGCCTCTCTGCAAGTGATTTACGGCCCCTCGCTGGGGGCACATCTGTCTCCAGGAGACCCTGCTCCCGGGCCAGGTATTGCTGGGGTCATGGCCCTGGGAAGGTCACCAGAGGTCAGATAAGGATGATGTTGAGTCTATCAGTGATTCCTCCGGACAGACCTCAGCCTGATAGGGCTTTGCTTGAGGAATTGGTGAGATTTGTCATGGGTCGGTGAGGGCGGGGAGGGGGCACTGCCGGCTGGGGTTGCAGGGTCACCTGCCTCAGTGACTAAGAGCCTCAGGGGTGATAGGAGTGCCCCATTGCTCCTGCCAAGCTGCAGAGGAAGAGGCTGTACAGACCTGACATTCCCCACCAAGCCACCCCTGAGGCAGCACGGGAGGTCTACTGAGGCAGGAGTCAGGTGTCTGAGTCCAAGTCCCTCGGCTCAGAGAGACTCAGTAAATTTAAAAACAGCTGAGAGAATGAACGAGCTTGTTGCAGGACCTTGAGGGGTGCACAGGAAGTGTTTGGGGCTGCCTAGCATACATCCAGGTCCCTGGATGGTGCAAATAGTTTGCGCTCAACTACTAACCCAAAGATTTGGTAGTATGAACCCACCCAGAGGCACCATGGAAAACAGGCCTGTCGATCTGCTTCTGTAAAGATTACAGCCATTGAAAACCCTATAGGGCAGTCCTACTCTGTAACATTTGGGGTCACCATGAGTCAGAATCAACTCCTCGGCAGTGGGTTTGATTTTTTTGTTTAGCATCCATCCCTTTTCTTTTGCTTGGAGGCTCTGGTTTTCCTCTGAGGGGAATTCTTTCTTCCAATGAATAAAGTCCTATGCACTGCTGGTGTCTTACCCTCCCCAAGCCAAAGGATGGGCTGTGACTAACGCTTAGGCAGTGGGCCTTTTCCTCCCTAGAAATGGAATCATGAGCAGGGGAAGGAAGTGATTGGAAGATGTTCATCCAGTGGTGATATCCTGGGGAGTGTTTCTAGGTAGGTATATGGCAGCCCCAGGTCCTGCCCATTTCCAAACTCAGTTCTCCAGTCTTCCAATTCTACACCTAATGTTTCCCCCATACATTCCCTTTCTTTTATGGAACCAGAGTTGAGTTCTGTTGCTTGCAATCCCAGAAAGCCACTCCCTCTTCCCTACCAAAAAGAAAAGTCATGCGTTCCCTTGGCCAAGCCACTCCCATCTCCCTGAGCCTCAGCTTCCTCATCTGTAGAATGGGTGTCATGATTTCTCCTCCAGGGTTTCTGAGAACGAGTGCTTTGTGGCTCACCATCCTTGGTGTGTGTCAGTTAGCATAGAGAGATCATCCTGCTGCTTGCCTGACACCCAGGGCAGGAGGAGAGGGTAGGGAGCAGGAGATGAGGAAGCAGAGAGCAGGCCTTGAGCACAGTCTGATGAGGCCCTCACCTCCCCTTCTCCAGCCTCCTCTGCAGGTAGACACAGAAAGCATAGGGCTTTCC
Organism: Dugong dugon; assembly: GCA_030035585.1. NCBI lineage: Eukaryota > Metazoa > Chordata > Mammalia > Sirenia > Dugongidae > Dugong > Dugong dugon. Next base: position 33,213,189 of record CM057478.1, read on the forward strand.
CATAGTGATTCAGAGTGTGAGCTCTGGGGCCCAACTGCCCAGGTTCAAATCCTGTCTCCATCACTGTTATGGATTGAATTGTGTCCCCCCAAAAATACGTGCTGTAAATCCTAACCCCGATACCTGTGGTTATAATCTCATTTGGGAATGAGTTTTCTTATGATATTAGTGTAGGGTGTGTATTAAGTGAATCTCTTTTGATATATAAAAGAACAGATTGAGCAAGCAAGCAGAGATGGAGGAAGACAGATGCCGTGCCACATGAAGCTCAGCAAGGAGACAAGGAATAGAAGCTGAAAAGAAACAAGGACCTTCCACCAGAGCTGACAGAGACAGCAAGCCTTCCTCTAGTGCTGGTGCCCTGAATTCAGACTTCTAGCTCCCAAACAATGAGAAAATAAATTTCTGTTCACTAAAGCCACTCACCTGTGGTATCTCTGTTATAGCAGCACTAGAGAACTATGACAACCACTTACTACTTACATGACTATGGGCAGCTGGTTTAACTTTGAGTCTAGTTTTTCTGTCTGTAAAATGGGGAGGACAGGGACGACAGCACTTCTCACTGCATGGAGCGGTGGTGCAGATGGATGGGATCACGTTTCGACATCGGCGACAATAGCAAGGGCCGTGATCATTTATGAACCAGAAATGATAGCTGAACAACTGAGGAAGGCCTGGGTGAGCGTACTGGATTTGAATCATGTGCCCCTAAATTCCGTCCACTTGGAACCTTATTTGGAAATAAGGTCTTTGAGATGTAATCAAGTTAAGATGAGGCCACACTGGACTGGGGTGAGCCTTAAATCCAATGTGACTGCTGTCCTTAACAGAGAAGTCACAGAGAGATACACAGAGAGCACGCCCAGAGCTGTGGCTCGGGCTGAGGCTGCTTGGGGGCATGACTTCCCTGGTCCATCCAGCTGGTCTTCTGCACAGGAAAAGTGAGCACCTGTGGCCAGAAAACCACAAGTGACCTCAGAAAGAAGCCTGTGGCTGGATGGACAGCCCTCTTCCTCCGGTCATTCACTCACTCATTCATTCATTTATTCATGTGACAAGTACCCATTGTGCCCCTGCAGTGTGCCACAGGGCCCCAGGCTCTGGCGGAAACACGGATGAGCCTGGCACGAGCCCTGCTCTCCATGGGCTGCCATGATTACCCGACAGTGGGACCAGTGGAAGGAGGGGCTGTTCATGCACTTGGAGGAGGGACAGGGCTGTGGTCAGGTCAGCTGCCCTAGGGGCAGAGTCCCTGGATGCCACGGCGGGCGGGGTGGCAGAGGAGGTGGGTGCCTGGCCTGGAGAGCTCGGGCTGTTCCCTCTCAGCTATGTTTTCTGTTCCTGCATGGCCTGACCTTCTTCATAAGAGACTCACGAAAGTGCTTGAATGAAGAGGCCCTGGGGGGCCGGGCCTAAAATCACCCTGTACGTGGGCCCCCCACCCCCAGACGAAGGCCTAGGAAATGCCGTTTCAGGGACCAGCGGCACAGGCAAGGCCGGTTCCACCGTGCTTCCCACTCCCCCTGCATCCATTCTGCCTGCGCAGTGTGGGCGCTGAATGGGGTAGAATTCTCTCGAACTTCTCATTTTCTCTCTGGCTTAGGCAGCTCTTTTGAAGGGGCTTTCTTAGCCAGTTTTGTTGTGTGACATTTTGTGTTTCTGGGGGGCGTGGGGGAGGGTTAGGTGCTGAAAAACGTACTCTTTGAACGCTTACAAGACAATTATTAAATAGCTCTGTGTCCCCCTGGGGCCCCACACACAATTCTTGGAATTGCCCGCTTTCTCCATTATGTTACAGAAAGTGCAACCCCGGAGGCATTTTCTTCAAAATCAAGATCTGAAACGAACATTATCTTCCTCTCTTATTGTTGGCTTGGGGAGAGGGCCTTGCCCTGCCAAGGACAACATGTCAAGCTTCCAGCAAGTCCCTGAGGTCGGAACCTTCCAGACTGGCTGATTTTGATTTCATCTTAGGAAAAAGTCAGAATGTAGTACCAGGACACAGTGAATATTTTAAGTAACTTCGCATATTAACAACAATGACAAAAAGATCCTGGTTGAAACTCCAGTGAGGGGGAGGGTAGAATGAATAACAACAACAAAAAAACATTCCCCCAAATGCTACACATGTTCTCCATCTTGGTGATTCTTTCTGCTCAAAATATCCCCCATCCCTCTCCACCTGTTGAAATCTTACTTATTCTTCAAAACCCAGATTAGACATCATTGCCTCTGTGGAGCCTTCTCTGATCCATCCAGCCCAAATCAGTCACTCCCTTCTTCGCGGCCACCACCTGTCTGTCTGTGTCTTGCTGTGGTGGCTTGCACGTTGCTGTGATACTAGAAGCTATACCACTGGTATTTCAAATACCGGCAGGGCCACCCATGGGCCACCCAAGGTCGCAGGAGCTTCCAGACTAAGACAGACCAAGAAGAAAGGCCTGGTGATCTCCTTCTGAAAATTACACAAAGAAAACCTCATTGTGACATTCTGACAATGACAGAACATTGTCAGACTTGCTTGCTTTGGACATGACATCAGGAGGGATGAATCACTGGAGGAGGACATCGTGTTCGTGAAGTAGAGGGCCAGTGAGGACAAGGGAGACCCTCGGTGAAATGGATTGGCACGATCGCCACAGCGATGGACTTGAGCATGCCAATGATCGTGTGGGTAACGCAGGACCAGGCAAAGTTTTGTTCTGTTGTACATAAGGTCGCCATGAGTCAGAGCCAAGTCAATGGCAGCTATCTGTCTACGTATCTATCTTTGCAGAATCACACTTGTTTGTTATATAGTCATATGGTGTTTATTATGATTATTTTGGCCTGGTATTATAGTTGATCATGAGCAAACCTGTCTCCCCCACTGGACTGCAAGTTCCCTGGGGCTAAAAGCTATATGTTTGCACATCCTTCCCCAGTGCCTGGTGCATCGCCAGACCCATGTCAGGGGAGCGATATGTATTGTTTCATTAATCAATTAGTTAATTTAAAAACAGTCTCCTCCATAAGTGACAATGCTTCTACTGGCCCCGATGATCAGTATGTGCTGAATGTACATTTTCACTAGTAGATGTGTGCACGTCTTTATGACTTATTAGCCACCAAATGTAAAAAGGGATCTGAGCTGGCTTACCTTTGTAAAGCACACATAAGCCACCAGAATGCAGAATTAAAGACCGATCAGAAAGAATTAAGAGACAGGCAGATCGACTTCCAGGAATCTGGGATGAGTTAGGTGCTGTAATTAAACATAAAATTTTACTCTGAACTTCCTGGCAGCCAAGGCAAAATGGAAATTATTCAAGATCATCAGCGTCTTCCTGTTATTCAGTTCTAGCAGAGCTCTAAGAAGTGGGTCCCTGTTTAAGGGGCAGCGGAGAGTTTGGTGGAAAATGTCTTTCACTTCTATTTTGTTAAAGATACAAAACATCAGTCATGTGTTCAGGGTTGATGAACTTCCAGATCAGAGGTCATCCTAAGGTAAGGGGAACATGGAGACATGGAGGCTGAATGTCCAATGATTCTCATCTAGGATCAGGTCAGAGTTATAATGGTTGCTAGCTGCTGTGACAACGACCCCTCCCAATCTCAGGGCAGCCAAAGGTTGTTTCTTATACTCATGTAAGAGTCATGGGCAGGTGGTCTTGTTTGGTCATTCAGTGGCCCAGGATCCTTCCACCCATGGCTTCACCACCCCCTAGGGCTTGTGGTCCTTGTCCTCCAGTTGGTGGCTGGGAAAAAGGAGAAGGAAGCAGGCATGCCCGTTTCTGAGACACTTTGGCTGGGAAGTGGCACACATCACTGCCACTCCCACATTATCTGGTGAGAACTTGTCACCCCCAGTGACAAGTCTTCATTAAGAAGGAGGGAGTCACAACTATATATCAGAGTCTCTAAGGAAGCACACCCAGAGGTCCTGAGTCATGGCTCCAGATGGGGCGTGGGCATATGTATCTTGAAAGAGCCCCTCAGCTGATTCTTCTGGGCATCTGTCTTAGTTTCTCCCAGAGCTGCCATAACGCAGATACCACCAGTGGGTGGCTTTAAAGAACAGGGACTTATTGCCTCACAGTTTTGGAGGCTACAAGTCCAAATCAGGGCATCGGCTCTAGGGGAGAGTCCCTCCTCATTGGTAGACCCAGGTGTTCCTTGGCATCTCTTTGCTTGTAGACAGGTCCTCACATGGTGTCTGTCTTCCCCCTGTGTGTGTCTGTATCTACTCTGCTCTTTTTATAAGACTCACTCAGAAGGGATTAGGTTTAGGACCCACCCTATGCCGATGTGACCTAATTAACATAACAAAAGAAACCTCTATTTCCAAACAGGGTCATATTTACAGGTACAGGGGTTACGACTTCCACATAACTTTCTTGGGGGGCACCATGTAGTCCATAACTGGACTGAGGGTTCCACCTTCAGGCTGTCCATCTCCCATCAGACATCCTTCTGTCTGCCCAGTGCTCTGGCGATTCCTCATGGACCGGAGGATGAAGACTGGAGGGAAAATCCAAGGAGCTCTGTGAGCCACAGAGACCTGCGAGGGCTGCTGGGCTCGACATTAGAAACCAGAGAGCCAGACGGACTGGGCCCTGCTCTTGAGGTGAGACCCTATATGTAGACTTTACACTTTTGGCTTCCTTGTCCAAGTCTATAAAATAAAGCGTTTGGCCTGGAAAAGTTCCTCAAAATGTAGACCATGAACCACCTGTGACAGAATCACCTGGAACCATTGTTAACAATGCAGATTCCTGGGCTCCAGCCAGACCCCTTGGATAAGAGTCAAGAGAGGTGTGGCCCAGAAACCTGCACTTTAGCAAAGTACCAGGTGATTTCACAGTGTACAGGTCTGTTATACACAGACCTAGAAGAGACTCCAGCTTCAAATGATACATGAGTTACTGCAAATGTAAACACACAGCTTTAGGGCCCAGAGTAGGGGAGTGGATTTGCAGAATCTTACCCTTAAAGCTGCATCCTTGCGGTACAGTTCAGGAGTAGCTTTGTAACTAGGATCCTCGTATAATTTGGTGGTCTCAGCACCCACTTTAGAAAGGGTCTCAGCAAGTCTGTTATAAAGCAAAGAGTACAATCCAGACATTTCAGGCGTTGATGCTGTTCATCATTGGTGCATGATTATGTACTGAAGTAGCTAAATGTCTCTTTGTTGATTTGCCTCTGGGACTGAGCTATGAAATCCTCCATGTGGACATGCTTAAAAAGATGCCCTGATTATGGGGGGAAAGGAAAGAAACCCCTTATTATATCAGAACAGCATTTTCAGCCACCAAGCCAAGCAAGTCTGAGAAGGCACTTTTCAAACACAGACTCATGATTCAGGGAGAGAGAGTTGGTAGTAAACAAAACACACAGAAAACCTGAACCCAATGGACTTGAATTTTCTTTTTCCAGAACAGAAGTTTAGGTTATCCAGTTCATTTCTCTCATTCCTGAATTATGGTTGTTTTGCCCATTCTTAATATTTACTACTTTTTTCTATGCTAGTTGGGGAAAAAAACTGGATTTCCTACCTTTCTAAGTTTAAAAGTATAGGAAGAAATCATAAAGAAAGATGAATGTATTTGACTATGCTAAACTCTTTAAAAACTCATTTAAAAAATCAGAAAGTAAACAACAATTGGGAAATTTTTGCAACATATATGTCGATAGTCTGACATTTCTAATTGGCCTTTAGCTGACTGAGAAGAGACTGGTTCCAATGGAGGACTAACAATAATTAATATTCTCAAATGTAAATTAAACTTGTAAATCAATAAGATAAAGACAATTACCCCAACAAGCAAAGGTAAAGGCTACTCTTAAGAAATTGATAAAGAAGAAATTCAAATGGCCAACTGTTGTTGTTGTTGTTAGATGCCATCGAGTCACTTCCGACTCATAGCAACGCTATGTACAACAGAACAAAACACTGCCCAGTCCTGCGCCATCCTCACAATCGTTGTTATGCAAAATGCCCATCCACAGTGGTAATCAAAAAAAATCAAACTACAAACTGAAACACGGATGTCTTTTTGTTGTTGTTTGTCTTTTTTGCCTGCCAAATTGGCTAAAGAGTTAGAGAAAACTATATGAAATTTTTGAGAAAAGGACTGCTATCATATCTTGCTAGTGGGATTGTAAATTGATACAACTTTTTTGGAGGGCAATTAGACAAAAGGTATCAGATGTCTTAAAAGTGCCTACCTTCTGAGGCAGGCATTATATTTCTAGGAATTGGTTCAAAGGAAGTACTCAGAGATGCTGTAAATATTTACATATATGGATGTTCACCACAGCATTATTTATATTTCTGAAAAAAAGAAGAAGGAAAAAAAATCAAAAAACGAAAAAACAAACCTCTGGCAATCTCCTAAATGTCTAGTAACACAGAGTTGAGTAAATAAAGGATCGGGCATGCCCACAAGAAATACTTTGCATCATGAGAAGTCATGTTCTTAGAAAACATTTCAAGGTATGAGAAATATTTATAATACACAGTTTTAGAACAAGTAGGTTATGTGTTATGATTTTTAAAATTAAGTATTTTACATATTGGCCTAGAAAAAAAATTACTTGAAATGAATCTTTGACCTTCTTTATATGCTCAGGTTGTTTGAAGTGGATGGACTAAGACAGCTGAAAGATCATCACTATATATGATTTTTATTTTATATGTTTTTCTGTGTCAAAAAAAAAAAAAAAAAAGATGTGAAATTATCCAGTCTCCTTCTTTTGTTTGTTTTGCTTTGCTTGATAGTTTGTGAGTTAAGGTGGGCTTTATATACAGACCTGGAATATTTGAGATAAGATGGGGCAAAGAAATTAAGAAATCATTGCTACTTGATGGCTATTTTACAAGCTGAATTGTATCTCCCAAAAAGATATATTGAAGTTCTAACCCCTGGTACCTGTGAATTTGACCTTTTTTTGAAATAGTATTTGCAGATGTAATTACGTAAGTTAAGATGAGGTCATGCTGGCTTAGGGTGGGCCCCACATCCAATGACTTGTGTCCTATAAGAAAATCATATGAAGACACAGAGACAGAGACACACAGGGAGAAGGCCCTGTGATGATGGAGGCAGAGACTGGAGTGATGGGGCCACAAGCCAAGGAACGCCTGGGGCCACCAGAAGCTGGAAGAAGCAGGGGAGAATTCTTCCCTGGAGCCTTTAGAGGGAGAACAGCCCTGCCAACACCCTGATTCCAGACTACCAGCCTCCGGAACTGTGAGAGAATACATTTTGTGTTATTTAAATTGTCCAGTGTGTGGTACTGTGTTACAGTAGTCCCAGGACACTCACACAGAAGGAGATGCAGTACGGCAGTTCTTTCACCTATTTATGTTCCTCTGGGCAGCTTGTCTGGGCTATGGATGCCCAAGAAGAAAGTTTGGCCTGTGTAGTATGGGGCTGAGTGAAAGGCTCTGAGGTACCAGAATCCACAAGGCTGTGCCTAGAATAGCTCAGGCCACAGAGGCCTTTTTTGGTTAATGGATTGGGCTTGTGGTGCCTGCCACTTAAACAGCTTCGCCAGGCCAGGGGGGCCGCAGGGAGCCTGGCTCCTTCCCTCCCTGCCCCTTCTTATCATGATGGATTGCCACTCAGAATGGGATGGAAGCGGAAAAATGCTTTGCTCTCCACGGCTCCGGGCAATCCTTGCTGGTTTTACTCTCAAATCCAGGGTTGTAAACTTTTAAAAATAGGCACAGCGCTGCCAGTCTCGTTAAAGAGGACTCACTGATTTATTGAGATGCACCCTCGTCATCTGTAGATGGTTCTGGAACTTGCTGGAAAGACCCTACTGGTTGTGACTGTCCTAAGTTTTGCTCACAGTTCTCCTTCTATTGCTCCTGGTCTGTTTTCTCCCCTCAATGTGACAGTGGTATCTTTGAGGACTTTTGGGTATCCTGCATGGAAGGCAAACATCTGGTGCCCTACAAATGCTTCCCTGACGGTTTGAGCTGAAGCAGTAACAACCACTCTTTTGAGGCAGCTAAGAGGAGCCAGTTGGATTGGGAGGAAGCAACAGTCCCAAATCATGTTTTTACTGAGAGTATCCGAATGAAAGTCTTCAGTAAAAGAGGATTTAAAAACAAGGGGCGGGGGAATATGGGACATTTGCCACCCTGAGAGTACTGTTGTTAAAAGTATATTTAGCCAATTCTACTTGGATAATGGTGGAAAATAAAACATGCCAGGGGCCCAGCTGACCCCTTTACAACTGAAATCGGATCTGCTAAGCTGAGTGCACATTGTAGAGCAGGCTTCCTTGCTTACTGTTATTGTCTCTGTTCTTACCAAGGCAAGAAAACGTGGAGACGGACAAAATAAAGTAGGTATCGCTTATAACCTCACTTGTTGTTGTAAGGTGCTGTTAAGTCAGTTCTGACTCATAGCTACCCTATGTACAGCAGAACAAAACACTGCCTGGTCTGTGCCATCCTCACTATCATTGCTACGTTTGAACCCATTGTGTCAATCCATCTCGTTGAGGGTTGTCGTAGTTATCTAGTGCTGCTATAACACAAATACCACAAGTGAATGGCTTTAACAAAGAGAAATTTATTCTTTCACAGTCTAGGAGATAGAAGTCCGTATTCAGAGACCCAGCTCCAGGGGAAGGCATTCTCTCTGTTGGCTCTGGAGGATGGTCCTTGTCATCAATCTTCCCCAGTTGAGGAGCTTCTCCGCACAGGGACCCCTGGTCCAAAAGATGTGCTATTCTCCTGGCTCTTGTTTCTTGGTGGTATGAGGTCCCCTTGTCTCTCTGCCGGCTTCTCTCTTTTATATCTCAAAAGAGACTGACTCAAGGTACAGCCTAATCCTGTAGGTTGAGTCCTGCCTCATTAACATAACTGCCTCTAATCCTGCCTCATTAACATCATAGAGGGAGGATTTACAACACATAGGATAATCACATCAGATGACAAACTGGTGGACAGTCACACAGTACTGGGAATCATGGTCTAGCCAAGTTGACATACTTTTTGGGGGATACAATTCAATCCATAACAAGGGTCTTCCTCTTTTTCGCTGGCCCTCTACTTTACCAAGCATGACGTTCTTCTTCAGGGATTGATCCCTCCTGATAAAGTGTCCAAAGTACATGAGATGAAGTCTTGCCATCCTAGCTTCTAAGGAGCATTCTGGCTGTACTTCTTCCAGGACAGATTTGTATGTTCTTCTGGCAGTCTATGGTATATTAAATATTCTTCACCAACACCATAATTCAAAAGGATCAATTCTTCTTCGGTCTTCCTTATTCATTGTCCAGCTTTTGCATGCGTATGAGGCGATTGAAAATACCATGGCTTGGGCCATGTGTACCTTGGTCCTCAAAGTGACATCTTTGCTTTTCAACACTTTAAAGAGGTCTTTTGCAGCAGTTTGCCCAACACAATACGTCATCTGATTTCTTGACTATTACTTCCATGTGCGTTGACTGTGGATTCAAGTAAAATGAAATCCTTGACAATTTTAATTTTTTCCTTATCAATCATGATGTTGCTTATTGGTCCAGTTGTGAAGGTTTTTATTTTCTTTACGTTGAGGTGTAATCCATACTGAAGGCTGTGGTCTTTGATCTTTGTCAGTAAGAGCTTCAAGTCCTCTTTACTTTCAGTAAGCAAGGTTGTGTCATCTGCATGTCACAGGTTGTTAATGAGTCTTCCTCTAATCCTTCTTCATATAGTCCAGTTTCTGTAGCCCTACTACTTACAGGAAATTTAACAAGTATTTCCTGTAAGTAGTGGGGTTATGAATAGCAGCAGAACCCCACTACTTACAGGAAATCTTTGTTAAATTTTTGGTGCAATTCCTTTGAGTTGTTGTTATGCAGATTGTGTGTATACTTAAAAAAAAAAAAAAAAAGCTATGTTCCACATGGCTACTTGTAGCCCTTCCCCCTCATTCAGTATATTATGAACATCTGGTGCAAACAGTTAATGCTGTTGGCTGCTAGCTGAAAGGTTGGAGGTTCAAGTCTACCTAGAAGCACCTCGGAATAGAAAAGCCTGGTGATCTACTTCCAAAAAATCAGCCATTGAAAACCCTGTGAAGCTCATTTCTACTCTGACACACATGAGGTCACTATGAGTTGGAATCATCTAGGTGGCAACTGGTAGTTTCGGGCATTAAATATTTTATGGCATCATTTTAAACAAACAGGTTTCCACTATATGGATATGCCATAATTCATATGATCATCCCCCTACGGTTTCATATTTAGTAAAATGATCTGATTGAGGGCTAATTTTTAGTTCTAGGGGTTCAGGCAGAGGCAGATTCTTTGTCCTATACGTGGAAAGGTCTTTACAATGAGTACATGAATCCACATTTTATGCCGCTTTTCCGTTGTCCTTCTGAGATTAGGTGTGAAAGACAGGGGATGTTTCCTCACCAAAGGGGTGAATTAACATTGTCAGTTCTCACCTTCCCAGGCAGTGTTTGAAGCATGCCGATGGCCCATGGATTCCTTAGTAGCTGGAACATCCTTGTTGATTAGAGGAGGAACAGCATTTCTAACAGTGAGTTCCCATGAGTGCAGCAACAGCAGGAAACAGGGAATGTCCTGGAGAGCTGGCTGGTAGGGCCTACCTCTGATAGACCGTGCCATTTAGGAATTGCATATGGGTGCTACTAATAGAAACCCACCAAACAGTGGCTTAAACACACTTGGTGTTTCATTTTTCTCAGGTATTGAGAAGTCCTAAGGCAGCCACAGACAGCACTGGTTCAGTCAAGACTGTCAGAATTGAGATCTTTTTTATTTTCTTGGATTTTTCTTTACAGTTGCTTCATGGCCTCACTGCCCCATCTCCACCATTGCATCTACGTTTTAGGAAGAAATAAGGGGAAAGTGAAGGGCAAATGGACAGATTCTATCTGAACCTACTGGCAATTCTGCTTCCAACGCATTGTTCCAAATTATGTCATCACATGATCACACCTATCTGCAAGGGAGGCTGGGAAATACAGATTTTTAGATGCCTATTAAAAACATGGCTCTGTTAATAAGAAATAGGAAGAGACTCAACAATAACAACAACAACAAAAAAAAAGGAATAAGAGGAGAATGAATACTAGTTGGGGAACTAACAGTTTCTACTATGTAAGATTATCCGGAGTAGTCTTCTATTGAAAGTGGTCAGACATTCAAAAGGTAGACTGCACAGGCAAAAATAATCCACCAACCCAAAAAGCCAATCACACACTGAGGTTTCAATCACAGCACTGGTGCTTTAGACATTTTCCTATAGATTTCAACTACTTTAGGGGACAGTTTGGTGATCAAACAAAGAAAATCATTTTACCAAGTGGCATTTGCTTAGGGAGATTCTTAGATCAGATGTCCTAGAAGCAGACTCTGAGAAGCGGATTCATGTGTGAGTTATTTATTAAGTAAGAAAGACTTCCCAGGGATGACAGGTTTATAGATCTAATTGCTTCTAGCGGCATTTCTAAAACCCTGTAGGTCTTCAGGTAACCATGGAGCATCTCCTACCCGCGCTGTCACATCCTTTTTGTAGCTAGATAATAAATGGTATATCAAAAAAATAATAAGAGTAGCTCTTCCAGAACTTTTCCTTCTTAGAAACAGGTCGCTCTCTGTTTACACTTAGGGATTCTAAGTAGGGCGATACAAGAAAAATGCAGCTAGGTGGATGGGTAGGCAAACAGGGGTTTTGCTCTCACATAGACCTGGAGTCAGCGCTTCTGTCTCTGTGTCTTTCACTAAGGGGCTACGTGACCATGGACCAGTTACTTTGCCTCATTGTTTTTATGTGTCCTCACAGATGAGTGCCAGAGCTGGAGCAGCCGTTTCTTTCCACCTGCTCCTAGTGCAGTGCTCACTGCATTAGACCAAGACTTTCCCAACTTCAGTACTCTCATATCACGGTCACGATGCTTGTCATATCCAATAAATCTATATTAATATTTTTGTTTAAACCCATTCAATGTTTACTTAAACCAATTTATTTTTAAAATAAATTTTCAATCAATTTTGCAAATGGCACACCAAAAACATTTACCCACGTAGACAGGCAAGTCTGAAAAATAAAGGCATTGAGGACAACACACTGCTGGGTAGTTATGCCTGTGGGAACTCAAGGTCTACTCTCTCCTTGTACAAAGGTGGGAAAGACTGACCAGCAGCAGCCTGCGGACAGGGTGTACGATGGAGGGAAAGGGGAGACACTTTGTAAGGCATCGTCTGGGAATTAGGGCACATACACTCAGCAGCCTCTGCACCTTGGGCTGCCCCCTTTAAGGCCCAAGCATAGGAAAATGTTCTTTCCTCGGACAAATTGTTTCTCCAGACAATTGCACTTCCCTCACCCCTGGGCTTTCCTTCAGAGCTCAGCTCCCCATACTGAAATCCTAAGAAGTGACCTCTGTTTTTTCAGGCCAGAGGCACAAGAATAAAAAGGCCCACCAACAAAACCTGACTTCCCATGGAAAGCGCTTTGCCCAGCCGCTGCCCGTGCTAAAGGACAAGAATGCTGGCATGGTGCCCAGGAGGCTTGTTAGCCTTGTCAGATGGTGGCTGGCTTGGGGACCTCTGAGCCGAGGTTGTGCTGGAGACCGTGTCACCATGACAACCATGAAGAGGAAGGCAGCGGAAGGCTCAGATGGGAGCCTCACACTTGCTGGAATGGTGGATGTGGGGGCTGGCACAGCGACCCCAGAAGACTGAGTGGTAGTATCTACCAAAGCTAAACACGTGCAGACCCTGTGCTCAGCAATTCCACTCCCTGGTATGACCCCAACAGAAATGCGCAGGTGTGTTCATTCAAAAGACATGCGCTTACCCTCATCCACTGCTGGTGGGAATGTAAAATGGTACAGCTACTGTGAAGAACAGTTTGGCGGTTCCTCAGAAAGCTGAACACTGAACTACCACATGACCCAGCAATCCTAGGTATATACCCAGAAGAAGTGAAGGCAGGAATGCAAACAGAAACCTGTACATCAATGTTTGCTGCAGCATTTTTCACAGTGCCCAAAAGGTGGAAACAACTGAAAAGTCCATCAAGAGATAAATGGATAAACAAAATATGGTCTATACACACAATGGGATACTACTCAGTTGTAAAGAGAAGTGAAGTCCTGATGCATGCCACAACATGGATGAACCCTGAAAACATTATGCTGAGTGAAGTAATTCGATAATAAAGGGACAAATACTGTATGATCTCACTTACATGAAATATCTAGAATAGGCAAGTGTTTGGAGACCAGAGTTTATTAGTGGTTACCAGGGGTAGGAGGGAAGGAGAAAGGGAGAGTTTCTGTGTGGGGGGCATTGAGTTCATGTTAATGGTGGTGGAATATTTTGGAAAAGGGTAACGATAATGGTGGCACAACGTAAGAAATGTAATCAGTGTCACTGAATTTTAAATGTGGAAGTTGTTGTGTTGGGGAATGTTTTGGTGCGTATATTTTCACCACAATAATAATAGTAATAAAAAAGACATGCACTAGAATGTTCAGAGCAGCACTATTCATAATAGACCCTAAACTAGAAATAAACCAAAAACTGTCAACAACAGAGCAAATAAATTGTGATATAGTCACTCAATGGGGTTCTGTTCAGCATTCATAAGAATGAATGACCTACAGCTACACGTAACAACATGGATAAATCTCATAAATATTATTACACTGAGGGAAAGAAGCCAGATACAAGAGACTCCATGTTGTGTGATCTCATTTATATAAATTACAAAACAGGCAGAGCTGATCTATGGTGTCAGCCATCGGGGTAGTTCTTATCTTTGCGGGTAGATGATGACTGGAGCCCCCAAAGAATTCCCAAAGGCTGCTTATTGTGTAGACCAGGGCTCTCAAACCCAAATCTCTGTAGGGGCCAGGCAAATAACATGTACGTTTTCTATCCATCATTCTCAGCCACCTTTCCTGGTTCTCAGTTGAGAGCTAGGACCCTCATAGTTCCACTGAGTGGAGTCCTCTGAAATTGGTACAGGAGCGCAAGAGAGGGCCACTGAAGAGAACACCCAAAACAGGCCAGAGTGTCAAGGAAGGCAAAATCCACATGGAGTAAAACCCGAGAGGTGGGGGAAACGTGCTCCGGACAGAAGGGACAGTGCCTGCAAAGATCCTGAGGATGCACAGTGTGTCTGAAGAACACAAGGCGTTCATTGTGGAAAGAAGGGGTCAGAAATGCTGGGAGTGGTGAGACTGCAGAGGTAACTAGGAAACACAGATGGGCCTGCAGTCCGATCTCACTTGCAAACTCACCGACACAGTCACACGTATCCAGGGCAAAGCAGCAGAAGAAAAGGTGCTGAAGTGTTCACAGGGGCCGTCTTTAGGGGGTGCTGGGACAGTGCTCAGAAGAGTCAGGGGATGCTGAGAAGCAGGGAGGGGGACCTCTCTCTGGTTTCCCAGACCACCTCGATCACTGTTCCATGAAGATATATTTCCCTTTGCAGAACGGTTTGGGCTGAGCAATTACAAAAACTTTTAAAGGCTTAGGCAGCAACTCCTTCCAGAACGCTTGCCTTCAGCCCTCCTCGTAAACAGATTGTAAAGGCGCAATCAGAGCAGGGCCCGCTCTGCTGTGATAATCTGAGGTAAGCCAGGCGCTGATTTCTATGCGCCAGTCCAAACAAACATACCTGTAGACCATCAAACTGGAATCTCTTCCATACTTTCTTCGTATGCATTAAGGGACTGCTTTTATTTCTTTTTTGCCCGAGGGGCATAACGTATTTATTTTGCGGGAAAAGAAAAGCCGTGTGCAAGACACTAGGTGAGGAGATGGGAGGGGAGCTATAGGCTGGGCAGGGGTTACTATTCCTTGGCAGACAGGGCTGATTCAGAATTGAGGGCGCATAAGGTCCAGTTCATTTTACTTGTATGTTCAAAACCAACTTATCTAGTGCTTGTTATGTGCCTGGCACTGTTCTGAGAGCTTAGAAATATTAGCTTGGGGACTGTTCCATGGAGTCAGTTCAGGCATCTGTGGTGCCCATTTCTCCCTAAAGGAGAGCTGGGTTTGGTGGACTCTCTACCTTCTCATCCCATCATTTTGGGTCTGGATTTGCCTTCTTAATACGGCTGGTGAAAATGTCTGACTACCACCCTGCCTTTCACCCATCCAAGAAAAACACTGACATTTGCCTGACTCCTCCAATACCTCATCCTCCTCCTTTTCCTTCCCACTCTTCTTCAGATAGCATTCCCGCAATGCTCACGTACAGTACTTCATTGGTCAGTTCCCTATATCCATGACCATCGACATGTATAATTCCTCCCATCAAGGGGGCGGAATAAATTTCCCCACCCTTGATTGTGGGTGAGGAGCCCTGGTGGCGCAGTGATGAAGTGCTCAGGTGCTAACCAAAAAGTCGGTGGTTCAAACCCCCCGGCACTTCCATGGGAAGAAAGACTTGGCAATCTGCTCCCATAAAGATTATAAAAAACCAAACCAAACTCATTGCCATCTGGCTGATTCTGCCTCATAGCAACCCTATAGGACAGAGTAGAACTGCCCCTTAGGGTTTCCAAGGCTGTAATCTTTACAGAAGCAGATCTCCACATCTTTCTCCCGCAGAGAGGCTGGTGGATCCCAATCACCAATGTTTCAGTTAGCAGCCAAGTGCTTAACCACTGTGCCACCAGGGCCCCCTCTATAAAGATTGTTGTTGTTAGTTGCTGTCAAGTTGGTTCTGACTCATAGCGACCCTACGTAACAGAACGACGAAACACTGCCCAGTCCTGCACCATCCTCACAGTTGTTGCTATGTTTGAGCCCATTGTTGCTGCCACTGTATCAGTCCATCTCCTTGAGAGTCTTCCTCTTTTTCGTTGACCCTCTGCTTTACCAAGCAAGATGTCCTTCTCCAGGGACTCGTCCCTCCTGATAACATGTCCAAAGTATGTTAGACGCAGTCTCACCATCCTTGCTCCTAAGGAGCATTCTGGCTGTACTTCTACTAAGGACAGATTTGTTCGTTTTTCTGGCAGTCCACAGAATAGTCAATATTTTTTTGCCAGCACCATAATTCAAAGGCATCAATTCTTCAGTCTTCTTTCTAAATTGTCCAGCTTTTGCTTGTATATGAGGTGATTGAAAATACTGTGGCTTGAGTCAGGCTCACCTTAGTCCTCAAAGCGACATGTTTGCTTTTAAACACTTTAAAGAGGTCTTTTGCAACAGAGTTGCCAGATAAAATATGTCTTTGATTTCTTGACTGCTTCCATGGGCATTGATGATGCATCCAAGAAAAAGGAAATCCTTGACAACTTCAACTTTTTCTCCATTTATCATGATGTTGCTTATTGGTCCAGTTGTGTCGATTTTTGTTTTCTTTACGTTGAGGTGTAATCCATACTGAAGGCTGTTGTCTTTGATCTTCATCAGTAAGTGCTTCAAGTCCTCTTCACTTTCAGCAAGCAAGGCATCTGCATATCTCAGGCTGTTAATGAGTCTTCCTCCAACCCTGATTCATGTTCTTCATATAGTCCAGCTTCTGAGATTATTTGCTCAGTATACGGACTGAGTATGGTGAAAGGATACAGCCCTGATGCACGCCTTTCCTGATTTTCAACCACGAAGGATCCCCTTGTTCTGTTTGAATGACTGCTTCTTGGTGTATGTACACGTTCCACATGAGCAAAATTAAGTGTTCTGGAATTCCCATTCTTCGCAATGTTATCCATAATTTGTTATGATCCACACAGTTGAATGCCTTTCCATAATCAATAAAACACAGGTAAATATCTTTCTGGCATTCTCTGAGTTCAGCCAAGATCCATCTGATATCAGCAATGATATCCCTCATTCCACGTCCTCTTCTGAATCTGGCTTGAATTTCTTGCAGTTCCCTGTTGATGTACTGCTGCAAGTATTTTTGAACTATCTCCAGCAAAATTTTACCTGCGTGCGATATTAATGATGATATGGTTCGGTAATTTATGCATTCTGTTGGATCACCTTTCTTTGTAATAGGCACATATATGGACCTCTTCCAGTCGGTTGGCCAGGTAGCTGTCTTCCAAATTTCTTTGTATAGACGAGTGAGTACTTCCAGCTTTGCATCCGTTTGTTGAAACATCTCAATTGGTATTCCATCAGTTTCTGGAACCTTGCTTTTTGCCAATGCCTTCAGTGCAGTTTGGACTTCTTCCTTCAGTACCATCGGTTCTTGATCATATACTACCTCCTGAAATGGTTGACTGTCAACCAATTCTGTTTGGTACAGTGACTCTGTATTCCTTCCATATTCTTTTGATGCTTCCCTCATCGTTCAATATTTTGCCCATAAAACGAAACCAAACCAGTTGCTGTTGAGTCGATTTCGACTCATAGTGACCCTATAGGACAGAGAAGAAATCCCCTATAAGGTTTCCAAGGAATGGCTGGTGGATTTGAACTGCCAACCTTTTGGTTAGTAGCTGAGCTCTTAACCACTGCACCACCAAACTGCAACTTGAAGCTTGAATTTTTTCTTCAGTTCTTTCAGCTTAAGAAATGCCAAGCGTTTTCTTCCCTTTTGGTTTTCCAACTCCAGGTCTTTGCACATTTCATTATAATACTTTGTCTTCTCGAGCTGCCCTTTGAAATCTTTTCAGCTCTTTTGTTTCATTACTGCATCCATTCACTTTAGCTGTTCTATGTTGAAGAGCAAGTTTCAGAGTCTCTTCTGACATCCATCTTAGTATTTTCTTTCTTTCCTGTCTTTTTAATGACCTTTTGCTTTCTTCATGTAGGATGTCCTTGATGTCATCCCACAACTTGTCTGGTCTTTGGTCGTTAGTGTTCAATGCAGCAAATCTATTCTTGAGGTGGTCTCTAAGTTCAGATGGGATATACTCAAGGTTATACTTTGGCTCTCATGGATTTGGTTTAATTTTCGTCAGCTTCAACCTGCACTTGTATAGGAGCAACTGATGTTTTATTCTGCAGTCAGCCCCTGGCCTTGTTCTCTCTGATGATATTGAGCTTCTCCATCGTCTCTTTCCACAGATGTAGTCAATTTGATTCTTGCATATTTCATCTGGTGAGGTCCATGTTTATAGTTAGCATTTATGTTGTTGAAAAAAGGTATTTGCAATGAATAGGTCGTTGGTCTTGCAAAATTCTGTCATTCGATCTCTGGCGTTGTTTCTATTACCAAGGCCACATTTTCCAACTACTGATTCTTTTTCCAGCTTTCACATTCCAATCACCAATAATTATCAATGCATCTTGACTGCATGTTTGATCTATTTCAGACTGCATAAGCTGGTAAATATCTTCAATTGCTTCATCTTTGGCATTAGTGGTTGGTGCATAAATTTGAATAATAGTCGTATTAACTGGCCTTCCTTGTAGGCATATGGATATTATCCTATCACTGACAACGTTGTACTTTAGGATAGGTCTTGAAATGTTCTTTTTGATAATGAATGTGACGCCTTTCCTCTTCAATTTGTCCTTCCTAGGATAGTAGATCATATGATTGTCTGATTCAAAATGGCCAATACCAGTCCATTTCAGCTCACTAATGCCTAGGAAATCGATCTTTATGTGTTCCATTTCATTGTTGACAACTTCCAATTTTCCTAGATTCATACTTCCTAGATTTAATGTTTCGAGATTAATGGATGTTTGCATCTATTTCTTCTCATTTTGCGTCGTGCCACATCAGTAAATGAAGGTCTTGAAAGCTTTACTTCATCCACATCGTTAAAGTCGACTTTACTTTGAGGAGGCAGCTCTTCCCCAGTTGTATTTTGAGTGCCTTCCAACCTTATGGGCTCATCTTCTGGTACTGTATCAGACAATGTTCTGCTGCTATTCATAAGGTTTTCACTGGCCAGTTGTTTTAGAAGTAGATTGACATGTGCTTCTTCCTGGTCTTAGTCTGGAAGCTCCACTGAAACCTGCCCACCATGGGTGACCCTGCTGGTATTTGAAATATTGGTAGCGTAGCTCCCAGCATCACAGCAACATGCAAGCCACCACAGTATGACAAACAGATAGACAAATGGTGGCTGTAAAGATTACAGCCTAGGAAACCCTATGGTGCAGTTCTACTCTGTTACAGGGGGTTGCTATGAGTTAGAATTGACTTGATTTGCAATGGTTTTTTGACTGTGGGTTTGGCCATGTGACCTGCTTTGGTCAACAGCATTAGGTGGATGTGGTAATACCCCAGGTCTGAGCCCAGGATGTAAGTGCCCTTGTATGCTACTGCCTTGCACTTCTGCCATCACTGTGATAGAAGCGTGCCCAGTATAGCCCACTGGTACTGGGAGGAATGTGCCCAGGCTAGCCCACTAGTCCTGGGAGGAGGATGGGAAACACAGGGAGCAGAGCCATCCCAGCTGAGCCCAGCCTGGATCAGCCAAATCTAAATCAACCTCCAACTTGTGAGCTAAATAAATGCTTCTTATTGCATTTCTTATGGTATGCTGCTAATATTTTTGTGGTTGTTTGTTACGTAGCATTTTGTGGGCTGTAGGTAACTGCTACCACGTTCCTTGTAGAAAATTTGAAAAATATAGATGAGTATAAAAAACAAAGTCATCTGTAGTCTCACCACCCAGAGATGGCTCCTGTTAACACTTCAGTATATTTTCTTCTGCTGTTTTGCCCTGGGTGTGTGTGAAATGTGTCTGTGAATTTGCAAGGTTAGAT
Source organism: Dugong dugon (assembly GCA_030035585.1). Taxonomy (NCBI): domain Eukaryota; kingdom Metazoa; phylum Chordata; class Mammalia; order Sirenia; family Dugongidae; genus Dugong; species Dugong dugon. The sequence goes on from CM057478.1 coordinate 33,232,848, forward strand.
CAGACTGCAGGCACATCTGTGTATCCTGGTTACCTCTTCAGTCTCAGCACCCCTCCGCCCTGAATTTCTGTCCCCTTCTTTCCACAAGGAATGCCTTGTGTTCTTCAGATGCACTGGGCATCCTCAGGACCCCTGCACGTGCTTTCCTTCTGCCTGGAACATTTTCCCTTTCTTCTTCAGCTTAGCTAACTCCTAACCATCTCTTAGGTTTTATTCCACTTAAATATTGCTCTCCCTCATCCTCCATAACAAATGGGCATGATTGTGTTCTAATAAAACTTTATTTACAAAAACAGGTGGTGGGACAGATTTGGCCCACAGATTGTAGTTTGTTGAGCCTTGTTCTAGACAGAATATCGGCAAACCACTAAAATAATGGTGTATGAGCAATCTAAATGTCCACCTGGGGCGTGACTAAATATCCTATGGCACAGCCATGCAGTCTAAGCTGTAGAGCTGTCTTGGTTTGGGTTCCCCCAGCAGCAGATTTTGACATAAGGATTTGAGTGCAAGGAGTTTATTTGGGAGGTGACCCCAGGAAACACCAGTAAGGAAGTGGGATGGGGACAAGGAGGCAGACAATAAAAGTAGTATTATCAAGTAAGTTAGCATTGCAGGCAACTGGGGCTCAATCCCACTGGGGAACTCTGGGAGACAGTGTGGAGCACACCTCAGAATTCTCTCACCAAAGGGCAGTGGAGAGTCAGGGATTTATCCGTTAAGTCTCTTCTTTTGTTGAATTCTGTTTCGGGGGTGGGGGGTGTTAACTCCAGTGATTCTGCTTGCCTTGCGTGTGGACAAGCACATTACCAGAAAAGGGAGCCACAGGCAGAGAGACACAAGTATTGCCAGCTTGCAGCCTTAGGTGTGGAGAAGCAAATACCTAGGGGTGTAGGTGGGGTCCCTATGGTGTCTGCTTGGGGAGTTATCCACATGTCCTGATAGAAAAGATGTCCACCAGGAACACTGTCAGCAAGAGAAAAAGGAAGCTGCAGAACAAACATGTGACGTGACACCGTTTCTGTTTAAATGAATAATACATGGGTATGTTTGTATACGAACAGAAGAAAGGATGAAAGGAAGGACACGTCCAGTGCTGTTTAAGAGGCAGTGCACAACTGGGGGAAGAATAATGTGGAGAGATGTTCTCTTTTTACTCTACTCACTTCTCTACTGTTTGAATTGTTATACAGAATATGTATTGTCCTTGTAGTTTAAAATCAATAAAAATGTACAAATGATGCTATAGGGAGAAAAAACAGCAATGACCTGGTCCCACGTTTATACCTATATCATGTCTCTATATATCTAATCTATATCTATATCATATCCTATCTATAGCATATCTATAGATATACCATATCTATACCTATACCCATGTCCATATGTATATCTAATCTGATCTAGAGCTTATCTATAAAATATCTATAGCTATATGTACATTTATATCTATTAAAAAAAAAACAGTGGCTGTCAAGTCGTTTCTAACTCATGACAACCCCATGTGTGCAGAGTAGAACTGGCTTCACAGGGTTTTCAATGGCTATGACCTTTTGGAAGTAGATTGCCAGGACTTTCTTCTGAGGCACCTCTGGGTGGATCGGAACTGCCAAGCTTTCAGTTAGTAGCCTAGCACTTAATCGTTTGTGCTACCCAGGGACTTCATGTGTATGTATGTGTGTGTATATATACACACACATGTATATATATAGATAGATATACACACATGTATATCTATATATATATACACACATGTATATCTATATCTATACCTATATATATGTATATAGGTATACACGTACATAGATCAAGAGGCAGTCATTTGAACAGAACAAGGGGATACTACGTGGTTTAAAGTCAGGAAATGTGCGTGTCAGGGTTGTATCCTTTCGCCCACACTTATTCAGTCTGTATGCTGAGCACATAATCCAAGAAGCTGGACTATATGAAGAAGAACGGGGCATCAGAATTGGAGGAAGACCCGTTAACAACCCGCAATATGCAGATGACACAACCTTGCTTGCTGAAAGTGAAGAGAACTTGAAGCACTTATTGATGAAGATCAAAGACTACAGCTTTCAGTATGGATTACACCTCAACATAAAGAAACAAAAATCTGCACAACTGGACTGATAAGCAACATCATGAAAAGTGGAGAAAAGATTGAAGTTGTTAAGGATTTCATTTTACTTGGAATCAACACCACAATCAACACCCATGGAAGCAGCAGTCAAGAAATCAAACTATGCATTGGGCAAATCTGCTGCAAAAAACCTCTTTAAAGTGTTGAAAAGCAAAGATGTCACCTTGAAAACTAAGGTGAGCCTGACCCAAGTCATGGTGTTTTCAATCACCTCATATGCGTGCGAAAGCTGGACAAGGAATAAGGAAAACTGAAGAAGAGTTGATGCCTTTGAATTATGGTATTGGTGAAGAATACTGAATACACCATGAACTGCCAAAAGAACGAACAAATCTGTCTTGGAAGAAGTACAGCCAGAATGCTCCTTAGAAGCAAGGATGTTGAGATTACGTCTCACATACTTTGAACATGTGATCAGGAGGGACCAGTCCCTGGAGAAGGACATTGTGCTTGACAAAGTAGAGGGTCAGTGAAAAAGAGGAAGACCCTCACAGAGACGGATTGAAACAGTGACTGCGACAATGGGCTCAAGCATAATGATTGTGAAGATGGCACAGGACCGGGCAGTGTTGTGTTCTGTTGTACATACGGTCGCTATGAGTCAGAACCGAGTTGACGGCACCTAATAACAACAATAACATATATATGTATAGCTATACCTATATCTATATGTTATCTATACCTATATGTGTATATCTATCTATCTATGTACATCTTTACGTACATCTACATGTATATCTACATCTATATGTATATCTATATGTGTGTCTATATGTACATCTATACATACATCTATGTGTGTACCTATATTTGGAGTCCCAGATAAAAGGAGCAAGGTCTGCCCTGGAAGGGGACAGGAAAGAGGAACCTGAGGCTGCAGAGCAAGAGGAGGTGCTGGAGAAGAACGGGAAGGGGGAGTGGAGGGGGAAAGCCCGAAGCAACCTTCCACCTGCTTTCCTCACTCAGGTGCCCACCCAGATGATCAGCATCTCCTGAGTGCCTCCCTGTGCCAGGCCTCCTTTCTGCACCTGGAATACCCAAGAATTATCTGGCTTCAGGGCCTTTGCACTTGCTGCTCCCTCTGTCTGGGATGTGCTCTCCATTCATAACTTGGCTGGCTCCTTCTCATCCTTCAGTTCCAGCTCAATTGTCACCTTTTCAGCAAGGCTGTCCCTGCCTGCCTGGCCATCCTACCCTCCTCCCCACACACACTGATTATGTCTATTGCACACCCTGTTCATTGCCCTCTGAAATACTAGGGTCTATATTTTGCTTTCTCTGATATTATCTGTCTCCTCACCAGAACGTAAGCTCCTGTGAGGGGAAAGACCTGGCCTCCCCACCAGAATACAAGCCCCTGTGAGGGTAAAGACCTGGCATCTCGCTCACAGCTGTGTCCCCAGCACCAAGGATGTAGCAGATATTCAACAAAGGTTACTTCCTTTCATGGCCCCTACTCTCCCACGGGTGACGTGGGACTTGAGGGAACTATTGGGGTCTAAACCGTGTAAAAGAAAAAGACGTTGAGGTGGGTGAGCTGGCCGCGTGTTGCACTTCCTGCCCAAGTTCAAAGTCAGCCCTGCCCATGGACTGCCATTACAAGCTTAGATTGTTCCAGAACCCTGCTGCAAAGTGTTCAAAAGGCTCTGGGCTGCTACCAGGAAATAGCTCAGGAAGGTCTCCGCTAAACACCAAGAAACTAAGATGCAATCAGCTGGGCTGGAATTCAGGAAAGGGCTTGCTCTGGAGTTTGAAAAGGAAAGAACACGTTACAGGAGGATTCGAATCTCCCCACTTACCCTTTTCTTCTTCATCTGTTGGGCAGGCCAAACCCACTTCTCCTGTCCTGCAGCCCTGTCCTGCCATTAAAAGGAGGAAGTGGGGAGCCCCCGCCTAGGGAGAGACGCATCTCCGTGGCTCGAGCTGGGATCTTGCTCCATGTACACAAGAATATTCTGTGATTGCTATTTCCTCCTGCTTGTTGGCATCAACCCATAATCTTTCAGTTGTGGTCTTGAAAGCCAAACATGAACCAGTATTTTCCATTATGGTTGTAATTTTGGCTTGTAATTTTATCACTCGAATCTAAATCCACTTCAGAAATGCCATAAACTAATTGTCACTGAATAAACTGAAACTTTTGAGGAGTTTATAAAAGTGATTTAATGAAAACACACACACACACACACACAGAGGAAAATAGAAAACAAATGTTGCCCACAGAATTGTTGGCAAAAAGGTCAAAAATCTCTGTTGCTTTTGAAAGCCTCCCCTGGTCTCCACATGAGCCCTGACCACCGGGCCACACAGCAAAGCCACCGGGCTTGTGTTTGTGTTGGAAGTCCGTGGACTTGATTTCATATTTGTCCCAGGGAAGCTGGTAGGGGGAATGCTGGGGGAGAGGGCAGGGGTAGGGTCAGCTGAAAATAAACGACTACAAATCAGATTAAGTCTTTCTCCGGCACAACGAACCTCCTCTCCTTGATTAATAATAATAATAACAACAGCGTGAATGCGAGGTTAAGTAAACGTGAATTAATTACTAAGCTCTGACCGTTTTCACAGTTTCTGAAGCTAAACACATCAGCGCTGCTTGTCAGTTTATGTTAGGCAATAATTAGAGTGACTACTGGTTAGCTGTTTCGCTTAATTCATATTAAGAAACAATATACAAGGGGTATAAAGTGATCACTGCTGTTTATGCTGAGGAGAAGGGTTCTAAAATCAGCTAACAGGGAGTGGGACGGGCAGGGCGGGGGTTGTTCACGGGCTTCTGCTAACCGTGTATGAATGGAAATCTTTGGAGATGCTTCTAAAGGTAGAACAATGCACAACCCGTCAACAGCATCGCCAGCGTGGACAGGGAGGCGCAAACAGCGCACTGCTTGTTGACAAGCGAGCATCTGCTTCGTCGAAAGGACTGGATTTGGGATCTGGGATCTGTTGAACTCCTGCCAGGGGGATGTAGCTGGGACCCATAAGGGCAGGATTCTAGCATTATCCTATCCATGACTGTTGGGGTCGGGTGGGGCTGGCTGTGAGCTTCCAGATTGGCCGAGGGAAGTGGGATAAGAGTGGTTTACCTCCCACCACTGTCCCGGAGAAACCAAAACCGAAGAACCTCTTGTGCTCAAATCCCCAAAATCTTGGGTTTTTTCTGAAAATGCAGACACAAAGTTATCAAAGAATTAGCTGGAGTTCCAGGGCCCATGACCTTCCAAATTTTAGGGTAAAAACACCTGCCAAAAGTACAGATGTTTTCTTTACTGTAAGCCTCAGCTGAAAGGGAAGCAAGAAGTGAGACTTGTTTTCTCACCAGTGGTTCTCAGAGTGAGGTCCATGGGCCAGCAGCATCAGCATCACCTGGGAACATGTCAGAAATGCAAATTCTCAGGCCCCACCCCAGACCTGCTAAATCAGAGCCTCTGGGGTGGGGCTGGCTGCTGTAACAGGCCCCCAGGGGATACTGGTGCAGGCTCTCAATGACCAGACTTGTTCTCCAGGGCTTCCCTCTGGGAAGCCTTGAGCATCTCTGAGATGACTGACCTGCTGAGTCTTTGCCAAATCCTTACTCTCTCTGATCTTCAGTGTTCAATTCCACAAAACGGGCACACATAAAATGGGTCCACCCTCTCAGGCTTCATGGTGAGGAGTAAATGAGACCTCCAAAAGATGTGAGCCTTGCGTGCACAGAGCAGGAGGCTGGCAGGTTCTGGAAACAGCAGTTGAAGCGATGTGCACTCTTCACGCTCTCTACAGGACAAGCTGCCACTGGGTCACCCAGAGCTTGGCCTTCTAATGCCACTGGTTATCCCTTCTCTGCCCAGAACGGGGACTACTTTGCGGCCCAGCTCCTGTTCCCTTCACCACAATTTGCCTCCACACTTCCCTGGCTCTGCCAGTGCAAGGCTCAATGCACAGAAGTTGGGGTGAATCCCAGCTCTGTCCCTTTTCTAGCCAAGGGGTTCCAGAGAAGCTGCTTCCCTGTTCGGAGATGCAACTGTTCATCTGTAAAGTGAGGTGAGAACGTCTAACTCCTTGGGTTACAACAAGAATCAAACGAGAGCCAGCATGCAGCTCAGCACTGGGATGGTGGGTATCTGCAGACAGCACTTGTTAGCTATCATTGACCAGTGATGCCTTGGTGTGGCTACCCATGCAAGTTGCGAAGGCCTCTGCAGCACCCACCATCTGTACACTTTTTACGGCCTGAGTTGCTCAAGGGTCCCTCTGTTTTAAAAGAACTGTCATTTCCACTCTTCTTCCTGTTGCCTAGTAATCGGGTAGCAGTGGACGGGTGCACCTGCCACAGCATCATCCATTCTAATCTCTTGATGGATCCCATTTGTGGTTTCCTGCAAGAAGTGAACCTGAAGGACTAAGCAGCCTTCCTGTTCTTCCTCCACCCTCCCTCAGGATCGGAGCTGGAAAGTGCCTCGAGAATAGCATTGTCTGACAGAACTTTCTAAAAGGATGGAATATTCTAGATCTGTGCCATCCAGTAGGGTAGCTTCTAGCCATATGTGGCTGTTGAACACTTGAAATGTGGCTGATGTGACTGAGGAACTGCATTTTAAATTACATTTAATTTAAATAGCCATGTGTGGTTAGTGGCTTCCATGTTGGAGAGGGCAGCCTTACAGAGTATTTGTTGTTTTCCATTCCCTGAGGCCCTAAAGGTTCAACCAGGGTGACTTTGGGGTTGCACCTTGGAGGTAGAGACAAGGAAGGACTCAGGCAGGGTTCTATCCCCCCACCTTCAACAGAACACTTCGTTCTTATCCATGTGTGTTTTACTTAAAGGAAGCTTTAAAAGGACAAAAAGAAAAAGTGTTTTAATCTACCAACTCAGTTGAACCCTCAATGAACAGATGAAAAACAGAACGCTAAAGTAGCTTGTCCAGAGTCAGGAGGCGGAAGGAACCCAGGGCTGCCCCACCAGCCTGCACAGTCCACCTCATTAAGTGGGAGAAAAACAAACCTCTAAATATATTGAAGTCCCTCTGGGAAGGTGGGATGTCTGGACACTCTGGTGAGGGCTGCTGGGGGAGAGTGGGTCTTTGCAGGGCATACTGTCAGGAATGACAGCTGTGCAGGTCTCAAAGCTCCCTCTCACTGGCAGTGGCTGTGGGGAGATTCCAGGTGGAGGAAGGGGGAAACTGAGGAAAATGGAATGGCACTATGACACTCTCCCTGCCCAGTGCTGCTGTCTGAGACGACCCGTGAGCCTGTGTTCTTCTCAAGGACCAGGGAGGCCAGTGAGCCTCTGAGAGCACTAAGGACACAAGCACCCACAGCTGAGACTCTCTGAGGGACCACGGTCTTGGGGGACTTCTAGTTCAATTGGCATAAGATGGTTTATAAAGAAATATTCTACATCCTACTTTGGTGAGTAGCATTTGAGATCTTAAAAGCTTGTAAGCTGCCATCTAAGATACTCTACTGGTCCCACCTCATCTGGAGCAAGGGAAAATGAAGAAAACCAAGGACACAAGGGAAAGATTAGTCCAAAGGACTGATGGACCACGACTACCACGTCTCCACCAGACTGAGTCCAGCACAATGGTGCCTGGCTACTACCACTGACTGTTCTGAAAGGGATCACAATAGAGGGTCCCAGACAAAGCTGGAGAAAAATGTAGATTAAAATTCAAACTCACAAAAAAAAAGACCAGACTTACTGACCTGACAGAGACTGGAGAAACCCCGAGAGTATGGCCCCCAGACACCCTTTTAACTCAGTACTGAAGCCACTGCTGAGGTTCACCCTTCAGCCAAAGATTAGACAGGTCTATAAAACAAACAATAATACACATAGCTCAACCACATATACGAGACTAAATGGGCACACTAGTCCAGGTGCAAGGACAAGAAGGCAGGAGGGGGCAGGAAAGCTAGACGAATGGAAACGGGGAACCCAGAGTCAAGAAGGGGAGAACGTTGACACATTGTGGGGTTAGCAACCAATGTCACAAAACAATATGTGTATTAATTGTTTAATGAGAAACTAATTCACTCTGTAAACATCTAAAGCACGGTAAAAAATTTAGATTTGGTTGGCAGGTAGGAGGCACTTATATATTTAAACATTGATAGTCATCATTATTTCTGCTGCCCCCAGAATGCTGATGGAGATGCTTTATGAAGGGGGTAGGGAGAAAGAGGGAAAGAGAAAGAGAAAAAGAGAGAGAGAACTTCTATTATTCATCTATGGCTGGATCTTTCTAGAATTGTTGTAAGTAGGGTATAGATAGCCCATGTGATCTCATTTATATGATGAACTTGATGAAACAGGTCTTTAAAATTAGCGAGTACCAGGTAAACGTAACCTCACCCTAGTGAGCACAACCTCTAAGCATTTGTGGAGAGTCTGGAACATCTCTGCAGCCCCAAAGTTCTGACCGACTGGACCATGTGTTGCCCATTAAAATCCAGGACACAGGGTCTCCTTACAAGTCACCTCGTACATTTCCAAAGAGCTAGCTCATCTTCCAAACACTCTAGTCCTCCACTTCACACAGGACCCGCCCCCGGTGCCGTGCGGAGCAGCCTGAGGCAGCACGGCCTTGCCTCAGCAGGCTGTGCCCAAGCAGGCTCAGTAGCATAAACTGGAATCGACCAACTCCTGGGTTCCACCTCTTAGTGACCAGGTGTTTTTAATAACACAAGGCCTCCAGTTCTGGTTGGCACAAACGCACAAGGCCTCCGGTTCTGGTTGGCACAAACGCGGGGTGGGGGGAGGAGAAGTACAGGGAGGGGAGAAAGAAGGGGACTTTGCCCTTTAAATTCTTACCTCTCTAATACCAGTGGGGAAACCCTGGTGGCGTAGTGGTTAAGAGCTACAGCTGCTGACCAAAAGTCAGCAGTTCAAATCTACCAGCCGCTCCTTGGAAGCTCTATGGGGCAGTTCTACTCTGTCCTATAGGCTCTCTATGAGTCAGAATCGACTCGAAGGCAGTGGGTTTGGGTTTTCGGTTGTTTTAATAGTGGTGGGTGTGGTGGCTGATGGGTGAAATTCCCGCAGAAGCCCTCTCTTAGAGACTCATTTCCCCTGGAACTAGGGGCATGTTCTTCCAGGCAGCAGCTCTCTCTCTTACACTACCTCTCATTTTTCCCTTCCCTTTCCTTCTGCTCGGAAGAATGTTCTGGGTGGCCGCCTAGAGAGAGACCCCAGGCTGGACACCGCATCCAGTGTCTGTGTTTATGAAGGAGCTGAGAATCTAGCTCTTGGAGGAGACGGAGAACAGGATTTCATTTTTCTGTGGAATCCGTCTTTGAGTCTGGGACCGTTAGAAACATACTCCTTTTAGCTAAGGTCAGCAGAGGCCTCCTTGCTTCCCCACGGTTTCCCTGGGTGAAGCAGGTTCCCAGGACATGGTACTAAACCTGAGACAGTCCGGGCAAGCCAGGACACAGTGGTCACCATTGTCCACAGTCCCAGTCTCGGGCATCTGGGGCTTTTCCTCTGGCCCGAAACAACCCGCTGCAGCCCCTCCCAGCCTGGTTGTCACCCGAGCCCCTGTCTGCTTAGACCCCTCTGAGAGGCTATCTGGTGTTTAAAGACAGCATCTGATCTTATCACCTTCTTTCCTGGCAAGCCTGGCTCCCCCAAAATAACTTTTCTCTGCAAATAAAATAATGCAATTGATGTCCTGACTGCCTAATGCCCTCTCGGGTGATCTCAGCTCTAATGATTTAATGGGGTCCTCAGCCTGCTAATTACCCAGAGCGTTTGTGAAGTCAAAGGCACTGGGTTCAAAAGGAAGCACGCTGAGTGGATCAGGACCTTGTGTCAGGAGATGGGTCACACATCTTGTCTTGTTTGCCTTTTTCTCTTTCTGTGTTTGCATCCAGAAAGGCTCTGTTACCCCACCCCACCCCTTCCCGGGGCAGGAAAAGTGCATGCCACTCGCGAGTGTCCTGAGACATTGACGTCACCAAAGAAGTTTCTTTTTCTGGCTCGCTCTCTGGCATCGCCCGGCGGTGAGGCTCCAGGAAAGTCGTAAAACCCCACTTGAACGGCGCTGCAGCAACGGGCCCGTCCCATCAAAACACGCTTTTGCTTTTTGTCTTGTAACGTCAAAATGAACTTGGGCAGGGAAACTGAAGCTGCCGGCTTCCCGCTGATCTTGGCTTTCTGCATTTATGGGTGGACTGAGCAAGGCAGCCAGCGCAGGGCTGCTGCGATCTTCCCCCCCGCACTGTCCTCAGGAGAGTGGCCTACCTACTTCTTCATCTGTGAAATGGGGCCTCTGATAGTAAGAGTAGCACGTCCTCAAGGAGCTGGCCTCACAACTCAGTGAGGTCACTTGTGATCTTGCTTCCTTTACGCACTTGGCATTGAGCGGGTAGCACACGGGAAGCCCGAGATTAAAGTGAACTAAGCCTGGTTTTACACGGAATAGCTGCGTGGCCTTGGGTAAGGCACTTGACTTCTGTGAGCTTCAGCTTTCTTGACTGTGAAACAAGGGGAGATGGGGCTGGATCAGGAGTCTTCAACTTTGTCCCATCCTGGCAAACCTTCTCAGGCTGTATCATTTGTTGAGATCTTCTTTTTGAAGCAGATGGTTGGTAGCTCAGCTCCATCCACTGAGTGCCCCCACCACCTTCCTCAGGAGGTCTAAATAAACACTAGGTGCTCTCTGAAGAACATTTCAAGCTTGTGAAGGAAGTTTCAAGAGTATTCTATGATTTGCCAAAACCAGTCTCAGCCTGCCTGCCTGCCTGCCTCAATGTATCCATGTGTTTATGTATCTATCATCTATCTGCTTGCCTACCTACCTACCTATTTATTATCCAGCCAGCCATCTATCCACCTACCTACTATCTACTAGATTTATCTTCATTTATTCCCAGTATGTCTGAGAATCCCCTGGGAACCCTGTTCAAACACAAATTGCCAGGCCCACCCCTGCAGTTTCCGATGGCTCAGGTCTCAGGTACTATCAGAGAGTTCACATTTCTGACAAGCTCCCAGGTGATGTTCACACTGACGATTCTTGAATCTTCCTCTGCATTTGACGGCAGAGAGGGAGTCTTCACCTTTGATTTTAGAAACTTTTGCAGAAAGCCTGAAGTGTTAAGAAAAGAGTAAGTAATGCCATCTATTTCTTACATGCACTTAGAGTGACAATCAACAATGTACTTGGTATTCAAATCTGAAGTCACATTCTGAAATTTGGGACACAATAGCATTTTCATCATGTGATCCTTGCATTTATTTAATTAATTCTTTCCCCCCTTATGGTTGAGGCCTCAATATTGGACTAACTGTACTTAGTCAAGTGAACTGTTCACATACCCTACAACCCATCCACCTCTAATCCCAAATATGTATCCTGCAGAATTCTCACCCAGGCCCATACAGGATGTCCATTGTAGTGTTGTTTATGGTGATGAGAAGTTAGGAGCCCATCACTGGGCAGGCCTTCAAACTGGTTCCAACTGGTTCAGTCATGGCTGACAAAGTGAAACCGGAACAGACCTGAAATTTTTACAATTTGGGTGATCCAGAACGATAACTGGAATTGGAAAAATTGCAGGTCGAAGCCCTGGAAAGGCAGACTTGGAAGAGGCTTATTGAGCCCTTTCAGGAGCCTGATGCACGCAATCAGATTATTGGCAGGACTGTGGAGAGCAACACACATTTAAAGCAGCATGGTCAGCCACTGTTTCCAACTCTGTTCAAAATCCAATAGGCAAGAGATTTGGTTGCTATGCAACATGTATGCTGCCCTTGTTTTCTAAGAGGGAGATTAGGTTTCTAGCAGGGCTTCGACCTATAATTTTTCCCATTCCAATTATTGTTCCGGTTCACCCAAATTTAAAAAATTCAAGTCTGTTCTGGTTTCACTTCCTCGGCCATGACCGAACAGGGAAGAACTGGTTCAACGCCCTGTCACTGGGACAGTAGAAGTACAATGTGTGTGAGTCGGGAGGTGCCCACCACAGAGTGTGTGGCACCAGTTAGGGACAAGGGATTGGGTGTAGACCCCACACCATGGATGGCTTAATATGGTGCTGGGGGGGGGGTGTGGGGGGGCGGAGAAGAAGAGAATGAGATATTGAATGTGATGCCATTTATGCAAAACTTTACACAAGAACTTATGTGAATACAAGGACATACTTTAGATGTGTTGGAGCAGTTGTGTATGTTGTGAGAGGGGCCAGGGAAGGGAAACCCAGACAAAGGGGATTAGAGAGAAAAAAAAGAGAGTGGGGTTTGCACAACCAGGGATGAGAATGATGCATCAGCAACTGAGGACTGTGATGAACTCGACCCTCTGTGCCTGACTTGAACTAAAGACGCAAATAGATATATCAAATATAAAAAAAAAAATTTTTTTTTAATGCGAGGTATTTCTAGGCCACTGCAGACACAGTAAGAGGACTTCTTTGTCCTCTGACATCTTCACTTTCTTTAAATTCCTGGTTTGCTTCTTCTCATCAGAACAGAATAGCTAAGCACATGCTCCCTTCTGCCCTGCTCCTGCCCTGTGTGTCCCAGCAGCAGAGGGCTCTGAGGCATGACTGATTGAAAAGTAAAGAGAGAAAAAAAGAAATGACTCATCAGGGTATCTTTTTCCTTTGTTCTCCTCCCCTCCCACAACCAATAATGGGTGGGACTAATTTTCTCTGTGGAGTTTTAATGCTAAGTCCAGCTGCAGGTGAACCTCACCATTACAAAGTCGACCAGTAGCCCGTGGACCCCTCTACATTAGATCAACCAAGGTACTTGTTTAAAAAACTAAATTCTCAGGGTCCACTCCATATCAGGCTCTCTTGGGTGGGGTCTAAGGAATCTGCACTTTTTTTTTTTTTTTTTGATTTTACATAAGCTTCTCAGGTGTTTAACTTGAAACCCAAGTTAGAGCAAGAGTGTGGACCCAACGGACGTATTCTCCTAGTGCTGGAGACTGGACTCACCTGCGCCCCCTGGTGGCGAGGATGAAATGCACTCAGCCTCGGTTGAAGAACCCCAGGGGCAGTAAGGAAGCAAGCAGGCACCAAACGAGTGATCTAAGGTGGATGGAGGTGAAACCACTGTACCACTAGGAATACTGCACCCTTTGCTTTTTTTTTACCCCCTCCTACTTTTTATTGTCACAGGCATTATCTCATTGGATCTCATGATTGCCTTGACATGTGCCTTTCTAAGGGAGTTACCTTTGTGATGGATTTTTGGCCACGGTAGCAGAATAACAAGGAAATGTTTTGCTGGCAACCTTTCTCTCACATGTGTTTGCATCTATGCTCAGGCCAAGTTCCCGGAACCTCTCTGGTGATACCTGACAAACAGGACATTGGTTTTGCACGCATTTTAGCAAGTGAGAAAGGCGCTGGGCATCAGAAAGTAAGAGGCAGATTTTGGAATGCTCATCCTGATAGGTGAATTACTACCACTTTGTTCCAATGTCCAAAAATATGGAGAACCAGCGCGGGCCCCTGGTGTGCTGGGTGGTGCACCTTGATGTATAAACAGATATGGGCTTGCCCTCCAGGGTCCATTGGGGAAGACAGAATGCAGTCAACCACACAGATACACAATTAAAAGTAGAAGCTCTGATGGGTTTAATCTAAGACCTGAGGGTGAGGATCTGGCCACAGCAATATTCTTCTGGGAGGAGGAGGCACGTGGGGAGCAGGGAGGGTGGGATTAGGGGGAGAAGGGAGAGAAGAGGGAGAGACTGATGCAGAAACAGAGAGAGGAGAGAGGAGGTGAGAGCAAATGAACATTTCCAGAGAACTCATGATGGATCACCCTTCACTGAGAAAGCTTTGGAAATGTTAAGATTGTTGGCTGTTTTTAGACCCAAGGTTTATTGGGAAACTGAGGCCATTTTTTTAAATCCCTAGGTCCCAGGGGCATTTGCTGTCACAGGTCTTGTGTATGAAGCTGTGTGGGAGGGACTGGAAGCCAGTGCAGTGGGGAAACCGACAGGAAGACATTTCCCAGGAAAATGTTCACTTCCATCATGAGCTGGCAGCAGGGGAGGGAGAAGCAGGAGAGGGCACTTGATCACTTCATTCTTTCATTCACTCAGCAAGCATTTACAGTGCATCTGAGGCATCCTAGGTCCTAGTCTGTGTGCTGGAGATGCCGACAACAACCCTGCCCTCAGGAAGCTTGTGCCCCAACGTGGGGACACAGACAATGGACAAATACACGGAGAATGCACTATGTGCCCAATGGGTCGTGTGATCCGTGAGGGAAAAAGAGCTGGGTGGAAGGGTAGAAAGAGCAGACGATGGAAGGGTGTTATTTAAACAGTACGGTCCTGTGGCCTCTCTGATCAAGTGATACTTGAGGGAGGGTCTTAAAGGAAGAGAGGGAGTGGCCCCGTCAGGAATTTCTGGGTCTCTGGCCTTGGGAGGAGTCCCTGGTGGCGAGAACAGTTAAGCGGTCAGGTGCCAACCATTAAGGTTAGCGGATCGAATCCCCCCAGAGGCGCTTTGGAAGAAAGCCCTGGCCATCTACTTTTGAAAAATCAGCTATTGAAAATCCTACGGAACACAGTTCTACTGAGATATGCACAGGGTCACCAGGAGTTGGAGTCAACTGGATGGCAACTGGTTTTTTTTGTTGTTGTTGTTGTTTGTTTGTTTTTGGTTAAGGGCTGGCTGCAGCCTTGAGGCCAGGATGGGCACTTGGGGTGTTGAGGCTCCTGGGCTCCCCCGCACCCCATCTTTCTGCTGCCTGGACCACCTACTCATGACCTCCTTGGTTGTGACCAGAAGGCGCCTTCCATTCTTCCCTGTACAATTAAATGAAGGTGCAGGTCCCTGAAATGGGTGTTTTCTGGGGTCAGCCCAGTAAAAATGCCTCTGCAGAAGGCCAGCACTAGCAGGCTAGAGGACACTGCAGTACACAGAACGTGCAAGAAGAGTGTTTCCTGTCACCTCCCAGACAGCCTCCTGGAGGGCAGGTGTGTCTTGTCCATTGCTCTTGCCCCAGGGCCAAGGAGGAACCTGGAGCACAGCCAGTGGAGAGCTGAGACCCCAGAGGCTGGAAAAGTCTGAGCCCAGGCGTGAGTCCGTGCCGACCCGGAAAGTCCCCGGATGCTAGCTCTAATCACAGCAAAACGGTGGGAAAAGCACATAAAACGTTTGGCATGAGGTTTATGAGTGCTGGTGAGTTACCCTGGCAATGCCCCTCGAGATAAGAGGCCATTAAAGTGCAGAGGACGGGTCACTGGGGTCTCCTCTGCCTGTGATGCTGCCCCAGGAGAGGTGTGGGAAGCCAGCCCTCCAGCCCCTCCCAGAGCCCTTTGCAGCATCTCCACCCCATCCTTCCAGGAGTGGGCCCAGATAGAGACCAGCTTGGGCTGGGGGCTGGGAATTCACACAGAAGATAAGGTGCTCACAGCCCAGCTCGTCTGAACAGACCATCTCATTTAGGGACCTACCAAGGGACACCATTTTCCGTGTGACTCTTGCGTTTGCTTTGAGAACCTAATAACAATTGTCATAAAAAGTAACCATGATAGCAAATACCATAGGATTTCATTTCAAAGAAATGCATAGCACAGGAAATTCATAGAGACCAAAGTTTATCATGTGTACCGAGGGAGGGGGTGAAGGGGTGTGAGGAGTTATTGCTTAAGGGGTACTGGGTTTCTGTTTGGGGTGATAAAACATTTTTTTTGGAAATGGATAGTGGTGACGTTGCACAGTATGGCAAATGGGATTAATGCCACTGACTTGTATGTACACCTAAGACTGGTTGAAATAGCAAAAATTTTTAACATATATCTTGGCAGAAAAAAGTTTTTTTAAGTAACCATCACAGCAAAATTTAAAAACATCCTTTAAAATGAACAGACACTTCACCAAAGAAGACATTCAAGCAGCCAACAGACACATGAGGAAATGCTCATGATCACTAGCCGTTAGGGAAATGCAAATCAAAACCACAAAGAGATACCATCTCACCCCAGCATTACTGGCACAGATTAAAAAAAAAACACTGGAAATAACAAATGTTGGCGAGGCTGCGGGAAGATGGGAACTCTTATGCACTGCTGGTGGGAATGCAAAATGGTACAACCATTTTGGAAAACGATTTGGTGCTTCCTTAGAAAGCTAAAAATAGAAATACCACACGATCCAGCAATCCCACTCCTAGGAATATATCCTAGAGAAATATGAGCTGTCACACGAATAGACATGCACACCCATGTTCACTGCAGCATTGTTCACAATAGCCAAGAGCTGGAAACAACCTAGATGCCCATCAACAGATGAATGGATACACAAACTATGGTACATACACACAATGGAGTATTTATGCAATGATGAAGAACAATGATGAATCTGGGAAGCATCTCATAACACGGATGAATCTGGAGGGCATTATGCTGAGTGAAGTAAGTCAATCACAAAAGGACAAATATTATATGAGACAACTACTGTAAAAACTCATGAAAAATTTTACACACAAAAAGAAACAGTCTTTGCTGGTTATGAGGGTTGGGGGGAGAACTAATGGACAATAGGTAAGTGGTAACTTTGGTGAATGGCAAGACAGTACACAATACTGGGGAAGCCAGCACAACTTGTACAAGGCAAGGTCATGAAAGCTCCATAGACACATCCAAACTCCCTGAGGGACCAAATTGCTGGGCTGAGGGCTATGGGGACCATGGTTTTGGGGAACATCTAGCTCAACAGGCATAACATAGTTTATAAAGAAAATGTTCTACATTCTATGTTGGTGAGTAGCGGTCTGGGTTCTTAAAAGCCTGTGAGCAGCCATCTAAGATACTCCACTGGTCTCACCCCTTCGGGAGCAAGGGAGAATGAAGAAAACAAGATACAAGGGAAAGATTAGTCCAAAGGACTAATGGACCACAACTACCACAGCCTCCAGCAGACTGAGTCCAGTACAACTAGATGGTGCCCGGCTACCACCACTGACTGCTCGGACAGGGATCACAACAGAGGGTCCCGGACAGAGCCAGAGAAAAACGTAGAACAAAATTCTAACTCACAAAAAAAGACCAGACTTACTGGCCTGACAGAGACTAGAGAAACCCCGAGAGTATGGCCCCCCGACACCCTTTTAGCTCAGTAATGAAGTCTCTCCTGAGGTTCACCCTTCAGCCAAAGATTAGACAGGCCCATAAAACAAAATGAGAGTAATGGGGCACAACAGCCCAGGGACAAGGACTAGAGGGCAGGAGGGGACAGGAAGGCTGGTAATAGGGAACCCAAGGTCAAGAAGGGAGAGTGTTGACATGTTGTGGGGTTGTTAACCAATGTCATAAAACAATATGTGTACTAACTGTTTAATGAGAAACTATTTGTTCTGTAAACCTTCATCTAAAGTACAATAAAAAAAGAAAAAAAATTCTTTAAAAATTGCATTATCAAAGTGCAATAAAAATGCAGAGCAGCACACAACTCATAGGTGTGCAGCTCAATGGATTTTCAAGAAATAAACAAATGTGGAACCAGCACCTTCAGTTCCCAAGCCCCCAAATCCCCTTCCAGCTGCTCCTTCCTCCAAGGACATTCTAGGACCGCTTACCAGGCAGGGTTCGATGCTGCGGGAGCAGAACCACTGCGAGTGGTGTGGAATAGCAGGTTTATCATAGGGATCAGCACATTCACAGTTGTGGTGGGGGGCGGTGCTGGGGAGGCTGGGGGGGCGGGGCGGAGAGGGAGTTGGGGGCGAGCACTGAGAAAACTCCCTCCCAGCCTTCCAGATGCTCCAGTGCAGGGGACAAGTGGAGTTTGCAGGGAAGTCTGGAAAGCCCGGTGTGTGGGCTGCTAGGCTGGAACCAGGAAGGTGAACAGGTCCGTGGAGGGCAGTTGCATGTCACTGGTGGCCCCGGGGTCCCTGGGGGTCAGCCAGGCTGGCAGCAGGAAGTAGGGGGAGAACAAGAGCAAGTTGCCAGGCGCTAGCACCTCTGCATCCATCTCTTGTCGGGTCAGCCACCAGGATTCCAGGGGTCACGCAGCTGCTTCACTCCCACTTCCCATATCAAGCGCACATTTCTCTTTCGGCAGCTCCCACCCAGAACCACGAAGGGAAGCGGGCCCTAGGAGATGGTGCCCTGCTAGCCCTGTTGACATTGTCTAACACCACCCCAAGCCCAAATCTCAGTTGCCTGTTTCTGAGCGCATTATAGAAATGGAATCACCCAGGTGTACTCTTTTTTTTTTATTGTTGTGCTTTAAGTGAAAGTTTACAATTCAAGTTAGTCTCTCATACAAAAATTTATACATACATTGTTATGTGACTCTAGTGGCTCTCCCTGTACTGTGACAGCACACTCCTCCTTTCCACCCAGGAGTTCCCATGTCCATTCAGCCAGCTCCTAACCCTTTCTGCCTTCTCATGTACTCTTTCTTGAGCTCAAGGCTATGTGAGGGAGTCACCCATGTTGTTGGATGTAGTAATATTGGCTCATTCTCAGTTTTGTGTAATACTGCATTGTACAAATATCCCATAATATATTTATCCATTGAACTGCCAAAAGATGTTCAAGTAGTTTCTAGATGTTGGGTATTACAAACAGGGCTCGCTCTTGAATATTCTAGTGCATGTCTTTTGGTGAATGTACCTGCACGTTTTTATCAGGTATATGCCTATGTGTGGAAACTCTGGGTTATAGGCTACGCTTATATTCAGCTTCAGTAGATACTGCCAGTTTTCCTAAATGGTTAGTGTTGCATGTCTTATTTTATTAGGTAAACTATATACAGTCATTTTGCAGATGGAAAAATATGCCCCAAATTCACAGCTACTAAGGGGAAAAAAGGAGCAGTGGCACAATGGTTAAGCACTCGGCAGCTAACTGAAAGGTTGACGGTTCAAACCTACCCAGCAACTCTGCAGGACAAAGACCTGGCGATGTGCTTCCATAAAGATTACAGCCTAGAAAACCATTTGAGGCAGTCCTGCTCTGCCACATGGAGTTGCTACAAGTCAAAATCAACTTTACAGCACCCAACAACAACAACAAAGGACAGAACCAGGACTTGAGCACAGACCCATGTGGCTCCTAAACCCCTCTTCCTTCCATGTCCCCCAGTGCTCCTGGCTGCTTCGTACAAGAGTGAGCCAGACACCTCATTAGAGGGTCTCTGCATACTGCAGGCAGGACACACTATTTCCCATGGGTTTCCAACATGCTTTGAGGGAGTAAGTTGAGGGGCATTGCTCCTGAGCAAAACCAGAGACCCTCCACCTCTCGGTGGTCCAAAGTCCTCTCTGGCCCTTCAAGAGGAATGGAAAGGACTTGAGTGGGACCCATGGCCAGAGAGCTAAGGATGCTGAAGGACCTTGACCCCGTGCATCTTCCGGCCACGCCGGCATTCCCCTGAGCAAGGATCTAAGGAAACCTGTTAAGGAAACAAGAGGCCGAGGGAAGTCCTTCCTTCAGAGGGTCGGCGCGCGCATAGGAGGTTGTGCCACTGGGAAGCAAAACTGGACAGAATTTTGTCTTCTATTTTGGGGAGAACGGTACAAAAATAGGGCACACATGGAATTCTCTTCCCCCACAATGCACTGCGGGAGGAGGGGTGGTGGGCTGCACTATACAGTGACCCTCAGCTTGGGGGGACGTTCACAAAGACCTACAGGAAACACCTCTTCAAACGGTCACAGCCATACCCCTGACACACAGAAATAACCTCAGAAAAAAGTGCCAAGAATGCATATTGAACTTTCTTTGGCAAAGGTCTTTACCCTTGTTTTTATTATTGAAGCATCCAAACCACCTCAGATTTTTCAAAGGAAATTAAAACGCAGGAGATCAAGGGACTTGCCCAAGGTCACGGAGCACAATAGAAGCTTCCCCATCATCCAGTCTCCAGGCAGTTGCTTGTCCTGATGAGTTGGATGGCCTCTCTTTAAAACTTTAAATATAGTAAGCATTTAACACCATCCCCAGCCAGCCATCCAGGTCACTCAACCCGGGCACGATTATCCTGAAACAATGTCAACTTTAAATGCATCTCAGTCTTTTTGAGCTTTACTCTAAATACGATCTTCTGGGAGTCGGATAAATTAGATTTGCATTGCTCCTCAATTAGCAAGGTGAAGGGACAGTGTATTGTTGGGGCTCTAGGGGAAACAATGGTAGAGTCAAACTGGGAAATTATAGGAGAGTTTGGCAGAAGGACTATTTTACAAAGTTGTAAGAAAGGTGTCACCCCTCTCTGCTAATTGGTTGTACTGTGGTGGCTTGCATACTGCTATGATGCTGGGAGCTGTGTTACCGGAATTTCAAATACCAGCAGTATCACCCATGCTGGACAGATTTCAGCAGAGCTTCCAGATTAAGAGAGAATAGGAAGAAAGACCTGGCAACCTACTTCCAAAAACTAGCCAATGAAAACTTTATGGATAGCAACAGAACATTGTCAGATATTGTGCTGAAAGATGAGCTCCTCAGGTTAGAAGCCACAGCACAATGGTCAAAACAATGGACTCAGACTTACCAACGATCATGAAGATGACACAGGACTGGGCAACGTTTTGTTCTGTTACACGTGAGAGCACCATGAGGGAGAGCCGACTCGATGGCAACTAACAACAACAACAACAAAGCAAGGTGTAGGGGATCGTGCAGCAGCCGGGGGTGGTAGGGTGGGGCCAGGGAAGAGAGGAGGTACTGGAACTTGGAGGTAGGGGCTGCCTAGCTAGGACTGGGACTTCTGTTTGAGGGACACAGCACTGGAACCTGCCAGGGGGGAGCTAGGGAGAGAACAGCACAGGCGGCCCTGCTCCCTGCTTTCCACCGCGCCTCCCGCTTCCCAGGTGCAGAGTGGGAAGGGTAGAGAGCCGATGTGCAGAGGCAAATGGAGACTATCCATTACATGGGGCTCCATCAGAAACTGTAATTTGCCTATTTCAATTACAGGTAGTCCCGGATTTACAACATATTCTCATTCTGACAAATTGCACTTACTGAATGCACTTAAGTATGCATTTACATACAATGTTGCAGCATGTAATTTGCTGAAGTTATTCTCAGATGTTCACTAGCAGATGCTTATATGTAATATTTGCGACCCTCAATGACAAATAAAGATCAGATTTATAAAGACACTGATAATAAAAGGCAATAATGAAAATTAAAAAAAAAAAAGAGGTATTCAACTTAATGTCAGAACTAACTTAAGACAGACTTATCAGAACGGAACCCTGTCGTAAATTGGGGACAACCTGTATACAGCAAGCATTTCTTCTTTTAAACAGGAAGAAACTGAGGCCAGAGAGGGTAATTAACTTGTCCAAGATTACACAGTTACCCTAGCCCCAGCTCTCCTCACTCCCCTCACAAACTGCAGGCTCTTGTGTACCAAAGGAGGTCTCTAATCTCAAGGATGACACTGCAGAAAACCTGACACACCTTTCAAGACTTGTGGCTTTTTCTCAGTGTTCTATAAATGGGTTTATATGAATGGGATCATATTTTGTTTGGCTTTTTCACTAAGTGAAATCATCTTGAGATTCCTCCATGTGGTTACACGTACCAATAGTTCATTACTTTTTATTACTTAGTAATAGTGGCTCCCACGCAGCTCTATGGGAGACAGACCTGGAGATCTGCTCCTGTAAAGATTACTTCCTAGAAAATCCTATGGGGCAGTTCTACTCTGTCATATGGAGTCGCCATGAGTCAAAATTGACCCACGGCAACTAACAACAACAAAGTATTCGATTGTATACTACAGTTAGTTTATCTATTCACCTGTCAATGGACATTTGAATTGTATGTCTTTTATTTCATTTTCTTGCCTTATTACACTATCTAGAATCTCCAGAACAATGTTAGATAGCAGTAATAAAAGCAGACATCCTTGTCTTGTTCCTGATCTTAGTCTTTCAACATTAACTATGATGCTAGCTGTAGATCTTTTGTAGATGTCCTTTATCAGGTTGAAGGAAATCCTTTCCATTTCTAGTTTGCTGAGAATTTTTATCAGGAATGGATATCAAATTTTGTCAAGTGCTTCTTCATCTACTGAGATGATATATATTTTCTTTGTTAATATGAGTTACATTGATTGATTCTGAATGTTAAATCAGTCATGCATCCCTGGGATAAATATCACTTGGCCCTGATGTATAATCTTTTTGATATATTATTGGATTTAATTTGCTAAAATTTGCTTTAGAATTTTTGCATCTATGCAATATTGGCCTATGGGGAATATTAGTTTGCAGTTCTCTTTTCTTGTAATGCCTTTGTCTGGATTTTGTACCAGAGTAATGCTAGTCTCATAGAATTGGGTCTAGGGATAATTTCAATTTTCTGGAAGAATTTGTGTAGAATTGTTAAGAGTTCATTCTTACTGTTCAGTAGAATTCACCAGTGAAACCATCTGGTCCTGGAGTTTTCTTTATGGGAAGGTTTTTAACTACAAATTCAGTATTCTTACTAGACATAAGGCTACTTAGGTTATCCATTTATTCTTGAGTGAGCTTTTGTAGTTTGTGTCTTTCAAGGAATTTATCACTTTCACCTAAGTTGGTGAATTTATTAGCAGAAACTTGTTCACGATACTGCCTTGTTATCCTTTCAGTATCTGTAAGCTCTATAATAATGTCATTTCTCTCATTCCTGATACTGTTTATTTCTGTTTGCCCTCACATTTTCTTCTGTTATCAGTCTGACTAGAGATTTATTTATTTTACAGATTTTCTCAAAGAACAGCTTAGAATTTCATTGATTTTCTCTATTGTTTTCTATTTTCTACTTTATTGATAGTGACTCTGATTTTTATTATTTCCTTTCTTTCTACACTTGCTTTGAGTTTAATTTGCTCTTCTTTTTCCACCTTCTTAAGGTGAAAGAGAGGTCATTGATTTAAGATCTTGATTCTTTTTCAGTATAGGAGTATTTAGTGCTATAAAATTTCCCCTAAGTACTGTTTTACAAGTCTCCCATAAATTTCAATATGTTGTATTTTTATTTTCATTCAGTTCAAAATACTTTCTAATTTTCCTCTTGATTTCTTCTTTGACTTGTGTGTTATTAAGAAGAACATAATTTACTTTCCACATATTTGAGAATTTTCCAGATACCTGTCTATATTGATTTCTTATTTAATTTCATCATGGTCAGAAAACATATCTGTATGTATGATTTGAACGCTTTTAAATTTATTGAGATCTGTCTATGGGAACAATATTAGACATAAAGACTCTGTCCTAGTATAAAAATTGATTATGAATATGAGATAAAATAGAAATACATGAGATTTACCAGGTAAACATTAAATCTATAAAATTAAAACACTTAAGGTGAAAGTGCTAGTTCAAATGTTCCTTTTGGGGGATTTTCCCACATAGACTGAACTGGCTGAGATCGTCTTAAAATAAGCTTTACCTAGGGATTTAAGATCCATGGGGGCAGAAGTTGGGTTTGCTGCGTTCACTGCTGTGTCCTCTGCTCCTGCACAAAGCAGGTGCTCAAGAAACATTTGTCCAGTGAGGGAGTGGATAAGCCTGCCTCTTTCTTCTATGGACACACCTCCTGAGGAAAGCAATACTCAGGATTTTAAGAATCTTCCAGCTTGGTTTGCAATTAGACTCATCTGTCTGGAAATTTTTGTTGCTGATTCAGAGCTCTTGAGATGCTCTGGAATGTCAGTTCTGGGGGAGGGAATGGTTTCTATGGAGACACAGGTCTCTCTGACATGATCCTTGCTCCAGGCTCATCTGAGTCAGTCCAACATGACCTCAGTGACTCACATGGTAGTCAGGACTCCCAGGGGGTGGCCAATCCGTGCTTTGGTCTTGACGCATGATAATGAGGGCCCTAAAAGTAGGTTTGGGGGAAGGGGAGGTTGTAGGTTGACGCTCACAAAGATAAGGTTTTCCCTAGAGGAAAGAGGATGATAGATTTTGCCTTCAGAGCTACCTGAGGTTAGATCCTGCCTCCCATTTGCATGGATCTGTGAGGAACCCTGTCAAATTAATTCAACAGAGTGGAGTCTCCTCTCCTCTCACCTACAAGGTTGATTGTAGGATGAAATGAGAGGGTATGTGTAAAGCGCCGGGCACATAGCTGGCACTGTGTGTCAGAACTGGAGACATTTGCATATTTTTATCCTAGAGCGGAGCTGTCATATTGTTTGAGGGTGGCTGCCATCTGTGAAAATTCCCCAATTTCTTTGTTTCTAGAACACATTGTCCAGCAAAGATACTCCATGTGCTCATTTCCATCTCCCCAGCTCGTGGAAAAGAAAACAGATGCTAGGATGGAAGCCAAACGCCGTATGATCTGTTTCCCCCCAACATTACAGCATCTCCTTTTGCAGGGTAATGTAGTGATGAGGTTTTGTGCATCAGCATCTCGGGGCTGTCTTACTATGCCAGGAATCTGGTCACTGGGGAATCCTCTGGTCCATTTCCATATGGACAAGGGAATCCTCAAGGACTTTGTTCCCCATGCCAAAGCAGACCAGTCATTCTCCAAATCCAGTTACCTGAGATCACCAGCAGCTTTGGACATGCCCTGGGTTGACTGTCCAAACAATTTGGAGCTGGAAAGCAGTTCAGGCAGCACACTATGCAGCCGTTCTCTCTGAGGCCTCCATTAAACCCAGCTTCAGTCACTGGTTGAGTAAGTTAATAACTCCAAGTTTGAGGGGCTTCAAGTCCTTAGTTTATCAATGGCTCTTAATAGAATTATGGTAATATCACCATCTAAAATGGCCCTAGGCTATTACGTAGACAATTCTTGGGCTATGAATCACTAGACCAACTTTGTTGGCTTCTGCTGGCAGTGACCCAGAGTAGTTGTTTGGAGAAAGGAGTTGGATTAAACATTGTGAAGACAGCTGCGGTAAGATGGTGAAGCCAGACAAGTTTCTGGAGAACTCCAACCCCTTCCACCTACACATTCCCCTTGTATTTTGGCTTTATGCAGAATCTTTTGCTTTTTATTTTACTTGAGTTATAATATCAAACACAATGTACATTCTAGTATCCTACTATGAACACTAAACTTTTTCTAACAAGTACCTTATATAATCGTCATGACAACCTTGTGGGTAAGTATTAGCATCTCTGTTTGACACAAGAGGAAATGGAGAAGCTTGAGGTTCACAAACTCACTCAGAGCCAAACAGCTAGGAAATGGCAGACCTATGGCTCCCCCGGGGCTGCTGGTCCTAGCGCCCATGGTCTCACTAGCCCCATGGTTCTTGGTACGACTTCACTCTTGCTGTGGAGAAATGTGTGTTAGTTTAAGATGACTTGCCTTGTTTTTTTCAGGCATCTCCACCTACCTTAGCCAGTACTGAACTCATTTGGTTCATGCTAGGCACTATCTGTATTTCTCAATTTCTCAACATCAGCTTGAGTGTAAAATGTAAGGGACTTTCTTAGGAAATAGACCATTGGAGGACAGCCATTGGGAGGACTGAAGGATATGGTGGGTCCAGGCAGGCTGCCGGATCCATGCAGACAGCCAGCAGCTGGTTGTCTGTCTGAGGTACACTCCAGTTACCCAGAGTTCGGTTTAGCCTCATCCATTGCTATTGTGTGCCAACAAGTCCATTCAGACTCATGGGGATCCTATAGGACAGAGTAGAATGGCCCCACAGGTTTCCTAGGCTGAAATCTTTACAGGAGTAGACTGCCAGTTCTTTTCTCGGTGGACATGCTGGTGGGTTCGAACCCCTTATGGTTAGCAGCTGAGCACTTAACCACTGCACCACTAAGGGTTCTTTAGCCTCATCAATTACCTGCCTCCAGTTTTCCCCAAGCCCCTTCCTAGTCTGTCTTAGTCTGTAAGCTCTGCTGAAACCTGTCCACTATGGTGACCCTGTTGGTATTTGAAATACCAGTGCATAGCTTCTAGCATCATAGCAACACACAAGCCACCACAGTAGGAAAAACTGACAGACAGGTGGTGGAACCTTAAATTAGAAACCCCTAATTGGTGAAGCACATGACTATTAACCAAAGGGTTGGTGGTTCAAACCCACCCAGAGGCACCTTGTAAGAAAGGCCTGGATATCTGCTTCTGTGCCCTATGGAGCACAGTTCTGCTCTGACGTACATGGGGTCACCATGAGTCAGAATCAACTTGGTGGCAATATGATTGTTTTTTGTTTTTAAATTCTAAATTTACCACAAACTTCATTTTACTATTAAGTCCATAATTTCACATTGCCCTAATTTCTTTTTTGCTCTATATTTATATCTAAGTGAATGGTATATATTTTTATAAGTGACTTCATAGAAGATAGACTAAGTGATAGATAGATAACCAACCAAACCAAACCAAACCCATTGCTGTTGAGTTGACTCCGACTCATAGTGGCCCTACAGGACAAAGTAAAACTGCCCCATAGGGTTTCCGAGGAGCAGCTGGTGGATTTGAACTGCCGACCTATTGGTTAGCAGCCATACCACTTAACCACTGCACCACAAGGGCTCCAGATAGCTAGATAGACAGAAAGAATTTCCCATTAATCGTAACAATTATTAAAACCCTCTTGTGGTCTGAGACAGGAGAAACCCCAGAAAGCACGGCCCCTGGATTCTCTATCAGCTCAGAACTAAAGCAGTTTCCGAGGCCAACTCTTCAGACAGGGATTGGACTGGACTGTAGGACATAAAGTGATACTTATGAAGAGTGTGCCTCTTAGCTCAAGTAGATACAAGAGACTAAATGGGCAGCTTCTGTCCAGAGGTGAGATGGGAAGGCAGAGAAGGTTAGTTAGGAGCTGGTTGAATGGACATGGGGTATCAGGGGTGGAAAGGAGGAGTGTGCTGTCACAGTATGGGAAGAGCAATTAGAGTCACATAACAATGTATGTATAAATCTTTGTATGGGAAAAAATTTAAAAAAAAAGATTTAAAAAAACCTTATTGTGATTAAAACAAGACAAAACAAACAACAAAAAAAAAAAAAAAAAAAAAAAAACAAAAATGTCACTTCGAGGACTAAGGTGCACCTGACCCAAGCCATGGTATTTTCAATTGCTTTATATGCATGCAAAAGCTGGACAGTGAATAAGGAAGACAGAAGAATTGATACGTTCGAATTACAGTGTTGATGAAGAATATTGAATGTGCCATGGACTGCCAGAAGAACGAACAAATCTATCCTGGAAGAAGTGCAGCCAGAATGCTCCTTAGAAGCAAGGATAGCGAGACTTCATCTCACATACTTTGGACATGTTATCAGGAGGGACCAGCACCTGGAGAAGGACATCATGCTTGGTAAAGTAGAAAGTCAGCGAAAAAGAAGAAGACCCTCAAGGAGATAGATGGACCGAGTGGCTGCAACAATGGGCTCAAACATAGCAACAATCGTGAGGATGGCACGGGACTGGGCAGTGTTTTGATCTGTTGTACACAGGGTCACTATGAGTCGGAACCAACTTGGCAGCACCTAACAACAACTAACATTGTGATAGTGATTATGTTTTCACAACACTGTGACTGTAATTAATGCTACTGAACTGTACACTTAAAAATGGTTAAAATGAAAAAATTTACATTATATATTTTACCACAATAAAATTTTTTTTAAAAAACCTCTTGTGTACCAGACTAGGGTTAAAATTTGGATAAGGCAAGAATCTGTCACTGAGGAAGAAGACAGCAATTGATCAAGAAGATCAAGTGTGTGAACAAATAAGTACAACCCAATGTAATAATGTGATAAAGCTCTATCCAGATCACATAGGTTGTATTTTGCTCCTACCATGTAATGTATTCTTTACATACATCATATTACCTCATTCAACCCTTGCAGGATTCCTGTATTTTTATAGATGAGGAATGTATGTTTTAGGACCAGGTACAGATGCATTTAATAGAAAATCTAAAATAATGGTGGTTTTAACATATAAGCGTTCATTTTTATCTTCTGTAAAATAAGATCACAGATAGGCAGTCCAGGGTCAGTATAGTGGCTCCACAGTCATCAAGGACTTGGACTCCTTCCATCTTTTTGCTCTACCATACTCAGCACCTCATGGTGCAACATGGCTGCTGGAACTCCAGCCATCATATTCATATTCCAGACAGCAGGAGGGTAAAAGGTACTTCCTCAGGGAGCCCTTCCAGATGTCCTACCCAACAATGTTCATTGGCCAGCCCTAGCTGCTAGGAAGTCTGGCGTAGCATAGACTTTTAGATGGGCACGATACCTCCTGGAATAAAATGAGGTTCTTTTATTAAGAGCATTAGTCAGGGTTAGACAAGGGCTTAAATAATCAATCTCCAAATCTCAGTAGTCTAATAAAGCCAGTGTTATTTTGTGCTCACGTCACAGTACAACACAGGTTGAGGAGTAAGGTGGGGGGGGGGTACTCTGGTGCTCTGCTCCACCGAGTCACTCAGGGACCCAGGCTTCCTCCTTCTTGTGGCTCCATATCTTTCTAGCTCCTTGGAGTAGTCTCCATTAAGGCAGCAGATGGGCAAAGAAAATGAGGATTGGACCTGGAGGGAGAACACACCACTTCTGCTTACCTGCCATTGGCCAGAACTTGGTCACATGGCCCCCCAACCACAAAGGAAGCTGAGAAATGCAGTCTACTTGTGTCCACAGAAAAAAGAGGGGAGCCTGGGCATTGGGAAACCCCAGCCAACTGTTGGGAAGCATTTCAGCCATGGGGTGGATGATGAGCCGGTGACCAGATGGAACTAGGATTCAAACCCAGGCACCCAAGAAGGAAGAACAATTTCCATCCTCAGCTGCCCAGAGAGTCAGAACCCAGGGCTTTGCTGAGATGCTCAGGACTCAATGACATCTTTTCCAAGGTGAGGAGGCTCCTCCCCGGAAACATAAAGACTGAGACGAGCCTTCCAGCCAAACTTCCCGAAGGATACAATTAGAGAGCTCTCGAGACAGAGGCTGGGAGGCATGGCCTCCCTTCGATGACCTGAATGGGTCATTTGTGGCTCAAATGACAGACAAATGCAATAATTGGGTCTATTTAGTAAAGGGGGGTGAAAGGTCAAGCTAGGAGGCCAGCCATCTCCTGTTACCCGCCTGGTGGCCACTCAGAGCTTTGTGAAAGGCAGTGTTTTTACAATAAGCGGACATTGGCCACAGCTGACTCCGGGCTTGCTGCTGGCAGTCTCCCTGAGGCTTTTGGGGTCTGAGCATGAAAGCCCCAGGAGCGTGGTTTCCAGGAGGCAACGCCACGGCTTACATACCCCAGCTTCCAGGCCCTCCTGGAAGGGCTACGCCCCCCACCCTGAAAAGACCCCCTGTGCTGAGGGGGCCACTGATTCCAACTAATGTGGCCATTAGCTGCGTGTTACAGCATCGCGAGGGGAATCGATCAGTAATCCACGAGACAATGGGAAGGCCCTCTCCTGCCCTAACTCTGCGTCCTGGACTTATCTCTTTCTTCCTTAACCCCGCCCCCAAACCTGATTTCATTTTATTTTAACCCAAAGCAGATGATCCAGCCCCAGGAGGACTTTGTGAGGATCCCTCTGGCTAAGAGTGGAAATGGCAGGGGCTCTGGGAGGCCTCTCTTGGAAGCTGGGTACACCTCCACCATGAGCTCTGACTGCGGCATTCCTGCCGCAGGGAAGACCAGCGCGCGAGGCTGGGGATGTGGCTGCTCATGTCTGCAACCATTCTCTGCCTCCTCTGTTCCTTTTTCTGCCCACCCCTGTACACCCTCCTCCTCCTTAGTGACTAGAGATAGCAGGGACCAGAGCCCGTCAGATGACAAAGCAGACAAGGTCCTTGGAATCTCTGCCTCCTACCAACGCCCGAGCCTGCAGCAGGCCCTTGAGGAAGGGATCCAAGGGTGGTCTTAGGACCCATGCTTTCTTGGAAAACTGAGTGTGGGGAAGGGCATCTCAGGGGAGCCCTGGTCAGAGGAAGTGCTGCTGGGGAGCTGGCAGGAAGCTGGAAGCACTGTAGCCCTCTCCACTAGCTTCACGGTCAGAAGAGAACCCAGACCTGGCGAAAAGCAGAAAACGCCAGGCCCTCCACCAGTGGGCCTGCCTTATGAGAGGGGCAGGCAAGGAGGTGGTGAACATATTTGTAATTTCCGTCCTAAAAGCCAGGAACTTAGATGCCAATGTCCGTTGTAGCGGTTTTCATAATAGTCAAAAGGTGGAAACAACCCAAGTGTTCATCAACAGATGACTGGATCAATAAAATGTGGTCTATCCACACAATGGAGTATTACTCAGCCCCAAAAAGAGATGAAGTTCTGATGCATGCCACAACATGGATGAACCTTGGAAACATTATACTGAGTGAAATAAGTCAGTCACAAAAGGACAGATATTGTATGATTCCACTTACATGAAATTCCTAGAATAGGCAGCAGCATAGAGATGAAAGTAGATTAGTGGTTACCAGGATCTGGGGAGGGGGCGGGAATGAGGAGTTTAAAAAAATATGGGTGAAACAATCTTTCTAATCTTGGGGCAGGAAAAAAAAGGGCTAGGAACTAGCAAGACTTTATAGCGTAGACATTCTAAGTATCAAAAACTACATTTTACTCCTAAGCCCTTCTTCAAGAACAGCAGATCACCACACATCCCTCCTTTCCCCTGTGGGTTTCACATTCCTAAACTCAAAAACTGCCGACAGATTCACTGTGTGCAGTGGTGGGAGCGGGCGCCAGTGGGCAGGTCTCTCAGGCTCTCTGGGTCTCAGTTTGCCCATCTGTGAAATAGGGTGAAGATGGAGATCAAAGGCGGGTGCACCCAGCCAGAGCCAGGGATATCGATTCTCTTATTGTTTTAATGATGTGCAAAGGTTTACCAGGGCAAGGAGGGCTCCTTCTTGCCTTGGGAGACCCTCTGTTAATATTCCATTGCACCCCTCACTCTTTCCTACTGGGCCGGGCTGAGCAGGGTGTTCTTGATTAGAGAGATGAACTCAGCTAGGGAGGAGGTGGGCTGAGGCCATGGGCCTGGAGGAGAAGGCTTCCTTCGCCTGGTCACTCAGGAAAAGTGGCGCAGAGCAACGGCACTGTCCCAGCATCTTGCTGTCTTTGCCCTGAGCAGCAGCCAGGAGAGGGGAAGGCACTGGGCCAGAGCTGGGCTCCACCCGAATTTGGCAGATTCCACTTTTGAACGGGACAGAACCTTTGGAGGGATCAGTGAATACGATCTTAGACAAAGACGACTTCCTGATTCACCAAAAAAAAAAAAAAGGTTTAAAAATTACCTTTCTTTCTGAAAAGCTCCCATCGCTTCCCTGGTGGCCACATCCGTTTTTACAGGCAGCACGGGGGAGTAAGTATGCCACCAGGTTCAGAGACAGATAGATGCCTGTCCCCTTCAGATGCCTGGCGAAGGCACACAGGGATGTCCCGTCTTGCACCGTTTGGGACTCTGAAGCACTGGGAAAAGAACCGAGGGTCATGCTAAGACCCTTGCCCAAGCTCCTGTGCCCACCGGCCCGCCCGCCCTCGCAGCCCCAGCAAACCATTGCCCAGAAGGTGACAGGCTGGCAGGGAGCCAGCGCATTCAGGCTGCTTTGTGGAAAGGCAGGCAGGAAGGAGCCCCATTTGTTTGTTTGTTTGTGGAGAGTTCCTTGTGCAGCCTCAGAACGCCGGACTCCAGGGAGCTGCCAGAGAAGAGCGGTCCCTCAGGGGGGCCTATTGTTGTTTCATTGTGCAAATTAGAGCCCAAGTGTTGAAACCACCAAAATATATAGCCCTTGAAAACGAAAACACTGAAGATCAATTGTGCTAAGAGGGAAAAGACAACTTTGCCAAAAAATAAAGTGGAATCAATCCAAGAGACAGTCGAGGCCGCCTCGAATCAGTGAGGGTCTGGCCTCCCGTGGAGCATAAACTTCTGTCAGGTAAAGATGCAAGATTGTTCTTATAACTTATAGAAAAATTAGCTTTGGTTTCCAGGGACTCGTCTTTAATCGTGGTGTAAAACTGCGGGTTTAAATGACTTCTGGGAGAACCAAGGGGTCACTGCGTTAGAGCACTGGCCAACCAAAACAGATGGACGGAGGTGAGGGAAGTTCCTGGGCTGGATTTAACTGGTGCCAGGAGGGGAGGCAGCAGACTAGGTGGAGAGGGCTCTCGGCCCCTAGGCAAGGATTACTGCTCCTGCCGCTAGGAGCAGGAGACACAGGGCACGCCATTATCTTAGGGTCCCCCATGGAGCGGGGACACAGAGGGAAGTAATCATAGCTGCCATTG
Source organism: Dugong dugon (assembly GCA_030035585.1). Taxonomy (NCBI): domain Eukaryota; kingdom Metazoa; phylum Chordata; class Mammalia; order Sirenia; family Dugongidae; genus Dugong; species Dugong dugon. Next base: position 33,265,117 of record CM057478.1, read on the forward strand.
GCTGAGCACTTCTCCTCCACCACTTCACCTAGGCATCGAACCCACCTCACAACGTAAGTGCTACTGTTACCCCCATGTACAGATGTGGATACTGAGGCACAGAGAAGCTAGGTCACATGCAGATGGCTGCATAGCTAGTAAGTTGTGAAGCCAGGCACCAGAACCACATCGCAGCACCAGCACCAAACCACCTTTCGAGAACACATGAGACACCTCTTTCTGTGCCTGGTACACATGTGTTTGAACCAAGTGATACTGCAAATATCAAACTGTCTTTGTGATTTCATGCCAAGTAACCTGAAAGCAAGCACCCAATAAAGGGTGGCCTCTACAAGCTGAGCAGGGTGTGCATGCTTCTCAAATGTCCAGAAAGTGTGGGGCCAGGTGGCTGCCCGGGCTCCGTGGCAGTGTGTGGGCAGGGGCAATAAGAACAGCACCATTATGCAGAGGACTCAGGAAAACACAATGACCCCCTCAAGAGGGGTGTCATTTGCAGAGTCAAAGAAATAAGCTGGGGCTAGGAGGCCCAGCCAGTTTTTAAGGCACAAATGTAAAAGAACCGCCTCACCTTGGATTTTGCAAGTCTTACATTTTGCATTGGGAAATCAGCCTTTCCAGGTGAGTTAAAAAATATATATGCCACCACTCATCTGTCAGTCTGTTGTACTGTGGTGGCTTGCATATTGCCTCTCATTTTGCTGTGATGCTGGAAGCAGTGCCACCGGTATTTTCAAATACCGGCACGGTTACCCATGGTGGACAGGTTTCAGTGGAGCTGCCAGACTAAGGCAGACAAGGAAGAAAAGCCTGGAGATCTAGTTCCAAAACTCAGCCAACAAAACATTGTCCAGCTGGCTTGCTTTGGACATATCATCAGGGGAGATAGCTTGCTGGAGGAGGACGTCATGTTTGGTAAAGTAGAGGGCCAGCGATGGCAAGGGAGACCCTCGGTGAGGTAGACTGGTACAGTAGCTGCAAGATGGACTTGAACAAGCTGATGATTATGAGGAGGACCCAGGACCAGGCAGCATTTCATTCTGTTGTACGTAAGGTCACCATAAGTCAGAGTCAACTCAACGGCAGCTATCTACCAAAAAAATATGAATACTAGTCAGTGAGCCTCCACATACAGATTTTGGTTGCATGCGTGTTACATGACTGTTGTGTTTGGATCCAAGTCTTTCGGAAATAATTGGGTATTTTCGTCTCCATCTTAAAAAATGAGACAATCAAGAGGGAGAGGGCGTGTGTTGAGCATTAAGCCAAGAAGCTGCATCTTGAAGCTCCCCATCTCTCCTTCCAATGAGTCATTGCACTTTTCGTCTCTGCTATTATTTTTTCCTAAAGAGTTCCATGTTTCCGGCACAAGGTCACTGAAACCAATTAAAGTGCTTAAGCTGGTCCCTCACTCTTAACCCATTGCGAATCAGATTTAGTAATAATCTGATTTCAAATCTCTCACAGTGGGGAAAAAGGAAAAATCTCTTTACTGTCAGATTTTGGTTTCGGTGCCTAATTAGGTTGGTTCCACCATTATTGCGTTTTAAAAGTAAAACATGATTTCATAATGAACAGTGAAACCACAGACGAGATGGTGTTGTAATTGGAATCGTTCAGATAAGCAAGAAAGTCGTACCAGATGCTTGCAGGCTTGGAGTGGGAGCAGAGGGACTCGCCTGAGATCCGATTCAGCAGATGTTCTGATGTCTGGGTTGTCCCAAACATTCCATATCTAAATGGTCTTCAATATTTTACTCTGTTTGAAATGAACATCAGAAATAGGAGGGCAGCACATATTAACTTGGGTGAAGGGAAAGGCAATACACTACAAGGGGGATGTCAGCATAACATGACCGAGGCAAAGCAAGACACTGGGATGTACGCAAGAGTAAAAGGCAACAATGGTAAATACTATTACATACACAATCCTGCAATAACAGTAATCACATGCAATAATTTACAAGGGAATATACAGGTAGATATGTAGTCTGACCAGATGGGGAGTAGACCCACGAGCATATACAGGTTTGGCAGAGGATATTTCTACATACATATTTGTATGTGCTGCAAATATAGCCCTGTATACAGTAGAGCACACAGGGGGCAGAGTTAAGAAAACTCCTTCGTCATAACCAAACAACTTGAGGAACTGAATCACTGGGCTTGAGGGCTTAGGACCATAGTCTCAAAGGACATCTAGGTCAATTGGCCTAACATAGTCTATAAAGACAATGTTCTACATCCTACTTTGGTTAGTAGCAACTGGAGTCTTAAAAGCTTGCAAGCATCCTTCTAATAAACAACTATTGATCTCTTCCTGTCCGGAGCAAAGAAGAGTGAAGAAAATCAAAGACTAAAGGAAACTATTAGTCCAAAGGACTAATGGACCACACAGACCACAGCCGCCACTAACCTGAGACCAGAATAACTAGATGGTGCTGAGCTATCAACAACGACCTCTCTGATTAGGATCATAGTAGGAGGTCCTGGACAGAGTGGGAGAAAAATGTAGAACAAAATTCAAATTCATATAAAAGACCACAATTACTGGTCTGATAGATTGGTGGAAGCCCCCAGACTATGGCCCTTACATACCCTTCAAACTTGGAACTGAACCCACTATCAGAGATTATCTTTCAGCCAAACAGGCGTACAAAGTGAACACCCATGAGGAACAGTGGAAACGGGGAACCCAAGGAAGAAGTGGGTAGAGTGCTGTCACACTGAGGGGATTTCAACTAATATCATGAAACAAAATGTATATAAATTGTTGGATGGGAAACTAATTTGCACTGTAAACTTTCACCCAAACCACAATAAAAAGTTCAAAAAAAATAAAGAAAGAAAGAAAGAAATAGGAGGGGAGGGAAGGTCAATCTGATCAGACTCTTTCCAGAATCCAGTCCTGCCTCATTTTTCCTTCCCAGCTGAAAGCACACTGGGCTCCCTTCTCAGCGGTTCTTGGCCCTTCCCTAGTCTCCTCCATTTCTGGATCCCACCCTAGTGGAGACACAGAGCGTCCCCAAATACGGAACACAGGTCCTCGCCAGGAGAAAGTTCCATGCCAGCAGCCTGGCATGGAAGGTGCTCTGTCCCCACCCCAGCCTGGCACAGGGCTGGGTCTCAATTACAGGGTTCCTGGGGGTGGAATTTCCTGAAGCCCAGGATCCTCCTTGTCATGAAGGTGCATGCTTTAAGGGCTCAGCGTGCTTCAGAAAGACAGAGAAGACTCTGGCCTGAAAGCTGTGATTGCAGATGAAGGTGAATACAGGAGGTAGGGGGGTGCATGTCAAAATTTCAAAAACACCATTGCAACCAAATTCCCCTGCCTTTTCCTCCCTCCTCCCCTTTTCCCATATCGAGATCAGAACTTTACGCCCAAGTGTTTAAAACCTTCAGAAAACGAGCGGAAAGAAGGGGCTTTCAAATATAAAAAATTTAAGGAAAAAAAGGTACACAAGTCTATTAAATTCATTACAAATTGATTTAATAATTACCTAGCATATGCACTATAAAATGTAATGATAATTAACTTGCTAATATTTTATTTATTTGGCAAATATTTATTCAGCACCTTCTACGTGCTTGACATCGTGCCGGGCACTGAGGACACAGCCTAGAATAAAACAAAGTCCCTGCACCCTTGGGGCTTTCATGGCACAGAGGTGGGGTGGGCGGTGAGGCATAAAGAAGTAGCAGGTTCCAGGTGGTGATGTATGTTGTAGAGAAGAGAGAGAAGTAAAGCAAGGAAGGGGCATGGTGGTCGGAGCCCGTTGAGCCTTTGCCTGCCGTGTGCTCTGAGGTGGGTGCTATTGTTTTTGCCCATTTTACAGATGAGAGAACTGAAGCTCAGCAGTTCGATAAATGAACATCCCAAGGTCACCTGGAGAGTGGCAGGGTTTGGATTTAAATCCAGATCTGCCTGACACCAGAGGCTAAGGTCTTAACTATCTAACTATGATGATTTAGTGCCTTATACATTTTTCTAATATAACACGTTGCTGTTTCTTGGGGGAACATCTAGCTCAATTGGCATAACACAGTTTATAAAGAAAATATTCTACATACTACCTTGATGAGTAGCATCTGGGGTCTTAAAAGCCTGTGAGCAGCCATCTAAGATACTCCACTGGTCTCACCCCTTCGGGAGCAAGGGAGAATGAAGAAAACAAGATACAAGGGAAAGATTAGTCCAAAGGACTAATGGACCACAACTACCACGGCCTCCAGCAGACTGAGTCCAGTACAACTAGATGGTGCCTGGATACCACCACCGACTGCTCTGACCAGGGTCACAGTAGAGGGTCCTGGACAGAGCTGGAGAAAAATGTAGGACAAAATTCTAACTCACAAAAAAAGACCAGACTTACTGGCCTGACAGAGACTAGAGAAACCCCGAGAGTATAGCCCCTGGATACCCTTTTAGCTCAGTAATGAAGTCACTCCTGAGGTTCACTGTTAGATTAGACAGCGCCATAAAACAAAACGAGACTAATGGGGCACAACAGTCCAGGGACAAGAAGTACAAGGCAGGAGGGGACAGGAAAGCTGGTGATAGGAAACCCAAGGTTGAGAAGGGACAATATTGACATGTTGTGGGGTTGTTAACAATTGTCATAAAACAATATGTGTACTAACTGTTTAATGAGAACCTATTTGTTCTGTAAACCTTCATCTAAAGCACAATTTAAAACAAAAATACATTGCTGTTGTGGTTAGCTGCCGACGAGTCAGCCCAGGCTCATGGCGAGCCCGTGCCCAGGGGAACGAAATGCTGCCAGTCCTGCGCTATCCCTATGATCGGTTGCAGCTTGGGGTCATTGCAATCCATAGAGCTATCATTGGCTGATGTTTGAAAGTAGATTGCTAGGTCTTTCCTCCTAGTCTGTCTCAGTATAATATAACCAAAAAGAAAAAAAAAAAAAAAAAACCAAACACATTGCCGTTGAGTCAATTTCGACTCATAGCAACCCTATAGGACAGAGTAGAACTGTCTGTAGGGTTTCCAAGGAGCGGCTGGTGGATTCAAACTGCCAACCTTTTGGTTGGCAGCTGAGTTCTTAACCACTGCGCCACCAGTGCTCCTAGTAGAATACAAGATAGTACTTCACATTTCTTCCTAACAATTTAACTAGCTTTCTCACATCACAGCTGCCACCACCACCCTTGCCCCGCCCAGCAGAAATCATTCTCCCTTTCCTTGATGAGGACGTGGAGGCCCAGGAAGTAATTTGCTGGGATGGCCCCAGCCCTTGGCCAGCAGAGGACCCTCATCTCAGAAGAGGACATCTGTGGGTAGTCCCAGCAGCTTCGTCCTGCTTGGGTCACGGAGTGCATCTGATAGTCAGCATCCTCCTCTCTGCCCAGATCTTTAGAAGTGGCAGCGCTGACCCTTGACACCCCTTGGTCTGGGCAGCCTGGCGTGAGCAGGCCATAAAGCTGAGAGCGCGGAGGTAAATGAAGATTGAGGGCTTTATCACAGCGAAACCTCCCTAATTGCTGTTAACTTAAACCTCTGCTACCCTGCGTGACCGCAGCTGTAGATCTTGATTTGTGCCTCAGACAACAGAAGGGGGATCAGATCTGTCAGAAGGGAGGTGAAAGGAGGCGGCAGCAGCCACCCCGTGTCTGCTCCACTTGGCTCTTTGTTTGTTTGGAACAGAAAACAACCGCCTCAAAGTGGGCCTGTTTCTGCCGCACTGCACCCCATGTCTGACGGGTAGGGCTGAGAAGCTGCCAGTGGGATAAAGACGAGGCAGGCTTAGCCTCCTGTTTCACAGTGTGTTGTCAGTTCTCAGCAGCCCAGGAGCTACAGTGTGCAGGTTAAGAGGCACTTGGCCGCGGGGTCCTGAAGTTTTTCTGGAGCCCCCTAACCCAGCCCCTGCCTTCTTTGAAAAATGCCCTAGTGGGAGCTTTCAAGTCCATTTCCTCCATTTCTTATTTTTGTCTTTTTAATTAGGAAAGGAATCCATGCTTGTTTTAACAAATTCAAACAATCTAGATGAGTGTAAGTAAAAAGTGCAGCCCCTCTGCCCTTCATATCCACACCCTGCAGAGACAACCACAGTTGGCAGACTGGGAAATCAGTGGCATCACTAGGGCTGTGCAGGGGGTGCAGACCACACCAGATGACACTGTCAAAAGAGGGGACACCAAAATGACTGTCTATAAAAATATCCCTGTAGTTAGTTATAACAGCAAAAGCAGTTTTTCTAAGCCCAGCTTACTCGTATCAATATACCTACAAGGCTAAAACTCTATGCTAATTTACTTTTTGAACCTTCTAATGTTTTCCGGTCAGAGCTGTCATTATTACCCAATTACGACGATGCTTCAAATCATGTGGTTTCGTCAGCATGCACTATGGGCACGTGCTATTGTTTTCATTGCTGCCGGTGTTTTTAGAGTTACTGATTTTTGTCACATTTTCTGGTGTTTTAGCTACAATACTGTGGTAATTAGTATTTGTAAATCTATATCAATAACTTTTTTGAGAATGAAGTAGTAATGAAAGGAAAGGAAAGAGTGATATATGGGAATTAAGATTTACAAGTAACATCAGTACAAAAAACATTATTGAGGATTCTGTATGGTCTGGTACGGAGGAGGTCCATGGGGGGATGACACCATGAGTTACTGCCCTGGGTGACATCAACCCTAATGATGGCACTGTGGGGAATATTATTCAGAATTTTTTCATACTTGCTCAAAGCTTTTTATTTTATTCTTTTATTAAAAAAGGGAATCACAGTATACATATTGATCATCAGCTTGATTTTTTCACTTACTAATTTACCATGGATAACTCTAAAAGAATTTGAAAAAGTCATTCTTTTAAAGGGCCGCCTTGTATATCCCATTAAATGGACATTGTACTTTATTTATCCATCTACCTTATTGTGAATTAAGCTGTAGATTTATTTATAGAAGTGGGGTAAAGCCTGCACTTTTTTTTTGTTTTGGGTTGATTTTGAGGCCAGCCATTAGATATTTTCTCCCTTCTTTTTTCCTCCAGCCTCCAGGGTCTTGGGAATCCTGTAGGTCTCCTCCCTCCTGTTTCACAGTGTGTTGTCAGTTCTCAGCAGCCTACCTTGTCTTCTGGCCTCGGTGATGAGAAGCAGTTGTTTCAGAAAGAGGAGATGTGGCCATTGTGAAATACCACCACCACTCAGGAAACAAGAGCAGCTCAGCTCTGGGGCAACAGACAATGCCTCCATCACATCCCAGCAACCAGAGTATTGGATCAATTCAGTGAACCCACCAGTTCAGTGCAATTTCTTGAAGTCAGTCTTTTCCTTTGGGTGAAAAGAATCAAGTAACACAACCCACTTCACCTTTTCCTTTGCCTGCCAGGAAACTTAAATTCTAGTGTAGTACTAGCTGAAGTCATTAATTCTCTCCTCTGTTCTGCCAAAAGAAGGAACAAATCAGTCTTAGAAGAAATACAACCAGAATATTCCTTAGAAGTGAAGATGGTGAGACTTTGACTCGCTTACTTGGGACATGTCATCAGGAAAGACCGATGGCTAGAAAAGGATATCATGGTTGGTAAAGCAGAGGGCCAACAAAAACAAGGGAAACCCTCAATAAGGAGGATTGACACAATAACAGCAACAACGGGCTCAAACATACCAATGATCATGAAAACGGCACAAGGCCAGGCAGCATTTCCTTCTGTTACACATAAGGTCACCATGAGTCACAGCCTACTTGGTAGCAACTAACAACAACTATTCTCTCCTAACACTTAGTAGGTGATGCTACCAGAACTTTCTATATTAAACACTAGAATGATTTTGTATATATGTCTACTGCCCGGTCTAGATGAAAAGCTTCTTGCAGGCAGGGGACACATAATTTTCATCTTTGTATCTTCTCCCAAGCCATGATATTTTCATTTGTCTCATATGCATGTGAAAGCTGGACAGCGAATAAGGAAGACCAAAGAAGAATTGATGCCTTTGAGTTATGGTGTTGGAGAAGGATATTGAATATACTATGGACTGCCAGAAAAATGAATAAGTCTGTCTCAGAAATGTAAATTCATTCACCTATGAGCAGCTGATATTTGGCAAAGGCCCAAAGGCCATTAATTGGGGAAAAGACAGTCTCTTTAACAAATGGTGCTGGCATAACTGGATATCCATCTGCAAAAAACTGAAACAAGACCTATACCTCACACCATGAACAAAAACTAACTCAAAATGGATCAAAGACCTAAATATAAAATCCAAAACGATAAAGATCATGGAAAAAAAAATAGGGACAATGCCAGGAGCCCTAATACATGGCATAAACACAATACAGAACATTACTAACAATGCACAAACACCAGAAGAGAAACAAGATAACTGGGAGCTCCTAAAAATCAAACACTTATGCTCATCAAAAGACTTCAACAAAAGAGTAAAAAGACAAACTACAGACTGAGAAAAAAAATTTCGCTATGACAGATCCAGTCAGCATCTAATCTCTAAAATCTACAAGATACTGCAAAACCTCAACAACTAAAAGACAAATAACCCAATTAAAAAATGGGCAAAGGATATGAACAGGCACTTCACCAAAGAAGACATTCAGGTGGCTACCAGATACATGAGGAAATGCTCACGATCCTTAGCCATTAGAGAAATGCAGATCAAAACTACAATGAGATATCATCTCACCCCAACAAGGCTAGCACTAATTCAAAAAAAACACAAAATAATAAATGTTGGCGAGGTTGTGGAGAGACTGGAACACTTATATATTGCTGGTGGGAATGTAAAATGTCACAACCACTGTGGAAATCAATTTGGCACTTCCTTAAAAAGCTAGAAATAGAAGTACCATACAATCCAGCAATTCCTCTCCTTGGAACATATCCTAGAGAAACAAGAGCCATCACATGAATAGATATAGGCACACCCATGTTCATTGTAGCACTGTTCACAATAGCAAAAAGATGGAAATAACCTAGGTGCCCATCAAAGGACGAATGGATAAATTATGGTACATTCACACAATGGAAAACTATGCAATGATAAAAAAATGATGAGTTTGCAAAACATCTCATAACATGGATGAATCTGGAAGGCATTATGCTGAGTGAAATTAGTCACAAAAGGACTAATATTGTATGAGACCGCTATTATATGAACTCAAGAAATCATTTAAACACAAAAGAAAACATTCTTTGATGGTTATGAAGGTGGGGAGGGAGGGAGGGGGTATTCACTAACTAGGTAGTAGATAAAAATTATCTTAGGTGAGGGGAAGGACAAGACACAATACAGGGGAAGTCAGCAAAACTGGACTAAACCAAAAGCTAAGAAGTTTCCTAAATACAACCAAACACTTTGAGGGGCAGAGTAGCAGGGGCAAGGGTCTGGGGACCATGGTTTCAGGGGATATCTAGGTCAACTGGCATAACAAAGTTTAAGAAAATTTTCTGCATCCCATCTTGGTAAGTGGTGTCTGGAGTCTTAAAAGCTAGTCAGCAGCCATCTAAGATGCAACAATTGGTCCCAACCCACCTGGAGCAAAGGAGAATGAAGAACAACAAAGACACAAGCAAAATATTAGCCCAGGAGACAGAAAGGGCCACATAAACCAGAGACTCCATCGGCCTGAGACCAGAAGAACTAGATGGTGCCCGGTTACCACCAACGACCGCCCTGACAGGGAACACAACAGAGAGTCCCTGATGGAACAGGAGAAAAGTGGGGTGCAGAACTCAAATTCTAGTAAAAAGACCAGACTTAATGGTATGACTGAGACTGGAGGGACCCCGGAAGACATGGCCTCCAGACTCTCTGTTAGCCCAGAACTGAAACAATTCCCGAAGTCAACTCTTCAGACAAGCTATGTAATCCTAGCTGCTCTCCCTATAATGTGACAGCACACTCCTACTTTCCTCCCCAGATTTCCTGTGTCCATTCAACCAGCTCCTGTCCCTTTTTGCCCTCTCATCTCACCTCCGGACAGGAGATGCCAATTTAGTCTCAAGTATCTACTTGAGCTAAGAAGCACTCTCTTCACAAGTATCATTTTATGTCCCATAGTCCAGTCTAATCCCTGTCTGAAGAGTTAGCCTTGGGAATGGTTTTAGTTTTGGGCTAACAGAGCGTCTGGGGGCCATGTCTTCCAAGGCCCTTCCAGTCTCTGTCAAACCAGTAAGTCTGGTCTTTTTACTAGAATTTGAGTTCTGCACCCCACTTTTCTCCTGCTCTGTCAGGGATTCTTTGTTTTGTTCCCTGTTAGGGCAGTCATTGGTAGTTGCCAGGCACCATCTAGTTCTTCTGGTCTCAGGACAATGGAGTCTCTGGTTTATGTGACTGTTTCTGTCTCTTGGGCTAATACTTTCCTTCATCCAGTGGCCAGCACATACACAGTGGGATCTGTTTAATGATTAAAGAAGGTACTGGAATGCCCATTATCAGCTGTTCATCTATTCTTCACTGGGTTTTGCTCTGTGCGTATTTTTCAATGACCTTAGTATATATTCCATTTTGTTTTAAACGGTATACTTAATTCTTTTGGGAACCATGTGGGATATAAAAACTAAATGCATTGAAAATTCAAGTCCATCAAAGTGGTAGAATGAATCAGTAGATCAATTCCAAATGTTTGATGCATTAGCCCCAGTAGAATAAACATTGCTTCCTCTGCTTTTTTTTTTTTTTCAATTTAGAGAATTATGTCACCAGAAAACAAACAGTATGGTATTTACAAATCTTAATTATTCTATATTAAATAGTTATTACAAAAAAGAAAATTGGAGGAGTTTCCATTGGGTAAAAAACATGTCGACTAAATGCAATAAAATGAAAAAGGAAATAACCATAGCTGTGACTCCACAATGGAGAGAGAAGGTGATGCTGGGGCAGCCTGAGCAGACAGCGCTGGTCGCAGTCCTTCATTTAGTCATGTAACAAGTGGTGCTTGCACTTTCTGTGTCCAGGCTCTGGACTAGGTGATGAGTAAGATGGACACGTGCCCTTTCAAGGCCAAGGGCACTTCCAGAATCCAGGTCAGAAGGGCCTAGGGCATCAAGCTTGTGGAGAAGTAGTTGGGGGAAGCTTGCTGTTTTTACTTAGGCTATCTGGGGGGACTTTGGGAAGAGCCTGGTGGAGGTTGGAGCAGAGCTCTGCATCCCCCTGGCTCCCCTGGACCACCAGTGCCCAAGGAGTTTGGAGTCCAGCAGGGGAGATTGCACTGGGAAATTCTGCCCAGCACTGTAACCCCTAACACCAAGGTCTCTGGAGAACAGGCCCTCTCCCTTGCAACAGTCTCATCTCTGGGGAGGATGCCTGGGGACTGTCTGCCCAGCACCACAAACCCGTTTTCCTGTAACCACCTCTTTCCGTAACTGCTGCCACCGTTCTGCCTCACCATGAGAATCAACAACCTAGCTGAGTTGATAAACCCAGCCCCCAAAGCCCAATTGCCACTGTGGGCATGCAAACCAAGCTGGGCCAGAGAACCCTTCCTCCTGGGAAGATCTCCCCATAGCCATGGCACACCCCACCAATGACACAAAGCCCAGTGATGCCCAGTGATCCCCAGTGATGGCCAGAGAGATCTAGAGATGCCCAGCAATGTCCAGTGATACCCAGTGGTGCCCATCAATAGTCAGTGGTGCTCAGCGATGCTCAGTAATGACTAATGATGCCCAGTGGTACCCAGCAATGCCCCATGATGCCCAGCAATGCCCAGTGGTGCCCAGTGGGAAGAGTCCTTCCCACAGCCAGCCCATTCCATGTGGCCAGGAAGGCTCCTGGTTCTGTCCCATCTAATTTCCCTCAGGTCTTCTCCATTCAAGCATCACCGTCCTCCCCTCTGGTGCCTCGATGTTTGGACCCCTGACATACTTGTGGACAGTTGTCATTAAGCCAAGCCACCAGTGTTTAGCTCTTGTAAAGCATTCCTGACAAATCCAATCAACTACTTCCTTAATGATTTCTGTTGCAATTCTCTAAACAACCTCCGATTTGTTGACATCTCCCGAGTTGTGCAGCCAAGAGCTGTACACAGAACCCAGGTGCAGTTTCAACAGACTCAGACAAGAGTGGGGGGAGGAACGGCACTCTTTCTCAGGCCTGGGGGATCCCCCAGCTTGTGTCCACACAGGTAAAGGTAATGAGAGGGGACTAACTGTCAAAGCAAATTTTATCAGGGAAGATGGCTGTGTGGATGATGCCAGCTAAGAAGACTGCACTTGTCTTTATTGCTTCCAGTTATTGTTTACTCGATACCTGTTTACTGCAGGAAAAGGAGAGGAGACGTATGTGCACAAAGAGGAAGGGGAAGACACGACTGCTCGGACAGTGCCCACATCCAGGCTTGTGCATGTACAAGCTCATGGGCTCTGGAGTAGCCACTTGGGTCCAAACGATAGCGCTACTTCTTGCTCCTGTAAGAAGCAAGGCAACATTTGATCATTGTCTGCCTCAATGTCCTCATTTCAAACAGGATGATGATGATTAGCATCCACCGCTGTGAAGATAAGTGGGTCATATACATATAGCATTTCAAACACGCCAGCAATGGGATTTTCCCCCATGCATTCATTCTTTTATAAAGTGGACTATACTATTTGTAGTGTCTTGCTCAACCTGTTTTTAAAAAATCTTAACAATATATTGTTGACTTTTTTATGTCAATTAAGAGTCTTCCCTCATATTACGTTTAATAGCATATAAGATGCCAGAGTATATGCAAACCAGAACCACAATTAGATGCTGCTTCATACCTATTAGGAAGGCTATCATCAAAAAAAAAAAAAAAAAAAAAAACAGAAAAAAGTGTTGGCAAGGATGTGAAACCTTCATGCATTGCTGGTGAGAATGTAAAACAGTACAGCTGCTGTTGGATAACAGTTTGGCGGTTCCTCAAAAAAGTTAAATGTAGAATTATCATAGGACCTAGCAATTCCACTCCTAGGTATATACCCAAAAGAGTTGAAAGTAGCTACTCAAACAGACCACCACTCGTCTGTCAGTTTGTTGTTTTACAGTGGCTTGCATGTTGTTGTGACGCTGGAAGCTATGCCACTGATATTTCTAACACCAGCAGGATCACCAATGGTGGACAGCTTTCAGTGGAGCTTCCAGACTAAGACAGACTGGGAAGAAGGGACCTGGTGGTCTAAATTATGAAAAACTTGACCAGTAAAAGCCTTATGAATAATAGCAGAACATTGTCTGATACAGTACCAGAAGATGAGCCCCTCAGGTTGGAAGGAAATCAACATATGACTGGAGAAGAGTGGCATCCTCAAAGTAAAGTCGACCTTAATGACATGCATGGAGTCAACCTTTCGGGACCTTCATTTGCTGATATAGCATGACTCAAAATGAGAAGAAACAGGTGCAAAGATCCATTAGTAATTGGAACGTGGAATGTAAAAAGTATGAATCAATGTGGCCTTGGTGATAGAAATGATGCCAGAGATCACTTGACAGAATTTTGGAAGACCGATGACCTATTCATTGGAAATGCCTTTTTTCAACAACATAAACAGCTATTATACATGTGGACCTCCTGGATGGAATATGCAGGAATCAAATTGGCTAAATCTGTGGAAAGAGACAATAGAGAAGATTAATATCATCAGCCAGAAAAAGGCCAGGGGCCAATTGTGGAAAAGGCCATCAAATGCACCTGTGCAAATGCAAGTTGAAGCTGAAGAAAATTAAAACAAGGCCATGAGAGCCAAAGTACGACCTTGGATATACCCCACCTGAATTTAGAGACCGTCTCAAAAACAGATTTGACGCATTGAACGCTAATGACTGAAGACCAGAGGAGTTGTGGAATGCCATCAAGGACATCATACATGAAGAAAGCAAAAGGTAAAAAGACAGGAAAGGAAGGAAAGACCAAAATGCATGTCAGAAGAGACTCTGAAACTTGCTCTTGAATGCAGAGCAGCTAAAACGAACAGAAGAAACGATGAAGTAGAAGAGCTGAACAGAGAATTTCAAAGGGTGTCTCGAGAAAACAAAGTAAAGTATTATAATGAAATGTGCAAAGACCTAGAGTTGGAAAACCAAAAGAGAAGAACACACTCAGCATCTCTCAAGCTGAAAGAACTGAACTAAAAATTCAAACCTAAAAAAAAAAAATTCAAGCCTCAAGTTTCAGTTTTGAAGGATTCTATGGGCAAAATATTGAACAACACATGAGAAACTATTTGTTCTATAAACCTTCACCTAGAGTACAATAAAAAAAAAAATACTGAACAACGCAGGAAGCATCAAAAGAAAATGGAAGGAATACACAGAGTCAAGCTGCACTGAAGGTATTGGCGGATACAAGGCACCAGGAATTGACAGAATACCAACTGAGATGTTTCAACAAACAGATGCAGCACTGGAGGTAGTCACTCGACCATGCCAAGAAATTTGGAAAACAGCTACCTGGGCAACCGACTGGAAGAGATCTATATTTGTGTCCATTCCAAAGAACGGTGATTCAACAGAATGTGGAAATTATCAAACAATATCATTAATATTACACACAAATAAAATTTTGCTGAAGATAATTCAACACTGGTTGCTTCAATAAATCGACAGGGAACTGCCAGAAATTCAGGCCTGATTCAGAAGAGGAGGTGGAACGAAGAATATCATTGCTGATGTCAGATGGATCTTGGCTGAAAGCAGAGAATACCAGAGAGATGTTTACTTGTATTTTATTGACTATGCAAAGGCATTAGACTGTGAAGATCATTGCAAATTATGGATAACATTGCAAAGAATGTGAATTCCAGAACATTTAATTGTGCCCATGAGGAACCTGAACATAGACCAAGAGGCAGTCGTTTAAACAGAACAAGGGGATACTGTGTGGTTGAAAATCAGGGTTGTATCCTTTCACCATACTTATTCAATCTGTATGCTGAGCAAATAATCTGAGAAGCTGGACTGTATGAAGAAGAACACGGCATCAGGATTGGAGGAAGACTCGTTCATAACCTGCGATATGCAGGTGACACAATCTTGCTTGCTGAAGGTGAAGAGGACTTGAAGTACTTACTGATGAAGACTAAAAACTACAGCCTTCAGGATGGATTACGCCTCACCATAAAGAAAACAAAAATCCTCACAACTGGACCAGTAAGCAACATCATGATAAATGGAGAAAATGTTACAGTTGTCAAGGATTTCATTTTACTTGTGTCCACAATCAACATCCATGGAAGCAGCAGTCAAGAAATTAAACGATGTATTGCGTTGGGCAGATCTGCTGCAAAAGACCTCTTTAAAGTGTTCAAAAGCAAAGATGTCACTTTGAGGACTCAGGTGCATGTGACCCAAGCCATGGTATTTTCAATTGTCTCATATGCATGTGAAAGCTGGACAACAAATAAGGAAGATCAGAGAAGAATTGATGGCTTCAAATTATGGTGTTGGAGAAAAATACTGAATATAATATGGGCTGCCAGAAGAACAAACACGTCTATCTTGGAAGAAGTAATGCCGGAATGCTCCTTAGAAGCGAGGATGGTGAGACTTTGTCTCACGTACTTTGGAGGGAGCAGTCCCTGGAGGACATCATGCTTGATAAAGTAGAGGGTCAGCGAAAAAGAGGAAGACCCTCAATGACATGGATTGATACAGTGGCTGCAACAACGGGCTCAAACATACACAGCAAAGACTATGAGGATGGCGCAGGATGGGGCAGTGTTTCATTCTGTTGTAGACATTGTGGCTATGAGTTGGAACTGACTCAACAGTACCTAACAGCAATCACAACAACTCAGACAGGTACTTGTACACTCATGTTTACTTCAGCATTCACAATAGCCAAAGGTGGGAACAGTCCCAGTGTCCATCGACAAATGATAGGTACATAAAATGCAAGGATATACATACAATGCAATACTACTCAGCAATAAAGATAAATGAAGTTCTGATGCATGCTATGACATGGATGAACCTTGAAAACATTATGCTGAATGAAATAAGTCAGTCACAAAAAGACAAATATTATACAATCCCACTTATAGAAAATATCCAGAATAGGAAAAGGCATAGAGACAAAAGCAGACTAGTGATTATCAGGGGCTGAGGGAAGTGCGGAGGGGGGGTTATTGATGAAGGGGTGCAGAGTTTCTTTTTGGGGCGATGAAAAATTTTTGGAAATGGATAATGGTGAGGGATGAACAACATGGTGAATGTGATTAATGCCACTGAATTGTACACTTAAAAATTGTTCAAATGACAAACTTTTTGTTGTATATATTTTACTACAATGAAATTTTAAAAATAATAAAGATGCTGGAGTATAAAAGTAACACATTACTGGCACTTTCTATATCGCTGAGAAATCCCTGGGTAGTGATAATGGTTTTACAAACTCACCAACGACACCATGAAAGAAAGGCTTGGCAATCTGCTCCTATAAAGATAAACCCTATAGAGCAATTCTACTCTGTCACATGGGGCCGCCATAAGTCGGAGTCGACTCTGGCAGTGGGTTTGGTTTTGGTTTTACGTTGCTGGGAGTTCAGGCTTTTTATTGTCCACCTCTTTCCATTGCAGAAGCTCCAGTGACCATCTCTGCAGCCTCAGCTGTGCCCACACTGTATTCACTTCCAGAGGAATTGCCTTTCTGGAAAGTTCTATCCACTAATCTACCCAGCAGTGCAGGTAGGTGTCTGCCTTAATTAATGATTTAAAGCTTGATTTCCCTAGATCAGGGCTCTCAAACTGAGCTACAGTTAGAGCCACCTAGGGAGCTTTTCAAAAGTAGAGTGCCTTTTAATGAGCCCCCAGGTAATGTCCTATAGGGTCACCATGAGTCAGAATCGACTTGACAGCAACAGGTTTGGTTTGGTTTTTCAGGTGATGTTAGTGGGCAGCCAGGGTTGAAAACCAGGTAGCGCACATGTCTATGTTTCCTTCGTTCATGCAGTATGCAAGTATTTATTGAGCACCTACTGCATGCTAGACTCTCCTCTGGGCACCAGGGATGCAAGAGAAAAAGGCCATGTGCGCGTGGAGCTTACACTCTCGACTCAGAAACTAGAAAACAAGGAAATAAAGATTTACTTATTAATGAAAGTGACCATTGTCTGTGCTCTCTGCAAAACCAACTCAAGGAGCAGCATGCTGACTTGGCGCCTTGTATTTTATTTCAGACTCTTGGCCAGTCCTAAACAACACAGGAGAGTGGAGTAAGGGATGGGCCACAGCCTAGGGAACTGGGCCTTTTGGAATAATTCAGGCAAGAACGCTGCTGGCAGAAGAGCTGGAGCCCGCCACCTAAGGGGCAGGGCCCAGTCTGCCCTGGGCTGGTGGCTGGGCCTGGCGTCACTCTCCCGTCCTCCCTGGTGACTGCTTGGGGGTGAGATCAAAGCTTATGATCTCCCAACAAGAGACCTCCTTATCATTTGCCCCTACAGTATCTGGTGGGCAGGCCCCTCTAGGGAGCAGCAGCAGGCCATCTGGAATGCCCCACTGAGGAGCAAGGCAAAGGTAGCTAGCCCGTCCCTTCTCTCTGCCCCTCCCCAGCCCCTGCAATTATTTCTTTTTCCTTTTTTTTTTTTTCACAGTTGTGCTTTAAGTGAAAGTTTACAATTCAAGTTAGTCTCTCATACAAAAATTTATAAATACATTGTTTTGTGACTCTAGTTGCTCTCCCTATACTGTGACAACTCACTCCTCCTTTCTACCCCAGATTTCCCATGTCCATTCAACCAGCTCTTGACCCTGTCTGTCTTCTCAACTCACCTCCAAACAGGAGCTGCCCATTTAGTTTCAATTATCTACTTGAGCTAAGAAGCACTCTTCACAAGTATCATTTTATGTCCCATTGTCCAGTCTAATCTTTATCTGAAGAGTTGGCCTCGGGAATTGTTTTAGTTGTGGGCTAACAGACAGTCTGGGAGCCATGTCTTCCAGGGTCTCTCCAGTCTCAGTCACACCATTAAGTCTGGTCTTTTTACTAGAATTTGAGTTCTGCACCCCACTTTTCTCCTGTTCGTTCAGGGACTCTCTGTTGTGTTCCCTGTCAGGGCAGTGATTGGTGGTAGCTGGGCACCATTTAGTTCTTCTGGTCTCAGGATGATGCAGTCTCTGGTTTATGTGGCCTTTTCTGTCTCTTGGGCTAATTTTTCCTTGTGTCTTCGGTGTTTTTCATTACTCCAGGTGGGCTGGGAGCAATTGATGCATCTTAGATAGCTGTTCGCTACCTTTTAAGACCCCAGACACCACTCACCAAAGTGGGATACAGAACATTTTCTTAATAAAGTTTGTTATGCCAATTGACCTAGATGTCCACTGAAACCGTGGTCCCCAGACCCTTGCCCCTGCTACTCTGTCCCTCAAAGTGTTTGGTTGTATTTAGGAAACTTCTTAGCTTTCATTTAGTCCAGTTGTGCTGACTTCCCCTGTAGTGTGTCTTGTCCTTCCCTTCACCTAAGATAATTCTTGTCTACTACATAGTTAGTGAATAACCCCCTCCCTCCCTTCCCACCCTCATAACCATCAAAGAATGTTTTCTTCTGTGTTTAAATCTTTCCTTGAGTTTTTATAAAAATAGAGGTCTTTTACAATATTTATCCTTTTGTGACTGACTAAATTCACTCAGCATAATGCCTTCCAGATTCCTCCATGTTATGAGATGTTTCACAGATTCATTGTTGTTCTTCATCATTGCGTAGTATTCCATTGTGTGGATATACCATAATTTGTTTATCCATTCGTCTGTTGATGGGCACCTAGGTTGTTTCCATATTTTTGCTATTGTGAACAGTGCTGCGATGAACATGGGTGTGCATATATCTATTCGTGTGATGGCTCTTGTTTCTCTAGGATATATTCCAAGGAGCAGGATTGCTGGATTGTATGGTACTTCTATTTCTAACTTTTTAAGGAAGCGCCAAATCGATTTCCAAAGTGGTTGTACCATTTTACATTCCCACACAGTGTATAAGTGTTCCAGTCTCTCCACAACCTCTCCAGCATTTATTATTTTGTGTTTTTTGAATTAATGCTAGCCTTGTTGGGGTGAGATGATATCTCATTGTAGTTTTGATCTGCATTTCTCTAATGGCTAATGATCGTGAGCATTTCTTCATGTGTCTGTTAGCCACCTGAATATCTTCTTTGGCGCAGTGCCTGTTCATATCCTTTGCCCATTTTTTAATCGGGTTATTTGTCTTTTAGTTGTTGAGGTTTTGCAGTATCTTGTAGATTTTAGAGATTAGATGCTGACTGGACTTGTCATAGCCAAAAAATTTTTCCCAGTCTGTAGGTTGTCTTTTTACCCTTTTTGTGAAGTCTTTCGATGAGCATAACTGTTTGATTTTTAGGAGCTCCCATTTATCTAGTCTCTCTCCTGGTGCTTTTGCTTTGTTACTTATGGTTGGTATTGTGTTTATGCCATGTATTAGGGCTCCTAGCGTTGTCCTTATTTTTTCTTCCATGATCTTTATCGTTTTCGATTTTATATTTAAGTCTTTGATCCATTTTGAGTTAGTTTTTGTGCATGGTGTGAGGTATGAGTCTTGTTTCAGTTTTTTGCAGATAGATAATCCAGTTATGCCAGCATCATTTGCTAAACAGACTGTCTTTTTCCCAATTAAGACTTTGGGCCTTTGTCAAATATCAGCTGCTCATAGGTGGATGAATTTATGTCTGGATTCTCAATACTGTTCCATTGGTCTATGCATCTGTTGTTGTACCAGTACCAGGCTATTTTGATTACCATGGCAGTATAATAGGTTCTAAAGTCAGATAGTGTGAGGCCTCCCACTTTGTTCTTCTTCTTGAGTAATGCTTTACTTATTCAGGGCCTCTTCCCTTTCCATATGAAGTTGGTGATTTGTTTCTCCATCTCATTAAAAAATGACAGTAGAATTTGGATTGGGATTGCATTGTATCTGTAGATGACTTCGGGGAGAATTAACATTTTCACTATGTTGAGTCTACCTATCCATGAGCAAAGTATGTTTTTCCACTTATGCAGGTCTCTTTTGGTTTCTTGCAGGAGTGTCTTGTAGTTTTCATCGTATAGATCTTTTACATCTCTGGTTAGATTTATTCCTAAGTATTTTATCTTCTTGGGGGCTATTATAAATGGTATTGATTTGGTGATTTCCTCTTTGAGGTTCTCTTTGTTGGTGTAAAGGAATTCAACAGATTTTTGTATGTTTATCTTGTATCCTGATACTTTGCTGAAATCTTCTATTAGTTCCAGTAGTTTTCTTGTGGATTCTTTGGGGTCTTCTGTGTATAAGATCATATCATCTGCAAATAGAGATACATTGACTTCTTCCCTACCAATCTGGATGCCCTTTATTTCGTTTTCTAGCCTAATTGCTCTGGCTAGGACCTCCAGCACAATGCTGAATAAGAGTGGTGATAAAGGGCATCCTTATCCAGTCCCCTTTCTCAAGGCAAATGCTTTCAAAGTCTCTCCATTTAGGATGATGTTGGCTGTTGGCTTTGTATAAATGCCCTTAATTATATTGAGAATTTCCCTTCTATTCCTATTTTGTTGAAAGTTTTTATCATGAATGGGTGTTGGACTTTGTCAAATGCCTTTTCTGCAACTATTGATAAGATATTGTGGTTCTTGTCTTTTGTTTTATTTATGTGATGGATTACATTGATTCTTTTTCTAATGTTGAACCATCCCTGCATACCTGGTATAAATCCCACTTGATCATGGTGAATTATTTTTTTGATATGTTGCTGACTTCTATTGGCTAGAATTTTGTTGAGGATTTTCTTGTCAATGTTCATGAGGGATATTGGTGTGTAATTTTTTTTTTGTGGTGTCTTTACCTGGTTTTGGTATCTGGGTTATGCTGGCTTCATAGAATTGAGTTTGGGAGTATTCCATCTTTTCTATTTTCTGAAATACCTTTAGTAGTAGTGGTGTTAACTCTTCTCTGAAAGTTTGGTAGAATTCTCCAGTGAAGCCATCCGGGCCAGGGCTTTTTTTTGCTGGGAGTTTTTTAATTACTTTTTCAATCTCTTCTTTTGTTATGGGTTTATTTAGTTGTTCTGCCTCTGTTTGTGTTAGTTTAGGTAGGTAGTGAGATTCTAAAAATTTGTCCACTTCCTCTAGGTTTTCAACTTCGTTGGAATACAGTTTTTCATAGCATTCTGTTATGATTCTTTTAATTTCAGTTGGGTCTGTTGTGATATCACCCATCTCATTTCTTATACAGCTCATCTGCTTCCTCTATTCTGTCAGTTTGGCCGATAGCTTATAAATTTTGTTGATCTTTTCAAAAAACCAGCCTTTGGTCTTGTTAACTCTTTCAATTGTTTTTCTATTCTCTATTTCATTTAATTCTGCTCTAATTCTTATTATTTCCTTTCTTCTGGTGCCTGAGGGCTTCTTTTGCTGCTCTCTTTCTACTTGTTCCAGTTGTAGGGTTAATGTTTTGATTTTGGCCCTTTCTTCTTTTTGGATGTGTGCATTTATTGCTATAACTGACCTCTGAGCACTGCTTTTCCTGTGTCCCAAAGGTTCTGGTAGGATGTGTTTTCATTCTCGTTTTATTCTACAAATTTCTTTATCCCATCCTTAATTTTTTCTATAACCCAGTGGTTTTTGAGCAAGGTGTTGTTCAGTTTCCATGTGGTTGATTTTTTTTTTCCTTGCTTTTTCTGTTGTTGATCTCTACCTTTATGGCTTTATGGTCAGAAAAGATGCTTTGTAATATTTTGATGCTTTGGATTCTCTTAAGGCTTGCTTTATGGCCTAATATATGGTCTATTCTGGAGATTGTTCCATGTGCGTTGGAAAAGAAAGTATACTTGGCTGCTGTTGGGTAGAGTGTTCGGTATATGTCTATGAGATCAAGTTGGTTGATTGTAGCATTTAGCTCTTCCGTGTCTTTGTTGAACTTCTTTCTGGATGTTCTGTCCTTCACCTAAAGTAGTGTGTTGAAGTCTCCTACTACTGTTGGGGAGCTGTTTGTCTCTCCTTTCAGTGCTGTTAGAGTTTGTTTTATGTATTTTGGAGCCCTGTCTTTGGCTGCGTAAATATTTATTATAGTTACGTCCTGCTGGTGTATTGACCCTTTAATCATTATATAGTGTCTTTCTTTATCCTTTGTGGTGGATTTTACTTTACAGCCTATTTTGTCAGAGATTAATATTGCCACTCCTGCCCATTTTTGAGTGTTGTTTGCTTGATATATTTTTTTACCATCCTTTGAGTTTTAGTTTATTTGTGTCTTTAAGTCTAAGGTGTGTCTCTGGTAGGCAGCATATAGACGGATCGTGTTTTTAACCCAATCTGCCACTCTCTGTCTCTTTATTGGTGCATTTAGTCCATTTACATTCAGGGTAATTATTGATAGATGTGAGTTTAGTGCTGTCATTTTGATGTCTTTTTGTGTGTGTGTTGTTGACAGTTTCTTTGTTCCACTTAATTTTCTGTGCTGAGTAGTTTTTCTTTATGTATTTTCTTTTCATCTTTTTCATTGTTGTTCATTTTGTGTTTGCTGAGTCTTTATATTTTTCTAGTTTTTCATTTTGACTTGTAGGATTGTTAGTTTCCTTTGTGGTTACCTTAATATTTACCCCTGTTTTTCTAAGTTTAAACCAGTTTTCTATTTCTTTATATTGCCTTGACTTCCTCTCCATATGAAAAATCTATGACTACATTTTTTAGTCTCTCTTTTTTGTTTTAATGTTGTCATCTTTTACATATTGATGTCTCTGTTTCCCTATTTTCAGTGTTTTAGCTTTGATTTATTTTTGTGACTTCCCTATTTGGGTTGATATCTAGTTGCTCTGTCCTGTGTTCTAGTCTTGGGTTTTTATCTGCTGTTATTGATTTTCTCACCAGAGGACTCCCTTTAGTATTTCTTGTAATTTTGGTTTGGTTTTTGCAAATTCCCTAAACTTGCATTTATCTGGAAATGCCCTAATTTCACCATTGTATTTGAGAGACAGTTTTGCTGGATATATAATTCTTGGCTGGCAGTTTTTTTCCTGCAAGGCTTTATATATGTCATCCCATTGCTTTCTTGCCTGCATGGTTTCTGATGAGTAGTCCAAGCTTAGTCTTACTGACTCTCCTTTGTAGATGACTTTTCATTTATCCCTAGCTGCTCTTCAAATTATCTCTTTATCTTTGTTTTGGCAAGTTTGATTATAATATGTCTTGGTGACTTTCTTTTGGTGTCTACCTTATGTGGGGTTCAATGAGCATCTTGGATAGATATCTTCTCATCTTTCATGATATCAGGGAAGTTTTCTGCCAACCAATCTTCAACAATTCTCTCTGTATTTTCTGTTATCCACTACCCGCCCCCCCCCCCCACCTTCTGGTACTCCAATCACTTGTAGGTTATTCCTCTTGATAGAGTCCCACATAATTCTTAGGGTTTCTTCATTTTTTTAAATTCCTTTATCTAATTTTTCCTCAAATAAGTTGGTGTCAAGTGCTTTATCTTCAGTCTCACTAATTCTGACTTCCATTGCCTCAATTCTGCTCCTATGGCTTTCTATTGAGTTGTCTAATTCTGAAATTTTATTGTTGACCTTCTGGATTTCTGATTGCTGTCTCTCTGTGGATTCTTGCTGCCTATTAAATTTGTCATTATGCTCTTGAATAACCTTAAGATCCTCTGTTGCTTTGTCTGTATGTTCCTTCACTTGTTCTGCATTTTGCATGATCGCCTTCCCGATCTCTTGAAGAGTTCTGTATATTAGTCTTTTGTATTCTACCTCTGGTAATTCCAAGAAATTCTCTTCTTCTGGAAATTTTCTTAATTCTTTATTTTGGGAGCTTGTCGAAGCCATCATGGTTTGCCTCTTTATATGATTTGATATTGACTGTTGTCTCCGAGCCATCAATAAGTTATTATATTTATTTATTTTATTTTTGCTTACTGAGTCCTAGCTTCTTGTTTTGTTTTGTTTTGTTTTGTTTTGATATGCCCAAATAGGCTGCTCACGTAAGCTGGTTTGATTATTGGCCCCTTTGAAGCTCTAACGTCCTGTCACCAGGTGGTTAGATCTGTTACCAGGTACGTCATCCCAAGAGTCTATTAACTTCTCTTGTATGAGTTCAGCTCAGGTGTCCAGGTAGTCAGTCACCAAGTGTGTGGTGCGGGCTCTCACCTATAGTCCTAGACAGGCTTGGGTGATTGGTGTAGACAGGTACCTGGCTATAGTAGGGGGTCATGCACTGAGCAAGGCAGGAGGATGACTGTCGCCCGAGTGTCTGGGAGGAATGTGCATCCCTGTTCCCTACAGCATGCAGGTGGGTGGGTTTTGCAGCCCGACTATGAGCAGCCAATGCTGTTGGCTGTAAGGACTAGGGGGCACCACTTATTCTTGGACCCCTTTCATGGGTGGCTAGGTGGCATGAGTGGAGCCACCGGTCCTCAGGCTCCTGATATGGTTAGGTGAGGACCCTGTTAATGGGCAGAGCAGTGTCAAATGTCACAAACCTGCTACTTCATCATATAGCTGAAACTGTTGAAGTTAGACTTCAGGTATATACCCTGTTACACTGTGGTAATGAGGGCCTATCCTGTTGAAATGGGCCTACACAGGTCTATGCAGTGGTGAAAGGCATTCAAAGTCTGTGGATTCCTTATGCCGGTGCCTAGGCAAAGGAGCTGTGCCTACCCTGAGTTTCTGGTTTAGGGGAGCTGGCAGATTATTTTTGCCCTGTTGTTAATTTGTTCTCTCTCTAAGGCCAGGAGAATGGCTCAGTGCATATGATGGGTCCTACTTCCAGCCCAGGGGACTTGGCAATCACTGAAGCTAGTCAGGACCTGGTGCAGACCAGGGAAGAGGAAGGTAAATGGGAGAGGTTTTTCCCAAAGAGAGTGTTTTTTTGATCTGCACGGTGGGTCAGAAGCAAGTACTTTTGCTAATTGAGTGCTGCTTTTCACTGGTTCTGGATGCCCAAGTAGACTCTCTGCTGCTGGGTCTCTCCCGATATAGAAAATGCCTCCCGAGTGCCACTGCTTGCCTTCCCGCGCACGCGAGCTGATCCAGCCTGAAGGCCGCTGGCTCCCACTAGGTCAGGTCTGGCCACTCCTCCCTGCTTCCAAACCATCTCTCCCTCCTCCTGCCATTTGGTCCAATTCCTCAACTTTGCCTTTGATGTTCAGGGCTCCTAGATTGTCATATATAATTGATTCATTTGTTTTTTCGGGTCTGTGTTGTAAGAGGGACCACAAGAAGCATCTGAATACTCCACCGTCTTGGCCCCAGCTCTGCAATTACTTCTTTCTTGGACTGGTGCAGAATCAAACTCTGGCCTGGCTTGGACTTAAGAGCCTAATCTGATGCCTGTTTTACCACCAAACCCATCCCACAGCATGCATCACATAGCACACACGAGTCATTCATTCATTCATTCATGAATGCATTCATTCCTTTCTTGGCTGCCCCAGCCCCAGCCTAGCAGGACCAGCACTAGTCTAAGCTCACTTAGCTAGTTAGTGGCAGAGCTGGGGCTAGAATCCTGCCCTGGCACAGCGCTGAGCATACAGTAGGTGCCTAATAAGCATTGTTGATTATGGAGTGAATTAGTTCACCCCATTCAGTCTCTGAATGCTCGCGGAACCTCGCCCATATGCTCGTGCTGGGCTCTGGGCTGGGGCTGGAAGGTGAGCAGGAGGTTTTGGGATCTCATGGAGTGAACGAACGTGGGGAGGGAACACAGACCTGGACTAGATTCTTGCCTCAGCAAGGACCTGGAGCCTCGGGTTCCTCACATGGACAGTCAGGACGAATCCCACCCTCCTAGCAAGCGTGGGGTCAGGAGGCATGTGTGGCGTGCCAGGTCCCTAGCTGGGGCTCGGTCGGCAAGATTTACTGGTGCCTGAGGGTGGGGTCGAACATCCTCATAGTCAACCAGCTCCACTTCTCAGCCAGCACAGACGGACCTGGCCATCTTCACAAGTCCGTCTTCCCTGTGTGTCTCTATCTCTGGGTCTTTTTTTCTTTTTTATTAAGGACACCAGTCATATCAGATGAAGACCTATCCTACTTCAGTATGCCCTCATGTGAATGTCATTACATCTGCAAAGACCTTATTTCCAAATAAGGTCGCATTCACAGGCACTGGGGGTTAAAACATCGTTTGGAGGGACACAAATCAACCCATAACAGTGATCTTATCTGTAAAAAGGGTCTTCGTAGATGCATTTAAGTTAAGGATCTTGAGATGAGAAGATCATTCTGGATTATCCCAGGGGACTCTAAATCCAATGACAAGTGTCCTTACAAGAAGAGGAGAGGACACAGACGGGGAGAAGCCCCTGTGAAGACGGAGACAGAGACTAGAGTGATGCAGCCACAAGCCAAGGAACGCCCGGGGCTGCCTGAAGCTGGAAGAGACCAGGAAGGATCCTCCCCCTGGAACCTTCAGAGGAAGCACACCCCTGCTGACACCCTGATTTCAAACTTCTGGCCACCAGAACTGTGAGAGAATACATTTGTGTCGTTTTAAGCCACCCAGTTTGTGGTGATTTGTTACGGCAGCCACAGGAAATCAACACAGTTACACTCACAGTTCCAGGGATTTGGCATGGGCATATCTTTTGGGGGCCACTATCCAACTCTTACCACACTCATTGTTGGAAGGGATGATTCTTTACTTGTTTGTCTTCCCATCTAGACTGTGACTTCTGGAGGCCCAGGACCATGCTTGCCCTGTGCCAGCACTGTGCTAAGAGTCCCTCCTGCAAGAGTCCCTTGCATGCTCACCACAAGTCTGTGAAGTCAGTGTTATTATTGCCGTTTTTCAAGTGAGGAAACTGGGTTTCCATTCTCTTTCTGTCGGACTCCAAATCCTGCACACGTGGCCGTAACCCTACACGGACTCCATCACACTGAAACACTGTTTGGCCACCTGTTTTTTCCTCACTGAATTTTGAACATTTTCCCATTTCGAAAAAAATGCACATCCACCCTCACCCTCAGCTGGGTGGTGTCCATCACAGGGACGAGTTATTCCACCACGTCCCTGCTGCTAGACAGTGAGATTGTCTGTCGGATTTTCACAATCATGAACAATGCCGCAGTAAGCGTAATGAATGCCCATGTCTCTGCCCACTTCTCTAAGATCTCCTAACATACACTCTCAGAAATTTATTATTGAGTCAAAGAATTTGCTTTGCTTCCAGAACCTAGAACAGTGCCTGGCACATAGTAGACATGCGCTAAAGGAATAAAAGATACTCTGGGTGTGAGAGAGAGTGTGTGAGACAGGGTGAGAAAATTATGAAATGTGTGAGCATGCAGGTGAGTGTGTATAATTTTTCTCACAGTATAACATAAATGCAGTAATCTGCACTGACCTTACAAGTACAGCTTGATGAATTTTTACATACACGTACACCTGTATAATCACCACCCAGATTGAGATAAAGAGTATTTCTAACACCACAGAAGGTGCCCTGGTGCCTTCTCCTAATCAATAACCTTTCTCCTCCCAAAGGTCATCACTCTTCTGACCTCTATCATCATTGATTTGTTCCCCTCCTCTTGAATTTCCTAGACATGGAATCATACAATGTGGACTCTTTGTGTCGGCTGCTTTCACTCAACAGTCCGTCCTTCATGCCCATCCACGTTGCGTACGTGAGTCCATCGTTTCTTCCCCTGGCTGCATGGTGTTCCATTGTGTGAATATAGCACAGTCTTTTCATCCATTCTCCTCCTGATGGACACTTGGGTTGTTTCCAGTCTGAGGCCTTTACAAGTAGTGCCGCCGTAACATTCTAGTACACATCTTTTGGTAGACATTGGCATTCGTTTCTGCTGGGTGCACACCTAGGAGCGAATTGCTGGGCCACAGCTAGGCATTTGTTTAGCTGTAGAAGATAACCTCCACTGGGAAGGACGCATGTATTTTGAAAGTCTTTGATACACATTACCACTTTCCCCTGGAAAGCTTCTCCCTAGCCACACTCCCTCCTGCTGTATTTGAGAGTGCTGATTCCCTCTCTGCATCAGTTCTGATGATCACTACTGAGGATTTTCATGAACCACGATATGAGGGCAGCATGAGAGTAAGATTTTCTGGGCCATCAATATATTAGTGAATGCTTAATTTTTCCCAGAGGAGCAAAGAGAGGTGCAGATATGGTAGAGGTGCTGTTGGATTTTAATTACCAATTAAAACACCTTCCTTCAAGAATTTGGAGGAGCAGAGACCATGAATCACTCTCAAATAATTTGCATCGGGTAAAGCTTCCCCTGAGTAGCAGCATAGCCCAGCCAAAGGGAAAGTCACCACTTTCTTAAAGCCCAGACTGGGGTTTCCAGAGATGTTCCTCCTTTCCTTAGAATTTCTGTAAGTTGACTTTTCCTCAAAACGACAACAAACCTCCCATATCCAAGCATCAACCGCAAGTGCAAAACACCCCCCATGGTGGAAGCAGGAGAGACTTTTTTGCTAGAAGAGAGGTGAGCTTTCACAGAGTCACCCGCGTTCATTCCTTTTTTCTTGAATGTGTTATCCTCCTGTGAGTGAGCGATCTGTGCGTTCTCAGCCTGGATGGAGTTGGACAGAGCCAAAGCAAGGGCCCTCCACACTTCTCTCGCTTCCAGATGAAGCCTCATATACAGCTGTCGGGCTCCAAGGACTAACGTGCTGGCGGCGTGGGTAGGACCCAAGGAAGGATACTGGGGCTGAAGTTTGATACACTGCCCCAGAGAGGGTGGGAGAGACTGAGAGACATCGACAAGAGAGACGCAGGGGGAGACAGATGTGTGGAGGAGGGGAGAGACAAGACACAAGTGAAGAGATGAGTCAGAGGAAGACAGACAGAGAAAGGCAGAGACAGACACACAGACAGGAAGAGAGACAGAGAGAGAAAGAGGTGAAAGAAAGAGGGAGAAAGACAGAAAGAGAGAGATAAACACGAAGGTGTCCCTGGGTGGTGCAAACAGTTAAGCATTCCACTAATATCTGAAAGTTGGCGGTTTGAACCCACCCCGAGGCACCTTGGAAGACAGGCCTGATATTCTGTTTCTGAAAGGTCACAGTCTTGACAATCCTATGATAGAGCAGTTCTACTCTGCACACGTGGGGTTGCCATGAGTCGGAATTGACTCCATGGCTACTAAAAACAACAGAATGTAAGGACAGAGAGAGAGGCTAAAGAGTAAGAAAGGAAGAGAGAACAGAGTAGGAGAGACAGAGAGACATGAAGACAGAGAAAAAGAGAGACTGAGTCAGAGAGGGAGAGAGCAATTAGCCCGGACAGGCAGAGACAAAAACCCAGGAGAGGGTTCAGTCCATGAGCACACAGCCCCTCCTGTCCTTCCACACCTTGGGCCCTCATGTGGCCATGCCCATAGGCTGTAACCCCTCTCACGTTGAATAGAAAATAAAGGGGTGACTGTTAGAGACACAGGCTCTGTAGATCCCTGCCACCTCCTGAGAGAGTTCCACTGGAAGCTCCATCCAGCAGAGCTCAGCTGGCCCACCTGGAGTGCTTTCCACACTGAGGTACCCCCACCGAAGTAACCACACAGTTTTGGAGATCCAGCATGCTGGCTCCCCACCCCAGAGCCTTGTGTGGAAGAAGGGAATCCTGTGTCCAAGGATCTCCAATGGAGTCATCCAGGCAGACTCGGGACTGAGAACCTGGGATCTCACGTAGGGGTCTCAGCACAGCCCCCAGGGCAGGGCCACAGTGGGGCGTCCGCATATTTGTATATGCTGTTGTCAGCTGCTGTCAAGTCAGCTCTGACTTCATGGTGACCTTTGCACAACAGAACAAAACGCTGCCCAGTCCCGCACCATCCTCATGATTGCGGGCATGCCTTCCAAGCTAGTGGGGTCATCTTCCAGCACTGTATTGGGCAATGTTCTACTGTGACACAAGGCTTTCGCTGGCAAATTTTTGGAAGTAGATCACCAGGCCTTTCTTCCTAATCTATCCTACTTTAGAAGCACCACTCAAACCTATCCACTATGAGTGACCCTGCTGGTATTTGAAATACCGGTGGCAGAGCTTTCAGTATCACAGCAACACACAAGCCACCACAGTAAGACACACTGATTTATTAAATCTGTGAAGTAAAGCGGTTGCCTTAAAGTGACCCTGTCCCTTCCAGCTCTGATATTCTAGAATTCTGTGAGATCGTCAACACATTGGGTCATATTCAAAGCTAGCAGCACTGATTGTATCATATCCTATGTGCACACTGCTTTTGCAGTAAGTGCATATTATTTCATTACAATAACAAATTATTATTATTGCCAAGTGGAAGGCAAATGGGGCCTGGAGTTATTAAAGCCATGCTTCCTGGGGACTACTGACTCTTGTATGAAGACATTGATCTCTCCTCCTGGAGAAATCCGCTCTTAATTACCAATTGGCATTGACTTAATGCACCATAGCTGTCTTATCACATTTAAAGTGCATGTCTACTTAAGATATTTAATTTAAAGTGATATCCTTAATTTCCTCATGGTTTCCAAAGTTTATGCTAATTGTAACCTGCTAGTTTGCAAATGCATTCTCTCTTTGATTACCTCAAGTCAAATCCCCACACTTTCATCTCTACTTGCTACAGTGGTAATAGCAAGATCAGGTTTATCATCGCAGCCCTGTCCTCATGGAATAAAAACGATAATAATCTTCTGCATTAGCATGGCACTTTTTGACGTAGAGCAGGCTTGCAAACATGTAATAGTGATGATGCTAACATGGAGTGAGCTCTTGCAGGTGCCCAGCCAGGCAAAGTGTCCTAGATGCATCATCTCACGTCATCAACCCAACAACAGAGTGGTTGGTGCCGTTACACTCCCATTTTACAGAGGAGGAAAGTGAGGCCCTGGTGACAAAGCGGGTGGGCAACGTCGCCAGGAGCCAACCTATACCTGTCTGCCTTCAGAGCTGCCCTTTCAAAAGCAAAAGCCATCTGGACAGATGCTATGGTGCAGACCCAGCTGGGAATGGGATAACATCAGCCACTTAGCGTGACAGAAAAATAACAAGCTCTGCCACAGCATGAGCCCACATGTTCCTCACTCTCACACCCTGGCTTTGCAGGTACACTCACCCAGGCCGAGCATGAGGGATTTGTCCAGGTAATTTGACTGGTTGGTGAGGACCCAGAGCCCCATGGGAACCCTGACTCTGAGACGTGAGTGCTCCCTCTGTGCCCCTCTCCCTCAATGACAGCATGCGCTCATCGTGCTGTCTGCCTTTAAGCAGGACCCCAAAGAGCTAAAGGGTCACACTGGGGTCTGCAGTGCCATGTCTCACTCCCGGGAGGGCTCATTCGCAGCATCAAAGTTGGCTTTCTTCCATGAGATCAGGGCGGTTGTTCTCAACACTGGTAAAAGGGAAATAGCATGCATGCTTCACAAGGCTTCTCTGGGGGCTGAGGGAAGGGCTACGTAAAGGCACTGGCTCATAGTAAGTGCTCAGTAAATGCTCCTCTCCTCTCCCCATGTTCTTCCTTTCAGCTATCGAAGCCCACTGCCAAAGCCTTCACAACAATCACAACAATGGTAATACTAGTATCGACATGTATTCCGAGTTTCCTAGTGGCCCAAGCGAAGAAGGAATAAATGATATCTGTATAATTTTCAATATTAGAAAGAGAAAAATTATGCATTTGCTTGCAGTAGCACAACTTTTATTAGCACCAAAATTCCAAAAGAAATGTCCCCAGTGGAGAAATGCCCCAGGTACGGTAGGTGAGTAGGTGAGCCTCTCCTAGACCCAGTGGTTCTCAGAGCTGAATGCAGTAGGGTAATAATGGTAACAGCTAACCTGGGGGCAGTT
This sequence comes from Dugong dugon, assembly GCA_030035585.1. Classification (NCBI taxonomy): domain Eukaryota; kingdom Metazoa; phylum Chordata; class Mammalia; order Sirenia; family Dugongidae; genus Dugong; species Dugong dugon. The sequence goes on from CM057478.1 coordinate 33,296,852, forward strand.
ACTATTTGCTGGGCAGGGGTCTAAGTAATTTACATGCATTTGTTAGCTCATCCTTTTCTCCCTTAGAGCAATCCTATGCTAAAGGATTGCACAAACGAGGTTCACAGGTCAAAAGTGGCAGAACCATTTGGATTGGGAACCACGGAATTTTCATGAACTTGGGAATGTTCTCCTGTAGCTCATGACTCACAAACACTGAAGAACAGGCCTCCCCAGGCCCCCCAGGGAGGGGAAGTGGCTGCCCCCCACCTCGCCACAGTAAGCTTGTTCACGAGTCTGCACGGAACCCTGCCTCCTCTCCCAAGGAAAGGGGCCTGGCCCACCCCCTTCCTCTGGTCACCGTCGGGTCAATATTTGGAATCTACCAGGAAGTAGGCACTTGGGTTAACAAAAAATGTCTAATATTTTTGACCAAATTTCAGGAAATCACAAATAACCATTCCTGAGAAACTGTTCTATTTTTTTCCACTGGGAAAGGAAATTTGCACACTTTAAAACATTTTTTTTTTTTTTTAATCATCAGGGAATAGGAAGAAAATAATCACAGCACATCCATATGATGGCATATTAGGCAGCCATTAACATGATTTTATAAGGAACTTGGGAAAGTGCCTATGAAAGATAGATTCATAAGTGAGAACAGCAGAATATAAAATTCGTGATCTTGGCTTTGTAAAGGATGCATTGTGTAAAACACACACATTTGATAAAAACAAAACAGATTAAAAAGAATTGTACCACAATGTTAACAGTGATTAGCATTACTTCTGAGTGGTAAAATTTCACGTCACCTTTATTTTCCTTTTTATACCCTCCTAAATTTTCTCCAAAGAGTTATTATGCTTATAACAGAAACCAGAGGATTATAATAAAATACTGTCTTTCTAAAAGAAAAGATTGTTGACTGAGGGCACAAAGAGAAATAAGTAGTGATTGTGTTCTCAGGAGGAAAGGTTTCAAAATGATCTTTAAAAATGTAAATCCAAGTCTTCAAGTTTTATTCATAGTCTTGAAAAATAGCAGATCTGATCACATACGCTTATTTATTTCACGTTTAAGCAACGGAGAGGAGGAATCAGATTATAGTTTCCTTGACCGCTGTAAAATATGTTGATGGTTTGGTTTCAGAGGATTATACCGAGAGTTCTGAACGCCTTCCAGTTTACCCTTGTTTCTGTTTCCCTGTCTATGTAACTTGCTATGAAAGTCCAGGCGACAGAGATTCAAATCCTGTTTGTAGCATCGTCCACAAAGAGAGACCAGCATAGCCATCCAGGTTAATCGTCTCTTTTGTCTGGAAAGTAAAGAGGCTGGAGATAACTCTGGGACAGAATTTCCAGAATACATGAAGTATGACGGGGCAAGATCACCACAGACCTGCCTTACAGAATGTTCCAGAAAGAGGTGCACCCGTCCGCCCCACCACGCCTTATGCGGCCTGCGGGGTACCCAGTGAGAAGGCCGGCATGGGCCTCCCTGTCCAGAGCAGCCCCTCGCCAGCCCCAGCTCCCTCTCGCCCACCATTGTCCGAAACAGCAATGAGTTTGTATGGCGGGCACGGGGTCAGCACCGAGGCAGGGAGCAGACACCGCGGAGCTCACGCAAGGCCCTCCACCCGAGGATGGAGTAAACAGACTCTCCTTAAAGGTCACTTCTCCAGGCTCTGGCTCCGGCTGCCAGAGGAAGCTGCAATCATTTTTCAGGCTGTAAATGCCAAAAGAAGAACGCACTGAGTCACAGCTTTCCTCCGTGGCCTGGTCAGCCCAGCACCCAGCACAAGGCATTTCCTTGCCAAATAAAGCTGCTTTTTTTCCGCTTGAACCCGGAATAGACCTCGAGTAACCTTTGCTCAAGGGTCTTGGGATGCAAGCTTTTATATTTAGTTTGCAAACCATGGTGATTCCCAGCTGACCAACCCCAGCCTCCAGGGAGACGTTTGCGCCGTCTTCTTCTTCCCTCTGCACGCTTGCACGCTGGGTGGACTACTTCCAAGATTTGGACGGCAGGACAGAGACTTTACATTGAAAGTCCACAGTGTGGGCTTTTGCTTTCTTATTTTTTAATAGACTGTTTTTTAGAGCAGTTTTAGGTTTACAGAAAACTTGTGCAGAAAGTACAGAGAGCTCCAGTATAGCCTATTCCCTCCCCTCCCACACCCAGCTTCTCCTATTATTAACATCTTGCATTTGTGTGGTACATTTGCTACAGCTGATGAAAGAATATTGATACTTTATTACTAATGAAAGTCTATAATCAGGTTCATTTTTTGTGTTGTCCAGTCCTATGGGTTTTGACAAATGCATAATGTCAAGTGTCTACCATTACAGTATTATTCAGAACAGTTGCCCTAAAAATGGCCTGTGCTCTACCTGTTCTGACCCCCAACCCCCGGCAAACACTAGTCATTTCACTGTCTCTATAGTTACGCCTCTTCCAGAATGTCAAGTAGTTGGAAAGATATAGTCTGTAGCTTTTTCAAATTTGTTTATTTTTTTTTTTTCTTTTGGTTGAGTTTGGTTTGGAACAAAATGTACGTTTTTATTTCTGTGACCCAATCTTCCTCATGTTTGAAGAAGCCCACAGCTTAAACTGTTATCTCTATGCTCTGTGGACAGAGAAGTGCTCAAGCAAGGTAAATACTACAGAGAGTAAGGGTGAGAGGAAACTCAAAGGACTGCGGTAAAGCCGAGAGGTCTCCTGTTCAACTAAATGTGTCTTTCTCACTGTTCAATCCACAGACATCCATTTCACTGATGAACATGCCCCCTTCATAAACATGCTTATGCTCCAGGTACAGATCAGGGATTTGAATTGTTGGCCTAGTTCATGCTAAAGTGTGACAGACTGATGTTAGAGCCTTTCCTTCAGAGCCTGGGGATTGGACACACAGAAAATGAAGTTCTGAAGAATAACATGAATAAAGTTTTTTAAGAAAACGTTCTGCATCCTACTTTGGTGAGTGCCATCTGGGGTCTTAAAAGCTAGGGAGCGGCCATCTAAGATGCATCAATTGGTCCCAACTACCTGGAGTAAAGGAGAATGAAGAACAACAAAGACACAAGGAAAGTAGTAGCCCAAGAGACAGAAAGGGCCACATAAACCAGAGACTTCATCAGCCTGAGATCAGAAGAACTAGATGGTGCCCGGTTACCACCAACGACCACCCTGACAGGGAACACAACAGAGAGTCCCTGATAGAACAGGAGAAAGGTGGGGTACAGAACTCAAATTCTAGTAAAAAGACCAGACTTAATGGTTTGATTGAGACTGGAGGGATCCTGGAAGACGCGGCCCCCGGACTCTGTTAGCCCAAAACTAAAACCAGTCCCGACAGACAAAGATTAGACTGGACTATGGTACATAAAATGATACTTGTGAAGAGAGTGCCTCTTAGCTCAAGTAGATACATGAGACTAAATTAGCAGCTCCTGTCCAGAGATGAGATGAGAAGGCAGAGAGAGTTGGGAGCTGGTTGAATGGACACAGGAAATCCTGGGTGGAAAGGAGAAGTGTGCTGTCACAGTATAGGGAGAGCGACTAGGGTCACATAACAATGTATGTATATATTTTTGCATGAGAGACTCACTTGAATAGTAAACGTTCACTTAAAGCACAACAATAAAAAAAAAAAAAGAATAACATGAGGCCTGAATAGGTATCTGGGAAGCAGGGTGGCCAGTAACCAGGCAGGGCCAGAGAGAAGACAAATGGGGTCATTGCCAAGTTTGCCTTCGATTTGCTTATGGAAAATTTTGCGTGCAGAAAATTTAATCTCTAAGACCAGCTCCCGCTGAAAAAACAAGGGTGAGTGCTTTTGACTAATTTGGGGTCAATGTTGACTAAATTAGACTCTTTTTGCCTCGTGTAGCCTGTGAGCCACCAGGGGATGGGCCTGTGACAACCTGATGCACTTGTGAGCTCTCTGAGGCTGGAGCCGTCCCTTGTGCCTCTTGGCAGCCCCAGTGGCCAGCACGCCTCTTGGCACAAGACGGTGACTCTAGTTTTCTTGGACAGATAAAGAAAGTGTGTAGGGGAAGACGAAGTTTCTAAAGTAATCTGAACTTTCAGTAAGTATTTTCTTTTTAAGTTAGATCTCTCACCAGCTTAAAGTTTCCTCTGTGAGCCTTTCAAGCAGTGCGAAGTGTCCACATATTCCAGAAATAACATGGTTTAATTATTTGCTCCGCTATTTTACAGCTGTGTGACCCTCAGCCGGTTATCCAAACTTTTTGAGTCGCAGTGATCTTATTGGGGAAAAAAAGGGAATAGTATTGTCCTTCTAGCATTGTTTGAGGCTTGGGACAATGCTCACCAAAGGGCTTCACACAGTTCCTGGCAGAGTGGTGATTCCATGTATACTGTCTTCAAAGGGTTAGCAAAGCAGAGGGGTAGTTTAAGGATTAACAAATTAGTGAATGCAAAGGGCAATTTCAGGTGGTGTTGAGCTCCCCATCTATAAAACCCATTGCTGTCCAGTCGATTCCGACTCATAGCGACCCTAGGACAGAGTAGAACTGCCCCGTAGGGTTTCCAAGGAGCGCCTGATGGATTCGAACTACCAACCTTTTGGTTAGCAGCTGTGGCTCTTAACCACTGTGCCACCAGGGTTTGCTCCCCATCTGTGAGAGTGTTTAAACAGGGACAGGGACAGGATGGTCCCTTTCAAGAGAAAGAGTTGAGCTGATTCAAGTGTTCAGTGGCTGCATGGAGGGGAGGAGGCTAGATCTGTTGGCCTTTGAAGACTTTTGTAGCAGGAGGTTCTGGTTCTGAAGAGCCAAACCAGTTATCAGAAGGTGATGTATAAGTGACTGATAATATGAGTACAGTAATATTTTAAGACAGAAAAGCAACTCTGAGATGCCACTTTTCACCAATTTTATTGGCAGACTAAAAGGACTGGTAACACCAAGTGTGCGTGCAGGTCGGGGACCCGGAGCCCAGGCAAGCGTCATTTGCGGAGGGACGACTGTGCTCCCTTCTGAGCATACAGTTGCTCAGATGCATCGGCATTTTAAATGTGAATGCCCCCTTCTCCAGCTACTCCAATTCCAGGACTGTAGCCAAAGGAAAGACTTGGGCAAATGTGCAATGGATATTCATCGTGGTGTTTATAATACATAATAGCAAAACTTGGGAAAAGTCTAAGCTGGAGGTCGTGGAATACTACACAACTATTTAAAACGATGATGTAGATCTATATTTACTGACATAGAAATATATCCATACCATGTTGTTGAGTTAAAAAGAAAAGCTGGTTAACAACAGCATGTAGGGTATGATTCTATTTTTAAAAAAATAGCACACAAGTATCTCTATGGGTATAATTTGCACAGATAAATGTTTAAGGAAATGTTACCAAAATATTATTTCTAGGTGATGAGGTTTTGGTTGATTATGACTTTTTTCTTTATACTTTGATAAGTCCTTGGAATTTTTGTAAGAAAAATTTTTGTCAGAATTTAACCAGAGTTTGTATGTTCTGATTTTGAAACTGAAAACAAACTAAGTGGCTGAGCCATGCTGAACGCTCACATCAAGCCTGGTACACCTAATTAGATGATGACATTCCGGGACAGTGAAGGCTCAATTACGACAGAGACAGCTGATGGATGGCAGAACACGTCCACCTATCTCAACCGAGGGGATGACCATTCCTCAGCAGCCTGGTTCCCTCCAGACCACAGGGCTGGTTACAGACCCCCATCCAGCCTCTCAGAAGTAAACAGGAAGCAGGGCCAGGGCTAAGAGCTGGTGGAGGACGTGCCCTCCTGGGCTGGGACCAGGGAGACCTGATTCCTCACTCCACAAGGACTGAAATCCCCAGGAAGCTGCAGTCATAGATGCTGATGGTAGGGCACAAGTCATGCCTGGGCACTGAGCAGCCCTCAGGAGAAGAGACAGACAGAGACGGAGGGACAGAAGGACAGAGAGAGACACGATCAGATAGAGAGACAGAGGGACAGAAAGACACATAATCAGACAGAGACACAGGGAGACAGAGATAAAGGGACAAAGAGACACAAAACAGATAGAAATGGAGGGACAGGGGTAGAGAAAGACAGACTGACAGACACAGGCAGGAGCAGGGCTCTGGATTGACTTCACTGCAGGACCCTTCCTCCATGAATCATGACCAGCATAGGGGTCTGAGCAGCTGAAAACCCCGAGAGCTGCCAAGTTACCCCAGTTACCGCCTGGGTGCTCTCCCATCCAGGTTCTTACACCCCACTGTCTGGCCCTGTGAGTCTGCCAAGTCACCTCACCAGGATGGGCTCATGCTGGACATGGGTAAACTAAGTCCTACTTGTCCTACCCCCCACGTGAGGTTTTAAAGGTGATTAATGAAGACTATGATATAAAATCACTTAAAAAATATAAAATGTTGCACCAATACATGCTTGCAGATTTATATTCAGATATCCGTGACAACTTTGAGTTAAAAAAAAAAAAGGCTCACAGAAATTATCGCTCAAAAAAAAAAAAAAAAGATCTCAAAAAAACCACAGAAAGTATCCTATTTGTGAGGTTTATTTCATTTTCCACTCACTCCTTCACAATTACTTATTGAGTTCTGCCGTTGTCCCAGAGGCTGCGCTAGCCCCAAGGAGATTGTAGCCAACACAGTTGATGCAAATTCCTGCCTTCCTGGGGTTTCTATTCTACAGGAAAGGGAAGCTATCAGCTGTGAAGTTTGTACATGATCCGGGGCCCAAAGCACACAGCCAGCAATTATTGCAGGAATGATAGACACTAAGCTAGGCTGTCACTCTTCCAGGACAGAGCCGAGAAGGAATGCTTGAAAATTAGGGGGCTGAAAATCCACAGCCTGCAGTTAACCCTGTGATGTCAAGTCTCTGAGTCAACACCACACACGTGCACACAGTTCCTGTCACTCAGGACGGTGGAGACCAGCCAGAGTACTGACTGAAAAGGGGACCACCTAGCCCAAGTCACATGTGCCTGTTTTCTATGCCCCTCTTTTTCCAAGCTCAAGAGGCTGCTTTGGGGCAAAAGTCGTAAGAACTCCTATATATGACAAAAAATATCTTCACATACAATTTACTAGAATAGAGCTTTTTCAGGTATTTTTCTTTTTATTATTATTATTTTTGATGTGCTATTGTTTGTGCAATAAATATTTTTAGATATTTAAACCGACGATTTGAGAATAGCAGTTCTCCCTGTAACGACAATCATGATAGCCAACCAACTGCAAGCCAGGTACTGTGTGAGCGCTTTGTATTTATTAGCTGACTTGATCTTTATGACCACTATTATACCCATTTTACAGATGAGGAAAACAATGGTGCACACGGAGGTTAAGTATCTTGCCCGAGGTCACATGGCTGGTAGCTGGCTAGCAAGGATTTTGAACCCAGAGTGCCTGGCTCCTTGGCCTGTGCGTTTAACCCCTTCACCACCTGTCCTTTTGACGGGGGGATGATAATGATGGGGATGACTGAGCGGAGTCCCAGTGCTTGCAGCCCGCTCTGCGTCAGCAGCTGTGCTGGGCCGTCTGCGTTCGCATCTCTGATCAGCAGAGTCCTGGGCCTGCCCTTACTTCACAGCGAAGGGGAAGCCAAGTGACCTGCCCTGGTCACAGCCTCAGCGAACCTGGAAGCCACACCCAAGTCTGTGCAATGCCACTGCCGTGTTCTTTCCACGATCTCATGCAGTCTCCATTCAATAAAACACGTAAAAGCAAATAGCAGACTCATGTTAAATAATTGCTTAGTGTTGATTCTATACGCCTTGCTTAAGTCCTTGGAGAGGATAAACTTATGGGGGAAAATATACCTAAGAAAAAATTAAAACTACCTAAAAACGTAGCTTTTCTCCCAGAAGAACGAGTTTCAGAGTGCTTACATTAAAACATTGAGGTGTGCTAAAAGTCACTGAGCATCTTCACACCACAGAAACACTGACTCTCCGCTTGGTCTGCACAACCCCCAAGAGGAAAATCGGTCAAGGACTGTTTTCCGAATGCCTACTCTGCTCCCTGCCCCACGGTGGACCTGCACCATGAGCCCAGTCATCGTGTGTAAATACTACCTGCGGGCCCACTTGGGGAGTCCTGGTGGCACAGTGGTTAAGAGCTCAGGCTGCTAACCAAAAGGCCAGCAGTTTGAATCCACAAGCCACTCCTTGGAAATCCTATGGGGCAGTTCTACTCTGTCCTACAGGATTGCTATGAGTCAGAATCGCTGGGGCTGTGCTGCCCACAGTGCGACCTGGGAGGTTCCCCCACTGCAGAAACCCTCTTCCTGGCCCCTGTACCAATGTCATGCTCAAGACCCAGTTAGTGAAACTAGTGTCTGTGGGGCCCGGCTCCTTTTCCCTGCTCTCATCCTCTTTCTGCAGCGTGCCCACAGCCTCTGGATTTCATTAAGCCGCATAAATAACAAGACTGTTGTCAGATTTCCCCCTGGTGAGGAAAGGGCAGATGGGGAAGTCGGCGGGTCACGACCTCCGTGTTTCTCAGCGGGAGTCAAAACGCCTTCCATGCCGGGGAGTGGAGAGAGGAGGGTCTGTGTTATGCTTGCACTGGGCCCTGACAGGCAAATGTAATTCCTGGGCTCGCTGGAGTGAACGTCGGGATTTGTTTTATAGCCTGGTGCGTTTCACTCTGTCTGTTTAGCGGCAAACATCTGGTGGGAAATGGAAAAATCCCATACGGAATCTTCCAGGCTTGGACGACTGACAGGTTTTGGCAGCCCACCCTCAGGACAGGACTTCATCACTTCTCTGTGCCTCAGTTTGCTCAAGGGTGAAACCAACCAGTTGCCATCGAGTAGACTCCGACTCAAGGTGACCCCATGTGTGTCAGAGCAGAGCTGTGCTCCGTACAGTTTTCAGTGGCTGATTTTCCTGAAGTAGATTACCAGGACTTTCTTTCAAGGCAACTCTGGGTGGACTCGAATCTCTAACCTTTGGGTTAGCAGCCAAGGTTTCATTAGTCATTTGCACCACCCAGGGACTCCTTGTGGGTGGAGGAAGGTATGAACAGTCCCTGACCCCCAGGGTTGATGAGAGGGTTCTATGAACTAAAGCATATAAAGCTCAGGGTTACTGGCACAGAAAGATTGTTCAGTATATGGCAACTCTTGTTATCCCCTTGGTAACAGGCAAAGGGAATGTAGTTTCTAGAATCTGGCTTCTTCTTGTTGTCAGCTGCCATTGAGTTGTCCCCTGACTCATGCTGACCAAGGCACAATGGAATGAAATGCTTCCCAGTCTTGCGCCATCCCCACAATGGGTTGTAGATTGGACCATTGTGATCCATAGGGTTTTCATGGGCTGATTTTCAGAAGTGGTTTGCCAGGCCTTTCTTCCTAGTCCATCTTATTCTGAAAGCTCAGTGGAAGCCTGTTCAGCATCACAGCTACATGCAAGCCTCCACTGACAGAGGGGTGGTGGCTTCACATGAGTGCACTGTCCAGGAATCAAACCCAGGTCTCCCTCATGGAAGGAGATGATTCTATCCCTGAACTCCCACTGCCCCTACTTCCTCCGAAACTCACAGGACCTTGCTTTGGGAAGGCATGCAGTGCAGGTACTCATAAGATTGTACGTGAGGACAGATGTGAAGGGCTTGTGTTTCCCACTTCTGGTCCCAAACAAATCTGTTTCCTTAGACTGAGGCGAGAAGCTCTGGCCCTCGATTTCTAGGGGCTCCTTTCAGCATCCTCACTGGCTACCTCTCACCACTTTTAACTGATTCTGCACTATATTTTAGTGATTTTTTTAAAAAGTGGGCTGCAGGAAAAGAAAGGGCAGAATTAAAAAGGAAAAGTGGAAGTCCGACTCCCCGCACACCTAGGATGTGGTGGGTACAAGCGTTATGCAGTGATATCACTAGGGTTGGTGTCACCCTCCACCCCACAGACCTCCTCCCGTACCAGGTCATACAGAATCCTCAGTAATGTAATTTTGCCCATAGAATCCTTCACTGTTGCAACCCAAGGCTTGAATTTTCTCTTCAGTTCCTCCAGCTTGAGAAATGCTGAGTGTGTTCTTCCCTTTGTACTAATGTTACTCTAAAATAGTAACTCTCGTGTATCACTCCTTCTTTTCCTTTAATTACTACTTCATTCTCAAAAAACTTATTGATATAGGTTCACAAATACTAATTACCACAATATTGTAGCTAAAACACCAGAAAAATTGACAAAATCAGTGACTATAAGAACACCCACAGCAACGAAAACAACAGCTCATGACTGTGGCCCCTGCAGAAGAAACCACGTGATTCGAAGCGTCGCTGTAACTGGCTAAAAATGACAGGTCTGACCGCAGGTCATTAGAAGGTTCAGCAGTAAATTAGCATAGAGCTTTAGCCTTGTAGGTATATTGATACATGTAAGCTAGGCTTCTGAAAAATGTTTTTGTTGTTATAACTAACTACAGGGATATTGTTATAAAAAATAATAAATTTCTGCTGAACAACTGCACAAAAATTTTATAGACATTCATTTTGGTGTCACTCCCTCTGACAGTGTCACCTGGTGCAGTCCACACCCACCATACTCCCCTAGTGCATTATGTCTTTTAATTTAGTCTTCACAGCACACTGAGTTGTGGGGATTATTAGCCCATTTTATGGATGAGTAAATTGAGGTTCAGGGACTAAACCTCACAAGGGACTGATTTGGGATTCCAACCTAGAAGGTCTGGTGAGTGGAGGCACTAGATTTCTAACAACGATCATCACACATTTCCTAAAGGCATATCCTCACGGACTGTCTACTTCTCTAGCCAGTTCCCCGCTTGTGTTGCATTGGTTTAGCTCTTTCCCTCCTCATGACTTCGCGCCATGCAGCAATGCTTGTTGTGACATGAAGGGCCCCTGGGCTATGAAGAGCCTTTCTTACACTTATAATTTAGTCACTAATATTTTAATACCAGCCCAAAGAATGAAGCAAAGCTGTAGAGAGATCTTCAAGGGCTGGAACCATGTCTTTCCTCCCTGCTTTGGGGGGTGTTTGGATGGAGGGGCCGAGGAGTGAGGAACCAGGGAAACTGAGATACCTTTGGCTGTTTTCGTGCTCACCTGTGCCAGTGATGGAGGAGGGGCTAGTTTTATGGGAGACCCCGGGGGGAACAGCTGCTCACAAGCCTCTCTCTGAGGTCTCCCCCTCAGCGGCCCTGCTGACTGCGGGAGGGCAGGCACAAGGCAAGCTTCAAGCACTGTAGTCGGCGTTTGGACTTTGAAGGGTGTGCAAAGAGAAACATTTAAGGCGGGTCTGACAAGGCGCTGTCTTTGATCAGAATGGCGGCAGCCTGAGACGTGGCCGTGGCCAGTGTTCCCAGAATGCCAGGAGCGGCACCCTGAGCTTTGGGCGAGTTCTCATCAACTCCAACCACAGCCACTGCACAGCTGACCATTGCTGCTCCGGCTCCAGAGCTGATAGCACCGAGGTGCACAGAGCCTGGAAAACCTGTTCTGGAGCGGCCAGGGTCCGGTGGCAGAGCCCAGGCGTCCTGGTCCGGCTCTGCCCAGCACTCAGGTTGGTGGTTTACACCCCAGGTCACCTGCCTCAAAACCAAAACCAAACCCATGCTGTCGAGTCGATTCCAACTCATAGCAACCCTATACGACAGAGTAGAACTGCCTCACAGAGTTTCCAAGGAATGCCTGGTGGATTTGAACTGCCAACCTTTGGGTTAGCAGCCGTAGCACTTAACCACTACACCACCAGGTTTTCCTCATCTGCCTTGGGAGAGTGCAAACTGCTGTATGAGGGTAAATAATAATGCTAGAGGAGTCCAACGCACCCACACACCCCACACGACAGCTACTGCTACCACAGACGGGGATGCTGAGTCTTCAAGGGCTTCAGTGACAGCCCCACAGCCCACAGGGCCATGCAGCTTCCAGGCCCTGCCCTTCTGCTTCACAAGCCCCTTCTGGGTGGAGAATTGCAGGACCTGGTCTGGGGGCTCTAGTGGGGGCAGCCCCACATTTGTGGTGTGCGTGCGAGCTGTTCTTGGAAACAGCTTTGAGCAGATGTCCCACCAACCTCGTGTGGCGCAGAGGAAATGTGGCCCTGTGAGCGAGGTGTCCCGCGTGTGACTCGGCGAGTGTGTGCGTGTGGCGGCTGGCCGGGCAGGCGGAGCCTGTGTGGTCTGAGGGGCTTTGTGTGTGTGGTCCCCACCAGCCCAGCGCCGATCATCTGTCCAAAGGCTGCTAACTGCCTGCCCGGTGACCAGTCTGTTTACTTTAGCCCTGTCTGCACCAACTGAGCTCGGAGCGCTGTCTCCTTCCAGCTGGACCTCCTCAGGGGGAGGAGGGGGCAGAGGAATCAGGAAGAAAGAGACGAAAAGGAGAAGGATGGAAGTGAGCAGCTCCACAACGGATGGGCTATAAATGGGGTTCCATATAAATCAAGGCCACCATTTACAGGCCATTTCACCCCCATGTTTTCTCTAGCACCTTCCAACTCCCACTGTGAGCCTCCACCCCACCCCACCTTTGCTCAGACACACCAGGTTCATAAATCGCCCCTGTTGAGTGCTGGCTGGCCCAAACATTATTCATGTTCCTAGCCACTGAAACAAAAATACGCATGCTTGTTGGCTCTGGGCATGGGTGTGTATGTGTGCACACGTGTGTGTGTGTATGCACACACCCAAGTGTCCAATGGTGTGTTTGTGTGTGTATTGATGAGTGTGTATGTGTGTGTGTATGTTCAAATGTCCAGTGGTGTGTGTGGGTTTGTGTGTATGTGTGTGAGTGTGTACGTGTGTGTGGTTTTGTGCGTATGAGTGTGTGTGTGTGTTCAAATGTCCAATGGTGCATGTGGGTTTGTCAGTATGAGTGTGTACCTGTGTGTGTGTATGCTCAAGTGTCCAATGGTGTTTGTGAGTGAGTGTGAGTGTGTGGGTTTGTGAGGATGTGAATGAGTTTGTGAGTGTGTGTTTGTATGTAAGCGGGTTTGTGAGTCTGTGTGGAGTATATGTGTGGGTATGTGAGTGTGTGAGTCAGTGTGTGAGTGTGCAATGAGCCAGTCGCAGTGGTGTGTGCCTGTTCCACGGAATGAAGGGAAGACTGGGCTGGCTGGGGAGTTTTGGCAAACAGTGGCAGGGGTCTGGTGGGCCCTGGGTGTCTGTCGATTACACGGAGATTTTCAGCCTCCGTCACTGCATGGGCATCTCGGCAGGAACGTGGGTGAGAGTCTTTGGAAGTGAACACACTATGTAAATACACTGTGGAGTTGAATTTATGACCTACCACCAAAGCTGTGTGGGATAGCACAGCTTCAGCAAGTGTCCTCCAATTATTCCCCTCACCAAAGCTTAATTTTCAGCTCTGATCTGTATTTTTCCCCGTCCTGATTTTTAATTTTTCATTGATGACTACTCCTTTTTAATATTTATTTCCTACAAACCACCATAAATGGTATATGCAATGAAGAGGGCCAGAAAGTGGGGTGGGGGGGTGGGAACACATTTTTTCACTAAAACGAAGGTTCTAGAAGGTCTGGTTTTGAGGCTGTCAGATGAGAACTTTGTGTTATGGAGAAGTTAAAAGCTACTCAGTATACAAGAAAACAATCAGATGTGACACGTGGGGAGCCTTCATTTCTCAGAATGCTCTACTTTGCGAACCAGAAGGACCCTTGGGGATCATTTAGCCGAATCCCACGTATTTGTAGTCATCTTCTCTGGGTTACACAGAAGCCGTTGTGTCCGCGCCCTCTCCCGACACCACCCTACTCCCTGGCAGGTAAGTTATTAAATACACAACTAGAAGACAAACAGATAACTTGATTAGGCAGCTTACTTTGCAAAAGAGAATCAGGTACTTTTTAAAAATTGAGGTAGAATTTACACGACATAGAATTAACCATTTTAAAGTATACAACTCACTGTCATTTAGTCCATTCACCATGCTGTGCAACCATCAACGCTGTCTAGTTTTTATCACCCCAAAAGGAAACCTCGTGCCCATTAAGTAGTCACTCCTGCTTCCCCCCGACCCCATCTCCTGGCACCCACTAATCTGCTTTCTGTCTCCACAAATTTACTATCTAGAGAATCAGGTACTAATTTACCAAACATGTTAAATGAAAATTGCTTAAATAGCTTAGCTGGGCTTTTTTGTTTTTTTCCTTGTTATGAAGATAATCCATACTTGTGTAGAAAATTCCACCACTACAAAAAATATAAAAAAGAAAGTAAAAAAATTACCCCCTCCTAGTCTCCCGATCTAAGTAACTTCGGGCGACACTCCGGGGCTCCAGCCCACCCCAGACTTCTCTATATAAACACTCGCACACACGTCCTTTTTAAAGCTAGGGGGAATCAGAGCAGACTGATAGTTTGGAACCCGATGTTTTTAACTGAAGAATCTATGTCGTGGGTTTATTTCTATCTTAGCACTCATAGTCGACCAGGGTTTTCATGACTGCTGAGGGTCCTTCCTACAGACTTACAGCTGGTGTAACCAGGCCCCTAGGGACGGGAGATCCAGTGTGAGCATGCAGTTTCTGTTCAAATGGAGTGATTTACTGGGCTGTGGAACTGATTGGATTTGGGAGGCTTGTCCTCATGCTAGCAGGATTGGGGAAGGATTTAAGAATTTAATGCATGGATTCAGGACTAACAGACACCACGAATGAGACCCCAGTGAAATGTAGACAGACCTGCTCACCGCGCATCTGCAGAGGTGTCTGCGTGTGGATCAGGAGTGAACACAAAAAGAGATGATGCACGTACAGAAAGAGCTGTCCACAACACGTACAGAAAGAGCTGTCCACAACACGGGACCTGCCAGTAAGGCGTCATAAGAAGTTTTTCAAGGAAAGGTCGGTTAGGAGCAAAACTATGATATCCTCACTAATAGGAAGTGTTACGGATTGAATTGTGTTCCCCAAAACGGATCCACAATCAATGCCCATGGAAGCAGCAACCAAGAAATTAAGGGACATATTGCATTGGGCAAATCTGCTGCAAAAGACCTCTTTAAAGTGTTAAAAAGCAAAGATGTCGCTTTGAGGACTAAGGTGCTCCTGACCCAACCCACGGTATTTTCAATTGCCTCATATGCATGAGAAAGCTGGACAATGGATAAGAAAGACCAAAGAAGAATTAACGCCTCTGAATTATGGTGTTGGTGAAAAAATATTAAATATACCATGGACTGCCAGAAGAACGAACAAATCTGTCTTAGAAGAAGAACAGCCAAGATGCTCCTTAGAAGCGAGCGTGGTGAGACTTCTTCTCATGTATTTTGGACATATTATCATTAGGGACCAGTCTCTGGAGAAGGGCATCATGCCTGGTAAAGTAGAGGGTCATCGAAAAAGAGGAAGACCCTCAAGGAGAGGGATTGACACAGTGGCTGCAACAATGAGCTCAAGCATAACAACGGTTGTGAGGATGGTGCTGGACCAGGCAGTGCATCTTTCTGTTGTACAGAGGGTTGCTATGAGTTGGAGCCAACTCGATGGCACCTAACAACAAGAAAACATGTGTTGAAATCCTTAACCCTGTACCTCTAAATATGATCCTGTTTGGAAGTAAGGGTCTACCTCTTGTTCTGTTAACAATATCCTATCAGTATAAACCTAATGACTAAGCTAATCAGTAAACCTAATCACTTCTGAGTTATAAAAACACTAGGATAGACACAGAGACACACACAGGGGAATACAGACCCAAGGAACACCAAGGAAGGCCGAAGAACTTCCCCTAGAGCCACTCCCTGAATTCAGACTTCTCGCCTCCAGAGCTGTGAGACAATAAACCCTTGTTCTTTAAAGGCTCCTCTCCCCTCAAAACAAACAAACAAACGAAACACCCAGGAGGCTAGGGACTGGCCATTTGTGTTGGTTATGGAGCGAGAGCAGTTTGGGGCTTCATGGTTGATTCAGGAAGATGAGCAGCATTTTGTAAGAGAGAGGAAGGTGGAAGGCTGATAGCACTTTTGGGCTGGTAGCTGGAAGATGCTGGGTGGTGGCGTGTGCTTGTGTATTTGTGAGTGCGTATATGTGTGTGTGTGTATGTGTGTGTCTTGACCGGAAAGAAAAGGAGAATTCCCCTTAGAGGGAGGGACATGTCAATTTCCCAAACCCCTCTTTAGGACCTGTAATTCAACTCTACATTTTGCTTCAGTCACTAAAGTTGTTATATATGGAGATTTATTTTAAGCCCATCGTTTTTTTCAAATACATACTGTCCACCCCCAACCCCATCTTCAAATCCTTCGAGGTCCAGACAAAGTCTGGGCTTCTCTGCGTAGCCTTACTGACCACCCCACCCAGAGTGAACCCTGATACGTGCTGTAGTCTCCCACTTGCCTATCATTCATCCCCACAGCCTTGGGACATCTTCTTATTCTGTGATTTAACTTTCCATGTCCTATTCAGGTCTCCCCAGTTACAATGAGTTCCGAGGGCAGGAATGCCTGGGGACTTGGCCCCGGTGCTTGGAGCATAGATGGATGGATGGGCTGGAAGTCAAGCCTCTGCTCTGTGGCTGTTACCCACCCCCACCCCCCCACCCCAGCATCACTGCACGGGTCCCAAGAGCCTGCTCATGCAGGGTTTCTACACAAGGACAGTCAGTCTTGGATGAGTGCTCACCACAGCACTGCCGCATGTCGCTTCACTGTCAAACGGCCCTGGGAAGTGGGGGTTATCATTCCAGTTTCTCAGATGAGGACACTGGGGTTCAGAGACATGAGATTAATTACAGAGCAGGGACTAGGGTGAGTGAGGCACTTTTCTCAGATGCAGAATTTAAGGAGGCACCAAAAAAAAAAAAACTGAGTTATCAAGATTAAAAATCTAAATTACTAAGAAAAAAATGAATCCATGATGAAAAAAATACCATATTTTAAAATACAGACAGGTTAAACGGTTAGGAATAGTGTGTGGTGAGTGAAGTGGGGCTGAGTTGAGTGCAGAGTCATATCCTGTCCTCAGTTAAAATTCTGATATTTCATTCATCACGGTTTTTTTGCATTTGTTTTGCTTTTTTTTTTTTCAATTTAAAAAAAATTGCATTGTGGTAAAATATACTTAACAAAATTTGCCGTCTTAACCATTTTTACCTGCACAATTCCGCATCATGAATTACATTCATCACGTTGTGCTACCATCACCACTATTTCTAAACCTTTTCATCCCCCAAACAGAAACTCAGTGCCTATTAAGTAACAACCCCCATTTCCCCCTCCTCCTAGGCCCTGGTCATTTTGATTTTTTAAAATACTGCACTGAAATATTGTTTATCTTGTTGACTGAGTTTCAGTCGCTCCCCCTAAATGTTGCACCTGAGGTGTGTGCCTCCCTCACCCTCCTCACCCTCCTCCTGGATCTGCTGAGATATCTTGCCGAAGGTCAACAGCGGAGAAGCTGGGGATTCAAACCCAGGGCTTTTGGCTGCCAGAGCTTTTATGCTAAGTTACTGGTGTGGAGATGCAGCTGTCAGCTGGTCCTCTAAATCTCTCCATCACAACAGAATGGAGCTTCCCGGGCACCTCAGGTTTCTCTGCAGAGCAAACGGGGAGAGGGAGATGAGCTGTGCTAGGCACACGCAGGCACCGAGGGGCTAGCCCACGGAAGCTGCTTAATAATTTCTCTTCTTAACAATCTTTTCACCCCTGTACCTTCAATGCCTGTCACAAAACCTAACTAGCTATGTGAAGTTAAAAGTGCATTTAAAACTGACCGGCACTGCGTTTTCGTCAACACAGGATATTGTTATATCTGGGCATAACAGTGTTCACATTTTAAACTCATACATAGCACTGTTGGAGCCCAAAGCTTTGCGAAGCGGAATCATGTATTTCATGTGAAATATACACTTCAATAGGTACTTCATTTCATCACAATGCTGACCACAAAATGTTTTCCTCTTTGTGTTTAACGTATTTTCTTTTTTTTTTTTTCTTTTTTTTTTTTTGGACAACATGTTTCCAAAACCCAGGTCCTCAGAATCTGGAGAAAGGAACTTTGATAGGATACATGGAAGGGTTGTTCATAAACTGATTTTGCTGTTGACTAAATAGTTTTGCCTCTCTCTTTAAAAAAAAAAAAGGAAAAAGAACTGATAACATTCTTAAGCCAAGGCACACATCCCCCAAGCTGGGATTCTGTTTTGCTAACGAACATACAGGCTCGCAGTATCGGCACAGGCTGGCTGTCGCTCCCGCCACGAGGGGCTATCAGCCTGCCGGCTTTAATTTAACTGATTGACCAATTCCGTTAAAAATAACAACGGTGTAATTTATTAGGCTGAATGCAGCAGTTTTTAAACTGAATTTACCTACCATTAAGACAAACTGGGGTGGCAGCAGTAGTGATGGGAAGGGGTTTGGTGGCAGACCAGCTCCCTCAAGCTGGCTGTGGCGTTGGGGGCTGACTGGAGTTTCTTGGGAGCTCAGCCTCCCCCATCTGGAATGTGGGAACCCTGATACCCTCCTTCAAGAGGGTTCCGATGAGATGCACATGCTGTACATTCAGCTCAGGACCCGCTCTGCCCTCCTTTTCCTCACTCCCCAATTCAGACGGTTCCAGTGCAGAGAGGCAGGGAGAACTGCAGGAGAACTTTGACGTGGCTGGGAGGCTGAAACGTGCCTTTGAAAAAGCATTATTTAATATCACTTATTGATCATCTATTAAGTGTAAAGACCTCTGCAAGCTACTACAGGACAATCCTCAGATAAATGAGACCCAGATGAGACTGACAACAAGAAACTTCAGCTGCTCGCCAGTCCCAAGGGAGGGAGTGTGCGCTGGGGCAGACGGGCCAGGCTCTTCTGCCGGGGCCTTGACTTCTAATACCAGTGTCTCCACTTAAAAAGGGTGCTAACAACCCACTTTTAATGTTTCTTCAAAATTTTTTATAGAAATGGTTTGCAAAATAACACGTTTATTATAGAATACCTGGAAAATTGAACAAAGGGGGAAAAAGTGCTAAAATCTCACCACCAAGAAATAACCATTTTTCACATTTGGTTATTTTTGTGTGCAAATCACACACACATACCAGTGCTGAACAGTGCCCCTCTTGCAATCTGCTGTACCCAGTAAGCATTAGCTATTGTTATCAATACTATTTATTTTCTGTTGTCTTTAAAAAAACAGGATCACACTGTGATCATGCTGTTTTGCAAATTTCTTTCTTCATTTAATTGCTTGACCATCTCCCCAGTGGTTCAGGATTTTTTTACAATATAGTTCTTCATTAAGCCCCTCAGCTGCCCCAGACTCCCCTTCCCTCGCCAGGGCAGAGTCAGGGCAGTCCCTCAGGAAGAGGGGAGTGGAGCCGGGTATCTGAGGCACGCAGGGCTCCACGCCTGTGCAGAGGCAGCGAGGGGAGCAATCGAGGTGAATTCAACATCTCCGCAATTGACTGCCTGCAGCATTGCCTTCTAAGCTTCCTGCGCGTATGATACTCATGAGAAGGAAGAAACAGAGAGCAAAGCCACCGGGACATGGGGCAGCTCGTTATGTGGCTCTAATTGGGCTAACAGCAGAGACTTTGCCTCTACTGTCACACACGTGTCGCACTGGAGTCTGACTGTGGAGACCAAGGGCAGGTGGCTGAGTCCAGGGGCAACAGCATGTCTTGTAGGGGGTCCTCCACACTGCAGATGGAGCTGGTGGCGCCAGACCAAATACAGCCCTCAGTGAAAGGCATTGAACCCGTCATTTCAGTTCCTGTGTGCACTGTGATTCACATTGCAAATCAACAACATAGGGGCCACTATGACAACAACAGCAAGCTCTCACCAGCACTTCCAGTGTGTTCTCAGGAGCCACTCTTCAGTGAGGTCCTATCACTGTCCCCTCCCATGGAGGTGAGCCTGGCTGGAAAGGGAGCTGTGCCCGAGGGTCCTAGATTATCCACGTTGCCCATCATTCCACTCCCCTGCCCCAGGGACCCACCCTGGGTTATTTTACTTGGAAAAATATTTACAGTATTACTCTTTTGTCTCTACTTTTACAAAAACAAAGCATGCTTGTTGACAAAGTTCCAAGTGTCACAGAGAGAAATGGCTTAGAATGAAGGTCGGGGGCCATTCTGTCCCCATCGGCCCAGCGGTGACCACTGCTGAGGACCCAGAGGCTGCTTTTCAAGACTGTGTCCCATGTCAGATGACCATTTCTTTACTGAGTGGGGATCCTATACCATCTGCCCTGGAACTTGCCTTTCTCAGAAGGACATTCTGGCTGGTCTGTGTCTGGCTCTGATTGTAAATGGATTTTAATGAAATAAGAGGGGGCAGGAGGCAGACCCCAGAGCAGACAGACGGCATGAATGGGAGCATGTGTAGCCCCCTTTTCTGTGACTTGAACCTTGGCCACCCCACTCAGACATCCCCTCTGGGGTTCTGTTAATTGAGGGCTGTGCTCACAGGAAACATTGGGCCCCACCTGTGGTGGAGCAGGCACACGTAATGCTGACCACTATTAGTACTCATACTTCGTGACCTCCTCACTGACATCCCAGTGTACACAGTGTAAGAAAAGTCAGCAGTCAGCGTTTCCAAGCTGATTTTTCAGGGCTGAACAAGCCCCACTTCTGGGCCATCTGCTTCATAAGCTGCTGCCTGTTCTCTTCCTAACCTGAAGCCCAAAGTTGAGCCAACAATGGCTGTGTCTCCTTCTTCTTCCGTTTCCAATTACCACAGGGGACAAAATGGGATTATCTATAAATTTTTACTTTTTTTTTTCTTCTGAGGAATTTCCTTCCCCTACTTTTAAAAGTTTAATACACACATGCACAGGAATCATGAATTGAGCCAAGGCTAAAGTTCTCTTCGGCAAGCCCCTATTGCAGTTTTCTTTTTATTCCAAAGGGGAAAAGGAGTGATTGTGACTCGTGGGCTAAGAGGTGGTCAAATGAGGGGAATGGCGGCGGTGGCCCGGGGCTCCCGGTGTCTTCCAGCGGAGCGGGAGGAGGCCGCGACGCCCCCTCCTTCTGGCCCTGGCCCCACGCGCGTGGAGGACGCGCCTCGGGGCCCCGGGGTCCTGGCGGGGAGCTTCTGGGCTACGGACGCCAAGGGGAGGAGAGGGGCGAGGGCGGCGCGCGGCCGGAGGAGAGGAGAGGGGAGCGGAGGAGCATGAGCCGCGACTCGGGAGAGCGAATGAAAGAGAACTCGCGGTGAGAAAACAGATGAGGGACTGCGGCGAGGTCTGAAGGGACACCGTGGACGTGAGATGACTCCCTGGGGGACCTTGGAGGAGAACTGGAGGAGGTGGAGAGAATTGCGAGGGAAAATGGTGAGAAAATCCAGAGCGCTGCGGGGAGAATCCCGGGTCCGGCGTTCGGCAATCCTGGACAGAAGAAGACCGGAGGGCGCCGAGCGGTGAGCTCTGCAGAGAAGAGGAGAGAAAAGCGAAAGGGAGGCGAGCCGGTGGTGGAAGCGCCCAGGGAATGAGGAGATCAGAAAAAGGAAGAGTCGAGCCGAAGGGAGCAGTGGGGGAAGCGGTTTCGGAGGGTCTGCCCCAGGCCTCGGGCCAGGCCCTCCAGCGTCGCCATCCCCCTTCCACCACCCGGGACCCCTCGCCCCTCCGGCCCCTGGCTATCTCTGACGCGGCCCCAGGTGCCTGGACCGACTGGCTCGGCCCACAATGCGCGCCGCTACCCTGAGTTCTGCTCCCGCCTTCTGGGAACCCGAGTCCCCTCTGCCGGCGCCCCAGCCCCGCTGAGTCTGCGACCCTCAACACGCTCCAGCTCTCCACTGCGGAGCCTCCTTGACCCACGCAGGCGGCGGGCGCTGCGTACTGGGCTCCATGAGCCCCGTTTCACCCACTTTTGTGATCATAACGGTAAGGCCACCGTGTATGAGCGCGCACCCCCTGGGCGCTTTCCAGGCGCGTGCTTCCTGGCTCGGTTCTCCCCATACTGTGTGGTCGGTATCATCCAGACGCCCATTTTACAGACGGGGGGACTGAGTCTCAGCGCGGGGACAAAGGTTTAGGCCGGGTGACAAACGGGGCGAGCTCACCCATAAAGGGCATGCAGGTGTTGAAAGCCCAGTGCCAACTCCGAACGTTCGAACCCGGCAGAATCACACACATCATCCCTGACAATAAATACAGATTTCAGGGCCTCGAACCTGGACCTATTGGATCGGAACCACCAGAGGAAGGGATCTGGATCAGTACGTGCCCCGGGATGACCCTCAGCTCAGGCAAGTTCGGGCCCCACTGAACTAGGGCGCTCCACATCCCCGTGTAGGATAGAGGTGCCCGATGCGAGTTAGCGCTGGGGGATTATGCCGCTGTTTTCACAGCAGATAAGTGAAGTCTTCGGAGCTTCCGAGAGGCTGGCCAGGAGAGGTTGGGGTGGTGGCCAGAGTGGTCTAAAACTCGAGTCCAGTGAGGCTTCATCACCCTGTTACAGCCACGATCCTTGGATTGTCCCCGAGGGCGCCAAGGGTCTTCTGGCCGCCCCACTCTGAGCGTTTTTGGTTAAAACAATAATAATAATAATAGCAGCTACCACAAATGGAGCATTTGACAATCTGGAAAGCTAGTCTCTGGTGCACATTCTCTGTTTTCATCCTCACAATAACCTTACAAGATAGCACTTCCATTTTACTGACATGGAAATGTGAGGTTAGCTCATGTGCTCCGAGCCCCACACTAGTGCTGGGGGGCGGAGGGGGGAGCAGGGCTGCCTGAGGGCACCTCCATCTCTGCTGAAAGAAGGTGTGGAGGGCTAGTGAGCCCTGCCAGCCTCAGGAGAATCCATCTCCCCAGGAAAGGGCAGAGGAAAGTGCTCGAGTTTTCTCTAGGGGTGGGGCATGGTCGCTGGCAGTGGTCCTTGAGGGGAGCTGGGGTGAAGGCGGGAGTGCCGGCATGCTGGATCTGAGGTCGGGGGAGGGGGCAGGGGACACCACAGTGACTACAAAGAACTCAGCAGATTTCTAAAACTAGTGTGAAGCTGGTGTCGTGGATTGAATTATATCCCCTCAAAAACGTTTGTATCAATTTGGCTGGACCATGATTCTCAGTATTGTGTGCTTGTCCTCCATTTTGTGATTGTAATTTTATGTTAAAGAGGATTAGGGTGGGATTGTAACACCCTTACTAAGGTCACATCCCTGATCCAATGTAAAGGGAGTTTCCCTGGGGTGTGGCCTGTGCCACCTTTTATCTTACAAGAGATAAAAGGAAGGGGAAGCAAGCACAGAGTTGGGGACCTCATACCACCAAGAGAGCAGTGCTGGGAGTAGAGCGTATCATTTGGATCTGAGGTTCCTGTACCGAGATGCTCCCAGACCAAGGGAAGACTGATGACAAGGACCTTCCTCCAGAGCCAACAGAGACAGAAAGCCTTCCCCTGGAGCTGACACCCTGAATTTGGACCTGTAACCTACTAGACTGTGAGAGAATAAATTTCCCTTTGTTAAAGCCATCCACTTGTGGTATTTCTGTTATAGCAGTGCTAGATAACTAAGACAGCTGGGAAGGTGGGGAATGGGAGAAGGGAATTGGGAGAGGATTCCTTAAGTCTGGAGGAGGTAGGAGGTGATGGTTTCAAGAGCGGTTCCAGCTCCAGTCCCATCAGACAGGAGGGTGGGGGCTAGTGGGCGGGAGCTCCAGGGTACCCCAGCCCTCTGCAGCTCCCAAACCCCAAGGGCAGAGAGCACCCAGAAGTGTCCAGGGGAAGTAGGTGTGTGTCCTCTGTGTTCTTGGTGGCTCAACAGTTGGGGGTCCCAAGGCTGGTAGCTTGATCCTGCACCCCTTAAGAGTACCAGTCCCAGCCCCTTTTCCTTATCACCTCAGTCAATCCCATAAGGTAGCCACAGATGACCTTCATTTCAACTCCATTTCATAGCTGGGGAAATTGAGGCCCAAAGCAGTTAAGTAGGGAACCCAAGACTCCTTCCAAGGTTATGAGGTGAAATGAATTATCCAGAACACCAGAGGCTTTCACTATACAACACCACCTCACACCAAAACCACAGCACACAGCAGTGACCAACTTTATTAGTCTCTGGGGGGCATACACAAGTGCTCAGCTACTAACTGATAGGTAGTTTGAATCTGCCCAGAGATGTATCTGAAAACAGGCCTGGAGATCTACTTCCAAAAGGTCATAGCCATTGAAAACTCCATGTGCAGTTCTACTCTGACACACATGGGCTCACAGTGAGTCAGAAAATCAACTCCACTGTAACTGGTTTAAATATCAAGAACTGTACTCAGAACTTTGTATTTTTTTTATTCCATTTAATTTTCCCATCCACCCTATTAAGTATTGTTAGTCTTTTTACAGATGAGGAAACAGAGATTCAGACCTGGAGAGCATTTCCTGTGCAGGAGCTTCCAGGAGAACCCCAGCTTTCCCCTACTTCCATCTTGCTGTGTTTCCCCTTCTCCGGCCAGGTTGCAGGCACAGGGGCTGAGTTCTCCATGGTCAGCTTGCGTGAAACAGACCTGTATCTGGGCCTCACCTCGCAGTTGGTCCCTCCTTTCTGGGGCCTTGCCAAACCAAGAGTCTCTGCCCCGGGGCCTCTGGGCCTGGCCCTTAACCACTGCAGCCGCAGCTTAAGCAGCTCTTTGACGACGGGCCTCATGGAGAGGACGCTGCCTTCTCCTCTGAGAAAGATTGTCTCGTGTTCCAGTCGTCGAGGGAGTAGCGATTTTTAAACCACACCTGAGGATGCCAAATCAGCTCATGTATGTTCATTAGTTCTTGGCCCAAGTCAAGGCACCTTGGGAACGACCCAATGCAAAAAGAACATCAGAATCAATGACATCCCCATTATGCAGCTACAGAGACAAAGAAAGACTCGGACTTACCTGCCCTAAATGAGTATGGCAGCTTAGCGTCTGTGAGACTCGTGCCCAGTGCCAGCAGAGGGACCTTCTCGTCTTTAGCGTGACTGTCAGATGTCTTTAGCATGACTGCTTTGGCTGCAATCTGGGCTGAAGCTGGGGCCATTAAGCAGTGCATGGAGCTGGCCCGAAGGTCCCAGGAACATTCAGAAGAAACCTATGCAGTCACTGGTATTTCCCTTGAAATGCAAATGAAGTGCACCACACATCTACCTGGGAAGACAGAAGTGAGAATTCAGTGCTGAGTTTCTCTTGAGATCCGGTGTAATTACCATTGGCCTAGTGTAATGGAATATCCTAAGTAAGCATAACATACTTTCATCAATAACCTACCGAGTGGTATGGTGTATTTCTTCTGTTCTGGCTACTATTGCCTTGTAACAAATTAGAAAACTTAGTGGCTTAAACCATCATATTATTTTGCACATGAAGGGCTCATGCTGGGCAGTTTTAATTAGGGTTCTCTCATTTGACTGTGACCAGATGTCAACTGGACTGTACGTTCAAGATGGGGCAGTCACATGGCTGGTAGTTCGGTTGCCCGGAGCTCAGCTGGGCTGTGGATTAGAGCACCCATATATGGCCCCTCCAACTTGGTGTTCTCAGGGATGTTAGACTTATATAGTGCTAGCTTCCCCCAGAGCGAGTACCCCAAAGAATCTGGAGGAGGTCACCTGGCCTTTTCTGACCTGGCCTCAGAAATCACAAAGCATCATCTCCACTGCACCCTATTAGACAATGTGTTCACAAGGCTACCAGGTGAAGGGGAAGGAACACAGACCTCACCTCTCAATGGGAGGAGTGCCAGGGTCCCCTTGTGGAAGAGCATGTGGGATGGGAGACATGGCTGCAGCATCCTTGGAAGATGTATTCTGCAGCACCTCCGGTTGGATGATGTCTGAGGACTTATCACAGGTAACATTTCTCAGCATTCATGGGATTAGAAGCCATACTAATTTCGTGTTTGGAACAACTTGGAGAATTAATCTGTTTTGCAGATGAGTCCATTGAGGTTCAGGTAGGGTTAGGTGCTCAATCAAAGCCACAAACCTAGTTAGAGGGAGAGGTGGAAGCAGAACTTCAGCAACTCTGGTCCAAGGTGAGGGTCGGATACCCAGTGGGGAAAGCAGCGCCTCCAGAGCTAGTGACCGGAGACGAGGGGTAGGATTCAGGCCTGAGTCCATCCAGTTACTGGCAGGATAACCTTGGGCACATTATTTAACAGACACCTGGCAACGTACAGTCACAGTCATTGAAGTCAAGAATGATTGAGCACTTACTAGGTGCTAAGTAACATTCTAAGTGCTTTACGTGAGTTAACTCATTTAATTTTAGCAACATTGGATGAGCTAGCTATCATTATCTCCATTTTACCGATGAGGCACAAAGAATCTTCACTAGCTTGCTCATGGTCATAGAATCCGTAAGGGGCAGAGCTAGGCTGTGGACCCTGACAATGGGCTCCAGAAGCTCCAGTCTCAACCACTATGCTAAATGGAGCTGCAGCATTTGGATTACAATTGTTAAGTAATTGATAGAACATTGGTGCTTAGTAATGGTTCAGGGCAGAAGGGAGATACGTGATGTGTGCACACAAAAACGTGCATGCCTGCCGCTCCAGCAGGAATTCAGCAGCTGCCAATCTAGGCCGGTTTCCTTGAGGAATCCTTAGTAGGTTTCAAATGGCAAACGGTGCTTTCTGTACAACCTTTTGTTTGGCAATGATTAATCTGTCTTCTGCGTATTTAACTGAAACAAATGAATACTATTCATACAACTTACGAGATGGAAGAATCAACAAAAGATAGGATATAGGTGTTCTTGATTGTGCATGAGCTGCCGTTTGTCCTGTTTCAAAGCCTTAGAAAGAACTGCCTGCTTCACGCCCAGCAAAGAACAGCAGAACGCCTCTGGCTTGGAGCAGGATGGATTACTTGAGGTCAGCTTCTCTGTTCACGAGGACAGGAGTCAGAAAGGTTGCTGGACTTCTAAAAGGCATGAACAGTTGAATGCCATTTTGCCTGCATTCCTTTGTCAGACTGGCAGGTTAATCCATGGGGTTTGGGCATGTAACAGATTGGAGATTGCACAGAAAATCTAACTAACAAGAGATTCTCACTAACAAATATTTTGTCTCTGGTAACAAGAATCTGGAGGTAGGCAGCCCGCAGCAGGTGCAACTGCTTAGCCTTGCTGTCAGGGCCCCAGGCCTTTCTGTCCTCTTGCTCCACTGTTTCCATCCTCATGGATATGGGTTCATGGTTGCAAATAGCTGCTTAGGGTTTGGAAACAGACAATGGCCAACCTCCCTACTGCCTTCCTACCTGTCAGGTGCTGTTCCAAGGGCTTTACATATACTAACCCATTTAATCCCCCCAATGACCTATGAGGAGAGTACTATTTTACAGCGAGGATATGGAAGCCCAGGAGGTGAAGTCACTAGCCAAAGTCGTGGGGCTGGTAAGGCACAGAGCTGCAGATCAAACCCAGTAGTTTTGCTCCAGACAATTGGTTTTAACCACTACACTGTACCACCTTTATCCAACAGTATTTCAGGCAAAAACAAGGGGGAAGGGCTTCCCGGAAAGCCTCATCTCATGCCTCCTTGGCCAGAAATGCATCTCAGACCCATGTGGGACAGTGGAGGAATTGGGGGCACCAGCATGCTCTGCTAGGCAGATGGTTGCCCTCAAACAAAATAAGACTATAAATAAGGGCAGATAATATCAGGGGGCAGTTAATAATCGTGGACATGTGGGTCAGACAATTTGCTGGGTCTCGTTTTCCCCTACGGGAGTGGACAGAACCCAGAACTCGGGGTTTCAGAAGAGACTTGGACCTCAAAGAAAGGGGATGAGTCAGCTTGGAGCCCAGAGACTCGGGGGGGATGTGGGTCAAGGCCTGGTCTGAGCCACTAGCCAACTGTGTTCAGCAGCGTCAGGTACAGTCTCAACAAGCCCATTCCTGTGAGCCTATGTCACCTAGATCCGTCATAACAAGGGCCGGCCAGATGGCCGGTCACCCTTGGCTGAAGCATGGGAATTACGTGTGGAGTGCTGTGCTGGCTCATTTGGGCATGCTCTGGGAGCTCCTTCCAGCGTCCATCGGCTGGCCCAGGGCTCACTGTGGGCAGCCACTATATATACACAAGTAACAGTAAGAGCTATATACATGTGTGTTAAACAAAATACGATAAATCCTGGCAATGGTGGTCTGCGAAGACCACCAAATACTTCCCATTTCTTAGACTCCAGCACGTCCTGTTGCTTTTTTCCTTTTTCCTGAGCCTGGTTTTCCCTCTTTATGGTTGCCTCCTGAGCCATCAAGTAAAGTCTCTTTCTCTAAGTCAGCCATGAACCCAGAATCCAGGCCAACACACCCTCTAACTGCACTGCTCGGCGCCACTGCAGACATATAGGGCTGCTGAAACCAAGGGTTCGAATTCCACTCACACTGTCAGGAGGAGAGAGTCCAGTGTCCACAGTCCTCTGACAGTGTCCAAACATGGAGACTTGCTCATAATCTCCAGAAGCGTTAGGACAGTCTGGCTGGGCTAGCCTCCCCTCCTCCTGCCACCTCTCCCCAAGCTCTCCCTGATGACTCCCGGGCCTGGGTTGGGCAATGTCCAGGGTGGCTGCCTCTACAGTGTCCCCGAGTCTCCCTGGGGTGGTTCTAATTGTAGCCGTCGCCACGAGTCTGTGGGTACTTCATTTCTGTTTATTTCTTGCGAGCTCTCACATGGAGGGCTGCTCTGGGGAGCCTCTGTGCTTGAGACAGGCAGCCAGAGTTCTCAGGGACTGTTTTAACTTGGGTTCCCTCCCAAGAGATCCAGAGGCAAGGATTCAAGGGAAGAGGTTTGTTTAGTGATGATCCCAGGAAACATCAGGGGATGGATGAGTGGGGAAGTGAAATGGAGGTGAAGGCAGCCAGTAAAAAGGGGGATCAGTAGGCTGTCTAGTACCAAGGGCCACTGAGCTCAACCCTGCTGAGGAGCTCCAGGAGCCAGTGTAGACAAAGGCTTAGAGTTACCCTACCAGAGGAGCGGGATGTTTGTACACCAACTCCCAACAGTCATTGGTCAAGGATGCTGATGCTTGTGAGTATGTGCGTGTGTGCAAATTGCCAGGACTTTAAGCTGGTCGTGCAGACAGCAATGTCCAGAGACAGCTCCAGGCAAAGAAGAGCAGGTGCTGACAGTCAGAAGCTGGGCAGGTGTAGGTAACGTGGTAAGGGCAAGGGGATCCAGGCAGGTGAGTCTCTGCCTCAGGGATGAGGGTGGGAAGATTACAGAGGGACCATGAGGCTCTGTCCATTCTTGATTGGGAGTGTTATTGATGATGGAAATAGCAGACTTAAGGTACAGAACTGGCAAAAACACAAAAATCTGGCAACTCTAGGTAGGTTCCCCCAAACTATTTCTTTTTCAATCTGTGTATACAATAATGCACATAATAGAAACAAAATAGACATAATAGGCCAGTGCAATGAGTGCAGTCAATTCTCAAACACTGAATTAGCGCATCCTCAGCCACTGCTCTAGGGGAAAAACAAGCTTAGGGACACTAGACGGTGCTGCACTTGGGTGTCAGGTTAAACAGCAAAGTCAACAAAAAGCACAAAAATGCAAAAAATGTGGCACTAAATAGACTGTGAAAAGGATACTTGTTTGCAGTATGAGAGCTGAAACAAGCAGGTAGAGCATCACCTAGTTCTTCAGAGGGAAACATGCACATTGGGCGGCTCAAACTTGTTGCCATGCTGCCCATGTCCATGAGTGACATGAAGGTGCTGTGACTATTGATTTGGGTTACAGATCATGTTAGTGTGGTGTGTTGCTGTTGTTAGGCACCACCCATAGAAACCTGGCAGCGTACAGTCATGGTAATCCTCACAAGCGTTGGTAAGTTTGAGCCCATTGTTGCAGCCACTGTGTCAATCCATCTCATTCAGGGTCTTCGTCTTTTTCGCTGACCCTCTACTTTACCAAGCATGATGTCCTTCTCCGGGCACTGGTCCTTCCTGATAACATGTCCCAAGTATGTGAAATGAAGACTCACCATTCTTGCTTCTAAAGAGCATTCTGGCTGTATCTCTTCCAAAACACACTTGTTCGTTCTTCTGGCAACCAAAAAATACCCGTTAACATCAAGTTGATTCCGACTCATACTGACCCTAGAGGTCAGAATAGAACTGCCTCCTAGGGTTTCCAAGGAGTGCCTGGTGGATTCAAACTGCCAACCTCTTATTTAGTAGATGGAGCTCTTAACCACTACGCCACCAGGGTTTCCCGCCACCAGAGTCTTCTGGCAGTCCATGGTATATTCAATATTTTTTTGCCAACACCATAATTCAAATGCATCAATTCTTCTTCAGTCTTCTTTATTCACTGATCAGCTTTCACGTGCGTGTGAAGTAATTGAAAATACTGTGGCTTGGGTCAGGTGTATCTTAGTCCCCAAAGTGACATCTTTACTTTTCAACACTTCAAAGTGGTCTTTTGCAGCAGATTTGCCCAATGCAATACATTGTTTGATTTCTTGGCTGCTGCTTCCATGGGCATTGATTGCGAATCCAAGTAAAATAAAACCCTTGACAACTTCAATATTTTCTCTATTTATCATGATGTTGCTTATTGGTCCAGTTGTGAGGATTTTTGTTTTCTTTATGTTGAGGTGCAATCCATACTGAAGGTTGTAGTCTTTGATCTTCATCAGTAAGCGCTTCAAGTCCTCTTGTAGTGAATTACTATTATATGGCCCTTTTAGTCATGGTCTGGTAACTCCCACAAAATGATTGGGTTGGACTACGCATATAAGGTGCTTGTGACCCACCAAGGGGATTGGACAGTTTGCTAATAATGCAGAAAGGTGCATGGAACCCTTGCGGGGGTGGGACCATGCAAATAAGGTATATGGAACACTCACGAGGGGATTGGTCAGTTTTGCCACTCCACTAGGCTTAAAGGGAGACAATCTCAGAAGCAGAGAGGGAGACTTCATTACTATCAAGAAGAATATCCAGGAGCAAAGCATATCCTTTGGACCCAGGTCCCTATGCCAAGAACCTCCTAGACCCAGGAGACAGACAGAGCTGTAACACTGGAGACAGCAAAAAGCAGCAGCAAGCATGGCAGAATCCAGCAGCAGAGAAACAGCAACAGCAGAACCAAGAGACCAATTCGAGATGGCTTTGGTGGGCTTCCCAGCCCATAGAGTGAGGTGGCTACAGTGGGCGTGCTGACCAACAGAGGAAGACAGCTGAGTGCCTTCAGGCAGGAGGCTTGCTGGCAGAGTGGGGTACTTCTAGCACTTAGTGGTGGAGCTAAAGAAAGAGCTGTAATACTTACCCGAGCAGGGCAGAGGCCAGGCCGAGGGGCCAAGGAGCCAAAGGGCCAAGGAGCTGAGGGGCCAAGAGCGAGATTCCAGGCCCCGAGCAGGGCTCAGCTGCCGTAAGGCCCCAAGCAGGGCCTGGTGGCAGCAGCTGAGAGAGGTCTGCCTGCAGGCATGGCCGAGAAACTGTCCTGACTGAAGAACTGTATCCTGAGTCGTTTCTGATCCTGAATTGTAACCTGTTACTCCCTTAATAAACCCCATAACTGTGAGTATAGACTGTGAGTTCTGCGTGGCCACTGCAATGAATTACTGAACCCAGCAGAGAAGTAGAGAGTGCCGTGGAAGGGATGGCTGGTGTTAGAATTGGTAAAAAGGTTGCAAAGAGGAGATATGTCTGACCTCTGCCTCATAGGGATCAGCCTTGGGGTGATGCTGATCTTGATTCTCTCTCCCCCTCCTGAAGTTAGACGAGGCCAGATGTCCACATGCCATTTTTACAGTTAGTGAGTAGATGAATTCACAAATACAGAATCAACTGTACTTATATGTATTTCTTTAATCCTCATAAGAACTCTGTGAGGTCAGTAATATTATTATCCCATAATATAGATGAAAAAACTGAGACATAGGAGAGTTGAAAGTAACTAGCCTGTATTTAAAACTAAACTAAACCTGTTGTCGAGTCGATTCTGATTCATAGCAACCCTATAGGACAGAGTAGAACTGTCCCATAGGGTTTCCAAGGAGCAGCTGGTGGATTCACACTGCCAGCCTTTTGGTTAGCAGCCGAGCTATTAACCACCGCGCCACAAGGGCTCCTGCCTATGTTTAGTGACAACCAAAATAAAGAGGATTTAAACTCAAGAAGTCTGTCTTCAGAAGTCTGTCTTCAGAATATTATTGTTATCTCCCATTAAAATAAAAGTCCAAAAGATGGGGCAATCCAGTTGTTAGCCCCATGAAAGTCTTCAGAAGTCTTTCTGTTCCACTTTTGCAAGCTTCTTTCTTTTATAGTGGTCCAGGATGGCTGCTGGAGCTCCATTCATTGCATACACATTCCAGGGGAAAAAGAGTGGTAATTATGAGAGGAGGAAGCTAAAAGACACACACCTGTCCCAGCTGAGTCAACTCTTTAATGTATTTTCTTGTAAATCATACACAATACAACAATAAGCAGAATAATAATAAATGGAAATACTCGCTCCTGCTTCTTTCCTCTTTCCAAGGCCAGGTAGTAAAATCCTTTATGAAATTATAAACATCTACAATACTGTGGTTAATACTTCAATTCCTACATTTAAAAATGATTTGGGTAACCAGCTGCCACAATTGCCCTTATGATGCGGGTGTGGAGCATGAGTACTGGGATGCTGGTGGATGCTAAATAATTAGAGTGAGCTGGTGGAGACCTTCTAGTTTCTGTATTTAGATTAAATAGGCATTACCAATTCTCCATGGCGAGGCTTGCTTTCAAGTTCTTATTGCTGTAATTAAGTGAGCTACTTTACAAAGAAGACTTGCCCCTGTTTACTTTAACACCCTAGGAGGCCCGGCAGGAGGCCTCCTTTGCTGAATGAATTACCTCCTCCAGCTCCAGGAAGGTGTGAGTGCCAGAGCCTCCCCTTGCTCTCCAGCGGGTCAAGCAGGCACGCCCTGGCCAGCTTGGAGTGAGAACTGGGATTCTAATGGAACACACAGAAGTAAAGAATTTTCAGCTACCCCAAGCTAGATCTTCACAGAAAGCTTTGATTTTGTTGTTGTTTTGTTCAAAGACGTCATGAATTTGCAGAACACAGCATAAAATCAAATCTAAATTTCAGCATCAAATCATTTCGGATAGATGTTTGGCAGTGTTTGTTTTTCCATTGTGACAACTTCAGCACACAATCTCTGCGACCATCAGGGAATTGGGGGTGGGCAGGTGCTGGGGCTGTCCATTAACAGATGAATTAGATAAACAAGATAAAGAGAAATGGCATGGAGGAAACTTGAAGACACGCTGAGCGAACTAAGTTAGACATGAAAGGACAAATATCATATAGTCCCACTTATATGAAATATCTGTTGTTGTTAGTTGTCGTGGAGTTGATTCCAACTCATGGGGATCCCATGTGTGTAGAGTAGAACCACTTTATAGTATTTTCAGGGCCGTGACCTTTTGGAAGCTGATTGCCAGGCCTGTCTTCCAAGGCACCTCTGGGTGAGCTGGAACAGATAACCTTTCGGCTAGTAGTCGAGTGCTTAACTGTTTGTGCCACCAAGGGACACTAGAATAGGTAAATGCATAGAGACAGATAGTAGATTAGAGTTACCAGGGGTTGGGGGGAAGGGGGGATAAGGATGATTGATTAAGGGGTACAGAGTTTCTGTTGGGAGTGACGAAAAACTTTTGGAAATGAACAGTGGTGATAACCGCACAACATGGTAAAGGTAATTAATGTCACTGAATTGTGCACTTAAAAATGGTTAAAATAGTAAATGTTTTACTGTATATTTTTTACCACAATAGAATTTTTTAAAAAGGAAAAGCAGGTAAAGCAAAAGAGTTCGGGTGAAGAGCTGTTGTACAGACATGGTTCTAGAGAGAGTACTAGAGTCTTGTCAGGGTCTATGAATCAACTTCCCTGGCATTTTTACATTTGATTTCCTTGGCTGAGAATTCAGTTCTTGGTTTAACCACAACCTCATGAAATATTAACAATTTCCCCCACTGGAAATCGTGGGGGTGTGTGTGTGTGTATGTGCATGTACACACATAAGTTTCTTCTAGAAAATTCTAAGAACACTGTGGTAGCCTGATCTAAGGATGCTGTTGCTATGTGCCAAGTGTATCTCCCACAGAATCTTCAGGAAGTCCTCTAAGGTTGGTGTTTTTACTCCTGTTACAGAGACAAGGAAACTGAGGCTTAGGCAGGCAGTCCACATGCTCTCCAGGTCACATGGCTGGTCAAGATGGAAGTTAGATCCCATCCCAAGATTCCTGCTTAGTCACAGGGCTGGGGTTCCATCCAGAAGGACCGTGCCTGCCTGCATTCTGGAACTTTCCCCTGGGTGCTCTGCCTCTGTCAGGGAAGCACCAGCACCTTCATTGACATTAAGTGAGGACAGATCATTCTCTCTGCAATTTTTTTGGCTGGTCCCCAAAGCCCCGTACTGCCTTTCAGCACCTGCAAGCCCACTCCACTTGCAACCCTGGCGGGGCACCACACTCATCCATTGCTCACTGTTTTCCTTTCTGGCACCAGAAGACTTGGGCTGTCTGTAGCTCTCTTTCCTTCTGTCAGTGTTCTGGGAGTGAGGGGGCGGTCAGTGGCCCAGTGTCCACACTGTCCCAGCACAGGGTGAGGACTCCTGTGCTGTCTCCTCCCAGCACACTTGTACCTGGACATGCTGTGGTACTGCAGCTCACCATCAGATCCAGGGGCTGGGAGACCTTCCCAGGCTGTGGAGTTCATGCCCTCCCTGGAGGGTTCTGAGTCCTTTCCTTGGGTAACCCCCTTGAGCCCTCTCCTGGGTTTCACTGCATTTGATGGCTGATGGACCTCCTTTTCTCCTGAAAACGATCAGAGCCGGGAGTACACCCTGGCTCTGTCACACAGTGCTGTGTGGCCTTGGGAAAGAGACTCAGCCTCTCTGGGCCTCATTTTTCTCATCTCTAAAATGAGATCATGAGAAGAACCGCTGTGGGGACTGTGCTGGTTGATGCGTGGAAGGCTTAGGCGGCTCCTGGCGCACAGTGCGCAAAAAGGCGGCATGTTTGCTGACTCGTCTCTCTGTCTCCACCACATCCTCACAGTATTGGAGAGACCTGAGCACCTCTTCCCAACAAAAAGTGATGCAGTAGCTGTATAGACTTTGTGGCTCTTAGGGCTCTATTTCTGGTATATTTGAATTTGAACCCTAGACATAATCCCCTTTTAAAAAGCAAATTATGCAGAAACCTGATTTCTCACTGCCCTTCATTAGGCAGTGTTCTACTGGAGGGAAATGGTACAAAATAAAATAAAATCATATTTTTTTTATCCAGCAAACTTTTAAATAATACCAGGCATTAAAAGAAACATGAGAGGTTTCTGGTTTTAAAATGCGAATGCTCAAAATAAGCCAAAAGACTATGAATACCAAGTAGTTATGGTTGAGTTGAGGTTCCAGGGGAGGCCTCAGAGGGCTACTTCCAGAGTCCCTAGGCCCAGCTGAGCCTGTGGGATACTAATAGCTCCCTGGTTTCGACCAAGACACTTTCCCATGATCCTACAGCAGGAGAATGACTTCACTAGCTTTGGTGTCCAGGACAGGCAGGTGCTGCTAACGTTGGGAAATGTGCTGGCAACTCTGGATACATGCAAACAGGAGAAACAGGGACACCTCAGCAGCAGCTGCTCAAATGCTGCGAAATGACCCCACTGGGCAGTGGAGTCCAGGAGGTACCTGTAAGCACAACCCCCCCGCAACACACACATACTGCAAGAAGCAGAGAGAAGCATACCCATTAAATCACGTGCCACAGAACTACAGTGAAGGAACACTGAGATCCCAGGGTGGACACCAATCCCCTCACGTTATTCCCCAAGGGTGAGATGCACCTCAGTGGGGCCCATGGTGACCGCAGGTAGTTAAGGATGCAATTAACTGAAGCAAGGAATGAGGGAGTGTCTTTTCAATCCCTTTCGTGCATCTGCTAACTCAAGGATAGTCTCGTTTTTGTGCTAAAGCAACTTCAACGCTTCTCTAACCTTTACTGGTCTCCCTTTTTAGAGCAGGGAGATGACCTTGAGAGGAGACAACATCCAACAAGAACTGAGTATCATTACTTTCTTTCATTATATTTATTTTTTAAAGATACTGGTTTTCTGTTTATAATAGTGTATCGAGTTTCTGAAATAAATTTAAGTAAAAGTGTGCATTAACTAAAAGGAAACTGTGGATGAATAAAAGCAGTGAGTTAGGGTGGGTAAGATTATGCTGCAGTCATACCTCCAGTGATTACTTATATTAGCGGTGACCACAGCAAAGTTTGATTTATCTGGGAGGGTTTGGGTAACTCCCTAGGACATTGCTCAGACATGTGAGGCTTAGCATCCCAGGCTGCCTTCACCTGGGGCTCTGTCTCAGCATTAGGTGTTTGGGTTTGCCACAGGAAGGGGAAGATAGACCTGGAGAGTCCTTCATAGGTAACTACATGCTTTGACCTCAAGTGGCATGCATCACCTTTTGGCATAGCCCATTGGCCAGAACTAGAGTCACATGGCCCAGCTCAACTGCAAAGGAGGTTGGGAAAAGAAGACTCCCATATGTCTGGAAAAAGGTGGTGTGATGGTTAAGGTTGTGTGTCAACTTGGCTGGGCCATGATTCCCAGTAGTTTGGCAGTTATGGTGTAGTTTGGCAGTTATGTAATGATGTAATCACCTTCGTGATGAGATCTGCTATGAGCAGCCAATTAGTTGAAGGGAGTTTCTTTGGGGGGTGTGGCCTGCATTCAATATATATGGACTTTCTGGCAAAGTTTGCTGGCTTTTGCTCTGCTCTGATCATCATCGTCTGACCTGAATTCGTGGGCTTGAGCCAGCAGCCTGCCGTCTTATCTGCTGATCTTGGGTTTGTCAGCCCCTGCAGCTACATGAGTCAGGGGAAGCCTCCAGCCTGACACCTGACCCACGAACTTGGGACTTTCCAGCGTCTACAACCACATGAGCCATTTCCTTGATATAAACCTCTCTCTCTCTCTCTCTATATATATATATATATGTATAGATAGAGAGAGGGAGAGAGAAGATAGAGATGCTTCACTGGTTTTGCTTCTCTAGAGAAACCAGCCTAAGACAAGAGGAGAACAGAAATACTGGTTCTGCAGCATTTGAACAGCCACTGCTGAGGTGTCCCTGTTTCTTCTCTCTGCGTGTATCCAGAGCTGCAGGTGCATTTCCCAGTATCAGCAGCACCTGCCCGTCTGGGCCACCAAAGTGAGCAGAGCTCTGGTACTATCTACCACATAGGATATATAGACAAGGAAACAAATTGAAGGTAGAAACTGAATGAGTAAAATTTGGGAAACACTAGATTCAACAGAATGAGGAAATTAACAAACAATATTATTAATATCACACATAAGTAAAATTTTGCTGAAGATCATTCAAAAATAGTTGCAGTAGTACATGGACAGGGAACTGCCAGAAATTCAAGCCAGATTCAGAAGACGTGGAACGAAGGATATCATTGCTGATGTCAGATGGATCTTGGCTGAAAGCAGAGAATACCAGAAAGATGTTTACCTGTTTTTTATTGACTCTACAAAGGCACTCGAGTGTGGATCATAACAAATTAGGGATAACATTGCAAAGAATGTGAATTCCAGAACACTTAATTGTGCTCATGAGGGACCTGAACATAGACCAAGAGGCCGTCGTTCGAACAGAACAAAGAGATACTGCATGGTTGAAAATCAGGAAAGATGTGTGTGGGGGTTGTATCTTTTCACCATACTTATTCAATCTGTATGCTGAGCACATAATCTGAGGAGCTGGACTATATGAAGAAGAACATGGTATCAAGATTGGAGGAAGACTCAAGCAATCTGCAATATGCAGAGGACACAACCTTAGTTGCTGAAAGCGGAGAGGACTTGAACTACTTACTGATGAGGATCAAAAACTACAGCCTTCTGTATAGATAACACCTCAACATAAAGAAAACAAAAATCCTCACAACTGGACCAATAAGCACCATCATGATAAACGGAGAACATATTAAAGTTATAAAGGATTTCATTTTACTTGGATTCACAATCAATGCCCATGGAAGCAGCAGTCAAGAAATCAAACAATGTATTGCACTGGGCAAATCTGCTGCAAAAGACCACTTCAACGTGTTGAAAAGCAAAGATGTCACTTTGAGGACTAAGGTGCACCTGACCCAAGCCGTGGTATTTTCAATCTCCTCACATGTGTGTGAAAGCTGGACAATGAATAAGGAAAACCGAAGAAGAACTGACACATTTGAATTACAGTATTGGCGAAGAATATTGAATATGCCATGGACTGCCAGAAGAATGAACATATCTGTTTTGGAAGAAGTACAGCCAGAATGCTCCTTAGAAGCAAGGATGGCGAGACTTCGTCTTACGTACTTTGGACATGTTATCAGGAGGGACCAGTCCCTGGAGAAGGATATCATGCTTGGTAAAGTAGAGGGTCATCAAAAAAGAGGAAGACCCTCAAAGAGATGGACTGACATAGTGGCTGCAACAATGGGTTCAAACAGAGCAATGGATGTGAGGATGGCGCAGTACCAGGTAGTGTTTCTTTCTGTTGTACATAAGGTTGCTATGAGTTAGAACTGACTTCATGGCACCTAACAACAGATTACTTTACAATATATTTGTGTCACTTAAGGAGTCTTAACAAAATTAGCCCCAGTAAGCTAAAACAATGAGGAAATTTACTATGTCACATGAAGGGAGTCCAGAGGTAATGCAGGTGCTCAGGTGGTGCCTGTTTCCGCTTGACTCAGGCATTCTACAATGTCATCAAAGACACACGTTCTTTCCTTCTTTCCATTCTGCCATCCTCAATCTTCACTTTATCTTCAGGCTGGTCACAAGACTGTAGCAGTTCCAGGCCCAGGGGCAGAAAAGGGACCCTTTCCCCCCCTGTATCCCTTTAATTAGATAAAGGAAGCATTTCCCAGAAGACCTCCAGGGGACAGCCTCTCATGTCTCATTGGCCAGAGTGAGTCACGTGGCCTCTGCTAAACCAATCACTGATGCTGAAGATGGGGAGGAGAAGAGGTCCACGGGGCTAAGGTTAAAATTCCTCTTGTTGGTAGAGGAAGGGCAGTGGACTCCATCAATGGTGTTGACTTCCAATAGCAGTGAGACTGCTAAGAGATGGTCTAGATGGAAGACAATGGTTTGGAAATGCCAGTGGTGGGTGAGGAACATGAAGAAGGCTCGTGTTTCTCTTTCCGTGCAATTGCTGAAAAGGATGGAGCTGGCATTCCCCACTGGGAGGGTACTGAGGGAAGCCATATAAACAGAAGAAGCAGTTTCAGTCCTTAAAAATCCCCAATCTCTTCAACTCAGTTCAGGCGTTTCCAGCTCACTGGGAGCCTCCTCCCTGCTCATACCAGCTTGTGCTCATACAAAGCCCAAAGCTGCCTTTGGGGTGAGCTAGAGAATGCTCAACATATTTCCCTGGCTGCACCAATTGCTTGAGCCCAGTTGCAAACACTAACAGAAAAATAAGACTTGGTTTCCAGATTTCTACTACTTTACCTCCTCTGGCCTCTATTGTTGATGACTGGAAGGCCTTGGTTACTGGAAGAGGCGTCCTCTTGTGTAAACAATGCTGCCTCGTTCTGATGTCATGGCTCAGGATTTTATAACTTCCAGTTTCTAGTCTCTTCCATGGGACTTTCCAAGTGCTGCCTCTTTTCCCAAATTTAATATGGAAAATGAATTTGGAATAATAGGGGTTTAGATCAGAAAGAAAATACCTAACGATTCTTTCACTTATTTGAACAATTTTGTTCTGTAATAAAGGTGATGAAAGACAAAAAAGAAGGCTGATGGAATGAAAGGCTAAGGAAACAATATATCAGAACAGTCATTATTAGTACGTGGAATGTGGGGCTTACTAATGGGCCAGGCACTGTGCTGATCAATTCATATGACCTCATCTAACCAAGACAGTGCTATGAGGCAGGTGCTGTTATCTCCATATTACAGATGGGGAGGCTGGGAGATCTTGTTTGTAGTTTCCTGATTGATTGATTGACCAGTGTAATATTCAACTGCTGGGTGGAACTCATGCCTTTTGCATAAAAAATTTAAAGAAGATATGTTGTCCCTATTTTGGTCTGTTCCCATAACCTACCACCAAATAGCAACTACCAGGGTAGTGGCCTTGACATTTGACTATTTGCACCTTTTCCCTTGGCCTCCTGGGTGGCTCTTGATCTACTCTCCCCCACATGTTTACTCTCCTCCTTTTGGAAGATGAGACTGAGGTTTTTAGCATGTGCTAGATAGATTTTCCTGGGCCACCCAGGAAGTCATAGACCCAAGAGGGATTAAAATGCCTCTCTACTGAGTGTCTCTTTAGGAGGGGACTAAATACGGGAAATGAGCATGAGGTGCCGTGTGAAGAAACTTGGGTCTGGGAGCTGCGAGGCCTCTCAAGGAAGTGGTCAGAGCCCACGCTCTGAGTCAATGCTCAGCTGAGGACAGACTTGCATGGTCAATGTCCTGGTGACCCGGTGAATCTCCTCAATCATGATTAACTGGGGAAAGAAAAGGAGGAAGGTCCTGAGTAGGGATTCATTCGAGGAATGTCCCTGCAGCCTGAGTGATAAAGGTACCTTGGTGGGGAAGCAAGCCTGGAAAGCTGGGATTCTAGAAGCAGACAGACCTGAGTTCAAATTTTACCTCTGGGGTGACTTCTGGTTGCGGCCAAGATGGAGTAGCCCCAATCCTCCCAGGTCTTCCCCCTTACTACTAAAAGCCCTGGACATAACACAACAGAAAAACATACGAAGACCCTCAGAGGCAGGGTGAGCAACGTGGACTATTCAGAGAACTCGGGGTTGAGGAGCAACTCAGCAGTTAGCAGCCAAATGCATTAACCATTTGCACCACTCAGAAACAAATAATGCGTAAGAGTCAGGAAAACAGTTATTTAAACAGATAATTTAAAATAAGAAATTTTTAAAACCAGATGTTAGAAGATCAGAAGGGAACACGGAGACACCACAGAGGTGAGAAATGCAGATGGCAGGACATGGCTCCACCTCCATCCAGGGCAGGAGGATAGGGCAGAGGTTGGGGTTGTGAGAATTTGGAAGCTTGGAGGGGGTTCCTGAGGAGCTGGGACCCAGATCCCTGAGGAAACCAAACTGACTGGCTAATGTTGGTGTCTGGAACTGGAGCCAGCTGCCCCTGCCAGGTGAAGGACCATTGCTGCTGATGGGGAGAGGAAGCCACAGAAAGGAGCCACCTCTCTGTCTTCTCCTGCCTTGCAGCAGGCTCCCTCTAGCACCCCCTGTTGGCAGAGCCTGGCAGGGAGCAGCTGGCAACTGAACTCGAGGTCTGCAGACTCCATCTCCAGCATCACGATGCTGAGCACTTAGGGCTCAGAGATAATAGCTTACTTAGTAATCAGCTCAGGCATTGTTCTGCAAATTGGGGATCTAGGCCCACTTCTGCCCATACCTGCTGCCAGGACCTTTCAGAGCTTTGGTTTCTTCATCTGTAAAGTATAGCACTAGTAATAGCAAACAGATAGAAGTCAACTATGTGCAAGGCTTGGCGTCATGTCTGTGGGATACAAGGTAATAAGAGCCAATTCCTGCTCTTTTGTGCTTCAGGTGAACAGTGGCAGCCCAGCGCAAGAAGGTGACCACAAGGCTCAGAAAGAATGCCAGGAAGGTCCACAATGCAGGGGCGTTCTCAGATTCCTGGGCTCACATCTCTGCCTAAGGTACATCC
The DNA here is from genome assembly GCA_030035585.1 of Dugong dugon. Classification (NCBI taxonomy): domain Eukaryota; kingdom Metazoa; phylum Chordata; class Mammalia; order Sirenia; family Dugongidae; genus Dugong; species Dugong dugon. The sequence goes on from CM057478.1 coordinate 33,338,471, forward strand.
CTGTGTTACCTCGTGGGTTGAGAGCCCCGCAGCTGAAGTGTGAAGGGGTCTGCAAATGCCTGGATCTTTCTGATGGAATTGAGGGATCCCAGATGGGCACAGAACTTATACACACACACAACAAAAAGTGCTTTTCAAAGGACCGAGGCTGCCACTTCCATATTCAGCTGACCTGGAGTAACATAAACTGCCTCCCTCACCAAAGCTGCAGTTTATTTGTACAGTTTGGGCCATTTCTGCAAATGTTGACCCATCTGGAAATCCAACCCAGAGGAAAATCAAACAGGGGCTTTCATTTGGGCAATGTCATTGATGGTCAATGGCAGTGACACTTTGCCTATTGTAACTTACTGAATGTGTTCAATAAGCAAGATACAGAAAGGACCTGTATGTTTTGTTTTCTTTTTAAACATCTCAAATCCAGGGAGGAAAAAAATGTACAGATTTGTGAAGAGTAAAGAGGTGTGAGGCTAATCATCCCCCGAGGCAGGGACTGGGTCCCTCTTATGGCTGTGGCTCCTAGAACTCAGCACCAGCCCGAACTGTGGTAGGTGGTACAAAAACGCAAACCAAACCAGTTGCCATCAGGTCAATTCCAACTCATAGTGACCCTATGCGAAGAACTGCCCCATATAGTCTCCAAGACTGTAAATCTTATGGGAGCAGACTGCCACATCTTTTTCCCGCAGAGCAGCTGGTAGGTTCAAACTGCTGACCTTTGGGTTAGCAGCCGAGCACTTTAACCACTGTGCCAACAAGACTACTGTGGTAGGTAGTATCCCTGCTGCTGTTGAGTCGATTCCAACTCATAGCAACACTACAGGACAGAGAAGAATTGCCCCATACGGTTTCCAAGGAGCAGCTGGTGGATTCGAACTGCCAACCTTTTGGTTAGCAGCCTGAGCTCTTAACCATTGGTGGTAGGTAGTAGGTCTCAGTAACTCTTGGGTGGATGGAGAGCCCCAGAGGTAGGCAGAGTCATGGCACCAAGGAGGGGTGGGTGCACAAATGACACACACAGCTCCACCTCAGCTCAAAACACTGGTGGGTCCTTTACAAGCCACACACAAAACCTTTTTGCTGTTCATTAACTCATGCTATCAATATGCTAGGGAGCTTGTTAAAGCAGAGCAATCCAACTTTTAAATAAAATGATCAATTGCCACCTACTTATCTTTTCAAAAAATTAAGATAAATTTTCATAAAGTGGTGTTGTTAGGTGCTGTCGAGTCAGTTCGTACTCATAGCAACCCTACATACAACAAAACGAAACTCTGCCTGGTCCTCTGCCATCCTCACAATCATTGCTATGTTTGAGCCTACTTTCATTCAGTAGGAGTGCTAATATATTAGGAGGACAGAAAGACAGAGTTAGAGACCAAGGAGGGAGGGAGACAGAGACAGACAGAGAGAAAAAGGAGGAGAAGGAGAAAGAGACAGCGAATCAGAGCTGGTACCACCCCTGGGTCTGAGGGGACAAGGGGAAAGAGGTTAGCAGGACTCAGGAGAGAGCTGTATACAAGTGGCCCCTCTGAGAGGAACAGTGACCTTTCAATGAGGGACACACTGGCCCTAGGTGACCTCACAGAAGTGACCTCCCAGGAACGAAAGGAATAAACTCGGTCCTCTTGCTCCTTCCTCCCCCTGGGTTCCTGTGGGTGCTCCCATTGGTTGAGCTCCACTGGAGGTCAGAGAGCGAGGCACCAAGGTCTGGGTCCATCACAGGCCGGCCAAGGATGGAGGGTGGTCTGGAGGGGCAATGGAAGGGTGCATCCTCACACTCTGCATTCTTCCTACATCCACGTTTCAACCATCCCCTGCCATCAGTCTCCACTGCTACCGTCTGCTTCATCGATTCTTGCCTGGGTTATTGCCGCAGCTCGCAAACTGGTTTCCTCCCCCAAGCCTCACTCTTTACCAGCCCACCTTACAGAGGGCAAGAAACCGAGTGTCCTAATACCCACCCCTGATCATGCTGCGGCCCTGTTCAACATCCCCCTCCCAGTGGGTCCACTGCTAGTCCATGGCCAGCCCCCAGGGCTTCGCAGCGTCCCACCCCCACCTCTCCAGCCTCCCTGTCCATTTGTGCAGCCACCATCCTGAGGGCCAGAAATGTCCAGGAAGCACCAAGGCAGTTTCTCCCTTTGTGCCTTTGCATATACTGTTCCTTCTGGCTGGAACCCCTCCCCTGGTCTCTGAAGGTTCCACTGAGGGTCACTTCCTCCACGAAGCCTTCCCTAATCTCTAAGTCTGGATCAGGATGACATCCTTGGTGCTCCCACGGCATCTCAAACCTTGCAAATGGTGATCTCAGGTAAACGACATTTGTGTAGCAGGTAGGTGTGGACATTCTAGTTGGGGACATACAGGGCAGTTCCTCCTCCCCATACAAATAGCCTTTGTGGGGTCAGGTCTTTCAACAGCGATGATATTATCATCATTGCTGGTAATCAGCACTCATCACATGCCTGCTAGGAGTCAGGCCTGGGCGTGTGGACCGGGTTTGGCGCTGAGGTGGGCACCGTGCAAAGGCATTTAACGGGCTCAGCTCTACTTACTAAGAACTCTAATCAGTTGTTTTGCTGGTTTCAGTAAATGCATTCTTCCTCCGGCCATCCTGCCTGCATGGTCCATGCCCTGAACCTTTGCCCCTGGGACCTGTGGTAGCTCAGGTGCCCCATCAGTCAGGCGGTGGCTGGCTGGCCTGGAGGGGGAGGCAGAGGAGTCTATTGAGTGTCCACAGCCTCGGAATCCATCCCAGAGCCCTCGCCGGCAGCGGGACACCCAGATTGGGCTTGGATTGGGTCCTGATTTAGAGCACAGTGAAGCCTCTATTCTGAAAACCGACTCATTTGGGGCATTCGTGTTTCAGCTGGTTTGTGGTCATACCCAAGCTGTTCAATTTCACCTAAATCAGCAGCGCTCGGGGTGTCAGTCTCAGCCCTGTGGGCTCAGTGACCATCAGTGCCAATTACATGAAATGCCATTTGCCACGGCAATCCTACCTTCACACAGGCTGCAGGAAGCAAAAAAAAATTGTACGTAAACTTTAATTGAAACCAAACCGAGACCACACGGCTTCTTTTGGGGGAGTCAAGCCCAGTCTCTTTCCTATCTCCACTTCCTCCGCACGGTGTCGGGGCCGGTCCCACTCACAGCATGTCATGGATTTTGCACAATTCACCTTTGTTGGAATCCAGGTTCGAGTTCATTGAGTAGTTGGTTGAAACAACAGCCCACTTGGGTGTAAGCATTTAGTGGGGTGAGCTAGGCCATTTATCTGTGGACTACCGGCCTCTGCTGGGGGGATTTTAGCCTTTACCAAGGCACTTGTAGAATCCAGGATTATCAAAGATCAAGCTATATTAACCAGTGTAGAAAGAGAGAGGGGAAAGCAGAGTGACTGGGTCAAGGGATATTGAATTACTTCTGAGACCAGTTGAATTCTAGAGCGTGTCTGGGCTTGGTGCATGTCGGTGGTGATGAAATTGATTGAGAATCAATCCACCAGAAGTTTATCCGGCCAGCCTCTGAGTTTGGCCTATGCTTTGGTGTATCTTTGATTTTCTATTGTGCAACGGCTTATTTAATATGGAACAAGAATTAGTGGTTAAGAGCATAATATTCATTACTGAAATGTCCATGACAGTTGATAGAGTTTTACATTATCACTCTGAGCAATACATTTTTAAGGGATATTTAAAATTTTTATTATGTTAAAATTTACCATTGTAACCATTTTAAAATGAACAATCCAGCGGCATTTAGGACATTCACAATGTTATGCAACTACCATCTCTATCTAGTTCCAGCACATTCCATCACTCCAATTAGCAGTCAGCAGTCACTACTCCTTCCCCTTAGCCGCTGGCGACCACTAATTTCTGTCTTACCTATTTTGAATATTTCAGTAGATGGAGTCATACAATATGTGACCTCTTGTGTCTGGCTTCCTTCATTTGAAACAATGTTTCTGAGGTTCACCTCTGTCGTAGCATGTATCAGAACTTTATTCCTTTTTATGGTTGAATAATATTCCATTCCACCATGCATCCATCAGTTTGTTGTAATGTGGTGGCTTGCATATTGCTGTGATGCTAGAAGCTTTGCCACCAGTATTTCAAATACCAGCAGGGTCACCATGGTGGACAGGTTTCAGCAGAGCTTCCAGACTAAGACAGACTAGGAAGAAGGGACCTGGCAGTCTACTTCTGACAAAATTGGCCAGTGAAAAGCTAATGAATAGCAGCGGAACATTATTTGTTATAATGCCAGAAGATGAGCACCTCAGGTTGGAAGGCACTCAAAATATGACCGGGAAAAAGCTGCCTCCTCAAAGTAGAGTCGATCTTAATGATGTAGATGGAATAAAGCTTTCAGGACCTTCATTTCCTGATGTGGCATGACTCAAAAGGAGAAGAAACCACTGCAAACATCCATTAATAATCAGAATGTGGAGTGTACGAAGTATGAGTCTAGGAAAACTGGAAGTTGTTAAAAACGAAATGGAACGCTTGAAGATCGATATCCTAGGCACTAGTGAGCTGAAATGGCCTGGTATTGGCCATTGTGAATAGGACAATTATATGGTCTACTATGCAAGGGAATGACAAATTGAAAAGGAACGGCATCACTTTCACTGTCAAAAGAACAAGATCTATCCTGAAAGTACAACACTGTCAGCGATAGGATAATATCCATACGCCTACAAAGAAGACCACTTAATACGACTATGATTCAAATTTACACACTAACAACTAACACCAAAAATGAAGAAATTGAAGATTTTTACCAACTTCTGCAGTCTGAATTGGTCAAGCATGCAATCAAGATGCATTGATAATTACTGGTGATTGGAATGTGAGAGATGGAAACAAAGAAGAAGGATCGGTAGTTGGCAAATATAGCCTTGGTGCTAAAAATGACACCAGAGATCACATGATAGAATTTTGGAAGACCAGTGACTTATTTATTGCAAATACCTTTTTTTCAACAACATAAACGGTGGCTATACACCTGGACCTTACCAGATGGAAAACACCAGAATCAAATAGACTACATCTGTGAAAAGAGACAATGGAAAAGCTCAGCATCATTAGTTAGAACAAGGCCAGGGGCCAACTCCAGAGCAGACCATCAATTGCTCATATGCAAGTTCAAATTGAAGCTGAAGAAAACAAACTAAAACAAGTCCACGAGAACCAAAATATGAACTTGAGTATATCCTACCTGAATTTGGAAACTATCTCAAGAATAGATTTGATGCACTGAACACTGATGACCCAAGACCAGACAAGTTGTGGGATGACATCGAGGACACCATACATGAAGAAAGCAAAAAGTCATTAAAAAGACAGGAAAGAAAGAAAAGACCAAAATGGATGTTAGAAGAGACTCTGAAACTTGCTCTTGAAAGTAAAGTAGCTAAAGGGAACGGAAGAAACGATGAAATAAAAGAGCTAAACAGAAGATTTCAAAAGGCGGCTCTAGAAGACAAAGTAAAGTATTATAATGAAATATGCAAAGACCTGGAGTTAGAAAACCAAAAGGGAAGAACATACTCAGCATTTCTCAAGCTGAAAGAACTGAAGAAAAAATTCCAGCCTCGAGTTACAATTTTGAAGGATTCTATGGGTAAAATACTGAACAGTGCAGGAAGCATCAAAAAGAAAATGGAAGGAATACAGTCACTATACCAAAAAGAATTGGATCAACCATTTCAGGAGGAAGCATATGATCAAGAACTGATGGTGTGATGGTTAAGACTGTGTGTCAGCTTGGCTGGGCCATGATTCTCAGTGTTCATGTGTTATCACTCTCCTGATTGCATCTGTTGTGAGTAGCCAATCAGTTGAAAGGGAGTTTCCTTGGGGGTGCAGCCTGCATCTGAATCTAAGCAGACGTTCTGGCTTTTTGCTCGCTCTGGATCCTGTGGCTGCCTCCTATTCATCTGACCTCTAGTTCTTGGAACTTGAGCTATCAGCTTATCTGCCGATCTGGGGATTCGTCGATCTTCACAGTCTGTGAGCAGAGCCCTGCTCTCTGACCTGCCAGTCTTGAGTTCGCCAGCCCCTGCAGCTACATGAATTAGGAGAAGCCTTGTGGTCTTGCCTACCAATCTTGGGATCCATCGATATTCACGGCCTGTGAGCAAGAGCCCTGCTTTCTGACCTGCTGATCTTGGGTTTGCCAGTCCAAGGCTACGTGAGTCAGGAGAAGCCTCTATCCTAATCCATAGACTTGGGACATTCCAGCCTCTACAATCACATGAGCTATTTCTTTGATATAAATCTCTCTCTATACATATTTATATGCTTTACTGGTTTTGCTTCTCTAGAGAACCCAGCCTAAGACAGATGGTATTGAAGGAAGAAGTTCAAGCTGCACTGAAGGCATTGGAGAAAAACAAGGCTTCAGGAATTGAAAGAATACCAATTGAGATGTTTCAACAAATGGATGCAGTGCTGGAGGTACTCACTCGTCTATGCCAAAACATTTGGAAGACAGCTACCTGGCCACCAACTGGATGAGATCCATATTTGTGCCCGTTCCTCAGAAAGGTAATTCGTCGATGTTCAACCATTTCAGGAGGTAGCATATGATCAAGAACCGATGGTATTGAAGAAGAAGTCCAAGAAGCACTGAAAGCACTGGTGAAAAACAAGTCTCCAGGAAATGATGGAATATCAGTTTAGATGTTTCAACAAACAGATGTAGCCCTGGAAGTGCTCACTCATCTATGCCAAGAAATTTGGAAGACAGTTTGCCTATTCCCAAGAAAGGTGATCCAACAGAATGAGGAAATTATCAAACAATATCATTAATGTCACACACAAGTAAAATTGTGCTGAAGATCGTTCAAAAACAGTTGCAGCAGTACATTGACAGGGAACTGCCAGAAATTCAAGCCAGATTCAGAAGAGGACGTGGAACAAAGGATATCATTGCTGATGTCAGATGGATCTTGGCTGAAAGCAGAGAATACAGAAAGATATCTGCCTGTATTTTATTGACTATGGAAAGGTATTCGACTGTGAGGATCATAGCAAATTATGGATAACATTGCTTATCCATAACTCAGTTATGCTCATGAGGAACCTGAACACAGACCAAGAGGTAGTAGTTCAAACAGAACAAGGGGCAACTGAGTGGTTTAAAGTCAGGAAGGATTTGCATCAGGGTTGTATCCTTCCACCATACTTATTCAGTCTGTATGCTAAGCAAATAATCTGAGAAGCTGGACTATATGAAAATAAACTCGGCATCAGGATTGGAGGAAGATTCATTAACAACCTGCAATATGTAGATGACACAACTTTTCTTGTTGAAATCAAACAGGACTTGAAGCACTTACTGATGAAGATCAAAGACTACAGCTTTCTGTATAGATTACACCTCAACATAAAGAAAACGAAAATTCTCACAATTGGACCAATAAGCACCATCCTGAGAAACAGAGAAAATACTAAAGTTGTCAAGGATTTCATTTTACTTGGATCCACAATCAACACCCATGGAAGCAGTAGTAAAGAAATCAAACAACATATTGCATTGGGCAAATCTGCTGCAAAAGACCTCTTTAAAGTGTTGAAAAGCAAAGATGTCATAAGGTGCGCCTGACCCAAGCCATGTTATTTTCAATCACCTCATATGCATGAGAAAGATGGATGATGAATAAGAAAGACCAAAGAAGAAATTGACGCATTTGAATTATGGTGTTGGTGAAGAGTATTGAGTATACCATGAACTGCCGGAAGAACTAACAAGTCTGTCTTGGGAGAAGTACAGACAGAGTGCTCCTTGGAAGTGAGGGTTATGGATTGAATTGTGTCCCCCCAAAATGTGTGTCAAATTGGCTAGGCCACGATTCCCAGTATTGTGTGGTAGTCCACCATCTTGTTATCTGAAAGGATTATTCTATGTGTTATAAATCTAACCTCTATGATGTTAATGAGGCAGGACTGGAGGCAGTTATGTTAACGAGGCAGGTCTCAATCTACAGGTTGAGGTTGTATCTTGAGTCAATCTCTTTTGAGATATAAAAGACAGATTCAAGCAGAGAGAAGGAGTACCTCATACCACCAAGAAAGAAGAGCTCAGAGCGAAGCTCATCCCCAGTGGGTCTCTGCACTGAGAAGCTCCTAGATCAGGGAAGACTGATGACAAGGACCTTCCCCCAGAACCGACAGAGAGAGAAAGCTTTCCCTGGGGCTGACGCCCTGAATTCCGACTTCTAGCCTCCTTAATTGTGAAAGAGTACACTTCTGTTGGTTAAAGCCATCCACTTGTGGTATTTCTGTTAATAGCTGCACTACATAACTAAGACGGCGAGGATGGCGAGACTTTATCTCACATACTTTGGACATGTTATCAGGAAGGACCAATCCCTGGAGAAGCATGTCGTGCTTGGTACAGTAGAGGGTCAGTAAAATAGAGGAAGACCCTCAAGGAGATGGATTGACACAGTGGCTACAACAATGGGCTCAAACATAGCAATGATTGTGAGGACAGCATAGGAACGGGAAGTGTTTCATTCTGTTGTACAAAGGGTCGCTATGAGTTGGAACCGAGTCCCTGGCACCCAACAATAACAACAACATTCCATTGTATGGATAGACCACATTTTGTTTATTCATTCATTGTTGAACATTTGGGTTGTTTCCACATTTTGGCTATTTTGAATAATGCTGCAATGAACATTTGTGTAAAAGTTTTCATCTGAACACCTGTTTTCAATTCTCTTAGGCATATACTAGGTGTGGGATTGCTGGATCATACGGTAATTTTATGTTCAACCTACCGAGGAACCTAACGGTACCATTTTTAAAGGAGTCTCTGTTAGCCTACCCACTAAATGTGAGGATATCCTGATGAAAAGTGGAAAAATATTGTCATGTTCCCTAAAGGAAACTTAAACATCTGGCTAGCTAACTGATCATTAGAAGGTACTGGTTCTTGAGCATAAGCTCCATGAAGGACAGGAATTCAGTTTGGTGTCCCTGACATCTAGAACAGTGTTTGGGCATACACGGTAAGTACATGACCAATATTTGTTAGATATATTGTTGGCAATATTTAAAAATGGGGGATTGTGTTGAAATAACCCCTGGTGAGATGAAGAGAACGCCCCACCCCGCCTTCCTTGGAGGATTCTATGGCAGCAAAGGATCTTTCAGCAGCATTGTCAGGCATGGGGGTGTGGGCAGAGGCCTTTCTTGTGGTGTAGGGGGAGGCCAGGGGGAGCCTGCAATCTGGCTGTTCCGATGGCACTCAGGGTTCTGTATCAATCCACTACTGACCCACTTCCACCATCCCACACAACAAACATGGTAGGTACATCTGCCAAAACACTCGACATCTTCCTAAGACTTTCTATGAGACAAGCAGAACAAGTACTACTGGCTCCTTTTACAGAGGAATTAACTGAGGCTCAGGAAGGCTCAGAGAATGCCCTAACCATGCAGTTGGCATTGGAGCTCATGTCTACCCAGTTGCCTCTGGGTGTCAGGAAGGAGGGGCCTGACTGTCCTTGGGCCAGTCATCAAGGTTATAAATAATCACCCAGTCACCATGGGTCCTCCTCTGGGCTGTTTTGGGTCTTCATGTGTTTTCAGATGGCATGGTAGTTTTAGAACACGACCCTCTTCCCTTGGGTCTGTGTTCCCTCCCTGTTTACCCTGGCTTGCTTGGTGACTGGCTTCTAATAAAGAGAAGGCAGTGGAAGTGACACCTGATTTCCAGGACAGGTCATGAAGATACTGTGGCTTCCCCCAAGCCCTCTCTCCTGGGGTGCTTGCTTGTAGAACCCAGCCACCCCATTGTGAAGAGCCAGGCCACACAGAGAGGCCACTGCTGGGTTCTGGCCAGCAGCCACTGCTGAGGCCCAGGCACTCCCATGCCTGCCCTGACATGGGGGTACACAACCCCACAGGCGACGCCAGCCCCGCCTTTGAGCCAGCCCAGCTGACGCCATGCTGAGTACTGGCTGCCAAAGTTGCAGATTCATAAGCAAAATAAATGTCAGTGTTTAGTTTTGGGGTGGTTCGTTACCTAGCGATAGATAACAGGAGCAGAGGACATGGCCTCTTGTGAGACCTGTGTTCCAATTTTTCTCTGTGCTCTTTTCTACTTGTCTTAAATTCATGTCTCCCAAGCCACAGCCTGGCTTCCCCTCATTCTGGGATTTTATGGATTTAATGAATAAAAGTTAATAATCATTTGCCACAATTGGGGTGAATCTCTGATTCTCTGTGCTTCGTTTCCCCATCTATTAAAAGGAGAGACTAATGTGCTGTTTCTCACAGGGAACTCAAAATATTTAGTGAAACCATCCACTTTTCACCAGGGCCACAGGTTCTGTCTGTGGAGGGCAGACCCTTAGGGTGGCCCCATGACCCCCCTGGTATCCGCACTCTCGGTGCTCCCCTCCCTGAGTGTGGGCAGGACTGTGGCTTGCTCCTGACACAGAGAATATGGCCTGGAGGTAGGCTGTATGTGATCACGTGTGTGTGATTACGGGATTATATCACGTAAGATCAAGCACCCATTTTGCTGGGGTCACTCTCACCCTTGCTGGCTGTGAAGAAGCAAACATCTATGTCGGGGAACCCCATGTGGAAGAACTGTGGGGTGTCTTGGAGCTGAGGGTCACCTCCGGCCAACAGACCGTCAAAACAACAATGACAACAAAAACCGGAACCTCTCCCAAGGAACTAAATTCTGCCAAAAGCCTGAGTGAGCAAAGAAGTGGATCCTTCTCCAGCCAAACGTTCAGATGAGACCCCAGCCCCAGGTGACACTTTGATCACAGCCGTACAGAGGACCCAGCCAAGCCATGTCCAGACTTCTGCTCACAGGAACTGTGAGATAATGAATGAGTAGTGCTGTAAGTGGCAACATTTGTGGGGGCTCGTTTCGCAGTAATGCACCACCTTAATCCACGTCACCAGTGGGTCTCATGTGGAAGCCGTCTTATTTCCCTGGGACTGCTGTAACAAAGTGCCACAACCTGGATGGCACATAAGAACAGAAATTTATTGTCTCACAGTTCTAGAGGCTGGGAGTCTGAGATCAGGGTGTTAGCCCTGTCAATTCCTTCTGAGGCTCTGAGGGAGAATCTTTTCCACGCCTCTCTCCCAGTTTCTGGTAGCCCCAGGTATTCCTTGGCTTGCAGATGCGGTATAACTCTGCCATCACATGGCTGTCTTTCCTCTGTCTCTCTGTGCCTCTTCTCCTCTTTTACAGGACACCAATCAGATTGGATCAGAACCCACCCTACTCCAGTATGACCCCATGTTAACTTAACTGGTAACATCTTCGAAGACCCTAGTCCCAAGCAAGGTCACTGAATTGTATCCCCTAAAAAAGATATGTTGAATTCCTAACTCCTATTCCCATGAATGTGGCCTTGTTTGGGGAAATAGTGTCTTTCTTTAAAGATATTATCAGTTAAGTCATACCAGAGTAGGGTGGGTCCTAGTCCTAATCCTTTCTGACTGATGTATTATAAAAGGGAGAACAGACATGGAGAGAGACACCCAGTGGAAAGACACCATGTGAGGATCCATCTATAAGCCAAGGAACACCAAGGATCACCAGCACCACCAGAAGCTAGGAGAGGGGCATGGAACAGCTCCTCTCTCAAAGCCTTCTGAAGGAATCAACATGGCTGATAACCTGATGTGGACTTTTGGCGTTCAGGACTGTGAGACAATAAATTCCTGCTCTTTAAAGCCACCTACTTTGTGGTATTTTGTTATCGGAGCAGTAGGAAACAAAGACCATCACGTTCACAGGTACAGGGGTTAGGACTTCAACATATCTTTTAGGGGGACACAAGCTCCTGTCCACTTTGCACTCACCTATCCCTCAGCTTGAATGGTCCCTGAGAGGCCTCCCCTCCCCGACCCACACCCCCTTTCATTTTCATCACAGCTCATTGATTTGCTTACTATCTGCCTTCCCTCTCCATTAAACTGTGAGCACCAAGAGTTCAGGGACTTTGTCCTGTTTGCCAATGCAGCCCAAAGCCTGGGACACTTCCTGGCACAGGGTAGGTGCTCAGCAAATACAGGTGGACTGTTCAGAAGCCACCGAGTGAGCAAGCCACCTTGAACTCCACCCCAATACCTCTGAGCTCCCTGCTCTGCCGCTCCTCCCTCCCTGTCCTTGACCACTTGCCCTAGCTGCTCCCCTGTGGACTCAGACCCTTGGGGCAGGATGCAAAGCCCCCACCCTCACCTTAAGAGACCAGTGCAAGACATCTGGGGCATTTGTATTTTAACAGATAAACTAAACAACCACCTATGTCAGGGAGCTGGTCAGGGGGTGATTTATTTTGTGGCTAGGATGCAAACTTCTAACCAGAGGGTGCCTCTGAAATCACTCAAGCGTTATGGGAAGGGGCCATTCAATAAGACTGTGGCTCAAGCAGAGATCTTTGTCACAGAGCATTGGACTGGGCCTGTCCTGCTCTCTTGCCTCCTGGCTGCCTGGAGCCAGAGGGTGAAGAGACTCGGCTTCCAGCCTAGAGCCTGGAGGATGGAGGAACCCATGTCTCATAGCACTGGTGCTGGCAACTCAGCAGGAAGTGTCTATCTAGAACTAGATTGTCTGCAAAAAGGACTCGAGGGTGGCAAGCAGCAGAGCAGCTATCCCCAGCACAGTGTCCATGCCTGGCGGGCAGGAGCCTGCTCACACCACTGGGCAGGCCCCTTGCACAATGATGCCACTTCTATGATCGTAGGTAAAGAGGAGAGTCCTGGAACCCCACGGAAAGCCATGTGTTCACCATAGACCAGGGCCTGCTGGGTGGAGGCATCAGGTAAAGGCTCTGAGGCATTCACACGGCAAGACATGTGTCCTCTTCTAAGCTCCCTGGGAAGGCAGACAGGCATAAGGATGTGTCCCACTAGGACGTGGAAAACCCCGTTAACTAGGCCTGTTGGTCAGTGAGAGGTCCACTGGAATCTGAGCCACCAAACCTGGTGTGGCACTCACAGTAAAGGACTTCACGCGGCAGGGAAAGTTGGTGCTCAGATCCCTTCCCATTCCAAAGTGTGTTCTACACACTAGTCACATTGCACCTTGATGAATGCTTTACGCATCTGTCTGTCACAGGCACCACACCTAATAATAATAATTGGCAATAACAACAGATATTTGTATATTTACTTCTTTATTTTCGTTGCCACGGCATCTCTCCTGCAGACATGTACAGCTACTCACCCCACAATTAACTCGCCAAGACCATACTCTCCCTCCCTCCCACTCCACCTGAAGTGAGTCCACTCCTGGGGAGCCCCTATGGCAGGGAACTGGGGTGGCCTCTAGGAGCTGAGGCAGCTCTGTGCTCGGCACTGGAGTCAGTGGGGACTGAAGCGGCCCTATCCCTTACCTCTGGGAGCCTGTGGTCTGTAGGTATTACTCAGATAATCCCACACATAGAAGATCTCAAACCACAGCAAGCACGAGAGAGGGAAAGCATAGCTTGTGCGGCATTATTGTAACCTCAACTTGCAGGTCAGCAAGCCTGGTGGTAGGACAGCCGAGAAGATGGAGGCGGGAACTTGTAAATCCAGGGTCCCCCTCAGCACGAGACCTCCTTGGGGCCCAACAGAGGTGGGTTGGAAGGGCTATTGAAAGCCGAGCCACACTGCCATCGGACTGAACACTCACTGGGGTTAAGGATGTGTCTTCCCGTGGGATTCTCCTCCCATGGACACTCTGATGCTGGGCACTGGGTGCCCCGGTGTGTGGTAGAAGACTGCCTGCCCAGCACCAGGCCCAGTGCAGTGCGAGTGGGAGAGGGCTCTGGACTGCGTGGGCCCAGTAAGCAGCTAGAGTGGGGTGGCCTTTATAACCTTGTCAGGGCTGCTGCTTGGAGTTTTGGGTTCTGGGGCTGGGACAGAGCAGGCTGGACAGTGGAGGAGGAGGGCAGCCACACAGCCCAGACCACAGGGAAGAGCGTGTGAGGCCGCTTCTGCTTGGTTGCAGCCAGCACTTCCTTCTTCTGCATGCGCATGTACAAACAGCTAACCAACACACACACACACATCTTCACCTAGCTGTGGCCTACCCACACACGGGCTTCCACCTGCCTAGGGCTGCTGCGAGGGGGGTGGGGGCTCCTGGACTGCCCCAACTGTGTCAGAGCCCCTTGGGTGGTCTGCTGTCGGGGCAAGATGCAGGAAAGTGTGAGTGTGTGTAGGTGAGTGAGTGTGAGTGCATGAGCGTGTGTGAGACAGGATGCATGAGTGTGAGCGTGCGCGTGAGTGTATGAGTGTATATGAGTACGCATGTGTGTGGGCATGTGGAAGTGTACATATGTGGGGGTGAGTGTGATGATGTGAGATGGTACACAAGAGTGTGCATGAGTCTGTGTGAGTATGTGAGTATGTACATGAGCACGAGTGTGCACAAGTACGACTGCGTGTATGTGTGTGCATGGTTGTCTGTGTGTGTATGAGTGTGAGGATATGCAGTGTCTGCATGTGTGAGTGAGTGTATGTGATCGTGTGTGGGTATCTGATTGTGTGCATGAGTACGAATTTGTGAGGACTGCATAAGTGTGTGTGTGTGAGTGTGCATGAGTGTGTGTGGTGTCTGTGTGTGCATGAGTGTATGAGGATTGCATAAGTGTGTCCGTGAGTGTCTGCATGGGTGAGTATGCATGGGTGTGTGCGGTGTCTGTGTGTATGAGTGTGTGAGGATGTGCATAAGTGCGTGTCTGCATATGTGAGTGTGCATGAGTGTGTGTGATGGTGTGCACAAGTATGAGTGTGTGAGGATGTGCATAAGTGTGTGAGGATGTGCGTGTCTGCACGGGTGAGTGCATATGATTGTGTGTGGTGTCTGATTACATGTGCTTCAGTATGGTGTGTGAGGATGCACATAAGTGTGTGAGTGTGTGTGTAGTGTCTGATTGTGTGTGTGAGGATGTGCATAAGTATGTTAGTGAGTGCTTATGTCAGTGTGTATGGGTGTGTGTGGTGTCTGTGTGTGAGTATGTGAGGATGTGCATGAGTGTGTGTCTGCATGTGTGAATGAGTGTACATGAGTGTGCACGGTGTCTGATTATGTTGCATGAGTATGAGTGTGTATGGATGTGCATAAGTGTGTGAGTGTGCATGAGTGTGTCATGTGTGTGTGTGTGTGTGACAAAGGGTGAGTCTTGAGGTCAAAGCACCTCAGCACAGGTCGCAGAAGCAGATCTGCTCATGTACGCATGTACCCTAAGCCTGCTGCCTCCGGGACATGCCATCAGTGAGCAAGGGAATTTCTGGAATACCAAGAACAATGTCAGGACACTTCCTGAAGGAAGCTCCTTCCTGTCAGAGGGGAGAAAACAACTCTCACAGCGTTGGTGGGTCTGGCAGAGTCTGTTGGCACAACTACCCCACACAGAGCTGCCTGGTGCTCCAGGAGAAGGTCAGAGGTATGGCCCCAGTGGCCTGAAAACAGACTGAATTTGCTTTTCCTTTTAGATTTAGAGAGATCTTGAAACTCTCTTGCTGAAATAGCATACAAAATGCCTTTTCTCCTTTATGTTTTTTTTTTTTTTTTTCTTTTCTCATTACAGCTTCCCAATAACCCCAAGAGGGTAGCAGCAAAGAGGAAATCAAAGCTTAGCGAGGTAAACTCATGTGTTCAGTGTCACAGCTGGTGGAAATGGTAGAGGTGGGATAAGATCCCGGGGGTTTGCTATTGCACCTGGCAACTCCCCTGATATGCAGCAATGGGAATAAAGCTGCATTCTCCATTGCAGTAAAACCACACATTAGGTTAGGTACATACTGGTGGGCCATGTCACTCGGGAAAATTAAATTTCTCTCCTTCTGCCTTTTGTGGTTGTTCTTAGGTGCTGTTGAGTTGACTCTGACCCATGGTGACCTTATGTACAATAGAATGAAACATTGCCCAGTCCTGCGCCACCTTCATGACAGTTGGTACGTTTGGGTCCATTGTAGCAGCCACTGGGTCAATCCATCTCATGGAGGGTCTCCCTCATTTTCGCTGACCCTCTACTTTACCAAATGTGATGTCCTTCTCTAGTGTTTGGTCTTTCCTGCCTGTCAGTCTCTCTGAATATAATCCTTTTTAAGCTACTAGTTGCCATTTTTGCCAGCTGCTTGACTATATTTTTTCTTCCCTTGTTTACTCCAAATATTTATGTACCTGTCTGAGGTGAGAGTTTGGGGAAACGCTTTGAGATGAAATGTCCCCTACTTCTGCCTCCCAGATCATTCCATCTGAACTTCTTGGAGGCAATCTGGGCAGCTCAGCCCCTCAGATGGCTGGTCTGCGAGTTGACAAAACTGTCGGACGGGCTGGGGCTTCCCTTTGCCTCAGATGTCTGGGGCCTCGAATTGCAGCTGATGACTTATTTATTGCCATCCTTTGGGTTTTACTGGGGCTTCCATAAAATCTGCTTGCTGAGTCAGAAAGGTTTATGGTCCGGGTGTGTTTCGGGGGGTTTAGATTTTGCATGTTTGGTTTGTCATTTTGAGACAAACCACAAGCTTTGTTTTGTTTTTTAAACAAAGGAATTTCAGGGCTTGCGAGGAAGCTGATGAGGGTTTTACATCTTGCAAAAGGGAAGAAAACATTTCTGGAGCATTTTCAAGGAAATAGAGGCTACAAAGATTTGGGGCGATTCATCTGTTGTGTTTTTTTCATCCTTCAATTCTAAATTTCTCTCTCTGTCTCACATGCACACACACGCTCCTGATGAAATAGCAGAACAAGATGAAAAAGAAAGCTTCAGAAAAATAATTCATCTCTGCAAAGTTTCCAAAGACCTTATAATTCTCATACTTAGACACAATTAAAACTCATTTGCCAAAGTAAGAAACATGGGTTGGTATTTAGGTAGAATGTCATATATTTTTTTATAAAGGTATATCTTGTTTCTTTCATAAAGAATGTGAAATTTAAAACTAACTAAAGTAGTTTTGCCTCCATGTCCAATTTCTCTTAAAAGATTCAGAAAGAAGTCAAGAGTGCTGTTTTCCTCCATAAATAACTCACAGCCACTGACCTCTCTCCAGCACACGTTTGCTTTTTGTGTCTATCAGAACCTGGGAGCAATGCAGAAATGCCCATCCTGTCCTCTCGAGCCTCTTTTAAGCATCTTCTCTGCATGACTTTTTTTTCTTTTTTTTGAGAATTTGACTTTTAGTTAAAAGTATTGTTTTAAACACGTGCACTAATGTTAAGGGCCTCTGCTCATGACTTTTGCTTTTAATAACTATTAAAAATAAAATCTAATGAACAACAACAACAAAAAAAAAAAAACAGCAATTCTAAAAGCAAACTTTTGCTAGGCAAAGCCTTTCTGAAAAACTTATTTTGGTGTAAATGTCACTTAAGAAAAATTCCCTCTACGTATATGCTTATGTGTATAAAATGTGCAGTCTTATTAGGCAGGTACCAAATTCTTGCAATGTTGGCAGCAACAAACATTATGAGGTTGACTATGCATAGTATAAACCAAAACCAGCTAGAAGAATGTTCACAGTAGCTCAAACTTAGTAACTAACTGTACTGGGTTGAGTGAACATACATTCATCAAGGTGTACTCAGACAATGGGGGATTTGGTCCATTAAGTAAAAACATGCAGATTTGAAGCCTTCTTTCTTCATATTATTTGAAATGGATGACAAAATGGGGAGGGGGCATTAACTGATCACAAAGAACACCTTCACTCTCCCACGAAACAGCAGTAGTTTCAAACCACCCCTAGAATAAATTACGACAGGCTGCCTTCTGGTGAGGATGGCGCCCCAGGTAACTGGGGACTGATTAACTACCCCAAGTCACATCCACTTAATCCCAGAGCAGCCACTGGAAAGGAAACATGTTGCCCCCCCAGACTTTGTCTCCCTCAAGAGAAGAGGCCCAACTACCTCTCGCTGAGTCCTATCCCGGAACTGATCCCGTGTGGCCCTGCGCAAACACTGCATCCCTCCGCCTCACAAGTAAACTGGCACATTCAATGAAAAGGGAAAAGTTCAGTGGACTATTGGGATGTCTCAATATCAGGGTTTAAAAAATACATGTCAGCCAGAAAATGTACCTGTCACTGACTTCATTTCTCTGTATTTCTGGGGGCTCAGATGCAATCTGAAATATTTCTCACTTCTGTCAAGAAATCTGTGTACTCATTCAAAGGCTCTTACCTGTGATCTCATTAGTATGAACCCCACACACTGATGAGAGGTGGGGGTGGCAGCAATTCTGGGGCTTCTTTAAAGAGATGAGCTAACAGACCAAGAGAGATGGGGGCATGGATATGACCCAGCTGGGACTTCCCCAGGACTCTGGCCACCGGCTGGGGTCTGTCCCACACTTCACTACCAGCCCCTCACAAAAGATAACCAAACGCCTCAGTTTGCCTGAGACAGTCCAGGTTACCCCTTGGTCCTGGCACAATTATTAATGACACTCTTTCACTCTCAAAAGTGTCCAGACTCAGATAATAAATTAAAGGTCACCCTACACAGAAGCCAGTGTATAAATATACATTTTCTTATTGACATGAGGTAAACCATATATGCGAGCGTCTCTGTCCATGTGTGTGTTTATTCATTATCTTGGACCAATAAAACAAATCGCAGGGACCCTAACGCACACACACACAAACCAGAGACAATGGAAGTGTGTACACAGGATGTCTGTGTTCTCATAAGGAATCACACAGGCTGCATTCTAACCTGCAAATAGATCTGTGTGTGTGTGTGTGCGTGTGCGCGTGTGTGTGTGCATGTGCGTGTGGGGTTGGGGTGGGAGAAGTGAGGTAGCCAGATGGGGCAGTATAGACAAATCAGGGGACCAGAGAGAGGAAAGGAGGGAGGGGAAAACAATGACAAAGAAATCCAGGTCCTTTAGAACATTAAAAAACAGAAACTGCTTAATATGCAGCAAAGAGAAAAAAATGTCTCTCGTGTCTGCTTAGTTCTGGGAGAGTTTCTGACAAATGCAGCTCAGATTTGCTCGCAAGCCCCAAAGAGAGCACAGAGAAGGGAGGCAGGAGGCATCTCTGAATAAGTAAGAGCAGTGGAGATCTGGAGTTACACCCTGGGCGGCAGGGCAACACCGAGGAATCTTGGGGGTCAGGTTCGCAAGTGTGGAGGAGGATCTCGTGGAAGTGGGGCTGGCAGGCAACCTCTGGGTCAGCCCAGGGCCATCGTTTTCCCTGTCATCTGACCAGGAAGGGCCCCGAGGGGTGGAGAGGGATGGAGTGAGTCTGTCCCAGAGTGGGCAGTGGCAGTTCTGTGCTGGCCGCGGGGCTAGCAGGGCCACGTGGCTGAGGTGCTGTGGACAGGTAAGTGATCCCTCGGGCAGCTGGGCCTGCCACAGCCGCTCCGCCTCCCTCCCCCAGATGTGGGTGGCCTGGGGGGAGGGGTCTGCACATCAGGACTCCCAGGCCACCCAAGGAGAATGCCTCCGAAAACCAGCATCATTCTGTTCTTATTAGATAGAGGCAGTAGGGCTGGGGTACAAGGGTGAGACTGTCACATCCGCGGTGGACGCAGGGCAGGTCTGGCCCCCATGGTCACCGTGAGGCCTTCTCCCACTCTCAGGAGGGAGGGAGCTGTCTCGGCCATCAGGTCGCCTGCCACCCACTCAGCCCTTTATGATGCCGGGACTGTTCACCACTGCTGAGGGCCACACGAACCAATGTGCCAAGACAGCCTGGAAGGCAGGCATGGTGTGACAGCCGATCTCCCACACAAGACCCCGTGTATCCCAGTGGGCTCATGGTCACCCCTTGAGACACCCCACGAGACAGCCTGGGGGTGGAGGGGCAGAGTTTCTGGGCTCCATCTCAGCCTGGTGCAGGCTGGTGTCAGCAGAGCTGGACCCAGACACCCCCTCCCACTCATGCACCCCCTTAACACCCTGGCTCACAGGCCACCCCTCACTGTGGCCCTGGGCTGGCAGCATTGGCCAAAGTCCAGCATCGGGTTCTGTGTGTGTGTCCTGAAGCTAGGGAATGAGGTGGCTAAGAAATCACTGTAAACGAAGGAGAAAATGAAAGAGCAGCAAAGCTGTTGTGTAATATTTTAAAATACAAGTTATGTCGTCGCTCACCAGAATGGCTAAAATTAATAGCTGGCATGGGTGTAAGCAGCTACACATTTCCTCCTTGGAAAACCGATGGGCCGTATCTGCTGAGACCAGACATGGTCCCTGCACAGTTACCCAGCAATTCTGCTCCCAGGTACACACAACTGAACTGCAGGCACACATGTGTCCCAGCTCAGGTATGTCCAGTTCATAGCAGCCCCTTAGCAGGAGAACGGTCAAATGAACATCAGAATACTTATACAGCAGAACACTACACAGTGCTGAAGACGAACAGATGCAAAAAAAAACCATCGGAGCTCCCAAACATAGGGCACGATGAAAAGCCAGACCTGAAGAGTTCATGGAGTCCCTGGGTGGTGCAAATGGTTAACATGCTCAACTGCTAACGGAAAGGTTGGAGGTTTGAGTCCGCTAAGAGGCACCTCAGAAGAAAGGTCTGGCAATGTACTTCCGAAAAATCAGCTGCTGAAAACCCTACAGAGCACAGTTCTGCTTTGACGTACATGGGGTCACCCTGAGTTGGAGTCGACTTGAGAGCAAGTGGCTTTTTTAAACATGCCCACCCTGCATGAGTTTGCCATCTACAGCTCACACGCAGGCAGGATGCTCGTGCTGCGAGGAGCCAGGTGAGAAGCTGCCTTCCGGAACGTGGGGTCGTGCAGGGAGGGGGCTCCTGGCGTTGCACCATTTTACTCCTTGATGTAGGTGGTGATCACACAGGTGCACTCACTGTGATAGTGCATCATGCTTTACACACACACTGCGAGGCTTTCTCTAAGCATCTTACAGAATAAAAAGATCAATAGAAAAAACTATCTAAAAACCAGCCAGGGGCTTGCTCCAGGGTCTTGTTCAGGGGGCCTGAGGGCAATTCCTCATCTAACTTACTGAACACCCTGGCAACCCTGATACTTCTTGGCTCTTCCTCTGAAAAATGTGGGATGCACATGGCCTTCCCCTTTGTGAGAGTGGAGACCTCTTTGTAAAGTGATGGGTCATCTCCCAGAAAGATGCACAGATGCATAATATTTCATGTGCAAATTCTGGGGGCTGAAGGACCTCTGTAAGCTCATCCAGGGGCCCCCAGAGGGCCCACAGATGCGGTGACTGTGGAGTGCCATGGCTAAGAAGCATGCTCTAGAATCTGACAACCCCAGAGCTGAATCCTGGCTCTCTCACTTTCTAGCAGTGGTGTCCTGAGCAAGTGACTTGATGCCTGAGTCTCAGTTTCCTCATCCATAAAATGGGGACAATAAAGCTCATGGAGTGGGTGGGAGAAGTCATGGGGGTCAGGCAACCGAGCCCTTAGATCAGCACCTGGCACACTGTGAGGACGTTGTAAATGTCAGCTGCAGTCATGAGGTGGCCTCTCAGCCTCCTCCCAGCTCCAACATTCCAGGATCCATTATCTATGAACATTCTGCCTGCACTTGGATTGAGTAACACGCGTCTCTGGGTGTCCTCGGCCTCGAGGTCGGGTTTCCTTTCAAGAGATGTGGTTTTGGCACTCACACCCTACGACAGGCACATGTCCCGCACTCACTGGAAACCAAAGTCGGCTTGCAAAGGAGGGGATGTCATGTGTGTCCAGCGACTGCATCACGGGCCGCCTGCATACCCAGAAGTTTCCAGAAGGGCATCCGCTGCAGCCGAGAGACTGCGGGATAACCTTGAGTGGTCTCGGACTGCATGACTCTGGTTTTACAGTTATCAGCTCTCGACCAGAGACTGAGTGGAGCCCAGTCAGCGTCTCTGAGTGCAGTGGGGAATGAAGAGGACATGCTGTGGATTCCCGTGTGGCTGGGGGCTCTGGTTCTTCCTCTGGCCCCCACGTTGCAGCAATAATAAAATAGGTCCGCGGATTAGCTATGATCTTCTCTCTGCTGTGTGCCAGAGTAGGGAGTGGCCTGGGATTTGAAAGTGCCCCAGCTGGGGAGACATGGGGCTGAGCTCAAAAACAGAAGGACGCCACCAGGACAGGCTGGAAAGCCAGGGGTCTGAGTAGGCGGCTGGTCAGAGCCAGGCGCCGCTCGGCCCTTGTGGGGAGTCAGCCTCACTCATGCTGCACCATTTGGGGGTGTGCTGGGTCAGAGAATGGAGTCATATCTACTCGAACTGCCCCACTGCTGAAGGGAACAAAAAACTCTGCAGGTTTTGTGGTAATTGTCATCCATGCTGGACATGGTAACCCCCCAAACCACAGGCAGATTTGTTGAAAGCTCGCTCTGCTCAGAGCTTCGTTTAGCCCTTGCGGTACCTTCTGGGTGAGGGACTGTTTTGCCCACATTTTACAGAGGTGGAAAATGAGGCTTAAGGAAATTCAGTTTCTTGATCAGTCCCCCGGAGTGAATGCCGGCACTGGGATTTGAGCCCAGAGCCGGTGCCCTCCCCACAGTTTCACAGCATTCCCATGACGGGGGTGCTGGGGCATCTTCCCTGCTCCGTCAGACAAAAGAGGTACAGAAACTGATTGGGAAATGCACCAACAACCACACTGGACCCCGGGCTGAGACAACCTCAGCCAAATCCCAACAGAGGGGCAGCCTACAACATACCTGACCAGTCCTCCTCAAAACGGTCAAGGTCATCAAAAGAAGGAAAGTCTGAGAAACTGTGACAGCCAAGAGGGGCCCAAGGAGACATAAAGACTAAATGTCACATGGGATCCTGGGACAGAAAAAGGACATTAGGGGGAAACTAAGGAAATCTGAATAAAGTATGGACTTTTGTTATTGATAGACTCTATCAATATTGGTAGGTACCATATTAATGTAAGATGCTAACATTAGGGGAAGCTGGGTGTGAGGCATGTGGAAACTCTCTGTACTATCTTCCCAATTTTTCTGTAAATCTAAAACTGTTCTAAAAATGGTATCTATTAAAAAATAAGATGACTAGTAGATGGTTAGAATGATGGATGGATGGATAGAAGTACGGATGGATGGAAGGATGGATGGGTGGGTGGGGTGGATGGGTGGGTGGGGTGGATGGATGGACAGGTGGGTGGGGTGGATGGACAGGTGGGTGGCGTGGATGAATGGATAAGTGGGTGGGGTGGATGGATGGATGAAGGGATGGATGATGGATAGATGGATAGGTGGGTGGGATGGAAGAACAGAGAAGAGATAAAGCATGTATCACAGAATTTTGACAATTGTAAAATATTGGTGATGGATCTATGGGTAGTCACTATATAATTTTTCTGTATGTTTGAAAATTTTTATAACACCATATTCGAGGAATATAAAGGATCAAAAAGGCTAACAGACTTACACAAGCCTCAGCAAAATCAGGTTTCTTTATTCCTTTGCCCTTTCCACTACTCTGCTGTTGGGGAGGTAGGTGAGGGGTGACCTCATCCTTCTCTGGAAAGAAGAGTACCCTTTGATATTACTGAAAGCCTCCTCATCACTGTGCAACTGCCTGAACAAGGTGCCTCCTGGAGTTGCGTAACATGGTCCTGGCACCAGGGTCCCTTTGACTCCGAATGCTGATTCAAGTCTGAATGGGGCAGGCATCAAGGACTACAAATGCAGAGGCAAACTGGGGACTAGAAAAGAGAGATAGTAGGCTGTGGTGTAATCACCCTTCTTCTCAATCATAATGCCACGGAAGAAGCACGGCTGGAATGAAACCCTGATCTTTGCTGAGCATCTGCTTCATGCTCGACACCTCCTTGGCCATGGAAGGGGAGAGTCTCTACCTGGGACAAATAATCTGTCAGCACTTTGGCAAACATGTGAGGAAGAGGACAGTGTGCAGGTGGTGGCAGGCAGACAGTTATTTGGGCAGAGGAGTGGGCTGAGGGCTGCTAGCTGCTAGGAGGCCGGCCCCACCCCGGCTGATTGAGGATGGGACACACAAACAATCCCAAATGCTCCCAATCTGCTCCTCCAGAGGAAGGATGTTTGTGGTAACGGAGAAATTTGCCACCCAGCGCTGTTGCTTTGGTGTCTTATTTCCGTGGTCACAAGTTATTCATCCAAAATTGGTCTTTGCTAAGAAACAACAGGAAAAAAATTCCACGCTGTCAAATGGGATTTGAAGTGATCTTCCATTCTGGAGTTGATATGGGAAATGAAAAGAAAAAACAAAAGAAAAAGAAAAAAGAAAATTTTTTTGGGTTGAAGAAGTCCTTCCACCTCTCTTATTAAAGGTATTTCTCATACTCCAACGTTTGGGAGCTGGGCTTTCTTTTCATACATTACAGGGGATCCTCCTGCTAGCCCTTGAAAGGGCCAACTACGGTGGCACCACATGGATATTGGGGTGCACTTTCAATGGGCTAAGGGTTAAGGTACAACCAACACATGGGCCCCAATTTAGAACGCCATAAACACACTGTGGAATCCCCTTAAGATGGGGATTCATCATATTCCTGTTTCCGTTATGAGGAGAAAAGCTGTTGTCTGGCCCAGTCCATGGAAATCATTGTTGGTCCTCCCAGTGGCTGTCTGCTACCTGAAGCACAGAACCTGAGGATGCAGCCGAGTTCCCCCATCTGCTGGGCTCTCCGTCTGCTGACCCAGGCACCGCTGACCCCAGGAGGCCACAGCACTGAATGAGCTGACCAGCCCCAACCCTTGGCGCTCAGCCATGCCCTGTCCCAATGTGGATGCACCAAGGTGCTCAGAGATGCTGAGGGCAGACCCGTCCAATCCTGGCTCTGCTGTGCCATCAGGCCAAGTCACTTAAACCTTGCTGAGCCGCCGGGGCCTACTGTACAAATGGCAACGGTGATGACACTTGCCCATGGGCTTTTGTGAGGGGAGGGTGAGATGACGCATGCGAAGTGCTTGACATGGAGTGGACTGAAGCAGGTGCTCAGTAAATATCACTGTCATTACTGGGCAGACGGTTTCCAGTTGGATCTAACAATCAGAAGACAGGGAAGTAAGGAGTCCCCTTCTTACTTAGGATGAAACATTTGGAGTGCCTTGGAAGATATGTATATAAAGATGCAGGCATGTGAAGTTTGTTAAGTACATTTAGAAAGCACAATCCCCTTCTCAGCAGTGCCCCACTTGTGCTTTGTGCTGAGAGCTGATGGGGTATACAAACACAAGAACAGCAATCCTAAGGAATCTTTTTTTTTTTTTTAAAGTATTGGGCAGATTTCTGTTCACTTCTTTAAATGGTTTCAGGCTTCTAATTACATAAGTCATAAAAATATTTTTAGCACTGAAATGGCCTGGGTCTTTTCGAGGACCCTTGGGGCATTAGCCACCCCTGTGGCCCCCACCCTCGTGTCCTCTCCACACAGTGACTGCCAGAGGAGGGTCCCTGCCCAGCCTCAGGAGCCCATTCACATGGCCTTTGACTGACCCCGGGAAGAGTGGCAGGGTGGAGTGGTGGAGAGGCTATGGGGTTAGGAGTCAGGTCTCCAGCAAGCTCGGGGTCCAAAGCAAGTCACTCTGCAGCTCTAAACCCATCAAACGAGGTGGTGGGAGTGGGGGTGACAAAGGTCCTGTCCACTGGCTTGCCCTCCATGAAGCCCTCCAGAGGTGAGGATGCTAAGCAGACGTGGCTGCTTGAGCTAAGGAGCAACCAGAGTAGCTTAGATTGAGCTCTCAACCACTGCACCACCAGGGCTCCAACTGGAGTGCATGGCTGAAGGAGAAATGGGCTCAGTGTCCCTCTTTCATCCAGCTTGCTCATTCTACGACCTCCTTAACCTAACCACACCTACCACTACCAACAAGTGCACAAACAGATGCTCAAACTCAGTAGTCATCAGAGAAATTCACATTTAAACACTCACAAGAGAGCATCTGATGCTCACTGGCAAACAACAGAAAGTTGGACAACACCAACTGCTGGCAGGGATGCGGGGAGACAGGAAGCTTCATGCCCCGCTGGTGGGACTAGTGTAGATGGGTGCAGTTGTTTGGGAGAGCGAGGGGTAGTTCTCAGCCCAGCTAAACCTGGCGTATCCTCTGACCCCACAGTGGAACTCGGGGTATATGGCAGAGACATTCTCACTTGGGTCCATAAGGAAACCTGTCTGAGGATGTCACTGCGGTGTTGTTTATGGAAGGAGAAGCTAGAGGCAGTGTCTATCACTGGGGGGCTGGGAGTGTTCAATGGGGTGGATATACAGTGCTGTGGAATCCTAGAAGGAACAGACTAGAGGTGCTCATAGCAACAAGGGTACATCTTGAAAACCTAGGGCTGAGTGAACAAAAGAAGCAGAGTGAGGTCTACAGTGCCACACCATCTCTGCCAATTAAAACTCCACACATGGATCAACAGACCCGGCAAGGAGCCACACAAGTTCAAGAGTGTGTTGCAGCTGCACTGAAGAGTTTGTCGAGAGTGGGAAGGGTCTGCAAATGGACAGTACCCATTGCTGTCAAGTAGATTCTGACTCAAAGTGACCCTATATAATAAATTTTACAAAGTGAAGTAGAGAGAGTGAGGCCTTGCAAAGTCCAGAGACCATTGCACAGGGGTCGAGGAGCAGGGTCGTCTCAATCTCTTCACCCTGAGGACCCAAAACAACCCCAAAGGTCAGGCAACCACATTGACAGCAGCCCCTAACTACCACCTCCTGAGCACAGCTCTCTCCAGAACCTGAGGCTGGTGCTTCCTGTTTCATTTAATCCTCAGCAGTGCCCCCATGAGGGAGGCAGTCTTAATACCCCCATTTTAAACCAATTAACCAACTGCCTTCAAATCAACTCAGACTCATGGCTTCCTCATATGTGTCAGAGTAGAACTGTGCTCCATAGGACTTTCAATGGCTGAATTTTTGGAAGTAGATCACCAGGCCTTTCTTCCAAGGATGCCAACTTCCAACCTTTCAGTGAGAAGCCAGGTACGTTAATAATTCAGGACAGAGTGATTATGTAACTTGCCCTAGCTAAGAGGTAGGAGACCTGGGATTTGAACTCAAGGAATCTGGGCTCCAGAGCTTCTTTAAAGAGGAATGAGCAAGGCATGACTAAAGGCTGAGCCACCGGCAAGAAGAGCACCTCACCTGGCTGCCAGCAGGTGGCCATGGAAATGCTCTGCCGTGGCTACCCCTTCTCCATCCTTTCTGTAGCTCAGGGGCAGCTGGGAGCCAGGAAGAGACCACGACCCTGCTCAGTCCTCTTCAGACTCAGCTCCCAGCCTTATCCCATTCCAGCCCAGCATTGGATGTGACACCGCAAGTGGCACTAATAATCATCCACTCAGACAAACTAAGCTCCCCCTTGTGATACGCTCCATCAGTTCACACGCCTAGAGCTGGTAGACTAACATGACCCTTCCCCACTCTCCTCACTCTCCCCAGAACGTCCAGTGCAGCTGTGTGTTTTCGTGCTAACGAGCACTACAACCCGGTCAGCTTTCCTTTTTATTGCCTCTTTTGTTGACTGGCTCTCCGGGAAAAGGATGTGGGCTGGGGATTGTGAACACAGTAGAGAAGGGAACAGGTCAGTGGCAGATACCGAGGAGCTTGCTGGGATGGGAGCACCAGCTCCACAAAGCCCTGCCTTGCATGGATGCCTGGAAAGTGGTTTATGGCCAACTGGCTCAACTGGTGAGGACAAGGCAGCTCACCCATGGATGTAGAATCTACTTGGTGATGGGCCCTTTGGAGACACACCTACAAGGGGTAGAAAGAGCAGGTCCTTTTCCCTGGGAAAGTGTGCTGGGGAGACATCTCTGTACCCACCCATTCCCAGTGCCAACCCTCTGCTTGGGAGGGGCCTGAAAAACACTCATGCCACCAGGGAATCACAGGTTGGGATTCCTGGAACTAGTTCACCCCGATTCCATCCATCATTTCACTCATCCATCTGTTCATTCAGCCAATTATTCATTCAACAAACATGTCACGCAGCCTCCTCAGAGCCAGGCTCTATGCTCAGTTCTGAGATGAGCTGAAATATTGCTGGGTGCTCAAAGCTTAGACCATACCTGCGCCTGGCGGGAATACGTAGATGAATGAGGAATGAATAACGGCTCTCACTGCTGAGGAAGGAAATCTTTGCTGCATCCATAAAAGGTCCACACAACAATCCCTGTCTCTCTCTCACCTTTTCTTTCCAGAAAGAAGTGAACGGAGCACGCCCCTCTGCCACACACACACACCCAGAGGCTCAGACCTAGCCTCTCCCATGTCCCACATTCATCGGGCACCTACTTGTGCTCGGCATGGCACTGGGTCCTGGGGTTACAAAGAGAGAGGCGATAGGCCTTGCTCAGAGTGTAAGGATTCTCCACCCTCAGTTCCTTGTTACCCCTTCACAGGCAAGGCAACTGAGATGCAGAGAAGTTAGGGGACTCGTTCAAGGTCACTGGGTCAGGGGCCTTGAGATGCTGGTGTCAACTCTGGCTCTGCTGCAAGGCGCCAGTGCCCACAAAGATCAAGGCAAGAGAAGAAAGACGACAACGTTCAATTGTGTGACCAGCTGTAAGCACTCAGGGACCTGGGAAGAGGGTAAGTGAGGGCTGGAGGACCAGGGAAGGTTTTCAGGGTGACAGAGCTAGGACAGGGTGTGTGGTAGGTCTGAAGGATCAAGAGTAGAGCGAGAGTGACCCTCATCCAGGCCACTCCCCATGCACCTGGTCCACAGGATCAGTTCTACATTCTCATCCCCTCCCCCTTACCCTGCTGAACAACAACAGCAACAGTAACAATAGCTAATGTCAACTGCCCCCAACCATGTGTGGGGCTCTGAGCTAAGGGACTTATATACGTTCTATTATGTGTATGAGGCAGGCACTGCTGTTGCACCCCATCTCATAGATGAGGACCAAGGAGCAGAAAGGCTGACATGTGCCCAGCCTCACCTGGTCAGCCCCTGAGCTGGGACTTGAGCAAGATGGTCTGACTCTGGGATCTGCACCCTGACTCCTTCCTGCTCACCATCACCTTTAGGATGGATCCCATTTACCAAGCGCGTGCAATGTGCAAGGTGTGTTCTAAGTGCCTCTGCAGTGATTCACTGAGTGCTTTCCTTGTGATTTAATTGTAACATCAGTGGGGACGGGTCTTATTCCGTTTGGGTCAGTAAGGAACGGGCGGGCGCTCAGGGGGCTAAGGACCTTGTCAATGATTAACCAGGACACACTGACAGGCCCGAGCTTTGAACTGTGATGCCCAACTCACCACTGCCACTGCTGCCTCCCACGGCATCACGGGGCTGCAGTCCCGTCCTGCCCTCTCTTGGCCTCCGTTGCCCCATTTACAAAACAAGTAGATTCATTTAGAGCAGTGGTTGCCATTTGAAGGTGATTCTGCCCGCCAGGGACATTCAACAACATCCAGAGACATTTTTGGTCCTCAAAACTAGGGGGGCTGATGCTGGCCTCTCGTGGGTGAAGGCCGGGGATGTTGCTCAATATCCTACAGTGTGCAGGACAGCACCCCCAACAGAGAATGGCCCAGGCCAGATGTCAGCATGCAGAGGGGGAGACACCCTAATCCAGTGGGTCTCAGGCCCCCAGAGTCTGTGACTACACGCCTAAAGCTTATCAGAATTGTCAGGATCCTTGAAGGGAAAAAAAAATCCTCTCTTGGTTTTCTTGACTCTAGCCCCAGAAAACATACCCGTGAGTTCTTTACAAAGCTCCCACAAGGGCTATTTGGGAGAGACGGGGCTGCAGACAGGAAAGCGACTTAATTCCCTGGAATGGACCCCAACTTTGTGACTATTTACTATCTGCAACCGTGTGCAGATCCTGCCCTACTGCTGCTCAGCACTGGGGCAGTGACTTCCTTTTTTTTTTCCCCTACCGCCCTCAGTCTGAAGCACTGTGAACTCTGGCGTGTGCTGTAAGAACGTCTTTATACAGGGTTGCACGAGATTTCTTGTTATATCGGAGTTCCCGAGGATCATGTATCACATTACTAATTCCCTTAATTGCATGTCTGGGCTAAAAACAGACTCTCTTAGTTTTCCTAAGAAGTTACATTCTTAATGGCATTAAAACACTGCGGTAAATGAAGCTAAATGCTAACTGGTGTACTTAAATCATGAATCAGTATATGAAGTGTTTACCTAAACTTGTTTATCCTTCTTGGTCACTCGTTTTGGAGGTTTTGCCAAAATGGAGAGTGGAACAGTGGTGTCAGATTCAGTATCTGGAAATGACTCAAGAATTTTTGTTTTCTTTCGATTTCTTAGCCCTGGACTTAGTGGACACAGCGAACATGTAGTAATCAAAGAATCAGAAAGAGCAAGAGGCTGCAGCCTGATTCATTCCCCTGGATTTTTGCAGGGAAAGGGGAGGGCAGAGAGTAGGTCAGGAGAGACGTCGTTGTCCCCGAGGGTGAAAAACTCTTCGCCTTGTTGCATTGTTGGGTTCTTTGCGATTCAGTACTACTACTCCTAATAAGTAAAGACAGGGTGTGTGATTAACGGCGAGTGACAGCATTGAAGGAGCACTTCCTAGATGCCAGGTGCTCTTCTAGACATGCTGTGATTTTAGCTCACAGGCTCCTCCCCAGGCCCAGGAAGCAGCTCCCTCCCAGCCTGGCAAGCTGAGGTCCAGAAAGGCAAAGTCATTTCTCCCAGAGGAGCCTGCTGGCAAGAGGCAGCAGGACTGGGAGAGGCACCAAGCCGCTCCGGCACTGGCCCTGATGCCGGCCTGCCCAAGAACGGAGCTGTGACGGTTCCCAAAGGAGACGGGCTCTCTGCGAGCAGGAATAGACCATAACTGAGAACCATCTGTGGCGTTCTTTATCACTTGTAAATCCCTCACCCCTAGATAAGTTATCACACTGGCATCACGATGTTCCTTCTCTCTGTGGGTTCCAAAGGCTGTTTGGGTTATCTCTGTTGTCTTTCTCTCTCTTTCTCTTTCCCTTTCTCTCTCTTTTCCTCAGATGAAGGCATACACGTTTTATTTGTAGATCATTTATTTTTAAAATAGACAATGCATTGTCAAAACCATCAAACGGGACACATCAGATTCATGCATTTCACTCTACGCAAATCTGTCTAAAAAGGAAAACCCATACACAAACACTGAAGTCCAGTTAACGATATACGGCACACACGCGGAAGAGTTTAGGGGAAGTGCGCTGATATCTGCAGCTTACTTTGAGATGCATAAAAGC
Organism: Dugong dugon; assembly: GCA_030035585.1. Lineage (NCBI taxonomy): Eukaryota > Metazoa > Chordata > Mammalia > Sirenia > Dugongidae > Dugong > Dugong dugon. Next base: position 33,369,616 of record CM057478.1, read on the forward strand.
AATAAGAGGGAGTGATGGACGGACAGAGGACAGACATGGGGAGAGGCGAGATGAAGCAGGTAGAGCAGCATGTGAACTGCAGGTAGAGGAAGTGGACGGTCCTCACTACACAATTCTTTCAACCCTTCTGTGTATTTGAAAACTTTCATAATAAAATGTTGAAAAAAATAGATAATGCAGACACTTGATAGAGATTTTAAAAACACACCCTTTAGCCTTCCAGTTCCCTACTGAAGGCAATCACCGGTACCTATGGTTCTGAGGCAGTCTTCCTAGGGTATTCTACACTTGTTATCAACACATACATACTTTCTTTCCAAATAATGATAATAATAGCTGACAATTACGCAGCACTTACAACATGCCAAGCATTGTCCTAAATGTTTAGTATGTATTGATTCATGGAATCTCCTCAGCAACCCTACAGGGTAGGTGCTATGATTATTCTCATTTTATAGATGAGGAAAGTAAGTCCCAAAGAGGTAATATAACTTGCGCACCAACTAGTCAGTGGTGAGTCTCCCACAGCTTGAAGGTCCTCACCTAACACACCACTTAGATCGTTCCATTTGCACACCTGGATCTGCCTCTTGACCTTTAACCACTGCGCTGCCTTCCATTTTATGGATGCACCATATTTTATTCCGCTCATCCCCTGCTCTTCTAATATAAACAATGCTGCAATAAACAAACCCATGCTAATTCTGGGACTACATGTGCACTGCAGCCGTGGGGTGAATTCTCAAAGTAGAATTGCTGGGTCCAAGAGTAGATGCAGTTTTCATTTTGATAGCAATTGTCAGATGGCTTACCAAAGGGGCCAGCGAAGTGCAAGATTGCTCAGTCCCCAGGCCCGACCCCCATGGCTGCTCCACATGGCGTACAGCCCAGGTTACTGATCTCTGATAGTCCAAGACGAGGAGCTGTGTTCTTGTATGTGAATGGTGCTCCTGGATGTGTGCAGTTCACAGCTGGTGTGGTGGCACGCAGCAGCCCTGAGATGCTGGTGAAACCATCCAGTGTGGTTTAATTTTGAATTCCCTTCAATATAGGTGGGGTGGAGCATCTTTTTACATTTACATTCATTTCTGCTGCCTTTCCAATGACTAGACCGATTTCTTCCAAATTGTGGACTCAATGGGAGAGCACACAAGCTCATTCCTTCCTCTCAGTGTTCTCATTGACAGTAGATTGGAAAACAACATCCAGTGAAAAAAATCTCTTACTATCCTGCAGGAAAAAAAGAGAGTGCGAGCGTGTGTGTGTGTGTGTGTGTGGGTGTGTGTGTGGGTGTGTGTGTGTGTGTGTGTGTGTGTGAAGAAGAAACTTAAGTTGGGTCATGGGAACCAGCAAGGCTTTCCGGGCCAAATCACCTACTGGAATCTGAGTACGGTCAGACCCTACTGCAACATTTTCCAGAAGACCAAGAAAGGAAGAACACTGGAGCGGGGAGAGGGAGATATGCAGGGAGCCTGCGCCTGAGCATGTACGCACATCCATGCTACATTGGACTTGTAAATCCACAAGTAAAAAAGAGTAAGAAAGAAAGAAAAGAAAACATTTGAACACTGTAGACAGGGAGACAACATACGGGGAAACATTGCAAGGGAATTTTATAACAATTTTGAGGGTCTTTGCTGGTGTGTCCTTAACGCCGAGCACACTATGCTTAAGGGTGTGTCTTAGTTATCTGGTGCTGCTGAAACAGAAACAGCACAAATGGGTAGCTTTAAAGAACAGAAATTTATTTTCTCACAGTTCTTCAGGCTAAACGTCCAAATCAGGGTGTTCACCGTGTGGATTCTTTGCTTCTCAGAAGCCCCAGGCAGTCCTTGGTTCCTTTGCTTGTAGACGATCCTCACATGGCATTTGTCTTCCCCCTTGTGTGTATGTCTGTGTCGATTCTGGTCTTCTCGTAACTCAGGAGGGTTAGGTTTAGGATCCACCCTACACTGGTGTGACCTCATTAACAAAACAAAATAAAACCCTTATTTCCAAACAGGATCATATCCACAGGTACAAGGGCCAGGAATCCCACATGCATTTTGGGAGGAGAGGAAATGGTGCCATTCTCCCAGTGCTCTCGGAGTACCTGGCTGGTATTTCTGAGAAGAACATTGCTTAGCTCTGGCCTTTTCTGATCCAATGCATTTGGTACAAACTCAGAAGGTAGTACTGCTTGCCTTCTTGCAAAACTGCTCCGTGGGCCCTTTCTCCTTGGACAGAACAGCAGCTCTTGGGAAGAAGCTCCGAGGAGAGGGATGATCCTCAGGTTGGGTGTGGAAAAGATCAGCTTCATCTTTTTTTTTTTGATTGTGACAAAATTGCAAACGTACATCCTGAGACTAAAACTAAATGGAGGGGAGGTCTGCCCGTCTTGGGTGGTCTTCCTGGGGCGTTTGGAGGAAGGGATTGGGTGGAGCAGGAGCGCACTTTAGCAGCATTTCCAATAGAGTAATGACAGCAGTAATGATTGCTGTCCCACTTGGGAAAGGGAAATAGAAAAAGCCTGCACAGCGACAAAAATAAACAAGCATGTGGCTCTGGCCGGGGAGGCCTGGCCAGTTCTGAACTTGAAAACATCAAAGCAAAGCCGTTATCGGATGCCCAGGCTCCAGACTCGGCTGTGCTTTTATCAGCCCTGAGGACAAACGGAGGACGCTCACTCAGCCCAGCTGTGGGGAAGAGCACACGGGACGGCAGAGTCACAGAGAAATGACGTGTTCAGGCTGCGGCAGATGGACAAGGGCACAAGATAAAATTTAACAGGGATAAATGGAACCTTCTGCATTGAGATTCCAAAAATTCCAGCCACAAAAGGCAGCGCAGAGGCAGAGAGGGTAGGGCTTTGAAGGCAAACAGAGCTGGAAAGAGATCCCTCCTCTGCCGCGCAGCCTGGGTGTGGTGGGGAGGTCTCTGAGCCTCCATTTCTTCATCTGCAGAAAGGGGGAGCTGTGAGGATGAGAACCCTCCAGAGTTCACTCAGTAAGTACATTTGGAGCGTCTGCCACATGCCAGCACTGTTCTAGGAACTGGGAATAAAGCGGTGAAGAAATCAGATAAGAACATGCTTGCCGTTCTGCACGACATGGAGTGCACGAGCACCTCTTTATCCATGTAAGGTTCCACATGAGCACAATTAAGTGTTCTGGAATTCCTATTCTCCATAATGTTACCCATAACTTGTTATGATCCACACAGTTGCATGCCTCCGTGTAGTCGATAAAACACAGGTAAACATCTTTCTGGTATTCTCTGCTTTCAGCCAGGATCCATCTGACATCACTATGATATCCTTCATTTTGCATTCTTCTGAATCTGGCTTGTGCTTCTGGCAGCTCCCTGTCAATGACCTCGTGTTATATAACCTGAATGGCTACAAGCAGGAATCTGTGTTTTGCAACAAGAAAGCCCTGTGGGCTTTGGGTCCCAGAGTCAGCGGCTTAGGCCGTGGGAGGAAGAGCCCTCCCAGGCAGGACTGGCTATGTAACGTGGGACCCAGCGCAAGGGGAAAATGCAGGTCCCCTTGTTCAACAATTACTGCTCATTTCAACACGGCATGAGGGACCATCTGCACCCGGGGTCCCGGGTGACTGCATGGGTCACACCCCATGAAGCCAGCCCTGCTCCTGGGCAGCAACGAGGCTGGCTGGTGGCCTCCGGCTGCATCAATGGAACTCCTGAGCACCAGGCTGTGTGGGGGCACGTCACCACGTCACCCTCACCTTGGGGTGCTCTGTGTGTCCGTCAGTCCCACATTAAGTGTCATCCATTGTTTCTTTTGTTTTTTTATCGTGGTAAAATATATGCAACACAAAATTTGCCACTCTAACCATTTTTAAGTGCACAATTCAGTAACATAAATTCTGTTCACCATGTTGTGTAACCGTCACCACTGTCCATTTCCAAAAGTTGTCCATCCCCCCAAATAGAAACTCGGTGCCTCCTCCAGCAGTCACTCCCCGCCCCCTCTCCCCCAGCCCCGGTCACCACTAATAAACTTTGCTCTCTATGCATCGGTCTATCCTAGGTGTTTCATGTAATTGGGATCAGACAGTATTTGTGCTCTTACATCTAATTTGCCTCACTCAGCATGATGTTTTCGAGGTTCATCCATGTTGTAGCATGCATCAGGAGCTCATTTCTCTTTAGGGCTGAGTAACATTCCCTTGTATGTATAGTAATTACTTATAAAGGACTTACTTCTGCTCTTTTTTTGTCTTCTGTGCGTGTTAGACCTTTCTTATTCATTTCCTCTCAGACTGCCTTCTTTTGTGTTTAGTTGATTTTTGTTGTTGCTGTCAGCCATTTTCATTCTCTTCTCATTTTCTTTTGTATAAATTATAAAGATAGTTTCGTGTGGTTATCATGAGGATTACACTCAGCATCCTAAATTTATAACAATCTAGTTTAAATTGATACCAACTTAACTGCAATGCCATAGAAAAATTCTGCTCCGATACAGCTCCCCCTTTATGTTGTGTTGTCACAAATTACATCCTTATACACTGTGTGCCCAATAACATAAGTTTATAGTTAGTTCAAGCCGTGCACTGACATCTATTAAAACTGCAAATCCTGTGTGCAGGGTCCCGCGAGGGAATGGGGCCTTACCCCAGCACGGGTTGAGTAGAGAAGAGACCCTGCTCAGTGCTCTACAGATGGGTCAGGCTCACCCACCGCCTCTACCACTGGCTCTCTGGATTCTCCTTTGCCCAACCCCCTTCCCTCTCCTCGGGAAGAAACAGAGCATGGAGGGTAAGCACACACTGGCTGAAGTCCAACGGCTTAGGTTCAAATCCCAGCTTGGCCATTTACTAGCTAGGTGATCTCAGGTGAGTTATTTACTCTCTGAGCCTCAGGCTCCCCAGGTGCAAAACAGAGATGATACCAGTCCCCCATGAGGGGTGTTATCATCCAGAAATTGAACCATGTAGAACATGATGCAGTGCCTTTCTTTAAAGGCCCTGCTCATTTAACAACCTCTCTCTGGTCAGCACAATCATAGCCCCCAAAGATGTCCACTTCCTAATCCCTGGAATTTGTGAATATGTTACTTCACTTGGGCAAAAGAGACTTTGTAGATGTGATTAGTTAAGGATCTTGAGATGGGAGATTATCTTGGATTACCCGGGTGGGTCCAACGTAATCACAAGGGCCCTTATAAGAGGGGGGAAGGAGAGAAGAGTCAGAGGGAGATGTGACAATGGAAGCAGATCAGAGAGACGTAGTGGCTTTGTTGGCTTTTAAGATGGAGGAAGGGGCCATGAGCCAAGGAGTGTGGGCGCCTCTAAAAGCTGGAAAAGGCAAGGAAATGGATTCTCCCCTAGAACCAGCCCTGCCGACACCCTGTCTTTAGCCTAGTGAGACCAATTCCAGACTTCTGACTTATAGAAACTAGGAGATAATACATGTGTGTTGTTTTAAACCACTGAATTTGTGGTAATTTGTTACAGCAGCATGAAGAAACTAATACACTATCAAAGGGATGAGGATTCTCAGTCTTTCTTCATAATAGTTAACAACTGAATACAGAACAGCTACCAGGGCCCCGCACATGCCAAGTCTCACACACATCATCTCATTTCATTGTCCTGACAACCTTGGAAGTGGTGCCACATTCAGCTTTTCCAGCCATACAGACAGCCTCCAAAAGGTCCAGCAGCCTATCCACAATCACCTTGCCAGTGAGGGGTGGGGCAGAGTTCGAATCCACCACCGCTCCACTCCCAAGTCTGTTCTCTTTCCACTGCACCAAAACCATCCAGCTCTTTCAGATTGAGGGGAAGCAGGAGGCACCACCAAGCAAAACACCCCAAAGTGTTTCCCAATCTCATGTGGGAAGGGAATCCAACCCATCTGTTCCCAATTCATTTACACGTAATCCATCAAAATATTCTTCAGTCGGAGTCATTTGAAGTCCAGAAAGCCTAATGAGCTATTTTTCCTTTGAACCAGGAAGCTGATCCTGCCAGCTCTGGACAGAATTGAAACTTGGAAAGGTCCAAATTCTGTTCCCAAATTAGAAGCGAGGAAGTTCAGATGAGATCTCCACACAACAGTGTGCTGGCCTGTAATTGGGACCAGGCTGTGTGTCCCTAGTGAGGGTCAGGGCCCTGGGCCAGCCCGGAGAAGGCATAGTTTCAGGAGGTGATGGCGGGCCCTCTGCACGTCCCAGCCATTGAAGCAAGAAGCCAGGACCTACTCAAAGGTCCTTACGAATACGCATTATGGATATGAGTACAAGTACCAGGTAGCACCTATAGTGTCTGCTCGATCCAGCACTGTTCCAAGCACTTGACACTGACTGCCTCGTTTATTCCGAGCCAATGCCAGGCACTAGGTGCCCTCATTATCTCATTTTACAGATGAGGAAATTGAGGTACAGAGCGGTTAAGAGACTTGCCCAAGACTGTACAGCTGGAGATAGAAAAACAAACAAAAAACCAACCAGTCTGATGCCCCTGGCCCTGCCCAAGACTATACATCCGGTAAGTGGTAGAGCTGGGATTTAAACATAAACGCAAGGTTCCAGAATGTAGACTCTACAGGACAAGGCGTAACCCAATGGTCAGATATGTGTGTGTATCCCTGGGTGATATGTATGTGTCTGTGTGTATAAGTGTGTCTCTGTGTGTGGTGTGTGTCTGTGTGTGTGTGTCCATGTGTGTGGTGTGTGTCTGCACATGTGAGTGCATCCGTGTGTGAGTGTGTCCATGTGTGTCTATGTGTCCATGTGTGTCTGTGTGTGTATGGTGTGTGTGTGAGCATCTATCCTTGTGTGTGCTGCGGTGTGTGTGTCTGTATGACAGAACAGGGGCACATCAGGCCCATGGGATGTGGGAGATGCTGTGGGGACGTGAGTCTCCAGCTTTCCTTATCCCACACGCTCTGCCCTCCTTCTAGACTCTCTGACCCCAGACCCAAACCAGGAGCAGTGAGTTCCTTTGATTCCTGAGCTCTGGGGACAACTCTGAGAGCTGCTTATGGTCCTGATCATTAGTGACAGCACCTTCTATAAGATTCTAAGTCTTCGGCAGGGCTCCTCAAGTTAGCCGTGCACTTGAGTTACCTGGGATCTCATTAAAGTGCTGTCTGACCCAACAGGTCTCGGGGCGGGGCGGGGGGGGGGGGTGGTGCGGGCGGAGATTCTGCATCTCCAACAGGCTCCAGGGGATGTCTTGCTGCTGGTACTCAGACCACACTTTGAACTGTAAAGGTTAGAGCAGAGTTTCCAACCCAGGCTACACGTTAGAACCACCAGGGGAGATATAAAAACAAACAAAAAAACCAACCAGACTGATGCCCCTGGCCCTACCACAGACCAAGTAATTCAGAATCTCCAGGCGGCCCCTGCATTGGCAGTCTTTAAGCCCCCCAAATTCCCCCCGGGGATTCAGACTGCATCCTTGGTGGGGGGGTGGGGGGGTCTCACTTTCAGTTCAGTGATTCAAAATGCAGGGTGTTTGCACCCACTCAGACCTCGCTCTCCTCAGGCAGGAGGCATCTGAATGGGTGTGTGAAGAGGACATTCGCCTCTGCAAGCTTTGACGGGTGCTCTTCCTGTGCATTTCTGGGCCTGATGGTGTCCTCTGTGAAATGGGGAGAATGACAGCTGAGTCCTCTTGGTGGGTAAGCATTGAAGGAATCAATCAAGGTGAAACACTCTGAACCCTGGTGGGCTCTTGGTAAGCCTGCCAGTGTTAACTGCTGCAACTTTTGTGTTCATTAACTAGACGCCCCAGGCCAGCATGGCAACACTCACCAGAGGTGTTCTGCAAATGCTTGGAATGAATGCAAGGCTGGATACATGAAGGAACAAATGAGTGAATGAATGAATGGAGAGAAGCAGGGAGGAAGGAACGCTGCATCCCTGGAATTCTTCCCTGGCTCCCCATCTGGGCTTCTTGCTAACTGCAAGAACCAGCTTGAGCCTTTGCCTAGGTTAAACAGCCCCTCCCCACCTCCCCCCCCCCCCCCCCCACACACACACACACACACATATGCTCTCCCACAACCCCAGCTCACACGTGCGTTTATTTTCTTTGCAGTTCACACTTTCCTTTTACGGTTCCTCCTGCCCTGATCCTAAAGGCTTGTCTGATCTTGTTCAAAGCCTGAAGCAAAACACTGAAGACACACACCTGGCCTTCCTGTGGTAGGTCAGTGGGTAGAGTCGGAGGGGCAGTTCAAAGCTGAAAGCTGTCAGGGCATATCCTGAGCACCCACTGTCTGCCCAGCGTGTGTCCATAGGAGGCACAGAAAAGTGAAAGACATGGATGGAGGCCACCCTGCAAGGAGCTGGCAACATGGTGTAGAGAAAGGATCTTGTGGTTCACATGATGTAGAGGAAGGATCTCGTGGTCTGCATGGCATAGGGAAAGGATCTCATGGTCTATAAGGATCTCGCGGTTCACGTGATTAGAGGAAGGATCTCATGGTCTCCATGGTGTAGAGGAAACAGCCTGTGGTCTACGTGGTGTAGAGGAAGAATCTCATAGTCCATATGGAGTAGAGGAAAGAGTACATGTTCTAGAGCTGAACTGTCTGGGTTCAAAATCTGGGCACCCCCCTAGAGTATGGCCCCCGGACACCATTTTAGCTCAGTGGTGATGCCCCTCCTGAAGTTCACCGTTCAGCCGGAGATTGGACAGCCTCCTAAAACAAAACAGGTCTAATGAGGCACAGCAGTCCAGGGACAAGGACTAGAAGGCAGGAGGGGACAGGAAAGCTGGTGATAGGGAATCCAAAGTTGAGAAGGGACAGTGTTGACATGTCGTGGGGTTGTTAACCATTGTCATAGGGCAATATGTGTACTGTTTAATGAGAAACTATTTGTTCTCCTAACCTTCATCTAAGGTACAAAAAAAAAAAATAATAATAATTATCTATGTGAGATCAAATTGACAACAGCAACTCAAAAGATTTGATAGGAAGCCTAGGGGACAATGAGTTGAAGATAATGGTGATGGAATAATTTGGAAAAGGATAGTGAGAATAGCAGCACAACTGGAAGAATGTAATCAATGCCACTGAATTGTACATGTGGAAACTTTCAAAATGGTGTAACTTTGGCTATGTATATCTTCACCAAAAAAAAGGTCCTCAAGGTCAAGAAGGGAGAGTGTTGACATGTTGTGGGGTTGTTAACCAATGTCATAAAACAATATGTGTACTGACTGTTTAATGAGAAACTATTTGTTCTGTAAACCTTCATCTAAAGTACAATAAAAAAAATTTAAAAAAAAAACAAAAAACCTGGGCACCATCACTTACTAACAGTGTGTACCCAGGCAATCACTTAACCTCTCCCTAGTTTTCTCATCTATAAACTGGAGTTAATAAAAACGCCTAACTCTTTAGGGCTGTTGGGAGAGTGAAAGGAATTCACGTATGAGTTAGTTATACACTCATAACAGAGTCTGGCACAAAGCAAGTCCTATGTGGGTTTTGCCATTATCGTTATTATTATTATCCTGCCTTCAACTCAGAAGCTTTGTGACCCTGGGCAGGTTTCTTTACCTCTCTCAGCTTCAGTTTTTTTATCTTAAAATAAAGATGGACACAAGGTCGCATCCTGGACAGTGTTAGGCATTTTAGTAGATGTTCAGTGGTTCTTTTCTCCCCCTTCCCTTAAAATTTCTCAGAGTATAACAGGGAGATGCTCCGAGAAGACGTCGCAAGTCAAGATGGGTCTATGCTGAGGTGTGATGGGATTTCAGACACCAAATGTGTGCAACATCGAAGAAAGCACAGACCCCTCTTTACCCCCAACTGTGATATGATCAGTGATTCCTCAACCTCCTTTCTATTTACCCACCCTCAAAACTGAGGTTAAATATTACAACCCCAATACATTACTTTCATGTTTGAAAAATGTTAATTCCTCAACTAATACTTGTTTGTTGTGGGAAAATTAGAAAATACAGGTAAAGAAAACCAAACATCACCTGTAACCCCCCAACAGAGAGAACTCCTGTGAGCCTCCAGATTTTCTTGTTTAAAACACAGAAACGGGATCATCTTGTTTTACAATCCATGTCTTAATCAAACACACTCCAATCTGGCTTCCACCCTACCATGCCACTGACCCACCCTTGTAAAGGCCATCAGCGACCAAATTCAGTGGTCACTTTGCTGCTTCTCAGCCATTCAACAGTTCCTGCCTCTATCCTTCTGAAACAAGCTCCTGTCTGGGTGTCTGTGGCCCACTACCTCTCCGTGTGGGGTTATCCTCCCTCTCCTTTGCCAGCTTCCACTCCTCTGCCCAGGCTGTAACTCTAACTCCTCAATGTTAGGCCCATTGCAGAGCACTTAGTTTGTCTCAGATGTGCCCACTCTTTCAACTAACACTGCAATGAACATCCTTTTTGCTAAAACTTGTCACAAATATTACTAACACACAAATAGATTTCTAAATTCACCTCCTCCTCAAATGTATGCAATTTTTAAAATACAGAGATGGCAAAGGTTAATTCAAGGACCTTTAGTTAGGGTCTTCACCTTTGTGCCTTCTCACACAGCATGAAGCCATTGCCTGAAATCTGCTAAGGAGCCATACTCTTCAGAAACTACACTCACAATGACAGGCTCAACCCCCAACCCAATCAAAGCAAATTGGTGGTACTGGCCAAAGAAAACCAGGAAGTTCTGCCCCCTGGAGGTGGGACTTTCTTTGGCTTGAAAATTGAATGGGCTAGACCTGCACTGTTGAAGATGGCAGCCATGAGCCACAGATATTTACTGCGATGTGCTGTCAATGTAAAGTAACCGCTGTATTCTGAAGAATTACTCTGAAAGGCAGAGTTTAAATATCTCAATACTTTTGTTACGCTGATTACATGTTAACGTGATAATATGTTGGATAAACCCGCTGGCATTGAGTCTATTCCAACTCACAAAGATCCTATAGGACAGAACAGAACTGCCCCATAGGGTTTCCAAGGAACAGCCGGTGGATTTGAACTGCCAACCTTTTGGTTAGCAGCTGAGCTCTTAACCACTGCTCCAATATGTTGAATATATTGGGTTAAAATGTATTTTTGAAATTCACCTATTTCTTTTCACTTTTTAAATGTGGTTACGAGAAAGTTTAAAATTACGTATGTGGCTCATGTTATATTTCTACCGAACAACACTGGTCTAAATATTATATAACAATTTTTATGTTTTTCAAAGAGTGTTTGCTTTCCTTGCTTCATTGAATCTCACCACTACCTTATGAGGTAAAAACTCTCATCTCCATTTTACCGATAAAAATGGACTACTTGGAGCGATTTGTGACTTGCCCATGACCATGGCTTGTTGGAAACAGTGGAGTCTGGACCAGACCTCTGGCCTACAGCCTGTGTGTGTCTCACGGCCTTCCTTGGACAGTCCATCTGCCTGGACTCCCTGTCCAGGGCCCCTGGCGTCCCAAACTTGGGGCCTGCCAAAGCTTTGAAGTGTGCCCCAGCCCTGGAGTCTTGCAGGAGACTGGATTTCCAAGGGAATGTCTGCCTCTGATTCCATAAGCCTGCAGGAACTGCAGGACAACTGGGGTAAAAGAAGGCAGCCACCCTCCCCCGAGCCCTGCAGCCTCCCTAACCTGCCTCCCCCATGCTTGATGCCCCCTACCGTACAACCCATCCCTCCACCCATAGCCCTTAGCCCCTGCGGCCCACCCCACCTTGCAGCCCTTCTCACTCCTGCAGTCCCCCTGCCCCACCTCCCCCATGCCAGCAGCCCCCTGCCCTGCAGCCCTTCCCCTCACCCACGGGCCTTACCCCCCTGCAGTCCTCCTCCCCTCTGTTTACCTCCTCCCTCCAGCAGCCCTCCTCCCCACGGCAACCTCACTCACCTCCCCCCTCCCCCTTGCCCCTGCAGCCTTCCTCCCCCTTCACCGTCCCTCTCAGAGTTCTGGAGGAGAGTAGAGCCCCTGTGGAAAGGAGGGGGGCTGCACAGGACCCCTGCTGAGGCCTGTCTCCATTAGGGTGACTGTTGACAGGAGCATGTCACATGGGAAGATGGATGTTGGTTCTGTCCCATAAGTCCTGAGACTTCAGTGCCAGAGGTGGCCCTGAAAGGCCTTTTCTCCGTAAATTACTGCGTTTATTTAGCCCTTGAAGGGTTGTATACAGAGCCGCCTGGCTTGGAGGAGGCTATGTTCACGCCCTTCTGGATGATCCTCAATTCCGGGGCGGGGGCCACCTCGACACATCAGGCTTTCCACCAGATGTGACATCAGAATCAACCTGGCTCAAATCCCCCAACTTGAGCATTTCTTTAAACATTAGGAGTATATTTCATTATTTTTCAACCTTAATTCGACATAATTCCAATAGTACTTCTTAAATTATAACAACATAATATAGTGAAAAGGGCATGAGGGGAGGAGAAGAGATATGAACAGGTAGAGCACAGGGAGTTTAGGGCAGTGAAACTCTTTGGCATGACACTGTACTGGCAGATACATGACGCTGTGCATTTGTCAAAACCCACCGGACTGGACAACACAGCCTGCTGTGAACTGTGAGCTTTAATTAATAATGATGCACCCGGGTTGGTTCATCAGTTGTGACAAAGGTACCATGCAAATGCAAGATGCTAATAATAGAAGGAACTGTGTGCAGGGGGAGGGGGTATATGGGAACCCTGTGCTTTTCTGCACCATTTTCTATAAACCTAAAGCTGCTCTAAAGTCTATTTAAAAAAAAGAACACCACTGAGGAGGCCCCCAAATTAGGATGCCTCTCACTGCTCTCCACATTCTATTCTTTACAGAGGGCCCACTATGTGCTGAGAACAGCCCTTCAGCTAGGACTTAGCAACCCCACTGCTCAAGTGAGGAAACTGAGGCAGGAAAGTGACAGGAAGTGGTGACATCAGGCCCTGGGTGAGGGGGAGACCGAGGCCCATTAATACTCATGTACAGAGTGCTGGCGATGTAACTAACGGGGACACACTGTGATCAATAGATTAGGAAGGTCGACCTCACCTTCCAGAAAGATCTGTTAGAAACAAGCCTGGGTGAGGAGAAACCAGACAGGCCAGGCCGAGGTTATGGGCAGGAGGGCTCAGCACCACCCCAACGCTTTTGTGTTATTTTTGTTGCTACAAGACAGAGCCCTGGTCTCTCCCCCGACACCCCCACCATCTGGGCTGAGGGATACTCTTTGATTAATAGCTGGGCTCTGGTTCAGGCCAAGCCACCACCAACCCCTTCTCATCAGCTTTCCAAATGTCCAAGGGCTTCCCATCCTGGCCTGCAGCTAATCCTCCAGACCCCAGAAGGGTCTCCACTGGGACCATTTGGCCTAACTGGGGACAGGCTCAGTGAGAAGCAATCCTTATCTCAGTTTCTTTCAACTGCAGGGGGAGAGTCACATGGAAAGTGTCTCATGCCCCTCCCCACCCCCAGCTTCCCCACTGGGCCTCTCCAGAGAATTCCCAGAAGGCAGCAAAGATTGATAACTGCCCGAGAGTTGGTCCCAGCCCCCACGCCCAAGCTCTCTACAGAATGAATTAGATGCTTTACAGAAGGGGGAGAGCTCTTCCCTCTCATCACAGTTGTTTTCCCGCTCTCTTCTTGTTACTAGATCCAGAGCTCCCTGGGGGTGAATGCTTTCAGAAGCCCTCAGATATTTCAAAACCGAACTGGTGAATAGAAACCCTTGCACCCTAAATTGGCAAAAACAAAAAAGTGAAAAGTTAGGATATTTGGTGTTGGCAAGGGCAGTGTGGGACAGGCGCTTGCGTACCCTGCTCGGAGGAGGGTGACCGCACAAACGACCTTTCTGCAGGCCGATTTGGGGAACTTGTCCGAAGGCTATAACCGGGCGGGTTCATACAGGTTTATGTTGAAGGATTTACATTTGCGTCATTATTTATACCGGTGAATATTCAGGAACAGCCGAAGTGCCCAGCTATAGGGGATGGGTTAAGCAAATGTGTTTATGATCCATGAGATGAAATACTAAGTAGACATTAAGGCTATGTTCCCACCTAGTGTCTGCTGTGGTTTCTCTGCTCACTGGCAGAGACCTTGCTGAGTCAACGTCCCTCTCTGAAAGGTACCTTCCTCAGCTGGAAGGCAGCAGATTCAATTTTAAAATACATGAGTCTCAAATAATATTTAAAGAAATGAAAACATTTCATGGTAAAATAGTAAGTGAGAAAAATAAGATCTAAACTTTTATATATAGCATAATCCAAACCGTGTTTAAAATACATAGACACATATGTGCATATATAAATATATATATGAATATACATACATATGGAGAGAGATACAATATAGCAGAATACCCAAAGCAGCCAATTCCAGGCTGGTAGGGTTATAGCTGATTAACAAATTCTTTCTCAAACATTTCTATTTTTTAATAAATTTTCTATAATGTATGTTTTATTTTAAAACAAAACTGGCACTTATTCTAAAAAAAAAAAAAAAAAAAAAAAAAAAAGTATGTTTCCTTTCAAATCTCTGCCCAACCTGAACTAAAACGGCTAAAACGAAAATGTAGGGAGAATATGCATGTGGGGATTATAGCACATCTCATTTTTTGAATTAAAAGACAGTAGGTGGAGACATATCACCCCAGGAGGCAGGTGTGGGTTGTGGAGAACACTCTCATTCCATGGGTCAGGAGTGTGGGTTCCAGACTCGCTTCTATGTGGCAGTAATATTTGCCCAAACTTTTGGGGCCTGATCTGTAAACTGGAGCTCAAACGCCTGCAGCGTGGAGAGAATGGACAGTGATCTCCTCAACGGGGCCTCTGCCTTCTGGGCAGAGCTGGCTCACTGGGCTGGTTCTGCTGCCTGGTAACACTGTCATTTGTGTGGGTGTTTGTCGAGAGGCGAGCTGTGGCATCACCAGGGGGGGTATGGACCACACTGGTGACACTGACAGAGGAGATGACATCAAAATGTCTATAAAATTTTTGTGCAGTGTTTCAGCAGAAATGTTACTTTTTATAAAAATATCCCTGTAGTTAGTTACAACAAGAAGAACATTTTTCGTAAGCCCAGCTTACATGTATCAATGTGCCTAGATGGCTAAAATTCTATGGTAATATACTTTTTGAACCTTCTAATGAGCTACGGAAACCCTGGTGGTGTAGTGGTGAAGAGTTTGGCTGCTAAAAAGGATCGGCAGTTCAAATCCACCAGGCGCTCCTTGGAAACCCTATGGAGCAGTTCTACTCTGCCCTATAGGGTCGCTATGAGTTGGAATCAACTCGACGGCAGTGGGTTATGGGTTAATGTGCTACGGTCAGAGCTGTCATTCTTACCCAATTACAATGACACTTTGAATCACATGGTTTCATCTGCACATGCTACAAGCAAGCGCTGTTGTTTTCTTTGCTGCCGGTGGCTTTACAGTTGCTGATGTTGTCAAATATTCTGGTGTTTTAGCTACGTATTGTGGTGGCTGGTATTTGTGAATCTATTATCAATGACTTTTTTGAGAAAGAAGTAGTAATTAAAGGAAAAGAAGGAGTGGTATATGGGAATTATGATTTACAAGTAACATTAGTGCAAAAAACATTACTAAGGACTCTGTATGGTCTGGTAAGGGAGGAGGCCTATTGTGGGGGAGGTGACACCATGAGTTACTGCGCTGAGTGGCACCTATCCTAGTGATACCACTGGAGGTGAGCAGGACTCAGCATGGTTCTGCCCACTTCTGCAGCCCTGGGGACTGGCCCTTTGAATCCAAGCCACAGCTCTGGCACTGACATGCTCAGACAACAGCCCCAAGTTGCTTGCCTTCCACCTGGTCCTGTTTCTTCACCGTAACATAAGGCAGTGGCTAGGTCGGCGTTTCCAATAACTGAGCCATTCAGGTCCCTCTATCAAGGCTTTTGCTGTGTCTGCTCATTGTCTTGCGCTTCTCTACTTACTATTTTTCTTTAAATCAATTCATTTTACATTTTTAAATGAAATACTTTTAAAGAAAACTTTCTACTGTTCTTGTAAATGGGAAAAGATCACCCACCCTAATAACTGTACAAATAAAGTTACTGAATTTAGTGAACTCTGTGGCTTGATGAATTTTTATGCTTTTTCTTAAAAGAAGATTGTTGTTGTTAGCTGCTGTCAAGTCTGCCCCCAACTTATGGCAACCCCAAGCACAACAGAACAAAACACCACCTGGTCCTGCATCATCCCCATGATCGGCTGCAGACTGGAACACTGTGATACATGGTTTTTTTTTTTTTTTTTTTTTAATTCTTGTAACAACACATATAACACACTGTTAGCCATTTTAACATTTTTTCGTGTGTACAATTCAATACCAGTTACATCAGTCATGTAGGTCACCAGGCCTTTCTTCCTAGTCTGTCTTAGTCAGGAAGTTCCACTGAAACTTGTTCAGCATCATAGCAACACGCAAACCTCCACTGACAGACAGTTGATTGTTGCACATGAGGTGCGCTGGCTGGGAATCGAACCCCTGTCTCCAGCATGGAAGGTAAGAATTCTACCACTGAACCACCACTGCCCTCTCGTAATTATTAAAAAAAGAGAAGGTAGCCCCTAGTAAAGAGGTGTAAAGACAGAGTAGCAGCAAAGGAAAACTTTCTCTTTGATGTCATCAGGAAGATGGAGAGACTAGTGAAGGAGAAAAAATGTTTTGATTACACAACTAAATGTATTTACTCCCCTGTCCTGTACCTTAAAGAGACAAGCAATTAAGGGCCTGTCCACCGCTAAGGACTTCATTCCTCCCAACTGTGTTCCTACTGACTCCTTGCAGGGTTCCTGGGCTGCAGGCAGAGTCGGTTTTCATTAGCCCCAGAACAATGGAGGGTGTTAGGCTGTTTATTATTTCAAGTCAGCAGAATTAGCAAAGACTTCACGCACAGTACTTAAGGCCTATACTACCCTCCAAAAATCCATCCCCCTTCAAGTGATGCAAATTGTTCCCAAATCTCTTATTAGCGATGCTCTTCAGTGTTGAAAGATCACAGGCCATTAAGGAGCCAGAGAAGCCACAGAGACCCCAGAGAGCCCCAGTGGCGGCTTCCCGCATGACAAGAGTGGAGAGGCTGGAGACAGGGAGGGGGTTTCCCCGGTACTTAGAGAGAACACTCAGCTCTGCTTACCTGCAGTGACCTCACTGGACACCCTTACATGTTTCACCCTCACCATCACCCTGACAGTGGGATAGCACTATACCTAGTTTACGGATTTTTGAAAACAGAGCTCAGAAAGTTTAGGTCCTTCTGTAGAAAGCACCATTCATGCATCTATTAAAAAATACATGTACTAAAACTGATTATCTTACTTACTGCTGCCATAACAAAAAATCCCACATGTGGGTGGCTTTAGAGAACAAGAATTTGTTTTCCCACAGTTCAAGACAATAAAAGTCCAAATTAGGGTCTCCGCTGTGTTTATTCCTTCTGTGGGCCTCTCTCCTAGTTTCTGGGATTTGCTGTAATCCTTGACATCCTCTGCTCTTTAGAGTTGCATCTGCTTCCATTGTCACGTGGCAGCTCCCCCTGTGTATGTCTCTGTGTTTGCTCTTTTTATAAGACATCACTCAGAAGAGATTAGGTTTAGGACCCATCCTACCCTGGTATGACCTCATCAACATAACAAAAGACAGGGAGCCTGGCTTTGGGGGCCTGGCTCTGCAGAGACCATCTCCCCTGAGGAAAAGCCTGAGGCCTCCCCTCCTCTTGAGACTTACAGAGTCCCCAGATCTTGGTAAAGTGACACTGCTGAGAGCGCTCCTGCCATTTTATAGAGAACTGGAGCCAGGAAGTCTTCCTGTTCCCAAAATAAAAATGACAGAGAATGAAAATGACAGAAAGATTGGTTTGGTATTTCCAGAAAGGTTTCTTCTCTTCCCTGAGAACAAACAGACCCCAGCTCCAAGTAGCCCAAACTCTTCAGGGCGCAGGAACTGAAAAGAATAGAAGAGGAAATTGGTGTTCCAAAGGCAGGAGGATGGGAGTCTACCCACAGGCTTGGAACGGGCACACATGGAGCTGCGTTTCCTCACCCACAGGACAGCCCCAGTGGTGGATGCTGCTAGTCCCACTCTACGGAAGAGGAAACCAAGGCCTCTGAGAGGCAGAGCGGGCTGGGGCTGCTGCTTTGACGACTCTTTAAGAAGCTGTCCTCAAGGATGGAGTTCGATTTTCTCTAACTTGTTGCTCTAGTACCCTCCTCTCTTCCTAGCACTCCTGACTTGGAGGTGGTGCCATAGAGAGGTCAGGGCCAACCCCCTGAAGCCAGAAGCCAGATCACCTGGGTTCAAATCTAGCTCTGGCACTTACATTCTGTGTCCTTTGGGCAGGTAAGTCATCTGTGCCTCACTTACCCCATCTGTAAAATGGGGATTAAAAACAACACCTGCCTCATAGGGTCATTGACGCAATGAAATGAGCTAACACGGATGAAGCTCCAAACACAGTGCTTGGATTTAGTAGATATTCTCTATATGCTGGGAGTCCCTGGTTGGTGTAAATGGTTAACATGCTCGACTGTTAACCAAAAGGTTAGAGGTTCAAGTCCACCCAGAGGTGCCTCAGAAGAAAGGCCTGGTGATCTACTTCCCAAAAAATTAGCCATTGAAAATCCTATGGCATGCAGTTCTAGTCTGACACACGTGGGGGCACCATGAGTCAGAGTCGACTTGGGGGCATCTGGTTTTGGATATGCTGACTCTGATTAATGAAGCTTGTGATTTACCAGAAAATAATCAGGTCAATGGAACTTCTTAATTACTTGGAAGAAATAACCAGAATGAATGTTTTTATTAACCAACATTTATTTTTCAGATTTTTAAGTTTTGCTTTTTGTTTTATTTTGCTTTGTCTTGCTACATTTACTAAGAAAAAGGAAGCCACATGCAGATGAGAGGTATGATTGTGAAAGTCGGGGTCATGGGTCACAACATGCCCAGTCCTGCACTGTTCATTGTTTCAGTTCAGACAGGGAGGCCTGGGTTCAGAGTGGGTGGGGTCACAAGGTAATGGGCGAGGGACTCCTTCACTTTCCATCAGGCCTGACTAAGGGAGGGGACAGGCATCATGGAAACATTTCCAGTGCTGAGAGCATTCACCAAGAACCAACCCAAAATACCATTACCCAGAACCTGCCACACCCCAGTATCTGGCACATGGAGACAAGTCTTCTTCATCCAACTGCTACAGCCCCAGGACCAAGGCTAGCCCACGCCCTGGCAGGGCACCTTGAGAGATAGTGGAGAGATTTTTAAAAAGCAAGCAAACCTGAAGTCTCCAATCAGCCAATGGAAGCTTGTATAACAATTCTGCATTTAGAAGTGCAGGCTCGTGGCAGGGGTTCTCCAACCTGGGTTGCACAGGGGCCCGGCTGGGAGCTGGGCAAAACTACTCAGAGCGGGCCTCAAGCCCAGACTGCTGCCTGCCAAGTCTCTAGGCTAGAGCCTGGCATCTGTGCTGTGGAAAGCTCTCTAGGTGACCATAAGGGACAGCCAGGGTTGAGGACCACTGGTGAGGGATGGTGGGTGAGAGACCGGGGTAGGGACAAATGTCTCTCCAGCAGAATGGAACTGACAAATGGTAAAAGGGAGAATTATGCAATATCCTACCCCGCAATACTCCCCATGATCCCCTGCACAGCCTTTCTTCATCTCTGCATTTCTAGAGAACACTGCCTCCCTCCCACCCCCACCCCATTTCACCTTCTCAGCTCCCTCGTTGTTGATGATATCACTGGCTTCTCCCTCTCCACAGGTCTCTAACCCTGAAACCTTTTCAGCTCCTCTTTCTTAGCTGCCTCCCAGGTCCAGCTGTTACCTGTCTTCTGAGCTGTTTCTGGTTTCTCTTCCCTGTGTCCCAGGCAAGCCATAGATTCAGTCCCAAAGGCATGCCTTGTTAAGGGCCTCAGCGATGCACACTGCCTCGGGCTACAAAGGAGACAAAGCCCAGCTTTCCCAGCTGCTGGTGTTGATTCATCAGAGGAGCACTTGAGGACTTTCTGGAGCACTAGTTCTCCACCTTAGCTGCCCAGAATCCATGGAGGGCTTGTTAATACTTAGAGTCTCCAATCTGGCGGGTCTGGGTGGACCTGAGAATCTGCATTCTCACAAGCCCCCTGGTGATGCTGTGGATTCGGGACCCCACCCTGACAGCCTCTGTCCTTAGGCATCTTCAGTTGTACTCACCCTAGGGTTGCTATGAGTCGGAATCAACTCGAAGACAATGTGTTTTTTTTTTTTTCTTGTCCAGACAAGGACCTTCAAGTCAAGCACAGAACAAATGAGCAGCCTTACCTATTTTCTTTGCATGATGAAATTAAGAATCAGCTAGAAGGTGGGAGAGCGAGAACTCAAACCAGGGACTTGGGGTTCCCGCCTTAGCTCTTGAAGACTGAGGTGTGGCTTCTCACCCACCTGGCGCCTTCCTGATGCACCATACATGTTTCTCAACATTGTCTCCAGGGCCCTGTAGCTCTGGGTGTGTACTGTGGTTAGGAGTATCTGCTCAGAAGAGCATTCTAAGGCCTCTCCAGGATTAGATGAGGGATACATGGACTGCATCTGGAACAGTACCTGCCACGGCACTCACTCGATAGAGGCCAGTGTTCTGTATCACAGACCGCCCTCAGCAACTCCTTACCAGTGCCTTGCAGGACACTCTCATTCGGTGTCCGTACTGTTGCCTGGCAAGACAGGAAAGAACCAGGCTGATCATCTGAAGTAGGTCTGAGCTGAAAAATCAACACCCCAGCTATTTGGAGAGGAGATATGACTACCAGCCCCAGAAGGATAAATCCAGGTGGGCCTGGTGGGTGTGTGTATCCAACCAACTGACTTGACAAAAATAATAATGAAGTGAATAAAAATATCAGCTTGTGTTTTTGAAGTACTTTTATCACCCCTAATATGGGCTGAGTATTCTAAGACCACTTTCAAGGACAAATGTAGAAAGACATTGAGTAACTGACTTACCCAAGATCACAGATTTATACAATAGTAGGATCTCATGCCAGTTTGCCTAAGGCCTGGCTGAGAGCTAGTTCTCAGACATTCCATTCTCATATGTCAGAAGAATTTAATGAGTAAGAGAGTGGTCTTTGAGAGATGCAGAGAATCTTATCATTGGGACAAGTCTCCGCACATTATCAAGTCCCCTTCCTTTTTACGGAAGAAGAAATTGTGGCCCAGAAATAAAGACCAGGCCTGGTCACGCAGAAGTGGGAAAACATACCCCATCTTCTGCTTTCCAAACCTCTGAGGGGCCACAGCCCCCAGCTTTGAGTTGGCTTGTAAAGAAGAGATGCATCGAGGGGGTAACACAAATATCTAACCAGCTAATGAATGCAGGGAATGGGTGGGATTTTATATTCCAAATGATTTTTTTTTCTTTTGAATGTAGACATCTGGTGTCATATAAATAACATGCAAAATGTAAATATTGTAAAACTCATTAGAGAGTGGTTTTAGGGTTGGTAGGAGCACGGGTCAGCTGCTGCTGGGACTGCACAGTGTGGGAAAGCGCCACCCCACACGTGGGTGTTCCCGTCTCTGAGTACATCACCCGTGTCACTGCGCCGGCGAGCAGGGCTTACCTTACAAACACACATGAAAAGCACGGGTCAGTTTTCTCATATTTATTATATTGCATTAACAGTTTTAAATACCTCCCTAAAAACCTTTCTACTTTCATTTTACACATGGGTTAAAAAAAAAAAAAAACACTCCATGGAGGGAGAGTATCATAATTTTCATAGTAAGGGCTACAAATTCCCATGCACACCAATTAAGCCTTGAGACATCGATGCGGCCAGGTTTCTAATATCAGGTTTAAAATGCTCTTCAAAAGATGTTCTCTGTTCGAGACATATTAAACAAGCTTTATTTAATAATGCTCGATTTGACTTATCCAATTTAAATATTTGCTCTGATCACCAACCATTTGATCCTGGCTTCGTTTCAGGCTGAAGAATAATTTCTCTGGGTTATTTTTCTTTGGTGCAAGGTTGATCCTGGAGGCAGAATAGTTGCTCTCGAGTTCCCTGCATTTCTCTAATCTGCGCTGTGGCTAGAAAGGAATAAAGCCATAAAAAGCTTGAACTGAAGGCTGCTTTTATAATGTTTACATTCGTTTGTCCTCAGGTCTGTCTGGCTGAAGACAGAAGATATCATTTAAAGGCTCCTCCTAGCCAGATAATTATAAGGAAAGATTTTTTTTTTTTTTTTTTTTTTTAAAGTAGGACATTTGAATGCAAAGAAATTCCCAAGGAGGTGATCTTCCTTGAGGTCTATTCCACCAACCACCCTCCACTTTCCCGGCATTTGCGAATTGTTCTAACAATCGCATACACCAGAGGATGGTCCTCTGTAAGAGCCAAGGAATTTAAGTCGGCATGCAGAGGGAGTTACTTTTATATTATAATTCGGTACGTTTTCAGAGAGGGAAAGCTGCTTTCATTTCTACTAACTTTGGGGATTTTTTTAATAGATGTTTTTATTATTGTTATGACTATTATTATGATTTTACTAACGTGATATAAAAAACAAACCTTGAATTTTATCTTCGCAAGCTGCCTTTGAAAACAGCCCTGGTCACCCTCCCCGGCTGTCGTAAAGCCATTCATAACGACAGAACATCTGACTGCTTCGCTCCTGACACCAGCTCGAGAGCCGGTGGGTCGCGAGGGTCCATTATCTAAGCTGCCCCCATAAACAGAATCTGCTCCCAGGCCGTCCAAGGGGTGGAGGGGATCTTTTCCAGTGAAAGATGCATTTATTAGGCAGGGCAGTGCCTGGTTCATCACTCCCGGCCTGGCGGAAAGATGCCGCGCCGCAGCAGCCTGCGTCCTGCCGGAGTGTTTACTGCTGCGTGATTTACACCCTCCAGGTGTTCGCTCGGGGAACATCACAGCTCGGCTGACACCATGATTGCAGTGGATTTGCAGACATGGATGATTTTCTATTCATAACGGTCTGGGTGCCAAGAAGATATTTTTTAAACGTGCTGGCCCTGTGATTGTCATCTGAGAGGCTAAGCCACTGCTTGAGCAAAATGCCCAGTGCCCCCTGCCCAGGTGGGCAACAGCACCCTTCCCGCTCTCCCCCTTGGCTCCTCAGGCTAATGTCATCCCTCAGCTCTTGCTCCTCAGCCCTTTGGTAGCTGCAGAGATGTTAAGCCAGGCTTCCTCTCTGCCGTTTTAGCACCCTGGTGCTTTCCAAAGTTTCTCTTCTGAATCGAGAATCGGGGATCTCAGGTCGCATACACTTTTTAAAGAAGGAATCTATGTTCTCATCACCCATGGAAACAGCCATTATCAGGGTGCTTAGCATCTTGGGATGCCAATTTTCAGGAGCTTCTTTCTTTCACAATAGAACCACTTTCTTTTTCTTTTTCCCCCTCATATTTAAATGCAGGTGGTGCTGCGATTGTTTCTCTCCTGGGTTTCCACTGGGAATCCTAAACATGGGTGCTGGGACAGCCTTGTATAATCTGAACGCCGAATTAAAACACGTTACAAGAAATCAGGATATTCTTAACACATGCATATATTTTAAAATTTCCTTTAACCTAACTCATCCTACCTCCGTTTAAAGGCATTTGGGCATTTATTACAGATCCATTTGACACTGGTCAAGTGGGCTTCACACTAGTACTAATCTTTTCTCTAGCCACTTCTGTGATTCTGACGAAAAAGAAACACACGTGGTTTTATCCTTTAAAACTGTACTGATACATATATATATATATTATGTATATATATATATTTTTTTTTTTTTGGTGGGGGTGCTTGTAGGGAAATAGAGAATGATTCTTTTTCTATGTTTTCATCTTTACAAATAACTTGTTCACAGACCAGAGAATATCGTGCTGATTTTAAGAGTTCACTTCCACTTGGCTGGTTCACCTCTTTTTTTTTTTTTTTTTAATTTTTATTGTGGTGCAATATACATAACAAAATATTTCAACCATGTTTACATGTTTAATTCAGTGGCATTAATTACATTCACTGTGTTGTGTAACCATCACCACTATCCATTTCCAAACTTTTTCATCATCCTTAACAAAAACGCTGTTCCCCTTAAGCACTTCCCCCTTCCCTACCCCCTGGTAATCACTGATGAACTTTGGTCCCTATGCATTTGCCTGTTCTGGCTATCTCACATAAGGGGGGGTGGTACATGGCTCACTCCTTTTGACGAGATGTCCACAAGGAATCCTTTTGCTTCCTTCACACAATCTGCAGACACAAAGCACTTGGTCAAGCCCAGCAGGTAAGGAGTAGGGCTCTTCGATCCACTTTTAGCAAATGATATAATTCCTTCTGCTTTGACTTCTACATTTAAAATAGTCTTTTAAGCCAATGATTTGAATACTAACAAAATCACTTTAAAAGCACCAAAACCTCCCCTGTTTGTGTTCTTTTCTCCCCAGGCCGTAAATATCTAAACTTCCCCAACACAGAAAAATAGCACTGACTTGCCATACTAAACAGGGAGACATTCTCACCAACAGAGTCTGTTTAAAACTACCAGCCCTGAGGCGAGGAAAAAAATTCCAGCAATTAAACAAAAACTTTTATTTCCAAACATTGGATGGAAGTCCTTACGAGAGTTCTCGGACGCCCAGGAAGAGTGGCTGTGTTCTGTTACCACTCAGAGCCACATATTGAGAAGAACCGTGCAAAATATCGTGCCCATCAAAAGAAAGAACTGCAATGTTTAAAATGATGAGTTTTGCCTTTGCTATGAACTGATCAGATGTGTGCATTTGTGGATCTCTATTTGAATATAAGATGCCTCGACAGACGCCTGTCTATCTATACAGATATACGCTGTGACCACCATCTATTTTAAAGAATCGCCTAAAAGTGTTGAATTCGCAAACACAAGACGAAGCGCCCATGCAGCTAACAGACGATTTACCTAAACTACTGAGTTCATGTGTATTCTAATCTCAGCTGGAGCTGTCCCAGAAAAGCAGGTGACCAGTGAAAGATTTTTGTTTTTAATTCTAAGGAACAAGAGGGATAAAAATTAATGTCACTCTATGAGGGACGAACATTAAAATGTAAGAAAGAGTTATCCGGGGCCTGGTAAATGGCTAAACAGATTAGTAGCCTTACTTTTTAACATGTAAACATCTGAAACCCGTTTCCTGTTGAAGAAAAAAAAATCTAGGTGGATGACCTCAGGCACTTTTTTTTGATTAACAAATGTGAATTGTACATCATAGCGGAAAAAAAAAAAAAAAGGCCCACACTTGGTGGTCTTGCTACAGTCTGTATATGGGAGAGAGAGAAAAAAATACAAAAATAAACGTTACCTTCTCACTTTCAGGGTGGGCAATGCCATTTCTATAGCAGCGTCCGAGGCTCTGGCAAATGTTAAGGCTGTCACTGCAGACAGAACCCCGACGGTCTGTGTGCCTCGACAGAGTCCGAAGAAAAACATTCCCTGCATTCCTGCCGCTGGGCCCTCTCTCCAGGCCCTGGACCCGGCCCTGCAGGTCTACCGGGCTCCGTCCACCGCCATCCCAGCCCATGCCTTCCCTAGCCAGCCCCTCCAGCGGGCTGGAAACCGTGACAAATTTGCTGCCTAACCCCAGAGGGCCCCAAAAGTTGATTCTAACCCCTTAAGGACGAAGCACCAGCTGCAATTTGTTCAGCTGAAAAGAGCTTAGCAGTTCTGGCACATTCTGACAAGATACATTTTATAGGGTTTATGCTAAAATTTGATATTGGAAGTTGGGATTCCAATTTTATGTCTCGAATGATAACAATAGCAGCTGGGAACTTTAAGAAATGTGTGTATTCCCTCTACTTAAGAGTTACATAATAAAAGCTATTTATGTCAAACACCTTATAAGGAAAAGATTTAGCCTGGATGTCACCATAACATGATTATTACTTTTTTATATTTAGATAGGAGGAAAAATATTGATTGTCAATGTTACATATTACTTTTGATTTGGACCATTAGCTGTGTGGGGCTTTAAAAATTTAAAGTAAGCATCCCCTTGCCTTAATTTACAAATTATTCAAATGGCCTTTTTCGATATTGTTACCAAACAAAAAAACAAACGAGGGTGTACCGTGAGTTGTTTTCCCAAGCCCTTTGGATGAAAGGACAAGGAAGAGGGGCACAGTTTTACACTGCTCGGTTTGACCTTTGTAATCTCCGAGCAGGAAATAAAAGCATTCTCTTGTCCTTGCAAATGGATGTTCCTTTTGTTTTCTGAAAGGAATTGTGGTTTTGGAGAAAGAGTATCTTGCTCCCCAGGACTTTCGTAATTCTGATGAACGGGTCAGTGGCTCAAGAACGAGAATCTTCCCCCAAAAGGAACACCCTAGTTCGAGGCGACATCCTTGCTGGGCTTTGGAGGGGCTTAGAGTCTCTTTCAGGTTCCCACCGGTGCCACGTGGATGTTTCCCTAGGAGAGCGAGCCCTCTGTTCCACAGACCATTTTTCTTGCTTATGCCGGACACTGGGCAATGACCCACGCGGCCCGCTGGGCGGGCATGTCTGGAAGGCCCTGGCCTCCTCCTTATCTCGTCTGCTCAGCACAAGAGCAGAGCCAAATGGAGGGGAGAAAAGGACCCCAATTAGCAAAGCCACGTGATTTTCATCGGTCCAGGCCCCCTCTTCAGTCTTCTGGGACTTATCGGTCAGCTCTCGAGGTGACCGAGGGTTAATGAGGAAATCTGCTTGAGCAGTGGCAGGAGCAGCCATTCATCTGTCTGTCCGGACGCCTGGGCTCCCACCCTGGCCCCAGCTCTCCCACTGTGGGGCACGGCAGCCCTTCTCTGGGGCTGCGAAGGCCACAGGGACAAATGTAAAAACCACTTTCCCTTGGGCCCTATGAAAACAACGGCCACCAACTTAAACTCTGGCAGAAAGGGAATTCAATTCCTTTTGTTCTTACGTCACCACTTGAGTGTAAGCAAATATAATTTAAAAAAATAATTATTAAGCCTCCCCCCTTCCCTTGTTTTTCAAAGCCTTCAGTCTAAAAGAAGGCAATACTGTTTTCCTTCATAACAGGAGGGCCTCCAGGCTTCCCTTAGTTTCTTCCCCTCATTCTACAACCAAGTACCGGCACTTAATAAAACAGCTCCTTCTCCATGCACAGTGCCACGGTATTTAATACGCAGAATTTTATGTTGGTTGTGTGATTATTGACAAAGAGAACTATGCTCCGAGTGAAGGCCAGGAAGCACATCTGAAGACAGTGCGAATATCTGAAAGAAAAATATGCAAGTTCCAAGATTTCTGCAGACACTTAGACTTGAGATGACGGCTTTATACACGTTGTGTCCCACCCCCTCATGGCCTCGTGCTGACTGTCCATATGCACATTTGACACGAGAAGAAACGGAGGAAAATAAAGAGGAGCTAAACCTCACCCAGACAGAGTATGGCAGACACAGCAGGCAACACGTAACAGTAACGGTATTAGTGACAGCTTGCCTTGGAGACATGCTGCCGGGTGCCAGGTACAGCCGGAACGCTCCTTGGAAGCGAGGATGGCGAGACTTCGTCCCACGTACTTTGGACATGTTATCAGGAGGGATCAGTCCCTGGAGAAGGACATCATGCTTGGTAAAGTAGAGGGTCAGCGAAAAAGAGGACAACTAACGGATCGATTGACACAGTGGCTGCAACAATCGGCTCAAATATGGCAACGACCGTGGAGATGGTGCAGGACGGGGCAGTGTTTCCTTCTGTTGTACACGGGTCGCTATGAGTTGGAACTGACTTCATGGCACCTAACAACAACATCATCTTCCACAGAAAAGCTCATTTGATCCCACAACAGCCCCACAAGGTAGGTACTAAGATTGGCTTCATTTTATAGATGAGAAACTGAGGCAGAGAGGGGTCAAGTAAACGGCAGAAGACAACACTCTGGAAAGCGGTGGTGTCAGGAGTCACAGCCAGGCGTCAACAGTCAGAGTTGTGATGGATTATCACTTCTGTGCTGATGTGTTATTGTTGGTATTGTGAGTGGCTTCCAACCTAGGGGCTCGTTTTCCAGCACTACCTTGGACAGTATTCTGTTATGATCCATATGGTTTTCATTGGCTAATTTTTCAAAGTAGATTACCAGGCCTTTCTTCCTATTCTGTCTTAATCTGGAAGCTTCACTGAAACTTGTCCACCATGGGTGATCCTACTGGCATTTGCAATACCGGTGGCATAGTTTCTAGCATCACCATAACACGGAAGACACCACAGTATGACAAACTGACAGACAGGTGATGATCGTGCTGATACACCAGGGGTTAAACATCAGTGGTTAACACCCAGGCTCCGGGATCAGACTGCATGAGGTCAGGCCCCACCTTGCCATGTGGTAAAGTCACTTGACCCTTCTGAGCCTCAGTTTGCTCACCTGTAAAGTAGGGTAGTGACAGTCTCCAACTCATGGAGTTGTTACCAAGATTGGACAAAATAGGGCATGAAAAGTGCTTGGCACGTAGAAAGTACCAGCAAACACTAGGTGCTGTGAACTGGGATTTGAGTCCACACAGCCCCAAGTCCATTCTCTTATCACTGGCCCTGCAGCCTCCTGGTGTGGACTACAGAATTTACTCCAGGAATTCATCTGGGAACACTGGCAACAGAAACTTACTTGGGGGCGTATCTTGTGATCCCCCCAGCAGCCAGGGATCAGCCAGCTGTGCCCCACAAAGCCCCACCTGGCAGCTGACCCCCTTGGGTGCCTGCAGGAAGCGTGGGGATGTGTACTGTCCAATCAGTGCCCCATCTGCCGGGCCTCACAGGGGGAGGACACACAACAGCCCCCAACAGCCCCAAGGCCTTGCCATGGGAGTCTGGGTCCTCATACAGGAGACCCAGCAGGCTCCCGGCCACCCACCAGCCTCTTGGCCACCCTCACTGACACCCTCTGGTTTCTGTTGTATCTGTTGTCTGCTCAGAAGGCAAACCCCTCGGGGGAGGACCTCCTTCTCAATAAATATCTTTGAAGTTCAACCTGCCCCTCGCCTTCAAACATTGCGTTGATGGTTGCACAGAGAAGCCGCAGGAACAATAAACACCCCAGAATCCTGAAGCTGGCCTGCTCAAGATGGCAATGCCCCCCCGCCTCCGTAGCCATCTGCCCTACCAAGGGGCTGGCAGCAGGATTGCTGGGGCCTCAGCCACTGGCGCCTGGGGTACCAGTTCAAACTCCACTTCTGCCTCTTCTAGCTGTGTGTGATCAAGCAAGTAGCTTGCCTTCTCTGCGTTCATTTCCCTGGGCGGCGGGAGTTAACAGTAGCCTTCTAGGGTTCTAGGGTTGTTTAGTGAGAAGTAGAAGAAATAATGTGTGCAGAGTGCTGATTTGCACTTCTCGATAAGTATCGATTATTGTATTGCTGTTTAATTTGGACAATAAAAGGAAAAAACCTCATTGTGTTGTTGGGAGAACAAACTCGTTAAAATAAATGGGATGGGTGCCTGATAATAAGAAAGGCCAGAAAAAAAGCAGGGGGGCGGTGGTGGTTCGGTGGTAGAATTCTCACCTTCCGTGAGGGAGACCTGGATTCGATTCCTGGCCAATGCACCTTGTGCACAGCCATCACCCATCTGTCAGTGGAGGCTTGCATGTTGCTGTGATGCTGAACAGGTTTCAGCAGAGCTTCCAGACTAAGACTAGGAAGAAAGGCCTAGTGATCTACTTCCAAAATTCAGCCAGTGAAAACCCTGTGGATCACAACAGTCCAAACCATCACTGATCATGGGGATGGCGAAGGACCAGGCAGTGTTGCGTTCCATTGTGCATGGTGTCACCATGAGTCGGGAGCTGACTCGAAGGTAGCTAACAACAACAGAAAAAAAGTAAAACTTGAGAACGGTGACTTGACAGTGTGGTACATGGGGGGAATTTGGTCACCAGGAAACTCAAGTTTTGTTTTGTCTGTTTGTTTTGATTTTTGCTCTTCACCTGCTGGGCTGCGCTGAACACACTGCTTAGTAATTCTGGACCCGTTTCCCCATCTATAAACAGCAGTACATAAGTTTCCTTCCTACCTTCTTCCTTTAATTACTAACTGAAATCTTCAACCATTGAGAAATACCCTTAACATAAACATGCTGGCCTCAGCAGCACTAAGATATTCTTCTACTTAAAAGTATCCATACACGTATCATTAAAGTGACACTGTGCAAAAGTAAAAAACTTGAAAAATGGATTGGTGGGATTGTAGGTGATTTTCTTTCTTTTCTATAATGTACCTTTTATTAATGTCTTGTGTCTTTTCTCCCTAACTTTCTCTATGACTTTTTTTTTTTTTTTTTTTACGTACAAGTGGTTATAATCACAGATGCACTTCCATGCTCCCTGAGCTCCACGCCTCCTGACTATCTTCTAAAGTTGGCGGACAAGAGTATAATGCGGGAGCCACATCTTCCCCATTGTGGGGCATTTCGGTTGCTTCAGTTTCTCTCCATAACAGGAATATATTTTGTCCATGATTCTTTTTGCTATATTTCAGCTATTTTTTTGGATTGAGTCCCCAAAGTGGAAAAATGGAGCCAAAATTCTTGATTGGACTTCCTACACTTTTTTGGAGGTTTTTCCAGCTGAGCTGAGCACACGTTGCATCAGGAAGCGCAGTACAGGTGAGCAAGGACACTGGGGGCAGGGAGAGGTTAAGCAGCTCCAGCTTCACTCTGTGAATCTTCAAGGAGCCAGACACCCCTGTGGGTGCACCCATAAACAGAAAGGGATGTAAAGAAAGGTAAGACAGCAGGTGTGGGAAGGTGTGTCTCTGGGAATCTTCCCAGCAAAGCAGGTATGGCTGCGGAAGGCTGGGCAGCCTGGAGAATCGAGGGAGAAACAGAGACGAGTAGGCTCAGGATGCAGCTTTGCCTACTCCAAGTGCAGCCCTTAAAGCAAAGAGTCAGTGCTGCGGGTCAGTGCTTGTTCTTACTGTTATCACAGATAATGCTGATGCATTTATACATCACTATATTTTTCCAGCCGCTCTTAGCTGGGTGCTGGAGGAGGGGGGAAGTGGTCAGAAAACTTTGTACTGCTCCCAAGTCCACTGCAAGCAAGTTGGAGAAAGGAACTGTTGACATAGGTCCTGGGAAGGGCTGAAGGGTGAGCCCAGACGGGAGAAGGAAACCCTGACAGGGTGAGGCCCCCTTCCTTCTGAACATCACTGAAATCTGAATTGTGATAATAAACTGTAGTAGTGGCCCCAGGGTCCCTTCTGCACCCCCAATTCCCTCCCTGCCCCCAGTGTGGAGACTCCCCAGTAGCTGAGTTTGTCTATTCCAGCTGGGCATTCCGGAACTGGGGAAACAGCCATATGATGAGAACCTATCAGATCTACTGTGAGACAGACCTGAGCTAAAATTCCATTGATCTCCTGACCTCCACAGCCCTACTCTGACTGGTGGACTAAAGTGACATTTTGGGTCTCCTGAAAGTAGTGTCAGCTCAGAGGCAGTGCCCAGGAATCCCTGAAAAGTCTGAATATTTGCCTTTCCCCAATGAATCGTCACCCTGGTCAATAGGTGCTCATCCCCCATCCACTCTCACCACCTCCCATCCATTCCGAGTGGTCTTCCAAATACAGTCTTAATATGCTATCTTTTTGTTTAAAATCCTTCATAGAGTGACTGTATAATTTACCATTTAAACCTAGACACGCCAAGAGTGGTGTTGGCTGTTGTTAGTTGCTGTTGAGTCAGCTCCAATTCATGGTGATCTTACGTAGAACAGAATGAAACATTGCGCAGTCCTGTGCCATCTCCATAATCTTTGATATGTCTTCACCCATTGTTCAGGCTATTAAGTCAATTCATCTCATCGAGGGTTTTCCTCATTCTTGCTAACCCTCTACTTTACCAACCATGATGTCCTTTTCTATTGATTGGTCTTTCCTGATGACGTGTCCAAACTAAGTGAGCCGAAGTCTCACCATCCCTGCTTCCAAGGAGTATTCTGGTTGTATTTCTTCTAAGACTAATGGGTTTGTTCTTCTGGAAGTCCATGGTATATTCAATATTCTTTGTCAACACCACAGTTCAAATGCATCCATTCTTCTTCAGTCTGCCTTTTCCACTGTCCAGCTTTCACATGCATATGAGCCAAATGAAAAGACCACAGCTTGGGTCAGGTGCACCTTGCTCATCAAAGTGACACCTTGCTTTTTAGAACTTTATAAAGAGGTCTTTTGCAGCAGATTTACCCAATGTAATACATCATTTGATGTCTTGACTGCTGTTTCCACAGGTGACTGTTGACCCAAGTAAAATGAAATCCTTGACAACTTCAATATTCTGTCCGTTAATCATGACATTGCTTGTTGGTCTAGCTGTGAGGATTTTTGTTTTCTTTACATTAAGTGTAATCCATATCTATGGCTGTGGTCTTTTACCTTCAGCAATAAGTGCTTCAAGTTGTCTTCATTTTTTGGCAAGCAAGAGGGTGTTATCAATAATTACAGTAGGACAACAGCCACAAATGTGGACTCTCCCAGGCAAAAGGGTATTATGGTCACTCGTTGCCCTTGGAATGAAGCCCAGAATGATCCCGTGTGACTAACAAGGCTCTAAGTGTGGGTCTTGGCCCCTCCTGTCTTCTACCCTCTCATGTCCTGATGCTGGGTCTCTCTCACCTCTGGGCCTTTGCACATGCCAGCTCCTGTTTCCCTGCCTCCCCTCGTCATCTGCCGGCCTCTGATTCATCCCTTCAGACCCAGGCTAAGCCTCCCTCACTCAAAGAGATGCCTAAGCCCTCAAGTAGCTAGAGTTGCTCTACTGTGATCCCCCTCCCCCACATGTGGCCCACTCTTATCACACTTTATTTTGTCTAATGGGCCTGTCATTTCTGCTGGACAATGAGGGCAGTGCTGCCCTCTATCTCATTCGCCATTGTTATCCTCACCACGGGCAGTGCCTGGTGTACAGTAGACTGCCACAGATATTTGTTGGATGAATGAATGAACCTAACTGGATGCCTCCAAGAGGAGGGGAAAAAAAAGTTAGTGGCTATAAGCCTCCTGGGAGTTTCAGCCAGTTTCAGCAAACAAGCACAGTTTGTTGACGTTTTCTGGCACTAACATTTTATTTTAAAAGGTAGCCATCCAGTGGAGAAAAATAAAAAATCTGGAACAATGTGCACTATTAGCTGATTTTCCCACCCTCAGGAGGACCTGGTACTTTTTCCTGCTTACATTTCCATGATGGGCTACTAAAGAAGCACAGGTAAAGAGGGAAAGACATTCCGGGGGACAAGGTCTCTGTGGGCAAAGCCCAGAACAGGGAACTGGCAAGAAAGGCCTGGGGAATAGACAGGGCTGCCTACACAGCCCCTTTGTGACAATGATAAAAATGGCACCCTCTTGTACACCAGTGCTTGCTGCAGGTACTATTCACAACAGCCAAAAGATGGAAACAACCCAAATGTCCATCATCAGATCAATAGATAAACAAAACACGGTACCTATATACAATGGAACATCATTCAGCCATATAGAGAAATGAAGTCCTAATACACACTGTGACACGGAAGAACCTTAAAGACATTACACTGAGTGAAAGAAGCCAGTCACAAAAAGTCACATATTGTATGATCCCACTTACATGAATAGGCAAATTCATAGAGACAGAAAGTAGATATGAGGTTAGCAGGGGGTTTAGGGGAGGGAAGAGTAAGAGCTATAACATAGCTGACGGGGTGCTGAGTTTCTGTCTGGGGGGATGAAAAACCTTTGGAAATGGATAGTGGTGATGGTTGTACATCATGGTGGATGTAATTAATGTAACTGTACACTAAAAATGATTAAAATGGCCATTTTTTTGTTATATGTATTTTACCACAATAAAAAACTTTTTTTTTTTTTTTTTTTTTTAAAGTGCCTCCTCTGGGCAGACAAAAATGAGCACCAGGGTGCATGGCTTAGCGAGTTGCCCATGGGCGGGAACGTGGAAACAGAAAGTTGTCTAGACCAATGAAGCCCCTTGCTCTGAGTTATTGTTAGCTGCCGTCGAGTGAGCCCCCAACTCATGGTGACCCCATGCACAAGAACAAAATGCTGCCCAGCCCTGCACCATCCCCATGATCTGTTGTGGATCAAACTGTTCTGCTCCATAGGGTTTTCATTGACTGATTTTCAGAATTAGATTACCAGGCCTTTCTTCCTGCTCTGAGTTAGGGTTCCACATTATTGCCCTCCTTCATCTCCTTCCTTCCCTTAGCCCCACTTTTGGCCTTTATGGGCCCAAACTTTGTGGTAATTCCCAAACGGCCAAATAATGATGCCATTCCTTCTAAGCTGGAGTAGGTGGCTTCTCCTCATGGCCCTATGTCAGACCAATGCTATTTCCTTTTATTATAAATAGGAATCTCGTTCAAAGGGGTGCAGCCCAATACCCCTTGGGCCGCTTTGTACTTTAATCAGAGCTTTCCTGCTGAAAATGTTTATCTTCCAGCAAAGAGGTGCTAATTTTATCTTGCAAAAATGGATATCTGCTTACGTCCCTTCTACCTTAGAGAAAGATAACCAAAGCATATTATGTCATCTAAATACAGCATCTTTCGAGATCAAAAGGCGTAATGTACACATCTGCCAAAGTTGATGGAGAAGCCATTGGTGGACTCTTCCGCCCCCGTTCGCATGTGCTCCATTGATAGACGCGCTTTGCCATTTCTATGAAAGAAACTCCCAAGCCCTCTGTTTGTGCCAGTTGATTTCAATGATACTGGGAGGTTTTGAAACAAGAATCCAAAATAGATATGCCCTTCTCACCCTTCTGTTTAAGCTCTGGCCACAGGAAATGGCACTAGTTCAAATTTTTGTAATGGAAGCAACATGGCACTAGATAAGCAGTATGTCCCCTTACGGTGACATTTTGATGTTTAAAATACAGTCAAAATGATCCATCGCCAGTATCCACCTGAGTGTGGTTGTTTTGTTTTGTTTTTTTGACTTGTGTCCTACTTCTAGTTCTAGTTCAGTGCTTTTCGCTTAGGGGGACCACATCCTACTATAAGAATATATATTGCAACACGGTACAAACACACACACATTGGAAATAAATTTTCACAAAACTAGGTGCAATCTTAGGATATGTAATGCACTCTGATATGTTTTACTCTAGTCTAGCTAGACATCTAGCCCTGTGCTACTCAAAGTGTGGTGCACGGACCAGCCTTGGCATCCCCTGGGAGTTAGAAATGCAGAGTCTAGGGCTCCACCCCGGACTCCACAATTATGTATAATCTGCATTTTTAAACAAGTTCCCCAGGCAATTGGTCTAGTCTATTTCTTTCTTTCTTTTTTCTCAAAATGTTGGTTGCCACTCTCTAAATTGACTTCACCACGCATTAGGATTTGAGAAAGCCTTACCTTAAAACACAGGGACCAGGACTCCTAGGGCTTCAGAATGGCTCTGTTGGGAGAAGAAATGAAGATTTGCCTACAACTCTGCCCTTGTACAATATTTTCACAGACTCCAGACAACCTTCAAGACTCTGGACCAGGGAGGTAACGTACTGAACCCTTGTGCTCTGTTGCTGCCTCCATCCCTACTTTCTCCTCCTGAGAAATTCCTCCAGCCATCCTCCCCAAAGGTCCCCAAAATGCTTGGAGAAATGAAGGTTTCCCATTCAATATGGTTTTGTAAGCTTTGTCATAAATTGTGCATTAAGCATTCAAACTCTGTGAGGTTTTCAAAAAGTCCTAAAGACTAGGAGGGGTAGCATAGGGCCCGGGGGGGGGGGGGGGGGGCTAAGAGCCTGGAGATTTGGTTCACTTACCATGTGACCTGGGTGACCTCATCGCTAAGGGTCTCTTGGTACCCTTCGATTCAGGAGGCACTCTGGTGCAAGGCTGCTCCTGGTGTCACAGCATTAAGGAGCCCTAGAGGGAAGTATCAGATGTCTTGCAAAAATGTCAATTCTTCCCTCCTATGATCAGAGTTGAGAATAAAATAAAAATGCCTAAAACATCCTCAGACGCCCTCACAAGAAGGGCAATTATCTCTCTCAGCTTGAGATGGTTTTATGAGGATCAAATGAAAGTATAAACGCATATGGCTTTGGAAAGTGGAAGGCATAATTTCCTTGCAAGGCGGTAACAGCAGGATCAGTGTTTTCCCTTACAGAGGGGACAAATCTGCCGCTAAATTATTATCATCCAACGTGCTTTTACCTCTTTAAAAATTTCAAAAGTAATCTCTACAGTTGGAAAACAGACAAAAGCACAAAGAAGACAATAAAAACCACATATAATCTCTATACCCCGACAAAACTACTTACCAGTTTACCGTGTAACTTTCAAGACCTTTTACTACGATTTACACATGTCTGAATTTATACACATCTAGTATCTGTGATTTTGTGCTGTTCTTAAGCATAAATGGCATAATACTGAAAACTTTATCAAGAAATTCACTTTTCTCCTAACAATATATCTTAGACAACTTTCCATGTCCACACATATTTTACCTGCCTTATTTTTTAAACTAACGCATAGGTTTCAGCATGGAGACGGTGATGGTTTGTTTTATTATTTCTGTATCGATAGTCATTTCAGTTATTTCCTGTGTCTCACTATCAGAAAAATTGTTACAGTGTTTCAGACATACCTCTTTGTACACATGTGGGTGTTTATTCTCCAAAATTGTCTGGGTTGAAGGGTTTATGGATTTTAAAATTTAATACATACTACCAAATTGCCTCCAAAAACAATACACAAATATATGGACCATCAATAGGGTAAACCTGCTCCCTGTCCTATCCCCAATGCTGGCCAAGATCACTCTCTAATTACTACTCATCTTACGATAGAAAAGCAATAGCTGGTTATTTTAATCGGCATTTTTCTCTTTGCTAATGAGTTTGAATGCCTTTTCATATTGGGAATTTATATTTTTTTCCTGTGCTGCTGCTTCTTACCATTTGAACATCTTCCTATTTGTGTGTGTATGTGTGTGTGTGTGTGTGTGTGTGTGTGTGTGTGTGTGTGTGTGTGTGTGTGTGTGAGAGTTTGTATCTTTTTAAACCTGGTTTTTAAGAGTGCTTTAATAGTCTGGATATTAATCATTTTTGTGTTTTATATTTTGCAAGTCTTTTTTCCCAGTTGGTCACTTGAATTTCTGCTTTGTGATGTTGTTATATAGATTTCTGACCTATTTAAATTTTTCATCTGTTTCCTTTTTTGCTTTTTCTTTTATGTTTTCAAGGATTTTTTTCTCTATCCTCAACATTATAAATGCATTATTCTAAGTTTACTCCTGTATTTTTATAGTTCAGTTGTCTACTATTACACTTTTACCCATTTCCCATTGATCCTTTCACAATGTATTGAGACACCTTCTTTATCAGGTAATAAATACATGTGTCTTTTGCAGGACTCTGTTCTGTTCCATTGGTCTGTTTGTTTTATTTCCAAACATATGGGGATTTCTTTCATATACCTTTGTGTTAATGATTTCTAGTTTAATTTTGTTGTGGTCCAAGACAATTCTTTGTATTATTTCAATCTTTTAAAATTCATTAAAACTTATTTTATGGTCTAGAGCAGGGCTTAGGACACCTTTTCTGTAAAGGGCTAGATGGTAAACATCTTAGGCTTTCAGGCCACACAGGGTCTCTGATACATAGTCTCCTTTGTTTTGTTTTAATTTTTGCAGCTCTTTAAAAATGTAAAAACAATTTTTTAGCTTATGGGCCACGCACTATCAGGCCATGGCCACATTTTTAGAGCTGTATTTTAGTGTTAGAGGTGTAAGGAAGGTAGCCAGTCCATGTGTGGAAGAAATTTAAATCTTTCTCCAAGTCACAGAGTCATATGCCACAGCAGGCAAAAGCTAAGCATGGATGCAAAGCGATACCTACCGAAGACAGCATATCTTATTTTGGCTCATTAATTCCAAGGATTTTTCAAACTTATGAGATATTTTTAAAGAACTGATTTGTTAAGAAGATGCTTTACTAGTAATCAGTTAGCCCTTGGCCTAGAATATGGTTAATTAGTTAACTGTTAGTTGTTTTCGGTTAATTTTGGTTGGTTAATAAAGAGACCCTGGGCTAATTTTCCATGTGCTTGCAAAAAGAATGTGTATTCTGCTATTGGCTGAAGTGTCCTATAAATGTCAAGTTAATGTATAGCATTGTTCAAGCCTTCTTATCTGTAGTGATTGTTTTCTCTGTTTGTTTTATCAATTAGTGAGAAAGAAAAGTTGAAATCTCAAACTGTAATTATAGATTTGACAATTTTTCCTTTAGCTCTATTAGTTTTTGTATCATGCGTTTTGAATCTTAAAGACTTCATCACATGGACTTATCAATAGTGAGTACATCAAATAGGTTTGTTGAGTAAGTAACTAAAATGGTATTAATGTTCATGTTATTGACAATCGTAACAATAATGCTCTCAAGATTCTGGGCTGTGGAAATATCATCTCCCTAGTATGCAGTTCTTCAAGAAACCAATAGTAAGAGTATTGTGATCGAGGTCATAAGAACTGGTCCTCAGATTGCCTGTATGTAAAATGGGTATAATAAGGCCCCTCGGTTTGCTGGGAAGGTTGAATGGGATAATACATATAGGACTCAGTGTGATGACTGGCACAGAGTAGGTACTCAATGCATTTTAGCTGCTAGTATTAGTATTATTCTCTGGAGTAGCGAATGCAGATAAGAGAGGCCTTTTGCTAGACATGTGGCTATTATTGACTAAAAGGAAAAGGGCTGGCTGGGCTTTCACAAAGAGGGGGAGGAGCAAACAAGGAGCAACAACTGGCCAGACTTCAACCAAAAGACATGCAATGGATTCTGACTGCCATAAACTTTCCAAATCATACGCCTCCCATCCCTCTGCTAACCACAAAAGATAAAACTTACTTCCCCAACATTAGCTCTTGTATTTTCTGAAGTTTTAAATTCCAGGCTTTGTTGAGGATGCTAATAATTTTGAGAACCATAGAAAAAGTAGAGTCAGAAGAGGGGGACGTGGATGTTGGAGTTAGGCAGACTTGGGCACAAATTCTGATTTCAATACTCACTAGGTATAGCAGTTATCACTTGATGTAATAGTGCTGCACGGCAAACAACCAGAAAACCTCAGTGTCATAAGAACAATAAATGAATATGGCTCACGCATCTGAGGCCAGCTGGGGGTCAGCTGGGCAGCTCTGTTGATCTTGGCTGGGCTGGCTCACTTGTCTGGGGTCGGCTGTCTATGGCTGAATTAGGCTGGCCTCAGCTGGAGCAACAGGGGAAGTCAACCATGCTGGACTTATCTCTCATACTCCAGCAGGCTAGCCCAGGTTTGTCCTCACAGCCATGGCAAAGACACACGAGAGCAAGCTCCAGTGCACCAGCACATTTCAAGGCTCTGCTGCCATCTTGTGTGCTAACATCTCATTGGTCAAAGCAAGTCACCTGGCTAAGGCCAGAGTCAAGGGGTGGAGCACGGCCCTTGTCTGGCTGGTCTTACTCATCCCCAGGTCTCAGTTTAAAGATTCCTTCCCCAGCGGGTCCTTCTTGACACCACAGACTCTCTCATAGTACCCCAATTTTTTTCTCAAAGACAGTATCCCAATTGAAATTAAGTGTATAATTTGCTGTACAGCAGTCAAATAAAATGATGAATTGCATTGGGCAAACCTGCTGCAAAAAGACCTCTCTAAGGTTTTTAAGAGCAAAGATGTCACTTTGATGACTAAGATTGGTCTGACCTAGCCATGGTCTTTCCAATCATCTCATATGCATTCAAAAACTGGACAATGAAAAGACAGAAAAAGGACTGATACATTCGAACTGCGGTGTTGTCACAGGATATTGAATATATCATGTACTGACAGAAGAATAAACAAATCAGTTTTATAAGAAATACAACCAGAATGCTCCTTAGAAGCGAGATTGCAAGACTTTGGCGAGCTTACTTTGGACACATCATCAGGAAAGATTAATCAGTAGAAAAGGACATCACCTTTGGTAAAGTAGGTGTTTAGCAAAAATGAGGGAAACTCTCGATGAAATGAATTGACACAATAGCCACAACAATGAACTCAAACATACCAACAATCATGAGGATCGTACAGGACTGGGCAATGTTTCATTCTGTTGTACGTAAGGTTGCCATGAGTCAGAGCCAACGGGAATGCAACTAACAACAACAGTGTACTATAATTTGTCTCCTCCCCTGGAATGTAAACTCTCCAAGGATGGGGATCAGATGTGCTTGTTGGGGCCCTATGTTCAGCATTAGCCTGTATCTTGATTGATTGACTGGCATTGCCACGAACTTGCTGCATGACCTTATGCAAGTCACTTCCCCTTTTCTAGGCTGCAGCTTTCTCATCTGCCATATAAGGTATTTGAACCAGATGGAATCTAAGAGTCTGTCCACTGCCAGCTCTTCATCAAATTGGATCCAGATGCTCAGATGTGGCTTTGTTTTTAAAATTGGCCCTTCCCCCATCTATCCATTTGCTTGCCACTGCTGCTGGTGACCCTGCAATTGTACCCGAAGCTCATTCCATAAAAGTATCCCATGGAGGACAGCTGGAGCCGGTCACCGTAACTTCTCCAAGACACTGGGTACGGCGACTTCCAGACATTGGGAGGCCGTGGCATCTGGTGGTTTCCCTGTGGTGCCCGATCCGTCGCTCCCTGTGTCTTCCAACGAGAAGGCAGTATTGTTGGTGGGTTGGTGGTAATTGTCAGAGGAGGCTGCATCTTTATTTGCCTGCATTCCGACACATCTGTTCATTATCAAGCAGATGGCAGATAAGAAGGTCTTCTTTTCAGATTAGAGATCTTAACCAGTTGCAGTTACCTTCAATGTCCCCTAACGTGGCTTTTACGTCTGCATAGTGGGTGCTGGAGTGGCTTAATCCTGCACATCTGACCACACATGGAAACCGGACCTGGAAATCCATAGCATACCCATTTGTGTATTGAAATCCCCTTATCATAATTCACATTGGAAACAATGGCTAAGACAAATTCTATCACTTGTGGTTTTGCTTTTTTGTCCTTTTCCTTAAGGAAGAGTTCCCAGCTCACCTACCCTTTCTCCACCTCTGGCAAGAACCATAACAGGCACTTCCCTGTACCAGGAACAGTGCTGTGGGCATTTCATACTCTCTCTCTAATCCTCACAGCAGTTTTTTATTGTGCTCTATCATTCCCATTTGAGAGATGGGGAAACTGAGGCCCATAGGCATGCTGAGACTTGCCCATGGTCACACAAGCTAAAAGTGGTGGGTCCAGGGACAGATTAACCAGTAAGCACAGTATGCACTGGCTTATAGTAAGCAAGGTAGGCATAGTCTTGATTGCATTTATTTACTAATCTTTGATGTGATGAAACCCAGGTGAAACTGTGCACTACAGACTAGTAAATAAGCATAATTAAGACCGTGCCTACCTTGCTTTTATTGGGTAATCCGACCCCAGGTGGGTCTAAGATTTGAACCAAGATCTGAGCCTCCAAGACTGAGCCTTTCTACTTCTCCAGGCTGCCAATCCAATAATAATATGAGGTAAGCCAGCTGCTCGGTGACTCCCCTTGCCTTTCCAATGCCCTGTGGATGTGGCAGGGATGAGCAGTGAGATACTCACTGGGACCTCATCTGTGTTCATAGCAGCTCTGGTAATCCTCAGCTTGAAGCCAGAGAACTCACCCTGTGAGAGCCAGATAGCTCTGCAGCAGGGATGATGGCATTTTTTTTTAATGAAAAAAGGATGCTTGGGGAGTAGAGAAAGTGTGAAAATGGGATGCTCACAGCTGTTACAACATACTGGAATGAAGGTTAAGACAATCACCAAGACACCACTTCAGAGCATTGGCATTGCTTAGCTAACTGCTTGCCACCTCCAGCCTTCTTGTCCTGTGAGAAGAGTAAAGCTCTCACGTTTAGACTTCTGTTAGGCATGAATTAGTTACTTGCAGCTCAGAGCATTCCTAATACACAATGCAAGCCAGAAACCACTTTTAACATATACAAACCTGTCTAGGAAGAAGACCTAATTCCTTATATTACATTCCAAGCCCCCCATTACATAGCTCTTACCCAACCTCCTGATGCCTCGCAGAGCCCGCCACCCGTGGTTCATCTCAGGCAAGCCACCTAGCATGCTTTGCCTCTGCCCTGCAAAACCCTACAGCAAATTTCAACTCACGCATTGTCAAGGGATCCTTATCCAGTGGGAATAACAGTCACAGTCTCTTCTCTAGCCACATTCCCAAATTAAAAACAAAAAAATCAGAAAGAGTTAGCATCACCACATTCTCAGATCAATAAATAAAATAAAATGTTGGGAGATGACAATCAAATAGCCAAGCATTCCATCTGAACTGGGAATCTGCAGCCCAGAGTCTCCAGGGTAACGCCTGCCTCCCATCACCACATCATTACCCAACCCTACCATTAGGGAACGCAAACCCGTACTTACAATCAAAATGAACTTAATATGTAACCAGGGGACAGCTCACTTCCAGGAATGATGGGCAGAGCTTGCTGCACCCCCAACCTGCCTTCCCAGCCTCCTTTTCATCACCACCTCTCGTTTCTGTGCTCAGCAAAGGTCCCCTCTGACATCAAAGACCTGACATCTGTCTTTCCCTTCCGTATTGTTCTCCTGTCTCCTGCTGTAGGAGAAGTAGTCTCTTTCTCCAGTCATTTTCCTCTCATCTGATGCTAACCTTTGCCTTGCTTGATAAAACTCACCCTGCCTTCAATGGGATTGCAATAGAGAGTCAATATCTCCGGGCCAAAGATTTTATATTTTAAAATGAAAATACACATTGTTGGGCATGGTGCAGAGAAAACAGAAAATAGGCAACTTACACTTAGAATCAAGGAGTATAAATTAATGCAACCAGCCTGGAGGGTAATCTGGTGATATGTAGCCAGATCTCTTATAACGTGTATACCCACTTGCCTAGCAAGTCTGCTTTCAGTATATAGTCTAAGGAAATATTAGAGAACACAGAAAAATGCATATGGATCCACAATGAAGCATTATTATAGTAAAGCTTTGGGAACAACCTAGATGTTCAACAAAAGGGAATTGTTTGAATAAATTAATAAACAATAAATTGCTGAAAAGAAAGCGTGAGCACAGAGTAAGAAGCATCTTTGTGAAGAGCAGTTAATGTCAGGAAAAAATCCTAACATTTCATATACATGAATGAAACATGCTGAGTGAAATAAGTAATAGAATGTGATATGTAACTCAATACCATTTACACAAAGTGTACACGTACACAAAACAAAGAATACCACTTGCTAGGACACATTCAATAACTAACAGTTATATAGAGCTTACTGTGTGCCGGGTACATGTGTTAATTCATTTAATCACCAAAGCCTGTTACAGCAGCACTCCACTTCTGGAAACAATTTCTGCTTCAGTTATCTACTACTGCATTACAAAGCACTCTAAAGCACAGTG
Source organism: Dugong dugon (assembly GCA_030035585.1). NCBI lineage: Eukaryota > Metazoa > Chordata > Mammalia > Sirenia > Dugongidae > Dugong > Dugong dugon. The sequence goes on from CM057478.1 coordinate 33,412,999, forward strand.
GCTTAAAGCAGTAGCAACCACTTATTATATTTCACAATTCTGAAGGTTAATTGGGCTCTGCTGTGTGGTTCTTCTGCTCCATGTGGTATCAACTGGGGCTGAAGTTACATGAAGGCTTGTCTAGGCTGGAATGTCCAAGATGGCTCATTCACATGGCTTAAAATTGGTGTTGGCCGTCACCTAAGCTCAGTTGCAGCTGTTGACCAGAGTGCCTTGCTTTTCCTGTGAAATGGCCAGGGCTTCTCACAGCATGGCAGCAGGCTTCTAAGATGGAGACTTCCAAGTATGAAAGCAGAAGTTTCAGCTGTCTTAAGATCCATCCTCAGAAATTAAACAGTGGCATTTTCTACCACATTCTATGGGTCAAAGGGAGTCACAGAACCATTCTAGGTTCAGCAATCCAACTCTCAGTGAGAGAAATGGAAAAGAATTTGTGGCCATCCACCACCACGGTGCTTATACAGAACCTCCAAGGCTACTATCACTGACAAGGCATGATGACCCTGTCTGCTGTTTGGGGTCTTTTCACTCTTTTTATTACAGAGTGTCATGGAAAACACTAGAGTTGGAAAAAACGTGTTCTTGCATTGGCTCTGACACTACTTCCCTATGAGAACATGGGCAAGTCTCTTGGCTTGTATAGGTCAGCCTGCTCAACTGTAAAATTGGAGGAGGTTCTAGTTGACCCTCAAGTATTGTTTTTGTTTTGCTTTGCTTCTTAAGGTGAAATGTACATAAAATAAAATAAATGATTTTAAAGCGTACAATTCAGTGGCATTTAGTACATTCACAATGTTATGCAATCACCACCTCTATCTAGTTCTGAAACATTTTCATCACCTCCCAAAGGAGACTCCATCCCCATTAACAGTCATTCTCCATTACCCCCTGCCCCTGGCCCCTGGCAACCGCTAATCTTTCTGTCTCTTTGGATTTACCTATTCTGGGTATTTCATATAGATGGAATCATAATATATGTGACTTTTTGTGTCTGGCTTCTTTCACTTAGCATAATGGTCTTGAGTTTCATCTATGTTGTAGCATGTATCACTGCTTCATTCCTTTTTATGACTGAATAATATTCTATTGTATGGATACATCACATTTTGTTTATCCATTCCTCTGTTGACGCACATGAGTTGTTTTCACCTTTGGGCTATTGTCAACAGTGACACTATGAACATTCATGTACAGTTTTCTGTTGGAATACCTGCTTTCAGTTCTTCTGGGTATGTATCTAGGAGTGGAAGTTCTGAGTCACACGGCAATTCGATGTTTAATTTTTTGAGGAAATGCTCAACTGTTTTCCACAGTGACTGCACCACTTCACATACTCACCATCAATATACGAGGTCTCCAATTTGTGCACACCCTTACCAACACTTCTCATTTTCTTTTTTAAAAAACATTATAGCAGTCTTAGTGGGTGTGAAGTGGTATCTCACTGTGGCTTTGATTTGTATTTCCCCTAATGACTAATGATGTTGAACATCTTTTCCTGTGTTTGTTGGTCATTTGTATACCTGCTTTACAGAAGCCCAAGCATTTTTTAACTCTAAAAGTTTATGGCATAATCTTCCACCTCCTGTATTACTGGTCCTGCTCTTTTTTAGCAAATTTCTTCCCTTTGTCAGGTTTCAGTTGGGTATTACCTGGAATGGAGCCATGGGGATGCAGTAGTTAAGCGATCAGCTGCCAACCCGAAGGTTGGTAGTTCAAACCCACTAACTCCACAGGAGGAGGATGTGGTAGTCTGCTTCCCTAAAGATTATAGCCTTGGAAACCCATGGGGTAGTTCTACTCTGTCCTATAGGGTCGCTATGAGTCAAAATTGACTCGATGGCAATGGGTATATTACCTGGACCAGCCACCTTTCACTGTGAGAAGGGAAATAACTGTCCCAAGGCTCTTAGTTCTGCTTTAGGTCTAGCTCATATCCCTCTCCCACCACCACTCCTACTGAAGTGATTCTTACATCTACTAATTACACAGACTTTGCCCCCTAATAGGCCAGTTCAGCTACCGAGTTCATGTGCTTATTTCTACTCTTTTTCTCTCTTTAATTCATTGTGGGGGAGGAGGAGGAAGAAGCTGAGGTTGACCTTTGAAACACAAAACACTTCACCAGTATTGACAATTTGTCTCCATCAACCAGTTGGAATGGCTTCCCTGAGGGAGTGGGAAATTGAGTATATAAAGTGGTTAAATCAAACCCTGAGCCTGGGAGACAGGACTTGGGGCCTTTTCTCAGCTCTGTGTATCTGTGTGGTCTGGGTGGCAATTCAGTCCGTGACCCTGTGCCTCTGTTTCCCAGCAGAAGTATAAATATCAACGTCCCTTCCTACTTGAGGCTTTTCTCCCCTAGAAACTCAAATGTATTAAAAACATTTGTTTGAATGTGAAAATGAAACCATAAAAAGTCACATGCATATAGGATAACTGTACTATTGTGTGTCGGTGTGTTTTAGAGTCTAAAAAGCAATGAATGATATCTGGAAGATTAACTAACTATGGAGACTAACTAACTATGTGGCTTTACACAAGTCACTTAACCTCCACGAGGAGTGGAACTGCTGACCCCAGTTTTCCATAAAAAGAAGAATGTTGGGCCAGATTAGAGGTTCTCAACCTTGGTGGCACATTAGAATCATCTGGGAATTTTTTTTTTTTTTTTTTAATGCAGATTCCTGGACCCACCCCACACCAATTAAATCAGAGTATCTGAGTGTAAGTCCTGGGCCTTAGACTTTTTAAAAATTTTCAGAATGATTCCAGTGAGCAACCAGGCTTGAGAATCACTGAACTCGGTCCACGGTTTTACAATTATTTTAAATCAGAGATTCACTTCTTTAAACAAAACTGACTTAGAGGCTTTGCTTACAGAGCAAATACACAAGGAGCTGTGGCATTTGAAGCACAGGCAGGCCCCAGTTCTGCCCACTCGGCCACCCACCCTTTGCCTCCCAGTCCCCAGGCAGCCCCTGGAGCCCTGAAGCTCTGCTGAGCACGGTTAAAAACTGCTGCAGAGACTAGGCAATTCCTAAGACTGTTTAAAGAGCCAAACTTCTGAAACCATGTGCAAACAGTCAACATCTGAAACATTATCTACATCATAAATCTGATCTTCTTGATGAAACCTAGTTCCCGCCGCATATCATGTCTGGTTGTGGAACCACGAGGTCAACGCTGCTAGTTGGAAAATTCAGCGGGCCGCTGACTTCCATCCGTCTGTTACTAGCCACCACCCAGCCGGGGACCAAGGTGAAAGACTCAGCAGTACTTTAGGCAGCACAGTAGTGTCCCAGCATGGTTTCATCAGATATGCCCCTGGAACTACTGCAGCTGGTGTCACGGAGGGAAGTTTATTTGTGTGACACAGGAAGTGGGGGAGGCCATATTTCAGGCTCTATGGGGAGCACTTTTGTCAGAAATCAGACCCCAATCATGAGGTCTCGTTCTGGCCCTGAAGTATTTAACAAACTTCCTTTGCTGTACGAGGTCAGAAAACACAAAGGTGCTGAATACGGCATCCAGGAATAGTCCTCAGATGAGCACTGTGGCCAAGCAAAGCTAAGATGATATGGCCGTCCTAGGATAGCATGGCAACCAGAGCCCGGGACAGGGACTGGGTGAGAGCATGGAGGACCTTGCCTCAGTGTGACATTTGAGGGGGTGCCCCAAAACTCAGTAATCGAGAGAAAAATGTTTCAATGCAGTCTTTTTAAAAATCAAAATTAATGCAAACAATTCCATGATAGATAAAATATGAACATTTAAAATAAAGTCAGGATCAGTATTCCTGACTTTTCCTGTTGCCACAAGCTCCAACGTGGCTCAACCTGGCACTGAGAGAGTCCACTGGAGGGAAGCAGAGAACGTCTCATTTGCCTAACCACTCACTGATTCCACTGAAAGTAAATCAAGACTATGTATTCATATTATCATCATCCAATAGTTATGATGACTGAGATTTGTCATGGGCCAGACATTTCACCAGTATTATCACTTTAATTTTCACAACCATCCTGGGAAGTAGAAATGTATTACCATTTTACAGATGAAGAAGCTGAGGCCTGAAGAGGAGACGTAATTTACCTAAGTGCAGCAAAAAAGGGTGGGGCAACCAGAAAACCATCTACAGAATCCAGCCGGGGAGGAAGCCTCCAGGCCATTCAAGAACATAGTCAGTCACCTGACCAAGGGTTTCCCCAGTTCCTCAGCCAGGGGTAACTGGACATTAATACCTGAAGCCCACTGTAGTACTGAAAATGACTTTGTAACTGTGACTGTGTTACCTTTACAGGACACAGGGTGCAGTGTTTGCACTCTGTTATGGGCTTACTCAAGGTATCTAATGTTGGTCAATCATCTGTGTCGTCTTCATTCTGCATCCTCACTACTAGCACAGAGCTTGGCAGACAGGAAACCCTCAGTCAGCCAATGTCTTAAAGAAGTGGATGAATGAATGAATGAAGGATTAGCATCTACCCCTTCTTTTTACGTACCATCCTTTAACCTCTGGTTTTTACCTATTACTTGCTCCATTAGGAATTCTTTCAGCTCAATGGTCTGCCCATTTATTTAAATATCTTAACAACTTCTCCCAGCCTAAGGTGTCTGCAAGTATCCAACAGCAAAGAAAGAAAATGAAGTTGCTTAATTGCCATTCGGTTTCCTTTCCTTTAGTTGTGTTCCAGCAAATCGCAAAGCCAACAGTCAGAATGACTTAACAAGTCCCAGAAACTCCAGTCTCTGCCACTGAGCAGTTCATGGGAAAGATCTAATCTGTGCTTTGCTGTGTGGGCGGAGAGGGCCTGCTGTGAACATTTTCCAGGAAGCAGATGGAGGGCAGAAGGTGGGTGACTTTTTATGTGTGTTTGTCCCAGCTGTTGGTTGGTGATTTGGTTCTTGGAGCAGCTGGAACCAGGAAGAGAGGTCTCACAATACCAGCCTGCTTTGCAATTACCAAGAAACCACGTTACCTGCAAGTTGGGTAATCCACATGCAACCCAATGTCTCCAAGTGCAATTGTCGTCACATTAGCATGAATACCCCAGGCTCCTGGGCTGACAGGCCCACCTGCATTACCAAGGACCACAGCTCTCCCACCTCCCCAAGGCCTGCAGTTATCACTGAGATCACCAACAAGTCTTCTCATGCTCTTGACTCCAGCCCTGTGCTGTTGCCCATTTCCTGCCCAAAGCCCATTACCCAGCACTCCCAGAGGTGAAAACGCTGGGGAGCCAGTATGCTTTCACCGTGTTGTACTCTGTGCAGAAATGGGGAGATGTTTTTTCCTCTAGCTTAATGTGTATTCCAGGGACCCAGGTTCTGCCCATCTTGTTGGGCTACCAGGTATGGTCCTTGTGTCGGGTTGAAGCTAGGTTTCTGGGGAAAGTAAGGACATGGTGGGAAGACAATTTCCTTTGAAGCAAGGGGTATAGAAGCTGCCCAGTTATCTCCTCACACGTCCTCAGGGGTGAACCAAGCCACATGACACATCCAGCTTCAAGGGAGGCTGTAGGCAGGTGGCCACAGACTTGATTAAACCTCAAGGCTCTTCATTAATACAGGAGGAGGGAGAGGCCATGGGGGGGGTAGTCATCTTCTACAGCAGACACTACCCAGAGTCACCTGCCCAGCTGTGGGTTGTTGTGGAGATTCCACCAGCTACCATGTGCTTTCCAAGTGAGAATAAGAAATGCACTCTTTGACTTTGAACCCCTGCCTCTCTCAGGTTCTTGGAAGGGCAGGAGGAAACCTGTTTTCTGGGGCCTATGAATCCTGGTGGCACAATGGTTAAGTGCTAGACTGCTCACTGAACAGTTGTGGTTTGAACCCACCCAGCAGCTGTGCGGGAGAAAGACCTCCATTCTGCTCCCATTCCCCAGACCTGAATTCAGCAGTCGTACATGTCACAGAAACAGTCTTGGCCAAGAAAACCCTATGAGGAAGTTCTACCCTGTCACATGCAGTTGCTACAAGCTGAAAACTGACTTGACGGCACCCAACAACAACATGTTCCCTTTTGGGAGTCACTGAACAAGTGCTCAAACTTAGGTTTGAATAGGTGACTGTGTACTTTTGGAGGGCTATAGTTTGCAACAAACTATACAATTTGGAAAAGGCTATCAAAAAGTTTAAATGTACAAATTATTTTATCTAGCTGTTACAGTTCTAGGAATTTATTTTATAGCTAAATCCACATAAGAGGCAAAGACATATGTACAAAAATGCTCATTGCACCATTATTTGTCATCACAAAATGCTAGAAATAACCCATGTCCATTTATAAGGGGTTGGTTTAGTAAACTATGGTATATCCATATAGTGGAATACTATACAGACATCAAAAATAAAAATACAGCTGTGGGTACAACTAATAAAGAACAATTTTCAAGATACATTTTTTAAATTAAAATGTCAGATAAACAAAAGAGCATATTTCCTTGCATGTGTGATTGGGCTTGAGTAGAGGCAAGCACAGAGGTTGCATGCTTGCATGTGCACAGACTATCTTTAAGGTCTCACAAGAAACTGGTATATCTGTGGGCTCTAGGTAGAGGTACAGGGTCTGGGTGAGGAAGGAGAAGTATTTTTACTATGTACTCCTCTTTGTAGATGTTGGTTTTTGTAGCTATGTGCATACATGACTTCTTTTAGTTTAAAACATCTGATAAATTTAAAATATAGGTAAGTCGTTGCTGTTAGTTACAGTTGAGCTGGCTCCCACTCAATGACAAGAGACAGGAGATATGTGCAGTATCCTTTGAGAAGCCTTCTCTGGCCATCCTTGCCCACAGAGATCTGAAGAATGGAAAGAGGAACCTTTACATTACCACACCACATTGAGGCTCAAAGACTCCCTGAGTCACTTCCAGCTGTGTGGTCTTGGGCAACTTACCTCATCAATCTGTGCTCAGGTTTCCTCATCCATCATCAGCATCTCCACAGATTGTATTCTCCAAAGATGGCTACAATAATACCTCCCGTTCCTGCATGCTCTTCTTAGTGCAAGCTTCCTCTCATTGAGGCGGGAGTCAATATCCCTCTTTTTGAGTCTGGTCAGGGTTGGGACTCACTTGTCATCACTAGAATGTGGCAGAGGTAGCACTGCATGACTTCCAAGTCTAGGTCATAAAAGGTGATGAAGTTTCTGCCTTGTTCTTTAGAAGGCTCAGGCTTGGAGAGCTGGGCAGCCATGTAAGAAGTTCAACTAGGCTGAAGCCACCATGCTGTGAGGAAGCCCAAGTTCATGGAGAGGCCTCAGAAAGGCAGACCAGTCAGCAGTTCTAGTCTTGGAGTCATCCCATCCCAGGTGAGAGCTTTCAGACAATTCCAGCCCCCAGCCACTGGGTCACCCCCAACCTGAGTCTTTACAGCTGAGGCCCCAGATATTGTAGAGTAGAGACAAATCATCCCTGCCATGCCCATCAAAATTCCTGGCCCACAGAATCCATGAACCTAAGAAAATCAATTTTATACACTGCAAAGTTTAGGCTGGTTGTTCCACAGTAAGAGCAACTTCAGCACGAGGATGTTGGGAGGATCAAATAAGTAAACTTACGTGAAAGAGGTGAGATAGGGAGGGCTTACCCAATCTTAGCTCCCCTTGGGTTCTTCTCCTATGCTATCCATTCTCAAGTAGCATCCTGGGACTCAAGACTCATGAACATTAATGAAAATTCTAGGCAGAGTATATTCTGTCTTCAACTGGACTGCGGGCATCTTGAAGGCAAGAACCGAGACTGACTCATCTCTGTAGCCTAGTGTCAGGAACAGACCTGGCACACACTACGTGCTCAGTTAATATTTGATGAATGAAGGAATGAATAACTTTGTCTTCCCAACCAGAAGTGCCTAGAAGGTAGAGACTAGACCTTGATCATTTCTGTAGCCCTATGCGCAGTAGGTTTTTAACTAATTCTAGTCCATTACTAGACTACAACACCATGATTGTTTTTCTTAAAGAGCTTTGAACTTTTTCCCTCTTAGTTGGATTTTTTTTTTTTGCTAAGACCCTTTACTTTTTAAAGGATAATGTGGTAATACACGCCAACCCTAAAGTATCTGTTTAATCTTCTTTCCCCTAAATATTAGCTCAGTAGGAAAAGGAGTCTAACCTCTCTGTATATTTTTCTCTGTGTATACTTTCGGCCAGAAGACTGGAAAACCCGGGACTGAAGCATGATGCACAGAGATTCTGAGAAGAGATGGGGAGAAAGCGCCTACCAGCAGCAGGAACTGGGGTGTCAGGAGGGCAAGAGCAGATGAGACCCATCTTTTCTAGAAGGGCTCACTCTTAGGATTTGCTGGTCTTACGTATGAACAAATCTCAGTAACAAACCACTTACACCCCCGTGACCCAAGGAGAGGACAGATTCCAGCTGGGGCAAGTGCTGGACCCACCTTAGCAAGGCTGGGAGTGTCCCAGAGCTCAAAACATGCAAGCCCCATGCCTGTGCTCCAGGTCACTGCCCAAAATGAAACGTGGGGCTGGGTGTGGGGACACGTGCTCAAGTCTGTAAATTTACTAAACATCAATGAAAAAGAAATGTACACTTAAAATGGATGGATTTTATGGTATGTAAATTATTCCTCAATAAAGTTGTTAAAAAATGATGCATACTCAGTGGAAAATTACATAGATAGGTAGGTAGGTAGATAATAGATAGACAGACACATACATACATGTGGGTGCTTGGAGGGGTGTGTGTGTGCGTGTGTCTGTGTGTGTAAGTAATTTAATGTATAAAGAAGAAAGGCCCTTTCTAGAGGGAAGAGTCCCATGTTGAGGGGCAGGAGACCTGATTCTAGACCTAGTCCTGCCACTGATGCACTGAGGGACCCTTGGCAGGTCACTTTCCCTCTCTGGACCACATCTAGTGACCACATCTATGAAGCTCTCTCTTTTCTCCCTAGAGTCTGTTCTCAGAACTACAGCCAGAGTGGCCCTCTTAAAACATAAGTCACGTCAGTCCTCTGGTCAAAACCCTCCAATGGCTTCCCATTTTCATGGGAAGAGTAGAAGCTGAAGTTCTTACAATGATCTTTACAAGTCCTTACAAGAACCCAAAGGAGTGGTTAAGTGCTCACTGCTATCCGAAAGGTCAGCAGTTCAAACTCACCAGCAGCTCCATAGGAGGAAAAACCTGGCGATCTGCTCCCGTAAAGATTACAGCCTAGGAAACCCTATGGGGCAGTTCTACCCCGTCACATGGGGTCACTAGGAGTAAAAATCAACTCGATGGCACACAACAACAAGGTCCTAGAGCAACACTTCCCAATAGAACATTCTGTGATGATGGAATGGTCTAGACTTTTGCCATCCAATTTGGTAGCCACTAGCCATGTATGGTTATGGAGCACTTGAAATGTGGCAAGTGTGACTGAGGAACAAATTTTTAACTTGACTTAATTTTAACTAATTTAAATTTAAATGGAAAGAGCCACATGTGGCTAGCCAGATTGTCCATCACAGCCCTAGACCATCTGCCCACCCTGACTGCTTCTCTGACCTGTCTCATTCACTCTGCCTCAGCCACAGTGGATTCCTTGCTGCTCTGGGTCCTCTCCAGGCACAGTCCTGCCTCAGAACCTTTGTACCTGCTGTGCCCTCTGCCTGGAACACCCTCCCCTAGACATCCTCCTGGCTCTCTCTCTTACTTCCTTTGAATCTTTGCCTGAGTCACCTTCCCCTTGTGCCTACTTTGCCCACCCTACTTAAAATCCCCTACCCCAGCATCCCTGATCCCCCTTAGTCTGCCCTGCTTCTTATTTTCTCCCTAGCACGTCTTGCCTCCTCATGCACTGTGCGATTTCCTTACTTACTATGTTTCCTGCTCACTATCTATCTCCTCCCCCAAATGTAAGCTCCATGAAGAAGGTATGTCTGTCTGTTTTGTACATTATTGTTTTCCAAGCTTCTGGAGCATTATGAGCACATGGTAGATGTTGAATAAAGAAATGAATGGTTGAATCCTCATCTGGCTGCCACCTGTGGAGACGGACAGCCTCGTCATTCAGTGCACCATGTCTACAGTGTCCCCTCACTTTTCTAGCTTACAGAATCTCAGATTCCTAACTCTCCCATGTCCCAGCAGATGGAAATCCCTGGGCTGAAATGACAAGCCACCCACTCCCAGGCATCCTAGCTTCATTTGAATCGCATGGATGCTTTCTCTGTTGACCCATCTCTAATAGGCTGGCCGGTGGGAGGGGCTCGGCCTGGAGAAGCCCTCTTTGTGGTTAAGCCCCTGAAAACCCCTTCTCCCCACATTCTTCCCCCACCACATTTGCCAGACTCCTCGGTCCTCCTGCCACGAGTGGAGAGGTGAACATGTGCTACTGTAGAACCTTCCAGCTCGCCTTGCTCCCGCACCTGCCTCCCACATGTCTACAAGAGAAGCCATGAGTTTGGGTCCCCACAAACACACCCAACACCTGGGAAACAAGAACTTGTTTCCTTTCCTGGCTCACTCCCAGCCGTGTGTGTTTCCTGGGCTATAAGCCAAAAACCGAACCCACTTGCTGTTGAGTCAACTCTGACTCATGGCGACCCCATGTGTGTCAAAGTAGAACTGTGCTACACAGGGTTTTCAATGACTGATTTTTTTAGAAGTAGATTGGCAGGCCTTTCTTCCGAGGTGTCTCTAGGTGGACTCAAACCTCTAACCTTTTGGTTAGCAGCTGAGCACTTAGCCATTATGTGCCACTGGGAAACTCACCCTTTGAAACTCTCTGTGAGCCTGAACACCCCCAAAATACAGCTACATCCAAGACTTTGTCCCGTCCAGAAGTTCTGTTTTGCTTTTCTTTTGCTCCAGAGCACTTTGCATCTGTTACAATCCCCAGATCTCCTGCAATATCAGGAAGGCTGTTTGTTTCCTAGCTGATAGATTCCCTTATCCTGAGCTCGCTGTAGCTCAAACAGCAATTTATAAACGCGAGGTCACTTTTCTCGATCAAGAAGTGCTTTTGTCTTGTGGCCAAATGAAATCTGTAAATGGTAGAGGAGGCATTTAGATTTCTCTTCTGCCCAGCTGACAGTGGGTTTACAGTTTATAATCTGGCCTTTGTAAAAGCATTTGTCAGCCTGGATATTTCATGCTAAGCCCGACCACCCAGGCAGAGGGACAGGCAGGAAGCGGCCTTTCACTTGCACCAACAGTCAACTGGGAGGTTGGCTGCAGAATCACAGAATTCGGTCGCAAAAGGGGACTTTTTTGGCATTATCTCCTTCGCATCTCGGCGGCAAAAGCGGCCCTTGTTTATATGAAGCTATTCCTGAATGCTAAATTTGGAAATTCTATGTATCCTGCTAATCCACCAGGCCTGGAGAGGGATGGGGCTGCCTCTGAGAAGCCGCCCCAGTTCAGTGGGCTTCGTTGGGGCTCCGTAAACCGCTCAGCATGAAAAGGAGGCCGCGGACGCCGGTCCAGGCCGCCAGGAGGCCCACGGCGGCACCCAGCCTCAGCACTTCTTACGCCAGCCAGGGAGGCGTTCCGCAGCTGGGCCAGGGGCTTTAAGTGTCTGTGTACAAATGTATACAGCATGGCTCCCTGTGGGCCAGCCCAGCCTGATCTCTGGCAAAATCTCAGGGTTTGGTCCATGGGAGTGAACCAGGCAGAAGGAGGAGGTCTGGGTAGAGAAAGCATTGATAAGGACTCAGGGGAGCCCGAGCTGGCATGATAGCAGGGAAGGAATGTAATATAATAAGTAACACTCACGTTTTATCTATTCTGCTTGAAGACATTTTCAAGGGAGGAAATAACACCGTTTCAGGCGACAGATAAAGGAGATGGAGTCAGCGATGGTTCATTTGTGCAGCATGCTCCCACCCCCAAAGTCCTCTACCTGAGCAAAAAACGGTGGAATTTGGCTCTGAGGCTTCCTGCTGCCCTTGCAACTTCTTATCGCATACCAGTTGCCTCCCCGAGGCTCCAGCCTCTCTTTCAAACACCTTCTGTTGCTCTGCCCTCTTCCCGCCCCTCCTGCTCTGCTGCCAGGCCTTCCCCCACCATAGCTCACATCTCCGGTGGTCTGAACCCCTACAACATCATCCCCTTCAGGGAATCGAGGCCAAGATGGCTGATGGGGACATGGAGTAAAAACTCCAGGCACAGCTTTTCAGGTGCTTCCAGCCTCCTGCTCTTCATACCTCTTCTTGCGCTGGAGCTGGGGCTGCTTTTATGCGACCCACAAACCAGGCCCTTCCCAGGCTCCAGGACCTACCCAGAGCCCAAAGGAAAAAATCTCTCAAGTGTTGTGAGCATGTACTCTGTGCCAGCAACTGATTTATGTTGGGTCACTTTTTCCTGTCTTAGTTAGGTTTCCCCCAAAGCAGAGCCTGAGAGATGGATTTGGGCGTAAGCAGTTTATCTAGAAAGTGATCCCAGGAAATACCAGTAGCAGGGTGAGGATGTGAGATGGTGGAGGGAAGAAACCAATACAGAGTATCTTGTTAAGCAAATTGCCACTGTGGGCAACTGGAGCGCAATACCTATGGGGGCCTCTTGGAGGCAGTGTAGAGCGTGCCCATAAGAGTTTACCCACAAACTCCCATCGTCATTGGCTGAGGGACAATTGCACGTGGCATTATTCCCCTGGCTCTCCTGGGCTACTGTGTGCATGGGCAGAGCAGGTTCTTACAACTGGGGGAAGCCCCCAGGCAAAGAAATACAGTCGCAAGCAGCTGCAAGTCACACTGGCATTCACTAAAATGGTAAGGGGGAGGGATATGGATGGAGCCCAGAGAGCCCAAAGTCACACAGCTAGAAATCCAAGAGGAAAAAACACTGAATTCAAGAGAACAAACATAAGAATTCCCACTGACCTCTCATCAGAAGATGCCAGAAGACAATGCATCAACACTTTTAATATGATGAAAGAAAAAAAAAAAAAACCATCAATGTCGAATTCTATATCCAATGAAAATCTACTGCAAAAGAAATGAAGGTAAAATGGAGACTTTTTTAAACAAATAAAAGCTGAGAAAATTTGTCACCAGCAGACTTGCACCACAAGAAATATTTAAGGGAGTTCTTCAAGTGGAAACTAGATGGCAACTTGGATCTAAACAAAGTAACAAAGAGGGCCAGAAATGGTAAAGACATGGGTGAATAGAAAAGACCTTTTTTTCCTCAATTTTGAAAAATTTATTTTAAATATAACTGACTAGTTAAACAAAAATAATAACAATGGATTGAGAGTTTTGTAGCAAACAAAAGTAATAGGTATTGCCTCAGAAACACAAAGGATGGGATGGTTAGTGGAAGCACACAGTTGCAATGTCCTTACATTGTATGTGAGGTAACATAATATTATTTGAGGGCAGACTGTCTTGAGTTAAATATTTCTCTAGAAAACCCTAGAGCAACCACTAAAAATGTAAAACAAAAAGGTACCACTAGTAAGCCAATACCCAAACTAAACCCGTTGACGTCGAGTTGATTCCAACTCATTGTGACCCTATAGGACAGAGTAGAACTGCCCTGTAGGATTTCCAAGGAGCAGCTGGTGGATTCAAACTGCCAACCTTTTGGTCAGCAGCCAAGCTCTTAACCACTGCACCATCAGGGCTCCAGTAAGCCAATAGAGGAGATAAAATGAAATGCTAAAAAACAGTATATTCAAAAAGAAGGTAGGAAAAGAGGAAAAAGAAACGAAGATCAGATGGAACAAATAAATGAATACTTGGCAATCAATTTTAGTTATTACTTGGCAATCAATTTCAGCTATAACTTAAGTATGAGGCATCTCTACAAAGATAACTGCATAAGGTGGTCTGTTGGTGGATTTGTCTTTGACAACCCTTTCAGTGCCCTTTTCAGAGTTCCTTGCTCTTTCCCCAGTATCCCTGGATCCTCAAGGCCTATAACATGTTCTAAAAACCGAGAAGCAGCAACATCTCAGTAGCAATAAGCATATCCAGTGCCCAGCTCTTAGTTTCTAATTCATTCTCCAATAAAAGGAACCAAAGCTCCTTAGAGAAATGGATGATTCTAGGACTGGGGCAGGGAGTATATACGATCAGCCTGGAGCATCTTGTAGTGCCAGAAAACAAGGAAGTGCTCAAACAAAACAAAACACAACCCACGGTGGTGGGGTATGTCAAAAGGACACAGGATCCAACTGAAAGAGCTCCCAATGGCCAAATATGCAACAATTGGAGGAGCAAAATAAGTAGTATTTGGACTATAATTCAGAGTATAAAATAAATATTCAAGTGTCCATACTGATATAAATGATTGAATAAATACATAAAATGGGGGAGAAGAAACAAATCTCTCACACAGAAGAATTCCCAATAATTTATATAAATACTCCACCTTCACGGAGGTGGAGCATAACTCCCCACTCCTTATGTGTGGACTTCCTTTTGTACAGTATGGAAAGGGGAAGAAGAGTAAATTTACAGTGGAGTAACCTGACAAACACTACTACCTCAGCCAGGTAATTAAGCTCAACATCAACAGTGATAAGTCCTGTTGACATGTTGATAGTGTATACCATTGATATCATATGGCATTTTACTCCTGTGGTCGCCCTCCAAAAAACTCATAATCCCAGACTGAACTTGAGAAAAACATCAGACAAATCTCAAGTGGATATACCACAAAATGCCTGTGCTCCTCAGAACTCTGAATGTCATCAAAAACAAGGAAAGTTTAAGAAACTGTCACAGCCAAAAGAAGTCTAAGGAGACGTGACAACTAAATGTGGGAACCTAGAACAGAAAAAAAAAAAACTAAAGTATGGAATTTAGTTAGTAGTAATGTATCAGTATTGGTTCACTGATGTGACAAATGTACCACACTGATGTAAAATATTAGTAACAGGAAATTGGTGCAGGGTATATGGACACTGTCTGTACTATCTAGGCAATGTTTCTGTAAATTTAAAACTATTCTAAAATAAGTTTTTTGTTTTATTTTTAAACTACTAGAATGTAAACCATAAGGAGTTTTGTTTTTTATTAAGTTCCTAGTATTTGGAACACTACCTGGCACACAGGAAGTGCTTAATGAATAGTTATTGAATGAATGCTAAAATGAATGGAGAGCTAAAATGTCACTGGATGGTTGAAATTAAATATATAGTTACAGGAAGCTGAGAATTCTTCAAGATGGTACAGATGCCAGTCATTTTTTTTTTTTTTTTAAAAAAAAAAAAAAAAAACAAACCTTGGTTCATAGTCTGATCAAAATGTTCCTTTCAGTGGAGGGTTACAGCCACTGACCCCAGGACTATGTGCGGTAGGAACTATCACTCAAGTTACTGATCGCATATTACGTGATGGTTACTTACAGGACACTGCATGATGGCAGTTTTCTCCAGCACCTAATGTGCAATTAGACACTGATGTAAGTCAGTAGTTGGCAAGTCAAATATCAGGGAGGGGAGGACTGAACCGTTTAAAGTTAAAAAATGGAAAGAAAACTACTGGGCTGTTCTGTTCCTAGTGGTTTCTCTTTCAGTTTTTTTATGGAATGTACAAGGCAGGGTTCAGTTGTAGACAATGAAGTCCACTCAGGCTAGTCTAAGCAGTAGTGGATTTCACTCAGGCTATTGGGGACTTGCGAGATTGTTGGATGGGCTGAAGAAGCACACTCTAAGCTCAGCTCCTGGGAACAATTTTCAGATGTCAGAACCACTCTGCTTCTGCCATAACTGGGAAGGTGGCCCTCGTGGCTGCAGGGAGCTGGTTAATCAGGAAGTGAAGAAGCCATGGTTAGAGCTGCTGGCCGGACAGTACCTCTGTAGCGGTCTCTATCAGCAAAGTGTGTGCCTCACATGCCAACTCTCTCCCCATGAGATCTAGTCCCTCTGGTAGATCAGATGATTGTTCAACAAATATGCACTCCCTCCCCAGCCCCAACTTTGACTTTGAATTTGGCCCTGTGGCATGCTTTGGCTAACAGGACATTAGCAGCAAGCCAGAAGCAAAGGCTTAAAATATACTTGCATGCTTGTGTTTTCTTTTTTGTTATCCTGTTTTTCACCAAGAGAAGAATATGCCTTGACTATCCCAATGCATAGCCTGAAGCCAAGCACATCAGAGCCCAGCCTAGATCTGTCAAACCTCAGCAGATGCATAAGCAAGAAATAAAAGCTTATTCTCATATGCCATTGTATGGCCTTCTTCTTTCTGAGACTCATTCTGAAATATATTTCACTATAATTATTCATTCTGTTTTCCAGATGTGTTAACTTAAAGCAAACCACTTAACCACTCTGGTTGTCAGTTTTCCTATTCTATAAAATGGGATGCTGGGTTACATCAGTGGGTTCCAATATTTTTACCACCAAAATCCCCTTTTATCATTTTTCCATTCAATGTGTATTTGGGCGAGGTCTCTCTTGCATAAACATACTGATTTTGCTGAATTATAATTGATTCATACAAATAAGGTGATCCAATAGAATGTGGAAATTATCAAACAATATCATTAATATCACACACAAGTAAAACTTTGCTACAGATCATTCAAAAGCAATTGCAGCAGTACATCGACAGGTAAATGCCAGAAATTCAAGCCAGATTCAGAAGAGGATGTGGAACAAGGGATATCATTGTTGATGTCAGATGGATTTTGGCTAAAAGCAGAGAATACTTGAAGGATATTTACCCGTGTTTTATTGACTATGCAAAGGCATTCGACTACATGGATCATAACAAATTATGGATAACACTGGGAAGAATAGGAATTCCAGAATACTTAATTGTGCTCATAGGAAACCTGAACATAGACCAAGAGGCAGTTGTTTGAACAGAACAAGGGGATACTGCATGGTTTAAAGTCAGGAAAGGTGTACATCAGGACTGTATCCTTTCACCACACATATTCAATCTGTATTCTGAGCGAATAATCTGAGAAGCTGGACTATATGAAGAAGAATGTGGCATCAGGATTGGAAGAAGATTCATTAACAACCTGTGATATGCAGATGATACAACCTTGCTTGCTGAAAGTGAAGAGGACTTGAAGCACTTACTGATGAAGATCAAAGACTACAGCCTTCAGTATGGTTTACACTTCAACATAAAGTAAAAATCCTCATAATTGGACCAATAAGCAACATCATGATAAATGGAGAAAAGACTGAACTTGTCAAGGATTTCATTTTACTTGGCTCCACAATCAACACTCATGGAAGCAGCAATCAATAAATCAAATGATGTATTGCACTGGGCAAATCTTCTGCAAAAGACCTCTTTAAAGTGCTGAAAAGCAAAGATGTCATTTAGAGGACTAAGGTACACCTGACCCAAACCACAGCATTTTCAATCACCTCATGTGAATGCAAAAGCTGGACAATGAATAAGGAAGACCAAAGAAGAACTGACACCTCTGAATTATGGTGCTGGCGAAGAATATTGAATATACCATGGACTGCCAGAAGAAAGAACAAATCTATCTTGGAAGAAGTACAGCCAGAACATTACTTATAAGCAAAGATGGTAAGACTTTGTCTCATGTACTTTGGACATGTTATTAGGAGGGACCAGTCCCTGGAAAAGGACATCATGCTTGGTAAGGTAGAGGGTCAGCAAAAAAGAGGAAGACCCTCAATGAGATGGACTGACACAGTAGCTGCAACAATGGACTCAAGCATAACAACAATTGAGGATGGTGCAGGACTGGGCAGCATTTTGTTCTATTGTACGTAGGATAACTGAGTCAGAACTGACTTGACAGCACCTAACAACAACAACATGAATAAGAAAAAAATAAAGGCATATACACCAGTTTTTTACGCAAATAGTGTGTGATTTCTGCATGTTTGCCAAACACACCCTCCCCGGCACGGGGTATTTTCTTAAGCCCCACTTTGCCAATTTTTTTTTTTTTTTTTTTTGCATGTTGCTGTTAAAAAAAAAAAAAAAAAATAGCATAGCACACTTACAAAAATGCCTCGATGGGGGAGGGTGAGTTTGGTAAACGAAGTAGAAGGCATGTATCATTTGCATAAAAATATGGTAACTGGAGGTAAAATGGATCAGAGACATTAAATCATCCTACTCAGTGATATTTAATAAGCACAAGCACAAGGATCACAGGAAAGGGCAGAGCTTCCATGGGGCCTGCAAAAATTGAAATAAGTCCTTGGACCCCTTAGACCCCTCCCAGGATCTATGTTGGGTAGAGTTTCCACGGGTCTGTATAAAGACTGATATAAGTCCTAGGACCCATTAAGCCCCTTCCAGGATCTATGTTGGAAATTCTCTCAGGCCTTTAGATCTACAAGTACCACTCAGCATAACCATGCCTGGGGAGAGGTTCTTGCCTTCTTGGGATGCGGAGAAGCTCCTGGCAGGAAGAAAATGATGATGCATCTCCATCCTGAATGTCACATTGCCTCACTCTGGCTCCGTAGTTCACTTGACACCTACTGCCCAGAGATTCTGACCCTTCTCCATACTCTGTGCCTTTAGCTCTCAGGCCACCTTGCTAGCCATGAATTTGTGTTTTCTTTGCTGTCATTAGTTTGCTTTAAAAAAAATTTGGCCACTAGCTCTTCTCTGTCTTCCACTCTCTGAGTTCTGGTTCTCATTTGCCTGCCAATATTTGATCATGCCTCCATACAACAGTTGTCTTAGTGTGGGATCCCGTGAAATCAGAGCCTCAGACAAGAGCAGGGGTGCACGTGGTTTATTGGGAGGTGACCCCCGGAAGCACAAGTGAGGGTGTGGGGAAAAAAAAAAAGTTGCCATCAAGTCAGTTCCAACTCATGGCAACCCCATGTGTGTCAGAGTAGAACTGTGCTCCATCTGGTTTTCAATGGCTGACTTTTCAGAAGTAGATCACCACGCCTTTCTTCCAAAGTGCCACTGGTGGATTCAAACCTCTGACTTTTCAGTTAGCAGCTGAGTGCATTAACCATTACACCACCCCGACACTCCAAAGTTAATAAAGGGTGCAATCATGAGAGGATTGCCACTGTAGATAATGAGTTCAATTTCACAGGGGATCTTCTGATGACCCATGTAGAATGCATGTCAAAGTTGTCTCATTGAATGATGGGAAATCTGGAGTATTCATCCACTAACTCCCATTCCCTATTGTTTGAGGGTGACCACTGGTGGCATTAAATCCTTGGCCATTTCTGGGCTGCGCTCGTGAGGGCTAACAAGGTCCCCACTGTGCTGGAGAAAGCTGTCAGGAAGAGGTAGAGAGACATGCAGATGCCTGAGATGGGAAGCAGTTGGGGTGCACAGGAACTGCCCAGCTCAGCTGGAGGTGAACTCCAAGGTGAGCCTAGGGGATACAGTAGACAACATCAACAGCATCTTCTGCAACAGTAATAATAGCTACCAGGTATAGCTACATGTCAGATACTGGGCTTAACTCTTTATATGCATTATTTCATGTACCTTCACAATAATTCTACGAAACAGGTATGCTCCCCATTTTACAGATGAAGAAAATGAGGCTTAGAGAGGTTAAGTATCTTGCCCAAAGTCACATGAGTGGTGACTGTCACATCCAGGACTAGGACCCAAGCCTGCTTCCAGCCTCTTAAGCACGAGGGTATTCCTCCTTCCTTTTTGTCTGACTCCAGAGGGTCTACCCATTTCTGACTTCTGACACACCTCAGGTTTGTTGAAAGCTTTACCTGCCTTCCTCCCAATTCCACTGCCCATTTTGCATCTGCTTTGCTCCCAAGGAGATGATCTTACCACCTTACCCCAGGGCCATGGAGAGTTCCACAGAGGCCCACAAGGACCTCACTATGTTTGACAAATCCAGGATGCTGTTGCTCACAGAGGCTCTGCAGATGTGTACAATTAGAGGACAGAGCAGGGCTTGCCTGGGAAAACAATTTGCAAAGGATGCCACGAGGGCTTTGTCAAGGAATACCAGCCTCATGTGATCAGTGCCCGGGGAGCGAGGAAAGTAACCATAATGCCTGCTGGCACAACACAAAATCCTCCTCTGACCTCATTTAAGAGGAGGCTTGCAGAAGAACAAAGGGCTAGTGGGCCAGACAACCGGCACGATCTCGGCTTGGCTGGTTAGGGTAATTCCAGGACAGACAATGATTAAACTGCTTACGGTTTGGGCTTGGAACCACAGAGCCTGAGGCACAGGGAGAAGGCTCACAGAGCCAGGCCCATGTGGGACCTTCATACGGATCCTCCCTGCACTGGGTGCCTCAACTGCCAAGGCATGCCATAGGAGAAGGGAGGGCACGGGTTCAAATCCCTGTCCTGCTATTAACTAGCTGGTGACTTTGCATAGGTTCTTTAACTTCTCTCAACAAGGGCCATTTAGTGTGTGCAGAGGACTGGTGCTGGTCTGCCTAGAAACTTCCATAGCAATTTGACATGGCCATATCACCCACTGCTTTCAAACTCTCTGCGGTGAAGGACCAGATTTTTTAATTTCCAATTCCTTGTGGCTAGATCCAAACTGTTCCTGCCTTAGTCCTCAGCTCTCACTGCCAGCTTGACAGCACCTGGACTGGTCTGTTTGCTGCTCAGTGAGATGAGTCCACTGAATTGGTTACCATGGAGCTGTGTCTCACACACATACACACAGACATGCCTGCACACATTCATATGTGTGTGCCCATACACACACACTGTGACTTCTGCAAGGGCTGGCCTTGGTGATCTTTATTCCTATTTCCTCCCTCTCCCTTGACAGCTAGGTCTTTGCCTCTGGAAGGAAACCTCAAAGGTACACCTTGCCTGCACAACCTGCAATAATTCTTCAGTGCTATGCATCCCAGCCACTATCTTTCCTGTGGAAGATAAGTCAATCTTGTCTGGGGCCCTCAACATCAAGAAACTTTAGTATGAGCAACAGCTTAGAAAAATCTACAAACCAGGCTGTGATTAGTAATCTCATAGACTGACAGGTGGTAGACTTCATGGCCCAGATTTGATATCAAAAAGTATTCCATTGAAAAATGAAATCAAACAGCTTCAAGAACAAAGGAGCTGCTTCCTATGCCTTCATATCATTCTTAATTACAAAATAATACAGACATGCAAAAAGTGTACGTAATAATTTACACCCACTCAGGTGCATGCCTGGCAAGGACCCCAACCTCATGGAAGGTGGCAAGGAGTAGCAAGCCTCCAAAGGAGACGACTAAGACTACTTAACAAGCAGGCAGGTGGGCTGGACCCAATTCCAGAGGTGCCTGTAGTGCAATGAATTGTGCCTCCAAAATATGTGTTCAAGTCCTAACCCCTGGCACCTGTGAATGGGACCTTGTTTGGAAATAACGTCTTTACAGGTGTAATTTGTTAAAACCAGGTCATACTGGAGTAGGGAGGGTCTAATCAACATGACTGATGTCCTTATAAAAGGAGAAGAGACCAAGAGAGCACACAGGGAGAATGTCATGTGAAGACAGAGACTGAGATTGCAGTGACTAGGGAACAAGTCAAGGAACAGCAAGTTTGTAGGAAACCACCAGAAGCCGGCCCTCAGGGCCTCCAGAAGGAAACAACCCTGCCAACACCTTGATTTTGGACGTCTAGCCTCTATGAGGGACTAAATTTCTGTTGTTTTAAATCCACCCAGTTTGTGGTTCTTTGTTACTGCAGCCATAGGAAACTAATACAGTGCTGAAACAGATGGGACTCAGTGGGTCTGGGCCAGACAGTTCATTACTCACAGAACAAAAAAAACAGCAGCAACGTCAGCATGGGCCTATAGTTTCCCTGACCCCCAAGTCCCCCTGAAGCCCCCGCAAGGCAATGGCCCATTCAGTATGTGGCACTGCAGCTGAAGAATCCAAGGCCAAGGGCTCAGTAATTTTCTTAATAAGCAGTGAACACTCCAGTCCCTCTTCCCTGAGGAGTGAGTACGTATGTGGTCACACTGTGATCGCCTTGACCTACCTAACTGTCTACATGATCAGCTGCAGAAATGGCTCAGGGTCAGAGGATGGCCAGGTCTTGCAGTTTGGCCTAACACTCAGTAATGACATGCACAGACATTCAGGGCCCACGGGGGACTGGCCACTCCAACAGTGCCTGCCACCCAGCTTGAGAAAGAGATTCTTACAGACACAGCCGAAGGCCCAAGTAGGCCTCTCTCCTGAACCGTATTAAATATTCTCATGTCTGCTTTTGTACTTTTACTACACATACATGTAGCTATTAATAACATCTATTTGAGTTTGTCATGTTTTAAACTTCATTTAAAGAGTATCCTTCTGCAACTTGCTCTTTGCACTCAATATTCTGTTAGGGAAATTCACCTGTGTTGACGTGTGCAGCTATAATTCATTCATTTTTCACAGCCGTGCAAAAGCCTAGAATATGAATATATGACAATTTATTGTGCCTTCTCCTGTCACTGGTCGTTTGGGTTGTGACCATTTGCTTGCTACTACAGATAATCCTACTACAAGCATTCTTGAGCTCATTTCCTTGGGCACATTTGGGAGATTTTCTGTAGAACAGTGGTTTTCAAAGTTTGGTTCCTTGCACCCACATCACCTAGGAATTTATTAGAAATTCAAATTTTTTGGTCCTACCCTAGACCTACTGAGTCAGAAATTCCAGGGGTGGGAGGAGAAGCAATCTGTGCTTGAACAAGCCCTGCGGGTGAGTCTGCAGGTGCTGGAGTTTGAGAACCATTGATCAGTTGAGAGTGGCAATGCTGAGTGGGATGGTATGTGCTTCTTCAACTCAACCACAATTTCCCAAACTGCTCTCCAAATCGGTCGTGCCAATTTACAGTCCCACCAGCAGTGCATGAGAACTTGAATCTCCATGTCCTTGTCAAACCTTGATATTGTCAGGCTTTTGTACGGTGATTTTCAGGGACTATGAAAGAAGTTACTTTTTTTAGTGCTTAGCACAAACCACCAAACCCATTGCTGTCAAGTCGATTCCAACTCATAGCGACCCTGTAGGACAGAGTAGAACTGCCCCATAGGATTTCCAAGGAGCAGCTGGTAGATTCAAACTGCGACCTTCTGATTAGCAGCCTGAGCTCTTAACTACTGTGCGCTTGGCACAGTGTCTGTAAAGAGGCAGGGAGGGGTGGTGACTAAGAGCAGGAACTTGGGAACCATCTGCCCAAGGCTGAATCCCAGCTCAGCCATCCGCTAGCTGTGGGCCTGTGGCAAGTTACACGACTAACTTCCCTGTGTTCCCTTTCCCTGGGTGCGCATGAGCATAATGCTGGTACCTATCTTAAGGGGGTTTCTTAGTTATCTGGTGCTGCTATAACAGAAATACCACAAATAATATAGATGGCTTTAACAAACAGAAATTTATTTTCTCACAATTTAGGGGGCTAGAAGTCCAAACTCAGAGGGCTGGCTCTAGTGGAAGGCTTTCCGCCGGCTCTGGAGGAAGGTCCCTGTCTCTTCAGCTGCTGCTTCCTGGTTCCTTGGAGATGTCTCTGTGCCTTGGCATCTATTTTACCCCATCTCTCTCTCTGCTTGCTTATTTAATCTCATTTTGTATCTCAAAAGAGACTGACTCAAGATACACCCTACACTAATCCTGCCTCGTTAACGTAACAAAGACAATCCATTCCCAAACGGGATTATAGCCACAGGCATAGAATTTAGGATTTACAACACATAATTTGGGGGGACATAATTTAATCCATAACAAGAGGCTACGAGGATTAAGTGAAAAAATTCAGGTGAAAGATTAAACAGTGCTTAGCAGCTATACAGGGAGCCCTAGTGGCGCAATGGTTAAGAGCTCAGGCTGCTAACCAAAAGGTCAGCAGTTCAAATCCACCAGCGGCTCCTTGGGAACCCTATGTGGCAGCTCTACTCTGTCCTACAGGGTGGCTATGAATAGGAATGGACTTGATGGCAACGAGTTTGGTTTGGTTTGGTTTGGTTTGGTTTGGTTTGGTTTTAGCTACCAGTGGTTCTGCAGCAGAAAGATGTGGCAGTCTCTTCCATAGAGATTTACAGCCTCGGAAACGCTATGGGGTTGCTATGAGTCAGAATTCAACTCGATGGTAGTGGGTTTGGTTTTTGGTAGCACACAATCAGTGTTAGCTATCAGTCTGATCAGTCTAGATAACAGAGCTCAGTAAGGCCTGTGTGTTCACCAACGTAGGGGAGACATGCTGTGGCATGAGAATCTCAGTGGGTCAGTGGGGATCGGGCTTCAGCTGGTGACTCAGAGGTCCAGGCTGTTTCCATCTTGTGGCTCCCCCGCCCCCGGCAACACGAGGCCTCCCAGTCACCACAGCAGGGGAAGAGAGCAAGTGTGGAGAACTCTCACTCACTTCTGAGGAATCCATCACTTCTACTCACAGACTATTGGCCAGAACCAGTTACACAGCCCAAACTAACTGTAAGAGAGGCTGGGAATAGAATGTTCTATGTGTCCAGTTAAAGGCAACAGAGTGGAGAACACAGAATTGCTCTACCAAGTCTCCACAGATTCATTCATCAGATGATCAAACAATTCCTAAGAACCGCAAGTCCTACATTCCCCCAAGTCCTGCAGGGTGACCAGAGCAAAGCTAGAAGAAGGAGGTGTGGTTTTCAGTTGGGCTGAGAGCAGCAGTTTGTTCTGAACGCAGCGTCCAGGGATCTGGCTAACTTCATTATCGTGTTATCACTCCACAATATGTCAGCAAATTCTTGAGCAAACACTATTAAAGAAATAGAAATACCACATTTTATCACTCCTCTTACACAACCTGGGATGATAGCCCAGCTAATCCGAATTGGCCCTCAAGAAAGCCGGGATATGGCGGGCAGGGAGGGGCTGGGAGGAGGGCAGCCTCCCGGGCAGTTATCAGGCTACTGTCATCTGCCTCCCTGTGGGCCAGCCCAGGGAGGAAGACTCAGCCTGAAGGCCAGGCTGGTTGATGGTTTCCTCTAGGGCCCTGAAGCTGATCAGAAATAGGTGCTCCTGGGAGCCAAGTCTGCTCCTATGCCCTCTGCTGACCCCATGCCAATTCCCAGAATGCTCACATCCAGGCTGCCCCTGCAACTAATGGGCCTCCAGCCCTGCCTCCTTCTTCCCACCTCCCTCCCTCTCTGTCTGTCTCTCCAGCCTGAAGGACTCAGCTCAATTGTCCCTGCCCAAGGAAGCCATACCCACTGTGCCTACGGGGAGTGGCTTTCCCTCCTCTGAGACCCTGCGGCCCCTTTCCTCTCTCTCTCTGCTGGCCATGGGCAAGCATGTGTTCCCTGAGGGGCAACTCTTGGTCCAGGTTTTATCTGTAGCCCCCATCAGCTACCTACCGTGGGCCAGGCACTGTGCCAAGCCCTGAGTTCTAGGAATTCACTGGAACCTGGTGTGCTAGATTGCAGGAATGGCCCCAAGTCTTTGCCCCCAGCCCTATATCCATATCCTTTGCCGTATGTGTTTATAGCTCTTCCCATGAAGAGGTGGAGTCTATTTCCTTGCCCCTGGACCCAGGGTTCAGTCATGTGTCTACCAGCAAACACAATGCATGCAGAGCTTGAAAAAGCACTTATGCAACTGGGCTCACTCTCTTGTGCCCCTGCCATTGAGCAGGAGTCACCACCTGGGCCAGCCCATTGGCCCCAGGAGGGGATGAGAGTTGTATGGAATGGAGCCATCCTAGCCAGGCTCCCCAGTGGAGCCCAACCTAAATCAACCTAGGATCAATGCTTATTGTTTTAAGCTACTGAGTTTTGGGTAGTTTGTCACAAGGCATTTTTTGTAGACAAAGCTAACTGATACACTGTGCAACCACCCTGAGAAGTAGGGATTATTATCTCCACATACAAGACAAAAAAAACAGAGCCTAGAGAGTGTCATGGATTGAACTGTGTCCCCCAAAAATATGTGTCAACTTGGTTAGGCCATGATTCCCAGTATTGTATAGCTATCCTCCATTTTGTGATTGTAATTTTATGTTAAAGAGGATTGTAACACTCTTACTAAGGTCACATCCCTGATCCAATGTAAAGGGAATTTCCCTGGGGTGTGGCCTGTACCACCTTTTATCTTTCAAGAGATAAAAGGAAAGGGAAGCAGCAGAGAGTGGGGGACCTCATACTACCAAGAAAGCAGGACTGTGAGCAGAGCACATCCTCTGGACCCGGGCCCTGTGCCTGAGAAGCTCCTTGACCAGGGGAAGATTGATGACAAGGACCTTCCTCCAGAACTGACAGAGAGAGAAAGCCTTCCCCTGGAGCTGATACACTGAATTTGGACTTACAGCCTCCTAGACTGTGAGAGAATAAATTTCTCTTTGTTAAAGCCATCCGCTTGTGGTATTTCTGTTACAGCAGCACTAGGTGACTAAGACAGAGAGGTAAAGCGACTTGCCCAGGTCATAAGTGACATCCTTATAAAAGAGGAGAAGAGAGACAGAGAGACACTGAGGAAGGACAGCCATGTGAAGACAGAGACATCTCTAAGCCAAGGAACAACTGGGGCCACCTGAAGCTGGGAGAGAGGCATGGAACAGATTCTCTCTCAGAGACCTCAGAAGGAATCAACATAGGCAATACCCTGGTTTAGAACTTTTGGCCTGCAGAACTGGGAGAGAATAAATTTCTGTTGTTTTAAGCTGTCCAGTTTGTGGTACCTTGTTATGGCAGCCCCAGGAGAGTAAAACAGGGGCTAGGGGCTCAGTCATACAGGGCCTTTGAGGTCAGGGTAGGGAATTCTACCTCACAACAATAGAAGACACTGCTGGGTTTTGATCTGGGAAGTGGCACCATCTGACTTGTAGACTGACGCTATGCCCTTTCCGGGAGGAGGAGTATTGCAGGGGCTGACTGTGCTTTCATCATCTCACTGAGTCCAAACCAGTCTGTGAGGTAGTGTTATATCCCCATCTTACAGATAAGAAAACTGAGGCCCAAGTCCACACAGACAGATGTAATGAGATGTGCCCAAGTCCACACAGAGCAGGGATTTCAATACTGGTCTGCCTAATGCCAGGTATAACCACCATAGCAGAAGGCAGACCCCACCCGCCACACCCATTTATCTGCTCACTGAAAGTGTCGCATGTGCTCCTACACATCTCAGCCTACAAGGATCTCCTAGACAAGTACGGGAGAAAGACATCAACAGAAAATCACAAAGACAGATAACCCAACTTAAAAATGGTCAGATAGACTTCTCCAGAGAAGATATACAAATGGCCAATAGGCAAATGGAAAGATGCTCAACACCATTAGTCATTAGGGAAATGCAAATCAAAACCACAATGAGATACCACTTCATACCCACTACAAAAAACCTGTTGCCATCTAATTGATTCTGACATGTAGTGACCCTACAGCTCAGGGTAGAACTCCCCCCATAGGATTTCCAAGTGCAGTGCAAGGGATTGTTTTTGTGCGGTCTTTCTCGTCATGGTCTTATAACTCCTACCCAAGTGATTGGGTGGGACTGTGCAAATAAAGTAATTGTGGCCTGCCACAAGGGGATTGGTCAGTTTTGCCATCCCGCTTGGTTTAAAATGAGCCATCCCAGAGGTGGGAAGAGAGGATCTCATCAGCACCAAGGAAGAAGATTCAGGAGCACAGCACACCCTTTGGACCTGCGATCCCTGCACTGAGACCCTCCTAGACCCAAGAGACAGAAAGGGAACTGCAACACAAAAGACAGCAAGAAACAGTGGCAGAGAAACCGCAGTGGCAGTAGAACAAGAAGACTGGCAGGAGACCAGCAGGAGACAGCATGGTGGCCTTCCCAGGCCACGGGGAAGAGAGCTGAGCATCTTGGGGCAAGAGGCTTGCTGGCAGAGTAGGGTGCCTCTGGGCACTTATTGGCAGCGTTAAAAGAGATTGTAACATTTGCTCGAGCAGGGCAGAGTCTGAGGGGCCAGAGAGACTCATGCCTGTGGGCGTGGCTGAGAAGAGACTATCCTGATGGAAAAACTGTATCCTGAGTGTTCCTCAACCTGAATTGTAACCTGTTACTCCCCTAACAAACCTCATAATCATGAGTGTTGTCTGTGAGTTCTATGTGGACATTGTAATGAATTACTGAACTCAGCAGAGAAGTAGAGAGTGCTATGGGAGGGATGGTTGGTGTCAAAACTGGTAAAGATGACAGAGAGGGGAGGCATATCTGGTCTCCATCTCTTAGGAATCAGCCTTGGGCTGTTGAGCTTGATTCTCCTTCCCCCTCATGAAGTTAGAGGATGTCAGACACCATTTTTGCAGTTGGTGTCAGAAGTGGAATTTGTTGCAATGGCTCCAGACTCAAAGAAGCACGGGACCTAGGAAGAGAAAGAACGAAGGGGCTTGGGAAGTGAAACTTTTGATTCTTGGGTGGTTACTTTGGTTGTTGCTATCTGTAATGACTGAAATGAAAGTAAGAGATGTTATGCTTTAGCTGTAAGAGATGTTATGCTTTAGCTGAGGGGAGAAAAGCCAAATCTGGAGTGGCTTGGAACAAGGGCCAATCCGATTAAATGTGATGACTGATAGCAGGACAGGGTCTACTGGTTCCACCTAGGAAGAGGCCCAAGGCCATATGCATATGAATGGGAAGATAGTCAAGGACTAGAGAAGATGAAACTGGAATGTTTTAGAAAGGGTTATTGTTTAGGATTATGTGTTTATTTGAATGTATTATGGATATTGAATGTTTCTTCTACCTAGTGTTGTAAAACACACCTAAATGTATCATAGAAATGAACATCGGGTATTACAGATTACCAAGAACATGTAACTCTGCCTTCAGCCAATCCTTGAGTGGATATCCTAAAAGGGGAACTAGAATTTGCCTGAAAGAAACATAGGCTGCTGGTTTGAATGAAGTAGCCCTGTGCATAACCTGAGCTCCACTGGAACCCTTCGGGAGTTAGTAAATTTGCATTTGAAAAGACATACAGAACCACCTAGAACTGCTGAGAGAACAGGAGATTTGCATTTGACAGAAGGACCTGCAGAAAAAAAAGTGACTGTTTTGCTTTTTGAATTTCAAGCAAACGGTTTGCTGTTGGACGCATTGGGGCAGGAAGAGTCAGTGCCCATTAGTACCCCCTTCCAGGACCGGAAGTTAAAGGGAGCCAGTGAGTAGACAGCTTGGTATGCTCGCTTATGGTGACCACCTGGGTTCACTCAATGGGTGGAAGTGGGGGAAGTGCAGCAATGAAGAGATGGGCTGAGTTAGGACTTGTGCCATTGGCATCCGTTGACCTAGGCTATGGGGCTAGGGATGACAGAGAGAGAGAAAGAGGAGGGGCTGGCTGGTCAGAAGGGCAGGGAGTTGTGTAGACTCCTCAGTTTATAGGCGAAGCCTGTTGGCCTAGCCCAAGGAGACTAGGGATGAGACAGAGAAGGGCCTGTCTGGTCTAAAGTGCTGGGAGGTGTGTGTGAACTCTCAAGCCTAAGGATGGTACCCATTGTGACCTCGTTTGGATGGCTAGGGATGAGCTGACCAGAACCCAACTGAATGAAGAGAAAGATGTTTGACACTGGTGTAGACTGCTGCAATTTGATGGCTTGCTCTGGACCGGACTTTGTTTATGGATGCAGATGCTCAAAGTTCCAACCAGAATGGAAGATTCTTCAAGACCAAGGAACAGGCTTGTCTCCTCAGAGTACTGGTTTGATAGGGACAGGCAATTTAAACAATGGCTATCTAAAATGGGGGGAGATAAAGGCAGGAAGTAGCTGGCTTACACACTTTTGTGGGTGTGCTTACAGTCAAAATGAAGGGGACAAGGAAGGAACCCCGCTAAATAGATACCTCTTTTCCTGATGAGTGTGGGGAAGAGAGGGTGGGGGGAGAGGCTGATAAGATTATATGATTGTGAATGTAAAAACTGTAACAGTAGAAGCTGTAAGTGTGAAAGACTGGACTAAGGGGGATGCACTGCTGGACTGGATTACAGTGGCCAAACCTAAAGTTCCTTAAAGGTTTTCTATGCTGATACCTTGTGAGGTTCAGAGCAAGGGAATAATCTTCTCAGTTAAATTTTATCAAAAACCAGGAAGGCTGAAGCTGAGATGACTCTTGAAGAACCAGATTAGATGGACACCTGTAGCAGACTTGAATGGCTGGTACCTGAGTAATCTTACCCTTAGGACTCTTTGCCCTATAGAAGGACTCATTGTTAATGAGTATTTTGGACGGTAAAATGATTGGGAGGGGAAAGTTATCCTCCAGGTAGAAAGAACCATGGCTAGAAAAGCTAGGGGATGGCCTGCGGTGCAGCGGATCGCTTTTGTGTGGCCTCTTTCACCATGGTCTTGTCGTTCACATCCAGTGATTGGGTGGGACTGTGCAAATAAGGTAATTGTGGCCCACCAAGGGGATTGGTCCATTTTGCCATCCCACTAGGCTTAAAATGAGCCACCCTAGAGGTGGGAAAAGAAGAATTCATAATTGGCTATTGATCTTGATTCTTCTTACCCCTGGTGGAGTTAGAGGAGGTCAGATGCCTCCACCATGCCATTTTTATACCAAGGCTTCCATTGCCTTTTACAGAGGCAGACGGCCACATCTATCTCCCAGAGTGGCTGGTGGATTTGAACAGTCGACCTTTCAGTTGGCAGCAAGTGCTTACTGACTGCACCACCAGGGCTCCTTTCATATACACTAAAAAAAAAAAAAAAAACCCACCGCCATCGAGATCATTCCAACTCATGACGATCCTATAGGACAGAGTAGAACTGCCCCATGGGGTTTCCAAGGCTGTAAATCTCTAAGAAGCAGACTGCCACATCTTACTCCCAAGGAGGGGCTGGTAGGTTCGAACTGCCAACCTTTCAGTAGGCAGCCAAGCGCTTTAACCACTGTGCCACCAGGGCTCCTTTATACCCACTTCATACCCACTAAAACCAAAAAACTAAACCCATTGCCATCAAGCTGATTCGGACTTACAGTGACCCTATAGGACAGGGTAGAACTGCCCCATAGAGTTTCCAAGGTGGCTGGTAGATTTGAACTGTTGGCCTTTTGAGGTTAGCAGCCACGCTCTCAACCACTGTGCCACCAGGGCTCCTCGTACCCAGTAGCCCAAAGCCCAAGCCCATTGCTGTCGAGTCGATTCCGACTCATAGCAACCCTATAGGACAGAGTAGAACTGCCCCATAGGGTTTCCAAGGAGCACCTGGTGGATTTGAACTGCTGACCTTTTGGTTAGCAGCCATAGCTCTTAACCACTATGCCACCAGGTTTTCCTCATATCCACTAGGAGGGCTATAATCAAAAGACAGACAATAACAAGTGTTGGTGAGGATGTGAAGAAACTGGAACCCTCCTCACAAAGTTAAACATATGATCCAGCTGTTATGGATTGAATTGTGTCACCCAGAAATGTGTGTCGACTAGGCTAGGCCATGATTCCCAGTATTCTGTGATTGCCCACTGTTCCGGTCATGTGATGTGATTTTCCTATGTGTTGTAAATCCTAGTTCTATGATGTTAATGAGGCAGGATTAGAGGCAGTTATGTTAATGAGGCAGGACTCAATCTACAAGATTAGTCTCTATCTTGAGCCAATCTCTTTTGAGACATAAAAGAGAGAAGTGAGCAGAGAGATGAGACGGGGGACCTCATGACACCACAAATGAAGAACCAGGAGGAGAGCTCGGGGTCTCTGTGCTGAGAAGCTCCTAGACGAGGGGAAGATTGATGACAAGGCCCTTCCCCCAGAGCAGAGAGACAAAGCCTTTCCTTGGAGCTAGTACCCTGAATTCAGGCTTCTAGCCTCCTAGACCGTAAAAGAATAAAATTCTCTTTGTTAAAGCCATCCACTTGGGGTATTTCTGTTACAGCAGCACTGGGTAACTAAGACACCAGCAATTTCACTCGTAGGTATGCATCCAAGAGAAATGACAGCACATTTCTACACAAAAAACTTGTACACAGTTGTTCATTGCAGCACTATTTGTAATAGCTAAAGGGAGGACAACCCAAACGTCCATCAACTGATGCACGGATACACAAAATGTGGTCTACCCATACAATGGAATATTATTCAGCCATAAAGAGAAATGAACTCCTGATACATGCTACCACATAGATGAACCCAGAAAATGTGATGCTAAGTGAAAGAATCCAGGCACAAAAGATCACATATTATGCGATTCCACTTACATGACACGTTCAGAATAGGCAAATCTATAGAGACAGAAAGTAGATTAGTAATTGTCTAGAGTTGGGGGGCGAATGGGTAGTGACTGTCAATGGGTGTGGGATTTCTTTTAGAGACGATGAAGGTTTTAAAATTAATTATGGTGATGGTTGGACAACACTGTGAGTATATTAAAAACACTGAATTGTATACTTTAAATATAGAACAATATATTTATTATATTTATATCTTTACAAGTGAATGAATACATGTAAATACATATTTATAATCTAATCTATAAATATGTTTTCTTTGTATAATATGCACGAAGGTATGCAGGTCAAAGGGTATCTCTCTCACCCCACTCCCCAAGTCAGAGCAGGTGGGAGAAACCCTCCAAGGCGCAAGGACAACCATGGAGAGAACGGAAAGTGACAGGGACGATTTCCTCTCAACTTCAGAATGGGGGCATCTGAGTAGGGCCCGGTGCTACTGGGGGTCGGCCCTGGTTCTCCCACCCTACCCCCACCTCTGCCTGGAAAAAAATTCCTGGACAGGATCCATCTCTAACTCACTTGCTGTGTCTGAGCCTCAGACGCTGCTGTTTAGACAGCCTGTTTCGGTGGGTGGTCAGGCCGGGAGCCCCGCACAGCAGAGTTTACAGAAGGTCCTGGCACAAATGAACTGTTGACGACCAATTGGAAGGCTCAGTGAAATCACAACACGTAAAATATGAAAAGGGGGCCCTTTGGGGGGATGAAGGAGAAAAAAGGAAAGAAAGGCCTGTTTGGGAGGAATTCCAGCAACGACAATCAGGCGACTTCACAGAAGTCTCCCCATCAAACACACATACCCGCCA
Organism: Dugong dugon; assembly: GCA_030035585.1. Lineage (NCBI taxonomy): Eukaryota > Metazoa > Chordata > Mammalia > Sirenia > Dugongidae > Dugong > Dugong dugon. The sequence goes on from CM057478.1 coordinate 33,445,837, forward strand.
CAGAAACGGGCCCCCCTTCCATCCCTGCCAGCACACATGGCCTTTTTTTTTTTTTTTAAATTTCATAGATTTAAATAGTTTTTCTGCATCAGATACAAGAAACAGACCGGTGTTTTCTCATCCCCTGCTATGCGGCAGGCTAATATTTGGCCATTTATGCTCCACTGGAGACCATTTCTGGGAGAGAAGGGCCCTTCCCAGGTTGGTGGCCCCTTGCCCACCCTGACCACCCATAGCCACCCTGGCTGACAGCGCTTGGCCGAGGTCTGAGTGGGAGGGGCCATGTCTCCCCTGGTTGGGGCACAAAGGCTTGGCGAGTGTGGGCATTGGTTCTTGGCCCACCAAATCAATAAATACGCCCTGCAGCACTGGTGTGGAAAGAAAGCTGTGGGAACGAATGCCCTTTTTGTGAGTTTGAGTGTTAATGAGCACTTAGGATGGTCCAAGTCAGAAGAACCCAGGGCCACCACACAGTTTATATCCTAGAATTTTGCCACACTAGTTTCAGATTCCTTTTGTTTTAACAAAGAAAATCTTACAGTGGATTTGAAGGCCTGGGTATTTTCCTCCCCAGTGCCTTTCCTCCTCAGAAGACACCACTAACATGAAGAGCATAGCTCTTGTATTCCCAGGAGTGCGTGTGTGCGAGCGTGTGTTTTACAACTACCCCTCATATGTATCCACGAACAACCTACAGCATTATGTTGCATTTCTAAAAATTCAAAAAATTATCAGATTGACATTTCCTTTAGAAACACCTGTTTGCTCCAAAGCTTGTTTTTGGAGTTTGTGGATATGGATACAAAGTACTCTATTGCATATATCCACATATGTGGATACACAGTATTCTACCGCTCATGGCCACAGATATAGATACAAAGTATTCTACTACTTGTGTCCATGGGCATGGGTACAAAGTATTCTATTGAACATGAAACTATTACCGTTTCACCTTACCTGAATAGATACAGTGAATATAGTACATCTGCTGCTACATACAGCGGGGTAGTTGGCAGTTTCGACCATTACATTGTTGCAGTAAACAGTCTCCCACACACGCATCAGTGTGTATAAACTGTGCATTTCTGAGACCTTCTCCAGGAAATGGAGTCAGTGGGTTGTGGGGAAGCTCAGCCTCAAGTTCAGTAAAACTTTCAAATTGCCACAAGAGAGTGCTCTGATGAAATTTGGTGTTGTCACATTTCTAAATGTGTCAGTGTGATGGGCCTAAAAATTCATCTCAATGTTGTTTAAATGATCATGTCCCTAGGGATTGGTGAGAATACCCACCTTTCCAGAGATGTATGATTTTGGTTTTATCTTCTCTGAACTGCTTGTGCATATCCTTGCTTACTTTTCTGTTAGGTTGCCTTTTATTATTGATTTGGTTGAAAGTATTTTTACCAACTTGGATAATTACAATAATGACAAGCCCTAGTCCCTACAATGTGTTAAATGATGCTTGAAGCACATTACCAACATCATCTAATAGAAACCTCGCAACAATCACAGATAGGGAAAAGATGCATGAAGTGATGTGCCCCTGGCCCACACAAGGCAAAGCTATGATTTAAGCTGAGGCTGCCTGCATCTGGAGCCTCTGCTTTTGATCACTCTGATGTAAGGACAGGCCAGGGGCAGTCATATAAACTGAAAATACCTTCTTCCAGCCTGTGACTCCCCCAACTCCCATTTTGTTAATGGTGTATTTGCTTAACAGAATTTGGTTTTTTAATTTTAATATGGTAAAATTTATCAGACTGCTTTATGGTTTGTGATGTTTGTGTCTCATTTAAGAAAGCCTTCCCTACACCAATTTCATGAGATATTCTCCTATACTTTCCTCTTAGAGTTATCATATTTTGACCTCTCCATTTAGATACACATTTAGACAGACATCTAAGTTTATTTTATTAGATATACATCTAATTTTACTTTGCAGGTCATTAATTGATTATGGCTTGAGAAGTACAGTTGACTAAGACTTTCCACCTAAGGGCCCCATGGTGATGGGGTAGAGCTGAAACAGTCATTACAGGATGTTTTAGTCACAGTGATTCCCTGCCTGGCTTACTTTAGAGTCACCCGTGGAGCTGTTAAGACACCCAATGCCTGACCCACCTCAGACACTTGGAGCAGAACCTGGGGTGCATTCTGGGTGTCAGTACATTGTAGAGCTCCATTGCAAACAACAACCTGGTGTCCACTCTTGTACACATCTCTCCCACTCATTCAATCACACTCACACACACAGGGCCTTTCTTATCTGTGTCTCATACAGATAGGGTTATATTACATACATTTACATAATAGGGGGTGTCATGGTTTGAATTATGTCCCCCCAAAAAATGTGTGTATCAATTTGGCTAGGCCATGATTCCTGGCATTGTGTGATTTTCCGGTATGTTGTAAACCTGCCTTTATGATGTTAATGAGGGAGGATGGGTGGCAGTTTTGTTAGGAAGGCAGGACCTGATCTACAAGACTGGATTGTGACCTGAGGCAATCTCTTGAGATATAAAAGACAAAAGTGAGCAGAGAGACAGGGGGACCTCATACCATCAAGAAAGCAGTGCCAGGAGCAGAGCGCACCCTTTGGACCCGGGTCCCTGCATGGAGAAGCTCCTAGTCTGGGGGAACACTGATGAGAAGGCCGAGAGAGAGAAAGCCTTTCCCTGGAGCTGACAACCTGAATTTAGACTTTTAGCCTACCTTAACTGTGAGGAAATAAACTTCTCTTCATTAAAACTATCCACTTGTGGTGTTTCTGTTATAGCAGCGCTAGATGACTAAGACAGAGGGTTATATTATATACGTTTCTCAGCACCATGCTTCTCTTAAGAGTATACGGAAATTCCTTCCAGTCACATGGTACAGATCTCATTTTTAATAGCACCAATCAGAGTTAACGTTTCTTTCTGAGACTGTCCTTTGTACCAAGCAGTTTTTGAGAAGCCTTACTTGTATTGTCTCATCAGTCCTTACAGCAGCCCTATGAATGGGGACAACTAGCATTCCCACCTAAGTGTGGAGGGCTTCAGTCACTTGCCTACAGGCACAGAGCTAATAGTGACAGAGCATGGAAGGTGGCACGCAGCCTGTGGAGACCCTGCAGGGACCTTGACCACCCTCTGTCCCTCCCGCTGATGTCCTGCTGGACCACCACCAGCAGAACCCAGTCAGAGCCTGGGCAGAGCAAGCTGGTGATGTAGTTGGAAGAGGTCAGCTTCCTGGGCTGCAGCAGGTGGGAGAAGGGTAGACAGTGGCTCTGGGAAGCAGGTGAGAGACTCCATCTTGGGAGGTGGAAGGAGGAGACATGGGATAGGGAGGGCTGTCTGGAAACCTTGGTCTGGCTGGAGCCAGCCTGGGCAGGGACTGAATTCCAGGGTGGTGATAGGAATAGAGAAGAGGTGATGTACACGGACGCCCACTGCAGAGAAAATGAAGGACCCACAGGGCTTGGTGCCAGCACCTCCTTGTACCTCACATGCAAAGACATCACCAGGGGGTGGTCTAGGTTTCTGGGGGATCTGTCTCTGTCCACAGAAACCCTCTGTGAGATCAGCTCCTCCTCTGTCTCTCCGTTAGGGCCCCTCCCAGATTTGTTCTGTATAAGAGGAGTCAGGGATTTGCTGGAGGGTCTGTACCTGGAGGTCAGGGCGGTGGTGGATAGGCCCAGTGGGGATCTGCAAGGGACCTCCATGGGTGCCAGCTCCAGCTGCCCACTGTGCTGGCTCTGGTGGCCTTCTCCAGAGATGGTGGGAGAAAAGAGAAGAGAGCCAGGGCCCAGGTGGGAGGGCACAGTCAAGAGAGCCAAGGAGGTTGCTGAGGTCAGCGCAAAGCAAGAGCTTGGACTTGGTCCCTATCAGTCCTGGGCAAGGCACCGCCCCCTTGGGCCTCACCCCTCGCCTGCCACAGAAGCAGGATATAGTGCTCTCTAAGGACACACCCAGCTGAGGGTGCCTGTGCTTGCCTCCCCTCACGCCCATGAGTGCAAGTTCTAAGCTCAAGTTCACATCCTGACTGCACAATGTCCTAGCCTCCAGTCTCAGTTTCTCCAAAATGGGACAATAAAGTGCCTACCTCCTACGTTAGCAGGGGGCTTACATGGGATAGTGCATGCAAGGCATGGGGAGGCTCAATGAATGCTGGCTTTTACCCTTGCCACTGAGTCACCAAAGAAAAACCTTAGCAGCTATCCAAGTCAAAGTGGAGGAGGAGGAAGAGATAGTAAAGGAAGTGAAGAAGCAGGAGGAGGAAGAAGAGGAAGATGATAAAAAGGTAAAGGAGGAGAAAAAAGAAGAGAAGGAGGAGGTGGAGGAGAAATTGGAGCCGGAAGAGGAGGGAGATGAAGAAGAGGCAGAGGAGGAGGAGGAGGTAGAGGAAGAGGAGGAAGGGAGATGGGATGGCACCGGGAGGAGGAGGAGGAGGTAGAGGAAGAGGAGGAAGGGAGATGGGATGGCACCGGGGGGAGGAGGAGGAGGTAGAGGAAGAGGAGGAAGGGAGATGGGATGGCACCGGGAGGAGGAGGAGGAGGTAGAGGAAGAGGAGGAAGGGAGATGGGATGGCACCGGGAGGAGGAGGAGGAGGTAGAGGAAGAGGAGGAAGGGAGATGGGATGGCACCGGGGGGAGGAGGAGGAGGTAGAGGAAGAGGAGGAAGGGAGATGGGATGGCACCGGGAGGAGGAGGAGGAGGTAGAGGAAGAGGAGGAAGGGAGATGGGATGGCACCGGGGGGAGGAGGAGGAGGTAGAGGAAGAGGAGGAAGGGAGATGGGATGGCACCGGGGGGAGGAGGAGGAGGAGGTAGAGGAAGAGGAGGAAGGGAGATGGGATGGCACCGGGGGGAGGAGGAGGAGGTAGAGGAAGAGGAGGAAGGGAGATGGGATGGCACCGGGGGGAGGAGGAGGAGGTAGAGGAAGAGGAGGAAGGGAGATGGGATGGCACCGGGGGGAGGAGGAGGAGGAGGTAGAGGAAGAGGAGGAAGGGAGATGGGATGGCACCGGGGGGAGGAGGAGGAGGTAGAGGAAGAGGAGGAAACAAAGAAGTCAGTCTGAGCACTGTGAGAACATGGCCCTAAGCTCTCCAGTCTTCATTTAAATCCAGGCTGTAATTACACATATGGGGCTGGCAAAGACAAATATGAACCCCCAAGAGGGTCGTGACCTCAGAATATGCTTTTAAATACACAAAGGAAATTCCCAATTTGATGCTGCTAGATGGGCAATGTTTTTATTCTCTCCCCTCACTAAAATCTGGTTCATGACCTTCAGCAAAAAAGCATGCTACCTTGACACTTTGCTTTTAACGTTTGAAAAGGGTCCCAGGCCAGTATTTGCTGTTATGGGTGAGATGCACGCGGGTGTGAAGGCTGTCCTGCCAGCCATAAATCACACTGGGCCACACCAAGCCAGATGAAGCCAGATGCACCTTCTGTTTAGACAAGAACTGCAGAGCAAGGGAAAGAGTGAGATCGAGGAGAAAAAGCTATGTGTATAGGCAGCTTCCGATATGAAAAATAAGGGTGTTGTTTTTATTTTTCTATCAAAAAACATACGCCAAGTTAAACGTCTAACAAGAACAAAGCTAACCCGGGCCACAACACCTGGTGGTTAGTTTCCTAGACAACACAACTGCACTTGACCATAATGTAGCTAAGTTATTTGCCTAATCAGATCACATTATTTGTACTCCTTTAATCAACAAAATAATTTTTTAATTTCGACCATTTTTATGGAGTTTTTCCCCAAAATGAACTGCACATTTCTCTGAGGTTTGAAACATATTTTGGATTTTTTCTGGATGTCTAAGGGCCACTGCTGTGAGCTGGATCAGCGAGCTGGCTGCAGCTCTTAGGCTCATCCATTCATTTCACAATCAGCACCGACTGTGTGCCTGCCCTGCTGTGGGTGTTGGGGACTCACTGGTGAACAAAACCAGACAGAGATCCCTGCCCACAAGGACGGGCGGCAAAGAGTAAGCAGGGAAGAAACACATATCCTAAAGTGCCAGTGTTAGAAGGGGAAAAGCCCTATGGAGACAAGAAAGACAGCAGATGCTGACAGACCGTGAGGATGTTTGCCTCTGTACTAAATTGTCCTGGCTGGCTATTTCTTTGATCATTGTACTGATCCTTTTTTATAGTTTTTTTCTTTCTCCTGTTTGTTGTCATTCTTAAAAAGAGGAATTTCTGAACAACCAAAAGAGATGGCACAACGTCCAGGCTACTAAAGTCCATTAGTTTACCCACAGGTCCTCACTCATAGCCTATTTACTTTTACCTTGCACACAACACTAACACATTCAGTTATCTGGTCTCCAATCTCACAGTAGATCAGAAGCAGAAAAGTACAAGGACTGCCAGAGGTGAGGATATAGTCAGCATTAAACAACAGGAGTTGGTTTTTAACTCATTGTGATGGCTCCGAAGCTTTTTCAATTTACTTTTAGATACTTGGCTAAATTCTGGAGGTGATTTCCTGGATATTAGGGTATCTGTATATCTCTGCTTTGTTCTGACTTAGATGGGTTGTGCTGGACTGACCCAGGCACCTGTATCAGTGGTAGTGATGGGTGAATGCTCTCATGGTTGTCGAGAATCTGTCCTGTCCTGCTCCTGCTTTGTTCCACAGGCTGCCCAGGCCTCAGCACCAAGGGGACAGGGCAGCCCTGTGACAACACATCCTGAGGCCCTACTGAGTGCTGGGTACTACAGCTGGCCATTCAGCTACAACTCCAGGGGACTGATTTTCATTCTTATGGGCTCTGGGAGGAGTCCCTCACACCCTGCCTGGAGCAGTGCAGGTGGGCACAGAGGCCAATCTGGGCTCCAGCTCCCCATCACTGTATGACCTTGGGCAAGCTACTTGACCTCAGTGTTCTCATCTCTAAAGTGAGGATAAAAATAGCCTTGACTTAATAGGATTGCTGAGAGAATTGAATGAGTTAATCTTTGTAAAACACTTAAAACAGTGCCTGGGGTGTAGAAAGTGCTCAATAATCATAACCTGTTGTTATTATTATTCAGCTTGGGAGATTCAGGAATCAGGAATTGATTGGGAGTGCTGATAACCTAGCACATACTTGGCATATCTTCCCACACTCAATAACTGTACAGTGAATGAATCTTCAATGAGTCTCACTCTCTGCTGCACATTAGCATCATCCAGCAAGCTTTAAAAGATCCTAGTGCCCTCCCCCAACATGCCAATTAAATCAGAATCTCTGGGGGTGGCACCCACAGAGCAGTGGACTGTGAAGTTCCCCAGATGGTTCCAATGTGCATCTAGAACAGCAGTTCTCAGAATGAAGTCCCTGATCAGCAGCATCCGCATCTCCTCAGAGCTTGTTAGAAATGCAGATTCTCTGGTCCACCCTCGACCCACTGAATCAGAAACTAGGGGCAGCGCCCAGCCATCTGCCTATTAACAAGCCTCTGGGGGATTCTCATGGTGCTACGGTTTGAAAACAACTGATTGAGAAGGTTATAATGAGCAAAGGAAAACACACACTTTTTCATTCCAGGTTTAACCAGAAACCATTTCCACAACCGGATCAGCAGCAGGGTGCTGATGAAAACCCGAGAATCCTTCCACCCAAGGAATAACCCCTGAGGAACAGGAGGTGCCTTCAGACCATGAGCCGTGCCTGCACTGAATCCATCCAGCCTGTGACACGGGCTTGATTCTCCTCCTACACTGAACTATCTCCCATTCCTCACCCTCCTTCACCTCCCACATCCACCTCCCCAGTAAGCTACCTCTTTCAGCAGCTCCCCAGGAAGCAGAGCATATCGACGGCCATTTTTCTCCTGTCTCCGCTCTGCGGTGCAGATGATAAAGGCAGTGCTCAGGTCTTGTGGAGACTCCGTGGCTAATTAGATCCAGATGTGGCCTAATTAGTCCGTCTGCAGGAGAGCGCCCTGGCCTGGCTGGCCCAGGCCCCTCCCACTGCTGCAGGCCCAGAAGGGGCACATGCAGCGTGTGCACCAGGAGGAGGGTCCATGAGGAGGAGGATCCGGGGCCACCCTGTCACCCTTGGGCTCAATGATAACTGTTGTGTGTGAAAGGTGTGGGTGGGCCGGGCCTCCTCGAGTAGGCCATGGGACATAGTAGCTTGTGCTGAGTGAGGGGGTCCCAGGGCAGAACTGGAGGGAGCTAAAGCCATCATAGGAGTGGGAGCGCCTGTGGGGCCTCAGGGAATGACACGTCTCCCCTCTCCTCCCTCCCAACAAGAGGGCCTTCTTCCATCGGCTCTTCTGTGAGCCCATCAACTCAAGGCAGCTCCTGAAATCTTCCTAAGGGTGTCTTCCCACAAGCTATGGCCCAGCTCAGTTCTCTGGAAGGCATTCAGAAGACAGGGCATTCGCTGGACCTCATGGCCATACTCAGGCCTCCGAGGGGCACATTTCTTCCCCAGGGCACATCCAGGGAGGCCTTTGGTGTTCTCAAAACCTTCCTCTCTCATCCCAGGAAATTAGGGACTTGGGGTGGCCCAAAGTGGGGGAGCAGTAGCACTCAGGACACAGGGGACTCCTGCAATGGCCCAGGGACTTGCCAGGAGGCTGGTAGACAATTGCCCCAACAGCCCATTTTGCAGATGAGGAAACTGAGACTCAGAAAGCTCAAGTGACTCACTCAGGATTTGACACTAGTCACCTGATCCCAAAGTTTATGCTGTTTTGATTAAGTCCTGTGCCTCCTTAGGGACATGGTGGCCTCAGCTCTGTCCCCACCCCACCACAGGTCTTGGAGAGTGTTCTTCCAAGGAGTGGGGAAGTCACACCCAGGCTGTAACTGACAAGGCTGGAAACATCTCCTGAAACAACCACATGGATTCCCGCTGTTACTGAAGACCTCACTTGGATGTACAGATGTGGTTTATTCACACGGATCAAGGAAGGGCAGCTAGTACATGAAGGAGACTGTTTCCCACATAACCCTGGACACAGACCTGCCAAAGGTTCCAATTATGCTACAAACAGAAAGCTGGCTCCATGATTAAGCATAGTGTAGAGGCACACAGGTGTTTCCACGCAGCCACGAAAGCTAGAAATGCAGAACCTGGGCCCCCTACATGCAGTCATCTCAGAAATCTATCATGGTCTCAGTGTCAGCTGAGGGCCAGCTGCTGGGCTGAGTGGTGCACTGGGCCGATGCCCGGCATCAGGGAAGCCTCATCTGTAGCAGCAGCCGCTTCCAGCTGTCCAAGCCAGTGGCCTGCTTTGTGGAGCCACAGCCTCAGGGTTTCTGAATTGGGCAAGACTTTAGAGAGGGCCCCCTCCAAGTGGAAAACTAAGTGCAAAAGAAGAAGTGATGTATAATAAGTTGGTACAGAGGTACACAAGAGTTGAATATCATAAGATAAGGGATCGGGGCAAGTATCCCAATTAAAGCATCCTCTGAGAGGAAAGGATTGCTCAAAATAATAATAAAAGTAGTAACAGTAGTAATTCAACAAATATTTATTGAGCATTTACTATGCACCAGGCACTGTTTTAAGCACTGAGGATACAACAGTGAGCAAAAATTATCTGCCCTGTTGGAATTTACATTCTAGCTAAGAGAAAACAGACAATAAATAAAATATACAATATTGCTATGGATTGAACTGTGTCCTCCAAAAAATGTGTGTCAACTTGGCTAGGCTATGATCCCCAGTATTGTGTGATTGCCCACCATTTTGTGATCTGATATGATTATCCTATGTGTTGTAAATCCTAACCTCTGTGATGTTAATGAGGCAGGACTCAACCTACAGTATTAAGTTGTATCTTGAGTGAATCTCTTTTGAGATATAAAAGAGAGAAGCGAGCAGAGAGGAGAGGGACCTCCTACCACTGAGAATGAAGAGCCAGGAGTGGAACACGTCCTTTGGACCCAGGGTACCTGTGGTGAGAAACTCCTAGGCCCAGGGGAAGACTGATGACATGGACTTCCCCCCAGAGCCAACAGAGAGAGAAAGCCTTCCCCTGGAGCTGGCACCCTGAATTTGGACTTCTGGCCTTCTAAACTGTGAGAGAATAAACTTCTGTTTGTTAAAGTCATCCACTTGCGGTACTTCTGTTACAGCAGCACTAGATGACTAAGACAAGTATATTAGATAATAAAGTGCTAAGGAGGAAAAAAAAAATCAGGGAAGGGAATAGAAATTACCAGGGGAAAGATGTTGAAAATGTTTAGATAGGGTGGCCAGGGAAGGCCTCATGACAGAGATCATTTGAATAAAGCCTGATGGAAGGAGGGAGGACCATCTGGCTATCAGGGAGAGGAGCATTCAGGCCAAGGGAACAGAATGTGTACACACCATCAGGCAGAAGCATGCCTGGAAAATTGACGGTTGGCAAGAAGGCCACGTGGCTGGAGCAGGGAGGGCAACATGAGGTATCAGAAAAAGGAGTCTGAAGTATCACCGACTAGGCGGATGGGAACGGATCATGCAGGGACTTTCACTCCGGGTGATTTGGGAAACATGCGCAGGGTTCTGAGTTAAGAATAAGGAGCCCTGGTGGTACAGTGGTCAAAACGTCCGGCTGTTAACCAAAAGTTTGGCAGTTTGAACTCACCAGCTGCTCCACGGAAGAAAGATGTAACAGTCTGCTTCCATAGAGATTTACAGCCTTGGAAACCCCGTGGGGGCAGTTCTGCTCTGTCCTGTAGGGTCGCAATGAGTCAGAATCGACTCAATGGCATGGGTGGAAGTTAAGAACTGACAGTTTTGACTTTTCTTCTGAGCACTCTGGCTAAAATTGGGAAGAGACCATAGGGGAAAGGGCCAAAGTAGGGAGACCAGTTAGCAGGTATTCAGGTAAGAGAGTAGGGTGGATTATACCGTAAGAGGTAACAGAACCAGTGGCAAGGGAGGTGGATTCTAGGTTTTTTGAAGGCAGAGCCAACAGGATCTGCCGCAGACTGAATGTGGCATGTGAAGAAGAAAGAAGAAGCAAGAAGGACCCTGGAGCCTTTGGCCCAAGCTAGTAGAAGAAGAGTCATTTTTCCTTCCTTTGATACCCAGCTATAAGCAAACAGTAAAGACCCTGACCTTGCTGGACTTTAGAGTCCAATGAGGGAGGAAGTCCTAAAAGAATAAAGACAAGAATAAATAAATAAACGTAAATTGCAATTAATTGCTATTAAATGAAAAAGAGGGAGATGCATTTCATAAAAATGTTGGCTCTTGGTGGGTGGGGGCACCTTATTATTCTCTGCCATGTCCCCAGTGCCTAGAAAGCACCTGGCACTCAATAAATACTGAATGAGAAAGGGTTACAGGTAGGTTACAGGTACTTTGCAAAGTGCTTTTGTATGCAACAGCTTAGATGACCTTTGAGGTAAATGACAGTAATATCCACATTTTACTGATGATAAAATGGAATCACAGGGAAGCTGAAAATTTATCCAAAGTCAGCAAGCTAATAAGTAGCAGAGATGGGATTTTAACCTAGGAAATCTGGCTTCAAAGATCATGCTCTTAACAGTCACATGATTTCTGCCTCCAGTTAGCCTTCCGTCAATCCACTCAACCAGCCAGCCAGCCAGCCGCCCAGCTATTCATCCACTCATCTACTCAGCCGTCTACCCATCATTCACCCAACTGTCCAGCCACCAATCCTCTTTCACCCAAATACCTACCCCATCATCCATGCACTCAGCCCTTCATCCACCCAGTCATCCCTCCACCCCACCATCCATCTACAGAGCTATCCATCCACCCAGCCATTCTCCTAATCATCCGTTCACCCAACCTTCCACCATCCATCCCAACAAACAGCACCTACTGAGCACTAGCTGTGTGCCAGGCACTGAAGGTATAATACTGAACAAGCCACACTTGCTCCTCACACTTTGGAAACTCCAGTCTCAGGGAGACTGATATTAAAGATGGACCTTGGAGGATGAGTGGAGGTGAGCCAAGGAGTATAAATAGAGACACATCTGTTGGTCAGTGGAATTGGCTCCACCTGGAATGAAATATCCTTGTACACAGAAGCCAGAGCTTGGCCTGGAGTGACTGAGAATCTTCCACGACAGGGCTGACATGGAGCAAAATTGTGAAATTACACATCTTTTCCACAGAGCCTTCCTCTCTGTTTAGAAACTTCCAGCGTCCACTCTAGGGGCTCTCACGCGATCCTCTAAATGCCAGAGCCTCCCACTCAGGCTTCCTGAGCTCTAGAATTTTCTCTCCCTCATAGATTACTTGTTCTCTGCCCAGGACCTCAAGTCCCTGTCTATGCTAAATGTCAATGGGTATTAACGATTTAATCAGATACTCCAATCTCTGTTCATGTGTTAATCATGGTTATCCATCCCTTTAGGGAAGCAGAACGTAGTAAAAATGCCCTGTTTTTCAGAAGGTCTTGAAGGGGTGTATCAAATGGTGACATTTCAGTCACTGTACTAGATCACCTTATTTGCTCACGCAGCCTCCATTCCTCCCGCTTCCAGAATTATTCTCTTTGTTTCCTTCAGACAATTATCCCTTCCCCACTCTCAGTCCACATGATTCAGGTGACACCAACCTCTAGTTTCACATATGGACACAGGACCCAAGCCCAGACAATCACAGTCATAGTGACTGGTTTAGAGATGGCATACGACTCAACCCAGGCCAATAGAAGTCAACCCCAGTGTGTTGCTGGAACAACCAGAATGAAGCGTGCTCCTTAGATAGACATGACTAAACTGGTGACATTTAAGTCCAGAGTTGCCAGAGGCCAGTAGGTGGAGAGAAAGTCCCTAAAAATGAAACCAACTGAGAGCGAAGCAGAACCAAGTGGTGGGAGAAGGCAGATTTCTACCATATTACTTGAGCACCTGGGTCCAACCATGCCCACTCTGGGGAACTCCAGTATATATGAGTCAATGAAGACCTGAGATCTGTCATGCTCATGTTGTGGTGCCAGGTACAGAGTTAGCATGAAAGATGGGCGTTTACAACATCATTATCACTGCTGTGAACTCACCCATCTCGCCGTCAAACCTCTGGAAGAAGCTCTAGGCCACACCACCTGTGAAGAAGTCCCAGTTACCTCACTGGTGTTAAACATTGGACAAAGGTGAGGATTTAGACACAATGCCACTATCATTATGTAAATCTAGACATATAATATTAAAATATAATATTTGCATATCACGAAGTATCTCACCACAAAATTCTTATTAAGTACTGTAGTAAAGACATTACTGCAATAATGTCTGACTTCATTTTTTGATGCTTGACCACTAACAGCTTTCAATCCTCCCTTTCTTCTTTCCCCTTTTTGCCTCACATCTGGGCAAGTCAATAAGAACACTCCCTTGGTCACTCCCGTGGCACGGATTCGGTAGTTCAAACCATGAAAACCCACTGCCCACACACCATGGGAACCCTTACCCGACCCTACCCCCAACCACAATAAAACCAGAGCCACTTGCCCCTCCCTTCACTCAAGAAATTCCAGACCAGCTTGGAGCCTTCCCTGCTCTCCCCAGGAAGCCTCATTATGTGAGTAATAAACTTTTCATACCCTCTTGGTGTGTGTGGCAACATCAAACCGAACATCCGAACCAATTTGGGAGAGTGGAGATGATCCCACCCACTGAAGAGCAACCACGAGACAAGCACAAAGGCGAAACGGTAACTTTACAGGGCAGGAAACTAGCAGATACCACCCTAACCAAGCTTGGCTGTATGAGCTATTGATTCTCAGTTACCATCACCAGTAATGGGACAAATCGCTACCATGTACCTCCTGATAAGATGCACTGACATGGCATCACATCTCTGACATTTCTGCCAAAAAAGCACAAGCTAAGGAAACATTAGATGGACCCAAATTGAAGGATATTCTACAAAATGAAATAGCCTGTACTCTTCAAAAATAATAAGGTCATTAAAGATAAAGAAAGACTGAGGAACTGTTCAAATTAAAGAAGACTAAAAAGAAAGGAGACTAAATACAATGTGTGATAGGGGTTGGATCCTGGACCGGAAAAGAACTTTTTGTTGTTGTTGTTGTTAAAAAAGACATGATTGAAACAATTAGCAAAATATTAATAACATCTGTAGATTATATAATATTATTTTATCAGTGCTGATTTTCTGATTTTGATGATTGTACTGTGGTTACGTAAAAAATGTCTTGTTCTTAGGAAATACACACTAAAGTATTTGGTGAAAAGAAACATCATGTCTATGATGTACTCCCAATTGTTTTGGTGGGGGTTTCTTGGTATACCCATTGCCATCGAGTCGATTTCAACTCGTAGTCCACCCTATTGGACACGGTAGAACTGCCCCATAGGGTTTCCAAGGGGCGCCTGGTGGATTACTGCCAACCTTTTGGTTAACAGCCATAGCTCTTAACCAGTACGCCACTAGGGTTTCCTTTATTTATACATATATACAGAGAGAATGATGAAGCAATGTGGTAAAACGTTAACAACTGGAAAATCTGGAAGTTCTCCAAATTAAAGTTCTCTTAAGATGAATGAAGCAGGAGAAAGGTGGGGTGCAGAACTCAAATTCTCGTAAGACGACCAGGCTTAATGGTCTGACTGAGACTGGAGGAACCCTGGAAAGCATGGCCCCTGGATTCTCTATCAGCCCAGAACGAAAACAATTTCCGGGGCCAACTCTTCAGACAGGGATTGGACTGGACTGTGGGACACAAAGTGATACTCGTGAGGAGTGTGCCTCTTAGCTCAAGTAGATACAAGAGACTAAATGGGCAGCTTCTGTCCGGAGGTGAGATGGGAAGGCAGAGAGGGTTAGGAGCTGGGTGAATGGACATGGGGAACCAGGGCTGGAAAGGAGGAATGTGCTGTCACAGTATGGGGAGAGCAATTAGAGTCACATAACAATGCGTGTATAAATTTTTGTATGGGAAAAAATTAAAAAAATTAAGTCCTCTTAAGATTAAAATGCCATATGTCATCTCCTTTTCCCAGAAAGTAGTAAACTTGGGAAAATCATCTCCTTAAGAGACTAAAAGTATTCAGAAATTTTAAAGAAATTCCTGTACCTGTGCCTGCAGATTGTCTCCTTATACTTCTCAGAGGCTTTAAACGATTAATGTGTTCAGAAAAGAATAAATTGAACCACACTTGACCTCCTGAGGCAGACCAGTAAATGAGATGATATACACAAGAAACAGCAAGGAGAAAAAGAAACAAAGACACAGACAGAGAGGGGAGGATACAACAAAAGTGTTAAAGGTGAATTCTCTCTGAGTGGTGGGATTTCAGATGATTTTAATGTAATTCCTTATGCCTTTTTGTTTAACATTTTACCAATTTTCTATCATGAAAATATATTTCCTTTCTAATCAGACCAAAAATGACCTGTGTTTTAAAGGAAAGGAAGAACTGAAAACAGAAGTAACCTGGACTTCACAGCTGGCAGGAGAAAAAGAAGTTGGCGGCTGACATTTTAGAAGCAAGGTGGAGGGGATTTCCTGGTGAGGAACACCACATTGCTGGCATTCTCTTTGTCCTTTGAAGTGTCGGTCCACTGTACCTGACCTAAAGTGGCAGTGGGGTTTTCTTGCTAACACTGTAAAGAAAGCAGGCTGGGAGACAGGAATAGGCAAGTTCGCCCAACTAAGAGCATCGGAGTTTGCCAACGATATAGGAAGGATGAGGAAGGTAAAGTTTTACCTAAATCTAAACTGCAGACACTGAGCCAAGTGAGCCAAAGCAGACACTGAGCCAAGTGAGCCAAAGCCGACACTGAGCCAAGTGAGCCAAAGCTCTCCACACTTATTCCCATGGCAGACATCACTGATTGATTGCTGCCCATCCCCAATGAGCCCAGGCAAAGCTTCACACTGCTTCTCAGGAAGCCATTCCCAAGCAACTGAGTTGGCATATGGGATGAAACCTTTATGTCTCCTCTAAACCTCAGGAAGCAGCATCAGATTTGAGGAGTAAGTGCTCAGCTGGGATGAGGCTGGAGACATCAGAGTCGAGAGTAAGCAGGCGCTTCAAGGATCAGAGCAGAAGTTCTCAAATTTGTGCATATGTCAGCATCATCTGGAGGGTTTGTTAAAATCTAGATTGCTGGCCCCAGCCCCAGAGTTGCTAATTCAGTAAGTCTGGGGTGAGACCTGAGAATCTACATTTCTAACAAGTTCCCAGTGGGTCTGTAGACCCCACTTTGAGAACCACTGAATTAGAGCAAGAAGAACTGAGAATTAGTGATTAACACTTGATGAGAAGTCAGTGATCCTTAACGTTAACTGGGCATCTGAATCACCTGAGGAATCTAAAGTTTAATCTGACATAACCCACAGCTCCAGAGATTCAGATTTAATTGGTTTTGGGTGGGGCTGATATGGCTAGTTTTAAAACCTCCCCAAGTGATTTTAATAAGCAGCCAGAGTTGAAAACCACAGTCCTTTCCAAAGCATTAGATTTCTATTTCCTTTAATTTTTTTGCTGCTTATAACTTCTTCTTCTTCTTCTTCTTTTTTTGCATTATTAGTTATATGCAACGCTGGAAGTGCTCACTCGTCTATGCCAAGCAATTTGGAAGTCAGCTACCTGGCTAACTGACTGGAAGAGACCCATATCTGTGCCCATTCTAAAGAAAAGTGATTCAACAGAATGCAGAAATTATGAAACAATATCATTAATACCACACGCAAGCACAATTTTGCTGAGGATCATTCAAAATTGTTGCAGTAGTACACTGACAGAAATTCAAGCCGGATTCAGAAGAGAACGTGAAACAAAGGATATCATTGTTAATGTCAGACGGATCTTGGCTGAAAGCAGAGAATACCAGAAAGATGTTTCCCCGTGTTTTATTGACTATGCAAAGGCATTCGACTATGTGGATCATAACAAATTACGGAGAACATTGCGAAGAGTGGGAATTCCAGAACACTTAATTGTGCTCATGAGGAACCTGTACATAGCCACTCGAACAGAACTAGCAGATACTGCTTGGTTTAAAATCAAGAAAGGTGTGTGTTAGGGTTGTATACTCTCACCATACTTATTCAATTTGTATGCTGAGCAAATAATCCGAGAAGCTGGACTATATGAAGAAGAACACAGCATCAGGAATGGAGGAAGACTCATTAACAACCTGCAATATGCAGACGACGCAGCCTTGTTTGCTGAAAATGAAGAGGGCTTGAAGCACTTACTGATGGAGGTCAAAGACTACAGCCTTCAGTGTGGATTACACCTCAACATAAAGAAAACAAAAATCCTCACAACTGGACCAGTAAGCAACATCAAGACAAACGGAGAAAATATTGAAATTGTCAAGGATTTCATTTTATTTGGATCCACAATCAATCACCATGGAAACAGCAGTCAAGAAATCAAACGACATATTGCCTTGGGCCAATCTGCTGCAAAGGACCTCTTTAAAGTGTTAAAAAGCAAAGATGTCACTTTGAGGACTAAGGTGTGCCTGACCCAAGCCATGGTATTTTCAATCATTTCATATGCATGTGAAAGCTGGGCAATGAGTAAGGAAGGCTGAAGAGAAATTGATGCATTTGAATTATGGTGTTGCTGAAGGATACTAAATATACCATGGACTACCAGAAGAATGAACAAATTTGTCTTGGAAGAAGTACAGCCAGAATGCTTCTCAGAAAAGGACACCATGCTTGGTGGAGACTCAGCGAAAAAGAGGAAGACCCTCTATGAGATGGACTGATACAGTGGCTGCAACAATGGGCTCAAACATAGCAACAATCGTGAGGATGGTGCAGGATCAGGCAGTGTTACATTCTGTCGTACATGGGTCGCTATGAGATGGACACAACTCAGTGACACCTAACAACAACACAGTTACATAAGCTAATATCTATTAAATATTTTATTACATTATATAAAATAAAAGATAACAATATATTATTATATAATGCCTACACTAGCTAGTTATATATAAGTATATTAATGATATAAGCTCTTGTTCGTGGTTATAACTTCAGCTCCTAGGATGGAGCTTGGCAGCAGGCATTTAACAATTACGTGTTGAATGACTCGTCCTTCTGATGGATGACATTAGAATCCTAATATGGATCTAATAGGAACTAGTGAAATTACAACCGTAAAGTCTGAAGAAGGAATATTCCATCTCATAAACAGAGACTATGTTGTTTGGTCCAAGAACAATGTGGATAATCCAGACATGTTGAAACTCTAACATGTAATGAAGAGGAAAAATTGAGAAAGCTTTGGAGAGCCCCAGGTGTATTTTCAAGGTGGCGTCATGTAGCTCCATGTTGATCCCTCAACTCAAATGCCCTCACCAGCCTCACCAACATCCATCTTGACAAAAAGAATTCGCCTCTCAGTTGCTTTCTCTCCGTCAACAGGGCAGCCTCAGTTGCCTTCTCTTCATCAACATGGAGGCCTCAGTTGCCTTCTTTTCATCAACATGGAGGCCTCAGTTGCCTTCTCTTCATCAACATGGAGGCCTCAGTTGCCTTCTCTTCATCAACAGGGCAGCCTCAGTTGCCTTCTCTTCATCAACATGGAGGCCTCTGTTACCTTCTCTTCATCAACATGGAGGCCTCAGTTACCTTCTCTTCATCAACATGGAGGCCTCAGTTGCCTTCTCTTCATCAACATGGAGGCCTCAGTTGCCTTCTCTTCATCAACAGGGCAGCCTCAGTTGCCTTCTCTTCATCAACATGGAGGCCTCAGTTACCTTCTCTTCATCAACATGGAGGCCTCAGTTACCTTCTCTTCATCAACATGGAGGCCTCAGTTGCCTTCTCTTCATCAACATGGAGGCCTCAGTTGCCTTCTCTTCATCAGCATGGAGGCCTCAGTTGCCTTCTCTTCATCAACATGGAGGCCTCAGTTGCCTTCTCTTCATCAACATGGAGGCCTCAGTTGCCTTCTCTTCATCAACATGGAGGCCTCATTTGCCTTCTCTTCATCAACATGGAGGCTTCAGTTGCCTTCCCTTCATCAACATGGCAGCCACTTTTTCTGACTTTGTACCAGAGCGGACAATCATGCTTCGTATCTCCCCTTGTTTAGTCCTCCCCACTAGCCTACAGCATGGGTATCACTGCCACCAGCTCACAGATGAGGAAAATGAGAATCACCAATGTGGAACTTGGCAAAGCTGGGATTTCGACTCGTGCTGGTTTAACTGCAAAGCCCATGTTTTTTCTATAAAACCAAGTGAAAGGGAGGCCCTGCCAGAGTTCCTAAGGCCAGAGCTTTGGTCTGAGGGTGGCGCCTGTGCCAAAGGACCCCTGCCAGGAAGTTGTCAGGAGGTCATTCTGGCCCCTCAGGAAAATGGGTAGGGGTCTAGGGCTTTGGGTAGCATGGATGGGAGCCTGTTGCAGGTGAGCTGAGCCTACTGGAGATGGGACTCTGGGCCACAGGTAAATGTTGCCCCCTGACTGCTCCTTCTCTGTCCCCACCCTGCAGGCTACCTGTGTTCCAGCACTACTGTGAGAACCAAAGCGGGTAGAGGACAGGGCCAAGATCCTTGTGGGAGGGTTCTGCGGCCAGGGGAGGCAGGAGGAGGAGGAGGCTAGTGAGGTTCACAGCCCAGCCCGAGGCCACACGTGATTGCAGGACTATTTTTACAGAGACACTAATCTTTGCGCAAAGCCTTGGCATGGCAGGCCCCTCTCCCACGGGGCATCTCTGCAGGCCAAGGGAGAAGAAGCCTGCTCCTTTCCAATCACAGTTTCTGGGATTGAATCGTCTTTCTCTAAATAAGTAAATTAGCTCTAATACCCTTATTTGCTATCAACCTTATAAACCTAACACAAACCAGATGGGCCTCGCTTCCCGAACCCCCCACACCGCATGGCCTGGCCTCCTGGGCCTGCCTTTGGCTAACGGGCTTCCTTAGCCCCTGTACCCCTCCCTCCTCATTCCCATGTAAACAGCTCCTCTGAGAGGAAAGGGCATTGGGACTGCTTCCCAGGCAAGAGGCTTTCTGGGGTCCTCCCAGGCCTTCCTGGGAGGCAAGCTCAGGAGCGAAACACAAGTTACATACACATTTTCAGGGTCAGCCCCAATGACACCTTTTTTTCTGTTCCCTTATCCCATAATTTAATATTTTATAATAAAAAAAGCATTTATGATTTTTCTTCCTTACTAGAAAAAATATAGTTTTCATTTCAGAAACTCTAGAAAATACAGAAACATAAAAAGAAAAAAAATTTAAAATCTCCTAGAATCTCTGTACACATACAGTTAGCATTTTGGGGGCTAGTCTTCCAGACTTCAGTCCAGAGCAGGAGTTGGCAAACTTTCTCTGGAAAGGGCTAGGTAGTAAATATTTTATGTTTGGTGAGCCAAAAGGAAGGATCCCTGGTGGTGCGGTGGTTAAGCGCTCATCCACGAACCAAAAGATTAGTGGCTCAAATCCACCAGCTGCTCTGTGGGAAAGATGTAGCAGTCTGCTTCCATAAAGATTACAGCCTTGGAAATCCTATGGGGCAGTTCTACTCTGTCCTGCAGAGTCGCTATGAGTTGGAATCAACTTGACAGCAACAGGTTTGGTCTAGGTTCAGGCCAAAATGTCTCTATTGGAACTACTCGATTCTGCTGTCATAACACGAAAGCAGTCATAGACAATACATAAACAAATGGATTAGCCATATACCAATAAAACGTGATTGGTCGCGATCAGACTATTGTGATCCATATGGTTTTCACTGGCTGATTTTCAGAAGTTGATTGCCAGGTCTTTCTTCCTAGCCCATCTTAGTCTAGAAGCTCCACTGAAACCTGTTCAGTATCATAGCAACACACAGCCTCCACAGACAGACGGGTGGTGGCTGTGCATGAGGTGCATTGGCCAGGAATCAAACCTGGTCTTCCACATGGAAGGTGAGAATTCTATCACTGAACCACCAATACCTCCTATTCCTAAAAACCCACTGCTATCAAGTCGATTCTTACTCATAGCGACCACATAGGGTTTTCTAGGCTGTAAATCTCTACAGAAGCAGACAGTAACGTCTTTCTCCCTTGGAGCCACTGGTGGTTTTGAACCACCGACCTTTCTGTTAGCAGTCAATCGCTTTAACCACTGTGCCACCAGGGCTCCTTATACCTCCTATTTGAAGGACTAAAATGCAAAAAAAAAAAAAAAAAAAAACTGGCTAGAACTCTCACTCCTTGCTGGTGGGAACACAAATGGTACAGTCAGTCACCTGTGAAGACAGTTTTGCAGTTTCTTAAAAGCTAAACATACACTCACCATACAACGTAGCAAACCTACTCCTAGATATTTATTTAAATGATTCGAAAACTTGTTCACACAAGGTTTATGATAATATTTTTTAACAGTTTTATTTACAATCACCAAAAATTGGAAGCAAGCAAGATGCCCTTCAACAGGTGAATGGATATAAACGAACTGTGGTACATATAGACAGCAGAACAAGACTGCACAATAAAGAGAATGTGATACTGATCTACACACCAACATGAATGAATCTTAAATGCACTTTGCTAAGTTGTTGTTGTTGTTGTCAGGTGCCGTCAAGTTGGTTACGACTCATAGCAAGCCCATGTTCAACAGAACGAAACACTGCCCGGTCCTGCACTGTCCTCACAATCACTGCTATGTCTGAGCCCGCTGCTGCAGCCACTGTTGTGTCAATTCTTCTTGTTGAGGGTCTTCCTATTTTTTGCTGACCCTCTACTTTAACAAGCATGACGTCCTTATCCAGGGACTGGTTCTTCCTGATAACATGTCCAAAGTACGTGAGATGACATCTCGCCATCCTCGCTTCTAAGGAGTATTCTGGCTGTACTTCTTCCAAGACAGATTCGTTCATTCTTCTGCCAATTCATGGTATATTCAATATTCTTTACCAACACCATAATTCCAATGCATCAATTCTTCTTCAATTTTCCTTATTCATTGTCCAGCTTTCACATGCATATGAGGCAATTGAAAATATCATGGCTTGAGTCAGGTGCGCCTTAGTCATCAAAGTGACATCTTTCCTTAGAGAAGCCAAACCCAAAAGTTACATATTCTGCACTCCATTTTATGACATTCTTGGGAAGGCAAAACTGGAGGATAGAAACAGATCAGAGTTGCCAGGGTTTGGGGAAGGAGAGCATATTGATTACAAAAGGGACACACGGGAATTTTGAGGGTATTGCAACTGTTCTGTATCATACTGGGGTGATGGACCAGATAAAAGACGTTAATAGGAAAACTGATGAAATCTAAATAAAGTCTATAGTTTAGTTAATAGTGATGTACCAATGTTAATGTCTTAGTTTTGACACATGTGCCATGATTAAGGGAGACTTTAACAGTAGGGGAAACCAGGTGAAGGGCATATAGGAACTCTGTATTATCTTTGCAAGTTTTCTGTAAATCTGAAATATCTCTAAAACAAAAGGGTGTTTTTTTTTAACGTCAATGAGGTCTGTTAGTCATCCCCCTTATTGTTAAACCTCCACCTCTGTCCAGTTGTCTTAGCTTTCACTGGGTTCCCACAGGCCTTATTGCCTTGATTCTCATACTTACATGGCCACAAGGGATCAAGGTACAGGGGAGTGAAGTAAGGGCACAGACCATTCTCCACACTCACAGAGAAGAAACTGAAAGGTTAGGACCTCCAAAGAGGTTCAAGGACTTGCTACCATCCTAATTCCCCGGCCAGCCCTCTCTCCACCCGCCACAGGATGTGCACTAACCACAGTGGCGTCACTGGGGTTGGTGTCACCCAGTGTGGTAACTCATGGTTTATCACACCCCATAGACCTCCTCCCATACTAGACCATACAGAATCCTTAGTAGTGTTTTTTGTACTAATGTTACTTGTAAATTATAATTCCTGTATATCACTCCTTCTTTTCCTTTAATGACTACTTCATTCTCAAAAAATTTATTGATATAGGTTCACAAATACTAATTACCACAATATTGTAGCTAAAACACCAGAAAATTTGACAAAATCAGCTACTATAAAACCACTGGCAGCAACGAAAACAACAGCGTGTGTAGACAAAACCATGTGATTCGAAGCATTCTTGTAATTGGGTAATAATGACAGCTCTGACCAGAGGGCATTAGAAGGTTCATAAACTAAATTAGCATAGAACTTTAGCCTTGTAAGTATACTGATATATGTAAGCTAGGCTTAGAAAAACGGTTTTTGTTATTATAACTAACTACAGGGATTTTTTATAGACAGTCATTTTGGTGTCACCCCCTCTGACAGTGTCACCCAGTGCGGTCTGCGTCCGCTCCCCCACGTCTTCCAAATGATGTCACTGACTAACCACCAAATTTTAAGTGCTGGCTTGGCCTTATAATAGTTTCCCAAAGTGCATAAGGTGGTCATTGCAGCTGCTTGCCCAGTATTTCCGGTCCTCCTCCTTCCAGGCAAATGCAGGGTGCACTTCAATACCCTGTGGCTGGTTGGGTCATGTGACTGGTTCTAGCCACTGAGTTTTGGGCAGAAGTGACAGGTATCATTCCAGAACATGTGACTAGAGGTGTGAGACCCTCCAAAGCTCCCCCTACCCTCTCGCATAGAGACATTTGCAGCAGTGGCTGCTCTGTCAGCCTGTGACCCTGAGTGACCACAGCGAGAAGAATCCTTGTCCTGTTCTGCATCTGGCACATGGGGTAGGTGAGACTTGAGCCTTTGTTGTAGAAAGCTACTGGGTTTGGGGGCTACTTATTACTACAGCATAATCTAGCTTCTCCTGACCACCACAGTGAGAGTAGGATGTTACCAGGTGTCCAATTAGAAAAAATGAGGAGAATTTCATGTAAAACAGGTTTGGAAAAATGGGATTAAACAGTCTTGACTCTATGTTCTTCTCCCAGTGCCTCAACCAGTACCAGTTACTGCATAGTCCACTCCGACTCATGGCAACCCCATGTGCATCAGAGTAGAACTGTGCTCCGTAGGGTTTTCAGTGGCTGATTTTTCGGAAGTAGATCACCAAGCCTCTCTTCTGAGGTGCCTCTGGGTGGACTCAAACCTCCAACCTTTCAATTAGCAGCTGAGCTTGTTAACCACTGGTGCCACCCAGGGACTCCATGACAGACACAGTGCAAGGTAGTTTCCTGAGCACTGCCTCACTCAGTTCTTGATCCTGCTCTGTGAAGTAGGAAAGAAGATCCCCATTTTCAAATGAGGAAACAGAGGCATGGGATGATGAGTGACTCCTCGAGGTCCCACTGCCAGGCAGTCCCATCTGGTGCCCTCAGGCCTCCTACTGCTCCCACTGCTGCCTCCAGATTGTTGCATAATCTGGCTGTATGAAGGAGTTGAGGAGAAGTTCAGGCCTGCCACCTCCGGCATCTGTCTACCTCCTGTGCTCGGGCTGAGAAAGACATCTGGGGAGACTCCAACATGCGGATGAATCAAACTGGTGTCTGGTGAATTGCATCAGCTTCCCGGGATTCTCGCTCTTATCCCTCTGGCCAGCTGTGTGACCTCAGGCAGTGGCTTCAGTGCCCCCGCACTCAGTTTCCTCCTCTCCAAAAAGAGGATGGTGGCAGTTGTGAGGATTAAGATTTTGGACATGAGTGCTTAGCTCACATAGAGGGCTTAATGGTGGCCCCCAAAAGATATGTCCACATCCTAATCTCCAGGACCAGGGACTGTGACCTTACTTTGAAAAAGGGCCTTTGCAAATGTGAATAAGTTAAGGAACTTGAGATGAGATCATCCCATACTATCTACGTGTGCCCTAAATCCAACGACAAGTGTCCTTATAAGAGAAAGGAAGACACAGAGGGAAGATGGCAGAGACTGGAGTGATGCGGACAAGCCAAGGAACACCTGGAGCCACCAGAATCAGGAAGAGGCAAGGAAGGATCCTCCCCTAGAGCCTTCAGAGGGAGTGTGGCCCTGCCGACACCTTGATTTTGGACTGCTGGCCTCCAGAACCGTGAGAGGATATATCCCCATTATTTGAAGCTGCCCAGTTTGGGGAGCCTTGTTATAGCAGCTCCACGACACTCACACAGCTGGCTCTGCACATTCTGGCACATTCTGCATGTTCAGACTAACAGTCTGCACTTTCTGGGAGACGGCGTTGATATGAGTCGTGGGACTTAGAGGTGAAGAGAGAAGACAACAGGGGAGAGAAAGTGGAAGAGAAAAAACTTCCTGCCACGCCCTGGGACTCTGTAAAAGGAAATCTGGTACTGCAAACAGTGCCACACACAGAGTGACAGACAGTGTTCTCAGTCACGCAGCTTTGCTGGAACTCGAGGGAAGCCGGCCATGTGGGCTTCATCAGGCAGGTGTGCAGAAACATCATGCGGGGCTGTTAGAGTCTAAAAACGTCTGGAAGTTTCTAGGTGCCATCAGCAAGGCAGAGGACAAAAATAAAGTACAATGGAAAAGCCGCAAACCCAAGTTTTCCTGCCAGAGCAATCCCCCTCACCGCCCCCCCACCCCCACCCCCGACTCACACACCCCTCCACCCTGAGAGCAGGGCGCTCCTGAGAATCCACGAGGGGCCAGATGGTAGGTGTCACACTGATCCTGTGTCTCAGGCATGGCCTGCTGCAGCCCGGGGGCTCTGGGGACAAACCTGGGCTGAGGGACTGAGGCCTCCAAGCTGGGCCTTGCTCACAACCCTGGCCCACTCAGAACACAAAGTCATAGCACACAGAAACCCAGACCCCTCCACTCCACTCAGAAATGCTTCCCAGCAGGAACCGCCCCATTCCAGACCAAGAGCCCGCTGGCTGTCCTCCTGGAGAAAAATGGAGTGGGCTTTTCTAAATCTGGGCCCTATGATCACACTGAGGTGACTGTTCTCCTGTGCCGCCACTGCCACCCAAGCACAGTGTGATTTAATCCATCCCACATGGGGTCCTGGGAGGTGCTGACCTTTGCCCATTAACCCCAAGACCTGAGCTGGCAGAGAACTACCGTCTGTGTCCTGATAACCCTGACATAATTCAACTGGACCTACACAGCCTGCAGAGATGGGCGATAACGGAGCCCTTCCAGCGTCAAGTCAGGGGACGCGGCGTCGAGGACAGCCCCCACTGTGAGGAAAGACAAATCTCACATCGCCAGGCCTTCAGAACAGACACCACTGTGCTCCAAGATGCCTTTGTGCCTGGAAATTGAGACCCACAAGGGCCCCATTCGCTGGCTTTGCTTGTTGTCTCTCTTCCCAGCACTCAGCAGATGACATAAAACCAACGCAGGGGCTGAAAAGGAGGCTCCACTCAGAAAAAAAGAAACCAGCCACGTCAGCCACACCAAATCCACCCAAAAAGAAGTTTCTCCTGCAGAAGAGACACAACCCTAGGTCTTGAGAAATGAACAGTTATTGCCTCGTGTCAGCCAACTTTCAAAGCTGCAGGTGGATGCCTTGGCAATCCCAACTTCTCTGAACCTCAGTTTCCTCACCTGTAAAATGGGTGCCAGATAGGGCCTCCCTCTAGATGGCTGTGAGGACAGAATGAGCCAGCAGCCAGAGAGTACTCAGCAGAGCCCCTGCCAAGGGGCAGCCAGCCCTGCAATTGGGCATGTCTCCAAGTCTTGGCTCCGTGTCTGTAAAATGGGCTCTTGAGTATGCCTACCCTACAGGGCTGGAGGAAAAAAGAATAACAGGTGTAATGGGCCTGCCACATCATGAATGTCTTGCTGCTGCTGCTGCTGCTCTTTATTATTGTTATTATTATCTCCCTGGCTGAGGAGGGTCACCTCCTTGAGGCAGGTAGAGGTCACCCACAGGGCAGCTGAGGAGGTCTGGCCCCTGGCTACCTCTAACCCCTCTTAGGAGATAAAGTCCAACAAGGACCATCTGGGGTGGGACATGTCAATCCCACCACCTCTATGAGTATGGCTGTGTCAGCGGCCGGAGACCAGCCCCCCAGGCTGCGATAACTCAGAGCTCCCCTCTAAGCTGGAGCACACCCACAGAAGGGCTGGGACCCTATAGGGAGCCCCTGTTCAGGAAGCAGGCAGCCTGGCCCCCCACCCCCACTTCCCCTCACTCCCCTCCCTCAGCTGCACCAACAGATGCTCAAAGACACTTATTTGAAGGAGAGAGCTGGAGGGACGTGGGGTCCCATGGGGCCCCTCAGCGCATTATAAATCACCTGCTCCCTGATAACCCTCAGGAGCCTCATGTCAGAATTCATCTTCTCTGTCCAGGACACAGGCCTCGGGGAATTTCACCTGTCCTTCAAGAGCAACGGAATCTGTGACCCAGCAACCCCGCTTCCAGTGGTTTGTTATGCGAAGACCATCGGCAAGGCAGCAGGCTGTCCGCAGGTGCCCCTCTCAGCACCGGTTATGATTTTAACACTTGGATACAACAAAAGTTTTACCATAACGATGATGATAAGCTCCCCGATGCCTGACTTGGGGGTTCATCCATAGCAGGTACCAACAACGATTAGCTTAAAAAATACACACAGTTTCCTTTTGTGTCATTACACAAGCTCAGAGAAGAATCAGAAAATAGAAACAAAGCCAATATGAATCACCTGTCCTGCCACTCCACAGGTAACTACTGTCACCATTTTAAACAACGAAGTCCTGCCAAATAGATTAAAATGAACCTGGGAGGTCAGGTAGCTACAGGATGGAGGTGGGGCTCCATGAGGCTGGAGCCAAAGGCAGCTGAAGCTGGTGTGACTGATGGGCCCGCACCCCATGGCAGGGCTCAGAGGCACAGCTTGATAAACGCAGGCCGTCCCAGACATTTTTCCTCTACTATCTCTGTCAGGGTGATGCTGACATACCGTCAGCCCCAGAGTGATGGATGATCTTGGGGAGCTGGCCTGCCCTCACCCCTTGTGCTGACCCTCCAAAGGGGCTTCCCAGAGCCTGCCGTACCATGTTCAAGACAGGTTCTCTTTGGGGCAGAAAGTCAGTACCCCAGAGTTCCCTTCTGGAGCTTCACACGCTGACATATATGCCTATGTGCATGTACACATATGCACATGAGCACACAAAAAAGGCACACAGGCACAGGCACACACATGCGCATGCATACACACAGGCACGCACATATGAACGCACACATACACATGTATACACACATGAATGCACACATGCACATCTGCACACATACTGATGTATGCACACATTCTCCCATACACATGTATGTACACATATTGTCATATGCATGTACACACACACATGTGTGCACACACACCTACAAAAGGTTACTGCCTTGAGTCTGCTGGCTTTAAAAGCTTGAAACTCAGCAAGTCCAGCTCCCAGTAACTTGCCCACCAGTACACGGCTGGCCAGACATCAAGCTGATTACAAACACCCTGTAAATCTTTAGGGGATTCATGCTTGGCTCCAAAGGGGCCAAGACGCCACCAGCAAAGCTGTTTTGTACGAGGAGACAAGCTGACCGCCACCTCCCAAAAGAGGCCTGCACCATCCCATCTCAGTCTAGTCCACACACAGATGACACAGACCCTTCTACTTCCTGGGAAAGATGGCCAATGGTTCCTCTCCCCAAAGATCTTCAAAGGCTGTCAGAAACAGTGGAGTGTTCTGAAGCTTTTTGCCAAACGCTCCACTTTCAAGCCATAAACTTCCTGTTCAGCAAAACAGAACGAGCTTCATATCCTCAAGTTATGAAATGAATGTGGACACGTCGCATGGGCAAGCAGATAAACAGTGGGCTTTCGGATCCCCGCCCCCCAAGATACCCATTTGTTCTGGCCTCTCCTCAGACATATGAATGCCTGTCTCAAACCCCACCCTCACCCCCAGCCATCTCCGGGGAAATGACAAACACCGGATGGAACCCAGGGACCCCGGGGTCCGGATGCCCACCATCCAGCACTGTTTATGTCTGAGGCTGTCCTAGAAGAAAAATGTGGGAACGCACTTGCAGAACATGGTGGCCAAGCGCGGTCTGGTGCCAGGGAGGCCAAACACAATAGGCAAGCAGGGCAAAGGAAGAGCGGAAGGATAGGGCTGGGGCCGCCTGGAGGATGGAGCGGGACAGTCTCACCCTTCCCTCTGCTCTCAGGCCAAAGGCTGCACAGAGGGGCCTAGGCTCTATTTCCCCCACCTGGTGCTTTCTGTTTGACCACTCATACCTCCCCTGGCCCATCAAGTCGTGTGCACCAAATCCAAGGTTCACTTTGATTGGCTGTAAAAACACCAGGTCTGGGACCATGGCCATTCAGCATGGACATGCCAAGGGTTTGCTTGGGAGAATTATCGATAAAAGTCCTTTCTGGAAGCAAGCCTTTTATTTTATTCCAGCTCAAATGCTGTTGCTCACCCTAAGGAGGGAGGGATGCCAGGCAGACCGCAAATCACATCGTCATGTCCCATTGGCCAGTGCTTAGTCACATGGCCACCCTCAGCTACAAGGGAGGCTGGGAAATGGAATTTTTATTTTGAGCAGCTATTTCCCCTTGCTTAAAATTGGGGCATTATTACATAGAGGGGAGTCCCCGGGTGGTGCAAACAGTTAACATGCTCAGCTGTTAACCAACAGGCTGGCAGTTCAAGTCCACACAGAGGCACTTCAAAAGAAGGCCTGGTGATCTACTTCCAAAAAAACCAGTCGTTGAAAACCCTATGGATCAGAGTTCTACTACGACACACTCGGGGTCATCATGAGTCAGAGTCAACCCAATGGCAACTGGTTATTATCTAGAGGAAGGGAAGATGGATATCGGGAAGTAATGGCCGTCTCTGCCACATCCCATGAGGTAAGTCTTGTTATCTCTATTGTATAGGTATGGAAAGATACTTCCAGCATCTATTTATATGGGTAAATAAAATATTTAAAATATTATCTCTATTCTGCAGACACTGAGGTTCAGAGAGTGAAGTAAATTGCCCCAAAGCACACAGCTTCCTCAGAACCAGCCTCACCCGCTACGTAGCTGGCAAGGGGGGCCTGCTGTCTCCTGCTGACGCATGGAGTTTCACCGAAGCAGTAGCCATCCTCTGGGGCAGAGGTGAGGGCAGGGCTTCCCAGGGAGAAGACCACAATCCCAAGAGCAGAGCAGGGAGCTCTCAGGAACGCGGCAGCTCCCGGGGGGAAGGCATCAAGGAGGCCCTTTCTACACAGCTCACTCTTCTCACCACCTCAAGGGATTCAAACAGCAAAGAAGGGTCTCTCTCCAGAGACAGTGGTTGTCTTCAGCTCCAGAGGGTAGCTCTCCTCCCCATCCCACCCTGCTCAGCGTGCCTTGTGGGCCAGGGCACGGAGGGGTTTCCCAGCTCCCAGTGGAGGAGGAAGGCAGCTAAGCAGGCTGGTAGAGTGGTCAGGGCAGAGGCGGGGTGGTCCCCCAGGAGCAGACTCACTGTACCCCCTAATCCCCATCACCAGGCCTGGCACCAAGCCTTTCATCTATGTCATTAATCCACAACAGCTGTGAGAGCCCAGAGAAGTGGACACTGTTTTCCATAAGGAGGTTAAGGTACAGAGGCATCAGTCTGCATGCCCAGGGTGACGAGCAGTCCATGGAGAGTCTCTGCACCCAGGTCACAGGGACATCACCCAACCTGCCCCCACAGACAGCCATCACTGTTACGAGAGCTCAGTGTGGATGAGCACAAGAACCCACCTCCCAATAAAAGCTGCCACTGTCTACTATTTAGGGATCCTGGAGCCACCCGAGGACAGGTCCAAGAGATCTGGAATCTAAGGCTGAGAGAGTATTAGTGGAGCATCAAGCACTGCACTCAGCCTGCCTGCAGGCACACCTGGCCTGCCCTTCCCAGCTGTGCTTCCTCTGTGAACTTACTTCATCCCTCTGGGCCTCCATGTCCTCATCTGTAAGAGGGAGAGGCCAGAGGCCACACTGTAGGGCTTTTGGAGAAAACGCCTCTCAAGCAACGATACTGGCTACATGCTGTTCTTGTTAAGGGCTGGCCCGGCAGCCAACCGAGGCCTCCCAATCACTGGATCCTGCAACCACTCTATCCTGCCCTCCTGGGAGGCTGGAGTTCGGGCCCTGGGGACACACACAGTGCGCCTGTGTGCAGGTCTTACAGCAACTCCGTCCTGTCCTGCCTAGGACCACCCAGCTGTGGCCCTGATGGCAAGAACAAGCTGCTGTTTGGATGTGCTGGGCTCCAAGCCCTAGGAAGCCCAGGGTGGGAGAGCGAGGGCAGAAGGGAATTCTACAAGGCCATGTGAGAGGTGATGGAGCTTCAGCAGGGGCAGCTGGAGTGGCCTCCACTCCCTGTCCATTCTGGTTTGCCTGTGTGCGGGCTGAGAGGCCCTGGAGGGCAGAGCTCCCCAGGTGCTGTGGAGAGCCATCAGCTGGTGCAGGTGCCTCGAGTGCTCAGGGGACATCACAGGGCTGCGAAAGCATGAGCCCACGTGTGTCCGCACTTGGATCCCGAGAGATCCACACCAAGGGCATGGTCTGTTCTGGGTGGATTGCGTTTTTTTACTCCTTTCCCTAATTTATATTTTTATAAATGTAAAAAAGTTCTTTATAACAAAAAGAGAGCAATAAAAGTAACTGAATTTTAAAAAGATACAAGAATATATCCGGGGAGGAAGGAGGCATATGGAAACTCTCTACTTTCTGCACAATTTTTCTGTCAACCTAAAACTGCTCTAAAAAGTAAAGCCTATTTTAAAAATGCAGAAGCAAAAAAAAAAAAGACACAAGAAATGTTTCCCAAAAATTTCTCCCCAGAAGAATCAGCTCAGAAATTAGAAGAGGGGCAAATGACTCCCAGCATCTGGCCACAGAATCTTTCCCTCCAGGTCCCCTACCTCTGGCCACCACCCACCCACATCCTGGGACACCTGTGGTCCATCAGGTGGCACGTCACTACATATTTGAATAACTACTGGTGTCCGTCAGCAGCCTGAGGCCATTGCTGCCCAGCTGTGATAACTCGGTGCCGACAGCCCCTTAGACAAAAGCCCTTCACTTCTCTGTGGTCAGGATTGGACTGATCCCAACCTGGGAATTTGCCCCCACCCCCCGACCTCAGGATAATCCAGGGCAGCACATCTTGACCCCTCCTGATGCCCAGCCAGCCCCAACTGTCCATTCACACCTCTGCCTTCGATCACAGGCCATGCAGTCACAGGATATAGTGGACTGAATCA
The DNA here is from genome assembly GCA_030035585.1 of Dugong dugon. Lineage (NCBI taxonomy): Eukaryota > Metazoa > Chordata > Mammalia > Sirenia > Dugongidae > Dugong > Dugong dugon. Next base: position 33,477,841 of record CM057478.1, read on the forward strand.
TATCCCCCAGAATTCATATACACCTGGAACCTCAGACTGTGGTCTTGTTTGGAAATGGAGTCTTCGCAGATGTAATGAGTTAAGATGAAGTCATACTGGAGTCGGGTGGGCCCTACATTCAATCACTGGTGTCCTCATAAGAAGAGGAGACACAAAGAAGACAGCCCTGTGAAGACAGAGGCATGGATTGGAGTGATGTAGCCACAAGCCAAGGAACACCTGGAACTGCCTGAAGCTAGAAAAGACAAGGAAGGCTCCTCCCCTCAAGTCTTCAGAGGGAGCATGGTCCTGCCAACACCCTGATTTTGGACTTTTGGCTTCCAGAACTGTGAGAGGATAAATTCCTGTTGTTTGAAGCTGCCCAGTTTGCAGTAATTTGTTACAGCAGCCCCAGGAAACAAATATAAAAAAATGGTGATAAAAAGTCTGTTTCCCTACTTTTCTTTCTTTCTTTCACATTTTTTTTTCTGCTGCCCTTCAGATGTCTGAGACTCTCACTATCCCATTTTCCTCCCGTCAACACCTGCTCTTGACAAAGAATGCATCACCAGGCATTGAGTGGGTGAGAAGGGGCTGCTCAGGGACAATAAGGTAGTACGTTGCAAAGTGACAGAGCAGAGGGTAACACTGGGTTCTTGAAAACACTGTCAGGACCTATGAGTGCTTCTACCAGAGCTGAGCATGTGCCTCCCTGGGCCCCAGCAAGTGCAGTCCTGAGTATACAACCGCAAACACACACACATATATTTCCAAAAATGCATTTGCAAGAATGCTCAGAGCAGCACTATTTGTAATCACAAAAAGCTAGAAACCACCAAATGCTCATCAACAGTACTATAGAATGGATAACTATATGGGCTGTGTTCATAACACGGAATATTCTACAGCAATGAGACTGAGGCATCAGGCCAGCCCAGAGACTCTCAAACCAGCTCCATGACAGGTCTGGGTACCATTTGTGCATTTGCTCTCAGCACAGAACCAGGGTCAAACCCTAAGCAAATAAATTTAGAGCCACTTCTCAGAATTCTATGCCACAGGGAACAGGCCTTGACCCGAAGCTCTGCAGGGACCAGCCGTGCTGTCTGATCTTGGGCAAGTTACTTAAATTCTCTGTACCTTCATTCCCTCCTCTGTAAAATGAAGATTATAATGGTATCTGTCATTGATATAAATAATATACAACCTTATCAACAAATATAATAAAATGAGGATGATAATTGGCAGCTGTGGCAGTTGTGGTGTGGATGTGATGGGTTACTGTACGTTGGAGCATTTAGAGCAAGAGATCTAAAAGTGATTTTTACTGTAATTATTATTAGGCATAGTGTGGAGTCCCTGGGCAGTGCAAATGTCTAACATGCTCCGTTGCTAACCAACAGGTTAGAGGTTCAAGTCCACCAGAGGAACCTCGGAAGAAAGGCCTGGTGATGTACTTCTGAAAAATCAGCCATTGAAAACCCCATGGAGCACAATTCTACTCTGATGCATATGAGATCACCAGGAGTCAGAATCAACTTGTCAACAACTGAGTTTTTTGTTTGTTTGTTTGTTTGCTTGCTTGCTTGTTTGATTTTGGAACAGCAGAAAGATGATAGGCTTTGGAGACTAAGAAGCTATCTGCTGGCTCAGTCACTTACTGTGTGGCCTCAGGAGAGTCATTTAACCTCTCTGAATCTCAGTTCTCCATCCATAGATCAGGTTGTTGTTGGACTACATAACATAGTGCAATATTTCCCAAAATGTACAATGCATATACCTGGGTATTAACGTGAGATGATCTGTCAATGGGCAATATTTATGTTCATGGCTGTTGTATTTATTTTAATGCTTATTAGGCAAACAAATGCTGAGCTAAAATATCAGACCCATCATATTTCAGAGATTATCGCTGTGTCTGAATTTCCTTTTAAATATATTTAACTATTTTCTAAAGTGAATCCATTTAAAGAAAAGTATTAGTAAAATAGTACAGGTGGAACAATAGTACACTTGGCAAGAATCGGGCAGGTGGTACTTGGATGGAGTTAGGCTGTGCCCAGCCACCTGCATCCCTGTAGCTATGTCTGCCTCTGCTCTTCAGCCTGTGCCAGTGGACCTGCTCAGCCCCTCTAGAGGGAAGCTGGAGAGTTCCAGAGAACCTTCCAACAATGTGAGAAGGGCATCCTGTGGATAAACGCACCCACTTCCTCATCTCTCACTGGGACAATTCTGAGGTGGATTCTAGTAGGTTCCTCAGAGAGTTTCCAGCAGGACTGAGCCCCAGTTGCCCATGGCAGAAACCGTTCTTGGCCTTTCTCCCTTCCGTGTCTGACATCCCCACTCCCTTTCTTGGGTTTGTATTAGTGTCCTCTTGCTGCTGTAACAAGTTACCACTAACTTGATGGCTTAAAACAACACAAATTTATTCTCTTACAGTTCTGGAGGTCAGAAGTCCAAAAGGGGTTTCACTGGGCTAAAATCAAGGTTTAGCAGGGCTGAACTTCTAGAGGCTCTAGGGAAGAATCCATTTCCTTGCCTTTTCCAGTGTCTAGAAGCTGCCTGCATTCCTGGGCTTGTGGCCCTTCCTCCATCTTCAAACCCAGCAGTGTAGCATCTTCCAACCTCTCTCTGACTCTCACCCCTCTCACATCTCCTCTGACTCTGAACTCTTCTGCCTCCCTCTTCTACTTTTAAGAACACTTATGATTACATTGGCCCATTGGGATAATTCAGGATACTCTCCCCATCTCAAAATCAGCTGATTACCAACCTTAATTCCATCTGCAACCTAACTCCCCATTACCATGCAACCTAAAATACATTCTTGAGTTTCATTTGGCTATGGGTACATCAAGATTTGTCTCAAAATTGACCCTGATGACCTGTTCACCTAAAAGAAAGACCCAGAATGAGGCAAGATTGGATGTTCTCCCTAATTGCTCAGAGTCTCTCTGAGTCCAGTGGCTGGAATCCTCAAGTCATCCAGGATCAGGAGCATATTCAAGATAGAGCAGGAGCCAGGATTGGGCTGACGGGGTGAGGTCACAGAAAAGGGGGTCCCTATTGCGAGAGGGGAGGGTTTTCCCTAAGCTCAAGGACTTTGAAGTGGAGTCAGACTGCTCTAAGTTCAAAACCCAGCCCTACCACTTCCTAGATAAGTGACCTCCACCAAGTCACTTAATTTTACCAAGCCTCCATTTTCCCTTCTGTGAAAGGGGGTTATACTATTCACCTACCTCCAGGGGTGACATGAAAAATGTTTAACAACCCATGTAGAACAGGCATCAACCAAACAGAGCAGGGGCTAGATGGAAACAACCAATATGGTGGGCCCAGGTCTCAACAACTGAAAACCAGCCCTGCCTACTGCCAGAAGAAGTAGAGGGGGTCCAATGAGAGAACACACATAAAGCACTTAAATCATAGTGCACCGCAATTGCCAAAAGGTGGAAACAACACAAATGTCCATCGGCAGATGAATTGATACCCAAAATGTGGTCTATACGCACAATGGCATACTACTCAGCCATAAAGAGAAATGAAGGCCTGATACATGCTACAACAAGGATGAACTCTGAAAACATTCTGCTGAGTAAAATAAATCAGTCACAAAAAACCAAATATTGTATGATCCCACTTATATAAAATATCTAGGACAAGCAAGGGTTTAGAGACCAAAGTTTCTTAGTGGTTACAGGGACAGGTTGGGGGGTAGCAAGAGCTCACCGCTTAGAGGACATTGAGCTGCTATTAAAGTTGATGGCAAAATGTGGAAACGGACAGTGGTAATAGCATAACATGAGGAACGTAATTCACATCACTGAATTGTACATGTAAAAATTCTTGAAAGGGCAAATGTTTTGTCATATATATTTTTTCCACAATCAACACACACACACACACACACACACAGAGACACACAGTGTGCATGCAAGAAAGGGTGGCCAGAATGAACTGTTATTATTCTACCAAAATTGAGTGGGTTATGCCCTCATGCTAAAGATGGAGTGCTTAGCTGGATTCAAACTGGGCCTTTTGCAAAGCAAGTTCAAACCATTGCATGGAAAGCAAGCACCACTGATTAAATGACTGGATGGTGCAATAGAGGCCAAGGCTTCACTCGGGAAAAAGGCAGAATCGAGTTTGGCCCCAGCGTGGCCAAGTCTGGATTTTGTCTTGAAAATCAGAGCACATCTCCCTGCAGGCTTGTACCTAATTGCTCAACGAGGAACATCTAACGTTTGCATCTGCCCATATGCATGGTGGCCGCATGGAGATGTGTCTCGGAAGCCCGAGTCCTTGAGTAGTCAGGAGGGTGGCTGGTACAGGGGCAACTGCCACTCTGCCCCGGGGAGGGAGAGCAGGAGGGCAGGAGAGTGGGGCTACTGGCCAGGTTCCCAGTCTTGGGAAGAGACAGGGACACGGTGACCCAGAGTGCTGAGAGGCCAACATCTGCAGCATCTGTCCGAGCTGACGCCAGAGCCCAGCTGTCCTGTTATCTATTAGGGGACACGAACTCTACAAAAGCCCAGCCTGGCTTTGGAAACCAAATGTGGTGATTCCGACCCTCTGAGTCACTCTTGGGAAAGAGAATTTGTGGACCACGCTGCAAGTGATGGAGTCTAGTTTCCTGGTCTGTTCCCCCAAGTGTGTCATGTCTTGGGCCTGTGAGAAGATGCGGACGGGCCTGGGAAGAGGACATCCCTTACCTCAGGGACCCAGCCAGAGAAGAGGAGCAGAGGAAACGATGGGGTGGGACAAAGGCAGTGCCATGACTGCGGTGTCACAGAGCCAGTCCCACCAGGGGCCTTCTCCCCAGCAGCCCCACAAGGGGGAGCAGAAAGTCAAGGCCAGTTTATGGCTTCTGTCTATAAGCAACTCAGAAACTCAACCACCAAATTCACATCCTATCGAAGACAAGAACTCTAATATATGGAGCCCTAAGGGCTGAACTCTTTACATATACTACCTCATTTAGTCTTCACAGTAACCCTACAAAGTAGGTGCTATGCATCATTTCCATTTTATAGATAATGAAACCAAGGCCCAGTGAGGTTAAGTAAGTTGCCCGAGGTCACAAAGCAGTGAGTAGCAGAGCCAGGACACGCCCTCAGGTCTGTGAGGTACGAAAACCCCTTCACCACCCCAGTGGGTGAAGCTGCAGGCATACGGTGTGCCTTGTAGACATACACCCTGATCAATGGCATTAACACCAGGGAACAAAGAACGTGGCCACCCAAAGGAGAAGGCATTCTTTCCAAAGCAGAATATGAGGATTGTTCCAGAAGAAGATCTTGAAACCAGGGCCAAGCCCTCTAGCCACTGATGGCTGCCTCTTTGGGGCAGGATGGGTTTAACCTGGAGAAACTCACCATCATCCAAAATGTATGTCCCCATAAGCCTGCCACTGGCAGTGGCCTGTCCCCTGGGACCACCTCCTTTCAGCGCCAGACAACTTCCAACTGCCTAGGCCGGCATCTCGACACCTGTGAGCATCCTTCGGAAGGGCAGAAAGCTGCTCTGCCCCAGCATGAGGCAGGTGGAAGAGCCAGGGCATCAACACCCCTCAGGAGCAGCCCTCAGCCACCCACAGAATAGAGCTGATGAGGATCCTCCAGCCCTCGCCCCTCCGGTGGGGCAATATCCTCTCCCAGAGCTCCCCAGTAGAAGCAGGCTCCTGTTGCCCACGGGATAGCTGCCTTGAGAACTCTCTATATTGGCTGCCTAGTCTCACCTGCCCACTCCCCTGTTGACGTCCCTTGCATCTCCCAAATAGCAACTTGTACTTGGTGTCCTGGCCTTAGGTTTCCTTGTGGGGGAGCCAAAGCTAACATCTGTACCCATTCAGATGTGAGCCCTCCAAGGACAGAGGTTGAGAACCTTCGAGCAACCTCTTTTAACAAATGCTTACCGCATACCTGCTAAGGGCCATGCATGGGAATACAGCAGAGAGTACAGGCCCAGGTTCAGGGGTAGTTTTCAGAACAAACTGCCTGCCTCCCACTGACTGGCTGACTGGGGAAGGAAGGGGGCTTACCACTGGACACAGCCTTGTCTACCCTTGCCTAAGATGTGGGCCTCAGCTTTGCAGATCCATGACTTCTGAATGGACCAACCCAACAGATACAGACTTATAATAACTCACAAGAAACTGAAGTATATGCCAGAACACATATTTAGTGGGGGCTCTGTCTTATCAGGGACTAGATTTGCCCGGGCCCCCTGAGGTAAGCATTAGAAAGCTGCTGAGTGAACTTGGACACATCCCAACAATCACAAAGTCTTGATGATTCTACTGCCTAAGTCTGTCCTATATGTGTCCCCTCTCCCCATCCCCACCAAGGGCAGGGACCGTCTGTCTTGTTTACAGCTATATTTCCAGGGCTTAGAACTTTGGTTGGCATGTAGGAGCTGTATTAGTTTGAATAACACCAACTGTTGTACCAATAGACTCCCAAATCTCAATAGCTCAGCACAAGAGAAGCTTATGTCTCATGCATTGTCCAACGTGGATATTGGGGGTCGACTTCACCACGAGGTGAGTCAGGGACCCAGGCTCCCTCTACTCTGAAGCTCTGCTGTTCTCTGGGTCTTATCATCCAGCCAGCAGATGTGGGAAGAAAATGAGAAGAAACAACCTGCTTCCTAAACACCTTGGCCAAGAAGCAACACCCAGGTTCTCTGCTGGCATTCTACTGGTGAGAGCTAGTGGGTCCCTGGGCACAAGAAGGGTTGGGAAGTGTAGTCCCTGGCTCTGGCTGGGCAACCACTCCTTAAAGACAGTTGTACATTATGGAAGTAGAGCTCATGTGCAGGGTGGACAGCTCACCCAGTTGTTGTCGTTAGTTGCCATTGAGTCAGCTCTGACTCATGGTGACCCCATCTACAACAGAATAAAACATTGCCCTGTCCTGTACCATCTTTAAGATTGTTGGTATGCTCAAGTCCACTTTTGAGGCCACTGTGTATTTTGAGTGCCTTCCAGCCTAGAGGTTCATCTTCCAGCACTGTATCAGACAATATTCTGTTTTGATCCATAAGGTTTTCATTGGCTAATTTTTGGAAGACAATCACCAGGTCTTTCTTCCTAGTCTGTCTTAGTCTGGAAGCTCTCCTGAAACCTGTCCACCACGGGTGACCCTGCTGGTATTTGAAATAGCGATGGCATAGCTTCCAGCGACACGCAAGCCACCTCAGTATGACAAACTGATAGACAAGTGGTACATACTAAATATTTGCTTGATTCGTTAAGCAATGCATTAACTAATGAATGAACAAACTGCCCACTTGGAAGAGAAACTTCATGAATGGTTGTTGGGATATTGAACTGGATCGGGGACACTCAGGGTAGAATCGATCAGGACAAGGATCTAGAGAGAGCTCTCTGCTGACGGCACCCATTCGAGGAGCCCTGGCCTGCTCTCCTCCCTGCATGTCACGCCCACACAAGTCCCTAACGATGGAGCCCTGGAGGAGGTCAGCTGGCCCAGCCTCCTCCACGCTTCCCAGATGGAGAGCAGGCGCAGGGTGGCGTGGGGACATGCCCAAGGTCACAAGGCAAGTTTGTTAGTGAGGAGCCAGGCCCCCACTGCCTGACCTCTGGGCCAGCGCCTGGGCCTCTCGGTAGCTGCTGGGCCCTCATCGTTCAGCTAATTACCGCAATCCCAGGCCTGCGGAGTGTCTGTGTGGGGGACGCTGGGTAAACATTTCCTCTTTGGCAGAGCAGGAAATGAAGGGATGACGAGGTCAAGTGACTTCACTTGGGCTCTCGCTGTCCTGCCCATCATCCAAGGCTCCATCCACGCCTGCCCACAGCCCTCCCTAAGTCTCCAAAGTTGGGTCAGATCGATGGCCAAGCAGCAATGTTAAGGTCTCACTGGTTCCTGGACGCAGAGGGCCCTGAGTTTGAGTGCTGCTCTGCCCTGTCCTGGCTGGGTGCTCTTGGAAAAGTAGCTCAACCTCTCTGAGCTTCAGTTTCCTCCTGTGCCAAGTCCATTCCTTGATGAGTTGTTGTGAGGACAGACTGATGAAACACGGCAAAGCATTTGGCTCAGACCCTGACAGATAGTAGGCTCTCACAATTGTGTTCCTGTTGTTTTTTAAGCTCTTTTTAAAAGATGATGTAGTGGATTTTTTTCTGCACCATCCCCCACCATCCCCCACTGAGTCCCAGAAGAGAGCTAAAGACACAAGGTGATGTGCTAAGGCAATGCCCCCAAACTCTCTCGCTGGGACACTGCTGTCCTTTCAGAGGGGCCGTTGGGGTTAAACGCACTCACTGGATTCCAGTGGAGAACGGGATCTGCGTGGAGGAAGGCTGGGACAGTTGTACTCTGATGAGTGAGGAAAGAGAAAAACGCTACCGAGGGATGGCGCCTGGCCTCATGGGCTGTCCAAACAGGAGTGGACAGGGCAGTGCAGGGGAGTGAGTGAGCAAGGGAAGGGAGCTGTCCCTCACATGTCATCACCTTGAAAATTCATAGCAGCCCTGCCAAGGTGGATGACAGTCCCCAATCTGCAGATGAGTAAAGGAGGCTCAGAGAAATGAACAACTGCTCCTGGCAGGCCAAGATTCCACCTCAGTCCCACTCCAAGGTCAGAGATAAACCCTGAGCCCAGATCGCCCTCATCCACCCCTGTACTCAACACAATTCATCCACATCCACCGAGTATCCCTCGGTCTGCTCCACATTAGGCACTGGACGAGGCCGCCCCCTGCTTGACTTTTGTGCTGAAAGGGACTTCAAGATCAGTTAATCCGGCACCTCATTTAACAGAAGAGTAAACAGACCAGAGGGGTTAAGTGACTTGCTCAAGGTCATACAGCTAATTAGTGCCAGACCAGACCCACAGCCCATGCTTCCTGCCTCCTGCCTGGCCTCACTGCCAGCATCTCCAGGGAGCTCTGCTCCCACAAGGGAGATGAGAGAGCTCTAGCAGGCTGGGTGGTGAAGGGTTGAGGATATTCATTGGAGTTTTAAGAAATTTTGGACACCAAGGTCCTTTCCTGAGCTAGTTCTGAAAAAGAGAAAACTTGCTTTGAAACTTAGGAAACAATTGCCCACTCTTCTGTGCATCACATCAAGCAGTATCTTCTCCTCATGTGAACTGGATTGTGAGATTTTTAAAAAATGCCTCCCATTAATATTCAAAAATAGTTCCAAAGAGGAAAAAAGAAATGAGCCCTTCTCACACAAGACAGCAAGAATCCCAAGCTGTTGGCAGTCAGTGCCCTCTGCTGGATAGAGGGCGGCATGGCCAGTTTTGCAGGGTTTAGTTTATGACGGGCTTAAAGAAATATCAGAGGCCCCCTAATTGTTATGAACCCAGCATGATAGTCGCTGTGCTTTTCATGGCAGTTGGGTTTTCATTTTCTCAATAACTAAAAGGCACTCAGAACTCAGTAATGCTTTTATAGTATAATCTGTTTTATTCATTCGTTCATTCACTCATTCATTCATCCAGCCAACACATATTTATTGAGCAAGTGCCTACTATACTAGGCCCCAGGGATACAGCCATGGGCAGGACAGAGAAAACTCTGCTCTTTGGGGTACACATGCTACATGAGGCCACAGACAATAAGCAAATTAGCCAATAGAGGCCATGAGGTTGTAAGTGCTGTGAAAATGGGTAATGGAGGCAGGCGAGGGGCAACGGGAGCCATGGTTGGTGCTGTGAGAGAGGGTGGTCTGGGCAGACCCCTGGGTGTCTTTGGGCAGAGAGCTGGCTGGGGTGAGGGATCAAGCCATCTGGACATCTGGGGGGAAAGTGCTCCCAATGGAGGAACAGCCAATTCAAAGGCTTGGAGGAAGGCGTCTCTTTGGCTGCTTGAAACAGGAGTAAGGAGGCCAGTGTGACTGGTCAGCGGGACAGAGGAGAAGCAGTGGGAGGTCCAGTCAGAGGGGTCATCCTGACACCCCCTGTAGACACTTGAATCCAAGTCAGGTCCAAGCAGACATGCAGGACAACACTCAGGCTCTTGGGGGCTGAGGGTTTCCTTGAGGATCACAGTGGGATCCTAACCCTAACCCTAACCCCTGCAGACATCACACCTCAAGGCTGAGACCGTCAGAGATGGGAAGGCCCTGGGAAACTATCTAATGAAATCCAACCTCCATTTTAACGTTACTAGTAGCAATAGGAGCTCACATTTGGAGCACTACCTACTGCAAAGCCTGTGACGTGCACGACTCCTCTCCACTCACAAAGCAGCCATCCATGCACAGGGGGTGCACTTTATCCCATTTTACAGGTGAGCAAGCAGAGGCTCAGAAAGGTTAAGGAACTGGTCAAGGTCACACAGAGGTGAGAGGCAGCTCCTGGCCTGATCCCAGGCTGGCTGACTCCACATCAAATGGGCCAGCTGCTCCCAGGTCTGGGGGCTGCTCTGAGATGTTAGCTCCATGAGGATGGACAAGGAATTCTCAGCTCCTTCAGCTCTCTCATGGAGGAGGAGGTCTGCTTTCTGAGGTGGAGATATCCCATCTCCTTCTAGGCTCAGCACGGGGCTCAGGTGATAACCCTCAGGGCAGAGCCATTCCCCCATCTGCCCAGCTCTATACCGCCCCCGCCACCGCCACTGTACTTGGGAGAAGCTTCGATGGCCAGCCCAAACAGGAGACTGAATGTCAGAGTGGGCCTCCTCTGGGATCTACACAACGCAGCTCTGCAACCCAGCAAGAGCTGGCTTCAGTGCTCTTGGTGGCAGAACAGGATGGAGCACCTGCCTTACCCCCTCACCACATGTGGCATGGGATGTACCCAGAGGAACACCTGGAAAAGGTGAAGTGTGTCCCATAGTTTGGTGCTTCTGAGACAGAGAAGAGCAAACCCTGATTGACATTTAGCTTTTGCCAGGCCCTGCATTAAGCACTTCACACACACTGTCGCATTGAGCCCTTGAAGTAATCCCGTGCGGGAGGCATTTCCATGATCCACAGTAAGTAGGTGAGAAACTAAGAATCATAGAGGTTGAGAAACTTGCCCAGGACCACCTAGCAAGAAGTAGATGAATCTGAGTCCAGAGCCTGCATCCCTAACCCCCTGGCATTCTGTGTCCATTGGTTTACTCATTCCACAGGTGTTTCCTGAGGACCTACTATGCACCAGGCAGTGTCGGGGCACTGAGGACATGGTCAAGCAAGCAGGCAGCATCCTTGTCTGGTGTGGGCAGGGTGGGGTCAGTGGGCACTCACTCAGCTCTGAGGGAGGGCAGAGCCCAGGGTTCCCCAGGCAGACAGGCAGCTGGTGGGGGAGGCTGAAACCCAGTCATGCTCCTCTGCCTGTGTGTGGGCACCCTGCATGAAGCTAGCACAGGCCTCACAGAGCCCAGGCTGAATGGTGGGACCACATTCCGGTGGGACCACCTTGCCAGCCTGGCCTTTGGGTTTCTCTAGGGCCTTGGCTTTGATGTCAACAGGCTGGACCATATAAAACCCTGTCTGTGCCCCCTTGTCCCACCCCCATTTGACCACTGCTTCTCAGCAGCTCTGTGCCTCAGTATACCCATCTGTGAAACAGGTCTAGAACCTTCTGCCACTGCACTGTGGAAGCAGAGTCCTAGAACAAGGTGGGCAAAGTGCTGTTGCTGCTGGGAGGCCAATGGTGTCTGAAGCAGCTGGCACAGAGGCACCAGAGTGCCCTGCAACAAGCAATGCCTTGAGTTGTTCCAGGTTCAAATCCCAGTACTGGCAGGATCACCTCTAAACTGGAAATAGTCCTAAACCCCACTGGGGTGAGCATGAGGATTAAATGGGATTCTGCCTGTAAAACTCTCAGCAGTCAGTCCACAGATATGTGCTGGGCCCTGGACATGCCAGCTGCCATGCAAGGCACGGGGTGCAGCTGGGCACAGACATCTACATGTAGCAGGTGGGGCAGCCTACCTCAAGAACATGTGGAGGAGCCACGGAGCCTGCACAGGGTGAGTCCACCATGTGGGGGCTCTTGTCCCTTTAACTCTAGTCACTGTGGTAGCACAGTGATGGCTCCAAGAAGGTCCATACCCTAATTTCCAGGACTTGTGACTGTGGTCCCTTACCTAGCAGAGGGGACTTTGAAGATGTGATGAACTTAGGATCTTGATAGGGAGATGATCCTGGATTGTCCAGGTGGCCCATTGTAAAAGCAGAGAGCTTTCCTGGCTGTGGTCAGAGAAAGACGTGATGACGAAAGCAGGGTCAGAGTAATACTACGCTCTGCCTTTGAAGATGGAGGATGGGGTCACTAACCAAAGAAGGCAGGTGGCCTCTAGAAGCTGGAAAAGGCAACGAAATGGATTTCTCCGTGGAGCCTCCAGAAGAAACCAGCCCTGCCCACACCCTGGTTTGAGCCCAGTGACCCCCAGATTTCTGACCCCCAGCACTGTGAGCTAAAAAAATGTGTGCTTTTTGAATTCCTAGGTTTATGGCACTTTGTTTACAGTGGTAACTGAAGACTCATGCAGTCACTGTGGTAGTCTGCTACCTTGGTGGCCACCAAGCAACCACACCTCCTTGACTCGCGCTGGCCCAGTGAAATGTGGCAGTCGTGATGCTTTGCAGGTTCTGGGCTTAGGCACAAAGAAGGTCTGGCAGCATCCACCTCTGTGCTCTGGGGAAGCCAGTCGTCCTGAGGCTGCCATGCTTTGAGGAAGACCAACCTGACCACCTGGAGAGGCCATGCCCAAGAGAACTGAGTCCCACGCTGCCACCCCTAGTCTATCGTCTCAGGGGAGCCCCAGCCAAGCTCCCAGCCAGGTGGCTGAGGCCATCTCAGAAGGGGATCCTCCAGCCCAGTTGAGCCATCCCAGCTGACAATGCATAGAACAGAAACAAGCCACCATCCCCTACAAACCCTGTCCAAACTATCGAATAATGAGCAGATCTCTTAAATGATGGTTGCTTCAAGGCGCTAAACATCAGGGTAGTGTGTTACGCAAACTCTTGTGGACACCCGCGATTGCCTTGAGCCACCACCCACAGTCCTGGACAAAGCACAACTCCTCCCTGGCTCTCGGGTCAGACTCAGGTGGTGGGATTTTCCTTCTGACTCCCACCTGGTCACCCGAGGCTATAGCTGAGAAGCAAACAGCCCTCTGGAAGTTTCTGAGCACTCGAGGGCAAAAGGCCAGCTTCATCTCAGTAACTCTGGCTGTCACAGGGCTGCTTTTGAGTAACTTGTGCCCAGTCAGCCCCTGCTGTCCCCTCGTCCACCCCTTGCCCTGAATCCAGCCAGCCTGGGGCCATTGTGCTGAACAAAATCTCTGTGTCCAAGGACACTTGCTGCCCCCCATTTCATTTCCTCTCAGGAAGGGGCTCTGCCTCCCTCTGGCTTAGGTCATGATTACAAATGGAGAACAGCTGACCCCTGGCCCCATGTGCCAGCAGGTACCCAGGGCCAGGCAGGATCCCTGGGGCTCGGGTGGGAGATTAGCAGGCTGGTCCTGTTTCAGTGTGTTGGTCCCTGCTGAGGGACAAGGAGCCAGAGAGGGGTCCGTTCCACTATTATACTCTCCCTGAAGCTGTCTTTCATTGGAAGCTGGACCAGCCTCACTAGGGCACTTATCAGAAATGCAGGTTCCCAGGCCAAACCTCAGACCTGCTGAATCAGAGGCTATGGGGGTGAGCCCGGCAATCTGTATTTTACCACAACCTCTGGAAGATCCTGATGCCCAGTGGAGTGTAAGACCCCCAGCCTGGAAGCCCAGAACCTCAAAAAGACCACTTCATATCCCTTCCAGGAGCCATCGGCATCTCTGTGGGAAGTTGCTGATGGACACTTCGGTTGTTTCCACCTTTTAGCTGTTATGAATAAAGCTGCAATGAACATTCAAGTACAAATTTTTGTGTGGACATGTTTTCAATTCTTTTGGGTATATACCTAGGAGTGGAATTGCTGGGTCATATGGTAACTCTACATTTAGCATTTTAAGGAACCACTGGACTGTCTTCCAAAATATCAATATAAGAATAATATTAACAATATTAATAATTAACAATATGAAGTGCTATCACTCTTTCAGACACTCTACCACTTTGGTTAGTTATGTTAACTCATCTGTTGTCGTTAGGTGCCACCCTCGAGTCCGTTCCAACTCATAGTGACCCTATGCACAACAGAACGGAACACTGCCCAGTCCTGCACCGTTCTCACAACTGCTGTTATGCTTGAGACTGTTGTTGCAGCCACTGTGTCAATACATCTTGTTGAGGGTCTTCCGCTTTTTTGCTGACCCTCTACTGTACCGAGTATGATATCCTTCTCCAGGGACTGATCCCTCCTGATAACATGTCCAAAGTGAGACACAGTCTCACCATCCTTGCTTCTAAGGAACATGCTGGTTGTACTTCTTCCAAGACAGATTTGTTTGTTCTTTTGGCAATTCATGGTATATTCAATATTCTTCACCAACACCACAATTCAAAGGCGTCAACTCTCCTTTGGTCTTCCTTATTCATCGTCCAGCTTTCGCATGCATATGAGGCGATTGCAAACACCATGGCTTGGGTCAAGTGCACCTTAGTCTATGAGATATTTAATCATCTATGAGATACTGAATCATCTATGAGAAAGGTGCAATATTATTAACCCTGTCTTTATTTCACAAATGGGAAACTGAGGCACAGAGAGGTTGGGTGCTGTGCCCAGCTGGGTAAGCAGCAGAGCTGGGACTTGCACTTAGGCCACCGCAGTCTGGACTCCATGCTGTCACCCCTAGGCTGTCCTGCCATAAGTGGCTGAGCCCTGTCATGGGCAAGACTCTGGGCCAGTGCTGGGGGCTAGCCCTGGGGAAGATCCAGGCCCAGCCCTCCACCCCACCTCCCTGCACCCTGTCCTTCTCTGCCTGAGCCCCAGCCGACTCCCAAAGACACCAATGAATGTCCCTCCCACACCAGTCAGCCACAGGCCATTCATTATTAGCTCCAGGCCCATCAGCACTTTCTAGCAGGGCCTCCCCAGCAGAGGAAAGCACTTCTCAAACAGCGCTGACATCTGAATGTGCTGGGAGGAAGAGGTGCGGGCGGCACAGGGACTCCCTGGCCCCACCACTCCACCCCCCCCCCCCCTTAGGGTCTAGTGGCAGCTCCTGGGACAGCTGGAAACCCACGGACGTGCCAGGGCAGGCAGCAGAATGTGGGAACGAGGTGTGGCACAACACTCCAGGGGGACACATTTGAAATCCTGTGCTGGAATTCAGGCCTCAGAAGTGGGGCCAGCGTCACTGCAGCAGCATCAAGCCCAGGCCCTGTGACTTGGGGATCAGGGCCTGGAGGTGGGAGGGACAGCCCAGCTCAGCTGGGACGTCATAGGAAGGACAGTGGTCAGCAAACGGCCCCCATTTGCCGAGCAGTTCACACGTGCCAGACATGTGCCAAGGTGCCCATCTGTCCTCACCTCAATTTAAAAAATTTTATTGTGAAAACTCTCAAACAGAGATAATAGTGATGCCCATATATCCACCAAGAAGCCCTGGTGGCACAGTGGTTCAGCACTCGGCTGCTAACTAAAAGGTTGGCAATTCCAACCCACCAGTGGCTCCATGGGAGAAAGATGTGGCAGTCTGTTTTCATAAAGGTTACAGCCTTGGAAACCCTATGGGGCAGTTCTACTCTGTCCTATAAGGTCGCTAAGAATTGGAATCAACTAGACGGCAATGGGTATGTTTTTTGTATACATCCACTACTTAACTTTCTGCCATACCGTCTGATAGACAGCTGGAAGGCTGATGCTGAACCATTTTAAAATATCTTACAGACATCCTGACACTTTGGCTCTAATATTTTATCAGGCATCTCCAAAAAACATGAAGACAGTCTTCTGCATGATCGTAACACTATTAGCTCACCTGTTGTTGTTGTTAGGTGCTGACGAGTTGGTTCCGACTCATGGTGATCCCATGTACAACAGAACGGAACACTGCCCAGTCCTACATCATCCTCACAATCATTGCTATGTTTGAGCTCATTGTTACAGCCATTGTGTCAATCCATTTCCTTGAAGGTCTTCCTCTTTTTTGCTGACCCTCTACTTTACCAAGCACAATGTCCTTCTCCAGAGAGTGGTCCCTCCTAATAACATCATCTTATACATGGTCCATATTCGAATTTCCCATTATCCCAAAATGTCTTTATAGCAGGCTTTTTAGGCCAGGATCCAGCCAAAGATGGCCATGGCATTTGGCAGGTATATATGCCATGTCTCTTTAATCTAGAACAGTACCCCTTACTCACCCGTTTTACCCACTGTCATGGATTCAGTTGTGTCCCCCAAAAATATCTGTCAACTTGACTAGGTCATGATTCCCAGTAGTGTATGATTGCCTACCATTTTGTTATCTGATGTGATTTCCCTCTGTGTTGTAAATCTTAATCACTATGATGTAATGAGATGGATTAGTGGCAGTTATATTGATGAGATCTACAAGATTAGATGGTGTCTTAGGCCAATCTCTTCTGAGATATGAAAGAGAGAAGCAAGCAGAAAGACATGGGGACCTCATACCACCAAGAAGACCTTCCTCCAGAGTCGACAGAGAAAGCCTTCCCCTGGAGCCGATGCCCTAACTTTGGACTTCTAGCCTACTGGACTATGAGAGAATAAACTTCTCTTTGTTAAAGCCATCTGCTTGTGGTATTTCTGTTATAGTAGCACTAGATAACCAAGACACCCATGATAGTGACTTTTTGAAGATACCAGGTGTGCTGTCTGCCCCCTTCCCCCTGTGATAAGCCTAGCCCACACATGAGGACACTGAGGCTCAAGGGAGGCTTCCAGAGACTCTTGAGTCTGTCTGCATACAGAGCCCTCAGCCCCAAGTTCTCTGCGAGGCAGGAGGGACTAGTCCTTCCTGGCAAGAAGGGGCCCCAGGGAGCCCCAATGGCAGCATTCACAGGAGACACCAGCCGACCAGGACCTGCCTGGAACAGAGCTGCGGCCAAGGAGGGACACAGTGCCCCAGAGGGTATTGACTGGACCCACCAAAATCCCCCAACTGCAGCCAGGATCTGTGGGGAGGCCTAGGGGTGAGCTGAACAGGCAGCACCAGGGTCAGTGCTGTGGAGAGCTGCGTGGAGGACCAGATGCACGAGCCCTGAAGGCAGGCCAAGAGCATGTGGATATTCACTTATTTAGACAGTTGAGTGCTCTGTTAGGCTCCAGCCCTCCTCCCTATTCTCCTGTTAACACTGACTTGAGGTCTTAAACCTCACTCTCTTAGAGCCTCCGACGCCCCTCCCAGACTCCGTTATGCTCCCTTCCTACCCCGTAACACCCTCAAGGCAGGGCTTCTTTCGTGCTGTTTCCACAGAGCCTAGCCCAGGTGCTCAGCAAACATTTGAGTGAGAAAGAGATCAAACACGAATAATAATAACACAAACACTCTTGTGGTGTCACGAGGCAGATGCTATTCTAAGCGTATTATCCCATTGTATGGGTCAGGAAGCTGATGCCCTGAGAGGTCGAGTGACTTTCCACAGCCACCCAAGTAGTACACGATGAAAAAGGTAGACACACCTGAGCTCTGGGCAGCCCGAAGCCTGGAGGCTAGATAGAAACCTGAAAGGCAGCAGGTGTAACTCAGTGGAGACAGGTGGGCAGGAAGCTGGGGATAGACTTGGAGAGAAGAGTGTGCAGAGTTCTCAGCTCTGGGCACGCGGAATCACGGTCCCCACAATTTAACTGGTCTGCATGTGGCCTGGGCATTGGTTTATTGTCGTTGTTGTTTTACTTTTTCCAAATAATTTTAATGTGTGGGCAAGGTAAGGAATTACTGGCTTTGGGGATGGTGGAGAAGGGCTGAGAGCTGGGAGAGAAATTCAGTTCAGATGGACTTAGTTTCAGAACAAGAAGAGTTGGGCCAGACTGCACACAGCGGGATATCACCTCAGGGAGCCAAGGCACGGTTTAAGCTGGGGATGACAGGTCAGAGTCGGCTGGTGCCCAAGGGGTCTCCCTGCGCCCAAGGCCCGCTGTGATGGACTTCTGGGAACCAGAGAGACTCCCTTGGGCAGGGGGTGGAAAGATTACGGCACATGATCACCCCCAATAGGACCAGTCCTCAGCTGCAAGGCTGCAGGCAAGCCTGGTCCCTTTAGGTTGCCATTCCTGCCTGGTGTCACCTGTCTGCACTTGGGTGGGCTCTGATGCCCACTAAATGCGAGCCTGGGAGAGCAGGGACCCTGTCTCGGCTGCTCACTGCTGTGCTCTGCCTGGCACAGAGTAGGTGCTTAATAAGTATGTGACGAATGAGGCAAAAGCGATCCAGGCCCATATGGGACGTAAGCCTAGAAATGTGCCATCCACCCCACGGGGGGCTTCTCCTCTGTCTGCTGCACTCCTAGAGCTCCAGTCCCTCCCTCCCCTTCCCTGTCTACTTCTCTTCCTTCTCCCCCTTCTCCTCCTCTACCTCCTCCTTCTCCCCTCCTCCTCCCTCTCCCTCCCCTCTTCCTTCTCTTCTCTGCTCTCCTTCCCACTTCCTCTCTCCCTGTCTCTCCTTCTCTCCTCTCCCATCTCCCCTGTCTCTCTCTCATCCTACCTCACATACTAAGGCAGCACATTTCCGGGACATCTGCACATGACAGAGGCCAGCCAGGAGCAGTCAGCAAGCTCACCAGGAAGGGGGAAACTGAGGACAGGCATAGAAGCGATACAGACTACAGTATGGAAGGGGATCACAGAGCTGCAACAGTGACAGCTGGAGGAGAGTTTGGAAGTCATGTGAATCTCAGTCAATGGGGGGCCCAGGATCAGAGGAAAAACTTGTCCAAAGTGACCAGCAAATCGGTGCCAAGTGTGTCCTGGCTCTGGGTGGCTCAGTCGTAACTACTGCATCAGCTCTCAGAGCCCTAACATTCTAGTTGTCATTATTCATTTGTAACTGATGTAACAGATACTGTTGGTATCCACCCAGATGATGTCTGATTACTTTTTGTGTGTTCTTTCCCTGGTTTCTGGGTTTTTGCTTCTCTAGGCTGCACGTGAGACTCTCTTCGGAGAAATGATTGTGACTGCTAGACCCGCTTTGCCAAACCACCCCACAGGACCACCTGAGCCAATGGCTTACTGCTGTGGACTACAAAAGCAGGCTGAGACAGTGCTTGGTCACTGCTTGTTGGGAGTCTCACCCTCCCTTCTCTGCTTTCATTGCCCCCTCACTGGGCGCTCCTGGGAGCACTGCCTTCATCACTTGTACACAACCCTGCTTCAGGATCTGTTTCTAGGGAACCTGATCTAAGACAACCAATAGATTTCCTTCCTGATTACCTTTTGAGAGCTCTTACATGAGCAACGGCACTGTTTCCCAGGAAAAAATAACTCATATTTATATAAATATGCATACTGTTTCAGGGTCCCCTAAGTCTGCCCCTGAGTCCCATGTTAAGATCTGCTGCCTTTGAGTGTGTGCCCAGCGGAGGGTTGGGGGCAAGACATGGGCTTCAGTTTGAATCTCAGCCACACCACTTACATGTTGAGTGACCTTTACCCCTCTCTCAGCTCAGTTTTCTCATCTGCAGAATGGGTGTAGTAATAATACCATCCTCAGAGATGGCAACTGACTGTAATAATCCATATAAAGTGCTTAGCACAGTGCCGGCACACAGTAAGCACACAATAAATGTTAACTGATACTACTGTTACTGTAGTTGTTTTACTGTAAGCTGCCTCAGTTCCTTATCGATTTGTTTATAGAATAATTAACTATGTTCTAGCCACTTAGAGGCAATTTGGAAAGGTCCCATTCATTCCCAGTTTCCAGATATTTGAAATCATTGTTAGTAGCTACTTTATATATATAATCTCATTTAAATCCATACAAGTCCTGCCAGGGATGATATTACTAATGAGGAAACCCAGGCACAAAGTGGGCAGGCAGAGTAATGTGTCCAAGGTCACACAACTCGCACAGGCTGAGGTGGAGGCCTTGGGAACTTACGTGGTTCCTGCTCCCTGGAAAGCTCTTGGGGAGCCCTGACCACACTCTATTTGGGGTGCTGTTGAGAGCCTCCCAAGAGCCCCACACAGTGTTTGCTGATTTTCTGGAAAGAGTTCTTGCGGACCGGAAATCTGGGTCTCTTGTCTAACACATGTCTTCTGCTGTTCATCAACCTTGGAAAACAGCTGCTAAAATAGTACTTCCGCCTCATGGGTTCCCATGCAAATCATTCCCAGAGCTGGAGAAAGTGCAATGCTTTCCACTGTTCACAACCCTCGCCTCTTCCTCTCCTTTCCAATTCAGGAACTGAGCTGAGTTCCTTTCCCCGCAGTGCCAGGCAAGAGAGGAAGCCGTTTCTGCCCAAGGAGCTTGCACAGGCAGAGACTTGGGTGGGCTGCTGGTTTCCCGCCTGCCCTTTGCCCCGTCACCCTCGCCATCCTCCATAAGGATAATCTGTAACCACATGCTCCCACTGCCCCTCCCATGCAGCCCGCCTGGATTTCGCCCTCCCCAGACTAGAGTTGACTTGAGGGTAGCCAGAGTTGGCAGAAGGGATCTCCTCTAAAACAAGTGGATTAATTTCACTGCCAGTGACAGTCTTGTGTCCCTCCCCACAGGGAGCCACCAACCATACTGGGACCCCTATATTCACAGTTCATCAATAGGACCTTCTGCACATGGCCATTCTATACACCATTAATGCCTGCTCAGTAGAGAAAACCTAAAGCAAAACAAAGGAGATAAGCCACCTATAATGATATCTATAAGATAATAATGATAACCAATTATTATTAAGGACTTACCAGGCCAAGCACTGTGCTAAGTAATCAGTTACATGTTTGTATACTTTCCTTTTGTGCTCATTTACTGGCTAGATTCTCATCTAACTCCACCCACCATGCCTCATCTGATGCTTGAGTCACCAAGAGGCTGTCATCCAGCTTGGATGCTCCTAAGAGTGGGGAGCTCATCCCTTTCCAAGATTAGAAAGTTCTTCCACATAATGAGATGAAATTTGCCTCCCAGACCCTCCCTCCACTGAAGCAAGCTTGGCTACACCACGAGACATTGGAATACATCTGTCTTTCCTCCCTGATTCTTTTCAGTGCCCTCACCACTTCTATGGGGCTCATCCCCATCTGGCCACCCCTCTCTGTATAACAGAAGCCACCACTTACTGAGCATGTCCTTCATGCCAAGAGCTTTATGGATGTCACCTCGTTCCTCACCACAACACAGCCACCGGGGCACTGTTATTATTCTGGCTCTACAGATGAGGACACTGAGTGCCAGAGCAGTGAGGTAGTATGCCCTGAGGCACAGAGCCAGATCCCAAAGGCCTGTTCTCAACCCTTTTCCCAGAAGTACTTCCATAAGCCCAGAAGGCTTCAGAGTCTTCCAGAGGCCCAGTTAAAGGACTGTGAGCCAGGAAAGATTAAGGGAGTGCCTTAGGAACTGCTATGGAATGTTCTCCATAGCATATACGGGTAAGCATGCTCATATGTGCCTGGAAACTGTTACACTTGCTGCTCCTCAGGAGGGGACCAGGGGACTGGCAGTCAAGGGAAAAGGGAGAATTCCTTTTCACTCTCTACTTTTCTTCACTATTTGAAATTATTTTTACCCTATGTAACCGTATTCATATCCTAAGTCTGCTATAACAAAGTACCACAAATTGGGAGGATTTAAAGAACAGAAATTCATGGTCTCACAGGTCTGAAAGTTGAAAGTCCAAAATCAGGGTATGGGCCATGTCAATTCCTTCTGCAGCCTCTGAAAGAGGAACCCTTCCATGCCTCTTCCAGGTTCTAGTGATGGCCAGTGATCCTTTGTATTCCTTGGCTTACAGACACATCACTCCCATCTCTGTTGTCACTTGGCTATCTTCCCTCTGTATGTCTCTGTGTCTCCTCCTCTTTTATAAGGACACCAGTCATTTTGCCTTAGGACCCACCGTACTCCACCATGACCTTGTCTTAACTGTTAACATTTGCAAAGACCCCATTTCCAAACCAGATGACGTTCACAGGTAGGGGTTAGAATGTCAACATATCTTTGGGGGAGGGGTCACAATACAATCCATAACAGTAATGATTACCTCTTTGAAATCCTTTTTAAAATGAAAAAATTACACATGAACCCATGGAGAGCAGAGACTATAGATTAGCCACCTGTCCCCCCACAGGCATGGCATGGGGCCTTGGACAGAGAAGGGTTTTCGTACCTGTTTGAAAGGAGAAAAAGACAGCAGGAGAAGAGGAAAGAGAATAACCTAAGATGGCCTTTTGGAAAATTTTGTTCAGAGCAATTCCTAGGGGGAGGTAGGCTAATGGGGGGACAGTGAGGGCAAAGGAGACATCGTGTGCCACCATGGTGAGGAGAGGGCACTGGAAGGAGCTAGAAAAGGACCAGACACCTTCTCTGTAGCTTCTTCTGCTGTGGCCAGCCCTACAGAGATGCTCACATTCAAGCCACAACTTAAATCATTACCTTCCGGGCTGACCACAGCAACCATTCCTCAGACACCTGCTGGAAAAGATGAGAAAGTTCTAATTTGGGGTATGTTCTGGCCCTTGGCCTCCAGCTCTGTTCCATCCCCACTCCAGCCTCAGGCTGGCCAATGCTCAGCCCTGCCAGGCAGAAAGACCTCCCACCCATAGGCCTCCCTAAGCGCCAGAGGGAGAGAAACTCGCCAGCAACTCAAATATTTCACCCTGCAGGTGCCAGGCCCCTCTCCAGTGCACCTCCACCCCCACACCCTCAAAACAGCACAGTCACTGCAGGTTTTCATCAACTTTTTGCTTCTGATAAGCTCAGTAGGCAGAGAAAAACCCAGAGGGTAGGGAGCCAACAGAAAAAGGCTGGCCGGCTCTCAAGATTCACCCCAAAGGGCACTTCACACCTGATGGAGGAACTCCAAATCCCACAAGGATCTGGCCCTGGGTGGCCCCTTATTACCCATCAAGAACCTAAAAATATCTCTAGCCTTTGACCTACTGCTCAGAATCGAACCTAAGGAAGCCATTTCCAGGCCTTCTCAAAGAGCCAACCCCAAGGATATTTATCTCCCTGTGGCGAAGACACCAAGTAAAGGGAACAGCCCAAAATGCCCACAGGCAGGGCCACATGATACAAACAAGGGTACAGCTGTGGGATGCCATACTTCTGCAGCATCTAAAAGGGTGGGTGTGGGAGTGCTTTTGTAGATGTGGAAATACGTTTCCAAGATGCTGTTAAGTGGAAAAAGGAAATTACAAACTAGTACATGCAACATAATTCCGATTGTGTAAAGCACTGCATATACATGTATACACACAGAGAAATGCCTGGAATACCATTTTGGCCGTACTCCAAAATATTAACAGGATTATTTCCGAAGAGTAGGACTACAGGTGATGTTTATGTTTTGCATTTCTGTTATTCTGGGTATTCTATTTTTTCTGTGTGAAATGAATACCTATTTTTAAATCAACTTTTTTGAGGCATGATTTGCATACAATAAAATGCACTCATTTTAAGTGTATATTTCTGACAAATTTATATAACTAATGTAAATACCACCACAAATAAGATACAAAGCATTTCCATTGCCCCAAAAAGTTCATTTGTACTCAAGTAATCCCTCCCCCTCAATTCTGGCTCCAAGCAAACACTGATCTGCTTTCTGTTACTCACTTAGTTCTGCCTTTTCTACAGTTTCATGTAAGTAGAATTATACTGCATGTTCTCTTCTGTGTCTGGCTTCTTTCACATAGCATGTTTTTGAGACTCCTTATGTGTATCGGTAGTTTATTCTTTGTATTGCTGAGTAGTATTCCATTATATAGATATAACACCATTTGTTTATCCATTCACCTGTTGATGGACATTTGGATTGTTTACAGGTTTTGGCTATAATGAAAAAAGTTGCTATGAGTATTCATGTTCGAATGCTTCTGTGGACATATGTTTTTCTCTTGAGCAAATATCTAGGAGTGGAACCGCTGGCTTATATGATAAACGTATTTTTAATTCTATAAGAAACTGGAAGTTTTTCATCAGATATTGTGATGGTTAACATGGTGTGTCAACTTGGCTGGACTGTGATTCTCAGTGGCTTGGCAGTTATGATGTAGTTTGGTAGCTGTGTAATGATGTAATCACCTCCATGATGAGATCTGTTATGAGCAGCCAATCAGCTGAAAGGGAGTTTTCTTGGGGGCGTGGCCTGCATCCAATATAGGTGGACTTTCTGGCAAAGCTTGTTGGCTTTTGCTCACTCCGGAACCTGCAGCTGGCTTCTGTTCATCAAGTGTTGGGACTTGGGCTAGCAGCTTACCTGCTGTTCTTGGGATTTGTCAGCCTCCACAGCTGGTGAGCCAGAGGCCTGCTGTCTGGCCTTCAAACTTGGGTTCACAGGCCCCTACCACTACATAAGTCAGGAGAAGCCTCTAGCCTGACCCATGGACTTGGGACTTTCTAGCCTCTACATCCATGTGAGCTATTTCCTTGATATAAATCTCTCTATATATTTATATGCTTCACTGGCTTTGCTTCTCTAGAGAACCCAGCCTAAGACAGATACATGCATCATGAATATTTTCTCACAGTCTGTGACTGGGGCAGGCCTTTTCATTTTCTTAATATTGTCTTTTGAAGAACATAATTTTTAATTTTGATTAAGTCCAATTACCAATGCTTTTCTTAAATGGTTCATGATTTTTGTGTTTTACCTAAGAAATCTTTGACTCTCCCAAGGATGTGAAGACTTTCTCCTATGATTTCTTACAGAAGTTTTATAGTTTTTACTCTTCTGTTTAGGCCTATGATCCATTTCAATTTAATTTTTCCAGATGGTGTGGAATCATGTTCAAGGTGTATTTTTGCCCATAATCTGCATACCTAAAGTGGTAGCCACTCACCACATGTAGCTCTCGAGCAGGTAAAATGTGGCTAGTCTGAATGAGATGTACTATAGATGTGAAATATACACCAGATTCCAAAAATTTTGCAACAAAAAAAAAAAGTAAAACATCTCATTAATAATTTGTTATTGATTACATGTTCAAATAATGCTGTTTTGGATATATTGGGTTAAATAAGATATATTATTAAAACTAATTTCAGTCGTTCCTTCTTACTTTTTTTAATGTGGCTAGTAGAACATTTAAAATGACATAAGTAGCTTGTACTATATTTCTGTTGGCCAGCACTGGTCCACATGGCTATCGAGCTGTTCCAGTAGTTTGCTGAAAAGACTTTCTCCTTCTTTCCTTTCTCCACTGATTTATCACTGACTATATAAGTGTGACTCTATTACTGGACACCATTCTGGTCCACTGATCTTTGTATCTATCCTTCTGTCAAGGCTTTCAGGAAGGCTTAAAATCAGATCATGTAGGACCTCCAATTTTGTACTTGTTTTCTAAAATCGTTTTGGCTATTCTAAGTCCTCTGCATTTCCACATAAACTTTACAGTCAACTTGTCAGCCTCTATTTTTTGGAAAAAAAAGCATGTTTGGATTTTATTAGCCCAAGTCAGGGGTAGAGCAGGATTGCTATTGTGTGTCTCCCAAGAGCTCTTCTCCATTCTAGGCACAGAGCACCTACCAGGAGAAGGACTGAGCTGCTGTGCTGGCGAGGCTCCCAGTGGACAGCCCCGACCACAGCAGGCTCCCTGAATATTGCTGGGATCAGAAACTTTGCCAGTCCATTATTTTACAAGCCGTCAATTCCCGTCGTCAATTCAAAGGTGGCCTCATGAAACATTCACACCCTGGCACTAATAGGCATTCCAACGCTGGTTTGCCAAAACACTCTTACACAGTGTGCTATCCAGTCAGGACAGTCCAGAGGTGGAGAGGTGACTTGTTATTCCAAGCCACTTCCAATAAACCTCCCGGACCCCTCCACAGGCCCCACAGGTCATGGTGCCTCCTGGAGGTTGTGATTTCGGCAGCAGTCTCGAGACACAGCATGACAACAGGAACTCCGAGGCTTGCCTGTCATCGGGCTCAATTAATCTCCAGAAAATATTGCAATCTAGCATCCTTGCGCCGGATCAAGGACATTAAGCGTGATTTATTGCTGCTGCAACATGTCCTTTGGTGTTTCCAAATGGCCTTGGGGAGCAATTCCTCACAATGTCAACAGCTGACTCAGGACAGGAGAAAAGGGAGATATGTGAGGAAGAGGAAAATGAGAGTGACCATGTGGCCCTGCCAGGAATCCTTACCCAGATCACTGCTGACCACCTCCGCCAAGTACCTCTGGCCTCCAAGTACCTCTGGAGGGAGCTCCAAGGACCCTGGGATGACCTGGACCCCTGGGCCCACAGGAGGAGCCCTGGGTCTCCACACTTCCTGGCCACCCAGCCCAGCTGCTCTGGTTTTATTAGAACTAGTTGTGGCTGAGTTTCTCCAGAACAGGAGCTGGTCTCCATCTGCCCCTCTGTCAGTAGAGAAGATGATAACAGAGAGAGATAAGTGTTGGTGAGCATTTGCCTTAGCTAAGGGCTTTTCCAGCCCTGCCTCCTGAGTCCTCACAACAACCCAGGAGGTCAGTTCTACTAAGGTCACCATTTTACAAATGGGAAAACTGAGGCACAAAGCAGCTAAGTCTCCTGCCCAAGGCCACACAGCTAGAAAGGACTCCAGCCAGGACTTAAACTCTTTAGGCTCTCCTTGGCACTCCTGCCAGAATAAGCAGGGCCCAGATGCCCCTTCTAACCTGCCACAATGGTTTTCCTTCATTTTTCCCAGAACAGAGGAAAATCCCCCACTGATAATACAAGCTCATCACCTCACTCCTCTTACAGACATTCCACCATGAGGGAAACAAAGACACGTAAGACCCTACACTGCCTTGCAGATGTGACACAGTGAGTCTTTGCCTTTCAAACGGGGCAAATCCCCCTTGAGAATAATCACTTGCTATCAGCCACCATCTGCTGAGAGTGTGCTATGTGCCAGGCCCGGTGCCACCAGCTTTCTGCACCACGGTTCATTTGGTCCTAATAACCATTGTTATCTTCATTGCAAGATTGAGGATATGGGTCTGAAAGGTCAGAGGCTTGACCAAGGCCACACAGCCAGTCAGAGGCACAGCCAGGACTTGAGGCCAGTGCTCCTAGTGCTTAGGCCCCAGCATTTGAGCCCAGTTCCTATCTGTAGCCCCTTGTGTAGCTCAATCAATGGGAATCTATTCCCCATCCATTCAGTTCTGACACCAGCTGCACATGCGGTACTTCTTCCTTTGATCCTAACCACCCAGAGCTAGGTCAGACCTCAAGTTAAAGGACACAAGTCCTCCAGATTGCCAAGTCTGCCCAAGACTTTAGACATCAGATGCAAGCTTGGGGGTCCTCAAGACATCTTTACTTCTTATCTGCTGGCTACAAATTCAAGGGTTCCTGCTACCCCCTCAGGTTGCCCAGCTGTAAGCTCAGGGGTCCCCAAGATCCCCTCACTCTTTACCTGTTGACTCCCTCAGGTTCTATAATTTGCTAGAATAACTCAGTGAACTCAGGAAAGTGCTATACTTACAATTACAGGTGTGTAAGAGAAGTTCCAGGCAAGAGATGCTTTGTGTTAAGCCTTGAAGGGTGTGATCAGGAGGGAAAGAACATTCCCAGCTAATGGAGGCCCACATAATTGAAGAAGCTGGACTGCAGGTCAGCTTGACTGAAGTGGTGGACATCAGCTTCAAAATGCCAGGCTAAAGTCTGGGCTTGGCCCTGAAGCCACATACTGAGGAAAGACATAACTCACACAGTGGGTCAGAAAGGCCCTTTGAAGGATGGTGTGAAAAATGGATCTTGCAAGGAGGCCTGGTGCAGAAGGGCAACTTTGGACACTGTTGCAACAGTCCAAGCATGAAGCTCCAGGGCTCTGAAGGAAGTATTAGCAGCTGTCGGACCAGAAAGAAAATGGAAGGCAGAATTGTATTTCAAGTTCTAGAACAGAATTGTACTGAATCCTCAGACTGTAATCTTCTATTATTTTGTATATATCAAAATCTACACATGTGCCCTAAATGTGCACTCTGGCCATACTGTCAGTTGGTCAAACTCTATAGTCGTTAAGAGTTAGGAGACGTGATTCCTAGCTGGTGCAACTCTGACATGCTGTGTAACCACAAGCAAATCATTCTCACTCTCTGGACCTCCATTTCTCCAGTGATAAAATAAGTAGTTTAACTTAGTGTGTTAGGAGGATAAAGGCTGAGCTGCCATAACAAAAGAACTCAATGATACAAGAGCTTAGAGAACAAATAACTTGAATTCCCTCTCACGTAACAATCGCAACGTGAGTAGTTCAAGTCAGCAGAGCAGCTCTGTTCCACATGGTCATGCAGGGACCCAGGTTCCTTCCATTTTGTGACTCCACCATCAGTATGTGGCTTCAGGGCCAAGCCCAGAACATTGTCATCACTGGCCCAGCTGAGGTGGAGCTACTGCCACATCCAGGTTACAGCCAGGAAGAGGAGGAGAGGATGGAGGAGTTACACCACTGTCCTCTGTTCATATTTCATTGGTGAGAAGTTAGTCATACAGCCACACCTAGCTGCAAGGGAGGCTGGGAAATGTAGTTCAACAGGGCAGCCATGTGCCTAGTACAAGTCTATTACTATGGACAGAGGGAAAATGGATTTTAGTGGACATAGCTGTGTCCACCACAACTTGATCAGAATCCTAACCCAGGTTCATTGGATCCCAAAGAAGTCCATGGAAGTACTTAAAAAGGACTGGCATGCACACCTCTAGATGTGTGCTCCTCTTTCCAGGGAAGCAATCCATGGCCTCTATCAGACTATCAAAGGTGTCTGTTGTTTTGTTTATTGCTGTCAAGCTGACCCCAACTCGTGGTGACCTTACATACAACCTTACATTGCCTGCATGATTGCCAGCATGTTCGAGTCCATCTTTTCAGCTATCAAGCTATAGTGCCAATCCATCTCACCAAGGTTCTCCATCTTCCTCACTGGCCCTCTACTTTACCAAACATGATGTCCTCCTCCAGTGATTGATTCCTCCTGATGACATGTCCACAGGAAGAGAGTCAGAAAACATTCTGTTGTCATCTATACGGTTTTCATTGGCTAATTTTCAGAAGTAGATCTCCAGGCCTTTCTTCCTAGTCTGTCTTAGTCTGCAAGCTCTGCTGAAACCTGTTCAGCATGGGTGACCCTACCAGTATTTGAAATCCTGGTGATATAGCTTCCAATATCGTAGTAACATGGAAGCCACCACAGTATGACAAACTGACAGACAGGTGGTGGATCAAAGAGGTCTATGACCCCCTGTCTTAATCATCTAGTGCTCTAACAGAAATACCACAAGTGGATGCCTTTAGCAAAGAGAAGTTTATTCTCTCTCAGTACAGTAGGCTACAAGTCCAAATTCAGGGCGTCAGCTCCAGGAGAAGGCTTTCTCTCTCTGTCAGCTCTGGAGGAAGGTCCTTGTGATGCATCAGTCTTCCTTTGGTTTGGGAGCATCTCAGTGCAGAAACCTCAGGTCCAAAGGATGCACTCTGCTCCCAGCACTGCTTTCTTGGTAGAATGAGGTGCCCCCGTGTTTCTGCTTGCTTCTCTCTTTTATATCTCAAAAGAGATTGGATTGAGACACTATCTAATCTTGTAAACCTCATCAGCATAACCTCATCACAGTGACAGAATTTACAACACATAAGGAGATCACATATAACCTCATCATAGTGATAGAGTTTACAACACATAAGGAAATCACATCAGATTACACAATCATACAATACTGGGAATCATGGCACAGCCAAGGTGACAGATATTTCTGGAGGACACAATCCAACCCATGACTCCCCCAAAAGTTTAAAAAGACCACACTGCATGGCTTCAAGGTCTGTTCCAGCTCAGATGTGTCATGAGTCCACAAATGTAGGGCTCGGACATCTGATACTCCCGTAAGTCGCCCGGCACCCCTGTGCTCTTATAGCCACCTGCCCCTGGTGCACAGAGTACCTCACCCAGGGCTGCCCTGACAGTTCGCTTTGTCTCCCCTGCCAGCCTTAACAAGCCCAGCAATTTTATCAAGGCACATGTAAATAGCAAATGGCTTTTCCCCAAGTAAAAATCTGTTTTAATATAGCTAAAACTGGGGATGTGGGTGGATTCAGATGATACAGACACAGAGTTTGAGGGTGTCTTTTTGCAGCCCCCTACCACCCATCCCACTGTATGGGTATTTAGATCTTGCCTCACTGGACCCTGGGAGATGTGGCAGTCTCTGGCACACAGCTGAGGAGGGGGCAGGGCTTCTTCATTGCTACACCCCTTGGGACCAGGAATTGATGCTCAAACAATAGGCATGATTACAAGCTGTTTTTTAGCCCATTAGACAACTTCTGGCACTGTCCCAGAAATGCATCTTAAAAAGACCACCTTCTGGATCTGCGAAACATCTCACAACATGGATGAATCTGGAGGGCATTATGCTGAGTGAAATAAGTCAATCACAAAAGGACAAATACTGTATGAGACCACTATTATAAAAGCACATGAAAATGTCTCCACACAGAAATAAACAATCTTTGATGGTTACAAAGGAGGGGAGGGGTGGGGAGGGAAAAACAAACACTAACTAGATAGTAGATAAGTGGTAACTATGGTGAAGGTTAAGACAGGACACAATACTGGGGGAGTCAGCACAGCTTGACTAGGGCAAAGTCATAGAAGCTTCAGACGCATCCAAACAACCTGAGAGACCAAACTACTGAGCTGAGGGTTGGGGACTATGGTCTCAGGTGGCATCTAGCTCAACTGACATAACATAGTCTATAAAGAAAATGCTCTACATCAGACTGTGGTGAGTGGCGTCTTGGGTCTTAAAGCCTGTGAGGAGCCATCTAAGATATATCTACTGGTCCCATCCTGGCTGGAGCAAAGGAGGATGATAAAAACCAAATACACAAGGGAAAGATTAGTCTAAAGGACTAATGGACCACAAATGCCCTGTCCTTCATCAGACTGAGCCCAGAACAACTAGATGGTGCCCAGTTACCACCACTGCTCCGCAGGGATCACAACAGAGGGTTCCAGACAGAGCTGGAGAAAAATGTAGAACAAAATTCAAATTAAAAAAAAAAAAAAAAAAGACCAGGTTTGCTGGTCTGACAGAGACTGGAGAAGCCCCAAAAGTATGGCCCCCGGGCACTCTTTTAGCTCAGTACTGAAGTCACTCCTGGGGTTCACTGTTCAGCCAAAGATTAGACAGGTCTATAGGGCCAACAATAACACACATGAGGGATGTGCTTCATAGTTCAATCATCTATATGAGACTAATGAGCACACCAGCCCAAAAGCAAAGACGAGAAGGCAGGAAGGGACAGGAAAACTGTACGAATGGAAACAGGGAAACTGGAGTGGAGAAGGGTAGAGCGCTGACACATCGAGGGGTTCACAACCAATGTCACAAAACAATCTATCTATTAACTATTAAATGAGAAACAAATTTCCTCTGTAAACTTTCACCTAAATCACAATTTAAAGAAAGAAAAAAAAAGACCAGTTTCTGGGAAGCGATGTGAAGTCACTACCTTTGTATCAAAAAAAAAAAAAAAAAATTCTTCTCCATGTCTTTTTATCTGACCCCTTGGGACCCAGTAGGGTTTGAGTTTTAAGAAATTTGTCCAGGAGTTCCAGCAAAATGGCGCTCTAGGCAGAAGCACCACGCCATCCCTCCACAGCAAAGATCTGAAAAACTAAGCCAAACAGAGAATACAACAATCCTGAAACCCTAAAACATCAAATGAAGAGATAAAGAACTCAGCCAAGCACCAAATGGAGTGAGAAAACTGACAGAGAATGGAGAGCGAGGAGAGATTCATGCAGAGGTCCCCTACCAGCTAACGCAGCACGGATCCGCCATCTCGGACTCCTATTAGAGACCAGCAAACAGGGGGTACGAGAAAGCAGCCTCATGGAGCTTCCAGCGGGAGACAAAACAACCAGTAATTTGCAATATATGCTTTCCCATCCCCCAACCTTCTTCACCCCGACTTGGCCTCCTCTGCTTCCTGCGGCCACAGTCTCTTGACCGGGAAACAACGGCTGCTTGGATTCCACACACCCAAACGGGTGGCTCTCTGAGTGCCATTTGTTGGCTGCTGGTGTTGCCTTTTTTCCCGCTTCTTTTTATTTCTTCCTTGCCTCACCCCACCTTCCCCTCCTTTCGCTTGAGTACCTTGCTGCATGCGCTATCTTTGCTTCTTCCTGAGGGGCTGCAAAGCTCCAGTAATTTGTGATATACGCTTTCCCACTCTCTACCCTTCTTCACCCACACTCGGCCCCCTCTGCTTCCCATGGACACAGTCTCTTGTCCAGAAACACCAGCCCACACTAGCTGGCTCTCTGAGTGCCATTTGTTGGCTGCTAGTGTTGCTTATTTTTTTCTGCTTCTTTTGATTTCTTACTTGCCTCTCGCCACCTCCCCCTCCCTTCGCTCAAGTACCTGACTCCGTGCGCCATCTTTGCTTCTTCCTGAGGGGCTGCGGAGCTCCGTTCGAGTGTGGAGCTGCTTCCTGGTTTGGGCTGCCATGCTAGTGGGATCCCGGGGCTTTTGTTCATTTGTTTGTTTTGAATTGTTTGTTTGATTTCTTTTCCTTTTCTTGAGTTGGGAGCCCGTTCTGACCAGGCTGATCTGCGTGGCAGGGAGACTCCCCTTTGGCTTCCACAGACATGCAGAGGGATCCCTGAGGGCATTTCTTTTTACGTTGGTTCTTTTTTTTCCCCCTGTTTCTTTGGGGGCCTCTCTTGTTTTTTTTTGTTTTTGTTTTTTTTTTTTAATTTGTTTGTTTTCTTTTTCCTCTTTTTCCCTTTTTGTCTTTCTTCATTGCTCAGTTTCTGGTCTGTCTATATCTTCCTTCTCTTTCTGTTCCCTGAATAGCTGGTGTTGTATACCTCTATGCCTTCTAGCCAGCCTGTACTGCAATACCTGAAAGCGACTTCCATAGACCTCATAGCTGCACCGGTGGGATCCCTGGGAACTTCGTGGTTCTTTAACCTTTCTGATTCTTATTTATTCATTCTTTTCTTTTCTTCGTCCTCCCCTTTCTGTTTTTCTCCATTTCATAGTCTCTCATCTCTCCACTCCAACGGCAAGCTCCCCTAGCATTCTTTTTTGTTTGTTTGTATGTTTTTGGCTCCTGTTCCTCTCTCCTCTCTCCCATATCCAACTTAGCTCCACACATAACAATCTCCCCACTGCATCCTGCCTACCTGCACCGTGCGCTTGACATCACACCACCAAGCAGCACAGGCACAGCCTACTGGAACTGCCCAGCACTGATTACCAACCTGCTCTGATGGCTGTAGTAAGTGCCACAAACAACCCGTCCCAGTAACTCCTCTTCAGTTAGACCTGCCCTACTGTACCATATCTGAGTGACTGACCCTTCCAGTTGAAGAAGGAGGCAAAAAGTATTGTGCCCACAGACAAGAAAACAACAGAGAACACACAGTCTGCCTGCTCAGATATAGTCAATATTTTTTTTAAAAAAGGGATGAAACAAACAAATCTACAGTAAATAAATGAGAAAAATCACTACTGAATGCCCCCAAAACAGCAGCCAATATCAAAACATTTACAAAAACAGGACAGGATGGTTCCAGTAGGCGTCCAAAATAAACCACCAGATGACTCTCCTCTGGAAGAAAATGCACTAGAACTACCTGATAGGGAATTCAAATCTCTAATACTCAGAATTCTCCAAGAACTGAGGCAAAAAGCTGACAAACATGAGGAAAAAATGGACAAATTCATGGAAAATACGGACAAAAAATTGGAAGAATTCAGAAAAATAATGCAGGAACAAAATGCCAAAATAAATTCACAACTAGAAATTATACAAAGACAAGAATTAGAAATCCAAAAGATAAACAACAAGATTTCAGAAATGGATGATGTCATAGAAGGGCTGAGAAGCAGATTTGAAACAGTGGAAGATAGGATTAGTGGAATTGAAGACAAACACTTGGACATAACTCTGTTTGAGGAAAAATAAAAAAAAAAGAATGAAGAAAAATGAAGAGACCCTGAGAATTATGTGTGATACAATCAAAAGCAAAAACCTTCGAGTGATCGGAGTTCCAGAACAGGGGGAGAAAACAGAAGACACAGAGATGATCATTGAAGAATTGCTGACAGAAAACTTCCTCAATATCATGAAAGATGAAAAGCTGACCATCCAAGAAGCTCAACGAACCGCATATAGGACAGACCCCAAAGGAAAATCACCAAGGCATATCATAATCACACTCGCTAAAACCAAAGACAAACAAAGAATCCTGAGAGTGGCTCGAGAAAAACAAAAAGTCACATACAGAGGAGAAACAATAAAACTAAGCTCGGATTATTCAGCAGAAACCATGCAGGCAAGAAGACAATGGGATGACATATACAAAACCTTGAAAGAAAAAAATTGCCAGCCAAGAATAATATATCCTGCAAAACTCTCGTTCAAATTTGATGGTGAAATTAGGTCATTTCCAGACAAACAGAAATTAAGGGAATATGTAAAAGTCAAACCAAACTTACAAGAATTATTACAGTGAGTTCTTCGATCTGAGGACAAACAGCTTCAGCTCACAGGCAGAACCTAGGACGCAGGATCGTACCAGCCAGATACCAATCTAGGAAATGAACTGTCAAGGACTATCCAAAACCAAAAGAAATACAACAGGGAATCAGAGCAGTTAATCAGAAAATTACAACAACATCAAAACAATAAAAGAGGGAATAAATGACATAGGTATAGAACCTTCTAATGGAGAGGAAGGCAAGGCGATACCAAGTAATGGTAGACTGCTTCAAACTTAGAAAGATAAGGGTAAAATTTATGGTAACCACAAAGAAAGTTAACAACCATACTCATAAAAAAAGAGGAAAAACATAAAGTCTCATCAAAAACAAAACCTACAAAAACAAAAGAAATGAAAAAAAAATCCACAAACAAAAGTAACTCAGCACAAGAGAGTAAGAAGAACAAAGAAAACGTCAGCACCACAAAAAAAAGCACTACAAAATGAAAGCAACAAACCCACATCTATCAATAATTACACTGAATGTAACTGGACTCAATGCACCCATAAAGAGACGGAGAGTGAAAGAATGGATAAGAAAACAGGATCCATCAATATGCTGTCTACAGGAGACACACCTTAGAAACAAAGGTGTGAATTTATTAAAAGTCAAAGGTTGGAAAAAAATATATCAAGCTAACAACTACCAAAAAAGAGCAGGAGTGGCAATTCTAATCTCAGATAAAATAGACTTTAAAACGAAATCTACCATAAAAGACAAAGAAGGACACTATATAATGATTAAGGGGACAATCCATCATGAAGACATAACCATAATAAACATCTATGCACCCAATGGCAGGGCTCCAAAATATAAAACAAACTCTAACAACACTGAAAAGAGAAATTGACAGTTCCACAATAATAGTAGGAGACTTCAACACACCACTCTCAGTAAAGGACAGAACAACTAAGAAGAAACTCAGCAAAGATACAGAAGACCTAAAGGGCACAATCAGCCAACTTGATCTCATAGACATATATAGAACATTCCATCCAACCGCTGCAAAGTACACATTCTTTTCCAATGCACATGGAACGTTCTCCAGAATAGACCACATCTTAGGCCACAGAGCAATCCTCAACAAGATCCAAAACGTTGAGATAATTCAAAGTATCCTCTCTGACCACAATGCCATCAAGGTAGAAATTAACAATAGAAAGAGCAAGGGAAAAAAATCAACTACATGGAAACTGAATAATACCCTGCTTACACATCAGTGGGTAATAGAAGAAACCAGAGATGGAATCAAAAAATTCCTAGGATCAAATGCGAATGAAAACACATCATACCAAAACCGTTGGGACACAGCAAAGGCAGTCCTCAGAGGACAATTTATAGCAATAGATGCACATATCAAAAAAGAAGAAAGGGACAAAATCAAAACATTGACTACAGAACTCAAACAAATAGAAAGAGAATAGCAAAAAAAGCCCACAACCACCAGAAGAAAGTAAATAGTAAGATCAGAGCAGAAATAAATGAAATAGAGAACAGAAAACCAATAGAAAGAATCAACAAAACCAAAAGTTGGTTCTTTGAAAGAATCAACAAAATCGACAAACCACTGGCCAGACTGACAAAAGAAAAACAGGAAAGGACACAAATAACCCAAATAAGAAATGAAATGGGGGACATTACAACAGACCCAACTGAAATAAAAAGGATTATAACAGAATATTATGAAAAACTATACTCCAACAAATTTGAAAACCTAGAGGAAATGGATAAATTTCCAGAAACACACAGCCTACCCAAACTACAACAAAGTGATGTTGAAAACCTGAACAGACCCATAACAAGAGAAGAGATTGAAAAGGTAATAAAAAAAACTCCCAGCCAAAAGAAGCCCTGGCCCAGATGGCTTCACTGGAGAATTCTACAAAATATTTACCGAACAGCTTGTACCAGTACTGATCAAGCTATTTCAGAGCATAGAAGAGGAAGCAACACTTCCAAATTCATTCTATGAAGCCAGCATAATGCTGATACCAAAACCAGGAAAAGATGTCACAAAAAAAGAAAATTACAGACCAATATCTCTCATGAATATAGATGCAAAAATTATCAACAAAATTCTAGCCAATAGAATTCAGCATCATATCAAAAAAAATAATACACCACAACCAAGTAGGATTCATACCAGGTGTGCAAGGATGGTTTAACATTAGAAAATCAATCAACGTAATCCACCACATAAATAAAAGGAAAGAAAAGAATCACATGATCATCTCAATTGACACAGAAAAGGCATTTGACAAAGTCCAACACCCATTCCTGATAAAAATCTCAATAAAATAGGTATAGAAGGGAAATTTCTCAACATAATAAAGGGCATCTATGCAAAACGAACAGCCAACATCATTCTTAATAGAGAGAGGCTGAAAACATTCCCCCTTGAAAACAGGAATAAGACAAGGATGCCCTTTATTGCCACTCCTATTTAACATTGTGCTAGAAGTTCTAGCTAGAGCAATAAGGCAAGAAAAAGAAATAAAGGGCATCCAAATTGGTAATGAATAAGTTAAACTGTCCCTGTTTGCAGATGATATGATACTATACACAGAAAACCCTAAAGACTCCACGAGAAATCTACTGGAACTAATAGAAAGATGCAGCAGAGTAGCAGGATACAACAGAAACATTCAAAAATCAGCTGGATTCCTATACATCAACAAAGAGAACAACGAGAAAGAAATCAGGAAAACACTACCATTTTCAATAGCCCCTACAAAGATAAAATACTTAGGAATAAATCTGACCAGGGATGTAAAAGACCTATACAAAGAAAACTACAAAACACTACTGCAAGAAACCCAAAGGGATCTACATAAATGGAAAAACATACCATGCTCATGGATAGGTAGACTCAACATTATGAAAATGACAATTCTATCCAAAGCAATTTACAAATACAACACAATCCCGATCCAAATACCAACAACATTCTTCAAAGAGATGGAAAAACTAATCATTAACTTTACATGGAAAGGGAAGAAGCCCCAAATAAGTAAGGCACTACTGAAGAAGAAGAATAAAGTTGGAGGACTCACACTACCTGACTTCAGAACCTACTATACAGCTACAGTAGTCAAAACAGCCTGGTACTGGTACAACGACAGATACATTGACCAATGGAACAGAATTGAGAACCCAGATGTAAATCCATCCACCTACGGTCACCTGATTTTTGACAAGTGCCCAAAGTCTATCAAATGGGGAAAAAACAGTCTTTTTAACAAATGGTGCTGGCAAAACTGGATATCCATCTGCAAATACATGAAACAGGACCCATACCTCACACCATATACAAAAACTACTTCAAAATGGATCAAAGACCTGAATATAAAGCCTAAAACTATGAAGTTCATAGAAGAAGAAATAGGGCCAACACTTCAGGCCTTAATACATAGGATTAACAGGATACAAACCATAACCATCAATGCACAAAACCCTACAGATAAGCTAGATAACTGGGATCTTCTAAAAATCCAACACCTATGCTCTTCAAAAGACTTCACCAAAAGAGTAAAAAGAGAACCTACAGACTGGGAAAAAATTTTTGGACAGTACAAGTCAGACAAAGGTCTAATCTCCATAATCCACAAGAAAATCCAACACCTCTACAACAAAAAGACAAATAATCCTATTAAAAAATGGGCAAAGGAAATGAACAGACACTTCACCAAAGAAGACATTCAGATGGCCAACAGACACATGAGGAAATGCTCGTGATCACTAGCCATTAGAGAAATGCAAATTAAAACCACAATAAGATAGCATCTCACCCCAGCATTACTGGCACGAATCAAAAACACTGGAAATAACAAATGTTGGAGGGGC
Source organism: Dugong dugon (assembly GCA_030035585.1). Classification (NCBI taxonomy): domain Eukaryota; kingdom Metazoa; phylum Chordata; class Mammalia; order Sirenia; family Dugongidae; genus Dugong; species Dugong dugon. Next base: position 33,516,172 of record CM057478.1, read on the forward strand.
TGCAGGGAGATCGGAACACTTATGCACTGCTGGTGGGAATGCAAAATGATACAACCATTTTGGAAAATGATATGGCACTTCCTCAGAAAGCTAGAAATAGACATACCATTCGATCCAGCAATCCCACTCCTAGGAATATATCCTAGAGAAATAAGAGTCGTCACACAAATACACATATGCACACCCATATTCACTGCAGAACTATTCACAATAGCAAAATGATGGAAGCACCCTAGATGCCCATTAACAGATGAATGGATAAACAAACTATGGTACATACACACAATGGAGTACTATGCAACGAGAAAGAACAACAATGAATCTGTGAACCATCTCATAACATGGATGAAACTGGAGGACATTATGCTGAGTGAAATAAGTCAATCACAAAAGGACAAATATTGTAAAAACCCATGAAAAAGTTCACACACAAAATGTAACAATCTTTGTTGGTTACCAGAGATGGGAGGGGTGGGGGGGGGGAAATACTAAATCGATAATAGATAAGTGGTATCTTGGGTGAAGGGTGAGACAGTACACAATACAGGGGAAACTAGCACAACTTGTACAAGGAAAGGTCATGGAAGACCCACAGACACATCCAAACTCCCTGAGGGTCTAGAATTGCTGGGCGGAGGGCTCTGGGGACCATGGTCTCAGGGAACATCTAGCTCAACTGGCATAACACAGCTTATAAAGACAATGCTCTACATTCTACCCTGGTGAGTAGTGTCTGGGGTCTTAAAAGCCTGTGAGCAGCCATCTAAGATACTCCACTGGTCTCATCCCTTCGGGAGCAAGGGACAATGAAGAGAACAGGATACAAGGAAAAGATTAGTCCGAAGGACTAATTGTCCACAGCTACCAAGGCCTCCACCGGACTGAGGCCAATACAGCTAGACGGTCCCCGGCTACCACCACTGACTGCTCCGACCAGGATCACAACAGAGGGTTCTGGACAGAGCTGGAGAAGGATGTAGAGCATAATTCCAACTCACAAAAAAAAGACCAGATTTACTGGCCTAAAGGAGACTGGAGAAACCCCGAGAGTATGGCGCCCAGACACCCTTTTAGCTCAGTGGTGAAGCTACCCCCGAGGTTCACTGTTCAGTCTGGGAGTGGACAGCCCCGTAAAACCAAATGAGACTAACGAGGTACAGGAGTCCAGTGACAAGGGCCAGAAAGCAGAAGGGGACAAGGAAGCTGGTGATAGGGAACCCAAGGTTGAGTAAGGATATTGTTGATGTGTTGTGAGATTGTTAACCATTGTCATAGGGCAACATTTGTAGTAACTGTTAAATGAGAAACTATTTTGTTCTGTAAGCCTTCATCTTAAGTGAGAATAACAGCACAATTCAAAGAGCGTAGTCAATGTCACTGAACTGTGCGTGTAGAAATTTTTGAAATGGTGTATCTTTGGCTATGTGTATTTTCACCAAAAAAAAAAAAAGGTTGAGAAGTTAGAGGGTTGATATGTTGTGGGGTTGTTAACCAATGTCATAAAACAACATGTGTACTTCTGTTTCGTGAGAAACTATTTGTTCTGTAGGCCTTCACCTGAAGTACAATAAAAAAAAAAAAAAAGAAATTTGCCCACATGGAATGAGGGAGAGGAGTGTGAACCATCCAAAAGGCTAGGATGGCGGAAGTGCCCAGCCCTGGGGCCCGGTCTCTAGCTACAGATACTTCCGTGTTATCGCCCCAGGGACTGACCTCACAGATACTTGTTGATTGAAATTTTGCTGCTGTGTTCTCCCCCAGTCCAAGCTTCTATGACAGGTAAGTGGATAAACAAAATGTGGTCTATACACACAATGGAATGCTACACAGTCATAAAGAGAAATGAAGTCCTGACGCAAGCCACAACTTGGACGAACCTTGAAAACATTACGCTTAGAGAAGTCAGTCAGTCGTAAAAAGACGAATACTGTATGATCTCACTTACGTGAAATAAGCAAATATACAGAAACCAAAGATTTATTAGTGGTTTCTAGGGGCAAGAGAGATGGGGGAAAGGGCAGTTTTTGCTTGGAGGGTGGGCATTAAACCAAAACAAAACCCACTGAGTTGATTCTGACTCATAGCGACTCTATAGGACAGAGCGGAACTACCCCATAGGGTTTCCAAGGAGCGGCTAGTGGATTCGAACTCTAACCAAAGGTTAGCAGCTGAGCTCTTAACCACTGAGCCACCAGGGCACCAGGGGTCATTGAGTTTATATTAATGGTGGTGGAATGATTTGGAAAAGGTTAGCAAGAATGGTCGCACAATGTGAAGAATGTAATCCATGTCACTGAGTTGCACATGTAGAAACTGTTGAACTGGTACATGTTTTGCTATGTATATTTTCACCACAATAAAGCAAACAATAATAATACCTTACAAAGCCAGGAGAGGCAAAAAGGATCAGGGTGGTCCTGTTCAGGGCCTGGGGATCGCAGGCCACCTCGAGGAGCCCATAGAATCTCCAGAGGTCCAGGCCACATACAGGCCAGGCAGAAAGCACGGGGGTGTGCGCCCAGTGGCTTCTCACCTGCCTCCTGGTCAGGATAGTGGGGTGCGCAAAGACCCACCTCAGGGGTCCTCATGACTAGAACGTTGTTGCTTCCTTCCCCACACCAGGGTCCGTGTGCAGCCCTCGGTCACCATGCCCCAGGTGAGCAGAACACACCACTCTCCTCAGAGCCCAGCCGCAGGGCATCATGGGGGCCGCGGGGCATCTTGGGGGCCATGGGAGATCATGGGGGCCACAGCTCCATGGTTACAGGGGGTGGGGTGAGGGAGCCCACAGCGCTGTCCACCTGGCCAAGGCGTGCTGAGGCTGTGTCCCATGTGGTCCTTGCCGTGAACTGTGGAGGCCTGGCCCCTTCCCAGTGCTGCCAAGGGCTGCTGGGCAACCTTGGGAAACACCCACACCCCCATCTCACTATCTGCAACCTGAAGTTCAAACACCTAGGCCTACCACACACAAGAGGGAGGTTCACTGAGACAGTGGCAGGCAGGGAGCACAGGCTACCTCAGAAGGCGCTCTATGATAGCCGGTGTAGAGGCCAACATCGGCTACTCCCAGGGGAGGCCCGTGAGGACACTGGCATTGTCCATCTGCTCTCCACTGTGTTCAGGGAACCTCAAAGGGCACTTGGATAGAGTAAGTGCTCCAACAAAGTGCCTATGAGAAGGAGGCAGGCACAGAAGGAGAGGGGAGGGAGGGAGAGAGGGAAAACGGCATCTACAAGCATGTGTTTTAGAGCTATTCAGAACTGGGTTCGAATCCTGCCATACAGCTCACTCTGGGACCCTGGAAAAACAGCTTGGCCTTCTTGATCCTTAGTTTCCTCATCTCTAAAATGGGTGTAATAGTATCTATCTCCTAGACTGTCTCAGGAGTCCCCGGGTGGAGCAAACGGTTAAGAGATCCACTACTAGCCACAACGTTGGGGTCACTGTGAGTTGGAATCACAATAGCAGCTAACAACAAGATTATCTCAAAGAATGAATGAGATCAATGCATGCAGCGCATAAATACCAGCTATTATTATTATTACTATTATTGTTAATCAGGGTCTTGAGAGCTCAGGAAAAATGCCCTGAGTCTTTCCCTGCCCCAGACAACCAACCCTCAGCTTCCCATGCTCTCAAAAGGGAGAGGGGTAGGAGAGAAGGAAAAGCAGGAGGGGAAGGGATGGGGAGAGGCAGGAGGAAAAAACCATCAATCTCTTGGAGACTGACTGGCAGTCAGGAGCCAAAAGGCTTAGGCTGGGCAGGGTGTGTAGTTCTGACACGCTATTGCCCAGGGATCACAGACCCAGGATCTGATAACGCCTCTATGTTTCCTCCTCCAGGGTGCTAGCCTGCAGGGGGAACACAGCCCCCTGGCAGGGAGTGACCAGCAGATTTCCTGGGAGCTTCCTTGACCCTCATGAAGAAGAAGCGGAGACCAGAGCCCAGGAATGTTCTGGAAACAGAAGAGGAGGGAGGGATGGGCTGCCCAGGCTGGTGGGCCTGCAGAATCTACTTTTTAAAAATTAAGGGGCTACAGTTAGTGGTGGTTTTCAGAGTCCCAAATGACTGAATTTTCTTGCATAATGCCTTTATTTCTATTTGTATTTAATTTTACTTTTGTCTTTGGAATCAATTTGTTTAAAAATTTGGCCAGCGATTTTTAAACAACCTGCCCTCACTAAATTTATAACAAAGGAGAAAAATTTACATTTTCAGACTAATTTTTCATTACTAAATAAAATGTGATACTCTCAAAAAAAAAATTAAGGGGCAACTTTCATATAGTAAATTGCCCAAATCGTAAGTTACAGACCATGAATTTTTACTATGGAGACACCTCGTAGCTCCCACCCCAGTCAAGATGCAAAACATCTCCATGTCCCAGAATGTTCTCTTTCCAGCCAATACACCCCTGTTATCACCAACTACTGATCTGATTTCTGTTAGAATCGACTGTTTTGCTTGTTCTTGAACTTTATATAAGCGGACTCATACAGTATGTGGTCTTACGTCTCTGGCTTCTTTCACTCAGCATGAGGTTTTCGGGATTCACCTATATTGTTGTATATATAGGTACTTCATTCTTCTCTATTGCTGAGTAGCATCCCATTGTCTGAATATACCACGTGTTTATCCATTCTCTTTCAATGGACATGGGTTATTTCCAGTGTGGAGCCACTAGGGACATTTTTGTAGAAGCCTTTGGTGACCTATGCACTCATCTCTCTTGGGCACATATCTAGGAGAGGAATTACTGGACTGGTTTTCCAATGTGTTCACATCACTTTAGACTTGGTATTTTGATGGATAAGAGCGATAACTTATTGCAGTTTTAGTTTGCATTTCTCTGGTGAGTAATGATGCTTAGTAATATTTTATATGCTTGTTGGCCATTTGTCTTCTTCTCTGAAGTATCAGTTCTAGACTTCTGCCCAATTTTTAACTGGTTTGTTTGTCTTTTACTTATTGACTTATGGGAGTTCTTTATATATTCTGGATATGAATTCATCTTCCTTGGCTTGTGGATGCATCACTGCAGTTTCTGCCTCCATCATCATATGGCTGTCCTTCCTCTGTCTGTCTCTCTTCTCCTCTTATAAGGACACCAATCATATTAGATAAGGGCCACCCTACTCTGGTATGGGAGCCCGGTGGTACAGCAATTAAGAGCTCAGCTGCTAACCAAAAGGGTGGCAGTTCAAATCCACCAGCTGCTCCTTGGAAGCCCTGCGGTGCAGTTCTACCATGTCCTACAGGGTCGTTATGAATCAGAATTGACTCGAGGGCAATGAGTTTGGTTGCTGGGTTTTTTGGACTCTGGTGTGACTTCGGGTTGATTTAACTGAGTTCTGTCAGATTGCACAAGCCCAGGCCCCTACTAATAGCCATGCTCTGGACTCATCAGGAGCTGAGGGTGGAGGAAACAGGAGCATGTATGCGGCAGTTCAGGGAGGCCTCTCTCTGGGTACCATGCCCAGCCCCTGGCACAGGGCCTGGCACACAGTGGGCGCTCCATATGTGGGTGAACGAGTTCTTAGGTTTCCTTCCTCAAAGCCTAGGCTGCTCAGATAAAGGAGCACTCAGCTGCCCTTTGATCCGCTGGCAGAGGCTTCTAGGCTGCGTCTCTGGGGAACGCCGGGTTCTGAAGGCGAGACCGCAGGGAGAACTTCCAGCTCCCTCCTTGATAACGTGCCCTGACAGCTTCCCAGGGAGTGGGCCTTGAGGAAGATCCACAGCCCAAGTCCTCTCCCAGCCTGTGCAGAACAAAGGGCCGTCCTGGGAGCTTAGACCCTCTCCAGGGGAAAGATCAAAGGCCCCGTTCACTGAGAGGCAGGAATGTGGATGCAGACATAACTGACCGGGTCACGGGGTGAGTGAGCTCAGAGATACTGCACTAGAGATAATCGGTCACTCAAAACCCTACCTCCTTGAGCAAGACTCTGCCAGACCCCCACATCCTGGGATTCAGGCTGGATTAGAAGCCAAGATTTTGAGGTCTCAAAGGGAAAACACTCATCCAGGTTTTTAAGAACCTAAAAAGACATTGCAAAAATTCAGAAATCTCCACCGGGAGTTTATACTGGTACACTGACTTTGGGAAAATGTCTGACATATCTACTAAAGATAAATGTAAGCCTTCCCTGTGACCAGGCGGTTCCACTCCTGGGTATAGGCCCTACAGAAATGCATCTATAAATTCCCTAAAAGGCATGTTCTAGAATGTTCATAGTAGCACTAATTATAATTGCCCCAAATGAAAACTACCCAAATGCCATCAACAGTAGGATGGGTAAACAAATTGTGGTGTATTCATAGGATGGAATACTCTGGAGCAATGAAAATGAACACACTATCGCTACATGCAGTAACATGGATGAATCTCACAAACATGGTGTTGAGAGAAGGAAGCCAGACACAAACCAGTGAATATTCTATGATGCTATTTGTAAATTTCAAAAACAGATAAGCTCATTTATGCTGTTAGAAGTCAAGAGAGTGATTACCCTTGGGTAGGTGAGTGGGCGGTGACCAGGACAGAATCAAGGTGTCCACAGAGATGGTTCCTTCTGGAGGCTCTAGGGGAGAATCCTTGCCTTTTCCAGCTTCTAGAGATGCCTGCCTTCTCGGCGGGTGGCCCCCTCCTCCATCTTCAAAGCCAGCAGCGGAGCATCATCCTATTTCTCTCTGAGTCACTGACCTCCTGCCCCCTCTTATAAGACCTTGTGATGACATCAGGCCCACCAAGGTAACCTAGGATCGATCATCTCCCCATCTCAGATCCTTTTGCCATGTCAGGTCACATGTTCACAGGTTCTGGGGAGGAGGACATGAACAATTTGGGGAGCTGTCATTCTGTTGAGCACAAGGCCCACAGTTCCCCAGACTCCCAGAGGATCCCAGGCCCAGCACAGTGAGAGTCCCTACAGGGTCATGGAGAGCACACAGGTTTCTGAGGCTCAGCCAGTCCACAATGTGCCCGATTTTTCCTGGAGCAGGTCCTGGTAGCAAACAGATGACCCCCCAAGTGGGTTTAAGTGAAGAGTACAGTGAAGGACCTTTTTACAGTGCAGTCACATGCTTATGGGGACAAACAAGGGACCTCAAGGCACCCAGGGACAGGAGGAAGCTGTTACCACCCCAGGGGAGGAAACCAGATCATGGGAGCCTGAAGCACTAAGCAGGACAGATGTGGCCACTGCCCACGCAGTGGGGGCCAAGCCGGCGGGGAATGGGTAGGAAGGACCCTACCTCTGCTTCCTACCCTCAGCTCTCCTGCAGGTGGCTCCAGCAGCCAAAGTCACCAGAAGCCACTGAGTGGCAGCCCCATGATGCAGGCTGCAGAGGCCACTTCCCATGGCAGCACAGGGCAGAACAGGATGGAGAGGGGCCTGAGGGCACAGCTGGAAGATCCACCCCACCACTACCTCTTAGGGCTTCAGCGATTTCTGGGCTGCCTCCTCAGAGGGATTCTCAGGTTTGCAGTTTGCAATTGCCAGAGAGGGCTAACTCCCCATGGCCGGGCAGCCTTGGCCTTTCAAGTCCGACCCCACAGCACCCATGGGGAAGCCACCAAAAGAAATGAAAATTAAGTCAATGTTATATTACTTGATGGGATCCACAGAGTTTCATTCAGGGGCTCAGAAATGAGGATTAAAATGAGGAGCCACAGAACAAAGACTCTGGTGTGAGGAACAGGTTTCCCTTTCAACCAGAAGATGGCTATTTATTTGAACGAGAACTCTCATAAGTCTCTTTTTATCCCCTTCAGAGCAGATTTTATGTCACCAAGAATTTGATAGCCATTAAAAGCTGTGAAGAAAAAAATCCTTTTAAACTGTTTATAGCAAGGGGAAGGCAGGTCTTCAAAGCAGCAAGAGTGGCAGGGCTTAAGAAGCTCCTTTTAAAATGGAGCTGGACATACACCCACTTGTGACTCAGCAATTCCACTTCTCAGTGGACATACCCACCCAAAATAGATGTGTGGTCACCAACAGACACATTCTAGAATGTTTGGGGCTGCACTAATGGTGATAGCCCCAGCCTGCAAACCAGCCAAATGTCCACCAATAGTAAAATGGATAAATAAATTTGGGCAGAGCTTCACCATGGAATACTATACAGCAAACGAGAATGAAAACCTACAACTACACTGCAACAATGTAAATGAACTCGCAAACATGTTGTCATTGTTGTTGGATGCCATCAAGTTGATTCTGACTCTTAGTGACCCCTTAGTGACAGAACAGAACTGCCCCATCGGCTTTTCTTGACTGTAGTCTTTATGGAACCAGATCACCAGGTCTTTCTCACATGGAGCCACTGGGTGGGCTCAAACCTCTAACCTTTTGGTTAGCGCAGCCCAGGGATTAACCATTGCACCACCAGGGCTCCTTAATATAATGATGCTTAAAAGTAGCTGGACACAAATGTGCCACTGTGTCTTTCTTACATGTGTCTCACTCAATAATAATGAGTCGCAAAGTTACAAAAGCCAGAGGAAAAATGTTGCAGGGGGGTGGCGCTGGGAAGCACCTGGTCTTTGGAGCCAGACAGCCTGGGATTTGAACTAGCTGTGTGATGCTGGGCAAGTTACTCAACCTCTCTGAGACTCCATTTTTCTCATCTAAAAATGGGAATTTTATCATCTACCAAGGTTGTTGTGGGGTTTGCATGAAATCATGCATGGAAAAGCCCCAGCAAACAGTAGGTACATATTGTGCTACTTCCCTCCCCCTTCCCTTATCAGAGGTTTCTTTGGAATCTGTTTCGAGCATCCTGAACTTTGAAGACACATGGAGAACCAAGGGTGGGTATTATGGATTAAACTGTGTCCCCAAAAAATATACGTTGTAAATCCTAACCTCTGTGCCTGTGGTTATAATCCCATTTGGGAATAGGTTATCTTTGTTATGTTAATGAGGTAGTATTAGTATAGAGTGTGCCTTGAGTCAATCTCTTTTGAGATATAAAAGGAGAGATCAAGCAAGGAAGCATATTTGGGGGAAGATAGATGTGACCCCACATGAAGATCACCAAGGAACCAAGCCACTGCCCAGAAGCTGAGAAGAAACAAAGACCTTCCCCTAGAATCAGTGCCCTGTTTTCAGACTTCTAGCCTCCTAAACTGTGAGAAAATAAATTTGTTTGTTAAAGCCATCCATTTGTGGTATTTTTGTTATAGCAGCACTAGATAACTAAGACAGTGAGACCTGAAAGTGGCTGCCTTCTAGTAGAAATATTCTCCTCATTTGGGATAATCTTAAAATTCCTTTCGATGATGCTTTTTCCAGTGGGAGAAAAAGCCCTGATTGCCTAGTTTCTCTTTTTTTTTTTTTTTAAACTCCGAGACCCTGAGCCATGGGTAGGTCCATGGTCAGCTTTCTTTTTTCTTTCAATGCTTCTCATTCATCGAGAAGAAATTCTCAGTTTGATGCTACTCTGTCCTTAACCCCACTCCGAGTGGCCAACGGTAGGTGCCCACAGACATTGCTTCTTCTACCTCGCAAGGTTGAGCTCCTGCATGCCTTAGAGACACTGCTATGATAACAGGACCTTCCCAGGAGCAGAGGCACCCTGCATTGAGCAGTGGAAAGAGCTACTGAGACTCAAGTTCCTGGTCTGGCGCTGCAAGAGCTTCGAAGAGTCATTTCTCCCTACTCTTCCAAGTTGGGTGCTGGGCTTGATCTGTGTTCTCTAAACTCAGCTCATTCAAGTGCAACCATCACTTCTTTTATTATATCTGCACATCACTTGTATTTTTTCTCACTTAATATATTTCTTTCAATCAACCTTTTTATGTGTATTATACATTCTTTATATATATATATAGTTTTATTTATTTTGTTGTTGTTGAGAATATACACAGCAAAACATACACCAATTCAACAGTTTTTACATCCATTTACTGACATTGATGACATTCTTCAAATTGTGCAACCACTCTCACCTTCCTTTTCTGAGTTGTTCTTCCCCGATTAACATAAATTCACTGCCCCCTAAGTTCCTATCTAATCTTTCAAGTTGCTGTTGTCAATTTGATCCCATATAGTTCTTAAAAGAGCATAATGCTCAAGGCTGATATTTTTTACTAGTTAAGCTAAACTATTGTTTGGTTTTACTAAGACTTCAGGGGACATTTTGGTTTAAGGGCAATAGTTTCAGGGGTTCATCCAAACTTCATGACTCTAGGACACTTGGAGTCCATGAGAATTTGAAATTCATTCCGCATTTTCTCCTTTTTGATCAGGATTCTTCTATGGAATCTTTGATCAGAATGTTCAGCAATGGTAGCCGGACATCAGCCACTTCTTCTGATCTCATGGCAAAGGAGGCAGTTGTTCATGAAGACAATTAGTCACACATTCCACATTCTTCTATTCCTGACTCACCTTCTTCCTCTGTTGTTCCAGGGAATAGAAACCAATTGTTGTGCCTTGGATGGCTGCTTTCCTAAATCAACTTCTTACACACATTTTATTCAAAAGGGAAATTGCATATCACCATGATAAATGGAACACCAGTCTCTCTCCATAAGTAGAAGTTACCATAAAAATTAACACAAATTCACAATTCCTTAGCCAGAATTCCAAAGCCTAAAAATCTGAAGATTTTGTTGTTTGTTTGTTGTTGTTGTTGTTGTTATTGTTTTTATAAATGTGGTGCATTCTCCTTTGATAGCAAAACCTGCCTAGAACTGAAACTTGTGGCCATTTATAAAGCATTTATTCCAGTTAGCATACACATGCTCTTTTCACTGAAGAAACAGAGACAGAAAAGCGTTGAGCATAGTTTTATACACATATATAGAGAGAGAGTGAGACCTGGTGGTGCAGTGCTTAAGCGCTTGCCTGCTAACTGAAAAGTTAGTGGTTCAAACCCACCAGCCACACCAAGGGAGAAAGATGCAGCAGTCTGCTTCCGTGAAGATTACAGCCTTGGAAACCCTATGGGGCAGTTCTACTCTGTCCTAAAGCATTGCTATGAGTCGGAATTGTCTGAGTCAAATCTGGCAACTGGTTTATATATATATATATATACAGGTAGTCCCCCACTTACAAAGGGATTCTGTTTCGATGACTCTGTCGTAAATTGGCACTGATACACATCGAATACCTCATTTACTTTTTTAGTTTTCATTATTATTGCCTTTTATTATCAGTATCTTTATAAATCTGATCTTTATTTGTCTCTGTGACTTGGCATGAGAATGATAACATCAGCAAATTACATGCTGCCACACTGTATGTAGTACATATCACTAACAATAAGATGTACCAAAAAACAGTCTAAGTATGGTTCGTCATACCTCGAATCGTAGTCTAAATCAGGGACTACCTGTGTGTGTATGTGTGTGTGCATGTATTTTTTTTACTTTCACAGCTATTTGAACTTTCCAATGCTAACATTCTCTAATTTTATAAGGCAAAATAATCATTTAGGATGGTAACATTGATGGCCAATATATATGTCCAAGCTTCCGGACTAAGATGTCCAAGATGGTGCCCCTCAAACGGCAGGCTGTGGTGCTAGCTATTGTCTGGAGCTCAGCTGGGCTGTGACTGGAGCGTCCACACGTGGCCTCTCAAAGCATGAAGTCTCAGTGTAACTGGACTTCTTACATGGCGAACGGCTTCTCCCAGAGTGAAAATCCCAAAGGAGCCAGGCAGAAGCTGCATGCCCTTCTGGCCTTTTCAGAAGTCACACAGCACCATTTCTATTCTACACCTTTGGTCAAGTGGCCATAAGCCCACCAGATTCAAAAAGGGGACGTAGACTCCATCTCATAAGGGGAGGAGCATCAAAGATTCAGGGTCATGTTTTAAAATAACCATATTCATAAACTTTTATATTGTTTGAATATTTATAAGCATGTAGTTCTCGTCTAACTAAAATTTAAAAAAAAACATATTTGTGTTTTGTCTGTTTTCTTTGGAGCATGGGATACAGAGTCCAAAAGACCCCAACTCTGCCCCTTACTAACAATGGAACCGTGTGAGTCTCTGGGCCTCACAAAGTGACCTCCTAGTCTTGACTGTGCTTCCCAGTTGATGTGGTTGATTTCATGTCATTGGAAAGTTCTCTCATGCAGCCATCAGTTAAAACCACTCCACCCCCACTCCGTTGGAGTGTTTGCAGGAGAGGTTCCCTACCATGCTGTACTGGCTTTGCCCAGTCTCCTGCCTTCTCCACCCCCCACCCACACTCCCTCCAGACTCATGCACAATGGGAAGTCCAAAAGCATCCAGCAGTACTCAGTCCTTTCTTGTGCCAAATGAGGGTCCAGAGGGAGAGAAGAGCTTCCAGGCCAAGGGAAGGCAGTCATCCTGGCATTTGGAGGCCAGCAGTCCCCCCAATAACTCCACGAGGACAGTGCTTGGCAAGGAGTTTTGGAGTTCTAGGTGGTTTCCATGGCTCAGAACTTATAACCTTATTTTTTTTTCCCATGTAGAGAAAATGCCTTGGCCTCTGGCCAGCCTCTAACCAGCAGCTGCTTGCTATGCACATGTAGGGCAGAGCAGCAGGGTGGAGTCTGAGAAAGGGCATGTGATCCATGGGTGGGGGACGGGAAGCCCAGAGCTGTCCTCCTCCCCAGCCTCAAGGAACCTGCAGAGAGGGCCAGACCAATGTGAGGTGGCCTGGACATGGTGACCTGAAAGTGCATACCTTTAGGACAAGGAAGGACCGGTTAAGGTATGCCTGCTGCTATGACAAATAAGTCCTAAAATTTTAGTGGCACAGCATAGTGACAGAGTCCAGGGGCAGGTCCACAGAGAACATTGCTCAATGGACTTATTCAGGGACCCAGGCTCCTTCCATCTGTTGCTGTGTTGTACCCATGGGTCTCCAATTTCCTCTCTCGGCTCCTCTGTGTCCCACCAGCAAACAGGGAAGAGGGAGAAGGTGAAGAAGGCATGCCACTCTTGACCACCTGGGCCTGGAATGGCCCAATCCTTTCTGCTCACATTCCTTGCCAGGAAGTCAAAGCCTCACCTAGGTGTGGGGGCTGGGTCATGCAGCCCTCAGGGATGCCCAAGAAGGAGACAGGAGCACCATACTGGTGAGGATAGCCTACAAGGGCCATAGGTGCTCACCAACATACCGGAAGAGATCAACTGAATGCAAACACTGGACTGGTGGCATTTCTTCTGGTAAGCTTGTCAGGATGAGAATCCTAAGGATTCTGAAGGCAGCTGCCATTCTGAGGGCCCAAGACTGTGATTTTGCTGGCTCAAGTCTCTATGAAGTATAGACTAGATGGGAATAGTCTCTTAACCCCACCACCACCAACAGCAACTCTCCCTCCTCACATGTGAACTTAGTCCTCATCCTATAGAATTTCCTTCCATAGTCTCAAGTGGCCTCTGGGCACAGAGGGCCCTTACTTTATGTACATTAGATTACAGGCAAGTGCTTTTATTTATTTTTTAACATTTTTTTTATTGTACTTTAGATGAAGGTTTACACAACAAATAGTTTCTCATTAAACAGTTAGTACACATATTGTTCTATGACAATGGGTAACAACCCCACTACATGTCAACACTGTTCCTTCTCAACCTTGGGTTCCTTATTACAAACTTTCCTGTCCCCTCCTGCCTTCTAGTCCTTGTCACTGGACTGTTGTGCCCCATTAGTCTCGTTTTGTTTTATGGGGCAATCTAATCTTTGGCTGAATGGTGAACCTTAGGAATGACTTCATTACTGAGCTAAAAGGGTGTCTGGGGGCCATACTCTCAGAGTTTCTCCAGTCTCTGTCAGGCCAGTAAGTCTGGTCTTTTTTTGTGAGTTAGAATTTTGTTCTACATTTTTCTCCAGCTCTCTCCGAGCCCCTCTGTTGTGATCCCAGTCAGAGCGGTCAGTGTGGTAGCCAGGCACCATCTAGTTGTACTAGACTCAGTCTGGTGGAGGCCGTGGTGGTTGTGGTCTATTAGTCCTTTGGACTGTCTTTTCTTGTATCCTGTTTTCTTCATTCTCCCTTGCTCCCAAAGGGGTGAAACCAGTGGAGTATCTTAGATGGCTGCTCACAGGCTTTTAAGACCCCAGACACTGCTCACCAAGGTAGAATGTAGAACATTGTCTTTATAAACTGTGATATGCCAGTTGAGCTAGATGTTCCCCAAGACCATGGTCCCCACAGCCCTCCGCCCAGCAATTCAGACCCTCAGGGAGTTTGGATGTGTCTATGGAGCTTCCATGACCTTTCCTTGTACAAGTTGTGCTGGCTTACCCTTCACCAAAGTTACCACTTATCTATTATTTATTTAGTATTTCTCCCAGACCCCTCCTATCTCTCGTAACCAACAAAGATTGTTTCTTTTCGTGTGTAAACTTTTTCATGAGTTTCTACAATAGAGGTCTCATACAATATTTGTCCTTTTGTGATTGACTTATTTCACTCAGCATAACGTCCTCCAGTTTCATCCCACGTTATGAGATGCTTCACAGATACATCACTGTTCTTTATTGTTGCATAATACTCCATTGTGTGTATGTACCATAGTTTATCCATTCATCTGTTGATGGGTATTAAGGTTGTTTCCATCTTTTTGTTATTGTTAACAATGCTGCAGTGAACATGGGTGTGCACATGCCTATTCGTGTGATGGCTCTTATTTCTCCAGGATGTATTCCTAGGGGTCGACTTGCTGGATCATGTGGTATTTCTATTTCTAGCTTTCTACAAAAGCGCTATATCATTTTCCAAAATGGTTGTATCATGTTGCATTCCCACCAGCAGTGCATAAGAGTTCTGATCTTCCTGCAGCCTCTCCAACATTTGTTATTTCCAGTTTTTTTGATTTGTGCCAGTAAACAGGCAAGTGCTTTTAAATTGGAAAATGCTATGCACATATTATTCTATTCTAATACATAAATCTTGACATTCAACCCATGGGCACAGAGTGCCTTCACGCAAATCAGGAGAAGTTCCCCTGTGCAGTGAACAAGCTGTACAACTGTGCCCCATGACCCTCAGACTCTGTTTGTAGCCTAACTCCCCCTGGACCAGGCATTCCAGGAGGCCATTCCATCCCCCTGGCCTAGCTCGAACCTCATTTACACACGATACTAACACAGAAGATGCAGCAGAGCTCTTTCTCCTACAGGTCCAGGTCAGGACCTGGAGGATGCAGCCTTCCCAAGCCCCACCTTGTAAAGGATTTGGGACACCTGTTATGATGCAGGCCCAGGGAGAGAACATGGAGCTGTGGCTTGTCAGACAAGACCCTAGGATTCAGGTCAATGGTCTAACACAATCTCAGCAAGCTGAAAGCCCAGCACTATCTTACACTCAACAGGTGCCAGGCGATTTTCTTGTATTATATCACTTAATTCTCACAGCAAACCCAGGAAGCAGGAATCATTATGTTCTCATTCACAGGTGGAAACCCTTGAAGCAGGGAGTAGTTTTATAACTTGTCCAAGGGAATACAGATAGTAAGGGACAGAGCCAGGTCCACGGGGAGCCAACCCTTTAACCAGATACCATCTCCCACTGCCCAGAGGATGAGGGCAGAAACTACCAAAGGGATGATTCACTGCAGTTCTGCACATATGGACTGAGCACCTGCTACTACCCAGCTCTGTCTGTGCCTGAGGAACAGAGAGTGGGCCAGACCTGGGCTCAGTGCCTTAGTGTGGGCCAGACCTGGGCACGGTGTCTCACAAGCGAAGTCTCACTGAGTCCACAGTGTGCCACTGAGCCCTGCTTTACAGAGGCACAAAGGGAGACCTGGAGGGTAGGGGGCCATGACAGCTGGTCCATGCCAGGGCTGGGCCTTGAATCCCAGCTCAATCCAGAGCCCACGCTCTCCTTCACAACCCCAAGGGCTGTCCGAATTTCTCAAGCTCTCCCCACTCAGAGACTAGGACACTTGTTGCCCAGGACGATCCACAGAGTCACAGCCAGTCTGCTCAGGTTCAAGCCTCTCATGCTAAGTGATCTTGACCCAGGATGACAATCCTGATTGATTATGGCCATTTTCCTGGGCAATCGACCAGAGTCTTGGAAAAGGCAACTTGATATTTCTCTGCTCCTGCCAACCTCAACGAACCTGGAGTGAAAAATGGAAAACGCCAGGCACAACATGTGAAAGTGAAATTTTCCTCTAATTAGCTAACGAAAGGAAGGCCAGGTGTGGCTGCTATTTCTCCCTAAAGAGGGTGCCCCCTGCTTTTGTAACCCTCTCCTCAGTTTCACTTTTCACCACCTACCTGGCCCCGACACAACCCAGCCCTCAACCAAGGGAAGAGAGAACAGAAGGTAGATGCTGAAACAGCCCCATGAACCAAACCAGCAGAGCAGGCCCTTTCTGAAAGCACGTTCTCACGGCACTGGATCGATTTCCAAAGACGAATGAAGCCAGACAAGAAACAGGAGCCCCTGGAGGACCCTTCCTCACACTTAGCTGAACGGGCTAGGGGGGTTGTAAGAGCCAATGGGGACCAGGGGACGCTACTGCTGGATCTGCTCCCTCCCATGAGCTCCAAGGTGGGCACAGAGGGCAGGGGAAGGGGAGAAGCTGCTACCAGCTCTTACTAGGTGAGGTGGGGCTCTTCCAACCCAGCCACAGCCTTGGTCTGACCAGAGGGAGGCTTTAATCATAACCTCACCTTCCCTGCTGGCTGTCTTCCCACATTTATTACGGGAGCGGTGCAGCCAGGGTCTCAGACAAGCCTGGCTTTCTCCAGTGACCCAAAAGAGCCTGGCTAAATTGCACTGCTGGCAATTCGGCAGAAACGAGGCCTGCTCCAACTACACCCACAAGAAAAGCCTCTTAGAAAATGCTGGAGTGCAGGCAAAGGAAGGCTCTTCCTGCCTGACCAGAAGCGTGCTTGGGGATCCCGGGCTCCTTCTCCAAACAGACCCCAGAGGGGCCCGTGGAGCTGTGGGGTGCGGAGAAGGGTCGAGGGCCATCCAGGGACACCTCTAAAAGGCAGCATTTCCTCCCACAGGATAGGGGAGCTCTTGTCTCGCAAACTGGCAGGTGAAATTGAGCATTAAGGAAAATGTAGCCTGGCCAGGTCTGGATGGAGGCGGGAAGAATTTAGTTTGGTAGGAAATATAGTGAAAAAAGCAAGAGAGAGACAGAAGAAGAAAGTGAAGAAAAGGGGGAGAGGAGAGAGAACAGGAAAGAGAGAAACAGAGAGAAGGAATGAGACAAACAGGAAAAAGACAGAGAGAGAAGGAGAGCGGGGCAGAGAGAGAAGGAGAAAGGAGGGAAAGAGAGACAGATAGAGAGCAAGAATATGCCTTTCACAAGGTGCTTAGTCTCCCTAAATTAACCTTGAATTACAGCCCTGAAGAATTTAAGAGATTGTCTTGTCTGAGTTTGGAAAACTGGATGTGATCAATTTGATCACTGCTCAAAAAGATTCATTTCCTTCCCCCTACTTCCAGGAGGGGAGAAAGGAAGATAAACCTCCAGCAACAGACTTTAGAAGTTGTATAGTTGGGCCCCCTGGGAGGCAGACCCCTAGTATGTAGAAGGCGGCAGGACAGGGAAGGGCAGGCATGGGGAAAGTCGAACCATGATTCATGCTCCCCACAGAGCCCTAAAGATAAGATGACCCTCAGTGCATTCCCCTGTTGGAGCAAGAGTTCTGGGCCTTTACACCCCAGGCTGATCTGTCATTAGGTGGGGGCTGCCCCCAAGCTATTGCAAAATGTAAAAAAAATTCTGCAAAGTTACACCTTGGTCTAAACATTAGCTTAGAATTGCAATTATACATTAAATTTTACAGAACAGCTGATTTTTTTTAAAATATATATTTTATTGTACTTCAGGTGAAGGCTTACAGAACAAATAGTTTCTCATGAAACAGTAGTACACATGTTGTTTTATGACATTGGTTAACAACCCCACAACATTTTAACCCTCTAAATTCTCAACCTTTTTTTTTTTTTTTTTGGTGAAAATACACATAGCCAAAGATACACCGTTTCAAAAATTTCTACATACACAGTTCAGTGACATTGACTACGCTCTTCCAATTGTGCTGCTATTCTCACTTAAGATGAAGGCTTACAGAACAAAATAGTTTCTCATTTAACAGTTACTACAAATGTTGCCCTATGACAATGGTTAACTATCTCACAACACATCAACAATATCCTTACTCAACCTTGTGAGAACAGCTGATTTTTAATGAGCTTATTTTAATATTTGTGGGCTATTTTTGAGATAAAGTCCCAATGCACTCTGAAAAGTTGGGTCCTTTTTAAGTAGATTCAATTTTTCCGGCTGTAACTTACATGCCCTTTTGCCCCAATCACAGCAGGCATTGCTAATCAAGCACAGACGGCTTTCTAGGACCCAAAATGTCCTCTCTCATATGCAGCATGATGTTCTCTCTGCCTGAAACATCCTTCCTCTCCCTTCACCTGGCTGCTTGCCCTTCAGGAATCAGCTTAAATTCTCCTCCTTCAAAAATACTTTCCTGCCCACCTCCAAGCTGAGTCAGCTGTCCCTTCTCTGTGTGGCCTGATTGCCCTGTGTTTGCCTGTCACAGTATGTGCCACACTGCACTGAGCGTCATGAGGAAAATTGACACAGTCATGTCTGTGTCCCCAGTCATGTCCATGCCTGAGAGCCATGAGAAGAATGGACTGAGTCAGGCCCACACCTGATACTCATGAGGAGAATGGCCACAGGCAAATCCATGTCTGAGAGTCATGAGGAGAATGTCCAGTCAGGTCCATGCCTGAAAGCCATGAGGAGAATGGACACAGTCATGTCCACACCTGATACTCATGAGGAGAATGGCCACAGTCAAATCCATGTCTGAGAGTCATGAGAATGTCCACAGTCCATGTCCATAGTCACGTCCATGCCTGATACTCATGAGGAGAATAGCCATCCCTAAAACACTCAGAGAGAGGGCCTGGACAGAGGCTCAGGATCTTTGGTTGCTGGCTCTTTCTGGGACATATCTGTATACATATTTAACAAGCACTGATACAGCACTCTGTTCTGGCCCTCTTCTAAGTGCTTTACAAATCGTAACTCATGGGACCCCAAAGGCTATGAAGCGGGCACCATGGTTATGCTCATTTACAGGTGAGAAAACTGAGGTCCAGAGAGGTTAAGTGACTTACCCAAGGTCACAGGGCCAGGGGGTGGGGAGCTTGGGTTTGAACTCAGGGGGCCTGGGGCTCCATAGTCCAAACACTTAGCCACTCTATCACGTCATAATACCAATGTGCATTTTCTATTTCTCAGCACTTTACATGCAATATCTCACTTACCCCCATAAAATAGGTACTATCGTTACCCCCATTTTAACCATTACAAACCCACTGCCGTCGGGTCAATTCCAACTCATAGTGACCCCATGTGCGTCAGAGAAAACTGCTCCACAGGGTTTTCAATGACTGATCTTTGGAAGTAGATCTCCAGGCCTTTCTTCTGAGGCATCTCTGGGTAGACTCACACTGCTAACCTTTTGGTTAGCAGCCAAGCACGTTAACCATTTGCACCAACCAGGGACTCTCACCTCATTTTATGATGGCAAAGCCATCTCTGAAAAATAAAGAAAATCGTACATTCATGGATGGGCGAATGAGTGAGTGAGCGAATAAATGATGGCTGGTTGGACCTGCGGAATGGCCTTGGCTGCATCCATCTGTCCAGGCCAAGAGCAGACTCAGGAAGTTCCCGTCACCCTCGAGTGAGCTCCTGGGACTGAGTGTCTCATCCTGTCTGGGATCCTGAGAGCTGCTCTGGGCACCAAGTTCCCAGTAGCTTCAAAGGCGGCCTGAGCCAGCTGAGCTCCCAGGGGGCCCAGACAGCAGGAGCGCCGGCCTCAGCCGCCCTGCCAGACGTCAGAAGATCGAGGCGGCTTTGGTCTCAGGCCATGGCTGATGGGACAGCGCAGTGAGGAGCCAGGGGCTGCTGGGAACTGCGCTGGCATGTCCCTGTCTGTCAACTCCAGTGAAGCGCCCCAGAAACCACAGGCAGAACAAAGTGCTGCCTGGAAGGCGAGAGGATTATCCACAGGGAGAGGGGAGAGTGCTGCTGTCTGCATCCGCCAGGGCCTGGGAACTCCTCTCGGCCTCCCCTGATGCCTGCAATCCAGTCTTCCAACACCTCGCAAGGACTGTGCCTGCTGCTCTTCACAACCACCGGGCAGCAGGAGACGTCCACTTGCAGAGAGTGGGCTTGTCAGCCAGGTGTGCGAGCCAGGTGGAGGTCACATGTCCACGGGGCTGTCCTGCTGCCTCAGTCACCAGCCCTCTGCTTAGGATGAGGGTGCAGACCAGGGTAGTTCAGCCCTGAGTCCAGCCAGCAACGTGCTCATGGGGAACCCTGAGAGGAGGCTTCCCAGGATGAGGAAAGGGGCCCAGGATACACATGTGTGCACACAGCTCCCAGCAGGCCTGTGTGTGCATACACTCACGTACACAGATGTACTCTCACACACCACGTGCATGCACATGCACACATACACAACACAGCACACTCACACTCATGCACACACACACACTTTCACACACGCACACACTCACACATGCAAATTCCCAGGACACATATGCAAACACACACATGCTCACACATACACTTACACACATACGCAAATTCATGCACGCACACACACACAAAGATATACACACATTCACACACGCATTCACTGACACATTCTCTATGTGCCCATACACCACTATCCAGGTCCTTGCTGGCTGCTCTGGGCAGTGCAGGAATAGAGGGTCCACAAACTTGGGGAGCCACCCTCGTATTCCCAAGGCAGTCTGCTTAACCTCCAAGCAAGGAGCCCCCTTCCGTCCTCCCAGGACCCCTCCTGGTGTGCCAGAGGCTGACTGTCCCCTCTGTCTCTCTCATTCTTTCTCCAGCTCCCTCTGGTGCTGCTCTACATGTCTCTCTCTGACAGTCTCTATCTAAGATTTTCTTTATGTCTCTGTTGGTGTAGCTCCCTGTCTTTCTCCACCCCTGAGCTGACCGTCTCCACAGCTCTAGTTACTTCTCTCTCTCTCAAAATCTCTGCTTCTGTCTCTCTATTTCTGTCTCCTGCTGTTCTCTCTCTGTCTCTCTGTCGCTCTCTGTCTCTCCCTCCCCCACTCCCAGGGCCTCCTGACATTTCCGGTATGATCCTCTAAGGAGGGCTCATAGCCCATGCACCTTGGGGACTGGGCTTTTTGCTCTTAGCATTGCTGGAACCAGAGGGGGGGCAGGAGTGAGCCCTGGAAGGCAGGGGCACCTGTGGGGGTTTGCCAGGTGGCAGGAAGCAGCCAGAAGCTGGACCCGGTCTTCCCCCTCCTGTCAGGAGGGGATGTCCCTAAGTGTGCCGAGGGACATTCTGCTCCCCCAGAGACAAGCCACACCTGGGCAGGTCTGTGTGTTCACAGTTCAGAGGGACCCCAGCTGGCTCCCCTGTTCTTCCAGCTTTGGCTTTCATCCACTCCCAAAGCCCTGTGCCCCTGCCCAAAGATGAAAGCTGACAGAGAGAGCCTGTTATCCGCTCAGCCACACGGGACCGTCATGTCCATGCTGAGTGGGTCCTGGGCTGCAGCAGGAACCTGGCAGGAGATACATACCCCAGGGCTCCTGACACAGAGGGGAGTGCCCACCTTCTTACTGCCCAACAGCCCAGTGAGCACCCGCCATCTAGAACGCCATCACCCTGGGACCAGTTCCCAGTGCCACCCCCAGGACCAGTTCAGGAAATTTCAGAGAGCAGTTCTTTCTAGAGTCACCACAGGGGAGGGACACCAGGACCAAATCTGTGCTTGACAGGTGGCCCAGGGCAGCCTGGGAGGACACAAGCAAAGGCAGCAAAGCTTACCTGCTGCTTGGTGCACTAAGATGGCGGACACGGGACCACTCCCCAGGGCAGGACTGCCTCAGGGGCACATGGAAGCTACAAGCTACTCAGGTGACCTCAGCTTCAGGAATAATTTCAAAACAGCTAACACAGCCATCTTTTCTCCTTCTTCTACCAGAGGTGGAAAACTTTAGGGCAGAGGGTCTGGAGAGAAACATGGCTGAGCAGAGGGTCAACCAAACTGCAAACCACACAGTCCACCAGTATGTGTATAAAACCAAAAAACCCATTGCCGTTGAGTCAATTCTGACTCATAGCAACCCCATAGGACAGAGCAGAACTGCCCCATAGGGTTTCCAAGGAGCAGCTGGTAGATTCAAACTGCCAACCTCTCGGTTAGCAGCCAAATACTTAACCACTTGCGTCACCAGGGCTCCAGTATGTGTATATATGCATGTGTGTATATATATATATATGCACACAGACAAGAACTCCAATGATGTATTGCACTGGACAAATCTGCTGCAAAGAAACTCCTTAAAGTTTTAAAAAGCAAATATATCACTTTAATAATTAAGATGTGCCTGATCCAAGCCATAGTTTTCAACTGTTTCTTATTCACACAATAGCTGGACAATGAAAAAGGAAGACCGAAGAAGGATTGACGGATTTGAACTGTGGTGTTGGCAAAGAATATTGAATATCCTGTGGCCTGCCAGAAGAACGAACAAAGCAGTCTTAGAGGAAATACAACCAGAATGCTCCTTAGAAGTGAAGTGGAGAGAATTCAGCTTGCTTACTTTGGACACGTCATCAGGAAAGACCAATCGCTAGGAAAGCACATCATGGTTGGTAAAGTAGAGGGTCATCGAAAATGAGGGAAACCCTCAGTGAGATATATTGACACAATAGCCGCAACAAGGGGCTCGGACATACCAAGGATCATGAAGACAGCGCAGGGCCAGGATACATTTTGTTCTGTTGTACATAATGTCACCGTGAGTCAGAGCTGACACAATGATGACATACATATCTGCTGTGTTCTGTTTCTCTAGAGAAACTGGTTCTGTTTCTCCAGAGAACGCTACATTCAAGGTATCGTAACTAAATGAGTCAAGTATTCAAAATGCCACAACAGTGGCTCTAGTGAGGCTGTTTACAGGAGGTATTTTCATGCCAGGTCTCTAAAGCCAGAGTTCTTGTCCTTCCTTTGCTTTGTCTCAAACATGGGCCCCTCCCCTAGGCCAGCAGCTTCTTGGGCCAGATGCAGGCCACTACTTCCCTGGGTAATTTCCCCTCTGGAGCATCCAAGACCTGGGGAGGTGGGCCATAGCCTCCTCCCCTCCTGTCCTAGAGATCTCATCACATCAGGATCAAAGCTGCCCACTGTTGGGTAGCCCTGGGGACAGGCCCCTTGCTGAGACTCGGTGCTAGAACCATTCCACCACCTCGCCAGGAGCCACCTCACCAGCGGCCTCACACAGGCGAATTTGTGCCAGAGGGGCCCGGTGCTTCCCTTAGCAAAGATGCTTATTACCTCCATGAGTGAAGGAGGCAGCCCACCGAGGTGTGAGCAGACCGCTGGGCAGGGTGAAGGGGCCACGTTAACAGTAAGACCAGGGCTGGCGGCCTAGCGCTGACTTCTCCCGCAGCTGCTCTGCTGCAGTGCAGATGGCTGGAGCTATAACGGCTTTCAAAGACCAGAGGGCTCGGGCTTACATTTTGGCAGCAAGCAACAGATCTGCCAACTCGGACCTTCTTATTTCAGGAGCCTTGATGGGGTGGGGGGGCCAGGGGGGCTCAGCTGGGCCGGGGGTGGGGGGCGGGCAAGGGGCGATGTCTTTCTTACATCTCTAAACTCTGGGCCTCCCAGGAGAAAGGTTCAGTGCCCAGTGTCAGAAGATTCCAGAGGGCTTAACCAGTCTGGGAGCTGAGTACAGCCCTGGCCTTGGGTGACCCCTGAGGGAATTAACAGACCATCTCAGGCTCCTGGAAGCTTTGAGCTAAACCTCGCAATGGCAGGAACTCAGTATCTATAATTGGAGAGGCAGAACAACTCTTCTATGCAGGCCACTTCCTTCCTGACTTCTGGTTCGAATTCTGGCCCCAGCTGTGTGACTTTGCACCAGTGACTTTACCCTTCTGTGCCTCTATTTCTCATCTGTGATGTGGGGATGAAATAACATCAACTTCACAGCAACACTGTGGAAGTTAAGTGAGTTCCCATACGTCAAGTGCTGAGCACAGCCCCTGCACACGGTCGGCACTCCGTGCAGTTAGCTCTTACGTTAGCAGTGTTGTGCTCATTTCCATTATTATCACTGTTATTATGACTGTAGAGTTTCAATTATCAAGACCCCCCGGCTCACAGGCCTCCCTCAAGCCCACAAGCAGAATGGCTTGATCATGTGGACACTGTATAACCCGTTGCCATCTAGTCAATTCTGACTCATAGCAACCCTATAGGACAGAGTAGAACTGTACCATAGGGTTTCCAAGGAGCAGCTGGTGGATTTGCACTGCCACCCTTTTGGTTAGCAGCAGAGCTCTTAACCACTGCACCACCAGGGCTTTATACTTGTGTATAAAGTGGAGCTTATATCCCAGTTCTGCCACTTACAAGCCATTGAGCAAATTGCTTAACTTTCTGGCCTCAGTTTTCTCATCTGCAAAATGGGGGAAATAGTATACTCACAGAACTATTGTAAGGATTAATTGGGTTAAAACATGTAAAGTGCTTAGCCTAGCACATAGGACACACTCTACTACATGCTAGCTGTGACTATGATTGTATCTGACTCTATTTCCTTTCTTGCACAGGCTGCTAGGAAGCTCAAAACTATCCAGACCACAGATAGCACAGGGCTTACTCAGTATATTGGTCCTATGTCTGGCCTCGCCTTTTATTATTTCCTTTATTTTCTACTCACTTTGCTTCCTCTTTAAAAAAAAAAAAAAAACTTACTTTGTTGTAGTTTATGTATCTCTGAAAGACAGCTCAAATCCTTTTCCTATGTCAGTTCACACCACAGCTTAGCCACTTACTACCTGTGGACACTGGGAAGATTATTTAACCTT
Organism: Dugong dugon; assembly: GCA_030035585.1. Lineage (NCBI taxonomy): Eukaryota > Metazoa > Chordata > Mammalia > Sirenia > Dugongidae > Dugong > Dugong dugon. The sequence continues at coordinate 33,541,030 of CM057478.1, forward strand.
CAAAAAGCTATCTTGAGGAAATAACCTCAAAATGATGAAAATATACTATAGGTAGCAAGATGTTCATCACAGAGTGTTATAGTTGTTTCTGAAACAGCTTAAATGTTCAACCACAGGAATGGTTAAGTAAATTGTAGTACAGCCAATCAGCGGAATACTATGCAGCACTCAAAAATGACTGTAATGGCCAGAGTCCATAGTTGCCAAGAACAAATAGTAAGTCTGTAATGGAAGTGCATGGTGGAGGTGGGGTGGGGAGCCTCACAGAGTCAACAGAGGAACAAGCGCATTCTGGGAGGCCAGACAGTAGGAACCGGAGTGGATCTCACCCAGTCAATCATTGCAGTCACATGCCTCTGCAGCTCCTGCCATAAACACTACCCCACTACCCCTGTGCCCCTGGGTCATACATCAGAGCCAAAGTCTCGAGGAAGTGTCACACCATTTACCCGCTCATTGCATCACAGCAAGGGAAGGGGCACGGAGGTCCTGAGATTCTGTCAAGTGAGGAAGCACCCTTCGCCAGGGAGGCCCATGACAGGAGACCCCAGAAAGGAAGGTGGGCTGGAGGCTGGAAAGCAAAATGTAACAAACATCCTCTCTAATTGCAACCACAGACCAAGGTGATCACATGGGACACCGGCAATAAAGCACAGTGTTAAATAGTATGGCACCAGACTTGGGACAAGTGACTTCACCCCCTGTGCCTTGGTTTCCCCATCTGTAAAATGATGGTAGTAATAGTGTCTCCTTCAAAGGGCCGTTGTATGGACTAAATGAGCTGGGATGTGAAGAATATAGCAGGGCCTGGCACATGTCTCTGGCAGAGACAGCACTGGGGGTGGGCCACCCCTGAAATGGCCAGAATGGCGTAGGTCTTCACCAGATGCCTGGGTAGCCAGCCTGAGCATAACGGAGCCCCAGACACAGCCAGCTCTAGTCTGGGACATGAGAGACTTTTTTCTCTTTGTTTTTATATGAGCCTTAAATAAAAGTACCCAGTGTGGTATATTCATCAGCAACCAAAATAGAGCTACTGATACAGGCAACTACACGGGTGAATCTCTCAAACATAGGGTTGAGTGAAAGAAGCCAAACACAAAAAAGTAAAAAGTATACACTATGTAATTTCACTTACATACAGTTCTAGGACAGACAATTTCAATCTATGGGAAGAAAGATCAGAATAGGGGTTACCTTTGGGGGATAAGCCTGGGAATGGGCATGAGGGAGCCCTGTGGTCTGTTGTAAATGTCCTACATCTTCATCTGGGAGCTGATTACATGGGTTTATACGCACAGAAAAATTCAACAAGCTGTGTTCTTTTTTTTTTTTTAATTGTACTTTAGATGACAGTTCACAGAACAGTTTCTCATTAAACAGTTAGTACACATATTGTTCTATGACAATGGTTAACAACCTGATGACATGTCAACACTGTCCCTTCTCAACATTGGGTTCCCTACTACCAGCTTTCCTGTCCCCTCCTGCCTTCTAGTCCTTGTCCCTGGACTGTTGTGCCCCATTAGTCTCGTTTTGTTTTATGGCACTGTCTAATCTTTAGCTGAACAGTGAACCTCAGGAGTGACTACATTACTGAGCTAAAAGGGTGTGCAGGGGCCATGCTCTCAGGGTTTCTCCAGTCTCTGTTAGGCCAGTTAAGTCTGGTCTTTTTTTGTGAGTTAGAATTTTGTTCTACATTTTTCTCCAGCTCTGTCCAGGGCCCTCTGTTGTGATTCCAGTCAGAGCCATCAGTGTGGTAGCCAGGCACCATCTAGTTTTACTGAACTTAGTCTGGTGGAGGCCATGGTAGTTGTGGTCCATTATTCCTTTGGACTAATATTTTCCTTGTATCTTGTTTTCTTCATTCTCCTTTGCTCCCGAAGGGGTGAGACCAGCAGAGTATGTTAGATGGCTGCTCACAGGCTTTTAAGACCCCAGATGCTACTCACCAAGGTAGAATGTAGAACATTTTCTTTATAAACTGTGTTATGCCAATTGAGCTAGATGTTCCCCAAGACCATGGTCCCCACAGCCCTCCGCCCAGCAATTCAGTCCCTCAGGGAGTTTGGATGTGTCTATGGCACTTCCATGACCTTTCCCCAACAAGCTGTATTCTTAAGAATAGTTTATAGTTCACCATATCCATGTCACACCTCAATGAAAAGGGGGGGAAGATACACCACAAAGATCAAACCCTAATGTAAACTATAGACTGTAGTTAATAAAGTATCAATATTGGTTCATCAATTATAACAAATGTACCAGAGGAATGCAAGATGTTAATAAAAGGGGAAACTGTGCAGGGGGAAAGGAAGTCTATGGGAGCTGTCTGTACTTTCTGCACAATTTTTCTATAAACCCAAAACTGCTCTAAAAAGAGTCTATTTTTAAAATAGAGGTAACCTGTGCCACTGAATTATAGTTGTAAAAATTGTTGACTTGGCAACTATTTTGTTATGTACATTTTTATCACAATTTAAAAACCAACAAACAAACATTGGAAGTTAAAAAAAGAGTGGGGAGCAGAGAGCAAAAGGCACCTGCAGGTGCAGGGAGAGGCCATGTGCACGGACTGTCTCAGGCAGGTTTGCGTGCTGCCACTCCTATGTTTCATATTTGTTCATTTTAGGAGCTCATGAGAGTCAACTTTCCTTTCTCCTTTTATATTGTGAAATGTGTCCCAGATGCAAAACTGTATAAAAGGCATATGTGCAGTTTAAAAATAATAATGAAGCAGACACCCATGTACCCACTATCCAGGCCCTCAGAAATCCCCTGGGTCCCTCTCCCTGACCTCACTCCCCTACTTTTTGTTACGATTACTTGCTTTCTTCATATTTGTATCACTGATAAACTACAGCATTCTCCCTAAACAAGGTATTGGGTTCTGACACTTTGTGAACCACATCAGTGGAGTCCTCAGCACGCTTCCTCAGATCCAGCTTCTGTCACTCAGCATGATGTTCACCAGGGTCGTCCGTGGGGATGCACAGAGCTCAGGGTCATTCACAGTCCCCACCGTTGATGTTTTCATTCTGCTGGGGATAGGCATTTGGGTTGTTTCCTGTTTTCCAGGTAGGACTTTTAGAATTAAGGTGTCTGGCCAACTCTGGAGATGTTTTGGGCAGATCATATATCCTGGGCTCTCAGGAATCCCACCCAGGAGAAATGACACACACCCCATGGGGATAAAGCAATTGCCAAAGGAGGGAAGATCAAAGACGTGCATGTGTCCCCTGCCTCATTTTCCTTCTCCCATGGCCTTGCTTCCTCCTGTGGCTCATCTGTTTGTGCAACAAGAGGAAATGTCTTCTGAAAAAGGAGGGCTGCTGGGAAATGTACTTTTTGAGGAGTCTTCAGGCAGCAAAAGGAAGGCAGGAGAAGCTGAGGGGGAGGGCCTACGAGGAAGTATGGAAACCACTCAGCGTAGTCCTTAGGTGTGCTGAGTTGAGGACCACCTAGAGCAGAGAGCATTTATGGAGTGTTCTGTGTGTATTATCTCCCTGCCTCCTTACAACAACCCTATCAGATGGGTACTATTATAATACCCATTTTAGGAGGCTCTGAGAGATGAAATCACTTGCCTAAAGTCCACAGACAATATTTGGCAGAACCAGGATTTGAACACAGAAATATCTAACTCTGAAATAATGTGTTGTTTTTTTCCACTACCCCCCACCCCCAAGACTCCATTCATGTTTTTATGGGGGATCTTTGAAGGAATTTTTAGGTGGAGAAAAGTCTTCCCTAAAAAATCTTAGAACAATTTTCATTTTCACAACTTCAAATCATCCATGGTGTAAACCATGTGTGTGTGTGTGTGTGTGTGTGTGTGTGTGTGTGTGTTTCTCGAGCCTGGTTCTTTTGGTTGTGTGACCTTGGGTAGTGCATCCCCTCTCTGGGAAGACTAGAAGCACCTCTGGACCAGGCCCCCTGGCACTTTGTTTTATTTGGGAGAGCAGAAGCTAAACTCGGGAGTGTGAAATGACAGAGCTCATCCCTGGGGCCCTCTGCAGGGCTCCACTACAGCAGAAGTGTCCAGCAGGCTGTGCGAAACCAGTGTTCAACAGTGACACCTTGTGGTCACAATTGGAGCAACAGTTCTTATGAAGAGAATCAAACTTTTTTAGTACTCTCCCTCCACCTGCTTTTTGGAAGTAGCACTGGCCTCCCTCTAGGACTGAGACCCCCTGCAAAGCTCTCGGACAGTGTGGAGGGTGGGTACCTTCAAGAGGCAACAGTGGACTTTGTACACATAAGGAGAAGTTGAACGTAAGTGATTAATTTTTAAAATGTCTCCAAATTTGAACTCCCAAGTGGGGAAAGCTGGCTGGAAAGACCAGTTACATTTCATGGACCCCACAATTTTTCTTTTTCAACACACATCTCTGGGATCATAAATACTTATGTGAATGAGAAACTGGATTTTGATTTGCAGACATTTGGTGAACACAGTAATACAAAACCTCGAGTGGTTGAAAAGGGGTCAGGTCTGGCTTGGGGGCACTTGCCCAGCATTGACTCTGACCACTTCCTCTTTCTTATTCTTCTGCGTGTGTGAGATCCTGAGAGTGTCTTTCCTTGCCTGACCCTGCGGTGTTCTCATTGTTCTGTTTTTCTGACAACAGATCGTTGCCAAGGAAACCACTGTGGAGCCCAAAGTCAGAGCCATGCCTTCCCTGCAGGGAAATTCAGGCCTTAATCATCTCTCCCTGCACAGCAGCCTCAGAACACTCTGCCAAACCCCCGGTGAGCCCTGCCTCTACCTCCTGCCGGGATCTTCCCCTGGGGACCGAGTACAGCCGCAAACTGGAAGCAGGGTTGCAATGAAAGAGCCAAGGGACAGTAGAGCCGATGCAGTCCCTTGACCATTCTTCCCAACCCTTCTTCATCCCAGCTCTTCTTTTTTTTAAAGTAAGCTTTTTATTGGAGTGTAACGTATATAAAGTGCACATCATAACACACTGTTCAATGAATTTTCACCAGCTGAGCACATCTGTGTAACTAGCACCCAAAACAAGGAAGCATCCTTCGTGTCTCCTGGTCACTACCCTCCCCTAGCCCCCAGAAGGCAGCCACTATCCTGACTTCTAACAGCAGAGATTTCTTTTGCCTGCTACTGAACTTCGTATAAATGGAATCACACGGTGTCTGCCCCCTCAGAGCTAGATTATTTGCTCAACACAATGTTGGTAAAATGAGGAGGCAGTGGTGGCTCAGTGGTAGTATTCTCGCCTTCCATGCAGGAGACCCAGCTTCGATTCCTGGCCAATGCAAATCATGCACAGCCACCACCCATCTGTCAGTGAGGTTTGCGTGCTGCTATGATGCTGAACACGTTTCAGTGGAACTTCTAGACTAAGACAAACTGGGAAGAAAGGTCTGGCGATCTACTTTATGAAAATCAGCCAAGGAAAACACTGAGGATCACAATGGTCCAATCTGCAACGTATCATGGGGATGGCACAGGACCAGGCAGTGTTTTGTTGGATTGTGCAGGCGTTGGTGAAAGCCACACATGCTGTAACCTGGAGTGATAGTTCACTCGTGCTCATGCTGTGCCATATTCCACTGTGTGAGGACCCACCATTTGCTTATATGTGCCACTATTGAGGGGCACAGCAGAGAGGCCAGAGCACCACTGGAACAAGAGACGGTTGTTAATATGTTAATTTATATGCTAATTTACTATGTTAATCTGCACTTCCATCTCCAAAAGGGGAATTCAGTGTTTAGCATTTCCTGTGTTCTTTTGGCCAAGGAATTACTTTTTCAGGAATACAGTTATAGAATGATAAAAGCTTTAACATTCACAGAACACCTTTCCACGAGCTGTCATGTTTGATCCTCTAAACCCTGTCATCTGTGTACCAGCAGCAGCACTGGCATTCCCTGGGAGCTTGTTAGAATTGCAGAGTCGCAGGCCCCACCCCAGACCTCTCAATCAGAATCTGCATTTTAACAAGATGCCTGAGTGAGAAAAAGCACTGCTCTCCTAAATATCCCGTGAAGAAAGTTGTGCTGCACTCATTTCAGGTGAGGTCCACTGTTAACAAGTAGCAGAGCCCAGTCTACCCAGTCCAAATCTTGTCCTTCCTCTCTAGTCCAAATGCTTATCTTATGGATGAGAACACAGAGGCCCAGAAAGAGCAAGTGCCTTGCCCAAGGTCACAAAGCAGATTGGCAGAGATGTCAGCACTAGCAACCAGGTCTTCAGACTCCACATGTATTTATTTAATCCTCTTTCCCTTCGCTCAAACTGTTGGGAGCCATGGTCCCAATGTGTGGTCCGTGGACCAGCAGCATCAGTATTGCCTTGGAAGCTGGCTAAAATGCATATTCCCAGGCCCCACTCCAGACCTACTGGATCTGAATCTCTGAGGCTGAGGCCCTGGAATCAGCATTTAAAAGCCCTTAAGCTATTTCTTAGGCTAGGTTGGGTCATCTCAGTGGGCCCCCAAAGGAACACCTTGCAAATCTTTGATTTGCTCACTAGAGGGAGCTAGTGTCCCAGAGACACAGCCTCACAGCCTCCCTGCGAGCCTCCAAGAGCTGGTTTTCTAGTCTATCCGTGTACGACAGTATGAGTCACAGCAATGGCTGCTGTTTGAGGGAAATCCTCAAGTCACACCAGTCAGAGTATCAAGGAAACAGAGCAGGAAACCTGAGTTCTAACACCACCCCACTATCCCTACCCTAAGCACCTAGACCTCCTGAGGACATACCTGTCACAAATTCACAAATTCCTGAGCCCTTCACTCCTCTGGACCTCAGTTTCCCCATCTGTGAAACAGGGCTGTTGCACTCAAATGGCCTTTGAGCACCCTATCCTGCAGCCTTGAGACTCTACCAGATCTCTGTTAATGTCTATAAAATTTTAGGAAACAGAAGGCAGGAGGCATGGTTGTCACTGGTGTTCATAGGTTATTTGGATGGGTCTGCAATTCGTTCATGTATCTTTTGGTATATCTCCCCAAATAAATCACATTCTTTCTGGCCAGGGAATGCAAATGGATATTGGTGTCCCTGCATGTGAGGTCTGGAACTGTAGCAGCCATCTTGGGACTGTGAGAAGGGGTACCCCAGGAAAACATGCTGAGGATGGCAGCACTAAAAATGGAAAGAACCTGCATCCTCTGTGATGCCTCGCTGACTGCTGAATTAGCCCACCCTTGGAACTTCTTGTGATGTAAGTTAATGAATCCCCTGGCAGCTTACCCCAGTTGGGGTTGGGTCTGCTGTTACTTGCAGCTAAAGGCATTCCATCTGGTTTGCTTGCCTTGCCATGTCGGTTGACTGTCTGCCTCGTGGCAAAGAAAAGTGGATTCCTCATGCAGACAGCTACTATGAGCAGAGCATCTGGCCAGGCACTGTGGCTGAGAGAGTTCAGAGAAGATGTGGTCCCTGCCTTGAGAAGTGAAGTTGGAGAGACAAGGCAGAGAGGCATGGGAGGTTGACAGCAAGCAAAAGTGCCACAAAGAAGGAACTGATGGTGGAGCAATATGTTCCCTAGGAGCTCAAAGTCCACAGTGTGGGAGCCCCAGGGAAGGGTTCCTGGAGTGGGTTTCCTAATAGTCATGGCAAGGGACCCTTCTGCATCCTGCTACCAACCCTACTATTTCTTTAAGTATATCCAAGAGGATTCCTTAACCCATGCATGCCATAATTTGCCTGTTGTAATGGAAACTCCTCCCCTTCTGGGAGTTACATCACTGCAACCCTCTCCCTCCACCCAGGAGTTCCCACATGGAACTACCATATTTGTTACGTGGATGGCCCCATCCCCTAGACCATGGTTGATTGTGACCTGAACCAGGATAGCTCTACCGTAAGCCTATCCCAGTCTGTGAACTGAGAATGTGGAAGAAGTTAATCTACAGGAGGGAAACTGGAGAGACACAGTGAGAGAGCGAGGGGCGTTTAATTAAACCTTTGATTCCAGTTGTTTCTCCTGTCACCTGCAAGCCTGCCCTTCCTGGCATTCCATGAGCCAACATATTTCATGTGTACCCATGTTGCTTTGAGCCATGCTTCTGGCACAAGCCAAAGCGTCTTGATGAATATTCTGTGTGTGAAAGCTGCCTCATCCATAGCTGCTCCATAGAGAATGAATTATGGGAAGGGAAATAGCGTATCCTAGATCTGAAAGAGCCCTCAGACACCTTAGACCGATGCTGTCTCAGGGGATAGCCAAGACCAGCTACATCAAAAGAAAACATGGTCAAAATTATTCAATTATTATGTAATTATCCAATTATTAAAAATTTCAAGACAGAGACAGCAGAACATCAAATTAAGTGTGGGCTCTTTAGAGTGTGGCGCCCAGGGTGGCTGCATAGCTCAGGTGCCTATAAAACCTGCTGGTAGACACTAGCCACATGTGGCATTTCAATTTCAATTAATTAAAGTTAAATTAATTTAAATTAAAAATTCAGTTCCTCAGTCACACTGGCCACAATTCAAGTGCTGAACAGCCACATGTGGCTAGTGGCTACCATACTGGTCAGTACAGGTATAGAATGTTCCACCATCACAGTAAGTTCTATTGGACAGTGCCAACTTGGCATTTTCCTGAATCAACATATATCAAAAAGAAGTAGGGATGACTGATTAATACTAGAGCTTTAAGTTCAGAAAGTTCTTATCTATCTTCACTTGTCCTCATAAGACCCTTGTCAAATGTGGGTCAATATATGACTATTCCCTTTTTTTAATGAGGAAAGTGAGGCTCAGAAAGTGCCTTGCCCAAAGACACACGATCAGGGCTCCAATCCTAGTCTTCTGGCTTTCAGTCTTATGCTCCTTTGCTGAGTGTTGCTGCCTCTCTTCATCTGTAATGACCATTTCTTCATCAGATGGATGAGGAATATTTTCTAACTCATCTTCCATAGAAAGAAGGCTCAGAGTTTTGCAATTACTGCACTTCGCATGGATGATATAGATGGAGTGTTAGAATCCATGGAGTAACTATGCTTGTCTGAAAGCAACTCCCAGCTGATCCATGATTCTGGTAAAGAAATTGGAAGCTATGTATGCAAGATGCTAAGACTAAGGCTCTCTCAAAAGGGCAATTACCTTATTGCAAAACTATAATCAGAGTTCCCCTGAAATAACAGCTCAGTTCTCTCTGAGCAGAACTGAAGGGCAATCACAAAGATGGTCAGAGGCCCTGTATCTAATTATAATCAGGGGTAGGGATTAGAATCCAAAAGATTACCTCACCTCTTCCTCTAAATATCATCACTCCTAAGTACACAAATACTTTTCCTACTGCATCAACCCAATTCCACTGGTCACTGTTAACTCTTCATTTAAGGCTGTATGCAACTGCTTAGAAACAGAGAGCAAAAAACACTGACCAAGGCCCTGTCTGTATGATGATGATGATGATGATGGTGATGACGGTGATGGTGGTGATGGTAGTGACAGTGATGGTGATAATGATGATGGTGGTGATGGTGATGATGGTGATGGTTATGATATTCATGGTGATGTGGTGATGGTGATGGTAATGGTGATGTGGTGATGGTTATGATATTCATGGTGACGTGGTGATGGTGGTGATGGTGATGCTGATCGTGGTGATGGTGGTGGTGGTGATGGCGATGTTGCTCATGGTGATGGTGATGGTGATGATGATGGTGATGGTGGAGATGATAATGGTAATGGTTCAGTTAATGATAATGACACAAATCATGGTGGCTGCCCTTTACTACTGCTTATAATGTGCCAGCCCCTGGGTTACTTGTTTCACACACCTCATGTACTTTCCCATCACTCCAAAGACCTTCATCACCAGGCTCTGGAGGACAGGAAGACCTAATTGATAGTTGCCTCCATGAGCTGGGACTCACTCTGTTCCCCACTGGGGTGTGCAATGGGGAAAGCATGGGCTCCAATCTCAGCCCTCTGTTTCCAAGTCATGTGACTTTGGGACGTGATTTTTTTTGCCTCAGTTTCCTCACTGGTAAAATAGGGGTCACCACAGTCTCTATTTTACAGGGTTAATGTAAGAATTGAATGTGATTATGGACTCAGTCTGCTGCGACAGATGCACATACTTTGAGTTTCTCCCTTTCCCTGGTCCCAGTGCTCACAGAATCTGGGCTGAATCATAAACATTATCGTTGGGATTATAGGGACACCTATTCTAACCCAAAACCAAATCCACTGCCACTGAGTTGATTCTGACTCACCGTGACTGTATATAGAGTAGAAGTGCCCCAAAGGGTCTCCAAGGCTGTTTACAGAAGAAGGCTGCCACATCCTTTCTCCCTTGGAGCAGCTAGTGAGTTCAAACTGCCAATCTTTCGTTAGCAGCCAAGCGCTTAACCACTCTTAACCACCAGGGCTCCTTATACCCACTCTAGAAACTTGTAAATCACTCTACAGCAGTGGACTGCTCTCAAACTATGCCAACATAAGAATCACCTGTGTAGCTCTTAAAACTCTGCATACCTGATCTGTGGCCCAAATAAGTTGATTCAGACTCTCTAGGGATGGGCCAGGCATTGGTAATTTGTGAAGCTCCCCAGGTGGTTCCATTGTGCACCCAGGGCTGAGAGCCAGTTTTTAGACCAAGAGAAGTATAATGGGAGCCATGTGTGATTTTAAACGTTCTATTAGTCACAGCAACAAAAATGAAAACAAGTGAAATAAATTTTAATAATATATTTTACTTAACCCAGTAGATCCAAAATGTTACCATTTTAACATGTAATTCGATATTTAAAAATTATTCATGAGATATTTTACATATGTTATCCAACTAAGTCTCTGAAACCAGTGTATATTTTGCACTTCCAGCACCTCTCAGTTCAGACTCCCACACTTCAAGGGACTAGCGGCTGCCATGTCTCACAGCACAGTTATAGCACTTGCCAAGCTCTTACAGAGACATCATCTAACTCACTCTCACAATCACCTGGCAAGATGGACAGTCCTCCATTTTGCATATGAAGAAACTGAGGCTCAGAGAGGTGAGGGGAGGAGCACAGGACCCACAGCTGTTAAATGGCAAAGGAGACTCAAACCCAGCGTCCTGGCTGAGCCTGGTGCCCCCTCTATACTCACACACACAACTCCAGGCTGGTGTCCGGCTCCCATGTCCTGCCTGGAGACTGCCCCAGAACATGGGATGGGCCAGAAGAGAGCAGCCCAATGGTTCCAGCAGCCCAGAGGCCAAGTGCCCCCACCAATGCTCCTGGGTCTCTGAGGTCTACACCCCCACTGAGCCCAGATCCCTTTGCCTCCTCTGTGGGGATGATCTCTGTTTTCAGCTCACCGATGGCAGCTCAGTGCCCTGCCCAATGTTTACTTCATCTAACAAACATTTTGTGTATTGTTAGTTTCTGTGCTATTTTCTGTCTTCCCCATTGGAAGAACAGCTCCACAAGGTGGGGCTCTGTGTCTGATTTCCTGTGTCTCCCCAGTGCCTACTTGACACACAGGGCCTCAAAAGATACCTGTTAAACAAATCAATTAATTAGTTCCCAGTTTCTAGTAATCGGAAAATGTTAACGCAGCTTCTACAGACCCCAGGTTCAGAACAGGGAAAAACTCAGCCCTGAAACAATCTGCTTTGGAGGTTTAAGGAAAAGAAAACCACAGCATCATTTCTGTCATCAGATTAAGAGGGTTCATTTCCATTTTCTCGGGCGAAATGACATGATGTGTGGCTTAAGCCAGCTGAGAAGCATCCCCCTATGGGTGCCCTTTAGCAGTGATAAAATTCAGCCAGCTACTTTGTACAGTGCATCAGAATTGAGCATCCAGGAAAAGGGGCCCAGCTTCCCACGTGATGGTTCTCAAGTGGAGGGGAAGCCAATGATTTCTCACACGTAGAACAACTAGCTCATGTTGGTAGTTCCTGGTACTCAGGAAATATTTTTGAGTGGCTAAATGACTGAATACATGAATGAACTAAGGCCAGGTAGTACCCAATAACACAACAGAATAAACAAAAATTACAGCGTTGATTTCTTCACATTTTCTGTGTGTATGTGTGTAAACTGGCCATTATTTGCCTGTCAATTCAAAGTGCTTTAAAAACAACACAAATTTGCTATTCTTTTTCTTTTATTCTAAGCCACCCTTTCTTGTCCACATTTTCACACTCAGAGAACTGGAATGTACCTTACAATCAATGTAACTTGCTCTGTGGATAGGCTTCTTTACCTCCACAAACCATCTTGTATTTTAGAGACTTTGAATTAAAAAAAAAAAGAAGTATTTCCCTAAGCTTACACATTCTCTGTTTGGGGGCAGCCCAGCAGGGGTTCCCCTCCTGCAGCTCCTCCTAGGAGGCTTTGGTCTGAAGCTCACCTGGCTGTGCCCCTGGGGTTTGCAGTGAAAATGGAGCATGGGAGGAAAATGCCAGCTCAGGCCTCCTGACTGCATCCCCTCTGGACCCACCAAGCGTATTCCTGCTGAGGCCACCCTTCCCTCCCACGGCTGCTCGGAGCATGCTGTAGTAGTGGCCAGGCTCATTCCTGAAACACATGGGGTTTCTCTGCTGAAGACTGTGGCTCCAGGACTCCCCGTCAGCAGAACCTCTCTTAACACTGTGCTGTGTTACAGCGCTTCTTCCTAATCGGCCCTCCTTCCTTCCCCCTTCCCTTCACAGGGTGGAATGAGCCTCATGGTTTAGGACTCTTGCCTTCTCTGGCTCACTCCCCCACTTCCTTCAGAGGTGCCTCCCTCAATAAACCTCTTGCACATCCAATCCTGTCTTGGCTTCTGCTTCTTGGAGGGCCTGAACAAAACACCAACTTGCCTGAAGGCGGCTGGATAAAGCTTCTGTGGGTGGTTTTTTCCTTTTCAACCAGAGTTTCAAAACTGGTTCATTCAAGTTCAACCCCTTGCTGAGAATTTGCATTTCTACCCGCAGACATACTGAATCAGAATCTACATTTTAACAAGATTTGCAGGTGATTCTTATGTACCCCAGGTGATTCTTATGTATACAAAAGATCTTGTTAAAATGTAGATTCTGATTCCGTACATCTGGGGTGGAAATGCAAATTCTCAGCAGAGGGTCAAACCAGACTTAACCAGTTCCAAGTCCTGTTTTCACCCCCCCTGCAGCCACTCCTTATGGCTACTGTGACCACTGTCTCTGAACCAGGACTCTGACAGCCAAGCCTGCTTAGAGGAAAGCACTTGTGAGTCTTGTACTTCTATTCGAAATTTGAGAAGTATATTCAGAAACCACACGCTCGAAGGTGTTAGTACCAGGAGAGCCCTTGGTCAAACAGAAGGCCACAGAGCACTATGGGAGTGGGCCCAGGTGTTCTCTGGGAAAAGGACGTTTCACAATGACTCGTGCCCACAGAGCACATAACTCAAAACCAAAAGCAACATTGAAACCAACTTCTTATATAACTGAGCACATTCTTCCTCCTCCTTGTGGTTGGAGTTTTCTAGAACCCACCAGCAACCTTTTGGTTCATCTTCTGGTTTTGATGTGCTCTTCTCCACCTTTGAAAGAGGAAATGGTCAGGAGACCTCAGAGTCGTCTTTTGGCTTTTTTAACCTTTAGTAATGAAAATGGTGGCAGCTCTCTGTCAAAATGCCACCTGCAGAAGGATCTATGGGCCCCTCTGTTCTATGAAAGGGGCCCAGACCACAGCAAAAGAGAAATAAGCACAGCAGCTCAAAGGGTCTGGAGTTTGGGGAAGCCAGAATTTCTCAGCAATATTGTCATTATTATTGTTTTCATTTTATTAACTGTGGCCCTTAGCGCTGAGCTAAGTGCTTCACCTGTGCAACCACATTTCATCTCAAGGACATGGTGTGTTGTCCCTATTTTACAGATGATGCAATTGACATCCAGGAGGTGATACTGCCCCCCAGGAAGTAATGGGTATAGATACAAACCCAGGACAGTCGGACTCCAAGACTGGAGCTCTCTTAACTGCTGCCTAAGGGAGCCCACCATGTGTCCAACCTGGTGCCAGGTACCACAGCTTCAAAGATGAGGAGTATTGATTTCTGTCCAGTGAGAAGACAAGCTCCCAAAAAACCACTGTCCAGGCAAAATCAGCTGCTCCCATGTACTTCTCAAAAAGAAAACTCCAGGCCAGATGGATTCACTGGTCAATGCTACCAAACATTTAAGGAAGAAATAGTATCAATTCCTCATAAAGAGGAAAGAATACTTTCCTACTCATTTTATGAGGCCAGTATTACTGATATCAAAAGTAGACAAAGACATTAGGAGAAAAGGAAACTACAGACTAATGTCCCTCATGAACACAGATGCAAGTTATTAACAAATTTTAGCAAACTGAATCCAACAATAAAATAAAACTTTATCAAGGGGGAGTTTATTACAGGAATGCAAGGTTGGTTTAACATTCAAAAATCAACAGTGTAATTTACCATATTAACAGACTACAAAAGAAAAAGCATATGATCATCTCAATAGCTACAGATAAAGCATTCCACAAAACCAACACCCATTTCTGATTTAAAAAAAAAAAAAAAAAAAACCTCTCAGAAAGGAACTTGATAAGGGCATTTAAGCTAACATCATCCTAAATTGTGAAATACTAGATGTTTTGTTCTAAGGTGAAGAACAAGGCAAGGCTATCCACTCTCACCTATTCAACATCATACTGAAGGTCCTAGTCAGTGCAATAAGGCAAGAAAAAGAAATAAAAGGGAGAAGGACAACACACACTACAGGGGAAGTCAGCACAACTGGACTAAACCAAAAGCAAAGAAGTTTCCTGAACACAACCAAACACTTTGAGGGACAGACTAGCTGTGGCTGGGGTCTGGGAACCATGGTTTTGGGGACATCTAGGTCAACTGGCATAACAAATTTTATTAAGAAAATGTTCTGCATCCCACTTTGGCAAGTGGTGTCTGGGTTCTTAAAAGCTTGTAAGTGGCCATCTAAGATGCATCAATTGGTCCCAACCTACTTGGAGCAAAGGAGAATGAAGAACACCAAAGACACAAGAAAAATATTAGCTCAGGAGACAAAACGGTCACATAAATCAAAGAATCCATCAGCCTGAGACCAGAAAAACTAGATGATGCCCAGCTACCATCAATGACCACCCTGACAGGGAACACAACAGAGAGTCCCTGACAGAGTGGGAGAAAAGTATGGAGCAGGACTCAAATTCACGTAAAAAGACCAGACTTAATGGTCTGACTGAGACTGGAGGAACCCCTGAAGCCATGACCCCCAGACACTCTGTTAACCCAGAACTAAGACAATTTCCGAAGCAAAGAAAAAAAGAAATAAAAGGTATTCAGACTGGAAGGATTGTCACAGATGACATGATTGTCCATGTCAGAAATCTGGTGGGATCTACAAAACTCATCTACTAGGACTAATAAGTGAGTTTAGCAAGATTGCAGGATACAAGGTCAAGATACAAAAATCAATTCTATTTCTACAAATTAGCAAAATCAGAAAGTGACATTAAAAAACAATACCACTTATAATAACATTAAAAATATGAAAATTTGAGGACAAATCTGTCAAAAGTTTTATAAGATATGTACACTGGAAATTACAAAACATTGCTGAGAGAACTTAAGGAGACTTAAATAAATGAAAAGTTATACTATGCTTATAAATCAGAAGACTCCCAATACAATCCTAATTAAAATATGGCCTTTTTAAATAGAAATCGGCAAGCTGATTTTAAAATTCACATGGAAATGCAAAGGACCTGGCACAGCCAAGACAACTTTGGAAAAAAACAAGTTGGAAGACTTTCACTACTTGTTTTCAAGACTTATTATAAAGCTACAGTAGTCAAGACAGTGTGGAATTGGTGTAAATATAGACAAATACATCAGTGGACGAGAACAGAGAGTCCAGATATAGACCCACACACATATTGGCCAATTGTTTTCTTACAAAGGTGCAAAGGCAATTGTCTTAGTTATCTAGTGCTGCTGTAACAGAAATATCACAAATGGATGGCTTTAACAAACAGAATTTTATTCTCTCACAGTTTAGGAAGCTAGAAGTCCGAATTCGAGGCGCCAGATCCAGGGGAAGGGTTTCTCTCTCTGTCAGCTCTGGGGGAAGGTCTTTGTCATCAATCTTCCCCTGGTCTAGGAGCTTCTCAGCACAGGTACATCCAACCACCAAGAATGAATAGCCAGGAGCAGAGCATGAACTTTGGACCTGGGGTCCCTTCCCCCAGAGCCTACAAAGAGAAAAGCCTTCCCCTGGAGCTGGTACCCTGAATTTGGACTTCAAGCTTCCTAAACTGTGGAAAAATAAGTTTCTGATTGTTAAAGCCATCCACTTGTAGTATTTCTATTATAACAGCACTAGATAACTAAGAAAGCAACTGAGTGGTGAAAGATGGTCTTTTCAGCAAACAGTGCTGAGAAATTTTTATATCTACATGTAAAAAAGTACTTCAGGTTGGATTCCTACACACCAATAAAGAGAACCATGAAAAGGAAATCAGGAAAGCAATACCATTTACAATACCCCCCCCAAAAAATAAAATACTTAGGAATAAATCTAACCAGGGATGTAAAAGACCTATACAAAGAAAACTACAAAACATTACTGCAAGAAACCCAAAGGGGTCTACATAAATGGAAAAACATCTCATGCTCATGGATAGGTAGACTCAACAGAGTGAAAATGGCAATTCTACCCAAAGCAATTTACAAATACAATGCAATTCTGATCCAAATACCAACAACATTCTTTAAAGAGATTGAAAAACTAATCATTAACTTTATATGGAAAGGGAAGAAGCCCTGGATAAGTAAAGCTCTACTGAAGAAGAACAATAAAGTAGGAGGACTCCACTACCTGACCTCAGAACCTACTATACAGCTACGGTAGTCAAAACAGCCTGGTACTGGTACAACCATAGATACGCTGACCAATGGAACAGAATTGAGAAGATCACCTGATCTTCAACAAGGGCCCAAAGTCCATCAAATGGGGAAAAGATAGTCTTTTTAACAAATGGTGCTGGCAAAATTGGATATCCATCTGCAAAAAAATGAAACAGGACCCATACCTCATACCATACACAGAAACTAATTCAAAATGGATCAAAGACCTAAATATGAAGCCAAAAACTATAAAGTTCACAGAAGAAAAAATATGATCAAAGCTAGAGGCCCTAATTCATGGTATTAACAGGATACGAACCACAACCAACAACACACAAACCCCAGAAGATAAGCTAGATGACTGGGATCTTCTAAAAATGAGACACTTATGCTCATCAAAAGACTTCACCAAAAGAGTAAAAAGAGAACCTACAGACTGGGAAAAAATTTTTGGACACTACAAGACAGACAAAGGTCTAATCTTTAAAATCTGTAAGAAAATCCAACACCTCTACAACAAAAAGACAAATTATCCAATTAAAACATCGGCAAAGGAAATGAACAGACACTTCACCAAAGAAGACATTCAAGCGGCCAACAGACACATGAGGAAATGCTCACGATCACTGACCATAAGAGAAACGCAAATTAAAACCACAATGAGATACCATCTCACCCCGGCATTACTGGCACGAATCAAAAACACTGGAAATACAAATGTTGGAAGGCTGCAGGGAGATTGGAATTCTTATGCACCACTGGTGGGAATGCAAAATGTTACAACAACTTTCGAAAATGATATGGCACTTCCTTAGAAAGCTAGAAATAGAAATACCATATGATCCAGCAATCCCACTCCTAGGAATATATCCTAGAGAAATAAGAGTCATCACACGAATACACATATGCACACCCATATTCACTGCAGCACTATTCACAATAGCAAAAAGATGGAAACAACCTAGATGCCCATCAACAGAAGAATGGATAAACAAACTATGGTACATACACAAAATGGAGTATTATGCAACAATAAAGAACAATGATGAATCTGCGAAGCATCTCATAACATGGATGAAACTGGAGGACATTATGCTGAGTGAAATAAGTCAATCTCAAAAGGACAATATTGTAGGAGACCTCTACTGTGAAAACTCATGTAAAAGTTTACACACAAAAAGACACAATCTTTGTTGGTTACGAGGGATGGGAGGGGTGGAGGGGAACTACATAGACAATAGGTAAGTGGTAACTTTGGTGAAGGGTAAGACAGTACACAATACTGGGGAAGCCAGCACAACTTGTACATGGCAAGTCATGGAAGCTCCACAGACACATCCAAACTCCCTGAGGGACTGAACTGCTGGGCAGAAGGCTGTGGGGACCATGGTCTCGGGGAACATCTAGCTCAAATGGCGTAACACAGTTTATAAAGACAATGTTCTACATTCTACCATGGTGAGTAGCGTCTGGGATCTTTAAAGCCTGTGAGCAGCCATCTAAGATACTCCACTGGTCTCACCCCTTCGGGAGCAAGGGAGAATGAAGAGAACAGGATACAAGGAAAAAATCAGTCCAAAGGACTAATGGACCACCGCTACCAAGGCCTCCACCAGACTGAGTCCAGTACAGCTAGATGGTGCCCGGCTACCACCACAGACTACTCTGACCAGGATCACAATAGAGGGTCCTGGACAGAGCTGGAAAAGGATGTAGGACAAAATTCTATCTCACAAAACAAGACCAGATTCACTGGCCTGACAGACACTGGAGAAACCCTGAGAGTATGGCCCCCGGACACCCTTTTAGCTCAGTGGTGAAGCCCCTCCCGAAGTTCACCATTCAGCCGGGGATTGGACAGCCTCATAAAACAAAATGGGACAAGGACTAGAAGGCAGAAGGGGACAGGAATGCTGGTGATAGGGAACCTAAGTTTGAGTAAAGACACTGTTGACATGTAGTGGGGTTGTTAACCATTGTCACAGGGCAACATGTGTACTGTTTAATGAGAAACTATTTTGTTCTGTAAACCTTCACTTAAAGTGAGAAGAGCAGCACAACTGGAAGAGCATAGTTGATGTCACTGAATTGTGCATGTAGAAATTTTTGAAATGGTGTATCTTTGGCTACGTATATTTTCACCAAAAAAAAAAAAAAAGGTCAAGAAGGAAGAGGGTTGTCATGTCATGGGGTTGTTAACCAATGTCATAAAATAATACGTATACTACTGTTTAATGAGGAACTATTTGTTTTGTAAACCTTCACCTGAAGTACAATAAAAATTAAAAAAGCACTACAAAAATGACAATAAACTCACACCTGTCAATAATTACACTGAACGTAAATGGCCTAAATAGACCCATAAAGAGACAGAGAGTGACAGAATGGATTAACAAAAAACAGGGTCCATCAATATGCTGTCTACAAGAGATACACCTTAGAAACAAAGACATGAGTACAAAGGATGGAAAAAATATATCAAGCAAACAGCCACCAAAAAAGAGCAGGAGTGGCAATACTAATCTCGGATAAAATAGACTTTAAAACAAAATCCACTACAAAAGACAAAGAACGGCACTATATCATGATTAAAGGGACAATCCATCATGAAGACATAACCATAATAAATGTCTACACACCCAATGACAGGGCTCCAAAATACATAAAACAAACTTTAACAGCACTGAAAGGAGAAACTGACAGTTCCACTACAATAGTAGGAGACTTCAACACACTGCTCTCAGCAAAGGACAGAACATCTGGAAAGAAACTCAACAAAGATACAGAAGATTTAAAGGCCACAATCAGCCAACCTGACCTCATAGACATATATAGAACACTACACCCAACAGCTTCAAAGTTAACATTCTCTTCCAATGCACATGGAACGTTCTCCAGAATAGACCACATCTTAAGCCACAAAGCAACCCTCAACAAAATCAAAAACACTGAGATAATACAAAGTATCTTCTCTGGTCACAATGCCATCAAGGTAGAAATTAACGACAGGAAGAGCAAGGGATAAAAATCAATTACATGAAAACTAAATAACACCCTGCTTAAAACCCCCTGGGTAATAGAGGAAATCAGAGATGGAATCAAAAAATTCCTAGAATCAAATAAGAATGAAAACACATCACATGAAAACCTTTGGGACACAACAAAGGCAGTGCTCAGAAGTCAATTTATAGCAATAGATGCACACATCAAAAAAGAAGGGACAAAACCAAAATATTAGCTACACAACTCAAACAAATAGAAAGAGAACAGCAAAAGAAGCCTACAGCCACCAGAAGAAAGGAAATAAAGATCAGAGCAGAAATAAATGAAATAGAGCAGAAAAAAACAACAGAAAGAATCAACCAAGCCAACAGCTGGTTCTTTGAAAGGATCAATAAAATCGACAAATCTCTAGTCAAACTGACAAAAGAAAAACAGGAGAGGACACAAATAACCCAAATAAGAAAAGAAATGAGGGACATTACAACAGACCCAACTGAAATAAAAAGGATCATAACAGAGCATTATGAAAAACTATACTCCAACAAATTTGAAAAACTAGAGGGAATGGACAAATTTCTAGAAAAACACTACCAACCTAAACTATCACAAATTGATGTTGAAAATCTGAACAGACCCATAACAAGAGAAGAGATTGAAAAGGTAATAAAAAAAACTCCCAACAAAAAAAATCCCTGGCCCATATGGCTTCACTGAAGAGTTCGACCAAACATTCAGAGAAGAGCTTACACCAGTACTACTCAAACTATTTCAGAACACAGAAAAAGAAGGGATACTTTCAAATTCATTCTATGAAGCCAGCATAACCCTGATATCAAGCCAGGCAAAGACACCACAAAAAAAGAAAACTACAGACCAGTATCTCTCATGAATTCAGATGCAAAAATTCTCAACGAAATTCTAGCCAACAGAATTCACCGTCATATCAAAAAAATAGCACACCACAACAATGCAGGATTCATATCAGGTATGCAAGGATGGTTCAACATTACAAACTCAATCAACATAATCCACCACATAAATCATATAAAAGAATCACATGATCATCTCAATCGATGCAGAAAAGGCATTTAATGAAGTCCAACACCCATTCCTGATAAAAATTCTCAATAAAATAGGTATAGAAGGGAAATTCCTCAACATAATAAAGGCGATCTATACAAAACCAACAGCCAATGTCATTCTTAATGGAGAGAAGCTGAAAACTTTCCCCTTGAGAACAGGAACAAGACAAGGATGCCTTTTATCCCACTCCTATTTAACATTGTGCTGGAAGTTCTAGCTAGAACAATAAGGCAAGAAAAAGAAATAAAGGGTATCCAAATTGGTAATGATGAAGTAAAACTGTCCCTATTTGCAGATGATATGATACTATACATAGAAAACCCAAAATACTCTATGATAAAACTACTGAAACTAACAGAAAGATTCAGCAGAGTAGCAGGATACAAGACAAACATGAAAAAATCAGCTGGATTCCTATATACCAACAAAAAGAACAATGAGAAAGAAATCAGGAAAACAATACCATTTATAATAGCCCCTAAAAAAATAAAATACTTATGAATAAATCTAACCAGGGATGTAAAAGACCTATACAAAGAAAACTACAAAACACTACTGCAAGAAACCAAAAGAGATCTGCATAAACGGAAAAACATACCATGCTCATGGATAGGTAGACTCAACATTGTGAAAATGACAATTCTACCCAAAGCAATCTACAGATACAATGCAATCCCAATCCACATACCAACAACATTCTTTAAAGAAATGGAAAAAACAACCATTAACTTTATATGGAAAGGAAAGAAGCCCCGGATAATTAAGCTTTACTGAAGAAGAACAAAGTAGGAGGACTTGCCCTACCTGATCTCAGAACCTATTACACAGCTGTGGTAGTCAAAACAGCCTGGTACTCGTACAACGACAGATACGTGGACCGATGGAACAGAATCGAGAACCCAGATGTAAATCCATCCACCTAACATCACCTGATCTTCAACAAGGGCCCAAAGTCCATTAAATGGGGAAAACATAGTCTTTTTAACAAATGGTGCTGGCAAAACTGGATGTCTATCTGCAAAAAATTGAAACAGAACCCATATTTCACACCACATACAAAAACTAAATCAAACTGGATCAAAGACCTAAATATAAAACAAAAAACTAAAAAGATCATAGAAGAAAAATAGGATCAACACTAGAGACCCCAATATACAACATCAACACGATACAAACCATAACTAACAACATACAAACTCCAGAAGATAAGATAGATAACTGGGATCTTCTAAAAATTACATACTTATGCTCATAAAAAGATTTCACCAAAGGAGTAAAAAGAGAACCTACAGACTGGGGGAAAAAAATTGGCTATTACAAATCCGACAAAGGTCTAATCTCTCAAATCTACAGGAAAATCCAACATCTCTACAACAAAAAGACAAATAATCCACTTAAAGAATGGGCAAAGGAAATGAACAGACACTTCACCAAAGAAGACACTCGAGTGGCTAACAGACACACGAGGAAATGCTCGTGATCACTAGCCATTAGAGAAATGCAAATCAAAACCACAATGAGATATCATCTCACCCTGGCATTACTGGCACGAATCAAAAACACAGAAAATAACAAAATGTTGGAGAGGCTACAGGGAGACTGGAACTCTTACGCACTGCTGGTAGGAATGCAAAATGGTACAAGCATTCTGGAAAATGATATGGCACTTCCTTAGAAAGCCAGAAATAGAAATACCGTACAATCCAGCAATCCCACCCCTAGGAATATATCCTAGAGAAATAAGAGCCATCACACAAATAGACATATGCACACCCATGTTCACTGCAGCACTGTTCACAATAGCAAAAATACGGAAACAATTTAGATGCCCATCAACAGACGATGGATAGACAAACTATGGTACATACACACAATGGAGTACTATGCAATGGTAAAGAACAATGATGCATCTGCGAAGCATCTCACAACATGGATGAAACTGGAAGGCACTATGGTGAGTGAAATAAGTCAATCACAAAGGACAAATATTGTGTGAGACCACTACTTTAAAAACTCATGAAAAGGTTTACACACACAAAAAAAAAATCTTTGATGGTTACAAGGGATGGGAGGGGTGGGGGTGGAAAAACACTAAATAGACAACAGATAAGTGGTAACTTTGGTGAAGAGTAAGACAGTACACAATACTGGGGAAGCCAGCACAACTTGTTCAGGGTAAGGTCATGGAAGCTCCATGGACAAATCCAAATTCCCTTAGGGACAGAATTAGTGAGCTGAGGGCTGTGGGGACCATGAACTCAGGGAACATCTAAGCTCAAATGTCATAACATAGTTTATAAAGAAAATGTTCTACATTCTACTCTGGTGAGTAGCATCTGGGGTCTTAAAAGCCTGTGAGCCGCCATCTAAGATACTCCACTGGTCTCACCCCTTCAGAAGCAAGGGAAAATGAAGAAAACTAAAGACAGAAGGGAAAGATTAGTCCAAAGAATCAATGGACCACAACTACCACAGCCTCCACCAGACTGAGTCCACTACATCTAGATGGTACCTGGCTACCACCACCGACTGCTCTGACAGGGATCACAATAGAGAGTCCCAGACAGAGCTGGAGAAAAATGTAAAACAAAATTCTAACTCAGTAAAAGACCAGAATTACTGACCTGACAAAGACTGGAGAAACCCTGAGAGTTTGGCTCCTGGACACCCATTTTAGCTCAGTAATGAAGTTACTCCAGAAGTTCACCTTTTAGACAAAGATTAGGCAGACTCATAGGACAAAATGAGATTAAAGGAAAACACCAGCCCAGGGGTAAGGACTAGAAGGCAGGAGGGGACAGGAAAGCTGGTAATGAGGAACCCAAGGTCGAGAAGGGAAAGTACTGACATGTCATGGTCTTGTTAACCAATGCCATAAAACAATGTATGTACTAACTGTTTAATGAGAAGCTAGTTTGTTCTGCAAAGCTTCATCTAAAGTACAATTAAAAAAAATAAAGAACACCAACACTAAGAAATTCTTTTCTTTGAAAGACACAGTTAAGGCTATGAAAAGACAAGTCACAGACTGGGAGAAAATATTTACATATCACCTCTGATAAAGGACTTGAATCCAGAATGTATGAAGACCTCTCTAAACTCAATAAGAAGAAAACAACCCAATGTTTAAAAATGGACAGAAGAGGTGAAAAGACACTTCAACAAAGAAGACATACGGATAGCAAATAAGCACGTGGAAAGATTCTGAACATCACTAGTCATTAAAGAAATGCAATGAGATACCACTACACACCTATTAGAATGTCTACATTAAAAAGACTAGCCATACCAGGTATTGGCAAGGATGTGGAACTCTCATACACATTGTGGGAATATACAATGGTACAACCACTTTGGAAAATGGTTTGGCTGTTTCTTAAAAAGTTAAATGTATACCTACAATATGACCCAGTCATTCCACTCCTAGGTAATTAATCAAAAAAATGAAATCATATGTATTAGTACTCTATTGCTGTCATAATAAAGTACCACAAATTTAGCAGCTTTAAAAATTACCCATTTATTATCTCACAGTTCCCTTGGGTAGAAGTCCAGGCAGTTTTGGCTGGATACTGTACTTATGGTCTTACAATGTCAAAATCTATGTGTCAGCAAGGCCAAGTTCCTTTCTGGAGGCCCTGGGGCAGAATCTGCTTTCAAGTGTCTGCAGGTTGATGGCAGAATTCAATTCCTGTGGCTGCACATCTGAGGTCCCTGTTTCTTAGCTGGCTATAAACCAGGAGCCCCTCTCAATTCCCTAAGGCTGCCTGCATTCCTCATCACTGCTCCCTGAATCTTCAAACCATCAGTGGCACATCAACTCCTTCTCAGATCCCCCCTTGGCCTCATCTCTCACTGCAGCCAGAGAAGTTCTCTGCTTTTAAGGGCTCATGCAATTAGATTGAGCCCACCCAGATAATCCAGGATAATCTCCCTATGTTAAGGTCCATACCTTAATTATAACTTCAATGTCCCTTTTTCCATATAATGTACCATATTCTCTGGGATAAAGACATGGAAATCATTTTTTTTTTTTTGGTGGGGGTGGGGGGAGATTCTGCCTACTGCTGCACGTTTATGCAAAGATTTGTACACAAACGTCTATAGCAACTTTATTTGTAATTACAAAAAAAAAATGGAAACAACTCAAATGTCCACTAACAGGTGAATGAACAAACTGTGGTACAGCCATACAATGGAATACTAGTCAGCAAGAAAAAAAAAAAAAAAGAACTACTGATAAAAAGGAATGAACTGTTAATACATGCTATAACATGGATGTATTTTAAAATAATTATGCTGAATGAAAGAAGTCAGACAAAAAAAGTACAAACTGTATAATTCCATTTATATAAAATTCTAGAAAATGTAAACTAATCTACAATGATAGCACATCAGCGACCAGGGGCTGGAGGATGGGGAGCAGAGGGAAGAAGAGCAGGAAGGTGATTACAAAGGGGCCTGAGTAAAAGTTTTGTGATGGATATGTTCATTATCTTGATTGTGGTGACAGTTTCATGGGCATATATCTATGTCAAACACACTGAATTGTACACTTTAAATATGTATGGCTCATTGTATGTCAATTATACCTCAATAAAGCTGTTATAATCAGGTGATTTTTTTAAAAGGGGATACATATTTCATAAAAAGAAATTAGAGAAAGCACAAAAATGGCGAATTTTAAATTGTCAAAACCATACAGATGGTGGTTATATAGGTGGCCATTGTATTATTCTCTCAGCTTCTCTAGATACTTGAAAGTTTTCATTAAAATAATACTAGAGGGAGATGGGGCCAAGATGGTGGAGGAGTCAGATGCTTTCTGTGGTCCCTCTTAAAACAAAGAGATGAAAAAACAAGTGAATTGATTGTATATGACAATCTAGGAGCCCTGAACATCAAAGGCAAACCTGAGGAATTGGACTGAGTGGCGGGAGAGGGAGAGACGGTTGGGAAACAGGAAGGAGTTGCCAGACCTGACCCAGCAGGAGCCGGAGCCCTTCAGGCCGGATCAGCTTGTGTGTGCGGTGAGGCAAGCACTGGCACTCGGGAGGTGTTTTCCACATCAGGAGAAACCAAGCAGCTGAGCGTCTACTTGGCCATCCAGAACCAGTGAAAAGCAGCACTTACGCAGGTAAAGATAAGTACTCGGGTCTGGCCTATTGCGTGGATTAAAACACACCCGATTTGGGAAAAATCTCTCTCCCATTTACCTCCCCCTTCCTGCTCTGCACTGGATTCCGGGCCAGCTTCAGTGATAGCTGAGTCCACTGGGCTGGAAGTAGGACCCATCATGCACCCTGAGCCATTCTCCCAGCCTTGCAGACACAACAAATTAACAAACAGGGAAAAAATAAGCTGCCGGCTCCCCTAAGCCAAGAACTCAGGGTTGGCACACCTCCTCTGCCTAGGCACAGGCATAAGGGGTCCACAGACTTTGAATGCTTTTCACCCCTGCAAAGACTTGTGTGGGCCCATTTCAACAGCGTAGGCCCTCATTACCACAGTAAAACAAGGTATACGCCTGAAGCCTAACTTGAACTGTTTCAGCTGTGAAGTGGCAGCTTTGTGACATATGACATTGCTCTGCCTATTAAGCAGGTTCCTCACCTGCCCACAGTTGGGGCCTGAGGGGACTGGTGGCTCCACCCATGCTACCTAGCCACCCACAACAGGGGTCCAAGAATAAGTGATGCCCCCCAGTCCTTACAGCCAACAGCATTAGGTGCTTATAGTCTGGCTGCAAAACCCACCCACCTACACGCTCTAGGGAACAGGGATATGCTTTCCTCCCAGACACTCAGGGGCAGCCGTCAGCCCCCTGCCTTGCTCAGAGCGTGACCTCTTACTGCAGCTAGATACCTGTACCTACATCAATCACTCATGCCTGTCTAGGACTGCAGGTGAGAGCCTGCACCACATACTTGGTGACTGATGACCTGGACACGTGAGCTGAATCCATACAAGAAAAATTAATGGACTCCTGGGCTCACATACTTAGTAACAGATCTAACCACCTGGTGACAGGACATTAGAGCTTCAAAGGTGCCGATAATCAAACCAGCTCACATGAGCAGCCTATTTGGGAATATCAAAAGAAAATAAAACAAGAAGCTAGGAAATACAAAATAAATAAATTGCAGTAATAACTTACTGACGGCTCGGAGACAACAGTCAATATCAAATTACAAAAAGACGCAGACCATGATGGCTTCAGCAAGCTCCCAAAATAAAGAACCAATAAATTTTCCAGAGGAATAGAATTTCTTGGAATTACTGGAGGCAGAAGAGAAAAGATTAATATAAAGAACTCTTCAAGAGATCAGGAAGAATATTGTAAAAAATGAAGAAAAATCCAAAGAACATACAGACAAAGCAACAGAGGATCTTAAGAAGGTTATTCAAGAGCATAATGACAAATTTAAAGGCTGCAAAAATCCATAGAGAGATAGCAAACAGAAATCCAGAAGATTGACAAAATTTCAGAACTAGACAACTCAATAGAAAGCCATAGGAGCAAAATTGAGGCAGAAGAAGTCAGAATTAGTGGGATTGAAGATAAAGAACTTGACACCAACTTATTTAAGGAAAAATCAGATAAAAGAATTTCAAAAAATGAAGAAATGCTAAGAATTATGTGAGACTCTATCAAGAGAAATAATCTATGAGTTATTGGAGTACCAGAACAGGTAGGCATAGCAGAAAATATAGAGAAAATTGTTGAAGATTTATTGGCAGAAAACTTCCCTGATATCATGACAGATGAGAAGATATCTATCCAAGATATTCATTGACTCCACATAAGGTAGAGCCCAAAAGAAAGTCACCAAGACATATTATAATCAAACTTGCCAAAACCAAAGATAAAGAGAGAATTTTAAGAGCGGCTAGGGATAAATGAAAAGTCATCTACCAAAGAGAGTCAGTAAAAATAAGCTCAGACTACTCAGAAGACATCATGCAGGCAAGAAAGCAATGATGACATATATAAAGCCTTGCAAGAAAAAAACTGCAAGCCAAGAATTATATATCCAGCAAAACTGTCTCTCAAATATGATGGCGAAATTAGGGCATTTCCAGATGAATGCAAGTTTAGGGAATCTGCAAAAATCAAACCAAAATTACAAGAAATACTAAAGGGAGTCCTCTGCTTAGAAAATCAATAACATCAAATAACAACCCAAGACTAGAACACAGGACAGAGCAATCAGATATCAACCCAGAAATGGAAGTCACAAAAAATACATCAAAGCTAAAACACTGAAAATAGGGAAACAGAGATGTTAATATGTAAAAGATGACAACATTAAAAAAAAAAAAAAAAGGACTAAAAATGTAGACATAGATTTTTCATATGGAGAGGAAGTCAAGGCAATATAAAGAAGTAAAAGAGTGGTTTAAACTTAGAAAAATAAGGGTAAATATTAAGGTAATCACAAAGGAAACTAACAATCCTACACATCAAAATAAAAAAGAAAAATATGAAGACTCAGCAAATACAAAATCAACAACAATGAAAGAGATGAAAAGAAAATACATGAAGAAAAACGATTCAGCACAGAAAATTAAATGGAACAAAGAAACTGTCAACAACACACAAAAAAAGACATCAAAATGACAGCACTAAACTCATACCTATCAATAATTATGCTGAATGTAAATGAACTAAATGCACCAATAAAGAGACAGAGAGTGGCAGAATGGATTAAAAAACATGATCCGTCTGTACGCTGCCTACCAGAGACACACCTTAGACTTAAAACACAAACTAAAACTCAAAGGATGGAAAAAAATATATCAAGCAAACAACACTCAAAAAAGAGCAGGAGTGGCAATATTAATCTCTGAGAAAATAGACTTTAAAGTAAAATCCACCACAAAGGATAAGAGAGGACACTATATAATGATTAAAGGGTCAGTACACGAGGAGGACATAACTATAATAAATATTTACACACCCACCAACGGAACTCCAAAATACATAAAACAAACTCTAACAGCACTGGAAAGAAAGACAGACAGCTCCACAATAGTAGCAGGAGACTTCAACACTCCACTTTCAGTGAAAGACAGAACACCCAGAAAGAAACTCAGTAAAGACACGGAAGATCTAAATGCCACAATCAACCAATTTGATCTCACAGACATATACAGAACAGTCCACCCAACAGCAGACAAGTATACTTTCTTTTCCAATGCACATGGAATGTTCTCCAGAATAGACCACATATTAGGCCATAAAGCAAGCTTAACAGAACCCAAAGCATCAAAATATTACAAAGCATCTTTTCTGATCATAAAGTCACAAAAGCAGAAATTCAATAACAGAAAAACAAGGAAAAAAATTAAACACATGGAAACTGAAGAACACCTTGCTCAAAAACTACTGGGTGGACTTCCAGCAACATGGCACTCTAGGAAGAAGCACCACACCATCCCTCCACAGCAAAGATCTGAAAAACTAAGCCAAAGAGAGAAAACAGAAATTCTGAAATCCTAAACATCAAATGAAGAGATAAAGAACTCAGCCAAGCACCAAATGGAATAAGAAACTTACAGAGAACAGAGAGTGGGGAGACATACATGGAGAGGTCCCCTATCAGCTAATGCAGCATGGATCCACCATCTTGGACTCCTATCAGAGACCAGCAAATAGGGGGCAAGGAGCTTCCAGAAGGAAACAGAACGATCGGTAAACAGCGATATGCGCTTTCCCACCCCCCACCCTTCTACACCCCCACTCGGCCTCCTCTGCTTCCTGCGGCCACAGTCTCTTGGCTGGGAAGCACTGGCTGATTGGATTCCACCCGCCTGCACTGCCAACTCCCCAAGTGCCATTTGTTGGCTGCTGGTGTTGCTTTTTCCCGCTTCTTTTGATTTCTTCCTTACCTCTCACCATCTTCCCCTTATTTTGCTCAAATACCTAGCTCCATGCACCATCTTTGCTTCTTACTGAGGGGCTGTGGAGCTCCATTCAAGTGTGGAACTGCTTCCTCGTCCATGCTGCCACACTGGTGGGATCCCAGGGCTCTTCTTTGTTTGTTTTCAATTGTTTGTTTTATTTTTCTTTTCTCAAGTTGGGAGTCCATTCTGGCCGGGCAGTGCTGTGCAGCTTGGGACCTACACCCTCAGCTCACGCAGATGTTCAGAGGGATCCCTGAGTACATTTCTTTTTTGGTGAGGTTTTTTTTTTTTCCTGTTTTTTTTGGGGGGTATTTTGTGTTTTTTTTTTTTTAATTTGTTTTCTTTTCCCTCTTTTTCCCTTTTTGTCTTTCTTCATTACTCAGTTTCTCATCTCTCTATACCTTCCTTCTCTTCCTGTCCCCTGGATACCTGGTGCTGAATATCTCTACGCCTCCTAGCCAGGCTGTACTTCAACACCTGGGAACTTCCCCAGACCTTGTAGCTGCACTGGTGGGATCCCTGGGAACTTTGCTGTTCTTTTTTCTTTCTAATTTTTATTTATTCATTCTTTTCTTTTCTTTCCTTCTACTTCCCCTTTTTGTTTTTCTCAATTTCACAGTCTCTCATCTCTCCACTCCAAAGGCAAGCTCCCCTAGCACTCTTTTTTGTTTGTTTGTATGTTTTTTGCCCCTGTTCCTCTCTCCTCTCTCCCATATCCATCTTAGCTCCAGAAATCACAATCTCCCCCCTCCATCCTGCCTACCTGCACTGTGTGCTTAACATCACACCACCAAGCAGCACAGGCATGGCCTACCGGAACCTGCCCTGCACTGATTATGGACCCGCCCTGGTGGCTGTAGTGAGTGCCACAAACAACCCATCCCAGCAACTCCCCTTCAGCTAGACCTGCCCTGCTGTACCATATCTGAGCAACTGACCCTGCCAATTGGAGAAGGAGGCGAAAAGTATCGTGCCCACAGATGAGCAAACAACAAAGAACACACAGCCTGCCTGCTCAGACATAGCCAAGTTAAAAAAAAAAAAAAGGACAAAACAAATCTACAAACAATAAACGAGAAAAATAACTACTGAATGCCCCAAAGACAGCAGACAATATCAAAACATTTAAAAAAACAGGACAGGATGGTTCCAGTAAGCATCCAAAATAAAACACCAGGTGACTTTCCAGTAGAAGAAAAGGCACGAGAACTACCTGATAGGGAATTCAAATCTCTAATACTCAGAATTATCCAAGAGTTGAAGCAAAAAGCAGACAAAAATGAGGAAAAAATAGACAAATTCATGGAAAATACAGACAAAAAAACGGAATAATTCAGGAAAGTAATGCAGGAACAAAATGCCAAAATAAATTCATAACTAGAAATTATACAAAAATAACAATTAGAAATCTGAAATATAAACAACAAGATTTCAGAAATGGACAGTGTCATAGGCTGAGGAGCAGATTTGGAACGGTGGAAGACAGGATCAGCAGAAATGAAGACAAACACTTGGACATAACTCTGTTTGAGGAAAAATCAAAAAAAAGAATGAAGAAAAATGAAGAGACCCTGAGAATTATGTGTGATACAATCAAAAGCAAAAACCTTCGAGTGATCGGAGTTCCAGAACAGGGGGAGAAAACAGAAGACACAGAGAGGATCATTGAAGAATTGCTGACAGAAAACTTCCTCAATATCATGAAAGATGAAAAGCTGACCATCCAAGAAGCTCAACGAACCGCATATAGGACAGACCCCAAAGGAAAATCACCAAGGCATATCATAATCACACTCGCTAAAACCAAAGACAAACAAAGAATCCTGAGAGCGGCTCGAGAAAAACAAAAAGTCACATACAGAGGAGAAACAATAAAACTAAGCTCGGATTATTCAGCAGAAACCATGCAGGCAAGAAGGCAATGGGATGACATATACAAAACCTGGAAAGAAAAAAATTGCCAGCCAAGAATAATATATCCTGCAAAATTCTCATTCAAATACGATGGTGAAATTAGGTCATTTCCAGATAACAGAAATTAAGGGACTATGTAAAAACCAAACCAAACTTACAAGACTTATTAAAGGCACTCCTTTGATCTAAGAACAAACAATATCAGACCACAGGCTGAATATAGGACACAGGACTGTACTACCCAGATACCAAGCTAGGAAATGAATTCTTAAGGACTATGCAAAACCAAAATAATTACAAAAGGGAACCAGAGAGGTTAATCTGCAAATGACAACAACATCAGAACAATAAAAGAGGGAATAAATGGTGTAGATATAGAACCTTCTCATGGAGACGAAGTCAAGCGATACCAAGTAATAATAGACTGGTTCAAATCTAGGAAGATAAGGGTAAATTTCAGGGTAACCACAAAGAAAGTTAACAAACTTACTCATCAAAATAAAGAAGAAAAACATAAAGTCTCAGTAAAAACAAAACCTACAAAAACAAAAGAAATTAAAAAATCCACAAACAAAAGGAACTCAGCACAGGAGAGTAAGAGGAATAAAACTGGAGGACCTTATGCTGAGTGAAATAAGTCAATCACAAAAGGACATATATTGTATGAGACCTCTACTGTATAACTCATGTAAAAGTTTACACACAAAAAGAAACAATCTTTTTTGGTTATGAGGGATGGGAGGAGTTGGGGGGAACTAAATAAGTGGTAACTTTGGTGAAGGGTAAGACAGTACACATTATGGGGAAGCCAGCACAACTTGTACAAGGAAAGGTCATGGAAGCTCCACAAACACTTCCAAACTCCCTGAGGGGCTGAATTGCTGGGCGGAGGGCTGTGGGGACCGTGGTCTCAGGGAACATCTAGCTCAAATGGCATAACACAGTTTATAAAGAAAATGTTCTACATTCTACCTTGGTGAGTAGCGTCAGGGGTCTTAAAAGCCTATGAGCAGCCATCTAAGATACTCCACTGGTCTCACCCCTTCGGGAGCAAGGGAGAATGAAGAGAACAAGATACAAGGGAAAGATTAGTCCAAAGGACCACAGCTACCACGGCCTCCACCAGACTGAGTCCAGTACAGCTAGATGGTGCCCAGCTATCACCACTGACTGCTCTGACTGGGATCACAATAGAGGGTCCTGGACAGAGCTGGAAAAGGATGTAGAACAAAATTCTAATTCACAAAACAGGACCAGATTTACTGGCCTGACAGAGACTGGAGAAACCCCGAGAGTATGGCCCCCGGACACCCTTTTAGCTCAGGGGTGAAGCCCCTCCCAAAGTTCACCGTTCAGCCGGGGATTGGACAGCCTCATAAAACAAAATGGTACAAATGAGCAGCAGTCCAGGGACAAGGACTAGAAGACAGGAGGGGACAGTAAAGCTGGTGATAGGGAACCCAAAGTTGAGAAGGGACAGTGTTGACATGTCATGGGGTTGTTAACCATTGTCATAAGGCAATATGTGTACTGTTTAATGAGAAACTATTTGTTCTGCAAACCTTCATCTAAGGTATAAAAAAAAAAAAGAATTATCTATGTGTCTTAGTCATCTAGTGCTGCTATAACAGAAATACCACAAGTGGATGGTTTTAACGAAGAAAAGTTTATTTCCTCACAGTTAAAATAGGCTAAAAGTTCAAATTCAGGGCGTCAGCTCCAGGAGAAGGCTTTCTCTCTCTGTCGGCCTTCTTCTCTTCTATGTTCTCCTGGACTAGGAGCTTCTCCACGCAGGGACCCCAGTCCAAAGGATTTGCTCTACCCCTGGCTCTGCTTTCTTGATGGTATGAGGTCCCCAACTCTCTGTTTGTTTCCCTTTCCTTTTATCTCTTGAGAGATAAAAGGTGGTGCAGGCCACACCCCAGGGAAACTCCCTTTACACTGGATCAGGGATGTGACCTGGGTAAAGATGGTGTTACAATCCCACCCTAATCCTCTTTAACATAAAATTATAATCACAAAATGGAGGCCAACCACACACTTCTGGGAATCATGGCCCAGCCAAATCGATACACACATTTTTGGGGGGATATAATTGAAACCATGACAATATGTGAGATCAAATTGACAACAGCAACTCAAAAGGTTTGATGGGACGCCTAAGGGACAGTGAGTTGAAGATAATGATGATGGAACAATTTGGAAAAGCACAGTGAGAATAGCAGCACAACTGGCAGAATGTAATCGATGTCACTGAATTGTACATGTAGAAACTTTCAAAATGGTGTAACTTTGGCTATGTATATTTTCACCAGAAAAAGCTCCTCAAAGTCAAGAAGGGAGAGTGTTGACATGTTGTGGGGTTGTTAACCAATGTCATAAAACAATATGTATACTGACTGTTTAATGAGAAACAATTTTTTCCGTAAACCTTCATCTAAAGTACAATAAAAAAATTTAAAAAAAAAAACTACTGGGTTATTGAAGAAATTAAGGAGGGAATAAAGAAACTCATAGAATCAAACAAGAATGAAAACACATTCTATCAGAACCTTTGGGACACAGCAAAAGCAGTGCTCAGAGGTCAGTTTATAGCAATAAATGCACACATCCAAAAATAAAAAAGGGCCAAAATCAAAACATCAGCCTTACAAGTCAAACAAGTAGAAAGAAAGCAGCAAAAGAAGCCCTTGGGTACCAGAAGAAAGGAAATTATAAGAATTAGAGAAGAATTAAATGAAATAGAGAAAAGAAAAACAATTGAAAGAATTAACAAGACAAAAACCTGGTTCTCTGAAAAGATCGACAAAATCGATAAAGCACTGGCCAAAATGACAAAGGAAAAACAGGAGAGGAAGCAAATAATCCGTATAAGAAATGAGATGGGTGATATCACAACAGACCCAACTGAAATTAAAAGAATCATAACAGAATACTATGAAAAACTGTACTCTAACAAATTTGAAAACCTAGAGGAAATGGACAAATTTCTAGAAACTCACTTCCTACCAAAACTAACACAATCAGAGGTAAAATAACTAACTAAACCTATAACAAAAGAAGAGATTGAAAAGGTAATTAAAAAAAGCCCTGGCCCAGATGGTGTCGTAGGAGAATTCTACCAAACTTTCAGAGAAGAGTTAACATCCACTACTACTAAAGGTATTTCAGAGCAAAGAAAAGGATGGAATACTCCCAAACTCATTCTATGAAGCCAGCATGACCTGATACCAAAACCAGGTAAAGATACCACAAAAAAAGAAAATTACAGACCAACATCCCTCATGAACATTGACACAAAATCCTCAACAAAATTCTAGCCAGTAGAATTCAACAACATATAAAAAAATAATTCACCATGATCAAGTGGGATTTATACCAGGTATGCATTAGAAAAGCAATCAATATAATTCATCACATAAATAAAACAAAAAACAAGAACCACATGATATTATCAATCAATGCAGAAAAGGCATTTGACAAAGTCCAACACCCATTCATGATAAAAAACTGTTAGCAAAATAGGAATAGAAGGGAAATTCCTCGACATAATTAAGGGCATTTATACAAAGCCAACAGCCAACATCAACCTAAATGGAGAGAGTCTGAAAGCACTCCGCTTGAGAATGGGAACCAGACAAGGTTGCCCTTCATTACCACTCTTATTCAACATTGTGCTGGAGGTCCTAGCCAGAGCAATTAGACTACAAAAAGAAATAAACGGCATCCAAATTGATAAGGAAAAAGTAAAAGTATCTCTATTTGCAGACGATATGATCTTATACATAGAAAACCCTAAAGAATCCACAAGAAAACTACTGGAACTAAGAGAAGATTTCAGCAGAAGTTTCAGGATACAAGATAAGCATACAAAAATCAGTTGGATTCCTTTACACCAATGAAGAGAACTTCCAAGAGGAAATCACCAAATCAATATCATTTACAATAGCCCCCAAGAAGATAAAAATACTTAGGAATAAATCTAACCAGAGACATAAAAGACCTATAGCATGAAAACTACAAGACACTACTGCAAGAAACCAAAAAAGACCTGCATAAATGGAAAAACATACCTTGCTCATGGATAGGAAGACTCAATATTGTGAAAATGTCAATTCTACCCAAAGATACAATGCAATCCCGATCCAAATTCCACCCGCATTTTTTAATGAGATGGAGAAACAAATTACCAACTTCATATGGAAAGAGGCCCCAGATAAGTAAAGCATTACTCAAGAAGAAGAACAAAGTGGGAGGCCTCACACTACCTGATTTTAGAACCTATTATACCGCCACAATAGTCAAAGCCTGGTACTGGTACAACAACAAATACATAGACCAATGGAACAGAATTGAGAATCTAGATGTAAATTCATGCACCTATGAGCAGCTGATATTTGACAAAGGCCCAAAGTCCATTAATGGGGAAAAGACAGTCTCTTTAACAAATGGTGCTGGCATAACTGGATATCCATCTGCAATACACTGAAACAAGACCCATACGTCACACCATGCACAAAAACTAACTCAAAATGGATCAAAGACCTAGATATAAAATATAGAACAATAAAGATCATGGAAGAAAAAATAGAGACAATGCTAGGAGCCCTCATACATGGCATAAACAGAATACAAACCATAAGTAACAATGCACAAACACCAGAAGAGAAACTAGATAACTGGGAGCTCCTAAAAATCAAACACACTCATCAAAAGCCTTCACCAAAATAGTAAAAAGACAACATATAGACTGGGAAAAAAATTTTGGCTACAACAAATCTGATCAGCATCTGATCTCTAAAATCTACAAGATACTGCAAAAACCTCAACAATGAAAAGACAAATAACCTAATTAAAAAATGGGCAAAGGATATGAACAGGCACCTCACCAAAAAAGACATTCAGGCAACTAACAGAAGCATGAGGAAATGCTCATGATCATTAGCCATTAGAGAAATGCAAATCAAAACTACAGTGAGATACCATCTCACCCCAACAAGGCTAGCATTAATCCAAAAAACACGAAATAATAAATGTTGGAGAGGTTGTGGAGAGATTGAACACTTACACACTGTTGGTGGGAATGTAAAATGGTACAACCACACTGGAAATCAATTTGGCACTTCCTTAAAAAGCTAGAAATAGTACCATACGCTCCAGCAATCCCGCTCCTCAGAATATATCCTAGAGAAATAAGAACCGTTACACGAATAGATATATGCACACCCATGTTCACTGCAGCACTGTTCATGATAGCAAAAAAGACAGAAACAACCTAGGTGCCCACTAAGAGACAAATGGATAAACAAATTATGGTATATTCACACAATGATAAAGAACAACGATGAATCTGTGAAACATAACATGGAGGAATCTGGAAGGTATTACGCTGAGTGAATTTAGTCAGTCACTAAAGGACAAATATTGTATAAGATCACTATTATAAGAACTCAGGAAAAGGTTTAAACACAGAAGAAAACATTCTTTGATGGTTACAAGGGTAAGGAGGGAGTATTCACTAACTAGAAAGTAGGTAAGAATTATCTTATGTGAAGGGAAGAACAGCACACACTACAGGGGAAGTCAGCACAACTGGAGTAAACCAAAGCTAAGAAGTTTCCTGAATACAACCACGCACTTTGAGGGACAGAGTAGCAGGGGTGGGGGTCTGGGGACCATGGTTTCAGGGGACATGTATGTCAACTGGCATAACAAAGTTTACTAAGAAAATGTTCTGCATCCCACTTTGGTGAGTGGCATCTGGGGTCTTAAAAGCTAGTGACCGGCCATCTAAGATGTATCAATTAGTCCCAACCCACCTGGAGTAAAGGAGAATGAGGAACACCAAAGACACAAGGAAACGATTAGCCCAAGAGACAGAAATGGGCCACATAAACCAGACACTTCATCAGCCTGAGATCAGAAGAACTAGATGGTGCCCGGCTGCCACCAATGACCGCCCTGACAGGGAACACAACAAAGAGTCCCTGGTGGAGCAGGAGAACACTGGGGTGCAGAACTCAAATTCTAGTAAACAGACCAGACTTAATGGTTTGATTGAGGCTGGAGGGACCCCAGAAGACATGGCCCCTGGACTCTCCGTTAGCCCCAAACTAAAACTATTCCCGAGGCCAACTCTTCAGACAAAGATTAGACTGGACTATGGGACATAAAATGATACTCGTGAAGAGTGTGCTTCTTAGCTCAAGTAGATACAGAGACTAAATGGACAGCTCCTGTCCAGAGGCTAGATGAGAAGGCAGAGAGGGTCAGGAGCTGGTTGAATGGACACGGGCAATCCGAGGTAGAAAGGAAGACCGTGCTGTCACAGTATAGGGAGAGCAACTGGGGTCACAAAACAATGTATGTATACGTTTTTATTTGAGAGACTAACTTGAATTGTAAACTTCCACTTAAAACACAATAATAATAATAATAACAGGGAAGAACATGGGCTTGGGAGTCAAACCTCCAGGGGTCCAGTCCGATTCTGTTTCATACTAGCTGTGTAAACTTGGGCAAGTGACAATTGCTGCAGCCTCATTCCTTCATCTGTAAAATTAGCACAATAATCATACCTAGCTCATTGGATTGTGAGTATTAAATTAGATTAATGCAGGTAGCAGGCTTAGCTTGGTCCCTGGAATGCAGTGAACACCCCATAAAGATACCCTTCCTTATTAAGTCTAGCTCCCTTAGAGTCATAGAAACTGTGAATTAGAGAGGCTGAGAGACAGCTGAGATCACAGAGGCAGTACAGGGCTATCTGGCTATGAAAAACTACTCTTGAGACACTCACTGGCTACCACTCTTCTTAGAACTGTAAGGTAAAAAGTCTATGCAAATGGTGGTCAGATCACCTCACAAGAGAGTCCTCACTGGGGCCAGCAAAGGAAGCCAGACCTAGCACCTAGACGTATTTTTAACAGGGTGGAGATGTGCACTTTGCATATCTTGGCT
Source organism: Dugong dugon (assembly GCA_030035585.1). Taxonomy (NCBI): domain Eukaryota; kingdom Metazoa; phylum Chordata; class Mammalia; order Sirenia; family Dugongidae; genus Dugong; species Dugong dugon. The sequence goes on from CM057478.1 coordinate 33,579,733, forward strand.
CCTTCATGGTTTGATACTCCAGGTCCCAACTAAAATTAGACTTTATTTCTTTGTTTAGACAGGTAAAATCTCACAGGCTCAGACTGCACTGCCCAAACTCTTTCCCTAGAGTAGAAATGGATTCTGAAAAATACAGTCCTAAAAATGCACTCATTTGCTTACTTCAATTTTTATTGAGGTGTTGTGTCTCAAAGGGTCAAATAAGCCCAGTGCTTATGAGGCGAGCAGAGTCGACCATGAGCAGTATACTGCATACCCCCATGTGCAGGAGCTAATGTGCCAATAGATACCCAGCTGCTCTAGAGGCTCAGTGAGTAAATGGAAGGTTTCCTAGAAAACAGGTACAGTCATCCCACTCCTACCTCTTTGGAATGTTGCTACTTGATTTGCTAAGTGGCTTTTGTTAAAGGGAGGGGGAATGTAAAGGAATTCTGAATGTAATTGTAGAGGAGAAGTTGGAAAGTTCATTTCCATAAAGAAGGAAAACACTTGATGGTCATGTTCTTCTCTTACTTATCTCCTTAAGGATCCACCTACCCATTCAGGTATCTCGAGTGCACACAGTAGAAATTCAAGTGTTTTGATGCCATTATGTGAGAGGGCATGTGTTGTGCTGAACTATTTATTGCAGTGAATTCATTTTGGTGAGATGACCACAAGAGCTAGTGGGGACATCCTTTTGGACAAATGTGGTTTGTGTGCCAATCCACAAACTGTTTGGTCCTCAATGAGTAAAGAAACTGAGAGGAAGTTTAGAAACTAATATAGCAATTTCACAGGGTACTTTTATGTCTCTTGAATTTAATAATAAAGTTGGGGCTTATATTTTTTATGTGGTGGTTGTTTTGTTTTATTTTTCTATTAGTTCATTTTTACTGTATTTTATAAAAGTATCAGTCTGCAATGGACTGGAAATTTTAACAACTTGTCCTTTGCTACAGTTAGTTTGAGAAGCACTGCCTTAGATCATAACTATGTGGTAGGGTGCCAGAGTTTTGCTCCTAGGCATTCTACACAGTAGTTCGTCAACCAGGTAGTACATAAGAATCACCCAGGAGCTTGTTAACATGCCTATCTCCAGTTCCAATCTCCGGAGAGCCCAAGCTGGGAGCAGGATTTTGATTTTAGTAAGCTCCCACACCCAGAATTCAGATCTGCTGGTCTGCACCTGGTTGAAAACATCTGCTGTAACACAGCAGGCATCACTTTGCCAGTCATTACACTGTTGTTCTCTGACTGAATTTCCCATGCCTATTTTCCTGTTTTCAAAATCAGCGGCACCAAAGGAATGCTTCATGAAAAAGGTAGAATTTGGGATGGCCCTTAAGGAGTTAGGGAGGAGCCCTGGCGATGCTTGGCTACTAACCGAAAGGTCAGCAGTTTGAACCCACCAGCTGCTCCTTGGAAACCCTATGGGGAAGTTCTACTTTGTCTTGTAGGGTCGCTCTGAGTCGGAACCAACTTGATGGCAACGGGTTTGGTTTTTTGGTTTAAGGAGTTGGTAGGATTCAAACACGCAGAGAGAGGGACGGGGGGGGATAAAGGAAAAGCACAGGTGTAGAAGAGTGTGAGGAGTTCAGGGCAGGCTGTAGGGAGAAGCCCAGTTTAGTGAGAAATGGGTTGGCCAGCGCATGGCACTCGCATCACACACCACCCTCCCTCGGCCACTACAGACAAAGCTAATCAATTGTGGCAGTCTTTTGCAGAGCTCAGAGGCAGCCTCATAATCCCTATCAACAGCACACTGCTTCCCCCACCGAATGTTCCAGGCACACAACCATCAACCAATCACAACTGGCATGTGAGAAATCATCTCAGGGCTGAAGAGTCCAGTAAGGGGGGAGGAGGAGATGGGGAAAGACACATTTAGGACAAGATTGTGGCAGGCACTGAATGCATTACTAAGGGATAGAACTTCATCCTGATGGCAACGAGGGAGTTTGAGCAGAAGATCCGACAGTTTCAAAGCATTGCTTTGGAAATTATAAGGAAACTTGTGGGCTATTTTGGAGTTTAGAGGAGAAAGAACCGGGGAAGGAACAAGGGTCTGAACAGAGACTCTGGAAGTGAAAGAAATGTTTGAAACAAAGAGATATTACAGCGGTTAAATAGTCACATAGGCTACATTTGTAACATTAGATCAGGCTGTAGAGAGAGGGAGAAGCTGGCAATGACTCTGAGGTTTGGAGGCTCAGTGACTAGGGGAAGAATTGATGCCATTAATAGAAACAGAGAAGACAGAGAAGGAACGAGGAGGGGAAAGGATGGCTTCAGTTTGGAGATTTTTTAACTCATGAGGCTGGAAGACCATGCAGGTAGAAACTGCCAGCAGGCAGTGAAGATGCAGGTAGACAAAAGAGAGGTCAAGCTAGAAGGGGTGAATCAGAGAAAGGCAGGAGCTTAGATGAGATGTTCCTGGCCAGAGGTGAGAACAGGGCTTAAGGACAGAAGTACCCAGGGTGCAGCTTTATTTGGGTGAGACAGAGACAGGAGGAGGCTTCAGACCTGGGATGGGAAGAACAGGAGGAGGGGTGGCCTCCAAAATAAAAATTTCCCCAAAGCCCTGCTCTAGGGAGGTATCAGGGCTAACTGGCATTAACATCCATCCTCAAAATGGCCACACAGAACACCTAGGTAGCTTGTGAAAAAGTGCAAGTTTTCTTAAATGCATACTGGCTAAGTGAAAAAGCTATATACTGCAACTATCTGACTTTCTGGAAAATGTAAAACAATGGAGATAGTGAAAAGATCAGTGGTTGCCTAGGGGGCTGAGGGAGAGGGCAGGTACAAATAGGTAGAGCACAGAGGATTTTGAGGGCAGTGTAACCATTCTGCATGACACTGTAATGGTAGACATATAACATTATGCATTTGTCAAAACCCACAGGACTGTACAACACAAAGACTGAACCCCGATGTAAACTATGGACTTTCCTTAATAATAACGTATCAGTATTGGTTCATCAGCTGTGACAAAAGTACCACAGGAATGCAAAATGTTAATAAGAGAGTGTGCAGAGGGGAGAGAGGGAATATATGGAAACTGTACTTTCAGCACTATTTTTTCATACACCTAAAACTATTCTAAAAAAAGAAAGGCTATAAAAAAAAGGACCCCATTCTTAACCACTGCTCTATGCAGAAACCATGAAATGGTGTGCACAATATGGCAAATATACTAAAAACCACCAAAGTATATCCTTTAAATGGGTGGGTTTTATGTTAGACAAATTATATCTCAATAAAAAAGAGGGTCTGGTGGCCCCAAAAATGGCCTCCTGTAGCAGACAGTAAGTGTTCAATAAATGTCAGGAGCAGGGAAAGGAAGGAGGGAGATGAAGAAGAAAGAAAAGAATGAAATAAATTAGTGGGAATCAGGAAACCTGGTTCAAGTCCTGGCTTAGCCACTAAATCACTGCAAGGTCCTGAATACATCACTTCTCCTCTCTGGGCTTCGATTTCCTCATTTCTAAAGTCCTCTTCTGCTAGGGATCCCTGCAGGCTGTGCTGCCAGAGTTTCCTGCCTCCTGCAGACCCTGCCCCAGCCAGACCAGGGCTTCAATCCAGTTCATTCCAGTTCCAACTGTTGCTGAGAATTTGCATTTCTAACAAGTGCATTTCTAACAGGTGCAAATTTGCATTTCCACCCTAGATATACCAAATCAGAACCTACAGTTTAACAAGATCTCCAGGTGATTCTTATGTATAACTTCCTGGGAACTTGTTAGAAATGCAAGTTCTCAGCAGGGAATGGTTAGAAATGCAAAATTTTCAGCAGGGGCTCGAAGCAGAATGGTTCAAAGCCCTGGTTTGGAGATGTGATGCATCTTAGAGGGAACTAGCTGAGCCCATCAATCTCATTTCAAGTCACAGGGCCACTGCAGGCCACCCATAAGAAGCCACAGGTTTCTGGCAGCTCAGATTCAGGTTTCGCCTCTGGGATGTTACCTGCTGCAGGCAGGTAGGCAGAAGCAGGGATGTAGACAACGTTTCATGGCAAATCTAAGTCTGTGAGGCCAAACTGCATTGTCTTCAGAGAACCCAAACCTGTCTTCCTTTCAGGCAGATGAAAACCAGAAAATCATTAGTGGGTTGTGGACATAAGGGCGGAGGAGAGGCCAGCATTATCACTGAATCTGAGAGTCAAAAGCAGAAGTGGCTGGAGCTAGCTCATACTGGCTCACGAGGGCCGATGCTCAACATCTCTTCCCAAATCTACATATAGCAACATCATGTTGGTAGCATGAAATTGGCCCTGGTGGGAGTATTTACACCACAGAAATTGGCGAACACCACAAAGCAGGGCTTGCTTTCTCAGAGAGCTGGTGGTGCAACATTTATCAGCACTGGTTGAGCAGGAGCCCTCAGCCTTGCAGATATTTCTCCCTTCTCAGATTATGGAAGCTGATTATTTTCTTTGAGTCTCAGCTCAAACCCCTCCTCAGCAACTTCTTTCCTAAAAAATCCCACTCCAACCCTCAACAAACACCATACTCCAATTCAGTAGCCCCCACAGGACTTAGTTTGTACCTTGACAAGGCACTGACTTGTTAATTAACTTCTTCCTGCCTCACTTTCCTTATCTTAAAGTAGGGATAATGTAATGCCTATCTTACAGTGTTCTGTGAGGATTACATGGGTCAATATAAATAAGGGTTTAAAACCATGCCTGGCACATAGTATGCACTATAAACACAGTTTGCTATCATTATTTTTTAAAAATATTCTAACGCCAGGTAATCATTTGCATATCTGTCTCCCCAGCGGTTTTGTAATACCCCGGAGAGCAGAAACGACTCTCCATGGCTCCCAGCTGAGATCTCTCTGTGTACTGAGGGCACCCGTCACTGAAGCAGTGAACAGGTAAGTCACCTGGATCCAGACAGGTTCATGACTAAGAGACGAAGCATAGGGTGGTGGCTGGGAGTGCAGTTCAAGATGCAGGTTTAAGGTTCCAATCCTAGCTCTGCCCCTTCTCTCCATGGGAGAGCTACTTAACCGCACCATGCCTCAGTTTCCTCACCTGTAAACTGCAGATAAGACAGTGCCAGCCTCATGTGGCTGCTTTACTTGAGATAAGGTCCTTCACAAAGTGGCTGGCACAGAGTAATCACCCCCAGAATGCCAGGAATGGTGGTGACCACCGTTGAGAGCAGCAGAGTCAGGATTCAAATACAGGTCTCTGAACTCTCAGTCTGGGGCATTCTCCATGTATCCCATGTACAGAGAAGCCAGAATTCCAACTTACTAATGTCTGCCCATTAGTAATTCCAGCTGGTGTTCACTGGCCACAAGCGGATGCAGTTCTCATCGTTTCATTTTAACCCAAAGTTATATTCTTCAACTCTTCTCTCTTTGACCATCTTGGTTCTGAATCACTCTTGGCAATCTCCAGCATGATATCCCGCTCAGAGAATCAGACGGACCACAAGTGACCATCTTCAGAGGGTCGTACCAGAGGCCCCAAAAGTAATTCCAGAAAATAATTTCTGGAAAGATCCTGAAAATCACTTCTTCTGGGACACCAGCTCGAGGTCCTTCTGCCAAAATTAGCTGCTCCACCTCCCGGGAGCCCAGAAGTTCCCCCTTTTAACCTGAGATCCCACCGACCTTAGTGAAGTTCTTTGTCTCCATATTGCTCTTCCCCATCAGTCTGGGCCCCCGTGGAGTCCCAGGCAGAGCTCTCCTCATCTCAGTACTCTCAGCCACGTGCATCCTTTCTCGCTCAACGAGCAACGTGGACAGGCCACAGAGCACAGGGATGAGCATGGGGAGTCAGTCAGACCAATGCCAGGTTTCATAACCTTGAACATGTGACTCAGTGTCCCCATGTGTAAAATGGAGAGGATAACAACCCCTACCTCAAAGAGCTAATGTGAGGAATCAAGGAAAGCACAGAGTAGGTGATCTAGAGGTGTTAGCTATCACTACCATTAAGTGATGGGCCCCATGCCACGTGTGGGCATAGAGAAACGAACATCCCAATGACTGCCTTCCAAAAACTTAGTCATATTCATTGCAGGAGAGAGAAAAAGGAAAAAGAAAAGCTTCCTAGAGGAGCTGTTCTTGCAGGCCCCGCAGGCATTCAAATGTGAATGTTTCGGTATAATCAATCATCTGACCCTAGAGTCACAGGTTACTCCTCTGCTCTTCACCCAGCCTTTATTCTTCCAGATTTTAAAGCAAGGTGTTTATGATGTAATTGAGTGGGCAGGGGCAGGGAATGCCACCTCCTGAACAGGAAAACGAAAACAGTAGCAGGGTTTCCGTTTCACAGGACAACGATGACCTGTGGCCATTGGGTTCAGTTCTTCTTTCCAAATTCCAGCCCTTCCTCCTTTGGCCTCTGGAAGTGACAGTGCTGGTGGCCTCTGTTCTTTCCCTCCTGACTCCAACATGACCCACCGCAGAGAGCAGAGCATGCTGGTGGACTTCGGGCAGCCCCAGAAAAGCATTCAGCATCCCAACACCTGGAGCCCACAGGATGATGCCCATACTCCCAGCACAGCCTCATGCCAGGCCTCAGGACCACCTGGCTCTGCTCACCTGGCTTCTAATGCCAACTTTTGCTCTGGACCATCAGCTATTTAGCATTCCATGGAATGCATACAGCTGGACTGCAGTCTTTTTCCTTCTTTGTCTCTGTATCCCCAGATACTTACTGTCAGAGTAGAACTGTGTTCCACAGGGTTTTCAGTGGCTGGTTTTTCGGAAGCAGGTCACCAGGCCTTTCTTCCAAGGCACCTCTGAGTAAACTCACACCTCCAAATTTCCAGTTAGCAGCTGAGCGTGTTAACCATTTGCACTACCCAGGAACTCCTGATATATAGTAGGTCCCCTTAAATGTTTGTTGAGTGAAACAAAACAAAGGTTTACAGCTTCCATTTGCCAAATCCCACAAGGAATCAAATCCAAGTGTGAGTGTGTATGAGTCCATGTGTCGTTTAAATAAGCCACAAGTGGAATCAAAACAGTAAAAGAAGTCCAGTCCTACAAGGCAAACAGGAAATGGCCTTCCGATCCTCTTAAACTAATGACCCAGAACAAACCTGGAACATCAGAACATTCCCGAAACCGACTCGATATTTCAGTCTGACTCTTTGCTTTGTAAGCATGGTTGCTATGTTTCAAACAGAGATAAAATGTACTTTCTGCTTCATCTAGAGAAACCTTCCAACTTGCTTCCAAGGAAGGCCGGGAGGCTGTGCTCCAGGACCCCAGGTAAGTCCTGGAGCTTCAGGGCCCTGTGCAGATGCACGGGTGCTGCTGGAGGTGGCAGGTCCAAGAGGTGGTGTTGTCTCATATGAGAAAGAAGCAAGACCACCCTTAGCAGCTGGTATGTGGGGTGTTTGATTATACTTGCTCCCACTTTCCCCATACAAACCTGGCCAGGTCTCAGTTTCCTTACCTGTTGGGATCAACAGAGCATTGCAACTCTCTACTTGGGAGAAGGAATGTCCACTGGTAAATGAGTATTATACACAATTGAAGAGGAAGGGCCTGCTGAATCAGACCTTTGAGGCCTCAGGCTCTTACTATCTCTGACAGCAGTGTCAGGGGACATTGTATGACAAAGGATGGCATTTTCCTTCCATGACATCAATTTAAAAGGTTAGGAATATACCCCGAACTTCTCCTGGAGAATTCGTTTGGGTTGGTCACTATGAATTCACACTGCTAGATCCAGACAGATCTGACTCAAGTTCCAGCCCCACTGCCTGCCTCTGTGTGATCGTGAGCATGTAACTAACAGAGCGTCTCCAAGCCCAGGCTCAAATCCAGGTTCTGCCACATATTAACTGTGGGACCTTCGACAAGAATGTCTCTCCAAGCTCAATGTCATCATGGATAAAACGGAGATAAGTTATCACAACTCAGCGTGGTTGTGAGGGTGACATAGATGGTTCATTTAAGCCCTTAGCCAACACACAGGAAGCAATCAGTATAGGTAGCTGTTATTACTCTCATCTCGGTGAATGTCACAATGGGGCAATGAAGAGCAGGCATTAAGAACCTGGCCTTTGGTCCCAACCCACCTGGAGCAAAGGAGAATGAAAAACACCAAAGACACAAGGAGAGTATTAGCCTAAGAGACAGAAAGGGACGCATAAACCAGAGACTTCATCAGCCTGAGATCAGAAGAACTAGATGATGCCTGGCTACCACCAATGGCTGCCCTGACAGGAAACACAACAGAGTCCCTGGTGGAGCAGGAGAAAAGTGGGGTGCAGAATTCAAATTCTAGTAAAAAGACTAGACTTAACAGTTTGATTGAGACTGGAGGGACCCCAGAAGACATGGACCCCAGACTCTCTGTTAGCCCAAAACTCAAACAATTCCTGAGGCCAACTCTCAGACAAAAATTAGACTGGACTATGGGACATAAAATGATACTCATGAACAGTATGCTTCTTAGCTCAAGTAGACACATGAAACTAAATGGACAGCTCCTGTCCAGAGGCAAGATGAGAAGACAGAGGGTGAGGAGCGGGTTGAATGGACACGTGAAATCCGGGGTGGAAAGGAGGAGTATGCTGTCACAGTATAGGGAGAGCAACTAGGGTCACATAACAATGTATGTATAAATTTATGTATAAGAGACTAACTTGAATTGTAAACTTTCACTTAAGAATTAAAAAAAAAAAAGGAACCTTGCCTTTGAAACCAGCAGATCTTGGGGCAAAGCTTCTTATTTTTGGTGTTGTGTGCTGCTGAGTCCATTCCAACTCATAATGACCGAATATGACAGAGCAGAACTGCCCCGTAGAGCTTCCTAGGCTGTAATCTTTATGAGAGCAAATCACCAGGTCTTCTCTCCCACAGTGCAGCTGGTGAGTTTGAACCACTGACCTTTCCATTAGCAGCCAAGCGCTTAACTGTTGCACCACCAGGGCTCCTTAGTTCTTCCATTTGCTCACTGCATGGGAAGCATGATGGGGGGCTCCTTTATCTTCCTCCTCTGTAAAATGGGGATAATAATAATCGGATTTGGGAGATTAAAGGAGATAATGAACATAATGTCTTAGCACAATGCCTGGTGCTGGAACCGAGCTGTTTACTGTTCCATGGCACCAATGAAAGAACCCAGTCCAAACACAATTCCCATGCCTTGTCCTCAAGCTTTAAGGAGTGACCTCATTCATCCTCCACCCCTTTCTGAAATGACCATCACTGGTCACTTATGACCTGTCTACATGCAGGAAGGACTGAGGCCAGCTTCTCATGAAAGGGCAGGTACAATCCAACGGCCAAACCTCCAAAGCAACCATCAAAGGCCAAGAGCCCTTCAAGAAATGGTAAATAACCCAGCCTTTAATAAAGAGGTGAAGATCCAGAAAACTTTGGCTAACATTTTGGCTAAAGATACCACATCTGAGCACAAAACTTATTTCTGAGCTTTCTGGCAAACACAGAAAAATGGGAAATATGACAAGCTCTCAGCTAATGAAAAAAGACACTGTAGCTCAGGAGGGAGACCCAGGACTTCCTTGGCCTTAACTCTGGAAGGAATCTACCAGGGGCTTTCATATAAGGGACATTGGAAAGGGTAATGGGTAACATCTATGAGAGTAGGTTTACCAAAGGAAGGGAGGACAGAAGGACAGATGGAAGGAAGGAAGTGCTACATACACAGCATGACTACACAGTTTAGTAACCAAACTGGGGCATTTTGAATGTGGAAGAAAGCACCATTATTATTCCAAAACAGCAGACAAACTGGGACTACCCCACGCAAATGGGGACCAATGGTCAATGGTACATATGGCCATCTCTTCTACCTGCCCCTGAGAACTGCCAACAGCATAACATTCAGTGACAGGCCTGTAGAGACCAGAGTAGCCAAGTGCTTGCATGTAGCTGTGTAGCTTAACCTAATGAAAACAACTAATGTGTATATGACAATTCCAGATGGTCACACTTGCTCATCCCAGAATGAGGCCACCTTGGAATCACAGAAAGACTTCTAGCTTTATGGCCAGACTCAAAGATGCAAAGATTCCATGTGATGATGAGTGTAAGCCCCCATCACACTGCCTGGCACTAGTAGGTGGTTGTGATGGTTAAGGTTGTATGTCAACTTGGCGGGGTCATGATTCTCAGTGGTATGGCAGTCGTATAATATTGTGATCACTTCCATGATGAGATTTGATATGTGATCACCTCCATGATGGGATCTGCTGTAAGTAGCCAATCAGATGAAAGGGAGTTTCCTTGGGGGTGTGGCCTGTATCAAATATAAGTGGACATTCTGGCAAGGCTCGTGGGTTTTTGCTTGCTCTGGATCCTGCAGCTGGGCCCTGTTCGTCTGACCTCCTGTTCTTGGGATTGAGCTAGCAGCTTACCTGGAGTCTTGCCTGGCAATTTTGGAACCTGTTGACCTTCACAGCCTGTAAGAGCTGTGGGTCAGGATAGAGGCTTTTGGGCTCGCCAGCCCCTGCAGCTACATGAAAATCTGGAGAAGCCTCTATCCTGACCCACGGACTTGGGACGTTCCAGCCTCTACAACCGTGTGAGCCATTTTCTTGGTATAAATCTCTCTATATATATATTTATATGCTTCACTGGTTTTTCTTCTCTACAGAACCCAGTCTAAGACAGTGGTCAAGAACCAACGGCCCCCATCATTGTCACCACTTGTGTTGCTACATTTTGCCTGTTCTGTTACACGTAAGGTCACCATGAGTTGAAGCGTACACGACAGCAACTAACAACGGTAACAACATCCTGAAAGTCTAGGCAACCTCTATTTGTGACTATGGTGTGAAGTAAAGCATCCCACCTACGTCCCCACGCCCCCACCCCACAGGGGTTTTTTATGAAGCAATTAATGTGTTTTTAACATTTGTTTGTTTTAGTTTCCCCAAACACAGTGCGATGCTTTTTTGTTAAACGTTTTCCACTGTTGGGGACATGATCAGTCTCAAAAAACGAGAGTAGAAGAGAGAGGCAAAGGCCAAGCAAAGGTAGAACACAGTGATGAGCACACTCGGAGGTATCTTGGGCATCATTTTATTGACACCCTCACCTTAGAAATGGGAAAATTGAGGCCCAGAGGACCCAGGTTGTGACAGAGCCAAGAACAGACTCTGGAGGTCTTAATCCCCAGTCTGATGGTATAAATCATATTTGGGAACTCTGAAGTCCCCTTTTCCAACAGACACTCCTCCCAGCCCTCTCTGTAGGCCAACAGAGGGGCCCCTTCCTCTCCAGCCTCCCCGGCACCATTCCCAGTGCCTGGCCAGGTTTCTGCCCTGCCTCCATCAGATCCCCTAAGGCAGCCGTTTCGTTTCTCTCTGCAGGGTCTCGCTCACTGGGTATAATTAGCCCAGCTATAGGTTTCAGGAACAAGTACCTGTCCGCCCCTTCAGTGGCAAGAAAAAGAAACCAGTTGGGACTTTCCTTCTTTCCTGCCAACCAGGGCTGGGCCCCAACAATGCAGGGGTGGGGGTGGAGGTAGTTCTGCGAGGAGGGGGGGCTCTGCTCTTACCAGCACCCCTGCCCTTCACCCATGGGATGCCCAGGAGGCAGAGGACAGGGCTCTCAGCCACTTACCATCTCAGTGCCACCTTCTGGGGAACTGTTCTTCACAGGGGATGTAGATCCTTTCGTTCTTACATGTTCTTGTAAACATCCATTGTCATTTCATACTCACACATTTTTTAAACTTTTTATCCAAGTACAATACACATATAGCCCAAAACCAAACCCAACTCGTTGCCATCGAGTCAATTCCAACTCACAGCGACCCTACAGGACAGAGTAGAACAGCCCCATAGAGCTTCCAAAGAGCACCTGGTAGATTCAAACTGCCAACCTTTTGGTTAGCAGCTGTAGCACTTAACCACTACACCACCAGGGTTTCCTACACATGCAGAGAAGCTCACAAATCCTAAGTGTCCAGCTCAGTGAATTTTCACATACTAAGCACCGCCCCCCTCCCCGTCCCCAGGGAACAGCACCAGATGCAGAAATGGAACATTATTAGCCCCTCAGGAATCCCCTCCTTGCCCCCTCCCAGTCACTACCATCCCCCCAGGACAGCCCCGAACCTAACTTCTAACAACGTAGCCTTGAACTTTGAATAAATGGGCTCATAGTGCGAACTCTTTTGTGTATGGTTTCTTTCATTCAATATTACATTTGGGAAATTCATCCGCGTTGTTATGAGTTGTTGCAGATCATTTCTTCACATTTCTCTATTTTCTATCCTGTGACTATACCACAGTCTGTAAGGTTGAACAACATGAAATTATTATTTTTGTAGGTTAGGAAAAAATAAAGTAAAAAAAAATTTTTGGAACTTTCATGTGATCCCATCTAGTATTTATCCACGCCATCTTATTCTTGGGAAATAAGTGGTATCCTGTTAGAATCTCATTGAGTCCTTATTTTTTTAACTTGGCACTATGTTTTTTAAGCTCCTCCATGCTGCTGCAGGTCCATCTGGTCTACAGCTGCAGGGCACTCCACAGGCACGTCCACCATGCTGTCCTCTCCCAGACGCCTCCAACACTGCTGGGAATATATAACACTGCATTGAACATCCTCAGCTGTGTCCCCGATGGATCCTGGGTGAGAATTTCTTGGTGATACACATTCAGGAGTGGAATTGTGGGGACATAACCTGTACCAAACCAAACCAATTGCCATCAACTCAATTCCAACTCATAGCAACCCTACAGAAGAGAGTAAAACTGCCCCATAGGGTTTCCAAGGAGCGGCTGGTGGATTCGAACTGCCGACCTTTTGGTTAGCAGCTGAGATCTTAACTACTGTACCACCAGGACTCCTATGGGGACATAGGTATGTGTATTCTTGGGAGGCCCCATTTTTAAAAAACGTCCATCACACTGATACACTGTGGCTTATCTGCCAGCCCTGAAGGCAGGGAACAGAGCCCATGGTGATCAAACACCCTAGTCGTTTAATGGAGGGGGAGATGGAGAGGTACAAGGAGGGATATGGGATGGGAAGTGGGAGGATGTCGTGACCAGCCAGCAGGGGGTGCTACTTCCCTTGGGATCCTTGAGGCCCAAGGGTCCTAGGAGGTTGGAGAGGCACTCTGATGGCTGCGTTTCAGCTGCCTTCTCAGTAACTCGGGACACATCTATAGCTGGCATGAGCCCCTGTGGTTGGCTGGCAAGGGGGTACCAGAGTGGGAGGGGCAGAACAGGGTCCTTGAATCTCCACACACCTAGAAGTCCTCCTCTGCTATCACTTGGCAATCAGGAAAGGAAAGCAAAAGGCAGTGAGAGGCCCTCACAGCCCATTCCTAGCACCTCAGGGGCAAAGGGTCCCACCCCCAGAAACCAAAGGCCCCCCAGCGGCCTCTAAGCATTTTGCAAAGACTTGGCTCATCTTTTGGCCCACTGTCGGCATCTGGACTTTGAATTACAAGGTAAAAAGAAAACTGAAAATGAAAAAGAAAGTCAGACAGATAATTACAATGGAGGACCCTGGCAAATTGCCCCCAGGCCTGGAAGACAAGCTGTTCCTTATCCAATATGATAAGCATTGCTATTGTTTGAACCTTGGTCACGAGCCTTCTCTTAGAAGGATTGAGTCCATTCATTAATTCATTCGTTCATTGGCCCCTACTGTGCACCAGGCAGTGTGTTAGCCAGGCAATGGTGAACAAGATCATAGCCTCACACAGTGAGGGGCCTGCCACCCATTCACAGAGTCTCAATTACAGTCGTACAGCAGCAGCCACACACCTACAGTCATGGGGCATCAAAGGAAGATGCTCACCATAGAATGTTAAGCTTCTGTTCATTTTTACAACTTTAGCACTTTTTCTTTTTTTAGATAAACCAACAGTATCAAAAAAAAAAAAAAAAACTGGAAGTGGCCCATGCCTCTTCCAATGTTTCACACCCCAGGATGAGACATGGAAGCCCCTTGAGGGAATGGCTGTTTTATCTTCTGCTGCCTGCTTCTCTCCCATTCTGGGTTCTCAAAGCAACTGTTTATGGTTAAATCAATACTCAGGGCATGTCCAGAATCACGGTAACAACCACTGCATGTCTAGCAATTACATGTCCTATTCTAAGGCATTCAACTATGTGGATCATAACAAATTATGGATAACGTTGCAAAGCATGGGAATTGCAGAACACTCTAGACACTAGATAAAAGGTGGTGCAGGCCACACCCTAGAGAAACTCCCTTTACATTGGGTCAGGCATGTGACCTGAGTAAGGGTGTTACATCCCACCCTAATCCTCTTTAATAAAATCTAATCCTGCCTCATTAATCACAGGCAGAGATTAGGATTTACAGCACATAGGATAATTACATCAACCACAAAATGCAGGACAACCACACAATACTGGGAATCATGGCCGAACCAAGTTGATACGTATTTCTGGGGGACACAATTCAATCCATGACACACACCTTTCCTGATTTTCAACCACGCAGTAAGTATCCCTTCTTCTGTTCGAACAACTGCCTCTTGGTCTACGTACAGGTTCCTCATGAGCACAATTAAGTGTTCTGGAATTTGTGCCACCAGTGGTTAAATGCTCGGTTGCTAACAGGATGGTTGGTGGTTTGAACCCCCCATCCACTCCATGGGAGAAAGACATGGAAGTCTGCTTCTGTAAAGATTTACAGCCTTAGAAACTCTATGGGGCAGTTCTACCTTTTCCTACAAGGTCGCTATGAGTTGGAATCAACTCAACAGCAATGGGCTCAGGGTTTATTCTAGACACTTGTCAACTCATTATGATACCCAACTTACAGATGAAGAAAGTGAGGCACAGAGAGGTTGAGGAACTCTCTCAAGGTCACCTAGAAAACTGGTGAAGAAAGAGGGGTTCAGCAGGCAGGATGGTTCCAGGGCCCACACTGTAAACTCTGTGCTAAACTGCCTCTCACAACTGGCTAGAGGTGCAAGACCAGAGCCGACCCATCCACACCAATCAGCCTCATCAATGACAAGGCATCTGTAGGCAGAAGAAAGTTCTAGAACATGAAAATTTTCCTCCAGCAGACTCTAAGATGGCTCTGAAAGAGCAAAACCTTGACATTTTATGACTCCTCAAAATTAGAAGATCAGCATTCCCAAGAAACATGCAAGTTTTATGGCACTCCATATCCAGTTATAAATGTTTGCTTGGCTTTCCTTTTCACTTTCATCTTGTTTTGGGGGGTTTTATTTGTTTGTTTTTTAATTCCCTACCCTGTTTCTTTTCTTTCTTTTTTCCTCCAACTTTGTGTTTTCCCATGTTTTCCAAGTCTTCTGCATTGAGCATATATTACATTTGGAATTATAAGAAAGATTACTTAATAAAAATTAATAGATAAACAGGTGCTTACTTTCTCTAACCTACAGGTCAAGGAAAAAACAAATTGATGGAGTAACTTAGGTGAGCAATCAGTATTACTCACTTATCTAATTGTCATAATATATTTCCTAGGTAGACAGACTTAAAAATAATTGTTTTAAAGCTTTCCTCCATTTCAGAGTCGAAACATGACAAAGTCTGACAGGGCTCAGGGAACTTTTGGATTCCTGTTGATCATATTACAGATGAGGAAACTGAGACCCAGAGTAAGTAAGTACTTTCCCCAAGGTCATATAGCTTGTGGCTTGCTCTCATCAGAACCAGGACCAGGGCAGAACCATGAAGCTGCTTGTGGAAGGTAAGTGTGAACACAGCGTAGGCAGCCTGGTCAGCCTCCTCCTCTGTGGACTGGGACATGAATCTCACCATTCACTTTCTTCATTCGTTTATTAAAAACCAGCTGAGCTGCCCTCACTCACCTGGGCTCTGATTACTGAGAAGTGGTCCCTAAAGCAAAATGCCCTCCTTTTAAAGAAAGTACAGTTTTGTCCCATCTCTGGCAATCACATTGCTGCTAAGGGAAGGGTAGAACGGCACTGGCAAAGAGCACTCTGGATAAGGAGTCAGGAGATGTCCTTTCTCTGGCCTTCATGGAGGTCACTTCCTGTTTCTGGTCTTGGTTTCCCCATTCATAAAATGGAAGTATTTACCAAAATAATAATAACAATAGATCACGTTTATTAAGGGCTGGTTATCTGCCCAGTATATATGCTTGATCCGTATTAGCTCATTTCATCTTTCCAAGGAGGCAGTGGCAGTTCAGTGGTGGAATTCTTGCCTTTCATTCAGGAGACCTAGGTTTTGATTCCCAGCCAATGCACTTTATGCACAGCTACCACTCGTCCATCAGTGGAGGCTTGTATATTGCTATGATGCTGAACAGGTTTCGGTGGAGCTTCCAGACTAAGATGGACTAGGAAGTAAGACCTGGTGATCGACTTCTAAAAATCAGCCCACGAAAACCCTCTGGGTCACAACGGTCAGATCCGCAACTGATTAAGGGGATGGTACAAGACCAGGCAGTGTTTCGTTCCACTACACATGGGGTTGCCATGAGTCGGGGCTGCTCGATGCCAGCTGACAACAATAATCTTCCCAAGAGCCCTATGCAGATACGTAAACCGAGGCAGAGATGGCTACATCACAGGACGATTTCAAGCAGAGCCAGGATTTTAACACAGGCATCTGACTCCCGAGTCCGGGACCCAATCTCCACACCATTTGCTTCTGGAAGATTTTAATAACCTCTCTAGCTCTACTCTCAGCACGTTCCAATGGGAGTAATGGTGCTGCACCATTCACCCTCACCAGAGTTGAATGCAGTAACAGAGTATGGAGCGCTTACACTAGACTCCGTGCAGATGACGTATTTGGGCAAACTGTTTTCCTCATGCTCAAGAGGGCAGATGCAGAAGGGATCAAACACTGGAGGCTTGGTTCACTCATCTGCAAAATGGGATAATGGGACCAACGTGGATATCATGTCCCAGCCAAGGCAGAGCTTGGGGCACCTTCAATCTCCTTAAGCAGGTGACAATCACAGCTACACACAATGACACTGACCAGGTGCCAGGCATGGCTCAGGGCTTTGCACCGTAACTCATTAAACCTGTGTGGCCTTGGGCACAAGGTTTCACCTCTCGGGACCTCAGTTTCTGCCTCAGTCAAATGGAATTACAAATTGTGCTTGTAAATGTTCTGCATCTCACTTTGGTGAGTGGCATCTGGGGTCTTAAAAGCTAGCGAGCAGCCATCTAAGATGCATCAATTGGTTCCAACCCACCTGAAGCAAAGAAGAATGAAGAACACCAAGGATACAAGGAAAATATTAGCCCAAGAGACAAACAGGGCCACATAAACCAGAGACTCCATTAGCCTGAGACCAGAAGAACTAGATGGTGCCTGGCTACCACCAATGATCACCCTGACAAGGAACACAACAGAGAGTCCCTGATGGAGCAGGAGAAAAGTGGGGTGCAGAACTCAAATTCTAGTAAGAAGATCAGACTTAATGGTCTGACTGAGACTAGAGGAACCCCAGAAGATATGGCCCCCGGACTCTCTGTTAACCCAGAATTAAAACCATTCCTGAAGCCAACTCTTCAGACAAAGAATAGACATAAAATGATATTCGTGAAGAGTGTGCTTCTTGGTTCAAATAGCTACACAAGACTAAATGGGCAGCTCCTGTCCAGAGGCAAGATGAGAAGGCAGAAAGGGATGGGAGCTGGTTGAATGCACACGGAAAATCCGGGGTAGAAAGGAGGAGTGTGCTGTTACACTATAGGGATAGCAACTAGGGTCACATAACAATGTGTGTATAAATGTTCGTATGAGAAACTAAGTTAAGCTGTAAACTTTCACCTAAAGCACAATAAAAAAAATAAATAAAAATTGTTCCCGTCTCATAGGTTTATGGATTAAAGGGATTCATGCTGTGAGGTGCTTAAAACAGGGGCCAGCACAGAGCAGGCACTGGATAAATTACAGTCATCCTGTTAGGCGATCTGTCCCGCCTAGATCACAGCCGGCCAGGAACCATGCTGTGGCCCAGACCAGGTCCCTCAGGCTGTTCCTGGGACCCTGCTGCCCCCGGTCCCCACTGTGCTGCCTGTCCCCTCTGTAAGCGGAGCAGGGTGGGGGCGATGCAAGGGCAGAGCCCTATTGCTCAACAGCAGGACCGCGGGCTCAACGGTCAGGGACCCCGGCTGCCAGCACCCTTGGGGCCTCGCAATCCAGCTTCTGCGGCCCCCGGTCTTTTAATATTTTTAGAGAAGTTGGGTTTCTGCCAAGTTCCTCTACTTCAGATTCTTCCTGTTGTTGGTGGGCTCCCGCCCCGCCGAGGTACTCGGCCCAGTTCACAGTGTCTCTGCTTTTCTGGGGGGTTCGAGGTCGCAGAAGGGCACAGCTGCTGCATCGCCCTCCGACCCTGCCTGCCAGCCCGGCAGTTCACCCATGGGTGCCTTGCCCCAGGTCACCCAGCCCTGCAGGTGTGCTGGGAAACAGCAGTTCTCTCTGCCCTCTGCACCCAGCTTCTCATTTTCTTTTTTTGTCCCTCCTGCCCTTCTTTATGTGAGAGACCCACCTAGTGCCCAAGGGAGAGATGGGGCTATGTTCCTTCCACCTCTCTGTGAGCGAAAGGGTGTACTGTCTTGTGGGCATGAAAGAGCGGCTGGTTTTGTTGACTGTTGTTGACTGAAGAACACAGTTTCTTCTTTGTTTTGTTTTGTTTAGATAGAGGTAGACAGATGCCCTTGAGCCATCTCCAACTCATGGAGACCTCATGTACAACAGAAGGAAACATCGCATGGTCCTGCACCTGGCACGCTCGCGTCCACAGTTGCAGACCCTGTGCATTTTGAGTGGCTTCCAACCTACGGGCTCACCTTCCAGCACTACACAGGAAAATGTTCGGTTGTGATCCATAGGGTTTTCATTCGCAAAATTTTGGAAGCTGATCACCAGGCCTTTCTTCCTACTCTATCTTAGTCTGGAAGCTCCACTGAAGCCTGTCCACCATGGGTGACCCTGCTGGTATTCGAAATACCAGTGGCATAGCTTCCAGCATCACAGAAACATGTAAGCTACCACAGGATGACAGACAGATGGGCGGTAGCTTGTGTAGGCATGGCAAAAGTCATTTTTCCAAAGTTCTGCTAGGTTATAACTCAGAAATCAGATTTTTCCAATCTGGCTGACCACAGGGTATCCTCAAGTGCTCTAGCTGAAGATGGAGCTGGGGCTTTTTTCTTACACTTTTCAGTATGGCTTGAATTCTTTCTAATGCCCTTGGGTCATTTTTACTGAAACATTAGGCTTTCTTCCAATAAAAAGGGAGAGGAGAGAGGCATCTAAAACTCTTCTTTACCATGGCTGATCTTTTGGGAGAAACATCACCCTGACACTGACACTGGGTTTGGGGTCAGCCCCATGGTACACCTGAAAGAAGTCTGAAACCTCAGAGAAGTTCTGGGCTGACTACGCCTCGTGGTTAATGCATCGCTGTTCCAGGAGGGCCCCGGGCTACCAAAGCATCTCTCTTATCCCTGCTGTAAGATGGTGGGTTAGTTTCCTATTATTGTCGTTAACACATGACCACAAATTTAGCAGCTTAAAGCAACACAAATTTATCACCTCCCAGTTTCTGGATGTCAGAAGTCCAACACAGTCTCATTGGGCTAAAATCAAGGTGTTGTGGGGTTGCATTCCTTCTGGAGGCCCGGGGGAGAAATCCATTCCTTCCTCATTTGGGGTGCTGTCAGAACACAGTTCCTTTTGGTTGATGGACTGAGATCCCCGTTTCCCTGCTGGCTCTAAGACAGGGCTGCCCTCAGCTCCTAGAGGCCTCTCCCAGTCCTCAAATGTGGCCCCAACATTTCTGCTGCCACAACAATGCACTTACATCCTTCTCGTGCTTGGAATTTCTCTGACTTCACTCACCTTCTGTCCCATCTCTCTGACTCCAGCCAGAGAAAGTTCTTTTATGTGACTGAACTGGGCCCACCCAGATAATCCAGAACAATCTCCCATCTCAAGGTGCAGAACCTTAATCACATCTGCCAAGCCCCTCTGGCATGTAAGGTAGCATATGCACAGGGAAAGCACTAGGATGTGGACCACAGACGGCCACAGGCTCAGCGGGTCTTCTCTGCCTCACCCCTCCCCACCCTTCGCTCACAGCTCCCCAGCCACTTAGTATTTCTGCACAGTAAGGCAAGAGCATGTGTTATAAGTCCCATTGATGGATACAATGCTCAGGTCCCAAATGTGTAAAACAACATGCCCTGCCCTGTGTACCACCCCCACCCCCCAACCCTCCACCCAATGCCTCTCACTGGGATTAGGAATCTGCAGTTCAGTCTCACTTTCCAAGTGCAATGGAGGGGGTAACCAGAAGAGCCTGAAGCAGGGACTTGCCATAGAAAGAGGGAGAGGGAGAGGGAGACAGCAGGTTGGCGCAGACAAGAAGAGCAAAGGGCAAGCTTAAGAGAGCTGAGAGATAAACTCTAAATTCAGGAGAACTGGCTTGAGACTGGCCTCATCTTCTTTGCTGAGGAACAAATCATGACTGTGTCTATTTTTACTTAATCTTCATCATTCCCAGTGGTGAAAGAGCTGAATTGAGGAAGTAGTGGGTACATTTTTTTCCTTCTTAATCAAAGTGCAAAAACTTTCAAGAATCCAGCTTTTAGGAGAGTGTGCTGGGGTCAACGGGGGAACGCAAAGGAGTCAGAAGCCCCACCAAGGAACCCTTCCCTTTTCCCTCCTACATGGAGCTGGATGGTCAGGGTGGGGTCCCTGTGGGCGCATCAGCGGCATGGTGCCCAGAGCTGTGGGTTGTGACATCTCCAGGGTCGCTGTCTGGGCTCAGGGTTGGTTTTTTACATTATACTTTAAAACTCTTGCCCAGAGTCCTTCTTTCATAATGTGGCTCAGAACATTCCCACAAACCGTTAGAGTATTTTAGGCGACACATTTCCATAACTGTAATGCTCTTTAAAACCTCTTTTTTTTTTTTTTCCAGTTTTGCCTTTTTTGCAAAATAACTGTTTTCATACTGAATCAGAAGCTCTTTCTCTCAGCATTATTCCTGACCAGAACTGTTCTAGCATATGGCACCAAGAGAAAGCATTGCCAAGGGGTAAGAAAGACA
Organism: Dugong dugon; assembly: GCA_030035585.1. NCBI lineage: Eukaryota > Metazoa > Chordata > Mammalia > Sirenia > Dugongidae > Dugong > Dugong dugon. The sequence goes on from CM057478.1 coordinate 33,600,739, forward strand.
CATTTACTCAAGACAAGGAGTCCCTGGGTGGTGCAAATAGTTATGGCTCTCAGCTGTTAACCAAAAGGTTGGCGGTTCAGGTCCACTCAGAGGCATCTCAGAAGAAAGGCCTGGCAATCTACTTCCAAAAAATCAACCACTGAAAACCCTGTGGAGCACGGTTCTACTGACACACATAGGGTCACCATGAGTTGGAGTCGACCTGACGATAACTGGTCTGGCTTTCTGGGCTTACCCAAATATTTATATGCATGTTTGTATGTCAGGAGGAGGAAGAGAGCTCAAGGAGCAGCCTGATAAACAAAACAGAAATGAGGTGTCTTCCTGAGTTTGCTTTGTGGTAAGTACTGCACTTTAACAAGCCCCTTACCCTGAGGTTGGCCAGAAGCCTTTTGTTAAACATTAACAAAGGTAGGTGGTGACTTCAACCTGAGGTGCCCTTCAAAGCCACATCTGCAGTCTTGTATTTGTTCAGTACCGGGGACCGTAAGGGTGACACTGCACAGGGCCAACTGGCATGCTCATAAGAACATCTTCCACACTTGCTCACCTGAACCCTTTCATCAAGAACTTCTTAGTCCTCAAATAATGGCAAGGCTTGCCCCTTAGTTTCTCTGAAGTAGGTGCTGTGTTGATTTAAATCATACTGAGGTGTAAATGGCTGATAATGAGGCTTGGCAGAGAGAGAGGGAAACACTAGGGCACTTCTGCCTGAAGAAGGAGGGCACTGAAGAAAAGAAAGAAGGGCTCGGAAAGCTCAGAGTGAGCGAGAGACAGGGAAAGTGCACCTGCTCCCCATTCTGCCCGTTCTGTCCAGCCCTGTGTTCCTTTATTCCTGTGAACGTAGGTTCGTTTATTTCCTTCATAAACACCAATTGGGCCTCTATTGTGAGCCAGTCCCTGAGCTGGGGTTGCAAAGATAGAGACAAAGATATTGTCTGCATTCTCAAGGAGCTTTCAAGGTAGTCTTAGTCCACAACCTAATCTCTAAGACTAGTATAGAACTAATTAGCATTTATGAATGCACCGAACTCCTTGAACTACACTCTCATGTAATTTTCACATTAATCCCAGGAGGCAGGTATCGTATTTACCTCCATTTCACAGAATAAGAAGCAGAGGCTCAGAGAGGGGCAGAGACTTAGCCAAGTTCACATAGCCAGGAGGTGGTGGAATGAACTTTCGAACCTAGTACCATCCGACCTCAAAGCCTGGCTCTTAATGACTCAGTGGCTAGCCATAACCATACACCTACTGGAACTAAGATACTGGGCTTGAGGGCTAGGGACCATAGTCTTGGGGGACATCTAAGTCAACTGACATATCATAATCCATACAATGTTTTACATCCTACCTTGGTGAGTAGCGAGTGGGGTCTTAAAAGCTTGCGAACAGCCATCTAAGATACAACAATTGGTCTCTTCCCGTCCAAAGCATACTGAAGAAAACTAAAGACTCAGTGAAACAATTAGTCCAAAGGACTAATGGACCACATGAATCACAGGCTCCACAAGCCTGAGACCAAAAGAACTAGATAGTACCCAACTACCACTACCAATAGCTCTAAACAGGACTACAATAGTAGGTCCTGGACAGATTGGGAGAGAAATGTGAAACAAAATTCAAACTCATAAATAAAACCGGACTTACCAGTCTGATAGAGACTAGTGGAACCCCTGAGACTATTGCCCTTAGGCACCTTCAGACTTGGAACTGAAGTCATTCCCAGAGATCACGTTATAGCCATACAATAGAGAGGCCTATAGAATGAACAATAACACCAGTGAGGAATGTACACCTCAGAACAATCAACTATATGAGATCTAAAGGGCAGTATTTGCCCAAAAGAAAAGTTCAGAAGGAAGTTTGGGGCAGGAAAGCTGGGCGAATGGATACGGGAAACCCAGGGAGTAAGGAAGGAGCGTGTTGACACATTCAGGGGTTTGCAACCAATGTCGCGAAACAAGCAGTGTATAAATTGTTGACTGGGAAACTAATATGCTCTGTAAACTTTCACATAAACCACAATAAATTGTTTTTAAAAATGTAACAATAATTTCTTAGAAAGAAATAAAAAATACTGACCTCTTAGTATCAAATCCTCAATTTAACACCCTCCACCCATATCAAAGGAGCTCTGAGAAAAAAAAAACATATTTAACGTGAGTTGTTTTAAGAAGACAGGTTATATAATACATGAAAAACAAAAGGCTTCAAATATTGTACTATATAGTGAGCACTTCTAGTTTGAATAAATTGAAATTATCATTGAACATAAACTCAACACTAGAGTTGGGCAGTTAGCCTGAATGTGTGGCCAAGGTCCAAGTGGGGTCTACAGGAAGAAGGAGGCTCACCAACGTCGGCTAAGGATGCCTCAAATGCAGCAAGTCTGCACTTAAATGATGTAAAATGTAAAAAAGATGTGAAAATGGGTTGATACAATTACCCTGAAAAGAAGTCAGTTCTGAGGGCTATTTTCAGCTTGCCATGGTACCAGATTCCAACCACAAAGGCAGTAAGAAAACAAAAATAATGAAGTGATGGAGTGGCAAAAGCTGCCTTTGGGCAGTAGAAACTTGTATTTTAGGTAATTTCTTTAAAGAGCAGAACTAATTATGGGTCTTCTCACACGCTTCTCTTTCATGTCTAGTTCCTGTCCTCACCTTGCTCATTTCCTCTCTTTCGCTCTTTCCCTCCTTCCCTCCCTTTCCTCTAAGAAATCATTACGCTACTACACATAAAACCAAATTCTCTTTCTAGTGTCTCTTCTCTTTTTTAAAACTCCATTACACCTTGCTGGTTCATTCTGAAAAACTGTCATAATACTTCACTCTGATTCTACATTACATCACTTTTGAAACATAAACCCCTAAATAGAATACTGCTGAATCTGTGAGAGGGGTCCAGCCATTATATCAAAAGAACTATACGGTTATTGAATCTTACTCTTACGTGCAGAGAACTAACATTGGAAGTGGCATCCTACCTTAGGGGGTCAAGTGAGTTTGGTAAGATGACAACTGTTGTGACCCCCGGGACCACCTGCCTGTCACCCCAGTGTTTTCTTTCCCCACTTCCATATTTGCTCTCCATCTTTCATGCAACGTAGGACCAATCCACCTCAGAAACCCTCTTGTTTTAAGGCTCACTCAGACTTCCAACAATTCCCATCAAGGTGTGAAGACTATTTTGCAGCTCGCCACTCAAGTGTGATCTGTGCCCAGCAGCATCGGAGGCCCCGGGAGCTGGTTAGAAATGCAGAATCTGTCCCCACCCTAGACCCACTGAATCAGAACCTGCACTTCAATGAGACTCCCTGGGGATTCAGGTGCACATCACATGTGCACATACTGAAAAAACACAAAGAAAAATAAAAACAGCATCCATATTCTCACCACTTTTGCAATTATACAAAGAAGTGAAAAGTCGCCTTCCCACCTTTGGCCCAGACAAATCTGGACAGTTTATTGGTGGAGGAAGCATGTCGATCCTTTTGAGATTTTTTATTTCACACAAGAGCTTTCTGAGCTTTTGCAACTCACCTAGCATCTGCCTGTTTCCTGGGGTGGATACAAAGGATAAGACACCACACCTGCCCTCAGGTGCCACTGCCCAGGGAGGGCAGAGCACTCAACCTGAAACTGTAGGCTGACCACCCAGCCAGCCTCAATGAGAGGCTCACGCATGCTCACATGCACGCAGTGCGGTAGAAGCACTGGAGAGAGACGTTAAGTGTCAGGATGAAGTCAGAGAAGGGCAGCCCAGGTGAAACATGGGGAGACAGCAGGCAGCCCTAGAGATCCCAGGCACTGTGATCTTAGGCTTTCTCGGACCTCTGTGACCAGAGGCGTGGCTGTCTCTGGTAGAAGAGAGGACAAAACCCTGGGAGTGAATATTGGGAGTGAAGCAGCATTACCTCTTCCAAGAAGCCTTTGAGTGTCCAGCCCCCCAAGCCTAGATCAGGCCCCCATTCCTGAACCTTTTCCCCTCTAGACTAGTGGTTTTCAACCTCACTGCACTTTTATATATGGATACCTGGCCCGCCCCTCATCAATAAAATCAGACTCTCTGGGGGTGGGGCCCAGGCATCTGTATTCTATGGAAGCTCCCCCCAGGTGAGTCTAACATGCAGCCAGGGCTAAGAGCCTCTACATACACCTTGCTCACATCGCCTCCCATTTGTGCCTGCTCTGTTCTCTGTGGAGAAGAATTGTTCCATCCACCTCCATGCCCCTTCACCAGGCTGCCCCCCAGGCTTTCCTGGCCCCTCTGCCTGGGTCAAGTGCCTTCATTTAAGTTCCTACAGCAACCTGAAGCACCCTGCTCTTAACCATGTAACAGTGCCTTTCCATTATCTGCCTTCTCCTGGAGGCCTAGAACTGTTTCTTCCTGGCTGCTGTGTCCAACTGCCCAGCATACACTTAAGAACTCAAAAAATGTGTATACTTCAATTAAGTAGCCAAGTGGCATTATGAACACCTGGTACCAAAGCTTGCTCCTTCACAACCTTGCCTAGTGTCTATACCGCCCAGCCTGGTTCTTCAGCTCCTGTCTGCCCACAGTTGGTGCCACTGGGCCATCCTGCCTGTCTCTCCAGCCCAGGCCTCTGGAGTCTCAGCATTTGTGCCTGGGCTACTGGTAGGTTGACCTTGGGCTCTAATTGTGAGAACTGGGTTTTCTTCTACCTTGTTCCTGAACTTATTTCCCCACCCTGTGCCTCAATTAACAGTGACATGAGTTTCTTACTTGCTTATTGTTCCTAGATCTCCTTGCCTGGGACCCTGCTTTCTTCTTCTGAACTATCCCAAGGCCTCCCCACCCACATGTAGGTGCAGCTGTTTCCTGATGTTCTGGAACCCTACCTCCCGACAGCTGAGTGTCCTGCACTTACTAGCTGCCTGTACGAACATTCAAGCTTCCCCTGTCCCCAAATTCCTTGTAGCTTTGCTCCATCTGACTGTCAGAGCACCCTCTTGACTTCCCCCTGACTGGCTGGATTTTGGCCTGTGATGACGTTTCCTGCAGAGACCCTGGCTTGCTGGCCTGGACTTCCCCCCAGCTACTGCAGCTGCATCTGTATTCCCCTTCCCTCTACCCTCAAGCCGCATCTCATACTCAAGTTCAACAAACGTTTGTTTACTGATACAAAGATAGATGGATGGATACATGAATGAATGGATGATTAGAGGAAATGAAGATGAACAAATAAGAGGTATAAAGGGATAGGACTTGTCGTATGGTTGAACAGATGGACAGACGAGTAGATGATAGATGGATAAATTAATGGTTGGACAGATGGAGTGGTGAACAGATGGAATAATGGATAGATAGATGGATGGATGGATGGATACAGTAAGTCAGTTGAACCACTTCAATTCTAAAAGTCCAACACACCTTCAGCAAAGATTACTGGATCAACCCAAAGGGGCACCTAGAAAGTTTACCATGTGCCTACAACTGTGGTCTACAGAGAAGTATGAAAGATGGCCCCTAACCTCATGCCATGTACATGTAGCATATTTGGGCCCCATCTGCTATGGGAGCTGGATGGACAGGCCACAGCCATGCTGACCAGACCCCTGCTCAAATCCAATGCTGCCTTCACAGGTCAAGATCGCTGCTGGGAGAGTGCATGGTTTAATCTGGTAGCTGCTGTGACTACAGTAATGGACTTGGTGGTCAATGACCAGATTCACTGACAGAAAATGTATCTAGTTAAGGCTGAAAATTCATAACACTTTCACACTATGTTCTAATGTGTATGTGCCTGTCTCCCCACTAGACTGTGAGCTCCTCAAAATAAGAGCAGCTTTTTTTCTGGATTTTCTAACTTAATCTAGACTACTCTCTGCCTCAATACCCATTGCCACTGAGTCGATTCCAACTCATAGCGACCCTACACAGCAGAGTAGAACTGCCCCCAAAGGGTTTCCAATGAGTGGCTGGTGGATTCGAACTGCTGGTCTATTGGTTAGCAGCCTGAGCTCTTAACCACTGCGTCACCAGGTTCCATAAATATCTATTAATAATAAAATGGTGGAGACAAGAACACTCTCAAATATTCCATGTGCTCCTTTACACCTTGCTGTTAGGTGGTTGCACGTCGCTACAGCTGACCAATAACACCGGTGAGGAGGTGATGTGGGTCATTGCCAGGTGGAGGCAGTTGAAAGCCCATGAATGATTCTGCAGCCTCTTCTCCTCTGCCACATCAGCAGGAGGCAGTGTGTTCCACATAGGGGAGCAGAACCCCCACCTGCCAACACCAACCCACCCACCCTCGGGACACATACATCACCCCACCCTACTTGGAACAAGTAGCTTGAGCAATAAACTTCCTGTTGTGTGAAGCTTCTGAGATCTGTTTGTTACTATAGCATAGCTTTGCCTAAATTAATACTACTACTAATAATAATATCAACAATCATATTTGCTGACTCCTTACCATGTCCTAAATGCTTTCCATGGATTACCTTATGTTGTTGAGCAAATGAACCCATTAATCAATTGGCTTTTATTTATTTGGGATGGGTTAAATCTGTCTCTGGGTAAGGACAAAATTGTAAAGTAATTAAAATATGTCTTTGGTAGTCTTCTTTCCACCTCTCCCCAGGAGTATCTGCATATCAAAGGGGTTTATCTAAAGATCAGCTCTTCTCCATTCCTTGCCCCAAACTACCAAGCACCCCTATCCCCACCCCCAGGAGACAAGAGGGAATAAGTGGAGAGAGAGTGTGGCTCCATCTCCATAATGGCTGCCAAAGCATGGCCTTGTTTTCCAGCCCTGGGGGTGAATGGGGAGACATAAAATATAAGGCTTAAGACCCTGGGCTCCAGCATCAGCTAATTCTACCACTCACTGGACTAGATAACCTCTTGGGCCTCAGTTTCCTTCTTATCTGTAAAATGGGGATGATGTTCGTTGTACCTGAATTAGTTTCCTGTGGCTGCTGTAACAAATTAACACAAACTGGGTGGCTTAAAATAACAGAAATTTATTCTCTCACAGTTCTAGAGGCTAGACGTCTGAAATCAGTTAATCACTAGGCTGAAATCAAGGTATCAGCAGGGCTGTGCTTCCTCTGCAGGCTCCAAGGGAGAATCTGTTTCCTTGTCTCTTTCAGCTTCTGGTGGCTCCAGGTGTTCTTTGGCTTACGGCTACATCACTCCAGTCTGCCTCCACGGTCACACAGCCTTCTCCTCTTCTCTCCCTCTGCCTCCCTCCTATAAGACACTTGTGATTGCATTTAGGATCCACTTGGATAATCCAGGATAATCTGTTTTAGGATCCTTAATCACATCTGTGAAGTCCTAATTTTTGCCTAATTTTTGTAAGGTAACATTCAGGGTTCCGGGGGGATTAGGAGCTGGATATCTTTTGGGCGGCCGTTTTTCAGCCTCCCATGCTACACCATCAAGACAGATTAAATCATGCCTGGTACATAGCAAAACCAAAAAAAAAAAAAAAAAAAACTATCGCCACCGAGTCGATTCTAACTCACAGCAACCCTACAGGACAAAGTAGAACTGCCCCATATGGTTTCCAAGGCTGTGATCTTTACAGAAACAGATTGCCACATCTTTCTCCTGTGGAGAGGCCAATGGGATCAAACAACCGATCTTTCAGTTAATAGCTGAGTGCTTTAATGACTGCACACCAGACTCTCTAAAAACATTAGCTGCCTTAATAATAATTATTATTCGACACTGTACTGCAGATCCTTGCCAACATACAACAACAAAAGGAAATTGGTGGTGGTGGTGGTGGTTCTAGAAGTCCAAGAGGTGGAATCGTCTCTCTCACACATTTGGACTGGAGAACAGACACAGCCCTACTTGTATGCCTGAGGCACCCCAATTCCCTGCAGAGCCACGGACCCTGGGCTGCTCCACCAGAAGGGTCTTCAGTCAACACAAGGCACTGAGAAACCTCATTTGGAGGAACGGTAGTTTCAGCTTGGTGCACAGACAAAGTAGAAGGCAACCAATCGCCGAGATACTACTAAAAGTCAAGAGACTCTGAACAAGCGAATGCTAAGTAGAAGGAAGGCAACACACTTCCCAGCAAGCTGCTGGTGCCTGGAGACACATTATTTCGTGCCAAGAGATCTGGAGCATTCCCAGGACAAGGCACTTGAGTTGCAGATTAAAATGACATCTGGTTTCCACCCCATGTATGGCCAAAAAGAAAAAAATCATTTTGAGAGATTTAGGTGAGTAGAGAGAAAAGGATAAGGAAGACTTTCAGGCTGGGAAAATTGCACGCATTTTTCAATGTATCTTTGCTCATTTTAGGGCAACCGTGTTAACCCTTCAAAGGCAGGAAAAAATTAACTTCTTTTCGGATTCAAAAGAATCCAGTGATGCATGCAAGTTTTATATGGATTGGATGTTAACAATGATATTAAGACATGACTGTCATATTTCTTAGCCGTGATATGGCTTTGGGGTTATAAGGGAAAAAGCCGTTATTCATAGTAGACACTTGCTAAAGTATTTGGGTGTGGTGTAGGATCATGCCTGCAATTTACTTTCAAATGGATCAACAAATATATAAGCACAGATAGATAAAGCAAACAGGACAAAATGTTAACAGTTGTTGACTGCAGGTGGTGGATAAATATGAGTGTCCATAGTTCTGAACTTCTCTTTACGTTTGAAAAGTTTTCATACTAAAAAGTCATGGGGTGGAAAGAAAGGAAAGATGACTGGATGAATCAAAGAGTTCTGCTGATGATTTTTCCAGACTAAACAACTTGATGGAGGTTGAGGGGAGAGCTTCAGAGACCAGAGGCTCATGGACACAAAGATATAAAGCCTAGGCCTCTAGCAAGAGGGAATAAGGGAAAGGGGGAGAAAATCAGGGTTGAGCTGCTTTCTCAGCATTAGAACAGTACAAGAACCAAAGCCAAGACACCTTGGAGCAATGTGGAACTAGACTTGAGTTGGCGAGTTCAGACTTTCTGTGAATAGTCTCCATCTCTGGATGCAACAAGGAGGCCAATTTTGCAAGATGAATTTGCTACAAATATGAGACAAGTAGAGGAGTCCCCGACTTACAACTGGGTTCTGTTCCAATGACTCCACTGTTAAGTCAATTCTGACATAAGTCAAGTCAAATACCTCTTTTTTTTTCTTTTTATTATGCCCTCAGTCCCACCCTGGGCTAAACACTTTCACAAGCTGTCTCTCATTTAGTTTTCACAGTAACTCCAAAAGGGGAGAACTATTATCCCTGCTTTACAAATGAAGAAACTGAGGCACTAAGAGCTAAAGTGACTCTCCAAGGTCCTGGAGTCCTGGTAGGATGGGGACTAGGGGAAGGCTAGTGGACAGTCTGATCTGTCTTTAAAATTTTATTCATAGTTTGTTCATCAAGGATTTTTTTTTTTTTACTTCTAAAAATATTGCATTAAAATATTACTTACTGACCAATGAGCAACGATTAGTTTAAAACAAAGATGAGAATGTAAGGGGGCGGGGGAAACCAGCTTACTGGAACAGAACAACCAGAACAGAAATAATGAGAATGTTCACACATTATGAAGAATGTAACTAATGTCACTGAACAATTTTGTAGAAATTGTTGAATGGGAACCTGAACCGCTGTATAAACCTTCACCAAAAAGACAACAAAATGTAATTTTAAAAAATATATTACTTATCTTGATCAGTGAGGTTTTTGGATCTCTCTAAATTTTGCATCTGAGGCAAGTGCCTCACTCACCTCTCCCTGTTGTTATGTGCTATTGAGTCAATTCCAACTCATAGTGACCACAGGTGACAGAGCAGAACTGCCCCAAAAGGTTTTCTAAGCTGCAATCTTTTTTTCTTTTGCAGTTTAGATGAAGATTTACAGAGCAAATTAGTTTCTCATTAAACAATTAATATACACATTGTTTTGTGACCTTGGTTGCCAACCCCACGACATGTCAACACTCTACCCTTCTCGACCTTGGGTTCCCTGTTACCAACTTTACTGTCCCCTCCTTCTTGTCTTTGCCCCTGGGCTGGTGGGCCCATTTAGTCTCATTTTGTTTTATGGGGCTGTCTAATCTTGGGCTGAAGCATGAACCTCAGGAGTGACTTCAGTACTGAGTTAAAAGGGTGTCAGGGGCTATACTCTCAGGGTTTCGGACCAGTGAGCCTTTTTTTTTTTTTATTCCGAAATTTTTTTATTTTATTAACTAGCATAATTTTTTTTTTTCCTCATTAAACAATTAGTACACATATTGTTTTGTGACATTGGTTACCAACCCCATGTCAACATTCTCCCTTTCTCAACTTTGGGTTCCCTATTACCAGCTTTCCTGCCCCCTCCTGCATTCCAGTCCTTGCCTCTGGGCTGGTATGCCCCTTTAGTCTTGTTTTGTTTTATGGGCCTATCTAATCTTTGGCTGTAGGGTGAACTTCAAGAGTGACTTCATTACTGAGCTAAAAGGGTGTCGTAGGCCATACTCTTGGGGTTTCTCCAGTCTCTGACCAGTAAGTCTAGTCTTTTTTTTTTTTTTTGTGAGTTAGAATTTTGTTCTACATTTTTCACCAGCTCTGCCCGGGACCCTCTATTGTGATCCCTATCACAGCAGTTGGTGGTGGCAGCCGGGCACCATCTAGCTGTGCTGGACTCAGTCTGGTGGAGGCTGCAGTACTTGCGGTCCATCAGTCATTTGGAATAATCTTTTTCTTGTGTCTTTGGTTTTCTTCATTCTTCCTTGTTCCAGACAGGGTGAGATCTTAGATGGCCACTCACAAGCTTTTAAGACCCCAGACACTACTCACCAAAGTAGAATGTAGAACATTTTCTTTATGAACTATGTTATGCCAATTGAGCTAGATGTCCCCTGAGACCATGGGCCCCACAGCCCTCAGCCTAGTAATTCGGTCCCTAAGGGGGTTTGGATGTGTCTATGAAGTTTCCATGACCTTGGCTTGGTCGAGTTGTGATTTCCCCAGTCTTGTGTACTGTCTTACCCTTCACCAAAGTTACTGTTTATCTATTGTCCAGTTAGTATATTTCCCTCCCCACCTCTCCCCTCCCTAGTAACCATCAAAGACTGTTTCTATTTGTAAACCTTTTCATGAGTTTTTATAATAGTGGCCTCACACAGTATTTGTCTTTTTGTGATTGACTTATTTCACTCAGCATAATGCCCTCCAGATTCACCCATGTTGTGAGATGTTTTCAGATTCATCATTGTTCTTTATTGTTGCATAATACTCCATTTTGTGTATGTACCATAGTTTGTTTATCCATTCATCTGCTGATGGGCACTTAGGTTGTTTCCATCTTTTTGCTATTGTGAATAATGCTGCAATGAACATGGGCATACATATGTCTATTTGTGTGATGGCTCTTATTTCTCTAGGATTATATTCCTAGGAGTTAGACTGCTGGATCGTATGGTATTTCTATTTCTAGCTTTCTAAGGAAGCACTATATTGTTTTCCAAAATGACTGTACCATTTTACATTCCCACCAGCAATGCATAGGAGTTCCAATATCCCCGTAGCCTCTCCAACATTTGTTATTTTCTGTTTCTTTGATTCGTGCCAATAATGTTGGGGTGAAATGGTATCTAATTGTAGTTTTGACTTGCATTTCTCTAATAGCTAGTGATCAAGAGCATTTCCTCATGTGTCTGTTAGCCGCCTGAATGTCTTCTTTGGTGAAGTGTCTGTTCATATCCTTTGCCCATTTTTTAATTGGATTATTTGTCTTTTTGTTGTAGAGATGTTGGATTTTCCTACAGATTTTAGAGATTGGACCTTTGTGGGATTTGTCTTAGCCAAAAATTTTTTCCCAGTCTGTAGGCTCTCTTTTTACTCTTTTGGTGAAGTCTTTTGATGAGCATAAGTGTTTAATTTTTAGAAGATCCCATTTATCTAGCTTATCTTCTGGTGTTTGTGTTTTGTTAGTTATGGTTTGTATCTATTTATGCCATGTATTAGGTCCTCTAGCATTGACCCTATTTTTTCTTCTATGGTCTTTATAGTTTTTGGTTTTATATTTAGGTCTTTGATGCATTTTGATTTAGTTGTTCTGTGTGGTATGAGGTATGGGTCCTGTTTCCTTTTCTGGAGATGGACATCCAGTTTTACCAGCACCATTTGTTAAAAAGATTGTCTTTTCTCCCATTTAATGGACTTCAGGCCTTTGTCGAACATCAGGTGACCATAGGTGGGTGGATTTACATCTGGGCTCTCGATTCTATTCCATTGGCCAATGTGTCTTTTTTTGTACCAGTACCATGCTGTTTTGACTACTGTAGCTGAATAGTAGGTTCTGAGTTCAGGTAGTGGGAGACCTCCTACTTTATTCTTCTTCTTCAGTAGTGCTTTGCTTATCCAAGGCCTCTTTCCCTTCCATATAAAGTTACTGATTAATTTTTCCATCTCGTTAAAGAATGTTGTTGGTATTTGGACAGGGACTGCATTGTATCTATAGATTGCTTTAGGTAGAATTGATATTTTTACAATGTTGAGAATAGCTATCCATGAGCATAGTATGTTTTTCCATTTACGTAGGTCTCATTTCTTTTCTTGCAGTAGTATTTTGTAATTTTCTTTGTATAGGTCTTTTATGTCCTTGGTTAGATTTATTCCTAAGTATTTTATTTTTTAGGGGCTATTAAAAATGGTATTGATTTCCTGATTTCCTTTTATAGTTCTCTTTATTGGTGTATAGGAATCCAACTGATTTTTGTATGTTTATCTTGAATCCGGCTACTCTGCTGAATCTTTGTTAGTTCCAGTCATTTTCTTGTGGAGTCCTTTGGGTTCTCTATGTATAATATCATATCATCTGCAAACAAGGGTAGTTTTACTTCTTCCTTACCAGTTTGGATGCCCTTTATTTCTTTATCTTGTGTTAGTGCTCTTGCTAGGACTTCCAGCACAACGTTAAACAGGAGTGGTGATAAAGGGCATCCTTGTCTTGTTCCTGTTCTCACGGGGAATGTTTTCAGCCTCTCTCTGTTAAGAATGATGTTGTCTGCTGGTTTTGTATAGATGCCCCTCCTCTTTTTTAATTTTCATTATCACTGTCTTTTATTATCGGTATCTTTATAAATCTGATCTTTGAACACCTGTGAGTGAACATCTGAGAATAACCCACTGCCATCGAGTCGATTTCGACTTACAGAGATCCTAAACAACAGAGCTGAACTGCCCCATAGCATTTCCAAACAGCGGCTGGTGGATTCAAACTGCCAACCTTTTGGTTAGCAGCCAAGCTCTTAACCACTGCACCACCGGGGCTCTGAGAATAACATCAGCAAATTACATGCTGCAACACTGTATGTAATACATATTACTAACAATAAGATATACCAAAAACCAGATGATCATAAGTGTGGTTCATTGTAACTTGAATATGTCGTTAAGTCGGGGCCTACCGGTACCTAATTTGGGGTTGGCTGGGACACTTGGACCATGTCAGAGTGAAGCCCATATGTCTTATGGACTAGGGACAAGGACAGGGACAGGGCTGCTGGTGGAAGATTGCCATGTTGTGACTCCCACCACTCTCCTCTCTGGCCCTTTTTCCCTCAGAATTTCAGAAAGACACAATCTAGATCCTCCTAGAGTTCCCATAAAGTCCAACTACACACCAATTCACTTGCCTTCTCTCTGTTCCTCAAACTTGCCAGGCTCCCTTCCACCACAGGACCTTTGTACATTCTCTCTGCATGGACTAACTTCCCCACAACTGTTTACCTACCTAACTTCTACTCTTCTGACCTCAACTTCCTCAACAATACCTCTCTATCCTCTCCCCCAGCACAGGTCTCATTGCAACATATACCTTTCCTTATACTTATTTGGGAGCCCTGGTGGCACAGTGGTTAAGAGCTCAGCTGCTCTTATGGATTGAACTGTGTCCCCCAAAAATGTGTGTAAACTTGGTTAGGCCATGATTCCCAGTACTGTGTGGCTGTCCTCCATTTTGTGATTGATGTAATTTTCCTGTGTTGTAAATCCTAATCTCTGCCTGTGGTTAATGAGGCAAGATTAGATTATGTTAAAGAGGATTAGGGTGGGATGTAACACCCTTACTCAGGTCACATCCCTGATCCAATGTAAAGGGAGTTTCCCTAGGTATGTCCTGCATCACCTTTTATCTTACAGAGATAAAAGGAAAGTGACATAGGCATAAAGTGGGGGACCTCATATCACCAAGAAAGTAGTGCCAGGAGAAAAGCACATCCTTTGGACCCAGGGTCCCTGCGCTGAGAAACTCCTAGTCCAGGGGAAGACTGACGACAAAGACCTTCCTCCAGAGCCGACAGAGAAAGCCCTCCCTTGATGCTGGCACCCTGATTTTGGACTTCCAGCCTACTAGACTGTGAGAGAATAAACTTCTGTTTGTTGAAGCCATCCACTTGTGATATTTGTTATAGTAGCACTAGATGACTAAAACAGCTAGTAACCAAAAGGTCAGTAGTTTGAATCCACCAGCTGCTCCTTGGAAACCCTATGGGGTAGTTCTACTCTGTCCTGTACGGTTGCTATGAGTCAGAATTGACTAGACGACGAGTTTTGATTTTTTGGTTTTATACTTATTTGTGTTATTATTATTTTATTTTTTTTTATTGTACTTCAGGTGAAGGCTTACAGAACAAATAGTTTCTCATGAAACAGAAGTACACATGTTGTTTCATAACACTGGTTAACAACCCCACAACATATCAACCCTCTAACTTCTCAACCTCTTTTTTTGTTTGGTGAAAATACACATAGCCAAAGATACACCATTTCAAAAATTTCTACATGCACAATTCAGTGACATTGACTACACTCTCCCAATTGTGCTGTTATTCTCACTTAAGATGAAGGCTTACAGAACATAATAGTTTCTCATTTAACAGTTACTACAAATAGTGCCCTATGACAATGGTTAACAATCTCACAACACGTCAACAATATCCTTACTCAACCTTGGGTTCCCTATCACCAGCTTCCTTGTCCCCTTCTGCTTTCTGGCCCTTGTCACTGGACTCCTGTACCTCGTTAGTCTCATTTGGTTTTATGGGGCTGTCCAGTCCCAGGCTGAACGGTGAACCTCAGATGTAACTTCACCACTGAGCTAAAAGGGTGTCTGGGCACCATACACTCAGGGTTTCTCCAGTCTCCTTTAGGCCAGTAAATCTGGTCTTTTTTTTTTTTTTTTTTTTTTTTGTGAGTTAGAATTATGCTCTACATCCTTCTCCAGCTCTATCCAGAACCCTCTCTGTTGTGATCCTGGTCAGAGCAGTCAGTGGTGGTAGCCAGGCACCATCTAGCTGTACTGGACTCAGTCCAGTGGAGGCCTTGGTAGCTGTGGACAATTAGTCCTTTGGACTAATCTTTTCCTTGTATCCTGTTCTCTTCATTCTCCCTTGCTCCCGAAGGGATGAGACCAGTGGAGTATCTAAGATGGCCGCTCACAGGCTTTTAAGACCCCAGACACTACTCACCAAGGTAGGATGTAGAGCATTGTCTTTATAAGCTGTGTCATGCCAATTGAGCTAGATGTTCCCTGAGACCATAGTCCCCACAGCCCTCCGCCTAGCAATTCAGTCCCTCAGGGAGTTTGGCTGTGTCTGTGGGGCTTCCATAACCTTTCCTAGTACAAGTTGTGCTAGTTTCTCCTGTATTGTGTACTGTCTCACCCTTCACCCAAGATACCACTTATCTATTGTCTATTTAGTATTCCCCCCCCCCCACCCCTCCCATCCCTGGTAACCAACAAAGATTGTTACATTTTGTGTGTGAACTTTCTCATGGGTTTTTACAATAGAGGTCTCATACAATATTTGTCCTTTTGTGATTGACTTGTTTTACTCAGCATAATGTCCTCCAGTTTCATCCATGTTATGAGACGGTTCACAGATTCACTGCTGTTCTTTCTCGTTGCATAGTACTCCATTGTGTGTATGTACCATAGTTTGTTTATCCATTCATCTGTTGATGGACATCTAGGTTGTTTCCATCGTTTTGCTATTGTGAACAATGCTGCCATGAACATAGGTGTGCATATGTCTATTCGAGTGACGACCCTTATTTCTCTAGGATATATTCCTAGGAGTGGGATTGCTGGATCGAATGGTATGTCTATTTCTAGCTTTCTGAGGAAGCGCCATATCATTTTCCAAAATGGTTGTATCATTTTGCATTCCCACCGGCAGTGCATAAGTGTTCCGATCTCCCCGCAGTCCCTCCAACATTTGTTATTTCCAGTGTTTTTGATTCGTGCCAGTAATGCAGGGGTGAGATGGTATCTCATTGTGGTTTTAATTTGCATTTCTCTAATGGCTAGTGAATGCGAGCATTTCCTCATGTGTCTGTTGGCCATCTGAATGTCTTCTTTGGTGAAGTGTCTGTTCATTTCCTTTGCCCATTTTTTTAATAGGATTATTTGTCTTTTTGTTGCAGAGGTGTTGATTTTCTTGTGGATTATGGAGATTAGACCTTTGTCTGACTTGTACTGTCCAAAAATTTTTTCCCAGTCTGTAGGTTCTCTTTTTATTCTTTTGGTGAAGTCTTTTGAAGAGCATAGGTGTTGGATTTTTAGAAGATCCCAGTTATCTAGCTTATCTGTAGGGTTTTGTGCATTGATGGTTATGGTTTGTATCCTGTTAATGCCATGTATTAAGGCCTGAAGTATTGGTCCTATTTCTTCTTCTACGAACTTCATAGTTTTAGGCTTTATATTCAGGTCTTTGATCCATTTTGAAGTAGTTTTTGTATATGGTGTAAGGTATGGGTCCTGTTTCATTTTTTTGCAGATGGATATCCAGTTTTGCCAGCACCATTTGTTAAAAAGACTGTCTTTCCCCCATTTGATGGACTTTGGGCCCTTGTCGAAGATCAGGTGACCGTAGGTGGATGGATTTACATCTGGGTTCTCAATTCTGTTCCATTGGTCAATGTATCTGTTGCTGTACCAGTACCAGGCTGTTTTGACTACTGTAGCTGTATAGTAGGTTCTGAAGTCAGGTCGTGTGAGTCCTCCAACTTTATTCTTCTTCTTCAGTAGTGCCTTACTTATTTGGGGCTTCTTCCCTTTTCATATAAAGTTAATGATCAGTTTTTCCATCTCTTTGAAGAATGTTGTTGGTATTTGGATTGGGATTGCGTTGTATTTGTAAATTGCTTTGGGTAGAACTGTCATTTTCACAATGTTGAGTTATTTGTGTTATTGATACATGTCTTCCTCTTCCACTAGAATGTAAGCTCCATGGTAGCTGGGATGATGTATTTTTTCCCAATGCCTTGTGTGTAGACAGAATAACGGCCCCCCAAAGATGTCCATGTCTAATCCCCAGAGTCTGTGATTATGTGACCTAGCATGGCAAAAGGGATCTTATCGATTGATTAAGCTGAGGACCTGGAGATGAAATTACTCTAGATTATCTGCCTCATAGGGTTTCCAAGGCTGTAATCTTTATGGAAGCAGACTGCCACGTCTTTCTCCTGCAGAGTGGCTGGTGGGTTTGAACCACCAACCTTTTCAGTTAGCAGTCGAGCGCTTAACCACTGTGCCACCAGGGCCCCTTTGGATTATCTGGGTGGGCCCTAATTATAATCACAACGGCACTTAGAAGAGGGAAGCAGGACAGTCAGAGTGAGGTAAAGAGATACAATGAAGGAAGCAGAGATCAGAGGGAGAGATTTGGAGATACTTTGAAAATGGAAGAAAGGGCCACGAGCCAAGGAATGAGGGTGGCCCCTAGAAGGTGGAAAAGGTAAGGCAAATGATTCCCCCCCAAGTCTCCAGAAGTAATTCAGCCCTGCCAACACCTTGATCTTTGCCCCATAAGACCTATTTCAGACTTCTGACCTCCAGAACCGTGAAATATAAATTTGTGTTAAGCCACCAAATTTGTGGTAATTTGTTACAGTAGCAATAAAAAAATAAAATAAAATAAAAAAAAACTTGGTATCACCTTGCCACTGTAACCCAAGCACCTAGCACAGTGCCTGGCACAGAGCAGGCACTTCAAAGATAAACAAATAAAGACAACCAACCTATGGAAGGAATAAACAAGGAACAGGACTGAGGTGTCAAAAGTACTCTGGTGTAATGGAAAAAGTGCTCAACTGGGAGTCACACTGCCACAACTAGAATTCCAAGTCCCCTCCTTGTTAGCTTAGTGGCCTTGGCCACAACACTGTACCCCTCCAAGCCTCAGTATCCTTCACTGTAAAACGTGTGCCTCCCAATGTGTCAAGGATCGAATTCACGATGTGTTTGTGGAATTGTCAGGCAAACTCCAGAGCATTTTACAGCTGCAACCCAAGAGAATGGCAATGAGGGTAGGGGTGGGCAGGGGTCTGCCCTAAGCTCAGACTCTGTGTTCAGTGGATGGAGAGAATAAAGCCCACGTCAACCAAGGAGTTAAGTTTAACGCGTGTAAATGGTGTGTGTGGCGGGTGGCTTTGAGCTTCTGCGATTTGGAGTCCCAAATGCAGGTGCTCTGAGCACCAAGACACCCTATGCCCTAGAGACTCTATGCTGACTTGTGTATTTTAATCCAGGAGACCTGGATTTCCAGAGGAAAGAAGCCATGAGGCTCAAAGAATCACAGTCTTTTAGGCTGAAGTGGACACTGAGTCCAGGCCCCCCTCTACACACCCTCCACTTCATATAATTAGTCTAAGCCAATCATGCAATCCAACCCCTCAAGAGTGACTGGCTCAGGAACAGGCATGTGACCCAGTGCTGGCCAATGAAATATAGACAAAGCCTGCCAAAGGGCTTCTGGGAAAAGTCTCCTGGCTTCTAAGAGAGAGAACTGAAAGAGGTGGTCCCTCTTCTTCCTCTATATGCTGTCACCTGAATGTGATGCCTAGAACCACTGCCGCCATCTTGTGACCAACCTAAGGACAAAGCCAGTGTCAAGGTTGGCAAAGCAGAGAGACAGAAAGACCCTGAGCCCTTGAGGATATCTCTGAGCTGTGAAACCAACCAACCCTGAAGACTGCTCAGAACTTCCTGTTATGTGCAATCATAAATGCCCTTACTTTGTAAGTCTGTTTGATTCTATTTCTTTTACTGATATAACATCCGGAAGTTGAACCACTGCTAACCCATACAATGCCTTGGCCTGATGGAGGAAAAGTGTCCCTTCCTCCAACAGGACACAGTGCTGCACCAGGGCACCCAGCTTGGGGAGCAGAATGCAGCTGACTTCCAACCTAACTTGCCCCCAACATCAGGAGTCCCAATATAACAAATATCCCACACAATTGTTAAACAGAGAACACCTGGTGAAACCCCCATGTGCCACAGCCAGGCTGGTCCCTTTGCAGAGAAAGGGGGCTCACTCTCTCCACTTCTGGATGAGCCTGGCCTTTAAGAAGTTCAGGGGCAGTAACACAAGGTGGCCCCTACATTCCAACATCAATCAGCCCTTCACACATACTTTCTGATGGACAATTCACATTTCTTGATTCTTATTCAAAGTGATATTTAAACGTAACTTCCCCATCCTATCCAACCAGAGTGACCCCTAAGCACCCCTAGATGGAAATCCTGGAGACAGCTCTGCCAAGAGCCAACTATCTGGCTGTGGCCCGAGCACCTCTGGCCTTGCTCCCTTTTCTGTCTGCCCTTGCCCCTAGCCCAGGACACCGGAAGGAAAGCCAAGGCAATAGCTCACAGTTTCTTAGAGACTCACCTGCTCTTGGCTCAGCTAAGGACCCAAAAGTGGGCAGAGACAAGTTTCCCACAAAACGTCCTCAGGAACACAGATGTTTCCAAAGTGGATGCAAATGTCTGTCCTATTGACCTCCCACAGGGCAGCTCAGTCTCAAAGACTTGGGAAGTAAGGGAGTAGGGGTGGGGCCTAGGGGATGTGGGACAGGATGCAGCTCAAGAGCCAGGAGAGTATTTTGGTCTTGACCCCTGGGGTTCCTTGCAAGAGGTGGCCAAACACTCGACTTCTGTTTCTCATCTGTATGGGAGCTCACATCAGAGTCCTTTCCTCTCTTGGGGTGAATTCCACTGCTAGAGCACGCTGGGCTATGGAGGGCTCTGCTGAGGCTTCCAGAAAACCTAGATGTAGACTGATCAGCAGTGACAGCCAGGAAAACCTAACTACCTTGGCCAGCACACTCGCCAGCCACCTTCTCCAGCCACAAACATTTGCTTGACCTTCTCCCAGCCTGAGGAGCCAGGACACCTGATGAGGCAGCTCCATGTGCTGGGCAAGGATAGTAGTTTGCAGTGAGTTGGATCCTAGCTGAAGGGTCAGCTCTGCCTGACCCCAAATGTGTAACCATAAAACAATGTGTGCAAAGCACTTGGCACACTCCCTGGCATGCAGCAAGCACCAGTGAATGTGAACTGACAGCACTTTTTAGTTTGCAAAGCACCTTCAAGGCAGGTGTCTCCTAGCCTGGATGCTCTAGCTGCAAAAGCAGAGGAAGCCCATCCTGAAGTAGGCATACAGATAACTCCTCGCACCTTTCCCTTGCCCCTGCTTCCCGCTGCCCCTGAAATCATTGAGTCCCCAGCACAGCTCCTTGGAAAAGTTGGTAGTGGGCCCCCCGTTGAATTTCAAAGTTGATACTAAACTCACTGGATGACAAGTTACTTCCCTTTCTGTTCCTAGTTTCCTCATTTGAAAAGTTAAAAGCTTCATCATCTCCAGGATCCCTTTTCCTCCAACACACAGACATAGCGAAGGGGGGGCAAAAGAGGGCATTCGCCCCCAGGTGCAAGTTCAAGGGGGCGTCAGATGAGGGCAGCCGGTGAATTACCACCACTACGACCCTCAACAAGGCCTGGGTGCTCATTACCCTCTCTACACCTCTGCTCCAACATGCTGAGATTTTCTTCTAGAATTGATTGTTAATGTCTTCATTATGTTTTTAGCACTTACTGTGTGCACTCCCCTGTACCAGACACGGGCTAGGTACTTTCAGTATGTTGTTTCCACTCCTCGAGGTAACCTTGGGAGTAAGTCATTATTACCCCCTTTGTATGGATGAGGAAACTGAGGCTCAGAGAGTGGAAGGGACTGCCACAAGGTGACACAGTGAGTGACAGACACAGGATTTGAACCCATGTCAGCCAGGTGCCTTTAACATGAAAGCGCCTTGAGTTCAATCCCTCCGTGGTCAGGATAAACCAGTTGCCAGAGTCAATTTCAACTCATGGTGACTCCATATGTGTTAGAGTAGAACTGTGCTCCCTAGGGTTTTCAATGGCTGATTTTTTGGACGTAGATTGCCAGGCCTTTCTTCCAAGGTGCCTCTGGTGGACTCAAACCTCCAACCTTTCAGTTAGCATCTGACCACATTAGCCATTTGCACCACCCAAGGGCTCTGGAAAGCCCATAGTGTCATTTTATTTATCAAAATCTTTATTTACATATCACAGGCAAGTTGTTAAAAAACTACTTGGAACTTAGGACTCAGTACATAGATAAAGAACTCACTTACCTGCAGGTCAAGAGCTGGATTCTAATACTGGCTTTGCTAATAATTCCCTGAAAGGCTTAGAACCAATGTTTCTGCCTCTCCAGCCTCACTAGACACAAGCTTTTTATATTCTACAGAGAAACCTGAGGGCACTTCCCCACCCCCCAGAAGTGTGCAAGGCCAGGGGTGAGTTGGAGTCACTTTGCACCAGAAGATTGTGTGCATATCTTCCTAACTCCACATCAGTGACATCACACTGGTAGCTTAAAATCAGCCATGGCAGGAGTATTTACACCATGGAAATTGGCAGACACTCTAAGCAAAGCTCTTCCACCCTCCGGCCCCACCCTCCGGCCCCCGAGAGCCAGTTGTTAAATTTTCACCAGCATATCACTTCAAAAGGCCGACATTTCTTTGAAGTAGCTTATCTTTACAATCCATATGTATTATGCAATTACATCACAAAACAGTTTTTATAATAATAAAAAAATTTTAATCACCAGTTATATTACTTTATCTTCCCTCCGAATCTTTTATTAAAATGGATGCTCCAAGAAGGCTGACATGTTTATTCTATGGCTGGATACATCTGCCTACCCCTGGATTTTCCAGCTGAAAAAACAGAATTGCATGATTTCTAGGTTTCCTTCCAGATCTAAGATTTCAAAGGGTTTTGTCTGCTCTCTTTAATTAGCACCAATGAGAGTACGACTTCCTTGTACTGGTTCCTGCTCATGTGGGCAAGAAACTGTGGCTTACACAGGTGCCAGCACGTTGACTGTCAGATGTCTTAACCATGTGGTTAGAGTCTGGGGAAGATGAGGCCAAGGAGAGGTTTGGTTCTTCTAGTGCAGTGGTTTCTCCAAGTGTCTTCTAGCCACCTGCATCCCAATCACCTGTTGTGCTTATTATTAAAGTGCAGATTCCCAGGCCCTGTCCCTGACATGGAATTGGAACTACTGGGGATAAGGCTCAGGAATAAGCATCTTACCAAGATTTCCAGTTGCAGTGGATCATTCCACAACCCCAACTGTCCGGCCAGTGGATGGGGCTGGTCTGAAAGTACCAGGAGAAAAGTATGGGGACGTTCAGTGCTGTCCATCTCAACTAATGGTTAAAAGTGCCAGCTCTTGAGTCAGACAGCCCTGGGGGTCAAATCTCCACTCACCTACTCACCGTGTAGGCATGGCCAAGGACCTCCACCTCTTTGAGCCTCGGTCTCCTTGGCTGTGAAATGGGGATGATGATGTTCACAGAGTTGTCGCAAGAATTAGATGTCCCCTGGGATGGAAATTCCTTGGCACACCTGAGCCCTAGAAACACGGAGTCACTCTTGGGGAACGCCCCACCCACCTTGCACTGACCTGGCTCTCTCACTTTTCACCAGCGTTTCCTCATTTGAGCCTTACGCCAACATGAACCACTAGTTAGGGCAGGTATTTTTATCCCCAGTTGACAGAGGTGGAAACCAAGACCTGAAGTCTTTCAAGCCTGGACCAATTGATGGCAGGGATAGAGTCAAATTCCCTTCCCTGGTCATCAGCATCACCCTGGACAAAGGACACTCTGCCGAGCACCTCCTATGCTCTCCCAGCACACAATGAGTTAACCCCAGCCCACAGGATCAAGAGGTGAATATCAACTACCTGTGCCATAGAGCCCAGGCTGAGAGTACCAGGTGGGCCCATGGTAACCCAGGCCACATGGACTCTTCTCATCCCACCCAGCTGCCTCTCACTTAAACCAAAATGTAGTGAGAGGCACTTTCCATCACCCTCTTAAATGGGCCTTTCCAAGCAAGTTGCATATTCCCTCCCTCCAAAACCAGAAAACCCTAGTGGCACAGTGGTTAAGAGTTCAGTTCCTAACCAAAAGGTTGGTAGTTCAAGCCCACCAGCTGCTCCTTGGAAACCCTATGAGGCAGTTCTACCCTGCCCTTATAGGGTTGCTATGAATCAGAATCAACAGTGAGCTTGGTGAAAGTTTATTAACGTTAATAACCATAGATCACTTGTACTGAGTGACTTCCTATGTTCCAGGCACTGTGCTTTTTATCTTTAATAATAACATCCCTAGGAGATAGGAACTATTATTGTCCCCCCTATAGAGATGAGAATCCTCATCTCAGGGTGTTTAAGCCATGCGCCTGAGGCTACCCAGAAAGTAAGTGGCTGAGCCAGGCATGGAAGCCAGACCAAGCCCTCAGCCATTACCCTATAGATGGTTTGCCTCCTAGGTTCTGGTGGTCTCAGTCAATAAACTGACTAAAATAAATATCAAGCAACTATTTCACAATGGAAATTACAGGGGAAGTAGCATCTTCTAAGACTGAGGACCCACTGTGGCTAAGCGCTTTACGTGGAGTTCAGTGCTGTCAGTGACTAGGGCTGCGACTGAGATCCTTCCCAAGAATTAAGACCTCCAGGTATCTTGTCTATCTCTGCACCACAGTGAGCTCTGTGCAAACCTTCTTCCTCTCTGGAGTCTACAGAGGAAGGAACTGAATGCAAACAGAGTGAGTGACTTGCCGAGGGTTGCACAGCTAGTCAGTGTCAGCATCTGGCTTGGAACCAGGCTCTTTCCATGCGGTCGTACCACCCAGCAGGAACCATCCAACCAGATTCTTGCTACAGGAGCAGCAGCCTCACCAAGGGGAACCCAATCTCCCCAGTCAAGTTTTATTCCAAAGTCACCTGTCCTCAAACATGTGAGCAGCCAGGAGTTGCTTCAAATTTTTTAATATTCTAAGTTATTATTTTGTATCCTTCAAAATCGGCAGAACATCTGTGTAGACTTAATCTGTTACAAAGGAAAAAAAAATTCCACCAAAAGGCAGAAAATGTGCCCTTTTGGTGGTTCTGTGTCAGATTTGGCATCAAGGCCCAGGGCTGAGAGATCTGAGTCTGGGTTTGGGGTGAGTTTGGTTCTGGTTGCCCTGAGGGCAGGTCAGCCTCACCTGAACCATGGCTGCTCTGGCTTCTAAAAGTGGGGTCATTCCTACCATAGACACTGAGCGGAACCTCACAATGCTTTGCTTTGGTTCGGTCCTTGGTTGTAGCCTTAAGTCTCTGTAAGATGGTCAAACAGTGCTTAAAATGGGCACTGCCAAGGGCAGAGATCTGTTCTTTCATACTTGTCTGGGACCTAATCTTAACATCCGGAAAGTATTTGTGTCGGCGCTTCTGGAGGCAAAAATCTGGCAGAGCCACTTGCCAGGGAACATCTCCAACTGAAATTGCCCCAAATCCCTAGAGTTTTCGTACAAGCCAGGTATTGTCAAGTGCTGAGAAATGGCCACATCTACCATAAACAACTTGGTAATCCACATCAAGAGACCTGAAATGTTCACAAGCCTCCACTTATTAAGTATTCTTTCAACAGGTATTTATTGAGCACCTAGTGCGTGTCAGGCACATGCAAGAAGCTGGAGATGAGCCAATGGACAAGTCATAGTCCCTGTCCTCGTGGTACTTACAGCCTAGTGGGAGGGCTGCTGACTCTATTCAAGGTCAGGTAGTGATAACTGCCCAAAAGAACATAAAAGCAGGGCAACAGCAGAGAAAGCAAGGGCAGGCCTCTCTGAGGACGTGGCATTTGAGCAGACCTCTGAACCAAGTAAAGCAGAAGCTGCATGAATGACTGGAAGAAGAGTATTCTAGGAGACGGGAACAGCAGCACAAAGGCCCTGAGGTAGGACCATTTTAACGTGTTTGAGAATGCAAGGAGGCCGGTGTGGCTTGAACAGAGTGAGTGGAAGGGCTCTGGAGGGGGATGAGGCTGGAGGAATGACCAGGGGCTAGATTATATGTGGCCAACCAGTACTGCCACTCCTAGGAACTTATCCTAAAAAAATAAACATGCCCTGTAAACAACTGCCTCCTTTGCCGTGAGACCAGAATAACCGGATGGTGCCCAGCTACAATTACTGAACATTTTGATCAAAGATTCTATGGAAAAATCCTGATCAAAAGGAGGAAAACACAGAACAGAATTTCAAATTCTCATGGAATTCAGACTTCCTGGAGCCATCGAGGCTGCTGGATAAACCCCTGAAACTACTGCCCTGAGATAATCTTTAAACCTTAAACCTAAAATATCCCCTGAAGTCTTCATGAAACCAAACAACAGTTTAGCTTTAACTAGTAAAAAATGTCTGCCTTGAGCATTATGCTCTTTTAAGAACTATCTACGTGGGATCAAACTGACAACAGCAACTCGAAAGATTGATAGGAACCTTAGGGGACACTGAATTTATGTTACTCGGGGAGGAACAACTCAGAAAAGGAGGGTGAGAGTGGTTGTACAACTCGAAGAATGTAATCAGTGTCACTGAATTGTAGAAACTTCTGAATTAGTGTGTATTTTGCTATAAAATAAATAAAACTAAAAAATAAACAATCAAAACTCCACACACAAAGGCATTTGCAGCATTACCCACAAGAATCAAAAAATTATAAACAGTCGAAGTGGCCGCCCACATGGGCATTGTTTACTAGGTGATAGCACACTAACTTCATGGGTGCTACACATGCTCTCCAAAAGACCACTGTGAAGATTTCACAGCCACACTAAATATGTTCATAATATAATAAGTAAAACAACGCACAGTTCAAAATGGTGATCTTGTACCAGAGTAAAAATTGATAGCTCTTGGGTTAGGGTTGGGGGAATGTGGGAAAACAATTACTTTCTTCGTTTCTCAAATTTTATTTAACGTGGTCGCTGTATTATTTTTATAATTAAAAAAAATTAAGGGGGAAAATGTATTCAAACCAAACCAATGGCTGAATGAGGGGAGGCAACGAAAAGGTTGGTTTCCCTTCCTCATGATACCACCCTCCCCAGTGTTTCGGGTTTTCTCACCACCACCTTCTGGAACCCAGCCAGCCAGGGAACAAAATGTCCCAGGCAAGGAGCTCCCCACTCCCCAGCTAGCCCCAGAAGTGGTCACATGGATTCCCAAGAATGGGAGAACTTTGCCCCCAAATAGCCTTCTTGCCCAAAGCATAGCTAGACTTCTAGAACAGGCATGAAAAGTGGGCTCATATTGACAGAGCACTGGAAAAACACTTCACCCCCAAATATCTGCCTGGCCTCTGCCTGAGATTCCACCATTTGAGTCCCCTTTGAGTCCCCAGGCGCTTCCTCTTAGTCCATAATGAGATGGGTAACCCACCTTCTCTCTAGTGCCCCATATTCAATCCAATGTAAGCCAGAGGGGCTCAAATTCCTTACTATCTCTCCAGCCTAAGGTCAGCACTCACAGCCTCTGACCTTGACAGCCTCCCAGCTGCTTTCCTACCATCCCCAGGCTGTAGCCAGAAGGTAGGTCAGAGCCTGCCACAGACCTGTGAACACCTCTGGAGGCTGCTCGCTGCCCTCAGCACAGAGCCCAGGCCCTGCAGTGATTCACAGGGAGTCTCTCGGCCTCACCTGCCACCTCTCTCCACCCCACAGGCACTGAGGTGGACCCAGCCAGCCGCTGTTTGAGAGATGCTAGGCTCCTTCTTGCTCTGTGCCTCTCTGCTCCTTCTGCTCCCAGGCACACAGTGTCCTGCTCTGTGCAGAATTCAGACATTACCTCCTCACCCCATCCCAGTGTGGATCAGGGGCCTGCCTGGGTCCTCCCGCCCACTGCGGCACCCATCACAGCATGCTGGAGGGCGCGAGACCCTTTCTGTAACCCCTTCCCACTCGTACTCTCAGAGCACTAGCACTGAGGTACTACTGCTTAACGAGCCCATGCCACCATGAGCTCTAGAAAGGAAGTACAGGGCAGGGGGGAGTAGGGATGGGGGGCTCATGCATACTTGGACATAGGCAGAGTGGCCCAAAAGAAGATGGGGGTGCCTGGGTGGGCTAGCACAAATACGCATGACCTTCAATGGAAACAACTCCTCATTTAAGATATTCTTCTATAACTTCAGCTGCTCTCCCCTAATAACTTACATTTTGTCCAGCCTGCTCAGTGGATACTGACACCGTGACTTTCATTTTCAAACCCACCCAAAATGGGCCCATGGACAGAAACCAGTCCTCAAAGAGGTGAGGGATTCTAGTTCATTAATCTTCAAAGTTAAAAATAAAGGCACAGAGAACCATTCCAGCTGAGTTCCGGAGTCTTAACGGTTTCATATTTTTACCTCCCTCTAGGTTTCCAGCTGGTCTCGACTCAACACGCAACGAGTCCAATTAAATGAACAGAAACTGGCTTGGAAAGGGCGTGGCGAGGTATTTTGGTTGAAGCCCATCTGTGAGCCATGGGGCTGGGGAATCGGGAGGGGACAGTGGGGCCGGCCTGCCCACTTGGAGTGTGGTTTCTGCATCTGCTAAGGCCATGGGAATGGGATGAGTCTTTATGTTGCAGAGGATGAAAATGTGGAAGTAGACAGCCTGAATTAGGCCTACAGAGGATAAAGACAGAGGAGACTACTCCTCAGACGTCCACATGGAGGGTCCAGGTTTCTGATTAGAGTCCTCACTCGCTGTGTGGTCTTAGGAGAGCCACTTAACCATTCTGAGCCTCAGTTTCTTCATCTATGAAATGGTGACAATGAATAGAACACACAGTGGTAGGTAGAATAATGGCTCCCTAAAGAAGTCCCCATTCTAATCCCCAGAACCTGTGAATGTGTTAGGTTACATGGCAAAGAGGAATCAAGGTAGCTGATAGAATTAAGTTTGCTAATCTGCTGACCTTAAAATAGGGAAATTATCCTGGATTATCCAGGTGGGCCGAATGTAATCAAAAACCTGTTGCTGTCGAGTCAATTCCGACTCATAGTGACCCTACAGGACAGAGCAGAACTACCCCATAGGGTTTCCAAGGCTGTAACCTTCACAGAAGCAGACTACCACATCTTTCTCCCATGGAGCAGCCGGTGGGCTCAAACTGCCAACCTTTCAGTTAGCAGCCAAGTGTTTAACCACTGTACCACCAGGGCTCCTTATATATATATATAATCACAAATGTCCTGAAATGTGGAAGAGGGAAGCAGATAAGGTCAGGGTGATGTGATGTGAGAAAGATTCCGCTGACCATCACTGGTTTTGAAGATGGAGGAAGGGGCCATGAGCCACGGAATGTGAGCACCTCTAGAAGCTAGAAAGCTCCAAAAGGAACCAGCCCTGGCGACACCGTGATTTTAGCCCCATGAGACCCATTTTGGACGTCTGACCTCCAGAACTATGAAATATAAATTTGTGTTGTTCTGAACCACTAAATTTGTGGTAATTTGTTACAGCAGTGATAGGAAACTAATACTGTACCTTGCAGAGCTGTGAATACTAAATAAACACATGCACATCAGCATTCAGCACAGTGTTTGCAACATCAGGAGCACCCAAAAACAGTTAACTAATAGAGTAACCTACCAGATTTGGGGTTTGGTGCCCATGGCCTCATTCCCATGCCCAGCAGTTCTCAGGCTTCTAGCAGGCCTCGGAAAAGCTAGCATGGTATGCCTTTTAAGGATGGCCCTGGGTGGTGGCAAAATGGGACCCTGTGCCATGGGAAAAGATCCTCAGAGCTGCCCAATCTTTCTCAATCTGCAGAGTTGTATGGAGTTAAGCAAGAGGGAAGCCATGTCTTGTTCTTCTCAGCACCAGATCTGGAACAACCGCTCCTAGCCTTGCAGGCACCAAATGATTCCTGATCTCTGGAGAGATTTTTTAAAGCCCCTCAGGTGATTCCTGTGTGCAGCCAGGGTGAGAATCACTAATCTAGAAAGAATGTGGACCAAAATATTGGCGCAGCTGCCCTTTATTATTTAGATAATAACAAATCTAGATTAAACCCTTCACCTGCCTAAACCACCAGTTGCCACTGAGTTGAATCTGACTCATGGTGACCCCGTGTATCAGAGGAGAACTGCTCCACAGGGTTTTCAATAGCTGATTTTTCCAGAAGTACATCACCAGGCCTTTCTTCCAAGGCACCTCTGGGTGGACTTGAATCTCCAACTTTTTGATTAGCAACCGAGTGCGTTAACTGTTTGTACCACCCAGGGACTCCTCACCTATCTATTATATCCTTAAACAAACCTGAGACATGCATGCTAACATTAGCACCCCCACTTCATAGATAAGAAAACTGAGGTTCAAGAATGCAGAGAATCTTGCCAAAGTCACTTAGCAGCGAAGATGGAGCCCAAATTTGAAATCACACCTAACCAACATCAAGATCTTTTCTCCTAGCCCAAAGCATGTAAATCTTCCCAGATTTACAGACGAGGAAACTGGGGCCCCATGAGGAGGGCAGCTTGCCTAGATGACCCAGCAAAGAAGTAGCCAGGACCCCAACCCAGGGTGTCTGACCAAGGAGTCCAGACCCTTGGCTTTTGAACTGGCCAGACCCAAGTGCCAGGTTCTGCCCAGGCATCCATCATGGGGTGTGGGTCCAGAAACAAGGGATCTGATTTGGTGTCTCACACACATCCTTCCTGCAGCACTTGGGCTGGCTTCTGGGGGTGGGGAGACCCAGAAACCTCAGCAGTTCATGTTGCAACAGCTTGGCCCAGCCATGGGCAGAGCTGGAGCTCACCAGGAAGACACTGAGCCCTGGCCCCTGGCACTGTGGGGAAGAGGGGGGCAACAGGGGCATAGGCACTCAGCAAAGCCAGAGTGGAGTCTGGCCTCGGGCCCCGGCCCCAAGCAGCCTGATCCCCACCAGCTGGTGAGGTGAGATCCTGAAACCCACCCTCCCCACCAGTTCCCCTTCCATCGCCAACGAAACATGGGACTTCCACCTGCGATTCCTTTTGGGGAGTCGCTTGTTCCTGGGGGCAGGACGTGGAAAGCTGGATTCAGGAAGTTGCTGGGCGTCTTCAGTTCTCAACTTCGTGTTTTCACTTTTCTTATCAGAAAGGTGCATGACTCATCTCGTGAATGAGGTGCTGTGGAACTACCTTGATGTTCAAGGTCCCAAAATTCAGTTCTCCTGCTATGTGTGTATGTCAAGGTAGAAGCCTGAGACCAAACGAAATTTGGAATGAGAAGCGCTGAAATAGAAACGAGAAGAGTCAGGGACAGGAGCCGGGGCTGGTCACATGACTGCAAAGCGGACACTGTCCCTCCCACCCTGGCTCTGCACAGGCAGGGCCTTCTGGAAGCAGAACCCACTCTTAATGGCTTCCCTAGGGAGACAGCCCTGTCCTCGGAAAGGTCTCAGCTTCCCGAGCCACAAAGACCTGGTTCCACGAGCAGGCAGCTGTGTGATGCACAAAATCACTTGCCCTCTCTGAGCTTCAGTTCCCTCATATGTAAAATGCGGTTAACAATAATGCCTGGGCCACTAGCTTATAGAGGATGAAGTCAGCACACTAATAAACTAGTACTATTAATTCTAATAATAACTATTATTTATTGAGCACCTGTTTATTTTCTCAACCAAATAGCATTATCCAACATTTAGATAGTCCATCCCTAAGTGCTCCAAGCATTATGCTGAGAACAGCTCCATTTTTTTATTCGACGGTTACAGCAATTCAGTGACATAGGTCTCATTATTCTTGTTTTAAAATGAGGAAACTGAGGTTCATTAGGGCCAAGTAGCCTGCTACTTACCAATTTAGGGTCCCTCTTTAAAAAGGACTCCCAGGTGGTACAAACAGATAACATACTTGGCTACTAACCAAAAGGTTGGCGTTTCGAGTACTCCCAGAGGTGCCTTGTAAGAAAAGCCTGGTGATCTACTTCCCAATAATCAGCCATTGAAAACCTTACAGAACACAGTTCTACTGTGATACACATGGGGTCACCGTGAGTCAGAATTAACTTGACAACAACTGGTTTTTTCTTTAAACTAAAGAATACAACATTCTTGTGAAGAAAGTCCTGTAATTTAAGCCTTGCGGTACATCACAGCTGAGCCAGGATTCCCCCAGGACTAGGTGATCCCAGCTTAGGGTCCCAACCTCCTCCACATGCAAAGAAACATGAAGAGTGTCCAAGTGCTGAGTGTGTGCAGAGAGGAAAACCACTCTGTCTTGCAGGGGCCTCTGGACCTTGGAAGACGAGTAGATGTAGACCAGGAAGGGGAGAGGAGGGAGAAGGACTGACATGAGGTGTGGTAATGAGTGAGGGGGGTGGGGGGGGAGAACTGAGAGTGGGCTACATGGAGGGTGGCATGGAGGAGGAACCTGGACAGGTGGACAGGTGGATGAAAAGCAGGCTAAGAATGTATCTGCGAGCCTTGGAGCTTAGAAGTCATTGATGGTTAAGCAGAGAATGGGATGGGAGCCGAATTCTAGACTGTTCTTTCTGGGCTTTGTGTGGATGATGGGGCACAACAGGGAGCCTAGGGGTCTGGAGACCCGCTGAGAGGTTCCTGTGATTTAATTTTAGTCAATTTAAATTTAAATAGCCACACTGGGGTGGTGACCACCATCTGGACAGCATATCTCTAAATCATTGTAGGGTTTAAGTTGGGGAGGTACATGTGACATGATCAGACTTCTATGCCTAAAGGTCACTCTGTCTGCTAGGAAGAGAACAGATGAAAAGGATGGCCAAAAGTTTGCAGGGAAAGCAGCGACCCCACCATGATAGTAATAGAGGCAAGAGATGACAGTGGTGTGGGGGGAGTGAGGCAGCAGGGGTGACACTCAGGTCTCTAATTTCTGTAGCTGTCATAATTGAGATAAAAAGCCAGGAGGAGGAGGAGGCCTTTTAGATGAGGGGAGTGGGTGGAAATAAGGAATTCAGTTGAGATAGTTTGAGTTTGAGGTCCCTGTGGCCATCTTGGGCAGGGAAGTCCAGGAAGCGTTGGTTAGACAGTCCTGAATCCATTCGTTTGGTGCTAAAGACATTTGGGATTTGGGAGTCATCTACCAACAATGGTGGCTAACTCAGGAAGTCCACTGCCCGTCTGTCAGTGTAAATACTGTGGTGGTCTGTATGTTGGCTGTGATGCTGGAAGCTATGCCACCAGTTTTCAAATACCAGCAGGGTCACCCATGGTGGACAGGTTTCAGCGGAGCTTCTAGACTAAGACAGACTAGGAAGAAAGGCCTGGTGATCTACTTCTAAAAATCGGCCAATGAAAATCCTATGGATTATAACAGAATATTGTCCAAGATAGTGCTGGAAAATCAGCCCCTAGGCTGGAAGGCACTCAAAATACACAGTGGCTGCAACAATGGACTCAAGCATACCAACAATCATGAAGATGGCACAGAACTGGCCAATGTTTTGTTCCATTGTGCATGGGTTCACCATGACTCAAAGGCAACCTGACGGCAACTAACAACAACAAAGTCAGGAGGTAAATGTGGCCACAAGAAAAGACCCAGGACTGACCTAGGGAAGCCCAACCCTAGAGACTGGCAAAGACAGCCAGAAAATGAGAGTCCCACCTGGCAATGTAATTGATACTTTTAACGTACCTGAGAGTGGATGAGCACTGCTAGGGGATTCTCTTAAACTTGGGGCACTATACTGGACACCCTGAGCAGTCACTGCAGCCCCCTACTCCTGACCCCACCCTCCTGTGCCAGCTGGACGCCCCCTGGCTGCCAGCCCCTGCATGTTTCTGCCTGGTCCTTCCCCTGACACCTGCATCTGCTCTGCTGCCTGGGGATTCACGCCCCACCCCACCCCCTGAAGCAGCACACGCATATGTGTGTTCACAATAACCCTGAGAAGTAGGATCTATAGTGTCATCCTATTTCACAGGTGAAGAACCTGGAGCACAGACAGGCAGTGTCACTTGCCTAGATCACACAGTCAGTCCGAGGCAGAGCTGGGGCTCCAGCCTGGCCACCGTCACCAAGCGTGCCTGGAGCCAGCACACCTGCATTCAGCTGTACATTCTGTGACACTAGCACCAGTGCTCATGTCATGCACCTGCCTTAACCTTTGCCATCTCTAAGGACACTTGGGGTAGTAATGGCCACCCTGAGCTAAGCTATTTTGCTGCCACGTCTGCACCAGCATTCTGCATGTGTCCTCCTCACCACCCTCCCAGGTCGGGGCTCTAGTCTTGTCTTCCCTGCAGGTCCAGGGGAGGTGGATGCTTCACTGGAGGAAGCACCTCTTCAAACCCTAGACCCAGGGTTTAAAAATAAAGAAAAATAAGGCTGGGTTCAAAATTAGCACAAGACTCTCACTACAAAGAGCACAAGACACAGTTTCCTGTGTGTTTTTCTTCAGTTTTTTTAAGACTTCCAGAAAAGTTTCCCCTGCAAAACCCAGACCAAAAGGGTAAAGAATGCAAATGTGATGGCAGTGCCCAAGCCACGGGCTCTACCCAGTTCAGAGGCCCCAGAGAGTCTCAGGGAGATATCAAGTATGGGAGGCCAGAAAGTCCAAAACAGGAGAGAACTGGAATCGAGCAGGTCACCAAGACTGCAGGCTCCTGTGGCCTTGTGTCCCGAGCCTGGCACCATGCTTGGCTCAGAAGTAGATGGATGATAAATGAATGAGTGAATGAATGAACAAACTGCGGTTCTGAAAAGCATATTACTTGAGTCTAACAGAACCAATATGAGAGGAAATGCAGCTGTATGCTCACACCTGCAGACTTGGGCTCCCACAGAGCCAGATCCCATTGTGACCCTGCACATGCTGGGAGGGTGGACTGAGGTTGGGGCTTGCCCTACTGAACTCCCTTACCTTGCCTATAAAATGGGGATGCTGACCCCAGTAGTTCCTTACCCATAAGGCTGAGATACTGCATACAATCTCAAATGGGGGGGAGAGTAGAGTAATGGCCTGTCATGGATTGAACTGTGTCCCCCCAAAATATCTGTTGACTTGGCTGGGCCATGATTCCCAGTATTGTGTAAATTGTCCACAGTTTTGTCCTCTGATGTGATTATCCCGTGTGTTGTAAATCCTACCTCTATGATGTTAATGAGGCAGGATTAGAGGCAGTGATATCAATGAGGCAGGACTCAATCTACAAGATTAGGTTGTGTCTTAAGCCAATCTCTTTTGAGATATAAAAGAGAGAAGGGCACAGAGAGACAGGGGGACCTCATACCATGAAAAAAGTAGCACTGGGAGCAGAGTGCATCCTTTGGACCCGGGGTTTCTGCGCAGAGAAGCTCCTACACCAAGGGAAGATTGATGACAAGGACCTTCCTCCAGAGCCAACAGAGAAAGCCTCCCCCTGGAGCTGGTGCCCTGAATTCAGACTTCTAGCCTACTAGACTGTGAGAAAATAAACTTGTTTGTTAAAGCCATCCAAAAAAAAAACAAAAAAATCAAACCCACTACCGTTGAGTCAATTCCGAATCATAGTGACTCTATAGAACAGAGCAGAACTGCCCCATAGGGTTGCCAAGGAACAGCTGGTGGATTCGAACTGCTGACCCTTTGGTTAGGAGCCAAGCTCTTTAACCACTTCACCACCAGGGCTACTAAAGCCATCCACATGTGGTATTTCTGTTACAGCAGCACTAGATAACCAAGACATGGCCCCTCCAAAGATATCCATGTCCTAATCCCCAGAACTTGTGAATATGCTGCCTCACTGGCAAAGGGGAATTAAGGCTGCACATGGCATTAAAACTGCTAATCAGCTGACCTGAAATAGAAAGATGACCCTGGATTATCAAGGTAGTCCCAATGTCATCACAAGGGTCATTAGATTTCAAAGAGGGAGGCAGGACAGTGTCAGAGTGATGCAATGTAAGAAAGACTCAACCCACCATTGCCAGCTTTAAAGATGGAAGGGGCCACAAAGGAATGTAGATGTTTTCCAAAAGTTGGAAAAGGCAAGGAAACAGATTCTCCCCTGGAGGCTCCAGAAGGAACCAGCCCTGCTGACACCTTGATTTTAGCCCAGTGTGACTAATTTTAGACTCCTGACCTCCACAACAGTAAAATAATAAATTTATGTTGTTTTAAGCCACTAAATTTGTGGCCATTTGTTATAGCAGCTGTGGGAAACAAAATACATGGAGGATACAAAAGGGTGCAGTCACGGCAGGGAGACGTTCTGCTCAACCAGTGACAGGGACAAACGGTGAACCAAGGGCTTTAGACATTTTTGACATAGAGAGGGACAGTTAAACTGCAGTTGGCACTCTGTGTTCTTTTGACCAATTTATTCAACATTGTTTGAGGCTTTTAAACTTTCAGGGAATAGACCACAAATTCCAGTATTCAAAAGCATGTTACAAAGCAAAGAACACTGAAACCATCTGCTCTGAGATGGGCCATCAAAACAACCAAAGATATCTTGGAGGTAAATTACTGTCCACTTTCATTTATCCAGTCAAGATGGACTGGATACCTACTCACTTATTGTAGCAGATACTGGTCACTAATTAAGGCCGCCCAGCATTCAGACCCCTTTTTGCTGTTTAGGGAATTTCCCATCCTATGAGAGGGTAGTTGAAAATGGTAGACATTTGCTTTATCAAGCTAGGGCAAAGGCATGTGACCCAGGCTCCACCAATCAGACATCCCCACACCTGGCTTTGACTCTGAAACCAGAGACACTGAAAGAGGGGCTTCTTCTACCTACCCAGGATCCTTTCAACAAACTCCTTTTTTGCTTAACTCAACCACAGTTGGTGTCTGCTGTTTACAAGTAACACTTCTGATTTGCATGTGCAAGGCCCCAGCCAGGACAGCACTGTGTCAACCACAAGGACACGAACAAAATGGCCCTGCCCTCAGGAGCACAGGGTCAGGACTGCGCACTGCCCTACAATGCTATCAGCAAAGGAGTGCCCAGCCATCACTCCCCAACCACCTGCCTCATCTAATCATTCAGATTAGTCCCTTTACCCTAGGAGGATCAGGGAAAGTATGACATTATTGTCATTAACTGTAACTAATTGTCATAAAAACTATGCTACAATAGCCAAAAGGTGGAAACAACCCAAATGTCCACCAGCAGATGAATGGATAAACAAAATGTGGTCCATCCATACAATGGAATATTATTACTCAGCCACAAAGAGAAAAAAAGTCCTGATGCATGCTACCATATGGATGAACCTTGAAGACATCATGCTGAGCGAAGTTAAGTCAGACACAAAAGGACAGATACTGCATGATCCCACTTAGATGGGATATCCAGAATAGGCAAATGCAAGGTAGACAAAGTTTATTAGAGGTTACCAGGGTCTGGGACAGGGGGCATGGGGAGTTATCACTGCAGGAGGCACTGAGTTTCTGTTTGGCGTGATGAAAAAGTTTTAGAAATGAATAGTGATGACGGTTACACATGGTGAATGTAATTAATGTCACTAAATTGTACACTTAAAAATGGTTAAAATGACAAACTTTATATGTATTTCACTATAGTTTTTTTTTTAATTTAAAAAAAAACTTTAAAAATGATGCCGAGACCAGGCAAGGAAAACCAGGAAGAGCTACCCCCGGGCAAACGTCGCTGCACCCACCCATGAACGTGCACTTCTCCAGGGCGCTAGGCTTGAATGTGCCAAAATGGCGTGATGGGGGCGGTGACTACTCACCGCTCGTTTTCTAGCACAGGGACAGTTTTGAAACACCGGATCTTGCCCCTGATTCCTCACAGTGGACACTTTAGCGAGGTGAGAAGCTGGCGGTGTAGGAGCAGCCCATTTTTCGGCTGAGCAAGCGGAGGAACTTGCACGTAAAAGCCAGACTAGGCCGCAGAGTCCTCAGGAGAGCTCAGACTGCTCTCGTAATTAGCAGCAGGCAAGGTGGAGAGCAGGGAAGAGGCATCAGAGAATGTGCTTCCGATGCTCTGGGCAGAATGGAGTGGAAAACCCCAACTCGACCTGGCTGAAGCACTAAGGAACCTCTGCCTTCACACACAAGAGTCTTAAAGCCAGACAGCCCGGGGCTGGCACCTCAGGGCTCTACTACCCCATCTCTGCACATCAAGGTCTCGCACAGGCCGGCAGCAAGATTGTGGCAGCCCCATGCTGAAGAGGGCGGGGCCTGTTCTTTCTTGGTGGGCCTTTTCTTCACATCTCATTGGTCACAATTTGGTCACATGCCTCTTCCTGGACCAATCACTGCTGAGGGGAATGGTTACCGTCATTGGCTTAGAGAATGATTAGGAAGGATGGGTAAGTACGTGGAGGGAAGCTGCCTAGGTGGTCCAAGCGGTTTGTGCTTGACAACAAACCACAGCTTGACGGGCGACAGTTTGGTTTTTTGTTTTTTATGAGGATGGGGCCACTTCCCTGAGCCACATGTGAAACCTCCATCCGCCGCAGCTCCCCTCACCTTCCATGGTCTGTCCTTGCAAGGGGTCTCTAACAGTGTTTGCTCGGAGCCTGCCGCCCTTGCAAAGCGCAGCCTCTAACTGCGGTTTGTGTTTGGCGCCAGATCTCGGCGCATGCGCAGCTCTGAGACTCCGGTCCTTACCTGACCCGGTACCTGAGCATCCCTGGAGGGGAAGATACTCTCCGGCACACAGCACCACCCAAGCCCCTTTGCAAAGCGAGAAGTCTCATAATGCGGACTTCTTATGAAGAATGACTCAGCATGACTCAGCACCCAGGTCTCCAAATTTGGGCATGGGAGGGCTGGGGTGTAGGGTTTCAGACGCCAATCCCTGCCCCCTGGGGACTCGAGGACATAAAAGGTCCCGATCCCCTTGGGCAGGGATCACATGGTGTTTAGGCCGCCATGCCCCATGTTGCTTCTTGTCTGCACAATAAATTGCCACTTTCTGTTTCCCTTGCAATTGGCAACTGTCTTATTTCGATCAGTTAATAGGAAAGGACAAGAACCTGAGGAATTCGGTTACACACGGAGGAGGAGTAGATACCTGAACAAAATCAGCGGTCATTAGTGGTCAAACGACAGTGCCTCCACTGACTAACTTCTATTCACATTAAGGTATGTCACTGTAAAAATGGCGTGGGATGGCATCTGACCTCCTCTAACTTTACAAGGGGTAGGAGAATCAAGATCAACAGCCCAAGGTTGATTCCTATGAGGCAGAGGTCAGGCATGCCTCCTCTGTCTGCCATCTTTAACAATTCTGACAGCAACTGTCCCTCCCACGGCACTCTCAAACTTCTCTGCTGGGTTCAGTAATTCATTGCAATGGCCACACAGAACTCACAGACAATACACACAGTTATGGAGTTTATTAGAGAAGTAACAGGTTACAATTCAGGTTCAGGAATGCTCAGGATACAGTTATTCCATCAGGACAGCCTCTTCTCAGCTGTGTCTACAGGCACACCTCTCACTGGCCCTTCCGCCTCTGTCCTGCTCCAGCAAGTGTTACAAAGCTCTTTTAGCTCTGCAGATTAGTACCCCGAGGCACCCCACTCCACCAGTAAGCCGGCTGAAAGGCCGGATGGCACTCAGCTCTAGCTCCGTGGGTCAGCAAACTAGCTCCACCAAGTTCCCGGGGGGCACCCTACTCTTCCAGCAAGCCTCCTGCCCGAAGGCACTCAGCTTTCTCGCTCCCTGGGCCAGGAAGCCCACCTTACCACAGTCTTCTGCCGTTTCTCTAACACTGTCACCATCTTCACTGTTGCAGCTTTCTCTCCCTCTGTCTCTCTCTCTCTCTCCTGGTTCCAGGAGCTTCTCAGAAGCTGGGATCCTGCCCTTCTTCCTTGGTGGTGGTGAAATCCTCTTCCTACTCTGGAATTGGCTTTCTTCTAAGCCTAGCAGGATGGCAAAACTGACCAGTTCCCTTGGTGGCTGTCATGAATTGAATTGTGCTCCCCCACCCCCAAAATAGGTGTCAACTTGGCTAGGCCATAATTCCTGGCATTGTGTGATTGTCCACCATTTCGTCATCTGAAACAATTTTCCTATGTGTTGTGAATCCTACCTCTATGATGCTAATGAGGTGGGATTAGAGGCAGTGATGTTAATTTGGCAGGACTTAATCTACAAGATTAGGTTGTGTCCTAAACCAATCTCTTGAGATACAAAAGAGAGAAGCTAGCAGAGAGACATGGAGACCTCATACCACCAAAAAAGCAGCACCGGGAGGAGAGCGTGTCCTTTGGACTTGAGGTTCCTATGAGGAGAAGCTCCTAGACCAAGGGAAGACTGATGATAGGAACCTTCCTCCAGAGCTGAAAGAGAAAGGAAGCCTTTCCCTGGAGCTGGCAGTGTTAGTTCAGACTTACAGCCTACTAGACTACGAGAGAATAAACTTCTGTTTGTTAAAGCCATCCACTTGTGGTATTTCTGTTATAGCAGCAATAGATAACTAAGACAGTGGGCCACACACAATTATCTTATTTGCACATTCCCACCCAATCACTTGGGTGGGAGTTACAAGACCATGGCAAGAAAGGCCACACAAAAGTGATCCATCGCACCACAGTCACCCACTAACTATGCAATCTGAGGCAGTTTACTTACTTATCATCTCGGAGCCTCAGTGTCTTCATCTGAAATAATAGAATACAAATACTCTTAAAAGGTTCTTGAGAGGGTCAGATGAGGTAATACATTCACAGCCTCTGGTAACAGCAAGCTTTTCAACAAAAGTGAGTTCTCTTCATAATGAGGAAGATACTCTATTGTCAGTATGACACAAAGTTGTCTTCCCTACACATTAAGTGCCCCACAGGGCCTTTTTGATCATTGGTGTACTGAGTGAGCCAAAGCCTCAATATTTCCTATGTCTGCTTCCTCCAGACTGGGAAAGGTCAGTGTACTGGAAGCTTGCTGGACCATAGAGTTTGGGCTACAGTGAAATATTTCTTGGTCCTCACTCAACCAGTTCTGTGTCCCCAGAAGACTCTCAAGGTGATAAACTCTCACCTGATGAATAGTCCAAAGTCAGAACACAAACTCAACATTAGAGGAAGAGGGTAGAATCCAATGTCCCCCCTACATTACACATTTATTCATTTAGTTGTTCTTTCAACAAACATCCATTGAGTGTCCTCTGTGTGCCAAGTACTGGATTTGACATATCATCAACAACTCTTGGTGAGACTCTTTGGTAAGAACCTTTTAAAAAAAAAAAAAAAAACTTTGGTATTTTTAAGCAATCCTATTTGAATTGAAACAAATTGTAAGTCTCATTTAGAAGTAATTCTTCTCCTCCTATGCAACATACATTAATATTCCTAATGATGTTACTCAAGTTTTTCAACTACAAATCATCTGTGGGTCAAGCCAAAGAACATGATGGAAGCCAAGGAAATTTTCTTGAGAAAGCAACTATGCACTTACAGTGGTTTTGAGTGGAAATATCTTCTTGGCTATGACAGCATCATGGTTGAATCTCACACCCAGAGAAAGGAAACACCCAGTTTAACCTCAAAACGGGGAAGACCATAATAGTCAAGAAGAAAAAAAAGAAAAAAGCACCCTGTAGACCAGAAATCTCTGGTCTGCAGCCTGGCTGGGAGTATGTCAGAAAATTTTCAAAGGAAAGACACTCCAAGGCAGATCCCAGAATGGCGGGAGCATGGCCTACAGAGGACTTGGAGTCAATGGGAATGGGCCAAATGGTGAATCGCCAGTGAAGACGAACCTGGCAAAAGCGAGTCAGGAGGAAGTGGCTTTGTGAGTCGTCAACCTCAGAGCAGGCAGGAGAAGCAGAAACCTAACCAAGCAGGTCACAGAGCTATTTTCAACCTTGGGGTTTTTACCCCAATGTCCCCAAAGTGCTCAGGGCAGTGTAGCCCCCCATGAGCAAGTCAGACAGTGGGGTACTATCAGAGGTTTAGGATAGGGGAGAACACAGAGGTGAAGCACCTGGGCTCAGATCCTGACACTTTGCAGCTATCTGAACATGGGCTAATAATCTGCCCTTTCTGAGCCTCAGTTTCCTTGTCTGTAAAATGGGAATGATCATAATACTCTTCTCATAGGGCTGGCGTGAGGATGAAATGACATATACGTGAAGCTCTTCAAGTACAGCACCTGACGCTCATGTCTAGTTACTGCTCCTGTGATGCACTGCCTGAGACCCCCTCAGGGTCAGCGGATGGTGGTGCCTGGGGCTGGGACTGTGTCCTCACTGGGTATCACCCTCTGCCACAGGCAACTGCCCTATCCAAGTGATGCCTTATCCCAGGGGCAGCAACTGTTTGAGGCAGGGTACACGGCCCCGTTGTCTCAACCTGGGATGACTCGGAAGGGCAAGCTCCAAGCTCTGTGGGATGGCCAGTTGCAGCTGCCTTGTGGGTTGACATCTCCCTGCCTTCCTCACTTATAACCAGTGTATCTCCCAGGAGCCCACTCAATAACGCTCCACATGCCACCTTCGTCTAGAGTGCTTCTAGGGACCCAAGCTGAGATGGGCTCACAATCCCGTCTCTCAGGGACCCACAAGGACCAAAGTTTGTGGGGAACAAGATATAGAAAAGTTTAAGTGACAGATGTCAGGCTGAACTCAGTCTTTATTCCCCTTTAATGATTAAGGCCTTGTAATCTTAACTGTCTACCTGAGCCTCTGATCTCTTAGGGCATCTCTTCAGGGCCTCCAGGTCATTGTTGATCACCCTACAGCATTGTCATCTCCTCCTAGACACATTGGACCTCATTTGTGCACTGAGTATAGGGTGGGAGGAGGGTTTTCCTCCTCCTGGGTAGATTTCTGAGCTCCTCACTATTCCCACTGAGGGTCTTGACATGTGTGTCGCTGGGGACTTTACAGCAGGAGGAGGCTCTGGGATCAGAACTGCCCAGCCCTGAGACATGCCGGTACTTACATTTACCAGCTAGTATCAGCCCTGGGCCCCCCAGGGCTTGACCCAGTTTGGTTTCTCAGTTCATGCACCTGGCTGTGGGTTCACACTTAGGTTCCAAACACTTACTCTTAGTTTCAGCTCAGCTCCATTCTTGATTTCCATCCATCCACCCACCAGCTTCTCAGGCTTATGTGCGGGCAGCCCCATCTGTGACCATCTCCCACCTCTCTAACCACCCACGGCCCCATCACATGGAGGAAGGTAGCTTATTATCAGCTAGACATGGAAGGTGAGATAAATACAAGAAGATTTCATTCTGATTTTATATGAGGAGAGGAAGGGAAATAGGCCCCCAAGACCAAAACCCATCACCTTCAATTTGAGCCCTTGAAAAATGTTGAGAAAAAGTGTTAAGGAGGTGTTTGTTTGGGAAACTCTTAGGAAATGCAGCTGTAATAACCAGGAGCCAACACAGTACAGTCATAAATACGCTCAACTGACCTCGATTTTTTTCAATAGTTTGACTAGTGCAATTGTGGCAGAAATCCAGACTCTTTCTTGTCCTCAAGATGGAGAAATGGGAGTTGGTGATAGGACATTTAAGGGATCTGTAGCTGCCTAAGCCCTAAGAATGCTGATCTGGGGCGAAGTTGTCTAGAGATGAGCTCCAGGCAATGGACCAGGGGACAGACTGGATGACCTAATGAGACCTACAGGTTTCCATGACTGAAAGGAAGAGCAGTGATCTCGACCAAAGTCAAAATCAGGAAACGAAAGAAAGATTTGAGGGAATTACCTTGAGTTTCAGGAAGGCCTGCATCCCACACCTTTACCCAGACGTCCGAAAAGCAGGCACGTCTTGGGTAAAGCGATTTCCTGGCCAACAGCCTTGCAGCTGTGGTGGGCCAAGCACATGCAGCTACCTAGAATCTACTGTTTTCCTTGCAGCCACACTAAAGGAACCCTTGTGCAAAGGTCTTTATTAGCGTCTCAGACCTTCCTAGACATCTGTTCCCTGCTGCATTCCCCTCATCTCCCCTTTGGCACACTCATCGTACCCCCATCCTGGCCCACCAGGCCCAGCTGCCAGGCTCCCACTGGAGATGTCCTTGCCACTAGGCATGCCAGTGCTCCTCATCCCTCAAGAATCGACCTCATGTCCTCCATGAAGCCCCCCATCTCTGTCTTCTGAGCCCTCGATGCGGTGTCATGCCCTGGCACAATCACATAAACCTTTAGATACGGGAAGCGTGTTTAGCCTGGTTTCT
The DNA here is from genome assembly GCA_030035585.1 of Dugong dugon. Taxonomy (NCBI): domain Eukaryota; kingdom Metazoa; phylum Chordata; class Mammalia; order Sirenia; family Dugongidae; genus Dugong; species Dugong dugon. The sequence goes on from CM057478.1 coordinate 33,643,994, forward strand.
GTCAGCAGTAAGGAAACTCTTATTCAGTTAAGAACTATTTATTGAGCACATGCTATGTTATATGTTGGAGGTTTAACGGTGAGCAAGACAGAGACTGTCCCTCCCTTCAGGAAGCTTAGGGTCTACAGCAGGGTTTCTCAGCCTTAGCACTATTAGCATTTGAGGCTGGATAACTCTTTGTCATGGGGTGGGGGAGGGAGCGTCCTCTGCAACACAGAATATTTACAGCATATTTTGCCTCCACCCACTAGATGCCAGTAGCCACCACCACCAACTGGCCCTCTCACTTTGTGCCAACCAAAAATGTCTCCAGACATCCCCTAGGGTCAAAGTCACCCCAGGTTGAGAACTGTTAACTAATAAAAGAGAATGGGGATACTAATTAAATAATTAAAATAGACATGTATCATTACGCCTGTTAAATTCTTACCCATTGCCCTTCAGTCAATTCCTTCTCACAGTGACCCTATATACCGTGTCAACTCCTCTAGTCCTAGGAGGAAGGAGCTATTTTACAGATAGGAACCAGGTTTAGAGGCACCCTGGGAATTGCCCCAGCTCACACTTAACCAAAGAGGTGGTAACAAGGTCCCAGCTAAGTCTTTTGGCAATGTGTGGAGAGGTTTGGAACAAAGAGGAGGGCTATTGACATATGTGAGCATCAGGGTTTCTCCCCAGGAACTCAGACATTGATGAAAGAGGATTCCCTACAGAGGCAAGAGTGTGCGATCAGCACCTAATGGAGCAGAGGAGACATGCAAAGTTATCTCCAAGAGCCAGAACACGGCCTCAGCCAGCAAGATGTGAGGACACATGTCAATCAAGGAAGACCTGGGCCTGGAGGAAAAGGAGGGAAAATGAGCCAAAAACTGGCTCTGCTGCTCTGAGCGTCCAGGCATCCTGGCTAAGTAGACATGAACATGGGGGCTTCCTTGGCGCAGCTTTCCAAGAGTGGACGAGAAAAACTGAAATTCAGAGAGGGGAAGTGCTACACATTGGAGAAATGACTTCCCTTCTCTGAATCAATGAATCAGCAGTGGAGCCAGGATTTGAACCCAGTTTGAGCTGACTTCTTAGACTGCATGTATATGCCTTTTGCACCAGCCCACACTGCTCCTGGATAAGAATTCAGACACATTTCCCAAATTGCCTCCCCCTTTCTCATTCCCTTCTCCCAACACCACCCTCCTGCTCCCTCACCCAGTCCTGCCTTGGGCACCACTGAGCCTGCTGCCCAGTGGTCCAGCTTCCAGGGATCCCTGGCCCAGTGATGCAACAGCCCAAGCAAGCCTTGCAGTTGAAATGTACAGTAGACCAGCCCATCTGCTTCCTCCAAACATTGCCTGCTGCCTCTGTCAAGAACCAGAGCAAATGTGCAATGACACTCAAGCAACAGTCATTTTATTTCTGGGCTCAGGACTTCCAACTGGCCTGGATTGCTTAATGCCTCGTTTCAGACACAGCGAGCAGAGAGGAGGTCAAAAGAAAGGCTTTTGCCTATGCTGCAGGAAGGGAAATGCTGCGTGGAAAGATAACATCTGGGGCTGCTCAATGCACTGTGATTTCTCCCCCCGAAAAGCTGTTCAAGAAAACAGCCACAGTCCCTCCCTCTTGTGTTTCTCTGAGGGATTTTTATTTTCACATTTGCTTATTCTTTCTAACCCCTGCTGGCCCTTATAATTTAAAAAAGGTGAAGGAAAAAAAAAAGTGAACGAAGGGGTGACTACTATAGACCATGCTCTTGATGTATGTGTCTAAACCTTGTAAAGCCAGGAACCAGAAGTCTCAGTCTCTGAAGAATGTCCCTCTTGATAAACCAGTAAACAAATGTAATTTCAGATTTGCTTCACTTGTATGTGTTGAGAAACATGGGGTAGATCCACACAGATAACCCATTCTAACGTTTGTAAAAATTCTTTACTCCGCACCCCCATCATACAAGCCCTAAACCTCAGCTGTAGGACTTTCTTTCCTTGTCCTGCCTCCCCCGCTTTCTTTATTGTATAGTTTAACTATATGATTGCAAGGGAAGACAGGACAAAAATTGAGCTCACAATTGTTTTGTCTTTGGCAGACTGGAAGGAGGGGAGAGGTCTGTGAAGACTTCACAGTAATAACTTCTGCTGCAAGACTTCTGCTAGCTCATTTTTAACCTCACAGAAACCCTATGGTATCACTCTTAATTTTTCCGTTTTTTACAGGGAGAAGGGGAAGCGAAGGAAACTAACATTTACTGAGCACCTACTATGTGCCAGGTGGCTTTGAATACATTGTTTCCTACAGCCCTTCTTCCTTGCGTAGGGCCCAACGTTGTTCGTGAAATCTCTGTGGAAAGCACTAAGTGCTGCTGCATTTACTACCCCAGTCCTGACATAGCCACATCCACTCATTGCTCGCTCACTCAACAGACATTAACTGATCACCACTGTATGCCACGCACTGTGCCCGTGGTAGAATCAGAGTAGTAAACAGGCAGATGGTCCTTGCCCTTCCACAAGTGAAGAGAGACAGCGTATGCATTCTGAAGCAGCTGTGACAAATTTCTGAGTAATTCCATTGCAAAACTTTCTATTATGGAGAGTCTGAATCACTCACCGAGTAATTCCTTCCTGTTTCCCATAATTGCTTTCTCGTAGACAAAAGATGTCCCTGTAGAAGATGCCTGCCCAGCCAATCCCTTTCATGAGGATTTTCCCAGAATCCTCAGGACCCAGATTGTGGATGCTTGTCCAGGGATCTTCGTCTTAAGCCATCTGGACATTATGAAGGAAAACAAAAAACCTGCATCCCAGAAGGATTTTGCAAAAGTTAGGCTATAATGAACTACAGAAAAAGATCACCCAGGAAGAGATTGTTGAGACACCTTCATATCTGAAAATGTTAAAATTCAAAGAGCAAAGGCTGCTAATTTTCCAGATTGTTTCAGCTTCCCTTCAGGTCCCAAAAGTTGAACTGTTCAGAGAAGGGCCAACATTTCAAACGTTAGTTCACATCTAGGGCCCTAATATTTTCTAGACCCCCAGTTATTACTGGAGCATTGTCCTTGAATTCCCTCCTCTGCAAATGAAGTTGAGTAGGAAGGATTTTTCAACTGTTTGCACAAGGGTGTTGAACTCTGGGGAGATGCAGACTACATCAAGTTCCCATATTTGGCCCTGAATCCACCGGACAGAAGAGTTTGCTTATAAACAAGATTCCTAGTTGCAGTGTGCAAGAATTAATGTGACTTTCACTGCCAAGTCTTCTAAGAAAGTCAGTGCTTCCCCAGCTGCTGCCCTTTCTTGGGGTGTCAACAAGTCAGCGAGCTCAAATACTGCAGCAAAAACTTGTCACAAAGCCTCTCATAACAACTGCCCTCCCAGTACGCACAGGGCCCATCAGTAAAGCAGGGAACTGTGCCTCACTTTTCTCATCTGTAAGCTGGTGATAAGAATGGTCACCGTCTCACTGGGCTTGTATGAGGATGGAGAGAATGCACGTTGCCTTGCAGAAGGTGCGTGTTGGAGAGCACCTCGCCATCTGGCTTGGCTGGCGTCCATGCCTACCTTCAACTGATCGATTTTGTCCTGGGTTGTCCGATGGGTATATTCTACTGGACTATCAGCAAGATCCACGAGGGCCACAATGGGTCACTCGTGTCCCTGCTGTATCCCTAGGGCCTAGGACAATGAGCACTCAAGGAATGAAAGGACATCTCCATTGCGTGTGGCCAGGCCTGCCTGGCAATCCTCCTACAAATAGCTTCCAGGATAGCATTATCAGGGCCAATTCCTACTTTCTCCATACCCGACGCATACTCGCCAACCAGCTCAAGGAAATCCAAACGGGCCTTTGGTTTTGAATAACATGGTGTGTCCCCACTACCCTGAACCTTTCTCCAAGAAATTCCGTATGAGCCATGCAAGTTCCCACACATTTTTGCTACTGTTTTGGAGATGTAAAAAAAAAAAAAAAAGAAAAAATCCTTAAAACCACAATGTAGGATTGTTTTTTTAATTCCCCTTTTAAAGAATCTCGAATCTGGTAAAAATGATAAAATATTTGACAATGAATTAAAAAAGAAAATGGAGCACATATCATCTTTTAAAAACAGCATTTTATTTTAATAAAGAATAAAAGAGATCAATATACTTTTTAAATGGATACAAAAATAAATATTCATTCAGCATATTAAAGACGTATGTTTTAATATTCATTTGAGCTGGAGACTAAATCCTACTGTTATCTTACAAACACTTCAAAAAAGAAACCTGTCATCCTTAAGAAGGTAATGCTTGCTTTGTTGGCCAATGGTGAAAAGCCATTTTTACTGGTATTTTACTACATTCAAAAATGAACTCATACACATCTAAAGAACCTATAATTTTTGCTTCTTACTACATGCCACCCCTATATCACCTTCATAAAAGAAACAGAAAAGTAAGTGGAAATTCTTTGGATTTTCAGCTTTTGAATCACAGACTCCATTTATGGTTACATGGCCACCAGGTTGGCTGATCTGGGGGTAGTCTTGTCCCCAAACTACAACACAGTCTCCCACTTCTCAAAATAAGGGTTGACTGGTAAGGCCCCTTCCTTTTTTTTTGTTGTGAGATTCTGAGTAAGGGATGGTAGTGACCCAGGCTGGGTTATAAAGGAGAAAGAATTAAGAAAATACTCTTCTTCTCTCCACCCAGGTGAGAGTGGAAGGGAAGCAAATACCCTCCTCCTACCCTAAGTTCATCCCCCTCAAACCTGTGGAACTGACCCAGCAAAGTCAACAAACTGCACTGGCAAGAACTGGTGCTCCTGGATGCACTCAACACACACTGTGGGTGCCAAATCTCTGCTCGTCAGGAGTATTACACGGGACATATACACATATAAGAGGCACCACGAGCTAACAAAGTACAACACTTTTTTAGAAAACAATGTCAAGTACTTTTTAATCATGTATATATTGAAAGTTATTTTAAAGTGGTTTTGGAGTGGAAAATCTGATGTGGTACGTGAACTACATTAGCCCACATACTGAATGTCAGTGAGATGATGTGAACTGCCCTGGGCCATTAAGCCAAGCCATTGTTTTAAGTCTTCTGCACCTGGCTGTTAGTATCTTGAATCTGTGTAAAAATCTGACACGTTTTTGGGTGAGAAATGCATTCTATTTGCTAATAAACAGGTCAAGTTCTTCCAGGGCTGAAACTGGGACTTCTCCACTTGAATTCCACTGTATCAGTCTTTGTTGAAGTGTGGAATTTCATATAGAATGGGGCCACCACGAACCTCAAGGACTACTGGGGATTGGGGAAATAAAATGTCTTTACTGGAAGGCATTCTTCCTGCCATATTCACTCAGTATCCTCAGGGACAATTCAAAGGTGAGAAGCTAACGCATCTTGTCCACATTTCCCAATCCACACTAGCTGTGCCCACATACTAAAACACCATCAGCCAATGTATGGGTTGACTGAATTGAAGGCACAATCAACTGCTCGTGACATCTACAATGATTTTTTTAAATTTGGGGTTTATATCCTGCCCACTAAAAGATTCAAAGCAGTTTACAATAGGACAATTAAAAGTTAAAATATCTTTAAAACAGATCAAAATCATTTAGAAAGTAGGTAAGAGAGAGGTATCGGGGGTGATTTAATCACAGAAATGAAAAAATACAGCTCCAAGCTTCCTGGCAGAAAAGTCACAAAGAAGTTTCCATTGTCTGAAGGTAAAAACACACCAGGTCAGCTGGAGATGGAAAAGTTTTCTTGGCACCAAATTCTAGGAAGAATATGCGTTCTTCCAACAAGCCAAGAATTTTACTTTCACTTGTTACGCAAAGGCTGGTATCTAAATATTTTAAAATCTTATTAAAATGCTTATAAGTAAAAAACAAACAAAAGAACTTCACATAGAATCAGGCATATGAAATCATAAATCTATAGCTTTAACTAAAGATAAAGACAAAAAATAGCCTTGTATCTCACAAGTTGATCTTATACTCCAAATTTCTACTTAAAGCAGCTATTTGCTAGTAATAGTGAATGTCAAGTCTTTGGAAATGTCATTTATTCCAAAATGTACAAGGAATCATAGTAACTAATAAAATTGGGGAAAAAATGCAGAAAAAAGTTTAATCACAGACCATTTGGTGTGAGTTTCCGATGTTTTTATCTGAACAGCAGAGCTGTGATGCACCTTCGCTTTAAACCTTAACTCCTCAAAGAATGCCCTTACTAAATTAAGAGCAAAGGAAGGTGCCCCACCCCAGGTCAAAGAGGCATCCGCATCTTTAATAATTACAACAGTAATTGTAATAATGAAACGTGAGACACAGGAGGGGTGGGATGCCAAAGAGAGAGACTTAGACGGTGATCTGTTGGTTTTCTCTGAAAAAGGGTCTCTGGTGCGAGGCACAAATATCTGGAAACATCCGGAAGACTTGGTCTGGCTGGGGCTCCTCGGGAACCTGCACTGCGGAACCAGTACCACAGCTTTTCCCAGCTTCTTCCACCAGCTGCCGGACGTAGAGCTGCTCGATCTAGAGGAACCATGCACAAGGTCAGATGGAAGTGGGAAGTGAGGTAGGGACTTCCATTGACCCTCCCCAGATTCTCTGATTACCCTAGTACAAAGCTACCATTCCAGAACCCCCATGTGAGTCCCAAATGAATGATTCCAGAATAGGGTAGATACAAAGAATACACAGGTGGTATTCCTGCAAAGACTCCTATGTATCCTCCCTCCCCCCCTACACACACACACACACACACACAATAGTTTTCCAGCCTGGCTGACCACCACCCAGAATTCCACCATTAGAGTTTGATTTCTGTGACTGTAGTCAAATAAGAACTTGCAAAACCCTAATCCATCACTTAGAACTTAAGGCAACTGAACAGGTGGAATCTTTCCGGAGAGGAGGTTTTTATTTAAAAAAAAGACACTAAACAAAAAACAAACTCAGGTTTTCAGAGTCCCAGAATGTGAGAATATGGTTCAGAGGTGGCAAGAATCCACTTCCCTCCATTTAAAGGCGTCGCCCAGGCTGCCTCTGCACACATGGGAATACCCCTCCTTCAGCCCAAGTGTAAACTTGATCCTAATGTGAAGGCCGGGAAATCTGGACACAGCCTCAAAGCTGCCCATTCTTACCTGCACGAGAATGAGTTTGGAGCGCAAAGGGGCCATATCTGGAAACTCCTCTCCAAAGCACAGCACCACCCTGCTGTCGGGGAGCCGGCTCTGGTTGTTATAGAACTGCTGCAGCTCTGGAAAGACATGCGGAGGGGTGTTTGCAAGCAGGGCAAGATTGCAGGTATAGAGTTCAGAAGGACAGCTGGAGTGCTCTCTCCACTTGAGAGGAGGTTCAGCCAGGGGGAAGGGCATTTAGGTCACAGCAGAACAGGGTCTCAAGCTGCTGGCCCTTGGGCCAAATTCAAGCTAAGGACCTGTTTGGCCATTTCCTGGTTGTTGCTGGTTCTTGTTGGACTTGAGCACCCTTCAGTGGGACACGGCCCTTGGATTCACCATGCCCTACTATCTCACTCTCAGGTCATTTGTACGACCTGCCTGGCCCCTGAAGACACCTGAGTTTGCAACCCCTACATGAGGAAACCCAGGCAGGGCTACAGTCCCCACCTGATCGCTCTGACACCCTATGCCTATAGATCTCAAAGTGGGATCCACAGACCAGTGGCATCAGCCTCACCTGGGAACTTGTTAGAACTGCAGATTCCCAGGATCCACCTTAGATCTATGGAGTCAGAGACTCTGGGGGTGGGCTGGGCAATCTGTATTGTATCATGCCCTGCAGTGATGCTGCTGCATGCCCTCTGGTGATGCTGTCCTGGCCTCGAGACCACCTTCATCAGGTGAGCTCCTCGGTGCTTTCCCACCTGAGCTCCTACCTCCCCACCCCCCACCCATCCTTCCAGGCCCCTGCCTCCAGGAAGCCTCCAGGAGTGCTCAGGCTGGGAGGCAGGCAGACATGACACTGGCATCTGGCCCTGTAGTTATAGGGAGGGGAGCAGAGAGCTTTGGGAGTACAGAGAGAGGGGCCAGCACACAACACTGGGTGGGGGGAGGGGGAAGTTGATTGATTCCAGACATTGTAACCTTCCAGGATGAGTTCATGGGGGTGGAATCCCAGACACCTCCCCTCACAGAATGAGAAATGCTACACACAGACCAACTGTGTGCAGGTGCCATCAGGAGGACCTAGGTACGTATCATGACATGGATAAAGTTAGCATGTCTCACAACGAGCCCACATGCCACAGGGACTTGGCTGAGATGTGGACTCTGATCCTGTAGGTCTGGGTGGTCCAAGTCTGCATGTCTAACCCGCTCCCAGGATTGTGCCTGTCCACCAAGAACACTCAGAGCAGCAAGGTGTTAAGTTCCTTAATCCTCACGACAGCCCCACAAGGAGGGTGCCTATCAGTACCTCCATTTCACATGGGAGGACGTCGAGGCCCAGAGAGGTGCCCAGGTGCCCTCACTGGGAAAGTACAGAGCCAGAACTCACACCCAGGTAGGCTGGGCCCAGGGGCCACCCTTCCCACCCCTCCACCCTGCCCACACGTAACCACCACCCTCCAGGACCCAGGGGAGGGAGGAGGCTGTTCTCTAACTCAGGCGATGAGGGTACGGACCTCGGAAGAACTGACTGGTGTCGAAGACCTTGACCACTTCGTCGCGCTCCAGCTTGTTGGGCCTGTCTTTGCAGGCCACGGAGTTGCCGCTGTAGAACACGCGGCCCTGGCACAGGCGCCTGACCAGCACACCCTGCCGGCTGCTGTGCAGCAGGACTCCCCGCTCCAGGTGCCCAAACAGCTTCCGTGTCACCTGCCGCTGCCGCTCACTGGGGATGGCGTCAGCAGGTGGGAAGCGGACAATCTCCAGGCTCTCGTGCCCATATGGCTTGGCACTGGGCAGACCTGGCTGGCCCAGGGAGAGGCGGCAGCCCTCAGGGCTACTGGTCGTGGTCTGGCCCACCAGCTTGCCGCCGTAGTAGAAGCTGATCACCATCTGGGCAAAGGCTGAGGGACAAGAAAGTGATGGGTGAGGGGGCTGGGGGATATTGGGGGCTTCTGAGTCATTTTCAGGCAAACACCCAGAACCCTTCTTTCTCCAGGAGTCCCTGAGTGGCACAGTTTATACGCTTGGCTAATAACCAAAAGGTTGGAGGTTCGAGTCTACCCGGAGGCTCCTGGGAAGAATGGCCTGGTGATCTACTTCTGAAAAATCAGCCATTGAAACCCTATGGAGCACAGTTCTACTCTGACACACACTGTCACACACAGTTCTACTTACGGAGTCGCCATGATGGAGTCAACTTGATGGCAACTGGTTGGCTGTTGGTTGGTTAAGCTAAGGTTGTTGTTGTTAGGTGCCATCGAGTCAGTTCCGACTCACAGTGACCCTACAGGACGGAGTAGAACTGCCCCACAGGGTTTCCAAGGAGCAGCCGGTGGATATCAACTGCCGACCTTTTCATCAGCAGCAGAGCTCTTAACCACTACGCCACTAAGGTAGGAATGAAGATAAAAGCTAAAGGAGAGGATGTCAGAGGAATCTGCGTTTCAATTGCCTTAGACCAAAAGAGCTGCCTGCACTAACAATGAACCTTCTAAGTGTCCAGACCAGTCAGGGTTGCCTCCGGGGCCACCCTGCTCCAGGGCGCCCGCTAGAGTTTCCCCTGTCATTCATTACATGACCTGGTCCCTGTGTGGTTAAGAACCGGGATCCCCGACAATATAAGGATTACATTTACATAGAGGTGTCTTTGTGTGCACATGCGTGCATGAACTGAACAGAGGTACCCAAAGCCCACAACTTCTATAAGAATACTATAGGGTGTTCTTTGCATGATGCGGTGCTGCGAGTCACCTCACCTGCAGTGTGCTGAGGAGAGATCTGGAACAACTCAAGGAAACGTCCTCAGCCTTGTCCTCACCTCTCACTCAGAGCCAACAGAAAGCACCAGGTCAGCAGACTCCAGGGTAACAGTCCAGCACTAACCAGGTCAGAGGTCTAGTCTCATGACGGAGGAGTTAGCTCTGCACACCCTGCCCTGAGGCACGGGCCTTTGGTGTCAGGGGGGCCTCAGCACAAAGTGGTCTCAAGACCAGGCCCTTAACCTCTAAGCCTCAGTTTCCTCATCTGTAGAACCAGAATTATAAGCCCTAGCTCCTGGGGACATCGTCAAATGGCTGTGCACACAAAGCCCAGTCAGTGGCAGCTTGGCAAGAGCCCAAAAAGTAGTTGTGCTCCTTTCTTTATGCTTTTCACTGCCCAGTGAGGACCCTCCTCCTCCACCAGAAGAATGCCCTTCCTATGATGGCCCCGTTTGGGACACTTCTCCTCTCTGAGCCCCGTTTCCTCCTCTGTACAGGGGGCCGTGAGCCCCAGCCCTGGTGCTGTGGTGCCTCCTGATGAGTCAGGCTGTTCACATCTCAGAGTCCAGCAGATGCTGGGAAAGACACGGAGGGTGCATCAACAAACCCTGCCTGTAAACCCCAGAAGCCTGGCAGCAGCTCGCCCAGAGGCCCTGGCAGTGAGACAACTCTGCTGATGCCCAGGATTGGGACACACAGAGAGACCACTGCTGCCCACAGGGGTCAGAAGCATGAACAGACGGGTGGGAGCATATCCCAGCTCCCAGTGTCCAAGCTGTGTGACCCGGGGTTTCTGGGCCTATGAAATGGGAATGATAGCAGCACCTGCCTCAAGGGATGGGAAGGACTGACTGAGGTCATGAAAAGACTCAGCATTCATCCTGGCATTCAGGTAGCGTTCAGTTAAGGTCAGTCACCATCATCCTCATCACTGCTATCATAGTCGTCATTGCTATCATCAGTCTATTACCATCACCATCATCATCAGCACCACCATCAGCAGCAGCAGCATTATCACCACCATCATCATCAAGTTTATAGGCTGACCTCAAGGACATTTATTGAGCAATTATGTCCCTACTAGAAATTTTTCATAATTACTACATTTAATCCTCACAACAGTCATGTGAGGTAGATGTTACCGTGTTCCCATTTTACAGATGAGGTACCTGAGAGGTTCTCGCTCTCCCTTGGATCACACCAGAAGGGCAGAGCTAGGCTATGAGTGTGTCTGTCCCCATGCTCTTCCTTCCTCCTGCACAGTTACGCCTGGAAAGTGCTCACGGCCCAGCTCTGCCCCTCTGGTGTGACCTCAGGCAGAGTAACTAAACCTCTATTTGTTGGTCCAATCTGAGAAGAGGCTCAACAATCCTGGACCACTCGCTGCCAACCCACACAGCGAGGAGGAGTCGGACTCCCAACTTCCAACACCCAACTGAGCTCGTCCAGAGACTTTAGCAACCCCACCTAGACCATTTGGGCCTTACAGGCCTTGGAAGTCTGCCCCATACCCAGCCTGGCCCGAGAGCTTCCGTACCTGAGTGGTGGGCATCATAGGCAGCATACCCTGTCACCAGTGGCAAGGCTGCTGGAGAAAGAGACAAGCAAATTCAGACCGACCCAGCTGCTCTGTCCAGGGACCCACCCAAATACCGCCTTCTCCAGAAGCTTCTTAAAAAGCCACACATGCGTGCTCTGGGAGCCTTGCCACAGACTTCCGCCAAGCCTGTTTCCCTCCCAGTGCGGCACCCACGTTTCATAAACACAGAACCCGGGTCACCACCAGACCAGGACAGAGGAGACTTCCTCTAAGCTGTGGGATTTGTCGCCATGTGTTAGGGTGACACTGTGGGCCATGTTTCCTTCCCACCCAAGTGCCCGCCAACCAGGACTGTCCTTGAGGGGTGTTCAGGCTCCCAGACAGCTTTCCTGAGGGGGCTCCTGTAGCAGACGGAGAGAGGGTTCTCCCCAGGTCCGTTGCTCAGCACCGCCACCCCTGGCCTAGCAGCCTTGGAGGCCTGTGAGCCAGCTGTCACCTCCTGGTCTCCCTACAGGGGCAGGGGGCATGAAGGCAAGGGAGGAAGCGAGGACGCTCATGGGCTGGAGGACCTGGGACCTAGGATGGAGGTCTGGATATAGCCATCAGAAGCTGATAAACGGGTGACATGCCTACTGTGTGCCTAGCCCCGAGATGCTTCATTTAACCTCATGACCCCACAGGGCAGATCTTGGATTGTCTGTTTTATAGATGAGTAAACTGGGGCTTGAATAAGTTCCACGACTTCCTGGGACTCAAACCCTATCTCAGGCTGATTCTCCCATTCCTGGCCCGAGCTCTCCTCCGCTAGACACCCTGGGCTGTCTTTGGCTTTGAGCAGTGCCCTAATGTTGGAAACAGACTCGCTGAGCCTAGGTGAGGGACGAGAATGTGGCCCAGAGCCACGTCTTCCCCAGTCTTGGAGGAACTCACTGCACCCCTCCCTCAAACCTTCCCAGGAGTGTGTTGGGGGAGCAGACCCATCCCTCAGCACATGCCCTCCTGGGAGCAGTGGAGTCGGGGTGGGGAGCCCTCGTAGTTCCACTGAACTGCCCATAACCAGGGGCACTGTCTTCACCACTCTGGGGTCTGTTATCTTCAATAAATCAGCCATCCTAATAGCTCCAAATGCCCATCCCAGGGTGTGCAAAGGATGAAACACGACCAAGAGCCACAGATGCTCACCTGGGCCGGCTTGCTGCATCCACCAGTCTGGGAGGAGCTGGCTCCTGCAGGCCTCTGGCGGGGAGGGGCTCCTTTTGATCATGCCCATGTAATCGTCCACAGAAGGCTGTGTGATTTAGGAGAGAGAGAAAGGCAGTCCGGTCACTGAACTTCCATCATGGGACTCCAGTGTTTGTAAAAATGAAAACTTTACCTGTAGCCACATTGTCATCTTTTATCTTATGAGACAAAAGGAAAGCTTTACTTTGCAACTTGAAAGACCTTAGACTCTAAATCCACCAGCTTACAGATCAAACTAAGTGACCAAATTACAGCCTCTCCAGGGCCACTAAGAAATTCATCGGCCTTTACATGGAACTGCCTGCTGCAAAATCAAGTGTGCCAAGTTACCCAGCTGCAGACAGGAACAAGGTCTGGGACCCCAACGAATGGTGACACTGAGCAAAATCCTCCATGTGCTCACAAATCTTGCTAAGTGAGCCTCGAGCAGATTCTCAATCTCTGACCCACTCCTTAAAGGAGGTTGATAAATCCAATTATGAAACGTTTTGAAATCTGATTTTCTCGTGACCCTAGTGTGGCAACCCAATTATCTCCTCTCAGTTGAGTCGGCAGAAAAGCCTTGCACAGAAAACAGCACATTGTGGGAGAGACTCGAAGCTAGGAATTTGGCCTGCTGCCAAAGACCACCCAGAAACGCACCAGCTGTCATCTGCAGAGAGGCTGGCCCACTTAAAGCAGGCTACATTTGTTACTGCCCTTCTCTGACAGCTAAACTGCTCCTGAGGATGTTGCAATATTGCTATTAAGAATAAATATAGCACCCACACCATCTTTTGCAAGGGCTGTGTGGGATTATTTTAATTATGCAATGCCCACCTTATAATACCCATGCAAAACATAGTTAAAGAGGCTAGAGGTAGAGGAAAAAGCATCTAAATAGTTAAAGTCAGTATTCAAAAGCCCATGCATTTTGCCTAAGAGATCCCACCAAGCCTTTACTTGTAGCCTATTAACTATGAGTTTATGTACAATTCTAACAAGCTTGATTATCTGGTTTTCCAACCCACCAAAGACTAAAACCTGCATATTAGAAGATAGGTAACCCAATAGTCATGAAAGCTAGTGTGATAATCCTTTCATAATGACAACCCTAAGCAGCAAGGAAAATTTAAATTTTGTTTGCTGTAGCCTGCCTAAGGCAATAAGGGAACACATGGTGCATTTTTAAAAATTTCCATTCTAAATGTTCAAAATGACAAGTTTAGAGCTTCAGGAAATTTCCCTTATGTAGAGCAGGCAGCTCATCCCCAGCCCTCAGGATAAAGGCAGGAATATCGCGTGATAGGAGTCTATGGGTGGAACATCCTATAAATGTTCTTGGATACTAACTGAAGGTTGGAGGTTCGAGTCCATCCAGAGGTGTTTGGAAAAAAGACCTGGCAACCTATTTCTGAAAGGTCAGAGCCATGAAGACCCTATGGAGCACATTTCTACTCTGACACACATGGGGTCACCATGAATCAGAATCAGCTCAACAGCAACTGGTGATCACATGATAAGGGTAGCCCAGTTGGCAGTGGCTGGTCAAGGGGTCAGCCTAGTTCTTGCATTTATTTCATCAAAGCAGTACTAGTTGCTGTGGAGTCAACCCCAACTCATGGTGACCCCATGTGTGTCAGAGTAGAGCTGTGCTTCACAGGGTTTTCAGTGGCTGGTTTTTTGAAAGTAGATCATCAGGCCTTTCTTCCAGGGCCCCTCTGAGTGGACTCAAACCTCCAAACTTTCAGTTAGCAGTCAAGCATGTTAACTGCTTGTGCCACCCAGGGACTCCCATCAAAGTGGTAGAGGTGCACTTTTGGGGAGAGTGTGGCAGGGCAGGGACGATGGTGCTCTTCACTGGAAACCATAAAGCCTCTGCTATCAGAGCAAGACCTTGCAGAGTCCCCTCTGCTTACCTCCTTAATCAGGTCGTCGATTTCTGAGCGCCCACATTCCATCTCAGTGACTTCATTTATGCAGCCAGGGGCCGCCATGCCTAATTTGCCTAAGGAAAACCAAACAGAGAAACACCATGACAAATGGCACTGAGGCATCACAACCGTCGTCGAGGCCATAATCAATGCTAGTTTTTCATGCTGTGCTTAAGGGAAACAAAAGTTCTCGAGCATCCTCCTTGGTCTGGGAACGACATAGAAATGTTTTCCCACACGGCAGTCATCTGATCAGAAAAGTCAAAAGAGAGAAGTTGGTTGTTGTTTTTTTCCCTAAGACTTTTAAAGGATAAAGCAAGCATTTTGGTCTCTTCCTTCTGTTTGCTAAGATCTAAAATATATCTATACCAAATATACTTTGTAGCAGGTGTTTACTGCCCTACAAAGGTTAAATTCACAAGCTGGGGCATCTGAAGACACTCAAAGGTTTCCTGGCAAAATATGTTCGCAGGTTGGGGTCTTTTTTTAAATCTAGTGGGCAGGAAATCTCTTTTCAGCCTTTCCAAATATACACGTGTGTATCTGTGTGTAAATGCACGCACAGTCCACAGGGAAGACAGAAAGACTGGCTTATGCTCAACTCAAACCAGCCATGGTCAGGAACCACCTGAACGAGTCAGGGAAACACACTCAGACGTCTCTACCCAGTGGGGACCTGGACTGGCTCCTGTCTTCCCCTCCCATGCCTCTTCCCTAGCCAGAAACTCACCTTATTGAGTTTATCAGCATGAGATGCATCCCCACCAACAAATACTTGTTGGAATGAATTAGTCCCAATGATCTACAGAACTGACCCATGTTGGTTGTTACCGTTAGTTGCCATGAAGTTGATTCCAACTCATGGCCACCCCATGTGTGCAGAATAGAATTGCCCCATAGGGTTTTCAAGGCTGTGACCATTCAGAAGCAGATCACGAGGCCTATCTTCCAAGATGCCTCTAGGGGGGTTCAAACCGCCAACCTTTCAGCTAGTAGCTGCACACTTAACTGTCTGCACCAACCAGGGCCTCCTTACCCATGTTTAATCCTGACTGAATTTGATAGGTTCGTTAATTCTCTTAGATGCTGCAGATGGGGGAGGCAGGGGGCAGCGGGGCACCCCCTGTAGCTTGCAAACCACCGAAGTACAGAGGAAAATGGCCCATTTAGACATTATGCAAATGCAGCATTTCTTGGCCCTGAGAACCTGGCTGGTTCTTCTTTAACATCCACTCTTGCAGGTGATGCGAGCTGCACCCCACACTACAAATAAGCTAGGGTCCCCTGCCAGTTCAAGCTTGGCTGACCCTGGAGGGCAGGGCACCTAGAGCTGTGTTTGTCCCCTCAAAGACATCACCAGTGAACACAGACCTCACAGGTGGGCATGGCTGTGGGTGGGGTAAGATCAAATTTCCCTCTCCTTCAAACTACCGTTTATTTTGTGATGGCGAAACATTATCCCAAATGTGGAGATGAGGCAGAAAGATGATTGCTCAGCCTTTCAAAATCACCTCAGAGGGGCACTGAGCTTCTGTTAAGGGTGATGGGAAAATCTGGAAATGGACAGTGGTGATGCTGAAACAATATAATAAAAGTAATGTCACTAAATTTGACGTGTGAAGAACGCTGGAATACAAATGTTTTGTTACATATGTATTTATCACAGTAAAAAAGATTATTAAAGAAGAAAAACAAAGAAAACTTCCCCCTAGGGTTCACCTGGTTCTCCAAGGGAAGGACAGTTTCTGGAACACACTATTGACTATCGACTAGGGTTCGGACGCACTAAAGTTAGATGTTAGTTTGCAGACCATTAAGCTACAAATAGCCAGTAGAAAAAAGAACCCCCCCCACCCACAAGCACACACAATGGTTGCACTGCCCAATAGGACATCCGTTGGTTTGGTATTTAAGTTAGCAGCTCTTTGCCTTTCAATGACCACATGCACCAGTGTCTCATGTTCTCTGTCCACCATGCTTTGTCACCATGCTGGTCCCCTCATTAATGAGTTAACTAACTGACCCAGGCTCATGAACCACGGTTTTTATTTTAATTACACTTGGACACTTCAATACCCTAAACTCAGAACTGTCTGCACAGTCCTAAGTAGTTTTTGGGTGGCTCTACTTCTTATAGAAGAAGTCCTGGTGGTGCATTGGTTAAAGTGCTCAGCTGCGAACTGAAAGGTCTGCGGTTTGAACCCACCAGCAGCTCTGGGGGAGAAAAGACCTGGTGATCTGCTCCTGTAAAGACTACAGCCTCAAAAAGCCTATGGGGCAGTTCTTCTGTCTTACAGTGTTGCTGTGAATTGGAATCAACTCGACGGTACACAGCAACTTCTTTTCAGCATTATTGGACTACTAATAAACTTTTAGGGTACCTGGGTGGTGCAAACATGTTCAGCTACTAACTGAAAGCTTGTAGGTTCAAGTCCACCTAAAGGTGTCACAGAAGAAAGGCCTGGCGACCTACTTCTGAAAAATTAGCCACTGAAAACCCTATGGAGCACAGTTCTACTTTGATACACATGGGGTCACCGTTAGTCAGAGCTGACTCCATAGCAATTTGTTTTAATAAACTTCTAAGGAGAAAAATCACATCATGCCAGTATTCCAATTGCTACATCAAATGACTAAGAAAATCAATATGTTAAAAGAATGGTTTGAGTTAGAAGAATGGTAAATAGATTTTATCTCATGGGCGAACTCTGATGCAGGGCAGCTGCAATGAACATTATTTTGAAAAGGATTCTGAGGCCAGATCCAAGTTCGAGAAATCTTGATTGATTACTGATGTCTGGCCAGGGCATGGGAATCAGGAGTATGCGTAGGTATGGCAGGTTTTTGCTATCCCTGCTTTAATCCCTTCACAAGTGCTGTCTTTGGACTTTATAGTTGAAAGAGACCTCAGGGATGATTGCAGTCCAAAGCTGCTGAACAGTGACCAGGATCTAACAATATATTGAGGCTATCCAGTCTCCCCAGGTGGTGCAAATGGTTAACACTCTCAGTTGCTAATGGAAAGGGTGGAGGTTTGAGTCCACTCACAGATGCCTCAGAAGAAAGGTCTGATGATCTACTTCTGAAAAATCAGTATTGAAAACCCTATGGAACCCAGTTCTACTTTGACACTCATGGGGTTGCCATGAGTCGGAGCTGACTTGACAGCAACTGGTTTTTTGGTCTTATCCAGTCTCCACCAATGAAGCCAGCAGTGCCATCTTCTGCAACTTCATTTGAGAACTTTACCCTCAACTCTTATCCTCCATCCCCTCCCATCCACCATATCACCCCATAGTGAGTTGCTAGGAAGCAAAAGGTGTTCCTGACTGCAGACTGTTGGAGGATCCTTGTTCCTTCCAATCATGTCACTCAGCTCCAGGAGGTCCTACAGTGTGTCCATGGTCACACAGTGAGTTAGCAGTAAAGCTGGGCTGGGTCTCTAGTCCCCGCCCTTTCCTCCAACCCCTATCTCCTCTCATGCAATTAGATGCTGCCACTGGGACAGCAGATGGTGTGAGAGGTCAGAGGAAAGAGCTCTCAAATCTGCTTATGCAAAGGAAAGAACGACTTTGTTTAACTGAAACCACTTGCTCGGACCCTGTGTGCGGAGACCTCCACCCTGGACCCCTGCTTTGGCAGGCTTGGTGCCGACAGAGGATAGTTACATTTCTGTTCCTCCTCAGGGACGATCCGGTAAACTTTGTATGGCTCAGAAATGTCCAGCTGGGACCGCTCTGTTACTTCCTCAAAATCTGGGCTCTTGTTCAATGCGCAGCGTAACCTCGTCTTCCAAGTAGCTGGTTCAGCTTTGTCCCCTTCCTTAAACTTCCCTTTAAAAACTGCCCAGGCCTGAAGAGAGAAAAAGAAGCACATTAAATACATGGCCGCCCCCACCACCACACCTATCCACTGCAGCCATCAAACCCAACGCTTTCTTACCCTTCTGCAGGTATTTCTTGGCCATTTTATAACTCTCGGTCAAGGAATTTGAGGGCTCAAAGAAACATCAATCAAACCACTTTCTTTAACTGATGTGAAAAGGCTCTGGCAGAGGAAAGGACTCCCCTTTGTCACAGAGCTGGTGGCTGGCTGAGCTGGAATTCCTTTCCAAACCCAGGCTCCTCCCACACACCTTGGATGCCTTTCAACAAAGCTCACCCTGGACTAAAGGGCCTGGAGAAGCCTGGGGTTACATAGTGCAAAGAGGAAGTTGCACATGTTTTCACTAGAATTTTTCAAAACAAAGAACAATTTGCTACTTTTTCAAATCAACCCCTAGCTAACATTTAGCATGAAAAGGAAACACCATGCAAAAAGTCTGAATGTGGTCATCCATTGCCTGGCTACTTTTAATAGAAATTTGTTTTGCATTTTTGCATTTATTCTAGCTTCTCCTCTCCACTCCCCCCCCACCCCCCCACCCCCACCGCCAGGGCACTGTTTAAAATGCAATGAAATGTTTTCCTTCTGTTGGTTTTTTTAAAGCTGTTTTCCCGACCTCTCCAAACCTTGGCAGCTGAACTGGGACCAAAAAGTCAAAGATGAAAAGTTGAAGTACACATGCGAATGGGGCATTATTTTCAAAAAAGTGTGCGTGTGTGTGTGTGTGTGTGTGTGTGTGTGTGAGAGAGAGAGAGAGAGAGAGAGAGAGAGAGAGAGAGAGAGAGGGAGGGAGAGAGAGAGAAAGAGAGCATACTTTAAGATTTCAACATTAAAATACACATCAATGAGGAGGTAGCTGCTATCAAGCTCAATGGCTTCAGGCGAAGCATCGTGTCTGTCAGCCACCACCAGAACATTTGGGGATGTTTTGACTTTGAACCTGAGAAGACCTCCTTTACACAGAACTGTTTCACGTTTCATCCTGATACTTGAGAACTATGTAGACACATGTGCGGTGACTAAAATAATTCCAGAACTGGAGGGAATTCTTAACCCCACTCAGGAAATGCACTTCCGAGTGGTTAGGAACTTTCCCAAGGTGGCCCAATCTGGGATTGAACCAAGGTGCAGTTTTGACTTTCCTCTACAGCAAAGGTTCTCAAGTCTTAGAACAATCCCCTGGGAAGCTCGTGAAAATGCAGATTCCTCAGCCCTGGCCCTCAAGATTCTAATTCTGTAGATGTGGGTGAGGCCTAGGAATCTGCATTTTAGCCAGTCTCCCAGTGTGATTTAGGAGGCCAGGAAGCTACACTTCCAGAAACTCCACAACACCCTCAGGAGTCACAGTTCTGTTTAAAATATCACTGGATTTCCCCCCAAATCAGACAAGGGCGGTCACAGTTCAAGGTCATTGTCATGCACTGGTCACTGCTCTGTGCTCAGACTCTACATCTGTGCCTGAGTTAAAGAAACTGGCAGAACATTCCCATCACTGGGCATGAGTGGAGGCTTCCTTTTCTGACACAGATGCAAAGTTCCCCTTTAGAAATATTTTCAAAATTAAATGGTCTGCAATTCTTCTGTCCTTTACTAACTGCATCGCTGATCATGCATTGACTTGTTTTTCTCAAAAAGTATAAGAACAAAACCACGTTTTAACTGAACAGAAATTTCAAATTTTCATTACTTTAAATCAGGATTTCTCAGCCTTGGCACTACTGACATTTGGGCCGGATCATTCTTAGTGGCAGGAGCTGTCCTTTGCATTGTCGGGTATTTAGCAACATCCCTGGCCTCTATCTTCTAGTTATGACAACCAAAGATGTCTCCATACATCGCCAGCCTCCATGACAAGGCCGGCCTCCCTGACTCACACCCAGGAATGGAAACTGAGAGCTCGAGGGAAACCTGCGCCACGTGCCACCATCGCTGCCCTCCCCAGCCCTGCCCCCATTGGAGGACTGCTGGTTTAATCCATATTACAAATGAACCTCAAAAAGCATGGATTTTGTCGCACTGTCATTCAGAAAAAAAAAAAAAAAAACCCATTGCCATCAAGTTGATTCCGACTCACAGTGACCTTACAGGACAGAGCAGAACTGCCCCACCGGGTTTCCAAAGTCATAAATCTTTACAGAAGCAGACTGCCACATGTTTCTCCCCGGAACAGCTGCTGGGTTTGAACCGCTGATCTTTTTTGTTAGAAGCCAAGTGTTTAACCATTGTGCCACCAGCGCTCCTTGGCAGTGTCATTACCAGCTTATAATTACCCAGTCCAAGGCACTGCCAGGCCCATTCACTCATTTACTGCCCCTGTTCACCCTGAGAAAGGCCAGGAAATGCCCTAAATCAAGAATAGGGGCCACGTGGTCAGGTAGTGATGCCCATTGAAAGTGCAGCTAGTTGGCTCTGCTTTAAAGAGCCAATCTAGCTGCAGATCTCTCAAGACCCTTTTAGAGCCAAGACTAGACAAAAAACAGTGATCCCAAGGCACACCATAAACAGCCACCACAGCTCACTGAACCTCCACTGGGATCTATTCCATCAGTGCCCTGCTCTGCACCAGTCAGCTGCCAGCACTGAACCCAGGCCCGTAAACTCATCCTAATTTAACATTAGTACCTCATCTTTTGTTTTAAAAATTAAATGTCATTTTCTTTTCCTTGAAGGCCTGCTGAATTGGAAATACCTGTGCTACTAAATTTTAGCTCATTTAGGCCCAGTTACTAAGGCTGGTCAATGAGAGGCCAACGAATCACAGCCCTCACTTACCCAGGTTAGTTTGTTTCTCTTCCCTCACTTTAATGAAAAGGAAGTGAAGTACTTTTTAAAAAGTGAATTTGAGCTGATACCAGGGCTTATCAGTTTACACAGGACTGGTACAAAATGAGCTAAATGACTTTTTCACTCTCCCATTGTTGGGTCTACACCATGAGGCTGACCTCATCATGATTCCTGTGAGCACTGAAGGATTCCCTGGTGTAGCTGGATTCTTATGATCCACTTGCAAGGAAGCAAGCTCATGCATTTTCTCCTAACTCAAATTTTTGAAAGGTTTTCTTTGAATGTTTGGAACAAAAAAGGTTCTCAACTTAACCAAAACATCCCTAAGATGACCCTGTAACCACAGTCAGACTGTTGACTTCTTCCAAAACCAACATCACCACCACCAGCACCAACACCAACACTACCAATACCACCACCAGCACCATGTTTGGGCCTCTGAGAAGCTGGAAACCACCACGCAGCTCCACATGGCACAACTCTAGGCGCCACTAGGTAGGTTCCTGTCAGCACTGTATTTTTACCAGCCCAGCTTGTTGCCTTCTTGATGGCCTCCCAACTCTAGGTGGGCACTCACCATCTCCCTCCCACCCCATTCCTGCTGAGATTGTAGACTCATTTCAGATTGCCACACTGAGTGACTGCGTAATCAACGGAAACATTGGGAATCTTGCACATTTTTCTCAACACTGTTGAAACTGCCATGAAGAACATTGCATAAGACGTATAAATCTGGGGCTTTATTTCATTACTCCCAAAGCATACGTTGAAGCAGGGAGGAGGGTAGAGGGAGAACCCGTGCAGTTATGCTGGCAAGCCACACACCCAGGTTGTGCAGCCCGTTGGTCCAGCCCCCGCTACTATTCTCTCAAAGATGATTTACTGATGTTTAACCGCAAATGTGTCCTCAGCATCCAACACCTCTGGGAAAATCTGTTCATCCTGGCCATGGTCAACTTAGAGCATAGGTTCCCAATGGAAAGGGCAATGTCTGGAGACAATTCTAGTTTTCACAACTAGAGGGGGTGCTACTGAATCTATAGAGTAGAGATCAGGGATGATGCCCAACACCTTGCAATGCACAGGACAGCCCCTATTACAAAGAATGATCTGGCCCCAAATCTCAGCTATCACCTAGAACTGGATACAATCAGTGGCACTGATTAAATTTAGCCTGAGTCACTCCCAAGAGAAGTTCACCCTGATGCCAAAGGCAAAATGATGCCTACAACCGAATGAGAGAGAGGAATGTGCATCATCACTAAGGAGGAGGAAGCAGGTGCCGGCACTACAAGAAGCCTGGCTGAGCCCCAGGCTCTTGACCAGGGGTCCTTGACAGGAAGGAATCTGGAGGACCTGCGGCGACACAAGGACTCCTTGGAGTTTTGTGTAGAGCTTTCACGTGTGCCCATGTTTCTCAGAAAGGGCCAATAACTGGCATTAGATTCTCAAAGAGATCTGCAACCTACAAGGTTACAGATTTAACAGAACTGCTAACATGTGCTTCTTAAGCAGCTTTGACCTATTCACAGTCCACTTTCCCCATCTGGGGTAAAGGTGTGGTTTCTGTCATTTTTATTGTTTTGGGCCAGAAGATGGTTATCCTTGGCTAAGAGTCCAGTGCTGTTAACTGATCCTGCAGGTATTTGGCCCCACCACTCACCACCACCACTGCCTGTAGTCTGACCTTGGCCCCCAAACACCCACAGAACAAGCACACACAGTGGTGGTTTATAGCTTGGCTCTGGGTCAGACCACCTGTGGAAGTTTGGGCTCAAATTTGACCTATGGGCTCTAAATCTCCCGGGGTTAGGGCCTGGACATCTGGAGCCTTAGAAAGCCCACAGGTGACCCTGATGACTCACAGGTGACTGATGACCATAGGTGATCCTGATGACCACAGGTGACCCTGATGACCAGGCCACAGAGCTGGGCTGCCCTGGTTCCTGGTTTTGCTGCCTGAATCTAGGTGTAAATGATGAGAAATCCTGCCTCTGTGCATCAGTAAGTCTAGGGGTTATGAGCAAGGCTCACAGTTGGGCACCCTGGGTTCAGATGCTGTCCCCAACATACGTGAGCCATGCAACATTGGCCAAGTCACCTCTCCTCTTCTGCCTCTGTGAAATGAAGATAATTTCAACACCGAGGCGAGACCTGGTGGCACAGTGGTTAAGTGCTCAGCTGCTAACTGAAAGGTCAGCAGTTTGAATCCAGCAGTTTCTCCACAGGAGAAAGATGTGGTAGTCTGCTTCCGTAAAGATTTATGGTCTTGGAAACTCTACTCTGTCCTACAGGGTCGCTATGAATTGTAATCAACTTGACAGCAGTGGGTGGGAATAGCAGCACCTACCATATAAGACTGTGGTGGCAGTAAAACAAAATGGTATGTGTGGGACGAGGCCTGGCACGGAATAAACTCTCACTCAGCGCTGGCTGTCCTGTTGCAAATGGCAGCACCAAACGGCAAGTTTCTCCATGCTTGGCACACATACATTCTCCAGGGACATGAGACTATTTGCAGACATCTGCTGCAAGCTTAGGACAAGCCACACAACCCAGCCCCAGAGAGATGACAGAAAGCATCTCACTTGCCCAAGTGGCCCCAGTGCCACTCCATCAGTAACTTCCAAAAGAGTGAAGACTTAGACTTCTGTGATATACTGTGTCAACCCTAACAGTGACCCGGGGCTAAGGCTTTTAGTAACAGCTCCAAAGAAGTATTTTCTCTCCGTTTGCTCGGCAATAATAGAGCAGGTGGGGAAAGTGCCTTCAGTTTGCTCATCATAAAATCCCAGCAATGCAACTGACCTCAAAAATGATTCAATACAGTACACAATACTGGGGAAGCCAGCACAACTTGTACAAGGAAAGGTTATGGAAACTCCACAGACACATCCAAACTCCCTGAGGAACTGAATTGCTGGGCAGAGGACTGTGGGGACCATAGTCTCAGGGAACAACTAGCTCAATTGGCATAACACAGTTTATAAAGAAAATGTTCTACGTGCTACCTTGGTGAGTAGCATCTGGGGCCTTAAAAGCCTATGAGCAGCCATCTAAGATATTCCACTGGTCTCACCCCTTTGGCAGCAAGGGAGAATGAAGAAAACAAGATACAACGGAAACATTAGTCCAAAGGTCTAATGGACCACAACTACCACAGACTCCACCAGACAGAGTCCAGTACAAGTAGATGGCGCCCAGCTACCACCACTGACTGCTCTAACCGGGATCACAACAGAGGGTCCAGGACAGAGCTCGAGAAAAATGTAGAACAAAATTCTAACTCACAAAAAAAGACCGGTCTTACTGGCCTGACACAGACTGGAGAAATCCTGAGAGTATGGCCCCTGGACACCCTTTTAGCTCAGTAATGAAGTCACCCCCAAGGTTCACCCTTCAGCCAAAGATTAGCTAGCCCCATAAAACAAAACAAGACTAATGGGGCACAACAGTCCCGGGGCAAGGACTAGAAGGCAGGAGGGGACAGGAAAGCTGGTAATAGGGAACCCAAGGTTGAGAAGGGACAGTGTTGACATGTTGTGGGATTGTTAACCATTGTCATAAAACAATATGTGTACTGTTTAACGAGAAACTATTTGTTCTGTAAATCTTCATCTATAGTACAATAAAAAAATTTTAAAAAGTAAAAAAAAAAAAAATGATTCAATAATTTAATAGATGTAAAATCACCTAGTATATACTGTTTGGGACTCAATGTTTGTTTTCTAAAGATCGGATTAATTTTTAAATAAATAAGAAAGACGTCACTCCACGCCTCCACCTGCCCACGAGAGAAGACAAAGACTGAACTCAGTGTTGGTGGGGAGGGAGCTCAGGTCTGTACCTTGAAAATGGAGGCATCAACTTCCTGATTGTAATCTTGTTTGCCCGCATGCTTCCAAGGGATCCGGAACATACTCTTCTCATCATTTTCCCAAATCAGCCCTGGATACATGTTGCTGTCGATTTGTTCGATGAGCCACTGCCGCAGCCGCCGCCCGCCGTTCCGGTCACACATCCTTGGAAAGAAGACAGCACGTTCTGTGATGTTAACAATGTTGTCTCATTCAGCACAATGACCCATGGACTCCTCAGCCAACGGCTGCTATCAGGAAAATCAGAGGGTGGCAACAGAGGTGGAGGCAGCTTGGGGGAAAACCTCCAGCTCCAGGAACTCAGGGGAAACCTGCTGTGAGAAGACAGTGCTAGCCTCCCGGGCTGAAAGCCAGGAATGAAAACTGAAGGCTCCCTGGGAAATTGGCTGCATGCCAGCCAGATGTTAGCAAATACAACAACATGTAACATCTAAGAGCGTCACTCCTTTCTTAGCATGAAACGGGAAAATTATGTTAACATTTTTGGGTACCTTCAATGAGTATTGGGGTCCTGGTGGCACAGTGGTTAAATGTTTGCCTGCTAACCAAAAGGTTGGCAGTTTGAATCCATCAGCCTCTCCTTAGAAACCCTATGGGACAGTTCTACTCTGTCCTACAGGGTCACTATGAGTCCGAATTAACTCAATGGCAATTTTTTTTTTTTTCCAATGAGTATTACTCTAGCCCATTACTCTAGAGCTAATCTGATGCTTTGATGACCGGGCCACTGGTTTTCCTTAATAGGATCAATATGATGGGTGAGCGCTCCAAGACGGACTAAACCCTCAGGCTGTGGCTATTCCTTCTAGGTTGTTCCTTCCCAGCTGGTTTAGTGCTAAGAGCATGAGCTTGGGGATGAGGCAGTGCCGGGCAATCTGGAATTGTCCTTTAACTCCACTGTGCTTCCGTGACCCTGGCTATAACGCCAGGGTGACTATCAGTGCTTTGCAGCATTGTTGTGAGGATCTGAGCTAATGCGTATAAAGCACCTGAAACAGTACTTGGATTCTAGAAGATTCTCTCTAAATAACAGCTATTGTTATTATCATCAAACCTTTCTTCCTAGGGACCCCTTATGACAAGAGTGAGGGGATCAACTGCGGCTACAAAAGAGAGCAAAGTGAGACAGGTCAGACTCTTCCAGAAGGCACCACAATCTAGGGAGCACCCAACGGCATCCTTGGAAGCACAGTCTTGCTAGAGCAGGCAGGTTTCCCAACAGAGAGAGAAGAACAATCGTGCCATATTGACTTACAGCCATCATTTACAAGAATAGGGCTGGAAATCCCCTAGACAGTTGGACAGACGCCCACCCAAAAAAGAAAAAAAATAGCATTGCTTTTTTTCCGCTTAAAATGTGACCTCTTCAGGCAAACAAGTTTGAAACAATCAGCAGTGACAAGATGTAATGTCCCTAAGAATATCGTCACATCCAGAGCCATGCTGTTCTACCAAGCCAAACAACTGCCAGCAACCTCTGAGGAAGTGGACATTCTGGAAACTCTGTGCTCCTGCAGGTTGCTGTGGGGGGCAAGAGGGGAGCCCAGGTCCCAGGGAGAAGCAAGTGAGGTCCCTCGAATGCCCATTTTTTAGCTTTTTCATCCAATAACCTCAGCTTCCAGTTTGTGGATTTAAAAAGGGGTGTAATGTATGAGATAGAATTGGACTTAGGCTCCAGTAGAGGCTCTTTCTCTAACTAGACCTGGGGGACATTACAGGGATGCCTCTGAGGCTCTCCTACCTGCAGAGGGGGGATGCATCACCAGCTTTGGAGAATTCTAAAACAGTCCATTGTGTTTATAAATAAGAAGGGACTGATTTGAGAAGGGCACCTAATGAGAGAAATCAAACAAAACCACCAGTTCCCCCAGAAAACAACTTACCGGGGGGCACATTCCTGCAGCTCTTTCCTGGAGAGAAGGTAGAGTTTTCCCTACCTTGAGGAATGAGCTGCATGGGGGTGTGGGCAGGGGGCAAGTCAGAACACAACAGTGGGGTTTATATCTGTGTATGTGTCAATGAAATGAGATGTTTCCACTCAACATTTTGCTCATCCTCTTATTAAGGGGTTCTTAAACTAGGGTCCATGCTCCATGAGCCTCCTGAAATCAAAAGCAGAATTTTGTTTGCATGGGCATTTTTCTAGAGAGAAGGTTGTCAGTGTTCCATCATAACCCCAAAACCATTAAGGACAGCCGCCTTGGTGATTTTCAGGAAAAGAAAAGAGAGAGAGATGGCATTGAGAGGAAGAGGGAAGCACAGGATATGAAAGCTGGAAAATGCTTTTAAAATCATCCAATCCAGCCCGCTCTGTTCAAAAGAGACAAAACTAAGGACCAGAAAGGTATAGTAAATACTCAAGAGCTCCCAGCAGACTTGTGTCAGAACTTGCACACAGGCCTACGGAACAGAGGCAGGGGCTTGCTTTACTCACTACACAAAGAAAAGCCCTGGTCGAGTTCTGAGTTCACTACATAGGGCCAGCCCCATCTGAATTCTCTTTGTGAAGGCCTCCATGATTCTAAGCAACATTAAATACCTAAGATTGTATTACATAATGAGTTATTGAACACTACCAAATTAATCCCACCAAATGCCCAGCTAGAAAAAATTAATAAGCCCAGTCACAGGTTTATACCTTCCTCTTCCTTAATGTTCAGGTAATAATTCTCTCTGTTAGCCAAGTCCTATCTGGAGTTATCTCATCTCTATAAACGTGGGAGGCTTCCCAGGCAGGAGGTGATAAGAGGCTTCCTTGCCCCTCATCTTGGATTCCAGAATGTGCTGAGAGCAGTGCAACAGAATCCACCTGTTTGCACATCTCCTAGGCATTTGCCCTGGCCCCCTAGTCAACCCCATCAGTACTAGACCAAAAAGCATCCAAGCCTTTGTCCCTCCGGCTCCAACCAAAAAAACAAAACAAAACAAACCCATTACCATGGAGTCAATTCCGACTCATAGTGCCTTATAGAACAGAGTAGAACTGCCCCATAAGGTTTCCAAGGCTGCAACCTTTATGAACGCAGACTGCCACATCTTTCTCCCTGGGAATAGCTGGTAGGTTCCAACTCCCAACCTTCTGGGTTAGCAGTCAAGCGCTCAACCACGGTGCCACCAGGGCTCCTCCCTGAGTGACCCATAATCTCCAATTCTTACCATGAAGGACCTGCCATGATTCAAAAAGACAAGCTTAGAACTACTGTCATTTAACTACTGGCTCCTACCTTTTAAGGCGGGGGGGGGGGGGTGGCGGGTGGGGAGAACAGTTTAAAATTCTAAAAAGTTCGTCTCTACCCTCTACTCATAAAGTACTCCACAACTCTGGATAAATAATCTATTTCCCCTTGGAGAGTCTGTCCTATGCCTTGGGGAGCATTTTACACCAACATGCTCTTGTGAGCTGTGATACTAGACAGCTATCTAGTATCTAGTACCACAGGGGCAAGTGGACTGTAATGGAAGCCAAGGACCTCACACCGGACTCAGAAATCTTGTCCAGACACATGTGTTGCAGAAATTGTTATTAATCCACAGCCCATGCCGCACAGAGAAGCGCTGGTTAAGGGGCAGTTTCACACTATGACCATCCAAGCATTATATTGTGGGGTAAAATTTCAGCGGAACGATGGAGCGAGTCTTACAATAAAGGGGGCCGCTATTTCCCTGCATTATATGAGCCAAGTTTACAAGTTTTCCATGCACATCTAATTTTCAGAAAAATGCGATTTACCAAAAAGAAAAAAAAAGAAAAAGAAAAAAAGTAACCAATCTTTGGGAACGGCAAAACAGTAATAAGCGATTTCGAGATCCACTTTGGTGGCCAGATAATTAGGAAAAAATAGACACCGAGGGGGGACTGCAATTAAACTGCGCCTGAGGCGATATTACAGTAGTTTCATCCTTGCGTCCCCGCCTGATGTCTGGGGACCCACGCGGACTGGACCGCGCGGGACGCGAGTCCTCTGTCCGCGGAGGGGCCGGGCGCCTACCTGCCTCCGAAGCGCGCCGCTCGGGTCCCGCGTCCGCCGCCCTAATTTCGCGCCCGCCACCGGCGTTCCGCGTCTGCCTTCTCGGTTCCCAGGCCCGCCGCCCGCGCTCGGGGCGAAGGGGCCGCGGGCTCCCCACGCCCGCGGCGCCGCGAGTTTAAGCGGAGGGCGGACCCGTGCGTCCCACCTCTGAAACGAGCGGCAGCCGCGCTGACCAATGGTGCGCGGGGGCGGGGCCGGGGCCGCTTGAGGGGCCCTCTGCACCCTGCTAGCCTTCTCCTAAGCGCTCCGCTTTCCGAGAAATCACTTTGCTGAGAAGACGACCTAGGCGCGGGCAGCTGCGGGGTCCGGGGAGCTTCCGGCCGGCGGAGCTATACTCTTTCGTCCGGGGGTCCCGGGAGCGCGGGCGGGGGCTCCCCTCAGGAATTCCCGCGGGGGCGGGGAGCGGGGTCGTCGCAGAGTGATCTGCGGGGGCTCGGGCGACTCAAGCGACCTCTCCGAGGACCCCCGGCCGAGTGGGCCAACGTCACAGGGAGCGGTGACCGAGGCGAGGAAGGGCCCTGTCCGACGGCCCTCGACAGCTAGTCGCCCGCGGGTGACCGGGAATGGCAGAAGCCACTGCTGAGTGAAAATCAGAAATGACAACGAGGAGCGCCTGACATCATAACATTGAAATGTCCAATGAGGAAAATGTTTATTATAAGTTCTTTTCCTCAGATAAATGCCAGTTGTGTAAAGTAAAGGCCCCCGGTGTGTTTGTGTCTCTGATTCCAGCCCTCCTGGGTATTAGCTGGCATCTACTGTAAATATGGAAGTGGGGTGAGGGAGGGCAGCACAGGTGAAAAAAACGAGAAAAAAGTCTTGCAAACAAAAGGAAAAAGAAGTGTGTTCCCACGGTCCGTTCTGGAGTAGCCTTGTTGTGTGCCGTGGGGTCGATTCCGACTCTTAACTACCCTATATGACAGAGTAAAACTGCCCCATAGGGTTTCCTAGACTAAAATCTTTAGTGGAGGTCTTTCTCCCGCAGAGCAGCTGTTGGTTTCCAACTGACCTAACAGCCGAGCTCTTAACCACTGCGCCATCAGGGCTCCTTGGGTAGCCTTAGGATGGAGAAAATGAGGGTTGCAACTGGCTTTAGTTTCTGAGTTGGAGAATCACAGGAGCAGCAATGTTTATGGGGCCATTTTATTCATTGGTTTTTCAAGGCTCTGAAAATGTTTGAGACTGAAAAATTGTATTGACCCAAAATATGAAAAGTACACCACAAAACTGAGATTAGTAAATATTCAAAGATCCACAAAACAACTTTATAATTGTAATTAAGTGGGACAATTTTCATTATATTTGAAAACTAAAACGTTTGTTAAGATAGAAATGACTTAGTAAGAATTTCCTAAGAATACAGTGATCACTGGGAAGTCATAGCAACCATAAATTAAATGAGTTCTCCATGGTCAAGTAATTTCAAATGAGAATTATTTTTAACTCAGATTCCTTAAGCATATTTAGATAATGTGGGAGTGCTCTAATATGTTTGCTCTGATGTGGGATGCAGCTTCCAGAAATAAGAGCACCTAGGACCTAAGAAGGTCCTAAAACAGCTGCCACTGATGTTTATATTCATATCTTTTCACAAATATGCCCCTTAAGCCTACCTACAAATGCTGCCTGCTGCACAAAGTTGTAAACTCAAATTCCACTCAATGCTGTGCTTAAAGAGAGGAGAAAATGAATGTGGATGAAGTCAGCAGTCCAAAACTATCCTGGTTTACAGCACATATTGTTGGCAGTAGGTGTCACTATAAACATGACAGGAAGTACTCATGGTAGACTGGCTTACATTATGAAGGCTCTTGAACCCCATATTTTCAACGTGGTGATGCCTCACTGCCTAGGAGCATGTCTAATCCTATCTGTTTTAGTTCTGCTCATCAAGCATTTTTCCAACAACTACCATGAGCAGATATGGTGCCAAAGACAGGAGACGCAAAAAATGAATAAGATGTCTCTCCAATTATTCTTTCCTCTCCAGTTACCTGCCAGCTTCTCAATCCCAGTAAACTTCATCCTGATTCCTACAGTAGCCTCCCACCTCCAATCATACCAACTCCCTGCTGATTCTATTCATGGCTCTCTCTGTGTAAGCCTTTCTACAGTGACTTACCAGTGCTTATCAGCAGGCCCAGGAGCTCATCTGACATCTAAAAATCATACCCATCCTTCTCTCTTACCATTATCCAATGGGAACTTCTATTCTGTGGATGGCAACATATTGAAGCAGTTAAGATGGCAAGTTCTGGAGTTGGACCCCAGTTCAAATCAGCTCCCTGACCCTTCTTCCTAAGCCTCAGTTTCCTTATCTGTATAATGGCATTGATGATAATTTTAGGTGGAATTATGTGACACTGCCAATATTCAACTGTTTTTGACCTACGGAAAGGACATTTTCGTATGATTGAAACTAATTTCCGTGAGTCCCTGGATGGTGCAAATGGTTAAGCGCTCGACTACTAGCTGAAAAGCTGGCAGTTTGAACCCACCCAGAGCAACCTCAGAAGACAGGCCTGGTGATCTGCTTCTGAAGGGTCACAGCTTTGAAAATCTGTATAGCAGTTCTACTCTGATACACACGTGGTTGTCATGAGTTGGAGTCAGCTCATTGGCAATGGCCTTGGTTTGACTTTTGGTACTGGGCACAGCACTGAATTAGGGGTGCCTTAAATAGACAAGTGTAAGTTCATTGCAAGAGAAAATCTCAGGGGAGGGGACAAAAGGAGAAGCTGAGAGAGCATTTGTTAATCTTTCTGCTCCAGCAGATGTGTTATTTTTTACACCTCTCTGGGATGGGGGTTCCCACCACCACCCCCAGGTTCAATGACTCACTGGGAGGTCTCACAGAACTCAGCATATGGCCATGCTCAAGGCTGTGATGTATTACAGTGAAAGGACACAGAGCAAGATCAGCAGAGGGGAAAGGTGGATGGGGCAAAGTCTGGAGGAAACCAGGCACAAGCTTCCAAGTCCTCTCCCAGTGAAGGTTGCCCAGGGCATGCTTACCTCCCCCAGCAACCAGTGACAACACGTGTGCAATGTTGTCTATCAGGGAAGCTCATTAGAGACTCCAGCGCCCAGGGTCTTTATTAGGAGCTGGTGATCACATAGGCTTCCTTTGTCTAGCATGCATCAAAATTCCAGACTCTCAGAGAAAAGCAGGTGTTCAGAGTAAACCACATTGGTAGCACAAGCACTGAGCCACTCTTATCAGTTAGGGCAGTGGAAGCCAAGTTCCCAGATGCCAGAAGCCAGCTGAGGGCCAACCTGGCACGCAGGCCTTTCCAGGGATGTGGCCTCAGACCTGCAGGGTTGGCTCTGTTCTGCATGCCCTCCTCATTCTGAAGTCGTTTATAACATGCAACACCTGCTACACCCATTCCAGAGGTCCCTATGGCTGTATTTACCCACCATGAATTAAAAGTAGGTTATCTTTGCTTGTGCTTAACTGCTATGAGGACACGTGTTTGAGGATGAAGGAGCCACTACATGCCGGCATTTCAGAGGATGGGTGGTGTTATGGATTGAATTGTGTCCCAAAAAAAGTGTTGTAAATCCTAACCTCTATGCCTGTGGTTATAATCTCATTTGGGAATGGGTTGTCTTTGTTATGTTAATGAGGCAGGGTTAGTGTAGGGTATATCTTGAGTCAATCTCTTTTGAGATATAAAAAAGATTAAACAAGCAAGTGAGCAAGCAGAGAGGAGGAAGAGAGATGTCAAGCCACCTGGAAATCTCCAAGGAACCAGAAAATAAGCGGAAGAGATAAGGACCTTCCCCCAGAGCCCACAAAAAGACTTCCCCTAAAGCCAGCGCCCTGAATTCAGACTTCTAGTCTCCTAAACTGTGAGAAAATAAATTTCTGTCTGTCAAAGCCATCCACTTGTGATATTTCTGTTACAGCGGCACTAAATAACTAAGAATGAAGAGATGGCACGTGTGATGTAGAATATGCCTGGGAGGGGCCCCTCTCATGTGGTGCCTGTGGCCACACCATAGCAACTTTTTCCCCGCCATATAACTCATGTGCACTGAATCAGGCACCAACGATGTAAGAGGACTTTAAGCTTTTCTTACATTCTGAGGCTTTAAAGTTCTCCATCTTACCTGCTCCCTGATCATGCCTGCTGTCTTCAGCTCTATCTGCCAGCCAAATGCATCCCAGTATGCTTCCCTGGTTCTTCTGTCTTCCTGAGCTTAATTTCAATGCCCTCCAAGTATAAATTTGGGAATAGGAAATATGTAAATTTTTGAAAATTTTACAGATCTTGTATTTCCATATGATAATAAATAAATGACAACTATAATGAAATTGGTGGTCTTTGACATGTCATATTAATTCTAAACTGTGTTTTCTGCAAAGACCACATCAGTACAATCACTTATTGTTTTTCTCCAAGAATAGCAACGCCAAATCAGAGAAATGGTAGTTTCCAGAAATAGTACTAATGCTGAAACCGTGGATGAGGGAAACCAGAGAAAACTAGATAGACAGGCCAGAGAAACAGGAAGTAATAAGACATCTATCAGACCGTAGATCATTGATCCAATTAAGAAAGTCTTTGAAGTGTACATAATTTGCTTGTGTCTGGGCCATAGATCAGAATACAGAGTAAACAAAACAGGACATTTGTGATAAAAATCTAACCATCAAGAAATCAATAAGGGGGTTGGCAAAGATTTCTTAAACAGGACACAGAAAGCCCTCACTATAAAAGAAAAGATATATAAATTGGACTTTATTAAAACTAAGAACATATGTTTATCAAAAGACATCAGGATGTGTGGCTAATTGCCCCCATAAACAACTGCCTCCTTTACCATGAGACCAGAATGGTGCCTGGCTACCATTTTTGAACATTTTGATCAAAGATTCTATACAAGAATCCTGATCAAAAGGGGAAAAGTACAGAACAGAATTTCAAATTCTCATGGACTCTAGACTTTCTGGAGACATGAAGTTTGAATGAATCCCTGAAACTATTACCCTGACATAATCTGTAAATCTTAAACCAAAAATATTCCCTGAAGTCTTCATAAAACCAAAAAATAGTTTAACTTAACTAGTAAAGAATGTCTGCCTTGAGCATTATGCTCTTTTAAGAACTATCCATACGGGATCAAACTGACAACAGCAACCTGAAAGATTAGATAGGAAACTGAGGGGGCAGTTTATGTGAGTTTATGTTAATAGGGGAGGAGCAAATCAGAAAAGGAGGGTGAGAATGGTTGCCCAACTCAAAGAATGTAATCAATGTCACCGAATTGTACATGTAGAAACTGTTGAATTGGGGTATGTTTTGCTGTGTATATTCTTAACAACAACAAAAAATAAAACAAAGTATTTTTTTTAAATACACCATTAAGAGTGTAAAGGCAGGGTGCGGAGCCAAGATGGAGAACTAGTCAGATGCACTAAGCCATCCTATTGCAACAAAGACCCAAAAAAACAAGTAAAACAGATATAAACATCAATCCTGGAACCCTGAACCTTAAATGAAGGGATAAAGTATTAGATCAGAAGTCAGTGAGGAGAAGAAGAAACTGATAGAAAGTGGGGAAGAAATGAATGCACCCATAAAGAGACACAGCATGACAGGATGGATAAAAATACATGACCCATCAGTATGCTGTCTACAAGAGACACACCTTAGACACAAAGACATAAATACATTAAAAATCAAAGGATGGAAAAAAATATATCAAGCAAATAGCAACCAAAAATGAGCAGGAGTAGCAATACTAATCTCAGATAAAACAGACTTTAAGACAAATTCCACCATGAAATACAAGGAAGGACACTATATGATGATTAAAATGACAATCCATCACGATGATATAACCATTAAAAAAAAATACGTATGCACCTAATGATAGGGTTCCAAAGTACATAAAACAAACTCTAAAAGTACACAATAATAGTAGGAGACTTCAACACTTCACTCTCAGTAAAGGACAGAACATCTAGAAAAGAACTCAGCAAAGATACAGAAGATCTAAAGGTGACAATCAATCAATTGGACCTCACAGACATATATAGAACACTTCACTCAACAGCAGCAAAGTATATACTGTTTTCAATGTACACAGAATATTTTCCAAAATAGATCACATCTTAAGCCACAAAGCAACCCTCAACAAAATCCAAACCACTGAGATAATACAAAGCATGTTCTCTGATCACAACACCATAAAAGCAGAAACTAATAACAGGAAGAGCAAGGGAAAAAAAATCAAATACATGGAAACTGAATAACATGTTGCTTAAAAACCACTAACAGAAGAAATCAAAGATGGAATAAAAAAAATTTCTAAAATCAAATGAGAATGAAAACAACATCATACCAAAACCTTTGGGACACAGCAAAGGCAGTGCTCAGAGGTCAATTTATAGTAATAGGCACACACATTTAAAAAGAAGGGACAAAATCAAAACATCAGCCCTACAACTCAAACAAATAGAAAGAGAACAGCAAAAGAAGCCCACAGCCACCAGAAGAAAGGAAATAATAAAGATTAGAGCACAAACAAATGAAATAGAGAATAGAAAAACAATAGAAAGAATCAAGAAACCAAAAGTTGGTTCTTCGAAAGGATCAACAAATAAGATAAACCATTGGCCGAGTTTACAAAAGAAAAACAAGAGAGGAAACAAATAACCCAAATAAGAAAGGAAATGGGGGACCTTACAACAGACTCAACTGAAATAAGAAGGATCATAAGGGAGTACTATGAAAAACTGTACTCCAACAAATTTGAAAACCTAGAGGAAATGGACAAATTTCTAGAAACACACTACCTAAATAAACTAACACAAACAAAGGTAGACAATCTGAACAGATCCATTATAAGAGAAGAGATTGAAAAGGTAATAAAAAAAAAAATCCCAACTGAAAAAAGCCCTGGCCCAGATGGCTTCACTGGAGAATTCTACCAAACATTCAGAGAAGAGCTTGCACTAGTACTACTCAAACTATTTCAGAACATAGAAAAGGGATACTTCTGAATGTATTCTGTGAAACCAGCATAATCCTGATACCAAAACCAGGCAAAGACACCCCAAAAAAGAAAATGACAGACCAATGTCTCTCATTAATATAGATGCAAAAATTCTCAACAAAATTCTAGCCAGGAGAATTCAACATCGTATCAAAAAAATAATACACCATAATCAAGTGGGATTCATACTAGGTATGCAAGGATGGTTCAACATTAGAAAATCAATCAACGTACTCCACCACATAAATAAAAGAATCACATGATCATCTCAATCGACAACAGAAAAGGTATTCGATAAAATCCAGTACTCATTTCTGATAAAAACTCTCAATAAGATAGGAATAGAAGGGAAATTCCTCCACCTAATAAAAGGCATCTATACAAAAGAAACAGCCAACATCATTCTCAGTGGAGAGAGGCTGAAAACATTCTCCTTGATAACAGGAATAAGACAAGGATGCCTTTTATCAAAACTTGTATTTAACATTGTGCTGGAAGTCCTAACTACAGCAATAAGGCAAGGAAAAGAAATGAAGGGCGTCCAAGTAGGTAAGGAAGAAGTAAAACTATCCCTATTCACGGATGATATGATCCTATACATAGAGAACCCTAAAGAATCCACAAGAAAACTACTGGAACTAATAAAAAGATTCAGCAGAGTAGCTGGATACAAGATAAATGTACATAAATCGGTTGGATTCCTATACACCAATAAAGAGAACTACAAAAAGGAAATCAGGAAAGCAATACCATTTATAATAGCCTCTAAAAAACCAAAATTCTTAGGAATGAATCTAACCAGGTACTTAAAAGACCTATATAAAGAAAACTACAAAACCCTACTGCAAGAAACCAAAAGCGACCTCCATACCATGCTCATGGATAGGCACTCTCAACATTGTGAAAATGTCAATTCTACCCAAAGTAATCTACAAATACAATGCAATCCTGATCCAAATACCAACAGCATTCTTTAACAAGATGGAAAAACTAATCATTAACTTTATATGGAAAGGAAAGAAGCCCTGGATAAATAAAGCTTTACTGAAGAAGAAGAACAATGTAGGAGGCCTTGTGCTACCTGACCTCAGAACCTACTATACAGTACGGTAGTCAAAACAGCCAGGGGCTGGTACAACGACAGACACATTGACCAATGGGACAGAACTGAGAACCTAAAGGTAAATCCATCTACCTACAGCCACCTGATCTTTGACAAAGGCCACAGTCCATTAAATTGGGAAAAGACTGTCTTTTTAACAAGTGGTGCTGGCAAAACTGGATGTCCATCTGCAAAAAAATGAAACAAGACCATACCTATCACCATACACAACAACTAATTCTCCAGTCACAAAATAAGTAGTTCATCTTAGTGTGTTAGGAGGATAAAGGCTGAGCTGCCATAACAAAAGAACTCAATGATACAAGTGCTTAGAGAACAAATAACTTGAATTCCCTCTCACATCACAATCACAATGTGAGTAGTTCCAGTCAGCAGAGCAGCTCTATTCCACATGGTCATGCAGGGACCCAGGTTCCTCCCATTTTGTGGCCCCACCATCCCTAGAACATTGTCATCATTGGCCTAGTTGAGGTGGATCTACTGCCACATCCAGGTTACAGCCAGTAAGAGGAGGAGAGATGACGGAGGAGTTATACCACTGTCCTCTGTTCATATTTCATTGGTGAGAAGTTAGTCATATAACCACATCTAGCTGCAAGGGAGGTAGGAAATGTAGTTCAGCAGGGCAGCCATGTGCCTAGTACAAGTCTATTACTACGGACAGAGGGAGAATGGGTTTTGGTGGACATAGCTGTGTCCACCACAACTTGATCAGAATCCTAACCCAGGTTCATTGGATCCCAAAGGAAGTCCGTGGAAGTATTTAAGAAGGACTGGTGTGCACGCCCCTGGATGTGTGTTCCTCTTTCCAGGGAAGCAGTCCATGGCATTTGTCAGACTATCAAAGGTGTCTGTTGTTTTGTTTGTTGCTGTCGAGCTGACCCCAACTCGTGGTGACCTTATGTACAATAGAACTAAACACTGCCTGGTCCTGCATCATCCTCACGATTGCCAGCAAGTTCAAGTCCATCTTTTCAGCTATCAAGCTATAGTGCCAATCCATCTCATCAAGCTTCTCCATCGTCCTCACTGGCCCTCTACTTTACCAAACATGATGTCCTTCTCCAGTGATTGATTCCTCCTGATGACATGTCCACAGGAAGAGAGTCAGAAAATGTTCTGTTGTGATCTATAGGGTTTTCACTAGCTAATTTTCAGAAGTAGATCTCCAGGCCTTTCTTCCTAGTCTGTTTTAGTCTGCAAGCTCCGCTGAAACCTGTTCAGCTTGGGTGACCCTGCCGGTATTTGAAATACTGGTGATATAGATTCCAATATCATAGTAACATGGAAGCCACCACAGTATGACAAACTGACAGGTGGTGGATCAAAGGGGTCTGTGAACCCCAAAAGTTTAAAAAGACCACACTACACGGCTTCAAGGTCTGTTCCAGGTCAGATGTGTCATGAGTCCACAAATGCAGGGCTCAGACATCTGATACTCCCTTGAGTCGTCCAGCACCCCTGTGCTCCTATAGCCACCTGCCTCTGGTGCACAGAGTACCTCACCCAGGGCTGCCCTGACAGTTTGCTTTGTCTTCCCTGCCAGCCTTAACAAGCCCAGTTATTTTATCAAAGCACATGTAAACAGCAAATGGCTTTTCCCCAAGTAGAAATCTGTTTCAATAAAACCAAAACTGGGGATGTGGGTGGATTCAGACGATACAGACACAGAGTTTGGGGGTGTCTTTTTGTAGCTCCCCACCATCCATCCCACTGTATGGGTCTTTAGATCTTGTCTCATTGGGCCCTGGGAGATGTGGGGGGTCCTGGGCACACAGCTGAGGAGGGGGCAGGGCTTCTTCATCGCTGCGCCCCTTGGTACTAGGAATTGATGCTCAAACAATAGGCATGATTACAAGCTGTCTCTTTGCCCGTTAGACAACTTCTGGCACTGTCCCAGAAATGCATCTTAAAAAGACCACCTTCTGGATCTGCCAAACATCTCACAACATGGATGAATCTGAAGGGCATTATGCCGAGTGAAATAAGTCCATCACAAAAGGACAAATACTGTATGAGATCACTATTATAAAAACACACAAAAATGTTTCCACACAGAAAGAAACAATCTTTGATGGTTACAAAGAAGGGGAGGGGTGGGGAGGGAAAAACACTAACTAGATAGCGGATAAGTGGTAACTATGGTGAAGGGTAAGACAGTACGCAATACTGGGGAAGTCAGCACAACTTGACTAGGGCAAAGTCATAGAAGCTTCACAGACACATCCAAACGCTCCGAGGGACCAAGCTACTGGGCTGAGGACTTGGGACTATGGTCTCGGGGACATCTAGTTCAACTGGCATAACATAGTCTATAAAGAAAATGTTCTACATCCGACTGTGGTGAATAGTGTCTGTGGTCTTAAAAGCCTGAGAGTGGCCAGCTAAGGTACATCTACTGGTCCCGTCCCACTGGAGCAAAGGAGAATGAAGAAAATCAAAGACACAGGGGAAAGATTAGTCCAAAGGACTAATGAACCACAACTACCACAACCTCCGCTAGACTGAGCCCAGAACAACTAGATGGTTCTTGGTTACCACCACCAACTGCTCTGGCGGTGATCACAACAGAGGGTCCCTGACAGAACGGGAGAAAAATGTGGAACAAAATTCAAATCTGCAACAACAACAACAAAAAAAAACAAGCTTGCTGGCCTGACAGAGACTGGAGAAATCCCAACAGTATGTCCCCCAGACACCCTTTTAACTCAGTACTGAAGTCACTCCTAATGTTCACACTTCAGCCAAAGATTAGGCAGGTCTATAGGGCCAAGAACAACACATGTGAGGAACTTGCTTTGTATGTCAATTATGTATAAGAGACTAATGAGCATACTAGCCCAAAAGCAAAGATGAGAAGGCAGGAAAGGACAGGAAAACTGGACAAATGGAAACAGGGAACCTGGGGTGGAGAAAGTAGAGTGTTGATACATCACAGGGTTGGCAACTGATGTCACAAAACAATTTGTGTATTAACTATTTAATGAGAAACTGATTTGCTCTGCTAACTTTCACCTAAAACACAATAAAAATAAACAAATAAATATTTATTGGAGCACAAAAAACAGTGTAAAGGCAAACAAAGACTGTGAGAAGATATTTGCAACACATATATTCAGTAAAGGATTTATATTCACAATATTAAAAGAACTGCCATGAATTAATAAGAAAAAGACCATCTTATCACATTATCAACATGCAATAATTACATGGTAAGTTCTCAAGCAAAGGAGGTCTATTGCATGACTCTTCTTTGCTACCAGATACTATAGGAAATTTTAAGTTAGAAAACTACAATGAGTACTGTAGAAATGCACTTTGCCCAGTAATACTTGAGTTATTGCAATATTCAATTACTCATTTGACCGTTACAGAAAAACTCTTATCTGTAATTGATGGTTGTAGCTGTAATGGTTATTGCCTGTATTTCTATCTCTAGTAACGGGCTTTATGTGCTAGGTTGTAATATCATTGAGCCTGGGCAAGTGCACGAGTTTTTTTAAAAGTAGCATGGCTTACCTACACAAAATTGATCAGCTTTGAGAGATCATTAATACCACTGACATGGTTTTTTGGGGCATTAAACAAGTGGTAGAAATTTGACTTGGTCCCTTATTATAGTATTGAAATTAAGTCTACTTAATTTATCAAGTCATGTTCATGCCCTGATTTTATATACGTGTGTCTATTAATAAACATTGTGATACTTAAAAAAAGAAATAAATAAAAAGATTGTACAGGATAATCAAACAGCCAAGAAGTATATGAAAAGGAGCTCAAAACCATTAGTCAGTGTCTTAGTCATCTAGTGCCGCCATAACAGAAATACCACAAGTGGATGGTTTTAATGAAAAGAAGTTTATTTCCTCACAGTCAAGTAGGCTAAAAGTCCAAATTCAGGGCATCAGCTCCAGGGGAAGCCTTTTTCTCTCTCTGTCAGCCTTCTCATCAAAGTTCCCCCGGACTAAGAGCTTCTCAGCGCCGGGACCCCAGTTCAAAGGACGCACTCTGCTCCTGGCACTGCTTTCTTGATGGTATGAGGTCCCCCTGTCTCACTGCTCACTTCTGTCTTTTATATCTCAAGAGATTGCCTCAGGACACAATCCAGTCTTGTAGATCAGGTCCTGCCTTACTAACACAACTGCCACCCATCCTCCCTCATTAACATCATAGAGGCAAGTTTACAACATACAGGAAAATCACTCAGTACCAGGAATCATGGCTAGTCAAATTGATGCACACATTTTTGGGGGGACATAATTCAAACCATGGCAGTCAGGCAGAATGCAAATTAAATCAAGACATCACTACACACCCACCAGAATGGCTAAAATTAAAAAGACTGACAGTACCAAATGTTGGAAAAGATGTGGAATGACCAAATCTTTCATATACTGCTGGTAGGAGTGTTGATTGGCACAACCACTTTGGAAAACATAGGTTAAACCTTTGCCTCCCGTAGACCCAGCCGTTCTCTAGATACAACCCTAAGAGGAATCAGTGCATGAATTCTACCAAAAGACACATACGAGAAAGTTAATAGCAGTTTTATTCATAATAACTCAAAACCAGAAACAGTCCAAATGTCAATCAACAGGGGACTGGGTAAACAAACTGTGGTATAGCCATACAATGAAATACTATGTAACAATAAAAAAGAACAAACTCCTAAAAAAGAAAGAAAGAACAAACCATTGCTATACGCAAGGTATGGATGAATCTCATAGACATAATTTTGAGTGAAAGAAGACAACACAAAAGAATGCCTGGGAGTATGGTTTCGTTTATACAAAGTTCAAGGGCAGGCAAAAACTAACTTAGGTGATAGAGGTGAGAATACAGGTGACACCACCTCCGGGTGGTGGGGATGGGGGTTTGGGAGAGTTGAGTGGGAACTGATTGGAATGAGCCACAAGGGAGCCTATTGAGGGCTGTAAAGTTCTAAATCTTGATTTGGGTAGTGGTCACACAGGGGTATACATATGGAAAAACGACCCTGATATACACTTAAAGTTTATACAACACGAAAGAATACAATGAGGGCACCTGACAAAGAGGCTAGCTCAACCAAAGGCTTCTAATATCCTTCCTCAGGTCAGGAACTAAAACCTTCGACAGCCCTCACCCACAGGTACAGGAACGTGTATGACTCACCTGGGAAAACCAATTAGTATTTGAAAGTTGACAGTTTATCCTGGCAGATAAGGAAAAAGATTCATTCATTGGTTTACTCAACACAGACAAATGGTTACAGTTTATCAGGCAATTAAATACACAGAATGTGTGTGTGTTTGTGTGTGCATGTGCATGTATATGTGTGTGTGTGTGTCTGTGTGTGTGTTACAAGTGGTAAATTTTTTTCATGTAACAGGCTATCTTCCAGTAAAAGTGAGACTTCTTTGGAGTAGTGAATTGGGGCAGATTCAAGGGCCTTGGAAACAGAAATATTCAGAAACTGGGTAAAATTGTCTGCCCTAAAAATATGAAATTTTTCCCCATTTGATTAGCAGTAGTTTCTCTTTTACTAAGTCAATTTGCTCTACGTGTTCTACATGGATTTAGATGATAATTGACTAGCTGCTAATATTGCCCCAATCTATTTCTTTACTCTAGAAGGATAACAGATAAAAAGCTGAGGTATATCTACACTTGTTTATGTCCTAATTCATTACTGTTAAGTGCATTTGTTCATTCATTTGTGGGATGCTCATTAAATGCCTACAATGTGCTAGGTATATAATCCTTAGCCATCCACCAAGGGAATCCAAAGCATATAAGAATTTAATGTAAAGAAAAACAATTGCATTAAGAATTCAACAAAGTTTTTTTCTTTTCAGATATAAACTTTATTCATATTTATTACTAGTGGAAAAGCTTGAAACAGTCCTGACAAAGAACAACTCTTCAGAGTAAAAGGATTCTAAGCATAGATCAAAAATATCTATAACATTTGGGGCTATTGCTAGGGAGACATTGGTTTGCCGAAAGTATATATTCTGATATGTAGTGTTTAAAATTATAACATGCTTAAAAAATACCTGGGACACTTATAAGAGATGTAGATTCCCAGAAAGAAACTCTAGAGATTCTGATTGAGTACATTTGGGCTGGGGTCCAGGAATCTCATGCTTAGCAAGCAATACCAAATAACCCAGAACAAGTTCATCCATATACATCTCCAAATTCCCTTTGCAGACATGCAACACATCTATCTCTGATAAATGCATAGCTTAAGCACATACATACACAAAATTAGTGCACTAAAAGTAATTTACATCTAAATAAAACAACCTGTTGCTGTTGAGTTGATTCTGACTCAGAGCAACCC
Source organism: Dugong dugon (assembly GCA_030035585.1). NCBI lineage: Eukaryota > Metazoa > Chordata > Mammalia > Sirenia > Dugongidae > Dugong > Dugong dugon. The sequence goes on from CM057478.1 coordinate 33,687,604, forward strand.
TATAGGACAGAGTAGAAGTGCCCCACAGAGTTTCCAAGGAGCGCCTGGTGGATTTGAACTGCCAACCTTTTGGTTAGCAGCCATAGAACTTAAGCACTACGCCACCAGGGTTTCCTATATCTAAATAGAATTGCAAATTTTCAGCACTGTGAGAGACTTTAAAAATGGTATCCTAGATAAGGATGCCAAGACCATTCAATGGGGAAAGAATAGCTTCTCCAACAAATGGTGCTGGCACAACTGGATATCCACATGCACAAGAAGGAAGTTGGAACCTTTACCTCATGTCAGACGTAGAAATTAACTCAAAATGTGTAAAAGATCTAAGTATAAGAGCTAAACTATAAAACTCTTAGAAGAAAACACAGGGGTAAGCTTCAGGACCTTGGATTTGATAGTGATTTCTTAGATATGACACCAAAAGTATAAGCAACAAAAGAAACAACAGATAAATTGGACGTCATCAAAATTAAAAACTTTAGTGCACTATTAAAAGGACATTATTATCAATAAAGTAAAAAGACAACCCACAAAATGGAAGAAAATATTTGTAAATCACATGTCTGAGAAGCATCCAGAATACTATACCCAAAATATATAAAGAACTCTTACAATTCAAAAACAAAAAGGCAAACAATCCAATTTAAAAATGGGCTAAAGACTTGAACAGACGTTTCTCCAAGGAAGATATAAAACAAGCACATGAAAGTATGTTCAACATCATTAGTCATTAGGGAAATGCAAATCAAAACCCAGTAAGATACCACTTCACACTCATTGAAAACAAAAAACAAACTCATTGCCCTCCAGTTGATTCTGACTCATAGCAACCCTACAGGACACAGCAGAACTGCCCCATAGAGTTTCCAAGGAGCTGGCTGGTGGATTTCAGCTGCCGACCTTTCGGTTAGCAGCTGTAGCTCTCAACCACTACACTACCACACTACCAGGGTTTCCCTCACGCTCGTTAGAATGGCTAAAATAAAAAAACACGGAAAATACCAAGTGTTGACAAGGATGTGGAGAAAATGGAACCCTCGTGCATTGCTGGTGGGAAGGGAGAATGGTGCAGTCATCGTGGAAAACAGTTAGACAGTCCCTCAATAAATTAAACATAGAATTATCATATGTTCCAGCAATTCCACTGCTAGGTATATACACAAAAGAGTTAAAAACAGGTATTCAAGCAAAAATTGTATGCTAAAGTTTATAGCTGTTGTTGTTGTTAGGTGCTGTCGAGTTGGTTCCAACTCATAGTGACCCTATGTACAAGAGAACGAAACACTGCCCAGTCCTGCACCATCCTCACAATAGTTGTTACATTTGAACCCATTGTTGCAGCCACTGTGTCAATCCATCTCATCGAGGGTCCTCCTCTCTTTTGCTGACCCTCTACTTTACTGAGCATGATGTCCTTCTCTAGAGATTGATCCCTCCTGACAACATGCTCCAAGTATGTAAGTTGTAGTCTCGCCATCCTTGCTTCTAAGGAGCACTCTGGTGGTACTTCTTCTAAGATAAATTTGTTTGTTCTTTTGGCAGTCTGTGGTATATTCAATATTCTTTGCCAACACATTGTGTACCCCAAAAATATCTGTCAACCTGGCTAGGTCATGATTCCCAGTATTGTATGATTGTCTACCATTTTATCATCTGATGTGATTTCCCTATTTGTTGTAAATGCTATCACTAAGATGTAATAAAATGGATTAGCGACAGTTATACTGATGAGGTCTACAAGATTAGATAGTGTCTTAAGCCAATCTCTTTTGAGATATAAAAGAGAGAAGCGAGCAGAGAGCCATGGGAACCTCATATCACCAAGAAAGCAGTGCCAGGAGCAGAGTGCGTCCTTTGGACCTGAGGTTTCTGCGCAGAGAAGCTCCCAGACCAAGGGAAGATTAATAACATGGAACTTCCTCCAGAGGCAACAGAGAAAGCGTTCCCCTGGAGGTGACGCTCTGAATTTGGACTTGTACCCTACAGAACTGTGAGAGAATAAACTTCTCTTTGTTAAAGCCATCCACTTGTCATATTTCTGTTATAGCAGCACTAGATGACTAAGACACTTATTCACTGTACAGCTTTCACATGCATATGACGCGATTGAAACTACCATGGCTTGTGGTCTCAGAGAACATCTAGCTCAATTGGCATAACACAGCTTATAAAGAAAATGTTCTAGATTCTACCTCGGTGAGTAGCGTCTGGGGTCTTAAAAGCCTGTGAGCGGCCATCTAAGATACTCCACTGGTCTCATCCCTTCGGGAGTAAGGGAGAATGAAGAGAACAGGATACAAGGAAAAGATTAGTCCAAAGGACTAATTGTCCACAGCTACCAAGGCCTCCACCGGACTGAGGCCAGTACAGCTAGATGGTGCCCGGCTACCACCACTGACTGCTCCGACCAGGATCACAACAGAGGGTTCTGGACAGAGCTGCAGAAGGATGTAGAACATAATTCTAACTCACAAAAAAAAGAACAGATTTACTGGCCTAAAGGTGACTGGAGAAACCCCGAGAATATGGCGCCCAGACACCCTTTTATCTCAGTGGTGAAGTTATCTCCGAGGTTCACTGTTCAGCCTGGGAGTGGACAGCTCCTTAAAACCAAATGAGACTAACGAGGTACAGTAGTCCAGTGGCAAGGGCCAGAAGGCAGAAGGCGACGAGGAAGCTGGTGATAGGGAACCCAAGGTTAAGTGAGGATATTGTTCATGTGTTGTAAGATTGTTAACCATTGTCATAGGCCAACTTGTGTAGTAACTGTTAAATGAGAAACTATTTTGTTCTGTAAGCCTTCATCTTAAGTGAGAATAGCAGCACAACTGGCAGAGCATAGTCAATGTCACTGAACTATACATGTAGAAATTTTTGTAATGGTGTTATCTTTGGCTATGTGTATTTTCACCAAAAAAAAAAAGTTGAGAAGCTAGAGGGTTGACATGTTGTGGGGTTGTTAACCAATGTCATAAAACAATATGTGTACTACTGTTTCATGAGAAACTATTTGTTCTGTAAGCCTTCACCTGAAGTACAATTTAAAAAAAAAGAAAGAAAGAAAGAAAATACCATGGCTTGGGTCAGGCACACCTTAGTCTTCAAGGTGACATCTTTGCTTTTCAACACTTTAAAGAGGTCTTTTGCAGCATACTTGCCCAATGCAATGTGTCTTTTGATTTCCTGACTGCTGCTTCCATGGGTGTTGATTGTGGATCCAAGTAAAATGAAATCCTTGACAACTTCAACCTTTTCTCCATTTATCATGATGTTGCTTACTGGTCCAGTTGTGAGGATTTTTGTTTTCTTTATGTTGAGGAGTAATCCATACTGAAGGCTGTGGTCTTTGATCTTCATCAGTAAGTGCTTCAAGTCCTTTTCACTTTCAGCAAGCAAGGTTGTGTCATCTATATAATGCAGGTTGTTAATGAGTCTTCCTGCAATCCTGATGCCGAGTTCTTCTTCATACAGTCCAGCTTTCCAGCTTCTCGGATTATTTGCTCAGCATACAGATTGAATAGGTATGGTGAAAGGATACAACCCTGACGCACACCTTTCCTGACTTTAAACCACGAAGCATCCCCTTGTTCTGTCCAAACAACTGCCTCTTGATCTAAGTACAGGTTCCTCATGTTTATGACAGCACTATTCTTAATAGCCAGAAGGTAGAAACAACTCATTGTCCATCAACAGATGAATGGATAAACAAAATGTGGTCTATTCATACAATGGAATATTATTCAGCTATAAAAAGGAATGAAGTTCTGATACATGCTACAGTATAGATGATCCTAGAAAAGCATTATGCTAAGCAAAATAAACCAGACACCAAAAGGCACATATTATATGATTCCATTTATATGAAATATCCAGAATAGATAAATCCATAGAGACAGAAAGTAGATTAGTGTTGCTAGGGGCCTGAGGGGAGGGGGAAATGTAAGGTGACTGCTCTTAAACTTTCTCATTTGGTTCTCAGACAACCCTGTAGGGCAGGACAGGTATGATTTTTCCCATTCAACAGATAAGAAAACTGAGGGTCAGCTGGCTGAAGCCTTTTGACTTCCATTCCAAGGCTCTTTCCAATACTCCGCATTGCTCTGTTCAGGGAAGTGAAGGTGCAGTCAAGGGCAGGTTCACACCTCCATTTCCTCCTCCACGAAATGAGAGGTTGAGCTAGTTAGGCACTCGAGTTTCCTCTATATGTAAACCCTATGATTCTACACAACTTCTCCAGGCAGAGCTGTTCTTCACATCACCAACAGCTAACTGGGAACTTGGGGAAAGGGAGAGCGTGGATGCAGACACAAAAAGTTGAAACTTCTTTACAAGTTAGTTATTTCCTTCCTGACAGCTTTCTTCTGGTTCTGAGCTCCTCACTCTCACCAGTCCTTCACTTGCGCAAAAAAATGCATCATCAATTGTGAGTCAAGCCAGATATGTGTGCAAACAACAACTGCTTCACACGCCACTCAGGAAGGTGTAAAAAAATTAAGTTCATGTAAAGTTCATGTAAGTTCACGTGAAGCCTGGGAGTTACATACAGTCTCTTTCCTCACTCAGCTCTGATTCTCGATTCTCGGGATGATCCTTTTGTGGAATAATTTCCAGGGACTCTTTTTCAGATTCAAGGAAATTGAAAACCTGGTTATTTCATTCCAGGACCTAATGATTCTGGAGAGGCCCTGCATCCCACCTGTTCCACTGAAACCTCCCCACACTGACTAGAATGGGCTGGTGTCATAGATTGAATTGTGTCCCCCAAAAATATGTGTCAACTTGGTTAGGCCATGATTCTCAGTATTGTGTAGTTGTCCTCCATTTTGTGATTGACTTAATTTTCCTATGTGTTGTAAATCCTAACCTCTGACTGTGGTTAATGAGGCAATATCAGATTATGTTAAAGAGGACTAGGGTGGGATATAACATCCTTACTCAGGTCACATCCCTGATCGAATATAAAGGGAGTTTCCCTGGGGGATGGCCGGCATCACCTTTTATCTTACAAGAGATAAAAGGAAAGGGAAGTGAGCAGAGAGTGGGGGACCTCATACCACCAAGAAAGCAGCGCTGGGAGCAGAGCATGTCCTTTGGACCCGGGGTTCCTGCGCCGAGAAGCTCCTAGTCCAGGGGAAGATTGATGACAAGTACATTCCTCCAGAGCCGACAGAAAGACAAAGCCAACCCGTGGAGCTGGCACCCTAAATTTGGACTTTCAGCCTACTAGACTGTGAGAGAATAAATATCTGTTTGTTAAAGCCATCTACTTGTGGTATTTCTGTTACAGCAGCACTAGATAACCAAGACAGCTGGTTACCCTTCCAGGCTATGCATATTAGATTTCTTTTCCCCAAAGACTATTCTTATACTTTTATTTTCTCTTTTGTTGCTTGGATTGGGTTATTTATTGTTTCAACACGTAAATACACTTGAATGACTAACACTATGTCAATTTATCATTGAGTACTTATCAATCCCCCACCACCTGTCTGTCAGTTTGTCATACTGTGGTGGCTTGTATGTTGCTGTGATGCTGGAAGCTATGCCACTAGTATTTCAAATACCAGCAGGGTCACCGATGATGTGCACGTTTCAGCAGAACTTCCAGACTAAGGAAGACTAGGAAGAGAGGCCTGTCAATTTATTTCCAAAAATTAGCCAATGAAAACCTTATGGATCACAACAGAATATTGTCTGATCACTTGCTTTGGACATGTCATCAGGAGGAATCAATCTCTGGAGGAAGACATCATGTCTGGTGAAGCAGAGGGCCAGCAAGGGCAAGGGAGACCCTTAGTGAGATGGACTGGCATAACAGTCACAAGGATGGGCTGGAATATCTCGGTGATCATGAGGATGATGCAAGACCAGGCAACATTTTGTTCTGTTGCACATAAGGTCACCATGAGTCAAAGTCGACTCAACAGCTGCTATCTCTCTAAGAGTATCTCAACCAGAATGTTCCTTAGAAGTGAGGATGGCGAGACTTCAGCTCGCTTACTTTGGATACATCATCAGGAAAGATCAATCACTAGAATAAGACATCAAGTTTGCTAAAGTAGAAGAACAGAGAAAACAATGGAAACCCAATGGACTCAAACATACCCACAATCATGAAGATGGCACAGGACTAGGCAATGTTTCCCTCTGTTATACATAAGGTCACGAGTCATAGCCAACTTGATGGCAACTAACAACAACAATGTGGGAGCCAAACAAAGCTGACCTCCAGGAATTCAGAGGAAAGATAGTAATTCATACATGCAGTGCACTTGGATCAAAGTGTATGAAGCTCTTTCACATAGGCTCCTTTCTGGTGCCTCTCAACAGCCCTGCAGGGTGGGCAGGGCTGCATACTGGCATCCGCATTTTACAAATGCAGAAACTAAGATACCGTGATGCTAAACAAGTTGGCCGACCAGGAAACAGAGGACTGGGAGAAGACCCAGGCTTTCTGATGTGAAGTGGGGCTTTCTCCACTGTATCCAAATTCAGTCCTGACTGAAATAACCGAAGAAAGCAGCATTTGAAATGGGTTTTGAGGGTTGAAAGGCTTTTTTCCAGGCAGAGGAAGAAAAGATCCAAGCAGGAGAAAAGTTAGCGCCAGGGACCACTTAAAGGGTAGAAAGCCTGGTTTTATTCTTCGTGAAATTGTGGTGCCTCGTCCATGTAAGGAGCAGTGGGGCCACAGACACCTTGGAGCATGCCCAGGGGATAGTGGCAGTCTCATGTGGTTAGTGTCCCAGTTATACATGGTAAAGCAAGGAGACACAGCTGGGAATGGACTGGAGTCATGCCGAGAAGGACCTTCTCTGCTAGGACAGAAGCTTGGCAGGTTTATGAGCAAGACCGAGACACAAACAGAGGCTTCCCCTCCAAAGGTCACAGGACAGAAAGCCTCTTGGGCGTCTGTGTCTTCTTCACCTCGGGCTGCCAATAGGATAGATTAATGCATTGTGTCATTCAGAAAAGTTTCTGTGGGTGGTAGTTCTCCTTGACCCTGAAAACTGGGGGTTTCCAGAGAGGCATTTCTCGTTTCCTGGCTCGAAGCCTCCTCTGGCCGTCCAGATGGACAGAGCCTTATCCATCATCTTATCCCTCGCATGTATCTCCAAAACCTACTAGACTCTAACAGAAAACACTGATGTTTCAGATCCTTAATTTTTTAAAATGTGGTTTCACTGCGTACTTTAATAAACATTGCACAAATTCAGTGACGTTTTACTGAAAAACACTGCCTCTGCAACAGCCAAGCATCCCAAGTATCACCAAGGCCAACCTTGTGAATATACTAGAACCTACTGAAATGCACACCCCAGAATGGTGGAGTCTGTGGTATGTGAATTCCATCTTAATAAAAAGAAAGGAAAAGAGACGAGTATAAAACAGCAGCCGTGGGTCTAGGAATGAAAATGTTTGAAGCTAAGTATCATGGTTCATTTTCTTAACTACTGTGCCATTTCAGAAAAATTATAACAGAATTTTAAAATTACCAAAATTTTGTTCCACACTTAACATGAGCTGTTGGACACACGGTTTTCACCCAAGGTTTCCCACTTCTCTCTTCTGGTTTCTACTTGAGGAAATTTAAAAATTATGTCATCTAAGGCATTAGCATTGCTTATCTCAGTGTGTAGACAGCGGTCAGTGAGAGACAACAAAGGAAAGAAGGAAGGTAACTGTGAGGGACCTCACAACAAAGAGCAGCTAGGCATCTGTGAGGAGATGACATTTAAGTCGAGGCCTGAAGAGCAAGAGAAGCAGGCCACGTGAGCCGAGGGAACAAGCATCCCAGCCGTGTGAAGCCTTATGGGGGAAAGTGGTTTGTAAACGGCAAAGCTCTAAGTAAGACCTGACCACGCATGGCTACAAACATCTCAGGAGAACTGGAGAGGAGGTAGGGAGGGGATGTTGGGCTGGAGACTAAACTACATAGAACCCAGGAGCCCAAAGCTGAGAAGATGACTCCAAGCTCTGGGGGATTTTCCTCCTGCCAAAAAGCATTCAGCAAGTGCTGTGCTGTAGAATGGACACGGGGGAGATTATAAGTCATCCCCGTTCGGTGGTTTCCTGATTAGACATTTTTTTTAGAGTAAAAAATGCACTTGTCAGTCATCATCATAACTTAATCCTGCTCATAGGCTTTTTAAAGAGGGAAAAATGCATGATGATTTTCAGTTGGCAAGACAGAAACTTCACCTTGATGTCGAGTCAGGAATGCAAACAAGTTACAGCAGTAGCAATCATGAAAAAGTGAACTCTAGCAGTAACGATCAGTCATCCTCTAGCCAGGTCCCCACCAGTCTACACACTGTCTCATCTCATCCTCACAGCAGCCCTGCCAGAGAGATGCCACCCTGTGTCTCAGATGAGAAAATCGAGGGACAGGGACACTGGGAGCACCCTCAACACCAGGAGCGGCTGAGGCTATTCACAGCCATTCAGCAGTGGTGATGTAAGGCATAGTCCCTCATAAGCACTTAGAGATCATATGGCTTGCTATACCTACTAATTCCAATCACCACCCATCTGTCACTTTGTTGTACTTGTGGTGGTACTTGTGTAGATCGCTTGTTTTCATTTACTTATTCTCTTGTCTCCCAACTTTGCACTGTTGATTGATTTTAGGGTAGCCCTCTAATAAAAGTGGTTTTACTTTTTATAAAGATAAAAGATACTTGTAGGAAATTTCTACCATGTAGAAATAAGGAAAAAAATAAAATTTCCCTGAAATTCAACCATCTAATCCAACCATCACTGTTGCAATGATGCAGGAAGCTATGCCACCAGTTATTTCAAATACCAGCAGGATCACCCATGGTGGACAGGTTTCAGCAGACCTTCCAGATAAGACAGACTAGGAATAAAGGCCTGGTGGTCTACTTCTGAAAATTAGCCAATGAAAACCTTATGGATCACAACAGAATATTGTCCGACATGCTTGCTTTAGACATGTCATCAAGAGGGATCAATCACTGGAGAAGGACATCACTTTGGCAAAGGAGAAGGCCAGCAAGGATGAAGGAGACCCTCAATGAGATGGATTGACACAATAGCCACACCAATGACATACCAGTGATTATGAGGATGATGCAAGACTGGGCAACATTTCTTCTGTTGTACATAAGGTCACCATGAGCCAAAGTCCACGCTATAGCTGCTATCTATCTGTCTGTCTGTCTGTCTAGCTAGCTATCTATTTTTCTGTTAATCCCCAGGCACTCTGCTGTGTTTCACACTCTCTGAGTGTCCCACTTCAATGCATATTTTGGTTTCAACCTTCAGGCATTTTTTAATCCATTTACACTTAAGTGTTTATTGTATCAAGGATGCTGGGTTCTAAATCCCTCCCTTATAATCAGAGAAGCTGCTATTTTAATTGCCACTCTGATCATCAAGGGTGTGCGAACTCCCTCGCCAAGACCTCCTGAGATTGTCCTTGGAGGTGGAGGGGAGAGATTGAGTGGTGTTGGTGGAGGGATCTCCAGAGTCATGTTTTGAAATCCATCCACATTTGTTCTTGGTAATAACATGTGACACTCTTGGTTACTTCTCAAAAACCTTGCTCCAAAGATGCTGACCTCACTGACAGGGACAGTGGCTCCAGCAAGGAACTGAGCTGTTCATCCCAGTAGAAGAGAGCTTGACCCAGAAAAATGTGCTTCCTCTGAGTCCTGTCACACAACCGCACAAATGTGACTATGGGTCGGGAAAAGGCAAAGAGCTCCACTCAGGTTCCCATGCTCTTGACAAGCAGGTTGCAATTTTTCTAATATAGGAGATGAATTGACGTTCTTTGTCTATAAAAATTATAGCTCTGCCATGGGGCCTTTGGGCGCTGTGATTTTTATTAAAAGTTATGAGTTGGAATAGACTTGATGGCAATGGGTTTGGGTTTTTTGTTTGTTTTAGTACCTCAAATGGTTAACTTCATGTGGCTGTACCTTAGCCCATTCTCCATTCAGAATTAGAAAAGGGATGTTTTTAACCCCTAAACCCTCTCTTGTCTTTTCTACAGAGCCCCTACACATAGCATATTTCTTTGATTTATGTCTTTAAAACAAAGATTATCAGGTAGGGCCAAGATGGCAGAGTAGTCAGATGCTTCCTGTGGTCCCTCTTACAACAAACACCCAAAAAAATAAGTGGATTGATTATATATGACAATCTAGGAGCCCTGAACATCAACAGCAAAGTTGAGGAATCAGACTGAGTGGTAGGGGGTGGGAGAAATGGTTCAGAAGCAGTGAGGAGTTGCCAGATGTGACCAGTGGGAGCAGGCACCATTCAGGCCGGATAGGCCGGCATGTGCAGTGGGGCAAGCAGTGGCGCTCGGGAAGCGTTTTCCACATCAGGAGAGACCAAGCATTGGCGACTGTACTCACGCCTCCAGAACCAGTGAAGAGAGGCACTCAATCAGCAAAAGATAAGTACATGTGTCTGACCTACAGCGTGTGGATAAAAAACACCCCCTTTGGGAAAAACGTCTCTCCCATTTACCTGCCTCCCTGCTCTGCACCAGGTCCCTGGCCGGCTTTAGTGACTGCGGAGTCCCCTGGGCCGGAAGTGGGACCTGTCACATGCCCTGAGTCATTCTCTCAGCCTTGGAGAGGGACTAAATTAACAAACAGGAAAAAATAATCTGTCAGTTCCTCTAAGCCGGGAACTCAGGGTAGGCATAGCTCCTTTGCCTAGGCACAGGTATAAGGGTCCCATGGACTTTGTATGCCTTTCACCCCTGCGTAGACCTGTGTGGGCCCATTTCAACAGCGTAGGCCCTCATTACCACAGTACAACAGGGTATATACCTGAGGCCTAACGTCAACTGTACCAGCTATATGATGAAGTAGCAGGTTTGTGACATTTGACACTGCTCTGCCTACTAAGCAGTATCCTCACCTACCCGCTTCAGGGGCCTAAGGACTGGTGGCTCCACCTACACCACCTAGCCACCCGCGACAGAGGTGCAAGAGTAAGTGGTGCCTCCCAGTCCTTACAGCCAACAGCACTGGGTGCCCATAGTCTGGTTGCAAAACCCACCCACCTACACGTTCTAGGGCAAAGGGCATACTTTCCTCCCAGACGCTCAGGGGCAGCTGTCAGCTCCCTGCCTTGCTCAGCACATGACCCCCTACTACAACCAGATACCTGTGCCTACACCAATCGCCCATGCCTGTCTAGGACTAAAGGTGAGAGTCTGCACCACGCACATGGTAACCGACTACCTGGACACCGGAGCTGAATCCACACAAGAAAAGTAAACAGACTCCTGGGCTCACATACCTAGTAACAGATCTAACCACCTGGTGACAGGATGTTAGAGCTTCAAAGGCACAAATAATCAAACTAGCTCACAAGAGCAGCCTATTTGAGCATATCAAAACAAAATAAAACAAGAAGCTAAGACTCAGTAAGAAAACATAAAATAAATAAATATAATCACTTATTGATGGCTTGGAGACAACAGTCAATATCAAATCACATAAAGAGGTAGATCATGACGGCTTTAGCAAGCTCCCAAAACAAAGAATCAAGAAACTTTCCAGAGGAAAAGAATTTCTTGGAATTACCAGAGGTAGCATACAAAAGATTAAAATATAGAACTCTTCAAGATATCAGAAGGAGATCAGGCAAAATGCAGAACAAACCAAGAAAAACACAGAAAAAGCAACAGAGGAATACAGAAGAGCATAACGACAAATTTAACAGGCTGCAAGAATCCATAGAGAGACAGCAATCAGAAATCCAGAAGACTAACAATAAACTTTCAGAATTAGACAACTCAATAGAAAGTCATAGGAGCAGAACTGAGGCAATGGAAGTCAGAATTAGTGAGACTGAAGATAAAGTACTTGACACCAACTTATTTGAGGAAAAATCAGATAAAAGAATTTTAAAAAATGAAGAAACCATAAGAATTATGTGAGCCTCTATCAAAAGGAATAACCTACGAGTGATTGGAGTACCAGAACGAGGGGGGATAACAGAAATACAGAGAGAATTGTTGAAGATTTGTTGGCAGAAAACTTCCCTGATATCATGAAAGATGACAAGATAGCTATCCAAGATGCTCACTGAACCTCACATAAGGTAGATCCCAAAAGAAAGTCACCAAGACATATAATCAAACTTTCCAAAACCAAAGATAAAGAGAGAACTTTAAGAGCAGCTAGGGATAAATGGAAAGTCATCTAAAAAGGAAAGTCAGTAAGACTAAGCTTGGACTACTCAGCAGAAACCATGCAGGCTAGAAGACAATGGGATGACATACGTAAAGCCTTGAAGGAAAAAAATTGCCAGCCGAGAATTATATATCCAGCAAAACTGTCTCTCAAATGTGATGACAAAATTAGGGCATATCCAGATAAACACAAGTTTAGGGAATTTTCAAAAACCAAAACAAAATTACAAGAAATACTAAAGGGAGTCCTCTGGTTAGAAAATCAGTAACATCAAATAACAACCCAAGACCAGAACATAAGACAGAGCAACCAGATATCAACCTAGATAGGGAAATCACAAAAATAAATCAAAGCTAAAACATTGAAAATAGGAAAACAGAGACGTCACTATATAAAAGATGACAACATTAAAACAAAAAAAAAAGGACTAAAAAATGTAGTCACAGATCATTCATATGGAGAGGAAGTCAAGGCAACATAAAGAAATAAAAGACTGGTATAAATTTAGAAAAATAGGGGAAAATATTAAGGTAACCACAAAGGAAACTAACAATCCTACACATTAAAATAAAAAACAAGAAAAATGTAAAGACTCAGCAAACACAAAATCAACAACAATGAAATGGGTGAAAAGAAAATACATAAAGAAAAACGACTCAGCACAGAAATTAAGTGGAACAAAAAAACTGTCAACAACACAAAAAAAAGACATCAAAATGACAGCACTAAACTCATACCTATCAGTAATTACACTGAATGGACTAAACACACCAATAAAGAGATAGAGAGTGGCAGAATGGATAAAAGAAACACAATTTGTCTATATGCGGCCTACAAGAGACACACCTTGGACTTAAAGACACAAACAAACTAAAACTCAAAGAATGGAAAAAATATATCAAGCAAACAACACTCAAAAAAGATCAGGAGTGGAAATATTAATCTCTGACAAAATAGACTTCAAAGCAAAATCCACCACAAAGGATAAAGAAGGACACTATCTAATGACTGAAGGGTCAATACACCAGGAGGACATAACCATAATAAATATTTATGCACCCAACGACAGTGCTCCAAAATACATAAAAACAAACTCTAACAGCGTTGAAAAGAGAGATAGACAGCTCCACAAAAATAGTAGGAGACTTCAACACACCACTTTCAGTGAAGGACAGAGCATTAGGAAAGAAGCTCAATAAAGACACGAAGATCTAAATGCCACAATCAACCAACCCTGTCTCATAGACATATACCGAACACTCCACCCAACAGCAGCCAATGTACATGGAACATTCTCCAGAATAGACCACATATTAAGCCATAAAGCAAGCCTTAACAGAATCCAAAGCATCAAAATATTACAAAGCATCTTTTCTGACCATAAAGCCATAAAAGTAGAAATCAATAACAGAAAAAGCTAGGAAAAAAATCAAACACATGGAAACTGAACAACACCTTGCTCAAAAACCACTGGGTTATAGAAGAAATTAAGGATGGAATAAAGAAATTCACAGAATCAAAGTAGAATGAAAACACATCCTACCAGAACCTTTGGAGCCCAGCAAAAGCAGCGCTCAGAGGTCAGTTTACAGCAATTAATGCACACATCCAAAAAGAAGAAAGGACCAAAACCAAAACATTAACCCTACAACTGGAACAAGTAGAAAGAGAGCAGCAAAAGAAGCCCTCAGGGGCCAGAAGAAAGGAAATAATAAGAATTAGAGCAGAATTAAATGAAATAGAGAATAGAAAAACAATTGAAAGAGTTAACAAGACCAAAAGCTGGTTCTTTGAAAAGATCAACAAAATCGATAAACCACTGGCCAAACTGATAAAAGAAAAATAGAAGAGGAAGCAAATAACCCGTATAAGAAATGAGATGAGCATATCACAACAAAACAACTGAAATTAAAAGAATCATAACAGAGTACTATGAAAAATTACACTCTAAAAAATTCGAAAACCTAGAGGAAATGGACAATTTCTAGAAACTCACTACCCACCTAAACTAACACAAACAGAAGAAGAACAACTAAATAAACCCATAACAAAAGAAGAGATTGAAAAGGTAATTTAAAAACTCCCCATAAAAAACAACCCTGGCCCAGATGGTTTCACTGGAGAATTCTACCAAACTTTCAGAGAAGAGTTAACACGACTACTACTAAAGGTATTTTAGAGCACAGAAAAGGATGGAATACTCCCAAACTCATTCTATGACGTCAGCATCCTGATACCAAAATGAGGTAAAGACACCATAAAAAGAGAAAATTACAGACCAATATCCCTCATGAACATAGACACAAAAATCCTCAACAAAATTCTAGCCAGTAGAATTCAACTACATATCAAAAAAATAATTCACCATGATCAAGTGGGATTTATACCGGGTATGCAGGGATGATTCAAGATTAGAAAAACAATCAATGTAATCCATCACATAAATAAAACAAAAGACAAGAACCACATAGTTTTATCAATCGATGCAGAAAATGCATTTGACAAAGTCCAAAACCCATTCATGATAAAAACTCTCAGCAAAATAGGAATAGAAGGGAAATTCCTCGACATAATTAAGGGCATTTATACAAAGCCAACAGCCAACATCATCCTAAATGGAGGGAGTCTGAAAGCATTCCCCTTGAGAATGGAAACCAGACAAGGATGCCCTTTATCACCACTCTTACTCAACATTGTGCTGGATGTCCTAGTCAGAGCAATTAGGCTAGAAAAAGAAATAAAGTGCATCCAAATTGGTAAGGAAGAAGTCAAAGTATCTCTGCAGATGATATGATCTTATACACAGAAAACCCCAAAGAATCCACAAGAAAGCCACTGGACCTAATAGAATATTTCAGCAAAGTATCAGAATACAAGATAAACATACAAAAATCAGTTGGATTCCTTTACACCAACAAAGAGAACCTCGAAGAGGAAATCACCAAATCAATACCATTTACAATAGCATCCAAGAAAATAAAATACTTAAGAATAAATCTAACCAGAGACGTAAAAGACCATACAATGAAAGCTACAAGGCACTACTGCAAGAAACCTAAAGAGACCTGCATAAGTGGAAAAACATACCTTGCTCATGGATAGGAAGACTCAACATTGTGAAAATGTCAATTCTACCCAAAGTGATCTACAGCTACAATGCAATCCTGATCCAGATTCCACCTGCATTTTTTAATGAGATGGAGAAACAAATCACCAACTTCCTATGGAAAGGGAAGAGGTCCCGGATAAGTAAAGCATTACTCAAGAAGAAGAACAAAATGGGAGGCCTCACATTACCTGATTTTAGAACCTATTATATACTGCCTATCATATATAACCTATTATATACTGCCACAGTAGTCAAAACAGCCTGGTACTGGCACAACAACAGATACATAGACAAATGGAACAGAATTGAGAATCTAGACGTAAATTCATCCACCTACGAGCAGCTGATATTTGACAAAGGCCCAAAGTCCGTAATTTGGGGAAAAGATAGTCTCTTTAACAGATGGAGACGGCATAACTGGATATCCATCTGCAAGAAATTGAAACAAGACCCATACTTCACACAATGCACAAAAACTAACGCAAAATGGATCAAAGACCTAAATATAAAATTGAAAAATATAAAGATCATGAAAGAAAAAATAGGGACAATGCTAGAAGCCCTAATACATGTCATAAACAGAATATGAAATGTTACTAACAATGCACAAACACCAGAAGAGAAACTAGATAACTGGGAGCTTCTAAAAATCAAACACTTATGCTTATCAAAAGACTTCACTAAAAGAGTAAAAAGATAACTGACAGAACAGGAAAAAATTTTTAGCTATGACAAATCTGATCAGCATCTAATCTCTAAAATCCACAAGATACTGTAAAACCTCAACAACAAAAAGACAAATAACCCAATTAAAAAATGGGCAAAGGATGTGAACAGGCACTTCGCCAAAGAAGACATTCAGGTAGCTAACAGACACATGAGGAAATGCTCATGATCAACAGCCATTAAAGAAATGCAAGTCAAAACTACAATGAGATATCATCTCCCCCAACAAGGCTAGCACTAATCAAAAAAACACAAAATAATAAATGTTGGAGAGGTTGTAGAGAGACTGGAACACTTTTACACTGTTGGTGGGAATGTAAAATGGTACAACCACTTTGGAAATCGATTTGGTGCTTCCTTAAAAAGCTAGAAATAGAAGTACCATATGATCCAGCAGTCCTGCTCCTTGGACTATATCCTAGAGAAATAAGAGCCGTCACACAAATCGATATATGCACACCCATGTTCATTGCAGCATTGTTCACGACAGCAAAAAGTTGGAAACAACCTAGGTGCCCATCATCGGACACATGGATAAACAAATTATGGTATATTCACACAATGGAGTACTACGCAATGATGAAGAACAACAATGAACCCATGAAACAGCTTATAACATGGAGGAATCTGGAAGGCATTATGCTGAGTGAATTTAGTCAGTCACAGAAGGACAAATATTGTGTAAGACCACTATTATAAGAACTCAGGAAAAGGTTTAAACACAGAAGAAAACATTCTTTGATGGCTACGAGGGTGGGGAGGGAGGGAGGGAGAGGGGTATTCAGTAACTAGATAGTAGACAAAAATTATCTTAGGTGAAGGGAAGGACAATAAACACTACAGGGGAAGTCAACACAACTGGACTAAACCAAAAGCAAAGAAGTTTCCTGAATAAAACCAAACAGTTCAAGGAACAGAGTAGCAGGGGTGGAGGTCTGGGGACCATGGTTTCAGGGGACATCTATGTCAATGGGCATAACAAACTTTATTAAGAAAATGTTCTGCATCCCACTTTGGTGAGCGGCGTCTGGGGTCTTAAAAGCTAGCGAGCAGCCATCTAAGATGCATCAATTGGTCCCAACCCACCTGGAGTAAAGGAGAATGAAAAACACCAAAGATACAAGGAAAATATTAACCCAAGAGACAGAAAGGGCCACATAAACCAGAGACTTCATCAGTCTGAGACCAGAATAACTAGATGGTACCCAGCTACCACCAATGACCACCCTGACAGGAAACATAACAGAGAGTCCCTGACGGAGCAGGAGAAAAGTTGGGTGCAGAACTCAAATTCTAGTAAAAAGACTAGACTTAATGGTTTGACTGAGACTGGAGGGACCCCAGAACACATAGTTCCCAGAATCTCTGTTGGCCCAGAGCTGAAACCATTCCCGAGGCCAACTCTTCAGACAAAGATTAGACTGGACTATGGGACATAAAGTGATACTCGTGAGGAGTGTGCTTCTTAGCTCAAGTAGATACATGACACTAAATGGGCAGCTCTTGTCCAGAGGTAAGATGAGAAGGCAGACAGGATCAGGAGCTAGTTGAATGGTGTCATGGATTGAATTATGTCCCCCCAAAAAAGTATGTGTCATTTTGGCTGGGCCATGATTCCTGGTACTGTGTGATTTTCCTATATGTTGTAAATCCTGCCTCTATGATGTTAATGAGGGAGGATGGGTGGCAGTTGTGTCAGTAAGGCAGGACTCAATTGACAAGACTGGATTGTATCCTGAGGCAATGTCTTGAGACATGAAAGACGGAAGTGAGCAGTGAGACAGGGGGACCTCATACCATCAAGAAAGCAGTTCCGGAAACAGAGTGCATCCTTTGGACCAGGGTCCATAGAGAGAAGCTCTTAGTCCGGGGGAACACCAAAGAGAAGGACGACAGAGAGAAAAAGCCTTCCCCTGGAGCTGATGCCCTGAATTTGGACTTTTAGCCTACTTTAACTGTGAGGAAATAAACTTCTCCTCGTTAAAACCATCCACTTGTGGTATTTCTGTTATAGCAGCACTAGATGACTAAGACAAATGGACACGGGAAATCTGGGGTGGAAGGGAGGAGTGTGCTGTCACAGCATAGGGAGAACAACTAGGTTCACATAGCAATGTTTGTATAGATTTTTTAATGAGAAACTGACTTGAATTGTAAACTTTCACTTAAAGCACAATAAAAAAGAAAAGATTATCTGTTCTCTTTAAATGATAAATGGTCATTTTATGAAGATAAAAATTTTCCAGTTCTGAAATTATAAGTCAGTAGCTAACGAATGAATGCAGGACAGGAAAAAAATTAAGACTGTTATTTTCTTAAACTTGTGCAGAAAAAAATAAATACACTTGGATGCAAATATATTTCTCCTTTGTTGAAAAGTTAAAGGTTAGCATTCTCTGTAAAAAAATTTCTTGAGACGTTGAAAGAGACTATAAAGATCAACTGCCATGTAATTCTGTAGATTGCTTGTTTTCATTCACTTATTCTCCTGTCTCCCCACTCTGCACTGTTGACTGATTTTAGGGTCCCAGTCTCAGCTGCTGTCAAGTCGATTCCAACTCATAGCAACACTGTAGGACAGAGTAGAACTGCCCCATAGGACTTCTAAGGAGCAGCTGTTGGATTCGAACTGCCGACCTTTTAGTTAGCAGCTAGTTCTTAACCACTGTGCCACCAGGGCTCTGATTTTACAGTAGCCCTCTGTTAAATGTGGCCTTAATTTTTACAAAGATAAAACATACTTGAAGGAAATTTCCACTATTACCTCCTAGGATCAATTTCTAGGTTTAGGAGTACTATGTCAGAGAATATGCACTTGAACTTTTTGAACATATTTCCAAATTGCCTTCCAGAAATATGGAAATTTTATACTTCATCTAGTGCCCTGCCATTTGTCATGGTGTTTTCATCTTTGCCAATCTAACAAACAAAAGGTATCCTGCTATATTTATTTGCACTTTTCTGAGTAGTAGTTAGGTTGAACACTCTTTCATATACTATAATTACAGACTATTTTACTTCTTATTTGAATTCCCTGTGTATGGCCTTTGCTCACTATTAGAGTATTTCTCCTTTCCTTTATTAATTTGCAGGGTTTTTAAATATATCTTTATATATCTTTGCCATATATTGCAAACATACTTTCTCAGATTATCTTTTTAACTTATCTTTTTAGCAGTGCTTGTTTTGTTTTACTGTGCAGAACTTTTTGATTTTTAGGGAATCAAATCTATCAATCTTTTCTTTTGTGCTTCTAGATTCAGGGTATGCTCATAAAAGACTCCTGTACCAAATTATAAAACATTCAACAAATTTTCCTTAAGTAGTTCTGTTAGTGTTTTACATAAGTATTTCATTCTCTCCTGAATTTATTCTGATACGAGAAGTAAGGTATGGATCCCACTTTTCACCCTAAATGGCCAGTCAGTTGTCCCAACATCTTATCCCAAAAAAGGCTGCTGTTTCCCCCATTGATCTAAAATGCATCCTCTAACAATTCTCATTGGATCTGTATGGTTATTTCTGCAGTTTTATTTTTCCTTCATCTATATGTCTGTTCCTGCCTCCTTATCAACACTATTTGGACCACTATGTCTCTAAAACGTGCTTCCTGAGACTCTGGATCCAGCTATGATGGAGTAAACACACTCTATCCTGTCTCTGCCACTGGTCACAGCCCAAACCCTGGACAGAACATGTGAAGCAACTCTCTCAGGGCTCAGAAAATAAACAGTAGCAGGTGAGTTAGGGAAGGAAATAAAAATTTGAAGAACAACTGTTGGGACACTGAGTTTCCTGATTTTTTTCTGTCCCATATTTCTAGTCTTGCACACTAGGGCATCCTGAATCCTGGAAATACAGTGAGTGTGGACAGAAAAGGCTCAAGAGAAAACCTTCCTTTCTGGCCAGAGGACTTGAAGGGAGGCTCCTAAGGGACAGAGAGTGGGAGAAACCCCTTTCTTTTTTTCTTTCCACTCTCCTGGCCCTGACCCAAGGCAAGTCCCAATCATGAATCTGTACTCCTGTGGCGGATGGGGTAGGGGTGGCAGATGTGCAGACAGCTAAGACTCGGAGAAAAATCCTTCTCTCTGACCAGAGGAACTGGAAAGAGGGACTCTTGTCATCTGACAATTGTGAGGGGAATCCCCAATATTTTCTTTCTCTTGCCATTTCACTCCAGGGCAGACCCAGTGAGGCACAGTGAGACAGTGCAGGGAGGCTAAAGCTATGACTTTCTAGACAGACTATCTGAAAAAGGGGCTACTGGGGGGTCAAAGAGAGTGGGGGAGATCATGTTGAGGAAGGAGCAGAGAAAGGATCCTTTAAATCTGTAGGTACAGTCCTGGGCTCATCCCCAAGCTGCACATGTGTAGTGGAGTACATATGGTGTGACCCAGATTAACACTGAATAATCTTTGAAAACTAAGCAGACATGGAACCACAGCCCACAGAAGGCAGGTCAGTACTTTGTAGTCTGAACCTAACCACTGATAAGGCAGAAAAATAAATATTCTCTAAAGGAATTTAGCAGGAACCAGAGTCTCATAACATAATATTCAAAATGTCCAGGGTACAACCCAAAATAATTTTGCATACAAAGAATCAAGAAAACTTTCAACAATTCTCAAGGGGAAGAAAAAAAAAAACAATCAACAGACACCTAACCTGAGATGACCCAGATGTTGGAATTATCAAAGACTTCAAAGCAACTATTAAAGGTTTTCTACGTCTTTCTCAAAGTGGTAAAATATTAACTCTAAGTAGGTGATGAAAGTTAGATACGTATATTGTAATCCCTAGAGCAACTACTAAAAAAGTTGTACAAAGAAATATAGTAAAAAATCAATAGACAAATTAACATGGAATACTAAAAACATTCAAATCATCCAAAAGAGGGCAGGAAAGAAGAAAGCGAGGAAAGAAGAACACGAGACCAGCAGAAAACTAATAATAAAATGGAAGACTTACATTCAACCATATCAATAATTATGTTAAATGTAAACAGTCAAATGTACTAATTAAAAGGCAGAGATTGCCAGATGGATTTTTTTTTAATGTCCGATCATATGCTGCCTATAAGAAATTCACTTAAAATATAATAATATAAATAAGTTAAACATTAAAGGATGGAAAAACATATAGCATGGAAACACTAATCAAAAGAAAGCTTCTCATAAAGTTAAACACAAGATTACCATATGATCCAGCAATTCCACACCTGGGTATGTGTCCAAGAGAAATGAAAATATGCATCCACACAAAAACTGGTTACATGGTTGTTCATTGTAGCATTATTTATAACAGGTAAAAATTGGAAACAACCCAAATGTCCATCAACTAATGAATAGATAAATAAAATGTGGTCTCTCCATATAATGGAATATTATTCAACCATAAAAAAGAATGAAGTACTAATACACGTTATAATATGGATGACCCTTGAAAATATTATGCTAAGTGAAAGAAGTCAGTCACAAAAGACCACATATTATATGATTCCATTTATATGAAGTGTCCAGAATTGAAGGACAGAAAGTAGATTCGTGGTTGCTTAGGAGTCAGGAGGAAGGAGGAGGGGAACAGGGATTGATTGCTAATGGGTACAAAGTTTCTTTTAGGGGAGACAAAAATGTAATAAAATTGATTGTGGTGATTATTTCATAGCCTGTGGATATTCTTAAAAGCATTGACTTATACACTTTAAACAGGTGAATTGTATGGTATGTGAAATATATCTCAATAAAGCTTTTTTTTTAAAGAAATCTAGAGTGCTATCTAATATAAGACAAAGCAGACTTTAGAACAAAGAAAATAAGCAAGATACGAAGAGATAGTACATAATGATAAAAGAGTCAATTCATCAAGAAGATATAATAATCCTAAATGTGTATGTACTTAACAGAACTTCAAAATACATAAAGAAAAAATGGTAGAACTGAAAGGAGAAATAGAAAAATTCTAAAATTATACTTGGAGACTTCAGCACACCATTCTCAGTAATTGGTAAAACAAGTTGACAGAAAATCATCAAACATATACCCTGAACAACACCATGAACCAATTTGACCTAATGAAGATTTATAGAACACTTTCCCAACAACCGCAGAATACACATGCTTTGTAAGTGCACATGGAACTTTCTCAAGATAGAACATATCCTGAGTAACATAACAAACCTTAACAAATTTAAAATAATTGAATCATATAAAATATGTTCTCTGAACAAAGCAGAATTAAACTAGAAATCAAAGGCAGGAATGTATTTGGAAAATCCCCCCAAGTATTTGGGAATTAAACAACACACTTCTAAATAACCCCTGGGTCAAAAAGTAAGTCACAAGGGAAATTAGAAAATATTTTGAGCTGAATGAAAACGAAAATAGAACATATCAAAATGTGTGGGGTACAATTAAAGTAGTGCTTTGAGGGGAGTTTATGGCATTAAATGCTTATATTAGAAAAAAAATTCAAAATAAATAATCTAAGCTTCCACCTTAAACAAACCAGAAAAAGAGCAAACGAAACCAAATCAAGCAGAAAAGAAGGAAATAATAAAGACAAGAACAAGTATCACTGAAACTGAAAACAGAAAAACAATAGAGAAAATCAGTGAATCCAAAAGTTACTCTTCAAAAACATCAATAAAATTGATAAACCTCTAGGCAGACTAACGAAGAATAAAAAAAACAAAAATTACCAAGATTAGAAGAAAATACTAGATATCACTATAGATCCCACAGACATTAAAAAGATAAAAACAACTCTATGATAAATTCAACAACTTACGTGAAACTGACCAATTCTTTCAAGGATGCAAACTACTAAAATTAATTCAAAAATAAATAGATAACCTGAATAGTCCTATGTCTATTAAAGAAATTGAGTTTGTAGTTAAAAAACATTCCAAGAAAGAAAACTCCAGGCCCATATGGTTTCACTGGTAAAGTCTACCAAACATTTAATAAAGGAAAAATACAAAATTTACACAGTATCTCCTAGAAAATAAAAGAGGAGGGAACACTTTACTGAGTGACTCATTCATTGAGTCCAGCATTGTTCTGATACCAAAACCAGAAAATGATCATACAAGAAAGGAAAACTACAGACCAATATCCCTCATGAACATAGATGCAAAAGTCCTCAACAAAATATTGGTAAAACAAAGCCAGCACTAAGGTTAATATATCATGACCTAGAAGAGTTGACCCCTTGGAATATAAGGCTAGTGAGATATTTGTAAACCAATCAATGTAATTTACAATATTAAGAGACTAAGGGAAAAAAACTACATTACTATGTCAATAGACTCAGAAAATGCATTTTACTATACTTATCATCCATTTATGATAAAAACTCTCAGCAAAATAGGAATAGAAGAGAACTTCCCTAACCTGATAAAAGACGTTAACAAAAAAGTTAACATTAAACAATGATGAATCTGTGAAGCATCTCGTAACACGGATCAAACTGGAGGACATTATGCTGAGTGAAATAAGTCAATCACAAAATGATAAATATTTTATGAGACTTCTACTGTAAAAACTCATGTAAAAGTTTACACACAAAGAAACAACAATCTTTGTTTGTTATGAGGGATGGGAGGGATTGGGGGAGGAAACTAAATAGACGATAGGTAAGTGGTAACTTTGGTGAAGGGTAAGACAGTACACAATACTGGGGAAGCCAGCACAACTTGTACAAGGCAAGGTCATGGAAGTTCTACACACACATCCAAACTCCCTGAGGGACTGAACTGCTGGACGATAGGCTGTGGGGACCATGGCTTCAGGGATCATCTAGCTCCACTGACGTAACACAGTTTATAAAGACAATGTTCTACATTCTACCTTGGTGAGTAGCATCTGGGGTCTTAAAAGCCTGTGAGCAGCCATCTAAGATACTCCACTGGTCTCACCCCTTCAGGAGCAAGGGAGAATAAAGAGAACAGGATACAAGGAAAAGATTAGTCCAAAGTACTAATGGACCACAGCTACCACGGCCTCCACCAGACTGAGTCCAGCACAAGTAGATGGTGCCCAGCTACCACCACTGACTGCTCTGACCGGGATCACAACAGAGGGCCCTGGACAGAGCTGGAGAAGGATGTAGAACAAAATTCTAACTCACAAAAAAAGACCAGATTTACAGGCTTGACAGACTGGAGAAATCCTAAGAGTATGGCCTCCAGACACCCTTTTAGCTCAGTGGTGAAGTCACTCCAGAGGTTCACCGTTCAGCTGGGGATTGGACAGCCCCATAAAACAAAACAAGACTAATGAGGCACAGCAGTCCAGGGACAAGGACTAGAAGGTAGGAGAGGACAGGAAAGCCAGTAACAGGGAACCCAAGGTTGAGAAGGGACAATTATGACATGTCGTGGGGTTGTTAACCATTGTTATAAAACAATATGTGTACTGTTTAATGAGAAACTGTTCTGCAAAACTTCATCTAAGGTACAAAAAAAAAAAAAGAATTATCTATGTGAGATCAAATTGACAACAACTGAAAAGGTTTGATGGGAAGCCTAAAGGACAGTGAGTTGAAGATAATGGTGATGGAATAACTTGGAAAAGGATAGTGAGAATAGCAGCACAACTGGAAGAATGTAATCAATGTCACTGAATTGTACATGTAGAAATTTTTGAAATGGTGTAACTTTGGCTATGTATATTTTCACAAAAAAAAAAAAAAAAAAAAAGGTCCTCCAAGGGAGAGTGTTGACATGTCATTAGGCTGTTAACCACTCTCATAAAACAATATGTGTACTGACTGTTTAAGAGAAACTATTTGTTCTGTAAACCTTCATCTAAAGTACAATAAAAAAAAATTTTTTTTTTAAAGTTAACATTATACTTGGTGCTAAAAGGCTTAATTCTTTCCCCCCAAATTTGAGAATGAGGCTAGGACATTCACTCTCACTCTAGAGAAATTAAAAATTATGTCCACACAAATATCTATATATAAAACTGATAGCAGCTTTATTCATAATCACTAAAAACCGGAAATAAACCAAAGATCCTTCAGTGAATGAACAGATAAACTGTAGTACATCCATACAATGGAATCCTACTCAACAACAAAAAGGAAAAAACTATAGATACAACAACATGGATGAATCTCAAATACATTAAGCTAAGTGAAAGAAGCCAGACACAAAATAATATATTCTGTATAATTTCATTTATATGATATTCTTGAGATGGCAAAACTATAGGGACATAGAACAGATCTGTGGTTGACACGAGTTAAGAGTGGAGGGAGGGTCTGACTACAAAAGAGGAGCATAAGGGAATCTGGGGGGAAATGGAACTGCTCTGTATCCTTACTGTGGTGACAATTATACAACTCTATGCATTTGTCAAAACTCAAAGAACTGTACATACACAAAAAGTTATGTATATAAATTTTAAAATATTTTTTAAGCTAGAAAAGCACCTATACGCTCACATGCATGTACACACACACACTTCCTGGCCAGCTGCCCATGTTTACTCTTATAGATAATTTTAGAATAATTATGATTTTAAAAAAAATTAAAAGCTCATTGGTAATTTGCTTAGAATTAACTTAAATTTGTAATTTATGGAGAATTGACATATTTTCATTATTAAGTCTTTCTACCCAAGATTATTTGCTCAGCATACAGATTGAATAAGTACGGTGAAATGATACAACCCTGACACACACCTTTCCTGATTTTAAACCACACAGTATCCCCTTGTTCTGTTCAAATGACTGCCTCTTGGTCTATGTACAGGCTCCTCATGAGCACAATTAAGTTTTCTGAAATTCCCATTCTTCAAAATGTTATTCATAATTTGTTATGATGCACACAGTAGAATGCCTTTGCACAGTCAATAAAACACAGGTAAACATCTTTCTGGTATTCTCTGCTTTTAGCCAAGATCCATCTGACATCAGCAATGATATCCCTCTTTCCACGTTCTCTTCTGAATTCAGCTTGAATTTCTGGTAGTTCCGTGTTGATGTATTACTGCAATTGCTTTTGAATAATCTTCAACAAAATTTTACCTGCGTGTGATATTAATGATATTGTTCCATAGTTTCCACATTCTGTAGTATCATCTTTCTTTGGAATGGGCACAAATATGGATCTCTTCCAATCAGTTGGCCAGGAAGCTGTCTTCCAAATTTCTTGGCACAGACAAGTGAGCACCTCCAGCACTGCATCCATTTGTTGAAACATCTCAATTCAAGAAGCTGACTATATGAAGAAGAACGCAGCATCAGGATTAGAGGAAGACTCATTAACAACTTGCAATATGCAGATGACACAACCTTGCTTGCTGAAAGCGAAGAGGACTTGAAGCACTTACTGATGATGATCAAAGACATGACGAAATGATGATCAATACATACTGAAGTATGTATTGCATTTCAACGTAAACAAAACAAAAATCCTCACAACTGGATCAATAAGCAAAATCATGACAAATTGAGAAAATATTGAAGTTGTTGAGGATTTCATTTTACTTGGATCCACAATCAAAGCCCGCGGAAGCAGTAGTCAAGAAATCAAACAACGTGTCGCATTGGGCAAATCTGCTGCAAAAGGCCTCTTTAAAGTATTCAAAAGCGAAGATGTAACCTTGAGGACTAAGGTGCGCTTGACCCAAGCTATGGTATTTTCTTTCTTTTTTTTTCAGTTGTACTTTAGATGAAGGTTTACAGAGCAAACTAGTTTCTCATTAAACAATTAATACACATATTGTTTTGTGATGGTAGTTGCCAACCTCATGACATGTCACAAGTCATAGTATTTTCAATCTCCTCATATGCATGCTAAAGCTGGACAATGAATATGGAAGACCAAAGGAGAATTGATGTCTTTGAATTATGGTTTTAGAAAAGAATACTGAATATACCATGGACTGCCAGAAGAATGAACAAATCTGTCTTGGAAGAAGTACAGCCAGAATGCTCCTTAGAAGCAAGGATGGTGAGACTCACACTTTGGACATGTTATCAGGAGGGACCAGTCCCTGGAGAGGGACTTCATGCTTGATAAAGCAAAGGGCCAGCAAAAAAGAGGAAGACCCTCGATGACATGGATTGCCACAGTGGCTGCAACAGTGGTGTCTTAGGCTGGGTTCTCTAGAGAAGCAAAACCAGTAAAGCATATAAATATATATAAAGAGAGATTTATATCAAGGAAATGGCCTATACAGTTGTAGAGGCTGGAATGTCCCAAGTCCATGGGTCAGGATAGAGGCTTCTCCTGATTCATGTAGTCACAGGGGTTGGTGAACCCAAGATCGGTAGGTCGGAGAGCAGGGCTCTTGCTCATAGGCCTTGGAAGACCAAGGAATCCCAAGATTAGCAGCTCAAGTCCCAAGAACCGCAGGTCAGACAAAGAGGAACCAGCTACAGGATCCAGAGTGAGCAAAAGCCCACGAGCCTTGCCAGAATGTCCATTTATATTTGATGCAGGCCACACGCCCAAGGAAACTCACTTTCAACTGACTGGGCTACTCACAGCAGATCCCATCATGGAGGTGATCACATTATAACAAATCTCCTCATGGAAGTGATCATGACATCATACGACTGCCAAACCACTGCCCAGTCAAGTTGACACACAACCTTAACCATCACAAATGGGTTCAAGTATAACAATTGTGAAGATGGTGTGCAACTAGGTAGTGTTTCATTCTGTTGTACATGGGGTCATTATGAGTCAGAACCAACTCAATGGCACCTAACAACAACAACCACCTAAGAACAAGACATCTTTTATGTTCTGTAGTAGAGTATCTTCAATTCTTTTCATTTTGGTTCCTGCACAATTTTTGTGAAATTTTCCCTAGGTTTTTGTATGCATTTTGTTGTTATTGTGAATGGGATCTTTTTTCTGTTAAAATTTTCTAATTATCATCACTGGTTTAAAAAAAGGACACTGACTCCTGAGTACTTGTTTTATAACTGGTCAACTTATGGACCTCTCTTACTGTTATTAACATCAGTTATTAATTAGTATGATGATACATATACTTACATCATCTACAAAATTGCCTGTTCTTTCCCAGTGTTTATATGTCTGACTTCCCTTTCCTAGTTACTATGACTAACATTTCCAAAACTGTGTTAAGTAATCTCACTTTTATTTTCTAAGTTTCATTCACATCTAGCAGATGAGACAGCTGTTCCGCCTTCTCTTCTCAAGCATTATTTTTCTGATCTAAAAGATAAAGAGTGGAGCCTATACACAGTTAGGTATATTTCTCACAGCAGTTTGTAATTAATTAGAAATTAATGACACAGCAATATAGAAAAATTTAAAAAGAAGAAAGTAAATCACTCCTCAATCCCACCACTCCAACAAGTCACTTGTTTGTACTTTCTGCTGCTCCTTTCCTGGATTGAACCTGTATAAATTTTACTTAATTGTGATCATGACTTAGCAAAACTCAGTTCAAAGGTTGAAAGTACTTCCTGGATTTAACATACTAACTCCAGGACCTAGACTGTCACTGGTGCACATATCTGCCTCCCCACCAAAAATGGGGGTTAGAATTCAACCATAAAAAGAACCAAAGTCCTGATAGATGCTACAACATGGGTGAAGCTTGAAAACACTATACTGTGTGAAATAAGTCAGACACAAAAGGACAAATACTATATGATCCCACTTAAAAGAAAAGACTAAAATAGGCAAATGCATAGAGACCCAAGTTTATTAGAGATTACCAGGGTCTGGGACGAGGGGGCATGGGGAGTTATTGCTGAAAGGGTACTGAGTTTCTGTTTGGGGTGATGAAAACCTTTCAGAAGTGGATAGTGGTGATGGTATCACAACATGGGGAGTGTAATTAATGTCATTGAACTGTACACTTAAAATGGTTAAGATGGCAACCTTCTTGTTATATATATTTTACCACAATAAAAAAATTTTAATAAGAGTTAGAAGAATTAATAACAGGAAAAAATGTGGTGACAGGCTCCTCTCAGGATCAATGAGAGATTAGGAGAAAAGGAAGGAAAAGAAATTGGAAGTGATAGCTGGCCCCATTTTCCCTCACACTCCCCAAAAGATGACAAGGCTGGCAAGGAAAAGAATAATAAGTCTAGATTACAGCTTGGTAGCATGGGTGGGACTGATCCAGACAACTGAGCAGCTAGAAAGCCCAGAGAGCTGGGTTCCAGTTCTGTCCTTGTCATTGACTAGTTGCGTGACCTTGGACTAATCAACTCAACTTCTGTAAAAAGAGCAAGTTGAGTTCCCAAGGACTCTTCCAGCTCTAACTTCCCATGATCTATTTCTCTGGAAGAACTGGACAACAAGGATGGGGTGTTGGGCCATCAGAGCAAGAAAACCAAGATTCCAGGTTCTACAAGATTATCAAATCATACTATCTTTGTGTTGGAAAGGACCGTGGGAGTGACCTCACATAAATTCCCACCCTGGCAGGAATCCCCTCCGTAACACCCTTGACAGCTTCTTTGAATTATTCCAGTAAGAAGAAATTTGCTGTCTCATAAATCTTTTTCTTTTTTTATAGCAGTTTAATGGTTAGCCAATTCTCTGTTGAGTTGAGACAAAATCAGTTCCAACTTAATATTCAAACATTGAAGGTAGGGCCTGTCCTCCGTAATAACACAGAATAAAGTTCTTCTCTCTAACACATAACCAATTTTCTTTGACATTTTGTGAGTTCAGTGGTCTTCAGTGAATTTTAGTAATATTTATAAAGGACTTCTGTATAATCTTTTTAATCTGGCATTGTGTCACCATGGATTTAGGTAGAGAAAAAATATCAATTTAATCATAAGTTATGCCAAAAAAATTCCATTGCAATTGGTTTCTACTTGTAAAAACAGTCTTTAAAATTGTGGGTAAATTCTCACGATAGTCCAAAAGAAAACAGGTAAGTTTGCAATGCAATTCTGTTACCATTCTAAGAAACAAGAAAGGGAAAAAATAAGCAAGGAATGGTTAAGTAATACATAAGTTTTCTATTGCTGCTGTAACACATTATCAAAATATTAGTAGCTTAAAACAACACAAATTTATTACTTTACAGTCTGGTGGATAAGAAGTCTGCCCCAGCTCTCCCTGGGCTAACACCAAGGGCTGCATCCCTTTCTGGAGGCTACAGGGAAGAATTAGTTTCCTTGCCTTTTCCAGCTTCTAGTATCTTCAAAGCCAGCAACATCATATCTCTCTGATTGTTCTTCTGTATTCACATTTCCCTCTGACTCTCTCCCCTGCCTCCTTCTTCCAATTTAAGGGACCTTGTAACTGGTGGCACAGTGGTTATATGCTTGGCTGCTAACCAAAATGTCAGTGGTTCGAACCTATCAGCCATTCCACAGAAGAAAGATGTGGCCGTCTGCTTCCATAAAGATTACAACCTTGGGAACCCTACGGGGCAGTTCTCCTCTGTCCTATAGGGTCACTATGGGCTGAAATCAACTCGACAGCAATGGGTTTGGTTTGGTTTGTGATTACACTGAGCCCATCTGGATAATCCAGGATAACTGCACTATTTTAAAGACAGCTGACTAGCAACCTTAGTTCCATCTACAACCTTAATTACCCTTTGCCACGTAACCTAACAGTTCTGAGGATTGGGATGTGGACATCTTTGGAGGACCCTTATTCTGCCTACAGAATTACTTGTCTCAATTGCTAATACTTGAGAAAAAGATGTAATTAAAGGAAGATAAGCAAGTGCATACCAACTCTGTCAAGATTTCAGATGGACATCTGGTCACTTTCAGAAGTACCTGGAGTTGCTGTCACCAGTTAGCTCTTATCTCTAGGGTCTCACTTCAATGCTTATTGTTTTCTTTTCTTTAAAACCACTTTATCACTAACACCCCTCTTAGCTTATCAGTCTAACAAAGGGTGTTATGAAGGGTTTCTATTCATAAAGCGGAAGCTGGTTTTCTTGAGGTAAATGGTCAAGATTTGAAAGAAATAGAGGAAGAGGGAATTAAAAAGTATGCATTTGATGATCCCACTAATATGAGTATACAGAATAGGCAAATTCAGAGACAGGAAGGAGATTAGAGGTTACCAGGGGTTTGGGGGAGGGGGAAAGGGGAAGTCATTGCTTAGAGGGCACTGAATTTCTGTTTGGGGTGATGAAAAAGTTTTATAAATAAATAGTGGCGATAGTAGCACAACAAGGTAAATATAATTAATGCCACTGAATTGTATACTTAAAAAGAGTTAAAATGAAATTTTATGTTATATATATTTTATCACAATTACATTTTTTTAAGTGTGCATTTGAGAAAGGGTGGAAGTAAGAGAGGGATAAACAAAGCAAGACAGAGGAGAATCGAGGAGACCGGCAGGGGACTGGTCCTCCCAAGGGGGAGGAAAGGACACTGGGGATTGCTGATGATTCAGCCTGTGCCCCACCTACCAGGCACTTCTAGGAGATAACACAGCATAGAAGAAACATGCTCTAAGTGATCTCAGGTTAGACAAAGAGTTTTTAAATAGGACACAGAAAGCACAAACTATAAAAGAAAAAATCGATAGACTGAACTTCATCAAATAAAATTTTGCTACTCAGATGATATTACTAAGAAAATGAAAAGGCAGGTCACAGAGAATATTTACAAAATATATATCTGACAAGAACTTGTATCCAGAATATATAAAGAACTCTTGCAACTCAATAATAAGAAAACAAACAACCCAATTTTAAAAAACAGGCAAATGATTTGACAATTCATCAAAGAAGATATATAGTTGGCAAACAAGCACACAAAAACACCATTGGCCATCGGAGAAATGCAAATTAAACCACAATGAGATATACCTACACTGTCACTAGAATGGTTAAAGTTAAGAAGATGGACAATACCAAGTCTTGGGAAGGATGTGGAGCAACTGAAGCTCTCATACACAGCTGGTGGGAATACAAAATGGTATAGGCACTTTGGAAAACAGTTTGGCAGTTTCTTAAGAAGTTAAACATAAACTTACCACATGGCCCAGCAATTCCACTCCTAGATATTTACCCAGAAGAAATTAAAACATATGTCCACATTAATAACTGCAAATAATTGCTTAAGCCAAAACCAAACCCATTGCCAATGAGTCAATTCCGACTCATAGCCACCCTATAGGACAGAGTAGAACTGCCCCACAGGGATTCCAAGGCTGTAATCTTTATGGAAGCACATTGATACATCTTTCTTCTGGTGAGTTCAAACCACCAACCTTTCGGTTAGCAGCCAAGCGCTTTAACCACTGCACCACCAGGGATCCTCTAAACAAATTCTTATAGTAGCTTTATTCATAATCTCCAAAAACTGGAAGCAACCCAAATGTTCATCAACTGGTGAATGGATAAACAATTTGTGATATAGCCACACAATGAATACTACTCAGCAATAAAAGGAATGAGCTACTGATACCTGCAATAATATGTATGAATTTTAAAGGCATTATATTAAGTTTAAGAGGCCAGACACAAAATAATTTATATACATTATATACCAACATATCCCTGGTGGCACAAATTGTTAACACGCTTGGCTGCTAACTGAAAAACCAAATTCACAGTGATTGAAAGCAGACTGATAGTTGCCAGGAGGCCTAGGGTAGACGGAAGGGGTTAACTATGAAAGAACATGAGGGAACTTTTGGGGACGGTGGAGATGTTCTATATGATGATTGCAGTGGTTATATAACTATACACATCTGTCAAAACTCATCAAGTTGTACACTTAAAATTGGTGAATTTTACTGTACGTAAATTATACCTTGGGAAAGCTGACTCCCTGAAACAGCATCAGCGCATGCAAGCAGCCAACAGGAGTTTGTAATCAAGGGCACGTCCACATACACAGTCACCAGGAGGCCACCAGTGGGGAAGTGAGATTTCAATTTCATTTTGCCAGAGGATTCCTTTAAACAGAACTGAGTGAAAGCAAAACATTCTGAGAATTTTCAGAGTTTTCCTGATGCCTCCCTGTCACCCCCATGCTCCTAGCCCCACCATGGCATATCTCCCACACATTGGCTGAGACTCTCAGTTTCTCTCCTTATTAGTGGGGTCTAACCACTTGCTCACAAGGGTTTGGTTCTCAGCTGCCATATCAGCTTGTACTTTTCAAGATGTGCTCCCCAACAGGCATCCCAGACCCGTAGCCTTGGCCACCTTGTGTACATGCACAGGAACCCC
Source organism: Dugong dugon (assembly GCA_030035585.1). Lineage (NCBI taxonomy): Eukaryota > Metazoa > Chordata > Mammalia > Sirenia > Dugongidae > Dugong > Dugong dugon. The sequence goes on from CM057478.1 coordinate 33,720,789, forward strand.
GGCCCTCATCTTTTGTTTGCCGGTTAAATCTGGCTAAAATTCACATCAGTGGCGGTCCTGAAGAAGAAGGGTCCTCTGTCGGTAACGTCCATTATGGGATGACACATGTGGAAGGGGGAGGAAACATCACTACCAGACACACGGCTTCTATCTTGCTTCCAGAAGATCACCACCCATCCCTGGAAATAGTTTGAGGTTCTGGCCCAATCCCCTGACTGGTCACCCCCAGCGAGTGGTGCTGCCCCCATTACCCACCAACAGGAGACAACTGTTGTCCTCACTCCACTACTATAGCCTGAGTGATGATTTTCAGATCTTTGTTCTTCCCCACAAATGCCTATACCTATCTAGTCCTGACTCACGGATTTCCTTGAATGCCCAAACCTGCCTCTCCCCTTATTGATTGCTCCTATCCCAACTTCTTTTCCTCAACACCATGGTGGTCAGGTCCTTGTATTCCACCTAGGAAGTCTAGCAAAGCAGAGACCCACCCACCTCTTCATGCTCCCCCGCCAAAGACCAATGAAGAGGTGGAAGGAAGTCACCTGGGACTGAGCCCTCTGCACTGAGTTAGTGGACAAGCAGTCACCAGGCAGACACTGGGTAGGCCATCACCAGGGCCATGGGAAGCCTGCTGCTCTCAGACACCTAAAGCACCTGAAAAAGCTTTTACAGCACCATTAGAGAAACATTTCCACCTGTGACTATCCAAAGAGCAGCAATGTGGGGTATAAAATCATTTGCGTTAAGGGTAAAGTGACTGATGGACCCTTCCCTGTTTGGATAAGGGGAAATTGAAAAAGATTCTTCATGAGGAAGGAAAGAGTCAAAAAGAGCCCAGAGCCTGAATACAAACGTTTCCTAAAGGCTAACTGGCCACATCATGCACTAGTTGCAGCTACGAGAAAAATGGAGCTGTATCTACTGGAGGAATTCTGAGTCCAGTGAGTACTGTTCCTAGAGGGCTCGTTGGGAGATAAAGGGTCCCCTGGACCTCCTGGCCTCAGCCAGTCCTTTTGGTTTCATCAGGGCTTCTCCACTTCAGCACTGTTGACATTGGAAGCTGAAATATTCTCTGTTGGAGGTGGGGGAAGGGGGGTGGCTGTCCTGTGTCCTGGGCATTGTAGGACATTTAGCAGCATCTCTGGCCTCTATTAACTAGATGCCAGTAATAAATCACCTGCCTCATTGTGACAATCAAAAGTACCTCCAGACATGGCCAACTGTCCCCTTGGGGGCAGAATCACCCCTCATTGAGAACTGCTGAGTTACATGTCTTCCTCCTGGTTCAGTCTCCTTTAAAGCTCTTTCTCTTCGTTCCCTTCTCCCTCCACTCCCCAACCTTCAACCCGCCCAAAACCTCCAGGGCCTGCTTAGCACTGGTCTGTAGCGGACAAGTCCTCCCCCAGGAGCCAGAGGTGGAAGGTTGCCTCAGTAGGGGACAGAGGCAGGAGCTATCCTGCATGAGACGATTCAATGCAGAGTCCTGAGGATGGGTCTGGTGGCCTCTAAAATGACTGTGTGCTGTTGTCCTGGGGTAGGAGGGATCAGTCAGACAGGGGGCAGTGTTGACCTGTCACTGCCTCAGCTCAAGCTGGGAAACCTTCTAGGTCGAGGGCACCTGCTCTTCTCATGGATCCCCCAGCACTCTGAAAGCTCCCAGGAGCAAAAGCCCAAAGCACCAGAAATCCCTATAAAGGGCTTTTCCTGACCATCTTTAAATACCAGAGCAGTAGGATGCAAACGAGACTGATACGAAAGGAAACTGGGTATCATGCAGCACTTCCCATCAGCGGGACCTCCCCTGGCAGGAAACTGGGGAGTCCCTCGGGCGTCCTGAGTCATGGCGATGGCCTTAAAAGGCACTCGAGAACATACCTGTTAGGAGCAATCCACAGCAGACAGAAACTGGGCTTACTGGCCTCCCAGACTGGGTTTCCCCGCTGCTTATCCTCAGAGAGCAGACAGACCACATATGGTCAGGACCACTCCGTCTGGGTGGGAAACAACTTCTGGGCTGATTAACTATTGTGTGCTGCTGTGTTCCTGCCTCAGCCCATCCATTTACAGCTGGACTGGAAGTTTCCTGAGGACTTGAACTTCCATGAGCCCCCATCTGCTAAGCTCCTAGTAGACACTCATGCAATTGCCATGAATATAATGAGGATAGAACTTTGCCTTAGAGGTCAAGATTGTGTGTAGTATGGAATATTACTTGTCCATAAAGAGACATGAAGTTCTGGCACATGTTATGTCATGGATGAACCTTGAAAATATTACACTGAGTGAAATAGGTCAGACACAAAAAGGACACATATGATTCCACATATATGAAATATAAGAATAGGCTAATGCATAGCAACCAAAGTTAATTAGTGGTTACCACAGGTGGGTGGGGGTGAGGAGGTGTTGCTTAAGGGGCACTGAGTCTTTGTTAAGGGTGATGAGAAAATTTAGAAACAGATAGTGGTGATGGTTGAACAATATGGTGAATGTAGCTAATGTCACTGAATTATACACTTAAAAATTGTTGAAATGTTTTGTTACATATATTTCACCACAATACAAATTTTAAAATATTGTGTGTAGTACTAAATAGACAATAGAGAAGTGGTAACTTTGGTGAAGGGTAAGACAGTACACAATACTGGGAAAGCCAACACAACTTGTCCAAGGCAAGGTCATGGAAGCTCCATAGACACATCCAAACTCCCTGAGGGACTGAATTACTGGGCTGGGGGCTGTGGGGACCATGGTCTCAGGAAACATCTAGCTCAATTGTCATAACATAGTTTATAAAGAAAATGTTCTACATTCTACTTTGGTGAGTAGTGTCTGAGGTCTTAAAAACTTGTGAGTGGCCATCTAAGATACTCCACTGGTCTCACCCCATCTGGAGCAAGGAAGAATGAAGAAAATCAAAGACACAAGGGAAAGATTAGTCCAAATGACTAATGGACCACAAGTACTACAGCCTCTACCAGACTGAGTCCAGTACAACTAGATGGTGCCCGGCTATCACCACTGACTGTTCTGACAGGGATCACAATAGAGGGTCCCAGATAGAGCTGGTGAAAAATGTAGAACAAAATTCCAACTCACAAAAAAAAAAAAAAAGACCAGACTTACTGGTCTGACAGAGACTGGAGAAACCCTGAGAATATGGCCCCTGGATACCCTTTTAGCTTGGTAATGAAGTCACTCCCGAGGTTCACCCTTCAACCGATGATTATAGACAGGTCCATAAAAAAAAACAAGACTAAATAGGCACACTGGACCAGGGGAAAGGACTAGAAGGCAGGAGGAAACAGGAAAGCTGGTAATAGGAAACCCAAGGTCAAGAACGGGAGACTGCTGACATGTTGTGGTGTTGGCAACCAATGTCACAAAACAATATGTGCACTAATTGTTTAATGAGAAGCTACTTTGTTCTATAAACCTTCATCTAAATTACAATTAAAAAAATTGTGTGCACTAAATTCTCTGTTCAAACACTATTCTCTTGTAGGAGAATTGGGTCTGGGGGAGGGCTGAGGCAAAGATCCTGGGTCTTTCCTTGCTCAATCCCCACCTGTCTTTCACCTCCTTCCTGCCACATGTTGCCTGAGCTGAGAATAAAATCAAGGGTGGTCTTGAAGGAAGGTACATTATAGACAAGATTTCTAAATCAATGTCCGGTGCAGTTTATCTGGGTTCTGATGAGAATGTTCTGAGCTGATGTATGTACAAGAGCTCATCCTTGCCCACCTCCAAAGCAACCACCCTCCACCCACAGTGGGAGGTCCCACCATTCTGCAGAAAAGGAAGAGAACCTTTTCCCAGAGTCTCACCCACTGGGCAAACACCAGGTCTGGTTACATGCCACCCTGGCTCTCTCTGCACCAGTCCCCAGCAGCTGAGCATGGTAGATGAGGAGGACACATAACTATGCTGTCCAACCTCCCTCTTCATCATGACCTTGACTTCAGGGTTTCCTGCTGCAGCCACCCCGCACATCTCTCCAGTGCTTTCCCATCTCCCCTAGACACTCTCTCATACATTATTCTCTCTCCTCAAGCCCCCAGCACCTCCTTGATCTTGCTCCTGCTTCACTGAGAAAATAGAAGCAACCAAAAGAGAAGGCCCACATGCTCTCTAAGACCAAAGCTGAGGAACTCAGCTGCCCCTCAGTTGGAGTCAAGAGGACACCTGGAGGCAGGGCTCGCTGAGAGGCTGGTAGTATCTGGAAGCAGGGCCTTCACAAAGGCTTGCTTCCCAGCCCCAAGGTGTCTGGCGCCTGCCCACAGCATGGTGTCCCATAAAATCTGGTGTAAGAGCTGCCTTTGAGCACACTGGAAAGCCCCTAGGGCTACAATAGGATGTCCATATTTTTTCCTCTCTTATTATACAAATGCATGGCCTGCAAGTGGGAGGAAAGGATAAAAAGGAGAGAATTTCCAATTTGACGATAATTCAGCCAAGATTCCTTTCCAGGTCCTAGGAATACAGCGGAGAACAAGAAGAGAACTCTCTAGGACAATAGGGGAGGGCAGACATGAAACACCTGGATATAGGATTACAGATTGTGTAGGTCCCATGAAGGAAAGGAACAAGGGGAGGATAAGAAAAAAAAAGGAGGAAGAGGATAAGGAAGAAGATGAGGAAGACAAGGAGGTGAAAAAAGAGAAGGAGAAGGGAGAAAGACATAAGAGAGAGATTTGGAAGAGAGAGATGAGAAAGGAAGGAATATGAATAGTGTTGGGAAGCAGGGGACAAGATGCCAAGGTGATTTCTATCATGCCTGCAACTTAAATGATTAATACTAACTTAATGATTAATTCAAACTCTATGCATGCTTACAGTGGCAAGACAGATGCGTAGGTTGGAGGTTTATCCTTCCTTGCACCTATGTGGACCAGCACAAGCATTGTAGTGAATCACTGAAGGTAGGAGCATGTAAGATACCAAGGCTGTATTTTCTTTAGTGCCATAAACAAAGGACCCCGGGCTCCTCATCCTAAGCAAATGGGTACTTCTGAAAACAGTCATCACAGGTCACTGGTACTCTGGTCCCCTGGAGGTTGGGTCATTCTATTTTTTGTGGTCCTTCTCTAAACTCTTAACTTCCCAATTGTAGAATCTCACTGATTGACCTCCCACTCCATGATCATTTCTAGAAGTATTTGGACTCTTAGTTCTGAAAGTCTCTTTCTTTAAGCTAAGTATTTAATCTGTACCTTTGGGGATTACACACAAGCTAGAACGGCGTCCTTATAGCATTTGACTTCCAAATTATAGCTGCCATTGAGCGCATGAAGTCTCAGTCTCTCCAACTAAATGTATGCTTGTTGTGAAATCAAGTATAAAGGGATGTTCAGAAAATAGCTTCTTGAACAGGGCTTCCTTCCTGTGGCCAATTTCATGTAGACATGTCACAACTGAGGGGAAAAAAATGAGAGGTTAAAAAAAATGCATGAAATTTGCTGAAAAAGATATTTCTTATAAAAGCTTCTTCCTCCCACTTAGGGAGAAAATAAACAAGCAGATTCCCATCAGTTTCCTAAATTTATGAAGGTAAAGAAAACCTCACTTCAGCAAGGGTTCTGTGTCTAAGCCCCTGCCCAGTTCAGGGGTGAAAATTACATTGATGGTTGATTACACCAAACTCCAGGCACTCACCATTAGCTACCCTCGTGGTCTGTCCATCCAGTCTGTGAACACATCTCTGACCTCAAAAAGATGTAATGACATCTCTACTGGACCAATCTGAGATTTGGGTAGATCTTCTATTGCATTCAATCGCTTTATTCCTGAATACAGCTTTTAAAGTCTTCAGTGCAGATCCACAGTGGTGAACTTCCCGTAGTCTTTGAAACGTCTGTTCCATTGTCACTCTTGAATGATGGTTTAACTGGATTTAGATTCTTATTTGACAGTTATTTTCACACATCTCTTTGACAGTACTATTCTACTGGCTTCTAGCTTCCAGAGCTGCTGTTCAGAGGTCCACCATCACACTAATCAGCATTCCTCTGTGAACATCTTTGCTGTCTAGCTGATTTTAAGATATTTCCTTTGTCTTTGGTGTTCTGCGGTTTTACTACAATGTGGACTTATTTTTATTTACTCTGCTTTGTACTTCTTGAACTGAAAATTTCTTTCATCAGTTCTAAATGTTCTCTGGCCATCTCTCTTTCAGTATTGCCTCTTCTCCATTCTCTCTTCTCTCTCCCCCTGCAACTCCTAGGGGGTGTATTCTGGACTCCAAGACTCATAAAACTCTTTCCAGTAATATTTTCCACTGAGTTTTTAATCTCAATTAATACCTGTTTTATTCCTGGAATTATGTTTGTTTATTGTCTTATATTTTAGATTCTTTCATGTATTTAATTATTCAAACATACTTATAATACATTCTATCAGGTAGTCTAATTATGTGAAGTTCTTAGGGCTCTAATCCTGCAGTTTGTTGTGTCTATGATTGATTAGTTATTATCAAGGGGATGCCTCCTGCATTAAAGTTTACCAATAGAATTAGTGGGATTCTTGCTTTATCTAAACTTTCTCACCATTCCCATGTTGTGAATAGAACAACCTTTTGTTGTTTTTAGTTGCCATCACATCAATTCCAATTCATGGAAACCTCACGTGTGCATATGGTAGCTAATATTTAAAAGGAGCCCCTGAGTGGTGTAAATGGTTAACATACTTAGCTGCTAACAAGAAGGTTGGAGGTTCAAGTCCACCCAGAGGCACCTCAGAAGAAAGGCCTGGCAATTTACATCCAAAAAAATCATCCATTGAAAACCCCGCGGAACACAGTTCTACTCTGACATACGTGAGGTTGACATGAGTCGGAATCAACTCAACAGCAACTGGTTTTAATATTGATAATTTTAAGGACAAAATTGTCTCCTTCAATCCAGTCTAAGTTAGTCATGTCACAGATAAACAAAGCAAAGGAAGATTACTAAATAACCTACACAGCAGACCCCAAATTCAAATGATGGAATAAATCTGAACAATCATCTAGTCTAAGGAACAGCCAGATAGTAAATATTTTAGGCTTTGGAGGCCATAAGGTCTCTGTTACCACTCCTTGACAATGTGTGAAAGCACCCATATATGATATGTCACTGAGTGGGATGGCTATGTTCCACTTCATTTAAGAAAACAAGTGTCAGGCTGCATTTGGCCCAAGTCCTGACTAGTCTGATGTCTTACTCAAAGCAGGAACACTTTCCAGAGAATTCCTGGAAGCCCACTGGAATACTCTCAGCATTGGGGAGTACATTCCTTAAAAAAAAGACTCTGGTAATTACAATTGTTACTAACAATAGAAACGAAACCAACATCCATATACCTGAAATAATCCTTTTTCAAACTTCAGTAACTAATTGAGAGTACTCAGAATGCCACTGTGAGGGGAAAATACGGGAAACTTCTATGAAAGAATTAGATATATATGTTATATCTACAAGTCCCCTAAGAGGCCATCTGGTCCACCTGTATTTTATAGATGGGAAAACGAAGAATTAAGGAGGTTAAGTGACATGTCCACAGTCACATGGCTGGTTTGTGGCAGAGTTGGTTTCCTGCCTCCTGATCCAATGTTTATTTCGCTCCACGAATTTAGCAGAATTTCTTGGTCAAAGAACAGTACTGGTGGTGATGTGGTAATGAGGTGTGAAATACGTGTGGGGCCCAGGTGAGGGTTGTAGTGGAGAGAGTGAAAAAGAGGGGGAAGAATCAAAGTCCCTGGCCTCGAGTTTGTTTTCAGATTACTCATCAGTAGAGGGATTTAAGAACCATCACCTGACCCATCAGTCAATTAGCATCTGACAGCTTAAAAAGTACCAGTGTCAGTGCTGGGGAAAACTAAATTTTAAAAATTCCCAGTTTAACCTCAATTCCCCAAAGTCTCATCTCTCAGTGGGTACAGACCAAGCTAAACTGATACCTAGACTAAGACTTTTCCATCTCAACAGCCCTCAACTTGCATATCTGTAGGAATTTGCCCTCCTTTTCGGGTAATTTCCTCCTCCTTAACCCCCCTGGAAGGAGCCCTGGTGGTACAGTGGTTAAAGCCCATGGCTGCTAACCAAAAGGTTGGTGGTTCAAACTCACCAGCTGCTCCACAGGAGAAAGATGTGGCAGGCTGCCACTGTAAAGATTTACAGCCTTGAGTCTGGGGTCTTAAAAGTTTGGAAGCAGCCACCTAAGATGCATCAATTGGTCCCAACCACCTGGAGTAAAGGAGAACAAACAATACCAAAGACACAAGGAAAGTATTAGCCCGGGAGACAGAAAGGGCCACAGAAACCAGAGACTTTATCAGTCTGAGACCAGAAGAACTAGATCGTGCCCAGCTACCACCAATGACCGCCCTGACAGGGAACACAACAGAGAGTCCCGGATGGAACAGGAGAAAGGTGGGGTGCAGAACTCAAATTCTAGTAGAAGGACCAGACTTGATGGTCTGACTGAGACTGGAGGAACCCCGGAAAGCATGGCCCCTGGATTCTCCATCAGCCCAGAACTAAAACAATTTCTGAAGCTAACTCTTTAGACAGGGATTGGACTGGACTGTAGAACATAACGTGATAGTCATGAGGAATGTGCCTCTTGGCTCAAGTAGATGCAAGAGACTGAACAGGTGGCTTCTATCCAGAGGTGAGATGGGAAGGCAGAGAGGGTTAGGAGCTGGTTGAATGGACATTTGGAATCGGGGTGGAAAGGAAGAGTGTGCTGTCACAGTATGGGGACAGCAATTAGGGTCACACAACAATGCATGTATAAATTTTTGTATGGGAAAAAATATAAAAAAATTAAAAGGATTTACAGCCTTGGAAACCTTATGGGGCAATTCTACTCTGTCCTACAGAGTCATCATGAGTTGGAATCAACTTGACAGCAGTGGTTAATCCCCTGATAGCCCAAATGGACACCTTATAGACCCACCTGGAATACCGATAGAGTGGGTGTGAAGCTATATCTCTTTATGGTTTGAGTTTGCAATCCCCAGTCATCTTTTCATATATTCACAGGCATAGTGTTCTATCTTCTCTGAAATACTTGTTCATGCCTTTTCCACTCTCTTTTAACTGAACTGTGCTCTTAGTTATCTAGTGCTGCTATAACAGAAATACCACAAGTAGATGGCTTTAACAAACAGAAATTTATTTTATCACAGTTTAGGAGGCTACAAGTCTGAATTCAGGGCACTGACTCTAGGGGAAGGTTTCCTCTCTGTCAGCTCTGGAGGAAGTTCCTTGTCTCTTCAGCTTCTGCTTCCTCATTCCTTAGAGATCTCCATGTGTCTTGACATCTATCTCCCCCATCTCTGCTTGCTTGTTTGCTTATTTAATCTCTATCTCAAAAGAGATTGACTCAAGATACACCCTACACTAACACAGCAAAAGCAGTGCTCAGAGGTCAGTTTATAGCAATAAATGCACACATCCAAAAAGAAGAAAGGGCCATAATCAAAACATTAACCCTACAACTGGAACAAGTAGAAAGAGAGCAGCAAAAGAAGCCCTCAGGTGCCAGAAGAAAGGAAATAATAAGAATTAGAGCAGAATTAAATGAAATAGAAAATTGAAACTCTTTCAGCTGAAACTCTTTCAACTGAAACAACTGAAAGAGTTAACAAGACCAAAAGCTGGTTCTTTGAAAAGATGAACGAAATTGATAAACCACTGGCCAAAATGACAAAAGAAAAACAGGTGAGGAAGCAAATAACCCGTGTAAGAAATGAGATGGGTGATATCACAACAGACCCAACTGCAATTAAAAGAATCATAACAGAATACTATGAAAAATTATACTCCAACAAAGTTGAAAACCTAGAGGAAATGGATGAATTTCTAGAAACTCACTACCTACCTAAACTAACACACAGAGGTAGAACAACTAAATAAACCCATAACAAAAGAAGAGATCAAAAAGGTAATTAAAAAACTCCCAACAAAAAAATGCCCTGGCCCGGATGGCTTCACTGGAGAATTCTACCAAACTTTCAGAGAAGAGTCAACACCACTACTACTAAAGGCATTTCATGGCATAGAAAAGGAGGGAATACTCCCAAACTCATTCTATGAAGCCAGCATAACTCTGATACCAAAACCAGGTAAAGACACCATAAAAAAAGAAAATTATGACAAATATCCCTTATGAACATTGATGCAAAAATCCTCAACAAAATTCTAGCCATAGAATTCAACAACATCTCAAAAAAATAATTCACCATGATCAAGTGGGATTTATACGAGGTATGCAGGGATGGTTCAACACTGGAAAAACAATCAATGTAATCCACCACATTAATAAAACAAAAGACAAGAAACACATGATCTTATCAATCGATGCAGAAAAGACATTTGATAATGTCCAACACCCATTCATGATAAAAACTCTCGGCAAAACGGAATAGAAGGGAAATTCCTCAACATAATTAAGGGCATTTATACAAAGCCAACAGCCAACATCAACCTAAATGGAGAGAGTCTGAAAGCATTCCCCTTGAGAATGGGAACCAGACAAGGATGCCCTTTATCACCACTCTTACTCAACATTGTGCTGGAGGTCCTAGTCAGAGCAATTAGGCTAGAAAAAGAAATAAAGGCATCCAAATTGGTAAGGAAGAAGTCAACGTATCTTTATTTGCCGATGATATGATCTTATACACAGTAAACCCCAAAGAATCCATGAGAAAACTACTGGAACTAATAGAAGATTTCAGCAAAGTTTCAGGATACAAGATAAACATACAAAAAATCAGTTGGATTCCTCTACACCAACAAAGAGAACCTCGAGGAGGAAATCACCAAATCAATACCATTTATGATAGCCCCCAAGAAGATAAAATACTTAGGAATAAATCTAACCAGAGATGTAAAAGATCTATACAATGAAAACTACAAGACACTACTGCAAGAAACCAAAAAAGACTTGCATAAGTGGAAAAACGTGCCTTGGTCATGGATAGGCAGACTCAACATTGTGAAAATGTAAATTCTACCCAAAGGGATCTACAGATACAATACAATCTCGATCCAAATTCCACCTGCATTTTTTAATGAGATGGGGAAACAAATCACCAACTTCATATGGAAAGGGAAGAGGCCCTGAATAAAGCATTACTCAAGAAGAAGAACAAGTGGGAGGCCTCACACTACCTGATTTTAGAACCTATTTTACCACCACGGTCGTCAGAATAGCCTGGTACTGGTACAACAACAGACACATAGACCAATGGAACAGAATTGAGAATCCAGACGTAAATTCATCCACCTATGAGCAGCTGATATTTAACAAAGGCCCAAAGTCCGTTAATTGGGGAAAAGACAGTCTTTTAACAAATGGTACTGCCATAACTGGATATCCATCTGCAAAAAACTGAAACAAGACTCATACCTCACACCATGCACAAAAACTAACTCAAAATGGATCAAAGACTTAAATATAAAATTGAAAATGTAAAGATCATGGAAGAAAAAATAGGGACAATGCTAGGAGCCCTAATACATGGCATAAACACAATACAAACCATAAGTAACAATTCACAAGCACCAGAAGAGAGACTAGATAACTGGGAGCTACTAAAAAATCCAACACTTATGCTCATCAAAAGACTTCACCAAGAAGGGTGAGACAGTACACAATACAGGGGAAACTAGCACAACTTGTACAAGGAAAGGTCATGGAAGCCCCACAGACACATCCAAACTCCCTGAGGGACTGAATTGCTGGGCGGAGAGCTGTGGGGACCATGGTCTCGGGGAACATCTAGCTCATCTGGCATAACACAGTTTATAAAGACAATGTTCTACGTTCTACCTTGGTGAGTAGTGTCTGGGGTCTTAAAAGCCTGTGAGTGGCCATCTAAGATACTCCACTGGTCTCATCCCTTCGGGAGCAAGGGAGAACAAAGAGAACAGGATACAAGGAAAAGATTAGTCCAAAGGACTAATTGTCCACAGCTACCAAGGCCTCCACCGGACTGAGTCCAGTACAGCTAGATGGTGCCCGGCTACCACCACTGACTGCTCTGACCAGGATCACAACAGAGGGTTCTGGACAGAGCTGCAGAAGGATGTAGAACATAATTCTAACTCACAAAAAAAAGACCAGATTTACTGGCCTAAAGGTGACTGGAGAAACCCCGAGAGTATGGCCCCAGACAACCTTTTAGCTCAGTGGTGAAGTTATCTCTGAGGTTCACCGTTCAGCCTGGGAGTGGACAGCCCCGTAAAACCAAATGGGACTAATGAGGTACAGGAGTCCAGTGACAAGGGTCAGAAAGCCGAAGGGGACAAGGAAGCTGGTGATAGGGAACCCAAGGATGAGTAAGGATATTGTTGATGTGTTGTGAGATTGTCAACCATTGTCATAGGGCAACATGTGTAGTAACTGTTAAATGAGAAACTATTTTGTTCTGTAAGCCTTCATCTTAAGTGAGAATAGCAGCACAACTGGAAGAGCGTAGTCAGTGTCACTGAACTATACATGTAGAAATTTTTGAAATGGTGTTATCTTTGGCTATGTGTATTTTCACCAAAAAAAAAAAGGTTGAGAAGTTAGAGGGTTGACATGTTGTGGGGTTGTTAACCAATGTCATAAAACAATATGTGTACTACTGTTTCATGAGAAACTATTTGTTCTGTAAGCCTTCACCTGAAGTACAATAAAAAAATATATTAAAAAAAAAAAAAAAAAAGACTTCACCAAAAGAGTAAAAAGACAACCTATAGACTGGGGAAAAAAATTTTGGTCTCAACAAATCCGATCAGCATCTTATCTCTAAAATCAACAAGATACTGCAAAACCTCAACAACAAAAAGACAAATAACCCAATTAAAAAATGGGCAAAGAATATGAACAGGCACTTCGCCGAAGAAGATATTCAGACAGCTAACAGACACATGAAGAAATGCTCATGATCATTAGCCATTGCAGAAATGCAGATCAAAACTACAATGAGATATCATCTCACGCCAACAAGGCTAGCATTAATTAAAAAAACACAAAATAATAAATGCTGGAGAGGTTGTGGAGAGACTGGAACACTTATACACTGTTGGTGGGAATGTAAAATGGTACAACCACTTTGGAAATCAATTTGCGCTTCCTTAAAAACCTAGAAATAGAAGTACCATATGATCCAGCTATCCCGCTCCTTGGAATATATCCTAGAGAAATAAGAGCTGTCACACAAATAGATATACGCAGCACTGTTCACAATAGCAAAAAGATGGACGCAACCTAGGTGTCCATCAACGGATGAATGGATAAACAAATTATGGTATACCCACACAATGGAATACTACGCAACAATAAAGAACAAAGATGAAGCAGTGAAACATAACATGGAGGAAGCTGGAGGTCATTATGCTGAGTGAATTTAGTCAGTCACAGAAGGACAAATATTGTATAAGACCACTATTAGAAGAAATCACGAAAAGGTTTAAACACAGAAGAAAACATTTTTTGATAGTTACAAGATTGGGGAGGGAGGGTGAGGGTTATTTACTAACTGACAGTAGATAAGAATTATCTTAGGTGAAGGGAAGGACAGCACGCACTGCAGGGGAAGTCAGCACAACTGGACTAAACCAAAGCTAAGAAGTTTCCTGAATACAATCAAACACTTTGAGGGACAGAGTAGCAGGGGTAGAGGTCTGGGGACCATGCTTTCAGGGGACATCTGGGACAACTTGCATAACAAAGCTTATTAAAAAAATGTTCTGCATCCTACTTTGGTGAGTGGCATCTGCGGTCTTAAAAGCTTGCAAGCAGCCATCTAAGATGCAGCAACTGGTCCCAACCACCCGGAGTAAAGAAGAATGAAGAACACCAAAGACACAAGGAAAATATTAGCCCAAGGGACAGAAAGGGCCACATAAACCAGAGACTTCATCGGCCTGAGACCAGAAGAACTAGATGGTGCCCAGCTACTACCAATGACCGCCCTGACAAGGAACACAACAGAGAGTCCTGGATGGAGCAGGAGAAAGGTGGGATGCAGAACTCAAATTCTAGTAAGAAGACCAGACTTAATGGTCTGACTAAGACTGGGGGAACCCCGGAAAGCACAGCCCTTGGATTCTCTATCAGGCCAGAACTAAAACAATTTCTGAGGCCAACTCTTCAGACAGGGATTGGACTGGACTGTGGGACATAAAGTGATGCTCCTGAGGAGTGTGCCTCTTAGCTGAAGTAGACACAAGAAACTAAACAGGCAGCTTCTGTCCGGAGGTGGAATGGAAAGGCAGAGAGGGTTAGGAGCTGGTTCAATGAACATGGGGAATCAAGGGTGGAAGGGAGGCGTGTGCTGTAACAGTATGAAGAGAGCAATTAGGGTCACATAACAATGTATGTATAAATTTTTGTGTGGGAAAAAATTTTAAAAAAAGATACACCCTACACTAATCTTACCTCATTAACATAACAAAGACAACCCATTCCCCAATGAGATTATAACCACAGGCATAGAGATCAGGATTTACAACACATATTTTGGGGGGACACAATTCAATCCATAACAATTGTTTACATTTTTCTTACTACTTCGTAGGAGTTCTTTATATATTCTTGACGCTAAATCTTTGTGTGCATTAGTAATATCTTCTCCCAGTGTATAACTTGTCTTTTCCCTTTCTTTTAGGTTCTTTTGATTAACCGGAGTTCTTCCTCTTAATTCACTCAAACTTATCCGTCTTTTCTGGTGTCTTGTTTGGAAATCTTCCCTACTCCAGGTTTACCACAGTAATGCTGCCTTACAAACAACCTCAACATCTCAGTGGCTTCAATAACAAACGTTTGATTTTCTTGCTCACAAGCCTACAGATTGCCCAGGGCAGCTCAGCATAAGGCTGGGGGTTGGGTTTAGGTCTGGTACATGGGTCTCTCATACTGGAACCGGTGGCTACCTGGGGTAGGCTCTTCTCATAGTGGGTGGTTAGAAGCTGTAAAAATGGTGGTATGATGGGGGCGTCTGACCTCCTCTAACTTCACAAGAGGGAAGGAGAATCAAGACCAACAGCCCAAAGCTGATTCCTATGAAGTGGAGGTCAGACATACCTCCTCTCTCCAACCTTTTAACCAATTCTGACACCAGCTGTCCCTCCCATGGCACACTCTGCTGGGTTTGATAATTTGTTGCAATGGCCTCACAAAACTCACAGACCATACTCACAGTTATGGGGTTTATTAGGGAAGTAGCAGGTTACAATTCAGGATCTGAAATGATTCTTTAAATTCTTTGATTAATACAGCCTCTTCTCAGCCATGCCTGCAGGCAGGTCCCTCTCTGGCCCTCGGCCCTCGGCCCCTCAGCCTGGCCTCTGCCTGGCTCAGACAAGTGTTACAAAGCTCTTTAGCTCTGCCAATAAGTGCTCAGGGGCACTCTGCTCTGCCAAGAAGCCTCAGCCTGAAGGTGCTCAGCTCTCACTCCTTCGATCAGCAAGCCTAGCTCCGCTGACAAGTGCCCAGAGGCACCCCATTCTCCTGCCTGAAAGCCCTCAGCTCTCTCGCTCCATGGGTCGGCAAGCTTAGCTCCGCTAACAAGTGCCTGGAGGCAATCCACTCCAGCAACAAGCCTCCGGCTTGAAGACACTCAGCTTTCTCACTCTATGGGCCAGGAAGCCCATCTGCCGGTCTGGTTCTGCTGCCTCTGCTGTCACCGTTTCTCTGCCACTGCTTCTCATTGTCTCATGCCGTCTCTAGTGTTAGAGCTCTCTCTCTGTGTCTCCTGGGTCTAGGAGGCTCTCAGCACAGGGAACCCCAGGTCCAAAGGACATGCTCCACTCCTAGCTCCTCTTTCTTGGTGGTAGTGGAGTTTCTCCTTTCTGCCTCTGGGATGGTTCATTCTAAGCCTAGTGGGATGGCAAAACTGACCAATCCCCTCATTATGATTCCATACACTTTATTTGCATTATTGGCAAGCTGTCCAATCCCTTTGGTGGGCCACAAGCACCTTATTTGCATAGTCCCACCCAATCATTTGGTGGGAGTTACAAGACCATGGCAAGAAAGGCTATATAAAAGCAGTCCATTGCACCACAGAAGCACTAGACACCAAGACAAGTCATGCAAGCACATTTATGACCTTTGATTTTGCCATTTCTGCCAGTATTCCATTGGCCAAAGCAAGTGTCATGGCCAATCTCAAAGCCAATGAGGTGGGGACATTTATTCTGCCTGCTCTGCTGGGAGGTATTGCAAAGTCACATGGCAAACACATAGATGTGTAATTCTATGACAGGAGGGGGAAAAGAATTGGAACTATGATCCAATCAACCATACCCAAATTTTCTACTAAAACATTTACAGCTTTGGTTCTGAAAATCATTGTGTATGTGCTGTGAGGTAGGAAGTTAATTTCATCTTTTTCCATATGGCTAAGCATTTTGCAGCTCCATTTGTTGGCCAGTCCCTCCTTTTCCTGCTGATCTGTCTTGCCAAAGTCCCATTTGTACATAAGTCTGTTTCTGATCTCTATGTTCTATATTACTCATCAATTTCTATCCATGCACAAATTCTATACTATTTTAATTATTATAGCTTTGAAATAAGAAGTGATACACAGATGGGCAAGACTATCTCTCTACTTCTTCAGAAATGTCCTAAGGGAGCAAGGGAGACAAGTGTTAGAGTTCAGGTCCTGCCAAGGGTAGGGACCCTAGTAAGTCACATTCCATTTTGGGATGGGACCCTGAAGGGCTGAAACCTGTAAGTAAAGGTGACAAGAAACAATGCATCCTTCACATGGAAGAACTAAGATAGTCTTAGAAAAGAAGAAAATGAAGAGAATATTTTCTTTACCAGCTATCAAGACTTAATAAAGTTTCCCAGGTACCATTACTGACTATTTTGAACAAAGATTCTATAGAAGAATCCTGATCAAAAGGGGAAAATTCAAAACATAATTTCAAATTCTCATGGAATCCAGGCTTTCTGGAGCCATGGAGGCTCGGTGAACCCCTGAAACTACTGCCCGGAGATAATCTTTAAACCTTAAACCAAAAATATCCCCTGAAGTCTTCGTAAAAACAAACAATAGTCTAGTTTAACAGGTTAAAAAAAAAAAAAATCTGCCTTGAGCATATACTCTTTTAAGAATTATCTATATGGGATCAAAGTGACAACAGTGACTCGAAAGATTAGATAGGAACCTTAGGGAGAAGTGAGTTTATGTTCATGGAGGAGGAAAAACTCAGAAAAGGAGGGTGAGAATGGTTGTACAACTTGAATAATGTAATCAGTGTCACTGAATTGCACATGTAGAAACTTGAATTGGTGTATATTTTCCTGTGTATATTCTTAACAATAACAAAACAAAAAATTTTTTAAAAAGACTTATTAAACCTATAGTAACTAAGGAAGTATGGCAATGGTGTCAGGAATAGAAAAATGACCCATGGCACTGATGAGAGAGACCAGATACAAATCCACTCACAAATGGACACTTGATTTATGACAAAGACTGCATAGCAGAGAAGTGGGAAAAAGGTCATTTTTTTTTTATTGTACTTTAGATGAAGGTTTACAGAACAAATAGTTTCTCATTAAACAGTTAGTACATATATTGTTTTACGACAACAGTTAACAACCCCATGACATGTCATCATTGTCCCTTCTCAACCTTGGGTTCCCTATTACTGGCTTTCCTGTCCCCTCCTGCCTTCTAGTCCTTGTCCCTGGACTGCTGTGCCCCATTAGTCTCATTTTGTTTTATGAGGCTGTCTAATCTTTGGCTGAATGGTGAACCTCAGGAGTGACTTCATTACTGACCTAAAAGGGTGTCTGGGGGCCATACTCTTGGGGTTTCTCCAGCCTCTGTCAGGCCAGTAAGTCTGGTCTTTTTTTGTGAGTTAGAATTTTGTTCTACATTTTTCTCCAGCTCTGTCTGGGACCCTCTGTTGTGATCCCAGTCGGAGCAGTCAGTGGCGGTAGCCGGCCACCATCTAGCTGTACTGGACTCAGTCTAGTGGAGGCCGTGGTAGTTGTGGTCCATTAGTCCTTTGGACTAATCTTTCCCTTGTATCTTGTTTTCTTCATGCTCCCTTGCTCCCAAAGGGGTGAGACCAGTGGAATATCTTAGATGGCTGCTCACAGGCTTTTAAGACCCCAGATGCTACTCACCAAGATATAATGTAAAGCATTTTCTTTATAAACTGTGTTATGCCAGTAGAGCTAGATGTTCCCTGAGACCATGGTCCCCACAGAAAAAGGTCATCTTTTTAATAAATAGGCTGGAAGAAGTGAGTTTCCTTGTGGGAAAAAATAAAATTGAACCTCTGTTCTCACACCATACGCAAAAGTCAATTATATTTGGATTATAGACCTACATGTACGAGGCAATTTGTAAAGCTTTTAGAATTAATATAGGAGCCTCTCTTCATAAATTCAGGATGGGGAAAGTTTCTTTAAGACAAAAAAAAAAAAAATTTAACTACACAAAGACTGATAAATTTGACCATACTCATACTAAAATTTAAAACTTCCATTTATCAAAAGATGCCATTAAAAAGTGGAAAGGGGAGGCGGAGCCAACATGGCACCCTAGACAAGTGCATCATACTGTCCCTCTGCAGCAAATACCAAAAAAACTAAGTAAAACAGATCGACAAATGTAAATCCTGGAATCCTAAGCATCAAATGAAGGGATGTGATGGTTAAAGTTGTGTGTCAACTTGGCTGGGCAATGATTCTCAGTGGTTTGGCAGTTATGATGTAGTTTGGCAGTCATAAAATGATGTCATCACATCTATGATGAGATCTGATCTAATGTGATCACCTCCATGATGGGATCTGCTGTGAGTAGCCAATCAGTTGAAAGGGAGTTTCCTTGGGGGTGTGGCCTGCATCCAGTATATGTGAACTTTCTGGCAAAGCTTGCTGGCTTTTGCTCTGCTCTGGATCCTGCATTCAGCTCATCAGCATCTGACCTCCAGTTCTTGGGACTTGGGCCAGCAGCCTTCCAGCTTCTACAACCGTGTGAGATACTTCCTTGAGATAAATCTCTCTCTCTCTCTCTGTGTGTGTGTGTGTGTGTGTGTGTGCACGCGCGTGCGCGTGCTTCACTGGTTTTGCTTCTCTAGAGAACCCAGCCTAAGACAAGAGATAAAGAACTAGATCAAACACCGAATGGAAGAAGAAACTGAAGGAAAACAGAGAATGAGGAAAGATACGGAGTGGACTGCCCTGCCAACTAACATGACACAGCATTGCCATCTCAGAGCACAGTCAGCAACGACGCTAGACAGGGACTATGGGGAGGCAATTTCATGGAGCTCCCAATAGGAGACAGAGAGCACTTGGTAACCAAAGAAACATGCCTTCCCATCCCTCACCCTTCTGCCTATATGTCACCCCACCCCTTCCCAACAGGCCAAACCATGCCACCCGGCTGGAAAGCTACCACTGGCTCCTGCTGCATAATTTTTCCCCCTTTCTTACTTTTCTTTCTTCCCCCTGCCTAGCCCCATAAACCACCTCTACCCCTTCCTGCCAGGCCATGCCACACTGCTGTGGCTAGAGAGCCACTGATCCATTGCCACCCTCGGTCCACCCTGCAACCACCCACTAGCTCCCACTGCACCAGTTTTTTTTCCTTTTCTTTCTCCCTCCCACCTAGTCCTGTACACCACCAACCTCCCTTCCTGCCAGACCATGCAGCACTGCCACAGCTAGAGAACCACCAACCCTCAACTTTCTACCTCCCACCTGTTCCCAATAGACATCTCCTCCCCTTCTTGCTAGCCCCCAAGTCCATCCCACCCCCACCAACTGGCTACCTTTTTTTTTCTTTCTTTCTCTCACTTTTCTTTTTTACCCCCACCTAGCCCCTTACACCAACCACCCTTCAGGCCGGCCCTCATCATACTGCCATGGCTAGAACATCCCTGACTCAGGCCCACCACACCAGGCCTACACTGCCCCTCCCTTCCTGCCACTTGACTTGCTGCTAAATGGTGGGAAGCGAGCCTGTACCACTCCTTGTTCAACACCCCCACTATCTGGTAAGGGGCTTTGCATGCTCCCACACCACTGGATCAACATCAGGAGGCAGACAGCACCCACCCACTCCACCCTCAGCCAACTCGCCAAACCAGCGTACAGCAAAGCAGGCTTGCCCTGTCTGCTGCTGCCATGTCCACCCAGACAAGGTGGTGAGAGCTATCATACCTACAGATGAGCAAGCAGCAAAGCATGCCTAGCCTACCCAACCTGACATATCAAAATAAAGCAAAGAAGCATAATAAAACAAATGAACATACAATCAATAAATAAAGAAAATAATACCTTAATGTCTCAAGGACAGAAAATAATATCAAAACATATAAAAAAGCAGGACAAGATGGCTCCAGCAAGTGACCAAACCAAAGAATCAGATGACCTTCTGGTAGAAGAAAAGGCAGTCGAACTACCTGATCTGGAATTCAAAAGACTAATATTTAGGGCTCTCCAAGAGATTAGAAAAGAGAACAAGGAAAGCAGAGATAAAACCAAGGAAAAACTAGACAAAATCATGGTAAACATAGCCAAAATCAAGGAAAATACAGACAAAGCAATAGAAGAATTCAGAAAAATAATATAAGAACAAAACATCAAAATAAATAATTAAAAATCATACAAAAACAGCAATTAGAAATCCTAAAGATAAACAACAAAATTTCAGAAACTGACAACTCAGTAGATTTTAAGAACAAATTTGAAAAATAGAAGACAGAATCAGTGAGATTGAAGAGAAATTCATGGATGCCACTTTGAGGAAAAATCAGAGAAAAGAATGAAGAAAACCTAAGAATTATGTGGGACACAATTAAGAACTAACATTTGTGCATGATCAGAGTTCCAGAAGAGAGGGGAAAAAACGGGAAAACACAGAGAAGATTGTTGAAAATTTGCTGGCAGAAAACTCCCCAAATATCATGAAAGGCGAAAAGCTGACCATCCAAGAAGCTCAACGAACCCCATATAAGATATATCCCAAAAGAAAGTCAACAGGACATAGCATAATTACATTTGCCAAAACCAAAGACAAAGAAAGAATCCTGAGAGAAGCACAAGAAAAACAAAAACTCACTTACAAAGCGGAAACAATAAGACTAAACTCTGATTACTTGGCAGAAACTATGCAGGCAAGAAGGCAATGGGATGACATACACAAAACCTTGAAAGAAAAAAACTGCCAACCAAGAATAGCATATCCTGTAAAACTCTCTCTCATATATGATGGAGAAATTAAGACATTTCCAGTTAAGGAGAAATTAAGGGAATTAGTAAAAACCAAACCAAACTTACAAGAAATATTAAAGGAGTCCTTCAGTTAGAGAATCAACAACATTGGACACAACTGGAGTCTAGAACACAGGACAGCATCAGCCAGACACCAACCTAGGTAAAGAACTCTCAATAATAAAACAAAGCTAAAAGACTTACAACAGGGAAACAGGCACATCAATCTGTTTTGACAACAACGTCAAAACAATAAAACGGGGAATAAACAGTGTAGGTATAGAACTTTCAAATGGAAAGGAAGTCAAGGCGATATCAAGTAAGAAAAGACTGGTTGAAACTTAGGAAGATAAGGGTAAATTTCAAGGTAACCACAAAGAAAGTTAACACAGTTACTTATCAGAATAAAAAAGAAGAAAAACATAAAGTCTCAGTAAACACAAAATCCATAATAACGATAGAAAAGAAAAGAAAATCCACAAACAAAAGGAACTCAGCACAGGAGAGTAAGAGGAACAAAGAAAACATGAGCATGATTTTAAAAAAAAAAAAGCACAACAACATAACAGCAATAAACTCATACCTATCGATAATCACACTGAATGTAAATGGCTTAAATGCACATATAAGAGACAGAGAATGGCATAATGGATAAAATGGATAAAAAAAGTACAACCCATCAATATGCTGTCTACAAGAGACAAACCTTAGACACAAAGACATAATTATATTAAAAATCAAAGGATGGAAAAAATATTATCAAGCAGCAGTAAAAAACAAAAAGGGCAGGAGTGGCAATACTAACCTCAGATAAAATAGACTTTAAGGCAAAATCAGTCATAAAAGACAAGGAAGGACATTATATAATGATTAAAGGGGCAATCCGCCAAGAAGATATAATCTTAATAAATATCTATGCACCCAACGATAGGGTTCCAAAATATATAAAACAAACTCTCACAGCACCAAAAGAGAAACTGACAGTTCCACAATAATAGTAGGAGAGTTCAACACACCACTATTGGTAAAGGACAGAACATCTAAAAAGAAACTCAACAGATATAGAAGGTTCTAAAGGCCAAAATCAACCAACTTGGCCTCAAAGACATAAACAGAACACTCTCAACAGCAGCAAAGTATACATTCTTTTCCAAAGCACATAGAACATTCTCCAGAACAGAATACATTTTAGTCCACAAAGCAACCCTCAATAAAATCCAAAACATAGAAACAATACAAAGCATTCTCTCATCACAATGCCATAAAAACAGAAATCAGTAACAGGAAGAGCAAGGGAAAAAATTAAATACATGAAAACTGGATAACACCTTGCTTAAAAACAATTGGGTAATAGAAGAAATCAAAGAGGGAATCAAAAAAACTCCTAGAATCAAATTATAATGAAAACACACCATAGCAAAACCTGTGAGACACAGCAAAGGACAGTGCTCAGAGGTCAATTTACAACAATGAATACACACATCAAAAAAGGAGAATGGGCCAAAATCAAAATGTTAGCCCTACAACTCAAACAAATAGAAAGAGAACAGAAAAAGAAGCCCATAGCCACCAGAAGACAGGAAATAATAAAGATTAGAGCAGAAATAAATCAAACAGAGAACAGAAAAACAATAGAAAGTATTGATAAGACCAAAAGTTGGTTCATCGAGAAGATCAACAAAATCGACAAACCACTGGCCAAACTGACAAAAGAAAAACAGCAAATAACCCACATAAGAAATGAGAAGGGGGACATTACAACAGACCTAACTGAAATAAAAAGTATCATAATAGAATACCACGAGAAATCTATACTCCAACAAATTTGAGAACCTAGAAGAAATGGACAAATTTCTAAAAACACACTGCCTACCTAAGCTAACACAAACTGAGATAGAAAATCTGAAGAGACCCATAACAAGAGAAGAGATTGAAAAGATAATTTAAAAAAAAAAAAAAAAAAAACCTCCCAAGGGAAAAAAAAGCCCCGGCCTGGGTGGTTTCACTGCAGAATTCTACCAAACATTCAGAGAAGAGTTCACACCAGTACTAGTCAAACTATTTCAGAACACAGAAAAGGAAACAATACTCTCAAATTCATTCTATGAAGCCAGCATAACCCTGATACCGAAACCAGGCAAATACACCACAAAAAAAAAAAAATTACAGACCAATATCACTCCAGAATACAGATGCAAAAATTCTCAACAAAATTCTAGCCAATAGAATATAGCATCGTATATTTAAAAAAAAAAAAATACACCACGACCAAGTGGGATTCATACCAGGTATCCAAGGATGCTTCAACATTAGAAAATCAATCACCATATAAATAGATCAAAGGAAAAGAATCACACAATCATCTCAATGGATGCAGAAAAGGCATTTGATAAAGTTTAATACCCATTCTTGATTAAAAAAAAAAAAACTCTCAATAAAATAGGAATTGAAGGGAAACTCCTCGGCATAATAAAGGGCTTCTATACAAAACCAACAGCCAACAAACATTCTCAACAGAGAGAGGCTGAAAGCATTCCCCCTGACAACAGGAACAAAATAGGGATATCCTTTATCACCACTCCTATTTAACATTGTGCTGGAAGTTCTAGCTAGAGCAATAAGCAAGAAAAAGAAATTAAGGGTACCCAAATTGGAAAGGAAGAAGTAAAACTATCTCTATCTGCGGATGATATGATCCTATATACAGGGAACCCCAAAGATTCCACAAGAAAACTACTGGAGTAGAAAGATTCCGCAGAGTAGCAGGATACAAGATCAACATACAAAAATCAGTTGGATTCCTATATACTAACAACAAGAGCTTCGAAAAGGAAATCAGGAAAACAATAGCATTTATAATAGTCCCTAAAAAGACAAAATACTTAGAAATAAATCTAACTTGGGACTTAAAAGACCTATACAAAAAAAACTATAAAACACTATTGCAAGAAACCAAAAGAGACGTACATAAATGGAAAAATATACCATGTTCACTGACAGAAAGACTCAATATTGTGAAAATATCAATTGTACCCAAAGTGATCTGCCGATACAATGCAATCCTAATCTATATACCAACAGTATTCTTTAACGAGATGGAAAAACTAATCACCAACTTTATATGGAAAAGAAAGAGGCCCCAGATAAGCGAAGTACTATTGAAGAAAAAGAACAAAGTAGGAGACCTCACACTACCTCATCTGAGAATCTACTATACAGCCACAGTAGTCAAAACAGCCTGGTACTGGTATAATGACAGACACATAGACCAATGGAACGGAATCAAGAACCCAAACGTAAATCCATCCAACTATGGTCAGCTAATCTTTGACAAAGGACCAAAGTCCATTAAATGGGAGAAAAGACAGTCTTTTTAACAAAACTGGACGTCCATCTGTAAATAAATAAAATAGGACCCATACCTCCCACCATACACAAAAACTAACTCAAAATGGATCAAAGACCTAAATATAAAACCTAAAACGATAAAGATCATGGAAGAAAAAATAGGGCCAACACTAAGGGCCCTAATACAATAAATAAAATACAAACCATAACTAACAATGCACAAACACCAGAAGATAAACTAGATAATTGGGAGCTCCTAAAAATCTAACATTTATGCTCATCAAGGGGCCCTGGTGGCACAGTGGCTAAACATTTGGCTGCTAACCAAAAAGTCGACAGTTCAAACCCACCAGCTCCTTGGAAACTCTATGGGGCAGTTCTACTCTGTCCTATAGGGTTGCTATGAGTCAGAATTGACTCGATGGCAACGGGTTATGCTCATCAAAAGACTTCACCAAAAGATTCAAAAGAGAATGTACAGACTGGAAAAAAAATTTTGGGCTACAATATATCCAACAAGGGTCTAATCTCTAAAATCTACAGAATACTTCAACACCTCAATAACAAAAATACAAATAATCCATTGAAAAAATGGGCAAAGAATATTGTCTTGGTCATCTAGCACTGCTATAACAGAAATACCACAGGTGGATGGCTTATTCTCTCACA
Organism: Dugong dugon; assembly: GCA_030035585.1. NCBI lineage: Eukaryota > Metazoa > Chordata > Mammalia > Sirenia > Dugongidae > Dugong > Dugong dugon. The sequence continues at coordinate 33,746,031 of CM057478.1, forward strand.
GTTCAGTAGGCTAGAAGTCCAAATTCAGGGCGCTGGCTCTGGGGGAAGGCCTTCTCTCTCTGTTGGCTCTGGAGGAGGGTCCTTGTGATGCATCAGTCTTCCCTTGGTCTGGTAGCATCTCAGCACAGGAACCTCAGGTCCAAAGGATGCGCTCTGCTCCCAGCACTGCTTTCTTGGTGGTATGAGGTCCCCATGTCTCTCTGTTGGGTTCTCTCTTTTATATCTCAAAAGAGATTAGCTTACATAAACCAGAGGCTCCATCAGCCTGAGACTAGAAGAACTAGATGGTGCCCAGCTACCACCAATGACCGCCCTGACAGGGAACACAACAGACAGTCCCTGACAGAGCAGGAGAAAAGTGGGGTGCAGAACTCAAATTCTAGTAAAAGACCAGACTTAATGGAAGACATGGCCCCCGGACTCTCTGTTAGTCCAAAACTAAAACCATTCCCGAGACCAACTCTTCAGATAAAGATTAGACTGGACTACAGGACATAAAATGATACTCATGAAGGGTGTGCTTCTTAGCTCAAGTAGATACAATGAAACTAAATGGGCAGCTCCTGTCCGGAGGCAAGATGAGAAGGCAGAAAGGGACAGGAGCTAGTGGAATGGACACAGGAAATCCAGGGTGGAAAGGAGGAGTGTGCTCTCACAGTATAGGGAGAGCAACTACAGTCACATAACAATGTGTGCATAAATTTTTGTATAAGAGACTAACTTGAATTGTAAACTTTCACTTAAAGCACAATTTAAAAAAAGAGAGACTGGCTTAAGACACTATCTAATCTTGTAGATCCCATCAATATAACTGGAACTAATCCATCTCATTACACCACGGTGACAGGGTTTACAACACATAGGGAACTCACATCAGATGACAAAATGGTAGACAATTATACAATACTGGGAATCATGACCTAACCAAGCTGACAGATATTTTTGGGGGACACAATTCAATCCATGACAAATATGAACAGACACTTCACCAAAAAAGACATTCAGGCAGCTAACAGACACATGAGGAAATGCTCGCGATCATTAGCCATTAGAGAAATGCAAATCAAAATTACAATGAGATACCATCTCACCCTGACACTAGTGGCACAAATGAGAAAAAAAAAAACAGAAAATAACAAATGCTGGAGAGGTTGCTGGGAGACTGGAACTCTCATACACTGCTGGTGGAAATGTAAAGTGGTACAACCATTATGGAAAAAGATTTGGCGCCTCCTTAAATAGCCAGAAATAGAAAAATACCATATGATCCAGCAATCCCACTCCTAGGAATATATCGTAGAGAAATAAGAGCTATCACATGGATAGACATGTGCACACCCATGTTCATTGCAGCATTATTCACAATAGCAAAAAGATGGAAACAACCTAAGTGCCCAAAACAAGATGAATGGATACACAGATTATGGTACAGATACACAATGGAATACTATGCAACAATAAAGAACAATGATGAACCCGTGAAACATCTCACAATATGGATGAATCTGGAGGGCATTATGCTAAGTGAAATAAGTCAGTCACAAAAGGACAAATATTGTATAAGACCACTATTATAAAAAACCCAAGAAAAAGTTTACACACAGAAAAAAACAGTCTTTGATGGTTATGAGGGAGGGGAGGATTGGGGAGGAGAAATCACTAACTAGATAACAGACAAGTGGTAACTTTAGTGAAAGGAAAGACAATACACAATATAGGAGAAGTCAGCACTTTGACCAAGGCAAAGCCATAGAAGCTTCCTAGGCACATCCAAACACCTTGAGGAACTGAGTTACTGGGCCTGAGGGCTGGGGACTGTGGTCTAAGGATATTAGATACATTAGCATAACATAGTTCATAAAGAAAATGTTCTACATCCTACCTTAGTAACATCTGCAGTATTACAAACTTGCGAGCGGCCATCTAAAATACATCTATTGGTCCCATCACATTCTGAGCAAAAGAGAATGAAGAAAACCAAAGACACAAGGAAAATATCAGTCCAAAGGACTAATGGACCACACGAACGACAGCCTCCCCTAGCCTGAGCCCAGAAGAACTAGATGGTGCCCAGCTACCACCACCAACCACTCTGACAGGGATCAGAATGGAGGGTTCCAGACAGAGTGGGAGAAAAATGTAGAACAAAATTCAATTCACAAAAATGACCAGACTTACTAGTCTGACAGAGATTGGAAGAAACCCCTGAGACTATGGCCCCCACACACCCTGCTAACTGAGAACTTAAGCCACTCCTGAATTCCACCTTTCAGCCAAAGATTAGACAGGCATATAAAACAAATGGCGCCCTGATGGCACAGTGGTTGAGAGCTTGGCTGCTAACCAAAAGATTGGCAATTTGAATCCAACAGCTGCTCCTTGGAAACGCTATGGGGCAGTTCTACTCTGTCTTATAGCGTGACTATGAGTCAGAATTGACTTGACAGCAATAGGTTTGGTTTGTTTTTTGATAAAACAAATAATAACACATGTGAGGAACGTGCTTCTTGGTTCAATCAAGTGTACAAGACCAAATGAGCAACACCTGCCCAAAAGCAAAGACGAGAAGGCAAGAAGGGATAAGAAATTTGGATGAATGCACACAGGGATCCTGGTGTATAAAGGGAAAGGGGAAGAGTGCTGACACATTGCAGGGATTGCAGCCAATGTCACAAAACAATTTGTGTATAAATTTTTGAATGAGAAACTAATTTATGCTGTAAACTTTCCCTAAAACACAATAAAATAAGGTGAAAAGGCAATCCAAGAGTGAGAGAAGATATTTATAACACACACACCAAACAATGGGCTCTTACCTAGAATATATAAAGATCTCCTACAAATCAGTAAGGAAATGACATATGACATAATTGAAAAACAGGCAAAAAAACTTGAATAGGCTTTTAACAAGAGGGAAACCAGATGCCCAGTAAACATGTGAAAATGTGCTCAACCTCATTAATAATCAGAGAAATACAAATTAAAACCATAATGAGCTACAATTACGCGGACTCTATGACCCAGCAATTGTACATCTACACATCAACCCAACAGAAATGCAAACACCAGGATACACGTAAAAAAAATGTTTATGGCAGTATTGTTTGTAATATCCAAAACCTAGAGAAAATAACAAATTCCAATCAGTATTAGAATCAATAAATAAACTGTGGTATCATTATACAAAGGAATAATATACAGCAATGAAAATGAGTGGCCTATAGCTACATACAGGGTCCTGGTGGCACAGTGGTTAAGAGTTTGGCTGCTATCCAAAGGGTTGGCAGTTTGAATCTACCCGCTGCTCCTTGGAAACCCTATGGGGCATTTCTACAATGTCTTATAGGGTCTCTATGAGTTGAAATTGACTCGACTGCAATGGGTAGTAGTAGTAGTAGTAGTATAGGTACATACAATAACACAGAAGGATCTTTCATAAAATGTTGAATGAAAGAAGCTAGACCCTCCTCACCCCCTAAAATCAAAACACACATCATATGGGTCCACTGGCATCAATTTGGAAACTAAACTGTAATGTTTAGGAACACACACAAAAGTGGCCAAAGCAGAAGGCAAAGGAAGAACTGATGACCATAAATGTGAGGACAGTAGCTCCTTCAGCAGGGAGGAAGGTCATCATTGGGATGGGGCACAACAGGCATTCAAGGTGCAGGTAACGTTATTTCTTTTTTTAAAAATAATTTCTTTGTTGTTGTTGTTGAGAATAGGCACAGCAAAAACATACACCAATTCAAACCCCATAGGGTTTCCAAGGCTGTAAAGCTTTACAGAAGCAGACTGCCATATCTTTCTCCCACAGGGCGGCTGGTGAGTTCGAACCATTGACCTTTCGGTTAGCAGCCAAGCATTTAACCACTGCATCACCACAGTGCCTTTTGATCCCATATAGATAGATCTTAAAAGAGCATAATGCTCAAGGCAGACATACTTTACTAGTTAAGCTAAACTATTATTTGCTTCTAAGAAGACTTCAGGGGATATTTTTGGTTTAAGGTTTAAAGATTATCTCAGGGTAATAATTTCAGGTGTTCATCCAGCCTCTATGACTCCAGAAAGCCTGGATACTATGATAATCTGAAATTCTGTTCTACATTTTTCCCCTTTTGATCAGGATTGTTCTATAGAATCTTTGATCAAAATGTTCAGTAATGGTAGCCAGGCACTATTGAGTTCTTCTGGTCTCGTGGCAAAGGAGGCAGTTGCTCATGGAGGCAATTAGCCACACATTTCATTTTCTCTTTCTATTCCTGACTCTCCTTATGCCTCTGTTCCTCCAGACAAATACAGACCAATTGTTGTGGCTTGTATGGCCACTTTCAAGTTTTTAAGACCCCAAGCACTATGCAATAAACTAGAAGGTAGAACAGAAGCACTAAGCGAGTTATTAGACCAATTAACTGGAATGTCCCATGAAACCAAGACCATAAACCTCCAAATCGAGGAACAAAATCTCAAGAGGTGTTTAGGTTGTACATAAACAGCCTCAGCAGCTGCTTTCCCTTTTTTTGGTTGTTGTTACAGGCAGTGTTATTTCTTGATCTAGGAGCTCTTTGATGACATTTTAGAGGAGGAATTAATAGAACATGGTGAGGTTTGAGTGGATGGGCAGGACTGAGTAGTGAGTGGTCACGAAATTGGTGCCAAAGGGACAAATATTGTATGATTCCATTTATATGAAATATCTAGGATAGGCAAGTGTGTAGAGACCAAAGTTTATCAGTGGTTACCAGGGGCAGGTGGGAGGGAGGATAAAAGGGAACTTACTGCTTAGGGGACACTACACTTCTGTTAAGAGTGATGGGAAGATTTGGAAATGGATCATGGTAATAGTTTGAATAACATGATAAACATAACTAATGTCACTGAAATTGTACATGTGAAGAATGTTGAAAAGGCAAACAATTCATTACATATATATTTACCACACACACACACAAAGTTGGTGCCAAGTCATGGAAGCCAAAGACGGGGAGAATTTGTTTCAGTAAGTTAAGGGTAACTGTGTCAAGTGCTTACAGAGTAGGTAAGATGAAGCCCAATACTTCATCATGGGAGTTTTCCAATATACTGCAAAGCTGAAGAATTTTACCATGAAAACCCACATCCTCACCACCTAGATGCTCCCATAGCATTTTACTTCACTTGCTTGATCAAGAGCTGTCCATCAATCCATCCCTTAGCCACCCCTCTCTCTGTCTTAATTTTGATCGAAGTACACTTCTCCTAATGCCTCAGTGTGCATATCCTTGAGTTGTGCTCAACATCTGTTTAGAGTTTTTTTTTTTATTTTAATGTATAATTTCACACAATGAAATGCATACACTATAAGTGTATATTTGCTGAGTTTTGACAAATGCATATATCTGTATAATCCAAGCCCCGATGAACGTATAGACAGTACCATCATCCTAGACAATTCCTTCATGCCATTTTCTACTCAATTCCCGTCCCTACTCATAGTAGATTTGTCAGTTCCAGAACTTCACATAAATGCCATCATACAGTAAGTACACTGCTGAGTAAAACTTCTTCCACTCAGCCTACTGTCTTTGAGATTCATCCATGCTGTTGAAAGTATCGGTAGTTTTTTCCTTTCTGTTGCTGAGTACCACCACCTGTCTGTCAGTTTGTGGTACTGTGGTGGCTTGTGTGTTGCTGTGATGCTGGAAGCTATGCCACTGCTATTTCAAATACCAGCAGGGTCACCCATGGTGGACAGGTTTCAGCGGAGCTTCCAGATTAAGACAGACTAGGAAGAAAGGCCTGGCAATCTACTTCCAAAAATCAGCCAGTGAAAATCCTATGGATCACAAGGGTCTTACTGCAACCTATCATGGGGATGGCGCAGGACTGGGCAGTGTTTCATTCTGCTATGCATGGGGTCACCATGAGTCGGGGTCCAACCTGACAGCAACTAACAACAACACATGGCTGAGTAGCATTCTGTTGCATGAATACGCCAGTTTGCTCATCCTTTCTCCCACTGATGGATGTCTGGACTGTTCCCAGTTGTTGACTATTATGAATGAAGTGGCTATGTCTGTTCTTGTGTTAACTGGCACACTTTTGAGAGCAAAAGGGGGTACTATTAAAAGTTATGCTGCAAATTTTATTAGTGGTTACCAGGGGTAGTAGGAAGAGGGAGAGAGGGAGTTATTGCTTAGGGGCACTGACTTGGTTAAGGGTGGCATAAAAGTTTGGGAACAGATAGAGGTGATGGTTTCATGACAATGATGGATGCAATTAATGCCACTGAATTGTACATGTAAAAAATGTTGAAATGGCAAGTTTTCTGTTATATATATTTTTACTACAATTAAAAAAAAAAAAAAAAAAGGCTGCTACCACAGGAAGGCCCGGACTATCCAGCAAGCCTCCTGTCTGGTCAGTGCACAGAGCAGCTCCGTGGGGCCATTCCAGCCAAACGCAGCAAGGGCCTGCCTGTGCCCTCCTTCATTGTCCTCCTCTACACTCAGAGGTGAACACGCAATCTTTCTGCCAAAGCAGGAGTCAGGCCACTTTTGTCCCCTACACGTGTGGTCTAGGCCCTCAACGAATATTTGCTGATGATTTTTCTTTTGTCCTTTCCACTAGTTTTTTGGAATATTAGATTTCCAGGTTCCCTCTTTGTTGTATATAAAATTGCCAACTCTATTTGTAATATAATCGTGGTGAATTTTGAAGTTGAAAAGCAGCTTAATGGTCAACCACTCCAGCTTAGGCCTTCTCATTTGTCTTTCCTATGATCTGGAATGTTCCCCCAAGCTGTTCTCTAACTGGCAAGCTGTGGGGCTCAACTTAAATAGCCAGGCCATCTGGGATCACCAGATATAAAGGAAGTCCCCTGTCGTGTTTCTCATCAAACCCTGCTCTCTGACCCAGCTCCCCACCCCCATGCAAACATCACAAGGAACTAGGTCTGCTCAGGCATCTAGAGCAGTGACAAACACACAGGACATTTCCAATCAACTCTGGATGAATGAATGAATGAGTCTTCACTCATAGAGTCCTGCCCTGTGATCTCCCAGATGAAGACTCCAGAGCCCAGAGAGTTTGATCAACTTGCACAAGGCGGAAGTTCCTACTTTAACAAATAAAACGTGACCTGTTCCAACTAAGGTCACCCCATATTAACTTCCTAATCTTCCTATGACCTTGAATTCTTGCCAATGTTGAACATGCCTTATCTCTGACAGATTCAAGGCTCCGTCCATCTGTCCATTCGTGAGGGCATAATTTACGTGGGAGGTTTTGTAATCCCTGCAGTGCGTGGCCCCTGCGTTACCGACAGAAGGGTTTTGATAAATATTTGTGGAAGGAAGGGGAGAAGAGGAAAGAGCGAACGACAGAGCAAAGTGAAAGGAAAACTACTAGAACCAACAAGATCTGAACACATACTGCTTGTCAATGTGTAAATACGTGAGTTCATAATTCTGGAGTTCATAATTCCTTTTTTTTCTTGGTAGCAAGTCTGAAGACAAGGCCTTAAAGAAAAATAAAAAGGGACCATGTAGATAGAGTAAAACTTGGATTCAGACAAATTGTCTGAATGAGTTCAGTGTCAATGACCTTGGAACAGGCAGCATCCCTCAAACTGAAAAGCTGGTGTCCTGTGCTATATAATGTCCAAAGGCCCCCATTCCCGAAGGCTGTGATGGGGACTTTGCAAGACAAGGAGAGGAAACCCATGATTCCCCATTAATTAGCAATGCAGTGTGTGGTCACTGCCAACAAGGGTCTTCACCCCTGACTTGGCTGTCCTTGACCTTCTTGACCAAGTAAGAGTACCGAGTGATATGCAGGACTTACTTCAAGTGTAAATGTTTTCCGATGAAATCCATTCTCCCCACCCTAAATTCCTCTGTCAGCACTCTAAAATTAAGAAATGGGAACTTCTTGAAAGCCACACAGAACGATGAATTTTAACCTATCAGGCAAGGTCAGCAGCTAGACACGAATGCAATATACAACCTGGAGCTTAAGTATCTCCATCCATCTCTTTCCTATGTTGCAGATGCGCTGAACTGCACCTGACCTTCAGAAACCCATAGATGCATAAACAGTGTGAGATGGATGAAGCCTGGGATATTTGCTATGAAGGGAGACAGCTGAGAACCTTGAGAGGGAAGTGGTTGAGTTGCTTAAATTGAGCACGTTAGTTGCTGCATTCCAGCCTGGTCCTTTCAACAGTTGCCCTCTGCCAGCTTATTAAAGCCAAAGTGCTCTTGGCTCCAGAAACATGCAGGGGAACAGTGCAATGAAGGGGTTAAAGTCATAATACCCAGAAGCAGAGCAGCAGAGACCTCAAGGAGTGTTTCAGAAATGCATTTGTGAAGCAATGTGTTTGACTGCCCAGCTGTCAGGTGCCTAAGAATAATGAATAGACATTTCCATGACCTAAAAATTAAAGAGAGTAAACTGTGACACCAAAATCATACCAGTGCCTGAGAGCACTGCCAGGTGTATACCTGCATGTTAGCGTTTAACTAACCAAGCCCATGTTCTGGATCACAATGAGGATTCTGGAAGCACTGATGGCTTCCTGAGTTTCTTTGTGCTGTTCATAGGTTATTTGTCGAACACGTGTCTTCCCTGGTATCGGTAACCCCTAGAGGGCCAGACCCCATCTCCTTTCTTCACTTATTTGTCCCCGGGGCTTTGTACAGACCTAGCCAACAGCTACTTGGCGGGTTCATGGTTGTCAACCAATTTGCTGGAGCTACAGACTCAGGGTGCATGGCCAGAGGTGGGATGGAAGCTTCAGGGTGATGTGACCACCAGAAGGGGGCAGAGGAAAGAGGGACCAGGCATCCAAGTACTCGTCTGTGAAAGATGTGCAGAAACCAGCTCATTCTTTCCTCCCCATGGCACTGAGTGCCCCCTGGGCTGGGTTCAGGTACAGGGCTGCAGCAGAATGAGCTGGGAGACCCCTATTTTGGTTCCCTTGTGCCCCCCACCCCCATGCCCACTCAACCTCGCCAAGGTGCTCTTTTTTTTTTTTTTAATTTAAAAGGTCAGCAGTTCAAATCCATCAGCTGTTCCTTGGAAACCCTATGGGGCAGTTCTGCTCTGTCCTATAGGGTCGCTATGAATCAGAATCAACTCGACAGCAACAGGTTTTGTTTACGGGTTATACCTGTGGAGAGTTACTGTTTGGAAACAGGGTCTTCTTTGTTATGTTAATTAGTTCATACATGAGTAGGATGGGTTCTAAATCTAATCACTTCTGAGTTATAAAAAGAGCATATTAAACTCAGAGGCACAAACATACTGGGGATGACAGACACCACGTGAAGATCATCTGCAAGCCACGGAACCAAAGAGTGCTCTGGTCTACCGACAAGGAAGTTATCACCATGGCCGAGACCCTGGTTTGGATTTTTAGCCTCCAGAACTATAAGAAAATTCATGGCTGCTGTTTAAAGCCACCCACTTGTGGTATTTGTGTTATAGCAGCCCTAGGTAACTAAGACACCCCTTAAGCAGTCACTCCTCATTCCCCTACCCCAGCCCCTGGAAATCACCAATCTACTTTCTGGTTCTATGTATTCGCCTATTCTGGACATTTCAGGTAAATGGGATCATTAAATATTTGCCCATTTGTATCTGGCTTCTCACCCTTGGTTTCCTCTTCTTTGTGGCCCTAGCACCTTAGATGGTAGTTGAATAACATTTTACTCTTCTCTTCTGGGACTTCGATCAACGCCAGACCCCGCAGTAACAATAATTGAATGTTACTCCACTGAGTTCTCAGGAGTGTACTTACATGGCGCCAACTGTTTTCTAAGGTCCTGTCGTGACATTTCTTCCCACAAAGGGCAGTGTGTGGGGAAAGTCTTCTCAGTCAAGAATAGAGTTCCTACGGCAGTTCTTGAGCAAAAACACGCCGATTTCTTTAGTGCTGCCTTTCCCACCTGGTGTTGGATTTCACTTATGTTGATCTCTATTCTGTAATAGTTCACCCTAAATTTCCTACCATAAAAGTGTACGCGCTCCATCCAAGGAGAGATCCTGAATCAATATGGCTGGTGGCCTCTGAATGTGGGGGTGCAGGGAAGCCTGCCCTGCCACCCCTCCTGAGGAGACAACCCCATCTGTGTTAGAAATAGGAATACATGGGGTTCGGCCTCTGGTCTGTGATTTATTTGTGTGTCACCTCGGTGATTCACCTCTGCAGTTGCCAGAGCCTGAGCTGTGAAGCTGGGAGACCAAACCTTACTGCCAACAAAGGGAAGGAGTTGAACTAAGTTGTCCCTAAGCTCTAAGATTTATGATTCCAAGTTATATAACCACTGTGGGCCATTTCCTCATCTGAAAGATAGGAGCCTGGTGGTACCTCTGAAGGCATTTCCACCTCTAGAAGTCAGGAGCCATGCACTGTGGTTGGAATCCACACTGGCTCAGGACATCCCCTAGAAGCTGGAGTTCCTTTGGTTGTTCTGAATGCCTAATGCCAATGTATTTTCTTATAATTTGCCTCTTTCTCCTAAATATGGTATTTTTTAAATTCCCTTATCTGAAGTTTTACTTCATCATGAATTCTCATAACAAAATTCACTCCTATTTTTCAAACAAATAGTCTGGTCTCCAACACCAAACACATATTATTTTTTATTGCCACTGTTTTACTCTGAGAGTTTGGACGGAAACTTTGACCAATCTGAAAAACCAGGAACGTATTTTGAAAATGTCTTTTGCTACTTAAGCCTCCTATTGTTCATGCCAGTAGCCTTTGAATCTGCTTTTAATAAAGACGTTTTAAAGTTGAGAGTTTCATTGGACTGTCCGAACAAGTCTGATGTAGAGACTATGATATCCTTTGACAGAGAGGCAAACTGAGGCCTGGGGACAGGCTGAAAGACACCACGGGACACACCATCCAAGTCCCATGTGTGAGACAGTCTGTGGGATGGTGACCTGGTTTATTCAACAAACAAATGGTTAGGAAAAAGAGAGGATTAAAAGAGACATATCAACCTTTTATGGATCCTAATTCAAGCAAACCAACTTTAGGAAGACATTCATGAGAAAGTCAGAGAAATGTGAACACTGACTGGATATTAAATGATACATATAAAGAAATTGTTGTTAAATTGCCTAGATGATAAATGATATTGCTATGTTAAAAATAAGTCTTCATCTCTAAGAGAATTTAAATGTATTTATGGATGAAATGAGATGATGTTGAGATTTGCTTAAAAAATACCAGTGTGGGTGTTGTGGACATGGAGATTCCTTGTACTAGTCACTCTACTTTTGTATACGTTCGGAATTTTCCATACCAAAACATTGTTTTAAAAACTTACAAATCAAAACAATCCAACTATTCCAGTGCTGATGAGAACATATATGAATACCACCACAGCCTATGAAAACACTCATGAGTTTGTGTTGGGTTAAATGCTGCCTATACAATTATGTCTCTAAACCAAACCCATTGCCATGGATTCAATTCTGACTCATAGCAACCCTACTGGACAGAGTAGAACTGCCCCAAGGAGAGGCTGGTGGATTTGAATTGCCGACCTTTTGGTTAGCAGCCGCGTTCTTAACCACTGTGCCACCAGGGCTCCATTATATAAATCATAAGCAAAAACATGCTTTAGGAAAAAAAGTCTGGAAGGGAATATATCAAAATTATGATAGCTATAGCGTTTAGGTCGTTGGAGTCTGGGTCTATATTTTTTCTTTTTCTAAACATTCTCTAACAGAGTTACTTGTGCAGTTTTTAGAAATAAACTACATACAAACCAAGTAATAGAAAGAGAGGATGTTAAGAAGCAAGATGTAAGAAGAATGGCCAGTGAGTGAGATAGAAACATCATTCTGGAGAGTTCTGGCAGCTTCTTGGGAGAGGTAGGCTAAAGTGTGGGGTCCACCTTGAGGATTTACTAAAAGAACCACAAGCCCAGAGCAAGGGGTTTGTGTCTCCATGGAAAAACTGTATTGCTGTGATGTTAAAAATAAGTCCTCCCAGAAGAATTACATGGTGGCCGGCTACCACTACCAACCATTCTGATCACAATAGGTGGATCCTGATAGAATGGGAGAAAAATGTGGAACAGAACTCAAATTCTTAAAAAAAAAAACAAACCCAGACTTACTGGACTGGTTGAGACTATCTGATCCTTGGACTTGAAATTTAGACCCCATCCCAAAGAGGCACTGCCCTGGGGAAAACTGTGAAAAGGGGGAAGGCCCCAGCACCAGCCTGCACCTCTGCCTGCTTACAAAGCACCTGCCATGGGACCACAGCCCCGCCTCGGGTCCCAGGCCTTTAAGCCTCTTTCCACCTCAGCCTCTCCCATCCCACATCCAGATCTATCAGGTTCCCATCCTTCAAGGCACCAGTGTATTTAGGCCACTCACAGATGGCCCTTAGTGGTGTGCAGTGGCGCTTGGAAGCTGGGCCATGGCAGTGTGCAAGACAACAGCAGCCACTTTAGCTCCCGTGCTGCAGAGGGGCCCGTGAGTCCACATCGAGACTCTTCCTGTTCCCCTGCTGCCCTCAGGCACTTGCGCTACAGCTGCCACGTCCGTGGCTGTGGTTCCCTGGCCCAATCTGGGCTCCAGGTTGCTCAACCCGCCGAGCTTTTCCTGTTCCCCTTTCCCGCGTCTGCTGCAGCAGCCCTCCGGGTGCGGTTCACCCACAGGGAAGCACCAGCCCCGGCCCACAGACGCCCCTCGCCCGCAGAGCCGTTTCCACGTCTCTGATTGCTCTTCCCTCCCTGGGTTGCTACACTGCTGATGAAGAAAACCCTTCCTTTTGCTTTTTTATTTTGGGAAACAAGAGCCCAGTGCTGTCTGTTGGCCAGGACAGTCCAACTGAGACAGCAGGTGTCTAGATGGGCCGCTGACCGCCATGAGGACAAGCTGGAAGCACCCTCACTGTGTGAGTGTCCTGGGGCCGCTGCAACACAGTACCACAAACTGGGTGGCTTTAAAAAACAGAAGTTTGTTGTCCCATAGCTTTGGAGACTAGGAGTCCGAATTCAGGGCACTGGTAAGGCTAGTCTCTCTCTCTCTCTCCCTACCCCCTTTCTGTTGGCTCTAGGGAAAGACCCTTGTCTCCTTCCACTTCTGTAGCCCCAGGCATTTCTTGGCTGTCCTTTGGCATTCTTTTTCTTCACATGGCATCTGTCTTCCTCCACCCCACCCCAACCCCAGTGTGTGCCTCTGTGTCCACTATGTTCTTTCTATAAGCCACTCAGAAGAGATGAGGTTTAGGACCCACCCTACTCTAGTATGGCCTCATTAACGTAAGAAGAAAAACTCTAGTTTCAAGCAAGGTCATATTTACAGGTACAGGGGTTAGGACTTCAAGAGAACTTTTTGAACGACACAGTTCAATCCTTAACACTGAGTCACTCCACAAAGACGCATACCTCTCTCCTGCTTTATAAGAACCCCAAAGGAGGTTAGACATTTGCCATGTTAATATAGCAATCCTAGCTCAGAGGGGTCTGCCATGTTTTCAAGCTCAAAGAAAGAAGACTCCAGATTGTTGAGACATCTGAAACAAATACAGGCTTTTCTGACTCTGCATCCTACAAGGATCTTTATTACACAGACATCTGAAAGGTCTGTTCTCTGGAAATGGACAAAAATACACAATTCACTGGAGATGTAAATAGCTCACATCCAACTGCTCCAGTCCCTGGACAGATATCACTACTCTAAGTACCTTGTGAGTTGCTGCATGGCCGGTGACCAATGGCAAGTCAGGCTGCAGTAGGCACTGTGGGAGGAGAGGGGAACCTAGGCTTGGGGTGATACAGGGCCACCCATGGGCCCATGTCCCAATTCCCCACACACTGGCCCCCTTTGGTGTACAGGGAGCTGGAGTTGGGGCTCAGAATCCTGAAACACTTTACAGGGCAGTGGGCAGACCGCTCGCCTCTGTGAACCTGCGCCTTTCATCTAGGACACCGGGAGGGCAGATGAATGAATCAGTGGTAAAAGGCTTCCCCAGAGCCCCAAGCTGCCCACCTTGACACCATGATGTACACCTGAGCCAGGGTCTTTGGTCACAAGGAAGAAAAGCCAGCCCACAAAAGCAAGGGGGAAAGGAATTTATGGAACCATGTAACCAGGGCTTCCGGGGATAGAGCTGGCATAAAGGGGTCTAGAGTCTTAAACAAAGCTGTCAGTATTCAAAGTGTATGTGTGTGTGTTTGTGCACATGTATGTATTATGTGTGCACATGTATGTGCATGTGTGGTTGTGTGTATGTGCATGTATGCAGGTGTGCATGTAGGTGTACATATGTGTTACATGTGCATTGTATGCATGTGTGTAGATGAATGCATGTGTTACACATGTGTGCACTGTTGTGTGTGCATTGTGTACATGTATGCATGGGTGTGTATACATGCATGTATTGTTACATGTGCACTGCGTGTGTGTGTGTGTGTGTGTGTGTGTGTGTATTTGTGTGAGAAGCCCGAGTTTTGGTGAGGCCTCTGAGCCGGGGCTTCCAGGGAGTCAGTGGTGGCCTGGAGTAGACCCTTGGAGCAGAGTTCCTGGTTCCAGGTTCCATGGCTCTTCATGCTATGGGTCTCTTTTGAAACACCTAGAGACTTCTAGAATTCTACAATCAGAGCAACCCCAATACCAAAAGAAGGAACATTTTCTTCCTTTCTCTTTGTCCCTTTAATATTTTTTAAATACTGCAAATTATATAGAGTAAACATGAAAATCACATGTCACTGCCAAGAGCCAACCATTGTCAACATGTTTCTGTGTTTGCTCTGGATCACGTCAAATAATTAAAATGCAACAGGTACAGTGGGGATCCTTTGTTCTCCTCCCAACCCATTTCCCACCCTTCCCAGGGCAGCCCCTTTCCCAAAGTTGATGTGTACCCCACACACTCAGGTTTTTGTCCTTTTACTGTAGATGAATGGGTCCATGAGGACTGGATATTGTTGCTTTACACTGAAAAGTTTTACATGAATGGTTCCATACGGCACACATCCTCAGCACCTTGCTCCTTTTGCTAGACTATATGTTTCCAGATCTTTCTGTTGATACTCAAAGGTCTACTCCTTCCAGCTTAACTGTTGGAGGCTATTCTAGGAGTCGTCATGCCACAATTTATTTCCCCATTCCTCTCTCGATGAGCACTCAGGTTGTTTCTGGATTTTTAACTAGTTTAAACACGGCCACATGCACATCCTCAGAAGCTGATGGGATCCACATCCCACTTTGCCAAGTATGGCCAGGTAGGCCCCCAATGTGGCCTCATCAACTCACACTCCCACCAGCAGTGTATGAGAGTTGGGGAGGGGGTCCTCTACACTCAGACTGCCGAACAAGACTGGCAGGGAATACTACAATGACTAACAGCAGAGAAGAGAAAGCAGCCCAAATTGGGGCTGGAGATAATGGGAAAATATTCCACACTCCACCTGCTCTGACAAGGCAGGAGGCCGGGAGGAAGACGGATGCCGTAGCCAGTCTCATCCAACTTTAGAGCCTGGAACGACTACAGAGACCCTGCAGGGCACAGTCAACCCATCATAACCGAATCCAGACCAAAAAGAGGAACAAAAAGGAATTCATTGGCTCATGTAAGCAAATAGTCCAGGAGCACCTGGTCTCGGTAAGACCGAGTCCAGGGGCTCAGACCGCGTGGGAAAGCCAGGGCCTCTCCCCTCTCTGCTGGCTTCCTCATAAGGGGGCTAACACCACCAATGTCCCCAACAGACCAGACTCACACCCTCGGGGCCCACGTCCATCCAGCACAGAGACGCATCCCCCAGACTCTCCCGCACAACCCAGATCAGTGACTGCTGTGGTCACATGCCCCTTCATAAACAAACTCCTCTGGCAGAGGACTGGGCTGCTCAGATGGGCTCAGGCCAGTCCCCTGCTGGCCCTAGCCTGAGGGGTGATGACATCACCACAATCACATGACTGAGCATGGGGTTATCAGGAAGGGGATATGGGGCAGGAATAGGAAGCAGTAATGTCCGCTGCACTCTGAAAAAGGCCAACTCCTCTGAAAAGCTCAAGCCCCGGTGCTCTGGTCATTTATGACAATGGCCACCAGACAAGGCAGAGGCCTGGGGGCCTCAGGCCCTGTCTGTGAGATAGGCTGAGGGTGGCAGTGCCCTCAGCCTGCTGTGGGTTGCCCCAAAAAGATATGTCCAATGCCAGGTACCTGTGACTGTGACTTTATTTGGAAATAGGGCCTTTGCAGATGTAATCAAGTTAAATAAGGTCATGTAATCAAGTTAAATAAGGGTTAGGGTGGGCCCTAATCCAATGCCAGGTGTCCTCATAAGGAGAGGGAGATTTGGAGGCACAGACGCACACTGGGAGAAGAAGGCAATGTGACAACAGAGGCAGAGATTGAAGTAGTGCATCCACAAGCCAAGGGACACCAAGGATTGCCGGCAACACCAGAAGCTGGAAGAGAGAAGGAAGGATCCTTCCCTAGAGCCTCTGGAGGGAGCACGGCCCTGCCAACGCCTTGATTTCAGACTTCAGAACTGCAAGAGAATACCTTCCTGTTGTTCTAAGCTGCCCAGTTTGGGGTGATCGTTACGGCAGCCCCAGGACCATCACACACTGTCCACCTTGACCTCCGGCTTGACCATACAGTGCATCCACAGCACAGGGAGACGTAAGCCCCTCTGCCTCTCCAGCTTGTCCCCATGCCACCAAGGATGGCTGGCTCTCTCAGGAAAGGAAGAACCCAACTGGTGTTTTCCAAAGAGGCCACAGGAGATTTGAGGAAACAGAGGCCCTCGTGGCTGGGGAAGTCCTCCCAAAAGCCTTGTGATGCCTGCGCAGGTGACCCCAGAGAGTGAAGAGACGCCTCCCAAACTCCCTAGCAGGCTCCTGATCAAGGGAAAGCCCCAGGAGCCCCTCTGGCCCAGCACAGCCAACAGCACAGCAGAGACGCCTGGGCAGCACCAGGAGCCACTGTGCTGCCCAGCCAGAAGCCACAAACCCTCTCTAGCCACAGCCTCTGGCCACATGTGGTCAACTCCAGCTGCCACCCTCTGGTATCTGGACACTGGACTATCTCAGTGACCAAAAGAGAAGCCAAACCAAGCTGTCCCAACTGAGCCAGCCTCAGGGTGTGCCCTCTGGTCTCATGTCCTGCCTGAGGCTGTGCTGGTGACACACTAACAAATGTGAGGATGGCGCAGCATGAAGCAATGTTTCCTTCTGTTATATATAAGGTCTTCATGAGTCAGAGCCAATTCAATGGCAACAACAAATGTGCCAGGAAATGTCCCAGAAACTGGGGTTATAAGAGGGAGCAAAATACACACAGCTATTTTGGAGTTTATGAAGACAGGAGAAGGAGAGGGGGAGAGGGGGAAGAAAAGAGAAAAAGGGGGTGGAGGAAGAGGAGAAGGAAAAGAAAATGCTGATGTTGCTGATGATGATGACAATGATGAAGATGATGATGAATCTAAGACCCCTCTCTCCATCTGGACCACAAGACCCTCGCAAGCAGGAGCTGTAGCTCATGTCTCCTGTGCCCTCGGTGTCTAGCCTAGTGCCTTGCACACAGTAGGTACTCAACAAATATGTGTTGCTGTTGACTTATTCTTCAAGCTGCTTCAGACAGAGAAGAATAACCCCCTCCCAAAGATGTGGAGACACAGCTTAAACTGCCCCCGACGCAAATCTCTGTGAAGTCTTGTGTTTTCTCTTTAAAATCAATTCGAGCTTTTTATTCTAGTCCATGGTATATCCATGTTTGTTTTGCTTATAAACAACAAGGACTTTTTTCCAAAACTTTGAGTGAAAACGATGACCCAAGAAAGCATGCCTTGTTTATTCTTGTGGCTTTTGGGACACTAACCAGGGATGGATTACCCAATAAGCGAGGTATGCACAGGTTTACTTGTGTTTACTTACTAATCTGTAGTGCACAGTTTCACATGGGTTTCACCACATCTTTGTTATGGTGAAATCGTGCACCACGGATTAGAAAGTAAGCACAAGTAAGCCTGTACATACCTTGCTTACTGGTTAATCCCTCTCTGGGCACTACCTGACCCCCAACACACACACCCCAAGCCCTGCGGCCGTCCCCACAAACGTGGAGGCCACAGAGCCCAAGGTCAGAGCAGGAAAGCACTCTCTCTGCTGGTGGTGCTCGGCCGTGGACAGGAAGGGCTGAGACAGCACAGGCGGGGTCCTCCCAGCACAGCCGCCCTCACCGCACACCCAAGCGCCACTCTGCATCCTGAACGGCAAGGATGCTGAGCCCCTGAAACCAAAAGGATGTTGACAGCTGCTCTGAGCAGGATCACAATAGAGGGTCCCAGGCAGAGCAGGAGAACAATGTAGAACAAAAATCAAATCCATAAGAAAGACCAGACTTGCTGGTCTGATAGAGACTGGAGGAACTCTGAGATTATGGTCCTAAGACACTCTTCTAACATGGAACTGAAGCCATTCCTGGAGACCACCTTTCAGTCAGACAATATACAGGCCTGGAAAATAAACAATAACACCCGAGAGGAAAGAGCTCCTTAGAATAATTAATTATATGAGAACAAAAGGGCAAAATATGCCCAAAAACAAAGATGAGAAGGCAGGAAGGAGTAGAAAAACCAGACGAAAGGTAACAGGGAACCCAGGGCAGAATAGGGAGAGTACTGACACATTGAGAAGACTGCAACCAATATCTTGAAACATTCTGTGTACAAATTGTTGAATGGGAAACTATTTGCTCTATAAACCTTCACCTAAGGCATAATAAAAAAATATTTTTTTTAAAGGATGTCAACAGGACTCAGGAGACGGCCCTAGAAGGTCTCTGGAAACTTTGTTTTCCCTTTAAACCTGGCACAGGTACTTCAAATGCAGAGGCCACTCCGTGGAATGGGACAAACCTTGGGTGATGAAGCAGCATGTACCAGTTCTAGTCCATGATGATGCCAAGAGTGGGCATTTATTGAGTAATTACTGTGTGCTGGCTATAGCAGTGGGGACTTTGCCTGCTATGGCACAGGAATCCCACAATGACAGATATTTTATTGTTATCACCCTTTCAGGTGGGGACAATGAGGCATGAAGATGTTAGGCCATCACCCAAGGAGACAGGAGCAGACCAGAACTTGACTCAGAAATAGGGCTTTCAGCCACCACACACCACCCTGCCCCGGTGCCCCTGAGTTTCTATTTCCCCGTTTCTAAAGTGGAACGACTGTTCAGATCTAGTGCAACTCTGTTATGTAACATTTGTCTTCAGAAGCGTAGAAAGCTGTTCATGGTAATCTGATAAGGCCAGATGTGTGAAAGCAAACCGAAATGCATTGAGCAGACAAAGACACTTCTCACTGAACCCCAAGGAGGAATGTCCTACCTGGCATTGATGAGGACATCAATGAAAGGGAGGAAACCAACCTCATGTTCTCCTGTCTCTGCTGGGAGGCAGATCTATAGCCCAGACCATTTAGCTCTGAGCGTCTCAGACAAGGGAAGGCACGTTTGCCACTGAGGGTGCCAACTGCAGAACTATGCAGCCCTGCAGAAGCTAAGGCACCTTCCTGGGGTGTCCATTTTACTCATGATGTGTGGAAACAATTATTTCTATATTAAAACCAATGCAGTAGGATCATGGAGCAAAATACAGGTTCCCAAGCATTTTTAAGACCAAACACAGGCTTTTGTTGTTGTTGTTGAGAATATACACAGCAAAACACACACAAATTCAACCATTTCTACATGTACAACTCAGTGACAGTGATTACATTCTTGGAGTTATACAACCATTCTCACCCTCCTTTTCTGAGTTGTTCCTCCCCCATTAACATAAACTCACTGCCTCCTAGGGTTCCTATCTAATCTTTTGAGTTGCTGCTGTCACACTGATACCATATGGACAGCTTTTGGAGCCCTGGTGGTGCAGTGGTTAGGATTTCAGGCTGCTAACCAAAGGTCGGCAGTTCGAATCCACCAACCACCCCTTGGAAACCTATGGGGCAGTTCTACTCCGTCCTATAGGGTCGCTATGAGTTGGAATCAACTCAATGGCACACAACAACAACAAGAAGATGGTTCTTAAAAGACCATAACGCCCAAGGCAGACATTTTTCACTAGTTAAGCTAGACTACTGTTTGGTTTTAAGAAGACTTCAATCACGGATTATATGATAACATAGATAAGCCTAAAGACTCCACAAGAAAACTACTGGAACTAATAGAAAGATTTAGCAGAGTAGCCAGATACAAGCTAAACATACAAAAACTAGTTGGAGTCCTATGTATCAATAAAGAGAATTATGAAAAGGAAATCGGGAAAGCAATACCATTTATAATAGCCCCTAAAAAAATAAAATACTTAGAAATAAATCTAACCAGGGACATAAAAGACCTATACAAAGAAAACTACAAAATACTACCACAAGAAACCAAAAGAGACCTAAATAAATGGAAAAGCATACCATGCTCATGGATAGGTAGACTCAACATTATGAAAATGTCAATTCTAATCAAAGCAATCTACAAATATAATGCAATCCTGATCCAAATACTAACAGCATTCTTTGACAAGATGGAAAAACTAATCATTAACTTTATATGAAAAGGAAAGAGGCCTCAGATAAGTAAAGCATTACTGAAGAAAAAGAACAAAGTAGGAGACCTCACACTACCTGAGCTCGGAACCTACTATACAGCTACAGTAGTCAAAACAGCCTGGTACTGGTACAACAACACACACAAGGACCAATGGAACAGAATCAGGAACCCAGATGTAAATTCATCTACCTATGGCCACCTGATCTTTGACAAAGGCCCAGAGTCCATTAAATGGGGAAAAGACAGTCTTTTTAACAAATTGTGCTGGCAAAACTGGATGTCCATCTGTAAAAAAATGAAACAGGACCCATACCTCACACAATACACAACAACTATTTCAAAATGTATCAAACACCTAAATATAAAACCAAAAACTATAAAGTTCATGGAAGAAAAAATAGGGTCAACACTAGGGGTCCTAATATATGGTATAAACAGCATACAAACCATAATTAACAATATACAAACACAAAAAGATAAGCTAGATAAATGGTATCTTCTAAAAATTAAACACTTATGCTCATGAAAAGACTTCACCAAAAGAGTAAAAAGAGAACCTGCAGACCAGGAAAAAAAATTTGGCTATGACATATCCAACAAGAGTCTAATCTTTAAAATCTACAGAATACTTCAACACCTCAATAACAAAAAAGACAAACAATCCAATTATAAAATGGGCAAAGGATATGAACAGACACTTCACCAGAGAAGACACTCAGGCGGCTAACAGACACATACCACTAGCCATTAGAAAAATGCAAATCAAAACTACAAGGAGACAACATCTCACCCTGACATCACGGGCACTAATCAAAAAAACAGAAAATAACAAATGTTGGAGAGGTTGTGAGGAGATTGGAACTCTAATGCGCTGCTGGTGGGAATGCAAAATGGTACAACCATTTTGGAAAACGATACGGCACTTCCTTAAAAAGCTAAAAATAGAAATACCATATGATCCAGCAATCCCACTCCTAGAAGTATATCTTGGAAAAATAAGAGCCATCATATGAATAGACATATGCACACCCAAGTTCATGCAGCATTGTTAACAATAGCAAAATGATGGAAACAACCTAAGTGCCCATTAACAGATGAATGGATAAACAAACTATGGTACATACACACAATGGAATACTACTCAACGATAAAGAACAAAAGGTGAGTCTGCGTAACATCTCACAACATGGATGAATCTGGAAGGCATTTTTCTGAGTGAAATAAGTCAATCACAAAAGGACAAATAGTGTATGAGACCACTACTATAAAAACACATGAAAATGTTTCTATATAGAAAGAAACAATCTTTGATGGTATGAGGGAGGAGAGCAGTGGGGAGGGAAAAACACTAACTAGATAGTAGATAAGTGGTTAACTTTGGTGAAGGGTAAGACAGTGCACAATACTTGGGAAGTCAGCACGACTTGACCAGGGCAAAGTCATAGAAGCTTCACAGGCACATCCAAACTCCCTGAGAAACTGAGCTGTTGGGCTGAGGGCTGAGGACCATGGTCTCGGGGGACATCTAGCTCAATTGGCATAACATAGCCTATAAAGAAAATGTTCTATGTCCAACCGTGGTGAGTAGTGTCTTGGATCTTAAAAGCCTGACAGTGGCCATCTAAGATACATCAACTGGTCCCATCCCACTGGAGCAAAGGAGAACGAAAAAAACCAAAGACACAAGGGAAAGATTAGCCCAAATGACTAATGGACCACAACTACCACAACCTCTACCAGACTGAGCCCAGAACAACTAGATGATGCCTGGTTACCACCATCGACTGCTCTGGCAGGTATCACAATAGAAGGTCCCTGACAGAGCGGGAGAAAAATGTAGAACAAAATTCAAATTCACAAAAAAATAGACCAGGCTTGCTGGTCTGACAGACACTGGAGAAACCCTGAGAGTATGGCCCTGGACACCATTTTTTAACACAGTACTGAAGTCACTCCTAATGTTCACCCTTCAGTCAAACATTGGACAGGTCTATAGCACCAACAATAACACACATGAGGAACCTACTTCATAGTTCAATTGTGTATATGAGACTAATGGGCACACCAGTCTAAAAGCAAAGACAAGAAGGTAGGAAAGGACAGGAAAACTGGATGAATGGAAACAGGGAACCCAAGGTAGAGAAGGCAGAGTGTTGACACATGGCAGGGTTGGCAACCAATGTCACAAAACAATTGGTGTATTAACTATTTAATGAGAAACTAATTTGCTCTGTAAACTCTCACCTAAATCACAATTTAAAAAAAAAAAGACTTCAGGGCATATTTTTGGTTTAAGGTTTAAAAATTACCTCAGGGCAATAGTCTCAGGGGTTCATCCAGCCTCCTTGGCTCCAGAAAGTCTGGAGTCCATAAGAATTTGAATTTGTTTTAATTTTCCCCTTTTTGATCAGGATTCTTCTATAGAATCTTTGATCAAAACATACAGTCTTTTAAAGAAAACCTCATACACACAGCAGGACAATTCTGGCCACTTCCCCATAATTCAAGGGGTCCAAGCCCTCGGTCCAACTCTTCAGGGTACAAGTTTGGGAAGATCTAGCATGGTGGCGGACTCCAGGACAAGAATGGGGACTTGGCGCCACCTAGTGCTTGATTGGAGTATTGTAGCCAGCTCCACATCACCTCTGTGGTGATTAATATTCCAACTTGTATGTCATCTGAAAAGGTGGATAGTGCACAGTGAAAACCAAATTCAGGAAACGAACTCTCTGGTGGCAAATAGATATTTTCCTAAATTAACAATTAAAACACTCATAAAATTAAAAGGATATGCACCCACCCTCACCCTCAACCCTACCCTCACCAAGTTTTCCTTCTTACCAGTGACATGAGCCCATGTTTGGTGCAGGGGAAGCCTGCCTGTTTGCCTGGATGACCACATGGGGATGGGGGGAGAACTTAATTTGATTGTGCACATGAAGCATTTAGCACAGTGTCTGACTGTTATTCACAGTACCAGCAAAAAGGATAAGAGATAAAACACCTGTAGCACATAGTAAAGGAGCCCCGGCAGCACGATTAAAGCACTCAGCAGCTAACCGAAAGCTTCGTAGCTCTAACTCACCCAGCGGCTCTGTGGGAGAAAGACCTGGTGTGCTGCTCCCATAAAGATCACAGCCTAGAAAAACGTATGGAGCAGTTCTACTCTGTCACATGGGGTCGCTATGAGTTGGAATGGACTTGAGGACACACAACAACAGCATACTGCAGGTGTTCCACAAATGTAAGCCATCATTGTGGTTATCAGTACTTCTCTCCCAACTACCTGGCTGTCTGCCTGAGATGCAGGGCCCAGTTGTCTTTGCAGGTGTGTTGCACATCTGCCCTGGCCTGAGCACATCTTGAAAAGTGCATCGAAGTGCAGGCGCAGGGCGAGAGGGAGCTGCTGGTGAGATGCCTGTGTGTGGCTTTGTCAGGGGTGTGCGTTTTCAGCCTGTTTTCCAGAGAACTCTTCGGACCAGGCAACTCGGGGATTGGTCCTGTGGTTAGGGCCTGCGTTAGAATCACCAGGAGACCTTCTAAGCCCTGCAGATGCACCTGGGTGAGGCCACGCAGCAACACCTTGGAAACATTTGCCAGGTGATTCTAATGGGTAGCCTGCGCTGAGAAACACTGGAATGAAGGCCTGTGTTGTTGTGAATTTCCTAACAAAGTGCAAGTTTCCTCAGGAGGGACACCCGCTCTTACCAGGGCTCCTCGGTGGGGTGACCAGCCTTCCTGGTCCACCTGGGACTCAGCATGTGTAGGCTACCAGGTGTCCTGTATGGAGATGTCCTGTATTTAATGATGTTGTCCTGCTGATGTACTGATTTTGTCAGGACCCCCTAAATGGCCCATATTCAGCTCTTCTCAGAAAATTACAAAAAAGTCGGCAGTTGGAGCTATTTTCCACAACAGTAGCTGGTGTTTAAATCAGATGACACTAGGGGTGTGAGGCTTCAGTGGAAACTCGGGAAGCCCTGGACAAAGCAAGATAAGCTGTTCTCCCTCACCAGCAGACCTGCATAGCGCCTCACTGTCTGCATTTGTGAAGTAGAGGCTAAAGCATCCTTGAGATTCTTAACAGAGTCTGTAGTCCCCCAAGGATAAGAACTCCTGCTTACACAATTACCCACAATCCATACCCTGGCAGACGACGTGGCACCTGACTGGACCTGGAAGGTGCACCATACAACTACATTTACTGAGAAGCCTGAAGAGCAGGTCCAGGAAGGGGAGGCTCAGGCGGTCAGTCCTCAAGTTTTGCTGTTGACTTTGGATGTGGTTAGGGTAGCAAAAGGCCAAAAGACAAGGAAGTTGATTGAGAGGACCCTTAGAAGTTGATCCATTCTTAGGGTTAGGATATGTTCATTTATCTAATAAATGCTGAACGTCTACTATTGTGCCAAGCACAATACAAGGTGTTCAAGCAAAAACAGCAACATCTCATGCATAGATTGGTCTTTAAGTTCAGAGCCCACCTTTCCTGGCTGTGTGACCTTGGGCACATCACCGAACCTCTCTGTGCCCCCGCCTCATCATCTGTAAAATAGGGGTCATAACCAACTACCTCTAGCCACAGTGAGGAATAAGGCACAAAGGCAGCATGCCAGCACTCGGGCCCAGGTCTGCATCCTCATAAGTCCTTGCACTTGATTAGGGGTAAGAATGTCAGGAACTCCATGCAAACGGCTCATAAATGCATGTGTGAGCCTACATCACCCTTGTAAACGGTGCATTTTACTTTTGGGGTCTGGGCCAAGCCAGAGTCCACACACAGAATCCCTGGAGTGGAATGTTTCTCGCCTGCAGAGCCGGCACCTGTGGCAGGATGTCTGCACAGGCCACAGGAGCTCTACAGGAAGACAGAGGAAGGGCAGTGGGGGAGAGGAAATCTCAGCAATCACCTTGTGAGTAATGGGCTTGGCCAGAAACCCACCTGGAGGCCCCCGCACCCCACCCCACTGCAGGTGCAGAGCAGCTACAAGAGGACATGTGAGGAGGAAGATGTGTGAAGAAATGTGCCGTCATGCCTTGCCCTCTGGTCTGGAGGAAGCTCCAAAGATAAGCCCCAGCTCGCTCTTGCCTGGGTACCCTTTTCTGGAGGGCCCTACTCTGCAGACAGGGTGTTCTGTTTTGGAGTGCCCTCTGCTGTCCAGGGCTTAGAATGCAAGCACCGAGGATGCCCATCTTTGACAGAGACACAGGTTCCAACAGCTTTGGTCACATGGGTTTGAGGTACCAACAGACTGAAGACAGACCTTTAAAAGGCACCTGAGCCCCTGCTCTGGGGCTGGCACTGTGGCTCCAGAGTGAAAAAGGACTTAATCACAGGTTAACCATGCCTCCCATGGTACACTGTTTCGGAGCGCTCATGACACGGGGTTCCCCAGGGTCCTTGGGCTCTCAAATCCCCCTCCACCCCATCCCCTGGCGGCCTCTGGGCTGTGCAGGGAGGTCACAGGAAACTCCTCAGCCTCCTCAGCCTTGCCCCATACTGCCCTGTACCTGTGCCCAGGCTTCTCAGAGATGGGACCCTCCCACGTCACTGTGGGGATGTGAAATGGTGCAGCTGTCATGGAAAACAGCCTGGTGGTTCCTCAAAAATTAAATACAAAGCTACTAAATGACCCAGCAATTCTATTCCTAGGTATCAACCCAAGAGAAATGAAAACATATGTCACATAAAGACTTGTATGTGCACAGTCATAGCAACACTATTTATGACAGCCAAAAATGAAGGAACCCAAGTAGTGTCCAACCACAGATAAAAGGATACACAAAATGTGGTAAGTCCATACAGTGAAATAATAACCAGCCATAAAAAGGAATGAAATACTGATACACACTATGACATGGATGAACCTTGAAAATACTATGCTGAGTAAAAAAAGCCATACACAAGACAAATGTTCTGTAATTCCAGAACAGGCAAATTTACAAAGTAGATTGGTAGTTCTGAGTCTCCTTTGTGGAATCCTTCTTTTCCCAAACTCTAAAATATAGATGCTCTTTTAAGTTCAGTCCTGACCTTCTTCTTTCCTCTCTACACTTTTCTCGAGTTATTTCATTCATTTCCATGCCTTTATACGGCACCTATATACTGACGGTAAGCAGGTGAGACGACTTCTCACAATTCGGACATGTCGTCAGGAGGGATCAGCCTCTGGAGGACATCATGCCTGGTAAAGTAGAAGGTCAGCAAAAAAAGAGGAAGATCCTCAAGGAGATGGACTGACACAGTCGTTGCAACAATGGGTTCAAGCATAACAAAGATTGTGAGGATGGCGCAGGACCCGGCAGTGTTTCATTCTGTTGTACATAGAGCTGCCATGAGTCAGAACAGACTCAACGGCACCTAACGACAACACATACTTATGACTCCTAGATTTACATCTTGAACTTGAACCTCTTTTCTGAGCCCTCGAATTACATTTCAAACTACTAGTTGACATCTTACAGACATGGCAAACATAACGTATTCAAAATAAAACTCTTATCCCGCTCCCCGCCCCACAGAAAGCTGTCCCATCTACCTACTCCCATCTTTCCCATCTCAATAAATGGCACCATCATCCACTTTGTAACTCAAACCAGAAGACTAGGAGTCATCTTTAACTCTTCTTTTCCCCTTCACCCACAACCTGACACCCAGTCCATCACCAGGATCTGTTCATTCTGCTATGAAGATGTACATCAAACCCATCCACTACTTCTCATATCCACACCCCTAGCCTGGTCCAGCCACCACCGTCTTCTCCAGACCTCTGCAGTACCCTCTTGACTGGTTCCCTCTGCCTCCTCTCCTCCCAATCCCTACACAGCAGCAAGAACCACGTCTTGAAGAAAAGGCAAATGTATGGAGACCAAAGTTTATTAGTGGTTACCAGGGGCAAAAGGGAGGGGGAAAGGAGAAGGGACTAACAGTGATGGAAAAATTGCATTGATTAAGGGTAGGGTTGCACAGCCAATTATTGTAATTGATGTCAATTGGTTGTACACCTGTAAAAAGTTGAACTGGCAAAACCAAAAAAAAACAAAAAACTTCTTGTCACTCCCTCATTTAAAACACCATAAGCTTCCCACTGAACCTAGAATTCAGTTCACCTTTTTCCCAGGGCCTACGGGGTTCCATCTTCTCTGGCATCTGAACTCTCCAACCTCACGTCCCCATCCTCTCTCCCCCTCAGAGTGCTCTGGCCAGTTCAGTTCCTTGAGCACACCAAGCTCTTCCCTGCCCCAGGGCATTTTTGTTTGTTCTCCATGCCTGAACTGCTTCCATCTGCCAACCCCCAGCTCCACCCAATTTCCAGCATGAAGGGTTCCTTCTCACTCTTCAAGTCTCAGCATAAATGTTACCTCCTCCGTGAGGGCTCCTCCAACACACCTGTAATTGTTCCCACCCCCACCGAAAATCTTCTCTCCATCAGCCCCTTCAGAGCATGCATTAAACCTTTTATTTTGTACTTGCTTGTTATCTGTCTTCCTCACTAGAATGTGAGCCTGTGAGGGGATGGATCATGATCACCATGGCATCCCCAGGGCACACAGATAATCAATAAATATCCGTCAAGTAGACCTCTGGCTTAAGGACAGTAGGTTGGATCTAGGCATTAACCCCTGCTCCCTCTCAAATAACAGTAAATAACAGTAAAAGGACATTTTAAATGCATAAACCCACTACAAGGACCAAGAACAGGAGTCGACAGTCACATTTTGGAATCTGGAAACTGATGTACAAGTGGTAATTCTCTTAGCAAATTCAAGAGAGCAGTTCGTAAGTCGTAAGACGCAAAGGTCAAGAAGAGCCTGATTATTCTGTGGAAACCTACAGGCTCAGGGAGACTCAGGCCCGAGATATTTCAGGCAACAGATGATGCTGTAGCTCAAGTCCTACCTCCACCACTTACTAGCTTTCACTCAAGCAAGCCACTTTGCCTCCCCAGGCTCCATTCACTTCCATCATTTAAACCGGGAGTAACCACCCCTGCCTCCTGAGGTTGTTTCAGGGATTGAGATAGTAGAGATGATGAGCCAGCACGGTGCCTGGCCCAGAGTAGGTGCTCCACGGACGGTTGTTTAAGGGGCAGAAGAGCCAGACAAGGGGCCAGGAGGCAGGCTGACCTTGAACCAGGTCGGAAGCCCAGCCTCAAAGCAGGAGCCCTTCTATTGGAAGGAGCTGGAAGTGGCATTGTCCAGTGGGAGATGGTAGCTTTGTAGTTTAAGCCATTAGGGGGCCCATATTCAGTCCTACTAGCAGGACTAGATGCTCCACTGCTCCTGGAATTTCCTTTCTTCCCCGGAAGCAAGGAGGCCTCCCAGGGAGGGCAGTGGGCCCTTTCAGAACAAGAAATCAA
The DNA here is from genome assembly GCA_030035585.1 of Dugong dugon. Classification (NCBI taxonomy): domain Eukaryota; kingdom Metazoa; phylum Chordata; class Mammalia; order Sirenia; family Dugongidae; genus Dugong; species Dugong dugon. Next base: position 33,774,965 of record CM057478.1, read on the forward strand.
GGGTATTTCTAATGCAGAGGGGAGACACTACAGAGACATTTACCCTGCTCTTTAGTTCAAATTTTCCAGCTACCCAGGGCCCCTTCCCTGTGAAATTCTCTGGTCAAGCTCTAAGGGTTCCATTTTCCTTTCCATTTACAGCTGGGCTTCTCAAGGGCCACCCTCTCCCACCGGTGCTTCACTCCTACCCACCAGCCGTGGGAGGAGACTCCATTGCACCAGCCAACTCTGCTTCACTCTTTCTGCAGTTTTATTCAAGGATTGGCTGGGGTTCTCCAAGCAGGGCCTCCATAGAGATCAATAAGGGGGTTGATGTTTAAGTGGCAGGGTAACAGCAGGATGAGATACCCACAGGGAGCTAGTGGGGGCCAGGATGATGCTTCTTCTGATCCTGCTAGTAACAGATGAAAATCAGATGGAGAGGAGCCAGGGGACTGAGCAGGCCATAAGCACACAAAAGAAGTGAGTCCGTCATCCGGACCTCTGCCCACGAGCTCGGACCCACCCTGACCTTCCCAAGCTGGTGGTCACCTACTCCAACACCGACTTCGAGGATGGAGGAGGGGGCAGTCCCAGGAGGAAAGTGACCCATGGTCATTTCTCTTGTCAGTATGGTTACTATAATGGAATCTTACCCTTATGTGAAAATCTTTTGTCAAAAACCCTAAATATCCAACAGTAAAGGACTATATCTTTAGCTTTGACACGATGTCCCCTTATACAACTTAAGATACGAGATATTCTGTCACTGTCAAAAATATATACATTTCCAAGGCCTCCACCAGACTGAGTCCAGTACAGCTAGATGGTGCCCAGCTACCACCGACTGCTCTGACCAGGATCACAACCGAGGGTTCTGGACAGAGCTGCAGAAGGATGTAGAACACAATTCTAACTCACAAAAAAAAGACCAGATTTACTGGCCTAAAGAAGACTGGAGAAACCCCCGAGTATAGCCCCCAGACACCCTTTTAGCTCAGTGAAGTTATCTCCGAGGTTCACCGTTCAGCCTGGGAGTGGACAGCCCCGTAAAACCAAATGGGACTAATGAGGTACAGGAGTCCAGTGACAAGGGCCAGAATGCAGAAGGCGACAAGGAAGCTGGTGATAGGGAACCCAAGGTTGAGTAAAGATATTGTTGATGTATTGTGAGATTGTTAACCATTGTCATAGGGCAACATGTGTAGTAACTGTTAAATGAGAAACTATTTTGTTCTGTAAGCCTTCATCTTAAATGAGAATAGCAGCACAATTGGAAGAGCGTAGTCAATGTCACTGAACTGTGCATGTAGAAATTTTTGAAATGGTTTATCTTTGGCTACGTGTATTTTCACCAAAAAAAAAAAGGTTGAGAAGTTAGAGGGTTGACATGTTGTGGGGTTGTTAACCAATGTCATAAAACAGTATGTGTACTACTGTTTCATGAGAAACTATTTGTTCTGTAAGCCTTCACCTGACGTACAATTAAAAAAATATATACACATTTACTTAAGACACTCTGGAGAAAAACTACTGTATTTCAAACAACAGACACTTCTACAAAGGATTTCACATAAACTGGTCATTTATTAGCATCATCACCGCTTTACATAACAGGTTTCCAGTAAATAATCTGAGTTGCATGGAAGTGACAGAACAAGTTAAGGTTCAAACACACAAACAGTAAGTTCTTATTTTTTCCACTCATTCTTGTCGTAGTCCCACTTGGCAGAAAACCCCTCGATCGGGTTGCCCTTCATGTCGAGCATCCTCTTGGTCTGCTTGGCCACCCACTCCTTCTCAAGGGTGTGCGGGACAGGGCCGTACACTACAGTTCAAAACAATGGCATGAGGCAAGGCAGTCTTTACAAGTGGTTTCTAGGCCAGTGAGCTAGGTGGGTTAATTCTCCCCACACACTGGCAAGCCACTCAGACACACAGGCGCTCAGTTCTGGGCACTGACAGCTCTTGGTATGTCACAATGATTCCTTTGTTTACAAAATAAACTAAAACCAGAATATCTTCTCTATAGGAAGTAGAAGTAGGATCTACAGGCTAGTATCCAGCACATACAAAACCAAAGATGACTTGGGAGATCAAATACAGGAACAGGGTCTATTAACAACCCGCAACCACAGTCAAATCAAAAGAACAGGTTTTATCAATTCAGAGTGAGCGAATGCCTATTGTGCCTGACAGAGAAAACCCAGGAAAAGGAGTGCTGGAAACCCTCTAAGCAGAAACCCTGAGGTCTGAAGCCCCAGGACACTGGTCACTGAGATGCTGCCGTGTAACAGCCCCTGAATGACTGCATTCCCTTCTCTCATGGAGCCTTCCCTAAGCCAGCAGCGGATAGCTAGCTGACTGGGTTAGCAGATACACTGCTACTAGGTGGGGTGTGCTGGGGAAAGAATGGAAGCATTTCCACTCCAGACAAGTGAGGCCCATGATAAATAAGTCAGATCCTGGCTTATAAGTCAACCTCCCACAACATCAGCTAACATGAACCAGTGTCCCAAGACCTGGCAAACAATCCCAAGATGGACCCTGGAATGGAGGTCACCATCCTGTGTTGCCAACACGGCCTGGAGGCCACTCTCATAGCCCACCAATGGGCACCAGAAGATACAGCTGTCCTGTCTGTGGGTTTTCACCCGAGACCTTCTTGAGGCACCCGCTGCCCTGTCCTCTCTACTCACCATACTGCTTCTCCCAGATCAGGAGGAGGGCAGTGAAACCGATGAAGAACAGGGCACCGCCCAAAACCGTCTTCCACTCATTTGTGCTTCTATTCATTTCTGCAAAGCTCTCGTTGAATTTAAGGCGGTACACTGGAATAGAAGAAGAGCCAGTTTACAGGCAGGAGGAGCTATGTGGACTGACAGTTCCTTTTTCCACCATGCTCAGCGATCTGTCCCCAACACAACTCATCTGAGCAGGGGTGAAATACGGCACTGGGTGCAGCACAGGCCAGAGGACACCTCACGTTGACACATGCACACGCATGCTCACACACTCATGTATGAATGTGGTCTCACGTTCTCACACACACTCTCTTACACACACGTGCTCACACACACCCACATACACACAAAGGGTGAAGGAGGGAAGAAAATGCACATAGTTTGCTTTGGGTGAAAAAAAAAATCACTAATTATTTCTTTAAATTACAGTGTAAAGCTCTATTAATTCATGCCTCTTTAACACCAAACAGTAAGTGTTTGCTGATCTTCTTTCAATAATTGACAATAAACAAAGTCACACACAGCAAATGCACTGAGAGGATGCAACCACACATTTGAGCCACTACCAACCTCAACCTTTGCTGCTCTGCACCTGTGGCCCAGTGCCTCACTGTGTGTGTATACACGCATGCATGTGCACGCAACTCCGTAACACTGAGAAAAGGGCCTTGGTCAGGACCTAGCCAGCAGGCAGAGCAAAGAATGGGGGCCAAAGGAACAGCCCCAAAAGAAACACAACATACCAACCCCTGTACTCTGCCATTCTCTAGGACAAAATAAAAAAGTAAAAATAAAAACCTGTTGCCATCAAGTCAATTCCGACTGATTGTGATCCTACAGAACAGAGTAGAACTGCCCCGTAGGGTTTCCAAAGCCGTGATCTTTACAGAAGCAGATTGCCATATCCTTCTCCCAAGGAGCAGCTAATGGTTCGAACCACTGACCTTTCAGTTAGCAGCCAAGTGCTTACCTACTGGACCACTAGGGGCAGAACTCATACCCCAAGAAACGAGTAAAAACTCTCCCTCTCACACACACTTTCCAGTGATGCCTAGCAAAGTGCTATTCTAACCAAAATAATGTAATAGCCAGTATCTCTTTGGATCGAAGCACTTCGTATGTATCACCTCATTTAGTCCTCCCAAAACTCCTAGGTGGCAAGTACTATAATTTTTACAGAGATGACCACTGAGGCCCAGGGTCACTTGCCAAGGACACACAGGGTGTGAGAGTGGAGCCAAGATGCAGAACCAGGCAGTGGTCCTCAGTACGCAGTTGGGCGGGCACTGTCCAGGGTCACAGAATACGCACACCACAGTGGTCAGTTCCCACTGCACATCCTCCCCACAGCTCCAGCAAGCAGTGCTGCCCCGGGGCCCACCAGCCTCAGGTCGGCCTCCACTGCTGAAAGACATATCGCAAGGGTGCACTTTAAGGCCAGGGAGGCCTAGTGTCCTCAGCTAGGTAGCTGGAGGTTAGCGCACATGAAAATCTTGGTAGAGAGATGGAACTAGCAGCCACAACAGCTACAGGTCCCAGGCTGGAGCCTAAGAAGGCTTGAGTTAACCTTGTCCAACTCTCCTTTAACACAGAAGAGACTGAGGCCGAGAGAGAGAAAGGACTCAGCCAATGTACCACACAGCTAGCGCAGAGCAGGCTGCAGACGCAAGCCCCTATCCTCGGACTGTTGCTTTCTATTTAATGATCCCTGGTGAGGACACTAGGCTACAAACCTCAATGCCAGCAGAAATCACAGGACAAAGAAACCCATGCGACTATGTGTCCCTATGTGATCTAGAGAGTACACTTTGAGGACGGAATTTCTCCTCCTGCAATCTCTTTGGAATGGTGGCAGATTGCCACATAACATCTTTACTGACTAAATGTCTGTTCTCTATTCTTACGTTAAGAAAGCAGGTCCTAGGAGATGCTGAGCTTCTGTTGATGGTGATGGAAAAATATGGGAACAGATAAGGGTGGTGGCTAAACAATGTAATAAACGTAAGTAATGTCAATGAATTGTACATGTGGAGATTGCTGAACAGTAAATGTTTTGTTACATATATATTTACTACACACACACAAGAAGGAAAAAAAAAGCAGCTTAATCAAAATCAAATGTTTTCCATCTTGGTCTTAAAAAGGGGGGACTACAGCAAAGCCATGGCAAAATCCTCCGAAGCAGCACTTACTTCCTCTCTAATCCTAAAGGCAACAGGAAATAAAATGGTTATTTCCAACCTGAGGCCAGCAGTGCAGGTGGGCGCCACATCAGCCTTGATAGCCATTCCCTACAGCACTGTTTCCTAATCTTGCCAGATCAGAAAACTCACCTGGGGTGCTTGTTAAACAGATTCCTGGGCCCCGCCCTAGGCCTGCTAAACCAGTCACTGGTTAAGTCAAATGTCACACTAAGCCAAGACTAGAACCCAGGAATCCTGACTCCCAGCTGCTTTCCAACTCCCCCCACCCCAGGCTGCCCTCTGCAAGGCTGACATGCATGCCTGACCCTCACTTTCCTTGTGGGGGGGGCGGGGTATTAAGAGATGGGTCTGATCATGAGATCATGAAGCCCTTTTCTTCCAACTCTATAGAAGCTACAGGCAATGTCAGAATTGAAAATGTTACTATTAAACAGATTATGTCAAAAGGGGTGTGACTGTAATTCCCATAAATACCCACATTCAACTTTCTCGTCAATGGAGAGGGTGCTCCAGGCGGCCTTCTCCTTCTCTTTCAATGCCTTCTGCTGGGCAGAAAGGTTCTTGACATGGGCCACATCAGGCAAGGGATAGTCACGCCGGTTGACATAGGCTGGGAGAGAAAACTCTTCAGACTTTACAACACTTCCTAAAAACAAATTGAATAGATGCTGTAAAATTCACAAAGGCCAAAAGTCACAAAGTGGTACTTGTAAAAACAGGGACAAGCACATGGGCTCACACACATTGGAAACTTCAGACCTCTCAGGGACCATGACTGCTTTTTTCAGACAGCTGATGGGCCATGTGTGGGACAGGGAACAGACTTGTTCTGCATAGCCCCAGGTGACAGAATGAGGCTGATGGGCAGACAGTTCACAGGAAGTACTTCCTATCACAGCAGAGGCCTGCCAGTCCTAACTGCTGACAAGCATGGGCACCTAGCCCTCCTGAAGTGGCACACTTCCCGCCACCAAGAGCAGAGATGGACAACTGCTCTCAGGGTTCCCGGCCCTGGACTAGAGATAGGCCTAAATGAAAGCCCTTCTTATGTAACCCAAACTAATGAGGAAGAACAAAGGCAATATACAATTCATAGAAAGAACAAGTATTCAACATTCAGAAACAATAATATATGAAAAGATGGTTCCTACAGCTTTGTTTACAGTAGCAAAAAAACTGGAAGTACTCTGTTCAACCGAGGCTGAGTGAAAAAGATTATGGTATCTCCAGAGACCTGTGTCATGGAGTCATCTGCTCATTTATTCCACAAATATTGGCCAAGCACCTACTCTGTGCTAAGCATGGTTCCAGATGCCTAGAGGTGGGCGAACAACAAACCTAACATATATTCAACAAGTTAAACGAAAATGCAAGTCTCAGCACAATATTTTGTTTGTATAGACTCACACGTATGTGTAAACAAACACACAAAAAAGTCCTAGAAAAGGAAATCCCAAATTGTTACCAACGGCAGTAGAGAACTAAATGGGGACTTTTGCTGTTTGCTTCTCTGCTGTTTTTGGGCCTCAAAAGGAGTGTGTGCACGTATATCACACAAGAAGGGAAAAGCCTGACAGCAGTAAAGAAAGGCGTATCTTTTCATTTAGGATTTTCCCACTGCTGAGTTGTTTCTTTAGTTCTGTCCAACATGTGCAAAAACACTATGTGTTCCAAATTCATCTGGAGGTAAGAAAGGTCCTGCAAAAAAAATTGCTTCCCCTCCACTATGTAGCTTCAGTTATTAAAATCTCCCAAATCGTGTTAATAGTGAAAGAAAACATTAAGCCTTAAAGAAAGTGGTGTAATTTCTCTAGATGCTTATCTTAGCCATCCAAGTAGTTAAAGAGTACTTACATATTTATACCCAATCTCATCCTCAAAAGTTTTGAGGTAAAGACGAGAATTTTCTAATTTTAAAATTCTAACATTCTACTAGAATGTGAATATACTAAAAATAATGGTTGTAACTATAAGTTGTTAGCAAGTTCAGCACCCTGCCAAAAGGCTCTAAAAGGTTTAAAGCATTCAACACGTCAGTTATTAAAAACAGACGTCAACTAGGATGATGAAAATGTTAAAAAATTGTTTGTGATGATGGTTCCCAGCTCTGTGAATAATTAAAAACCCCCGAACTGTACACTTTAAATGATTGTATGTTGTGTGAAGTACATCTCAATGAAGAAAAACTAGACGTAAACTCTCATAACCTCATAGCAGTCTATGCATAAGACTACATTTTCTACAATAGGGTTGCCGGCCAACTCATGGTCTCAGGGATGCCAGGGGTCTTCTAGGTCTGGTCCCCAAATGAATAGGAAGCGAAAGCAAACGTTAACACACCAAACATTCCTTAAGAAAAAGAGAAAAATAAAGGGTTTGAATTTTAATGCATGCTTATAGTTTCTGTCTTCTACACTGAGGATTTCTTGTTGCTACTGAGTGCTCTGCTGGTACAACCTGGTGAATCTGAGCTCCCCTCTCGATCAGATAACTCACTGTACAAATACCCAAGCTGACCACAGTGGCTACTAACGGTAGCCCATATCGTTTTACTATTTTATATTGAGAACAGGTTTGCATACTACATATGACATGTAGAGTAGGAAGTTAAAAAATAAAGGATGAGATATGTCCAATGGACTGCAGTTTTTCATGTCTACTATGTGCTGAAGTGAGACATGCAAGGTCTCTGCTCTCAAGAGGTGTACATTCAAGGCAGACAGATAATACACAGATGCACAAATAAACACAGAGCATGTCGAAGATGTAAGAAAAACAAGGCAGGCGATGTATGACAGCAGTGTCTTTAGAATGGGGGGGGGGGGTCAAGAAAGAGCCTTCTGAAATAATATTTGCACTGAGAGTCGATGGTGTGAAAGGGTTGCCCAACCATAACTCAGTGGCTCTGACACAGGAGGTACCAGCTTGATATATCTGAGGGACAAAATATAGCCAGGAGGCTGAGGGAGTAAGCAAGCAGGGAGAAGTGGTTTTGGCTGTTTTTGTTTTCTAAGTACTGTGTGATGAGATCAGAAAGGCAGGCAAGACCAACTCAAGCACGATTGCTTATAGGTTTTACTCTGGGCACAGTGTGAAGCCACTGGAGGTTTCAAGAGAGGAAATGACCTTGTCTTACTTTCCCTGCCAAAAACAATGCCTAATGAATAACCCATGACCATTATGCCACTCTAAGGGGCTACAAATTGGCTTTGTATAAAAGTTTAGAATGACCACAAAGGGGCATGAGGAACTCTTGGGGTGATGGAATGTTGTATGACCCATGGTAGTGGTTACACAACTGTGTAAGCTTGTCAAAATTCATAGACCATTATACTTAGAAAAGGTACTTTACTTTCTGTAAGTTATACCTCAAACAAACAATACAAAAAAGCTAAGGAACTATATCAACAAAGCGAAATTAGAAACAAAATGTAATCTTTGTCATAACCAAGTTCCTAGGCTTTTAATGAAGGAGGGTTTCTTTCCATATGTATTAATTAAACAAGTAATTTTTTCTTTATTACTTATTTAATGATAGAACTATTTAACAATACTCTTACTAGAATTGTCTGTTTTGGAGATTGTGTCCATAGTGTTATCCTGGGCAGCATAATAAATAGAGAAATATGACAGTATCGTCAACTGAAGAGCTCAGGAAGATGCCCACATATAAAACAGTTATAGGTAACAGTGGTTACCAGTGATGAAGCACTAGATGCATAAGCCTTCCAAGCCTCAGTACCAGGCAACCCGCCAAGCTAATTCACATTGTCGTTCTTTTGCTTGCTCTTCCCTTTGTCTGAAGTGCCATTCATCTCTTGTATGTGAAGCTAAAGCTACTCATCCTTTGGTAAAGCAAAACCTCTCCTTCCTTAACCCTGGGTAGGGCTAAAAGCTTCTCAAGTGCTACTATCTCTTACTAAAATGTGCTCTTCATATGTCCACCCTTCTCCAGATTGTAAACATTCATATCTTGTATGCTTTTTTACTCTCAGAGCCTAACAGTGTGTGGTACAAAGAAGATGCTTGATAATGCAGAACTAAACTTGCTATGGGCCAGGCACTGCACTAAGCTCTTTATGTATATCACAAGTGAGGAACAAATTCCTAAATTAAATAGCTTGTCCAAGATAGAATTCAAATTTAAACTCAGCTTGGTCTATAAAGTCTAATTTCATTCACTTCCACCACCTCTATAATGTAAACAGCACTGAAGGTAAGTGGTTGGGAGTTCTGCAGGGGAAAAGATAATTAAGGTCAGGTATGGTGGAGAACACTTTGAATGAGGTGTAACTTGACCTGAACCTGAAAAAATGGGCAGGAAGAAAGGAAAGGGGTAAGGAAAACAATCAGTATAAGCAAAGATTCCTAATATTCCTAAATTCCGAACCATGCCCTGTTGAAATATTTAAATCTCCCCTAAAGTCTCTCAACAGCAGTGTCAGGAGCTCAGTCGTCTATGTTTGAAACTCCAGTGCCTAGGAGAGGACCTCATCACAAGAACAAAAATGAAATTTGTTCAGCTTATTTAAAAGAAAATTATACTTACCATGTGCACGAACACACACGGAGGCAGAAAAGGCTCGCTTCCCAACTAGGCTAAATACCCTGGTAGCCAACATTCTGAAAGATAAAAACGTACACCTTCTCCATCAGTGAGGGCAAACACCTATCAGGAATGATTCTTCTTTCCGTCTCAGTGATCCTGGAGGTTCATCCGTTATTCTTTGTTTCTTGTTTCGTTTTTCTGCTTCTCCCCAACATAAACGACCCATTCTTCATCACTAACTCACAAAATAACACAGGATAAGGTTTTACAGCATGTTCTTATGCAGTTTCGCTATAAACCAAGCACCGTGATACAGGCTTCAGGACCTTAACAGAAAATTAACCTTAAAAAAAAAAAAAGTAGAAAAAAATGTAATAAGGAGACTTTGAAAAAAGTCTGTGTTGCCAGGATGGGCCCCATTCTTTGTAAACAGTAACAGCTCACAGGTACTGGCATGCATTAGATTCAACTGAGCATTTGTTACAAGCCTAATACGTGTATATAGGATTAGAAAGCGCAATCAGGGAGAATACTGCAAAAACGGAGCGGCCCACGTCAGATTCCTGCACAATGGTGACCTAGATGATCCAACTCTCACCTGGGCTCTTTTTGATTCAGGCCCATCTACCCTACCCACCCACCCCTCCTTAAAACTGAACCCTTCAGACGACTGCTGACAGCGAAAAGGATTCTGAACGCACTAGGAACATAACCCCATTAAGGCAAAATAGAGTTACGACGTCAGGGCTGAACTCGCTCCAATCTCGCTTCTTTCTCCTCAGGCGTGGGCCGTGCCTTCCAGATAGGGAAGTGGAGCGCCTCTCTGAGAGCCCCGTTAAACCCGGGCGGTGGCGTCGAGACCGTTGGAAAAGGTGAGGGCTGAGGCTGCCGCGGGGACACCGGGACCGCCTCCCGCGGCCCGCGCACTCGACCAGCGGGCACCTCAAGGTCAGGGCCCGAAGCCAGCCTGGGGCCGCGTCTTGGCAGGAGAAGCCGGGCCGAACGCCTCTGGGCGGCACGAAGGCCGCGGTCCGGCAGCCCCCGAACCCGGAGCCCCCGCGGGCGGGACTCAATGTCACCGGACTCCAAGGCCCAACCGCCGCGTCCCGTTCAACACCGAGCCGCCGGGCCGCCAGCGCAGGCCCGCTGGCTCCTCGCGCCTCGACCTGTCCCGCCCTAGCTGCGCGGTGCCTGCCGCCCCCAGCCTCACCTGCCGCCACCGCCCAGCCGCTGCCCGCCGCGACCGCCCTCTACGCCCTGGCTGCTCGCTATCGGAAAAGAGCGAGACCGTGCCGCAGAGCACCACGGGATCGAGGAAGACTCCACCCCGCGGCCGGCCGCTCAGAGGTCACCGTGGAGCGGAAAGAGGTTAGCGCAACGGACGTCGTAAAAAGCCGGGTCGCGCTGCTTTCCGGCAGGCGCTGGAAAGACTGCTTTCCGCCGAGATCCGCGAGCGAACAATCCGAGGCCTGGCGCCTCCTGCTTTCCGGAGGAGGGACTCGATCTCCGAGGAGTCGAGGCCGGAGCGGAGCCGGGCTTGTGGGGCCTCCGCCAGCCTCGGGGCCGCTCCAGGGAGTCGCTGCCGTCTCCTCCTACTTCTCCTCTGAGTCGCTGCGCGGCCGGATAGCGGGTCCAGGCCTAAGCCGCGCTTCCAGGGCCTCCCGGGGCCGCCCGGGCTCAGCATGCCCGGGGTGAAGCTGACCACACAGGCCTACTGCAAGATGGTGCTACACGGCGCCAAGTATCCCCACTGCGCCGTCAACGGACTTCTGGTGGCCGAGAAGCAGAAGCCGCGCAAGGAGCATCTCCCTCTGAGCGGCCCGGGCGCCCACCACACACTTTTTGTGGACTGTATCCCTCTCTTCCACGGCACCCTGGCCCTCGCCCCCATGCTGGAGGTGGCCCTCACCTTGGTAAGCACCTGAAAGGGCGCTTTCCCGCCCTCAAATATTCTCCGGTGGAATCCAGGAGTTCAGACACGTTTATAAAGGCAGCGTTGACATCCAGGCACACTGCTCCTCTTGGATGTGCTTTATCCTTGTGTAAGGAGAATTTGTCTGTTCCCGTTCAGAGCTAGTGGCTTACCTAGAATGTTTCCATGTTTTAAAAGCTAAGGGTTTTTTGTGAAATTAAAAAGTAGGAACAGGCGTATCTTCTGTCCAATGCAACATTTTCTTGTTCTGCTTGCAGTGACTGCCTTATTGAAGTACAATGAGAAAAAAAATCCGCATACACATAAACTGGTTGGTAATTTAATTTTAAGCAGTCATTTTTGAGTTATTGTGACAAATGAAGGAAAAAAAGGACCATCTGTAAATTCCGTTGAGTTATTAAAACCTTAGGCAGAAATGAACTGTAGCTTCAGACCTACGTACCTGAGCTGAGGTAGTTTATTTTTTATTTAAGTATAAATTATGATGTTAAATATTAGTTAATTCATTCAAAGGGTAGTTAAATTTGAGAGAGTGTAGGTTGAAATCCTTTCTCTATGCTTCAAACTAAGTAAAATGAATCCGTTCATAATTAACCTGATTATAACATCCATATAAATTCCTGGTAAGCCGGAAGTACTTTTGGGGAAATAGTCATGCCTAAGGTTACTGAGCACATATTTGAATGTTTGTTAAAATTAAACTGAGTCGTTGTGTGACTTCTGTTTCCTCTTGAACTCAGTTTCTTTCTTAGAACTGTATATAGGTAAAGGTTAGAAGTCACAAATACTGCTCACCAGTCTCAGGCAAGTCTTCTTTTCTTGCTTGAATATTCAAGTCAGAAACAGGAAAATTTCATCAAGTCGTTCTAGGCAGGAGATAGATAATAAGTAACTAGTATTTACAAAATCAGCCATTTTAAACTCCTGAAGAAATGTGTTACACGTACCAGCACAGCACTTGGATGTGCATGTGAATGTTGTAAATGCAAGTCTTTCAGCCAGTGGTCTTAATCATTCTCTTGTCAAGGGGATTGCAGATGATTGGGTATGTGAAATGCAAGGAGCCAGATTTACCGGTAGTGGGTTATACAGGATTATCCATTTCTCCAGTTGTAAATGTTTCCTGAGTGCCTGCTATGTGCTAGGCCTGTGCTGGGGGAGGGATATGGCAGTGGATCAAACACAGTACCAGCACTTGAACTTGCAGCAAGCCGACAAGTACAGTCCTGAAGATCGAGTGCCATATATGGGGTTAACTGAAAAACGGTGAGGGATCCCAGAGAAAAGCCAGCCAACCTAGACACGTGGAGTCAGGGAAGGAAGGCTTTCCAGAGAGATGTCCAAGAGGTCGCCCAGTGGGCCAGCCATAGTGACCCAGGGGATGGAGGGAGAGTGTTTGAGGCAGAGGCACCAGCATGCGCAAAGTCCAGGAGAAGTGGGGTGTTGGGGAAGAGCTAGAGTGTGGAGTGTAAGGGAGCAAGGGTAGAGTGGGGTGTGGAGAGGTAAGCAGTGGGCAGGCTGCAGAGGACCTTGTAGGTCAGTTGAGGGATTTTGGGCACCATCCTGAGGATGGAGAAGCTTCTGAAGGCAAGTTATATGATTAGATGTGTGTCTTTGAGTGATTGCTCCAGCCTGCGTTGTAGAGGGTGTTGAAGACGGGCATATGCATGACTAGAGTACGCCGTGTAGAGGTTGTTGAAGACAGGCATATACGCGACTAGAGATAAGGAGGTCAGGAGGAGGTCAGGGCTGTGGCCTACACTGAGTGCAGTGTGGATGCGGAGAATGAGACAGATCAATGGGAGCCAGGAGGGAGAAGCCACAGGACTTGGTGACTGATTGTACGTGACCCTAGGGAAAGGAAGTGTGGGTGATACCTTGGTTTCTGCGCTGGGAGGACAGTAGTACTGTTCATTGAAGGAATAGGCAGAAGCAGGTTTGGAGGGGTGCTGATTATATCTGTTTGGGACATGTTGAGTTTGAGAGGTTCAAATGAAGAAGTCCTAGTGCTGAAGGTTGAAAACTGGTCTTGAGCTCAGAAGACAGATGGGCTGGAGGTGTGGATTGGGAGCCAGTAGCTCCTCAGTGACACTTGAAGCCATGAGAGCAGGTCATATCTATGCCTAGGGACAGTGTGTAGAATGAGAAGAAAATTATGGACAGAAGTCTGAGGAGCTCTGACTTTTATGGGGGTAGGTGGAAAAAGAGTCAGCAAGGTGACTGAGGAGCTCCCAGCGAGGTGGGAGGAAAAGGTATGCTGCCTTAAAGCCCATCATCTGTAGAATTACTGACCAAAACACAAACAAGACTATATAGTCCTATTAGAAATATCTGAGAACATCTTAGGAGTTCTGGGTGGTGCAGATGGTTAAATGCTCAACTGCTGGCTGAAAGGTTGACAGTTCAAACCCACCCAGAGGCACCTCGGAAGAAAGGCCAGGTGGTCTGCTTCTGAAAGGTCACAACCTTGAAAACTATGGAGCAGTTCTACTATGTACACATGGTGTTGCCATGAGTCGGAATTGACTTGACAGCAGCTAACAACAAGAACATCTTAAAGTCAGGCTTCTACTTACTGTGACATGCCAAATGCTACAAATTCTTCTCATTCTTAACTAACTTTACAGAGTTAAAGGGTTATGTTCTTATTATGAGATATGGATACTAGAGAGAATTAAACATACTAAGTATAAATAACTGCATTTTGAGTCAGTTTTACATGAATTTTCCTCAGTTCACATTGTCTTCAATGTCATTTATCCACCTATATTAGTCCCAAGGCCACCACCCATGTGTCAGTTTGTCATACTGTGGTGGCTTGTATGTTGCTGTGATGCTAGAAGCTATGCCACTGGTATTTCAAATACTGGCAGGGTCACCCATGGTGGACAGGTTTCAGCAGAGCTTCCAAATAATGCTAGGAAGGAAGACCTGGTGATCTACTTCTGAAAATTAGCCACTGAAAACCCTATGGGTCACGACAGAATGTTGTCTGACATAGTACTGGAAGATGAGCCCCCAGGTTGGAAGGCACTGAAAATACTCAGTGACCAAACAATGGACTTAAGCATACCAGCGATGATGAAGATAGTACAGGACTGGGCAACATTTCATTCTGTTGTACATGGGGTTGCCATGAGTCAGAGCTGACTGTACTGCAACTTAATGACAACACTGGCCAAAAGGAGCAGGGCTGCCTCCCAAATCACCTACCTGGGGAGGGAAGATGCCCAGAAGGTGTCTTGATTCTAAGACATAAGGTGGGGCACTACTGCCATCAGCTTGTCTCAGAGTGAAAGGGGCCCTGCACAAGGCCCAATTCCCATCTTGGACACCTGCCCCCATTACACTCTGCACTCCAGACTTCTTCCTTTTAGCACTTCCCCAAATGTACCCTTCAGTGTTGGAGTAGATCCTGTGGAATAACTAACTTCTTTTCAATAAAAACAAACAGCTGAAGTGTTGTCCCTGCTTAGCAGTGGCTGTTTATACTGGCTTTTATTCACCACAAGTTTGAGTTGTAACCTTAGCAGTTGACAAATATGTAAAAGATGCTGATTGGGTACGAATTAAGTAACTTTCAGGGGAAAGCTGTAGAGGAAAATTCACAATTTGAGTCCATCCAAAAGTTTTGTTGTTAGCTGTCTTCGAGTTGGCCCCCAACTCATGGCAACCCATGTGTTACAGAGTAGAACTGCTCCGTAGGGTTTTCTTGGCTGTAATCTTTACCAAAGCAGATCGCCAGGCCTTTCTCTCATGCAGCTGCTGTGTGGGTTCAAACCACCAACCTTTAGATTAGCAACTATTTGCACCACCCAGGCTCCTTTATTACAGTTAAGCTATTTAAATTTATTTCATTCAACTTTTGACTTAGTAACTTTAAAACCTGAAGGGAATGAAAAATTTCAGTGTATTAAGCCCCAGAGAACTTATCATTGAGCCATAGTTTATCATTGTATCAGCCATGGAAGACGTAATTTTCATAAAGCATCTAAATCCATACGACCATATAAATGCAGCCTTATTCTCATGGCCCTTTTCTACCTAGGGAGTTTCATGTGGAAATTATTTTTGATAAGTGGGATAGGCTGACTTGATATGCAGTCCATCAAAGGGCAACATTAAATTCCTTTGAAAGGCTTTCATTATAATTTCCATTTAAAAAAAAAATCCTGCATTTCTCTGTGCTTTTTTTTTAAGTACTTATGTGTATTATCTTATTTATCCTTACAAACCTTTGACGTAGGTAGTGAGGGAATTATGTCTAATAGCAAAAACCCATAAAATGTTAGAAGGAAAATTAGCATAAACCTGCCATTTCTCTAAAGCCCTTTTTGTCCTTTTCTTTCCTGTTGATTTTCTAGTACTTTCTATTACTATCTGCCCAGAGGGCTTTTTTACCTGCCTGTTGGCCTAATCCCCAGGGTTTCCCTGTAGAATTCTTTCAGCTCTGCCCCTAGGTATGCCTTCCTGGGCTCTTTCCTAAGCCCCCCACTACTGTCAGCCCTTTGTTTATCTCCAGACTGGCCACTTGCTAGCCTGGGAATGCCCTCCTTTCAGTTCTTCCCCCTGAACTTGACCCTCTGTCTTGTCCCCATTTACCTCCAGAGCTCTTCTTCCATGGATCCAGCTCCTTTCAGCACCATAGAAAAGTTCAGCACTGACTTGAGAAGGAGCTTTTCTTCCCCACTATTTTTGGACTCGGCTAGCCCTGCTTATTGCTGCACACAGGGAGGCTCTGCAAACACCCTCACCTTACTGGTTGTCAAGCCCTCTCAGAGAGCGGCTCCCTTATCAGTTCCTGCCTTGCCTACTTTATGGTTATTGCACGTCACATTTGATAGGTAATGGTGCTATCAAAATTATAAAATGCCTCACACATGCAAGATTTTAGCAAGTTTGCTAAGAGAAGCTGCTGTCTTTGTGCAGAGACTAATTGAGAATGAGCGGGTTGGGCCCAGTGCCTTTAATCATACTCCTCCATGTCTGGAATGGAACAAACCAGAAAGGACAGAGGACCACAGGCTTGTGCTGAAGTGAAAGTGTCCTTCTTTCCCTCCAGTAACAATGAAAGAAACTGCAAGAGTAGATGCAAGACTAGAAGGCGTCTGCATTCAGAGTCAGTTTTACTAAGTTGACATCAGGTTTCACAGAGTTTTATCCTGAACTTTTATTTTGATTTTTCACAAGGTGCATGATAGGGTCATGGGCATCATAGCAGCAAGGTAAGGAGATGGGAATGGATTCATTGAGAGAAGAGATCAAATGGAGGGAGCAAGCTGGCTTTACTGTGGAGGCTACCACTCACATCCACTATGGTTTTCATTGAAGAGCTATCTGGGGTTACTGCAGGATTCTGGAGCCTCTCTAGACTATTCACCCGCCCATCCCCTCCCCAGCACTTCTCATCTCCTTCCACACACCAAGTTTTATTCTGGACTCCAAGTGATTCTGACCTAATGTCTATTTCTTTGTTCTAGAATATGGAAAAAACCCTTCCCCTCTTCAGCCTCCTGCTCTGAGCTCTGGTGGACTATTGGATAGCCTTGAGTCAGTGCTCTGCTCCTCACTTTCATGGTCTGCATTCCCCAGTGGTGTGTTGATCTGCACAGCTGTGGGTAGACTGTCCACACGTGTCATAGGCATTCATACAGACATATATAAAACCAAGCCAGACCTTATATGCCTGGTTCACTTTTAGGGCAACATCTTCAAAGAGTTCTACTAGCAGTTTGATATCATGGCATTGTTTTTCTACTGGAGTTTGGTTGGGCCCTTGGGGTTTTCCATTAGGAACTTGCACTTCATCAGACACCATGGAAGGTGAGGCATGTGCTGTGATCATCACAGTTTGTTATAAGAGTCATCCTTCATGTCCCAATACTGGCTTTGCTCCCAGTGTACTCCAGAGAGTGAGGGCAGGTGCAGGGTGACACTAAATACATTTACTGGGGACGAGTCCTGAACTATTGGTCTAAGCCCGGGAAAGGGATCTAGGAGACAGCTTAGAATGCTCATCAAGAACTGTTGTTGGGGATCACCAGGACATCGTCAGTACCAGAACAGTGTACCGTCATGTGCCACATAATGTCCGTTCCGATAGCATCCAATCACATGCACATCCATGGTCCCGAAGCTTTCCCAATCCCCACAGTGCCTCCTCCCTCCACTCCTCCTGGCTTCATTCACCCGCCCAGCAGCTGTGCTGCCCTTCACACCTAGCACAGGGCAGTGCCTGCCACCACTCCTCTCCTAAACCACGGGATCTGGCGAGGTTGCCGGCCAGGCCCTGGGCGCTGCAGGCGCCTGGTGGCAGTGGCTGCACATGATCAGGAAGCAGCCACACCAAAAGGGCGGTGGCAACCAGGGCTGCCATTGCCAGCTGTGCTCCTAGCACACCCACACCCACTCCCTGCCTGGTCCCTAACCACGTCTCTGCACTAACACCCCTCCACACACCCCTGCCCTGTGCTTGGATGTGCACAAAGTCCAGAGTCCTGATCAGGCTGCTAGCACAGCCTCTGCCCAGCCCGCAGCCACACACCTGGTAAAGCAAGCCTTATGTATCCAGTGGATAGAGTTCTTGGGCTTTGTCTGGTGGGCAGACAGCAGTGGGAGCTGCTGGGCCAGGCTGCTCTTGTTCCTCAGGCAGGCAGAGGGCGAGGCTGGGTGCGTAACCCAAGGGACTGCCTGTGTATAACATGGTGTTCACACAACACCCAAATCGCATATCGTCCTATTTCATAGAACGTATCATGAATGTTAAATAACGCATGACTGCATCTGAGCCTTAAACATAGTGTAGCTGCAGGCTGAATAATGGATGCCTAAAAAAGATACCCACATCTAATCCCTAGAATTTGTAATATGTTACCTTAACATGGTAAAAGTACTTTGTAGATGCAATTAAATTAACCCAAATCCATTGCCATTGACTCATGGTGCCCGTGTAAGACAGTAGAACTGCCACATAGGGTTTCCAAGGCTGTAAATCTTCATGGAAGCGGACTGCCACATCTTTCTCCCACAGAGCAGCTAGTGGGTTCAAACCACCAACCTTTTGGTTAGCAGATGAGTGCTTTAACCACTGTGCCATCAGAGCTTTTGCAATTAAATTAAGCATCTTGAAATGGGAGATGATTCTGGATTTTCTGGGTGGGCCCAATGTCACAAGATCCTTATAAAAGGGAGGTAGGAGAGTCAGTGAAGGAGAAGTGACAATAGAGGGAAAATTCTGAGTGATTTGGGACCACAATCCAAGGAATGTGGGCAGCCTCCAGACACTGGAAAAGGTAAGAAGCAGAATCTCCCCTGGAGCCTCCGGGCAGCCCTGCTGCCCCATTTCAGGCTTCTGACATGTAAGATAAGAGATATGTGTGTTGTTTTAAGCCCCTAATTTGTAGTCATTGTTATGTAGACGGTAGAGAACTAAGACACTAGCCAAACCTAGAATGTCATTTAGAGTTCTGGCCTCTGGGTATAAGGACGGCTGGCACTGGAGATCCAGGAGAGGCAGCCGGTGTGGGTACAGCCGAGGGTGACTCAAGGGAGGACACACTCAACAGACCGCTCTTTTCATTGGAAGCATCAAGGCTGAGAGGCTATGCTAAAGGATAGGTTAATCATATGGGTTTGAGTTTGAGGAATAGGGCCAAATCGCCAAATTTTAGAGCTAGGCTGCGCCCTTTGATACTGCATAGAGATCACTGGAGAAGAAATGAAAGAAAATGCTGCTCTAAGCAGTGATAGAAAATTTCTAAAATCATTTTCTTTAAGATGTAATAAAAAAATATAAACAGTTTTGGAGTAATTTGCAGCAAAGTTACAGTGATAGACCCATTATAAATATTTAGGGGACCATTACCCTAATTTTTTGAATAGATGACCAGAACATCCAGTTGGTTCATTAAGCCCTGGTTTTGACCCAATATGGTAATTTGTAAGCTCTTGGGCGGCCAGAATTATGATTTTAATCCTCATGTGAGCCAGGGAACCTTGGCCTGTGACTTATCTTGTAATGTCTGCTTTTAGTCATAAAGGAGACTCCAGAAGCCAGAAAACCCCAGATCAAAATCTAAGAAGAAACAGTAGGGTTGTATTTAAGTCTAAGTATGTATATATTTTTAGCCAGTTAATTAACTGCAGAAGAGCGAGGTACCAATTTTGTTTTCCCTTCTGAGAACTGAGAATAGAATTTATTACAGTTAATAAAATTCCATTACGGTGAAACAGGATGACCTTTTGTTGTTTTTAATAACAGCATTAGACCTGTAGGAAACTAAATCTGATGAGAGGAGAGGAGTGGCATTATAAAACAAACTAAAAAAGACTCTGTCCCTGTACTCCTGTTTAAAAGCATACCGTAGGGAATGGACTGTGTGAGCGTGTGCACCCCTTCCTGTACCTGCCCTGCCCACCTGCATACCTGTTTCCCCACACCCCAATGTGAAGAGTTTTTCATGGTACATTGCGAGGAATACTGAAACATAGTATAAGAAGACTTGGGTAAATTACCGTTCTGGCTCTGTTGCTACCTGGCTGTATAGACGTATAACCTCTGAGCTTTAGTTTGCTTATCTATAAAGGACTTGCTCTAAATGTCCTTGAGGATTTTCCAGCTCCAGAATGCTCCGGTTCTTTATATTGTAAGAGGAGGTGGGTAAAGATTGTCTTCCTTCCTAGCTCCCTACAGCGCTGCACCCATTTAATACGTGTGGACATTGGGGCCTATTGCTGGACCTAGGGAGGGAGGTCATTGCTGTTGTCCCCCACCCTCTCCTGGTGGTTACAGGGGGCCTCTCCATTGGCTGAAGCCTCATCTTGGAGAGCAAGGCACCTCTGCCCTTCCTGTGCTTCCTTGCTTGGCCTCCTGGAGACCGTGGGAAACAGATTGGGTTGGGTTTTTCCTCCAGTGAGCACCTGTTACATTTTCTCAGTTTTTCTTCTGGTGAGCAGGATCCAGGGATTACTATATTGGGTCTTGTCCCAGCGTTTGGGAGCGGGGGTCTCCTGTGTTTATGAGACTTGCTGTTTAAGGGAAAATCATTCATCTTTTCTTCCCAATTTTTGTTCCTCTTTCAGATTGATTCATGGTGCAAAGATAATAGCTATGTGATTGCTGGTTATTATCAAGCTAATGAACGTGTAAAGGATGCCAGGTATGTCCATGTGAAAACCCCCTGGTGATTGCAAAAATGCTTACGGGGCAGGCAGATACGGTCTCAGAGGTGCGCTCTGACCTCTGCATTGGCTCGACTTGAGCGAAAAATGCAAGCAGAGAGCCCCTCCCTCCCCTCTGTGCTTGTTTTTAGTATGTGAGGGAGCTGTATGTAGACAATTCCAAACAGAAATTCTGAACATTTATATTTATATTTAACTTTGGGGTTCTGTTTTGTGTCGTCTTTGTTTTGCTGGAAGGAAATGCATGCAACGAAAGCAGCAGTCAGGGGCCTGTGATTTCTGCCTCATCTCAGCCTTACTTCCCATCCCCGAGCCAGGCATGACGTAGGGCAGACCATTGGGAAGCAGTACTACTTTAGGGCAAATAAAACAGCTTTTAGGTTTGGGGCTCTTGAGGTCTGGTGCTATGAAGATGTGGTGTTTGCTGCTTCCTTTCTGTTGGCCCCTGGTTCCTTTGATCTTGATAGTTCCCTCCCTGTGGTTCTCACTGATGAGCAAGGCTGAGAACTGCTTTCTGTCTGCATCAGTCTGGTCTCCATAGAAGAGCAGAGGCATACCAAAGTAGGATAATTTGAGGCTCTCCACACAGGTGTGGGCAGTATGTAAGAGAACTCAGAGGGTAGTACAGTAACCCAGAGTTTATGACAAAATCTGTTACCATCCCTAGGCCTCAGGGACAAGAGGAGGAAAGAGTTGGGTAAAGAAGGCCACCTTGAGAGAAGCAGTGACCCTTCAGGGGACAGAGCCAGCCCAGTGTGACCTCGGAGCAGGGAGGGGGCCAGAGGAGTCACAGCCTGGCCTACCTGGTTCCCTTTCCTCTAGTTTACTCCTTTCCCTCTAGCACTCCACTGGCTGAGCCCACTCAGCAGCCAGGGGTCAGATGGAAAACATCCTGCACAACAGAAAACAGGAACCAACACCAGGATAGGATGCCCAGATAAGGCTTCCCCATGTTGTTGGGTAACACACACTGGCTCCAGGTTCCCAGGAGTTCAGGGAGGCAGCGAAGATTTCCATTCAAAAATGCCCTCAGGAGTCATGTAGTTATGTCCATTTGCCCAGCACAGACGAGAGGTGGTCTCTGTAGCATGTCTGGAAACAATACAGTCACCTTGTGACCAGTTACCGTTATCCTCACGGATGCCCCTCAGAAACGTAAACCTCTGTCCTTAGAGGACTGGTTCTAGTCTCAGGGCTCGGGTAGGTGGAACAACCAGAGAAAGCTGGGCTCAAATGACTCCTGCCAACAAGCTTTGCTGAGGGCAACTCCGTAGATGCTGAGGGTTTTGCCCATTGCCTCTCTGACTGTTCCTCCTCTGAGCCCACGCATGGCGCTTGTTCCTCCTCCTCTGGTGCATCCTTTATTAACCTCGCTCCTTCTAGGACCTCCTCTCTGTTTGATTTCAGCTGCCTGCCTCCCATGTCCAGATGACTAGTTGTCTGCATAGCCGTCTGAGCTAAAACCTGCTCGATCAGTCCCTGTCTTTACTCATCAGATTGACTGTATGGAACATCGGCTGTGGGCCAAGCTCTGTGCTAGTGAGAGAGACACAAAGCTATAAACTTAACAGAAAGATACTGCAGATGCACAAATGTAGTGTATGACGTGACCGTGCTGGGAGGGTGGTGAGAGGGCTGTGACATCAGGCAGCAAGGAGGAGCTACTTCAATTAGTATGACCAGGGAAGTCACGGGGAGGGGCGTGTCCTGTGAACCAGCCCTCAGGAATGGGTAGGGTTCTGTCAGGTGCAGATGTAGAGACCAGGAGGTGAGGGTGTTCCTGGCAGAGGGGGGACAGCGTGACAAAAACACAAGTGGAAATGCATTGGAAACTGCGTTTGGGCAGTAGTGTGGAGTGCGCACCTGAATGGAAACGGTAGGAAGTAACATTGCAAAGGTAGATTGAGGCCACGCCCTTGAGTTCTTAAATGCTCTAAAGAGTTTTGAACTTTGTCTCCAGTTGCTGGCTGACATTGAGAGGAGGGCTTTTCTAAACTGAGCAGGGCTTTCTCACAGCCACTCCTGCGGACAGGAGTCAATTGGTAATGGCAGCGGATGGTCAAGTTAGTTTAGACGCTTCACTCTCCCATCCCAAATCCATGCTTTTCTTGGTCACCCCCAATACCCTGCACTGGTGCCCCCTCCCTGCCTTCCTGTCCATGCCTCATTTGGCTCAGGGCCTCCCCATCTCCTGCCTCTGGCTAACCTCATTTGAGCCCCTCGTTCTCCTGCTCAGTCCCTGTTGTCGTACTCTTCATACCACCTTCTTCCAGAATTCCTCAGTCTGTGCCTCGCAGGAGGCTGCATCCCCATCCAGACCAAGCCACCACTGGGTAGGTCCTGACTAGGGACTAGGACATTAGCCAGAAGAAGCAGAAAGGTGTGCCCAGTAACCCTCTGTGTGTGCTCCCATGTCTAATCTGCCCTCCAGGTACCGGTGCCAGAGAGGAGTGCACCTCTGGGAGCCAGCACTGCACCCCCACTGGGCCTTTTTGCAGTGTCCCATCGAAACCTTATGACAGTGCTCGGGAAGGGAAGTTCAGCCAGGGAACTTCACAAAAGCCGCTCTGCTGACACGTGCCGGCACCTTTCTTAAATAACTATTTGCTTCTACCTGGAAAACCTTCCCTTCTCTCTTCAGCCAAACCTAGCTGAAAATGTGCTCTTGTTTTAGAAATATCTCCTGTACTAAGTGACTCACTGGTCAACCTCCTTGGGCATCAGTGGTCATTTCTGTAAAATGGGAGTAAGACTGTGTGAGGATGAAAGGAAACAACATGTAGCATGTGTAGTTCTGTGATTGGCTCCAAGTGGAGCCTCTGTTACTATTACTGATCCTATGATTACTGTTTTCAAAAAAGGATCATTCAATTGATGTTTTAGTGTAAAAAGAAGTTTGAGGTGTTTTTAACTTTTAATCATTTCCTAAACTTCAGGCTGATGTATCAGGTTACTGTATCATTTCATCATTGCTGCTGTTTTACTTCATAATTACCATCTCACATGGGTGTATTTCATTACGTGTCACAGTGCCCTGGCCTGAGGTAAATGCTCAATAAAAAGCTTTAAAATGGAAAATGCAAGCTGTCAGTTACCTGCTGAATGCCCAGCTCTGTGCTAGTGCGAGGAAGATGAGCCAGATGTCTGTCTCCAGGGCACCTGCAGTTTTCTTTGGCAGATGACTCCCCATGGGCACAGGGACTGGTCACAGACTAGTAAGAAACAAGGTACTGATCTGAATGCCAGAGTGCAACAGTCTTATTCTCAGGAATGGGGTGGATCATGATACATAATATAAATGGGAAAAAATATGAGCAAAATTGTCAACTTTTTCAAATACTCTGGGGATCATGACCTACAACTTTTTTTTAAACTTCTTTCAAAAGAATGAATCTGAAATTTTAGGTCTTAGGCATCTGAAATGGTAGTTTTTGTTTTTAGTAAATGTTTCTTGATCCCCTTCCAAATAAAAGTCATAAAATAGTGTGATAATCATAAGTGTTAAGAAAAATAGCTTTATAAGTTTCTTTGTGGCAAAAGGCTGTATTCCTTTTGCTTTATGTGTCCCTAGAACATAGCACAAGGAGCCCTGGTGGCGCAGTAGTTAAGCACTCAGCTGCTAACCGGAAGATTGGCAGTTCAGACCCACCAGCGGCTCCACGGGACAAAAGACCTGGTGATTTGTTCCCGTAAAGATCACAGTCTAGAAACCTTATGGGGGCAGTTCTACTCCATCATACAGGATTGCTAGAGTCAGAATCGACAGCACCCAACAACAACAGAACACAGCACAGGCACACACTTACCAAATATTGACTTCTGTTCCTTTTGTACCTGTGGCATAAGTGAGTCAGGGCTGGCTGAGGTGCAGGGGGGTTGGCGATCGGTCCTGTTGTGGACCAGGTGAACAGGCGCAGGACGGCAGCAGGGTCATCTCTTCTGACAGCTCTGTGTCCACTCCTCACTGTCTGCCACCTTAGCTGCGGGACCTGCCTGCACACTGACCTTTCACTGGGAACCTGAGGACAGGATCCCTGGGGTCTGTCCTTGTTTCTTTTTTCTTAACACAATACTGCAGATTTATAGCGGGCACATCACTATAAAGTGTCATTTTTGATGATGGAAATGGAATAATTAGATACAACAGTTTTTCACGAAATATTACTGTTAGGGGTTGAATTGTGTCCCCAAAAAATGTGTGTCAACTTGGCTAGGCCATGATTCCCAGTATTGTGTGACTGTCCTCCATTTTGTGATCTGATGTAATTTTCCTATGTGTATAAATCCTAATTTCTATGATGTTAATGAGGCAGCATTAGAGGCAGTTATGTTAATGAGGCAGGACACAGTCTACAAGATTAGGTTTTATCTTGAGTCAATCTCTTGAAGTATAAAAGAGACAAGCAGGCAGAGAGGAGAGGAGCCTCCTACCACCAAGGAAGAAGAACCGGGAGGAGAGTGCATCCTTTGACCCAGGGTACCTGCACTGAGAAACTCCTAGACCCAGGGGAAGATTGATAAGAAGGACTTTCCCCCAGAGCCTAAAGAGAGAGAAAGCTTTCCCCTGGAGCTGGTGCCCTGAATTTGGACTTCTAGCCTCCTAAACTGTGAGAGAATACATTTCTCTTTGTTAAAGCCATCTACTTATAGTATTTCTGTTATAGCAGCACTAGATATCTAAGACAATTAATAATGTCCTTTTTTCAGCTCAGTCATAAAGGAAGGATTATAATTGTGTATAGTGTGCTTCTTTAAATAAACTCAAAATAACCCATTGCTATCAAGTGGATTCTGACTCATAGCGACCCTATAGGACAGAGTAGAACTGTCCCATAGGATTTCCAGGGAGTGCCTTGTGCATTCAAACTGCCGACCTTTTGGTTAGCACCCGAACTCTTAACCACTACACCACCAGGGTTTCCAAACTCAAAATAATCCATGTATTTTTATGCAAAAAAACAAAAAAGTATAGATCAGTCTCTGCCTCAAAAACCCAAGACTCTAATCACAGAGGCAAAAGAAGTTTCACAAAAAGAAAATGGTATACCAAGGAGTAAGTGCTAGAGCATTTTAGAAATAAACACTCAGAGTTTAAAGAAGGGAAAATGAGCTTCCTCAGGGGCAGCTTGGAAAGGCTTCATGGAGAGGATGGCCTGTTTGTGGGCATTAAAAGATGGGTAGGAATTCAGTAAGCAGGGATTGATGTGGAAGGGCATTCCAGAGAAGACAGCGAGTGTGAGCAGGGAAAGGACACACAGACACACAGAGCTCCTGTGAATAGGAAAGGCAGCTATGGTCTAAGGAGGCTTCTTTGACATACCAGATAGGAAGAACCTAGAAATTGTGAAGCAGTGAAGCAGTTTTAGAAATCCATGCAAGGCAGTAGCATGAACAAGACGGGTAGCAGGGAGAGCGCAGGAAGCAAAGGCAAGGAAAGAACCCACAGCACTCGGGAGTGATTGAGTCAAACAGGAAGTAGGCCAGTCTGCCTGGAGTTGGGACTTGAGCCAGAGGCCTTGAGGGGTGGCAGGTAGGAGTTTGACCTTGGGCTTGTAGGTAGGCTTAGAGGTTGTGGATCTGGAGAGGCATGGGGAGGAGGCCAGATTGCACAGAGCTGGCAGTGAGGAAATGGAGCATGAGGGAGCAAGATAGCCTATTGAAGAAATTTAACAAATTTTGTTGAAAGGGAAGAGGAAAGTTGGACAGTGACTAGAGGGAACTGATTAAATACCTTTGGTTTGGTTTGGTTTTTTCCCTAAAAAGAAGACTTATGCAAATTTGAAAGCAGAAATGAATCCAATGGGGAGAAAGGATAAGTCCCCAGAGGAGGCCAGAATGGAAGGGCCTGTGAGTCCTGAGAATGGTAGAGGAGTGATGGTGTGGAAACCACTCTATAATTAGCTCTGTCCACTCTAGGCAGGGGGTCATCATTTACCAAGTTCAAGATAGGGCATGCCCAGAATTTGCAAGCAGAGATTTGGAATGGCTTAAGAGTTAAAAAAAAAAAAAATTTTTTTTCAAGGTGCCTTGTTTGTCAGCAGCTGGGAGTTTTCTGTTGCTTTGTAGACGATGATGTCATATTTGCTAGTGTGCAGATGGAAAAGGCAAGTTCTGAGGGCACCAGGCCACAGCTTGGCACAGTGGCAAAGTACTCACAGCTTGTTCTCCACAAGGTCCCAGGCAGCCTTTCTCCTTAGAAGACGCCTCTCTGGATCCCCTGCATTAGGGCTTCCTGGGTGGAATGAGGCCAAGACCTGCCTTAAACTTGCTCCCTGTGGCCTTTGCCACATCCCTGTCCTCTCACAAGTCATCACAGTGGGACTGCGGGTGCCGAGAGCCACTTTAAACAAGCAGCAAGGAGACACAGCTTGTTGGCTCTACCAGTCTTTTAATTACCTCTCAATAGTTCTTGGAGGCATCAATGATGCCACCTTAGGTGGGCAATGTTAAATGGTATTAGGTAGGATGTGGGAGAACTAACTCGCTTTTCTTTTGTAGTCCAAACCAGGTTGCTGAAAAGGTGGCTTCCAGGATTGCTGAGGGCTTTAGTGACACAGCTCTCATCATGGTACGTCACTCTGGGCTGCTCTATCTTTCTGCACGTGCAATGACTAGCAAGTATCCTCTTGCTAACGTGGCATTTTATTATATAAGTACTCTTGCTTTCTGTGGATACTTAGATGAATTTCCCTTATTAGACCATTGCCACCTCTTGCAGTCTTCTCCCAATTGCAGCTTTAAAGTTGTGGAACAAGAGGCTGTGGTTTGAGTACCACTGCAGTCACAGCACAGGGGCATCCAAAGAGGGTTATGCGTTTAGGTTCAGCGGTCCTCCTGAGTGAGGTGTCATGCCAGCAGCATCACCACCTGGGAACTTGTTAGAAGTGCAGGTTCTCAGGCCCCCACCCCCACCCCCACCCCGGGCCAACTGACTCAGAACAACTGAGCATGGGCCCAGCAGTTTCCGCTTTAACAAGCCTCCCAGGTGAATCTGATGCTCTCTGAAGTGAGAGAACCAGTGAATGAGAACACCCAGCACAGCCTCTTGGGGAGAAAGGAAGGAAGGAGTTGAGCAGATAGGTGAATTCCATCAAGAGTCTTGTTAAACAATCTCAGTTCCAAGAATTCTAACAGTGAGGGCAGAAGTAATGTTAGGAAAGTGGGGGGAAAAAATTGATATGAAACACATAATATTTATCCTAAGGAGCCCTGGTGGTCCACAGTTAAGCCCTCAGCTGCTAACCAGAAAGTTGGCGGTTTGAACCCACCCAGCAGCTCTGCAGGAGAAAGACCTGGCTATCTGCTCCCATAAAGATTACAGCCTAGGAAACCCTATGAGGCAATTCTACTCTGTCACATATGGGGTTGCTATGAGTCAAAATCGACTTGATAGCACCTAACAGCAACGACAATATTTATTCTGCATAACCAAATTGTCTTTTGGTATGATTCTACATGTCACATCTGCAGTGTCAGCACACCTTAAGGAATGGTTTCTGCTTTGAGCCATTGTTCGCACTGCTGCCTAAGAACTTGTGGAGAAGTGCCTCGCTCTCATATTAGCTATCCGTTCACTTTTATGTCCTTTGTCTTTGCTCAGGTAGACAACACGAAGTTTACAATGGACTGCCTTGTGCCTACGATCCATGTGTACGAACACCACGAGAACAAATGGCGGTGCAGAGACCCACACTAGTGAGTGCTGACCAGCCTTATGGCTCGGGTGTTCCGAGGACAACCCGGGCCACAGTACATGCTGGGGTTCATACCTAGGCACCCTGTTCCCACAGGAAAGCCAGTCCAAACCTCCTTGGATTTCTAAGTTAGTGTGTTCTCCAGAGGAGTTTACAGACCTTTCAGATCATGAATATTCCTCGACTCCCCTGGAAGACCAGGCCCAGAGGGTTTCTGAGCAGTAGAGAGGACATACGTATCACTTCTGTGTCCTATCACCCTTTACCCCAGAGAGCCTTTCCCCAAGCCAAACCCTCTGTCCAGCCGTGTGGTTGGGTTTCTCTTGTATTCATTCCAAAAGCATCAGTCATCTTCCTCTAGCTTTTTTTTCTTAATTGTACTTCAGGTGAAGGCTTACAGAAGAAGTAGTTTCTCATGAAACAGTAGTACACATATTGTTTTATGACATTGGTTAACAACCCCATAACGTGTCAACCCTCTCCCTTCTCGACCTTTTTTTTTGGTGAAAATATACATAGCCAAAGATACAGCATTTCAAAAATTTCTACATGCACAGTTCAGTGACATTGACTACGCTCTTCCAATTGTGCTGCTATTCTCACTTAAGATGAAGGCTTACAGAACAAAATAGTTTCTCATTTAATAGTTACTACATATGTTGCCCTATGACAATGGTTAACAATCTCACAACACATCAACAATATCCTTACTCAACCTTGGGTTCCCTATCACCAGCTTCCTTGTCCCCTTCTGCCTTCTGGCCCTTGTCACTGGACTACTGTACCTCATTAGTCCCATTTGGTTTTACGGGGCTGTCCACTCCCAGGCTGAACGGTGAACCTCGGGGATAACTTCACCACTGAGCTAAAAGGGTGTCTGGGGGCCATACTCTCGGGGTTTCTCCAGTCTCCTTTAGGCCAGTAAATCTGGTCTTTTTTTTGTGAGTTAGAATTATGTTCTACATCCTTCTCCAGCTCTGTCCAGAACCTCCTCTAGCTTTTTCAGAATTTTATTTGAATAGTACCTCTTTCATGCATTGACTGTTTTATATTTTTTGTATACATTTTTGTGTGTTTAAAATGTACATGTTTCCTAATATTCATTATTATCTTCCTTTGTAACATCTTGCATGTGACTGATGTCTTCTGTTTACCTTATTGAGAAGCCACATGTCGGCACTGTTACAAGATTAATTTTTCCATCTTTGGCCTCGTAGTGATTACTGTGAAGACTGGCCTGAAGCCCAGAGAATCTCGGCCTCACTCCTGGATAGCCGGTCCTATGAAACCCTCGTGGACTTTGACAACCACCTGGATGACATTCGGAATGACTGGACAAACCCAGAAATCAATAAAGCTGTTCTCCACCTGTGTTAGGGAGGGAGTCCACTTACTAGTCTCTGGGCATTTCCACTACACTGGAGAAGAAAACATTTTTTTTTAAATGTAAATAGAATATCACTTAGCCTGAGTGGAAAGCTGACAGTGTCGAGAAGTGGCTTGTGCCCTGAAAGAAGGCAGAATGTCTCCTCAGCTGTCTTTTTACTGCAGTCTCTAGAAGAGGCACAGAGGATCCAGTCTGACCTCCCTGTGGATTCCTTCCCAGTTGTATGTTGCTATAATCTTCCAAATCAAAGCTGTTTCTGCTTGTCCAAGATTGTTCCTATTAAACAGTTTTAACTAACCTTTTATAATCTGGAGAGAATACTTTTTAAGGCCTATGAACTATCTCAAAAAAGAAAAAAACCTGCATCTTATACTCAAATGAGTGTGTTTGTGAGTTTTTATGCCGTCTGAGTCAATGCCATACCGTCCTGGGGCATACATGCAACACTGGTACCATTAGACTGGTACCTAATGACAGAGCCTGTGTGCTGGGACTACGATAGTTGGGTAGGCTGCTGTGTCAGGTTCATATAGCTGCAGCAACTACACAGTGGGAATAAAACCACTGTTGCCTGAGAAACCTCCGTAATTAAGGGGAAAACAAACATCGTTTGTAATGGGAACTTGGATCAGAGCACATAATAATGCTTCTCTGTCAACTGGAAAACTCGCAAACATTGCGGAATCAAGAAAAGAAAAAAATGGAATTGTACTGTGATTATATGCACTTTCTGCTTTCTTCAAAAAGCAAGAATTAATCAGGCCTCCCAATTGACAACATGATCATCCACATGGTCCAAATCTATGTCTTCAAAACGCTTGTTTCTTTTGTATTCAAAGCAACAAAATTTAGACTCCCCAAGTTGTACGGAGTAATGTCTGTAATTTTTATACCTAGAACATTCGGTCAAGTTCTCTAACCCAGCAAGTAGGGGTAAAAAATCAGACATTGCATACAATAGATGTTCTTTATTCGGTCCACCAAATTCTCTCTTCCCATTTCTTCTTAGCCTTGACTTTTTAGGCTGGCGTTTCATGTGAGCATAAAGAAACCAGAACCTTGTGGACACAAAGAAGGGAGCCCTGTATCGGCACTGGTGATCTTTCACTCTTCTTGTCCCCATATGCAAAGATCTTCACAACTGGAGCATAGGAGGGTGGGTGATCTGGTTCCAAATGGGTCTGTGTGTGTCAGAAAAGGAGAAGAACAGCACAGCCCTCACCATGCAAGGCTCTTCCTGGCACTAACAGGAACTTGTGCATCCTGCAGCTCAGGGCCCAGGGGAGCTGGAAGAGCTGTTTGGGATCAAGTTAAGTGGTGACGAAGGCTAGCTTCTGGGGCAAATTAAAGATAAGGCCACCTTAAAACCCTGTGAGGTGGTTTTCCCACAGTTTCACCTCTACAACTCTGGTTCTTTGATTCTCCCCCTGCCTTTCCTGGAATATGTGCTGTGTCCATTTTGAGTGTAGGCCTAAGCTTAAACCAGATACCTCTTCCCTGGCTTTCCTTTCTATGGCTGAGTCAGGCCTACATTTTCAAAAGAAAGTATACTAAATCCTCTGAGGGGAAGCGTGCATGTGTGAAAAATGAAAAACAGATTTCCAAAGCATAGATAGCTCCTATGTCCTTTGTAAAAGTAGCGGAGCCTCTGCTGAGCCCCAGCCCCTCGTGCTGGGCTTCCTTCCTTGGGGTGTTTGTGAGCCTCTCTGTGGCTCCTGAGATTGGATGTGGTATTCTCCACCCAGAATAAGTGTAATAGTGCAGTTACATAGCCATCTGAAATTTATTTATACTCTGCCCTTTTATAGAAAAGATTTAAAGGAGCCACATAAAGTACATTTGTACATTGAAAAATCTTTTTCCATCAAAATGTTCTTAATTCTTTTGTGTGTATATGTGTCTAGGGAATTGTTTCTTACAGCCAGCCATATGTTTAAAATCATTTTGGCAGATATTTTTATCTCTTCCATAGTATCTTATCCATTAAAGGTGAGTAGGACAAATTATTAATTTATATAAAAATGTAATCCTCCATTTCTAATCACAGCTGCCCTCAAAAATTGAGGATATTAAATATAGGAAAGTAGGCAGTAACCTCATAAATAACAAAAAACAATGTACTTCTTGCTAATTCAATAAAATTTGATTTAGAATAGAACACAATTTAGGAATCTTGGGTAATTTAAATTTTCAAGTCAGTTTTCCATCAGTCTGGTATTTTTAAGCCTCCTTATAGGGTCACTATGAGTTGGAATTGACTCAATGGCAACAGGTTTGGTTTTTGTTTTTTTTAGTGTAAAAAGTCCTCGAGTAGTTAGATTTGATTTAGTTTAAGAGCTTATTTTTCTGATTGATGTACTTGGAAACCCTGTTGTTTCTGCATATAGTATTTCTCAGCTTGTCTGACCTACCTTTTTGTTCTGCCTTCAAAAGAAAAATGCTGGCTTCCGGAATGGTCCCTTTTTGACATGTATATCTATCTCAGTAGCTACTTTATGACATCATGGTAAGTGGAAGCAAGAAAAATAGCTGTAGGCATTAATCCCTGTACCCTGCAGGCATTTTTAGCAAAGAGGGCTGAATTTAAAAATAGACTTCCGCTTTGCTAATTGACATTTCTTGAGGCTTTCTATCAACTCTCAATGCCTGTCAGCTTTGAATTTTTTTTTTTTTCCCAGTAAAAAGCATGGCAGGAAATGTTAGTCTGTGCTCCTGCCAGCTCTCAGGTGTATGGTGTGACACTGACTTAATTCCTATACATTTTGGAATCTGGGGAAGAACTTCAATATTTCTGTCCTCATAACATGAACTTGTTGCTCCTCAAAATGCTTAAAATAACCTTGAATGGGATGCTGAATCGTATCACTTTTGCTCTTTCTTAGAAATGAGTTGCTATTCTTCTATGAGCTTTTTTTTCCCTTAAGGATTAACTCCTCAGGGTGAACATTTCCTTGCAAGACTCAAAAATGATACAGTTGGAAATGTGATGTGAAGATTTTTCTTTATAAAATGAATGAGACCTAGTCCAGCTTTAGAACAGTTGTGTTCCCCTTGCTCTTTCACTTTTAAAGTGGTATGCTAGCAAAAGGGCTAGCAAAAGATTCACCTAGATTTTACTAGAGAAAATCTTTAGCTCAAACCTGTGTTACCTTGTAAAATGGAATAGCATTCTAAAAAAAAAAAAAAAAGTTGCTGTTGAACCAATTCCAACTCATGGCAACCCCATGTGTGTCAGAATAGAACTGTGGAGGTGGGGCCAAGATGGCGGAGTAGTCATCGACTTCTGGTGGTCCCTCTTACAACAAAGTCACGAAAAAACAAGTGAATTGATTATATATGACAATCTGGGAGCCCTGAATATCAAAGGCAAAGTTGAGGAATCAGACCTTGTGGCACGGGAAGGGAGAGACGGTTCGGAAGCAGCAAGGAGTTGCCAGACCTGACCCGGCAGTAGCCGGAGCCTTTCAGGTCAGGCCAGATCAGCTCATGGTGTGCGGTGAGTCAAGTGGCAGTGCTCTGGAGGCGTTTTCTACATAGGGAGAGACCCAGTGGCAGAGAGTCTACTTGCCATCCAGAACCAGTGAGAAGCAGCCCTGGATCGGTGAAAGATAAGTACTTGCATATGGCCTACCACACAGATCAAAAATACTTTCCCATTTACCTCCCTGCTCCCTGCTCTGCACTGGGTGTGGGACAGCTTCAGTGATTGCCGAGTCCCCAGGGCCAGAAGTAGAATCTGTCACATGCCCTGAGCCATTCTCCCAGCCTTGGAGAGGGAGCAAATAAACATACTGGGGAAAAAATAATCTGCCGGCTCCCCTAAGCCAGGAACTTAGGGTAGGCACAGCTTCTTTGCCTAGGCATGGGCATAAGGGGTCCAAGGACTTTGAGTGCCTTTCCCACTGCGTAGACTTGTGTGGGCCCATTTCAACAGCATAGGCCTTCATTAGCACAGTACAACCGGGTATATACCTGAAATCTAACTTCAACTGTTTCAGCTGTGAAGTGACAGGTTCATGACGTTTGACACTGCTCTGCCCATTAAGCAGGGTCTTCACCTACCCACATCAGGGACCTGAGGACTGGTGGCTCCACCCACACCACCTAGCCACCTGCAACAGGGGCCCAAGAATAAGAGGTGCCTACCAGTCCTTACAGCCAACAGCATCAGGTGCTCATAGTTCGGCTGCAAAACCCACCCACCTACGCACTCTAGGGAAGAGGGATACACCTTCCTTCTGGACATGAGGGGGCAGCCATCGGCCCCCTGCCTTGCTTGGAGTGTGTCCCCCTGCTGCAGCCAGATGCCTATGCCTACACCAATCACCCATTCCAGTCTAGGACTGTAGGTGAGAGCCTGCACCACACACTTGGTGGCCAACTACCTGGACACCTGACCTGACTCCATACAGGACGAGTGGATGGACTCCTGGGGTCACATACTTAGTGGCAGGTCTGGCCACATGGTCAGGACGTTGGAGCTTCAGGGGTGCCAGTGATTGGGCTAGCTCACAAGAGCAGCCTATTTGGGCACATCCAAACAAGAAGCCAGGACACAGTAAGCAAACATAAGATAAATATAATAACTTATTGGTGGCTCAGAGACAACAGTCAATATCAAATCACATGAAGAGGCAGACTGTGATGGCTTCAGTAAGCTCCCAAAATAATCAAGAAATTTTCCAGAGGAAGAGAACTTCTTGGAATTACCAGAGGCAGAATACAAAAGATGAATATACAGAACTCTTCAAGAGATCAGGAAGGAAACTATGCAAAACACAGACCAAGCAATAGAGGAATTTAAGAAGATTAGAGAAGAGCATAATGACAAATTTAACAGGCTGCAAGAATCCATAGAGAGACAGCAATCAGAAATCCAGAAGATTACCAATAAAATTTCAGAATTAGACAACTCAATAGTAAGTCATAAGAGCAGACTTTAAGCAGTGGAAGTTAGAATTAGTGAGACTGAAGATAAAGCACTTGACACCAACTTATCTGAGGAAAAATCAGATAAAACAATTTAAAAAAATGAATAAACCCTAAGAATTATGTGGGACTCTTATCAAGAGGAATAACCTGTGAGTGACTGGAGTACCAGAACAGGGAGGGATAACAGAAGATATACAGAGAATTGTTGAAGATTTGTTGGCAGAAAACTTCCCTGGTATCGTGAAAGATACCTATCCAAGATGCTCATCGAACCGCATGTAAGGTAGATCCCAAAAGAAAGTCACCAAGACATATTACAATCAAACTTGCCAAAGCCAAAGTTAAAGAGAGAATTTTAAGAGCAGCTAGGGATAAACGAAAAGTCATCTACAGAGGAGAGTCACTAAGAATAAGCTCAGACTACTCAGCAGAAACCGTGCAGGTAGGAAGGCAATGGGATAACATATATAAAGCCTTGAAGGAAAAAAATTTCCAGCCAAGAATTATATATCCAGCGAAACGTCAGAGTCTCGGGGCTCCTGCCCTTGCTTTCTCTTAGTCGTTACAAACACCGTCTGTCTGGGAGATGCCCCGTGGCCAGCGTGATGAGTGCCAACGAGGACCAGGAGATGGAACTAGAAGCATTACGTTCTATTTACCAAGATGAAAGTTTCCAAGAATTAAGTCCAGTTTCCTTTCAATACGTTAGGTGAAAATGGTGATCCCAAAGCCTTCTTAATAGAGATTTCCTGAACAGAAACATAACCTCAGACACCTCCAATTATATCTATGAATGCTTTTTTTAACAATACCGTATCATCAGCTGTAAAGCAGAGTATATTAGCCAAGTTACAGGAAGCAGTTGAAGTTAATCTTGGAACTGCTGTGACCTATACATTATTTAAATATGCCAAGGACAATAAGGAACAGTTCATGGAGAATCACCATCTGATTAATTCTACAACATCCATAAGCAATATCAGCTCAGCTGAAACTCCTAATACAGCCCCATGAAGTAAGACAAAAGACAAAAAAGAACAACATTCAAAAGCCCAGAAACATAAGCTGGCAGATAAAACAGTTAAGCAAAACTGGATCTAAAGATGATGAATAACGCTTGGAATTTGAGACAAGGAGGGAGCATCCTTTAAAAAGTAAATGGGGTTCAAACTCTTTCATTACTTTTTTCTGGTATTGAGGTGGTTTTTTATAAAACAATTTTTTTGGCTGTTTCTTACATTAAAAATGTTGTAAGCTAAAAGTTCATGAAGAGATATGCTTGTATTATCTTCACAAACTTGCCTTAATCAAAGGTGAAAATGTTACCGTTTAGTATACTTTGCAAAGGCTGTCCAGCACTGCAAATGGACAAATACAGGGAATAGTAAATAATCAGTGTTAATTTATATGATCTTATTATAGTGGATGGTGATAAAGGAGTCTGAAGCCCTTTTCAAACCCTCATCCCAGTGGAGCAGAATAACTGAGTGAACTATTATTTGGCAGCATGATCCATATTGATAGGCTTCTTATCTTAAATACAGTCTTGATTTCTTCTTTCTCTTAATTACTGAAGCATAAATTGCTACAAAGAAATTTAAATACCAGTATTTGGACTTTATACATATATACTCTTTGTAGTTCCTTTTTATTTTTCGAGGGTAAACTGCTTCTTTTTAATAAATGAATATCTGTTTATGCTTTTCTCTTGGTTTCGGTCAAGATATACAATCATGAGAGCTTTCAATGGTATGTGGAATAGGAGAATATATTTAAAAAAAAAAAAAAAACCTGCCAAATACATTAGAAAGCATTTTAAATAGAAGTGCTGACTCTTATTTGAAACATTTCTCTTTGCTGTGTATACCAGGATGGAGTAAAAGATGCCTTAATATTTAATTTTTTTATTGTTGGAAACAATTTTTTTTTTTTTTTTAATTCTTGTTGTGCTTTGGGTGAGGGTTTGCGAGCAGGTGGTTTCTCATTGAACAGTGCATGTATTGTTTTGTGGCGTTGGTTGGCGGCCCCGCGGCATGTCCGCACTCTCCCTTCTCGACTTTTTTCTTTTTCTTTTGGTGGGGGTGTGCATGGCCAAGAATGCACCATTGCAGGGGTTTCTGCATGCGCGGTTTGGTGGGGTCGATTGCATTCTTCCAGTTGTGCTGCTGTTCTCGCTTTGGATGGGGGTTTGCAGAGCAGGGTGGTTTCTCATTGGACAGGTGGTGTACATGTTGCCCTGTGGCGATGGTTGGCAGCCCCATTGCATGCTGACGCTGTCCTTACTCCGCCTTGGGTTCCCTATCACTGGCTTTCCTGTCCCCTTCTGCCTTCTGGTCCTTGTCCCTGGACTGCTGTGCCTCACTGGTCCCGTTTTGTTCTGTGGGGCTGTCAGGTCCCTGGCTGGGTGGTGGACCTCAGGGGTGGCTTCACTGCTGAGCTGGGGGGTTGTCTGGGGGCCGTGCTCTCGGGGTTTCTCCAGTCTCTTTCAGACCAGTAAATCTGGTCTTTTTTGTGTGTGTTAGAATTTTGTTCTGCGTCTTTCTCTGGCTCTGTCCGGGGCCCTCTGTTGTGGTCCCAGTCAGGGCAGTCATTGGTGCTTGCTGGGCACCCTGGCTGTGCTGGACTCGGTCTGGTGGAGGCCTTGGTAGCTGTGGTTCATTAGTGGAAATGATGATTTTAATAAATTCCTATTTTTTGGCTATTGTGTGTTTTTAGTTGTTTGATAATTGAGGTCTTCTAAATGGTTTAACATAAAACACATTCAAGTTTTATTTCTTTTCAGAGTGTCTTTTCAAGTATACAAACATATTTCTCAACCTGAGCATCTTTGTCATAATAGACACAAAGTCTTTCAAATGCTGAACTGCAGTACATACTTGATTTTTAAAAATAATTAATAGAGGAAACTATTGATGTAGTTTTAATGTATCAGGAAAAGTCATTGATGTTTATGTGCAATGTATAGAGTGATTCTGTATATACCTCTCAGCTTTAAAAACACTTAGAATTAATGCTGTGGTATCAGGAAGGGTAAAAATGTTAGTTCCTCAATTTATACCTGTGAAGCCTGGATCTGACTTTTTAAAGAATAATTTGATTTCTAAGGAAGTTACCTTAGCATAAGAGATTTTTGAGTTGTATGCATGGTTTTTACTGGATGAATAACATTAGCTTCAGTTAAATCTTTGTAATTACGAAGTATAGTAACAATGAAGGCATTTAATCTCATTTGCAAAAGCTGAATCACATTTTATTTCTTGAATTAATACGATAGAGAGAAACATTAAAATCCAGGACCACTGGAATATGCCAACTTTTGTTTTGGAGTTGTGTGTTTGTAATGTTTTTGTTATTGTCGTGTGGATTTGTTTGCTATTTTGTTTTCTAAAGAAACCAAAACTGCTAGATCTGCTAGTGAAGATTCTGGAATTGTTCGGACTTAGTGCGGTTCATCGATTACAAAGAATGCTAGTTAAATGCCAATGAACTAGTTTTACTCTTTTTATATGAAGTATAGAAATTTTTAGCAGTGTGGTGGGCAGTGGTGCCTCTCGTTACCTTATGTAAAACACTTGAACATTTTCATCAATATTGCCATCAACTGTGTAACACTCCCCATGTATTTTCTCAAAGTCTGTTTATTCAAAATTGTGTGGAATGACAAAATTAATAAGTAATAAATTCAGAATTGCACACACACACACACACAAAAACTATCTCAGTGAAGAAAAAAAATCAACTGTCATCAGGGAGAAGCAAACTGAAAACATACAGAGACTGTAATGGAAAGAAAACATGAAGAAGTAGAATCTTCTATGTGTGCTGTCCAAGTGCCCTACATATCCCAGGACAATCTCAAATATTGTGATAGTGACCACGGTCTCAGGGAACATCTAGCTCAATTGGCATAGCACAGTTTATAAAGACAATGTTCTACATTCTACCTTGGTGAGCAGCGTCTGGGGTCTTAAAAGCCTATGAGCGGCCATCTAAAATACTCCACTGGTCTCACCCCTTCGGGAGCAAGGGAGAATGAAGAGAACAGGATACAAGGAAAAGATTAGTCCAAAGACTAATGGACCACAGCTACCAAGGCCTCCACAAGACTGAGTCCAGTACAACTAGATGGTGCCCAGCTACCACCACTGACTGCTCTGACCGGGATCAAAACAGAGGGTTCTGGACAGAGCTGGAGAAGGATGTACTGGCCTGAAAGAGACTGGAGAAACCCCGAGAGTATGACCCCCAGACACCTTTTTAGCTCAGTGGTGAAGTCACTTCTGAGGTTCACCGTTCAGCTGGGGATTGGACAGCCCCATATAACAAAACGGGACTAATGAGGCACAGCAATCCAGGAACAAGGACTAGAAGGCAGAAGAGGACAGGAAAGCTGGTGATAGGGAACCCAAGGTTGAGTAAGGACAGTGTTAACATGTAGTGGGGTTCTTGACCATTGTCATAGGGCAACATGTATATTAACTGTTTAATGAGAAACTATTTTGTTCTGTAAACCTTCCTCTAAAGTGAGAATAGCAGCACAACCGGACGAAAGTAATTGATGTCACTGAATTGTGCATGCAGAAATTTTTGAAACGGTATAACTTGGGCTATGTATATTTTCACCAAAAAAAAAAGGTCGAGAAGGGAGAGGGTTGACATGTCGTGGGGTTGTTAACCAATGTCATAAAACAATATGTGTACTGGCTGTTTAATGCAAAACTATATGTTCTGTAAACGTTCACCTAAAGTACAATTAAAAAATATATATACTGTGACAGTGTCAGAAGGCATTCAAGGGAAGGGTAGTCTCCACTAGCTCCTTCTGTACCAGGGTAGGGTTTTCTTGAGACTAGTGGCCTTAATACTTGGCCTGGGCAGGTAGGGAACAAGATCTCAGCCGTAGGTTTCTCTCCCAGCTCCGTCCTAGACTACTTAGAGCTTTTCCCTCGGCAGGGCTTTTTAGGACAACTCTGTATTGATCCCATTGCTGAATGTTGTCACCTGCTGCTGTGCCTGCCACCTGGCCTCCCACCTTGTCCTGCCCTGGAGTTTCGAGTTAGACCTCCAGTAGTCAGTGTTCTGCTAATCATTGATAATGCCTGGAATTTACTTAGTGCCTGCCTTCTGAGGAGCTCAAAGCCATTTGGAGGTCCTGCTGGTAAAATGCGTGCCCCAGAGGTCAGCTAAGCTCTCTGCTAAATTACTTCTGCACTAAGAGGCAGTTCTCAGAAGGGTGCCTTGGCAGCGTGGGACCTGGGGTGCTGCTTTGCATGCAGGTGCTGGACTGGCTTGGAGCCCTCCAAAGGAAGGCCCTGTTCACCCTGGTATCACGGAGGATCTCTGGGTGGGATGGTGTTCTCTGTGATTATGCAGGTGTAGTTACCAAGGTGGGCTGATGTACCCGCAGACACAGCCCCATGCGATGCTGCCACTCTCATCTAGGCAAAGGGAAGCAGAGGCAGGGGACCTGGGCGAGGGGGAAGGCTGGAAGCAAAGAGTACATTTTGATTGGGAGACCAGTGGAGCAAAGCAGGTGGGGGAGGAGTGCAGGACCCCAAAAAGATAACTTACTTGAGCATCTATCTGCCCACTTCAGGAACGGGTCCCTTGACCCCCTGCCCAAACAGGTCTCCCAAGCAGCCCACCATCCAAATGAGCTCCACGCAGGCACAGCCTCTGCATTGCCCCTAGCAAAGGTACGGAAAGTAGGGCATGGAGAAACATAGAAGAATGTCTCTAACGGCCCTGTCTCTTCTCTAGACATCCAGGAAGGTTGGCTGTGATTGGTCTGAGCTGGGCTGGTAGTTCCTAGCATCCAACCCTGGCTGGCTCACTACCACTGTCCTGCCTTTATGCAGCATGTTTGGGCCCTGGGTTTGGGGAACTAGAAAGCAGAAAGAAGGCCCTGCCGATAAGTTAAACCAAAAAACCAAACCGGTTGCCATGGAGTCGATTCCAACTCATAGCAACCCTATAGGACAGAGTAGAACTGCCCCATAGGGTTTCCAAGGAGCAGCTGGTAGATTCGAACTGCTGACCTTTTTGATCAGCAGCTGTAGCTCACTGTAGCTCTTAACCACTCTAATAATTAAGTATTCAATATTAATAATTAACTAGTAGTTAAATGCCCTGGTGGTGCAGTGGTTAAGAGTTCAGGCTGCTAACCAAAACGTTGGCAGTTAGAATCCACCAGCTGCTCTTTGGAAACCGTGTGGGGCAGTTCTACTCAGTCCAGTAGGGCCACTATGAGTCGGAATCTACTCGACAGCAACGG
This sequence comes from Dugong dugon, assembly GCA_030035585.1. Lineage (NCBI taxonomy): Eukaryota > Metazoa > Chordata > Mammalia > Sirenia > Dugongidae > Dugong > Dugong dugon. The sequence goes on from CM057478.1 coordinate 33,815,841, forward strand.
GTTTGGTGTTTTTTTGTTTGTTTGTTTTTAGTTTAGTTAAATGCCAAAGGAGCCCTGGTGGCACAGTGGTTAAGCACTCGACTGACAACCCAAAGGTCAGCGGTTTGAACCCACTGGTCTCTCCAAAGGAGAAAGATGTGGCAGTCTGCTTCCATAAAAATTACAGCTTTGTAAACCCTGTGGGGCAGTTCTACTCTGTTATATAGGTTGCTGTGAATCGGAGTCGACTCGACAGCAAGGGGTTTTTTTAGGTTGGGTTAGTTAAATGCCAGCATGTGTGGCAGGCAGGACAAACTTGAGGCTGTAGGCAAGAGCCATCCTTGTGGTTGGAGAGGTTTCCCGAAAAAGCTGGGTGGCCCAGGGAGCACTCCTACCTGAGCAGGCAACGAGTAGGGGTGGGAAGGTCAGGCAGGGGCAGAAAGATAGGTTGAGACTGAACTGGAAGCATGTCCCTCCTCAGGTTGTGACCTCTTCTTCTCACAGCTGGCTTCCTGTGCTGCACTCTCCTCTCTCCTGGAGACCAAAGGTGTGAACAGGAGCTGGCAGCAGGTGCAAGAACTCCAAGGCAGGCGAGCCTGGCGCTGGTGGTGTTAAAGCTGATACATCTCATTATCTCTATTGCACCTCTGATGTCCAGAACAGGCAGGGTCCCTGACCTATGGGTGTGGTCCGCACCGGCTCCACCGGAGGAGGGACATTCAGGAGGGAAGTGGTCCAGTGAATTAAGCAAGATGAAGTCTTCTTTTTTGAACGTAGATTTCCCTCTTCTCTGTGCCAAAGCCCTAGAGACTTCTCTGGTAAGAGAAACGTGGGATTTGAGAACACACACACCCACTCATCCACCCACCCAGCCCATTTGGGCTTACCTACTTCCCCAGCTTGCCCAGTGTTTTGAAACTGCTGGTGACGGTTCCAGCTTGCTGAATCACCTGGGGGGCAGTAGTCAAAATAGCCCCTGGAGAAGCCAGCACAACTTGAACAAGGCAAGGTCATGGAAACTCCATAGACACATCCAAACTCCCTGAGGGACCAAATTGCTGGGTGAAGGGTTGTGGGCACCATGGTCTCGGGGAACATCTAGCTCAATTGGCATAACACGGTTTATAAAGAAAATGTTCTACATTTTACCTTGGTGAGTAGCGTCTGGGGTATTAAAAGCCTGTGAGCAGCCATCTAAGATACTCCACTGGTCTCACCCTTTTGGGAGCAAGGGAGAATGAAGAAAAGAAGATAAGGGAAAGATTAGTCCAAAGGACTAATGGATCACAACTACCATGGCCTCCACGAGACTGAGTCCAGTACAACTAAATGGTGCCTGACTACCACCACCAACTGCTCTGACCGGGATCACAACAGAGGGTCTTGGACAGAGCTGGAGAAAAATGTAGAACAAAATTCTAACTCACACACACAAAAAGAAAACAGACTTACTGGCCTGACAGAGACTGGAGAAACCCCAAGAGTATGGCCCCCAGACACCCTTTTAGTTCAGTAATGAAGACACTCCTGAGGTTCACCCTTCAGCCAAAGATTAGACAGCCCCATAAAACAAAACAAGACTAATGGGGGCACAACAGCCCAGGGACAAGGACTAGAAGCCAGGAGGGGACAGGAAAGTTGGTAATAGGAAACCCAAGGTCAAGAAGGGACAGTGTTGACATGTCGTGGGGTTGTTAACCATAGCCATAAAACAATATGTGTACTAACTGTTTAATGAGAAACTATTCTGTAAACCTTCATCTAAAGTACAATAAAAAAAATTTTACATTAAAAAAAAAAAGCCCCTGGGAAAGGGAGGTTGGGGAGTTATTGTTTAAGGGGTACAGAGTTTCTGTTCAGGGTGATGAAAAGGTTTTAGAAATAGTGGCAATGGTTGTACAACATGATGAATGTAATTAATATCATTGGATTGCACACTTAAAAGTGATTAAAATGACTGCCCCCAGAAAAGACTCCTCAGCCCCACTCCAGTCCCTCGGAAACAAGCGCCCAAGGGAGGAGTCCCGGGAATATGCATGTTCACCAAGCTCCTGGGTCGTTCTGACAGAACTCCACAGAAGCATGGCTTTCTGTCTCAGTTTTATTGCACTGGAGGCAGGAGATTGAGGGTCACCGGCTAGGCCTGGAGCAGACATTAAACCTTGTTTACTGTCCTAGCTCCACGGGGAGCTGTCAGCTGGAGCAAGTCCTCCCCAGCGCTCCAGACTCTGAGCAGTTTGCTGAGTCACCAGGCAGACAACCAGGGTCCTTTGCACCACAGCTCATCTCCACACCTCTCAGAGGGTCTACACCAGCCACAGCACCTCCCCTCGGACTTCCCATTTCCCCGCGGGGCCAGGAGAACCATATGCTTATCCTGGCACACTTACCTTTCACTAGCCAGACTCTTCTCTTCCCAGGCAACCAGCACCTCCCTGATCAACTAAAGAAGACCAGACCTTTCCCTGGGACCAGCCCCACCCCACTAGACAGGCCTGGCCACCCACCAACACAGGCTTTGACAAGATATGGACACCCCCAAAACTTCAGAGTCTCCATCCTTCAGGTATGCCTATAGCCTGAAAAGGTACACAACTGCCATTAAGCAAGCTGGGCCTGGATTGACCAGATGTACAGCTTGATGCTCCCGGTTAGCCCCAACCTGTTAGCACAGAGCTCCTGGGAAAGAGATTTAGACTTTTTCCTGCTGAAAGCTGGGCAACCTTGGACATAAGGGCTGGAGAGATTGAGCTTTGGAGAGTCACACAGGTGTTTTCAGACTTTCCCTGATCCAGGTGACAGCCCCACCCACATCTCCACCCTTCCCATCATAAGCAGGAGGGTCGAGAGGAGTGAGTTGAGCTGGGCTAGAGATATGAATTTCCTGAACACTGATGCTTCCAGTGACAACAGAATTTTAAAAGTTAGGACAAGTTCATTTAAGTGACACCATTGCTCTTCCGTATTGCTTCCTACTGCTTCTTTGGGTTCTTCCCCTCATGTACCACAGGAGCGCCAGGTTCAATTCTATCTCCAGTTTCTTTTTTTTAACAGCTTTGTTATTTCATGTTTAAAATTCTGGTATAACAAAATGGTTTGGAAGTCTGAACTATCTGGGGTAGAATAAATGGGCAGAGGCCAAGCTTGGCCATTAACGGTACTTAATCACATCCAAGAACTACACAACCCAACCACACCTTGTTCTCTGAAACATTCTGAAATTGAAGAACCCCTTTGGAGAATCTGGAACACTTACACAGTGTTGGTGGGAATGTAAAATGGTACAGCCACTTTGGAAATCGATTTGGTGCCTCCTTAAAAAGCTAGAAATAGAAGTACCATACGATCCAGCTATCCTGCTCCTTGGAATATAACCTAGAGGAATAAGAGCCATCACACCAATAGATATATGTGCACCCATGTTCATTGTAGCACTATTCACGATAGCAAAAAGATGGAAACAACCTAGGTAACCATCAACGGAAGAATGGATAAACAAATTATGGTATATCCACACAATGGAATACTACACAACGATAAAGAACAACAATGAATCCGTGAAACATAACATAGAGGAATCTGGAAGGCATTATGCTGAGTGAATTTAGGCAGTCACAAAAGGACAGATATTGCATAAGACCACTATTATAAGAACTCAAGAAAAGGTTTAAACACTGAAGACAACATTGTTTGATGGTTATGAGGGTAGCGAGGGAGGGTGAGGCTTACTCACTAACTAGATAGTAGGCAAGAATTATTTTACATGAAGGGAAGGACAACACACACTACAGGGGAAGTCAGCACAACTGGACTGAACCAAAAGCTAAGAAGTTTCCTGAATACAACCAAACACTTCAAGGGACAGAGTAGCAGGGCCAGGGTTCTGGGGACCATGGTTTCAGGGGACATCTATGTCAACTGGCATAACAAAGTTTATGCAGACAATGTTCTGCATCCCCCTTTGGTGAGTGGCGTCTGGGGTCTTAAAAGCTAGCAAGCAGCCATCTAAGATGCATCAATTGGTCCCAACCGATCTGGAATAAAGGAGAATGAAGAACACCAAAAACACAAGGAAAGTATTAGCCCAAGAGACAGAAAGAGTCACATAAACCAGAGACTCTATTGTCCTGAGACCAGAAGAACTAGATGGTGCCTGGCAACTACCAATGACTGCCCTAACAGGGAACAAAACAAAGAATCCCTGACGGAGCAGGAGAAAAGTGGGGTGCAGAACTCAAATTCTAGTAAAAAGACCAGACTTAATGGTTTGACAGAGACTGGAAGGACCTTGGAAGACATGGCCCCCAGACTCTCTGTTAGCCCAAAACTAAAACCATTCCCAAGGCTAACTCTTCAGACAAAGATTAGACTGGACTATGGGACGTAAAATGATACTCGTGAAGAATGTGCTTCTTAGCTCAAGTAGATACATGAGACTAAATGGACAGCTCCTGTCCGGAGGCGAGATTAGAAGGCAAGAGGGTCAGGAGCTGGTTGAATGGACATGGGAAATCCACGGTGGAAAGGAAGAGTGTGCTGTCACAGTACAGGGAGAGCAACTGGGGTCACATAACAATGTGTGTATAAATATTTGTATGAGAAACTAACTTGAATTGTAAACTTTCACTTAAAGCACACACACACAAAAAGAAAGAAATTAAGAACCCCAGCCTCCAAAAATGCAAGCCCCTCAAAGAACTCTGTTCTTGGGGAACGTCGAGTTCATTCGGACTCATAGTGACCCCATGTCAGAGTAGAACTGCCCCATAGGGTTTGTTAGGCTGAAATCTTTTATGGGAGCAGATCACCAAGTCTTCTCCTGTGGATCAGCTGGTGGGTTCAATCCACCAACCTTTTGGTTAGCAACTGAGCGCTTAACCATTGTGCCACCAGGGGTCCTTAGCAAGGACATCCCCCCTACACCAAAAAAAAAAAAAGTTGCTGTTGAGTCGATTCCGACTCATAGCGACCCTAAAGGACAGTAGAACTGCCCCATAGTTTCCAAGGCTGTAAATCTTTATGGAAGCAGACTGCCCCATCTTTCTCCCATGGAATGGCTAGTGAGTGAGTTCTAACCGATGACCTTTTGGTTAGCGGCTGAGCGCTTAACCATTGAGCCACCAGGGCTCCTTAACAGCATTAATGTCAGCTTTATTACATTGGACCCTCTCCATCCAGAAGGAACTCTAACAAACCAAAAATCCAAACTCGTTGCTGTCAAGTCGATTTCGACCCATAGCAACCCTATAGGACAGAGTAGAGCTGCCGCATAGGGTTTCCAAGGCTGTAAATCTTTACGGAAGCAGACTCCCACATCTTTCTCCTGCAGAAGGGCACCACTAACCTTTTGTTTAGCAGCCAAGCTCTTAACCACTGCACCACCAAGTCTCCTTAAAGGAACTCTAAACCAAAAAAAACCAAACCCTTTGCCATGGAGTCAATTCCGACTCATAGAAATTCTATAGGACAGAGTAGAACTGCCTCATAGTGTTTCCAAGGAGTGGCTGGTAGATTCAAACTGCTGACCTTTTGGTTAGCAGCCAAGCTCTTAACCACTGTGCCACCAGGGTTCCAAAGGAACTCTAGGAAGCAAAAATCACTTGAGTTGCCCCTCACCAGTGCACAAAAGTGCTTTCTCATGGGCCAGGACTTGTGCTGAACTCACTGGTGGGGAAAGGCAGGGTCCTTCAAACAGCCACCCTCTTTAGAGGGGCAGGATCTGCTCCGACTAGAATCTTATTTGCTGCATTGTGAAAAAAGTCAAAGCCTCTTGTTTTTCCAACTAAGGTGATGATGGATTGTGTTTCTTGGGATGGGAATGGGAGGCTGGGCTATGGGCCAGCCCAGAACACACTGGAACACCTCAACCTTGACTCAGCTTCCCCTGCCTCCCAGGGTCCAAATACAATCCCTACTGCTTGTACCAGTATTAATTCCAGGAACATTCTTTGTTCCTGAGCAGAGCTGGAGTTTAGCTTTTTTTTTTTAATTGAAAAAAATTGTGGTAAAATATACACAATAAAAAATTTACCATGTTAACCATTTTTGAGTGTACAATTCAGTGGCATTAAGTACATTCACAGTGTTGTGTAACCATCACCACAATCCATTTCCAGATCTTTTTTATCATCTCAAGCAGAACCTCTGTTCCCGTTAAACAAATAACTCCCCATTAACCCTTCCCATAGCCCTTGGTAACCATATTTAACTTTCTGTCTCTATGGATTTGCCTGTTCTAAAGATCTCATATAAGTTGAATCATACAATATGTGGCCTTTTGTGCCTGGTATATTTCACTTAGCATGATGTCTTCAAGGTTAATCCATGTCCTAGCGTGAATTGGAACTTTATTCTTTTTTATGGCCAAATTATACTCCATTATATGGATCTACCACATTGTGTTTATCCATTTATCTGTTGATGGACACTTGTGTTCACCTTTTGGCAGTAGTGAATAGTGCTGCAGTGGACATTACTGTACAAGTTTTTGTGTGGACATGTTTTCATTCCTAGATATATACTAGGAATGGAATTGGGAACCCCACCATTAAATGTTCAGGGGTGGGTGGGGAGTAAAGGAGGTAAAAGAAGCAACCAGAGTGGAAAAGGACATATAGAGAACAAAAGACCAAACCCTACCAGGCTGGAGCCCAGGAAGCTTAGCAGTGTGACTGCTCATGGGACTCAGAGAGAGAGAAGGCAGAAGGGAGGAGAGGAAATGTCTGGCTGTTTTACCAGTTGTATGTGAGGCAGAGTCTCGCCATCCTTGCCTCTAAGGAGCATTCTGGCTGTTCTTCTTCCAAGACAGATTTGTTCATTCTTCTGGCAGTCCATAATATTATTCAATATTCTTCGCCAACACCATAATTCGAAGGCATCGATTCTTCTTCAGTCTTTCTTTTTCTCTCTCCAGCTTTTGCATGCATATGAGGCAATTGAAAATACCATGGCTTGGGCCAGGCACAAGTTAGTTCCTAAAGTGACTGCACCCTCCCCCAAACTCAGTGAATGCCCTAGGCTTGAGAGAGCTCAGTCCAATTGATTGTGTGCACAAACCCATCTCCTGAAACTCCCACCCCGACCCTTCATCACGTCCCCTACACACACAGGATTCCTAGGCTCCGCCCTCCCCAGGAGAACCTCCCCAGGGTTTGAAGACCCCTGCCCCAGCAGATCATCCTCTGTTACTCTTGTCCCCCTGGCTGTGGTTTTGATCCCCTCACCACGCGGGCTTCCACCCCTCCAGGGCTTGAGTTGGCCCATCTCTTATACCTGGAGGCTGGAAGCTGTGGGTCGGAAGCAAGGGATTAATGGCACAGAGTAAGCTTCTGAAAGCCATGGGGCAATTGGAGGCCTGAGCTTAGGATAATTTCCCTTCTCTACAGTGATCAGGCATTTAGTCCAAGCAGAGAAGAGAGAGAGCCAGGCCAGGAGGCACAGAGCACCACAGCCTGGATGCCCACCCCAGAGGGGCGAGCGGCTGTCCCCAGCCTGAGCAGCACCCTTGAGATGCCCACTAACAACAGCTACTGATCTCGCCTTCCAGAGGTAGGAGAGGATGCAGGTGGGAGCCTGCAGGGGCTTCGGGACAGGGCTGGGGAAAGCATGCTGCCCCCCGCCCCAACCCTGTGCCTCACTGTTCAACAGCTCATCAACGGTGAGGACCCACCTGTGTGCCCAGCAGAAGCCTGAGGACTTCCAGGTGTTTCCTCTCTGTGTATCTTTTTATATGTATCTTTGTTTTTTCACCTCTGAAGTTATGTATACTTCTGAGTTTTTAATTTTTTTTTAAAGTAAACATTACTGAAGTATATAATTGAGAAAGAAGTAGCAGTTCGCCTTCCCACCACCGCCAAGCTTAGGTTTAATGGGAATCTGTCAGGCTTAAATTAAATGAGGTATTGAAATGAAATGGCATGTGGGAAAGAAAGTTCATTTTCTTCTCACTGTTGGCTGGCGGTGCCTCAGAGGGAAGGGAAGATAATGTTCACTTGGTACACAATTCATTTGCTGGTGGAGTAGAGCTTGCTGCGAGGAGGGAGTCTTCAGCATCCTGGGACTTCTTCCTTAGGAGCTGCAGGGGATGCTGTAACCACCCTCCACCCCTCAGCTCAGGAAGCCAGCAGCTTCTGGTGGGGGCAGCTTGCTCTCCAGGATCCCAGGGCAGCGTGAAGGCAGCATCTAGTGCTCAGGATTTCCCCATTTAGAAGGACACTCATCCTGTCAAGTAGTTTTATAGCTGGGAGACATAAGGACTGGGCTGTTGGTTTTGGAGTCCTCAGCAACATTTAATAAGATGATTGAACAGCGTGCTCAGAGACACCCTGTAGTCGGCGATTGGCAGCTTGGGTCTTTCAGACAGTGTAGGGCTTAGAATTTAACCTTACCCAAAGATTTTGCTCTTTGTCTTGGGTTCCTGAGAGATGAACTCTAAAACCTTAGAATTTCCCTAGTGATTGAAGTGTCTTTGATGTGTCCTCCAGACCACACCTGAGGGTTTATGCTGATGAGATTACTCTCTGGTCGGGGCAGATCAGGCCAAAAAGACCACCTGTGCTATCAAGTGACCTAGGGGGGAGGGGACATGAGTCAATCACTCATGCCTATGTAATGAGGCCCCAATAAAGGATCTGGACACAGAAGCCCCATGGCCTTCCTGGTTGATGAAAGACATCAGCGTAAGCAGGAGGGTAGCATATCCCTTTTTGGGACATGGTAGCTCCATGCTGGGAACCCTCCCAGACCTCACCTAATGTGTCTCTTCGTTTGTATCCTTTTTGCTGTAACAAAACTGTAATCCTGAGGGTGGGGCCAAGATGACGGAGTAGTCAGATGCTTCCAGTGGACCCTCTTACAACAAAGACAGGAAAAAACAAATGAATCAATTATGCATGACAATCTAGGAGCCCTGAACATCTAAGGCAAAGTTGAGAAACCAGACTGAGTGGCAGGGGGAGGAAGAGACGGTTCGGAAGCAGCGAGGAGTGGCCAGACCTGAACCAGCGAGAGCCTGAGCCCTTCAGACCTGAGTAGCACATGGGTGAGCGGCGAGGCAGGCAAGCAGCAGTGCTCAGGAGGTGCGTTTTCCGCACCAGGAGAGACCCAGCACCAGAGAGTCTACTCGGCCACCCAGAACCAGTGAGAAGCAGCCCTGGATTGGCAAAAGATAAGTACGTACATACGGCCTACCACGCGGATCAAAAACACCCCTTAGGGAAAAACCTCTCTCCCATTTACCTCCCCACTCCCTGCTCTGCACTGGGTCTTGGACTGGCTTCAGCAATTGCCAAGTCCCATGGGCTGGAAGTAGGATCCATCACACGTCCTGAGCCATCTCCCTGCCTTGGAGAGTGAAAAAATTAACAAACAGGGGAAAAAATAAACTGCCGGCTCCCCTAACCCAGGAACCCAGGGTAGGCACAACTAGTTTGCCTAGGCACAGGCATAAGGGATCCATGGACTTTGAGTGCCCTTCCCCCCGCCTAGACTTGTGTGGGCCCATTTCAACAGCGTAGGCCCTCATTACCGCAGTACAGCAGGGTATATACCTGAAGTCTAACTTCAACTCTTTCAGCTGTGAAGTGGCAGGCTCGTGACATTTGACACTGCTCTGCCCATTAAGCAGGGTCTTCACCTACCCACATCAGGAGCCTGAGGACTGGTGGCTCCACCCACACCACCTAGCCACCTGCAACAGGGGCCCAAGAATAAGAGATGCCCCCCAGTCCTTAGAGCCAACAGCATTAGGTGCTCATAGTCCGGCTGCAAAACCCACCCACCTACGTGCTCTAGGGAACAGGGACACGCCTTCCTCCTGGGCACTCTGGTGCGGCCATCAACCCCTGCCTTGCTCAGAGTGTGTTCCCCTGCTGCAGCCAGATGCCTGTGCCTACACCAATCACATATGCCTGTCTAGGACTGTAGGTGAGAGCCTACACCACACACTTGGTGGCCATCTACCTAGACTCCTGAGCTGAATCCATACGGGACGATGGGCAGACTCCTGAGCTCACATACCTAGTAACAGATCTAACCACCTGGTGACAGGACATTAGAGCTTCAAAGGTGCCAATAATCAAACTAGCTCATACAAGCAGCCTATTTGGGCGTATCTAAACAAAACAAGAAGCTAGGACACAGTAAGCAAACATAAAATAAATATAATAACTTACTGATGGCTCAGAGATGACAGTCAATATCAAGTCACATAAAGAGGCAATCCACGATGGCTTCAGCAAGCTCCCAAAATAAAGAATCTATACATTTTCCAGAGGAGGATAATTTCTTGGAATTACCAGACGCAGAATACAAAAGATTAATATACAGAACTCTTCAAGAAATTAGGAAGGAAATTAAGCAAAATGCAGAACACACAATAGAGGAAATTAAAAAGATTAGAGAAGAGCATAATGACAAATTTAACAAGCTGCAAGAATCCATAGAGAGACAACAATCAGAAATCCAGAAGATTAACAATAAAATTTCAGAGTCAGACAACTCAATAGAAAGTCATAGGAGGAGAATTAAGGCAATGGAAATCAGAATTAGTGAGATTGAAGATAAAGCACTTGACACCAACTTATTTTAGGAAAAATCAGATAAAAGGATTTAAAAAAATGAAGAAACCCTAAGAATTATGTGTGACACTATCAAGAGGAATAACCTACGAGTGATTGGAGTACCAGAGCAGGGGGGATAACAGAAAATACAGAGAGAATTGTTGAAGATTTGTTGGCAGAAAACTTCCTTGATGTCGTGAAAAGTGACACGATATCTATCCAAGATGTTCATCGAACCCCACATAAGGTAGATCCCAAAAGAAAGTCACCAAGACATATTATAATCAAACTTGCCAAAACCAAAGATAAACAGAGAATTTTAAGGGCGGCTAGGGATAAACAAAAAGTCATCTACAAAGGAGAGTCAACAAAAATAAGCTCTGACTACTCAGCAGAAACCATGCAAGCAAGAAGGCAATGGGATGACATATATAAAGCCTTGAAGGAAAAAAACTACCAGCCAAGAACTATATATCCAGCAAAACTGTCTCTGAAATATGATGGTGAAATTAGGGTATTTCCAGATAAACAGAAGTTTAGGGAATTTGCAAACACCAAACCAAAATTACAAGAAATACTAAAGGGAGTCCTCTGGTTAGAAAATCAGATAACAACCAAAGACTAGAACACAGGACAGAGCAAACAGATATCAACCCAGATAGGGAAGTCACAAAAGTAAATCAAAGCTAAAACACTGAAAAGAGCGAAACAGATGTCAATATCTAAAAGATGACAACATTAAAAAAAGAGGGACTTCAAAAATGTAGACATAGATTTTGCATATGGAGAGGAAGTCAAGGCGATATAAAGAAATAAAAGACTGCTATTAACTTGGAAAAATAGGGGCAAATATTTAGGTAACCACAAAGGAAAGAAACTAACAATCCTACAAGTCAGAATAAAAAAACTAGAAAAATATAAAGACTCAGCAAACACAAAATCAACAACAATGAAAACGATGAAAAGAAAACACATAAAGAAAACTGACTCAGCACAGAAAATTAAGTGAAACAAAGAAACTGTGAACAACACAAAAAAAGACATCAAAATGACAGCACTAAACTCATACTTATCAATAATTACACTGAATGTTAATGAACTAAATGCACCAATAGAGAGACAGAGAGTGGCAGATTGGATAAAAAAAGAACAAGATCTGTCTGTATGCTGCTTACAAGAGACACATCTTAGACTTAAAGACACAAACAAAGTAAAACTCAAAGGATGGAAAAAATATATATCAAGTGAACAACACTCAAAAAAGAGCAGGAGTGGCAATATTAATCTCTGACAAAATAGACTTTAAAATAAAATCCACCACAAAGGATAGGGAAGGACACTACATAATGATTAAAGGGTCAATACACCAGGAGGACAGAACTATAATAAATATTTATGCATCCAATGACAGGGCTCCAAAATACATAAAACAAACTCTAACAGCACTGAAAAGACAGATAGACAGCTCCACAATAGTAGTAGGAGACTTCAACACACCACTTTCGGTGAAGGACAGAACATCCAGAAAGAAGCTCAACAAAGACACGGAAGAGCTAAATGCTACACAACCAACTTGATCTCAACAAGTATGCTTTCTTTTCCAAAACACATGGAACATTCTCCAGAATAGACCACATATTAGGCCATAAAGCAAGTCGTAACAAAATCCAAAGCATCGAAATATTACATAGCATCTTTTCTGACCGTAAAGCTGTAAAAGTAGAAATCGACAACAGAAAAAAGAAGGAAAAAAAATCAAACACATGGAAACTGAACAACACCTTGCTCAAAAACTACTGGGTTATAGAGGAAATTAAGGATGGAATAAAGAGATTCATAGAATCAAACGAGAATGAAAACACATCCTACCAGAACTTTTGGAACACAGCAAAAGCAGTGCTCAGAGGTCAGTGTATAGTAATAAATGCACACATCCAAAAAGAAGAAAGGGCCATAATCAAAGCATTAACCCTACAACTGGAACAAGTAGAAAGACAGCAGCAAAAGAAACCCTCAGGTGCCAGAAGAAAGGAAATAATAAGACTTAGAGCAGAATTAAATCAAATAGAGAATAGAAAAACAATTGAAAAAGTTAACAAGACCAAAAGCTGGTTCTTTGAAAAGACCAACAAAACTGATAAACCGTTGGCCAAACTGACAAAGAAAAACAGGAGAGGAAGCAGATAACCTGTATAAGAAATGAGATGGGTGATATCACAACAGACCCAACTTAAATTAAAAGAATCATAACAAAATACTATGAAAAACTGTACTCTAACAAATTTGAAAACCTGGAGGAAATGGACAAATATCTAGAAACTCACTACCTACCTAAACTAACACAAACAGAGGTAGAACAACTAAATAAACCCATAAAAAAGAAGAGATTGAAAAGGTAATTTAAAAACTCCCAACAAAAAAAAAGCCCTGGCCGGGATGGCTTCACTGGAAAATTCTACCAAACTTTCAGAGAAGACTTAACACCACTACTACTAAGGTATTTCAGAGGATAGAAATGGATGGAAGACTCCCAAACTCATTCTATGAAGCTGGCATAACCCTGATGCCAAAACCAGGTAAAGACACCACAAAAGAAGAACTTTACAGACCAGTATTCCTCATGAACATTGACGCAAAAATCCTCAACAAAATTCTAGCCAATAGAATTCAGCAAAATATCAAAAAAAAAAATAATTCACCATGATCAAGTGGGATTTATACCAGTTATGCGTTAGAAAAGGTATAGATTAGAAAAGCAATCAATATAATTCATCACATAAATAAAACAAAAGACAAGAACCACATGATCTTATCAATCAATGCAGAAAAGGCATTTGACAAAGTCCAACACCCATTCATGATAAAAACCCTCAACAAAATAGGAATAGAAGGAAAATTCCTTAATATAATTAAGGGCGTTTATATAAAACCAACAGCCAACATCATCCTAAATGGAGAGACTTTGAAAGAATTCCCCTTGAGAATGGGAACCAGACAAGGATGCCCTTTATCACCACTCTTATTCAACATTGTTCTGGAGGTCCTAGCCAGAGCAATTAGGCTTGAAAAAGAAATAAAGGCATCCACATTGGTAGGAAAGAAATCAAAGTATTTCCATTTGCAGATGATATGGTCTTATACACAGAAAACCCCAAAGAATCCACAAGAAAACTACTCGAACTAATAGAAGATTTCAGCAAAGTTTCAGGATACAAGATAAACATACAAAAATCAGTTGGATTCCTTTACACCAACAAAGAGAACCTCAAAGAGGAAATCACCAAATCAACACCATTTATAATAGTCCCCAAGAAGATAAAATACTTAGGAATAAATCTAACCAGAGACTTAAAACACCTATACAATGGAAACTACAAGACACTCCTGCAAGAAACCAAAAGAGACCTGCATAAGTGGAAAAACATACCTTGCTCATGGATAGGAAGACTCAACATTGTGAAAATGTCATTTCTACCCAAAGTGATCTACAGCTACAATGCAATCCCGATCCAGATTCCAACAGCATTTTTTAATGAGATGGAGAAACAAATCACCAACTTCATATGGAAAGGGAAGAGGCCCCGAATAAGTAAAGCATTACTGAAGAAGAAGAACAAAGTGGGAGGCCTCACAGTACCTGATTTTAGAACCTATTATACTGCCACAATAGTCAAAACAGCCTGGTACTGGTACAACAACAGATACATAGACCAATGGAACAGAATTGAGAATCCAGACATAAATTCATCCACCTATGAGCAGCTGATATTTGAGAAAGGCCCAAAGTCCATTAACTGGGGGAAAAGACAGTCTTTCTAACAAATGGTGCCAGCATAACTGGATATCCCTCTGCAAAAAACTGAAACTAGACCCACACCTCACACCACGCGCAAAAACTAACTCAAAATGGATGAAAGACTTACATATAAAATCGAAAACGTAAAGATCATGGAAGAAAAAATAGGGACAATGCTAGGAGCCCTAATACATGGCATAAACACAACATGAACCATCAGTAACAATGCACAAGCACTAGAAGCGAGACTAGATAACTGGGAGCTTCTAAAAATCAAATACTTATGCTCATCAAAAGACTTCACCATAAGAGTAAAAAGACAACCTACAGACGGGGAAAAAAATTTTGGCTATAACAAATCCGATGAGCATCTAATCTCTAAAATCTACAAGACACCGCAAAACCTCAACAACAAAAAGACAAATAACCCAATTAAAAAATGGGCAAAGGATATGAACAGGCACTTCACCAAAGAAGATATTCAGGTGGCTAACAGACACATGAAGAAATGCATGTGATCTTTAGCCATTAGAGAAATGTAGATCAAAACTACAATGAGGTATCATCTCACCCCAACAAGACTAGCATTAATCCAAAAAACACAAAATAATAAATGCTGGAGAGGTTGTAGAGAGACTAGGACACTTATACACTGTTGTTGGGAATGTAAAACGGTACAACCACTTTGGAAATCGATTTGGGGCTTCCTTAAAAAGCTAGAAATAGAAGTACCATATGATCCAGCTATTCTGCTCCTTGGAATAGATCCTAGAGAAATCAGAGCTGTCACACGAGTAGATATATGCTCACCCATGTTCATTGCAGCACTGTTCACAATAGCAAAAAGATGGAAAAAACCTAGGTGCCCATTAACAGACGAATGGATAAACAAATTATGGTATATCCACATAATGGAATACTACGCAACGATAAAGAACAATGATGAAGACATGAAACATAACATGGAGGAAACTGGAGGTCATTATGATGAGTGAATTTAGTCAGTCACAGGACAAATAATGTATAAGACCACTATTATAAGAACTCAAGAAAAGGTTTAAACACAGAAGACAACATTCTTTGATGGTTACGAGGGTGGGGAGGAAGGGAGAGGATTATTCACTAACTAGATAGTGGACAAGTTTTATCTTAGGTGAAGGGAAGGACAGCACACAATACGGGGGAAGTCAGCACAACTGGACTGAACCAAAGCTAAGAATTTTCCTGAATACAATCAAACACTTTGAGGGAAAGAGTAGCGGGGGTAGGGATCTGGGGACCTTGCTTTCAGGGGACATCTAGGTCAACTGGCATAACAAAGCTTATTAAGAAAATGTTCTGCATCCTACTTTGGTGAGTGGCATCTGGGGTCTTGAAAGCTTGCAAGCGGCCATCTAAGATGCATCAATTGGTCCCAACCTACCTGGAGTAAAGGAGAATGAAGTATACCAAAGACACAAGGGAAGTATTAGCCCAAGAGACAGAAAGAGCCACATAAACCAGAGACTTCATCAGCCTGAGACCAGAAGAACTAGATGGTGTTCAGCTACCACCAATGACTGCCCTGATAGGGAACAAAACAGAGAGTCCCTGACAGAGCAGGAGAAAGGGGGGGTGCAGAAGACCAGACATAATGGTCTGACTGAGACTGGAGGAACCCCGGAAAGCATAGCCCCCAGATTCTCTATCAGCCCAGAACTAAAACAGTTTCCAAGGCAACTCTTCAGATTGCAATTGGACTGGACTGTGGGACATAAAGTGATACTAGTGAGGAGCGTGCCTCTTAGCTCAAGTAGATACAAGAGACTCATCAGGCAGCTTCTGTCCGGTGGTGAGATGGGAAGGCAGAGAGGGTTAGGAGCTGGTTGAATGGACATGGGGAATCGGGGTGGAAAGGAGGAGTGTGCTGTCACAGTATGGGCAGAGCAATTAGGGTCACATAACAATGTATGTATACATTTTGTATGGGAGACCATCTTGAAATGTAAACTTCATCTAAATTACAACAATAATAAAAAAGAACTGTAATCCTAAGTACAGGGCTTTCCTGAGTTTTGTGAGTCATTCCAGCACATTATCAAAGCCAAGCAGGTAGTGGGAGACAGCAGGTCAGAAATGGGGGCCCTGGAGACTCCTGAGCTTGGGGCTGGTGTCTGAGGTCTTGGCCTGACTTGGCCATCTAGAGGAGCGTGCCCTTTAACTTGAGATCTGACCTCACTCTGGCCGTTAGGGTCCGAGGAAGAAGTGCTGCCTGTGCAGATGGTGTCAGAACAGAGAATTGGGAAGTGGGGGTTTTGATTTATGTTGATTTTTATCCTCATAGACGGGCTCTGTCCATGTTGGGGAGAGTGCCAACACTACAGCAGAGTGGGCACTACCTGCCTCTGGAGAAATTATCCCCAGCACTGGGCCCCAGTAGGTAACTTGGCACCTGCAGACTTCAAAAATAATTCTCATTCTCTGGAGTAGGAGAAAGAACTAGAATTAGAGGCAGTATACAGAAGGGGGTGAAAATGCAAACTCTGAACCTGGCTGCCTGGGCACAAATCCTGGCTCCACCACTTATTTAGCTGGGTAACTCTGGGCAACTTACTTAACCATTCTGTGCCTCAGTGTTCTCATCTGTAAAATGGGGATAATGACACCTGTCTTATATGTGTTGTAAAGAACTGGTTCATTTCCTGTCTGGCAAATAGCAGCCCTCAATAAATGTTCAGGATTGTTATTGATCAAGGGCTTCTGTGTTCAGACCCTGGTCATAAAAATGATCATATTTTTGCCCCATACCAACTTAATGACATAGGTTCTATTATCCTGATTTTTCAGAGGTGGAAATTGAAGCACACAGAGGTTAAGTGACTTTCTCAAGGTCATTCTTTGATTTTTTTTAATTCAGAGAATTTTAATTTTTTATTATGATATGAAATACTTCAAACATAGAAAAATACAAAGTACCTTTGCATACACTTATGTACTTAATGAATATTAGCCTTTTTCCATATTTGCTTATTTTTTTTGATTGTTGTGCTTTAAGTGAAAGTTTACAATTCAAGTTAGTCTCTCACACAAAGTTTATACATACATTGTTATGTGACTCTAATTGCTCTCCCCATACTGTGACAGCACATTCCTCCTTTCCATCCCAGATTTCCCGTGTCCATTCAACTGGCTCCTGACCCTCTCTGTCTTCTTAACTCGCCTCCAAACAGGAGCTGCCCATTTAGTCTCATGTATCTACTTGAGCTAAGAAGCACACTCTTCACGAGTATCATTTTACGTCCCATAGTCCAGTCTCATCTTTGTCTGAAGAGTTGGCCTCGGGAACGGTTTTAGTTTTGGGCTAACAGAGAGTCTGGGGGCCATGTCATCCGAGGTCCCTCCAGTCTCTGTCTTTTTATTAGAATTTGAGTGCTGCACCCCACTTTTCTCCTGCTCCATCAGGGATTCTCTGTTTTGTTCCCTGTCAGGGCTGTCATTGGTGGTAGCCGGGCACCATCTAGTTCTTTTGGTCTCAGGCTGATGAAGTCTCTGGTTTATGTGGCCCTTTCTGTCTCTTGGGCTAATACTTTCCTTGTGTCTTTGGTGTTCTTCATTCTCCTTTGTTCCAGATGGGTTGGAACCAATTGATGCATCTTAGATGGCTGCTCGCTAGCTTTTAAGACCCCAGACGCCACTCACCAAAGGGGGATGCAGAACATTGTCTTAATAAACTTTGTTATGCCAGTTGACATAGATGTCCCCTGAAACCATGGTCCCCAGAACCCTGGCCCTGCTACTCTGTCCCTTGAAGTGTTTGGTTGTATTCAGGAAACTTCTTAGCTTTTGGTTTAGTCCAGTTGTGCTGACGTCCCCTGTAGTGTGTATTGTCCTTCCCTTCACATAAAATAATTCTTGCCTACTATCTAGTTAGTGAGTAAGCCTCACCCTCTCTCGCTACCCTCATAACCATCAAACAATGTTGTCTTCAGTGTTTAAACCTTTTCTTGAGTTCTTATAATAGTGGTCTTATACAATATTTATCCTTTTGCGACTGACTAAATTCACTCAGCATAATGCCTTCCAGATTCCTCCCATATTTGCTTAATTTTTTCAGAGACAAAATGTTGCAAATAAACTCCCTGGTCATCTTCTGTAGTCCCACCTCTTCCTCCACCTTTCCAGAGGTTGGAGGGCCTCCCTCTCAGGTACAAGTTTATTAGTAGGTTCATATTTTGCCCTGTCTTGTTAAAAATGTTCATTGCCAATGTCATACTGCATGATTTTGCTTTTATTCTGCTCTATATACTCTTCAGTGTCTACCATGTTGTTATCCTTAGGTCTAGTTCTTTCATTTTAGCCCCTGTATTGTCTCATATGAATAGTTCATATAATATGCTGCAGATTATTTATTCATTCCTCTGATGAACATTTAGAGTGTTTCCAAGGTTTCAACTTTACAAATGATGCTACAGGAAGCATTCCTATGCCCACCTCCTCATGCCCATGTGTATGAGTTTTCCGGGGATATAAATCTCCAAGTAAAAGGGGCCTTGGTCTGGTGGCACAACAGTTAAGTGCTTGGCTGCTAACTGAAAGGTTGGTTGTTTGAACCCAGCCAGTCCCTCCGCGGGAGAAACAACTTGTGATCTGCTTGCCTAAAGATT
This sequence comes from Dugong dugon, assembly GCA_030035585.1. Lineage (NCBI taxonomy): Eukaryota > Metazoa > Chordata > Mammalia > Sirenia > Dugongidae > Dugong > Dugong dugon. Next base: position 33,834,818 of record CM057478.1, read on the forward strand.
ACAGCTTAGAAAACCCTATGGGGCACTTCCACGCTGTCACATGGGGTCACGATAAGTCGGAATCAACATGATGGCACCCAGCAACAGCAACAGACCCCTACGTGGGATTGCTGGTTGAAGAGATAAGCTTCTCTAGATGTTGCCAAGTTACTTGCCAGAGAACTGTAGCCCCACCACCCTGGCTATGACCAGCTCTTTCAGGCTTCCCAGACTGGTGGGTATGGAGTGGAATCACCTCATCATCGTTAATTCATTAAGTGTTTGCCAGTGTCTGTGCCTCACCATGCACTGTGTGCAGCTACCAAGTGACAAAGTGGGGATGGATGCCCCACCTCCCAAGCCCAGGTAGAAGATTCTAGACAGAACCCTTTCTGCTCTTGCATCCCTGTAGCACTTACCAAGCTCTGGTTTACATAACCAGCTGTTTACAGGTCTGCCTTCCAGGCCCCCAGGCAGCCAGGCCCTCCAGGAAGGGGTCTGGTATTACTATTTCTTACATCTCTAGATCTGGGCTGTCCAGTATGGGAGCCACCAGCTCAGTGACTGAGCAGGTGAAACATTGTTGGTCCAAATCGAGACGGACTCCTAAGTGCAAAATACACACTGGCTCTCAAAGACAGTACGAAAAGAGAATGCAAACTATCTTATCAATAATTTTTATATTGATTACAAGTTGAAATGATACTATTTTAGATAAACTGGGATAAGTGAAATATGTTACTAAAATTCATTTCACCTGTTTCTTTTTGCTTTTTTAAAATGTGGCTTCTAAAACCAAGAAACTAAACCTCTTGCTGTCAATTTTGACTCATGTGACTACTGTTGTTAGTTGCTGTCAAGTTGATTCTGACTTATGGTGACCCTCTGTGTGCAGAGTAGAACTGCTCCATAGGGTTTCAAGGCTGTGACCTTTCCGAAGCAGATCTTTCAAGGCGCCTCCGAGTGAGTTTGAACTGCCAACTGCCAAGTAGTTGAGCACTTAACCGTTTGTGCTACCCAGGGAGTCCTTACCAGGGAACCTTAAAATGACATCTGTGGTTCACATTAGATTTATGTTGGGCAGTGCAGCCTAGAGCTTTGCCAGCCTAGCATCCATGGAAAGTTTGATGAGTGCACGCATACTTGAATGAATGAATGAATGAGTGAATGACCAAATGCTTGGGGACAGGAGAACCATGGCTGCATTCGAGTTCCCTCTGGCCCCATCCTTGGCGTTCTGAGAGTCGTAGCAGGCTGGTCCCTTGCATGAGAGCTCCCACGGGGTTTTCTTTCTTCCCTTCTCCTTCCACCCCAGGGGAACTAAGGCAGGGGGCCCAGGAGCCAGGCCACCTGTGGAGGGAGCAGGGCAGCACAGAAAGCCCCACGTTGACAAGAGAAACAGTGCCCATAGAGCAGCTCTGGACCCTTTGGGCTTGGGCCTGCTGCCCATGCACACCCTTGGCCCACTCCCAGCGACCCACCAGTACAAACTACACCCTTACCCTGCTGGTACTGTCACCTGTGTCTTCATCCAAAACCTGTGGGAGGCCAGGACCATGCTGTATAGGGGGAGGTCTCTGCCCGCGTCAGAGGCTCATGGAAGAAGATGTCAAAGCTGCACTCTTTCCGGGCATGGTGCCCAGTAGTGCCCCGCTGGGCAGGGGCCTGCACCCTATGGTGCCTACTCTGATGCCTTGAGAAAGGTTAACTTTGAAGCTGCCAGTCTGGGCCACTGAGCCAGGTAGGGCTTTAAAAATGGCTCTAACTCTTCTAACTGTAGTGTTCCGGTTTATCCCTGAATTGTGGAGCACACATGTGGAAAGCAGGCTGGCTTCACTGTGTCCCTCTCTTTCAAAGATGTGCAGATACCAGGGAGTCTCCTTCCCCATCTGGAACCTTTGGGAAATAAATATATTTCACTTTAGGTTTTAATAACCAAATCTTACCCCGTTCAGCACAGTGCTTGCTCGTATTTTAGTGGTTTTGGATGGAAAATGTTCAACAGTGGCATTTAATCTTTTCTTGATGACAAATGGTGACTGTTAGGCTTGAGGCTAGACTGTTGACCAGCAATGCCCTTGGGTTGCAGGTGCGTGACTGTTCCTGTACTATTGCCCACAGTAGCCACGTGTTTGGGGTCTCCAGTTTGCTTTTCGTATTTCTCCTTCTTCTTCTCTGGAACCAGGCTCCTCATTGGTTCTCCTTCTTGCTGCATCAGGGCAGCTTCCTTCAGCATCATTCCTTGACCTCACTCTCCCCAGAGCCTCCCTACATCAACATCCAAATCTTCCAAAAAGCTGACCTGGAAAAGCCAAGCTTATCCAAGTGCATGTAACATAGGAGTGAAAGGTATGAGCCAAGTCTAGCCTGAGTCCTGGGTGGTCTTTGGACCAGGGTGCTGGGGCCCTCTATACCCCTCTGATGCCTCCTGATTCTCTGCCAACATGTGAAAAGGTGAGCTCCCCAGACCTGCCCTTAAATAAATGACTTTACTATCCTTTTGAGAACGTATTGACATAGGAACGTGAATGCCTATCAAACATTACAAACACCGTACAAATCACAGAGGACCAATCCTTTTTGTTTTCAAGGTGGTTCCAAGATTAGCTATTTCCCTGAATTTAGCAATTAAAAAAAATTAGTTCAACAAAGCAAATTCCCCCTAAAGGAGGAAGGATGCCCAAGACTAGAATATGGAAGTCATCCTTGGCTCCCCCCTCAAATCTAGCTGGTCCCCAGGTCCTATCCCTGCCCACCACCCCCACCGCCACCTTTCAGGAGCTCACCCCCATCTCTCCATACGCACAGCCTCGACCCCAAGCCAGGGCCTCCACATCTCTTGGTTTGGGAGGTCCCACCCCAGAGCCCGGCAAACTTATGAAAAATCCCACCTACATCCACCATTAAATGGTATTTGCTCTGGGAAAAATTTTTTTAATAATTTATTTTCGTTGTTGCAAAATATACACCAATTCAACAGTTTCCACATGTACAATTTAGTGACATTGATTACATTCTTCAAGTTGTGCAACCATTCTCACCCTCCTTTTCTGAGTTGTTCCTCCCCTATTAAAATAAACTCTCTGCCCCCTAAGGTTCCTGTCCAGTCTTTCAAGGTGATGTTGTCAGTTTGATCCCATATAGATAGATCTATTCTGGAAAATTTTAAAAAATAATGTTTATAATTTTGAATGTGGAATTATTTGGTTCTAAGTAACTTATTTAATCTTGGGTCAGCAATCACACATATGCAGGGATTCTTACGAAACTAAACTACAATTTGTTTTCACATGTACTGAAATTTTTGTGAAGACTAAATTTAATGACAAATGAAGTTTTGATACCTTAAGTAAGCTTTTATTAGCCTCTATTCTGCAGTTTTCTCTATGTTTTAGAACCCATAGATTTGTTTTGAATTTGATTTTTGACCCAGTTAGTACATTCTTATGATTCAAATTTCAAAAGGGATGAAGAGTATACAGTAGATACTCTCCCAATACCTCACCCAACCCCTGATTCCATTCCTCACAGGCAACCAACAGCACCAGTTTCTGGTAGAACCTTCCAGAGAAACTTTATGCTCTTTATACTTGTCTTAGTTATCTCGTGCTGCTACAACAGAAATACCACAAATGCATGGCTTTAACAAACAGACATTTATTTTTTCACAGTTTAAACCCATTGCCATCGAGTCGATTCCAACTCATAGCGACCCTATAGGACAGAGTAGAACTGCTCCATAGAGTTTCCAAGGAGTTCCTGGTGGATTCAAACTGCAAAGCCTTTGGTTAGCAGCTGTCATGGGTTGAATTATGTCCCCCAAAAAATGCATATATTGATTTGGCTGGGCCGTGATTCCCAGTAATGTATGGTTGTCCTCCATTTCGTGACTGTAATTTTATGTTAAAGAGCATTAGGGTGGAATTGTAACACCCTTACTAAGGTCAGTCCCTGATCCAATTTAAAGGGAGTTTCCCTGGGATGTGGCCTGCACCACCTTTTATCTCTCGTAAGAGATAAAAGGCAAGGGAAGGAAGCAGAGAGTAGGGAACCTCATGCCACCAAGAAAGCAGTGCTGGGAGCAGAGCACGTCCTTTGGACCCAGGGTCCCTGCGCGGAGAAGCTCCTAGTCTGGGGGAAGACTGATGAGAATGCCGGCAGAGAGTCTTCCCCTGGAGCTGACGTCCTGAATTTGGCCTTTTAGCCTACTTTACTGCGGGGAAATGTATTTCTCTTTGTTAAAGCTGTACACTTGTGGTGGTTCTGTTAGAGCAGCACTAGATGACTAAGACAGCAGCCGTAGCACTTAACCACTACCCTGCCAGGGGTAAAACAAAAAAATCCAAACCTGTTGCTGTCGAGTTGATTTTGACTCATAGCGACCCTATGGGAGGCTAGAAATCTGAATTCAGGGCGCCTGTTGCTCTCGGGGAAGGCTTTCTCTGTCAGCGCTGGGGGAAGGTCCTTGTCTCTCAGCTTCTGTTCTTTGGCTCCTTGGTAATCTTCATGTGGCTGTCATCTATCTTCCCCCATCTCTGTTTGCCTAATCTGCTTCTTTTACATTTTGTAAGAGATTGACTCCAAACACACCCTAAACTAATCTTGCTCATTAACATAACAAAGAAAACCCATTCCAAATGGGATTATAACCACAGGCATGGAGGTTAGGCTTTATAACACATATTTTTGGGGGACACAGTCCAATCCATAACAATACTTTATATAAACTTTATACATAAACGAATGCAGATCTATGCCCTTAAAAACAATTAATAGCAATAGTTTTAGAGCAGTTTAAGGTTTACAGAAAAATTGTACACAAAGTATAGAGAGTTCTCATATCCCCCCTCCCCTCCCACACCCAGTGTCCCGTATAGATAGTTCTTTAAAAGAGCGGGATGCTCAAGTTTGCACCTTGCGTATTTTCATGTGATAGATACTGTATCTTGGAGATCTTTCCATATCAGGATATGAAGAGCTTTGTCGTGTCAGTCTTCTCATGGCTGCAGAACATCTCCCGCCTCCCACAACCCCCACCCCCAACATCCTTATAGGCTCATGGAGAGCTCCCAGACACCAGCCTCCACTTCCTGGTGCATCTCACCCCTCCCAACTGCCCCCCACCCCGTAGTCCATTCCCCCAGCAGCCAGGAGAGTCAGCTTTCCCACCTGTCTCTCTGACCAGGACACTCCCTGCTGAAAATCTCTCATTTTTACAGACTCTAAGTCCTGAATGTGGCCTCAAGTTGGATCCCGCTGCCCTCATTCTCTGGGTCTTCTCAAGCTCTCATTCGCGTTCTTCCAGTCTTCCCTCAGTGATGCCTTCCTTCCCTAACCCCCCCGAACCTTGCCCCATGACCCCCACCACACTTGCCATCATACACATCCAGGGCCTCTGCCCACCACCCTGCAGGCTCCATGAGAGCAGCGGTCTTGCCAGCCTTGTCCCCCAAATCATCAGCACCTGAAGGGTGCTGGGCACTTAGGAGATGCTCCATGAGGAACTGAATGAATGAATGAAGTGCAGCCTGGAAACAAGAGACCTGAATCCTAATCTCAGTGGGCCCATAACTCAATGGGGGGCCTCCAGCAGGTAACTCTCCCCATCAGAGCTTTGCTTTCCCACCGGTATCATCGGGGGGTACTCTTGAAGGCGCCTGCTAGCAGGATACTGAGTGAGACTACTGTTCTCAAGGGGCCAGGCCCCCTGGAGAGAAGGCAGATCGTATTCGTTTCCTGGGGCTCCCACAAGAAATTACCACACACTGGGTGGCTTCGAGCAACAGGTACTTATCCTCTCACAGTTCTGGAGGCCACAAGTCCAAAATCAAGGTGTCAGCAGGGTCGCGCTCCCTTTGGACAATCTGGGGCGGGGGGATCCTTCCTTGTCTCTTCCAGCTTCTGGAGGCTCCAGGTGTTCCTTGGCTTGTGGCCGCATCACTCCAATCTCTGCCTCCATCACCACATGGCCTTCTCTTCTGTCTCATTGTGCCCTTTCCTGTCTCTTATAAGGACACTCTCCTTGGATTTGGGGACCACCATAATCCTATATGAGTTCATCTCGATTTAGCTTAACTACATCTGCAAAGACCATATTTCCAGATAAAGTCCCATCCTGAGGTTCCAGTTGGACATTAATTTTGAGAGGACGTTGTTCAACCCACTAACCTGGCTTCTAACAACATACCCCACGGATTAAAATAGATTCCTTCCATTCCTCTTTTTAAGCCCATTCAGTTTAGAGCCACGCCCCTTCCCCAGCTCTGAGAGTTAGGCCACACTGGTCACCATGTCCACCTCTGGGCCTGAGCCTGGGACTGAGGCTCTTTCCTTCCCGGGGCCAGCAGAGCCTTGCATGGAGACAAGGGCCAGAGTCAGAAGGCACCATTCACTGGCTGTGTGACCTTGTGATCATGTGACCTCTCTAAGACTCAGGTCCCCTCTGGGAAACACAGAGAATGACCATCTCAACCTCGGAGGGTGGTTGTGAGCAGGAGGTGATTTAGACACCGGACTGGGGCATAGTCAGCACTCAGTGCTAGTTATCACTGTTAACAGCAGTACCCCCGTGTCCAGCAGTTTGGGGTAGGTGTTCAAAAAGTGAGTCTCCATTTCTCCCATGAGGAAACCGAGGTCCAGAGTGAGGCCAATCTTACATCCAGCCAGCCAACCAGTGCAGACCATTCTGCCTGCTCCAGGCTTCTCAGCCTGGAGAGGATGCCTTGGCCTTCTCCACCCTTCTGGAACACCCTGCAGGCCACTCTGCTTGCAGTTCCCAGGGGTTCCCCATGCTTCTTTAACATGCCACCATTAAAGGGGACAGTGTGAAGCAGCCCTACCCCATCACTTCCCTGGGGAGGCACCAGATACAGGATCCTCTGCAGCTGCCTAGCCAACGGAGGGGTGTACTTCCCGTGGGAGGGGCTGGGGCACCCGGAGCCTCCAGAGAAAGGCATGGACAGTTGGTCCTGGCGGAGATTGACATTAATCAGTTATGCACATAAGTGCGAGAGGTGTCAGGAGGAGAGGGTACCTGGGGCCAGGTAAACATATTGGGAGACTTGAGTTGGCCCCTAGGGCAGTGACAGCTGGGTTGGGAGCTGAAGGATGTAGGAGGCAGGCAGGGTCCCATGTGGCCCCAGGACCACGGAGCAGGTGCCCTGTCTTCGAGTCCATTACTTAGCAGCCTCTGTCTGGTATTTATGGCTCCCCATGCCCAGCACAGGGCCTGACACACAGTAGGGGCATAACGTTTTGCTCCACTGAATGCCCACATTGGGGCCTGCCTGAGGCCTCCTCCAGGAGGGTACTGCCCCACCCTGATACCTCTGAGCTCTTCCTGGCTTCCTACCACTCCCCAGGGACGTGACCTCAGCAGGGAGCCGCCTGCACAGACCTCCTCCTGACCTGTTCCTTCCCTTCTCTTCTCCCCCTATTCCCACACAGCATTTGGGGGACAGCAGGACACCCTCCTCAGTAGCTGGCAGTGGGGGCTACAGCTTTGATGGGGTGCACCCACCCACCCAGCACAGGCCATCTTCCCTCAGAAGGGTGGGGGCGGTAGAAACAACATCCTGCCCCTGGCCCTGCCCGCTTCTGTGTGGGAAGGGACATGATACATTTCCTGCCTGTCACTCATGACTTGATATGGTCAGGGAGCCAAAAGACTGCAATATGTTTAGGAACAACTCAAAGCAAGGACACACTGCTAGGAGGCTGGCTCCACTTCCTCCAGTTCCTCTCTGAAATCACCCAAGCAATGTCACTTTCCTGCTCTGTGACTCAGTTTCCCCTTCTGAGCCTCCAGAAGTACCCAGAGCACAGGTGTGGAGACCTTGGGTATGTTGTAATGTGGAGATGTGACCAAGCCCGGTGCTATCGAGTCGACCCTATAGCAGGCTTGTGACAGTGATAAGAAAAACACGTGGTGGGGGTTGCTTCGGTTCCTCCAGGTGAGGAGGAAATGGTGCTAAGACAGGCAGGGGCCAGGCCAGCCCCCCACCTGCACCTGGCGCCCTATGAAACCCATTTGGATAAAAGGCCTTTCGCACTCGTGCAGTAGGGTATGAGGAATTACTCAGGTGTCTTGAGTTTCCTAATGCTGCTGTAACAGAAAGACCCCAGTGGGTGGCTTTAGAGAGCAGAAATTTATTTTCTCTCAGTACAGGAGGTTAAGAGTCGGAATTCAGGGTGCAGCCTCTTGGGAAGGCTCTCTCTCTGTGGGCTCTGGAGGAACGTCCTTGTCTCAGCTTCTGTAGCCCTAGCGTCCCTGTTTCTTGGCGATCTTCGTGTTTGTGCTGGTTTCTCTGTGCGTTTAAGCAGCTCTTTATAACTCAGAAGTGATTAGAGTTAGGACACACCCTATACTAATGTGGCCTCATTCGCATAATAAAGAAACTTTTTCCAAACAGGATCACATTCACTGGTATGGGGACACAATTCAATCCATAACATCGGGGCTGGATGGCATCAAAACGCTGAATCCAGCCCAGCTCCGGGGGTCATTCCCAGAAGAGATGTTTGCGAAGGTGTATACCAAAGGCCAGATCCCAACACCGGGAAAGCCGCCCTTTGTTCAGATGCCCATCTGAACCACCCACAGCCCGAGCGACTGGGTGGCGGGCTTGCTATTGCTTCAGAGGGGCGGGGAAGAACGGGGAGATGGTGGAGGCGCCCCCGCTCCCGCCTCTCCTTTTGGCACCCAGTAGCGGGGCGCACTCGGCAGGGCCACCCGGTGTAGGAGAACCCCGCAGTCCCTTTCACCACTGCCGGCTGGGGGCGTACAGCCTCGGAGAGCCTGGCTCCCAGCCCCGGAGATGGGCGCCCGGAGGAGTCAGCTGGGCCGCCTCCCAAACATTCTCCGGCCTCGCGCTGGACCCCTGCCACCGAGCCGTGGAGAGGAAATTGAGGCAAGCAGGGAGAACACGGGAGAGCAGGAGCCAAGGGGGCTGAGTGCGCCCCGGACACGGCCTCCTGGGAGACCTCCGGGCCGCAGAGAACCGGGGGCGGGGCCGTGGCGACTCGGGGGCGGGGACGGGGGGCGGGGCCGCGGGCCGGGGCAGGGGAGGAGGCGTACTAGGCGCAGCGCGCGGTCCGGAGCGGCCCCGCACACAGCCCGGCCGGGCCATGACCCCCACTGCGCTCTTTCACAGGCTCATCGCCGCGGCCGCCCGGGTGGGTCCCCGGATTTCGGGGCGCGGCTCCACAGTGAGCCGTCCAGGAAGCGGTGAGTGCCCCGCGCCGAACGTCCCACGCCGGTAGGCGCTGCCCCACCCCGCCCTAATAGTAGCGCTCCGCTCGTCCGGAGAGCCGCAACCTGGCCGGGCGTGTAGACCCGGGCTGGCGGCGTACACGCCCTGTGAGCTCCGCGGCGGGAGGGACGCGCCCTGGGGAGACAGGGTCCCTGGGGGGCTGTGGGGGCCACCCAACTTCTCGCAGACTCTACTGCGGAGACGCGGGTTTTGGGAAAGTTGAGTTCCGTCTGGCCACGTTGCAGCTTGCACCGGACGGTGGGGGTGTGGCCCCGCGCGTGGACGCCTGTGTCCCCACTACTCCCCAGAGGACACCAAGCTGTGGACCTCTCAGCGCGCGTTCCTTCGGAATGAACCACACCACCATTCCTGAGGGCTGGAAGTGAGCCCGGCTGGGTGGGGGCAGGAGGCCTCGGGAGAAACCATTTCCCTTCTATCAAGTGTTTCAGAATATATTATTTATGAACTGCCTCACTTAGGGGCCCCTTGGCTCCCAGGGCATCAGAGCGCTTTGCAAACCGGCAAGGCGGCCAGTGTGAAGGCACGAGTGCCAGGCGCAGGCGGGACTGAGGAGGTGCAGCGCACGTTAAACCTCCCCCCACCCCACCCCTCCGCAGCTCCGCAGGTGCCCAGGCCTATGAGGTGGGTGGGCTCTCAGGGCGGTTGGAACGTCTGTCCTCTGGCTGTTAGGCCGTGCTGGAATCTAGAGAGAAGTCTGCGACTCAGCAGCCTTTGAATCGTTGACGGGGAGGAAGGCCTGAAGACACTTCTGAGATAGCACAAGGAAATCCCATTTTACAGATGAGGAAATTGAGGCTCAGAGAGGTGCGCAGAGATTCCCAGGACCTGGCGCTTCCTGCCCTGTGGCAGGGGTGCTTCACAGAGGTCTCTTTCCTGAGCTGGGTTACCTCGAGAAAGCACCTTCTTACCTGTCACCCCCTTACCTGTCCAGGCCACACCCACCTTGGATTCTGTGTCCCCACCCCTGGACCCTCTGGACAGGAAGGAGGCCGTGTATTTATGGAAAGACTTAATCCCTCCGCCAGCCCCAAGGAGGCTGAGAGCTCTGGCGCCTAATCTTCTCTCTCTGGAAGCCCTTCCAAGAGGTGGTGGGGCCCAGAGAGAGTACTTCCCGGAGCTGGGGGTAGGGTGGGGGGTGGGGGAGACTTGAAGTGGGAACTTCCCTTGAGTGGACACTGAAAAGAGTGTGATGATATTTAATGTTTACATGCCTTTCTGTTTGAGTCCTCACACCAACTCTGACCAAACAGTTATTATCCCCATTTTCAAGATGAGCAAACAGAGGCTTGTAAACGTAAAGGGACTTACCCAAGGCCATGTGGCTGGTGAGTGGCAAAGGCAGGGCTTGACCCCCGAGCCCTTGCAGTGCATTACTGTTGCCTAAGCCTAAACTGTTGGCAGTGGTGGTTCAGTGGTAGAATTCTCGCCTTCCATGCAGGAGACCCAGGTTCGATTCTGGCCGGTGCACCTTATGCACAGACACCACCGTCAGTGGAGGCTATGATGCTGAACTGGTTTCAGCACAGCTTCTAGACTAAGATGGACTAGGAAAAAAAGGCTGGCAATCGGCTTCCGAAAATCAGCCAGTAAAAACCCTATGGATCACAATGATCCTATCCGCAACCGATCATGGGGATGGTACAGGACCAGGCAGCATTTTATTCTGTTGTACATGGATTTGCCATGAGTTAGGGGTCTCCACGAGCTGGAGGCCAACTCGACGGCAGCTAACAATAACAAGGTGGTAGAAGCTAGACCAACCTTCTAGGACTCCCAAATACAAATCTCTCCCTCAATAAAAAATTATTAAGGTGTAATATATATATGCACACATCAAACGTGGACACTCACATTAAGGAGCAGAATGTTTCCAGCCCCCAGGAACACCCCCCAGCATAAACGTTTTTATTTTTTATTTATTTATTTATTTTTAGTACACATATTGTTTTATGACATTGGCCAACAACCCCACAACATGTCAACCCTCTCCCTTCTCGACCTTCTTCCTCTTTTTTTGTGAAAACATACATAGCCAAAGATACACCACTTCAAAAATTTCCACATGCACAGTTCAGTGACCTCGACCACGCTCTTCCAATTGTGCTGCCACTCTCACTCTAGATGAAGGCTTACAGAACAAAATAGTTTCTCGTTTAACAGTGAGTACACATGTTGCCCTATGACAATGGTTAACAACCTCATAACGCATCAACACTATCCTTACTCAACCTTGGGTTCCCTATCACCAGCTTTCCTGCCCCCTTCTGCCTTCTGGCACTTGTCCCTGGACTGCTGTGCCTGATTAGTCCCATTTGGTTTTATGGGGCTGTCCACTCCCCAGCTGAATGGTGAACCTCGGAAATGAATTCACCACTGAGCTAAAAGGGTGTCTGGGGGCCATACTCTGGGGGTTTCTCCAGTCTCCTTTAGGCCAGTAAATCTGGTCTTTTTTTTGGGAGTTAGAATTTTGTTCTACATCCTTCTCCAGCTCTGTCCAGAACCCTCTGTTGTGATCCTGGTGAGAGTAAACGTTTTTATTGAGGTATAACATTCAGAAAGGTGCATAAATCATAAGCATCAAGCTGGATGAATTGTCACACAGTGGTCCCAGAGGGGCAGTGGGCGGGTGCTTTGCTCAGAGTCACATGGCCAGTGGGTGAGCAGACCATGGCCAGGCCCCAGGTGTCCAAGACCCTGCCCAGCAACAGAGCTCAGGAGGGGGTTTTGGTGGGTGCCCACCCCACCCTCATCCTCTTTCACTTCCTGTCAGGTTGTGGTGTGACTGTCCCGGCAGCTCCCCACCTCCCTGAGAGCTGCTCGCCTGGCTCGCAGTCTTGCAGCTCTGTGGGCGCCACTCCCGATTGCATTCTGTGTACTCGTGTTAACACTTGCAGCATCCATGCACAGCACAGTTCCTTTGGCTAGAATTGCAGGGATCCTAATCCTGTTGCAGAAAGAACGTGCTTTTTCTAAAGATGGAAGAACACCAAGACGTGCCGTGTGCTTGCTGGAAGCCCCGCGTGGCCACCCGGCCAGTACTTTCCTCCCTGTGTCTGCAGAGAGCTGAAGGAGCTTCCCTGACTTCACACAGCTGGGGTGGAACCTGGTTCCGCCTGAGTCCCCCCACCTAGACTAACTGTCACATTCTTCAGCTATGACTCTGCCCTTCCTCCATCCTTAAAGGATGTCTTTGTGAAGGAGGTGAGGCTCGTAGTGAATCATGAGCTCAGTGGCTTACTGTGACTTCATCTGGGAGGTGGTTCTACAGACATCAAGACCGGACTCCACCACTCCCTCACTTTCCCTCACTGGGCCTCATCATCTGGGGAAGGCCAGGTGTTAGAGATCAGACTACCTCTGCCTACAGTTGCCAGATGTGGCAAAGAAAAATTGAGGACGCCAATTAAATTTGAATTACAGGTAAACAATGAATAATTTTTTAGTGTGTCCCATGCAACAGCTGGGTAGCCTGTATTTTATCTGGCAACCCTAACTCTATGGGCACTTCCAGCTCTAGACTAAAATGATTCACTCCAGGAGGGCTTACTTCGCGCTCCCAGACCCCCATGATCCACAGAAGTAGTAACTTTTCACCAGACATTGGAGTCAGAATCCTGAAAGCAAGGTCTGTGTCTCCAACAGGCAGTGCTAAGTCCTGGTTGCTTCTCTGTGTAAAGAGTTTTATTTTACAAAATTTTTAAGTTTATATTGTAAAATATATATATTACACAACGTTTGCCAGTTCAACGCTTTTCATGTTGTGCAACCATCACCACGGGTTTTTGCCAAATTTTTCATCACCATAAACAGAAACTCAGTGCTTCCTAAATAATGACTCCACTTTTTCCCCCTCCCTCCCACCCCCGGAAACCACAAGTAACCTTTGGTCTCTATACATTTGCCTATTCTAGCTATTTCATATAAGCTGGATCATGCAATATTTGTCCTCTTGTGATTGACTTACTTCACTCAACATAACGTGTTAAAGGTTCATCCGTGTCATAGCATGTATCCGGACTTCACTACTCTATAGATGAGTGATATTCCATTGTATGTATGTACCACATTTTGTTTATCCATTCATCTGTAAGAGTTTTATTATTTTTCTTTTCTCTCTGCCTGGAAAACCTGTGGAGGGTGAGCTGGTTAGCAGTCACTGCTGCGGGCTAGTAGTTGGTGGCTCCTATTTTCAAGGCTGTTTTTATATAATTGTCCCTGTCACCCAAGATAGAATCTGAGGCCATTTGGCCTTAGAGAGATTTTTCTGCCTGGGCGCAACAAAGAACCTGTTCTAATTCAAGCTGTTGTGCAAATGATTAACAATCTGATATTTGGAAGGGGACATAAACAGAGCCTGATTAAATATGAAGGGAGGTTTTTACGCTCCTCAGAATGTGTGAAAGGGAAAGAACATTTATACCTAAACCAGCAGTTCTCAGGGGCCTCACAGCTCTCTACGCCAAGCTAATGTTGCCCCTTTCCATTAAATCTTCATTTTTTAATGACAAAAGTATGTAGTATTTTTGTTTATGGTGGTGTGTAGAACAATATAGTTTGAGGCATAATGTGGTGCTGTAGACCCTCGGGAAGCCACTTAACTGGGATGGTGGTAATGTGTACCTCAAAGGGTATTGCTAGGGTACCATGGAATCATTTTCATGATACACTCAACCTAGGACTTCACATATTAGAAGAATTAGGTTCATATCTATTAGCTGTTGACATCACAATGATGGGTAAAAGTAGCACCACGCCCCACAGTTAGGAGTCTGATAGGGTTTCCATTCAGAGGGATGTAGAAGCCAGCTTTAACTCCCACTTTCCAAAGCATTCCAAGCCAACCCAAGGAGTGTACTCTTCCTTGAAAGCATCTGCCATCTCTGCAGGAGGTGCCCTCCAGCCTGGCAGCCCCCCATCACAGAGGGAGTGGACGAACTCTGTCCACACTCTGAGTAAATCCATCCCTGGAGGACATCCTCACCATAGAAGGCTGCAATGTGGACTCGGGGCCACGCGGGGGCACCCCAAGTGGTCTTCTACACATGCTCAATAGTAACACTACAGTATTAATATTATGATGATGATGATTGTATTAGTGCCCTGGAGCTGCCAAAACAAAGTACAACAAACTGTCATTGTTGTTAGGTGCCTTCTAGTTGGTTCCAGCTCATAGCGACTATATACAACAGAACAAAACACTGCCTGGTCCTGTGCCATCCTCACAGTTGTTGCTACGTTTGAGCTTATTGTTGCAACCACTATGTCAGTCCATCTCGTTGAGGGTCGTCTTCTTTTTCGATGACCCTCTACTTTACCAAGCATGATGTCCTTCTCCAGAACTGGTTCCTCCTGACCACAAACCATGTGGCTTTAAGCAACAAAAATTTATTCTCTCACAGTTCTGGAGGCCAGAAATCCAAATCCAGGGTGTCGGCAGGGCTATGCCCTCTCTGGAGGCTATAAACGAGGATCCTTTCTTGTCTCTCCAGGCTTCTGATGGCCCCAGTCGATCCTTGGCTTGAGGCTGCAGCTTAACTCTATTGTCTTCCCTCTATCTCTCTTTTATAAGGACACCACTCAGCTTGGATAAGGACTCACCTACTCTGGTATGACCTCATGTTAATTTAACTGATAACATCTTCCAAGACCCTATTTCCAAACATAGTCACGTTCAGGAGTACAGGGGTTAGGACTTCAACATATCTTTTAGGGGGACACCATAATGATGATGATGATGATGATGACGGCTACTATGTCTAAGGCCCTGTCCAGGCTGGCTGTGTATGCCTGTTTTACAGATGAGGTTACTGTGCCTGGATTGGACATGTCTAATGTCACAAAGCCCCTCTTTCCCCTGGGCCAGGCCAGAGCTTGCCCTGGAGACTGCTGTCTTCCTCATGTCCTTGTGGGGAGGTGGACTCACCATGAGAGTCACAGCAATGTGTGCCATGATAAGAAAACTCAGCTTTTTGTGCTGTCACATTATAGGGATTGCAACTAGTGTCACATAACAATATGTGTATAAATTTTTGTATGGGAAATTAACTTGAGCTGTAAACTTTCACCTAAAGCCCAATAGAAAGTCTCCGTTTGGGAAGTTTAGAAATCTGACGTCAGTTTGCGGGATGTAGCCATGACCCCTTGGTGCTACATTTACCTGACCCTGGAGCAGCTTCTTGTCCCATAGGTCATCTGAATCCAGGCTGGGGCCACTCTTGGTTCCAACCTAGTCCATGCAGGGGGAGCTAAAAATAGGCCCAGAGATGTGGTTAAGCCTGGCTTTTTTTGGCCCACAGTGTTTTGAGATGGGTGTTTAGGCATTTTTAAAGTTGCAAGACAGGTTTTGGGGCAAAACTTACAATTCAGGATAACTCTTCAGGGATGCAGTACTGCCTGGAGCAGCATCTTAAGAACCTTACCTCTGCCAGAGTGGAGGTGAGTGCATCTCCTGCCATTTCATGGAAGGTTCTAGGAAAATGCCAAGGAGTTTCAGGTCTGCCTGCTGGTGGAAAGTGTAAACTCTGGCATCAAAGTGCTAGATTCAAATCTCAGCTCCACTACTTGCCACCTGTATGACCTATGCAAACTAGGAGATGTTAAAGCTGTGTTTCTCAGGATCTTTTTTTTTTGGCCCAGAATGTTTTGAGATGGATATTTTTTAACCTGCAAGGCAGCTTTTAGGGGCAAAACCTATGCGTTCAGGATAATTCTTCTGGGAAGTGGCACTGCACAAGTGTTTCACAAACTGAGTTATTAACTGATAAGTAACCTCTCTGTACCTCAATTTCCTGATCTGTGAAATGGGGATGGGAATGGCCCAACCTCACGGGGTTGTTGTGAAGATGAACTGACTGGATACATGGCATGTGAGGGTTTGGACAGGCCCAGTGCTTACAGAGCTCCAGAGGCAGAACTGTGATTCCTACAGACTCTTCTTGCCAGCCCTGGCCCCTGCTCTCTCCTTGAGGAAGGATACACTCCTGGGTTCCTCATCCTGCACATTAGAATTGCTGGGGAGCTGACTCTAAAAATCCCAGTGCCCAGGCCACATCTAGACCAAATACCCTGGAATCTCTGGGAGTGAGACCTAGGCATCAGTATTTTTAAAAACTGATGAAAAACTTGGAAATGAATAGTGGTAATGGCTGCATGACATGGTGAAGATAATGAATGTCACTGAATTATATTTGTAAAAAATGGCTGAAATGGCAACTCTTTTGTTATATATACTTACCAGAAGGAGCACTGGTGGCGCAGTGGTTAAAGCACTTGGCTGTGAACTGAAAGGTCGGCAGTTCAAACCCACCAGCTGCTCTGAGGGAGAAAGACGTGGCAGTCTGCTTCCGTAAAGATTTACAGCCTTGGAAACCCTATGGGGCAGTTCTACTCTGTCCTACAAGGTCGCTGTGAGTTGGAATGGACTCATCGGAAGTGGGTTTGGTTTTTTTTGTTCGTATAGTTATACAATTAAAAAAAAAAAAAAGCTCCCCATATGATTCCAAGTGCAGCTAGGGGCCAGTACTCAGTGAATCAGCCAGGGGTCTTGTTAAAATGCAGGTTCTGGTCCGTGGGCCTGAGAGGCAGCATTGCTAATAAGCTCCTGGGGGTGCCAGTGGTGCTGCTGGTCTAGGACCAGAAAGGGTGGGCAAGAGCCTCCCTTAGGAGCCCTAGGATGGGCTGTGCTATCCAAGGAAGATTTGGCAGGGCCACTGGGGAGTCCTCAGCGTGGGTCGCCAGTTTGGAGCATCCGGCATCTCTTAGCAGCAGGCCTGCCTTAGGTCCCTGCCTTGCTCAGTCACCAGCTGGGGCAGCTGGAGGGAAATGCAGTCACCTTGCAAGCCTAGGAGCAATGGATCTCCGAGCCGAGTGGGGCTGGTAGTCATCGCACGCTTGTCACACATCTGAGTCCAAGATCAGAGAGGTGCGTCTTTATGACTGCCCCTCCACCCCTCTCTCCCTACCCAGCCTGGCCTGGGCCTAGCTCACAGGTGGCTCTCCAGTTCTCTGTGTTTCAGGGAATGACCTCAGTGGCTCCCCTGTCAGCTCAAAAATGCTAGGACCCTCCAAAGTGTAAACAAGACCCCTCTGGGGTGGGGTTCAAGCATGGGGACAGGGCAGTCCTGGGTCCAAATCCCAACTCTGCTTCTGGTTAGCTGCATGACCTTGGGCGGGTAATGTCACCTCTCTGAGCCTTGATTTCCACATCTGCAACATGGGGACAGTAATAGCACCTCCTAGGATTAAATGTCAAGGGCATGCGTGGTACCCCAGCACTGTCAGCCATTGCTGTTATTTTACTTTGTTTATTCAGCATACAAGGGGTGCCTTGTGTAGCAGGATCATTGTTGGGGACCCTGACTGGGACAACTTTAAGGCCTATGGGTTGAGGACCAGGCATCCTTTATAGCTCAGTCCCCAAGTGTCTGAGGGATCTGCATCTTACAAGAGGGGCAGTGGTGGAAGGGAAGAGGCGCCAAGCCTGGTGGGCTATGGCCCACTCCAAGGGTCCTCGCAGTCCCTGGGGCCACTCCCTAGGAAGGCTGCAGTGTTCTTGTCCCCCATCATCAGCCCCGGCCGTGTCCTTACCTTGAACTTTGCCCTCCCTGCAACAGCGGCCGCCACGCTTGCCTTCAGTATATTTTGCTTTGATGCGCTTGAAAGTTTCCACCAGCCCAGACTCCCCTCCCTGAGGCCAGATGTAGTCAGCAGGAGCCGTGACCTCGCGACAGCCGGTGGTTTCTCTGGGCCAGTATTTCCTGTTCTGTACCCGTTAGATGTGCAACGACACAAGTCACCCATGTTCCCCTCCCCTCTCTGAGTCTCTCCTTTCTCTGCAGGCCTGCAGGAGTGCCAACATGGGGCTTAAGCTGTCCTGCCTGAAAGGTAAGACATGGGGGCCCTCCCTGCAAGCTCTTATGGGAGGTCTGGGGGTGGGAGAAGGTAGGATGGTAAACCCCAAGACCCCGCTGTTGGGGGACTGCTCCTTCCTCTGCGAGGAACAGGCACCACCAGGTAGGACTCTATGAAGGCAGTGCCTGCACACACTGGGCGCTTTATAAATGCTTGCTGACTCTGTACTCTTCTCCTTGCCTTTCCTTTCATTGGCAATGAGAGGTGTGGGAAAGTTGCAGGGTCATTGGGCCTCAGTTTCCCCCTCAGAGGGACTAGGGCAGGCTGTCGAGAGTCAGGGATAAGGAGGCCCCAGGCGAAGGTGCCAGGCATACACAGGGGTGTTTGCTGTCTGCAGACACGCCCTGTGGGCTGTTATCTCAAGGACAGGACCAGGCCACGTGGTGCTGGGGAAGGTGGGCCAGGAGGGAGGAAAGGCCAGCAGGGAGAAAGTTCTGGAAAGACATGGCATCACGAAGGTTGTTGTAGGCGTTAGCAGAGGCGGCCAGACCTCCGTCCTGTGCTCTAGACCTTTCTGTCCAGCATTGGGATAACCCTTGGGCACCTCACACCAACATCGCTCAAACCAACACCTGTCGCCACAAAGCCCATTCCTGTTCCTCCTCTTGTTCCCACTCCATGACAGAAATCTGAGAGTCACCCTGGATGCCCCATGCCCCAGGTGCAGCATGCCCACCAGCCCTGCGTCGTATCTCCTGGAGGCCTCAGGGGCCCAATGGCGGCTGCATCACGCCTGCCACAGGCCCACGCAGGCAGGAGGACGTACTGGCTCCCACCACACTGCTCTGGCACATTCTCCATGCAGCAGAGGGCCTTCGAGGGCCTGACTTTGCCGTTCCCCTGCCTGAGACCCTCAGTACCCCAATCGCCTGGTCTGACCACCCCTAATTCTTCCTTAGCCTCCTTCCAGTTGACCTGCCTTCCAGGTACTCAGCTATCTACCACTGCCACTGCCCTTCCACCCTCCCCACCATCATACTTGCCATCCGTCTGCCTAGAATTCCGGGCACTGGGAGGAAGCACTCAGAACCCCTTTATCTGCACTTATGCAAGACAGACACAGGCCACCAGCCCAAATGCCCAGACCCTCTACTCTGTGAAGGACATAACACATAAAGGAGATTACCAAGCGGGGTGTTCCCCCAGGCCCTCGGTCCTATCCATCCTTCTAACAGCTCCACCTGCCTGCTCTTCCTTTGCTGCCCCAGGGATGTTCTTCTTACCTGGTTGTCAGCATTGGGGGCGTGCACTTTTGTGTGCTGTGCTTTATTTTTGTCTAATGCTTGGGGGTGAGTGTTGTGTTTCTCAAGGCCAAAAGTTTGTCACAATTCTTTGATGACAGCATGGTATTCTGCCAAAAGTCGGTCTTTGGGTTGTTTCAAACCTGTTGCTTTTGTGGATAGTGCTATTTTGAGCTTCTTTGCTTTATAATTTTTTGGATGTTATTTTATTGGGATAAATTCCCAGAAGTTAGAATTACTGGATAAATGTTGTTGTTGGGTGCTGTTGAATTGATTCCGACTCATAGTGACCCCATGTAACAGAGTAGAATTGCCCTATAGAGTTTTCCAGGCTGTAATCTTTACAGAAACAAATTACCAGGTCTTTTCTTCTGCAGAATGGCTGGTGGGTTCAAACCACTGACCTTTCAGTTAGCAGCCTAACGCTTAACTGTTTCGCCAGCAGGGGTCCTTCACTGGATAAACGGCTAATTCTTATTGGGGGCTTAGTCTGGGCAGGGTCTTATCCTGTGCATTCTGCGTGGATTAACTCATTCTGTCTCCGCAACAACCCCTTGAGGTGGCTGCTATTCGGGCTCCCGATTTCCAGATGTGGAAACTGAGGCACAGGGAGCAGTGCAGTTTGCCTGGAGCTGGGACCCAGGTGGGCTTTGAACCCCGACAGGGTGCTGCCAGAGTCCTTGCTTCAACCACCACCTCATACAGCCTCTTCACAGGAAAACATTTTAACTCGACATTTGAAGTAGCTGCGTCTTATAGATTGAATGATGTCCCCCCAAAGTATGTTGAAGTCCTAACACCTAGTACCTGTAAACGCGACCTTGTTTGGAAATAGGGTCTTTGAAATATCTTATTGGTTAAGTTAACCTGAGGTCATATGGAGTAGGGTGGGTGCTAATTTCCATCTGAGTGGTGTCCTTATAAAAGAGAAGAGGCACAGAGATACATGCCATGTGGAGATGGATCTATAAGCCAAGAACACCCAGAGCTACTAGAAGCTGAAAGAGACAAAAAAGGATCCTCCCCTAGAGCCTTCAGAGAGAGCATGGCCCTGCTTGATACCCTGAATTTGGACTTCCAGCCTCCAAAACTGTGAGACAATAAATTTCTGTTCTGATAACCTGTCTTAGGCTGGGTTCTCTAGAGAAGCAAAAGCAGTAAAGCGTGTAAATATATATGTACAGAGAGATTTATATCAAGGAAATGGCTCATGCAGTTGTAGAGACTGGAATGTTCCAAGTCTGTGGGTCAGGCTGGAGGCTTCTTCTGATTCACATAGCCACAGGGGCTGGTGAACCCAAGATTGGCAGGTCAGAGACAGAGCAGGGCTGTTGCTCACAGGCTGCAAAAAAGATCAACGAATCCCAAGGGCGGCAGGCAAGACCGCAGGTAAGCTGCTAGCTCAAGTCCCAAGAACTGGAGGTCAGACAAACAGGAGCCAGCTGCAGGATCCAAAAGCCACGAGCCTTGCCAGAATGTCCACTTATATTCTATGCAGGCCACTTGCCCAGGGAAACTCCCTTTCAACTGATTGGCTGCTCCCAGAGGATCCCATCATGGGGATGATCACAACATCATATGACTGCCAAACCACTGAGAATCATGGCCCAGCCAAGTTGACACACAGCCTTAACCATCACATAACCCATCCAGTTTTTACACACAAGAAAGTTCAAAGAAGAGAGGACCCCCCACCCCTACGTGGAACATAGCCATTTACTAGCAGTCCTGGGAATGGGGCATTCCTGCTCCTACACCAATACAAGGCCAAACCAGTAGGTCTAGAAGATTCCATCTCATCTTTCTGCACTGACCAGTATCTCTGGGAAATGTGAAGTTTGAAGTAGAATTCAAATCCTCTGGTTTACATGTCCAGTGAATGGGTTTATCAGGACTTCTCATCAAATGAAAGAATGCAAGAAAAACAGTAACAGGTATTTGAACCCCTGAAGAGGCCACTCCTTCTAAGTCCACCAGGATGCCAGAGGTGCCACAGCTTTGAAAGCTTAGGTGCCCCATAACCCTTCACCTGGCCATCAGATTAAATGCAGACCTGCTGGCGTTGTTTTTTGACAAATTTTTGCCATCACTGTGTGTCTTTGCGTGTCAGCACGAACCCAGCCTAGCAATTGTAGGAGTGTTTAGTGAGTCACATCAAATGTATTTCCTTATGTGAGTGAGCTGAAGATTTGCCAAATCCTGAAGAAGTCATTGAACCTTTTCAGTGTTCAGTTTTCCCATTTACACACACGTTTTAGGGATGTTTGTAAGATTCTCTGCCATCATTGGTTGAAGGGTGATTGTTAACAATAATTACAGCTCGTGGGGTGGGGCCTAGGAGACCTGTTAGCAAGCTCTCCAGGGGACTGTGGAGGACAAATCAGGTGTCCAAGCCTCAGTTTCTCCATCTGTAGAATGGATCCCCAAATGGTTATATCTTCTGCATCAAGGTTTGAGAATTAGCTGAGATAAGGGTTTCCTGCCCACCTTTACCCTTTGCACCGCCCAGCCATGGAGGCAGCTCCAGGTGGGTGGGGACCTCAGCTGGGAGGAATTAACTAGAGGTGTGGGCTTTCCCGCCAGGGCAGCTGGCTGTGATGTTGGGGCTGCCTCGGGGGCCCAGCCTGGTCTCGGGGGTTCTGCGGAGGGTGCCAGCTCCAGCCCCAGACAACTCCCACATCACCATGGAGACCAGCTCCTGGGACAGGCTGGTCCCTTCAGGTTGCCTGTACAGGCAGGCCCTGAGTTAGGAGCAAGCTTGGGGAGCTGATGAGCAGTGAGAAGGTGAGAGTAGCAGGGACTGGGGGCAAGGGGCTGAGCGGGGTAGCTGATGTCACTGGGGTAGGCAGGGCCGTGGAAGCTGAGGTATGGCACCAGAAATTTCTTCTAAACTAACAGGAAGCCACTAGAATCATTTAGCTCAAACCCAAACCAAGCCCACTGCCATGGAGTCAGTTCCAACTCATAGTGACCCTGTAGGACAGAGTAGAACTGCCCCATAGAGTTTCCAAGGCTGTAATCTTTATGGAAGCAGACTGCCACATCTTTCTCCTGAGGAGTGGCTAGTGGGTTTGAACCGCTGTCCTTTCGTGTCCCAAGTTAGCAGCTGAGCACTTAACCACTGCACCACCAGAACTCCTCGGAAGCATTTAGACTAGAGTCTAAATCTCTGCTGCACATCAGAATCACTGGGAAGCTTTTAAAAAGGTGCAGCCCTGGCCCAGCCCTCAGAGACTGGGATTGGATTGGTGTGGGTGGAGGCCCAGGAATCTGCTTTTAATCAAGCCTCCCAGGTGACTAACCTATGCAGCCTGGGGTAAGAGCCACTGCCTGGGTCTAATGTCCTTGCTTTCAGGTAGGGGAGGGGGTCATGAGCACGTTATCGTGGCTGGGAACCTGGGTATGCTGGCTCCAATCCAGGGTTCTTTCTGAAACCTTCCTGTCCAATCTCTGCCCAGGAGACGGGGAGGAGGAGGGCTGAGAGACCCCCAGGCAGCTCGGAGGAGCAGGGACTGCTAGTCAGAGCCTGTTTTAAACGTTGGCGCAGATGGAGCTTCATTTGGCCCCACCCTGTCCCTAGGCGCCAAGCAGGCAGCCCTCCTGGCTTATGGGGGATTTAGTTAAGCTAAACCTCGGCACCTGCTGCCCTTGAGAAGAAGGGGCCAGCTAGTGGTGCAGCAGGTGGGAGATGGACGCAGCCCTCACTGGCCTTGGGTGGTCAGCCCCTCTGGTTTCCATCCCAGGGCTCAGCCTGACTGGTGGGGATGTGTTCTGGGCTCAGTCCCGTAAGCCTTCATTGTCTCCCTTACACCCTGGTTCCAGGGGTCAGGAGCCACACCTGCCTATTCATCCCTGTAGCCCTGGTGCCTGGCACACAGTAAGGACACAGTACATATTTGTGGAAGGGACAGTCTCTGACCCTAAGGACCAGATGGGAGATGGCCATGTAAAGACGGAGGCAGAGACTGGAGTGATGCAGCCCCAAGGCAAAGAACGCCAAGGATTGCAGGCAATACCAGAAGCTGGAAGAGCAAGGAAGAATCTTTCCCTAGAGCCTTTGGAGAGAGTGCAGCCCTACAGACACCTTGATATGGGACTTGTGGCCCCCAGAACTGTGAAAGGATAAATTCCTGTTGTTTTAAGCCACCAGTGTGTGGCACTTTGTTAGGGCAGCCCCAGCAAACTCATGGATTTACAGGTGGACAAAGACCCTGAGAAGCTTCTGGAGGGCTTGGTGCTGGAGCTGGGCCCTTGATGCTCAGGAACTGAGCTGGACCTGGAGGCAGTCCTGGAGGTGGGAAGGAGGCTTGGGGGTGCTGATCAGGGTTGAGTTAAACATCACCCCACCTCCTGTCGAAGCCTCCTATCCCTGACTCCTCCTCCCAGGTTCCCTCTTGGCGGCAGCTCGTCCCTGATGCAAGCCAGGCTTTTTCCTTAATTAAAAAGAGATTTAAAACCTCTATTGCTGTCTCCATTGGGCCTGGAAGCCTTGAAAAGGTAAAACTGTGGGTGCTGCCCTGGCCTCATCTGTAATAACACAAGGCTTTCCTTGTAATTGGAATTAAAAAAAAAAAAAGATTAAATGCATCTGGAACCATTTGTTGGTTTGTGTTTTGAAAGACCTGCACAAAATCCAGATGCCCGGTCCTCTCTGAGCAATTAGTGGCAGCACAGCCTCCTGACTGGCCTCGGTAGCCCTGTGTTCGTGCCCCTGGACCTTTGCACATGCCATGACTGCCCTCAGAGTGCCCTCTGTTCCATCTCCTGTTTGGAAAGCTTGTCTGACTTCTGCCACTTCCGCTAATCACGCTACTTGTCCTATGAATCTGTCCCTCACTGCTCCTTTAATTGGCCCAGGTTCTTGGGGGTGTTTGTGTGGTTTCTGGTCCCCCAGGAGGGCAGGATCCGGGCCGAATCCTGTGTGATCCCAAACAAGGTCCCTACTTCTTTGTGCCTCAGTGTGCCCATCTGGAAGATGGATTCTAACACAGTCCATCTCGTTGGGCCATTGGGAGGACCCAGTGATGAAATGGTGCAATGGGCTAACATTGTCCCTGTCTCCCAGGAGCACCGTCCTTGCAGCCCAGCATCCATGGGCCCCACCCTATTGTTTTTCCAGCCAACTCTGGAATCTTTGGGGTCCCATTTCTGCTGCTGGAATTTGGAGCCAGAAGTTGTGGGAAGACAAAGTTTTGAGGGGGAAGAACAGAGAAACATGTATTGAGACTTTTTTGTTCTGCGGTGCTCAACATAGTTGTTGTTAGTTGCTGTCAATCGGCTCTGACTCATGGCGTCCTTGTTATACAAGAGAGCAAAACATTGCCTGGTCCTGTGCCATCTTCATGATCATTGGTATGTCTGAGTCTGTTATTGTGGCCATTGTGTCAATCCATCTCATGGAAGGTTTCCCTTGTTTTTGCTGACCCTCTACCAAACATTATGTCCTTTTCTAGCGATTGGTCTTTCCTGATGACATGTCCAAAGTGAGCTGAAGTCTCGCCACCCTCCCTTCTAAGAGGCATTCTGCTTATATTTCTCCTAACACTAGTTTATTCATCCTTCTGGCAGACCACGGTATCTTCAGTATTCTTTGCCAACACCACAATTTGAATGTGTCAACTCTTCTTCAGTCTTCCTTTTCATTGTCCAGCTTTTGCATGCATATAAGGTGATTGAAAATACTACGGCTTGGGTCAGGCGCACCTTAGTCCTCAAAGTGACATCTTTGCTTTTTAACACTTGGAAGAGGTCTCTTGCAGCAGATTTGCCCAATGCAATATGTCGTTCGATTTCTTGACTGCTGCTTCCATGGTTGTTGTTCATTGATCCACGTAGGATGAAATCATAGACCACTTCAATTTCTTCTCCATTTTTCATGCTGTTGTTTATTAGTAGCACACAGTACATGCACAATGAATATCTGCTGACCTAGCCCCTCCAGTGGGCCAGGCTCCATGTGGCTCTCGGGACAACCTTGTGAGGGACGTGACATCAGCCTCATGCTACGGGTGAGTGAGCCATGAGGGAAGCAGCATCATAGCTGGGAAGCAGGAGAGCTGAGAGTCGAGCATGGCTTCTCCTTCTTGCCAAACCCATGATGTTCCAATAAAGCAAGGAAAAGGGTCCCTGAGTATCAGCTTGGAGCCGTGAATACATTGTCACCTGTCACTTCACACAGAATGTTCAGCACCTGCCCTAGATGAGTGACTGTGAGGGTGAGACAGGGCAGGGTCCCCGCCTGCTCTCAGGTGGGTGCGAGTAACAACAGCTGGGTGGCACACAGTGAATGCTCAGCATCAGTGAATAAATGCTAAGGTTGGGCTCTCATGGTGTTAATTACAGCCTGTGGTCATTGAGTGTGCACTGCGCGGCCAGCTCTGGTTTCTGGCCTGGCAAATGCACATGTGTCTTAGTCATCTAGTGCTGCTATAACAGAAATACCACAAGTGGATGGTTTTAACGAACAGAAGTTTATTTCCTCACAGTCAAAGTAGGCTAAATGTCCAAATTCAGGGCGTCAGCTCCAGGGGCAGGCTTTCTCTCTCTGTCGGTCTTCTCATCAGTGTTCCCCCAGACTAGGAGATTCTCGGTGCAGGGACCCCGGTCCAAAGGACGCGCTCTGCTCCAGCACTGCTTTCTTGATGGTATGAGGTCCCCCACTCTCTGCTTGCTTCCCTTTCCTTTTATCTCTTGAGAGATAAAAGGTGGTGCAGGCCACACCCCAGGGAACTCCCTTTACGTTGGATCAGGGATGTGACCTGGGTAAAGATGGTGTTACAGTCCCACACTAATCCTCTTTAACATAAAATTACAATCACAAAATGGAGGCCAACCACACAATTCTGGGAATCATGGCTCAGCCAAATTGCTACACACATTTTTTGGGGGACATAATTCAAACCATGACTACATGATAATCGCAGCTACCTTGAGGGATGGAGAGAGGACTTAAATGGGATCCTTAGTCTTCCCAGCGCCCTCTGGGTGTGAGTACTACTCCTTACCCCCAATTTGTAGGGGGTAAGGGGCTTCCTGGGTGGTGGAAACCGTTCGTGCTCAGCTACTAACCAAAAGGTTGGCAGTTTGAACCCACCCAGCAGTGCCACGGAAGAAAGGCCTATAATCTTCTGTAAAGACTACAGTCAAGAAAACCCTATGGAGCAGTTCTACTCTGTAACACATGGGGGTGACATGAATCAGAATCGACTCAACGACAATGGGTTTGGTTTTGGTTTTGCAGCTGAGATAGAGCCGCAGCCCTGGTGTATCTGCTTGCCTCCCACTGCACTGTGGGCCCACCAGGTGTAAGCAGGTCCGAGCCCACTGTGTGTGACGGTGCCTTGGGAAGCTCAGCCTAGGTAGGTCCCTGGCAGGGTCTCTGAGCTGGCTCGGGACTTTGTTTGGGTGCTGTTGTTTAAAGAGCCAGCAGAGGGCGCCCATGAGCCGTGATGCAGGCACCTGCGGCACCTGCTCTGGGCTTCGGCCCCGTGACCTGCCCATGGCCTCTGGGTGGCTTGGGGGCTGCTGAGAGCTGGCACTGACACAGGCACAGGCACAGGTATTGATGCCCTGTCTCCAGTGATCTGGAGCCCCTTAGAGCCCTGACATGGGGTCTCAGGCACAGGTTACCTGGTCAGGACTTTTGAAGGATGAGGCTTGAGAAGTGGTGGCCTGTACCAGAAGGGGCAGGATGGAGCAAGGGGTGGAGGCGGCGTGCTCACACTTGGAGCCACTTCAGGCACCAGCCCTGCCACCTGGCCACCGTGTCACCTTGAGCACTTTGCTTCGCTTCCCCAAGCCTTGGTTTTCTCAACTGTAGAATGGACGTGATGGTAGTGTCCACCAGAGGGATGGCATGAGGGTTAGTGCAGCAGTGGAAATCCCAAGCTCAGCCCAGAGCCTGGCATGGGGTGCCTAGGAAGGGCAATCCCAAACCACCTCCCAGCCCAGGTGTTTCATTCCTCCAAGGTTGGTACAGCGACCTCACTTTTACAGCCAGGGAAACCAAGCCTCAGAGTGAAGCCATGTGTTGCAGTCACCCTGGCTCAGTGGTTCCCAGCCCTGGCTGCACATAGAATTACCTGGGCCATATGCAGAGCAATGAAATCAGGCCCCCTGGGGTGGGGACGTGGCACTTATATTCCAGGTGATCCCAATGGGCACCCAAGTTGGAAACCCCTGCACTTGAGCTAGGAAAGGGCAGAACCAGGTTTCAGGGGAAGGCTCTGACCTGCACATAGCAGTGTCTTCCAGCTTACCCCACGCAGAGGGCTGGCTTGCCAGGCCAGGGTTTTGTGGTCTGGTTTGTGTGGCTCTATCCAATGGTTGAGGACAGCGAGTGCCGCAGAGTAGGCGACGCCCCATCAGGCATACTTGTCCCCCATCAGTGTCCTGCCCCCACCCTTCCTGGGATCCGCTGGCTGCCCTAGTCCCTCCCTGGGCACTGGCCCCTTGGAATGGGAGCGAAGGCCTTCCTCTCAGGAAATTGGCTTTTAATAGCCCAAGGCTGGCACGTAATTAACAAATAACTGCTCTGGGTTAGCACTAATGAGTTCCTGGGCTGGGGCAGGGCTGGCATTTGTTGTTTTAATCCCTGAAGTCAGCTTTATCCTCCTGAGAACTTTTCCCTCCTGCTCAGCCACCTCTCCTGCAGAGGCTGGGCAGCTCAGGGATTTGAGTCTCCAGTGCCTTCCTCCTGTTTCTCCTCCCTCCTTCCCTTCCCTCCCACTCTGTTTCCTCTCCTCTCTCCTCCTTCTTTCATTATCTCCCTCCCCTCCCACCTCTCCTTTTTTCCTTCTTCCCTCCCTCTCCTCCTTCCTTAAACACTGCCCTTCACACCCCTCTTTGCTCCCTTCCAGCCTCCTGCATCTCCTTCCTTGTTCCCACTGCCTTCCTTCTTTCCCATCTCCCCTCCTCCTCCCATCTCCCTCCTCCCCTCTCCTCCCTCCAATCCTGTCTTCCTCCTTCCCTCTCTCCTCCCTCCTACCCTGTCTCCTTCTTCCCCCTCCCTCCTTCCTTCTCTCCCTCCTCCTCTCTTTATGGATGATAATAGAGCTTGCAGGGATGAGCCTCTCTAGGGCCCCTCTCCAAGTACATTCCATGAATCTATTCCTGTCCTCACACACGTAGCCCTGTAGGGTAGGTGCTGCCACCTTCCAAAATGGGCTGTTTTGGATTCTGTTCTTGTGTTTTCTATTAAGGAGAGGGATCCTGAGGTTCTGTTATCTCCTATTAGGCATGCCCAGGATCTAAACATCCTACTCCTGGATGTTATAGAGTAGGGCTGGCAAGCCACAGCCCAGGGGCCAAATCCAGTCCTCTGTCTATTTTTGTAAATAAAGCTTTATTGGAACACAGCCACATCCATTTAGTTATATACCATTTATGGCTGCTTTCATACTCCAGTGACAAAGTGGAGTCATTTTGACAGAGACTGTATGGCCCTCAGAGCTTAAAACATGAACCGTCTGGCCCTTTACAGAAAAAGTTTGGTGGCCCCTGTTAGGGAGGATTGTAGTCACAAGAGACAGGCCTTCGGGGGTCAGACGGACTCAGGTTCAAACCTGGACTGCATCACAAACTGGCTTTACAAATGCTCTCTGGTCATCAGTTTCCACATCTGTGAAATGGGACTGATAAACTACCTGCCTCACAGGTCAGTAGTAAGGTATGAGTAGTAAGAATGAGCAGGTGCTTACCCAGCGCTAAGCAAGGTGTCTTGTAAGTGCTGCCCATTATGAATGATCACATTGCCTGCCTTGTATTGGCTTTACATTCTGGGCTTCTTCCGAGATTGCAGAAAAACGCAATTCTATGTGAAGGGTGTTCCAGGCAGTGGGAAGTGTGTGCAGAGGCATGGAGGAATTAGGGAACTCAGTGAATGGAACCATTTGGTGAGTTGGGCAGGTGGTAGGGAAGAGGCTGCAGGTAAGTTGGGGCAAGATTGTGAAGACTGAGTACCGGGTAGGACACTGACTTTAGTCTGTGATCAACATTTCCCAAAACGTATTTCATGACTCATGGTTCTGTGAGATGTTAGCAAGTGTTCCTCCAAAAATGTACTCCATTATCATTTTTTGGGAAGCTCACAGTTAAGCACAACAGAAGCAGCTTCTTCACTGCAGGACTTCTCAGAACCTTTAATACTCTAACATGCATGTAAATCTTCAAGAGGAGGATAGAGTAGATGGGATTTGGTCAACATTCAAGTATGTATGATTCTTAAACTCATTTGATCATGGAACCCCTTCCTGTGGGAGTCTCAGAAGGCCGGTGTTCCAGGGAACACACTTTGGGAAATCCTGCTGGTAGATAGTAGTCAAGAGCTGGTGAGTATTCTAAGCAGGCATGTGATGTGATCAGTATTTGTAGTTTCTGGCTGCTGTTTGAACGGTAGACTGGAGAGGGATAAGCCAGGAGGCAGAGAGACTATTTAGGGGCACAAGGAAGGAGAAGGATGGATGTCAAAGATACTCAGGAGGTAAAATCTACAGATTTGATTAAATTGATTGATCAATCGATGATAAACCAGATAGATTAAATTTGCCTGGAGAGTTGGAGGGTGAGGAGAAAAGGGAAGAAATGAGGTTGATGCTGTGGTTTCTGATGGGTGGTGATGTCACTGACAGATGGGAAGAGTGGAAGAAGGTGTTTGACAGAGTGGATGGTGGGTGGTTTTTATGTCAGCAGGAGAACCATAAATGGGCGTGGCCTAACTACCTGCATTTAATTTAGGGAGAGGTAGGCCAATGAGTTTGACAACTTAGAAGATGTGGACAAAGTCACTAAAAAACCCAACTTAACCAAAACTGACACCAGATGAAACAGAAAACCTGAATAGCCCTGTTATCTGTGAAAGAAACCGCATTTGTAATTAAAAGCCTCTGCACAAAGAAAATTCCAGCCCAGACAGTTTCACTGGTGAATTTAATCAAACATTTAAGGAAGAAGTAATACCAATCTCGCACACACTCTTTAAGAAAATAATTTGTGTGAGTGGTAACCTCATGAAGAGTTTAGAATCAGGAAGACCTGGGTTCAAATTCAGCTCTGTTACTTTCATTCATTCAGAGTCATCTTTTAAGCACCTATTTACTATGTGCCAGTAGGTCCCTGGGTGGCATAAATGGTTTGCACTTGGCTGCTAAACTAAAGGTTGACAATTCAAACCCACCCAGTGGTGCTGCAGAAGAAAGGCCTGGCAATCTGCTTCCATAAAGATTACAGCCAAGAAAACCCTTTGGAACCAGCCCTACTGCATAATACATGGAGTCCCCAAGAGTCAGAATTGACTCTATAGCAGTAAGTTTGGTTTGGTTTACTGTGTGCCAGACACTGTTCTAGGTACTAAAGATAAAGTTAATGAACAAAACAGACGCTAATCCCTGCCCTCACCGACGTACACAAGCTTGGGCAGTCATTGAACTTCCCTGTCCGTATAGTGGTGACAGCAGCCCTCCCCTCTCCTGGGAGTTGCCAGGCCTGAAAGTGATGGTGCAGGGAGGGAGGGAGGCCGGCAGCCAGCGGCCACTGATGCTTGTCTCTCTGTCATATATGTACTTGTGTGTGTGTTTTCCACACCTGCCACTCAGGCTTTAAAATGTGTGTCAGCAGCAGCAGCAGCCATGACGAGGCCCCTGTCCTGAGCAACAAGCACCTGGATGTGCCCAACATCATCATCACCCCCCCGACCCCCACGGGCACAACACTGCCGAGAGACTCGAGGCGGACCGGTGAGCCCACCCTGCTGCCGCCGCCGAGCTGCGTGTAGAGAGACTCTGGGTACAGCCGGGGGGCCTGGCTGGAGACAGCTCATGGGGACCGCCCCCAGCCCCTGGGTTTAGGAAAGATTCACACTTGGCTCCGTGTACTCTCCACTATGGGCCCCTCGCCACAGCACCAGCCTCAGCAAGATGTGGCATGTTAAGTAATTAGCTAGACAGCCCCTGCCGGCAGCCAGGAGCTGTGATGGATGGGGCTGGGCTGGCCTGCCACACCGCGTCCCCCGCCAGCCAAGGTAATTGATGGATGCGCCTCCGCCTGCCAACCCGTTGGACCAGTGCTCCATCTCATTGGCTGCGGTGGTTCCGGCTGGACAGGACAGGCTTGGAAACACAGCCCATGCCTAGGCTGGGGCTGGACCTGGGGCCTTCTGGATGCAGTCTGCTGTAGGGAGGGGAGAGGAGATGGAATTATTCCCAGGGGAAGGGAGAGGCCCAAGCTGGTGCCCCACCTGCCCCTCTGTTGGTACCATTGGAGCCAGTGGGACAAGTTGTTCATTTATTCATTGAATTGACCCAGGATTTATGGAGTCTCGCCTGGGCTGGGTGCTGAGGCCGCTGTTGTGAATAATAGTAGTAATGGTTGTGATAGATAGCACTGTGCCAAGTGTAGTAAACACATTTTCTCATTTAGTCTGCATGCTAACTCTCATCCCTGTTTTATAGATGGGTAAACTGAGGTTCAGAGAGCTGTTGCTGTACAGCTGACAGGTGGCATAGTTGGGATTCCAGACCAGGCTGTGTGATCTGGGCTTGCACTGCAGACCCTGGGGCTGGATGCCCGCCCATCGGGTAGCATGGATCAACCAGTGAGCCACTATGACATGGTTCCTGCCAGGGATTCAGTGATGACAAGGCAGGGTGGAATTGGTGGGACATCCTGTCTGATAGAATGGGGTAGACTTTTCCAGAATTCCTGAGTTTGGGTACCAGCGTGCCCACTGGACCAGAGAGCCCTGGAGAAAGCCACTGGACCCTTTCTGGGAGGGGCCCAGTGCAGACACGAGGACTGCAGCCCTGCCCAGTTATGGCTGTAGTGTTCACCGTCCCATGTGAGCTCTCTGAGTGCCAGGCACGGGGTAAATGCTCTTCATGAATGATCTTATTTCATTCTGACCCTAGGAGCCATGAGTATTGTAATTACCTCTTTTTACAGATAGGGAAACCGAGGTCCAGAGAGGGTCAGTGACTCCTGGTCCAGTGCTGGCTCTGCCACTGGACGCCCTTCCCTCTCCAAGCCTCGGTGTCCTTGTCTATAAAATGGGGTCATAGCCGGCCTTCCCTGCTTCCTGGGACCTGAGTGAGCAGCAAGAGACTCCTGGTTCTTCTACAAGGTCTCTGGGAGACTCCCAGACCCTGGGAGAGGTTCCTTTTAAACTTAAATAGCTGCCATCTGGTCCATCAGGCTGCAAAGCTCAGACCCCACCTGTTTTCTCTATTGAGAGAAGCGAGGTGTAGGACAAACAGCACAGGCTTTGGAGTCAGAAAACTCTGAATTCAAATCCCAGCTCTCCAGCCCATCAACTGTGTGACTTTGAGCAAAGACTGTACCTCCCTGAGCCTCAAGTCTCCCCATCTGTATAATGGAGATGATAATAGTGCCTCAGAGCAGTGTGGAGGGTTCGTGATGAGGAAGGTCAGGGCCTGGTTTGATGCCCTGCACAGTGGCTGAGTTGTTGATATTGTGAACAGTGAAATGGAAGGCACGAGCAAAGAGCAGCAGACCCAGTAGGGCCTTCTCTCTCTCAGCCTCAACTTCCCACCTGGAGAGCCACGGTTGTGGATGTGTTGAGCTCCCAGCCCTGCCCAGCCCAGGGCATTGAAGGCAGCCAAGGGTGGGTGGCTCAGGTGGGTCCAATCCTAGGGACCTCAGCCAGAGACTGGGGAGAGCCAGGCACTGAGAGTGGGCAGAGGGGTACCTGGGAAATTCTCATGAGACCCAGCATCATTTGGGGCTCCTCAGCACCCAGTGACACCCCTGCCCAGATATGGGGGAGTTTGTGGTGGTAGTATAGGGCAAGGGGGCCCAAAGGCACCAGCCTTGAAGCTCCCAGAGAAAGGGGGGCCTCGATGTGGTGGGGTCGATCTGATGTCGCTCCTCTTTTTTCTAGTCTGGCTAGATGAGATGGGGATGAACCTGGATGATGGAGAAATGGACCCAGAAGCTTGAGGAGGGGGCACATGATGGGGATTTGTCCACACGTGCTCCTGTGCTCGCTAGTCACCCCCACTCCAGATGTCCTGGTGGGGACATGGCTGCCTGGGACAGCTGTGCTGTGTACACACATGTGCACATGTGCTGGATGGGGAGACGGAGCGATTCCGGGCCGAGGAGAGCAGCACTTGAGGTGTGGCGAGATGAGCGAGGAGTCCACCCTACTGCTTCCAGAACAATGCTTCCAACGCCCTGCTGAGTGGAACAGACCTCTAATGCCTATGCTCCTGCTGACCTTGGTGTGGAAGAGGGGAAGATCCTTCCCTCAAGGCCCTGGAGATGGCTGGCAGAGTGCAGGCCAAGGCTCTCTCCTCTGGAAACACATACCCTCTGCGCCTTGTTTTCTCGTGGCATCAACAAAAACTAGAACTTCTCCCAAGACGAGCGGCTTGGTTTTTCACAAGTTGTTTTACAGATACCAAAACAGTCCAAAAATTGGTTTCTAATTTCTTTTTTGCATATAAATAAAGATCCTCTGTGATGAACAGCAAGTCTTGCTCCTGGGGGGGTTTGAGACAACTGCTTAAAACAGAGAAGCCGGCCCAGCTTGTGATGGGCCTTTGGATGGTCAGTTTGCAGACTACTGTAGGCCTCAGTGTGGTCCAGGTCAGATGGGTCTGGTGAGTCCCAGGCTCACCCCTTACCAGCTGTGGGACCCCGCAGGGCCTTCGTTTTCTGTAAAATTGGGGTAATAATACATCTCTAGGATAGGAGGCAGTGTTGTTTTTTAAATAACATTTGATTGTTGGTATCTGCATTTCCCTGTCGGCTGCTCTGTCTTGGCGTGTATTTTTATGTTCATTTTCTGTGTCTTCTCCTGAGTTTGGTTTTTCTCACTGTCTTATCAGCTCCCCGAGAAGCAGAGCCTGAGGCAAGGACTGGGTCCAAGAAGTTTATTTGGGGGAGAATCTCAGGAAGCATCAGTAAGGGAGGGGGGAAGCAAGGCAGGGAAGGGAAGGAACCCCCCATAAAGGGGGCTATTGAACCAGTTACCCCCATGGACACCTAGACTCAGGTCCCCTGGGGGGCCCTGGGGGTAGGCAGTGTGGAACTCCTGTCATTGTTACCCCCATCCCGAAGGAGTGAGGAAGCAGGGTCTTCATCCTTCACCTCTCAGCCTGTCCACTCACAGGCCACGGTGCTTACAGTAGGAGTCATGGGCCATACTGGAACTCTGAGTGCCCAGGGGACATGGGTGAGCCCGACAG
Organism: Dugong dugon; assembly: GCA_030035585.1. Lineage (NCBI taxonomy): Eukaryota > Metazoa > Chordata > Mammalia > Sirenia > Dugongidae > Dugong > Dugong dugon. The sequence goes on from CM057478.1 coordinate 33,869,423, forward strand.
CCAGGGCTGGCTTCAAGGGTATGCAACTCACACAACCTCAAATGGCCCTGTGCTCAGAAGGGCCACACTCAGTTTAATGGTCATCTTGCCATGTTGAAATTCATAATCATCGTTGGACAAAGAGTATGTTCATTTTGCACTGGGCTCCACAGATTATGCAGTCGGTCCTACTTCTACTCCATGTAAATGCCTGTGAGTTAAGATGCTTCATGTGTGGTGGGTCGTCCAGGGCTACAGAGCATTCCCTCGGTGAGGGATTCCCTTCTCCCAAAGCCCATCCTTGTCTCACTTAAAGTTGTTTCCTTTCTCGTCCGTCCGTACAGAAATCAGTCCATGGCTTGGGAAGTGTTTAGAGCCTGTCTCCAGCATCTGAACTGGTAAGCTGCTGCATTGTCCTGTTTTTTTCATTTTTTAAACTATTTTATTAAGGTATCAAGGTCCCCCAGGTGGTACAAACAGTTTGTGCTTGACTGCTAACCTAAAGGTTGGCAGTTCAAACCCACCCAGCCGTGCCTGGCAATCTGCATTCATAAAGATTATAGCCAAGATAACCCTATGGAGCAGCTCTACTCTGTAATATGTGGGGTCACCATGAGTTGGAATTGACTTGACAGCAATGGTTTTTTTTTTTGATTGTGGTATCAGCTATACAATAACCTCCAGTAAACTTGATCGTGTAGCTCAGTCAATTGTATATGTGTATACACCGTGAACCACCTCCCTGATCGAGGTAGAGAGCGTTCTATCACCCCAGCAGGCTCCCTCCTGCAGCCCACAGCCCAGGTCTGCACCGAGAGGTCACCATTCTCCTGATGCCATCACCATCAATGAGTTCTGCCTATTCTCACACTTCACAAGAATGGAATCACGAATCACACCGCAGTGGACAGCTTTATGTAAGGAACATAAATGACTTGCTTTAAAATGGGATTTAACAAAACATTGAGTAAATAATACAGAAAGATACATACATTTAGCAACAATCCAGTTACTGGAGAATTAACAGCTCAGACCCTGACAGCATTACCCCTAGCCCCTTTGCCGGTCTAGACTCAAGGCGTACAACATGAAGTCGCTCCTTCCCTCCTCCCTTGCCCCTTCCCTCCTCTGTCTCTACCCCCTCACTCTTCTCTCCCTTCTTCATTGTTCTTGCTCTCTGTTTTTTTGCCTAATCTATCAACCTACAGGCTCCCAGATCCCAATCATCTTTGACATCTCTTGTCACATTCAATCATCAGTTCCTTTGCTTTCCCTTGATTTTTACCCCCATCATCTCTTCTCTCTCTTCTCTGTTCCGACGTTGACTGCCCTGCTTCAAGCCCCTGTGGCAGCTCACCAGGACTATTCTGAGCTGATCCCTGCCTCCTCTGCTTCTGTCCTCCACCCTGCTGCACCCTCAACTCTGCTCCTGCCTCTGCCTTGAGCTGTTGTTGTTGTTAGTTGCCATACAGTCAACTCTGACTCATGGCAACCCCATGTGTACAGAGTAGAACTGTTCCATAGGTTGTGATCTCTTGGAAGCAGATTGCCAGGCCTTACTTTCGAGGTACTTCTGGGTCGGTTTGAATCACCAGCCTTTCTGTTAGTAGTCAGGGCTTAACGTAAAACCAAACCCATTGCCGTCAAGTTGATTCCGACTCATAGTGACTCTATAGGGCAGAGTGGAACTGCCCCATAGGGTATCCAAGGAGCAGCTGGTGGATTTGAACTGCCGACGTTTTGGTTAGCAGCCTGAGCTTTTAATCACTGCACCACCAGGGCTCTAGTGCTTAACATAGTAGGTTCCAAAAGCTCTCCACTGCTCCTCGTTAGAGGGCAGACCCTTGGCTTTACCCATCTTCCACTTCAGCCAAGCTAAACGTCTTGCTTTTCCTTGCTCACACACTTCTTGTCCTGGTTACTATCGCTGTGGAACAAACCACGCTCCAAGTCTGCAGCATAAAACAATAACAATCACTTATTTTCTCACAAATCTGCAATTGGACAGAGCCTGACAGGGACAGCTCGTCTCTGCTCCACATGGCATCAGCTAAGATGGGTTGCCTGGGGCTGGCAGAGCCATGTCCAAGATGGCACACCACATGGCTGGCAGGTTGGTGCTGGTTGTTGGTTTCTCTACATGTGGCCTCTCCATGGGCAGCTTGGGCTTCCTCACAGTATGGTGGCCGGGTTCCATCATGAGCATACCAAGAGAACCAGGTGGAAATTGTGTCACCTGTAATGACCTAGTCTCTAAAGTTACTCTGTGTCACTTTTGCTACAGTCACAGGCCTTCCTCAACTCAAAAGGGGATACAGACCCCACCTCTTGGTGGGGGAGTGTCAGACACATTGTAAGAAGACCATGTGGGATGAGGGGGATCGTTGTGGCCATTTCTGGAAAATACAGTCTGCAACCTGCTCATGCTGTTCTGTCTCCCTGGAATGCCTTCACTCCCATTTGTCCACCCAGTCCTTCTGCAGAGCCTGGTTCTGGTGCAGCCTGATGCTTCTCAATGCTCATCCCTGCCAGCTCCACAGTACTCTGTCCCGTACCTCTCCTATAGGCAGGATGCCCCTTCTGCTGTTTCACAGTCGTGGGTGTGCGAGTCATCAGAGAAGGGGGTGCCTCTGTCAGTAGGGGCTCAGGACCCAAGGCTGATACACTTACCCTCCACCCTCCGGCACGCCCACACACTGTCCCTGGAAAATAAGCTTCCTAAAGGCAGTGAGGGCATCCCTGGGCGGTGAAAACAGGTATGCACTTGGCTGCTAACCAAAAACTTGGCAGTTTGAGTCTACCCAGAGGTACCTTGGAAGAAAGGTCTAGTGATCTACTTCCAAAAAATCAGCCATTGGAAACCCTATGGAGCAGAGTTCTACTTTCATACACGTCGTCTCTGTGAGTTGGGGCAACTGGTTTGGTTAAAGGCAGTGACTTAGTCTTGCACATCAGTGTATTCCCAGCACCTGGGACATAACAGATGCTCAGTGTATTTATTTATTTAGCACTTACGTGGCTCACTATGTACCAGGTACTGTTCTATGCTCTTTACACATATTAACTCATAGGATACTCACAGAAACCCTGTGAGATAGTGTATCAGTCAGTTTTCTTTTTGCTGTGATACTGGTGTGTAACAAGCATCCCCCATAACTCTGTGGCTTACAATGACAGCCTTTATTCCTCATGTGCTGCTCTGCGGGTTGGCTGGGGCTCTGCTGAGTTTCTGGGATGTGTTAGGCTTGGATTTGTCAGGCAGCAGTTGGATTCAAATCTGCTTCATGTGTCCCCTCGTTCTCTGAGCAACAGCTACCAGGGTATGTTCTCCTCATGGTAGATGGCACAGGCACAAGAGCACAGGACAAGCCGTGCATTTCCAGCATCTGCTCAGGACATGTGTCCACATTTCATTGGCCAAGCAAGTCACATGGCCAAACCCAGCATCTGTATGCTGGTAACTCATGTGGCCCAGGGCAGGGGTGGCAATTGTCTTAAAGGGAGGGGGAGATGAATTGGGAACAACAATCTAATCTTCTATAGGTAGATACTATTATTGCCCACATTTTGCAGATGGGGGACCTATGGAACCTAGAGGTTAAATCACTTGCCCAAGGTCACCAGGTAGTAAGTTGCAGAGACAGGATTGAAACCCAGAACCCATGCTGTTACCATCCACATTAAGCTGCTTCCCAAGACATGTTTGTTGTTGCTTGTCTGTGTAAACCATCCCCTTCCTCCTGACCTTTTGGAGCCTCTCATGCCCAACTAGAAGTAAGACTTCACCCTTTGCTCCAGTGTCTCTCCCTCTTGAATACAGGGGACACTGGGTCTCTGAATCAGGGCTAGGAGAGCGCCTTGGAGCCTGACTGAGTTCCTAGGCTGAGGGCCCCTCCTCTCCCTGGGCACTGCTTAGAGGCCTCTAGCCTGCCTATCAGTCTGCGTGGCTAATCAGCCTCTCATCCCAGGCTTTTAGTGCCCATGGCAACAGAGTGGAGGGGGAGCTGGGATGCAGGTACGAGGGGCAGGGAGGCTGTATTGCCCAGGGAGCTGGATGTGCTCTGCGGCTTCTTCCAGGGGCAGGTTAAGTTCCCCATCTCTTCTGGAGAAAGGTCCTGGGCCCAGGCCTCTTGCAGCCAGAGGCCTCATTCCTGGTGAGGTCAGCATTTGGGAGGATGAGGGATCCTAGATGGTACCTGCTGACTAAGGGAGACAGGCCCCTCCTGGGAACATCTGTACCCCAGGCTGCAGTAAACCCTGTGATGCTACTCACTGGCCCCTAGCTCCTGTCCCTGAAACCTCTGTGTCTTCAAGCAAGCTCTATCTCCCCATGTAAAGAAGGAGTGAGGTGGAGGGGGCCAGCTTAATGCAAGTTCTCACCCAGGGGAGGCATGAGAATCAAGAGGCAGGGCCCCCCACTGCAGCCCCCTGCCCCTCCTATGAGCTGTGAGATAGAATAGGAGGGAGTAGGCACAAGTAAGGGGCTTTGGTGTCAGCCAGATACCCATTGTGCTGTGTGACCTCAGGCAAGTCACTCAACCTCTCTGAACCTCTGTGTCTTCACCTGAAAAATAGGGATATTAACAGTACCTTCCTCATGGGGAGCATATAAGGATTAAGTAAAATAATCCATGTAAAACCCCCACATAGAGCCACGCACAGAGTAAACAGCCAATAAATGCCAGCCATTATAATCAGGCAGGTTGCTGCAGGTTGCTGAGTCTTTCTGGGCCTCAGTTTGCTTATCTGGGGAATGGGGATAATGCCATGGGAGTCTGAAGATTATGTGAAATTTTGAGTATGAAATGTTTTGTGAAGTTGACGAGTGGGACGGGTAGTGGGGGGTGGGCTCTGGAGTCTCCATGGGGTCATATATGCAGTGGGTCCCACCATTTATGAGAATAGCCTTCTACTGCAAGTACCTGCGTTTTTCTTTCCAAGAGCTTTGTCTGGTGCAGGAGCAGGTGGGGCAGGGTGGGGGCTACTCTCAGCAGACTAGAAGTACTGGGGCATAACACCTCTGGGAAAAGCCCTCAGACAATACCAGATCGGGGTTAGAGGATAATACCCCAGCTTCCTTGCCCCTTGGTGGAATGTTCTAGTCTAGACCGACCAGCCACTGCAGTTGAGTCGATTCTGACTCATAGTGACACTACAGGGGACCGCAGAACTGCCCTATAGGGTTTCCAAGGCTGTAAATCTTTCCAGAAGCAGACTGCCACATTTTTCTCCCAGGGAGTGACCAGTGGGTTCAAACCGCTGACCTTTTGGTTAGCAGCCAAGCGCTTTAATCACTGCACCCCCAGCGTTCCTAGTTTAGGCCAGTGCTTCTCAAACTTTAATACAGTCTCATTTGGGATCTGGTTCAAATGCAGGTTCTGATTATGAGGTCTAGGGTAGGATCTGAGACTGTGTTTCTGACCAGCTGCCAGGGCCAGGGATGCTGCTGGTCCACAGCCCCATGCCATGTAGAGTATCGAGAGTCCCTTGTTGCCCACAGCTTCCTGTGGGGACTGAGCCCTGGTTGCTAGCAGTGCTAATCTGATCATTAACCTGAACTGGCCTCTTTTCCTTCCTCCTTCCTGGGATTTCCTTCCGAATAAACCGCTTCCACCTGGATCCCTTCTCAGTCTGCTTCCCAACCTAAGGCAATGGCCCAGTGCCCCATGTATTAGCCGGGTGACCTGAAGCAAAAGACTTCACCACTCTGAGCCTCAGCTTCCTCAGCCTTCTAATGGAGATTACAATGAAGCTGTCCAGAGATTAAATGTATGAACACACCTAGAGAGCTTAGGATAGAGCCTGACACTGGTTACAAAAAAAGTCTCTTTTAAGGAGTGATACCCTTAATGCTTGCAAAGCTGTGCTCAAGATCAACAAGGCTGATCAGTTTTCCCACAACTTTTCTTGTTGGATTTTATGTGAACCTGACACACCTTATTAAAAGTACCAGTTGCCGTTGAGGTGATTCTGACTCACGGCGAACCCATGTGTGTCAGAGTAGAACCGTGCTCCATACGGTTTACAATGGCTGATTTTTTGGAAGTAGATTGCCAGGACTTTATCCCCAGGCACCTCTGGATGGACTCAAACTTCAAACGTTTCAGTTAGCAGCTGAATGCATTAACCATTTGCACTACCAGGGACTTAACAAAAATAGGAGATGCTATATAGGTGGAGGTAGGTGCCTCTTTGGGGCTGGTCTAGAATGACAAGGTATTCTCAACCCAAAACATTGCTTCTTATTTTTTGAGTCTATTCTTCCTTAACATCCTGTGGGAGTGGTTACTAATATCTGTAGTTTATTTTTCATTTATTTTTAATGCCACAATCAAGCATACTGATTAAAACTAACAATAAAAAAAAGCTTTGTGAATGGCTCCCCCAACGTGTGTGTGTGTTTAGAGGGGTGACAGGGGCCACAGTCAATGGCGAATAAAGAAAAAATGGATGGAAATTCACAGCACTGGTGGCAGACTAAGCCTATTAACTCTAACCCCGGTGTGCCCTGGGAAAGTACCACGGTTCTGAGAGACGAGGAACGTTCTGGTCCTGCGACTTTTGATTCGAGCTGTATTCCTCCAGGAAGGGAGGCTGGGAGGGGAGCAAAGTGTGAAAGCAGATGGAAATGTAATTTTTTAATGACAGCAGCAGATGGCAAAAAGACACAAGAGTGTAGTCACACCATGTCGGAGCCGTTTGAGAGTGCCTGGCTCCACTGTGATGTGTGCGGTGGGGCTGGCGTGATTGCCCCCCCCACCCCACCTCCGCTGCCAAATATAGGAGCTCCTTGAGCTGCAGAAAGGAAAATGCAGCCCCCCCAACCCCCTGCCCCGAGAAGGGCGGGCTTGCCACCAGGCTGTGCCAGAGCCACAGGTAGACGGGGAAATACCTGTGACCACCTGGTTTGGATGAAGTTTCCTGAGGCCCCGCTCTTCTGGATACAGCACAGATAGTAGATGGGCCCTGGATTCAGAAAGATCCCACTTTGGGTCCCTGCGGCTATCGCCCTAGGTCAGACCACCAGCAGCCTTCACCTGAACTTTCGCTCATAGCCTCCAGGTCAGTCTGGCTGCTAGGCTGTGTCCCATCCCCAATTCTGTCCACTACAGTTTTCTTTCTCAAATGCAAATCTAGTCATGGAGCTTCCCCAATTGCATCCCTTAAGTGGCTTCCTATTGCATTCAGGGTCAAGCCCAAGTTCTTGGAAGCGCTTACAGGGCAGGCCCTTGAGCTCTGACTCCTGCTTGTCTGTCTTGCTTCTCTTCTAATCACTGCCCTCTTGGAGCACCATGCTCAACCATCACCACCACCACCAGCTGTCGTGGAGTCGACTTTCACTCATGGTGACCCCATGTGTGTCAGAGTAGAACTGCGCTCCATAGGGTCTGCAAGGAAATACATGTATATATGCTGATATTATACACATCTATAAATATTTCTGTACGTATCCATCAGTATCTATAGTAAGCTAAACATGAGTTCATACTTCCTCTGACTCTAATCCATTACCTTATGGATCATTCTGTTCTTCTAACAGGAGGTATTTTCTAGAATAGAAAATAATGGTATGAGTGCCCAGATGACCCCATCTAAAGTAGTTCCCCCCAACCCCTTCATTCTCCAACTCCTCTCTCCCCTACTTAGTTTTCTCTAGGCACCTATATGTGTCTGTTTACTGTTTGGTTCCTGTGCTCCGAGAGGCCAGGGTGAGGGTGGGCATTCAGAGCCTGGGCCATGGGAGTGGCTCAGAGCTAAAGAGCTTAAGTGCACGGTTTCCCTGGGCCCACCCCAGACTCCTGGGTCAGAATGTCTAAGCCTGAGGTTTGTTGTTGTTAGGTGCCATCGAGTTGGTTCCGACTCATAGCAACCCTATGTACAACAGAAGGAAACACTGCCCAGTCCTGCACCATCCTCACAACTGTTGTTATGCTTGAGCCCACAGTTGCAGCCACCATGTCAATCCATCTTGTTGAGGGTCTTCCTCTTTTTTGCTGACCCTCTACTTTACCAAGCATGATGTCCTTCTCCAGGGATTGGTCCCTCCTGGTAACACATCCAAAGTATGTAAGACAAAATCTCGCCATCCTTGCTTCTAATAAGCATTCTGCGTATACTGCTTCCAAGACAGATTTGTTCGTTCTTCTGGAAGTCCATGGTATATTCAATATCCTTCGCCAACACAATTCAAAAGCATCAACTCTTCTGTCTTCCTTATTTGTTGTCCAGCTTTCACATGCATATAAGATGATTGAAAACACCATGGCTTGGGTCAGGTGCACCTTAGTTCTTAAAGTGACATCTTTGCTTTTCAACACTTTAGAGATCTTTTGCAGCAGATTTGCCCAGTGCAAGTCTGATTTCTTGACTGCTGCTTCCATGGGCATTGATTGTGGATCCAAGTAAAATGAAATACTTGACAAATTCAATCTTTTCTCCATTTATCGTGATGTTGCTTATTGGCCCATTTGTAAGGATTTTTGTTTTCTTTACATTGACTTGTAATCCATACTGAAGGCTGTGGTCTTTATCTTCGTCAGTAAGTGCTTCAAGTTCTCTTTGCTTTCAGAAAGCAAGGTTGTGTCATCTGCATATTACATACAGGTTGTTAATGAGTCTTCCTCTAATCCTGATGCCCTCTTCTTCTTCATATAGTCCAGCTTCTTGGATTATTTGCTCAGCATACAGATTGAAAAAGTATGGTAAAAAGATACAACCCTGATGCACACCTTTGTTGACTTTAAACCATGCAATATTCCCTTGTTCTGTTCCAACGACTGCCTCTTGGTCTAAGTATAGGGTTCTCATGAGCACAGCTAAGTGTTCTGGAATTTCCACTCTTTGCCTTGTTATCTGTAATTTGTTATGATCCACACAGTCGAATACCTTGCATAGTCAATAAAACACAGGTAAACATCTTTCTGGTATTCTCTGCTTTTAGCCAGGATACATCTGACATCAGCAATGATATCCCTTGTTCCATGTTGTCTTGTAAATCTGGCTTAATTTCTGGCAGTTCCCTGTCTATGTACTGCTGCAACCACTTTTGAATGATTTTCAGCAGAATTTTACTTGTGTGTGATATTAATGATATTGTTTGATAATATCCACATTCTCTTGGATTACCTTTCTTTGGAATGGGTACAGACATGGATCTCGGTTGGCCAGGTAACTGTCTTCCAAGTTTCTTGGCATAGACAAGTGAGTGCTTCCAGCGTTGCATCCATTTGTTGAAACATCTCAATTGGTATTCCATCAATTCCTGAGCCTGGGGTTTAGTGAAGGGCATTTTCTTTATTGAGCTATAATTCACATGCCATAAAATTCACCATTTAAAAGTGTACAATTCAGTGGTTTTTAGTATAGTAACAGAGTTGTGCAGTCACCACCACTATCTTATTCCAGGACATTTTCATCACTCCAGAAAGAAACCCCATGCCTGCTAGCCGTCACTCCTCATTCCTCCGTCCCTACAGCCCCTGGCAACCACCAGTCTACTTTCTGTCTATGGGTTTACTTATTCTGGACATATCATATGAATGGAATCATATGATACGTGGTCTTTTGTGACTGGCTTTCATTAGCATAATGTTTCAAGGTTATACATGTTGTAGCATGTACGAGAACTTCATTCCTTTTTACGGCTGAATAATATTCCCTTGTGTAGTTATACCACACTTTGTCTATCCATTCATCAGTTGTTGGCCATTTGGGTTGTCTGTACCATTCTGGGTATCATGAATCATGTTGCTAGGAACGAAAGGACATGTTTAACAAGGCTCCCAGGTGATCGTGATATACAAGTTAGAGACATGGAGACACCACCATTTTGCAGTTTCCAAAGCAACATCATACACATACCAGCTCATTTTATTCTCCCAACGGCATTGCCCCCACGTTATAGATAAGGAAACTGAGACTCGGAAGATGAGTGACTTGGGGACTTGGGCTCCAGTTGTTGGCACTGGGCTCTGCTCGCTCCTCCATGCATCCCCCGCTGGCCTCTCTGAACCTGGGCTTTCTCAGCAGCTCTTTGCTGTTTTACAGGCTGTGCAAATCAGGAAGTGAAGCCTTGCCAACTTTGGAACACAAATATTTGCCAGTCAAGAAAACACTCACTCATCAATCAAAAAATAACCCACACAATTTGGCAGACACTGCCTGCAGATGCCTGAGGGAGTTTCTATTTTGGGAGGGGCCAGGTGGCAGGAAGCCTCCCCTCCCCTGCCCCCATCCCCAGCTCCTTCCCTTCTTACCTCATTTTGCATATGAGGAAAGCAAGGTTTAGAGCTGTCCCTTGCCCTCACTCACACAGCATCCAGAGGGACCATTTATTTTCTTAGAAAGCATTTATCTTAAATGATTTAATGAAGGTCACACAGTGTAAATGACAACTTCCACTGCAAATAAACAGCAGACATAGCTTTCAAGGCAATGTGAGTGGGCAGAAATTAATTATGGTCCTATTTCATCCTACATGGAGCACGTTTAACCCTATGAGGCAGTTCTACTCTGTCCTATAGGGTCACTATGAGTCCGAATCGACTCAACGGCAGCGGGTTTGGTTTTTTTTCGAGGCGGGCACGTTTCCGGAGGGTTGGAGAGTAAAGCATGGGGTGGGCTGGGGTGGGGGATGGGGGGGCAGCACAGCTTTCTTGTCAGGATACAGAACCCTGGAATCCATGTGTCCTCTATGCTTTTTCTAGGGCCTAATGATCAGGGCTAGAACAGTTCTACTCTGACACACATGGGTTGTCTAGAGTTGGAATCAATGATCAGGCCTTCAAGTTCAAGTCCAACCCTTCTAGACTAGCAGCTTCACTTCCCAGGAAGCTTTCCCAGTCTATTATCACCTGATCAAAACCACCCTGCACTTGTTAAATTTCTGCTTTCTGTCGCCACTCCAGACCCCTGAATCAAAATTCCTTGGGGGATGCGGGGGAGAGGGTGGAGCCTGAGAGTGAGCATGCTGACACACAATCCAGTCTTTAGGGGATTCTGACACGGAGGGGAGTTTGGAAACCACTGCTATTATGTTTTTCACACATGCTCACCGTATAGCAGGCATCCCGTTTAAGGAATCAATACGTATTGGCTGAGGTCCTGCAAACTTGTCCCTTCCTAAGTCTTGCCTGGGGTGCTTGTGAGAGTACAAACTCTCTTCCTTGCACTTCCTGACCCGGAAGGTGTGGGGTAGGGTGGAGGAATTTGCTATCTTTATATATTTTTAACCAACCTGTAGAAAGAGGGCAAGGTCCCTGAGTGGTGCAAAAGGTTTGCGCCCAACTACTAAAGGTTGGCAGTTTGAACCCACCCAACAAATTAGGGCCAAGAAAACCCTAGGGAGCAGTTCTGCTCTAATACAAGGAGTCGCCATGAGTCAGAATCGCTCATGGCAACGGGTATGGTTTCTTTTTGGTGGAGGGCAGAAAATTGGGAAGTAAAGGGAAACAAGCTTTCGCTCACTCTACCGGGGCCGCGTCTGTCCAGGTCTCCCCGTGTCCCGGAGCCCAGTCCTGAACTTGGCCCAGTAAATGCATTTCCTCCCGGCCGGGTGAGGACGCCGTAGGTGCGCGCAGGCTGCATGTGGACTCCTGCTACAGGCGAGGAGGCGCAGGTAGGGCGAACCAGAGACAACCGGCGCCGGGTGCGCGGCGCCAGAGCCCCGCCAGCCCACGGGAGAGGCGGGGCGGCCTGCAGCAGGCTCGCCAATCCCTGAGCTCGTAACAATCGCGGTTTCCGCCTCCGGCCGCCCCGCGGAAAGCGCTGCGATCCCATAGGTCATGTGGAAGCCTCTTCCGGCCGGGGGCGGGTCCCGCGCTGAGGCGGGAAACGGTGACCGTGAAACCTTTTCGGGGCCGCTAAGGGGCGTGGATGACGCGCTGACCCAGGGGTTGCCCAGTGCCACCATGGACGCGGCCGAGGTGGAATTTCTGGCCGAGAAGGAGCTGGTGACCATTATCCCTAACTTCAGCCTGGACAAGATCTACCTCATCGGGGTAAGGGGGAGCGGGCAGTGGTCGGGGCGCTGGTCCGGGACAGCAGGGCAGATACGACCCCAGAGGCGACCTGGCCCCGGAAGTCGGGCTGGGAGGGGGCGCAGCCCTGTAGGGAGGCCAGGGTGGGAAGAGAAGGGTCGGGGATGCGGACTCTGCCTGCTCTGTCTGGGCTCAGTGCTCGCTCCTCCGGTTCCCGTTTGTCAGAAAGATGAAACCCATCCCGTCGATTTCGCTTTTTAAATTAGAGAAGCCCCAGGGCGCCTGAGGTCAAGGGGCTCCGTGCCCCCCGCCCCCCAGGAGACTGAAGTTCTGTTTAATAATTGTGTCCTGGAAATTGGAGGTCGGAGGTAGAAAGTAAAGAGCCCTGGTGGCGCTTAACTCGGCTGTTAATCGAAAGGTCGGCCGTTCGAACCTACCAGCCGCTCCACGGGAGAAAGGCCTGACGGTCTGCTCCCGTAAAGATTACAGCCCAGGAAACAATGTGGATCAGTTCTACTCCATCACATGAGGTCACTCTGAGTCGCACTCGACTCCACGACTACAGCTAAAAACAGGTAGAAAGGGAAGGAGAGAATTCGCCTGTGTTGAGCACCCACGTTTCACTGAGGGTTACATTAAGTGTTTCACAGGTGCAAGCAGGTGGGTGATGTATCCAGCCCCGTTAGGCAACCCAGGGCTCAGGTGGTAGCATTTGCCTAACTCTCAGCTAGTAAAAGACAGCAGGTGGGATCAAGAAAACTCTTAAACTGGGGGACCCCAGGTGTTTCAGAGGTGCTTAAAGGTAGATGCAAAGGTGCCTTCCCATGGGTCTGCAGTGAGAGCTGCATTTTTATTTTTAATGGGACATCAGTTTCTACAGTGTCTTTACTCTTATTTGATAGCAATGAGGTGCATTTGTGCTTTTTGTTCTCGTTCATCTTATGGTGCTTGTTTTACCTTTGGCAGGGAGACCTGGGGCCTTTTAACCCCGGTTTACCAGTGCAGGTGCCTCTGTGGTTGGCGATTAACCTGAAACAAAGACAGAAGTGTCGGTTGATACCTCCCGAATGGATGGATGTAGGTAAGGAGACGTTGACACATAGGTGTGGGTGGGCCAGATTTGGGGTGACACTCTTTCCTGGTGGGTGGAGGCATAAGGGCTCCCTCCTTCTTGGTTTTGCCCACTTATCCACTGATCAGCTGAAGAGCTGCAGGTTTCACTTCTTAGTAAGCTCTGCTTAACCACTGTTATGAATGTCATGTTTTAGTTTAAGTGAAATTTTGATTTTAGATATATCAACTTACTTTAAAATTTAAAATATTACGTGACCTTAAAGAAACCCTTGTTTTAATGTTTTTTTTTTTTTGTTGTTGTTGTTGTTGACGGTGTACACAGCAGAACATACACCAATTCAACAATTTCTACATGTATAGTTCAGTGACACTGATTACATTCTTCAAGTTGTGCAACCATCCTCACCCTCCTTTTCTGAGTTGTTCCTCCCCCATTAACATAAATTCCCTGCCCTCTAAGGTTCCTGTCTGATCTTTGGAGCTGCTGTTATTAATTTGATCCCATATATAGATCTTAAAAGAGCACAACGCTCAAGGCAGACATTCTTTACTAAACTAAAAAAACACAGTCGTCGAGTTGATTCCGACTCATAGCGACCCAATAGCACAAAGTAGAACTGTCCCATAGGGTTTCCTAGGCTGTAATCTTTACGGGAGCAGATTGCCAAGTCTTTTCTCCTGTGGAGCCAGTGGGTGGGTTGGAACTGCCAACCTTTTGGTTAGCAGCCAAGTGTGCTTTAGCCATTGCGCCACCAGGGCTCCTTAGTCTTTACTAGTTAAGCTAGTTAAGCTAAACTACTGTTTGATTTTAAAAAGGGATACTTTTGGTTTAAGGTTTAAAGATTATCTCAGGACAATAGTTTGGGGATTTTTTTTTTTTTTAAATAAATAAGTAGGCTATTGTTAGTTGCCATTGACTTGATTCTGACTCATGGCAACCCTACATGTGCAGAGTAGAACTGCTCCATAGGGTTTTCAAGGCTGTGACCTTTTGGAAGCAGTTTGCCAAGCCTGTCTCCCAACGTGCCTCTGGGTGGGTTTGAGTCACCAACCTTTCTGTCAGCAGTTGAGTGCTTAACTGTTTGCACCACCAAGGGATACCTACTAAGTATAGACTAGTATATTCAGGAGCAGAGGCATCAACTTACATTATAGAGAATGTATGAAAGTAGTGAGTCATCCATACAATGAAATATTATTTGGCCAGAAAAAGAAATGAAATTCTGATACGTGCTACAACGTACATGAACCTTGAAAATACTATGTAAGTGAAAGAAGCCAAATGCAAAAGGCCACATATTGAATGATTCCATTTATATGAAATGTCCAGAATAGGCAAATCCACAGAGGCAGAAAGCAGATTAGTGATTGACGGGGTAAGGGGGATAGAGGAATCGGGAGGGGAGTGATGACTAAAGGGAATGGCATTTCTTTTTGGGGTGATGAAATGTTCTAAAATTCATTGAGATGATGGTTATGTAACTCTGAATATACTAAAAAGCATTGAATTATACACTTTTTTTGTTGTTAGTTGACGTAGTGTCAATTTCAACTCATGGTGACTCCATGTGTGCGTAGTAGAACTGTGCTTTATAGGGTTTTCAATGGCTGTGACCTCTCAGAAGCAGATCTCCAGGCCTGTCTTCTGAGGCACCTTTGGGTGGGTTCGAACCACCAACCTTTTGATTAGGAGTTGAGCACTTAACCGCTTCTGCCACCCAGGGACATGAGTGAGTTGTATGCTATGCAAATTGTATCTCAGTAAAGCTTTAAAAAAAAAAAGATGCATCTAAAAATTCAGATAGGCTTTTTCCTGAGCATTTGCCATTTTTTCTCACCTCAGAGATACGAGGCTCATTATATCGAAGAATCTTAATTTGGGGGGGGGGTTATGGAGGGCATTGGGCATACATATAGAGTTTGAAAAGGCTCACTAATTGCCCCCTGCAATAGGAATCACCTGGGGATACCTACGTACTCAAAGCACGGTCACCTTTCAGCCAGGTGCACTTTAAGAAAAACTGAACGTTTCCCCTACTCCGTCTCCTAAAGGGGTGAGTGAGGCTGGGAGTCCTGAGGTGTAAGGGGAAACCCCAATTCTTCCTACTTTGAAGGGGCTTTGTTAGCAGGGAACACTAGCAAGCCTGGCTCTACTGGTGCCATGTCCTCTCGAGGCTCCTTTTTTAAGATCAGCTTCTGGCAGTTTGGGCCCATCAGACCCAAGGTGATGGGGGGCAAGAGCCTATCTCACAGCAGGCCAGAATCCGAGAGAGGCAGGGAGAGACTTGTCTTGAGCTTTGTGCATGGGCTTGGGCCATACTGTGGTCAGAAGAAAGGTGGGGGAAAGACTTTCTCTGCATCCTGTGTGATCCTTGCACAGGAGAAATTTGTCAGGGATCTTGCCTGGGCAATACAACAATATAACAACACTTTCTTCAGCTACATGCAGGTCACACTAAGTTTTTAAAAAAAAGTAAGGAAGGCGTAATATGCTACAAGTCCCTGGGTGGTGCAAACAATTAAGCATTCAGCTGCTAACCAAAAGGTTGGTTGGTTCGAGTTCACTCAGAGGTGCCTCGGAAAAAAAGCTTGGTGATCTACTTTGAAAAGATCAGCCTCTGAAAACCCTATACAGCACAGTTCTACTCTGGCATACGGGTTATCATGAGTTGGAGTCGATTCAACAGCGACTGGTTTTAAGAGATTTAAAGGAAGAAAAGCCTTCATTTAGTTTTCCTGTTCCTTCTTTTCCTTTGCTTCAATTTTTCTATATACGTATCTTCATTCAACACATGTATTGAATGCCTGTTAGGTGCCCCACCATTCTAGGTGTTGGGGGTATGGCAGTGAACGAAAAGCTCCTTTTTTGGTGGAGGGAGGACAGTGAGCAAATAAATAGGTGTGTCAGATGGGCATAAGTACTCTGGAGTGAAGATAAAGCAGGGTGAGGGGACGTTGGCTGAGGAGGTATAGTGGTGTTGCTGTTTTGTGGTCTGGGAAAGTGACATTTGAGGCAAGACCTGAAGGAACTGAGGGGGAAGAGTGATCTGGGGTGGGGGTTTTGGTGGTAGATTGTTTCTAAGGCATTGTAAGGATAGTGGCCCTTACTATGAAGCAGAAATCCATTAGATTTCTTTTTTTAAGTTTTCTGGATTTTAAAAATTGAGGCATAATTTACATACAATGAAATGCACATATCGAAGTGTTCAGTTTGAGTTTTGACAGTGAGGTACACCCATCACAATTATATACACACATCACCTGAAAACAAGATATACAATAAAACCTGCGAAAGCTGGAACATATGTAAGGCAGAGACCTGTCAGAGAAGGAAAACACAAATACTTCCCACTAATAGAAGGCAATAGAAAAGTGATTAAGACTGCACCCTGTCAAAGGTGGGAAACCTGTGAGACCTGGAAAAGCAAGGCAATCCCGTTGAGTTCCATCTCTCACAGGTTTCACTATAGTATAGAACGTTACTGTCACCCCAAACTTTTAGTGTGCCTTTCCAGTCAGTATGCCCTGCCCAAGAGCCAACTGCTTTCTGACTTCTGACCCCATAGATTAGTTTAACCTGTTCTTGGAGTTGAAATGAATGGAATCATCTATTATGTGATTTCTTGTGTCTGACTTCTGTTTTTCAGTGTAATGTTTTTGAGAGTCATCCTGTTGTTGCACACCTCATTAGGTCATTCATATTTGTTGCTGAGTAGTTTCCACTGTGTGAGTATACCATTTTGTTTGCCCATTCTCGTTTTGCTGGGCTTTTGAACTGTTTCTAATTTTGGGCTGTTGAGGGTAAGATTGCTATGTATATTCTTGTCCAAGTCTTTTTGTGGATATATGTCACTTCTCTTGGGTAAATAAATACAGAGGTGGAATTGCCTGGTCATGTGGTAGAATAAGCTTAACTTTGTAAGACACTGCCACACAATCTTTCGAAGTGGTTGTGCAATTATTATACTCCACCAGAAACATACTAGAGTTCTCATTGCTCCAAGTCCAGGCCAATGTTTGGTGTTGTCAGTCTTTTTGATTCATTGGAGGATTTGAACAGGAGTGTTTTATAATCCAGTTTAGATAAAAAATAAATAAAAGAATCACCGCTATGTGAGAAAGTCTGCGTTTGTGTGTGTCGTGGGGGATGGGGGGAAGAGGGTGGAGGTCTGTTAGGGAGTTATCCTGGAAGTAGCTGAGAGAGAGTGTCTTGGACCAGTTGGTGGAGGCTCGTAGACATGGTTGGAGCCTGGGTGTGTTTGAAAGAAGACTCAGCTGGCTTTGTTGAAGGATTGGCCATGGGCGACGAGAGGAGCATTAAGGATAATCACCAAGGTTGTTGGCTTGAGCTGCAGAAAGAAATGGGATCTCTGTTTGCTGTGACAGGGAAGACTGCAGGACCAGATGGTGGGCTGGAGTGGGAATCAGAGTTGGGGTTTGAACATGTTACTCTTGAGGTGCTGATAAGCTATCCAAGTGAGAGTAATATACGCAGTGGGACATTGAGTCAGGAGTTGTTCAGGGCAGAGGGCTGAGCTGGGTATGTAAGTTTGGAAGTCATTATTGTGAGCACATAGACTGTATTCAAAGATGTGAGGCAGGACTAGATCACCTGAGATGTGAGTGTAGTAGGGAGATAGGGAGAAGGGGTCTGCGAACTGAGCTCTGTACTGCAGTGAGAGGTCAGGAAGGCAGGAGGAATTGGCTAGGGATGGAGAGGGAGCAGCCGGTGAGGTCAGAGAGAGCATGTGTTCCAGACGTGAGTGATGCATACACTTCAAGGAGGAGGAGGTCGATGAATTGTCCACTGTGGAGGCTGAGAACTGGCCCCTGGTTGGGGTGGCGTGGAGGTCATTGACCTGGGAGAGCTGTTTTGGGAGGGTTGGGAGAAATACCATCTGAGTGGTTTGGGAGCTAACAGATGAGAGGAAGTTACCATGTGTAGAAGACAACGCTTGGTTTTGATGTACAGGGCATGAGAATGGATTGTAGCTGGGAAGGACTCGTGTTGGGGGAGGGTTTTCTAAGATGGGAGCTACTGCTGCATGGTGGATGGAATGACAGATTATGGGGGAAATGGCTTTCAGGAGGAGGAGATGTTGCTGGGGTCCAGCTCCTGTGTAGGTGAGAGAGGAGGGGCCAGTGCACTCTAGAAGGCTGGTCGTAGAGCGGTGGAAGCTGGACATGCTCATTGGCTGCTCTTCTTTTCTCGTGAAATAGGGAGCAAGACATCAGTGAGAAGTGGGGTAGTGGGGTGAGGACAGCAGGCATGAAATGATTGGGGAGGAGAGGGAAGTGAGACGGTGAGTAGAGTAGGGAGCATAGTAGGGATTGCAGGACAGCATCGAGGGCCCTGGAGGTTGGCGGTCAGTGATGTACAGTGCGACAGCAGCCCAGAGTTGGGGTTGGGGTTTTCTATGGCCAGTAAGACGGAGAGGGGAGCCAGGGAGCTGAGGGTATGTGTGAGGCGGTGACAATGATGGATAGAATTGGACTCAGCTGTTCCATCCCAGACACTGGGCTTTACACCAGCATGTTGTGTTATACCGCTCCAGACTCGGCTGTCTGTAAGCGGTGAGGGGTCTTGCTGTCTTCTGAACAAGGCTTAGTGTAAATAAATAAGTTTTCTAGTCACTGGTTACTTTCATCACTTCTTGCATGATAGGTAAAATATTTGCTCCTTCCCTAGAAAAAGAACTTCTAGCTCTGACGTAACTTTTTTCAGTAATTTATTCTGCAGGCCAAAGCAACAAACAAAAATTTACCTTCTCTGAGAGAAATTTTCAAGGAAATAGACGATGACCATCTAGTTAATGATACTAGTGTTGTTCCAAAAAGGTTTTATTTCCCATGAATTTATTAGTCAGTTGAATGGGTAATACACACACTTGTTAACTTGGGAAGGTTTAAACAATATTTTGGCTGTAGTGATGGTAAAATGTATTCACTTCTAAATTTCAGAAAAGTTGGAGAAGAGACGGGATCATGAGCGGAATGAAGAAACTTTTACCCTAATGCCTAGCCCTTACTACATGGAACTCACCAAACTCCTGTTAAATCAGTAAGTGCCTCTCGGCTCTTAGGACTCATAGGTGAGAGTGAGCTTAGGACTTTCCCTCCTGCCCCTTGCTCCTTGCTGACGCAAGTGGTACCTGCTGGCTCCAGACCCCAGCAATCCCAAGTCGTTGTCTCTGCTCCCTCTCATTTTCCTTGGTCCCCACTCCCTGCTGTAAGTCCCTTGGCTTTTGACATTCTACCTCCTGTCACCTGACACTGGGCCCTAGGAGGGAGCCACTGTTGCCACCTCGGGCAGTAGCCTTTTTTGTAATTGTGTTTTATTTCCTACACTGCTATTCCTTTTTCTTCTGTGGGTTTGTGTTCTGTGTCTCTCACAGGACCTTTAGCCAAAAGGAAAGCCCAGTAGTGGCAACAACGTGCTGTCATATAGCCTCTTCACTTGTTTGCCTACATCTAATGCTGTCTCCAGGTCTGTGCCTACTTCATCCTAGTTACAGCTGGAGTGGCCCCTGCTGACAGTGCTCAGAGGCTTTCCCTTGACATGTTGCTCAAAGTCCAGCACAGCCAGACATCCGCTTCCTTCACCCCTCTCACAAACCCCCAACCTAAACGGGCAGCGACCTTGTCTTGTATGCAGCTCGGCCCCTACACCTAGCATGTGCCTGCTGCTCCTGTGGCTTGTTCAGTGAATGAATGAATGGACTCAGTGGAGGGGCAGGCAGGGGTGGGCAATTTTGATTGGCATTTAAAATGTACTATGCAAAATGTCAAGTTGGTGAAGCTCCCTGAGCAGCTGTTAATTGATGTGCTCAAGAGCAGAACTAGGCAAAATTTGGGAGCTCCCTACTGCCTGCTGTCAGGCAGTAGACAGGCCGGGGACCACTGAATGGCACTGAATTTAACTGGAAATTTGGGTATGGAACATGCACTTGCCCTTAAGTTGGTGATAGGCTTCAGCTCACCTATTCACTCCATAAAGCTGGAGTACCAACAGTGTACTAAGCTCTCCATGGCCTAGATGTTCCCATGGGCTCGAGTTCCATGTGAGCATGTTTACCAGAGTTAAACTGCAGTAACAGTGCTGTTCAGAGTACATCAGGCCTAGTGGTGCCAGCAAAGGGTTCAGAGGCGGCTCCTTCGGAGCCCTGGCTTGGAGGAGGAAAGCTTCTCTAGGTGGGTAAAAGGAGGGGATGGGACTGGTGTCCACAGGTACTGCAGTGTGGCAGGGCATGGTGTACCTGGGACCAGGGGGCTTTGGCACATGGAGAATGTGTGAGGGAACAGTGGGTGCCGAGGCCCCCTCATCTGCAGGTGATGTTTGAAGCAGGGTGTGCCACCAGAGGGCCTGCAGGGGCAGTGAGGACAGGCTGGGAAAGGGTGGCTCTGGAGCAGCACACTAGGTCAGAAGTGGTTGCTGTTTTCCAGGGGAGAGGGTGCAGCCTGCTCAGTTTTAGTTTTCAATGTTCAGTATACACCTACTCACTTACTATCTTTGTTATCCAGTATTTCACATTTACGACAATAGTCAAAAATCTATCCAACCATTTTGCGCATTAATGACATATGTCTGCCAGTAACAAACACTGAGGTGCGAGGTGAGAGTAACACTGGCTGTGATGGTTGAAGTTATGTGTCAGGTTGGCTGGGCCATGATTCTCAGTGGTTTGGCAGTTATGTAATGATATAATTTGGCAGTTATGCAGTAATGTAGTCACCCTCCATTTTGGATCTGTGTGGTCATCCTCCATTTTCACATAATGCTGACTTTTGCATAATGACCTGGTCTTTGGAACATCACCAACAGTGGGTGTATAATGTATGCAGCTTCTAGCACAAACCTTGTTTTACAATTCTTCTGGCTAAGGGACCTAATTCCACCTTTGTTCTGCAGTCTAGTTGACAGGGACCTGGGGTCCTTTGTTTTTTAACTTGCCGTGCAGGACTCAACAATCTGTGTGTTTGGATTCATAAATAAAACTCACTGGATAAATGTCATACTAGATAATGCCTAGCTTGTCCTGGAATGCCCAGTGGTGGACAGTGTTTGCTTCTGCTTTATATTGGAGGGATTCTGGTCTGTCTTTTCCTTCAGAGGTCAGTCAGTTTAAAGCTGTCTCATGAGGAGGCTGTGTGCTTGGCCCTCAGAGCTTTGGCTCAGAGCTCTGCTGTGGGCAGGTGTGCTCGGCTGGTGCTCATTGGCAGTTTGATCTGTAAAGTGGGTGACACCTGACCTTCCAGGTGCCTGCAAGGAGAGAGACTTGGTGCAGCGCCGGGGCTGTTCTCCCTGGCCTCCCCCACCACCCCCACTGTGCCAATTGTGAGCCCTCAGACTACTAGCAGGCATAGTGATCTGTTCAGCATTCCATAGGTATCGAGCCATTGACGCCGTTACCTGAGTCAGCCCCTGACACATTCCTTCTCAATGGAAATTACACAGTGTAGTGCTCCCGAACCAGAGGCTGTCCAGCATGGAGCCTGTCTTCCAGCATACAGTCTCAGGTAGACAGGAGTCCTTGTACAGCAGCCTTGTACAGCAGTGGGCCAGCTCACATGAGGTAAAAGAACTCTGTGAGGAGCACAGTGGAATTTCCTTGGCACCAAGCTCAACTGCCAGAAATCCTTACATGGTAAAATTGAGAACAAAACAAGACAAATTTTCCAACTCTAGAACAGCTTGCATCTTTCACCTGAACCCAAACAGTATTTCTTAAGCCACTTCTGTTGCTCTGGTTTACTGAGTGTTTAATCTGTCTCACCTCTTGCTTCCTTTAGTGCTTCAGACAACATCCCTAAAGCAGATGAAATCCGCACCCTGATCAAGGACACATGGGACACTCGGATGGCAAAACTCCGGGTCTCTGCTGACAGCTTTGTGAGGCAGCAGGAGGCACACGCCAAGGTAGGGAGCAGCACTGCCCCATCTGTGTGGGCCTGCTGTGAGGGGACTATCACATGGTGGGCTGCCTGCCTGGCTACGCAAGCAGGCCTTAAAAAACAAAAGTTTTTAAGAAACAGGTCAACTTGCCCAGAGTGGCCGTACCTTTTACATTCTTTAAAAAAAAAAAATTATTGGTTCCTTATTTTCAATGAGTAGTATCTTTTGTCTCGTGTTCCAGCTGGACAACCTGACCTCAATGGAGATCAGCACCAGTGGGGCTTTCCTTACCCAGGCGCTCAACCACATGTACAAGCTCCGCACCAGCCTCCAGCTCACGGACAGCACCCAGTCCCAGGACTTCTAGACCAAGGCCTCCAATTGGTAAAGGTTGTGTAGCTGGTGGCCTGCTGGGTGCCATGTGAGTGCTTCTGGAAATGATAAGAGAGGTACTCATAGTCCTGGATGGCCATGTAGAAATAGTTCTAAATGTATGAAAAATACGCAAGGATGCAAGCAGTGAATTTGTGATGCTGTCAGAAGCTGCAGGTTTGTGTTTTGTCCACCAGACTTGGCTCTCTGGAATAGTCTTCAATCCCACATCTATCTCTAGAAGCCATCTTTTCTTTCTGGGGGTGGGGGGCTTTTTATTTTTATGCACAAAATGGCCACACATGACTGAGCGTACCACGTCTGTGAGTGTTGCTTTTAAAAGATACAAATACAGCAGACGTGGAGGCTTAAGTCTTTCTTTAATCCTGGATCTTGACCTCGGGCTAAATTTAGAATCTGACACTGCTTACAGAGAAGGCTGGCAGATGGAGTGGCTAGTGATCCGGAGCTGTGTTTGATAAGCTGTGCCCCGACATACAATAAAAACGCATCAACCCAAACCTGAGACTCTTTGTGGGATTTCCGTCCTGTGTAACTACCAAGTGAGAGGTGCAGACCCCATGGTTAAGATGACGTGATAAACCAAGACAGAAGTGGGCACTCTGGGGGCCTCTGTTCTCTTGGCTACTTCTGGTTGTGGTGTAATGTGTTGTTTCTTGAGATGTTATTGAGCAGAGGAGTAACACTTAGGACAGTGCTGGAAAGGAAAGTTGAACCTTTCACTTTGCTCTTGGATTTAGAACCTTAGCATTTTGAAACTGTTAGGATCCTCAGAAATGATGCTTGCTACCTTGAGAGGTAGAGTGAGAAGCCCCACCGTGAGAAGGCTTTGTAGCCAGTTTTCAATTGTAGAACCTGGTTGTCAAAGGCAGTGGCATGTGGCCTCTCAAGGGTTTTGTGCAGAGTGTGTGTGAGAGCAACTAGCCCTCTGTCCTGTTGTATTTAAGTCCAAACCTACTTCAAGTGCTATTTTCTGTTTTAAATTGCTACCTGGATGTCCCTGTAACAAGTGGCTCTTGGTTATTGTCTGAGCCCCCAAGAGCTAGACACTGAGGGATGAGACATGATCCCATGATTGAAGGTGACTGTTCATTCATCTCCCTGGGACTTGGAATCCTTCAGATTGAATGTGGGGCTCTTCCCTTGTAGTCGTGGGAAGTCAGGTGTCCTGTGTCTCTCAGCGCTCATCCCTTCTCATAACTGTGGCTGAGCTACAGGCTCTGTCAGTTGTTCTGGGCTCTTCTGGCCCTCATTAATATAAAAAAGATTTTCCTCTTAACATGATTTAGGAAGATTTTATTTTTTTTTTTTTGAATGTTGTCAGAAATTACAGCAATATATTCATAAATACCTAATTACTACATTCAACAAATAATATTACAATACAATGAATTCAAACAAGTACACTTAGAACAGGTTTAATTTCACAGCATCTAAACTGCCCCCAGTGTGGTCGAGGCACAGTCCTCCTCCCTCCCAGGTACTGGTTTACTGGTCTAGCAGGTAAGCACAGGGTACATACAAGGAACACACCGGTCGGCACGGTCCTTAGCAGGCAGAGGGAGGGAGTGTCTTAAGTTAAGCACTGGATCACAGTTTGGGAACAGGCTACAGCAAGGAGGAAGAGTCTGGTTGGTTGCTGCTAAGTGGCTACTATACACTTCAGAGTACCAGACCCGGTTGTGCTGACCATCTCCATCTTGTGGTGGGTCCTTGGAACTTTCTGCCCTTAAATCACAAAGGTCAGGGAAGGGGCTGCCTGTTGTGAAGTTCAGCCCAGTGTTAGGGGTTGGCAGCACTGTGAGCTACTGGAGGGAAACACCATTCCACCTATACATTTACAGTTTCTGGTATTGTAATTCTTTGCTACTGGAGGAGTGGACTCCTTTTAATACTCTTCTGGATTTCCTTAAGGGTATAGAATGCTAAATGCCAATTAAGTGTGTGATTTCCTTTAAGGTTAGAATGTAGATTAAAGTGTTGAAACTTCTTGTTTTGGTCACTTTTATCTGAGACAATGGATTAGGATCATGATATTTTAGTTTGTCTCTGATATGAAACAAAGATGTTTTCAAATTGTCAGCTTGTGTAGCACCAAGTTTTGGGGAAAGCTTTGTTTTTAGTACCGCAATTAAATGTGGAACCATGTGACTTAGCATTAGAAGATGTCATGAGTTTAGAGGACAGATGGTCTCTTCCAGGTAATCTAGGAAGACATTTCCAGACTGAGGTCCTCCCACAAATACTGACACAAAGCCTGCGTCTTAGAGCGAATGTGTGTTTCTGAACGGTCCGTGTGAAATAACTGAACAACGAGAGGCTTCAGAGATTGCATATTTGTCGATTTTTGTTAAACCCAAATTGAAAATAGATGCTACTGTGTTCTCTCTCACTAGAATCATCTGAAAGTAATCAAAAGTGTTTCAGATTGTGAAGCTAATCAGTGGAAGGGTACTGCGTGTTAGCGGTGGTGCCCTTTTGTTTCCAAGAGCCACTTTCTTTTATTTTTCTTTGTGCATGGTGCTTTCCTGGGTTATGTTTCTATTCTCTGATTGTCAGTATCTCTAGAGCACAAGAATACTGAGAGTGCTCCACAGATAAGTGGGAAGATGGTGAGGCGGAGTGGTAGAGAATCTCAAAAGCAAGCTATGATTTCAGTCAGAGGAAGAAGTTATCACTAGTTCATTGACACAGCTGCCCCTGGGCAGAGACCTCTCTGGAATGGCCAGTCCCTTTATCCCACATGCCATGAGCTCCCCTTGATGGTCAAAGGGACGGGGTGTGCTTTTCTCTGAAGTCATTATTATCTGCTTTCCCCTTTACTCCAGCCAAGGCCATTACCAAAGCTGAGTACACCAAAAGCATCCAGACATGTTGTGATGCAGGAGGAGGGCTAGGAGTGAACTGCCAAGACGTGACTCTTAGGCCTTCAGACCAGAAACAGCAAGCAGATTTTAAACAGAGAAATTCAGGAGTATTTTGCCCTGGTTGTTGGCAGTACTGCTCGCTCTAAACACCTGTCCCCACCTGTGGGAAACGTTCATCTCAATGTCTCTGCAGGGGAGACAGCCCCAGCACAGCCTTAATGCTCTTCAAGTCAGAGCTATGGAAAGGAGGGTGCTCGCTGACTGCTGATAATACTGGCGGCACTGTTTGTCTGAGTTTGCTAATAACTGGAAGATTCTTGGCAGACATACAAAGCAAACTGTGTGGGAACAGATAAAGCGACACAATGCCATCTGCCAGCAAGCTGTTCTGCACAGCAGAGGTCTGGGCTGAGGGCTCCACCACAGAGCACAGGGAATAGCCTCCACAAAGGTCAGACAGCCCTTCACCTGACCCACGACCAAGGGGGCCCTGCCTCTGGGAGGTTCATGCCTCCTCTTCCCCACAGCCAGCCACTGGCCTTGCCCTTCAGTGACACGCTGCCTGGACAAACAACAGCTGGGACAAGGACAGACTTCTCCCGGACATAGTGACCCCTGTCCTAGCACTGCCGTGCCTGTCACAGTAAGTTCAAGAGGAGGAGAGAGTTAGCTCGGAAAGTGTTCGCTCTACTTTTAGGCTCTTACAAAGCTTTGCATCTAAAATGAAGCCTCTAAAGTTCCTACTTTGCACCTGCTCTCAGACTGCTGTAAAACAGCATCAGATCTCAAAAACTGCTCACCTCCAGAAGGTTAACAAAAGCCCCACGTTGTGTGTGCCGCAAGTGCACGCACATGAGGACTAACTTGTTCCCACCACAGACTGTCCCCTTCTCACTTCATAGCAACTTGTCCAAATGCCAGGGGAGGCAGAGAGGGAATGAAGGAAGGAGGTAAGAAGTATGCATGGCTTTCTACATCATTTCCTGGTGCAAATCAAATTAAAAATGAAGTGATCGCATAGGCGCCAGTGGTAAGCTCTTTTACTTTTCTTCTTCTTTAATTTTAAAAACACATCAATATTTCAATGTCCTGACCAGCAGCAGTACAAACACTAAAAGCAAGGTTTTTTTTTTCCCTTTTGCCCATAAAAACAAAAACAAAAAACAAAACCCCCAAACAGGAAAACAAACAAAAATTCCCCAAACCACATATTAAAAATGGCAGGCTTTTTATAACAATAATTAAAGTAATAAAAACATACAAAACTTTGTTTTTAATATATATACACAGTACAAGGCCGAAGCACCTTTGACTTTTCTTTCAAAATTTATGTTTGTATGAAAACATCACCCACGGCAGCAACAATTTGGTGGGTGTGGATATATGTATACATAGAGCTCTGTACATTTCCCCCCATGGAGTAACAAAAAGGTACCTTCAGTCTGTCGCTTCCTTTACTTTTAGGGCAGAGCTTTTCCAGTGCACAGCCTTTGGGTGAGTCTGTAAGTACTGTTGATTTGTGTGCTCCTAGATCTCGTGCTTACAAGAAAATTTTGCAGAAAAGTAACTGAAACAAATAAGCCCTTTACTTACAACGCACCCAACCTTCTTTTCAGCAGGAGCAATGTGACCTAGCCCCTCATAACAGCAAGAGCAAACCCGGTTCTTTAGGCAGAGTGACAAGGAATATCATTGGTGTTGCCCAATCACATACACCCGGGGGCTGTAAGTGGTAAGCTTTTAGTGTTGGTAATGGAGCCTTCACTTTCAGATTAAAAATGATGTGGGGGAAGAAAGAATAAAACTGCCTTTAAGGAAAAAACCTATGGGCTTCCTACATTGGCTGCGTGCTGAATTACCAAGGTGATTCAGTTGCATGGAAGTCAGGTGAGCTCTTTTTTTCTGGAGTCTGGAATCCTTTGCTTCATGCATGGCACATTCTCATTAAGCTTCAAACCTCCCAGTGAAAAATATTAAATATTCAAGGTAATAAAATAGATATTATTTCTATACTATAGGTTCGGCCTAGTGCAAGGGAAACTGTCACCTAGGATATCCCTTAAAGTAACCCCTAGGCCAATGCATCGCAGGCAATGCAAGGCACTTCCGTAAGTGGTCCAGTTCTGCCTGGAGTCGCTCCCTTTCTGAAACAATCTTCTGTTTCTGGCTCCTTAACTCCTGGAGAGAGAGAGAGAAACGGAAGTCAAAACAAACTCATTTCAGACTCTAAGGAAATGTGAGCTGCGCAGATGGGCCAATTGCTGTGCTGACAGACATACCCTCAACACTCTTGAATATGCCATCTCCCAGTGGGGTGTGCCTACAGTGGCCTTTGGAGCAGTCTGGTTTTCCCAGAGCCCTGGATTCTCAAAATACCCATTCTCTCCTAGAACCACTGTCCATTCATGGCCTCAGCTTGAGCCTGGGGTTCTTAAAAAGTCAGCCCCAATGATGCTATAAAACTTTTGCTGCTTCAGGAGTAGTCCAGATCTGGAGACCTGGTTTGAGGCCTGCCCCTTGCACACTGGAGGAAGCCTAGTAGGTTTATTTGCTGTTAGCTGGAAAACTTGCCGAGCCCAACTGAAAACTGGCATGAAGTAGTTTTTGCCTCAAGAGTGTTCCTTCTCCAGTAAAATTTCCTTCCTCCTTAAGTAAATCACTGTAGAAGTAGATGGATACAGGCAGTAAGTAAATCCCCAAAACAGACATACAAATAGCATCTTTACCCTTCCAGGGTCAATACCCTATAAATTTAAGACATCTTCCTCCTTAGCTAAACCCTTGAGTCATCAACTGAATCTCATTTTGACTACAAGTTTTGATTTCTGAAGAGCAGGGCTTCCCCTCAAAACTTGTCCTAAACTCAAGCCTGAAGGAAGAAGCTGCACTGTGTGCCTAAAGCAGCCCTGGGATCCAGTGTCACGGCTGACTCACCACCATGCTATGGGAGAGCTGCTCCGCTGTCAGGCTGAGGCTGTAGTGCTGGGCCTCCAGCCGCCGGCACTGTGTCTGCAGCACGTGCCGCTCCAGATTTTGCTCTGAGAAGACAAGAGGCGTGATCGCTTCAGTACACAGGAGCCACAAAGGACTTTGGCAGGTGACCCACTCTCACCCCAGCAGCCCGTCCCCAGTGCAAACAGCAGTGCAACATGGTGCTTCACCTTCAAACCACACTGGTGAGTGAGTGTGTAAGGTACCAACTTACATCCAGCCCCTCAGAGTAAAAACAAAGGATCTGGAATCAAATGGCAATTTAAGGAATTCAGATGAAGTCATTCTGGGTGAATATATGGCCTTGAAATGAATTCTTTCAAAAAGAAAAGATTAAAAATAAGAGCTAGGCTTTCAGTTTAAGCTGCTGGATAAAGGCCAGAGTAAACTTAGAAAAGGGAAAAAAGGTGAGTACCTAAATTACTACAACAGAAAACATGAGGGTGATAGGAGTTCAATAAAACCAAAACCCAACCAAGAACGAACAAAAAAGGGCAAAGGCACAAGGAACAGTAAGTATTAAGGATAAAACAGACCTTAGCCAGTGATGGTCGAGAATGACAAAATCCTAGAAAACAATAGACTACCTGACCAAATGTAGAAAGGCCAGAACCACCTTGATAGTAAAGTACAATAAAATTAGAGTCCAGTACCACTTATAACTACCACCTGTCAGTTGTACTGGGGTGACTTATGTATTGCTGGAAGCTATGTCACTGGCATTTCAAATACCAGCAGGGTCTCACAGGTGGACAGTTTTCAGTGGAGCTTCCACAGTAAGACAGTCAGACTAGGAAGAGAGGCCTGGTGATCTGCTTTTGAAAACCAGCCAATGAAAACCTTATGGATCACAACAGAATACTGTCCAAAACAGTGCTTGGAAGATGAGGCAGCCCCCCTAGGTTGGCAGGCACTCAAAATGCAGTGGCCTCAACCTTGGACTGGAGCACACCAACAATCCCAGATAGTTCAGCAAGGTTGCTCAGTACAAGACAACATGTAAGAAAAGCATTTCTATAATAAAGCATACAACCAATTAGAAAATGTAATGGAAACAAAGATCATGGTCACAAGAAAAAAATAAGCGATACCTAAAACTAAATCTAATATAACTTATGGAAAAAAAAACAGTAAAAATGATTTAAGTTTTATACCATATTCATAGACTGATGACATAAGCATCAAGAATGTCAATTCTCCAAATCTGTAAGTTTGCTGCATCTGAAAAAAAAATTTTTTTTTTTTTTGGTGGAACTTGGGGAAAGCCAGAACCAGGGGCAGCAGCTGAGCTGCTGAGGTGACAAGGACAGGGGGGCAGGGCACACAGGAGCAGCCCCAAGACCACCCTTGGCACATGTGAAGGTGGTACACCACAGAGCAAACCCCAGGGGAAGAGGGGCCCTTCCAGAAACCACCACGATAAATGGTTATCTGTGCAGAGAAAATGAAATTAGCTCTCTACCTTACTCCACACACTGTAAATGGCTAGGTGTAACAAGAAAAGCAGAACTTGAAGAACATACCAGGTGACCCTGGGGTAGGGAAGGATTTCCCATATAAAGCACCAAAACCACAAACCGTAAAAGATGGATATGTGTCCATTAAAGACCAACATATGGTTTGCCTTTACCTGGGGAGGACTGCACCCCTGCTGAGAATAAAACATTCTGGTTCCTGACCAGGGCCTGCCTTCCCTGGCAAAGTGCTGGCTCAATGCTAAACAGGGAGTCATCAGCCTTGTTGGAGTCTTGAGGTCACGGCCTGTAGGCTCAGGCAGCAGCCAGGCTGGCTGTGGGGCTCAGCTCGTTCTCCAGGACCCTGTGCATACCCCAGGTAGGGCTCAGGGCTGACTGAATTAGGAGGTGGGGGAGGAGGGGTCATGGCACTATATATCCCCATGAGAATAGCCTCTGGTTTCTTCCATGACAAGGAAGCCTGGCCACCTCAAAGCCCGGGGATGGCTCTTGGAATAGGCCAAACATCTGAGCAAACCTACGTCTCACTTGGACAAAACCCTCTGGTATTTATATCCAGCTGTGTCCCAGGCCATCTAGGCTCTGGTACTGTCACTTAGAAACAGTCACCAAGATGGAGAAACAAATCACCAACTTCATATGGAAAGAGAAGAGGCCCCGAATATATAAAGCATTACTCAAGACGAAGAACAAAATGGGAGGCCTCAACACTACCTGACTTTAGAACCTATTATACCACCACAGTAGTCAAAACAGGCTAGTACTGGTACAACAACAGATACACAGACCAATGGAACAGAGTTGAGAATCCAGACATAAATTTATCCACCTTCGAGCGACTGATATTTGACAAAGGCCCAAAGTCCATTAAGTAACAATGCACAAACACCAGAAGAGAAACTAGATAACTGGGAGCTTCTAAAAATCAAACACTTATACTCATCAAAAGACTTCACCAAGAGTAAAAAGACAGCCTAGAGACTGGGGAAAAAATTTAGGGATATGACAAATCGGATCAATGTCTAATCTCTAAAATCTACAAGATACTGCAAAACCTTGACAACAAAAAGACAAATAACCCAATTAAAAAATGGGCAAAGGATATGAACAGGCACTTAGCCAAAGAAGACATTCAGGCGGGTAACAGACACATGAGGAAATGCTCATGATCATTAGCCATTAGAGAAATGCAAATCAAAACTACAATGAGATATCATCTCACCCCAGCAAGGCTAGCATCAATCCAAAAAATGCAAAAAAAAGTTGGAGAGGTTGTGGAGACACTGGAACACTATTATACACTCTTGGTGGGAATGTAAAATGGTACAACCATTCTGGAAATCGATTCGGTGGTTCCTTAAAAAGCTAAAGATAGAAGTACCATATGATCCAGCTATCCCACTCCTTGGACTCTATCCTAGAGAAATAAGAACCGTCACACGAGTAGATAAATGCACACCCGTGTTCATTGCAGCACTGTTCACGATAGCAAAAAGACGGAAACAACCTAGGTGCCCATCAATGGATGAATAGATACATTATGGTATATTCACACAATAGAATACTACAGAATGATAAAGAACGATGAAGCTGTGAAACATAACATGGAGGAATCTGGAGGGCATTATGCTGAGTGAATTTAGTCAGTCACAGAAGGACAAATACTGTATAAAACCATTATTATACAACTCAAGAAAAGGTTTAAACACAGAATAAAATATTCTTTGATGGTTACGAGGGTGGGGAGGGAGGGAGAGGGTTACTCATGTAAGAATTATCTTACATGAAGGGAAGGACAGCACACACTACAGGGGAAGTCAGCACAACTGGACTAAACCAAAAGCTAAGAAGTTTCCTGAATACAACCAAACACTTCAAGGGACAGAGTAGTAGGGGCAGGGGTCTGAGGACCATGGTTTCAGGGGACATCTAGGTCAACTGGCTTAACAAACTTTATTAAGAAAATGTTCTGCATCCCACTTCGGTGAGTGGCATCTGGGGTCTTAAAAGGTAGTGAACGGCTATCTAAGATGCATCAATTGGTCCCCACCCACCTGGAGTAAAGGAGAATGAAAAACACCAAAGACACAAGGAAATATTAGCCGAAGAGACAGAAAAGGCCACATAAACCAGAGACTGCATCATCCTGAGACCAGAACTAAATGATGGCCAGCTACCACCAATCACTGCCCTGTCAGGGAACACAACAGAGAGTCCCTGAATGAACAGGAGAAAAGTGGGGTGCAGAACTCAAATTCTAGTAAAAAGACCAGACTTAATAGTCTGAGACTGGAGGAACCCCAGAAAGCATGGCCCCGGGATTGTCAACCCAGAGCTAAAACAATTCCCGAGGCCAACTCTTCAGACAAAAGATTAGACTGGACTATGGGACATAAAATGATACTTGTGAAGAGTGTGCTTCTTAGCTCAAGTAGACACCTGAGACTAAATGGGCAGCTCCTGTCCGGAGGTTGAGTTAAGAAGGCAGAAAGAGTTAGGAGCTGGCTGAATGGACACAGGAAATCAGGGGTTGAAAGGAGGAATGTGCTGTCACAGTACAGGGAGAGCAATTAGGGTCACATAACAACGTATGTATAAATTTTTGTATGAGAGACTAACTTGAATTGTAAACTTTCACTTGAAGTACAACAATAAAAAAAAAAGTCAGCAAGGTTGGGAACAAAATCCTGCATTCATTGATCTATTAAGCTTTCTTTCACTCCCCTCCCCCCTCATTTTTACCTTCTATATGTTCCTGGTAAGCTTCAAAAATGGCCTCAATCCCTTGCCACTTCCGTCTGGGGGCTTCCTCGTCTTCCTCTTCTCCATCTTCCTCATCATCATCATCCTCCGAGTCCTGGTCCATCTCCTGGGTGATGGGGCCCTTCCTCCCTGGTGGGGGCTCCTGCTGGCCATTGTGCTGGGGCCGGGGGAGCCGGCTGGAGGACTGCAGCTCGGGAATGTTGTAGTGGACAGATGTGTCCACCTTGTGGTTCTGCTCTGCCGACAGCACAGCCGTGTGCCCTGTGGGAAGGAGGGAACCAGGCTCAGGCCATGGTGCCTGCAGGGACTAACAAGGAGGGGAGGGGCACGAGAGAGAAGGTGCTTGCCCTGCCCCTTGGCAACAAGTTTCCGTGGCTGCAGGTCTCCAGGTAGGCCAGCCCTGTGCAGTATCCAAGGCAGCATCATTAGAAACAGAAACACACAGAAATTTTGAGCTTTCTAGTCGGCACACCTGCACTCCAGTCACAGTGCTGCATCCTAATATGTGATGCAGGTATTCAGGTTTTGCCTTCCACCAGGAGTTGGCTTGGGCTGTGATCAGTGCGAACAGGCATGCCCATAAAGACAGAGGTTCTGCCTGTCGCAGGTGCAGCCCCACGGCAGACCAGAAGGCTGCGGCCCCGGCATGGCAGGGACCAAACGGTCAAGTATGATTTTAGGAAATGGCTGAAATAGAAAATGTAGGAAGACATGGTCAGGAAGCCTCTGAGGAGCCTTGGTGACATGGTGTCTGCAAGCAATGCAGCCCGAATGCCCCTGACTTTCTACAAGGATCTCAATGCCACTGTAGCTTCTCCTTTAGAGACCATGGGAAGGAAGATCCTCCATCCTTAGGAAGGGAGACAGTTTACATCTGTTCAAAATATTTCCATTGCATCCTTCCAAGTATATTCATGACAAAAACCCTAGAAAGCACTCCTCTCCATTTTCAAAATCATTGTCATATCTATATTTTTAAAAAATGCTTTTTATACCTTCTAGTAATAAAAAGGAGCCCTGGTGGTGCAGTGGTTAAGAACTTGGCTACTAACCAAAAGGTCTGGCAGTTCAAATCTACCAGCTGCTCCTTGGAAACCCTATGGGGCAGTTCTACTCTGTCCTATAGGGTCACTATGAGTCCGAATCAACTTGATGGCAACAGGTTTAGTTTGGTTTTAGTAATAAGCTTAAAAATGGTTTTGGCAAAACTATTTCTTCTTGTGATTAAAGTTCACAGAAATTTATCATGCTCAATAGTTACTCAATTGTTGAGGATTGTTTTCTAATCAACCATAGCTTTTGACTCAGTGGTAATAAAACATGGCTACCCCATCTTCTGACCTTCAAGACTCCCCACTGGAGTCTCCAAGGGGATCATCACGGGGGCTCCAGCAAGGGCTGACTGGACCCGTGACTGGAGTGCGTGCTGCCTGGTCGGCCCTGTGGGGGTGCTGGGAAAGTACCACCCGCAGAGTGCCCGGTGGGCTATGTGGCAAGGCCCCACTTTGTGGCCTTATTAAAACCAGGTGTTTCTACTCATGTAGATGGCACGTTTGCTGAATGTTCTGGGGTGGGGTCTGCAGATAGCGAGCAGCATTGGTATCACCTGGGGGCCATTAGACTCTCAGGCTCCACCAGTGCTACCAAGTTAGCACACCTCCTCTACAGTCACTCATCATGACTTGAGTGCACGGGGGCCTGCGAGGCCTTGTGATGGGCACCCAGAGGGGCGGCCACAGCCACGGGACGGCTGGCCATCTAGAATGTGCGGCAGCAGGGCTGAGCCAGGAGCAGCAAGTTACCTTTGTGCTTCTGCAGGGCCTTTTGGGTGGACTGCAGCACTGACTCGTGGAACTGGTGTGCGAACTCCTCAGCCAAAAAGGGCTCCCAGGGCTTGCTCTTGCCATTGATGCTGTGCGACAGTGGCACGGGAACATCCTTGGGCGCAGGGCCCCGAATGCAGTGCAGCAAGCTTAGGCCCTTCTTGCTCCCAGGTGCCTCGCCCAGTCTGGCCTTCTCACTGCAGGCAGGAGCTGGCTCCTGGGACCGGAGCGGATCAAGTCTCCCAGGCTCCACGGCCTTTGGGACGTCAGACAGGGATGCAGCGATGCCGACGGGCTTATCTGTTTCCAGGGAGGCCTGCTGTGTGGCTGGTTCTTTTAGAAACAAAGTGAGGGAAAAGGTTAAGAACTGCAAGTTCACAGGCCAAGTGTCCATCACACGGACACTGACCACCAGAGCAGAGACCTAGTGAAGACCCCAGTATAAGCCAAAGATTCAGGGGATGATTAATTACAAGTCAGCAAACATTTTTACAGTCTGAAGACACGGTGTGGTTAGGAACAAGTACACCCTTGAAAGGTGCCTTGGGAAGGTGTTAAGAAGAAAAAGGATATGAGGGAAGAAGCAAGTCACTGAGTTCAGGCCACTAGAAACGTAGGAAGTTAAGAGTCTTAATAGGGCAAGACGACCCATGAGAGGAGCCAAGAGGGGTCGAATGACTGACTCGCTGCTCCACCCAGGAGATGGAGAGGCATAAACAGCCATGAGCACAGTGAGAGGTGTGGAAGCGAGTGCTGGAGAGTTCTGAAAGGCAGAGAGCACAAGAGCAAGACGCAGGGAAAGAGTGCCATGGAGGGAAGACAGAAGAGCAGTGGCCTAGACAGAGGCTGCCAGGCAGAGCACTGTGGGCCGCTGGGCTGGATCACAGAGCCTCCACACCCAGAAAGCTGGGACCCCCAACTCTGAGCCCCAAGGAGATGCTGTACACTGTGCAGAAAGCCACACATCACATGAAAGGGGTGCAGAGAAACACAGTCTTCAGGAGGCAGGTCCAAGATGAAGATGCGACCACCAGTACCAGAGTCCGGAGCACCGCCTGCCCCAGCAGCCCTGAGGGCATCCCAAGGCGGTGGCCAATGGGGCTGTGTCCCGCCCCGCGCCTTACCGCTCAGGGAGGCAGTAGGACTGTCCCTCGGAGCACGCGTCAGTGCACCCACCACTGTGGCCGACAGTGTCTTCTGCTTCATGGCACGGAGCATTTCAACAAGCCTCTCTGTGTCTGCGAGGAAAGCAGCCCAGGATTAACAAGGCCGAGGAGTCATTCTGGGGAAAGGGGGTTAGGTCCCAGACTGGCTGCAACTAGCAGGGCAAGACCGTGCGACCAAGATCAACAAGAGGCAAGAGCCACCAGGTGCGTGGTCAGGAGGAACCTTCAGTTTTGAGCCCAGACTCCTCTCAGCCTTCACTGTGGAGTGCTACAGCTTAGTCCCCAAATCACTGAGTGTATGGCTACTATGGCCGTGGGCACCTGTGGGCTTCCAGGGGGAAAACTCTGAGGATGCATTCTTATTGAAGAGAGAAGAGTCAATCCCAGCACAAGGAATAACCGGGGTCAAGAAGCACAGCCAGCCCTGTGTGCGCCAGCCCTGTGTGCGCCTAATGACCACTGCCCCCTCACTGAGGAGGGGGCCTGTATCAGGACCATCTCTGGCCACATCGCCCGTGATGTCCTCCAGGAATCAAGCCAGACAAAAACAAAACTACGCCCATTTCCAGGGATTTGTACTGGTGACAAACACATCACTACTTTAAGGGAGTCCCTGGGTGGAGCCAATAGTGAAGGCATTTAACTGCTATCTGTAAGGTTGAAGGTTTGAGTCCACCCAGATCACCAGACGTTTCTTCCAAGGTGCATCTATATGCAAAAACTCAGCCACTGAAAACACTATGAAGCATAGCTGTACTTTGAAACACATGGGGTCACCATGAGTTGAAGTCAACTCTATGGCAACTGTCTTTTTACTCTTTCAAGGGAAAGCGAAAATTCCAACTTACTGGTTAAAAACAAAAATTACACTTTTCTACACCCCAGTCATGAAATGAAGCAGCTAAGTGACCCATCAGCACTTTCTGCTTCCTGCCACTTCTTCCAGAGCAAGCAAGCAGGTGTGAGGGGGAGCTTGTGCAAATGGGTGGTAGAGAGAAAGAGAGGGACAGAGAGAAAGAGAAAAGTAGAGCCAAGTTCATACGAGCCAAGGTCCATGGCACACGTGTGGATGCAGGGCCAGTTACCCACTCCACGTGAGCTGGCTCTGCAGGCCATCACCCATCACCAGATCAACGACCACCCCCCTGACCCCCGCCTCAGCTTCCTGCCGCAAGAACATGGGACACAGATACCACGTCAGCGGTGCAGCGAGGGGAAGCCTGCTACCACTCCAGCCTGGAGTCCCCCGATCCAGGAGGCGCCAAACCCCTGCTCATAAACCTCGTCTTCTCAGAGGTACTGTCGGCGCGACAGTGACAAGAGAATAGCCCACCTGTACGCACATCAGACAGAACAAACATGTCTTTGCTGTGTGTACGGCAATTACGGCACGGGCCTCCAGGGCGACCCTGCGGATGCATTCTATTGAAAACAGAGCCAGTTCCAGCAGAAGGAACGACTGGAAACATGCACAGGTGACTCAGGAAGCACAGCTGTGCCCGCACGTGTGGAGCAAGAGGATGCAGGCCCCAAGGGGAGCAATGCAGAGAGGCAAAAAGGTGGAGACATGGGCACTGTGGATGGGAAGCAGTGGTGCTGCTCCTGTGGACCATGGGGAGGCTGGAGACATCCCTGGCTGAGCACATCTCAGAGCCTGCCTGTGC
The DNA here is from genome assembly GCA_030035585.1 of Dugong dugon. Classification (NCBI taxonomy): domain Eukaryota; kingdom Metazoa; phylum Chordata; class Mammalia; order Sirenia; family Dugongidae; genus Dugong; species Dugong dugon. The sequence continues at coordinate 33,906,489 of CM057478.1, forward strand.
CACCAGCGACCCTGCAGGGCCCAGGCCTCACCTTTCCTCCTCTCAGCACTGATGTGCGTCAGGTTGAAGATAGTCAGGAACTTCTTTTTCTCTTCAAAGTTGGGGCTGCTGTTCATCTCATCTGGGCTATAGCGGGTGGACAGCGCCAAGCGTGGGGAGGGGGTCTGCCGCTTGCTCTGGACCATTGGGGGCGATGGGCTCCTCTCCCGCAGCATCCGCCGCCGCTTCCGCCGCTTCTGTGTCAGCAGCTCCTCCTTCTGCTGTTGGGTGGTCAAGCCAAAAAGTTGCAAAAACTCTAGCTTCTAGATTGGGAGAGAGCACAAGTCAGTGTGAATGCAGGTGCCTGCCCCTGCCCCCGCCCCACCTGCGAGTGTCGTGGGGACGCGGACCTCGGAGGACGTGTCCAGCTTCAGGGGTGGCTGCTCAGCCACGCAGCGCAGGTGGGCCCTGACCTCCTCCTCGTCGCTCTCGTCGTATGAGTCGTCCAGGTCGTAGTAGTACCCTGAGAGCCGAAATGGGTTTGCTCAGGCTGGGAGCATCACTTCTCCAGTGCCCCTGCTGAGGGTGCACGTGAGTGGGGCCCCTGTGAGAAGTGGAAGCACCCCACCAGGTGGACATCTGCACTGGCACCAGTCCTAGGCTTCCCATGGGTGGCAGGCAGGGATGGAGACTAGTCATCACCTGTGAACACTGCCTCCTGAGGAGCCATCAGGACACCACCCAGGGTGGGCTAGGCTCACATAGGTCCCATCCTCTCAAAGGCATGAAGCAGGCCCACCCACATGCAAAGGACAGCGGTGGAGTCCCTGCACCACAGGCATTAGGTGCTCCTCTTTCTCTACAAGGCCCCCAACTCAGCCTAGACCCCACAACCTGGGGCTCAGCTTCATTGCCCAGCTTCTGGGCCGCCTTAGGGCTAAACTCAACACTCATGGGGCCCGAGAGCCCTGACCTCAGACAGAGCAAAGGCCATTGGCCTGACCCTTCCCTCAGCTCCAGTCTCTGCTGGGGGTCTGCATCCTCCTCTCTCCTGGCTGCCTAGGGTTACGGGGCGGGGGCCTCACCCAGGGAAACCCAAAGAGCTGTTGGCTGAGCCAGAAAGGAAAGAGTGCCTAGCCCCCTCCTGGGCAATGCCTGCTGCTGCCCCCCTCAGCCTACAGTTTATGTGGCAGCCCTGTCCCCAGAGCCCCTGCTGGCCTGGCTGCTCCGCCCCCATCATGTTATATGATTAATATTTAAAAAACCATCTTATTAGCCTGCACTCATCACTTATTAACTGGGCATGTCTGCAGGAGTGTCTTCACAGACAGCTATGATTTGGCTTTTTGCGTCAGTGCGCGCTGCAGCAGGGGCCACCGTCGGTCTGCCCAATTCAGGTGTCGGGTAGTGAATTCACTACCTGGGTCTAGAAGCACAGAGTCTGGCACCCGCCCTGGCTCTGCCATGCTCACCTACCCCCCACCCCTCCATCCCCAAGGAAAGCACATGGGGCAGGCACGGACCTTTCTCCTGGGCCTCGCGCCGCCTACGCTCCTCCAAGTCCAGCTTGCTGACCAGCCTACGGCGCTGCTGCAGGAACTCATCATAGATGTAGGCCGGGTCGGGGCCTCGCTGTGCTGGGGGCCGCCCGCCCAGCTCCCCAAAGGGGGCAGCTTGGCTGAAGGAGGCCCGCTGCTGGCCCAGGAGGGTCTGAGTAGACTTCTCAAGTTCGGTGAGGAAGGGCCCAGGCCCGTGGGGGAAGGCTGGGTGTTCCAGGCTCCCCGCCTCCCGTGGTGGCGGCTGGAACTTGTCCAGGGAGGCAGCCTCACGCTTCCGGGGCCCCTCCTCGGCCTTTTCCGGGCAGTACACCCGCTCTACCTTCACCAGCGGCACAGCAGCCTGGCGGCTGGGCTCGAACGGGCCCGGGTGGCTGTGTAGAGGGTGGCTGTCAGGGGCCCGCCGGGGCTCCAGAGCACTGTCCATCAGGGACACGGGGTTCCAGAGGGCCGTGGGCACTGTGTGGTGCTGAGGCTTAGGTGAGATGAGGGGTGGGGGCCCGCCAAAATGCTGCGGGGGGTCTCGGCTGCCCGGCTCATGACGGTTTGGGCCCGGCCTGGAAGTGAGCAGATGATGCCGTCAGATTTAACCAGGAGCCAGAACTGCAAGGGGATGGAGACCCCTCTCTAAGCCCCTCGATCAGAGACTGGGGGACGATGGGGCAGCTGGGCTCCATCTGACACCAAGTTACATGCATCTCCACTTCCTCTTCAAACACCTGAGGCAAGTGTCTGCAGATCCGCTTTTCAGAGAGATATAGAGGCTAAGTGGAGGGTCATGGCCTGTCCCAGCCCAGGCGTCATCTCACCCAACCTCCGGTTCTATTTTTCAGCCATGGCCTTACTACAGTCACTCTACACTGCCTTCCAGACCTCTGGTACACCCGTAACGACAGACCTGTACCTGTAGTCCACAGGGGAGAGAGTGGCTCATGTAAAGAACAGGGCCCACATGGCACCCACCTCTAGACGTGCCAAGTGATGGGCGGATAATGGGGGGTGGGCCAGCCTCCTTAAAGGAGCTACTACTCCCCACACCCATGATCCTCTCAGGAGGACAGCAAGAGAACAAGGCTTCCATTGTCTGCCTGGTCCACCCCCACTAGCTTCCAGAGGCCCTCCCGGGGTCAGGAGAAATTTGTGCCGCTGCTGACCCCCAGTGGCCCTTGCCAGAACAGCAGTGTCCCAAGGGCTCCTCGCTGTAGCCCAGCTTCCTGTCCGCCAGGCAGCATGGAACGGCTGCGTCTATAAAGGAGACAGTCCAAGGAAAGCCTCCCGCACTAGGGACCGCCCCACTCTACAGCAAGTTCGCCCACATCGTACTAAAGACTTGTTCCCTCAATGCACCTGAAATGAGCCCCAACTCACAAAAGTCTGTTTGGAGTGTTGTTTTCTCAAAGTTTATCTATTTTTAAAAAAGCACACCCATACACTTGGCCTGAGTAGTCTGGGGCAAGGCCTGAGGGACAGAGGGGTGGCCAGGCCCCAGAGGTCTCTCCCCACCTGGCCGGGGAGTACATTTGACCACAGTCCACAAAACTGAGAAACCCAATGCCATTGCACCTCAGGGTCAGCAAAGTACAAAAGGGAACCATATCAAGAAACTGTTTGTTCTTAAGTAAACAGCAAAGGAATAAAACCTGTTAGCAGAATAAATATTTCATGCACCAGAGCTGAGCATTCAGCGATTTTCTAGCTCGGAGCACAAGGACCGCCTGTCATAACATGGAGTTCATGTTGCTGTGACAAGTACTGGAGCTCCAGCAGGCACCCCGCCTCCCACAGTACCCAGCATACATGGGCTGAGGCTGTGCAGGCTAAAGGCAGAGGAGGGCACCCGCCACGGACTGATTTCTGCATCAATGGGTGAGGACTCTGAGGGGGAGGGGCAGCCTCACCCAGCAGACTGGACTAAGCCCAGAGAGAAGCTAAGCTCCACCCCTTGCCAACCCCAGCACTGACCCATGAGAACACCGGAGGAGAGAAGGGACCCACATACGAGGAGTTTGTGAACCAGAGTGTCCAGTGTTTGCCATCCTGGGCAGCACCACAGGGCGTCAAGTGGGAAAGATTAGGAAGCTTTCCACTTGTCCCTGGTGTGTGCAGATGGGGAAACTGAGGCCCAGAGAGGAGGTGTGGTCCCTGATTAACCAGCCAGCCCCCTCACCTCGACTCCCATCCCCCTGCTATGGGTCTTAGTCCACCCCTTTACCTGGGGCCTGGAGGGCCAGGGGAGTGGGTGAGCCCCAAGGCCAGAACTGCCCTGGCTGCTGCTCCTGGCCCAAAGCAGCCCGGGGCTTCAGAGACTGGCAAAAAGGCCTCCCAGGGAGTCTTTTATCACGGGGCTGGGGAACAGGTCTATTTTTATTATAAAAACAATAAATCTAATATCTAATTTTTTATTTCAAAAAGAATAAAAGGAAGCCCTACTGTCATTAAAAAAAAAAAGTCCAGGCTCCAAAGTCTGGGAAGGACAGATACTGATCAGGAATAGGGAGTTCATTCCTTGTGTTCTTCGGGGATACCACCGGGGACTGGGCTTAGTTGCCTTGTTATTCAGGAATGGGGGCCTTGGGCAACTCATTTCCCTCTCAGAGTCTCAGCTTCCTCACGGGCAAAGCAGGATTATAACAGGAAGGTAAAACGAAGTGACATGGGCCAAGAACATACAGCAGGACACTGGGCAAACAGCAGGTGCTCAACGGATGCTGCCAGCACTCAATGCCCTGCCCCCTACCCCTCGCCCACATCCAGGCTCACCTGGCACTCTCGGGCCGGTGCTCTACCTCCGCCGGCATCGGGGGGCGGCCCATGTCCAGGTGCTGCTCCAGCACCTGCTGCCGGAACTCGGACACCTGTGACTGCCGGTCCTCCTTCTCCTGCCGCAGCCGCCGCTGCCGCGCCAGCCACTTCTCCTCCTCGTTGGTGCGCTGGATGAGCAGTGCTGCAGCTGCACTGCTGCCAGGCAGCGCCTGGAAGACGCTGTGGCTGGAGATGAGGCTGGGCGCACTGGGGTGTGGAGCAGGCGCTGGGTGCAAGGGGTGTGGCACAGGTTTGGGCGCCTGCAGTCCCGCCTCCTTGAGCTTCTCTGTGGGGAGAAACACCATCACGCAAGGCACAGGAGTCTGCCCAGCCCTGTCAACCACCCAGAGCAGCAAGCGCCCTGCAGGAGGGCCTTCCCCCGGCTAGAACCAGACCCTTGCAAGGGGCCTACAGACATGCTCAGGAAGCACGTCCTGCCTAGCCAAGGGCCTTGAACCTGCCAGGGAGCCAGAGCCAGCTCACACTGCTTGTAAGAGCAGACTGAAACTCTCAGGAACTGCTTAAGCCAGCTGCTAAACACAACTGTTGCTGAACGTTAGATTGTACAATGAAGTAAATTATGTAAAAAACAAAACTCAAAGCTCATCACTCCAATTTTTTACTACTCTTTTCTGCTCTTGAGGGGAGCTACTTTGTGCACCTGTGTGGTGTACACTACGGTGAGCCACCCTCATCTCGTCCCGACTCTGTTCAGTGACGCCGGCCCTGGCGGGAGTGTTTGTGCTGTGGGAATGGCAAATGCAGCAGATTGAGGCCTCCCTGGAAAGCTAATCCCCAGACGCTGCCAACCCCACTGGCTGGCCACAGCCCTTGCCCATTAACTCCCCCAACAGACTGTGCCCCTGCCTGCTACCTGTGCGAGTCGGGGTCAGCTGCTCCGAGGGCTTGGCCCGCTCATCCGTAGCAAGTCCCCGCAGCGCATGCAGCTCGGCTGCGGGCAGGAAGGTGGGCTCCAGTGCCTTGGCAGCCAGCAGCTCCTTCTCACGGGCCCGCTGCTCCCGCTGGCGCTCCAGCTCCCGCTCCTTCTCGCGCTCCCGCTCCCGCTCCCGCTCCAGCTCCTTCTCGCGTTCTCGCTCCTTCTCACGCTCACGCTCCTTCTCCCGCTCCCGGTCGGCCTCCCGCTCTCGCTCTCGCTCCCGCCGCAGCTCCTCATCCATCTGCAGCCTGAGGAGAAGCAGAGAGTCAGTGAGGTGCATCATGGGTGGGCGGCAGGGCCAGGGTGCCCACGGAAGGGGAGACCCTCACCCTGGCCCAGTTCTCCATGAAAAAGCACTCTACCCTGAACAGTGACGGGAGGTAAGCAGGAACCCCTTTTCCTTGTACCACAGCATGAAGAGATCAGCCCATGAGACCCAGTTACAGCATTTCCCGAGCACACTGCCATCCCCTTAGCCTGCCAGCTCCGTTTCAGAAGAGGGATGAGCCTGACTACAACTCCGTGTTGAAACCTCAACTATCCTGCCTGCATTTTGTGGGTAAAGACACTGGGGACTGAGTGGGTAAGGAGCTGCCTGGCTGCACATGCAGCCGGCTGCTCTGCTGCCGGGGGGCAGCGTGGCCCACGTGCACAGGGCTCACCTCTCCGTGCTGAGGCTGGATAGCCGGTCGGAGTGCAGCGCAGCCAGGGATGAGTGGGCGAGCTCGGGCGGGTAGCGGACCCCAGACAAGTGCAGGTGCATCGCCGAAGGGTGCAGCGGAGGCAGGGAGCCAGGTGTGGGCAGGGGGTAGAAAGGGGACCTCAGAGCTGACAGGCAATAGGAGTCGTCCATCCTGTGCAGGGACACAGCAGCTGTGAGCGTAGTACACTGATGTGCACCTCAGTTTAAAGACAAGAGAAACAGGCAGAAGAAGCCAGCCCACGCCCTCAGCCCCTCCCCCAGGTGCATTTGCCAGGGTGTCCATCTCACAGCTCGCTTGATATGTGTGTGTGGGGGGGGGGGGGGGGGGTTCGGGGAGGGCGGAAGGCTGCAGGAAGGGACCTCTGCCCATGAGTAGCCCAGGGTTTCCGCTGACCAGGACCACCAGGCACTGCCTGGAGCTGTGCCAGGGTTCTGAGGCCCATCAGAGACCGGCCAGGCTGGCCTGCACACTGAGAAGCCTGGCACATGGGGTTCCCCTGGGTGGGCACTGCTTTGCCATGGAGCAGAGGACTGCCCCACACACATTCGAGCTCCATGTGGCGTCCAACAGCAGTGATCTGTGCTCAACAGGGCTGACGTGAGGGAGGAGGGTGGGAGAGGATGGCTCAAACGACCGGGGGAGCGGGGGTGGGGGGTGGTGGTCTCCCATCACAAGGGCCAAGGGGGTGCAGGCCGGACTCAGGCTGGGGCTGTTCATCTTGTCCTTTACAGATCAGGGGCCTGGACAGGCAGATGTGCAAAGGCAAGGCTGCAGCGACTCTGCCAGGCCCACAAGGTCTGCGGACAGAGTGAGGGGAAGGCAGATCTGGACCTGGGCTCACCTGAAGGCTGGGTGTGGGAAGGGGTGTGGGGCCAGGTAGCTGGGATGGTAGTAGGCCGCGGCAGTGGCAGGGTCCAGGCCGAGCGGAGGCAGGGAGGACATTCGGAGGTCCTCAGCAGTGTGGTAGGGCCGGAAACTCCTCAGATAGTCCTCGGTCACCGTGCTGGGTGGTACCACATGGTGCACAGGCCGCTGCAGGCTGTGGGTGGGGCAGATGGAGACGGTGAACCCTGTGTCCCCCTGCTCCAGCAGAGGGATGCATCTCGAGGACAGGCCTGGCCTCCCGCTGCCGAGATGCTGGCCTGGTGGGGGGTCCAAGGAGGGCAGGGGGCAGCAGCTGCTCCAGGGTCACACAGCCTGGAGGGACCCCTCGGGTCTGAGAACCAAGGACAGAGGGTATAGGCAGGGCTGGAGAACAGTGATCAGCTGGGGCATAGAGTATGGGAGCAGGCACAGGCAGGCCTGGCCCTGGGGATGGCGAGCAAGCCCTCAGCCTTGTTAAGCAGACCCCAGGCTCCTGGCCTGGTGCTGACCTGGAGCCCGTGTGCCCTCCCCGGCCCTGTCTCCCCCAGTGGCCGACTTACTTGAGTGGCGGAAAGCGGGAGTCCTGCACGACTGAGCTGGGGGAGATCCCAAAGGGGTAGGGGGTGCTAAGAAGGTGGGAGGGGATGGCCGGGCCGCCCGCCTTCTCCTGGGGCAGTGGGGGCTCCACAATGAGGCGCTCCCGGCTGCTGCTGCCGCCCCTCGAGCTGGCATCCTGCTGGGGACAGGGATAAGCAGGTGGGTTAGGGGTTCAGGGCCAGCACAGGTGGGCCCAGACTGTCTTCCTCTGGGCTAACAGAAGGCTCTTGATGCAGTGATGGCTCTCTTCAGGGGCCGCCTCCGTGGGGCCAGGGCCGCCGAGTCTGCTCATCCCAGGACATGGTGCATAGGAGGGGTGGGAGGACAGCCGCTCCTGCAGTCGTGCCAGGTCCCAACCTAGACTCCAGGTGCCAGCTCTCTGGGCAGTGGGGAACACCCACCCACTGACTGCCAGCACACAGGCATCCCCCAGGGCCAAGCAGGCATCTACTGTGCCACCCACTGCCCCCACACACCTTGCACCCCTGCTGCCCCATGGAGAGGCCACAGAAAGCTGGCACTGCCCAGGGCTGAACATGGCTGGTCTGTTCCCAGCCACTGCCCAAGTGGCCTTGGCACCTTCACATACCCCACCTGCTCCGTCTCCTAGACAGCAGATGAGGCTTGGATGCGGGAAGGGGACCACAGGAACACCAGAGAAGGGCTACTCCAAGCAAGAAAGGGAAGAAGAAGAGGCCCCGAGGATCCTTAAGACCAGGGACTGGGGTGCCACCCGTGGCCCATGAGGAGGACAATGCAAGCCGTGTGTGGGAGCAGCCACAGGTCAGAGGCCACCTGTGTGGACACCCCAGGGAAGGGAAGCATACTGTGGAAAAAGAGCCGCATAGGAAGGTTCAGAGAGCAAGCGTTAGTCCCAGATGTCACCTGGGCGCAGGTCCTAGGCCTACCCTCGAAGTGAGGACAAGGAAGACCCAGGCTTCCTAGGCTGTCGGTGAATCATACACCTGTGGCCACCTGCTCTGGGGCCCAGCTGAGCTTTCCAGGAAGCAGAATGGGGGACCTCTGTATGCTGAGCCCCCTGATGCCCCTAAGAAAGGTTTGGTTACCGCAGTCAGCAGAGGAGCAAACCAGGACTCAGAAAACGGGGAGACAGTCTGTCCTCCCCAAGTCCCTGGTGTGTCCACTGCACCAGGGCACCGAAGCCCAATAACAAGGGGGCCCTAGCTCTGCCCTCCTCCTTGCCAACCTCAGTGGGCCTCAGAGAGCTCCCGGGAAGGTTTGTGGAAACACGGAGACTTCCTGCCTTCCTTGTGCCCCCTTTCTCCCTGGCTCTGCTGTGTCTTGTCTGTCAGACTTGCGGACAAAGGGCAGCAGGGCTCCCATGCCCCGAGTTGATCTACGTCCCTGAGTGGGTGTGTGGGAAGGACTGCCGTGGCCACCTTCTTCCAGAGACCCATCCGTCTTGGAATCAACAGACATGACACCCCAGAACACGCCCCATAAGATCAAAATTGCACAGGTGAGCTAGTGGAGTGGCTGGAGCCAGCGGGAGGGACTTGTTAGTCAAGCACGTTCACTCAGCCGGCCCGCTGACAGCTGGTCAGAGGACGCGCCAGTGATGACTGAGAGCTAGGCCCAACGGTCAGAATTCTAACCAGCGGCAGCATCCGCCCCTCTTCCTCATGCTCGGCTCGGGCCCTCTGCTCATGGTCGGTTCTGTGGGCTCGCGACCTCTGACCTGCCTCGGGAGGAACTCAAGGCTGGGACATGCACACTAATGCCCTGGTCAGAGCCAGACGGAAGCCTGCACCTCCTGCCTCCCAGTCTTCTGGAGCAGTCTACTGCCAGGGCCTGGTGCCCAGGCCCCAGGTCTCCATGCAGCCTGTATGGGCAGGAGATCCCAGACAAATCCCACACAGGCCCTGTGCCTCAGTTTCCTCATTTATCAAACCTAACAACCACAGCACCCCTCACAGCACAGTGGAGTGGCCTCACAGATGCAGATAGGATGCAGGGTGCAGCATCAGCATGGGGGGCTCACACACAGGTACGCCCCCAGCCTGCACCATCACCCTCACCCTCCTGCATGCCCCAGTGACATGCAGAGCCACCTCCTCACACTCCCACCTGCCACGCCAACAGCCAGCCAGGCTGGTCAGTGCCCAGTGTCGGGGCAGGGGAAAGGCGTGAGGGGTGCCTACACTGTTCATGCACTGACCAGCTCTGACCAAGGATGAGGAAGGCACCGCTGCTGTGCTGTGGTCTGGGATGGGTGAGGGGACAGCACTGTCCTGGACACTCCGGGGAAGAGAAGGAGGTGGTCCTTGGGCCCAAGGCCTCCAGGTGCCAGGGTAGTGCCCCTGATGGACGCCAGGCCCAAAGCAGACTGGACTGCACCCTGGGTGCACAGGGCCACCCCACGAAGGGCTGCCCACACCTGCCCAAGCACCTCCTGGGCTCGGCCAGCACCCAGCCCTGTGGCCAGAGGTGGTGAGCGCCTGCAAGAGGGCCTCGCTTGGGGAGAAGCTCCCAGCAAACCAGCCCCACCATGACTTTTACATGCTTCCAGCAAGCGAGGAGGGTCCAGGAGGGGCCTTGCTCAGCTCAGAGCACCCCCCAGCAGTCCCTTCTCCCCCTGGCCAAGGACAAAGCCCATGTGAAGGCAGCTGGGCCAGAGAGACCGGGGAGGCGCCAGTGAGCAGGGCAAGGGGTGGGAGAGCCAAACCTCACCTCTGTGCCTTAGGTCTGGCTGGGCTAGCCTGGCCTCTGGGAACTAGGACAGCTGGCCAGGAGCCTGAGGAGGGCCACACAAGGCAAGGAGGGGCAGGAAGAGCCCTTAACCCAGGCCTGGCCAGCTACCTCTAGTCCCCGCAGCTGTGGTGGCCAGGGTCCCCTGCTACCCCCAGCAGGCCGCCAAACATCAGGGTGCATCTGCAGCAGCTCTTTATTATTTCTGAGCAGCCACGGCTGCTAGCGCAGCTGTAGCCGTGGATAAAAGGGGAAAGGGGGGGCGGAGGGAGGGACCGCCGTCCTCTGGTGATTAGAGGCAGCTCCACCACCCAGACGGCGGACATGCCCCGTTAGCTCTGCAATCGACGACTCCCTTTAATCCACCTTTCCCAGTCCAGCTCCCTGGAACAGCAGTGACCCCAACGAGGGAGCCCCGGAGCCCAGGAGCCCCCTCCTCCACCTCCAACTTCACAAGGTTCTTCTTCCTCCTTCCCCCATACACCCGCAGAAGTACGAAATCCTGGTGGAACCTTTGTGCGGGTGATGAGCCATCCATCACCTGCAATCCAGCCCCTCCCCGCTCCCTGCTGGTGCTCTGCATCATTAGCTGCCCTGGCCTCTTCTCAGGGCCCACCGAGGAGAACGCTAGCACTCAGAGCAGAGTCACGTGGTGAAGGTACTCGTGACTCTTTACGCCTCCCAGAGGGAAAGATTCATGAGACACCTGGTGGGGGAGACACACGACACATGAGCAGGCAGCTGGGCGTGGGGCTCTGGCCTCAGAGCAGCTTGCTCCCAGAGGGTGGGAGGGCAGGGCCTGCTGAAGAGCCTTGCCTGGGTGAGGGACGGGACAATGGGAGCTGTGGGCAGCTGTCTCCGGGAGGCCAGGCTTGAGCTGGGCCCTGGCAGGACCAGATGCCACTGGGCTGTGACAGGGGAAGAGGGCAGGAGCTGCCACTGCATAAGCCAGAGGACATGGGTTCCCTGAGACTGACTGGCCCTTGGAGGTGGCTTGCCGCAGAGGGCAGGGAGTCAGAGGACCGAGGAGGTCTCACAGGAGCCAAGTGCCTAGGGCTCCAAACCCCTCTGGAGGCCAAGGCCTGCGGGTGAGCACACAGCCAGGCCCTGCCTGCTCCTTCTCCAGGACAGTGGGAGACTCCCAGATAGCACATGTGTGAGCAACACCAGGGGGACGCGAGGTGGAGAGGGGTCGCAGCCAGTGACTGGCTGGAGATAAAGCCGGAAGGCGGGCCTGCCACTCAGGCCAGAGATGATGACATGTCAGGCCACCCTTGGGTCCTGGCCCAAAGCCACCTCCAGGGTCCAGGAGTATCCACTGGGTCTCCAAAATGAGAACCACACCCTCCTCATACCTCTCCTCCTGGTGGGTCGGTGGGCCATGCCGTTTTCCTGTCTCAGCTCCCTGCATATTTGGGCACTAGGTCATTGTAACAGCAACTGTCCCTTGACCATGCAAAGTGCAGCTGTCACCTTAAGCGCTGTGACACGGCCTTGCACTCTGCATCACAACCCTCCCTGGGCAGGCAGTGCTGCCCCAACTTTGCAGAAGAAACAGACCCACAGGGCGCAGGAGACTCAGCCACGATGGCTCCAGCCATTGACAGATACTGGCACCTGATGCTCCCCTCGTGGAGGTGCCTTCTCCATCCCAGGCCCCCCCCAGGCCTCAGCCATGTGCCTCGTGGTTCTCACCTGCCGGCTCTCACTTCTCCAGACGCCATTCACAGTCTTGGTGGGGGCGATGGTCACCACAGGGGGCGTGCTGGGGACGCTATGGCCCCCTGGTGGGACAATGATGGGGCCCATGGGCACGCGCTTGGGCGTGCTCGCAGGGGAGCTGTGGTTGGTGGCAGGAGAGGACACTGGGGATGACTCGCTGCTCAGTGAGGACCCTGTAGAAGAAAATGCTGCGTGAGTGCCCACAGGTCTGTCCGCACCCCCCAGCTCCAGGTATACGTGTGCCAGGCCAGGTGCACCAGCCATGCTCCTGGGAGCTGCCCAGCAACTCCACCTAGCTGACTGACCAGGGACCAGGCCTCTCTCCGACCTCCTCTGCCCTCCCCATGGGTCCTGGCCCAGTGTGAGGCACCAGATGTGGACACCCAGTGCCAGCTTCACCCTACATGAAGGGGAGCCCCCCTCATCTCAGATGGGCCGAGGGCAGGAGAGGCAGGCACCACCCCTACCAAGGCACCACCTTCCAGAACAGCCACGGAGCCCAGAGACCACACTGGATTCTGGGAGGGACCCGCGCACAGCCAGGGTCTCAGTACTGACACCCCAGGTCACACAGGTGGGCATGGTGTTGTGCAGGGATACCCCCTCCTCCACCTAGGGTGAGTGGGGCACCAGTCAGTGCCTCACCAAGGCTACCAGCCCAGGCGATGCTTGCCCCGAGTGGGGAGAGGCCAGGGCTTCTCGAGGAGCATGAGCAGGGGGTTGGAACGAGACTAGCGGGGATCCTCCAAATGGCCTGAGATTTCCTGGCTGCCTCTAAGCTTGTGGTGGGGGTGGGTCACAGGAAGGAAAAAGGGGGCCTCCCTCAAGGGTCTTCAGTCTACCTGGGGAGACAGATGCCATGGCGGTCGGCCCCTGGGAAAGAGAGAAGAGGCAGCGACCAGCTGGACAGTGGCGCAGGAATAACCACAGAGGCGCAGTGGGGGGGCTGCTGCTGCTGGACCCCAGGGAAGGGGCTTATTTAAGTGAATGCCATTTATTTTCCAATTTTCTTGTGACCTAAAATTCATCATTTTATGCATACAAGTCAGTGGTTTCTAGTACCTTCACAAGGCTGTGTAGCCATCCCCACTATCTAATTCCAGAACATTCCAACCACCTCAAGAGAAACCCTGTACCCCTTAGCTGTCACCCCCATTTCTCCATCCTACAAGGGAGGTGGCTTGGGGGTGAGACTAGAGCTTCATCCGTGCAGGCGCTCTAGGGGTTGTGGGGCTTGCAGGACCCTCCCCAGGCCATGTTCCTGCCACCTGCCCCCAAAACGCCACCAAACGCTTAACAATGGAATCAGGAATGCGGCTCCATAGATTTGTGCACAGCTCACACAACTGGGCAGGGTGGCCCTGAAGGAGATACCCAGGCCATCCAGATCTGCCCCTACCAATCCTGCAGGCCATGCCCCAGAGCCACCTTGCTGCCCCTAAGGTATGACCCTGACTCCCCAGATGGACCAGTCAGCTACTGCCCCCAGAGCCACCTCTCTCCGTGGCCCAAAGCCAGCCACTGCCCACACCCTGACACTAGGTCAGACAGGTTTAGATCCCAGCTCAGCCTCTACAAGCTTGGACACGCTCCGGGCCACCCTGTGAGTAGAAAGAAGCTGTGCAATCACTGGGCAGGTGAAAGCACACAGGACAGCGCTAAGTACTGCCTCTCTAGGCAAAGAGAATGAACCTCTGGGGTTGTGAGAGACCCTGGGTTTGGGTGAGTCAGGGGAATGCACTATGACAAGTCAGTTTCAGGATAGCGTGGGAGGCGGGCTGCAGGGCCAAACCAGGAGATGGGCGCAGAAACAGCCGGCTGGGACTGACCCCACAGTTCTGGCAAAGCCCTGGGAGCTGGCGTGCCACCATCCACTGTAACAAATGCGATGAAGGAAAGTCCTGGTTGTTTTAAGTCAGGGTGGGCGCAGCCTCCTGAACCCTCACCCACCACCAAGGGAGTGTTGTGTGCAGCCCCTCAGAAAACCGGCCATATCTCGCAGAACTAGCCACTCACTCACACTGGCCCGGCAGCCTCCCCTGCCTCTGCCAGAACATAGGGCTGTGTCCACCAGACACCAGAGGCTCTAAGTGCCCTCAACACCATCAGCAGGAGGAGGACACAGTCTGGGGCGTTTTCAGGATGGAGACCCCATGCAGGGTCTGAACCAAGCACAGGGGTGGATCCCAGAAACCCCATGGAGTAGGAAGCCAGACACCCACGGGCATGCCCACAGCATTTCTGTCCACCTAATACGAAAGACGCAGAGCTGACTGATGGGATTAGTCTGGAAAACTCTACCCAGCCTCGGGGGACAGAGTGGTGGGAGGGGCAGCAATAGGTGGGCGCCATGGTCGCCTGATTGCGGGAGGGCTCTATGAGGCTCCACTATGAAAACTCACCCACTGCACACATATGCTTCTGTGCTTTTCCATGTGTTTCAAGATTTCAATAAACAACCTACTTAAAATTTTTGGGAAATATTAGGGATGGCATTTTTCCCTTTAAAAAAGGCATTTCCATGAGATCTCCACTACTGTTTTTTTTTTTTAGTAACAGCTTTACTGATACCATTCCCATACTATATAATTCCCTCAAAGTGAACGACTGAATGGCTTTTATACATACAGCGTTGTGTAACTATCACCACTACCTAATTGCAGACCGTCTGTATCACCTCAAAAAGAAACCCCAGACCCATTAGCTGTCACTCCCCAATTCCCCAGCAGCCACGAACCGACTTTTTGTCTCTATGGGTTTGCCTACTCTGGATATTTCATACAGATGAGATCCTCTAGTATGTGGCTTTGCGTTGAGCTTCTTTCTCTCAGCATGATGTTCTCGAGGTCCACCCTTGTGCAAGTGTGTATCAGAACTCCATCCCTTTTCATGGCTGTATAATACTCATCGTGTGGATGGACATGTGTGCACCCGTTCATCTGTGGAGGGACATGTGGGCCGTTTCTGCCGTTTGTTGACGAGGACAGCGCTACTGTGTGTATTGCTATTGAAGCTCACTCACCCACAGCCTCGGGCACACAGCTGCTGAGGGCACCACTGCATCTGGCTTAGCCCTGGTGCTGGGCAGGGGAGGGAGGGCGGAGCCCAATGAAACAAACACATCGAGTGCCACCATCCCACTGAGGCAGACACTGCCAGAAGCCAACATCACGTGTCTCCTGCCGGAGGAGAAGTTGGGTCAAAGGTCCAAGGGGCTCCAGGACCCCCTAGGGGGCCAGGACAGAGAGGCAAGGGGGGTGGGAGTAGCTGTGTTAGACCTGCTGTATGCCAGGGCCCTGGTGGCCCATCCTTACCCCACTTCACAGAGTGGCCAGGCCCAGGGGCCCTCTCCCCACAACCCCCATGCCTCCTGACCTCAACCCCCAGTCACTAGCTCCTATATTTTAAGACATACCCCCACTGTCTCGGAATGGGCTTCCTTTCTAGGTCCTGGTGGGTGAGGGGGAAAGCAACGGGCAGTGGGCGGCTGGCTGACCCTCGCTGAGTGCATTGTGTTATGGGAGGCTGTTGGCAATTAGCGGCCTAATCCCCTCGGAGGGGGGAGGCCATTACTCACCCACAAGAGCAGTGGCAATCAATACCTTGACAACAAACCCTCCAATTAGTGGGGCATGCGCTTGGCCCCCGAGCCTCCCTTCTCACTGGGGGGTGCGCAGGAAGGCTTGTGATCACTGTAATTAACTGGCGTATTCAGCAAAGAGTTAGTCAATGAAACTAATCAGGATTGGAGATGACAGAAGCAGAACACAGCCGTGTCACCCTGTGTCCCACCTCACAGATAAGTGCCAGAGGCTGGCAGGTACATAATTAACAGCTGAGACCCCAAAGTCACAGGAGGGAAGTGAGGGTCAGGCACAAAACGAAACCTCAAGACCAAGGGGGGCCCAGCTTGGTGGGGGCTCCAGACAACTGGGCCCCAGGAGCCTTCCCTGCCCAACTGAACCAGCCAAGTACACAGTTATTAAGCACCAACTACATGCCCTTAGATGAGACAGTGGTGGTTCGGTGGTAGAACTGTCACCTCTCACCCAGGAGACCCAGGTTTGATTCCCGCACAATGCATCTCATGCACAGCTACCACCTGTCAGTCAGTGGAGGCTTATGTGTTGCTGTGATGCTGAACAAGCTTCAGTGGAGCTTCCGGACTAAGACGAAGACTGACTATGAAGAAAGACCTGGAAATCTACCTCTAAAAACCAGACCGTGAAAACCCTGTGGATCCCAACAGTCCAATCCACTACCCATCATGGGGATGGCGCAGGACCAGGAAGCATTTAGTTCCATGGTGCATGGGGCTGCCATGAATTGGGGCTGACTCGATGGCTGCTAACAATACCAACAATAACAGGTGCAACAGGTCTGGGTGAATAAGGAGGTGCCAAGTCCATCTGATGGGGAAAGAAGAGTTTCTTCAACAGTGCTGGGAAAATTGAATTTCCATAGGCAGAAAAATGAAACAGGATCCGTGCCTCACACCACACGTGAAAACAAATTAAAAATGGATTAAGGACTTAAATGTGCAAACTAAAACCATAAAATTCTCAGAAGAAAAAACAGGCGATGCCGTCAGGCCTAGCTTTCAACAATGGATTACCTAATATTGTAACAAAAGCGTAATCAGCAAAAGACTAAATAAATGAAACCTCATTAAAGTTAAAAACTTCTGTTCATCAAAAGACTTTTCCAAAAAAGTGAAAAAACAAGCTACTGACTGGGAGAATATCTTTGGAAACCACATATCCGACAAGAACCTAATAACCAAAATATACGTAAAACCTCGACAACTTAACAACAAAAAGAGAAAAGACAAATAACCCAAACATAAAATGTGTAAAGGACTTGAATAGACATTTCACCAAAGAGGACATTCACATGGCCACCAAACACATGAAAAGATGCTCAGAGTCATGAGCCAGAGAGATGCTAATCAAAACCACAATGAGATAACATTTCTCTCCCAGTAGAATGGCTAAAGAAAAAAAAAAAAAAAAAACCAGAAAACAACAAAGGTTGGCGAGGATGTGGGGAAACTGAAACACTTACCCATTACTGGTGGGAATACAAAATGGTACAACCACTGTGGAAAACAGTATGGCAAAAATAGAACTATCATACGACCCGGCAATTCTACTCCTAGGTACATATACCCAACAGACTTGAAAGCAGAGAATCAAAAAGAGACTTGTTCACCAATGTTTACTGCAGCACTATTCACAATAGCCAAAGGGTGGAAACAACCTAAGTACCCATCAAGAGATGAAAGGATAAACAAAATATGGTACATATATACAATGGAATACTATTCAGCCAGTAGGAGAAAAGAAGTCTTGATACATGCTACAGTATGGATGGAGCTTGAAGACATTATGCTGAGTGAAATAAGCCAATCAAAAAAGCACAAATAATGTATGACCTGTGGTGTGATGGATCGCTTTTATATGGCCTTTCTAGCCATGGTCTTGTAACTTCGACATAAGTGATTGGGTGGGACTGTGTAAACAAGGTAATTCGAGGGGATTGGTCAGTTTTGCCATCCTGCTAGGCTTAAAAGACAGCCAATTCCAGAGCAGGAGGGGGATCTCATCAGCACCAAGGAAGGACAGCCAGGAGCAGAGTGCGTCTTTTGGTCCTGGGATCCCTGCACTAAGACTCTCCTGGAGCCAGGAGACTGAGGGAGAGAGAGCTGCACACCGAAGACAGCAAGATGGTGAGAAGCGACGGCAGAGAAACGGTGGCAGCATAAGTTAAGAGACGGACAGGAGACGGCCTGGTGGGCTTCTCAACCCACAGAGTGAGAAAGCTGAGCGCCTTTGGGCAAGAGGTTTGCTTGTGGAGCGGGGTGCCTCTAGGCACTTAGTGGAGCTAGGTTTGCCAACCCACAGAGCTAGAGCTGAGCACTTTCAAGCTGAGGCTCACTGGCAGAGTGGGGTGCCTCGGGGCACTTATCGGAAGAGCTGGAAGAGCTTTGTAACACTTGCCTGAGCAGGGCAGAGGCCAAGGGCCAGAGAGAGGCATGCCTGTGGCCATGACTAAGAAGAGGCTGTTCTGGTGGAAGAACTGTATCCTGAGCGTTCCTGAACCTGAATTGTAACCTGTTACTTCCCTAATAATCCCATGTTCGTGAGTATGGTCTGTGAGTTCTGTGTGGCTACTGTAAGGAATTATCGAACCCAGCAGAGAAGTGTAGAGAGTGCTGTGGGAGGGATGATTGGGGTCAGAATTGGTAAAGATGGTGGAGAGAGGAGGCATATCTGACCTCAGCCTCACAGGAAACAGCCTTGGGCTGTTGATCTTATTCTCCATCCTCCTTGTACAGTTAGAGGAGGTCAGACGCCACTCCCATGTCATTTTTACATGACCTCACTTATATAAAAAGTACAGAGACCAAAGTCTACCAGTGGCTACTAGGGGTGGGTGGAAGAGGTAAAGAGGGTTAATGGTGATGGAAAAATCACACTGATTAAGGGCAGGGTTGCACAGCTAGTTTTAGCAACTGCTGTCAATAACTTGTACACTTATAAAGAGTTGAATTGGCAAAAGGTGCATGATAAACATTATTTTAGGCTGAGTTCTCTAATGAAGCAAAACCAGTGAAGTGTCTACATAAAATACATACAGAGAAGGAGAGAGATATGTTTTGAGGAAATGGCTTATGCAGCTGTAGAGGCTCTTAAGTCCTACGTCCACGGGTCAGGCTTCTGGCTGGAGGCTTCTCCTGACTCATGCAGTTGCAGGGGATGAGGATCCCAAGATCAGCAGGCAATATGGTAGGCAGCTGGCTCAAGTCCCAGGAACTGGAGGTCAGATGATTACAAGCTGGATGCAGGATCCAGAGTAAGCAAGCAAGCTTTGCCAGATGTCCATACATATACTGGATGCAGGCCACACCCCAAGGAAACTCCCCTTATAACTAACTGGCTCATCACATCAGACCACATCATGGAGGATGACTACATCATTACATAACTAACAAACCACTGAAAATCATGGTCCAGCCAAGTTGACACCCAGCTTAACCTGACAGATACATTTACCATGCCAAAAAAAAAAAAAAAATAAAGTACAAAGAATAGCCGTGGAAGCTGCTTATGTATGATTTCATGGGACATCCCAGTTGTTAGGTGCCGCTGAGTCAGTTCCAACTCGTAATGACCCTGTGTACAACAGAACAAAACACTGCCTGGCCCTGTGCCATCCTCATGATCATTGTTATGCTTGAGCCCACTGTTGCAGTCACTGTGTCAACCCATTTCATCGAGGGTTTTCCTCTTTTTTGCTGACACTTTACCAAGCATGATGTCCTTTCTCCAGGGACTGGTCCCTCCTGATAACATGTCCAAAGTATGTTAGAAGTCTCACCATTCTTGCTTCCAAGGAGCACTCTGGCTGTATTTCTTCCAAGACAGATTTGTTCGTTCTTCTGGCAGTCTATGATATATTCAATATTCTTTGCCAACACCATAACTCAAAGGCATCAATTTATCTTTGGTCCTCCTTATTCACTGTCCAGCTTTCGCATGCATACGAGGCGACTGAAAATACCATGGCTTGAGTCAGGTGCACTTTAGTCCTCAAAGTGACATCTTTGCTTTTTAACACTTTAAAGAGATCTCTTGCAGCAGATTTGCCCAATGCAATATGTCATTTGATTTCCTCACTGCTGCTTCCATGGACATTGAGTATGGATCCAAGTAAAATGAAGTCCTTGACAACGTCAAACTTTTCTCCATTTATCATGATGTTGCTTATTGGTCCAGTTGTGAGGATTTTTGTTTTCCTTATGTTGAGGTGTAATCCATACTGAAGGCTGTAGTCTTTGATCTTCATCAGTAAGTGCTTTAAGTTCTCTTTGCTTTCAGCAAGCAAGGTTGTGTCATCTGGGCATCGCAGGTTGTTAATGAGTCTTTCTCCAATCCTGATGCTGCGTTCCTCTTCATACAGTCCACCTTCTTGGATTCTTCGCTCAGCAAACACATTGAACAAGTATGGTGAAAGGATACAATCCAGATGCACACCTTTCTTTATTTCAAACTATGCAGTATCCCCTTGTTCTGTCTGAAAGACTGCCTTTTGGTCTATGTACAGGTTCGGCATGAGCACAATTAAATGTTCTAGAATTCCCATTCTTTGCAATGTTCTCCACAATTTGTTACGATCCACACAGTTGAATGCCTTTGCATAGTCAGTAGAACACAGGTAAACATCTTTCTGGTATTCCCTGCTTTTAGCCAGGATCCATCTGACATCAGCTATGATATCCCTCATTCCACATCCTCTTCTGAATCCAGCTTGAATTTCTGGCAGTTTTCTGTCAATGTACTGCTGCAACTGCTTTTGAATGATCCTCAGCAAAATTTTACTTGAGTGTGATATTAATGATACTGTTCGATAATTTCTGAATCCTGTTGGATCACCTTTCTCTGGAATGGGCAGAAACACTGATCTCCTCCAGTTGGTCGGCCAGGTAGCCGTCTTTCAAATTTCTTAGCACAGACAAATGAGCACCTCCAGCACTGCATCCGTTTGTTGAAATATCTCAATTGGTATTCCGTCGTCAACTCCTGAAGCCTTGTTTTTCACCAACGCCTTTAGTGCAGCTTGGACTTCTTCCTTCCGTACCATTGGTTCCTAGTCATATGCTAGCTCCTGAAATGGTTAATTTCCAGTTAACTGGCCTAATAGTGTGTTTAGTCCTTCTGTTCTATCTCCTAGTTTATTTATTGCATGGTGCCTCGGATCTTAAAAGCTTGCACGTGGCCTTCCGAGGCACAGCAATTGGTCTCTATGTATTCACGTGTAGAGGAGAGTCAGGAATAGGAGGAGGATATGGAATGTGTGGCTAATTGCCTCCATGAACAACCGCCTTCTTCGCCATGAGACCAGAAGAACTGGATGGTTCCTGATCAAAAGGGGGAAAACACAGAAGAGAATTTCAAATTCTTATGGACTCCAGGCTTTCTGGAGCCATGGAGGGTGGATGAACCCCTGAAACTATTGCCCTGAGATAATCTTTAAACCTTAAGCCAAAACTATCTCCTGAAGTCATCTTAAAAACCAAACAACAGTTTAGCTTAACTGGTAAAACAAAGTCTACATTATGCTCTTTTAAGAAATATCTATATGGAATGAAATTGACAATAGCAAGTTGAAAGATTAGATAAGAGCCTTAGGTGGCAGTGGGCTTATGTCTATGGGGGAGGAACAACTCAGCGAAGGAGAATGAGAATGGTTGCACAACTCAAAGAATTTAATCAATTGTCACTAGATGGATGTATAAACTGTTGAACTGGTGTATGCTTTGCTGTGTGCATTTTCAACAACAAAATATAAAATTCAGAGAAAAAAAAGGAGGAAGTGCCATGTTAGAGGTGACACCCCCACATACCAGGCACACACTCAAAGTCTGGCTCCAGGATGCTCTCACCAAATCCCCATGCCCGTAGGAGGCAAATATCCGTATCCTATCCTGAGCACGCCAGAAGCTCGGAGAGATCAGCCCGCGTGCCCAGGCCCCACAGCAGGGAAGAAAAGCAACACGATTTGCACCCAAGTCAGCCATCCCCATGCACTCCGTCTGTCTGTCTTGGCCTGGGATCACGTCGGGCCTAGGAGCCTGCGCCCCTGTCTGACAGTGGACACCTGGACCCACTGGCTGGCTTGGTGACCCCACAGCCAGCTTGTCTGTGCTGAGAACACTCCTCAGATTTGCAGGAAAAATGAAATTCCAACGAAGCACACTGAATTTGTGGGTCAGGCATGGTACATGACAAGGAGCCCTATGGAGGGGGCGGACTTCTCCCCCTTTCCTCCCTCCTTCCTCGGAGCAGAGCAGCCAGTGCGTAGCTAGTCTGAACTGCATTTTCAGCTGTGCCCCCTGAGACTCAAGGTGGAGAATAGACTAGCCTGAGCAGCAGTGGGAGAGCTTGATGCGGTGGCTCGAAATGAGAAGGGTCTTTCAGAAGCAGGGCAGGGCGTGGGGGGTGGGGGGGCTCAAAGGTGCCGCGGAGATGCACACACAGTGTCAGGCAGCTAACACTGACGAAAGCTGACGTGAAGATGGCCGACACAGGACGAGGCGGCAGCCGTAATGGCAGCTTTCTGGAGGGGAGGATGACCCACCCACTGCCACCAACCCACCCGCTCCGATGCAGGGATGGGACCCAGAACCTCTTGCTGTTAAGGAACCTGTTCCCAGATACTAAGGAGGCTATGCATAGCAGGCGCTAGGTGTGTGGGGTCTGTCCTCCCTGTTTTCCTGGGGGTACAGAGGTGGGGGTAATGGGAGAGGGGCTCCACCTGCCGAAGTAGCTGATGTTGGCTGTCAGGGGCACTGCCAAGTGACCTCTTGGCTCAAGGGGGGCCAGCTGGCCTGGCCACCAGGTAGTCCAGGAGGCCAGGCAGGGGTCGGGACCCATGTAGGGTCAAGTCCAGACTAGCAGCTCCCACTTGGGAGCTGTGCTCTGGCAGGGGCAGCGGGATGCTGCAGTGTTTTAGGATCTGCATCTTTGGGTTTTTAACCCAGGTATGAATCTCCTCTCTGTTGCTTCCAACCCAGGACCTGGGTGAGCTTGGAGCAAAGTGGATGTCATAACAGGACCGACGGTGTTAAGTGGAGAGAGAAGATGAGAGCTTGGTACAGAGCAGGCGCCCAGTAACTGGCCTGTCACGGCGAAGAAGGAGACTCCCCAGCTGGGTCCAGGAGGAAGCAGAGGAGGAGGAACAGGTGTGCCACCCTATTACTCAGCCATGAAAAGGAGTGACGTCCTGATACACGCTACAACACAAATGAACCCCGAAAATGTCACACCCAGTGAGAGAAGCCAGGCAGAAAAGACCACAGGTTATAGGACCCCGTTTATAAGAAACGTCCAGAACAAATCAACAAGAGAGAAAGCAGACTGGTGGTTGCTTGGGGCTGGGGCATGATGCTAAGGGGAAAGCGGGGCTACTTTCCAGAGAGGGAGCAATGAAAATGTTCCAGAATTAGTGGTGATGATTACACATCTCTGTGAATATACTAAAAACCAGTGAACTGCACATTTTAATGAATTTCGTAGTGCGTGACTTACACCTCAGTAACGACAACAAAATTAAAAATTAACAACTCTAGCCACCCTGCCAAGAAGCCCTGGGTGGCACCAACAGTTAAGCGCTCAGCTGAGGTTAGTGGTTCAAACCCACCAGCCACTCCGGGGGAGAAAAAACCTAGCAATCTGCTTCCATAAAGATTAGAGCCTAGGAACCCCTCTTGGGCAGTTAGCTCTACTCTGTCACATGGGATTGCTGTGAGTTGGAATCAACTCAACGGCACACAACAATAAAGCCACCCTCCCAAATCCAAGTCTACCAAAGGCCACCCGTTGGTGCTCTCGTGGTTCTGGGCGGGGAGTTTGGGCAGGAAAGCTGGGGCCCACAAGCACCCACCACATACCCTGCTTCCCCCACGCTCTGGAAGCTTCCCGGGAGAGGCAGAGTCTGCCACTCCGCCCCTTACTGGGCTCCCAGACCTGACCCCCCGAAACACCGAGCAGGTCCCAGGCTCAGGAAGAGGGCTTCCACTTGGAATGCAGTCCTAATTCCAGCTCTCCAAGTCCACTTGGAAAGGTGACACAGGGGCCACATCCCCCTGGCTGTGTGGCCTCAGTGTAGTAACATGACTTCTCTGAGCCTCAGTCTCCCCACCTGTGCATTGGGGCTGTCCTTGGGGCTATCAGCCCACTCCACAGACAAGGGTGACACAGGGACAGAGTCGGGATGACTCTGCGAGCAAATGGGCATCAGCACGGGGTCTGGCCGAGAAGGAACAACCTTGGGTGTCCCTCTCATTTTCCCATGCCAAAGTCAACTGGGGCTGAGCAGATGGAGAACTGCAAACTGGGGTCAGAGATGGGCTTGAACTGCTCAGAAAGGCTGCGGTTCTCTCTTAAGAGACCCCAGGAAGGGCTGAGAACAAGCTTCTGCATCAGGTGCCCGCAGACGGCATAACCCATGAAACTTGGCCTTCTCATCTGCACAACAGGACACTCTCAGGTCACTGAGCTTCTGGGCCTTGTGCTCCATACCCACGCCCCTCTGCAGCAAAAGCTGGTGTCCCTCCTCAGAGAGTTACGTGGACGCCCGGGGCGCAGCCAGGGAGCAAGCAGGGCTCTGCGGCCATCTGCTGGTCGCCTGCCATCACAAAGGGCAGCACACCTCGTTCCCTGGCACACGGGCTCCGTGGCATCTCTGTGCAGGCCAGTGCAGGGGTCAGCAGAGGACCAAGGACAGCGAGGCAGGCTCACTCTAAGGCCACAGCCTGTGTACTCCTGGGAAGACTGCCAGCCCTCCACAGACACTGTGAGGTGGCACTCGGAGGCTCGAGTGGACACAGCTGCCAGTGAGGTCGTGACGTGCATAGGATCACTTGGCCCAGCCAGGACCAGGGTCCTTGTGATGCTAACAGTTGTCTTTAGAGCCGGTGCCAGCCCTGGGTGCTGGCAGACCCTGCCCCAGGGAGATTCTCGTCCCTTCTTCCTTGCAGCCTTGTAGGAGACCCCCAAGTCTTGCCCCCAAGCTCCATCTCCTGCTGGGGATCTCCTCCCAGGCTCCTCAACCGCAGGGCCAGGGGCTTGCTTCCTGCCTGAGGTCTGCTCTCTGAGCCAGGGTGGCAGGGCAGGTGGGAGGGGGCCTCAGGCTGGCAGAGTGGCCTGGTGCAGTCCCGGCTCCTCAGGTCCACCCCTGCTTGGGGACATGAGAGTGAGGAAGGTGAGCGGAGACGTGGGGGCTTGCTGTGGCTGCAGAGTGCCCCTGCCCAGTAGACAGAGTAATTGGTGGCAGGCGGGGATGGGCAGCGAGAGGGGGTTCCACAATGCAGAATGCAGCCCCACTGTCCTCTCCTGGGCCACTGTGCCCCCCCCCTTCACCCCCCCCCCCAACCAGACCCAGCAGCAGAGGGGCACCTGGGTGAGTGAAATGAGACCATCCTGCCCACCTCATCTGGGCAAATGTCCCCCGCTGAGCCAGACCCCTGAGCACAACACTGACAATATCCCAGACACCACATCCCTGGGCACCCTAGGGACCACGGAGCCCAAGCTCAGGCCTATGGGACGAGGCAGACACCTGGGATACCAGCTTCGTCTGCCTTGGAAGCTGCACTCTGGCTCCAGCCATGGCTGGGATTCCCAGCAGAGACCTAGGGTCTGGGAGACCTGTACCCAGATCCCATAGCGTCCCAAGTCTCCCAGCACCTTCAACCAAACTGCCCCCCACTTGTCCACCAGCACCCCTCACCAGGACCAACACCCAGCAGCAAGATGGTCATTCTGGGTCCGGAGAAAGGCCCAAGCCAGAGGCAAGAGGGGCCTATGAGAGCCTTGTTACACTCCGGTGGAGGCGAGCCGTGATCAAAGCCCAGAGAGAGCAGGCATTTGCCCAACATCACACAGCAGCTCACTGACCAGACAACACAGCAGCCAAGGCTCCAGACCTTGGGATGTTTTGTCCCCGTCCCCTCACAATCCCAGACACCCTGGCTTGGAGGGCAAGTTCCCAGCAATGCCATGGTCTCTGGCCACATCTGAGAGGCCATTAGAGAGGGAGCCAGGCTGGCCAGCCAGCCCAGGAGCACGTCGGGGGCCTGCACCCAGCACGCCCCCTCCTGACTCACAGCTGGGGGCCAACAGGTACACTGCCCCTCTGCCAGAACCCCAATGGTGGCTGTGGAGCTGAGGAAGGACACAGAAGGGGACAGAGAGAAGCACAGAAGCAAAGTAGAGGGGCCAGGGGCTTGGCTGGGGTGTGCTCGGGGTCCAGCTGGCACCACCTAGCCCAGGCCCTGATGGAAGAGAAGCAAGGCAAGAGTTGGCGCAAGCGAGTGTGCGTGTAGAAGGGGCTGCTCCAGCCGACACCTGAGCACCACCAAGCGTCTGGCTCTGGATGAACAGCTATCCAGCTGCCTCCACCTGCTCCTCCCGGGCGCCCAGCATAGGGCTCCTCTTACCTCTTGGCTCCTCTGCCTGTTTGGCGAGCTTGCGCAGTGCAGCGGCAAAGCTGGAGGACGGCGCGGCCTGGACGGATAGCGCGCTGCTGGTGGCAGGGCTGCCGCCGGGCACCAGGGCGCCATTGAGCGGTGAGGGGGTGAGGGGACTGACGGTGGCCGTGGTCCTGGTCGCAGTGGAAAGCATTCCTAGTGAAGGGGACTTGGGCTCATGGCTCATGCCTGAAACAGGAAAAGAAGAACCAGGTCACCCAAAGAGCAGAGAGCCAGCACCAGAGTGGGGGGCCGCAGGGGCCCGGAGAGTGACATGCACGGAGATGACAGGCAGGAGGCAGAACAAGGCCAGCGCTGCAGAGAGACCGGGTCAGCACGCCGGGTCCAAGGGCACCCCATACCCCACAGGATGACTCTTCCACCTGTGATTAAGAAGCCAGTGTGCTCCAGACCCTAGGGATTCTGGACCCCACACGGTTTGGCCAAGCACAACCCCTCCAGGGTAGCCCCAGGCTGGCAGGCCACAAAAGACCCCAAACCACCCCTTAGACCATTCACACTGTCACGGAAGGATGCAAGGGAGATCGAGGCACCGGGCACAGTGCAGAGAGCTGCCATCCTCAGAGCAAAGAAAAGCACACCATGGGAAGGGAGGGACTCACTGTGACAAGAGCAAGAATCCCCACAGGTCTCACGTTCCCTGAGCTTACTCTGGCAGGTGCTGATCACAGCACCCAAAAGGCTGCGCCCACTTTACAGAAAAGGAGACTGAGGTGCACATGGCCAAATCCATGAGTCAATGGCAGGGCCAGGATTTGGGCCGAGAGAGGCTGGTCCAGGGCCCTGGCCTGCTACTACGGCATGCTCTGGAACTGCAAAGACACAGAGGGACCCTGGGGGTGTGTGTCTTGGCCCCAGAGAATGGGTCTTGTCCACGGTGGAAGGGGAAGAAATGGGGGAGAATCCAGCTGCCTACAGACACCGCCCAGCAGGAGAGGCTAAGCACCTAGAAATCAGAGCAACCCACGGCTGGGAATCTGTCCTCCAGCTTGGCCGAGGTTACTGCCGAGTGGCTGCCTCACCTGCAGTACAGGGAGGTTTGTGCCCAGCCAGCAATGACATCAGCTGTAACAGTGCCTGACAGTGCCCCCGCTCAATTCCCATCCGAGTGTTAATGAGGAGGCCACCCTCCAACCCAGGCCAGCAGATCAATGAGAGCTCGGCTGCATTTCAGGGGCGGGTGAGCACTGCCATAAATAAGTTTTCCATTAACATTCCCGCCCTCTGAGAGGCCACCTGCCAGTCCTGCTCCCTGCTGGGGACACTCCAGGGAAGTAAATCAAGGCCACTTGCCACTGGTGGGGGCAGCTGGTCCTCACGGGATGAGCAAATTAACTTCCAAACAGCCCGGAGCTGGGAGGGTGGGCCCTGAGGATCACCTGAAGGGGATAGCTGGGTGCAGCTCAGAATACCCTAGGGGCAGGGCTTGAGCTTGGCAAGGTGAGGCAGCCAGTAGGGGACCCTAGGTTCCTCTGCCAGGGTCCACTCCACAAGGCGGAGATGGGCCGGGGGCTCCCCTGCCCTGCTGAGCACCATGTGTCAAATCTACACACATGTAACTGGAACCTGTTTCCATGCCGCACCAGGGACCAGGAGGCTCTGACATGGCCAGGTGGGCAGGGATGTCCATAGGTGATTAGACACTGCCAGGCATCCAGAAACCTCCCTTGTCCACCTGCTGCCCTACTGAACTAGCCACAGGAGGCCTGCACATGAGCCTCAAACTCCAGTGTCCATCAGAAGGGCAGGGCGGGGGACGCCTGAGAGCACCTGAGGGCGAGGGCTGGGTAAACTGCCAGGTGGTGCGGGGACCACTGGGAAATCTAGGAAAACACAGAGGCAGCGTGAGCTCCAGGGAACATCATCCTCTCCGTGAGGGTCTGCACCTCGGCAGCAAAGGACCCCAAAGCCCAGCACCCACTGCAAGCAAACTGGCCTCCTAGCTGCAGAGGTCACACGGCAGCCACCACGCTGGGGACCAGTGGAACAGAGGGTGCCGGCAGGCCTGGCCTCCCCAAGAAGCAGGTCTGAGACTGCAATAATCCAGGAGGTTGACCCCTGCATGTCATCCTTGTGATCTTTCTGGAAGACCAGAGTCAACTGTGTTACCATACAGACCAGGGCAGAACTCCCGTTCCAGACAGGCGAGGGAGCTGGATTTGTGCTGCCCACCTGGCCCAGAGGGACCAGAGCTGTCATCAAAGACTGTGTGCTGCTTGGGGTGGGCACTCTGCTCCACCATCCCCTCTCCACTCTCCACCCACAACAGGCCGGGAGCCAGCAGCAGCCCAGCTTGGCATGCATACCTTAGGCACCATGCCAGCTCCATATCCCTGAGAAGCTGGCAGCGGCTGGTGAAGATTGACACCTAGGGCGCCCCAGGACTAACGGGAGACCAGAGCTGCACTTGCTGCTCACAGGGGACCCCCAGGGCACAACCCCACATGCAGGTGCTGACCAGCGTGGGTCAGAAGCCTTCCTGGTCCCATCCCTCAGTGAAGCACCCATCCTTGTGTGTCCACGGGTTTCTTTTGGGGGGGAATTGTCTAGAGATACAAAGTGCCTTAGGGAGGAGCCCCTCCCACAGGGGGCCAGGTCATGAGGTGCGTGGTCGGGACTGAGAGCGCCCCAGAAGCCCAGACGAGGTGATCAGAGTAGACTCACCACGAGGACCTTCCCGGAGGATGAGGTGTTTGGAAGGACCCAGGGGCCCCTACCTGGAGGAACAGAAATCACCCCAGGGGATACTTGAAGCAGCCCTCAGAGGCCATACACACCAGTCTGTCAGTGGTGGTGACAGCCCAAAGCCAGGCCTTCAACTGTCCCCAACGCATGGCCAACCCCTCCTGGCCAACTCCTCAGACAATGCTGGGAGGCCAGTGAGCGAAGATGAGGAAACTGAGGCCCAAGGCCATACGATGAGTTAAGTCTAGAATTTGAACGAATACAGTTTTCTGGGCCCAAATCAAGTGCTCTCACCACTCATGACACTACTGACCACCCGCCCAGCCCAAGGCCTATTCATGACGCCCAGATAAAAGGCTCAAACACGCACAGACGCACACATACAATTGAAATAAAGATGACTGCAGTCATTTAAAAATACAGCCACACATACAAAAATAAGGCCACAAATTCTTTATACTCCTCCCTTCAACAAGTGGAGCCCTTGTGCACGAGCCAGACACAGTAACTCGCTTCCAATGAATAGAATGTGGCAGAAGTAATGAAAATGAAGTAGGACTTCTGAGGCTAGGTCATAAAAGGCAAAGCAGCCTCCTCCCTGCTCTCTCTTGCTTCACTCACGTGTTGAGAGCGCCAGCACCCATACTGTGAGGATCCTCAAGCAACCTGTGGAGAATCCCACGTTTTAAGGAACTGAGGCCTCCAGCCAAAAGCCGTGGGGGGGCCATCTTGGAAATGGAGAGTCCAGCCCCAGTCAAACCCTCAGATGGCCTCAACTCTGGCCAACATCTTGGCTGCAACCTCATGAGAAACTCTTGAGCCAGAAGAGCCCAGCTAAGCTGCTCCTGAACTCCTGAGCCACAGAAGCTCTAAAATAATGTTTTTAAGCTACAGAGTTGGGGACAATTTGTTACACAGCATTAGGTACATGATACAGAGTCGCCACATGCTCTATTGGTCACCATCACCCCCCCCCAACCCCGGCCACCTCTCTCCCTTCCAGAAGCCCAAGTTCCTGCCTTCTCGTCCTTGCTGCTGGGCTGGAGTGCTCATGTAGTCTCATATACATGGTTGAGCTACATGTATTACTGTTTTAAGGGCCTGTCTAATCTTTGGCTGAAGAGTGAACCTCAGGAGTAACTTCAGTACTGAGTTAAAAGAGTGTCTGGGGGCCATACTCTCAGGGTTTCTCTAGTCTCTGTCAGACCAGTAAGTCTGATCTTTTTTTGTGAGTTTGAATTTTGTTCTACATTTTTATCCAGCTCTGTCTGGGACCCTCTGTTGTGATCCCTGTCAGAGCAGCTGGTAGTGGCAGCCCAGTACCATCCAGTCTGGTGGAGGCTGTGGTTAAGCTGTGGTCCATTAGTCCTTTGGACTAATCTTTCCCTAGTGTCTTTGGCTTTCTTTCTTCACCATCCCTTGTTCCAGATGGGGTGGGACAAGTGAAGTATCTTAAGGTGACTGCTCACAAACTCTCAAGACCCCAGATGCTACATTCTCTTTCTAAACTGTTATGCCAATTGAGCTAGGTGTCCCCCGACACCATGGTCCTCGGCCCAGTAATTCGGTCCCTCAGGGAATTCTGTGTGTCTATGAAGTTTCTATGACTTTGCCTTGGTCCAGTTGTGCTGACTTCCCCAGTATTGTGTACTGTTGCACCCTTCACCAAAGTTACCACTTACCTATGGTCTAGTTAGTGTTTTTCCCTCCCCACCCTTCCCGTCCCTCGTAACCATTAAAGATAGTTTCTTTCTGTGTGGAAACCTTTTCATGAGTGTTTATGATAGTGGTCACACAGTTATTTGTCCTTTTGTGACTGACTTATTTCACTCAGCATAATGCCCTCCAGATTCATTCACGTAGTGACGTGCTTTGGAGATTCATCATTGTTCTTTATTGCTACATGGTATTCCACTGTATGCATGTACCATAGTTTATCCATTCACCTGTTGATGGGTGCTTAGGTTGTTTCCATCTTTTTGCTATTGTGAATAACGCTGCAATGAACACGGGTGTGTATGTCTATTCATGTGATGGCACTTATTTCTCTAGGATATGTTCCTAGGAGTGGGATTGCTAGATCACACAGTACTTCTAGCTTTTTAAGGAAGCACCATATTGTTGTCCAAAAACGGTTGTACTATTTTGCATTCCCGCCAGCAGCGTCTGAGAGTGCCAATCTCCCTGCAGCCTCTCCAACATTTGTTATTTTGTTTTTTTTGATTCCTGCCAGTAATGTCGGGGTGAGATATTATCTTACTGTAGTTTTGTTTTACATTTCTCTAACGGCTAGTGGGATCCCTGGTGGCACAGGGGTTAAGAGCTACAGCTACCAACCAAAAGTCTGGCAGTTTGAATCCACCAGCCACTCCTTGAAAGCCCTATGGGGCAGTGCTACTCTGTCCTATAGGGTCGCTGTGAGTCGAAATCAACTCGACGGTAATGCGTTTGGGTTTTGGTTTAATGGCTAGTGATGGATCGCAAGCATTTCCTCATGTGTCTGTTAGCTGCCTGAATGTCTTCTTTGGTGACATGTCCATTTATATCCTTCACCCGTCTTTTAATTGGATTGTCTTTTTGTTATAGAGGTGTCGGATTTTGCTATAGATTTTAGAGATTAGACCTTTGCTGGATATGTCATAGTCAAAATTTTTTTTTTCCCAGTCTGTATGTTCTCTTTTTACTTTTTTGATGAAATCTTTTGATGAGCACAAGTATTTTAATTTTTAGAAAATCCCAGTTATCTAGTTTATCTTCTAGTGTTTATATACTGTTAGTTATGGCTTATATCCTATTTATGGCACGTATTAGAGCCTCTAGTGTTGACCCTATTTTTTCTTCTATGACGTTTATAGTTTTTGGTTTTATAGTTAGGTCTTTGATCCATTTTGAATTAGTTTTTGTGAAACTTCATTAAAAAGACTGGCTTTTCCCCATTTAATGGACTTTGGGCCTTTGCCAAAGATCAGGTGACCGTACATGGATGGATTTACATCTGGGTTCGCAATTCTGTTCCACCAGCCAATGTGTCTGTCATTGTACTAGTCCAAGCTGTTACGACTACTGTAGCTGTAGAGTAAGTTCTGAGGTCAGATAGTTCGAGGCCTCCTACGTTCTTCTTTTTCAATAGAGCTTTACTTATCCAGGGCCTCTCTCCTGTCTACAAATAACACTCCACACACCTTCACTCTCAACACAGCATCTCCAAAATGTGTCCCTCCCAGGCCATCGGAGACTAACCATCACCCCCTTCCTTCTCCCCATATTCCTCTCTTTAAACCCCAGCAAGCCTATGAGAACAGTGACTGACTATGACCCCGTTTCATAGTCAGAAGGCAGGCTCCAGGAGGGAATGAAATGGTCCAAAGCCCAACAGACAGTCCCCAGTGGGGCTGGGATTATTTGAACACAGGGCCTGTGTCCACTTTATGTAAAGCCAGTCAGGCCCAGATCCAGAACTGGGGCAGGGGGTGGTGGTGGTGCAGACGGTACCCTGCAGCCCAAACTGCACGCTGCCATGAGACACAGGGAAGGAAGGTGCTGGTGGGGTGCTGCCTGGTCACCATGCTTCGTGGCCACCAGTCCTGAGGTCTGGGGAGTAGAGCCAAGTTACTGCCCAATGACCTCCGTGGCAGGCTGGCCTGCTGGTGGCCCAGATGGATGTGCTGTGACTGCCAGCCACGGACCTACCGGCCTGCCTCGAGCCCACCTGGCACCCTGAGGTCCTGGGGCAATTCCAGGCCAGGCCAGACACACCATGAAGTCCCTGGTAGGCATCTCAAGGGGGCGGCCAGAGGGCCAGTCTTCTCTCTTATTTTTATCCGTTTACCTACGTTTTCTAATTTTTCTGCAGTGAATCAGGTTACAGATAAGGACACAGTGGCTTGTTTGCATTAACCCCATATGCATTGGCTTGTCCAGCCCCAGACCAAGGCCTTTTTGTCTGGGTGAGAGGTGGGGGTCTCAGGAATCCATACCTCCTCCTCCTCACTCAACTCCCCAGCCATTCCCTCCCCACTGGCAGCCAAGGTGCCAATGGGCAGGGCCGCCCTCTGACCTCCTCCCCAGATCATGCTCCTGCTGGCCTCCAGATACTAGTTCCCCCTGGGGCCGGGCCACCCTCTGCCCCTCAGACACAACCTGGCACTGCTCCTCGCCACCACATACAAGCCCCCCCCCCAACCCGGTCCCTGGGGTCTCCCAAGCCTGTGTCCCCGTCGTGGTATCAGCCCCGGGGCTCCAGAGCCACAAGCTGGGAAAGCTGCTCTGCTGAAGTCAGGACACTTAAAATAGAATTTCAAACAAGCAGCTTCATTAGGCGGAGTCTAAAATTAGGGTTTCTACTCAGCGTGTGTGCATCGAAGGGCGGGCAGGCGAGGGGGAGGCCGCGCAGAACCGCTGTAGCTCTCGGAGGGGCCAGCTCCCGAAAGGCAGGGGCAGAGGGTCACAGGCCACATTCAGGCAGACCCACAGAGCTCGCACAGGGTCACCCAGGGCCTGTGGTGGACCTGATGCAGCCTCCCAAAGCCACCTCCCCTCAGGGATGGCAAGGCCACCTCTGGGCCCCCTGCCTGCCAGGCCTCAGGCCAACGACCTGCCATCCTCAGGGAAGTGCATTCAGGCCTCCCCCCACAGGAGCTCCGTGGTGGCAAAGGCCACGACAGGTGCCACTGTGGGTCCCCAGCCAGCAGCGTGGGCCTCCAGGTGGTCCTGTACCCTCGGGAGCCCCTGGCGCCTGCTCTCCTGCCCTCATTAGAGAGGTATTTATTAACTCCTGCTCCAGGCCACTGACTGAATTCTTGTCTGCATTATCATCTCATGTAAATTCATTATCCCAGCAGCTGGGAATAAGCTCCAAGGCCTTCAGGCCGTGATGGATGAGGGCTTGGGGGCCCAGGGAGGCCAGGCGGGTGGGGGGTCATGGGGGTGCTCTGCATGGAACAAGCTCTCCCAACACGTGCCACTCAGCAGGAAAGAAGTCACCTATCCCCCCAGGGACCCCTCGTCTCCTCATTTCCACAGGGGTTGCTCGTGTTCCCTGGATAGGCTCCTTCCTGCCACTCTCAGCTACTGCCTTGTCCCTCCTTGGCGAAAAAGGGTAGCCACATCCAGACACCCAGCAGCACAATGCAACAACTCTCTGACCCTCGGCCTTGGGCACCGTACAAACCTGGCACCCTCAAACCAAGGCCAGGACCCCTCCCAAGCCCCAGAGCGCTGTTCCTTGGGCCGCGCGTGGCTGTCAAAGTCAGAGGTAGGACTACAGTGTGACAAAATAACCCAACCTCCACTTCACAGATGAGCAGGGAAGGTGTGGAGTGCACAGAAGTCACCTACAGCCACAAAACCGTTGGGCTAGGTCCCGCACCTCTCTTGCCTGTTTTATCAAAGTGCAATTTCTTTAATCAATACTTTTTTATCTTTTCTGCCTAGGTCTCTAATATAATCTGAAGCAACACAAAGCTTTAAAAAAATAAATAAATAAAGTAAAGAAAAACCCAAGTGCAGAGAGTGAGCTGAACAAGCAGTGGCTGGAATTTTCTGGAAACACACCTTGTTCTTGGTTCTTTAGGACAGACCCCAAACGGGCTTTCCTGCTGTCCAAATGGTCCCAGAGGCAGGGCTTAAAAAGAGAGCAAAGCTCTGATACTCCATTAAATATGGTATCTCACTCTGCTAGAGGATGGTGTGGGGGGCATACATTGCACAGCGGTGTTATTAATCAACACACTGCAGCCGCCCTCTGCCCTCCCCCCCCCCCCCGCAGATCCCATAATTACGGCTTCCTTTTATCCCTGTTCTTCCCAGCTCCAGACCTCAGGCCTGCTCCCTCCAAGCTCTGTAATTACAAGCTAATGGCTGAGATGAATTTTCTGCTGGGTCCTGGTTCAAGCACCAATCTGCCCCTGCCCCTGGCAGCACCCCTTAGAGTAATTACACCCCTAGAGGCTTGGCCCGGCGGGGTACCCCTTTCAGGCCTCACATGCACAATCTGGACCTGGATTCTCTAATCACCCCTTTTGGTAATTTTTCATTATCGAAGAAAGAAATGTTTGTGAACAAATAAAGGTTGCCTGGCATCCCCAGCCCCGGGCCCTGCGCACACCCCGCCCCTCCAAAGGGGTGCCACTCTGCAATCCTAGAGAACCAGGGTCACCCACTGCAGACCATGAGGCACATGTGTACCACGTGACCCAGGAGGCACACAGCTTCATAATAAATTCATTATTATATTTGCCTTCGGTGGGTTCTGAGCTCACTTGCATGAAGCAATTTCTCTCCAGGCTGGGGGTGGGGAGGCAGCCATGGGGAAGTCGTTCACGTTCCAGATGCACCGGGGTGGCCTGCTCATGCCTTTTTTTTTTTTTTAAATAAATACGCCACCTCTCCACAGATTATAGGTTTCTAAGGAGACTGGAGATGTGAGCTCCCAAACTGTACTTCTGCCCCAAGGTTAATGCCCCAAGCCACTGTCAGGCTGAGCCAGGACCACTACTAACCACGAAAGCAAGGGAAGGCCAGAGTGAAAGCCATGGATATTAAACCTGAACCAGACAGGGAGGAAGACGGGAGCCCTTGCATCTGCAGGGGCCCTCACCCAGCAGCCCTGCCACTCGACACTGATCATGTCTCCGCACACCGCCCTTGGCAGGAGCTCACGGGCTCCAGGAAGCTGCCTAGCAGAACCCCAATCAACGAGGGCAGAGCCTACCTCCAGAAGGGTCTCGAGATCATCCTGCCTGCCCCACAAGGCTCCTTGTTTCTGAGTCAATCCTAGGGGTCGCCTGGCTGCCACATGGGACCCCACGTTCAGCCTGAGCTGCTCCTGCAGCAAATGGGGGTAACTGGGGGCTGCACCATGTAGAGATTCTTCCCCCCACCACTGCCATGTTAGTAACAAAAGATGGGGGTGGGTAGAGAAGCTTTAAACAGGGTCCCCTGCTGAATCCGCATTCTGGACAACAAGGGGCTGGAAGCCTTCCAAAATGCACACTTGTATGTGGACTTACCAGTAAGTGCAAATTAGCCAAGGAGAACCAGAGGCAGAGCAGGGCTGAGGCAGCGGGGAAGTCCTGCAGCAGGGGGAGTCCAGTGGTGGGGGGCCTCAGGCCCTGGGTCTGGGGGTCTGAAGGAAGCCAGGTGAAGAGGCCTGAGTATCGCTGAGGAGGAGAGGGTGGTCCCAAATGGGAAGACACAAGTGGGTTTAAGGAGAGCCTGAGGTTCTGTGGAGGGATGGAGGACATGGGCCACAGCACCACCCTCAGGAGCTGAAGGTCAGCACCAGGGGTAACTGGGAGTCTGGAGGTTCCTGAGGCACACAGAGAGCAGGAAGGCAGGCCGACAGACGGCACTGACATTTGATGGTGATAATCCTAAGCACTGCATTTGGAGGAGCCTAGGGGAGCAGGTTAAGGGCTGGAGAGCAGTAGGGGGTGGTGAGGCGATCCCAGGAGGCCTGGGGATGCAGAAAAAGGCAGGACACTGGCAGACATGGACAGCCGGAAGGGCCCAATGGTGGGCAGGGAGCATACTCTTAATAAGACAAAAACACGGCCCCTCTCATGCCCCCTAAAAAACATGGCTCAGAGACAGGGTCAAGGTTGAGTCCGGCATCCCCTGAGGAGGCGGTGCTTGACACAACAACAACATCATATTGACAATAATAATTACCAAAACCAAACCAGTTGCCATCAAGTCAATTCTGACACATACCGATCCCATGTGTGCAAGACAGAACTGCTTCATAGGGTGTAAGGCTGTGACCTTTCAAAAAATCACCAGGGCCCTAATAGAAGCTAATGTTTTACTAGGAGTCCCCAGGGAGTACCCATCGTTGAGTACTCAGCTGCTAACCCAAAAGTTGGAGGTTCGAGTCCATTCAGAGGCACCTTAGAAGAAAGACTTGGTGATCTACTTCCAAAAAATCAGTCATTGAAAACTCTATGGAGCACAGTTCTACTCTGACACACATGGGTCCCATGAGTTTGGGGTCGACTCAACGAGCACTTTCTAGGTGCCAGTTTGCGTTCTAATTGCCTTGCC
This sequence comes from Dugong dugon, assembly GCA_030035585.1. Taxonomy (NCBI): domain Eukaryota; kingdom Metazoa; phylum Chordata; class Mammalia; order Sirenia; family Dugongidae; genus Dugong; species Dugong dugon. The sequence goes on from CM057478.1 coordinate 33,943,140, forward strand.
CAGAACATCACATTTTACTCTTCACAAATATTCCATTAATGAACCCATCTTACGGACTAGCAAACAGTGAGGTTAACAGCCTGCCCAGAGTAACACAGTTTGGCCCACACAAAGCTGAGTACCAATCCAAGTCAGCCAGCGTGTCCCATCGCAACGTGCCCTCTGGGTGCCCATGTGAGGGACGAGGGGCCACGGCACCCCCTGGACACCCATCACATTCCCTGCAAAGGTGGCCACCTGGGAGTGGGCTGGCCCCACGTTCATTCACACAGCCAGCTTCTCTTTGTCCCGCTCCAAAGATGGGTAAGCCAAGGCTCAGAGACAAACACCTAAGACTGAGGAGCTGAGCCCAGTTTCCTTGCCTCCGTGCCCGCGCTTGCTTCCCTTTTTAAACATGAGGCGACGCCGAAGGAAGTAGCTAGGGCTACCTCCCAGTCTGCATGGCTGCCGAGAGTCTACGTTACGAGCAACATCTGTCTTATGAAGGGGACTGATGAGGACCTGGGACAGCACATGGCCAGGGAGAGAGAATAAGGGTCTGACCGTGTGCCTTTCCCCATGAGTCCCATTTCCTGGTCCAGCACACCCATGCTGGAGCTTCCTGAAGACACATCGGGCACAACCCCTGCGCACACCAGGGCACCTGAGCTAACCAGGCCACCTCCATGCCCTACCTCCACACAAAGGAGCTCTTTCAGCACTTGCTGGCCGACCCCTCAGAGGCTCAGGAAGCAGATGGGGGTCGAAGGTGTCTGATGTAGACAGTCCTCACAGGAGAGGAACCCACCTGGCCAGAAAAGGTTGCTAAGAGCCTCTAAGTTTCCACAGAACAGCAGGCCGGAAGCCAGGGGATAAGCAGGAGAGAAGGCGGCAAGAGCCACGAGGAGGGGAACTGAGGCCAGGTCCCTCCTCAGAATGGGCTAGTCCTGGCTGGGGGAAGCCAGGAAGAAAAGGAAACAGAAAGGCCGCTCTCCCGAACTCTCATGGGCCCAACAAGCACCTAAAAAAACGCAAAACCAAACTAGCTGGCAGCAAGTCCACTCTGATCCACGGTGACCCCACGTATGCAGAGTAGAACTGTGCTCCATAGAGTTTCCATGACTGTGACCTTTCAGAACCAGAGAGCCAGGTCTTTCTTCCGAGGCACCACTGGTTGGGTTCAAAACAGCAACCTTTTGGTTAGTAGTTGAGGGCTTAACCATTTGCGCCACGGAGGGACTCCGAACAAGCACCAGTCCTGCCCACTCCCCTGCTGGAATCAAGAGGGTGGGGTGAGAATCTGAGCACCTGACAAAGCCCTGGCCCCATTCCTCAGGCTAAAGAAGAAAGAGGGAGAGTAGAGAATGTGACAGCATTTGCCCCTTCAGTATCCACGCAAGTTGCCAAAACCTGTCTATGAATCGCCCCAGGGGTAGGAGGCTTCCCAGCCAGCCCCTAAGGGCAACTAGTAGGTCCTCCTCCCTACTAATCACTGGAACCAGAGGTCTACTAGCAGGCAAGCTCTTCAAAAGGTGCTCAGAAGGAGCAATAATGCAGGCTTGAGGCAGTGGCCTGCCATGGGGGGCAGAGAAGGTGGGAAGAGGTGGGGGAGGAGGGAGGGGAGGGTAGGACAGGAAAGGTCCAGCAGATCTTCGGCCAGAATAGGGACCAGAAGGAGCAATGATGTAGGCTTAAGGCTGTGGGGGAGGGGGCATGACGAGAGAGGTTGGAAGAGAAGCTGGGGTAGGAAGGAAGCCAGGAAACAGAAGACTCCAGTGGCTTCCAGGGACCAGCTTCAGATGCTGGACTGGAAAAAACCTCTACCCTTCAGAAGTGGAACATCCACCCCATGGTAATCAACCAGACTGAAGTTGTCAGAATGGGCTCCCGTGCCCTGCAGCCTTGCTCTGGCAGGCTTCATTTCTGGGCAGACCCCAGGACTCCAGCATGGCGGGACCTCCGGGCTAGGATACGCCTTAGAACATGCCTGAGAAAAGCACAAGGAGGTGGGTTGCTGCTGAAACCCAGAGAGAAGTCCAGCCACGCTCTGACTCCACTTCTCAGTGTGGCCTTGCTGAGACCCTGCGTGCTCTGCACGCAGTTTCCCTGTCAGTGTATGAGGGGGGAAAAAGGCTAAGCAAGAGGCTGCAAAGCAGAGGCTGCACAAGCCTCCCCTGGCCTGCATGTGTGGCCTGATGACCTGTTGTCGTTTAAATCTGAATCAACGGGCAACATTTTAAAACAGAAGGCTTCACGTCAAAACGCGGGTTCCAGTCTCTCTTGAAAGGTCAGGAGCCACAAAACCATGATCTCGTGACGGCAGCTGTCCCTTAGTCTGTCCCTAAGTCTCTAGTATGCCAGAGCCCCCCGTACTCCCTATTGTCTTAGGCTGCTTGGCTTGCTCAGTGCCACTCTCTTGGCTCTGAAATTGTATGCAGACTTGGACTTGGGCAACGAGCTAAACAAATGTGCTTAGTGGCCAGGACCTTTGGCTCAGATGTTATCACAGTAATTCCATCCAGGATTCAACTGAAGAGACTGATCCCTCTCTACTCTCAGTTTCAGGAGCTGAGAGGGCCTACCAGGCATGAGGCCATGATTCCTGAGTGAGTGAGAAAGAGAGGAAGAGGCAGAAAGTGAGAGAGTGTGTGACAGAGAGTGAAAGTGTAAGAGAGAGAAAGTCAGGGACAGAGTGTGAGAGAGTGTTAGACTGAGAGTGCGACAGAAAGAGCGAGAGTGTATGAGTGAGAGAGTGAGTGTGAGAGAGTGTGAGAGTGAGAGAGTGAGAGTGAGAGTGAGTGTGAGAGTGAGAGTGAGAGAGTGAGAGTGAGAGTGAGTGTGAGAGTGAGTGTGAGAGAGAGTGAGTGTGAGAGTGAGAGTGAAAGTGAGAGTGAAAGTGAGAGTGTGAGAGTGTGAGTGTGAGAGAGTGTTAGACTAAGAGTGCAACAGAAAGAGCGAGAGTGTATGAGTGAGAGAGTGAGAATGTGAGTGAGAGTGTGTGAGAGTGTGAGAGTGTGAGTGTGAGAGTGAGTGTGAGTGTGAGAGTGTGAGTGAGAGTGTCAGAGTAAGAGTGAGTGAAAGTGTGAGACTGAGAGTGTGAGAGTGTGAGTGAGAGTGTGTGAGTGAGTGACAGAGAGTGTGAGAGTGACAGAGAGTGAGTGTGAGAGTGTGAGTGTGAGAGACAGAGAGAGAGTGTGTGTCGACCCCCAGGTGGGGGCATTTCTTTGTCCCGGCTCACTTACTGTCTTCAAAGCCCTGCCTACCATGCCCCCAAAACCAGAAACTAAACTACTTGCCATAGAGTTGATTCTGACTCATGTCGACCCCAAATGCTACAGAGTAGACTGCACTCCACAGGGTTTTCAAGGGCTGATCTTTGGGAAGTAGATCGCCAGACCTTTCTTCCGAGATGCCTGAGTGGAGTTGGAACCACCAACTTTTTGGTTAGTAGCTGAGCGCTTAACCATTTGTGCCATGCAGACTTGGCAAAATGCCTCACTGGGAAACACCTACTCCCCCACCACCAAGATGGACCCAAGAAACCACGGGTCATAAACTGCAGCAATGGTGCCACTGGATGAAAGCCCCTGAAACAAACATAAACCACAACAGTACTCTCTCTAATCCATGACAAGTGTAGGGAGGAACCCCAGTTAAGCAGAAATCATTAACTAAAGTCCTGAATCACTGCACGTCCACAGTAGTGCAAATCCCTGCAACTTTTTTTTGCAAGGTAACTTGGCAGCATCTTGAAAAATTTAAAGCATTCCCACCTAGCCCTTTCCCTTCATGAACCTATTCACCAGGAAGAGTCCCACATGTGTGCAGACGTGCCCTGGAGGAACACACATTACTATCTGCAGCAATTAAATCCTACCCGTCCTCACACAACCCAACCTAGTACAACCTTTAGAACAAACACAGGGGATCTGAGAGAAGCAACCAAAGCCAGCGGAATGCTAGCAGTTCAGCTTGGAAACCAGCTCTGTAGTCAAAACAAGCGCCCCCATCCAGAGGTCTGGCATTCCTGCTAAGGAAGGCTTAACCTCCTTAGTCTTCTCAACCCTTCTAAAACACGTATTCAGGCAAAAACAGAAAGTTGCAAAAACTAAGACTCCGTGTTCCAAAAAGAAAGACCCAGACATCGATTGGTATAACACAGGTAGAATCTCAGCTCATGAGAAACTGAGCACAGGGTCCACCAGAAATCTTTCTCAAAGAGACCATCTAAATGAGGCCCCCTAACAGGTGGAGTGGGGCACCAGGCAGAACTAGAGCCAGCAGCCCAGCGAAGTCCACAGGGGCAGACTCTGAGCCTCGGTTTTCTCATTTGTTAAATGGAGTCTACTAACCTCGCCACACTCACAGGGTATGGACGGCTATCACACAGCGCCACAGCTTCTGGGTGTAGAAGTCTCTCAAATGCCCCCACCCATGAAGAATTTTAGTTTTGACTGTATTCTTTTTTATCTCCAGCATCTAGCACACCACCAGCCATCTAGTGAATCCTCAAATATTTGAGTGAATGGAAAAAACCAGCCATCATATGCAAAAAATGACAAAAACACACTCAGAGATGAACATATACTGGGAACTCGGTTAGATGTCCCAAGACGCCCAGTTTAAACAGGACCTGCCAACCACCCAGCTACTCCTCTCTCCAGAATATAAAGGAGAGAATGGAGCTACATTAGTAGCATCGGGTTTGGAGTATGGGGGCTTGGGTTTCAGGTTCTTCTTTACCACTTACCAGCTGTGTGACTTCAGACAGGAAGATGACCCCACCCCTGCCTTTCTCACTGGTCAAATAAGGGTAATTCCTACTTCACAACTCAGACCCTCCTCTGGTTCAGATAAAGTAGCCTGAGTGGAAACAAACCCCCTCCCAGGCCTGGTGTAGAGGCAGCTGCCCAGTGCACGCTGTCTGACCACAACAGATGGAGGCTGGATGGGACAAGGGGGTTCATACAACTCGTTAACCCAGATCAAGATCCACCTCCCACAAAGCTTCTGCCCCAGTGGGACTGTGCCATATTAAAGGCAGCCCCTATCTCAAATTGTGTCCCCAGACTCTGGCTCTCCTTGCTGGGGGCTAGCACAAAGGAGGCCCCTAAGGCAGTGAGCCTGGCCTCAACCGTGGGGCCCCTTCTGGCCTCCTAGGCTTGACATAGATTTTCCTTCAGGACGGCTTAACCTGTCCAAGGGCAATACCCGCCCTGACCAAAAGCTCTCGATCGATACCTTTTATTGCTGCCTGCGGCCACAGACCCGCCATTAGGGCACAGGAAGGGCAGGGTTGGGGGAGAAGCAGTTGTGATACTGTGGCCGCCTTTCACAAGCCCCCCTGTCTAATCCACAGCCACCGAGGGGGCAGAGGGGTGGCTAAACGGGGCAGCGAGGCTCCAGACGAGCACATCTGGCGCTGGGGGCAGCAGTGGAGAAGTGGGCAGGGGCTGATCTGGCACCACGGCCTTTAGGAGGACAGCCCTTGAGTCTCAGAGGGAAAAGGAGGAGTGGCTGCAGCCCTTCCCCTACCCCAAACACTGCCTGGGTGGTAGTGGGGGATACTGAACCTTTTGGGCTTCTTGAAACTAAACCCCCAGGAATACTAGAGCCACAGACATGGGGAGGCAGGAGAGAGAGCATTTTTTGTGTTTTCTTTGACAAACCCATACAAAGCACTTCCTCTGGCTCAGGAGCTGCTGACAGCTCTGTAATATGATTACAGGTTTAATTCTAGACAACCAGAACTCCAGCCACTGTTACTCCTACTTTACAGATAAAAAAACCGAGGCCTAGAAGTAAAATGCTCAAGGCCATCCAGGCAAATAAAAAGGGCAGTTGGGATTCCAGGCCCTTAATGCTGTGCTCAGCTGCTAACCAAAAGGCTGGAAGGTTCGAGTCCACCCAGAGGTGCCTCAGAAGGTCTGGTGACCTTCCAAAAAAATCAGCCACTGAAAAACCTACGGAGCAGAGTTCTATTCTGATTCACATGGGGTCGCCGTAAGTTGACTCCATGGCAACTTGTTTGTTTGTTTTTTAAAAAATGCTCTCCAAAAATCTTACACTGAACTGACATACTCGCTGACTAGTCACAGCTAGCATTTGCCATTCTCAGCCCTTCATTCACCTACCAAGAGGCAGGTAGGTAGGTGTTACACGTTATATTACCTAATCCTCAAACAACTCCCAGGGAAAAGTGTTCACATCCCCATTCTGGGGGCTGATTAGGTGAGATTCCCAACAGGACTGGCATCCCTGAAGCCACTACAAGAAGTTCTCCAGCTGGAGGGATGGGTACCAGAACTTGCAGGCCGCGGGAGATCCCAACAGACCCAGAATCTGCCATCCAAACATGACTCTGCACTTGGGAACCCCTTTAGGAGAAGGGCTCACGGCACACCTGGGCCAGATACATAGAATGACCTTCCAGCTTTTACCCTGCACAACCCTTCCCACACTCTACATTTCTCCACTGCCCCCCAATCCAGGTGAGGGGTGCCTAGTCCCAAGGGATGCCTGCTTTGGGTCACTGCCTGTTTCCCTACTCCTTATCCAATTCCCCGGCAGAGCAGCCCAGTGCCTCCCCAGGTGGGACCCATGTCTTCTTAAGAAGCACCTTCCCCAGGGGAGGATGTCCTTACCAACACTCCCCCACCCAAGCGTGGGTTCTCAGCTTCAGGTGGGTTCACCAAGGGAGTTTTGAAAGTACTGATGCCTGAGTTCCACCCCTAGAAAGCTGGACTTAACGGGTCAGGGGCAGGGCCTGGGCATCAGGATTTTTAAAACTCCTCAGGTGATTCTGAAGTGCAATCAAGTGTGAGACTCCTGGTCTGAGGGCTTCCTGCTTTCCCCATACCCCTTTCCCATTACAGATCACTCCCAGAAGCCCCCGAGTTACACTGGGACCCCACAAGCCTCAAGTTCAGCGCGATCCCCTCTTTCAGATGCTGGCGGATGAGCACCAACCCAAACTGCGTCCCCTTACCTGTGACCCCTTCCTGGCCTGGCCTCAGTCCCACACTCCCTGGGGGCTGGCTCTCACTTACCCTGCCCCAACACCTCCTCTATGAACTTGCCAGTCTGCACAAGCCCATGGTTCCAGACAGGGGGAAGCAGAAGCATTGGAAAGGAGTATGGGGGCAAGCTTCAGGGCCAGGTCAGATTTGGAGCTTGCTGGAGGATTACAGGCAGAGGAGACAGGGCCATGCACAGAGGATACCAGGGATGCCTGGTGTGGCTTCCTCTGGCTGGAGTAGGGGGTGTGTGGGGCTGGTGGGGGTCAGAGCCACAGAGGCCAGATTAAAAGGCCCCCAGGTGCACATTCTGGCTGGCCTGCTTCGGCACAGCTCCTGTTTTATCTGTCTGTACACCTCCCAGCGGCGCGCTCACGGCTGGGTTCGTAGGAGGCGCTCAATAAATTCTCATTGACAGGAACACTCAGAAACGTCAACTCCCCGGCTGTGGTCTCTCAGCCAGGGGAGAAGAGAAAGGCCAGTGTGAGGAAGTGAAGCCAACAGCGCTGCCACCCACACCGCACTCAGCAAGGCCACAGGATCAGAGCAACCACGGGGGGGACATGAAAGCAAGCTGCCGACCAAACTGAAATGTCAGCTGGAACATGGATCTCTACAGGTTAACACAACAACTCTCCCTGCACATGGGGGGGGGGGGGTGGACAAGTGGAGGCGGCAGGCAGTAGCCCTGTGGTTTTTGAGAATGCAGCTGTTGCCATAACAAAGGTAATTAACGTGCTACCCAGACGGGGCTCCCCTGGGGCTCCCCTCCAAGCCCGTCTCCGCGTGGACTTGGAATAACCCAGGCTGGGAATTCCAAGCCTTCAGATGGGGCCAGGAAAAACTGGCCTGCTCTCTGCTTCACAAGCCCCTGCGAGCTCCTGGGGCAAGGAAAAAAAGGTAGCAGGCAGGTCTGGCTCGCCTGCCTTCTTCTGCCAAAGTCGGAGACTCCAGCACCCACCCCTCAAGTAAGTGCTCACAGCCTGAAGGTCCCTCCTCCAAAGGCCAGGGGAGGGTGGACATCGCCCACTCAAAGGGTCAAGGGGTGTTAGGGACTCAACCCCATGGGAGGCCCCAAGCGTGCAAGTGCAAGACTTGGACTGGCCACAGAGTGGCGCTGTGCAGACTTCTGCTCTTCTTCCTCTTGCCTGAGACTGGGAACTCAGAGGCAGAAGCCCTGGCTGCACATGGGACAGGCCTGGTTTTGCTCCAAAACCACAGGCTCTCGGATTTGCAGCCCTGAACTTCCCCCAGAGACAGGGAAGTCACTTGGCAGCCAGAGGGGGCAGTTTTGCAAAGGCCACTGGGGGAGCTTCAAAGGGGTCGGGCTTTGCTCCTTGGCTTCTGGCTACAGAACCCTGCCCAAATCCCAGGCCCCTCTGGGCTTCTGTGTGCTCACCTGTTAGGGAGTGGAATCTACCCTGTACTAGCATTAGAATCAGCTGGGGAGCTCTGAAACCCTCCAGGCCGCACTGCCGAGGGCTTGGGAAAACCTGGCCATCAGTGTTTTTAAAAGCGCTTCCCGAAGTCAAAAGCCAGAGGCGAGAAGCACCTGTTTGGGAATCTATAAGCCTTTTCCAACGGTGACAAGTAAGGTGACCAGGTTCTTTCTAAAAGCAATCCCCAACAACAGAGTCTGTGCTTTAGATAACAACCTGTTGCCTTTTTCAGAGCCTGCAACCAGGACAGGCCTCCTTTTCTGAGGCGGGGCTGACCCCGGGTCGCGGGAGGCTCCTAGCAGGCAGCTCACCAGGTCCACCTGCACCACCCAAAGGTCCTGGAAAAAACTCCAAGCGTCAAAACTGCTGCTCCAGCTCCCCTCTTCCTCCTCCTCCCTCCTGCAACTCAAACTGCCTAAAGCCAAGCCTGCAGCAGCAGGGGCCACCCCCATCCTCCCTCTCTCACGCAAAGGTCAGGAGCGCCATCTTTTACAAAGTATCCAAGTAGCTTCTTCGCAGAGTAGGCTTCCTGGTCTCCCTGGGCGGGGTCGGTGACTCCCCTGCATAGCAGGCAGCCGGGATGACACACAGCCCCGCCGGAGCCTGCGCACTGGCCCTCACTCCTCACCAGTGGCGTGGCCCACTGACTCAGTCGGCAGCCTGTACCTCAGGTTCCACCGTCCCTGTGGGCGGGGGCCGCCCATAAACAGAGTAAGCAACACTTAAGTGCTTAGAGCTTAAGTAACCCCGTGGGAGGCCCAAGCAAAGCTACTCACCAGGGGGTACCCCCACTTCCACTCACTGGGAGGAGTGGGGGCGCAGAATCGCAGGGATGGCTCCAGCAGCCAACCAGGGCACACATGTTTAAGCTTTCCCCCAGGGCCCTCTGCCTCTTTGTCCCACCAGGAAATCGGCTTAGGCCGGGAGGCTCACCACCCCAGCGTGCAGTTGGGCCTTTTGTTCCAGCGACAACAAAAGGAGCTCTTTTTCGTTCTGTGGTCCACGCTTTTTGTTTCAAAACCCCAACCTGTGTGGGCCCCTACCCCTCAGGCATCCGATAAGGTACGGCAAGGGTTAACAAGGGTTTAATGCATTTTAAACTCAGTTTGCAGACAAAGGCTAGTTTACAAGACAAGAACCCAATCGACTCAACCGTACAGGTATCCTCCGCCCAGCCCGGGCACAGGCAGGTGCCCTCCCCCCGCATCGTCCCTAAAACTTAAAACCAAACCGAAGCCTCTAGCAAGGGGCTCCCGAGTCCAACCTTTACTTGCCCCTCCCTTTTCTAAACGGCCCCTCGCCCCCACCCCACACTAAAGAGGCGGGCCGCGGGGGTGGGTGGCGCGGGAGGGCACGCTGAGCTCCCGCTCCGCTTGGATGAAGGGAATTTAATTAGCCGGCTGGAGAGGCGGGCGGGCGGCCGAGGAGGTGTCTCTGCGCGGCAATATAATTGAATCGGCTCCACTCGGTCGGGCCACTTGCCGCCCATCCGTGCGGCGGGCGGCCGGCCGGGAGGGCGGGGGGCGGGGCGGCGCGGCCAGGCGGAGCAGGAAGGGCCGGGCGGGAGCAAGGGCCGCGCGGGTTGGGGGCAGCACCTCCCCCACCGGCCGGCTAGCCATCTTCGTGGGGGCAGGGGGAGTCAGGAGGAGAAGAGACCCGTCGGCCAGGGAGCGCCCTTGGAAAGGAGGGCGTGGGGGGTCGGGGATTTGGGAGGCTGCAGCCCGCCCTCCCGCGGCCTGCCCCCCACCCAGGGGGCGGGGAGGAATCGAGACAAAACCCGACCGCGCTGCCCAGCCGGCGAGTCCCCCGCCGCCACCAGCACCTACCATGGGGGTGCACAATCGCCCCCCCCCCCCGCGCCGCCGCAAAGTTTTCATGCCGGCTCGGGACCGCCCACGGCTCCCAGAGACGCACCCCCCGCTCTGTCCGCCGTCCATCTCCCCACCCGCGTGCACTCACGCAGCCCTTACCGAGTACGGCCACCCAGCCGGGGTCTCGCGGCAGCGGTGTCCCTGCCTGGAGCGGGACGCCCAGGCTGTGACCCACGGCGGGGGGTGGCGGCCTTTGGTCGCCTGACCGCCCGCCCGGCTCTTATCGGCGCTCACACGCTGGGGGAAGTAGCCCGGGAGCCGTTGGCGGTCGTCCCCCGCGGAACCCGCGAACTTGAAGGACAGGCAGGCGGGGGGGGCGGGGGGAGGACCCCAGCCTCGCGCGACCACTTACCCTTCATGCCAGGGCCTCGCAGCTCCGCCTCGGCCAGGACTGACACATGCTGGAGCCACCGTCGCCCAGTGTTTGTCTAAACTGCTTATCTCACCCGGGGCTGCGCGGCGGCAGTGGCTCGGGCCCGCTGGGGAGGTGGAGCTTCCGGGGCCCCAGCCAAGAAACACCTGCTGCTGTCGCCGCCGCCGCCGCCGCCGCGGACACACCCAAGCGCAACACCGCCCACTCCAGGGCCACTGGCTCGCTCCCGGCTCCGTGACCTCAGCCAGCGGGAGGTGTCGGGTTTCAGCCGCACACACGCGCGCGCACTCGCACGGACGGGGAGCCCAGTGCACCCGCGCAGGCACACGCCCCGGCCCAGCACGGCCGGCCAGGTGAGCCCAGGACAGAGCAGTAGGGGAAGTGCTACCCCGGGCTGGACTGCACGGGGGCACCGGCTACCTTGGTGACCAAGACTGGGCACCTGGATTCCAAAATTAGGGTGCAGTCACTTTCAACAAGCCTGTCCACGTCTTGGTGGCCGCTCCCCCACGCGCCTAGTACTGTGCCTGGCACAAAGCAGGCCCAATAAGTGAACACCTGATAAAACACAGTGACTTGTACACCTTTAGGGGCACAGCTTTCTTGAAAAGAGGCTTGCTCGCGTTTATCATCCCGACACCCCCCACCCCACCCCCGCCATGCTTGACCTTTATTGCTACCTGCGAGGCTACCGAGCCTTCTGTCTCGGCCCCAAAGTTCTAGAAAGCCTTCCTCCCCGCTGGTTTTATCTTAAATAACTTTTGGGAGGGTCACCGTGTTTTAGAGGGAGATCTTTAAGAACCCACGTCCCAGGAGCTAGCAAGTCTACGGAGGCGTCGCTCCTCCAGGGGGATCATTAGATAGCTGGGGTTGCGGTCTGAGGCCAGGCCTCCCGCCTCCAGAAAATGGCATGACCCACTGTGCCTCCGGCCCCACGAAGCCCAGCTCAGCGCCTCCCCATTCCTGGCACCCCCCCCCCCCCCCCGCCTCCTCACCCAGGCACTTGACAGACGGGAATGACTCAGGGGAGCGTCCTGAAATTCCTGGGCACCCACAGGCGGCTCGGAAAGGAACTGCGGGCCTCAGCCTCCCACCCCCGGCTCCGCCCCGCCCCGCCCCCACCGGCAGCGGGCGCTGCAGGCGGCCGGGAGCCCACCCCTAGCGCCAGCAGCGCCTCCCGGAAGAGCGGGGTCAATGGTGCCGCCGCGAGGGGGAGGTCATCGGGTTGCACACCGCCCCTCCCCGCTCAGCGTCCCAGGTTCTGACCCCGCGCGGGCCCGAAGCTCCCAGCGTGGCTATGAGGCCCCGGGGTCTCTCCCTGCCCGTTCTCTTTTAAAAAATTCTAGTTACTAGAATCTACCGCTTTCAGACTTTGGAGCCGGAAAGCAAACGACTGTCCCATCGGGCGGCCGTCCGCCCCAGCGCCGCGCTGCGGGTTTCAACTTTCGGCCTCCGGTGCCAGCGCCGCGGTTCTGCCAGCCCCAAACCTGCCCTGGGACATGCCCGCGCCGCGTCTGGCAGGCGCGCACACTCCGTCCCCGCGGGCCCGGCCTCCCCCGCCTTCCTCCCTCGCTCCCCGCGCCAGCCGGGATTGCGACGGGAGGGAGCGCTGGGCGCCTGCCACCCTCCATCCATCTGTTCCGATGACGCTGGCGAGCCTGGAGCACTCGGGGCCCGCGCCAGCGGGGAGGCAGAACTGGCCTGTGTGCCCGCGGCGGCGGGGGCCCGACGGCGCTCCCAGGCCCCCCACTGCCCAGGCCCAGCAAGGGCAGAGTGCACGCCAGGGCGCACATGTTGGGGGAAGGGGCGCACAGTGGGTCGGCCCCTGCCTTGCACAAGGCTCTCGACCGACCACAAACGAAAAGGAAAACGGCCGGCAAGGCCGGGCCGGGGCCGTTACTGGCTCCTACCTGCGGGCGCCGGCGGCCCTGGCACCGCGGGAGGGGCAGCTTCTCGGCCCGACCCGCCCGGCTCCCCGGCGGCGCCTCCTTCGAGTCGGCCTCGACGCGATGCTTTAATTGGCGCTCCACACGGTGTCTCCGCACCGTGACCTCCCATGACTTGTGCCCCTCACTGGTCGGCCAATTCCCTGGGGCCCTCGTGGCCAAGTGGGTGCCTCTACCCTTGGCTGGAGTCGCGGGCAGGGGGGGGAGGGTAGGGGAGGTAGGGAGGAGTCAAGAGAGAATTAAACCACCGGCCTCGGGCCTTTAAATCAAAATAACAAACCTCCAGACGGTTCCAGCCCCTTTCCCACCAGGATTACAGACAGCGGGGGGAGGGGAGTAAAATGCAAAAATGGTCGACGCGCACCTGGCAGGGAGTCGCCTCGCTGCCACATCCCTCAGGTCACGATACCCCAGGTCCAACCTCTAAGTCTCCCTCACCAGAACACAAGGCTCTGGTTCATGTCCCTTCATCCTAGGGGGAGGCCCTGGGGGATCATGCTCTTCCACCTGGCTGCTAGAGCCCAGGTTGAAACCAAAAAACCAAACAAAACCCGTTGCCGTTGAGTCTGACTCATAGCTACCCTATAGAACAGAGGAGAACTGCTCCATACGGTTTCCAAGGAGGGCCCGGTGGCTTCAAACCGCCGACTTTTGGTTAGCAGCCATAGCTCTTAACCTCTACACCGCCAGGGTTTCCAAAACCATAGGACGCTGTAGCTCTTAACCACTGCGCCACCAGGAAGCCCAGGTCGGCGAACCCTAATTTTGTAGAGTACCCACTGCAAAGTAACCTTTGGCTGATTTCTAGAGCTGGCAGCTCCCTTCCACCCAGACATCTGATTCCACTGGATTGCGACATGGGTGGTCTAGTCCCCACCTCACAGATGAGAACGTGGAGGCCTGCGTTGTTCAAGGTCACGTGCCCACTGGTGACGGGAGCCGCGTTCCGAGCAGCTCGCACCTGGGGTCTCCACAGCCCACTCGGCCAAAAGGAGCCACGAGCTGCAGGGAGCCCGAGCGACCGCCGGGGGGAAGCAGCGAGCTGGCTGTGCACGCCCTAGCCAGAAAACGCTCGCGCGCGGCCTCTAGGCTGTTGGCACCGGGAGATGGATGACACTTATGTCGGTGCTCCCGCCCGAGGAAATTAGTAATCCAGGCGCACGACCTCTGTGTTTAAGACCGGGAATTGCTCTCCTGCAGTCCGCACTCCTGCTAACGAGGTTTGTAGCCTGACTCCTAATTTCCCGCCACTCCCGGCACAGGCTGGCCTCCCTCCCATTTCCTCCAGGCGCATCCCTCCTCCTCCCTACGGCCCCCTTCTTGGCAACACCCCAACCACACACCCAGCTACCTGGGAGCCCTTCCAGGGCAAAGAGCCCCCTCTCTGGCTGCCTTTCCCTCATTCCCACTTGCCTGGAAACCTGGCAGAGAGAGGAGGTGACAAGAGGTGAACCCCAGATTTGCAGATGAAAGGGCCAGGTGCCAGTCCAGTCCTATGGGGACGCATGCAGAGACACCTCCGGGGTGAGGACACCTGCATTCCTCACCAGGGTCCTGCTCCTGTGTCCCTGCCCGCGCCCCACACCTCCAATCTAAATGCCTCTAGAGCCCGGAAGCAGATGACTGCAGCCCTCACCTGGCTCTGAGTACCTGCTCAGTGACACTTGGGTGGATCCATACCCACCTCCACGGGGCCTTTCCAACCTGGCACCACAAAAGGGATGAAACAGCACTCCACTGAGGACAAACGGGAGGTCTGGAAGCCCCAGGAGCCACCTGAAACCTATTGCCCAAGCCCAGGAACTGAGAGAGGGATCTGTGAGGCAGGACAGGAAGGGATCCACCAGAAGGAAAGGGATGCCTCTAACCAGGATGGGTGGGCATCTATTGTTCAACAAACACACCTGTACAGGACTCCTGCCGTCCGTAAGACAGGGTGACAAATGCCAGAGGGCCAGCACTGACAGGAGAACAGATAGGTGAGGGGCACCTGGAGGCAGGCCATCACCACCACTCCCTGGGCCAGGTGACATTCCCAGGTTCCTGGGGATGTTTGCCACCAAGTCCTAGCACAGGTGCCAGCCCCTGATGTACGATAGGCACCTCGCTCAGAACACCTGCAGCCTGTTCTTTATTATTCCACTTCCTCTGGGGCTCAGCAGGACGCACACACACTAACCTGGGGTCCTTCTCCGCCCTGACTCGTGTTTGTAGCGGTAAGGGTCACCTGTTACAGTCACCTTTACATCACCCGGCATCTGGTTCAGCTCTGGGATGGGAGGATAAATGTCAGGGGACCTGGGTGTTGGTGGGGGAGGTAATGAGCACCATGTCTGCCATTTACTGAGCCCCTCACAGCCTCCTGACACGACTCCCGTCATGTCATTTAATCCCCTGAGGCCCTCTAGGAGACTAGGAGATGTGTGACCTCCATTACAAAGCCTGAGTGACTCAGGAAGGTTAATTAACTAGCTGAGGGCACACAAACTGGAGTCCAAGCCGGATCCAAAGCCCGGCTTGTCCGCCTAGACCTGGCACATTCCTCTGCAGCCCAGATTACTGACAGGTCGACAAGTCCCCATGTGCTCACGTCTGCGCCTTCCTTGGGAACCTTGCCTCCAAGCGCAGTCCCACTGCCAGAAACCATTTTCCCCTCCAGGGGCTGGGGAACAGGCTGCCCAGTCCCTGGGCACGAGTAGGGCACCCACACCAAGGCTACGGCTCAAGGTGCTAAACCCAAAGAAGTCACCACCAGGTGGCACCAAGGGCTGAGGGGCAGCTGGGCCATGGGGCCAGCCATTCCGGCACCGCCCTGCACAAAACTCAACCACTTGTATTCCCCTGCCCTCCTTCTCTCCCCTGCAGGGGCCTTTGGCCTCCTGCCTGCTATCACTGTCCCAGAAATCCTCTCCATTCTTCAAGGCCAGGCTTACATCTTATCTCATCCAAGAAGGCTTTTCCCATCCTCGTCATCTCTCCTGGCATTGGGTCCCACTCCCAGATAGCAAGTCTTAAATAATGGGGTGTCTGTGTATGAAATATACAGACTCCCAGGCACCTCACAGAGCCAGCTCAGGGATGGGACCTGAGAACGAGTATCTCTAACAAGCTCCTCTGCGGTTTCTGGGCCAGGCTGTGATTACCTGTGTCTCAGGATGCCCTCCTCCGCGAGACAGTGGGTGTCTAGAGGGAAAAAGGATACTCATCAAGTAGTGGGGACACAGCCCCAACCACCAGGCAAGCTCTACCTGTAAAGATTTAACACATCTGCTGAGTGGATAAATGGTGGTTTGAAAAGAACTGCTGAGGAGAAGGGAAAACCAGATTCCCCAGGGATGCTGGGGGGCGGGGCCCAGGTCTTTCCCTGGAAAGTCCCCCTGCCCCCATGCCATTTCAGAAGGCCCCAGAATCAAGGCCAGCGCCCCAGGGGGCAGGAAAGGGTTAAGGCCTGGAAAATTCCTGGTGCCTCAGTCACACAAGTTTGCCTCTTAACCCTGGGCTGCCCCGACACTTCCTGCCCTTTCAGCGCCCGTTTCCAAGCGGCACCCTGCACACAGCTGCACTCCTTTACAATCAGTTAACAGCTGTTTTGCATAGATTTTCAATTCTAATTGCCTCGCTTTGTGAGCGCTGCGAAGCCCTGGTGAATGGGGACGCCTGCAAGAACGAAGGCTGGGAGGGGGGTCGTGAGGGAGGAGAAGAGAGCCAGTGTGCGGCTGGGGCGGCTGCTTTATTTTTTTTAAATAAGAAAAGAAAGTCCCAACCACCAACCTCACCCCAACCCCCCCAGCTCTGGCCTCACCTACTGGATGGAGCCTGGGGATCTGAAATGTGCCCTCAACTTGGATGGACTCCCACCCCCTCCTCCCTGTGACCCCGACCCCACCCCAGATATGGTGCCCCAGGGCAGCTTCCAACTCTGGAACCCTGGCTCCCCTCCCCCTGCCATCCCCTCCCCCTTCTTCCAGCTCTCCAGTACCCAGATATGGGAAGCTAATTGGACAATAAAGTTGAACAGCGAGGAAACCCGCTCTCTGGAGACAGCTGGCATCTATAAAAGAGAAATATTTGCCTTTAAAACCTTTAAACTTTATAAGGCTGGGCCAGGCCAAGGCAGGAGTAGGCGAACCTGGGGGGACGGTTGGACCCTTGAGGGGGTGGTGACTCCTGGGAGAGGCTGCTCAGGCTGCTGGGGGTCCACAGTGGCCCTGAAGCTGGTGAATCTGGATCTTTCTGCCACCAGTGACCCCACCCCCATGCCGCTGTTACTATCTTTGAGACTCAAGCCGGCCAACATTTGCTGAGGTGGCCTTGTTGTTAGGTGCCCGATTACAGCTCATAGAGATCCCAGGCGACCGAGTAGAACTGCCCCATAGGGTTTTCCAGGCTGCAATCTTTATGGGAGCAGATCACCACGTGTTTTTCCCGTGGAGCTGGGTGGGTTCAAACTGCCAACCTTTTGGTTAGCAGCCAAGCGCTTAACTGTTGCACCACCAGGGCTCTTGGATTTGACGCTTACCTGTAAAATCCCAAACCCAGTGGTCAAGTCGATTCTGACTCACAGAGACCCTGTAGGACAGAGTGGAACTGCACGTAGGGTTTCCTCGGCTGTAATGTTATACCTCAACATAAAGAAACAAAAATCCTCACAACTGGACCAGTAAGCAACAAACACCATGATAAAGGGAGAAAAGACTGAAGTCGTCAAGGATTTCTTTTTACTTGGATCCACAATCAACACCCGTGGAAGCAGCCGTCAAGAAATCAAAAGATGCATTACATTGGACAAATCTGCTGCAAAAGACCTCTTTAAAGTATTAAAAAGCAAAGAGATCACTTTGAGGACTAAGGCACCCCTGACCCAAGCCATGGTGTTTTCAATTGCCTCATACGCACGCAAAAGCTGGACAATGAATAAGGAAGACCAAGGAAGAACGAAGGACTTGTGCCTTTGAGTTGTGTTGTTGGCAAAGAATGCTGAATATACCATGGACTGCCGAAAGAATGAACAAATCTGTCTTGGAAGAAATACAGCCAGAACACTCCTCAGAAGCGAGGATGAAGAGACTTTGTCTCTCATACTTTGGACATATTATCAGGAGGGACCAGTCCCTGGAGAAGGACATTAGATCTTTCTCCTATGGAGCCGCTGGGTGGGTTCAAACCGCCAACCTGTCAGTTAGCAGCTGAGTGCTTAACTGTTGCACCACCAGGGCTCCTTGCTCTGGGTCAAGAACAATCCTCCTAGGTTTCAGAAATCCTGAAAAGAGCTTTCTGTCCACTTGGGCAATGGCAGACAGCCTTAGCGGACCGAGCATGAGGGAGCTGGTCCTGCACCCTCAGGTGGGCTGGCTGACCCTCTTACCACCCCACAGCTGCCCAGCAGTGTCTCTAGCTCTTCTTAGCTGCTTCAGGCGCCCGTCTCCTCTCTATAACCACTTCCTCTTCCCCGGCCAGCCCAACCTCCAGGGCCAGGAGCAGAAGGCAGAAGTGGTGAGAAGGGGCCCCCTGGCCACATAGCTTCCCAGCCAGGAAATGGCTTTCAAGGAGCCAGGCTCTGGCAGCTCAACGCTTCCCCCATCTCGAGTGGGGAATTCAGGTACGGTGGGGCGGGCACCCCCTGCACACCTGATAAGGTCAGAGGCCCTTGGTGGTGGCCTCATCTACTGCATAGACGAGGAAATTGAGGCATAGGAAGTCACAGCCACGTCCCCAAGGCTCCAGAACATCTGTCAGGGTGGGGGCACCAGGTTTCCATTCCTCACATGCTCGGTTCCCATTTTTCATGTTTGAGGGAAACCCGACCAAGTTTTCCTACTGTCTACATCCATGATGTAGGAAAACGTGCTCCCAAGTAGGCTTATTTTAGCAGGCTCTTACAGAATCTGCGAGCCTGCAGGCTCAGCTAGCTCTGCTTCCAGGGAGGAGCAGAAATTTCCGGGCTGGAGGGGGCTGGGTTCAGCCAGAGTGACCTAAGGAAGGAGCAGGCAGCATCCCCTGCATCCTGGGGAACCTCGCTCTTTGCCCCAGAGACCAAGGCTGGGGCGGCAGAACAAGGTGGACAAAACAGATGGGCACAGGTGTAATTTTTCAAAATGTAAATTAAAGGAAAAACACTCCAAAACACTGCACCTATCCTGTTTGCCGAGCATCCCAGCAGAGCATTCTATCCTTCTCGATCCTTCTGTTCCCTGTTCCCAAAAATGCTTCCAGTTCCAGGAGTGTGGTCTCTGCTCCTGGCCCACCCATGTCCTGGGCTTGGCGTTCAAGGCCTCAGACCTGCTATAAACCTGTCAGCTTCCTCTTGCTCCTCTCCCTACACACACCACCCTCACCAGCCATGAAGCCGTTTCCACACCCTGTGTTTTCAGCTTCTGACCACCTCTCTCTCTAAAGACATTCTGGGACCAAAAACCATCCCCTTCCTGGACCTAACTTATTGACATCTTTGTGTTAACCTCATTCAATGATCATCCAAAAAGCAAATTTAAAAATCTCGCTCCCAAGAGCACGCACTGGCATTTGGGAGGGACAGGAGAGCAATGGGAGAGGGACTGAGGGCAGATGTGCTGGGTTAAGACCACCTGACCACCATCTGGGGAGGGGAGCAATCTCAACCTCAAGTGCCTGAGCTTCCCCAGCTATTTACGTCCAAGTGATACAATCCTCCTCCTCTGTCCTGTTGTTGTGAGCTGCTGTCTAGTCAGCCCCCAACTCACGGCAACCCCACGCACAACAGAAGGAAACACTGCCCGGTCCTGCATCGTCCCCGTGATGGGTTGCAGATCAGACTGTTGTGATCCATAGAATTTTCATTGGCTGATTTTTGGAAGTAGATCACCAGGTCTTTCTTCCTAGTCTGTCTTAGTCGGGAAGCTACGTAGCAGCATCATAGCAACACACAAGCCTCCAATGACAGATGGGTGGTGGCTGTGCATGAGGTTCATTGGCCGGGAATCAGACCCAGGTCTCCCACGTGGAAGGCGAGAATTGTACCACTGAACCACCACGGCCCTCTCCCCCAGCTTGTAAGGCTTAAACAAGAGAATAATCGAGACAGAGTCTTGCACAGTGCCAGAAACACAGTTGGATCACAATTAGAATACTGAAATGTGGTGTGAGCAGGAAATGGGTGGAGGGGCAGCAGAAAATAAAAAGGTTTATGCAGAGGAAGCCACAGCGCCAGACCAGATGGCCAGGGAGGCAGGCACTGGATGCCATTCCTGCACCAGGAATACGGGGCCTGGGATGGGGCGGCACTGGATTTGCTCTCTCCTGTGCATCCTGCAGAACCTTCCTTCTCTTTCCTCACCCACAGTGAGAGGCCTTCGAGAATCACGCTCGCTCCAGGAACCCAAGTGCTTACGGGGCCTGGCCCCATGTGGACTTCAGGTCCAGTCCTACTGGCTGGTCATCCACAGGGAATGGGGTTTGTGGAGCCAGATGGAGATGGTAGATTTTGTAATTTTTAAAATGTTGACAGCACACAGCCAGGACTTCCTTCTCAGAGATGTGCCTTTGAAAATTATCCAATCAACAACCCAAATGTCCATCAACGGATGAACGGATAAAACGTGGTACGTCCACACAGTGGAGCATTCCAAAAAACAAAAACCAAACCAGCTGCTATGAGTTGACTTCACTCATGGCGATCCCATGGGTGTCAGAGTAGAACTGTGCTCCATAAGATTTTCAAGGCTGTGACCTTTGGGAAGCAGGATGCCGGGCCTCTCCTCCGAGGCACCTCTGGGTTAGTTCAAACTGCCACCCATTCAGTTAGTAGCTGAGTGCTTAACCATTTGAGCCACCCAGGGACTCCCAATGGAATATTACTCAGTCATAAAACGTTCTGATACTACAACATGCATGAACCTTGAAAACATTATGCTAACTGAAAGAAGCCAGTCACAAAAGGCCATGTATTGTATGATTCCATGAAATGTTCAGAATAGACAAATCCATACAGAAAGAAAGACTGGGGGTTGTCAGGGGCTGGGGTGACGGTAGATAGGGAAATGACTTCTAAATGGGTGTGGGGTTCCCTTTTGGGGTGATGAAAATGTTTTGGAACTAGATAGAGGTGGTGGTCGCACAACATTGTGAATGCGATTAAAATGGTTAACATTATATGATAAAAACTTCACCTCAATACAAAATTTTTTCCCAACCTGACAGCCCCTGCCTGTCCCCGCCATGGGAGGCCAGGTGCAGGGTGGGGCCTGTGGTTTCCTTTGAGCCCACGGCCCCCAGTCAGATGCCCCTTCAGACCATCACCAGGACGCTCCCTTTCCTGTCGTGTCTACGACTCACTGGCGATTCGAGCTGGAAGCCGGGAGGCCAGGAGAGAAAACAGCACGCTCCCAGGAACTTTGCTTGCAGAGCACATTTCATGAGCAGAGGCATGCTGATGGCCAGAACACAGAGAGGTCAGTGCCCCTAAATGAAGGGGTTAACCGTCTGTCCTTGTCACCAGTTCTCCTCTGGCTTCTGGGGAAGAAAGGCAGGCAGGACCGCCACGTGAGCCCCAGCAGCTGGAGGTCATGACATCGAAATGCACACACCTGTCCCTCCTGCCACCTGGCCACCCAGTGGGGAGCAGCCAACTGGGTGATGGGCAGGCCTGAGGGGAGTGGCCCAGGCAGGGTACAGGGAAGCCAGGCTGTCCGACATCACCAAATGGCAGAGGAGACCAACACCCAGCCCCCTCCGTCAAGGGTCGCCTTGGCCCCTGACCTGAGGCTGGTGTAGCACCTGGTGCCGGTCATTTGAAGTCTAGGACCGAGCCGGAGAAGCCAAGGGACCCCACACTAAGCCATAACGTCTGGTAGGAGTGCAGGAGATGTTCTAGAACCCAGGATGGCTGGGTGCCCCAGGGTCCCACTAACACCTGCACAAACCCAAAGGGATCTCAGAAACTTTGATTTTGGGGTCCCCGTTCCCTGACTTTCTTTGCATGTTTAAAAGCTTACAAAGTTCTTTAAACACTGAACCAAAAAAAAAAAAAAACAAACAAAAAAACCAAATACCAAACCCATTGCCGTCAAGTCCATTCCAACCCATAGTGACCCTAGAGGACACAGTAGAACTGCCCCATAGAGTTTCCAAGGAGCAGCTGGTAGATTTGAACTGCAAACCTTTTGGTTAGCAGCTGTATCACTTAACCACTGTGCCACCAGCAGGAAATCACACACGTGGCTGTGGATTCACACCCAAGTCTGCACGGTACTCCCTATAAGGCCTGGTTCCATCCAACCTCCTCCATCCATGCCTGGCTACATGTGGTCCCTCTGCCCCATTTGCCATTAATCCTGCTCTTCACTTCCTGGAACTAAGGTTTGCTGAGTGCCTATCATGTGCCAGGCATTCTGCTTTAGCACCTTAATCCTCCTGCAATTCCACGGGAAGTGGGGTGTGCACAGCCCCACTTTACAGAGGAGGAGACTGAGGCCAATGTCACCAGCACTGGCTAGTAGGCAGTGGGGCTAGGATTTGAACCCAGGTGGCTTTTATTCTAGACCTACAGTCTTCCCTCCCTCCCTACCTGCCACCTCCTTACGAATTTCTTACCTATTTAATGCCAGTCACTGAAATTTCAAACCATCACCTGGGCCATCAAATCCCAGTTACCTGTATCCCTCACCAACTCCACAAGGGACATGCACAGACAAGACAGACCCTGGTGCAAGCAGGGAAGCCCCTTACCCTCAGGGGACAGAGGGACCACAGTGACCCCTGAAGGCAGCAAGGCATCCTCCATCCTGGCTCTTGCTATATTTATGTCTTTATCACTGAGGCTCTCAAACTGAAACAATAAGAAAGGGGGATGTTAAATTAAAAAACCATTTTTGCCCTTGGAAGTTCTCTGTGTTGTAGCTTTGGCCAGCTGCCAAAGGTCCCTTCAGGGGTGTCTGCTGGGCCTCAAGTTCAAGGTCAGGAGGGGGGACCGCTACCCCATCTTTCATCCCCTCTCTTCATCTCTAAGGAGCCCCGGTGGAACAGTGGTTAAGCACTCAGCCGCTAACCAAAATGTCAGTGGTTCAAACCCACAGGCCGCTCTGAGGAAGAAAGACCTGGCAATCTGCTCCTGTAAAGATCACAGCCAGGAAACCCTAGGAAGCGGTTCCACTCTGTCATATACGGTCGCTATGAGTAGGAATCCACTTGACGGGAACCGGTTTTTACGGCTCAATCTCTACCCGTTTGCCCAGGCTCTGCCTTTTCCCAGTAAGAGTCTCGGCTTTGTCTCTTGCATGGCTTTCTGCTTCCTCTGTCTAGGAAGTTCCTATCCTGAAATAGCCCTCCCCACCCACAATGGCCATCAAGTCCCCAGCTCGGGGCTTCCACTTGCCACCAAAGCCATGTCCAAGGCACACCAGCCTCCTCAGCCTTGGACCCCACTCTCCCCAACTCCTGAAGTCAGCCTGGCTGGGTCCCACTGTGAGATTGCTCCCAAGGGTCTCCAGTGTCCTCAAGCCCACCCCCTCCCCTGTTCTGCTTGGCTCTGCAGCCCATCTGGCAGACACCGCTGGCTGCCACCAACTTCTCCTGCTGTCCTTTCATTTTTGGCTACTCTGAAATACCCTCTGAATGCTGCTCTGAAATACCGGACAGAGTAGAGCTGCCCCACAGGGTTTCCAAGGCTGTAAACCTTTAGGGAAGCAAACTGCTGCATCTTTCTCCCACCACGGAGTGGCTGGCGGGTTCAAGCTGCTGAACTTTCAGAACGGTTAGCAGCCGAGCACTTAACCACTGTGCCACGAGAGCTTCTTTTTATACACACACAACCAGTGCCTTCAAAGTTACAGACTCAGCCATCCCATCTCAACGCCAACCTTGCGCCTGGAGTTGAAAACGTTTCTCCTCTGGAAGGAATGAAGGAACAGTGGGGACACCTCGCCTCGCCTGCAGTCAGACCCAGTGACAGCCCCTGGCCCCTCCCCTTGGCCCACATATAGAAATGAGGAAGACTCCCTCCCTCCCCGCTCTCCTGTCTGTCTAGAAATTTGAGTGCGGTGAGCAGCCCAGCTTAGGAGTTCTATTCCTGGCTCAGTGGCAAACTGCTGCGTGACCTTGGGGAAGTTCCCACCAGAGTGGTGCTCAGCTAGCAACCCCAGGCCGCCTGCTGGAAGCCGCCTGTGTTGAGTGAGACTGGAGGATGACCCCCGTCCCTCCAGCCGGCTGCACTGAGCTGAGGCTGGAAGGAGATGCTTGTGAAGCACCCAGAGCCCTTTCGGAAGATGCAGAAAGGGGCTGCCTGTCACAAAAGGGGAGCTGTCACCCTCCCGGATGCCCCCAAGGCTGGCCCACAGGCTGGGTTGACCACCTCAGGGCTGGGGTCTTAGGAGAAAGGCAGAGAAGGAGGAAGAGGGAGGGAGGGAATACTTCTCCCAGCTCCTCCACCTGCAGCACCCCATTCCTGGCAGTGCTTCATACTGACATCAGCCAGAAAGAGTAAGTGCAAGAAACCATAGTCCCAGCTGGCCGGGGGCAGAACGTACGCAGGACTCCAAGTGTTCCCGACTCACCTCCAGGTCCCTTCTGTTAACCCATGCTCCCAACTTCACCTTACACAGAACCACCTGGTTAAACAGAGGTGTCAGGAGTGCCCTCCCCACTGCCACCCTTGTTCTAACTGGTGTTAGGTCTGAGGTGTGCCCAAGAATCTACATGTCCAACAGGTGACCCCCTCTTTCTGAGGTGGGTGGTCTGGGGCTCACCCTCTGAGAAACCCCTGATCACCACAGCTTGCTCTGTCAGCTGACTGTGGCACGATCATCGTTTAAAAATTAATTTTAATTTATTTCCTCCCCACCTGTCTCCCCCAAAGAATTCAAAGCGGCATTACCAGCCTCTGATATTGAGACATGTTTATTATTTTTGCCATTTCTGCAAGAAGCTCCCGGCACCTCGAAGGGGAATTATATTCAGAGAGAATTCGGTTCCCAGTGGAAGCCAACATTATTCATTTAACAACTTCTATTGGCACGTGGAGATGGGAGCGGGGCCTTACCCAAAGATGTCTCCTGTGGTTCTGGGAGATTTAATTTACGACAGCAGAGAAATATAATTATGGGGCAGGGGCCAGGAGCAAGAGGGAGTAGGGTGTGGCAAGGGGCTAAGAGGCACTGGCTGGTGCCTGCCAGGGTAACTGGACCACTGCCCATGACCCCATCAGTCTCTATGACTTTGTCACTAATCAAAGGCCACACATGACAACCTGCACCCCCAACAAAGCTCATCTGGGGAATGCAGACAGCAAGGGATGACATCCCAAACCTGTCTGGACACAACTTTTGGGAACCTGCTCTCCAAGGTGCGACCAGCCCAGCCACCCCTCCATCGGCTGGAATAACCTCAGCCCAGTCTCCCCCAGCCACTCGGCTGTTCGAGGGGCAGCCTCAGCCCAGAGCCCCTGCCATGCCCACTGGGGAGCCCCATGGCCCTGGAGGCCACCATCCTGGCTTGCTGGAATTCCCAGAGGTGCTGAGGGCTCAGCCAGGTGGAGTCCCGGCGCTTTCTTAGGTTCACTGTAAATCATACCGGCAGTTCCTGGAATATCAACATGGTGTTTTAACATGCATCGTCTGGAGGGAGACCACAAAGCGCAGAAAGCCAGACCTCTAGGAGGGCTATGGTCCACCTGTGAGAACCACTGAGGTCTGGGCGCCATGGGGCGGAGCACTACCCACCCTGTCCATGGGGCCAGCTCTCGAGGGCAGCCCAGGCGTGGTGCCCACGCTCAGGGCGATCCTTTATGGTCTGGGGGTTCATACACAGCAGCCTGCAGGGACCCAGAAAGCGGGAAGGGGCTGCAAAGAACCTTCTGGGCCATCTCGTCTAACCTCCCTTTTCTGGAGGGATGAGAAAGTGGGGAAACCAGGAGAGATGGGACACAAGCTCAGGAGGAGAAAGACAAGCGAAGAAGGACGCCATCTTCCCCAGCAGACCCAGTTTTGCTTCTTTCCCTCCAGGGCAGAAGGATAGACTTTCCCCCTCAAACTGTCCTGAGCCTGCTGTCTGAGGAATCCCAGCTCTAAGCGTGCCAGCGTTTTTATGTTTTCAACAAGCACAGCGTTTTCTAGCCCTCAGGAACACGACATTTCTACTGGGTACCATTCCCATCTCCTCTGTGCCATTCCAAAGGACAAGATGAAAACTCAAATCCTCCGATTCCCAGCTCAGTCCTCCTCCCTCATCGGAAAATCCTGGAAGGTTCTAACGCGAGACCAGTAACAGCTGAGGATAGCCCATCTTTTAATGATTTAAGAATCTGTATGAGTAAACCCTGAGAAGAGTGCTGTCCAACAGAAGTCTGTGTGGTGACGGAATGTTCCGGGTCTGCGGTGTCCAATGCAGGAGCCACTGGCATGTAAAATGTGGCTAGAGCTAATGAAGAACTGAATTTTCCATTTTATTTAAAATTTTAATTTTTAAAACTAAATTTAAATAGCCACATGTGGCTAGTGGCTACCATATTGGACAGCACAATCTTAGAATATATAAATGGTCAAAAGTTGAGATACATGATCTGAGTGGTATAAATGTGCTCATGGAGAAAACAAAGCACAGTATCTGAAATCAGGGCTCTCTGGAAGAACCCAAACATACAGCTTCCAAAAGAATCTAGAGTATATAGTTACAGTAAGTTCAGACTCCTGGCTGCCCTCAAGTGAGTCTCTTGGAAAGCTGTGGTCTAGACACATTACAGAAGTCTGCAAACACCCCTGCCAGTGGAACTGTTTTGAGGCCTCATTTCCCAAGTGAGTGACAAGGGTCTGCAGCTGAGGTCGCCAGGTCTCCCCAACCCGCCAGGAGGACCACGATGATGGCATCAGAACAGCAAGCATATCCTTCCTGCGAGGCGGAATGCAGCAGTGGGTGCGGCAACTAAGCCTCCACCAGAGACAAGATCCTACTCATAGGCCAAGTATAGGGATGATGGAAGGATGGGTGGATGGAAGGAGGGTGGACAGATGGATGGAAGCAGGATGGATGGGTGGATGGATGGATAGATGGAGAACAGATGGATGAAGGGAGGATGGATGGGGAATGGATGCATGGATGGATGGGTGGATGGAGGGATAAAAAAGGATGGATGGATGGAGGGATGGATAGATGGATGGAGAGATGGACAGATGGACAGATGGACGGATATGTTGGTAGGTGAAAAAACACAAAATATCTGAACATCTGAAACATGTTCCAGAAGGCTTCCCAGGAGGCATCAGTGGGTTGTCAGGCAGGAAGATACAAGTGTTTTCTGATCAATAAGATGATGAGGACGCCTGCCCCGTGAGCCAGCAGTCTGCCCTGAGGGGCTGTCAGGTGGGAGAGGACACGTGTGTCCCTCTGGCTTTCCAGCCCTTAGGTGAGCCGACCTTGAGCTCTCAGGCTGCCTTTTGTCAACCTGAAATGGACAAGCTGGCCCCTAAAAAGGAAGGATGCTTCCTGGGTTTCTCCAAACACAAACACTAGAGACCCTAGAAAAAACAAGGCGATGTGCTGGGCTTTGAGGCCAGGAAAAGGCATTCCTGGAGGAATGCTGTCTGGGGACGAGATGCAGGGGGCCATGAGCAGGGCTAGGGGGTTTCCTCCCTGTCTGTCCTTTGCAGAAATACAGACGCCTGCAGTCAGGAATGCCAGGGCTGAGCAGACCGGGAGCCTCCCGCCTTTGCTCTCTGCACCACACGGGGCACCTCTCCAAGGTCCCCCGGCTCACGAAGCCACCTTGACTCCTGGGCGGCTACATCCTTCCCACGCACACGCATCTTCCATTAGCACACTCAGCACAGCCTGTGGGCCCCCGTTAGCGTTCCATCCCCAGGAAGGATCCGAACAGGCAGTTGGTTGCTGCCTCCCAACAGTACAGCCCAAGCTTTGTCCACGCCGCGTCCCAACAAGCCTGTGTGCGGCAGGGCCAGTTACGGTCCCATCTCACAGGTGAACAAACTGGGTCTGAGGTAGCAAGAAATTTGCTTACATCACAGAGTACGGGGCTGGCCCAGAGGGGCAGGTTCCAGAACCTATGCTTGTAACAAGGGCCCTGTTGTTGAATGCTGTCAAGTTGATTCCGACTCATAGTGACCCTATAGGACAGAGTAGAAGTGCCCATGGAGTTTCCTAGGCTGTAATCTTTATGGAAGCAGATCTCTAGGTCTTTCCTCCCATGGAGCCACTGGTGGGTTCAAACCGCAGGCCTTTCAATTAGCAGCTGAGCGCTTAACTGTTTGCACCACCAGGACCCCATGAGCTCTTGGCCTGAGGAACTGCACCAGCCTCTTAACAGAGCTACAGTCTCTGGGGATCTAGCTCAACATTATACACTATATCCAGTTATCCTTCTAAAATAAAACTTTAATATGTTACTTAAGAGATAGACAGATAGACAGGTGGTACAAAGTTTGTGCTCCAGGGCTAAATGAAAGGTTAGTGGTTCAAACCCACTCAGCAGCACCGCAGGAGGAAGACCTGGAGATCTGTTTTCATTAAGATTACAGCCTAGAAAACCCTATGGAGCAGTTCCACCCTATAACACATGGGATCGCCATGAGTTCGAATCCACTCGATGGCAACGGTAAGCTCTTAACAGGGAAACGCTGAAACCACTTCTGCTTAGTGAATGAATGAATGAGTGAGTGAATTAATGAGTGAGTGAGAGAAAGGTCAGTTGAAGTAGTGCTTGGTTGTCTAGGGGGTGGAGGCTTGGCTCCATGCAGAGCAGTGGGAAAGGCAGGCAGCCTTGCAGAAGAACCCAGCCAGACAGCCAGGCCAGCCCAGGGCCAGAGGTCTCCCCAGAGCCTCTGACTCACAGATGGGGCCTGGAGCATGGAAAATAAATGAGCCTCGGGTGGAGAGCAGATGGAGAGGCCGACCGCATGGCGCTGGCAAGTCTGAGGGCTCCAACCCCTGCCCACTTGCCCGCTGTCCCCCAGGGACTGGGCCTCTTGCCCTGGGACGTCAGGCCCACCAGGGCCACCAACAGACCCCAGGCAGGCTGTCCCCACTCCCAGGCCCCTCTCCTCCCTCCCTGTGGGTGAGGAAGTCCAATGTGCCATTCTGATGCATTAACCATGCACGGATGAATGGGGCTGTGTGGTGCCTGTTCGGAGTGGAGCAGCGCAGGCCTGTGTGGACCCCAGCAACCCCAGCAACTGGGCAGCGGTCCAGGCCCTGCTTCCGAGCCCCCCTCCGCCCCCTCCCATAGACGCAGCATGCGCTGTCATCAGAACCGCATTGTTCTGGCCAGAAGAAAAAACGGGTCCAGCAGATGGCAGGTG
Organism: Dugong dugon; assembly: GCA_030035585.1. Classification (NCBI taxonomy): domain Eukaryota; kingdom Metazoa; phylum Chordata; class Mammalia; order Sirenia; family Dugongidae; genus Dugong; species Dugong dugon. The sequence continues at coordinate 33,972,041 of CM057478.1, forward strand.
TAACAAAGCAGCTTGCTGTGGCCAAACCAATTATTTATCTAATTATGATTTACCACTTAACCACATGATCTTTCCACAGAGTTGTGGGCAATTAAAACCAGGGTGACTGTGTGGATTATGCAAATGGGCTGGAGCCTAGCGAATAAAATTGGAGATTAGACATTCACACAGGCAGGAGCCAGCACGGGGCAGCCTTGGCTTTTGGTGGGGGGGGGGGGGGGGGGGGGCCGGGAGGGGAGGCAGTCAGGAAGGATGGGGAGCAGAGGCGGTGTGGAAGGGATCTGGGGTGGGAATCGCTGCTCACCGGGGCTGCCCCTGAGCAGGGACATCAGGCCCCTGGAGAGGTGACATCAAGCAGCCAGTCTGATGTCGCTGGCCCTGAGGGCCGGCACCCACAGGGTGGCTTGGAGGCCAAGGCCAGAGCTCCACTCTCCCCAGGCTGGGAGCCAGGGCTCCAGGTCCCAAGGGCAAGGGCATCCACTGACCCAGGGCCTGGAGATACCCATCCGCAACTGGAAATACCAGGAGGTGAGTGGTAGCTGGGGCACTGGAGGACAGGAGGGCAAGAAGGGAGGGGAGAGGAGGGGAGGGGAGGGGAGGGGAGGGGAGAAGAGGACTAGGAGAGGAGGGCAGGAGAGAGGAGGAGAAAGGGGTGGGGAAGGGAAAAGAAGGGGGGACGGGAAGGGGAGGCCAGAGGAGGGGAGGATAGAGGGGAGGAAAATTGGGTGCATCCATGCAGGGCTCAGGAATACCAATGACTATTGCCTGTGTTTCTCCTGTGCACCACACCGGCGTCTTAACCCGGAGCCAGTGTCTTAGCACGCTGCAGTGAATTATTCTGCTCCCCCTTCACTACCACCTTTGAGGCAGAGGCATCAGTAGCCCCATTTTACAAATGAGGAAACTGAGGTTCAGTGAGGTTAAGTTCCTTGCCCACGCCTCCCTGCTGAGAGGCTGCGGGCCAGAATTTGGCTGGGTCTGCTACAGAGCACGTCCTCAAGATCCCCTCACTTCCCCTATCCCCCACCTGGCCAGGGTAGTTTCCTTGGAGGTGGGGGGAAGGGGGTAGGTGGGGGAGTGTCTGCCTGTCCTTGAGTCTGTCCCTCCAGCGGGCCAACACACAGGGAGCAACAGCTCGTCAGGCGGCTGTTGGCAGAGCTGCCCCGTGAGAACAGGTTAGTTCAGGTCAGTGATGGCCACCAACAATAACCTGCTTGACCTGGACTTGGGACACCAGGGTCAGTCCCAACTCTGTGACTGACCATGTGGCTGTGTGACCCAGCCAGGTCGCCTGTGGTCTCTGGGTTCAATTTCCAAACAAAGGGCTTAGAGTGGATGACTCCTCAGTTTCCTTCCAGCTCTAAAAGTGGGGACTACACTTGCCAGTACCCAAACACAGCCGAGTGCTCCCCATGGCCACTGAGAAGAGAAAGGAGGGGCCCTGGGAGAGAGGGAGCCTGTGAGGGGATCCAGGAACCCTCAGAGTGGGTTTCCTCTAACACTAGAAACAAAAGCTGAGGGAGCGCCCCTGCCAGATGCTGCTCCAAATGCTTCGGGCTTCTTAGCCGGGTGAAGCCACATATGACCCTGGGAGGGGGTGCTAGTATTATGGCCTTTGCTCGTCCAAGTAACTTGTCCAAGGTCACACAGCAGGTAGATGGCAGAGCTGGGACTGTTATCCACTCATTCATTCACTCATTCATGCATGCATGCATTCATTCACTCAATAGCTACTTGAGGAGCCCCTCATAAAACCAATAGAAGAGAAAGTTCTGGTCGGTCCTCAAGGAGCTTCATTCTGCGGCAGTGACATTTTTGGGTTGGCTATGTTTAAGCAAGGAGCTCTGGTAGTGCAGTGGTTAAAGCGCTTGGCTGCTAACCAAAAGGTTGGTGGTTTGAACCCACCAGCCACTCTGCGGAAGAAAGATGTTGTAGTCTGCTTGCGTAAAGATTACAGCCTTGGAAATCCTATGGGGCAGTTGTATTCTGTCCTATACGGTTGCTATGTTTTGGAACTAGATGGTAATGGGTTTCTGGTTTATGTTTATGCAGAGGAGGGGGCTACCGTTGAGGAATGCCCCTCCCGCTCCACCTAAGTGCTAGGGTAGGGGAGAGGCTCCCACAGGCACATATGAAGGTCCCGGAACCACACAGAAAACCCCCTCCTGACACCGTATCTGCACTGTCTAGGGTGGTGGCCACCAACCACAGGAGCTACTCAAACTTAAATTAAAATGAAATAAAACAAGAGCTGAAGTTCATCCATCGCTCTAGCCAAATTTCAAGAGTACAATCGTCACAGGTGACCAGTGGTGGATTGCGGCAGTGGAGATCTAGAATATTCCGACATCGCAGAAAGTTCTTACTGGTCTGCTGTGTTCACGGATAATCCCCAGTACCTATCAGTGCCTGGCTGTGCATTTACGGAAAGAAGGAGTGAATGAGACATCTCTTTAAAAGAACAAGGCGCCTCGGTTTTGAAAAGGACCAAAGTCCCAGGGAGGCTTGCAAGCTGACTGCATAGCCACCAACCAGCAGAGAACCCACCCAGAGCCCACCAGCATCCCCAGCCCGAGCCCGCCAAGGCCAGCGGGCTGCGAATCTCAGGGCCAGGCCCTGCTGGCCGCCAGTGACTGCTGACAACCCATCTCAGCACCAACACTGCTCAAGCCCAGGGTGATCTTCTCCAGGTGCTGTTTCTCCTAAATTCCCTACTAAGATGCAGCCCTTGAGGGTTAGGGGGAGAAGGTGGGTACTCCCTCATGTTCTCAAGTCTCTTCTCTCATGGTCTCAACTGACCATCCTTGACTCCCCCGTTTCTGAGTCAGGGGTCCCAGTTCTAGTGTGTGTGTGGGGAGGTAGCAAGTGCCAGGGAAAACTCTGGCTAAACAATTAAACCTTGAGATCTCTCCAGGAGCCCTGGGCACACCTAGGTAAGGCCCCTCGACAGACTCTACAGATAAATCGATTCTGCAATCGATGTCACAGGGGGTCTGCAGCCCCAAGTCCCTGCCCTAGTGCATCTCCCCCACTGGGGAGAACAAGGCAGACGGCTGGCCTCTTTGGAGCTGGGCAGGAAGAGAGGGCCTGCCGGAGCTGCTCTCGGGCCAGATCTCAGCATGGACTTTGTGACACAGGACTCCGTCCTGTGGCCAGATCCTCAGCCCTCTCCCAGGGAGGATACTGCCGTGTGCTGCCCCACGAGATGACACATGGGGCACCAAGAGCATCATGTGATGCACTATCATCCCATTACTGTTCCCATTTCACAGGCTACAAGGCAGAGGTTCCAAGAGGGAAGTGCGCTGGTGACTGTCACGGCCTGTAGGGGGCAGAGCCAGGGTGTCAACCCAGGTCTGACTCTCAGGACTGACTGAGCTACAACCAACAATGCCTTGTACTCTTTCTCTGTGCTCCTGACACCCCTGTGCTCACACACACACTCACAAACACACATTCTCTTACACTCACACATTCACACACCCACATTCAGTCTCAAACACATATTCACATTCTGTCTCCCATGTACTCACACAACCCTAACAGGCATGTGCTCACACACACTCACACTGTCACACGCTATCATAGTCATACTCCCACTATCATGTTCACACTCACGCTCTATCCTAAAACCCCCCAAAAAACCACAACTCCAACTCATAGTGACCCCATAGGGTTTCCAAGGCTGTATATCTCTCTGAAGGCAGACTACCACATCTCTCCCCTGTGGAGCCGCTGCCAATTGCTTTAACCACTGCACCACCAGGGTGCCTTCACTCTATCTCACACTCACACAAATACACATGTGCACACACATGCAGTCTCATACTGTCACACACTATCATGTTCACATCCACATGCTATCACACATTCACACGCCCACATTACAGGCTCAAATACACATTCTCATACTCACATTCACATACTATCACATACACACTCACACGCACACAAACACGTGAACACACACATACACCACCTGTCTCACACGTTCTCACACAGTCTCATGCTATCATGCACACTCATACCCCACATTCTCACTCTCTCACACTATCTCACATACTATTACCTTCACACACACTATCTTACAGTCACACACATATCCTAACACGTGCTCACACTCACATTCCGCCTCACACACACTGACACATTCAGTTTCAAACACATTCACACTCACACTGCCTCACAATTACATTAACATGCTGTCACACACAGTCTCACACTCACATACACACACTGGTACTCATGTTCACATATACTCACATGCTCGTTGACGCACTCACACAGGATGCCTCATAAATATGGTATTCACTTGAAAAATTGGTAAACAGATAGCTGGGCTCACCCCCTCCAGAGATGCGGTAATGATGAAGACACACCAACACGCACAGCAAAGCTCCCCTGGAGTTCTACCCGAGACACCCAGGCTCCAGCCCACTCAGCGCCTGTGAGCCTGGGTGCAGCCCACTCCCCTGTACCCATCTCAGCCCCTCAGACGAGCCAGTCTGCAGCTGGGGAGGGGGGCGGCCACCTGCCTTGCCCCACTCCCACCCCACAGCTGAGACACAGGGCCCTGCCTGACCTAGAGCCCCCAAACCAGGCCCACGCAGCACGAAGCAGGCACAAGGGAGCTCACCTCCCTGGCACACACCCGAGCTGAGAGGGGAACCTGGTGGGCAGAGACCTTCTGCACACTGCTTGACTCTGGCTAGGAGGGTGGCGGCAAGGCCTGAACCTCTGAGGTGAGCAGTGAGAAGGGAGAAGGGAGGCAGGAGAGACAGGGAGTAACATCAGGACAACCTCCCACCTCTTTCCGGGTGCACCCACCATCCTGCAGGGGCTCTAAGAATATGGATGGGGGCAGGGCCATTCCAGAGGTGGCGTGGGTTCAGGTGCTGATTCCCAGCCCCCTCAGTGTCCCCTGGGCCTGCCTGACAAAGGCCTGCACCCCTCATGCCAGCACTCCATGTTAAAAGTGGCAGCAGCAGATTTCACAGCACCCCCCCCCCCCCGCCCTCCCAGGCTGATAGGAGATTTATGCAGCCGGGCAGTCGGGAAATACAGAAGTCTTCCTGATAATACTTCTTGTCCTAGCAAAGGTCACGGACGGGGCCTATCAATCCCGCTAAATAAAGAAGGCCCCTGGTTTTGCTTGTTCTCCTGCGATGGAAGAGAAGAGCCTCTTAATCGCCTCATTTGGAGAGCTGGCTCGGGCTGTATGTCACCCGAATTACAGATTCAGCATTAATTGACCAGATGTGGGGGGCGCTTGCAGGGCCCGGAGGACCATAAAGCCGTTCCCACACTGGTAATTAGCAGACGGAGCGCGGGCTGGGCACTGGCCCCAAGGCACACGGGGGGAGCGGGGCATGCCAGGAGGCCAGCAGGGCGGCGGGGATGGTGAGCCCGCAAGGGGTGCCTGAGTCATCCATCTCTGGGGCCCCCCTCAACCTGGTGCCAGGAGGGGCCCTCGCTCTGAACTGCGGGGAGCGCAGGAGGATACATCTGTCCTCTGGAGAGCCCTGCGCTATCCTCCTGATGGGGAACTGAATGAGAGGAAGAAGCAGTTAGGGAGGGGTTGTGCCCCAGTGACCTGGAAGCCACCAAAGGGGCTGGGCTCAGCAGTTAATCTCCTGGAAACTGGAGGCGGGGGAGGAGGGTTGGGGAGGGAAGAGGGGCTGCCTCCTCGGTGGAGATGGAGAGCCTCGGAGTGGTTACAGAGGTACTGTTCACAGGAGTGGCGTTAAAACACTGAGCAAATTACGTGGTCCAGCAGCAAGGCCAGAGGCTGAGCAGGGCCCAGGGGCACCTGGCCTGCAAAGCCTGACCCCCGTGGTGGGCATGGAAGGTCTGGGGCGGGGGGCGACGCAAGGGAGGGTCCAGGAAGGCTGGTAGGGTGGGCCTGGGAATCAGTAATTTTCTAATTACTATGTAGTCCATTGGGTGGCACAAACAGCTAAGCACTCGACTACTAGCCGAAAGATTGGCAGTTTGAATCCACCCAAAGGTGCCTCGGAGAATAGGCCTGGTGATCTACTTCCAAAAGGTCACAGCCTTGAAAACCCTATGGAGTGCAGTTCTACTCTGCACACGTGGGGTCACCATTAGTCAGAATCGACTACAACGGCAATACCATGAAAGTACTAGCAGTTCCCGGGGTGGTACAAACGGTTAAGTACTAGACTATTAGTCGAAAGTTTGGCAGTTCGAACCCACCCAGAAATGCCTCGGAAAAAAGGCCTGGCAATTTGCTTCCAAAAGGTCACAGCCTTGAAAACCTTATGGAGCAGTTCTGTTCTGCACACATGGGGTTGCCATGAGTCGGAATCGACTGTCTGGCTCTGGCTAGGAGGGTGGGACAAGCCCTGAAACTCTGAGTTGAGCAGGGAGAAGGGGGAAAGAGAAGGGAGGCAAGAGAGACGGAATAACTTCAGGACAACCTTCCGCCCCTTTCCAGGTACACCCACTGTCCTAAGGGACCTCAAGAATATAGGGTGGAGGCAGGGCCATTGTGGGGGTAGCAAGGGTCCGGGTGTTGATCTTTGACCCCCTCAGTGTCTCCTGAGCAACTAACAACAATGAAAGTCCTGCAGGACCCCAGCCACCAGCACTATACATCTCCCAGCCCTCCCAGTGCTGGCTCCCCAGGCAGAGGTGGGCACGGGTTCTCATGGGGGAGAGTGGCCCCCAGAACTTACTCACTTCCCATTTGCACAACCCCCTTCCCTCTGCTCAGTGCTCGGGGCAAACCGAACAAGGAGCCTGATCTGAGAAGTCCTCCCTCCTCCTGGCCTAGGTGAGGCCGTGGGCACGCCCCCAGCCTGGCAGGTGCATGTGCCCCGCTCCCCCCAGAGACAACCACTGGGCCCCCCATGTACAGCTCACTCCATCACACTGCCGTAATGGTTTTATGAATGTGCAGATGGCATGGCCGGGGCCGGCGGGAAGGTTTTACCTTGGGATAAGAAATTAACACTGGCAAATAGCAAATTTACTGCATGTATTTTCATTTTCCTAATACCAGCACCATCTGCTAGCAATTGGGGCTCCACGTCGCCACTCCCCCTTTATTTCTCCTCTCCACTCCTTTTTATTTATTTTTCTCATTTTCCACAACCCAGCCCTCCAGACACTGTAGGGTGGGATAGGGTGGGGGCTGGATCACCTGACTAGCATCCTATAACCATCCCCCACCCCACTGCCTGAGGACAAGTCCTCTCCTAGTTCTATCCTCTCCTGGCTTTAAGAGATGAGTGTGCCCTCCAATTCCACGCTTTAGAGGGATGATGTGAGCCCACTGAGAAAGACAGGCTTCGACCAATAAAAAATTCAATAAAAAACTGTGAAATCAAGGCCCCGGTAGTTGTGGACACCTACTCTCCCTTTCAGCTTACTGGAATTATCTGAAATTTAAAAGTTAGCTACCGTATGTTCTGCACCGAGCCCACTCAGGTGGAGGTGGGGCCTAGGGTGGACTGAGGGTCTCGAGGGCTACAGAAGGGCCAGGAGGCACGGATGACCATTTGCATATAGCAGAGCAAGCAGAGGCCAAAGGTCGCTAGCAATACCTCTGCACCCAGGTGTGTAGACCAGGTGTGTGGGGAGATTTCAGTGGTGGGAAAGATGGAGGAGTTGGGCGGGGGTGATGGAGCAGCAAGCAGCACGGGCGGGCACCCTCAGGAGCAGCTGTGACTTGCCACGAAGCCTGGTAGAGGGACAGCTGGTGTGGCCGGCTCCCGGGAGGGCAGGAATCCATTCTGGGAGCCCCTGGAAGCACAGACACGCCATGCTGATGTGATGTTCATGGAACAGCCACCATGCTAAGCCAGGCAGGAGAGGGGTCAGCAAGGAAAGGAGAAGGCAGGAGACAGCACTGGAAGGAGCAAGGTCTCCCCACTCCTCTCATTCCCGGCATTCTGGAAACACCACGGACCTGGGAACCCAAGCCCGTGGTATCTAAATGTTTTAGGGCTGGAAGGATCCCTTGGTCTAAGGCAACGCTGACCAGCCCTTTCTTGGACATCTGATTTGAAACAAATTAGCCCTGGGTGGCGCAAATGATTAAGCATATGCCCACTAACCTAAAGATTGGCAGTTCAAAAATCACCTAGAGGCACCTCGGAAGAAAGGCCTAGAGATCTGTTTCCAAAAGGACACAGCCATGAAAATCCTATAGAGTACAGTTCTACTCTGACACACATGGGGGCACCATAAATCTGAATCAACTCGAAGGCAACAGGTACTGGTAGCTCAAACTGGCAAGCCTCAGTTTCCTTGTCTGTAAATTGGTGATTATTGTTGTCTTACCTCCTAGGTAATTACTGGAAAATTTATTAATACCGACCAGTTTCTGTTCTAGAACTTTTAAATTTAATCCTTGCAAACCCCTACGCCTACCATGAGGTAGATGCTTCTCTGCCCCCTACTTTACAAGCAGGGAATCGAGGCACAGAGAGGTTAAGTAACTTGCCCAAGAGCACTCAGCTAATATGGGGCAGAGCTGGGAAGTGAACTCAGGCCAGCTGGCTCCAGGTCCAGGTTCCTATCCTGGAACCTCATCCCTAAGCCAGACGAGGCGAGGATCAAGTACTGGACACAGTGCTGGCTTGTAAGAGCCATGGAAGGGCCACTGCTGGGCTACAGCTCTCAGTTTTACAAACAAAGCAAATGAGGCACAGAGGGGAGGTGACGTGCCCAAGACCACCTGGGGATCAAGCATCAGGCCAGGACGGAGCCTGTGTCTCCTGAGATCACAGGGGAAGATTCTAAGCTCGGGCTGAGATGCAGCAGGAAACTACCCCTCCTTTATCCAACAGAGAGAAGCCAGACAGAAAAACGCCCCCAAAGATAGCCAGACAGAAAGACACCCCCCAGAGACAGCCAGACAGAAAGCTAACACTTTGCCAAAGCTGCCCATGACCCAAATGTAGAATCCCACTATCCTCAGCTTCCTCTGATAGGGTCTCTAAGGCGTGGGGCCTCCCAGCTCCTGGCTCCATCCCTGAGCATCCTGAAAGGGCCACCTCACTGCCCCACAGGAAGGCCACTGAAAAGGGGAGGGAGAGAGGAAAGCCAAGGACTGACTGGACCCTTCTGGGATCAGAAGCAGTAGGCCGGGAAGGGGGCCATCCTGCTAGGCCTCCATCTCTGCAGCCCTGGGGGACCAGCAGCTAGCAAACCCCTGGCACGGCCCCCATGGACCAGGATGTCAGCGACACACGGGCTTGGCAGGCAGGGCGGCAGAAGCTGGAGCCCCAAGGCCAAGCACATTTTTACTGTCCTGTCCGCAGCCAGTTCCCTGAGACAGTAGCAGGTGGAGACCGAAGGCTCTCCCCTCTCAGGCAGACGCTCAGCAGTTCATCACTACTCTTCCCCAGCTTCAAAAAACCGTCCTTGCAACTTTTCTTTCCCAACAGCAAAAGGGATGCCTAGCCCCATGCAATTGGACTTAGCCCGGGGCACAAGGTTTTCTAAACTTCAACTAGCCCCCTTGGGTGGGTTATTCACTGGTGACGACCCAGATCACGTGTACCCCGCTACCGATTTCCACTAGGGCTTTTGGTGGGTGCTGGGTGGGGAGGTGGATGGGAGGGGTCCAAACAGCCCCCATATTGGCACGTCTGCCATTACACAGAACCACAGTCCCCCAGCCCTGCTTTCCTGGCCAGAGGGGAGCTGGAGCATGAGATCAGAGGATAAAATTTGATTTGAAAGAATTTTATCGCTCAGTCCAATAATGGCTTTAAATATTAAAAAGGCATAAACGGAGGGGAACGGAAAACAGCACCAGGAACCAGCCTCAGACAGCTTGTGCCAAATAGTGGCATGTGAGGAAAAATGAGCGTTGGGAGAGGGAAGGGCTTGGGGGTGGGGGGGAGCATCGGGCTGCTCTTCCGAGCCCCACTGCTTTGCAGACGTTTTCAAAGCCGCATCCCGGGCCTCCCAAACCTTATCCGGAGACAGGTAATACATTCATTATTGATGGATCAGTACCCGGAGAGTGTAAATTACTGAAACAAACACGGCATAATTAGGGCATTAGAGGGAGCGTGGAGGGAACGCAGGGTATGCTCCGCTTGGCTGTGGCTTTCATCTTTGCAGGTGTTCATCTTGGTGGCAGCCAGCAGCCCAGCCTGCTCACCATATGCACAGCCCGGCTAGCCAGTTCTCAGCTGGGAGGCCTACTGGGAACTCCCTCCAGCCCAAAACGAAGGAAGAGAACCAGCCAGCATCACAGGCCTTCATATACACACGTGAGCACGCATGCGTGTGCGTACACACACACACACACACACACACACACACACACACACACACACACACACAGAGCACGCGTACACACACACACCAAGGCGCACACATACATGCACACAAAGCCCAAGGCCAGGCTGTGCAGCTGGCGCCTGTGTCGCTGTGGTCCCCTCTGGCCCTCCCATGCGTGCCCCCAGGATTTCATGACAAGAATGAAACTGATCAGCCAGCCTCCAGCACCGTAATTAGGGCCAATTGAAGGAGACAAAGAAATCTGTGGAGATCGCAGTGGGAAGTGGTGGTGATGAGCGCTGGCTTTGAAATAGCATTTTGTACTCACTGGACCATCACTGTCTTGACATAAAAGCTGCCTGCCTCCTTTCTCTCGGCACCCCTCCCCGGAGCAGGGGCTTCGAGGAGGCCGCCGGGAGGCAGGCTCCAGACAGCTCCTCCACCAACTGCCTTTTCTGGGTCAGGCCTCACTTCTGGTGACACACATGGGGAGGGCGGGCCATGGGGCTAGGCCTCCTTTTTGTTTTTTGTGTTTTGGTGGTGGGAAAAGACAAAAGGCGGGCATGAAAGGCACCAGATCCCAGAGGAATCTGAATTAGAGGGACCTCGGCAGGGCCATGAACTTACAGGCATGCTGGGTGGGGACTGTGTGTGCGTGTGCCTGCATGTGTGTGTGACTGTGTATGCAATTCTGCATGCACGAGCGTGTTAATGTGCATGTGTGTGTATGTGTGCAAAGGAACGTGCATGTGTATGTGTGCAAAGGAACATGCATGCCATATGTGCACGTAACTACATGTGTGTACATGTGAGTGTATGTGACTGTGTGCATGAGTGTGTCACTGCGTGTGTGACTGTACATATATGCATCTGTGTGTGCACACAAGTGTGACCGTGCATGTGGCTATGTGTGAGTGTGCATGAGTATGTTTGTGTTGGGTGGTGTTGAGGGGAGCCTTTCCATCTGAGTGAGCTCACCACCCACCATTCTCACTCTCACTTTACTTCCTAAAATGTTAAGACCACAAAGCCACCCCAAGGCCCAGAAGTGTAAGCCATCGGCTATGGGGGCACCTGGAAACAGGCAGAGAAAGGTGGGTTTAGAGGTAAGGGAGCTGCAGGCAGAACCAGGCAAGGCCCAGGGCACATGTGGCCAAGGCTGTCCCTGGCTGGGCACACACAGTTCACTTGAGAGTTCCAGTCGGAAACTCAGGGAACCCAGCTCTGCAGAGGGCCGTGGGGGGTTCCATGCATGGCCTGCTGCCCCTGGCATCGGGGCCAGGGAGGTCCAAAGGGCTGGGCCAGCCTAGGCTGTGGTTTTCCAGAATTAGAGCTTGACACCCCCAACACCAGCCTTCCCTGAGGTGGCTGCTGGGCAGCTCGGGAGCCTCCTGATGGGCAGAATCGGCAGCTCTGGGAGACCTCGCGGCTGGCTGCTCCACAGTTGTGCCAACCTGCTCCTGCATGCCTGTGTGGCTTCCTCTCTGCGTGCCCATGGTAATCCTCTGACTTTACAGCAAATTATTAAAACTCACTTATATTTAATCTGCCTTCTGGAATTAATTGAATTTTTACGCTCGGCAAATGCCACCGTTTGTGCTGCCTCCCGCTTGCTGGCTCAGAACAGCTAAATGACAAGGCGGTGGACCAACCGCAGGCGCTGCAGACAGGCTCTCAGGGTAAAGAGGCATTAAGGCACGAGGGGGGGCTTCACAGGATGGCCCCTTCCCACCCCCAGTGCCCTGAACCACGGAGAACAGAAGCTCCACATATCCGCAGAGATGCCTACGCTCCAGGCCTCACAGAGAGGGATGTGTGGGCATCAGACCCAGGGATAAGACCCAGGTTCCAGGAGGGCCTCAAGCCCCTCAGGTGCCTCAGGTGGGGCCCACAACACAGCCTGCCCAGGAAGCACACCAGACAGGACTTCTCCCCTCCCCATGGGCCCAATGGCCGGCTCTGGCCAGATCCAAAGAGGCCACCACTTTCTTTTCCTTTTCACATTTGACATCACAGGTGTTGTGGGTTGAACTGTGTCTTCCAGAAAGATATGCTGAAGTCCCAACTCCCAGTATCTGTGGATGTGAACTTGTTTAGAAATAGAATCTTTGCAGATGAAATTAGTTAGGCTAACATGAGGTCATACTGGAGTAGGGAGGGCCCAAGGCCCAAATGCAATCTGACTGGAAGCCTTCTAAAGGAGGAGATGAGACAGACACAGACACACAGGAGACGGCCTCGTATTGACAGAGGCAGAGATTGGAGGGACGCGTGTACAAGCCAAGGGACGCCAAGGATCACTGGCAATCACTAGAAACTGGAAGAGACCAGGAAGGATCCTCCCCTAGAGTCTTCAGAGGGAGTGTGGGCCTGCCTGGCAACACCTTGATTTCGGACTTCTGGCCTCCCGAACTGAGAGAATAAACTTCTGTTGTTTTAAGACCCCCTCGCCCACCCTAGTTTGTGGTCTATTCTTAGGGCATCCCTAGAACTCTCACACAGCCAGGAATCCAGTACACAGGGGCTTCCCAGACCCGAGCTGCCAGGCCAACATTTGCAGTGGAGTTCCACACTCCCCAAGGCACGGAGGACCTGAGGTCACACTGAATCCTGGCACGCTCCCTTCTCGAGAAGACACATTAACCCGGGGTTACTGACACCTCTCGGGGAGGAGGGGGATGTTGTCAGAGCCCCATTTGGGGTGCTAAGTGCATCCTCTTTCATTTGCCAGGTTTGGGCTTTTAGGTGCGATGACACCAGGGCACAGGCAGAAATGGCTGTGTCTGCTGAATAACTATGTCTGCTGCCTGCCCCCACCATTCCACCCGACCAACCCACTTACTGAGGACAGGAGGCAGCAGATTAGATCCCCAAAAGCCAGCGTGTGTCTACAGATTCTGAGAGAAATCCCCCGACCCCAGGTATTGGCACCCTGGCAGTCCTGCTTCCTCAATCTGGTTGATCGTCAAGTTTGGGTGAGGGACTTTGAAGAATGCAGACACTTAGGCCCCACCCCAGATGCACTGAATCAGATTTTGCTGGGTTGTGAGGCCTGGGGAATTGTCTTTTTTTTTAACCCCAAAATATTTGGCTGTAGCCAGCTGTGGCCTGAAATCTCAGGTGGTGGGCCCTACCACACTAGGGGGCTAGGCACCATTGCTTCTCACTTGATGCACGCCGTGTGTGTGTGTGTGTGTGTGTGTGTGTGTGTGTGTGTGTGTGTGTGTGTGTGTGTGTGTGTGTGTGTGTGTGTGTGTGTGTGTGTGTGTGTGTGTGTGTGTGTGTGTGTGTGTGTGTGTGTGTGTGTGTGTGTGTGTGTGTGTGTGTGTGTGTGTGTGTGTGTGTGTGTGTGTGTGTGTGTGTGTGTGTGTGTGTGTGTGTGTGTGTGTCGGGGTGCACTGGATGAAGGTTAGTTCGGCCTAGGCCACCTAAGTCCTGGGGGAAAGTTCCTGGCAACTGGTGTGGTATCCTTCGAGGTACCGGGAGCTTTCTGGAGAAATAATAAAAATAATCAACACTTCTCAATAAGGAAGGTCCCTAGGTGATGCAAACGGTTTGCACTACCCAAAAGGTTGGCGATTCAAACCTACCTAGCAGCAACACAGAAGAAGGGACTGGCAATCTGCTTCTGTAAAGATTACAGCCAAGAAAACCCTATGAGGCAGTTCTCCTCTGTACACAGGAGGTGGCCATGAGTCAGGGTCAACTCAACAGCAACTGGTACTGGTGGTCCCCATTGTACTGCCAAAGTTTACATATGCGTGCACACCCAGCAGGATCAGGCTCTCCAGTGTCCTGCCTCGGGGTCCTTACCCATCACCATGCATCCCTCTCTCCAGAGACATCAAACCCCTCCCCAGTGCCTTGAGATCCTAAGAGGCACATCCTCAAGGCTCCTCCCAGCTTCCTTGGGAGTGCCTGCCCCATCATGCCCAGCTCAGCAGGGAGCTAGAGGCCTGCTCCCCACAGCATGCCTTCTGTGCCCTCCCTCGGGGCTCTGCTGAGGCAGGCTCCCTGGACACCAGCCCCAGATGGCCCTGGGCAAATCCTGGCCTGGCCGAAGCAGACAGCTCCTACCTGGCCAAGCTGGCATCCATTCCCTGCCATTGTCACCAGACATCTCAAGCACTCTGGGCCCCTGCAGCCTGCCATCCACCCAGGGCTGTGACATCAAAGTCCCGTCTTCCCTCCCTGCCTCAGAACTGGAAAATAGCCTGTCTCCCAGCAGGGAGAGGGGAGGGGTGGCAGGGAGGAGGGGTGGGGGGGGAGGTGAAGGGGAGGAGGTTCATCCTCAGGGAAGAGGCCCTCCTTGAGGCAGTTGCTCCTCCATCCCCCCTGACTCTAGCTCCCTAGTGAAGGAGGAGAGAGGGAGGTAGCAGGGCTGCTGGGGAGGAGGGGACCCCTGCCCCCCAAAGCCCCTTCCCCACCAAGTGGGCTGTTTTACCAAATCCTTATTAAAACTGCTCTCTGGGTCCAACTCAAGGCCAGTCCCCATCAACTGGGCTAGGCTGGTACCGACTGCCCATCCAGCAGCTAGCCCTTCAGGAAGGCAAACTGGCCAGCCTCCGCACTCCCTGACACACAGTCTAGGTTATATCGGGGCCCTGGTGCTCCCCACCCCAAGTCAGCCACCATGGCCAGCTGCTAAGTGACCCAGCAGGGGCCGGGCCTGGACATCCCCAGCCATCAGCTGGGCATGTGTCAAATGGGCTGATGTGCCCCACTCGCCGAGGGCAGAGGGGCGAGACGGGGTTTGAGAGGCAAGAAGGGCGAGTTCACGGGGAGGCAGAGAAGCCAGTCCCACTTCCCCTCCCAGTGCTCAGAGGTTGCCCAGGTCTCAGGGCACCCATCTGCTCCCAAAGGCCTTCTGGAGTCTCTAGGAAGGACCTCTACATGCCCCAGCACTGCCCCCTTCTCCCTCCCTCCTCCCTCTCTCTCAGCTCATCTCTCTCTTGCTCTCACTATATTAATTTTTCCGCTGCTAGACTGGAAGCTCCGTGTAGCCCAAAGGCTCCTCGTTCATCTCTGCTTTCTCCAAAGCTTGCAGGAGCTCAGTAAACTTCTACAGAATGGGCATCTGGATCTGCCAAATGGGGACCTGGTCAAACTGAGTTCCAGACACAGGGCCTTTGCACCTACTGTTCCCATCATAAGGAACATTCCCCTCTAGGAATCCACCTGGCTCCCTCACTCCTGCCAGGACTTTCCTCAGAGAGGCTCCCTGGCTTGCCCATCTAAAACTACCCACCCCTCACCCAGCACTTCCCATCCCCTTTCCTGCTGTGCTTTTTCTCTGTAATTTCCATTTATCATGCATCTTACTTATTTAGCTTGCCTATAGTCTGCACCCCCAACTAGCATAATCAGGTCCAAGAGGTCAGAAACTTTTGTTTGGTTTAGTCTTGGATTCCCACTGCCTAAAACAGTGCTTGGCACTCGATAAACCAAAAAAACCAAACCCACTGCTGTTGAGTTGATTCTGACTCATGGCAACCCCACGTGTGCAGAGTACAGCTACTCCATAGGGTTTTCTTGGCTGTGACCTTTCTGAAGCAGATTACCAGGCCTTTCTTTTGTGGTGCTGTTGGGTGGGTTCAGGTTGCCAGTCATTAGGTTAACAGCCCATCACAAAGCTTACAGATGCTTAGTAAATGCTTGTTGACCGAATGGAATGAGTGAACTCCCCCCATTCACAGAGGTATTCAAGCCGAGCCTGGATGACTTTTCAGGGTCAGTTCTTACAGGGTAGCCTGTTGTTGCTGGATGCTGTTGAGTCGTTTTCAACTCATAGTGACCCCATGTGACAAAGTAGAACTGCCCCATATGGTTTCCTTGGCTGTAATTTTTATGAAAGCAAACTGCCAAGCCTTTCTCCAGAAGCCCCACTGGGTAGGTTCGAACCGCCAACCTTTTGGTTAGCAGTTAAGTGCTTAACCATTTGTACCACCAGGGATCCCACTGAGACTTGGTAATTCTATGCCACCAGGGATCCTACTAAAGCCGTAGTAATTCTGTGACAAGACTTCTTTCTGGCCCAGACCAAAGAGGAAGCCACAACCGGAACTCTGGGCAGGGAGTTGAGATGGGACTCCTTGGAGAACTGGTGCCAGATGAGGGGTAGCAGGCAATACCAGAAAGCCCTGAGGGTCTCCCAGGCTTAGGTCCCAGGCCCAGGCCCCTCAGGCAGTGACACGGGCAGGACCAGGCTGACCCTGATGCCTCACACCTCTGTTCCTGGGTCTCCTGGACATGTCTAGTTGACCCTCTTGCCCTGTCCTCATAGCCCAGACTCCCTGCAGACATGGGTTCTGGCAACCAGGGCCTGGGCTTTCAGCGCAGGATTATCATACATTAAGACATAATTACTCTGCAGAAATTTACAATACAAAGCTCCCTCCCCAACAAGTTTGCTTCAGAGGATTCCAAGGATACAGTGCTTTGCCTGTGGACCCCCACAACCCCAATTGGCCCTGCCAGAATTTCAAAAGAAGCTGAGGGTAGGGGGCCAGTGTATGCTACCACAGAAGCCCCATTCTACCCCCTACTCTGACAGAAGCCCCGCCCCGAGGGGAGGGCTCTCAGCTCTAAGCACCGCCCCAAGGGGACGGCCCTCGGGGATCCCCCCCAAGCCCCGCCCTGAGGGGAGGGCCTTCGATCCCCAAGCCCTGTCCCGGAAGACCCTTGAGGTACCCCCAAGCCCAGGAGGGTCCAGGTTGGCGTCCCTGGGGTCCAGCTCCGCCTCCCACCAAGGCCTCGCTGCTCTGGCTGCTGAGGACGGAGGGCAGGAAGAAGCCTGCACTCGCTCGGGGTTAAATCGCAGCTGAACCTGTCCGGCTCTGCCTGTGCTGCGTGTGACCTGCAGGGGAGTGCGGCATCCAGCCGGTATATGGTCACTGAGCGCCTCCTGTGTGCCAAGCACTGCATGAGCGGGGACGTGCAGCCTCGAGCAAGATAAGCCAGACCCCCTCCCCACCTCTTTGGGGAGACACACAATAAAACAAAAATGCAGGAGGGGCATCTACAGGGTGGGTGGGGCCTGGCCAGGGTGCTGTCTCTCTTGAGGAGGTGGCATTTGAGCAGATGCCTGCAGTGTATGCAAAGGTCCTGAGGTGGGGCTGTGAGTGGTGTGGCTAGAGCAGCAAGAGGGAGGGGGCGAGGGGGCCGCATCATGTGGCATCTTCCAGAGGAGGTAAGGATGCTGACTTTTATTCTAAGGAGGGCTTAGGGTAGGGGAGCAGCCTGATCGATTTAAAGGACCACTCAGCCTGCCATGTGGTAAATGGAAGGCCTGGCTGAATCCTGGTTCTACTATTTCCTGGCTGTAAGGCCTTGGGCAAGTCGGTTAGCCTTTTAAACTTGTTCCTCTTCTGCAAAACAAGGACTATAACAACAGCTACTGCATGCTTGTGAAGAACACAAAGACCCAGGTAAATGAGGGGCAGTGGGGGCCCTCTGAGCCTCAGCTGCCCTGTCTGTAAAATGGACACCAGCGCCGGCCGATGCCTGCCTGACTCCCAGGACCTGTGCCTTTCTGCTTGTCGATGGGGCCCAGAGGAGGTGAGGTGCTTCCGACTCTGGCACCAGCGGTTCCCATAGCCAGTCCACACTGGGGCCAAGCAGCATATGCTACCAACGTTATCAATGGCATTAAGGTGAAAAAGCTGATTAGAGGGTTACTTATCCCTGCGGCCAGACCCAGGGCAGTAAAACCCGGGGCCAGTGAGCAGCTGTCCTGGCGCCACCCTCCCAGGTGTCAGCAAGCAGTATCTGGGGCGCTCCTGGCTGTCCCTGGGGGGAAGCCCTGCCAATCACCTTCAGCTCTCTGGGAGCCAGCCAGAGGGCGAGGCCAGAGAGCGAGGCCAGAGAGGAGCCAGTGCTGATCTGAAGAATCCCAGGCCTTTCACTAGCCTCAGGTAGAACAAAGGCCAGGCCAGCTTCCCAACACCACAGGGGCTGACAGCTAAGAAAGAGAGGCTCAGAGAGGGCAAGGGGCTCAGTTAGAGCTACACAGCACCATGACCCCAGCCAACCCCAGGCCCCTGGTCCAGGCTACTGTTCTACAAAAACAGGGAAGGAAGCGGGGCAGGTGCGACCTTCCTACACTGGGAGTCCACCGTTGGTCTTCTGACCTCATGGACAGGCACAGCTGAAATACAAAATATGAAGCCCCCATGGACGATGGCACAGGGTAGAGAAAACTTGGGTCCAGGCCTTATCTGCCCTGCTGTGGTGGGGGGCCCAATTCCTCTCAGAAACTCCTGGGCAAAGGTGAAAAGATAAATCAGTGACTGAGCCAAAGGTGGTGACCATCACAATGCCTGACTTCTGAAGGGTGACCTCCTGGGGAGTGGGCAATCTGGGACCTGCAGAGGGGTCCCAAATGCCACACCATGGTCACACCCTGGCAGGTGACTGTGGGGCTCTGGGGCTCAGCGTCCTCCTCTGTGGAGGGCGAAATGAGCTCATTCATTCATTCAGGGGTGAGCCTGGCAGGGCCCTGGGCCCACGGTAACAGTTGCCGTGGAGTCAACTCTGATTCCTGGTGACCCCGACTCCTGGTGACCCCATGTGCATGCAGAGTAAAACTGCTCCATAGAGTTTTGAAAGCTGTGACTTTCAGAAGCAGATCACCAGGCCTTTCTTCCGACATGCCTCTGGGTAGATTTGAACTGCCAACCTTTCAGTAAACTGCCAAGTGCTTAACAATTTGTGCCACCCAGGGACCTAGCCATACAGTAGGTGCTCAGTAATCTCCAGCTACGATCATCCTCAGGGTCGAAGGAAGCAAGGCCCAGGTGGAAAACTCTCTGCAGTCCCCCAGCTGCTGACCTGTGGCTGGGGGCAGGCAGGACAGAACTCTCTTACCCCTGCATTCTGGCTGGCCCTCATCATTTCCTAGTCTGCCCTCAGCACTAAGACCCGTCCCTGTGATAACAAATAAAAACAAAGTGCCTTCGGTGCAGACCCACCTCTTGCTCCTCTTTTCCCCCACCCCACGACATTCCTCCTTCCGTCTTCACCAAGGACCCCCTTCCTCCTCAGCAGACTCCACATTTCTGCTTTCAGGCAGGTGACCTTTTAGAACATCACATGCTGTTAGGGGTTGAATGGTGTCCCCAAAAAAGGTATGTTGAAGTCCTAACCCTGTGCCTGTGAAGGTGACCTTGTGTGGAAACAGGGTCTCTGAAGGTGTTGTTATACTAGAGTAGGGTGGGTCCCAATCCTAACATTATAAAAAGAGAGACACAGAGTCACAGAGGGAAGATGGCCATGTGACCACAGAGGCAGGGATATGATGATGCTGTAGCCACAAGCCCAGGAATGCCTGGGGCAACCAAACGGCTGGGAGAGACAAGAAGGGACCCTCCCCTAGGGCCTCCACAAAGAGTACGCCCTGTTGACACCTAGGACCTCCAGAACTGTGAGAGTAAATTTCTGTTCGTATAAGCCACTCAGATGCAGCACTGTGTTACAGCAGCCCTGGGACACTAAGATGCCTGACACCACTGTGGAGAGAACCTGGGCACCTGGGGCAGGTCATCGCACCTGCAGGACCTCAGCTTCCCTTCAGTAAGCCCCCATGCAGGTCAGTGCAGGCTTGGCTGGCTCTGTGAACCAGGCAGCATTGTACAAATGGGCCCGCTGCTGCTGGGTAACATCTAGGGTCCCTGCTGAACCAGGAAGAGGCAAGATGTTTCCAGGTCACATCAGGGCATCTTAGCTGCCCCAAGCTGCTGTAGTAACAATACCACCAGTGGGTGGCTTTAAAGAATGGGAATTTATTTTCTCACAGTTCAGGAGGCTAGAAGTATGAATTCAGTGCGTGGCTCTAGAGGGAGATCCTTCCTTGTAGGTAGCCCCTGGAGTTTATTGGTGGCCGTCTTCCCCCATGTGTGTGTCTCTATCTGTTCTGCTATTTTTACAACTCCAGAGTGATTAGGTTTAGGACTCACCCTACTCCAGTATGACCTTATTCACATAACAAAAGAATCTATTTCCAGACTCATATTTACAGGTACCAGTTGCCATCAAGTCAATTCCGACTCATGGCAACCCCATGTGTTTCAGAGTAGAACTGTGCTCCATAGGGTTTTGTGTATAGGGGTTAGGATTTCAACACATAACTTTTGGGGGGACACAATTCAATCCATAACAGTAGACAAGGTCACTCACAACCCCAGGACACAACCACTGTTAAGACCCAGCCGGGACCTCTTAGGAAGGAAAGGGGCTTAAAAACTCTCCATCAAGCCTTGGCAACTCTTCAGGCAATGCCAATAACATGCCCCTGCTCTGAGGAGAAGGAACCCTGGTGGCTCAATGGTTAAGTGCTTGGCTGCTAACAAAAAAGTTGGAGGTTCGAACCCACCCAGCAGCTCCTCGGGAGAAAAGACCTGGTGATCTGACTGGGTAAAGATTACAGCCTAGAAACCCTATGGGGCAGTTCTACTCTGTCTTATAGGGTTGCTATGAGTCGGAGAGGAGACCTGGTAGCACAGTGGTTAAGTGCTCACTGCAAACCAAAAGGTCAGCGGTGGGAACCCACTATCCGCTCCCAGGGAAAAAGATGTTGCAAGTCTGCTTCTGTGAAGATTAAACCAAACGTGTTGCCATCAAGTAGATTCCGACTCATAGCGACCCTATAGGACAGAGCAGAGCTGCCCCATAGGGTTTCCAAGGACTGCCTGGTGGATTCCAACTGCCAACCTTTTGGTTAGCGGCGTAGCTCTTAACCACTATGCCACCAGGGTCTTGGAAACGACTCAATAGCAATGTTTTTTTTTTTTTTTTTTTTTGAGTCAGAATCAACTTGATGGCACACAACAGCAACAACAAAGCTCTTAGGGCTTAGTTTCTAGGAAGCAAGTGCCTGGGGGAACATCCCTCAGGTGATGCTGGGTGTGGGTAGGGGAGTGGCGTAAGATGGTCAACTGGGGTCTTGGGTGGCAAAGGCAGTCAGAGCAGAGCTCTCTGGATTCCACATGAGTCAAAGCTCAGTTGGACTCACTTCCTCTGTGGGGGCTGGGAGCTCTGACTGGAAGCCACCCACCCTGTGTCTGTCCTAGCCAGCCGCAGGCTCCTAGCAAAATCCAGGCACTGACTAAGGGTGCCCAGGGGTACAAAGACGGGGTTGGGGGGCAAGGTCTTGAGTCTGGCTTCCATCTGTTTTTAAAAGGCAATTTCCCTCCGCCCATTTTCACTCTGATTCTTTTTTAAAGAGATAAAATATTTCCTCTTTGATTCCGTGCAGCCCATTTATTTTCAAATTCCGGTTACATCTGAGACCACATCCTTTTAAATATGCCTTCTACCCCCTGGAACCCAAGCGACTTAGAAGCATTTGGTAATATTGTGTATTAAGGACACGCAGTAAAAACAAATTGCATTGTAAAAGTGGTCTCTTCACAGGCAACCTTAGCTCTAGGGTTAAATGTCTAATTTCATACTATTATCCACTGAGAGATCAGATAAATCAAAGGCCTGCACCTGGCCTGGTCTGGTGCACAACGGGTTAAGCAGGGCCCTAGGGGAATACCTGAATAGCCTAAATACCAGAGGATTCTTCAGGACCAAATGCTGCCCGGATACAGCTGTCAGACACATTAAAAAACAGAAAGGGGGGAATAAAAAGAAGAGGCAATGTACCAAATGCCAAAACATAATGAAAATTCAAACAGCTAAAACAAATATAACCATTAAAAGACTGAAATACTAGAAAAACCAACTCTGCAATTAAGCAGTTTTCTGCTATATAGTGATAATCACCTAATTATACTATTAACGACAGTTCAACCTGCTTTGAAATAAAAGGACATTCTTCCAGAACAGGATGCCAGCTGTTAGTTACAGATGTCAAACATCTTGAAAGCACTATTATTAAGGGGCGAAAAACCCTATAAAATGAACACATCCATATTCCCCCACCCCCCGCTTTTGTGGAAAAAAGTCACAATTAGCCGTGTTTTGGCAGTGCCCGATTGAAAAAAAAAAAAAAAAAAAGGTAAAAGCCCAAGAACAAGATTAGGAGAGAGGGGAACCAAGTCTCCTTCCCTAGGCCCCATGCACGGCGCACATCATATGCAGGCCCCAAAAACATATAAGTAGGATCTGTATATACTTTAACGACATCTTTAATTCCTTCCAATTAAATAATCTCTGGAACCAGGATGTTTACGCGGGATAACAGATCTCCCAGCGATTCCGCCTGAGATCCCCCGGCAAACACAGACTGTCTAGTGGGGGAGAGCAGTTAGCTGCAGGCAAACCTGGACCCACTGCAGGTTGCCTGAGGTGCCTGAGGCTGCACCCCTTAACCCTGCAGACATTCACTGGGGCTTATTCCCTGCCCGTATGTCTTCAATCTTCAAACGGTAAGCCTTTGACGTTCGGCAGCACCAAGGTGTAATAAATATCCAACTTTGTCTTCTGACAACAGCAGCCAAGTTTAATTAACTGGAGCATAAAAAGATGGGGAGGCGGCGGGTGGAGGGGCTTAGGGAGCTGCTACAAGGCAAGGGGATTCACCTTTTAAGCAAGCTGATAGGGATGGGGTAGGGGGGAGGAGACACGCTTGCTGTACCCAAACGGGGTGGTGGGGGTGTTAAGCCCCTGCCAGGAAGGCAGATCCAAATGCCCAGGTCAGGTTCCTGCCTGGACCCTCACCCTCACGGTCTCCAGGGTGGCACAGACAAACGCCACAGTGCCTCCCACCTAACATCAGGGGGAAGAGGAGATGCTTTTGGGGCCTGAGAGAGTGAGCTTGGTGTCTGGGAAGCAAGCACAGAGAAGCCACCCTCCCCAGCCCAAAAAAAAGCTGGAAGGAGGGCAGGCTGTCTCTGTACTTTCTGGAAAGAACATCTGCTAAATTCCTAGCCTCTGCGGAGGTGCCCTTAGGGGAGGACGGAGACGCCTGCAAAGGAAATGAGCAGTTTTAAGGTCTGTCTCTCAGGTCACTCCTACAGCTCCCTGACCTCGGGTCTTGTTAAGCCGAGGCAGGGGAAGCTCCGCCAAGCTTGGCTACTGCTGACCCGAAGGATTAAGACTTGAGTTTAATGGGAGAGCACAGCGTATGTCAGAGGGTAGGTTTCAGAGCTGCTGAGAGCCCAGGCTGGGGCTAGGGAGGTCCTCCTTGCTCTGCCTCGAACCCACTGGGTGGCTATGGAGAGGCTGCCTTCCCTCTCTGGGTTGCAGGCAAATAGTGGACGCTGGGATTTTCCCAGGCTGTTTTCTCACTGCAGAGCGCGGGAACGGCATTTCGGGTGCCTGCCCGGAGGGCCATTTATCCAGTTGACAACTTCCACGGGCGCTCTCAATAGCTTCCTTTCTCTCCCACAGGGCGCCAGGGCCAGGCCGGCTCTGCACTAGCTGGCCGCCTTCCAAGAAAAATGCAGGCAGGCTCCAGGGGCTGCCTGTCGGAACCAGCCAGGAGGCCCAGGCGGCGGCCCTGTGGAGGAGGATGGGCCTCTCGAAACCGGCTCTCCAGAAGCCAAGTTCATGGAGGTCCTGCTTTGGCCCTGGCCGAGAAGATGGCGCCCGCCTGCCCACATTCACCAGCAAATCTCCACCCAACAATACTTGGCATGTTCCCCAGCCTCAATCCCTTTCTCTATGGAATTCTGCCTTGGAAAAACGTCTCTTGAATTCCCAGGAAGTTCCCCAGAAACACACGAAGGGCACTCAAAATGACCCCAACTTAAAGACAGACTGATACATGGCCAGAGAGCTATGAATACTCCCTGAAACCAGACCAGCAAGACCCCCAAATAAAGCCCATCACTTGACACAGAAAAATAGCATGCCTCCATGACAGATCCCCATTATAAAGCTGGGAAAATCAGGTCTCAGGAACACAGTCTGGATGTTCCTCTAACAGTTAAACAAGAGTTACCACATGATCCAGCAATTCTGCTCCTAGGTATATACCCAAAAGAAATGAAAACCCAAGTCCACACAAAATCTTCCACACCAGAGCTCACAGCAGCACTAGCTACAATGGCCAAAAAGTGGAAACAACTCAACTGTCCACCTAAAAATGAATGGGTGTAAAAAACGTGGTCCATACGTACAATGGAGTATTATTCAGCCGTAAAGAGAAATGAAGTTCTGATACATGCTACTACATGGATGAAACTTGAAAGTATTATTCCAAGTGAAAGAACTAAGACACGAAAGGCCAAATACTTTATGATCCCATGGATAGGAAATGTCCAGAACAGGCCAAGTCCATACAGACAGGAAGTGGATTAGTGATTGTTAGGGGCTGGGAAGAGGGGGAGGGGGAATGACTGCTAATGGGTCTGAGTTTCCTTTCAGGGCGAAGAGAACATTCTGGAATTAGTGGCGATAGCTCCACAACTTTGTGAATGTACTAAAAACCAATGAGCTGTACACTTTCAAGGATGAATTTTATTGTATGTGAATTATATCTCAAAAAAAAACCCCAAAACCAAGAAACTGAGGCTTGGAGAGGTAAAAGAACCCACATATGATCGCACAACTAGGAGGCCATGCCATACACAGGACAGGATTTGATCTGCCACTCTTAGGGGAGCTCTTGTCTCTACCTTATATGAAGTTTCCTGCCACGATCCTGGGGTGGGGGTGTAACTGAGAGGCTGGAAAACACGGGGGTCAGCATTGCCTCTGGAATCAGAATGTCGGGATTCAAATCCCAGCTCTACCATTTATTAGCTGTATGACCTTGGTCAAGTCATTTAACCTCTCTGGGCCTCAGTTTCCTCCTCTGTAAGTGGAGGTGGTGATAACAGTACTTGCCTGACTGGTGTCATGAGGGCTGGATGAATTAAGCCATGGAGAGCACCTTAAACTCCTTGCCTAGGATTTTGGGCACCCCAAAACACCCCCACTGTACACAGGAACCCCCACACTCTCTCTCTAATGCAGTCAGGCCTCCTCTCACAGTCCCTAGTTTCCCGACTCCAGGACTTTGCCTGTGTGATCCCTACTGTCGGAAGGCCTTGCTTCTTAATCCTGCTTATTCAGAGTTGGCTACCCTTCAGGTAACAGATGAAGGCCCACACCCCTTCCAGAAAGATCCCTGATGACTCACAGCCCTCCCTTTCCTCGGATCTTGTCTAGCACTTGGAGAGTATTACAGAGGGCCTGCAGCAGCGGGGACCCCAAGGGTTAGGGGAAGCCCTTGGGCCCAAGGGAGGAGCGCTGGGTTCTGGAACAGCCTCTTTCCCACTTTGTGTTTCAGGTGCACCATCTAACCTGCTCTGGAAAATAAAGGTAAGGCACCTTGACCTTCCAAGGTTGTCGTGAGAATCACCAGAAGAGTATGAGAGAGAAGACAGAGAAAGAGAGAAAAGGGGAGGGGAGGGGAGAGGAGCGGGGGCTGGGGGAGGAGAGAGGAGGGCAGGGGAGGTTGTGCATGTGAGCATACACATGCACACACATATATACACCCATGCACATGTGCACCACACATGCACATGCATGTAACATGCACACACGTGCACACATACACACACGCATACATGTACCCACATCTCACACACACACACACACACACACACACACACTAAATCACCAGAATTGTTATTCTTCAGGGTCCACCTGGCCCCCAAATCCAATACCACTTGACAATGGAAACCACCCCTTCCTTCATGAAACTGTCACTTGGTGGTTTCTGTCCCCCATCTCACTTCTCCATTTCTTTGGCAGGCTCCTCCCTGGCCCTGGCCACCCCCATGCCACACTGCTAATGAGACCTTCATCGTGGCTCTTGCCCCACACCCCCCTGCCCCTCACACTGGCTCATATGACCCCCTAACTGTCCCTCTGCTTTAGTCCTCTTCATGTTCGGTAGTGGGTTAATCTTACCATTCCGTGCCCCAGCTCCAGGGGATCCCTGCTGCTCCTCTCTCAGCTGCCGAGAGTGCCCGGAGAAGACCAACAGCTCTCCCAGGCATCTGCTGGTGTCCCTCCCTGGATCACAAGCCAGACTTCCAGTGCCGTCTGACAGAACTTTCTGTGATGAAGGAAATGTTCCATGGCTACGCTGTCCAGTGTGGTAGCTCCAGCCACAGGTGGCTATGGATCACTTGCAATGGGGCTAATGTGACGGAGAAACTGAAGTTTTCATTTTATAATATTTAATTTTAATTAATTTCCATTTAGATACTCACAAGTGGCTAGTGGCTGCCTTATCAGGCAGTGCAGGCCTGGTCCCTAGCTACTCAAAGGTTGGCCCACAGGCCAGCAGCATGGGAGTCACTTGGGAGCCTGTTAGAATTGCAGAATCTTAGGCCCCGCCTCAGACCCACTAAATCAGAATCTGCACTTCAACGAGACCTCCAGGGGATTGAAAAACATGCTACAGCGTGTAACATACTGAGATGAAAACCTCTTCACACTTCCCATAACTTCCCTTTTCAGAGCCCCACCAACACTTCAGACTCTGCCTCAAGGACCACCTCCTACAGGAAGCCTGCCCAGATCACACCAGCCAGATGAAGACTTTTCCTGCTTTGAGTCCTACAGTCGTCTGTCTGCACTCTCCAAGGCCCAGAAGCTTTTGTTCTACTCATGGCCCAGCTGCCTCGAGGCCAACCTCGAAGCAAGACCTGTGACTTACTTTCGGTCTTCCCCTGGCCCCTCCCAGGCCTGGCACCCACCAGGTGCTGAGGAACTGCCCTGGCGGCAGCAGTGGCAGAAAGCCAAGGCCTCTCTTTCCAAACCAGGGCAGGGAGAACAAAGTTGGTTGCGGTCTATTTGCTTTACGATTCCTCCCACTCAGTGGCTCACCCCACCGGTCTGACCCGCTGGTTGCCCCCTCCCGGCCCCAGCACCTGGGTGGTGACAGCCCAAGTCAAAGGCATCAAAACCAGGATGAAAAGCTGGGCAGGTGGAGTTACTGGTTTCAATAAACCACGTAAAACCACACACACGGGCCGGAATCAAGGGCCCAGCTGTCACACAGCAAGTGTTAGCTCTCGAAGAGCCTGCCAGCAGGCCACCTGCAGGACCCCTGGAGACCCCTGAGAATCGTTGGCAGAGGCGGGTCAAGGCCAGGTCTTTCCTAACGCCAGATTGTTCCCTTTTGCAAAAGCAAAGAACTTGGTATCCTCCCACGTGTTCTGGGTTCCAAGGATTTCCCCCAGTGCCCTTGAAGGCTAACCCTGACTGAGTGCCAAGGCCGTTCACAATTCCCCCTGCCCTGGAAGAGGCCCCAGAACCCAGCCTGTGTCCCTGGGCCTCTGGCAGGTGACCTTTGATCCCAACTAGTGGCTCAGTCGGCCCAGGAGAGCTGCTTCTCTTCAGAGCCCAAGGAGGGGCCAGCTCAGCCTAGGAACCGGGGCCACCAACTCATATCTTGGCTCTAACCCTGGAAGCCACCAGAAACCTCGCTTTTCTGTGTCCTCCTCCACAAGGCGGGGGATCGAAACCCCTGCCTGCACCTCCTGGGGCTCAGGCAGGAAGTGGCCTCAGCTCCACACAGGGGCGGTCTCCCAGGGCTACAATACAAACGGGCTTGTCCAGGCTGAAGTCAGGTGCAAGGCCCCTCAAGGGACCTGCTGAAAACCACACAGGCCGACTTGATGCAGAGTCCTTCTTCACGGCACGCTGCATCAGTTCCTGAGAAGCAGGGAGAACACGCTGCAGCCGTCCAGCAAATGCTCACCCTGTGCTGGGGCCTTAGCTGGGTGGCCTAGAAATCCCTGCCCTCAGAGCTCCCGTCCCAGTGGGAACGATGGCAATAATGACAATCGTATTAAAGATAATACTAATAGCGGATAAACATCTATCAGGAGCTTGCTAAGCATCGAAGGTCCCTAGCAGCACAAACGGGTTTGTGCTCGACTACCAATCTAGAAGTTGGTGGTTCAAATCCATCTAGCGGCATCATGAAAGAAAGGCCTGGCAATCTGCTTCTGCAAAGATTATAGCCAAGAAAATCCAAGAGCAGTTCTACTCTGTAACTCATGGGGTCACTGTAAGTCAGAATCAACTTGATGGTACTAGGTTTTACTAAGCGCTCGGCACCATGCTAAGCACTTTAAATGTATAAACCCTTTTAATCCTCACAACCACTTCAGGAACTATTATCCTCTTCATTTTACACATGAGTAAACTGCGGCACGGAGAGTTGAAGTAACTTGTCCAGGGTCTCACAGTGAGTAAATGGCAGAGCCAGGAATCAAACCCTGGCCTCCTGGCCTTTAACCCCTGAGCTTAACTACCACGCTACCTGTTGCCGTTGAGTCGATTCTGACTCATACACACCCTTATAATAGAAAGCTATGATGTGATGTCGCTCTTGGGCATATCATATACCTGGGAGCACAGAGGAGGAAACAACAATGCCAATGGGGGTAAGCCGGGAAAGGTTTCTGAGCTGGGCACTCTAGGCAGTGGGAACAGCCTAGACAAAGGTGTGGAAGAAAGAGATCAGGCCAGAAAACAGGCAGGGGGTTGACTCCCAAGGGTCTCCCATGCTAAGGTCACCCATCAGAACTATCTGTAAATGCTAAGCTGCTACTTAGAGTAATTATAAGGGGCCCTGTGTCATATTCCATCTACAAGATAATCTCAATAATACTCCTCATAATAACATTCCAGAACCAAAGGGCATCCATTAAAGGGGAACCTCATTCCAGGGGGACCCAGCACTGACCTCAAGAAGCTCTAATAGAGGAGCAGAGGCAGGGGAGCAGGGGGCTTCCGGCTCTCTCCGCACCAGCATTATGATCATCAGTGACTGTGTAACGTGGCTGTCATGAAACTCGGAGCAACAGGAACCCTCCGACTAAGGCTCCCATCTCAAGCGGGTCCCAACCTTGGTCTAGCTGCAATTGTGCTAATGAGCAGATGTGAGTTATCAGCCCCATCTACAGACGGAGACACTGAGGGAGTGAGGAGTAAAGGTTTCCCAAGAGCCTCCTCCCTGGATAACTCGACTCGGATCTGGGTCACAAGTCGAGCTGGCTGCGCTAGCCACTGATCAACCCCTGTGTGCCAGAGTCAAGAATGAATATTCATGACCCTATTCAGTTTCACACTTTCATTTATGGCTCCAATTAATAATTTACTGTGGAGTTTCATAAAAATCAGACATAGCTCATTAGCAGCTCCCCAAAAGGCACTCTAGTCTTCCCACTAATCCTGGTGAGAGGCTGATCTTTCTTCTTTGCTAAGAAAGAATGCCCTCATTTTGAAAGACAATCCTCCTCCTTACTTTTACAGGGATAGTTAGCCTGGTGGAGCAGTGGTTAGGAGTTTGGCTGGTAACTGAAAGGCTGGCGTTCGAACCCACCAGCAGCTCCTGGGAAGAAAAGATGTGATCGGCTCCAGTAAAGACTATATAGCCTGGGAAACTCAATGGGGCAGTTCTACTCTGTCACGTGGGGTTGTTGTGAGTCGGTTCACAACAGTGAACCTGTAATTGTTGGCTGACTGTTCTGGTCTCCACCCAGGCATCAGCCTCCAGGCCCAGCCACCCTGCTAAAACTCTAAGGTCTCAGCTTAAAGCTCCACCATATACAACTTTAGGACTCTTCAGAAGCTGACACTTCAGGAGGATGGAATTTTCCCCCTTGTACAGGCAAGGCCACCACCTATGTGGAAATGCAAACTCCGTGGGTGGAATGTGTGCAGTAGACTGTATTTTCCAAAGAGCCAACACCAACAACAGCAATATGTCCCATCCCACAGGCTCTCTGAGAAGCTTGCCACGCCCTCATTAAGAGGCAGAGCCCAATACCCCCTCCCTGTGAATCTGAATGGAATTGTCCCTCACTTTTAACCAATGGAATGTGGCATAAGTGACGCTGCGGGACTTCCCAGGCTAGGTCATAAAAGGCCTGAGCTATCACATAGGATATAAGGCTTCCCTGAAGCCGCCACTTATGAGGAAGCCCGAGCCACATGGAGAGGCCACATGTAGGTGTTTGGACTGAGAGCCCCAGCTGAGGGTCCAGCCAACAGGCAGTATCACCTACCAGGCATGAGAGTGACATGCATCTTTAGATGACTGCAAACCCAGCCAGCAAGTCACCTCCAGCCTCCAACATCATGAAGCAAAGACAAGCCATGCCCCACCATGGTGCGCTTTCTGAATGCCTGATGCCGTAAACGTAACATGTTGTTTTATGACCACACACATGCCTATGAAGTCTCCCTCAATCCCAGAATGTCCCAGTCCCCGTGAACCCTCCCCCCATCCCCCCGGCCACTGATGTGACCTGCCCACCCCAGGGTCTGCATCCTATGGTTAGTGCTAAAGCAGAGATGGGCTGAAATCTGCCTGTGAGTGAAACTTCCCAAAACGGAAGTGGGTGGGGGAGTGACGCCTTCATCCCTTGCCCCTTCAGATCTAAGAACAAGGCTGATGATACTTTTGACACGAGTTCCAAGAGCGGTAAGAAGCCCATGTGAACTGCACCCCCCCATGCAGCTGCTGGCCCTGCTTGGCCTCGCCCCATCCCTCTCTCCTCCGCCCCGCTGGGCCCCTCCACAGTGAGTTCAATTAAGACGCAGGCATTATCTCCGCCTCCCCTTCTTTTATGTTCCCTGCCTGCCCCCCTTTCTCTTGTCAGATAATCACGGGAAACCGGCAAACGGTTGACACAGTTACCAAGACAACAGAAGTTAGGCCTGGCAAGGAGGTCTGAAAGCTAATCCTAAAAGAATTATAGGACAAGAGTGACAAGGGGGGTGGGGAGTGTTGGGATCAGTGGCAGGGCAGGTTCAAAGAAGGCCCCAGTGCCTGGAGAAAAGGTGGTGTTCGCCCAGCGGCTCGGGCTGGTGGGTTTGTCACTTGCCCAAAGGTGCCAAGGGTCCTGGTGAGTTTTGGGGTAGGGAGGTTGAAGAACAAACTCATGAAAGTGAGATTCTTCACAGACGATGGGGTTGGCCAACGCCACCCTCCATCCAATGAGATTTAGGGTCTGGGGCTCACCCAAGAAGGCTGTTATGGACTTAACTGTGTCCCCCAAAAATGTCACTGTTGTCGTTGTTAGGTGCCAGCAAGTTGGTTCCGACTCACAATGACCCTATGTACAACAGAACAATACTGCCTGGTCCTGCGCTATCCTCACAATGGTCGCTATTTGAACCCACTGTTGCAGACACTGTGTCAATCCATCTCGCCAAGGGTCTTCCTCTTTTTCGCTGACCCTCTAGATATGTTGTAAATCCTAACCTCTATGCCTGTGGTTATAATCCCATTTGGGAATGGACTGTCTTTGTTACATTAATAAAACAGCACTAGCGAAGGGTGTTCTTGAGTCAATCTCTTTTGAGATATAAAAGCAGAGATGGGGGAAGAGAGAAGCCAAGTCACATGAAGATCACCCTGGAGCAGAAGCTCAAAGAAACAAGGACCTTCCTCCAGAGCCCAGAGACAGAAAGCCATCCCCTAGAGCCAGAACCCTAAATTTGGACTTCTAGCCTCCTAGACTGTGAGGAAATAAATTTGTTTCTTAAAGCTACCCACTTGTGGTATTTCTCTTACAGCAGCACTAGATAACTAACACAGAATTTGGTACTGAGAAGTTAGGGGTACTGCTCTAACAAATACCTACAATGGGGAAGTGGTTTTGGAATTGGGTAATGGGTTGGGGCTGGAAGAGTTTTAAGGTGTCTAACAGTAAAAGCCTAGAATGCCTTGAAGAAACTGTTGGTAGAA
Source organism: Dugong dugon (assembly GCA_030035585.1). Lineage (NCBI taxonomy): Eukaryota > Metazoa > Chordata > Mammalia > Sirenia > Dugongidae > Dugong > Dugong dugon. The sequence goes on from CM057478.1 coordinate 34,003,956, forward strand.
TTATGGACGTCAAAAGCAACTGGTGAGAGCTCAGAAGGAAGTGAAGAAAGCTGTAGACAAAGTCTCTGTCGTCTTAGAGAATACATATGGCGCCAGCAACAGAATGTTGCTAGAAATGTGGACATTAAATATGCTTCTGGTTGAGGCTTTAAAAGAAAATGATGAACAAGTGATAGGATAATGGAGGATGGGTTATGTTTTTTATGCAATGGCAAAGAACTTGTCTGAATTATGTTCAAATGTTTGGTGAAAGGCAGAACTTGTAAGTGATGAAGTTGGATATCTGGCTGATGCTATTTCTAAGCAAGATCTTAAAGGGGCCACATGTTTTCTCCTTGCCACTTATAGTAAAATATGAAGGAAAGAGATGGACTTAAAAATGAACTGTGCGAAATGAAAACACAAAGATGTGGGAAATTCTGTTGTACAAACTACAGACACGTCTCCTTGAATGTCCACCAAGGATGTGGCTACACAATCTTTTGTTAAAGAGATTAAGCCTGTGACTGATGGATCTAACCAAATACCACAGCAGAAAACCCATCAGCTTAGACAGAAGGAGTCAGAGACAGGACAAAAGAAAGAGAACTGTCTGCCTCTTAGAATTCTACAGGCAGGAAACAGGCCAAAGGAGCTACATCTATTGTCGTCTAAGAGAACCATCCCTGGAGCAGCTCAGAGATCAACAGAACTGTGGGAAGGAGCACAGGAAGCAGGGCCTTCTCAGTTTCAAAGGGTGGGGCCATGGTCTCCTGGATCTCAAAGGGTGAGGCCACGGCCTCCAAGGTTTCAAAGAGTTGGATTGTTGCCAACTTCAGTTCCGGAGTGTGAGGTTGCCGTTAAGGTATTCCAGGGGGATGAGGCCACCACCTAAAGCTGAGGGGGTGGGGCTGCCATACCCAAGGGGCAGAAGAACAGGGCCTGATGGGGTAAAGGGGGTGGGGCTGCCACTTAGATAGACTAGGAGAATGGGGTTGCCCAAAGCTAAGGGAGCAGGGCTGCCATCCCAGTGGGCCTGGAATGCAGAGCTGAGGCCCAGGGCCAAGGGGCCTCCACCCAGAATTCAGAGGGCATGGCCAACATCCAAAGTCTGGAGGGCAGGGCCATTGCCTAGATGGTCCCAAAGAACAGAGGATTATTTTCAAGCCTTGAGAGCTAATGTAAGTTGTTCTGCTGGGTTTTGGACTTGCTTGATGCCTGTTATCCCTTCTTTCCTTCCAGTTTCTCTCATTTGTAATGGAACTGGCTACCTTGTGTCTGTTCCACCACAGTACTTTGGAAACAGATAATTTGTAGTCTAGATTTCACAAGTTCACACATGAAGAGGAATTTTTAGGATGGGATACACCTAAAGTCTCACCTATATTTGATTTAGATGATTCAGAAGATGAGATTTTGAACTTGGAGTTGATTTAAGACTTTTGGGATGATGTGATGGGGTGAATGTGCTTTACATGTGGCCAGAACGTGACTTTTGAGGGGCCAGAGGATGGAACGGTATGGACTGAACTGTGTTCCCCAAAAATATGTATTGTAAACCCTAACCTCTATGCCTGTGGTTATAATCCCATTTAGGAATGGGTTATCTTTGTTATATTAATTATACATGATTAATGAAAGGTGTTTTTGAGTCAATCTCTTTTTCGATATAAAAGAGATTAAACAAAAAAGCAGAGATGGGGTGGGGGGAGATGCCAAACCACATGAAAATCACCCTGGAGCAGAAGCTCAAAGAGACAAGGACCTTCCTCCAGAGCCCACAGACAGAGAAAGCCTTCCCCTAGAGCCAGCACCCTGAATTAGGATTTCTAGCCTCGTAAACTGCGAAGAAATAAATTTGTTTGTTAAAGCCACCCATTTGTGGTATTTCTGTTACAGCAGCACTAGATAACTAAGATCCCAGCCTTTCTGAAGTGGGGGCAGTGGGAAAAGGGCCAGAATGACACAAACCAGGTGATTCCATTTCTTCTTTACTTATTTAGGACTTGCCATCTTGTGGCCACGGAGCTGTGCAGGGCTGCGCTGGCTGACAGCCATCTTCAAGACGTCTGAGCAACGTGGCTCAAAGTTCCTCGCCAGTCTGCCAAGCCCAGGGGGGCCTTGGGTAACCCCCTCCCTGTCCTGACCACCACCTCTTCCAAGAATGCCTCGGACAGGACTCTCAGAAGGGCCCTCTTCTCTGACACCAGCCTGGACTCCAGCACATGGGCCACACCAAGCACACAGCTGGTAACTATTAATACAAACACAGCTGAGCCCATGGTTCTACAGCGCTTGGTACGTGCTTCCCGTGTATGAACTCACGGAAGCCTCATAAGAACCCTCTGAGGCAGGCACTACCATGGGCCTTATTTTATAGTCGAGGAAATGGAAGACCAGAGAGGGTGAGTAACCTGGCCACAGTCACACAGCCAGTAGGAGTGGAGGCAGAGTTGAGCCCAGTGCTCTGGCGTCCTTGTCCTTAGCTAGCGCCACAGAAGATTGTTTACCATAAGCCTGGCAAGGACCACTCAGCAGCCCATGTGAGGGCACCCGAGGACCTCAGCTGTTAGGACTCAGCCCTTGGCCACCACCCACCTCTTCCTAGGGTTCCCCCCTCATGCCCGAAGTACCCCTTTCTCAAGGGCCTTCCTGCTCTTCTCACATCCCCTCCCCTGCCTCGGGCAGCTTACACCCCTGCTCTGTCATGCACCTGGAACTCCTCTTGGGAAGTACTGCCTAGCCCATACCCCATTCTCAAACTTCCTGCTGACTCCGGCACCCCAGCTTGGTTTCTGGAGTCAGGTCAATAGTTAGACCTGTTCTCACACTTAAGTGCACCAGGATACCCTGGAGGGCTTCAGACCCCCACCTCAGAGTTTCTGACTCAGCAGGTCTGGGGGCAGGTATTTTCCAAGAATCTGCATTTGTAACAGGCTCTCAGGGGACCCCGTTTAAGAACTACTGTTTGTCACGCTCAACCTCCACCGTCTACCACTAGTGCTCTGCCTCACAGACCTCAACTCAGAATCCCTTGCCCCATCTCTCCTCCCAGAGGACCCCATTCCTCCAAAGGGAGCCTTTGCTGATTGCCTGCCTCCATGACTACACGGGAAGCCATCTTCCTAAAATGGATGTCACCCAGTGTGGTGCAGGGAGTTACTTAATATGGCCCTTCTAGCCATAGTCTTTGTAACTCCCACCAAATGAACAGCTGGAACTATGCAAATGAGGTGTGTGTGGCCCACCAAGCGGATTGGATAGTTTGCTGATAATGTAAATAAGGTGTACGGCACCCTTGTGGGGGTAGGACCATGCAAATAATGTATATGGAACCCTAATGAGGGGATTGGTTAGTTTTGCCAGTCTGCTAGGCTTAAAGGGAGACATGGAGAGAGAGAGAGAGAGAAAGGAACTGTAACATGGAAGACAGAGAGGCAGCGGTGGCAGCAGAACCGGGACAGAGAGGGAGAGCTGTAGCACCGCAGAGGGCGAGAAGCAGCAGCAGAGAAACGGTGGCAGCAGAGGCAACGGTGGCAGCAGAGGCAGCAGAACCAGGAGACAACGCGGTGGGCTTCCCAGCCCATGGACTGAGAAGCTGAGTGCCTTTGGGCAAGAGGCTTGCTGGCAGAGTGGGGTGCCTCTGGGCACTTACTGGCAGAGCTAAAGAGCTTTCTAACACTTGCCCAAGCAGGGCAGAGGCCAGGCCAAGAGGCCAAGGGCCAGAGAGAGATTTGCCTGCCGGCACAGCTGAAAAGAGGCTGTCTTGATCAAAGAACCCTATCCTGAGTCATTTCTGATTCCTAAATTGTAACCTTTTACTTCCCTAATGAACCCCATAATCATAACTATGGTCTGTGAGTTCTGTGCGGCCATTGCAACAAATTATCGAACCCAGTAGAGAAGCAGAGAGTGCCCTGGGAGGTACGGTTGGTGTTGGAATTGGTAAAAAGGTTGGAGAGAGTACGCATGTCTGACCTCTGCCTCGTAGGAATCAGAATCAGCCCTGGGCTGTTGATCTTGATTCTCCTTCCCCCTCCTGAGGTTAGAGGAAGTCAGACGTTGCCTCCATGTCATTTTTACACCCAGGCACTCCACCACCCAGTCCCCACCCCTCTTAACCACCTCCATGCAGCCAGCCCAGCCCAGCCCAGGCTACTGCCTAGCCTCTCTCACCTGGACCTTTGCCACGATCTCATAGGCTAATAGCATATGAACTTGACTCTGTAGTAAGTGGGAGGGAGTTCAGAAAAGCAGCAAATTTCATTTATTTGTTCAACACCTGTTTACAATAAGCCAGACACTGGTCCAGACAGGTGGAGATGCAGCCACCTACCCTTACCCCCTCTGAGCTCCTCACTTCCATGGCCCACCTCCTCCAGGAAGCCTTCCTGCATTTCCTCAACCAGAAGGATCCCTGGAGACTCCAGCACTCTCCACCTTCACTCATCTCACCCCATCTCTGTTCCTTAAGCAACCTGAGGACAGTCTCCCTGTCACCCCCCTAAACCAAAACACCAAACCCATTGCTGTTAAGTCGATTTCAACTCATAGCAACCCTATAGGACAAAGCAGAACTGTCTCAGAGGGTTTCCAAGGCTGTGAACTTTACAGAAGCAGACTGCCACATCTTTCTCCTGCAGAGTGGCTGGTAGGTTCAAACCACCAACTTTTTGATTAGTAGCTGAGCACTTAACCACTGCACCACCAGGGCTCCTTGTGGCCCTTCTGGCTGCCTGTAAATCTACCTGCCCCCCCCTCACCTGCTGCTGAAGAGCAGGTCATGCCACGCCCCCCTCCTCTCCCAACCTCTCCCACCTCATCCTGCCCCTTCCCATGCCTCACGCCCCCCACCCCCCAACAGCCACAGAGGCAGCCTCAGAGCCCCGGGGCCTTTGCACATGCTCGACCTTCTGCCTGGACACTTTCCCTCAGGTTTCTACTGGCTGGTGCCTCCCTTTAGTCTGCTCTGGCCCCCCAGCATAAAACAGCCCCTGTCCACCTTCAGCTTCCCCTGCCCTCTGACTCTGAGTCCCTTTTATCCAGAACTAGGATAACAGCACATGCTGCCATGTGCTCGTTTCTAGAATGGGTGCTCCATGAGGACACAGCCCTTGGGGGTGTTTCACTGCACCTCTGTCTGCCTGGACCAGGACCTGGCACATGCCAACCACGAGCTGAATCAATGAATTTTGCTGCTTAAAAGCCTCAACCCTCTCCCACTTTCAGAATCAAGTTCATATGCCATTGACCTATGTGACATTCATGACCCCCAAAATGGGGCTCTGACCCACCCCATGTCACTTCCAACTGCACCTCTTCCCCACCCCTCCACCCCTTGCCAAACTCTCCCCTCCACCTAAAACTACTCTTCAGCCGGCTGTCAAAATCCTACCCTTCCTGGGGGCCCAGACTGAAGGCACCTTCTCCTGGGGACCTGGCCCTGCCCGTCGGGCTACTTCTGCTTCCCACTGGGCACTGAGCTCGACCTTCTCTAAACACGCAGCTGTGCTGGCTGCTTTCTGCTCTCTGAGGGCCAAGATTGGCCCTAACGCCTCTCTTGGCCCCCAGGGGTCTGGCAACTAGGGACAGAGCAGAGAGGGGGCCCAAGTCCACAGCCCACAGTACCAGGCACAGGACGAGGCCCCTGCATCAGGCTCCATCCCACCCCGCACTCTCCTCATCTTCTTTGTGCCCAGGACCCTCAGTTTCCTCAAGGTGTCCTGCTGCCTCTTTGGGAGATGGACAAAGGCTTCAGAGCCCTGCCATTAGAGGGTGCTGCTAGGAAGCAGGGCCAGTGTGGTGGCCTTCCCTGCCAAATCTCCAGCAGGGGTGAGCAGAAAGGCTAGCTCCCATGTCACCACCTCTCCATGGCCTTTCAGACACCATCTCCACCCTCCAACCCAATAGCTGCCACCTCTGGGCTCCTAGAAAATTCTTCTACACATGCCCCCACCCCCTCGGCACCAACATTTGTCACCCTGGATTACTCTACACCCCAAATCACCACCACCAAGATGGCAGGGACCACCAAGTGCCCAGCTCTGGGCATGTCTGACATGAACTCAACATGCTGAGTATTTTAAGAACAGCTTCCCCATTCTTGTTCATGGGCATCCTTCCTCATGGGATAGCTTCCTCCATCCACCCTTATTCTCTCTGAGCTCCTCACTTCCAAGGCCTGCTTCCAATGCCACCTCCTCCAGGAAGCCTTTTTGGATTTCCTCCACCAGGAGGACCCTTGGAGACTCCAGTGCTCTCCACCCTCACTCATCTTGCTCCCTCTCTGGTTTCTTAAGCAACTTGAGGAGAAGATACCCACCAAGGCTGCCTCTCCAGCACAGTGCCCAGCACACAGGGCAGGCCTTGCCTAGCTGAGGTGGTAGTCGCTGGGATAACATTCAGAGGTAACACGCGTGTTTTGTGTTCCGGGAGGACAGAACCAGGCCAAAGGCCCATGCAGATTTCAGTTCCGTGTGAAAAGCAACGTTCTAACAATGGTACGGCTTAGGCACCCACACTGAGCTGGCTCCTGGGCAGGGGGACACCTAAGAGACCACCACATCAAGAGAGAGGAGAGGGGCTGGGCCATCTGATCTCAGAGGACCCTTCCAAGTACAGCAGTCTGTGACTTCCCAACCCCACAGGCTATGCAGCAAGTGGCCAAATGCCCACTAGGCAGCAGTCCAGGCCTGGTCAGAGGTGTTTCCGGTCCACTTGGGGCAGGCAGGGGAGGCAGGAGGAGGCCAGGGCAGGCATGGATCCTGCAGGCCACAGGCTTCCAGTGGGGTCTGGGGTCCGGGACCAATGGACTCTGCTCTAGGGGCAAGAGCTGGGCCTGGCTTACCTTGAACCTACTTTTAGCACAACTGTAACCGGAGCTGAGGGCACATATTAACCTCAGGCAGGACTGGGGAGGGCCGGGCATCGGTGGGAAAAGCCAGAAAAATACATTTTCCCCTAAAGACTTATAAAAAAATGCTCACTGATTCTTTTCCCTTTTACCCCAAGCTTTTTCAGCTCTAAATATGCCACACTTAGTAATTTTACGAGCAAACCAAGCTATACATCACACGGTTTTATGTTCCTAAATTAACAGAAGGACTTTAAATCTATATGGAGCTCTTTAAAAGAAAAGCATCGCATCTATTTTTATTCCCTAACCCCCAAGTTCCCTTTTCCCTTCAGTGCAGTCCCCCACCTCCTAGCCCCACCCCTCATGGCTCCAAAATTTCTGCTGATTGTGTAGCCAGACCACCAAGGAGAAACACTTCCAAATATGGATGAGGAACTGTTTGCTGAAGAGGGGTTTCTCTATCCCTTCTAGAAAGGCAGCTTTACGGGTTATAAAAGCCTAGTATATATATTTTTAATACAAAGTATAGAAAGCCAGGGAGCCCTTGGGTGGTACAATAGTTAAGTGCTGAACTACTAACTGAAAGGTCAGTGGTTCGAACCCACCCAGAGGTGCCTTGGAAGACAGGCCTGGCGATCTGCGTCTGAAAGGTCACAGCCTTGAAAACCCCACGGAGTGGTTCTACTCTGCACACATGGGGTTTCCATGAGTCGGAATCGATCGACGGCAACTAACAGCAACAACATAGTATGACAGGACCTGCCCCAGCAGATGAAGAGGCCTTGTCTACCAACCCAGTCTCACTGAGGGTCCTTAACAAGAACCAGAAGTCAGCAAGCCCTAAAGGTCTCCTGACCTCTGCTTTCTTAGCTGCAAAAGGCCAGGGTCAACAGGGCGGTCCAGGTAGACCAGATGACTCCACGGGGGGGGGGGGGGGGGGGGGGGGGGAAGGAAGCCCAGCATGGCGGCTCTGGTCACACATATCCAGGGGAAGATAGACAAGCAGGTATGGAGCACTGGGCTTGGAGCAGAAGCCCAAGTCTAGATACTTCATTCCATTGCTAGCTCTGTCCTAGGTAGCTGTGTGGCCCTGGCAAACTTCCCCTGCAAGCCTCCACTTCTTCCTGCTTAAAGAGACATTCCTGCCCCACTACCAGGGCAGGCATCCAGGTACCTTATATAATGACCGCGTGCTCTGCAAGTTCAAAAGGAACTTCTCCGGGCTCCAAAGTCAAGAAGATAAGAGGCAATGGAATTAAGTGGGGCTCCTATCAGATTCCCACCCATGGAGTAAGAACAACACGATTAAGGAAGAAAAAACCTTAATGAGAACCAAATTGAGCAGGGGGGGTGGGAACCAGCCAGGCCCCTCAGAGAAGGGCTGGGCCGCAGCTGGGACAAAAGGGCCCCTGGCTTTCCCAGCCGGCAGATGGAGATGGCGGCCCCTCCCCATTTCTCAGGGGTATCAGAAGATTAATTAGTGACTGCCTGGCAAGTATGAGATGGGAGCCACAATGCTTGTCCCTGCTGAGTTTCTGAGCTGTAAATAAGCAGCTTTCTCAATCACCACTAAAATAGCAATGTTTTCCTTTTATCTGAGTCAGAGCCTATTAGGTCCGACCTGCCCCCAGAGCAGGCCTTGGCTGGTTCTGGAGCCCTCCCAAAGCCATTGGTTTGCTTATAACCCAACAACTTCCCACGACAAACCGAGGATGGGCATCCGCTGGGCGTAGGTGGCACCCACGGGCACCCCCAGCTTCAGGTCCCAGGACAGTGCCCGCCGGCCTGGACACTTGGAGCCAGCAGCTGGAGGTCAACAGTCGGGCTGTAGCGCCTTCTTCCAACCCTGATAGGCCTGGGGAGAGACCTAATCAGCCTCAGATTGGGCTTTTCTGGAAGCAGTCTCAGGGGATGGAAAAAAAAACCCAGGTAGCTCCCTTAAAGGCTGCTGGGCCTAGCTTCACTTCTCGGCAGCCCAGCTCTCAGCAGAAGAGGCCAAGTCGCTTGCAAACACTTCAAAGGCTGTTCAGAGAATGGCCTGGGCCAGGCCTGCCCAGCTCCTCCTAGAAGCTGTTATTAACAGCTCAGGAGGAAGCTGGGGGCAGGGATGTGTCTGGGGTTCTCCAAGGGCAGCCACCAGCATGATGCGGGGCTCTAGGCCAAGCCCTGGCCTCTCCCAGCCTCAGTTTCCTCTCACTGGAGGGTCCTTCCAGGCGGTGGACAGTGATCCGCCGGGGTCACCAAGAGTTCAGTGTGGGGCCGGGGTGGGTGGGGTCAACTGACAGCTGAAAAGTCAGTCCCTCCATGAATGCCAGGAACGAGATAAGGGGCCGGCAGGGCGCCACCTCCACGCCAATTGCCAACTCTCTCCCTCCTCCGAGTTCAACAAATATTTATTAAGCAAGGCCTCTGGAGCCAGACTGCCTGGGGTCGGAGCCCAGCAGAGCCACTTTCTGCCTGGGTGACCTCCACCTCTCAGAATGATCTCAAGTTCTCTGGGCCTCAGTTTCCTGGGCTGTCAAATGGGTTAAATGAGCTCATACAAGCACTTAGCACCCTGCCTGGCACGGGGTGGGTGCTGTACAAGCAGCAGCCTCAGCCTCCTCCTCTTCTTCCTTATTTTTATTTGAAGGGAAACACATCCATTTTAAAATGAACAATCCAGTGGCATTTAGTTCATTCACAACGTTGCGCACTCACCACCTCTATCTAGTTCCAGAACATTCTCATCATCTCCAAAATAAAACCCCACACCCACAAAGCAGTCACTCTCCATTCCCCCTCCTGCAGCCCCTGGCTACCACTAATGGGCTTTCTGTCTCTGTGGATTTGCCTTTTCCGGACATTTCATGTCAATGCAATCATACAATATGTGGCCTTTTTTCTCTGGCTTCTTTCCCTCAGCATAACATTTTCGATACATGTTGTAGCATGTCTCAGGACTTCACTCCTTTTCACGGCTAGGTAATATTTCATTGTATGCATGGACCACGCTGTTTGTCCGTTCATCCACTGATGGACATTTGGGTTGTTTCTACCTCTTGGCTATTGTGAATAAGGCTGCTATGAACACGTGTACATTTATTTGTTTGTCTGTTTCGATTCTTTGGGGTATACACCCATTGTTCTCGAGTTGATTCCAACTCATAGCGACCCTATAGAACAGAGTAGAACTGCCCCATAGAGTTTCCAGGGAGTAGCTGGTGGATTCAAGCTGCTGACCTTCTGATTAGCAGGCCAAGCTCTTTAACCACTTCCTCATCAGGGCTCCTTGGGGCATACGCCCTCATTTTTATTACGGTTATTATTGGCCTGGCACTGAGCCGGGCATGAATGACACACAGTCCTGCCTGCATGGAGCTCACAGTCTGGTGAAGTTCAGAAAATGGAGTAACTGGGTGTATGTTCAGGAGAAGGATATCTGAGATGGGACCAGCATTATTTAATGAATGATGGCAGCAAGCTCAAGCTCCTCCCTTCCCCAAATTGAAGGAGGGCAGAGACCCCACCCACCCACCAGCACCCAGCCCCCTTTTCACATACCCTCGTGCCTCCCCACCCCATCATATTAAGTGTCCTCTGGCTGAATATCATCCTCTCCCCACCCTCTGCCACTGAATAAGCACGCAGAGGGGAGACACCACGCCATGAGGCAAGAGGTCCTGTCCATAGACCCAAATTCAAATTCAAGTCCTGACTCTACCACTAAAAAGCTGTTTTGTGATGTTCTGCAAATAATTCCACCTTAATAATAATAAGGCAATATAGCAAAGTCGTAATAATAATTATAGCTATCACTTGCTAAGCATTAACCTCCTCCCAGGCACTGTACTCAGGGCGTTACCAGGATTAACTCATTTAACCCTTACACACGGGTCAGCAAATGTCTTTCTGTAGAGGGCCAGAGACTAAATATTTCAGGCTTGGCTGGCCACTGGTCTCTTTCTCAACTACTCAACTCTGCAGCTATAGGACAAAAGCAGCCATGGACAATGCTTACACGAATGGGTGTGGCTGTGTTGTGATAAAACTTTATTTACAAATACAGGCCATCCCCCCTTGGACTTTATGTTGCAGACCTCTGCCTTACACGAACACTGAGGTTGATGCTATTATAAATTCCATTTTACAGACGGGCGCTTAAGTCACCTGCCCAAGGTCACAGCTAGGCAGTGGCAGAGATGGCTCTCAAGCCTACACTGGTTCCCTGCAGCGTCTACTGCAAGCCTCAGTCTCTCACCCGCCAAACAGGAGGAACCAGTGCCTGATGCCAGCGCCTGATGGTTAACTGCCCCCACCTGGGGTAACGGCTGGGCAGGCAGGTTCTGGGCCCTCGCTCACTGCGGTAACAGAGACGGGATCTGGCTTTGGGGACACCCAGGAGTCAGGCTGGTCAAATGTGGTGGGGGCTGCCACCAGCTTCATGTCCCAGCACCACACTTCCTAGCTGGGCAAATTGCTTTGCCCCTCCTGGCGTCATCTTGCTCATCTGTGAAATGGGCGGACACTGTGCCTATCTCAGAGGGTAGCTGTGAGATTTACTGGAGGGATTCCAGGCAGGGCCCTGACAACAGGGCCTGACAGTACTCGAGAGACTTAGGTAACTACTACTACCACCGTGATTATGACCTCTACTACTCTAAGATGAGGGACCGAGGCCCAGGAGGCCACCACTTCACCACAGCTCTTCCCTGTTAAACCTCCGAGTTGACATTACTCCCAAACTATATAAAGTGCAAAACCCTAGGAGGGGGGAATAAAAACACCCAAAACTATGGTGTGTGTGTGTGGGGTACATCTGGTGCGGACTGAAATGTCCTCATGGGTGGCCATCCCCATCATCCACGTCTCCTGCTCTCCCTTGCAGCCTGGCCTGGCAGCACTCACTCCTCTGCGTGCTGAGGGCATTACCCGACCTGGACTGATTGATTCCCCTTAATTGCTTTTAATTTCCTAGGCTAACACTTCCTCCTCTCCTTTTGGAGGCTCCTGAGTAAACAGAAAATCGTCACCCGATGAGTAAGTACGCGCCAGCAGCCACCCAATGGCAGGTGAAGTGGGGTGTAGATTACCAACACCTGTGCTTTTGAGACGCCCTGTACTTAAGAAGATACATGTTTGCCACAAGCATTTACAGAGAGTCTAAGAGGCTCTAGGGGAGGTGCTGGATACAAAGAGGAAAGCACTGTCCTGCTTCCTGCAGCTTGCAGCCCCTGTGTGGAGAAGGTCAGGAACACAGCAGCTATAGCGGGAGTGTCTCAGCTAGTCCCGGGTTAAAAGAGACCCTGTCCGTTTCACTAGGCAAGGGCTCATTCATCGTGTAGCCTCCTATTGGGGGTGGGCGTGGGGGGTGAGCACTGGGCTGCAAAGGACTCGCCTGCCCTTGGTTAGAACACAACCCTTTGTAGACTGGGGATTCCCGGTTCTAATTTGGATCGATCTGTGCAGGGGAGTTTGGAGGGAAGGGAAAGCCATGCTTGATGTTCTGATTTGCATGTCAGGCAGGGGAGGAAAAAGAGATCAAGAATGCTCTGAAGAGCCTGAAAAATATTCTTCCTACAAAAATGATGTGCCAGGAAGCATGAAACAGACCTTGTCAGCTACCAGGAAGGACTGGGGAACCAAGACAGCCACAGACATTCAACAAGAGTAAATGCACATGTTTCCCAGAGACCCAAGAAGTCTTTCCTACTTTTTTTTTTTTTCCTAAAGCCAGCTGGGCTGACTGGTGACCCTGCCTGCCTTTATGGAACTTGCTCCATTAACTGGGTTAAAACACTTGTCCTGGTTCAGGGCAGCAGCGACCACATCCAACAAAGCTGAGTCCTGTTCAGGCCACTGCCATGCCCACCACCCCCACCCCCCGCCCCCAGCTCCACCAAGGGCAGCTGGGAGCCTCAACAAAAGTGACCGGGTATTCTGAACAGAGGGAGGAAAAAAATACAAAGCCAAACACCCAGCCACGTGCACCCTACCCCAGCATAACAATTCAGAAAGAAACCCCTGGGACAGCTGCTTCTGCAGAATTTTAAGAGCCTCAGATGAGAAGACCAGAACTTCCCCTTTCCTCCCCACACCACCCCAGCACCTCCCCACCACCAGACCCACGACACTCAGGTTCAATCGTACCTGTGTGTCAAGGGCCAGGCAATGTAAACTCTCAAAGGAAGGGAAAATTAAAACAGGGGTCATTCCTAGAACAAGCGGTCACACGCAGAACGTCCTCCCGGGCCTGTGGGTCACCTGGCCCCACCTGGGGAGGCAGAGCTGGCCGGGTGACCTACTCCCCAACCCCGGGGGCACAGGGAGGAGGGGTGACAACCCGGCTGGGGAAGGCCCCAGGGATCACCGCGGACTCCCCGCTCCCTCGCCAGGGATCCCTGGCTCACCAACTTCCCTTTAGCCTACATTTCATTCTTTTTAAGGGTCAGAAGTCCCAAAAGGGTGGACTCAGATGGGGTTCTCCAAATCTGCTGTTGCCTCTCCCCTCCAACAAACACACCCTTTTGGCTGAAAGCGCCACTTGCCCCGAAACAGAAAGTTACAGGGCAGGCTACTGTCAGCGCGCAGGAAGGTTAAGGAAACAGGAAGCCACACCAAAAACCCTCCCGAGCTTCCCCGGCCCCCTCCCCCGACCTCGGCAGGAACAAAACCTTCCAGGGAATCCCTGGCAGGAAGGGGGGCGGGCAGAGACCGCGCCAGGGGGTTGGCTAAAGGGAGAGGAAAAGGAGCCCCAGGACTTGGGGGAAGGGGGTGCGTGCTACACGATCAGCGGCCTGCAGGAAAGTAACTTCACACCCGGTGCTTAATTCACCTTGGAGGCTTGAGTGCCCCGGCCGCTCGCCGCGCCGCCGCCGCCGCCGCCGCCGCCGCCGCCGCGGAGCCGGCTCCGGACAGACAAAAGGAGCGAGACGCGGAACCCCCAGCGGCGGCGCGGCGGGGCTCCCGGCGCACAGAGCGCACAAGCCGGCAAACTCGGTCGCAGCGGAGGGCCGCGCGGGCCCACCGCTGCGACCCCGACTGCGGGCGAGGGAGGGGGTCAGGTCATGAGGGGCGGGGGTTCGGGGCGCGCCGGCGCCGCGCGGGACCCGAGGAGGCGTACAGCTCGCTTACCTGGTAAGTAATACAGAGGCGGCTTCAATCCAAACATGATTTAAATTAGAATTCCATAGTGGCCAAAGAGGGACGGAAAAGGGAAAAAAATGTGAAAATCCAGCAAGGAAACGAGAAGCACCGGCCAAGCCACGGCGCGCAATTATGTCCAAAACAATAAAATAAATGCAGAAAATTGATCCGGAGAGCGAAGGAAAAAAATCAGTCTCCCCCCCCCCCCCCCCCCCGCCCAAGACGATCAAAAGGCTGTCTCTCCGGCCAGCGCCCGGGCAGTTTGGGCCACCTCGGCCCTGGCAGGTCCACAATGAGATAATTGACGGCCAAGGGCGGCGGGGGCCTCCGCAGCTGCCCGGTGTCTTCGCCGCGTGTGTATTTGCTGCCTTTCGGACTTGAGATGCAAATAAAAATGGAGGGGGGGGGGAAGGCGGAGGGAAGCGGGCGGGAGAGCGCCGAGGAGCGAGAAAAAAATAAAGGGGGGAGGTGAGGGTGATGAAATTGGGGGGGTAAGATCTTCAGGGATTACTCATTTGAAAGAGAGAGAAGGGGAAAAAAGCAGCCCCCAAGACGTGCGAGGAGCAATCTTTCCTCCTTTCAGTCATTTGAATGTCAAGGGCGAGGGTCAACAGACCTGTTTCCAACAGGGTTTCACGTTCAGAACCAGAAGGAAAAAGGAAGGGGGGGCGGCGGGAGGGGGTATCTCTTGTTGCCAAGGAGAAATCGGCTTTGTTTTCGTTTCCCCTTAGCTACTGGGTGAGGAGGGGCGGGGTGGGGGAGAGGAGGAGGGGGCGAGCGGGAGAGGGGAGAGGAGAAAATTAATACCCAAACAGCCAAGAAGTACCGAGGGGACGATTTCTTCTCGTAAATAAAGGAGGCCGCGATTGCAAACAAGTCTCGGGCAGGAGAAAGCGGGCGGAGGAGCCGGCTCCCCTCCCCCTCTGGCCACCAGTTCCCCCCCTCCTTTTTTTTTTTTTTTTTTTTGGTTATCTCCCTGTCCCGGCGTCCCACCACTGACTCAGAGAGAAGGGGTGGGGGAAGGAGGAGAAAGAACTCGCGGGGGCTCGGCGCCCGGCAGAAAGAGGCAGGAGCCCAGCAGGCAGGGGAGAGCGCACAGCGGTGGAGAGCCCCTCGATCAATTTTCATGCAAGAATCATTATCGGTAAATTGGAAAGCTGGCTGCCTGACAGCAGATTTGTCTCCCCTAATGAAAGCGAAAGGGTAGGGGCGCAGCGGCGGGCGGCTGCAGGCGGCGGCGGCGGCGGCGGCGGCTCCTTCCGTCTCTACGCGGCATCTTCCGAGAGCTCCAGGCTTCGCAGGGCGATAATAATAGTTTCACTTGCCAGCTTCCCCGAGCCCGGCCGCCGGGCCGGGCCGCGGATCCATGCGGACGGGGGTCGGGGCGCGGAGCCGGGCTCCCGTCTGTACACCGAGGAGGGTGCTGCTGGCGGCGGGGTGCTCCCTCGGCCCCAAAGCAGGGACCGCTCGCAAACAGTGGGCTGCTCGCTGCGGGCGCCGCCGGTCCCCCCTCCGGCTGCCCAACTCCGCGCTCTGGCTGCCCGCCCGCCCGCGCGCCCGCCCGCGCGCCCGCCCTCTCTTCCTCCCACCCCACCCACGACTGACAGCTGCGGGAGCGGGGAGTGCACTTGCGCCCGGCCCGGGAGGAGGATCCCCGCGCCGTGGCCGGGGGCGCTCGGCCGCCCTTTGTGCAACTGACACGAGACTGCGGAAATGCACACGCCGGCCGGGCCGAGGGGGCTCTGCAGGCAAGCGGCTTCTTTCACCCACCCGACTCTACTTCTTAAAAATCCCTTTTGCAAGTGTAATCAAATGCTTGATACCATCTCCCACACTCTCCTGCACCGATGCGTTATCAGATCCAGGAAGGCATGCTTCCAGGCAAATAGACCTAATAAATGCTATTACTGGGATTCTGCGAGCCCCGGCTGCACCATAGTAACGAGAGCCCTGGCTAATTTGGTTTAAGAAAACGATCAACCGCACAGAGAGCGTGTGAGCGAGCGTGGAGCCTGTATCTCTCCTCCCCACGCTGCCTCTTTTTCACACCAGCTCAAGAAGGCCCCATGTGATAATTCCCCAAATCGAAGGGGAAAGAACCCCGCCGCCAAACCACATCCTGTGTGCTCCTTGTCCAGCCCCAGCGATTTTAAAGAGACAGAATCCATTTATTTACCCAGGCCCCATCCAGCATGGGCTGCAAAGCCGCCTCTTGGTGTGACAATTTTCAAGCCCTTTTGCCTTCTGAAGGGCCCCTCGGTGGCAAAACCAGCCGAAATCGCGACTCGGTGACACTCAAAGGGTCACATTTTGACTCCAGATACAATCATCTGGGTTTGAGGAAAAGAGAAGAGCGCGCAGGTACGCACAGCGAGGCACCGCGGTCACGCCTGGCTTGGGTTCCTGCCAACGCTCTCCAGCCACTGCGTAAATCAGGGGTCCCCAGCGGCAGCCCCGGGGTCCCTGCTAAACGGTGCGGCTTCAGATGGCAAATGAACTGCCGAATATGATACTCTAGAGGAGAGTTCTTGAGGCTAAAGAGGAGGAGGTGGAGGACCCGGTGGGCGTTTTGACACCACCTACCCAGCCAGAATCTTCTTAAGAAAAGTGGGCTGGGTGGAGCGCATGGAGCTTAGGAGGGGTGGCGCTCCTCTCCACCGCCGCCAACGGCTCGGTGGGCGCCGCGCGCAGGCGGCTGCCTTTTCCGCCGCCGGGCTGCCGGGCGGGGGTGGGGGTGGCGGGGATGCGGGAAGCAGCGGCTAATCGCCCTGGTTTTCCGCTGCGCCCTCTTGGCGCCCCCTCCCCGCCGTCGCGGGCGGGCGACCGAGTGCGCGCGGACACCCGGGAGGGCGCCGAGGCTGCTGCCCTGGAGGACACCGGCCGCTCGGGGCCGCCCGCGCCCGCCGCCAGCATCTGGCCGCTCCGCCCCGCGCTGACCCCAGAGGTCGCGCCGGGCCCTCGGCGGCGGCAGCCCTTTGTTTCCGGGGCTGTGTGGTGGCGCGCTCAGCCTCCCCCAGCGCCGGCCGCCGGCCTTGCAAGAGAGGCAGTGTCTGGGTATGGTGGAATCAGGGACCAGCAGCTGCCCCTTTGGCCTGGGCTCCTGCAGCCCCCACTCATTTATCACCCACTTACCACCAGCACACTGGATAAACTGCGCCCTTCTCCAAGTGGGGGGCACCTGGGATGCGCTTGGGGGACTGTCCCTTGTGAGCTGCCGCCCACCCCCCTAACCCCTCACAAGCTCAGAAAATCTCAGATCCTAGTGGTTGGGGTGGGAATGGAAACAAACTATTTTTAAAAGACCCTAAACTATCAGTTTCTTCTGTTGTCATTCTTCTATTGGTTTTTAATTCTCCGGGATTACATGAACAGCAGTGGTAATTAATACTAAACCTTTCTCTACTGTATATGCTAATGGAGCCATAAAAATTCATTTGCAAACATGTCATTACACAATAGCTGTACAGGCAATAAACCTGTAATTATGGGCCAATCATAGACAGGGTACAGAGGGAGGGGCGCTCCCCAATCTGTTGGATGCCCCCCTTCCCCTGCTAAAGTGGGGACGGCAATGCCAGAAATAAGCATGCCTTCTGGGGGCCGCCTGTGGCGAACGAATGGTCCCAGCTCCTGGGGAATGGGAATGGCGGTCTCTAGTCTGAGTTCCAACTGGCCTTGCGTCTCTGCAAGACCGCCTGGGGACAGCCACTCAGGGTCCCACTTCTACTGGAATTGAGTGAGGAAAGGCAAGGCAGGGCCTGGGCAAGCTCCCTGGGCCTGGCGCCTTAGTGGGCACAATAATGGAGGAGAGAGAGAGGAGACTACACAGCGGTGGCAGAGCACTCGCTTATCTCTGCCTCTTTGTCAAAGGAAAATATCTCCCCTAATAAGTATTTGTATGGCTGTGTCAATTTATCTGAGAATGCTCAGGCCCAGCCCTAATTGCTTTCCACCACACCCTTGGGAAGGCGGTGAGCTGTAAGATTCTACTGACAGCTCAGCCTCCTTTGGCCCTGGGTCTGGGCCTCTGAAAGTAGGTTAGTGACATTTCCTGGTGACAGGGACGTCTGTAAGAGAGGAAAACGTGAACTCACCATGGGATTTTGGCCTCACCACAGCCAGGGCGACCTGGTGCCGAAACAGCTGAAGAATATAAAGCAATGCCCACCTTGCCAAGGTCTGCTGAATGGACTGGCTTTCCACTGAACGGCTCGGTTGTTTGCCATAATTCAGCTGAACGGGCCGCTGGCGAGTTTTCCCTCTCCCGCCAGCCCTTGTGGCTTGGCTGGGGTTTTTGGAACCCACCACCGCGGCCATTCATTCCCAGGAGAGCCACCTCCTTCTCCAAGGGGGCCAGATGGCCATTGGGGGTGGATGGGGCAGCCGGTCCAGTCCTCACCTGGACCAGAAGATGTGCCCAGGTGAGAGGGGCCACAGGGGATTTCACCCCACTGGGATTCCATGTAGGAAAGGGTGTCTCTCCGTCTCCCTCCACCCCCTCTTCTCTCGCAGAGCCACCTGGCTTTACCATCTTCCTCTCTCCCGCCCTCTCGGTTCACCTCTGGGGAGGCAGTGAGCATCTGTGAAAATAGGAGGCCAACAGAGCTGGCAGGGCCACCAGAACAGAGCCTCCATTTCCCCCTTCTGAAGAGCTTGGTAACACCACGGGGAGAATGCCTCTCTCAAGGAGATCCCTGCCTCTGCCTACCCTGCAAGCTATCCCGGGGTCAAATGGTCGGCCTGGGCAAGGTGGAGAGAAAAGACAAGCACTTCATCTCTCAATGGGAAGACAAGCTGGGGGCTGGGCTGCCCCCAGAAGGAGGCACAAAACCTCCAGAGCTCCACCTGAAGATGCAGGGCTCCCTCCTGGCCCTCACCAGCCACGCCTTCAAAATGGAGGAGACCCAGACTCCCTCTAGCAGGGCAGCCACCCATCACCACAGGGAGACAACCAAGCAGCCAAGAGACAACCAAGCAGCCAAGACAGTCAGCTGAACACAATAAAAATAGCCTCCCGCACGTGCTGTGAAGCTGGGGCTGCAGGCGCAGTCTGGTCCGAGAGCGTGGAGGCCAGACACCTGGCTCCAGGCTGCAGGGCCTGCTGCCCATCCTTTACTGGTGGCTGCCCAGCTAGGCCATAGCCTTACCTTCCGAAGAGGGGCTGCTCCCCATGATTCCCAGACAAGGGGGCAGTGGGAGGCCACATGGCTGACCTGAATGCCTGGTCCTCATAGGTTGGTGGCCTCAGTGTCCCCCTTCAGGATGACAATGCCAGCTGACACTTCCTGCATGCTCAGTCTGGGCCTGCCATGATTCTAAGCACATGTAGCAGATCGTCGCGATAGCCCTGTGCAAGGTCACCATTAGGAACTCCATTTCCCAGGGGAGGCACAGGGCTAGTAGGTGGCAGAGCAGGGCTTTCAACCCAGGCTGGCTCCAGAGTCCACGTCCATAACCATTATGCAGAGGAAGTCAGGGGAGTGGCAGACCATAGCATAAGTTCCAGTTGGGCCCCCACTCTTTGTGCCCTTGGACAGTGATGCCACCATTATGAGCCTCAGTTTCCTCATCTGGAAAATGGGCAAATAGCCCCTGCATCCCAGGACATCAGTGACCACTCCTGGGGCTGACAGAGAGTAAAGAGTCCATAAGTAGAGCCGTAATTATTCCCGCATTTTGGATTATAGCGATAATCAAATAATAGCAGCTACGGCAGACAGAACCTCAGTATAGGCCGGGACCCATGCTGCATCCTGTCCTCTGAGCATTATCAGGAACCCACCACCACCCCCTGTGAGGCAGGTGTTAGGGCACGAGACCCAGAGAAGGAAAGTCACTCCCCAAAGCACACAGAAGTGACTCGCTGGCTTCTCCCTGTATCCGGCGCCAGTCCTTAGGTGACTGGCCTGTCTGTGAATGTTCTAGTGGCCAGATAAGCAAGTCTGAGGTGAGAAGAGAAAGGAGGATCACTGCCCAGCACCCCTCATAGTGCCATCTGTGTACCCAGGTTTGTTCCTGCCTTTGTGGGTATATTTACTTTTGTTTTCTTATTACCCTGGGGTGCTCTACATATGCCCCACCTAGGGTATGAGGGCACATCTCCGTGGGTCCAACCAGGCTGCCTGGGGCTGGGCCACCTCCACTCTGCCGCTGTGTAGTGAGATGCATCGGGGCCCCTCAAAAGGTATGTCCACCCAGAACCTGTGAATGGGGCTTTATTTAGAAAAAGGATCTCAAAATGAGATCATGTGGGATTAGGTTGGGCCCTAAATCCAATGACAGGCATCCTTAAAAGAGACAGAAGAGGAGACAGACACACAGGGGAGAGAGAAGGCCATGTGAGATACTAGAGTGATGCAGCCACAAGCCAAGGAATGCCTGGGGCTGCCAGACGCTGGATAAGACAAGGAAGGATCCTCCCCCAGAGCCTTCAGAAGGCGCACTGCCCTGCTGATACCTTGATTTTAGACCTGTCTTCCGGAAACGTGAGAGAATAAATTTCTGTTGTTTTAAGACACCCAGTGTGTGGAATCTTGTCACAGCAGCCCCAGGACTCTCATACACCCTGTCACTTCTGTAAAAGTGGAGTGTTCTCTCTCTTGCCAACCCAGGAAGGCCCTGGGCATCATCTGAGCTGGACGCCTCGGGCCTCCAGCCAGCCAAGCCCATCTCTTCTTTGGGTCTTTAATAAGGTTTAAATTAAATGAAGTAGCTGAAGTCACACCCACTGGGATGAGGAGCTTTCTGGTGGCCTACCCTCTTGCCCCACCCTCTGGTGACACCCATTTGCCAGCTGGGGTTTTGGGAGCAGCCTGGGCCCCACGAGACCTTGTGGCGCAGCTGTCTACCCGGGAAAGGCTGGCCAGCTTTCCTGAGGACTGACTTTTGAACTGAAGGCTCCGCTCACCTTATACCCCTGCAGACCCGAGAGGCCTGGGTAACAATGAGAATCCTCTGTGGGGCCAGCTGTGCATCATACCCATTCCCTGTTCCTCCTGGGCTCATACCCAGACCACATTTCTCAGCCTCCACCCAGTTGTCAGGGCCCAGCAGAATGTGCATGATATAATAACTCCTCACCTCCACGGCTGGCACCTGCGGGCACCTCCATTCTCTTCCCCTATTTGCCCACTGGATGTCGGCTCCCAGGATGACCCTGAGATCCATGTGTGGGAGACCGCAGCACCTTCATCAACCCAAGCCCCTTAATGATGTTCAGAGCCAAGTCCCCGCCCCACCCCTACCAGTTGTAAACCATGTGGGCGTGTGGGCAAGAAATAGCATCTACTGTGTAAGTTCTATTGTGCTGAGCCACTGGGATTTCAGGACCTATTTGTTACTGCAGCTAATATCAGTCTAACTAATACACATACCAATAGGTCCCTTTACAGATGTCTACTTAACGCCAAGCACTGTGCTAGATGCTTTAAGTACATTGTCTTATTACATCCTCATGACAAAAATAGCTTTATTATTATCCTCATTTTTCAGTCCCTAGGTGGCACAAATGGTTAAGTGCTTGACTACTAACCAAAAGGTTGGCAGTTCAAACCCACCCAGAGGCACCTTGGAAAAAAGGTCTGGCGATCTGCTTCTGAAAGGTCACAGCTACTGAAAACCATATGGAGCACAGTTCTACTCTGACACATATGGGGTCTCTATGAGTCAAAATTAACTTGATGGCAACTGGTTTTGTTCTGTTTTTCAGATAAGGAAACCAAGGTTCAGAGAGGTAAAGTAACTTGCCCAAGATCACATAGCCGGTAAGAGGAAAAGCTCAGATCTGAACCTAAACAAGCCTAACTCCAGACCCTGAATTTTTAGCTGCCCTCAGGAGCGCCTCCCTCTCCAGTAGGACCTGGCAAAGAGGCTTTAGCCCAGAAACCTCTTTTTCATGAAAACCAAAGCAAACAGATAAGAGGAGAGGCAAGAACCCTGCATCTCACCATCCACACACGGAACCATGAATTTGACCTCCAGTTTAGACTGGCCCCTGGAGAGGGCTGCCGCAAGCTCAGTATTTGGGAACTTTAAAAAATAATGGAGAGATTGGGCTGATGCTGCCACAGGCCAAAGAAAACCTGAGGCTGCCCGAAGCTGGGAGAAACGTCCTCCCCTAGAAGCCTTTAGAGAGCACAGCCCTGTGACACCTGATTTGGACTTCTGGTCTCCAGAACTGTGAGACAGTAAACAGAAGCAGGGATATGGCCAGGGTGCTCCCTTCCCATGGTCCACATGATACCAAGGACATCAGATGGAGACTGTTTGGGACTGCCTGGCCTTGCAGTTCACCCCAGAAAGGGCCCCTCTGCTGCCCTCACGCCTCCAGGATGCAGGCAGGCAAAGGGAGCTGACTCATAACTGCAGATAGTTCTGTTGTCACCTTATTGCTCTGTGCAGGGCCAACACGGCCTCGCAAATGGCTGGAGAGACGCACTGGGCAAATCAGGGAGTGAACGAGGCCCCCAAAATCCCCAGGCCAGCTGGGGACATGTTGGGGACAGCCCGTGTGCTGCCTCTGCAAATCTGCCCCTTCGCTAACCTGCCTTGATGCCTGGGGGCAAATCTAACAGGCGTTTTTCTCCCCACTGGTGACTGCTCACCAGGGACCGGGGAAACCTTGTTCAAGGGAAAGATGTATTTGTGAACAGCCGTTCCTGCTGGCTGCCCTGGTGAATGCTGGGGAGGAAGTCACCGCCGGAGACGCAATTACCCATCTGTGGATGACACGTGGATCTATCTGCCTACCCCTGCCTGGCCTCACTGGTTGAGGTCTGTGTAGCCCTCCAGCTGACACAATAGGGCTTGAAAAAGGTAGCTTCTTGCCGGCTTTTCCTCTCGCGCTGGGCACTGCCTTTGTAGTACCCAAGTGGGGAGCCTGAGGGCCCCTTTTATCCTTTGCCTTTACTTGTGTTGTGGGCTGAATTGTGTCCCCTCAAAAGGACATGTTGAAGTCCTAACCCCTGGTACCTGTGAATGTGATCTTGTTTGGAAACAAGGCCTCTGAAAATGTTATCAGCTAAGTTAACATGAGGTCATACTGGAGTAGAAGTCCCTGGGTGGTGCAAATAGTTAATGCGCTCAGCTGCTATCCAAAAGGCTAGAGGTTTGAGTCTACCTACAGGTGTCTCCAAAGAAAGGCCTGGAGATCTACTTCTGAAAAATCAGTCATTGAAAACCCTATGGAGTACAGTTCTACTTTGACACACATGTGGTCACCATTAGTTGGAGTCGACTTGACAGCAACTGGTTATACTAGAGTAGTTGGGCCTTGATCTAATTATAGTGGTGTCCTTATAAAAGAGAAGAGACACAGACACAGAGGGGAGACAGCCATGTGAAGACAGAGGCAGAGACAATGCATTTCTGTTTTTAAAAGTCACCCACATTGTGGCACTTTGTTACAGCAGCCCCAGGAAATCTACAGACCTTGCAAAGAAATCCTGGTGTCAGCCCTGCCACTGTCCTCCCCATTGCATTCCCCTTGCCCACCTCTCTGGGCTGTCCCCAGGGCCTGTGCTGTCATTTACTTACCCCCAGGGGGTCATGGCAAGCCCCAGCGCCTGCAGTGATAGAGAGACCCCTGGACATGTCCTGAAATGGAATGTTCTTCCTGTAATATTGCTTCTTTCCTGTCCTTTGCAAAGCACGGATGTAGCTCACGGTGTCTCCCCACCGGCACAGCTGACATCTGGGTTGGATGATTCTTCATGGTGGGGGCTGTCTAGGGCATTGTAAGATGCTGAGCAGCATCCCCTGGTCTCCATCTTCTACATGCCATTAGCACGCTCCAGTCGTATAACCAAAAAACGTCTCCAGACAATGCCTGATGTTTCCTGAGGGGCAAAACTGCCCCAGCTGAGAACTACTGATATAACATAAAAAACTGAGCCAGGAAGTTGGGTGACCTGGGCTTTGGACCTCATTCTACCACTGACCTTGAGCAAGCAGCTGCCTCTCTCTTGGTCCCAGTTTTAGCATACGAACAATTACAGGGGTGGAAGGGGGTGCCTGATCTTCCAGCTCCAGGAGTCTCTGACTTTCCAGTGCTGCTCAGAACCAATGGTTCCAAAGTAGGGATGAGCCTGTGACTCAGGAGACAGGGTCAGAAGGGATGCAGTGACTTTGTCCCTAGCAGTGCTCAAACAGAAAACAACAGGGGTGGGCCAAGATGGCAGGCGGGCAGCTCTGGTGTCTATGGCCTCTTAGCTTTTTCCTCCACAGTCCTCTTTCTCCCCAGTCTAAACAAAACCTGCTCTGGAAAAAACAAACAAACAAACTTCTATCAGTCATTTACGCTCTAGTAAGATTTAGCCCCACCATCATTATCTTTCTAGAACCAAGGCCATAGCCCCGGTTGGGGGCATCTCAAGGGCCTGGAACAGCTGTAGGGTATATTTGGGAAGGGCAGGACAAAAGAGCCATTCTGCCCTCTTGGACTAAAACAGTGGTTTCTATTTCATGTGAGCCTTGATGTGATGTGGTGGACTTCTGGGTGCCCTGTGTTTCTGTCTCAACAGCTGCCAGGGGAGGGAGGGAAGAGCTGCAGTCACCTGCTGGGCTTGAGGGGAGTTACGTGACTCAGAGGCATCGTGATAACAAGGCAGGCTCACCAACACACCCGGCACTGAGCGGACAGGTCTGCCAGACTTTGGGATCACCGCCAGTCTCCCAACAGCACCTGGCAAACAGCAGCTTGTGCTGAGCTGAACAGAGCACTAGGGCTAGCACATTCTCGGTGGGCAACCACAACCCTGATCCATGTGTCCCAAAGACAGGATTTCTGGTTGCTAGTGGGGGTAGATTATCCAGAGTTGGCTCTACTTTGGCTTTTAATAGAAAGGCAGGATGACTGTCCCCGGGGCTGGAGGAGCACACACCTGTTGATTTCTGCAGAGTGGGAGGCATATGCGTCTGGGTGATAATGCTGGGTCCCAGTACAGCTCTGCTCCCATCACAAGTGCAGTGTGGCTCTAGCCTTCTCTGGCCTTCAGTCTCCTCCTCTGTAGGAGTCTTGGACTAATGATCCCCCAGGCCTTCCAGCTCTGTGAGCCCATGATTAATAAAACTCAGACACACCATCTGCTTGCTCTGACATTTAAGAAACAGAACAGATTTCCAAAGAAAAAGCTGCCCCGCATAGCACATTTCTCCCCCTTCGCCCGCTGATCCAAATGTGGGTTCACACCCTCCCTGCAGCCCCACCCCAGCTTTAAAAATCTCTGCCTGCACACACACAATCACACACAGAGCTATCCCCTAACCCCAAAAATTAAAAATGGGGAGTCAGCTGATGACAGGGGCTTGCCCTAGTAAAAGTCTGAAATAACTGCAGTCTGTCGGCCGGGATCCCTTCCAGGCCTCCCACCCTTATAAGGCCTCCCCCGTCCTGATTGCAGGCGATCAGACATCTTCTCACCAGCTCCTCCCAGCACTGGAGTGTGGGACCACTGTCCCCTTTACAGATGGGGAAACAGTTCGAGAATGAAGGGCTGCCCCCCACCCCCACTGCTCACACAAATGACAGGCAGTGTGTATGTAGAATGTTCCATGCCGTGCAGGGTAGTATACTGCACAGGCTATCCTCCAGATGGACACTTCACCCTCCGAGGTGGCCATGTACCTAACACCACATATTGACCCTGCCAACATGCTACAGAAGTGGGGTCTCAGGCTCACTCTGCTCCTAGGCACAGGGACACGGGCCCACTATGACAAGGCCAATCCACATAGTGCCTGTAAAGGCCAAGAGAAGCAGGGGGGGGGAGGTGGGGCCATGACTGGTTAGTGGGGGAGACAGTCAGGGCCAGGGGCATCTCCCTCACCAGGTCATACTCTGGAAGAGCTGAGTGGGGCAGCAGGTGCATAGTTTGACCTGTGAGACCTGTGTGGCAGCCTTGAGTGGCCAGGTGTCCAATGGCCCAGTCTGTGGCTTCCTCCAACTGTCCAGGTACTGCTGCCAGCAGGGCCCTGTGGAGGAAGTCCTTGGGAAGCCCTCCACCCAGGGTCTGGCACTCCATGCTAGCTGGATCTCAACCGAGCCCACACTAGCTGCCCCCTTGCTGTTCCTGGGAACCCCAGATGATCTGCTTGTGGGGATCCCAGGTGATCTGCTCATGGGAACCCCAGATTATCCATTCATGGGGACCCCAGATGATCCACTCGTGGGGGCCCCAGATGATCCACTTGCAAGGACCCTAGATGATCCACTCAGGGGGACCTCAGATGATCTGTTCGTGGGGACCACAGATGATCCGCTCTCACTGTCCCAATCCTCTGCCTCTCAGCCTCCCTGGTGGGTTTCAGACTCTTCTCCTGCTACCCTCCTCTGAGACACTTGACTGGGCTGTCTGCTTCTGCCCTGACTTCTCTGGACACATGTTCATGCTCCCTGCTGCCCTCTCTGTTGAGCACAACCCCTGGGCCCTCCTCTCATGACCTGTCTTCTGTCTCCTCCACCGTTCCCTGCCTCGTGCCCCGCTGCCTGGAGAAGTGACCTAGACTTCCTGTTTCTCATCATGGCCATTAATATCAACCCAAAATGCAGGATAAAAATATACAACCAGCTTCTTTAAAGTACCAAATAGCTGACAAGATTATAAGGAATTACCAGGTCAGCAGGGACGGGGAGATAGGAATCCCTGGAGCTGACCCAGCAGAGACCCTGAGGGCATCTGCAGAGCCTGGGAAATTTGAACTTCTGTTTTTTATGGCCTTTAGGGTTGAGGGGGACAGAAAGAAAAGCAAAGAACCCTCCATACAAATTGTGGATCTAATAGGAGACCCTCTCCACAGTAAGGGGACCCCAAAGAACTTCCCAGTTAGAGTGTCAGTGAAGAGGAAGTCGACCAGCCCTTGTGTGGAAGTACGGCCCAAGTTTGAATCTCTTATGCTGCCCAAGGATCATTAAGCCCTAAAGTGGATTAAGGTGCTTTTAGAGTGGTTGTGTCTCTGGGTACCTGTCAGAAACAAATACAAATTATCCAGAAGGAAAGCACCTTCATCCTGAGCTTCAAATTATTTCTGCAAAACTTTTTTTCAAATATAATGACCAGCGCACAGTCAAAGATAACCAGGCACACAAGAAAACCCACACTTCCTGAGAATCAGCAGAAACAACAGCTGACAGAACCAGATCTCCAATGACTCCAGAGATTCAAAATACCAAAGTCTATACAACAATTCTGCTGACTCTGATAAAGAAATAAGAGACACACTTGAAGGTATCTGCAAAGAGCAGGAAATCATAACAAGAGAGGTGGTACAGTTTAATATCTCATCACAATGTAAGCTCTGTGAGGGCAGGGGCTCTGTCTTGCTCACTGGTGTGTCCCCTAAAACAATGGCCTGCCCACAGAAGGAGCTCAATAGCTATGCATAGACTAATTAATGAACACACTGGACTTGAGACCTTCAGGGAGGTGACTAGGTGAGCAATCAGTCCATCTCAGGAGAACCGGGTGAATCATTCTAGCCGGTGAGCATGTAGGTGAGAGGAGGTGATTAACCCCAAATTTCCCGTCAGTGTGACATTTGTCTGTACGAAGGCAGGCACTAATGAAAAAACAAACCCAGCCACAGCATGGCCTCCACAGTGGAGAAAAACAACCCAGAGGTGTAATGACTTGCAAAAAGCTGAATCCCTTAGGCCAAAACAAGCACCCCCTATCGCTATAATTTCAAGTTATCTGTTCTTTATTACAACTCGTGGCCTTGGCTTTCAAAGCCTCTACCAGGGATTCTTTCTGTGGGGGCAATTTTGGTGCCTGCAATTAGCTGAACAGGCATCTTTTGTCCCTGCTAAAGCACTCAATTGCAGGTGTAATTAGGTTCCCTCACCCCTGAAATCTGCAGAGAGCCGCCCGCCTTGACTAACTGCACCCACAATTAAGTGCTTATGAGCATGTCGCTGGAGCCAGCAAACATGTGCACGCGGCTAATCGCGGGGGCACCAAGCGGCCTTTCAAAAATAGAAACCGTGTTGGAGAGCTCCAGCCTTTGCATTTGTTGTTCAAATGGCTCTGTCCAGCCGGGAATAATGAGAAAAGACAAACATGCCAATTAGTCTAGGTCCATACATAAATAAACCGCACAGCTCCTTAATTAAGCCACTTACAAGAGTGGACAAGACTGGTGAGGAAGGGGGCAGGAGGGAGATGCCCCTAGGGGCCAGCACAGGTGCCAGGGGCACGGCCGTGCGGGCACTCGGTGCAGACGCCATTTTGGCCATGGTGGAAAAGCTACTGGGAGGCTGGGACCCTGTTAGGAGTGGGCTGTTGGCCACTTTGGCTGAGGCATCTGGGCAGAGGAGGGCTTGGGTGCTAGATAGGGACAGTGGGAGATGGGCAAGGGCCTCCCGGGGTAGAGGCAGGCTGGGTTGGGAAAGGAAGTGAAGGTGGTTTAAACTCTGTACCTGGGAGACTGACAAGGCAAGTATGAGCTCACTTCCTTTGTCCCTTTCCAGGAGCTGGACTCAGATGGCACATGACCTCCTTCCTGGAAGCAGCACACATGCTAGGTCCTCTCCTCTCCCTGGGGCTCAGAGGGGTGGTTAAGTCAGAATAAAACCACTCGCTGCGCCCCAGGCCTGCACCACAGGACACCTCCTGCATCCACCCAGGCCCTGTGCAGCCTCCCCAGCTGCAAGTGGCATCCTCACTATGGAGGACACACAGTTAAGAAAAGGACACATGTGGCCAGCAATAAGGACAGGATGCGCCAAGAGGTGCAAGGCCATTTTAGGACTGTGGGTAATTTCTGTATTTCTGCTCCCCATCAACACAAACAACACTTCTTAAACTCCCTGCCATGCTATTACATTGTTTCTGAACAATGAAACTGTGGTGCAGTGAATTACTTAATATGGCCTTCTAGCCATAGTCTTTGCAACTCACGTACAATGATTAAGTGGGACTATGCAAATAAGGTGTATGAACCCTAATGAGGGGATTGGTCAGTTTTGCCATCTGACTAGGCTTAAAATGAGTCATCCCAGAGGCAGGAGGAGAAGATCTCACCACCACCAAGAAAGAAAAGCTAGGAGTGGAGAGTGTCCCTTGGACCCCAGGTCCCTGCATTAAGTAGCTCCTGGAACCCGGAGACTGAGACAGCTGTAACAATGAAGATGGCGAGAAGCGGTGGAAGAGAAACGGTGGCAGCAGAGGCAGGAGACCAGCAGGAGACAGTGCAGTGGGCCTCCCAGCCCATGAAGCAAGAAAGCTGAGCACCTTCGGGCAGGAGGCTTGCTGGCGGAGCTAGGTTTGCCCATCCCCTTCAGGCCGAGGCTTACTGCTAGAGTGAAGTGCCTCTGGATACTTATCAGCAGAACTAAAAGAGCTTTGTAACACCTGCCTGAGCAGGGCAGAGGCCAGGCTGAGGGGCTGAGGGCCAGAAGAGAACTGCCTGCGGGCATGGCAGAGAAGAGGCTGTCCTGATCAAAGAATTGTATCCTGAGCATTTCTGAACCTGAATTGAAACCTGTTACTTCCCTAATAAACCCCGTAACTGTGAGTATGGTCTGTGAGTTCTGTGTGGCCATTGCAGAGGGTGGCGTAGGAGGGATGGCTGGTGTCAGAATTGGTAAAAAGGTTGGAGAGAGGAGGTATGTCTGACTTCCGCCTCACAGGAATTAGCCTTGGACCAATCTTGATTCTCCTTCCTCCTTGTGAAATTAGACAAGGAGGCCAGATGCCCCTGCCATGACATTTTTACAGAAACCAAGTAGATTAGAGCCCCTGTAATCAGGTGAGGGAGAAAAGCCCCCCACCCCTACCCCCCAGTAGTGCCACCAAAAGCAGTTTGCCTTTTGCAGAGCTCAGAGCTCCCAGCTGAAAGCAAAGGGCAAGGGCGGTATTTAGAGAATTAAAAACCCATTGCTGGTGGAGCCAGCCCGGTGGCCACAGGTAACTCCAGGATGAACCAGCAGTGGCTCAGAGTGGCCAGGATGCTTCTCACAGCTGTGGGAGACAAGAGGTCTGGGAGGCCAGGTGGGTGACTGGTGGGAAGTCCTGCCCAGAGTGGAGTTAAGTTCAAGACTGTTATTCTGGCTTCAGGGTCCCTGTAAGACCTGGCCTTCCTCTCTGCCTCACTGCCTCTGCTCCAGCTGCGCTGACCTCCATGCCATTCCTCAAACTCGCCTGGCTTCCTCCTGCCTCTGGGCCTTTGCACTTGCTGTTCCCTCGCCTGGAACTCCCTCCCCACACTATCCCACATCCCTCCTTCTCTCCCTGTATTCAGGTTTCCACTCAAACGCCCCCCCTCAGAGGTCTAAAGTAGCCTCATACATCCCTCCATGGCTACTCCACTCCCTCACGCTATTATATCCTTTTTTAAAAACAGCTTTAAATATATTTGATATAATTCAAATATCATACAATGTATCTAATTAATTAAAGTGTACAATTCCATGGTTTTTTAGTATATTGTATTCACAGAGGCTATGCAACCATCACCACAATTTTAGAACATTGTCATCACTTCAAAAATAAATTCCTTTAGCTGGAGTCCCTGGGTGGCACAAATGGTTAGGCATTCAACTACTAACTGAAAGGTTGGTGGTTCAAACCCACCCAGGGGCGCCTCAGAAGAAAGACCTGGCGATCTGTTCCAAAAGGTCACAGTCTTGAAAACTCTGTGGAGGGTAGTACTACTACTCTGCACACACGGGGTCACTATAAGTCAAAATCAACTTGACAGCAACTAGACACCCTTTAACTATCACCCCCACCCCCTCATCAAGGATCCCTGGTAGTGCAATGGTTGAGCGCCTTGGCTGCTTACTGAAAGGTTGGTGGTTTGAACCCACCAGTGGCTCTGTGGGAGAAAAGATCTGGTGATCTGCTCCCATAAAGATTACAACCTAGGAAACCCTATGGAGCAGTTCTACTCTGTTGTATAGAGTCGGAATCGACTCAATGGCACACAACAACAACAACATCCCCTTACTGCCCCTGCCCTCAAGCCCTAGGCAACCACTAATCTACTTTCCCACAGATTTTCCTATTCTAGACATTTCATGTAAATGAAATCATATAGTATTTTTCTTTGTAGCCCTTAACCTTTGAACTTACACCTGAGATTTTTTGTCACCTTGTTCATCTTTCTGTCTGGGGCTTTGTCAGGCTTCTCTACCTCTGAGTCACCAGTGCCAAGCATGATGGCTGGCACACAGTGGAGACCAGTATTGGAGAAGTGAATGTGTGAATGATACCTAGGTTGGATATACAGCAACACAGGGCACTGCCTTGGAAGGGGGCTGAGCTAGAATCCAGACTGGTAACGTGGCCTCCGTGAGTCTGACAGCTCTGGGGGCCTCCAAAGAGCAGGGGTCTCTGCTCCGTGAGTGCTCAAGCTCAGGGGGCAGACCCCAGCTGTACTTTCAGCCCAGACAGACCCAACAACGAAGAGTGACCACAGGCATATCTGGCTGGGGAGCCTGAGAGTCCTCACTGAGCTTTGCCTTTGAATTTTTAAAGCCTGACTCAGCGCCAAGAATCCCTGAGCTCACAGGAACGGAGCCTTGCTCCACAGTCTGACCCTCTTCCTGCTCCCCTGCTCTGAGCAGATGCCTGGGAAAATCAAAATCCAGATTGGGCCCCTCTTCCCAACAGCCAACTTGATTATTGGTTGTCATGGGGACAGCAGGCGCTAACCTACAGTAGTACACAGACCACCTGAAGACCCGATTGCAGTCCCCGTGCCAGCTGCCTCCCTGATCAAATGATGACTGGAGCTGCCAACGAGCTGCAGAGTGAGCAGGCTTGAATTTCATCTCCTGTGCCATCTCCTCACGTCTGCTTTAACAGGCCCTTCCTGGTCCAGGTGATGGGCGGAAGCAGACACTTGTTACCCAGCACCCATGCCCACCCAGGGCCAGCAGCCTCCCTCCTCTCTCCCTTATCCAAACTCCTGGAGCATTTGCCCTACCCACAGCACAACCTGTCCCTCCCCAGCCTCCAATGCCCAGTCTTGAGTCTCCAGAGACCTCACTTCTTGTCACCAGTAAGTAATCTTGACACTGGCGTTTGCTTGTCCTTTTGCCTATTTGCTTGCAGGCCCCAAAGCACTGTCCCCTCCCTGTCCGCCCTTATTTTCCCCAGACCCTTCAGGGTTGTGTGTAGGATCGTCCTTCTCAGACGCAGTGACGGAGTGAGAAAGCCATTCCAGGCCAGGTGGTCTCCTGGGATACCAGGCTGGCTGAGCTCAAACTCGCCTACCACTCACTGGCCCCTGACCTCCCTGTACCTCAGTTTCCTCACTGGACTAAGTGTGGATGTAACTACCAGGAAAGCGTAAAACATTCCGGAACCCTGTAAGGCTCATGTGTTCCATTACCTATGAGGTGTAGTTAATGTCCCCACTTTATAGACAAGGTCCCTGCCCAAGGTTCCATGCAGGGAAGGGGCTGCTGAGGCATGCATTTATTGAGTGGCAGATCCCTGAGAATGGAGGGTGGCTCGGTAATGACTGCCCTGGCCCCAGTGGCCTCAGAAGGGGCCCTGTCTCTTCTCACACGCATGCAGCCAAGTCCCCAGTGAGTAAACCAAGGGCAGTTCTGCTTCTCCTTTTCCGAGGAAGTCTTCATCTAAACCTCGGGAGCACCAGCCACTTCTCTAAAAGGAAACAAGGCCCATGGGTAGCTCAAGACTTCTGGCCTTCAGCCAAACCCAAGGAAGCTCTGCTGGTGACCTGGCTTGGCCACATCCTACTAATCCCAGGAGGTTGTCAGGCCTCCCTATTGGGACGCTTCCTCCTTACTTGTCCCCTTCCAAGTTGCCACAGCCCCCTAATGTCTGCAAGGTCACCATCCCCTCTCACAGCCACCTCTCTTGCTACCCAGCCTTCACTGCCAACTTTGAACCCCAAAGCCCAGCCCTGGGGCCGGTATACAGCAAGTGCTTACTGAATGCATGCCAGGTGAAGGCATGAGGCTGTGGGCTCCAGGCAAAGGCAGGACCAGGCTGGGTTGGCGCTGGAGACCCATTCCTGGAGGAACTTGGAAAGCAGATCCACGGGGGTTCTGGTGGCAATGGCTTTAACTTCAGACAAAGCAGGATGGGGTGAAAAATATAGTTCCCAAGGGGGCCAGCGAGGGCTGGGATGTGACCACATGCAGCTCCAGATTATCGACAGGCTGACCAAGAGTCCCACCCACTTCTCCTTTCTCGGGGTGTCACCCCAAACCGCTCGGCTGCCTTCCTCTTATCAGCGCACTGTCATGCCCAAGAGGGCTGGGTGCTTTGTTGTTTTATCCTCCTCTCCCGGGAGTCCCGATAAAGAAGCCAGTCTTTACCCTCCACTGCTTTCAGCCTGGACAGTCCCAACCATGTGGCATGAAAAAGTCTCCCCATGAACACAGGGGTTAATGCCCAAGGCTTCTGGAAAATTCCACTGACCCCCATGCCACATTGGGCCTGCAGGGAACCGTGGGCCAGGCCTGAGTGGAGAAGGAAGTGCTGACTACTGTGGTTCCCTATTCGAGAGAATCTCACGCCTCTGGGGACCTTCCTGTGGTCCTAGGCGAAGCAGACAAAGATGGCAGCCACAGAAGAGAGATGCCAAGCCCCTGTGGTGGAAAGCCGGCGGCTGGTGGTCCTTCTCAAGGAAACTTGTTTGTAAGGCAGTAGCTCTGAGCATGCTGGTTTAGCATCTTGGCAGCATCACACAGGAACTGCAAAGCCTGCCAGAAGCATGGGGTGGGGGAAATACTGTGCATGACTCCCACACATGCTGGTGTGGCCCATCATGCCTGCATCACGCCTGAACTGGGCCTCTGTTGTCTCGCTGCCCAGGGGGCCCCTTGGACGTTTATGTCTGTATCCCCAGCACCAAGGCCTGAATCAGTGTGCGCTCCTCACAATCAGCTCTGAGAAGCAGGAGGCACCACTGCGTGCTCACAGCCCCTGAACTCCAAGGCTACGGTTCTCTGGCCTTCAACTCACAGAACAGCCCCAACTAGAGACAACTGAAGTGTCTATCCAGTAGCAGGAGGATGAATAAACAAACTGTGCTAAATCCACACAATGGAATACCACTCAGCACTAAAAAGGAGCAAACGATCGACACACAAAACAACACAGAAAGCTCACAGACACATGTCAAGCAAAGAAACCTGTAACCTGTTGCTGTCAAGTCGATTCCAACTCACGGTGACCCCATGTGTTACACAGTAGAACTGCTCCATAGGGTTTTCTCAGCTGTAATCTTTACAGAAGCAGATTGACAGGCCTTTCTTCCAAGGTGCCACTGGATGTGCTTGAGCAAAAAAGCCAGACCGAAAGAGCACTCACTGTACAAATTCCATTTACATGAAGGTCCACAGCAGTTGAAGCCAACCCCGAGTGAGGGAAGGCACATCAGTGACTGCCAAGGCAGGCAAGAGTGGAGGGATCTCAGGGGAAGGTACCCGAGGAACTTTCTAAAGTGACAGCAACGTCCTACACCTTGATTGGGACGATGGCTGCATGTATGTACAACACACAAACTGTATCTCAATAAAGTTGATTTCAAAACTAAGAAAAAAATACTTCAAACACTCACCCCTGATATATGCATATTTGTTTTCAAGTTACTTTTATGAACTATATACTAACAATGGGGCCCTAGTGGCACAGTGGTTAAGAGCTCGGCTGCTAATCAAAAGGTCAGCAGTTCGAATCCAACAGCTGGAAACCCTAAGAGGCAGTTCTACTCTGCCCTATAGTGTCGCTATGAGTCGGAATCGACTCAACAACAACGGGTTTGTTTTTTTTTATACTAATAATACCTGTATTGAGTCCCTGGGTGGTGCAAATGGTTAAGCGCTAGACTATGAGCTGAAATGTTGGCAGTTTGATCCACCTAGAGATGCCTTGGAAGAAAGGCCTGGCAATCTGTTTCCAAAAGGTTTCAGTCATTTTTTTTTTTAAATTGTGCTTTAGGTGAAAGTTTACAGAGTAAATTAGTTTCTCATTAAATAATTAATACACAAATTGTTTTGTCACTTTGGTTGCCAACCCTGTGATGTGTCAACACTCTCCCCTTCTAGACCTTGGGTTCCCCACTTGCATTCGTCCAGCTTTCCTGTCCTTTCCTGCCTTCTTGTCTTTGCTTTTGGGCAAGGTCACAGTCCTGAACACCCTATGGAGCAGTTCTACTCTGCACACGAGGTCACCATGAGTCAGAATCAACTCAATGGCAACTAACAACAATATCTGTATCATAAAATATGCAAGAATATAAAATTTTAAAGTATTAAAAAATAGAGTTCTTTTCTTCTCGTGCCTCAGGGGTCACCATGCTCACCATTTTGGAGACAGGGATCAAGGAAGTCTGTAGGAAATGCCCAAGGCCTGTGGGAGATGCTGGTATGGGGGGGGCGCTGGATGGTGAGGGCTGGTTATAGTATGGAGAGGGAACATTCTTGAGATAACATCAAGCCCCTGAAGTCTGTCGATGATAACCACGAACCCCAAGGCCACGGGGACAGGTCAGGCCAGTCGTGTCACGTGGCACTACAACTGCCCCTCGCCCCGACCACTGGTGGCTGTGCTGGGACTTGGACTACCCAACCCCCAGGGCTCTGTGGCCGTCTGGGGTCACATTTGGGGTCACACTTGAGGGCTGAGCTCACACCTGAGGCTTTGGGCTACAGTGGCCTGATGCCAGCTCCTCTGCCTTATCCATATCTCCACACGGCCCCCTCTCCCTCTATCCTGTAGTCTGTGAACAGATGCATACCCCCAAAAAATGCACACATGGGCAGGTGTCCCAGAATTTTCCTGAGAAGCCAGAGTCTCTGACCTGAGCAAGGGGGGGTATCCTGCCTTTGACCTGCTGCTGAACTCTGGGGGGCTCAGCCTTCCCGAGAGATGCAGACTGGAAGAAACACTGGGGAGGGGAGGGGGCATCTCAGACAAACACACAGACACCTGGGATCAGGGGGGCTCAGCTCCAAGAGGCAGGGCAAGGTGATGAGGCATGGAATCTGGAACAAGAATACCCAGTTTAAATCCCAGCCCTGCCACCTTCTAGCTGTGTGACCATGGGCACATCCTTTGTCCTTCTGTGCCTCAGTTTCTCCCTCTATAAAATGGGGATAATAACACTACCCTGAGGGGTGGTTATGAGGAATGTTGTTGTTAGGTGCCACTGAGTCAATTCCAACCAATAATGACCCCATGTGACACAGCAGATTTGCCCCATAGGGTTTTCTAGGCTGTAATCTTTAAGGCAATGGGTTTGGTTTTTGGTTTAATCTTCATGGGAACAGATCATTAGGTCTTTCTCCCGCAGAGATGCTGGGTGGGTTCGAACCACTGACCTTTTGGTTAGCAGATAAGCGCTTAACCATTGTGCCACCAGGGCTCTCATGGGGAATAGAAAAGCTAACATTCCAAATGCTCCTTGTGATTGGCTGCTATCATGTTCTCCCCTAGACACCTGTCTCCTGACTCTGCTCACCCCGTTTGGCCCTCCCCGCCACTCCTGGCTCTGTGGGGATCTGTTTGCTCTCCCAGGTACCAGGGGAGGGGAGTTTCAGCCCACCACAGGAGGCTTGTTTCTTTGCAGCCTAAGTTCAAGTTCACAGTCCAGTTTGTGTTTATCTTTAAATTGTCCTTTTCCTGTCCTCGGCCCAGCACCTGGCTCCTCCCTGAGCCCATTGTCTCAGGACCCGGGCCATCCGGTCAGTCCCGGGGGAGAAGAGGGGAGCCCCCCGCCCCACTTCCTTACAACAGCTCAGACTCCAAGTCCCAGCCTCAGCCCTCTGCCAAATAAACATAACTGCACACAAAAGACATCCCAGCGGCCATGCAGCCACAGGGGGCAGTGGAAGGGCGGAAGGGGTGGGTGGGGGCCACCATTCCCATGGCATTCTGCTTAAGACACCATCGGGGCATCTAGGGTTCTGGGGCACCTCGCACTCTAGCCCTTTGCACCCCAAGAACCGGTCTTTTAGCAGAGAAGGCCCGCCTGGATGGCTGGCATCTTCCCAGACAGCCCCCTTTCTGTCTCTCCTACCCAGACTGCACACCAATGCCACAGCTGCCTGGAGCCTCCTCAGGCCCCCCTCAGGCACACCCTGACCCTCCAAGAACCCCCCAGACACTCATCTCTACACAAAGGCTGCCCATGGCCACTCCCTGCCCTCTCTACCCCAGCCCTTTGCTATTTGGGACACTTCTGCTTAAATAGCCCACACAGTGACAGATGGGAGTTGGTGGATAAATACCCCAGCTCCCTCACCCCTCAGTAGGGACAAACAAACCACCTTCACCACCATCTCCTAGTGCTCCTAGCGAGACTGAGCTTCAGCTGCCCACAGTGGGGCTCAGTGATGCCCCTCTGTTGGCTCCTTCCCTTCCCCATCTCCTGTTTCCTGGGATCACTTCCCAAATACAGCAGCTGAATCTGGTGTAACCAAGCCAGAGACCAACATGTGGGCTGAATGATCCACAGCATCAGTCATCAACATGTCCGAACTCCTATGCATCCTTTAAAACCCCATGACGAAGTCCCCTACTTTAGGAAACATTCCCTGACTGGCCCCCACTCCCTCGACTGTCACTCCTGTATGTACGTATGTTCCCATTTACAGCTTTCCATGTGAATGACCAGAGTCAGTGGTCACTGTGCCTCTAGCACAGACTTGGGGCAGGTGGGCATTCAGTCCAGTGTGACAAGCCCAAGGGGGCACAGGGATGGTTTGTGCCTACCAGGCAGGGGATGGGAAGCCAGATCTCCCTCACTTCCTTCACTGGCACCTCGTAGCTCCCTCTGCTTGAGACAGGTTTGGATTTTCTATTCCCCATTAGACAAGACTATCTCAAAAGGACTCGAAGTGGAAGCTGTAATTGTTTCCTCTGCATTCGATCCATTAATGGGAACTCTGATCTACTGGCTGGCGGCTTGCTGAGGCTTCAGGTAGCAATTTTCCATGTGTGCTTCAAATTTTAATGAACGCTCCTATCCCCTGGGCCCTTGATGTGGGGCTGTAATCCTCATGGTGCAGGTTGGTTGCAGCCGTGCCACCCAAGGCTGCCGTGCAGACGGGATTTCGACAAGGCCTTGATTTCTCCAGGGAATTGTGTCAACGAAAAATGGTCCTCCCGGCAGCCTGATCCCAGCACCCCTCCCCGCTGGCTCAGTGTCGAGCAGGCTGCAAATCGTAAGATGATTATTTCTTTCCGACATCCCCAAAGTATCCTATGTCCCAAGATGGAGAGTAAAGTTCAGCTCTGATAAGATTGCATCACCGGGGACGAGATACATTCTCGCCCTTGCTCCCTCTGCCTCCAGCTAACATAATTCCTTTCTGATTTTACCCGGGGCGTCCAGTCAGGCTGGGAGGTAAATAGGATAATCCATTTTAGAGAGATTGATCGATATCGTTAGGAGCCTTTTAAATGGCTCCACAGGCTTCCCAGGAGCCAAGGCAGACAGCTGAGCTGAAAATCGGGGGACCGGGGGTGACAGGAAGGCAGGCATGCGTCCGCCTGACAGGCCTCTTATTTCCTACCATGCTTCAAAGCTGGTTCCAACTGGGGCAGGGAGACAGTGTACATCTGGTTAGGTCACACACTGCACAAGGGGACTGTTGTGTGCTGTTGGGTCCATTCCGACTCGTAGTGACCCCATGTGACAGAGTAGAACCGCCCTCTAGGGTTTCCTAGGCTGAAATTTTTACCAAAGCAGATTGCCAGGGCTTTCTCCCAAGGAGCCGCTGATGGGTGCAAACCACCAACCTTTTGGTTAGCAGCTGAGCACATAACTGTTGCGCCACCAGGGCTCCTTATTGAAGGGGACTAGCAGGCTGAAATCCAGCTGACTCATCATGCCAGTGTCTGTCCACCCAGGTGCCTTTCCCTAATTCAAAACAAGGTGTCCTATGGGCCAGTGCTGGTCCTGTTGGCAAGGGGCAGAGGTGTGCCCGGCTCCCACCTGCCTGGCATTTCTGGCTCTGGTCTCTCAGTAACCAGGAAGAGGTCCTCTCTGGCAAAACCCTCTCTAGCTAGAGGGCCTACTCGGAAGGTTCTGGAAGCCTTCTCAGACTGTTTCTACCCACCTCCCAGTTCACAGCTCCTCTCCCCAGGTCCATCCCCAAACAAACCTCCACGCTCAGCTAGGTGAGCAAGGCTCATAGGTTCAGCTGCACGCAGGGCCAGGCAGGTAAGGGACCTCATGAAGCCTGCAGTGAACCAGAAAGCACCTACTCACCTAACGCGGGCAGGGCCTGCTCAGCGTGCACTGGAAGTGATGAGGGGCTGCAGACGTGCGGTAGCTGGAGCGTCAGACTTTTTAAAGATGAGCTGGAAATCTGGCGTTTTAATATGAAAAAACAAAATCTCCTGGTTTTAAAATATTGGCAATAAATGTAAAAAAAAAAAAAAAAAAAGAAAGAAAGAAAGAAATACAGCACTGTGTGGGGCCAAGGATTGAGCATCCAAATCTTCTACCAGCCCCAATGGGAGGCTCTGTCTCCTCTCTCCAAGATCTCCTGCCCACCTGCCACCAAGTCACTGATGTGGCCTTCTGGGTCGCACATGGGAACCCGACCATATCTCACCCCTCCCTCTCTCACCTGCACTGTTGCAGTAACCTCCTCCCTGGTCTGCCACTTGCACCCCCTACAGTCTATTCTCAGTACAGCAGCCTGAAGGTCCTGTCACTTCTGCCCAGAACCCTCCATGGCTCCCATCTCATTCTGGGTAAAAACCAAGTCCTTACAACAGTCTCCAGGGTCTTGCATTATCTGCCCTCCTCTCTCCTGCTCACCAGCCTCCCAGCTTTCACTCCTGCCCCAGGGCCGTTGCACTCACTCTTCCTTTTGCCACTGTTACCTCCTCTGCCAGATATCCATATGGCCATAAAAGGGGGCTCTATTAACAATCACAGGAGCCCTGGTGGCGCAAGGTTGGCAGTTTGAACCCACCAGCCACTCTGCAGGAGACAGACGTAGCAGTCTGCTTCCATAAAGATTACAGCCTTGGAAACCCTAGGGGGTGGTTATATTCTGTCCTACAGGGTAGCTGTGAATTGGAACTGACTTGATGGCATGCAACAACAACAATAAATTAACAATAACACAAGAACCAAGGCATAAATTGGAACTGCCTCAGGCTAACAGCTCTCACTCCTTCACTTTCTTCTGGGCTCTACAAAAAAGTATCAGAAAGGCCTTCCCTGACACCCCATAAAAAGCAGCAATCCCTGCCCCACTGCCCCACATCCCCTTACCCTGTGACATTTTCTCCGTTTCTCCATTATCAGGACTAACATTTATTTACTTGTTTCTTGTCTGTGGGCCTCCTCTAGACTGCAAGCTCCATGAGGGCAGAGATTTTTCTGTTTGACTGATTCATTGCTGTGTGCCCAGGCTGGAATGGTGCTGAAAGAATAAATGCCTCCCCATTGCCTTCAGGGTACCCACAAGCTGCTTCACATGACATCTGAGGCATCCCACGCCCTTGCCCACCTCTCCAGCTGTTTCCCCAATGCTCTCGTCTGCAATGAGCTGCTTGGAGTGTGCTCAGCACAATTCTGTGCACATGCTGTTTTCTCTTTTCTCCTCCCCATTCACCAGGCCAACTCCTATTCATCCTTCAAACCCCAGTGAGAAAGTTCCCTACCCTATTTTAGGAGTATTTCCTGACCCATTCCCATTCCCACTCCCACCTATAATCAATCCCTCCTTTAACTATCAATCTCATATGTGTTTAATGTCATTTACAGTACCCCACATCTGTCCCAGCCTCCTTCCTCACCTCCCTGACATCTTCGTGACCAGATCCTGTGTGTCCAAGCTTTGCAGTCAGTCTACATCTATCATTAAACGAAGCTCTCCACCACCTCCCACCTAGGGCCAGCTGCTTATCCCAGGAGAACTGCATTAATTACCACAATCCCTCCGCAGGGGAGCTTGCTTTGGGGGTGAAAGGAAAGGAATTGCTTTCCAGAAGGTTCCAGTGCTCCCGGCACGGAGTGACTCCCTTCCTTTAAGTACTGGTGCTGGGGTGGTGGGTGGTAGCGGTCAGGAGGCTAGGCTCCTGCCCTAACCTGAGCCCACGGCCCTTCTCCTCAGCCCCTTCTCTATCTCAGGCTCTCCAGGGTCCTTCCGGCAGGCAATCTCTTACTTCAGTCTGGTTCTTTCTGCTTCCCTCCCCCATGGCAGAGGCATAAGTGTTATCCGTAACATGGCACTTTAGCAGCCTCCCTACAACCTTCCACATGCACGCGCAAACTTGCGTTCCCAGGTGTGGAGGGGCCAAGCAAGCAACTGAGTGCCCACGGCCCGGGCCGGAGAGACGGGGCAGTTCCTAAGAAGGGAAGCATGCCGTCCATCCACACCATCCCCTGCTGGAAGTCACAACCCGGCTCCCAGGAGCATGGAGGGTCAGGCAAAATCTGGAATCTGGAATCACTCCCTTACCCTGACCATATTTTTACAACCCTGTTTTGGCTCATCCGCTGTGAACTTAATTTAACATCCGTATTGCTGCTACTTAATTAAATAGATGAACTCATTTTTCATTTACAAGTCTTAATTCATCCTGAACAAAATTGGCCATGTTTAGTTCTCTCTACACTAGCAGTTCCCTGGAACAAATGGGGGCCTTTTGGAGTTAACGGCAGGGACAGGTTAAAAGCTAATCATCAGCTCTGGTCGCCTGCTCGAGGGAGCGATGTCTTTATCCATCACTGGAAGCACTGCCTGCCCCTCAAGGAACTGGGCAGTGAGCTCCCTCTCAGTCCAGCACAGCAGCCAGGCCTGGCTGTCCCGGAGGAGCTGTAGGCCCAGGGCCATCTCTCCCTGGAACCCGATCCTGTCCCCATGGCCTGGAGGC
Organism: Dugong dugon; assembly: GCA_030035585.1. NCBI lineage: Eukaryota > Metazoa > Chordata > Mammalia > Sirenia > Dugongidae > Dugong > Dugong dugon. The sequence goes on from CM057478.1 coordinate 34,045,737, forward strand.
CTGGGTGATGGGGGGCCGGTCCAGCTGCTGACACTCAGGACCTTCTTTCTGCCCCCTCCCACCCTGCCCTGAATGATTGGCCTGTCTGCTGTTCAACCAACTCTCCCCCCTACCCACCCCGCACCTCTCTTCCAGAGCATCAGGACCCCCCAGCTCCCATGGATCTCTACCCACAGCCCCCACCATCAGACCTCTCTGGCTGAATCCCACCAGTCTGAGGGTGTGGTCCCTGGGCTGCCTCTGCAGCTCCCTGAGGGCTGGAGGTGGGGGGGGGGGGGGTCTGGTGGGCTCCTGGGTCCCGAGCTCCCCTCTCTGGCCTCTGTCCCTTCATCTGTGAATGGGAATAGTAAGTGCCTTTCTCATGCAGTCGTGGTGAGGGCTCCACTAGCTGATCTAGAGCAGGCCCTGGCGGCATAGTAGGTGCTCAATAAATATAGTCTTGCTCCTGAGAAGCCCTGCTGGTGCACGGGTTAAGAGCTTCACTGCTAACTGAAAGGTCAGCAGTTCAAACTCACTCAGCAGCTCCACAGAAAAATACCTGGCAATCTGGTCCAGCATAGATTACAGCCTAGGAAACCCTAGGGGGCAGTTCTACTCTGTCACATGGGTCACTGTGAGTAGGAATCAACTCCATGGCACATAACCACAGTCTTGCGCTGGGCTTGGAGCTGGGCTTTCGGTGGGGTGAAAGAAAGCCTGGCTGGTGATGTGGAAATCAGGGTCTCAGCTGCCCAGGGCAGGGCAGAGGGGGAGGTCGTTGACCATCTGGAGGCAACCTTTCCAGGTGGGGACTACCCCACCCTGGAGCCAGGGACTGGGGAACAACAACGTTGCAATGGGGACCCTGCTATTGGGTTGTCACCGCCCTTCCCACCCCTATGGCCAGTAGAGCCAGCAGGTGAGTCTGAGGTGCCCTGGGGTGGAGCAGGCAGGAGTGCATTGGGGGTTATGGCTCCCCCAGGGAGGCTGCGCCCTCTGGCCTGGAGTCGAGCCTGGGAAAGCTTACGGAACACAGAGAGCCGTGATGCCACCCAGCGGGCAGGCTGCCGGGCTAGGCGCTGGATCTCCTAGCGGAGCTGGTTGTTTGTTCAGGAGCTGGGAAGCAGGGTGATGGGGGACCCACTCATTAGCTTTTAATCCTGCTGCAGCCCCAGGGGACACTGGGATAGCCCAGAAATGCGACATGAGGCGGAGCACCCTGGCCAAGTGTATGTATGTGCGTGGGTGGGTGTGTGGGTGTCAGAGACTACCTGTCTCAGTTTCTCAGTAACAGCCCTGCCTCCACCTCTGCACACACAGGACGCTGTGAGGCCATCAGACCCCCCACAGGAAAGCCACCTGGCCCTGCTGCCCCTTCCCCCCTGTAATTACAGCCCTGACCCCATAACCCAGGAATGTGAACAGGTCAGAACAATACTCATACCTGGCATCCTGGCCCCACCCCACCAGTGTCTGCCCTGCCCTGGTCTCCGGCCTTGACTGTGGCCACCAGCTTTGGGGTGCACATGCCCACTTCCAGCCCCACTCTGTCCAGGATAAGAAGCAGTCTCTGCCAGGTGGCCCAGGTGACCTCAGCATCCCCAGGCTCCCCCACTCCCCCCTCCCATGGCCCAGGAGAGTGAGGCTGCAAAGCCAGGATCCCTCCTCCGGCCCCACTTAACAACAATTGTAATCCCAACAATCACAGTAGCCATTTGCAGTGTCCCTATGTGCCAGGAGTACCCTTATGTATATCGCACTGTGACTCTCACGCCTGGCCCCGATTTCTAGATGGGCCACAGGAGGCTCAGAGAGGGTTAGTTACTTTCTTGAAGACATACAGCCAACAGAAGGAACCCTGGTGGTGCAACAGTTAAGCACTCAGATGCTAACCGAAAGGCTGGCAGTTCGAACCCACCAGCCACTCCTCAGAAGAAAGACCTGGTGATCTACTTCCAGAGAGTTTACAGCTGAGGAAACCCTATGGGGCACTTCTCCTCTGTCATATGGGGTCGCTGTAAGTAGGAACCGACTTGATAGCACACAAGAACACACATAGTCAACAAGCAGTATTCCTGGGATGGGATCTCAGGAGTATCAGGTCTCCAGACTTAGGTGCTAAGCGTGGCCTTCCACTGCCTCCGCTGTGACACCCAAGGGACAGAGGAGGGTCCACCTACCTACCCACTCGCCAGCCAGGGAGAAGAGGCCGCCTGCAGGCTGCCCCAGGCCCAGGAGCCTGGGAAAGGCAGGTGCTCCAGCCATTTGGAATTGGCCCAGGATGCAGCAGGAAATAAAAGGGGGGGTTTGGGTTAGGGGGTGCACTTGACCCCACCCCCTCACCCAGGGACCAGGCTCCAGGCAGGCACTCGGGTGTCTGCGAGTGTCACTCAAGGTATTCTCACTGGGCAGGGTCTGATCCGTCAGCAGCCTGCCCACTCCCCTGGGCAGGGGCCCCCTCTCCCTGCCCCCTGCACCTCCTCCTGGAGAGACTTGTCCCGGTTAATTGTGCTGTTGCTTCACTCTTGGGGAACTCCGATTGCTGGGGGAGGGCAAGCATCTTCCTCTGGGGCAACAACACCGAGGTTCAAGTTTGAATACCCCCACCAGGCATCTGGACTTCTTGTGGAGGGGCAATGCCCAGGAACCCCTGCTTAGGATGACACTGGAACTCAGAAGAAAATGTTCTCAAGACAGGCTACAGCAGGGTGGCCAAGAACACGGAGCCGTCTGTCCCTTGCCCTATTTCCTCTCCTGGAATTGCATCAGCTCTGCTCCAGGGCTGGGGGCCGGGGGAGGGTGGGAGGCAGCTCTGGGGTCTCCCCAGCGGCTTCCTTCCCTGGCCCCCACCCTGGCTCATTAATCAGCCCCCTACCCAGGCTTTTCCCAGCCTGGGGAGGCTGCCAGATCCTCCCAACCCAGAGGTCATTTCATTAGACGGTCAGTCAACAAATATTTACCCAGAACCTTCCAGAGAACAGGGTTGGCAGAAGTGGGATTTAAAGAAAAGCAGAAGACAGAGCTCTGCTAGAGAGCTGGGGCAGGGCACACACAGACACACTCACACAACCCATACCCACAAACACACACAACGTACAATATACAACTCACACACATACACATATCATCCCACAACATATACACACACACATGCAGAATACACATTCACACAACACACAATCACAATACATACACACACAACACACACACACACACCATCACACACATACACTCACATAAACACATACACATACAAACACACTCACACACGTACAACATTCACACAGGCACAATACACACAGCTCACACAGACACACAATCACACCACACACACGCACAACACAGACACACACAACACATACACACCACATGCACAACACAACTCATACATATACACACCATCATGCAACACACTCATACAGTCACACTATACACACAACACACACACACAATCACACAACACATACACAGACACATAGACACACAGGCTCATACAACACAAAATCACACACATCCTCATACAACATATACACTCACTCACACACATCACACACACACAACACACATGTACACGCAACACAGAACGCAGACATACACTCACAATACTCGCTACACATATACGCACATACACAAACATACCACATGTTCACATTACATACACAACACACAACTCACACACACACTACATATACACACACACAAGACACTCCCAACTCACTTACACTGCATACTCACATATATATATACTCACACACTTACAACTCATGCCCACTCACACAACACATACATTCACACACAAAAAGCACACACAGACACATACACACTCTCCACCACACATACAGATGCACTCACACACACACCAGAGGGCAGACTGGAGCCAGCCTGCTGGGGTTCAAATCCTGCCTCTTCCACCCTGTAGCTGTGCTTCCTTGGGCAAGTCATTTCACCTCTCTGCGTGTCAGTTTCCTCATCTGTAAAATGAGAATAATCACGCTCCCCACCAGGCTGCTGTTGTGTGAAAAGAGCTAATGCAAGACCTTCCCAGAGCCAATGACCCAGAAGGTGCCCCCATGTACCCGGAGCTCCCTGAAACTTGCCACAAGAGGCACATAACAGTGGGGTCCCTGGGGGGCAGGAGCGAGGCCTGGAGAGGGTTTTATGCTAAGCTGGACAGTAGGGTATGATGGGCACCGAGGGGAGGGTGGGCATGGGGACAGGCTGCACCCTCAAGGACCCTGATGCTGGGAGGCCTCGGCCACTCTCATCTTTCACACCCACTGACCCTCCTGACTTGCTCAACCACAGCCCTGGGCAGGGTGGTGAAGAGCCCGGGGAGGGCGTTTGGGAGCCCTGGTACGGAAGCCTGCCTGTTTTCTCTCTGTGGCTGACCTTAACAGTGGGGCAGGAGGGAGGAGGGGGGTAATGGATGATCGCTTCCTGGCAGATCCCACAATTCACCTGGGGCCTACTGAGACGCAGGGAGGAAGCGCAGTTTGTTCTCCTTAGGCATCTACTAGGTAAGGGGGCTGGACAACTGCCCAGTTAAATTCCTATAGCTGCCACCCTCCCGGGCACTTTCTGGGTAGCCCTGCTGCAAACGGAGAAACTGAGGTGCAGAGCAGAGAGCTGCTTGCCGGAGGCCACCCAGCTGCAGATGTGGGACTGGGTTCCAAACCCCTCTTCCCACTGGCCCTCTGGCCCGGGTGCTTGCAGTGTCTGGGCCATAGAAAGGCCCCACAGGCACACGGACAGGGGGCTCACCCTCCCCTCTGCTGGCATGAAGACGCCTTCATGAGCAGTGCCCAGTTTCTTGTTGGCATGCGAAGGCCTGGGAAAGCCTGGCACTGCCAGGCCCTCATTAGTGGAGGATCTTAAAACAGTAATGTGGAAACCCGTCAAGACCCCCTGGGCAGAGCGCCAGCACTCCGGATTTTACGGGGTGATAACACAGAGACAGACTGAGGCTGGCCACTCCGGTGCGCACAGGCCCCCACCCCAAGGCAATCACCACCCTGCTCTTGGGTGGGAGGTAGGGGAGCTGGAAACCCCTTCCTGCCCCACTCAAATGCTGAGGGGCAGGGAGGTGCAAACACACGAATTCCAGTGAAGGATGCCTGATCAGGAAGGGGACTTTGGGATGCCAATGCATGAAGAAGAAGTGGAGGTTCACAGAGGCTCCAAGCATGCCCAAAGCTACTTTGCAACACGTAAAGCTGGGCCTGGAACCCGGGCCTGTCAATGCCCGCAGGCTGAAGATGCCCAGGGGAGCTGGACACAGAGGCTGGGACTCCATCCCGGCTATGACATTGACTTCTTGCCTCTATTTGCTTACTCAGAAAGGCAGGCACTGGGTAGGGTCACCCTTCAGATTTGAGTCTCTAAATCTAGACAGAAGAGTGGCTCCAGGCCTGGGCCTGGTGAACTCTGACCTCTGCACCCTGCCCCGGGACCACAGACAGCATTACCGAGTTGCAATCCATGATCAGTGGGTCGCTGACCTCCTGGCCTCAGTAAAGGTCAAGGCGGAGGTGCAGCCCCAGGGTCAACGTTTCCACTGGAGTTGTGTTTAGCCCGAGACCTTCCGGAAGAACCCAGGCAAACTCAACAGGTTCAACACTCCCCAAACCGCATGGCTGCAGGTTCAGCAAATGCCTTCCAGCCTGGAGCCAGCTCAAGACCTGCTCGACCAGTCTCTCTGCCAAGTGCCACCTGGAAGGTGCTGGCAGGCCATCCAGAGGCCTGCAGGGGCCAGGCTGGTCCTGTCTGTGGGTCCTGTCCCTGGGTCCCTCGGGGCTAGAGCACTGCTTGCTCCACCCCCACAGCCGCTCTTCCTGGCTGGCTACCATCATCAAGCTTTGTTCTAGGGCATAAAATTAGAAGAACAGAGTATTGATGGGGTATGTGGGGGCTTGGACTCTGAAAGACTGGGAAAAAAACTAGGAGCCAGGCCGGAAGATTCTTTTTCTTTTTCCTTTGAATTTTATTTATTTTGTTGTAGTTGCTGAGAATGTACACAGCAAAACATAACCAATTCAACAGTTTCTACATGTAGAATTTAGTGACACTGATTACATTCTTCGAGTTGTGAACCATTCTCATGTTCCTTCTCAGACTTGTTCCTCCCTCATTACCACAAACTCATTGCCCCCTAAGGTTCCCATCCAATCTTTCAAGTTGCTGTTGTCAATCTGATCCCATTTAGAGAGTTCTCAAAACAGCATAATGCTCAAAGCAGACCTTTTTTTACTAGTTAAGCTAAACTACTGTTTGGTTTTAGGAAGACTTCAGGGGATATTTTTGGGTCGAAGTTCAAAGATTATCTCAGGGTAACACTTTCAGGGGTTCATCCACCCTCCATGGCTCCAGAAAGTCTAGAGTCTATGAGAATGTGAAATTCTGTTCTACATTTCCCCCCTTTTGATCAGGATTCTTCTATAGAATCTTTGATCAAAGTGTTCAGCAATGGTAGCCAGGCACCATCCAGTTCTGGTCTCATGGCAAAGGAGGCAGTCGTTCATGGAGGCAAGTAGCCACACATTCCATTTTCTCCCCCTATTCCTGACTCCTTCTTCCTCTGATGTTCCAGGTGAACAGAGACCAATTGTGCCTTGGATGTCCACTTGAAAGCTTTTAAGACCCCAGGTACTATGAAATGAATTAGGAGTTAGAACAGAAGCAGTAAACATATTACTAGCCCAATTCACTGGGATGTCTCATGAAACCATGACCCTAAACCTCCAAACCAAGGAACCAAATCCCATGAGGGGTTTGGTTGTACATAAGCAGCCTCAGTAGCTACTCTTTTTTTGTTGTTGTTGTAAATATATCTATCACACAACTTTTGCCAATTCAACTTTTTACAGGTGTACCACTTATTGACAGCACTTATAACAATCTGCTGTGCAACCCTACCCTTAATCAATGCGATTTTTCATCATCGTTAACTCCCTTTTTCCCCCTCCCTCTCTCCCACCCCTGGTAGCCACTAATAAACTTTGCTCTCCATATATTTGCCTTTTCTTGTCTTTTTATACAAGTGAGATCATACAATATTTGTCCTTTTGTGATTGGCTTATTTCACTCAGCATAATGTCTTCAAGCACCTTCCATACTGTAGCATGTATCAAGACAGGCTATTAGATTCTTGAGGAAATCAAATGCTTCCTGAGACCTTCCTCCTCTTCTCTTGGGGCATGTACCCAGGGAGGCCAGAAGCTCTGAAGTACCGGGATCACAAGGGAGAGCCACGGGCATCCTCCCGGCCTCAGGACCCTCCCCAAGTCCAGAGCACATTAGGGAAGGGCCTTCCTGGTGTCTCCCCACAGCCAGGCTTTCTAGAATCCCAGACCTCAGGAAGGAAGGGAGGTGCTGGGACTCCTGGTCATGAATCAGATGATGAAGATCATGATAATGGTGACGAGGAGGGTGAGGATGAAGGAGATAGCCGGAAACATTGACAGAATGCCTAGAATATACTCGGTCCTGAACACTGGGTTTATATGAACTCACTTAGTCCCCGAAATAACCCTATGAGGGAGTCACTTCATATCCCAGCTTCAAAGAGGGGAAACTAAGGCACACAGAGGAAATGATCTGCAGTCACATACAGTGAGAATGGTGCTGGGATCTAGAGCTGGGCAGGGTGGCCCCAAGCATGCTCTGACCACTACAAGTCTCCCGGAGAAAGAGCTGGGTAGACCTTTGGGCCCTTGCTGCACAGCAGGGCAGCCACCAGCCACGTGTTGGTATTCACATTTAAGTCACAGTAGTAGATAAAACCAAACACTCCGTTCCTCAGTTGCGCTGGCCACATTTCAAGTGCTCAAGAGCCACCTGTGGCTGGTGGCTGCCATATTGCATGGTGCAGATACAGAACATTCCAGAAAATTCCATGAGACGGCGCTAGTCTAAGGGCTTCTAGTAGGGGAAGGGGAACAGAGCTGTGCAGGAGGGCTGTTCCCTGTGGCTTCAGGCCCCCCAACAGGGGCACTGGTTGGGAACATGAACCACGGTCTACCGAGTGCCTCTGAGGTCCACCCTGGGGCTTGGACACAGGTCCTCTTTAATTCTCAAACCACAGGCCAGGTGGCTCACGGAGGGGCACTGTGAGGGAAATGCCTCTCTGTTAACTGCTGTCAAGTCTGCCCTAACTCACAACAACCCCATGACAACAAAACGAAACACTGTATAGTCCCGCACCATCCCCATGATTGGCTGTGGGTTGGACTGTTGCGATCCACATGGTTTTTATCGGCTGTTTTCAGAAGCAGGTCACCAGGCCTTTCTTCCTGGTCTGTCTTAGTCTGGAAGCTCCACTGAAACGTGTTCAGCAACCCAGCAACAGGCAAGCCTCCACTGACAGATGGGTAGTGGCTGCGCATGAGGTGTACTGGCCAGGAATCCAACCTGGGTCTCCTGCATGGAGGGTGGTAATTCTACCACTAAACCAACACTGTCTTATGTGTGGGGCACTAACTCTGTGAACCCAGGATCTTCCTGAAACTAACAGACAGACAGGGGTGAGAGAGAGGGGGAAGACAGCAAGCTCAAGTTGGCCCTTCAGGTGCCCAGATGTGCGTGGAGGCGAGGCTGGGTCCCCTTGGTATGCCCGGCACGGTGCTACGTCTCATGTTCAAAAGACAGGTCTTTAGACTCTGTGCGGGCCAGAACACATCACTGGTTTGCCCCCATCCCCAACCCCCTGCCCTGCGAATGTGTTCCCGCACACACGAATGACTTAAGACAGGCTGTGCATACCAAATGCTGGCTTACAGACCAACTGAGCCTCATCCTGCATGAGACGCCATGTTATCATCCCCATTTTACAGTGGGAGAAACTGAGGCTCGGGGGCAACAGCTTGCCTAAGGCACAGCTCTGGGGCCAGCCAGACTTTGACCCCAGCTTTGTGACCTGGGGCAAGTCATTTAACCTTTCTGTGCTCCGGTTTCCTCCTGTGTAAACGGGGACAGGAACATCACAAACTGACAGCTAAGAGCTACTCCAGGTGTGGATGGCCACCATTTTTATGTGCTCCTTCTGTGCGCTTGGCTGCTAACGGAAAGGCTGGAGGTGTGAGTTTACCCGGAGGCACTCTGGAAGAAAGGCTTGGCTATCTACTTCTTAAGATCACAGTCATTGAGAACCCTATGGAGCACAGTTCTGTTCTGACACTCATGAGGTCGCCATGAGTCAGAGATGACTCCACAGCATTGGGTTTTCTGTAACCCACTGCCATTGGCCGATGGTAGGGAATGTCTTCACTGCCCCAGGAACACTGGCCACACTGGTCACACCCAAAGCCCGAGCAGCCCCCGCAGGTCCCTCCTGACCCTTGTGCCTGCCCTGATGTTTTGGATCATGAGACGCAGATGCCAGGGTGGCCGGGGACGGCAGGCATCGCTGCACCTCTGCGAAGCAGAGATAAACTGGCCGGCGGCATCGAGCTGAGCCCTGCTCTGGCGAATCACGCCTGTCAGGCCATTTCAGTCCGGAGCCTGTCCCCAGTGCACAGCTCAGGGACAGGGAGTGACAGTCCCTCACAAAGAGCGTGTCCTCTGTAAGTGGAGATAAACCTCGGACAGGAGCGTGGCGCTAAATCAGTTGTTTAGCCGTGCACCACATGCTGACAGGGCAAATGTGCCGCCTTTCATGGCCAGGCGGGCGCTCGTTTGTCGTTATTCACGGCAGGGCCGGTGCTTTATCTCCCTGGCATTATGTGAGGGCACAGGCAGACACTTGCTCCACACGCACTCGGCTCCCTTAGAAAATATTAATATGTAAATGTCACTCTCCGAAGGCCAGAAATGAAATGGAATGACTGGTTGGAAGATTCTCTGCTGGCAAGATAAAAAAAAAAAAAAAAAAAGCTGCCTGGGATTGGAGGCCAGCATGTTCTCTCTCCCCAGTTATCGGTGAGCTCTGGGCTGCGGGGCGCTAAGAATGTCTTCCTGGTCCTCAGACCAATACGGTGCTAAACTGGGCCGTTACTCTGCACAGGGGCCTCTTCTGGAAGCTCTTCATGCACATAAGCTGCTTAGCTCACTATCTGATGGACAAGGAGTCGGGGGCACACGGAGGTTAAGTGACTGGGCCAGCCAATAACCAGTCATCTCTGACTCATGGCAACCCCGTGTGTGTCAGAGTAGAACTGTGCTCCACAGGGTTTTCAATGGCCAATTTTTCAGAAGTAGATCACCAGGCCTTTCCTCTGAGGTGTCTTTGGGTGGCCTTGAACCTCCAATGTTTTGGTTAGCAGGCAGGCGTGTTCACTGTACCACCCAGGGATGACCCAGCCCTACCCAGGCATGCCGACTTCCGTGTATGTGCTCCCCCCCATCTGATCTTAAGCAAAAACCAGTAGGGTCCCTGCCTGACACCCCTTGTGTGCCCCAGCAGCCCCACACCACATCTCTTGGTCTCCCCAGCCAGGAGTGGACACAGACTCACCCCACCCCACTCCTTCAGAAGGCAGAGTCCTCACCCACCAGGAACATGAAGAAGCAAGATGCACCCTATCCTACCCCACCCCACATTAAGTGTCAGCGCTGTGAATACCAGGCTGTCTCCTCAAATCCAGGTGGGAAAAATAGCATGAGGGGCCTTGGAGAACATATGACCCACCCTCATTTTACAGCCGGGGAAACTGAGTCCTGAAGACCGTTTAATTGTCATAATAACACCTGCCACCCTGTGCCAGGTGCTGTGCTCAACCATTCTGGGTGGCATCTGTATGAACTCCCACACACTACACAGCACCCATGAACCTACCAAAGAGAGTGTTGCTGTGGGCTCCACCTCGCCACCCTTTAGACACTTGAACTCCAACTCTGCATGGCCACAGGGCACACTGGAGGACTGGGGGCACCTCCAGCCCCCCAACCTGCTCAAGTGATGTCTCACACACAGCAAGTCACCCCAGCCCTCTCTGCCATCCCTTTCCTTGGAGAACACAGGTCTGAGTGGGGAGCAGCCTCTGGCCCCTCTTTCCGAGGCTGTTGTCCCCCTCCACCACCATATCACAACAGCAGACTCTTGAGGTGACCCCTGGCCCGAAGCTAAAGGTGGCAGTTGTGCTTTGCTCCTTAAGTCCATCAAGCATGTGGGGCCCCCCAAGGCAACAGAACCAAGCTCAAGAAGGCCGCTGGGAGGCTGACTGGGGCCAGGCTGCCCCTTGCTCCCATGTACAAGCCCCCGGCAGAATGCAGGCCCTGGGGACAGGCATGGGCAGAGGCGTGGGGGCCCCCTGCAGATGGAAACTATGACTTCAGGGGGCTGGAACGCTGCTGGGGCAACAATGAAATGCTCACTGGTCAAAGCGAGATGCCAGCGAGCTGGAAAGGCAGCTCCCAGGTCCCCCAGGATGCGGCACACATGCCGAACAAGGCTCTCAGCGGCCCAGCCTCACTGGGGATCCCTTGGGGGCACTAGGGGGGTTGTCTGTTTACATCCTGGGCTGACAGCAGCGTTCTAAGTGGTCTAGGGGACCAGCAGCACCAACACCCTCGGGGCACTTGAGAGATGCAGACTCTCAGACCCTGCCCAGCCCAGGGCGGGGCCAGCACTGTTCCTACACACCCTCCAGGGGGTTCTCTGCGTGTTATGAGACCACTCACGGGGTACCCACCTTCACAACAACTGAACAGGTCCTGTTCCCAGGAGGAGGTGGGGAAGCCGGTGCCCAGGGGGGTTGAGGGTTCCCTGTAGGGCAGGTCTTTCTTCTTCTGGAGGGGTGGGGGTGAGCCCACCCAAGGCAGCTGGGACCCACAAGTCCTCCCAGAAGTTGGGCAGACTAGGGGCAGGGAAGGTGTATTTTAGGTTTAGGGACACCTGGGGATTTGTTTTAGGCTGAGGAGCGGGAGAGTGGAAGAAAAGACAAAAAAGTTGCTAAGCAGATGGAGTGGGGGTCCAGAAGGAACTAAGGGGCGGGGCTGGGGGGCCCCAAACATGTTGTGTCACGTGACACAGCGCCCACCTGCACCTCCTCCATGTCCACTACTTCACAAACGCTGTTCTCCCCACACTACACCAAGGATACTGAGGCAGAGAGGGTCAGAGACTCACCCAGGTCCCCAAAGTCACCAGGGTGGGAACCAGCAGGCACACTGGGGTCCATGCTCTCAGCTGCTCCCTCCAAGAGCCAGGGCAGAAGTGGGAGGCAGGACACCAAGGTGACAGAGCCAGGGGTGGTGCAGGGCCCACCGGGTGCAGGCCAAGGAGCTGCCCTACATATGGCCAATGGAAAGACCTCAGCCATGAGCAGGCGGGTACGCGGGGTGGGGGAGGTGGTCTCGCTCAGCCCTAGGGTCACCTTGGGGCTGAGACAAGGCCTCCTCATAACAGAGCCTGGACCCCGAGTCACGTACCCTGACACCGTGGCCGAGAGGGAACAGACAAGAGCAGAGCAAGTGACTGAGAGGAGCCGAATGGTGAGGGGAGGGGGACACAACAAGGTCTCCATCCTGAAAACACAGTGAGAGGCCAAGCAGCAAAGTATGCTGGAGACTTCCGGAGGTACCCAGGGTACAGACCGAGGTTTGGGGGAACGTGAGGGGGGAGGGTGAGGCAGGAGGGCTTTAGTTGGTCCTTCGGACTTTCTGAAAGCTGTGCCGGTCATTTGCTCAACTGTCCCTGTATTCACCAGGCTGTCCTCCATCCTCTTCCAAATCCAAGATTAAATTAGTGTCTCTGCCATCCTCTCGCTGCTACCCAGCCCCGCCTGTCTCCATCGCCGGTGATGGGAGCACTTTCATATCTGAATGGACTCTAATGTGTGCCATGTAAGGGACCCTTAATTTATTACGTGCCTGTAATTGATGTTTATATAAAGTAGCTCTTACAACTACTCAAAGTAGGAGATGAAAAGCAATGAATCAGCCATTTGCCTCCAAAGAGAGGGAAGGAAACAGCACATGTATCAAAGCAGCCCGCCAAAAAAAATCCCGGGAGGGGGCTGGATTAGCATGGTGGCACTTTGAAGCTGGGGGTTCCAACCACACAGACACACGGCTGACTGCCAGGACACTGGGGAATCGGCTGCAGCGGCAGCGAGTCGTGGTCCCTCGTGGAGAAGCCAGGCTGCCGCAGTGCTGGACACTGCTCCCCTCTCACCAGCCGTCCCTCGGCCACCGCCACAGTCTGGTCATCTGTTCTGATTCCGTACAGTCACTCGCTCTGATCTTGTCTGTTTCCTCTCAGCCACAATGCCAAGAAACGTGGCTCAGGGTCCAGGCTCAGTTTTGAGGGGGCCCTCCTGAGCCCCACAATGACCTCAGGGATGAGCGAGAACCCCCTGTACCCACTTGCTCACAGCTGAGGTCTTTCTATCCCCTATGGCAGGGCTGAGCCAGGCAGTGGTGTAAATTCCCTCCCCTACTCTCCTACCCACCCACTTTCTGCACCAAGCCCACCCTCACAACTGCCCCCGATTCAGGAGCTTCTAGCACCCCTCAAACACCAGACTTTGGAGCAGCCCATGGAGGCTCAGGCCAGGTCTTCGTGGGGAGAGTGAGCACTCCACGCAGCTTAACTGTATATTGTTAAATAGCAATACACACTGTATGAGTATCTGATGGCTGCTATAACAAACTCCCACTAACTTGGGGGCTTAAAACGACAGAGACTTACTCTCCCACAATTCTGGCGCTAGAAGTCAGAAATCAGTTTCACTGGGCAGAAGTTTCAAGGCGTCGCAGGGCTGTGCTCCCTCTGAAGGTTCCATGGGAGGATCCCTCCTTGTCTTTCCCAGCTTCTGTGGCCCAGACATTCCTTGGCTTGTGGCTGCATCACTCCAAATCTCTGCCTCGGTCATCATGTGGCCTTTGCTGCTTCTCTATCTGTCAGATTCTCCTCTACCTCTCTTTTATAAGGATATATGGGATTGCATTTAAGGCCCACTGGATAATCAAGGATAATCTCCTTATCTCAAAATCCTTAACCCTTTGCAGACTCTAAGAGGGTCTGTAAAGACCCTTTTTCCAAGAAAGGTCACATTCACAGGCTCCAGGGGTTGGGATGTGGATATGGTTGGGGCCTTTTTCAGCTGACCACACATACAAAGGAAACATCAATCCAGGTTTCACTTCTGTGTGTCCATCTCAGGAGTCACAGAAAGCCATTCTTTCCTTCCTCTAATAGTCACTGAGTGCCAGGCACTGGTCTGGGCACTGGTGCTACCTCAGCAGAGAAAATGGAGGGCAATCCCTGCCTTCTCGGACCTTAGGTGTGCATGCTGTTAAAATGTGATAAACATGAAAGGAAAAACCAAAGCCAGGAAGACAGATTTGGGTGAGGCGTGTGATTGAAGCCAGTCAGGGCGGTCTGTTCCAGCCTCATGGAACACTTGACTCCTGCACAAAGACCTGAAAGGACCAGGCCTGTGAGCCGCATGGACATCTGGGGAACAGCAGGTGCAAAAGCCTTGGGGCTGGAGTGTGCATGGCCAGTTCAAAGAACAGCAAGGAGTCCAGCAGGGGTGGGGTGGAGCAAGCGAAGGGGGCAGGAGATGGGATCAGAGGGAATGGGGTCTGGAGTAGAGCAAGTGAAGGGGAACAGGAGATGGATCAGAGCAGATGGGGGGCTGAGGACGATCCTGGGGGGCTTTGGATTCTAGTCATGACTTTGGCTTTCCCTCATGGGCTAGGAGTCACTGGGGGGCTCTGACAACAAGGCCAAAGCTGTGCCCACACTGGGGGTCCTGCCTCACTAATGCAGACTGAGCGCTCCCCTTCCCTTCTACTGATTTCTTCCAGCAGCGAGCACCAGAAGCCGTCTCCAGCCCGTGCTGAGACATCCAGTCCAGATGCTCACTCAGGTACACAGCTGCAGGCATAGCGAGGTAACCCAATGAGGGTGTGTGGCTGGGCCAAATGGGCATGTGCAGGCTACCTTGACAGTCACACATGTGGACACAAGCACACACAGGTACACGTTCACACAGTACACACAAACATGCAGACACACACATATGCACACAAGCACAAGCGCACACACATACACACACACACACACACACACACAGACTCTGGTACCTGGACTGAGGGTGAAGGCTGGGCCAAAGTGGCCCCCACAGAGGAGCGCAGTCTCCATTAAGAATTTATCAGCCCAGAGGGAAGACAGCTTTAGCTCTGGATCTCCCAGAGTGGGGTCCTCAAAGTAGCAAACTTTCCTTCTGGGAATAAAATGGAAATCTAGCCCCTGGAGGATAATGAAAGGCTGACTCGGAAGACATTTTCCTTTTGAGCTGGGGAGAGCGGGCCCTAATGAGGGGGAACTGGGGGTGAAGGGGAAAGTGCCAGGTCCTCAGCAGGCACACAAAATGGCGGCCGCGTGTGGGGGGGTGCCTGCCCCCCAGGCCCCAACTGCACACACTGCCCAGCCTAATAAACCCTCTCTCTCTGGAGTCACAGTCGATGCGGCTCCAACAGGGAGCTGTACGTCACCAAATCCAGCAAAAATTTGTGCTAAATTGAATCAATCCATCTTGGAAATGGCTCTTGTCAGCTTCTGTCAGGGAAACCGTCTGCAGGGGCTGCGAGATCAGGAGGCCGACAGGGTGGGGGCTGGGGGCTCTTGGATCCACACACCTCAAAGCCGCCCGAAGCAGCCTCTGGTGCAGGTGGGCGAGAGAGGACTCTCGCTGATTCACCTTCAGGGGCCAGGCAGGCAGCAGAGGGTCCCAGGAACAAGCCCCGCCTTGGCTGCAGCCTGGCTAGCCCACCACTGTTCCCCACAACTGACCTGTGCAGCCAGGCCTCACATTCCTTGGATGGAGACTTCTCATTTCTCAATTCCATGTAAAAACCCCGTTGCCATGGAGTCAATTCTGACTCATAGTGACCCCATGTGACAGAGCTGCCCCATAGGGTTTCCTAGGCTGTAATCTTTACAGGAGGAGGTTGCCAGGTCTTTTCTCCTGCGAAGCCACTGTGGGGTTCGAATCACTGACCTTTCGGTTAGCAGCTGAGCGCCTCACCACTGTCCTACCACAGCTTCTTCAATTCCATGTAGCACCACCATTATTAGGCACTACTAAGAGCTGGCTGTCCACCCATCTGTCAGTTTGTTGAACTATTGTGACTTCCATGTTGCTGTGATGCTGAAAGCTATGCCACCAGTATTTCAAATACCAGCAGGGTCACCCAAGGTGGACAGGTTTCAGTGGAGCTTCCAGACTAAGACAGACTAGGAAGAAAGGCCTGGTGATCTACTTCCAGAAATGAGCCAATGAAAACCGCATGGATCACAACAGAACATTTGTCCAATATGGTGCTAGAGGATGAGCCCCCTAGGTTGAAAGGCACTCAAAATGCATGGTGGCTGCAACCATGGACTCCAGCATACCAATGATTATGAAGATGGTGCAGGATCGGGCAATGTGCCGTTCTGTTGTACATGGGGTGGCCATCAGTCAGAGCCGACTATACAGCAACTAACAAGAGCCAGGCGAGCTGATGCCGGGGCAGGGCCTGAGGACAGGGAAACCCAAGCCAAACAGAGCTCAGCCCAAGGCTGCTGGACTCAGGGATCTGAAGAATGTCCAGGGGCTGGCTGAGGGCTGTGAAGCTGGCAACAACGGGAAGCAGCCCTTAGCACCTCCCTGGAACCTGGGGGGCTCATCTGCTGGCCTTTATCCTCTATCCACCATGTTTCTGCACATCGGACCCTGTACCAGGCTCTGGACTCCTGAGACAACCATCCATAGGAACCGGTGCAACCACTAACCACGGTTCTGGGGAAGAGCCTGAGAGAGGCCCAGGCAACCTCAGGGACTGTTCTAGAACCTGGGCTAGAGGCCTTCAGAGCCCCCATCCCTGGATCCCTATTGGGAAATCACATCAATTCTATTCTATTCTGACACCACCTACACAGGCAGCACTTCTTCCTCCAACCCTAACCACCAGCGTGAGGTCAGATTTCAAGTTAAGGGCATAGTCCTCCAGACGGCCAAGTCAGCCCAAGACCTCAGACACCTGCTGCAAGCTTGGGGGTCCCCATGACACCCTCAGTTCTGACTTTCTGGCTACAAATCTGGGGGTTCCCTGTACCCTCAGGATGCGAGCCACAAGCTCAGGAATCCCCAGGGCCTCCCACTTCTGACCTGCTGGCTCCCACACTACTTCTTCGGGTCAATAATTCACTAGAATGACATAGAACTCAGGAAAGCACTGTACTTATGATTACAGTTTCACTACAGCAAAAAGGATACAAATGAAGAGACACATGGGATGAGGTCTGGGAACGTTCCCAACAGGGAGCTACCATGTCCCAAAAAGGGATGTGCTACTCTCCCACCTAACTGAAAGGTCAGTGGTTCAAACCCAACCAGTGGCTCAACAGAAGGAAAACCTGGCAATCTGTTTCTGTAAAGATTCTTGTTTATGCCATGGAGTCGATTTCAACTCACAGAAAACCCTATGGGGCAGCTCAGCTCTGTCACATGGGGTCCTTACGAGTCGAAATGACTCAGCGGCACCTAACAACAACCCTTCCACGTGCATCAATGCCTTTCACCAACCAGGAAGGCCATGGAGCTTCCCTGTCTAGAGCCTTCATTGGGGCCTCATTACATAGGCATGATTGAGTGACTCATGTCCCCCTCCCCTGAGGTCGGCTGATATCATAGGTGGTCTTTCTGGCCTGGCCAGCCCCCACCCAAGAGGCAACTCATTAGCATAACCCCTCAGGTGTGCCTCATCAAAGACACTTCAATCACCAGGGAGATTCCAAGGTCTTAAAGGTTAATCGCTCAGGAACCCAGGACAAAGACCAAATTCTTTGTGTGAGGTTAAATTCTTTGCTCCACAGTCCCCCACCAGTGTGGCTGTCCCGTGATCAGAACCCCTGTATCTCTTCCAGACACAGTCTGTCTCTTAAAGTTGCCCACAGCGTAGGTCAAATCCTCTATCCAACCTCATTTCCGTATGTGCCCACTCAGGCGGACTGAACCCTTCCCCATCGAATGAGGACACCTGCCTGTCCAGCCCACACGCCTTTGTCTGAGACGACCCCTCCCCAGCAGGCCTTCTCTTCTCCACCTCCTGCTTTCAGGCTCAAGTGTCTCCTCCGGCCATTTCTGCCTTTACTTGCATCTCGAAGCTCTGTTTCCTATCAACATATCTCACATGTTTGAAGCTCTGTTTCCTATCAACATATCTCACATGTCCCACATGACTCATTATCCGCAGGGCTGTTGACCAGCCTCTGGAGCAGTTCTACTGTCACTGGGGGCGCCAGGAGTCGAATCAACTGGACTGCACACAACAAGGTGACTCGCCAGCCACATGTTCCTGTCTAGGCTACACACTCCGAGCACACATCCCTTAAGGGCAGAGACCTCTAAGCGTGCGTCTGCACTTCCCGATGGACCAAAACAAGGCGGGCACACTGGTGTTTATGAACTGTTCCCCAGAACACCAAGGTCAGGGTCCCATGGAAGCAGCTAAAAGACAAACTCCCTGGGTGGTACAAATGGTTAACACCAACTGCTAAGTGAAAGGTTGGAGTTCACCCAGAGGTACCTTGGAAGAAAAGCCTGAAGATCTACTTTCAAAAAATCAGCCATTAAAAACTCTACAGAGCAGTTCTACTCTGACATACATGGGGTCGTCATGAGTCAGAGTCAATTCTACAGCAACTTTTTTTTTTTTTTTAATTTCACTCTGCAGATAAAGCGCCTTCAGGGGAAATAAAACAAACCAACAAACCAACTTCCTTCAGCAACGTCAAGTTCACAGAGGTGATACCGTTCCTTTCGGGCCTGTGTTTCTGGGTAATCGTTACCATGTGTCCCTAAAACAACTGCGGGTGCCCACCCCCACCCTGACACCCACCCACAGCAGTCAATAGGGCCAGCTGGGAGCCCAACCCGTATGTTACCCCTCGCGGGCAGCCTGCCTTGACGCTCCTCAGTGTCTCCTGGAGCTGTTTCTGCTTCTGCCATCTGGTCCCCACTCACCTCGTGCCCCTGGTGGTATTGAAATGGAAGAGTGGCCAGGCTGCAGTTCACCTTGAACATGTCACTTTGAAATGTTACCTGTTCTGTACAACTGACTGGTGGCGTTAGATGTTGGGGGCAGTGGCTATCTTGGAGGAGGGCAGTGACTGACCAGCGGCCTGAGTGGGCTAGTCACGCTGTCTGTTGATGTGGGTGCAGATTACAGGTGAGTGTGGCTTATACGATCTCATGAGCTGGGCCCTGACATACACTACTCTAGATGAATATTATATATGCTTCATGATAATTTAAAACTGAAGAAAAAAAAAAAGAAGAGAAATAGCACCAATTTGGTGGGGAGAAAACCCGTGATCCCTGACGGGCATACCAGCCACACCAAACTGCCTGTTCACTCTCAGCCCAGTGGTGCCCAAAACAAGCCAGGAGGAAGACAAACAGCTGCGATGTGGCTTTTGGGGTTTTTTCCTTGGAATCACCACAACCCCCAACTCCATTTCCAACTGGATACAAAGTAAGCAGAATGCAGAGGATGGAGCTCTATAGAGGGATTTATTAGCAGGCAGAGGAAGACAAAAGCAATCTCGCTTGACACAAATATAGATGAATACACGGATAGGAAACCCACAGACTGGCAAATTAAACGTGGTTCGGGGCTGGCGAGTTCGAGGACGCCGGCTGATGGATCTCCCAGCTAGACAGCAAGCCAACCTAGTATGTCACCACAGCGCGCTCTGGAAACACTGCAGTCCCCCCGTATTTTCCTGAGGTGCAGAAGGAGAGAGGGGCCTGCCAGGGCTATAGGCGGCCCAGGCTTGGGGGACAGCATGCAAATTTAGATTGTGATTTGGGAGGAAACTTCAGGGAATAGGAGAGGGTGCAGCTGTAGAGGCCTGGGGGCATGGTGGTGGTGAGCAGGGGGTTCCGATGGAGCTCTGGAGTCCTGGCAGGAAGCCTCCATCTATATTTGCATCCACATTCCCATTTAACTGCACACCAGGGATGTCCACAATTGGCCCCCTCTCCCCCCACCGAGCCCACTCCCATTGCTCCCTTCCCTGGGGACTCTAGAGAACGGCCACTCAGCAAAGAGACCAGATTGGGCTGGGGGAGCCATTAATTTCGGCGGCTGTGCAGAATGGGACAATCCCTGCATGGGCCAGCAGGACAGACACTGGGGCCACAGTCTGGAGGAGAAGGTTACCACAACCATGCCGAGCCCAGAAAGGGAGGATGAAATGAAGAGGTAAGTAAGCACTCTTCCTATGCAGCAGCTACAGCCTTGGCCGCAGGTGGGGACGGAACAGGGAAAGGCATGGGCCCCATGTTCCTCCCTCCCTGTGTTCCTACTGAGCATCACTCCCAGCCCCTCCCACACTGGAGGTCATCTTTGACACATCTCTCTTCTCACTGCCTACATTCAAAACACAAAGAGAGTTAAACACTGAGTTACCACAGTGACTCGGCAATTCCGCTCCTGGGTACATACTCAAGAGAACTGAAACCATATGTCCACACAAACACTCGTACACCATCGTTCACAGCAATACTATTCATAATAGCTAAAAGGTGGAAACAACCCAAATGTCCATCCATAGATGAATGGATATGCAAATGTGGTATATTCAGCCATATGAAGGAATGAAGTCCTGACACATGCTATAACATGGATCAATCTCAAAAATATTACGTTCAGTGAAAGAAGTCAGTCATAAAAGAACAAATATTGTATGATTCCATTGATAGAAATGTCCAGAACAGGCAAATCCATACAGACAGAAAGTAGATTAGTGGTTGCCAGGGGCTGGGATGGGGGGCAGATAGGGAGTGAATACTTAATGGTATGGGGTGTTTTTATGGGATGATGAAAAAGTTTTGAAACTAGAGCAAGCTGGTGGATTGCACAACATTGTGAATACATTAAATACCACTGAATTGTACACTTTTTAAAGGTCCATTGTATACTACGTGTGTGTGTGAGAGAGAGTAGTGTAAGTGCATGTGTGTGTGTGCATGGGTGCATGTGAGTGTGTGAGGGTGCGCATAGATGCATGTGGGTGTGTGGGGTACACTGGATGCATGGACGTTGTGTGTGTGTGTGTGTATGTATGTGCATGGGTGAGGGGGGTATATGTCTGTGTGTCCGTGTGAGCTGGTGGGTAGAATAGAATTCTCCACCCAGTGGTTTAACAGTTATACCTTCCTTTCAGAGCCTTAGTCTTCCTATAAACTCATCATTTATTCAACAAGTAAGCCCAAGGACAGCACCCATACACAGGGGGCAGAGCTGAGGCTGTGACCTACTGGCCTAGAGCCCACTCAGTCTACTCCTGGACCCCTTGTTCCAGGACATTAAAAACCCCCATGTTGTTCAAGCCACCTTGAATCATGTTCTTCTGTTCCCTGCAGCCCAGCCCTCCTAGCAGATACATTCATATTATTATCTGTCTACACTGACTCACTATTTAACCCATTCATCCTGAGCTCAAACCCTTGAGAACTCATGAGCTTCATGAACTTTCTGCACAATATTTGCACACACACTAAAACAGCAATCAAATAACTCTTTTAAGTTAAATGCTTATCCATGGATCGCCCATAATCACTCTGGGGACTGGCATTGGTCTTCACACCATATTTTAGGTAACCAGGACTCCAGGGTCTCAACAGGCCTTTCCAAGAACTAGGATCCATAATTCTAGGACTCTAACAGGACAGTGGTAGTTCAGTATCGAATTTTCACCTTCTACGTGGGAGATCTAGGTTTGCTTCCCAGCCAATGCACAGCCACCACCCATCTGTCATTGGAGGCTTGTGTGTTGCTAGGATGCTGAACAGGTTCCAATGGAGCTTTCAGATTAAGACAGACTAGGAAAAAAGGCCTGGCAAACTACTTCTGAAAATGAGCCAGTGAAAACCCTACGGATCACAATGGTCTGATCCACAGCCAATCATGGGGCTGGTGCAGGACGGGGCAGCGTTTAGTTCCATTGTGCGTGGGATTGCCCTGAGTCAAGGGCTGACTCGATGGCAACTCACAAGGAGGAAAGAACGGAGACGGCACCAGGAAGCCCCAATTCATTGCACAGAACTTGCTTTACAAACTGTGAAGTACTGTCTCATTATCCACACTCCCACAGCCTCATCCTTGGAGGGCAGCCCCAGGGGGGATCCTGGCCTCTTCGGAGATGCCCTCTGCTAAGTAGGGTGCCTGCTCTGACTGCCCACCGTCATCCCATCAGACCTGCCCACCCCGTGGAGGTCAGGGTTAAGCACGGGCACCAGGACAAGCTATGTGGGTGGCAGACACAGGAGGCAGGTGCTCTCTGCAAGGTCAGCAGCCAGGGCTCCCCGCGACCCCTGCCACACCCACACCTCCCTCCTAATGAAGGAAGCGGGGAGAGTGACCATCCATCTTTGGCGCTCTGAGTCCTAATTAAGCATCAGCAAATTCCCCAACCTGCCTGCTTTCTGTCCCTGGAATAATATGTTATTTACCTGCAGCTAATAGGTTCATGGGTAATGATAGCCTTGTATCAAATGACGGCCGTTTGGCTTCTGACAGTTTTAAAGACCCGTCTCGGGGACACTCCAGTTTCTAATTACAGGGTCTGTCATCGGCGAGGTTCGGTTCAACACCACTCATTCTCCCGCGGGTGACACTTCTGTCCAGATAGGAGATTTAAGCTCAGCCCCGACAGTTAAGGTTAAAAATACTGCTCGGTACAAGGCGAGGGATCATAATTTGGGTCGCTGCCGTGTTTAATTAATTGGACTGCGGCAATCAGGACTCTGTGGGCCATAATTACAGGCAGGGCGAGAGGCCCTGTGCCCCCTCGCTGTGTCTTACAGCTGTAATTTCACGGAGGCGCTGACCTGGCGCAGAGCACAGAGCCCTGGAGTTCTTTTAAGGCCCACGGTACTTCATTAGGCAGCCGTGATTTGTGAGGAGGAGAAGCCCTTCAATGCCCCACGCCTGAGCCAAGTGAGCCTCGGTGGAGGGGCAGGGGAAGGTTGGGAAGGCTGGGGAGGCGAGACAGAGTGAACATCCCTGCCCTCAACTTTCCTGGCAAATGTGGTGACAAACTCAAGTGGTCCCTGGATGCCTGTGGAAGGCCACAGGAACAGAAAATCCTGGTTCCAGAAATCTCAGGGCTCCTCAGCCAGTGTTTCCACTCTCTCTGGCCTACTTCTTCTTGAGCAAACATGCAGGTGAGCTCAGACCACAGGGCTTTTGCACTGGTTCTCTCCCTCCTCCCCCACCCCCCACTACCCCTGGGTTCCTTCCTCTCTTTATTTAGGTGTCAGCTTAGAGGGGCCTTCCTGGACCTTCTCACGCACTCTACCCCTTTATCTTGATTTTTCCTATCACAATCCTCATCATGGGAGTATTTCCTGGCTGCCTTCTGTCTTCTGTAAGCACACAGGCCTGGTCTGCCTGTCCCCAGCACCCTTGGAACCTGCTAATCTCCTGTTCCTGTCCCAAGCTCAAGCTTCAATGAGGACTCAATGCTGAGGTCGTTCCTGCTCAGCTCTTGCCCCTAGACCCAATCCTGGGCATGAAGCCTTGGTTGGGAGCGGCACTCGCCTCGACGTTTTAACCCTCCTCCCTCTCCAGCTCCTTGTAGTGGTCTCGATGGTAAATAGGATGAGAACTCAGACCACAACTCTAGAGGCCTGGAATCCAGCCTGGGCCCAGGGCTGGACCACCATGGGGAAGGCCGGTTCCCCGGGCAACTCTCCCTTGGTCCACGGGACTCTGGGGCCAGGCCGCTCTCCCACTGGACCATCAAGTACCTTGATCTTCCGAGCCTCAGTTTTCTTTGCTTGTAAAATGGGAAGAATCCTACTTCCTCCCTCATAGGGAAGTTGTTCTTAGGAGCATGTCAGCTGGACACATGATGTGCTTACTAAGCAAAAGCAGGACAGGCTCAGGGACACTATCACCCTATGGAGAGAAGCCTGGACAAGTCAGGCTCACCATCCAGGCAGGTGCTGGGATCAGGGTCACAATGCACAGCCAGGTCTTGGTGACCACAAAGCCAGAGGCTGCAGCCTGGCTTGGCCCTCTCCACGTGCTCATCCAGCCCTTGGCTGCCCTAGGCAGGGGGTTTCCTCTGATGCTGCTTCTCTCTGGCTCACTGCCCCCCACCGAGCTGCCTCCACTTCTACCTGCTCCCACTCCAGGATGTTCCTGTTGGAGAGAATTCCTCGGCATCTCGCTCCCCTGCTGTGCTGCCCGTAATGAGCCTGTACCTTTGCTCAGCTCAAGTATGATTTTCCCTGAACACTGACCTTGTGTGTTCCAGGGGCTCCCTCCCCATCCATCTCCTCCTCCAGGGGCCATCCCTTCTCTCACCCTCCTCTCCCGCCACACCACCTTTAGAACCTGGCCAGGGCCTGATGGAAATTTGAAAAAAATAAGTGAAATGATTCCCCTGTAGGGGCCCTAATCTCCAACAGCTGGAGAACCATGGAGACAAAGACAGGGTCACTGCCCTCCTGGGGCCCCCTCGGGGTGGGGGAGATGGACCCCCATTCCCATGGCTCCACTGCAACCAGAAGGCTGGGAGAGGGGAGGATGTTGGGCACCTGGGCAGCCACCCTTTGGGGTCCCCACCCACAAGTTCCCAAAGGGGCACATGGGAGGGGACACAGAGCAG
Source organism: Dugong dugon (assembly GCA_030035585.1). Classification (NCBI taxonomy): domain Eukaryota; kingdom Metazoa; phylum Chordata; class Mammalia; order Sirenia; family Dugongidae; genus Dugong; species Dugong dugon. The sequence continues at coordinate 34,070,329 of CM057478.1, forward strand.
CAGGGCTGGCCATCGCCCTAGCTGATGGGCTCCGGGGACCTCTGTGACTGTGCCCCCCCCCCCCCCCGCAGTGTGCTGTTCCCATGGAGATCAGGGACCCAGGGGGTGGGGGACAAACCCGCCTGTTTATTAAGAATCAAAGGCTGGGCTGCGTGCAACTCAGCAGAGAGCTGCTTTTGAAGTGCCGAGTGATTTATTTTAGCCAATTACTGGTGCACTTTCCCTTCCCAAGGACCACACTTAATTGATTGAAACCTATTGAAAACAAATTAACCAGCACCAGGATGCAAAGATCTGTTTATCACTTCTCTGGAGGTTTTCAGGGAATCCATGTGAACTCCACAACACATTTGGTTTGCTTTTCTCTTCCCCAGAAGGAAAGAAAGAAAGAAAAGAACAAACCTTTTTCAGAAGGAGCAGGCCTCTTGGCACCTGGCGGCCGGTGATTTTCCACTCTCCCAGTCTCTGGAGTCACCATCATGTGGGCACCATGATGTTCTACCATGCTAACACCCAGTCCCAAGAGTTTGCTGCAGCGAGAAACAGCTCTTTGTACCTATTATTTGTTTACTTTTGCTAAAAGCCCAGCTAGTCGCTGTTGAGTCCACTCCAACTCAAGGAGACCTCACGTGTGTCAGAGTAGAACTACTCCATAGGGTTTTCAAGGCTGTGACCTTTCAGAAACAGATCGCCAGACCTTTCTTCTGAGGCACCTCTGGGTGGGTTTGAACTGCCAACCTTTAGTTAGCAGCTGAACGCTTAACTGTTTGCACCACCCAGACTCCTATGGCTCCTGCTACAATTTGCCATATTGGTTCCCCAAATGGGCTCTCCCAGTTCACGTGCTACCAGGGCTACTGGAGGTATCAGTTTCACCACAACTGTGCCAGCAATGGGTGTTACTGTTTTACATTTTGGGGGCTATCTTAGCAGGTGTAAAATGGCACTCTGAACTAGCTTTCATTTGCATTTAAAAAAATTACTTTCCCACCCATGTGAAGACCAATCCCTTGGTGATAGCTGGCTGGCACTCTCTGCTGATGCCACTCTTGAGTTGTTCTTTACTCAAATTACCCTACCTTCACCTGCACACCTTACCTATCCAGGTGTGCCTCCCAGGAACTACAGTCTGCATGCCCTAGTCCTACTCACACAGGGGAGGGGACTTAGAAAGCGGGCTCCTCCCTGCTCAAAATCACACAGTACCTCCCTTCTGCCAACCCCCCACCCCCAGCCTTCTAGAAAAAGCCCTGCCCTTCTCCCCCTCCTCCCAAATGCAGGTCACTCCAAGGCCAAGCCTCCAACTTCCCAGCTGGTGTTTTTCTTTCCTCCTGCCTTTGGGGATGCCTGCCTCTCCCACCTGTCACCCAAAGCAAGGTGCATGGTGCCTAACCACCCTGACCACTGCCACTCTGCAGACGGCTGTTCTTTAAGCGGGTCCAGGAACAAGGTGTGGCTGTGCCCTCCTGGGCCCCAGCCAGCTGATGGCAGGGTCTCATGCAGGCGGCCTGAGGTGGACCCCCCTGGGCTGCCTCAAACCAGAGCAGGACAGGCTCCCAGGCCCTGTGGAGACCCTGGCCACCACCACCACCACGTGGCTCCTGCTGCTATTTCTGTGACACCAGGAACAGCCCTGGGCCAGGGTGAAAGCATGAAGGTAGAACTGTGTCCAACTGAGCACCTGGGTCCCACCTGATCAGCACCTGATCATGGCTCCCAGTGGGGACGCTCACAGAGTACAAGGAGTGGCTAAGGCTGGGGACCTGGCCACCCAGGCTCCTGAGGGCTCATATGGGTGCATTTGTGTTCATACGCATTTGTGCGTGCACATATATGCCACAGGTATGCAATGTGTCTGTGGGTTGTGTGTACACATGCATGCATGTATGCGCCCGTGCATGTGTGTGCCCGTATATGCACTGTGTGTGTGTGTGTGCATGCGCTGTGTGTGGCACATGTGAGCACGTGTACATGCATGTGTATACATGAGTACACCCACGTGTGCGTATACGCATACACATGCATGTTTGGGGAAGGCTGGGGAGGAGAACATAATGAGGATGACCCGGCAGGTCAGTGATGTGGTGTGCAGCTGTGCAGGGCTGGGAGCACCCACAGGAGGTGGGGAGGGGGGCTCATCCGCCTGCAAGGTAAACAGAGGCAGGGCACTGTGCCCACCCCCAACAGCTCCTGTGACCTTGAGTGAGGTGTGGTCTCAGTCTCCATTTGCATCTGTACAGTCGGCCCATACCTGCTCTGCCTTCTGCCCTGAGGCTTACAGGAAACCATCCAAAGCAGGAGTAGGTGACCAGGAGCTGTAAAACCACAGCAATAATCATAACAGCCCATGTTCACTGATCCTCACGACATGCCAGGCACCAGTCTGTGTGCTCTGATATGTATTCAACCCTGACACCAACCTCATAACATAGATACAGTTACTATCCCCACTCGACAGATGGTGAAACCAGTGCAGAACTGCAAAGTCATTTGTCCGAGGTCACACAGAGGGTAAGAGCAAACGTTTAAGCTGGAGGTGTTAACACCACACCACATGCCACCAGGAACAGTAAGTCCTGGTCACTACTAGCAGGTTGCTGGGCTGTTGCATTTACAAGAAAAATATGTTCAAATTAGGAATACTGACTAAACATAACAAACAAGATGCCTTTTAGGGAACCCTGACTCTGCACCACACACGTTATCTCGTTTAATATCATCTTCTCAGCAGCCCCATTTTACAGATGAAGAAACTGAGGCCCAGGGCCAAAGTTTGCATGCTGGGTCACAGAACTTTGGCAACACACAAGGCAACAGGAAGCCCACATGTGGGGATTCCCGATTCCCTGCTAGAATGCACTTCCCAATGCACAAACAGGAGGCAGGGGAGAGAGTGTTTGAGAACCACCCAAGTTCTCAGCAGCGTTATGTCCACAGGAGCACCTGACGATGCTAAGTGGTGGTTTCAGCAGGACTGGAAAAGTGTGACAAAAGGGTGGGGGCTGTGACACCCTCCTAAACTCCCAGTGGCCCTGGAATGGAGCAAGTGGGTAAGGGACAGTTTACAGCTGTTCGTATCCCTGAGTCTTCCGGGAACAGCTTCTCTCCGCTCCCTCCCCCTCTCCAGCAGCCAGCCACTCACACACACTCCAGGGAACCTGGCCCGAGCTTTCTGAACACTCAGCTTTGCTATTTCCACTGACAGCACACTCCCCGCACTCCTCTAAATAAGCCAATTTCCCAGACTCCATTCCCACCTCCAACCTGCAAAAATCTCCCAGGCTCTGGCCCAGCCGGCGGGTGGGCAGGCTGACTGCTACCCCCACCCACACCCAGAGCCTGATTCCAAAGGCCACTTCCCAGCCCTTGGGCTGGGTCTCTCTAGGCACGGTGCGGTCATGGCACCATTCCGGAAGCTTCCACGTGGTATTTATGGCTTTGCTCTCTGTGCAGTCTCGTCCCCAGCACTGTGGGTCCTGGTGGTGCCCGGCGGCAGTGGTGCAGACACCATCACTCATGAGGTATAAACCTGTTGTAACCATTCCCGGCCCATCCCTCATCCCCGACGACACGCTCAGGGCCAAGGGTGGCGTGAGATGGATGGCTCTGAGAATTACCGCTGCTGCAAAGTGGGGACCTTTCACCTCAGGGCCGCGGGGTAAGTCACTGTTCCCGCTGGCCCGGCCCCTGGGGGATATGAAGCAGGAGACCCCTGCTCGGGGCCGTGCCCACTCCCCCCAGTGGATGGCTGAGCCCCCACACCAGGTATTGAACTCTGACTTCCAGAGTAATTGATTCCCCTGGCCGCGCACCATCTGTGGCTTCTGACAAATGAGGAGACCGAGACTCGGGACCTTCTATGAATTACCTGCATCCGCCCCAGCTCTCACATCTTTCCAATGTGACAAGTGGCCCCCATCAGATCACAAACTCGCCCCCTGCCCTCCGGTGGGTGAAGAGACCTTGGTGAGGTATGAACGCCCTCTGCACCTTGTGGGGTATTAAACCCTGGCAGTCAGGGTGGTCTCTGCTCAGCTGTCTGAAAGTGCAGGGTCAGAGGCCCTGGGGGGTCTGAACAGCTCATAAGAGGGTCCCTTGGCCAGGGGCAGGACCAGAGGCACAGAGCCCCCACCCCGGCTCACTCTCTCCTCTCTACCTACCGCCCCTCATGCTCTGGACACGTGATGGGGGACAACCTCGAAAATTAGCTTGACCAGGGCTCAGCAGTTACAGGGACCCCACATGTAGCTTTTGGGGGAATTGGCCCTTTCCCTCCCTTGCTGTCCTCCCCTGAAAGAGCCACAGAACATGAGAATGGACACGTTCTGAATAATTCAGCCTCAGAAAGAGTCCAGCGTGATCACTGCTGGGAGGAAGGCTACCTGCCTGACCTAGAAAGTCCCAGGCTGAGCTGGCCAAAACCAGAGTCTGCCCCTTGACCTCCACCACTGCCAGCCTGCTTTCAGACCTAAACGCATGGGCAATGGAGAGAGCTGGATGGAGAGGGAGGCAGGTGGCTGAGCCCTGCAGGGCTCTGTTTGCTCATCACTAGATGAAGGGTCATGCTTGGTGACCCTACAGGCCCCTGCAGCAATCTGAGTCTAGAAACCTCCATCACACCACATTGCCTGGGAGTATACAGAGGTGAGGGCTGGCCTCAGAGCCTTTGCACTTGCCATCCCTCCCGTGGAGCACCCTCCTGGATAGCACAGGGCTCACTGGCTCCATCCTGCAGGCTGAAACCTCAGTCACCTCCGCAAAGGGGCTGCCTGCCCACCCTAATGAGGAATCTCTAACCCCTCCCACAGCTTTAACGTTCTTCTTAGCAGCTCTCCCTACTGGACACACATTATCAGTATATACTTATTGTCACCCACACACACAAAATGTAGGTTTCTCTGGATTGGGCATCTGCCCTGGTCCTTGCGTGTCTCCAGCTCCAGGCACGGAGCTAGGCACATGGCAGATGCCCAGCACATATGTGTAGGATAGCACCGTGTCAGGCATCATCCAGAAGGATTACAAAGGGCACCATGAGGTCATATATCCTAACCCTTAGAGGTGCACTGGCTGAGGGGCAGCATGGCCCTGTGGTTAAGGGCTTGGCATTGGACATCACTTCGCTTCGAATCCCAGCTCCGCCATCTGAGCTGCGCAATCTTAGGCAAGTTGCCAAACCTCTCTGGGCCTCAGTTCTGTAAATGCCTCACAGAGTTGTTGAGAATGTTAAGTAAGTTAGTGGGGTGGGGCCCTGAGCACACCACCTAGCCTTTGGTGAGCATGCCGCTGTCATTACTGCTGCAATTCTTGGGAGTGAGACAAGGGAGAAGAGTTCGATTGGAGAGGCGGGTTTGGACCAGGAATCTTCCAATAGGTCCAGTGGGGTGGGTGCCTTTTAGGTGGGGGAACCTGGCCTAAGCCCCTGACGGGCTAGAGACAGGTACCTCAGAGACCCCTGTCCAGCTGGTCTGGGCCGTTCCCCAGCTACCAGCAGGCTCGTTAGAGTCAGGCTTGGTTTATTTATAGATCAAACATACTTGTCATCAAGATCCCGGCCAAAGAACCAGTTCTGATAAGCTGGAAAAACAAGGCCACCCAAGGCTCTGGCCAAGCCATTCTGGCTCTGGCCATGAAGAGTTGGTGGCCCTGGCTGGGGGTCAGCTCCCCAGCACCTCCGTGGTGCCCAGGCAAGCAGGAAGATGCCCCCGGGGCACCCAGAGCAGGCCCCTAGACCTCTGGGGGTAGAAGGACAGGGAGATAGAGGCAGCCCATCCACTGGAGCCTTGGCATGCGATGTCAGTGCAGGCCACAGCCACCACGTGCTGGCGGGCATGGCCTGACATGGTCTGGGAGGAAGGACACTGTCCAGGCCACAAAAGCCAGGCACATGTGATCCCCTGCCCCATTCTCTGCCCTCCTTAGCCCACACATGGTTTCAGGGCTCCCTGAGAAGCCATTTTTCTTTCCTCCTCCAGGCCACCATGTGGGGGAGAGCCCCCACCAATCTTCCTGGGAACTGGTCCTCCCAGGTCTCCCTGCTTCCCCCACCCCCTCAGCAGCCTGGGGTGATGCCTGGCCTCATTCAACCTTCCAGGGACCCCCATCTCACACCTCTCCTGTCCACCAGGCCATCGAGGGTCCATCACCCCACCTCACTACACCATGCCACCCAGCTCCTGTCTGTCCTCACACACAGGCCCCGCTGGCCTTAGGCCATACTTTCTGTCTCCTCAGCACCTTCCCTAGACATCTGTTCTGGGCTCCATCCCTCCCTCCCTCCTCCCACTGATTCTCCTTGAGAGGATTCTGACTCATGGTTGCTGGTGGGTCCGAACCCTGACCTTTTGGTTAGCAGCGGAGGGCTTAAACCACTGCACCACCAGGGCTCCTTCCTCCTTCCAAGTGTCCCTCAGATGCCACCTTCTCATTGAGACTTTTCCTAACCATAGTCGTCTAACACTGCCACCTGCCCCTCCCACTCTGGCCCCCAACTTTCCTGTCCTGCTTTCCCACCTCACCTCCGGGTTTATTTCCCAGCTTACTGCCTGGCTCCTCCCACTGGACAGCAAGACCCGCAGGCAGGGAGGGGCCTCTGCAGTTCAGATGCACCCCAAGAGACTGCAGCTGGGCTGATACCCTGCAGGCGTTCCATCAGCATGGGGTAAAGGGACAGACAGCCCTGTGCCCTCCTCATGGCCCAGGGGCTCGCCCAGGCAGGCCCTATGGACGCCTGCTGCTTCCATGGACAAGGTGGGTAACTGGAGAGCCAGCAGAGTGAGCCAAGCAGAGGCAGCAGAGAAAATGCTTTCCGGTGACATAGATGCTACCCCGAGACATGTGCACAGGGACCCTCACTGCACCCCTTCTCCAGGTGCATCCTCTCCAGCACCCAAAGGGACCCCCAGAGGAGGCCAGGTGGGCAACCAGGCAGCCAGCAATAGGAGGAGAGGAGCCCACCCTATGGCTGGTCTGGGTGTGGGGTCTGACCAGCGACCCCCCTACGGAGGAGGCTGAAGCAGGAGCTAATGGCTGTGCCCCATCGGGTGGACTTGGCCACATTAATTCGACCATACATACACACGCTAATCAGCTGTAACCGTGGCACCCAGCTCAATTCTAATTGATTTACTGAGCCTGGAAATGGATACAAACGTGATTAAAGGCTTTTTATTTTACATAGGTTCTCTATAAAATGATTTAAATCAATTGCCTGGCAGGCCCCACGCTATTACTGCAGTGAGCCGTTTCTCACAGTGATGGATTCGTGCTCTGCTCAGAGCTGGGGTGTCGGAGGGGTGCTCCCACCCAGCCCCCATCAGAGTTGGGGCACTGTGGCATCTGCCTAGGAGTGCCTGCCTCTTCCTGGGGTACCCTCTCCAAACCTGTCACCTTCACTGAGGGGCAGCAGGGGCTGGGGGGCGAGGAGGGTGGGTCTGGGAGCGAGGCTGGTGTTGTCAGGGCAACCATCTTGCCAGCAGTCTCCCCATCCGATGTCTCTTGCCCTCCCAGAGTTGTGGTTGCAACACCCACCCCAGGACGTCTCAGGGGCTGGCCCTGAGCCCAGAGGTCAAGTCTATAATCCCAGCCACCAAAGACATCATCTGCTCCACCCCGCCCCCCTTTTACAGATGAGGAAACTGAGGCCAACGGTGCAGGTCAGTGAGCAGAGTCGTGGGCAGGTCCATCACAGCTGGCAGGCGCCGGGTTCCTGACGTCTGGGCCACCCATGGCTTCTGACAGAGCCTCGGCCACCCATGGCTTCTGACAGAGCCTCGACCGCCCAGTGCACGCTTAACGGTTGGCTGGTGCTGATTTATGGCACATTGTCTCCTCCAGCACGGACAGGACCAGATGTTCCCGAAATCACTGCTTGCGGGTGCTCGGCGAGGAGCCAGGGCATGGCCCACACCAACCCTGTAGGCCAGGACAATCTGCATGAATGTCCTGGGACCACAGTGACAAAGTACCGCACACTTGGGGGCTTCAAGCAACAGGGATGTATTCTCTCACAGTTCGGGAGGCCAGAGTCTAAAATCAGGGTGTCAGCAGAGCAGTACTCCTTCTGAAGGCTCTAGGAGAGAATCCTTCCTTGCCTCTTCCAGCGTCTGGTGTCCCAGGCATTCCTTGGCTTGTGGCCACGTCACTCCATCGTCACATGGCCGTCTCCTCTGTGTGTCTGTCTTCTCTTTGTATAAGGACACCAGTTATTGGATCAGGGCCACCCTACTCCACTGTAAGGAGTCCTGGCAGAAAAGTAGTTAAGCGCTTGGCTGCTAACCGAAAGGTCAGCAGTTCGAACCCACCAGCCATTCATCAGGAGAAAGATGCAGTAGTCTGCTTCTGTAAGGATTACAGCCTTGGAAACTCTACGGTGCAGTTCTACTCCATCCTAAAGGGTCGCTATGAGTCAGAATTGACTCCATGGCAATGGGTTTGGTTTGGTTTCTACTCCAGTATGACCTCATGTGAACTTAACTATTACATCGGCAAAGACCCCATTTCCAAATAAGGTCACATTCTGAGGTTCTGGGCAGACATGAATTTAGGAGGGACACAATTCAACCCACTACAGCCACTGCCCTGAAAATACGGCTGTGGAGGGCTCCTCCTCTCCAGAAGGCAGCTCAGGCTGTTCAGTAACTTAGCCACAACTTGGCAAGGCTCTTGGGGAACCAGGTCCCTTGCTGGGGTCCATCAGCTACACCGAATGAGCCCCTTGGAGAGCCAAGCCTCAGTGTCCCATCTCTGCCCAGGGGCTTCTATAGCTTGCTCGAAGCAGCCCTCAAGGCAGGGTGGGGGCTTGAGCAACGCACCGTTTGCTTCCTTGGGCAGAGGCTGCTGGGCAAGCCTGGGGCACCCGAGGAGTGAGGAGGGCATGGGAAGGGAGGGCCGTGACCATCCTTGTTGCGGCATGTGGCCAGGACAACCACATCACTGCATCAGTCCCCGCTGGAAAGCCCACCAAGACCAGGATGGGGTGGCTAGGCCCAGAGCTGGGTGTCTGGGCAGATAGCCATTAGCCACAGGCAGCTGTTTCAATTCAAAATGATACTCATGAAAATGAGACAAAACGTAAAATTCTACTCCTCAGATGCACTGAATATGTGAGGTGCTCAACAGCCACAGTGTTAGCGGCTACCCACTGGACAGGGCAGACGTAGGACATTCCATCATCCCAGCAAATTCTATGGACCTTGTGAACACTGTACCTCCGGCAGGAATAATCAATGCCAGAAAAGTAATGATTAATAAAACAAAAGCATACCAGGGCTTTGGATTTACACCAAGCCCGACTCCTGGGTGGCTATGGGGCCAGGCCAGTCTTCCACTGCCTCTGGCCTCCTCTCCCACCACTGACCACATGGGACCATTCTCCAGAGCCCAGCCATCTCAACTCCAAGAAGTCACCCATGACTCCTGCTCTGCCGGCCTATGAGGCCCTGGCCCGATTCTCTGGCCCTCCTCCAGAGTCTCACACACTCCATCCTCTGCTCTCCCTCCGCCTTGTAAACTCCTAGTTTGCAAAACCCAGGTCCAACTTCATGGCCTCTGGGGCACCTCCTCCTAGGATGCTGTTCTACTCTCTCGCACGGCACTTCCCACATGAAGCGGGGTCACCAGTGTGGCTGTCTTTCTCTGCTCAGCCATGATCATTCTGTAGCCTCATCAGTTGGCTTAGCACTGGCCTTAACAGGAAGTCGGGATCCGTGGGAGGAATTTGCCAGAACCCTTTCCTAACTAAACTCTGAGTTTCCTAGCGCTCACGCTATGCCCAGAACCCTGTAGACAACACGCTGTGGCTGTGTGCAGAAGCAAATGAGTGAAAACCTGGAGACCAGGGCCCATGCTACCCTCCCATAAGCACACAGTAGGAGCTTGATAAACGGGGGGCATCCGACCAGCTGAACTGAAAAAGGACTCCGAGAGGATGAGGATATTTGGTGCAGGCAACAGAAAGAAGAGCTACAAGGACAAGGAAGACAACAAGGCAAGTGGGCTGTGTCCTCTGAGGAGACTCCACCAGAGGGGCCTATCTGACTGCTGGGTTCTCCTGGGCCTCCTTGCCTGCTGTGTAGAGAAGGGTGACTGTCAGCGAGGTCACACAGGGCTGGTCCCTGAAGGAGTTAAGGCCACTCTCCCAGGCTCCCCGTCTGCTCCTCCTAGGAGCCTCTATGGCTGGGCGGTGGTATTGCCTCTGCCTCCTGACCCATCATTACTGCTGCCACTGCTCTGCAGAGAGCCGGAGGAGGACACGGTGACACCAGAGGGGAGAGGGCATGTGTGACAGGTCACCATGCACAAACAGCCCTTCTGAGGCCAGGAACCAGAGTCTTGGGGGATAGTCCCAACTGAGACACAAGGAGCAGGTTAACTGTCTAAAGTCCTACAGACCTCTGCTCACCTGCGACTATCCACCCATCTCCTCGCTGAGGCTGACCAGTGGTCCTGCTGAGGCCACCAACCCTGAATTAGTGGTTTATGGAGGCTCACCCTCTTCCGCCCTCCCTTCTCTCATGAGGCACAGCCTGGCCTCCAAGCGTCCATTCCAGGGGCTCCATCAAGGTGCCCAGTGGGTAATTCCAATCCTCTCCTCAGGGTCAGACTACTCGCATCACACCCCCTAGCACTGCCACTCCCATCTGAGTGACCTTGTGAGCTACCTAGCTGCTCTGTGCCTCAGCTTCCCACCTGATGAGCCCCCTAGGTTAGAAGGCATTCAAAATAATACACAGTGGCCACAACCATGGACTTTAGCATACCAACAATCATGAACATGGCACAGGATTAGGCAGCATGTCATTTTGTTGTACATGGGATCGCCATGAATCAGAGCCAATTGGACAGCAACTGATAACAACAACACATAGATAAAAGTGCAAGAGATAATAATAACAATGAGGTTGCCATGAGCCTTAAATGAGTCCACATCTGCCTGGCTCAGAATGAGCCCTCTGTGAGTGGTTGTTAGAGCGATCCACCCAGGTGTAAATACATAGAACAGGAGGGTTCCTCGGTACCCCAGACAGGTCCCCATCACGGCAGTGACAGCTTCTGTGGTCCCCAAAACTCAGGTCTCAAAGATGGTACTCTCCATCCACACGTAACCTGGTTCTCAACAGCAGAAGGGTAAAGCTGACCAATGCAAGGTAAACTCAGTGAGTCTGGGCTCAAAACTTGGTCTGAGTTAACTCAGAATTCTCCCTAGGGGGTGAGGAGGTGATAAGTGTTAATATACCATTAATACACAATTTCATTTACGTGTGATGACTGATGCTGCTCCCTGCTGTTGCTTTTTATCTTCTGCTGTCTCAGGCTAGGTTCTCTAGAGAAGCAAAACTAGTGAAGTGTATATATAAAAATATACATAGAGATTCAAGGAAATGGCTCATGCAGTTGTGGAGGCTGGAAAGTTCCAAATTCATGGGTCAGGAGTCAGGCTGGAGGCTTCTCTTGACTCACGTAGTCACAGGGGCTGACAAACTCAAACCTATCAGGTCAGAAAGCAGGCTGCTAGCTCATGGCCAAGAACCAGAGGTCAGGGGATGACGAGTTGGATGCAGGATCAAGAGAGGGCAAGCTTGGCCAGAAAATCAATATATTTTGGATACAGGCCACACCCCCAAGGAACTCCCTTTTCAACTGACTGGCTGCTCACATCAGGTCACAAAATGGAGGATGATTACATAATATCTGCCAAACCACTGACAATCATGGCCTAGCCAAGTTGACACATAACCTTAACCATCAAATCTTCCAAGTAGACAGTGTTGACTGGGGCAGGAGATGGGAGGCCGTATCTGGAACCTTCTAGAATCTCTGGAAGGCATTCCTCCCAGCACAGCTTGAGGCTCCCTGCGTCACTATTCCCTGGCTGCTTATTAACCACTGAGCAGGCTCCCAGGGCCCTGAGACACGAAAACCAAATAAAACCCGAGACACGGTCTTGCTGCTGAGGTGGACCCAGAGCTAGGCACAAGCAGCCCGGTGAGAAATATATGAATAATTCTACTTTAGCCTTCATCCTGCTGCCTACACTTGGGCAACATCTAAATTCAAATGCATGAGGATGCTGAGAGCAAGGCCCGAAGTCTCTTCTCTCAAGATACTAACAAGCGGAGCCCATCCCACAAACACGCTCGTGATGGGAAAGGCACACCCATGCGGTCCAGAGGGCAGTGGGTCTGAGGGTCCTGCAGAAAGCAGTGGGGAGGGGTGGCAGGAGATATGGGCAGCTGGGGGGACACAGGAGTGGGAACAGGCTCCTGAAAGGGCCCAGAGTGGGGCCACATCGTGTAGGCCAGAGTGAGAGGCGAGCCAGGTAGGCAGGCAAGGGGCTCACCAGGTCCAGCCAGCCATGGAAGCCACTGAGGGCTTTGCAGGGAGGCAAGGCCCCATCAGCTTGGAGCCATGGGCTCCTAAAGGCAGGAGACATGCTGTCCTTCTGAATGTGCTGCCCACAGCCTCCCTGCCCCGTAGAGTGGCTGTGCTGGATTCTCAATACCAGCGCACCAAGGGCCTGTGCCTCTCAGGGGCAACTGTGAGTTTGTGCAACACTGCTAACATTGAGGACAATGGGGGCCACGTGCCTCCAGAGGGCTGCTCCTGATCTCGTGTGTGTGTGATTGCACGAGACAGTAAACATGTGACAGTGTATGAGTGTGTGTGAAAATGTGAGTTAGCATGTGACTAAGTGTGTGTGAATGTGAGTGTGTTTGAGAGTGTGTGTGAGGGTGTGTGGGAATGAGTATGTGTGAAAACGAACGAGTATGAGTGTAGGTGAGAATGTACATCATGCGAAAGAATACGTGTGTGTGAAAATTGAGTCACTGTGTGTGGCTGAGTGCGAGTGTACATACATGCATGTATGTGTGCAAATGCAAATGTCAGAGAATAGATGCATGTGGGTGAGTGTGAGAATGTGAGAGAGTATGTGTGAGCATGAGGAAGTGTGAATGTGTGAATGGATATGTTCATGACCAAGCGTGTGTGCGTGTGAAAGAGAGGTGAGGACAGCACATGGCTGGGACAGCCCCTCACTGCTGAGCTGCTTGACTTCCACCCCCTGTGAAACGGGGCCATGACTCCTCTCGGCAGACTCGGGCATGCAGGGGGACACTATAGGTACGACAGTCACCTGTCCAGGCCCACAAGGGGCTTGCATGAGAGGAGGCTATTTTCATTTGTACCCCCATCCAAGGGTGAGCTGGGCGGGGCTGGGTGGGCACCGGGCCCCCAGGAGTGAGGCGTACCAGTGACGGGCACTCTCAAGCACAGCTGACCCTGATGCCCACTCGGAGTGGCAGTCTGGCCAGGGAGCTGCACCGCTCCAATCCGGGAAGGCACTCTCAGTGTTAATGGGGCGAGCAGCTCATTAGCCATCACCCATCTGTCCTAATGCAGTGACGGTGGCAGCAGTGGAGGGTCTGCACAGTGAGGACGCCCTCCAGGAATGGCAGGCAGGCAGGCACACAGCCGTGAAAAGGGCCAGGCCTCACTTCCTGCTGCCCGCTTAGCCAGTTAAGGTACGGGGAAGGAAGAGGAAGAGAGGCCCTCTGCTCCCCCTGGGGTCTGGTCACACCCTGCTGTGTGTCTGCGGGCAGGTGGTTCACCCTCTCTAGGCCCAGGCATCAACTGGGGATAGTAGGGGCTGAACTAGAGGCCTCTGGTGCAGGAGGGCAGGCAGCCCTGGGGGCCTGGCCCCAGACTCGGACTGTCCCTCCACTTGTCTGGAGGTATGGGGTGTGGATGCCTCTGAGGATGTTCCAGGTGGTTTTCGGACACCCACTAATCCTGCTTTTGTCTGTGGTGGTGGACGTAGCTTCTCCACAGGTCTAGCCAGGGGTGCCCTGGCAAGGAGCAGTCACTGCTGGGTCCCCAGGGCCTGGTTCAGGGCCTAGAACAGGTGCTGAGGAATCAAAGTTGAATGAGGCCTGGGTGAGTGGATTCTTCAGGCCAGACTTGGGGTACAGCTGTGGACCCCAGGGGACAGGAATGGGGTGAGCCGGCACCCCCAACCTTGCATCTCTGCTGACATGGCACAGGGCAAAGACTATGAACTGAAACGCTGCCCCAGGGGAGCTGATTACAGAAAAAGAGGGCACACTGCACATCACCTGCCATCTTGGGCAGCAGTGCTGGGGGCTGGGAGAGGGGGCTTCAAGCCAGGCTACCTGGGTTCCACCCTGGCTCTGCTGTGCGACTTGGGGAAGTCGTTTAGCTTCTCTGTGCTTCTGTTTCCCCATCTGTGAAACAGGGACATTTATAGCACCTCCCCAGAGGGTCATGGGGAGGTATAAGCTGACGTGCATCAACGTTGGCCAACATCACCCACATCATAGGGTCTCCCTGGCTGCTGTCACTCGAGAGCCACCTTCAGCTTGTCCACCATGCCCATACCCCCCGTATTACTCCCGTATCACTGAGAAAACCCTATGGGGCTGTTCTACTGTGTCACGCTGGGTTGCTGCAAGTCAAAAGTTGACATGACGGCACCTAACGACAACCCCTCAAGTCAAGCAGTTCCTTTCGTTTCTTGAAGGATAATTCACTTTAATTTTAAAACAACAACTTGGGCCCAGAAGGAAGTTATACATCACCAGCAGGTTCAGTGTCCCACCCGAATCCTCACTCAGGGTTGCCGGCTCTGGGCAACACCTGGTCCCTTCAGGAAAAGGGACTAAGAAGGGGTGGGGAAGGGTGCGGGACCTATTGGCATCAAACCAAGATTGCAGCTGTGGGGTGGATGACTAGAACTGAAGAATCTGTGGCCTGATTTTCTTTAAGGTTATGTTCCTGCACGACACGAAACTGTCTTGAGTGCAGCATAAAACCACTCTGTGGGGATGTGGCCCACTGCAGAGTCACATGCCTTGCCGGGTGGAACGCCAAATCCTGAAAGAGCTTCAGGCTTCGGAAGTGGTGCCCCAACTCCCCACTACCAGAGCAAGGCAGGAAAACAGCCAGCTCTGCCTGGCCCAGACTGCCAGGCTCCAAAGATTTGCATTCCAGCCCAGCTCTGTCGCCCCGGCCCTTGGCCTCCCCAGCCTCAGTTTGCCCATCTGAAAAACAGGACACATGATCCCCTACCTGGCTGGCTGTAAGGGTCTGAAAACTCTCCTGCCTCACCAGCTGAGGGGGTGTCACCCGTGCCAGCGGGGAGGCTGGGAGCCTCCTGGCAGCGGATGGAGGGCGTTGCGTAGAGGGCTGCCAGTGCCCCATCGCTCTTCAATTATTCAAACCATAATTGCACCCTTATTTAAAGTCTAGTCTTGCGTTTGCTGCATCCCGGCGGTGAGCACCAGGGCCTGCTGGTAGATTTACAGGGACGTGCTCCCTCGCACAAAGCCAATTAATTCAGCAAACACACTGCCAGCAGGTTCTCAGGTATGCAGCTGGGAGGCCCGCTGGTCTCAGCCCACCGCCTTGGGGACACCTGATCCACAGGCCTGCCAGGCAGGAGGGGCAGGTGCCTGGAGAAGGGACATCGACATGCCCACGGGCGCCTGCTGTATGCCATGCAACCTCACAACCTCCACCCCAGCAGATGGGGAAACCAAGGCAGAGAGGGCGAGGGACCCGCCAGAAAGCGGGAGATTTAACTTCAGGCAGTCCCTTCCATCTGCACACTTCTCTTTTTACCCTCACATGCCCCACCCTGGCAGATTACAATAGCAGCAGCTATGCCATCACGTTTAGAACAGTCTGTCCACATAACTCACATCAGCTCTCCTGTCAGCCCCACAAGTAAGGATTAGTATTATCTGCATTTAACAGAAGGGGAAACTGAGGCACAGGAAGGTTGACTGGTGTGCCCAAGGTCAAGAAATATGTGACAAAGCAGGGATTCAAAGGAAGGCTGTCTGGTCCCTGCTGAGCTGAGCGCCACCCTTTCCAGATATCCGGCTATTCCGGATATGAAGAGCTTAGCACAGGAAGATCTGGATATTCCGGCTAATGACCTTGCCAGGCCCAACTCAAAGCCTGCCCCCCTCCCCCGGGAACCATGCACTTGTTCATTCTCTCTCTCCTCTCTCCCTTTCTCTCTCTCTGCTCTATCTCTCACCTGGCAAATCTTCATATCACCCAGGGAACCCCCAGATCAAGCACAGCCCACAAGTGGCATGTTCTGGTGGGTTCTGGTGCTGGACCGCTCACTGTTCTATATAATCCACTGCTCTCCTCCAGATAATGGCAACGGCCAACATGTGGAGGGCCCTTAACAGTTTACAAAGGCCTTTTGCACCATCTGAGCCCCCCCGGAAACATGTGAACAGGCACATTGTCAGCAACAGCAGCTCTATCTCCCGGGTGAGGATGTGAAATCCAGAGGTTAAATGACTCAGCCAGGCCACCAGCTTCCAAGCAGTATTGTTGGCAACCAGGTCTCTGGACACCAGGCCACCAGGCCCTGAGGCTGAGGGCCAGCCTGTCCTGCAGAGGCAGTTACATTAAGAGTGTGGATGTTGGGCTGGACTGCCGGGAGGTGCCCCAGCTCTGCCACTTCCCAGCTGTACAGCCTCGGGCAAGTCACAAGTGATGTCTCTGGGCCTCAGTTTCCTCCTCTGAGAAATGGGGTGAAAACAGTATGCCTCCTCCTTCAGGTGGGGTGAGGATGATGTGAATCAGTGCAACGTGAGGAGTGGAGCACGTGGTGACTTCACTTTACTTTCTCTGTGCTTCTCACCACAACCCCAAAGCGTATAGAGTAGGTGCCCCCCAAATGCGTTACTTGTTCCAGCAGTGGAAATTAGTGGGATCAAGGTAAAAAGAAGTTGCCAGGCCCTGGACAGTGTGACCTTGACAAGCACTCCCAGGAAACAGGCATTGCTTGTCCAAGCGTTGGGTGTGGAGGGGTTGGAAGATCTGAGCTCAGCTAAAACATCCCGATGAACTCCTCACCCGGAGGGGGAGAGGGAGGAGCCCATGTATGAAAAACGGAACATTTCAGCTCCCGGTGTTCCTTTTACCTGGACTGCCCTTTCCTCCTTAAATCACTCACCTAGAAAACTCCTACTCATCCCTCAAAACCCTACTCGAGAGTCACATCCCTCCGCCTCTTCCGTGTTGTCTCTGAGCCTGATACACATTTCTCCCATTGCAAAAACCACTGGCTGTGTGCCAGGCACAGTGCTAAGCACTTTATGTGGTTTATCTCAGTTAAGCTTTCAAAAAGGAAGGAGCCATTATTTCCATTTTGCAGATAGAGAAACTGAGGCACAGAGTCAAGGTTGCACAGCTGGCAGGGGCAGAGCCTGGCTCCTATCTACACTGCCTCGGGACAAGGATCCGGGTTTGGCCGTTTTAGGAAGAGCCATGTCAGGATGGGATGGAGTCGGTGGAACCGAGAGGGGAAAAACGCTGAAACGCAAGGCAGGTGGCCAAGCAGGCTGGGGAGGGAGCGAGGGCAGGTTAAAAATAAAACTGAAATCCGAGTGAAGGCAGCTCACGCTGTTCCGGGAGGGGTATGACAGAGACCTGCGATCCCTGAGGGACCTACCCACCAGCGCGGCTCAGCGTGTAGCCCAGCTGCTTCGGTGATGATCATTTCAGAAGTGGAGGGGGTGTGCAGGGGCTCTGGGCCTCAAGCTGAAACCTCAGGAAGGGGACATGAGGGCTGAAAACCAGACTAGGGGCTCCAGCCCCCGCCCCACAGTGCAGGCCACTCACTCAGGCCCCCAGTCCTCCAGGGATCCCTGACCGCCCCACTGCCTGCCACACCTGCTGTGAAAACCACACCCTGGAGGGCTGTCTCTGCTCTCTCCCGGGAGGGCAATCGGACACCATGGGACGGGACAGATCTGATGGGCCATCAGATTTGTCTGAGTGGCTGGGGAGGGAAGGAGGGGACCACAGGGCCTCCAGGACAAAGACTAGCCAGGCGGGGTCCCCATCTCTGCTTGAGAAGGTGGGCACAGGAACGAACGGGTTGGGGGGGGGTGACAGTGCTCCCCAGGGGCCAGTGGAAAAGCAAAGGGGGGGAGGCTTACAGCGGTCACCCAGCAGTGAGTGAGACAGAGAAGGCACCATGTAAAGGCCGAGTTCCCCCATCCCCATCCAATCCAAACATCTGCTTCTCTGTGTCTCAGTTTCCTTACCTGTAAAATGGGAACAGTGGCTGTCCCCACCTCACTGGGATGCAGTAAGAATCGCAATTGCAGCCAAGTGATTAGGCAGGAGGGTATGGCTCACAGCGGGCAGCATGCAGCCAAGAACTCTCTTGGTTTTAGTGTCTTCTCCTCTTGGGAGAGCAAATTTTTACTGCCTACCTACTGCATAGATGTCCCAGGCACCGTGGACAGGCTGTTGAGACAAAGAAACCTAGCCAGCCCCTTCCTGGTGCTGCTCCAGTCTCCTAGGAAGACGCACAGGAATCAGGAAATCACACAAACACATCCATACAAACTGAGCCCGAAGCACTCAACCTGGAGGAGAAGCTGGGTCAGGGTGAGCCAAGGAACAGTGTTCCAGACAGTGGGAATAGTGTGTGCCAAAGCCCTGAGGCAGCTGGGTATGCGAAGAACTGAAAATGGCTGGCGTGGCTGAAGCACAGGGAATAAAGGCCAAGAGTGGTGTCAAGGGCAACAGAAAACTACCTGCTCCACCCTGCACCCCCAAATTCTTTATTTGTAACAGCTTTATTGAGATATAATTCACATACCATACGATCCAACCATTTAAAGTGTAAAATGCAATGGCTCTTAGTATATTCACAGATATGTACAATCATCACCACAAATGATTTTAGAATATTTTCATCACCTCAAAAAGAAATCCGTTGTACACCTATGTTCATAGCAGCACTACTCGTAATAGCCAAAAGGTGGAAACAACCCAACACGCCCATCAAAAGATGAACGGATATATAAAATGTAGCATATGCATGCTAACTACTACTACTGCTACTCATTGCTGTCCGGTTGTTTCCGACTCATAGCAACCCCCTAGGACAGAGTAGAACTGCTCCAAAGGGTTTCCAAGGCTGTAAATCTTTACGGAAGCAGACTGCTACATCTTTTTCCCCCAGAGCAGCTGGTGGATTTGAACCACTGACCTTTCAGTTAGCAGTCAAGCGCTTAACTACTGCACCACCAGGGCTCCTTAAACCCACTGCCGTAAAGTCAATTCCAACTCATAGCGACAGCTGTAAAGAGAAATGAAGTCCTGATCCGTGATACAACTCATTTCGTCCCCATCAAGAAAGCTTCTTGCCCAGGAAACTGTAGAGCACAGCACCTGGACCCCAGAGAGGCACGCCACCCATGGCCTTGGCAATGGGATCTACAAGTCCCCAAACTGCCCAGTGTTGCAGACAGTCATGGCCCACAACAAATAAACCAGCTTCTGGTGACTAGGCCAGTGCTATTTGGTCTAAGTACAAGCTCTGAGGCAGAAGTCTGCTGCTCGCTGTGCTGGGTTGAATCGTGTTCCCCCAAAATTCACATCCACTCAGAACCTGTGAATGTGACCTTATTCAGAAATAGGATCTTTGCAGATGTCATCAAACCAAGATAAGGTCATACTGGAGTCGAGTGGGCCCTAAATTCAATGACTGGCGTCCTTATAAGAAGACGGAGATTTGAGACACAGACACAAGGAAGACGGCCATGTGGCCAAGGAGGCAGAGATTGGAGCGATGTGGCCACAGGCCAAGAACACCTGGAGCCACCAGAAGCTGGAGGAGACAAGAAGAATCCTCCCCGAGAGCCTTCAGAGGGAGCATGGCCCTGCAGACACCGATTTCAGACTTCTACCCTCCACAACTGTAAGAGAATAAATTTGTGTGTGTGTGTATGTTTTTGTTTTTTGGTAAAATACATGTAACACAAAACATCTGCCACTTCAACCACCCTTCTGTGTACAGTTCAGTGACATCCAGTGACACGGTGACATTCCTCACCATGTTGCACAATCATCACTTCCATCTGTTTCCAAATTATTTTCATCACCCTTAACAGGAACTCAGTGCCCCGTGAGCAGGACCACCCCATGAATTTGTGTTAAGTCACCCAGTTAGTGGTCATTTGTCACGGCAGCCCCAGGACACTCATACACTGTCCCTCTCAGTCCTCCTGCCTCTGCCTCGGTTTGACCAAGCTCGGTGGACACCCGTGCTCCTGCCCCTGGACAGCCCATGTCTACTTCAGGATGCCTTCCTGACTCCCTGGGGGTAGTGCTGTCCAGACATGGTCCACCCCCCAGGAAGAAAGTCCAGAGCTACAGCCTTTGAGACTGGCCATGTCCTGGTATGTCTGTCTGCCTGTGCCTGGGTAAGGGTGGCCTTGTCAGGCCTCCAAAGCTGGTCAAAGATTTCGCAACACCCTGGTCTACACACTTGTCTATACTCGCACCTCCCTGCACACTGTCCTGTCTGGGCAGCCCCTGAATTTCAGAAGTGGGGTGGGGAGCGAGCTAGTGGGCCAGGGTCAAAGGCGGGCAGACAGGAAGGCTGCGACTCCTTCAAGGGGGCAGCGGGATGGGTCACCACCTCCACTGGGTATGTTATTACAAGTCACGATTTATCACCCCAGGCCACATTAGCGGTGGCCCGCAGGACATGGGGTCACCCCAACAGAATACAGAGATAAACTAGAGACGTCTGGGAACAGAGGCGAGTGGAGATTACAGCAAAATCCAGACGCCAAAGTCCAGCCACGAATCCATCAGCTGGCCAGTTACGTCCAATAAATTAGAGGAGATAAGGAGTGAAGGATGGAGCCTCAAGAGCAATATTCCCTGGGGATACTAGCACCAGGGCCTTGCAGGGGCATCTGAGGGGCTGCTTCCAGGCAAAGGGCGCCTGGGGAGAGAGAGGGAGAAGGAAAGGGAAGAGGAGGTAAAGGATGGGGAGGTGAGGAGGCTAAGGGTGAGGGAAGGAGGGGAGAAAGGGGGAGGAGGAGGTGGGTTGGGAGTGGGTTGCCACGGGGCAGGGTGGGGGGGACGGTGTCCCAGTGGGCGTGGGGAGAGCTTCTCCCACCGAGCCATCAACACAGGCCTGAGCTTGATTGTGGAAAATGTTGCAGAGAAATGAAAACTGACTCCCTGTACGGGGCTGCATGGTGGCCCCTCTGGCATACACCCCAGCCGCCTGCCCACTGCCCACCCTCGCCACACCTCCAGCTGTTCTCCGTCCAGGTCCCAGGAACGACAGCTGCCACCATGGCAGGATGGGGTGTGGGGTGAAGAGGGGCATCTGGGGAGAAGATAAGAGGATCAGACAGAGAAGGATGGCCCCCTGGTCCCCCTCTGTCCATGGCTGGCCTGGACCATGGCAGTAACCTCCTCACTGGCCCCAGCTTCTACCCAGGTCCCTGCCCTATCCTCCACATGGAGCGGAAACCACCCACCTGTGCCTCCTCTGTTCAAACCCCAAGGCTCCGCCCTCCTCCACCACCCTTGATCCCACATTCATCCCTCCTCTCCTCCTACCCCACTGCTCCAGGCACTGCCCCTGCAGGGCCTTTGCCTTGATGCTCCTTCTGCCTGAATCTTCGCCCCCCACCACTCAGATAACAGCTTGACCAACTCCACAAGGGTCACTCTCCTCGAGGCCTTCCCGAACCCTGCAGTGGCTGACCAGTGGCCCCTAAAATACACACCCCCATCAAACCCCTGGAACCTGTGAGTGTGACCTTATTTGGAAAAAGGGTCTTTTTTGCAGATGTGGTCAAGTTAAGGATCTTGAGATGGAGAGATGATCCCCATGAGCTCTAAATCCCATGAATGACAAGTGTCCTTATAAAACACACAGAGGAGGCTATGTGACAACAGAGCAGAGAGGTGTGGCCGCAAGCCCAGGAAGGCTGGCAGCCACCAGAAGCTGGAAAGACACTAGGAAGAGTCCTCCCCCAGAGCCTCTGAGGGAATACGGCCCTGCTGACCCCCGATTTCAGACTTCTGACCTCCAGAACCACAACAGAATAAATTCCTATGCTTTAAGCCACATGGTGTGTGGGAATTTGTTAAGACAGCCCCAGGACAGTCATCCCATTGCCATCCAATCTATTCTGACTCATTGTGACCCTACAGGACAAAGCAGAACTGCCCCAGAGACACTCATACATCCCCTGTCTAATCCTGCAGCCAGCCCTCCCAGCCGTTCCCCTTCCCTTACCTGCTCTAATGTGTTTTCCACAGTACTCTGTACCTGTAGCCAGCTCTACAGTTCACCAAAAGGAGCCCTGGTGGTACAGTGATTAAGCTCTCAGCTGGTAACTGAAAGGTCAGTGGTTCGAACCCACCAGCGGCTCCTCAGGAGGAAAGACCTGGCAATCTGCTTCTGTAGATTACAGCCTTGGAAACCCTATGGGCAGTTCTACTCTGTCACATGGGATCGCTATGAGTGGGAATTGACTTGATGGCACCCAACAACAACACAGTTCACCAACTCATCATTTTTACTGTTTATTGTCTAGGACCTCCACGAGGGAAGGGTCTTGGATCTCTGCTTGCCCGGCACCCCTGGTGCCTACAGCTGGGGCTCAAGAACCAGGTTGTTGAAGATGTGGAGAAAGATCTCTGCATGACTCACCCACCTGCTTCCTGCTCATCTCAGGTCAAATGTCCCCGCGTGAGAGGCCTTTCTTGAGCCTCACTTATATCGCACTCTGTCGTGGACTGAGTTGTGTCCCCCAAAAAGGTATGCTGAAGGCCTAACCCTGGTACCTATGAATGTGACTTTATTTGGAAATATGGTCTTTGAAGATGTTATTAGTTAACATGAGATGATGCTGGAGTGGGGTAGGTCCTGACCCCATCTGAGTGGTGTCTTAGAGAACAAATGCAGAGAGTTAGAGGAACGGACTTGCTACCAAGGAGGCAGCTGCGAGCCAAGGATCGCCAGGAGTCCCCACAAGCCAGGACAGAGGTGTGGAATGGATTCTCCCTCAGAGACTCAGAAGGAATGAACATGGCTGATACCCTGATCTTGGACTCCCAGCCTCCAGAACTGAGACAATAAATTCCTGTTCTCACAAGCCACCTTTTGTGACATTTTGTTATAGCAATCCCAGGAGACTAAGACACTTCCTGACACCATACTACAGTTTACAGGGCTACCTGTCTGCTGGAAGGACAGCTGCAGGGTGGGGGGACCTTGCTGCCTGCCCGGTCCGAGGCCAGCTGGTGGAAGGCAGTGCTCAGTGGGGGCTTGCCGATTGCAGATGCTGCAGCACGGTGGGCTCTCCAGGCAGTGAAGGCAGGCCCCTCCCCCAAGCTGACATACCTGGGAGTCACCAAGCAGACAGTGATGACCTCAGCACTTCGCAGGGTGCCAAGCACGCTGCTCGCTCTGTCTCACTCGGCCCTTATCCCCAAAGCTCACAATGAGTCTGTGTTGTCCCAGGATAAAGATGCCAGATGCTCAGCACCAAGTCCACACACCACGACCTGCTGGTATCTCGTGAGCAGAAGCTGGGTGTGCGGCTATGCCCCCTACAATGACAAGCCAGCCCCACCATAGAGAATGACCCAGACCCAATGTCAGTAGTGCCAAGGGGCCTGAAGGTGCAACCACACATGGAAAGATATCTCCCCCGACCTTAAGTGGCACAAGGGGACAAGCTTTTCCTACCTGAGCCCAGCCAGGGCCCAGCCCCAGAAGAAGTTCAGTGGATACAAATTGAATAAATGAATGAATGACTCAATGCACGGACCCCTCCTCACTTTTGCACGTGTGGCTAACACAAGTTGAAGCCTTGCCCTCAAACGCCCACTGCAGAAATAAGGGGGTGGCACGAATAGCTTGGCTGCACTGTTAGCATTCCCCAGAGACCCTAAGCCCCCAGCCTTTGTTCGGGGCATCTGGGCCGGGGGTGTCTCTGAGCAGGATCATGCAACAAGGGGGCTGGGCTGAAGGCTGGCAAGGACCAGGCCCCCTACGTGCTGCCAAGGCCACTCCTGGAGGACCTGCGAGTGGGGCACCCCTCCTCCAGGCTGGCAGCAGGAGCCTGCCGCGCCCCCTCCCTCCCCGGCACTGAGCTTCAGTGGGCTTGTGTGTCTGCCAGATGGCAACTTGCTATGTGTCAGGAGATAATCGCTATTAAAAATTCACTGGGTTTTATTTTATCTTTTTATTTTTTCTAGGTTCTGTTCGGGCTCTCTGCTCTCTCCTGAAGAACCTGCCACCCGCTACACCGCTTTAATTGTCTCTAATTAAAAGAAACATCGACAAGGTCACTGGGGCATCTCTGCTCTGGTGCTGTGGGGAGTGAGCAGGGGTAGTGGGCACCCCCAGCAGGGGCTGGCTCCCCTCTGCAGCCTTGCCAGCTCCCCCGCCACCTGGGAGCAGAGACAACGGCCCTGCCCCAGGGTATCCACAGTCCCGCACACATCCCCACCTCTCTCAAGGGGTTCTGCATAATTGCTTTTCTCCCCATGAAGGACTCCAGCTATGTCAAATGCAGGTCACCAGTGTAATGAGTTTAGCACCCCAAAAGAGACACGGGAGAAAAATCCAGAGGCGAACGGAGCCAAGGGACCATCAGGAACATCACAGGAGGTGGGAGAGCTGAAGAAAAAACAAGACAGGGTAGCCTGGTACTAAAGGGCTGTGGCGGCAGCCTTGACCCACCAGAGTGGCTTCCACAAAGCCAAGCCCAGGTGCTGAGCTCACCTGAGGTCAGAGACCCAAGAGTAGGCAGGTGTGGGCTCAGATCCCAGCTCTGCTCCTGCCCAAGGGGCCTCCCGTGAGTGCCGCACCTGCAGGCCTCAGTTTTCACATCTGTCGAAGAGTCTCTGCCGAGGTTTACCAGGCTGCTGCTGGGATTCGGATAAGTTAGATCATGGAAGAGGCTGAGCAGGCAGTCACGTAAAGGAGTCGGAGACCCCGGCAGGCCCCGATTGTTAGTTGCTGTCTAGTCTGCCCCAACTCATGGCGACCTTATGTATAACAGAAGAAAGCATTACCCAGTCCTATGCTATCTTCCCGATTCTTATAAGTTTGAGTCCACTGTTGCAGCTATGTGTCAGTCCATCTCATGGAGAGGCTCCCTCGCCTTCGCTGACCCTATACTTTACCAAACATGATGTCCTTTTCTAGTGATTGGTCTTTCCTGATGACAGGTCCAAAGTAAGGGAGCCGAAGTCTCGCTGTTTTAAAACTGGCCTGTTCTGGGTGAAGGGGACACAGTGGAGATAGGCAGATAGTCCCCAGCCCCAGAGAGCTGGTTTCAGGGAGGGGGCAGGAGGTGATGAACAACTGAATGTGGTTGGGATGAGGCTACCACCATCAAAGAGAAACCCCTCCCACACCAGCGAGCCTCACCTTAGCAAGCCCGAGGAGTCCCAGGAGAGCAGAGAGAGGTAGCACAGGCCTGGGAGAGGAATGGCGACCCGCCAGGAGTCCCAGGCACAACGCCACCTGGGGGGCTTCAGCCAGGACAGGGAAGGCCAACTCATCTCTCCACTCCACCTCCTCTCCTCTGAGTCCCCGAAGGCCTCCTGCACACAGGTGACCCACCAGAGCAGCTGTCCTCTGGGAAAGGACTGGATTCCTACATTGTCTAGTTTCAGACTGGAGAGTCCCTCTTCCAGCCAGACCATCCTGTTTCTCCCACCTGAATGGGGCCAACAGTGGTGTGGTGACTTCCCATCTCATGGGAAGGTGAGAACTCAGGTCTCCCAACTGCTCAGCTGCTCTACAATGCTGGGGTCCCTGGAGTCCATGAGGAATATTAGATGGCATTTTAAATCACTGCATATTTTAAAAATGATACAGGGGGAACCTACACATCTATGGTCATGATTTTTGACAAAGGTGCTAAGTCCATTTGATGGGAAAAGAAGAGTCTCTTCAATAAATGATGCTGGGAAAATTGGACTTCCACATGCAGAAAAATGAAACAGGATCCATGCTTCACACCATACACAAAAACAAATTCAGAACGGATTAAGGACCTAAATGTGCAAACTAAAACCAAAGAATTCTTAGAACAAGAAGCAGGGGCAAGCTGTCAGGCCCAGCTTTCAATGCTGGATTATCTAATAACAAAAGCACAAACAGCAAAACACAAAATAAATAAATGGGACCTCATAAAAATTAAAAACTTTCGTTCATCAAAAGACTTTACCAAAAAAGTGAAAAGACAAGCAACCGACTGGGAGAATATCTTCGGAAACCATGTGTCTGACAAGAATCTAATAACCAAAGTTATAAAACTTCGACAACTTAATAACAAAAAGAAAAATAACTCAATCATAAAATAGGCGATGGACTTGAATGGACATTTCACCAAAGAGGGCATTAAAATGCCACCAAACACATGAAAAGATGAGCAGTGTCATTAGCCATGAGAGACATGCAAATCAAAACCACCATGAGATACTATTTCACCACAACTAGGATGGCTTAAAAAAAAAAAAAAAAAACAGAAAATAACAAATATTGGTGAGGATGTGGGGAAATTGGAGCCCTTACTCAGTGCTGGTGGGAATGCAAAATGGTACAGCCGTTGTGGAAAACTAAAAATAGAACTACCATATGAACCTGCAATTCCATTCCTAGGTATATACCCAAAAGACTTGAAAGTAGAGGATTAAAAAAAGACTCGTATGCCAATGTTCACTGCAGCACTATTCACAATAGCCAAAAGATGGAAACAACCTAAAGGCCCATCAACAGGTGAATGGATAAACTAAATGTGGTATGTACATACACACAGTGGAATACTACTCACCTAGCAGGAGAAATGAAGTCTTGATACATGCTATAATATGGATGGAGCTTGAAGACATTATGCTGAGTGAAATATGTTAATCGCAAAAGCACAAATATTATATTACCTCACTTACATAAAAAGACAAGAAAAGGCAAATGTACATAGACCAAAGTTTATTAGTGATTACCAGGGGTGGGACAGAGAGGGAAAGGGACGGTTAACAGTGACGGAAAAATCACATTGGTTTAAGGTTATGGATGCACAGCTGATTATTTTATGTGTGATCAGTAAGTTGTACACCTGTAAAAAGATGAATTGGCAAAAGTTGTGTGATGGATATATTCACAACAACAACAAAAGGAGTAGCCGCTGAGGCTACAACCAAATACTTCATGGGAGTTGGTTCCTTGGTTTGGAGGTTTAGGGTTATGATTTCATGGGATATCCCAGTTAATTGGGCTAATAACATGTTTAGTGCTTCTGTTCTACCTCCTAGGTCGTTGTGTAGTACCTGGGGTCTTAAAAGCTTGCAAGCAGCCATCCAAGGCACAATTGGTCTCTATTCACCTGGAGTAACAGAGGAAGGAGTTAGGAATAGGAGGATATGGAATATGTTGCCTCCTCCATGAACAACTGCCTCCTTTGCCATGCAACCAGAACTGGATGGTGCCCAGCTACCATTACTGAACATTTTGATCAAAGATTCCACAGAAGAATCCCGATCAAAAGGGAGGCACTGCAGAACAGAATTTCAGATTCTCATGGACTCCAGACTTTCTGGAGCCATGAAGGGTGGATGAATCCCTGAAACTACTGCCCTGACATGATCTTTAAACCTTAAACCAAAAATGTGTCCTGAAGTCTTCTTAAAACTAAACAGTAGTTTAGCTTAACTAGTAAAAAAGATGTGCCTTGCATATTCAAAAAAAAAAAAAAATGTAAAGGGGACAAGATGGTATATGAGTTTTCTGTGGCTGCTGTAACAAAGCACTACACACTGGGTGGCTCAAAACAACAGAAATTTACCCTCTCTCAGCTCTGGAGGCCAGAAGTCTGAACACAAAATGTCAGCAGGGCCATGCTCCCTCTGAAAGCTCTGGGGGAGGATCCTTTTTTGTCTCTTCTAGCTTCTGGTGGTCCCAGGCATTCCTTGGCTTGTAGCTGCATCACTCCAATCTCTGCCATCCTCATATGGCCATCTCCCTGTGTCCTCTCTTCTTCTTATAAAGACACCACCAAACCCATTTCTGTCAAGTCAACTCCAACTCATGATGACCCCATGCGTGTCATAGGGTTTTCAATGGCTGACTTTTTAGAAGCAGACCACCAGGCCTTTCTTCCGAGGTGCCTCTAGGTGAACTCAAACCTCCAACCTTTCAGTTAACAGCCAAGTGCATTCACTGGTTGCACCACTCGGAACTCCAACCAGATCCAAAACCAAACCCCGTGCTATCGAGTCATTTCTGACTCATAGTAAATCCTATAGGACAGAGCAGAATGGCCCTATAGGGTTTCCAAGCAACGGCTGGTGGATCTGAACTGCTGACCTTTTCGTTAGCAGCCAAGTTCTTAACCACTGTGCCACCAAGGTAGGCGCTATAAATTTTCCCCTTTTGTAAGTGAGGAAAAACTGTGGCACAGGGAGGTTAAGTGTCTTGCCCAAGGGCGCACAGCCAATAAGAGGCAGATCTCGGGTGCAAACCCAGGCCATCTGGCTCCAGACCCAGGCTCCTAACAGCTGTACCAGACAACAGCAGAGAAACAGACGCCTCCTGCTAACTAGCAACCTACCTGCTGAAGACCATGCTAAACCCAGGACCCTGGCAATTCAACCACCAGCTCAGTCCTATTTCTTCATTTTGTCTTCTCCTTCCTTTCTAAGCGTTTCTAGAGATTTTTCTTTTTACATAATGCAAAAACTTAATTGCAAAACTGGAAAACAAAAGCATGTACAAGGCTGCCTTCTTCGCCTCCAACTAGTCTCCACCACTGGCAGAGGTCCTATCGGGAGGGTCAGCACAGACAGCCACCCCATCTCCCATGGCCCTAACCCCCTCCGGGCAAGCTGGGCTGCCAGAGTGTCTGCCATTAGGGCCCCTTTGAGACCACAGAACCCCAGGGGCAGAGACTGGCCTGAGCCCATTTGCAGCGGAAGTCACGGCAAGGGGCCAGTGGGGTTCTTCGCGCAGCCCCCATCCACCTCCCAGGGGTTCCGAGATGACTCTGCTTTCTGACTAATCCAACAACCCAGCCTGTGTTGCTGCTGCTCAACAACCTTCTGTTTCAACACACGATGAAAGCATTCCTCCCTTCCAGCCTGGCCCTTGCAGAGCAGGTGTGGCTGGCAGAAAGTGGGGCTACCCTGACCTGACTTTGGGGCAATCCACCCCATACCCTTTCAACAACTGACCATGTGATCACCCCCAAAGTGCCCCTATTCCAACAGTCCCCTGGCCAGGGGAGGGGTGAGGGTCCAGATTTCATCCTTCTCTCCCAGTCCCAAGGATGAAGCTCTCAGGGCTGGGTCTACAACACTACCACCAAGTTTATCCACTCAGAGAACTTGGAAATGAACTCTAACGTGCCTCAAAGTATCCACACAGACCTTGGATGTTATTCCAGGATTCATCAGAGCAAAGTGCCCACTGAACATCCAGGAAGCGGGACCCAGCACTCATTCATCTGGCCAGAAGGAGTTGCCGTCTACTCATCCAACAAGCACTTATTGGGCACCTACTGTATACACAGTACCTTGGGATATTCTGAGATGAGAATGAAAAGGATCTTCCCTCAAGGAGCTTCTGTCTGACAGTAGAAAAGAAAATAAGTACAAAGGTGTGGATTCCAAAGCAAAAATAACAATATGGGCCACAAAGACGGGAAGAAACAGGAGAGATGCCTTATGGCTGGGCAGAATCTGGAACGCTTCTTAGAGGAGGTTGGCATTCAGGCTAGGTCTTTCAGCATGAGGAGACTGTGAGCAAAGCAGGAAGGGCTTTCAGGTGGAAGAAAAATAATAGCAGTTGGCATTTATTAACCTGATAGTGTGTCTGTCATTATTCTTACCTAGTCCCAACTCTACAAAGGCAGGACAATGATGCCCATTCTACAGATGGGAGACTGAGGCACAGTGAGGTTAGGTTACTTGCCCCAAATCACACAGTAATGAAGAGGTAGAGCTAGGATAGGAGCCAGAGCCAGCCAACACCCTTCACTGTTACACTATGTGGTTGCTGGGTGCCGTGAAGTCAATTCCAACTCATAGTGACCCCATGTGACAGAGCAGAACTATCCCATAAGGTTTCCTAGGCTATAATCTTTACAGAAGCAGATCACCAGGTCTTTCTCTCCCACGAGGCTGCTGATGGGTTTGAACCACCGATCTTTTGATTAGCAGCTAAGCACTTAACCATCCACTGCACCATCAGGGCTTTTCCATTACACTATATGCTACCCCCACAATAGCTGAGGCACCAGGCAGAGACGGGTATGGCCTGGGATTCAGCTGGCTGGAGAGCTGGGGGCAGTGGGGGCTTGAAATGGTTGGCAGGGGTATACACCCAAAGGTGGAAGAGCCAGAACTTTATGGCCCCCGGTCCACTCTGTGGATGATGAGGGGCTGCCCTGTGGGGAAGCGACCGGGCTGATCGCCAGCTGAAGGAAGAGGTACTGCGTGGCCACAGACAGCTGGCTGAGGTCGGGTCTCTGAAGTCAGATTGCTGGGCTCCCACTGGCCACTCCTCACTAGCTCCGTGGCCCTGGTCAGAGGGCTGAACCTCTCTGAGCCTCTGTCCTCAACTGCAAAACGAGAGGCAGAACCAGTGTGCCTCTACCACTGTGGTGGGGACTGAGGGGGTGACACAGTGACACAGGGACAGGTAAGCAGATAGTGAGCCCCCCACTGTGCCTGGAAGAGGCTCCTGTGAAGTAGTTCTCTCCAGCTCCTGTTAGCACAGGCCTCTCCAGCCAGCCTTCCAGCTGGGCTTTGGAAACAAAGCAAGGGCCCTTCCAGCACCTGGATGGCTTGCGATGGGGGTAGGGGGTGCAGGGGGGAGAAGTGTAGCATTTAACAGCTGCACACAGTGTGTGGGCCAGGTACCCACCCCCCTAGGCAGATGGTGGTGCACACAGCGACTCCCCGAGGCCTTGCAGACACCCCATGCAACCTGCGTTTGACCATCAGCCATCCATCACTGGAAAACTGAATGTCATGGATTGAATTATGTCCCCCCAAAAATATGTGTCAACTTGGCTAGGCCATGATTCCCAGTATTGTGTGATCTGATTTTGTCATCTGATTGTGATTTTCCAATGTGTTATAAATCCTACCTCTATGATGGTAATTGGGAGTTCTGGTGGCCCAGTGGTTAAAGAGCTTGGCTGCTAACCAAAATGTCAGCAGTTTGAATCCACCAGCCGCTCCTTGGAAACCCTGTGGGGCAA
This sequence comes from Dugong dugon, assembly GCA_030035585.1. Lineage (NCBI taxonomy): Eukaryota > Metazoa > Chordata > Mammalia > Sirenia > Dugongidae > Dugong > Dugong dugon. The sequence goes on from CM057478.1 coordinate 34,101,426, forward strand.
TTCTACTCTGTCCTATAGGGTTGCTATGAGTCAGAATCAACTTGATGGCAATGGGTTGGGTTTTGTTGGTTTTTTATGATGTTAATGAGGCAGGATTAGAGGCAGTTATGCTAATGAGGCAGGACTCAATCTACAAGATTAGGTTGTGTCTTAAACCAGTCTCTTTTGAGATATAAAACAGAGAAACAAGCAGAAAAGACATGGGGACCTCATATCACCAAGAAAGTAATGCCAGGAGAATAGCATGTCCTTTGGACCCGGGGTCCCTGCGCTGAGAAGCTCCTAGTCCAGGGGAAGATTGATGATAAGGACCTTCCTCCAGAGCCAACAGAAAGAGAAAGTCTTTCCTTGGAGCTGGCACCTTGAATTTGGACTTCTGGACTACTATACTGTGAGAGAATAAATTTCTCTTTGTTAAAGCCATCCACTTGTGGTATTTCTGTTACAGCAGCACTAGATAACTAAGACACTGGGTTCCAGGATGCTGCATGACTGGCCAAGGTCACACAGCTGGGGAGGGTCCTTCTGGGGCTCCTAAGGTCCCAGGGGATACAGGGAGGAAGGAGAATCAGGAGCCAGGCAGACAGCAGCAGTGAACAAATGCCTAAATAAGAGGAGAGTTCTGCAGGTTCACTGGGCTTAAAGGAGAAAAGAGCCCACCCCCCCCACGGCCCTCTAAGCTGCTGCCCCCACCAGCCCCCCAGGAGTGCAGTGGAAGCAGACTAAGCCGACATCTGATGGGCAGGGATTTAAGCTCTTTCTACCCACTGAGCTATAATCATCAACTGTTCACCACCTCTCCACAAACGTCCCCCCACCCCTCCACCCCCACTTTCAAAAGGCCTAAAAATCAAATCCACTGCTATAGAGTCAATTCTGACTCATAGTGACCCCATAGGACAGAGTAGAACTGCCCCACAGGGTTTCCAAGCCCATAATCTTTACAGGAGCAGACTGCTTGCTATATCTTTCTCCTGCAGAGCGGCTGGTGGGTTCAAACTGCTGACCTTTCGGTTAGCAGCCAAGCACCTAACCACTGCACCACCAGGGCTCTTAAAAAATATGGACCGCTTTACAAGTTTGTATGTCATCCTTGCACAGGGACCATGCTAATGTTCTCTGTATCATTCCAATTTTTAGTATACGTGCTGCCGAAGCGAGCACTTGTAAAGGTAAGACGCTTCAAAAGCCACAGTTCAAAGACGCAGAGAGGAATATGGCCCAGAGATGAATATGGCCTAGAGATGAGGGGCTGGGAGGGAGATGGGGCAGCGCGCGGGGGCCAGGAGATGCCCACGACATTCCTCAGGGGTGAGGGTATGGAATGGGGTGCAAGAGGGGCACCCTGGCCTGTCCACTATGTGGCTCATCCAAATACTGGCTTCCCTAGCCGGGCGGGCCCACAGCCACTCCCCTCTCCCCTGCACTGGCCCACCTGGAAGAAAGGGGCCACAGGCGAGGCACTTGGAGGCCAGATGTCTGGCCTTGCATGAGAGGGAGACCTCCCCATCCTGTGTCATCAGAGCCACCCTGGAGGGACCTCAGTACCTCGGGGCTTTCTCTCCATCTTCCCCTCTGCCTGCCCTCAGGCCCAAAACACCTCAGTGGCTCCAGCACCGCCCAGGCCTCACCTTCGCCTTAGAGCCCTGTTAACTCCTTCTCTGTACAGCCCCCAGAAGCTCCCGTGACACCTCTCTTCCTAACTAACCACCCCAGCCATTCGAGGTCATGGCCTTGACCCCAGAGAGTTCTCCTGCTTGGAGGGCTGGGCCTGCCCAGGGAGATGCCAGGCCTCCAGGCGTGGGAAGAGGGTACGTTCTGGTCATAGAATTGAAGCTCCACATCCCACCCCACGGCCTCGGCCTCAGCCTCTGCAAGTAAGAGGGGAAGAAATCCACCCCCACCCCCCCATTTTTTGCCTTCTGGTTCCCGGGCGCTTGGTTTTCTGTGTGACAAGCGGGCCCAGAAAGTGCTAACCCCTGCCGCAGATTGCTAACTGGCCTAGATAATACAGATCCCTGGGCAAAGAGCAAGGCTGGTGCAGACTGGCTCCTTCCCCAGACAAAAGCCTGAAGGTGATTCTCCACGCTTCTCACAGGCAGGGCGCTAGATGACGAGGGGCGCAGCCAGACGGGGCAGATGGGGCGGTTCTACTTAAAAAAATAAATCGATTTGCTTCTTTTCCGAGTTGACAGACAAGCTAGGCTCAATGGGCTGCGTGCCTGGGGAGCACGTGTATGACCTGGAGGTAAATCGAGGCCCAGGGAGAGGCGGGAGGCGCAAGGGGAAGTTCCCGCCCGGCCCCATCCTTCCCCTCCCGCGGGGCGGCGAACCAACACTTACTGAGGGTCTGGAGCAGGGACGACCAGGTCTTCAGGCTGAGCATGCTGCGCCCCTCGCCCGCAGCCACGGGACCCGGCGCTCTAGGAGGGGCTTCCCGGCATGGCCAGCGGGGGGCGTCCCAGCGCGCTGTGCGCCCTCTCCTGCCCGCCGGGGCCGGGGACACGGGGTGAGACCAGAGTGGGGCTCACGGCATAGCTGGGGAGGTCTCGGGATGGTAAACGGGGGTGGGGTGGAGCCCGGGGACTCCTGGGGAGGGTCAAGGAGCAGCCGGGGGCGTCCCCGCGCGCTGTGCGCCCACGCTTGCCTGCCGCGGGCAGCCCGGGGAGGTGCCGGGGCGCTAGGGAGCCGAGCAGCCTGTCTGCCGCCCGCGCCCCCGCTGGAGGCTTCACGCACCACCAGCCGGGGCTGCGCGACCGCTCGCAGCAACCATTTTATTCCCTCCCTGCTCCGCTGGGCCGCGCGCCGCCTCCCGCGCGCCGCGGCGCCCCGGCCATCCCCTCCCTCCACTCCCCGCGCCCCGCCCGCGCTCCCCGGGCAGCCCCGGTTCCCCTGCACTTGATAACGCGCTTGTCAAGACTGCTGAGTTGTTCCTGACCTCTCCCCCGCCGCTGCTAATTAAGGCTTCGCCGTGACAGTTCAAGTGCCGAGCATCAAGTTTGCAGAACCAAAGCCTCTAATTGGGGCCGCTTTTCATTCTCCATCCTGCAGGCTGGTGCTCCCGGGCCTGGGCACCGGCGCATTTTTCTTTGTATTTTTCATCAGGGAGGAGGAGGAGGGGAACGAGCACAGCCTAAAGGCTTGGGGCGTCCCTAAAAAGGCAGCCAGCAGCCGCAAGGCACCACCAAAGAGGCTGGTCCAGCCCACCTGACACCCCTCCTAACCCAGGGTTCTTTGAGCTCCTGACTTCGGGCTGCGTAGCGCTGAACCCAGCCTGCAAGGGTGTCCTCCTGCCCCTCCCCAGCCTCCCCCTCCACCCCTATCGGTGCACGGCAGGGAGAGCAGAAAGGAAACTGGCGCCGGGGATGGAGAGGGTGTGTAACCTCCGCATCTCCAGCCCGAGACAGGGGTTCAGTGCCAATACCCCAGCAGAGACCAGCGATGATGGCGAGCTCGCCAAGCCCCACCCCCGCCGAGGTGTGCTCAGCCTGCGGCCCCCCTCCCCCCTCGGGGCCTCTCCTTTCCAGATAAGTGCTGGCAAGCACCAAGCTCTTAGAGACTCTTTCAAGCTGCCTTTCTCCTCCGCCGCCCACTAAATCAAGCCAGGCTGAGAGTCGCCGGCTGGGAGGAGAGGAAAGGAGGGGCTGCTGGCTCCCAGGAGCTAGTGGAGGGGGGCGCAGGAGGGCTGGGATTTGAGTCCCAGGGGAGGAAAGGAGGGGCGCCGGAGGCCAGACCCCGAGGGTGAAGAGGGGCGCTGGGAGGGCACGGCAGCACAGTCAAGGCCTCCCTGAGCAGAATCCTGGTGTTTCACCTGGGGGAGGACAGGCTTCTGGAACCTCAGGCCGGTGCTGTCCACCAAGCCGGAGAATTCTAGGAGATTCTAATTCAGTAAGGGGGGGGTATTTTTAGCCACCCCCAGGTGACTCATAATGAATCCAGTTTGGAAAACAATAATCCACACCTGTGGGTTTCAAACATGGCTGCATATTAGAACCTCCTGGGGCGCTTTTAAAACCGGTGGCCCAGCCGCACCCCAGACCACTGAAATCAGGACCTTGGGTGTGGAGCTCCAGGTGATTCTAAGGTACAGCCAGAGTGGAGAACCATTGTTCTAAGCCAGCAGTTTGCAACCAGGTGGTGGTGTCTTTGTCCCCCCCCACTCCCCAACCACCCCCCAAGGCACACTGGCAAAGCCAGAGAGCAGAGAAAGCATAGCCTCAGGTGGGGCCCATGGGGGCTGGGGGTGGGGGGAGACAACTGTGTGGGCTTGGGCCAATTGCCGGCTTCCCTGAGCTCCCTCATCGGTAAACACGGAGGATGAACGCTTGTTCAACGCTGCTGCACAAAGCAAATGCTCAACATATAACAGATGGGCTGTTTTAAGAGTCTTAACAACTTGCCCAATGCCACACTAACCTGCAGAGCCTGTTTCCTCATCTGTACAATGGGCACACTGGATTAGACAACCTCTTAGAGTCCTTCTACCTCTAAACCACCCCTTGGCATTAGTTAATGGATCCCAGCCAAGTCCCACTAAGAATAAACAGGGCACGGAAAGTGAGCACTCCGATCTCCCTAGGGTGAAACGGCAACTGGGAGGTTTGTGCTCTAGGCCCCTAGCAGCCAGCAGGGTCAGGGTCGCTGAGTACAGTTGTCCAAGTTGTTCACTGCACAAGAACACCTGGCTGAAATGGCAAATGGGAGCTGAAACCCAGCCCTCGCTCTGCTCATCAATATATACCTCGGCCTGGAAAGTGGCACTTTCTTCTTATTTGCACAAGGAGCTGTATGGTAGTAGCTCTGCTAGGGAAGGACTGCTGCTTCATAAATCCTGTCCTCCTGGCTCCAAATGTATTTCCTAGGGATAGTCTTCCCTTCCACTCGGAGAAAACAGACTGGAAATTCTACCTCCCAGAAAGGACCCAAAAAAACCCACTGCCCATCAAGTTGATTCTGACTCATAGCAACCCCGTAGGGTTTCTGAGGCAGTAAATCTCTACGGAAGCAGACTGCTACATCTTTCTCCCACAGAGCCAGAGCCACTTGTGGTTTTGGACTGCCGACCTTTCGGTTTACAGTTGATCACTTTAACCACTGCACCACTAGGGCTCCTTTTCCTTGGAAGGACACCAACTTAAATTTAAGTGACAGGTAAATGACTGACACCCACTCACTCCTCGTACCAGTATAGGCAGGACAAAAAGAGGAACATAAGATGGGAAAAGGAACAGGGGCAGGATTCAGGATTGTTGTCATTGTTAGGTGCCCTCAAGTTTATTCCAACTCATAGTGACCCCATGAAATCTGTGAAGATTTCAGCCTAGGAAATGCTATGCGGCAGTTCTATTTTGTCCTATAGGGTCTCTATGAGTCAGAATCAACTCAATGGCACATAACAGCAACAACAACTATCTTTACGGAAGCAGATTGCCAGGTCTTTCTCCTGCAGAGCTGCCTGGTGGGTTCGAACCACTAACCTTTCAGTTAGCAGCCAAGCATATAACCGTTGCACCACCAACCCTACATAAATTCTGCCTACTTCCTAACTTGGCCCTGGATGCCATATTTCCAGCATGAATAAGTACAGGCATCATTAGAAGTCACAAGGTAAGCAGAAGACGAGTGACTGACAGTATCACACACAGCAGCAAATAAAAGTCTTCAGCCCCTCCTTCAGGCCAGACAACAAAGGAGCCAGAGACTAAAAATGACAAAGACTTGGGGGAGGGCGTGTTGCTTACCCCCACTGAGATCTGAGGGCAGGTGCCAACATTTCTTCCTTGGCTGGGAGCTGAGAGTTTCCTTGCTGAAGGGTAAGTGAATACAAGACTCAGAGGTCAGGGAGCTAGCATGCCAGAGGACCCCTCTGCCCTTGGATGAAGGTTTAGCAGCAGAAAAAGGAAGAGACCCTGAAATTACTTTACTCCTCCTCTAGCATAAGGGTTCTCAAACTTTAGCGAGCAGCAGAATCCCCTGGAGGGCTTGTTAAAACACAGGTTGCTGGATTCCACATCCAGCATTTCTGATTCAGTAGGTCTGGGGTGGGGCCCAAAAATCTACATTTCTAATAAGCTCCCAGGTGATGCTGCTGATCCAGGGGCCCCTCCTCCCCTCCACCTTTGAGAACCACTGCCCTAGCAAGGTTCTTGCTATGCAATGTCAAAGGCCCTTCCACTGGGCTTGGCACATACTAGGTCCTCAATGGGAGTTTCCCCTCTCAGCCCTCCTCAGCCCAGTGAGGACCATCTCTCCATCTGGGCATCCTAATACCCGAAGGTCAGCTCCTGGAGAGCAAGATTCCGTCTTTTCTCTGATGTTCCACAGCCTCTAGCCGAGAGCTAAAAGTTGCCTCAGATGGCAGGTTTGATCCCCTGAGCTCCGGGAGGCGAGGTCAGGGAGGCTGGAGCTGCAGGGAGTGCAGGGGAGGCCAGGGGCAGATGGTGGGATCTGGTCAGCAGAAGGGGAAGGCAGCCTGAGCCATGGGTTTGGAGATGGGGCCAGAAGGTGCCAGGATGAGGTCGCTGCTCTACACCTCAGTCTCCTCATCTGTAAAATGGGGCCAATGATAGTTACTCCACCACCCGTCAGTTTGGGGTACTGTGGTGGCTTGCATGTTGCTGTGATGCTGGAAGCTATGCCACCAGGATTTCAAATGCCAGCAGGGTCACCCATGGTGGACACATTTCGGCAGAGCTTCCAGACTAGGAAAGACTAGGAAGAAAGGCCTGGTGATCTACTTCTGAAAATCAGCCAGTGAAAACCCTGTGAATCACAACAGAATATTGTCCAATATAGTCCTGGAAGATGAGCCCCCTAGGCTGGCAGGCACTCAAAATACACGGTGGCCACAGCAATGGAGTCGAGCATACCAATGATCATGAAGATGGTGCAGGATTGGGCAACGTTTCATTCTGTTGTACGTGGGGTTGCCATGAGTTGGAGCTGACTCGACAGCAACTAACAACAACAGTTACCTATGTCATAGTGTTATGAAACGAGGCCTAGAACATGACCTGTCGGCATAAGGTAAGTTCTTAATAAACAGCAGTTACTACTGTTATTATTTAAAGGAGCCATGGTAGCACGATAGTTAAGGGCTGGCCTGCTAACTGAAAGGTCGGTGGTTCGAACCTACCCAACAGTTCCATGGGAGAAGAGACCTGGCAATCTGCTCCAGTAAAGATTACAGCGTAGGAAGCCCTGTGGGGCAGTTCTACTTTGTCATATACGGTTGTCATGAATCAACTTGACACCTCACAACAACAACAACTATTATTGTTGTTAATAGTGGGAAAGTGGGGGCAACACCGAGCCTCAGGTCATATTCCCTGGGCTCAAAGGGCACAGGGCAGCTCCCTCAGCCCCATGTCTGCCTCCTTGCCCAGACATGTTGAAGCTGGATGCCTGCAGGGTTCCAGCCGAGCAGCCCTGCTCACCAGGGAGGTGGGAGGGCTGCATCCAGGTGGCCTCAGTGCCCCAAGATCCCTGGAAGGAGCCTGCCCTTGCCCTCACCCTGGTTCCAACATGCCAAGAGCCCATGGTGGCCAGGTCCTGGGGTGACAACACATCTTATCGCCTGTGAAGTCTGCTTTGCTGACCCTCTGACAGGCAGGAGAGAAACCCAAGATGTCCTGTTCCCTCTTCCCAGGTCAGAGGCCACCAGAGGTGGCCACTCCCTGCAGGCAGCCAGGTTCCCGGGAGTTGCAGGCAGCAGCAGGGCAGGCCGAGGTGCCCGGTTCCCTGCTTCCTGGGTCAGGCGGGAAAGCGTCCCTCCCACTCCTGCTCCTCCTCCCACCCCTGGTCTTCCTGGCTGGAGTCCTGACCTTCTCCAGATAAGCTCTGCGGGTGCTCTCCCTCTCCCATTCTTATCTGGCTGTTGGCTGTACAGTCCCTGTGGCCCGGGGCACGCCAGCTGCCCTCTCTTTGGGGGTCAGGAAAACGTGGGGGCAGCAGGAGCCCCCCTGGCTGGCGGCCCTCTGAGGCACCCACTGCTGAGTCTCATTCATCACAGTCTGGGGAGAGGCGGTGGAGGAGCCTCTTCATCAGCTCTCTCTGGTTCCGCCTCACCAGGAGGGACTGCTGTGACTCAGCGGGAAAGGCCTGATCTGTCCTTGCTCCCTGAATGGCGTCTTCTTTCGATAACACAAAGTGCCCATGGTCCCTCCTGGAGGCGCCCCTGTCCCTGGCAGTGGAGGTCTGGGTGGGGGATAAGCTGAGGGCCTGGTCTGCCTCAGGGGCTGGGTTCCTACAACAGCCTCCTAGAAGGCCTCAGATGCTGGCCCCATGCCAATTTTTCCTACCTATGATGCTAGATTACTCTTCTTTAAATACCACTTAGTTTTTTTCTGGAAGCAGAAAGAGCAGAAATCACTCCAGTACACACACACACACACACACACATTCACACACACACAAACTCTCTCACACACACACTCACACATATACACAGGTTCTCATACATACACTCTCACATACACACACATACATTCACACACACACTCATACACATTCATACTCACATACACACACTTATACACTCACACACACACAAACACTTTCTTCCATACACACATACACACACACTCGCACACACTTTCACATACTCTCACATATACACACACTCAGACACACCTGGCAGGTAATGGACCACCTCCTCCCTGTCCGTGGGTGCTCTGGAATTTGCAGCGGGTTCCTAGTCCCCCCATGTGGCCTTCAGGTCACAGCAGTGGTGTGAAGGTGGTGGGGAGGTATGCCGGAGGTAAAAGAAATTCAAACAGTCAGAGCAGGGACTGGGAGGCCAATGGTGATGGGGCGGTGAGGCTGGGCCCCTCACTGCTCTGGAACAAGCCACCAGTCTCTCTGCCAGACCTTTCCACTCACAGTCCCTCCCTCACTGAATGCCCTGGCTCCCTGTGCTGCCTCATCAGATCCTGGGGCCCCAGCTCCACCGGTCTCCACAGCAGACAAAAATAATGCTGTCTTGTACCTCAACAACCCTCCTCCTCTCTTACACAGGTGGGGGTGTGCTGAGGAGAAAGAGGGAAGCCAGCTCCCCTGGTTCAAATCCCAGCTCTGTCACTTATTGACTGTGCACCCCTGGACAAGTTATTAACTCTGAGCCTCAGTTTCCTCAACTGTAAAATGGGGCTAATCTGTGTACCTTGCTCACAGAGTTGAATTGAGGATTGTTGTTATTGTTAGGTGCCATCGAGTCGATTCTGACTCATAGTGACCCTATAGGGCACAGCAGAACTGCCTCAGAGGGTTTTCTAGGCTGAAATCTTTACGGGAGCAGATTGCCAGGTCTTTCTCCCATGGAGCAGCTGGGTAGATTCGAACAGCCAGCCTTGAGGATAACACGCGTTAACGTGAGTTGGTAAAGTGCACAGAGCGGGGTCAGACACTACAGGAGGGATCACATGAGTATGCCTATCCTCGGAAAGGAAGGGCATTTAGGACAGGGGATGGGTAGGTGGCAAGACTCTACTCCTCCCAGCTGTCAACCCTGTTCACAATTTTTAACAGCTTCACTGAGATATAATTCACATCCCATACAATTCACTCATTTAAGTGTACAGTTAAGTGGTTTTTAGTCTATGCACAATCGTGCAACCATTACCGCAATCAATTGTAGAACATTTTCATTACCCCAAAAGGATACCCCACACCCACTAGCAATCACTCCCCATCCCCCCTCCTAGCCCTGTTGTTATTGTTGGGTGTCAGTGAGTTGATTTCGACTCACAGCGACCCCAAGTGACAGAGTAGAACTGCCCTGTAGGGTTTTCTAGGCTGCAATCTTTACGGAAGCAGATTCACCAGGTCTTTCTCCCTCGGAGCAGATGGGTGGGTTGACACCACTGACCTTTGGGTTAGCAGCTGAGTGCTTGACCATTGTGCCACCCGGGCTCCTTCCCCCTAGCCCTAGGCAACCACTAATCTACTTTCTGTCTCTATGGATTTCCTATTTGGACATTTCATACAAACGGAATCATATACTATATGGCCTTTGTGTCTGGCCTCTTTCACTCAGCATAACGTTTTCGAGGTCCATCCATGCCTAGCAGCATGAGTCAGCGCTTTGCTCCTTCTCAGGGCCAAGCCATGTTCCATTGCATGGGTATGGAGCCATCAATTCCTAGTGACGTCGATCACACCTCGGACAAGCTGGGGCCCCAAGTGAGGCTGCGCTTGCCATCATATGTTTTCCAGGCAGTCTCCTAGACCCCAAACCCAACCAAGTGTGGGGTGTAAGTGGGGGCCTTGTGCCCTAGAGCCTGTTTGAACCCCAGGTCCATGCTGAGCATCTGGCTGACTTCAAGTGAGTCCTTTAGCCTGTGAGCCTCGGTTTCCTCATCTGTGAAGTGGGCTGAGGGCTGCTAAGTGGGCTCAGACCAGGGGCAGGGGGTGCGATCTTATTTTGCAGATGAGGAAAACGAGGCACAGGGAGGGGGAGGGACATGAGTAGGGTCATACGTGAGGCCAGGACTACCCTATGCCCCAAACTCCCATCCGCCCCCTTGGGCTTTCAGCACATCTGAGCATGGCCTTCAGGGGCTGCCCCCTCAGGATGGGGGACCCAAACCAGCCTAGCCCTTAGCAGCTTGGGCCCAAGCGTCACCACGTGACAGGCCCTGCCCCATGTCCACCCTCTGACCTCATCCTCATTAAAGGTCGCTCTCCCTCCTCAGCCTGAGGTGGGGGCCCCGGCCCTCAATGAGCGCCCACACTCCTCACTCTGCAGCTGATGCACTTTCTACTTCCAGCCTCTGCCTCCTGATTAATCACAATGCTCAAACTCCCAGCATGCACTGAGTGCTCCACGCAGAGCCTTCTGTGCGCTGTGTGAACTCTGGGCTTGTTTGCAGTCTCTGGCGTCACAGAGAAGGGAAAGTGGCAGGAGGCTGGGCTGGCTACCCGAGGTCCCTGACCACCAAGACATTTTACAGCAGAGATCCCCCAAATGGGCCCATCAGACCCCTCATCACACTCAGCTGTGCTCATGCCAAACTCCAGAGCCTTCTTCCAATGTGGGACATGGAAGGGGCTGCTTTGCGGTGGTCTCACTTACTACGGCCACTTTATAGATGGGGTCCCAGGCCCAGGAGGTCATGTGACCCATCCGAGGTCACACAGAATCCAGGCCTCCCAAGTTAGGGTCCCACCTGGGTGGTCTGCCCATGGGGTGGGTATTCATTTCCTGTAGCTGCCATAACAAAGTACCACGGAGACAATGGAAATGTATTCTCTCACAGATCTGGAGGCTGGGAGTCTGAATTCAGGGTGTCAGCAGGCCATGCTTCCTCTGAAGGCTGAGGGGAAGGTCTTCCCTACTCTGTCCCAGCCTCTGGCAGCCCCAGACATTTCTTGGCTTGTCTCTTCTCTTTCTTAAGGACACCACTATGATTGGACTGGAGTCCCTGGGTGATGCAAACGGTTAGCGTGTTTGGCTGCTAACCAAAAGGTCGGAGGTTCAAGGCCACGCAGAGGTGCCTCAGAAGAAAGGCCTGGTGATCTACCTTTAAAAAATCAGCGATTGAAAACCCTATGGAGCACAGGTCTTACTCTGACACACATGGGGTTACCATGAGTTGGACTCAACGGCAAATGGTTTGGTTTGGTATGTACAGTTGGATGAGGTGTGTATGACTGGATGAAGTATGTATGAATGACTGGATGAGGACCCACCCTACTCCAGTATGACCTCACGTTAACTGATAACATCTTCAAAGACCTTATTTCCAAACAAGGTCATGTATAGAGGTACTAGGGTTAGGATTTCAACGTGTCTTCTTGGGGGACACAAGTCAATCCACAGTAGGGGGGTACTGCCCAAAACACAGAGGCAAGGGGAGGGCAGACAATTATTCCCAAAACAGAAACCCAGAGCAGATAAAGACCCTCAGTGTGGGGGCACCAGGCAACTCCCCAGCCCCCACGCAGGTCTCAACTCACCCAGCACTAACAGCACGCCTGGCAGAGGGAGGTGCTCACTGAGTGTTAACAAAACAAACAGAGGAGAGAAACCGCCAACTCGCTGCCCAGAAAGTCACCTGGAATTCTGCCCACCCGACGTTTCTCCCTGCCAGCATCTTTATCGGGGTCCCCGGCTCAAATCTCTCCCCAGGATTCCATGAGACCTTTGCGAGGAAACAGTCTTTGTGTGGGAACAGCCTGCACCCATGGGAACCTGGGTGAGTCTGGGGAAGGAAGGTGACGTTGGAGGAGGCACCACCCAATCTGAGCTTCCAGAAGGATCTGTTCCCTCAGACCAGGGGTTACAAGTTACACTCACTTGGGGAGCGTTGCATAATCCCAGTGCCCTGGCCACACTCCCAGATCAGCTGGGTCAGAATCTCTGTGGGTGGGGCCAGGACATCAGCATTTTTGAAGTCTCTCGTGTGATCCCCTGAGCCACCAGGACTGGAAGCTCTGGGTCAGAGGGAGGGGTGGGTGGGTGGCCCGAGCTCCCCCTCTGGGCCAGGATCTAGAGCTCGCTACTGATGTGGCTGTTAATATCCCATCCCCCCATCCCCTCGCCCCATGTCTCAGCTCGTGAAAGTTGGGTAAATAAATAAATAACCTCACTGGCAGGGCCATCAAGCACCATCAAATTAGGGGTGCGTGGAGTCAGACAGCTTGGCTCTCCAGACATAATCGCTCTAATTGCAGGCCTCAGTGCCGGCCAGGGCGGCAAACTGCTTCAGCACTCACATCCGTTTTATTAAAACCCCATTATCCGCGCGGGCCACGGGTCTCTCTGCAGCTTCAGCCAAGTTCCAACCAGAAGCCGCTGAGGGATGGTCACTCTCTGGTGGGGACAGCTCTTGCATAGGGGGCTCTCTGGGAATGTGGGAGGGAGGCAGAGGCCATGCAGCCTGTCCAGAGAAGCATTGCTCAGTTTCTTTATCAGTAAAATGGGACAATAACACTATGTAAGTCACAAGAGTGTTGTAAATTGTTGAAGAATCAAAATACGCAAAACACCAGTGTTCGTAGCAGCGCTATTCACAGCAACCAAAAGGTGGAAACCAACCAAATGTCCATCAACAGACGAATGGATAAACAAAATGTAGGAGATACACAACAAAACAAAACACAACAAAAAACCTGTTGTCAATTCCATCTCATAGCAACCCTATAGGACAGAGCAGAACTGCCCCATAGGGTTTCCAAAGAGCAGCTGGTGGATTTGAACTGCTGACCTCTTGGTTAGCAGCTGAGCTCTTAACCAGTGCGCCCCCAGGGTTCCAATATACACACGATGGAATATTATTTAGGCATAAAGAGAAATGAAGTTCTGATACAAGCTACCCCGTGAATGAACCCTGAAGACATGATGCTGAGTGAGATAAGCCAGACACAAAAGGCCACATATCGTATGATCCCACTTACGTGAAATATCTAGACTAGGCAAATGCATAGAGATAGAAAGTGTATTAGTGGTTTCTAGCATCTGGGGGAGGGGAAAATGGGAAGTTATTACTTAATATAATATGGAGTTTCTACTTGGGATGATGAAAACATTTGGAAATAGTAGTGATGGTTGTGCAAACACGGTGAACGCAGTTAATGCCACTGAATTGTACACTTAAAAATGGTTAAAACAGAAAATTTTATGTTATATACATTTTACCACAATTTGAAAAAATACACAAAGTAACCACCCAAATGTCCACTGGCGAGCAAACGGACAAACAACTGTGGTGGGTCCACATACCACTACCCAGCAATAAAAAGGAATGAACGACTGATACACACAACTTGGATGGATTTCAAACTCATCGCACGGAGTGAAAGACGCCAGACACAAAAGTCTTCATACTGAATGCTTCCAACTACATGACATTCTAGAAAAAGCAAAACTGCAGGGACAGAAAGCAGATCTGTGGTTGCCAGGCAGGGGGAGGGGAATGACTGCAAAGGACCAGGAGGGAATTTTCTGGAATGGTGGAAGTGTTCCACATCTCAACTGTGGTGCTGATTTCACCTCTGTGTACATTTGTGAAAACTCACCAAGTGGTAGACTTAACAAGGGTGAATTTTATTGTATTTAATCCTATCTCAATGCACCTGATTTTTAAAAGAATGCACGAGGTGCTTACAATAGAGCTGGGCACAAAGTAAACCCTGTGATGGGCAGCGAGGGGCAGGTGTGCAGTTCAGGCTCTGGACCAAGGGGCTGGCTGGAGGGAGAGGTCACTGGGACTGAGACCCTGTCTCTCTGGGCTGGCCAAGTTGGGGTGCACATCTTCTATTTCACTCCCCAGAGCAGGCACAGTATTGTGTTGTCATCATCAGACCCTCAAGGCGGATATTCCAATCCAATCCCAATGTTTTACTGATGGCAGGATCAGAGGGATCAAGTGATCTCTCCAGGGTTACACAACCAGCAATCTAAGCCTAGGGTGGCTGACCCCAGAGCCTCTAGTTTGAAACCACTATGTTAGCGGCCTCCTCGATGGTAGCTGGGCAGAAAACAAGGCCATCTCCCAGAAGTGAAGGGAGGAGCTCCAGATGGCTCCTATTTCCAATCCATCGGACTTGGCAAGTGTTCCTGGCTTCATCTGGGCCTTACGGAAACTGGCTTCTCGGGTGACCCTATGGCCAAAGATGGCATGGCAGGGCCTGATCTGGAAGCCAGGATCACTCTCCCCATCCAGGGCTCTCCTTGCCGGCTCCACGCTGTCCAGCCTGGCTGCAGGCCTCTGTCACTGAGGCTTCCCTGCCACCCTCTGGCTTTGTGTTCCTGGGCCTCTCTCTGCCGCGGGCATCAGAGGTGCTGAGGCCCAGAACCATCTAGAAAAGGTGGTTAGGCCAGGAACAGCTGCCTGGTGCCTCCACGAATGCCTCAGATGTGGTGCACGGCAGGAGCCCGGAGTCCACATGCTGCCACTAGGTGAACCAAGCCCGCCATTAGAGTCACAAAGACCAATTAAAACGAGAGGAAAACAGCCTCCCATCCTCCAGGGCACCCGGCCAGCTGCTCCCGCTCCCACCTTGCCAGCCCCATGGGGCGCTCTGGCTGCCTTGCCCGCCTGGCTCCCTCTGCACCCGGCCACCTGCCTTTGACAGAGTCAATATTGACGCGCCCGCCGCCTTCTGAGCCTGGCTTTGGTGTGGGGAGGCCTGAGGGGGCGGGAGGCACGGGGAGAGGCAAACTGCTCCTGGATTTTCAACTCAGTTGCTGCGAGGAGAGATGAGAAATTGCGTTGCTGACCCAAAACCAGAGTTCACAGCTGCACTTCATTACTGATTTCTCCAGGAGGCCTGGGAGAGGCGCCGGCCAGGGAAAGGCTCACCTGTTAACAGCCGCTGCTGCCTGCCTCTTTCATAAGCACGTTGGTGGTTTCCGGCCCAGGCTGCCAGCTGTACCCCCCAAACCCCCCACCCCTGCCAGTTTGCATTAAGTCGGAGGAGGGAGGGAGGAAGGGGCACCAGCTAATTGAGCAGGAAACAGAGGAAACGGGCACAAGACTGGGTCGTGCTCTTTTTAGAAGGTACCAGAAGGTAAGGGGCACGTCTTGCCCCAGGTCCCACCTCCTCCCCATGGATCTCAAGTCCACCTGGCTGGGCTAACGTGAAGATTAAATCAGACAGCACGGCTGGGTCAGTGCCTGCCCGGCGCACCGCTGGGTACATAGTAGGTACTTAATATGTGTTCCTTCCCCTCTTCCCTTGCACTCAGCTCCTCCATGCTTTTAAAATGCCACTGCTCAATATCTGACAGTTATTTAAAGAGCAAAGGGTCTTTTAGGTCAGGTGTTCCACCCTGGCTGCACTTTAGAATCTTCGGGTGAGCTTCTAGAAAGATCCGGAAGTCAGGGCTGCACCCAGGATCCCTGAGGCTAGGCTCAGGTGGTTTGGTTTGAATGCACAGCCTCAGGTCATCATTACCTGGCCCTTGATATCTGCAGTGTCCTTTTCCAAGAAGGCCGCAGGGGTGCAGTGGGTGAGAGCCCAGAACGGGTTGGAAGGAGGAGGAGACCCAGGTGAAGATTCCACCCTCACTAACCACCAAGCAGCCCTGCCCTTCCTCGAAGTTCTGCTTTTACCTCTGCCACTTGAGATTTGTAATCCTGCCACTGAGACAGCAGGCTCTGAGGTCTCAGAAGCCACCGTCCTTGGAAGCTGGTAGTGAGAAGCTGTGTGATGTCAAGCAGGTCACTTAACCTCTCTGGACCTTCACTGACAAGCTGGACACTGAACCAGCTGCCTCACAGGTGTGCTGGGAAGGTACCCCAGGCCCAGCCTCATGCCTAAGATTCTGTTCCATGTCTTCCAAGTGCTTTGTGGCCTGGAGGCAAACGAGGTTTCATTTCAGTCTGCCACTTGATACCTGGCTGATTCTCAGTTCTGAGCCCTATGAAGCCTCGGTCACATCATTTAGAAAATGGGAAGATGTACCAGCCTCCTGGAGTTGTTGTGAGGGTGAGGAGAGGTAAGGGGCTCAGAGAGCCTGGCCCAGTGAGGGGACAGAGCCACCTGTGCCCTTTCATCCTCACAACAGGCCCATGAGCAGCCCCATTTTCTAGATGAGAAAGCCGAGGGCTGGAGAGGTCACTTGCCCAAGGTCAAGTGATAGAGCTGGAATTTGAAACTTGAACTTTCAAGTCCAAGCTCTTGGCCACCACAGTGCTTATATAAGTCTCCTTCCAGTGCCTTCTCTTGCCGTGTTCTCCCATGGGGCCACTTTGGCCTCAGTACAGCCAAAGCTGGTGGTGCCAAAGCAAGAATCCTGGTAGGGGGACAGGGCCCTTCATGGGTTCCCAGGCCATGAGATGGGGGACCTGCCAGGTTCAGGCTGCACCATCATCACCAGAGCCCTCTCCTGATGTTGTGGGGGAGACTAGTGGGCGAGCAAGGGGAGCAGGGGTGTGGTGTCCCACAGGTCAGTGCCCAGGACAGGCTGGTCTCGTGTCCTGGCTGAAAATAGGGAGGCCCAGTTAGAGCACAGCCGCCAACTGGACACAGCACATGGAGGCACCTGACATCATGCTGGGGGAGGCAGGGTGCACATGGCTTCAGAAGGGGGCTTCGGGGTAGGGGGCGGACCTGGGAAAGGCAAAGGAGGGGAGGATAGGAAGAGGGGGATGGTGAGGAGATGGGGAGAAAGGGAAGAGAGAGATGAGAGACACAGGCCAGGCCCTGGGAGGGATGTCAGGGAGCAAAGATAAGGAAACTGAGGCCCACTGACACACAGGAAGCTAGAGGTCAAACCCAGGCCCCAGCCCACACCCTGTACCTCTCTTTCCTTGTTTATGCAGTCCTCGGGCCTGAGCATGGGGCCACCAGGGCTCGGTGGCGCACAGTAGGCCCTCTATGCTAAGCACCAATGCTATGGCCATCTACAAAGACAGCCTGGGGCGGGTGGGGATGGCACAGAAGGCTGGAGCCCTGCTTTTGGGCAAACTTTCTGTCCTTTCACTTACCACGAGTCACTGGGACCTGGACATCTCTGAGCCACAGCAGGGTGATAGGCCTGTGGTAGGCTCTTGCAAATGAGGGGATGACTAACAACACCAGGAGTTTGTGGTGCCTACTACATGCAGGCTCTGGTTCAAGACCCTAAAACAAATCATCTCCCTTAAGCCTGTCAACGACTCTGTGAGGTGGGTCTGGTTAATATCTCCACTTGACAAGTAGGGAAACTGAGGCATAAATCCCAGGGTCATATGGCTGGTAGTGTCAGCTGTGTAACCAGGCCATCGGCTCCAGAGTGCCTTGGCATCCTGGGGGGTGAAAGGCAACCTGGCCCTCCAGAAATGCACCCTTCTTCCAGATCTGACCCCAAATAGCTACCGCCTCGGGGGGTGGCAGGGCAGGTGCGGCCTCTGGAAACAATAATAATGATGATGACGATGACGGTGGTGGTGGTGATGCCAGCAGCTAATATTTACATAATGCATGCCGTATGCACACCAGGCGCTGTTCCAAATGCTACACACACAGCCGCCACTCAGAGAACCTCACCAGCCTGCTAGGTGAACACCACTGTTAGCCCATTTCACAGATGGGATGCCTGTGGCACAGAGAGCTTAGGTGGCCTGCCCAAGGACACGCAGCAATTAGGTGTCAGTGCCAATGGCCTGGCCCCTCCACCTGGTGACCCCACCGGCTGTGAGACGGGCCCCCAGCACAACCCCCTCACATGCCCCAGTGGCATGGGTGCAGGGGGCCAGCTGGGGGCCTTTCCCTCTTCCTGGAGCACCGCTGCCCCCCTCCCACATGGCCAGCTCTTGCAAGGGAATCAGAAATCTATCGTTAACACCATGCCAAACCCAAAGTGGCTGCACCCGAGCTGCAATCCAATAAAAGTGCGACTTGTCTATTTATCATCCTCGGGGCTTTTTATCACAGTGCAGATGGCTGCTACCTTTGGAAGGCTCAGCAGCTCGCTGGCAGCTGCCCGCCACGCACAAGCTTAGCTCAACAGAATCTGTGCCTGCACCTGTGAGGGCCGCAGGGCTGGCTGCCTGGATCCCCGACAGGGGCCGCTGCAGGCCCACCGGGTTATCCTACCCTCGCCCAGCTCAATGCACATGTCCTCCCCTTCCTCCCTCCATTTGCAGGCTGGTGGCTGGTGACACAGGTAGCTAGCACGCTCCCCCCACCGCTGTGCTAGCAGCTGAGGCAGCCACACCTGGTGTCAGGACTCCAATTACCCCACGTGGCAGGCCGCTCCCCAGAGGGACAGGTGCAGCAGGGCACCCCATGGTGGGCTGGGGGTGTGCGGAGGCAGAGGGGCCGCCAGCATAGTGTGCGGGACTGGATGCCCAGTGCCAGGCGGCTCGGAACAAGGGGCCCCATGGGGCGCCACCAGTGATTCAGACTGGAAGATAAAGCTGGAGATCAAGGGCAACGCAGGCTGAGGAGACAGCAGCCGTGCAGCGTGTGTGTGCACCGGGGAAGCCTGAGGAATGAGAGGCGCGCCTGGGCTTCCCAGGACAATGTCACTAGCAGGGAGGACAGAGGGGAGGGAGCAGCGGGACCTCCGGGAGCCTCCAGTCCCACATCTGACACATGGGGGCACCCACACCACCTTTGAGGGCTAGAGGGCAGTGGAGGGAGCTACCCAGAGGTGAGGGCCACCCTCCCAGATGCTGGTTCCAGCCTGTCCCCAGCAGCGACAGGGTTGTGCCCAGGGCAGGCGGCTCTTCTATCAACACGGAGTCCCAGCTGCAGTGTATGTGTGTGTGTGCCTGTGGGTTTGAGTGTATGTGAACTGCACATGTGTCTGTGTGTATATGCACATATGAATGTAAGTATGTGTGTGCAGAAGTCCACTGCTGTTGGCAAGCAGGACTCTGCCCAGCTTGTGGAGTCGGTGGTGGGGGGGTGAGCTCTGGGAACCGGGGCAGCAACCAGGCACTGCCAGCTTGCAAGCCTTGATCTTTGCCCTCTGGGCTGTAGACCTGGAAACAAAACAACAATCAGAGAACATCCCCACCCTCCTGCCCCAGGTTTCCCCAGGCTGTTCTGGGTGTCGGCTCTCCAAATAAACCGGATTCAGCAGCTGTCAAAACAAGAGGCCTTCTGTACCACGTGCCCAGCTGCCGGGCACTGTCGATCAGGGGCAGGCACCGCACATCCTGCCTGCCCGCCTCCCTGCCTCCTCTGCTGGTCACCCCGATAGAGTCCCTCCGGCTGCCTGGGGACCCCTCCCAGTGCGTCACAGGAGTCCGGGGCCTTTTGCACGCATCCTTTCTGGTTGTCAGGGGGTCTTTCCAGTGGGCACTGTCACCCCTTCTGCAGAGGAGGAACAGGAGCTGTAGTCAGGAGGTCAGCACACCTGGACCGTCCCCCAACCACCCTTCCCCACAGGGCTGCCTAGCTCAGAGCCCCCTCCTCTTTCAAACACTGGAGCTGCTGCTGGGAAGGCAGGTGTCTGGGACAGGGTGTGTGTGTGCTATCTTCTCACATAGTGTGCCTCCTCCTCCCAGCAAGATCACAAACCTGGCAGTCAGTGGCCCAGGACAGGCTCTTGACCTGGTGCTCCACTGTGCTGTCCCTTGGGGTAGCAGTATCTCTCCAGGCGAGACCCAGGGCCTGTCCGAGCGGCAGCATCTCAGGCCCACCACACACCTGCTCTGTCAGGACGGCGTTTCTACAAGGCCCCACAGTGTGATTTGTGCCCATTGCGGGCTAGACCCCATCCTCAGGGGAGCAGCCGCGTTAGCTCACCTGGCCCTCAAGGGCGCAGCACAGACCCACCCATTGTACCACAGCCATCTTTGACAGGAAAAACTCTGTCACTAGTCCTTGCTAGAAACAAGCTTCTGGGGAAATCCCGCCTGCATTCCAAAGCCTTGTTGGGCCCCCATGACAGCCACTTGGTGACTTCAGCACCAGCACTCATGTGGCCTTGAAGAAATAAAAGCCACAGTGTGGTCAGTGTCCACTCAGGGCACCCTGGCCAGCTAGACACCCCAATGACCTTTGAGGAACTAGTATGGTCCCCTGGCAGAGTGACCTCAAGTCTCATAGAATCCACTGAAGGCTAGCAGTTGGGCCCTAATTCTGGGGTGGCTACGAGAAAGGAGGTGCCAAGGTTGGCCTAGCTGCCCACCTCCTGCCCTGGCAGACTCGTCTCTGGTGAATGTGGAAATCCTGGAACCGGAGGGGCACAGCGCTTCTCCCAGTTAGTAGTGCTCAGTCCACAGCTTGTCTCTGGGCAGGTGGAAAGAGCAGTGTGTAGGGAGTGCAGAGACCTCAGATTCTGGCTGTGATTAGCTGAATGATTAGTTTGAAAAGCCCTACCTGCAGCTGTCCCTCTTGAAATGCCCTGAAGTATTCCCCCAGACCCTAGTAAAGCAGAGGTTTAATGGACCCCTGATCCTCACCTCCAAGCCCCGGTGGTCCAAACTTGCTCCAAGTCATCATTCATTCACTCATTCACTCACACATTCACTTGACAAACCTTCACGGCTCCAGGCACTGTGCTGGGGATACAGTGGTGGGGAATTCCGTTGGCTCGGGGCTCCCATTATGGAAGAGACAGACAAAACTCTAACAAACTTGGGCTGTAAGGTCAGGAGGCAGCAAGATCTGGTCCAGGCAGGCAAGACAAGGGGAGAGTGCTGGCTCCCTGAGTGAGGATGGGAGGCAAGTGCCCACAGAGGAGAGAAAATTGATCTGAAACACAGGAGGAGGCTCTGTCCCCTTGGCTGTAGTTGGTGGCACCCTATGTGAGCAAGTGCACATATGTAGCTCTTTGTGCCTGTGTGTGTCTCTATGCGTGTGTCTGTGCATTCATGCCTGCATGTCTGTTTATATCTGTACAAGTATGTGTCTGTGTATCTGTGTATGCATGTATGTATATGCATGTATATGTCTGCAGGTCTTTGTATACCTGTGTGTGCAAATGTATCTGTGCATCTGTGTGCACGCCTGTTTATATGCACATATGGTCTGTGTGTCTGTGTATACCTGTGTGTGTACATGCGTGTCTGTCGGTATAGATGCGCCTGTGTGTCTGTTTATATCTGCGTGTTTACACATATGTCTACATGCCTATGTATGCACATATGTGTCTGTGCATGTATGTGTCTGTTTGTGTGTGCAGGAGAGTCTTCACCAGGCAAGTTTGGACCCGAAGGCACATCAGAAGCCCACCCCCCAGTGGCAGAGGCCTGGTATTACGAAGTACCTCAGCTTGGCACCTGGTGTGTGTGTGTGTGTGCGCGTGTGTCTGTGTGAGAAAGAGAGAGAGAGCACAAGCGGGAGAGGGGGAGGAGAGAGGGAGACCACGTGTTCTCCCCCTCCTGGCGCCTCTGAACAAAGTATACCCTCTACCTCTCCAAGCCCACTGCCATCTGTCTCTCCCCCTCCACGCTCGGCCATTTGAGCCAGTGCTGGGGGGCCTCCAACCTCCCAGGCTGGGAAAGCCAGATGGCAAGAATCAAGGCCTCATCTCGCCCAAGGGAGGCTGGGTGCCTGGGGCTGCTGCCCTCGCCCCGCAGGCCCCTGGCCTCACCCCGCCCCCAGCCACCTGGGTCACAGGGCAGGCCCCACCGGCACCCTCAGCGCCTCCTGTTGTGACCCTGCTCCCTAGGCCCCTCTGTAATGGCCTTTTGCTGCCACAGCATAAATCACCCTGCAGGTCAGGCCCGGGTGAGGGAGAAGGTCCACAGAGTGGCTACCCAGCTACCCCTGCCAGCCCTCCCCAGAGGCCGGGGGAGGCTGAGAGGATCCAGTCTCCCCTGGGCTTAGTGGGTGATCTCAGCTGGGTCCACTGTGCAGAGAGGCACCTCTCGTAACGGGGCCTGGGTTGGGCATAGGCCCACACCTGCCCAGGTAGCCCACAAGGATGCAGGAAGGAGGCTGCACCAGGTGCCTGAGCCAGCTGACTGCACCAGGCTGATTCTGGTTTTTCCCCTCTGAATACCACAGTTAACCCAAGAGCATGGTGGGCTGGCACCTACAGACCTGGGTGCAGGGCCGGGCCCTTAACCACGGCCACATCTATGCTGCAAGGTTCCTGGGACAATCCTCACAGAGTATCAGTCACTTATGCAGTCATTCAACAGAGTGGGCAGAGGTTGTGGTTAGATGCACAGGTCTGAAACCACCTGCTTGGTTTGAATTCTGCTTCTACTTCCTGCTTTGTGAGCTTGGCAAGGAAGGGACTTAACCACTCTGGGCCTCAGTTTCCCCATCCATAAAAGGAGATAATCCTCCTAGGCTGTTATGAGGATTAAAGGAGGCAGTGCTTACAACAGTAATGGCACGCCAACAACTCCGTATACAGCAGCTGTCATCATCCACTGAGGACCAACAGCAGGCCTGGGGGTACCAAGACCAGCTGGATGAGGGTACCCTGTCCCTCTTTCCTCCCTAATCCGGCTAGAAGGAGTAAGGATCCAGAGAACACGTGGCCCTGCCAGGGTCCCCAGGCTGGCACATCCATGTATTCATTCACTCACTGATTCATTCCACAATGGGGGATACAGTGATGAATGGGGTACCTGCTGGGGGCCCACAGTCTGATGGGGGAGGCAGAGGCATAAATACAGAGAGGCAGGAAGCACCATGGCTGTGGAAGACAGACCACTCCGCCTCGCGTTCCCCACCTGGACAAGGCTGGGACAGCCTCCCGCAGAGCAGACACTGGAGCCGGTATAATAATAGTAAGAGTAGCTGTTCTTTATCTCGAGCTCACCGTGCTCCAGTATCTTACACACACACCAGACTAGCTCTCCACATAACCCTAGGATGTGAGGCAGGTACTATCATGATCAGGAAATGAGGCTCAGAGAGTTTCTGTGAGTTGCCAAGACCACACAGCCAAGAGGAGTCAGAGGAGGGTTGGAGCCCACTCCTCCTTAACTTGTGGCAAACCAAGAGCACATCTCCATGCCTACTTTACAGATGGGGAAACTGAGGCCCAGAGAGGACAAGGATAGGCCTGGAGTGATGGAGGCAGCCACTGGCAGCACTGGGACTTGAACCTAGATCCCTTCCCTGGTGGACCCCCTGACAGCCCCTGCAGCAGCCCTTCCCCACCCCCCTTCCAGGCAAAGCCCACTGGGCTGTGCAACATGCAGCTCCAGGGGCAGTGTGTAGGTGCCGACTCCCTGGATGTCATTATTTCCCTATTTCTCCACCCTGGCACCATACGGCAGCCTCGTGGTATAGTAGGAGGCCCCAGGTCTCAGTAACATTGGCTTTCTAGAAACAAAAATGAGGGGCAAAAAAGGCTTCCAGGAGCCTGTTCTTGTATTTACATGTGAAAAGGCCTCCTCAGCCCTCCCATTCCTCCTCCACTTCCTCTGGGGGCGGAGAATCGTTTGGAGGACGTGGGCGTGGGGGGAGGGGGGGGGGAGGGGGGGGAGGGGGGGAGGGGGGAAGGGGGGGGTGGTCCTCTGTGACCCCAAGGCTCCTCCTCTAGGGAGCCGGGTGGAGGGCGTCCACAGGGAGGAAGATCAGCTGGCGGGGAGGAGAAAAAGGTGCTGGGGAGCCAAGAGGCCGCTTCCTCGTCCTCCTCTCTTAATGGGAAATTTCACGGGTGTGGTAACATGTGAGCACAGCCGGCTGCGCCCTCGCCCCCTGCCCCGCCATCTGCTCCGAGGCCAAAAGTCGCCGTTAACCTCCCCCCGCTGCATCCCCCTTTTTTAAAGCAGATGTCTCCTATTGAGGAGCTCAGGGTTTGCCCCGCCTGTCCCCACTGTCCTGGGGCCTCCCACTGCGTAGGGGCTGGCTTGGGAGGAGGGAACCCAGCCCAGCCCCGGCATGCAAGCTCCCATTTCCAACCCTGGGAAGGCTGCAGTGTGGGGTCCTGGCCTGGAACCAGGCGACTGGCCAGAGGGGCCCCTCAGTGGCCAGCGCCCACAGACCTCCAGGGTTTGGGCTGCAGCCAGCTGGCCAGCCTGGGGTGAGAGCAGCTCTGGGGCTCCCTGGGAGGTCAGATCCTTCCCCACCCTGGCTGCTTGGCTGCTGCATCTGTGCCTTAACCCTCTAGTCCCAGAGTTCCACTTCTCACCCTCAACAGGAAAGGATGCCCCTTTAATAGAAAAAGGCACCCTGCTATCAGTGATGATCAGCCACAGGGATCCTGCGTGGGGCCCTGTGCCCCTGCATTCCAGACACAGAATCACCCTAGCCACCACAAGCTTTGATCCCACCATCAACAGCCGCTGGGACAGTGAGGTTCTCCAGGGAGAAGGCCTGTTGACAAAATCGCACTAGAGTGTCAATGACTGGGCTGAAAGACCTGGCTAGGGGCAGGCTGAGCTGTTTATCAGCTGTGAGCCTGGACTATATCCTAGATGATGCTCACAGAGCAGAAGGGGACCAGGGGCGTTCTTTGGGAGCCATATTATGTTACAAGAATGAGGCTGGGGTTCCTGACTGCCGTTAAATACGTCCCATGACTGTGGCAAGTCACTTCCCACCTATGGTCTCAGTTTCTGCCCTGGCACCGTGAGGAGTTGGGCCACAGCCCTTCGCACTCTGACACTGGAATTTCTGCTCAGGCCCATCTCTTTTGGTCAGGGATATGAGGAGTTATATGTCTCTTCCTTCCCCTCAGAGTCAGCCATTTCCTTCCTTCCATTTACTCATCTAACCAACATCCATCTATCTATCCAACCATCCACCCATCCAACCAACTTCTATCCATTCATCCAACCAACATCTACTCTTCCAACCATCCATCCAACAGCCACTATATCCATCCATCCATCCATCCATCCATGCGTACATACATACACACATTAATCCAACCATTCACCAAATTCCATTCAAATAGCCATCTACCCAGTCATCCATCTTCCATCCACCTATTCATCCATTCATCATCCACCTATTTATCCATCCATTCTGCCATTCAGCCATCCATTTATCAGACATCTATCTGGTCAGAGACAAATACCAATGCCAGGCAGAGGGGCCCCAGAACCTCCCAGGAATGAATAGTGAGTGGGCAGCAGAGGGCCCCAGGGGTGGCCAACAGTCATGGTCAGTGGTGTCTCTGAGACTGAAAGAGATTTCACCTGCAGGCCAGATAATCTGAGGTAAGGGGGATAAAAAAGGGATTGAAGCACTGAGGTCAGACAGACTTGAGATAATCAAATCACAACCCTCTGCTTTATTATCTGACCTTACCCAGTTACTCAACTGCTCTGAGCCTCAGTTTCTTTGTCTGTAAAATGGGCATAAGATCTGTCTTAGTAGGGTTTTGTGAAGAGTAAATGAAAAGAAAATGACAATGTAAACTAAATAAGAAGCTATATAATGGCCATGGTTAGCCCAAGACAGGCTTGTATCACTTGCTCACATCTTATAGCCCCACTGTGGCTGAGAACATCTGCCTGGGTTGGTGCCCGAGCCTCCAAGAGCCCTTGAGTGCCCAGGAACTCCAAGCCCCACTTCCAGTGTCCCCAGTGAAGAGTCTCTGGGGGGACTGTCATCATCTGGGCCCCAAGCAGACCTGAGAAAACACAGGTTAAACACAGGGACCTTCTATTCACAGTGCCCCTGCTCTAGACCTGCAGGATGCCAGATTCAATCTGCATCAACTGCTCAGTAAATCCTAGGGCCCAGAGAATGGCACATTTCACAACCATGGAACATACCAGAGTGGGAAAAACATCTGGTCAGACACACCTGGGTTCAAATCTGGCTCCATCACCAACTGTGTGACCTGGGCATGCCCCTTAAACAGTCCCAGCCTCAGGCTCCTCATCTATAATCAGGGATATCTTGGGGTTGTTGGAAGCTTTGGAGAGTATGGCTGCAAAACACCTGGCATATACTGTCCCTCCGTAAACGCCTGCTATCATTAGAAACAGGACATCAGGAGGGCTGCGAAGAACTGTGGAAACACACAAAGAGGAGCAAACTGAAGGTGGCGTGCAAAATGGCAGCAAATGATATCTGCCACCAGGTACAACATATGTACATGTGCAAGGCCTGAAAGGGGACATGCAAACACGAAAACAACCATGTGGAGTTGCCATGTTCTGTGACATGCAACTCAGGTGCTTGGCACGTGGGCGGCAGTGGAAAAGCAAGGCCATGATGCCAAGACTGGACCTCTATTTCCAGCCACCCAGTCCCCATCTGCCTGTGAATTGAAGGCTACTGTGAATTCCTGCCTCATGGGAGAAGGCCTCACTTCAGCACCCACTTGATTTTTGATTTCAGGCGTATCCTAAATATCCTAAAACCACTTGATGGAGGCTACGGCTTGTGTACAAGTTGCCACCCTCCTGCCTCCCCCACCTGGGTGTGCCCATGTCCGCCAATAGTGGAGTATTCTGGAACTACTGCAATCTATTCTGCACACTTAGAGTCTAATCTTATGACACTCTAAGGGCTTTATTAATAGCCTATTAGTGGGTAATTCATGCATTTTGATGAGAAATCATCTACTGGTAATTTATGAGGGAGGAGGGTTGAGGGGCGAGTTGGGGGGCATGGAGCGGGGGCATCATCTCCAATTCGCGTCCCAGCACCTGCCTGGGTGACAACGACTCCACCGGTCCCTGCTGCTGCAGCACACTGCAATGCCACCCTCCTGACAGCCCCGCCACTCATTAATCTTGACGAGTTTTCTGCTGAGTATTCTTCCAGGGCTTTCAAACCGCTAGCTAATTGCAATTAATCACTTACCGAAACAGATGTCAGCAACAATGGGATTGGGAAGGCTGGAGGATGGATAAAGCTGTCAGGAGAGGGTGCGTGGGTGGCGGGGGCCGCGGGGGGCCCGGAGACCTTCTGTGCTCAGGTGCTCAGGGTGCAGGCTGACCCTAGTCCTGCCCAAGTGGGCTGGCTGGAGGGAGGGAAGGCAGAGCCCTTCTGGGAGGAGGGAGCAGGTCCTACGGTCCCGGCCAAGTGTCAGAGGGGAAAGAGGAGGAGAAACAAAAGATGCCGCTGAAGCCCACACATCCACTCCTGAGGCCCATCCTTGGCCCATCCCCAAAGGACTGGACCCATCCCCAAAGGACTGGACCGGGCTCGGGGCTGGGGGGATGGGGTCCAGCAAGCCCTAGTCAGAAAAGCAAGCTCTGCAAATGGGGCCTGCAATATGGTTGGGGTTGGGTGTGGCTTTTGCCCTGCAGTGACATCGAAATAATATTTTCCCATTAGCTGTCAACATTTAACAATCAGATTTGCCATAAAAGTCTGGATTTCTGGCTTCTCTTTAAAAATACAAAGATGTGGCCATACGCCATCGTGTCGCAACTACTGGCTGGGGCTGACAGAGCTGCCTGGACAGACAGGGCCTGAGCTCTTGATTTTCCCAAGGGCCCTCCGTGCATTCCCAGGGCACCCGAATCCCAGCTTTCTGCTCCTGTGCTTTCAGCTGGTCATCCCTGTCTAGCTAGACTGAATGGCTCTGGTACAGGACCACCCCCAAGGCTCCGTGCAATGGATCTAAGCTTGGGCGGGAGAGCTCGAGGACAGGACTTGGGAAGTCTGCCCCTTGGGCCAGTGGTTCACAGGCTCAGCTGCACATGAGAATCACAAGGGAGGCATTTGTAAATCTCCATGCCCAGTGCCCTCTGGGGAGCTGGGGACATCCAGTACAGGGGCTTCTCAGAGTGAGGACCGAACCAGCAGCACTGAGCATCTCCAGAGAGTTTGTTGAAACTGCAGATTCTCAGGCCCCGGCCCAGACCTGCTGAATCAGAGACTTTGGGGCTGGAGCCTGGCAATCTGCATTTGAGCAAGCCCTCCTTGTTCTGCCATCTGCTCTAGATCTGCATCTGTAGAGGTCACATAGGGGTTGTTGTTAGCTGCCATCAAGCCAGCTCCTGATTCATGGCTACACCATGCCAATGGATTGAAACACTGTCTGGTCCTGAGCCATCCCCATGATGGGTGGTGGTTACAGATCAGACCATTGTGATCCACAGGGTTTTCATTGGCTGATTTTTGGAAGTAGATCACCAGGCCTTTCTTCCTAGTCTGTCTTAGTCTGGAAGCTCTGGTGAAACCCGTTCAGCACCATAGCAACATGCAAGCCTCCAGCAACAGACAGATGGTGGCTACGCATGAGGTGCTTCGGCCAGAATCAAACCCAGGTCTTCCTCATGGAAGGTGAGAATTCTATCACTGAACCACCACCGCCTGTACACAAGGGTACACGTGTGTAAAAATTGTCAAACCACACATAAGATCCACATCCTCGACGACAACATCTCCACGTCCAGGCTGCAGCCGTGGCCAGTCAGTTCAGTCTCTGGGGGTGGTCCCCAGGCTGAGAGCGACATGCAGCAGGAAGCTCCTGGTATGCTTGCCCGGGTAGCTTGCCCCACCTCCTCCTGGTGCGCTTAGCACAGTGTCTGCCTGAGTTACGGTCAGAGCCTGCCTGGCCCTGCCAAGCTGGGTGACCTGAGCAGGTTGCTTAACCTCTCTGTGTGGGCTTCCCTCATCTGTGAACTGGGGATTAAGCCAGCATAAGAGGCACTCTGTGTGTCCCAGCAATTATTATCACAGCTCCTCTTTTTATTTGTGTGCGTCTTATCACCCCAAACTACTTTTAGGGGCTAGGCGTTATACTTCACTGTGTTCCTGTGCCTGTCTCTTCACCTGTAAGGTGGGCCTTGTGCCCCTTAGGTTGGGAGGATTAAATGAGTTAATGTATAAAGCTCATAGCCTGGCGCCTGGTAGATTGTGAGTGCTCAGAAAGCCACAGATATCGCTGTTGTCTGGCTCAGCAGCTGGCACAGAATAGGAATAGATCAGGATACATCCCTAATCTATTTCCAGAGGACTGGAAAACGAGGAGACCGAAGGGTGAATGAGGTGCTCCAACATTCGTTCACTCCACATTTTCACTGTGCCACTCAGCTACTAGCCACAAGGTTGGCGGTTCAAACCCACTCAGAGGTGCCTCAGAAGAAAGTCCTGGTGATCTGCTTCCAAAAGGTCACAGCTTTGAAAACCCTATGAAGCACAGTTCTACTCTGTGCATAGGAGGTCACCATGAGTAGGAATCAACTGGACAGCAACTAACAACAGCTCTGTGCCAGGCCCTGTTCACAGTCTCAGCAAAGCGCCCTGAGCAGAGAAAGTCCCTGGCGGAGTTGAGAGGCCGGTGGGGAGGCAGATAATAAGTAAATATACTCATCTGTGCATAAGTCAGGTCCCGGGGTGGCACGAACAGTTTGCTCTTAACTAATAACTGCAAGGTTGGTGGTTCAAAGTCCACTCAGTGGTGCTGCAGAAGAAAGGCCTAGTGATTTGTTTCCATAAAGATTATCGCCAAGAAAACTCTATGAAGCAGTTCTATTGTGTCACACATGGGGTCACCTTGAGTTCTAATTGACTGGACAGCAATGGGTTTGAGTTTGATTGGGGCATAA
Organism: Dugong dugon; assembly: GCA_030035585.1. Classification (NCBI taxonomy): domain Eukaryota; kingdom Metazoa; phylum Chordata; class Mammalia; order Sirenia; family Dugongidae; genus Dugong; species Dugong dugon. Next base: position 34,131,239 of record CM057478.1, read on the forward strand.
GTCAGCTGTGCTCCAGAGCTGAGATGTACTATACATGGAAAATCACACCAGCTTTCAATATTGATTACATACTGAAATGATAACATTTTGGATATATCGGGCTAAATAAAATACATCATTCAAATTGATTTTGCCTTTTCTTCTTTTTGCAGGTGGCCGCTAAAAATCTAAGTTTATACGTGGGTGGCTTCTGTGCATATGCTATATTTCTATCAGACAGTGCGGCTCTGGAGTGCTCTCAGGAGCCCTGGAGGGTCTAGAAGATGCTTCTCTAAGGGACAGTGCTGTGCCTCTCCCAGGCCACCTTCCCTGCCTTCCCAGGGCTCCTCTGCCAGTGCTAGGCTTGGACAGCCACCTGCAAAGCATTAGAGGTTCCATCTAGGGGCACAGAGGCCCCTACCCATGGGGATCCTCATGAGAGTGGAGCAGAGGCTGCTTCCTCCTCTCTCACTTGGCTGCCCAGTGGTATGCCCCCTGGTTCCAAAGGAATGTGGGTGGTGGGCTCCAGTGGCCTAAGGAAATACCTTGGCTGATCTTTGGGTAGCTACTGTGTACCAAGCCTGTTCCCACCCCGAGTTCTCAGCTCACAAGCAGAGATAAGATGGGGTAGGGGGCCTCATAGCTCCATTTTCCAGGTGAGTAAACTGAGGCTCTCAGGTCACTCAACAGTAAGAGAAGCAGTAGAAATTCGAACCACTGTACCACCAGGGCTCCTTCCCCTACATTACCAGCACCAGCCCAGCAACCCCTCCTCCGAGCTCTGGGTCTTTCTCCATAGGGTCTCTCCCCTGAGTGCCTGAGGTACCAACATGAGCCAGGCATCATGCCCCCCTGAGAGGTTTGAGTCCCAGCTCTGTGGCCCCACTCCAAGCCTCTGGGTTCTAACAACCCCAATCTCTCCCCTGGCCCCGGAGGCGCACTGCTTCTTGCAGGTACTACCTCTACATTACCAAGTGCCCCCTTTGGGCCCTTTTAGTCCCCAAACACCTGTTTCACCAATGCCCTGTATTAAATTCTCTCTGCTGAAAGAACAGTGTGGCTTCTACTTTCCGACTGGCCCCTGATGGAGACAGTAAGAACAGGCAGCTGCTCACCAGCTGTGGCAGCGTGGGAGCAGACAGGGACACACAGACAGTGGGGCCCCCGCCCCAGAGCCTGTTCACAGACAACTGTACTTGCCCTCTGCCTGCCCTGCCCACCTAGCCTGCTTACTCTTTCAGGATGGATGCCCCACTTGGCTGCTTGACACAGGAGGCCAAGGCTTTGCCTGCACCCTGAAGAAGCCCTGACACATGTTAAAATAAATACTCCGCAAATACAATGCTCCATATGTATGACTTCGTGGGGCGATGAGTTTCCCACTGACGGCTGTAAGTGACAGCTGTGCGGGGAGCGCTGGAAACACAGGCTCCCCAGCCTTGCGGTGTCACGCAGCGGCGGCGGTGGGGGGCAGCGTGGGGAGCACCAAGCCCTGGAGCAGCTGGCGGCTGGGGGACTCGGGAGGAGCCAGAACGCCTGCTTGCGCTCCGCTCAGGCACATTAGTGATTCTGAGGGACGCATGGAGCAGGTGTTCCTAGGCAGCCTGTTTGTAATAATTACTTTCAGATTGTTTTAAAGTATTTAAGCAAGATCCTGGCGGGCTGGGAGAGAAGGGAGGGGGCAGCGGCGGGGACCAAAAGGCTGCTCAGAGGTCAACCTCCTGCGGTTTCAGAGGGCAGAGAGTGTGGGCACCCGTGGCACCCCTGGAGCAGGGCTAGTTTGTATGGCACAGGGTGAATTCTACCCACTGTTGAGTTAATGCTCCACGTGTACCCACTAGTACAGTTGGGTCAGTTGTTAAAATATTGACATACTTCCATACTGTGCCCCAGGCCCCAGCAAGCTGCTTTGAGAAGGCCTGGCCTCTTGCCAGCAAAGCCTGGTCTCCCCATGACCCTGTAAACAAACGGCAGGGTGCCACATGTAGTACAGGTTAAATGCTGTGAACATCTACCCTGCCTCGGTGTCTCAGGCATAAACTTCCCACCAATGGAACCTGGGTGTTGGCCTATGCATGGGGTGGGGGTCTTTGGTTCACTGCTGTATCCTGTTGTTGTTGGGTACCACTGAGTCGTTCCACTCATGGTGACCCCATGTGACAGAGCAGAACTGCCCCATAGGGTTTTCAAGGCTGTGACCTTTCTGAAGCGGATCACCATGCCTGTCTTCTGAGGTGCCTCTGGGTGGGTTCAAACTGCCAACCTTTTGGCTAGTAGTTGAGAGCCTAGCTATTTGAGCCAATCATCCCTGAATGAATAAATGAATGGATGAATGGGGACTGCTGTTACAAGGGAGACAAGAGCTGCCTTCCTGGCTCCTTCAAGAGACACCAGAGTAGCCTTTAAACAAACAACAACCCAAAAGTGCACCCCGTGTCTGGGCCACAGGGAGCACAGGCAGGGACTCAGCCAGGACCCAGGCTGGAACAGGGAAGTGCCAGGTGCTGCCTCAAGAAATCTGGCAGCACCAGGGCTATGTGGGTCCCACCTAGTGAACTGGGCCAGGAAGCAGGAAGAAGCCGGTCCTGGGGCAGGGTGTTCAGTGGTGGGGATGGGATTCTTACTCTGCCAAGCAGACTAAACTGTGGTGAGTGTGCGCATCTCTCTGTCTGTCCATTTGTCCATCCATCCACCCAGCCTCCCACCCACTACTGCTTGAGCTCATCCCTCTGCCTGGAATGCTCTCCCTCTGGTACCAGCTTGACTCACTCCTTCCCCTCCTCCTGGCTGCACCTTCTCCTCCCTGCCTGGGCACCCTGACCCCCTTCCCTGCTTCATTCTCTCTTTTCCCATAGCCCTTCCCTACTCCCATACGAGGAGCCCTGCTGGTGCAGTGGTTAAGTGCTCAGCTGTTGATTTGAACCCACAAGATGTTCACTCCACAGGAGAAAAGACCTGTTGATCTGCTCCCGTAAAGGTTACAGCCTGGGAAACCCTATGAGACGGTTTTACTCTGTCATATTGGGTCACTATGAGTCAGAATTGACTCGACGGCACACAACAACAACACTCCTCACGTAGTGCCTTACTCGGACCTGTGGAGACACGGCCCACCCCCCCGGCTGCTCGGGGCTCTAAGAATAGGGAGGCCTGACTCAACCAGACTGAACCAGAGCCTCTGTGGAGGGGTGTGGGCATGGGGTGTTGTCAGGCTGTCCAGGGATCTCAGGGGCAGCAGGGTGTGATCGCGGCATGGTGGCCGGGCCACCTCTGCGTGGGAGCCTGGCCTGTGGGCTGGGGAAGAGGAAAAGCCAGTTGTGATGCCCAGGGGAACGTCCTGTAGACTGGAACTGGCTCCTCCGCTTGGCTGGGACGCTGCACCCACCATGCCTGCCCCCTTCTCCCCATAGAGAATGGCCCTTTCTGGCCATTCCGCCCAAATGGGGGGCAGAGGAGCCACCTTCACTTCTCAGAGGCTGGCCAGATGATTAGGATTCTGGCTCTGGGTACCTGACTCTGTCCCTTTCCCCTGGCATTGGCCAGGTGGCTTCTGGGGCCAGCCTCACCTGAATGCCCCCTCGGGCAGGGAGGAGCAGGGCCCAGGTCTGGGGGCAGTGGTGTTTATAGCTGCTATTTCAAATCCAGGCAAGTTCAATATTTACTCGAGGTTTGTGCAATCTGCTGCCAAGATAAAGAAGCGAGAGAGCAGGGGCTGCCCTACCCTGCCCTGCCCTGCCCCGCTGGAGCCCAGAGTGGCTGACTGGTTAATGAGCAGCCAACGGGCAGGCAGCCCCTCCCTCCTCCAAAGCCTGCCGTCCAGAAGCCTCCGTGTCCAACCCCAGGGGACCGTGCTCCAGCCTGCAAGGGGAACCTGAAAGACTTCCTCCTGTCACACTCAGCAAAGACACTCCAAGCCCAGAGTGGCCTCGAATGCACTAAGCACACTCCTGCCTCAGAACCTTTGCCCCTGCCACCCTCAGCCTGGAAAGCTTTCCCTCAGGGAAGTGGCACTCCACCCCTGCTTCACCCCTGCAATTGCAGCCCCACCTGGCACTCTCCCCCTCCCCTGCTGCATGGTTTTCCTAGATTTTATTACACCAGAGGGATGGGATTATACATTTACATGTGTCTGCGTTTATTTTCTGCCCACCCCCTCCATGAGGGCAGGGACCTTGTTAGCCCAGAACAGGGCCTGGCACAGAGTGACTGCTCAATAAATACTTGTTATCAAGTCAATCCTGACTCATAGCGACCGTACAAGACAGACTAGAACTGCCCAATAGGGTCTCTAAGGCTGTAATCTTCACGGAAGCAGATCACCAGGTCTTTTCTCCCGTGGAGCAGCTAGTGGATTCGAACCAACAACCTTTTGGTTAGCAGCTGAGCACTTAAACACTGTGCTTAACCTCCCCCATCCCCTGCCTGTCTCAGCACCCCCTATGCCTCTCTCAACCCCCTGCCTCCCTCCACGCTGCCCCCAGGCTGTTCTCATCCACCAGGCCTCCCTGGAGGGACCCACATCCCTCATTGAGTGGCTCCGTGCCCCCACCCCCAGATCCTTCCCCCAGGAGCCTCTTGCTGTCAGTCTTCCCAGGAGCCTCGGGAGGATCCTGACAGCCACCCCCAGCAGGACTCATCTTTTATTCATGCCCATAATGTAAATCTGGAGCAAAGTCACTTAACCCATTAGAAGAAGCTACCGAACACAACAGCCACGGGCAGGGGAAGGAGGGCCAGGCTGAGGGGATGGGGGTTACCTCAAACGCCCCCTGGGGGACAGCCAGCACAGGGGTCAACAGCCAAAGGCCTGGACTCAAGGCCCAGAGTCTCTACGCTGGACCATTTCTGTAAGATGGGGGTTGGTTCTGCGCATTTATGCCAACTACACCAGGAAGGGCACCCCCTGGAGGTATTCAACAGGGTGTCCCAGGGATGACAGTGATAATACTACCTGGGTGGCGGTAGGGGGACTGAATGAGTTCAAGGGCAGGAGGAGAGCCAGAGAGCCTCAAGGAATGCTGACTACCACTGTTTCTTTTCGGAAACGCCCCTAGAGTCAGGGCTCCCAGGAGGCCGTTCTCAAAGTGAAATATCAAGCATGGGAATATGCTACCCTCTTCCCCCACCCCCTCTGGTAGAGCAGGTGGGATAAAACTTGACACACCAGAGCTAAACAGCCACCCCCCCATAGAGGCCCATCTCCCCAGAGGCAGCAGACAAATCCGAAGTGCCTTCTCTTCTGGGCCCTAAATCCAGTGACTGGTGTCCGTATAAGCAAAGGATAGGACAGTCAGAGACCCCCTGGATGTAGGGCCCACCCTACTCCAGTATGACTTCATCTTAATCAATTATACCTACAAAGACCCTGTTTCCAAACAAGGTCCCGCCCTGAGGTTCCTGGTGGAGGTGAATTTTTTGGGGGGCACCATTTAATCCACTATAGCCCCACGTTTGGCAAAGACTCAGGCCCCAGTCCGGCCTCCCTACTTTAGCGCTCAAGGCCTTGCCTGCTCAGGCCCTGGCTGTGCTCTGTGACTGTCTCCTCCTGCTGCTGGCCCCTCATCCTCTGTCTCCAGCTCTGCAGGGCTGCCCTCCTTCCCCCCACCCCAGCATTCCTGAGGCCTCACTTTCCAAGAGTCTTTCCCTGTGCAGCTCCTTCTGCCTGGAATGCTTCCCCCAGCTTTCCATCTGGAGATTTCCTCTGCCTCAAAGCCCTACTCAAGCATCACCACCCTCAGGAAGCCCTCCCTGATTCCACACAGGATTTGCTGCCCTATGGGTTCCCTACCCCTAGGCTTGTTGCAGCCACCATTTAGTGTCAGCTGAGGAAGCGTCAGACCTGCCTGGAAGCGGTGAGGGCAGGGCCTTGGCTTGCTCAGCTTGGCAGCCCAGCCCCAAACCCAGCCTGCGGTGCTGTCAGCTGGAGGACCGACTGGACAGTCCCCAGCCAGCTGGCCCTTCCTGCTAGGTATGTACCTATACTGGTGCCCAGTCCCGCTCCAGCACCCCAGAGCAGGTTCTCAGCCCTGGCTCACATTACAACCACTGGGAAGCTCTAAAAAACCCCAGGCAAGGGGCCAGGGCATCAGAGGTTTTTTTCCAAGAGTTCCCCAGGTGATTTCAAGGAGCAGTCAAGGTTGAGAAGCACTACACTAAAGGCAAGAGAAAGGTGCGTCTATTCTTGATCCCTGCCGCCCGCTCTAAACGGAGTCTCCTGTTGTGCTCTCTGGCGCCCTCCGTGACGTTTAACAACCACCAGGGCAGGGCCTGTGTACCCTCACTGCTGTCCCTCCTGAGACCACGTCAGCACCTTGACTGCACCTCTGAAGGCTCAGAGCCCGGGCTCTCCTAACTCCATTCACTCCCAAAATGTCTCCTCCAGCCTCCTAGCTTTATATACCACCTGTGTGTCAAGGACACTCACTTGCCCAGCTCCAGGCTCAAATACTCACTGCTAATGGAATCTCTACTTGAGTGTCTCATATTATCACTGAACACGGGCAGAATGGAGCACGTGGCCTTCTCCCCCTCCCACCAACCCGTTCCTCCTGGCAATTCTATCTTTCCCGTTGTTCAAGTGAAAAAACTTGGAGGTGTCTGTAAGTCTCTTTCATATCCCATTTCCAAGCCACCAGCAAAACCTGACAGCTCCATGTCCAAAATGTACCTTGAATTCAATCCCTTCCTCCAAAGCTACCCCCTGTCCAAGAAACCATCGTCTGTCACCTTGATTACTGCAACAGCCTCCAAGCAGTCCCCTGCTGCTGTCCTTATCCCGCCTTGCTTATTCCCCACAGAGCAGGCAGAAGGATCCTGGGAGAACGTAGGTCTAGCCAGACTGTTCCTCTGCTCAAAAACCTCCACTGGCTCCCTCAGTCAATGTCAACCCCTTCCAATGGCCCCCAGGCCCTACATGATCTGCCACCCCACCTCCCTGCTCCAGCTCCCCCCCCACTCTCCTCTTGCTCCCTTCCTCATTCCATACTGGACTCTTCACTGTCCCGCAAACACACCAGGGGTCTGGACCACTTGGGGGAGGAGAGGGAGGCTCTGAGAGTCTCTGTCCCTCACAGATCACATCCTGTGGCCAAGGGGTCCTGAGGTGGCACAGTACATCCTGGCTGAGGCTGGGTTCACCCAGAAATGGGACACCCTATCCTCCCTTCCCCAACCCACCCCCTCACTGGGGTCGACCATCTGCTTCTCTTTCAGCCTCTGAAATTCAACTCTTTCTTAGTTTAGGTAAGACAAGGGTCACATCTTGTGTGACAAGGGTGGAGGCCAGGGATGCTGCTCAACATTCTACAATGCACAGGACAGCCTTGCCATAGACAATGTCCTGGCGCTAAATGTCAGCAGTGCCAAAAGTCCTTGGACCTCCAAGCCAGCTAGGCCCAGGGAACCAGGGTATGTAGCTGAGGGCCCCAGAATTAGCAAGGAAACCCTGACAACTGCTAAAATTCCCCCCCGCCATCCCCTGCTTACTCCCACTTGGGGTACTGAACAGAGAAAACCCCCAGTACAGCAGCCCACATTCAACCTTGAGAAATTAGGAGGGCCCTTCCTGCTCCTGCTCCCAGCCCCCTCTCCCCTTCGGCTCGATGGGGAGGCCCCAGTTCCAAGAGTGGTTCATATTTAATAATGCAATTTCTATCCCACCCTCAACATAAACTATTGTAAAGGCGCGCTAATGTAAAAATACATCTGGCTTGTCAATAGTTTATCTTCTGGATCTGCATCTAAATCCCTGGGCCTTTTTGACTTATGGCTGCACCACTGTCTAATGAATAAAAAGGTGCAAATTATAGGCCTGGCTTTAATGCTTATCATAAAATTAGACGATAGTTGCAAAAGCTGCATTCTCCTGCCCACAGTGCTGCGCTGGCGAGCCATAAATAAGGAGTATTTAATGTATCCCAGGGCTGTGCAAACCCAGGCAACAGTGTGTTACTGCTTGGCCTTCGATGGGTCCAACACAAGTTCAATGAAGTGATAAGAGATCCATCATGTGAATTTATGTTAACTGTCTCCGTGCAAAGCCTCGGCCTCAACACTGTAAATAGCAGACAATCCTTCTAGCAGGCCCGCCTGCCAATAAAACTGTCACTGCCAGGCTGGTAGCAAGCACCTTCAGTACAGGGGGAACAAGCCATTTCGGCAGGAGGCCTACAGGGCTTTCATCCCCCGCCCCTCGCCGCCTCCACAGCAGTTCTGTCAACTGTAGCGGGAATGAATCTTTTCCTGAGCAGAGCAGATACCAATTACTGGGGTCAACAGAGGCTGGCTGTTGCAGAAGGGTTTGCTCAGGCCCCTGGCTGGCAGAGACACAGGGCCAAGAAGGTGGCTGTCAGCCTCTGCTGGGCATGGGAGCAAGGCCAGGGATCTGGGCTGGGGCCTGGGTCACTTCCTGCCCTGGCCAGCTGGCTCCCTACCTCCGCACCGTGCTAGTCCAGGAGACTGGACACCTGGAACCTGTTGATGGTGAGTTCATTATGTAGTTGCTCATTCATTTACTCACTCATCATTAATACTTCTTGTAGTTCTTTCTACATGCCAGGTGCTGTGCAGGCAGAAAGAGACCATGTTCCCTGTCCTTAGGGAGAACCAACAGTTGAAAAGACAAGATATACACGTATAAAATGTTAAGTCATGCTAATATCTATTCATATCCAAGTTGAGATGCATTCTCCCTTCTCCGAAGCCCTGTGCTGCCAATTCTCACACCTGTGTTTTTTAAATTGTGAGGTGTGACCCACTAAGAGGTTGTGAAATCATTTCGTGGGTCATGGTGAGAATCTTCTTTCCATGGCATAAAACTGAATAGAAAATATCCAAGTCCATGCTGTAGAGTAAGGGTAAGCACAGTTTCCAGGGTGCATGCATGCAGGGTCTGGGTGATGATGGAAATGTACAGTTCACACTGTGGGTTGCAGACGTGGAAGTCTGAGATGCTCTCAATCATACTAGTCACCTGGCATTTAATATAGTTCCTGAAATGCTAGCTTTGTTGGTGTGTGGAAATGCCTAATTTTCCTGCGAATGTCCCACGAATATCCCCCTCCCTGCCCTGTGTCTAGCTGGGTCCCTTACCCCATAGAATAGTCATCTCAAAGTGGGATGTGGGCACACTGTCCACAGCCCCCCCTTGGGGCTCAGGGAGTAACTATTAGCATTCTGAATTTTAAGTTTCATTACACCCTTTCTGAATTTCTATTTTGGGGGCTGTTATGAATTGAATTGTGTTCCCCCAAAAGCTGTTGAAGTTCTAACCCTGGTACCTGTGAACGTGACCTTGTTTGCAAACAGGGTCTTGCAGATGTCATCAGCTAACATGAGGTCATACTGGAGTAGGGTGGGTCCTTCTCCCATCCGGCTGGTATCCTTAGAAGAGAGGAGAAGAGACACCGAGACACAGCGAGAAAATGGCAAGTGAAGACAGAGGAAGAGTTGGAGTTACCAGGCACTGCAGGCCAAGGAAGATGAGGCTACCAGAAGTCAGGAGAGACCAGAAGGGATCTTCCCCTTGAGCCTTCAGAGACAGCATGGCCCTGTGATACCCTGAATTCTGACTTGTACCATCCAGAGCTGACAGATAATAAACTTCTGTTCTTATAAGCCACCCAGTTTGTGGAACTTTGTTACGGCAGCCCTAGAAAGCTAAGTGTCATGGATCGAATTATGTCCCCCCAAAATATGTGTCAACTTGGTTAGGCCATGGTTCCCAGTATTTTGTGGTTGTCCTCCATTTTGTGATTGTAATTTTATGTTAAAGAGGATTAAGGTGGGATTGTAACACCCTTACTAAGGTCACATCCCTGATCCAATGTAAAGGGAGTTTCCCTGGAGTGTGGCCTGCACCACCTTTTATCTCATAAAAGATAAAAGGAAAGGGAAGCAAGCACAGCTCATACCACTAAGAAAGAAGCAACAGGAATAAGCATGTCCTTCGGACCTGGGGTTCCTGCGTGGAGAAGCTCCTAGTCCAGGGGAAGATTGATGAGAAGGACCTTCCTCCAGAGCTGACAGAGAAAAAGCCTTCCCTGGAGCTAATGCCCTGGATTTGGACTTCTAGCCTACTAGACTGTGAGAAAATAAATTTCTCTTTGTTAAAGCCATCCACTTGTGGTATTTCTGTTATAGCAGCACTAGATGACTAAAACACTATGAAACGGTCAGTTTTAAAAGGTACCTGACCTGTTAGGAGGAAACCCTGGTGGCATAGTGGTTAAGAGTTTGGCTGCTAAGCTAATGGTCGGCAGTTTGAATCCACGAGGCCCTCCTTGGAAACCCTATGTGGCAGGTCTACCCTATCCTATAGGGTCGCTATGAGTCAGAATCCAGAATTGACTCGACGGCAACCGGTTTGATTTGTTTGGTTTAACCTGTTAGGACAGTAGTACATGTCTATATAATTGTCATCTAAGTAAATATATATATTCTAGGGAGCAGGGGCTAAAACCTAAGTTTACTGATTTGAGTTCAAGGAAGTTTGTAGACCACTGGGGCTGAATCCAAAGGTTGCTATTCAAAGATATGACTGACATTCACGACTGAAGATGGTGCTCCAAAGCCTGGCTAGGAGAGTGGGCTGCCGCCCTTGGGAATGACAGCCGGGAAGATGGTGACATCAATCTTAGTGTCTTCAGGTAACTTTGCCTCCCAGGGCCCAGGGACACCTCTATCTTCTTCCCAGGTAGGCGTCCTTGAAGCTGCTCATTGCCGCATCTTCCAGCCCCTGCAGACTCCTCTTTCCCTACACCTCAGCTATCATGAGCGCTTTCTCTCTTGGGAGGTGAGAGTCCCTAAGCTTCACTCTTAGGGTGCTCAGGAAACAGGGCTCCTGCTGGGGAAGAGCAGTGTCCTTCCAATGTTTACTGCATATGCAGATTCCCAGGCTTCCCCTGCGCTCCTGGGTCAGCATTGCTGGGACTGGGGCCAGGGGTCCAGCTATCAATGGAACAGTGACCACCATCGGTGTCACAATGGGTGGACGGGTCACATGGAAGCACAGAGGCTTAAAGCTGGAATCAAGCAACCTGACCCCATGGATCCACCCAGAGGGAGCAGACTGCAGGGGCACTGAGGGGTATTTCCTGTGGGTTCTGGTGGCAGTGGCAGCCCGGCACCAAAGCCAGGCCTTCCTTGTGCAGAACTCTGACTTTATAAATGTAGGGCAGGGATTTAGCTACATAACCTGCACCTGCCCCTGCCAGGGTTGGCTTCACACGCGTGTGGCCAGTGTGGCGCCAAAGGCCAGTGACTGGCCAAAAAAATGCTCCCCAAAGATGTTCACTTCCTAATCCTTGGAACTTGTGAATGTTACCTGACATGGCAAAAGAAACTCTGCAGATAATTAAGCTAGGATCTTGAGTTGTGGTGACCATCCTGGATTATCCAGGTGGGGCCTAAATGCAATCATATGTGTCCTTATAAGAGACGCAGAGGGAGATGTGACACACAGAGGAGAAGGCCATGTGACCACAGGCAGAGATTGGAGTGATGCAGCCACAAATCAAGGAACGTCTGGAGTCACCAGAAGCCGGAAGAGGCAAGGAAACGGATTCTCCCTAGAGTCTCAGAGGAAGCATGGCCCTGCCAACACCTTGATTTTGGACTCTGGCCTCCAGAGATGTGAACAGGATAAATTTCTTTTGATTCAAACCACTAACACATTGCCAAGGTTGTGGTACTTTGTTACTGCAGCCCCAGGAAACTGATCCAGGGTCCCATATTCCAAAGGGTCCTGCTTGGGGTTGAATGCTCTGCAGCGACCAATTAAAGTCTTAATAGTTTATCTTTGAATTTGTGTTTTGTAAGTGGAGTCTGATGTGACCATGGAGCATGCCCAGGGCAAAAGTGTTAGCTGTCATTGCCAAGATGTGACAAAGCTGTGACTTCCATCCCGTGTGTCCTCTCTCACTGGCCTACTGTCTTGCCTTCTTGGCTGCTTGCTCTGATGAGGCTGCATGTGGGGAGCTGCCATGTAGGAGGGGACCACATGGCAGGAACTGAGGGTGGCGCCAGGCAACAGCCAGTCAAGAACAAAGGCCTCAGTCCAACGGCCCACAAGAAACAGAGTCCCGTCACAACCAACTGAATGGGCTTGGAAACAATCCTTCCCCAGTGAGCCTTCAGATGATGTCAGCCCTGCCCAACATCTGTATTCAGTCTGTGAGGGCCCTGAAGCATCACCCCTGCTGACAGGCCACTACCCAGCCTCAATTTCCCTCCTGCGATTGCCTCCCCTCCCTCAGGTGGCTCAGGTCCTCAGGACAGACAGCCCTTCTTAACCGACATACCACCACAGACACCAGAGGGTACCTACAACGTGCTGAAAGCTGGTGTATAGATAAATGGCATAGGATTCTTGCCTTCTTTGGGTCAATGCTCCTCAAATTTGGGAGCTGGAGAACTTGTGAGAAAATTGTTGTGTCCCCCAACCCCCACCCAAAGATCTCTGGGCTAAGTTTGAAGAAACCTCACCTGCAGCACCAGCTGCTGCCCCTCGGGGTGACTGTGCACACATGCATGCCCTGAAACCCCCGGAAGAGCTCAGTGAAAGGATGGTGGTTGGTAACCAGAGTATGCTCGCATTATACCTGGGCCACCATAAAGGTGGGAAACACAAAACCTAAAAATTCTCCTAGAGAACTGGTGGAACCCCACTTGAGAACCGCTGTTCTCAGCCCCTACTCTCTCACGGCAGGGTAGTGTGCCATCGACCGCACTATCCTGAGGCTAAATGCTCTGAAGAGGTGGGCCCCTGAAGCAGGACTTGAGGATTCACTCGGGGACATGGCACCCCAGGCAGAGGAACCGGCAAGACAGTGAAAGGCGGCTGTGATCCAGACCAGGGGCACTTGTCTGCTGGACCACCTGTAGCTTCGTTTCCAAGCCCAGCCAGGGACCCTGGTCTGACAGTCTAAACGCAAATCATAGGAGGCATGCAGCTCCATCCACTGTGCTCAGGGCCTTCAGTCCACAGTAAACCTTAAAGAACCAACATGTTGCCGTTGAGTCGACTCCAACTCATGGCAATCCCATTTGTGTCAGAGTAGAACCGTCCTCCATAGGATTTTCACTGACTGATTTTTCAGAAGTAGATCTCCAGGTCTTTCTTCCGAGGCACCTCTGGGTGGATGTGAACCTCCAGCTTTTCGGTTGGCTGCTGAGTGCGTTCACTGTTAGCACCACCCAGGGACTGTCATTAGGACCTAGCTCAGCACTCAGCCTGAGGGGGGGCCCACCGGCCCTTTCATGCATCTTGACTGGTGATTCCTACCACCTGCTCTGCCATGACCGTTGCAGTTGAGTGAGAGGCCTATAAAGAAGAGGGCACCTCGGCTGCCAGCCTTTTAAGGAGACACCTGGCCAGACCGGCTGTGGTCTCCCAGCCAGAGCCCCATTTTCAGCAGGTAGACCAGCCGCCCAGACCTGACATTCTCAACCAAGGTCACGCCCGCCTCTGGGCTGGCTGGGGAACACCTGGCTCTTGGCCCCTGACTTGGCGGCGCCCAGAGGAAGACAACTCTTTACCCCTTGAGGTCAGTACACCAAACCAAAGCCCCAGATCCCCTTGGGCTGGGACCGCAGCAGCTCTGTTCCTACCCTCCTGTGCCCCCCAGCCCCACTGGTTCAGATGGTCCCGCGTGCTCCCTAATAATAGAAATACTAAATCCTCCTGGCCAATTCTGCTCCATTTCTATAAATAATGCAGAATCTTTTTATTTACTGACAGGTTGTAAAAGTATCAGGGAGAATAATGTGAGATCAGGAGATGCTGAATAATGCATGGTGATGGTGACTCCCTCTCTTGCTGGTGGGGCCTGCCCCCTCCCAATGCCGCACAACCACTGCCCTTTCCAAGAGGCAGAGCCCCTGGCCGGATTATACCTCCCAGGAACTCAGAGGAGCTCCCACAGCTGACTTGGTGGGGAGATTCTGGTGGGTGGGATCTGGGCCACTTTGGGTAGGCTCTGGATTTGTACCTTCACTGCTTTAGGTATTCAAACCAGTCTCGGGCCAGCCACCGCCTCTTGCAAATAGTTATTTGCCTGGTCAGGCCAGGTCTCTGCAACATCCCCTCCAAGTGCACATACACAGACATACACAATTACACACACATATACAATCACACACACACACAGACTGACATACACAATCACACACACAACACAGACACACACAGACTGACACACATAATCACATACAACAAAGACACACACAATCACACAACATAGACACAGAGACACACATACACTATCACACACACAGACATGCACACACAATCACAGTCATACATAATCATAGACAAATACAATCACACGTACAACATAGACACATATAATCACACACAACACAGACACACAGAGTGACATACTCAATTACAGCCATACACAATCACAGCCATACACAATCACACACACAACTTGGACACACAGAAACTGACATACACAGTCATAGGCATACACAATCACACACACCACAAATGCACACAGAGACATAATGACACACACAACACAGACACACACACAGACTGACATACACAATCACACACACAACATGGACACACACACAGACTGACACACACGATTACAGACATAAATACACACTCACAGACTCACGACACAGATGCACACAGAGACACACAATCACACACAACACAGAGACACTCATACACACAGACACACACACCAGATGCATACTCACACAACATACTCATACACACACACTCACAGTGCACAGACATACACAGATTCACACACACACAGACCCACACACATCTTGTCTTCCCCTATCTTTGATGATCTCAAAACCTCATCAGAGTGGGGAGGGCTGGTGGAAACTTTGTTGGATAATTCCATATTTTTTCTTGACTTTCGAAGAATTAGCATTAATTATTCAAGGCACCGGCCTGGTTATAAGGACTTGGTTGTTAACAGTCAGTTGCGTGGTGTGGCCATAACACAAAGTCCCTGCAGGAAGTTTCCTGGGTTTGCTCTGGGCCTACTCAGGGGCTGCTACCTGCAACAGCATGATTTATGCATGCACACGTGTACACACATCCACACATGCACCCAGGCAGCTGTGTAGGCGTATGGTCTGTGGCCTGGAGCCTGCCTTGACCACTAGTGATCTCTCAGCAAGCCAGCTAGCTGGGTGTGTGTGTGTAATAACGATAATAGTAACAATAATAACAGTAATACCAGCAGCCAGAATTCACAGAGCGCTTACTACCTGCAGGCGCTATCCTAGGAACTTTGCACCTATCACTACTCTTTGCCCCTCCCCTGAGCCCATGAGACAGTGCCCTGCAAGGGTGGGGGTCTGTCAGTTTTGCGCACTGCTGCATCCCCCAGGCCCAGAGCAGTGCTTGGCGTACAGTAGGTGCTTAATAGCTATGTGCTGACTCAGTGGAGCTTGGGCTGTGATTATCCTGACTTTATAGGTAAGGAGACAGAGGCCAAGAGCTTGGAAAACTGGTGTGGCTTACTCAGGGCCATGAAGGGGCTTTTAAAAGCCCACAGGGATGGGAGGTACAAACGAGGGAGGGCACAACCTGATTGGCAATGCTTGTTTTCCTGAAGCTGGGTGGATATGGGGTTGGTCGTATTACTCTGTATGCTTTTTGGAATGTGTTCAGTGTTTCACAATAAAACCCTTTAAAGGCCCTCAGCCCCTGCAGAGCCTTCAGGATGGCATGGGGCTCTGCCTGGGAAGGCACTGGAGAAGACTCAGAGCTGAGGTCCCCACAGAGTCTCGGGGCAGCAGGAACCTGTGGGCACAGGGGTCAGGAGCTGATGCTCATACAGCTCTGGAGGGCTCCCAACAGCACACACAGTACATGCATCCACCACACATACACACACACACACACACACACACACACACACACACACACGCACACATTCACACACATACACATGAATGCACACAGTACATGCATCCACACCAAACACATATGCACACAGATATACACACACCCACACATACATACACACATTCACACACACCACACAGCACATGCATACACATGAATGCACACAGTACATGCATCCACACCACACACATGTACACACATATACACACAACCACATGTACATGCACACCTTCACACAGTATACATATACACAGTGCATGCACTGCACATACCACATACATGTACATGCATATGTACACACACCCACACATACACATGCACACCCACACACCCATGCATTCATACACATGTACCTACATGCCACACACTTCTGCACATGTGCATATACAGCACACATTACACAACACCACACACATACACGTGTACAACCCTTACTTCTATATCCACATGTACTACACAATCCACAAGTGCACATACATAAGCTTACACACCTAACATATACACATGCATACACATATACACACAATGCACACACACGTGACACCATGCACACACGCTCCCCTGAGCAGTACCAAGTGAGGGGGAAGGGATGATACATACCAGCCCAAGGACCTGGCACCAGGCTGTAAGGGTTGGTTCTCCCTCTCAGCTTGGACCCCAGCGTTGTGTGATTCTCAGATGGAGCCCTGAATTCTAGCCTGTGTCTCATTTCAGAGATGGAAACTGAGGCCTGGAGCCATGCAGCGATTTGCCTGAGAGGATAACGAGCCAGTACTGGTTTAGCACCTACCAGGTAGGGCCATGGCTGGGTGGCTGTCATGCATGTGACCTCAACGAGTGGTGGAACACAATCCAGACCCAAGGGGTTGATCCCGAGCAGCACTGTCCCTCCACCTCCGATCAGCAGGGCCCCATGAGCTCTGTGTCCCTCGGGCCCTCTGTGCCTCAGTTTCTCTGCCTACAAATGATAACACCTGCTACCCTACACTCAGCACTTTTTACCCTGCACATTCACTCATCAAACCCTCACAATGACCCTGGGAGGGGTGCTGTTATCAGCCCATTGTGCAGACAAGGAGGCTGAGGCACAGAGAGGTGTCACCATTTGTTGGGGCTGCCAGCTAGTGAGTGGATTTAAACCAGGGGACCTGGCCGCAGCGTACTCTAGAACGCAGAGGTGCGTCTGCACCTCGGTTTTCACTGGGCTGTGTAGAGAATCACCCAGAAGCTTTGAAAACGCACTAAAGCCTTGTCCCTCACAGAAGTTTGTAAGCAGGTGATTCGTAAAGGCAGCCCGCCTCTCCTGGCCTGTGGTGGCCTCGGAGTGGACGTTTGGGGACTCTCGGGCCTGGTGCCCTAGCTCTGTGGGGCCCATTAGTCCTTTCAGTTCAAAGCCTGAGGTCCCCAGGTCCCCAGAGATACAGTGCAAAGCTGATCAAGGCATGAGCCTGGTGTGTCCTTGAGAGGGGCCAGGTGGCTGCTCGGACGGCAGGTGGTAGCTCCACAGCTGCCAGCCGCTCTGGGGAGCCTTGGGGCTGAGTCAGAAAGTGAGGGCGCCTGGCCTGGAAGGTGACTTTGGAACCTTGTGGACTGGGGTGTGACAGCCCTGCAGACCTCGTGCTTGCAGACAGGGCTGTGCCAGTGGACACTCATGCCTGAGGGGACAGTGGCTCTGGGACAATACAACAGTGCTCATACATGTGCACATGTGCACACGTGTGCATGCCTGGGTGTTGAAGCAGGCATCCTGGCCAGCCAGCTCTGCTGTGCGGCCCTGGGCCCAGCACTCTGCCTCTCTGAACCACTGTTTAGTCTCCATCTGGTGAAGGGAAAGGAACACCTCTGCTTGGCCGAGGGGTTGAAAGAAGGTATGTGATCCCCTGACCCAGTGCATGGGACATCAAGCCTCCCCCTTCTCTTGCTGCCCCACCAAGACTTCACAGGGGAGACAGGGACAGAGAGTGAGGAAGAGCCTGGGATGTCTGCTTCCATTCTTTTCCATTCACCCCACACCTCCCCGTGCCTTCTTCCCACACCTCTCCATGGGGGGGTGCCCCCCAATCTCCAGCTCTCTGCTACTCTGTCTCTTTCTCTAGCCTATCTCTCTGTCTTCTTCTTCCTCTGTCCTCTGTCTCTCTCTCTCTATCCTATCTCTCTCTTTTTCTCCCTCTATTCCATCTCTCTGTCTCTGTCTCTCTCAGTATCTTTCTCTCCCTCTATTTGTTCTCTCTGTCTCTCTCTCCCTCTCTCTTGTCTGACGTTCCCAGGCCCTGTGGGATCACACACTCCCTGGAGAGGGGACCTCCCTCTTTCATACAGACAGAAAATGGGCAGACCCCAGGTGGCAGCCCAAAGCCCAGTTTCTCAGGACTAAAGTGTCCCAGATATGGCCTCCTGATGCCACCCCATCGCCTGCCAACTGTTCAAGTCCACACTGGGGTCTCCAAGGGGTCCATGCAATTTGGTCATGTGGACGGTCATTGGGACCTGCTGTGAGGCTTGGACAGACCACAGCCCCTTTCCCCTCGAGAGAGGAGGCAGCCAAGAGGCCGAGCGCTGTCCTAGCTGGAGCCGGGGCTTTGGGCAGCTCTCTGCAAACCACAGGGTGGCAGGGGCAGCAGGCTGGGGCTCCCCACGTCTGGCACCTAGAACCACAGCTCCTCCTGCATGGAGTAAGAGGAGGGTGCTGGGGGGTTACCTCACAGTCAGAGGCAGGAAGTCTGCTCTGCTCTGGGGCTCACGCTGGGGCCTGTCTGCCCAGGGCCTGCGGCTGAATACTTCCTGCCTCTCACAGAAAGCACCACCCACCCGTGAGTCCCCCAGGCGCCAAGCTGGCACAGAGGCAGCCCTTTATCTCCCCACTTCTTCCCCTGGGATCCCTGCTAGCGTCACATGGACTGTGACCGTGAGTGAGCAAGGCGGATGAGGCGGAGCCCAGACCGTGGGTGTAGGAGGTATTCGGCAGCCCTGTTGGGATCTGAGTGGAAGGTCAGGAGACAGAAAGCCCAGAGGCAAAGGGAGGAAAACCCCTGAAGCATCTCGAAGCTCAGAGGACCCAATGAGCCAAGAGCACCCCCTGGCTCTGAGAAGCTGGGGTCCTCCAGGTCTTGGGTCTAGTTTGGGGCTCTTGCAGCTGGGCAGGACTCCCCAAGACACAGCTAGGCAGGCGGCTGCGTTCTGGCGGGTCTCCTCTCTCCTGGTCTATTCTGGGCGCCTGCTCTGTGCCAGGCTGGGATGCGGCCGAGGCCTGGGAGGGCAGGAGGAGGCGCGGCAGATAAATTAGGACCTGCGCTGAACAGGCCCCTGGAGAGTGTGGGCTGCAGGGCAGAGGTGACAGATGGAAGGAGAGTTAGACATGCAACAGCTTTTCTCGGGAGCCCTTGTGAGCTGGGTGGCTTGGAGCCCGTAGCTGCCATGGTGAGGGCTGGGCACGGGGCCCAGCCCGATGCTGGAGCTGCAGAGCTGGGCGCTGGCCGCTAGGAGGTGTGGCCACCAGCCCACACGCCAGCCCAGCCAGGCCAGGCCTGCAGCTCCAGGGCACCTCTTTGCATTCCTGCTCCACCCTTGGACAAACTGGGCCCATTCTCTGGCCTCAGTTTGCCCAGCTCTAAAATGGGGAGAGCAGTACCACCCATGTCATGAGGAAGAGTCTCATGCCCGGCAGGGATGTGATAAATTTGAGTTTCTTCCTCTCCTTCCTCTGTAACATGCTCTGCTGTTGTCACTGCCCCAACACGCTAGCAGGTGAGGCTTAGACTTTCCTGGGCCTGGTATGGATTTTACTTCCCACTCCATTCTTGGACCAGGCGTTCAGGGCAATGTCCAAACCGTTAGCCTGGCATTCAGGGCCTGCCTCAATTAGCCCCGGACCCTACTTCCTGCATCATCTTCCACCTCACCGTGGCCCTAACCTCCCACCTCCCCTTTTCAAGGTGACCAAGCCTCTGCCCTCCCTATGGGCTCACCCTTCCTAACGGAGACTGCCCAGGTTTTCTTTTCTGTAATTCCCTCACGTGTCCTTTCAGGACCAGCTTGAGTGCTCTCTCTTCCAGGAAGCCTTCTCAGTTTGCCTCCAGCCTGTCCATCTCTGAGCCCAAGAGTGCTTCCACCCTGAGTCTGGAAATGCAGCTGACAGCAGGCCAGCACAGAGGGTATTCTGGCACCCAGTAAAGGCTGGTGTTTGGAGGCAGGGGGAGCAGGAGGGGAAGGTTGGTTCTGCTCAGGAAAGGAGAAGCCCGGGGGGAAGAAAGGGGGCTCTGCTCGACTGAGAGAAATAAGCTGATATGAACTTCCTCAGGGGCTTTCTGCCTCTCAGGCAGGGCCCAGAGCCTTGGGATGAACCTGCAGAGGAGGAGGGCAAGGGAGGGCTGAGGAGGGGTTGATGTTCAAGAAGAACAGGCACAGGCGAGGGTCCAGGGGACAGACCCGCACACCTGCTCCCTGGGAACCAGCCCACTTTATCTGTTGTAGCATGCAGCTCAGAGTGGCCAGTGCTCTTCACGTTAACATGATCAAAGCAAGTCCCCAACCCCCATGATGATCTGAAAATCCTCCCTCTACACCCATCAAATTAGAGCAGTGTCCACGGGCCCGTGTGCTGCCAGGTATTAAACTTTAATGAGAGCTAATGGCTTTGCCCTACTTTGCCAGCTCTGGGGCTACATTTATGAACATTTCATTTCTCAGGCCTTGACCTCTTTTTCTCCCTTTCTCGCCTGCCCCCTGGCTGGTTCCCACCCTGGCGCCCCCTCCCCTCATGCCCCAACAGCCCCCTCCCTACTCCTGATGATGAAATATTCACTGTTGTAGGGAGTTAAAGCACAACTCAACAATAACCACCCCCAAAGCCAACAGCCACCCAGGAACAGTGCTGTCAGCCAGATGCAAGAAACGGAGGCGTTTTGTTAATTCCTTTTAAAGTGACCTGAGGACATCCTGGAAAAGGTAAATCTATAGACACAGGTGGTGCAAACAGTTAACTCGTTCTGCGACTAATTGAAAGGTTGGTGGTTCGAGTCTACTCCGTGGAGCCTTGGAAGAAAGGCCTGGTGATCTACTTCCATGAAGATTACAGCCAGAAGACCAATGGGGTCTCCATGAGTCAGAACTGACTTGAAGGCGATAGGTTTGGTTTTTTGTTTCATTTTTATAAAGACATGAAGAGATCAGTGTTTGCCAGGGGTTCAGGGGAATGAACAGGTAGAGTACAGGGCATTTTTAAAGCAGTGAAACTATTTTGCATGATACTGTGATGGTGAACACACGGCATTATGCATTTATCAAAACCCACAGGACTGGACAACACAGAGTGAACCCTAATGTAAAATATAGACTTTTGTTAGTAATGATGTAGCAGTATTGGTCCATCAATTGCAACAAATGTACCACAGGAATGCAAGATGTTAATAACAGGAGAAACTGTGTACAGGGGAAAGGGGTATGTGGGAACTCTCTGTACTTTCTACACAATTTCTCTGTAAACCTAAAACTACTCTGAAAAATAAAATATATTAAAAAGAAAAAGAAAAGTGTGACCTGAAGTTCCCAGCTAGCTCAGTGGAAGTGTCTGGAGGGCTCCTGGGGGGAGGTACCTTACACTTAGCCTGCAGAAGAGCACCCCCTGCCCCCCATTATGTCTAGGGCTCTCCAACTCTGGCTCCCTCCTCTGGGGGCGAGTCAGTCCTGCTAGGCCCCCAGGGCTGGCAGCCGAGCCCCCTGGTGGTGAGATAGCCCACAAGTCTGTGGGGCCAGGAGGGGCCCTCTCCCGCTGCAAAGCCCTGGGCCCAGGCCGAGCCCCAGGCTGGGGGACAGTGGGAGAAGGAGATAGAGAGGCGTCCTGGAGGGGGCACCTGCTTCTGGACCAGAAACCACGAAAAAGATCAGAGCCCTGGAACTGGCTGCTACCTCATGCAACCTGAAGAAAAACTGCTCCTAAGATTCCACACCTGTCTTAGTCACTTCCTACCTCACCTTGGACGGGTCGCCTCTTGGGGCCTCAGTGGCCATCTTTGCAAAGTGAGGTTCACAAAACACCCTTGCAGCAGCCTCAGCAGCCCTTCAGCTAAACGATGGAGTCAACGCAAGCAGCATTTATTAAGTACCTACTGTGTACCAGGCGGAGGAACCTTGGTGGCACAGGCATTAAGAACTCGCCTGCTAACCAAAAGGTCAGCAGTTTGAATCCATCAGTAGCTCCTTGGAAACCCTATGGGGCAGTTTGCTCTGTCCTATAGGGTCGCTGTCAGTCAGAATCGACTCGACGGCAATGGGTTACGGGTGTACCAGGTGGACTCCCTGGGTGGCACAAATGGTTAAGCGCTCTGCTATTAAGGTTGGTAGTTTGAGTCTACCCAGAGGCACCTCAGAAGAATGACCTGGCAATCTACTTCCAAATAATCAGCCATTGAGAACCCTACGGAATGTAGTTCTACTCTGACACACACGGAGTCACCATGAGCCAGGGTCAACTCAATGGCAATTGGTTTGGTTTGGGTTTGTGTACCAGGTACTGTGTTAGGCTGAGCTGTAATAACATCAGACACACCCCTAGTGAGATTTGAGGGGTGACCTGTCACTCACATACACAGAGTCATTTGGGCTGGAGACACCAGGAAGGTGTCGACCACCAGCTTCCCTGTCCAGCCAGAGGCCCCTAGACCCACACATTTCCTTCTGCGTTCAGAGCCATGGGATTCAAGTTCTCCAGGAGGCAGGCTGCTGCAGCCTTTTACAGTGGGGCCCTTAGAAGCAATGACCGCAGGCCCAAGGTGACTGCCTGCAGCAGTGATGTCTGGCCAGACCCCCTGTCTGATCCTCCTCCCTCTGAACCACCTTGTCAAAGGGAGGAGGCTGAGCCCACACAGGCAGGGAGGGGAGGAGCAAGGAGCCGAGGCTCTGCTCCTGCCCTATCAGGAGTCGCTCAGAAAGACTCCTACACTGTCTCTGGGTGGAAGGAGAGGCCTCGTGGGACTTAAGGTCAGCCAACCTGGACCCTTCTGCTCTCGGGCCTCATCTCCAGGCCGACCTATGTCTTCTCCGTGGTGAAGGAGGCTGACTGCTTGCGTTCAAGTCCCATCTAGCACCTCTTGACTGTGTTATCAGGGTGGGCTTCAGTTTCCCCATCTGTGAAATGGGAACACTAGGCGAACCTACCTCCTAGTCAGCTTGCCAGATAAAATACAGGACACCCAGTTAAATTTAAATTTCAGATAATGAATAGTTTTTTTTTTAATGTAACAGCTTTATTGAGATACAATTCACGTACCATACAATTCACCCATTTGAAGTGTACAACTCAATAGTTTTTAGGATATTCACAGAGTTGTGCAACCATTACTACAATCAATTTCAGGACATTTTCTTTACCCCAAAAAGAAGCTCCATACCCATTATCAGTCACTCCCCATTTCCCCCCAGTCCTCTCCCCACTAGGCAGTGAATAAATTTTTTTAACATAAGTATATCCCACATATTACACGGGATGTATTTATTCCAAAATGTATTCGTTGTTTATCTGAAGTTCAGACTTAACTGGGCATTCTTTTTTTCCTTTCTCAATCTGGCAATTGTCCCTCCCAGGCTTATTTGAAGGATTGAATGAGTTTGTTGTTTGGTATAGTCAATGCTACATGTGTTGGCTGTTTGGTTTTTATTATTTTTACTGTCTTAATCAGGGCTCCCCCAGAGGCAGACCCTGAGTCAAGGACTCAAGTGCAAAGAGTTTATCTGGAGGTGCTCCTGGGCAGTGAAGAGCAGGCAGTAAGCCTGGGAAGGGAGGGGAACCAGCCAAGGGAGCCAGGTTGAGCAGGTCACCCCGAGGGCATCATGGAAGGCCCAGGAGGTGGGGCACATGCCCACCAACTCCTTTCCTTCTTTGGTCAGTTGCTCCGGGGACATCAACCTCCTGACACCTAAGCTGTGGCTTACCCAGATGGGGCACAGCCAGATAACATCTTCCAACAGAAGGACCCAGAAGTCCTGGGCTCCTAAGGACCATTGCAGGTGACCTCAGGACAGGTTGAGGTGATGCAGGCAGGGCCAAATGCTATCTGCTGCTGTGACCTCAGCAAGCCACCTACCCTGCCCCGGTTTCCACAACTGACAAAAGGGATAAAAATGCCTCCTTCGTAGAGTGTTGTTGTTGGGTGTCGTTGAGTCGATTTCAACTCAGTGACTCCATGTGACAGAGTAGAACTGCCCCATGGAGTTTTCTAGGCTATAATCTTTATGGGGGAGCCCTGGTGGTGCAGTAGTTAAGAGCTTTTACAGGAGTAGACCACCAGGTCTTTTTCCTGCAGAGATGCTGGGAGGGGTTGAACCACCCAACCTTTCGGTTAGCAGCCGAGTGCTTAACCGTTGAGCCACCAGGGCTCCTTTTCCTTTTAGGGTGGTTGTATATTAAATGTGTTAATAAACCTAAGGAGTCTAACATAGTGGCCAGAACACAATAAACACGCTACAGCGTTGGTGGTGTTGTGTGCTACTGAGTCGGTTCTGACGCATAGTGACCCTATATGACAGGGTAGAACTGCCCCATAGGGTTTCCTAGGCTATAATCTTTATGGGGGAGCCCTGGTGGTGCAGTGGTTAAGAGCCCGGCTGCTAACCAAAAGGTCGGCAGTTCAAATCTGCCAGCTGCTCCTTGGACACCCTATGGGGCAGTTCTACTCTGTCCTGTAGGGTTGCCATGAGTCAGAATTGACTCCACGGTAATGGGTTTGGTTTTTTGTTTTGGTTAATCTTTATAGGAGCTGACTGCCAGGTCACTTCTCCTACAGAGCTACTGGTGGCTTTGAACCACCAACCTTTTGGTTAGCAGTCGAGCAACTAACCACTGCACCACTAGGGATCCTTACAGCATTGGTAGTTGTTACTATTACTGCCACTGCTGTGATTGTGCCTTGTTCTGTCCCAGCCCTTTCTGGAGTGTGCTGGGCTGACAGCCGTGGGGCCTGGAGAGTTGACAGCATCAAGCCGTTTAACCAGCCTCAGCCAGGGAGGCTGGCGCCCTTGTTCTGTCAACTCCTGGGGCGCCGGCGGCCAGCTATAAAAAAGTGGGCCACTATCAATTCCCCGTGGTGCCTGGCACCCCCGCCCGGCCTGGCCGGTCCACAGAGCTTATCATTCCGCCAGCATCACACATCTCAAGAGTGCAGACACAAAAACATAATGTCATAACATTCGCAGTCCAATAACCTTTGCTTCAGGAGACAGCTCTGGCTGGCAGGAGCCGGGAGGTAAATATTTCAGCAGGCAGAGGCGAGAGGGGTGCGGGCCAGGGCCAGGCCCCCTGAGGCAGGCAGGAGAGGACAGGTCCTGCGGGGGGTGGTGGGGGGAACGTGGGCGTCAAACCTCAAGCCGTTTAAAACACCTGCAAGTTAAATCCATTGCTAGCAAGCAGGAGAGGCTAAAGTGAAGATGAAATATGTGCAGATATAAAGCCAGACACCTTTATTGTTCTGAGATGTCTTCCAACAAGTTATGGGGCCAGAGCTTGACCCTAACCCATCATATTGTTATACAGCAGGACACAGAGCTGGCTCTTGGAATTAAGGCTCAAAGGGGACTCACCAGGCTACAGCCCCAGTGCCCCCCACTTGGTGGGACTGCCCCTGATGTTGTGCCCCATCACCATCCCTTACGGGACACCTCCCCTTGGTCCCCTAAATGGTGTCCCCTCCTATGTCAGCACAGCTGTGTTTGTGGTCTCACAAAATTACAGGCCGTGAGTCTTCACTGAGTACCTACTATGTGCCAGTGACTGTCCCAGATTCTCAGGGCCTGGAGGTACATATAAGGATGGAACTTCCTAGGCCCAGCATGAAGATGGAGCTCAGGGTTCCTCTAGTACAGCTGCTGGTGCACAGGATGACCTCATGGCCGATTTCTTCTCTCCCTCTCCCCATTCAGCAGTGTCTCCATTTCCTCTCAGGTAAAGGCTCCCTGATCCACACAAAGCACTCAAGCCGGGACCCACTGCATGTGGCTGTTGGCAAGCAATGCCCCCTCTGGGTCTTGGTTTGCTCCTCTGTAAAATGGGTGCAATAACAGCACCTAACTTGCAGGGCTGTGAGAATTCAATGGGTTAACACAGGTGAAGGGATTTAAGCAGGAAGGGCCTAATAATCTGTTATGACTATTATTATTAGTGTTTATACACAGGAGGAGACCCTGGAGGCTAGGCTCTAGCCTAGGAGAGCAGGCAGTCCTTCTCTGCATGTTAGGGTCTCTAGGACAGTGACAAGGGGTGGGTAGGGCAAAGGAAGAAAAGCAGAGACATGGCCACCTGAAGGAGCGTTGAACATCCAGGTATTACACCACCTGCAGACAAATCAGATGTAAATACACATGCACCCCCCCTCCCCACACACACTCTGGTATGACCCTGGCAGCTTCTTAGAGAGGTTCCATTCAACCAGAAAGTGTCAGACAAGGTAAGCCCTGACTGATCTCCGGGTGCTGGCCACTCCCTCCTCTCTCAGGCACCTGGCTGGGAGGCCTCAAGGACTGAACTCTTCTTGATCAGCGAGGGCACTCCATAGTTCAGAGAGTGTCTCCCACTCTGCAGAACATTCTCTACTTTTCAGGATCTAAGACACGCCTAGGACCTTGCCTTGGGACACTCCATCTAACTCACCTTCTCACCCACCTTGTCATTCGGTCACCTATCCTGTCACAACCCAACCATCACATCCAGAGCCATGAGTCCGTCCCCTCTGTCCCCTCATCATGGTCAGAACTGGGTGAGGAAAAGGAAAGAAGCCTAGATGTTGCTTGCCATCTTTCCTTCCTTCCTTCCTTCCATTCATTTATCCAAATATCCACCCATCCATCCTTCCACTAATCTAATCATCCAGCTAACAAGTATTTATTGACCACCTAGTATGTGCCAGGTACTGTCCCATTTCTGGGGACCCATCGTTAGACAAAATAGATAGAGAAGCTCTCCTGGTGCTTATGTTCTAATGTTTTAACCAAGATAAAACCAAAAACCAAACCCGTTGCTGTTGAGTGGATTCCAACTCACAATGATCATTTAGGACAGAGCAGAACTGACTTATAGGGTTTCTAAGGCTGTAATCTTTACAGAAGAAGACTGCCACATTTTTCTCCTGCGGAGTGGCTGGTGGGTTTGAACCACTGACCTTTCAGTTAGCAGCTAAGAGCTTAACCCACTGAGCCACCAGGGATCCTTGTCTAACCCAGATAGATTTTTTTTTTTTTTAAAGGAAATCAACAAACAAGACAATATCAGGTAGTGATACCTGGAAGAAATCACATCGGAGTGGTATGAGAGCAAGTGATTCAGAGAGGGAGACAGTTGGATCAAACAATCAGAAAGGGCCTTATCAATGAGGTGATGTTTGAGCTGAGGCCTGAGGGCAAGAAGGAGTCAGTCATGCAAAGTTCCAGGTAGAAGGGACAGCAGGTGCAAGGGGCCTGGGGCAGGACCACAGGAGAAGGAAATAAAGGAGGGCAGCACCAGGACGGCTGAAGTGGGGCAAGCAAGGGGCAGGGGTATCAATGAGGGCAGGAAGGAGGCTGGGGTCGGATCTTGCAGTGTTCTTCCACGGCAAGCAGGCAAGGGACCTGGGAAATGGGGGATTCTGGGCAGATGGAGGAGTGGGGGATTCTGGGAAGATGGAGGTTTGGGGGATTCTGGAAAGATAGGGGAGGGGGGATTCTGGGAAAATGGGGGTTGGGAATTCTGGGAAACTAGTGGGTGTGGGGCTCAGGCTGGGCCTGGAGGCTGGATCCTCAGATGCTGGAAAGAGTCTCCCATTCTCCTCAGGCCCAGGTCCACTGTGCACTGTCCCCATGTGCAGGTACCTGGGACTTGAGCAGCATGTGTGGGGGAACCTGTGGCATCCGGACCAAAGTGGTCAGGCAGTGAGCAAGAATGTCCAAGCAAGACTCATTTGTTGATTCCAGAGTGCCCTGAATTCAAGCCGTCAAGAACTGGGGGAGGTGGCGCTCGGGACACTGTGTGGCCCCAGAAATTTCTGTGCCTCAGTTTCCCCATGTGGAATGCCCCTTCTCTGCAAGGCTGCTGTGAGGATGGGTGGCTCATTAAGTGAGGCCCGGCCCACTGTCTGCACACCATGGGGTAACAGTCTGAGCTCCTCCTGTCTCCCCCTGGGTGAGTTTCCTGTTGACACAAACACTCGCTGTGAGCTGGACTCACCCTGGTGGGACCACCATAGGCTTTAATTGCCCCTGGCAGAGGCTCAGAGCACCGCCTGCCCACCGCAGGGCTGGAGCGAAGGCCTTGAGTGGTAAGAGGGGAGGAGAGGGCTGCCCATTCCCTAGGGCCGGCAGTTTCCCAGCAACTGGCTGGGTTTACACCCAGCTGGGTCCTGGCCTCAGGCTCCTACAGTTGGGGAAGTCAGGCAGTGGTGGACCAGCCAGCCAGGTGTGGAACAAAGATGGAGAAGGAGAGGCCAGGGATGCCAGCTCTCTCGATGCTCCGTGTGGCTGGAAACCCACTGGGCAGAGTGGGAACGGCAGACATGATGGTGGTGGGAGCCATGTTGTCGCCCCTCCCAAAGCCCACTCAGCTGAAGTTGGCAGTCAGGATGCCCCCAAAGAATTCCAGGAATATCACTCTCTGGTACCCCTCTCCCCTCAACACTCATTGGGGTGAGATCTTTTAACAAGCACCCTGGAGGGGGTAGGTTCCAGAAGTAGTGTGCCAGGAGGTCAGCATGGGATGGGAAGCTGCTTCCAGTGCCCAACAACCCAAGGTGTCCTTTCCAGAGCACTCACTCACACTAGACTCCATTCCAAGACTTTTACGTGAAAAAGCACATTCAACCCTCAGGTCATCATTTTACAGATAGAGAAACTGAAGCCCAGAGGGTAAGCATCTCCTGGAAGGTCACACAGCTGGCAAGCGGAACAGGTGGGATCAGAGCCCGCTCTGAACTGCCACAATGATGACAACAACAACAACAACAACAGTAACAGTAACAGAGCACACCTCTGTATTGTGAGGTACCCAACACTGTTGAAATCACTTCACACTTACAATTCATCTAATCGTCATAAAACCCCATGAGTTAGGTCCTATTATTACTATTATTCCATTTTACTTATGCAGAAATGGAGGCAAGAGCGGGTGATGGACCTGCCCACTTGCACAGCAAGTAGTGGTGGGATTGGGATTTGAACCCAGGAGGATTGGGCCTCTGCCTGCTTTGGAGCTGGTGGCCCCTCCTTGTCCTGGCGCAGGAGGAAGGGTAGTATGGGGCCCTGGACCTCTGTGCAATCTCTGGCCTTGTCTCAGCCCTGCTGGCCACACACTGGGCCTATGCCGGGCACAGAGGCATGTGAAGACTTCCATCTGCAGTCACCTATGTAGGGGTGGTCTCTGAGCTGGTGTCCCCTCACCCCTGACCTGCCACAGAGGCCTGGACCCAAGGGATCATGTTATGGTGGCCACTGGGAACCCAGCCAGGCATGCAATGACGTCCTTCTGGGTGCAATCTGTGGCACCCCAGGCACCAGGGTTCACCTGCAAGTGAGGGAGAACTGTCCTCTCCTGCTCCCCACGGGGCACGATCCACCCTTCTCTGCCCCACGCCAAGGTCAGGCTGCGGCAGCCCATCTGCAGCTGGAGCCACCCTGGCCTGGGGTCACCAGCGGTCACTAGTAATGGCTCCACTGCCCTGCCCGCACTGTCTCCACCAGGGAGTGATCTATGACCCCATTACCGCCGAGGCCTCTGAAGGGTTTCAGGATGGATTACTGGGGCCTTGGCGAGAGCAGGAGGCAAAAACACATTGTGGTGAAAAATGAACTTCATCAGCCTCCCCGGGTTTCATTACCATCTGTCAGCAGCAGGCCAGCCCGGGGGGAGCAGCACAGCCACCTCTGGGTGTAGGCATGGGGGTGGCAGGCACCCCTCCTTCCCAGGGCCTCCACCTGAGCTGTGGATCCAGGGAGCCCCGAGAAGGAGGGTCGGGGTGCTGGCGGGAAGAGCGCATCCCCCATCCTGACCCAGATTGTGCGGTGGTGGGACTACGCCTGCCATCTGGAGCCAGGCCTCGTGCCCGGCACACATGGCGCCAGGACAGCCAAGGGCTGCAGGACACCTCCCGTCCTCCCCAGCCTCCTGGCCTGGACAAGCAGCTACAGGCTGCAGCCCTCACCCCAAAACAGCTACTGAGGTTGCCCTGCCTCAGGCCACCATCCCAACCCTGTGTGGCTGGGTCCAGGGTGGTACAAAGGGCTTCCTTGGCGAGAGCAGGCTTGTCTCCCAGCTGGCAGAAGAACAAAGGGCCTGGGGCAGGTGACAGGGAGCCAGCTCGAGCCTTTATGACAGGAAGCAGTTCTGGGGCAGGGTGAGCGTGCAGGTGTGTCCAGGTGCTAAACTGTGAGGGCTACAGTGGGCCTGCAAGAAGACAGATCCCCCTCATTCCTTGACCACTTGCCAAAGAGCCCCTGGTGGCACAGAAAGGTCCACCAAGGCCTGGACAGGCCGCTCTCTGTCCTCCTCCCAGGTCCCACCCCTGAGGGTATTTCCTCATCAATGCTGTAGGCCTCAAAGGAGGGCCCGGGCTTAATGAGCCGAGCTCCTCAAGGTCTCTGAAGATAAAGGCTGTCAGGCTTCCAGAATATTCCACCCACATGCCTTGGCCGTGAGCTCTCTGCTCTTCTGTGGGCTGAACCACCACCTGCACAGGTCCTCGGCTTGTAAGGAACGGGAAGTGGGACCTGGGGCTGAGGACTGGTAAATGATATCAGTGAAGTATTTTCTGGTGATAATAATAGAGACTGCCTGTTCAACGTCCACTTTGGGTAGGCCTCTGCCGAGTGACTAGCAGGGTCTCATGGGGTCGCCTGGCAAGGCTGTGATGGGTGCTATTGTCGGTTCTGTTTTATAGGTGCAAAAACGAAAGCTCAGAGAGGTTGAGAGAACTTTCCAAGGTCACAGAGCAAGTCAATAGCAGAGTGTTGTGACCCATGGGGAAGGAGGAGGGTTGCTGTCCCAGGACTTCTGCTTCATATTTGGAAGCACTGGACTTGCCCTGAATCACCCTCACCAACCGAACCCATCCCCAGCTTTGTCTTTCTCTGCCCTACTCAGAGGACTGGAGCCGGCCCAAGGGCCATAGCAGGTGCCCCACTCTCTGAGCCTCATCTTCTCATCCGGAAGTCTACAGGGAGGGCCATCACCTGTGGTGGCCCTTCCGGCCCTGTGACATGGAGTGATTCTCTATTACCCATGCTGCAGACAGCCGTCTAGAGTCTGGAAGTTTTAAGAGCCAAGATGGGCTTCGGAAATAGGACTGCCCGCAGTGAGGGCCTCTGATCTGATGAGCTTTGTATGTGGGGATAAATCCTGTCCTCACGGATCCAGTGGCTGCAGAGGAGCCAGTGCCCGTCCCCCTTGCAGTCTGGGCTTATGGGTAACGGCAGGGCCTGAAACGCTGAGATAAGGCCAAGCTCTAGAGTGGCCGGGGAGGGGAAGATAAAGAGGGAGGAGGCCGCCTGTGCCTCCCCACCCCCCCCACCCCACCCCAGCGGTGATGTGTGGTCAGAGATAACCACGTCCTGTGGTGGCCCATCCAACAGAGCCAGAAACGCATGATTGATGACAGTGGATGAGCCAACCGAAGGGTCAGTGGATGGCAGGGGCTCCACATGGGCCTCCTAGCTGCTGGGGGCTAGGGGTGGTGGAGAGCCGAGCTGCTGCCATCCTGGGCCTTGAACAAGATGGTCTCGAGCACTGTGAGCAGGCTGGGTCACATCAGTGAGATGCTCCCAGGCTGGGGTCACTGTAAGCAGGCTGGGTCATGTCAGCGAGATGCTCCCAGGCTGGGGTCTACGGCTGAGGTGCCCTGGCATGGGTTGGGAGCCTCCAGCCTGCTTCTCAGTGACACTTCTCTCTATAAACAGACATGCAGGCCTTGAGGTTTACCCAACAGACTCCTGAGGGTTTGGGGAACACAAGTGAGACTCCAGGCCTGGCCAGATTCCAGGCCCTGCAACACTGAGAAGTAGTGACTGTCCCCAGGGCCAGCCTGAGCTGCTGGCCTCAGCTCCACTGAACTTTCATGTTTTTAGATGCCCTAGCGAGGAAGAGCCTGGTTTTACTGCCTAGTTCAAATCCTGGCTGTCTGACCTCCAAGCCTCAGTTTCCTCACCTGTGAAATGGGATGATAGTACTACTATTTATTGATGGCATGACTATTAATCAGCATTTGCAAAGTCCGTGGAACAGTGCTGGTACCTAGTAGGAGCTATATTAGGTGTTTTTTATTAAATAAAATTAAATTAATAATATGAATTGAAAACAGGTACGCAAACAAAAACTTGTATGAACTTAGAGGACATTATGCTGAGCGAAGTAAGTCACAAGAGGACAAATACTACATGATATCATTTATATGAAATAAGCAGATTTATAGTAATTAGTGGTTTTCAGGGGTGGGAAAGGGGAAACGGAGTTTTTGCTAAGAAGGCACTAAATGTTAATGGTGGTGGGATAATTTGGAGAGGGATAGCAAGAATGGTTGCACAACTCGAAGAATGTAATCAATGTCACTGAATTGTACATGTAGAAATTAAAGAATGGCTGTATGTTTATCCTTCTAATAAAAAAATTGAAAACTATTTTCTAAAAAAATCTGTACATACATGTTCATAGCAGCACTATTCACAAGAGCCAAAACGTGGAAACAACCCAAATGTCCACCAATGGACGGATGGTATGATGGTTAAGATTGTATGTCAACTTGGCTGTGCCTGATTCTCATGTGATCACTCCCATGATTGAACATGCTGTGAGTAGCCAGTCAGTTGAAAGGGATTTTCCTTGGGGGTGTGGCCTGCATCTGAATATAAGCAGATACTCTGGCTTTTTGCTCGCTCTGGATCTTATGGCTGCCTCTTGTTCGTCTGACCTCCGGTTCTTGGGACTTGAGCTATCAGCTTATCTGCTGATCCTGGGATTCGTTGATCTTCACGGCCTGTGAGCAGAGTCCTGCTTTCCAACCTGCCGATCTTGGGCTCACCAGTCCCTGTGGCTACATGAATCGGGAGAAGCCTCTATCCTAACCCACAGACTTCATAGACTTGGGACGTTCCAGCCTCTACAATCGCGTGA
This sequence comes from Dugong dugon, assembly GCA_030035585.1. Taxonomy (NCBI): domain Eukaryota; kingdom Metazoa; phylum Chordata; class Mammalia; order Sirenia; family Dugongidae; genus Dugong; species Dugong dugon. The sequence goes on from CM057478.1 coordinate 34,164,208, forward strand.
GCTGTTTCTTTGATATAAATCTCTCTCTATATATATTTATAAGCTTTACTGGTCTTGCTTCTCTAGGGAACCCAGCCTAAGACAGACAGATACGTAAAAAGTGATCTATCCACACAGTGGAATATTATTCGGCTCTAAAGAGGAATGAAATACCGCTACGTGTATCAACCCTGAAAACATGCTAAGAGAGAGAAGCTAGACACAGAAGGTCACACATTGTATAGTTCCATTTATAGGAAATACCCAGAATAGGTAAATATCTGTAAATATAGAAAGTGGATTAGTGGTTGCCAGGGGTTGGCGGGGGAAAGGAAATCAGGAGTGGCTGCTTTTTGGGGTGATGAGAATGTTCTGGAACTAGGTAGAGGTGGTAGTTGCACAGCATTGTGAACACACTAAATGCCAATGAATTGTACACTTTAAAATGGTTCATTTTATGTGATGTGCATTTTGCCTCAATAAAATAAAGCTAAACTATCATGCACTGCAAAGACTTTACCGGATAGCCTGAGGGTTCCCCGCTCCCCCACCCACCTGGAAAGTCACAGGTCCCCAAATAACACGCAAAGAACATGGAGAATAATGCCCTTCCCCTCCTCGGGATGACATCCCCCCACTGGAGGAGGAGCAGAGGAGGGTGTTTGAGGCTGGTTGATGGATCAGGGGCTCCACGCTGAGCCCCTAGCGAGTATTAATCAGATCTAATTAGGTCTGGGGCCTTACAAAATGGAGCCAATTTGTTAACCTTGTTTATGTCAAGATTTCAAATCGTTACCGACTAGTGAGAGTTGGATCAAGTGTCTAAGATGCAACACTTAACCCTGACCTTGATGGGGGGTGGGCACAGAGATGGGGGCTGGCCCCAGAGTGGAGTGGCTAGGAAGTGGAGCACCTGGGTGCCAGGGAGGGAGGTCCTAGCATGGCTCCCCTCACCTCCCCTTGACCCCTGAGCTTCAGTTTCTTCTCTGTAAAGTGTAGGGCTGATGCAGGGGCTCAGGGAGGAGACAAGAGGTGGAGTTCTCAGCACCTCTACAACTCGGATGAGGCGCTGGAGTCCCCCCCACCCCACCGTGCCTGTCACCCTCCTTAGAATCGTCTCCTTCTGTCTCCAAGAAGACCTGGAACATCTTCCCTTCGCAGCTTAAAGTCACAGCTCTGTTTCCCCTCCTCCAGGAAGCTCTCCTGGACTCCCTCAGCCAGCAGCCGTTCTCTGAATCCCCTCATGCTTGCCACATGCTCTGCACCCTTAACCTTCAGGGCATAACAGCCCTGCCTGCCCAGCTGAAATTTAGATCCCTGAGGACAGGGCACTTGCCTCTGACCTCCTGCCGTCTTTCAGGGCAAGATGATCATCCTTGTTTGAATTTCCTGGCCAGTCCTGTAGTCCTTATAACCCCACACAATGTTCTAGAAATGACAGGGCTATGGCTTTCCAAGGCCAAATGCCTGGATTTGGAAAATAAGCTCCCTCCCCCCATCCTCCATGCTTTGCAGGGTTGGAGCACTCAGTAGATTCTGTCCCCATGTCTGCCTGTCGAGGGTCAGTGTAGGCCTCCACAGCCCCACGGGCCCCCTCTACCCTCCCGGCTCTCTGTGGTGGCCTGTTCCCCTGTCACCCCAACCTCTGGCACCAGCTAGTGGGGCTCAATGGTCTGACACGAGGATATGGGGCTGCTGTTCCCAGGGAAGTATTCTCAAGAAGGTCTGTTCCCAGACCACAGGGGCACAGATGACAAGGCTGATAAACCCCTTCCTGGGGGCAGGGCTGTTTGCAGAAGGCCCCTGATAAGGTGGCAGCCACCACAGAGCAGCTCGGCTTGTGGTTTCTCCCGCCCTGAGGAGGCGAGGGCTGCCACAGATGGCGGGGTCTGGGTGGAGGAGCCCCACACCTCTCCCAGCAGCCTTCCCATGTTCCAACACTTGGGAATTCAGGAAAGCAGCGAGGACAATCCCCCCCCCCCCCCAGAGGGAACATGAGACAGAGGGCAGACACGCCTCATCCTTGAGCCCTGAAGGTGTTTATGACCTCAGGGCTGCCCTTGCCAAGCCTGGAGCCTGACAAGCAGCTCCCGCCCTCCAGGGCCTCTCTGTCTTGGGGGGAAGAACGCCGCTGACACTCTGAAAAAGCAACCAGCATTTTTTATGTGCCTCCTGCTCTGAGCACTTTCTATGCATCGTCTCAACAACCCGCCCACACCCCATGCTCGGTCCATGAGCACTTCCACTTTTCAGATGAGGAGACTGAGGCACGGAGAGAGGAGGCAACTTGCCCAGTGTCACACAGCCAGGAGAGGTTCCAGTGGTGTCTCTCCCAGGGTTCTATGGGAGCCAGCAGCCCTAGAGTGAGCCCCCTGAGTTAAGCATTTACTTCTTTGCAGACCTGAAGCCTCAGGAAGGTCGTGGGGTGTGGTACCCGGGCCAGTCTGATGCCACACAGATGTGATGGAGAAAGGGACAGCAGAGGGATGCACATCTGTCCCTGAGGATGGACCTGGCTTCCTGCAGCTCTCGTGTCCCCCTGGGGTACCTGTCACCCACAGTCATTCATGCCATCACCCCTCCTCCCTACCAACATCCCAGGGTGTGGTCATGGTGACTCAGATTCCAGATGTGGTGGATAGGGCAATGGGTGGGGCTAGGGAATCATGCAGGCCCCGTACACACACTATCCAAATAGCACCCCAAAATGTGCAAGGCAAAGCCTGCCCACAGCAGGACCCACAGTGTATGTGATGGGATGTGTCACTGACCTGCGTTACCCTGGGACACAAACTATCCCTCAAGAGCCCCTTCTTGCTGTCCTGTGACCCCTCATACCTCGGCCCCTGGCTTCAGCCTCTGCTCTCTGTGCAGGGAGACACGTCACACCTTGCACGGCAGTGGGGGCACCTGTGGCTTGCAGGGCAGGCCAGCCGCCAGGGATGAAGGCGCAGACACCGCTACCCCCCAGCTTCTGGGCTGCCCTCCAGCCTACCTCCCACAGCTCCGAGCACAGAGCTGGGCTGTGTTCATGGGCCCACCCGGACCACACGGCGGGGAGCAGAGCTGCCAAACCCCCCCCCACACCCCACACACCCCCGGCCGCAGGCTCTGTCTGCAACCAACCCTACCATTAGGGAGAGGGGAGACGGCCAGGCCAGCCACCAAGCTCACCCCAGCCCCACTCCTGGGGCTTGGCGGTTCCAATAACAGAGCAGGGTATGTGGGGGGCTGTGATAACAACCACAATGGCAGTAATCATAGTAGCGAGGGTTTACCAGCAATTGCTTTGTGCCAGGCACAGTGCCAAGACTGCTCCTGGCAGCCTTCCCCACATGAGAGAGGAGACCCTCGAGCACACCCATTTTATGGGTGGGGACACTGAGGCTCAGACTGCCGCATAGCCTGTCTGCATGTCCAGTACCTGAGCCTGGGTTGTGGCTTCTTGCCACGATCTGTTTTCCCAGAGGCCAAGCCAGCAAAGCTGTTTGCTCCAGGCAAACGGTGTCGGCCCCGGCTTGTTTTGGGGGCAGAGGGAGAGAAGTGGGGAGGCCACCCCCTTATCTGTGGTGGGGGAAGGCTGGAGCACCTGGGGTCTGGGGTTAAGGGAGAAATCCTGTGGCCAGAGACCAGCAGGGCCTGGAGGCTGGTTCCTGAGGGGTTCCTGCTTTGGGACTGCTGGGCTGATCCCAGTACCCCTTGGGCCTGGGCAGACCTCCTGCCTCCTGAGCCTCATTTCCTCCTCTAGAGAGAGGGAGTGATGGAGGAGCTGATGCAGGCATGAGGGCTGGCATGCAGTAGGTGCTTCATTAATGCTTCATCCTGTCCCACTCCTTGATGGGCGAGGGGAGAGAGGGGCAGCGGCAGGATACCCGGGGCAGAGAGGGGTAGCTGGGCAGCCACCCCACGCAGTGGGTAGGTGGGCCATAGGGCTTGCTCACAGGGCATGCTGGCCTGGGCGGCTCCTGGAAGGTGCCAGAACAGAGTAAGCAGTCACAAGTATCCAGGGCTCCAGCCTCAAAACCAGCAGGGCTGCCTCTGCCTGAGCACAGGATAGCGGCACATGCAACGCCTGGGCCCTGCATGTCCCATCGGGCCTGGTGGTCGGGGGTCTGCTCTGGGATAGGCGCTGAGTGGGCATCCACTTTGCTCCAGACAGGGAGCTGACTGTCACCCACCTCCAGGAGGGGTGTCCCAGTGCAGTGGGGTTCTTCCTACCTGGAGAGAAGCCCCCGGGGTCTGGGAGGGGACACTGGGATTCAGTGCTCCCAGGCAAGGGGAACAGTATCTGCCCTCATCTGGGTCCCCTCCCCAGGAGGGCGTCAGGTGGCCCAGGAGAAGGTGGGCTCTGGGGTCCTGAAAATCAGCTCTAGGGGCCTCTTCCTCCACAGCCTCCACTGAACAGATTCCCGGCAGGGGATGGACTCGGTAGCTCAGATGCCTGTCACGTCTGCCCCACCTCACACCCTCCTGGCCGGCCGCCAAAGCCACTGTCTCCTTGCTAATTACCTCAGCCCAGAGCCACCAAAGCCACCTCGACTGCCCAGCCTTCTTGGGTGCACGCACAGACACGTGCACACACACACCACAACACATGTATACACACACACCACACACACACTGTCACGCATATCCCCCCCACATGCACACACATGCATGCATACACATCTCACACAACACTCACACTCACACATACACATGCACACTCATGCACACACCCACAGAACCACACACTCACACACACTCTCTCACTCACACACATGCACACACAGCCCCAGGGAGGATTCTCTGGTCTGGAGACCCACTGGGCCTGTCTGCCCTGACAATGCCGGTGACTGACCACGGAGGGAAGGAAAGAGGGGCCTGGTGGGGAGGGCATGCTGAGAGAAGTGGCCCTGCCATGGCGGCGGGGGACCCAAGGGAGGCTGTGGGGATGAGCAGCCAGCCACTCCCACTTGGGTGCCTGCTGCCAGGGGGACTTCGGGTCTGTATGCAGGCATGTCTGGGAGGAGGGGCCGGCATCCATGCACTCACTCACCCACCCACTCTATGAGCACTGACTGAGCACCCACTGTGGGCGGCGCCCTGCCAGGCAGCATCAGCACATCACTGAGTCCTGCCTGAGAGGGTCAACTTCAGGACGTTGGAGACATGGAGGCAGAGGGGAGGGCTGAGTCACAACAACAGCACCACCATTGAAGGTTGCTCCATGCTCTGCCTAACCGAGCCCTCAGGGACCCTAGGAGGCAGCTGCCCACCACCCCACTTTACGGATGAGGAAACCGAGGCTCCGCTACAAAGCAGCAGAGCCAAAAGCCTGTGTGTCTAGTCTTCTTTCTTTTTCCCTTTTCCTTCCTTCTTTCCTCCCTTCTCTCCTTCCTTCCCATTTTCTGTTTTGTTTGACAAGAATGATGACTAACCAGAGAAGACCACACCCCTGCAGCCATGATACAGCTCCACACTGGCCACTGTATGCCCTGTGTCCAAGCCAGGCCCAATATTCACCCCATGTACCCACACAGTAAATAACAGCTCTTCTCTGCTCTCCAAAGTGTCCTGGTTGAGATGATAAATTACATAGTTACCTAGCTGAAGCCAAATGGGCTCCCTCCCCACTCCCCACTCTGGGCTAAGGAAAAGCCAGTATACTGAGAAAAAAAGTGAAGGTACGGAGGAGGTACAATCATGGAAGTCTTCCTGGAGGAAGCAGGACTTTGCTGCAGCCTGGTGCGGAGAGGTTGCCACCTGCCAATGCCTCTGTCCATGACCAGTGCCCAGCACTGTCCCTTCATTTAAGAACAGTGTGGACAGGTGCCTGAAAGGGCAGGCCTCGGACACAAGGCAGTTCAGGGAGCTGGGCCTCAGGGCCACACTGGGTGGTTTGCCACCAGCCAAGCAGGTGAGCAGGGGTGCCAGAGGTCAGGGCGGTGGGGGAGCAGCTGGGGAAAAGCCACAGCCAGTAAGCCACCATGTCAAGGAGCAGTCGGCACCCCAGGGCATCATGGTGAAGTGGGGAATGCAGCGTGGGCAGGCCTCCACCAGGCTCAGGTGACCACTGTGCCACAGGATATGGGAACGGAGAGGCCCTGGCTGCCCCTTCTGGCATCCCTTCAGCAGGCTGGGCCTGGGGCTGTGGGGGGTCTGGGCCTGTGCTCCTGGGCTCCTGAGCACTGAGCCTGCCTCCCTGTTGCCCCAGGTACCTCCCTGCTGTTGCTGGCATCTGCCTGTCCTGGCAGGCCTGGGCTGTCCTGGCCTGGGAGAGGACCTGGGGCCTGGAAGCCTGCAGCCCACTGTCCTCCTGGCCAAATTCCTTCGGATGACTCTGGAGAACCTTCTGGATTCTCAAAGTTGAGGGAACATTTCCCTAAACAGGGCTGGACTGCCTGTGACTGAGGATACCTTTTATCTGCGGGTGGCTCAGAAAGCAAGGTCCAAGCCAGACAACCTGGGCTTGCATCCCAGCTCTGCTCTCAGCTTTCGGCAGGTCCCTCCACCTCTCGACACCTCAGTTTTCTCCTCTGGGACATGGGCAAAAAATAGTACCCACCTCCCATGGAATGATGAAGATTTGGCAAGTTAGCTCCTGCAAAGTTTGGAGAAGGGCCTGGGCATACCGTTGGTGCTCACTAAATGCTAGCTGCTGTGGTCCTTATCACTGTCCAGGCACAGCACACTGAGGAGGAGGGACGTGGAATCTGAGACCCAGAAGGAAGATAATACTGTCCAATGACCACCCTGCCACAGCATCCCAGTGGGTCTCTCAGATCCTGCTCAAGTACTGTCAGGGATGGGGAGCTCACTATACACAGCCAGCTGCCTGCGGATGGGCAGGGGACTGTGCTCCACCTGCCAGACACTCCTTCTTAATCAGCTCAAATCCGTCGCCAGAGGCTCCGGTCCAGCCAGGGTGTGCACTATCAGGACTGGAGTCCAGGCCCCTGCCTCCCAGTCCAAGGCCCTGCACAGGACCCAGGGCTATACCTGAAACTAGCCAGAAGCCCACCAGGGAGGTGTAGTGATGAAGAGATGGGTTGAGTTTCGACGTGTTCTGTTGGCACCCATTGACCTAGCCCACAGGGGCTAGGAATGAGAAAGAAACAGAGAAGGGGCTGGCTGATCTGAAGTGCAGGGAGCTGTGTGGACTCCTGAACCTATGGCTGGTACCCATTGACCTAGCTCAGATGGCTAGTAATGAGCTGACCCCAGATAAAGGGAGAAGAGAGCTGCAGACTGCTGCAGTTTGATGGCTTGCCCTGGTCTGGACTTTCCTTATGGATGCAGATGTTCAAAGTTCTAACTGTAACAGAAGATTCTTCAGATCAAGGAACATGCTTGTCTCCTCAGAGTACTAGTTTGACAGGGACAGGCAATTTAAACATTGGCTACTTAATATGGGAAGATAAAGGCACAAAGTTGCTGGCTTACAAACTTTCATGAACAGGATCCCAGGGCTCCGTGTCACCTGTGTTGTGCACACCTGCACCCATCCGGAAGTCCTCAGCGCCCAAGCCCCACTGCAAGTGTCTTCAGCTTGCCCACCTGCCCCTGGGGCTCTGCGATCTGCCGGCCCCTCTCCTGGCCCCTCCGGCCCTTCCCTCCCACTTCCAGCTCTTCTGTGTCTGTCACTGGGCAGCCCCGGACAGGGGTGCTCCCTTTGCTATGCCTCAGTTTCTCCCTCGGTAGGATGGGAAGGTGAGATTCAGTCCCTTCTGAGGGCACCTGCCTCCCAGGGACCACCTCCAGCTTTTGCCCCCAGGTACCTGGGAGGACAGTAGGCACACTGTGCTCACCCCACGTGCCAGGTCTGTGACCGCCAGGCTCTGGACGGTGTGCAGTGGGAGGAGGGAGATGCAGCGTGGTGGGGGGCATGAGGACGTGAGCGGGTGTGCCCCTGAGGGCTGCGGCAAGCTGTAAACCACAGTGGGTGCAAGCCACCTCCCCCATGTGCGGCCACACCCCCGCAGGGTCCCTGATGCCTGCTTGACTGGGGCCATGAGGCTGGTCACTCTGTCTCCTGGGCTGGTGTCACGTCCACACCCAGGACACCCACCCTCACCAGGTCACTCAGCACTCTGTCCATTCCCCATCTCTGTCTTCTGTCCTGGGGGTCTGGGCATCACCCCAAGACCCCTCCCCCCACCCGCAGCCTAACATGGTGCCATTCCTGGGGACTCACCCAGCAGCAACACTCTCCAGCTGGGGCTCTTCTGGTCCATGGCACTTGCCTGGCCTGGCCCCTTGCCCCCTGGCCTGGCCTGGCTACCTGCTGAATGGCAGTGGTCTCGGTCACGGGCCTGGGGGACTGATGAGGTGGGTGGAGTGACAAGGCCGGAAGCAAAGCCTCTTCTCCCTCTTTGCTCAGGCCTGCAGTTCTATTCTAGAAGCAAACTCTGGAGAAGTCAGTTGGGAGCGAGAGGGTGTACAAGAGAGGGCTCACCAACAAGCCACAGCAAACCACGCGGGCAATAGGCCCTCCTCCTGCCCTCCCTGCCTCCACCCCACCTGGCACACACCACTGCCAGCTGTAGACAGGAGCCAAGCTGGGCTCCAGAGGGTGGCGGGAGCTAGAAGCTGCGGCAGCCACTTCCTGCTTTCCTTGCAAACCCTGGTCGCACCGCTTCCCCGAGCAGGACCCAGGGGCCCCAGGGTATTTACTGCAAAGAGGAGACCTGTGTATCCTGGGTCACACAGAAGACCCTAAATCTCAGAAGGGCCAACACAGGGAACCCCCACCAAGTCACTCCCATTCATTCATCTAATCATTCACGTATATACTGAGCACCAACTCCGTGCCAGGCACTGTGCTGGGCATCTTGCAGTAGGCAAAACCAAGTCCCCAGGAGTCTACTGGGGCACTCCAGGAAGAAGAATCCAGGTCCACAGAGTAGCATCCCCAAGGTCAGGAACACCAAGGGCAAACGTCGGAAGAGCCTTCAAGGGACCCACGGCAGGAGGAAGGGGCCCAGGCACCACGCCTTCAACTAAGGGAGCCGCAGGCCTGGGCAGGTGCCCTGTGAGAGGAGAGGCTGTAACAAGACAGAGAACACATCAAAGATGCTGGAACTGAGGAGAGGTCAGGCTCAGGTAAATGGTCAGGCCCTGCTGGAGAGGAAGGGCTACCAAGGCAGAGTAGGGTCACAGGGCTCCGAGGGGAATTCCAGGGGAGCCTAAGGGGTGTGGGTGGGCTAGGCACCCAGCCACGGGGCTCTACTCTCTGATATCTTAAAAACGTGCTCCCATGGGAGACTCAGAGATGGAAATTTGATGAGGGGGCACGAGGCTACATTGGAAGGAGGAAGGGAGGGAGAGAAGGAGGATGGGAAGGAAGGAGGAAGGGACAAAAAAGAAAGGAAGGAAGGAAGAAAATAGGCTTGGGGGAGACACCACCGTATTTAGGGGAGCAGATAGCCCCCACCTTGTCTTGCCATCTCCTGAACACTCACATAACCCAACCTCCTTTAGTGGCTCCAGCCACATGGAGGACAAAGTCAGTCTTGTTGTGATCTCGCCAAAGAACAAATATCACCACCTCCAGGAAGCCTTCCCTGATACTGCCTGCACTGGGCCCGCCTATGGCACTGCCAGCACCTAGGGAAGTGCTGTTTATACACCTGTGTCCCCCCTGAACTATGGGTCCCTGGTATCCCTGAAGTGCTCGGCTTAGAGAGGGCTGTGTGGATAAATGCATGAATGACAAACACATGAACCATTTCCCATCATTACCTGGGGCTGAGCCTTCAAGAACCATTAAGTCTGGTTCTTTCCCTAAGGGGCCCTCTGCCCCACACCAGTCCAGGTGTCCAGTTCAAATGCCTCCTCCACCCTGGAGCCCTCCCAGTTGCTCTTCACCTTCTCTGCCATTCTGCTCTTCATTAGAGCCCAGCTGAACATGTCTGTGTCTGTGGGTGGGCTGGTCTATCCAGACGGGCTGAGCATCCCAGGGGTGGGGCTCATGGTTCAGCTGCCTTACACCTCAGGCTGGGCCCAGTGGGCTGCCCGGGCTGCCCAGTGCTCAAGGGCGACCTGCATGCTGTTTCCTGGGTATGGTGATGGGAGGCCGGGGAAGGGGGCAGCAGGGCAGGGAGGCAGGTGCAGCCCAGGGTTGCCAGTGCTTCATTGCGCCATCTCCTGGGGAAATGCCAGACTGCACCCAAGAGCCTCAGGGATGGGCAAGAATCCAGCCACTTTCTAGGAAACCTCTTCAGCAAGTGCAGCCTCAGGAACCCCCAGAGGTCCATCATCCTGTGATAAACACGATGGCTATTAACTCAGGTAATCCTCACAGCAACAACCCCACAGGTAGATTCTATTATTATCCCCATTTTCCAGATGAGGGAAGCGACCAGGGTTATGAGAATGCAGAGGATTGGCTGGGGTTTAACCCTGGCAGTCTCGCTCCAGACTCTGCCCACTTCTCAACCACAGTTGTTTCACAGTGTGGCTGTGAGGCCTGAGGGACCAGGCCTGGCCAAATGCCTACCACCATGCCTGGCACATAGCAAGTGCTCAATAAATTCCTATCTTCCAGGGCGGTCCTTATGAGTCCTGCCCAGTCTTTAATTGTGAGCATGGGCTCCACACCCCTAGGTGGGCCCCATAGCCCCAAGCCCTGATGGACTGTAACAGCCTGGCCAGCCCAGCCCAGCCACAATGACTAGTGTGGTCGGCTGAATAATGGCCCCCAAAGACGTCCCCATCCTAGCTCCTGGAACCTGTGACTGTTACATTATATGGCAAAAGGGTCTTTGTCGATGTGGGTAAATCACAAAATGGGGAGATTATCCTGGATTAGCTTCCTGAGCCCAATGTGATTACAAGCAGGGTCATTATAAGAGGAAGGCAAGAGTCAGTAGCTCTTGTGAGGACGGAAGCAAGAGGTTCATGGGAGGAAGGGGTCATGGCCAAAGATGCAGATGGCCTCCAGAACAGATTCTCCCCTCAAACCTCCAGAGGGTACCAGCCCTGCAGGTACCTTAAAACCTTTTGAAATTAATTCTCATGGAATCCAGACTTTATGGAGCCATAGAGGCTGGATGAACCCCTGAAACTATTCCCCTGAGGTAATCTTTAAACCTTAAACCAAAAATATCTCCTGAAGTATTCTTTAAGCCAAACAACAGTTTAGTGTAACTAGTAAAGACTGTCTGCCTTGAGCATTATGCTCTTTTAAGATTATCTATATGGGATCATATTGATAACAGCAACTTGAAAGATTAGATAGGAAACATTAGATAGGGAGCAGTGAGTTCATGTTAATGCGGGAGGAACAGTTCAGAAAATGCTCCTCCTGGGTGAGAATGTAGTACAACTTGAAGAATGTAATCAATGTCACTGAACTATACACGCAGAAATTGTTGAATTGGTGTATGTTCCCAACAACAACAAAGAAAATAAAGTAATCTTGAAATTGATGTCAGTAAAACTAACTTTGAGTTTCTGACCTCCGGGACTGTAAGATCATAAACTTGTGTTGATTTAAGCCACCAAGTTTATGGAAATTTGTACAGCAGCCATGGGAAACTAATACAACTAGGAAAAAAAATCATTCCCATATTCACAGCACCTGGCATACAGTAGTTGCTCAATAAATGTTTTTTCTCTATGTGTTTGATTCAGGGAGCTCAAAGCCCCTCCCCAGAGTCATATAAGTCTGAGGGGGAGCGAAGACCAATCACTCACAGTGACCTTGAAGCATCCTTGATCCAAACCTGATCACACTATGAAAACCCAGGGAAAAGCAGAGCAGCCTGCGGTCACTGTAATTACAGTTTTTAGAGCAGGCAGCTTAGGGGCTTCCCAAGTTAGGGCTGACGAAGTTGAGGTTGTGAAACTGGTGACAGACAGCCAACTCTCTCCCTCAATGTCCACTGTGACCTTCACAACTCTCCCAGCACAAGGAGTTCTGTCTGGCTGACCCCACCCTGGGCCCTGGAGAGGGAAGAAAGTTCTGGAACGGGGCAAGGACCTGTGTGAAACTTCAGCCCTCAGTCAGAACCATGGAAGATCCACACCCCTATGCTTACAGGAATCTCATTTCCTCTTTACCTTCCCCCAGTCGGGTCCTCCAGCACCAGCTGGCTTAAAAACTTGTATTCACTTGACGAAAGCTTAACGCTAAACCAAACCCATTGCTGTTGAGTTGATTCCGACCCATAGTGACCCTACAGGACAGAGTAGAACTGCCCCATAGGGTTTCCAAGGCTATAATCTTTACAGAAGCAGATTGCCACATCTTTCTCCTGTGGAGTGGCTGGTGGGCTCAAACTGCCGACCTTTCAATTAGTAGCCGAGCACTTTAGCCACCACCAGCAGAGCTCCTTCAACAAAAGCTTACTGAGCACCTATCATGTGCATGGTGCAGGGGCAGGACACAGCCTGCCTCAGGGCCTTTGCACTTGCTCTTCCCAAGGCCTCTAACTTTCTGTGCCCAGGGTCACCAGGCTTGTCTGGCCAATGCAGCCACTGCCCCAATGCCACCTTCTCGGGGAGGCTTTCTGTGACCACCTCCTCATCTCTGTGTGTCCTGACCCAGTCTAATATTCATGCACCTGTCAGCACCTGGCATACGTGTTATTTTGTAAGCTATCTGCCTTCCTCTGCTGGGCCCCTAGCACCTGGCACAGTCCCTGGCACATAGCAGGTGCTCGATAAATATTTGGGAACAAATGCACACATGAGGGGTGGTGCAGAGGCAGCAACAGGCAGCTATAACAACCCAATTACAATCACGGAGAAGACATGAGCAAAGGAGAGATGCCTGGTTTTCGAGCCGTTTCTGCTGTAAATTAGAAGGCCGTGGGTGAAAGCTGGGGTGGCACTGTAAGACTTTTACAAAGGACGTTCGCTTTTCTAGCCAATTAAACTTAGAATGGTGGAGCTGACAGCTGAGGACCCCTAAGCACCAACCATCAGGTAGAACCTGGTCAGAGGGAATGAAGGATGGTGAACAGGTAAGCCACAGCTGGGGACAGTGGTAGCTGTGCCAAATGCCTGTGGGGACAGGCGGGTCACAAGTACAGTGACCCTCCGGGGGGTGGTGGTCTGTGCTCCATCATGGAGCTTCAGTTCCATGGGGGTACCCAACATTCCTCCTGGGATGCCCCACCCCAGCCCCGATCCATCACTTCTGCGGCTCAACTGGTCACTTCCCATTCACCTGAAATCTTTATCACAAACTTATTTGGAAAGAAATTCAAGTTCACGGCAAATAGATCCTCTTCACAGCAATTTTGCCAGATATAAAGACCCGCTTTTATGTTTTTGCCATTATGAATCTCGTTTAAGTCAATGCCAGGTTTGCAGTCCAATTAAATTGCTCCAGTTAAATTCTTTTTTATTTCACAGAAGTCTAAATCAGTCACACACAGACATGCATAGCCACATGCTGGAGAAGGAAGCAGCTGAAAGAAACCAGACCCGGGTAAGTACGAACAGTCATAAACAGAACGTCATGGAGGCTTCAGGCCCAGCATGGTAAGTCCCTGCTAAATATTCTAAGAGGCTCCTAGGGAGATATCTACTTACAAGTAAAGAGCCTCTCAGGCCGCCTGGGCTCCTAAGCCTTCCTGCCCCAACTTGCAAGCTCCACGCGCCCCAGCATTACAAGGAGTTCTCAAGGAGATAAACACCCCCGGCGGATTGGAGAGCAGAGCAGGCGCTGGATCCCAGCTCGGCTGGAAAACGTGCAAGGGAGAGAGTGTGAGATGAAGCAGGGAGGCACTGGTGTTGCAGAACTGCCTTCCATCAAAGCTGAGAGAGCAGCCTGGCACAGGTGGAGGGGCTGCCAGCCGCCTGGCCCCTGTGCCCTCCAGAGCAGCTGCCACCTGGCAGCGGGCAGAGCTCTCTGAGCCCAGCTCGGCAGCTCTCAGCCCCAGTCTGCTCCAGGGAGGCCTGCCAAGACCTTCTGGCACGCGAGCCAAGGACCAAAGCGGGGCCTGCCTTCTTGGTCATGGAGGACACCCCAGGCCAGGAGCCCATCCCCCAACGAAGAAGAGACGAACCCTGTCCCGGGCCACCAGCTCTGCCAGCGCCCACATTCCCATGGGCCAGGCACTGTGCCATGACTCTGACACGGTTTCACAATAATCATCGTCCCCATTTTACAGATGGGGAAGCCAAGGCACAGAGTGGTTCCTTGCTTAATACCCAGAGTGAGGAAGGGGTCAAGCCAGGATTTGAACTCAGAGAGTGTGAGTCCACATTTGTACATTTAGAGGTGTCCATGTCCTAACTACGTCCCACGAATACATTAAAACCCATGGTTGTAGACGAGAAAAGGAGAAGTGGGCACTTCGGGAGAAACATTGGCAACTATAAACGTTCCAGGCATGTCAGATTCCGATATCCTCACGGCCCTGATTATATCTGTTACATGTGGTCCCGGGGACATGCCTCAGGCTCCCAGAATCCTCCAGCCCGGCATCCGAGGGGCTCAGCTCCCAAGAGCCACAGTGGGAAACGACCTCCCAACACAGTTCTCTGCTGGCTTCTTTCCTTCCTGTTCTCAATTTGACTCCTTCCCAGGGGTGCTGGGGGAGCCACAGCAACTGAACCCAAAGCTACCCATTTATCAATTGGGGGACGGAGGGTGAAGCAGAGGCTGTTACACCAAACGGCCAGGTGGCAGTTGGAGCAGCTGAGCCCAGGAAGGTCCTGGACCTCGCAGAGCTCCGTGGCTGGGAGTGGCAGCCCTGGGAATGGGGCCGGGGTCTTGGATGCCAAGCCACACCCAGCCTACCCCCACCACAGTGCTGTTCCCCCGCAAAGAGGCTGTGCACAGTCAAAGGGAAGTGCCACAAGGAAGTCTGTTCCCATCAGTGTGTGATGAATCAGGAGTGTCCTCACGCAGGCGAGAGCACCTGAGAAGCGGGTCTGCGTTTGGATCGAGCCCTTTCTCCCACCAGCTGGAGACTCTGACCCATCACAGGTTCCCTAGGGTCCCCACAGCCTTCCACAGGATGGCAGGAGAAAGAATGGGAGAGCTATGGGGTTCTGGTCAAGTCCCCCCAGCCCCGGAACCGAGCTTCCAGCAGCCAGTGAGTTACCACATCCCTGTGGGCACTCTGAATGGTGATGGTGTTGTTGCTGTTGAGTTGGCTCCGACTCATGATGAAATGCTGCCTGGTGCTACACCAACTTCACAATCGTTGGTATGTCTGAGTCTGAGGAAACAAGGCTGCCCGCAGCAGAGAGGCCTGGGAGAGAGTGGACCTGGACATGGTGGGAGCCTGGCTGGCTGGCATGGTGTTGGGTCTGCTGGCCTTCTGTGGGCTGGCCAGTAGTCTCCAATGAAGTTCTCACATCAGTCCTCTGGGGGATCCAGGCACCCTAAACTCAGTGCCGCCTTCCACAACACACAGCCCCTGCCTCTGGGAGGCACCGAGGGGGCCTAGTCCAGCCACCTGGCCCAGCATGGGGTCCTCATATCATGGCATCCTTCCCCTGGTGGACACAGGCAGTCCTCATGAACAGGACATCTGAGAGACTCCAGGTCAGGAGTGGTGTATGCTGGGTAATTGCACACATCACTCAGGAAGTCCTCAGCTCACCCGGTGAAGCAGATATGCTCCCCCTTCTACAGGTGAGAAACAGGCTCGGAGGGATTAAGGGAGGGGCTTGCCCCTAACACCCACCTGGTCATGGGTTAGTAGGACGACTCTCCCAGGTCTCGGGCTGGGGACAGAAGAGACCGAGCCCTGTTCCTCTGGTGGCAGAAACACATGAATAACAACCAAAGACATACAGATGATGTGTGGTTAATCTGTGCATGTATATGTGTGCATGGTGTGGGGCATGTGTGCACATGGATGTGTGTTCCATGTGTATGCCTTTTTATGTGCACGTACAAGAGGGTCCTGGTGCCTGTGTGTGCGTGTGCTATGTGTACTTGGGGGGATCTGCATGTCCCTGTGTGTTTGTGTGCATGGTGTCTGCGTGTATATCCACGTGTGGGGTGTCTGTGTGTGTGTGGGTCTATGCGTGTATCTGTATACGTGCTTTGGGGTGTGGGGTCTGTGCGTATATCTATGTGTTTGCATGTATGGGTTCTGCGTGTGTATTCATGTGTGGGGTCTGTGCATGTATCCACGTGTATATTTGTGGGGGGGTTGTGTGTACCATGTGTGTTTGCATGTGTGGGGTCTGTACATGCACCATGTGTATGTTTGTGTGGGGGGATCTGTGTGTGTACCGCGTGTGGTGTTGTCATGTGTGCAGGGTCTGTGTTTGTGTCTATTTGTATCCATCTGTCTAGGCCTGCTCACCCCAGTGTCCCCTGGCCACCCAGCTGGAGTGCACAGCTGGGCCTGGGAGGCTGCGCATGCCTGCCACCCAAGAGGTGGCAGGTGTGTAATAAACCATTAGTCACTGTCACGTTCCCGAGCAGCAGGCCACCCGGGCGGGGCCTGACTGCGGACGGCACTCAGGCAAGTCTCCGGCTGTGAAGCTGCTCTGGCCGGGCCGGGCCGTGGCCTGCCGGGGAGCAGCTGGCAGACGGGGCCAAGTGCCCTGCTGTGCCCACCCCTGCCCTCATGTATGTGCCAGCACGGGGGCTCCCTGCCACCAGCCTGCTGCTGACCCGGCCCAGGGCCTGGCCCTGCCTTGTCAGAGGGACCTTCAAGGATGTCACCCCCACCTGGCACCCCCCTTGGCTTCCCCAACTTCCCAGGAACCCCCCAATACCGTAGCTTCTCCCTGAGTCCGGTGGGGCCTCTAGAACAAGATGGGTTGAGGCAAGGACCCACAGAGGAGACAGGGTCCTGTCTCAGAACCAGGGACCTTGGGACATGATGAGTCCTCACCCCCAAAAGGTCTCAAAAAGTTCCCACTATAATGTCCTCCTGGACATTTCTGAGGTGGATGATTCTTCCGGTCCTCAAGCAATGCTCACGGTGCTGGGGTTGAGAGCAGGTACAGAGGTTCAAATCCCAGCCCTAACCGCATTGCTGTGTGACTGTGGCAGACTGCTTAACCTCTCTGAGCCTGGAGGGTGTTGTTAAATTCATGTAAAGTGATAAGTGCATACACATAAATGGGAAGGCAGCAGCCTTGGCTCCTGTGCTTGGCTCTTTTCTAGGCACTTTGCAACATCAGCTCACCGAATCAGTGTAAACGATCCCATGAAGTACTTTCTATTACCACCCCAGCTCACTGATGTGACAACCACGTCTCAGAAAGACTAAGTATCTTGCCCAAGCTCTGTCAGCTAAGAAGTGGGTGGACCAGCTCTGTGAATAACAGCTCAGCTCCTTTTCAGAGTTCCATCCTGGGCTTGTCCTACTCAGGAAGGACCCTGACTTTCTGGGACCCTTCTTGGGGCCTGTTGTGGGTTGGACTGTGGCCCCTCAAAAGAAATGTTCAAGTACTAACTCCCTGTACCTGTGAATGTGACCTTGTTTGGAAATAGGGTCTTTGCAGATGTCATCAAGATAAGATGAGGTCATCTTGGAAGAGAACCAAAAAAACCAGGTGCCTGTCAAGTTGATTTCAACTTCTGGCAACCCCACGTGTGTCAGAGTAGAACTGTGCTCCATAAGGTTTCAAGGGCTGATTTTTCAGAAGTAGACCACCAGGCCTTTCTCATGAGCACCTCTGGGTGCTTTCAGTTAGTACCCAAGAGCTCAACTGTCTTCACCACCCAGGGACTCCACTTGGATTAGAAAAAAAAACCCACTGCCAACAAATCGATTCCGACTCATACTGACCCTATAGGACAGAGTAGAGATGCCCCATAGGGTTTCCAAGGAGCAGCTGGTGGATTCAAACTGCTGATTTTTTGGTTAGCAGCTGAGCTCTTAACTACTGCACCACCAGGGCTCCTGGATTAGGGTGGGCCTTAAACCCAAAGACTGGTGTCCTTATAAGGAGATAAGAGGTTTGGACACAGACACACACAGGGAGTGAGCCATGCTCCCACAAGCCCAGGAACACTCGGAGCCACCAGAAGCTGGAAGAGACTAGGAAGGCTCCTTCCCTAGAGCCTTCAGAGGGAACATGGCCTTGCCAACACCTTGATTTCGGACTTGTGGCCTCCAGAACTGCGAGAGAACACATTTCTGCTGTTCTAGGCCCCCCAGTGTGTGGTACTGTGTCCTCAGGATGCACTGCAGGCCCAGCTCTGCTAAGGTGCAGGAAGGCAGCGGTGAGAGCCGGGCAGGCTGCCTCTTCTGCGTAGTCCTCAGCTACCTGCAAGCCCCCACACCCCAGGCTCTGGAAGTGTCCTGGGGCTCAGGGGACCCATCCCCAGGAGAGGTCCATAGAGAGAGCCAGGCTGCCTGCCCCGGGCTCTGGCTGGTGGCCCAGAGAACATAGGTGGGCGTCTTCTGTCTGTCCCAGCATGGTCCCTGGGGATGTCCTGAGCAATGGGATGTGGACTCAGCCAGGTAGTCCCAAGGGTGTTACCCAGAGCTGAGGGCAGAGGGACTGGCAGCAGGAGAGGAGGCAAGACAACAGCCTCAGAGATGCTCTGTGCTGCCTGGGGCTGTCGGCCTGGTGACTGGTCAGTACAAATGAGTAATAGCAGTAAGACCCAGCCAGCCCTCCCAAGCATGTGGGCCAACTGCACTGAAGGTGCTGGAGTCTCGATCCATTTCATCTTCCTGCTGCCCTGTGATCTCACCTTCTTCTTGGCCTTCACGTCTGTTTCCCAGATGAGGAAACTGAGGCACGGAGCAGGGTAAGTCACCTGCCAGGGCCTAGGAAAGTCTGCATTTGCTGGGGAGGCCAGGGGGTGAGGGCTGGCCCACCAAGGCATCTCTGCTGCCACCCACACGTCCTCCTGCCACCTGACCACTGCCAGCCACTGCCCCATCTGCCAGTGTGTAGAACCCCTGAGGGCTCGGTAGCTCATAAGCTCTGGTCAGGAGGAGTCTGTCCCTGGCCAGAGGCCCAGGCCCACTCCCTGGAGCTCTGAGTTGGCCTCACAGAGGGAAAGAGGTCAGTACTGGGTGATGCCCGAAGGGGATGCCCAGAGCAGAGCCCAGGGCCTGACTGCCACTCTCTTTCCCTCCCCTGCCCTGCCTCCCGCCTGGCTCCCACCCTGGCTCTGGCTCTCCTGCTAACAAGCAGCACTTTGTGCCAACTGCCACAGGGGGTGCTGCGGAGTGGTCTCAAGACTCCAGCCCTCCCTAGGGGGCAGGGGTGGGGACTGGACACACACAGAGGCCCCCACAGCTGCCTCAACCACAGTCCTTGCCAGCCCTACTCAGGGGTTTTGCTGATGAAAATTCGGCCTAAGGGGCCGTTCCCAGGCCCTCTGCAGGCTGCAGGAAGGGGCTAAAGCACCCAGGCATCTCCACATGTGAAGGCCACAGCCAGAGCAGGCGTGGACCCATCAGCCCCGCCCAGCCCGGCCTGAAGGCCCACACACATGCAGCTGATAAACCAAAGAGACAGGGACAACCTCATCCATCTCCGGGGAACACAGCTCAAGACCTCGAAGATATGGTTTTGCAGCTATTCAAAGAACACAACACAGGGAGTCCGACAGCGCCAAGTGTGGCGAGGACAGGAACCGGCAGGAAGTTCCCAGTGCTGGCAGGGGTGTAAATCAGAAGACTGAGTTGGAGAGCAGTTTTGAAGCTCCTTCCCCAGCCCAATACCTTCACCATCTGGCCCAGGAGTTCCACTCCGAGGCTGACACCCAAAGAGACTTGTATGTGAGCACTAGGACGCAGCATGTTCACACAGCAGCAACCCCAAAGTGCCCCTGCACCCACAGCCAGGGCAGGGATAAATAGACGGGCAGTGCATACGGTGGAATATCATAGGAAACGGGGTCAGTACATACAGTGGAATACTATAATAAACAGAGATCCATTTATACAGTGGAATACTATACAGCCATGGAAAAGAACACACACCACACAAATGAACTTGGTGATGGTGAGGGAAAGGAGCCAGACCAGAGAAGGTTAAAAAAAACAAGTAAAACTAAACTATCTATCATTTGGGCAAACACAGACATGATGAAACCATATCGTCAATTCCCATTATTCAAAGTAGGTATGTTCTACGAAATCCCCGAGGATAATGAGTCAGCGAATGCTGAGCCACCTTGTTTGACCTCAGCTAGAAACGTGCACATCAGGCAACTCAAAATTTTCACTGCTCTGCACATGTCCACAAATGATTATGAAAGTGCCACAAGCATTGATTTTGGAACTACAAAAATGTTAGCGAGCAGGCAAAAACAGAATCCGTGAATAATCAGGACTGGCTATTTTTTAAAAAGCAAACCCAAGACGATGGTAACCTCTGTGGGGAGGCAGGGGCAGGCTGAGGGGAACATCAAAGTAGGTAGGTTCTTGGGTTGGGTGGTGGGTTTGTGGGGCCTCACTATGTTATTTTTTAAAAATAAACGAACGTACCACAATCTTTTCTTTTTAAAAAGAACCTTCCTGGACACCTTCCCCCACCCGCAAAATGAATGAATGAATGCAATCGAATGTACACAAATAAATTCAACAAACAAAGGCCATCATGAATCCAAACTCAAGTGAGGGAAACTCAGCCTTCAGCCTTGCCCCTAGAGTACAGCAACACAAGGCCAAGCTCTGTGTCTGAACTTGGCTTTGGGACTCCAACCCCTTGGGTCAGCATGTCCCATGCCAGTACCCAGAGATGTGAAAGAGTGGCATCTACCTGTGCCTGTGAGGTCCACGCTGTCCCCGTCCAGGCTGCTCCTCGGACACCGCACAGGTGCTGGCTCCCGCCCAGTCCTGGGGCCCCGGGACAGGCTCTCTCCTGGGGCATTGGGTCGGGGCTCAGGCTCCCGGGCAGGCTGGTGAGTGGTTGCAGATGCTTCCAGAGATGTGGCAGTGGCCTGGAAGGAAAAAAGGATGAGATGGTGAGTGTTGGCCATCCCACCTGGAGGTGCTGAACAAATGTGCCCTCTGGCCAGCTAGGCACCGCCCCCCCAAAAAAATGGCCTGGCCTTTGTGGTTAGGGACTCAGTTTAGGGGAACAGGTGGAGGCTGCCATTTGGTTTTTCCACTTCCTGGTGGTGACTGACTCCCCTTGACCCCCACAAGCCTGCCTGGCCTCCCTTCTGGCTTCCTAGCATGGCTGTTTCTAAGTCCCCTGCATCAAGGGGCTGACGTGTAGCTCACCATGTAGTGGATGCTGTAGTGTGCCACCCAGACCACTCCAGGACTGGCAGTGCTGGCTGCTGACCGCTCACGGCTTTGGCACTCTCTAGGTCCTGCCTGCTGCCCACCCAAGGTCGTGCCCAATCCCAGGGCAGCCCTACCAATGACAAGGGGTGCAGCATCCAGCCCTGACTGGTGCACCCCTGTGAGAATTACTTGGAGTTCCCATCCTGGTGGGAGAAGCCCCACACCAGGGCACCAGCCCAGCAAGCGGCATGGGATGGATTTCAGCTCTGCCAGGCACATTCATGCGGGTTCACCTGTACAACGGGGTGCAAAGGTCTGAGGGGAATGACAATGTCAGTGACAATGACGATGGTGTAATCTATCAGCTGTCACACGTGGGGTCGCCATGAGTCAGTACTGACTCAGAGGCAACTAACAACAACAACCATCAAGGCCTGCCTCGTCCTCGGCTCTACGCTGCTCTTGGGCCACACTGCAGGGCATCGTCGGGTCACCTTTGCACAGCTAGGGAAATTAAGGCTCAGAGAGGGGCAGTGATGGCAGGGTATCCCAGCTGGGTTGGGCTTCAGATCCCGGATCCCCTTTCCAGTGGTGGGCAAGTGGGGAGGGGTCCAGAGCCTGAACAACCACATGCAGCCACCCAGGACCTGTTCTGGGGGCTGGTGACACTCACTTCCAAGTTATTAGCTCTAGAGGCGTTGTGGCTGTGGATGAACAGCTCCACGCTAATCCAATGTTTTACTTCAGGGACCAGAGCTGTAAAATCCCAGAGCCACGTGGGGTGAAGAGGAGGGAGTCCTGGGTGAGCTCAGCTCATGGCCCCACGTGCAACAAGTGTGTATATTCACTGCACATTTCCCAAACGCCCAGACCCAGCCCTGCGAATCCACAGGCCTCAGGCTGGAGCTGGGGCACCTCGGCTGCACATGTCATTCATTCACTCCTTCATTCTCTCACTCCTCACCAAGGAGCTACTCCAGGAGGGCCCAGGTGGGGGCCCCATAAGGACATGGTTTCCGCCCCTTGGAGACTTAGCTGCTCTTGAAACCTGGCCCAAAGGCATCTGGGAGAAGGCTGACAGTGGGATGGAAGGAAAACCATGCACAGGCGGCTTTTCCCAGAGTTAGTAAACCGAGACTCCCTCAGGCAGCCAGGGACTCTGGCCCCCAGGAGGGCCTCCGGGGGCAGGACCTGGTGCAATCAGGGGGCCACGTGCAAGAGCCCCATGCCGGGCTGCAGGGAGCGAGGAGTGGGTGCTGGGCCCCAGCCTGATACCCCACCCCTGGTCTGCGGAGAGGGCAGAGAGGGGAGCCCTGCTGCTGTTTCTCCCCGGCTGGGGGCCAGCAGGGTGGGGTAGGGGCTGGGGGCAGGGGAAGGGCAGACATCAGGCCTGTGCTGCAAAGGGGGAGAACATGCACTGGTTTTGGTCAGTACCCAGTTTTATTTTATTAATTTTATTAGTTCATGAAATCCTGGAGCCTGGGAACCCCTGCTCTGTTGTTTTTAAAAACAGCTTTATTCAGACATAATTCACATCCCATACAAGCTACCCATTTAAAGGCTACAATTTAGTGGTTTTTGGGATAGTCACAGAACTATGCAACCATCACCACCATCTTAGAACATTTTCACTATCCCAGAAAGAACTCCTCCCCTCCATTAGCCATAAATCCCCATTCTCTGCCCCCCACACCCACCCCCGCCTCCACCGGCAACCACTAACCTACTTTCTCTCTATAGATGTCTCTTATCTGGACATTTCATGTGAATGGAATCACACCATATGTGGCCCTTTGTGTCTGTTTCTTTCACCAACTATGATGTTTTCAAGATTCATCCACGTTGTACTGTGGAAATTGTGTATTTTTAAAAAAACAAGGGATGTCCTAGTTTGAGGACCCACAGTGTGTTGGGATTTCTTTACCAGCGGCCTCTACAGTGGGGACTGGCTGGCTGTTCACAGAGCCCGCTTCCCTCTTCCTCCCCGGGGTCAGGGGTCCAGTTAGACCATACCTCCTGGCCTCCCTTGCAGGGGCGTGGCCCTGAGGCTGGGTATTGACCAATGGGAAATGAGCAAAGGCAAGGCGTCCCTGGGTGGCACCAAAGGTTAAATTCTCAACCTCTAGCCGAAAGGTTGGCAGTTCAAACCCACCCAGAGGTACCCTGGAAAACAGGCCTAGTGATCTGCTTCCAAAAGGTCGCAGCCTTGAAAATCCCATGGAGCAGTTCTACTCTGCACACATGGGGCTGCCATGCATCAGAATTGACTCGAGGGCAACTAGCAACAACAATGGGTGCTACACCTCTGGGTCTGGCCCGTAAAACCCTCCCACGCCCGATGCTCCAAATGCTTTTCCCTTCTGCATTGAAGTTGATGATGGTGATGTCAGAGCCACAAGGCTAAAGACACCCAGGACCCCTGACTCACCATCTGGAGAAGAGCTGCCTGCCATCAGGACCCCCTGCTTTAGATTTCACATGAGTGAGAAATAAACTTCGAAGCTGGAAGTTACAAGTTGAGTTGGTTTGTTACAGGAGCGAGGGGCCCAGGGGCCAGCAGGGTGTAGTGACTGGGGAACCAGACTTGTAGGAAGCTGGATTGGGGCTCTACTGCACCCCTCCAGAATATCTGCTTTTATACCAAACCCTACTTTCCAAGCGGCTGGTGGAACGTGGGGCGTGAGATCTTAGAGGCACTGTGGGACCCACTGGGGTTCCAGGGTCAGTTCCCAAATTATACAGAGCTTCTAGTTCCCCACAAAGGGGCTGGGCGAGATCTCCCGCCACCCTGGGTTGTGGGGCCCCAGCAGACTTGCCGCTAACAGCTGCTCCAGGTCACCAGTGCTGCTCCTGGGAACATGAGAGCTCAGTAGTCTCCCCTTTCCTTTTTTTTTCTTTAGAACAAGCCACTGGAAGGCCGGGCTACAAAAGTGCTTCTGTACTGAGCCCAGAGAACAAGCTTTAAAGAGAAGACAGCATGGACGTGGACTAACGTGCCTATGGAGATCCAGGCCACTTCGGGGCCCCTTGTTTAAGGAAACTATATCAAAGGACCTTAAATCCAGCAGAGATTGGGGGCAGAGATCTGGATGGAGACATGAAAGACTGCGAAGCCCAAGTCATAAAGAGAAACCAACTTCCCTGGGGCAGAGGGCCTCAGGGCCAGCCAGGGTCCCCCACCATTGTGAGTGCTGGCTTGGGTGGGAAGCACAAAAGGTTCAGGAGACTCAGGTCTCTCCCTGACCGGCGGGTGCAAAGTGTTAGTGGTAACTAACACATAGCGCATGGCAGGCCCTGTGCCAACACTTTACCCGGAATAATTTACTTAATGCTCCGTAACTCTGCGAGATAGGAACTATTATCATCCCCATTTTTGTTGCTGTTGATGTTGTATGCCACTGAGTTGATTCCAACTCATAACGAACCTATAGGGTTTCCTAGACTGTAATCTTTATGTGAACAGATTGCTAGGTCTCTCTCCCATGAAGCAGCCGGTGGGTTTGGACCATTGACCTTTCGGTTAGCAGCCAAGCTCTTAACCATTGTGCCACCAGGGCTCCATCACCATTTTACAGATGGGGAAACTGAGGCACAGAGCGGTTAAGTAAGTATCTTGCCCAAGGTTATGAAGCTGAGAATTTAGGCCAACGTTGTGCTCCTTTGTCAACTACCTATTCCCTGCACAGCACCTGGCATACAGTAGGTGCTCACTAAATGCTGGTAGAGCCTGAGTCCCATACTCTTGAACCTTAGCAGCAACATAGCAGCCCAGGCTTCATTCCCAGGCATGTGGGTTTACACTGCAGGTAGATGGCTGTGGGGGAAGATTTGTTTATGGGCTGCTATTCTGATCCGTCTCAAGAGCAAGGCCCCAGGAGCCCCTCCATCTGTCAGGTGATTGGACAGGGACCAGAACTGGAGGAGAAGGCAGAGGCAGTGCGGGCACCCCAACGGCACAAAAGAACCGGAATTCCCTTCCCTTTGCCCCAGGGAAGATGAGGCACAGGCGAGAAGCCAAGGACGTGGAGAAAAGTGCCTTCCTTCTGATGTGGGAAGGCTGGGCGTACCCCCAGTCCAGGGTGAGATGGGGTGGACACAGCCAATAAGCACTTCTGGGCCGCCTGAGGCCCTTGCCCACCTGCTGGGGATACCAAGTCACAGGACTGGGGCATCTGCCAGGGAGGGAAAGAAGAAGACACTGGGCAGGGTTCGCTGCAGGCCAGCCCTGCCACAAGAAGCCCCCTCCTTCTGCCTCCCTAACCCGCTGTGGCCCCCACACCAATGCTCTCTACAAAGATATCTTGCTCAACCTGCTCTGATGGGAGTTCCTTGTCTTGTACGGTGAGCTGGCGTGCTCAGAGGCTGGAAAGCAGTATTACTCCCCTAATTCCCTGTAATAGCGCCATAACGGCAGGCAGAGGGCTCGGAACACTGCAATACAGGAGTGATAAGGCTTCAGGGCCAGGGTGGGGGTCGGTGGTGGAGACTGAGCGGACGAAAGCACAGTTCCCGATAAGCAGACAACTAAAGGGTTATTAGATGTGCAGCAGGCACTGGCGTAATTGGAAAGTTATTAGATATGGAATACACACAGCACCCAGTAAATGAGTAATCAGGGACTAATTAAGCACATGCGACACAGCAGAGCGTGCGGGAGAGGCTGGTGGTACCGCATCTGTGACAGCAATTAGGGGCGCTCTGGCTGCAGCCCTCCCAGGGGGCTGGCACCGGGTGAGGGTCGCTGTCACAGGCAAGGAGTCGTGGCTAGGGGTCCTGATCACTGGTGGTGGGGAGGCATCAGAAGTCTGAGAGGACACACACAGAGTCCAGGACTCAGAAAAATGAAAAGACGGTTTTATACCTGGCTTCCAGGCCGGCCAGGTGACCATTGGCAACAGCCACCCACGGGGACAAAAATAGTCAAAACCCTCCCCCCGGACAATTTGCAAAATTTGCACACAAAACACCTGGCAGAGCCTTAAAATGGTTCTGACAGGTAGGCCAGGCAGGGATTCTGACTGACTCATTTCAGAGATGCAAAAACGGAGGCTCAGAGCACGGAAACGGGACTGAGATCATCCAGTCTTGTCTCCTTTCCAGCAGCACAGGGCACCTCCCCATAGGTGTCTGGGGGAGGGGAAGGGCTGCAACCAAGTCCAAGTGATGAACAAGACTGACGTGGTCACAGAGCGCACAGACTTGGACAGGAGCCCCTACCTGGGCTCCAGGCCTGGTCTGCCACCTAGTAGCCAGGTGATCTCGGGCATGCTTTTTAATCTTTCTGGGCCTCAGCTTCCACATCTGTAAAAGGGGGTACTAAGAGTCACACCAAAAAAAGAAACCCATTGCCATTGAGTCGATTCCGACTTATAGAGACCCAATGAGGCCTAACACACAGGAAGCCTATAAATGCCTTGTTAAATAAAGAGAGAGCAGAAGAGAGAGGGTGAGGGCCTCCCCCACCCTCCGAAAAGAAAAGCTTTTCACAGGAGGATGAGAAAGTCCCATATTCCAGACCTGGGGGCTGCCAGGAGTCAAAGATCTTTGGACTCAGCTGAAACTGGGCCTTCCCACCAAACCCAGGAGCCAGGTCTGTCCCTGAAGGGGTGGAGCCAAAGGGTTACAGATCTTGCTCCTAAAGCAGAAGTTCGGGGCAAAACGGCTTTAAATGATTATAGCTAATACTTCTACTCCAGAAAACCAAACCAAATCCATTACCATCAAGTCGATTCCAACTCATGGTGACCCCACGTGTGCAGAGTAAAACTGTGCTCAATAGGGTTTTCGTGGCTGTGACCTTTCAGAAGTAGATCACCAGGTCTTTCTTCTGAGGTGCCTCTTGGTGGGTTTGAACCACCAAACTTTTGGTTAGTAGCTGAGTGCTTAACCACTAGTGCCACATAGGGAACTAATCCTTCTATAGCATCTACTAAGTGGCAGGCCCTGTGCTAATCTTTGCACATATTAATCCATTTAATCCCTAAAAGACAATGTGAGGCACATACTATCATGTCTCACGGTACAGAGAAGAAAACTGAGGCACAAAAAGGTTAAATCTAGGGCTTCGAACCAGTTCATTCCGGTTTGAACCCCTGCTGAGAAATCTGCATTTCTCAGCAGGGGTTCAAACCAAAATGAACTGGTTTATACCAAATCAACGCACTGCCACTGAGTCGATTCTGACTCATGGCGATCCTATAGGATAGAACTGCCCCATAGGGTTTTCAAGACTGTAAATTTTTACAGAAACAGACTGCCACATCTTTCTCCTGCAGAGCAGCTGGTGGGTTCAAACGGCTGACCTTTATGTTCGCAGCTGAGTACTTTAACCACTGTGCCACCAGGGCTCCTGGAACCGGTTTCAGGCCCTAATTAAATCAGTTGCTGAACTGGAGCAGGTAGGGAATGGATGTTTCTGAGGGCCTTGTTAGAAGGCCAGAGTCCACTGCTCACAGCACTGAGAGCCTCGGGGAGGCGCACCTGGGCAGGGCAGGTGCAGCCAGGAAGGGTGGGGCTAAAGGGAGGCTGGGAGTGTCCCTGGGGCAGCAGGTGGTCCAGCAGGAGCTTCCCAGAGGCAGGCACGCACAGCTGCTACCACTCTTGTGGCTGAAAGGAATATTCTAGGAGGCGTGACCCGAGCCCTCTGCCTGTGTCCCTCACAAGGCTAGGGACAGGGCAGGGGGCTATGATGGAAGAGACGAGCGTGTCCTCACAGCTGCTAGGCAGCAGGGTGTGGAAGCTACTGGGAAACCAAGTTCGGGCCCAGGGTGAGGGGTGACAGCCCCCTGGGGAGGGGAGGCCTCTGGAGACCTCGGCATTAGCCCAAGTGCACCTCCTGGAGGCTGGGTACAGGGGCTGCTTGGACCTCAGATGGGATCCTGTCCAATCTCCGGCCCTCCTGGGGTCCACTCTCTCACCAGTGCTGGTGTCCCTGTGCCCTCTCATCTCCTCTCGCCCCCCAGGAGAGAGTCTCCCTGCTGATCTCTAAGCATTCAGTCCTGCTCACTCCACCCCCGAACCATGCCTGGGCCAGAGCAACCTTTCTGAAACCCCACCCATATCCTTTACTAAGTTCTGATCTCTCTCTGTGATATCCAGTAACTACTTGATTTGGCCAAGCCTAAGGTTTCATTTGTATTTCTGCCCTCATGCCATCCATCCATCTATCCATCCACTCACCCATCCATCCATCTGTTCACCCATCCATCCATCCTTCCATCTTCCCACCCACCCACCCAGCCACCCATCCGTCCGTCTACCCATCCATCCTTCAATTCATCCACCCATCCGTCCGTCTACCCATCCATCCTTCAATTCATCCACCCATCCATCCGTCTACCCATCCATCCTTCAATTCATCCACCCATCCGTCCGTCTACCCATCCATCCTTCAATTCATCCACCCATCCGTCCGTCTACCCATCCATCCTTCAATTCATCCACCCATCCGTCCGTCTACCCATCCATCCTTCAATTCATCCACCCATCCGTCCGTCTACCCATCCATCCTTCAATTCATCCACCCATCCGTCCGTCTACCCATCCATCCTTCAATTCATCCACCCATCCGTCCGTCTACCCATCCATCCTTCAATTCATCCACCCATCCGTCCGTCTACCCATCCATCCTTCAATTCATCCACCCATCCGTCTACCCATCCATCCTTCAATTCATCCACCCATCAATCCGTCTACCCATCCAACCATCCTTCCATCTTCCCACCCACCCACCCAGCCACCCATCCGTCCGTCTACCCATCCATCCTTCAATTCATCCACCCATCCGTCCGTCTACCCATCCATCCATCCATCCTTCCTTCTATCTATCTACCCACACATCCACCCATTCGTCCAATAGACATTGACTGAGCCCTGACTATGTGCCATTCACTGTGCCTGGGATACAGAGCGAACCTCTCTGGTTGGGAGATACGGATAGTAAATAAATAAAGTATACCGTATGTTAGCTGGTAGGAAGTGCCATGGAGACAAATAGCAGGAGAAGCAGGTAAGAAGGAGAGCAGGTGGGTGGGAGTCTGTGGGATTATGATTTTATATAGGCTGGTCCCACTTTACATTCGTGCAAAGACTTGAAGGAAACAAGGGAGGTAACCCTGGCGATAGGGCACTCCAGGGAGAGGGAACAGCAAGCACAATGGCCCTGCGGCAGAAGCCTGTTCTGCAAACTTCTTCTGTAAAGGGCCAGACAGTAAATATTTTCAACTTTGCGGGCCATACAGTCTCTGTCACAACTACTCAACTCTGCCATGGTATCGCAAAAGCAGCTACAGACAATGTGTAAATGAACGCACGTGGCTGTGTTCCAACACACTTTATTTACGGACACTGAAATTTGAATTTCAGATAATTTTCACGTGTCACAAAATATTGCTCCTCTTTTTATTTTTTTTTGAGCAACCATTTAAAAATATATAAACCATTCTTAGCTTATGGGCCATAAAAGACAGGCTATGGGCCGAAGTTGGCTCACTGGCCCTAGTTTGCTGACCCCTGTTCTAGAAGCAGCAAGGGGGCTGTGTGGCTGGAGAGGGATGAGAGGTAGTGCCATTTGCTGCTATTTCTTCACACACCCTGTCAAGAGGCAGTTCCTCATATACAACACCATGAGAAGGGGCAGCTGAGCCAAGGCTCCTTGAACAAAGAAGAGGCGAGGCTCGGAGAGACAGGGAGGGAGGAGCCTACTGCACTGGCACCGCTGGTTTACCTGGATCTCAATGAGAGCCTCAAGGGATGTGGAAAGATGCCGGCTCGTGACCCGACATGCCAACTTACACAGACTTACTGAATCCTTCCTTCCTCCCTCTCTTCCTCCCTCCCTCCCTCCCTCCCTCCCTCCCTCCCCTTCTTTCCCTCCCTCCCTCCCTGCCTCCTTTCCTTTCTTCCTCCCTTCCTCTCTTTCTTCTGAATATTTATTAACTACTACTGGTACTACTACTAACACTGTTGTTGTGTTAGGTGCCGTCGAGTGGATTCTGACTCATAGCGACCCCATGTGACCAAGTAGAGCTGCCCCATAGGGTTTCCTAGGACAAAATCTTTACAGAACCAGATTGCCAGGTCTTTTCTCCCGTGGAGAGGCTAGTGACTTCGAACCCTCAACCTTTCAGTTAGCAGCCAAGTGCTTAACTGTTGTGCCACCAGGATTCCTTTATGAGGAGCTTACCAGATGCCAAACAGTCCGTTCAGTGCTTTGCATGATGACCCAATTAATTTCCAGAATGAGGTAGGTAAAACCATTGTGCCCATTTTACAGATGAAGAACCAGAAGCTCAGATGGGCAGTTTGCTCTAGGTGATAGTTAGGTGGAAGAAACATTTGAACCTGGGCAGCCTGACTTCCAAAACTGGACCCCCTGGCTGCCAAGGCAGTATCCACTCTATTGATACGGATTTCAGCTTCCGCCTAGCACCAGGCCTGTCTCTCCCAGCTTCTGGTGGCCCCAGGCGTTCCTTGGCTTGCAGCCGCAGCATAACTCCATGGTCACGTGGCATTTTCCCTCTGTCTGTCTGTCTGTGTCTCTTCTCCTCTTTTATGACACCACTTAGATGAGATTAGGACATGCTTACTGTGGTATGACCTCATGTTAACTGTTAACATCTTCAAAGACCCTATTTCCAAACAAGGTCAGGTTCACAGGTACAGGGGTTAGGACTTCATCACAAAGTTGGAGGGGACAGGATTCACCCCCTCGCAGGGGCCTTGCTGCTGCAGGTGCACTGACATAATTAATGTGGAGGACTGAGCTGTCTCACCCGGAGCAGTCAGTTTATCAAGCGCTGACACTGCATTAGCTAAGTGATCACTAGACTATTAATTTTTTCCCCCAGCCCTTGCCAGGGGTATTATAGTGAAAAATGGCAGCTTAACCGCAGGGAAATTCTTCAGGGTGACAAAAATAAAAATAGCTCTAATTGAAGTTGATAGAAATTATACCCTTTAAAAACACACATTGGGGTGCACTGGCTATAATGTAAATTAAAGCAGGGCAGGGTTTCTGTCACAGGATGGTGGAAACAAAATGACAGCCAGCCACACCAAACAGCCTCTGGGGCCCCTTCATCTGCTCTGTCCCCACTCAATGGCCCTGGTGCCGGCGGAGGCATCAGGAACAGCTGGAGGGTCGGGGCAGACGCAATCTCACCTGCTCAGCTGTGCCTGTCACCACAGAAGGACAGCAGCAGGCCACTGGCATGTGTCCTATTGACTCCACGGCCAAGGGGGCCAAGTCTTGTCCTGAGTGCCCTGCAGGCTCACAGACCACCACTGAAGGAGATGCCTGGACTCAGAGGCAAACAGACAGTCCCCACCCTCCAGCTGCCCCCTGTGAGGTCATGCTTCCTAAAGCCCAGATACTGATTTGAAGTTGGTTGTTGTGTGCCATCGATTCGATTCTGACTCTGACTCACAGTGACGGTATAGGACAGTAGAAGTGCCCCATAGGGTCTTCCTGGCTGTAATCTTCACGGGAGCAGATTGCCAGATCTTTTCTCCTGTCGAGCCACTGGGTGGGTTCGAATCAACGACCTTTCAGTCAGCAACCGGGTATTTGACCACTGTGCCACCGGGGCTCCTTGATTTGAAGCTTACCTGTAAAAACCCAAACCCGTTGCCGTCGAGTCGATTCTGACTCATAGTGACCACCAACATTTTGGTTAACAGTTGAGCACTTAAACGTTGCACCACCATGGCTCCTTGATTTGAAGCTTGTGCATTAAAAAATGTTCATAATGACAGTCCCAGAGAGCTTAACAATAATCTGCACATCTCGTACAGACCAGTGAATTGTCCTTTAGCAGCCTAAAAGGTTTTTAGTTCCTTGTATGAATGAATTAAAAAATTGAATGACAATGAAATAGTAACAAACACAGAGGCAGCATTTGCTCTGTGTGCTGCTGCACTGTTTTAAGCACCTTCCACGTGTTTTAATTCATTTAATTCTCGAAACCACTGCGAGGTAGACACTGTTATTATCATTATCATTCTCCAGATGGGGAAACATATCTGGGGGCCCAGAGAGGTTGGGCGACCTGCCAAGAGTCATCCTCGGGGCAGAGCCAGGATTGGAACCAGTGAAGCTGGCTCTCACTTCACCCTCTCAGCCACCTTGATCATGGCTTTTCAGCCAAGCACGCCAGGTGAGCTCCCTTTACCTGCCGATGTACAGAAAGTGCCTGTCTGTGTTACTGAACCTGAAGTAGGAGGTATAACTATACCTGTGTACAAAAAAGGAGCCCTGGTGGTGTCTTGGTTAAGAAGTTAGCTACTAACAGAAAGGTAGGCGGTTCAAACCCACCAGCGGCTTCTTGAGAGAAAGATGTGGCAGTTTGCTTCCGTAAAGATTAACCCATACCCACTGTCATTGAGTTGATTACAACTCATAGCTACCCTATAGAACAGAGTAGACTGCCCCATAGGGTTTCCAAGGCTGTAAATCTTTATGGAAGCAGACTGCCACCTTTCCCCTGCGGAGCAGCTGGTGGGTTCAAACCCCCAACTTTTCGGTTAGCAGCTGAGTGCTTACCCACTTCGTCACCAGGGCTCCTCCGTAAAGATAACAGCCTTGGAAACCCTGTGGGGGCAATTCTACTCTGTCCTATAGGGTCACTATAAGTCGGAATCGACTTGACAGCAATGGGTTTGGTGGTTTGGTTTTTATACAGTGTGTGTCACTGTATCAAGGGCTGGACTGACATGACGGCTTAGACACTTATCTATTTTCTTATTGTGGAAAAATGTATGTTGCTGTTGTTGTTAGATCTGTCGAGTCGATTCCAACTCATGGTGACCCCATGTGACAGAGCAAAACTGCCCCAAAGGGTTTTCTTGGCTGTAATCTTTATGGAAGCAGATTGCCAGATCTTTCTCCTGCAGAGCTGCTGGGTGGGTTCAAACTGCCAACTTTTGGACAGCAGCCAAGCGCTTAACCATTGCACCACCAGGGCTCCTTGGGGAGAAATACACATATATATATATTATATACATGTATATATATAAATCATATATATACACATGCATACAAAATTAGCCATTTTAACCATTTTCAAGTGTACAATTCAGTGGTATTAATTATATTTACCATGTGGCACAACTATCACCACTATCTATTTCCAAGTTTTTCATTCTTCCAAACAGAAAATCTGTGCTTCTTAAGCAATAACTCCCCATTTGCTCCTCCCCTCTGCCCCATCCCCCGGTGACCGCTTATCTATTTCAGTCTCTATGCATTTGCCTCTTCTAGATATTTCATATAAATGGGATCCTACAATATGTGGCATTTGGTGACTGGCTTCTTTCACTCAGTGTTTTGTTTTCAAGGTTCATCCACGTTGTGGCATTTATCAGGACTTCATTTATCTCTATGGCTGAATAATATTCCATTGTATGGATACACCACATTTTATGTATCTATTCTTCCATGAATGAATACTGGGTTGTTTCTACCTCTTGGCTATTGCGAATAATGCTGCTATTGGTGTATATATATCTATTTGAGTCTCAGTGTTTATTTTTTAGTGACTTGTACAGTTTGTTTCCATTTTGGCTCTACTTTTACCTATTGAGATTGAACAGTTCACCTTAACTTCCTGAGGCACCCAGTGGGATTAAAGTTGTGCTGGGTAAGGGAGAAGGCAGGGAGAGCACAAAATAAACCTACTATTAATGGAACTTTATTTACACGGCAGAGCCCTGGGGGCACAGTGGTTAAGAGCTCAGCTGCTAACCAAAAGGTCGGCAGTTTGAATCCACCAGCCACTCCTTGGAAACGCTATGGGGCAGTTCTACTCTGTCCTGTAGGGTCGCTATGAGTCGGAACTGACTTGACGGCAACCGGTATTTATGGGGCACTGCCCTGTGCCAGGCACTGTTCTAGGCACCACGACGGGAAAGCCCTGGCCTTCTCGGAGCTGACATTTCAAACTGGAGGAAGACAGACCATAGCTTATCCTCTTGCCCACAGACAAAACAGAAAACCACCGAAACTGAAAATAAAGACAAGGCCTCATTGTCTAAAGACCCAAGTCAAGAATCTAAGATGCTCACCAGCAAAGGACTTTAAGACTGGTTTTAAAAAAAAGAGAGAGAGAGAGAGAAGGAAAGATCATTAAAAAATTTCTCTTTCATTCTCTTTCTCCACACACACGCACACACACTCTCTCCCACCCACATGACATCCAGGGAAAGAAATATAATAAGGGAAGAAGCATTGAAAAGACAGTGATTTTTAGTGGCTTTTCACTGCTGTCTTCTCTGCAAAGATCTGATGGGAATTATTGACGGAAGCAGGTCCCAGCTGAGGTGGAAGGAGGAAAAGAAAGAGTGAGAAATAAACAGTAGAAGCCTCTAGAAAGGGCACAGTATAGGCAAGCCTGCCTCGGCCTGGTCAGCTTGGCAGCCCTTTGTGCAGAGACATCACGGGGGAAGTGAGGCGACCACGGAGTCCAGGCAAAGATAAACCTGCCCCATTCACAGCGGGAGGAAGACGCTCCACGCTGGCAGGTACAGGCAGGGCTTCCAACCAGTTCATTCTGGTTCGAACCTCTGCTGAGAATTTGCATTTCCACCCTAGGTATACTGAATCAGAATCTACATTTTAACAAGACTCCCAGGTGATTCTTATGTATAACTTCCTGGGATCTCGTTAGAAATGCAAATTCTCAGCAGGGGTTTGAACCAGAACAAACCTGTTCGATGCCCTGGTTACAGGCCAGCCAGTTTGGCATCAATATCCAGGCTGACTCAGAACAAATTAGGAAGAAAATCAATTTGCCATCATGTAAAATAGCACAAGAATTAATTCATAGCTGTAGGCCTGTCCATGGGAGGAGGAGTGACACCAGACCCAGTTAAGTTCTTTCTGTGCGAGAGCAAAGGTCTAGAAAAGCTGGAATGGGGGGTGACGAGGGGGGTTCTACTTGATCTCCCATGGCATTTCCTCTACCAACAATTGTCACCTGGGTCAGACCAGCCTGCCTGGGGGCACAGGACCTCAACTGCCCTACTGCTAAAACCAGTGGTGTCAACAAGACAAGATACCTTGCAATTAAGTCTATCGTGGGCCCAGTTGAACTCTGCACGTATCATCTCATTTAATTCTCAAACTACGGTAGCAGTAATAATAAGGAGGCTGGCAGCAGCGGAAGGGACCCTCTGCTCTGCCCTGCCTTCATTTTCCAGATCTTTATTCTGTTACTGGGTTTGCTTTTGATCA
The DNA here is from genome assembly GCA_030035585.1 of Dugong dugon. Classification (NCBI taxonomy): domain Eukaryota; kingdom Metazoa; phylum Chordata; class Mammalia; order Sirenia; family Dugongidae; genus Dugong; species Dugong dugon. Next base: position 34,199,530 of record CM057478.1, read on the forward strand.
CCATGAAAAATCTCCTCCAACAAGAGGTGTTAACAAGGGGCTGGGGGCTCCCAGAATGAAGGGGGGAGGGAGGGCTCAGCAAGAGATGGCAGGAGCTGGCTTGGGTGTTTGCTCCGTTTGGTTCCAAGATGATGTAAAGCTGAAGGGTGCTGTGGAAGCCCCCAGTCTCAGCAGTGGGGAAAACCTGAAATGTCACCTGGTCCACACTTCTCCAACTCTGGGATCTGTCCTGCATGATGGCAATGCATATGCAGCAACTGGCCATTTATTGAAAAGGAGGCGGAATGAATGAAACACACTGAAATGCAGCGCGTGGAGGAAAAGTATCCTTGGCAAGACTTCTGCTTCAAGGTCGGATGTTCATCAGCATCCCCCACCCTAGGCCTCCCCCAGGACTCTGAGGTCTGTGGGGTCAAGGTGCCCCAGCCACCCTAAGCCTGTCCAGTTCCAGGAGCCCGGGTTTCCCTCTCAAAGGCCCCAAGCCTGTGCCCAGGGCCTGTGCAGGCTCCTCTCCAGGCCTGTCCTCCTGAGAGGGCCACACTGTGGGTGAGCCCACCCCTAGGCCCAAGGCCAACGTGGACAGAGGGTACACAAGCCTGTGTGGTGTGGGGTAGAGTCGGGTGAGGAGAGGAGGGAGCAGTTGCAAGCCCTCATTTGTACGCTGACCCAAAGCCCTTGAATGGTAGGATAGACCTGGGGGTGTGCATATGTGTGTGTATCCATGTGTGTGTGCATGTACTTGTGATGTGTGCATGCACATGGGTATATTGTGCATGCTTCATGTACACTTGTGCATGCATGTATGTGTGCACATGTGTGACTGTGTGTTCATGTGTGTAGATACATGTGCACACACATGTATGTGCACATGTGCTGGTGCATGCATGAATGTGAGCACATGCATGTCTGCGTGCATGCAAATATGAATGTGCATATGTGCACATACATGAAAGTGTGTGTGTGTGCATGTGTGTGTGTGTGTGTGTGTGTGCAGGCATCCTGGGTTGTGGTGCAAAATGTCTTTGTATAGTATGTCACAGTTTAAAGGGTTGGAGGAAACTACCACACCTGAGCCGGCTTGCCAAGGCTGCAGATGGTCACATTCTGTGCGTGGTACCTGGCCCCTTGTACTCTAAATCCCACTGACTCGTCAGCACCTCTGGCTTCAGACTCTGATGATCACACGGGGGTTCCTGGAGCAAACCCTTGCCTTCCCCTGCCCCGGCCCAGTGCCAGGCTTAATAAATGTTTATTGAATGCATAAGCAAAGGGAGGAACAAAGGCTCAGAAATCCCCCGACAGGCAATCCTCAAACACCGCTGGAGTTGCACGCAGCAGGAGAAGGGTTAAGGGAAGCTTATTAAAGCAATGAGGCTCGACGCTGCCAAATCACCCCACTGGGTGGCTGCAACTGGGATCTTGCAGAACCCAAGCCAGGTCCTCACAAAGGCCCGGAGGCACAGTGGAGACTTCTAGAAGGACCCTCGGCCTGCACCTGGGTGGGGTGGGCAGTTCCCATGCCCTGCTGTCACAGCCCTGAGACACTATGGTCCCAGGAAGGCCTAGGCCCCACCTTGTCCAGAGTCCTGCCTTGCTCTGCCCCCACCGTGTAGCCCAGCAGAGAAGCAAGGCAGCCTCCCAGCACCCTGGCTGCTGGAAGGTCATCCCTAGGCCAGCAACAAGCAAGCCAGGAGGGCTTTCTCCACAGGACAGCTGAGGTGAGCAGGAAGCTCCAAACAAGTATTTATAGACATAAGTCTAAAGGAAATCTGGCTGTTGGTTTCCTTGGAGGCCTCGGGCAAGCTGTTTGCTTTCTTTGGGCCTCAGCATTCCCAGCACTGAAATGGGTGCAGCTACTTCCTTTCTTTTCTTTTCTTCCTTTCCTCTCGTCCCTCTCTCTCTTTCTTGTGACAGTTATTGTTTGTGCTGTCGTCATTGTTGAAGCAGGGCACAGGAGTGCTATGCAGCAGCAGAGGGGGGCCACAGGGTCCCTAAAAGGTGGAGCACATCCATCTGGAAGAGGGGCCTGACTTGAAGTCAGGTCAGTCTAACAAACACATGTTTTAAATGTCACACTCTGGTTATTTAGGATACCTGGTTGGGGGTGGGGGCTGATAGAGATTAAGGATAGTAAAGCCCCCTAAGCCTTCACTTGGCACCAAAGCTCACTAAGGGGGGGACACCCTGAGGATGGATAAGCCCCTCACAGAAATAAGGTGGGCACTAAGAGGCTAGATAGCACTTTATAGAAATAAGGCAGGCACTAAGAGGCTAGATAGCATTTTACAGAAATAAGGTAGGGGTGCTAAGTGGCTGGATAAGCACTTTACAGAAGTAAAGCAGGCACTAACAGGCTGGATAGCACTTTACAGAAATAAGGCGGGGGGTGGGGGTGCTAAGAGTCTGAATAAGCACTTTACAGAAATACTGGGCGGCCACCAGAGGCAGCCTCCGGGTGGCCATGGAAGGTGCAGGAACAGAGACAAGTGGGACGGGAACAGCGTCTGAGCCGGACAGAGTGGGCTTTCTATCTGTCAAATCCGCTCACCCAGAGGGGTGCCTTTTCCTCATGGCTGCGAGCAGAGCTGCCCTGTAGGCTGGCAGAACCCTGGCCGAGCATCCAGGACAAGAAGGAGGAGGACCCACAGTGACCGTGCATCCTCGCCATGCTGTTCACGCCCTCTGTGGCATCTCCCAACGACCCGTGAGCGAGGGGTCAACAGCCCAATTGACAGAGGGGAAACTGAGGCTGAGAGGGAGGCGGACCACTGAGGCCCCCAGCAGCCCCGCCCCATACCCTTCCGTCTCTGCGCCCTGCTACGCCATCCCCTACCCCAGAAGCAGACAGCTAGAACCTCAGGGGGCCTGCTCTCACGGCTCAACCTTAATCCCCTGCCCCCAGGTGCCCAGACATATGCTGGGGCAGCTGTGAGCTGCCAAGGTGCCAAGGCGCTGCCTCCTGGATAATGACTCATCTCTGTTGGATCAAAGGCTCCGGTTATTACAAAGCAGGTGGAACTGGCCTGCTGGCCTCAGGAACAATTCAAAGACAAGACAGCCCACCGCCCCAGAGCCCCCTCTCCCTCGAACCCCTTCTGCTCCAGCCTTGCTGCTGGGGGTCTTGGCAGTGCCGTCAGGCACCAGCAGCAGCCCTGGAAGCCAAGGGCTGGCTCAGCAAATACCCAAGGGTTGTGCTCACCAATATGGGAGTGGGGAGCTGGGGCTGGTGGGGCCCAGAGGGGACTGGAAGGGGGCAAGGTTGCCTCCCGCTGCCAGACCCACATGATTGGCGTACCTGCCTAACTGCCCACCCACTCCATGTGACCAAAGGCAAACACTCTGCCTGGATCTCAGACTTCACCCTCTGGATGGGATGAAGTTCACGCTGCTGGAGTTGGGAAGAGAGAGAGGGAGGTCAGGGAGGGCTCCCAGCGAAGGTGACAGATCTGAGGGCCTCAGTTACCTCCTTTGTACAACGGGGGCAATGATACGCCAGCCTCCTGGGCTGCATGCAAGGACTCACTGAGCTTCGGTGGGTCGGAGTGTGGGGAGGGTTACTGCCCACCTCCCCTCTCCACATGGCTCCTCCTCTGGGGCCACGTGTCCAGCTGCTGGATGTCCTGTTGGTGCCACTTCTCTTGAGTTCAGAGGCTCCCAAACTATAGGCTCCTCCTTGCCATACCCCTCCCTGCCCACCCCTGCTCTCCTCTTGTCCCTTCTCTTGGCCAAGGGTCCCTCACCCAGGCTTCTCCACCTTGGCACTATTGACATTTGGGGCTGCATGACTCTTGGTTTTGGGGGCCTGTCCTATACATTGCAGGATGTTGTCCCCAAAAATCTATGTCCACCTGGAGCCTCAGACTTTGCAGATGTAATTAGTTAGATGAGGTCATACTGGAGTGGGTGGGTCCTAATCCAATGGCTGGTGTCCTTACAGAAGAGGAGACACATTGACACAGGGAATAATGCCATGTGACAGCGGAGGCACAGACCGGAGTGACGCGTCTACGACCCCAGGAATGCCAGATTGCCAGCAACACCAGAAGCTGGAAGAGACAAGGAAGGATCCTCCCCCAGAGCCTTCACAGGGAGTGCGGCCCTGCAGACACCTTGAGTTTGGACTTCTGGCCTCCAGAACCGTTAGAGGATACATTTCTCTTGTTTTAAGCCACCCGGTTTGTTGTAATTTGTTATGACAGCACTAGGAAACTCATATCCTCTTCTCCTGCTTTGCAAATTAAGAATGGAGAGCAAGAAATGTGTTCAACAGTCAGATCACACCACAGCCCTCACATCTCATCACATTCAGCTGAGGGAGAGAGGAGAGGACAGAAGGGGAGGAGAGGGGAGGAGAGAAGGTACAAATGGGGGAGAGGATTTGGGCTTAGTGAATCACAACAGTCCAGAGCTCTGATGTGGAGCCCACAGAGCTGGGTATGATCCCCATTCTGCTACTTCCTGCTGTGTGACCCTGGGCAAATCACTTCACCTCTCTGAGCCTCTGCTGCCCCATCTGGAAAGTGGGCACAGAATAAGCACTTATTCTGTGGGGTTGCTGGGAGGATGGATGAGTTCCCAGTACATGTCCCCCATGCACTGGTTCCTATGATCATCCTTAGGACGGGGAAGGAGGAATTACACACGCAGGGCCATACCCGTGGGCCTGACACACAGACCAAGGGTTTGATGGAGCCAACATCCTCACCTTATGGCTGATGGGGACACAGCCCTGCAGGACTGGTAACAGCAAGGTTGTGTTTTCCCACCTCTAGGTCAGTCACATCTGGGCATTTGCCTCCCCTGGCCAGATATGACAGGCAGTCTGGGGCTCATTGAGGCTGTTCTGTGGCAGCCTCCCAGGATAGGGGCCCCATGTGGTCCTCGCTGGACACCCCAAACCAACCAGAGCAGACTTGGGGCCCCCACTTTGAGGGAGGAAGCACCACCCTGGGCACAGCATGGCCACAAAGGAGACCCATGAGCACACACTCTTCACCTGGAGGTCCTAGGGCCTGACAAACCCATGGAACATCTCCGGCATCCACATGAGAGGGAGCCCTGTGCCCCAACTTTCTGCTCCAGGCCTTGTTGGGGCTCAACATCCTCATGAGAGCCGCCCGAGGTCGGCAGCCTTTCCCTCATTTTCCCACTGGGAACTTAAGCTCAGAGACATTCAGTGTTTTACCCGAAGTCACACAGCAGGGTATGAATTCATTCTCTCCAATACCTAAGGCTGGTAGTTTGGATTAAATCAGGCGCTATGAGTTGGAATCGATTTGAAGGTAACAGGTTTGGTTTGGTTTTTGGCATAGCCAGGCTGGGAGTTCCCGGGAGGCACAAATACTCAACTATCAGCCAAAAGGTTAGCAGTACTAACTCACCCAGAGGTGCCTCGGAAGACAGGCCTGGAGCCTTGGAAACCCTATGGGGCACAGTTCTACTCTGCACACATGGGGTTGCCATGAGTCGGAAATGACTCAGCGGCAATAACAAGAAGAAGAAACCAGGATCAGAAGTGTGAGTGATTAGCAGCTCCAACGTGCCGGGGTCTGCAGGGAGACAAACATATTCCATGGGACCGGCAGACCAGACCCCCAGCAATGCCTCAGACCTTCCAAAGGCCCAGTCCAAGCACAGAGTGAGAACAGGAGGAGGAAAAGATGGAAAACAGGAAGAACTGGAGCCGGGCCCCAAGGAGCTCATGCTTGGCCACGGACATTTGCCAAAGAGGGAGGCAGGGGTCCTGGGAAGGACAGGGAACTTGAAAACCAAGTAGATGTCATTTAAAAAATTTCATTATTAAAAATATCAAACATATAGAAAATAACATAGCAAGCACCCAGGTGCCCACCTCCCGCCTGTGCACACCCCACCGTGGATCTAGCAGAGATGGCACCACCCTGAAGCCAGCACCACTGCTCAGCTTTGGAGATCCCAGGGGCTCCCCTGTAAGTGGGCCGGTCGAGGCTTCCCTCTCAGGCTGGGGTCACAGGCTGACGTACACCAGGCGCCTCCGACTTAGCAGATGGATGAGTTTTCTGTGGCTGTAACAAATTATTACAAACTTTGTTGCTGGTTGCCATCAAGTCCGCACCGACTCAGGGCAACCCCATGTACAACAGAATGAAACATTGCCTAGTCCTGTGCCATCTTCACAATCGTTGGTATGCCTGAGTCCATTGTTCTGGCCACTGTGTATTTTGAGTGCCTTCCAACCCAGCACCATATCAGACAATATTCTGTTGTGATCCATAGGGTTTTCATTGGTCAATTTTTGGAAGTAGATCTCCAGACCTTTTCCTACTCTGTCTCAGTTTGGAAGCTCTGCTGAAATGTGTCCACCATAAGTGACCCTGCTGACATTTGAAATACTGGTGGTGTAGCTTCCAGCATCACAACAACATGCAAGCCACCACAGTACGACAAAATGACAGACAGGCAGTGAACCACAAACTTAGAGGCTTAAAACAACACAAACTTATTCTCTTAGAGTTCCGGAGGCCAGAAGTTTGAAATCAGTCTCACTGGGCTAAAGTCAAGGTGTGGGCAGGGCTGTTTCCTTCTGCAGGCTCTAGGGGAGAACTGGTTTTCTTCCTTTTCCAGTTTCTGGAGGCCACCCGCATTCCTTGGCTCATGGCCCCACATCACTCCGACCTCTCCCTCACATGCCCTACCTCCTCTTCCTCAGTCATATTTCCCTCTACCCCCTCTTATACAGACCCTCTGATTACACCAGGTCCACTTGGATTATCCAGGATCATCTCCCACCTCAACGTCCCTGACTTGATCACACTGCAGAGCTCCTTTTGCCATATAAGATGTAACATTCACAGGCCCTGGGATTAGGAAGTAGACATCTGGGAGGCCGTTCTTCAGTCAACCACAGCAGGCTTTTAATAAATGTGCTTTGCCTGTATTATATTCTCCTGCTCCTCACTGTCACTGGGAAGAACACATGGGACCCCTGCACCCATCACTGAGGCCCTGCAGAGCACTTGGCTGGCCGGGTCTTTGCCAGGAGTGAGAAAATAAAGGAGGAGGCGACAGCTCCAGGGCCAGAGGCCCAAGCCAGGGCTCCCAGGGCTGTCGGGTAAGAGCTGCACCTGTCCTCCCCGGCCCCTGCTGTGCCCACCATGCAAGCCCCCTGCCCACCCAAGGGAAGGATGCTCCTCCGCCCTCCCTTCTTCTGCACATCCCGGCCCTCATTCTCAGGCAGTCCCCAGAGTTACTGTTTTAATGAGTTCCTTGCCCTCTAATTAGCAGGTGCGGCTTTGAAAGGAAGCGCCTGGTGTTTACCTTGCTCAGAGCCTTTAATAACTGAACCCAAGGAATCGGCGAGCTGGCTCCCACCTAATCCCCCTCTGAACGCTGTGCTTAATGAGGCTTGGCACCAGTGAACCTTCTCCTGCCCTCTCCCAGGCACCCTGCAGCACCCCAGGGGGCTCGTTACCAAGGCATCAGCCCTGCCAGGAGACTCCCCTGCAGCCCAGAGGAGGGGACAGGGCCTCGGGGCAGAGGGTGCCCCACTGGGTGGTATCCTGCCAGTTGCCCGCTGTCCCCCCAGCCAGATTACCTGCTCGACGCTTGGGCAGGTCTAGGGCTTTACCTATCCTCAGGTGTTGACATCCTCACCCAACCCTATTGCTGTCCCTGTGCCACCCCCGGGGGGACCAGTGGCCTCATGTATCTACAGGGACTCTGACACTTCTTGTGCACCATCTGGATTCACTTCGCACACCAGCCCTGTGAGGCAGGCAGTGTTAACACCCATTTCACAGACGAGAAAACCGAGGTGCAGAAAAGCTCAGGACTCTGCTCACTACTAAGAGGTGGTGCTGGGATTCCAAGGAGGGTTTGTCTGATTCCAATGCTCCAGCTCTTTCTACCAAACCCAGGAGCCTTGTGGGGTGGGGGTGGGGAGCAGAGCAGAGGTCAGGGTTCAAATGTAAAAACAGCAGGATCGCCTGAAGCTCTGTCCCCAACTGACACAGCTTACCCCATCACCAAAGATCTCTCACATCTCCTGCCCTGTTGGAAGGTTCTGGAAGGTTGGGGGTCTCCACGCTGGGTGGGGCCATCCACCACCCCAAGCAGCCTCAGTGGGTCTCCTACTGTGACACCCAGGGGACAGGAAGGGGCAGGCAATGTGGCTGGCTGGGAGGTATGGGTGGTCTCCTCTGTCTCTACCCATCCAATTAGCTGCAGAAAGAAGGCTGGGTGGAGCTGGGGGTGGTGAGAAGGGGCAGCCAGGACGGAGAGGGTGGTGAGTCTCAGAAATCACAAGAGAGGCAAAACCCACAGACACCTGCAAGGACTCTGGGAAGAGGCACAGACATGGTTGGGGGGATCCAGGCCCACCATCTCTTCCCAATTTCCTCCCCCAGTGCATACCTGCAAGCCCAGAAAGGGATCTGTGCTTTGAGGAGGAATATTCTAGAAGATGAATTTTTTTCTTGTACATAAGTGAATCTGCCTCTAGGTTCCTGGGGAAGGCAGAGAGGCATCTTCCACCCCATTTTGTGCTGCCATTGCCTCCCCCTCCCTCCCTTGCCTCTGAATAGCCCTGAATAGCCCGTCAGTCTACAGCTGCGAGCTTGAAAGGCCTTTGGAGCACTGAGACGGGAGAGAAAAGGGCCTCCTCAGGCTTCCTTTGTTGGGGAAGCTGCCTCCCTTGGCCCCTGCTGGGCCTTTCCTGGGCCTGACGGTTCTTCAACTCTTCCTGCTGCCTTGGACGGCTGTGGCAATGACTCCCAATCTGCTTGGCTGAGGGAATACCCCTTCAACCAGGCCTGTGGTTTCCAGGCCTTGTGGGGGTGTAGGGGGGCTGGATAAGAAGAGGAGAGGAAAAGTAGACTGCCAGTTCCAGCCACCCGCAGAGCCCCACTGTCTTATGTCCTACCTTGGCCTGGCCTGACAGGACCCAAGCTACCTGGCATCAGTCATGCACAGGCAGTCAAGCATTTATTGAGCACCTACTGCATGCAGCCCTGTGAGGTCAACCTAGGAGGGAGACACTGAAGGTCTAGGAGGACATATGGGGATTAAGGCCTTATTGGAGGTGGAAGCTATGTGGCCCTCAGCAGGTTGACTCAGCCTTCCTGTGCCACTATCCCTCATAAGGCACGCACGGGACAGACACCCACAGTATGGGCTACAGCATTTGTGGGCCCTATACAAAATGAGAACACAGGGCCTCTTGTTAAAAAATAATGATGAATTTCAAGACGGCAACAGAGAGCATTAAACTGAGGTGAGCCTGGGGCCCTCCTAAGCATGGGGTTCTCCCAGGCACAGGGTCCTCCAGTGCATGAGCTGTACCCCATGAAGGTGGCCCTGGACATACAGTTGGCCACTCAATGACATCTCTGTCCAGGTCTTTGTGCTCTGCTCCGCCTGGCAGGAAGTGAGGTGGGGGTGGTGCACAGGGACGCCTCTGAGAGTTCCGGCATGTTCCCACCACAAAAGCCTTTGGGTTGAGGTTCCGCCATTACAGGCCCTACTGCACACACCTCTCCCCTTGAGCCACCAGATCCACATTTCCTACCCAGCTACGGGTCCTTTTCCAAGCTGTCCCAATGCCAACCTTCCCCCACTTGTGAAAACATTGCTTCCTTCTCTCAGAATCAGCTCAACTTAGCAGCATCCTGGGAATCTAACTCAACAGCTCTGGTTCCACCAGTGCCCTCTGACCTCTAACTTTTCACCCTTTCTAAGGGCAGCTGTAGTGGGCAGGAGATCTGATTCCCCTATCCTGTGGTCTCCACCAACCAGCAGAAGGTTCCAGAAACACCAAGTCTTTGGCACTGAACGCCGCCTTCTAGACCACATCTCCCACTCAGAGGCAGCATGAAAATGCTTTGTCGGACCATATGACCAAATTTTTGGTTTGGAAAACTTGGCCCTCAGAGTTCCAGGCCTACCTGAAACAGCTCTCAAGTCACATCTCCAAGGCTCCGTCTCTGCTATGAACCACAAATGCTTAGAAGCAACCAACAATGACTCCCTGTTTTTTCCTTTTCAACAGCTATTTCGGGAGGCTGAGTGACAAAGTAGGAACAAACATGAGCTTTCAACTCAGGTCGACCTGGGCACCAATGCCCACAGGGTCATGTGCCAACAACAACAAAAAAACCCAAACCAGTTGCCATTGAGTCAATTCCAACTCATGGCGACCCCATGTGTTACAGAACAGAACGGCTCCATTGGGTTTTCTCAGCTATAATTTTTACAGGAGCAGACTGTCAGGCCTTTCTTCTGTGGTGCCAGTGAGCGGGTTCAAACTGCCAATGTTTCAGTTAGTAGCTGAGCACAAACCCTTTGCACCACCCAACGACCCCTAAATCATCTGAGCTTCAGTTTCCTCAAGTGTAAAACTGGGGTAATAACCCTTGTCTTGTAGAGCTGTGAGAGGATTAGGAGGGTATCCCTAAAGCACCACAGCACACTCCTGGAACACAGTAGCCCCCTGCCCCCATGTCAGCTGTTGACACAACTTCGAGGTCAATGGTCCCACTGGTCCCACTGTTGCAAACTCACATATGATTAGGGTGACATATTTATTTTTCTTTGCAGTAGGGTTGGGAAGTGCAAACAGTGTGGCCAGTCACGTATTTCCAGAAGGCGCTAGGAGTTCTGGCCTCTCTGGGTGGGCTGCTCCTCTCCCTGCACCACCCCTCCCTGGCTCTGGGGTGCTGACCCACCATGCCAGGTGTTGTCAGACCCAGACTGGCCGCTAGGAACCATAGAGGACGCTCAGTGTCCTGGAATGTGCTTCGTGGATGCTGAGGTTGGCCTTGGACAGAGGGTGACGTGGAATTTGGACCCCACCACTGGGCTCCACCATGACACTAGCTCTCCTGATCTGCATATTGCTGGGTACGGGGCCCCAGGAGCCTTCCCATGCAAGCCCCAGGCCAGCCCTGAGCAACGGAGGCCCTGAGGCTGCCTCGTGGTGGGGAGGGGGAGAGGTCAGGCCTTAGTGGGCATGGCGTGGTGGTCAGACACCTGGATTCCTGGCCTGGCTCTACCCCAACTGGCTCAGAAACTGTTATGGATTGAATCATGTCCTCCCAAAATTTCATGCTGACATCCTAAGCCCTATACCTGTGAGCGTGGCCTTGTTTGGAAATAGGGTCTGTGCAGATGTAATTAGTTAAAATGAGGGTACTCTGGATTAAGGTGGGTCCTAATCCAATGACTTGTGTCCTTACAAGAAGGCCACGTGAACACACAGACACACAGGGGAGATGGCCACATGAAGACGGAGGCAGAGACTGGAGTGATGCAGCCACAAGCCCAGAACACCAAGAATTGCAGGAAACCACCAAGAGCTGGAAGAGGCAAGACATGGATACCTCCCTAGAACCTTCAGAGGGAGCACGGCTCTGCTGATGCCCTGATTTCGTACTTTTGGCACCCAGAGCTGTGAAGGAACACATTTCTGCTGTTTACGCCCTCCCTTCCCCCACCCCCACCCCCCCAGCATGTGGCGATCTGTTACAGTGGCCCAGGACACGCATGCACCCAGGGAAGGATTTGGTTTGGGTGAGTTTGAGCACAGTGACACGCTCTCACCCAAATTCTTTTTGTTTTTTATTGTTGTCCTTTAAATGCAAGTTTACAATTCAAGTTAGCCTCTCATATAAAAATTATACACACATTGTTACGTGACCTTAGTTGCTCTCCCTGTACTGTGACAGCACACTCCTCCTTTCCACCCTGGATTTCCCGTGTCCATTCAACCAGCTCCTGACCCTCTCTGCCTTCTCATCTCATCTCTGGACAGGAGCTGCCCATTTAGTCTCATGTATCTACTTGAGCTGAGAAGCACACTCTTCAAGAATATCATTTTATGTCCCATAGTCCAGTCTAATCGTTGAAGAGTTGGCCTCGGGAATGGTTTCAGCTCTGAACCAACAGAGGGTCCAAGGGCCATGTCTTCTGGGGTCCCTCCAGTCTCAGTCAAACCATTAAGTCTGGTCTTCTTACTACAATTTGAGTTCCACACCCCACTTTTCTCCTGCTCCGTCAGGGAATCTCTGTTGTGTTCCCTGTCAGGGCGGTCATTGGTGGTAGCCAGGCACCATGTAGTTCTTCTGGTCTCAGGCTGATTAAGTCTCTGGTTTATGTGGCCCTTTCTGTCCCTTGGGCTAATATTTCTGACCCGAATTCTTAAAGGGTCGTGTTACACTGGTGCTGTCAGTCCTGTCTCCCCCACAGTTTGGAACGAAGCATCAGGCTCCTAGTCAGAGAGGACACTCACAGACGCAGCATGCTGGGTGAGAAAAAGACAAACTGCTCACGGGCTGTGGTCACCAAGAGCCTTTGAGTAACACACGCCTGCTAAACCACCAAGTATCACTCCCCCCGCCCCTCTACACCTTGAGGTGGCAGATACAGGAGGGTGACCAGGGTCTGGCCTGGGCTCAGCCCGCAGCTGCCCACTCCACCTTCCACCCAGCACCCTCTTCAGAGGCCTCCAGCCCCAGGAACAAGAGCAGCATGGATCCACCGGCCCCAGCTGGTTCTCCTTGTTGCCTTGTTTAAAGTTTCCCATACAGATTTTCTCCCCTGAAAAGTTGGACCCTGTCATTACTCGTCTGAGAACCCATAATTTTTTTTTTACAGGACCACAATCCAGAGGAGCAATGAGTCAGCCGGGTAGGGTCGGCCACACGCTTTGCCAGTAGAAAGCCCGGGGACATTATCCAGTGATTCAACAAGCATTTATTAAGCATCTTTATGTTTGCCAGGTACTGTCCTAGGTGTTTCCATAAATGCTGTCTCAATTTAACTCAACAATATTTTACTGAATATATACTGTTATGGGGAGTCCCTGGTGGAACAAACGGTTAAGCGCTCAACTACTAACCAAAATGTTGGTGGTCCGAACCCATGTAGAGGCACCTTGGAAGAAAGGCCTGGTGACCTACTTCAGAAAAATTAGCCATTGAAAACCCTATGGAACATAGCTCTACTCTGACACACATGGGTCACCATGAGTCAGAATTAACTCAATGGCAACCGGTTATACTTTTATGAGTTGAATGGTGGCCCGTAAAAGATACGTTAGGATGGGCCCTACTCCAGTATGACTGATGTCCTTTCAAGAGGGGAAGAAGACATACAGACAGAGACACACAGGGAGAAGGCCATGTGATGACGGAGGCAGAGACCGGAGTGATGTGGCCACAAGCCAAGGAATGCCTGGAGTCACCAGAAGCTGGGAGAGAGGCACAGGACAGATTCTCCCCTAGGGCCTTCCAAGGGAGCATGGCCCTGTTGACACCTTGATTTCATACTCCCAGCCTCCAGAACTGTGAGAGAACAAATTTCTATTGTTTTAAGCCTCCTCTTTGTGGAAATTTGTCACAGCAGCCCTAGGACACTAATACGTATACTGCTTGTGACATAGCCTTTGAGGAAGGTGTAAAAAGAGTACCACTCAATACCATCCTGAAACAACTGGGTATAAGGACAATGTGTGAATACCCCCAAGACTGCCCCCTCGAAGACCGGAAGGAGATTTAGAGAAAACAGTGAGACTATGTTGGGCCTGGCACTCCAAGCCCGCTCTGCAGACTCTGAGTCCTGGGTAGAATTTCTCAGAAGAGGAGGAGAGGACTATTGATTCTCCAGCCCAGCACTGTTGCCTGCTGTGTTCCTGGAATGTCAGAACGCACAGCCTGGGTGACAGGGGACATGGGCAGGGCTTGGCCCTCCTACAGTACTGACCAATCAGAATAGATGCCTGCTATAAACCACCAGCAGGGCCCTGCAGCACCTCGCAGCTGAGTATCAGTCCTGCCACACCCAGAAGGGCCACCACTGGAAGAAGACCAAGTCTAGCTCCCCACTATCCTCAGAGCCAGGACTGGTATGTGCCCAGCACACAGCAGGCACTCAGCAAATGCTCATGGTTGAATAAACAAGCTGCAAGATGAAGCAAGAGAACTTTCCATATGATTAGGGAATTAATTCAATTTGTCATACTGTGGTGGCTTGCATATTGCTATGATGCTGGAAACTATGCCACCAGTATTTCAAATACCAGCAGGGTCACCCATGGTGGACAGGTTTCAGTGGAGCATTCAGATGAAGACAGACTAGGAAGAAAGGTCTGGCAATCTACTTCCAAAAATTAGTCAATGAAAACCCTATGGATCACAACAGATCATTGTCCAATATAGGGCAGTATAGTGCTGGAAGATGAGCCCCCTGCTGGAAGGTTCTCAAAATACACAGTGGCCCCAACAATGGACTCCAGCATACCAACAATCATAAAGATGGTGCAGGACCCAGCAGCATTTTGCTCTGTTGTACATGGGATCGCCATGAGTCGGAGCCAACACGATAGCAGCTAACGACAGCAAGAGAACCAATGTGCTTCTGCCTTAAGCCCCAGGAAAAGCCAGCAGAAGCCCTTGGAGGCAGAGAAGGGTCTGGCACCTCCCCTCCCCACAAGCACCACACCATGCCCTACAAAAGCAGGCAATCAAATACAAGTGCCAAGATGTCCCTTTCTGGGGCTCCCACTTTGATCACTGTTGGCTCAAGTGGCAGCTCGTTCAGCCTTTAAGAAGCCCTCCCCCGACTCTGCTGGGCTGCAGCCAAGCCGGATGTTGTTACCTGGGCAGATCTGGTGTTCACACCTGCCCCAGGTTCAGCTCTCCATGCTCCAAGCTCCCGATGAGAGAACAGATCCTTCTGCCAAGAAAACAATTCTGTCTGGGTGGCTGGCCACCAGGCTCCCTCCTGCTTCCAAGACACACAAGGAAACAAGCCAGGGCGCCATTTTGGATTGAGGTGCCTATCAGCCCCATGGGGGCCATGACTGTGGGAGTCGGATCCGGGTTCTCAGAGCTTCTCCACGGGGTCTGGGGATCACCTGTTATTTCTGTGGTCCAGAGACTGAGCTAGTTCCATAAGACACATACTGTCCCTGCAGGTGGCCTGGTCTATGGGAAGACCCTGAGTGCCAGACCTTCCTCTGCCCCCTACTGGCTGGTTGGCCATGAGCAAGTCCCTCCACTCTGGGAGCCTCAGGAGCAGCCAACGCTTTAAGGATCAGGGATGAGAACCCAAATTAAAAGGAGCTCTTGTCACCCCGGAGAGAGAAAGTGCTGAACTAGGAGTCAGGGTGTGTGTCCTGTACCTGCACCGTCCAATACAACGGCCACAAGTCACATGTGGTGTGGAGCCCTTGAGACGTGGCCAGGACTGTAAGGGACCCACCAGATCTTGAAGACTTAAATATGAAGAAAAGAGTACCACACTAACCATTCAATGTGTTGATTACATGTTGAGACGATAAATGTTCGGATATATTGGGTTCAATAAAATACATTAAAATGAGTTCCTCCTGTTTTTACCTTTTTCGATGTGGTTACTAAAAAAAGTTTAAAATGACATATGTGGCCTTCATTTGATTCCTACTGCTTCAGAGGCTCATTGGCAGCTACGGAGCTTCCAGCAAACCACCCTTTGGAAACCAGGAGGGGGACCAGGTAGCCTCTGCCATCCGCTGGCTGGGGCGCTGTAGTTCTGAGCACTGATCCGGAGCAGATTTTGCAGTCTGCCAGGAGCAGCTGCCCCACACCAGCTGGCCCTCCTTCTCCGCTAGCTCCCTACCCCCCTCCCCCGCCCTCCCCGTCCTGCCCCAGTCAACTGCTCCCCTGTGAGGTTCCTGCTCCTCTTCCCACCTCCCACCTCCCACTTCAGGGCCTCTGCCCCACACCCACACAGTTCCGCCAGCCTCTCTGCTAGGTCTTGCCCAAATGGTCCCTTCTCCAGTAGGCCTAATTCACCACCCCACTGAAGCCTAAAGCTCTACATGGACATCCTCGCTCTCTCCTTTCTCTGTCTGGTTCTGCTCGGTGACCTTCACCCCCACTGCAGAGGGTGACCAGGCGTAGCAAATAAAAACACAGGGTGCCTAGTTACATTTGAATTCCAGATAAACAACAAATACTTTTTTAGTATATAAGTTTAGCCCATGCATTATTTAGGATATACTTAAAAAAAAATTGTCTGAAATTCAAATTTAACTGAGCATCCTGCATTTAATCTGGCACCCGCCATTGTAGTAGTTGTTAGCTGCCACTGGGTTGGCCCCAACTCATGGCAATCCCACGCACAACAGAATGAAACAGTGCCCAGTCCTGTACCATTCTCATGATTGGCTGCAGATCAGACGGTCGTGATCCACATGAATTTCATTGGCTGATTTTCGGAAGTAGGTCGCCAGGCCTTTCTTCCTAGTCTGCCTTAGTCTGGAAGCTCCACTATAAACTTGCTCAGTATAACAGCAATGCGCAAGCCTCCACTGACAGATGGGTGGTGGCTGCACATGAAGTGCATTGGCGGGAATCAAGCCAGCTCTCCTGCACAGAAGGCAAGAGTTCTTCCACCGAACCACCGCTGCCCCCGCTGGCATCCGCCACTCCTGGGTGTGTATTCCTCTCTTACCTTGCTTAGTGCCTCCACCTCCACTTGCTAGGGCCTAAGCTCCCCAAAGATGGGGGGTCTGGTTTCTGTCCCTCTTGTACCCCTAGACTTGGTACGGTTCGAGCACATAGTCTGAGCTCAACAAATATTTGTTGAACGAATGAGGGAAACCAGAGCTTCCTCTAGGAAGGCAGAGCTGACCTAAGACTCCATCCCTCATGCTCTCAGACACACTTAGAGTGGCCTCCGTTTTTGAAGGAAGGCTGGCTATTTGCCTTCTGAGCTCTGTCAGCAAAAACATCTTCCAATTGCAAAGCATAAGCAAGAGGTCTCAGCAGACAAGAGGTTGCGGGACTCCAGACAGCAGGCCCTGATACCCTCTCCCCAACCACTGCCCTGCCTAGGGTCTTGGTTAAAGAGGGCAGAGCTGTCTGGCCTCCTCAGCTAGGCAGAAACAGTGTGGTCTCTGGCACCTCCCCTCCTCCTTCCCCTCCGGTTGCCCCGTGCCCTCCTCAGTTGTCAAAAGCCATCCCTGCAGAACTACAGCACTTGAACACTCTTCGAGGAAGAGGCTAAAGACAGTAGCAGTCCCTGGGACCATCTGCGCTCGTGTCCAGAGCAGACAGGGCTGGGCACATGAGGGGATGTCCAAACCAAGACACGGGTATCTGCTGGGCCTCCACTTTGTCCAGGAACACACGCAGCAGATTTTCTGAGCTGGTACGATTTGAAACACCGTGACCAGTTGCTCCCCAAACCATCCAGATGCCCTGGATGTTCTGATACAGCAGGAGGTGGCAAATGCCGGGGTCACATCTGGATCAAGATACAGCGGCCCCAGCACGCTCAGCTAGAAAAGGTGAGTCCCAGGGTGGCTCTGTCTCTCCCAGCAGATGCCCAGGAAGATACAGAGGGAACAGACCACACGTGGTGCCCGCCCTGAGGCACTCTGGTCTGGGGAGATAAGACACGTGAACCAACAGGAGGAAAATGCAAGCCTGTGGAAAGGTGAGGGCCTCGTGCTGCGGCAGAGACAGCCAAACACTGCAGATTTCAGAGACAGGGACAACCCAGGCCACTGCGGTGCTCTGGAGGATGCTAGAGGAGGTGGGATTTCAGAACGGAACTCCGAGGGGTTGGGGGAGCCCGTGTGCATGCATGTGTGTGCCTGCATGCATGTGTGTGTATATGTGCACGCAGGGGACAATGAGGTGACCAGCCCAGCACCTCTCAGGCCTGCAGCATCACCAGCCTCGCCTGCGGATCCCGCTGCCCTCCATCTGTCCCCGGCAGCCCTTTGTCCAACGCTGGGTTGGGTCATGGCTGTGTGTGCCTCACCTCCACTTCCCACAGAGGAAACACAAGCTTAAAACCAAACACTCAGAGTTTCCTGGGAAGGGGTGGTGTTCTAGCCCCTCCAGTTTGGAGAGGTGTGAGCTGGGGGCCTCGGGGCCTGGCTGCTTTTGCAACACCAGCTGGCAGAACAACAGTCTCCCTTTCTCCTCCCTTCTTCCCCGCTCCCTGATACCCTGTGGGGGAGGGGGAGGTAGGGAGAAGGTGGACCTCTGTGCCAGGCTGTGCACACACACACACCCACAACACACACGTATCCATTCGCATACATATGTGCATGCACACATGTACACACACATGCACACACACACTCAAATACAGATGCGTATTAGCGCACACAGCCCACTCATATACATACGTGCATGCACACACGTACACACACATGCACACACACACTCAAATACAGATGCGTATTAGTGCATACAACCCACTCATATACATATGTGCATGCACACACATATACACACATGCACAGACACTCAAATACAGATGCGTATTAGTGCATACAACCCACTCATATACATATGTGCATGCACACACGTACACACACATGCACACAGACACTCAAATACAGATGCGTATTAGCGCATACAACCCACTCATATAATATGTGCATGCACACACGTACACACACATGCACACACACACACTCAAATACAGATGCGTATTAGTGCATACAACCCACTCATATACATATGTGCATGCACACACGTACACACACATGCACACACACACTCAAATACAGATGCGTATTAGTGCATCCAACCCACTCATATACATATGTGCATGCACACACGTACACACACATGCACACAGACACTCAAATACAGATGCGTATTAGCGCATACAACCCACTCATATACATACGTGCATGCACACACGTACACACATGCACACACACACACTCAAATACAGATGAATATTAGTGCATACAACCCACTCATATACATATGTGCATGCACACACGTACACACATGCACACGCAAATCCTGCTCGTGCCCCTCAGGCCCCTTAGTCTCCCAGTCCCCCGGGTAGGCAGGTGTGAGGGCCCCACAGGCCCAGGGTGGACCTGTCCTGACCCCAGGCCTTGGGGCTGCTCGGCCTCAGCCTCAGTGCTGATCTGAGCAGGCCCAGGAACCCTAACTTGTCCTGCTGCCCTCAGCTCCCTGGGGTGACCAGCAGGGCAGGAAAACCTCTCTCAGAAAAGGGCAAGTAGGGGCAGGAAGGGAACTGGGGGTGGGGGTGGAATTATTCCGTTTGGCTTCCTCCGAGCTGACATGAAAGGGGCCTGTTGTCCATAAGTGAGTGTCTGCAAAGATGGCCAAGCAGCCTGGCCCTGGCCCTGGCCCAGCTGGACAAGCAGCCAGGACTCCAGCAGGGTGGTCTCTGGGCAGGGCAGCCCTCCCTGAGCATGAAGCCGCATGAGACATGGGCCAGGCAGGGCCTGAGGAGGTGAGCATGGCAGCAGGGTGTCTGCCTGACCAGCAACAGGACAAGTGGGTGGAGAGTGTGTCCGAGTGCCAACTCTGCACCAGGCACTGTTAGGACATCAATCCTTGGATCAACTCGCCCATCCACAAAGAGGCCCACGAGGTGGTATGTGTGCACATAGGGGACCTCTCCCAGACGGATGGCAGGGCGCGGGGAGGCGACTGACCTCACATACCTGAAGGAGCAGAGCTGAATTCAAACCCAGAGCCCACACCTCCCGGCATCAAAAACACCTGCTTTGGTCACAGGGGCAGGGCCGCCCTCGTCTCTCAAGAAAGTCCCCTAACCTCCCCACAGCTCAGCCTCGGGGCCCAGAGGCTCCCACAGCCTCCCCTGCTGTCATGGAAGCGGCAGGGCTCTGCCTCCCGTGATGAGGGGCTCAGGGGCTACTAAAGACATGGTGGGGATAGCAGGACAGGTGGGGATAGGTACCCTGGGTGGGCATAGACCGTCTGTGATTCTAGGACACCTGGACAGCAGGGGCAGCAGGAGAAGCAGGCTGGGAAGGGAGTCCAGCGCCTGCACACCTTGTCCCTCTTTCCTCAGGGCCTTCTCCCGAGGGTGGTCACCGTGACGTGGCCTGGGAATCGGCAGGGCTGGCGCAAGTCCTGCAAGTCTGCAGTTTCCCTAATTGCTGAGCATGAGAGTGGTCAGTTTGGTCGAGGTTGCTAACATAGGACTTCTCTGCCAATTTGGGTCTCAGGTTGTGGAGGTCAGGGCAGATGATCACTCAGGAGGAGGAAGGGCCTGGCTGGGCAAGGACATTTCCTCTGGGCCTCGCCTCTCCCACTCTCACGCCCAAGTTGGGGGATTTCTGACCTGGCTGGTCGCTGCAGTGTTGAGGGGCCTGTGGAATTCATGAGGAGCACCAGGAGCGAACTGTGATTCTGGCCCGGCTGTGGGCCTGCTGCCTGCTGGAGGATGGTAGTCCCTCCTGACAGCTGGCAGGGAGAGGGCGCCCATTGGTTGACACTCAGCCTCCAAGTCTCCCGCACTTCAACTGCTCTGGTCCTGACATACCAGGTGCTGCAGGATGCAGGCCAGGGAGGAAGAAGAGACGCTGGTCATAGGGGTAGCCCTGATGGATGCTCTGCAAGGCCCCAGGCGGCACCCCGAGCCCCGGGCCTTTTTCCCTGATTGGACTTTCCATCTAGGCCCCACAGTGAGAGGTCCCACCTGGCCATACGCCCCGGAGCCCTGAACGATGTGCCAAGGAGAGGGGCAGGCTGAGGGGACAGGCAGCCCTTAGGAGGGATGGGGACAGGATACAGGCCTGCCCTTCCAGCATCCTGCCCAGAACCCTGCCTAGGCACATAGCCCCTTCCAGGATCAGGTCAGAAAACCTCCTCCCCAGCCTGGCGGTCCCTCCAGCTGTCCCTATCTATCTCCTGCAGGGCCCCCCTCAGCCTGGGACAAGGATAAATAAAATCCAGGAGCTTGGGAGGAGGGAAACAAGACAGGAAGACGGACATGGGAGGACCCACAGGTGAGGGCAGAGAAGTCAGACAAGCAAGAGGAAGGGATGCCCGGGGGCAGGAGGAAGAGAGGAAAGAAAGGCTGATCTGGTCATTACGAAAACGAAGGAAGGGATGCTGATGTCTTAAGGAGAATCATCTTTAATAAAAATAGCTACGATTTCTTGAGCACTGTCAGGTGGCTGACGCGTATTACCAATGCATTTAACGTCACAACCATCCAGTGAGGTGATGACTGTTATAGCCCCATTTTCCTGACAAGCAAACTGAGGCCTACTGCAGTTACAGGCACTGAAATGGAGGGTGCTGCTCGGGACCTCCAAGGCCCCCCCTTCCACCTCCTCCCACAACCGCCATTGTCAGCACAGTGCTTGGGGGAAAGTAGGGGGCCACTGCCACCACCAGGAGCAGCTGGTGTGCAGAGCTGAAGGCCATGTAGGGCCCCCTCCCAGCTGAGAGCCTGGTGGGCCGGGCAGCAGCAGGTCAGGGGTGAGGCCGGCACTAAGTGGCTTATGCCTCCGTGCAGGGCCGAGTGACAGGCGGCTGGATTAACAAAGACATGCTCTGTTCCCGGGCAGGTCATGTGGAAAGTGCTGTCACGGCCCTGTCACTTCTCCTTTCTTATTTTTTTGTAAGAAGAGATGTTTGTTCCTGAGCTGGGGAGGGGGGCTGGCGCCCGCCACTTCACCAGCTGTAACCACATCAGCTGCTACAGGGACAATGGGTGCTTCTCCACCGCGTCCAACTCTCACCCGACACCCCAGCCCCCAACCAGCCAGAAAACAGGACCCAGTCTGCTGGCTAGCTTTCCAACAGAGCCAGGCTCCCAAGGGCCGACGCGGAGGCCAGCAGCTGAACATGGGTAATTAGCCCCAACGGCATCTGCAAAGAGCGGGCGGCGAGTGGGCCCCAGCAGCCACAGGCACAGGAGGGATGCTGCTTCCCCCAACCCCCTCAACGGACTACACCTACATGCTGAGATGACACTATTTTGGATGTATTGGGCTAAAAACAATATATCATTAAAATCAATTTTACCTGTTAACACACTTTTTTTTTTAGACCGGTTTTAGATTTACAGAAAATTGTACAGAAAGGGGAGGCCCCAGGGGGTGTAAACAGTTACCACGCTTGGCTGCTAACCGAAAGGTTGGAGGTTCGAGTCCATGCAGAGGCACCTAGTGATCCACCTCTGAAAACTCAGTCACTGAAAACCCTGTGGAGCACACTTCTGCTCTGACGTGGGGTTTTCGTGAGTCAGGGCTGACTCGAAGCCAATTGGTACAGAAAATACAGAGTTTCCATATACCTCCTCTTCCCCCTACACACTGTCTCTCCTATTACTAACATCTTTCATTAACGTGTCATACTTGTTACAGATGATGAAGCAATACGGATACATTACTATTACCTAAGGACTGCAGTTCACATGAGGTTCACTCTTGTGTTGTCCAGTCCTATGCGTTTGGACGCAGGCATAAGGTCACATGTCTACCATCACAGTATCACGCACAACAGTTTCACTGCCCTAAAAATACCCTGTGCTCCACCTGTCTACCCCTCCTGATCTTTTTACTGTCCCTCTAGTTCTGTGTTTTCCAAGTGTCATACAGTTGGAATTATATGATATTTAGCTTTTTCAGACTGCCTTCTTTCACTTAGCTCTATGCATCTAAGGTTCCTCTACATCTTTTCATGGCTTGCTAGCTCATTTCTTTTTATCACTGCATAATACTCTGTCATATGTGGATGTACTATAGTTTGTTTATCCACGCACCCACTGAAGGACATGTTGGTTGTTTCCAGTTATTCCTTTTTTAATAAGTATGTTTCTTTTTTACTTTTTTCATGTGGCTACTAGATACTTGGAGCCCTGGTGGAACAATGGTTAAGCACCCAGCTGCTAACCAAAAGGTTGGCGGTTGGAACCCACTAGCGACTCCACGGGAGAAAGACCTGGCAATCTGCTTCCATAAAGATTACATCCGAGGAAACCCTACTGGGCAGTTCTACTCTGTCCTATAGGATCACTAGGAGTCAGAATCAGCTCGACAGCACACAACACAACAATCTTGTTTGTAAAGGTCCCTGGGTGGCACAAACAGTTTGCACTCAACTACTAAACCTAAAGATCAGTGGTTCGAACCCACCCAGCAGTGCGGTGGGAGAAAGGCCTCATGATCTGCTTCCATAAAGATTACAGCCAAGAAAACCCTATGGAGCTCAGTTCTACACTGTCACACGGGGGTCGCTGAGTCAGAATTGACTTGATGGCAATGGGTTAATCTTGCTTGTAATCAGCACTGCACTTTGTGGCTTAAGGTGCACGCTGATAACTGAGGACAGATTTTCAGGCCTGGGAAGCTGGGAGGTTGTTTTGACACTCGATCTAGCGTCTTAAGAAGTAAAATGTTGCAACGATAACGAACAATGATGAATCTGCAAAACATCTTACAACCTGGATGAACCTGGAAGGCATTATGCTGAGTGAAATTAGTTGCAAAAGGACAAATATTGTATGAGATCACTACTGTAAGAACTCAGGAAAAGGTTTAAACATAGAAGAAAACATTCTTGGATGGCTACAAAGGTGGGGAGGGAGGGAGAGGGGAATTCACTAACTAGATAGTAAACAAGAATTATCTTAGGTGAAGGGAAGGACAACACACACTACAGGGGAAGTCAGCACAACTGGCCTAAACCAAAAACTAAGAAGTTTCCTGAACACGACCAAACACTTCGAGGGACAGAGTAGCAGGGGTGGTGGTCTGGGCACCATGCATTCAGGGGACATCTAGGTCAACAGGCTTAACAAAGTTTATTAAGAAAATGTTCTGCATCCCACTTTGGAGAGTGGCGTCTGTGGTCTTACAAGCTTGCCAGTGGTTATCTAAGATGCATCAATTGGTCCCAACCCACCTGGAACAAAGGAGAATGAAGAACAGCAAAGATAAAAGGAAAATATTAGCCCAAGAGACAGAAAGGGCCACATAAACCAGAGACTCCATCAGCCTGAGACCAGAAAAACTAGATGGTGCCTGGCTACCACCAATGACCGCCCAACAGGGAACACAACTGAGAGTCCCAGATGGAGCAGGAGAAAGGTGGGGTGCAGAACTCAAATTCTAGTAAGAAGACCAGACTTATTAATGGTCTGACTGAGACTGGAGGAACCCCGGAAAGCATGGCCTCTGGATTCTCTACCAGCCCAGAACTAAAACAATTTCCGAGGCGAACTCTTCAGGCAGGGATTGGACTGGACTGTGGGACATAAAGTGATACTCGTGAGGAGTGTGCCTCTTAGCTCAAGTAGATACAAGAGACTAAATGGGCAGCCTCTGTCCAGAGGTGAGATGGGAAGGCAGAGAGGGTTAGGAGCTGGTTGAATGGACATAGGGAATCAGAGGTGGAAAGGAGGAGTGTGACGTCACAGTATGGGGGGAGCAATTAGAGTCACATAACAATGTATGTATAAATTTTTGTTTGGGAAAAAAATTAAAAAAAAAAAAGAATTTTCCCCAAAGTGGACATAGAGAGCCTTCCCCTAGAGCCGGTGCCCTGGATTTGGACTTCTAGCCTCCTGAGCTGTGAGAAAATTAATTTCTGTTCTCTAAAGCCAGCTATGTGTGGTACTTCTGTCATAGCAGCCCTAGGAAGCTCCGACAACAACTGCTGGCTGCATCAGTGCAGAAAAACGCGGCCACTCACTTGACACTGAGGAGAGGACAGACTGTCCTCCTGTCTGAGTCCCCCTGCCCCCCAACCCGGCCGCTGCCCACAGAGAGACTGGGGCAGGGCAGGAGGCTGAGGGTCATTCATGGCTGATCCAGGGGCGGATTAACCAGTAAACACGGTACGTACCAGCTTGCATTGAGCAAGATATGCACAGGCTTAACTGTATTTACTTGCTAATCTGTGGCACACAGTTTCACATGGGTTTACAGGTGAAATTGTGCACTGCAGATTCATGGGAAGGCACAACTGGGCCCGCTCATAGTTTGCTTACTGGGTAATCCTGTCCTGATGGCCACTCTGTAACTGGGCAGACCAGAACGTCATCAGGGTCCTTGCCCGCTGAATTTGGATCAGGTCGTCCATGAGCAGGTGGGATAAATCATGGCCAATCCTTCATCAGGGCGGCTCTTGAGTATTAGGATTAAATGAATAATGATTAATTGGGCCTCTGGAAGCTGAGCCGCTGCAGAGATGAGCATGTGAGTGTTTGAGCTGGCTCACTCTCTTTTATTTCCTCTCTCCCTTACTGGGCTGCAGCTCCTCCCAGGTGACATTTGAAGATGGGAAATTGGAAGTAGATGATTGTCGGATGCGGGCAGGCAGTCACAGCTTCTGGGGGCTCTGCTGGGCGGGGAGGGTCCCCGCCTGGGGAGTTGTTACTGGTTCTCCCCGTGTGCGCACAGCCACCTTCCTGGTGATGGGACCCACTTCACTTCTTCTTCCTCCCACTGCTGGGGCCTGCGCAGGCTGCTCTGTGCCCAGATTGCCAGGTGGGACCTGCCCATCAGAGCCCAGCGCGGGGGGGGGGGGGGGGGGGGTGGAAGGGTGAGTCACGGGTGCCTCCGTTTGGTGGGGCCAGCAGCAAGATCTGACAGCCGGGTCTTTTGACATCTGGAAGGAGGGGCTCCCACCTGACTGTTACCTGGGCAGGTGAATCCTTCAGCCTGCCCTGGGAGGGCCACAGGGAGACAGATGAGACACAGAGCTGGAGATGGGGACAGATAAGCAGTGTCCCCGTTTAGAAACCAACAGAACAGGAGCGAAGTCCTAGGTACCACCACCAGCCTGACTTTGGTGGGGTTCCTCCCAAGTACCCCTTTGGGGCCCTGGAATAGACTGGCTCGCTCCCACCACCAGGCCCACTCACCCACCTCATCAAGAGTGAGTCTTCCACAGGTGAAAGTACAAACAGCCAGCTCTCAGTTGCAGATTTTTAGAAGCAGATAGTGCTTTCTGGAAACTCAGGAACTACACCTTGCCAGGGGCTTCTTCCATGCCCCCAGGAATGTGGGTGCCTCCCCCAGGGCCAGGTTGTTAGCAGACCTTCCTCTCCCCCCCCCCCCCCCACCCCCGCCGCTTTGCTAGGCCCTAACGGCTCATAAAATCACCCACAGCAGACCTGGGAGGTTTAACCATAAACATTCCTGCAGTGGGCTTGGCAACCTCTCCAAAGCTGCATGCCACGGCACCATGTGAGGTGAGAGTGGTGGGGTTGGGGGGTGTCCCAGCCAGGCCCTGTGGGCTTGGGGAAGGTTCTGGGCCACTTCGGAGCGCCACAGCTGAACCGAGGGGAATTCTGGGCAGTGGTGGAGAAGCAGAGCAGGTGGGTAAGGGAGCCCCTGGGGGAGGGGAAACTCAGACCCTCAATCAGTGCTCCATCTACACTCAAGGGGGCCAGGCTAGGAGAGGCCAGCTAGTCCTGCAGGGCCCAGCTCATTTGGACCAACTACCTCTGGCAACTTTGCCTACATCTCCCACTCGAACAGCCCCATTGCACCCCCAAATACCGGGAAGCAGGCTGGCTTGGGCTGAAGGAATGGGATGTGTCCAGCCAGGTGGGTGGGCTGGGCCAAGACACTTAACTTTTTCCATCCTCAGTTTTCTCATCTGCAACGTGGGTGACTAGAATCTAAACCAGAAGGTTGTTATGAGAACGAGGGGCCATCACGGGAGGGGGACAATGGGATTTCTCGAGCTCCTAACTAAAGGGGCTGTTTTACAGCAGGGGCCCCCAACAGCTCTTCACTCATTTCACCCATTCCATTTCCATGTTGAAGGGGAAGTGGAGGGACCTTTGCCCTCTGCCAAGCTCCAGGAGCCCCTGGCAAGGAGCTGCAGGGGCGAGGAGAGACAGTCCAGCAGGTGTCAGAAGGCCCCTAGCAGATGGAACCAACCACCCTGTCCACTCCCCTCATGCTGAGTGATCACTTTAACCTAACAAAACGTGGGATAAGCGGCAGGAAGCACGCTTCAAAGGACACCATCAGGAAAGGGAAAACAACCCACAGAATGGAAGAAAATATTTGCAAATCAAAAATCTGATAAGAGTTTTATTGTCGTTGTGTGCAGTGGAGTTGACTCCAACTCATAGCGACCCTATATGACAGAGTAGAACTGCCCCCACGGGGTTCCCTAGACTGTAATCTTGATGGGAGCAGATCGCCAGGTCTTCTCTCCTGTGGGATGGCTAATCAGTTCAAACTGCCAATGTTTCAGTTACCAGCCAAGTGCTTAGCCATTGCGCCACAAGGACTCCTTGATAAGAGTCTACTATCCAGAATATGTAAAGAGCTTTTACAACTCAGTAACAAAAAGACAAACAACCCAATTAAGAAATGGGTGAAGGACTTGAATAGACATACCTCCAAAGAAGATACACAAAGGGCCAACAAGCACATGAAAAGATGCTCAACATCATTAGTCATGAACCCATAGCCATCGAGTTGATTTTAACTCATGGCAACCCTACAGGACAGAGCAGAACTGCCCCACAGAGTTTCCAAGGCTGTAATCTTTATGGTAGCAGATTGCGACATCTTTCTCCTGCCGGTGAGTTTGAACCGCCGACCATTTGGTTAGCAGCTGAGCTCTTAACCACTACGCCACCAGGGCTCCTTTCATTAGTCATTGGGGAGATACAAATCAAAACCACTTCACTCCTACTAGGATGGCTGTAATCAAAGACAGATAAAATAAGTGTTGATGAGAATGTGGAGAAACGGGGGCCGGCATACACTGCTGGTGGGAATGTAAAACGGTGCAGCCCCTGTGGAAAACAGTCTGGCAGTTTCTCAAAAGGTTAAACACAGAGTTACAATATGACCCAGCAATTCCACTCCTAGGTATATGCCCCAAGAAATGGAAACATACGTTCACACAAAAACTTGTGCACGAATGTTCATAGCAGCCGTATTCATAATAGTTGGAAAGTAGATGCAACCCAAGTGTCCATCCATAGATGAGTAGAAAAACCAAGTATGGTCTATCCATACAGTGGAGTGAAGTTCTGACACATGCCACAACACGATGGACCTTGAAGATATTGTGCTAACTGAAAGATACCAGACACGAAAGATCACATACTGTATGGTCCATTGACATGAAATGTCCAGAACAGGCAAATCCATGGAGATGGCAGATTAGTGATTTCCACGGCTGGGGGAGGATTAAGGGGTGATAGCTAATGGGTATGGGGTTTCTTTTGGGGGTGATGAAAGTGTTCTAACTGATAGTGATGGTGGCTGCACAACTTTTCAAATATTTTAAAAACCATTGAATTACGTACTTTAAAGAGTGAATTGTATGGTGTGTGAGTTATACCTCAGCAAAGCTGTGACAAAAAATTAAACTCAGGAAGAAACATTTGCCTGCCTACTCCTCCCTGGGTGGGCCTGCCCACCTGCAGCATGGATAGTGCACCCAGAGGGGAGCGGTACAGCTGGTCATCACCCCCACCCCCTGGTGGACTGCCTGTTTGGGGTGGGGGCCTTCAGGCCTGGTCAGAAATATCAGGCTATCTAGGTTGAAAGCCCTACAGAGCGCAGTTCTACTCTGTAACACATGGGGTCGCCCATGAGTAAAAACTGACTCAACTGCAATGGGTTAGGTTTTAAAGTCCCTGGGTGGTAAAGGCAGTTTGCGATCAGCTACTAACCTAAATGCTGACAGTTTGAATCCACCCAGTAGTGTCGCAGAAGGAAGGCCTGGCGATCTGCTTTTGTACAGATTATAGTGAAGAAAACCTATAGAGTAGTTTTACTCTGTAACATGGGGTTGCCATGAGTTGGAATCAATTCCATGGTAACAAGTTTGGTTTTATTCTATGTAAATTATACCTCAACAAAGCCGATCAAAAGATAAAACAATTTAATTTGCACACAGATGCACACAGTTGTCCTCCACAAGAGAGCTAACATCTATGATTATCCTCATTTTACAGATCAGAATTCAAGGCCCAGAGAGGTTAGGTAATCTGTCCAAGGTTGCACAGTAAGGAGACTGAGGATGTAGGAAGATGGCTCTCCAGGCTAGAGTGGTTATTCCATTTACATCACTGTCTCCTTGCTGGGCTCCCAGGGTCAGGAGCAGGGCTGCCTTACTGTCTGTGTCCCCATAGCCTACCCCAGTGACTCCAGAGCCAGTGCCAATGAAAGAAGGAGGGAATAAGGGCCCTTTGTGGTCAAAGTGACAAGGACAGCGTTCTGTGCCAGGGCAGAGGAGGGCAGAGGTGGCCAGGAGTTTAATACAGAGGCCTGAGAGGTGGCCTCTCGCCACCGGATGCTGGCCTCTGAATGTCATCCTCCAACTCAGCCCCCACGGGTGAGGGCAGCGTGGGAGGGTCTCCTTGAGGTCAGGGGCCCAGCTGGTCCGTGGGCTCAGCCAGAAGCTGGGGCCGGCAGGGTGAGAAGGGCTGGGACTCCTTCCAGCTTCCCTGCTGGGCGGAGGCCACACACTGCAGCTGAGGCCGTGGCCCTGAGCCCACAGTTGGCTGCTCTGCCCTGGGGGACAGCCCTCACTTCAGCCCTCACTTCAGCACCCTGGGGCTCCAATGGGAGGCAGCAGGGAGTCATCTCCCAGGGTTATAGGTCTGCTGGAAGTGAAGAATCCAGAAAACACTGCTTGGTTGCTTCGGAAGGAAAAAAATATAGCAAAAGCCAGAACCAGCACAAAGGCCTCCTTCTACGAAGGTGGTGGCTGCAGGGGTAGGAGGTGAGGAGGGACCATGGCATCGGCTCCCAGACCCCCCACCTCCTACCCAACACAGACCAGGTTCAGGCATTCTGGAGGCCTCAGGAGCGTGGATTCTACGACCAGGTGGCCTGATCTGAACCCTGGCTCAGCTGGGTGACCTTGGACAAGTGACAGGCCTGCTCTGTGCCTCAGTTTCTCCATCTATAAAATAGGGATGATGATAGTGACTATCCCACAGGGTTGTTGTGAGATTTGATGAGATAGTAGATTTCAAGTCCATGGATGTTAAGTGCCATATGCGGGTTTGTAGTTATGAGTAGGGCTATCAGGGCCACCCTGAGTGGAGACATGTGCTTCTACGCGTTGTCCGTGAGGCAGAGGTGCAGTAGACAGCGGTCAGTGGGCACTCTGTGAAGGCTGGTCCCTCTCATGTGTGGGGGTGGGGAAGGTGGTGACTGGAACCTCGGAAGAAGATTTGGCTATGTCCACCAAAGCTGAAACCAGCCCTGATGGTGCAACCATTAAGAGCTTGGCTGCTAACCAAAAGGTCGTCAGTTCGAACCCACCAGCTGCTCTTCAGGAGAAAGATGTGGCAGTCTGCTTCCATAAAGATTAAACCAAACCAAACCTGTTGCCATTGAGTCAATTCTGACTCATTGCGACCCTACGGGACAGAGGAGAACCGCCCCATACGGTTTCCAAGGAGCGCCTGGTAGAATTGAACTGCCGACCTTTTAGTTAGCAGCCGTAGCTTGTAACCACTATGCAGCCAGGGTTTCCTCCATAAAGACTACAGCCTTGGAAGCCCTCTAGGGCAGCTCTACCCTGTCACATGAGGTCCCTATGAGTCGGAATTGACTCGGGGCCACCGAGCAACAACAGCCGAAGTTAAACATACACATGCCCCTGGCCCAACAGTCCCACTCCTGGTAGCTACGTCAAATCAGTGCAGCCACTGCTCATCTGAAGACATAAACTAGAATGTTCCTGGTAGCCCTATTATTCACAACAGCCCCAAAGTGGGAACCACCCAAAACCCATCAATAGTAGACCGGACGAGGACACTGTAGTGGACTCGAATGTTGAACAGAATACTACAGAGCACAGAAAAGGAACAAACTAGGTAAGCGATACATGGATGAAATCACATGGGCATTATAAGCCAAAGAGTTCATCCTGTGTGGCTCCATCTATAGGAAGCTCAAAAAAAAAAGAACCCCAAACACCAAACCCGTTGCCGTTGAGTCAATTCCGACTCATAGTGACCCTACAGGACAGAGTAGAACTACCCCATAGGGTTTCCAGGAAGCAACTGGTGTATTCGAATTGCCGACCTTTTGGTTAGCAGCCCTAGCTCTTAACCACTGCACCACCAGGGCTCCATAGGAAGCTCAGGAACAAGGAATCTACTCCATGGGGACAGGAGTCAGACAGTGGTGACCTTTGGGGAGCACAGGCTGGGGGTTACACAGGCATCCGGTGGCATGGAATCTCAACCTCAGCAAACATACTTCCTGCCCTCTCCCCTGGAGACCCAGCGACACTGCCAAGCTGCCCCTACATCGGGGGACTCTGCAAGCTGGTGCTGACAGCCAGAACATGGTCCCTGCCAGCCATCTGGTCAGCATGACAAAACCAGATGTAACTGCTGCCCTGAGGTCATCTTTAAACCTTAAACCAAAATATCCCCTGAAGTCTTCTCAAAACCAAACAATAGTTTAGCTTAACTAGGAAAGAATGTCTGCCTTGAGCATTGTGCTCTTTTTAAGAACTATCTATCTGGAATGAAACTGACAACAGCAACTCGAAAGATTAGAGAGGAAACTTAGAGAGTAGTGAGTTTATGTTAATGAAGGAGGAACAACTCCAAAAAGGAGGGTGAGAATGGTTGCACAACTCAGTGTCACTGAATTGTGCATGTAGAAATTGTTAAATTGGTGTATGTTTTGCTGTGTATACTTTCAACAACAATTCAAAAAAAAAAAAAAACAAAAACAAAATCAGATGTAACTTAGAACCTACAGAGCACCGTGTGAGGTGGAGCAGCCTGTCCTCCAGTCTGTCTCAGCACCTGCGAAGGCCCTATGCTTGGTTATTCTTACAGATTTGGGGAGAAGGAGAACAGACAGCCTAGGTATCATTTAGAAAAGATGCCTGCTCCCCCAGGGTGCACGGCTCAGGTGGTGTGTGGGCTGGGTGTCAGTTGGTGTCCTTCTGCCGTGTGGAATCTGGCGTGGTACACCTGGAACCACAGATGACACAAACTTCCCGGTGCATGCTGAGACCCTCGGCCCCCGAGATGCACCCCAGAGATTGACCATCACTGGACTTTTTGCCCCAGTCCCTGGGCCCCACAGAGGGAGGCTGTGCCAGGAAAGGTGCCACCTCCGTTCTCATCGTGCCCAGCCACCGCTCTGCCGCCCTGCACCATGGAGCCTTGGCCTCTGTTTGGGGGGGTTGGCAGTGGGGCGGGTGTGGCATTCTCTTCCCCCCACACCTCGCTGTCACCTCTGTGTCTCAGCTAACAGCTTAACCGCACCCCCTTCCTGGCACCTCTTGCCTGCAGCCCCCTCACTGCTGTGAAAGGCAGTGCGGGCTGTGCCTGCCTGAGAGGACCCTGGAAATCACTGTTGTCTGCTGGGACTGCTCAGAGCCGTGGTTGCCATTTCCTCAGGAGGACTTGGAATATAAATAAATTGGGGAGCGGGCTCAGGCCCTTCCTGCCAAGTGCCCCACTGGGAAATAGGAATTGATGCTCTGAGCTTTCATGCGTGTGTGTGTGTCACTGTCTGATGGATGGGGCCCCTGTAGGAATCTCTCCCCGAACCTGAGCCTCTCAGGTCCTCCCCATGTTGGTCCCCTCGGCAGCTGTCACTGCTATCCTGTAGGGCCAGCTGGACAGCAGGACCACTGGACAGGGAGATTGCCCTGCCAGCTTCCCCCAAGCCCCTCCCCCACCTCCTGCTTTCTGTTGGGGTGGGTGCTTCAGAGGGGCCAGGAGGTCTCAGTGGGCCCAGGAACAGACTCAGAAGAAGTTTCAGGCAAGAACCATGGGCCAGACAGGAGAGCCTATATCCCCTTTCAGAAGCAGATGAGGGCTCTGGTGGGGTGGCGATGAGAGGGCTTTTATGCCCTAGTGGTTAGATGTGCCAGAGATGGCTGCCCTGGCCGGAGTCCTGGCTTCGTCATTTCCTAGCTGTGTGACCCTGGGCAAGTTACTTGCCCTCTCTGGGCCTCAATAACCCCTCTGTATCTAGGAGACAGGAATGGTGTCTGCCTCCCAGGGTGAGGTAAGGAATCGGAATCGATCATCCTGGTGAAGTGTTGAGAGCGATGCCTGATCCCAGCACGTGCTCAGAAACAGCAGTAGCATCAGCAGCGTAACACCTGTATGCCCTAGCTGCCTGCCTCTCCTTGTTCCCCCACGGCCAGGGTCAGAAAACGTGGATGTGCGCTCATTACTAACCAAACAAGGAGGCCTGGTTAGCACTTGGCTGCTAACCAAAAGGTCAGCAGTTCGAACCCACCAGCAGTTCCATGGGAGAAAAGACCTGGTGATCTGCATACAGCCTAGGAAATCCTATGGGGCAGTTCTACTGAATCATACAGGGTCGCTATGAGTTGGAATCAACTCGACGGCACACAATAACAACAACCACTAACCTAAAGGTTGGCAATTTGAACTCACCCAGCAGCACTGCATAAGAAAGGCCT
Organism: Dugong dugon; assembly: GCA_030035585.1. Taxonomy (NCBI): domain Eukaryota; kingdom Metazoa; phylum Chordata; class Mammalia; order Sirenia; family Dugongidae; genus Dugong; species Dugong dugon. Next base: position 34,232,715 of record CM057478.1, read on the forward strand.
GGTACTCTGCTTCTATAAAGATTGTTGTTGTTGCTAGGTGCCATCGAGTCGGTTCCAGCTCATACCAACTCTATGTACAACAGAATGAAACACTGTCTGGTCCTATGCCATCCTCACAGTCGTTGCCTATGTTTGAGCCCACTGCTGCAGTCAGTGTGTTGATCCATCTCATCAAGGGTCTTCCTCTTTTTCACTGACCCTCTCTCTTACCAAGCATGATATCCTACAGGGACTGGTCCTTCATGATAACATGTCCAAAGTACATGAGACAAAGTCTCACCATCCTTGCTTCCAACAGCACTCTGACTATACTTCTTCCAAGACAGACTTATTCATTCTATACAACTGTGATGGTTAACATTGTGTGTCAACTTGGCTGGGTCATGATTCTCAGTGTTTTAATGTAATCACACCCATGATTGAATATACTGTGAGTAGCCAATCAGATGGAAGGGAGTCTCCTTGGGGGTGTGGCCCGTATCTGAACATAAGCAGACATTCTGGCCTTTTGCTCTCTCTGGATCCTGCGGCTGCTTCCTGTCGTCTCATCTCCCGTTCTTGGGACTTGAGCTATCAGCTTATCTGCCGAACCCGGGATTCGTCGATCTGCACAGCCTGTGAGTGGGAGCCCTGCTCTCCGACCTGCCCATCTTGGGCTTGCCAGCTTCTGCAGCTGCATGACTTGGGAGAGGCCTCTACCCTGATCCATGGACTTGAGACGTTCTAGTCTCTACAATCGCATGAGTTGTTTCCTTGATATAATCTTTCTGTATATCTATATTTATACACTTTACCAGTTTTGCTTCTCTAGAGAACCCAGCCTAAGACATTTTGGTACTGGGAGTGGTTCTAGAGAAACAAAATTGTAAGGATGAGTTTTCTAAACTGGTTCTCAAGTCAGGTTGTCATAAAGACATTGATGTCTCTGCTTCCAGCAATAAAGAGGTCACTACTAGTCCGTGGAGCGAGGTGGCGATACAAATATGCAAAATATCACCACCTGTAGATCAGGTATTGGTGAAAGGTGAGGCTCAGGGTGAAAGCATGTGTGATATCTTTCTACAGCTTTGTCAGAATGAGAAGTATAAGGAAGCTGGTTGGTTTGTCCTACTTTCGCTAGACAAACTGATGAAGGAAAGAGATGCACTCATGGCTTCAGAGTCAAGGCTCAAGTGTCGCATACATGACCTCAAGGCTTCCACTTGTGCTTTGAAAGAAAGCCTTATTTCTTGTAGTAACAGAGCCGAAATTGCTGAAAACCAAACCCAGAGTCTTATTGTAAGAGTGGCTGAATTACAACACCAGCTCAATTGCAAACCTCAAGAGGTGTCTGAAGTTAAAGTAAGGGTATTGATTGGGAAGAGACGGGATCCTGAGACTTGGGATGGGGACATTTGGGCAGATAATCAGGAAGCTGGGGACACTGAGCCTGTAAATTCCGCTGAATCACTCCTGCCAGCAGAACCAGTCCCATCTGAAGAGATTACTTCATGTTTGTCTGCTAAACCACCCTGCTCAGAAAAACCATTAGCATCTCCACTCCTATCTGAGGAGATTAGCCCTAGCCCAGCTACCTCTAAAGAGCACTTTCCTGAGTCATTGCCTGGAGCATCACCTGAGGCAGATGCTTTACAAGATAATGCTGAATGTTCTCAAAACAGTTCCACACTACCGATTCTGGCTTCTAGACCTATACCTAGGCTTAAGTCGCAGCGAGCCCCAAAAGGTGAAGTACAAAGTGTGACCCAGGAGGAGGTATGCTACACTCCAAAAGAACTACTTGAGTTTTCTAATATGTACATACAGAAACCTGTATATGTGTGGAATATGTGTGGGAATGGCTATTAAGGGTGTGGGATAATGGTGCAAGGAACATAAAGATGGATCAGTCTGAGTTTATTGATATGGGTCCACTAAGCACAGACTGTTCACTCAATGTTTCAGCTAGAGAAGTTAGGAAAGGATCTAATAATTTCGTTGGGTTGCTGAAGCATGGATTATGAGGTGGCCGACACTAAATCAAGTTGAAGTACCAGACCTGCCTTGGTATACTGTAGAAGAAGGTATCCAAAGGCTTAGGGAAATTGGCATGCTAGAGTGGATTTATCAAGTTAGACCCACAGACCCACACATGGAGTGTCCAGAGGACACACCTTTTACCACAACTGTGAGGAACAAATTTGTGAAGGGAGCTCCAGTATCCTTGAATACTGCTGTGATTGCTGTTTTATGTAAGTCAGATTTGACAGTGGGAACTGCCCTAACTGAATTAAGACACCTAACTACAATGGGGCTGATTGGACCTCATGGTAGTAGGGGCCAAGTGGCTGCACTCAATCAACAAAGACAAGGTGGGCGTGGTTACAGTAATGGACAGAGGAGACAAAGCAGTAATCAGAATAGTCTGACTTGTATGGACTTATGGCGTTGGCTACTTAGTTATGGTGTCCCTAGGAGTGAAATAGATAGGAAATCTACTAAACATTTACTTGATCTATACAAATGGATGAATTCTAGGTCAGGTGAACAGCAGTCTAACTCAAATCGCCAGAACAGAGAGTCATGGTCCCTCAATCAATTCCCAGATTTGAGCGAGTTTAAAGACCCACAACCTCTTTAATGAAGGGGAGGCCAGGTCCCCTTAAGGAAGGACTCCAGTACACTGCCAAAGATTTTTACTGCTAATTTTTCTCCCAGCCTTCCCCAAACAGCTCTACGGCCTTTTATGAGAGTGACTGTTCACTGGGGAAAAGGAAATAATCAGACTTTTCGGGGATTACTGGATACTGGCCCTGAGCTGACACTAATTCCAGGAGACCCAAAATGTCACTGTGGCCCACCAGTCCGAGTGGGGGCATATGGAGGTCAGGTTATTAATGGAGTCTTGGCTCATGTCTGTCTCACAGGAGGTCCACTGGGTCCCCGAACCCATCCTGTAGTGATTTCCCCAGTTCCAGAATGCATAATTGGAATAGATATACTCAGCAACTGGCAGAAACCTCACACTGGATCCCTGACAAATAGAGTAAGGGCTATTATGGTAGGAAAAGCCAAGTGGAAGCCATTAGAACCACCCCTACCTAGGAAAATAGTAAACCAAAAGCGATACCGCATTCCTGGAGGGATTGCAGAGATTACTGCCACCATCAAGGACTTGAAGGATGCAGGAGTGATGATTCCCACCACATCCCCATTCAACTCGCCTATTTGGCCTGTGCAAAAATCAGATGGATCTTGGAGAATGACAGGAGATTATCGAAAACTTAACCAGGTGGTGACTCCAACTGCAGCTGCTGTTCCAGATGTAGTTTCACTGCTTGAGCAAATTAATACATCTCCTGGTACCTGGTATGCAGCTATTGATCTGGCTAATGCCTTTTTCTCCATACCTGTTTCAAAGGACCACCAGAAGCAGTTTGCCTTCAGCTGGCAAGGCCAACAATACACCTTCACTTGCCTACCTCAGAGCTACATTAACGCTCCAGCCCTATGTCATAATTTAGTCCACAGGGACCTTGATCACCTTTCCCTTCCACAAGACATCACACTGGTCCATTACATTGATGACATTATGCTGATTCGACCTAGTAAGGAAGAAGTGTCAATGACTCTGGACTTATTTGTAAAACATTTGCGTGCTAGACGGTGGGAGATTAATCCCACAAAAATTCAGGCACCTTCCACTTCAGTGAAATTTCTAGCAGTCCAGTGGTGTGGGGCATGTTGAGACATTCCTTCTAAAGTGAAGGATAAGTTATTGCATCTTGCTGCTCCCACAACTAAAAAGGAGACACAATGCCTAGTGGGCCTCTTTGGATTTTGGAGGCAACGTATTCCTCATCTGGGTGTGCTACTCCAGCCTATTTATCAAGTGACTTGAAAAGCTGCTAGTTGAGTGGGGACCAGAACAAAAGAAGGCTGTGCAACAGGTTCAGGCTGCTGTGCAAGCTGCTCTGCCACTTGGACCATATGATCCAGCTGATCCAATGGTGCTTGAAGTGTCAGTGGCAGATAGAGATGCTGTTTGGAGTCTTTGGCAGGCCCCTATTGGTGAATCACAGCGCAGATCCTTAGGATTTTGGAGCAAAGCTCTGCCATCCTCTGCAGATAACTACTCCCCTTTTGAGAAACAACTTTTGGCTTGTTACTGGGCCTTAGTAGAGACTGAATGCTTAACCATGGGACACCAAGTCACTGTGAGGCCTGAGCTGCCCATCATGAACTGGGTGTTGTCTGACCCACAGAACCATAAAGTTGGACGTGCACAGCAGCACTCCATCATTAAATGGAAGTGGTATATTCGAGATCCAGCCAAAGCAGGACCCAAATGCACAAGTTAAGTTGCATGAGGAAGTGGCCCAAATGCCCATGGTCTCCACTCCTGTCACATTACCTTCCATCCTCCAGTCTGCACCTATGGCCTCATGAGGAGTTCCTTATGATCAGATGACTGAGGAAGAGAAAACTCGTGCCTGGTTTACAGATGGTTCTGCGCAATATGCAGGCGCCACTCGAAAGTGGACTGCGGCATTACTACAGCCCCTTTCTGGGACCTCCCTGAAGGACAGTGGTGAAGGGAAATCCTCTCAATGGGCAGAACTTCGTGCAGTGCACCTGGTTGTTCACTTTGCTTGGAAGGAGAAATGGCCAGATGTGCAATTATATACTGATTCATGGGCTGTGGCCAATGGTTTGGCTGGATGGTCAGGTACTTGGAAGGAACATGATTAGAAAATTGCAGACAAGGATTTATGAGGAAGAGGTATGTGGATAGACTTCTCCGAATGGGCTAAAGAAGTGAAAATATTTGTGTCTCATGTGAATGCTCACCAAAAGGTGACCTCAGCAGAGGAGGATTTTAATAATCAAGTGGATAGGATGGCGCATTTTGTGGAAACCAGTCATCCTCTTTCCCCAGCTACTCCCGTCATTGCTCAATGGGCTCATGAACAAAGTGGCCATGGTGGCAGGAATGGAGGTTATGCACGGGCCCAGCAGCATGGACTTCCATTTACCAAGGCTCACATGGCCACAGCCTCTTCTGAGTGCCTAATCTGCCAGCAGCAGAGACCAACACTGAGTCCGTGATACGGCACCATCCCTCGAGGTGATCAGCCAGCAACCTGGTGGCAAGTTGATTACATTGGACCACTTCCGTCATGGAAAGGGCAGCGTTTTGTCCTTACTGGAATAGACACTTACTCTGGATAGGGATTTGCCTGCACGCAATGCTTCTGCCAAAACTACCATCCATGGACTTACAGAATGCCTTATCCACCATCATGGTATCCCACACAGCATTGCCTCAGATCAAGGGACTCACTTCACAGCAAATGAAGTGCAGCAGTGGGCCCGTGCTCATGGAATTCACTGGCCTTACCATGTTACACATCATCTTGACACAGCTGGCTTGATAGAACAATGGAATGGCCTTCTAAAGACACAATTATGGCGCCAGCTAGGTGGCAATACCTTGCAGGGTTGGGGCAATGTTCTCCAGGAGGCTGTATATGCTTTAAACCAGCGTCCAATATATGGTGCTGTTTCTCCCATAGCCAGGATTCACGGGTCCAGGAATCAAGGGGTGGAAATGGGAGTGGCACAACTCACTATTACCCCAGTGACCCACTTGCAAGATTTTTGCTTCCTGTCCCCTCGACCTTATGCTCTGCAGGCCTAGAGGTCTTAGTTCCAAAGGGAAGAATGCTCCCACCTGGAGACACATCACTGATTCCACTGAACTGGAAGTTAAGAATGCCACCTGGCCACTTTGGGCTCCTTATGCCTCTGGATCAACAGGCAAAGAAGGGAGTTACCATACTGGCTGGTGTGATTGATCCTGATTACCAAGAGGAAATCAGATTTATATTACATAATGGAGGTAAAGAAGAGTATGTCTGGGCTGCAGGGGATTCCTTGGGGCATCTCTTAGTACTACCATATGCCCTGTGATTAAAGTCAGTGGAAAGCTACAGCAACCTAATTCTGACATGACTACTAATGACACAGACCCTTCAGGAAGGAAGGTCTGGGTCACCCCACCAGGCAAAGAACCACGACCAGCCAAGGTGCTTGCTGAGGGCAAAGGGAATACAGAATGGGTGGTGGAAGACAGTAGATCTAAACACCAGTTATGGCCATGTGACCAGTTGCAGAAACGGGGACTGTAATTGTTATGAGTATTTTTACTTTGTATGTGTGCATCAAATATTTTTATTTCCTTCACTTATAAAATATAAGCTGTAAACAGGGCTAGTGTGTTTTCGATTGTACACGTGTTGGTTATATCATGTTAGGCGCGAGTATGACTTTCTAATTGCCTTTATTCAGAGATTATGTATGGTTGAAGGAGATGTGTACATGTGCCAAGTTGACAAGGGCTGGACTGTGATGGTTTAGATTGTCAACTTGGCTGGACCGTGATTCTCAGTGTTTTAATGTAATCACTCCCCTGATTGAATATACTGTGAGTAGCCAATCAGATGAAAGGGAGTCTCTTTGGGGGTGTGGCCCGTATCTGAATGTATGCAGATGTTCTGGCTTTTTGCTCTCTCTGGATCCTGCAGCTGATCTCCTGTTCTTGGGACTTGAGCTGTCAGCTTATCTGCTGAACCTGGGATTCGTCGATCTGCACAGCCTGTGAGCGGGAGCCCTGCTCTCCGACCTGCTAATCTAGGGCTTGCCAGCTTCTGCGGCTGTGTGACTTGGGAGAGGCCTCTACCCTGATCCACGCACTTGGGACATTCTAGCCTCTACAATCGCATGAGTTGTTTCCTTGATATAATCTCTCTGTATATATATATTTATACACTTTACTGGGTTTGTTTCTCTAGAGAACCCAGCCTAAGACAACAGCCAAGAAAACCCTATGGAGTAGCTCTACTCTGTAACACATGGGGTCACTATGAATCAGAATCAACTCCATAGCAATGGGTTTTATGTACCAGGCACTGTTCTAGGCTCCTTGGGATGTAACTCTGAACAAAAGAGACCAAAGTCCTGCGGGAACAGAGCTTAACAGGTTTCAGTCGGGTGTGGGGAGACAGACAACCAAAAAGATAAACAAGCAGAACAGAATACTGAGCAACAAGTGCAAAAGAGGAAAATAAAGCTTGGGGAGTGGGCTATACACTGGGGGCTGGGTGGTCGGGAGAGGCCTCACAGAGAAAGTCACAACTGAGGAAAGAGCCAAAGGAAGTGAGGGCATGAGCCCTGTAGACATCAGGAGGAAAAGCAAGTGCAAAGGCCCTGGGGGAGGAATACAGCTCTGTGTTCCAAGAACAGCAAGAAGACCAGCTGGGTGAGAACAAAGGGAGGGACGGGGAGGCCCTGAGGTCAGAGGGGTGGGCAGGTTACAGAGGGCCTTGTGGGGCTTTGTAAGGGTGTGTGTGAGTGGTCAGTTAGCTTCGAGGCCCTCCAAGAGGCCCTATAAAACATGGGGTGGGGGCGCAGGGGGTGGGCGGGCAGTGAACCCCCACCGCTCGCTCTGGGCCCCTCCAAGCCAGCCCTGAGGCCACCCTGGGAGCCTGGGCCTCTCAGCCCTGCCAAGCATCACATGTCTTGCACAGTTTCCCGGAGCCCATATCTGACAGAGCCATCTGTCTCAAACAGACCCCAGCGCTTGCCTCCAGCTGGTCTGTCGCATGAGCCAGCATTCTCAGTGACACTGCAGAAGACTCATCTGCTACCGCCAGCTTGGTCGGCGTCCCCCAAGACATGGCAGGGAGGCCAGAGGCACCAGAGAGCCAAGAGCCCAACAGGCCGGGGTGAGGGCGGCATTCCGGGGCAGGCAGAGTGGCTGCCCCTCTAATGGCTCCGGGCATGTTCCAGGGTGGAAGCACATTTTGCAAGCATTTCCCTCTGAGAGAAGCTACTTTCTGCTGTGCCACAGCCCTGAGCCCCACCACGCTACAGGACAAGGACAAGCAACCCATGTATTGTCTTATTGTCTTGAGTTTTTTCTTTAACTCCCTACACTGGGAATAAGACATCCCCCTCTGGCTGAGAGTACAAACTCGCCTGACTTTAAACTTTCCAAGTGATACTGCAACAGATGTTCAAATAGCCCCCAAATCTTTCATCTTTCCAAAAACAAAAAATCCAATCTGAAGCTATTCGGCAACTGGACTAATAGATGTGTAAGCCGCTCCGCCAAATAATTTTTGGCGAGCCCAAGAAGTCCTCATGATGATTATTACAGCTCAGACGTGCCTGGTCTTAATTTATTACAACAGGATCCAGCCTTCTGGCCAAGCCCATCACAATCATCTATTGTTAAGATGGAAATCTCCTGATGGGAGGACAGAGATTTGGGAACACCACTTCTGAACGGATACTCGGCATGCCAGGTCCCCAGTACAGCGTGAGGGCAGCAATTTTGGGGGAGACGGCATATCAGTCGGGCATGCAGCTACAGATAACCCCTTTTTATGTTCCGGAGCCACGCTGTCACACAGTCTCTCTAATAAATGTTCCTGTCTTGAATGATTCACTTGGCAAGGATTCCGAGTACAGTGCCAGCACGTGGGCTGACCCGCCTGAACCATCCCCTGGAAAATATCAAGTGGCCACTGTGCTCTACCGCTAACAAGCGCAGAGCAGTTGCGCTTTGCTTCTGCTTGTTTTTTGTGGCAAGGCCTGCTGACCTCCTCCTGGTGGGAAGACGCACACATGGGCCCCAGTTGTAAATGCAGGAGGCAGAGGGAGGTGACCACGAGCGGGGGAGGAGGGAAGGACAGTCTGCAGGTTGTCAGGACAGATACCAGCACCTGGATCCTTGTCTGCAAACCACCCCATCTCTGAGACCAGTCTCCCCTGAACAGCCCCAAATCCCCCATTTGCTTCCATTCCTCTGCCAGGGTCCAGTCGTTTCGTTTTGTTTTCCTGCATGGTTCCTTCTGATGCTGAAACTAACTGGAGCAAAACCATACACTCTCAGAGCTGGAAGGTGCTTTAGAATCTTCCAGAGAAGTGTTCTCGTCCTTTATTGTGAGTATGGATCACCTGGAGGGCTTGTTAAAGAGCAGGCTGGGATGCTAGGGCTGGGGCGGGGCCTGAGACTCTGCATTTCTAACCTACTCCCCAGGAGCCGCTGCTGCTGCTGTTTGCAGATCACAGTTCGAGCAGTGAGGGTCCAAAGCCCCCAGGCAATTCAGAGTCAGCTGTGTCAATAAGCACACACTTCCACCCAGAGGCACCTTGGATGGAAGGCCTGGTGATCTACTTCCGAAAGGTCAGGGCCACTGAAAATCCTATGGAGCACAGTTCTACTCTGACACACATGGAGTCACCGTGAGTCAGAGTTGCCTCAGTGGCAACTGGTCTGGTCTGGTTAGTTTAACCACACAGACCATTTGGGCAGGAACACCCCAGAAGTGAGGCTGTGTCCTCCTCAATATCAGGAGGCACTTGGTGTTGACCATCCCTGCGGGTGGTGACCCTGATCATGGTTGAGGGGATGTCTGCCACATTGCCAGGATTACAGTAACTATGTCCACCCTCCAAGTTCCTGGGTGGTGCAAACAGTTTGTACTTGGTTATTACCTGAAAGGTTGGCAGTTCTAACCCCCCAGCAGTGCCCTGGAAGAAAGACCTGGTGATCTGCTTCTGTAGAGATTATGGAAGAAAACACTATGAGGCAGTTCTATTCTGACTCACCTGGGGTTGACTCAACTGCAACAGGTTTTTGTTTTCTCACTCCAGCATTAGTAAGTATGTTTAGAGAGAACTTTCTGAGCCTATGTAAATATCCTCTTTCTAGCATACTTTTGCCCACTAATTCCAGTATCTATTGATGTCTCTTGCCTGAAACAATGATTATGGTGCTGTTTGCTAATGGTGGTTTTCTATTTCCATCATTCCCTCAACGCATTCATTGTATGGTTCAAATTCCGATCTCTTCTTATGTTGTTAGCTGCTATCGAGTTGACTCTTAGTGACCCCATGTGACAGAGTAGAACTGTCCTCATCGAGTCTCCAAGGCTGTAATCTTTACAGGAGCAAATCAACAGGTCTTTTCTCCCATGAAGTTGCTGGTGGGTTTGAACTAACGATCTTTTGGTTAGTGGGTGAGCACTTAACCATTGTGCCACTGGGACTCATTCTGTTCTTATATATCTACTCTAATGCAAAATAAGAGCCAAAATACCACTGAGCTGAAATCTTAGCAATGGTGGTCTCCCGCCTGCAGGTAGGTCTGCAGAAGCTGCGCGTGTTGCCTCTGTTTACAGGGTACACTGTGTGGACCATCCTCACCTGGTACCAGCCCACCTTTCCTTCATCATCACACGGGCTCCGCTCCTACCCAGCCTGGATCATCACCACCTGCTGTGGACCACAACTCTCCCAGCAGCCAGGCATTTAATATCCAGTTAGCAGATTCTCGCAGCCCCTTGCTGGCTTCAACATGACATCTGCGCTGAGTTCCCGAGAATCGTCAACCCAGCAAATCCCTTAACTGGTGGACATGAAAAACCAGCCCTTTGTGCTCTGATAGCGGAGTCCTGGGGGCCTGGGGAGGCTGTGCTGCCTGAAGATCAGGTGTCTCGGGTAGGGGGCAGAGGGAGGGCGCCAGGCGGAGGCGTCTCACCTGGCCCCCTCCTGAGCTAGGCAGTGGATGGAAGCAGCACTCAGCCTGGCCCTGCTGGGAAGCCTCCTTCCCCTCCGCCCTTGCCAGCCCCCCTCCCACCTCTCACTGTCTGATCTCTCTGCTGTCATGTTCTTTGTCCTCGCGCCGCACGCTGTGATTATACACAGCGACAGCTAAAGCTCGACCCTGTCCGGCAGATTCTCGGTTCTCTCAGCCCCTGACCCTCGGGGCCTTCTCCTGGGCCGGGGGCATCTTGAAAGCAGAATGACTCGCTTCTGAGGGTGGCAGAGTGGCTGCCAGTGGAGCAGGCTCACGCTTAATGGCCTAGGAGCATGGAGATGGTCTAGTGCCACCTCCCCCAGCCCCCTCTTAACTCTCACAGGAAACCGAAGCTCAGAAGAGCAAAGAGGAGGGCCGGGGCACCCAGGCGAGAGGGATACATGGCAGAATGGCCCTGGAGCCAGCTGCCTGAGTCTGAATCCCAGCTCCCCCATTTCCTAGCTGTGTGGCCTTAAGTAAGTGACTTAACCTCTCTGGGCCTCAGTCTGCTCATTTATTAAATGAGGATAATAATGGTCTCTACCCTCTGAGTGGTGTAAACAGTAAACTTACTTGGCTGCTAACCAAAAGGTTTGTGGTTTGAGTACAACCAGAGGCACGTCAAAAGAAATGCCTGGCGATCTACTCCTGAAAAATCAACCACTGAAAACTCAGTGGAGCTTGGTTCTACATATGCGGTTGTCAGGAGTTGGGGTCAACTTGATAGCAACTGGTTTACCCTCTAGGGGTTGTTTGAGGATTCAAACCATCAACCTTTCAGTTAGCAGCTAATCACAAACAGCTTGCACCAGAGCCAGTTATGGGTTCGAAGCACCGAGAACAGGGCCAACTATACAGAGCAACTGGGAATACTCCTTTTACCTTCAGTGGAGTGCCCTGACCTCGGCCACAGGCCTGATGAGGTCCACACTGCCAGGCTCAAGACTCCATTATGCCAGCATCAGACACCAACCTGCTCAAAGCCAGGCAGCACAACACAACACTGCCGGCGGGACTCGGCAGTCCACATCCAGAGAGGGTGCCCAGGGCTTTAGTGCTGGTCTGACCTAGCAGGTATCAGGCTGGTGGCAAATTGATTTAAAGAAATAGTGAAAACCACCACGACCGGCAGAAGAGCCCCGATGCAGCATCCCGCTTCGTTCACCCCGTTGTTGTGGTTGTTGTCATGAGCTGCTATTCAGTCAGCTCTGGGTGAGCCCATGAACAACAGAACAAAACCTTGCCTGGTCCTGCACCATCTTCATGACTGTTGGTATGCTCGAGCTCATTGTTGCGGCCTCTGCGCATTCTGAATGCCTTCCAACTTAGGAGCCTCATCTTCCAGCACTATATCAGACAATATTCTGTTGTGATCCATAGGTTTTTCATAGGCTAATTTTTGGAAGTAGATTGCCTAGTCTGTTTTAGTCTGAAAGCTCTGCTGAAATCTGTCCACTATGGGTGACCCTGTTGGTATTTGAAACACTGGTGACATAACATCCAGAATCATAGCAACACGCAAGCTACCACAATATGACACACTGACAGACAGGTGGTGGGCCCCAGACTCTACTTGGGGTGATTTTAACCCCAGACACTCTGAGGGAGGCAAGCATTCTGAGGGTGTGGGTAGCTAAACCTAGAGATTTCAGATTTCTGGCAAAATAATCCTTCCACGTGCCCTGGTGGTCTCGTCCTGTTCAGATAACATGAATCTATTCAGTGTTGCTTCTGGATCTCCTGAAAATCACAAAAGTGGCCCCTGAGGTTTAGAAGAAACGCTAATCCCGTGCACCCCCTTCTCCATTCTCCTGTCCCGTAAATGGATACCAGCCATAATCTGGGAGGTGGGCTGATAGGCTGTAAAAGACCGCTGAGCCTTCAGAGTGCAGCACGGTCCACCCCACTGTGCCTAGCAGGCTCTGCCCACTGTGGTCAGGCTAGAGGGAGAGTTTAAGCTCTCCATTCTTTTGGGGCTTTCTTTTTCTAGAGAGTTGCATGTAGTTTCTAGAAGAAAATAAAAATGGAGTCCTTGAAATTAGCTGCAGACTAATAGCCCCAACTAATTAAGAGGCAGGTTAGATTGCGCTCCAATATGGAGTAACTTCTCCATTTGGCATTTAATACTCTCGTTCAACCCCTGTGGGCCTCGGTTTAACCACCTATGGAGGGGATATGAATAATAATTATCTCCTTTGGAGAGGTGCTGTGAGGGTTAATTAACTCATGGCTGAGACTGCTTTGAACTGCTCCTTGGTGGGGCCTGGGATGTACCCACCACCACTATCTGCCTGCTGCTCCCGGAAGGAGCCGCATCCGCCTGCTATCAGGAAAGCCACTTGCACCCCTGGCTGATTCCTGACCTGGGAGAGGTCACCTGGTGTTACCTGGCCTCAGATTTCCTCGTCCATAAAACCACAAGGCTCAGAGCTGATGACCTCGAAGGTCCCTTTCAGCTCTGAAGTCTGACATTTGCACTGTAGGTTCATTTGCTTCTAGATCTTTCTGGGTTCTTCCTGAACTGATGTGAGAGGAGGAGGCATTACCCCGTGCAGCTGAAGGCCGGCCCAGGGTGACCTTGGGGCTGGCATCTCTGGAGGACAAGGCAAACAACCCAGGACCTGCTTACGACTCCACCCAGGAGCCCAACTTCAGCCCCACCAGCCAGCTCAGGCCCATGGGACCCTCTCCTTGTCACCAGCTCCCTCATTGTCCCCTTATGTTAGTTTTCTAAGAAACCAGCCACTACACAGTAGCTCCAAGAAAATCTGAGACAATGTTCTCAGAGGGCTTTGAAAAGCAGAAAAACAGAGAAGCAAATGCAAGGAAGCAAGGATGGCGTTTCATAAACGAATGATATCTTGCAAGAACAACGTGGCGGGGGGGAATCTCCACACAAACTGACACGTTTTGCTTTTATACCCAGGCAACAACACATCACTGGTGGAACCAGAGCGCTTTGCTGCTGGGAGGAGCTTGATCCAGAGAAGCATCATCCCAGACAGATGATGGGGACTTGCTCAAGGTCACCTGCTCAAGTCATGGGGCTGGTCAGAAGCAGGGGCTGGGTGGCGCTTTTCTCCAAATCTCTAGACTTCTGGCCCAGTGCTCCTTCTATCATACCTCAGGTTCTGCCTGCTGGGAGGTACCCTCTCCAAGGGTTGGCTCTGTTTGCTCCAAAATAGCGTGGCTTTGCAAAGAGCTGCAGAGCTTCTGAGTTCTGGGAAAACCGCCAACGAAACTGCTGACTTGAGCAGCCCTTGGGTGAAAGAGAAAACTTTCCGGGGCTTCGGCAAAGCTCAATTCCCCTTTAAACTCTGTGGGTGAAAACAATTGAAGAGTGAGCATCCTGATGAAGCCTGGAGTCTCACACTTGAACTTCATGCACTGCTGTCTCCTGGCTAATGAGACCCCAGATTCAATCTGGTATGTGCTCTGTGCTGGGCGCCTGTCATCAGGAAATGGGCTGTTCTCAAAATTCAAATCATTCTGGGGGATGGGGGGATGGATAGTCTGGTGGGGGGGACAGTAAAGCCAAACGAAGATGGAGATCAGAAAACAGCCATCTCCAACATGGGGCCAGCAGACTTGGTGGGTTCACAGGCGTTAGACACGAGGGCTGTCACTTGCACACTGTCATGGGGTACACTGTAACCTCCAAAAAGACACATTGAAGTCCTAACTTCTGGTCCTGAATGTGACCCTGTTTGGAAATAGAGTCCTTGCAGATGCAAGTGAGTTATGATGAGGTCATACTAGAGTAGGGTGGGATCCTCATCCAGTGGCTGGTGTCCTTATAAGAAGACCATGTGAACACACAGAGAGACACAGGGGAGATGGCCAAGTGAAGGCAGAAGCAGAGACTGGAGTGATGCAGCCACAAACCAAAGAACAAAAATAAACCAAACCTGTGGCCGTCGAGTCGATTTAGGACAGAGTAGAACTGCCCCATAGGGTTTCCAAGGAGTGGCTGGTAGATTCAGAGTGCCGACCTTTTGGATAATGGCTGTAGCTCTTAACCACTGCGCCACCAGGGCTACAAGCCAAGGAAAGCCAAGAATTGCCATCGACCGCCAGGAGCTGGAAGAGGCAAGGAAGGATCCTCCCTAGAGCCTTCAGAGAGAGCACGGCCATGCTGACACCCTGATTTCAGACTTGTGGCCTCCAGAATTTCAAGAGAATAAATTCCTGTTGTTTTAAGCTTCTACCTTGTGATAATTCGTTATGGCAGTCCTAGGACACTCGTACACTCACCAGTAACCTTCATGAGCAGGCAGAGAAGGCATAGCTGACCCATAACAGATGAGGAAACCAAGGCTCCGATCATGGAGCTATTTTCAGTGGGATTTGTCATGGATTGAATTGTGTCCCCCAAAAATATCTGTCAACTTGGCTAGGTCATGATTCCCAGTATTGTATGACTGTCTACCATTTAGTCATCTGATGTGATTTCCCTATGTATTGTAAATCCTATCACTATAATGTAATGAGATGGATTAGTGGCAGTTATATTGATGAGACCTACAAGATTAGATAGAGCCTTAACCCAATCTTTTTTGAGATATAAAAAAGAAAAGTAAGCCAACAGACATGGGGACCTCATACCACCAAGAAAGCAGTGCAGGGAGCAGAGCGCGTCCTTTGGACCCAGGGTTCCTGCGTGGAGAAGCTCCTTGACCAGGGGAAGATTGATGACAAGGACCTTCCTCCAGAGCCAATAGAGAGAGAAAGCCTTCCCCTGAAGTTGTTGACCTGAATTTGGACTTGTAGCCTACTAGACTGTGAGAGAATAAAATTTCTCTTTGTTAAAGCCATCCACTTGTGGTATTTCTGTTATAGCAGCACTAACTGACTAAGACAGAATTAACAGTGGGCTTGTTCGGCAGAAGGGCCTCCCAAGTAAACAGAAAGACGCGGCTGTCCCCTGGCCTCAGATCTCAAACTTCCTACTTCCTTCCTGCAGTTGTTTCCCCCTCCACAGCATTAGCCACAGAGTTCCATACCTCAAGCTGGTGGAATAAACCAGGCCCCGAAGCCTGTCGACACCAGAACAGTGTAACATTTGCATATTTAAAATGCGGGGCATAAACCTACAATAAAACCTCATGAATTCATGCTGGTAGGGAGCGAGTCCAAGCCAGTCCAGGCTTCCAGGCTCATGTGATTTTATTTTTAATCAACATTATTAAATGTAATATCATCATTCTTAAGCCAATGGAAAACAAGCAAATAAAAACAAAACCAGAAAAGCAGAGTGCCGCTCACTACCGGCACTCAGTGCACCCAGCTCCGGGAGCAGATAGAAGCCCCCACATGTCCCTCCACCAGTTCCTTATTTAGTAGCAAGAAGAGCATGTCTAATGTTGTTGTTGGCTGCTATTGAGTCAGCCCCCGACTCGTGGAGTCCCCATGCATAAAGGCATTAAATGCTGCCCAGTTCTGCGGTTTCAGATGGCTGTGTTGTGATTCACAGGGTTTTCACCGGCTGATTTTAGAAGTAGATCCCCCAGGCCTTTCTTTCTAGTCCATCTTAGTCTGGAAGCTCTGCTAAAACCTGTTCAGTATCATACCAACAGGCAAGCCTCCACTGACAGATGGGCGGTGGCTGCGCATGAGGTGCATTAGCCGGGAATTGAACCCCGGTCTCTTGTGTGGATGGTGAGAATTCTGCCACTGAAACACCACAGCCCTCAATCTAATGATAAGACCTGCCAAAGAGCTGGGTCAGAGCAGAGGGTCCCCACCATCTGCTGCACACGGGTCTCCTGGCTGCGCCCTCACCTGGAATGTTCTTCCCTGTGCCTCACGCTCCCACCTCTCTTCAGGTCCTCATACGTCGAACCAACCCCACATCTTTCTTGTTCACTTTGTTGATTCTGCCTCCACAACCAGGACAGGTGTCTTCAGAGGTAGGGTCTCAGAGGTCTTGTCACCGCAGTCCCCCAGAGCACAAGGCATTGCCTGGCACTCAGTAGGCACCCAAATATTTACTGAATGAATGAATGAAGTGAGAAAATGAACAAATGATGTCTGACTGGAGAAAACGGCAAGAAGAAAAGGACATCAGCGGTGGGCTGAGGTAGGGCCAGGGGCCTCTCTAAAGGTGAATCTGAGCTAAGACTGGGAAAAGCCCAGGGAGCCGTGGGGGGGAAGGGACCCGGAGCGGCTAGGTAGGGCAAGAGTTTTCTGCTGGCCTCTCCAGAAAGCCGTCCTAATTTTGGGATGGGAGGGGAGACCTCCTTCATCTGTGTACAAGGCTTTCCCATACCAGTTCCTGGTGCCTCCTGCAACCTGAGGTCCATCCGGAAGCTTCTGGAAATAAACTCAGGAGGCTCCAGTGCTCGGCAGAAAGGACCTCCAAGTTGGGCTCGGAGGAAACCACAAGCTGCCCCAGGCAAAGGCCCAGTGGTGGATGTCCTGGGCTCTGCTGGGGTCTCCCATGGGCTCGGGGCCTCCCAGGCACAGCCACCACCACAGACAACAGAGGAAACACAGCCAAATTGCTGGAATGGGCATCAACAGGAGAGGAGATCCTTCATGGCAAGGGGTCCACATTAGACCACCACCCACCTACGCACCTACAGGCACCCACTTGCTCCAGGTGGGGGTGGAGTTGAGCTGGATGAAACCCTCCCCTAGGAGGCAGGAGTGGCCTGAGGCCTAGCCCCTCGTGACTCAGGGTATGGCCTGGGACCAGCAGAGGTTGTTAGAAATGCCCTACCCCAGACTCTACATGTCCATAAAGAAACCCAGGGATAAACCCTGAAGCCGTGATGCTGAGTGATCAGGTACACAAGGACAAATACTGTATGATTCCACTTACATGAAATATCTAGAAGAGGCAAATGCATAGAGACAGAAATAGATTAGCAGTTACCAGGGGCTGGAGGGAGGGGGAATGGGGAGTTACTGCCAGAGGGGCACTGAGTTTCTGTTCAGGGGGATGAAAATAGTTTGGAAATAGATAGTGGTGACGGTTACACAACATGGTGAGTGTGATTAATGCCACTGAACAGTTCACTTAAAAATGGTTAAAATGGCAAACTTTTTTTTTTTTTTAACCACAATAATTTTTTTTTTTTTTTTAAAAGGACCCAGGTCTCCCCTCTCCCCGGCCTGGGCCCAATCAATCGCACAGGCGGGAACTGAGGTCTGGCCTCCCACCTTGGGGAGTAACTTGTGAGCTGATTTCATGGCGTCCCTCATCACAGACGCACGGCTTGGTGGCTAGCCTGGATCCCCAGCCTGGCAAGGGCCTGTTAAACAGACGTGCTCAGAAAAC
This sequence comes from Dugong dugon, assembly GCA_030035585.1. Classification (NCBI taxonomy): domain Eukaryota; kingdom Metazoa; phylum Chordata; class Mammalia; order Sirenia; family Dugongidae; genus Dugong; species Dugong dugon. The sequence continues at coordinate 34,250,624 of CM057478.1, forward strand.
TACCGCTGGGTGAACAGACCAGCCACTGGGCCTGAGGCTCCTTGGGCACCTCCCACAGCACTTCGTCAGTTTCCGCCTCCACAGTAGTGCTCAACACAGAGGGCTAAGTGAGGACAGTGGGTAAAGCCTGGAATGGGGCCCCCAGAAAGCTCCCCATGAATGCTGGCAGCCCCCAGCAGGATGTAAACAAACTTCACTTCTCTGAGCCCTTGCTGCTTTCTAGTGTGTGACCCCAGTTACCCATTTGCTCCCCATAATCTGCTCTGTGCAGAAATAAACCAGGTGCAGGGCGCAGGTGGCCTCTGCATCCTTCCAGCAAAGCCCTTCCCTTCCCAGGCCAAGGGTGCCACCTGCTGGCCACACGTGGCTCAGCACAGGCCACTCCTCTGCTGGGCTTTCATGGGGTCTGGGACTCAGGGTGGGACCTGACCTTCACACCCCCCTGTTCAGCCTTTCCAGGTCCCCTGCCCTGCCCGCCTCCCCACCCCAGGTCAGACCTCTGAGATTTGGCCTTGACCCCCATGGCCCCAGGGGTCATGCTGGGGGGACAGGTGCTGACTATGCTGGATGAGGTTACAGAAACTTCTACTCCTTTTCTTGGCAGGGTTTGCATCCCCATCCACGGATGAGGGCACCGAGGCCCAAAAGGTTGAATGGTTTGTCCAAGGTCACACAGATGGCAGGACTGGGCCAGATGCTGGAAGACCCTGTTGGTGGCTGCTGATGTTCCCTGGGTGTTTGCTGGGGGCTCTGATCTAGTGCTTTCCACAGGGATATCAGCCCCTCCTCGGAGGGGTCTAGTGGGTACTGAACAAGGAACAGAGGGTCAGGCCTTACTGGCAATCAGTGTGACTTCTTGTCCCCTCCCACCTGCCCTACGTGCTCAGGAATGGCTGCTTGCCCACATCCCTTGGACAGCCCACAGGGAACAGCCTCTGGGCTCTGCCTCCTCCTCTGGGTCCTCCCTGGAGACCAGTGCCCACTACTCGCATCCCCTGCCACACAGTCACCTCCCCAGGGGGCCCTCCTTGCCCTCCTCCTAGTGTACCCTGTCACTCTGGGCCCCTCCCCAGGCCTCATTTCTCTTCATCATACCTGCCCCCATCTCCCACCCTATTATACCTTCATCATCCTGTTTCCTGTGTCCCCCTGAGCCCAGTGATGCCCAATAGAAACTCAGTGAAGCCATGAGGCAAGCCATCTGTATAATTTTAAAGTCCCTAGTAGCCCACTGACTGGGTAGTGCAAACGGTTAAACACTTGACTACTAGCCTAAAGATTGTCTGTTCCAACCCACCCAAAAGCACCTGGGAAGAAAGTCCTGTCCGTCTATTTCTGAAAAATCAGCCGCTGAAAACCCTACGGAGCACAGTTCTACTCTGACACACGTGGGGTTGCTGTGAGTCTGGTCTGAGGTAATTTGCAGACATTACTCTTCTCAAGTGGGCAGTTGGGTGAGTTTTGATGGTCCAGCACCACCTTTTTGAACCTTTGCATACCCTTGCACAGTAGATGTGATTACTGTCCCCACATGGAGATGAGGACACAGGATCCAGAGAGGGTGAGCGATGGGCCAGGCCCATAGCCCTGCGGGGGCAGAGCTGGGTCTACATGGGTCTGTGTGACACTGAGCTGGGGCCTTCGCCTGGGGCTGGGTCATCTGTCCACCTCCGGCAAGTTCTGGCTTCTGTCTGGCCTGGGAAAAAATAGGGAAGCCCTGGCAAAGAGCAGGCAGGATTCTCTCCTTCCTACATGTGTCCCTGGACCACACAGCCCACTGTTCCACGAGGCCCACTGCCCAGGGTCCAATCCACTGACAGAGTGAGGCACAGGCCTGGCTTCATGGAGAAAAGGCCAGGACTCCAGACTGTGTATCCCTGCCCCTGCCTGGGCCAGAGGAGGTCAGGGGTGGAACAGGAGGTCACAGGCACCGATTTCCCTGGGCGCACAGGAGGCTTATGAGAACACAACGCATGGCTGAGCCGGAACACACAGAGAGAGCTCACCCAGCACAGACAGCTTTCCAGAGGCGGGAAAGGAATCTGCCAAAATTCACTCGAGAAGTAGAAAATATGAACAGACAAGAACGGTGAGAGAAACAGAAAAAGTTGTCAAGGCATTAACTCCAAGAATTGCAAAGACCCAGCAGGCTCTGTAGGCCCAATGTGCCCTCAAACCCAAAAGAGTGATCGTTCCCATGCTGGAAATGTGCCCAAAGCAGCGTGAGGCTTCCAATTCATGCTGTACTGCACGCGTCGCCAACCCAAATGCCAAAATTTGAGAACGCGTTCAGAAAGGGTAAACCTGAAGCCTCCCTGAGCTGGCCGAAGCCCAGCGAATGGCGACAGAGGGGTGCCAAGCAGGAAGGCCCTGGGTGTGGGATGCGCAGGGTGCAGAGTATCTGCACACCTGTCCCCTGACTTAAGGCTGCCGCACTGTTTCTGAGCAAGTGGGGTTGTGCATGGGACCGGCCATGCAGGAGCAACCCTCCATCAGAGGAAAGGGTGAGACGAGGGGACTGGAAGAAAAATCCTTACAAAGGTGTCCTGCAGATGCTGGCTGGGTCAGGATGGGCCCCGCAGGCTCTCCCGAGGGCCCCCATCCCAGCCCTGGGGGCCTCTGGCTGCTTCCCTGACAACTGTTGTTGTTGGGGCCGTTCAGTCAATTCCAACTCATAGCGACCCCATGCGACAGGGTAGAACCACTCCATAGGGTGTCCTAGGCTATAATCTTTGTGGGAACAGATTGCCAGGTCTTTCTCCTGTGGAGCTGCTGGGTGGGTTCAAACCGACAACCTTTTGGTTAGCAGTCAAGCGCTTAACCACTGCGCCACCAAGGCTCCTCTCCCTGAGAACTAGGTGTGTCTTAACTAGAAAGTGACCCATCCCTGGTGCCTTCAGGCCTGACAAAACCAAGAAGCCGCCACGGCCCACCCTGGCTCCCTCTTCTCCTCGCTCCAAGCTGCTCTTCCCACTGGAGCGGAAGGTGGTGGAAAAGGGAAAAGCAGGAGTCAGAAGATGCCCTCACTGACTGTATGGCCTGTGGCAGGCTCCTTGACTTCTCTGAGCCTTGTGCTTCCAGCTTTAAAACCTGTTGCCACAGAGTCAACTCCAACTCATGGCGACCCTGTGTGTCAGAGTAGAATTGTGCTCCATGGGGTTTCCAATAGCTGATTTTTGGAAGCAGATTGTCAGGCTTTTCTTCCAAGGTGCCTCTGGTTGGACTCAAACCTCCAACCTTTCAGTTAGCAGCTAAGTGTGTTAACTGTTCACATCACCCAGGGACTCCATACAGCATGTAGCTTTTTCAGACTGACTTCTTTCACTTAGCAGTATGTATGTAGGATTCCTTATTAGCCCCTATAAGGAGCCCTGGTGGTGCAATGGTTAAACACTCAGCTGCTAACCAAAAGGTCAGCAGTTCAAAGCCATCCAGCAGCTCCATGAGGGAAAAACCTGGTGATCTGCTCCTGTAAGAATTACAGCCAAGAAACTCCTATAGGGCAGTTTTACTCTGTCACATGGGGTAACTATGATTCCGAGTCGGCACACAACAACATTAGCCCCTTTCAGAGATAAAGGAGCGAAAGCTGGGAGCTGGTACATGCTGAGGCAATGTTTGAAGCCCGGCCTGTCTGCCTGCATGGCCCCTCTTTTCCCTTCTGCCTGACTCTGTCGAGCCCGGAATGGATGGGCTGTCTTGGGAACCAGACAGGCACATTTAGCAGCTGCTCTTTCCGGAGTGGATGGCAAGACCTCATCTATAACCTCGCCCACCCCGGAAACACCCAGGGCGACATTCACTGCCGCTTGCAGGAGCCCGGCTTCCGAGGATGATTAAATGGATTTTTCCTTCCTTGTGCGTGTGTTTCCTTCAAGGCAGCACGCAGGACAGCGCGTTAACAAAGCAGCTCAGCCCAGGGCAACATCAATCCAACAAACACAACAGCTTGCCGAGCTTTGATTTAATAAAATCGGCCCCCACTGGACCGCTTTAATTGTTTCCAGATTCTGAAAATATTTGAAAAGAGGACGCAAATGGAAAAATCCACCTCTGGCTACCGCGGTGTCCGGGGGCTCACTGCGCTCATGGCCACGTGGGCTATGTCCTCGGAGAGTTTCAGAGTGAGGGAGAGGAGCCTTGATGTCACCAAGACAAATGGCTCTGGGGGGAGGGGAGTACGACTCTATCCATCAGACGATGCTGGCAGGAGAGTGGCTGGTCACAGGGTCATTTCTTTCTTTTTCTTTTTCTTTTTTTTATTGTGCTTTAAGTGAAAGTTTACCATTCAAGTCAGTTTCTCATACAAAAATGTATACACACACTGCTATGTGACCCTAGTTGCTCTCCCTATATTGTGACAGCACACTCCTCCTTTCTACCTCGGACTTCCCATGTCCATTCAACCCTCTCTGCCTTCTCATCTCGCCTCTGGACAGAAGCTGCCCATTTAGTCTCATGTATCTACTTGAGCTAAGAAGCACACTCTTCACAAGTATCACTTTATGTCCCATAGTCCAGTCTAATCTTTGGAGAGTCAACCTCGGGAATGGTTTCAGCTCTGGGCCAACAGAGAGTCCGAGGGCCATGTCTTTCAGGGTCCCTCCAGTCTCAGTCAAACCATTAAGTCTGGTCTTTTTACCAGAATTTGAGTTCTGCACTTCACTTTTTTCCTGCTGTTGTCAGGGGCTCTCTGTCATGCTCCCTGTCAGGGCAGTCATTGGTGGTAGCCGGGCACCATCTAGTTCTTCTCGTCTCAGGCTGATGGAGTCTCTGGTTTATGTGGCCCTTTCTGTCTCTTGGGCTAATATTTTCCTTATGTCTTTGGTGTTCTTCATTCTCTTTCACTCCAGGTGGGTTGGGACCAATTGATGCATCTCAGATGGCTGCTCACTAGCTTTTAAGACCCCAGATGCCACTCACCATAGTGGGATGCATAACATTTTCCTAATAAACTTTGTTATGCCAATTGATCAAGATGTCCCCTGAAACCATGGTCCCCAGACCCTCACCCCTGCTACTCTGTCCCTCGAAGTGTTTGGTTGTATTCAGGAAACTTCTTAGCTTTGGTTTAGTACAGTTGTGCTGACTTCCTCTGTACTCGTCACAGGGTCATTGCCCTGGCTGCGATGGCCGGTGGGTCCTGGAGGCCCTGGGAGTCACGGAGCCTCATGCTCCTCCATCCCCAAAGACCACAGAGCTGGCCACTGTGGCAGGCAGGACAAGGGGAATGGAGCCCAGGAGTGTGCTTGTAGCAAGGTGGCCCAGGGAGGTCACCACCGAGCAAGTACCTGTCCAATCCCTTCAGGCCAGGCTGAGCCAGGAAGAGTGAAGCCACATTGGGCACCCCAGTCAGAGGCAACATGGCCGCATGGTGATGGCATTCAATGACCTTGGTTTCGAATCCTAACTCTACCATTTCCCAGTGGGGCACATCACTGGCCTTCTCTGAGCCTCAGTTTTCACACCTGCACAATGGGCTGGCTGTGAAGACTCAAAGAGCCTTCAGCAGCACTCACAGTATTCAGCAATGTGCCTTGTGCTCCATTTATGCTGGGTACCTTGCACGAGGCATGTGGTAAAGCATGTGGCTCTCAGTCCACAGGGCCACATCTCTCAATGGGGCCTAGTACCCCACAAATGGAGCCCAGAGATCCTGGGGACACCCACTGCCAAGTGCCAGGGTGCAAGGGGATTTTGGTGTGGCTCCTTTTCAGAGGCCACAGGAGTCCTTTCCCATGGCGTGGGTTTGAAGGTGGGCAGAGGAGGCGAGATGGAGAGGGGGCAGGGGGCTGGGCACACAGAGCTTGGGGGAAAGTCCTGGGGAACCAGGAGGTTCCTGTTCTGTCTATATGCCACCTGCATCCTGTGTATAAGAACCTCCCTAGTCAGGAAACAGCACGTTATCTCCACAGAACACAAGGGTGAGAACACACACACGTATGCACACACATTCAGCCACACACTCGTGCACACATGCATGCACACATGGGCACAAACACAAATGTGCACGTGCGCATACACGCGCACACACACATGCACGTGTGCACACACGCACACATGTACACTTATACACATGCATACATACACATACACATGTATACAAATGCACACGCATGCACATATGCACACATACCCATGTGCACACATACATATACACACATATATACACGTGCACACACACACACATGCATGCACATATACACATGCACACACACTCCCGCCCCAGCCTGACGCCAATGACAGCCTGTCATGGTTGGCATGTTACAAGTCAGTTACACCCACCGCCCAGCCTGCCTTGTGATGTGCTGGGGGCGACATCATCTCGTCATCTCAAGTATGAAGAGGAAGTAGTAGGAAGCACCCCCCACCCGGAAGGGGGCCCGCAGCCCTCAGGAGGCCGCTGGGTGCGTCAATCAAGGAGTAAATTGGAGGTGAGGGCGGCTAATTTATTTTCATCCCTCAGCCTCTACATAAACAGTGTGGTAACAAAAAAGGGGAAAAAAACAGCGCCTGGAAGGTGGCTGCCACGACATCAGAATGGTGTGGAGCCCTGCGTTGTTAGGGTTCTGTGCCTACGCTCTCTGGCGCCCCCGCAGGGCTGCACTGTGCCAGCACCAGGCTCCAAGATTAGATGAGCCCTGGACCAAGCACAGAAAATGGTAGGGACGACTGTCCAGAGTGGCCAGATGGATACAGCCTCAGGAGTACAGAGGCAGGAGAGGAGACAGCTGGGGTCTAGGCGTCTGAGAACACCACCACCTCCCACCAGTTAGGATAAACCCTTAACACCACATAGGCACTGTACATGTATTACACATTTAATCCTAACCACACCCTCTGATGTAGACACTTCTGTTATCTCCATCTCACAGATGAGGAAACTGAGGCTTAGAGAGGCAACTTAGCCAAAGTCACCCTGCTGGAGACTGGGGCCCATTGCCCACCACTGCTCCCCCTCAGGGTTCACATGTGGTGAGGGGGCCCGATGGAGATGAGAGGCTGGGGTTTGAATCAGGCATTGGACTCCACAGTCCACGTGTTTAAAAACTAACTCTTGTGCACCAGACTGGATCAGCACGGTGCTCTGGCGTCCTGAGGAGGGACCACGTGGAGACGGTTCTGAAGGGTGAATAGGAGTTGGCCAGGCAGAGGTAACAACTCAGGACTCTGAGGGAAGCTGCTGCTGTGTTTCAGAGAATGGAAGAAATGAGCATAGCTGGGAGAAAGGCAGGCAGATCCCTGGCACGTAGTAGGTGTTCAATGAATGTCTGTGGAACAAGGTGCTAGAGAGGGAGGGTGGTGAACTGCCAGTTTGCAGGGGTGGGTTAGGGAGTATGGCTTTATCCTGCATGCCCATGCATGTGCACACCCCTCCACCCATGCACACACACAGTTCTGGAGCTACCAGTGGGGCCCCTGAATCCCCCAGGACAAGACCTCTGCTGCCTAGCCCCCCACCCCAGACATCCTTGGGGAGCCATGAGGGGATGACTGAGAACAGAGGAGCTGAGGTGGGCAGGGTCGAGGCAAAGGGCTACTTTGCTTCTGGATTTTACAGTTTTGGAAAGGTCTCTGGGGGAGGTTGAGGTTCACTGCCCCTGCTCCCCCCTCCCCCCAACACACACATCCTGGGAACCCTGGCTCTCGGGGGTGGGCAGGGGCTCAATTGAAGAGCCAGAAGTATCAGGGGAGGCCAGTCTGGGCGGCTGCCACTGCAGCTACGATAACCTTCAGCCCTGACCTCATTTCCCACCAAGGCTCTGTGCAATTCCTTCCAATTTTCCACATAATTAGCTGAGCGGGAGACGTTCTCCTGCTCACGCGACCCAGCCTCCTAGGCAGGAGGCAGGCAGCTGCTGACAGCTGCGCCCCTCCCTGCAGGCCCCTCCTGCCACCAGACCCGGTGAACAGTGGGGTGAGGGACCCAGAGCCTCGCAGACCCAGGTTCGAATCTCTGCTCCCCACCTGCTGGTTGTGTGACTTCCGGCCCATCCTTGGCCTCTCTGGGCTTCTGGAAAACGCAGGTCACACAGTGCTTTTCCGAGGATGACACGAGACCCAAAGTGATTGTTAGCTGCAGGTCTCTGCCCACACCACCCCCAGTGGCCCCAACACACCTCCAGAGAACGTCCCCCTCCCGCAGCTCTCGGTCTTCCTCCAGGACCCCAGACCCCCCACCCTTCCTGGGGAGGTGTGGGGGCAGCAATTAGAAGAACGGGCCCAGAAGCAGGCAGTCTGCCTCTGACCTCGGCTCTATCACGCACAAGCTATGCGACAGTCAATGGCCCTGTCACCTGAGAGCCTTGGTCTTGTCATCTGGGAAGCGGGCATGATAACAAGCGACTTCAAGGCTGGGATGCAATACGTGCACATGGTGCCGCCCTCGGTTCAGCCTGGCCCTGCTCCCCATGTAGAAGGGCCCCGGAACCTTCTAAGCATTGAGGCCTCTTTAGCTCTTACCATGCCCTGGTCTGACGCTGGCTTCCTTTCCTACTGGATGCTATCACCTCTGCCCAGTGAGAGGAGGCCCTGGCAGCTCTGGAATCCACCATCAACAAGCCCCCATTTGGGTGAATAAAAGCAAGGGTGAAGGGATTGTGGCTCCTGGGTGGGCCCAGTGAGCACCCACTCCCATCCTGTAGGCCCCACGTCTGGCAGCTGAGTATGAAGATGACATGGGGTCTGAGGGTTCTCATCCTCGAGCGGGGCACAGCCTGCACCAATGCCCCTCTGGAAGGGAAACTCCTGCTGTCCTCACTGAGGGCACCAGTGTAGTCTGGACAGCTGGGACAAATCGTCCAGGCCTTGGTGGCTCCATGGACAACTGCACCCGGGATGGTAATAGCAGCAGAGTCTCAGGCCAGCCTCGCGGCTCTGCTCGTGTCCTCAGTGGCCAGGACATGTAAACAGATTCCAGGCCTGGAGGAGGGGTGCCCTTGGTCCCGAGGTGCTTGCCCCCAAAGCTGGTGCTCCGAGTGACAGACAACCCTCCCCACACACAGAAAAGGGGACGGTGACCTAGAGGTTGGGCCCATTGCTCCCCACTGCTCCCACTCGGGGTTCACAAGTGCGGAGGGGGCCAGCTGGGGCAATAAGCAAGGTCAACCCACTCTACCTTTCAAACAGCCCTTTCCTGACTGCAGAGAGTGTTCTAGAAAAAGAAGAGGCCACCTGGAGACCCAACCCAGGAGCAGGGGCATCCCCACAGCCTCCAACTTCCCAGAGATGTAAGGCTGCCCCACCATGGGGAGAGGACCCTCCCAGCCATCCTCTCCGTGCACAGGCGTGGGCCCTGCTGCCTCTCTAGGGACCCGGTTCCTTGAACAGTCTTCTCCCGACAGCATGAGCGATGCTGTCCTTCCTCTGGGGTGCAGTGGCCCCAGCCTGGAATCCATCATTCCGCCCTATGTGTCCAGGGACCCATGACGCCTCAGGCCCTTCAGTGGGAAGTGAGGCAAGTGTCCTCGGGCAGAACCAGGCACAGCAAGCAGAGAAAATCATGGCCAGGTCCAGAGGCCGGTCCTAACAGTGTGTGGCCTTGGATGTGAAACCCAGCCACTGGAGCTTGAACTGCTCACCAGAAAATTTGGCCTCCTAAGTACACAAGCCTCTGTGGGCCTCAGGACACCAGCAGTGCATTGGAGCTCGGGCACCTCATGTCCTGTGCATAGCAGATGCCCCACAGCTAACCAGTTGCTCCTCCTCCCAAACATCAGACCTGGGGGCCTGCACGCCACCACTGTGCACCTTGGGCACCATCCCCACCCTCACCTGCAAAGCAGGGCAGTTAACAGGGATGCAATGAGGGGTAGGAGAAAGCAGCGCCCACAACAAGAATCTGAGGGGTGAATAAATAAAATACGGTTTCTATTCCAACACACAGATTCATGTGGTGACCACATGGTTAAGGGTTCAGGCCATATTCTGAATTCCTCTCTCCTCTTGCTTTGAAAAGGTCCCTAGGTGGCGTAAATGGTTTGTGCTCAACTACTAACCTAAGGGTTGGTGGTTCAAGCAGTGGTGCTGCAGAAAAAAGGCCTGGCAATCTGCTTCAGTAACGATGACAGCCAAGAAAATCCTACGGAACAGTTCTACGCTGTAACACGTGGGGTTGCCATGAGTTGGAATCGACTTGATGGCAACGGGTTTTTTGGGGGGGGTTTGTGCTATAAAAGAATCCTCACAGTCAACCAGGGGAAGGGGCTATTGATCAGACCCCACCTCCACCAGCACAGGAGAGAAGGTTCCAACCTGTCTTATACTGTACCTGTAAACATCCAGCCAGCCATCCTCCATCTACCCACCCATCCATCCATCCATCCAACATGGCCTGAGGGCTCATGATTCATGGGGAGGGGGAGAAACAGATATGAAACCAGTTACCAGAAAGCTGATTCAGAGAGGGCTATCAAGGAAGACTTTCTGGAGGAGGTGACACCTGAGTTGAGTTTGCCCAGAGGACAATGGAGAGGTAAAGGGATCCCAGTTACAAGAGACAGGCCCAGCATTTTCAGGAGGAGGCTGGAAAGAGGTCTGAATTGGGGAGGGGGTCTCCGGGAGTGGGGCCTGGAGGGCAGAGACGGGTGCGTCCCCACGGGGTTCTGGAGGTTCTGACTCAGTAGGAGAGGGCAGCACTCCTGAGCCATCAGCTCTCATTAGCAGCAGTCATTCCCCTCCACCCACTGGAGAGAGGCCTCAAGCGAGTGAGTGCCTTGCTGCTTTGTTTATGAAGCCAGCTTGCCAGCACTCAGGGTTGGAGAGGCGCGTTCCTCCTGCAGTGCCCCTGGTTTCAGCACTCCTGTTTATACTCCCTGCATCTACCTGCAGGCCCTCGTGAGTCTCATCTCCGTTACTCATTTGCTCTTAAAAATAACAGCATTCTAGTCCCCCCTTTGCATCACTTCCAGTTGGAGGATTCAGGGAGGCAGCCCTCCGGCCCGGGTAGTTGCAAAGCAAAAACAGTGTGTGTTCACTGAGCATTTACAATGTGCCAGTTACTGCCCCTGCACTTGGCTACCCTTCACCAGGGCCCTCCCCCAACCCCACAGGGCCATTACTGCCCCCTTTCTCAGAGGGGTACAGAGATGCCAAGTCACTCGCCTGGCATCACACAACAAATAAATGGCAGAACTCAAGCGGGATCCAAGGTGTCTGATCTGCACACTCAAGGGCTTAACCCCAACTCCACTGCCCCTCCTGGTCCTATCTGCCTAGACGCTCCAGATACCTCTAGACTAGGGGGGTTCTCCACCAGGGACAGACCAATTTCTCAGCCTTCTTCCCTGACTCTACACTGACTTGGACTATCAGCTACAGGGAAGGGAGCTGGGGAGAGAAGGCAGGAGCCACTGCAAAGCACCATGAGCTGCCTGCCCAGGACCACACCAGGATGGATTCTCACCAGGCTCAGGCCTGGGTCGGCAGCCCCCCACATCCCCCACCCCCCACCTGCTGCTCTGAAGAGAATTCCTAGATCTTGGTTTGCTGGTTCTGCGCTTTTCAGAGAGAGCCTGGTGCAAAGGATGGGAAGTGGGGAGTGTGCTCAGCACCACTAGCTCAGGAGTTAAAAATGAGGAGATGGTGGGGGACATGGGGGGATGGATGTGAGAGAAAGACTGAGCCCCAAAACCTCAGGAGCCCCCAGAGTGGAGACATTCGAAACCCTGAAGGAAGTCGGCTCAGCATGAGACTGAGCTCTCTCTGCCTGGACCAACTACTCACCAGTCTGACCTCATACAAATGTTTGCTGAATGAATAAACGGCTCTCCTGGGCCACATGCAGTAGGAAGAAGAAATTTGGACCTGAACACACGAGCCAGCTCCATGCCTAGTCATGACCAATGGGTCTCAAAGTACAATCCCAGAGCCAGCGCATAAGCAACCCCTGGGAACTTGTTATGGATTCAAGATTCCCATTCAGAAACCCTGGAGCGGGCCCAGCAACCAGTGATTTCATCAGCTCTCAGGGGATGCTGCAGCACGCTCGAGTTTGAGAACCACTGCCCTAAAATATATAAAGTAATACACTGTGTTGTTCTAACAAACCAAAAATAAAAACATTTGATGTTCTTTGCCATTCTTCCTTATAAACAACATGATAATAATAATAACCAAATGGTTAAGCACTCAACTACTAGCGGAAAGGTTGGCGTCTCAGAAGACAGGCCTGGCGATCTGCTTCCAGAAGGTCACAGCCTTCAAAACCCTACAGAGCAGTTCTACTCTGCACACGCGGAGTTGCCACGAGTCGGAATTGACTTGAAGGCAACTAACAACAACAATAATCAGTGATGAGGCTGCCGCCGCCGATAATGATGATGATGTCACTTCTCCACAAGTACTTTCCTGATCACACTATTTGAAATTGCAGCCTTCTCCCCTCCCCGCACTCCCCACCCCTTCCTCCTTCAGGATTCCATCTTCCAGCTAATTAGCTGTCAGGAGCCTGCAAATGCACCTGGCCCCTCCTCGCAGCCTGGAGGATGCATATTTTATTTATCTCTTGGTTTACTGTCTCCTCCTTACTTGAAAGTCAGCCCCACGCCCCCCCAGTACCAGGCACATAGTACCAAAAACCAAACCCATCACCAGCAAGTCAATTCCAACTCATAGTGACCCTACAGGACAGAGTAGAACTGCCTCGTAGGGTTCCCAAGTCTTTACGGAAGCAGACTGGAGAGGATCCCTTGGAGAAGATGGATTCAAACCACTGACCTTTCAGTTAGCAGCGGGGCACTTAACCACTGCGTCACCAGGGCTCCTTTATGAATGGATGAATGAAGGAACCCGACCCTTGCTTAGTACTTTTCAGCTACAAGCTCAAGGGACACAGAGCGAGTATTACTCTTAGACCCAATATGCAGATAAGAAAACTGAGCCTTGGGGAAGGCTGGACTTGCCCATGGTCACAGGAAGCCCCAACTCCAGCACTGATCTGAGGCCTTGATACAGAACTTCCGCTACTTGCGGGCAAATTCAGTTCCCAAGAATCAGCCTTCCTGGCCTGGCCTGCCTATCCCTGCTGACAAGCAGGCACCAGAGGACCCCGTTACCCTGGAAATCCTCGATTCCCGGATGAAGAAGGGCAGTCACAGTAACTTCCCTCTGAAGTATGGGGGCGGGGGGCACACAGCTTCTGGGACACGCTGGCGATGCCTGCCATATGTGAGGCCCCAGTGCAAAGACACACAGCTAATTAGCTGTCAGGAGCAATGCAACTCTAGCCTGGCCCCTCCCTGGCAATCTCGCCTGGAATTGCCCTCTGCCACCGCATGTCACCACATGATAAAAGGAAATATGTTCAAAGCAGAACGCCTAACAAGAGAGGGGAGGCTCAGAGAGGCAGAGTGAAGCAGATTGCCTCTGACACTCTCCGAGGAACGGGGGATAAATTAAAACCATTAAAAAAATAATTTGTCATCGTCAGTTTCCAGAAATAAGTTATTCTTGAAGAGCAATTTTGGGGTGCTCTGAGTGTCTGCTGGGAGGTGCCTGGGCTCTGGGTATTGAACTGGCTCTGGTACCTGACACCTGGTGACCCCAGGGAGTCGTTGCGCTTCACATGGCCTTCTCCCTGTGTGTCTTCTCCTCTTCCAAGGACACCAGTCACACTGGATCAGGGCCACCCCACTCCAGTATAACCTTATGTGAACTTAGCTAATGACATCTGCAAAGATGCCATTTCCATGAAGTTCTGAGACATGCTGAATGAACTACGTCAGTTACAGAGGACAAATACTCTATGGTCCCACTTACATGAGATGCCTAGAGTAGGCAAATGTACAGAGACCAGAGTACAGTAGTGATAACAAGGGGTGGGAGGGAGAAGAAGAGGGAGTCATTGTTTAGGGAGCAGTGAGTATCTGTTAATATGATGGAAAATTTGGCAATGGATATGGGTGACGGCTGAACCAAAAAAAAAAAAAGAAAGAAAGAAAAACAGAAGAAAAAGATTCTATTTCCAAATAAGGTCACATTCTGATGTTTTGGGAGGGACATGAATTTTCGGGGGGACATTACTCAACCTAGGGCACCACTGAAGGCAGAAGACCTAAGGATAAGGGAGGGCCAATGACACGTTAAGCCTGTGTCCCTGTGACCCCCTCAAACAGATGGGGCTTGGCCAACCCCTCACCTGGAGCTTGTTCTTGTCTCTCCTATAAGGCCTCCATGGAACGAGCTGGAGGTGCTGCCTGGGAGAGATGTCCCCATTGCTGACCCTACTGAGTCTTCACTGGAAGTCAGGAGCTCTGAACACTTTCCAAGGATTAGCTCATTCGTTCCAGCAACAGCCCATTATACAGATGGGGACACTGAGGTACTGACAGGCAAAGTCATTTGGCCAAAGTCATGCATCTAGTGAGTGCCCCCAAGAGCCTTCATGAGGTGTTGCAAGGATTAAATAATACACATAAAGGCTCTGCGAATGCCTGGCACGCAGGGGCGCTAGCAAGGGTGGGATGCACAGCAGCAGCATGCAAGTAGAATGGCCTGCTCTGTGCTGGAGCTGCAGGAGACAGGCAGACAGGCTTCCTGGGCCAAAAACACCTGATGAAATCAGTGTTCAAACAAAAACTCGTACATACACGTCCACAGCAGAATGAGTCACGATAGTCAAACAGAGGAAAACAACCCAAATAGCCTCCAAAGATGTACTGATATACAAAATGTGACATATACACACCCAAACCCAAACCCAAGCCAGTGCCTTCGAGTTGATTCCAACTCATAACGACCCACAGGATTTCCAAGGCTATAAATCTTTATGGAAGCAGACTTCCCCATCTTTCTCCCACGGAGCAGCCAGTGGGTTCCTACCTCCGACCTTTTGGTTATCAGTCAAGCACTTTAACCACTGCATCACCAGGGCTCCCGGCATATCCATACAATGGAATGCTATTCAGCCACAAAGAGAAACGAAGTTCTGCTACATGCTACAACATGGATGAACCTTAGAAACATCATGCTAAGTGAAGGACGCCAGACCCAAAAGACCACCTAGTCTATGATTCCATTCATGTGAAATGTCCAGAAAAGGCAACTCCATAGAGACAGAAAGTAGATTAGTGTTGCTAGAAGGGGAGAATGTAGGGTGACTTCTAATGGGTGCAGGGTTTCACTTTAGGATGATGGGAATGTTCTGGAACTACACAGAGGTGATGGTTGCACAACCTTGTGAATGAACGAAATGCCACTGGATTGTTCACTTTATAATGGTGAATTTTATATTATGCGAATTCCACCTCAATATATTTGAAAAAATAAGAGGAGGGGGAAGAGGGGGAGGAAGAAGACGAGGAGAAGGAAAAGGAGGTGGTGGAGGAGGAGGAGATGGAAAAGTAGGAGGAAGAGAAGGAGAAGAAGGAGAAGGAGGAGAGAGAGGAGGAGGAAGAGGAAGAAGAGGAAGAGGGGGAGGAGGAAGAAGAGGAAGAGGGGGAGGAGGAGGAAGAGGAAGAGGGGGAGGAGGAGGAAGAGGAAGGGGGGAGGAGGAAGAAGAGGAAGAGGGGGAGGAGGGGGAAGAGGAAGAGGGGGAGGAGGAGGAAGAGGAAGAGGGGGAGGAGGAAGAAGAGGAAGAGGGGGAGGAGGAAGAAGAGGAAGAGGGGGAGGAGGAAGAAGAGAAAGAGGGGGAGGAGGAAGAAGAGGAAGCGGAGGAGGAGGAAGAAGAGGACAAAGAAACCAAAAAAGAGAAAAAGAAAAAGAAAGTTAAAAGCAGAGCGTCTGAATCTTGATGGTGGCCTTGGTCCTCCAGGCCCTGGGGGGAGGGAGGGCATGGGAGGGCTGAGCACTGGTTCCCATGTGTCAGGCCTCTCTCCAGGTGTCCTGATCTCACATGAGAGTTCAAGAGCCATCAGGACTCAGCGGAGGAGAAACTGGACGTCCCCAGGTTTTCTTGAAACACCAGGCCTTGCACCTGGTGGGCTGTCTCATGCCTCTTCTGCCCTCCCTTTCCCTGTCCCCTCCCTTTCTCCCGGCAGTTGGGTCGGGGCAGGGGCAGGTCAAAGCTGTCCCCAGGAAACAAGACCAGATCCACGTGATGATGGAGGCCACACCCCGATTCCCTAAGCCCTCTTTACTATAGGGACACCGAGCTACAATCCTGGCCTCAGCAGGCACAGTCTAGAGGGGGAGACCAACAAGCAAAGCACCATCACAATTCATCATGGGAAGGGTGATGATGGTGGACATGCAGGCAGTGGCCCAAGGCAGTGTCCTGGGGCTGGGGAGGGGGCCCCGGGGTGGGGGTGGGGGTGGCCTGGTTGCCGTGGAAACAGCTGGATGAGTCCGTTGAGTTGAAATGTTCGACCTGACAAGCATCAAGGTCACTGAAATTAAAGCCATGGAGTGACCGACCCCGAGACGCAAGAGTTGGGTGGCTGGAAAGGCTTCCTGAAGGGGGAGGGGCAGAGCCAGCCCCTGGGTGTCCCTGGAACGACAGGTGGGCTGCCGGGGATCCTGCCATGGGCCAGCCCCAGCCTGGGGGCACTATCCGATGACACACGGGATCCTGTCCTGTGCCTTACAGGATGCCCACCTCTGTTGGCTGGCCCCTGCACACCCCTGCACACGGGGACACCAACCCCACCCCCCAGCTCCAGTCAGCCTGAGCAGGAACCCTCACGGTGGGGCCCCTCCTCCAGGAAGCCAGGGCACATCTGTGCTGCTGCCTGTCTGTGTCTGCATCATCGCTGCCCCCCCACTCTGGGCCCCCCACTTCCTGCTCATTGCTCTCCCCTCTGGGCCGGCCTGTTCTCGTGGGCCTCCTGTCCCTGTCACTGTCATGTCCATATTGAGAACAACTCTGCCTGGTGAGGTCCCAGCACAACCTGCCCAACACCATCTCTCTCAAGCCTGTGCAACTCTGCAGCAGTTGCTCAGCCTCTCTGAGCCTCGGCTTCCCTGAGGTCTCCAGCCTCCCACACAGCTGCACTGCCATCTTTATCCTGACTCTCCCTGTCTGGCTATCTTTAGATGCTTGGCCTCCTCACACAGGAAACAGAGTCTCCAGGCACCTGGTGCACAGTGGGGCAGGATTGATGGCACTGAGTGGGGCAGGAATGTCACACATATAGTGAGGCAGGGGTGCCTCACACAGTGAGGCAGGATTGATGGCACACAGTGGGGGCGGGTATGTTGTACAGATAAGCATCTGAGAGGTGTCAGCCAGGCCCCTGGGGACCCACACAATCCCTCCCCCCAGCCCTGTGACTTTATTTATTTTATTTCCCTCTGCCTCTGGCTTCTCCCCCAGCTGCCTGGCCACCCTGTAGAACCCGCATTCTTTGCCCTAAGCCCCCCTCTACCCACCTTGCGGCAGCAGTCGAGGGCACGCCTAGGCTCCAGGACCCCATGGGGCCTCTGGGGGAGCTGGCCTTCAGCCTGCCATCCCCAGGGCCTCCCAGAAGTGGCTCTGGTCCTGGAGAGTAATGAGGGGGAGACACAGCCCCACTGACATGCTGAAAGATTGTCATGGCAACGAACAGGCCTGGCCAGCTGGCAGAAGGAATCTGGCAGACAACAGGGCCTGGCCTCCCAGCAGGGGAGTCGGGTCGGCTGGGGTGAGGGGCCACGGGGGTGGGGGAGGTGGGGGCGGTTACACACAGTGGGGCCAAGTCACCCTCAGAGGAAGGAGGGATGACCCCCACCGGGCAGTCACCTGGAGGTGGACATCTGGAGAAACTCCCCCAGGGCCTGACCAGCCTGACCCCTCTGACCACTGCCTCCTCCTCCTCCTCTCCCCACATGTTAGAGGGGACGCAGGGGGCTGTTGCTGGAATTCTGACACCTTGAGGAGAAAGGCAACCCCTCCCCCATCCCCTCCATATCCGACACTTTCTTGAGCAGAGACCAACTCTGAGGGGGGCCGGCGCTGCCTGAGTATCCATCCAGAGGGCTGAGCATCTTCATCTGTCATTCCTGCTTTCTATTGTTTCTGCAGTGCATAGTAGGTATGCAATGAAAATGTGCTGAATGAGAGAGCAGCAGGCCTTTCCGTGACCTCATTTTACAGATTAGGAAACTGAGGCTCAGAGTGGAGGTGGGGGGGGAGGGGGACTAATAGTCTGCTGGGACCGAACCCAGAGGTCTGACTCCATCCTGCCCACCCCTGCCCTTCCAGACCCTTCTTGCTCCCCTGTCGCAGCCCTGGAAGAATCCAGAGCCTGGTTCCCAGGAAGCCCCCTGCCCCTCTCTCCTCTATCTACCCCATGAAAGGTCAGGGGAGTCAGGTCCCTCAAAGGGTGCTGGGCCATCCAGGCTATTGGAGGGGGGCGGGGAACCTTGCAGTAAAATGGCCTGACTCTACCCTGCTTCCACCCTCAGGCCAGGCCCAAGCTGCAGTCCTGGTGGGCAGGGAGGTGGAAGGGCCTCTCAGCCCTGCTCTGTCCCCTCTGTCCCTTCTCAAAGACAGTGATGAGGTCTCCCCCATGTACTGCCCATGCAACCCCCCTCCCCACTAAGATTGTTGCCCAACCGAACGACTACTCTGCCCATCTTACAGATGCAGAAACTGAGGCTCCAAAAGTGAACCGAGCTTCCCATGATCATTTGGGAAAGCCAGGAACTGAGTCCCAACCCCTCTGCTCTCCCACTGCCATCCAGTCCAGAAGATCACCCACCCCAACCCATTTGTTATGCAGATGTATAAACTGAGGCTTGGAGGAACAATGAGAAGATACATGTCCCAGAGTTCCAGGGAGACACCCAATTTTAGGTATTTTTTTCCTGTTTGTATAATGCTTAACTAAATGTGATTTTACGTGTCATATCTTTTAAGATTATCTCCTATAAATCAATTTACAAATACATAAGGAATATTCTTTGTCAGTTTGAGTTTGATAAAATATAACAGACCGAGGTCCTGGGGAAATGTTATTCCACTATGTTCTTCTCTGCCTCTTACACTAATACAGCAAATGTAATCTATACTTCATCTCTTCAAACCTCCCCCGAGTCCTAACCCTCCCACCCAAAGGCCTCAGCCTAAGAGAGCAGTGCCAGGCAGCAGAACTTTTTGTCACAATGGAATTTCCAGATCTGTGCTGTCTAAAACAGTAGCCACCAGGCCCGTGAATTATGGCCAGTGAGACTGAGAAACTGAAATTTTAATTGTATTTAATTCAAACTAAGTGGTCAACTGTGGCTGGATACTGCCGGTTTAGAGTAAAACCTCTGTTGGTGGCCCTGGTGAGGGCAGGGAGACCTGCCAGCCTCCTAGGTCTCAGACACAAACACAGGCACCCAGGCCATCAGGCTGGGCTCCCATCCAACCCAGCTGACCACCTGGAGGAGGGAGCAGGGAGGGCCTGCAACGTGGAGCCACCAGGAGAGCACTGGGGACAGAACCCAGATTGTGATGCCAGCTGGGACTCCCTGGAAGCAGAGCCTGAGGGAGGACTGGGTAGGTGGGTGGGTGGGGAGCTTATGAGGAGGCCCTGGCACAGAACGGAGGGAGCAAGGGTGGGGAGACAGGGAGGGGAAGAAAACCAACAATGTAACCAGTGTTCAGTCCTGCTGGGGCCCCTCTGAGGACAGAGCAGAGCACATCTCATAATGGTCCCACCACCTGGGGCAGGGGCAGGGACATTTATCCATGGGCTAAGGGCCGCCCCCAGGCTGCCTGTGCTAGTATGCTGCTTCCTCGGTGCCTGGGACAGAAAGATGGAGAGAAGCTGTTCACCACAGCCACGCTGAGATGAGGGAGGCTGAGGCACGGGGCACAGGACATTACAAGGTGCTGCTGGTAACCCTAAGCAAAGCCTCTATCGCTCCATGCCTCGGTTTCCCCATTTGCACAGTGGCAATAATAGTGGTACCAAACTTAAGATGGTTGTAAAGTTAAACAAGGTAACTCACGTGAAGCACTAAGAACATGCCTGGTTTATAGAGAGCTCTCCATGATGTTAGCTGTTGTCATTATTATATGTTTGACTGGGGTTCCTGTCCCTACCAGAACCACCCCCCAGTGCTTTCTGGGTCTCTCTGAGGAGGGGACAGCCCACAGTTCACCCCTCTTGGCATCTCCTTCCCTTATGTGTTTTACTAGAATAAAGTTCTTTCAGCCCCACAACACTACAAGGAAGGCATTATTATTCTCCCCATTTTACAGATAGGAAAATGGAGGCTGGTGGAGGGACCTGTGTCAGCTGGGCTGGCAGCTGGGCCTGTGGGCCTCCTAAGCCCAGACTCTGCTGACCACTGGTCCCTCTTCAGGGAGAAGCTTCCCCAAGGGCCAAGGAGGCAGGGTGGAAGCCGCTGACAGCAGGCTGGGCTTCTGCCACTCGCTCCCATCCCTGCTTCTCACACCCGTCGCCGCGGAGGAGCTGGAAGCTGGCGGCACCAACTGTTGCTGCCGCCTCCTCTCTCCTGCCCATCTGTTCCCCACTGGGATCCGGGTGGGTGTCGCAGTCCTCGCTGCAAAGTCTCGCCACGACTGCCCTCTGCCGACACTGCCAAGGTGGGGCTATCCCACCACCGTCCCCTTCTCCCCACCCTGGGGTCACTGGGGGACACGGAACACGAGCACGGTGTGATGGCAGACCCTGGCTCGACGGCCCCTCCATCCTTGCACTGTGACCTGGGTGGTGCCACAACCTCTCTGCTTGCTGCCGTCATTTGTATAAGCAGGTGCAGCCCATGCCATCCACTGTGTAAGCAGGTGGGCCCACACCATCAAATGTATAAGTGGGTACATGCTGTCCAACATGTCCACACTGCCAAGTGTGTAAACAGGTGCAGCTCACTCCATCCAGTGTGCAAATGGGTGCCACCCATGCTGTCGAGTGTGTATGCTGTCAAGTGTGTAAACAGGTGCAGCCCAAGCAGTCAAGTGTGTGAGTACACCCGTGCCATCAAATGTGTAAACAGGTATAGCCCACACCGTCCAGTGTGTAAGCAGATGCAGCCTATGCCGTCCAGTGTATAAGCGAGTATGCCCACGCCATCAAGTGTGTAAGTGGGTGCAGCCCACACTGTTGAGTGTGTAAGCGGTGTATGCTGTCCAGTAAGCATAAGTGGGTACAGTTCCCATCATCCAGTGTGCAAGCTGGTGCAGCCCATGCCATCAAGTGTGTAAGGAGGTGCAGCCACACCATTGAGTGTGTAAATCGGTGCAGCCTAAGCCATTGAGTGTGTGAGTATGCCCACACCATCAAGTGTGTAAGCAAGTGCAGCCTACGCCATCCAGTATGGAAGTGGGTGTAGCATACGCCGTCAAGTGCGGCCATGGATTTAAACCAACGCCCACACTGCCGTGGCTTCCCTTTCCTTGTCTTCCCCTTGGAAGGCTTTCTGATCACAGGGCCTGCTGTCCAAGCCCCACCTGTTTCTAATCTGCCCTGCTGTCCCAGAAACAGCACACCGATCACACGGTATGTGACCTGTTGAGGACTAGAACAAGCAAGATGAGAGGACATTAGGACCGGATGACCACTGTGGCTTCAAAACAGCCTTCCCACCTGGAAGGTGAGAGCCAGAGTCTCAACCCATAAGCCAGTTTGACAGACCTCCCTGGGGGTCCCCGTCACTTCCAGGTGTCACTCCCCTAACTGACAACAGAGTATGTGCTGAGTGCCTGCTGTGTGCACTGTGGAGTGGGAGAGGCTGAGGGACAACCCCTGGCATTATTTAGTCCAGAGACAAGAAAAGGTCCCAGCCAAGACAACAAAGAAAACAGGCCTGGGGGTGCCCGGGACCCAGGCCAAGGGAGCAGGAGGGGCAGGGTAGTCAGGCTGGGCACCACACAGCACTCCTCCACATGCCAGGACTCAACCAGCTCCCTGTGCCTCCAGTGTCACCCCACATGAGGGCTTGAATACATATGGTGCCACACTACCTAGCTGTGTGACCCCAGGCCAGTTACTTGACCTCTCTGAGCACAGACAAACAGGGAACTGTGCCCCCTCCTGGGTGATGCCGAGGATGGATGGGAGACTACTTGGCACCTGGTGCCTGCTTGGTGGGTGCTAGGCAGTGGGATGAGGAGAAGCCACTGCCCATGGGGTATCCAGATTCCTTCCGGATCGGAATCTTGCCTCCGTGTGTGCTCAGCTCCATTCCACAACTTCCCGGCTCACGTACCAGCACCCAGAGCTTCCTCCCTTTAAGCTCACAGCACCGGGCCCGCCCCAACTCCCTCCACAGGGTGCCCTCTGCCCAACCTCCTCCACCCCGTGACAGGCTTACAGGCTCCCTCAGGTTTCAATCCACACACCACCGGCTTTGGGCTCTCACAGCACCCAGAACCCCCCAACAGTGGCACCAGTCACACTGTGCCATGACCTGCCTGGAAGTCTGCCCCCTACTCCCACCCACGCAGGCTGTGGTGTGTGGGTGCTGCAGGGCCAGGCCCACCCCTCCCTGCATGACACCTAGAAGCCGGATATGGGAAGAGAACCAAGGAGTCACGGGTGGGCGCTCTGGGGGACAGCAGAGGACCCCACCCCACTTACAGGGCTGCGGCTCAGCCAGATCCTGCAGGGTACAGCGACATCTAGTGGGCTGCAGGCACATCGCCCACCACCCCAGGAGATCCTGGTGCGCCCCACCCGGGGCAGGGGGCACCCAGGCAGCCAGGCAGCACAGGGCACTGCTGTGTCCGCGGAGGCGGAGTCCCTTTCCAGCCTTCCCCACCACCTCCTCCCGTGGGCCGCGTGTTCCTGCGTCGCATATGCCTGCCATATGCTCTCCTGTCACAGCATCTCAGCAGCCTGCAAGTCGCCTGCTGGGGTGGGCGGGGTGCCTCTGAGCTGGGAGCTGCCCCAACTGCTGCACCCGCAAGCTGTGGGGTGAAGGAGCAGCTCCGAGGAGCGCAGAGGGCTGGGAATCAGGGGCCTCCTCCCACCTCCCATCTGAAAGGGAGCATCAGCTGTCAATCTCCTCAACACCCCTGTGAGGGAGCTGGCCTGTGATTCCATATTACAGACAGCAATGCTGAGGCCCAGAGAGGCTCAGCACCTTGCTCAAGGCCACACAGCTTGCAAGGGCAGACTGTCCTTTTGCACGCAACCTCTGGCTGTCCATCTGTAACTTGGGAAGGGGGCAGGCTGGATAATGCAC
Source organism: Dugong dugon (assembly GCA_030035585.1). NCBI lineage: Eukaryota > Metazoa > Chordata > Mammalia > Sirenia > Dugongidae > Dugong > Dugong dugon. The sequence goes on from CM057478.1 coordinate 34,273,679, forward strand.
TGTGAAGTTCTCTGACTGGGTTGGGGGTTTGATTGGTTCAAAGCTTGGTTGGTACAAGTCCCACAACAGATGTCTGCCATTTCCCTCACCCCCATCTGAGCTTCAGGGCCACTGGGGGCTGAATTGTGTCCCCTAAAGGACATGTTCAAGTCATAACCCCTGGAACTTGTGAATGTGACCTTGTTTGGAAATGGCATCTTTGCAAATATAATTAGTTAAATTCACAGGAGGTCATACTGGAGTAGGGTGTGCCCTGATCCAACGGCTGGTGTCCTTATAAAAAGCCAAGAGGACACAGAGGGAGAAGGCCACGTGAGGACGGAGGCAGAGAATGGAGTGACATGGACACAAGCTATCCCTAGAGCCCCCAGAAGCTGGAAGAGGCCAGGAAGTATCCTCCCCTACAACCGTCAGAGGGAGTGTAGCTCTGCTGACCCCCTGATTTTGGACTTCTGGCCTCCAAAACTGTGAAGGATAAATTCCTGTTGTTTTAAGCCACCCAGTGTGCAGTACTTTGTTATGGCAGCCCCAGGACCGCCTCTGTTACAGGGCCCCACTGGAGACCACCACCCGGACCTTTCCCTGCCCTCACTGGCCTCCTGTTCCAACAACCCCCAGCAGGTGGAGTCTTTAGGGCACTTCAGGGCCTGAAGCTTCAAATCGACCCCAGTTTCTCAGACTGGGCTGCCCGGGGCCTGGGCCTTCTCAGATGGCACTGGGGTTTGCCAAGGGGGAGATCGGAGAAATCGAGAGGGTGGGGGCTTGTCACCTTACACCAGAAAAAGTCTAGAGCTGATTTCCATAGTAAGTACATAGGCACACATTACATGGATGATGGGAGTAGGAGAAGATTCTGGAGCTCTACTCCACACAGGAGGTGATACTGAGTGTGTAGTAACACATGCAAGGTTCCTGGGTGGTGTGAACAGTTTGCACTCAGCTGCTAACCTAGGGTTTGGTGGTTCAAACCCACCCAACAGCACCTCGGAAGAAAGACCCACTCATCTGTTTCTGTAAAGATCACAGTCAAGAAAACCCTGCAGACCTCAGTTCTAATCTGTAACACATGGGGTCACCATGAGTCAGAATCAACTCGACAGCAATGGGTATTTTTTTTTTTAGTAAAAATATGCTGTTCTCACCCCAGAGGCTGGTACAGGATCAGTGCTCCATAGATGTTCCTCTGATGGAGGAGAGGAAGGGAGAAAGTGTGATCAGACTGACACGTCCCCATCTAGCAAGCGAGCATTGTGTATCTCTGTGTAGGCCAAATGGTGCTCAGATCACAGGCGGGTGATGCCTTTACCCACGGCAGGGCTGCAGGTATTCAAACAGAAACCCCTACACCCATGTTCACAGCAGCATTATTCACAAAAGCCAAAGGTGGAAATAACCCAAATGCCCATTAACAGGTAAATGGACAAACAAAACGTGGTACATACACACAATGGACTATTACTCAGCCATCAAAAGGAATGAAGGTCTGATACATGCTACATCATGGATGAACCTTGAAAACACTGTGCTAGGTGAAAGAAGCCAGACACAAAGGGACAGATAGAAAATGACTCCGTTTACATGAATTGTTCAGAAAAGGCAAATCCAGAAACAGAAAGCAGATTAAGGGTTGCCTGGGGCTGGAGGAGGGAAAAATCGGAGAGTGACTGCTAATGGGTTTCCGTTTGGGGTGATGAAAACTTTTGGAATCAGACAGTGGTGGTGGTTGCACAACGTTGTGAAGGTACCAAACACCACTGAACTGGACACTTTAAATGGGCGAATTGTATGGTACACAAATTATATCTCAATAAAGCTGCTATTAAAAAAAAAACTGCACTTAAAACAGTACTTATGAAATGCCATTTTTCATACTGTGGGATGTTTCTGAAATTGTAAAAACTAAAAGGAATTGCACACATGTTCTTTTTATGACCAGAAGAAGAATAAAGGTGTCTGCAGGCACTTCACCTCCATAGTGAGGGGTTTTGCAGAAAGGGCCGTGGAGGCTTGGGAGGGGTGGCCGTGCTCAGGCGCCCCAGGAGGCAGCGTAAAGTTCCCTGCAGTGGGGGGAGGCAGCTGCCCCTCCTGCTGGGCCCCAGTACACCAGGAATTCTGGAAACACACACAGCTGGGGCAGGGTGAACTGGGAACAGACACTGTGTGTATGGCTCCTCTGTCTGCAAACTGTCAGGGGACCTTGTGGGGCCTGGCTGTGAGGGGGCACCACAGGGACCAATGCCTACGACCCAGGGAGGGGTGGCCTCTGCCCCCACGCTGTAGACTCTGCAGGCAGCAGCAGGAGGTCCTCATTGCTCCCCACTCTGAGTGGGCAGAGAGAAGTATCCCCAAGGGCACAGGCAAGCGGCTGTGAATACAAAAACAAATCCCACAGAGCGCAGACCAGGCGCCAGGCGGGCACTGGTCCACGAACTCTACCGGGGTTACCCGAACTCAGCCCCATGGCAGCCCCTTGAGTAGGAGCTGTCATCACCCCCATTTTACAAATGTCCTCACACTCAGTTCTGTGAGAGCTGCACAGAGTGTGGGTTGCTCTCATGGAGGGTGTGCACCTGTGGGGGTACCCTGTGAGGGTGCTGTCTGCTTGCCTACGAGCCAAATGACAGGGGCCTGAGGGGCGGTGTGCAGACCCTTGCTCCTGGCACAGAACTGTTAGAAGCAGGCCCTGGTCAAAGCCAGGCCTTACCCGGCAGGCTAGTCCCCCTCCCCACAATATTCCGCTGGGTCCACAGCTGGAATCGGCTTCCCACCAGGAAGTCCCATGCACTGGCATACAGCCCAGAGCTGCAATTGAGAGACCCCCATCCCGGAGCTGAGGGCCCCATGACATTCCCATGGGGTTGTCACCTGCACAGGGCCCAGAAAGTCCTGGAACTCGGCCTGTGGCAGCAAGTAAAGCTGTCCTCACTGTGACTGCCCCCTGGCTGGGCTGACAGGAGGGGTCAGCAGCTGGGGTTTCTCACTGCCCCAGTGGGACTCAGGCAAGGGGCCAAGTAGGGTGGGCTCCAGACCCTCCACATCTAATGCTATAGCCACTTTGCTCTTCTTGACCTGTGTGTAATGGGCTACTGGGTACCATTAAAGATGAACAGAGGCTGCTGCTGCTTTACAAATCTCTCATAATGGGTAAGTCAGGATTTCTCAGATGTGCCTGAAGCTGGCTGAGCAAAAGACGGAAATTGTTGACTCAAGTTAAGTGAGGAGACCAGAGCCAGAGCGTTTCAGGCACAGCTGGATCCAGCTCAAACCATGTCCCTAGGGAGCTGCCACCCTGTCTGCCTGTCCCTCCACCCCTGTCTTGGGTTCTCCAGTGCTAGCCTTAATCTTGGCCAGCTCTAGCCCCATAGGCCCCCTAGAGCTCCATGCCCCCATCCAGGGTCGAGCACACACTAGGAGGGGATGCTAAGTGCCTGGTACCCACCAGATCGGTTCAATCAAACCACCTAGCATCACCCCAGCCCCACCCAGGCTCCTCAGCCCTGGCGCTGCCATATCCACCTGAAGGTAGCCAAACCAAAAACCTGTTGCCATCAAGTCGATTCCGACTTGTAGCGACACTATAGCAGTTCCTCTTAACTGAAACCTCAGATGGGGGGCGCTGGTGCCCATCTGAGCTGCTTCTCCCTGCTCGGTTCCAGCCAAGATAAGGCTCCCAGAGGACTAATGCTGGTGTGTAAATATTAGATACTTCTGTCTCCTCCGAGACCAATTACACAGATCATGGCGGCTCCCCCAGGACTCTGTCTTCCACTTACTGTATCATCATTAACAGCCTGTTAGGTAACAGCTGCTCAGAGAGAGACAGGGAAAGAGAGAGAAAGGGAGGGAGAGAGAGTAGAAGAGAGGGAGAGAGAGAGGAAGGGGGAAAGGGGAGAGGAAGAGAGGGAGGAGGCAAAGGGAGGAAGGAGGGGGAGGAAAGAAGGGTCAGAGGAATAGAGAGTGAGAGAGGAAGAAAGGGAGGGAGGAGGGAGACAGAGTGCGAAAAGGGAAACAGACGGAGAGACACAAAAGGAAAGAGAGAGATAGTGAGGATGACAGAGACAGAGAGACACAAGGTGGGGAGGCTGGGAGCACATCTGAGAAGACCGGGGAACAGCGTTCCAGGTAGAGGGAACAGAAGTGCAAAAGCCCAGAGGTGGGGACAGCCTGGCATGCCTGAGTGTGGAAGAAAGCCAGTGATGGGGTGGGGGTGGAAGTACAAGATGAGGTCAGAGAGAAGGGCAGGGACTCATATCCGAGGGGCCCCCTTGAGCCCCAAAGGTTTGGAATTTCATTTTCAGAGCACATAACAGGGTAGTCTCAATCTGCCCCTACCACACTCCTGGGCTGTGTCTGGGGACAGACCAGCCATAACTCATGGGAGGGGCTGACCACGTGTGAGCCTCAGGCTCAGTGAGGGTGACCTGCATCCTGGTGGGGAAGTTCATGGGGTAACCAGTCTGCTCCCCAGAGGAGGGGCCTGGTTTTCATCATTTCCCACCCCCAGCCCCTTCTCAGGCCTCTGGAGGTCTGGGGCCTCCAAGGTGGGGCGGGTGGGCCCCCAGCCCTGCAAAGCCTTTATTCTTCCTCCTCCAGGGCTGGGAGTAATTAGGGGCCGGGGACATAAATCACGCTGCCTCACTATGCATCTGCTAATCACAGCTCCTGAGGCTGGCAGGGGGGCCTGCTGTGGGGGCAAAGTGCGTGGAGGCCAGGGTGCGGGACAGAGATGCAGGGCCCCTACAGCTGGGATGTCCTGCGGGGGGCTCAGTGGCACCCAGTGTCCATTGTGCTCCCAAAGAGGTGGTCATAGGTTCTCTGCAATTTACACACACACACACACACACACACACACACACACACACACACACACACACACACACACACACACACACACTCACATTCATTCTAAAAGACACACACACACACTCATACTGAAAGACACACACACACATACTCATACTGAAAGACACACATGCACACTCATACTGAAAGACACACACACACACACACAGGCACTACACAGATACACACACTCTCACACACAGACACAAGGCTCCCTGCAAGACTAACCGCCCCCCGCCCAAATCCTCCCAGTGAGGAAGAGAGAAAAGTGCAGGTTTGGGGTTTCGATGCCACCTAGAGTCCATCTCCTGGAACTGCCAGAGCTGAGCATGGATAACCCCAAGGCCAACCCCAAGAAGGCAGAGCCCATAAAGGCAGACCCCAAGACAGCACCCCCACCCCCACCCCAGCTACAGAAGGAAACTTTTTTCTATTAAGGCCCCTAAAAATGTCCACAATAAACCTAAGTTACAGGGTTTCTGTGAGGAGTAAAGGAAGCAATCAAAGTGATGCATCCAACAACAGGATGTGCCTGCACAGAGCATCTTGCTAGGGGCCACACTTCCTCCAGGGACACCCACTGGTACAAAGATCCCACCATCTTGACTCAGCTGGGAGCATTGTGACCCCAGCTGTTCCAGCTCAGTGCTTCCTGAAGCCTAGGCTGAGCCTGTCACAAGGACTGCTCCATGGCTCATACTCCCATGGCCTCCCCTCCCCTCCCCTCCACAGACATCTATCCCTGGTGCTTCCACCACTGCACCCTGTATGCCAATTCACAGCCTGCTTCCTGGGTGTCTGAGCTACCCAGCACTGTCATAATAAATCATACCACAAGTAGGGGGCTTTAAAGAACAAGAATTTACTGTCTCACAGTTTTGAAGGCTAGGGGTCTAAATTTAGGGCGTCAGTTGGGCTTGTTGTTGTATAACGTTGAGTTGATTTTGACTCACAGCGACCCCATGTGAGAGAACAGAACTGTCTCATAGGGTTTTCTAGGCTATCATCTTTACAGAAGCAGATGGACAGGTCTTTCTCCCACGGAGCTGCTGGGTAGGTTCAAACTGTCAACCTTTCAGCGAGCAGCTGAGTGTTTAACCATTGCACTCCTAGAAGTTAGACGTTAGTAATTTGCTACTTTTTATTTATGACCAGTGAGACTGGTGTTCATGTATGGTTGTTGTATGTGTTTCTTCTTGCTGCTATGACAAATGACCACACTTAGCGGCTTACAACAACACAAACCTATTATCTCACAGTTCTAGAGGTCAGAAGTCTGACACAAGTCCCACTGGGCTCAAATCAAGGTGTTAGCAGGGCTGGTTCCTTCTCGAGCCTCTACGGGAGAAGTGATTTCCTTGTCCTTTCCAGCTCCAGCTTATGGAGGCTTCTAGCATTCCTTGGTTCATAGCCCCTTCCTCCATCCTCAAAGCTAACAACAGCAGGTTGGGTCTATCTCACACAGCATTGCTCTGGCCCTCCTGCCTCCCTCTTTCACTTTTAAGGGAACTTGTGGAACCCTGGTGGCACAGTGGGTAAGAGCTCGGCTGCTAACCAAAAGGTTGGCAGTTGGAATCCCTCAGCTGCTTCTTGGAAACCCTAGGGGGCAGTTGTAGTCTGTCCTAGAGGATCGCTGTGATTCAGAATCAACTCAATGGTAGCAGGTTTGGTTTGGTTTTGTGATTACAGTGGGCCCACAGGTTAACCCAGGATCATCTCCCTAAAGTCAGCTGATTAGCAACCTCAATTCCATCTGCAACCTTCATTCCCCTTTGCCATGTAAAGTAGCATATTATATTCCCAGGCTCTGGGGAGGACGTGGACACCTTTGAGGGCCATCATTCTGCCTACTGCAGTTTTGATATAACGTTTCCTTTTAAAATAAAGTTACTTAAGAAAAAGAGGTTTTGTTTCAGTAACAAGATGAAATAAATAATAGAATTATCACATAGGTGTGACCATGCTAAAAGCAAAGACTGGTGTTGGGAACTCTGTCACAACCACCTCATGAGGAGATTATTGTTTCTGTCTTCTGGAGGCAACTGTGACCCAAGAAGGGCAACAGAGTGGCCCAAGTCACTCAGCTCAGTGGCAGAGCTGGGCATCTGAACCCAAGACTGTGGCCCCCAAAGTCCATGCTCTTAACCATGACCATCAACTGTCCCCCTCCTTGCTCTTATGTCCTTCTCCTTTCCCAGCTTCCAGACAGTGCTGTGGGCTGTGGGAGGTGACCCTGCTGGGGCTGCTCCCTCAGGGGTGACCGTAGCCAGGTGCACCCACTTCTCTCTGGGCTACCCACACATGAGGCTCCTCTCTGAATGCCTCGTGACTAGGTTTACCCCTCCATCTGCACCACAGCCCTTCAAACACCTGACCCTCTAACTCTCCCCTCTCCAGGCTCCACACCCAGCACCCTTCCTGACCAGCTCCTTCCAGCAGACCCTCCACAACAGGACTTCGCAGCTGGGCAGCCCAGTCAGATCAGCCCCTCTCCCAGGCACAGAGAACTGCAGGTACGGCCCCTTGAGACTCCCTGGGGCCCTCCCTCCTCTTCCAGCCAGTGATAAGTGTGTGCCACCCTGGGGGGCCCACAGTTAATGAACCTCTGACTACAGAAAGCCACCCCACTAAGCCACCCCCTTACTTCTGGCCTTTGAGCCAGTAACATTTCGTTTCAGACCAAAGGCCTTAAAATTTTAAATAATGAGGTACATGACTTTTTAAAAATCTAAACAGTATGAAATGCTGCACAGTTATATAGGCAATGGTTCCCCCGACCCCAGGCCCCCAGGAGTAATCACTGTCACCATTTCTCATGCGCCCCTCCCAGATCTGCCAGATGTGCACATGTGTATATTTGTGTGGTGTGAACAAGTGTGGTGTGTGCATGCACATGCAGTGTGTGCATGTGCGGCACGTGCATGTGTGTGCATGTGTGGGGTGTGCGTGTATGTGTGCACACATGCTCACGTTCTCATGTGTAGACACATGAATCGGAGCACACCAGACACATGCACTGCTCCTTGCTTTTCCACTCAAAATATCTCAGGGAGCTTTCCCCCCCACAGCCACACCTGATGTGCAGAGGCCCATGCGTGGACCCACCATGGTTTATTACACAGTCTGGGCTGGAAGGACATTTACGTGGTATCTGGTTTTCTATGTGTGTGATGCTGAGTGAATATTATGTTCCCCAGAATGCTGGTGGGCATGATCCTAGCTGTGAAACTGTGAGCTCAAAGGGATAGGGGACTCGTTTGTTCTAACCCCCATGTTTTGGTGTGTCAACGTCACCTCATGGCTCTTCAAGCGTCCACACTTCTCTCTGTCCCGGGGGCCATCCCCTCACCCAAGCTGCCACCAAGTCTCACCTGAAACACAGTGAAGCCCTCCAGAGCTCTCTTGGAGGGCTTCTGCCTGATTTGCTCCCACCACCAGGGCTCTCTCAAGGGGCACTCAGTATACGTTTGTCCTGGGGGCAGCAGCCTGCTTCCTTCCTCACCCACCCCTCCCTTGACCCTTTCCTTGACATAGGGTCATTGCCCTCCCCAGCGCCGGCCCTGCAGGGTGGGTCGTTTCAACCTGGCACACAGTAGGCGCTCGATAAGTGTTTATTGGATGAATAACTGGATAAAAGTAGGAACCTGGAAAGATAGATCAGAGGGGGAGGGGAGCTGGGGAGTGATAGGAACAGACATCACCCACTGCCCTGACCAGGCCTGCCTCCCAAGGCCGAGGGTCCTGGGGTCTCCAGGGAGCCTGCGGCCAGCAGCCTGGAGCTTTCCCCTGCCCTGGCTCTGACCCAAATCCTGCCGAGCTCCTCAGAGGGGAGAGGGGAGCCCAAGACAAGCAAGAGCCTTCCACAGTCCCTTCCCAAGACGCACGCGGGCGTTGGGCTGCTAACACGCAGGCTCCAGATTCTACACTTGCCCAGGAGCCAGGGGCTGACGACAACCCCCCCACCCCGCCCCATGCTGTGGAGGCAGAACAGGGGCGGGAGGCAGAGGGGTGTCTCCAGAACACCACCTCCCTTGGCTGGCCGCCTTGGTGGGAGGTGAGGGTTCTGGAAGAAAAAACAAACATGCGCTGGGGGAGGGAGGAAGCAGGCAGCAGATGCTGGCGGGCGAGACACAGCGTCTGGGGAGGTCACTGCAAGCTGGTGGGCTTGGGGCCAGGGTGGCCCCCTGGTGCCCTGTGGCGCCCGGCCAGGGTCAGCCCAGGCTCTTCCGGTTAGGCCTGGCAGGGGACCCGGACAGAGAAAGTGTCCCTGGCAGGATGCTACCACCCACCCTAGGGGTCCTCTGCGCCCACCGCCGGCACAGCTTGGGCTACCCACCCCCTGGCCCCTATTCTGGCTGGGAGCACCATAAGCTGGGTGGACAAGCCAGGAACCCAGGCCCCAGCTCCCTGCTGTCTGCTTTCCTCCAGTGCCCTGCCCAAAGCCAACTCCCAAGCTCCCACAGCCTCATTCATTCATTCAATCAACCAGAAATGTACATGCTCCTCAGGTGCCCCAGGCTCTGCCCAAGGTGCTGGGATGCAGCAGACCCGCCCCCCCCCTCAGTGTCAATCACTCACCTTCAAAGGCTCCCTGTACCAAGACAATGCAGAACTCTCAGCACGCACTCCACACCTAAATCGACACCCTCTCCCAGGATTCCAACCCCACCCCAGTCCCCTAGTCACTCTGATGGCACCCCAGAGTATGCATCAAGCTGCACCCTTCTTCTGCAGTCACCTGTGTGGGACCCATGGACAGGCGAGTCATCCGAGCCATCCGTGCCCTCTGCCCAGAAGCCTTCCCCACCCCTCCATGAGATAATGGCTTTGAAATGAAGAGCTCCCTAGGGTGGGGATCAGGGTGACAAATACATTCACGGTGCACGTGACCTGCAGGAGTGAGAGTTTTGCAAGGGTGGGAAGGAGAGGGTGTGGGGCCTGAGAGGGGGGTGGAAGGGGCTAGAGGGAGCAGGGAGACCACAGCTGTCAGGCTTTACAGGCTGCAGGGGATGTTCCCTCACAGCCCACAGGGTGCTGCACCCAAGGCAGGAGAGAAAACCAAGGCTTGGAGGTCCACATGCCACCCTCCTGCTCGTGAACCTTCAAGGGCTCCCCATGGCCCAAACACAAAGTCCAAAGAGATGCGGATGTTTTGGCCCAGGGAGCAAGCATGCATAACCTCACAGCTATCCCAGCCTACCCTGCAGCCTCAGCTCCAGACCACTTGATAGCCCCTGGCCTATGTGCACGTGATCTGCTCTCTTCAAAATGAACCAGTCCCTGTAGTCTCACAAAAATAGCAGCAGCTACCACACACACCCTGCACCCAAGCTCCACACAGTCCATCAAGTAGGTACTCCGCCAACCCATTTTACAGATGAGGCTGCTGAGGCACAGAGAGGCTATCTGTGCTGAGGTCACCCAGCTAGGAAGTACTGTGACCGGGGGACCCAGGCTGTCCAGTCCAGAGTACGCTCCACAGCTTAGACCATTGCAGCCTTAGAGGCAGGAGATGGGCTGCCTTGGCGGCTCCTGTCATCCTTGTGCCCCTACTGTGTGCTGGGCAGGGGCCAAGCGCCCCGAGCTTCCAGCCTAGTAAGAAGGATGCACCCCAGTGAGCGTGATAATGAACCTGGGTGGGCTTTATCCCACTCCTACTGTTGGCATTTCAACACCAGAATCAGCCTCTGCTGGGTCTGGGACTGGGGAGAGCCCCAGTGACCTTGGGCAAGATGTTTGACCTGCCAGGCCTTAGTTTCCGCCTCTGTAAAATGGGCCCACCTCCCCAGCAGCTGGTCCCTGAGGTCTCCCCAGCCCCCAAGGGGAGAAAGCCAAGTCCTGTTTTCCCTCTTTTCTGTCCCTGGGCAGTCCCTGTGGCCCAGCCCGTGGCCCTGCCCAAGAGGGACATCAGGCAACCAAGGGAGGGGAGCCAGGAAATCCGGAGCGGCCGCGCCCCACCCCCGCCCCAGGCCAGGCGCCGGAGGGGGCGTCGGTAGGGGCGCCAGCTGCCCCCAGAAACGCTCTCCAGATGCACAAGGCGCTGCCAACATTCCTGGAAGGTAACGCCAGGCCAGCACGGGCGGGGCGGGGCGGCGGCAGCTGCCAGATGTGCACGCCGCAGCTGCCCCGGCGCTAATAAGGTCAGCTCCTGGCTCCAGCGAGCCGCGTTCACACCGCGCCTCCGCCCGCCTGGCACCGCGCCGCCGCCCTTCCTGGGGGGCAGGGGGAGACCCCGCTGCCGTGGGGCAGGGGCCAGAACATTCCCTTAGCCCTAGGGCATGAGGAGGGGCCAGAACCCCGTGGAGGTGGTAGGAGGAGCCAGAACCCCCCCCCACCACCAATCGCGGGGAACCCCTCTTGTAGTGGGGGCGGGGCAGGGGGACCAGAAACGCCTGCCCCCGGGGTCCGGAGAGCCAGACCCCTCTACAGGGCATGAGAGGCCAAGGCCCCCTGGCAGTGGAAGGAGGGGAATAGGAGGGGCACAGGCTTGTTCTGATTTTCTGTTTTATTGGATGTTTCCCTCCAGTGATTGAGAGGAGGAACGTGGTGCTAAATTTAGGGCCCGGCGTAGCGGGAAGGGCACTCATTCCCCCTGCCCCCCAGGCGGGGCCCCCCTTGGCTGGGCGGAGCTGCCTGGAAAAGACAGCTGTGGGGAGCCTGGGGCTCCCAGGACCCCCCAGGAGGGACCTCGCTCCCAGACTTTCCCCTCCACATCACCCCACCCCAAGAACAACACCCCGCCCCCCATCCAGAGATTTGTGGTTCATTTCCCTGGGGTGCGTGGAGTGCAGGGGAGCCCATTGAGGGGTCAGAGCCCAGATTTCGCTCCCCCCTTTCACAAGTCCCCGACAGGGCGGAGGGCAGCCACCCTCCCCACCCCAAAAATAACGGCGCCGGCAGCGCCTTTGTTTCTCTGGTTTAAACCGAGCCAGATGCGGACTAATCCCCCAGCTGGGCCGGATTTGCTGGCGGCTGAGGCTCCTGCCCGCCCCTCCGCCCCGCCCCCACGGGCCTGCGGTCCCAGGGCTGCCGACCCCTCCCTGACTGCTTGGGGCGGGGCGCTGGCTGGCACCCTCAGCCTCACCCATCTCCCACTTGAGGGTCATGGGCCAGAATAGGGCCGTAGCGTGGTTCTAGTATCAAGCCGTCTCTAGGCCTTGGTGTTCTCCTGTGTAAACTGGGAATGATGAGGACACAGCCCACAGGGCCGTTGAGGGCTCAGCAAACCTCAGCTACTACTATCAGCATCTGGAATGACACTCCCTGCCCCAACCTCTGACAGGAGCCACAGGGCCCCATCTAACCCCACAGTCCCATCTCCAGGGCCAAAAACGGGGATGACAGTAATTTAAGGGCACATGGGATTACCAGGCATTGCCTGGGCTGACCCATGTGTCAGCTCCTCCCATGAACCCAAGGCCGGTACTAGGATTAACCCCATTGCACAGATGAAGAAACTGAGGCTAGAGAGGTCCCAAAGCTAGTAAGGGGCAGGATTATTATTTTAAAATGAGGAAGCAGGCCCAGAGAGGTAAAGCGACTTGCCTTAAGTCATACAGCAAATGAGAGGCAGAGGGAAGGGTTGCCCGAGGGGCAAACATGGGAAGGGGGAGGGAGGTGCCCTCCCAGCCTTGCCAAGGCTTCCTTGTAGCACTAGGTGGGTTCCTTGAAGTGTAATTTGAAGTCCACCAGAATCAGATCCCAGGATGCTGGTTAAAATGCAGATTCCTGGCTCTGGTCTGGTCCTAGTGAACCAGAGTCCCTGAGGAGGTGGCCCTGGAATCTGCATTTATTATGGGGGTTGTTTCTCAGTTACACTTAAGTTTGAGGAACCACTTTCTGGGCTACTGTCCAGGTGGTCCCTGTCATGCTGGGGGGGGTGGGGACATGGGTGGGAAGGGCCTGGGCCCAAGCCTAGGGTCGATGTGCAGAGGGCTCCTTGTCCCCTCCAGGCCAGCTGCCACCGCCCCCGGACACCTGGGCTGGGAATGGCAAACTCACCTGGGCTGGGCCTGCCAGGAGGCAGGCAGGGCGCCAAGCTCAGAACCTGCCAGGAGTGTCAGACGGATGCAGCGCCTCCTTCCAAAGGCCATTCATTAATCATCCGAGAACCTCCCCCTCTGCCCGGCTGTTCCTTTGCCCCCACTTCACATATACTCATGCACAAAGACACACACAGCACACACACACCAAACACCTATGCACATGCTGCCTGCACACACAGGTCACAGACATGAACACACATTTGTGCACATACCCCACACATGCAGGGATATACATGCTCCGTGTGTACATATGTACCATCTGCCCGCACATGCATACCTACACATGCACACAAACGTACATACACACACTGGCACCACATGGATACACACTTGTACATGCACACATGCACCACACACCTTATGTGCCTAGGGGCACACACATGAACACACACCACATGGGTGCGCAGAGCCCACATGAACACACACACACCTGCATGCGCACACACGGCTGTCAGAACAGTTCCCACCCATAAGAGAGGAGAGCAATGGGCCCCTGGAGCTGTTCTAAATATTCCGGAGGGCCGACCCGCTCCCTGCAGCCACAGCAGGCCCCAACGAGGCTCAGCTCTCTGTTCCTTTGCTTTGGGTGTCAATTCTGGCAGCCCAGGGCCTCCACGGGCTGTTCACAACAATCAGAAGCTCTGGCTAGTGGTAGAGTAATTTGATTAATAAAAGATGAGGAAATGAATTAATGACTGGCTGATAAGCGTGGTTTGGCAGACACCACACCTTTCAGGCATGGACTTAAGGGAGGAAAATAACGAGGTGGCGGAGTCTTGGTGAGGAGAGCAGGCAGGACGCTAGGTCCCCACACAGCCCCCAGGAGGCCAAGCTGGGACCAGAATGCAGGAATCCCTGCTCCTGCCCCCTACCCTCTCTGATTCCCTCCACACACCCCACACACCTAGTAACCTGGAGTCCTGCCCAGGCTCACATGCTTTAAACATCTGCAATGGGAGTTATTCATTCATTCATTTATATCATAAAGGACACAAACACAGGACTGAGATCTTGAAGATGCAACATGGTGGAGAGAAGCTTTCTTCAGCTGAGGTAATCAGGAAGGAGGTGACATGTGAGCTGAGACTTGGGGGATAAAAAGAAGCTGGTGCTCTAGGCAGAAGAACAGCAAGGTACCCCAAACGATCAGGTGGAGGATCCGAGGGCAGGGGACTGTGTTTGGGCTGAAGCCCACCTGCTGGAGTTTGGGGAGGAATGCTAAGGCAGGGGGATGCTCCCTCTCACCCTGACTCCTTTACGCCTCAGGCTTCACATGGGAACTTGACTGCCAGATCCCCGTGGGCCCACATGGCAGGAAACCCCAGCTGGAGAGGCTGCCTGTTTTGCTCTGGCAGCCACATCCTGAGCAGGATGAGGCACCAGGGTGCACCCTGTCCCTCATTCTGTCCACAGAGCCTGTGCTTACTTGAGCTCTCTCCAATCGCCCATCTGAGGGTGTTGGAGCCAAGTCCTCCCAGGGGGCCTGAGCCTCCCACCTTTCATGTGAAGGGGGCAATCTGAGGGGAGTGCATCAGCACTTGAGTGGACAGGAAACCTGGCATCTGATAGAGGAAGGTCGGTCTTTGCAAAGTGGGCCTGGGAGGCACCACAAGGTGGAACTTCTCTTGGGATGTTCTTGGGGGCTCAGAAGGAACAAGTCATAAAAATGCTTGGCTCACAGCATCCTTGTTGCACCAAACGTGCTTCCTAAGGGATGTACCAAAGGCCAACACCCTGGTTCTGGCCTGCCTGCTAAAAAGGCTTGCTTCTTTGTTTCCTCTCCTGCCCTCCACCTGCGGGGAAGTGCCCTGGCACTCCCTAACCAGGGGCAGGGGGACACTGGCACTCAAAGGTGTGGAGAAAAGCAACTGGACAGACCTCCCCTGGCTGTCAACACTGGTGTCCCCAGCGGGCTGGCACCAGGATGACTTTCCTTTTGCTTTGCAGGTTGTTCTGTACCTTTCAAGTTTTCTATGGGGAACAATGAGAGTTATAAAAGACACTCACGGGTTTGTTTCTGACATGGAGGAAGAGACAGAAATGACCCTGATTCAGAAGTGAAACTGAAAGTATAGGTAGGCTTTGGGTCTAGTCAGGTAGCTGACTGAGAGGAAGACCCAAGGTACCTGCTCACACAGGTAGATCAGCCCAGAGACTCTCTATGGAAGGAAGAAAGGCGGGGTTATATACACCAGCCACCCCTTTTCTCCCATATATCCATTCATCTGTTCAACCATCCACACATTTGACCATCCATCATCCATCCATCCATCCATCCATCATCCATCCATCCATCCATCATCCATCCATCCATCCATCCATTCCTCTAACCATTCTTCCATTCATCCATCCATCCATCATCCATCCATCCACCCTCCATCTTTTCTGTTCATCCATCCAACCATCCCTACAATCACTCATTTGTCTACTTGTCCATCCATCTGTCCATCTAACCAATCATCCATCCATTCATCTGTCCAACCATCTGTACATCTGACCATCTATCCATCCATTCCTCTAACCATCCATCCATCTACCCACCCATCCATCCATTCATCCATCCATCCATCCATCCATCCATCCAGTCACTCATCTGTCCACCTGTTTGTTCATCCACCTATCCATCCACCCATCTAATCATCCATTCATTCATCTGTCTGCCTGTCTGTCCATTTATCCACTCATCTTCTTTCCATCACTTTCTCCTTCTACCCACTCACCTGCAGTAAACAATAATTCCATTTTATCTAACTAGAGTCTGTCCCTCCCCGACCCAATGGGGCTGTCAATCAACAGGTCCTTCCTCCTCTCTAGAGGGGTGGGCATGTGCCCCAAGGTAGACCAATCAGAGTCTGCCCTGGGACATTTGCTAGGACCCTCTCTTCTGTCCTTCTGGAATCACTGGATGTCAGCCTCGAACTGTTGCTGGCCATCTCTGACAGCATATGAGGAGAACTTGCCAGAGAAGGAAGCCCACACAGGAGAAGGCAGAGCTGAGGACGGAGAGAGGCAGAGGCCTGGAGACACTGGATAAGTCCCTGAATCCAAGAGTGCCTGAAGCCAACATCACCCCCATCAGTCACATGAGTCAATAAATCCCCCTTTTGCTAGAGCGAGTCTGAACTGGGTTTGTGTCACTTGCAACAGAAAGAGGCATGGATAACACAAGCTCTTCCAACATAGGACAGTGTGATTTAGAACCTTCTGGATGGCCATCCCTGAGCCAGACAAGGACACAGTAAGGAGAAATAAGCCCTGTCCTTACTTGCCAGAAGCTGACTCTCCAGTTGGAGGCAGTTCTTTAACACAAAGAGGTTACAAAGCTTCAGCCCAGGCTCTCAGTGCTGGAGTGGAGTTAAAAAAGCCCAGGCAAGGCCCTTACCATTAAGCCTCAGTTCCACATCTGTAAAGTGGAGACAGCACCACCTAGGGCTGCAGTGGGGATCAGTGATAAGGCAGGCACTCTGGGGTGCCCACCCTGCAGCCATTCCTGCCCCTATAGAGGTGTGAAGTTCATATACTCACGTTACCAGCCTCCCCTGCAATTAGATGGGCATGTGACCCAGCCCAAGACAACTGCACCTACGTTTGCAACAAACTTTTGGGAAACACTTTCCTCACAAGAAGAAAAGGGCAAGACATCCCTCTATCCCTTCCCATCCTACTTTTGGATACTATCGTGTAAGAACATGATTTTGGAGCTATGGCAGCCATGTTGTAACCATGAGGAAAAGGCCAAAGAATCACACTTGGATTTACTTTGATTTCAGGAAAATGGTCATTTCTTGTACACTCAGGGCTGTCGACTGTGGTTTACACTCTCACTGACTACTGGTTGTGGGAGGCAATGTCGTGAAGCAGTTAACAGCATGGATTCTGGAACCAGCCTGCCTAGGTTCAAATCCCAGCTCTGCTACTTGCTGGCTGTGTGATCTTAGGCAAGTTATTTAACCTCTCTGAGCCTCAGGTTCCTTCTCCATCAAATAGGAATAACATTTGTGAGTATTAAATAACTTAGTACATGTGAAAGCACTTAGCACAGTGCTTGGCACACGAAAAGTGTCTAATAAATATCAGCTGTTATTAGCAAGTCAGAGAATGTAGAGGGGGAGGCCAGGCTGGGGCTGAGGGGAAAACGGGCAGGCACGGAAGCCCAGGCCCGCAGGAGCTGAACAGGAGCCGCAGGCCTGCTCCCGGCCTTGGCAGAGCCAAGGCTGAGCTGACTTGCTCTGTGTTCGCCCTGCCAAGCCCGGGGCAACTGGCTCCAGCCTGCCGCCGACTGGGGGGAGAGCCATCCCCTCACGCAGCCGCCTGTCCCCTCCGCCTGCTAGCCCTGCCGCCCTGCCAAGGCAGGAGCCAGCCCACAGCCCACAAGGTGGGCGTCCTCTTGGCCCCTGGTCCAGAGATGCCCCCCTCTCCTCTGCGGGCCCTGCATCTAGACCCCTAGCCAATTTGTTTCATCTTGGGTTGAGAAAATCAGTGTCTCTCCACCCCTCCCGCTGCAAAGCTGAGTGTGGGGAAGCAATTCCATTTGGCAGCTGCGCAAGAGTGAGTCAAAAACAGTTGTTTGGCTTGTCAACTACCCAGGCCCTGCACTGCTTAGAACAGGCTGCTGAGCTGGGGATGGCTTAACTCTTTCAGGTATGTTCTCCTCCACCACAGAAGGACCCCAGGGTCCTTCCCAGCAGGGTAAACTGAGGCAGGAGATGGCTCACATTTTTCTGCTCACTATCCTCTTCTGAGCAGATTCTTTCTGCCAGCTGATCTCCTGGGCTCCAGAATATTTCACCGCAGACCCACCTCCTCTCCTCAGAGCTAATCAGACATGATAGGTCTGCCTTCCCGCCTGCCTGTGCCTGCTGCCCACAATTCGTGCTATGCTCACAGGCCTGGATGGCAGCAGCAGTTAACATTAGGCATACACTGTAGCTAGGGACTGAGCAGTTTACTTTTCACAACACCTCCCTGAATCCCCACCACAACCCAAGAGACAGGCACTATCATTATTCCCATTTAATAGATAAGGAAACTGAGGTTCAGGGAGCATGAGTGCCTGCCCAAGGCCGCACAGCTAGAGCATGGTATAGCAGGGATTCGAACCTTTAAGTCTGGTGTATTCACTGTGCTAACAGCCTTCTTAATAGCTCCTGGCCCCAGATCTTTGCCCTCCAAGCTGTCTTGTACATTGCTGTCCAATGAATAGTGCTTATAACTTTTCCTTGCTCAAAAACCTTCAGTGGCTCCCTGGTACCCACAGGAAAAACAAAACAAAGCAAATCCTTTGCAAAGCCTTTCAAGCCCTTCCCATCCCCAGCTTCTGACATCATCCCTCTCTCTGATCCATTTATTTTTCACCAGGAACCCCAGCCCATCAACAGGGCTCCTTGACAGCCTGGACTACATGCTCCCACAGGCCCGGCCTGTTCCCACCTCTGGGCCTGTGCATGGGCTGTGCCCTTCTCCTGGATCACCTTGCCCCCAGAGAGCCATATGCCCACTCTCCTCTGTTTAAATGCCACCTCCTCTGAAAGGTGGCACTCCCACCACACCTCCTCCTGCAGTGTGTACTCCATAGCTCTTCTGACTACCTAGCATGGTGTTCTCTCCACAGTGATTTATCTGTTTAATGTCTGATGCTCCCGACTTAACTGTGAACCCCATGAGGGAGGACCTTACCTGTCTTGCTCACTGCTGCATCCCCCTGTGCCAGCACAGGAAAGAGTGAGTGCATGGGTGGATAAATGGATAAATGGATGGATAGAAAACATGAGTGGATGGATAGAGAAGGTAGAAAAGATGGCTGGAAGGAGGGATGGATGGTAGATAAATGGATGGGTGGATAGAAAAGATGGATGATGGATGCATGGGTGGATGGACGGATGGATTGGATGGATGGATGGATGGATGGGTGGATGGATGGATGGATGGATGGGTGGATGGGTGGATGGATGGATGGATGGATGGATGGATGGATGGATGGATGGATGGATGGGTGGGCAGCTGGACTGAGGAGGAAGAAATGACCACTGCCTCGGTTATTCTGTCATGGGTAACCTCAGTTCTCTGAACAGAGGAAGACCCCTCCTAGAGAGCCTTCCCCCACCCTCACCAACAAGTGCTATCTCTACTCAGAGTGAGCATAGAGGAAAGGGTAGTAGCTCCTTCATTTGACACTCATGCACACACCTACATACACATTCACATACACACACCACCATCCCTGGTAGCCAAGGGCAGCCCCATAGGCAGCATGGCATGGCTGGAAGCACAGTGCTGTCTCCTAGCAGGGGACACTTATTAAGCCCTTAATACATTCAGGCCACATGCCAGGAGGCATGTTACTATCTCCAATTTATCAAGGAGAAAACTGAGGCCCAAAAAGGTTAGGTATTTGCCCATGGCCACACAGCTGTAAGTGGCTGAGTCAGGATTTGAACCTCGGCCGTCTGGCTCCAGAGCCCTGACTCTCAGCCACTCTGCTGCCAGCAGGCCCAGACGTGCCCATCTGTGTTCCACCACCACACTTTTTGGCATATTCATGCCACTTGTCTTTCATTTCAATTTTACTTCCTCATTTTTACTTCATAACCTTCCTTAAGTCAACCCATTTTTCAAGCTTAAATAAACTTGAATTTATATGACTACCATAAGAGGAAAATCAGTATCAAGCAACATAAATTGAAGGTAATCCTAAAAACACATACTGTGAAAACCAAGCAATGTTATTTAATTTTGGCTAGATACTGTTACCTGAGGAAGGCTCCAGGCCCGAGGCCTGTTCCCTCTCTATTAAAAAGAGAGATCAGCAAGTATGGTGGTTTAAAAATACGGCCACAAATTCTTTACACTTCCCTTCAGGAGGTGAGCCCTCGAGCATGGGCCAGACTACTGACTCGCTTCTAATGAACAGAATATGGCAGAAGTGACAATGTGTGGCTTCTGAGACTAGGTCATTAAAGGCAGAGCAACTTCCTCCCTGCTCTCTCTTAGAGTGCTCACTCTGGGGAAAGCCGGCTGCCATATTGTAAGGACACTCAAGTGGCCCGATGGAGAGACCCACATAGCAAGGGACTGAGACCTCCTACTACGAGTCAGTAAGGAACTGAGGCCTCCAGCCAACAGCTGTGTGAGGAGCCCTCTTGGAGGCAGATCCCCAGCCCTATCAAGGCTTCAGATGACTGCTGCCCTGGCTGACATCTTGATTCCAACCTCATGAGAGACTGTGAGTCAGCCCACTCAGCTAAGCTGCTCCAAAACTCCTGACCCACAGAAATTATGAGACAATAAATATTTGCTGTTTTAAGCTGCTAGGTTTTGGGGCAATTTGTTATACAGCAATAGTTAACTAATACAGAAAGTGTTGTTGTTGCTAGCTGCTGTGGAGTCAGTCCCTGACTCATGGCAGCCCCATGCACAATGGGATCAGACTGTTTGATCCACAGGGTTTTCACTGGCTGATTTTCAGAAGCACTGATTGACACGCCTTTCTCCCTAGTCCGTCTCAGTGTGGAAGCACTACCGAAACCTGTTCATCAGCATCACAGCCTCCAATGACAGATGGTGGCTACATGTGAGGTGCACTGACGGTGAATTGAACCTGAGTCTCCTGCATGAAAGGCGAGAATTCTACCACTGAACCACCACTGCCCCTATCAGCAAGTGTTAGAGGCATTAAAGACAGTAATACCAAACTGAGACTCTCTCTGTGAAGTATTCAGAGCGAATGAAGGGTAAGAAAGGGGAACACATGTTCCACATATGCTCTAAGACCTTGCCAGTGTTGGCCCCCTTGGGTCTATTCTCCACCCAGCAGCTCAAGGGATGTGGGTGGTAGGTAATCAGGCCATACCTCTCCAGGAAACCCCCTTAACAGATTCATTTCCCACTTAGGGTCAACTCCAAGGCCTGATGTCCTCCAGCCCCTGCAACCACCCTGACCCCACCTGCTATCTGCCTCCATGCTCACCCACATGGGCCTCCTGCTTTCCCTACAAAACCCCAAACTCATTCCCCACTAAGGGCCTCTGCACTTACTTTGTGTTGTGGGTTGAACTGTATCCCCACTAAGTTCAAGTGCTAAACCCTGGTACCTGGAATGTGACCTTGTTTGGAAATAGGGTCTCTGCAGATGTAATTAAGATGAAAGTTAAGGTGAGGTCATACTGGATTAGAGTGGGCCCTACTTTCAATCACTGGTGTTCTTATAAGAGAGGCACAGATGAAAGAGGGGACTTTTGGAGGTTACAGAAACGTGTATGTCTTGAGTAACGTAACAGTTACGTTAAGTGTATACAAGCTTATCAAAACTCATCAATTTGTACATATAAGATCTGTGCATTTTACTACATGTAAATTTTACATTAATTTTTACAAACTAAAAACAATGTATTATAGCTAAAAAGAGAGAGACAGAGAGAAGAGACACAGAGAAGGGAAGATGGCTATGTGAAGACAGAGACAGAGACTGGAGTGAGGTGGTCACAAGCCAAGGACTGCCAGCAACCACCAGAAGCTGGAAGAGACCAGGAAGAACCCTGCCCTGGAGCCTCCAGAGGGAGGGTGGCTCTGCCGACACTTTAATTTCAGGCTCTGGCCTCCAGAACGATGAGAGGTTACATTCCTGTTGCTTTAAGCCACCTAGTTTGTGGTACTTTGTCACTGTAGCCCAGGGATACTCATATACCATTTTCCTATTTCCTCTGCCTGAAACAATCCTCACTTGGCTGCCCCTTACTCCATCAGGCTCTGCTCAGAGGCCCCTGTCACCCCACCTACCCACGATCCCCACAGAGCCATGCTCCCACCTCCCTCCTGCCCTCCCCAGCTTCAAGCTTGTCTATAGCACTTATTTTAGACGACATCATGCTGTGTATGTATTCACTTCTTGTTGCCTGTCTTCCCCACCAGAAGGCAGATGCGATGGGGCAGGGGTGTGTCTGTCCTGTTGATGCCTGCACCCCCATTGCTCAGAACTGGGCCTAGCACACGAGATGCACCCAGCACATCCCTGCAGAATGACAGACGCCTGTGGATACCACAGGGGTCTCGACACCCAGGCACCCAGGGATTAGGATGGGAACTGGACTATATTATAAACCAGAGCTGGAACAGACCACACTAATTTATAGAGCCTCGAGCTAAACCAAATATAAAAATGCTTTCTCAACTGCCAACCAGACCAAGGATTTTTTAAATGAGTTTGGCTCCAGGAATCCTGCCTGTGATTCTCAACCTCCTCTTCCCTGGCCTTCTCCCCTCCTCTCGCTCTCCATATTCACCCCCCACCCCACCTCCCACCCCATCTTCAAGAGCAGGTTTTTCTACATGGTTCTGTGTTCCTTTGTTCTCTCCACCAGTGTCCCAGGATGCCACCCCCTTACCCAAGGATTGGGACGGCACTTCCTCCTCTAGGGCCTTAGAGGCATGCCACGTGCTGCGCGGGGTCGCTGGGCATGAAAAGTCTCAGTCTCCACCTCCGAAACTTTCTAAAAGTGTTGTTGGTAATAGTGGGCACGGGTTTCTGTTTGGTGTGATGAAAAAGTTCTGGAACTAGATAGTGGTGATGGTTGCACAACTGTCTAAATATACTAGGTGCCACTGAATTGCCCACTTGAATATGGCTACAATGGTGAATTTTATGTAATGTATATTTTACCATAGTTTTTTAAAAAAAAATTAAAAAAAAATGGTGCTGGCCCCATCTGGCATGGAGTCGGGGGATTTAAAGACATTACACTAACAGTAGGTTTGAGGAAAGTTTTCTGTCTTTATCTGAGATCAGAACCCAAGGGTGTGATGGGTTTGATGCCCAATACCTCAAGAAAAGAGATGCCCCTGCATGTGAACTGCCAGAAAACAAAAACCAAAAACTCAGTCTGGTAAAACCACCTGGGCAATGAGATTTTGAAAAATTTCACAAACACGCTTTTGAGATATACAGTTTAAAAATTTTACTTTTCCTCTTGCACGCAAAAGACAAAACAGTCAGAAAAATAGGAAGAAAAGTCACTGTGTGAATAAGACTCTGTGGCAGATACAAACTTGGTGGGGGGGATGTGTCAGGAGAGGCCAGCAGGAGACAGTGTGACAGAAAATCAATAAACAAGAGCTTCCAAACCTCCAAGAGGGCGTCTTGGAAGAGAACTCTCTCCCCTCAAAAGTCCACACAGCAAGACTGGGAGGCCTGCTTAATTGGCGGCGTTTTTCCTTCCCCGGGTTTCACTACAATTTCTAAATTGTTCAATCGGACAAAGATATGTTGGTGTGCGGCTGTTGGGGGAGGGAAGGGGCTGCTTTGAAAAATGCACGTAAACCTCCTGCAGGATTTGTTCAAGCTCTAAAGCTCCTGGTGTGAACCATCAACAACATGCTGGAGGAGTTCTAAAGCAAGTGAACTGGAACATCAAAGTATTCCCTCAGGGGAAGGTGGAGCCCGTATTTCAGGGATCTAGGTGGACTGACTAACCGCCCACACAGGGCAAGGGTGTGGCCTGTGTGAGAAGCCCTGCTCTGGCCCCAACGTGGGGCCTGTGGCCTCATGATGACATTCTAGACAAACATGAGTAACTGTCCCTAAGGTCTCAATGGGCCCAGCTCCGGGCAGATCTGATGGAGGAGGATGCGTGCCTCCACCCTGCAGAAGTGTGTGGGTCATCCCACCAGAGGACTAGGGCAGATGGATGGGTAGTGGGGTCAAGGGCTGCCCAGGCCCAGAGGAAGGGAGCCATGAGGCCAGCATCTTGCCCTCTCGCCCAGTCACTTGGCCTGCACGGCCCCCAGCCTGAGCAGACCAGCACTGACGTGTGGCCAAGCTGGCTTCTCCCGCCTAGCCTGCCTTGGGTGACCCGTGGAACTCCGGCTGGGAGGGGCAGCTGAGTCAGCCCACCGGAGCCTCTAGAGAGCAGCCTCTCCACAGAGCCAGAAAAATACGGGCTCCAGGAGGGCCTGATGTGAGGCCTGGCCCCAGCCCAAGCAGGGGACTGGGGTGACATGGTGCCCCCCTTGGTGCTGGGAGCCTGGGGGTGTCCCACCCAGCCTGAAGACTGGCCCTCTGGGGACCTGGGGTTATTTAAAGAGCTAACTGCTTTCTAAAGCCTTGCCTTGCTTAGGAGGCTGAGGTGGAGGCTTGGGCATTGGGTGCTGGGCCAGGTTAGGGGATGGGGGCGAGTCGGCAGCCCTGGCCGGGGGTCTGGGGCCCAGCAGGTGGCCCCGGGGGTGGGGGAGCCTGTTGCCATTTTAACAGGGGACCACTTAATCCCTTTGAGGGGCTGGACGTGTGACTGGCTCCATTAACAAGCAGCACGTGTGTATGTGTGTGCCCGAGCGTGTGTGCATGTGTGTGTCTCCCTCTCAGGGACAGCGTGGACCAGCCACATGGTGGGGCTCCCACCAGGAACAAGGGCACCCTGCCCACCATCCGCCCAGGAGTAGACAGCTGCAGAGGCTGCCTGGGACCTGCCTCCAAGTGGTGGCTGAGCCTCGTGACCTTGAGGGGCTGGTTGGTTCAGGGTTTTATGGTTGGGGCCTGTTATTCCTAGTCCCTGTGTCTCCAAGGGGACAGCACAGAGGACCCTGAGCATGGGGACCACAAAGGTGGGGCTGTTCTCCCATGTCCCTTGCTGGGCCAGAGCAGGGGAGAGGACTGCTGGGGGAGGGACGGATGGGGAGGCATGAAGAAGATGGAGAAAGCAGGGAGGATGATTTGGGAAGGTTTCCTGAGAAAAGAAGTGATGGAGACGAAGAGGTGGGAGAGAGAGAAAGTGAAGCAGGAAGACACACACACACACACACACACACACACACACACACACACACTGATATGCTGAAAGAGAGAGACACACACACACACAGATATGCTGAGAGACAGAGAGAGAGAGAGACAGAAAGACACACAGAGACATACTGAGAGAGAAAGACAGAAACAGAGACAGAGAAAGAGACACAGAGGCAGAGAGAGACACAGATATACTGAGAAGGAAAGAGAGAGGCTCCGGTGGGCTGACTCGGCTGCCCCTTCTGGCCCCCGTTCCACAGGTCACCCATGGGGTCAGCAGGAGAGGCTGGCCTGGCCTGGCCTCTCTCAGAGAGAGAGAGACACACACAAATATACTGAGAGGCAAAAATGACAGAGAGACAGCGAGAAACTGAAAGACAGAGACAGAGATCCAGGCGGTGAGACCGAGAGACAAAGAGAGAACGGCAGAGCCAGCAAGGACGCTGGTGAGGGAGAGAAAGCACGAGCAGGCCTACATGTGTGTGGTGAGGCTGAAGTTCAAAAGGGAGGGGAAGGGGTGGTTTGACGACCAAAGTCATTGAAAAATTTTTGGCACAACTGCCCCGAGGCCCCTGGCCGCGGGCCCGGCTCTGAGCTGAACTTAAACAAACCCCTGTTGCAGCCATCTGCTTGATTTTAAAATAAATCAAACAGTCTGTTGAGCCGGGGGTGATCAAGTTTCCATCTGCGCCGCCGCCCGCTCGCCGGCTTGGAGCCGCGCTTGCCTCTCCCAGCCAAGGCTCCTGGCAACATGTGGTCGGCAATTTCTCCAGGAGCAGGGAAACCGGACCCCCACCGCCCCCACCGCCTAACCAAAACCAAGTGCTATTTTTACAGCCACCCACTGGAAAGGGGGGACCAGAAAGGGCTCTTCAAACCAGGGCAAGAGGTTGTTCCGAGTTGCTTCTTGCCCAGAGAGATGGAGAACTCACTTTGGGATTCCCCCTCTGCCTCTTGAGCAAGGGTGCAGAGCTAAGGGTCGGCGCTGGCCCCTGGGCCAGGATGCAGCTCTGCCTGCCATCAAGTGAGAATCCTCAGGCCACAGAGTTTGTACCACTGGGGCTTGCTGGGGGTGTCAGCAGTTCAGGGCCCACCTGGAACAGCCAAAAATAGCAGTAGGGGCCACGCCCCTCCACAGTCAGGGGTCATCCTGGGAAATACTGTCCACCTGCCCCAAAGAAAACTGTCATTCACAGGATGAAGAGACACAGGGGGCAGCCTTCCCTGGCCCATGCAGAAGAAAGAGAGAGAAACACCAGCCTGGGGTCTTTGTGGTCCCATCTGCAAAGTGGGCACACAAAAGCCCTTTTGGTGGGGGGTGGCAAGGATGGGCTGCAGTTGGCATGTGGGGGCTTCATGTGTAACTCTGGGACATGCAAGAAGGAATGAGGTGATGCTGGAGACGGGTCAGATGCTGGGACCCAGGGGACACAGTGGCCTCGCCAAGACTGACCAGTGATACTCTGACGCAGATGGAAGGAGAGTGAGGACATCTGTCTGTTCTGGGCAGTACAACAAGAGTATTTGTGCTGACAAAATGGGGAGTTCTACAAAGATGGCACAGGTGGTCCAGGCCCTCTGGGCAGGAAGGACCCATGCTAGCCTCAGTGGGTCTACCCTGAGGCCCCAAATCTACTCTTAGACAGCTCCCCGCAGGATTATTCTCAATCAAACCAAAGTTTCAACATAGAATCTATGTTTAAAGATCTGCATGGATCTGAACTACTACCTCCTCTGCCATGAGATCAGAATAGATGGTGCCTGACTACCATTACTGAATGTTCTGAGCAAGGACCTAATAAATGGATCCTGATCAAAAGGAGGAAAAATGTGGACCAGAATATCATATTCTAAATATGGAAACCAGATTTAAAGGATCCATTGAGACTGGGGTATCCCCAAATCTATTGTCCTGAAATAATCCTTAAATCTTGAACCAAAACTATCTCATGGAGTAATCTGAAAACAAAACAACAGTTTAGCCTAATTAATAAAGAACGTCAGCCTTGAATATTTTGCTCTTTTAACGAATTATCTACATGTGATCAAACTGACAACAGTAACTCTAAAGCACAGAAGAGAACTTTAAGGGGCACAGAGTCAGCGTTAATGGTGGTAAAACAATGTGGGTAGAGATAATGAGAACGGTGCCACAATGCGAACAATGTAACCAATGGCATTGACCGGTGTGTGTAGAAATTGTTGAACGGGTGTATGTTTTGTTGTGTCTACTTTTATACACACACACAAAAAAACCACATGGGCCCTCAGAATACACAGGAGAGATAGGCAACATTCACTCGGTCATTTGGTCATTACAAAAAAACTACGAAGGGCACCTACTTGGTGCTACAAGTTGTGAAAGAAGGAAAGATGATCTCTTCTTTGAGTCTGGGCTTGAAAAGGAGACTCCCTGTTGTCCTCGTGGGCAAGAAAAAGTCCAGGCGTGCATGGCCATTGTGGGGACCTGTGATCAGACCCTAGGAGGAGCCAAGAGATGACTTCCCAGGAGTCACCCACCCACTGCCTACCCCAAAGGGCATGTGATGATGAATCTCCCCGCTGACCCCCACCAGTTGCTCCCGGTGCACATACTGGGTCCTGGCAGGGAATGTGTGGGCATAAAGGGACCCCAATCTTGCATTCAACACACAGCCCAGGCAGGTTGGGAGGCAAAGAGCCCGGATCTAGAAGTGGCACCACCTCTCACATGCTGTGTGGCTCTGGGCCAGGTGCATGCCCTCTCGAGCCCCGGCACTCCGCCAGTGAAACGAACAGGGTAGGCAATTGACGGCTCAGGGACCTTCCGGCTCGAATCTTCTCATATTCTGCAGGGTTCACAGACCTCCCAAGGGCAGACTGACCCTCAGTCGCCAAGGCTCTGCACACCTAGAAGCTTCTGGTTTTCCCGGCCAGTGTTCCTCAGCCCCAACATAGATGGTGCTCTCTGACCAGCCCTCCCGAGCCAGATTAATCCATAATGTCCAGTGATAATCATGAGCATTGGAGGGTCAAGCTCCTCGAGGGCAGACTTTCCTTCCTGCTCACTGACCAATCCCCAGCACCCGGAACTGAGCTGGGCACAGAGCAGATGCTCAGCAAATGTCTGGTGAGTGAATAAACAATAGCCGTGAGCCAGGCTCCTCTCTAAGTGTCTACATGGCCCACCTCATTACCCTATAAGGCAGATATCATTTTGCAGCTCCAGTTTACAGAGAAGAAAACTGAGGCGCAGAGTAGTTAAATGACCTGCCCCAGGGCAGAGTGTTTAGAAGCCAAGGAGTTGGGATCTGGTCCCTGGGAATCGAATTCCAGAGTCCAAGCTCTTGAGCACCCACTTGACTTCCAGCTCAAGACCCCATGTATCCATGTCGCCTTTGACCGGGCCAAGTGCTATTTCTGGCCTGACCGCACAGCCCTGGAGATCTGCTCTTTCCTTTTGGTACACTCTGCCCTGCGTTCGGCCTGGCCCAGTGCCTCAGAGCCCCTGCCCTGGAAGCCATAACTGCACAAGGAGGGGAGGGCGGAGGTGAGAAAGGGAAGGGAATCTGTGGCCACAAGGCCCACTCTGAAAGCCACTCCCTTTCTGTCCTCCTGCCCTGTCCCTACCCACCCTTCTCCACAGCCCTGGTGTCCCTCCCATTCAGCACTAACACTTACTGTGCACCTACTGTGTGCTGGCCCTACCTGGGATACAAGCTGCTTAAAAGATGGCTCCAACCTCTGTGACACATGCAGGCTGCAAAAGGGGACGAAGGCAGGGCTGTGGAGGGGCAGGGAAGGAGGCTCCATCAAAGCCCCTGTGTGAGGGTCCTGGTGCCACCGTAACACAGTACCACACGCTGCGGGGGTTAAAACAATAGAGATTCATTCTCTCACAGTTCTGTAGGCCAGAAGTCCGAGATCAAGGTGTTGGCAGGGCAGCCCTCTGAAGGCTGGAGGAGAGGATCCTTCCTGGCCTCTTCCAGTTTCTGGGGCTCCGGGCGTTCCTTGGCTTGTGGCTGCATCGCTCTATTCTCTGCCTCTGTCTTCACATGGACTTCCCCCCTGTGTGTCTGTGTCCAAATTTCCCTCTACTTAGAAGCACACCAGTCATTGGATTAGGGCCCACTCTACTCCAGTATGCCCTTTCTTAATTATACCTGCAAAGACCATATTTCCAAACAAGGTCATGTTCACAGGTCCTGGGGCACGTGACTTCCAGGGGTCTTGATTCAGCCCCATGCAGATGGTTCCCCAGGGAAGGGACACCTTGGCCATCCTGTGTCAGAACAGAAGCCACTTGCATGGGGACAGAGCCTTGGGCAATCCATTCACCAAACCCAGTCCTTGCATGATGTCAATCTCTTTTCTGTTTCTGTGAACTCCAAATAGCCAGACCCTATTATGGGATGTTACATGTCCAGCAGCATGAGGCTGGTGCCAGCGCCTGCCCTGGTAAGAGATGTCCGGGATGGCCTTCACCTCACTTCACAGCCATTTCTCTCTCATGGAACCAGCCACAGATCATCTCTGTGCGGACAGCTGCAGCCTCTGTTCCCACACGATGGACCCAGCACAGCTGCCAAGAGCCAGCTGACCTCTGCCCTGGGGCCTGCAAGCCTGAAAGGGACCCTCCTCCTGGGGCCTCCCCACCCTGGGGGGAGCATCCCTCACCGCCCTCTGCCCCTGCAAGAGCCCCAGCTCAGGCTTTGAGCCCAAAGATGGCCTTGAGTTACTCAGGCCCTGTGATCAGCGAGTCCATGCATGGGGCCCCCAGGGCTGAGACTTCCTCGTCATACACTGGGGTCAGCATTGCTGGGGTGGCTGCATTGGGAAGCAGCCCCACCCTGCTTGCAGATGAGCAGGGGCCACATCTCTGGAACTCTGGGTCCTGATGCCCCTCCTCACACACATCTGAACAGCCTCAGCTGTCACCTGTGAGGGGGCAGTCCCCTCATGGATGTTTGAAAGCCATCTGACCAGCCATGTGTCAATGCTTGCATGTGGTGACACAGATGCCCTTGGTCCCCTGGTATAGTGAGACCCAAGAGTTCAAAGGTCTCAGGAAGGAAGCCCTGACCCCAAATGCTGCACCCCAAGTGGCAGCAATGAAGGGGTCAGCTCCGAGCTCCAACACTCGGGGGTTGTGTGGCCTGGGACAAACCACCTGCCACCTTGGCCTCGCTGTCTTTTTCAACAAAGCAGAGATGGTAATACCTACCTGACAGGTCCTCCAGGCACCTGGAATGCTGGGCAGGATGGTGTCCTGGTGTACACACCCCACATTCAAGGCTTCTCTGCACCTTCTAGTCTCACCAGGCTAGATGTTAACGACCCAGCTCCATATCAGATAACGTGTTATCACCGGTAACCAAACCAGTTGCCACTGAATCGACTCCAACTCATGGCAATCCCATATGTGTCAGAGTAGAACTGTGCTTCACAGGGTTTTCAATGGCTGATTTTTGGGAAGTAGATTGCCAAAACTTTCTTTGGAGGCACCTCTGGGTGGACTCGAACCTCTAACCTTTTGGTTAGCAGCTAAGCATGTTCACTGTTTGCATCATCCAAAGGGCTTATAAAAAAGTGCCCTCGCCAGAGCCTACAATGTACCGCCCATTTTACAGATGATCAAAGCGAGGCTCAGACACAGCAAGTGACTTGTCCAACGTCACACAGCACAGAAATGGCAGAGCTGAGACTCAAGCACAGTTCTTACCCACCCTTCTATGTTAAAGCAACCCCCTCCTGGTGTCAGATGCAGAGAACCCTCTCCCCGTGGTTCTTTTTTTATACAATTTTATTATATTGTTGTTGAGAATTTACACAGCAAAACATACTCCAATTCAACAGTTTCTACATGTACCATTAGTGACACTGATTATAGCCATCAAGTTGTGTAATCATTGTCACCCTTCTTTTCTGAGTTGTTCTTCCCCCTTTAATGTAATACTGCTCCCTAAGGTTCCTATCTAATCTTCTGAGTTGCTATTGTCAATTTGATCTCATACAGACAGTTCTTAAAAGAACATAAAGTTGAAGGCAGAGATTTTTTTTACTAGTTAAGCTAAACTATTATTTGGTTTTAAAAAGGCTTCAGGGGATATTTTCGGTTTAAGGTTTAAAGATTAACTCAGTGCAATAGTTTTTTGGGGTTCAGTCAACCTTCAAGGCTCCAAGAAGTCTGGAGTTTATGATAATTGAAATTCTGTTCTAAATTTTCCCCCTTTTGATCAGGATTCTTCTATGAACTCTTAGATCAAAATGTTCAGTAATGGCACTATCCATTTCTTCTGGTCTGATGGCAAAGGAGGCAGTTGTTCATAGAGGCAATTAGTCACACATTCCATATCCTACTCCTGACTCTACTTCTTGTTGTTCCAGGTGAATACAGACTAATTGTTGTGCCTTGGATGGCCGCTTGCAAGCTTTTAAGATACCAGGCACTACACTATGAACTAGGAGATAGAACAGAAGCACTAAACATGTTATTAGGCCAGTTAACTGGGATGTCCCATGAAACCATGACCCTAAACTTTCAAACCAAGAAACTAAATCCCATCAGGTTTTTGGTTGTACCTAAGCAGCCTCAGCAGCTACTCTTTCCTTCTTTCTTTTTTTTAATCATTGTTGTAAACATATCTATCACACAACTTTTTCCATATCAACTTTTTATAAGTGTACAACTTATTGACAGCAATTACAGTAATTGGCTGGGCAACCCTACTTTTAATCAATGCAGTATTTCCATCCCCACTGACCACCCCTTCCCCCCTCACTCCTGCCCCTGGTAACCACTAATAAACTTTGTCCTCTATACATTTGCCTTCTCTTGTCTTTTTATATAAGTGAGGTCATACAATATTTGTCCTTTTGTGATTGACTTACTTCACTTAGCATAATGTTTTCCAGCTCCATCCATATTTTAGCATGTATTAAGACTTCCTTTCTGCTACTGGCAGAGTAGTATTCCATTGTATATATGTACCATATTTTGCTTATCCATGCATCTGTTGATAGGCACTTAGGTTGTTTCCACCTTTGGGCTATTGTGAATAGTACTGCAATGAACACTGGTGGACAAGTCTCTTTTTGAATCTCTGCTTTCAAGTTTTTGGGGTATATACCTAGGAGTCGAATTGCTGGTTCATATGGTAGTTCTATTTTTAGTTTTTTGGGGAACCACCACACTGTTTTTCCACAACAGCTGTACCATTTTGCATTCCTACCAGCAGTGAGTAAGGGTTCCAATTTCCCCACATCTTCACCAATATTTGTTGTTTTATCTTAGCCATCCTAGTGGGGGTGAAATGGTATCTCATTGTGGTTTTGATTAGCATCTCTCTGATGGTTAATGACTCTGAGCATCTTTTCATGTGTTTGGTGGCCATTTGAATGTTCTCTTTGGTGAAATGTCTATTCAAGTCCTTTACCCATTTTATGATTGGGTTATTTGTCTTTTTCTTGTTAAGCTGTCAAAGTTTTATATATATTTTGGTTATTGGTTCTTGTCAGGTATACGGTTTCCAAAGATATTCTCCCAGTTGATAGCTTGTCTTTTCACTTTTTTTGTAAAACCTTTTGATGAACAAAAGTTTTTAATTTTAATGAGGCCCCATTTATTTATTTTGTCTTTTGCTGTTTATGCTTTTATTATTATATTAGATAATCCATTTTTAAAAGCTAGGCCTGACAGCATTACTTCTGCTTTTTCTTCTAAGAATTTTATGGTTTTAGTTTGCATATTTAGGTCCTTAACCCATTTTGAATTTGTTTTTGTTCTGGTGTGAGGCATAGATTCTGTTTCACTTTTCTGCATGTGGAAGTCCAGTTTTCCTAGCACCATTTATTGAAGAGACTCTTCTTTCCCCATTGAATGGGCCTTGATCAGTTACGTGTAATGCAAGCCTTTGTTAGCAATAAGAAAGTGACTGGCAAGAAAGGTATTTCCTTAAAAAAAATGAAATAAATGCAACATCCCCTTCTAAAAGCCACAGTCTCCCTCACTCACATCCCAGTGTGCTTTTTCGAGTGGGAGGAGGCGGCGGAGCCAGTGTGCCAGGAACGTCCCACAGCCAGTTATCTCCCAGGAGAGTTTCCGATGGGAACGTCACTCATTCAGAACTCCCAGGGAATGGTGCCCAGGCATTTGCTGAGTGCAGTATGTGATCAGAGCATGCCTACAGCTCACAGAGCCCAGGGTCCGTACATACAAGGCGCTCAATAAGTGCTCCCTGAATGCTCAGAGGGTCCAGCAGCCACATCAGAAAAGCCTGCCTCAATGTCCATCCTAACAAGTTTGGGAGCCCAGACCCTGCCTGCAGGAAGGAGTCTAGAGGTTCCTGGCCCAAAGCCCCATTGTACAGAAAAAGAAACCGAGGCCCAAGGAGATTACAGTGCAGCCTTTCCAAGATCACACAGCTTGTCTGGGTCTTAGCCAGAATGCAGACTCTGGCTGTTCTCCTGCTGCCAGGGAGGACAAGTTCAAGTGGCAAAGATGCCTCACCCACATGTAATGCTAACACAACACTGTGACAACATTAAAAGGTACTTCACTGGGGGGGACTCCATCATCCTCCTAACACAGCTGTACCCAGATTTACAAGTTCCCTTTGACTCACACGGACACTGTCCTATAAGGCTGTAACCAAGGCCCATGTGCAATTCTGTGTTCTGCCTATTTTCACTCAACATTACAGCATCATCATTTCTCTGACTTGAAATGGGCTTCATGGCTGTGGTTCTGAAGCCCTCGTAATATTTCATCCAAGGGATTCACAGTAGTTTTCTTAATTATGCCTGCTGCTGCATGTTTAGAATTCTTTCCACTATGATAAATAACAGTGCAAAGAACATCTTTATGCATTTTATCATTTTCATTCATGCAAGTGATTTCCTTAGGACATATCTACAGAAGTAGGATTATTGGGTCTGAGTGTCAAGTGTTTTTATAGCCCTTCGAACACACTGACAAATGGTTCTGACAAAGAACCATATGATACAGGTTTATGCTGCCATCTGCAACATAAATGAGCCCTATTTCTGCAACCTCGCCAACAATGAGTCTTACTCATGTTTTTGTATTTTGATGGTTTCAATGTAAATACTCCCATAATGGTTAAGCACCCAACTGCTAATCAAAAGGCTGGCGGTTTGAACTCACCTAGCGGCTCCATGGGAGAAAAGACCTGGTGATCTGCTCCCGTAAAGACTACAGCCTAGGAAACCCTATGGGGCAGTTCTACTCCATCACATGGGGTCATTATAAGTCAAAATCAACTTGACAGCACTGAACAACAATAACATATTTATTGCTTGTATCTCCTCTCATTTAAACTACTATCCAACTTCTCTATTTTCAGTACTAGAAAGTTCAGTACCAGCCTCCAGTGGCCGACAGCTTCAGGACACCAATTAGTCTGTCCCTGGTGCCTAATCCATGGCGGGACAGCCTCTGCTTGTGGCTGCCTCGCACCCCAGCCACCTCTGCAGCCAAGGGAGGCCCAGCAGGCATTGCCAGGCTGACTGCCTGGGGCTCCCACTCCCACCTGGAGATCACGTGCATGGCCACGTTCTCGTGCCTCGGATACAGGGTTGCAGAATGTGGGCCAAATAACTAAAGGGACAGCACCTCGCCTTGTGTGACCCGCTGGCCAGTCGTTGAGAAGCAGGTGCTATTGGAGCTGCTTCTGGCACCCAGAGCAGCTCCAGTGTGTGTCTATTTTGGGAAAGGAGAGGGTGATGTGGGTGGGGGGAAGTGGGGAAGGGGACAAATGTCAAGGGGATGCAGCCAAGAGAGATGCAGAAAAAGCCAGGAATAGAACCTGGGGCTCCCTCTGCAATAAACACAATGGGGGGAGGGGTGCAGAGGAGGCAAAGAAAGCAGAAGACACCACTTAAGGCAGTGGGATGTCGTGGCTAAGAACGAGGGTTCTGGCAGTCCTGACCAGCTGTGGGACTTCGGGCTGGTTCCTTAACCTCCCTGTGCCTCAGTTTCCTTGTATGTAAAATGGGGATCACAGTGCCCACCTCACAGGGCTATTGTCAGGGCTAGAGGTGTCCGTGCGTGAGCAGCCTGGCAGAACTGGGACATAGTTAACCTGAACCTATTCCCACTCACAGCAACCCTATAAGACAGAGTAGAACTGCCCCATAGGGTTTCCAAGGCTGTAATCTTTACAGAAGCAGATGGCCACATCTATCTCCCACTGAGCACCTGGTAGATTTGAACCACCACCTTTTGGTTCGCAGCCAAGCACTTTAACCACTGCACCACCAGGGCTCCTTTGAGACACAGTGCCCAGGACATGGAAACCATAGACAAGGTTAGCACACCCTGAGCTCACACTTACACGCCCACTGCAAATGACCACCTGCTGTCCCAGGTAGGATGGTTTCCGCATTTTTAAAGGGTTGTTGAAAAACAAATATAACAAAGAAGAACACGTAATGGAGACGCATGTGGCTCACAGAGCCTAAATTATTTGCTATCTGGTCCTTTATACAAACAGTTTGCCAGCCCCTGGTCTTGAGGCAGAGACCCTGCGTGGTGCAAGCAGCTAAGCGCTTGGCTGTTAACCAACAGGTTGGAAGTTCTTGTCTACCCAGAGGTGCCTCAGAAGAAAGGCCTGGTGATCTTTTCTGAAAAATCAGCCATTGAAAACCCTATGGAACACAGTTCTATTTTGACACACATGGGGTCACCATGAGTTAGGGTTGACTCACTAGCAATTGGTTTGGTTTCTTTGGTTTGGCCTCAAGGCACTGAAGTTTCCCTTGGAATTATATGAAAGGTAACAGGGTGGTTTGGGGCACAAGGACCACGTTTCAGGAGTTTGGAGAGAAAGTGGCATGGGTCAGTGTGCACGCTGTCTTTCATTTTGAGGCTGTGTGACCAGGAAGGATGCTGGGTCCAGTACACCGAGTACAAGCCTGTGAACTGGGCTAATGCTGGTACCTTGGCTCCTAGGGAGAGGCAGGGCACTAACTGAGATGGCACAGTAATGGCCAGAGCACGTGACCAGCATTCTCAGTCACCACTCTGACTGTTCACCCGCACGTGGGCAGTTCCTGTTCACCTGGAGGCCGAGTGGTGCAGAGCCCAGACCTGTGCAGCCACTGTGGAAAACAGTGTGGCAGTTCCTCAACAAGTTAAACACAGAACTACCTTAAGGCCCAGCAATTCCACTCCTTGGTATATACCCCAAAGAACTGAAAGTAGGGACTCAAACAAACGCACATTAATGTTCACAGCGGTATTATTCACAATAGCCAAAAGGTGAAAACAATCCACGTGTCCATCCACTAATGAATGGACACATAAAATGCGGTATGTCCATATGATGGAATATTATTCAGCCATAAAGAGAAATGAAGCCCTGATACATGCTAAAAATGGATGAACTTTGAAAATACTATGCTGAGTGAAATAAGTCAGACACAACAGGACAAATACTGTATGATCCCACTTGCATGAAATATCCAGACAAGGCAAATGCATAGAGACCATAGTAGATTAGCAGTTACCAGGGGCTGGGAGGAGGTGGGGGATTAGCAGTTACCAGGGGTTGGGAGGAGGCAGGGGAAAGGGGGTATCATTGCTTAGGGGGCACAGAGTCTTCTATGAAGGGTGATGGAAACATTCTAAAACGGATAGTAGTGATGTTTGCACAACATGGTGGGTGTAATTAGTGGCACTGAATTGTACATGTGAAAAATGTTGAAATGGCAAATGTTTTGTTATGTATATTTTTATCACACACACAAAAAATGCTTAGAAGAATGAAAAAGCCCAGGCCTGGGGTAACCTTGAGACACCAGGGAGCCAGATGCCAGGGAAACTGAGGCCGGAAGGGAGAGCACGGGCAGGGACATCACCCAAGTGTCCCAACTCCCCTTTCAACCTCCCACACGGCACATCAACTCCCAGGCAGGACCCCCTTGGGCCTGGGCACCTGGCACCCAGAGACCATGGCCCACCCGAGAGGACCCTCCCAGCCTGGATGGGGTGCTTCTTGAGTGAGGGCCCGGGAATGAGGAGCCACAGATACCAACCCTGTCCCTGGCCTCAGCCTGCACTGTCCTGTCTATCCACCCACATGGCCATGCCAATGGGCCCTGCCCTCCTGCCTCTCATTCCCCAGCTGCCCTAAGAGCCTGGCCTGTCACTGAGCGTGGCACATGTGGACTCTGAGGAAGCTTCAGATGGACAAAGGATGGGCCTGCCGAGGTCAGCTGTACAATTGTTCCCTGTTCTCCCACGTTACAGATGAGGAAGCATAGGCCCAGACAGGTTAGGGAGCCTTGCTACACAGTCAGTGCTGGGTTTGACCCAGTGCTGTCCAGCTTCAAAGCCAGCTCCTTCTGTCTCAGGGGGCTCTGACAGAGGCATCGTGGCACTGTGAACGAGAGGGCTGACTGGGTGCTCCTGTCACTGCGAACTGACACAGCCCTCCTGGCCGGGCGGCCAGCTCCAGACGGCTGGTCTGTGTCCATGTTGCTCAGTGCCATCACCCTGGGGTCTGGCACATACCCAGCGCTTCGCAGAAAGGTACTGAGTGAGTGACTGAGACTGCACCCCCCGCAGGCAGGGGCCCCAAGTGCAGCCGAGCATGAGCAGACCACTGGGCCCTGGAAATCTTCCTGTTGGGACTCTGGAAGCCCTGGCTCACAAGGGTCTCCTGAGAGCCCAAGCAGGGAACCAGGGTGGGCTTCCAGCCAAGAAGGGCAGGGGAGGTATTCTGGGGAGAGGAATGCCTCTGAGAAGACAGGGGACTCCTGGCCTCAGCTCCACATTCTGCCCCTGAGAACATGAAAATCGAGGGAGAGATAGCAAGCAACTGAGGACACAGTCCCCCAAGCCTCCTGTCTCCATCACCCAAAACCCACCTGGTCCTGCCAACAGTGGGGCCAGCAGCGGCCTGGAGAGTAAACATGTCCCAGGGAGGCCTGCCCGCCAGCCTGCTGGAGCCAGCAGCACCGGAGGCTGTAAACAGTCTCTCCTCTTGGCCCCAGACCCCAGCCCACCTCTCGGGGCTGGGAATTAGCACTCTGTCTGCCATAAAGGAAGGGCAGGTGGGAGGGGGCCTTGGGGAGGGGGCAGCAGCAGGGACGGAGCTGGCCGGGTACCAGAACCTCAGTCCTTGTGGCTAAGCACCACCTGAGTGCTTCTCCCTCGGCAAGGAGCCCCAGTGAGATTATGAATGAATGGGCGGGGGAGATTACAGAGGCCCAGCCTGAGGCAGGGGCCAGAGGTTGGCAGGAGAGGCCGGGGAATGGGGTGAAGGCCTTTCTCTAGGGTTCCCACCTTGACCAAGGGGGATAGATGCTTTTCACCGCATCCCCCAATGCCCATGCAGGGCTTCCAGCTAACCTGCAAAAGGCTGGGGGTCCCTGGGCAGCTGATGCCTCAGGTCATGTCAAGGGCCAGTCCAGCCACCCAAAAAAACCTTTTATGCCAACCCTAGGGGCACAGCTGTCACTCTGTCCTGGACAGTCCTGGCCACTGGCTCAAATCAGGCTCCAAGCCTTCTGCCTTCTTTTCAGCTCCACCCTCTAGAACTACCAGGTGGTACAGCAGACTTCTCACAGGTCAATCCACTCATGCTACCCGCAGCAAAACTTTCACTGGGGCCCCTGTCCTTCAGACCACAGCCAAAGTCTCCTGGAGGCCCATGGCCCCTGATTCTGCCCTGGCCTGCCTCCCCAGCCTCCTTGCCAGATACACTGGCCTCCCCACCACGCCCTCTGTCCTGCCTCAGGACCTTTGCACATGCTGTTCCCGCTACCCAGAATGTGCCTCCCTCCCCTCCTATGCCTGGTTAACTCCTTGAACCTGCTGCTTTTGAGTCGATTCCAAGTCATCACAATCCTGATTAACTTCCTCCTTATCTTTCAAAGCTTGAATCCAGTCACCTCCTCCAGGAAACCTCCCAGATCTTCCAGATGAAGCTAAACACCCTCATTACCTACTTGTTTCACACCTCATTGCCCTCCTTCCAAGCCCTTATCCCAGCTGCAAGTTTACATTGGTTTGTATCAGTCTGTGACTCATGCCTATCTGTCCTTCTCACCAGACTGGACACTTCCTGAAGGAGGGTCTGTGTCTGGTTTTGCTCATCACCATTTCTTAATTGCCAAGGGCATAATCACTCTCAATAAATGCTTGTTTAATAAATGAACCAGTAAGTGAATGAATGAATGTAATGAATGAATGTATTATCTGAATGGTCATCTAGGACGGTCATCAGGTGCTCAGTTCAGATGCCTCCCAGTCTGTGAGGTCTTCACAGTCGGGCCCCTGTCCCCTACTCCTTGGAGCTCCCCACAGATCCTGGCCCAGAGGGACACTGGTCAGCAGGAGGGGAGGGCAGTCCAAGCAGAAGGGGAGTGCA
Organism: Dugong dugon; assembly: GCA_030035585.1. Lineage (NCBI taxonomy): Eukaryota > Metazoa > Chordata > Mammalia > Sirenia > Dugongidae > Dugong > Dugong dugon. The sequence goes on from CM057478.1 coordinate 34,312,714, forward strand.
GGCAGGGTCTTCACTGTTGCCCCCACCACAGAATGTCAAGGACCCTGGAGCCAAGAGGGACTGTGGGGAGGACAGGGTTCAGGGTAAATCAAAGGAAGGGAGAAAAGAGTAAGGCTACAAGTCCCTGGGTGGTGTAAACAGTTAATATGCTTGGCTGCTAACTGAAAGGTTGGAGGTTCGAGTCCTCTCAGAGGCATCTCAGAGGAAAGGCCTGGCAATCTACTTGTGAAAAATCACTACTGAAAACCTGTGGGCACAGTTCTGCTCTCACACACAGGGGGTCGCCATAGCAACTGGGTTTTCATGAGGATCATGGACTGAAAATAAATTGATCACCAGACAGATGAGGGCTTGACTCTCACTCTGCTATGCAGTCTTGGACCAGCAGCCTAACCTCTTTGGGCTTCAGTGTCCTCATCTGCAAAACTGAGCTGACCATCACAGCATTTACCTCCTCACGGGCTCTGGGTGGATCAAGTGAGTGAAGGCTTGTGCACATACTCGATGAAGGATAGTTTCTATGGTTTAGGGCAAGCTATCTGTCCGGAACATTCTGGGGAGCTCAGGCTCAGGGGTTTCCCCTTGGAATGCCCCAGTCAGGGGCTGAAACTGCCTGGACTCCAGAACTCTGGGCCCCATGGTCTACCCCCCGGCCAGGTCCTCACCATGTCCTGTGATGGAGTCATAAGCAGCAGCGCTCCTGGCTGGCCAGGTGTGGGGAATGGGGCAGGCCTGGCATCGCAGGGGGTCAGGACCGCATACACCCACACAAGCTGCTGGGGCACAGGAGTCTTCAGGGAGGACAGTCCACATGGGGAAGACACAGTAGACAGACTGCAGTTCAAACTCAGTCTTTGGCCTCAGTTTCCCCCATCTGTGAAATGGGGCAGCTCCCGTTCTTACCTCCCTTTCTCTCTGTGTCAAGAGGCAGGCCTGTGTGGGCCCCATCAAGGGTCCCCTGCCTCCCTTAGGAGGGTCAGCAAGAGAAGAGAAGAGCAGGGTATCCCTCCACCCACTCACCCTCCCTTGGGCCATTGTGGGTGGCTGTGTCCTGTGTCCACCTCCGCACAGACATCCCCCAGTTCACTGACAGCTCCTCCTCCTGCCCTCCCAGCCCAGGGATGCTAACAGCCCACTGCTAGGCCTTGGGTGTCTCTGCCTCCTGCCCACGTCCATACATACTCCCTTCAGTAATCTCCCCCAGTCGCCTGCAAGGTCAGACAAGAGGAATTGGGTGTGATGTTTGTCAGGCTCCAAGTGGAGGTTCTTTGGTGTGGTCAGCAGACAAAAATAATCACCCCAAGAACTCAGCTGCCAGGGCCATGGAGGCCTTCTCTGAGGGGTAGATGGCTCCTCCAGAGAGGACACTCCAGCATTTTGGGGGGACAACGATCTGATCCATTCTTGTGGGCCTGACCTGAGTGCAGGTGGCTCCCTTGTTAATGTGACAATACACACCACGTATTTCCTAATGCTCCTGGGGCTTTGTGGGGCCTGCCCAGGGGACCACAGCCCAGCTCAACTGGGGCCTCCTATGCTCCAGACGCCCCTGGAAAGTCTCTGCCTCCTCCCCTGTCGGCACCCCTCAGTCAGGGTTCTGCTCTGTCTACCCGCCCCCTCCAGCTCCATAACAGCCAGGCAGCTGTTTCTTGGCCTCAGGAACCAGGCCAGTGACATCAGCAGGCCCCTCATGCCAATGCCCCCATGGGTGGGAAGCGGTCACCCAAGCCTGCTTCTGAGGGGGTGGAGTGTCATGTGAGTTTCAGGGGGAAGGGTGACCTGCCTGGGGGCGGTTCCCTTGAGGCCCTGGCACTCAGTGCCCTTCACAGACAGGGCCAGATTCCAGACAACAGTTGGGACTAAGGAGGAGAGGTCACTGGGATGGAATGCCCTGGCCCCTCACCTCCCAGGGCTGGGACCCAGGCGCAGGCAACCCACGGGGGCCCTGGAACTCAGATCCAGCTCAGCCAGGAGAACCCCAGATTACAGAGCTGATCGCTATCCCCTCTAACCAAGAGAGCTCCAGGTTCCTAAGTTCAAGTCCTGCCCCCACTATGTAGCTGCTGTGTGACCTGGGGAAGTCAACCACTCTAAGCAAAGTTTCCTCCCTTCCTTGATCCCCAAATGGGCAATATAGGCAGCCAGTGAGATAAGGAAACAAAAGCCCTCAGGAAAATACCCCACAAACATTCTTCAATCTGTATGCTGAGCAAGCAATCCGAGAAACTGGACTATATGAAGAAGAATGGGGCATCAGGATTGGAGGAAGACTCATTAACAACCTGCAATATGCAGATGACACAACCTTGCTTGCTGAAAGTGAAGAAAACTTGAAGCACTTACTGATGAAGATCAAAGACTATAGCCTTCAGTATGGACTGCACTCCAACATAAAGAAAACAAAAATCCTCACAACTGGATCAATAAGCAACATCATGGTAAACAGTAAAAATACTGAAGTTGTCAAGGATTTTATTTTACTTGGATCCACAATCAACACCCATGGAAGCAGCAGTCAAGAAATCAAACACCATATTGCACTGGGCAATCTGCTGCAAAAGACCTCTTTGAAGTGTTAAAAAGCAAAGATGTCACTTTGAGGACTAAGGTGTGCCTGACCCAAGCCGTGGTATTTTCAATCACCTCATATGCATGCAAAAGCTGAACAATGAATAAGGAAGACCAAAGGAGAATTGATGTCTTTGAATTATGGTTTTAGAAAAGAATACTGAATATACCATGGACTGCCAGAAGAATGAACAAATCTGTCTTGGAAGAAGTACAGCCAGAATGTTCCTTAGAAGCGAGGATGGCAAGACTTCATCTCAAGTACTTTAGACATATCATTAGGAGGGACCAGTCCCTGGAGAAGCACATCATGCTTGGTAGAGGGTCAGCGAAAAAGAGGAAGACCCTCGATAAGATGGACTGACACAGTGGCCACAATAACGGGTTTAAGTATAAAAACGTTTGTGAGAATGGCGCAGGACTGAGCTGTGTTTTGTTCTGCTGTACACAGGGTCACTATGAGTCGACTTGAGGGCACCCAACAACAACAACATTATACAAGGACAGGGATGTTGGTTTGACCAGCCTGGGACAGAACACAGAAAACTCCCAATGGTTCTTTTAAGTGGTTCCTGTCCCAGGAAACTACCACCTGCCTGTCAGCTTGTAGTACTGGGGTAGCTTGCATTTTGCTGTGATTCTGGAAGCTATGCCGTCAGTATTTCAATTACCAGCAGGTCATCCATGGTGGACAGGTTTCAGCAGAGCTTCCAGAGTAAGACAGACCTGGAAGAAAGGCCTGGCGATCTACTTCCGATAACTGGCCAATGAAAACCCCAAGGATCACAACAGAACACTGTCTGATACAGTGCAGGAAGATAAGCCCCTAGGATGGCAGGCTCTCAAAACGCACAGTGGTCCAACAATGGACTCGAGCATACCAACGATCGTGAAGATGATGCAGGACCAGGCAACATTTCATGATATATATGGATTCGCCATGAGTCAGAGCCTACTAGACAGCAACTAACAATAGTCCCAAGTGAACTGAGAGCCCCACTGGGTATCTGAGGACAAAGAAACATTAAGTGACAAAAATTAGACTCAAGTATATTTGAAGTGAAAGGAGAGAGAAGCAGAGAGTGACAAGGTGTCAGTGACAAGGGAAAGGTGAGGAAGATGGCGGGACTGTCCTCAGACAACAGAGGGGAGAGTGGCAGAGACACAAAAGCAGGTGACAGTCTTTAGCTATTTTTATTAAGGGAGAATACAGGGCAGGGCAAAGGCTGGTAGGACAATCAGTCATGCTTCCAGCCCAGACTCTGTCCCTAGGCTGTGCTGGCTGCCTCACCCCACCCCACCACCCTACCCTGCCCGTCCACGCTTCCCCTCATCATTGCTTGACTTTTGCAGTAGCCTCCTGGCTGTACCCCCAGCCACCAGCCCTGCTGCCACCTCAGCGTCTGCACAGTGGTCAGCTTTGTCTTCTGGCCTCATCATGCCCCAGTTGAAAACCTCCCTGCACATAACATCCCCAATTTAATCCTCCCTGGACCCTGCATTCCAGAACCTGGATTTCAGAAAGAAAAAACGGCAGAGGCGCAAACTCGACTTATCACCAAAGCACTGTTTGACAGACAAGAAGAAACTGCACATTGACAGAGAAATAAATGGGGTAGACGGGAAGAGAACAAACGTGTCTCTTCTCACAGCTAAACCAACATGCTTCTGGACAAATAAACACAGCAGGACCCTCTGTTTTTTATTCTTGGAGAGGCTGTTTACATTTTCAAATAAATATGTTTCCCTCTCTTGAGTCATTGGGTCAAAAGGGCCAGGTGTCCCTGCTCCGTCCCATGGAGCCCCACTGGCCGGAAAGAAGGAAGCCCAGGTCCCAGTTCACATTTTGCCAAAACGAGGGATGCCTGGGTAGGAGGGCAGTGCCTGGTCCCAAGCCTGGGGAGTCAGGGGGCTCTTCAGTGCTGGTCTGAATCCAATGGTGATATTTCACACTCAGAATAGAAAGAACGTGGGTACCCCCCTGGTCACTGTCTGGGGAAGACCACAGCATCCCTAAGGCCACTGGGGGCTTCTGGGGGTGAACAGTCAGCTCCCCTCTCCAGCCCCAGCCTCTAGCCAGCAGAACTCTGGGTACCTCACTCCCAACCCCCACCCATCTGCCACCTCCTCTGCATCCCACCCTCATGGACACGCTGCATGTTCTGCCCGCTCACTTCTTCAGTGCCTGGATTCTCCACGGGAAGGTCAGCTCCTGCATGCGGGGACTTTGGCTGTGTCCCTATACCCCCCATGTCTCCCACCCCAGAACAGTGCCTGGCCCACAGTAGCCTCAAGAAGCTGTTTGTTGAGGGAACCATGCATTCTGCCAGCCACTCTCATTCATTCATTCATTCACCTAGCTAACAGAAGAAGTCTCTTTCCTCTATCTCCTGTTTATATCCAGGGAAACATAACCTCCTTTCTCTGGGAGCCCCTGTCCCAGGTGGCTGGGGGCAGGGGTGACCTGTTCTGTGACCCTGAGGGTCCCTGGCAGGGTTAGGGCAGAGACTGCTGAGAGGAGGGGGAGCTGGAGGGACTGGCAGACAGCGGCCAGGAGGTGCCAAGGTTCCCCACCTTCCCCCCCTTTCCCACCCCCATAGAGGCAACCCCACAGGCCTGGGAGTGAGGATCAAGCCCACATCTGAATGTCCTGGCCCATCTTCCCTGCAGGAGGATTCACCCAATCAAAAAGGTGCACTTGTAGGAAGAAGGAATTAGTGCCTTCTTGGAGAAGACATTCAGTTTGTTATGGATCACATCCAGAAATAGCCCTACGTGCTCACCACCCATTTCCAGTTGCTGTCAAATTGACTCAACTCATGGCAACCCCATGTGTGTCAGAGTAGAACTGTGTTCCATAAGGTTTTCTTTTCTTTTTCTTTTTGGTGAAAATACACACAACAAAACATAAACCAATTCAACAATTTCTACATATACAATTCAGTAAGTAGAATTGGTTATACACTTCAAGTTGTGGAACGTTCTTTTAATATCCTTTAACAAATTATTTCACCATCATTAACATAAAGTCACTGCCCCCAAGCTTCTGATCTAACCTTTCAAATTGCTGTTAACCAACTTGATCACATACAGATAATTCTTTAAAAGAGCATAATGCTCAAGGCAGACCTTTTTTACTAGTTAAGCTAAACTATTGTTTGGTTTAAAATGACTTTATGGGATAGTTTCAGTTTAAGATTTAAATATTTCCTCAGAGCAATAGTTTGGGGGGTCATACAGCCTCAATGGTTCCAGAAAGTCTGGATTTCATCAGAATCTGAAATTCTGTTCCATATTTCTCCCCTTTTGATCAGGATTCTTCTATAGAATCTTTGATCAAAACATTCAGTAATAGTAGCCAGGCACCATCCAGTTCTTCTGGTCTCATGGCAAAGGAGGCAGTTGTTCATGGAGGCAATCAGACAAGCATTCCAGTTCCTCCTCCAATTCCTGACTCTCCTTCTTTCTCTGCTGCTCCAGATGAATAGAGACCAATTGTTGTACCTTGAATGGTTGCCTGCAAGTTTTTAAGACCCCAGGCACTATGCAAAGAACTACGAGGTAGAACAGGAACACTAAAAACAGTATTAGGTCAATTGACTGCGATGTCCCACGAAATCATGACCCTAAACCTGCAAACCAAGAAAACAAATCCCATGAGTGTTTAGCTGTACATAAGCACTATCAGCAGCTACTCTTTAGTTGTTGTAAAAATATATACAACACAACATTTGTCAGTTCAGCCTTTTTCAGGCGTATCGCTTAGTGATATCAATTATATTAATTACCTCGTGCAACTACATGATTGTCAGATTTCTCATCACCAGAAACTCACTACTTCCCAAACAATGGCTCCCTCGCCTCTCCCTCCCTCCTGCCCCTGGTAACCACTAATAAACTTTATGGTCTCTATATGTTTGCCTATTCTTGTCATTTCGTGTAAGTGAGATCATATAATATTTTCTTCTTTTGTGATCGGCTTATTGCGCCATACGGTTTTGAATGGCTGATTTTTTGGAAATAGATCGCCAGGCCTTTCTTCCAAGGTGACTCTGGGTGGACTTGAACCTTCAACCTTTCAGTTAGCAGCCAAGCATGTTCACTGTCTGCACTACCCAGGGACTCCCACCACCTATTGCCGAAAAAACATCCATTTAAGGGGGAGTAAAATCATACTTAAATAATCATGCTTATTCTGCTCCAATCACTCCAACTTTTTCTTTTGTCAGTTTGGCCAATGGTTTACCAATTTTGTTGATCTTTTCAAAGAACCAGCTTTTGGTCTTGTTAACTCTTTCAACTGTTTTTCTCTTATTTCATTTAATTCTGCTCTAATTCTTATTATTTCCTTTCTTCTGGCACCTGAGGGCTTCTTTTGCTGCTCTCTTTCTACTGGTTCCAGTTGCAGAGTGAAATGTTTTGATTATGGCCCTTTCTTCTATTTGGATGTATGCATTTACTGCTATAAACTGACCTCTGACCAGTGCTTTTGCTGTGTCCCTAAGGTTCTGGTAGGATGTGTTTTCATTCTTGTTCGATTCTAAGAATTTCTTTATTCCATCCTTAATTTCTTCTATAATCCAGTAGTTTTTGAGCAAGGTGTTGTTCAGTTTCCATGTGGTTGATTTTTTTCCTTGCTTTTTCTGTTGTTGATTTCTACTTTTATGGCTTTATGGTCAGAAAAGATGCTTTGTAATATTTCAATGCTTTGGATTCTGTTAAGGCTTGCTTTATTGCCTCATATGTGGTCTGTTCTGGAGAATGTTCCATGTGCGTTGGAAAAGAAAGTATACTTGGCTGCGGTTGGGTGGAGTGTTCAGTATATGTCTATGCAATCAAGTAGGTTCACTGTAGCATTTAGCTCTTCCGTGTCTTTGCTGAGCTTCTTTCTGGACATTCTGTCCTTCACTGAAAGTGGTGTGTTGAAGACTCCTACTACTATTCTGGAGCTATCTATCTCTCTTTTCAGTGCTGTTAGAGTTTGTTTTATGTATTTTGGAGCCCTGTTGTTGGGTGCACAAATATTTATTATAGTTACGTCCTCCTGGTGAACTGACCCTTTAATCATTATATAGTGTCCTTCCTTATCGTTTGTGGTGGATTTTACTTTAAAGTCTATTTTGTCAGAGATTAAAATTGCCACTCCTGCTCTTTTTTGAGTGTCGTTTGCTTGATATATTTTTTTCCATCCTTTGAGGATTAGTTTGCTTTTGTCTTTAAGTCTAAGGTGTGTCTCTTGTAGGCAGCATATAGACAGATCGTGTTTTTTTATCCAGTCTGCCACTCTCTGTCTCTTTATTGGTGCATTTAGTCCATTTACATTCAGCGTAATTATTGATAGCTGTGAGTTTAGTGCTGTCATTTTGATGTCTTTTTTTGTGTGTTGTTCACAGTTTCTTTGTTCCACTTAATTTTCTGTGCTGAGTCGTTTTTCTTTATGTATTTTCATTGCTGTTGATTTTGTATTTGCTGAGTCTTTATATTTTTCTAGTTTTTTATTCTGATTGTAGGATTGTTAGTTTCCGTTGTGGTTACCTTAATATTTTCCCCTATTTTTCTAAGTTTATACCAGTCTTTTATTTCTTAATATCGCCTTGACTTCCTCTCCATATGCAAAGTCTATGTCTACATTTTTTAAGTCCCTCTTTTTTGTTTTAATGTTGTCGTCTTTTACATATTGATATCTGTTTCACTATTTTCAGTGTTTTAGCTTTGATTTACTTTTGTGACTTCCCTACCTGGGTTGATATCTGGTTGCTCTGTCCTGTGCTCTACTCTTGGGTTGTTATCAGATGTTACTGATTTTCTAACTAGAGGACTCCCTCTAGTATTTCTTTTAATTTTGGTTTGGTTTTTGCAAATTCCCTACAACTTCTGTTTATCTAGAAATGCCCTAATTTTACCATCATATCTGAGAGACAGTTTTGCTGGACATATAATTCTTGGCTGGCAGTTTTTTTCCTTCTAGGCTTTATATATGTCATCCCATTGCCTTTTTGCCTGCATACTTTCTGCTGAGTAGTCCAAGCTTATTCTTATTGACTCTCCTTTGTAGATAACTTTTTGTTGATCCCTAGCCACTCTTAAAATTCTCTCTTTATCTTTGGTTTTGGCAAGTTTGGTTATAATATGTCTTGGTGACTTTCTTTTGGGATCTACCTTACACGGGGTTCAATGAGTGTCTTGGATAGGTACTTCTCATCTTTCATGATATCAGGGAAGTTTTCTGTAAACAAATCTTCAACAATTCTCTTTGTACTTTCTGTTATCTCCTCCTTTTCTGGTACTCCAGTCACTCGTAGGTTATTCGTCTTGATAGAGTCCCACATAATTCTTAGGGTTTCTTCGTTTTTTAAAAGCCTTTTATCTGATTTTTCCTCAAATAAGTTGGTGTCAAGTGCTTTATCTTCAATCTCACTAATTCTGACTTCCATTGCCTCAATTCTGCTCCTATGACTTTCTACTGAGTTGTCTAATTCTGACATTTTATTGTTAATCTTCTGGATTTCTGATTGTTGTCTCTCTATGGTTCTTGCAGCCTGTTAAATTTCTCATTATGCTCTTTTCTAATCTTTTTAATTCCCTCTATTGGGTGTTCTGAGTTTTGCTTAATCTCCTTCCTAATTTCTTGAAGAGTTCTGTATATTAATCTTTTGTATTCTGCCTCTGGTAATTCCAAGAAATTTTTCTCTTCTGGAAAATTTCTAGATTCTTTATTTTGGGAGCTTGCTGAAGCCATCATGGATTGCCTCTTTATTTGAGTTGATACTGCATCAATAAGTTATTATATTTATTTATTTTATGTTTGCTTTTTGTGTCCTAGCTTCTTGTTTTGTTTTGATATGCCCAAATAGGCCACTCATATGAGCGAGTTTGATTATTGGCACCTTTGCAACTCTAATGTCTTGTTACCAGGTGGTTAGATCTGTTACTAGGTATGTGAGCTCAGGAATCTGCCTACTCCTCCTGTATGGATTCAGCTCAGGTACCCAGGTAGATAGCCACCAAGTGTGTGGTGTAGGCTCTCACTTACAGTCCTAGACAGGCATGGGCGATTTGTGTAGGCACAGGCATCTGGCTGCAGCAGGAAGACACACTCTGAGCAAGGCAAGGGGCTGATGGCCACCCCCGAGTGTCCAGCAGGAAGGCGTGTCTCTGTTCCCTAGAGTGCGTAGGTGGGTGGGTTTTGCAGCCAGACTATAAGCACCTAATGCTGTTGGCTGTAAGGACTGGGGGGCACCTCTTATTCATGGGTCCCTATCACAGGTGGCTAGGTGGCGTGGGTGGAGCCACCAGTCCTCAGGCCCCTGATGTGGGTAGGTGAAGACCCTGCTTAATGGGCAGAGCAATGTCAAGAACCTGCCACCTCACAGCTGAAACAGCTGAAGTCAGACTTCTAGTATATACCGTTGTACTGTAGTAATGAGGGTCTACGCTGCTGAGATGGGCCCACACAAGTCTATGCAGGGGAAAGGCACGCAAAGTCCGTGGATTCCTTATGCCTGTGCCTAGGCAAAGGAGCTGTGCCTACCCTGGGTTCCTGGCTTAGGGAAGCCAGCAGTTTATTTTTTCCTCTGTTTGTTATTTGTTCACTCTCCAAGGGAGGGAGAATGGCTCCGGGTGTATGATGGATCCTATTTCTGGCCCAGGGGACTCAGCAATTGCTGAAGCTGGTCCAGGACCCAGTGCAGAGCAGGGAATGGGGAGGTAAATGGGAGAGAGGTTTTTCCCTAAGGGGGGTGTTTTTGATCCACGCAGTAGGCCGTATGCAATTACTTATCTTTTGTCGATCCAGGGCTGCTTCTCACCGGTTCTGGGTGGCCGTGCAGACTCTCTGGCACTGGGTCTCTCCCAGTGCAGAAAACACACCTCCCAAGCACCGCCACTTGCCTGCCTCACTGCTCACGCCTGAGCTGATCAGGCCTGAAGGGCTCAGGCTCTTGCTGGGTCAGGTCTGGCAACTCCTCGCTGTTCTGGAACTGTCTCTCCCTCCCCCTGCCACTTAGTCTAGTTCCTCAACTCTGCCTTTGATGTTTAGAGCTCCCAGATTGCCATATATAATCAATTCACTTGTTTTTTTGGGTCTTTATTGTAAGAGGGTCCACCGAAAGTGTCTGACTACTCCACCGTCTTGGCCCCACCTCCAGTCACACCAACTTGGCTACAGCTGCAATGTTGAGGTCATCCTGGGGCTGGCTGCATGGCTCCAGTGTGTCCCTCTCCTCTCTGGACCTCAGGCTTCCAGTTAAAACATGGGGCTGAGAGATCGCCACCTCTAGAGCCCTGAGAATATTCTCATCTTGCCAACAACGAGACAGAGGCAGGACAATGAAGGGGCTTGCTCCAGGGGACACAGAATGGGGACACTAGGGCCAGGTTTCTGACCTGGGTGGCCCATGGCCTTGATCCTGGTACGACAACTGCCAAGTGACCTGGCGTTCAGAAGTATTTGCTTTCACCCTGCCAAGAGGCTGCCACCTTATGACCACTGCAGCTGGAAACACACAGTTCCCGTTATCCAGCTTTTTAAACGGCAATTTGATGAGCTGATTGCTTTGGGGTCTTAGGCCTTAAAGTGAGATCTAGATTTGGGGTTTTAAAGCTGGAAGGGCCCTGGGGGCTAAAGACCTTCCCTGTTCCTCCCCAGGTGAATCGGTGTTGGTTGGGGGGGCTGTATTTCCACAGTGACCTCGGCCCAGCTCTGGTTGCTGGCTCATGAAATCCCCTGCTGCCCATCTTTACAGCGTCCCAACAGGCTCTGAGCTCCTGGGACCAGGTCTTGTCCACCCCTGTGCCCGGCACGTAGTAGGTGCTCACTAAACAGGTGAGGAAGTAATGAATCCCATCCGGCCCCCGTCTGACCCTAAAGGACACCCAGAAGTTGAGTGGTGAGCCCAAGGTCACCAGGTGGCCAGTGGGTGCCATTTCCGGGTCTCCAGCCTTCCTGTCCAGTGCTCGTCCTGCAATATGTGGCTTCTCCAAGATGCCTGGCCAGTCCCCTCATGCCATGGACAGACAAGACTCCCAAGCATCCACAGAAAAAACCTAAGCACAGGTGACCTTTAAATTCAGTTAAAAATGGATTCTGCTGATGTGAATAAAAGATGCATTTAGCTGCTGAAGGAGGGAATGCAAAGCCCAGCAGGTCCCACCCCGTCTGGGCACATGCACGTGCACAGAGTATTGGTGCAGCAAGATAACTTGTCCTGGATTAATTTATGCCACTGGTCAAGGTCTGGGCAGGCCTCGCTGCCAGCATCCAGGGCGGAGAGCACGCCTGCGTTCTTCCGCCAAGGACATTCGCTTCCTGAAAGCCCCGATCAAATCCAGAACAGCTGCCCAACGCCCCCAGGCCCAGCAAAGCCCCCAGCATGCTGGGGCCACTTTTTCCTCTTCTCCCTAAAAGTAAAAAGTAACACAGGCTCATGGTAGCAAGTTCAACAATACAGGGGTATATGGTGGAAAAGTCAGTCCTGGCCCCTTCTCGCTCGTATCCCACCCCCTAGGAACCAACGTTTACAGTCTGATGGGGACCCTTCCCCACCTTCTCTATCTTCGTACAGACACAAATCCAGAGCAGGGACAGGCTTTGCCCTCTCCACTGCCACTGAACAGCAAAACCGACCCATTACTCAACATTTCCTGGGCATCCCTCCAGCTGAGAGGGTCATAAAACTGATCCCCAATCCCTTATCTGCAGCCCCCAAATTCAAAAAGTCCTGGAAGCCAAAACTTTCTTAATTCATTTGGCAGCAAAACCTACCCTGCCCCGAGGCTATTTATAGCCCTGGTTTCTTCCCACTGGATGTAAATATTCACGTTTTGCTGCAGACATATTACTGTTTGATTATGGGGCACTGCCCCAGACTCCTGCTGGGGTGTATGTAAAATACAGCATCAGCACTAACAAATCTGTGGAACATCTGAAAAATTCTGAATTCCAAAATATGTCTGGCCCCGAAAGTGTCTGAGAATGTCCTGTAGCATGTAAAGCAGAAGCTAACTTTAAAATAGTCCCTGATCATGCTTTCAGGAGACATCTAGGTCAATTGGTGTAACAAAATTTATTAAGAAAATGGTCTGCATCCTACTTTGGTGAGTGGCGTCTGGTGTCTTAAAAGCTCGTAAGCAGCCATCTAAGATGCATCAACTGGTCCCAACCCACCTGGAGTAAAGGAGAATAAAGAACACCAAAGTCACAAGGAAAGTATTAGCCCAAGAGACAGAAAGGGCCACATAAACTGGAGACTGCAACAGCCTGAGACCAAGAACTAGACGGTGCCCGGCTACCACCAGTGACCACCCTGATGGGGAACACAACAGAGACCCACCCTGTTGGAGCAGGAGAAAAGTGCGGTGCAGAACTCAAACTCTAGTGAAAATGCCAGACTTAATGGTCTGACTGAGACTGGAGGAACTCCAGAGAGCATGGCCCCTAGACTCTCTATCAACCCGGCACTAAAACCATTCCTGAGGCCAACTCTTTAGATGGAGACTGGACTGGACTATGGGACATGGAGTGATGCTCGTGAAGAGTGTGCTTCTTGGCTCAGGTAGATATGAGACTAAATGGGCAGCTCCTGTCCAGAGGCGAGATGAGAAGGCAGAGAGGGTTGGAAGCTGGTTGAATGGTCATGGGAAATCAGGGTTAGAAAGAAGGAGTGTGCTTTCGCAGTATAGGGAGAGCAATTAGAGTCACATAACAATGTGTGTATAAATTTTTGTATGAAAGACTAACTTGAATTATAAATTTTCACTTAAAGTACAATAAAATTAAAAAATAATAAAATTAGTCCCTGGGTGGTGCAAATGGTTAAAGCACTCAGCTACTGACTGAAAGGTTGGGGGTTTGAGTCCACCCAGAGGCACCTCAGAAGAAAGGCCTGGAGATCTACTTTCGAAAAAATCATCCACTAAAAACCTTACAGAGCACAGTTCTACTATGATACACACGGTGTCGCCATGAGTTAGAGCTGACTCAACAGCAACTGGTTTAACTTTAAAACAAGGACCGGTCTCCCTCATTCTTTCCAGCTTTCCCAAGCTATTCATGGATGTGCTATGCTCTGGGCCACCTTGACTCTTCCCCTCCCTGGTGGGGAATTTTTTGTTGCCCCTAAACTACGCTGCGACAGATACCCTGACACCAATGCACAACCTGGAGTCTTTATTTCTACAGAGTAGATTAGCACAGGGTACTCCAAATGGTGGTGGAAAAATAATACAGATGAAGATGGATCCGACATACGTGCCATATGGACCTATCCCAAGACTGCAACCCAAAGAGCTGTTCAAGTCCTGGGTCTGCAGTTCATCAGCTGTGTGACTTGGGGCAAATGACTTAACCTCTCTGAGCTTTGGAAAATGGGAAGTTGTGAGGCTGCTTCTAGCTCTCACGGCTCAGCTCCCAGCCCAACCCGGGCCAGGGTTACAGCACCTACCTCTTAAGTGGTTTCTGCCTGTTTCCCATTTTCGTGTTTCCAATACCCCTGCCCAGTGCCTCTCAGACAAATCCTCCTTTTCAAACCACTTTTGTTATGTGGCCATCAACCCCTGCTCTGAATACACAATGGCTTTTTATTGCCCCAGTGAATGAAGCCCAAGTGCCACTGTTGGATTAAAAAAAAATTCTCATATTAAAAATAATAAATCACTTGAAATCCCACCAACCTTCAGACAGCTGCCTTTGTGTCTGCGTTTTTCCCCTCCCATCCACACACATGAGCAGAAGCACATGGCGGTGATGATGGAGCACAAATAGGTCTGTATCTTCCTCTCGGCGTATCATGTTCTCTCCTAAGGGTTTCCCGAGCTGGAAAGGAGCCTTCATGTTTATTTCTCTGAGAGCCATGGGCCCCACAACCAGCTCCACCTGAGCTACAGCCACTCTGAACACTCACTTTTGGCCACACCAGCCTCCTCTCAGAAAAACACAAACAGAACTCAGCACTTCAGATTCTGCTCCCTTGACGCTTCTGCCCACCTCAGCCCTGTCGCAGAACCACAGAATCTCAATAGTGGGAAGGCACGCTGGGGAGAGTGTCACGTCAAACATTTCCTGAAATGCATTGTGCAGAACAGATATCTATCTCCAACCTAGAGGGTCACAGTACGTATCAGTGCATTAAAGGCACTGATAAGTCCTGCAGTAGAGAACACTGTTTAACTTCCTTTAATCAGTGGTTTAGCAAAGGCATTTGCGCAAAGGAAAAAAAATCATCCAAATGCTCTGAGTCATTAGTATTCCTTGGCACACACTTGGGGGCATGCTAAGTGCCCAAGGTCACCTCCCACACTTTGGGAGTCATCTCCTGCTCCGGAAGCTTCCAGAATGCCCTTATTGTCTCCCTGGTAATGGATCTGAATCCTGAGTCTGGTGTTTGTGAACAACAGTGTCCTCCCTCTTTTAACCTCTTGGGAAAAAAAACCTCTCTGTGGTCACTGCCATGGGCATGTCTATAGAAAATAGTCCCAGACCAGCCTCTGGCTTGCTGGGTGACACTAGGCAAAACTGTCAACTTCTCTCTGAGTCTCAGTTTTCTCATCTGTGAAATGGAGGAGCCAGCATCTCAGCACTAACATCTCAGGACTCTGGTCTGTGGGTTCTGAGGTGCTAAGGGGTACCAGATCACAGCTTACATCAGGAGTGTGTGTCTTTGGAACCCAGAAACACTAGCAAAGAGTAAACGTGATTTTCCTGCAGTAATTCAGGGAAGTGGAATCAGAACACCTGGATAAAGAGTCTAACTCTTCCACATCCTGGCTGTGTGATTCCAGATAAGTCCCTTGATCTCTCTGAGCACCATTTCAATAACACACACACCCACACAAAGATACACACACACACAGAGTACAAGTAAAACTAGGGAAATCTGAATAAGATGGGTATGTTGTGTCAAGGTCAATATCCTAGTTACGACACTGTACTAGAATTAGGCCAGATGTTATCACTAGGGGAAACCAGATGAAGGGTGCATGGAATCTCTCTGAATTATTTCTTACAACTACACGTGCATCTACAATGCTCTCAAAATAGAACCTTTTAAAAAAAGGAAACAGGCTAATGCCTATGTCATGGGGATGCTATGAGCATTCAGAGAGAGAATGTATTCACCATTCCATCACTTACTCACAGACCTAGCACACAGTGGGTGTTCAATACATAGATGTTGAAGATTTGAACGAATGGAGGAGTATAAGGAGCACAGAGTAGGTGTTCAATATATTTTCTTATTCTTTTGATAATGGCTCAGAAAAGTGAACCCATTTGAAGCCTGTCTGCTGGGTATGCTATAACAAGAGGGCTCCCTATGGTCCCCCAAGCAGTAGAGGATTTATCAAGATTTGCCAGATGCTGCGAGCTGAAGGCCAGGACAGCCTTCCTGCAGACTCCTACTCTCTCCAGCAGCTAAGCCTTTTTAGCCCCAGTTGCCCAGAAGCCAGGTCAGAAGCAGTCATGCTGCCTCTGAACCAAGAATAAAACTCCCTCTCATTTATGAAGGCGTTTATTCAAGTCCCACCTACTTCCCAAAAGGGCTGAGGTGGCTTCCAGAGGAGACCCAGGTGTTGGAGACAGGCCTCTCCCCTCCTGCCCAAGTTGCTTCCTAAAGCCACCCCAGAGGCTGCCAAAGAAAATCTGCCCCCCCTAGACTCACACCCCTGTGGCCACTTGCTGTACAGCTAGTGAGGAGGCCAGGAGGCCCAGGTTCCTATCACCAGATGAACCAAGGTCAGGGCAAGGTCAGGGCAGACCACAAGGTTGGCAGTTCCCCCACAAGAACTGAAGAGTGAGGGAACAAGTCCAGGGTGGAAGCAGCTGAGGGGTAGCTGAGGTTCAAGAAGACTGCCTGTAGAGGTGTTCACATCTGTGAAAAACCAGAAACAACCTGAGTGTGCAACAGGGGCCAGGGAACCCTACGCAGCCAACAAAACTGCTGTTCTAGAAGAACTCTTTGTATAATCTGAAGTGAAACACAACATTATTAAATGCTTATATTCCAAATAACAGAGCCACTGATATATGAGAGCACCATTAATCCTTTACGGTCTGTGGCTCTGAGATAATGCAGTTTTCTACATTAAAAAAAAAATTTAGTCTAATATGAGCCCTGGTGGTGTAATGGTTAAGCGCTCAGCTGCTAACCAAAAGGTTGGTGGTTCCAACTCACCCAGTAGCTCCATGAGAGAAAGATGTGGTGATTTGCTTCCATACAGATTACAGGCTAGGAAACTCTATGGGGCAGTTCTACTCTGTCATATGGGGTCGCTATGAGTCAGAATTGACTTGATGCCACCCAACAACAACAATAAATACCTTTTTTTACTTATCCAAGGTTTTAAAAATTCCCCTCAAGCAGAAGGACATAACCACCTTGACTCCACCACTGGAGGCCATAAGGTCAGACTGAGAGAGATAAATCACTTTAATCTTCACCAGCTCAATACAGAGAGGGGTCAGTCTTGGAAAATGTGCCCTTAAGCATAGATAACTTGGAAAAGGCATGGTGGTTTCACAAACATTTCAGCTAGACTTGCAAAAATGGAACAACAGAGGCTGCAAGTGTAAAAGATATTGTATTTCAAGCCAGAAAGGACTGGTTCAAAAAACTTTAAAGAGGCAGTCTCTAAAATATAAACCATTAGGGGTATCAATAAAATTGATACACCTCTAGCTATACTGATCCAGAAAAAAAGAGAGAGAAAAGGCACAGGTTACCAGTATCAGGAATGAAAGAGGGGACATCACTATAGAACCTACGGACATCAGAGGGAGAATAAGGCAATATGACTAAGTCATGCTAATTAATCAGCCAACCTACACAAAATGGCCAATTCTTTGAAAAATATAAATTACCAAAACTGCCTCAAGAAGTAAGCCTTGTGGGAGAACTCTCCCTTAGCACAGTGGAAACAACACTTAAGTTTCCCATCCACTGAAGAAGGTAATTTAGGAAAAGTTTACCGACAGAAGCAGATTTTTAAATGTGGACGAAGCTGGTTTGTTTTGGCAGTGATGTCTTTTAGAACTTTTATTTACTGTGGTTTTTAAAGACATATACTTAATGCCATTTTTATTGTTTTTTTCCCCTAATCTCCTATTTTCTCTGAGACTTTGATCTTGCCAAGTGCGGTTTTGCCAACCACGGTGCTTTTCAAGAACGCCACTCCCATAGCTGGCAGGGAATGACTGTATACAACGTATAAAAGAAAAACCAATGGTGGTTTAGAGGATAGAAATTCCCATTTTAGCTATTTTTTCTGTCCAGTTGGAGAGACAGGGCTTATACACACAAATCAATCAGAAGACAACCTAAGACCACATGTAGTAATAGCACTAAAGTGTTATCAAATGTGAAAAAGTTGCGTCCAGCAAGTACCTTGGACAGCCAGAAAAGGGGAAAGAGACTACAGCTGGCAAGAGTTAGCGAGGAAGGCTTCCTGGAGCAGGGAGGATGTAATACAGGCATAAATGTGCAAGAAAAAGCTTGTGTTGAGATAGGATGGTGAACAAGAATGGTGAGCATCGAGTGTGTGCACAAATAAGTGCATCTGTAACGGTGGTTCTTTACCTTCTGTGGATCACATGTCCCTTGAGAGGTGATTAAAGCCACTGGTCCTCTTCCCAGAAAAATGCATGTAAGCACTAGATTTTGCATTGAATTTTGAGGGCTAGGAAATTTGCATGTGTGACGGAGTGCAGCACTGAGAGTAAGGGGTCTTTGTAAACCCCCTAACTCCTGACTCAGGGTATCCCTCCTCCCAGGGCCTAACCCATAAAATGGCCCCTCTTGGTCCATCTCCTTCAACTAATGGGGTACAGATCACTGTGTTTGAGGTCTACACATTAGATCCCTAGAACAACAGGGATTGAAGGGAGAAAAACAAATCATAAATAGCAAAACTCATAGTAATAAGACCAACCTTTATTGAGCACTTACTATGTACTAAGCACCAGGACACAGACATTGCTGTAGTCCCTACTTACGGATGAGGAAACAGGTTCTACAGATAGACAGACAATCCAGTGTGGCTCTTCTCAGGGCCCAGAAGTCATCTGAGGGACCATCAGCCTGAACGTCCCCATCATCTCTCGAATGAGTGCAAGGAGTTCGGAAAGGGGATGATAGAAGTCAGGTCCTGGGTGCCCTTGATCTGCATCTGGGCTTTTCCCATTGCCCCATGCTGCATCCCAGGACTGTTTGGGCTATGACTTTGTGGCACCATTTTGAACACGGCCCAGCTTCCCTCCAGTTGGTATCAAGGCCCATGGAGGCTTGACCAGAAGCCTAGGAGTAAGGAGCCCTGCTACAACCCCGGATGACCCCTGTGGAGTTCTGGGGGTGGGGCTTTCTAAGGGCCACGGGCTTCAGCGACCAGGCTGTGAGCAGGGCCCCAGGGCCCCCGACCTCACACTCATCCCTCCTCTTCTGCCCTCGGTAACCATAGAGATCATCATTTCTGGAGTCTTGACCTCTTGCTAAGGAGCCCTGGTGGCACAGTGGGTAAAGCGATCAACTGCTAACAGAAAGGTTGGAGGTTTGAAACCACTAGCAGCTCTGCAGGAGAAAGATGTGGCAGTCTGTTTCCATAAAGATTTACAACCTTTGAAATCCTATGGGGTCGCTATGAGTCGGAATTAATGGCAGTGAGCCTGACCCCTTATCAGGCCCTGGGCTAGGTGCTTCATCTGCTCAATCTCACATGGCAAGAGGTAGGGCACAGGACTATCCCTACTGACAGGTGAGGAGCCCAAGGCTCAGAGAAGGGGAGTGATGGAGGCGGGGACCACACAGGTGGTAGGTGGGGGCAGAACTCTCTTAGCCAAACCATGTCATTGCCCATCAACAGCAGGCCAGCAGGACATCTCCTGGAGCTTTGGTTTCCCCAGCCGTACCAAAACCAAAAATAATAAACCAAACCTGCTACCGTCGAGTTGGTGGTCAAAGTGCTTAATGGTCCCTTTAGTACAGATGGCTGGGAGAGTCAGATGAAACTGAGCGGAGAAGCGCTTTGTAATCAGAACAATTTGGGATACAGGTTTCTGATGCTCTGGTTTCTCTTTCCCCCATAGCAGAAGGCTCCTATGTCCACAGGGCTTCTGGTCCCATGAGCAAGGGTCCTGCCCCCAAGCACCTGGGCCTGAAGTGGCCCCTCCCTGACTTCCTGACTTGCTCCTGAGCCATGTGGCTGCCAGGTGGCTTCTGCTGATGCCGGTTCCACTGGCCTGATTAAGGACCGGCTGCTGCAGCCAGAATCACGAGGAATCTGTCATGCCCCTGTGGGCCTGGAGCCCTAGGCACCTGGCAGCTGGCTCCCTCCCTGGGCCCGGCTCTGGACCTAGAGGATGAGCAAGAGGCATCTCAAGGGTGACTCCTCCCCAAAGGCACCCAGCTTGGCTGCATCACTGTCTGACTGTGCCCGACCCCATCAAGTCACCCCAAGGGACCCAGCAGGAAAGATGAGGTATTACCATCCCTTGTACACCTGCCAAGAAGTCCTGTCCACAGCATAAATAATGTCTCATGAACATCCAATATGCAGCAGTTGTCCCTGCAACTCCTCCCCATCGTCATCATTATTGTAGTTCACTGATTTGAAGACCCTGACTCTCCACGTTTTAACATCTCTGAAATCACGATGAGTATTACAACTGATGTGGGGGCGGGGGGAGGTCAGCTTAATGGGCAGCATTTGTCTCTCCTAGTGGCATATAAAACAGTGACATGGTGTACAGTCGATGGCATCTACAATTAGACAAATCCAGCCTTCTCAGCCTCTTGGCACTGATCATGGTCCTTAACTATTTGTGCCTATCCATACAGGACACAGCTGTAGCCTCCTCCTCTCTTGCTCTGTAGCATCTAGTGCATACTCGTTGCTGTTGCTACTAGGTGCATCACCCCGACTCATGGTGATCCCGTGCACAATAGAACGAAATGCTGCCCGATCCTGCATCATCCCTGTGATCAGTTGTGGATCAGACCACTGTGATCCACAAGGTTTTCATAGGCTAATTTTTGGAAGGAGATTGCCAGGCCTTTCTTCCTGGTCTGTCTTAGTCTGGAAGCTCCAGTGAAACCTGTCCAGTATCAAAGCAACACGCAAGCCTCCACTGACGGACAAGTGGTGGCTGCATATGAGGTATATTGGCCAGGAATCAAACTCAGGTCATCCTCATGGGAGGCAAGAATTCTACCACTGAATGGCCTCAGTGCATAGTAGGGGCTTAGTAAAACTGCTGAAGGAATAAAACCATCCATCATGTTTGTTTAGGTTCCATATTTACAGCCCTCAGCAAGCCATGCACCGACTGTGTCAATGACCACTGTAAATGCCTCCAAGCAATACCCTCCCAAGTTTCCCAGCACGCCCCGAGGAGGTGAAACAGCTCTCCTGGGTGCCCAGGAACCAGCAGGGATGACTTGGACCGCTGTCACAGTGCCAGCCCACCAGCACGGAGCCCCCAAGGAGCTCCAGGCCGCAGGTCTGGCCGGGTAAAACCATGAGGAAGTGGATTTGGCAAAGCTCTGAAAGGCTTACGCAGGCAGCCAGAAAGCCTGCACAAGAAACATCTCTCTTGACATCCAGGGACATTCTTCTGACATGTGAGTCCTGGGAAGGTCTGCCCGATGTGCTTCAAACATCTCACCCATGGGGAGAGGGGCCGTGAGCTCCAGAGAAGTTTCCAGAGGGTGTTCCAAGCATATTCAGCTGAGCTCTCTGCAGGCTGCAGGCCAGATGCTGGAGCTCTGGATGGAGGCCGACTTCTGGGACTTCTGGGGGTTGGGGGAGGGTCCTGTGCTGAGGGCTGGCGGGGACACAGCTCTGGCCACCTGACAATCATGACATCAAAATGCAGGGCTCACTGGCCCATAAAGTGAACCCTGCTCCTGACCCTTGACAGCTGTGTGGCCTCAGGCAGATCACTCACCCTCTCTGAATCTCAGAGTCCCTGATGTTCAGATGGGGATAATTCAGATAAAATAGACTTCAAGACAGAGATATTGTCAGAGATGGAGGGATACAATATAATGATAAAAGGGCCAATTCATCAGGCCCACAAAATGACAAAAAAATACACAAACCTCAAAATTCATGAAGCAAAAGTTGACAAAATTAAAGGAAGAAAAGACAAATCTAATTTGTAGTAGATTTTAGTGCCCTTCTCTCAGCAATTGATAGAACAACTTGACAGAACACCAGTCATGGCATAGATGATCTGAACAATACAATCAACCTCCTCCACCTAACTGAAATTTATAGAACCCTCCATGCAACTACTGTGGAATTCACATTCTTTTCAAGTGCCCGGCATACATTCACCAAGAGAGACTACATGCTAATCCACACAGCATGGAGCCAGACATGTCTTGCTAAGTATAACAGGACTGAAATCACACAGAGCACCTTCTCTGTTCACAGCAGAATTAAATTAGAAATCAGTAACAATAAGATAACCAGGAATGTGTCGAATGTTTGGAAATTAAACAGCACACTTCTAAATAATCCATGGGTCAAAGAAGAAACCACAACAGCAATGGGAAAATATATGAATGATAATGAAAATATAACTTAGCAAAATTTGTGGGATGCAACTAAAGCAGTGTTCAGAGGGAAATGTGTAGCCGTAACTGCTTATGTTCAAATAAGTGTAATAATCCCTGTCTTGCAGCTTTTGGAGAAAAGTACATGAGGTCTCATGGGGAAAGGGGTAGGTGCATAATGGGTCCTCAACAGATATGCTAGCACCCCATTCCTTCCTGAATATCTAACTCAGCAGGCATCATTGACCCTCAAAATCTGTCTCTCCACATGCAGGAGCATTACTTTGTGCCGTCCTCCTGTCTCCCCCAGGGAGCACCAGGGTCCAGAATTTGCCTCCAGGCAGGTGGGGGAGAGGCAGAAAGCAGAGACCTCAGAAGATGTCATTAGCAATGTCCCTACAGGCTGTAGGTGCTGACCGTGACACCAACTGATAAACCAAAGCCAGAAATCAGAGTATAGACACCTGGGCTTAGAGTGGAGCCTGGGGGCCCCTTCCCAAGAACTCATCTGCTCCCCAGGGCTCCCCAGGTAGCCCTCTCAGGGCTGGCAGAGAATGCTTAAGAAGTTGTCACTCCCACACATCGCAGATGACACATGGCTTGTGAGGAAGTGAGCTCCCTGTCTCCGGAGGAATTCAAGGGAAGACCTGAGGACTTGCTGGGGAATGAAGAGTAGGACTACAAGCACAGAAGCAAACAATTACTGACCTTTACTAAGTGCATGGTCTGTGCTGAACATTGTATCAGCTTTATCTCATCCTCACAACACACTTGTCAGGAAAGTTCTAGAGAGGAGGCATGGTATATCATGTGAGAGTATTTGGAGCCAGAAATTCCATCCTAGCTCTGCCACTCCCTAGCTCTGACCTTGGGCCTCAGTATCCACATCTGTAAAACGGGAACAGTGGTTTCTAATGCACAGGGCTGGTGGAAGGAGTAAATGAGGAGATCCACAGAAAGTGCTGGAACACAACACATAAGGAGTGCCCCCAAAAGGTCAGTGATTGTTACAGTTCCCAATTTACAGCTGAGCCTCAGACAGGACAAATGACTTACCCCATGTCACACAGCTGGTGACACAAGCTTAGGTCAGTCTAGAGTCCACAGCCTGCACCCTTAACCACAAGCCTTAACCCCAAATGGCCCCCAGGTACAGAGGGGAGCTGGACCACCACAATCAGAACAGGTGCTCTAGGGTCACAGATAAGGACATTGAGGCCCGCGGGGGTGAGGGAAGAGCTGGGACACTAGTCTCCCAAGTCATGAGGGATCTGGGTGGGTCTGACTGTGGTGTGCCTGCCTCCTGCCCCAGCCCTGTACCTCCCCCTCCCTGGCCACTGTTCCCATCTCCTGAGGCAGCCGGCTGGATGTCAGAGTCCATACCATTTTGTCTTAAAGGTGGACATGTGTCACAGCAGGAGGATGCGGTGGCACCAGTGAAGACCTGTCCCCTATTCAGATGGCCTCCAGCAACGCCCTGCCCCCTCCAGTACAATCCTTAATGCATGCCCTGAAGTCTGTCCTTAACCTCTGCAGAAAGGCCTGTTTATCCTTGTCACCTAGTGAGTAACAGTAAACAGTGATCCCGGACCAGGTTTCACCTATCCATGGAAATGCCTTCAGTGGGAGGAATGCCAAAAATCACACTGTGTAGAAGGCCATAAAACCCAACCCTCTAGCATCCCCTCAATTTTTTTTAAGAGGAAAGAAAATGCAGACTGTCAAGAAGAGAAGCAGCTCTTCCCTTTGCAGAGGGGTCCAGTCACCAGCAGAACAACTTCTCCGAGTGCGCTGTCACCATGTATGTGAGGTCAGACATCTTGTTCACTCAGAGCTTCTAGAAGGTGGCATGGGAGATGTCACTTGTGGGCCCCCTGGCCCAGTTCCTGAGGGACACTGGCACTGAGGGGGGTGAATTGACATGGCTGCTGCTGTGTGCCCTTGTGTGATGTGCAGGCTCCACCTGGTAAACTCTAAGCTGCTTCCCGAAAGGAAGAGGTTGGCCCTTGTCTTAGTCTCCTAGGACCACCACAACAAGATACCACGGAGTAAGTGGTGTTAAAGAACAGAGATTTATTGTCTCACAGATCTGGAAGCTAGGAGAATGAAGTCAGGGCATCAGTAGGGCCATGCTCTGTCTGTTCTATGGGGAGATTCTTGCTCGTCTCTCCTTGTTCCTGGTGGCCCCAGGTGGTCCTTGGCATCCCTTGGCCTGTAGAAGGACGCTCACATGGTGTCCTCCCTGTGTCTGTTCTCCCCCTTACAAGACACCACTCAGAAGGGGTTGGTGGTGCAGTGGTTAAGAGCTCAGGCTACTAACCAAAAGGTCGGCAGTTCAAATCCACCAGGTGCTCCTTGGAAACCCTGAGGGGCAATTCTACTCTGTCCTATAGGGTTGCTATCAGCCAGAAACGACTCGATAGCAACTGGTTTGTTTCTTTTTTTTACTCCTATATGAAGAAGCCCTGGTGAAACAATGATCAAGCACTCAGCTGCTATTGGAAAGATCTGAGGTTTGAACCCACCCAGCGGCTTCATAGGAGAAAAGACCTGCAGTCTCCTCCTGGAAAGATTATAGCCTTGGAAACCCTATGGGGCAGTTCTACTCTGTCCTATAGGTTCACTATGAGTTGGAATCAACTCAGCGGCACACAATGACCTTCACTTAACTGATAAAAGAAAAACCCCATTTCCCCGTACAAGGTCACATTCACAGGTACAGGGGTTAGACTTCAACATACCTTTTTGGGAACACAATTCAACCCATGTAACAGTTTTGCTTCCAGAACACTACCTCCACCCTCCAGTGAGAGCCAGGAAAGCCCTCGACCAGGTGGAGCTCGTCTGAGTGGCCAGGTGACGGCGTGGTCAGACACACGGAGCCTCTAGGCAGCCCCACTGACCATGCTCATCCCCTGTGGGCTGCACTCAAAGCTGGGCTGGGAGGCCCTGCAATGTCCCCTCAGCCTTGTCCTCTATGTGTGGTGCAGACAGCCCTGCCTGGGGGAGGCCACACGCAGCCAGGAAACCCAGTACAAAGCCTTGCTCTGAGCCTTCCAGCCTTCCCTGTCCAACAGCTCCAAGGACCCCACACAATTGCACAAAAGACAGAATGGTGCACACTGTGAGAAAGGGCTGCTTGCAGGGAGCGGGCACACTTGGAGAAACCCGGCTGCTGAAAGCAATCAGAGCATCAAAGCACCGCAGCCACCAGAGCCGCCACTCAGGGAGTCTGAGCCTTGCACCACCTGAACCTGCCACCCCAGCCTCCCCCACCTCCCTGTAGCATGCACACAGGGCACCACTGGCCCCCAGGTCCTGGTCTGCTTGTCCTAGAGTCGAAGGTCCTCTCCTCCAGGCCCTATCCTGCCCTCCCCACCATCAGAAGCTGCACACAAGCCACCTAATCCCTGTCTGAGAACCTTCTTGTCTGGAAGCGCGAGGCAAAGTTTATGGGTCTGGCAAGGCTTATAAAACACCATGGTGGTGGTGTAAATCTTCTGACCCTCTCCCCTCCTATTGATCCTCCCTCTGGGAGCCGGAGCAAGAAACCAGCTGGAGCCTCCTGTGAGCCGGGTCAGGGGCTGGGCGGGGTTGAGGCAGGCCTGCCTGTCCGAGGGTGCAGGCACTGCCCACAAGATGCCACTTAAGTCTGGTGTTGCGGGGGGTCCAAGTGCTGGTGTAAGGCTGACCCATCTCATCATAGTTCTGCCAGGCACTGTTAGGATTTGATCCAAATCAGTCTTAGGTCCATGAGTCTTCGCTTCCCTACCTGAGCAATGGGAGCAATGCCACCTACCCACAGGATGGTTCACCCACTGCTCCATGGGCAGAGGAGGCATAGGAGGTCCGCGGAGTTAGCGTCTGCCCCAAGATCACTTGGTTAGCTGGTGGCAGAGTGCAGCTGGGGAAGTAATGGACCCAGAGGGTCCTGGGGTCAGTGGACTGCATAGATGAGACCCAGAGGGGCCCTGGAACTTGCGGACAACCAGCTGAGGAAGCCAGCTGAAAGGGTCAGGGGCTCAGAGGGCTGAGGGAATGAACCTGGCATGTGGCCTGTCTCTCACCTGCTCTAAGTTCTCCTAGTTTCCTATCATGAAGCACTTATTATTTTTAAGTGCAAAATATAATCTGAAAATTTCTTTTAAACATCAAGCTGGTTCCTGTAATATAATAAATTGATGGGCAACATCTAAGAAATACATTTACAGAACAAAATAAGGAAAATTTTTAAATTGGCATAATGGTGTATAAATTCTGGAAGTGGAAGCCTTTTCTAGATTTACCACTTATTAAAATTCTCCCCATTCGTAGGGCTGCATCAGTGACCCCTCTTCCAGGCAGCCTTCCCTGACCACCATCCTCATACAGGCCAGGTCCTGGCTCAGCCCTCAGCCAACTCCTCCACTGAACAGTATGCCATGCCACAGTCCATCGTTCACTGAGGCAGCCTTCATTTCTCATGTGGCTGTATCCTGACATCCTGTTCAGAAGGAGTGTAGATGCTGGAGCCAGACAGCCTAGGCTCAAATCCCAGCTCCAGTATTTACCAGTTATGTGACCTGGAACAAGTGACTTCCCCTCTCTATGCCTCAATTTCCTTACATAAAAATAAGGATAATAAGACTAGAACCCACCTCATAAGACTGTTGGAGGGTTACATGCAGTGTTACAGGGAAAGCTGTTAAAAGAGTGTCTAGCACAGACAGTGCTATAAATGCTGTCTGATATTGTCATCATTGTGGTTGTCATCATCATTACCCTCTCCTTGGACCTCGCTGTGTCTTCATCAGAACCAGAAGGATTTGTGAGTGGATGGACAGAACTTAAATCCCTTCCTTGTCATCAACTCTACCTAACACATGATATTAATTGTCTAACAGGGCAACGTGGCCTCGATGGGCTCTGGCCTCTCCAGTGTCTCCTTTGGGCTTTGGGTTGCAACCTCGCCCCACATCTCCTTCACCCCCCATGGCCCACCAGGTGGAAGCAGTAGCCCCAAGAGGTGCCCTCTCCCACCCAGGGTCTCAGCATGCCTGCCCTGGCTCAGCCAGGCCAAATACTGACTCACAACTTTCGTGCCATTCAAGTGAGGTTGCTGGCATCTCTCACAGGAAATCCAATCCAACAACCAATTTCACATGGCATTTCCACACCAAACAGGTTGGACAGTGGAGAACAAAAGCAAGCAAGTGGCTGAGGCATCCAGTCCCAGGGCAGGGAACTTGAGAGCTGCTAGACTCATGGAGCTAGAGGCAGACGCTGCCCCCAGGGGTCTTCTTCCCCTTATGCCCTGACTCCTGTTGACAGGCTCAGAATGTCAGAAGGGTTAGAGCTTGACAGCTGCAAAGGAGCTGAGGGCTCAGCAAATCATGTACCACCTGCTCCCGTTTTACAGAAGGGAAAACTAAGACCCAGACAATTGGAGGGTCTTGCCTAAGGCCACCGTGAGTGCTGGGGCAAGAATCCTGGGCTTCTGATTCCAGGGCTATGGCTCGAGCAAGTCAAAAACCCCAAAAGCAAGTCTAATCCCTTCTTGACTCTTAATACAAGTCCCCTCATCCCAGGGAGAAAAAAGACCAACTTCCATCTTCAAACACATGTCCGGTGCCTGAAGAGGAGGCTCACCGTGGTCAATGAGTTGACAGAACAGGGCTTCAAGGAGCCACAAACGTGAATTTTTTTTCAGACCTAAGTCATACAGTGTCATTCCTCTGCTTAAAGCCCCCTAATGGGAAAAGAGTTGCCCAAAAGCTTCATCACAGAGTTATCATCTGACCTAGTGATTCCATTCAAGAGAAATGAATATGTACATCCACACAAAAACTTGCACACCAATGTTCATAGCAGGATTATTCACAAGAGCCAAAAGGTGGAAATAACCCAAAGGCATATCAACAGATGGATGCATAAACTAAGTGTGGTAGATCTACGTAAGAGAATATTATTCAGCCATAAAAAGGAATGAAGTTCTGATACATGCTACAACATGGATAATCCTGGAACATATTACACTGAGTAAAAGCCAGTCACAACAGACCACACTTTGTATGATTCTATCGAAATGAAGCATCCGGAATAGACAAATCCATAGACATGAAAAGTAGTTTCATGGTTGTCAGGGGAGAAGGGGAAATGGTGTGTGACTGCTAATGGGTTCAGTGTTCATCTTTGGGGCGATTAAAAATGTTCTGGAATTAGACAGCGATGATGTCTGTACTCTGTGAATATACTAAAACCACTAAATAGTATATTTTAGAAGGGTGAATTTTATGTCATGAGAATTATATCTTAATTAAAAACAAACAAACATCCCAATGACTTCAGTAAGGTCTGACTCACAGTTCTTACTCCGGCTGATGAAGCCCGGCCTGACCTCGCCCCTGCCCACCTCTGCTACGTACCTCATCTTCTTCCATCCCTCACCACCTGCCAGCCACCCTGGCTTCCTTGCTGTTCCTCAGCCCCATCTCAGGGCCTCTGACCAGACCGTCCTCATTGCTGGGTGGCACCCCCTCCAGTCTCCCCACCCCTCCGCTGACCACCATCACAGCCCTTCTAACGCTCCCCACTGCAATGTCAGCTCCTTGAACCCTGCCTTGTTTGCTCGATGGCGGAGGCTGGTATGTAGACCAGAGCCTGGGACATAGTTTGGTTTTGTTTTTGAAGTTGCTGTCAAGTCGATTCTATTCATGGTGACGCATGTATACAGAGCAGAACTGTGCTCCATAGGGTTTTCAATGGTTGATTTTTCTGGAAGTAGATCACCAGACCTTCTAAGATGTCTCTTGGTAGGTTCAAACCAACCTTTCGGCCAGTAATCGAGCATTTAACCATTTGTGCCACCCAGGGACTCCTTGGGACACAGTAAGCACTCAATAAAGACAGCCTGAATGAGTGAATAGAATTCTTTTCGCAGCTGGCTCAGCCTTCAAGATAAACTCCCAAACTTCTTGCCTTTTATCAGCAGTTCTCACCCTACTGGCCACTGGAATCATCTGGAAGCTTTCAAAGATACCAGGGTCTGGGGTTCACACTCAAAGATCCTGATTTAACAAACTGGGGTGGGGCACAGTCACTGGTATTTTTTAAAGGTCCTAGTTGACTCAAATGTACAGTCAAAGATCCAAATACTGCCCAGGTGATCTGTCCCTGCCAAGCCCTCTGCCCATCTCCTCCTCTGGGTCTAAGTAGAACTATTTTGGTTCTTCCACAAATCATGCTTCCCCTCTAAGTCTGGGCCTTCGCACGTGCTCCTCAGCCAAGAGCATATGACCCCCCTGCAGACCTGGCTGAGTCCTTTTCAGTCTTTGGGACTCAGCTTAGCTATCACCTCCTCCAGGAAGCCTCCCCTGAATATCCCATCCCCCAGCCTCTCACAGGCTCCCAGCAGACCTCATCCTAACTCCAGCACAGACCTCAACACACTTCACAGTCACAACCAGGGTCCCCTCCCAGGCCCCCAGCATGGTCAGGGCAGGGCTCCCTGACATCACAGCCTGGTGCACAGTTGGCAGGCACAAGTCTGTGGAGCTGATGGGCAGAGTATGTGCATCTGTTTCTGCAGGGCGGCATTAGACAAGAGCAGAAACATGAGCAGGGACAGGAGGCAGAACTGCAGCTGCATCCCTGGCAAAGGGACACAAGGAATTCTTCCAAAATGTATACATCTAGTTAGTTTGTTTGACTCTGAACAAACAAACTGGCAAAAGCTTTGTTAAGTCATGAATTTATTGGTCCTCATGCTGAAAAACAATGATGCATAAGATTTTTTATGACCCTAACATGCTTCCATCGATGGGGCAGAACAGCATGATGTTGAAGGGCCTCAGCATCACCTACTGAATTCAAAACCCAGACCTAAGAAGAAGACATTCCCTATTCCTAACCCACAGCAGAGACTGCCAATAAATCATGAGATATTTTCCCAACAAGTCCAGACACAGCCTCAGAATCCTTCTCAACACAGCACTACCAGTTATAGCCCTCATGTGTGAAATGCAAGCCACCTGGGACCCCTGAAGGCCAACCCTTTCATTTCAGCAGATGGGGAAACTGAGCTTGCTCTTGGGAGGTGAAGGGTGGGCAAAGGTTACAAGGTAATTAGGAGCTCCTTCCCCAAGAGCCCCATGAACCTCCCACTTGGGCTAAACGAATACAGAGGCCAAGTTCCCAAATGCTGTTCTTTAAAGGCAGAAGTATTATCCCTTCCACCATCCCCACGGGTACGTGTACCTGAGGCAGAAGATGAGCCTGAATTCCAAATGTCTCTTCCCCAGTCACGTGCTTTAACTCACGGGAGGTGAATCATAACAGCAGGTTCTCAAGAAAAACATGGAAACAGGCAAACGTGCCCAGAACCTACAAACTCTCAAAAAACACAGCAGAGTGAACCTCACAAGCGTGAAATCCAGGCAGATTCAAGCAGAGAAGGGGCCAGAAAGCTTTGCAGACTCCGGCCCTCCCAAAGACGGCCACCCCTCCAGCCCTGCCCCTCCTCACCCTCCCTGCTTCTAGGGAAGGCTGAGTTTTGAAGACCTTTCACTTTCACTTCCCTCTTTCTCAGTTTTCCCCAATAACCTCCAGGTTTAGGACAGGGCCGCGTCTGGAAAGTTTACTCCTCTAAGCAGATGGCTCCCAACTTGCCAAGACAAGCAGAGACCTCCCTTTGGAGGAGGTGGCCGAACTTGAGAAAGGCCCAAAGCCCGGGTCACTATCCAGCACCTTCTGGAAGGTTTCTCCATCAAATTGGCCTTGACTAGGTGCCCCTTGAGCCTGGTCCTGGGGAAGAGGGGCTGCCCGGGGCCTCCCTGAAGAGCAGGGAGCATGGGGGCACAGATAGCCAGGGAACGCAGGAAACAGATGTGCAGGCCAGCCTGACAGGCGAGTGATGACAGACATACTCAGCAGACCTCAGATGTCAGTGTGGAGAAAAGAAAGGCAGCCTCGGCTGCAACACCTGTTCCCGGCTCTGAGGCCACACTCGGGGGGCTCAGCCAGGATGTCCCTGCAGTGAGAGGCCAGAGGGCGGTTAGGTAAACAGCTGCACGCTCCATTAACCAGAAGGCTCCCTGGACGGAGCCCTGGATGAGGGAAGGAGCCCTGCCCGCCAACTGGCTTGCAAGGATAGAAAATTGATCATGCAAACTCATCTTTGATGGGAGGCAGGCTGCTCCCGCGTGCAGAAGGGAAGTCCAGGCTGAATTTGAACACCTGAGCAATGTTGGGGGGTGAGAAAGGCAGACGGTGCTCCTTGTCGGCTGGGCGAGAAATGGGGTGGGTAGATGGTGGAGCCAGCCAGTGGGGCCTTCTCAGGCCTCTGCTCTCTACAAGCTATCTCCTGCCTCTGAGCTACTCTTGTAGCTGAGGTGCGGGGCAGGGGGAGGACACACAGAGGAAATTAGAACCCATCCCCTCCAGGGCACTGTCATCTTCACAGCTGGAGCCACAGAGGGGACTGAAAGGCAGGGCAGAGTAGAGGCTGGAGCACAGAACCCAGAGCCCGCTGGTCTGGGACAATCCCAGTCCTGTGATCACTAGCTGAATGGCCTTAGGAAATCACTTACCCTCTCTGAACTCGCTTCCTCATCATGAAATAGGATGACACCTGCCTGGTAGGGCTGCTGCGAGGAGTCAACAGGTGTGAACGCAGGTGAGGCATGTGGCACAGCCTGGCTCGCGGCAAGCAGTCCATAAAACCACCATCATCACTATGATGTCCCCCAGATGCCATCTCCAGCAGCCTGGCCAGCCCCACCCCCAGCAGAAAGAGGGCAGAGGGGTGCTCCCTGGCTCCAACCTCAGAACATGTGGGTGCCAGCAAAAAAGACCCAATCGTGAGTTACCACCAGAGGAAGGTAGGGAAAAATACGTCCTGTGCCCGTACTGTGCTCCAGGTGCTGTCACCCAGGCCCTCCCACCTGGTTCCTATCACAAATCTTCTGGAGGAATTATCACCCCACTTCTCAGGTACAGCAACTGAGGCCCAGAGAGGGCAATGTTGTTCCCCAAGGACACACAGCTGGCTCCCAGCAGAATGAAGATTCAAACCACATCTGTCTTAGGGCAAACCTGGGGCTTCACACTGCATCACAGCACTTCACATTTGCTGCATTCTTCCCCGGGGAGGGGGCACCAGGCCCCTGGAAAGGGCAGGCTGCAGCCCTCCCAGCCTAGCCAGGACATAAGCTCCAGCCAAGCAACAAACCAGAGTTGGCGCCTACAGAGCATGGACCCCTCCAGGGGATGAGAGCCCACCTGGAGAGAAAGCCACAAACACAATCCAAATCATAGGGCGCCATGGCAACACCCTTGCTTCCTTTTTTCTTCTTTAACATTTCCTTTCTTAGCATTTTAAAGTTGATTCACTAATGAATGAACGCTTAACAGGAAACAACCGAGGAGTCATACGAGGCAGGAGAGAAGGAGGTTCTGGAACACACCATGCTCAGCTAAGTGGTTTCCCTGTGGCTACCTTCCGGTGCCCCGATCACTCCCACCCAAATTCTCAAACCAATAAAAGACACAGGACTACACATGCAGGAATCAAGAATCCAGAACTGGCATTCAGAAAGGGGTTTGGGGGCAGGACCCCTCTCTCCTTCCCCAGTGGTGCCAGATGCTTCTTTCCCCTGATTTTCATGCTGGAAGTCCCTACATTGATTCCCAGCTCCTGCAAGCATGTCCCATCACCCCCTACCTCACCCTGGAACTTGGTTCCACCCTTGTCCTGCTTTGTTTAACTCACAGCACTTAGTTCTGAAGAAAGTTGTATTAATCTGTTGACTGTTGTCCGCCTCCCTCCCCCCTTAGATCCCCAGTGTCCGGAACAGTGCATGGCACAGAGTGAAAAAACCAACTGCTGCTGAGTCGACTCCAACTCATGGTGACCCCAAGCGTGTCAGAGCAGAACTGTATTCCATGGGATTTTCAATTGCTAATTTTCGGAAGTGCCAGGCCTTTCTTCTGAGGTGCCTCTGGGTGGACTTGAACCTGCAACCTTTTGGTTAGCAGCGGAGCGCTTAACCACAGAGTAGAGGCTCCATAAGTACTTGCTGAGTGAATGTGTCGGGGGAGGGGAGGGGAAGAATGGTTGCATTTCCAAAATCCTGCTGACTTTCAATCCAAGGCTTTTGGGGCATCAGGCATTGATGCCTCTCTTGTCCTCCGGTCTAATCGAGCCTGAGACCCATGCTGCTGCCCCCACCACACCCAAGCCTGTCACAATTACCCCACCAGCCACCTGGACTGCTGCCACAGCGCGGCCTGGGTGGATCTCTTCCCTGCCCATTCCGCTCCTTCTCTCAAGAACATGTTGCTGCTCCCTTGTGCCCTCAAGTTCAAATCTGACTTCCTATTCCTGAATTTGAGGCCTCTAGATTGCTGCAGCCTTATTTCTCTTCATCCTCAACAGGCATCTCCTTATCTCTGTGTCTGTGTTCCTGCTCTACCCAACTCCTGAATGCCCCCCCCCCCGCCCCAAACATCCTATTCATCTTCCCAGGCTTAAGTCAGCTCAATCTCCCCCAGGCAACAGGATGGAAGAGTCCTGGGGCCAGAAGACCCGGGTCTGAGACCCACCTCAGCCACCTACTGGCAGTGTGACAGTCACCAAGGCCATCTGACTTCTCTGAGTCTTGATTTACTCATCTGTAAAATGGGAATAGTTGAAGGAGTCCTGACAGTGCAACAGTTCAGCACTTGGTTGCTAACCAGAAGGTTGGCAGTTCAAACTCACCCAGTGGCTCTGCCGAAGAAATGACCTGGCCATCTGCTCCTATAAAGGTTATAGCCTAGAAAACCCTATGGGGCAGTTCTACTCTGTCACCTGAGGTCACTATGAGTCGAACTTGACTCGATGGCACCCAACAACAACAAAGCCATGATATGGAGCCAGTGAAATGACTTGCTTTAGAAATGGTGCAAGAGTTAGTGCATCACTGAACTTTCCAACTCAGGCTGATCCCTTTGGGGTGGGCACCAGCTTGTGTTACTACCATTCGCACCATGTCACTCTCAACTCCTGCCTTCCCAGCTGGACTGGGGCATGGTGGCCTCTTCTGGTTTCCTCAAGTTCCCAATGCCCACTATAGGCACTTCATCTACTCCTGACCGATGAGTAAACCAACATGAGAAAACCTATCACATTCTGGGTGTCCCAAAGCACACTTGGTCTGAGGAGTCTCATAAAGAATGCTTTGACTACTGCTGAGGGACCACCCAAAAACCAAAACCAAACCCACTGCTGTCGAGTCAATTCTGACTCACAGTGACCCTGTAGGACAGAGGACTGCCCCATAGACTTTCCAAGACTGTAAATCTTTACAGAAGCAGACTGCCACATCTTTCTCCTGCGGAGCGGCTGGTGGGTTCAAACCGCTGACCTTTTGCATAGCAGCTGAGTGCTTAACCACTGTACTACCAGGGCTCCTGAGGCACCACCACCAAGCCCAAAATCAGCAGGCAGATGAGAAGACCTGCATGGAGTCGGCCTACATCCCAGGAGAATCTGCCCAGCAGGTCGGGCAGACGGGCAGGTCCCACTATGTGCACCAAGCACTCCCTAATCATTTCATTCTCATCATCTCCCTACAAGTCAGGCAGTATTGATTTCTACTTCTCTGCCATGGAACCCAAAGCTTAGTGGGGATAAGACACACAGCACGCAGCCACTGGGGACTGGCCTGTTCCCATTCCAGGTTTTTTGCCCAGTCTTAGCCCTCCTGGGAACTACAGTTTTCAGATTCCAGCAGCTGACCCCAGGCTGGCTTGCCGTACACCACCAACGAGAGGTTCAGGATCCAGGATGGGAGATGACAGGCTCGGTTTAAAATCAGAGGCTGCCCCAGCAAAGCCCCCAAAGACAGCCTTATAGCACAACCCAGGCGTCAGCAGAGAAGGAGACCTGGGTGAAGCATAAACGTGTATGGACCCTGCAGACCAAGGAAGCAGGACACATACGTCATGGGGACCCACCTTACAGAGGCAGCCACAGTGAGTGTACATGTACCGGGGTCCCGCCCTCATGCATATGTGCTCACACATGGGAGGCAGGATCAGGAACCTTTCAAAGGGATAGAACCACCTTCCTGAACACAACGAGGATGCCCTGCCCCATCCACATGCTCCTCCGCTGGCCCCTCAGTCAGCGTTTCATGATGGCACCACCACCAGGTATTCGAGTAAAACAAGCCAGCCTACCCTCTTGGGTGGAAACTAGGCTCCACAGCCCCCAAGGCCATGCATGATTGCGACTCGCAGACGTTTACTTCCCCAGACCCCAGATCCAAAATTAAAGGAGCCCCGCTGGCTCCTCCCGGGTGGGTGGGCAGGCAAGTGAAGGCAGGCGCCTTATAAACAGGGAGCACCCAGGCCTTGGCCACCCCCTGCCCCCTGCACAGCTGACTGGCAGAGAAGAAAGACTCTTCCCACTGGGGAGAAGTCTGTTTGGGCCACTGTCTCCCACGTCCCACACCCCCACGTCCGGAAACACATTTCCATCTGCTGTTAAGCAACCAGAGAGTCTCAAAAGGAAAGTGCGGACAGGGGGGTGGAAAACTTTGGGAAAGCTCAGGCGAGGCTGGAGTTAGAGCAGAGAGGAACTTCTACCTCTGGTGTGCTCCAGACAGGGTAAGTGCCAAGACCTCTCTGCGACCTGCATGGCTGGACTAATTACCAGTGTTATCAGGCAGATGACAGACATGCCCTGAACTTCCTCTGTTTGATAGATTCGGCTGCAAACACACTGCTGCAAACATGCCCAAGCTCCTTCCCATGTTTTCTGCAGTGCCTGTTCTTCCACAAGACCGCTCTCGGCCCCCAGCTCCTCTAACCTCCTGCCCCATGCCTCCAAGCTCAGCCAGGCCAAGGAGCCCACCAAGCACAGCCCAGTGCCCTAGGGAGAGCACCTCCCCCTGTAAGACACTACACAGGACCAGTGCAAACTCCTCCTCCCTGCAGAGGAACGGAAAACAACCCTTCCTTCCCTGCACAGGTTTCTGAGGAAGGTTTTAAGATGAGAACCACTACTTACCTTCGTTGCCACTGGCACCGGGGAACTCCAGCTGGTAGGCCCCTGGCGGTTGGGCCCTTGGCCCGCACACACTAGAGTCCCACACTCCACACAGGCGCCAATGATCAGCTGCCGCCCATCATCCACCAGCAGGCTGTGGCTCGCCCGCAAGGTGTAGAGGAACAGGGGCAACCGGGCCACCCGCACAGCCTTCAGCCCTAGACAGCGTTTCTTCTCCTGCTGGCAGAAGAAGCACACAAAGGTCTCCACCTGGTACTGCCGTGACCAGGCACTGATGGCATGGAGGGCACCACAGGCCTCATGCTGGAACCACTGGCCAAGAAGGTCGTGGTAACAGAGCACGCAGGTGGCCACCAGGCCAGTGGAGTCCACAGGCCTGGCTCGTGGGGCAGGCGGGTACACAGTGAGGAAGGGGAAGAAGGGCTCCTTCTCACCCAGGCAGCTGGACGGGTTCACATTGAGCTGAAACTCCTTCCCCGGGCCCAGCTCAGCCCCACAGATGTAGCAGACAGATGCCAGGCTGCCCTGGGCCAAGGTGGGCAGCTCAGAGATGCCAGGGTCAGACGCGGAGAAGGCCTGGTGGTATCTGCCCAGGAAGGCCTGCACGGAGGTGATGAGCTCCTCGTTCTGGCAGGCCCGGTACAGGGCCCAGACGTCCTCCAGGACGCTGAAGCACTTGGGGCAGCTGTGGACCTCACAGAGCTTGTTCGGGGCCCGGGCATTGGGCGGGCAGGGCAGCAGGCTGAGGAAGGGGAAGTGCATGGTGCTCCTGGTGCTGCCGTTGAGGATCCTGGAGGGCACGGTGCGGGAATCCTGGGTGCAATCCTCCCCGCAGAGGTAGCAGGCCTCCCGCAGGGGCGCAACAGGCACACCCTCTTCCCTGGGCAGCCTCCTGCCCTTGGAGGCCATGCCAGGCGCTCGGCTGTTCAGGGGCACAACGTACAGCCGCTGCAAGACAGGGACGCTGGCCAGTTCGAAGCTCTGCCACTGCTGCATGAGGGAGGTGAAGCAGCAGGCGCACACCAGCGTACTGCCGCCGGGACTGATGGGGCGCGCGCCTGAAGGCGGGCTGTGCAGCCACAGGAAGGGGAAGAACGGGGCCTGCGCCAGCTTCTCCTGCTTCTGCACGTGGATCTGGTGCTGCGACGACGCCGACAGCGCAGACCCGCAGATGTAGCAGCAACGTCCCTCGGGTGGTACCACACGGCTCTCTGGGGCCCCCCCGGGGACGCGGTCACTGTTGTCCTTCTCTTTGGGGCCGCAGGGGGCAGGGAAGGCCTGCTCCTTGCGGTCCTCTTCCTCGCTGGTGATGTTGATGTCACTGTCTTCGGAGGTGCAGTAGCCCCCGCGGGTCTCCCCCAGCAGCCTGCGCTCTGGAGTCTTGGTGGCCTTGCCCGAGGGGGCCCCTTTCATGCCGTCTGCAGGGGGCGCTTGGACCGGAGGGTCTTGCCAAGTGTCCTGAACGCCCCTCAGGACGCTGGCCCGGGCCTCAGGGACCCAGTGCCTCCCAGCCCCCCTCCGCCGGCGCCCGCTGCCGGTCCTGGGCTCCCCGCTAACATGCAGCTTCGCGGGGCCCCCCTCCTCGTTCACGTCCCCCTGGGTGGCGGGCTCCGCGCTCTGTCCTGGCGGAAGTCCCGGCGCCGGCCTCCACTCCAGACCGCGGGGCCCGCGAGGGCCTAGCCCTGGGGTGGCCCGCGGCAGCGGCGCCCCGTCCTGAGGGGAACTGACGGCGTCGTGAGTGCCTGGGTCGGGCTCGGAGAGGGGGTCGGTGTCCGACAGCTCGGACAGCTCGGAGTCGCGCCCCTCGTCCGCTGGCACGCGGGGCCCGGGGTCGCAGTCCTCGTCGTCGTCGTCCCCGGCGCCAGCGCCCAGCGCGTAGGCGACGTTCCACTCGCGTGGGGCCCCGGCGCCCCCGCGGCGCCCGCCCGCGCCCGCCTCGCACTGGTGCGGCCGCTTGAGCCAGTACATGCGCTTGTCCACCGGCGTGCGGGCGCGCTCGAAGGCGGCCCACTGCTCGCCCAGGAAGCAGCGGCACACGGCGCACACCAGCACGCAACCGTCGGCCGGCGAGAGCTCGCGCGCGCCGGGCGCCGGCTCCTGCTGCTGCAGGAACGGGAAGAAGGGCTGCGCTGGGGCCCCCGCACCCGCCGCCGGCTGCTTCACCTGCAGCTTCAGCTCCTTGCCGCGCCCGATGCCGCCGCCGCAAATGAAGCAGGAGAGCGGTGCGCCGCCGCCGCCCGCCGGCCGCTCGGCTAGCGCTGCCATAAGCCGCTGCTTGCGGGAGACCGGCGCCGCCCGCCCGCTCATCGCTCACCGGCCGCCGCGGGCCCCGCCGCCGCGCCGCCCAACTTGGACCATGAGCGCACGCCGCAAAGTTTGGCGGCGGCCGGCCGGCGCCGGGCGGGGCGTGCGGCCGCTTGCGGGGGCGCCCCCCGGGGCTGCCGAGCCCCCGGCGGCGGCGCAGGCCGAGGCGGCGCCGCGGCGAGCGCGCCCGGAACGCAGCGGCGGCGGCAGCGGGCCCCGGGCGGCTGGAGCGGCAGCCGCATGTGCGAGCTCCGGCGCCTGCCAAAGCGTTGGGTCATTTAATTGCGGAGGAGGGAGGCGGGCGGGTGGGCGGGCGGGCAGGGAGGAGGAGGAGGAGGAGGAGGAGGAGGAGGAGGAGGAGGAGGGCGGGCGGGGAATCCCTCCCTCGCGCACTCCCTCCTCCTCCCCCCTCCCTCCGCCCTCTTTCCCTCCTCCCGCGTCCCAAACTGCGCACAATAGCTTGCCCGCTCCTCTATCTATTTTGTGTCCAGCCCTGGAGCTGCGCACAATGATTCATTGCCTCAATTAGGGGCTCTCTCCAGCCTGCCCGGCTAAAGCCGTCTGAAGGGCCTCCTCAGGGACCCGCCGAAGCCCATCAGCGGCCAAGGCTGGTCTTTAAGTAAAGGTCAAGGAGGACGCAAAACGCTGGAGGAACCAGGTAAGGACGCCCCTGGAGACCGAGGTGCATCCGCAGATGAAGGGCAGCTCCCACGGAGGCCCCCTACCCGCTAGAAAGGGGGGACTGAGTGAGGGCCGGTTACTGGAAGCTGAGCAGCGGGGTGAGGGAACCTTCCATGGCCTGGCGTTCTAATTTTGGAGACAGAGAAGATGAGCTGTCCTGGAACACGGTTAGTAAAGCATCAATCTGGGGGCCCAACTAGGCCCCCCCGCCCCAGTGTTGGCCAGAGGCCACTGGCTCACCGGCAGGGGCAGAAAGGGTCCTCTGTGTCCCGGGGCAAGTGATTGAACCTCTCTGAGGGTCTTCCCTCCCTCTGGACAAACAGGAGCTGCAGCAGAGGGTTAACTGTTTCCAGTGTATTTATTGTATATATGTATAAATACACCGTATTTATTTAACGAACATACAGAGAGAGACCCTACTGAGTGCCAGGCCCTGTACTAAGCACTACATATATCAGCTCAATTACTCCTCCCAATAGCTGACTGGGTGCTGTGATCAGCCCCATTTTACAGATAGGAAAAATGTGGTAGGGAGGGTTAATGTGGGAAGTCGTGGGCTGGGATTCAAACTCAGGCAGTCCAGCTCCAGGCCCCTGCTCTCAGCCACCTGGCTGTGTAGACTTGATGCGCACCTGACACATCTGGTCCCTCATCCGTCTGCTGATAGACCATGCATGTCAGGGAACATGACAGGGACTCCTTCGTCCTCCTTGCGGCCCTGGCTCAGTCTTGGGCAAATACAGGCCTCTCAGGGCCTCGCATCTCCCATCTGTGAAATGACACCCCTTCCAGCTTCAAAGCTCTGTGAGTCTCTGATTTCCGAACAGTTGACAGCTGTCTGACCTGGCAGCTGGAGCCCAGAAGTCGGCCTGGTGACAACGGTGCCAATTGGCCCCTCCGCCCTCTGGGGCGTTGACTTGTAAATAAAACTGGGCTTCCTCTTGGCACGGAGG
This sequence comes from Dugong dugon, assembly GCA_030035585.1. NCBI lineage: Eukaryota > Metazoa > Chordata > Mammalia > Sirenia > Dugongidae > Dugong > Dugong dugon. The sequence goes on from CM057478.1 coordinate 34,352,796, forward strand.
AGGCCATGCATTATAAATAAACAGAACAAGAGAAAAGGGCCACCTCTGTGGAATCCCGTGTGGCTACTCCAGGGGTCGCAGTCCAGAGGTTAATGTGAAGATCTTGGCCAGAAATGCCCTCACGGGAGGAAAAACGCTGCGTCAGCAAAACTGTCCTGGAGGAATGTTGAGGGCAGGGCAGGAGGGCAAGAGGAGGGGGGCTGATTAGGAAAACGTTAAAGGGTGAGGTCTATTTAATTGTATCCCGACACATTAAATGGGGACTGGCCAGCACTGCCCCCCCGCCCCCCCAACACACACACCCACTGAGGTGCTGCTGGTAGGTAGGCTGGGGAGTTAGACCTGGGTCCCACAGGGCTTGGCAGGGCTGTCCCTCTACCCAAACGCTTTCCCAGGCTCTCTTTGCCAAGCTACTCCAGCTCATCTTTAAGGTCTTGGCTGAAATGTCATCCCAAGAGACTTCCCTGTCCACTCCCTCTCAAGGGGGGCCTCCCCCAGTGACCCTCTGTCTCTGCTCCTTGGCGTAGGAATTTGCCATTGATTTTATTTATTTCTCTGTCTCCTTGTTCCCCATCCAGCTCCCCCAGGAGGCTGGGTGCTCCCTTATCCAGGGCAGGCACCAGTCTGTCCTGCTTACCGTGTATGTCCAACACCTGGCTCAGTGCCTGGGCTGCACATGCCGACCTCTCAGGATTTTTTTGTGCAGATCAAATGAGGTAGAGGGAGTGATGCCCTGGCACAGGCGAGCCGGCATGTGTAGGTGACAGCGCATGTCCTTTCCTGTCTCTACCCAGTGGTAAAGGAGGTTTTGGTGCTACCTGTCTGCACTCTGGGGGCAGGGGTTGGGACTGCGATGAGGTCATGCACGGAGTCTGAGGGAGGAGGGCCTCAGGGGTCTACTGGACAAAAAGAGGGAAATGGGTTTTTTTTGGCTAAGTTGGAGATTCAGAACTATTGGATATGTGCCACATGTGTGCTTGTGTATGTGTGCATGCATGTGTGTTCACATGTGCATGCTTGTGTGTGCATGTGTGCATGCTTGTGTGTGCATTCATTGTGAGCAAGTGTGCATTTGCATGTGTGTGTTCACGTGTGCATGTATGTATATGTGCATTCATTGTGTGCATGTGTGTGCATTCATGTTTGTTCATCTTTAAGGTCTTGGCTGAAATGTCATCCTGAGAGACTTCCCTGTCCGCTCCCTCTCAAGGGGGGCCTTCCCCGGTGACCCTCTGTCTCTGCTCCTTGGCGTAGGAATTTGCCCTTGATTTTATTTATTTTTCTGTCTCCTTGTTCTCCATCCAGCCTGTGTGTATATGTGCATTCACTGTGTGTGTATTTTTACATGTGTCTACGTGTGCATGTATGTGCATGCATGCATTCATATGTGTATGCCTGTGTGTGTGCCCATGTATGTGTAAAGTGGGCCCGGGGCAGGGATGGGAGTGTTTAGGTGGATGTTTTTGCTTCTTTCAATGACCCGATGATTCAGAAAATCCCTGTCACCTGTCTTGGGAGCCAGCTGAGCACAGATCAGAGAAGGCAGGCAGGTAGATAGATGGCATGGGGGGAGGGCAAGCTGGCAGGGCATGACACCAGACTGACATCCCAGCCCTGCCACTGACTAGCTGAGTGGTCTTGGCTGGTTACTTAACCTCTCTGAGCCTCAGTTCCCTCATCTGTAAAGCAGGGATAACTACACAGGCCATTGGGCTGGACAGAGGAAGAACTGATGCAAACCAGGTACAGCACAGCCTCTGGACAGAGAAATAATCATGTGTTCATGCATATAAATTGGACACTAATCCCACACTGGGCCCTGTGCTTGACAGGTGCAAACTCACTGAATCTTTGCAGCAAGCCTGTAAGGTGGGTTCTTTTATAGCCTCAGTTGACAGGTGAGAAGACTGAGGCACAGAGAAGCAAAGTACCTGGCCCAGGGTCCTGCAGCTTTGTGGAGCTGGGACTTGAACCCAGGCTGTGCCTCTGTGACTCCCTGGTTTCTGAGCTGTTAAGATTAGCCTTGTCCTAAATCCTGAAACACCAGCTGGATAGGACAGGAGCGGCCAAGAGAATCCCATCTCCCCTCTTCCATGTTCCCAATTTCACACCTAAGGAAATGAGGCCTTCACAGATTTGAGTCTTAACATAAAAAAGGCTGGGTATGGGTGAGGAAGATGAGGAGAGCATGCCAAGGCACGTTGGTATTAACGTCACATGCCAGAGTAGACTCCAAGTACCTGTTTCTAAGGAATAAATGCAAAAGGCTCAAAGTGGGAAGGGCCCTCGGAGCATCCTGCCAAGAGTGTGGGACCCACAATTTCAGTGTCCCAGGAGAGCCATCTCTTCGCCAGAATTCTGTCTTGGTTTCCTAGTGCGGCCATTACAAAGTAGCACAAAGTGGGTGGCTTTTAAGAACAGAAATTTATCGTCTCACAGTTCTGGAGGCTGGGAAACCAAATCAGGATATTAGCCATGTGAATTCTTTCTGAGGGCTTTGAGAGAGGAGCTGTTCCATGTTCCACGCCTCTCTCCTAGCTTCTGGTGGCTGCCAGCAATCCTTAGCGTTCCTTTGCTGCTTGTAGATGGATCTTCACACGGCATGTTCCCCCTGTGTGTGACCCTGTTACCGTGTCTTATCTCCCCTTTTATAAGACACCACTCAGAAGGAATTAGGACACACCCTACTTGACAGTTCAAACCCACCCCGAGGCACCTCAGAAGACAGGACTGGCAATCTGCTTCTGAAAGATCACAGCCTTGAAAACGCTATGGAGCACAATTCTGCTCTGCACACATGGGGTCACCATGAGTTGGAATTGACGGGGCAGCAACTAACAACAACAACAAGAACAACAACTACTGCAGTACAACCTAGTTAACTAATAACATCTGCAAAGAAAGAACCTATTTTCAAACAAGGTCACATTCACAGGTACAGGGGTTAGGACTTCCATATATCTTTTGGGGGAAATAGTTCAATCTATAACACCTCTCCTGTGAGCCCTACAACCTCCCTGCAGCCAGAGAGAGGGTACCAGGTTCCCTCCAGACCAGGTGATGCCCAGCTCTGCCTCCCTCCATCTTTAATTCCTAGGACGTGAGTGTGGCCGACTTGGAAAGCAATGACAAATGCTCCCAGGCAGACCCTGCTTTTGGGAATCATGGCACAAACACCCCACCTCAGGTCTGTGGGACACCAGGCAGCATGGAACATCTGGGCACATCTCAGATTTGCAGCTACCTGTAGGGTCGTCTGAGCCCCAAAACCACAGGAATCTGCCCTCACTCTGCCAGGAGAGTTGTTTCCAGCTCTAAGCACATGGTTCTGTGGCTCTGTCTCTGTGCCTTCTCTTCCCAGGGAAAGCCTGGGTCTGCTCCTCTGTGCCGTCCCACATTTTCACAAGGTGGGGCACGTGATGGGGTGGTGTATGGTGGAACCAAGGACGGAGGCCAGATTCTGTATCCAAAACCCCACTGCGACTTCCGAGTTCCGGAATGGCCTGGCCGCCCCTGCTGGCTTTGACTGCTTGTCTTTCATCCTTCAAGAGGGCCAGCAATCAAGATGCAACTCCTCCATGCACTCCCAGCTCCTTTCGACCTCGTAACCCCACTTCCCTTCTCGTTGACGCCCTTTGCCCTTTTCCTCCGACCTTTAAACCACGCGTGCGCCTTTGGCCTTCCTCTTGGGCCCTTCTCCTCCACAGGCCACTCCATCCTTCCTCGTTTAGAGTAATGTGTGGTGTGTGCCTGGCTTCTGGCTCGCTGGGGACCAGAACAACAACATTTATCATCTGACTGCCCTACTTTTTCTCTCTCTTTTTCCCTAAGAATGAAGCAAGCAGTTCTCTGTTATCCTCAGGATGAGCTTCGAACATGGCAGGCACCGGCAAAACCACAGCCTCCTTCTCAGAGGGAAAGAATGTAATCGTTAGCAATAAAAAAAATCCCTGCGATTTACGGAGGTCTGGGGCTTCCAAACTGTTTCACTTCCTTGAACTCTTGCGGCACTCACAGTAACAAGGGAGGCAAGCAGGGATCATTATCTCCATTCTAGAGATGGGGAAACTGAGGCTTGCTCAAGGACACAGTTCCTGGGGCCAGGAGAACCACCCACGTGCTTGACTGGTGGATCGTGTTTTGTATGTGTTCACTGGGCTGATGTGTGAAGTGCAGACGTTAAAAATGGGCAGTGTGTTTGGTAGCCCTGTCTCAGCGTTCCTTCATCTTTTTCAATACAGGAGCTTCAGAGGGTGGGAGTGATGGGCCTCTTTCCATTACTGGGGCCTTGGGCCAGATGAGGTGAGATGTGTGTGGAAGCATTTTGTAAACAGCAAAGTTGTTGTTGTCGTTAGGTGCCATTGAGTCACTTCCAACTCATAGCGACCGTACATACCACAGGATGAAGCACAGCCCGATCCTGCACCATCCTCACAATCGTTACTATTTCTGAGACCATTGTTGCAGCCACTGTGTCAGTCCATCTCATCAAGGGTCTTCATCTTTTTCAGTGACCCTCTACTTTACCAAGTGTGATGTCCTTCTCCAGGGGCTGGTCCCTCCTAATAACATGCCTAACGTACTTGAAGTCTCACCATCCTCGCTTCTAAGGAGCATTCTGGCTGTACTTCTTCCAAGACAGATTTGTTTGTTCTTCTGGCAGTCCATGGTATATTCAGTATTGTTTCCAACACCATATTCAAAGGCGTCAATTCTTCTTTAGTCTTCCTTATCCATTGTCCAGATTTTGCATGCATATGAGGCAATTGAAAATACCATGGTTTAGGTCAGGCCCACCTTAGTCCTCAAGGTGACATCTTTGCTTTTTAACGCTTTAAAGAGGCCTTTTGCAGTGGATTTGCCTGATGCAATGTGTCTTTTGATTTTTTGACTGCTGTTTCCATGGGTGTTGATTGTGGATTCAAATAAAACGAAATCCTTGACAAAGTCAGTATTTTCTCCGTTTATCATGATGTTGCTTATCGATCCAATTGTGAGGATTTTTGTTTTCTTTATGTTGAGGTATAATCCATACTGAAGGCTGTAGTCTTTGATCTTCATCAGTAGGTGCTTCAAGTCCTCTTCACTTTCAGCAAGCAAGGTTGTGTCATCTGCGTATCACAGGTGGTTAATGAGTCTTCCTCCAATCCTGATGCTGTGTTCTTCTTCATATAGTGCAGCTTCTTGGATTATTTGCTCAGAATACAGACTGAATAAGTATGGTAAAAAACTGCAGCCCTGACGTATACCTGGTGCAAAGTGGTGTGTAAGAAATCACAGCTCAAATTATACAATTCGAGGAACCCTAGTGCCACAATGGTTAGGCAATCGGCTGCTAACCTAAAGATTGGTTAAACCGAAAGCTGCTAACCAGCAGCTCTGTGAGAAAAGATCTGGCAATCTGCTCCCATAAAGATTACAGCCTAGGAAACGCTATGGGGCAGTTCTTCTCTGTCCTTTAGGGTCACTGTGAGTCAGAATCGACAACACACAACGACATTATACAATTAAGGGTCAGGTGTGGGGTATAGAAGCAGAGCTATCACAATTAGGGAGCCCCCAAATTTTGCCTTGGTCCCGTTAACCTGACAAAAGAATCCATTAGAGAGCAGACCAGCCTCCCCCTCCAAGTGACATCACCCCCCTATTCTCCCCATCTCGAAATCCGAGGATATTACCACAAACTTAGGGCCCTCGTAAAACTCCTTTGATGAATGATCGCCAGGGTTGACCTGCCATTGGGAATGATGGGAGAAACACTTGGATAAATCTTAGGTCTTGCTGCCGGCTTCTCAGCAGACCTCTGATTTGCAGCACAAAATCCAGATGCATCATTTATATGGTTGGTTCCCAAGCTTCCAAGCCAGGGAGGTTTCTCAGGAAGGTAGGACATAAGGTGGGTGGGGAGGAGGGAATAATGAAGGTAGACAGTAGCAAGGTGGCCTCACATGCAGTAGGCACTCCATAAGAACCAGGTAGTGTCCTACGGCCTGTAATGATAATATCCATTGCCGTCAAGTTGATTCTGGCTCATAGTGACCCTATAGGACAAAGTAGAACTGCCCCGTATGGTTTCCAAGGGTGAGTCGGAATGGATTCGACGACAACAGGTTTGTCTATTTTAATCTTTACAGAAGCAGATCACCATCTTTCTCCTGGGAAGCAGCTGGTGGGTTTGAACCACCAACTTTTGAGTTAGCAGATGAGCACTTTAACCACTGCACCACCAGGGCTCCATAATGATAATAGCTATCCTTTATTGGAAGGAGTACTGGTGGTGCAATGGTTAAGTGTTCCACCATTAACCAAAAGGTTGGCGCTTCTAACCCCCAGGTTAAAGACCTGGTGGACTACTCCTGTAAAGATTATAGCCTAGAAAACCCTATGGGACAGTTCTACTCTGACACACTGGGTCAAAATCAACTGGAGGGCCCCTAACAACAACAACATCCTTTATTGGAGCCTTAGTAAACACCAGGGGCTGTGCTCACAGCTGGCATCGTTATCTCCTTAGGTCTCATGACAGCCTAAAAGGTATGCGCGATTACTACTCAACCATACAGATTGGGACACTGAGGCTTGAAAAAACCCTGTCCCCAAGGTCACAGAGCTGGAAAGTGGTGGAACTGGATTCAAACCCAGACAGTCTGGCCCGAGCTCCTTCTCTCCCCCTCCCTGCTGTGTGCCCAGCTCATGGCTTGCCCAGCCAGCCTCCCCTGACCCTTCCCAATAAAGATGTCCTTGTCTGTCGATGGGTCCTGCCAGGGAGGCTAATGGTCAGGGCTTGCTGGGTGCCGTGGAGTCCTGGCTCTGCCTCCGTCCGAGACTGCCACCCTCAGCCCAAGTTCTTCCCACCAGGTTTCATTGCTCTCGGCAGCCCAGGCTGTCAGGTACTGGAAATACTCGGTGGGTTGTGGCAGGTCCTGGCCACCAGCAACAGATCCTTTCCAGCTATTCCTCTGACTCCCTGGAGTATATCCCGAATGCAGCCACCATCCCGCCTGCCCTGCCCTTTATTTATTGTTAACGGGCTCGTTGGTGGGGACATAAGGTGGGTGCATCTAACACTAGACTTGGGGGTTGTGCTGTTTTAACTTTTTACTGAAGTATAACTTCCATGCGGGGAGTGCTGATGCGCAAACAGTTAAGCACTCGGCTGCTGACCAAAAAGTTGATGGTTCAAATCTACTCAGCGGTTCTGTGGGAGAAAGGCCTGGTGGACTGCTCCTGTAAAGATTACAGGCTAGAAAACCCCATGGGGAAGTTCTGTTCTGAATCGACTCGACAGGACCCAGCAACAACAACCTTCATAAAGAAATATGCACACCATCATACATACAGCTTGTTGTATTTGCACAAAGTGCACACACCTGTGTGAGCAGAACCCAAAAATAAGGCACGTCCAGCCTCCCAGGACCCTCCTTGTCCCCTCTTCAAGCCACTACCCCATCTCAAGTGTACCCACGTACAGCCAGGATTCCAAGCATCCTGACTTCCAGAAGCACACTTTTTCTTTAATAGCTTTACTGAGATTTCATTCCCAAACCATAGAATTCACACTTAAAGTGGACAATTCAGTGGTTTTTTGGTGTGTTCTCAGAGTTAGCAACCATCAGCACAGTCAATTTTAGAACATTTTCATCTCCCCGCAAAAGAAGCCCTATAGCCTTTAGCTCTCACTCTCAACCTCTCCCCATGCCCCCAGCCCCTGACAGCCACTAATATACTTTCTGTCTCTGTGGATTTACCTATTCAGGATGTTTTTTATAAATGGAATCATACAATAATGTGGTCCTTTGTGACTGGCTGCTTTCACTTAGCGCGTTTTCAAGGTTCATCCATGTTGCACCATGAGTCAGTGCTGACTGGTTTTGTACTTTATGTAAATAAAAGGATCTTATATGTATTCTTCCAGTTTGGCTTTTTGCTCTACATTATGACTGTGAAATTCTTCCTTGTTTTTGCTTGTAGCAGTACTTTATTCTTTTGTTATGGCTATATAGTATTCCATTGATGAATGTGCCATAATTTCTTTATCCATTCTATTGTGATGGGCTTTTGGGTAGTTTCCATTTGGAGCTAATATAAATAGTGCTGCTCTGAACATTCTAGTCCTTGCCTTTTGGTTAAAACATAACACATTTCTGTTGGGTAGATACATAGGAGTGGAATTGTTGGCCGTGAGGTAGGTGTATTTCAACTTGAATGCATACTAAGATGTTTTAGGGGGACATTGGTAGTTCAATGGCAAAACTCTTGCCTTCCATGCAGGAGACCCAGGTTCGATTTCCAGCCAGTGCACCTCATGTGCAGATACCACCTGTCCTTCAGTGATGGCTTGCGTGTTGCTATGATGCTGAACAAGTTTCAGCGGAGCTTCCAGACTAAGACAGACTAGGAAGAAAGGCCTGGTGATCTACTTCCGAAAATCAGCCAAAGAAAACTCTATGGATCATGATGATCTGATCTGCAACCGATCCTGAGGATAGCACAGGACCAGGCAGCATTTGTTCCACTCTGCATGGGGTCACCATGAGTCAGGGTCAACTCAACAGCAGCAAACAACAACAAGTTGTTTTAAACCTTGTACGTGGTGACTTGTCAAATTCCACAGGTTCCCAGGTTCCCTGACTCGGCTTTCCTCACCCCTCCCCCAGATGCCCACCAGCCAGCCCAGCCTGGTGAGCCATCTCCCAGCAGGGCGCCCCACTGAAGCCCCTTTGGGGCTGCAAAAGGAAAGGGCTTGGTGACCGATAGTTTGGTTTGGTTTTGAGAACATGCGTGGTTTCTCTGTCCTGGCTCCGAAACTGTGTTCCTTTCACAGGCCAGAAATACTTAGGCACGGCTTGCTCTAAAAGGGGAAGCACATTTTAAAATTCCCATCTGCCTGGGTCTCAGGATGATTTAGAGCATTCCAGCTGTCGAGAGGACGGCTTACCAGGAACACTGACCTACAGTCCGAGGCTCACACACCACTTTGGGTTGTGACTCATTCCTTCCTAGGTTCAAGGCATGTTTCATGAGTGCCTGCTGCGTCCATGGGCTGAGTTGGACGATACAGAGGCCAAGCACAAGGCAACAGGATGGTGCAGTGGGAAGTACATACACCTTGGCTGAGGCCTCGTCATTATAGTGACCACAAATCCTGACTAGCACTTAACTTGCTTGCCAACCTCTGTTTTAAACACTCTGAAAACATCACCCTGCTTAATCTTTTCAATAACCTGATGAGGTAGGTGTACTAGTATTATTTCCACTTTATACCTGAGGAATCTAGAGGCAGTGGTGGTTCAGAGGTAGAATTCTGGCTTCTCATTCGGGAGATATGGGTTTGATTCCTGCCAGTGCACCTCATGCGCAGCCACCACCCATCTGTCAGTGGAGGCTTGCATGTTGCTATGATGCTGAACAGGCTTCGGCAGAGCTTCAAGATTAAGAGGGACTAGGAAGAAAGGCCTGGCAATTTACTTGCAAAAATCACCCCCTGGAAGCCCTATGGATCACAATGGTCCGATCTACAACATATCATGGGGATGGCGCAAGACTGGGCATGCTTTGTTCCGTTGTGCGTGGGTCGCCATGAGTAAGGGGTTACTCAATATCAGCTAACAACAACATAGATGAGGAAACTGAAGCACAGAGAGGCTCATCTACTATTCCAGGGTGTCTTAGGCTGGGTTCTCTACAGAAGCAAAACCAGTGAAGTGTATAAATATATATAAAGAGAGATTTCTATCAAAGAAACAGCTCACGTGACTGTAGAGGCTGGAACATCCCAAGTCTGTGGATTAAGATAGAGGCTTCTCCTGATTCATGTAGCTGCAGGGGCTGGTGAACCCAAGATCGACAGGTCAGAGAGCAGGGCTCTGCCCACAGGCTGTGAAGATCGACAAATCCCAGGATCGGCAGATAAGCTGATAGCTCAAGTCCCAAGTACCAGAGGTCAGACAAACAAGAGGCAGCCACAGGATCCAGAGGGAGCAAAAAGCCAGAACGTCTGCATGTATTCAGATGCAGGCCACACCCCCAGGGAAACTCCCTTTCAACTGATTGGCGACTCACAGCATATTCAATTATGGGAATGATCACATATAAACACTGAGAATCATGGCCCAGCCAAGTAGACACACACTCTTAACCATCACCCAGGGTCACAGAGCTGGGATTTGAACACTGGCTGTCTGGCTCCAGAATCCATACTTGTAAGTACTATACTGTTTTGCCTCCGAATTTGGAAATCTGCCTAGGAATCCCAGCTCTGCCATTTATTCTCTGGGTGGCCCCGGGCAAGTGGCTGAACTTCTGAGCTACATTTCCTTAGCATTATGGATTGAATTGTGTCTCCCCAGAATATATGTTGAAGTCCTAACCCCTGCACCAGAGAATCTGACCCTGTTTGGAAATAGAGTTTTTCTTACGTTAATGATGTCATACTGGAGCAGGGTGGGTTTAAACCTAATCCCTTCTGAGTGGTGTCTTACAAAAGGGAGAGCATACACAGACAGACACATGGGGAGACACCATGTGAAGATGGAGGCCAATGCATTTATAAACAGTAGAGTAACGCCAAGGATTGCCGGCAGATACCAGGAGCTATGACTATGAATAACTACTTTTTCAAAGCGCTGTTGAGGGTGAAGGTGCCTGGAACACAGTAGGGCTCCTAAAGTCTCACTTCTCCCTTTTTCCCTGAAAAGGAACTGTTGTCTTCAAGGAGGCATTTTTCAAGAGAGTGGAGGCTTTGGGGGTTTCCCAGCCTGCTACTTTCATCAGATAGCTGGAGAGTCTGAGGCCTGGGGAGCCCTGACTTGCCCAAGGTCCTGCAGAGGTGCAACTTGAACTAGCTCTCCTGGCTCCTGGCTTAAAGTTTGTCCACCACTTTTGAAGTTGGTGATTTGTGGTGATGAAGCCAAGGTGTCCCCACTCAATGGTTCAAGTACCTAGTATAATGCCTGGCACTTAGGGAGTTGTCCAATAGTGGAATGGACTTTGGGTGTCCAAGGCACCTTGGGGGAGGTATTAAAATATGACATCTTCCCAACTCTCTCTTCCTCGGGACCCTGAGGTGCAGCTCAAGTGGCTAGGCAATGGCTGTGGCTCTGACCTTAAGACTGAGCCACAGGAAATCGGTGCTCTGGGTGGTTTCCTGAGACTCCCAGGCTCGGCCGAGTGGGTTAAGTTGAGGAGGAGCAGGGGCCAGTCCTGGGTGTCCTGTTGCGGCTCCACTGGCCACACTGATGTGCCTTTCAGAAAGACTATCTCATGGCAGGGCCACCTGTGACCTTCAGCCATTAATATTTATCAGAGCTGAAAGCTGAGCCATTGGAGGAGTAAACAGAAGCTGTAAACAGGTGCCACAGTGGCTGGCACCCCCGTCTGAGCTGCAGCATCAGGGGGCCCAGTGGAGGGTGAGAGGGTGGGTTTAGGGGGCTGAGCAGGGGGCTTATCTTGGGGGTAAAGCAAGGCATTCAACCTGAAAGGACAGGGAAGCAAACGCATTAAGGAAGCAGATGTCAGGTTATGAGAAGCTAGTGCTTTCTGCAGCTGTGGGTGAGGCCAGAGGGTGGGGCAGGCCAAGGGCCCTGGCCTGGGGTAGGAGCTGGGGAGTTAGGGCATGGGTTCAGCAGGGCAACAGTGGCCTCCTACCTGCTCCCCCTCTGGGGGCCCCTCACATCTATCCTCCATGCAGCAGTCAGTGTGGTCTTTTCAAAAGTGCATATCTGATCATGGCCTCCCTCTGGCTTCAGATCCTCCTCAGGTTTCATGCAGGGCTTTGAACCGGTTCTTCCTAGTTCAGTCATGGCTGAGGAAGCAAAACTGGAACAGAACTGAATTTTTAAAATTTGGATGAACCGGCATAACAATGTGTGTATAAAATTTTGTATGGGAGACTAACTTGAAATGTAAACTTTATTTAAACTACAACAATTAAAAAAAAAATTGGGTGAACCAGAATGATAACCAGAATGGGAAAAATTATGGATTGAAGTCCTTCTAGAAACCTAATCTCCCTCTTAGAAAACAAGGGCAGCATAAGCATTGCATAGCAACCAAATCTCTTGCCCATAGGATTTTGAGCAGAGTCGGAAACAGTGCCCCACTCAAAGATGGTGGCCAACCATGTAGCTTTGAATATGTGTCGCTCTCCACAGTCCTGGCGATAATCCATTCTCACACACCAGGCTAATGAAAGGGCTATGCCTCTTCCAAGTCTCCCATTCTAGGGCTTCGACCTATAATTTTTCCATTTCCAGTTATCATTCCAGATTACCCCAATTGTGAAAATTAGGGTCTATTCTGGTTTTGCTTCATCAGCTGTGACTGAACCGGTTCAGAGCCCTGGTTTCATGGCTCTCAGGTGAAAAGTCAGAATCCCTGCTTGCTGGCCCTCTTGGCCCCTCACGCCCTCCCAGGCTTTTGCCTTGCCTTAGAGGCACCATGCACTTTCCACCACAGGGTCTTTGCATTTGCTATTTCCTTTACTGGGAGCTTTCTTCCCTCCCCTTTGTACCTGATTAACTCTTGCCTGTGTCCACCCAGAGGCACCTCAGAAGAAAGGCCTGGCAATCTACTTCCAAAAGGTCACAGCTGTAGAAAAGAGTTCTACTCTGCATACATGGGGTCACCATGAGTTGGAATCGACTGGACAACAGCTGATTTTTGATGCCAGTCATGCACCATGCCTCACCCTGCTGTTCTGTAGGCTGACCCTGAAAACTACGTTTCCCAGACTCCCTTGCTTCTGACTCCACAGACTACATCTCCTAGACTCCCTTGCCTTCTGACTTCCCATTAGGTTTAGCCAGTGGGAGGCACTGGTGGGAGATTGAGGGCAGGAAGAGGAGAAGCCAGGGTATTTCTTCCTCTTTCTGTGCTTCAGGCAGAGTCTCTAGGGTGGCTGTGGTTCCAGCAGCAGCTCCAGTAACTCTGCCCTTCCTTTGTCCCTCCAGCCCAGGTGTGACAGCAGCTTCCTGCAGCTCCTAATCTCGAGTTGGCCTCACTTCCCCTGTTTGCTCTTTCAGCTACGTTATCACTTTTGTAACCAGTTCCCTTTGTTAAAGTCCCTCTCTCGGCCCACCTGGCATGGTGCCCTTTTCCTGTCTGACGCTTCCTGGGTTAGGAACCTCTGTGATATGCTGGGCAATTTCTTTTCCTCCTGGGCACTTACTGCTGTTTGTAATTATGAATTCATGAGTGTGGTTACTCAGTGAACATCTGTCTCCCCCCCAACTTTGCAAGCTCCATGAGAGCAAGGGCCAGACATCTGTTTTTGTTCAACACTGTATTTCTAGCACCAGTACCTAGTATAATGCCTGGCACTTAGGGAATCGTCCAATAGTGGATGGACTTTGGGTGTTCAAGGCTCTTTGTGGGAGGTATTAAGGGATGACTGGACAATTGTTGTTTGAACATTGACCCCAATTCAGGTTCAGTTTCTGCAGGGCCTCCCTTAGCCTGGATGTCCCCATCTACAAACAGGACAAAATGCCCTCTCTCCTTGTTGACATGAGTATTAAATACAAAAACACCAGTGAAGCATTGAGCAAACGTAAGCCATGGGTGCGTCTCTCAGTTAAACTCCACTATACCTCCATGACACCAGAAGGGTTTCAGAGTTCAGAATGTTTTAAATTTTAGAAATAAAAAATGCTATGTATGACAAATATTACGTTGTTACAGCCCAGCGAGGTCTGGGACAGCTACTTAGTCAAGCACATCAATATTTCTGTAGCAAAATATATGACTCTTCAGCTAAGTGGGAGAAGTGTGAGCTGTACATAGCCTTGTATCAGTTCAGGGCCAATTTTTGTGGCCAAATGAATTACAAAACAACTTAGTTTTTAGAGCTGTTGTGATTTTGGAATCGCAGATAAGGGATTGAGCCCTGTGTAAGATGTGAACAACAAAAACGATTCAGTGGGGCACTGTGGAAAATAGTTTGGCAGGTCCTCAAGATGTTGAACATAGAACTACCATATGACCCAGCAATCCCAATCCTAAGTATATACCAGAAGAAGTGAAGGCAGGTATGCAGACAAAAACCTGTTCAGTGTTCACTGCAACACTTTTTACAATAGGTAAAAGGTGGAAACAACCAAAATGTTCATCAGCAGAAAACTAGATAAACAAAATGTGTTCTATACACACAATAGAATACTACTCAGCCATAAAGAGAAATGAAGTCCCGATGCACGCTGCAACATGGATGAACCTAGAAAACATCATGCTGAGTGAAGTCAGTCAGTCTCAAAAGGACAAATACTGTATAATCTCACTCATATGGAATAAACAAATATATAGAAACCAAAAATTATTAGTGGTTACCAGGGGTGAGAGGAAGGAGGAAAGGCAGAGTTTTTGCTTAGGGGACATTGAGTTTATGTTAACGGTGGTAGAATGATTTGGAAAGGGATAGTGAGAATGGTTGCACAATCTGAAGAATGTCACCAATATCACTGACTTGTACATGCAGAAGTTCTTGAGATGGCATATGTTTTGTTACGTATATTTTCACCACAACAAAAATAAATAAATAACCAGACTAACAAATCCTGAACTAAAAAAATAAAAAAAGATTCTTTGGGGGAAAAATCATGCTATGGCTATCTGGGTGGTACAAATGGTTAATGCGCTCAACTGGTAACCAAAAGTTGGAGGTTCAAGTCCACCCAGAGGTACCTTGGAAGAAAGTCCTGGCAATCTACTTCTGAAAAATCCATCATTGAAAACCCTATGGAGCACAGTTCTACTCTGACACACTTAGGATTCCAGTGAGTCAGAGTAGACTCAACAGCAACTGTTTGGTTTATGGCCACCTACCTATCGACCCTACATTATTAAGTGGATTGTTGTTGTTAGGTGCCATCAAGTTGGTTCCGACTCATGGCGACCCTGTGTGCAACAGAACGAAACACTGCCCTGTCCTGTGCCATTGTCACAATTGTTATGTTTGAGCCCATTGTTGCAGCCACTGTGTCAATCCATCTCATCGAGTTTCTTCGTCTTTTTCGCTGACCTTCCACTTTACCAAGTATGATGTCCTTCTCCAGGGACTGATCCCTCCTATTAACATGTCCAAAGTATGTGAGATGGAGTCTTGCCATCCTTGCTTCCAAGCAGCATTCTGGTTGTACTTCTTCCAAGACAGGTTGGTTTGTTCTTCTGGCAGTCCGTGGTGTATTCAATGTTCTTCACCAACACCACAATTCAAAGGTGTCAGTTCTTCTTCAGTCTTCCTTATTCATTGTCCATCTTTTGCATGCATATGAGGCGACTGAAAACACCATAGCTTGGGTCAGGTGAGCCTCAGTCTTCAAGGTGACATCTTTGCTTTTCAATACTTTAAAGAAGTCTTTTCTAGCAGATTAGCCCGATGCAATGCGTCTTTTGATTTCCTGACTGCTGCTTCCATGGGTATTGATTGTGGATCCAAGTAAAATGAAATCCTTGACAACTTCAATCTGTTCTCCATTTATCGTGATTTTGCTTATTGGTCCAGTTGTGAGGATTTTTGTTTTCTTTATGTTGAGGTGTAATCCTTACTGAAGGCTGTAGTCTTTGACACTCATCAGTAAGTGGAAATAAGAGTAAAAAATCATATACATGTCCATAGAAAAAAGGCTGGAAGACTGGCAGTAGTTACACCTGACAGGTGGGATTACAGATGATGTTTTTCCCTTTTTGCTTATGGGTATTTTCAGAGTTGTCTACCTTGAGCCGTGAATTGTTCATGGCTATTCATGTTCTTGTTTGATTTTTTTTCAAATATTATTTCAGATTTATTCTTGTATCCCAGAAGGCATTCTCTGATGTTGATATTCATCTCTGTCCTTAACGGGTTGATTTTAATCTGTTGGTCTTGTGCTAAAATGTGTATTTGGTGTACCTCTATTAGTGCTAGATACTTTGTTTACTGTGGTAAATATATAGGGAACAAAACATTTGCCATTTCTACGATCTTCACATGTACAGTTTGATTTTTTTTTAATAATAGGTGTTTAAGAATCTTTAAATGCACAAAGACTGAGGAAATGACCCTTGTAACGGGAAGTGGTGGGTTAGGGGTGTCGGGAGACCTAGGGGGCAGCACTGCAATGGCCCCACTCGAGGTCTTCTGTGAGGGTTGGACAAAGTCCCCTGCCCTTTGTCTGCTCAGGGTCTCTGCCCTCCCAGCAGCCTTTGAGAACCAGCTCTGAGTGGAAGGTCTTTAGCTGCCCTTGGCTTGTCTCCCCCTCCCTCAGCCTTAGCGGGTTCCTCCTACTGTGAGGGTCCCCAGGCCTGGAGCCCCCAGTGGGGATGCCTGGGTGGCCAGCACGGAGCAGAGGAGAGTGGATGTGAGGCAAGGAGAAAGGCAGGTGGGAGGGAGGGCTGCATGGAGCTGCTGGGTGGGAGTTGCTGACTCACAGCCACCCTTCAACAGGTGGCCTGCCATCTGCTGCACTCCCTGCCCGGGCCACGTGTCCACCCTCTAGGGTTTAACTTTGGCTGTGCACACTGCCTGAGTTCATGCAGCCAGAAAAAGAACTTGCCGATTGTGGGTGGGTTGAGGACAGTGCGGGTCACTCGTCCCCTGAGAGCCGGGCTAAAAATGACCAGGGGCCTTGGAAAGTCCTGAGGCTTGGCCCTGACTGACGTCTCTGTTCCCTGGGTTATTGGAGTTTGGCTGAAAGCGTTTAGAGCTGGATACACTCACCCTCTACTTTGTAGATATTGAAATGCTGGCTCAGAGAGGTAGAAGAGCTTACTGGGGTCACACAGCAAACCATTCATTGATCCACTTGTTTATTCTGTAACTGTTAACTAGGTGGTCTCCCTGCCAGCCACAGAATGAGGCCTCCAAGAGTCTAGCAATCTAGCTGGGAGCCCAGCCATATGGACACAAACCCTTAACAATTCCAGAAGCTCCCAGCCCTGCCACTGATCCCTGAGAGAACTTCTTATGCTCTCTGAGCCTCAGTTTCCTCATCTGTAAAATGGCAACTCTAAAGATACCCATAGCAATAGCACTGTCACCTAGAGCTGGTGTGTGGATTAAAGGAGGTAACTTCGGAAATGTGCAATGGGCTGGATCCTTTTATTCGACTTTGACGTTACATGGTTTTACTTTATTTTCATGACAACCTTGTGCTGTCAGTATTCTCTGCCTTTGTTAGATAGGAAGCTTAGGGGGCAGTGAGTTTATGTGGATGGAGGAGGAACAATTCTGAAAAGGAGGGTCAGAATGGTTGCTCAACTTGAAGAATGTAATCCATGTCACTGAATTGTATGTGCAGAAATTGTTGAATGAGTGTGTGTTCTGCTGTGTATATTTTCAACAGCAACAAAAATAAGGTAAATTATTAAAATATATATATATATATCGTTCACCTTCTGCACGTGAGGGCGTGTGAAGACATTTGCCAGTGGACCCAGGATTAGCCTGTGCTCGACCATGGCAATCCAACCTCCAGCCTACAACCCCCCGTCCCTCTAACCCCCTCCTTCCTCCTCGCCGAATTCACCCCCGCCCTGGAAAGGGACATGTTGGAGCCTGTCCCCAGGGGTAGGCTCAGCTGTCGTACTCCCAGCTGCCAGGCCACGCTGTGGCTTTTGACCCATCAGAGGCAAGGCGTTGGGGGGTAGGGGGAGGGCAGCCCTGGCAGCCATCAACCATGTGGTGTAGGACTCAGTGCTAAGTGTGGTCCTCCCAGACCCAGGCTCTGCCTCATCCAGGCCCAACGGGGAATCCAAAGACCTCAGTCCACGGGCACCAGGTTTTCCCGTGGGCCTGCTATGTGCCAAACACTAGCAGGACTCAAAGACTGCAAACGCAGGGACCAAGTGGGATTAAAGGGAGTCCCTGGCAGTATGCTCCAGTGTCGGGCCAGCAGGGGGGTCAAGGAGGATGGGCGTGGGGGGCTGGGAAGCACAGGCTTTTTCTTAAATCAACTTTGTTGTTGTTGTTGTGTACCCTGGAGTTGATTCCGACTTATGGTGACCCCACGTGACAGAGCAGAACTGCCCCATAGGGTTTCCTAGACTGTAATCTTTACAGGAGCAAATCACCAGGTCTTTTCTCCTGTGAAGAGGCTGGTATTCGAACCACTGACCTTTGGGTTAACAGCCAAGCTCTTAACCGTTTTGTTACCAGGGCTCCTAAATTGACTTTACTGAGGAATAATTTATGCAATAAAATTTGTCCTTGTTAAGTGTACATTTCGGTGAGCTCTGACACGTGTATACAGCCTTGTACCCACCACTCCAACCAAAGTGCACAGCATTTCCATCGCCCCCAGATCTCCCCTCCAGCGCTCCCCAGCCACTCCCCACCTGTGCCCTGGCCCCTCGCAACGGCGGAACCTGCTCTCTGTCACTATTGTTTTGCCTTTTCTAGAATCCCATCCAAATGGAATCACACAGTGTGTACTCTTTGCGTAAGGCTTTTTCACTTGGCACTGTGTTTGTGGGGTTCTTCTGTGTCGTTTCTTGAGTCAACTGTCCTTTTACTGCTGAGTCGTATTCCACTGTAGGGTGACCCCACCGTTTGTTTATCCATCTCTTGTTGATGGATAGTTGGATTGTTTCCAGTTTGGGGTTATTATGAATAAAGCTGTTATAAGCCCTTGTGTATGGGTCTTTGTGTGAACATACGTTTTCGTTTCTCTTGGGTAGATACCTAGAAGTAGAACTGCTGGGTCATACATACAGTAGGTGTTGACCTTGGGCAAGTAACAGGTTTAGCCTCAGCTTCCTGGTCTTTAAAATGGGTACAAAAGTGAAAACAACCTAAATGTCCTTCAGCTGATAAATGGATAAACAATGTATGGCATACGCACACGATGGAATACTGTCCAGCAGAACAAAGTGCTGATTCATGCTACAACATGGATGAACCTTGGAAACATCATGCTAAGTGAAAGAAGCCAGACACAAAGGACCACACAGTGTTTGATTCCACTGATATGATGTGTCCATAAAAGGCAAATCCATAGAGACGGAAGTTAGATTAGTGGTTGCCAGGGGCTGGGGGAAGGGATACGGGAAGTGACTGCTCATGGGTACAGGGTTTCTTTTGGGGATGATGAAAAAGTTCCGGAATTAGATAGTGGTGATGGGTACACAACTCTGTGAACATACTAAAAACCACTGAATGGTGTGGTATGTGAATTTTATCGCAATTAAAAAAACAGATAATCTGATGAAAACAGTGCCTTCTCAGTAGGATTGCTTCGAGGATTAAAGAGATAATACAATAAAAATAAAGAGGAAAAACATAAAGTCTTAGTAAAAATAAAACCTACAAAAACAAAAGAAATGAAAAAAAAATCTACAAACATAAGTAATTCAGCACAGGAGAGTAGGAAGAACGAAGAAAATGTCAGCACCACAAAAAAAAGATGAATCTGTGAAGCATCTCATAACATGGGTGAAACTGGAGGACATTATGCTGAGTGAAATAAGTCAGTCACAAAAGGGCAAATATCGTATGAGACCTCTATTGTAAAAACCCATTGAAAAGTTTACACACAAAAAGTAACAATCTTTGTTGGTTACCAGGGATGGGGTGTGGGGGGGGAATACTAAATAGGCAGTAGATAAGTGGTATCCTTGGTGAAGGGTGAGACAGTACACAGTACTGGGAAACCAGCACAACTTGTACAAGGAAAGGTCATGGAAGCTCCACAGACACATCCAATCTCCCTGAGGGACTGAATTGCTGGGCGGAGGGCTGTGGGGACTATGGTCTCGGGGAGCATCTAGCTCAATTGGCATAACACAGGTATAAAGACAATGTTCTACATTCTACCTTGGTGAGTAGCGTCTGGGGTCTTAAAAGCCTGTGAGCGGCCATCTAAGATATTCCACTGGTCTCACCCCTTTGGGAGCAAGGGAGAATGAAGAGAAGAGGATACAAGGAAAAGATTAGTCCAAAGGACTAAGGGACCACAGCTACCAAGGCCTCCACCAGACTTGAGTCCAGCACAGCTAGATGGTGCCCGGCTACCACCACTGACTGGTCTGAGAGGGATCACAATAGAGGGTCCTGGACAGAGCTGGAGAAGGATGTAGAATAAAATTCTAACTCACAAAAAAAAGACCAGATTTACTGGCCAGAAAATAACTGGAGAAACCCGAAGAGTATGGCTCCCAGACACACTTTTAGCTCAGTGGTGATGTCACTTCTGAGGTTCACCGTTCAGCCAGGGATTGGACAGCCCCATAAAACAAAATGAGACTAATGAGGCACAGCAGTCCAGGGACAAGAACTAGAAGGCAGAAGGGGACAGGAAAGCTGGTGATAAGGAACCCAACGTTGAGTAAGGATAGTGTTGACGTGTAGTGGGGTTGTTAACCATTGTCATAGGGCAACGTGTACTAACTGTTTAATGAGAAACTATTTTGTTCTGTAAACCTTCATCTAACGTGAGAATAGCAGCACAACTGGAAGAGCATTATCGATGTCACTGAACTGTGCATGTAGATATTTTTGAAATGGTGTATCTTTGGCTATGTATATTTTCACCAAAAAAAAAAAAAAAAAAGTTCGAGAAGGGAGAGGGTTGACATGTCGTAGGGTTGTTAACCAATGTCATAAAACAATATGTGTACTGCTGTTTAATGAGAAACTATTTGTTCTGTAAACCTTCACTTGAAGTACAAGTTAAAAAAAAAAGAGATAATACATGTAAGCATTCAACCCGGTGCCAGGCACACAATCCCTGGATCAGAAGTTTCATGTGGGGAGGGGTCCATCTGCTTATTCATGCCTATATACCCATGCCAAGAACCCTGCTTGGCACACGCAGGTGCTCAACGAGTATTTGCTAATCCGTAATTGGGTAGTTTATGAGTAGGACTTCCCCAGTGCCCCAGGGTACAACCCTGCCAGGAAAAATAGTACTGGTCACGTCCACGGCTGTACTCTGACCTTCACATTCGTTGTCCTCAAGAAGTCTTCAAAACAACCCCATCCAATGGGCACCTTTTAAAATTTACTATTATGACTCTCCCATGTTTACAGAGAAGGAAACCAGGAGAGGTCAAAGAACTGGCCCAAGGTCATCCACAGGCCGGGCTGGCCGATTTCTTTTTCTTTTTTTTCAATTCAAATATTTATTGAGCCTCTATTAGATACTGTCTTGGTCATCTAGTGCTGCTATAACAGAAACACCACAAGTGGATGGCTTTAACAAAGAGAAATCTATTCTCTCACAGTCCAGTAGGCTAGAAGTCCAAATTCAGGGCGTCACCTCCAGGAGAAGGCTTTCTCTGTTGGCTCTGGAGGAAGGTCCATGTCATCAATCTTCCCTTGGTCTGGGAGCTTCTCTGCCTAGGAGTCTCGGGTCCAAAGGACACGCTCTGCTCCTGGCACTGCTTTCTTGGTGCTGTGAGGTTCCCGTGTCTCTCTGCTCGCTTCTCTCTTTTATATCTCAAAAGAGACTGGCTCAAGACACTATCTAATCTTGTAGACCTCATCAGTATAACTGCCGCTAATCTATCTTATTACATCATAGTGATAGAATATACAACACATGGGGAAATCACATCAGATGACAAAATGATAGACAGTCATGTAATACTGGGAATCATGACCTAGCCAAGTTGACAGATATTTTTGGGGGACGAAATCCAATCCATGACAGATGTCATATAATGTTCTATGTGCTAGGATAGAGCAGTAAATAAAACATCCAAAATTCTCTGTCCTCATAGAATTTGCAGTGCAGTGAGGGAGATGTGCAATAAAAATAAATACAAATGTACCATGTTAATTACAAATGCTTTTTTAAAAAAAACGGAAGGCAGATAGGAAAGGACAAGTGTGTACGGGTGGTTCAGAAATTGTGCTTATGTCTATCCTAACTTACTGTTAGAATGGAATCACAAAATTTTTAATTTCTGCAGAAAACTTTCTGAGCCCCAATAATGCATTGGTGGATTTCCAGAGATCCATTGGCCCCAGCTTGAAAAAAACTGCATTAGAGTCCTCTCTGTTCCAAAGCTGTGTGAAGGTGGATGGCAAAGCAGGGACAAAACCAGTTGGTTTTGTGTTATACTCTACTGGGGATGTTTAAAAAACATACTACTCGTGCCCCACGTTTGTGCATTTTCAGTGAAGCACATCTCTCAATTTTTGTTTTCAGCCCTTCTGCCACCCGTGATCCCCAAACACAGACTGATGGGCATTCATCCGCACTACCCCATCCTTTAGAACAATGCTCATGAGCAATACATAAGTGTTCACTCTTATGACTGTTATTGCTCTGCAGTGATTAAGGCTTTGTTTACTGGGTCAGGTAGTCACATCCAGATCCGTCTTGCCTTAGGATGAATTCTCTCCTATAAAGGTTTGCACACAGCCTTGGTTGTGAACATCTGTTTCCTTCCCCACAAATATTCCTTCTCTCTTCCTCTTTTGCCTCTCTTTTCTAAGGACAAGCTTTCTTCCTTGCTTTTTCTTTTTCTTTCTTTTTTGTTTAGTTGTTTTTCTTTTTTCCTTTCTTTGCAATTTTTTTATTGAGATAAAATTCCTATAATATAAAATTTACCATTATCAAGTGTACAATTCAGTGATTTTTAGCATATTTACAAGGTTGCACAACCATCACCACTATCTAATTAAAGAACACGTTCATCATCCTCGAAAGAAAATGTGTACCAATTAGCAGTCATTCCCCATTCCCACTCCTTCTCCCCTGCGACCCTAGCAACCACTAATCTACTCTCTGTCTCCATGGTTTTGCCTATGTTTGTCATTTCATATAAATAGAAATATACAATACGTGGTCGTTTGTCCAAGGACAATCTTTTTTATGCTTAATCCTACCACATGGTAGGTGCTTAACCAATATTTATTGATCAACTGGGGTCTCTCCAACAAGGATACCAACAAGGCTCTCTTTTCCTTAAAAGTATCTCAGTTTTACACTCATGAATAGGTTCACATGCAAAAAGAAACCATCTTTGATGGCCACTAGGGTTGGGAGGGGTTGGGGGGAATACCAAATAGACAGCAGACAAGTGATAACTCCAGTGAAGGATAAGACAGTACACAATAATGGGGAATCCAGCACAACTTGTACAAGGCAAGGTCATGAAAGCTCCATAGACACATCCAAACTCCCTGAGGGACAGAATTGCTGGGCGGAAGACTGTGGGGACCATGGTCTTGGGGAACATCCAGCTCAATTGCAGGCTGGCTGATTTCTGAGCCCTCAAGGCAGATGAGCCTGATGTGGCCAGCTGGCCACGACCCTGGTCCCTGCAAGGCTCTGCCCCTCATAGTATCACAGGGCCACAGGGAGGGAGACCCCCCGCCCCAGCTTTCTTGCAGAAAAAGGTCCCCCCGCCCTCAGGCTGGATTTAAATAGATCTGAGGTGGAGGAGGCCAAACTATATCCCTGTATGGCCTGTCCCATGAGAGCCTGGGCTCCATGCGGGACAGGATGTGCCCTGACCTGGGACCTCCAGCCCAGCCGGGAGGAAGGCCCATGAGGAGCCTGGCCAGCAGGGGTTTTCCAAGGGCCTGAAGTCAGCTTAGACCTCCAGAGAAAGACGGGTAAAGAAAATGCAGGGAAGGCTGCCCACAGCTGCCTGTCCTCAGGCGACCACATCGATCCCCTGAGACCTTGGCCCAGCCTCTTGTCCTTGGCCCTCAGTAGCCATGGGCACACCTCCTCGTTTAGAGATTCTCCTGAGACCTTGTCATGGATTGACTTGTGTCCCCCAAAAGTATCTGTCAACTTGGCTGTGTCATGATTCCCAGTATTATATAACTGTGTACCATTTTGTAATCTGATGTGATTTCCTTGTACGTTGTAAATTCAATCATTATGATGTAATAAGATGGATTAGCGGCAGTTATACTGGTGAGGTATACAAGATTGGATAGTATCTTAAGCTAATCTCTTTTGAGATATAAAAGAGAGAACCAAGCAGAGACACGTGGGAACCTCATACCACCACGAGGGCAGTGCTGGGAGCAGAGCGTGTCCTTTGGACCTGAAGTTCCTGCACTGAAATGCTCCCAGACCAAAGGAAGACTGGTGCATCACAAGGACCTTCCTTCAGAGCCAGGAGAGAAAGCGCTACCCTGGAGCTGATGCCCTGAATTTGGACTTCTAGCTTACTGGACTGTGAGAGAATAAACTTCTCTTTGTTAAAGCCATCCACTTGTGGTACTTCTGTTATAGCAGCACTAGATGAGTAAGACAGACCTCCTCTGGGCTGCATCTCTGACTCAATGACCCCTTCCTGTGCTCGTCACGCCACTTCCTGCCTGAATTGGGGAACAGTCTCCTCAGAGCCCCCCATGACCCACCACAAGCTCCCCCAGCCAATTCATCAGCCCACCACCACCACAGCCAGCTTTCCCAAACTCCATTTTGCTCATGTCACTCCCTTGCCCTCAAATCGTCTATGGCTCCCAAGTGCCCTTGTAAGCAAGGGCTCTGGAGCCAAGATATCTGGGTTTGATGCCTGGCTAAGACGTTTACAAGGCAAGTGACCTTGGGCAAGTCACTTCATCATGCAGTTGCTCCATCTGAAAATGGAGTGATGGTATCACCTCCTGCATTGAGTTGTTGGCACAGTAAATGAGGTGATACATGTAAAGTGTTGAGAACAGTGCCAGTTGGTCATTATAAACATTATAACCATTCAGCATAGAGCCTGGCCCAGACCTAGTATCCTAACTCCAGCCTGGCCAAAATGCACAGCCCCTGTTCGTCAGGCTGTTCCCGGCACTGGCCCAGAGCAGCTGTCCCTATCACTCTGATACCTCTCTCTTGCTTTCTGTTCCTCCAAAGTCAAATTGTCTTATACAGCTCGGCTCAACAGACACAGCCCTCCCTGGAGCTTCCCCAGGGCCCCCAGGCAACTGGGCCCCCAGCCTTGCCTCCTCCCATCTCCTGGCCGTCTACTCCAGGCCGTCAGATAGGAACATGCATGGAGACACACTGGGGGTCTTGTTAAAGTGCAGGTTCTAAGTCTCAGGCTGGGTGGGAACTGAGACTCTACATTTCTAACATGTTTCCAGGTGCCCATGATGCTAGCCCAGGACACGCTCAGAGGATCGGGCTTCCATCTGGCCAGGGCGAGCTCCAGGCCAGTTCACAGCCAGCTTGAGGCCATTCATCAGAGCTAAGGACTTTACAACCAAAGGGACAACGGAGAGGAAGGGGCTTCACCGAGCTCCAGGCCTTCGCCCACCCTGGCCCAGGCCCACGACTCTGTCCCTGCGGCTGTCCCAGCTGCCCCATCCTTGCTGCCCATGTCTCTCCTCTGTGAGGCCACCTTCCCAGGGTCTCTCCTCACTCCTTGTGCCCACAAACCCTGCTTTATAGCCAGTTGTTCATTCACTCGACACAAACTCATTACGTACCTACTGTATGCCACAACACGGTCCCTGATCTCTTGGCTATAATCATAGCTGTTCTTCCCCGGGCAAGCTTTGCTTTCTCACCTTTTAAGGTGGTCCTGAGACAGGTCGTTTCACTCCAGGGGTGGCCTGAGCAGCGCACACTTATGTGGGATCATCTGCCCCGGCCCCGGTTAGGGATGCCCCAACGGCTAGTTGCCATCACAGATTGAGCACATACTGTATGCCAGGCACTGCATCATGTGCTTTACAAACGTGATCTCTTTGGCACTGTCCAAGCCCTTGCAAGGTGGGGCCTCTCCTGCCCCCTCACCTGCAGAGAATGAAGCTCAGAGAGGCAGTGAGGCCTGCCCCAGTAACACAGCAGGTGATGGGCAGGGCCAAGGCTTCTCAATCCAGAGCTCGAGCTTCCTGCCACACCCCCCGCCCCCCATCTGCTTGGCTACATGCAGCAGTCACCTCCTATGGCTATTTCCTGTGGCCACTAAGCTCCCTCTCCTATTCTGTCCTCAGAGTGCTGAATTCTCAGCCCAAAAGACAGACCTTGTCATCACGCCTGTGGTCGGCTGAGGAGTGGCCCCCAAAGACCTCTACATCCTCATCCCAGAACCTGTCAACATGTGACCTCACATGACAAAAGAGATGTGCAGGTGTGATGAAATTAAGGATCTGAGATGGGAGACGATCCTGGATTAGCCGGGTGGGCCCTGTCTTAGTTATCTAGTGCTGCTCCAACAGAAATACCACAATTGGATGGCTTTACAAAGAGAAATTTATTTTCTCACAGTCCAGTAGCTTACAAGTCAAAATTCAGAGCCTCAGCTCCAGGGGAACACTTTCTCCATCGGCTCTGGAGGAAAGTCCATGTCATCAGTCTTCCTTTGGTCTGGGAGCTTCTCTGCACAGGAACCTCAGGTCCAAAGGACGCACTCTGCTCCCGGCACTGCTTTCTCGGTGGTATGAGGTTCCCATGTGTCTCTGCTCACTTCTGTCTTTTCTATCTCAAAAGAGATTGCATTAAGACACTAATCTTGTCAACCTCATCAGTCTAACCGCATCACAGTGGTAGAATTTACAACACATGAGGAGATCACATATAATCTCATCATAGTGGTAGAGTTCACAGCACATAAGGAAATCACATCAGATAACACAATCATACAATACTGAGAATCATGACCTAGCCAAGTTGCTATACACATTTTTGGGGGGACACAATTCAATCCATGACAGGCCCTAAAGGTAATCACAAGGGTCCTGATAAGAAGGAGGCAGGAGAGTCAGAGAAGGAGCTGTGACAGCAGAAGTAGAGGTTGAGTGATGCACTTAAGATGGAGGAGGGGGCCACGAGCCAAGGAATGCAGGTGACCTCTAGAAACTGGAAAAGGCAATAGGTGAATTCTTCCCTGGAGATTCCAGAAGGGACCAGCCCTCCCCACATCTTGACTTTAGCCCCATGAGACCCATATCAGACTTGTGACCTCTAGAACTGTGAGATAATAAATGTGTGTTGTTGTAAGCCACTAAGTTTTGTTACAGCAACAAGAGGAAACTCATACAACCCCCTGAACACCTTGTTGAACTGGGGCCTGGCTGTGGCCTCCCTCCCTTCCTCACCCCCAGCCTGATCCAGGATCCCAGCCTGACCCAGGACCCTGGCCTGGCCCAGCTCTGAGGCCTGAAGGAGGTCCTGGCTGACCCCTAGCCAGAAAGATTTCCCTCCCCCGGGCTCCTGTGCCGTGCTGTCTGGCCCTGCTCACTCCCTGCCTGCAATTGTTAGTCACCTTATCACGCCTGCACATCTCACCTCAAATCTAACTGGAATTTCCTCAAAGGCAGGAAACAGAATTAGGCCTCTTTGTCTCACCTAGCTGGTGTGGGCTCAGACAGCACCATGACCTTCCTCCATGACCTTCCTCCATGTAAACTGAGTAGGACTGCCCCACCCTGGGCAGAGTCCTTGCTGACTATCCGTGGCCCTCTTTCCCATGGCCCACTGGCCCTTCAGCCTGTCTCCCTGGCTCTCTGTACTCCAGCCCAAGCTCTGCCCTGAGCATCTGTTCCCTCTCCTGCGAAGCTGGCTCTGCTGGTTCTCAGGGCTCAGTATGGCGTGGATGAGAATGTCACCTCTTCTAAGAAGTGCTCCCTGATTGCCCTTCCAAGGTCCCAGCCACACTGCCACTTTCTCCTGACGTTCCCTCAATAGAAATCATGTCCTTTACTAGTTAGCTTGCTTTTCACCTGCCTTCCTCTCTAGAATGTTCTCAAGGCCCATACCATGCCGCCACCACTCACAGGGCCTGGCATAGGAAGGTGAGGCACAGATACTGAGCAGAGCAGAGAGGGCAGCTGCTGCGGGGAGAAGGTTTTCCTAGTCCCTAGCAGGGGAGCTTGGTGAGTCCTGTCGCCTTCATGAGTCGGTGCTGTAATGTAGCAATAACAAGAGCTCCTGCCTCACAGCTCGGCAAGCGCCAAATACCACACCAGGTGTCGTGCCCAGCGCACGGTAAGTGCCCAATTAACAGCCTCTCACATTTTCCTTGGAGTCTCTGGATAACGCAAACAGTTCTTGTGCTCAGCTACTAACTGAAAGATTGGAGGCTCAAGTCCACCCTGAGGAACCTTGGAAGAAAGGCCTGGCAATCTACTTCTAAAAAATCAACCACTGAAAACCCTATGTAGCACAGTTCTACTGACTCACATGGGGTCACCAGGAGTTGGAGTCAACGGCAACTGGTTCTCCTTTTCCTTAACTGTCAACGGCCACCAAGGTGACACCTTGATCCATAGGCCAGGTAGGCCACCAACACTGTGTCCCTTCCAGCAGGACCAAGAGAGAGGGGAGAGCACAGTTGTCCAGCATCCCCTCTGGGAAGTAGGGCCACTTAACAGATGAGGCCATGGGGCTTGGGGTATGACACCCTTGCTCAAGGTCATGTGGCCAGACTTCCGAGCTGCTCTATCTGACCCCACAGTGCTTCACCAGGGTCCACGGGCGGACAAGCAGGACGTGGAATATTGTGTAGGTGGACAGAACTACTCAGACCTGTCTGCAGCTGTCACAGGCCCTGTGCCTCTGTGGTAAGGACAATCCGAAGACCAGCTCAAGTTCTGGTTCCCAGGCTGGCCGGGGTCTGACGGGCAGAGGGGTGAAGGTGTTCCAGGTGGTGGGACAGCACAACAAAACAGGCTTGGGGGCTCAGAGATGCTTTCCCCAGCCCCTCGGTGCAGGAAGCAGACCCCTGATGGGTCCTGGAGCCCCCCTCTCCTGCTCCACCCCTCTGCTTTCTCATCGGATCTAGGCCAGAGAGAATAGTACCAGCCTCAGAAGTTTGGTGACAGGAAATGCTATTGTGGCCTTGGCTGGGGTCTGGAGGCGGCAGTCCTTCGGCGGGAAGGCCGTGGGCTGTGGTGCAAGAGGCCTTCTAGGGTGGGGGCAGAAAGGTGTCACTGGACAGGGCAGCCCTGCCTCCTTGACAGGGCAGGGTTAGCAGGCGCTGTTTGGTGGGGACATCTCGACCAGGGTTTTTCCTCCCCCCGCCCTCCTGCTTCCCCCGATACCCATTAACTGGGCTCTTTCTGTCTGCTGGGCACTAGGTGGACACTATTTGTATAAATAAAATTCCGTTTTGGCCTGTGCGTCCCTGCCTCCACCAAAAGCTGGACTTGAGGCTCGGAGTGGCTGGATCTGGCTGCTGGGTGGGCTGGAGAGGGTGGAGGCAAGGGTACAGGGGGACGTGTCCCAGGACATTGAGAGGTGGGCGTGGGGGGTAAGAAGGGTCCTCCCTCCTGAAGGGGGACACAGCTCCCTGAAAGCCCACGACTCCCCAGTTGTGCTTGAGCTGCCCCCGGATGTCGTATCTGCTGGGAGCAAAGAGCAGAGCAGCTGACGGTCAGCTGTGGTCAGGAGATGATGGCCACCACCCGGTCGGAGCCTGGCCCCATGCTGCTGCAGAGGATGCTGGGAGGTGATGACACCCAGAGCTGGGAGGCTGGTGCAGAGGGTTCCTGAGGTCCCACAGCCCCCGAGTAAGCAATGAGCCTCCACTTTCTGTTGGCCCTCTCCCCACAGCCCCCATTGGCTCTGAGCAAACAGCCCTCCCGCCACCTCCTGGTCTGACCCTAGTCGGGGGTGCAGGGCTCTCTGGGGAGCATTTTCACAAAGCCCTGTCTGGCCCCTGGGCTGCTGCAGGAAATCCTGGAGGCCAGCTACAATGAATGCATTGCTTCCGGCCCCTAGGGTCCCCGGGCACAGGAAGAAGGTGCTGGTGGCCCAGCGCTTTCCAAACTGGCTTGGCTGGGTGGTCCCTAGGAATGCCATGGGTCATGACCCTCTCCTGCTTAAGCCCATGAAGTGACCTCCCTATTGCTCTTCGAATAAAGCCCACAGTCCTCACCACAGGCTACAATATGCAGTGTTCTGTCCTGGCTCCCCCAACCTCCTTTCAATCCTCTCACCCTCTTGCTCACTCCGTTCAAGTCCCGCCAGCTTCCTTTCAGGTCCTAGGACCCACCAAATGGTTCCCCACCCCAGGACCTTTGCACATGTTGTTCCCTCTGCCTGGAACACTCTTCTCACAGGCCTGGCTCCCCTGCTTCCTGCCCACCCCAGGTTAAAGGAGCCCTCTCTGGAGCAAGTCGACTTTGGACCATCAGCCCCAGTGCCTGGTTTACTTCCTGTACAGAACCCACCCTGGTTGTACTTACTTGAGTGTGTTTACTTGGTTTTGTTTCTCTCCCTCACATTCCACTAACAGGAAGGCAGGGACATTCAGCCTCTTGAACTGTTTTAATCCCAACACCTGGTACACGCCTGACGCATGGAGGGACTCGGTCAGTATTTGTGATACAAACGAATGGATGAGGAAATGAATGAGGGGATGAAGGGAGCGTTCCTGGACAAGCGTTGGGACAGGGACAACCTGAGACACTCTGCCGAGGGCTTCTCTGTGCTCTGGGCTTTGAGGAGACCAGGGACCAGCACCCCTCTGCCTCCCCCTCTAAGACCCCTGCTTCCACCCCAGCTTCCCAAGTGAGGCCTTCCATTTGCAGAAGAGTTGATACTTTTAAACAAACATGTCATAAAGTGGCCTGGTGTTGGTGGGGGTTTGAGCAGGTGGCTGCTGGAGGGAGCAACAGACAGACGGTCAGATAAAAGGATGAACAGATACAGGGCCAGGCAAGTGAGGGACTGGTCAGTTCGTGGCTGGGGCTGGACGGGGTCTGAGAACCCTGCAGCCTGACGTATTGCTCTTCTGACGCGTGGGAGGCTCTCTCCACTCTTGCATCCACCTAGGAAGTGAGCGTCGGCTATCCATCAGCATGAGGGAAGCTCCAGACCCGTATTGGGGGTGGTGGGGCCATTTCTCTGTCTTTAAAGACCCTCAGTGAAGCGGAAGGGGCAGAAGCATGGCAGACCACCCCCACCTCCTCAGTTATCTGTTGAAGAAAGAAAGACTCATTTGTCTAAAATAATATCGTGTGTTCTGGCTTTTGCTTCCCGCCCAGTTTCAGAGGAGGATCTTCAGGATGTGACTTTAAAGTGGGAAGAAATTGTGGGAAGGAGAAGAGAAGAGGGAAGGAGGGAGAGAGAAGGAAAGAAAGCAAGAGGAAAGGCAGGAGAGGAATCCACACACCTGCTAGCCTCTAATCTGAGAAGCCCAGCCCCTTCTTGTCCCTAAGCCACCCAAAGGCCCCCCTCTGGCCTTGGCAGGCCTGGCCAGCTTTTGGGACCCCACCCTGGGCCTCCCTCCTGCTGTCCGACCCCTCCCGTGCCCTCCCTCCTGGACAAGGCCAGTTACACAACTGCCTGTGTGGACCTCGGCCAGATGTGTGCAGTCACATGGGCAACTTCCCCAGGCCGCCACCGCACTGCTGCCCAGCTCCCATGAGCTCGGCCTGGAGTCGGCTCTTCAGCCCACTGGCTCACCAGACTGGGTCGAGAGTGTTCCCAGATGTGCACTGTGGGTAATAAAAGGCTAACGGGTTCCTGTCAGCAGCAGGAGACTCCTGGAGGGCACCCCCGCAGCCTCAAGGGGCAGATGTTAGCAATGTGTGTTCTGAGCAGGGGCAGCAGGACAGCCTGGTTGGCCGCAGAGATGGCTCAGAGACCGCCCAAGGGGGTGTCCCCACACCCCATTCTCCTTGTGGCAGAAAGGGGTGAAGGTTCCTGCGCTGTCAGGAGGCATACCCCCTACCTTGCCCATTGCACCCTCTATCCTGGCCCAGCTTACCTGGCTCCCTTCCACCCTGCCTTCCTCCACTTTGGACTTGCCCTGAGGGCAATATCTGGATTCACCTGGCACCCCTTCTCCCTGCCCCATGGAACTGCATCCCTGACCCTGGGGGATAGGCTTCTCTCCCTCCAAACCTGAGGTCCTTAAGGCAGGTGGCAATCACAGCATTTTTTGCCCCTGTCCCTTGGGAACAGGGAGAGCATGTGACCCATTTCTGGCCAATCACGCTTTCACATTCTCCTAGCCACCGTGATTGGAGCAGGGATGCTCATGTGACCTGAACAGGCCCAATCACACTCCTTCCCTGGAATTTTTCTAGGTGGACAAAGGTGGGGAGGAGAGTTCCACCCTGATCATCACACCTGTGAGAATCAGTACCAGAAGACATGTTCCTGGTCACCTAAACTGCTCGACAGACAAGGATATCAGGGCTGGAGTGGGACTGGGACTTGTTGGTGGCAGACTATGAACTTTGTCCTGAAGAATAATTGGCCGAGCTGCTAGCCAGGACCGGAGGAGTCCCCAGCAGGTCCCCACAGGGCTGTACTAGGCCCTTGACTATCCCCCCAACAGGGTTCCTTAGCCAGACCTGGGGAGGGGACAGAAGGAGTAGAGGAACCACACTGAGTGACCCATTGACCTTGAATCTTCAAGCACCATGAAATCAGAGCAACTGGAAAGGAGTGTAGGCAGCTGGAGCCGTGTGCCAGCGTGGGGGAGGGGAGGAGAGGGACATTCCCCCAGGTCATGCAGGGAGAGGGGTTTGCTTTAAAAGGCAGGCAGAGGCTGACTAAACCAACCAACCCAGGTCAGCCCTGGCTAAGTAGTGGAGGTGACTGCCCCCCAGAGACAGCAGGGGAAGAAGTGAAAGGAGGGCAGGCCTGATGGTCAGTTTGGGACAGGAAGTGGGGCCAGGCTGGGGCCAGCCTGGGGCCAGGCCCTGGGAAGAAACAGAAGAGCTTTTCCCTCAACCTTCAAACTTAACTTCTGGGGCTGCCAGCACCTTCCTCCTTGTTTTTTAACCCGTAGGAGCACCTAGAAGCACTTTGATTTTGTCGCGGTAGCCTGTCTTCTCCTCGTGACTGCTCTGTGAGGTAGCAACTATTATTTCACTCACTTTACAGAGGAGGAAACTGAGGGTCAAAGAGGTGATGCATCTGCCCAGGAACACGACAGCTAATCACTGTCAGGCCTGAGACCCAGATCAGCTCCCCTAATCCCAGTCAGGGCTCCCATTGGATGGGGCCTTGCTCCAAGGCAGGGGCAGACACAACCCCAGGCCCTGGAGACCCGCAGGAGATGCCCTTTCTCTCCCTTTGCCCTGCATGTTGTAACTCATAAAGCCTTCCCAGTCTGGTGACTTGACTGTGATCCCTGCCTCCCTTCTCCTCCTACCTCTTCCCCTGCTGCCTCCATCTTCTCTGTAACAGAACCAAGCCCAGGCAAGACATCTGTCTACCAGGCAGAGGTGGTAAACACACACACACACACACACACACACACATGCATCCAGGGTCTGTCCTGGAGAAACATTAGAAGAGAGGAACACAACAGCTTCTGGTCTCTCCCATAAGAACTGCTACGTGGGCAAAGTCCACTCCAGCTATCTGGCGCGTTCCGGGTTGTTGGTGGATGTTGCTGGAGCCAGGAGGGGACGGGGAGTGGGGTGTGCCCTCTGGTTCCCAACATGGCTCCCAGCATCTCCACCCAGAAGTGAGGGTCAGATGCAGTGTGAGTCAGAGGGGCCAAAGCCTGCGGAGTTCTGGGTTTGCAGTGCCCCCGAAAATACAGGGTGGTGGAGTAGTTACACGCTCCCTATGTAGACGCAAATAAGCCTGGGGTCATGCTGGCTCCACCCTAAACTGAGGACCCTGACAAGTCAGGTAACCTCTCAGAGCCTCAGTTTCCCCATCTGTAAAGTGGGGTGGTGACACATGCCCTGAGTCAGTGAGTGTGAAGGGATGTGCTGTGGTACATATGGGTACCACAGCCCCTGAGTGTGACAAACACAAAGCCAGACACAATTCCACCTCCACTGTCACCTCCTGGGGACTGAGCCCTCCAGCCTCATGCCCAAGGGAGCAGCCATGAGAGGCTGTGTGGTGGCAGACAGGGAGCAGCCAAACTGGCAGGGTGGGGGCCGGGAAGAGAAGGGGGTGGCCACAGGAAAGGTGTGGCCAGGACACCGGGGCCAGCAGTTGGAAGGAAGGAGTCACCAGGTGGGCCCCACCCTTGGAGGCAGCGCTGGAGTGGGCAGCAGGCCAGGGCACTTGGCAGAAAGGCTCCCACCTCCGGAGACCCCGGGATGTCCTTTGTGACTGTGGGTCATCATTGTCCCTAATTATAAGAGGCTGTGGCTGGCGGTGTTCACACAGCTCATTGTGTCCCAGCCTGTGGGAACTGGCTGCAGTGCCTTATGCTCAGTGGCATTTTGGATTGTGGCCCCTCTATCTGCCACTACCTCTGAGCTGGGCAATGTGCAGGAGGCAGACAAGAAGGGCCGGGGGACTGACCATTCATTTGTGCTATCATTCACCTAGCAGTATGAAGGAGTGTCCAGTGTGTGATACACACTATACACAGTCCTTGCCCTCCAGGAGCTCTCGTGGGGTGACTAGGAAGGGAGCAGTCACAATACTGAGCCACTGTGCTGTAACCTGAGTAAACACCAGGTTCTGGGGGAGCCCTGAGGAGCACTTACCAGCCATGGGGATATGGGGGAAGTCTTCGCAGAGGAGGTGGGAGCTGAGACCTATAGGACCAGTAGCTGGCCTGGTTAAGGTGGTAAAGAGAGAGGAGAAGGCATTCCAGGCCAAGGGAACAGCATGTGCAAAGGCACTGAGGCAAGAGAGAGTGTGCTATTCTGGGAACTCAAAGTAGCAAAAAATGGGGCTTGATAGAGGAGGAGGAGCCAAATTACAGGGCTTTTCTAGATCAAGTTAAGGGGTTTGAATATGAAATATAGGACACTCGGGGACTGTCTGGGGTCACTCAGCTAAGAAGGTGGAGTTAGGATTCTAACCCAGGTCCACCTCCCTTTGATCCAAGAAACCATCAACTGGGCAGATGATTCTCAGGCTGTGTGTGGCGCTGTCCTCGGGGGTGCAGACCAATGAAAGACCAAGCTGCAACTCAGACTAGACCTCAGGAGACAAACAGCAGGCCCGCGGGGGGCCCACCCAGGAGAAACTAGCATTGGCCGAGCTGTCACAGAGGAGTTGGCACTTAGGCTGGCCTGGTGGGACAGGTGGGATTTAGATTCGCAGCAGGGGAAGGGAAGAGAGGGTGGAACAGAGAGTGCAGTGAGGTATAGTGAGGGGAAGATTCTGGAATAAATTAATGAATGGAGAGTCGTGAGTGTCCAAAAAAAATGGGGTGATCATGGTGCAAAGTGGGTTCACTGCAATCAAACCAGGCGGAATACAGAGGGACCTCCAGCCCTCCTTCCTCCAACCCTTCAGGAGGCCACGTGGGAGGCATCAGCAGGTGCCTGGTACACAGAAGGTGCTCACTAAATGCTATGGGCTCTCTGTGCGCCACCTGGGCCCCTCTGACAAGAAGCACTCCTTGGCCTGTAATGAGTGGGAGCAAAGAGGCGCCCACCTCGGGCGCAAACACCCAGTGCTCAGTGTGTCCGCCTGGAAGCTGACCCTGCCCCGCAGATGCACAGGTCTGTGCATGCAGACACGTGCACACGCATGACCTTGGAGATCCAACCCTTCCATCTCTCCCTCCACCAACATCCCAGCCCAGCTCTGTGTTCTGTAAATATCCATTCAAGGTTCCAGAGTGTCTCTTCCCTGGTTGACACTCTTGGACCAGGTGAAGGTCTTTCTAATGCACCAGTGTCCTTTGTGGCCGGGGGTCAGAAGCTGGGGTCAGGCCAGCTCATGGGCCAGTTAGGCCATGGGATGAAGTGGAAGGCAGGCTCTAGAAACAGGCAGCCTCAAGTTCAAACTCACTTACTTGTCAGGGTCACTGTGTGCCATCGTTCAGGTTACACATTGCTCAAGGAGCCACATCCAAGGGGATGCTGTTCACACTGCCGATGTCTTTGTTATTTAGAAAACATTTTTGCATTTTTATTTTTATTATAGCTTTAATGACTCTAAAGATGGGCCATCTGCATATTAATTAGGTCAGTGTTCTGTCAGATGGCAGTAAAGAGATTTATTCTAACAAAATCAGTGCAATGCAATTGTCCAAATTATTCCTAACGGTTGTTATTAAAATCTTGAATTTTGTGCTCAACGGTTTAATTTGTATAGAATTATAGAATGCCTTTATGTTTGTTAGACTGATGTTATGGAGAAATTAAGAATAGTATAACTTACAAGTATTTATTTGAGGAATGTATTTATGTGAGAGAGGCGGCTCTTTCTAAGCTTGCCTCTCTGAGCCTCAATTTCTATATCGGTCCCATGGGCCTAATGACACAAGAGAACCATATCTGAAATCTGCGACACACAATTAGGTACTCAGCAAGTGGTGCTTGTGATTATTCTTCTCCAACACGCAGCTCTCCTGGAAACTTGCTCTGCCAAGTGGAGGCATCTTGGCGCCTCAGTTTACCCACCCAAGAAGCAGAGGAAACCCTCCCCAAGATCATCAGCGGAGGAGGATGAGCGGTCTTCTCTGAGAGTCCCGTTCCTGCCTGAGCTGAAGTTCTTGTCCCTGAGCATCTCCAAATTTGGTGCTGCCCAGAGTCCCGACCCCGTTTCCTGTCCTCCTCCACCCCATGCCCCCGCCTCTGCCCCGGGTCGCTGGAGGGGCCTCTGCTGATGGGGCCCCTCCCCCAGAGCCCCCAGAAGCTGCCCAAAGAGGAAATCCTCTTCCTCCTCTTTCAAGCTGGAAGCTACAGAATGTTTCTTTTGGAATTTTTTGGCTTCCACGTTGCAGAATGTTCTAGCCTCATCAGCCACAGGCCCCTCCTTCCCTCTGGCCAGCAGCCCTTCCGCCAAAGACGTGGTTGGGCCTCACCCCCACCTCCCTCCCTCCCTCCTCCTCCTCCTATACTTGTTGCAAGCAAAACAAAGTATGCCAAGGAGCCCGAAGATCTAACCTGAAATTACCCACGCTCGTCCTTCAGCTGATCTGTTCCCAAAAGAGAGACCCGGGGTAGCAGGGGCACGAAGGCTTGCAGCCCCCCACCCCCAAATGATGGGGGGTGGGGGGACAGCAGAAAATCCAAAGGGTTCAATCAGACCCTGCCTTGGCCTTTGAAAAGAAAAATCCAGCTCTTTATTCTTTTAGCTCCCAGCCCTCCCTTCTTGGCAGTGAAATAATTAAATATTCATGCATTTTCTCCTTACCCTAAGAAAGTGATAAGTCAGATTTCTCTACACACAGAAAAAGTGCCCTAAGGCGAGGGGTTGGCGCCAAATTTTCGGTAGAAGACAAAGCCTCCACTTCAATTTACGAATGAAAACACCTTTCACCTCTGCTGCTGTGAATTTCCTAGATACACACGGTCAGGACAATCCGAGAATTATGAGGCTCCAGGACCAATTAGGGCTGTTTGTGTTGACGTCAAGTCTGGGGGGATTTTTTCTTCCCCTTACAAGTATTTATGATACTGACAGATGCGGTGGGAGAAAAAAAAACCCAGACCAAGGAATAAGCCTTGTGGGGCCACGTGGAGAAGCAATCAATGTGAAAAGCAGTCTCTGGTTTTAAGTTGCCAGGTGCCCCAGTTCTGCCATCACCCTGTGTGAAGAGAAGGAAAGAGAGCAATTATTGCACACCAACTGTGTGCCAGCACACTCCCGGCAATGTTTAATCCACACAAGCCTGAGAGGAAGATGTTCTTCATCCCATTTTGCACATGAGGAGACTGAGGCCCTGCACGGCAGTCATTTTCTCAAGGTCACAAGGCCAGGAAGTGGGATTTGAACTCTGGCCCTACTAGCTCTAAAGACTACTCACATTTGGAATTCCATTCCAATTGGTCCTACTATGTGCAAAACACTGTGGGGTAAAGAGATGTGCTAGATGAGGGTCCCACCCCCACAGAGTAGTCTCCAGTGGGGAAAACGATGGGCAACCTTAGGACTCTCGCTGGAATACGAGTGTCTCCTGGACACAAGGAAAGTCAAGGGAAGCAACTAGAAGGGGGTGAAGGACCCCCAATCAGGCTCAGAGTCTGAAAAGACCTCAGAAGGAATAAAGACCCCACGCTGGCTGCCTTTTATGAAACTGCCCAGAGAGGAGCAAGGGCTGCTAGGATGGTTTAATGCACCGCCAACCTTTTCTCAAACAAGCATTTATTCAGCACCTACTACACACAATGTAACAGTGAGGTAGGTGGTATCAGCGTGGCCTCCTCCATGCACTGGTTGTGGGGCCCTGGGCAAGTTATTGATCACTTGGGACCTCAGTGTCTCCATCTGGAAAATGGGGTAATAAGAGAAGCCCCCAGCAGGGTTGTTGAGAGGATGTTGGGAGCATAGACTTCCTGAGGCAGGATGAAGGGTTGGGCTGAGTCGGGCTTCTACAGCTAGAAACCTGGGTTCATATCCTGCCTCTGCCTCTCACTGTGTGACCTCAGGCCTGCAATGTACCCTCTCTATGTCTCAGTTACCTTGCCTGGAAATTGGGATGGTAATAGTGGCTCATGGTGACTCATGGCAACCTCAGGTGTGCCAGAGTAGAACTGTGCTCCATAAGGTTTTCAGTGGCTGTTTTTTCAGAAGGAGATTGCCAGGCCTTTCTTCTGAGGTGCCTCTGGGTGGATTTGAACCTCCAGCCTTTCAGTTAGCATCCAAGTGCTTAACTGTTTGCACCATCCAGGAGGTCTCCATGGATTGGAGCTGACTCAATGGCAACTGTTTTTTTAATAGTGGATACCTCACGGGGCTGCCGTGTGGGTTAAACACATTTATAATTATTCATTAAATGGTATTTTATGCACTTTTCTGTATAATGTGTCATATTTCATATTATAAAGATTATAGAGGGGTTGGGGGGTATTGCACATAAAATCCCTTATTACAAGCACATAGTCAAAGACCAGGAAATGTGAGCTCTATTATTATTATCCTGTAGGTCAGTGGCAACCATGGAGAGTCTCAGAGTGAGTGGGTCACACTTAGCAAAGTTCTGTTTTTAATATATTAAAGGTAACAATACAGGAGCTGGGGTTGTGTGTGTGAAGAAAAGATGCCCTCACTGGCTGGGTGGAGCCCCATGCCGGGGCACACGGCTTGCTGAATAGAGTCAGACACCTTCCCACAGTGAACAACCTGCCCAACAGTACCCGGCAGCCCTGAAGAATGAGGTTGTTGTTCATTAGACCTCTGAATCCCTTTGCCTTTCTGCCTCAGTGTCCCTTCACCACACTCAGCATACAGAGCGGGGTGTGGGCTGCACCCTGCCTGCCTCGCAGCCGCAGCCTGGACTGGAGGCCCATGAAGCAGATGGGAAGGCTCCCCGAGCTGGCATGTGTGTGGGTGGGAGGGAAGGGGGCGGGGGAATGGTTTCCTGTGCCCCAATCCCAGCTGTCTCGCTCCCTGACCACATTTTTCCACCTCGCTTTTTCCTTATAATGTGCTTACACGTCTCTCACCAGGATTGTTTTTTGTGAATGGAATGTAACTTGAGAGCTGGAGGGGAAAATCCCATGCAGCCAGGCAGATGAAGAAGACGCCCCTCTCCGTGTGAAAGGCAAGCCAGGGGCTCCCTGGTGGCCAGGGGCCGCAGTGAGATGGACGTGGCCAGGTGGGGAAAGGTCATGGCACTGGGAAGGCCGAAACAGGAGATTCCTGTCCTTCCCTCCCCCGCACCCCCACCTCCAGCTCCCCTACCGACAGCACCCCCTGAGCCATATTTTCTGGTCTTTGTGCTGATCAAACCTCAGGGCAGGACCACCCATGGAGAAGGTGACCCCTGCCTGGGACTGGGGACACCTGGGGACTATGGCCTCTTCCGGCGGGGAGGTCTGGTAACTTCCAATGGCCAGTCCCACAGTCTCGGCCCAGCACCTGGCACTAAGTAATACACATTCATTCGTTTGTTCAAAAAATATTTATTGCAAACCTCCTGTGTGCCAAGCACTGTTCCAGTCTTGTTACTGTGAATGAGACCACTGAGTCCCCTGCCTTCATGGACTGGCAGGTAGAAGCAACAAACATACGATTCTAAACATAAACCTGTATTAGGGGTTGCTAGGGTCGCTATGAGTTGGAATTGACAGGGCGGTGATGAGTTATGCTTGTGCAAAGCACTTTGCGTGTGTTATTTCATTTAATCCTTGTAGCAACTCTAGGTGGATATACTCCCATTACATTCCTGTCCAATCAATTCTGACTGACAGCAACCTGTAGGACAGAGTAGAACTGCCCCATATAGTTTCCAAGGCTATATTCTTTACGGGAACAGACTGCCACACCTTTCTCCTGCAGAGCGACCGGTGGGTTTGAACCACTGGCCTTTCGGTTAGCAGCCAAGCGCTTAACCACTGCGCCACCAGGGCTCCCCATTTTACAGACAGGAAGATCAAGGTGCAGAGAGATTAAATAACTTGCACAAGAACAGAGCAAGCAAAGTAGGAGCCAGGTTCGGTGGACTCCGGCCCAAGTGTCTAACCCCTGCACACCAACAGCTAAGCCCCAGCTACCTGAAGGCCTCAGACTTGCTGGTCATGGTGTGGCCTGGGGTAGCAGAGAAACCCCAGCCCTCCCAGCAGCCAGGCAGGGATGTCACCTCGTGCCCAGCACAACCACAGCACTGTGAAAGGAGCTGGGTCCTTGCCAAGCAGTCTTGGGGGAATCACAAAAGCTCCCAATCCTCTTTCCTTCATATGCTGAGGATAATAACTCCATCAAAGGGTGGATGCAAGGGTTAAACAAGGTGCATCTTAAGCAAAGGGCTCAGCAGTGTTTCGGGTGTATAGTAGTTATTGCTCGCACAGCGAACAACCTGTCCAACAGTACCTGGCACTATCCTCCCTGTTCTTTCATTAAAACAACTTCATTAAAATACAATAAGCCGGGAGAAGCAGAGAGGCTGTTCCGCACCTCCCTACTGCCTCCAACTTACCTGCCTTTGTTGAGCACTTCCTGCAAGGTACTGGCACCTTCCCCAGGCAGCCCAGAGCCACAGAAGGCAGCCACAGCAAGATGGTCTAGAAGAAGGGGCCATAGGTACTGGCTTTGAAGACCTGGAAAGTTTATTTTATTTTTTATAGTTGTGCTTTAAGTGAAAGTTTACAATTCAGGTTAGTCTCTCATACAAAAATTTATACATACATTGTTATGTGACCCTAGTTGCTCTACCTATAGTGTGACAGCACACTCCTCCTTTCCACCCAGGATTTCCCGTGTCCATTGAGCCAGCTCCTGACCCTTTCTGCCTTCTCATCTCGCCTCTGGACAGAAGCTGCTCATTTAGTCTCATGTATCTACTTGAGCTAAGAAGCATACTCTTCATGAGTATCATTTTATGTCCCACAATCCAGTCTAATCTTTGTCTGAAGAGTTGGCCTTGGGAATGGTTTTAGTTTTGGGTTGACAGAGGGTCTGGGAGGCCATGTCTTCTGCGTTCCCTCCAGTCTCAATCAAACCATTAAGTCTGGTCTTTTTACTAGAATTTGAGGTCTTCACCCCACTTTTTTCCTGCTCCATCAGGGACTCTCTCTTGTGTTCCCTGTCAGAGCGGTCATTGGTGGTAGCTGGGCACTATCTAGTTCTTCTGGTCTCAAGCTAATGAAGTCTCTGGCTTATGTGGCCCTTTCTGTCCCTCGGGCTAATACTTTCCTTGTGTCTTTGGTGTTCTTCATTCTCCTTTACTCCAGGTAGGTTGGGACTAATTGATACATCTTAGATGGCCACTCACTAGCTTTTAAGACCCCAGATGCCACTCACCAAAGTGGGATGCAGAACATTTTCTTAATAAACTCTGTTATGCCTATTGACCTAGATGTCCCCTGAAACCATGGTCCCCAGAACCCTGCCCCTGCTACTCTGTCCCTCAAAGTGTTTGAAGACCTGGAAAGTTTAAATGAAATGAATATGATATGATATGTATTTTCTGGGAATTATGCCTATTATCAATAATATTGCTATAAGTATTTGTGTACAGGTTTTAGTTTGAGTGCCTGTTTTCAATTCTCTTAGGTATATACCTAGGAGTGGAATTGCTGGATCATATGGTAAGTTTATGTTTAGCCTTTTTGAGGAAATGCCAGACTCTTTTCCAAAGCAGCTGTATCATTTTATAGTGTGTGAGAATTCCAGTTTCTCCACATCCTCATCAATGCTTGTTACCAATTTTTTTTTTCTAAAAGACATGTTTTAGCGGGTGTGTGGTGCAGTGAATTACTTAATATGGCCCTTCTAGCCATAATCTTTGTAACTCCCACCAAATGACTGGATGGGACTATGCAAATGAGGTGCTTGTGGCCCACTGAGGGGATTGGATAGTAAAGAAGGTTTGTGACACTCTTGTGGGGTGAGACCATACAAATAAAGTCTGTGGAACCCTAAAGAGGGGACTGCTCAGTTTTGCCATCCTGCTAGACTTAAAGGGAGACAATGGAGAGAGACAGAGAGGAGCAGTAACATGGAAGGCAGAGAGAGGCAGTGGAACCAGGACAGAGAGCAAGAGCTGCAACACTGCAGACAGCGAGAAGCAGTGGCAGAGAAACGGTGGCAAGAGACTGACAGGAGACGGTGAGGTAGGCTTTCCAGCCCACTGAGCAATAAAGCTGAGTGCTTTTGGGCAGGAGGCTTACCTCCAGACACTTGGTGGAGCTGGGTTTGCTGACCCACGGAGCTAGAGCTGAGCGCCTTTGGGCTGAGGCTTACTGGCAGAGTGGGGTGCCTTTGGGCAGTTACTGGCAGAGATAAGAGGTTTGTAACACTTGCCTGAGCAGGGCAGAGGCCAGGCAGAGGGGCCAAGGGCCAGAGAGAGACCTGCGTGTGGAACGGCTGAGAAGAGGCTGTCCTGATGGAGGAACTGTATCCTGAGCGTTCCTGAACCTGAAATGTAACCTGTTACTTCCCTAATACACCCCATAACTGTGAGCATGGTCTGTGAGTTCTGTGTGGCCATTGCAATGAATTATCAAACCCAGCAGTGAAGTAGAGAGTGCTGTGGGAGGGACGGTTGTTGGCAGAATTGGAAAAAATGGCAGAGAGAGGAGGTATGTCTGACCTCCGCCTCATAACAATCAGCCTTGGGCTGTTGCTCTTGATTCTCCTTCCCCCTTGTGAAGTTAGAGAAGGTCAGATGCCACAGCCATGCCATTTTTACAGGGTGTGAGTGACTTCCCTCTGCTTTTAACTCCCTCTTCTACCAAATCTTCTTAACATAATCTTTACTATCCTTGGGACAGACATGTGTTTGTTTAATTGGGGGCTCCCCCCTAGAGTGAGACCCCAGGAGGGCAGGCCCCCCTTCTTGTTCACTGCTGTCCCCCAGAACTACCCCCAGTAGTTGTTCAATAAAAATGTGTTGAATGAATGAATAGCTTCGTGACAATCCTGAAGCATGAAAATGTTAACACTAATTCTGACCGCTTATTGCTTTGGCTTCTAAAGAATTTTCGTTATTTAAACTTAAAGTAACCAATAACCAGTTGTTGTGGAGTCAACGCTGACTCATGGTGACCCCATGTGTGTCAGAGCAGAACTGTGCTCCATAGGTTTTTCAATGGCTGACTTTTCAGAAGCAGATTGCCAGGCCTTGCTTCTGAGGCATCTCTGGGTGGACTCAAACCTCCAACCATTTGGTTAGCAGTCAAATATGTTAACAATTTGCACCACTAATGGATTTCTAAACTAATCAAAATTGGCATTCTGTGGAAATTTCCAAGTCTTCCTGTGACAACTCGTTTTGACTTCCAGCCCTGCTGGGGCTGGACGTTCTCCTCAAAGTGACCGTCCTGCAAGGGCCCTGTCTCGAAGGTGGTACGGGCAGGCTGCTTTTGTCGGAGCCCTGGCCGGCGGCCTGGCCTGGCTGGCTGGCCCTGCATCTTGGCTTCTGGGGTGGTCATCTTGGCCAAACTCGGAGCAGCATCAATTCACCAGAGCGGATGTGTCCATGTGCTCCAGGGAGAGGAAGCTCGATGGCTCAGCACTTATTGTTTAGAGAGGCGTCTCACAGAGCACCGGGGACGGCACTGTGAGTCGTCCTTGTGACATCAGCAGCCTGCAGGGAGGTCACCCTTTGTTCCCTCTGCCTGCGTTTGGATGGGGGCCCCTGCGAGCCCCGGCGGAACCCTCAAGTCAGCAGTTTATCTTGGGCGCCTTCCCACTTCGCTGGCTCACACTCCACGCCCCTCCCCTCAGGAAGCTCCTGCCCCAGGCCCAGCTGCCTGCCCTCTCCAGGAGGGCTGGAGGACAGGAAAGAGAAACAGCCGTCCCCTCCTGAGCACCTACTGTGTGCCAGGCCCTATTCAAAGCGAGGTACATTTTATTCTCTTATTCCTCCCTTGAGGAAGGCTCATTTACAAATGAGGAGACAGAGGCCCAGAGTGGGTCCGTAGCTGCCCATGGTCACACATCTGGTAGATGGTGGAGCTGGGCTTTGATTCAGATTATTGGTTGTGGTGGTCCCCAAACAGTGGGCTGGGGATAGGTGAGGATCTGGGCCTAAGTTATCAGGGGCCCAAAACAGAGGAGGAAGGTAAGGTCCCTGAGCATTTAGAATCTGTCATTGTGAGGGACTGTCTTCCCTCTGAGGCTATGTCCTTTATTATTATTTGGTGTTACAGTATTATTTCTTTGAATAAAATGCTGTGATAAGGAGACCCCCTCCCCCTGCCCCTTTTTTAAAAATAATTTCCTTACTTGGCCAAATAAAAAAATTGTCAAGTCTTTGTTGGTTTCCCAAAATTATTAGTTTGAAACTTTCCTGATTTGTGGAATTTTAATGTCCGAGAGCCTTGGTGTGGAGGAGAAGGTGCGGCTTTGGTGCCAATCTTGATCTCCTCAGGCACAAAACAAAAACCTCTCTGGGCCTCAGTTTCCCTGTTTGGAGAGCTAGAAGTAAAGCCACAGGGTGTCGCAGCCCTAGGGGCCCTGGGAGTGATTTTCTTCTCCTT
The DNA here is from genome assembly GCA_030035585.1 of Dugong dugon. Classification (NCBI taxonomy): domain Eukaryota; kingdom Metazoa; phylum Chordata; class Mammalia; order Sirenia; family Dugongidae; genus Dugong; species Dugong dugon. The sequence goes on from CM057478.1 coordinate 34,397,434, forward strand.
CACTGACCCAGATGGTACCCCGGCCCCAGCTGGTAGCACCCTCCAGGCCTGGAGCCTGTGGATACTCAGGAAGTTCTGACCGCAGGCGGCAGGGAGCTGCCCCGCCCCTCGAGGCTTTCAGACCTTTAGGGCAGGAGCAAGCAGCTGGATGGTGGACAGACATGAACTTCGGATTAGAAGCCAGGAGGAGGAGCACCTTGCCACCAAGTTCCCTTCTTTCCTGACAGCGGTGGTTGGGGGTGGGGGGTGGGTAGCGGAAGTAGGCCAGGGTGGTGGCCTCCAGCTTGTAGATGTCATGGGTTAGAAACTCTTTACTTTCTCAGTTTTGGGGACCAACATGGGGTTGCCAACTTTTTTGTTTTGCCAAGTAAGGGCATTTAAAAAGGTACCACTTGAACACATGAGAGAGAGACGGGGCCCCTCCCCTAGCTTTGCAATGTTGAAAATCTCTTGTTGCCCAGGGGCTATCGTGTCCTTGCATCTCCCTTCCCCCTGGGATGTCAGCTCCACCACTGCAGGGCTTCCTGTCTGTTTTGCTCACTGACGTGGCCCAGTGTCTAGAAAACTTCTCAGCACGAGGGAGCACTTAATAAGTACTTGCTCAATGATTGACTGAATCTAAGACCGCTTGGAGTCCCCAGGTGGTGCAAATTGTTAACTCACCTGGCTGCTAACCAGAGGCACCTCGGAAGGCCTGGTGATCTACTTCCAAAAAATCAGCCATTAAAAACCCTGTGGAGCACAGTTCTACTCTAACACACATGGGGTCACCATGAGCTGGAATCAGCTTGAGAGTAACAGGTTTTTTAAGCCCACCTACTCTGATGGAGTACTATACAGTCATGGAAATTAAGGTTCGGACTACAGTAAACATTAACAATAGTGGAATCGAGATGATGGCTATACAAATTGCATTACCCTTTTTTTTCTCCTCATTTTTCTGTGTATTGGAAATTCTTCCAATAAAAAGTTGAGAAAAGTACCAAAAATTATGCCAATGCAGACTTTATAAGAAATGACATGGGAAAATGCCTACAGTGTGTATAAATTATAAAATTGTATAAGTTACCAAAAAGGTTGTAAAAATGTATCCAAATGTTACTAACGGGGTATCTTTGGATGTGGGATTATGGTATTTCCCCTCTGTACTTTCTACATATGTTTCTAAATTTTCTGTAATTAGAAAAAACAAGCCTTGTAAAAAACATGAATAAGGTTCATCTTAATGTGAATTCACTTTGTCCCCCAGCCTTCCCCTGCCTCCTCTCCTGTGTAGCCGCTGATTGCTCTTAAATTGTCTTCTCTTTGTTTAGGAGGGAACAAAGCTTTCCTGTTCTGTGGAAATCTGAGTGCTGCCAGGAGCCCAGTAGAAGAGAGAAAAGAAAGAGAGGCCCCTCCACATGGAACCAAGAATCTGAGCTCCCAGAAGCTGGGGTGGCCAGGGTGAGTTCTGAGCCGCAAGCCGGGCCCTTCCACTGCCAACCAGAAAGCTATACAGGGGTCAGAGTGTGGGATATTTTAGAATGTGGGATAGATCCCAGGGCGTTGGATCCAAGCGAACATTGTTGATTGCTGGGTCCAACCTTCTCATAATTATACAAATATGAAAATGAGGTTCAGAGAGGGGAAGTGACCTGCCCAAGGTCACACAGCAGGCTCATGGCCACACAGGGGCTTGAGCCCATGACTGCTGACCTCTCCCACCCTTGCCACACCCCTCTGTCCATTCCTCAGGGCTCCCGCCCCACACAGTGCCCTGTGGTCTTTCTTTCTGTTTGGTGGAACCAAATGGCAGCCACCCCAACCGCTTCCTGACTTCCCGCATCACCGAGTTTTGAAATCATCACTGGGCTTTCCAAAGGGAAACATATTGTGGTTTTTCTTTTTTTCTGCTCATCTGAAGAAATTTGAGAGACCTTTCTAATTGCTTGGTCAAGACCGTAGACAGGCAGGGAGGTACGCCTTAAACATGATCGTGAGACCAGGAGACCCGAGGCCACCACCAGCCTGGGGAAAGATGGGACACTGGCCTGTCACTGGAGCTTGGTTGTCACATGAGCCCTGAGTTTCAGGGAATGAGGGATGTTTACCAAGATCCCCTGTTGGGAAGGCCTGAGAGTGTCTACATAGAGCCCTCTGAGGCTTGGGGCCTTAAAGACCAAGCCCAGGGCGAGTTAGGGGATGTGGATCCAGTCAGAAGTGAGGCCCTGCAGCCTGGACTACCCTGGAGCAGAATCCTCTATTTTTAGCTGAGCATATGCAGCCTGGACTACATTTCCTAGCCTCCCTTGGAGCTAGGTGTGGTCATGTGACTAAGTTCTGGCCAATGGAATGTGAGCAAAAATTGATGCATACAATCTAAGAAAGGGGCATGCCCTTCTTTACCCCTCCCTTCTTCTTGCTGATGATGGTAAATGTGATGGCAGCCACTTTGGACCATGAGATGACTCTAGGAATAGAAGCCACACATAGTGGAGAACAAGATAAGAGAAACCTAGGTCCTGACATCATGGAGCTTCTCACAGGTGGGAAGTAAATTTCCATCTTTTTAAAGCCATGATTGCTTGGAGTTTTCTTTTACTCGTGTCCAGCGTTATTCCTAACTAATGCACCATCTTTTGGGGAAGGGGTTGCAGTCATTTTCTAAGAGGTTGTAGAGGACCTGCTGTGTGCAAGGGACTGGGGCAAAAGCCTTGAGCTAAGGGCTTTACTGACAATTATTATACATAATAATAGTTGCTGGCATTTATCAGTGTGACTGATAATTTATCAGTGTGACTGCTATCAATGTGACTGATGTGAGGTGTGCAGCAGCCCCAGATTAAGCCCCTTCCTGTATCCAATTTTTTTTTTTTTTAGGTGTGTTCAAGTACACAGTGTTCATGGAAGAGCTTCCTGAGCCTGGTGGTCAGACACCACCTGGGGACTGTGACCCCCCCCCCCCCAGGCACTGGTGGGCTCTCTGCCCACGTGATCCTCAAACCCATCATCCTGCCTGGGGGTTCCTGAAGCCAGGCACTGAAGGTCCCCTCCTGGTACAATCTCATTTTCTCCCCATGGCAACTCTATAAGGGTGGGCCATTACCGTCCCCACTTTTGTTACTGTGAGCTGCTGTTGAGTTGGCCCCCGACTCATGACAATCCCATGCACAACAGAACAAAACGCTGCCTGGTCCTGTGCCATCCCCATGATCAGTTGCAAATCAGACCATTATGATCCATAGGGTTTTCATTGCCTGATTTTTGGAAGTAGATCACCAGGCCTTTCTTCCTAGTCCATCTTAATCTGGAAGTTCTGTTGAAACCTGTTCAGCATCATAGCAACAGGCTCAGAGAGGAGTCCTGGCCTGCCATGCGCCCAGCTAGGAGTGGGGAGCCTGGACTCGGCCCCACTGGCCAGAAAACTTCATGAGGGCAGGCATCTGTCACCTGGTGTACTGACGAATCTCCCCACCCAGCACAGGGAGTAGACAGAAGAGGAGCCCAGCAAATACGTCATTAGGACAGAGGACTGATGGAGGGTCACCAACGCTCTGCAGAAGGGGCAGTGGTGAGAGAGCTAGAAATCATACTACATGGGAAGTGGTGACAGGAACAGGCATATTTAGCCTGGAAAGGAGTCCAGAGAAGATTGTCTCGAAAAATGGGGCAGACCTAGGCTCACCTCTGGCTATTCCTGCCTAGAGTGTTCGACCTGAATCAGCGCTCCAGGAAATGCTGGTAAACCCAAACGGAGGGCAGTCCCCCAAACAACTGACCTCGATGTTAAAAAATTGTCAGGACCAGGAAAAAAATATTTATTTATTTACTATCCGAAGAAGAATGGATGCGTTTAAATTATGGTGTTGTTGAAGAATATTGACTATACCATGGACTGCCAGAAGAACAAATAAATCTGTCTTGGAAGAAGTACAGCCAGAACGCTCCTTAGAAGCAAGGATGGTGAGACTTCGTCTCGTGTACTTCGGACATGTTATCAGGAGAGATCAGTCCCTGGAGAAGGACATCTTGCTTGGTAAAGAAAAGGATTAGTGAAAAAGAGAAAGACCCTTAACAAGATGGACTGACACAGTGGCTGCAACAATGGACTCCAGCATAACAACGATTGGGAGGATAGTGCAGAACAGGGCAGTGTTTTGTCCTGTTGTACATAGGACCACTATGAGTCGGAACTAACTGGATGGCACCTAACAACATTTATTTACTATTGTCTTAGTTATCTAGTGCTACTATAACAGAAATACCACAAGTGGATGGCTTTAACAAAGAGAAATTTATTCTCTCACAGTTTAGGAGGCTAGAAGTCCAAATTTAGGGTGCCAGTTCTAGGGGAAGGCTTTCTCTCTCTGTTGGCTCTGGGGGAAGGTCCTTGTCATCAATCTTCCCCTGATGTAGGAGCTTCTCAGTGCAGGGACCCCAGGTCCAAAGGACGTGCTAGCTCCCAGCTCTCCTTTCCCGGTGGTATGAGGTCCCTCTCTTCTCTGCTTGATTCTCTCTCTTATATCTCAAAAGAGATTGACTCAAAATACAATGTAATCCTATAGATTGAGTCGTGCCTCATTAACATAACTGCCTCTAATTCTGCTTCATTAACTTCTTAAAACGAAACCCATTGCCCTCTTGAGTAGATTCTGACTCAAGATCGACCCTATAGGACAAGGTAGAACTGCCCCATAGGGTTTCCAAGGAGTGGTTGGTAGATTTGAACTGCCGACCTTTTGGTTAGCAGCTGTAGCCCTTAACCACTGTGCCACCAGGGATTTGCAACACATAGGATAATCACATCAGATCACAAAATGGTGGACAACCATACAATACTGGGAGTCATGGCCTAGCCAAGTTGACACATATTTTGGGGGTTCACAGTTCAATTCATGGTAAACATAAAGGACATCTTTGGGACAAGTGGTGAAATCTCGGTAGGTGAGTAGATTATATAACCTGTCACCGTTGAGTTGATTCTGACTCATAGCTGCCCTGTAGGACAGAGTAGAACTGCCCCATATGGTTTCCAAGGCTGTTAATCTTCATGGAAGCAGACTGCCACATCTTTCTCCCATGGAGCAGCTGGTAGGTTCAAACCACTGACTTTTCTGTTAGCAGACGAACACTTAACCACGGTGCCATCAGGGCTCTTTAGATTAGACAATAGGATGTAATGTTGTTAATTTTCTGATTTGCACTGTGGTTATGTAAGAAACTGGTCTCATCTTAGGAAATACACACCGAAGTATTTGAGTAAAGGGACATCAGGTCTGCAACTTCCTCTCAAGTGGTTCAGAAAAAAAAAAAAAAAGACACTTATACATACAGAGGGAGAGAGAAAGATAAAACAAATGTGGTAAAATGTTAACAATTAGGGAATCTGGGTGGAGTTCTTGTATTATTTCTGTAAAACTGAAATTATTTTAAAATAAAAACTTACAAAATAAAAAGAAAGGTCAATGCCACAAAAGAAGAGAGGCTAGGGACAGTTCTGGATTGAAGGAGTCTAAATAGACACTAATAACCCTGGTGGCACAATGGTTAAGCGCTCAGCTGCTAACCGAAAGGTGGGCGGTTTGAACCCACTGGCAGGAGAAAGATGTGGCATGGCTTCTGTAAATATTACAGCCTTGGAAACCCTATGGGGCAGTTCTACTCTGTCCTAGAGGGCCGCTATGAGTCAGAATCGACTTGACGACAATGAGAAATAGACACTCAGAGCCCTTGAGTAGTGCAAACGATTAAGCACTCGGCTACTAACTGAAAGGGTAGAGGTTCAAGTCCACTCAGAAGTGCCTCAGAAGAAAGGCTTAGCGATCTCCTTGCGAAAAACCACAGCCATTGAAAACCCTATGGAGCATAGTTCTACTCTGGCACACACAGGGTCACCAAGAGTTGGAGTCGACTCCAGGGCAGCTGGTTTTTAAATCGACAGTAATTGCAGTGCTTCCCAATGAGTGGAGGGACCAGCTATTGATGGTACAGTGCAATGATGGGGTGTGGACATCAGAGCTTATGAGATGCCCGAATGGCAAGATGTTAATTTCCTGGGTGTGACATGTGGTTTTACAGGAGAATGTCCTTGTTCTTTGGAGATGCACATTGGATTTAGGGGAAGGGTCGGGATCTCTGCAACCCTCTCTCCTGTGGTTCTACAGAAACACATTTACAGGAAAGGGAGAGAGGAAGCCCCCGTGGTCTCGATGGAGCGTATGCAGCAGTTCGGGGTGGGGTGGGGTGGGGGGCTTTTCTCAAGCCCTGTGCCCCGCAGCCAAAGGCTGGGAAGGGCCTGGGGGTGATATTAGCATTTTTCTTTCTGGCCACAAGATGTCTCCATCTCGCCAAATCAGGAGGTGGTTTTAATTTTTTCAAGTTCCTTCAAGTCAGTGGTGTCACTGGGGTTGGTGTCACCCAGTGCGGTAACTCATGGTGTCACCCGCCCCGGGTAGGGTTAGGGGGCTGCCGGCGAACTCACCCTCCCCCCTGGCGAACTCACCCTCCCTCATAGTTGGTGCGGCCCGGCCGGCCCCGCCTCCCAGCAGGGCAGATTGCCAAGCCACGAGGCCCCGCCCCTCCCAGTGTTTAGCTGACTCTAGCAGCCTCTCGCGGCTCTCCGCAGCTCCTCCCCTCTTCCACTGGCCAAGGCAGAGACGCTCCTCTCCGCCGAATGGCAGGCACCACTGCCCGGCCTTGTCTCGTGGGTGAGGGGAGTGAGTCGGGGGTGGGGGTGGGGGGTGGGGGTGGCCAAGTTACTGCACTGAGGGACACCAACCCTAGTGACGCCACTGCCTTGGTGGCCCCTTCGCAACCGACGCAGGCCCACTGTCCGCCGCTGCCGCTGCTGCCTCAGACCTTGGGGTCATTCTGGCGTGGTCCCCTCTGACAGTGTCAGGGGATGTGGTCGCACCCTCCACACGCCCCTAGTGACACCACTGCTTAAAGTTCCTAAGATGGTGAATTACTCCTTTGCTCGTTTCCTCTGACCCTCTTCTCTTTCTTCCACCCTGTGTTAAGGCAGTTTTTCTCAAAAGTGCTTCTTCTCTGGGTGTTTCCTGGGGGTCGCCCAGCCCTACTTCACCCTCTAGGAATTCCCCAGTACGAGGGTCTGATGCCCTCTGGTGGTCACCGGCTAACACAGACGTCCCCACTCCTACCCCTGAGCCGCAGAAACCTGAAATAGCTTTGCAGTCTCTCCCTGTCCTGAAAAGATTCGATTTTAGAGGGAAAGTTCATATCTCAAATCATGAAATGTTCGAAAGACAGAGAGGTTAGGGGACTTGTCCAAGGTCACACAGCAGGGCTTGGATCTGGGATTTAGATCTGTGTTTAGCTGACTCTAGGAGCCCTGGTGGTACAGTGGTTAAGCACTTGGCTGCTAACAGAAAGGTTGTTGGTTCGAACCCACCAGCCACTCCACAGGAGGAAGATGTGGCAGTCTGCTTCCGGAAAGATTACAGCCTAGGAAACCCTATGGGGCAGTTCAACTCCGTCCTGTAGAGTCACTATGAGTTGGAATTGACTCGACGGCAACAGGTTAGCTGACTCTAAAGCCCCTGCTTTTATACCTGCACAAAGAAACAACCTACTTCATTCTGAAGATGTTCAAACACAAAGTAAACAGAGTATAATGAAGCCCAAACCTCTTCACTCAGCGGCAGTAGTTACCAACGTTTGGCCATGTTTGTTTCGTTTGTACCTCCACCCACTTCCCATCCCTATCGCTTAATTTTATTGCTGTTTTTGTTACTTTTATAGTTCTTTTTTAGGTAAAATTTATAAATTTTGAAATGCACTTTTACATGCTTTTATGTTTTCCTCTTTCTGTGTTTTCTTTCTGTCCTACAATGAACAGGTACTGTTTTAATAATAAGGGAGGAAAGCAATAAAATTATGATAAAAATTTTAAAGACGTTCCTTCGAGCTGCCCCCTCCTCCCCTGCATTGAACCACAGAGCATTTCTGGGGGTTGGAGTCTCTGAGCTACTAGGCCTCGGGCCCCCCAAAATTTTACTCTGTGTTTTGTCACTCCCCTGCCCTGCCGCCCAGTCAGGTCTCCTGTCCCCTGCCTGCCCGATCCAGGCAGAAGCCTGGGTGTGCAGGGGCCACAAACAAAGCTGATTCCAGGGCTGAGCCCCGCTAGCTGCCCTCCAGCTTCTCCCTGCCACTTCCTGGGGACCCCAACCACAGGTTCACAAGAAGCTCCGTCTCAGAGAGAGACTGGGGACTTCTTGGGGCCCCTTCTCTGAATGGCCTGAAGCTCCTGAGCCAAAGCAAGCTGGGCGAGGCCCTCCCCATGCATCTCAAGCGAGGCCAGCGTGTGGAGGCGTTGCCAGGCAACCAGCCGGCTCCTCCCAGGGCCTGCTGTGGGTGGCAACGTCGTCGCCCGGCAACCAGGTGGCGGCGTCCCCCGAGGCTGGGCCACACAGCTGCTCCCAGCCCTGCCTGGCCTATCCTGGGCCTGCAGGACCCCTGGGGACCTAGCCTGCCTACCCAAGACCAGGACAGCTGGTGCCTCTAGTCTCAATGAACGCCTTCCTCATCAGGTGAGCAGCCCTGCAATGGCTCCGGTTGGGAGGGAATGAGCTGGGGTTTTCGGGGCCTGATGCAGCCTGGGACTGCTTCTGGGGGCACGGGGTGCTCTCTCTCACACACCACGCCCATCTCAGGGTCAAGGGAAGCACAGGGTTCAAGACCACGAAAGCTTCTGGAACCTGGCCTCCGCCTGTTTCTCCAGTATTAGTGCCTGTTTCTCCAGCATTAGTGCCCACCACTCTGGTGGTGGCCAAATTCACTGGGTCTCTTCTGTCTTGCCCTCGCTCGCCTCCACCTGGGAAATCTCTTAATGCCCCAGACCTCCAGCGCGAACCACCTCTCCTGCCGAAGCGCCGCAGTCTCTGCCCTCCCCCCATCTCTGTACTATGCTGAGCTGATCTATCCCTGCACTCTCACCACGAGCCCATCCCCTGCCTGTTCACTCCAACGCCTGCTTGGTCAGAGTTCACAAACAGGGTGCCTGTCAATCACCTGCCATGCTTCCTAAAAATGCTGTTTCCTGGGCCTCACTCAAGCAATTCACAGCATCTGGAATGAAGCCTGGGAATTTGCATTTTAACCGAGCACCCCCCCCCCCCCCCCCGCCGCCCCGACCTGTTGAAACAGAGGTCATGCCAGCTGTGTGACATTTAGCAAGAAGCTTCATGTCTCTGGGCCTCAGCTTATTCATTTTAAAATGGTGATAGTACTAATACCTTAAATCAAAACAAAATAAACCAAACCCATTGCCATGGAGTTGACTCCAACTCACGGTGACCCCTGTGTGTCAGAGTAGAACTGTGCTCCACAAGGTTTTCAATGGCTGATTTTTTGAAAGTAGATCACCAGGCCTTTTTCTTCTGAGGTGCCTCTGGATATGTTCAGAACTAACTAACTTCTCAGTTAGCAGCCGAGTGTTTAAGTGTTTGTGCAAGCCGGGGACGCCACTAGTATTTTACTAGCAGGTAATTCCTCCAGAGTGTTTTGCAAATGGTGCAATGGCACACGAGTTAGGATTTGTTAGGAGGACAAAGGGCTGCTCCCCAGAAAGTTTCCAGCTTAGGGGTGTGATTAGAGGGTGGCAGGGGTTGGAGGGGGGCTTTGGTCCAATGGAGGGAGACAGGGCAGTGAGCACCTGGGGACAAGGGTAGAGCGAGTGGGGAGGGAGGCTGGGCACCTGAGGCTGGACCACCTTTGCTATTTCAGGAGAAGGAAAGCCACAGATCATGTGCTCATCCAGTCCCTCTTAAACACCTGCTCTGGCCAGGCCTCACGCTAGGAGCATTTACAGACGAATCAGCAAGATCTCACCCCCAGAAGCTGAGGGCACGAGGAACCAAGCACCACATGAAGTGATAGATGATACGCAGGAAGCACAATTAAAGGCTTTAGGCTTCAGAGAAGGGAGACCGCCGACAGCTTGGGGGAAAGGCAGAGTCAGGAGAAACATCAGCAGGAAGATGGCCTTGGCTGCTACCGGCTGTGTCTTAAAGAATACCTCTGCTAGGAAGATAAAAGCCCTTTTAAAGGGGTCCCAGGGGGCAGTGGTGGCTTAGTGGTAGAATTCCCTTCCCTCCATGCAGGAGACCAGGGTTCAATTCCCGCCAATGTACCTCCTGTGCAGCCACCACCCGTCTGTCAGTGGAGGCTTATGTGTTGCCATGATGCTAAACAGGTTTCAGCAGAGCTTCCAGACTAAGACAGATGAGGAAGAAAGGCCTGGAGATTGACTCCAAAAATCAGCCAACAGTGGACTGATCCACAACCAATCATGGGGATGGTGCAGGACCAGGCAGTGTTGTGCATGGGGTCACCATGAGTCGAGGCTGACTTGATGGTACCTAACAACAACAAAGGGGCCCCAGGGAAGAAATGCCCAAGCTTGGAGTCAAAATCACATTTACATTCCTGCCCGGCCACTTACCAGTTGTGTGACTGGGTAGTTGGCCCCGCTCTCTGAGCCTCTTCCTCACCTGTGTTACTGGGCTGATGATGCCACTTTGAGTGTTGTCCCAGGTACAGATGGGGAGTGGGCGGGTGCCTGGCATGATGCTTCCCACATAGGAAGAGCTCAGTTAGCAGTGGCTCCTGTGTGCTTGTGATGGTCAGCTGCCCCTGGGCTGCCCGGGGTCCCTGGCCAGAGGCCCACTCAGGCCTCTGCCTCTGCAGGGACAGCCAAGTAAGGATGATGGAGAACATGGTGACCAATGCTGAGAAGTACTTTGGCCAGTTCTGCTCGCTGCTGGCTGCCTACACCCACAAGATGGCCCGGCTGCGGGACAAGGCCAACCAGCTGGTCAAACAGCTCATTGACTTCGCCAACACTGAGAACCCCAAGCTGCGGGCCACCCTGAGGAATTTTGCCGAGGACCTGGCCAAAGTGCAGGATTACCGGCAGGCCGAGGTGAGCGAGCTGGACACTTAATTCCATCATCTCCTCATGCAGGAGTCATTTCTGAGAGTCGAGGGGGCTTCTGTGAGTTGGATGAGGGTGGGCCAGGCCAGGAGACCCTGGGGGGGGGTGTCTCTGAATCCTAGGTTGAAGGCGTCTCTAGGGTCCACAAGGACCCAGAGAAGGGACATAAAATTCTGAGAGGCAGGGAGGCTGCACAGTGTTGGGGAAATGATTAAAAATAAATCCCCTGCCAACCGAGAAAAATCCTTTGCAGAAATTGTAGAAAAGAATGAAATAGTTCTATTATTGTGTAAGCATTAAACCAGGCGGTCATGTGCACCATAGGCAGTCCACTAAAGAGATTGCAAAGACAGACAGAATCTAGCTGGCAGACACAACCCACAACACAGAAGTTCTCAAGACAGATGTTAACTTCTCCTCAAGGAAGAGGACTTGCCAGCATTGTTTGCTACACATCCACCAGCACCATTAGTTGCTGTTGACTCCAACTCCGACTCATGGCACCCCCATGTGTGTCAGAGTAGAACTGTGCTCCATAGGGTTTTCAATGGCTGATTTTTTGGAAGTAGATGCCAGGCCTGTCTTCTGAGGTGTCTCTGGGTGGACTGGAACCAGCAACCCTTTGGTTAGCAGCCAATCGCGCTGACTGTTTATACCACTCAGGGGCTCCATTCACCTGGTGGTTGGATGATCTTCTGTATTTGCTGACTGCCTTTATCCGAAGGAAAAAATAAAACTTCTCTAGTCTCTAGGACAAGTAGGTAGTGACAGCTTGGAGTCTGCACCTAGGCATAGTCAGCACAAACCCCATGCTATTCTGTGCTTCACCATCCTTCCATCTTGCTTCCCTAGCTAGATCATAAGGCTGTTTGCTGAGGATGAGAATGGTCTGGATGTAAGTCCTGTCTCCGTCCTGCTGTGGTTCTCAACAGAAGTCCTGCCTTAAAGCAAGCGTTAAGTTTTTCTCATCTGCACAGTGGGGTTGTCATGCCAACTTGCCCAGAGATTAGGAGAGCAATGCGTGTAGTAGGGACACAGCTGTGCTCATTTCTCTTCTAGCCCTCCCTGGTAACCACCCTTGCCAAGTTGAGTTTTGTTCCAGGTACTGTCTTCCTAAGGGTTGTACCAAAAAAAAAAACAAAACCCGAACTTGTTGCTGTGGAGTCGATTCCAACTCATAGTGACCCTATATGACAAAGTAGAACTGCCCCATAGGGTTTCCAAGGCTATTATCTTTATGGAAACAGACTGCCATATCTTTCTCCTGTGGAGCAGCTGGTGGGTTCAAACTGCCGACCTTGTGGTTAGTAGCCTGATGCTTAACCACTGCACCACCAGGGCTCCTTAAGGGTTGTACAGTCCCAGTGAATCATCACGTAACCCTAGTGAGTACAATCATGCCCATTTTACAGGTGAGCAATTGAGGCTGAGTGAGATTAAGTACATTCAATGTGCTGCTCAAGATGTTGGGTGGAAGACACAGGCACTGAGCCCAGGCCTGGTGCTCGTACCTTAAAGGGGGTGGAAGGGCATCTTGTGCTCCCCCTGCCATCCATGGGCTAGACATACAGCTCTGGGTATGCAGATGGTGCTTTATAAACACTGGCTGGAGTCTGGGCACTGAACCTGGCCCCACAGAGGCCAAGCATCACCCTGGCTCTGTCTGCTCTGATTCCCCGCCTATCCCTGCTCCTCCAGGTTGAGAGGCTGGAGATCAAGGTCATTAGCCCCCTGAAATTCTATGGGGCGCAGATAAAGCAGACCCGGGTGAGTGCGGGGCACCACAAGGTGGGTGGCACTGGGTCTTGCTTCCCTAGATCCTGGGAAATAAACCCTCCTCTTCCTTTAGGCTGAGATCAAAAAGTTCAGACATGTCCGAAATAATGAGATCAAGCAACTGGAAAAGCTAGAGAAACTGAGGCAGAAGTCACCCTCGGATCGGCAGATGATTGCATCCTTCCCACTTGTCACCAGGGTCCTTGGGGTCTTTTCTGTCCAGGCCCGCTGGGCAGGTGCTGCGAGGGGGTGGACACCCTATACGGTTGCTTGGCTTACCTTGGGTCTTCCTTAACAGTGGCTACTTCAGTCCCAGGTGAGTGACCATCTGTCTGGGTAAGGCAGAACCACACTCAGGTAATGAGCAACCTCACAAAACAGCCAGCTGAGTTTTCACCTGGGCAGAAGCAGGCGCGTGCAGGGCCCTGAGCTCAGGTTGGAAGATTTGAAGGTGCAGAGAAAGCACTTGCCTGGCAGTCAGGAGGCCTGGGTCTGTCCTGGCACTACCCAGCTGGGGGAACCAAGGTAAGTCATTCCCCTCCATGGGCCTCAGTTTCCTCATCTGTAAGACAAGGGTTTTATTGCTTTTTATTTTTTTATTTTTTGTTATTTTACTTTATTGTTTTATTTATTGCTTTTATCTTGTTTATTGTTACCTATTTAATGCTCAGTCCCTAGGTAGCACAAATGCTTAGGTGCTTGGCTGCTAGCCAAAAGGATGGAGGCTCAAGTCTACCCAGAGGCACCTCAGAAGAAAGGCCTGGCAATCTAATTCCAAAAAATCAGCTATTGAAAACACTAGGGAGCAGTTCTACTCTGACACATATGAGGTCATCATGAGTCAAAGCCAGCTCAGTGGCAATTGGTCTGGTTTTTGTTTTTTCCTGGATACCAGCCCCCAGCTCCCTGCAACAACCTAGACCAGACATTTCACAAACATGAGATCATAATTAAGGCCCCATTTTAGTGATGTGGAAACTGAGGCTGAGAAAGGTGACTTGCCCAAGGTCACACAGCTATTTGGCAAACCAAGAATTCAGATCTGTGGGAGTCTGACTTTAAAATACAGGTTCTTCATAGCACTGGGCCTGGCACAGAGTAGGCATCCTATAGACGTCAATCAAAGGAATGAATGACTGAGTTAATAAATAAAAATGTTGCATGTGCAAGAATTATCAATGAATGTGGAGGACCTGTTATAATAATAGCTCAGTGAGTATCCATTCTTTGATCCTTACAACCACCCTGTAATGCAGGTCTTGTTTCTGTTCTTAGTTTACAAGCAAGGAAACTGAGGCTCAGAGAGGGTAGGTGACTTGTCTGAGGTCACACAGCTAGTACGCTGTCTGTTCAACTCCAGCACCTGTCCCCTTAGGCACGACCCTATTCAGTCACCACTCTGACTGAATCAGAGAGCCCAGGTGAGGGGACTGCAAATGGTCCAGAATGCTGCCTGAAGGATTGAACCACCCCCCTGACACTTTCCACCTCTCGCTTCCCTTGAGCCAGGCAGAGACAAGTGTACAGAGGGCCTCGGTGGATGCCAGCCACACCACGCAGCAGCTGGAGGAGACAATCGATGGCTTCCAGAAGCAGAAGCTGAAGGACCTTCAGGTAGGGATCAGTGTCGTGGGCACTGTGGGCTGCCTGGTGTCTGTGTGCATGTATTCATGCACGTGCGTGTGTATGACCAGTGTGTATGTCTATGTGAGCCTTTGTGCATGTGTGCTTGTGAGTGAGTGTGTGAATGTGTGAGCCTGTGTGTGTGTCCATGTGTGCATGTGTGAGTATGTGTGTGTGAAAGCCTATGTGTATATGCAGGTGTGTGCTTGTGTGTAATGTGTGTGCTGGTGTGTGTGAGCATTATGTAAGTGTGTACGTATGTGTGATCGTGTGTGTGAAGGTGTGCTTGTGTCTAGGTACCTGTGTCTACATGAGTACATATGTGCGTGTGTATGTGAAAACATAGGTGTATTTGTGTGCATGTGTGCATGTGTGTGCAGGAGTGTGAGTGTGAGTGTGCAAATGTGTATGTGTGTGAGTTGTACCCACACAGCTCTCAGGAGCCCAGGCTCCCAGTACAGTTAATCCTGGCTGCGGGGCATAGGAGGCCAGCTGCTTAGGCAGCTGTTCCAGGCACAGCTGTCCTGCCCGGAAGCCCTCCACTGGGAAAAGACTCAAAACCCACAAGCTCTGTTGGCCTTCGTCCTTTCCTTCCTGAAGCTCTAGACGCTCTTCTCTGAAGAGACCCTGGGGAGGTGTGGCGGGACAGGCCTGGGTCGTCCCACATCCACCCAGACCCCAGGTCCCAATGCAGCCCAGAATCCTGGGCCCAGAGTCCCCAGCTCTTGGGAGGACTTCAGAAAGCTAGGGTCTTGAAGACCAGCTGATCATAGGGGCCCTGCATCCAGTCTTGAGCCCTTCCAGTCCAGTTTCCAAATGGCTGCCAAGAAAAACCAGCTACTGTCAAGTTGACTCTGAATGATTTTTTGGAAGTAGATTGCCAGGCCTTTCTTCTGAGGCACCTCTGGGTGGATTTGAACCTCCAACCTTTCATTTAGCAGCCAAGTGCGTTAACCATTTTCACCACCCAGGGACTCCAGATTGCTTTCCAGGGGCCTCATAAAAGGCAGATCAAATTTGTCATTCCTGTGCTTGACAACCTCTGTGGCTTCCCTTGTTCTAAGGATAAAGTTCAAAATCCTTTCCATGGCTGGCGCCCCACATATGGTAGGAGGATGTATTGGGGCCAGACACGCAGTAGGAGCTCTATGCGTGCCTGCTGAGCCGAACAGAGCCTCCTGACAAGAGGAGCTGACATGGATTGCCTTTATCCCATGCCCAGTATCACTCATCATACTTGACAGCTGGGTCCAGTCAGGTTGAGGAGACCCTGGGCAGAGCAGAGTGACATGCATGTACCAGCAACTGCCCTCCCTGTCTCCAGGAAGACCACCACAGCCCACAAGTGACAGATGGAGGTTCCATAGCCATCCACCTGCAAGCCTGTGTCCTTAGAGTGGGTGACAAAAAGGCTGCAGGGATTGGCCCGGTAGACAGAGCTGAGACGATGACCCCATGAGAAACTCCTCGCAGAGAATGAGCCCTCACACATTTCTGGTACAGTCCCTGTGGAGGGCAAATGGTCAGCATTTATCAGAGTTACAAATGCATTTAACCTGCAATCCAGCAATTCCACTCCTGGAATTTATCTGCCAGCCACCCCAGTCCAGGAAAGAAATGACATTTATAGAGGGTTCTTCATGACTGCTTTCTTGTTACAGCAAAAGACTGAACAACAACAAAAAAAATCCATGTGTCCATCTGCCAGAGACTAGTTAAATAAATGACACACACATCCACACAAAGAAACACTATGCAGATGTAAAACAAACAAAAATGAGTAAGGAAGCTTCCTATGGAAAGATTGCCAGGATTTATTGTCGACTGAAAAATAGAAGCAAGGCTCAGACAGCGTGAAAAAGGGAGAAAATAAGAATGCATGTTCATATCAAGAAACAGTGCAGGTATCTACAAGAAACCTCTGGAAGTTATTACCTAAAGGGAGTGAGAGAGATGGGAAAGAAGGGGACAGAGATGGGAGCAAGACGCCTCAATGTGGACCTCCGCATAGTGTTGACTTCTGAACCACGTGAATGCGTTATCTCCTCAAACAAAAATAAATCAAATTAAAAGTAACACATTGAACTTCCCCTCCAGGACCCATGCCCATAAGGATAGCCAACCGCACCTGCCGGTCTGTTTTATCCATTCTGGATGTTATTCCATGACTCTCCTTTGAACAGTATTACTTAAGTGGTTTGTGTTTCTCTCCCCGCAGAAATTTGTTTTGGACTTTGTAACCATTGAGATGGTCTTCCATGCCAAAGCAGTGGAGGTGTATTCCAGCGCCTTCCAGACCCTGGAGAACTATGACCTGGAGCGAGATCTAGAGGTAGGTCACAAGTGTCTGTTTTCCATTTAGTGTGTGGGGTTGAATCTGATTTTGGTTCTGTCTTAATGCAAGAAATTTTTCTTGGTAACATTTTGTAATTTTTCTAATTTTGAAAACTCATTCTAATGAACTGTTTTAAATGTCTGCCCTTGGGTGCCAAACTGAGAGTTGGAGAATTTTCCCCAATGCTGTCTATCAACATGTTCATCATCATTTGGATATTTAAAGACAAACAAATGGACAACAACAACAAAAAGTGTTTCCAGTGCAGGTCAACGGGCTCGTGCATTTATTTGTCTCTACGATATTCTTTTAGGGGCGGGGTTGTTTCTAATCCAGCTATCTTCCTGTGTGACTGGAGATGAGTTACTTATCCTTGATGTGCCTCAGTTTCCCATATATAAAAGTGGATGACAATGCCCACTTTCAGGGCTGTTGTAAGGATTATGTGAAACAACAAACAGGAAGCTTCTGGACAGTACCTGGCACAGGTGGGGGTTCCATCTGTGTTAGGTATCTCTGGGCCTTCTGGCCCCACTATCCTCCCTGCCCACCCCCACTCCCTTTCTGTGTTTCCCAACTGGCAGGATTTCAGAGCCAAGATGCACAGAGTTTATGGGCATTACAGTGCTCGGCCACTCACCGACACCAACACTTCTTCTGTCCCGTGGGCTCTCACAAGTCAGGTGAGCACTGGATGGGGGTGGAGGGTGGAAGGTGCCAAACCTATGACAAAGTGAAGTGACAAGGAAAGGCCAGATCACAGTCACCCCAGAGAGCAAAGCAGAGGCAGCTGAGAAAGAGGCATTGCTGTGAGTGGGAGGGCTATTCTGGAGTCTGGCCTGGACTTTGCTTTGAACCGAGACCAATAAAACCACTTCATCCAGGCTGCACCTGCCCACACGCATTCCCTGGCCATGGCTGCCGCGTGTCCTGGGTGCCCCCTAGTGGACTCTGAAGTGTTTGCCATTTGAGAAATGGGCTCTAGATGGGTCCAGTCCTGCGTCCCACCCAGGGGGCTGACGGGCCTCAGAATTTTTTAGATTTTAGGAAAGTAATGAGGTGCATAAGCTACATGTTATGTTGCAACCCCAGCAAGGTCTGGGGAAGACATCTGTAATGAAGCACATTTATATTTCTGCAGGGAAAACTATGAACATTTAACCAAGTGAGACCCAGTGAGTGCATGTCCAGCCAGGGTGGGTGAGGTAGGGAGCAGCCCCCCAGTGTGTGTGGCTGGGAGGCAGGGGGTCTCATACCTTTCAGAATAATTCCCTCTAAAGACAGCAGAGAAGTACGACCCCTGAGCCCCATGGCCTGTGCCCAAGCCTACCGCTCTGAGCTGTGTGACCTTGGGAATGCTTTCCTTCTTTTAAAAAATATTTTGTTTTGTTGTTGTTGTTGAAACCATACACAGCAGAACATACACTCATCCAACAATTTCTACAAGTACAGTTCAGTGACATTGATTACATTCTTCAAGTTGTGCAACCATTCTCATCCTCCTCTGAGTAGTTTCTCTACCATTAACATAAACTCACTGCCCCCTAAGGTTCCTATCTAATCTTTCGAGTTACTGTTGTCAGTTGGATCGTATATAGATAGATCTTAAAAGAGTCCAGTGCTCAAGGCAGACGTTCTTTACTAGTTAAGCTAAACTATTGTTTGGTTTTGACTTCAGGGGATATTTTTGGTTTAAGGTTTAAAGATTATCTCAGGGCGATAGTTTCAGGGGTTCATCTAGCCTCCACGGCTCCAGAAAATTTGGCCTCCAGGAAAATTTGAAATTCTATTCTGCACTTATCCCCTTTTGATCAAAGATTCTCCTGTAGAATCTTTGATCAAAATGGGGAATGTTTCTTAACCTCTCTGTGCCTTAGATTCCTCACCTGCAAAGTGGTGGCTAATAATCGTTACCTCTGCGTAGGGTTGTGGTATTAGGTGAGAAAATCCCTGTGAGGCAAGAAGCACTTAGAACTGTGCCTGTTGCACAGCAAACACTCAATTTTAGTCTCTGCCATTGTTATTATTGACATTGTTGTTATTCTTCTTCTTTAGAGTGCTCAGAGCACCATCCAGAGCCAGAGGAAAGAAGAGGAGGCTAGTGAGGATGGCTCTGTGGAGGAGGATGTGGTGGAGGATCTCAGGGGACAGGGGCAGGGGCAAGGACTCCACAAATAAGAAGAGAATGCTGCCCCGTGACATTCAGAAAACCTGGGATGGCTTGAAGTCAGATGCCCTTGACCCTTGAGGGGACTCTGCTGTGTAACCCTGGGCAAGTCATGTGTCCTTAAGGACACTGTCTCTCACCTAACAGGCTACTCCAGGGATTCCACCTGCCTAGCACTATGCCTGGCACACAGTAGGTGCTCAATAAATACAGAGTCTCAGCTAAATTGTCCACTGTCCTGTTCCATAACTTATGACCCAGGGGCCTGGTGTGTTTAACCTGCATTAATGTTGGGAGTCCCTTGGTGGCACAAACAGTTAAGCACTCAACTACTAACTAAAAGGTTGGTGGTTAGAACCCACCCAGAGGGGCCTTAGAAGACAGGCTTGGGGATCTGCTTCCGAAAGGTCATAGCCTTAAAACCCTATGGAGCACAGTTCTACTCTGCAACACATGGGGTCACCATGAGTTAGAGTTGACTCAACAGCAACCAGTTTGTTTTTTTTTTTTTTTTGGTTTTACTGTTGGGAGCAGGGAACTGACGTGCAGGGCCATCTGGGGACCAAGGGCACATCGCAGAAGTCCACAGAGCTGGGGGATGGGGACAACAGAAGGTGGAACAAGGGGAAGGGGTGCTCAGACTTGGCTAGCTGCCTTCCTGGGCCCTTGGGGACACATTTGGAGGGCAAATTCCCAATGCAGCACTGTCTCCCCACTTCTCCCTGAACTAGTGACTTGGCATAGCTGAGCTGTAGCTGACATTCCTGGGTCCTGGAATTGGATTCTGTGCCCAGCACCATGTACAGACTCCTCTGTGTGAAGGCCACACACACCCAGGGATGTCAGAAGGTTGTAGATCATAATGAGCCTAAAAGTGCAGACATGCTCCACTTGTCACAGCAACCCCTGAACAGATCACACCAGCCTGGGGTCCCAGCAGCTCAAAGCTGGAGGATTCCTGCATTCCCATTGTGATGCAAGGGACCAGGGAAAGTTCCAAATCTTCCAGTGTGACGCAGAACAGAATAGAAACTTCTCTTTCCATCGAGCTTCCTAGGCTGGTCACAGACCTTCTGCCTGGTGGGCCTGCTTCTTCGGAGGGGCCACAGTGTTTTAAATTGGCGGTATCCACGCTCAGGGTCACCCAGGCCTCAGCAAGCCTCCTCCCTCCTCACTGAAAACCTTGGGCCAAAACACTGTCCCGCAGCCTCTTGCGCTCACTAGGGGACAGAGACTCACATCTGCACAAGACCCAGCCCAAGTCGGGTAAACATCTCTCTGATCCCAGAAAAAAAAGTCTCCTTCTCAAAAGTCACTAACGTAACTGAGAAGTTGGCAAATTCTGTGAAAAGCCCTCACAGATATGTTAAAACAAAAATGAAACAGACATGACTTTTTTTTTAAGGATAATTTATTTCAGTTTCCATCTTCTGACAACCCAAGGTGCAATATATATACATTTTTTTTTCTTCACAGGAAACAGCTTTGATTTTAGCACTGTTTTGAGATCTTCAACCTCAAAACTTTCTCAGCCTTAAAATATAGTCTGTAGAGTATCACCTAGTGGGACACAAAGTTGCATGACTGTAGCACAAAAATAGTGCTGTCATTGAACTACACTTCTAAACTACTAAGAAGGCAATATTGGGATGTGATAATGCAAGTCTGGATCTAAGTGAAACTCAGGTGAAAGAGAAAACAGAAGGTACAGATGTCAAACAGCACTGAAAACCTCAAGAGAAACCACAGTTTGTATCACAGGTAGCAGATGAACTACTTTCTGACGTATTTACATATTCTAAGGGGGTATATAGGGAGCCCTGGTGGCACAGTGGTTAAAGCACTTGGCTGCTAACCAAAAGGTTTGAACCTACCAGCTGCTCCTCAGGAGAAATATGTGGCAGTCTGCCTTCATAAAGGTTTACAGCCTTGGAAACTATAGGGTAGTTCTACTCTATCCTGGAGGGTTGCTGAGTTGGAATTGACTTGACAGCAGTGGGTTTTGTTTGGGTTTTAAGGGGGTATATGCATATTCTTTGAATTCCTAGCATTTCCCAGAGTTCAAATGTTTGACTCACCTTTCCCAAGGTGTCCACCTGGAAGATTCCAAGGGACAGTCCTTAGGCTGGTCTCCTGACCTTACTGGGCTGCCCCCTTCCCTCACTTCCTTCCCAATAGCTGAACTGAGAGCGATGCTGTCACTTGCAAAGGAAAGAATGCAGGATTCTATTAAATCAGAATCCATCCCTGATTCAAAGCTCTTCATCTGCAATGGATGCCTTCCTTCCCATAGTCCTGCGTAGGGATGGGGCCCAGTGCATGTTTCCTCTCTCTCTTTTCTGTGAGCCCATTTGCTTAGGAACTAGAAGTGACCAGGTACAGCCCTCTCCCACATTCTAGCTCAATGCCAAGCGGGTAAACAATAAGAATCCTCTTTCTAGTTAAAGTGCAAAATTCGTTAGCATGCAGCTGAGAGTGCCCCAGGTCCCCGGGCTCTAGGGGTGACTCTGTGGAGAGGCCCAGATATGGGTGCTTACTAGATTGCACAGATATCCTGGGGGAGGTGTGTGTGGAAGTGAGAGGAGATGAGCAAACCCAGGGGGTTCTCACTCTACTGGAAGTGATGGGATTTCCCCTTTCCAATAGTAACCACCGGAAGAGTAATGGTTAAGGTAATGTGACCATTACCAAAGCAAAGGTAACCTGATTAAAGAAGCTCCAATGGAAGTACGGCCCCATGTAAACCCCATGGACACTTGAGTCCCCCAGACACCGCTTTGGGTCAGCAGGGTCCCCCTCCTGAGCTCTCTTCCTCATCTCTTTGGAGCCCCCACAGACTGGCCAGACTGGGGACACTGGCCTGAACCCAACCAAGGCTGGCCATCGATGTGGCTCCCTGTTCCCCAGGCAACAGAGCGGGCCCTGGGGTGCCTCTCACTCCTGGGGAGTCTGACCTGCTCCACATGGTGCTGAACCCCAGGAATACAAGACACCTGCCCAGACACAGCAAGGGTGACTACCCTTCCAAATCAGACTGAATGGTGCTGAGAATGGGATTAATGTTTAGGGTATTCTCTGGGATGAAAAACCTGGAAATGGCTCATCCACTGGAGATGAAGCAGCACCTTCCTCTTCCCAGCCACACGGGAACAAGAATGCCCTGGGGCAATGGCCCTCTGGTTAGTGATAGCAAGCCCTGTGTCTGTCTGAAGCTCCAACATGGAACATTCGTCAATTAGGAGCATTTCTAGTCAAAGGGGAATTGTTTCCCCTTTGCTGTAAACTCAGCTGAAAGCTTTTCAAGTGGAATGTGTCTCCGAGAATCATAAAAATTAAGAAGCAATTTACAGGAATAGTGGGTGAGACAACTGAGTCGTAAGAAAAACTGCTGAGCAAAACTAAATGGCTATGTGGGCAGGAAAGAGGAGCTTGAGGGGTCTGTAGAGACCCAAAGCAGAGTGAAAAGCCCAGTCTCAACCACCTACCCATCCTCGGGCTGGCCTCCACCCCTCCCCTACCCCGTCCTTGGGCTGGCCTCCACCTCCCTCCTGGAAAGAGTGACCCTCCCTTCTCCCTTCTGCGACAATGGACCCCTACCTTTTTTAAGTCCTCTTTTCCCAAGCTCTCCACTGTTCTTGGCAAACTAGTTGGCTCCCTGACTGCCCACTTATCCAAAGCCTTAGGTAACATGGTAGTAAAGTGACCTAACTATACAGGACAACTAGTTAGGATACTGTAACACCCAGGAAGGCCAGGCTTGTGGCTCATGGCTCTGAACTTCTGGTTAAGGTAACTGGGTTAGACCAGAACCTTCTGTAAACTCCTCTGTGGTGTGAAATCTGGGCACATTCTCCACGAGGAAGCTGGAGTGCTTGATGCCCCCCGTGTGATAAATTAAACCACATGACACTGTCCACCGAAAAGCAAACCCTGGAGCTACTGCCTCTGTTCATGTGAATGACCTCCACAGTCCAAGCGGCTGGGAGAAGTGAGTTGTAGGGACCACTTGGTTTCAACTCGAGGAGAGGACAGAAGCAGAAGGCAAGGCAATGAGTGGGGCTGGTGGGTAGGTGCCTCTGTCTGGGGTGTGGTGCTGGTTCTAAATCCAGCGTGTGCTCCCTGGATCAACCTGAACATTTGGGGTTTTAATCTGGGGACAGAATGCAGGAACTGGACCTATTTTCCAACTCCCCCACCTCCTTTTGTAATTTCGTAGCTCTTCAGCCCACTTTTTTTTTTTTTTGGCAATAGGAAAATCATAGTCTACTCCATTTTATTGTACAAATAACCACACACACACACACACACACACACACACACACACACACACACACCAGATGTAATCTGGAGAGTAACACAGCCCCTCTTAAACATCTATCAAGATTGCTAACACTATAACAAAGACTAAAAACATACAAAGCCATGTCTCAACATTGCACTGTTTCTAAAGCAGGAAACTTTTAATTTGAGAGAATTCTCTGGATCTGGCTCACTGGGATTCCCATAGCCCTGAAGGTCAGACAGTAGAAAATCTGAACCATCACTGCTTAAGGACAGGCCTTCTAAGCCCCTGGCTTTGGACACTACTCGCTAGGACTGGCAAGGTTTCTTCTTGGATATCATCTGATGTTTCCTGCACTGGGTCTAAAGTTCCTGCATTTACAGGAAATGCTGTTTTAACCTACAACACTGTGTACTTGTGTATACACATAGATAAGAAATCTCTGCCCACCTAGACTGCAAAACTGAGTGTTTCCACAGAGGGCCCCCTCATTTCTGCTCTGGTGGGGCCCGGGGTGAAGAGACAAGGTGGCAGGGAGGAGAGAGGCAAGCTGTCAACCTTCTTCTAAGGACGTCATGCCCTTTCTGGTGACAGTGGCCAGAGGCACTTCCAGAGCGAGCTGCTCAGCCAGAGCCGCTGCCAAGAGAGGAAACAGCAGACAGTGTCACCTCCTGACTCAGTGTCACCTCCTGCCTCACTGTCTCCATTGCGGGGGCCAGGTTTTCTGTGGTAGCTTTTCCACCTGGGGCTTAACAAAATAGGTAACACTTCTAGGGGTCAGATTCACTTCAACCTTTAGGAGATGGATCTATGAAAACAAGGTGGGGGGGCGGTGGGAACAAAACAAAACTTTTCTTCCACTTGTTTCAAGAAGTCTAGATGAAAAAAAAAAAGACCATCAAGATCACATTTGAAGGTCAGAAATTGCCTTAAAATGCTTGGAAAAGCCAAAAGAAGTCAAAGCTGTACTTCCTTTGAAAGGCTGTGCCAGTCCCGACTCCAGCTCATCCTGGAGGAGCAGGATCCAGGGGCTTTCTAGCACCCCTGGACAGGGTCTCGGAATCTATTTTTCTCTCCAAAAATCAGACCAAATCGAAACTCATACACAAAAATCTTATATATACAAGGATAAGTCTTTTGGGCACCTTAAAGTCTTAATGCATTTTAGTAACTACTATACCTAACTAGTCTGACCACAGGACAGCAAAGTGGAGGGCCTATCATCAGCTCTGCAGGCTGTGACAGAGCACTCGGCCGGCCCTTAAGTTTAGAGAGGAGGGAAGTTAGCATGGGGCATCTGGGGATGGTTATATGCGTTATCCCCAAGGAGGCATTAGAGAGGAGGGGCCTGCACACCCTTAATTCGCTATTGTTTCTCTAAAACCTTTTTAGTGGAGACATCACTATTTGGGAGGCCTAATAATGGGAGCTCCATCCTCTAAGATCTGCCTCACCTACAAGAAGCACACCGCCACCACTGCTTAGTGGCATTGTACGTAGGCTGAAATATACACACGCACACATGTGGCACCATCAGTAAAAATGAGCCCCCCTCAAAGCTCCAACCCTGTTCTCTGGGCGGGCAGCCCTCTACATGCGTGTGCTCAGATCAGCCATACTTCATGTCACCCAACACCCAAAACATGCGCTCCAGAGGGCTACCACTTCCTGTTCCTCCCTGCTGAGCACCAGCTGGGTAAGGGAATGTCAGCATCCATTGGTCCTGCTCACAGATGAAACATTGATTTAATTTGATTGAGATTAGAGGAGGTGGGAGGGAGGAAGGGGGAGGTAGGGGAGGACAGCACCTCACAGCCTGTCCAAGGTCAGAATTGTGCAGGGCAGCAGGCAGAGGGAGTATTTACACGGGGCAGGGGCAGGCTGGGGAGCCGGTGGGCCTGGTGCTGGCGGCCTGGATGCCAGCCCCTCTGACTGGTGTGGCTGGGACAAGCCCCAGACACTGAGATAGGTGAAGGGACTATCAGCAGAGCGCAAAGGAGAGTGGTCACCATGCGGCTGTGCCTTCCAGGGGCTGTGGGTGGAGGTGTCCAGTGCTCAGGCATCAGAAGAAGGACATACTCGATGATGAGCTGTGGGCGATCGCTCCCCACAGTGCCTCTCCCTGCTGCCCTGCCTCTGTTAGTGGGACCCTGAGCGTGGACTTCTCTGTCCCTTTTGAAATAAAAAGCAACTCTGTCTGGTTTTAGAAAGGGCACTGTCTTGCAGCTTCTAAAGATACTTCTCTTTCCTGTGTCTCTTGCACAGGACAAAAAACCCTGCTTCTCCTGGAGAGCTGCGGAACTTTCTTGGCTTCAAAAGGAAGCCGCCGGCTGACCAAGCACATCTCACATGGCTGACGCCGCATGAATCCTGTGATGTCCCCGGCCGGGCTCTCGCTCAAACGGTCCTTTAGTTGGGGCCGGGTCCTGCTGCTGCATCCTTTCACGGTCTCTCTCTAAAATAGAAGGATTTTCTCTCCTCGAGCTTCCTGTGACTCCAGTTCCTGTCCTATGAGGAGAAAGCAAGTACCTGCCACGGAGCAGCACTGAAAGGGTCAATATCCTCTCCCCAGCTCCCCCAGGGGTCTGTGCGGATTAGGTGGCCTACACCCCAAGGTTAGGTCCTAGGTCTTCAGCCATGACTGACAGCGCCTGCCTCCGTGTGACTGCTGCATGCTGGGCAGCTCCTGCCCTCCTCTGGCATCTGCCCTCACCTACATCCTGAGCCCACCAGCCTCTCTTCAGCACAGTCTCTCCAGCGGGGTCAGTGGCGGGGTGGGGTAGCATGCCTTCCCCCTCCTTCCCCTCATCTCACAAGTCACCTCAGCTTTAGCCATACAGTCCAAGGGGCACTTTGGCAAGTGGATGGGGAGCAGATACAGGCAGAGAGGTGAGGACGGTCACCAGGTTCTTCTAACGGTTAGTTCTAGGGCAGCAGGGCGGCTCTGGGCACTGCTGATGTCATGCAGGGTTATCGAGGGTGACAGCCAGTCACTGGGCCTAGAAGAGTGGCGTGCACCCTCAGTCCTCATTGGCGGGTGCTGTGGGGCAGCCTCCTGTGGGCTACTCAATGGCCATCTGCTCAATGTGGTCACTGAGCAGCTTGTACTGCTCTGGAAGAGAAAACAGCATTATTTCTCAGAAGATCGCTAGGCAGACAGGTCTGTGCCACTCTTCTGACAAGAGGCCACTGCAAATCAGGGGTCTTGTAAGGAGTGGTGAGTGCAGGTATCTCACTCACACTGCTTCTCCGGACAACCCTGGGCACCCCTGTCTGCCAAGCATCGTGGGCAGGGCTGAGCCACAACATGATGGGTTAATGCAGAGACCCCATTTACCAACACGATGGATGTCAGCCATGAACTTGAGTCCACTGGATTCCTGGGAATCAGGGACACATGTTCGTATACAGGTGATGTTACAGATGATGTTATATTAGCCATTACTGATTGCTGTCAAGTCAATTCCGACTCATAGTGACCCTACAGGATAGAGTAGAACTGCCCCATAGGGTTTCCAAGGCTGTAAATCTTTATTGGAAGCAGATTGCCACATCTTTTTCCCACAAAGTGGCTGGTGGGTTCAAACCACTGACCTTTCAATTAGCAGCAGGGTGTTTTAACCACTGTAACACCAAGGCTCCTCATTAGCCATTAGGGAGATACAAACCACAATGAGATACTACCTCACCCCACCTCTATTAGAATGGCAATGATAAAAAACAAACAAACAAACAAACAAACAAAAAAACCCAGGAAACAACAGGTGTTGGCGAGGTTGTGGAGAAACTGTATAACATTGCTGATGGGAATGTAAAGTGGTACAGCCGCTGTGGAAAACAGTCCGGTGGTTCCTCAAAAAGCTGAACATTGAACTACCGTATAACCCAGAAATCCCAATCCTGGGTATACACCCAGAAGAAGTGAAGGCAGGAACACAAACAGGAATCTGTACACCAATGTTCATTGCAGTACTTTTCACAATAGCCAAAAGGTGGAAATAACCTAAATGTCCATCAACAGACAAATGGATAAACAAAACGTGGTCTATCCATATAATGGAATACTACACAGTCATAAAGAGAAATGAAGTTCTGATGCATGCCACAGCATGGATGAACCTTGAAAACATCATGTTGAGTGAAATAAGTCAATTGCAAAAGGACAAATTCTGCACGATCTCACGTATATGAAATAAGCAATATGAGAAACCAAAGATTATTAATGGTTACCAGGGGTTGGAGGGAGGGTGAAAGAGGAAGATTTTTGCTTAAGGGGCACTGAGGTTTTGTGAATGGTGGTGGAATAATTCAGAAAAGGATAGTGAGGATGGTTGTACAACATGAAAAATGCAGTCACTGAATAATACGTGTAGAAACTGTTGAATTGGTGAATGTTTTGCTGCATATATTTTCACCATTAAAAAAAAAAAAAAACCCTACGGAGTACAGTTTGACTCTGACACACATGGGGTTGCCATGAGTCAGGGATGACTGGGCAACTGGTTTGGTTTGGGATAATGAATAAAGTTTTCCATGGATTTGGGAAGTTGACCTCAGCAAAGAACTCCCTTCTGTTACAGAAACCAGAGATTCTAGAAAAATCTCAAGATTCCCCCCCCACTTCTTCCCCCTATGGGGGCTCTCATTTAGAGCCATTTAGAAGGTGGGGCAACTTATGGCCAGAGCTTGACTATTTACAAGTTCAGAGTCTGATGCTGAATTGCATGTTTACCTTTGTCCTGTGTGTAAACACTGAGGGAGCGGGCTCCTCCCGCACCACCCTTGGCAAATCTTATCTAGCAGAAATGGTTTTACAAACAGAATGTGTACTGTTTCAAGCATTTAAGTAGACACAGGGAAAGGGAAGAGTCCTGAGTGGTGCAAATGGTTAAGGTGCCTGGCTGCTAACCAAAAGGTTGGAAGTTCTAGTTCACCGAGAGGTGCCTAGGAAGAAAGGCCTGGTGATATAGTCCCAAAAGATCAGCCATTGAAAAACTATGGAGCACAGTTCTACTCTGACACACATGGAGTCGCCATGGATTGGAGTTGACTTGATGGCGACTGGTACTGGTAGGGAAAGAGAGGAGGAGTAATCAGGACCAACTAAATAGTTTAACATCACATTTACAGTTAAAAGAGGTGTATTGCTTTGAGCAGGGTGGGAAACTGCAGGATGCAGAGCACTTGTCCCTAAAACTCTAGCCTGCCTGTCTCTGGCCACCAGAACTCTCACCTTCGTCCAGGTTCCCGATCACGGCCTGCTTCTTCAGAAAGTCATTGCACAGCTTCTTGTTCAGTCCGAAAGCCAGCATGTTGTGTATGAATGTGCTGGGGGAAAAACACCCGTGAGCCATTGCCCTCCTGCCTCCCAGGGAGAGGGGATGCAGGAAGCTGGGCCCTTGCCTCCAGGATGGCCAACATGCAGCTGCCCGAAATTGTTGGCAACAAATAAAAATAAATCGTTACCAAATTAGCCAGCCAACAACTCTCAGTGCGAAACCACCCGCCACCAGGTGCTGTGTTAGAAGTCTGCATTAATTAGGAGCTGGAATTGAGGCCAAATGTAATTAAGTATATGCTTCTGAGCAGCTTCAGAATAAACACATTGTGACCGGTGACATCGTGTCACCAATGTGTTCCATTACAAGGGACAGCTGACACAGAAAGTCTGGATGGAGTGAGACCTCCCTGTACTTGAGACTCCTGTGCCAGAGACACAGGTGGAAGGTGGCCTCACTCCCTATTCCCCCGTGTATGCCACCCATGCCCCCATGTAAGCCACACAGGAAATTCCATCAGGTGGCCCACAACCCACAAAACCTAGGCATTGATTGTGGTGCCTCAATGCTGCCTGCCAGAATTCTAATTCTGACCAGGGCAGTCCTGTGATGCTCAGTGAGGTGTGAGGCCTGCCCAGGAAGGAGTTCAGGGCTGGCTGCGGCCTCACCGGCCCTTACCCCAGCTGTCCAAAGGTGATATTCTCATTGAACCGCAGGCTGTCATCACGCTCCTCCTGGGTCATGTGGCACCACT
Source organism: Dugong dugon (assembly GCA_030035585.1). Lineage (NCBI taxonomy): Eukaryota > Metazoa > Chordata > Mammalia > Sirenia > Dugongidae > Dugong > Dugong dugon. The sequence continues at coordinate 34,426,583 of CM057478.1, forward strand.
TCTCCCTGCAGGCACAGGAGCAAAAGGACGGGGGCGTTCAGGGAATGCCACTTGCGCTCACCACTCACCCTGGCCCGATCCACAGGTGCAAAAGCATTGACCCAGAAAGGGGGGTTCATTGTGCTTTTACACAAAGCCACGAGAACTCATCTGACATTTTGTCCAAAGGGCCCGAATACAGATTATTTCATTCTTTCTAAGATGCGGAGATCCAAATGCTAACACGCTCTCCACTGACCTGGAGAGGATGTGTACTTGGAGTCTGCCAAAACATTCTTTAGGAAACAACACCATCACCCATGTCATTATCTCTGGGTTAAAGGACGGGAGGTCATGGCCTCATTTCACGGAGGTGAAACCTCCAGAGAGCAAAGGAACTTGCCCGGGGCACACAGTGACTGGGGGTAGAGAACCTGGGAGAAGGTTCTCAGCCTCACACCTGCGTCTCCAGGCCTTGCTGGCTCTTTGGTGTGGTCTAACTATATGGCCACATGCTGCATCCTTGGGTCCAGCTGCAGGGCCGAGGAGGCCCGGGAGCCAGGGGAGGCCAGAAGGCTCTGCCGGCCACATTTCCCTTCTATCAAGCAGAGGATTCTGCCTTCACCCTTCTCACAGCCTTCTCTGTTGATGCCTACTGTCCACCCCACCACCCCAGCCCGTATAACATGGGTGAAACCCACACTCTTCATGTTAGGCCTCTGTGAACAGGTACTCCGGGCCTGCCTCAGAGACTATAGAACAGAGTGCCGAAACCCCACCGAGAAATCAATCGTGTCTGTGGGCGACTTCATGGTTGGAGGCCCTAGCAGCGAGACTTTCTGAAGAACTAATTTGACTTTATGTTTGTGGTGGAGAGACACTAAAGAGCAGAAGATCTGTGGTGGGGAGAGTGCTCGGTGGAGCATGCACCTTTCACAGGCTTAGAGGGAGCAGTGTGAATTCTCAACATTTCCACAAGGAGAGATAATGCTGCCCTGAGTTATAGTGCCTCCTCCATCAGCTCACTGCAGTGGACCAGCTCGAATGTGAATGCTTTCTCCTCCTAGTCCCAAGTGCAAATATGGACTTTCCCCACTCCTGCACCTTCCTTGGTGTAATGACAAACACCCGGTCCCCTTGGAACCCAGACAACACTGTGTCTATGCACAGGAGCAGTACAGACACTGAAGCTCATTTTAGCACATTTCCCCGTAAAAATAAAACTCTGTATGGGTGAGGCTGAAGGAAGAACAGTTAAGAGAAAGATAAAAGAAAAGCGACAGAAGAGAGAGTATGAGGGAGTGGGGGGTTGGGCATAATGGCGAAGCCAGAGGAAGAGAAACAAAACAAAAGAACATAAATTCTTAACTCATCTCCAACCTCCTGGCCCACAGGATGTCACTGGTGCTGCTGCAGTTTAGCAGGGGGGACCCCAGGACATCAGGGGTGTAACAGTGGTAGTGGGCATCACTGTCAGTCTTATCATGGTGAGACATAATAACACACAAAAATACCAAGAATGTATTTCCAGGTGCTTTGCTAAGTCCCATTCCATTTTCCCTTCCCATTCTCTTCCCCCACATTCACCCTTAGGATTGTGCAGGCACACACATTCCTGCACCTCCACCAGGGTCACTGTGTATGGCCGTGCAGGCTGGGTGCTGCACAACCCCAGACCTTGGGGGAGTAGCCCCCTCAGTGGTGTGCAGTAGCCTGGCCCCCACCGCTCCTGGCTCTGGTGAGGAAGCGATTCTCTTTCTTACTTTGGCCAGAACTCCTATTGGGACATTTACCCTGACCTCTGGAGAAAGAGGTTGAGGGTCATTATCAATTAGCAGAGTCCAGCGATGCCTACAATTAAATCAGTTCCTTAAATCTGAGTTCAACATCCAATACCGTTCAAGGTCTAATACCACACAGTGAAACGAGCATGAGTCTAAAGTGTCAAAGTGGAAATGTGGAAGTGACCAACAGCTTGCTGAAAGGGAAACCTGACAGAGATTTCATGAAATGGCATCTTGTTGTCAGCAGGCGTTACCCAAAAAGAGAAATAACGTTGGAGGCACGAGCTTGACTGTGGACCTGGGTTCACTCACTCTTCCCCACCCCACTCCCACGAATGCCAAAGGAACACTTGCCCCTCTCTTTGGGTGAGGCTCGGGGGCACTTGTGGGTGTATCGGGGTAGATCAGAGACGTGGTGACTGCCTGGGACCAGGTGCCATCAGGTGACTTCTCTCTCGGGATAGGAGGCCCATGAAGCCAAGAAGGCTGGCGGGCCCAGGACAGCTCCCCCTCCGGTCATCAGCACCCATCAGCCCAGAAGAGAGGCTTGTTCCTCTTTGGGCCAAGGCTAGCTGTGCTAAGAAGCTTTGTTCCTGGAAGACCGGTTAATCCCAGTATCACCCTGTGGGGACTTTGGGTTTTTTTTTTTTTAAAAAGGAGGTATTTATTATACTTAAATGCTTCTTTTAAGACCATACCCATGAAGCGGCTACATAAGAAGGAACAATAAGCACTACAAATACATCACTGATTACAGAAGGCATGCTTCATGAAACTGTCACTGAAAAAAAAAACATTGTATTAGAAACTATAATTTGAATTGGCAGGTCTCTAACTCTAAAAATAGATTACAAAGGCTATCTAACAAAAACAAAGCTTAACCAATTAGGAGGATAAGCTAAGATTCTCTAACAACAGTGCAGAATTAACTTCTTCCGTCACTTAGAAGAGAACTCCTTTGACTGGTGGACAGGTTTTTCTGCTTCTTTGAAGAACAGACATTTGTGAAGAACGAGCCCCTGGTAACCATGTCCACGGCACACTAGGCTGGGGAGAAGCCACCTCTTTTACTAACATTAGCTAAAGAGATGTGGTGGGCCTGCGCCTGCCCCACTAAAATGTCAGAACCCGAAACTACTTAGAAAAGATTCGCTTTGGGCAGTTCTTCCTTGTCCCATATTAATGTTCAGTGGTCTCAGGAAGACCATAGAGGAACTTTGTGCATGTGTGGGGTGAGGAGGTAGTTAGAAAGTCACTTTTACAAGACGTTATGATATATTATATATATTTTTAATAAAGTTTGAGTTCTTTTCCAGTTTCCTTTATTCATTTACCAAGTCTTTAACTCTAAACATTAGTGATCCTAAAATACCTGGACATGCAATGTTCTCCCCACTTCAGTCACATCCTCCAGAGTTTACTTGGTCTATATGGGCAAACACATAACCACATATGATTCTGAAGCCCCCACTCTCGGGGCATGACCTCCCTCCACCCCCAGGGCAGTCAGACCTCACTGTGGGCTCACAGGAAACAACTCCATTCTAGGGCCTTGTCTTGAAAGGCACCCCCTACCCCGCTGCCACAAATCCCACATCACCACATGACTGGAAGAAAGGGAACAGCCAACCTCCCTCTGGCCCCATCGCCCCATCACTGAGGCTCCCCTGACCGAGTGTGAGATCACAGAGGCTGAGGCCTAGCTGAGAGATCGCTTGGGAGAGGTGGAGTGGCTGGTTGAGAGCCTGACTTGCTCAAACCTGAAGCAGACTCCCCGCTGTCATGTGCTCTCCCTCTCTGAATCGTCCTGTGCTTCCCATTAGATCCAGGAGTCATACGTGATCTCCGACTATTTCCAGGTGCTCCGGCCTTGGGGCGCTCCCACCCTGCCATAGCCACTGCAACAGACCCCCAGGGACACCAGCACCGCCAGATGCACCGGATGCCCATGCTTGGGCTCTGCCCTCTGCATTGGCTCCCACACACTGCCCCCACCCGCTGTGGCCCTTGAGTGACCCCACGGCACTGTAAAATGGAACGAAGTCACGGGGACACACACACCTCTTCTCCTCCTCCTCTCCAGCCTTCCCTCTGGAGCGGCAGCAGAAACAGGTAAACAAAGAACATGTCAAAGTCATGCAAGATATGTGGATGGAAAAGAGAACAGGTGAAAGGGCAAGAGCATCATAGGTAGGGAGAGAGAGAGACAGAGGGAGACAGGTATCTGAAATAAATTCACTTCGAAGAGGTGTGAAAACTAAACAACAAGAGCAAAACCCCACTGGCCTGTAAGCATCTGAGCACTTCTGGGATTTTTTTCTTTTTATCCTGAAGAGTATACCATTCTCTCTCTAGAGTCCTTTGGGATAGAGTCTCAGCGTCTTTCCCACCCGGAGACCTCATCCCCAAGAGGACATTAATTGCCCCCCAAAAGAAAGTTCACTTAAGACACTCCCAAATGTTGGCACCCTAAGGTTTTTATGCAAAAGGCAGTCATCTGCTTTCTCTCCTGTCAGGGAGAAAGATGAAGGGATCTCCCATGTTGGAGGAGGGGCTTCATTTTATTACTGGGGAAACTGAGGCTCTGTGAGGTTCAGAGACTCTTCAAAGTCACACGGTAGGCAGGGGCAAGAAGGGGACCCAGGGTCGCTGGAGACTGCGGCCCCTTTACTCGCTGCCGCTTGTCACAGTGGAGGGCGTCTTCTCTTCTGTGGCCAGAAAGAGAACCAAGAATCCACTCACGGGCATTAATGCCAATCCTTCTCTGCTGCTACATACTTTTTAGAGGGCTTACAAAGGGGTATTCTCATGTGGCCAAGTGACCCCTAGTGAGGCTGGTGAGGCTGGAAAGACTGTGGACAAACTGAAAGGAGCAGCAGCATTTCCACTGCAATTCCCTCTAAAACAAAGCCTGGGTGGCCGCCAGCACCACTCCCCACCCCGCCCCTACCACAGGTTCTGCTGCAGGGTCTACCTCAGGGTTCTGACTTCACACACTGCTTAAGCAAGGGGTCCGGGGTTCCTGGTGGCTCATTCAGTGGGACTATGCATCTTCCAGGAGGGTCAGGCCAAGTCATGCCAGTGCCCAGGACAGAAAGCGCTCATGCAAGCGATTCCCCCACCCACCAAGCTGCGCGTTCCCAGGACCCTCAGGCAGCTTGCAGGGCGCCAGGGCTAAGAGAGGTTGAAGGAAAATAGGTACACATCAACTCAGCCATTCTTCTGCTTCCTCTTCAGAAACAGGAGAATAGAGCCACTCCCCGGTTCTCTTTCCTGAGGCCAAGCAGACCACACACTTGGCTCCTACCTGGTGGTGGGAGATCGCTTTCTCCTCTCACAGTGGACAGCATCGAAAAAGGCGGCATTCCAGAACCTCAGGGTATGCCTACAGACAGAGGCAGGAAAGACACAGGTCTCAGGCCCACATCTGCATGAACTTGTAAACGAGTGAGCACGAGGCTTTACCCTAAATACAGGTGGCTCCCTGGTGCTCCAAGCACAGGGTCAGTCCTAGCATCTGCATGTCTCCCTTAGGAGAGAAGGCGAAACTGGGGTAGAAAAGCATAACTTCAGCTGAAATGTAGCAAGAGGATGAGGAGGGAGCTGGTAAACCTTGGGGTCACTGGGCTGGAACTGTAGGATGCAAAGGTAGGTGCTTTCCACCTCTCCGTTCAGTTGAGACTTCCAAGAGGAAGGAGAGGGTATGGGAGACCTGCTTTTCCAGAATAGGGTCTGATAATCATAAATGAGATTGGCAGGGACACACCTTGTGCAGAGAGAACAAACAACTTTACAGGAATATACACGTAAAGACAAATTCTTCTTAAAGATCAGGGGATGGCAAACTATGGCCTGCAGACCAAATCTGGCACACTGCGTTTCTGTAAATAATGTTTCATTGGGACACATGCACATTCATTTACACATTGTCTGTGGCTGCTTTGCAGCTACTTCCGCAGAATTGAGAGACCATATAGCCCACCAAGCCTAAAATATCTAGTCTCTGGCTCTCTACAGAAAAAGTTTGCCGGCCCTGTTCAGATGATAAGACAAAGGCAAAGCCAAGGGCCCGAGAAGCCAGGCTAAATCATTCGACACTCGGGAGGGGTTGGCTTTTCTCTTCTCTCTATTTCTACTTGAGCCTGGCCTGGTTCAAGTGCTATGTCCTTCTCAGAATCTTCCTGACAGCTCCCTGAACTCCTGAGGCCCTTCCTGGCCACACTGTTCACATGGCCCCCTCTCTGATATGGGAAATTCTACTACAGCTGGACTGGGACCTGCAAGGCAGAGACCGCGTCTAATACCCCTTTGGATCCTAGGTGCGGTTACAGTGCCTTACTTGTGAGCAAACACATATTAAAATACAGTGATGTGAGGCTTCAGAGTTATGAAACCACCACAAATGATCACCTGCAGAGCAGGACAGTGCACAAAATTCACCTGACCACTGGCCTCTCACTTCAGCCATGACTTCATGTTTTTATATATGTAACAGCTGTACCGAGTGCCTTAGTTACCTAGTGCTGCTATAACAGAAACACCACACATGGGTGGCTTTAACAAACAGAAATTTATTTTCTCACAGTTTAGGAGGCCAGAAGTCTGAATTCAGGGCACTGGTTCTAGGGGAAGCCTTTCTGTCTCTGTCAGCTCTGGGGGAAGGTCCTTGTCTCTTCAGCTTGTTTCCTGGTTCCTTGGAGATCTCCATGTGGCTTGGCATCTCTTCCCATCTCTGCTTCTTTCACTTGCTTGTTTAATCAAAAGATACTGACTCAAAACACACCCTACAGTAATCCTGTCTCATTAACATACCAAAGACACCCACTCCCAAACGGGATAACCATAGGCATAGAGGGAGACACAGTTCATTCCATAACATTCCACTCTCTGGCCCCCCAAAATTCATGTCCTTGCCACATACAAAACATATTCACCCCATCACATCACCTCAAAAGTTTTAAATCAACTCCAAATCCAAATTCCACCCTAGAGCAAAATTCACCTTCATCTGTGAACCTGTGAAATCTAGAATACAAGTTATCTGCTTCCAAAGTACAATGGTGGAACAGGCACAAGGTAGACATTTCCATTACAAATGGGAGAAATTGGAAGGAAAGAAGGGATAATGGGCACCAAGAAAGTCTAAAACCCAATAGAACAATTTACATTAGCTCTCAAGCCTTGAAAATAATCCTCTGTTCTTTGAGACCATCTGGGCAATGGCCCTGCCCTCCAGACTCTGGGTGTTGGCCACTTCCTCTGGATTCTGGGTAGAGGCCCCTCTGCCCTGGGCTTCAGCCCCACCTTCCAGGCCCTCTGGGATGGCAACTCTGCTCCCTCGGCTTTGGGTGGCCCCATTCTCCTAGTCCATCTGAGTGGTGACCCTATCCCCTTGGCACCAGTAGGCCCCATTCTTCTGCCCCTTCGGCATGGGACCCTCACCCCCTCAGCTTTGGGTGGTGGATCCATCTCCCTGGCACACCTTAATGGTAGCCCCACACTCTGGAACCAAGATGATGAAGATCTGACTCTTTGAAACCTAGGAAGCTGTGGTCCCACACTTTGAGACCCAAGAGACCATGGCCCCACACTTTAAACCAAGAAGATCCCGTTTTCCATGCTCCTTCCAACAGTTCTGCTGATCTCCAAGCTGCTCCAGGGATGATCCTTTTCTTTTCTTGGAGGACAACAGATTTAGCTCCTTTGACCTGTTTCCTGCCTTTAGAATTCCAAGAGGCAGACAACATTCTTTCTTTTCGTTCAGTCTAAACTGATCGGTTTTCTGCTGTGGTAGTTGGTTAGATCCATATCCTTGGTGAACATTCTAGAACACAAGTCCTTAGTTGAACAACAGAATTTTCCAAATCTTTAAGTTCTGTTTTCATTTTGCACAATTCATTTTTAAGTTCATCTCTTTCCTCTGGCATTTCACTACAAGTGGCAAGGAGAAACCACATGGCCCCTTTAAGACCTTGCTTAGAAATCTCATCAGCCAGATATCCAATTCATCACTTACAAGTTCTACCTTCCACTAAACATTTGAACATAATTTAGACAACTTCTTTGCCACTGCATAAAAAACATTGCCCTTCCTCCATTGTCCGATCACATGTTCACCGTTTTCTTTTAAAGTCTCACCAGAAACATGTTTAATGTCCACATTTCTAGCAAAATTCTGTTGCTGGTGCCATATATATTCTCTAAGATGATAAAACTTTCTGCACAGCTCTCCTCACTTCCTTTGAACCCTCACCAGAATTGCCTTTGATGTCCATACTTCTACCAACAGTCTCTTCAAGGCAGTCTAGGCTTTTACTATCAGACACCTTAAAACTCTTCTAGCCTCCACCCATTACCCAATTCCAAAACCACTTCCACACTGTAAGTATTTCTTAGAGCAGCACCTCACTTTTCTGGTACCAAACTGTGTTAGTTATCTAATGCTGCTATAACAGAAATACCACAAGAGAATGGCTTTAACCAGCAGAAGTTGATTTTCTCACAGTTTAGGAAGCTGAAAGTCCAAATTCAGGGCGCAGGCTCTAGGAGAAGACTTTCTCTCTGTCAGCTCTGGAGGAAGGTCCTTGTCTCTTCCGAGCTTCTGCTCCTGGGCAATCTCCATGTGGCTTGGCATCTCTCTTCCCCTATCTCTGTGTCTTTGGCTTGCTTGTTTAATCTCTTTTATATCTCAAAGGACACTGACTCAAGAACACCCTATACTAATCCTGTCTCATTAACATAACAAAGATAACTCATTCCCAAATGGGATTATAACCACAGGTATAGAGGTTAGGATTTACAACACATATTTTTGGGGGACACAATTTAATCCATAACACTGAGGTATAATTCACATACTATAGAACTCACCCTTTAAAAGTGTACAATTCAGTAGTTTTTAGTACACTCACAATGTTGTATGACCATCACCACTCTCTAATTCCAGAACATTTTCATCACCCCAAAAGACAACCCCGTACTCATTAGCAATCATTCTTCAATTACCTGCCTCCACTCCCAGCCCCTGGAAACCATTAATCTACTTTCTGTCTCTATGGGTTTGCTATTCTGGATATGTCCTATCAATGGAATCATACAATATGTGGCTATTTGTGTCTGGCTTATTTCACTCTGATAATGTTTTAATGTTTTTAAGATTCTTCTATGTTATAGCATGTATCAGAACTTATTCCTTTTATGGCCAAATAATATTCCATATAATAATCAATTGATGGACATTTCAGTTGTTTCTACTTTTAGGTTATTGTAAGTAATGCTGCTATGAACATTAGTGTACAAGTTTTTGTGTGGACATGTGTTTTGATTTCTCTTGGGTATATACCTAGGAGTGAAATTGCTGAGTCATATGGTAACTCTATGTTTAGTCTTTTGAGGAACTGCCAGTCTGTTTTCCACAGTGGCTGTACCATTTTATAATCCCACCAGCAGCATGGGAATGTTCCAATTTCTCACATCCTTGTCAACACTTGTTATTTGTCATTTATTTTTAGTCATCCTAGTGGATATGAATAACCTTCATTTTTATGGAAACAGAAGAGCTAGGAAGTGATCCTGGGGGAAAGTGGTTGCCGCCCTATAGGCAAGATGGTGATGGAGAAGCTACAGGCCAGGGCTTACCAGATGGGCTGCTGCTTCAGGTGCGTGTATAGGTAGATCTTCTCCCCCTTCTTTTCCTCCTCTGGGCTATACACAGTCACTGTGGGATGAGGAAGAAAGACTGACAGGGGCTCTGATGTGTACCCACGTGTCAGTAAACCCTACAACCAGAGCCTCCTGGCGGTCATTTCTTCTTCCACAAATCAGAGCAAAGGTCATAAAAACATGTCATTCCACACAGCTTCTCTGCCTCACAGAGAGTAATGATACTGCTTATCAACTGTCAATAGGGGTCTCTTCCAAGGATGGGTCTATGGGGTGGCTGACCTCCCACCCCAGTAATGCTTGCCTAGAAATGTGGCTCTTCCACAGAAATACAGGAAGAAAATATAGGCCATTGGAGCTAGAAAACAACTCAGGAATCACCTAAGGCAGCATCCTCATGCCATAGAGAGGAAAGTAAAGCTCAAAGGCACTCGCTGTCTTGTGTTAACACTGCTATTTAACAGTGGGCTGATTAAGACCCCTATGGGGGGCTCAGTTATAAGGACCCAGCAGAGCTCTGCTGTGGCTGTCAAGTGCATCTACAGGGAACAGCAATGCCCCTCCTCTTTGGACCCCAAGAACACGGAGCAGGTATTTGCAGGTGAGGACCCCACTCACCTGTCTTCTGCTGCTTCTCCTTGGGTTTGTTGTCATCTTCCCTGAGGGAGAGAAACCACAGCGATGACAAGTCTGACCCACGCCAACGAGCTCAATCTGCATTTTCTCAAGTCCAAGAAACCCTGTTTACATTTCTGAGACACGATCATGTCTTACAGGCTATGTGTACATTTAACACAGTTTTTTCTGAAAAATCTGTATTAGATGGATGTGACACCTGTCAATGGCCAATGTGTAGAATTTGAGACGTGTTTCGGCTTTTTTTTTTTTTTTTTTTTTTTGGCATTTCAACCCTTGTTACGTGTACAATTTGGTGACATTAATTATGTTCGCCATGTTGTGCAATCATTACCACTATCCATTTCCTTTTTTTTTTTTTTTTTTATCACTTTTAACAGAAACTCAGTGCCCCTTAAGCAGTAACTCCCCATTTCCCTCTCCCTTAAGCCCCTGGTAACCACTAATCTACTCTGGTCTCTATGTTTCTGCCTATTCTGGATATTTCATTTAAGTGGGATCATATACTATTTGTCCTTTTGTGCCTGGCTTATTTCACTCAGCATCGTGTTATTCAGGTATTTAGGCTTCTTTATGCCATTTTCTCTGAATCCAAACTGTGCAGCCCAGAGGAGGCATAAGTCAAGTCACCCAGCTGTAACCAAACCACCGGTGGTGACAGACAGGGTCATGGTGACACACACAGGACTCCCTGGAGCTGAGAGCCCTGTCTGGCTGACACCTCTCTCCTTCTTTGTGAAAGCCTTGACTTGTACATCCCTGCTTCTATATGCCCATCCCAAAGATGTTCCCCAAATTTCCATCTGAGATGTGCTCTCCTGGGGGACAGAGGCTTTCTCTTGCTTCTTCATTCCATTAACACTAACTCTCACCCCAGTTTGGAGGAGGAAGGAGGAGGGAAAGTTTATGATTTCCCTCCTGCAGCTGGCAGTCTCCACATGCTCCTCATCAATCCAAGAGAAATACGCACACCACAGGGAACATCCTTGCATGTTAACACACAGAATGGCATCCGGAAGCCAGAGAAAACTCTGACAGGCAGAAAGCCAAGCTGCACTGCCAGCTGCATCACTTGTGAGCAGCTCTAGGTCCCCAGAGACTGCAAAGGGGAACAGATACTCTATCTCACTATGTCATTCACTATGCGAGGGTTTAATCTGGCCTCTCTCCATGTGTCATGCTGACGTGACTGCCTCTCCCTCAATGAGTCAGAGACACATGCAGGTAACACTTACTCATTTCTCTTCACTAGGGGCCCCTTCAGCTTGGTTTCTAGCCCCCCAAAGAAGCCCTTCATGTTCTCGGTCTTCACTGAGGTATTCTTCAGGAGCCGCTCGGCAATGTCCTTCTTCTCTGCTAGCCAGCTGTTGGCAGATTTCAGGTAGGAGTCAATGCTCCCCACAGGCTTCTCCTTGGATTCTGAAGGGAGTAGATGTGGCTTACCTAGAGAGAGAGGATACTGTATTTACATAGCAGAAACAACAGATGGCAAAAAGGAAATGCTCATTAGGGTACCAAAGCAGATTTGGGGGTGGTAAGAAAACCTCCTTTCTCAATCCCATTGAATAAAATAGCAGGAAGCAAAAGACTCAGTGGCTGCATATGAAACAACTGAGGGCTTGGGACTCCTTCTTTCTCTAAGAGCAGTCAGTAAGCATACACTGTATACAAAGAAGTCTGCCAGGTACTATGAGGGAGGAAAGAAGGAACAGGTAAAGATCCAGCCCTAGAGAAGCACAAAGTCTGGTAGGGAATGAGAAAGGTGCACAAATAGCTAGAGTACAAAAGAGGACGTGATACATGTTGTAATGGAGATAAAGTGTCATGGGAAGACAAGGAAAATATTCTTTCCCTGTGGTAGGGAGGCAGGCTGGATGCCACCTGGACTGGCCAGGAAAACAGGTGGATATTGGAGGTGGAAAGATGGCAGGACGATGACACTCTAGGTAGAAGGAGGAGTATGAGTGAAGGCAGCCCCAGGAATGTCCCCTTCTTAGGGCAGTGTATGGGACCTACAGGAGCCCGGGTGGTGCAGTGGTTAAGCGCTAGGCTGCTAATAGAAAGGTCCCAGATTTGAACCTAGCAGCTGCTCTGTGGGAGAAAGATGTAGCAGTCTGCTTCCATAAAGATTTACAGCCTTGGAAACCCTATGGGGCAGTTCTACTCTGTCCCATAGGGTTGCTATGAGTTGGAATCGACTTGATGGCAATGGGCTTGGATAAGACCTATGGGTTGATGAGCCCTGTAGGGGTCAAGGCGCCCTGTGTGAGTCAAGGTAACAAGTGTCCTCTACTAGTTAAGCTACTCTGTGCACAGATCCTTCTCAGGCAAGCAATCAAGCCATTCTCTGAGAAGCCGGAGCCACAGTTTGTACCGGGGGTTCTCCCCCGACCAAAGGCAACCGTGGAGTGGTGTAGCATGAAGGGCCTGCCTGCTGGTGGCGTGGCCAGGTGCTAAGGCAGTTAGGTCGCTGCAGCCTGCAGAGCTAAGGGGATGGAGAGAATGGGCTGCTGGTGGTGAGAAGAGGACAAAACCGACATGCAGAGGGAAGGAAATACACCACACGAGCAGGTACATGGGTCATGAGAGGGTGGAAGGGAGGCCCGTGCTGGGCACTGCCCCAACCCAGCTCTGGTCCCCGCAGAAGCTCACAGCAACCCTCTAGTCACAGTGGCCTGAAAGAGTCTCTGCTGTTACAGAACAAGGAGCTTAACATGGAGTCCTCAAGCTCCAATGTACCAGAAGTTTCTGGGGAATGAATGAGCCAGAAGAGATCTCATAGTCTTAGCATAAAGAAAAATCTGTGCTCTTAACAAGGGTCTCTTCCCAGCCTAAGATCCTACACTGTTCCTCTCCATCTCACCTCCACATCCATCCATGTGTTGTCTTTGGCTAAAACATAAAACTGGTATCATCATATCCAGTAATTCCTGGCTCCACTATGAAAGTCCTGCCTAATGTGTTGATTTTCTCATTTCCTAACAGCTTGGTGATTTCCTTTGTACCGTGGAAAGCCAACTTCTCAACTCATGAATGGACCATATCTTCTCCTCCCATTTTAGGGGCTTCACTCTTTATTCATGCCCTCCCTAATATCGAACTTCCTTTGGGCTCTGGAAGCTCCACAGGTCTTGCCTTTAATCAAGAGGGAAGCTTCACTTGACTCCACATTGCAAGTTGACAAGTCTCAGGTTTCCAAGCTTAAGCTCCACAAAACCAGTACCACTCTTACCGATGTGATAGTAGGTGAAGCACATGGTCATGAGGTTCTTGGCAGGCCCAAAGTCATCCATCTGGTAACACCTGAAATGAGAAGCAAGGCCGGCTGGCTAAAGAACCATTCCACCCAACTCCCTCACTGTGAGTTAACTAAAAAAGACCAAAATGTTTTATACACATGTCTAAATTAGTACTTTACTCCCAAGAGGCAACAAAAACGATCCCCTTAGTCCAATTAGTGAGTTACTCACAGACATATTCACTAGGACCCCAGTTTGATTCTGGGCAGTTGGGAGTTCATCTTCTGTTTTCATGCCCTCTTTAACTTAAAGGTAGAAAGGCTGAGGCCCAGGAAGCACAACTCAACACACAGGGTAGAGCCAGGACTACAAGTCTGGCCTCAAGTCTTGGTTCAACACCACTAGCACCAGGCCACTGGCCCTCCATCACTTCCCAGGAATTAGCAGTGAATTACACGATAAACTCCACATCAGTGTTCTCCAGACTTGAGCTGCATCCGGATTCCCTGGAGGCCATATTAACCAGGGATTTGAACTGGTTTGTTCTGTTTTGAACCCCTGCTGAGAATTTGGATTTCCATTCCAGATATACTGAATCAGAATCTACAGTTTAACAAGATGCCCAGGTGATTCTTATGTATAATAAATTTTGAGAATCACTGCTCTACAGGTGGTTCTCAGAATTGGTCCCTATACAGAAGCATTTAGCATTGCCTGGAAATTTGTCAGAAATGCAAACTCTCAGCAGGGGTTCCAACCAGAACTAACTGGTTTGAAGCCCTGGTGTTAACACCATAGATCAATGGGTCCAAGCCCCAGAGTCTCTGATTCAGGAGGTCTGTGGTTGGGCCTGAGAATCAGGACTTCTTTTCACATCTCCCTTCTGATACTGCTGCTGCTCTGGGGACCACACTTTGAGACCCACCGCATTATATTATAAAATTGGGAACAGAAATGCCTACCTAGCTACTGGTACAATGACAGATACATTGACCAATGGAACACAATTGAGAACCCAGGTGTAAATCCATCCACCTACAGTCACCAGATCTTTGACAAGGGCCCAAAGTCCAATCAAATACAGAAAAGACAGTCTTTTTAACAAATGGTGCTGGCAAAACTGTATGTCCATCTGCAAAAAAAAATGAAACAGGACCCATACCTCACACCATACACAAAAACTAATTCAAAATAGATCAAAGACCTAAACATAAAACCAAAAACTATAAAGATCATAGACGAAAAAATAGGGTCAATGCTAGAGGCCCTAATAAATGGCATTAACAGGATATAAAACATAACTAAGAACACACAAACTTGAGAAGATAAGCTAGATAACTTGGATCTTCTAAAAATTAAACACTTATGCTCAACAAAAGACTTCACCAAAAGAGTGAAAAGAGAACCTACAGAGTGGGAAAAAAATTTTGGCTATTACAAATTCGACAAAGGTCTAATGTCTAAAATCTACAGGAAAATACAACATCTCTACAACAAAAAGACAAATAATCCAATTAAAAAATGGTCAAAGGAAATGAAAAGACACTTCACCAGAGAAGACATTCAAGCAGCTAACAAGACACATGAGGAAATGCTTGCAGTCACTAGCCATCAGAGAAATGCAAATGAAAACCACAATGAGATATCATCTCACCCCGGCATTACTGGCATGAATCAAAAAAACAGAAAATAACAAACGTTGGAGAGGCTGCAGAGAGATTGGAACTTTTATGCACTGCTGATGGGAATGCAAAATGGTACAACCATTTTGGAAAATGATATGGCGCTTCCTTAGAAAGCCAGAAATAGATCAAATACCATATGATCCAGCAATCCCACTTCAAGGAATATACCCTAGAGAAGTAAGAGCCATCACACGAACAGACATATGCACACCCATGTTCACTGCATCATTGTTCACAATAGCAAAAAGATGGAAACAACCTAGATGCCCATCAACAGATGAATGGATAAACAAACTGTGGTACATACATACAATGGAGTACTATAAAAAGATAAAGAACAATGATGAATGTGGGAAGCATCTCACAACATGGATGAATCTGGTAAGCATTATGCTGAGTGAAATAAGTCAATCACAAAAGGACAAATATTGTATGAGACCACTACTATAAAAACTCATGAAAACGTTTACACACAAAAAGAAACAATCTTTGATGGTTACAGAGGGGAGTGGTGGTGAAGATGGAAAAACACTAAATAGACAATACATAAGTGGTAACGTTGGTAAAAGGTAAGACAAGACAGTACACAATACTGGGGAAGCCAGCACAATTTGTCCAAGGCAAGGTCATGGAAGCTCCATAGACACATACAAACTCCCTGAGGGACTGAATTGCTGGGCACAGGGCTGTGGGGACCACGGTCTCGGGGTACATCTAGCTCAACTGGCATAACACAGTTTATAAAAACATTGTTCTACATTCTACCTTGGTGAGTAGTGCCTGGGGTCTTAAAAGCCTGTGAGCAGCCATCTAAGATACTCCACTGGTCTCACCCCTTCGGGAGCAAGAGAGAATGAAGAGAACAGGTTACAACGAAAAGATTAGTCCAAAGGACTAATGGACCACAGCTACCAAGGCCTCCATCAGACTCAGTCCAGTACAGCTAGATGGTGCCTGGCTACCACCACCGACTGCTCTGACCAGGATCACAACAGAGGGTTCTGGACAGAGCTGGAGAAGGATGTAGAACAAAATTCTAACACAAAAAAAGACCAGATTTACTGGCCTGACAGGGACTGGAGAAACCCCGAGAGTATGGCCCCTGGACACCCTTTCAGCTCAGTGGTGAAGTCATTCCCGAGGTTCACTGTTCAGCCAGGGATTGGACAGCCCCATAAAACAAAACAGGACTAATGAGGCACAGCAGTCCAGGGACAAGGACTAGAAGGCAGAAGGGGACAGGATAGCTGGTGATAGGGAACCCAAGGTTGAGTAATGACAGTGTCGACATGTAGTGGGGTTCTTAACCATTGTCATAGGGCAATATGTGTACTGTTTAATGGAAATGATTTTGTTCTGTAAACCTTCTTCTAAAGTGAGAATAGCAGCACGACTGGAAGAACGTAATCGACATAACTGAATTGTACATGTAGAAATTTTTGAAATGGTGTATCTTTGGCTAGATATATTTTCACCAAAAAAAAAGGTCCTCCAAGGCCAAGAAGGGAGCATGTTGACATGTCGTGGAGTTGTTAACCAATGTCAAAAAACAATATGTGTACTGACTGTTTAATGAGGAAGTATTTGTTCTGTAAACCTTCACCTAAAGTACAATAAAAAAAAAAATTAAAAAAAAAAAAAGAATCTTTGATGGTTACAGGGGGGAATGGTGGCGGAGGTGGAAAAACACTAAATAGAAAATACATAAGTGGTAACGTTGGTGAAGGGTAAGACAAGATAGTACAACATACTGGGGGAGCCAGCACAACTTGTCCAAGGCAAGGTCATGGAAGCTCCACAGACACATCCAAATTCCCTGAGGGACCGAATTACTGGGCTGAGGGCTCTGGGGACCATGGTCTCGGGAACATCTAGCTTAATTGGCATAACACAGTTTATAAAGAAAATGTTCTACATTCTACATTGGTGAGTAGCGTCTGGGGTCTTAAAAGCTTATGAGCAGCCATCTAAGACACTCCACTGGTCTCACCTCATCTGGAGCAAGGGAGAATGAAGAAAACCAAAGACACAAGGGAAAGATTAGTCCAAAGGACTAATGGACCACAACTACCACAGCGTCCACCAGACTGAGTCTAGATGGTGC
This sequence comes from Dugong dugon, assembly GCA_030035585.1. NCBI lineage: Eukaryota > Metazoa > Chordata > Mammalia > Sirenia > Dugongidae > Dugong > Dugong dugon. The sequence continues at coordinate 34,443,672 of CM057478.1, forward strand.
CTGGCTACCATCACTCACTGCTCTGACGGGATCACAATAGAGGTTCCTGGACAGAGACGGAGAAAAATGTAGAACAAAATTCTAACTCACAAAAAAAGGTCAGACTTACTGGCCTGACAGAGACTGGATAAACCCAGAGAGTATGGCCCCCGGACATCCTTTTAGCTCAGTAATGAAGCCACTCCTGAGGTTCACCCTCCTGCCAAAGATTAGACAGGCCCATAAAACAAAACGAGACTAAAGGGGCACACCAGCCCAGAGGCAAGAACTAGAAGGCAGGAGGGGACAGGAAAGCTGATAATAGGGAACCCAAGGTCAAGAAGGGGAGACTGTTGACATGTCGTGGGGTTGTTAACCAATGTCACAAAACAATATGTGTACTAATTGTTTAACGAGAGGCTAGTTTGTTCTGTAAACCTTCATCTAAAGCACAATAGAAAAGAAATGCCTACCTAGCTTATGCCACTTGTTGAAAATCAAATGAAATTATGAGATAAAAGAAACTTCTATGTTGAAAAATGTTCTACAAATATACAGGATTATATTTACTATATTACGATACACATATAGATCCATTCAACTTAGCAAACCAAAAAAAGGGGAAAAAACTTTAAAAAGAAGGCCTTTCTCCACTGTCATTTACACTATTACAGTTGCAAAAGCTACGATGATGTCCACTGCAGCATTGTTAATGAGAAAAGAAAACAAGGAGCAACAATCTAAACGTCTGTCTGAATTACAGTACATCCGTATATCAGAATAGCATACAGCCATGGAAAATGCAGAACTAAATATAATGCCTTTTGTGCAAAAAATACATGTAGTCAATCGTTATTATTCGTAGATTCTGTCCTTGCAAATTTGCCTAAACCAAAATGCAAACCCACTGCTGTCTAGTGGATTCCGACTCATAGTGACCCTATAGGACAGAGCAGAACTGCCCCATAGGGTTTCCAAGGCTGTAAATCTTTACGGAAGTAGACTGCTACATCTTTCTTCTGCAGAAGCGGTTGGTGGGTTTGTCGCCTATCTTTTGGTTACCAGCCGAGCGCTTTAACTACTGTGCCACCAGGCCCTCTGCAAATTCACCTACTCAATAAAATTTATTGGTAACCCCAAAATCAATACCCGTGGGGCTCTCCTGGTCATTTGTGGACATGCTCACAGCTGCAAAAAACTTAAGTCACCCTACATGCACACAGAGGTCCAACAAGGCTGGCTCAGTTTTCACTAACTAGTGTTGGCAGCGGCATAGAACATGATGAAATTCGGCTGTATTTGCTGGTATGTTAATCGTTTAACAGGAATTACCTTTGGGGAGATGGATCAAAAGTGAGAGGGTAGGGGTGTGAAACAGGCCTTCCTTTTCATGTTAGAGCTCATGGCGTCTTTCTACAGTGTTCCCTCTTACAATTTTCTTCCTATTTAGTTTTTAACCTTGGACAAAGTATTACAAGAAAAAAGTCAACAGAAATTATCTAGACAGTGGGACTATGGGTCATTTTTATTTATCACTTTGCTTTTACATTTTTAAAAAGCTAATCAATTTAAAGAACTAAACTACTGGTAGAAGTATAAAAGACTGAATAACAGTAAATGCTAAAGACAGTAATAAACTAAAAATTATAAAATTCGTAAATTTTAAAAATTAGTATTTTTAAAATATTAGAATGGTTTTGCCCCTCCCTTCCTCCTCCCTACCAGAATATATGCTCATGAACTAAGTAATGGAAAGTTTTTGTTTTGGCGGGGTTAGAATCTCAATTGAATTTTTCCTCCCAATTTTATTTATTTAAGGAAAAATTAAAAGAAAAATTGAGAATTAGGTAAGTATGTTGACATGTGGGACAGGTGCAAATTATGCACAATGAGTTCATGAAAATTTCTATAGATGAAAATATTTGGAAATTAAGGTGTTTAAAAGGCACAAGAGAATGTTTAACATAAACCAACCTGGTAGCTTGTTTTAAATAACTTCCAAAGTGTCCTTTGGGCTGAGGGTAAGAGGACCCAGCAACTGCTTTTAGTTGACGGTTTCTCGTCCCTCCACCCTTGCTGGTTTTGAGTCCCAGATTCCCTGATGGGAAGCATACCTGGGCTTGGAATACTCTGAGCAATTGCAGGAAAAAGAGGGATCCTCCTCTTTTTTTGTCTTTTTCCTCCATATAGACCCCATGTTCAAGGGGGAATAGAGAAAGATGAGGAGATACCAAGAAACAGGAGAATTAAGATTCAAGAAAGCAGCTATGTTTCTCTAGAGATAAGGGGAAAGAAAAGCAGGGGGGCAGTTTCCAGGCCCGGAAGGACAACATGGACTTGTGACATGGATAGGCAGTGGTGGTGAAGCAAAGGGGGGCTTCCAGACGGTATGGAACAAGGGAGCAGGTAGAGCCCAAGAGACTGTCAGAATAGGGGCCCCTTCTTCTTCCCTGCCACCACAATTCCTACTCTGCTCTACCTGCTGGGCTGAGGCTCTAGAACATTACAGCCACTGCTCAGCTTCCCCTCGGTATGGCTGGGTGAGGGGGCAGAGAAGCATCCTCTCTGTTCCATACTTTGGAAGGCGTTATCACCTACTCTGACTCAAGTCCAAAATGTGTGAAACGGGTCCTGTCACCCTAGAAAGTTGTGGGACCTTGGAGAAGAAGAGGCCTTGTAAGTCCTGTGGCCTGGCTCCCTGATCTGACAGATGAGCTCCCAGCTACGCGGTGGCAGACTTTGGAGGACTCTTTCAAGGTGGAGGGGGGCAGTGGTGGTTCAGTGGTAGAATTCTCGCCTATATGTGAGAGACCTGAGTTCCATTCCTGGCCAATGCACCTCATGCACCCATCTGTCAGTGGAGGCCTGCGTGTTGCTGTGATGCTGAACAGGTTTCAGCAGAGCTTCCAGACTAAGACAGACTAGGAAGAAAGGCCCAATGATCTACTTTCAAAAATCAGCTAATGAAAACTCCATGGATCACAATGGTCCAGTCCACAACTGATCATGGTGACAGTACAGGATCAGGTGGCAATAGCAGCTAACAAAAACAATTCAAGCTTGGCTGGCAGCCCTATGCCTTTTCACTAGCCCACACTGCCTAATAATGCCTTGTGGGAGAAAAGGCTCCAGCAGAGCCTAATTCGTACTCATAGGGCATCTAAATTTGTCAGATTATATGGTTTTATTTGCTCGTGGGGTAGGCGGTTACCTAGTTTGAGTACTTCACTATAGGAAGCCAAGAAAATCTCAGGCCTCAGTTGGAAGAGCGCAGGGTGAGTGCAGTAATCACTGCCTGTCCCTGAAGGCTGAGCCTGGAAGAATTTACTCATACCCAGCTGCACACTCCCCTAACTTCACTGTTAGGTAAAGGCCGTTAATTCTGCTTCCCCGGAACACTGGTCATGACTTCTTCCAGTTGATGCTGATACACTGGAGCAGTTTCATGCTGATGACTAGTGTGGATATGACTCACAACTGTGCTATTACAGGGTGGGGAAGGTTGTAAAGAAAAGTTCTTTGGAATAAAGGCTTTGAGCAACAGTCATACTTACTCAAACAGCACCACCGCAAACGACTGCACCAGGCGGTAGAAGGTTGGCTCTGAGACGCACTTGGAGTTGCAGCGCTGTCAGAGAGAGGACAGACACAGTCATTCAGGGATGGCTTGAGGATGTGCAGAGCTCAGAGGGTCAGTGTGGTGTAGGCCCATCACTCTGACCCTCTCTAAGCACAGCTGGCACAAAGGCTTGGGATGGCCATGTTCTGCCCCCTGCACTACAGAAAGCCACCACCCGTTTCCACCAGGCACCTCAGTACACGGCTGTCACTTGGCAGAACGCAAGCAGACGTGTTCCTGGGTAGTCCTACAACACTTTAAAAATTAGAAACTTCTCACACTCCCCTACACAAGGAAAAGTATGGAGGGACAAAACCCCAAGATGACAACACTGGCTATTTCTGGATGGTAGTTTTATTTGTTTTTCTTTTTGTTTGTCTGCATTTTCTCATTTTTCTATGAAGAATAAACTATGTGTGCAAGAAATACTTTAGTAAAAACAGTAAGAACTTAAGCTAGTTTACAAAAAAAAAAAAAAAAAAAAAGAACCTGTTGGATGTTTACACCACTTAATTTGCTTCTGAACTTGTTAATACACATCTCTTTTGTATGGCTATAATTGTATTGGATATAGTATCTTTTACAGAAACGGAATGTTGTGGGATATTTAATAAAAATATGCACAGACAAAGCCCATGTAGTTGTCTTTAAAACAGTGATTTTCTGATATTCCATCAGGCTGATAGACCACAGTCTGCTCACTCATCCTCTATTGTCTGGCATCCAAGTGAGTCAGCTGCCATTCCCCACTATCCTCCGTAGTCCTTTTCAGAATGTCTTTGGGTAAATTTTACACTTTTTTCTGTCGAGTCATTTCCCTGGGCTATTTTATCCAGAGTAGAATTACATAGTCAGTTAAGGAGGTAGGGAGTTGTTCTGTATCACCTACTCATCCTAAGTAAATAGTTGATCCTTCCAAGAGAATGCCTTTTCTTCCCACCTCACTGCCCCCTCACCTGGGCGCTCACATATCGGGCAAACCACTCCCGGCCTTTCCCATTCTCGCTGCTGCAGTACTCCCCAAACTTGGCTTTCTCCTCCTGGTCCAAATCCTCCCTGAAAAAAAAAGAGCAGAGGAAAAAAAAAACAGTACTTTTTAATGTTCTGAAGGAAAAGAGAAGAGAGGGCACCAACAAGAATTGCACGCCAAACCCCAGCCAAATGCAGACATGTGAAATCACTCATCTCGCCCTTGCAGCAAACCTGTATAGACACAGTATTATCTCTAAAGATGAAGAGCCTGGCTTGAAGAATCAAGCTCAGCTACAGTGTGGCGAGCTGGAGTGCCATTCAGGCTATCTGGCTCCACAGCCCATTCCTTTCTCCCCTGCCCCCTGCTGTCCAGTAAGCCTGAGCATGGGTAAGGGTGCTACCACCCGAGCTCATCTAACTCCCCACTAGTCTCTGACACTGAAGTTGGCATGGGACCACCCAGTAGACTCAGGAATTCCTGAATCTACTCATCTTGGCAACACATACTGAGGATGAGAAATAGCAGCAAGGCTATGCTAGTAAGGAAACCAACCTCCGACCTATGGGCAGGAGGGTGGGGGTGGCTTCTTCCTCCGTACTTCTGAGGAGCCAGCCCAGTCAGCTCTCTGCACCTCTCTTGCTCTGCATGGAGTGATGGAGACTGGAAACCCTCAGTCATGGGGGAGGAGTGGGTAGCCACCACTGCCAAGTAGACAGGATGCTCACCTGATTTCAAACCAATTCCACCCACTCTGTGGGAGAGGACAGTGCTCATTCCAAAACTTAAAGACTCAAAATGAAGGAGAGGCTGAAGATCAAGTGTCTGGTGTAAATTTCATTTATTTAAGGAAAGGTGAAAACATCTTGGCTTCATTGATCCCAAAATACCAACCAACACCAGGCAAGATATGGGAATCTGCCAGCTATTTGCAGTGATTTTTTGAACGCTTCTGAAAATGCAGCCAGCTCTGTTGTCCACATTGCCAACAGGCTGACACAAAGCTGGATGGGATTCATGGTGAGTCAGGGTGCTGCTGGTCTGTGCTCAGAGAAAGCTACCTGGTTTCAGTGTTAATCAAGATAATTAGAAAGCCTCACACCCATTCATGATAAAAACACTCAACAAAACAGAAATAGAAGGGAAATTCCTCAACATAATTAAGGGCATTTAAACAAAGTCAACAGCCAACATCATCCTAAATGGAGAGAGTTTGAAAGCATTCACCTTGAGAATGGGATCCAGACAAGGATGCCCTTTATCACCACTGTTATTCAACATTGTGCTGGAGGTCCTAGCCAGAGCAATTAGGCTAGGAAAAAAAAAGGGGGTATCCAAATTGATAGGGAAGAAGTAAAAGTATCTCTATTTACAGATGATATTATCTTATACGCAGAAAACCTCAAAGAACCCACAAAAAAAAACTACTGGAACTAACAGAAGATTTCAGCAAAATATCAGGATATAAGATAAACATACAAAAGTCAGTTGGATTCCTCTGCACCAACAAAGAGAACTTCAAAGAGGAAATCACCAAATCAATACCATTTACAATAGCCCCCAAGAAGATGACACACTTAGGAATAAATTTAACCAGACATGTAAAAGACCTACACAATGAAAACTACAAGACACCACTGCAAGAAACCAAAAGAGACCTGCAGAAGTGGAAAAACATACCTTGCTCATGGATAGGAAGACTCAACATTGTGGAAATGTCAATTCTACCCAAAGCGGTCTACAGATACAATGCAATCCCGATCCAAATTCCACCAGCATTTTTTAATGAGATGGAAAAACACATCACCAACTTCATATGGAAAAGGAAGAGTCCCCAGATAAGTAAAGCATTACTCAAGAAGAAGAACAAAGTGGGAGGCCTCACACTACCTGATTTTAGAAACTATTATACTGTTAGGGTAGTCAAAACAGCCTGGTACTGGTACAACAACAGATACATAGACCAATGGAACAGAATTGAGAATCCAGACATAAATTCATCCACCTATGAGCAGCTGATATTTGACAAAGGCCCAAAGTCCATTAACTGGGGAAAAGACAGCCTCTTGAACAAATGGTGCTGGTATAACTGCAAAAAACTGAAGCGAGACCCATATCTCACACATGCACAAAAACTAACTCAAAATGGACTGAAGACCTAAATTATAAAATTGAAAATGATGAAGAGTATGGAAGAAGAAATACGGACAATACTAGGAGTCCTAATACATGGCATAAACAGAATACGAACCATAAGTAACTTCGATGGTTAACATTGTCAACTTGGCTGGGCCATGATTCTCAGCGTTTTAATGTGATCACTTCCATGATTGAATATACTGTGAGTAACTAATCAGATGAAAGGGCGTTTCCTTGGGGGTGTGGGCTGCATCTGAATATAAGCAGACGTTCTGGCTTTTTGCTCACTCTGGATCTGGATCCTGCGGCTGCCTCCTGTCATTTCTCTGGTTCTTGGGACTTGAGCTGTCAGCTTATCTGCTGAACTTGGGATTCATCAATCTTCACAGCCTGTGAGCGGAGCCCTGCTCTCTGACCTGCTGATCTTGGGTTTGCCAGCCCCTGCAGCTATGTGAAATAGGAGAAACCTTGTGGTCCTGCCTGTCGATCTTGGGATTCATCAACCTTCACAGCCTGTGAGCTGGAGCTCTGCTCTCTGACCTGCCAATCTTGGGCTTTCCAGCTTCTGCAGCTGCATGACTTGGGATAGCCTCTACCGTGATACATGGACTTGGGATGTTCTAGCCTCTACAATTGTTTGAGCTATTTCCTTGATATAAATCTCTCTCTCTAAATATATAGTTATACGCTTTACTGGTTTTGCTTCTCTAGAGAACCCAGCGTAAGACATTTGGTACCAAGAGTGATTCTAGAGAAACAAAATTGTAAGGATGAGTTTTCTAAATTGGTTCTCAAGTCTGGTTAGTCTTAACGATGTTGATGACTCTGCTTCCAGTAGTAAAGAGGGCACTGATAGTCCATGGAGTGAGGTGGTGATATAAATACACAAAATATCACCACCAGTAGATCAGGTATTGGTGAAAGGTGAGGCTCAGGGTGAACACGTGTGGTATCTTCCTACAGCTTTGTAAGAATGAGAAGTATAAGGAAGCTGGTTGGTTTGTCCTACTTTTGCTAGACAAATTGGTGAAAGAAAGAGATGTGCTCAGGGCTTCAGAGTCAAAGCTCAAGTGCCACATACATGACCTCAAGGCTTCCACTTGTGCTTTGAAAGAAAGCCTTATTTCTTGTAGTAACAGAGCCGAAATTGCTGAAAAACCAAACCCAGAGTCTTATTGCAAGAGTGGCTGAATTACCATGCCAGCTCAATTGCAAACCTCGAGAGGTGTCTGAAGTTAAAGTAATGGCACTGACTGGGAAGAAATGGAATCCTGAAACTTGTGATGCAGACATACGGGCAGATAATCAGCAAGCTGGGGACACTGAGCCCCCAAATTCCATTGAATCACTTCTGACAGCAGAACCAGTCCCATTTGAAAAGATTACTTCATGTTTGTCTGCTAAACCACCCTGCCCAGAAAAACTACTAGCCCCTCCACTCCTGTCTAATGAGATTAGCCCTAGCCCAGCTGCCTCTAAAGAGCCCTTGCCTGAGTCATTGCCTGGGGCATCGCCAGAGGCAGATGTTTTACAAGACAATGCTGAATGTTCTCAAAATAATTCCACACTACCAATTCTGGCTTCTAGACCTATAACTAGGCTTAAGTTCCAGTGAGACCCAAAAGGTGAAGTACAAAGTGTGACCCAGGAGGAGATGTGTTACACTCCAAAAGAACTACTTGACCTTTCTAATATGTACAAACAGAAACCTGGGGAATATGTGTGGGAATGGCTATTAAGGGTGTGGGATAATGGTCCAAAGAACATAAAGATGGATCAGTCTGAGTTTACTGATATAGGTCCACTAAGTACTGCATATTGTTCATTCAATGTTTCAGCTAGAGAAGTTGGGAAAGGATCTAATAGTTTATTTGGTTGGGTTGCTGAAGCATGCATTACGAGGTGGCCTACACTAAATCAAGTTGAAGTACCAGACCTGCCTTGGTATACTGTAGAAGAAGGTATCCTAAGGCTTAAGGAAATTGGAATGCTAGAGTGGATTTATCAAGTTAGACCCACACATGGAGTGCCCAGAGGACATAACTTTTACCACACCTGTGGGGAACAAATTTGTGAAGGGAGCTCCAGTATTCTTGAAAACTACTATGATTGCTATTTTATGTAAGTCAGATTTGACAGCGGGAACTGCCCTAACTGAATTAAGACACCTAACCACAATGGGGCTGATTGGACTCCGTGGTAGTAGGGGCCAAGTGGCTGCACTCAATTGACAAAGACAAGGTGGACGTGTTTACAGTAATGGGCAGAGGAGTCAAAGCAGTAATCAGAATAGTACGACTTGTATGGATTTATGGCATTCGCTACTTAGTCATGATGTCCCTAGGAGTGAAATAGATGGGAAATCTACTAAATATTTACTTGACCTATACAAACAGATGAATTCTAGGTCAGGTGAACAGTAGTCTAACTCAACAGTAGTCTAACTCAAATTGCCAGAATATAGAGTCACAGTCCCTCAATCAATACCCAGATTTGAGCAAGTCTGAAGACCCACAACCCCTTGAATGAAGGGGAGGCTGGGTTCCCTTGAGGAAGAACTCCAATACTCCGCCAAAAATTTTTACTATTAATCTTTCTCCCAGCCATCCCCAAAGGGAGCTACGGCCTTTTACGAGAGTAACTGTTCACTGGGGAAAAGGAAATAATCAGACACTTTGGCGATTACTGGATACTGGCTCTGAACTGACGCTAATTCCAGGAGACCCAAAACGTTACTGTGGCCCACCAGTCAGAGTGGGGACATAAGAAGATCAGGTTTTTAATGGAGTCTTGGCTCATGTGCATCTCACAGTAGGTCCAGTGGGTCCCCGAACCCATCCTATAGTGATTTCCTCAGTTCCAGAATGCATAATTGGAATAGATATACTCAGAAACTGGCAGAACCCCCACATTGGATCCCTGACAAATAGAGTAAGGGCTATTTTGGTAGGAAAAGCCAAGTGGAAGCCATTAGAACCGCCCCTACCTAGGAAAATAGTAAATCAAAAGCAATACCGCATTCTTGGAGGGATTGCAGAGATTACTGCCACCATCAAGGACTTGAAGGATGCAGGGGTGATGATTCCCACCACATCCCCATTCAACTCACCTATCTGGCTTGTGCAAAAAACAGATGGATCTTGGAGAATGACAGGAGATTATCGAAAACTTAACCAGATGGTGACTCCAATTGCAGCTGCTGTTCTAGATGTAGTTTCACTGCTTGAGAAAATTAATACATCCCCTGGTACCTGGTATGCAGCTATTGATCTGGCTAATGCCTTTTTCTCCATACCTGTTTCCAAGGACCACCAGAAGCAGTTCGCCTTCAGCTAGCAAGGCCAGCAATACACCTTCACTTGCCTACCTCAGGGCTACATCAACTCTCCAGCCCTATGTCATAATGTAGTCCACAGGGACCTTGATCACCTTTCCCTTCCACAAGACATCACACTGGTCCATTACATTGATGACATTATGCTGATTCTACCTAGTAAGGAAGAAGTATCAATGACTCTGGACTTATTGGTAAAACATTTGCGTCCTAGAGGGTGGGAAATTAATCCCACAAAAATTCAGGCACCTTCCACTTCAGTGAAATTTCTAGGGGTCCAGTGGTATGGGACATTAGAGACATTCCTTCTAAAGTGAAGGATAAGTTATTGCATCTGGCTGCTCTCACATCTAAAAAGGAGGCACAATGCCTAGTGGGCCTCTTTGGATTTTGGAGGCAACATATTCCTCATTTGGGTGTGCTACTCTGGCCTATTTATCAAGTGACTCAAAAAAGCTGCTAGTTTTGAGTGGGAACCAGAACAACAGAAGGCTCTGCAACAGGTTCAGGCTGCTGTGCAAGCCACTCTGCCACTTGGACCATATGATCCAGCTGATCCAGTGGTGCCTGAAGAGTCAGTGGCAGATAGAGATGCTGTTTTGAGTCTTAGGCAGGCCCCTACTAGTGAGTCACAGTGCAGACCCTTAGAATTTTGAAGCAAAGCTCTGCCATCCTCTGCAGATAAATACTCTTCTTTTAGGAAACAATTTTTGGCTTGTTACCAAGCTTTAGTAGAGACTGACTGCTTAACCATGGGACACCAAGTCACCATGCAGCCTGAGCTGCCCGTCATGAACTGGGTGTTGTCTGACCCACTGAGTCATGAAGTTGGACATGCACAGCAGCACTCCGTCATTAAATGGAAGCGGTATATTCAAGATCGGGCCTGAGCAGGACCCGAAGGCACAAGTAAGTTGCATGAGGAAGTAGCCCAAATGCCCATGGTTTCCACTCCTGTCACATTACCTTCCATCTCCTAGTGTGCACCTGTGGCCTCACGTGGAGTTCTTTATGATGAGTTGACTGAAGAAGAGAAAACTTGTGCCTGGTTTACAGATGGTTCTGCGTGATATGCAGGCACCACTCGAAAGTGAACTGTGGCAGCTCTACAGCCCCTTTCTGGAACTTCCCTGAAGGACAGTGGTGAAAAGAAAGCCTCTCAATGGGCAGAACTTTGAGCAGTGCACCTGGCTGTTCACTTTGCTTGGAAGGAGAAATGGCCAGATGTGTGATTATATACTGATTCATGGGCTGTGGCCAATGGTTTGGTTGGATGGTCAGGGACTTGGAAGGAACATGATTGGAAAATTGGAGACAAGGATTTATGGGGAAGAGGTATGTGGATAGACCTCTCTGAATGGGCCAAAGAAGTGAAGATATTTGTGTCTCATGTGAATGTTCACCAAAGGGTGACCTCAGCAGAGGAGGATTTTAACAATCAAGTGGATAGGATGACACGTTCCGTGGAAACCAGTCATCCTCTTTCCCCAGCTACTCCCATCATTGCTCAATGGGCTCATGAACAAAGTGGCCATGATGGCAGGGATGGAGGTTATGCATGGGCCCAGCAGCATGGATTTCCACTCACCAAGGCTGACTTGGCTACAGCCACTGCTGAGTGCCTGATCTGCCAGCAGCAGAGACCAACACTGAGTCCCCAATATGGCACCATCCCTTGAGGTGATCAGCCAGCAACCTGGTGGCAAATTGATTACACTGGACAACTTCCATCATGGAAAAGGCAGCGTTTTGTCCTTACTGGAATAGACACTTACTCTGGATATGGATTTGCCTTCCCTGCATGCACTGCTTCTGCCAAAACTACCATCTGTGCACTTACAGAATGCCTTGTCCATCGTCATAGTATCCCATACAGCATTGCCTCAGATCAAGGGACTCACTTCACAGCAAATGAAATGTGGCAGTGGGCCCGTGCTCATGGAATTCACTGCTCTTACCATGTTCCCCATCATCCTGAAGCAGCTGGCTTGATAGGACGATGGAATGGCCTTCTAAAGACACAATTATGGTGCCAGCTAGGTGGCAATACCTTGCAGGGTTGGGGCAATGTTCTCCAGGAGGCTGTATATGTTCTAAACCAGCATCGAATATATGGTGCTGTTTCTCCTATAGCTGGGATTCATGGGTCCAGGAATCAAGGGGTGGAAATGGGAGTGGCACTACTCACTATTACCCTTAGTGACCCACTTGCAAAATTTTTGCTTCCTGTCCCCTCGGCCTTATGCTCTGCAGGCCTAGAGGTCTTAGTTCCAAACAGAGGAATGCTCCCACCTGGAGACAAGTCACTGATTCCATTGAACTAGAAGTTAAGAATGCCACCTGGCCACTTTGGGCTCCTTATGCCTCTGGATCAACAGGCAAAGAAGGGAGTTACCATATTGGCTGGTGTGATTGATCCTGATTACCAAGAGGAAATTGGATTGATATTACATAATGGAAGTAAAGAAGAGTATGTCTGAAATGCAGGAGATTCCTTAGGGTGTCTCTTAGTACTACCATGGCCTGTGATTAAAGTCAATGGAAAACTACAGCAACCTAATTCCAGCATGACTATTAATGACCCAGACCCTTCAGTAATGAAGGTTTGGGTCACCCCAACCAGGCAAAGAACCACAACCAGCCAAGGTGCTTCCTGAGAGCAAAGGGAATACGGAATGGGTGGTGGAAGAAGGTAGTTGTAAATACTAGTTATGGCCATGTGACCAGTTGCAGAAACGGGGACTGTAATTGTTATGAGTATTTCTGCTTCTATGCATGCATCAAATATTTTTGTTTCCCTCACTTATAAAATATAAGATGTAAACGGGGCTAGTGCATTTTCGATTGTACGTGTGTTAGTTGTATCATGTTAGGCGCAAATATGACTTTCTAATTATCTTTATTCAGAGATTATGTATGGTTTAAGGAGATGTGTACACGTGCCAAGTTGACAAGGGGTGGACTGTGATGGTTAAGATTGTGTGTCAACTTGGCTGGGCCATGATTCTCAGTGTTTTAATGTGATCACTTCCATGATTGAATATGCTGTGAGTAACCAATCAGATGAAAGGGAGTCTCCTTAGGGGTGTGACCTGCATCTGAATATAAGCAGACGTTCTGGCTTTTTGCTCACTCTGGATCTGGATCCTGGGGCTGCCTCCTGTTGTCTCATCTCTGGTTCTTGGGACTTGAGCTGTCAGCTTATATCTGCTGAACTGGGATTCACCGATCTTCATAGCCTATGAGTGGAGCCCTGCTCTCTGACCTGCTGATCTTGGGTTCACCAGCCCCTGCAGAAGCATGACTATGTGAATCAGGAAAAACCTTGTAGTCTTGCCTGCCAATCTTGGAATTCGTCAACCTTCACAGCCTGTGAGCGGGAGCCCTGCTCTCGAACCTGCTGATCTTGGGCTTGCCATCTTCTTCAGAAGCATGGCTTGGGAGAGGCCTCTACCCTGATCCGTGGACTTGTGACATTCTAGTCTCCACTATTTCCTTGATATAAATCTCTCTCTCTCTCTCTCTCTCTCTCTCTCTATATATATATATATATATACTTATACGCATTACTGGTTTTGTTTCTCTAGAGAACCCAGCCTAAGACAGTAACAGTGCACAAACACCAGAAGAGAAACTAGATAACTGGGAGCTCCTAAAAATTAAACACTTATGCGCATCAAAAGACTTCACCAAAAGAGTAAAAAGACAACCTACAGACTGGGAAAAACATTTTGGCTACAACAAATCTGATCAGCGTCTAAGCTCTAAGATCTACAAGATACTGCAAAACCTCAACAACAAAAAGACAAATAACCCAATTAAAAAATAGGCAAAGGATATGAACAGGCACTTTGCCAAAGAAGACATTCAGGTGGCTAACAGACACATGAAGAAATGCTCACAATCATTAGCTGTTAGAGAAATGCAGATCAAAACTACAATAAGATATCATCTCAATGCAACAAGGCTAGCATTAATCCAAAAAAAACACAAAATAATAAATGTTGGAGAGGTTGTGGAGAGACTGGAACTCTTATACACTGCTGGTGGGAATGTAAAATGGTACAACCACTTTGGAAATTGATTTGGCAATTCCTTAAAAAGCTAGAAATAGAAGTACCATACAATCCAGCAATCCCACTCCTTGGAATATATCCTAGAGAAATAAGAGCCATCACACGAATAGATATATGCACACCCATGTTCACTGCAGCACTGTTCGCAATAGCAAAGAGAGGGAAACAACCTAGGTACCCATTAACGGATGAATGGATAAACAAATTATGGTATATCCAAACAATGGAATACTACGCAATGATAAAGAACAACGATGAAGCTGTGAAACATCTTATACACAGAGGAATCTGGAGGGCATTATGCTGAGTAAATTTAGTCAGTCACAGAAGGACAAATATTGTATAAGACCACTATTATAAGAATTCAAGAAAAGGTTTAAACACAAAAAAAAACATTCTTTGACAGTTACGAGAGTGGCGAGGGAGGGTGAGGGTTATTCACTAAGCAGATAGTAGACAAGAATTATCTTAGGTGAAGGGAAGGACAACACACACTGCAGGGGAAGTTAGCACAACTGGACTAAACCAAAGCTAGGAAGTTTCTGGAATACAATTAAATACTTTGAGGGACAGAGTAGCAGGGGTGGGGGTCTGGGGACTATGCTTTCAGGGGACACCTAGGTCAATTGGCATAACAAAGTTTATTAAGAAAATGTTCTCCATCCTACTTTGGTGAGTCATGTTTGGGGTCTTAAAAGCTTGCAAGCATCCATCTAAGATGCATCAGCTGGTCCCAACCACCCGGAGTAAAGAAGAATGAAGAATACCAAAGATGCAAGGAAAGTATTAGCCTGAAAGACAGAAAGGGCCACATAAACCAGAGACTTCATCAGCCTGAGACCAGAAGAACTAGATGGTGCCCAGCTACCACCCATGACCACCTTGACAGGGAACACAACAGAGAGTCCCTGATGGAGCAGGAGAAAGGTAGGGTGCAGAACTCAAATTCTAGTAAAAAGATCAGATTTAGTGGTCTGACTGAGACTGGAGGAACCCCAGAAAGCATGGTCCCCTGACTCTACGGCAACCCAGAACTAAAACCATTCCCAAGGCCAACTCTTCAGACAATGATTAGACTGGACTATGGGACATAAAATGATACTCGTGAAGAGTATACTTCTTAGCTCAAGTAGATACATGAGACTAAATGGGCAGCTCCTGTCTGGAGGTGAGATGAGAAGGCAGAGAGGGTCAGGAGCTGGTTGAATGGATACGGGAAATCGGGTGGAAAGGAGGAGTGTGCTGTCACAGTATAGGGAGAGCAATTAGAGTCACATAACAATGTATGTATAAATTTTTGTATGAGAGACTAACTTGAATTGTAAACTTTCACTTAAAGTATGACAATAAAATAAAAATCCAATAAAAAAAAAAGAGAGAGATTGATTGACTCAAGATAGAAACTAAAAAAAAAAAGAAGCCTTTTTTCCTTCTGCCCCAAATGCATCCAAAATCAAACACAAATGCATTTTTGGGGAATCAAATATTTGGGTTATCCTACAACTATCCCTTCTCCTAGCCCCTCTTCTAGCCACACAGAATACTGAGGATGGACTCTATCATGTGAAGCGCACACCTTCTAAAGGTAGAAATCCACTCACACCAGCTTACAATGAGGGACCTAAATTGTAGCAGAAAGCAATGTATTCTCTGGATTGTGCAAATGGGCAAAAAAATTTTTTCTTAGTGCTCTAACGAAACTGGAAAATCATCCTTTAAGCCAGGGCTTCTCAAATTTTAATGTGCCTATGAATCGTCTAGAGACCTTGTTAAAATGCAGGTTCTGAGTCAGTGGGCCTGGGGTGGGACCCGAGACTCTGCATTTCTAACACTCTCCCTGGGGTTGCTGCTGGTCCAGGGACAACAACCTGAGCAGAAAAACTGTCAGCCGTTAACGTGCTGCTGTGAGAGATGAGAGATCGACAATCAACACCTGAAATGAATTTGGGTTTACATGCTTCCCTTCTCTCTGGTGAGGATATTAATCAGCAGAAGCAAGGAGGGAAGCTAAGAGCCATTCCTTAGACGCCCTGCTTCCCCATCTACATTATAATCCTGGCTGTTGCTCCTGCCATCAGTGCTCCTTATTTTATCCCTTCAACAACCACACAAGAAAGGTCATAAAGGGATGCAAGGAAGGGCCCCTCATCCAAACAGCTGCTTCCGGCTCAGTGCCCATGAGTATCACAAGTACAGACAACTGAAACCTGATATTACCTTATATCGCCCCTAAATTTAATTTCAGCTAATAATTATGCTTCCTAGCCAACTAAAAGGAGCCCTGGTGGTGCAAAGTTAAGCATCAGTTGCTAACCATAAGGTTGGCGGTTTGAACATACCTCCATGAATAATTTCTTTTCGAAGGATTAGCACAAAACTGGTTCCCATGAGGTTAAAGATGTCCCAAATATCCAACTTTTCCAAACTGCTGTACCACTCCATCATCTCTATCTAACACCAGCTACTACTCCTTCCCTCAGTACTCTCCCTCCTGTCTTTGGATTCCATAATTCGCTGTAACATCTCACAGAACTCACGAATTGTCAAGGAAATGGCTCATGCAGCTATGAAGGCCAAGTCCCAAATTCATGGGACTGGCATCAGGCTGAAGGCTTCTCCTGACTCATGTGGTTGCAGGGGGTGACGAACCCAAATCAGCAAGTCAGATGACAGGCTGCTGGCTCACAAGACTGCGGTAGCTGGTGAACCAGGTCAGACGATAGGCTGCTGGCTCAAGTTTCCAAAACTGGAGGTCAGATGATGACAGGCTGGATACAGGATCCAGAGCAAGAGACAGAGCTTTGCCAGAGCATTCATATATGTATTAGATGCAGACCATACCCTCAAGGAAACTCCCCTTACTCGGGCAAGGTGGTAGAAGAGTGTGACTTGAATAAGTGTAGTAAGGGTGGTGACTGGGATAAGGGTGGTATCCTGAGTCACAGTCTCTAGTAAGGTGGTGACTTAAGATACATCCCACCCTAATCTGCCTCATTAACATAAAGTACAACTCACTCCCAAATGGGACTATAACCACAGGCATAAAGATTTATAACACATTACAAAATGGAGGATAATTAAACCAGATCACAAAATGGAGGACAATTACATCAGACCACAAAGTGGAGATGACTACATCATTATATAACTGCCATATTACATCATTACATGACTGCCAAACCACTGAAAATCATGGCCCGGCCAAGTTGACACATAACCTTAACCATTAGTTTCCATATACCTTACTTGCATTAGCAGCAAGCTGTCCAATCCCCTTGGTGGGTCACAAGCACCCTATTTGCACAGTCCTACCCAATCACTGTGTAGGAGTCACAAAGACTATGGCTAGACAGGTTTTGGTATTACAGTACATCGGGCTCCTGTGTCCAGGAGCCCCGGGAAAGTCTTTTACTCACCCCCGGGCCATTTCACTCACACGTATGCATATGGCCTTGGGTCCCATGCTGCAGGCTGGACCAGAAGACCATAGTCCCCTCATCAATCCTTATCTTGACAGACTAGCTGAGCCTCTGCTTCAAATGGTCCTGAGTGGGACTTCCCATCATTAAATTCCTCCTGACTAGGGTGAATAGAATGGACTTGTTTAGGTCTCTTTAACCTTGGGGGACCAGCAGGAGTTTCTGTTGGTCCACTCAATCTCCTGCAGTGCTGCATTAGAAACTTCGTCTCAACTCCATCAATGTCCTCTATATTCATCCCACTTCCTAGTAACCATTTAAAAATCTCTGTCCTCTCCTGTCTGGAGGTAGGATAAGAAGGCAGAAAGGGATAGGAGCTGGTTGAATGGACATGGGAAATTTGGGGTGGAAAGGAGGAGTGTGCTGTCACGTTATAGCGATTGCAACTAGGGTCACATAACATTATGTGTATAAATTTTTGTATGATAAATTAACTTGAGCTGTAAACTTTCACCTAAAGCACAATAAATAAATAAATAATAAAATAAAAATCTCTGTCCTCCTAGGGTAAGTTCTTTCCCCATTGCCTCTTCCCATTCTCCTACAACTCACCCTTATGTTTCTTGCATCTGTAAGACTAAGCGGGGAAGTTGTGTCAACAGATACCACATGGCATCTCAGATTGTTGCTTTGTTTCACAGTAGCAAGGTTACATGGGGTGCCCATGTAGAAGTGACTCCCTTGATTACCATATATGCCATGACCTGTGTAAGGGTCATACTCATTGGATGAATATCCTGATCACCATAAAGCCATTCCAGTATGGCTTGCATAAGCAGCACATCAGCTGGAGTATTCCACTGGGTATTTAGAGGGGGAGAGAGACAGCTTCCCTTTTCAGAGCAAACAAATCTCACTGCAAATATTATCCAGTCCACCAGGCTGGCCGTCCCCTCTGGGTTAACCTGCTGTGTAACTGGATCTTGTATTACCATCCGTGACTGTTCTATAGTGAGTTGTAGGTCTTGCATCAATCCAAACATACTCTTCCATTCTGCAGCATTCAAAACTAAAGACACTGCCCTTAAATTAGTCGCTCTCACAATCTATTGTAGTAAAGGTTCCTCAGGAAACTGATAATACTGATCCACAAACTGAAGCAACTCCTTTACACTATACCCTCTAGTTTTAATAGTTTCTTGGTTTTGCCCATTCCCCTCCTGGACTACCTTCTTGGTGACTAGAGGTCGTAGGGGTACTTTCTGTTTTTCCAACATGATTTTTCCTTTCTAGGTCAGCCCTGAGACTAGCAGTTGTACCCCCAACCAGACTGGATGTGGGCTTGGTTCAGTAGTACAATCCGCCCCTACATTCTTTTTCCCTGCCCTTGCAGCTATTACTGATAACAACAACCTGTATTTCCTTATGCATCCAACTAGCCAATTCCTCAGGAGGTAGATCCATTACTCCTAATCCCCATGAATAGCTTTTGCCTTGGGTAACTGATTGCAATATAACAGCTGCATCGATCCATGGATGTTTTTTTAATCCCATCCAGAAATCAAAGGCTTCTCATTCTCCCATTTATCCCCTTTTTTCAAACCACATATTCCACTGAGGCTGGGCCATTGCAGTGAACCCCACCATTCTGACATCAACTAAATGAATAATTACATATTCAGTAAATTACTGCACCATACCACTCAGTGGCTCCACAGGAGAAAGACCTGGTGATGTACTTCTGTAAAGATTACATCCTAGAAAACCCTACAGGGCAGTTCTACTCTGTCACATGGGGTTGTTATAAGTTGGAATTGACTGGATGGCACCCAACAGCAACAGCAGTCAACTAAAACTCCCGACAAGGAGTGCCAGCAAGTAGCTAACCGGAACTCTCAAATGCCACTGAAGCAAAACAAGTGGCCTTTGGGTTTAGCAATGGCAAGGCAAGGAAGATTTCAGTGGCGTTGTCAGAGTAGTGAGGGGAGGGGAAGAAGTGGTGACAGTAAACAGAGACAACTCCTTCCAATACCTGAATTAAGAATGCACAGGCAAATTCTGCAATAATTCATATAAAAATTGAATAGAGTTTTTTGGGATTGCAGGTGATCTTTATTTTTTTTCTTTATGCTTTTCTCTGTATGTTTTGCAGTAAGTACATATAGTCTGTACACATGCATGCACAAGTTGCTATGGAGCTAATCCAACTCACAGTAACCCCTGTGTGTCAGAGTAGAACTGTTTTCCAATGGCTAATTTTTCAAAAGTAGATCGCCAGGTCTTTCTTCAAAGGAGCCTCTGGGTGGACCTGAACGTCTAACCTTTCGGTTAGCAGCTGAGTGCGTTAATCATTTGCACCATCCAAGGACTCTGAAGTATGTATTTGTTGTTGTTTGTGCCATCGAATTGATTTCAACATTCATATATACAGTCCAGTTAATGAACAAAAAGACTATTGAAGATAATAAAGTTGGTGGTTTTTCTCTCTCCCCCCTTGATGCCTAGTGGAGGTATCATTGAGAGGTGAAAAAGTTCCATAAGAGAACTAAGGTGACAAACAGACAGACTTGGTGTCAGTGCTGACAGGATGCATGTGCAGTGCCCTGGTACACCCACGGTGACATTTCTCTGCTGGCAGAGGCCCTAGAGCAGGGGAGCTTTGTGATCATCCATCCCAGGGGTTCTCAACACTGGCTGCACTTCAGAATCAGTAGGGAAGTCTTAAAATTTTTTGGATGTTGTACTGCCCCCTAGAGTTTGACTTAAGTTTGGAGTGGAGCCCAGGCATTGGTATTTTTCAGGACTTCGAACTGGTTCATTCAGGTTAGGCCCCCTGCTGAGAATTTGCATTTCCACCCCAGATATACTGAATCAGAATCTACATGTAGATTGTTAAAATGTAGATTCTCACAAGAAGGCAAGAGGAGACAGGAAAGCTGGTAATAAGGAACCCAAGGTCGAAAAGGGGAGAATGTTGACATGTAGGATTGGCAACCAATGCTGTATAATGATAGGCGTATTAATTGCTTAATGAGAAACTAATTTGTTCCGTAAACCTTCATCTAAAGTACAATAAAAAAAATTTAAATTCTGATTCAATATATCTGGGGTGGAAATACAAATTCTCACAGGGGGTTAAACCGGAAGGAACAAGTTCGAAGCCCTGGTATTTTTAAAATATTCCCCAAAGACTTTGGATGCAGCCAGGGTGGGGATAACAGGCGAAAGTGAAAGATTTGGGCCCCAGGGACACCTGGTCAGGGCCAGAGCCAAAGCAGAGGGCAGTCCTCTGTCTGCTATCCGTCCGTCCGTCAGTCCGTATCACCCTTACCCTCTGGAGAAGACCTTCTCCACATAGCTGCACATGAACTCTCTGAGCTCCAGGCCCTCCTCATCCCTGGCTGACGCAGCACTCTGATTGGAGGAGAAGGAGTCGTTGGAGGAGGAGCGGTGGTACTGGTCCCAGGACGGGTGGGAGGGTGACTCTCCCATGTCATTCTCGCTGTCTGCAGACTCGGTGGTCTCACTCTCTGACCCGCCATCGCCCAGTGAGTTGTCCCCATCCTGCAGCTGTGGAGGCAGGGCCTCCAGGGGAGGAGAGGCTGGTGGTTCGGTCCCAAAATTGATCAGTGACCCCACAGGGACTTCTGGGGCCTCCATGGTACAGGTGGGCTGCTGGCGTAAGGGGTACGAGGTGGGGAGGCCACCAACTTGCTTCCCAGGTGTGTCAGTGGAAGATGGAGACTAGCTGGGACCCTGCTAAGGACACAGGCTTCTTCCAGGAGCTGCTGGCCTCCAAGGATGAGCCCTCTACAGCAGTGTCACATGGCTCTAACGCATCTGAAATGCAAACACAAACACATGAGCCTCACCACCACAGAGAGTTGTTCCTCACATAAGAAAAGCTCAGCAGCCAGAACCCAGACCCAACAAATTAATGAAGGAAGTCACAGATTCCCTGTAAAGAGAATACTCTCCAAACTTGCAGAATTTGGAGTTCTATACTGACATCACTATGAGCTGGAATTGACTCGACAGCAATGAGTTTGGTTTGGTTTTGGTATACCGACATCATTTTCCTACTGTCCACTTTACTGTTAAACACCTGGGACGTGGTAGACACTCAGTATATATTTGTTGAGTCAACAAACAAATTAACACAACTATCGGGATTTCTTCAAACTAAGCAAATAGACTTTAAGGAGATTGTATCTACTGGCCCTCCCATTATAGCCTACCAGACTAAGGCCATCAGCCAGTGAGTAAATAGGCCAATCCTTGGGTTGGAAACAAGAAACCTCCAGAAGCGACTCACCGACACGCTCACCATCCTCAAAATGAAGGGCTGACAGAAGACTGTGTGTTGTCAGGCACATCAGGAAGAACTGGCTCTGCTAAGCCATGGCCACCTCACCCTGTGGACTCGAGCCCTCACTTCCCAATTCATCCTTCACGTGTTCCATTCCCAGGCTGCCTGATGTCTGTCCCTTCTCAGCACTCTTCTCAAACAGAGGTTTGACCTCTGCATCTCAGCTCAGAGAGCTGGAGGTTAAGGATTATTCCAGGTAGAGGGGAAGCTTGCCTCCCTGTCTGTCTGGGACCTCAAGGTTAGACGAGATTGCTAAGGTCTTCTTGACAACGACATTCTCAGATTCTCCACAGGATAGAAAATCATCCCTAAATAGCATACCTAATATTAAAATGCTAGGAAAATATTTGTAGTGAATATGGTAGAAAAAGGGTTAATCATAACTATATTACATTAAAAGTTCATAAAATCTAATCACAAAATCTATGTTATAATAGATACACAAACTACTCAGATAGGTGAGGCACACAAGAGGAAATATAATTATTGAATGCTTAGACAATTCTTCAACTCAAACTAATAACCAAACATATAAATATATAAATTAAAATAATAAGGCACCATCATGTACTATTAAAATATCAAAAATTTAAAAATTATAATCTGGATGCTGGTGAAGTTATGGTGAAATTAATATTCTCAAACATTGCTAGCAACAGGGATAAGTAAGACTTTAGAAAGTAATTTGTTAATTCTTATTTTTATTTCCTCTGATCCAGAAATTCAAATCTTTGACGTTTAGCTGAAGAAAATAAAACACTCAAAAACAGTTATGTAGAGCAAAACGCTCACCACAACGCTATTTATAATCCTTTTGATAAATTGGGGGGAAAATTCCAATATAATAAAATGGCAAATAAATCCCAATAACTTGATGCAATACTGATCAGTGTATGCTGCACTCAGAAAAATGTTTATAGTTAAGTAAATGCAATACCCCATAGTCGACAAATATTTACTGAATGAATGTCCCTTGTGTGTCATGCACAGTTCTGGGTACCAGGGATACTGAAAGAACGAAATTTGATTTTACTGTAATTACAAGTATGTATACCTATGAAAAAGGACTGGAAAAGAATATAAATATGTGTTGCAGTAGTGGGACTGAGGTGGTTGTTGTTCGCTGCCATCAAGTTGGCCCCAACTCATTGCAACCCCATGCACAACAGAACAAAATGCTACTTGGTCCTG
This sequence comes from Dugong dugon, assembly GCA_030035585.1. Lineage (NCBI taxonomy): Eukaryota > Metazoa > Chordata > Mammalia > Sirenia > Dugongidae > Dugong > Dugong dugon. The sequence goes on from CM057478.1 coordinate 34,466,768, forward strand.
TATCATTCCCATAATTGGTTGCAGATCTGAACTCTGTGCTCCATATGGCTTTCAGTGGATGATTTTTGGAAGTAAATCACCAGGCCTTTCTTCCTAGTCTGTCTTAGTCAGAAAGCTCCACTGGAACCTGTTCAGCACCATAGTAACACGCAAGCCTCCACTGACAGACGGATGGAAGCTATGCATGAACTGAATTGGCTGGGACTGAGATAATATCCCCCTTTTATTTTCATAATTATTATAACAATCTAGTTTGAGCAATCAACAAAAATTCAGAGGGAAAAACAAAAACATATCTTGAAGCATTCCAAGTGGCCAGAGGGGCGATAACCATTTACCCAAGCAGAGCACATAGTACAGGAGGCTCAAAGTCAAGCTGAGTTATCATTGCTATTTCTGTCCCAGTGACACACTCTCTACAATCCCTCCCACTGGGAGACTGTGTGATCGCATGAGTCATCCTTTCCAGGCATCCAGTATCCTGGGTAGGAGACCTGGTGGTGCAGTGGTAAAGCATATGAATGCTACCCGAAAGGTAGGCAGTTAGAACCAACCAGCCACTCTGCAGGAGAAAGATGTGGCAGTCTGCTTCTGTAAAGATTACAGCCTTAGAAGTCCTGTGGGGTAGTTCTACTCTGTCCTATAGGGTCACTATCAGTTGGAATCAACTCCATCACAAATGGTTTTAAAGCCTGGAGGGCTGGTGGCACAGTGGTTAAGCACTTGGCTGCTGACTGAAAGGCTGGCGGTTAGAACCTATAGGGTTGCTATGAGTCGGAATCGATGGCAACAGGTTTGGTTGGGTTTCTAGTATCCTGGATGTCACCTTTAGGGGCCCAGGGAGGGGTGACAAAATTCCAGAGAGAGGCACAGAAGGAGGAGAGGAAGCAGAGGTGGTGGGGGACCCAGTCCTGGCCCATGGGAGGGTCTGTGGCTGCTGCAGGACATTTAGGGCCTGTGTGGAGCCACAACCTGTGTGTTACCCACCCTCTGAGACCCTCTGCTCTCCTGTCAGGAGGCCACAGCCCAGGGATCTTGTCTCTCTGGGGAGAGAAAGCAGGAGGCAAAGCTTGTCCCTGAGCTAAGACATCAGGGTGAAGCAGCCATTTGTGATAAGGGAGTTAGAAGCAACCTCCATCCTCATCCTCCAAGGAAGAAAGGTAAGGCCTCCAAGCAGGCAAAGGTGACATTCACTCACAACACACCAAGATCACAAAACTCAGATGGTGACCTGGTCCAGCCAGAGAACCCAGGCCTACTCAGTACAGCCATGTTGCCACCGAGAAACACAGACCCAGGGCCATCACAGTTTCCGGAGTTTTCTAAAGGCGGCTTAAGTCCAGCTATATGGTATCTCCCAAGTTTAAACACTGGAACTCATTTAAATTTATTCACAGCACCTTATGGGTCAAAGAAAACAAGCTGTGTCCCAGTCTGCTTGCTCAAGACCCACTGCAGGGCCACAGTCCGAGAAAACAAGGTCTTAAATCAGGAGGAATCCCTGTAACTACAAAGAATGCGGACATTAAAATGTGTTTCTACAGACTTGAAGCTGTACAGACCTTCCTGCAACTGCACTTTTGCAATTCATCTCTTAGGTCCTGTGGTGTAAAGTCTACCAATCAAATTAGGATAAAATTCTAAGTCAACCTATAACTTACAATATCCTTATGAGACTTGATAATCATTATGCAACAAATATTTATTATGCACTTATTATGAATCACCTATAGTACAAGGAGCTAGAAAGACAGAGGGAGTGAGACCTTCTGGAGCGTCTGGTCCTGTGTATATGCATGAGTGTGTGTGTGCATGTGTGTGTGTGTGTGTGTGTGTGTGTGTGTGCGCACGTGCGTGTGCATGCATACACGTAGGGGGCAAGGAGAGGGGAAGAGACAGTTCATAAAGTAAAAAACTAAACAAGAACCTCACAAACTGCTAAGTGCTACAGAGACAATCTCCAGGTGATGTCCTTGAGTGCTAAGTGAAGGCTTCCTTGGATTGAGAGGGCAGGGGAGGAAGATATCGGAGCTGAGACAGGAAGGAGAGAGAACTGGTCAGAAGGAGACAGAGGCTGGAGTCTTCTGAGCGAGGGAAGAGCAGGCACAGAGGCCCCACAGCAACAATGAGTTTGGAAAGTTCAGGAGCTGGAAGGGTGATGAAGCTGACAGGTGGGTGGCCAGACACATGGGGGGCCTTGCTGGCCACCTGGAGAGTCTGAATTTTGTTTTAAGGGGCATAAGAAGCCCTGGTGACACAACAGTTAAGTGCTTGGCTGCTAACCATCTGAAAGGCTGGTGGTTCAAACCTACTCAGCAGCTCTGTGGGAGAAAGACCTGGCGATCTGCTTCCGTAAAGATCACAGCCTAAAAACCCTATAAGGCAGTTGTACTCTGTCACATGGGGGTGCTAGGAGTCACCTAACAACAACAGCGGTGTATGGGGAATTGAGGGCCAGCAAAGGAGGCCCACAGAGTGGCAGGCCACAGCGGTCGCATTCTGGTGGGAGGTTTCCTCACCTCCTGCCACAATCTCCTTCCCACCCTACTTCCCCTACAAGCCCTTTCCCACCACCTCACCTCCGGAAGCAGAAGGAACGGGAATGAGATTGCCTTCCGATTTCTGCTTAGCCACATCCCCACAGGGCTTTGCTCATCCGTAATCGAGCTGCAACTCTGATTTTCCCAACAGCCTGGAGAAGCCAGAGTTGTGACTGCCCACAGCAGGTCTGCCTTGTGCAATCAATCTAAGGCTCCATGGGGGAAAATTCAGGAACTTTTGTAATTCTTCTCCTTTCCACCAACCTAAAGCAACTCCCTCTCTGTTAGCATCCCCAAAACTATCAACTGTGCTACCCTCTCAGAGAAAGAAATGAGACTGCGAAACCTGGTCAAGGTGCGTACACGTAATGCACACTGGTTGTCCTTCATATGCATCTAGCTCATCGGCTCATTCTGAAGTCAGTAAACCAAGGCCTGGAGAGGCTAAACAGTGGGCCCACATCCACCTAGCTAGGAGGTGAGAGTACAGAATCCAAATACGAGTCAACCCCAAAAGTTAAAGGCCACCATGCTGTCTCCTTGTCCCCCTCCCCTCACCCCACTGCTCCATCTTTGATGCTCCTGAAGGATAAATTTGTGGAACTGCTGGATAAAAGGGTTTGACATTATTAAGGCTTGTGATGTTGCTGTTAGCTGCCATCGAGTTGGCCCATGCACAACAGAACAAAACACTGCCCAGTCCTGCACCATCCAAAAGATCTGTTATGAATTGGATGGTTGTGATCCATAGTGTTATCACTGGCCAATTTTCAAGTAGATCACCAGGCCTTTCTTCCTAGTCCACCTTAGTCTGGAAGCTTCACTGAAACCTGCTCAGCATCATAGCAATGCACAAGCCTCCACACAGACAGATGGTGGCTATGCATGAAGTGCACTGGCCGGGAATTGAACTCAGGTATCTCCCATGGAAGGTGAGAATTTACCACTGAACTACCAATACCCTCAAGGCTTGTGATAGGTATTACCAAATTACCTTCCCAGAAGTCAAGCAATATATACTTGGTGGACTTCACATCTGAACATTAATTTCAACCACAAGGTCAATAAACCACCTAATTCTAAACTCAGTACTCCACTTTGTTTCACTCTTGGTGTAACTGCAGAGTCTGCACAGGTGAGGGGCAGGTGCACTTTACAGACAAAGGAACTGGGACACAAAGAAACCACTTGGGTCTGCGTAGGGCCAGGACCTTGTGCCCCATCCTCCCCAGCCCCGGACTAAGCCACTTCCCCTTTCTTAGGCCTGTCCAGCTTGATTACTTGACCAGACAGTTAGCCCAAACAAAGGAAAACGGGTCTCTTCTTCCTTGAGCTTGAGATTCAGCTCCACAGCAATGGAAAATCTTCTCAATCTGTACCCTAATTTCTGATTTTTGAAAAACTTGACTTTGAACTTTTGTTTTACCTAGTCAAGGGGATAAATGAGATAACACATGAAAAGTCTTAGAAGAATCACTTTATAGACATGTGTTATTCTCCTGGCTCATGGAGAGAGGCTAAAGAATATCTCCCCTGACAACATGAGACAGCCAGGAAAAAAAAAAAAAAAAAAAATCCAAACTGATATTGTCAGAGTAGTTCATACTTTTCAAGGCATAAATATATATTAAAAAAATTGATTCTCAACAACACCATCAAGCCATTGGTGCAGTATTATCGCTTTTATCCCACTTCAGAGACGAGAAATTGGGGGCTTGGAGGGGCTGTGTGGCTTGTATTGGGTCACCTGGTTAAGGGGTGTGTGGAGCTGAGCACTACCATCAGGACCAGAGGTCAAAGGTCCCTCGCAGACACTGCTTTAGCTTCTGCTATTCTGACCCCTCTCCACCCACAACTTAAACATGACTGGCTGGAGCCTCATATAATGTGGTGGGCTAACCTCCCACAGGACATCTCCTTGATCTTGCTTTGCCTAAATTTTGTAGGTGACCAGTGAAAAGTATAAAACATAATTGCACTGTGGTAAGTTTGTGGTTATTTGTTGCAACAGCAATAGGAAACTAATACAATTGACTATTGTGTTGTTAGAACCTAACTACTTAAGTTGTTTGAACTGTTGGATATTTGTTTTACACTAGGGGTGCCAGGAAAAAATTACTAAGACATTAAGGTGTTCTGAAAGCTTGGAAACCTCTGGCCAAGAAAGAAGATTCAGGGGCCATGCTCAGCAAAGGAAGGCACTATAACCCAACTTCAAATCCCTTCTCTACCATTTGAGCTTTCCAACGGAACGTAGGACTTCACATTTACCCCTGTTACACTGATCACTTCCCAGAACTTGTTCAAGCTCGTGGAGATCATTTGTTTTTTATTTCCCTTTATGACAAACATATCATTATAGAAAAGTTAGAAAATAGCAGGGAGAGAATACCTCTTAATCTCACCATGCCAACAGAATTTCTTCTCCATTTTTGTATATTCTGTCTAGTCTCTGTCAATGGGCAAACATTTTAGTTTCAGTGCTTATAGAAATTCTATCTTTATTTTGTATCTAGCTATTGGCTCTCCCTATGGCATCTGCACACATGTGGGTGACCCGATTTGAGTAGAGTCTTCTCTGGTCCCCTGAATGGTGCCTTATTTTAAACTGACCTAACAATAATTGTCTGGGCTTCGATGCAGGAGTCAGGGAACACAGACTCCTGCTTTAGATTTCTGATTTCTGCAGCTGTCTTGAGATAAGTGAACTTGGTCAATCATTAGATTACTGCTATCTTTTTGTTCAGCTATTAAGCAGATATGACAGCAAACAGTTTGCAGGAAAATTGTGCCTCCCTGAAATTGCTAGAGCAAAGGAGAGGGAGAAGGAGGAAGAGAAACCCAGGGAGAATATCTTACTTCCTTGAACATGCTGCTAAAGGCAATCACCCCATAAGGAAATATACCACCATGAATCTGAAGGATGAAATGTGACTTAACAAGGGTCCACAGAACCCTCATCTGTCTCCCCAAGGACCAGTATCTGTGCTGGCAGAGCCTCTGAGTCCCAAGGACATGACTCCCCCAAGCCTGCCACAAGTAATTAGCCTCAGCAGTAGAGCCCTGTGGCTCCCATCTGCTTTGTTCAACACACTCAGTTCTACCCCTTTAAGTCTCCTCCTTCTTCCCCTATGTCCCCCTCCACAGTCACAGGTGAAATCTGAACACCAAGGGCTGGCCCTGGGCTCAGGCTGTGAGTACCCCGAGTATGGCACGATGAGGCCCCTGGAGCTGCCACAAGTCCTGGTCCTATAGTGCTTAAGCTGTAATTCGACAGACCTCAGCCATCAGAGCAGTAAGAGAAAATGCACCTTCTGTTGCTCAGAACCTCTTGTACTTTGAGACCACAACAAGGGCTTTCATCTGCCTGTCAGACAGACTACCTGAACCAGAAAGCTCCTAACAAATCAGTCTGCTCATCCCCTTCTGGCTGAGTGGTAACTGACTTTGTTTTGGAACCAAGAAAGGATTCTGAGCTGTTTGGGACCATGAAGCAATAGTCATTCCAATGAATGAATAACCTGTCAAGAAAAAGGAAATGTCACCAATATCCTTTTAGAGGTCAGCTGTGTTCAGGCAGCTGTTCAGACATAGATTTATACCCAGCCAATATGGATCCAGGGCAACATACAGAGCAAGAGGCTGCAAGTGGAATCAAATAAATCCATTACATCACTAGGACAATGAGTTTAGTTGAGTTTTCTGGCAACCAAAGCAAAAAGGGGACACATGCTGGGTCATAAAATTCTTTTCATTCTGACAAATTCATCTGCAGAGTGACTCTTCCCAGACACCAGACTTAGAAATGGATTTGTCAGGAAGGTCCTTTTATGAAAAGACACCAATTATTGTAACAAAAAAGGTCTCTTGTAACAAGTTTCTGTAAAGATACAGACATGTGAAAACGTATATTTCTTCAACTGACACCCCAACAACCTGAAGGCCTATGTGAAATCAATCTGGTTACAGGTACTTGTCTGGCTGGAGCACACTACTAAGCAAAGATGAGATCTTCACTTGGTGCAGGGACGGAGCTTCACAAACCTGAGATACAACTAGTTAATATGCTCATGAGAGAGTCTCTCCTCAAGCACCAGATGTCTTGGAAGGGCTTCTGGCAAGTGCTGGATCACAGATGACTCATGGTTGAATTCTCTGGAGAGTGCCTGAGGTGCCAACAGTCTGATTCAATAACCACAGAGGACCCACAGGCTGTTGGGCTGCAGCTACGAGGAGAGAGAACTGTCATTCTGCTGTGAACGCTTAAGAGGCTGACTTGCATTCTCGGATGCAGGTGGCAGCAGCATCTTAGATAAGATCTGCAGGGTCTACTTCTGAAACTCATTTAAAAAAACCTGTTGCTGTTGAGGCAATTCCAACCATAGTAACTCTATAGGACAGAGTAGAACTACCTCATGGGGCTTCCAAGGCTGTAATCTTTTCACAAAAGCAGACTGCCACATCTTTCTCCCGTGGAGGAACTGGTAAATTCAAACCTCCGACCTTTTGGTTAACAGCCCAGCACTTAACCACTGTGCCACCAGGGCCCTGGAGCTACTGTAGTGGGGAGTATTGCCCAGTGAAGAAGGCAAAAACACAGAGGTCACAGTGAGGAGGGCAGTAGGGCCAGCAGCTCCACCCTATTCCTCCAGGCACATCTGGGTCCAACACAGGATAACCTACTTACTGGCAGCTGGCCTGCAAGAGGCAACGCTATGGAAGGGAGAGCTTCTCAGGAGAATTCTGATTTCTGAATGTCTGGGCGACTCTATTTAATTGACTGTGCCTCTTCACGGCCCAGGATTAATGATTTTAGGAAGATACAGTTTTGCTGTGGCTCTGAAGTCTGGTCTGTTTTCTTTACAACAGACTAGAATAGTGATAGACGCTCAGTGAGTGCTTGCTGTTGTTGAAAACCCACGGCTTAGGGTTAAAAGGTGACTTCCACCCAGCAGCAGGCAGCATTTGCTTTGTGGCTTCCTTTATCCACGAATTAGTCTGCAAAGTCACTGGGCCGAGCCCGCCCACCAGGGTTTCATCACCACCACACACTTCCTCCCACTGCCCTCTGTGCCTGGTTAAGAGAGAAAGCCGCTTAGAAAGACTATCAGATGAATGCCCTGCTGCCAACTTACTTTATAACCAAAAGGAGAAAAAGCTACGGATCATTCACTGATCTTTTAACCAATAAAATGTATAAGCACCTAGTACAAACCAACCTGCCAGGCTGCATGAGACAGAACACAATTCCTGATCTCAAAGGACTCAATATAATCTAGGAGGTAGAACAAAACTTGTTCAACTGATCAACTAAACAAACTTACTTTCTTTGTAGGTACTATGTGCAAAGCATTATACAAAGAAGAGGAACTCATAGACCCAGTCTTCAAAAGGCAGACACCTAGTAGGAAGAATAAGACAAGTCTACAAATCACTGTGCAAGCTGGGATTCAATAAAATATGGTGGTTGAACCACCTTACCCAGAATCAACCTGGAAAGATGTCTCTAACGGGCAAAGGAATATAATCTTGGTTCTATCCAACTCCTTTATTGATTACTGGGATCCGAATGCAAATAACGTATTGATAGGGGATGTGCAGAACATAAAGCTGAGCAGACGGTTAACTTGGAAAATGACACAAAGGGGAGCCAACAAGACTCTGGCAGACAGCAATGATGGGCTGAGTCTGAAAGACGCCTCTGGACAGGAAATGCCTTCATCTGCTGGGCATTAGCTGAGCCCTTCCACATGCCCGGCAGGTGTGCAAGCACAGAGGTGATGACCTTATGGCTTCTGTCTGCAAATAACTCATCAGTTACTAGTGAGGGAGTCTGACATTTGATCCACAGCTACACAAGTACAATATGAGAAGACAGCTTATTAGTTGATGTTACCCTCGCTCTGAGTCACTGTGTTTGACACTGGCAACAACACTCTAAGTTGACCTTAGGATACACTGACAGAAATAACTGAGCCCAAACAAGGGTGATGGTTTTACTCACCTCTGTTTCTGCTAGTCACATGGCTCGTAGAGCATCATGTTTAATTCCACACCTTGAGGGAATGATCAACTTCTTTTACAGCAGCAATACTACGAGCAACCACGTCCTACAATCTACCTTCTCATGAACCTCAATTGTTAAGTCCAAGGCAACAACCCATTAGGATTTATCACTTTAGAAAAAATAAGAAACTTGCAAAGGCATTTTACTCTTATAAATGCTTATAAGACTTTAAAAAAGGAAAGGAAAAAGAAGAGAGCTATTGAGAATTCAGAAAGCATACCAAAAAAAAAAAAAGGAGAGAGCGAGAGAGAGAGAAACCCACCAACTTTGTCAGGGAGTCTGGTACTGGTGTCACATGGGCAACAGTTGAGAAAGTTGAGGGAATTAAAAAAAAAAACCAAACCAGTTGCCGTTGAGTTGATTCCAACTCATGGCAACCACATGTGTCTCAGAATAGAGCTATGCTCCATAGACTCTTCAAAGGCTGATTTTTCCAGAAGCAGATCCCCAGGCCCTTCTTCGGAGGTGCCCCTAGGTGGATGCAAACCTGCAACCTTTTGGTTAGCAGCCAAGGGCATTAACTTCTTGCATCACCCAAGGACTTACTTGGGGAGACACGACAACAATCTTCAAGTGTGTGAGGAGTTGTGTGAAAGAAGGACTAGATGGTTTCATGTTCGCAGTGAAGCCGCAGCAAGGTGGTCCCACCAACCACAAGGGTCCTGTGTGAGTCTCTTTTTTAGCAAAGCCGGAAAAAGAAAGTATCTGCTTGTTAACAGGTTGTTAATAAACAGAGGGCATCAGACTAGGTGACCTCTCGGGTTGGCTTCTTTCCATTCTGAGATAACATTTACGAAGCTTAATGCAGGTTTCCTCCACTGCAACTATCATTATGGTTATATCCAAAGATAACTCCTACTTTACGACCTCCAGGAAGAAGAAAATATCTAAAACAGTCTAGTTCACAGGAAAAAGAGATAAGGGACCATATGCTGGTCCTGACACACAGAAAGAGAATAAGATGAGTTAAGTACTGCACAGAGACCACCTCACAAAACTGTGACTTCACTGGGTCAGTTTTAACCGACTGTGCTGGGCCAGGTACTGTGCTAAGTGCCAGAACACTGCAGAGGAAGAGGTAAATTCCCTGGCTCCCAGAGCGTACTGCCTAGTGACTCCACCTCCCTGGGTACAGCAGCAGCACCAGCAGGCTCCAGAGCAAATCCGATTTCACTATGTTACCCAAAACAGAAGGATCCAGGGGTTCAATAAGCTCAAATGGGTCAGGGAGGAAGGAAAAGAAATACCATGATTTATAAAACTACAGCTCTTCCACAGTCTAAGTCTTTGAAATGTCTTAGTTTTTCAAAAGTTACCCTATGTCTGAACTCGAAAGTCATCTCACACAGGGACCTAGATGTACATTTTGTACTTTACTAATGCTCAATGTATTGCAGGAAATTCCTGAGTGAGTTGTTGAGCCCTCTAGTTTAAGGCAGTGAGGTGGAATTTGGTGACAGCTATTTTCCATTAATTTTTACCATTAACCTACTGACTTGGTTCCACTATAACCAAATGTTAAAATTTACCACAAAACATCTTCTTCTAAGGGTGAGCAGCTGTACTTCTTCAATAAACTATTGGCACGGCTAATAATTTAGGGACAGCTGGATCTGGATCCAATTTGGATATAGACTGGCTAGGCCTTCTATTATACTTTTGGATGATTTGGTGAAATGAATGGATATTATCCCAACCCTGGGGATGGAGCAGCACTTAGTAATTACTGGATGCGGGATAGGCTCCCTCAAAGACTTGGGACTTGGTCCTTCTCCAAAGAACCCAAGAGAGCTTAGGATGGAACTGAACAAATGTCCCCTTTCCTCGGGTGTGGGGCTCTGCTCCCACTGGCCCAACGATGGGCCAAAGGAAAGAGCCGTGAGCAGAGGACATCTGCATCTGTGCGGGAGAAAAGACTGGACAAATCCTCCTGGACACAGGGACCACCCGACACGCTGCATGCAGTCCTCTGCTTAAAAATCTCTGTGTCTGTTGCTGCTGAGCCAGGAAATCTATCATCTCTGGTTGGCTGTCAGGGCACCCCACAATTGGATGCCCCCAAAGCTCTCCAACAACCAAGTGCGGCACAGATGCTGCCACAGTGCAAAAGCCACCTCACTGAAGCATCTGGTTGTTGGTCTCTTCAAGACAGAACTTCTGGTTTAATTAGATGGGCTTCCTCATATTCACACATACACACACACTCTCTCTCTGTCCCTTTGCTAATGCTTTCTTCAACTACCCCCCCACCACACACACATACGCACACACTACACACCTCCCTCTGCCTAAATCCCTTGGCCAATCCAAACTCTCCTCAACATGGAGAAATCTGAAAATAGTTATTGTGCTATGGTGGTGTTTTCTATGAGCAATTTGTGGTCTTTTGAAATCCTCCCTAATGTTGTTGAAACATGTTTAACAACATATTTGAAGTCTATTTATTTAATCTATCCTAGGAAAATAACCCAAAACATGGTTAAAATATATATAGCATTATTTATAACAGCAAAACATATTTGATACTTAAATGCTTAATAAGAGAGTAGTTACTTAAGTTCTGGTATGTCACTGAAATATCATGCAGAATAATAATGACAATATTGCATCATGAAAAAATGCTTTGTTAAATGAAAAATCAAGATGTAAAATTATACATTCACTGTAATCACAACTATATAAAAATAATATAGGAAAATGCCGTACCTATCCTATCTGCCTTACACTATTGCTATAGGGATTAAACAAGCCAATGAAAAAAAATTGGTAAATGGGTAAAGTACTGTTTTAGTTATCCAGCGTGGCTGTAATAGAAATACCATACATGGGTGGCTTTAACGAACGGAAATTTATCTTCTCACAGTTAAGCAGGCTAGAAGTCCGAATTCAGGGCACCGATTCTAGGGGAAGCCTTTCTCTCTGTTGGCTCTGGGGGAAGGTCCTTGTCTCTTCTGAGCTTCTATTCCTAAGCAACCTTCATGTGGCTTGGCATCTCTCTTCCCCCATCTCTGCTTCTGTCACTTGCTTCTTTAATCTCTTTCATATCTCAAAAGAGATTGACTTATGACATACCCTACACTAATCCTATTCATTAACGTAACAAAGACAACCCATTCCTATAATCTGTTGCCACCAGGTTGATTCTGACTCATAGCGACCCTACCGGACAGAGTAGAACTGCCCCATAGGGTTTCCAAGGAGTGACTGGTGGATTCGTACTGCCAACCTTTTGGTTAGAAGCCAAGCTCTTAACCACTGCACCACCAGAGCTCTGGCACTCATTCCTACAGAGGTTAGGATTTACAACACATATTTTTGGGGACTACAATACAATCCATAACAAGTACTACACAAAATTTAAACGTTATTAATATCAGGAATTTGAAGAATGAATGTTCAGTACATGAATCAACAGGGCAAAAAGATCACATCAATATTAGAGGCCCTTGGAGAAACTGGCCAGTTCAAAAGTTCTGCTTTAATCTTTTCAGATTGTCTGTTTTTATCAGTGTCAACACGTATAGTATAGATGGATAGTCACTGATATATAGTTAGTGGTATCAACTGTCCATTAATTCAGAAAGCCTTACCAAAGCAAGAACTATTCTTACAATGAAAGTTGTGCTTTATTTGAGAGAGAGGGAGACTTACTTTAAGAGTAACTTCTTTATTAAGCCCAGATCCTGCAGCATGAGGCTATACACATTGGTGACTACCTGGACACAAACACTTGATGTCCTAGATTAAGATCTTTACCCTCAAACAAATCTTTCGGCACATCCCACGTATACTTTTCTAATATTCCTGGTGGAGAGGAGTATAGCTCATTTGGTTAGAGTCAAACCCCACTTCAGCCTGAAGCCTGAGTGGGTTCTAGGACCTCCCTTCTAACTATGCAAGTGCATGTATGTAAAGATGGGAAAAAGGAAATCACTGTTGATGCGCACCTGGATGAGGTGGCATTTGTCAAGATTCTCTGCTGTAAAGTCACTGTTTTTCCTCTCTTCCATATTGTATTCTTTGGAAGAAAAGTCACTATGTATAGCCCACACTTAGGGAGTGGGGAGTTATGCTTCACCTCCTTGAGGGCTGACTATCTATATAAATGATTTGGAATTCTGCACGGGAGATTTGGGAAGTCTCTTATAATGTGTATAAACAGATGCTAACCATACAACCCAGCAATCCCACTCCTAGGTATGTACCCAAGAGAAATAAAAACTTATCTCCACACAGAAATCTGTATACAAATGTTTATAGAACTGTATTCATAATTGTCAAAACCTGGAAACAACCGAAATATCCTTCAAAAAGTGAATGGATAAACAAAGTGTGGTACCAACATACTATGGAATACTAAACCCAAAAAAACCAAAATACTACTCAGCAATAAAATACTATTATATGTATCACCTTGGATGAATCTCAAATGCATTATTCTGAAAGAAATTATTCCCATATGTCAGTATGATTCAATTTATATGACATTCTCCAAAAGATGGAGATCAGTGGTTGCCAGGGGTGAGGGATGAGGGGAAGGTGCAACTACAAAAGGTCAGCATGAGGGAGTTTTAGGAGTGATGGAAATGTTCAGTTTCCTGACTGAATGTGGTAGTGGTTACAGGAATCAATACATGCTTTAAAATTCATAGAACTGTGCTCAAAAAACGGTCAATTTCACTGTGTCAAGTTAAAAAGCAGAAAAAAGAGGTGGTAGGAGCCAGCTGAGTGCCCAGCACATAGTAGGTGCTAAGTAAATGGTAGTTTCCTTTCCTTAAAAAAAAAAGGTGGTGTCTAGGACACCCATACTCCTCGGCTCCATGGCTGGCCTTCATCATGTCACCCAGCCTAGCCTGGGTACTGGACCTTCTGGTTCTGCAGGTACCTGATGTCCACATTTCTCCAGGTCCCGGTTTTCCTGTGCTGCCAAGCTTGCAGAGCTGTGCACTCTTCCTGCAAAGCAGGTTCTGAACCTGGGTCCCTCGAGAGGATGGAACAACCAAATCAGGCACCTCAATCTCTGTCATCAGCCAACCTCTAAGGATGGCACCCGCCTACAGTGGGATGTCCCTCTTCTTCAGCTTACTCGCCAACAGCTACTTTCTTGGGAAATGAATTATTTCTTGAGTACAATCAAGATTCTGGTAGACAAAGAGGGGTTAGAAATGATTAGGAGAGAGTCGAAGGGCCTCCATGGGACTAAACACTCAAATTCTTACTAGATAGGGCTGAGGATCAGATTACGTGGGCAAGGAGGCAGAAGAATTTGGGGGCTTACAACACTACAGTCCTTAATTCTTGTAATTTCTCATCTTCTGTCTACATGGAGGAAAGTGTTGTGCACGTAGAAAGTACTCTTGATCAAATAAGTTTTTTGGTTTTTTAAAAACTAAATAAGATGTGTGTCATGGAGTGAACTGTATTGTATCCCTCCAAAATATCTGTCAACTTGGCCTAGGCCATGATTTACAGTACTGTGTGACTGTCCACTATTTTGTCATTTGATGAGATTTTCCTGTGTATTGTAAATCCTACCTCTATGATGTTAATGAGGCAGGACTCAATCTACAAGATTAGGTTGTGTCTTAAATCAATATCTTTTAAGACATAAAAGAGAAAAGTGAGCAGAGAGACACGGGGACCTCATACCACCAAGAAATAAGAGCCAGGAGAATAGTGCCTCCTTTGGGCCTGGGGTCTCTGTGCTGAGAAGCTCCTTGACTGGGGAAGATTGATGACAAGGACCTTCCCCCAGAGCCCCCAGAAAGAGAAATCCTTCCCCTGGAGCTGGCACCCTGAATTCAGACTTCCAGCCTCCTAGACTATGAGAGAATACATTTCTCTTTGTTAAGGGCATCCACTTGTTGTATTTCTGTTATAGCAGCACTAGATGACTAAGACAGTGAGAAACAGCTAAGAGAATACCCACATGTAAAAGCGACAACTGCATGGTGAATAAAAACACACAAACAAGACAGATGCAATGAGAGAGAAAATCACAGAAATGATTTCTACCAACCGGGACCTGGAGAAATGTGGGCATCAGGTACCTGCAGAACCAGGAGGTCCAGTACACAACTAGCCAAAGACCAAAGTAAAAAGTAGCTTCATTAAAAAGCAGCTCCCTGATCTGAGAAGTCAGACTGTGTTAATATGAAATGCAGCACCTGGCTCGCTTTCATGTGGATGCAACAAAACTGCCTGCCACTTGTCACCTGCCACCATTTTCTCTTTGATCCCTCATTAGGTGGATGCCACTTTGTGATGAACCTTACTGCTGCCTTGATCTGCCTTCCCCATAAGGAACACAGCCAGGAGGCTAAGAGGAGAACAGAAGTCCAGGCTAGATGTAAAGATCAAGTAGGTGACTCAGAGCTCAGCAGACACTGCAAGTTGAGTGCTGGTCTGAGACGGTGCACATGACCAGCAGGGGCTGTACCATGGGGGCCCACACACAGAGGACAGGCTTCATCACCGTATAAGAGGCTGATGGTGCCTTAGGATCTCTGAACCTTGGAAGCGGATCCCAATTCACGGACTCCTCTGGTACATTCTTAAAGTAAAGTCATTGGGCCCCTGCTTAAGTATCAAATATTAGGCCTCACTTTCCCCAAGAAAGAACAGTGCTCACTCTGCTCAGGTGAACAGGGCTAAGGACTAGGTGTGTGGAGTAGCTCTCCATCTCCTTTTTTTTTTTTTTTTATTATATGGTGGTAAAATATACATATTTGTCATTTCAACTATCTTTATGTGGACGGTCAGTGACATTAATTATATTCACCATACTGTGCAAAACATCAGCACTATTTCCTTTTTTTTTTTTATCACCCTTAACAGAAACTCAGTGCCCACTAAGCAATGACTCCTCCTTTCCCTCCCCCTACCCCCAGCCCCTGATAACCACTAATAAACTTTGGTCTCTAGGCATTTGCCTATTCTAGATATTTCATATAAGTGGAATCAGACAATATTTGTCTTTTTGTGTCTGACTTGTTTCACTCAGCATGTTTTCAAGGTTGATCCATGTTGTAGCATGTACCAGAACTTCATTTCTCTTTATGGCTGACTAATATTCCATTGTATGGATATACCACATTTTGTGTATTCATCATCTCTTGATGGACACTTGGGTTGTTTCCACCTTTTGGCTATTGTGAATAATGCTGTAATGAATTTCGGTGTACATGCATGTTTGTGTTCCTACTTCTTTTGGGTATATACCCATGAGTGGAATTGCTGGGTCATATGATAACACTATGTTTAACTTTTTGAGGAACCACCAAACTGTTTTCCATAGAATTGCACCAAATTACATTTCTATCAACAATGGATGAGGGTTCCAATTTCTCCACATCCTCACCAACACTTATTATTTTTCATTTTTCTGATAATAGCCATCCTAGTGGGCGTGGTATCTCATTTTGGTTTTGATTTGCATTTTTCTAGTGACTAATAACTTTGAGCATCTTTTCATGTCCTTATTGAACGTTTGTATATCTTTTTTGGTGAAATATCTATTCAAGCCCTTTGCCCATTTTCTGATTGGGTTGTTTGTCTTTTTGTTGTTGAGCTGTAGGAGTTCTTTATATATCCTGGATATTAAACCCTTATCAGATATGTGGTTCCTAAATATACTCTCCCATTATATAGGTTGTTCTATCTAGTCTTTTGTGCCACAGAACTGTCTAGAAAGACCTATTATTATTACAGGTCAATAATTACTAGGAATAGATACTTTTTTTTTTTTTTTAAGAGAAGCATTATTTGGTGGTGGAAGCCTAGAGAATGTTTCCAGAGTTGTTGGGAAAGTAGGGGTCTCGTTTTACCACAAAGAAAGTAACCACAGTCAAAGCTTCCTCTCTCAGAGGCCTGTAGGGAGGGGTGTGATTTCTGAGTCACTTCCCTGAAGCTGGTGACCTGGTTTGGGTGACACAGGAGACCACATCTTACCTTCCTGGAGGTGCACAACACTTGCACGTGAACTCCAGGTACTGGTTCAACTCCCCTCCCTTCCAAACCAGCATCACTGATCCAATTTCCTCAATATTGATAGGAACAAAGGCACCAGGCCACAAAGAACTTAATGAGTGACTGCAAAGAAAAGAGACATGACTCCTGGCCAAAGGCTTCCTTCTGGCCCATTGAGGGTTTTATGAAACAAAAATGAGAAAACTTTAGAAAGGTACAAAGGACCAGGTAAAGCATTTCAAACAATTAAAATGTCACCTCAACCAGCAAACAGCAAAACACTCTAGCTGAAGAACAGAATAGAAAACCAACCACACGTCACGAGAGCAGCACGTCATGTGTTCGTGGCAACGTGACACGGGGAAGGGCAGGATCACATTCTCCTCAACTCAGTGTCTCAGCCCGTCACAAACCTCCATCCATCATGGGACACGGAACCAGGACTAGAGACACAGGGGCAAATGGCTTTCGGCCAAGACTGCAAATAAGTCTGATGCCCATCTCCAATTTTCAACTCCCTCTCTGGCTTCTGTTTGTTTTTTCCTGGAATGATTTGCCCCAGTTTCCTCACTGCTGCCTCCTTTGTTTGAGGATATGTAAATATTTTCCTAAAATCCTATTCCACATTCACAGGCGTTAATGGAAGAAGTTCAAATAATTGTTTTTGGACTCAAACTCCCCCAAACCACAACATGGAGGAAAGTGCATTTTACTGAGTGCTTTGATCAGACCATATCTGCTAGGTTGCTTCAATGTTCAGAGAGACAGAAAGAGAGACACAGAAAGAGAATAAACTGGCTCTAACAGCAGGGTATCCGCTATACTACAGAGTAGTCTGATATATGAAATGAGGGTCATCTTATTAAGTATTTTATCGATTATTATACCATCCATTATAGAAATAATAGTCACATTTTTTCTGAAAATTTTCTTTCCTTAAAAATTAATACTAACATCTTACATTCCTGTGGTACATTTTTTACAAATGATGAACCACAATAAGAGAAACAATGTGCAAGGGGAAAAGTGTATGTGGAAACTCTGTATTTTCTACACAGTTTTTCTGTAAACCTGAAATTGCTCTAAAAAACAAAGTCTATTAAAAAATTCTCATCTGAATAAAAGGATGGCATTTTCAGACACCTCAAACAAGTCACTGCTTCTATCTCTCAGGTAACCTCATGAGACATTTTGTCACACCTGAGTGCTGCTGTAGTGCACTGTATGAAACTCTCTGAAGCAAGTCAAAGCCAGCTGCTTCGGTTCATGATAATGGTGGGAGAAAGCCAAGCTTGTCTGGGTCATTCTTTTCCACAAATGTTAATTATTACTATTATTTAATATTCTTTAATAATTAAATAATAATTACAGCTAACATTCATTGTGGAAACCCCAGTGGGGTAGGGGTTAAGTGCTACGGCTGCTAACCTAAAAGTTGGCAGTTGGAATCCACCAGGCACTCCTTGGAAACTCTATGGGGCAGTTCTACTCTGTCCTATAGGGTCTCTATGAGTTGGAATCGACTCAACAGCAATGGGTTTAGTCTTTTTTTTTCCTTTTTTAAACATTCATTGCATGCTCACTGCACACCAGGCACTAAGCTAATGCTGTATACTAACAATTCTCATAGTAACATAAGAAGTTGGTCTATTATTATCTCCATTTTATGCATGAAGAAACTTTAAGGCTCAGAAAAGTTAAATAGTTTGTCTAAAGCCATTGAGTTACAATGGAAGAGTCTAGATAAAAGCAGAGTTTGACTCTACAACCTTGCTATGATGCACACAGGTAACTGTTTGCTGATGTAGGGGTATCAATAAGGCCACCCCAAATAGCTCTGGTAGACTGGTGGATTAGTATTCCCTATACTAGTATCTCCACCACCTGTTTGTCAATTTGTCATATTGTGGTGGCCTGTGTGTTGCTATGATGCTGGAAGCTATGCCACCAATATCTCAAATGCCAGCAGGGTCACCCATGTTGGACATGTTTCAGTGGAGCTTCCAGACAAAGACAGACTAGGAGGAAAAGCCTGGCGATCTACTTTCAAAAATAAGCCAATGAAAACCATATAGATCACAGAATATTGTCTAAGACTTTGACTTGCTTACTTTGGACGTATTATCAGGAGGACTGATAGCTGGAGGACATCATGTTTGGTAAAGTGGAGAGCCAGTGAAGGCAAATGAAACACTCAAAGAGACAGACTGACACAATGGCTGTAATAATGGACTCAAACATACCAACGATCATGAAGATGGTGCAGGACTAGGCAACCTCTCCTTCTGTTATACATGGGTCAGAGCCAACTTGATAGCAACTAACAACAGAGATTGGACAACAAGGAGGGCTTATTAGTCCTTTTCACCCAGAAATTCTGAGTTTTATAAAAGTTACTCAATGTCTAAAGGAAGAAGGGAAAACATTGAATGATTAAAAAAATCGTTGTTAGGTACTGTCTTAGTCATCTAGTGCTGCTCCAACAAAAATACCACAAGTGGATGGATTTAGCAAAGAGAAGTTTATTCTCTCACAGTCCAGTAGGCTACAAGTCCAAATTCAGGGCATCAGCTCCAGGAGAAGGCTTTCTCTCTCTGTCGGCTCTGGAGAAAGGTCCTTGTAATGCATTAGTCTTTCCTTGGTCTGGGAGCTTCTCTGGGCAGGAACCTCAGGTCCAAAGGATGCGCTCTGCTCCCGGCACTGCTTTCTTGGTGGTATGAGGTTCCTCTGTGTCTCTGCTCGCTTCATATCACAAAAGAGATTGCATTAAGACACTACCTAATTTTGTAAACCTCATTAGTATTACCTCATCACAGTGATAGAACTTACAACACATAAGGAGAACCTCATCATGGTGATAGAGTTTAAAACACATAAGGAAATCACATCAGCTAACACAATCATACAATACTGGGAATCATGACCTAGCCAAGTTGCTACACACATTTTTTGGGGGGACACAATTCATAGCGACCCTATATACCATAGAACGAAACACTGCCCGATCCTGCTCCATTCTCACAATCATTGCTATGTTTGAGCCCATTGTAGCAGCCACCATGTCAGTCCATCTCATTGTGGGTTTTCCTCTTTTTTGCTGACCCTCTACTTTACCAAGCATGATGTCCTTCTTGGGGGATTGGTCCCTCCAGATAACATATCCAAAGTACATAAGATGAAGTCTTGCCATGCTCGCTTTAAGGAGGATTCTGGCTGTACTTCTTCCAAGACAGATTTGTTCATTCTTCTGGAGGTCCATCGTATATTTAATATTCTTTGCCAACACCATAATTCAAAGGCATCAATTATTCTTCAGCCAATTCTTCTTTGGTCACGAAAGAATAAAGCAGATGCTTACTAAGTAGTGGGGGAAAATAGCTGTGCACTAAAAAATTCCATGCTTTCCGCTTTACTTAAATAAAATCCAAAGATTTTAGGGTTAGATAAGACTTCTGAAAAGATGAGCAGGGGTTTCACAGACAGATAATAAAGGGGCAGGGAGAGGGAATAGCAGGTGAAAAGGTGAAGACTCATAGAAATTGTTTCACAGATGAGGAAACTGAGACCCAGAGCAGGGAAGTTACACGAAGAAGTCAGGTCAGCAAAGTTACACGGGTTCACACAGCACTGCGTCTGCCCCCAATGTCAACAACTGGGTAAAACAGACAAGCAGGAACATGCAGGACTACACCTGCTGCTGGAGTTGTCTGTCATCTCCCTGCTTGATGCTATGTCCTAAATTCTTACCATGACAAACAGAAGAACCTGGCCAATGCTTCTGGGGCACTTCTCTCTCCTCTGATGGAGGGATGATGATTTGCAAGAACAGGTGCTATTTCATAGAGCTCAGGTCATTCATCTGACAAACGTTTATTAATCTTCTACAATGTACCAGGCGGAGTCCCCTGGTGGCACAAGTGGCTATTAACCAAAAAACTGGCAATTTGAATCCACCCAGAGGCACCTTAGAGGAAAAGCCGGATGATCTACTTCTAAAAAATCAACCACTGAAAACCCTATGTAGTTGTTCTACTCTGACATACATGGGGAGGCCATGACTCAGGGTCAACTTAACTGCAACTGGTTTAGTTTTGGTTTGGTTAACATGTACCAGGAACTGTGATAAGCTGTGAGGATACAAAGATGAATAGGATATGGCCCCTCATTTCTCAAACACAATCTAGAGAAAGACCGACATAAGTCAATTATCACAACTGTCTGACAAGTGCTGTAATTCCAGGGTGCAGGTGCTAATAGGAGCACAGGAGTCTGATAGTCAGACAAGGGAATGAGAGATATTCCAGGCAGAGAATACAGCTGGCACAAAGCCGCTAGCATAAGGTGGTTTGATATACCCTCACACAGCTAATTCAGATTTACTCAGACTTAGCTGGAGAGATGGCAAGGAAAAAAACTATTGCCAAGTCTAGCATAACTTCAGTTTCTGTTTGGAATCATTCCCCCAAAACCTTAAAATTGAAATATATATCATCAATCATTTTACTACTCACAATAATATGGGAGCCGTATCTCCTTATGTTTTTTGGATACATATCATTCTGCGCACTAATCCTGCTTTAAAGTATAATGAGGTGCTTGTTAAAAAGTGGTTAGCAGTGGTGGAGTTGGCAGATGTTTGAATGTAAGTGGAAAGAAACAGAGCTCTGCTGTTGTTTTGCTTTGAAGGCATCTAAATGGCTTTAAAAGGGTTGCTTTAAATGTATTCATCCACAGTCTCAAGGCAGAGGCTTCTCTCCAAGCCTCTTCTGCAGGACTGTAATTAACGGTTTAAAAATGGAGTCAATTTTCTTTCATTTCATATACTTTGGCTAGAGGAAGCTCCTGTTCAGTCTGTCCATTTTGGAAAATAAATGACAGGTATAGGAGGGCAGCATTTAAACTAGGGGAGAGAGAAGGCAAGATGGGAATGAAAAGACGGGGCTGTGAAGAACCTGCCAAGTTTCTGAGATGAATCACCTTCCTGATGTTATCTGGGGCAAGTCTGAGCAGATGTATAGCCACAGTGACGATAGCAGGGCTCTCAACAGTGGCACTGCAATGCTTGGGGACAGGTCACTCTGTGGTGGGGGCTGTCCTATGTATTGTCGGATGTTTAGCAACATCCCTGGCCTCTACTCACTCTCCCCCAGTTGTGACAATCAAAAATGTCCCAAGATGTTGTCAACTGTCCCCAGCTGAAAATCCTTGATCTATGTTAACTCAGACCAGCAACAACTCCAAAAGAATCACAATATTTATTGCTTCCTATTGAAATCCCTTCCCTCTTTAGTATCACTGTCACCTAAAAAATAAATCCAACAGAGTTATCATTATAGATTTTTGATAATAATAAGTCCCTATGTGGAACACTTAATACTTTTGGTTATAGGGAACTTTGTACATTAAACTCCCTAATGAAAATAGACTCCAATTGGCACTGTCTACTCGGCAGGACAGTAAGTGGAGAGTTGAGTGTTTCATTTGTTCACTCATTTGTTTGTTCAATCAACAAATATGGTTGAGCAACAAATAGTGTGCCAGCCATTGTCTAGGTGAATAAGACAAAAGCCCAGCCCTCTGGGAGCTTATGTTCTAGTTGGAGAACAAAGACGTAAACAAATTAATCATTACAGTCCATCACAAGTGCTATGAATAAAATAAAACTGTATTTTGGGTTAGAGCTACCCTATATAATATGATAGCCACTTGACATCCGTGGCTACTGAGCACTTGAAATGTGACACATTGGAATTGAAATGTGTTGTAAGTGTAAAATAGATTGCCAAGATTTTATATCTTGATAATGGTACAAAATGACAATATTTTAGATACACTGGATACAATCAAATATATTACCAAAATTAATTTCACCTCTTTCTTTACTTGTTTAACATGGCCATTAGAAAATTTGAAGTTACATGTGTGGCTCCCATAGTATTTCCATTGGACAGCACTGGGTTACAGAGACTAGGAGGCTGGGAGCCCTGTCAACCTAAGAAAGTGGGAAGGCCATCCGGAGGAGGTACCTCAATGTCTCAGCTAGTCCCAGACCTGGAGGATGAGGGTCTCAGACCGAGAGTCTGCAGTGGCGAGGACACTGTGCTGTGTGGGATGCACAAAGGGGGGTGCAGGAAGGGCTGAGGCCAGAAGGCTGCTGGGGGCTGGGCAACATGGGCAGGGCTTGCAGGTCAGTTAAGGAGCTGGAGGGGGGTGGGTCTCAACCTAAGAGCAAGGGGAAAGTTCTGGAGGGTCTTAATCAGGGTAATGGCATCATTAGATTTTGAAAAGGTGTTGCACTCTGGCTGCTGTGAAGAACTGATTGGCACATTAGCAAGAATAGAAGCAGAGCCCCAGGAGGAGGTATTAACCTCGTGGGACCCCCCCCCAGCTCTTGGTTCTAGGTCATTAGACAAGGGTTCTTTGGGAGAGGGTAGAAGATGAAGCCAGAGATGCTATTTCTTTCCCCTAGGATAGCTGAGTCTTGTTAATTCTACTTACATTAAAACTTTGATTACACAGACTACCTCCTTCTCCTACAAGAGCAGATAAATGAGGTGTTTTTTTAATTATCCAAACTGAGCCTTGGGATTATAAGAGTGATCTTGCTGCTTAATGAAGTTCCCCATAATCTGCCTCCTCACAGAGGAGAGGGTATTAGACTAGTTTTACTCTGTTAATGGGTTTCCTACTGGCTTTTACCCCAGCACCCCCAGTTATGTTAAAAATACTGGGGGAGGGGGTGGTTCTTAGGTTTGACATTGATTTGGTTTCCTTCTACTCACAAGACTTCCATCCCTTCTTATTGGTTCCATTTTGCATCTTAGTTTCCCAGGTTCTCCTAAGTTCCCTAGCTCTAGGATGTCAGCTTAGCAGCAGCCATTTAAACTTGTCTACTCTGGCATTTTCCGCTCGCCATTTGCTGCGCTGTTCTGGAGTCTCATTTTTCCCTAGCTCATTGGTCATTTTTGCTACCGTCGAGTCATTTGCTCTGAGTCATGCCTGGCTGTGACGCAAAGGCCAAGAAGGGCCTCAGCCCACACCCGGTTTAGGAAAGGATGCCACTGAGGAACAAGAGCTACACCAGGCACGTTTTCCTAAATGGATTCAGTAATGAAGAGGGAAAAAAAATTCCCTCTTTCCTTTTTTTTTTTTCAAATCCCAAAGTTATCACTTCACTCAGCATTTGTTGGAAATGATTTCTATGACACAGTGAGTCTTGGTCATTCATTTCCAAGTTTTAGAGGCAGGAGAACAGGCTCTGAATGAGCCCATACAATTCCCAAGAATAAAGGCAAGTTTTTCTTAGGTAAGGTTCTTCCTCTATCATGCAACACAGACCTTCATACATATATGCTATCTTTGATGGCTTCCCCTTTTGAGAGCTGTGATGATACTATGTGACATAAGGACCATGAACAAAACTCTAAACTGAGTACCTAAAATGAGGAGAAACAATGGGGACTAGGGAAACATGGAAACTCAATGCAATGTGGCACCCTGGATTGGATTCTAGAACAGAAAGAGGACATTAGTAGAAAGCTGTAGTTTAGCACATAAGGATACCCAGTGGCATTACCACATGCCTGGCCCACCCCAAGGCCAAAAGCAGCACATTTACAAGATGGCAGATGGGGTCAGAGGCAGTCTATGGCACTGCTATCCTTTCTCTGTACTGAACAATAACTAAAAACATCTGTAATAAAAAGGAATGAAGTACTGACACGACATGGATGAACTCTGGAAATATTATGCTGAGTGGAAGAAGCCAACTGCAAAAGAAAACATATTATAAAATTTCATTTATATAAAATGTCTAGAGAAAGCTAATTTTTAGAGTTTGAAAGTAGTAGATTTGTGGTTTCCAGGGGCTGGGGGAAGGGAGAATGGGGAGTTACTGCTAATGATTTTCTTTTGGGGTGATAAAAATGTTCTGAAATTAGATTATGGTGATGGCTGCACCACTCAGTAAAGTTACTAAAAATCACTGAATTGTACACGTTCCTCTCTAGTAAGAGAAAATCTAGCATTTACCAAGGTAGCAATCCCTTCCATCTTTGAAAAGGTCTGACTATCATAAAAATCACTCATTCAACAAATACTTACTGAGTACCTACTATATGCTAGGCGCTGTATTGGGCACCACCGATACAGTGGTGTTAAAAATAATCAAAACTCAAGGAAATTGAAACATAAGGTTTATTCTAAGCAGTTATTGTATACATACACAGGGAGACAATTCTGATTTAAAAAAGCAAATGGCTCAAAGTAGGCTCTTTTTAAAGAAAAGAGGAGGGAGAAGAATAGAAGATCAACCATTGGCTAATCTTAACATGATTGACTGAACCCTGCCCTCCCCCTATTACTGAGATCAGCTGGTATCAGAATACTAGGTGGTCTCTGGTCTGGCAGCTAAAAATTTGGTTTTGTGGGTAAGAAAAAACCTTAAAATCAAAGTAAGATGTCTGTTACTAATTTTTCTCTTTGACAGTGGTTAATGGCAGGAATGGGAACAGACAATAAAAGAGCTATCAAATAAGTAAGGTAATTTCTGATATCACTATGAAGAAACAGAAACTGTAATATGATCGAGTGACTGTGTTGGAGACTGGGAGGAAAAAAGAATATTAGATTGTTAGGGAAGGCCTCATAAGGATGTGATATTGGAGCTGTGACCTGAATGACAGGGATCCGGCCATGAGAAAAATCTGGCAGAGTAATGTTCCAGACAGGAAGTGCAACCAGTGCAAAGGCCCTGAGGCAGAGCGAGCTAGGTGTGCTCAAGGAACAGAAAGAAGGCTGGACCTTGGTGAGTGACAGCAGTAGAAGGTGAAACTGGAGAAACAGGCAAGGCCAGTACTTGTATGTCTGCCATAGTAGACCATGGTAAGGAGTTAGGATTTGATCCCAAGAGTACTGAGAAACCACTGGAGGATTTTCAGCAGGGGAGAGACATGATTTGACTCTGATGATCTCATGATCTCTGGCAAGTGGTTAAAGCAATTGAATGCTAACCAAAAGTTTGGCCGTTCGAAACCACCACTCTGCAGAAGAAAGATGTGGCAGTCTGTTTCCGTAGAGATTTACAGCCTTGGAAACCCTGTGGGGTTGCTATGAGTCAGAATCGACTCCATGGCAGTGGGTTTTGGTGGGTTTATAGAACACAGTTAATAAACGACAGCCCGGAACTCTCTGAAATCATGGCTCCCGAGATTCTCCAGGCTTACCAGCTCTTATTCATCCAGATTGCAGCAACTGTCAATGAAAATGCTTACTTTCTTTCTATGTCCTTCATTAAATGTGATGTCCAAACCACTGTGGAAAACTATATGGCACTTTCTCAAAAAATTAGATATAGAACTATCCTATGATCCAGAAATCCCACTCATAGGTATATACCCTAAACCAATAAAAACCAAACTCATTGCCATCAAGTCAATTCCGACTCATAGCAACCCTATAGGACAGAGTAGAGCTTCCCCACAGGGTTTCCAAGGAGCAGCTGGTGGATTTGAACTGCTTACCTTTTGTTTAGCATTCAACTGCTTTAGCAGGCAAGCTTTTAATCACTGCACCACCAGGGCTCCAGATATATACCCTAGATACCTAAGAATAATGACATGAACAGACATACGCACACCATTTTCACTGCTGCTTTATTCCCAATAGCAAATAAATGGAAACAACCAAAGTACTCATCAATGGATGAATGGATAAGCAAATTATGGTACATACATACAATGGAATACTAAACAACCATAAAGAACAATGATGAGTCTGCAAAACATATTATAACATGAATGGACCTAGAGAGCATAATGCTAGCTGAAATAAGTCAAGCATATAAGGACAAATATTGTACGATTCCTCTTTTATAAGACAAGAATAGGTATCTAAAGAGAGACCAATGTTCACTGGTGATTGGGAGAGTAGCCGGGATAGGGAAAAGTGTGTTTCAGATCGTAGTTGCTATTAGGTGCTGTTAAGTCGGTTATGACCCGTAGCGACCTGATGTACAACAAAATGAAACACTGCCTGGTCCTCAGCCACCGCCACAATAGTTGCAATGTTTGAGCCTATTGTTGCAGCCACTGTGTCAATCCACCTCAGTTGAGGTTCTTCCTCTTTTTTGCTGACCCTCTCTCTACTTTACCAAGCATGATGTCCTTCTCCAGGGACTGGCCCCTCTTGATAACATGTCCAAAGTACTTGAGATGAAGTCTTTCCATCCTCGTTTCTAAGGAGCATTCTGGCTGTACTTCTTCCAAGACCAATCTGCTCATTCTCCTGGCAGTCCATGGTTGTCACGGATTGAATTGTGTCCCCCCAAAATATCTGTCAACTTGGCTATGCCATGATTCCCAGTATTGTGTAACTGTCTACCATTTTGTCATCTGATGTGGTTTTCCTATGTGTTGTAAATCCTATCTCTATAATGTGATGAGATGGGATTAGCAGTGGTTATATTAACGAGGCAGGACAAATCTACAGGATTAGATTGTGTCTTAAGCCAATCTCTTTTGAGATATAAAAGAGAGAAGGGAGTAGAGAGACATGGGGACCTCATACCACCAAGAAAGAAGCACCAGGAGCACAGTGTGTTCTTTGGACTTGAGGTTCCTACGCAGAGAGGCTCCTAGACCGGGGAAGATTGATGGCAGGGACCTTCCACCAGAGCCGACAGAGAGAGAAGGCCTTCTCCTGGAGCTGATGCCCTGAATTTGGACTTCTAGCTTACTAGACTATGAGAGAACAAGCTTCAGTTGTTGAAGACATCCACTTGTGGTATTTCTGTTATAGCAGCACTAGACAGCTAAGACAATGGTATATTCAATATTCTTTGCCAGTACCATAATTCAAAGATGTCAATTCTTCTTTGGTCTTCCTTATTCATTGTCCAGCTTTCACATGCATATGACGCAACAGAAAATACCATGGCTTAGGTCAGGTGCATCCTAGTCCTCAAAGTGACATCTTTGCTTTTGAACACTTTAAAGAGGTCTTTTGCAGCAGATCTGCCCAGTGCAATATGTCGTTTGATTTCTTGACTGCTGCTTCCATGGGCATTGATTGTGGATCCAAGTAAAATGAATTCCTTGACAACTTCAATATTTTGTCCTCTTGCCATGATGTTGCTTATTGGTCGAGTTGTAAGAATTTTTGTTTTCTTTATGTTGAGGTGCAATCCATGTTGAAAGCTGTAGTCTTTGATTGTAGAGACTTTTTTTTTGGATGATGGGAAAAGAGGCACCAAATATGGATATAGTGAGCACAGAACAATTAAAGTAAAAACGTTTTTGAGCACATATGGATGGACGTAGGCATATTAGTATACAGGTAGGTAAAGGTGTGTACATAGATGAAAACTTATGTACACCTAAAACCTATAAACTAAAAAAACCAAACCTGTTGCTGTCAAGTCGATTCCGACTCATAGCGACCCTAGAGGACAGAGTAGCCTCATAGGGTTTTCAAGGAGCACCTGGTGGATTCAAACTGCCAACCTTTTGATTAGCAGCTATAGCGCTTAACTACTACACCACCAGGGTTTCTGAAGTATCTGTATGTACGTGTAAATACAGATATGTGAGTGCAGGCACATATATTCATTTAAGACAGAAATACAGAAACTCTATAGATATAACCAACCACATTCCAAGATTGGTTTTCTAGGTTTGAAAGCTTAGGACCGTAGTCTCATGGGACAACTCAGTCAATCGGCATAACATAGTTCACAAAAATCATGGTCTGCATCTTAGTGAAGTGAGTAGCACCTGTGGTCTTAAAAGCTTGTGGGTAGCCATCTAAGACACGCTACAGGTTTCTGCTTGCCAGAAGCAAAATAGTAAGAAGGTAGCCAAAAGCTCAGAAAAGAAACAAGTCTACACCAGCCACAACGTCCTGTACCCTGAGACCAGAAGAACTAGGTGGTGCCCAGCTACCACCACTGACCATTCTGACTGGGGTCGCAACAGATGATCCCAGATGGAATGGGAGAAAAATGTGGAACAGAGCTCAAATTCTTACTTAAAAAAAAAGAACCAGACAAACTAGAACAGCAGAGAACAGAGGACTCCCTGCGACTATAGCCCTGAGACCTCACTAAACCCAGAACTGACCCTATCCCCTGAGATCACCCTTTAGTGAAACAGCAGAGTGCCACACAAAATAAAGGATATTACCCATAAGATCTGTGCTCTACTTAAAAACCATCAGTATGAAACAAAAGGTCAACAATTACTCAAAAGCAAAGTTTAGAAGGGGGCAGGGAAATTAGAGTTCTGAAAGTGTAATAAACAGAACACATTTAAAGAGAATACTGACACACTGTGATAAATGTAACTAATGTCACTGAACAATTTGTATGCAAATTGTCAAATGGGAATCCAACGTGCGGTAAATGTTCACCAGAAACTCAATTAAAATTAAAAAAAAAAAAGGTGTGATGTCCAGAAAAGAACACAATATTCTAAGCATGGAAGAGACTAGAACTATCACCTTTCTCAGTCCAGACCTGTCCTACTGATGTGTCTCAAGATCACCTTGGCTTTTAATTCTGTTGTATACCATCGACTTGCTGAAACTTCTCTCAGGCAAGCTCCCTGAAGTCCTTTTTGTGATGCCCAGACTTAGAAAATGGGATTTAAGCTTGTTCTTCCTTAATGAGAACAGCTGTGCCCTGTTTTTTCTTTTTAAAAAAAGGTCACCATAACCTAAACAATGCCACACTTATTTAAAAAATGGTTAAAACAAACAAATACTGGGCCAGCTCCAGTTTCACAACCACTGAATTTCTCTTCTTGGTGGAGGATAAGGAAAACTATTAGAGCAAGTTTACCTAGAATTGCCTTGTACCTGTTCTCTTGCATCACATGTCTGAAGACATCCAGACTATTTGGAAACACTCAGGTCTTAAGCGAAAGACACTCCTTGTGATTGCACTTCCCACTAGATTTCTCAAAGACGTATAAACAAATCTGAGTAGATGCAGACTCTCAAGCCTGGGGAAGGGGGAAGTGGTGAAGCTCAGCTTCAGCTGCACCAGTGAGCTAGACTGACTTAGTGAGCAGGGCCATGGGGGAGAGGAAGATGCTCGCTAAGGGATGCTGGAGAAGACCTGGGGCCCCTTGTGTGTAAATATAATTAGCCCAGATCCTTCCCACATCCCATTCCCCAGAAAGGTGACATGCTACTGCATATGGTCTCAGATAATTAGGTTCAAGTCGTCCCTTTGTTCCCTCATAGCTAAGTGATCTTGGGCAACTCACTTAGCCTCAGTTTCCTTATCTGTAACATGGGAATGATAAGACTACCTATCACTCACAAGTTTATGGTAAAGATTCATTAAGATTTTATGTGTTTAAGCAATTTATAAATTACTTTGTCATATAAAAGTGAGGAGTTATTATTGGCAATAAGATTTTTTCCTCCTCCCTTAAATCTCTTTCCTGCTGTCTATTGACTTTTCTTTTTCTTTTCATCTCTCCAGATTGCTTCTGATGTTTCTCTCAACCTGCTTACTTTCTTTTAGGAGTCAGAGAGAGAGGCATATGCATGATTCACCCCATCCTAAACCTTCCTTAGTGTTTGTCCTAAAAGAAGCCCCTCAAAGACATTTGGAGTTACCATGAGACAATTTACTTTTGAAGAACTAAACTCATTGCCACTGAGAGAGAACCATATCTAGTATCTGTCAATGCTCTCCACTTTCTGGAATCGTGTAGCAAATTATTTAAGGTTCATGATGTACTAATGTCACTGTGTGGCTTCCCTTTCCCTTTGGTTGTTACATTTGCAAATAAGACAAACTAATCTTCGTATTGACACATACCAAAAAAAGGACGAACACTGCAAAAGACATTGGATATATTCCAGAACCAAATAAGAGAGGCTAGAGACGGTCTGGTGAACACCTGGAGGGCCTGTATGTAAGTCCTAAGCATTGTCATTTCTTTCATGGCAAAAGAGATTCTCATGAGTCAACTTTTTCAGCATGAGCTGATCTCAACAGCCCATCGCTCTGTGCTTTCCATGGGTAAACAGTCCTGTTTCCGAACAAAGTGGAAGCAAGAATGAGCGACACCTGAGGGGAGAGAATGAGCAAAGGGAGAAACAGAAATGCAGGAAAGACAGGAAGGAACGCTTATGCACAACAAAATCCCAGCCTTTTTTTTTTTTTTTTTTCCCTTCACTTAATTTGTTGTTAAGAATCTTGGGAAAGGGTGCCTCTAATCAAAATGAGTCCAAAACATTGGCATTAGGTTACAATGACCTGGACGGCAGCCTGGCTATGCTGGCCCTGACAGCTGTCAGCTTGTGGCTCTGACACTGACTCACCATATGACAATCTCCACAACCGAGCACCCCACCTGTGCCAGTTCCCAGGTGGGTTCCTGCTCCGGCTACAGCTGGCACTGCCCCCCCCCTCCCCCGGCACTTAACTAAAGAGGAATAGGAGCTGGCCCAGCGCTTCTGCAAAGTCTTTTTCCTCTTCCCCTTTCTGTTCTCCCAAATCTAAGCATCCTGCGGCCTAGGAAAGAACAAACCAAGTACAAGGGGAAAAAATACACCCAGCTCCAGGAAGACGAAATGCTGTCCTTTCTCAAAGACCCTGGACACCGGCTCAGTCCATCAGGAGTCAGCTGTCCTAACGTGGGCTTCCAGCCACGTGGATGCTGCCGTCCCTCTGCACACTTCTTCCTTCCTGCCTGACCGTCAGCTCCGAGGGACGTCAAGGGACAAGGGCGGGGAGCTGCCAGGCCGAGTCCATAGAGACCCACCACCTCAACTAGCCCCAGGCGCAGCGAGGCAGCAAACTCAGAAAAAGACAAGAACGCACGACTCGACCTAGGTTGTCCCCACCCAGGTCCCCGCACCCCGCCCCAGCCTGTCTTCCAGGCGTCTGGGGGCTCCTCGTTCCCTGGGACGGAGAACCAGCTCCATCCAAATCCGTTGAGCGCCAACATCTGCTACCGAGGACACCTTCTCCATTGCCCCTTCCTCCATCCCAGGCACCTCATCGCGCTCACTGGGGCCCGGGCTACTTTCCCTGCAAACACCCCGAGGCCCTCGCTCCGACCCCACTAAGACCCAAGTCCTTGTCATCCCACTTACAGCCCCCTCACCCCGCCACCCTACGGAGAACCCGGTCCTATCATCCAAGGCATCCCCAGGCTGCCCGGAGAGAATCCCGCGGACCCCATCTGCCGTCTCCTCAGAGCCCGGTCCTGTCACCCAAAGCGTCCCCAGCTGTCCCCTTGTTGAGCCCCGCGGTCCCCATCCGCCGTCTCCTCAAAACCCCGTCCTGTCCCCGCCACTCCCCGGCCATCACTCTTGGGGACGCACCCTTCCCCTCAACCCGGCGGGCAAGCCCGGAGGCGCCCCGCGGCCCCTCTCACCGCGGCGGCCGGGTGCGCTGACGAGCCGGCTGACGAGAGAGGGCCGACGAGGCGCGGGACGCGCAGCTGACGTGACTGCGCTGGCTGCGAGCAGCCGGGTCCTTCCGAGCGCGCGCTCGGCAGCGGGAGCGCGCGCGCTGTCAGTCAGCTCGACAGCCCGCCTCATCTGCGCAGGCGCTGATGCCAGCCGCTCTCCCCGCTCCCCAACAAGGAATCTCGGGAGCCACAAGGGGCACGTGACGGGAAGAGCATTGGCGCTTTTCACCGCTATCCATGGTACTAGGGGTCTCGGCTGTTATCGGCGGGTCGCTGGCATCCTCGGGCCAGGGTCGACGCCTTGCCCGGCAGGAAGCCTGGTCCCCCCGCCCCATAGGAAACCCCGTCTGAGCGGACAGTCCGGCGCCGGTTCGGAAACCGTCGGCGAGAAGGGACTTATGAATCGTTGTGGAACGTCCCGGGAATGTAGTTTCCTAGATCCTCTCAAAAATAGCGTGTTCTCTCGGACCCGGAAGAGTCGAGTGAGGCAGGCCTTTCTGTGAACCAATAAGTAGGTTATTTGGTGATTTTGAAGAGGAATAAAGCCCTCGCAGGGAGTCAGAGAGATGTAGTTCTCGTTCTGTTGCTTCTCTGCCCTGGGTTTCCCTACCTTTAAAATAAGGATGCCATTTCCTGCCTGCTATATCTCAATTATGGTGAAGTCAGAACATTAACGAGCATTTTAAAAGAGTCAGGCAAGGATACAATGGTATGGAAGAGCAGTATAGAGGCCAATTTATTTTTTGAAAGGGAACGTCTTAAAGAATGATAGATTCCACCTCAACTGCTCCAAAAATTCTAGGTCAATCTACACCTTTTCAGCAAATACAATAAACACAACTTTGAGGTTATTCAGTTTCTTCTATATCTCTTCAAAAAAAAAAAAAAGGTAAAAAGTATAGAAATGTCTCATCTGGAAGCTTTTTAGTTCTGGAGAAAGAAGTATAGAAACAAAATGACACCCCCCAAATATGATTTGGGCTTATGTCAAACTTGGTCAGCATGCCTGTCAACAAAGAGAGTCTGATTCCTGAATGCTGCCATGATAGCGTTCAGATTTCTAAAGATTTCTATAGCTACACTGCAGAGCTGTAGTGCTCCTTCAGTACTTGCTTATCTGCAACAATAAAAACCTTGCATTAAATAAATGCAGTGGTACCTGAAACGGGATTGAATATCAATTTAAGAAAACTTTTTTCTCAAGTCATGGGAGTTATGCAGAAGGAACTGGAATTCTGCCACTTAGGAGAAAAAGAGAACAGATTGATGATAAAGCATCTTTCTGAGAAGAATACCTAATGGAATGTGGAATTGCTGGGAAAAGTTTAAAGGAGCAACATGAAGAAACAAGCCAGAAGCTGCAGTTCTACAAGTGTTATGGGGCCTTCAGTGCCATAGCTGCTTATGGCTCATTCCAGATTTGGTTGACCAACCTGGCATGTTGTTGTTAAGTGCCGCTAAGTCAGTTCCAACTGATAGTGACCGTATGTACAACAGAACAAAACACCGCCCAGTATGGTCACTTGTATTTAAGCTGACCTCTGGGTGTTTTAGGCTTAGGGTGAACTGAGGAAGGGAAGGAGTGTAAGGTAGCTTTCATTCCCTTAGGTGGACACTACAGGAAATGGGCATGCTGTTGGGTCCTTGCAAAGTCCTGCCCTGTTTGGAGCAAAATATGAGTGCTGTCTTGCAGAAGGTATGAGACCAGTGGATGATCGTGTCAGTGGCTGGAGGAAATCTCCCTTGGTTCAGTGAGTCTGCCTAGCACCATGCACCAACTTGTGCTCCCTGACCTGACTTTGGCAAAACCAACTGTTTTGGAAAATTGAAAAGCAAGCAGTGTTTGGGGGAAATATAATTTCTCTTCAGGGGACTAATACAGACCCTTCCTTTCCCTATCTCATAAAAAGTCTTCTGATCTTGTCAGAAGGCTGGAGAGAGGCAGATGACATGATCATTTTAAAAAAGGGGAATAAAGTCAGTTCTGCAAACCATAGCCAATGAGCTTGACATTAGGCCTGGGAAATATTCAGGACAGACTATTCACAAAAAAATCATTTGTGAACCCTCAGAAGAGGGTTCAACCCATTGCCATTAAGTTGCTTCCGACTCATAGCAACCTACAGGACAGAGTAGAACTGCCCCATAGGGTTTCCAAGGCTGAAATCTTTACGGGAGCAGACTGACACATCTTTCTCTCACAGACTGGCTGGTGGGAGCAGCTGCGTGCTTAACCACTGCACCACCAGGGTTCCTTTTAGAAGAGGAAACACTGATGACAAAAACCAAGTCATGCTAGGTTAACCTTATTTCCTTCTGTGAAATGTGTAGATTGATAAATCAAGGATATGGTAGAAATAGTGTACTTGCACTTCTTGTGTTGTTAGTTGCCATCAAGTGGACTCCAACTCATAGCAACCTTATCCTTAGAGATTAACTATGTACCAAAGCAGTCGTCCATCTTTGGATGCTCTTGACTATTAGAAACTTTATCATCTTTCTAATATTTAAACATAGTCACAATATCCAGTCTCTCCCCCCTCCTCATTAGTCTTTCACTAGGACTTGTCTATTTTACTTCCTGAATAACTCTCAAGCCTGTCTGTTCTTTCTCCTTCTATTGCTACCATCTTAGTCCAAGCTACTATCATCCCATTAGCAAAAACCTCCTAATGGGTCTCCATGAGTCCATCCTTTATCCTCCTACTTAAAAAAATATATATTTTATGCTGGAATAGTTTTACAGAAAAGTTGTGATGACAGTACAGAGAGTTCCCAATATACACCTCACCTAGTTTTTCCCATTGTAAACAAATAACATTACCATGGTTAAGTTTGTCAAAACACACCGCTGCAGACATCATAACCTCTTAGACACAATACAATGATCAAATTTTTAAAAATTTTATTACTGATACAATACTATTATCTAATATACAGAGTAGATCCTCATTAAATATTAGCTGAATGAATGAATACAGAGTTTAAGATAAGAATCTAGTGGCTAGAGGGCAGGAGAAGAAGAAAAAAAAAACAAAAAACAAACCCTTTGCCATTAAGTCAATTCTGACTCATGGTGAATGCATGTGTTACTGAGCTCCAGAGGGTTTTCTTGGCTGTAATCTTTACCTTTTTTCCGCTACTAGGTGGGTTCGAACCACCATTTTTTTTTTTTTTTTATTGTTGTGGTTTAAATGAAGTTTCCATTTCAAGTTAGTCTTCCATACAAAAATTTATACATACAGTGTTGTGACCCTAATTGCTCTCCCCATACTGGGACAGCACACT
This sequence comes from Dugong dugon, assembly GCA_030035585.1. Taxonomy (NCBI): domain Eukaryota; kingdom Metazoa; phylum Chordata; class Mammalia; order Sirenia; family Dugongidae; genus Dugong; species Dugong dugon. The sequence continues at coordinate 34,502,062 of CM057478.1, forward strand.
CCTCCTTTCCATCCCTGATTCCCCATGTCCATTTAACCAGCTCCTAATCCTCTCTGCCTTCCCATCTCACCTCTGGACAGAAGCTGCCTGTTTAGTCTCTTGTATCTACTTGAGCTAAGAGGCACACTCCTCACAGTATCACTTTTTGTCCCACAGTCCAGTCCAATCCCTGTCTGAAGAGTTGGCCTCAGAAATTGTTATAGTTCTGGGCTGAGAGAGAATCCAGGGGCCATGCTTTCCGGGGTTCCTCCAGTCTCAGTCAGACCATTAAGTCTGGTCTTCTTATTACAATTTGAGTTCTGCACCCCACCTTTCTTCTGCTCCATCAGGGACTCTCTGTTGTGTTCCCTGTCAGGGCGGTCATTGGTGGTAGCCAGGCACCATCTAGCTGTGAACCACCAACATTTTGATTAGTAGTCAGATGCAAACCATTTACACCACCCAGGGACCTGTTCAAGTGGTTTGCCCGTATTTCTATTGGTGTGTCTTATTTATCTTGAATTACATTTTTATGTATTTAAAAAAGAACATTCGTTCATAGTTAAACAAATTCACAAATTACATACTAGTTTGTGTATACTTTTCTGGACATATTCTATGTACATAAAAACAAAAATATCTCCCCCCACTTTTTTTTACACAGATATATACACTGTTTTGCACCATAGACTTACTATGCCTTGAAGACCATCCATATTAACTTAAAAATCTGTCTTTCTTTTTTTTCCACAATTGCATAGCACAGAATTCCATGTTAGTAAAACATACTAAATGTATTTATAAAATACTTAAAATAATGTATCTATAATATATATTTAATATATAGATGGACATTAATGGGTGTTGCCAATCTTTTGCTTCTACAAACATGCTACTTTAAATATCCCAGTGCACATGGGTGAGTCTACCTGTAGGATAAATTCCTACGAGTGGAATTGCCAGGTCAAAGGATATGAGCAAATGGTTTAGGATTCATGTTACTAACTTCTCTGCAACAATCTGAACCAATTTACAATTGCATCCATTTGGTCTGCCTTGCCAGTGCTGGGTACTACCAAACTTTCTATCTTTATCAATCTATTAGATGAAAAATGATGTCTCCTTATGTTTTTAATTTGCATTCATTCTTTTTGCTCTGAATGAGGTTGAGGCTGAATAAGACTGAATAACTAAAACCAAACCAGTGGCCATAGAGTCAACTCCAACTCATGGTGACCCCATGTGTGTCAGAGTAGAACTGTGCTCTATAGGGTTTTCAATGGCTCATTTTTTGGAAGTAGATTTCCAGGCCTTTCTTTCAAGCCACCTGTAGGTGAACTCCAACCTTTCAGTTAGCAGCTGAATGTGATAACCATTTGCAATACCCAGGGATTCCTCTTAAAATGGCTGTTTCCCATATGAGTGGTTAGCTGGAAGCACAGCTCCAGAAAGTTCAGTATTTACTTGAGGGGTAAACAGAATTAACCCTGGAGACCCATATTCCTTATCTCCGCAAGGGCCACCATTGTTAGGAAGTTTTCTACTCTTAGGCCCTCAGTGAAATCAGGGAGAGGCAAAAAAACTCTTGTGTTGAACCACAGTCTGAACACAGCAAGAAACCTTAAAAATCAAGTCTAACCTCCTAGTTTAGAGATTTAAAAAAAAAAAAAAAGCTGAGGGGAATGACTGTTGAGAAGTTGATGCAAGCCCTTGATAACAGCTGAATTGTTTTTGTCAGTGGGGCCATCCCTGTTAAATATTTTGATGAATGATTTTATTGTGCTGTTTCCATTAGCAAGTTAAAATAAACAAGCTATACTAGTAACTAGAAACATAGGCAACATAAGTGTGGGGACTGAGGAGAATTACGGGATGAGGACTTCTCCATTCTTCATTTTTTGTGAAAGACTTTGAAATGTGCCAAAAAGATTATTGTACGTCTTCACTGGACAACTTTTAATGTGCTTGGCTGCTAGCCAAAAGGTTGGAGGCTCGAGTCCACCTAGAAGTACCTCAGAAGAAAGGCCTGGTGATCTACTTCCAAAAAAATCAGCCACTGAAAATCCTATGGAGCACATTTCTACTCTGACACACATGGGGTCGCCATGAGTTGGAGTCAACTTGACCACAACTGGTTTTTTGGTTCACTGGGCAACTAGGCATTGTCTAGTACACCCTTCTGGGTTATTCTGGTTCTATGGGTCTTTTCTTGTCTTTAAGCTATTTATAGCTCTTGTAAACTGTGGAGAACTGGTAGCAATGCAAATGATTCTTGCCCATAGACATCAGACATACAAACCAAACCAAAACCAAACCCAACGCCATTGAGTCGATTCCGACTCATAGCGATCCTATAGGACAGAGTAGAACTGCCTCATAGGGTTCCCAAGGAGCATGGTGGGTTTGAACTGCTGACCTTTTGATTAGCAGCCAATCTCTTAACCACTGTGCCACCAGGGCTCCATTAGATATACAAGTGAGTCTTAGTTGGTAGAAGTCCAATTGATTTCCCTCTCCCACTGTGGAAGAAGACAATTTTACATCTACCAAGCAAATTCATCTCAGCATTCCAGGCTGCCTATATATATGTCTACTCTTAGGGTTTGAACCTTTGAACCAACTGTAGTGTCTTACTGACTCAATCATTGGTGAGTTAAATGAAAATCTTTGACATATGTTCATTTTATAGGCTCCTGGGTGATGCAATAGATTCGATCTCAGCTGTTAACCTAAAGTTGGCCTTTGGAACCCACCCTGAGGTACCTCAAACAAAAGGCCTAGAGATCCGCTTCCATAAAACTACACCCAAGAAAACCCTAAAGAGCAGTTCTACTCTGTAACACAGGGGTTCACCATGAGTGGGTACAGATGGCAATGGTTTGGGCTAGGTTCGTCTTGTTTGTAGAAGCAACATGATTTTACTTTTTTTTTTTTTTTTAATTTATTCGTTAACACTGCTCATAGCAGGTATACTGCTAGTAGCCACTTGCAATCTATTCGAATGCAAAGATAACCATCCTTCCTTTCAGTCAATGTAAAAAGAACTGACCATGGAGACCTCATTTTTCTCCCTTGTGGAACCAAGTTCTGAAACAAAACAGGAGATGGGAGGCCCAAGGTGGCGTGACTGAATGCATAGCACAATGATGAATATACAGATGTATAAGGCACAATCACATAATTGTAAACCTGTAAAACTGGAATTTTGAGAATTGATTTAGTCCAACTCTTAATTCCAAAAATTAAGCTGAAACGAGTTTCTGGGAGCAAGAACAGTAAATAGTGATGTAACTTGCAGACAGTGTGATCCTGATACCTTGTTGTTGTTAGGTGCCATCTAGTTGATTTTCGACTCTAACAACCCCATGTGACAGAGTAGAACTGCCCCATAGGGTTTCCTAGGTTGTCATCTTTACGGAAGCAGATTACCAGGTTTTTCTCCCACAGAGTCTCGGGGTGGGCTGGAAGGGCCAACCTTTCTGTTAGTAGCAGAGCGCTTAACCGATGCGCCACCAGGGCTCCTTTCTCTCATCCCTTAGCTGTCATTATTATTTTTATTAATCTTACAATTAGTATCCACTGTTTAACAACAAACACTAATTGAGCACCTACTTCTCAGCGCAGGGAAAACTGTCCCAAATACTATAAAGAATCTATAAAAATTAAAAGGCATGTTTTTACCTTCAAAAAACTCAGGACTTGCCATCTGGAAGGGATCGTTGAGAACCTCTAGTCCCCTAGCCCCTCAGAGACCGGGATGGGGCTCCGCGGACCCTAGGGTCAGACCTCCAAAGTCTACCCTGTGGCTTTCCCTTTGCCTCACGTGCTTTCCAGCTCAATCATTGCCACTCCCGCCTCCTTAATTCCTCATTTCCCTAGTTTTCATTCTTGCACAACGTACGGCCCATGCCTAAAGGTGGCCATGAGGCGTCGCCGCTGGTTCTGCTCAACTCCGCTCCGGAGCTGTACAGCCTGAGGGCGCGGCTTGGGCCCTGCGGCGGCCCGTAGCCCACCCTTTCTCTTCCGGACCTCATTTTGCCCGGATCTCTTTATTGTGGCGAGAGGATCCCCCGGCTAAGAACTGTATTTCTCAAATAACTGTGAGTCTTTAAGCCGTTGCATCCCAGACGGCTCCTGGGCACTGTGTACCCACCAACCGAACTCGAGCATCCAGCTCTCCGGAGGCTCGGGGCGGTGCGGCTGAATCTGCGCAGGCGCGGCCTCGCCGACCTCGCCGACCTCGCGGGGTTCACTTCCGGGAGTCGCACCGCGCGTTTCTTGTGGCTGGGCTTGGGGTTCCGGTGTCTGACAGGCGGCTGCTTCCGTTCGACCGGCCCGGCGGGACCGAGCCGAGCCGTGGGGCCTGCTCCGGCTCGGCCATGCGTGCGGTCGCATGATGCGTCCCTGCCTCGGCCGCTGCAGTCGCCGCCGCCGCCGCCGCCGCAGGTCGGGAGGAGCCGCAGCGCCGGGCGACCCCGCCCGGGCCTCGGGTGAGTGCGGCTGGCTGGGCTGGGTGGGCCGTTCCCGCTCGGATCGACCGGCCTCCCCGGCCCGCCCAGCCCGTGACCCTGAAGCTCTCTCTGCTCCGCGGTGCGCGCATCTGCAGCCTCCCCGGGTTGCTCAGGGGCACCTCTGTGCCTGCGCCTAATTTCCATTCCAGGTGTCTCCTCGACACTCCCCGGTTGCTGCCCGAGTTGCAACCCTAGCTCTTCGCCTGACTTTGGGCATAACACTCAGCCCTCCGAGCTACGGTTTTCTGCTGTGTGAAATGGGGCCCAGGTGACTAATAATGGGGTTGCCAGAAGAGACTGGCTATAAACTCTTCTCAAAGCTGTAAAGAGTTCTTTATAGGCATGCATTAGAATGGGCTTTTCTGCACATGGCGCGTGGCTTCCTGAACGCTACTGTTCTTCCATTTCTGTTAATTTTTGCAACTTTTCTGTTTTATTCTTTGCCCGTTTTCTTGATACCTCCTCCCCTCACCCTCGGTCAGTTGTCTTGGGGTGGGGAGTGAGGCATTAGCGCATCTGGGACAATCAGGGCAGCCTTTATGGCAACCTCTGCATCTCGCTGCAGCCAAGGCTCATTTCTCTTGAGGGGTCACTGCTGCGGGGACTAAGTCCCGTTTTGTTGTTGGATAGACACGTTTTGCTAGTTTATGAATAATCAGTTTATTTTGGTAGGTAAAATGGAGTGTAAGCACTGTGGGTGCAGTTTGCCTTGTAGCTTGTTTGGGTTGTATACCAAGCCAAACCCATTACCATCGAATCGATTCCGACTCATACCGACCCTATATAGGACAGAGTAGAACTGCTCCATTGCGTTTCCAAGGAGCAGCTGATAGATAGGAACTGCCGACCTTGGTTAGCCTCCGAGCTCTAAACCAAATAGGGGATACATAGTTTCGTTTGCAGTGTGCTCGGTGTATGTGCTTAAGGTGCCTATGTTTATCCTTAGATAACCCAGAAATCTAGGACAATATATATTTCTTCCTAAACTCTTCACCTCACAGATGATGGATTTAATCTTTTTGATGTTGCTTTACAGCTTTTACTTAACCTGAAATCACTTTAAAAAGCCACCTTGTAAAATTTGCTTGTTAGGAAGCCAGAACTTGGTTAAAGTGAAAGGCTCTTGGGGGTATTTGAAAAAGAGAATGGAGCAGAAGGATTGATAAAATTGCGTTTCTGGAACATTCTGAAAAATAGAAGGGTGAGGGTGATTAAACTTATTTGGATCATGTACTTTTTGGAGTTAGAGGTTCACGTTGACCTCTGAGTTGAGAGAGGAGAACAACCCTGTCTGAAAGGTAATTTTTAGAAAGGATTCATTGAACAAGAGTTGGAACTATTTATGTAGATGTCTCATTTCAAGGTAAAGTCGGTAAAAATGGTTACAGATGTATTCTGTTACCAATGACCCAGAGTCTGCCCTGAATTTGGTGAATGCTTGGAACTTTGCAGCCATACTACTCAATGGACTGTCAAAGTCGAGATGCTCTTCACAAAAGGAAAAGTGTTAGCACGAGTAGAATGGTCCTCAATATGAAAGAGAAAGTACTAAAAAGAACTTCATATGAGAACAGTCTTGATTGAGCACTTGATTAAATGGACATACTTTTACATTGTTACTGAAACGATTGCCTGTTCTTTTGGACTCTTTGGCATTGTAAATAATAAAATCTTTGTTAATTTGAGAAAATGGGTCTAGAACTAAGTTCACATACAAAGGTAATGTTTGGGCTAAATTGAGAGTAGTTTTCCTGATGCCTCCAGAACTTCCCGTCTCCAATCCCTACTGATAAATCTCTGAGATAAGTTTTCCTAAATCAGCTTTTTTGAATATGTTTCTTAAAAGTATTTTCATTATAAAAGTTATACATGGAAGGAGCCTTGTACAGTGATTAAGCACTTGGCTGATAACCAAAAGGTTGGCAGTTGAAACCCACTATTCAAACGCTAGAGCATAAAGTAAAAGGTCAAAATGCATACTCTCATGCCTGCTTGTCCTCAAAGCCAGTCCCCAGGGCCAGTATGAACAATTTGCTGCATGACGCTTTGGGTGTAGCATCCATCCGTCTCTGTGGTTTCATCTTCCTACTTAACAACATGACTGTCCCTTCCAGATCATGGAGGAGACAGAGGCCACTGAGGAGAATTCTGTTAACCGTATTCTAGTTGAAACCTTTCTAAATATCTGTCAGTCTTTTTCTTCCCCTTACCTCTGAGGAAGAAATAACCCTCCTTTCCTGATGTTAACTACTGTACCTGCTTTGGCCTGCTTGTTATGGGACCATGAATTATCACTGACTGTCATTTGCCTCTTTGACTTTCACACCTAGGTTGTGTCTCTAGTATAAGGGTAAAAGTGAAACCTTCAGATATATTTGTAAACATTCCTTGCAGTCTTCCAGCCTACGTGCTCTAGATGAGGTACCATGAAAGTGTTTTCTGGACCTGAAATTTAGGCTTCCCCAGAAAAACCCTTAGAACTCTGGAGTTCCCTCCCTTAACCCTTTTACATTTCTTTTCTACTCTTTTTCTCCAAGGCTTCCCTGGACCTTCAGAATTCCTCCCCCATCTCCAGTTGATCCTCTTGCATACTGTCTTTCATGTTTGTTTGGACTTCACGCCTGCTTTTTCTTGTCTCAAGCACTCACCCTGATTCACTCATTCATTCAACAAATACTTACGGAGTGCATGGTGCTAGCCGAGTGCTGGGGGTCCTGCGAGGAACATTCTATTGAGATGATGGCAAAGGAAACAAATGAACAGAGAAAACAATCAAGTGAGAGAATGGTAGGAGATGAGGGCAGCAGGCCCCAGATCGAATAGGCTTAATAGGCTATGGTGAGGCCTTTGGATTTCATTCTAACCTACCAGACGAGGCAGGTCATGGGATGTTTTTAGTGGGAGAGTGATGAGATCTGATTTATATCTTTAAAAGATTGGTCCAAGTGCTGTGTGGAGACTGAGTTGTTGGCAGAGGAGAGACATTAATTGTAGAAACAAAGGACTGGTTAGGGAATTATCAGGTGAGATCTGGGCAGCATGGGGAGGTGGAAGGAAACAGCAGATTTTGGACAGGTTTTAGAGGTAGAGCTCACAGGACTTGCTGATGGGTCGGATGTGGGGGTGAGGCGTGAAGAGTGAATCCTCATACTTTTGACCTAAGCAGCTAGATGATTGCCATTTATTGAGGTGGGAACTAATGGGGTGGTGACAGTTTGGTGGGTGGAGTGAGGATTTTGCTGTGACCCTCAAACAGTGGAGTTGTTGAGTAGCCAGTTGTATATAGTTACGTTGTGTTATCAGTTTGGAAGTTCTTCAGATGTAGGTAGATTTTTAAAGACATGACACTGAGCTCCCAGGAAAGCATTTGGGAAATCATGCAGATAAAGGGGGAACCAAGGATGAAGCCTGGGCACTCCCAGCGTGTACATGTCTGGGGGAGAAGGATCTAGTGAGGGACTGACTTGTGGCTAGTGAGGAAGGAGGAAAACGCTAGGTATACTCTCTCTCTTTTTCTCTCTCCCTTGCTCCTTCCCTCACCCATTGATGGCTTTCCCTCTCTTGGGTCTCATCGATACTTGTTTGTGTGTTCTCTCAGTTTGTCATCTGTAAAGTCCAAGTGCTGTGTTGGCATGATTAAGTATTTTAATAGAAAAGACCTTTCTAGAAAGGGTATGTAAGGTTACTGTTCACTGTGTAGATAGTTTGCCAGCATATTATTGAGACTTGGCCTTAGTCAGGTTAATATATATTTATTTCCTTAATGGTTAATATTCTGTTCTCTAGATTTAGTAATGTGAGAGGAAATTCATGGTTTCATATGGTATAAATTATAGGCAGGCTTTGAAAGGACAAACTAAATATTTCATGATTGCAGATTGTTCAGAAGAACATTTAAGAACATAATTACAGTGTAAGTACACCATGGTAGATTATCTGACTGCAGACAGTCATTTAAGATGCTGTCCATGGTCTTTCCTTGTATCAGGAGATTGTGACACTCTCTTTATAGTCTTCTCTACCCTCTTCTGGCCCCCACCCTGTTCGCTTTATCACCCAGGTTGGTGACATACATATCTTGGACTTAAGTGCTTGACCTTTGCCTCTGCTTTAGCCACCTGTTTACATAGCCACACCCAAGATCTTATCATTATACTGAGGAGCAGCACCTCCTCTGAATTCGTTAAATTCTTGCCTACCTGGCTACCTTTCCACTTCCACTAACTCTGTTTCTCAGATTCACCAAGACCTCCAGTTCCTTGAAAGTTTCTGTCACCTGGCTTGTTGAGCTCCTCCCTCTTCATCCTGGACCCCATGGTTTATCATTTCAGCTCAGGTCTTGCCTTTGATAACCTGGTTTTCCATTATAGCATCTTCGCTAATCCCCACTGCACCATCAACGCCCATGGAAGCAGCAGTCAAAAATCAGACGACGTATTGCACTGGGCAAATCCGCTGCAAAAGACCTCTTTAAAGTGTAAAAACGCAAAGAGGAGGAAAGTGTGCCTTACCTAAGCCGTGGTATTTCTAGTCATCATATATACATGCGAAAGCTGGACAATGAATACAGAAGACCAAAGAAGAATTGATGCCTTTAAGTTATGGTGTTGGCGAAGAATATTGAATATACCATGGACTGCCAAAAGAACGAACAGGTCTGTCTTGGAAGAAGTACAGCCAGAATTCCCCTTAGGAGCGGGGATAGCAAGACTTTGTCTCATATACTTTGGACTTGTTATCAGGAGGGACCAGTCCCTGCAGAAGGACATCATGCTTGGTACAGCAGAGGGTCAATGAAAAAGAGGAAGACCCTTAACAAGATGGATTGACACAGTAGCTGCAACAATGGGCTGAAACATTGCAACGATTGTGGGGATGGCGCAGGGCTAGGCAGTGTTTCGTTGGTTCTGTAAGTCAGAAGAAAGACCTGGCAGTCTGCTTTCAAAAGGTCACAGCCTTGAAAACCCTATGGAGCAATTCTACTCTGCACATGTGCGGTCGCCAGGCTTGTCTACCACGATGCCTTGGGGTGGGTTTGAACTGCCAACCTTCTGGCTAGTAGCTGAGCACTTAACGTTTTGCGCCACCCAGGGGCTCCTTACAAAAGTCTGGTGCCTCCCATTCCAGCACATGAACACCAGAACCCCAGACTCATTAGATTTCTAAATACACCCCCATTTTATTCCTTTAGCAGTGTTTCCCATCCCCGCTTGCGCCCTGAGCTGTAGGCTGTCTGGTAAAACCCCTCCTGCCTCTGTGCATTCTTGTATTGTCCTAGGCTCCTGTCTGCATCCTGCTTCTCTGTCGAGGCCCACCTCAAGTGCTGCTTTCTCTATTGACACTTTCTAGTTCCTCTAGACAGAATTAGCTACTGCCACCTCACTCCCTCTGTCATACTTCTAATTCAGGGACAACACCACATTATTTACCAGGCTGATTCCTGCCTCTGCTGCTTTGTGGGTGCTTGTGGACAGAAGCTGGTGTCGGCTGTGGTTTGGCATCCTTGGGGCCATGCACAGAGTGCTTGGGAGTCCCCCCGCCCACATTTGTTGAATTAAATAGATCTCTCACGGTAGGGTTGGAGTTTGCTTCATATGCTTCTTGTGTGTCTGAGGCAGAGATTTGCTTTCTGTTTTTCTGGGTCGTCAGTGGGCATAAGAAAAGTAAAGCAGTGCCGAGTTTAAACAGTGCTTTAACGTAAGGAGGATGCCAGATGAGGGTAGACACGCTTATTACTGCAGCAGTAAAACTCATTATATAGTGAGTCTGCATTGTAGTAGCCGATCACCAAAAAATACTGATGCTTTTTGTCTACTTATTTGTTTTCAGTTTGTTCGTGAGAAGTACTTTTTCAGTTTATAATCAAGGAATAAAGAGGGGAAGAGATTACAAAACTTGCCTGAAGTTACAGATGTAAGTAAACCTAAGACAGGACCTAATAAGTTGGGGTCATGACTCATAAATGCAGTTTCTATAGGAAGAAACGTGTTCTAGCAGCTCTCCAGGATGTGATTTTTGCCACACCCTTTCACACCTGCCACATGTGCCTGTGTTTTGTTTTTTTCCTGTTGATTTTTATTGAGGTGTAATTTATATACGATGAAATGCACACATAAGTGTATAGTTCATTGTTTAACGTCTCATTGAGTTCTGTTTTGACAAATGTGTATGCCTGTGTAACTCACTTCCGTATCAAGGTAGAGAAAATTTCCATCACCTCAGAAAGTTACCTGGGGCCTCTTCTCAGTCATTCTGTGCTCAAACCCTTATTCTCATTTCTTTTGACAGACATTTGTTTTTCCTGTTTTAGTGTCGTATAAATGGAATCATACCATACATACTCTTATGTCTGACTTCTTTCGCTTAGCATAATGTGTATGAGATTTATCCATGTTGTTGCATGGGTAATGACCTCCCCCCTCCCCCCCCCTCTTTTTTTTGGCTGAGAAGTATGCCACTGTATGAATATACCACAGTTTGTTTGTTCATCTTCTGTTGATGGATATTTGGGTTGTTTCCAGTTGGGCGCTATTATGAATAAAACCGCTGTGAACATTCTCATACATGTTTTCATGTTCATATTCATGCTCATTTTCCTTAGATAAATACCTAGAAGTAGAATTGTTGAGTCACAAGATGGGTATTTGTTTAACTTTGAGAAAGTACCAGATCACTTGCCAAAATGGTTGTTGTATTGGTTATTTTTTAAAATTTATAAAAATAATTGGGGATTTGGACTCACTGTAGAAATTCTGCTGTAGACCCAATGCCTACAATGGGCACAGACCTAAGAGCTGCCCTCTTGTACACATCTGCACCTGTTCTTCCTTCTTACAGGGAGCCTTGGTGGCCCAGTGGTTAACCGAAAGGTCGACAGTTTGAACCCCCTAGCGGCTCCGCGGGAAAAAGACCTAGTGATCTGCTTCGATAAAGATTACAGTCTTAGAAACCCTATGGGGTAGTTCTGTTCTGTCCTACAGGGTTGCTATGCATTGGAATTGACTCGACAGCACTTCTTTTCTTGTTTACTTCTTCCTCCATTGTCACCCCCATTTGCTTGGAAAAGCTCAGTCACTCATCAAGTCCCTTCTCAGGCATCACTTTCTCTGTGAAAATCATCCTTAACCTCCTGGCTGGAAGTTTGCTGAGTGTGAACCTGAACATTGCCCTGGTGCTGCCATCAAAGGAATGTCTGGAGAGAGTGAGGTGGTGTCCCCAGAAGTCTGGGAAGTACCTCCAGAGGCTGGTATCTGTGTCTTACCTGTAGGCTGTCGAGTTTTCAGGCTGGCTGGCACATGCTTCCAGCAAGAGAACAAACCATGTAAGGCTGGGAGGAAGAGGGCGGTGGGAACACACCCTGTCTCAGAGGGAAGAGGGGATTGTGGCAGTTCTCGGGGCTCCAGTAGGGAACGTAGATATGTTCTAGGCAGAGTTGGGTATACCCACCCTGAAAGAGGCCGGGTGTGTTTTGGTAGTGCTAAGGGGGAGTTGCCTCTAACCAAGGGAGTTTTTAGTGATGGGGAGGTCCAAAATGCAGTGGAGTAGCGTCCTAAGAAAGTATGTGCACTGCGTGCACAGATACCATCTTACAGAAAAGGCTGCCATCACTGAGGAAACCACAGTCGGAGCCAGGCTGAGGTGACTAGTTGCATAGGTGGTTCCTTTCTATGCTATTTCCTTTCCCAGCCCCCACTTGATAATTATCCCCTTACCTCCCCACATGCGCATACATGCCTGCACATTTCAGAGTGGAAGGAATAATGTTAAGACCAGACCACCTTCTCCGCCCTCAGATGTTTGAGCCACAAGCCTGAGCAGGGGAAAGAAATGGAGTTTCATTTTGATATAAGATCAGTGGAGGGACTGGAATCCTCCCTCACTGCTGATGGGAATGTAAAATGATACATCCACTTTGGAAAGCAGTCTGGCAATTTCATAAAAAGTTACACACATACCTATCATGGGATCCGGCCCTTCCATTTCTATGTATTTACCCAAGAGAAATGAAAGCACATGGCCATACAAAGACTTGTACCTGAATGTTCCTAACATCTTTCCTTGTTAATCACCCAGAACTGGAAACAACCTAGCTGTCCATCAGCAGGTGTATTGGTAAACAAATTGTGGTATATCCACACTATATTCAGAAATAAAAAGGTACGGACTGTTGAACCACACAACAGTGTAGATGAACTGCAGAATGATCATGCTGAGTGAAAGAAGTCAGACAGAATAGTACATACTGGATGAGTCCTAGAGAATAGGGACTCATTTGTAGTGGCTGCAAGCCTGAGGCCACGAGACTGGGGTGGGGATCGGGGGGCTCGGACACTTCAGGGGTGCTAACCATCTTGATTATAGTGACCACTTCACAAGTAGGTGTCAAAACTTATCAAACAGGGTACTTTATGTAGGTGCAGTTTAATTATGTGCCATTTGTACCTAAATAAAACTTTTTAAAAAAAGTATAACCAGTTGTCATCAAGTCATTTCCGACTCGTGGTGACCCTGTGTATGTCAAAGTAGAACTGTACCTTACATGGTTTTCAATGGCTGATCCTTCTACTAGGGGCCTCTGGATGGGCTCGAACCTCTACCTTTTGGTTAGCAGCCTAACCGTTTGCACCAGCCAGGGACACCTTAAAAAAGGAGTAGATCCAGTGTATAGAGCAGGCCACCTTATGTGAACTCTTGCAGCATGGGCTAGGCAACTTTAGTCTGGATTCATCTGGGGGATCTTTCTTCAGAAGGATTAACACCTTGTAACCAAAAACCAAACCCGTTGCTGTCAAGTTGATTCCGACTTACAGCAGCCCTATAGGACAGAGTAGAACTTTCCCATAGGGTTTCCAAGGAGCGGCTGGTGGATTCAAACTGCCGACCTTTTGGTTAGCAGCTGAGCTCTTAACCACTGTGCGCCACCAGGGCTCCAATGCCCTGTGGGGGTATTGATTTGAAACAGTCATCTCATTCCATCTCTACTTTCAAATGTGCCCTATTGAGTTTCTTAAAGCGATCACAAGCAGAAGCTGGGCCAGGCTGGGCAGTTTTCAAAGTTAGGCCTGGTGCAGACTTGAAGAAGTTTGGGGGAAGAAATGAGAAGAGGCCGGTAACCTGAGGAGAGAGTCTGGGAAGAACTTTCAACATTGTAAATACAGAAACTATATTCATATTGACATGAAGGAAAATTTAAGATTTTCCATTAAAATCATCTCATCAGGAGCAGGAGAATGGTGGGGTGTAGAACTCAAATTCTAGTAAGAAGACCAGACTTAATGGTCTGACTGAGACTGGAGGAACCCTGGAAAGCATGGCCCCTGGATTCTCTATCAGCCCAGAACTAAATTCTGAGGCCAACTCTTCAGATAGGGATTGGACTGGACTGGGACATGAAGTGATACTCGCGAGGAGTGTGCCTCCTAGCTCAGGTAGATACAAGAGACTGAATGGGCAGCTTCTGTCCAGAGGTGAGATGGGAAGGCAGAGAGGGTTAGGAGCTGGCTGAATGGACACGGGGAGTCGGGTGGAAAGGAGGAGTGTGCGGTCACAGTATGGGGAAAGGAATCAGAGTCACATAACTATGTATAAATTTTTGTATGGGGAAAAAAATTTCTAAAAACTAAGGAAAAAATCATCCCACAGATGTTTTTGAAAAGTTTTAATTGGGAAAAAAAAGGAAAAGCAGAAATAATTTTTTTTACTTGGAATTCTGGTTGTTAGAAATAGCCTAAGCAAATATTATTTTTATCAGAATAGTGAACAAAGTAGTTTTTATCACAATAGTGAATGAAATGAATATAAACAATGAATGATGAGTAAAAGAGTATGTTGTATATCTTGGTAAATGTCATGTTTAAAGTCTTAGAGTCTTGTAACTTATTGCTAAGGAGGTATACCTACCTTGGGCTTCTGAAATTTTAGTCCAGAATTCTTTGCATGCTTGTGGATCATCTGTGGGAGAACACTGGGCAGGTTGTTTCCAGAAAATGTGCATACTTTTATCAGGCGTGGCCTGTGCTAGGCCTCCTGTTGTTTGGAGGATGGGCCTCCTAGATTGATTTTTTTTTTTTTAACTCCTAAGGTCTTTCTCTTTGTTGATTATGTAGTTCTCCTTTCTAGAAAATTTCCTCATTGCTGTCGTCTACTATTATTTGTAAACTTTTAAATCCTGCCATTGTGTTTTTGTTTTTCAGTAACTAGGAGGTTCTCGGAATGTTCCTGTTCTTGTTTCACAGAAACAATCTGGTCTCTGATTTCTGAGAATACTCACCGTAGCCATGTGCTGCACACGTTTTCTTCTCCGTGCATTGTGCCTATTCTGAATTCCTTTCCCCTGTTTCTTTTTTTTTTGGCTGTTTCATGAGACATGTTTTGGGCTTTCTTCAAAACGTCTGCTCATGCTGTTTGTTCATATTTAAGAGTGAGACGAGCTGCAGCTGGGCCCACAGGTCTGCGTACAGGGTGTCATCTGCCTGCATCTCAGAGAAGTCTGGCAGTGACCCTGACCTTTCTCTTGGGGTTCCTTTGCATCTTGGTGTCTTTAGACCTTTTCTCCTGGGCCAGGTTAGTGTTTCCAGAGAGGATACCTCTAACTCTCTGCCAACTAATGAGAAGGGGGTGTCTCACCCTTCAGCAGGGTCTCTGCTCAGTCCCGAGTGTTCTGCCCATGGTTTGTCCCCTCCCTCGATGGGACCTGATGTCCCTGTGCTTCGCCTCCCTGGCTCATCCCCTGTCGTCTCAGTGACTCCTTTTCATGGCAAGACCTTGTGGACCATTGCAGTGTGGGCTAGGCAGCTTTGGTCTGGATTCTCCCGGGGGATCTTTCCTTGAGAGGGATTTTGGCTTGCAGATTGTATTTAACACTGGGACTAAAATAGCAGTAGGGTAAAACAAACAGATTTAAAATACATCTCTTAATCTTCAGGATTGTGATCACTGTATTAGTAATGAAAACAGGAGCAATGATGTCATAGTTAAGGGTAGTACCTTTATTCTGAAGGACCACATAAAATGTTATATTGCTGTATAAGCTCTGAAAATTAATCATACCTTAAGAAATATTGCACACTTTCCTGTCACAAAATAACTAACTTTTCTGATCAGATTGCATTATCTTTCAGATCCTATCACATAGGACATTATGCACCTTAAGATCCTGAAGAAAAGGCGCAAAATGTTCCAGTAACATTTAGAAATAATTTTTGAGGTAAGAGTATGATTCTTTATTTAGGTATATAGTCACTATTTTCTTTTTAACAGCTGACATCAACTTGTGTGTATTATTGAAAAAGTATTATTTGCATGTGGTAAAACATAGACATAGTACAAAAGGTTCACAGCAACAAGTAAATCCTTCTTTTTATCTGTTGTCTTTGGTTTGCAAACCACGTCTCCTAAAAGGGGAGGATGTCTTTGGAAGAACATTTCATGATAAGTTATTAGCAAGTATTCCAAGGTGAGAGAGCATTTGAATGGAAAATACGTGTACATGTTGTGGAAAGTTTTTGTGTGGTTGACCCTTAAATAATGGGTATTTGTTGTGGTGCTTTTAGTGTTCTGGGAAACCCGGCTTTCTTAAATGTTTGATAAAGAGCTTAAATTCCCCTTAAATTAGCATCAGAGTAGAAAGATGATGATGCAACATCGGTTTGATGATTGGTGAAAGCAGAGTGCTTTCCACTTTCTCCCAGAAATGATCTAAGAGCATTAAATTGATAGTAATTTCAGTTATTTAGCCTAGTCTAAGACTGCATCCTCCCTTCTAACGCATGTGTCCATTTTAGTTTGCATCTCAAATTGCTGTGCCATTTGCTCTGCTGTCCCCGGTATTTTTAGATTAGGTCCAATATAAAGGAATTGTTTTCTTCATTTCCTCTCCTCCCTTCCTGTTACATTAGTGAAGTGTAAATACAGTGAGTCAGCGGAATACCAGTGCAGCTGATTACAGACAACTAAATTCCTCCAGCCTAACATTGCCTTGCTCATTGATTGCTTTCTTGAAAATAAAGTGACTTTTGGATATCAGATTATTTTCCTATTGATTTCTTTTACGCATTTGGCTCTAAAACACGTAACATTAGGTATCAGCATCCTATTGCCCATCTAGGAATGTCCTACCATCCTCAGCATGTTGTCTTTGTGGTTACTCTTCCCACCAGCTGCACCTGATCTCTGACCCCCAGGTAAAAGCACACCACCACAGGGCTGTAGCCTGGTCTCTTTGGCAGTTCTCACCAGTACCTGAACCAAGAATATTGAGTTGAAGTGGCCCTGGCGTTTGCCACGTGCACCTTTAGAAGACTTACATGGTCTGCTTTCTGGGTAGAACTTGCACTGCCCAGACCTTGTGCTCTGAAAAGGACTAGTCTGTCCCTGGACCTGTGTTTATGTACCCCTGTTGTCTTCCTGCCTAGTAAGCCAGCTCCGATTTCTTATAGAACATGTCCTCTGTGAGGAGTGGCCGTAAAGCAAGGTGATTCTGGCCAGAGGGAGTTTTCAGCTTAACACCTTGTCAATACACAAGTGTAAATGTAATAGAAAACTTTTGCTTGTGTGGTTGACCCTTACTAATGGAGATCTGTGGCAGTGCAGTTTGTGTTCTGGGAAACTGAGCTTTTTTCACTGTGACAGTAAAGAGCTTAGGACTCTTTATCTGCAAAATGGACACAGAAATTCATGCATTCCTTGTTCTTTCATCATGCAGATTGTTAATGTCTGCTGAGCGTTCTACTCTAGTAGAAGTACCAGTAAGTGGAACTGCTGACTGGTACTTGGACAGAGATCAGCCCGCGGGGGTCTTGGTGGAGTGGGTAGAGCAGGGGTACCATGAGGCCCACCTCTACCATTGCTAGGGATCTAGGTGCTGTGATTTCGCACATAGCATATTCTTTTCATTATTTTTGTTAGGTGGCTGTGGCTAGCCTTAGGTGACGGTTCTGCTGATATAGGCCTAACCTACACTCTGGGATTTATTGTGTTGTAACACAATCAGTAAGGTAAAGATTTAAAAACTCAGATCTTAACTAGTTAAAATTGTATGTTCTTTTCTGCTACGTGTTTAGACTATCAAGTGACCAAGGGCAGGTGGTGACCCATCACATTTAAGGTGGTGTGTAAGAGGGCATATATGTTTGCATGCATGTGCGTGACTGCATGCACGTGTGTGAGTTTGCATCTGTGTGAGTATGTGCGCGTGTGATAACATGAGTGTGTATGTGCATGTGTGTGTTTTTCCCATAAGCCTGACCACCCTGTGCGGTCCCTCTACAGGGAAATCATGCAGTCATCAGGACACAGGCTTCGAGATGTCGAACATCATCCTCTCCTGACTGAAAATGAGAATTATGACTCCTCCTCCTCCTCCTCCTCTGAGGCCGACACGGCGGATAGGGTGTGGTTCATTCGGGACGGCTGTGGCATGGTGTGCGCTGTCATGACCTGGCTTCTGGTCGTCTATGCTGACTTTGTGGTGACGTTTGTCATGTTGCTGCCTTCCAAAGACTTCTGGTACTCTGTAATCAACGGGGTCGTTTTTAACTGCTTAGCCGTCCTCGCCCTTTCATCTCATCTGAGAACTATGCTCACCGACCCTGTGAGTACACGCCCTGTCTCTGGATTGTTCTGTCTTGTCTGGTCTCATGTTGCCACCATAGACTGCTTTGGTGAAGGAGCTCTTGCTTGCACAGCCCCAGGTTTGTCTCAGCTACTGGGCACAGGCTTGTAGCATTTTCCATGTCTTAACTGAAGAGTGAACATTGGTTAAATAGAAGTAATGCCATGGCATATTCATGGAAAATACTATCCTTCATTGGGCTGTTGTCTGTTCTAATGAAGAAATTGTACTAGATAACCTCTAAAATTCCTTTTAGTTTAAATATTTTGTTTCTCTAAAGCCTGGACTAAAAGTCGGGAGGCCTGGGTTTTAGATTTCGCCACTTCAGTAATCTTTGAGTTGTCTTTTGACTGTAAGCAACCAATTTAACCTCTTTGGGCCAAAGGTTAGATGTTGTCTCTAAGTTCTTTCTGGTTCTGTAATTCTCTTATTTTTATGTATTTATTTTTTTAATTTTGTGTTTTAGGTGAAAGTTTACACAGCAAATTAGATTTCCATTCAGCAATTCACATACACATTGTTCTGTGACATCGGTTATAGTCCCCACAATGTGTCAGCACTCTCACCATTTCCACCCCGCCTGCCCCATTTCCATCCATTCAGCTTCCCTGCCACTCCTTGCCTCCTCATCTTTGCTTTTGGGTAAATGTTGACTGTTTGGTCAAGTATAGTTGATTGTTTAAAGGAGTACATTCCTCATGGGTGTTGTTTATTTTATAGGCCAATCTATTATTTGGCTGAAGGGTGACCTCCAGGTAATCCTCTGATTTTAATGTCTCAGCTAGAGTCTGCAGCAAATGTCCCTCTCAGCCAGCTGGTAAAAGGGAAGAGCTCAGCCCGTCTGAAAAGCAGGAAGAACAAGTTAAAGAATTCTAATTACTGCCATCAGGTGTGGGCTGTTACTTTGGAGCTTGTAAAATAGAGCCCACTCACAGTGCTCAGTGAGAGAACTGTGACAGGTGCACGGACACAGGAGTGAGAGAAGTGCCACGGGTGCACGGACGCAGGAGTAAGAGAACTGCCACGGGTGAATGGACGCAGGAGTGAGAGAAGTGCCACGGGTGCACGGACGCAGGAGTGAGAGAAGTGCCACGGGTGCGCGGACGCAGGAGTGAGAAGTGCCATGGGTGAACGGACGCAGGAGTGAGAGAACTGCCACGGGTGCGCGGACGCAGGGGTGAGAGAAGTGCCACGGGTGCGCAGACGCAGGGGTGAGAGAACTGCCACGGGTGCGCGGACGCAGGGGTGAGACAATTGCCACGGGTGAGCGGACGCAGGAGTGAGAGAACTGCCACGGGTGCGCGGACGCAGGGGTGAGAGAAGTGCCACGGGTGCGCGGACACAGGGGTGAGAGAACTGCCACGGGTGCGCGGACGCAGGGGTGAGAGAACTGCCACGGGTGAGCGGACGCAGGAGTGAGAGAACTGCCACGGGTGAGCGGACGCAGGAGTGAGAGAACTGCCACGGGTGCACGGACACAAGCTAGGGGTGTTGGGTTCATCTTTTGGAGCCTTCAGTGCAGTGAATTACTTGATACAGCCCTTCTAGCCATAGTCTTTGTAACTCCTACCAAATGACTGGGTGGGACTATGTAGATGAGGTGCTTGTGGCCCACCAGGGGGATTTGATAGCTTGCTAATAGTGTAAATAAGGTGCATGGCACCCTTGTGGAGGTACCCATTACCTGTTGCAGTCAAGTCAATTCCAGTTCATACCAACGCTATAGGAACAGAGTGGAATTGCTCCACAGGGTTACCAAGGAGCAATTGGTGGATTTGAACTGCTGACCTTTTGGTTAGCAGCCAGGCTCTTAACCAGTGTGCCACTAGGGCTCTAAATATTTGCACCACCATGCACATAAGGCATGTGGAACCCTAACAAGGGAATTGGTCACTTTGCTGTCCTGCTAGGCTTAAAAGAAAGGCAATTCCAGAGCAGAGAGAGGGAACCTCACGACTACCAAGAAGAGATGCGAGCGGACCACGTCCTTTGGACACAAGGTTCCTGCACCAAGAACCTCCTCAACCCAGGATAGAGAGAGAGTTGTAACACCAGAGACAGCAAGAACCAGTGGCAGAGAAACAGCAGCAGCAAAACCAGGAGACCGGCAGGAGATGGTGAGGTTGGCTTCCCAGCCCACAGAGTGAGAAAGTTGAGTGCCTTCAGACAGGAGGCTTACTGGTGGTGTAGGGTGCATCTGGGCACTTGGTGGAGCTAGGTTTGCTGACCCACAAAGCTAGAGCTGAGCACCTTCAGGCTGAGGCTTACAGGCTGAGTGGAGTGCCTCTAGGCACTTATCAGCAGTGCTGAAAGAGCTTTGTAACACTTGCCAGAGCAGCAGAGAGGGCCAGACAAAGGTGTGCCTGCCAGCATGGCTGAGAAGAGGCTGTCCTGATGGAAGAACTGTATCTGGAGTGTTCCTGAACCTGATCGTAACCTTTTACTTCCTTAAAAAACCCCATAACTGAGAGTATGTATGGTCTGTGTGTTCTGTGTGGCCATTGCAACAAATTATTGAAACCAGCAGAGAAGTAAGAGAGTGCCATGGGAGGGATGGTTGGTGTCAGAATTGGTAAAAAGGCTGTAGGGTGGAGGCATGTCTGACCTCTCCCTCATAGGAATCAGCATTGGGCTGTTGATTTGATTCTCCTTCCCCCTTGTAAAGTTAGAGGAGGTCAGATGCTGCTGCCACACCATTCTTACAGAGCCGTTTCCCTTTAGAGCAAGAATAGAGCTAGGCCAGCCCTAATACAGCGAACGCTGCTGATGTCCTGAAGACCACCTGACTCAGAGGCCCCACATTGGGTCTACAGCTGCATCCCCGAGTGTTGAGATGTCCCCATTAGGGAGAGTCATCATGGTGCTGCCACTCTGGGCTCAGCAGTAAGGACCCTCCAGACTGTGGTTTCCACCTCACCCTGTTGCTTGAGGAGGTGCCAGAGGCTGCCTTGCAGACGACAGCCTGCAGGTAGAGTGGGAGAGGTTCCCAGAGTCAGGGAACTGCTCTGCGGGTATGTGGCCAGGTATTAGCAGTCCATGAGGCTCCATCTGGAAGAGGTCTTTCCATCACTTTAAAACAGTGCTTTTAAACCAGAAGTCCTCAGGGACTTCTGTAAATTTAAAACCTTTGGGTTCATGTTTATTTGTAAGCTTTCTCTAAAGAAGGCAACAAGATATTAATGCTTTGTTGTACATTTTCTTACACACAAGATTTGAGCTGTCATCTCTGTTTTGAGATGAAGCTGATATTGCTCATCCTCACAGGATGTGGGCTGATTTCTCTAACTTTGGCTGTGTCTGAGATCATTATATGTGGTTTGGCTGCACATTGCTTTGGCTCTTTGTCTAGTAGAGCTGTCTGGCAGCCTTGTCCCTGGGAAAAGGACGGTTGTAGGCCCAGCCCAACAGGCAGCCGAGGAGCAGTACGTTGGAGAAAAACATGGGCAAACAGCCAGTGGTTTTGTAGCCGCGGTCTGATTGTTGGTCTTGATTATAACCGAAGCCTCCTCTCTGGTGGGTTTGTGCCCTCAGAGACTCTGCTTCTCAGTTCCTTCTTCGCAACAAGGTGATGTAAAGCAAGAGCCCCCTCTGGGAACCAAACCCACACAGTCAAGTACCTCCATCACTGGGAGTGGCACTGATGGGGGCAGGGCAAATCTACTCATTCTGTTGGAATCTTTACTGTGGAAATTTGCTATAGGAAAAGCCCTGGTACTGTCCACCATCAGCCTGAGTGTTGACATCTTGGCAGGATCCGTCCTTTGTAGTCATTTCTAGTAATGAGATGATACCCACATTACTGGGTGTATGTGTGCATGGGGGAGCGTGGAGGAAGGAGGATCAGCCATGCTGAGACTTTCCTCGTCAGAGAGAAGCAACGAGCCACACTATTGAAAAATGAGACTTTTAACAAAGTTTTCACATTTATAAACATAATCGAGAACTTGTACTTGTGAAAGGCCCTGAATGAACTTGCTGCCCCACAGCCCATGATCTCCCCTCAGAGCCTGCTGTCTCAAGTCCCCAGCCGACTTCTGTGAACATCGGCCTTCTCAGTCCCCAGCCGACCTCTGTGAACATCGGCCTTCTCGGCAGGCATCTGCCAATTGCCTTCTAAAGGGGCCCTTTGTGAGACCTTGTGTTTCAAAGCTCCAGGTGCTCTGCAAATGCAGTGTTTCCTTTCCTCTTCCAGCAGCCTTAAGAGGCGGGTGGCATATCTAGAAAAGAAACAAGGCTTAGGAGAGGCTCACAACTTCTCGTAGGCCTCAGAGCTGGTAAGAGGCAAGGCTGAGACGTGAACAAAATCTGTCTGCCTCCAGAGCCTCTGCTGTCCTGTCACCTTCTTACAGGACATTTCATACGTACACAGAAGTGGAGAAAGTAGTAGGATGACCTGCAGTAACGAGCTCACAGCCAGTCTTGTGTCACTGGTCCCTCACCTACTCCCCCCTCCCCCAGATTATTTTGAAGTACATCTCGGACATTCTAGCACTGTGTCCATAATGTGCGTATCTTTAAAAAGTAAGAACTCTTCTTTTAAAAAAAAAAAATAACCAGAATACAAAATCTCATGTAAAACAATTTAATAATTCCTTAATATTATCTGGAGTCCCTTAGTGATACAGACAGTAATGTGCTCAGTCACCAGCCTAAAGGTTGGCTGTTTGAGTCCACCCAGAGGCACCTCAGAAGAAATACCTGGCCATCTACTTCTCAAAAACTGGCCATTGAAAACCCTGTGGAGCACAGCTGTACTCTGACACACATGGGGTTGCCATGAGTCAGAAGCAACTTGATGGCAATTGGTTTCATTCATTCACTCATTCATTCATTCATTTAGTTATTTAGTTACTTAGTTAGTTAGTGGCGGGGGGTGGTTGGTGCTTTCATTATCACTTCACCCCTGGATGGCTGCTCACAATGCCTCAGTGACAGTCTCCAGAAATGGCATTTCTGCATGAACTACAAGTTCTATGGGGATAAGAAAGTATGTAGGCTCTTGTTCTCTGTCTTGAGACATTTAGAAACCCTGATCATTCCAGTCTTCCCGTCAGGCCCATTTGTCTGAGTCCACCTCCCACAGCTCCCAGAATGATGGCCTCATGTCTCCACCCCGACAGAACAGCCCTGGCCCTCAGCTGCCCTCTGCACACACCTGGCCTTTGGCCTGCCATTGTACTGCGTCGAATGACGCTGTGCCTCTTGCCATCACTTCATGTCCCCCTGACTCACCTTCCTATTGTGTTTTCCCCATCACTTATCTCTCTCCAGCTCCCGTAGTGTTCAGGTTCTGGTGCTGCTCCTCTCCTTGACATTTTCCAGGTGTGTGTGTAAATGTTCTTGGTCAAGTTGGCAAAGGGACAAGTGCATTACATAACTTTAAGAACACGAGATAGAGGTTGTTTTGTTCCTTGTTCCCTGCTGCTGCTGATGGGGAGACTATCAGCAGCACTTATCAGGCAAACCCTCTCCGTCAGAGCAGCTGATAGGGCAGTGACATTCTTTGGAGTTGGAACTGCTTGACAAACAAATCGAGCCTCTGGTGTGTTCTGCATTAAGCTGGAAAAACTCAGGTGATTTATCAGTTCATGAAGAATGATAAGGTACTTATTTAGAGTTTAATACATTTTTAAATGGAAAATAAAACTTCTGTTTTTACATGAGTATCGTGGTTATTTCTTATAATCAGTGTGCTCTAAGTGGCAGCCACAGCATTGTAAATGATTTTATGTTATGACTTGTTATGTTATTTATATATATATGTATATATATATACACACACACATATAAACCCATTGCCACTGAGTTGATTCTGACTCATAGCAACACTGTAGGACTGAGCAGAACTGCCCCATAGGGTTTCCTAAGCTGTAATCTTTATGGAAGCAGACTTGCCATATCTTTCTCCCTCATAGCTGCTGGTGTGTTCGAACCACCCACCTTTAGGTTGGCAGCCGAGTGCTTAACCACCGTGGCACCAGGGCTTCATATATTTTATATATATGTATATGTATGTATGTATGTATATATACATACATATTAAAAAAACTAAATGAAACCCATCGCTGTCGAGTCAATTCTGACTCACAGTGGTCCTGTAGGACAGAGTAGAGAACTACCCCATTGGGTTTCCAAGGCTGTAATCTTTATGGGAGTGGACTGTCACATCTTTCTCCTGTGGGGTGGCTGGTGGGTTTGAACCACTGACCTTTTGGTTAGCAGCCAAGTGCTTTAACCACTGTGCCAGCAGGTCTGCTTAAAGTGTATGTATATATATGTGGACACGGGGACACACACACACACAGACACACACACACACACAGACACAGACACACACACACACACCCTATGTGCAATAGGATGAAACACTGCCCAGTCCTGCACCATCCTCACAGTCTTTGCTGTGTTTGAGCCCATTGTAGCAGCCACTGTGTCAGTCGCTCTCGTTCCTCTTTTTCGCTGACCCTTTACTAGTCATGATGTCCTTCTCCAGGATTGGTCCCTCCTGATGACGTGTCCACAGTACATGAGATGAAGTCTCACTATCCTCATTTCTAAGGAGCATTCTGGCTGTACTTCTTCCAGGACAGATTTGTTCATTCTTCTGGCAGTCCATGGTATATTAAGTATTCTTTGCCAACACTTTAATTCAAAGGCATCAATTCTTCTTTGGTCTTCCTTATTCATTATCCAGCTTTTGCATGCATATGAGGCAATTGAAAATACCACGGTGTCATAGACTGAATTATGTCCCTCCCTAAAATGTGTGTATCAATTTGGCTAGGCCATGATTCCTGGTATTCTGTGGTTGTCCTCCATTTTGTGATTGTAATTTTACATTAAAGAGGATTAGGGTGGGATTGTAACACCACCCTTACCCAGGTCACATTCCTGATCCAACGTAAAGGGAGTTTCCCTGGGCTGTGGCCTGTACCACCTTTTACCTCTCAAGAGATAAAAGGAAAGGGAAGCAAGCAGAGTGGGAGACCTCATACCACCAAGAAAGCAGTGCCAGGAGCAGAGCATGTCCTTTGGACCCGAGGTTCCTGTGCTGAGATGCTCCCAGATCAAGGAAGGATTGATGACAACCAGGACCTTCCTCTAGAGCTGACAGAGAGATAAAACCTTCCCCTGGAGCTGATGCCCTGAATTTGGACTTGTGGCCTACTAGACTGTGAGAATATTAATTTCTCTTTGTTAAAGCCATCCACTTGTGGTATTTCTGTTATAGCAGCACTAGATGACTAAGACACATGGCTTGGGTCAGGCACACCTTTGTCCTCAAAGTGACATCTTTGCTTTTGAACACTTTAAAGAGTTCCTTTGCAGCAGATTTGCTCAATGCGATATGTTGTTACATTTCTTGACTGCTGCTTCCATGGGTGTTGATTGTGGATCCAAGTAAAATGAAATCTTTGACAGCTCCAATATTTTCTCCGTTTATCATGACGTTGCTTATTGGTCCAGTTGTGAGGAGTTTTTGTTTGTTTTCTTTTTTCTTTATTTTGTTGTTGTTGTTAAGATACACAGCAAAACATACACCAATTTAGTAGTTTCTACATGTACAATTTAGTGACATTGATTATATTCTTCGAGTTGTGCAACCATCCTCACTTTCCTTTTCTGAGTTGTTCCTCTCTCATTAACTCACTGTCCCCTAAGGTTCCTATCTAATCTTTAGAGTTGCTGTTGTCAATTTGATCCAATAGAGATAGTTCTTAAAAGAAAGCATAATGCTCAAGGCAAACCTTTTTTATTAGTTAAGGTAAACTGTTGTTTGGCTTTAAGATTATTTCAGGGGATATTTTTGGTTTAACGGTTAAAGATTATCTCAGGGAGGAGTCTGTACAATAGCTAAAACTTCTTGTACATGGATAAATTCCACTGGACAAGTTGAACAAGCTGTGACCAAAATCCAAGAATATCTTGGGTTTATCCACACTCCATGGTTCCAGAAAGTCTGGAGTCCATGAGAGTTTGAAATTCTGTTCTGCATTTTTCCCCTTTTGATCAGAATTCTTATATGGAATCTTTGATCAAAATTTTCAGTAATGGTAGCTGGGCACCATCCAGTTCTTCTGTCTCATGGCAAAGGAGGCAACTGTTCATGGAGGCAATTAGCCACACATTCCATATCGTCCTCCTATTCCTGACTCTCCTTTTTCCTCTAGAGACCAGTTGTTGTGCCTTGAATGGCAACTTGCAAGCTTTTAAGACCCCAGGCACTATTCAAAGAACTAGGAGATAGAACAGAAGCATTAAACACGTTATTAGGCCAATTAACTGGAATGTCCCATGAAACCATGACCTTGAACCTCCAAACCAAGGAACCAAATCCCGTGACATGTTTGTTTGTACATAAGCAGCCTCAGCAGCTTTTTTTTTTTTTTTTCCCCTTTGTGCTTCAGGTGAAAAGTTTGCAGCTGAAGTTAATTTCTTATTCAAAAATTTATACACATACTGTTTGTGACATTGGTTGCAATCCCCACAATGTGACAGCATGCTCCCCCTTTCCACCCCAGGTTCCCTGTGTCCGTTCAACCAGTTCCTGTCCCTTCTTGCCTTCCTGTCTTTTGGGCAGGAGTTGCCCATTTGGTCTCATATATTTGATTGAAATAAGAAGCACAGTCCTCACGTATGTTATTGTTTTATAGGCTTGTCTAATCTTTGTCTGAAAAGTAGGCTTTGGGAGTGGTTTCAGTTCTGTTAGCAGTGTCTGGGAACCGTATTCTCAGGGGTTTCTCTAGTCTCTGTCAGACCAGTAAGTCTGGTCTTTTTTAATGAATTTGAATTCTGTTCTGCATTTTTCTCCCATTCTGTCCGGGACCCTCTATTGTGATCCTTGCCAGAACGGCTGGTGGTGGTAGCTGGCACCATCTAGTTCTGGGCTTAGGCTGGTGGAAGCTGTGGTTCATGAGGTCCTTTAGTCCTTTGGGTAGCTATTCTTTTGTTGTTGTTGCTGTTGTTGTTGTAAATATATCTGTCACACAACTTTTGCAAATTCAGCTTTTTACAGGTGTACAGCTTATTGACAGCACTTAGAACAGTTGGCTATGCAACCCTACCCTTAATTAATGTGATTTTTCCATCACTGTAAACAAACTCAGTAATCCATAAGCAATAACTTTCCCTTTCCCCCTCCCTCCCGCCCCTGGTAACCATTAATAAACTTTGGTCTCTATACATTTGCCTTTTCTTGTCTTTGCATATATGTGAGAGCGTATGATATTTGTCCTTTTGTGATTGGCTTATTTCACTCAGCATAATGTCATCAAACTTCTTTGCTTATTAACACTCTGAACAGGTCTTTTGCAGCAGATTTGCCCAATGCAATATGTTGTTTGATTTCTCGACTGCTGCTTCTATGGGTGTTGATTGTGGATCCAAGTAAAATGAATTCCTCAACAACTTCAGTATTTTCTCTGTATATCATGATGTTGCTTATTGGTCCAGTCATCAGGATTTTTGTTTTCTTTATGTTGAGATGTAATCCATACTGAAGGCTGTAGTCTTTGATCTTCATCAGTAAGTGCTTCAAGTCCTCTTTGCTTTCAGCAAGCAGTGTTGTATCATCTGCATATCACAAGTTGTTAATGAGTCTTCCTCCAATCCTGATGCCATGTTCTTCTTGATATAGTCCAGTTTCTTGGATTATTTGCTCAGCATACAGATTAAATAAGTATGGTGAAAGGATACAACCCTGATACACACCTTTCCTTTTTTAAACCACACAGTATCCCCTCGTTCTGTTTGAACGACTGTCTCATAGTCTCTGTATAGTTTCCATCCACATGAGCACAATTAATTGTTCTGGAATTCCCAATCTTTGCAATGTTGTCCAAAATTTGCTATGATCCACACAGTTGAATGCCTTTGCATAGTCAATAAAACACAGGTAAATATCTTAAATATCTTTCTGGTATTCCCTGCATTCAGCCAAGATCCATCTGACATCAGCAGTGTTATCCCTCCTTCCATGTCCTCTTCTGAATCAGCTTGAATTTCTGGCAGTTCCCTGTAGATGTACTGCTGCAGCCATTTTTGAATTATCTTCAGCAAAATTTTACTTGCTTGTGATATTAATGAAATTGATAATTTCCACATTCTGAGTTTTGGTTTTTTATATATATATGTAAAATGTCTTAAGATAAACTCCTCCACTTATTGATTTTTTTTTCTTAACCTTTCCTTGTCCCCAGCTAAAACACATTCTTATTAAACCATAGGGAGCAGTACCCAAAGGGAACGCTACAAAGGAGTACATGGAGAGCCTGCAGCTGAAGCCGGGTGAGGTCATCTACAAGTGCCCCAAGTGCTGCTGTATCAAGCCTGAGCGTGCGCACCATTGCAGGTACCCGCTGCTCTGGTGGGCTTGCGTGGCACCGCTTCTGCTGTCCACAGGCTGTGCCTGTGAGGGGCCTGGGCGGCACCGCATGACTGCAGTGGGGCATGAACCTGGGCTGTGTTCACAATCGTAGTTGTCCTTTCCTTTCCACCATAGAGAGTTAAGTCCAAGGTCCAGTGCCAGCTGAAGGCCTCCGAGCTTGTCAGCAGTTCTCAAACAGTGCAGGCTTGGGGTCCCTTTCAGCCAGAGGGGACTCACCATAGGCCATGGCCAGAGGAGGTGATATAGCAGCCACCTCTGTTTTGATGGCACAGCTGCCACAGGCTGGTGTCCGTGTCCTCAGCATTTATTGGGCATGTCCTGCGATGACTCCAGCAGAGATGTTTAGACTCCTTGTCTTCCCCATGGCCGTTTGCCCTGCATCTGGGTCTCCCAGCCAGGTAAGTAGGGGGATTTTTGTCTGTTCACTTTTGCCCCGACCTGGTGTGGCATTGCCATGTGAGACATTAACATCTGACAGTCTGGATCGGTTTCTCTCACTCCTTGCAGTCGTGGTTACAAGTCCTTCCAGTGAAGGAGCAGAGCTGTGCTTAGAGCCTTTCTCACGGTGGGTGTTACTTGCTGAGATGAGCAAGTGAGGCTGAGCCAGAAGTCATTGGATGGAGAAAACAGAAAGCGAGGGAGTTTCATCTAGTTGATGGCCGGGAAGTTTTCAAAGGTTCATTTTCACACAGTTGGGCCAGAAAGTTTAAAAAAAGATGAAATAGCTAGAAAGGAGATGAGTACTTACGTGGGGCCGGGGCTGGGGATGGGAGTGGGGAGTGACTGCTAATGGCATGGGACCTCTTTCGGGGGTGATGGAAGTGTTCTACAGTCATATTGGGGTGATAGTTGCACAACTCTGCAAATATACTAAAAACCATTGAATCATACTTGTAAAATGATGGGTTTTTATGGTATGTAAAGGATACTCCCATAAAGCTGCTATAAAAAGATGAAATGGGAAAGTTTTGAAAATTACTAGAGTAACAGAGGCAGTAGAAATCGTGCTGGGAAGTCACCTACAGGTGCCCCAAGTGCTGCTACATCAAGCCCGAGTGCACACACCCCTGCAGGTACCCACTGCCCTAAGACTTCCCCTGAAGTCGGAAGTTCCGTTTTTGTTTTTTGTTGGAGTAGACTTACAACCTGCAGGCTTGTGAAATTGGGAACAATATTAATATGTGTGCCAATGAACCAAAAGGTGATGCTATCACAGACTGTATACCTGGAGTTAAGAGATCTGCTGTCATAGGTGTTCAGCTTGTTGTAGTCAAAAGTGCAAGCTATTTCTAAAAAATAATTGATAGCAAGTTAGCTGTTTTAGCTGTTTAAAATCTGAGGTATGGAATATTTTGGGCAAAGAAAATGCAACTGTAAAAACAACTTTATGTATGGGTCTGTAGTTGAGTGACTGCAGACGAATGTGTATTGAGTGGTAGAAATCCTTTGACGATACCGAGAATTTTTCTTTCCCTGAAGGTTTAAGTTCCATTTTTGTTTTTTACTAGACTTATAGCCTGCAAGCTTGTAAAATTTGGAACAATACTGATAATGTGTGCACAATCCAATTCTAGTGGGAGAGTCTGAAAACTTACAAAATACAAAATATGGTTCAGCATAACTTTTAGGTGCTAAACCTGCTATTCTACCAAATGTTCTCCTTAGGAAGCAAAGACGTTTGGATTAATTCAGAATCATCACCTTTAAATCAGTGTAGTCAGTCTGTATTGTGGATATTGTTCTGACATGATAAATTAGAATATGTGCTCTAATTTGTCCAGTCTCTAGTTTTATTTGGTTATCTTCCTCTGTTTTCCTCAGAGCCTGGGACACTAACACCAGACCTCTCCTTTTCAGTATTTGTAAGAGGTGCATCCGGAAAATGGACCACCACTGCCCCTGGGTGAACAACTGTGTGGGAGAGAAGAATCAGAGGTTTTTTGTGCTCTTCACTGTGAGTAAAAATATGTTTGTAGTGACTTGTATCAAATGTGGAACTCTAACTAGACTCTTGCCTGGATTAGGGACATTTATTCTGACATCAGATGGGTCTCCTTTGCCAGCCCTTTCCCTAGGATACAGACTGACACTGGGCTGTGTTGCTAGAAAGTGGTCTAGTAGCTGGTGTTTGTATTGTTATAGGTGTTTGCTGTGGCTTAATTCTCTCTCCAGTGCTTTAAAGCACCATTGTTAATAGGATCTTCCTGAAGTGTTTTGTAACTTACTTCTCTCCTGTGTACTTTCCTATAAAATTGTTCTATGTGGTCCAATATGATCTTCTCTAGGCAGCTGTAACTACTGCAGTTTATTCCTTCACTCATTAATTTTTATTGACAAGTGAAGTGGAGTGAACATAATACTGATCAGTCTTCGTTCCTAGAAATACTCAGTTGCTTACAAGTCACTAACTGATTTCCCCGTTGTTCTAGATGTACATAGCTCTGTCTTCAGTCCATGCTCTGATTCTCTGTGGATTTCAGTTTTTTTCCTGTGTCCGAGGGCAGTGGACGGGTAAGTGGATGTTTTGTGTGTCAGTCCTAGAAGTGTGTGCTCTTGGGTGAAGAGGGAAAAGCTTTAAAGGAAGAAGTGATTTTCCAGTTTTAAAGGAGATTCTTGCAGTTACTTCAGGAATTCATCAAATTATTGTATTTTAGAAAAGAATATGGTTAAGCCGTAACATGACTAGCCATTTTGCTAGTATAGTGAAGCCATATAACTTCTTCTTTAACCAATTACATGAATAATTTCTACTACCCATTGCTATCAAGTCGTTTCTGACTCATAGCAACCGTATAGCACAGAGTAGAACTGCCCCTGTAGGGTTTCCAAGACTGTAATCTTTATGGAAGCAGACTGCCACATTTTTCTCCTATGGAGTGGCTGGTAGGTTCGAACCACCAACCTTTCAGTCAGCAGCTGAGCACGTAACCACTGTGCTACCAGGGCTCCTTCTAACTTCTACTAAGTAATTTTATTTACATCTTGCAGATTTTGAGACGAGGGGGAAATTAGTATTATTCTCACTGAACTTTGTTTTTGATTTCTGGTTAACTAGCTAACCATTGCTGACTAATCCTTTTGCATTACTTAGTATGAGTGAGCAAGTGGAGTCATTGCTGCATTGATTGTCCGGACATAGATGTGCAGACGGTCAGTGCAGATCCTCACATCCTGGGGGTGGGCAGGGATAGTCTCCCACGTGTATCCCCCCTGCAGAGATCATGCACAAGTGTAGGTAAGCATGGCTATTTCCTGGTTTTAATTGGGTGTGATAAGCAACTTAACATACACGTGCAGAGTTGATAGAAATCGCAGGTAGTGAGGAATCTTTTGGGACTGCAGATCAGGAAATGGTGGTGTGAATTTTTTTTCTGGAAGGGCTGGCCTCCTCTGCTCCTTGCTGAACAACGAAGGTGTCTGCTTATAAAACAAGGACATTCTTCCACTGAGCTGGATGGAGGGTGGCCTGGGCATGGGGTGATTTCTTGCCCAAGTCACATACCCGGTGCTCTGTGGTTTGGGACGTTCGTTGTGCTCTCATGTCCAGCTATAACCCACTTTCTCTTGTTCACAGAATGCAGTGATTTTTCACCACCAATAACTGTAATCCTGTTGATCTTCTTGTGCCTTGAGGGTCTTCTGTTTTTCACTTTCACTGCAGTTATGTTTGGCACCCAAATCCACTCAATATGCAACGATGAAACGGTACGCTTCCTTCTCTGCTGTCTGCCTAGGATTTGGTGAGAGGCCAAGTGAATGGGAAGTGCTGATGTCCATAACCGGTGCATGTGTCTGAACTCAGGAGATTAATTGGATGACTTCAATAAGCTTAGACCAGTTCACTGCATTCGTTGTTACTTTTATTATGCGCAGAGCATATTTTAAGTATTGGTTTGATTTGAAACTCAAGAGAGCCACACAAATAGAGCCAGCAAATTCCCAGATTCTAGGACACCCAGCCCCCTGTAGCAGGTAAGTGAGTTCAGAGATCGAGTGCTTTCTTGCCCTTCACACGCAGGTCTAGAGTAGGCAGTCAGTAAATATTTGTGCAGAGTAATGAATGAATAAAAGTGTTGGTGCCCTTGTGCAGAGAACCAGCTCCCTCCTGCTACCCTTGTGGCTGTCTGAGTTGTTGCCCCAGCTTGTGTCCCACGCAGCCCTTCTGTCCTCTGTCCCGTCTTGCCTTCTCTGCCATTGGTCTGGCCAACGGCTGCAGCCCGGCTGTGCCTGCAGAGACTGTGTGGGGTCTGGGTCAGGGATGAAACAGGAACTCCCTGTTCCAGTTCTCAGTGACTCTCCCACTCTTGTATGTGTGAAACGCAGGCCAGTCTGCAGGTACCGAGAGCAGGAGGCCAGCCAGCTACTTTGTAAATATATGGAATTCTTGCTTTGAACTTACATCTACTTACTTGGCAATGCCCTTGGTACTTCTGTTCTCCAGACACCTCTTTCCACTTTCTCCATGCTGTTTATTTGGGTTTTAGAGGAGGGTTGATAAATAATACTGTTTCCATCTCCGAGTTTGGAAGAAGATACATATCTCAAACATTTATCAAAGAAACTCTAGGAGTCTGTAGTATTGGGTGTTGATGAAGTGCTCCAGCTCTTTTATCCTACCCTAACTAAGGATGGGAACATGCGCCCTAACTTCCCTCTTTCTGCCCATAGTGTAAGCGCCAGGGAGCATGTCCAGCAGAAGGGTCTTGGGTGGTGTGGGAGCAGGGAAGTCCTTCTGTTTGGGAGTACAGTCGAAGTACATAGGGAGGTGTTTCAAAAATACTCTCAATTGAAGCACTTCCCTTAGTTATATCAATTTAGAAGGCGTTTCTTTGTTGAAAGTTGAACATGTATGAAGAGATGTATGAAGAGATTTGGCTCTGGTATGTACAGAAAGAGCTTTCCAGCACCTGGCATGTGGTTACCTGTGTGGCTGTTTGGGCCCCTTCACTGTAGGTGATCATGCAGAGCTGTACTTGTCAGACTATTTAGGAGGAGTGGGCTGCAGATTAAACCAGGAAATCACTGGTTACCAGTAACTACCTTGGTTAGCTTTGTGGGCCTGGCCCCGCTGTAGTATATGTGTGTTCACCTGCTTCGCAGTTGGCGCTCTTATTGCCCCATTGTATAGATGAGGAAAGAGGCACTGAAGGGTTAAGTCACTTGTCCAGGGGCCCACAGTTAGCAGCTAATTGGTCTGAATTGGCCCCTAGCTATCTGGCTAGGTGCCCTCAGTCCGCCGGCCTCTGTGATTCAGTTTGGGGCTCCCATCATTACCCTGGAAGGTGGTGTATGGCCATGTCCCTGTGGGACAGTGTTTCTCAAGGTAGCAGCACAGTCAGATCACTTGGGGCTCTACCCTAAGCTGACTGAACATGAACCTTGGGGAGGTTAGGCCCAGGTATCAGTACATTTTCGATGCTTTGAGTCTGCAGCCTCCTCTGCAGGGCTGTCTCCTTCTTAAGGTCCTTATGTGGGAGCAGCATTGACACTGGGCACATTCTCAGGCTGTGCACCAACCCCATGTGGCACAGGCACCCACCCACACAGCCTTCTCAGGATTCCACGCTCCAGAGCTCAACAGTGGGATCTTAGTAATACCCTGTTAGGATCCCAAGGTAGTGTAAGGCCTTATTCATTCTGTTTGGGGTGTGAGGGAACGTCTTTGTTTCAATGTGGGATTCCTTTTTCTCTGGGCATGAATGTATCTTCTAAATTTAAGCAGAAATCATTCAGAAAATTGTAAAATCAGGTGCAGACTTGATTATCCATCTAATGCATTTGTTACTAGCCTGTGTGGGTGGCATGTCTGAGGAAGACAGTGGGCCTCTGTAGGAAAACACAGACGCCTGTTCAAACTAGTTGGCTGTCAAGTGTGAGGTGGTTCCTGGGACACGCTAGGTTGCATGTTTTTATCCCCAGTGCTCTGTGACAAGAATGTCATGTTTATTGAAGCCCATGGGACCAAGAGTTGTGTTAGAAAGAATACAGCTAGCTAAAGCCCAGTGCTGGCTAAGAGCCCACCCAGGGGAACACTTTCATGGGGGAAGTTTTTGTAGAAAGCCCCTCACACTTGTGACTCAGGATGTTACTTAGGAAATGGGGCTGACTGCCATGTGGTTGCCTCCGATATGAAGCATTGTTGATGGAAGCTGATAGGAGGCTCCAGGTGGCCTGAGTAAGGCCCAGGGTCTTTATTAGCAGTGACAGTGAGCTGCTTGCCCACAAAGTTTTTCCTGTGTTCTGGGTGGCTTGGCCTGCAGCAGGTGGTTTTGGTCTGTCTTCATGCCCAGTGGAGGGTACTGACCGAGCTCCACAGTGACGGGCAGGCATGGAGTTCACACTGCCCTAGACCCTCCACGTCTTACTTGCCTTGTCCGCCCCACCTGAGAGGGACCCACCCAAATTTCCATCTTAGCAACTGTGTCTTTTCAGGAACATGCCTTTTCTAATTAGGAAAGAACTAGAACATTCCATCAAGCGATATACAGTCAGAAAGGGCAGGAGTAATGAGTAGTCAGCATTCACTGAACCTTGCCTTCTGCCTGGCCCAGGTGTGATAGCTGCCAAAGCTCGCACTGGTCAGATTGCTGGAGCCAGGGAGGGGCCTACTCTGCCACTTACTCAGAGCCCACACTTTTCTTGAGTTCTTTCTCCTAAAATGAAACAGCATTCTGCAGTTTGAGGGTATTGCCCTTTTGAACCACTCGGCCGAGCCTGTGTCTGTCAGGTGGTGCTGCCAACCTCTTGCTTTTCTTTTGCCTCCAGGAGATCGAGAGACTGAAAAGTGAAAAGCCCACGTGGGAGCGGAGGCTTCGCTGGGAAGGGATGAAGTCTGTCTTTGGGGGTCCCCCCTCACTCCTCTGGATGAATCCCTTTGTAGGATTCCGATTCAGGCGGCTGCAGATAAGAACCAGGAAAGGAGGCCCAGAGTTCTCTGTTTAAGTCCGCTCATCGTGCTGGAACTTGCTCACGTACTTTAAATTATTTATTTGGGGTCTGAAAGGGTATCAGCGCTCATCTGTGATCAGTAGGACAAACTGAACCTACACAAACAAATTGCTTGCAGCAAGCAGAGTTTTATATATTTATAGTCACAGATGGCAGATTTTCCAAACCAATAACTGGATGATACTCTGACCAGTGTTCACCTGTATGACTGATGCATGGGGTGTGGCTACACCAGGAAGCCAGTTGTCATTATCTATCTTCCTGCACAGTTAGGATTTTTGTTAAGAATACTTTGCATTTTATAAGAAGCTCTTTGGGATATTATATGGGTTATTACAGTCCTGTGAATGAGCTGCATTTTTCAATCATGAGGAAGATAAAAACCAATCTGGTAAACACAAATCCCCAGACTGGCCACTCCAGGGAGTCCCTGTTTACTCAGGATTCATGAGTGCTCCCCGTGATCATAGTGGGGCATTTACATAGAAACACATCTTGGTCTTGATTCGCTGTGACATTTTCTTTGCACTGAAGTTGCAAAAGATCTGTGTGCCCAGAGCATCCCCGGCGGGCTCCAGGTCCATGCCCACCACCCCGAGAAGCGGCATTCTTTAACCCTTTCAGCACATCCTGTGTGCGTGCGTGTATGTGCGTGTGCTGCACTTGTGTTTTGAAACTAGCAGTGTTGTTGAGATGATAAAATGTTGAGTGGCTGTGAACAGCAAACAAGCTATTTTTTAGAAACCAACATTTCAGGGAAGAGGGGCGAGCTGCTATGGTGCCCTCCTCCGGCGGGCTCACTCTGAATGAGCTGCTGCAGTGCCCTCCTCCGGCGGGCTCACTCTGAATGAGCTGCTGCAGTGCCCTCCTCCGGCGGGCTCACTCTGAATGAGCTGCTGCAGTGCCCTCCTCCGGCGGGCTCACTCTGAATGTATTGCAGGTTGGAGAATATCTTGATCCAAAGAACAGTCATTCCCGTGTGGTCCTGTGTTTTCCTCCCGTTTTCATTTTATTTTCAAATCTTGAGTGCATGAGGGCCTTGGAATGAATTTTTTTGTCCCCAAGTGAGCAGTATATAACTGGCACCCTCAGTAAGAGAAGAGAAAAACCTCATGGTGGCCTCGAACTTTGTGTAGCTCCACGATGTGATGCTGTCATCAGTGTGCAGGAGGAGGGAGGCATGCCAGCAGTGAAACACCACAAGA
This sequence comes from Dugong dugon, assembly GCA_030035585.1. Taxonomy (NCBI): domain Eukaryota; kingdom Metazoa; phylum Chordata; class Mammalia; order Sirenia; family Dugongidae; genus Dugong; species Dugong dugon. Next base: position 34,538,704 of record CM057478.1, read on the forward strand.
AACAAGGTGTTTGCCTGGTGACACCTCTGAGAAGGGGAGGGGACTGCAAGGCCACTTGCCCTGTAACAGGGACAACTTTGTGCCTTGGTTGCAGGTGACAGTGGAAGACAGGTGTGAAAGCACTGAGCCAGTGAAGAATATTCAGAGTGAGAACAGCCTGTTTGATCTTGGATGTCATTTATGTTTGCTTTTCTACCCACCTCCCAAGTGATAAAATAGGAACCTTGATGTAGAACTTAAAATCATGCCAGAAAGCAAATGCATCCCCGCTTGGGGGACTTGCCTTAACCCTATCTGGTTTGTGCATTCTTTGCCAGATGCATCGAGAAGCAATCGATAGCAAATTCCAGAGGTCTTCGTTTGAGTTCGCTTTCCACACTAAGAAAAGCTGGTGTTTCCCTCCTGTTCTGTTTATCTGTGGACTGTTTTATTATTTTTTAAATTAATCTGTACCCTATCCTAATCAGGGCTTATACCACTGTTGATGCAAAATCACAAAGGGACCTACTTGATTCACCATTGGTAGCCAAGTGAACAAAACCGTGTGATGATTTTGAAATGGAACAAATCACTACAGAAATGTGCGAGCTATTGGGAATGGACGTCACAGCCAGAGGAACAAGAGCACCTGTTGTGGGTGATCAGGAGATTGTCTTGCATATCCATTTGCACATCTGTTGTCTGGATTGGACATGTATATTGGGCTTCAATGTGAGGCTTTTAATATGTATATCCTGTTTATCAATAAACAAATTATCGAAGTGGTCAAATCCTATAACACTTGGCAAGTTTGTGCAAGTCAAGCATACTTGCCTTTTCAGCCTCTTCTTTCAGTGTAACTTTTATATGAAATAAAGTAACCAATTGATAGTTCTCAGAGAGTTGATGAGGTGGCAGAAGTTCTTCATGGATGTCAGTGCATCTTCGGTGGCTGGTCTACCTTTCCTTTCCTCGGTACTATCCTTAGCCCCCCGGCTGTCCTAGCCAGGTCTGTGCTGTTTCCCGACCTCTGAGTGCTTTAGTGCCCTGATGAATGGCTCCAGTGTCCCCTCCAAACCCTAGTCAGTCAGGCACTACTCTCCCCGACTTGCCACACCCACACCCCACTGTTTTCTGGCTGTTTGACTTTAAGTTGACTTCCATCCAGTGTCTTAGTTATCTAGTGCTACTGTAACAGAAATACCACATGTGGGTGACTAACAGACAGAAATTTATTCTCTCACAGTTAAGCTAGAAGTCTGAATTCAGAACTCTGGCTTTAGGGGGAAGCCTTTCTCTCTCTGTCAGCTCTGGAGGAAGGTTCTTTTCTGAGTTTCTGCTCCTGAGCAGTTTTTATGTGGCGTGGCATCTCTCTTTCCTCATCTCTTCTCTCTCACTTGTTTTAATCTCTTATATCTCAAAAGAGATTGACTCGAGACACACCCTACAATGATCCTGCCTCATTAACATAAAGGAGACAACCCATTCCTAAATGAGATTATAACCACAGGCATAGATGTTAGGATTTACAGCACATATTTTGGGGGGACGTAATTCAATCCATAACATTCCACCTGTTGGCCCCCAAAATTCATGTCCTTCCCATGTGCAAAACACATTTACCCCGTCACATCACCCCAAAAATCTTAAACCAACTCCAGGTCTAAAATCTCATCCTCTGAATCATCTAAATCAAATATGGGTGAGGAGGTGGGGCCAAGATGGTGGAGTAGTCAAATGCTTCCTGTGGTCCGTCTTACAACAAAGACTTGAAAGAATAAGTGAATTGATTATATATGACAATATAGGAGCCCTGAACATCAAAGACAAAGTTGAGGAATCGGACTTAGCAGCAGGGGGAGGGAGAAATAATTCAGAAGCAGCGAGGAGTTGACACACCTGACCTGGCTGGCACTAGCATTCTTAAGGCTAGATCAGCTAGCGCACCAAGAGTGAGGCTAGCAGTGGTGCTTGAGATGCGTTTTCCACATGGGAAGAGACCAAGCGGCAGAGAGTCTGCTTAACCCTCCAGAACTAGCAAGAAACGGCACTCGGTTGACAAAAGGTAAGTACAAGCATCTAACCTACCATGTGAATCAAACTCCTTACCCCTCTTTTGGGAAGTACCTCTTTCCCATTTACCTGGCCCTTCTCCACTTCGCACTGGGTCCTGGTCTGGCTTCAGTGATTGCTGTGCCCCCTCATCCTGAAGTAGGACCCGTTGCATGCCCTGAACCATTCTCCCGGATTTGGCAAGGGAACAAATTAACAAATAGGAAAAAATAATCTGCTAGCTCCCCTAAGTTGGGAACTCAGGGGAGGCACAGCCCTTTTGCCTAGGCACAGGCATAAGGGGTCCATGGACTTTGCCTTTCACCCTTGCATAGACCTGTATGGGTCCATTTCAACAGTGTAGGCCCTTATTAGCACAGTACATCAGGGTATATATCTGAAGCCTATTTTCATCTGTGGAGTGGCAGATTGATGGCATTTGACACTGCCCTGCCCATTAAGCAGGGTCATCACCTACCCACGTCAGGGGCCTGAGGACTGGTGGCTTCACCCACTCCACCGAGCCACCTGCAACAGGAGTCCAAGAATAAGTGGTGCCTCCCAGTCCTTACAGCCAACAGCATTGGGTGCCTACAGTCTGGCTGCAAAACCCACCCACCTACGCGCTCTAGGAAACAGGGAAAAGCTTTTTTTTCCCACTCGGGCAGCAGTCAGGCCCGTTTTGATCAGCGCATGACCCCCTACTGCGGCCAGATACCTGTGCCTACTCCACCCCTGCCCATCTAGGACTGTAGATGAGAACCTGCACCACACAATCGGTGGCCAACGACCTGGTCACCTAAGCTGAATCCACACAAGAAAAGTAAATGGACTCTGGGGCTCACATACCTAGTAACAGCTCTAGCCATCTGGAGACGACATGAGAGCTTCAAAGATGCTGATAATCAAACAAGCTCACATGACCAGCCTATTTGGGCATATCAAAACAAAGCAATACAAGAAGCTAGGACACAGTAAGCAAACATAAAATATAAGAATTTGTTGATAGCTTGGAAATAACAGTCAATATCAAGTCACATAAAGAGGCAGACCATGAGGGCTTCAGCAAGCCACCAAAACAATAAAGAAACCTTCCGGAGGAAGATAACTTGGAATTACCAGAGGTAGAATTCAAAAGATTAATATACAGAGCTCTTCAAGAGATCAGGAAGATAAGGCAAAATGCAGAACAAGCCAAGGAACACACACATAAAGCAATAGAGGAACTTAAGAAGGTTATACAAGAGCATAATGACAAAGTTAACAGGCTGCAAGAATCCATAGACAGCAAACAGAAATCCTGAAGATTAACAATAAAATTTCAGAATTAGACAACCCTATAGAAAGTCATAGGAGCAGAATTGAGGCAGTGGAAGTCAGAATTAGTGAGACTGAAGATAAACCACTTGACGCCAACTTATTTGAGGAAAAATCAGATAAAAGAATTTTTAAAAAACGAAGAAGCCCTAAGAATTATATGGGACTCTATCAAGAGGAATAAGCTACGAGTTCGAGTACTAGAACAGAGGGAGATAACAGAAAATAGAGAATTGTTGAAGATTTCTTGGCAAAAAACTTCCCTGGTATCATGAAAGATGAGAAGGTATCTATCCGAGAAGGTATCTATCCAAGAAGTTCATTGAATGCCACAGATGGTAGATCCCAAAAGAAGTCACCAAGACATAATCAAACTAGCCAAAACCAAAGATAAAAAATTTTAAGAGAGGCTAGGGATAACAAAAATTCATCTACAAAGGAGAGTCAGTAAGACTAAGCTCAGACTACTCAGCAGAAACCATGCAGGCAAGAAGGTAATGACATGACATACATAAAGCCCTGAAGGAAAAAAATTGCCAGTCAAGAATTATATATTCAGCAAAACTGTCTCTCAAATATGATGGTGAAATTAGGGCATTTCCAGATAAACAGAAGGTTAGAGAATTTGCAAAAACCAAACCAAAATTACAAGAAATACTAAAGGGAGTCCTCTGGCTAGAAAATCAATAACGTCAGATAACGACCCAAGACTAGAACACAGGACAGAACAACCAGATATCAACCCAGGTAGGGAAGTCACAAAAATAAATTAAAGCTAAAACACTGAAAATAGGGAAACAGAGATGTCAATATGTAAAAGATGACATTAAAACAAAGAAGAGGGACTAAATGTAGTCACAGATCTTTCATATGAAGAGGAAGTCAAGGCAACATAAAGAAAGAAAAGATTGGTTTAAACTTAGAAAAATAGGGGTAAATATTAAGATAACCACAAAGGAAACTAACAATCCTACACATCAAAATAAAAAGAAAAACATAAAGACTCAGCAAATACTAAATCAACAACAATGAAAATACATGAAGAAAAATGACTCAGCATGGAAAATTAAGGGGAACAAAGAAACTGAACAACACAAATAAAGACATCAAAATGACAGTGCTAAACTCATACCTATCAATAATTATGCTGAATATAAATGGACTAAATGCACCAATAAAGAGAGAGTGGCAGAATGGATTAAAAAAACACAATCCGTCTATATGCTACCTGACTACAAGTTAAAGACACAAACAAACTAAACTCAAAGGATGGAAAAAATATATCAAGCAAACAATCAAAAAAGAGCAGGAGTAGCATTATTAGTCTGACAAAACAGGCTTTAAAGCAAAATCCACCACAAAGGATAAGGAAGGACACTATATAGTGATTAAAGGGTAATACCCCAGGAGGACATAACCATAATAAATATTTACGCACCCAATGATAGGGCTCCAAAATACGTAAAACAAACTCTAACAGCACTGAAAAGAGAAATAGCTCCACAATAATAGTAGGAGACTTCAACACACTACTTTCGGTGAAGGACAGAACATCCAGAAAGAAGCACAATAAAGACATTGAAGATCTAAATGCCAGAATCAGCCAACTTGATCTCATAGATATACAGAACACTCCACCCAACAGCAGCGAAGTATACTTTCTTTTCCAATGCACATGGCACATTCTCCAGAATAGACCACATATTAGGCCAGAAGGCAAACATTAACAGAATCCAAAACATTGAAATATTACAAAGCATCTTTTCTGACCATAAAGCCATAAAAGTAGAAATCAATAACAGAAAAAGCAAGGGAAAAAAATCAAATACTTGGAAATTGAACAAAACCTTGCTCAAAACCCACTGGGTTAGAGAATAAGGATGGAATAAAGAAATTCATAGAATGAAAACACATCCTACCAGAACATATGGGACACAGCGAAAGCAGTGCTCAGAGGTCAATTTATAACAATAAATTCACACATCCAAAAAGAAGAAATGACCAAAATAAAAATATTAACCATGGTATTCAAACAAGTAGAAAGAGAGAAGCAAAAGAAGTCCTCGGGCACCAGAAGAAAGGAAATAATAAGAATTAGAGCAGAATTAAATGAAATAGAGTAGAAAAACAATTGAGAGCGTTAACAAGACCAAAAGCTAGTTCTTTGAAAAGATCAACAAAATCGATAAACTATTGGCCAAACTGACAAAAGAAAAACAGGAGAGGAAGCAAATAACCCAAATAAGAAATGAGATGGGTGATATCACAACAGACCCAACTGAAATTAAAAGAATCATAACAGAATCCTATGAAAAATTGTACTCCAACAAATTTGAAAACCTAGAGGAAATGGACAAATTTCTAGAAACACACTACCAACCTAAACTAACACAAACAGACGTAGAACAACTAAATAAACCTATAACAAAAGAAGAGATTAAAAAGGTAATTAAAAAACTCCCAACAAAAAAATGCCTTGGCCCAGAAGGCTTCACGGGAGAATTCTACCAAACTTTCAGAGAAGAGTTAACACCACTACTACTAAAGATATTTCAGAGCATAGAAAAGGATGGAAGACTCCCAACCACATTCTGTGAAGCCAGCATAATCCTGATACCAAAACCAGGTAAAGACACTACAGGAAAAGAAAATTACAGACCAATATCCCTCATGAACATAGATGCAAAAATCCTCAACAAAACTCTAGCCAATAGAATTCAACAACATATCAAAAAAATAATTCACCGTGACCAAGTGGGATTCATACCAGGTATACAGGGATGGTTCAACATTAGAAAAACAATGACTGTAATGCATCACATAAATAAAACAAAAGACAAGAACCACATGATCTTATCAATTGATGCAGAAAGGACATTTGACAAAGTCCAACACCCATTCATCATAAAAATTCTCAGCAAAATAGGAATAGAAAGGAAATTCCTCAAAAATCGATTTGGTGCTTCCTTAAAAACTAGAAATAGATCCAGAAATCCCACTCCTTGGAACATATCCTAGAGAAATAAGAGCTGTCACACGAATAGATATGTGCACACCCATGTTCTTCGCAGCACTGTTCACAATAGCAAAAAGAAGGAAACAACCTAGGTGCCCATCAATGGACAAATGGATAAATTATGGTATATTCACACAATGGAATACTAGGCAATGATAAAGAACAACGATGAATCCGTGAAACATCTCATAACATGGATGATACTGGAAGGCATTATGCTGAGTGAAATAAGTTGCAAAAAGACAAATATTGCATGAGACCACTATTATAAGAACTCAAGAAAAGATTTTAACACAGAAGAAAACATTCTTTGATGGTTATGAGGGTGAGGAGGGAGGGAGAGGGGAATTCACTAACTGGATAGTAGACAAGATTCATCTTAGGTGAAGGGAAGGACAACACACAATACAGGGGAAGTCAGCACCACTGGAGTAAACCAAAAGCGAAGAAGTTTCCTGAACACAACAAAACAGTTTGAGGGACTATGTAGCAGGGGCAGGAGTCTGGGAACCATGGTTTCAGGGGACATCTAGGTCAATTGGCATAACAAAATTTATTAAGAGAATGTTCTGCATCCCACTTTGGTGAGTGTTGTCTGGGGTCTTAAAAGCTAGCGAGAGGCCAACTAAGATGCATCAATTGCTTCCAGCCCACTTGTAGCAAAGGAGAATGAACACCAAAGACACAGGAAAATATTAGTCCAGGAGACAAAAGGGGCCACATAAACCAGAGACTCCATCATCCTGAGTCCAGAAGAACTAGATGGTGCCCGGCTACCACCAATGACCACCCTGACAGGAAACACAACAGAGAGTCCCTAATGGAGCAGGAGAAAAGTAGGGTGCAGAACTCAAATTCTAGTAGAAAGACCAGACTCAGTGGTCTGACTGAGACTAGAAGAACCCCAGAAGACATGGCCCCCGGACTCTTTTTAACCCAAAAGTAAAACCATTCCTGAAGCCAACTCTTCAGACAAAGAGTAGACTGGATTATGAGACATTGAATGATACTCGTGAAGAGTGTGCTTCTTAGTTCAAGTATGTACATGAGACTAAATGGGCAGCTCCTATCTGGAGGTGAGATGAGAAGGCAGAAAGGGATAGGAGCGGTTTGAATGGACATGGGAAATTTGGGGTGGAGAGGAAGAATGTGGGGTCACATAACAATGTGTGTATAAATTTTTGTATGAGAAACTAACTTAAGCTGTAAATTTTCACCTAAAGCACAATTAAAAAATAATATGGATGAGACTTTAGGAGTGTTCCATCCTGGGGCAAAATCCTCTTCGTGTGTGAACCAATGAAATCTAGACTACAAGTTATCTCTTTCTAAAGTACAGTGGTGGAGCAGGCACAAGATAGACATTTCCATTACAAATGGGAGAAATTGGAGGGAAAGAAGGGATAATGGGCACCCAGCAAGTCCAAAAGCCAACAGAACAATTTACATTTGCTCTCAAAGCTTGAAAATAACCCTCTGTTCTCTGAGACTATCAGGCCAATGGCCCCACCGTCCAGACTCTTGATGTTTTCCATGCCCCCTGGATTCTGGGTAGAGGCCCCTCAGCTCTGGGCTTCATCTCTACCTTCTAGGTCCACTAGAACAGCAACTCTGCTACCCTGGCTTTGGGCAGCCCCATTCTCCTACTCCATATGAGTGGCAACCCCAATCCCTTGGCCCCAGCAGGCCCTGCTCTTCTGCCTCTTGGGCATGGCAGCCCCACTCCTTCAGGTTTGGGCTGCAACCCCATCCTCCCGGCACACCTTAATGGCAGCCTCACACTCCAGAATTGAGTTGAAGATCTGACTCTTTGAAACCTAGGAGGCTGTGGCCCCGCCCTTTGAGATCCAGGAGATCTGAAGGCCCTGATTCCTGTACTTCTTCCAACAGTTCTGCTAATCTCCAAGCTGTTCCAGGGATGGTCCTTTTCTTGAAGAACAACAGTTGTAGCTTCTTTGGCCTGTTTCCTGCCTGTAGAATTCCAAGAGGCAGACAGCTTTCTTTTCTTTCATTCCTTCTCTTTTCCCTTCAGTCTAAGCTGATGGGTTTCTGCTGTAGTAGTTGGTTAGATCCATCAGTCAGAGGCTTAGTCTCTTTAACAAAAGGTTATATAGCCACATCCTTGGTGTAAATTCTAGGAACCATTTCCTTAGTTTGTACAACAGAATCTTCCAAATCTTTGTAAGTTTTGTTTTCATTTTGCACAGTTCATTTTTAAGTCCATCTCTTTCCTCTTGCACTTTACTATATAAGTGGCAAGGAGAAACCATGTGGCCCCTTTAAGATCTTGCTTAGAAATCTCCTCAGCCAAATATTCAAGTTTATCACTTTACAAGTCCTACCATCCACCAAACATTTGAACATAATTCAAACAAGTTCTTTGCCACTGCATAAAAAGCATTGCTCTTCCTCCATTGTTCAATCACATGTTCATCATTTTCTTTTAAAGCCTCACCAAACCCCAAAAAACCAGACCCATTGCCATCAAATCGACTCCAGCTCATAGCAACCCTACAGGACAGAGTAGAACTGCCCCATAGGGTTTTCAAGGCTGTAATCTTTACAGGAGCAGACTGCCATATCTTTCTCCCAAAAGTCTCACTAGAAGCACATTTAACATTCACATTTCTAGCAACATTCTGTTGCTGGCACCACATGTATTTCCTGAGACAATAAAGACTTTATAGCTCTCATCACTTCCTTCTGAGCCCTCACAGATTTGCCTTTGATGTCCATAATGCGACCAACAGCCTCTTCAAAGCAAGTTGGGCTTTTGCTGTTAGGTACCTTAAAACTCTTCCAGCCTCTACCCATTACCCACTTCTAAAACCACATCCACATTTTAGGTATCTGTTACAGCTGCACCCCACTCCCAATACCAAATTGTGTCTTATTTATCTAGAGCTGCTATAACAGAAATACCAGAAGTGAATGGCTTTAACAGAGATTTATTTTCTCACAGTTTAGGAGACTGGAAGTCTGAATTCAGAGCTCCAGCTCTAGGGGAAGGCTTTCTGTCTCTGTTAGCTCTGGAGGAAAGTCCTTGTCTCTTCTGAGCTTCTGCTCCTGGGCAGTCTTCATGTGGCTTGGCATCTTTCTTCCTCCACCTCTGCATCTGCTCGCCTGTTTAATCTCTTATATCCCAAAAGAGATTGACTCAAGAACACCCTGTGCTAATCCTGTCTCATTAACATAACAAAGACAGCCCATTCCAAAATGGGATTATAACCACAGGCATAATACCAAAACCCATTGCTACAGAGTTGATTCCGACTCATAGAGACCCCATAGGACAGAGTAGAACTGCCCCATAGGGTTTCCAAGGAGTGGCTGGTGGATTTGAACTGTCGACCTTTTGGTTAGCAGCTGAGCTCTTAACCACTGCGCCACCAAGGCTCCAACCACAGGCATAGGGGTTAGGATTTACAACACATATTTTGGCGGGGGTGGGGGCGACACAATTCAATCCATAACATCCAGTTACTTAACTTTGCCCTAAGCATCTGTGCAATTATTTTTCCAGCTCACAGAGAAGTAAAAAATATGAAAAAAACTCTTCCATCCAATCTCTGTACCTACAACTTCATTTTAGTCATTCCACGAATGCATCTAATGTTGCACTGTGAGGGCCCCACAGGTATATGGAGACGGGGCCCTCTCACAGCTGACGAGGGAAGATGGCCAGGTGTGCACATGGCCATGTATGCAGGCCTGAGGGGCTGGGGCCCCCACGAGCTCCTAATAGGGAGAAGCAGGCCTGGCTGGGGTCACCTGAGGTTGCTGCCTTCCAGCCAGAAGCACAGGAGCAATCCCAGGGGACAGCATAGACTTGGAAGGAGCCTGGTGGGTGCCTGCTATCATCATCACTACCGTCTGTTGAGGGCCTGCTATGTGCCGGTACTGAACCTTCCCAGCAACCTTGTGATGTGGGTCTTAGTAACCCCATTTGCATTAGTAACATCACTGTGTACTGGTCGGAACCAGGACCCCAAGGCACATCTATTCAACTTATACCTATGTTCTTAACTACTGAGCCACTCTACCCCTTGCTGCAATGATCTGGAAACTTCTGAAGATATGCTGATGGACCTGCAAAAGCAGGGCTGTGTGACCCTCTCTGATTATCTGAGTCTGGGTGCAGGTTCTCAAATTGGTCAGCAGGACAGGGGTGGGTGGTGGGTCTCACCCTCACTGATGGGGGCTGAAGGAGGTGGCACATCACCCATTAGGGTTCTTGGCAAGGGGGAAAGGTCCCCGAAGCAGCGTCAGCCTCCCCTGGAACTTCTTGTTAAGCTCACTTAATCTGCATTATTATCTCCATTTCATAGATGGGGAAACTGATGCACAAAGAAGTTGCTCGGGGACACATAGCTACCACACAGTGACCGTATTATGTTTAACATGATTAACATAAGCTTTTAATTATAATTATGAAAATAGTGAACTATAGTAAATGATTATTAGATAATAATTATAGTTCAATAATTATATTTAATAGTATTTATCTAATAATTATTATTATAACTATAATTGTAATGGCAAAGCTGGCTTTATGGCAGCGGCTGACCTCTGGCTTACCTGATCCTGCAGGACCCCTTTAGGACCAAGGGTGTGCTTGGTCCCTTCCACGAGAACCAACAACTGCTGTTTCATTTACTTGCACATGTCACTGATGGTGGCCGCCTTCTTGGTGGAGACGGCGAGGTGCTCATAGGGCTGGGGGACCATCACCACAGGGAGAGGAGAAGGGTTTACCCCTCAGCTTGGCATCTACGAAACGTCCACCAGAGGGCACCATAAGACAGCAAATGTCCACACACTGCCCAGGTCACAAAACCAGATTTGTTTACTGTGGGCTCACCTGTCCAGTCAACCCACAGATATTTATTGAATACCTACTGTGTGCTGGCGAGGCCTCTCCCCTCAAAGGGGAAGACAGACAATAGACACAAATACAAGACACTAAATATAGAATTATATATTGTAGTCAGTGCTATGAAAGTAGAGTGGCAAGGAGAGGGACATCAGATAGGCAAATGAGGCATCAGGAGCGGCCCCAATGGGGATGAAGAGGGATGAGTGGTGGGGGCAGAGGCAGAAGCACGTGCCAAGGCCCTGAGGCAGGCAAGGGTTTGCAGGGGTGGATGCTGCACACCCACTGTGGGTGTGATTTCTCATTTCTTTAAAGTCAGGGTGGGATTAGAGCTGGTTAAACCACACAATGCTGGGGCTAGAAGAGTTCATTGGTTTCAGAGAAGGTGCTCGCTGAGGGTTGACATGTGCTGAGGGCCACCAGGATGGGAGGGGTGGAGACTCATCAAAACAAGATTTCATAAAGGCGGGCTGAGGACACTCATGCATTTCCCAGGCCGTTTCTCCCAAAGCACAGCAGCAGAGCAGGCATGAAGCAGGCCTCTTGAAAATAAGAGACTTCAGAGACATTTCCCTCTTGGATGGATCATTGGAGGTTTCTTAGGTGGGCAAGGAGCATGTTTGGAGGCGGGGTGGCATCTGTTGTGAAAATCCACCCTGGTATGAGTGGTTGGGAGGGTCTGCAATGGCTTTTCTCTGTCTGCCTGGGTGAGACCCAGCCATCCACGGCACAAAGGACAGTTGCTGCTAGGAGGCCTTGAAGGCTGACAGTGGCCCAACCCCGTGAGATCTTGAGAATCCCCCACCCGAAGTGTCTGATCCTGATCCATTGGGGGCATGGCTCCAGAGAAGCACAAGGGGTCAGGGTGAGCCTGGTATTGGCTAGGCTCCCAGGAGGATAAAGCCCCTTGCCCAGGGCTTTCACTTGCAGTGACTGAGGCCATGGTAGCTCCAGCTCTGTGGGGCTTGGAGGGGGACATGCAGAATGGAGGCCACTTCACACAGCCACACGTGTGTCTAATTGAAGTGGCTCATCTCTACCTGGGCCAGAGAGGAGCAGCAGGGGCTCTCCCTCTATCTCCTTCCTGTCTTCCAGGTTGCCGTGTACCGTGGACAGGACCTGAGAGTTTCCCTCCCTCAGCATCTGCCCTCCCTGCCTGCCCTAAACCTCAGACTTCAGGGTAAGCTCCTGAGACCTAAGCTGTTAACCAGTCGCCAGCACCTTGGTGTGAATGAGCTTGTCTCTAAAAAAGGTTTTCCTGGACCAGCCCCGTAGCAACACCAAGAATTTGTTAGAAACAGACATTATTGGGTCCCACTTCAGACCTACTGAACTAGTAACTGAGGACTGGGCCCCGCAGTCTGTGTTTGAAGGGCACGTTCAAGGTTGAGAACCACTGCTCTGGGACACCGTTATGGAGAAAGTTGGGCTCCCCTAGATGGGGGGCAGTGGAGTGAGAGCAGCCGTGGGGAGCATCAGTGCAGCCAGAAACCACCGCATATGGTTCCTACCTGCTGTTCTTGATCCAGCACCATGCTCACCAGCTATGTGACCTGGAGCAGGTCACTGTACCTCTCTGTGCTTCAGCTTCCTTATCTATAAAAAGGGTTACAATCGTTAGCATAATGAGTTACAGCACTGAGAACAGAGCAGCACAGAGTTAGCGCACATGGGTGTTTGCTGCTGTTACTGTTTTTTGTATCTAGTGGACAGTGGCCCTGGGTCCTTCCTCTGCATTTGCACATACCCATCAGGCCACCAGAGCTGTCCCTTACACCCACCTCATGTGGCCACTCAGCAGCCTCTAGTCCTGACTCCCTGCCTCCAGCCTCCCTCCTGTCCCCCTCCAGTTGGAGGTGCCACTCCCTGCTGAAGTCGTCGTAATGGCTATCAAGTCATCTAGGGACCTGCTCAGCCTCCTGTCTCAACTGGCCCCAGGTGGCCAAACAGAAAGCAGTAAGATTCTGGTATTCCAGTCATGGGTGTTTGGGATGACAGCCCTGAGTCAGCAAGCCCCCTTCAGATTCTCTTGAACCCCGTGTTTCAAAGGGCAGAAGGATCCCCTGCACACCCCTGCCCCTCAAATCTGGTCAGCATCACCCAGAATCCTGGGCACAACCCCCAGTAATTGGGGTTCAGCAGTGGGGCCAGGCCTGGGAATTGGCATTTTAAGGCAAGGGCCTTGGGGCAGAAGAGCTGTTGGCAAACACTCCAATCTGCTGCAGAAAGATTTCCATCCCAAACAGTTAACACAGGTCTCTCAAGCTTGGCACTGCTGACCTTTGGGGCTGGGCCATTTTCTGTGGTGGAGGCTGCTCTGGGTGTTGTGGACTGTTGAACAGCATCCCTGGCCTCCACCCAGGTGCCAGTGCACCTCTCCTAGATGTGACAACTCAAAATGTCTCTGATTTGGCCAGATGATCTGGGATGGGGGTGGAGGGCAAAAACCAAAAACCCATTGCTGTGGAGTCGATTATGACTCATAGTGATCCTATATGAAAGGGTAGAACGGCCCAGTAGGGTTTCCTGGGCTGAAATCTTTACAGAAGCCGATTGCCGGGTCTTCTCTCCTTCGGAGCAGCTGGTGGGTTTGAACCACTGACCTTTTGGTTAGCAGCCTGGCACTTAACCACTGTGCCACCAGGGCTCCTTGGTTAAGACCCACCGCCCCAGAAACCTGAGTGACCAAGCCCTTCTATGAGGTTCCTCTGTGAAGCAGGTCTGAGCAGCCAGGAAATCCAGTTGAAAGAGGCAGGCATGACTACACTCTTCAGGCGTGTGACTGGGGCAAGTGCTTGTACCGCCCTGTGCCTCAGTCCTCCCGTCTGTAAAATGGGTATCATTAAGTTCCTGCCTCATGGAGTTGTTGGGAGGATTAGAAATAACAAATCATAAAGAGCTGACCAGGATGCTCAGCACATGGCAGGCACTTGAGAAATGGTACTGATTACTATGGGACGGTCTGGGAGGGCTCTGCAGTCGAGGCCTCAGGCCAGACCCAGCATGCAGTGGGCGGTCAGATTCTCCATCCATCTTGTTTGCCCTTTTCGTGGGTTTTCTGGACTGACACCGTGTTCTCAATTAAGATAGTATTGCAGGTTTGTTTTTTTTAAAACAAATACAAACTCAACCAACTAAACAAAACCGAGTCCATTTGCAACAAAGTCACACCAGGGCAAACATTTACAATCCCCCCAGAAAGCATTTTACGCATGGCAAAGAGGCCCGCGGAATTTTAGAGGGCGGCAGCCCATGTCTCTCAAAACCACCAGTCTTTGTGCTTGTCTGGGGACTTTTCTCTCTGCTCAAATGTGATTTTCCATCGGTCCTCATCCTGTCCCCCAGCCCAGCCCGAGAGGTGAGAGGATGTGTGCTGAGGGTGGCAGCTGCGTCATCTTGGGCAAAGGTCGAACGGCACTGATAAAAAACCTTCAGTCAGTTGCTGACATCCACAGATCAGGAGCTTTCACCTGGAAATCCCTGTCACGGTTTCACCTGGCCATGCTGGAGCTGTGGACAGCTCCCCCTCTCAGGTGGCCTGTGCTCACCCACCAGGAAGAGCTTTTAAGCTTTTGGGTTTTTTTCTAAATATATAATTTACTGAGGTGAAATTCATGTAATAGAAGTCATTTTAAAGTGAACAATTCAGTGGCGTTTAGGACATTCACAGTGTTAGGCCACCACCACCTCTGTCTAGTTCCATCATTCCCATCACTCCAAAGTAAAACCCCTCAGCTCTAGGGGTTGGGCCCCCCGCTTCCCTCTGACTCCATCAGCCCTCTCTCTGCCCCAAGCCACGAGGTGCTCCTGGCTGTTCCTCCACAAAGCCTTTGCCTTTGAGCGCCCCCTGCTGGTAATGCCCTTCCCAGAGTGTCTCAGGCTGGCCCATGCCACTCACATCTCTGCTCAGCCTCATCTCCTGGACCACCCTCATTCCTCTCATCCCTTCCCCTGCTTTTGTTTTCCTTACAGCACACACCTGACATGATGGTTACCTGTTTACCTGTCTCCTGTCTGTCCCCTGTGAAGATGGGCGCCTCAGCGGGGCTGTAGCCTTGACTGTCTGGCTCATGGCTGTGGTCCTGGCATCTGGCAATGCTGGACACAACGTGACAATTAACCAGGGCTTGTCAAATAGGTGGAGGGCTAAGGAGTGTGTGGTACGCACCCAATGCCCCATTCTACAAATGAATGAGATCATGCAGCAGCATCCCGTGGCTGGGCGGGGCTTGCACCCTCTGTGCCCGGCTCCACCAGGCCTTGTCAGCTTGCTGCCCCACGTGGACTGTGCACATTGCTGGCAAATGCCCTCCACAGGAGCAAAGGTTCAGACCGACAGTGAGAGCAAGCAAGGGCTTGCATGACTGATCTGATGGAACCAGTCTTTCCCAGCCCTGACGGCAGCTCCGGGCATCCCCCTCTGCCATCGGGACCTCTGGCTGTGATGTGTCCGTCAGCCCCTGCCTTGGGCATTGCCAGTCATCCCCCGCTGCACTCACTTTCCTAGCTGCACCCTTGTTGTTGGGTGCCATCCAGCTGATTCTAACTCACAGCAACACTAGAGGACAGAGTAGAACTGACCCATAGGGTTTCCTTGGTTGTAATCTTTGCAGGAGCAGATTGGTAGGTCTTTTCTCCCACAGAGCGGCTGGTGGGTTCAAACTGCCAGTATTTCGGTTAGCAGCTGAGCATTTAACCATTGCACCATAGTGCTCCTAGGCGTTATTAAAAAAAATTTTTAATTTTTTTTAACTTTTCACTTTGAAATAATTTTGCACTCAAACAAAAGTTGCAAGTACAGTGCAGAGATTTTCTGTACATCTTTTACCTGTTGCCATTGAGTTGATTCTGACTCACAGTGACCCCATAGGACAGAGTGGAATTGCCCCATATGGTTTCCAAAGCCATAATCTTTACAGAAGCAGACCACTACATCTTTCTCTCGCGGAGTGGCTGGTGGGTTTGAACCACCAACATTTCAGTTAGCAGCCGAGCGCTTAACCACTGTACCACCGAGGCTAATTATCCTTTTCTCAACTCGCCAAATATTAACATCTTAGACAACAGTTATTGAAGCCAAGAAGTTAGCGTTGATACAATACTGTTAACTAATCTACAGACTTTCCAAATTCCTCCCATTGTCCCACAAATGTCCTTTTCCTGGTCCAGGACTCCATCCAGGATCCAACCTGGCATTCAGTCATCCTGTCCCCTTTGTCTCCTATCTGGATAAGTCCTTAGACTTTCCTTGTCTTCCATGGCCTGGACACTTTCCTTTTTTTTTAAAATGCAATATTTTTAAGGCCAGTTTTAGGTTTACAGAGAAATTGAGGGGAAAGTACAGAGTCCCCATATGTCCTTCTCCCCCCACACCATTTCTGCTATTATTAACATCTTGCATTAGTGTACTGCATTTGTTACAGTTGATGGACCAATAGTAATATATTATTATTAACTAAAGTCTGTAGTTTACATTAAGGTTCACTCTTTCTTGTACAGTCCTATGGGTTTTGACAAATGCATAATGTCACCATCTAACTTTTTAAAACAACTTTATTGAGGGATAATTTACATACCATAAAATGCACCTATTTTAAGCATACAATTCAATGTTATGTAGTAAATTTACTGAGTTATGCAACCATCACCACAATCCAGTTTTAGAACATTTCCATCACCCCAATAAGAACTTTTATACCTGTTAATAGTCAATCCCCATTCCCACCCAGCCCTAGGCAACCACTGATCTTTCCTTTTCTCTAGATTTGCTGGATATTTCTGGATATTTCATGTAAATGGAATTTTACAAGATATGGTCTTTAGTGTCTGGCTTCTTTCACTTAGCATGATGCTTTGAAGTTCATCCATGTTGCAGTTTTCCCATCTAATTAATTTTTTTAAAAAATCCTTTGACATTATTTTCAACTCAACCCCTGTGTAGACTCTTTATGCCAAGAAAACTAATTCCCACATCTCTGTGTATGCCGTGCAGGCTTCCTCCTCCGTGTTGCTGCACGAAATGATTAAGGAGATTCCTTTTGATCTTAGAGAAATACAAGTAAGAATCCAAATTCCTTCCTAGCTCTTTTTGGTGGCTGGGCTGTACTTTGTTTGCAACCCTCTGTAGACTGGGCTGCATGGGACCCTGGCTAATATCAGGGTTATGTCTATGAAGCCCATTTCACATTGACGAACTAATTTAATCTTCATTATAACTCTGAGAGGCTGGAGTTGTCATTACCCCACATTAAAGATGAAGAGACAAGCTCCAAGAGGTCAGGTGAGTTGCCCAAGGTCACAGAGGTAGAAAAGGGCCAAGACAGGACAGAACCCTGGTTTTCCTGACTCCAAATCCCAACTTCTTTTTGCTATCCAGCTCTGCCCCCGGGGAAGGATCCTATGACCCTGAATCGTCACTTTTTCAGAGTTTAATATTTTAGGCCAAATCTGAGTGAGGTTTGCTGTTTCCTCTGAAAAGTTTGGCCTGACCTCAGGGCACCGCCACCCGATCACTGGCAGAGTATTCTGTTGGCAGCAATGGGCTAGTGGTGAGGCTGCTCTGGGCACAATTTAATGGAAACTCAGATAACTCAGTAAAAACTGTTATCAACCTTTGTGGTTAAAAGCACAGGACAGTTTAGGGATATAAAAAATGATAATACACAGTGTTGGCATGGATGCGTGGAAATGGGCACATTATTAGTTTTTGTTAGTGGAAGTTTAAATCTGTACAATGTTCTGGAGGAAAATTTGGCATGATGAATCAAATACCTTGAAAATGCAAAGTCTTTCACTCAGCAGCTCCACTTCTAGGAATACAGACTAAGGAAATAGTCATATTTGATACAGTTGTTTTCACTGATTGACCTCAGATTAAGGTACCTATGTGGTCAATGTGGTTCATGTGTGATTCACCAGCTATAGTAATTTCATGGTTTGACTTCCAACTCATAGAGCCACAGAATTTTCAATCTGGAGGGAACATTAGGAATTTTGTAGTCCAACATTTCCCAAAGTATATTCCATGAGAAGTTAATGGGTTGATGGGAATAGATGTTTTCATGATCAAATAAACTTGGAAAATGGAACATTCTTTTCCCTGCAGGACGTCTCAGAGCCTTTGCTACCTAAATGGGCACTGCCAGTCTCCACAAGGCAGTTGTAGTGTTTCTGCACTGTATTTGGCCACTGATCCTTTTGTTGGTTCAACATCTCATGGGGTGACACTCCAGGGAATACCCTGTAAGGAGTTACTCTGGTTCAGCCTTCTTATTTATTTTACAGATGGGAAACTGAGGTCTAGAACAGGAAGGGGGTTGGGCAAAGTTCTAGAATAAGTTTGTCAGAACGAGGTTTCCTAACACTTCCTGCCATTGACCACAAAACTGAATGTTCTCCTTCTCGCCGAACGCTTGCTGAATTGTTGATTGGTTAACATTGAACTTAGGGCCAACAGTACTGTAACTCATGCCTGAACAAAGCTCATCTAACACTCGTATTTTCTCAGTAGGGCACACGACAGCTTAGGAACACTAGATAGTACCTCAGCACTGCACTCGGGGGCCACTTTTAACAGCAAAATCACCAACAAAAATGCCAAAAAAAAAAAATGTGGCACGGAGTAGACCACAAAAAAGACATTTGTTTACAATTTGAGAGCTAAAACAAGAAGAGACGGCAGAGCATGGCCTTGTTCCTCCTTAGCTGGGAATGTGCGCACTGGGTGACTCAAATATTTCACCACTCTGCACGTGTCCACAAATGGCCGTGAAAGTGTTGATTTCGGCGTGAGAAATAAATTTTAGGGAATAGTCAAATTCGCAAATACGGAATAGGTGAGTAATACGAATTGACGGTATTTTGAAGGTAGAGCTGACATGCGATCCCAGGGTTTTAATGTGAGAAGTGAGAAAATGGAGCATCAAGAGTGACTCCTAGCTAGGCTTCTAGCCTGATACACTGGCATGATGGCGATGCCATGGATGGTAAGAGCCAGCTAGTTGCCATACATCATCTTTGGAAGTGTGATCTGGAGTGGAGTGGAGTGGAGGAACTGTTTGTCTAAAGTGGCTGACGACTTAGACTTGACTCTCTGACTTCCTGGGCTATCATCCTCTCATGTTTACAGAAGAATGTTCCAATTCCCAAAATGGTCCACAAAGCTCTTTATCCACACCCTAAGATACTCTTTAAACCTTGAACTGAAACTATCCCCTGAGGTCACCTTTTAGAGAAATAACAGATTGGCACATATAATAAAGGATATTACCAGTGATTATGGTGCTCCATTAAAAAACCATCTATATGAGACCAAAAGGTCAACAATTACTCTAAAGCAAAGATGAGAAGACAAGGGGGCAGAAAAACTAGAGTACTGGAAATGGAACAACCAGAATGCAATTAAAGAGAACACTGACACATTGTGAAAACTGTAACTAATGTCATTGCACAATTTGTGTAGAAATTGTCAAACGGGAACCTAATTTGCTGTGTAATCTTTCACTGAAAACACAATAAAATATTATTTAAAAAAAAGAAAGAAAAACCCTTTATCCGCTGACCTCAACTTACCCCCCACCCTACCCCCTTCATCTCCCAGCAGTCCTGCCTCTAGGGACCCTACACTACATTCACACCCCCTGCATGCCCTGCAGAGTTGAGAACAAGGAGGCCTGTCCTCAGGACACACACTGCCTGCCCCACTGTCACTACATATGGCCTGGAAATATATTGGGGGACCTTCAGCAAGTCATTCCTCCTCTAGGGGACTCAGCGTCTGCTTCCACGGGCTCGAAGGTAGCTGCAGTTCTCAGATGGTCATGGGTGGCCAGTGCCTTCCTGGCCCCTGGCAGCTCTGCAGAAGCAGGAACTTGCATACACGTGATCCCCACGGGGCTTTCATGGCAGCAGGTGTGGTGCCTGGGGTGTTCTAGGGAGGCCTGGGGTTGACGGTTCCTGGTCTGACCCCTTCCTGGGAGGAGGCACTGTTTGTGGCACTGCCAGCAGGAACAGGGTCTGCACAATGCAGAATAGGTCTCTTGGGTGGGGAGACTTATGTGGGTTCTTCTGGTGGCTTCAGCACATCCCGGCTGGGCTGACCTGCTGGGCTCAACCTCAACCTGGACCTTGTTCCTGTTTCAACAGGCTGAGGGTAGTTTATGCTCATGAAAATAGCCATGTTGCCTTGGCCAAAGCCACTGCCAGCCCGTGGTACCTTAGAGTTGAGCTCACCACAAACCAGGTAACAGACCCACAGTGAATGGTCTTAATTTTAGCTCTGAGGTTTCTTGTGGACCTCTCCCTTTTGCTGGGAAATCAAAGCTTGGTTCAACATTTGGGCAACAAGAAGGCTGTTCTTCTTCCATGGAATCAGCTAAAATGGGCAGCAGAAGTTGCGGTTGTGAATTAGGCCATTCTTTCCCTTGCTGGGGGATATTGGACAAGGTGTGTAACTCTCAGAGTCTCAGTTTTCCCATCTGTAAACAGGCATATCACTTCCATGTTTCTCCCAGGCGCGAGGATAGCTCAATGGCTTTAACGAGGAACATGCCTACTCCTTGAACTTATCACCACGGCTACAGGGTGGGAGTCCCATGACTGGCCAGTCCTGGGTCACATGCTCACTCAGGACTCCCTCCCCATAGCCACCATGGTAGGTTCAAGGAGTACGCGGGTGACCAAGCCTAACCAATCAAGCCCTTCCCTGAGGTGTTTGTATCCAGAATCAGGTAGAGAGACTCTTTTTTTTTTCATCAGGCTGGGAGGACTTAAGCCTGGGGCTGCCTCACCATGTATCCTGCCACTAAGAAGAAACCTGTCCACTCTAAGAGGAAATGAGGCCCCCACAGAGCAGTCAAGACAGGGACAGATGGAGAGAGAGTAAGAGATATCGTGGCATTGAAGTTCCTGGTTACAGTCCTGTGGCTCCCAGAGTTCCTTTTGCTTTGAAGTCTCCTCTGGCTTGAGTTTCTGTCACTAACAACCCCAGGAGTCCTGCCTGATCCAGGACCAGTGGGAAAGGCAAGGAACATGTAGTCAACAGCAAAGTCCTCAGGTAGATTCTTAAGCTTCTGGAGAGTAAGTATAAGGAAGAACTTTGTCTGCTATCTGTCAATCTATCTACCTACTTGCCTACCTACCTATGCATGTATCTATTTAGTGTCCTTCTCTAAGAACCTATATACAGTTGTGTGCACCAGCCAGAGCTTGATATAGGTTCAAAGGATGGATAGAGGGGAGGCGTGAAGGACAGACTGTGGGGCGAGCCCATTTATACGGACCTGACAATTGATCAACAGTTACCCTCACTCCAAACCTAGGGACAACTCAGAGACTCTGAGGGATTTAAGCCCCTGCCCAAAGTCACACAGAGAACTCAGGTTCGAAAGCCCATGTCCCACAACCCTGCCATAGTTAGGTCTCTGAATTTCATAAGATTTCAGAAGACACTTTAGAGAACTAACAAAGAATTCACAGATAAAGCCCCATGGCTGTGTCTGACCACTGTTCCTTCATAAGAGGGCAGCTCCCAGCCAATACAGTGAAGGAAGGACACGTTGTGAATATAGGACTGTCCTTTGTTTTGATAGCCACAGCAGCCAGGAGTTGCCTAGCCATTATCAAACAAAACCTTAGGTGATAGTGCTGGGTATGGCTCAGTTAGCAGCTGCTCAAACCAAGCAGAACCTGACCCCTCCTATCCATAGTCCTCAAAGCCCTGCGTGTGGCTCAAGCCAGTCAAACCCAGTTTACTAGCCTACAAGCCAAAGAAAAAAATGCAATTTGTCTTACTGCGCCTGTGCACCATGATAGCCTATGCAGTCCATAACGTTTGTGTGTACTTTCTTGTGAGAAATGGTCTAAGAGGTTCTGCCTCCCTTTGGGGAGCTTGATTTGAGGTATACACCTCCTTGCTCCTTGCCTGTGTGCCTCCAATAAACGCTCTTCCTCCCTCCTCACCTCAGTGTGTCTTTATTGACAAGAAACTGCACCAAGATGGACCTGCTTTGGGTAAGTTTGAATAGGTTCAGCCTTGACGGCCCCTTGGCCACTGGGAAATGGGTCCCAGCGGTCAGTGGCCGTCAATGTGGGGCACCCCCCACTGCCCTCCCCATGCTGCTAGCGAAGTGTACACAAGGCTGAGCCAGGGGAAGACTACCCTGGCCCTTAGGGGATCACGGGGGGCTGTGGGGGATCCCTGGGCCATCTTACTGTCCATTATAGCTGTCAGTTCTGCACACTTCTCTTCCAAGGAGCAGCTGGCCCCAGGTCAGCCAGTTGCCATATTGCAAGCCAGCCTGGAACACATCGCTTTTGTGCCAGGCCAGGGCTGGGCCATGACCTGGGCTTCTCCCAGGGGAAGGAGCTCCAAGCCCCAACCCAGTCCCAGAGCCAGGCCCGGCCAAGTAGGGCAGCAAGCGCAAGGACTCACAGCAGATGAGAAATCCCAGCTTGGCCTTGTGGAGTGTGATGGCAGGAAGGGCTTCCGGGGTTACCTTATCGGGGGCCCCTGGACCATGCAGCCAGCCCTGCCTGGTCCTCAGGACTCTGGGCAGGGGCCAGCGTTGATTCACTGGCCCGGGAAGCTAGTGCTGCGGAGCACTTGAGAGCAACCTATGCATTTTCCAGAGAGGTGCAGCGACTGGCCTGAGGCTACACAGCGAAGGGGGCAGTGTTGACAAGTGAGGCCAAGTGAGGTCCTGACTCACAGCCAGGCCTTTCCTGCCAGTGGGAGCTTCTCATCCCCTTACTCCCCAAGAGGGGGTCTGTTAGGGGAGCTTTTTTTGCCCAAGGGCACAAAGGTTGACAATATATCCACTTAGCAGCCAGATCTGAGTTTTGACACCTGAAGTTTTGGGGAAAAAGGAGGAAAACTGACATCGAGGGAACACCCACTGCGCTCCAGGACATTATACACAACTTTCCTTCAACCCTCTCCTCAGCCCTGAGATGCTGTTGTTACACGCCCCCCTTACTTGATCAGTGATGGCTGAGGACAGCTTGGAGTCGCCTGGATTCCCATCCCTGCCCTGGCCCTCACAGGATGTCTTCATCTCATTGGGCTTCAGTTTTCTCATCTGTACAATGGGGATGACAAGCCCGATCTCACAGGTGGTAAAGAGAACTAGGGATTACATCTCAGGAACAGGCGCATAGTAGGAGCTCAAGAAAGGTGATGTGTCAGCTTTCTCTTGCTGCTGTAACAAACGACCACAAATTCAGGATCTTAACCAACACAAAGTTATTCTCCCACAGTGCTGGAAGTCAGAAGTCCAGCATGGGTCTCACTGGGCTAAAATTAAGGTGTTGGCAGGGCTGGTTCCTTTCTGGAGGCTCTAAAGGAGAATACATTTCCCTGCCTTTTCAGATTCTAGAGCTGCCAGCACTTCTTGGCTCGTGGCCCCTTCCTCCATCTTCAAAGCCAGCAGTGGCAGGCCAAGTCCTTCTCATACTGCCATCTCTCTGACTCTACTTCTGTCTTCACAACTCTTTCTGACCCAGCTGGGAAAGGCTGTCCACTTTTAAGGATTCTTGTGATTACACTGAGCCCTTGGACAATCCAGGATCATCTCCCCTCTCAAGATCCTTACCTTAATCACACCTGCAGAGTCCCCTTTGCATGTCAGGTAGCATATCCACAGGTTCCAGGGGTTGGGACGTGGACATCTTGGTGGGCAGGTATTGTGCCAACCGCAAGTGAGTTGAGTTAAATTCCATAAAGCAAGGGTTACCTGGGCTGGTTTTTGGCAGACTTTTTGGAAGAAGAGGAGCCCAGTAAAACCAGCTTATTCAAGCACCCTTTCCCATCCCTCAGCTGTGTTTGACTCTCTTCAAAGAGGTCTAGCCAAGGAGACGAGGCTGAGTCTGCCAAACCTTTGCTTCAGAATAAATCCCACTAGGAAATTTCCATGGACCAGGCCCTTCTCTTCCCCCACAAACCTGCTTGAAATCCAAAACCACGCAGAGCTTCTTGCATGAGAGCACATCAGACTTCAAGTGCTCAGAGAACAGGGTTGTTGTTGCTTGATGTTTATTTTGTTCTGTTTGTTTGTTTTCCCTCTCTGAACTAAACAGGACTAGGGTGTACTGGTACATAGGCAAAATGAACCTGGTTTAGGACATATTATCAACTTCGAAAGGGTTTTAAAGATCTCATCTTGAAAAGGACCTAATATTTTTACGCCATCCCAACTTAAATTTCTCAAGGGTTCATCATCGCCTTCAAGCTAGTGCTCGGGCACTAAGCCTGCGCTACACACGTACATTAGCGTGTTTTATGCTAACACAGTGCAGACACATTCCATTTGCCCAGTACCCAGCGTGCTTTGACTTTGATTCAACCAGAAAATCAGCCTGATGCCTTTGCCTGGAGGAAGCACATCTGGTTTTGGATTTCAAGCAGGTTTCTGAGGACAGATGTCACCATGCAATTCTCACTTCTGACTTCCCTGATAAGGAAACTGAGGGTGAGAGTGGGCAAGGGACTTGTTCACAGTCAGTCCGCCGTGTGTAAGGGCACCTTAAAACCAAGACACCTGGCATGACTAAGTGACTGACACAGGTAAGAATTAAACTCCCTTTGCCCTAATTCTCTGCTTCTGCATTCAGAATATGTGCAAATATGTGAGTATGCTTACTTATGATTCATAAAAATATTCTGTCCTCAGAAAGAATGCTTGTAACTGATGTCTGATGAAGTTATAGTTTATGGTTAAACAAGTGATAAGAATGTTCCGGAAAGAAAATGACAGAAATATACCCCAAAAAAAGATGTCTCTGTAAAATTGTTCTCAGAAATTGCTTATGCAAAGTTTGTGTAACCAATATTGTGAAAGGTTTGCTTATGATTCTTGTGTAACCCCCAGCCCTTCCTATAAAAATCCCTTTCTCCTTTCAGACTTGGGAATACTTCCTTGTGCTACCCCAACTGCAGTGTAAGTTTGGTTGGCTGCTTTTCCTGTGACAGCCGATAAGTGGCACAGCTGGGGTTTTAATTGGGGTCTCCCCACCTTAAATCCATTATTCTTTCCAGCCAACTGCAGCGACACTCATTCTCCGTACTCATTCATTCATCCATTCAATGCATAGTAAGTTCACTAAGTCACCTTTGTGCTGGTGATAAAGTGGCAGGGATGAGAAAGGCACGTCCCTGCCTTACCAAGGAGAAGGAAGCAAACGCTTGATAGCAAGGAGAGCAGTTGCTTCCTGCTCCCTAATTTGCTCTGTGCTGGGGCCGGTGCTCAGCATTCACAGGCGTTACCTCCTTGAATCCTCACCACCACTCCCAGACGTGTGCAGTGTTACTACCCCCATTTCACAGATGAGGAGTCTGAGGCAGGGAGCATACAGGAGCAGTGCTTATCACAGGGACTGGGGAGCAGATGTGGGACAGCTCCATGGGATACCGCCAGGGCCTTCAGGCAGGACCTTCAGGAAGAGAAGCTGCAGCTCCGTGTTAGGGTAAGTGGGCGTTTCTAACCAGCCACCCTGAGAAGACCCCACATACCACTAACTACTTCACATTTCTACTGGGGCATCTCAGACATCCCATATGGACCGCCTGAGTCCCTGGCTCTTACCCTGGCCACCCCCTTTCCCTGTCTCAGTGAATGGTCTACCGTCCGTGCAGTGGTTCAGGCAGAAGCTGGGGATTCCTCCTTGCCTCCTCCCCCTCTCAGCACCTCATCTGAGTCTTGTCCTTTCTTCCCCCAAATATCTAGGAGCCATCCATTCTTGCCTAGACTAACAAAAGTGCTTTTTACCCGCTTCTGCTCTTACCTCCGCCACTCCACTCTCCACACACTTTCTATGGTGGGCCCTATGGGTACCAAACAGTATTCTTTCCTCTCTTCTCCTCCTATCTTGCTCAGCCCCTCCCCCATGCAACCCCACTTCCAGACACAGGGACAGAGCCTGATAAATTCTATCCAGCTCTGGGAATCTGTGCCTTTGCTTGTGGTTGCCTTAGGACTGGCCATTTGACGCAACTCCAGCCAATGGGATGAGAAGGGAGTCTGCTAGGGCTTTGTGGGAAAGGTTCCTGTGCTTCTGGGGGAGCCTGGAATTGCTGCTGCCATCTTGTTACCAGCCTGAAGAAGAAGCCAACCCACAAAAGAGGGTGGAGCCCAGAGAGTCCCAGAGTAGTGTTTATCAGCAGTCTGTCCCTCCTGTGTGTGTCATCACATAAGATACAAATTTCCTAATGGTGGAAGCCAATGGTTTGGGACTTCTGTTACTTGCAGCTACAAGCACCCTATCAGATAGATACAGCTTCCAACTGCACTTGGGAAGGAATTCATGTTCCTTACCTGGTCTCTGCACAGCCTGGCTAGAGTCCTTCTTCAACAGCTGTGTTCCCCAGGCCTGGATCAGTTGAGTGAAACCAACGGGTGGCACTGAAGACGAGCCAGCGTGTTTTCTGCCTCTCTTATGGCAGCATCTTTGGCAGCTGCTGGTCTTCTCCAAAGGAGCCCTGGGTGATGCAGTGGTTAAAGCACTTGGCTGCTAACCAAAAGGTCGGTGGTTCAAATCCATCAGCCGCTCCGTGGGAAAAAGATGTGACAGTTTGTTTCGGTAAAGATTACAGCCTTGGAAACCCTATGGGGGCAATTCTACTCTGTCCTATAGGATCGCTATGAGTCAGAATTGACTCAACAGCAATGGGTTTGGTTTGGTTTGGTCTCCTCCATGCCTCCAGCTCCCTCTGGCCAGGCCTCCTGGTTAATATAGAGAATGACTGACCCTGGCTCTCAGCCTCCAGTGCTGCACTTTCTTCTTTCGTCCCTTCAGTTCTAGAATTGGAGGCAGGTTACCTCATGACTCCCTTTCCCAACTGTTACGTCACCTGCATGACCAATTCCCTGCATTCAGTTCCTTCTGTTGGAAGTGCTCGGTGTGGTTTCTCCTTCCTGGCTGGGCCTGATGAGTACATGGGCCAGAGTGAGGGTCTCTGCCAGCCGGGGGGAATGAAAAAAGGCCTCCTGCTGGTCCCCTGGCCTCCTGGGACTTCCACCTCCCCACCTGGAGGGGTGCAGGGCTGGATGGAGTCCAGCTTTGGTCTCTCCACCTTGGGTTGCATCTTGCATCCTTGCCCACTCTCTGATGCATGCAGAAGTGAGTGCTCCGTGCTCAGCTCTTCATGAGAAAACACCATCCCTGGGACTTGGGAAATATTCGTCCCCTTGAAAGCCTGGCTTCCAAAACCGTGGTCTCACCAAGGCCTCGTAAAACCTCAAAACATTGTGCTGATACTCAAAACTAACTGTTGACCACTTTGTATCCATTTTCCTCTTCCCTGAACAATAAGCCTCATATTGTGGCCTGGTTCTGAGAGCAGAAGGGGTTCTGGTTGGGGGACCCCAAGGAAAGGCACTGAGCTATTTCAGGACAATCTACTCTTACAGAAGTCGCAGGCAGCAAGGAGCAGAGCATGTTCACAGGAGCAAAGATTTCCGTAGAAATCAGGGGATAACCACCTGCTGCTATGTGCCTGGTCTCCCTGGGAAGACAAAAGAGATGGAAAACAGGGAGAGGAACGGGTCCAGGGGAGACAGGAAGACCCCGTTTTTCCCACCACCCCTCCTGCACTGTTTGTTTCACTGGGCATGCATATTTAAAAAAACCAAACCAAACCCTTTTCTATTGAGTCAATTCCAACTTAAAAATGAAGAAGAAAAAAAATCTGTCCTTTCTGCCCTCAATTCATCCTGCCTGAAGTGAAGAAGAAAAAAATGAAGGAGTAGGGCTGATAAAAGTTTCTTGCTGGCAGACTGACTGTACTTTGAGGAAATGCCCAAGCCATGATGGGTGACTCACTTGCAGTTCGTGATTAGCATTAAGCAGTTTCAAAGAAAAACAGGCTACAGTGGCTGAGGGGGTCTGGGTGGCATCTGCTGGTAGGGGTTTAATCTCCCTTCTGAAATGAGGAGGATGAGGACTGTCTGTCTGTCTGTCTGTCTGACCAGCAAACCCATTCATCTTCCTAAGGTCTGAGATTGAAGGGCCCTCCAGGATTGCCAAAGGCAGGTAACCAGGTTCCTCCCCACCGCCTTGATTTCTGAAGTCAGGGCCAAACCAGGCAGCCGTTGGGGAAATCCCAGGCTGGCCAGGCCTCTTGCTGTCTGGGTCTGCTCAGCGCGACGCTGACCTGCCCGTCTGGTGTCTCTTGGAGCACATGCTTGGTGGCATGCCTCCTCAGACGTCTGCAGCAGGCTGGAGACTTTGTTATTGTCTTTGCTGAGAGGCCAGCCCCTGTGAGCTGTGTCTACCCAGCATTAATGGGCAGGGCAGTCTCTGAAGGACCTCAGCTACAGGGACTGCAGGAAGACTTAGAACCAAGCCCCCGGGACCAAGCCCTGGTGCTTCTCAATGGTGCCATTCCCCCACATTGCCACCAGAGGGCGCAACCCAGAACCTCATTACCACTGCCCTGCTGAAAACCTTCAGTGACTCCCATGGTCCTTAGGATAAAGGCCAGAGCCCTAAATCTGCCTTACAAGGGCCTGAATGATCTGGCTGCTGACCTCTCCAAACCCCTCTCACTCCATGTTCTCTGCTCCAGCCACGCTGGCTTTCTCAGCTCCTGGAAAAGAGATCTTTCCTGCAACTTCCACTTCTTAGAAGGCCATTCCACCCATCTTTGCCTAGAGAATTCCCAGTCATCCTTTAGGTTTATCTTAAACATCAACCCCAAGGGGATGCCTTCCAGAACAGCTGATGAGGTTACATTACCCCATCTGATGACTTGGTGCCCTGCCCTTTCACTTTCCAGCACTTGCTACAGATGCAATCAAAGCATGAGTTGTGCCACGACTCTCCCACATCTGTCTGCCCAGCTGGATTGTAAGCATGGGAACCTGCCTTGCTTACTGCCCACTCCCCAGCCCAGCGCAATGCCCAGTACTCCAGAGATGCGCATGGAAACTGTGTTGTGTCAAGTGCTAAGAGAAGGCTGCCTGCAGTAGATACTAGTGCTGGTCCCCAAATATTTCCGGATCTCTTTTCTGGTACCTGGTACGATTGCACTTCTTGCTTCCTCCTTGTGGTGGGGACTTGGGTCCAGTGCTGGCCAATGAGCTGTGAGCAGAAGAGACATGCATCATGGCCCAGGCTAGACATTTAATTGTCTGGCACAGGGCCTGGCAACAGTTGAGGTGGCAGCTGCTCCCCCAGCTGGGATCCTTGAGGGTCCACAATGAGCTGAGCACCCTGCTCATCTGCAGTGGACAGTTAGAACGAGCAAAGAACACATCTAGATTGTCTTCAGCCCCGGGTCTTGGAGTGTGCTTGTTACACATGTGACACACAAGTAACGCTTTGGGAAAGCAAAGTGTCCTAACAAGCTTGTTCTGAGTGTGCATGAGGAAGGACGAGGGAGTGAGCTGCTGCCTCTGTTAGCATCATCACAGAGATACCCACCCTGGGAGACTCGGTTTCCTCTGTGTACATGTGCAAGGCCTGCTGTGAGCTTCCAGTGGACACGGTGCGTGAGTACCGTCAGCCATTATTAAAACTCCACGTCTGCCGTCCAGGCTCTTGGGGAATTCGGCTTCTTTCTGGTTGGTTTTGGGCCATATCCACAGCTTTAAATTAACCACATTCCTTCCTGACCAAGGTAGGGGTGATGTGGAATTAAAGTATGATCAAGACAAAGTGTGAGCCTTCCGCCAGACCCCTGGGCCACGCCCAGCACTTCCAGTCCCTCCCGAGATCTGCCCTGCAGCCTGCTACCCCTCGCCCTGAGAGCATGGCAGACCGTGGGTGGGAAGTCACTTACAGATGGCAGGTGGGTCAAGGCTGCTAAAAATGGGCCAGAGCACAGAGCCTGACCCCTGTCTGAACAGACATGTCACATGAAAAGCCAAAGTTGCCCTGCTCAGGCCGCAGGCTGGGCAGTGTCTTTTTAAGTAGAAATGTCACTTGGCGCTGAGAAGACACAGGCCTTCGAGAGGGGCCAAACTGTTCCCTGGCCAACGGCCTCAGGTAGGCTTCCGGCCTAACCAGACTTACAGACCAGGTCCTACGTGGCATTCGAAAGTCACCAGGACCTTGAGGGGCCCCAGATGATCTGATCTAGAAGCTTCAGCATGGACTGGGCTGAGGAGGAGATGTGATGTGTGATCCTGTCTGCCTCTCTCCCTCCCTCCCTCCCTCCCTTCCTTTCTTGTTTCTTCCTCCCTCCTTCCCTCCCTCCCTCCCTTCTTCTTTCTTCCCTCCTGTCTCCCTCTCTCCCTCCCATCCTTCTTCATTTTATCTTTCACTGAATATGTATTAAACACCTACTGTGTTCTAGACACTCTTCTAGGCACGGGGGATGCAGCAGTGAGTGAAAAGAGCAGAGTAGTCCTGTCTCTCTGTCTCATTGCATGTGTACCCTCTGGCCTAGTCCCGCCCACCCAGAGTGATGAAAACACAGGCAGGCACTGTGGGCTTTTTAAGAGGCACAGTTCATTCTTGTCCAGGACTATCCTGCATGTTGCAAGACATTCAGCGTCCCTGGCCTGCCCAGTCAATGCTGTTTGCCTCCTTATTCCCCCCAGACATTTAGACAACCCACGCACACCCCTCCCCCATTTTCAGACACTCTCCACTTGAGACCCATTGCAGCAGAGTGTGGTGAGTGGTCTGAGATGGATACCCATGAGGGCTGTGAAAGCCTGCTGGAGGGTGCTGGTGGCAGAATCCAGGGCTGGAGGGAAGAATCAGGGAGAGCTTCCTGGAGGAGGGGATTTATTTCAAGAATAAATAGGAATTGGTGGAAAAGAGGGGAAAAAAGCATACAAAGTGTATGATTGGGGCAAACTGAAAATTCCTCCTGGGAGGCTTGAAGTTGGGGTGTGCGTGTTTGAGGGAGATAAGAGATGAGGTTAGAGGGATAAGTAAATAGACACCGTCTAAGCCTGGACAAGAACTGTGGACTTCGTTCCAGTAGCCACAGGAGGCACAAAGGATTTTTTGCAAGGATGCTGTTTGAAAGGATCTTCTGGCTGCTGTGGGGGGAATGGATGGGGGGCGAGGGCTAGGGGGTGTATTAATCATCTACTGCCGAGCAACGAATCACCTCAAAACTTACCCATAAACATCATCTCCTATGGTTTCTGTGGATCAGGTGTTTGGGAATGGCTCGATTAGGCAGGTCTGTCTTGGGATTTTTCATGGTCAAGATGTTGACCTTGAGGCTTGACTGAGGCTAGAGGACCCACTCCTAAAGTGGCTCCCTCACATGGTTGACAGGTAGGTGCTGGCTGTTGGTGGGAGGCCTCAGTTCCTCTCCATGTGTGGGCCTCCCCACATGCTGCTTTAACGTCCTCACAACATGGTGGCTGGCAGCCTCGAGGGCGAGCAATCCAAGAGAGAGAAGCAGACAGAGGCTTTCGTTTTTATGACCTAGCCCTGGAGGTGATACAGCATCATTCTGTCACATTCTACTAGTTAGAAGTAAGTCACTAAGTCCAGCCCACACTCAAGGGGAGGGAACTAGGCTCCACCTTTTAAAGGGAGGAGGTCAGGGAGTTGGCAGACATATTTTAAAACCACCACAGTGGGCAAGACTGAACTGAGGGGAGACCACTTGGAGGCTGTGCAGTAAATCAGACAAGAAGGGATGAGGGTGGAGGGAGCTGGATGGGAGAGGAACTTGGGGGTCTGTAAAGAGATTTAGGCGGAAGGAGGATGATTGGGGCCTGCCTGGATGGTGGGGGCCAGCAGGACAGGAAGGAGAACAATGTCCTGGCGTCTGGAGGACTGGGTGGGTGGTGAAGCAGTCAGGGTCAGGAACACAAAGAAACGTCTGGAGGAAGAGGGGATGAGCTGTTTGTGTGCTGGGTCTGTGGTGCCTGTGGGCCTCCTGGGGATGCTGCTCATGTGAGTGGCTTCTAACAAATGACTCAGAGGGAGGGTATGTTCCACATCTATGTGGAAAAACATGCCAACGTGGCCTGTCATGAAAAACCACCCCCACCTCATTCTGAGGGCTGAGCTGGTATGCTTCCTGCCTGTGGACAGCAGAGCTGCCATTGCCTTAGCTCTGCCTGGTGGGCAGAGTAGGGGTGGTGGGGAGGAAGAGAAGGTTGGAAAACTTCATCCTGGTCTGGTTGAGGATTATCATGGGCTGCAAGGTGGTGGGAGTAGGGGAAGTGCTTATGTCAAAGGCAAGGACACGCCGGGAATCTTCTGTATTCAGGTGACCTGAAGGGCAGCCTTCCTCCAAGCTTGCAGAGTTTGCCTCTGTTCACTTCTCTTCTAGGAGCCCTGGCGGCGCAGTGGCTAAGCACTCAGTTGCTAACCAAAAGGTTGGCGATTCGAACCTACCCAGTGGCTCCATGGGACAAACGATCTGGCAATCTGCTCCCGCAAAGATTACAGCCTAGGAAACCCTATGGAGCAGTTCTACTCTGTCATATAGTGTCGTTATGAGTAGGAATCGGCTCAACGGCACACAACAACGATGACAACTTCTCTTCTAGGGCTGGACTCCAGCCATGTGGGCTTTGTTGTTGTTGTTAAATGCTGTCAAGTCAGCTCTGACTCATAGTGACCCCATGCACAACAGAACAAAATGTTGCCGGGTTCTGTGCCATCCTCATTAATTGTTGCTATGTTTGGGCCCATTGTTACAGCCACTGCGTCAGTCCATCTCGTTGAGGGCCTTCCTCTTCTTTGCTGACCCTCTACTTTACCAAGCATGATGTCCTTCTCCAGGGACTGGTCCCTCCTGACAACATGTCCAAAGTGTGTGAGATGAAGTCTTGCCATCCTCATTTCTAAGGAGCATTCTGGCTTTTACTTCTTTCAAGACAGATCTGTTCATTCTTCGCAGCCCATGGTATATTCAATATTCTTTGCCAACACCATAATTCAAATTCAACAATTCTTCTTCAGTCTTCCTTATTCATTGTCCAGCTTTTGCATGCATATGAGGTGATTGAAAATATCATGGCTTGGGTCAGGAGTACCTTAGCCCTCAAGGTGACATCTTTGCTTTTTAACACTTTAAAGAGGTCTTTTGCAGCAGATCTGCCCATTGCAATATGTCGTTTGATTTCTTGACTGCTGCTTCCATGGGTGTTGATTGTGGCTCCAGATAAAATGAAATCCTTGACAACTTCAGTATTTTCTCTGTTTATCACGATGTTGCTTATTGGTCCAGTTGTGAGGATTTTTGTTTTCTTTACATTGAGGTCTAATCTATACTGAAGGTTGTAGTCTTTTATCTTCATTAGTTAGTGCTTCAAGTCGTTGAAGCATGTAGTCTTTCAAACCAAACCAAACCCATTGCCGTCGAGTTGATTCCAACTGATAGCGACCCTATAGGACTGAGTAGAACTGCCCTATAAAGTTTCCAAGGAGTGCCTGGTGGATTCGAACTACTGACCTTTTGGTTAGCAGCCAAACTCTTTAGACAGGGCTGATTCCTTACAACCTAGCTCAGAAGCAAAAATGCTACTGGAGATACCCAAGAATTGGAGAATCCATTTAGGGGCCAGGGCAGACGACAATTTAATCAACACCGAGCCTTCTGGATGCTACTAGTAGGAGTGAGATTCAGGATGTGAACCCCAAGTCTCCTGGGAAAAGTTCAGCTGCATTCAGATCCTGTCATTTAACACAGCAGTGAGTGTGGCAGGCTTTTAGGTATGTCACAGGGGTTAGGAACTTGGGCTTGGGTCAGTTGGACTTGGGGTCAGGCTGACTGTGCCACTCACTAGCAGTTTAACTTGGGGTCCAGTCACCTGACCTCTCTATGCCTGGATTTTCCCTTCTATGAAATGAAGTCATAGCTACCAAACTAAAGCCACTGTCGTAGCGTCAATTTCTGACTTATAGAGACCCTATAGAACAGAATAGAACTGTCCCATAGAGTTTCCAAGGAGCACCTCGTGGATTCAAACTGCTGACCTTTTGGTTAGCAGCCATAGCTTTTAACCACTACACCACCAGGGTTTCCAGAGTCTTAACAGTACCTACTAATAAATAGCACCATGTAATAGGCTGGATGCAGTGCACACGGCAGCAAGAGTTACCAGGGACTGTTTTTACAGTTATCGTGATGTGCCTGGGTCATCAGCTGCACTTTATCTAACCCTCCCCACAGTCTTCTGGGTGAACAACGATTTTCCCCATTTTATTAGGGGATGAAGCTCAGGCTCAGAGAGGTTCCATTCACGGGTAATTAGGAGTGGGGTCGGGTCAGCCTGACTTTATTACGAGCGCAACTTCTGTGACGTACCTTTCAGAAACACATCTTAGAAAGTTCCTTCCTAAGAATGCCTGTGGGGTTTGGTAACTCAGCTGGGAGAAAAATTCACTGGCACAAAATAGCCTGTTCTGTGCTCATGCTGTGCTCATGGGAATCAGGGCAGTGCATGGAATAAGACCTTCAGATCTGCTTCTGAAAGGTCACAGCCTTGAAAATCCTATGGAGCACAGTTCTACTCTGCACACATGGGGTCACCAAGAATCAGAATCAACTCGACTGCAATGGGTTTGGTTTTCTGCTTGGCTTCAGTAACCTTTTCAAGGTCACTGTGGAAAGCCACTTATCAGGGAAGGGGGCTGTGCAGGCTCACTCACATGAGGACAATTTAAACCAAAAAAACCAAACCCATTGCAGTCGAGTTGATTCCG
Organism: Dugong dugon; assembly: GCA_030035585.1. Lineage (NCBI taxonomy): Eukaryota > Metazoa > Chordata > Mammalia > Sirenia > Dugongidae > Dugong > Dugong dugon. The sequence continues at coordinate 34,573,566 of CM057478.1, forward strand.
ACTCATAGCGACCCTAGGGAGAGTTTAATAAACCATCTATTTACACAGGGGAAAGCAGCAACACCCCCCCACCCCGCCCTGTGCAGCCCCCAGGTGGTAAGGCACAAGAGGAGGGAGTCATCAGTGAACCAGGGGATGTCTGTGTGGACGGGGCTGCTGGATAAGTGCTGAGACTTGCAGTTGAGGGACATAGCAGTTCTCCGGGACCCCACAGGGAGGGAATTGGGGGAATAAATACCCACTTATCTCCTTTGGGAGCCCTGGTGGTGCAGTGGTTAAGCATTTGACTGCTAACCAAAAGGTCGGAAGTTCAAATCCACCAGCTGCTCCTTGGAAACCCTATGGGACAGTTCTACTCTGTCCTACAGGGTCACTATGAGTCAGAATTGACTCGATGGCAATGGGTTTGGTTTTCGTTTTTTTCTTTTTATCTTCTTCAGAGGTCCCTGGGTGGCACAAATGGTTTGCACCCAAATACGAACCTAAAGGTTGGTGGTTTGAACCCACACTGCAACGCCATGGAAGAAAGGGCTACAGATCTGCTTCTGTAAAGATCACAGCCAAGAAAAGCTATGGAGCAGTTCTACTCTGTAACACACGGGAGCGCAATGAGTCGGAATCAACGTGAAGGCAGCGGGTTGGGATTCTTTTGTTTTTGTTTTGTTTTATCTCCTCCAGCTCCCTCTGTCTCTGGCTGGTGCTTCCCACTGGGCAGACCCAGCCAGAGGGTATCCTGGTCCCTGAGGTTGGCCTCCAGGGCAGACAGTGGGATGCGGAGGGTGGAGGGTGGGCCTAGATGGGCAAGGGCAGATATCCGAACCAGCCCCCTGCGTCTTCAAAGCCCCACATCCATGGCAGCTTGCCGTGGGGCACAACAGCAGATGCTGGGGCATTCCCCCGGCCCTGAGGCCTCGCCAGGCACACGACCTCACGTGAGGTCCTGGCGCCGTCAGGAGCAGAACCTGATCCTGCTGTTTGTAAACTTCAGAAAGCCAAACAGTCCCTCTCAGACGCCTAGCCTTGGATTGCCGCGGCCATCTGGAAAAAGTTACCCCATTTCCCAATCTCTGCTGGCTGCTTTCCGGCCAGTGGGAACGTTGCCCTTGGCTGACACCGCACTGAGTGGTGCTGAGAGTGCGGAGGAGAAGGAGCTGCCCTGCCAGCGGAAGATGACGGGTCACATGGTGGGGCCAGGGTGCGGCGGGGATGGTCACACTGGACGACCAGAGGAATATCTAGACACCAGTCTTGCTTGGGTCCTGCCTGAGGTGAGGCCAGATGTGAAGAGAGATGGTGAAGACTGGTCGATGGGCAGGGTGTTCAGGAGCCTTCTATGTGGTGTGTGAGGCCTCATCTTAGGCCCTATTGCCAGATTTCTGGCTTGCTTCATTTCCTTAATGTGTGCCAAGTCCCCTCCTACTTCGAGGTCTTCTATCTGGAATACTTGCCCTAGCCGCCTTGCCTCACCAACTCCCCCACATGGTTCAGATCTTAGAGAAACATTCCTAAACTAGGTCAAGCCCCGCGATGGGCTCTGGGAGCCCTCAATTGGCTGACTAATGACATGGTCTATCTCACCCCCTGTCAGCCCTGGGTGGGCAGGGGCGTTTAGGTCTGGTTCTCATCTGTGTCCATGCCTTTAACATGGTGGAAGCTCAGTAAAGAGTTGTTGAATATATCGATGGATAGTTGAAAAAACCCTGATATAGGGTTTTTCTCTACTTTTAAGTGTTTCTCCTTATGTAAATATGTTCAGAAACACATGGATGATGAGATTCCTAACATTCCTTAGAGATAAGTTTGATGTTTTGGTGGAAAGGGAAGTAGAAATGTGTCAAAGCCACTTGTCAAAGTTGAAGCAACCTTGAAAGTTGTAGTTGAACACTCTTCACAGCTCTTCAGCTGCTCTTAAACTTTCAGAAGTTTGCACCCTGGGCTAAGCAAAACCTTCCATTGGGTTCAGCTGGGGTGGGGGTTGCTAGAGTCCTACATCATCCCAAAGAACTCTTTCCTCAGGTGAGCTAATTAAGCTGAGGCCTCCGGTTTTCACCTCTGCTCTGCAGAACCAGGGTATACAATTCTGTCTACCTAGACTTCCTTCAAGAGAGCAGACGGTCTAAAACGGGGGCATGCATCAAAGTACAGATTCCTGGGCCTCACTCCTGGAGATTCCAATTCAGGAAGTCTGGAATGGGGCCCCTGACGAGGAGGGGCTCAGGTTGACATACTGGCCTTGGGAGGGGACCCCAAATCTGGAGGCCTGGGGTGGGGAACCCCGATGAACTACTACACATTTGGATAAAGTTCCTTCCCCTACCTTATGGCCTTTCACCTGAATGAAGATAACTGGCCCCATAACTGTGAGTAACAGCGGCCCTTACTGGCATTTAGGTACCAGAATAGTGACTCATTAACAGCCTCTCCGAAAACTGGGTCTGGAAAATTTGCACAAGAAAAAAAAAAAAGAAACAAATAAACATGAAAAAAGAGGGGAAAGATTGTTGTAAAAAGGCTGGAACCAATTTAGGGGCTAAACCCAGCTGCCCACACGGATTCATTTCAGCCTCCCAAGCATTATTCTGTATGATTTATGTCCTGCTAGAGCATCTGATGACTGTTGTGTAAATGGTTTCCATTTATCCTGGAAAGGGATCTGCCCGCACTCTAGGGAGGTCCGGCCAGGACTCAACGAAATCCAACTAAATCCAAAACAACAACAACTGGTTTTGATTTGGGAAAACAAAACTCATAAGAAGACCGAGAGTAAAGTAAGTTCTGATCTCAAAAGGGCTCTTCAGACCCTCCGGAATGAGTCACCCAGGGCACCACTGACCTTCCAAGAGTCCAGATTTGAGTCGTGCTGTGTGCCCTTGGGTAAAGTCCTTAACCTCTATGAGCCCCTGTTTCCTCATCTATAGAATGGACCTAGTAGTTGGATCACCTCATAGGGATGTTGTAAGGACTAACTGAGATAGGGTGTATGTCTCAGTCTCCTAGGGCTGCCATACAAAATACCTCAAAGTGGGTGGCTTTAAAGAACAGAAATTTATTGTCTCACAGTTCTGGAGTCTAAAAGTCTGAATTCAGGCTCATACTCTCTCTGCCCACTCTAATGTGTGTATGTGTGCGTGCATGTGTGTGTGTGTGTGTGTGTGTGGTTGGGGGGCTTCCTTATCTCTTCCAGCTTCCGGTAGCCCCAGGTGTTTCTCAGCATCTAGCTGTATCTTCCTATGGTGTCTTCCCCCAGTATGTGACTCTCTTGCTGTGTTTCCTCTCCTCTTTTATAAGACACCACTTGGAAAGGATTAGGACCCACCCTACTCTGGAATGACCTCGTTAACTTGTCTAGTAACAGCTTCAGAGAAAAGCCCTGATTTCATACAAGGTCACATGCACAGATACAGGCATTAAGATGTCAACAAATCTCTTGGGGGGACACAATTCAATCCATAATGGCCTGGCACACTATAAACACTTAAAAATGGGAGCAGTTTTTATTCTTACAGAATTTAAACATTCTTTAACATTAAAGGACTTTTTCTTCTATTCTTGCTTAATACATTGGCTCATACTGTGAAGTCCCCAAAAGGAACCAGTAAGACCCAGATCTGAGTTCTGGACACGGACATCACTGATTGCAGGTGAAGCAATTGGGGATCGAGAAGGGAGAAGGCATTGATCTGTTCAATGGCCCACAGTCAAGGAAGGCAAACTTGCCTTTTGATTATAAAAGAATCTTCTCATCTAGAAGAAAAAAAAAAAGTGATTTGCAAACCTCATAATCAAGTTGTTGTTTCATGGCTGTGACCAAAAAAATCTTTATTTAACCAATTCTCTGAAGTCATTTGAAGACAAAAAGAACTTTCCATGAGCCGCTATTGTTGTTGTGCGCCACTGAGTCGATTTTGACTCATAGCAACCCCATGTGACAGAGTAGAACTGCCCCATAGGGTTTTCTTGGCTGTAATCTTCACTGGAGCAGATCGCTAGGCCTTTCCCCAGCAGAGCCTCTGGTGGGTTCAAACTGACAGCCTTTCAGTTAACAGCTGAGCACTTAACCATGAGCCACTATTAGGGTAGAATGAAATTCATGCATTGGAAAAGGGTTTCTGGAAAGCTCATTGGAGTGAGCTAGGAATGAGTAAAAGCAGGTGTTTCTGCAGCTCCGGGCAGTGTGTTCTGGGGTTTGGGACAGTTGGGAAGAAGGCTTGGAGGGCTTGCATTTTGCAACTAATGTCGGGGGCAGGGGGACTGCAGATGAGCAGTGTTCCTCACTGCCATGTACAACTTCCAATGGCCCTGGGGTTGCTGGGTTCCGTGGGGTTGTGCTCCACAGGATGCCATTTCCCTGGGATGCAATGCAAGTGGCATCCCCTGGGCTTGGCACAGGGCAGCCAGAGCCCTGTCCGTCCGGCCGGAGAAGTCCACACTGGCCCCTTTCTGGCCAGACAGCCAAGGCCCCAGCCAGGCTAGTGCACAGGGCAGAGCACCCATGCCGCCCTGCGAAGTTCATCAGCGCGTCTGAGCATTCCATGGCAATAGGAAGAGAGAGGCCAGAAGCCGGCGGCCAAGAAAGCAATTCGAGGTCAGCATCTGTTGAGCCAAACACAGGAAAGAGGGAGCAAGTGCAGTCCAGGCCAGCAGGCTAGTGTCAGCAGCTGGGCTCCAAACCAAGCAGCCGAGGGCAGGCCAGAGGCCAGGGTCAGCAACAGGGACACTGACCAGGCCTGGCAGAGTCTGGCAGTGGGCAGGGAGCTGGCTTTCAGCCCAGGGATTCCCAGCAGTGACATAGGCTGTGGCTACTACCTGGGGACACAGGCTACTCACCCATGGCTGTGACCTTGGCTCCCTCCCTCTGAGGTCAAGGGGAAGCAGAGCTTATGTTGTCGAAGCTCCCTGGGGGCTGGAACCATTGGCCATGGCGGATGGGTGTGATGACAGAAGAGTTTGAGGATGCACTCTGTGGCTCCGGCTTCTTTGTAATGCAAGCTCTGACTCAGGCCAGGACTTAGCACAGGCCCAGAGGGGCCCCATGTTGGGGAGACCCCCCAAATTCTAAGACCCTTTCCAACAAGTCAGGGACACCTCAGAAGGGTGGCTTAGTCCCCCACAGTATGCATTAGCCCCTGTGCCTTGTGTTTTAGGTTGGGTCCCCCAGATGCAGGGCCTGAGATAAAGATTCAGCGCAAATAGTGTATCGGGTAGGGGCTCCCCGGAAGCATAAGCGAGGGAAGTGAGATGGGGGAGGGGGAAAATAGAGAGCGATACTGAGCAAGTGACCTATGGGCAGCCGGGACCCTTGTCTTCTGGGGATATCAGGGGATGACTTAAAACATGCTCAAGGTTGTCCCACACAAGGGGCAGGGGCCTGGGCTTTGATATACCCACTCGCACGCTTCATTGCTTCAGGGCTGCTCTAGGGACATTCTCTCCCCAGTAGGGGAGCAACTGGCGCATTTGCCTGGAACTGAGGGGTTTCCCAGGATGTGGGACTTTCAGGACTAAAACTGAGAAAGTCCTAAAGAAACCAGGATAAGATGGTCTTCCTACCCTTGGCCCCCTGGCCGGCCCTTTGTGCAGCCAGAGAAAGACCTCTGCTTTGATGGAGCTGCAAGGGCCAAGCTCAGCCATTTCCTCCTCCTCGACCTCACAAAGGAAACGCTCCATGCTCCCCAACTACCAAAAGGTAGCCTTTCCTCCCACTCTGTCTTTTCCTTGAGGATGTTTGATGGATTTTACAAATAAGTAACATTAATCGAGGGCTTACGATGTGTCCAGCACTGTGTCTAACACTTTTCAACCTATGCAACTGCCATTAAGCTTCACAGTCACCCTTCAGAATAAGGACACTTATGTATTCACCCTTCTTCCAATTTTACAGATGTCATAGATTGAATTGTGTTCCCCCAAAATATGTATCAACTCGGTTAGGCCATGATTCCCAGTAGTGTGTGGTTGTCCTCCATTTTGTGATTGATATAATTTTCCTATATGTTGTAAATCCTAATCTCTGCCTGTGGTTAATGAGGCAAGATTGGATTATGTTGAAGAGGATTAGGGTGGGATATAACACCCTTGCTCTGGTCACATCCCTTATCCAACATAAAGGGAGTTTCTCTGGGGTATGGCCTGCACCACCTTTTATCTTACAAGAGATAAAAAGAAAAGGAAGCGAGCAGAGAGTAGGGAACCTCATACCACCAAGAAAGCAGTACTAGGAGCAGAGCATGTCCTTTGGACTCGGGGTTCCTGTGAGGAGAAGCTCCTAGTCCAGGGGAAGGTTGATGACAAGGACCTTCCTCCAGAGCCAGCGGAGACAGAAAGCCTTCCCCTGGAGCTGATGCCCTGAATTTGGACTTCCAGCGTACTAGACTGTGAGAAAATAAATTTCTCTTTGTTAAGGCATCCACCTGTGGTATTTCTGTTACAGCAGCACTAGATGACTAAGACAACAGATAAGGAACTTGCGGTGGGAAAGGTTAAGTAACTTCCCCAGGGTCACATGCCGAGAGGTAAAGGAGCCAGGATTCAGACCCAGGTCTAGCCTAGCTCCAAAGTCTTTAGACTGCCCCACTGCCTGTTTCTGGGCTCCTATAGGAACTGGCTGCAAAGAACAGTTCAGGGCAGGAAGCGGGACCTCTCGCTGTGGCCAGGTAATTTGGCATCCCTTCACAGAGCTGTCTCTGGTGCAAGAAAGTTGGGGTGTCATGGGTGGCCCCCACTTAACCCCTTGGCTGGTGCCCTCTCTGCCGTCTTGGAACCTCCGCAAAGTGGAGGAGGAGGAGAAGGCTGGCCCTGAACCAGGTGCTCTGAGCCTTAGTTTCTTACCTGTAAAATGGAGCAATAGTTTGTCTCCTGCCTCCAGTGCCTTTGAAGACCAATGAGATCATGGAAGGGAAAGTGTTTTGGAGCCTCACTCACCAACTAACACCTCTGCAGGGAGTCTGCAACGGGGGCAGGCTGTGCAGTGTCTGCAGGAGTTGACGGTGAGGTGGAGACGAAAACAGGCACCTAGGTGTCACAGAATCGCGGGAGGCACGTCGCATGGTACAGAGGGGCCGCAGAGCCCAGGAGTGCCCAGGCTGGGGTCTGAGGGCGCAGACAGGCTTATTTGGAGAACTAGCACCATGGAGACCACTTTCCCGTTCCTCCTCCTGGAATTGGAATGGGAGCTGAGCCACTACGCAGTGTGGCCAGGGGCTGTTATCGTATTTAGTACAGACTATGGCCCTGGTAGCGTAGTAGTTTAGAACTACAGCTGCTAACCAAAAGGTCAGCAGTTCAAATCCATCAGCCACACCTTGGAAACCCTGTGGGGGAGTTCTACTCTGTCCCATAGGGGTAACTATGAGTTAGAATCGACTTGATGGCAACGGGTTTGGGTTTTTTGTTTTTGTTTGTTTTTGGTTGGCCCTGCATGTCCCTGAGTGGTGAAAACAGGCAACATGCTCAGCTGCTAAGTGAAAGGCTGGAGGTTCGAGTCCACCGAGAAGCACCTCAGAATAAAGGTCTAGTGATCGACTTTGGAAAGGTCAGCCATTGACAAACACAGGGTCGCTATGAGTTGGGGTTGACTTGACAGCAACTGGTTTGTATGAATTTTATGACCAAGCACAGGCTAGGCCTGCAGCTTTAGATCCCTTTGCTCCAGAACAACCACCTTATAATATCCTGCACTACACCACATTTCTCTCCCTTTTTCTTCCTTCAAAGCAAGATTGACATGTGTCTGTGCAAATAAATCAGTGTTCCCATTGTGCCTGATTCACTGAGAGCAGTGGGTCTCAAATCTGAGCTTGCACCAGAATCCCCTGGAGGACTTATTAAAACCCCAGAGATTCCGATTCTGCAGGTCTGGGTGGGGCTGGAAACCTGCATTTCCATCAAGCTCCCAGGTGAGGCTGATGCTGCTGGTCAAGGTCCCTACTTTGCGAACCGCTGACGTAGAGGCATCAAGAAGCCACCATATTGGGGCTGGAACATAGGACCCTTCCTGGATAACTGCTAAAGTGCTTCAGTCTCTACGTGGACGAAACAGCCTTCAAGAAATTAGGTTCAGGTTTTAGGTGGACACATTTCTTGACCTCCACCTGGCTTCTGTCCAAGAGGCATGCATGGATAGAGCAGGTATAAAAGTTGGAAGGAAGAAGAGGGGCTGACCAGACAAGGTTGGGGGAGGAGTTTTACAGTTTACTGAGGTATTAATTATGACCCCTCAATTTATAGTTATAAATTGGTCCCTGAAGCTCTGCTGCCCCCTAGTGGTGGGCAATTCCACACCACTTCCTTTGAGAGAGGCTTCCGCGGGAGAAAAGACCTGGTGATCTGCTCTTGTAAAAATGACAGCCTAGGAAAGCCTATGGGGCAGCTCTACTCTGTCCTATGGGGTCTCTATGAGTCAAAAATCAACTCGATGGCATACAACAGTAACAAAAATGTGCTCCTTTAGGGATAAGTGCTCGGCTGCTAACCAAAAGGTTGGTAGTTTGAACCCACCCAGCAGCTCCTCGGAAGAGACCTGGTGATCTGCTCCCGTAAAGATTGCAGTCTAGGAAACCCTATGGGGCCGTCCTACTCTGTCATGTTGGGTTGCTGTGAGTCAAAAATTGACCTGACAGCACCTAACGACGAGAGAGCACTCCTTGAGTGGTGGTTGAAGCTGGGGATAATGGTTCCCTGGCGCCTAATGTTGGAGTCCTTGTATTTCTCTCCTCCCAACTTTCAAATTATGCCCTTGAGAATGAATCTGCTACCAGTCATTTGTACTTTAGTAAGAGTAAATTCAAGTCCTTGGTTCTTCTCTCCCATGGGGGATTTCCTTTTAAACTCCAAAGGGTCATCGCTGAAGGACAGGAAGGCCCCTTGGCTTAAGTTTTCTGTACCAGAGAAGGAAGGGGAGGGTCCCTCCAAGCAACCTGTAGTTGTGTACTCTGCTGTCCAACACCAGGTGGTTTGCTTTCTGCCTTAGCACCCTGACTTCAATTTCCAGTGCTTACCACGGCTGAGCTCACTTCTGCACCCATCACAGGTTTACAGCAGCCTCCAAGGCCATGGTTACTGTCATCCTCAGATTACACACAAGCCCATGGGCTCAGAGAGGCTAAGAGGTCTGTGACCTTCATAACCGGTAAGCAGAGGCATCTGGAAGACATTCAAGTGCAGACGGCCAGTGGCTGGCTCTAGGAGTCTGGAACTCAGGACCAAAAGATAGAGCTGCAGATGGGCGTGTGAGGCCGCTGTCTTTGGTGGCACAAACAGCTGGGACAGGACAAGCTCTTCTAGGATAGTAGGCCAGATGAGAAGAGGCCCAGGGAAGATGAGGAGGTGCAGCCAGTGAAAAATCAGGAAAACCACATGTAGTGAAGCTTATACGGTGCTTGCAACCCGCATTTGACCAACTGCTTTGCTTTGTTGCAGTGCACAGGCTGCCGGCGCTGGCGAGGGGCCCAGAGACCCAGTCTGAGGCTCTGTTGAAATGGATTTGAACTCTAGTACCTTTCCTGTGAAAACCTGATGGATCACAGGCGTGTACACCACCTGTGTCAGTATTTCTCAAAGTGTGATCTGAGGAACCCTGACCTCAACATCACCTGGACACCTTGTCAAAAGTAAGGCTCTCTGCCAACTCCAGACCTGTGGAGTCAGACTCTGGGCATTCTAAACAAGCTCTCCAGGCAATTGTGATGCACCTGAAGGTCGGGAAGTGGGTGGACCCCTGGTCGTGGCATGAGGATGCCTAGGGGTCCGAAGGAGAACAGTCAGTCTGATGGGAGGGCCTAGGAATCTGGCCAGCAGAGGAGGAGGTGAGAGGAGACAGTTCTGGCTGAGGGCAAGGTCCCCAGTGAGTCCTCCTCTCAGGCTGAAAGATGGCTGGCTTATGCCATGGGCCCAGATATTTGGGTCACGGAGACCCAGCTCCATCCTTGCTGGCACTGGGGCCCCTCCCGCTCCTCTGGGCCCAGCTGCTGCTCTGGGGGAGGCTCCAGGAGCAAACAAAGGCCATTGTTGGTGTTCAAGCACGCTTGTCCTTCCCGATGTTTCAGCAGCTGCTCCGTGTCTGGCTGCTCTGGGAATTCCTGGGCCCAAGGAAGTGGCTGGGGCTGACTTCCCAGGAACAGCTGGTGGGGTGGGCCACAGGGCCATCTGGAAGTTTCTGGGCCTCAGAGAACACTTACATAACTGGCTTATGGGGAAATTTGAAGGATGCATTTGCTTCGGAGCCGAGAACAAACTAAGTGCTCCACACTCTAGGCAGGCTGGGGCGGGCCCTGGGCCGATGTGGCACCTCCAGGCCCTGCACAAGTATCTTATCTTGTTCATGAAGGTCCCCCAACTGCAACCCCCCGTAGGGCTTCGTGTTGTCTAGGACAGGAGATCAGACAAAGAAGGGAGTTTAAGCTCTACAAGGACAGGCGATTTGTCTGTTTGCTGTGTCACCTACAGTGCTTAGCCCAGGGCCTAGAACATAGTAGGTGCTCAATAAATATTTACTGAGTGAATGCATGGGTAAGGTTTCCGCCAGAGCAGACAGGTTGGCACAGAGCAGTGGTTCTCAAAGTGGGCTCCCCCGTCAGCAGCATCAGCACTACCTGGGGACTTGCTGGAAATGCAGATTCTCAAGCCCCATCCCAGGCTCCTGGAATCACACTCTGGCGGTAGGCCTGGCAATCTGCATTTTATAGGGCCTACAGGGCATTCTGATGCAGCTCAAGTGTGATGCTCATTAGCATAACACAGAGATAGCCAACCTTGGCTGCACACTAGAGTCACCTGGGAGCTTAAAGAGCAAAACTCACAACACACACCCCACACTCACTTTAGACCAACTGGATCCGAGTCCCTGGAGGTGGGGCCAGGTGTTTAGATGCTTCTGGGTGAGCCTTGTGGGCAGCTGGGTTGAGAACCATTGGGTTGGATGCAAGGGCGTCCTGGGCTTCTCAAGTCACATAGATTTGGATGAAATCCAGGCCCTGCCTCTTAATAGGTGGGTGGCTTGGGGTGGAGTCAGGTAAAAGCTCTGTACTTCAGTTTCTCCATCTGCAGCCAAGAGTAATAATAGTACTTTTCTCCTAGGTGTTGTGGGGATTGAAATACCTTCATCCTGGGTGTTGTGGGGGTTGAAAGAGTTTGTCTTTATACTTACAACAGTGCCTGGGACACAGTGAATGATCAATAAACTGTAGCTGGTATTATTATAATTACTACTACTATTACTACCGCTACTATTATTACTATGATTGTTACTACTACTATTATAACTACCATACTACTATTATTATTACTATTATCACTGGTACTGTTACTGTTACTATTACTGCTATTGCTATTATATTACTACTGCTAGTATTACCACTATTGCTCCTGCTACCACTATTATTACCATTTGTCAAGGCAGGAGAAAAGCTTTGTCCTCCAAGCTCCTTCAAGGAGGCGCAATTGTCTATCTCTCCCACTGATTTAGCTCTAGGGTATTAGAGCAGGGACCCGTTAAAAATCCTAGGCTTTGTAAAAGTGAGACCCCGAAGGTGTCAGAGCTGGGTTCGGGCTCAGAGGTGGAGGAAGGGCTTTTGGGAGCCTGGGCTGGCCGCGGGGGTGGGGGGCTGAGTCAGGGCCTTCAGCAGCTTTGTTTACCTCCCCTGTGTTCATCTGCATTCTTCTAAGTAGTTCCCGAATGGCAGGGCTACCACAGCGCTGTGCCCAGCCCCCCAGGCTGATGTTTCCAAAGGCTCTCAGCCAATCCTTTGTCCTTCCCAAGCAAACAGAGGGGATTTATGGTGGATTCTTCAAAGTGGTTTCTTCCCTACCAAATCCTATCTTCTTTGGGTCCAGAAATGAAACAAAACAGAACACTTTTTTCTTTCAAAGCCAGGGAAGGGAAACGCCTCCTACTTTTTAAAAGGCCAAAGAGCTGCGGGGAAAATGTGACCACATCTAGCTGTGGTTCCATTTGCATAATTCCTTGGGAGAAAAGAAGATATAACATTTAACTCTGGGGAAAAATGTGCAATGAACTTTTAAAATTCAGAACACAGTGCATACATCGGGATTTCACAAATGGAGCCAAAAAAAAAAAAAAAAATCTTCTTCAGAGAGGTTCCTGACGAGGGGGGATGAGCCTGGCGGCTCATGGGGTGGAAATGGATGTGGTTAAGCCAAGGGCGGGTCAAGGCCAGCACTGAGAGTTCCCACTCCCGCTCTGAGCCCGGCTCCTATTGACCAGACAGAGCTGTTTTCTGGAAAAAGCTGAAACTGGTCAATAAGAGGCATGATATTCTTAAACTGATCAGATATCTTTTCTTCCCCCAAGTGTGGTTTTCTCTGTTCAGCATCATAGCATCACGCAAGCCCCCACGGACAGGCAGATGGTGGCTGCTCAAGGGGTGCATTGGCCAGGAATTCAACCTGGGTCTCCTGCATGGAAGGTGGGAATTCTCCCACTGAACCATTATTGACTCCACTGGGCATATAGCTCAGCAAAAATACAGAGACCAGAGACAATGGTTCCCTAAACATCCTCTTTGAAGGTCCCTGGGTGGCGCTGATAACAAAAAGGTTGACAGTTCAAACCTACCCAGTAGCTCTTCGGAAGAAAGCCCTGGCGATTTGCTTCCATAAAGATAACAGACAAGAAAACCCTATGGGGCAGTTCTGCTCTGTAACACATGGGGTCTCCTAAGTCACAAATCAACGACAAAAACAAAATAAACAAGAAACATCCTCTTTGGTTCCCTTAACTCCTTGCCTCTGGGGAGCAGGAGGTCAGTCAGCAGCCCACAGCCACCAATGATCTCAGCAACCTGAGGTTCCCAGCCAGGAGCACCACCCACATTTTCCGTGCTTGCTGGAGATTGGAGATGCAACTGTCACCTGAGCAGCCTGACCCAAGAGTGAGCATCCCTGGGGCCGTTCGGAATGACAGCTGGTTAGGGAAGCGGAGGCCACAGATCCAGCCAAGAGAAACCGCTGTAGTCTCCCCACCTCTTCCGCACAAGAACCAGCCTCTAAATCTAAGCTCCCTTTCCTTGACTGTCCTTCGGGGATAGGTCACTGAGCCCATGGGGAAGTACAGAAATCACCCCAGGAGAGGCCACTGTGAGGTGGACGTGAGGGTCTGAGGTCATGCAAGCTGGGATCTGTCTCTCCTGACACGTGTTGACACCTGCTGCAATCTGTGTCCTTTTGGTTAAAATAATAATTTTCCTTTTACAAAGTGGCAGGTAGTGGGATTTGTGACTCTTGCTTTTGGCAAAGCAACAAGAGAAAAAACAAACCCACATAGTCTGGAAGGGAAGGAGCTGGCCGAATCCTAAGATTTGGACCCAGTTCCTTAGCAGCTGGACTGCGAGTGCAAAGAAGGCCGACGCATTTTAGCCTTGAGCTCGTAATCACTGTGGTCAGCATCTCCACCGCCATTGCAGCTTTGCCCGGCACCAAGCCAGTGCTTTGGGTCCTGTTATATCTTTATGTTAGAGACAAGACGACAGAGGCTTAGACTCAAGGTCACAGGGCTTCTAAGCGGCAGAGCTGGGCCTGACCCACGTTCAGATTCTTTTCCTCTCTCTCTTTTTTCTTACTGTACTTTACATTAAGGTTTACAGAGCGAGTTAGTTTCTCATTTAACGATTAACACACATTATTGTTTTGTGACATCGGTTGCCAACCCCGCTACATGTCAACACTCTCCCCTTCTCTACCGTGGGTTCCCCATTTTCATTCTTCCAGCTTTCCTGTCCCCTCTTGCCTTCTCATCCTTGCCCCTGGGCTGGTGTGTCCACTTAGTCTTGTTTTGTTTTATGGGCCTGTCTAATCTTTGGCTGAAGGGTGAACTTCAGGAGTGACTTGAGTACTGAGTTAAAATGGTGTCCAGGGGCCATACTCTCAGGGGTTCTCCAGCCTCTGTCAGACCAATAAGTCTGTTCTTTTTTTGTGAGTTAGAATTTTGTTCTACATTTTTCTCTAGCTCTTTCCAGGACCCTCTGTTGTGATCCCTGTCAGAGCAGTCAGTGATGGTAGCTGAGCACCATCTAGTTGTGCTGGACTCAGTAGGATGGGGGCCGTGATAGTTGTGGTCCATTAATCCTTTGGACTAATCTTTCCCGCATGTCTTTGGTTTCCTTCATTCTCCCTTGTTCCAGATGGGGTGGGACCAGTAGAGTATCTTAGATGGCTGCTCACTAGATTTTTTTTTTTTTCCCATACAAAAATTTATACATACAGTGTTGTGACCCTAATTGCTCTCCCCATACTGTGACAGCACACTCCTCCTTTCCATCCCTGGTTCCCCATGTCCATTCAGCCAGCTCCTAACCCTCTCTGCCTTCCCATCTCACCTCTGGACAGAAGCTGCCCGCTTAGTCTCTTGTGTCTACTTGAGCTAAGAGGCACGCTCCTCACAGTATCACTTTATGTCCCAAAGTCCAGTCCAATCCCCTGTCCCATGCAATGGATATGATAAAGAACAATGATGAAGCCGTGAAACACCTTATAACACAGAGGAAGCTGGAGGTCATTATGCTGAATGAATTTAGTCTGTCACAGAAGGACAAATATTATATAAGACCACTATTAAAAGAACTCAAGAAAAGGTTTAAACACAGAAGAAAACATTCTTTGATGGTTACGAGGGTGGGGAGGGAGGGGGAGGGTTATTTACTAACTAGATAGTAGATAAGAGTTATAGTAGGTGAAGGGAAGGATAGCACACACTACAGGGAAAGTCAGCCTCAGAAATTGTTTTAGTTCTGGGCTGATAGAGAATCCAGGGGCCATACCTTCCGGGGTTCCTCCAGTCTCAGTCAGACCATTAAGTCTGGTCTTCTTACCAGAATTTGAGTTCTTCACCCCACCTTTCTCCTGCTCCATCAGGTACTCTATGTTGTGTTCCCTGTCAGGGCGGTCACTGGTGGTAGCCAGGCACCATCTAGTTCTTCTGGTCTCAGGCTGATGAAGTCTCTGGTTTATGTGACCCTTTCTGTCTCTTGGGCTAATACTTTCCTTGTGTCTTTGATGTTCTTCATTCTCCTTTACTCCGGGTGGGTTGGGACCAATTGATGCATCTTAGATGGCCACTTGCAAGCTTTTAAGACCCCAGACGCCACTCACCAAAGCAGGATGCAAAACATTTTCTTAATAAGCTTTGTTATGCCAGTTGACCTAGATCTCCCCTGAAACCATGGTCCCCAGACCCTTACCCCTGCTACTCTGTCCCTCAAAGTGTTTGATTGTGTTCAGGAAACTTCTTAGCTTTGGTTTAGTCCAGTTGTGCTGACTTCCCCTGTAGTGTGTGCTGTCCTTCCCTTCACCTATGATAATTCTTATCTACTACCTAGTTAGTAAATAATCCTCTCCCTCCCTCCCCACCCTCGTAACCATCAAAGAATGCTTTCTTCTGTGTTTAAACCTTTTCTTGAGTTCTTTTAATAGTAGTCTTATACAATATTTGTCCTTCTGTGACTGACTAAATTCATTCAGCATAATGACCTTCAGCTTCCTCCGTGTTATAAGGTGTTTCACAGCTTCATCACTGTTCTTTATCATATCCATGGTGCAGATATACCATAATTTGTTTATCCATTCTTCCGTTGATGGGCACCTAGGTTGTTTCCATCTTTTTGCTATTCTGAACAGTGCTGCAATGAACATGGGTGTGCATATATCTACTCATGTGACAGCTCTTATTTCTCTAGGATATATTCCAAGGAACGGGATAGCTGGATCGTATGGTACTTCTATTTCTAGCTTTTTAAGGAAGCGCCAAATCGATTTCCAAAGTGGTTGTACCATTTTACATTCCCATCAACAGTGTATACGTTTTCCAGTCTCTCCACAACCTCTCCAGCACTTATTATTTTGAGTTTTTTTGGATTAATGCTAGCCTTGTTGGGATGAGATGATATCTCATTGTAGTTTTGATTTACATTTCTCTAATGGCTAGAGATCGTGGGCATTTCCTCCTGTGTCTGTTAGCCACCTGAATATCTTCTTTGGTGAAGTGCCTGTCCATATCCTTTGCCCATTCTTTAATTGGGTTATTTGTCTTTTTGTTGTTGCGGTTTTGCAGTATCTTGTAGATTTTAGAGATTAGACGCTAGAATTTGTCGTAGCCAAAAATTTTTTCCCAGTCTGTAGGTTGTCTTTTTCTCTTTTGCTGAGCGTAAGTGTTTGATTTTTAGGAGCTCCCAGTTGTCTAGTTTCTCTTCTGGTGCTTGTGCATTGTTACTTATGGTTCGTATTCTGTTCGTGCCGTGTATTACGTTTCCTAGCGTTGTCCCTATTTTTTCTTCCAGGATCTTTATCATTTTCGATTTTATATTTAACTCTTTGATCCATTTTGAGTTCGTTTTTGTGCATGGTGTGAGGTATGGGTCTTGTTTCAGTTTTTTGCAGAGGGATATCCTGTTATGCCAGCACCATTTGTTAAAGAGACTGTCTTTTCCCCAATTACTGGACGTTGGGCCTTTGTCAAATATCAGCTGCTCATAAGTGGATGAATTTATGTCTGGATTCTCAATTCTGTTCCATTGGTCTATGTATCTGTTGTTGTGCCAATACCAGGGTGTTCTGACTACCATGGCGGTATAATAGGTTCTAAAATGAGGTAGTGTGAGGCCTTCCACCTTGTTCTTCTTCTTGAGTAATCCTTTACTTATCTGGAGCCTCTTCCCTTTCCATATGAAGTTGGTGATTTGTTTCTCCATCTCATTAAAAAATGTCGCTGGAATTTGGATCTGTATTGCATTGTATCTGTAGACCACTTTGGCTAGAGTTGACATTTTCACAATGTTGAGTCTTCATATCCATGAGCAAGGTATGTTTTTCCGCTTACGCAGGTATCTTGTTTTTTTGCAGTAGTATCTTATAGTTTTCATTGTATAGGTCTTTTACGCCACTGGTTAGATTTATTCCTAAGTATTTTATCTTCTTGAGGGCCATTGTAGATGGTATTGATTTGGTGTTTTCCTCTTTGAGGTTCTCTTTGTTGGTGTAAAGGAATCCAACTTATTTTTGTATGTTTATCTTGTATCCTGAAACTTTGCTGAAATCTTCTATTGGTTCCAGTAGTTTTTTTGTGGATTCTTTGGGTTTTTCTGTGTATAAGGTCATATCATCTGCAAATAGAGATACTTTGACTTCTTACCTACCAATCTGGATGCCCTTTATTTCTTTTTCTAGCCTAATTGCTCTGGCTAGGACCTCCAGCAGAGTGTTGAATAAGAGTGGTGACAAAGGGCATCCTTGTCTGGTTTGTCTGGTTCCCATTCTCAAGGGGACTGCTTTCAAAATCTCTCCATTTAGGATGATGTTGGCTGTTGGCTTTATATAAATGCCCTTAATTATATTGAGGAATTTCCTTTCTATTCCTATTTTGTTGAGAGTGTTTATAATGATTGCGTGTTGGATTTTGTCAAATGCCTTTTCAGCATCAATTAATAAGATCATGTGGTTCTTGTCTTTTGTTTTATTTATGTGATGGATTACATTGATTGTTTTTCTAATGTTGAACCATCCCTGCATACCCAGTATAAATCCCACTTGATTACGGTGAATTTTTTTTTTATATGTTGCTGAATTCTATTGGCTAGAATTTTGTTGAGATTTTTGCATCTATGTTCATGAGGGATATTGGTCTGTAATTTTCTTTTTTTGTGGTGTCTTTACCTGGTTTTGGTATCGGGGTTATGCTGGCTTCATAGAATGAGTTTGAGAGTATTCCATCCTTTTCTATGCTCTGAAATACCTTTAGTAGTAGTGGTGTTAACTCTTCTCTGAAAGTTTGGTAGAAATCTCCAGTGAAGCCATCCGGGCCAGAGCTTTTTTTTGCTGGGAGTTTTTTAATTACCTTTTCAATCTCTTCTTTTGTTATAAATTTATTAAGTTGTTCTACCTCTGTTTGTGTTAGTTTAGGTAGGTAATGAGTTTCCAGAAATTTGTCCATTTCCTCTAGGTTTTCAAATTTGTTAGAGTACAATTTTTCATAGGATTCTGTTATGATTCTTTTAATTTCAGTTGGGTCTGTTGTGATATCACTCATCTCATTTCTTATACGGGTTATCTGCTTCCTCTCCTGTTTTTCTTTTGTCAGTTTGGCCAATGGTTTATCAATTTTGTTGATCTTTTCAAAGAACTGGCTTTTGGTCTTGTTAACTCTTTCAATTGTTTTTCTATTCTCTATTTGATTTAATTCTGCTCTAAGTCTTATTATTTCCTTTCTTCTGGCACCTGAGGGTTTCTTTTGCTGCTGTCTTTCTACTTGTTCCAGTTGTAGGGTTAACGTTTTGATTATGGCGCTTTCTTTTTTTTTGGATGTGTGCATTTATTGCTATACACTGACCTCTGAGCACTGCTTTTGCTGTGTCCCAGAAGTTCTGGTAGGATGTGTTTTCATTCTTGTTTGATTCTATGAATTTCTTTATTCCATCCTTAATTTCTTCTATAACCCAGTAGTTTTTGATCAAGGTGCTGTTCGTTTTCCATGTGGTTGATTTTTTTTCCTTGCTTTTTGTGTTGTTGATTTCTAGTTTTATGGCTTTATGGTCGGAAAAGATGCTTTGTAATATTTCGATGCTTGGATTTTGTTAAGTCTTGCTTTAAGGCCTAATATGTGATCTATTCTGGAGAATGTTCCACGTGCATTGGAAAAGAAAGTATACTTGGCTGCTGTTGGGTGGTGTGTTCGGTATATGTCTATGAAATCAAGTTGGTTGATTGTAGCATTTAGCTCTTCCATGCCTTTGTTGAGCTTCTTTCTGGATGCTCTGTCCTTCACCAAAAGCGGTGTGTTGAAGTCTCCTACTACTATTCTGGAGTTATCTATCTCTCTTTTCAGTGCTGTTAGAGTTTCTTTTATGTATTTTGGAATGCTGTTGTTGGGTGCATAAATATTTATTATAGTTATGTTCTCCTGGTGAATTGATGCTTTAATCATTATATAGTGTCCTTCCTTATCCTTTGTGGTGGATTTTACTTTAAAGTCTATTTTGTCAGAGATTAATATTGCCACTCCTGCCCTTTGTGAGTGTTGTTTGCTTGGTATATACATATTTTTTCCATCCTTTGAGTTTTAGTTTGTTTGTGTCTTTAAGTCTAAGGTGTGTCTCTTGTAGGCAGCATATAGACGGATTGTGTTTTTTTATCCAATCTGCCACTCCCTGTCTCTTTATTGGTGCATTTATTCCATTTACATTCAGCGTAATTATTGATAGCTATGAGTTTAGTGCTGTCATTTTGATGTCTTTTTTTGTGTGTTGTTCACAGTTTCTTTGTTCCACTTAATTTTCTGTGCTGAGTCATTTTTCTTTATGTATTTTCTTTTCATCTTTTTCATTGTTGTTGATTTTGTGTTTGCTGAGTCTTTATATTTTTCTAGTTTTTTATTCTAACTTGTAGGATTCTTAGTTTCCTTTGTGATTACCTTAATATATTCCCCTATTTTTCTAAGTTTATACCAGTCTTTTATTTCTTTATATTGCCTGGACTTCTTCTCCATATGAAAAAATCCATGTCTACATTATTTTAAGTCCCTTTTTTTGTTTTAATGTTGTCATCTTTTACATATTGACATCTGTTTCCCTATTTTCAGTGTTTTAGCTTTGATTTACTTTTGTGACTTCCCTATCTGGTTGATATCTGGTTGCTCTGTCCTGTGTTCTAGTCTTGGGTTGTTATCTGATGTTACTGATTTTCTAACCAGAGGACCCTTTTAGTATTTCTTGTAATTTTTGTTTGGTTTTTGCAAATTCCCTAAACTTCTGTTTATTTGGAAATGCCCTAATTTCACCATCATATTTGAGAGACAGTTTTGCTGGACATACAATTCTTGGTTGGCAGTTTTTTTCCTTCAAGGCTTTATATATGTCATCCCATTGCCTTCTTGCCTGCATGGCTTCTGCTGAGTAGTCTGAGCTTATTCTTATTGACTCTCCTTTGTAGATGACTTTTCGTTTATCCCTAGCCACTCTTAAAATTCTCTCTTTATCTTTGGTTTTGGCAAGTTTGATTATAATATGTCTTGGTGACTTTCTCTTGGGATCTACCTATGGGGGGTTTGATGAGCATCTTGGACAGATATCTTGTCATCGTTCATGATATCAGGGAAGTTTTCTGCCAACAAATCTTCAACAATTCTCTCTGTATTTTCTGTTATTCCCCCCTGTTCTGGTACTCCAATGACTCATAGGCTATTCCTCTTGATACAGTTCCACATAATTCTTAGGGCTTCTTCATTTTTTTAAAAATCTTTTTATCTGATTTTTCCTAAAATAAGTTGGTGCCAAGTATTTTATCTTCAGTCTCACTAATTCTGATTTCCATTGCCTCAATTCTGCTCCTATGACTTTCTATTGCGTTGTCTAATTCTGAAATTTTATTGTTAATCTTCTGGATTTCTGAGTGCTGTCTTTCTATGGATTCTTGCAGCCTGTTAAATTTGTCATTGTGCTCTTCTCTAATCTTTTTAATTTCCTCTATTGCATGTTCTGCATTTTGCTTAATTTCCTTCCTAATTTCTTGAAGAGTTCTGTATATTAATCTTCTGTATTCTGCCTCTGGTAATTCCAAGAAATTTTCCTCCTCTGGAAAATTTCTAGATGCTTTATTTTAGGAGCTTGCTGAAGCCATCATGGAATGCCTCTTTATTGACTCATGCATCATGATTTTATATTGACTGTGGCTCTGAGCCATCAAAAAGTTATTGTATTTATTTATTTTATGTTTGCTTACCATGTCCTAGCTTCTTGTTTTGTTTTGATATGCCCAGATAGGCAGCTTGTATGAGCTAGTTTGATTATTGGCACCTTTGAAGCTCTAATGTCCTGTCACCAGGTGGTTAGATCTGTTACTAGGTATGTGAGCTCAGGAGTCCGCCCACTCCTTCTATATGGATTCAGCTCAGGTGACCAAGTAGATAGCCACCAAGTGTGTGGTGTAGGCTCTCACTTACAGTCCTAGACAGGCATGGGTGATTGGTGTAGGCACAGGCATCTGACTGCAGCAGGGGGACACACTCTGAGCAAGGCAGGGGGCCAACAGCCGCCCCCAAGTGTCAAGGAGGAAGGCATGTCCCCGTTCCCTGGAGCGCATAGGTGGGTGGGTTTTGCAGCTGGATTATGAGTACTAATGCTGTTGGCTGTAAGGACTGGGGGGCACCTCTTTTCCATGGGCCCCTATCACAGGTGGCTAGGTGGCATGGGTGGAGCCACCAGTCCTCAGGCCCCTGATGTGGGTAAGTGACGATGCTGCTTAATGGGCAGAACAGTGTCAAATGTCAAAAACCTGCCACTTCACAGCTGAAACAGTTGAAGTTAGACTTCCAGTATATGCCCTGTTGTACTGTGGTAATGAGGGCCTACATTGTTGAGATGGGCCCACACAAGTCTCTACAGGGTGGAAGGCACTCAAAGTCCGTGGATCCCTTATGCCTGTGCCTAGGCAAAGGAGCTGTGCCTGCTCTGGGTTCCTGGCTTAGGAGAGCCAGCAGTTTATTTTTTCCCATTTGTTAATTTCATCACCATCCAAGGCTGGGAGAATGGCTCTGGGCATGTGACGGATCCTACTTCTGGCCCAGGGACTCAGCAATTGCTAAAGCTTGTCCAGGACCCAGTGCAGAGCAGGGAGTGGGGAGGTAAATGGGAGAGAGGTTTTTCCCTAAGTGGGGTGTTTTTGATCCATGTGGTAAGCCATACACAAGTACTTATCTTTCCTCGAGGGCTGCTTCTCACTGGTTTTAGGTGGCCGTGTAGGCTCTCTGGCACTGGGTCTCTCCCATGCCTCCCAAGCATGGCTGCTTGCCTGCCTCACTGCTCACCCCCAAGCTGATCAGGCCTGAAAGGCTCGAGCTCTCACCAGGTCAGGTCTGGCAACTCCTCACTGCTTCTGAATTGTCTCTCCCTCCCCCTCCACTCAGTCCAGTTCCTCAACTCTGTCTTTAATGTTCAGGGCTCCCAGATTGCCATATATAATCAATTCACTTGTTTTTTCGGGTCTTTGTTTTAAGAGGGCCCACCAGAAGTGTCTGACTGCTCTGCCGTCTTGGCTCCACCCTCACAAGCTTTTAAGACCCCAGATGCTACTCACCAAAGTAGAATGTAGAACATTTTCTTTATAAACTATGTTATGCCAGTTGAGCTAGATATCCCCTGAGACCCTGGTCCCCAGCCCTCAGCCCAATAATTTGATCCCTCAGGAAGTTTGGATGTGTCTATGAAGCTTCTATGACCTTGCCTTGGTCAGGTTCTGCTGACTTCCCCAATATTGTGTACTGTCTTACCCTTCACCAAAGTTGCCACTTATCTATTGCCTAGTTACTGTTTTTCCCTCCCTGCCCCTCCCCATCATCATAATCATCAAAGGTTGTTTCTTTTTATGTGTCAGCATTTTCATGAGTTTTTATAATAGTGATCTCACACAGTATTTGTTCTTTTGTGATTGACTTATTTCACTCAGTATAATGTCCTCCAGATTCATCCATGTTGTGAGATGTTTCGCAGGTTCATCATTGTTCTTTATCATTTCATAGTATTCCATCATGTATATGTACCACTGTTTGTTTATCCATTCATCTGCTGATTGTCACTTAGATTGTTTCCAACATTTTGTTATTGTCAATAATGCTGCAGTGAACATGGATGTGCATATGTCTATTAGTGTGATGGCTTTTATTTCTGGAGCATATATTCCTAGGAGTGGGATTGCTGGATCGTATATGGTATTTCTATTTCTAGCCTTTTTAAAGAGGTGCCATATCATTTTCAAAAATGGTTGTACCATTTTAAATTCCCATCAGTAGTGCATAAGAGTTCCAAGCTCCCCGCAGCCTTTCCAACATTTGTTATTTTCTGAGTTTTTGATTCTTGCCAGTAATGTTGGGGTGAGATTGTATCTCATTGCAGTTTTGATTTGCATTTCTCTAATGGCTAGTGTTCCACTGCTATTCATAAGGTTTTCACTGGCTAATTCTTTTCAGAAGTAGAACGCCACGTCCTTCTTCCTAGTCTGTCCTAGGAACGTAGAATGTACGAAGTATGAATCTAGGAAAATTGGAAATTGTCAAAAATGAAATGGAACACGTGAACATCAATATTCTAGGCATTAGTGAATTGAAATGAACTGGTATTGGCCATTTTGAATTGGACAACCATATGGTCTACTATGCTAGGAATGACAAATTGAAGAGGAATGGCATTGCATTCATCATCAAAAAGAACATTTCAAGATCCATCCCGAAGTACAACTTTGTCAGTGATAGGATAATATCCATACACCTACAAGGAAGAGGAGTTAATATGATTATTATTCAAATTTATGCATCAAGCACTCACGCCAAAAATGAAAAAAATGAAGATTTTTACCAACTTCTGCAGTCTGAATTTGATCGAACACACACTCAGGATGCATTGATAATTACTGGTGATTGGAATGCAAAAGTTGGAAACAAAGAAGAAGGATCAGTAGTTGGAAAAATATGGCCCTGGTGATAGAAACGATGCCAGAGATCACATGACAGAATTTTGCAAGACCAATGATTTCTTCATTGCAAATACGTTTTTTCAACAATACAAATGGTGACGAGACATGTGGACGTTGCCAGATGGAATACACGGGAATAAAATCAACTACATCTGTGGGAAGAGACCTTGGAAAAGCTCAGTATCATCAGTCAGAACAAGGCCAGGGACCGACTGCAGAACAGACCATCAATTGCTCATAAGCAAGTCCAAGCTGAAGCTGAAGAAAATTAGAGCAAGTCCATGAGAGCCAAAGTATGACCTTGAGTATATCCCACCTGAATTTAGAGATCAGCTCAACAATAGATTTGATGCATCAAACACTAATGACTGAAGACCAGGCGAGTTGTGGAATAACATGAAGGACATCATACAGGAAGAAAGCAAAAGGTCATTAAAAAGACAGGAAAGAAAGAAGACCAAAATGGATGTTGGAAGGGACTCTGAAACTTGCTTTTAAACTTTGAGTAGCTAAAGCAAAAGGAATAAATGATGAAGTAAAAGAGCTGAACAGAAAATTTCAAAGGGTGGCTCAAGAAGACAAAGTAAGGCATTATAATGACATGTGCAAAGACCTGGAGTTAGAAAACCAAAAGGAAAGAACATGCTCGGCATTTCTCAAGCTGAAAGAACCAAAGAAAAAATTCAAGCTTTGAGTTGAAATAGTGAAGGAGTTTATGGCGAAAATATTAAATGATGCAGGAAGCATCAAAAGAAGATGGAAGGAATACACAGAGTCACTATACAAAAAAGAATGGGTCGACATTCAATCATTTCGGGAGGAAGCATATGATCAGGAACCAGTGGTACTGAAGAAAGAGGTCCAAGCTGCACTGAAGGCATTTGTGAAAAACAAGGTTCCAGGAACTGACAGAATACCAATTCAAATGTTTCAACAAATGGATGCAGCATTGGAAGTGTTCACTCATCTATGCCAAGAAATATGGAAGACAGCTACCTGGCCAACCAGCTGAAAGATATTCATATTTATGCCTATTTTAAAGTGATCCAACCATATGCGGAAATTATCGAACAATATCATTAATATCACATACAAGTAAAATTTTGATGAAGATCATTCAAAAGCGGCTGCAGCAGTACATCGACAGGGAACTGCCAGAAATTCAAGCTGGATTCACAAGAGGATGTGGAACGAGGGATATCATTGCTGATGTCAGGTGGATCCTGGCTGAAAGCAGAGAATACTAGAAACAGGTTTATCTGTGTTTTATTGACTATGCAAAGGCATTTGACTGTGTGGATCATAACAAATTATGGATAACACTGTGAAGAATGGGAATTCCAGAACACTTAAGTGTGCTCATCAGGAGCCAGACATAGGTCAAGAGGCAGTCATTCGAACAGAATAAGGGGTTACTGCGTGGTTTAAAGCCAGGAAAGGTGTGCATTAGGGTTGTATCCTTTCACCATACTTATTCAGTCTGTATGCTGAGCAAATAATCCA
Organism: Dugong dugon; assembly: GCA_030035585.1. Lineage (NCBI taxonomy): Eukaryota > Metazoa > Chordata > Mammalia > Sirenia > Dugongidae > Dugong > Dugong dugon. The sequence continues at coordinate 34,598,532 of CM057478.1, forward strand.
AGAAACTAGACTATATGAAGAAGAACTTGGCATCAGGATTGTAGGAAGACTCATTAACAACCTGCGTTATTCAGATGACACAACCTTGCTTGCTGAAACTGAAGAGGACTTCTTGAAGCCCTTACAGATGATCACAGACTACAGCCTTCAGTATGGATTGCACCTCACCATAAAGAAAACGAAAATCCTCATAACTGGACCAATAAGCAACATCATGATAAATGGAGAAAAGATTGAATTTGTCAAGGATTTCATTTTACTTGGATCTACAATCAACAACCATGGAAGCAGCAGTCAAGAAATCAAATGACGCATTGCATTGGGCAAATCTGCTGCAAAAGAGCTTGTCAAAGTGTTAAAAAGCAAAGGCATCACCTTGAAGACAAAGGTGCGCCTGACCCAAGCCATGGTGTTTTCAATAGCCTCATATGCATGTGAAGCTGGACGATGAATAAGGAAGACCGAGTAAGAATTGGTACCATTGAATTACGGTGTTGGTGAAGAATATTGAATATATCATGGACTGCCAAAAGAACAAACAAATATGTCTCGGCAGAAGTACAGCCAGAATGCTCCTTAGAAGCAAGGATGGGGAGACTATGTCACCTACTTTGGACATGTTATCAGGAGGTACCAGTCCCTGGAGAAGAACATCATGCTTGGTAAAGTAGAGGGTCAGCGAAAAAGAGGAAGACCTTTGATGAGATAGATTGACACATTGGCTGCAACAATGGGCTCAAGCGTAATAACAATGATTGTGAGGGTAGCGGAGGACTGGGCAGTGTTTCGTTCTGTTGCACATAGGGTCGCTGTGAGTTGGAACCCACTAGATGGCACCTAACAACAACAATGGCTAGTGATCAGGAGAACTTCCTCGTGTGTCTGTTAGCTGCCTGAAAGTCTTCTTGGTGGTCTGTTCATATCCTTTGCCCATTTTTTAATTGGATTATTTGTCTTTTTGTTGTAGAGGTGTTGGATTTGCTATAGATTTTAGAGATTAGAACTTTGTCGGATTTGTCATAGCCAAAAATTTTATCCGAGTCTGTAAGCTTTCTTTTTGCTCTTTTGGTAAAGTCTTTTGATGAGTATGAATGTTTAATTTTTAGAAGATCCCAGTTATCTACCTTATCTTCTGGTGTTTGTGTATCGTTAGTTATGGTTTGCATCCTATTTATGCCATGTATTAGGGCCTCTAGTGTTGCTATTTTTTCTTCTATGATCTTTATAGTTTTTGGTTTTATATTTAGGTCTTTGATCCATTTTGAATTAGTTTTTGTATATGGTGTGAGGTATGGATCCTGTTTCACTTTTATGCAGACAGACATCCAATTTTGCCAGCACTATTTGTTAAAAAGACTGCCTTTTCCCCTATTTAACGGACTTTGGGCCTTTGTCGAAGATCAGGTGACTATAGGTGGATGGATTTACATCCGGGTTCTCAATTCTGTTCTGTTGGTCAATGTGTCTGTCGCTGTACCAGTACCAGTCTGTTTTGACTACTGTAGCTGTATAGTAGGTTCTGAGGTCAGGTAATGTGAGTCCTCCTACTTTATTCTTTTTCTCAATAGTGCTTTACTTATCCAGGACCACTTTCCTTTCTATATAAAGTTAATGATTATTTTTTCCATCTTGTTAAATAATGCTGTTGGTATTTGGATCGAGATTGCTTTGTATTTGTAGATTTCTTTGGGTAGAATCAACATTGTCACAATGTTTAGTCTACCTATCCATGAGCATGGTATGTTTTTTCCATTTATTTAGGTCTCTTTTGGTTTCTTGCAATAGTGTTCTGCAGTTTTCTTTGTATATGACCCTGCTTAGATTTATTCCTAAGTATTTTAATTTTTTATGGGCTATTATAAATGGTATTGCTTTCCTGATTTCTCTTTGTGGCTGTCTTTATTGGTGTATAGGAATCTAACTGATTTTTGTATGTTTATCTTGTATCCTGATACTCTGCTGAATCTTTCTATTAGTTCTAGTAATTTTCTTGTGGAGTCCTTTGGTTTCTCTATGTATAGTATCATATCACCCAAAAATAGGTATAGTTTTACTTCTTACTTACAAATTTGGGTGCCCTTTATTTCTTTTTCTTGCCTTATTGCTCTAGATAGGACTTCCAGATCAATGTTAAACAGGACTGGTGATAAAGGGCATTCTTGTCTTGTTGCTGTTCTCAGAGGGAATGTTTTCAGCCTCTCTCCATTAAGAATGATGTTAGCTGTTGGTTTTGTATAGATGGCCTTTATTATGTTCAGGAATTTCCCTTCTATACCTGTTTTATTGAGAGTTTTTATCAGGAATGGGTATTGGACTTTATCCAATGTCTTTTCTGTGTCAATTGAGATGATTATGTCATCCTTTGCTTTTATTTATGTAGTGGATTAGGTTGATTATCAAATGTTGAACCTTCCTTGTGTACCTGGTATGAATCCCACTTGGCTGTGGTATATTTTTTTTATATGATGTTAAATTTTATTAGCTAGAATTTTATTGAAAATTTTTGCATCTATATTCATGAGATATTCTGGTCTATAATTTTCTGTTTTTTTGTGGTGTCTTTGCCTGGTTTTTGTATCAGGGTTATGCTGGCTTCATAGAATGAATTTGGAAGTGCCCCTTCCTTTTCTATGTTCTGAAATAGTTTGAAAAGTACCGGTGCAAGCTCTTCTCCTAATGTTTTGTAGAATTCTCCAGTGAAGCCATCTGGGCCAGGGCTTTTATTTGGTGGGAGGTTTTTTTTTTTAATTACCTTTTCAACCTCTTCTCTTGTTATGGGTCTGTTCAGATTTTTAAATCTCGGTTTGTGTTAGTTTAGATAGATAGTGTTTCTAGAAATTTGTCCATATCCTCTAGGTTTTCAAATTTGTTGGAGTATAGTTTTTCATAATACTCTGTTATGATCTTTTTTATTTTGGTTGGATCTGTTGTAATGTCCCTCATTGCATTTCTTATTTGGGTTATCTGTGTCCTCTCCTATTTTTCTTTTGTCAGTTTGGCCAATGGTTTGTCAATTTTGTTAATCCTTTCAAAGAACCAACTTTTGGTTTTGTTGATTCTTTCTATTGTTTTTCTATTTTCTATTTCATTTATTTCTGCTCTGATCTTTATTATTTCCTTTCTTCTGGCTGCGGACTTCTTTATTTAAATTTTTTTTAATTGTACTTTAGATGAAGGTTTACAGAACAAATAGTTTCTCATTAAACAGTCAATACACATATTGTTTTATGACATTGGTTAAGAACCCCAAGATGTGTCAACACTCTCCCTTCTCCATCTTGAGGACTTTTTTTGGTGGAAATATACATAGCCAAAATTACACCATTACGAAAGTTTCTACGTGTACAATTCAGTGACATCAATTACAGTCTTCCAGATGTGCTGCTATTCTCATTATCCTTTTCCAAATTATTTCATCACCATTATCTTCAATTCACTGTCCCCTAGGCTTCCCATCAAAGCTTTTGAATTGCTGTTGTCAATTTGATCTCACATAGATAGTTCTTTTTTTTTTTTTTTTGTACCTTACATGAAGGTTTACAAAACAAATAGTTTCTCATTAAACACTTAGTACACATATTGCCCTATGACAATGGTTAACAACCCCATGACATGTCAACACCATCCCTTCTCAACCTTGGGTTCCCTATCACCAGCTTTCCTGTCCCCTACTGCTTTCTAGTCCTTGTCCCTGGACTGCTGTGCCTCATTAGTCCTGTTTGTAGTTTTATGAGGCTGTCCAATCCCTGGCTGAATGGTGAACTTCAGGAGGGGTTTCATCACTGAGCTAAAAGGGCATCCAGGGGCCATACTCTAGGGATTTCTCCAGTCTGTCAGGCCAGTAATCTGGTCTTTTTATTTATTTATTTTTTTTGAGTTAGAATTCTGTTCTACATCCTTTTCCAGCTCTGTCCAGGACCCTCTATTGTGACCTTGGTCAGAGCAGTCAATGGTGGTAGCTGGGCACCATCTAGCTGTACTGGACTCAGTCTGTGGAGGCCTTAGTGTCTGTAGTCCATTAGTCCTTTGGACTAATCCTTTCGATGTATCCTGTTGCCTTTGTTCTCCCTCACTCCTGAAGGGGTGACACCAGCGGAGTATCTTAGATGGCTGCTCACAGGCTTTTAAGACCCCAGATTCTGCTCACCAAGGTAGAATGTAGAACACTGTCTTTATAAACTGTGTTATGCCAATTGAGCTAGATGTTCCCCAAGACTGTGGTCCCCACTGGTTGTGGACTTCTTTTGCTGTTGAGGTTGTTGGTTCTCTAACCAAAGGACTCCCTTTAATAATTCTTGTAAGTTTGGTTTGGTTTTCACATATTCCCTTAATTTCTGTTTATCTGGAAATATCCTACTTTTGCCATCATATTTGAGCGAGAGTTTTGCAGGATTATTCGTTGGTAGTTTTGTTCTTTCACGATTTTATATATGTCATCCCATTGCCTTCTAGCTTGCCTGGTTTCTGCCAAGTAATCAGAGCTTAGTCTTATTGATTCCCCTTTGTGTGTGACTTTTTGTTTTTCTTGAGCTGCTCTCAGGATTCTTTCTTTGTCTTTTATTTTAGTGAGGGTGATTATGGTATGTCTTAGTGATTTTCTTTTGAGGTCTATCCTATATGGGGTTTGTTGAGCTTCTAGAATGGTTGGCTTTTCATCTTCCATGATATTAGGGAAGTTTCCTGTCAGCAAATCTTCAATGATCCTCTCTGTGTTTTCCATTTTCTCCCCCTATTCTGGAACTCTGATCACACACAAATTTTTGCTTTTGATTGTATCCCACATCGTTCTCAGGTTTCTTCATTTTTCTTCATTCTTTTCTCTGATTTTTCCTCAAAGTGGTATCCACGGATTTGTTTTCAATTTCACTGATCCTGTCTTCCATTGTTTTAAATTTGCTCCTAAAACCTTGAATTGCACTGTCCATTTCTGAAATCTTTTTATCTTTTGAATTTCTAATTGCTGTTATTGTATGATCTCTAGTTATTTATTTGTTTTGACATTTCGTTCCTGTATTATTTTCCTTAATTCTTCCATTGCTTTGTCTGTGTTTTCCCTGATTTTGTCTGTATTTTCCATGGTTTTGTTTATTTTTTCCTTATTTATGTCTGCATTTTCCTTCATCTCTTGGCAAACCCTGAATATTAGAGTTTTGAATTCCCTATCAGGTAGTTCCGGTGTCTTTTCTTCTATAGGAAGGTCATTTGGTGTTTTATTTTGGTTGCATTCTGGAGCCATCCTGTCCAGTTTTTTCAAAATATGTTTTGATATTGTCTGCTGCCTCCAGGATATTCAGGAATTATTTTGTTTGTTTATTGATTATATATTTGTTTGTTTAGTCCTGCTTTTTGGTTTTATTTGGTTATGTCTGGGTAGGCGGGCTGGGCCTGTTTTGTTGCTTGCTTACCTCTGGGAACAATACTTCTTACCACCTTGGTCAGGTGAGCAGAGCCCGTCACTCAGCTATGGTGCAGCAGGGTGGGTCCAGCAGCGGTGGAGGGGTGGGGATGGGTAGTTTGCAGCACAAACTGGGGCCAACAAGTCAGGGCCAAGGAATAGTGTAGGTTGGAGTCTGGGGGACCACATTGGTGCCACTCAGGAGCATGACACTTGGTGCATGGTGTAGATAGGCAGGAGGGAAGGAAGAGGATGCAATGTGCAGGGCTAAGTGGGTGAGTGAAAGAAGAGAAACAAAAGTAAAAAAATAAAGGAAAAAAATTTTTTTAAAGTAAATAAGATGGTGGCATGGGAGGATTCAGTGAGTAGGGACAGGGCAGACCCAGCAAGGTCATGTGCCAGTGGTGCTCTAGCCAAGCAGTGTGGCTAAGCCCATCAAGAAGGGGCATGGGTGGCACACAGGGTTAGGTGGGCAGGAGAAAGGAAAGGTTAGAGAGAGAAGAAACCAATCAACTAACAAACAAAATAAAACAACAACAACAAAATATGGTGGTGGGGATGCTGGCTGTTGGGGGTGGTCCAGAATTGGGTTGGCTACGAGCTGACGTCTCTCTTGCCCGGCAGCATGGCACGGCCCATCAGGAAGGGGCGGAGGCAGCACAGGGCCTAGGTGAGAGGGAGAAGGAAAAGGGAGGAGGGGAAAGATAAAGAAAAATAAAAAATATGGCACAGAGGGAGCCAGCCTGTGGGAGCAGACAGACCCGAGGAGGCCCCTCTCAGTGACTCTCCAGATGAACAGTGCACCTTGGCCGCTCAAGAAGGGGATGGGGAAGTGCATAGGGCTGAGTTGGCAGGGGAAAGGAAAGGAGAGAGAGAGAAGAAACAGAAAGAAAGAAAAAAGAACAAAGCAAACAAACCAAAAACTCACAGCCTGTCAAGAAGAGGACAGGATGGCACACGGGACTAGCTGGGTGGGAGAAAGGAAAGAAAAGGAAGGGAGAGAGAGAGAAGCAACAAAAAAAGCCAAAAAACAAAACAAAACAAAAAAACCCCGATAATAAACAAATAAACAGCAACAACAAAAATGATGCTGAAGGAGATGGTCAGTAGGGGCAGGGTGCACCTGGGCGGCAGTGAGCTGGTATCTCTCCGGCTGAGTGACTGTGGCCTGTTGAAAAGCGGTGGAAGCCTCGTACTGGGAAGAAGACTGGGAGGTGGGAAAGCATGTATCCCTGGTTATCAAGTGTTCTGACTCCTGTTGGGAGCTCCATAAAGTTGCCTTCCCGTACTCCCTGTCTGCATTCCTCCATGGCTATAGTCCAAGATGGCAAATTTGTGCCGTGTTAACTGGTAGGGGACCTCACTCTGTAGTGCTCCTCATTCTGTCAGTTTCTTTTTCCATTTAGTGCTTGATCAAGTTCTTCATTCCTTCATTTGATGCTTAGGGTTCCAGGATTTATGTATGTATCTATTTTACTGAGTTTTTCAGATCTTTGCTGCAGAGGGATGGCATACTGCTTCTGTCTATAGTGCCATGTTGGCCCCACATTCAGATTCTTTACCTGCAAGTCAACACCTGCAGCTCCCTGCTCCCCAAGACACCCAGGCAGCCCTGGCAGGCAGAAGATTAAGAAGCTGAAGAACAGGTGAAGAAAGGTTGAGACCTGGGACCTGACTTCCCAACAGGCATGAGTAGGTTCCAGTCTCCAGCAGATCACAACACTTTTTTTTTTTTAAGAGCAGATGCAGAAATTTATTAAAATATAATTGCTTTGAGGTACAAGGAGTCAGGAACTGAAAGAATATATTATATAAATCCAGGGAAAAGGAGAAATTTGTATATGAAGACCAAATCCTTTTAGCCAAAGGCAACTGGTGGGAAAAGTTTATAGAGATGAGACTAAATGTTGGCTTTATCTGAAAACCCTACTTCTCATTAAATGCTATCAGCTCATTTATGGAATTTTAGACCACTTGCTTAATTAAACTCTTTTTTTTTTTTCATGATTATGGGGCTTATTAGGGGAGTAGCAGGTTACATTTCAGGTTGAGGAATGTTCAGGATACAATTCTTCCATCAGGACAGCTTCTTCCCAGCCGTACCCACAGACAAGCCTCTCCCTGGCCCTAGGCCTCTGCCCTGCTCAGGCAAGTGTTACAAAGCTCTTTTAGCTCTACCAATAAGTGCCCTGAGGCACCCCACTCCGCCAGCAAGCCTCCTGCCCAAAGGCATTCAGCTTTCTCGCTTCAAGGGCTGGGTATCCCACCACACAGTCTCCTGCCAGTCTCCCCTGTGCCATTTCTCTGCCATCACTTCTTGCTGTTTTCAGTGTTACAGCTCTCTCTCCTTCTCTCCTGGTTCCAGGAGCTTCTCAGCTCAGGACACGCTCTGCTCTTGGCTATCTTTCCTTGGTAGTGGTGAGATCCGCTCTCCGCTCTGGCATTGGCTCTATTTATCACAACACTTTCTTAAAAAAGGGGTATGGTGGCATTCCAGCATGAACTCAATACTGCCATGTCCTAGCCACGAGACTACAAGCAGGTTAATTATACCCTTGGAGCCTCAGTTTCCCCAAATGTAAAATGGGCTAATACTACCTACCTCTGAGATTTGCTGAACAGTGTTTTTCCCTTTGTCCTGTTCACCTAGCTATTCTTCTCCTCCTTTGGGCCTTGGCATCAACACGGTTTCCTCCCAGAAGCCTTCCAGACTCCCACCCTGTTCCAGGCCAGGTGTTCTCCTTTAGCACCCTGCACTTCTTGGAGCCACATCTCACTTTGTTATTAGGAGGTAGGTTGCTCAATACATATTGGATGGGTGGATAGATAGGATAGATGGATGGATAAATTGATGAAAGGATGGATAGATGGGATGAATGGATGGATGGAAGGATAGAAGGAAGGATGGAAGGAAGGAAGGATGATGGAAGGATGAATGCCAGGGAGTTTTATAAGCCCATTTAGATACCATTCTTCACTGAAAGGAACCAGAGCTCCTTGGAGAAATGGCTGATTCCAGGACTGGGGCAAGGAAAGTACAAGATAAGCCAGGAACACCTTGTGCCAAAAAGTAAGGATGTGTTCACAGTGTTATGGGACCAGGTCAGAGGGCAAAAGCCAACTGGAAGGAGCTCCCACTGGCCAAATCTGGGACAACTGGTTCATCAGAATAAATAATGAGAGTAAAGCATCGCAATGTATTGCATAAAACAAGAATTAAAGAATCTATACTGATATATATATATACACATATATATTTCTATATTACACACATACATGTATACATATATGTGTTGATATATCTATATACATATACAAAGAAATAGATAAAGGAAAAAGGAAACCTTTCCCTTACAGCACAACGACAACTAATAAATGTGGAAGGAATAGTGGAACTAGAAGAGTCACCATCTGGCAACTGTCTTGGATTGAATTGTGTCCCCAAAAAATATCTGTCAACTTGGCTAAGCCATGATTCCCCGTATTGTGTGATTGTCCACCATTTTGTCATCTGATGTGATTTTCCTATGTGTTGTAAATCCTATCTCTATGATGTTAATGATGTGGGATTAGTGGCGGTTATGTTAACGAGGCAGGGCTCAATCTATAAGATTAGGTTGCGTTTTAAGCCAATCTCTTTTGAGATATAGAAGAGAGAAGTGAGCAGAGAGACATGGGGACCTCACACCACCAAGAAAACAGCACCAGAAGCAGAGTACATCCTTTGGACCCGAGGTTCCTGTGCTGAGAAGCTCCTAGACCAGGGGAAGATTGATGACAAGGACCTTCCTGCAGAGCTGACAGAGAGAAAAAGCCTTCCCCTGGAGCTGGCGCCCTGAATTTGGACTTCTAGCCTCCTAGACTGTGAGAGAATAAATTTCTCTTTGTTAAAGCCATCCACGTGTGGTATTTCTGTTCCAGCAGCACTAGATGACTAAGATAGCAACCATCGTAAAAGTCTTATTTCAGGCAAGAATCATCAATGGAAGCTAAAGTGGTGGGTGGAATTTTTATAAAGAGCAAGATACGTAAGTAGTCTCAACGCAGCTCTGCACAAGGTAATTAATAATTATTAATAATTAATAATAAAAAAATAGTAACCTTACGATGGAGAAATTTACAGAAACCACCTTAACCAAAGAATCAAAACTGACATCTACAGTCCTAGGACAGACTGATACCATGCATTGAGGACACAACATTTCTTCTGTGGTTCCTGTCAAAAAGGTATACCCTGAGTCTAATAATGAGGAAACATCAGACAAACTCTTTTGGAGGGACATTCTACAAGATATCTGGCTACCAATCTAAAAAATGTCAGTATCATAAAAGGCAAAGACCCACTCAGGAGTTATTCCAGATTAGAGGAAACTAAAGAGACATGAAAATTGAATGCAATTCATGATCCAGGAATTTCTTTCCTCATAAAGTTCATTATCTGGGCAATCAGAGAAATCTGAATAAGATCTGTAGATTAGATAACATATTGCATCAATGTTAATTTCCTGATTTAGATAAGTATATTGTGGTTATGTAAGGAAATGTGTTGTTCTTAGTAAGAGAATGGCCTTGTTCTTGGGAAATACACACTACAGTGTTTAGAGATAAAAAGGATCTTGTATCTGTGATTTACTCTTAAATAATTTAGAAAAGAGAGAAAAATGATAACATAAACTTGATAAAATGTTAATATCTGGGAAATCTCAATGGAAGGTATATGGGAATTCTTTGTACTATTCTTAAAACTTGTCTGCAAGTCTGAAATTATGATAAAATTAAAAGTTTTTTTTTTAAAGTCTACTTAGAATGCAAATCAAAACCATAGCGAGGTACCATTTCACTCCCACTAGGATGGCTAACGTTAAAAAAAAAAAAAGAAAGAAAGAAAATTACAAATGTTGGTGAGGATGTGGGGAAATTGGAACCCTTATCTGTTGTTGGTGGGAATGCAAAATGGTACAGCCGCTGTGGAAAACAGTGTGGTGTTTCCTCAAAAAACTAAAAATAAAACTATGAGTTGGAATCAACTCGACAGCAACAGGTATGAGAACTACTATATGACCCAGAAATTCCACTCTTAGGTATATACCCAAAAGGCTTGAAAGCAGAGATTCAAAAAGAGACTTGTACACCAGTGTTCACTGCAGCACTATTCACAATAGCCAAAAGATGGAAACAACCTGAAGGCCAATCAAAAGATGAACGGATAAACAAAATGTGGGACATACATACAATGGAATACTACTCATCCAGTAGGAGAAAAGAAGTCTTGATACATGCTACAGTATGGATGGAGCTTGAAGACATTATGCTGAGCAAAATAAGTCAATCACTAAAGGACAAATATTGTATGACCTCACTTATATAAAAAGACAAGAAAAGGTAAATGCATAGAAACCAAAGTTTATTAGTGGTTACCAGGGGTGGAAGGGAGGGGGGAAAGGGGGAGTTAACAGTGATGGAAAATCGCATTATTAAGGGTCAGGTTGCACAGCTGATGATTAGAATTACTGTCAGTAAGCTGTATACCTGTAAAAAGTTGAATTGGCAAAAGCTGTGTGACGATTATATTTACAACAATGACAAAAAAAAAAAAAGAGTAGCTGCCAAGGCTGCCTATGTACAACCAAACACCTCATGGGATTTGGTTCCTTGGTTTGGAGGTTTAGGGTCCTGGCTTCATGGGACATCCCAGTTAACTGGCCTAATAACATGTTTAGTGTTTCTGTTCTACCTCTTAGTTCATTGCATAGTGCCTGGGGTCTTAAAAGCTTTCAAGCAGCCATCCAAGGCACAACAATTGGTCTCTATTCATCTGGAGCAATAGAAGAAGAAAGTCAGGAATAAGAGGAGGATATGGAATGTGTGGCTAATTGCCTCCATGAACAACTGCCTCTTTTGTCATGAGACCAGAGGAACTGGATGGTGCCCAGCTACCATTACTGAACATTTTGACCAAAGATTCCATATAAGAATCCTGATCAAAAGGGTAGAAATGCAGAACAGAATTTCAAATTCTCATGGACTCTAGAGTTTCTGGAGCCATGGAGGGTGGATGAACCCCTGAAACTACTGCCCTGAGATAATCTTTAAACCTTAAACCAAAAATATCCCCAGAAGTCATCTTAAAACCAAACAATAGTTTAGCTTAACAAGTAAAAATGTTCTACCTTGAGCATTATGCTCTTTTAACAACTATCTGTATGGGATCATATTGACAACAGCAACTCAAAAGATTACATAGGAACCTCAGGGGCCAGTGAGTTTATGAACAACTCAGAAAAGGAGGGTGAGAATGATTGCACAACTCGAAGAATGTAATCAATGTCACTAACTTGTCCATGAAGAAACTGTTGAATTGGTGTACATTTGGCTGTGTATATCCTCAACAACCACAATAAAATAAACATAATTTAGAAAAAAAAAAAGTCTACTTACTAATCAAAAGTTAAAATTGACCCTTTGTTTCTGCTGTTAGAGGCTGTGGCCTTCCATTCAGAAGAACTGGGGGAGGACTTTAGAGCAAAAAGAAAATTCCTGGGCATGTAAAACACATTGGTTAAAATAATGATTCTAGTAGCAATAGCAACTTACACATTATCTTAGTCATATAGTGCTGTTGTAACAGAAATACCACAAGTGGATGGCTTTAACAAAGAGAAATTTATTTTCTCACAGTCTAGTAGGCTACAAGTGCAAATTCAGGCATCAGCTCCAGGAGAAGCCCTTCTTCCTCTGTAGGAAGGAAGGTCTTTGTGATGTATCAGTCTTCCCTTGGTCTAGGAGCATCTCAGCACAGGAACCTCAGGTCCAAAGGACATGCTCTCCTCTCAGCACTGCTTTCTTGATGGTATGAGGTTCCTGTGTCTCTCTGCTTGCTTCTCTCTTTTACATCTCAAATGAGAAAGGCTTAAGACACAATCTAATCTTGTAGATTTCATCAATATAACTGCCGCTAATCCATCTTATTACAGCATAGTGATAGGATTTACAACACATATGGAAATCATCTCAGATTACAAAATGGTAAACAATCATACAACACTGGGAATCACGACCTAGCCAAGTTGACAGATACTTTTAGGGGACACAGTTCAATCCATGACACACGTATATCTATTATGTGCTAGACAGTGTTCCAAATGCTTCTTAAAAAACTGGATTAACTTGTTTGATCCTCATAACAACCCACTGAAGTAGGTGCTATTGTCATCTCATTTTACATATGAGAAAACTCAGGCAGAGAGAGGTTGAATAACTCATCTAAGGTCTCAACAGATAATAAGTGGTAGAGCTGGGATTTGAACCCAGGCCTGCTGGCTCCAGGTTCCTCTTCTGCCTTTCACAAGAATGTCTTCCTGGGAAGATTTCAAAAGTTCAAACCATGGGGGGCCGAATAGGGAAAAATGGGATGGGGCACATATTAGAAACTGAAGTCACATCAGGCACAAATTCTGATAGCCCTGCCCTGACAGAGGAGAATTGTAAAGGGGCTGGAACAAAGACCAAGCTCAGTGTCCTGGGAGGTGAGACGTCATGTGGGAAAGTAGTACTTTGCTCAGCCTGCAGAATAAGTGTTTCCCTTTTATAGGTTAGTGCCCACCCCTTCAATGCACATCTATCTGGAGCCTCAGAATGTCACCTTATTTGGAAATAGGGTCTTTGCAATGTAATTAGTTAAAGATCTTGAGATGAAATCCATGTCAAGGTCATAAAGGAAAATATGCTCAAAATAAACAAGTGGGAAATCTCATGGAAAAAAAAACCATTGGAAATTTTAGAATTGAAAAATACAATACCTGAAATAAAAGGGACAGACTCAGCTAGCATATCCTAAAATTCAGAGACATTGATTACATTCTTTATATCGTGCAACCATTCTCGATATACTTTTCCAAGTCATTTCATCACCATTAACATAAACTCAATGCTCCCTAAGCAAAAACTCCGCCTTTCCCCCTTCTTCTCACCCCTGGTAACCACTAATAGTCTTTGATTTCTATATATTTGCTTATCTTATGTAAGTGAGATCATACACTATTTGTCCTTTTGTGACTGACTTTTTTGACTCAACATAATGTTTTCAAGGTTCATCCATGTTGTGCCATGTATCAGGACTTCATTTCTCTTACTGGCTGAGTAGTATTCCATTGTATGTATGTACTACATTTCGTTTGTCCATTCATCTGTTGATGGACATTTTAGTTGTTTCCACCTCTTGGCTATTGTAAAAATAGCTTCAGTGAACATTGGTGAACAGATTTCTGTTTGCATTCCTACCGTCAATTCTTTTGGATATATGCTTAGGATTGGGATTGCTGGGTCATATTGTAATTCTATGTTCAGCTTTTTGAGGAATTGCCAAACCTTTCCACAGTGGCTGTACCATTTTACATTCCTATCAGCAATGGATGAGGGTTCCAATTTCTCCACATCCTCACCAACACCTGTTGTTTTTCAGTTTCTTGATAATTGCCATTCTAATGGAGGTGATGAAGTAGCTCCTTGTAGTTTTGATTTGCATCTCCCTAATGGCTAATGATGTTGGGCATTTTTTCATGTGCTTGTTGGCCATTTGAATATCCTCTTTGGTGAAATGTCTGTTCAAGTCCTTTGCCCATTTTTTTTTTTTTATTGTCGCAGTTTAAATGAAGTTTACATTTCGAGTTAGTCTCCCATACAAAAATTTATACATACATTGTTATGTGACCCTAATTGCTCTCCCCATACTGTGACAGCACATTACTCCTTTCCACCCCTGATTCCCCATGTCCATTCACCCAGCTCCTAACCCTCTCTGCCTTCCCATCTCACCTCTGGACAGAAGCTGCCCGTTTAGTCTCTTGTATCTACTTGAGCTAAGAGGCACGCTCCTCATGAGTATCTCTTTATGTCCCACAGTCCAGTCCAATCCCTGTCTGAAGAGTTGGCCTCGGAAATTGTTTTAGTTCTGGGCTGATAGAGAGTCCAGGGGCCATGCTTTCCAGAGTACTTCCAGTCTCAGTCAGACCATTAAGTCTGGTCTTCTTACTAGAATTTGAGTTCTGCACTCCATCTTTCTCCTTCTCCATCAGGGACTCTCTATTGTGCTCCCTGTCAGGGTGGTCATTGGTGGTAGCTGGGCACCATCTAGTTCTTCTGGTCTCAGGCTGATGAAGTCTCTGGTTTATGTGGCCCTTTCTGTCTCTTGGGCTACTACTTTCCTTGTGTCTTTGGTGTTCTTCATTCTCCTTTACTCCAGGTAGTTGGGACCAACTGATGCATCTTAGACAGCCACTTGCAAGCTTTTAAGACCCCAGATGTCACTCATCAAAGTAGGATGCAGAACATTTTCTTAATAAGCTTTGTTATGCCAATTGACCTAGATGTCCCCTGAAAGCACAGTCCCCAGACCCCCTACCCCTGCTACTCTGTCCCTCAAAGTGTTTGATTGTATTCAGGAAACTTCTTAGACTTGCCCATTTTTTTGACTGGGCTGTTTGTAGAAATTTAGCATATCATTTTGCGCTTCACCATTACCTCTTCTTCCTTCCCAGAATGTAAGTGACATGCTGGAGGCGAAGCGGTCATCTTGAAACTATGAGGACAAATGCTGCATGCTGAGGGTGGCAGAGCAGGAGGCGGGAAGGAACGTGGTCATTGATGACTCCCCTGGGGCACTGTACCCCGGAACTGCCTACCTTTGAACTTCTTGTGCAGGAAAAATAAGCCACTGTGGTTGGGTTTCTGTTACATGCAGCCAAATGCATTCCTAACTGATACTTTGACAAATATTAGTTGAATTAAAATCTGAAAACCTGCAAGGAATTTAAAGAAATGTGTGCTTATTAAATGAGATAGTGTATGCTCAGCTCCTAACCAGTTCCTGGCTCATAGTAGGCATTTGGCACAGTGAATTCCTTCACTCCTTCCTGTATCAGGCAGTGGTGGTGGTGGGATGAAAGGGAAGCGTTCTTTGGACTTCAGCCACCACTGCGGTAAGAAGGTGAAAGCAGGTCAGCCAGGCACCCACTTGCTGACAAGCTGGTCCACTCCCCTCCAGAGTGGTGGCAGCCAGGGCACACAGAGAGGGCTTTCTCCATCTCAGAGCCAGGGGCTGCCAGAGGGAATTGGTTTAAGGGCCTGTCTCCCTGGTTCTGGGATGAGGCTGCCACCAGTTCAGTTGGCCAAGATGAAAGGGTAAAAGGAATGCCACGAGGTTTTCAAAACCCATGCCTTCTGCACCAAATTTATTTTTTTAAGGGTCTAAAAGATTTTTTAAGCCCTAGTGGCAGTCTAGGACAGGTTTTGGTTTGGCATAAAAAATTCGAAGGAAGATGGATAAACAAACAAACAAAAAAAACCCAACCCAATAAAATTTAACAGTTTCAGGACCACCTACATGGCTGCAGAGGTTATTTATTTATTCTTTTCTAGAATGAAGTTGCCATGGTTCAAGAATCCCTGGGGAGCTCCATGCCACCCCTCACTGGCTCCTAAGGGCAGTCTGGTTGGGGCAGAGAAGGGAAAGGAGGGTCTAAGCTGAGAGTCAGAATCAGGGAAGGGGTCTAAATGTTGATCTATTCCAACCCGAGAACATGTCTACTCTGCCATTATCCAGATGCTTTTTCAGCTTCTGCTTGTATTCTCCCAGGGATGGGGCACTCACTCCCTCTTCATATAGGCCATTTCACCTTTGGGCAGCTCTGCGTGTTAGGAAGTTCTTTATTGTACTTGGTTGAAATCTGTCTCCCTGTGACATGCACCTATTGGAATTAGTTCTACTTTACAAAATCATAATAGGAACTATGAGTGGCAGCTGTTGAGTGCATACCATGTGCTGAGTATTTCTCATGTTTGATCTCATGTAATCCTCCTAACCACCCTATGGAGCAGACACTATCATTATCCCCCTTTTACAGATGACAAGAGGGTATTGGTAGAATCCTTGCCTTCCATGTGGAAGAACCGGGTTCAATTCCCAGCCAATGAACCTCAGGCACAACCACCACCTGTCTTTCAGTGGAGGCCTGAGTATTGCTATGATGCTGAACAGATCTCAGCAGAGCTTCCAGACTAAGATAGATGAGGCAGAAAGGCCCGGCAATCTGCTTCCAAAAATCAGCCAAAGAAAACCCTGTGAATCTTAACAGTCCAATCTGCAACATATCATGCAGGACTGGGCAGCATTCCATCGGCATGGGGTAGCTACTTGAAGGCAGCTAACAACAACAAAACTCCCATTTGTCTGGAGAAGGTCTTGGGAAGGCTTCAGAAAATAGCATAACAGTTAGCATATCCTTGCAGACACGACTTCCTGCTAGTAGTGGCATAAACAAAACAGGGACGAGCCTGTGATGAGGTTTTAAACATTCTGTTTCACAAACTATTCAGACTTGTCCATAAGAGGTATGTTCCAGAAACATTTTAGAAATCAAACCATTTTTATTGAAACAACAGCAACAACATGACCCCTGTTCACGCCAAGCACAAAAACATTTACAATAAATTTTGTACATAGGAAGCAATAAAAAAAAACATCATTTTTCATAGAAAAAAGCACACATGTAAGCTGCGGGCTGAATGAGCCTACAGACAATGTGAAAACTCAGCACACGCTTGAGAACGAGACAGGGCAAACAGCAGAAAGAAACCAAAACCCTTCATTTTGGGGACAGGAGACCTAAATGACCCCTTGCTGGTTGATGCATTGTCTTAGTAAACATCATGCAATGGGCTTGTCAAACACAAAATAGAGGTGGTCCTGTGTAGAAGGGCTTATAATTTGTAGTCTTGTTTCCATTTTGAGGACCATCAATCAAGAAGAAAAATGGTTCCAGTTTCAAAATGGTAAAACACCCGGCAAGATCCAGTTCTGGCTGAGGTCTTACTAAACTGTTAGACGAGCCGGGTTCATGATGCATTAAGGAGCCCAGGGAGTTCCTGCATGGTGTAATTGGTTAACACACTGGGCCGCTAACCAAAAGGTTGGAAGTTCGAGTCCACCCAGAGGTGCCTCGGGAGAAAGACGTGGTGATATACTTCTGAAAAACCAGCCATTGAAAACCCTGTGGAGTACAGTCCTACTCTGACACACATGAGGGCACCATGAGTTGGAGTCGAAGTAGCAGCAACTGCTTTAAGGAACCGGGAATTTATTTTCAATGATGGGGGTCAACTCACAATGGAAGTTTCTGGTTCTTCCTCTGGTGGGGTGCCTCAGAAGCAAACCCAAAGAAATTCCCTAGATCTGATCACCAATTCTAAAAACCCAACTAGGGAATCCAATTTACTTTGTTGTCTCAACCCAGCCACTGCCATAATCGACTAGTGATGAAGCCTTGTGTCCAGCAGCATAACACCTAACATCCAGAACTTTCCATACACTCAGAAGCTCAGTGTTCACTAGACCAGTACCTGTCAGGCTGACCAAATTCTTTCACCCTGATGTCTGAGGTTGCATATTCACCCACAATGAACTAAGCAAAATATGGTCCTGCTAATTTAAGCTTCTGTGAAGGTAAGAGTTTAATTGCTTTTTACAAAAAAACAAAACAAAAAGCTATTTACCTTAGGATTCTGTATTAATTAGGAATGCAGTGAATTGACCTACACCTTAGCCCCCCAGGTAAAGTTCTTTGTCCACATGATCTTAGATTTTTGCTTTCTGCTATTTCCTTTGCCTTAGAAATATTTTGTTAGGAAGTGAAATCAATTTGAAACCAGCTTTCACGAAAGTGGCATATTGGCCAACCTGGTGGTGGAAGGATGGAATTTTACCTTCTGCAAAGAAATGCTATTTACAAAAGTGTATTTCATTTCACCGCGGGCTTTAAGTCTGGGCTAGTGAAGAACTCTTATAAAGTGACAGGAGCCAGCTAGCACCATAGTCCTTGGAGCCTGGGAATGCTTGGCAAGATCTGTCCCACAAAAACAGGAAGAGAAATCCTTCTGGTGTGTTAGACTCTATCGTTGTTATTACACTGTGGACGGTTTCATAACCACAGGCTGCTGCTCCTCCAAGGCGCCTAACCTCGGTGAGGAATGTTCCAAGGAATCCATTTTCTCCACTGCTGAAAAACAGATCACCCGCCAGAGAGAGAGTCTGTATGGTTGTCATCTGTAAAAAATCAGCAACAAAGTAGCCCTTCTTCGGCTATTCTCCGTGGAATCACCAGAGACTAAGAGTTGAGAAACGTAGGCTTTAAAAGGAGTCGATTGCAAAGCAAAGCCCTGGGTGGGAAATACGACATACACACAAATCTGGTGGGTTGGGGCATGAGCCACTATGGAGAGGGGGCAAAGAAAGGATCCTGGTTTCTCAGTCCTCCACGGGACCAAAGGTCACGGCAGCAAACAGACAGGCCATGTGAACGAAGGAGATGGCACAGACAAGCTAAATCTCTGGAGTTACTGCTGAACTCTAAATAAACCAGCACTGCTGTGTATATAACTAACTGCTGTCGTCCCAGCAGGGCACCAGCAAGGACACGTGCCAGGGCAGGAGCCGCAGCCTCCCTCCCCTAGCCTTCTCTCTCCTGCCATTTGTCTGACCAGCAAACATGAAGCCCATTTTTCTCCATTGGTAGGGACGGACTAGATTTTTTTATATTTAAATAACCACCTTTGACTCCATTCCTGAAACTCTCCCTCCACTTCCTCAGTGTGCCCCGTCACACACCCGTGAAGGCCTCAGATTTTTGAGCTCCAAACCCTTAGTTCTCTCAGCAGGTTTGGAATCTTCTCTCCGCGCAAAAGAACAAAAGAACTACACATGGGAAGGACCATCTCGGGCAACTGTTCCTTCAAGAGATGGGGCCCCAGACCTCAGCAGGACTTGTCACCAGTTGTCCAGCCAACACATCAAGGATGCCGTTTCTCCACTGGGATGAGATGAGACGTCAGCCTCGCCAAAGGCCATGGAGAGGACTCCCATGACACTGAGCCCCACGCAAAGGAAGTTTCCCAACTCTCCACACCCCACCCCCACCCCACAAATGACAACATAAAAAGCAAAACCCCGAAGCCCTCCTGAAGATGCCCCCTGCTCCCCTGGCGCTGGAGGTTTACTGCCTGACTGCAAAGATCCGGAAGGCCTTTCCATCTCGAGGGGTCCGCAAGCTGCAAAAGAAGGAGAGAGTATGTTATGGAAGGATCTGGGAGGCCTTCCACAGGGACTCCCTTGTGTTGGGAAGGGAGAGCCGAGTATGGGGCGGCGGTCCCGGTGGCCCCTCTTGCAGTGGATGCGCGTAGTCGAGGGACACTTCCGGCAGCTACTGGAAACAGCCGGCACTGAATTAGGAGTGGCTGGCAAATGCCGTTTTCTATGCAAAAGCGCCTCGGTCTGAATCTAGGTCAGGGTCGTTAAGTTATTTTCTTTTAACTCAGGGATTTACTGGCCCCAGTCTGTCTGAATTGACTCACCCTCTAAGACTTCTCCCTGGTTTTTGCTACCACCTGTCAACCCAAATAGTGGCCGTCTGGTGGACAGATTAACAGGGTGGTGTTATAATGATAATAAGGAGCCCTGGTGGCACAGTGGTTAAGAGCTGGCCTGCTAATGGAAAGGTTGGTGGTTTGAACACAGCAGCCGTTCCTCGGGAGAAAGATGTGGCAGTCTGCTTTTCGGTAAAGATTTACAACCTTGGAAACTCTACGGGGCAGGTCTATTTTGTTCTGTAGGGTCGCTATGAGTTGGAATTGACCAGACGGCAATGGGTTTTTTACAATGATAACGCTTATGCTACTGCAATGAGGGCAGAGCACGTTGAGGGAGGTCTTGTTCAGCACCCAGCACTGTGGCGAGCTCTTCAGGTGCATTTCCATCTTCCTCCTGAGGGGGCCTCCGTTATTATCCTAGATCCTCATTTTATAGGTGAAGAAATGGAGGCACAGAGAAATTCAATGACTGACCCAAGGGCTCACAGCTCGTAGAAACTACCCTGTCATGATAGAAGTTAAATCCTCCAGCTAACTGAAAACTTTTTTTATTTTAACAATTTTATTGAGGTGTAACCAGTTGCCATTGAGTTAATTCCAACTCATAGCGACCCCATGTGTGTCAGAGTAGAACTGTGCTCCATAGCATTTTCAATGGCTGTTTTTTCAGAAGTAGATCACCAGGCCTTTCT
The DNA here is from genome assembly GCA_030035585.1 of Dugong dugon. Classification (NCBI taxonomy): domain Eukaryota; kingdom Metazoa; phylum Chordata; class Mammalia; order Sirenia; family Dugongidae; genus Dugong; species Dugong dugon. Next base: position 34,619,037 of record CM057478.1, read on the forward strand.
TCTGAGGTCCCTCTGGGTGGACTCAAACCTCCAACCTTTTGGTTAGCAGCCGAGGGCATTAACTGTTTGCACCACCCACGGACTTCTTATTGAGGTGTGACATACCATAAAAGTCACTCTTTTTAAGAGAATGATTCAATGATTTTTAGTAACTTTATAGGGTTGTGCAACCATCTCCACAATCTAGTCTTAGACCATTTCCATTACCCCCAAAAGATCCCTTGTGCCCATATACGATCAAATCCCCCAGCCAGCCCCTGCCAACTTCTAATCTACTTTTTGTCTCTATGCATCTGCCTATTCTGGACATTTCATGTAAATGGTTCATACAGCGTGTGGCCTTTTGTGTCTGGCTTCTTTCACTCAGTATCACATTTTTGAGGTTCATCATGGTGTACCACGAATCAGTACTTCATTCCTTTTTATGGTTGAGTACTACTCCATTGTATGGATAGGCCACATTTTATTCATCCATTTACCAGTTGATAGACATTTGAGTTCTTTCCACTTTTTGTCTATTATAAACAATGCTGCTATGAACATTCATGTACAAATCTTTGTGTGAACATGTTCCCATTTATCTTGGATAGATACCTAGGAGCGGAATTGCTGGGTTGTATGTTAAGCCTTCTTATAAAACTGCCAAACTATACTCCAAAGTGGCTGCACCATTTTACATTCTCACTAGCAGTGCATGAGGGTTCCAGTGTCTCCACATCCTCCCCAACATTTGTTATTGTCTGTCTTATAGCCATTCTAGTGGGTGTGAAGTGGAATCTCATTGTGGCTTGAATTTGTATTTCCCTAATGACTAATTACATTGAGCATCTTTTCATGTGCTTATTAGCCATTTGGGTATCTTCATTGGTGAAATGTCTATTCAAATCTTTGTCCTAGTTCTTAATTAGGTTGTTAGCCTTCTTACTATTGAGTTGTAAGAGGTTATATAAACATATATATGTATATACATGTACATATTCTAGAAAGCCTTTGATCAGATATTAAAGAAAAAAAAAACCTGGAAATCAATTTGGCGCTTCCTTACAAAGCCAGAAATAGAAGTACCATATGATCTAGCAATCCCGCTCCTTGGAATATATCCTAGAGAATTAAGAGCCGTCACACAAATAGATACATGCACACCCATGTTCACTGCAGCATTGTTCACGATAGCAAAAAGATGGACACAACCTAGGTGCCCATCAACAGATGAATGCATAAACAAATTATGGTACATTTACACAACAGAATACTGTGCAACAATAAAGAACAATGATGAATCTGTGAAACATCTTATAACATGGAGGAATCTGGAAGGTATTATGCTGAGTGAACTCAGTCGCAAAAGGACAAATATTATATAAGACCACTATGATAAGAACCCAAGAAAAGGTTTAAACACAGAAGACAACATTCTTTGATGGCTACGAGGGTGGGAGGGAGGCAGAGGGGTATTCACTAACTAGATAGTAGACAAGAATTACCTTAGGTGAAGGGAAGGACAGCACACACTACAGGGGAAGTCAGCAGAACTGGACTAAACCAAAGCTAAGAAGTTTCCTGAATACAACCAAACGCTTCAAGGAACAGAATAGCAGGGGCAGGGGTCTGGGGACCATGGTTTCAGGGGACATCTAGGTCAATTGGCATAACAAAGTTTTTTAAGAAAATGTTCTGCACTTTGGTGAGTGGCGTCTGGGGTCTTAAAAGCCAGCGAGTGGCCACTAAAATGCATCAATTGGTCCCAACCCACCTGGAGTAAAGGAGAATGAAGAACACCACGGACACAAGGAGAGTATAAGCCCAAGAGACAGAAAGAGCCACAGAAACTAGAGACTTCACCAGCCTGAGACCAGAAGAACTAGATGGTGCCCGGCTACCACAATGACTACCCTGACAGGGAACACAACAGACAGTCCCTGATGGAGCAGGAGAAAAGTGGGGTGCAGAACTCAAATTCTAGTAAAAAGACCAGACTTAATGGTTTGATTGAGACTGGAGGGACCCTGAAGACGTGGCCCCCAGGCTCTCTGTTAGCCCAAAACTAAAACCATTCCCGAGGCCAACTCTTCAGACAAAGATTAGACTGGACTGTGGGACATAAAATGATACTCATGAAGAGTGTGCTTCTTAGTTCAAGTAGATACATGAGACTAAATGGGCAGCTCCTGTCCAGAGGCGAGATGAGAGGGCACAGAGGGTCAGGAGCTGGTTGAATGAACACAGGAAATCCAGAAGAGTGTGCTGTCATAGTACAGGGAGAGCAAGTAGGGTCACAAAACAATGTATGTATAAATTTTGTATGAGAGACTAACTTGAGTTGTAAACTTTCACTTAAAGCACAACAATAAAAAAATAAAATTAAAAAAAAACCAAACCCATTGCATCAAGTCAATTCCAAGTCATAGCGATCCTACAGGACAGAGTAGAACTGCCCCATAGGGTTTCCAAGGAGCAGCTGGTAGATTCAAACTGTTGACCTTTTTGGTTAGCAGTCAATCTCTTAACCACTACTCTACCAGGGTTCCTTTATCAGATATACAATTTGCAAATATTTTCTCCCAGTCTGTGACCTGTCTTTTCATTTTCTTAATGATGTCTTTTGAAGCATGAGAGTTTTAAATTTTGGTTTAGTCCAATTTATCACTTTTTTATAAATTGTGCTTTTGGTGTTATATCTAAGAAGGTATTGCTTAATCCAAGGTCGTGAAGATTTATACCCATCTTCTTCGAAGTGTTTTATAGTTGTAACTCTTACATTTAGGTCTTTGATCTATTTTTTTATATGGTGTGAGGTAGGGTCCAACTTCATTCTTTTGCATGTGGAGACCCAGTTGTCCCAGCACCGTTTGTTGAAAAGACTATTCTTTCCCCATTGAATGGTCTTAGCACCCTTGTTGAAAATCATTTGACTGTAAATCTGAGGGTTTATTTCTAGACTCTCAGTTATGTTCCATTCATCTATATGTCTATCCTTGTGCCAGTACAACTGCCTTGATTACTATAGCTTTATAGTAAGTTTTGAAATTGGGACGTGTGAGTCCTCCAGCTTTGTTCCTCTTGCTCTTGCATGCACATAGTCTTTCAGACCACCAGTGAGATGTAGGGACTCATCAAAGTCCACTAAGACTGTCTCACTCTCTAGATCTCTCTGTTAAATTTCTGACTAACCTTTCAATCTGTAGATTGCCCCAACCATGATCACAGCCTCAGTGTAGCAGTGACATTGGCTTTCCCAATTTGTTCACCCCAGGGTCGCTACTGTTTCTGACAATGTCCAGAACTGTGGCATTTTTCCATGCTTCCTCCATATCAAGTTAACCCCCACCAACAGCAAAGCTGCCGGTTTTCACAGCCGGCCCTGCCCTGGTAGAACTGCCAGCCAGTGGAGCTGAAGGAAGTGGGGAGAAAGAGAGAAGCTCCAGGTGGAAATGATATAGACTCCCTCTGTTCCTTCCTGAGCTCCAGCCCTCCTCCCCAGAGGTATCCTATGCGTGTGTAAGCAATTATATGTGTTTTCTCCCTCACTCATTTTCACACAAATACTATATAATGCTCTCCCGTACCTTACTCTCCCCCTTTAATAATACATCTTAGAATGTATTTCCCTTTTACACATAAAGAACCTCCTCATCTTTTTTTTTTTTTTTTTTGGCTGCATAGTATTCCATAGAATTAAAGTACTGTTACGTATTTAATTGTGTCCCCCAAAAGATATGTTGACGTCCTAACCCCTGGTACCTGTGAGTGTGACCTTGTTTGGAAACAGGGTCTTTGAAGACGTTATCAGTTAACATGAGGTCATACTGGAGTAAAGTAGGTCCTAATCCCATCAGAGTGCTATTTTATAAAAGAGAACAGGTCCACAGAGAGACAGAGAAAGGACAGCCATGTGACAACAGAGGCAGATGCAAGCTAAGAAACACCAAGGATTGCCAAGAGCCACCAAAATCTAGGCCAGAGCTGTGGAATAGATTCTCTCAAAGCCTCCAGAAGGAATCAACATGGCCAACACCCTGATCTGGACTGTTGCCCTCCAGAACTGTGAGACAGTACATTTCTGTTCTTTAAAGCCACCCACTTGGTAGTATTTTGTTAAGTCAGCCCTAGGAGACTAAGACAAACACTATAATTTATTTAATTGGTTCCCTATTGCTAGATATTTAGTTGCTTCTAATCTATTCCTTTTGCAAACAATGCTATAGAGAATAACTTTGTCTGTGGGCCTTCTGACATCTGTATGAGTATACTTATGGAAAAGTTCCTAGGAGTAGAATTGCTGGATCAAAATACATGTGCATTTGTAATTGTGACAGCTTTCAAATTGCCCTCCATGAAGGTTATGCCAATTGACACTCGGCCATCAATGTGTGAGACTGCCTGTTTTCCCAGGGCTTGCTGGCTCAGGTGTTAGCTTTCGCTCTCAGCCAATCTGAGGTAGAAATGAGATCCTGGTATAGTTTCAATTTGCATTTCTCCCATTGTGAACGAGTCTGCCTGTGAGACCCGCTGCCCCACCTTGACTTACAGACATGGCTTCCTCTCGGTCCCACCCTGGCCCTGGCTCTCTCTGCTTGCTCTGTAAACTCAGCAACCCTGAGACAGACTGCTTGAATTCCTGCTTGTTTTCCCCCTTTCCCTATGGCAGCTGCGTGCTTTTGGCTACCCTGGAATTGAACTCTGTAAATGTGTATCAGATGGGAGCGCACAGTGAGATGGAGCTGTGAAGAAAAGCCAAGAACCAAGACACATGCAAAAGGCTCAGCCACAGGTGGCCTCCAGGGCCAAGAAGGGGGAAGAGAGAGAGGCTATCCAGGGGCTGGGGTTGTCCCCGCTGCCCTGCTGGTTTCTGGAAAGCCCAGATTCCAATGCCCTCCTCAGGCCTTGGGGCCGCAAGATTTCCCTGGATTTGCCGCCCAAACAAATAGTCTGGGAAAACCAGAGCCACATGGCAACCTGCAACTCCACATGGTGGGCAAGTTGGGAAAATGAGCAGTGTTTCGTGTCTCCTCTGACTTACTACAAGGACAAAGAAGGAAGGAAGGGAAGGGAAGGGAAAGGGAGGGAAGGGGAGGGGAGGGAGGGAGGGACGAGGGGAGAAAGGAAGGGGAGAGGAGAGAAGGGAAAGGAAGGGAAGGGGAAGAAGAAAGAAGGGAAGGAAAGGAAGGACAGGAGGGAAGGAGGGAAGGGGAGGCGCGTGAGGAAGGAAAGAAGAGAAGGAAGGAAGGAAGGAAGTCCCCAGAACACAGATCTGTTTAAGCTGAAGCATGACAAAGGTGCTCTGGGAAATGACAATGTCCACAGCCTCAGGTGCGGTGCTCAACCAAGCCCTAGTTAGTAATGTCCATCCTTCAGATGGCGTTCAGCCTGCCCGCTGGGGCGCTGACACTCTCCACGCCCAGCGACCCTGCCAGCGCACACACACTCTGCATGCATGCCAACGCTACCTCCATTCTCCACTGTCTTCCCTTGCTCATTCCCACAGCCCCCATGAGATCTGCACCCTCCTCCCTCTCACAGGTGAGGAAGCTGAGGCTTGGAGAGGTGATGTAATTTGCCCCAATCACACACTAAGTCTGGGTGTAGCGGAATGAGTGCCCAGGTCTGTACTGTGTGACACTGGGACTCTCCTACCATTGTCCTGCATGGACGGACTGGTGACACCACCCCTGGGTGATACTGGCCAACCCCAGACCAAGGTGGGAATGCGGACGCAGCCCATCAGGGCCAGGAGGCTGCAGACCCCAGAGGCACTGCATGTAGAAGGCCTCATCCTAGATGGAGGCTAGCCTCCCCTCTGAAGGCTCACCTTTCCTGTCCAGGGCTCCAGGAGGGCCCAGCTGTGCAGCCCAACAGGGCCTCCACCAAATACAGGCAATTGGATGGGCTCCCGGCCGTGATCTCCTTCCAACAGGCTGGGAGTCAGTCTCTCCTTGGAGGAGATAACTGATGTGGTGGAAAGAGCCCACCTGACTCGCTGCATGACCTTGGGCATGTCTCTGGCCCTTGCTGTGCCTCAGTTTCCTACAGTAAACAGGATCCAGTCCCTGCCTGCTCAGACACTCTGAGGCTGCCTCTCCAGTGTCATCCTCCCACCCTACCCAACAGGCCAGGGCCCGGAGCTGACTCCACACCCCGGCCCAGGCATATTCTGTCCCCACCTCAGGAGGTTGCTCTGTGGGTTGTGTGCAGGGTGGAGGGGCAGGGAGTGATTCATGGCTGTCTAAATCTCCTCGGAAACATGGGCTCCCTCCTTCCCCTCAGAGGAAGCGCGTGCCCTTGGTGCCACTTGACACAGTGGATTAAAGAGAGCGGACCAGATTGGACCGGAAGGACAGCCATCGGTCCGGGAGTGCTGTGACCTTGTCCCAAGAGGACCGAAGAGTTTCCATGAGCTGGATCTCTCCCCGTGGGGTCCCGGAACCCGGCGTTACAAGGATGGCAGGAGAGGGACACCTGTGAGCTTTTCCGGCTCTTTAAAGGTACAACTTCTTTTTTAGTATTCAGAAATATCATATTGATGTTTATATGCATATATATGTATATTTGTGTGAACACACACACTCACAGACACGTCTCCTTTTTTAAAGGATTCCAACCCTGTTCTCCCTGAGTCTTACCCTCTGCTGATCTTTCAGGAATATTTTGGAGTCAGACATGGGTTCAGATCTCAGCTCTAGGACCTTGGGCTGCTTATTTCTCTGAGCCTCAGTTTCCACATCTGTAAAATGGCACTTACCTCTAAGGGACGTCATAAAAGGTCAATGAGCTTATCTACAGAAAGCATCTGGTATAACACCTATCACTCAGCAGGTGCTCAATTGCTGTTAGCCATGAATACCGTTATTATTATGATCAAGCTTAAACCTGAGCCAGTCAGGCACCCTCTCTAAGCCCCGTTTCTCTCAATAGGAACATAAGGATGAGCACCGTCCTCTGAGGTCAGCCCGGTGCTGGCACGCTGCACACATGAAGACAAACAGATTAAAGCTGAAACCCGAGGGAACCATCAGATTGCTTCATCTTAGTTTGTGAAACATCCAATATTTTCCAGGGGTAAGAGTTTCGGCACGCTGTGTATAATATGATCTCCATTTTGGTTTTCATATGAGTTTGGATATGCACGGGGAAGAAAAGCCTGGAAAACTTCTCAATGAGCTAGTCGCCGAGGGCACCTCAGGCATAGACAAAGAGCTTGTGGGGACTCTATTTTCTACTCTCTAGACTCATTCCTTAGATAATAAGTATGAATTTCCTTATAACAAATATTCTTTAAGTTAGAAACAAGCATGCCTTTGCACTGTCAACTTCACTCCGACTCCCTCTGGGGAAGGGCCTGTGTCCCAAGCCCAGTGATGTGTCTGGGGTGAGGAAGTCAGAGGTGCTGGTTCTGAGCCTGGAAGCTAGAGCAGATGGCCAGTGTTCAAGTCCTGGCCCCACCCCTTGTTGGCTTGGGGACCTTGGGCAAGTCACTTAACCTCTCTGTACCTCCCTTTCCTTACTGATAAAATGGGGGTGATGAACAGTCCCCATTCACAGGGCTGTTCTGTGTCCAAATCTTAGAACAGTGGGAAATGGATGGAAAGAGGGAAACCCATCCTTCTTGCTACCAGCGGCTCCTCTGCACGGCAGCCTTGGCCCAGCCCAGCCTGAGGGAGCATGCAGAGCTCACTGGATCTGGAAATAACAGCGTGACATTTTCTGCTTCTCAGAGTTTCCACACACACAGATTTTCACACACCCAACACTTGCTATTCCCTAGACCTGTACTGTCCAGTAGGGCAGCCACCAGCCACACATGGCTACTGAGCATTTGAAATACGGCTCTTCCATTTGAGCTGCAGGTGTAAAACACACACCGGATTTCTAAGATTTAAGACCAAAAAAAAAAAGAATGTAAAATTTTTCATTCGTCATTTTTTTCTATTGATTACATACTGAAATGATACTATCTTGGATATATTGGGTTCAGTAAAATATATTTTAAAATTTCCTTTCTGTTTCTTTTTTTCTTTGGTGACTAGAAACTTTAAGAATTGCATATGTGGCTCACATTAGATTTCTATTGGATGTGGTGCACTTGACCATATGCTCTTTGAGGACCCCTCTGGGTCCCCAGTGCCTAGGACAGGGCTGGCACACAGGAGTTGCCCCATAAATGTTTGCTGAATGAATTCACCATTCAGATGAAAGTCCACTTGCATATACTTCTGTATGTAGGTATATTTTTTAAACTAAGAATATTATGTCACTGGTGGTATATTTCCCAACCTCCTTATGAAATCTGTCTTTAAAAAATGGAACTGGTCTAAGAAAACACCCTGAATTGATGTTCAGCCAGATGTCCTGAGAGCATTCTGACAAACCCCAACACTGAAGGCTCTCCAGACACCTTCTCCCTCCTTCGCCATCCTTGGTGGGGGTGTGAGAGAATGGACCAGTTCTTGTTTGTTGTCCGGATTCTGCATGGCCACCTTTCAACACTTTCAGGAACTCCTCTTCTAGAAAAAGATTGTTGCTAAACCAAAGCAACTTTGAAAGCAGAACCAACTTTTGGCCCCTTCTGCTGAGAATTCTGTTCAGGAGGATTTTTGTCTGTTTGTTTGCTCGAAGGAGTCCCTAAATTTTAAAACACAGTTTACCGGGAAACAGTCAGATTGAGCCCAGTACACACATCTCCCTTGGGGGAAGTTGGTGCCCAATCAGGGTCCCAGTCGCCCTTTGGGACAGAGCCACCCTCTGATCCCAGGGCCCCGTTCCCACAGTCTCCTAATGGGAACAGGCTCCAGGGAAATTTCTCAGCAGATAGGTGTGCCAAGGCCCTTCTACACATGGGAGAGGATAGGGCACAGCCACACCCAAGGCATCCCTCCAGGCTCCTCTGCTGGAGTATCTTCTGCCTGGAGGCCCCTCCTGACAGTAAAGTTGTGCCCTACTGGGTGTGCTCTTAGCTCCCTGTGCCCTGCTGTCATTACCTCTGAATGGTCTGTCCCCACTGAATGACAAGTTCCATGAGGGCAGAGACTGGCTGTTGGGTTCCTGCTGGATTGGGTGCCTGGCATGTTGTAGGGGTCATTAGTGTATGATTGATGGATGGATGGATGGATAAATGGATGACGGATGGAGATGGATGGATGGATATATGGACAGATAGACAAGGAGTGTGGGTTGGAGGATGGATGGATGGATGGATGAGTGAGTGTTGGAAGATGGGTACAAGGATAAAAGAATGAATTCTTGTAAGATGCCTTGTCCCTTGTCCTGAGAGAGGATTCATTTAGGCCATTTCTTATGCTCAAGCCACTTGACCTTCCATGAAAAGAACCCCAGCTTCCTAAGGTTTGGAGTAGACCTTAGAAGTTATGTAACAGCACCAAGGGCCCCCAGATCCTATCAGACTCTTACCAGGAGCCACTGAGTAAGTGGTTTGCACACATGACCTCATTTAATCCCCCAGCAACCCATTTTACAGAGGAGAGACTGAGGCTCAGAGAGACTGTGCCAGCCCAAGGTCACCCAGCTGGCAAACAACGGAACAGTGTCCCAAATGCCACCAGGTTCTGCATGCCATTCTGGCCCAGCCTATGTGTGGCCGAAGGGTTCATTCCTCTTCCTTCCATATGTGTAGACTGGACTTGATCCTTGTTCCTTGGACTTGGCCATCTCTGCACCCACAGGTCCCAGCACATGTCCTGGTACACCACAGGTGCTTAGCAAATAGTTAGTAAATGGATAGCTCTTAATAACAAAATACAGAATCATGCATAGCGCTGTGGTCACCCTTGCCTCATCCTTACGATAGCCTCTCTCACACTTGAGCTGTATCAGGACCCCTGGAGGGCGTGTGAAACACAGATGGCCGGACCCACCCCCTGAGCATCTGATTCCGTAGGTCTGGGGTGGGGCCTGAGAATCTGCATTTCTAACAAGTCCCCAGTTGATTCCAATGCTGCTGGTCTTCGGGTCCCACCTTGAGAACTGCTGCCTCACCACCACCCTATGAGATACCCACCAAAATCCACTGCTACTGAGTCGATTTGGACTCCTAGCGACCCTATAGGATAGAGTGGAACTGCCCCATAGGGTTTCCAAGGCTGTAAATCTTTACAGAAGCAGACTGCCGCATCTTTCTCCCTTGAAGTGGCTGGTGGGTTCAAACTGACAACCTTCTGGTTAGCAGCCGAGCCTTTTAACCACTGCGCCACCAGGGCTACCCTATAAGATCGGTAATATTATTTTCCCCTTTACAGATGAGGAAACTGAGGCACAGAAAGGGGGGGGGTTAACTTGTCCAAACACCATCACAAATTCCACACCCAGAACTCAGAAGAAAGAGCCGGAAAAGGAAGGGAAGCAAAATCTTGATCGGAGTGCTGCGGAGAATCACAGAAATCGTTTTTCAACAATGAAGCCAACATCGGTGACATGGAGCCCCTGGGTGATGCAAATAGTTAATGCCTCGGCTGCTAACTGAAAGATTGACAGTTGGAGTCCACTCAGAGATCCCTCAGAAGAAAGGCCTGGTGATCTACTTCCAAAAAATCAGCCACTGACAACCCTATGGAGCTTAGTTCTACTCTGACACACAAGAGGTCACTATGAGTTGGAGCTGACTCTATGGCAACTGGTATTGTTGACCTTCATGCAGGGGAAGGGCTGCCTGGAGAGGAAGAGTGAGAAAGAATCACAGGCCCCCTCCTCTGAGTCCCCTGCCCTCTGTCTTATCCCTGAGAACATCACCACAGTCTCCCTGTGGAATGGAGGACAAGGACCTCATTGTGTGGCCCCTCAGGCGGGTGAGGATAAGACGGCGGAGAGAACAAAGCTCAGCCTAGCACTTCTCAGGAGGATGACTCTCTCTCAAAAGGGGTAGAAAGAGCTCACCAAATGAGTGTCCAGGGATTTCTTTCCAGTCTGGCCAGGAAATTCCACCACCTAATCAGCTGTTTCACTTCCCTCCCATGAAATCAGTGGAATTTCCTCTCATTAAACTTTTCCCAGACAAAGATTGCAAATGCTGAAGAGAGAATTGCAAAAGCTGTTCACTCATGCTGCTGCAGACTGGTACAGAGCTCCCGGGCAGGAAGCTCTTGGAAGCAGTAAATGCAGTTTGTGCTTAACTTGATTCTGCAGAGTCTTCACACTGAGAGCTTCACTGAGGCGTAGTCCGGCCCCAAGGGCCGGGAGGGTGGGACACAGACGTACCCATGAAGCCTGAAGCTTCAGGGGCCTTGGACATCTTGTATTCTTAATTTCACCTTCCTTTTCTAAAGAGGGCCCCTCACATATAAAACCTTTAGGTCCTCCATAACCTGGGTCTGCACCTGGGTAGGTGTGATCATCACTCCCATTTTACAGATAAAGGAACTGAGATTTGGAAAGGTGGTGCCTTGTTTGGCCATAGGCTCTGGGCCTCTGAACTCCAAAGCCCATGAGTTTTGCTCCACGAACAACAGCAATACTTGTGAGAATGAGCGTTGTGTATCAGAAACGGACTGGCAGCCCGAACCAGGGCTGGCTGCTTTCTGAAGAACATTCTGGAAGGGCATACCCAAAGCCCTGGAAGTCCACACAGCCTTTCACACAGAAATTTTACTTGTAGGGATTTAAGAAAACAATCATAAGTGTATATAGACATTCATCTACAAGGCTGTCCATCTTGGAGATGGCCATTCCACCAAAGGACGAAAAGAACCCAAACGGCCAGCAATTACGTGAAGTGTGGCACATTCATCTGATGCAATTCTGTGCATTAAAAATGGCATTATGGGAGTAGATTTTAAGAGCAAAGGGGAAACCTTTATGATCTATAAGTGAAAATATAGATAAATGAACATACTTCTCATTTACTAAGGGCTTATTACCGTTAGGCACCAGGTTATGCATTATCTCAATTAACCCTCCCAACATCCCTATGAGATAGGGCCAGTTATTATCCCCAAATCACAGAGGCGAACACTGAGGCTCGGAGAAAAGCGGTAACTTGCTCAAGGTTACAAAGCTTGTAAGAGGCAGGGTCCAGGTCTGATGGACTCCTGACTCTCTGCTGTCATTTTCCAGTCATTATAATTTGATCCTCTTAGTTTTTGTAAAAAAAGAAAAAAAGCACACACACATTAAGGCTTGGAAGGATACATATCAAAAATCTGATAGCAGTTCCCTTGGCTGGTGGGTTATCGATTGTTTTCCTTTGTGCTTACCTAATGTTTCTCAATTTTTTACAGAAACATGCATTCGTAATAGGAAAAAAAAATTCCTATTTTGAAGAAAGAAAGGAAGAGAAGAGAAAACCACGGGCTTGTCCTGGTTGTCCTAGAGAGAACCAATGTGAGTCTACCCAATTTTATTGTAAAGGTAACATGGTTGGCACCCCACCCCAGGTCCCCTGAGTGGCCACCACCGGCTGTGGTGGGTGCCCAGAGTCAGACCCTGCCCTACCTTTCTGACTGAACACCATTCCTGAGTGAGCCCACGTAGTTCTTCTTCTTGTCGACAGGCATCACGTCCACGTAGCCCCCGTGCTCATTCCTGATAATGCCCGCATGCACTGCTGTCATGCAGATGCTGGAAGTCTGGGAAAGCAGGAGGAGCTATGATCAGTGTCCACCTGACTGGGCCGCCTGGGTGGTGGGGTGTGGACCATGACATCCCCTAGAAATAACCATGGCTACTGTGCTGGGTTGAATGGTGTCCTCCAAAAAGACATCTCCAAGTCCTAACCCCCGCCCCCGGTGCCAGTGGATGTGACCTTATTTGGAAAAAGGGTCTCTGAAGATGTAATTAAAGTACAGCTCTTGAGATGAGATCATCCTGGATTGGGGTGAGCCCTAAATCCCAGGGTAAGAGTCCTTATAAGAGAGAAGCAGAGGGAGGGTTGAGACTGAGACTCAGAGAGGAAGACCACGTGAAGATGGAGGCAGAGACTGGAGTTTGATGAGAGTCCCTGGGTGCTGTAAACAGTCAACATGCTGGGCTGCTAAGCGAAAGGTTGGAAGTTCGAGTCCACTCAGAGGCACCTTTGAAAAAAGGCCTGGCAATCTCTTTTCAAAAACTTAGCCATTGACGTCTGGGGTCTTAAAAGCTTGTAAGCAGCCATCTAAGATGCATCAATTGGTCCCAACCACTTGGAGTAAAGGAGAATGAAGAACACCAAAGACACAAGGAAAGTAGTAGCCCAAAAGACAGAATGGGCCACATAAACCAGAGACTTCATCAGCCTGAGACCAGAAGAACTAGATGGTGCCCGGCTACCACCAATGAACGTCCTGACAGGGAACACAGCAGAGGGTCCCTGATGGATCAGTAGAAGGATGGGGTGCAGAACTCAAATTCTAGCAAGAACAGATTTAATGGTCTGACTGAGACTGGAGGTGCCCCAGAAAGCGTGACCCCTGGACTTTCTATCAGCCCAGAACTAAAACAATTTCCGAGGCCAACTCTTCAGACAGGGATTGGACTGCACTGTGGGACATAAAGTGATACTCATGAAGAGTGTGCTCTTAGTCAAGTAGATACAAGAGATCAAAGGGGCAGCTTCTGTCCAGAGGTGAGATGGGAAGGCAGAGAGAGTTAGGAGCTGGTTGAATGGTCATAGGGAATCAGGGGTGGAAAGGAGGAGTGTGCTGTCGCTGGATGGGGTGAGCAATTAGGGTCTCATAACAATGTATGTGAAAAGATTTTTGTATGGGAGACTAACTTGAAATGTAAACTTCATTTAATTACAACAATTAAAAAAAAAAAAAACTTAGCCATTGACAACGCTACTCTGACATACATGGGGTCACCATGACTTGGAGTCGACTCCACGGCAACTGGTGGTTTAAGTTTGATGACCTGAAATTATACAGGAAGTAGAATCTCAAGGGGAATCGCTCCACTGACATTTTGACAACATACTGGACCAGGCTTCTTCAATAACAAACAGATGAGGACAGGGGTTGTTGGCCCCAGACTGTGAGTGTTCGTGAGGCCTGAGGCTGCAGGCAGAACTGTGTACGTCTGTAGGTTCTGCGCAGACTTCCGTGATCTTAGCACTGGAATCCTGTGTCTGGGAAGCACACAGGACAGCTGTCTGCACCACTGTAGGAATAGCGTGGGGGGTGGTGTCTGACCTCTTCTAACTTCACGAGGGAGAAGGAGAGTCAAGATCAACAGCCCAAGACTGATTTCTATGAGGCGGACGTCAGACATGCCTCCTCTCTCTGCCATCTTTACCATTCTGACACCAGCTGTCCCTCCCACAGCACTCTACTTCTCTGCTGGGTTTGATAATTCATTGCAATGGCCACACAGAACTCAAAGATAATACAATTATGGGGATTATTAGGGAAGTAACAGTTACAATTCAGGTTCAGGAATGCTCAGGATACGGTTCTTCCATCAGGACAGCCTCTTCTCAGCCATGCCTGCAGGCAGGTCTCTCTCTGGCCCTCAGCCTGGCCTCTGCCCTGCTCAGGCTAGTGTTACAAAGCTCTTCTAGCTCTGCTGATAAGTGCCCAAGGCACCCTACTCTGCCAGGAAGCCTCCGCCAGAAGGTGCTCAGCTCTAGCTAGCTCCACCAAGTGCCTCGAGGCACTCAACTTTCTCACTCCGTGGGCTGAGAAGCCTAACACGCCATCTCCTGCCCGTCTCCTGCCAGTCGCCTTGTTCTGCTGCTGCTGTTTTTCTGCCACTGCTAGTCATCTTGCTGTCTTCGGTTTTACAGCTCTCTCTCTGTCTCCTGGGTCTAGGAGGGTCTCAGGGATCCCAGGTCCAAAGAACGTGCTCTGCTCCTGGCTCTTCTTCCTTGGTGGTGGTGAGATCCTCTCTTCTCACTTCTGGGATGGTTCATTTTAAGCCTAGCAAGATGGCAAAACTGACCAATCCCCTTGGTTGGCCACTATTACCTTATTTGCACAGTCACAAGACCATGGCAAGAAAGGCCATATGAAAGTGATCCACCACGCTGCAACCACCAAGCCTTTTCTTGGAGAAAGGATCCATATCTTTCCGATTCTCAAAGGCGTTCATGTCCCCAAAAGGTTAAGAAGCAGTGGCTTCGCATCCATCTCAAAGAGAGGCAGGGAGACCAGCTAATGGTCATCTCAGAATTCCTCTCAGGTCACTGTTAGTGGGGGAGTTTTGTAAACAGGCACAAACACGCTTATTGTCCATATAGATGACGTAGGGATCGGCCCCCTTGATTGAGAGACCGCATTTGTCTCACACCTCTGTGACAGTCCTCCCCTCCCCTCCCTGAGGGTTTCTGGACACCAGTGAATCAGGAGCTTTCTGTGACAATATCAGGCTGTGGGCTGTGAGTCTGAGAACCTCACCACGGCCAGATCTTTCTCAGTTAGCAATGCACGCTTGGCACACCCTGGTGCTGGCAACACTTTCCTTCTGTTTCTCCCTTCCGCCCATACCTCTCCTCTCGCCAAGCTTCTGCAGAAGGTACAGGGTGTCCACTGGAGGTTTGTTAACACCCAATGTCAGCAAGAACAATGATGGGGCCCAGCGTCTGGCCTCAGAGAACCTGGAAGCCCATCCTTCCTCCACCACTTACTTGCTGCCTGTGACCTGTTTTAACCCCCAAGCTTCTATTTCCTCAGTATCAAGTGGGGATTATCATAGTAACATTTTTCAGCATTGGCCATACCGGACCCTGTTCTAAGCATTTCACAGATATAGATACAGTAATAAAAAAAAAAAATCCAAACCCATTGCTGTCGAGTTGACTCGAACTCATGATAACCCCATGGGTGTGAGAGTAGAACTGTGCTTCATAGGGTTTTCAAAGGCTGATTTTTCAGAAGTAGATTGCCAGGCCTTTCTTCCAAAGTGCCTCTCGGTGGACTTGAACAGCCAGCATCTCAGTTCACAGCCTTAGGAATATATAAATGAACCAGACCCAGGTCCTGCCCTCAAGGGGCTTATATTCCAATGGCTTATATTTAAACCTAGAGAAGTAAACTGACATGTGCTGTCTAATGGACTTTTGACATTTATGGTTATTGAAAGTCTTTTCAACATTCTCCACTTTCTGATAGATTAAAAAAAAAAAAAAAACAGTTGCCATGGGGTCATCTCTGAATCATGGTGACCAGCGTGTCAGAGTAGAACTGATTTTTTGGAAGTAGATTGCCAGGCCTTTCTTCCAAGATTCCTCTGGGCAGGCTCAAGTCTCCAACCTTTCAGTTAGTAGCCCAGCGCTTAACCATTTGCACCACCCCAGGACTCCCACTGACATAGTAATCGCCCACTAATTCTACAAGATAGGTATTCTTATTCCCTCTTAACAGATGGGTAAACTGAGGTTCAGGGAGGCTAAATGACTTGCCCAAAGACTTTATGCTGGTTAACAGCAGAGCCAGGACTGCCACCCTCCAGAGCCTGCAATCTACACGCTCCTCTATACTGGGTAATAATAGTGAAGCCCTCCAAGAGTCATCATAAAGACTAAATAAGATAAAGGGCTTAACGCAGGCTGGCACATAGTAAGTGCTCGATAAATGTTAGTTGGTAAGACAAATATCACTGCCATAATCATCACTCACCGTTGTCAACAATTCTCAAGGGACTTTTACTCTAGCCCAGTGGTCCTCAAAGTGGGACCTGCAGCACCAGCATCTCTGGGGAGCTTGGTAGAAATGGACTCTCTCAGGTCACTTTCCAGACTCACTGAATCAGAAACGCTGGGAGTAGAGCCCGGAAATCTGTTTAAACGGAACTCCACAGTGTGAGAACTCATCTAAACACGAGAAAGACCGGTAGGACAGATAAGAAGGTTGAGGCTGAGAGTGGGGAAAGGCTTGTCCAACATTCCACAACTAATGGATGTCATGGCTGGGGCGGAAACTCAGGACTCCTGGCCCAGGCGTTGCTCTTTTGGACACACCCTGATGCTTTTCCTGCCTGCGGCTGACGTGTGGGGTCCCTGCACTCTCCCCAAAGTGAAAGGTGTGCCAAGTCGTGGGCTCCTGGGGAAGCACCGTTAGGCCCTTCACAGTCTGGAGATGACGCTCCCAAAATAACTCTCAGCTAAACAGACATTTTCCAGAAGACTCACCGTTGCCCAGAGTACAGAGTGACCTAGAAACTAAGGCCAGAAAAGGACCTCTGACATGGAGGTGGCTTCCTTCCTCCCTTCTTTCTCTTCCTTTCTCTCTCTCTCTTTCTTTCTTTCTCCTTCTTCTTTATCTTCTATTTTGAAGGGCTGTTTAAATAGTGACTGCTGTAGTATCATTATTTATTTACTCAACAAGCATTGATTGAGCAACTACTGTGTGCCAAGCCCTGCCCTGAGCACGGTGGTCCCAAAAGCTCAAAACCCCCTCAAAACTAGTGAGCAAGTTAGGTAAAGACTGCGTATAGGTTTCCGCCCACATGCCAGTTCACACTGGTGTGATTATGAGCACGGGTACATTCAAGCAAGGCACTAAAGAGGAGGAAGAGAACAGAGCCTAAGGCCAGACACACCTTAAGTGAATCTCACCTCTGCCACCTACTAGCTGTGTGATTTGGGGCAGGTTATTCTGAGCCTCAGTTTTCTACTCTGTAAAATGGGGATGACGATGCCTGTAGATGGTGTTTTCAAAGCACCTAAAACATAGTAGGTGTCAAATGAAAGGCAGCTTTTTATTATTACTATGTTTTCATCAATCATGGTGTTGGTGAAGAATACTGAATATACCATGGACTGCCAAAAGAATGAACCAATCTGTCTTGGAAGAAATACAGCCAGAATGCTCCTTAGAAGCAAGGATGGTGAGACTTCATCTCACATACTTTGGACATGTTATCAGAGGGATCAGTCCCTGGAGAAGGACATCATGCTTGGTAAAGTAGAGGGTCAGCAAAAAAGAAGACCCTCAAGGAGATGGATTGACACAGTAGCTGCAACAATGGGCTCAAGCATAACAATGATTGTGAGGATGGCGCAGGACCAGGCAGTGTTTCATTCTCTCATACATAGGGCCGCTGTGGGTTGGAACCGACTCGATGGCACCTAACAACAACAACAGTGTTTTCATCAAGTTATCCTTGTATTTCTAACTTTTTGTTTTGTTTCGTGTATTTAGCTGCTATGTTGTTAGATGTGTTTAGGTTTGATTTTCCTATCTTCTTCATATATTGTACTTTTTGTGCCCTTGAGTAATGAATTTCTTTGTCCCATTGAGTAAGTTTAACTTTGATTTCTACCTTCTCAGATAATAATATTACCACTCCTGATTTTTGTTGTTTGTTTGTACTTGGCTGGAATCACTTGGCCCATCTCTATTTTTCTCTATCTTTTAATAGCAAAATTTGGTCAAAATATTTAGAGTAACAATTAGATATATTATTTTACTCTTTCATTAATCTTTTAGAACTCAATTTTGGCTCAATAGCTTTCAAGAAGAACAAAGACTCATTAAAAATGAAAAGAAAATAGTGGAGGAAGAAAAAGGCTAGCCATGAAAGTGGCTTTGAACCTACAAAACTCAGTGGCTTCTGTGAGTCATGTTTATAGGAAACAAGAACAGATGGAGGCAAAAATGATGGTAGTGGGCGGGGGAGAGCCGTAAAAATGCAGATGAGGAAAGGCTGAGCAAAACGTCCGCGGGGACGAATGGTGCTGATCTAATCACAGAATTTCACATCACACAGCCTTTCAGGGGCAGAGCTGTGACCACAGTCATACCTTCTGGGTAACCAGACTCCCAAACTCTAGGTGCCTAGAGGAGGATGGACTCTGTTTTGGAGTATCCACTTGAGAAAAATCAGACTAAAGCTTCCCTGCTAAAGTTAGGAAGGGAAAATGGAAGAACAGACACCAATATAATGAGTGGTTGTCGATGAATAGTAAACTAGACATAATCTGTATTTTCTTCTCTGTGCTTTTAGCTAAGTGTGTGTATAACCCAAACTGACTATAGTGGGCAGAGGGGATCAGTATTCATAAGTGCATCGGTAGAGCCAGGAAGATTATTAAATGTCTGACAGAATGCAGTATGTGGAGCATGAAAGCCTCCAAAATTATAAATGCATGTTCAGTGAGGAAGCAGAATTCAAAACTATTAAAATTACAGAACAACAAAAATTATAAAACTATTGAAATGATTGGGTAAAATGAGGCACACTTGCATTTGCATTCAGATGCATAGGTAGGTGGAAGTACTAGTATCTCTGCAAATGGAACCACTAGGGCACTGATGACAGAAATGAGTGGGCTAAATTTAGCTAGAGAGGCTGTGATGAGAGCTCAGGTGTACTGGGTTGAATAGTGTTTTCCCCCAAAATTCATGTCCACCTGGAACCTCAGACTGTGACCTTATTTGGAAATAGGCTCGTTGCGAATGTAATTAGTTAAGATGAGGTCATACTGGATTAGGGTGGGCTCTGAATCCAAAACTGGTATGCTTGTAACAATGCCATGTGATGACCCAGGGAGACAGAGAAGAAGTCCATGTGACAACGGAGGCAGAGATTGGTGAGATGTAGCCACAAGCCTATAAAATTGCCAACGATTGCTGGCAACCACTAGAAGTTAAGAAGAGTCAAGGAAGTATTCTTTTCTAGTGCCTTTAGTGGGGGCACAGCCCTGCCAACACCTTGATTTTGGACTTGTAGCCTCTCGAACAGTGAGAGGATAATTTTCTGTTGTTTTAAGCCAACCATTTTGTGGTAATTAGTTACGGCAGCTGCAGGAAACGAACCCATCAGGTTTCTGGTATCCAGACCTTGAAACGTTGTTCCTGCGGTCTTAACAGGTTCTGAGAGGTGGTCATTGAAAATGGCAACATACTTACGTCGGCATAGATGTTGGTTCCAAACACAGGAACCCAGTAGGACGGCTCGTCTTTGCAGTGCGCGGGACAGCGGACTCTGCCAACAAGAAGCATTTATGGGCTGGTTACCATCAGCAGCACACAAAAACTCTTGAGAGGCAGCTGGCTCTCTTTATTTGAATTTTAGATCTTTTATTTAAGTACTTAGATGAAGGGAAACTACCATACTGTTTTACTCTCTTTAAGAAAAATATGTGTCTCCCATGCTAGCAATAATAAAGATATTTTTCCTCTTCTTAAAGAGTGCATATAGAATTAAACGCACACACGCACACGCACACACACAAAAACACAACCAAAAAGGTGAAAGAGAGTAAAAATCTGAGAGATGTGAGTATGGAATTGTGAGAGATCCTGCCTCCCATTCTTAGGTGTTGGCCAGTTCATACTATGGGTGCATTATGGAGATTATTATCAACAGACTATTTTTTAAGGCCACTTCCCTGTATGGGAGAGGAAAGGGTGGAGGGGCCTCAGCTTGGTGATCACAGAATATTTCAGGGAGGGGGCATTGATAACTTGAGACAGAAAGGATTGTGTTAGACACCACAGCCCTACCAGCCACACAGGTGATGAGGAGAGTGCCTTGAGCTGGAAATGGGTAGGCCTTAGATGGTTTAAGAGAGCCAAACTAGCAAAGCACGTGAGCTCTACTTAAGAAAAGGTCTTTTGTGCTTATCTGGAACAGTATGCTATGGGCTGGAGCCCAGGGACCAAGAAACCAAAATGGCGGCCAGAAGCCATCTGGCCCTGAGACAGGCAGGATTTACAGAGGAAAGAAAGCTAGACAAAGGGATTGAGACGTTGTAACAGTTCTGGGCAGGAAGAGGAGGGTGGGGAGAAAAGATTGTTAGATGTGTTAGGCATGCATGTTTGTGTGCTTCTTTTTTTTTTTTTTTTTTGGGGGGGGGGGATACTAAATAGGTAATAGGTAAGTGGTAACTTGGGTGAGAGATGAGATAGTACATAGTACAGGGGAAACTAACACAACCTGCACAAGGAAAGGTCATGGAGGCCCTATAGACACATCCAAACCCCCCGAGGGACTGAGTTGTTGGACGGAGGGCTCTGGGGACCATGATCTCGGGGAACATCTAGCTCAATTGGCATGACACTACTTATAAAGATAATGCTCTACATTCTACCTTGGTGAGTAGTGTCTGGGGTCTTAAAAGCCTATGAGCGGCCATCTAAGATACTCCACTGATCTCATCCCTTCGGGAACAAGGGAGAACGAAGAGAACAGGATACAAGGAAAAGATCAGTCCGAAGGACTAATGGTCCACAGCTACCAAGGCCTCCACGGGACTGAGCCCAGTACAGCTGGATGGTGCCCGGCTACCACCAATGACTCCTCTGACCAGGATCACAACAGAGGGTTCTGGGCAGAGCTGGAGTAGGATGTAGAGCATAATTTTAACTCCCAAAAAAAAAAAAAAAAGAAGAAGACCAGATATACTGGCCTAAAGAATACTAGAGAAACCTCGAGAGTGTGGCCCCCAGACACCCTTTTAGCTCAGAGGGGAAGTTACCTTCAAGGTTCGATGTTAAGCCTGGGAATGGACACCCCAGTAAAACTAAATGGGACTAACAATGTACAGGAGTCCGGTGACAAGGGCCAGAAGGCAGAGGGAGAGTAGGAAACTGATGATAAGGAACACAAATTGAATAAGGACACTGTCGATGTATTGTGAGATTGTTGACCACTGCTATAGGGCAACATTTGTAGTAACTATTAAATGGGAGGCTGTTTTGTCCTGTAAGCCTTCATCTTGGGCGAGAATGGCAGCACAATTGGAAGAGCATAGTCAATATCACTTAAATGTGTAAGTAAAAAGTTTTGAAATGGTGTTTAAATAAAATAAAAATAAATAAATAAATAAATAAACAAATGAGACTAAAGAGGTACAATAGTCCACTGACAAGGTCCAGAAGACAGAAGGGGACAAGGAAGCCCCCTGGTGATAGGGAACACAAGGTGGAGTAAGGATATTCTTGATGTGCTGTGAGATTGTTAACCATTGTCATAGGGCAACATGTGTAGTAACTGTTAAATGAAAAACTATTTTGTTCTGTAAGCCTTCATCTTAAGTGAGAATAACAGCACAGTTGGAAGAGCGTAGTCAATGTCACTGAACTGTGAATGTAGAAAATTTTGAAACGGTGTATCTTTGGCCATCTGTAATTTTCATCAAAAAAAAAGGTTGAGAATTTAGAGGCTTAATACGTTGTGGGGTTGTTAACCAATGTCAAAAAAAACAACATGTGTACTACTATTTCATGAGAAACTATTTGCTCTGTAAGCTTTCACCTGAAGTACAATAAAATATATATATATAAAAAAAAAAAAAGGTGTATTTGAAAGTCTAGGAATGTTCTTTTCCAACTTCTTTTGGAGGGTAGGTCAGCATCTTATATTTTGGATACTCATACTACATCAAGTTTTTCTTTTTATTTGTATTTTCTGAAACAATTTCCTTCTGCTTCTCTTTAATATTCAGGAAAATCTCCTAAAAGGTTGTGTTACCCCCACTTGAACATTCAAGGGCATCAGCATAGTGTTGAGGGTGGCAGTGAAGCTGTGAGAAAGCCCCAAGGGGAAGGCAAGTAGCAGAGGAAAAGTAGTCAGGGATACCATCAGTCTCCTCTCCGTAACCAGGCATCCTCCCCGCGCTCTTTCCTGCTAGGACTTGGGGTCTCCACCCATTGTTTTCAAAGTCAGTCATTCCCCACACGAATCCAGAAGTCTCCAAGCCTGGGATAAGGGCTCATGAGATACATCACCCAGCCTCAGAGTTGGCTGTCACTATCCTTAGAGCTTTCAACCCAGGGTACCAGGAGCTTCCCACTGTATTTCCAACTTTACAATGGAGGTAAGTCGGAAAGCTTGCTTTGAAAGACAGTTTTGCTTCCCTGTATATTTTCTGATGGCTGAGAAATTTCTACATGACAAATGGGTAACTCTAAAAAACTTAAGACCTGTTCAATCAAAGGTTGCTCCTCTGCCAATTAAAATAAGAAGAATATTTTCTTTTTCCCCTTTCCAAGGTGATCTACTGGTACTTTAGAGAGAAATACTACCAGGATAGCCTTTATTTTATGTAAGATGCAGCATCCTCCAACAGCCAGCTCGTTGCGGTCTGGGCAGATACATGTAAAACCTTTCCCTTGGATAATAAATCGTGGTACCGCCATAGAATGCGCTGCTACTCAGCACCAGAGACTACATGGCTGCATCCCAAATGCACGATGCTGAGCAAAAGAAGCCAGACACAGACGCCTGTGTACATGATGGCTTCATTTGTGTGGAATTCTAGAAAAGGCAAAGTTACAATGACACAAAAAATATTGGCAGCTGTCAGGGACGAGGGGTGGGAGGGGAGGGATTGACTACAAGGGAACTTTTTGGGGTGATGAAAATGTTCTATATCTCAGTTGTGTTATATGACTGTACACATTTGTCAAAACACATCAAATCGTATCCTTATAACTGGTGAATTTTATTGTGCACCAGTTATACCTCAATAAAGCTGATAAAAAAAAAAAAAATTCTAGAGTGACCCACAGAAAATACTACAGATAAAGTACAAGAAATAATGAGCTAATTTAAAGAGAACAAGTGATGCCCAGCTTCCAGTATTTCTAAAACTGATTCGAGAAACCAAGAATGGCAAACCTCAAGGTCTGAATGGGTTAGGGAAGAGTTTAGTGGCAAATGAAGTAATTCATACACATGAAAATACTCTCTTGAGTGAGCTGCAGCAATCAGGTGGGACAAAATCGTTCTCTTACTGAAGTTCTCTAGAGCTTCTCTAGGTTTCTTGGGCCTAGGTGCACATGGAATCATCTAGGAAGCTTTTAGAGAATGCTGATGCCGCTGCCTGGCCCACATCTAGAGATTTGGATTGAACTGGTCCAGGGATTTTTAATTTTTATGCTCCCCAGGGAATTCCAGCATGCAGCGAGGGTTGAGAACCACTGGTCTATGGAAAGATCTAGTGGGTTCCTGCCTGAACGTGAGCAACCGTCTTCCAGGGTGGGCACGTGTAAGGGCCACTTCTAGAACATGGTGTGCTTGTCTGCCATGAGATGACACCCATCCAGCATGGAGCCACCTTCTCTTGGCCGCAATGTACAAGAAATCAGATCCCACAGACAGGCTCAGAGAGGAAGCAATGCCCCCACCCCACTCGTTTCTGCTCCCTTGCCTCACCTTGGGCAGTGTGTGGTCGGCTTCTCAAACGGACAGAGTTGAGCAACGGTGGTGTAGCAATCCAGGTCCTGCACTGTGAACAGGAACATGCCGAGAAAGGGTCAGGTCCCGGCAACCTGGGCCTCGGGCTACTGGCCTGTGAAATAGGCTGCTGGACAAGGGGGTCCTATAGGCTCACTCGGTTGGGTTGGAATCCAGCAGACACCAAGGTCCTTCACATAGGGCCTAAGTGTGCTCACACATTGAGGATCTCACCCTCAGTGGTTTCTCGGGGACTAACAATACTTCTCATCTGAACAGTGCTTTCTTTTCAATTTTACGGCCTTTCTCTGGCCCTATCCCATTAGATCTTGATGATAGCTGTTATTGCAATTATACATGCAAGGAAACCAAGGTTCAGAGAAGCTGAGAGACACTGGAGATGTCATAGGCCACGGCAAGAACCAGCGTTTGGAGTCCCAGTCTAGAACTCTTTCCGTGGCACAGAGCACCACCTGTCTCTGATCGCTGCCAGTCCACCCCTGCTGCCGGGCGGGCGACTCCTTTCTTGAAGGCCATATATTGTGTTTAACAACAGACATAAGAAAATGGTTAAAATACTGGCCACTTTTCCTCATATAGTTCAAGGGTCAGCAAACTTTTTCTTAAAGGGCCAGATAGTAAATGTTTTCAGTGTTGTGGTCCACATGGTCTCTGTTGCAACTGCTCAACTTGCTGGTGTAGCAGAAAGCAGCCATAGACAATGTGTAAATGAATGCGCCTGGCTGTGTTCCAATAAAACTTTATTTACAAAACAGGCGGTGGGCATATACTGAGAATGGCAATGTTAGCAGGTACGCTAAACATTAAACCAATAACTAAAGGGAATGAACTGTGCAGGGAAATCCAAGATAACCCGTGGATTATGGTCACATAAAAGACCAGCCAGCTTACCTTTTACTTTTGACACCATGAATGAACTGGAAGGTTTGTATTTGCTGCAAAAGAAAATGTCAGGAAATGGTAAACACAAACAGAATTGCTTCTCAGAGCACACACTGGCTCCTGTACTAATTTTATTTACAGGCTTGACTTTACATGTTCCTGGTTGTTTTCCACCAGGCTGAAAGCTCTGAGAACCCTCTAGAGCAGGGCTTCTCAGCTTTTTTTGTGCCGTGGACCCCTCCGTTGGCACACATGAAGCCTGTGGTCCCCTTCTCAGAATAATGGATTTACCACGCATAAAATCAATTCAAAAGATTACAAAGGAAATCAGTTACCAAGTATTAATGTCATCAGCAAAGTGTGAAAACAAGTTTGTGTTGGAGGAATTGCTGTGTTTCTTTGGTAATGCAATAAATAACAAACTCTATAGGCGAGTCTAAGCAGTACTGCCATTTCAAGGTGGGGATGAGTGAAGAGTGTTTTGAAACATCTGCAGCACCTGGATATCTATTGGTGAGAGTCACCTGCCAATACTACTCTGGTTTGTGGCCAACATTCATAATTGAAGGAAATACTACATTTCAATGAGAGGTTGGTGAAAATAAAGTTGTCGTTTCCTTTGCATCAATGTTCACAGACCCCCTGAATTCTAAAATGTGAAGAACTGCTCTGGGTGCAAAGTTGGCCATTGGAAGGGGCCAGAATTCCCTCCAGGATAAAGGTTCCACCCAACGCAGGAACTGAGTCCTTTGCCAAGCTCACGAATGGTCGCTGCCTGTACTCAGTTTTACTATGGCCGGCACTGCAGTCACACTGCAATATCTCAGTGGATACTTCCATTGCTTTTATTTGAACATCCCTGCACTTTGTCTATCTAACTTCCCTCCCTTAAGTTCATAAGGCAGGTCTGTCTGACCCCACAGCCCCTGCTGTAGACTGCTGGGCTCCCCGGGCTCCAGGACCACCTGTGCCACTAAACCCATACACAGACCAAGACACGAGCACCCAAGAGATCTGACCTCTCCCTCCACCACCCAATAAGTCAGAACGACCAAGATGGGCTACCTATTGTCCGCCACATACTTATGTGGAAAACGTTGTCTTAGAAGAAAAGTAAGCATATTCTGAAAATGAAAAGCATCATTGTCTAGGGAGTAAGAAAAAGTACTAATCAAGAATTACCCTATACACTCACGGAAATCATCAACTGTTAATAATGGCGCATCTAAAGAGTTCTCAGTGTCTGGGCAGGTGGAAAAGGCAGGATTCCAATTCAACCAAATTAAAAATACACACACAAAAATCCCACAGGAATGCAATATGCTAAACTGTCCATAGTGGCAATTTCTGAGTTAGGGATTAAGGTAATCTCTATTTTTTTTCCCGCTTCCTTCTATTTTTTAGGACTTTTTGATGTTTCCACAATAAGCTCATAACTGGGAAAAAAATGTTTTAAGGAACCCTGGCCACACAGTAGGAGGTCCTGGGTGGTGTAAATGGTTAATGCACTCGGCTGCTAACTGAAAGGTTGGCAATTCGAGTCCACTCAGAGGTGCCTTGGAAGAAAGGCTTGGTGATCTACTTCTGAAAGATAATGGCCATTGAAAAACCCCATGAAGCACAGTTCTCCGACACACATGGAGTTGCCATGAATCGGAATCAACACGACAGCAACTGGTTTGTTTTGGTCACAGAATAGTCACCTCAAAGACCCCACGCCGTGCCTCTCCGACTTCACGAAAAAGGGGACCTTCCCATTCCTGGTGACGTCCACCAGGCCTCCTTTGTCGTCTATGATTCCGTAGTGAATTGCAGCGCGGCATATGCTGGACGACTGGGGGGTGGGGGCACAAGACCATAAATATATTCTGAATTAACCTTTGTCAACAATCTTTTTCAGAAATACCCAAGGTGTTTGTCCTCACCCCACTAAAAGCCAAAAAGACAGGATAAAGCTCACCCCTTGCGACCCTTTCCTTTCTCTATAACCACGTCTTTGTTCCTGGGGTTGCTTATCTTAAAAAGCTCATGTGAGTTGCTTTACAAACTAAGAACAGTGACAAATAGCCCTTTCTCCCCCTCCAGTCGAGCATATTAACACAATTTCTGAAGTGGAGACAGCTCTGCCTTGGGGTCAGCCCTGGATTCCAAGAGTGGCTTCACAAGTCTGTGAGCCATGAGTCTGCGCGGATCAATCGTCCAAATGTAAGGTTTCACTCAGAAGGGGAAAGAAGCACTTTTCCTATTAAAACCACCAACCTTGTTTAAAAATACACGAGCCATTTAAAGAAGCATCGGCCACACTTACACTTTCATAATAGAGAGTTCCAAAAATCTTTGCCTTGTTGTTCAAACAGCCTGCTGGACACTGGTACCTGGTGGAGAAGAAATAAAACAAGTTTCAGAGGCAAGCACATTGATGAAATCGCACAGTGAATTTATCGTTTTCTTCTTCAATAGCTCTATTATTATACATAAAGAAGCTTCATTTACAATCTATTATTTCCGAACAGGTCATAATTTACCCAGGCCCAGCCTGAAGTTTATATCCACGTGAACACAATTATAAATTCAGTTTGCCCTTTTTAAAGACTACTTTCACATGCTTAAGGCCAGCACTACGGGTGAAGACGAGGATACAGGCAATTCAAAGACGAAACACAAATGGCTTCAATGCATGCAAAACGTCCAACATCACTCATCAAAGAAGTGCAGATTAAAGAGAGACCACATTTTCCATGTATCAAACGGCACAGGTTTTTTAATGTCATAAAACTCAGCGATGGTGTTCATGTAGGGAAGAATACTCCTGCACCCTGTCTAAATTACTCTAACCTTTCCAGAAAGCCTTAAAAATTCATACCCATTGACTCTTGAATTTCTGTCGTAGGTGTATATCCCAAATAAAAAGTCAGAAAACAGACCAATATGTATATTCTGACAATTTCTGGAGAGTTTGAGGACTCCCCTTTTGTGTTGATATGCCTTTCTGTACCAAACTCATCTGAGGATACTTGTGTATATGTACACACGTATTCCAACAGGTTCTAATTGTGAAAATCTGGAAATGAGTTACTAGGTGTCAAAAGGAACGGCCACACATACTTTTTTTTAAGTCGCATGTCAGAGTACTATGCAGTCACTAAAAATGAAGTTTGGTGGAATATTTATTGGTGGTGGAAAATATTAAGTGAAAACAGTAACAAACATAATTGCAAAATTGGCCTCATCAGTGCACAGAAAAAAGACTGGAAGGAAATATACCCAAATTGTTACCAATATTGGTGAGATTCTGGGACATTTACTTCTTTATCCTTTTTTTGTTATTTTGTTTTTCCTAAATTCTTTACAAGGAACAAGAATACCTTTTAAAATCAGAAAAAAAGCCCAATAAACCTAGAGAGAAAACTGCTGTGTCAGATCATGGCATGGCCTAGGTGAGAGAAACAGCAAGCGTTGGTGTGTTTGCAGGTGGGATGAGTTCTAATTCTTCACTGTCTTCTCCCTGCTTGGGGAGTGCCCCGTCCACCTCTGCCTCTGATGATGCTGTTTGTCTGGTGAGAGGTGGTCTCCAAACCTTGTTAATTTTTTTTGCAATGAGTACTCAGGTGTGATCCTCTCATGAAGAGCCTGCAGTGCAGAAAGCGCCACCACCACAAAAGGGCAACCCTGGACCGCTCCAAAAATCACACACCCATTAGTTTGTGTAGTGAACACCTCTTTCAGGGAGCTGCTGGCTTTCTTCCCAATGTACCCAGCACAAAACCAAAAATCCAAACCAAACCAGCTGCCATGGAGTCAATTCCGACTCCTGGGAACTCCATGTATGTCAGAGTAGAATTGAGCTGCACAGGATTTTCAATGGCTGATTTTTCTAAAGTAGATTGCCAGGCCTTTCTTATGAGGTGCCTGAGACTTGCAAATGTTACCCTAACATTGTGCACAGGGACACAGCAGGCTTTAGGTATAGCTATTCTACCTCTGTACTTCTTGGAAGAAGTACAGCCAGAATGTTCCTTAGAACCAAGGATGGTGAGACTTCATCTCACATACTCTGGGCATGTTATCAGAAGGGACCAGTCTCTGGAGAAGGACATCATGCTCAGTAAAGTAGAGGGTCATCAAAAAAGAGGAAGACCCTCAACAAGGCGGATTGACATAGTGGCTGCCATGATGGGCTCAAACATAGCAACAACTGTGAGGGTGGCGCAGGACTGGGCAGGGTCGCTATGAGTCAGAACCAACTCAATGGCACCTAATATCTGCAATATTCCACCACTGATCATTGCCACATCTTGCTCATTGTACCAGCAAGTTAACTGGTTTGACTTTTGCAATAGCTGCAGACCGGTGAGAGCTTTGCCTGGGACACTGCACAAACCTACCAAACAGCCTTGTCACACATCCTGGGTTGTCCAAAGTCTGTTTCATAACACTCATGTTGAAGTCTGAATGAAGTATTCTCCTACACACTACACGCTAAGTCCCCGTGGTAGCACCCAGGACCCACCACCTTCTCACTTTAAATAACTGGATTCAGCTTCAGATGTGCAGATGCCAGGATTCACAGGAGGACGCTGACATTCCCCATCCTGATGACGTTTTACCTTCATGAACCTGAGCATCTGCACCTGTGGGCTGTTCACCACCAGAAAGAGCAGCCCAGCAGCTGTGCTGCCAAAACCAACCGCGCTCTTCTTGGCAGACATGCTTCACCATTCGAGCAGACAACATGAATTGACTCCATCAATGAGATTAATCTCCTCAGCTACTGGGGGAGACACTGGCAGCTCCATCATCCAGCGGGGTCCAGCGGGAAGCAGCCCTTCTCCAATTCTGCAGCAGTCCTGTTGCATCTGTCAGTGGCCACGGCCCTGGGCCAACACACACTCCTAGCACTTCCCTAGCCTGGAATTCTCCCTTCTACCAGCCGTGGCACAGAACACGGGGTGCCCTGTGACTCCTGTCACCCGGAGGTGGAATGGAGCCCCCAACTGGGCAGAACCACAGGTTGTGATCGTCATGCTTATAACATGTTATCACACGTGTATGGTATGGCATGTATGGTATAATATGTATGTTCTAGAGCTGGTGAACTTTTTCCCCAAAAACTCAGAGCATCTGCAGCCAGGCTCCTGCTGGAAAGCTCAGTCTTGCCTGGTGAATAGACAGCCAACACTGAGGGAGGAGGGATTGACTTTGACAGAGAGCACTTACAGACCTATTAGCAATGGGTTCCTTTAGGTCTGTAAGATTGGTCTCATTCGGAAGTCCACAGCTTCTCCCAGAAAGACTGCCTAAATTCCATTCCCAGCGAGGGTGAGCAGGCGTCCGGGTTTGCCCAGGACTGAGGGGCTTCCCAGGGCTTTCAGAACTAAAACCACAAGAGTCTCAGGCAAACCAGGACGAGGTGGTCACCCATTCCCAGCCTTGGCGGACAGGAACGAAGCACCCACATCACAGGGACGTCTTGAAGATGAAATGAAGCGATACAAGGGAAGGTACTTTGTAAGTGGAACAGCACCATGTGAAAATTGTTGTTAATATCGCCATAAAGACCATTCTTGTTTTTACTGTGCCCCTGCCCCCAGCCCAACCTTCAGCCTGGGATTTAACTCCTTTTAGCGGCGCAAGCCTGCTAACCTAAAGGTTGGCAGGTTGACCCCACCCAGCAGTACCACAGAGGAAAAGTGCCGGTGATGTGCTTCAGTTAAGATTCCAGTCAAGAAAACCCTATGGAGCTCAGTTCTACTCTGTAACACACAGGGTCACCATGAGTCAGAATCACCTCGACAGCAACTAACAACACAACAAGCCAAGGAAAGGCCTCCGTGGCCATAACTGTCTTATCTCTCATTTGGTTGATTCTCCCATTCCTCAAACTCCAGAGCCCACCCCAACCCCCTAGGTCCTCTGGGGTGACGTCCAGAGTCTGTATCTTTAACTGACTCCGCAAGAGAGTCTGCTGGGCTCTCAGGCTTGAAAACACTCACTCTGGCTTAAGGCTCACAGCCCAGCTGCATATCAGAATTACCTGGAGAGCTGACGCTTGGGCCCCTTCCCAGGCTAATTAAATCTGCATCTCTGAGCAGAGGGCTCTGGAGTGAGTGTTTTTTAAAAGCTCCCCAGACGATGCTAATGTAGAATCTGGGTGTGCTGGAGTCAGCTTATCCTGGCTGGAAATTGGCTTGTTACAGATTCAGGAATTCTGCGAGCTGGGTATTAGACCACTGGGAGCTCGAAATCGGTCAGGATGGGAGTATTTACACCACAGAAATCGGCAACTGCTACAAATCATTTTTTGTTGTTGTTTTTGAGAGCTGGCTTACCAACAACACACCATGGTCAGGTGTGTTTGATGGGGTTGGATGCTCACTATTCCCCCAGAATGCATTTCATAGTGGCTTGTAGGGATGAAACTCTTAATCAGAATACATATATGGGGGTGGGGTGAAGATCCAGAAGTTGGGTCAACCCTATAAGTCAGTGGTTCTCAACTGAGGGCGATTTTACCCCCAGGGGACAGCTGGCAACATCTGGAGACATTTTTGCTTGTCACACTTGGGGATGCTATGGGAGTAGAGCACGAAGACAGGGATGAAGCAGAGACGTTACCTGTTGCATGTGGAACCTTTGCACTTGTCCTTCATCTTGGTGTCACACCTGACGACCTGGGCTAGGAGAGGAATGCAGAAATATATGTCACGGCAAGAAACGGAGGATGTTTGGGCTAGAAGACCCCCGACCCTGCCTCGAGGGACACTCTGGACCCGTGCATAGGGAGGGCAGGAGCAATGCATAATGGCTGCTGGCTTCCATTATGATGTTCGAATCCCAGATCCACCACTTAGTAGTTATGTGACCTTGGACCAGTTACCTCCTCTCTTTGAGGCTCAGTTTCCACATATGAACAATAATGGGGATAAATGACAGTACCCACTCACAGGGCTTTGTGAGGATTACATGAGACACTAAAGATTAAGCCTTGGAGAGGTGCCTGCACACACTAGTGCACAGAACCACATAGGGTTTCTGGAGGGTGGGGACCTCCCAGGAGTGAAAAGGAAGGCTGACCTGACCCTGGGGGCAGGAAGTCTTGCCATTCTCACTGAAGGTCTCCCCACAGCCAAGAAGACTTTTGGCAGGCTTTACTCTTACACTTATTTTATAGGAACATATCAGAATCTTGGAGTAGTGTTACAGTCTGGAAAAAGATATATATTATAATTTTACATTAGGAAAAGAAAACAATGGAACCATTTTGAGCTTTTGGAAGATAAGAACATCAGCTTATTTCCTGTTCAAATAAAGATACTGAATGATTAAATGTCAGAAAGTTGGGAGGGGGGAAGTATTTGAAAGCACGGGAGGACAGAAAGACTGGTATAGTGGGGGGAGAAGACAGTCAACCTCATTATCACGGATTCTGTATGTACAAATTCACCTACTTGCTAAAATTCATTTGTGACCCCGAAATCAATACTAGTGGCACTTTCGCAGCCATTTGTGGACATGCACAGAATGGGAAAAAATTTGAGTCACTCAACGCACATGTTTGCAGCTGAGGCCAAACAAGGCAACGCTCTGCCTTCTTGTTTCAGCTCTCACACTACTAACAAGGGTCCTTTTCATGGTCTGTTTAGACGTTCTTCTCATTTTTGTGCTTGTTGCTGGCGAGTCCATTGTTTAAAATGGCCCCTGAGCGTTGTGCTGAAACGCTGTCTTGTGTTCCTAAGTGCAAGAAGGCTGTGTTGTGCCTTATGAAGAAAACGTGTGTTAAATAAGCTTCATTCAGGCGTGAGTTACAGTGCTGTTGGCTGAGTTCAGTGTTAATGAATCAACAATATGTGTTCAATAAGGAGTCTGTAAACAGAAACACACATATAACAAGGTTATGTATGTGTCGATCAGTTGATGAAAATGTTGTGACCAGAGGCTCACAGGAATCTAACTCTGTATTTCCCCTGGAACAATGGTTCAGTATTTGCTAATGCAGTATTCATGGTGACTTTACGGAGCATAATGATTGCAAATAATGAGACTTGACTAATTGGAAAAAGAAGAGAGGGTTTCCGAGAAAGATTAGCACAAGCTGTGCTTCCATTTAGGGTGAGTCCAGTTTTATGCCACTTGAGGCTTAGGGGGAAAACGATACAGCCTATACCTGTGCTGTATCTGTAAGAAAAGACCTCTCCACAGGCCCAAACCTTCAGGAAAGGCGGCTGCACAGATAGGCACCCCTGGGAGCAGGGTCCAGGGGAAATCCGGAGGGGAGCTGAGCTGACCCTGGGTGAGTGAGGGCAGGAAGAAGAAAAACCTTAGGAGGCACTGCAATGAAGTCAGGAAAGAGGAAAGCAGGCCGAGAGGTGAGCATGAGAACATTCAGCACCTGGGAATTTTCAGATACCTTGGGGAAGGCATTCAATTTCTACCCAATATGGGGTGTTGAAGGCAAGTTCATGATGGCCTCAAAGCTTAAGGGGTGACCCACATTATGCAAATAACCCTCACTGCAGCCCTGATGTAGGCGTCATTAACCCCACTTCATGGATGGGAAAACCGAGTCTCCAAGGGTCGAGTAACCAGCTGAGTCACAGAGCTGGAACATGGTGAAGGTAGGCTGGGACCCACTGGGACCAGCTTCACACTGCATGTTCTCACTCTCCCTTGGGGAGACCAGCGCTGCCAAGAGGAACCCAATTTCAGCCCAGTTTCCCTTTGAAAGGACCGGGGAAGGTCTAACCTTAAAATACCCACCTAGGGGAAAAAAATGTCACCCAAGTACAGCTCTTATAACAACTTGCTTTTAAAAATGACTTAAAAATATCATTTTTTTTCAAAACGTCTTAGGGCTGTGCTTTTTGCAAGCTACACCCCACCCTGTTCTACGCTGTTTGTTGACTTGGAAACCTCTCAACCCACTAGCTCCCCTCCTCCATCCCCCAGAGGTGGCTCAGAGGGCAAGCAGAAAGTGGGGACCCACCCATGTAGCTGACCACGGAGGCTTTATGGGGCTTCGTGGGCCTCATCACCCTCGGTGGGACCCGCCTGGGTTTTTCTTCAGGAACCGGAGCCGTCTCCACCTCGTTCATTTCGTCCGTTTCAAGCTTTTGGTCATAGGTCTCTTCTTAATCATGAAGAGGAAGGAAAAAACAAAAAACAAAAAACATTGGGATTTAACAGAAATGCACTTAAAAAAAAAAAAGTTGAAAACTAAACACGTTTGAGGTTTAGTTGTACAAAGAATCATTTCAGTTGCAAAAAGAAAGCTACTTTTCTGAATAGGCACTGGCCAGGTGGAATTCTACCAGCCAGGAGGACCTGGATCTGCCCATGGCGGACTCTGTTTCCTTTGGACCAGGGAGCAGCTGGGTTGGCCCAGCGCGAGAAGGCCGGCACCCATACCTGGCTGACTCTGCCAGCTTCCTATCCCACTGACGCCTGCACCACCACCTGTCCCAGGAAGCAGCCTCACAGAGCTGCCTCATCTCTATCTCCTGAGGCCCCGCTGCCCTCGGTGTTCACGGAGGGGGTCAAGTCTTCCTCCCGTGTGCACCCATCACAGTGGGGGGCACGAGGACCCATGCCCATGCTCTGGGGCCCATGAGGGGCACCCTGCCACAAGTCCTGCTCCCTCCTCCACCTCGGAGAGGCAGGAGCACTCAGCCAGCTCAGTTCCTTTCTCAGTACTGGAGTTTCACTGCTCAGTAACGCTGGACCCATCATGTAGCATTATTCTAGACCCAACTCCTGATTTAGAAAAATGTTAGTCATTTTGGTGACCGCCCTGACAGGGAACACAACAGAGAGTCCCAGATGGAGCAGGAGAAAGGTAGGATGCAGAACTCAAATTCTAGTAAGAAGACCAGACTTAATGGTCTGACTGAGACTGGAGGAACCCCGGAAAGCATGGCCCCTGGATTCTCTATCAGCCCAGAACTAAACTTCTGAGGCCAACTCTTCAGACAGGGATTGGACTAGACTGTGGGACATAAAGTGATACTCGTGAGGAGTGTGCCTCTTAGCTCAAGTAGATACAGGAGACTAAAAGGGGAGCTTCTGTTCAGATGTGAGATGGGAAGGCAGAGAGGGTTAGGAGCTGGTTGAATAGACTTGGGGAATCAGGGGTGGAAAGGAAGAGTGTGCTGTCACTGTATGGGGAGAGCAATTAGAGTCACATTACAATGTATGTATAAATTTTGGTATGGGAAAAAAGAAAAATGTTAGTCATTTTGAGCTATCAAACTACAAAAAGATGTGGAAGAACCCTCAATGCATTCTGCTAAGTGAAAGAAGCCAGTCTGAAAAGGCTACATACCGCATGATTGTAACTATATGACATCCTGGAAAAGTCAAAACTATGTTGTGTTGTGTGCAGTCGAGTTGATTCCGAGTCATAGAGACCCTACACTACAGGGACATGAAAAAGATCAGTGGTTGCCAGGAGTTCGGGGAAGGAAGGAGTGATGAATAGGTGGAGCACAGGGCTTTGTTGCTGTTGTTGCTGTTAGTTGCTGTCGAGTCAGTTCCAACCGATTATGATGTTATGTACAACGGAATGAAAAGTTGTCCAGTCCTGCACCATCTTCGTGATCATGGGTGTGGGGTATTTTACAGAAACTATTTTGTAGGATACTGTACTGGTGAACACATGACACTGTGCATTGTCAAAACTCGCAGGACTGGACAACACAGAGTGAGCCTGATGTGAACTGTGGACTTCCGTTAGTAAGGGTGTGTCAGTATTGCTTCATCCATGTTAACAAATGAACCACATCAATGCAAGATGCTAATAACAGGAGAAACTGTGTGCATGGAGGAGAGGGGGCCTATGGGAACTCTTACTTTCCGCACACTTTTTCTGTAAACCTAAAACTGCTCTAAAAAACGATGTCTATTTAAAACAGGTGAAGTTAATTTTAAGAAATTGAAGAAAAAAAAAAAAGTCCACTGAGTCCTAATTTTTACCCCACGCATGAACCGCAGCCTCCATTTTTTATAACATTTTAATGAGCCAAACAAACCACACCTATTAAGCAGTAGTGCATTTACCTTCCAGCTTTCATCACGAAAGGCAACTGGTAACAGCGCACCAGGGTCTACCATCAGACCACCAGGATGCCAAACTGTAAATTCCAGCCAAAGCAGAGAAAGCCGCTATTTCTCTGTGCTCCAACGGCCTCACCAAAGATGAACCCACACGCATCTCTGCTGGGCCCCCGTTCCACCTAACCACCTGTAGCCCTGCTCCCGCAAATGTCTGCGCACCCGGCTTGGAAACCCTGCCTTGGGGGCGCCTCAGTGAGAAAAGATGAGAGATGTGTTAGGGCGTGCGATTTCCCCGAGGACTAATACATCGCCTCACAGGCCTCTGTGTTACTGCATTAAAATCCAAGTCCTCCAAGTGTTATTGATCCCCATGTCTTATTTCCACTTGTTAAGAGCAATGGATTCTCCTCTAAGGGGCAGACCAAGCGCTTCGTGTCTATACAAAACCAGACAACCAAACAGGGCAGAAGATGAGGGATTCTGCAATGTTTTCTGAGGCAGAGATACTTTGCACCTGTTTCCTAGCTGGATTCATCACCTGTGATGAGCTGAACTGTGTCCCCCAAACAGAGATACTGGAATCCTACCTGTGAAGATGACCTTGTTTGGAAATAGGGTCTTTGAAGATGTTGTCAGTTAAGCTAACATGAGGTCTTTCTAGAGTGGACTAGACCCTAATGCAGTCTGAGTGGCGTCCTATAAAAGGAGGAGAGACAGAGAGACAGGCAGAGGAAGGACGGCTGGGTGAAGATGCATCTCCATGCAAAGTAATGACTGGGGCGACCGGAAGCTGGGAGAGACGAGGAAGGATCCTCCCCTAAAGCCTTCACAGAGAGCATGGTCCTGCTGACACGCTGATTTGGACTGCTGGCCTCCAGAGCCATGAGACAATAGTTTGCAGTAATTTGTTACATAGCCCCAGGAGCCTCAGCCACTACCGCGCAGCCACACCCCCCAGGCTGACCCTGGCCCAACCAGACCATGAGGAGACTGACAGGCTCTAAGTCCAAGGTGAGAGACAGCACTCAGCCCCCGTCCCAATCGTGCATGTGTTCCTGTATCACCACGCACTGCACCTCGGTAGCACGCTCACAGTCACGGTTTCACCAACATCTGCCTCTCCCAAACCAAACTCTTTGCTGTCAAGTTGATTCTGACTCACAGCAACCCTACAGGACAGAGTAGAACTGCACCACAGGGTTTCCTAGGCAGACTGTCACATCTTTCCTCCTTGGAGCGGCTGGTGGGTTCAAACTGCTGACCTTTGGCTTAGCAGCTGAGCGCTTAACCACTGCGCCATCAGGTCTCCTCTCTGCCTCTCCAACCACCCATCAGCTCCATGAGACCAGGAGCCAGGCCTGCTTCCCACCCGATTATACACCCAGCACCCAGCACATAGTAGCTGCTCAACAAAATTCACTGAATGGCTGAATAAGCAAAAACCCCGAAAGAGTTCTGTCACCTAAAGAAAAATTATATACCCAGTGACAAAGTTGAAGGACATTCAAGAAGGGAACTCTGAAAGTACCATTTACAGCCAAAAGCTATAGGCGAAACCTTTAGAAGACGCTGGGCTTACAGATGCTGCCTGGCACACATTTGTCTTCTCTCATCCACTCTGCTTTGAATGTGGCTATTCAGATTTGCTCGTCACTGACAGAGGAACTGTCTCTGGAAGAAGTTGGGTTTCTTCCATTGCCCTTACGATTTTTATACCTCATGATCGCAGCTTCATTTAGCCTGACACAGTTTGGTAAAGCAGTCTAAATCACTTGAGAGCTCACTATTTAGGAGATGGGCGGACAGTGTCTGTCCAGAGCCACACACATGGAAAGCAAAATGCTTACCCTGCGGACAGCCTATGTTTGAGTGTGTCTGAGTTAAGAACTCTTGTGTGGGTCATTGTGGCCTGGGGAAATTCTGTGCCTGAGTTCATTGCCAGGTTACTCTCTCTGTGCCGTCCAGCTCTGGACGAGGGGTCTCAGGGCACGTGGCATTGTTTACACCTTCCTGTGGATTCCACCACCCATCTGTCAGTTCATTGTACTAGGGTGGCTTGCATGTTGCTGTGATACTGGAAGCTATGCCACCAGTATTTCAAATGGCAGCAGGGTCACCCATGTTGGAGAGGTTGCAGAGGAGCTTCCAGACTGAGACAGACAAGGAAGAAAGGCCTGGCGATCTACTTCCAAAAATTAGCCAGTGAGAACCCTATGGACCACAACAGAATACTATCTGATATAGTGCTGGAAGATGAGCACCCTAGGTTGGAAGGCAGTCAAAATATACAGTGGCCGCAACAATGGGCTCAAGTGTACCAACGATCATAAAGATGGCACGTTTTATTCTGTTGTACGTAAGGTTGCCATGAGTCAGAGTCAACACAATGGCAACTAACAACACCAAATAGATCCCCACTTGATTCTATAAATGGTGACAAAGCTCATAGCCAGCATCTACTGAGTACAGACCAAATGATTACACGCCAACTCAGCCCTTCCCCAGTATTCTGTCACGTAACCCTCTCAACATCCTAGGAGGCATGATTGGCCCCCATTTCACAGATGGGGAGACTGAGGCTTGAGAGGCTAAGTGATTTGCCTAAGCTCTACAGCTGGAAAGCCCGTGCCCTTTACTGCCACACAGGGAAGGGCTAGAGGGAAAGAAACTTCTCTTTTCTTCTACTCCCATCCCTGCTCCATCTTCATTAGAGGCCACAGCCTCACCATGCACCCTCAATAAATGCTATTAAGGAGTTTATGCTGATAAACTGCTTTTGAGGAGACTTTCTGCATGGTTAGCTAAGAAAAGTAGGAAGTCGGCCAAGTGAAGTTGGGCATTTTCCACCAAAAATAAAGAAATTAGCGCATAAGGCTTCATTGGGCCAGCAAATTGGCAGCTAAGGCACCTCTGTGTGCACAGATGCTTTGCAGAGGACCCTCTGCAGATATTGGAGTGTATTTATTCAGACAGTGGGCACAGCACACTGGCTGCAGGCCCAGAGGCCCTGGAGTGGACTGGGGTGATCATGGCTCAAGGGCGGTGCTGGGTGTAGGAAGACACAGAGGCAGGTGCTCTGTGTGTAAGTCAGGGAAGGCTCTCTGGAAGAAGTGTGACACCTGAGCTGGGTTTCCAAGGAGAAGCCACCATCTGTTAGATGGACGAGGGCTCTCTAGGCTGGGAGGTGGATGGTGCTCCCCACCAGGTGAGGGGCTCCCGCTTGCAGGGCGGTAAGCGCAGCAGTACCCCCGCTTCTGGTTTCTGCCAGAAGCTAACAAGCCACGTGCATAGAGCTCTGTGTGGGGCTTTGCACTCGCCTTCCATGGTGAGGACTACTGTGATCACTGCTACAGATGGGGAAACTGAGGCTCAGAGAGGGCAGGGAGTGTGTCTGAGCACACACAGCAGTAAGCAGCAGAGACAACCCCTCTGTCTGCTCTGAACCCTCTCCCTCAACCAGGATGTCTGGCTGGTGCACCCTGGAGCCTCCCCCTTAACAAGGTGCTGATGTGCTTTCAACGCTGCCTTGTGATGTGATTAGGTTTGAACACAGAGCCCCGGGTTACCCCAGGAGAAGCCCTGAAGGGCATTGCCCCTTGCCTGTGTCTGGGTCAGCACCCAGGATCTGACAGGGATCTAACCCCTCAGGGTGGCCCCATAGCAGTTACGAGGATGTGCCTGAGTGGGAATACTGGGAAGGGCCCTGATACATATCGAAGGTCAATCTCAACCCCCATTCTTCAGTTTAGCCTCCCACTGACCCCGGGTGGGCATTGTGACCTCCATTTTCAGATGTGAAGACTGAGACTCGGAGAGATGAAGTGACTTGGCCAGGGTCCCACTGCTGGAAAATTCTTAAAGCCAGTGGACCAGACTCTAAGCCCATGTTTGTCCCTCGAATCCAGGAATCACAGCGGGACATCCAGGGTGATTTCATCAAAGATGGTGTATGGAGCCCCGTCTCAAAGATAAGGAAGAGGCGTTGCCAGACCGTAAGTGGGAGAGTGGTGGAAATCCCACTTAAGAAACATTACACCCCGACTGCATGGCAGGTGCCCTCAGGAGGTCCCAGAGGTGGGGTCTGTACAAAGAAATCTGCACATCTGTGCAGTGCTTTCTATTTTCCACCCTCGTAACCATGCAGCCTCATGCCTTGAGGCCTTTGCACATGCTGTTCCCCCTGCCGGAAATGACTTTCCCTGCTCTCAATACTTGGCTACTTCTTCCTTCTCCTTCAGATCTCAGCGATTTTGACGTTTTTGTCAGAATTTCTTATTTTATGTGACATCATTCGATAACTCAGAGACTGGAAGGAAAATCCGCTGCAATCATTTTCGAAGCCATTCCCTACCTCGGTAGCACAAGTTGTTCTTGCAGCTGCCTCCGTAGCTGGGGGGACACTCTGAGCAGGGCCGGCCGCTTTTGTAAGGGGCTTCTCCAATCCAGTTTCCCCTAGAGACAGACCAAAGACACCGTCAGGTGTGGCCCGCACGTCGACGCCCGGCCCAGATCTCTTCCCAGCCCACTCCCCGTCAGGAAGGAAGAAGGCGCAGGCTGTGTGAGGTGGAAGGGCAGCTGCCCAGACCCCCTGTGTGCACAGCATCTGGAGAATTCTAGCAGATTCTAGTAAACCACGGGCGCCTCCACCTGGCACTTCTGTCCTGTGTTAGCGCGTACACCACCAGCTCCACACTGGCCAATGGCACTCTGCACCCATAACTCTTAATATGGTGAGCCCCCCCACCCCCACCTCAGAGCCCCAGCACCTTTGCACTGAAGCAGACAGGATCCCTCATTTAAGCCACTTCTCCAATGAGTGGAGTCTGCGTGCTGCAGGGGCGTCCCGGTGGCAGCTCAGCTGGGGAGCAACGAGAGCTGCAGCATTTTCTGTACGGGCTCACCACACACCAGGTCCACCTGCTCCCTCCCTCATTCTGGGGTGGTGGGAAGTGCTGGGATTCCCTCCTTTGGTGGGGGAGGACATTGAGGCACAGAGACGGTAAGCGACTTGTTCAAGGTCACATAACCAGTGCATAGAGGGGCTGGGATTCGAACCCA
Source organism: Dugong dugon (assembly GCA_030035585.1). Lineage (NCBI taxonomy): Eukaryota > Metazoa > Chordata > Mammalia > Sirenia > Dugongidae > Dugong > Dugong dugon. The sequence continues at coordinate 34,660,089 of CM057478.1, forward strand.
GGTCATGGGGTTCAGAGCCTTTGACCACTCTGCTCTAGGGGTAGGGGCTAAGGTCACTGTGTATGGCAAAGCAGTGCCACCTGCTCCCCTCCAGATTTCTCAGGGGGCCCAGTGGCTGGCCTGGCGGAATTCCCAACCGCCTCCTGCATCACCTGGGCCTTCAGAAGCTGGGTGCATGAATGACTGGGGCCAGTCTCTCTGATTCGTTCTAGAAATTCCCTTCACAGTCGTCCACCCATCCCTCTGTTCATTCAGTAAAGAGGTACTGGGCACCTCTGCCAGGCAAGGCCGGAGCCTCTTTGTGGCCTTGCTGCAAAGAGTTGACCCCCAGCCCTGCTGGCGATGTGACTATGGCCACATCCCACCACCCTGAGCCCCATGTCCTCTCTGTACAATGAGGACAGTGACAGTGCCAGCCTTGCAGGGCTGCTGTGAGGACTGAGTGGGTGACCACATGGAAGCCCCTAGCCCAGGGTCTGGCACACGGTAAAGGCTAGATGGTGTTTGATAAATAAACAAACTTGTCCAGTGACCTTCTCGAGAGCTTTCCAGGGAGGGCCTAGAGGCAGGGGAGGTCTGCTCATGCTGGCTGGAGACAGACCACAAAGGCACGTTCTGTGTTCAACACACGGTCATCATCGTATGTGGGCCCAGGACCTCCTCCAGCCGGAAATGGAGAGTGACATCACCGAGGGCCATGTGGGCGTCAGGCCTGGGGATGGTGGGCCGGGAGGGGGGCCGGCAGTCCGAGCTGGGGGAGAGGAGGAGTGCTTTCCCTCCTTGCCCCCCTGGGCCTCTTAAACTACGCACACCACTTCTTCAAGCCCAGCGATTTTGCTTTCCCACATCGTGGATGGCAAAATCATAACTTTTGACAACATGCCACATAACACAACCCACCCAAGCCAACAACCTCCACTGGCTGCTGGGATTCCCGGGGGCCTCTGCACAATTTACCAGAGGGAAGTCATGGGTAGGGGGGACCCAGAGTTCAGTAGGTGTCTTTGGATGATCTTGGCCCCAAAATGTGTTTATCCCTCTTCCCCAGTCCAATTCTCCCTCATATCTAAAACCCTAACCAGCTGCCGTCAAGTCAGCTCTGACTCATGGCAACCCCAGGCGTGCAGAGTAGAACTGCTTCATGGGGTTTTTAAGGCTGTGACCTTTCACAAGTAGATCGCCAGGCCTGTCTTCCGAGGTGCCTCTGGCTGGGTTTGAACAGTCAACCTTTCAGTTAGTAGCTGCATGCTTAATCGTTTGCACCACTCAGGGACTCCTCCCTCATCTTTAGGCTTCCTTAGTTTCTCAAAGACAAATCACACCTCCAACCCCCTGGGACGATAATCCTGGTAGCTGGCACTTGTTGAGTGTTGGCTGTGCGCCAGGCCTTATGCCAATGTCCTGTAGATGGACGACCTCTTGATCTTCCAGCAGCCGCGGGAAGTCAGTGCTATCACTGTACCCCCTCAATGCAGTCACCAGATGTGACAACACCCCCACCAAGAGGAGGGCACCCATTCCCAAGTTCACCATCCGCCACTACTCCACGCCTGGGATGGCTTCCTGCACAGCCCAGGGGCCCAAACGCTTCCTCTTTAATAAGTACAAGTGTCTGTGGACACCATACAATGCTTCTCAGAAATAAAAAAGGAAGCACCACCACCACACACACAACAACATGGGTGGATCTCACAGACATGATGTTGGGTGAAAGAGGTTGGGCACAAAATGGCATATACGAAGTTCAAACCAGGCAGACTGATGGATGGGGAGGGACAGTGGGACACTGGTCACTATGGGGGGTACAAGGGAACCTTCTGGGGTGCTGGAAATATTCTCTATCTTGGTCCACGAGGTAGTTATACAGGTACATACATACACATGTGAAAATTTTTGAGCTGTACCTTTAAAAGTAATGTATTTTACTTATGTAAATTATTCCTTTCTAAGAAAAGGGATGGGGGATAAAGAAAGGAAGAATATTATTTCTGATGCTAGGACCTTCCAGTGTATATTTTAATATAAAGAATCAAATCAAATCACTCCTCATCCAACCTGCCAGGAAGTCCATCATCATTGGCCAGTTTAGTGCTCTTCCGTGGGGTCTGGGTTTGGTCCCTCCCCAGCAGTGACATAATCCCCATCCTTATCTGCGCCACAGACAAGCCAGAAAGTGTTTGGAGAGCCTCTGTCTCCCTCCCAACCTCAGCGAGTCCCCCTTCATCCCATCTTCTCATAGTCACTTCTGACCCAAACCACGTAAGTGAGGTCACCGCCATTCCATCTGGTCCCTGAGCAAGTATGCTGGGAGGGCCCATTGTGTGCGAGCCACAGTACAGGGTGGCAGCTGCCTCAGCAGCCAGCCCTGCAAACCGCAGGCTGCAAAGTGGGTCAGCAGTCCTGCGAGAACATTTGTCCGAAGTGCAATCGAGTGAGCGAGTAAGGCAATGAATGATATAGTGATAATACAAGGATGATATAAGGAGGAAGAAGGCTATGATATGTGTTTCCTGCTATGAAGGGAGATAGAGAGATGCAAGACCAAAGTCCAGCATGAATACTTGGTTTCTAAGATGCTATCTGCTGAGTGTTTTCAGAGGGGGAAAAAAAAAAAACAACTGCTAGGTAGACCCACTGGTTGCCCAGCCAACAACTGTTACTGCTTCTGACTTTGTTCAGGTGGCCCCAGAGGATGACTTGTGAATCCAACTGGGGCAATCTCCCTTTGTCCATGGTTGGTCTAGTTCTGGCCAATGACATAAGGGGAAAGTGTGCTGGGGATGAGAAAGGCCTTCTACCGTTCTCTTTATCTTCTGCTTGGGATGACGTAGTGTCCGAAGCTCTGCAGCCATCTTAGGCCCATGAGGAGAGGATTGTACAGTACACAGGAAGATAGAAAGAGCCTGAGCCCTTGTTGACACTGCTGAGCTATTAAGCTAACCCAGGAGCACCAACCTCTAGACTCCTTGTTATGTGAGATAATGAAGAGACTTCACTGTTTAAGCCAGTCTTAGTTGGGTACTCTGGCAGGAAAAGCACCCCAACCCATACACCCATTTGAACTTGTTCTTACTTTGGAGAGTAGTTGCAGACGAGGTAGACTGCATTCTCCCACGTTTCTCCCCAGACGTTCATCCTCTGGCAGGTGTGCACGGCACAGCCAACCTTATTGGTGGTGGCCCAGACTATCTGAAAAGACAACACCATATGTCAGAGCTGGAGGGGCAAGACACACCAGGGTGGCATAATCTGGCCTCACTCTATAAGGTGCTAGCATTGAAGGAGCATGCCCTTGCATAGGTTGAACAGGATGCCCTCTGCTTGTCTTCTCTGCAATATCGTCCACCACCTGCCATTGCCAGAAGTTCCACCATTACCAGTCCATTCTGTTGGGATTAAAATCACTTGTTCTTTCAGAGTTGCTTCTGATTACATGCACATGCCCCAGGTGGGTATTAGCATTGGACTAGGAACCAAGACAGCTCCTTCCAGACTGGTTTCACTGCTAACTCGCTGTGTTACATGGGACAAGTCACTTCCCCCTCTGAGCTGAAAAATGAGGAAGTTGTACTTGAAAATCTCTGAGGACTCTCCCAACTCCAAAGACTCTGTAATACTAACCTAACAATATCAACTTGTGCCATGTCAACCTCTTTGTGAGCAAACAGGTAAGCATGCTGGGGAAGAGACCCAGGAGGTGGAAAGGGGTGTCAACTCTAAGAGCACCATCAGTCATGCCTGGGCTGGAATCCCGCTCCGCCTCTATTGGATGGGGGGCGTTTGTTCCTTACTTCACTTCTCTGGACCTCAATCCCCTTATCCCGAAAGTGGTGGATAGCAATGCTGGCTTAAAGGGTAGCTGTAAATGGGATATGCTAAGACCATGACTCTGACACCTCGACACACTACTTGGCACACAGTAGGCTCTTCCTAGGGGCAACTCATGATATGAGGACACAGGGAGGAGATAAGGAGAGCAAGGGGGAGGGGCTGTGCTTCCAGCAGCACCAACTGCAAGAAAACAAATTATGGGAACAGAAGCCCAGAGTTCCACGGATTCAGCAATGATCTCGCAGGGAGGTGAATGACTGGGTTTGAGGCACTGCTTGCAGCCCATCCCCTGAGTGTTACCTGAGTGTAGTGGGTGCACATGGTCCCAGAACACCTTTCGGGACACCAGGGGTTGCACTCGTGGGGGTAGGGGTAAGTGTAGTCCTTCACCTCATCATACCAGGACTGCACGTGGAACCCCGGAGAGCGGTACCTGTGGGGCAGAACCAGAATCAGCCTGCTGTGTGCCGGCCACTGCACGTACAATGAGTGCAGACCACTGCTTGGAGCATCACCACCCTGGGGTGGGGCTGCTCCCTGGGGGTGGGGGTAGCCCCAGATTCCACCAGGCACCCCTTCAAGGTGCTTAACGCCAGGAATGGTGAGGATATCATCCAAGCATCCATCGAGTTACTCTGGGTCCACAGTTTCTCCCAGTGGCCCATACGTCACTTGTGTGCAGGAAACTCACCCGGCCCCGGTATTTTTTTATTTTGATAATTATTTTTTTTTCACGTACATTTGGAAAATTATATGCAGCCCATTAACCCCATATATCAGAGATATTATTTTGTTAGGACAAAACTTGATTTAAGATGGGAGTGCATTTAAAGTTGACTTAGAGCAACTGTCAAGTGAGTAACTGAACAAGTGACACCGAGCAAGTCAGGGAGAGTTTAAAAAATTGGGAAACAGCTTCTGTGGAGGACAAGGCAGAGGGGTCTCTGCCCCCTCACCAAAGAGGGGTGTTGCCTCACATTTCTATATGGTGATAACTGGCTTCGTTCCCAGGCTGCTCGGGGGACCAAGAACCCAGGTGCCAAGCAGAAAACTCATTTGAGGGGTGAAAAGGAGGAGTGTGCTGTCACAGTATGGGGAAAGCAATTACAGTCACATAACAATGTATGTATAAATTTTTGTATGGGAAAAAAAAAATTTTTAAAAAAAAAGCTTACTTTTGGGATTTTATCATCTGGAGCCCTCCCTCAGCCCCCCGAGTGAGGAGGCCTGGGCGGGTCTGTGGAAAACTCTTTGGGGCAGCCCCCAACACATTTTTCTCCCTCTCTCAGAGAGGTTATTGCTTAGCAGTGACTGCCACCTTGCTCCGGCCCCTTCTGCCAAGTTGGCACTATTTGTAGCTTTTTTTTTTATGACAGGAAAGAAAATAAACTGGATGCAAATCCAGGGTTGTGCTGCTGGAACTGGCAAGTGCAAACAAAGCGGTTTCAATAAAGAGAGAACACGTGAGGGGTATGTGACCATGTTGAAGAGAGATGTGGTCAGCAAGGCAGTGAGAGGTCTTGTAACAGTTACTGTTTGGACCCAGGGCAGACGGTGGTGGTCTGTGACGTGTCCCAGGGAGCACCGTCTCTTTCTGGGGCCAGCGTGGGGAAGGAAATGCACACAGCTTGGAGCTGCGATGCAAAATGAAACTCACCACCAAGTCCACTTCCCATGGACTTGAGGTCAAGTATTTACCCAGTGCTGGTGCAGTTATGGAGGTATGGGCACTCAGATGCCACGGGAGCAGCACAAAAATGTGGAGCTCATTAGGAAAGAAAGTTAACAATATACATCAAACCGACCCCATGTGTATCAGAGTAGAACTATGCTCAGTGGCTGATTTTTCAGAAGTAGGTCGCCAGACCTTCCTTCTGAGGAAACTCTGGGTGGTCTTGAACCTCCACCCTTTCAGTACCATCTGCACCACCCAGGGATGCCAATATACTTCAAGAGGAAGAAAAATCTTGTACTCTCCGGCCCATTAATTTTACTCTTCAGAAATTATCCTGATGAAATAATTCCAATGAGGAAAAAAAAAAAAGCTACAAGTGTGGAATGGCTAAATTTTGGCAGCCTTTATAAAATGATAATCATGACAACTATGTAATAGAAAAATTGTTTGATATTGTATGAGAAGGAAAGAAAAAAGAATTAAAAGTTGCCAGGCTACACTACAGCTATGTAAAAATATGTCCGTGTACAGCCAAATGCTACAAAGAAACCCAAAAAAAGGAAAAGAACTGAAGCTGACTAGTGGAATTATGGATTTTTTTCCTTTAGATTTTCTTTTTTTTAATGTTATAGCAAGACTGTTTTTATAACAGTCAAAATTCACCAGAGAAAAAAACACCATGTTGATTTGCTTCCATGAAGTCTTACCACTTAGGTCCATCATAACCCCTGCCCTGGTTTTGTCCTGGATGGCACAATGGTTAAGTGCTTGGCTGCTAACCAAAAGATTGGCAGTTTAAATTCATTCAGAGGCGCCGCAGGAGAAAGACCTGGTGATCTGCTTCCGTAAAGGTTACAGCCTAGGAAACTCTATGGGGCAGTTCTACTCTGTCACATGGGTTCGCTATAAGTTGTAATCGTTGTTATTGATTCAACGGCACCCAACAACAAAGGAAAGTGTAGCTGTTTGTGGCCTATGAAACTCCAGAGCTCCAAAGGCTAGGAAATATCTGGGTTTGAAGTCAAAGCACAACCCTAACCTAGGTCTTGAGGGTACACTTGAAATCCAGTCCAGTTTTTCGCTGCCTGGGGCAAAACACCGGCAGCACTGTGATCCTGTGAGCCTGGGTCTAAGGACTCAGGGACGCTGGTCCTCAGCACTGCACTGGTTGGTCAGTGAGTCTTTACTGGCCATTAAGTCGTTATCCTGGCTGTTGTCCAAAGACTTTTCTTCGAGTCTTCAGATGAAAGCAACCCGCAGCCCCTGGGTTCATCCAAAAGACTAAACCAGTTGCCGTTGAGTTGATTTCAACTCATGGCAACCTCATGAGTGTCAGCATAGAACCACGCACCATACAGTTTTCAATGGCTGATTTTTCAGAAGTAGATTGCCAGGCCTTTCTTCTGCAGTGCCTCTGGGTGAACTCAAACTTCCCATCTTTCAGTTAGCAGCTGAACGTGTTAACCGTTTGCACCACCTAGGGACTCTGTCCAGAAGACTAGTCCAAGTTTACCTTGGGAAGGGTCAGTGGCAACATTTAACAGATAATGGTCAAGGTCAAGTGCATCCTATGGGTAAGGGGCAAGGGAGCCGCCACTCCAGGAAGCCTCGGAAGCTCAGAGGAGTTAGCAAGCCCCCATCTGGCTGGGTAAGGAGGCAAGGTGAGGGGAACCAGATGTGCAGGGGGCAGAGAAGCCAGCAATGATCTACAGCTAGAAGAGCAAATGTTCTCATTTTCCCAGCTGACCCAACCACGTCCTTCCTGGCAGCAGCCACTGGGGCTCAAGAACTCTCTACAGGAGACAGAATGGAAAACCCAAGCTCTATAAGCCCCTGGCCCGGTAATCAGTCCCTGGAGTCAGGTGACCAGGCTCGAATCCCTGTTCTGCCAGTGACTCATGTGTGTTCCTGGGCCAGTCCTTCAAAGTCTCTGAGCCTCAGTTTCCCCACATGTCAATGGGATGGGTGGTATTACGGACTGAATGGTGTCCCCCAAAATGATATGTTGAAGTCTCAGCCCATGTACCTGTGAACTTGACCTTGTTTAGGGGAAATGGGGTTTTTCTTTGGTTACAATTGAGTCAAAGGAGGTCACACCGGAATAGGGTGGGTCCGGATTCCTTCTGAGTGTTGTCTCATTAAAAGGGAAGACACACAGTGAGGGTCTGTCTACAAGCTAAGGAACAACAAGCAAGAAACGCCTAGGGCTCCAGAAACTGAATGGGACAAGGAAGGACCTTCGCCAAGAGCCAACAGAGAGAGCACGGCCCTGCTGACGCCCTGCATTTGGATTTCTGGCCTCCAGAACCGTGATGCAATAAATTCTGTTCTTGGAAGCCACTCACTATTGGTATTTTATCATGGCAGCCCCAGGAGACTAAGATGGGTGGTGTCCCTCTTAGCAGGTGAGCACAGGGACTAATGCAATAACAGGCAGGCAGCACCAAGCCAGGCACACAGCAGGTGCTCAGTGGGGGGACCTCAGCAGCAGGAGGGGGCACCTGTGACTCTTACCTGCCCCAGTGGACAGCCAAGTTCTGGCCGATGGACACCAGCAGGCTGGTAGGTCCGTGCTCCCAGATGCAACCCTGGGCCCAGGCCGCCGCTGACTTCTCCAGCTCCTCATCCCAGGTCTGCAGGGGGAGGAGAAAGCACCAGGTCAAGACGAGGGATGGAGAGGCAGAAGAACCAAAATGCAGCAATACCCCCGAGTCTGGGCCCCAGATGAATCTGTAGGTGTATCTTCAGCTTCTTCAACCATGTGCACACCATGGTTGTGCTCCTAAATTAGCAAGTGGTAAGTGACTAGGTTGGCAAAGGACTCGGATGTGTCTGATCGGCAACAGAACACTGACACAAGAATCCCCGTGTCCGCTGGCTCTCTCCCTCCCTGCACTTTGGGGAGTGGTAAGGCTGTGGCTAGGCCTCCCAGTACCACCCCACCTCACACCTCCCACCCTCTTCTCATCCTGAGAGCCCACGTGACTCGGTGCACAGGGATCGGCTACTTTTGCTCATCACTGCAACATCAGCACCATGCCCTGCACATGGTTAAAAAAAGAAAAAAAACAGTTGCCATGGAGTCAATTCCGACTTATAGCGACCCCACGTGTTTCAGAGTAGAACTATGCTCCATAGGGTTTTCAATGACTGATTTTTCCAAAATAGATCACCAGGCCTTTCTTCCAAGGTGCCTTTGGGTAGACTCAAACTGCCAACCTTTTGATTAGAAGCCAAGCATGTTAACCATTTGTACCACTCAGGGACTCCCATTACTGCAGGTAGGTTCAGGTAGGGATTCTCAAATGGTTAAGGAGATGCCAAGGTTACAAGATAGAGGGAGGCAGAGCCAGGACTGGATTCTACAAAGCCCGCCCTTTCCCACTCTGCCTGAGGGGTCTGGCTGGAAGAGCGTCAAGGCTGTATTCTTGCGTTGAGCTACAGAGACGTAACATGAAGGAGCCAGATGGTAAGCCTCCGAGTACTGCCTTGGCAGAGTGTCCAGAACAGAGCCAGGGAACCCTCTCTTGCCACTCACCCAGACTGGGGACATAAAAACACAGCGGCCGGGGTCTCCCACCCTTTTGTGACTAAGGTCAGGGCTCACCATGTACTCCATGTTGGAGGCTGTAGGGTACACCTGACCCCGCAGTTTGTTGTGCAGCATGAGGATCTCCTCCTTGTCCACCCTGGGGATGGCCCTCCGGGCTCGAGAGTGAGGCCCGTCCTGCTGGTATTTGCTGAGCAGCCTCTCCAGGTGTGTGGCGTTGGGCAGGAAGAAGCCTTGGGCTCCACACAGCAACAGCACCAGCCCCAAAGGGATAATACCATTCAGGACACTGCTCATGGCTCCACACAGACAGCAGGAACTGGGGGAACAGGGCAGCCTGGGATTCTAGGGCAGAGCTAGGTGCTTGAGAGCTCTGAAAGAAAGAGAGGGTGTTGGAAGAAGGCTAGTTAGTATTCAACAAGCTACATCGTTGGCTGGAGTAGCAAAGGAAGCAGGCATTACTCTACCCACTTTATAGAAGTGGAAACTGAGGGTCACAGAAGCTAAGTATCATCCAAATACAGGCAGGAAGTGGTGGAGCTGGGATTCCAGCAAAGAGTTTCCAGAAGGCAAGCTGCCCAACTCTAAATAGGACATCCTAGCACAGTTTTACCCAGACTCAAGTTCTCTGGTATCCATATTTTCTAATTTTGAGTCAGCACTTCTACTCATTCATAACTTAGGTGTGACCGCAGCGTGAATTAAGTTCTGTCTCATGCCCCAAAAGGGACTGATGAAGTCACTTCACACCAAGAAGTGTTTGTCAGGAACCAACATTAACAGCAAACTTTCCGGTTCCTGTGAAGTAAGACTCAACTTACAAAAAGTGGTTGACAGGCATGTCTTTCATCATTGCATAAGGCATGGCTCCTCTTCCCCTGGCCCTTCCGCCAGCATCTCCCACAGGTTTGTCACACACTACAACACAGTTGTGGAGGCCGTGGTGGTTCAGTGGTAGAATTCCCGCCTTCCATGCGGGAGACCTGGGTTTGATTCCCAGCCAACGTACCTCATGCACAGCCACCACCCGTCTGTCTGTGGAGGACTGCATGTTGCTATGATGCTAAACAGGTTTCAGCAGAGCTTCAGGCTAATACTAGGAAGAAAGGTCTGGCAATCTACTTATGAAAATCAGCCGAAGAAAACCCCCTGGATCACATAGGTCTGGCCCACAAGCCATTACAGGGGTGGTGCAGTACAGACAGTGCTTCACTCCATTGTACACGGGTTCACCATGAGTTGGGGCTGACTCAATGGCAGCTAGCAACAACACCACCTTTACCCAGAACGCAGATGAGAACCCAGCCATGTACTCTGCATGGCAACCTTCACTCACTGATTTGATTCTTAGAGAAAGGAACAGCAGAAAGAGGGATGAAACACCAAGGGCTGCCTGTATGCCCCCCTCTCACCTCTGTCCCTGCTGAGCAAACCCACTGACCACCCAAGCCTGTGGCCGTCACTCAGCAAGCTTCTGTCCAGCTGTAAGCCCATTACAGACACTGCTGGGTGTGAACCTTCGGTGCTACGTTAGTGGCTCACAGGGGTAACAAGTACCAACGCCTGCCTCAGGATGGTGACCTGTAGTTGATCATGTCTAGTCAGGTATTAAGTTAATCTGCCAGAGTCTGGCCATATCACCTTTGGTTGATGAACCCAACAGCAGTGCCATGGGACAGAAAGAAGATGGCAGTCAGCACGCCCAGACCTTACGGAAGAGTGTTCCAGAGCTCTAACTCTGAGGCCAGGGCTCACCATGTGCTCCATGTTGGAGGCCGCAGAGTACACCTGGCCCCGTGCTTGTTGTGCAGCATGGGGATCTCCTCCTTGTCCGCCCAGGAGTGTCCCTCCAGGCCCGGGCGTGAGGCCCGTCCTGCTGGTATTTGCTGAGCAGCCTCTCCAGGTGTGTGGCGGGCAGGAAAAACCTTGGGCTCCACACACCACCCTGAGACATGCTGGGGCTTTGGGACAGTAGGACACAGCTCCAAGGTCACATTAGTGGGGAAGGGCTGCAGACAGTCCCCCTGGAGAGACTCAGGTGCCCTTGCCTTATTAAAACACTGCACATTCTGCAGTAAAGAAAGCTCCCTCACTTTTATCGCAGCAGGCCTTCCCCTGCCTTCTAGGTACAGGTCTCTCCACAAAAAAAAAAAAAGGCGGCTCTTAATAACCTTGCTTCCCTGCCATGCATTTCAGGAGAGGCTGTTAGTCACTTATCAACTAACAATTTCCTTAAGGTCAGAATTTACTAGGTGGATTTCTGCTGGGCATTTGATTTCTCCAGAAACCCCTGCCTGAGAGCCTACACGGGCCAGTCACTCCATTTACGTCATTTCCAATCCTCACGACAACCCAGAAGGTCAGTCTTTATCATCTCCATTTTACAGATGAGGAAGCTGAGGCTTAGAGTGGTGGCAAGGTGAGCACAAGGCTGCCCTACTAGTAAGTGGAGGTGCTGAGACTCGAAACCAGGTCTGATGACTCTGCAGGTCCGGGTTTTCCCAGCTAGCTGCCTTGGCTTCTATCTCCCTGGAGGCTAACTGTCCCACCCCCACTAAAGGGTTGACAACCATAATTCTCCTCCCGGCTTATCATCTGAAAAAATATATGCTCTTGGTCACCAAAGAAGACAAGGAGGCCTGAAATGATGTGTCCATTTAGTCTGTCACTACTGCTGATGAAGCTTCGCTCTTTATTCCCAAGAGAGAATCAGTCACCTATCACCTACATTGAGAACCTATTTTGTGCTAGGGAGTCCCTGGGTGGTGCAAACGGTTAATGTGCTTGGCTGCTACTGAAAGATTGGAGGTTAGAGTCTACCCAGCAGTGCCATGGAAGAAAGGCGTGGTGATCTACTTCTGAAAAATCAGCCATCAAAAACCCTGTGGAGCACAGTTCTGCTCTGACAGACATGGGATCGTCATGAGTCAGTGTTAACTCGACAGCAACTAGGTTGTGTGTGTGTGTGTGCTGGATCCTGAGACAGGGTCTAGGGATGCAAAGATGAAAAGGACAGCATCCCAGGTCTCTAGGAGATCACAGTTCAGTGGGGGAGGTGGATGAGAAAACCCACAGCCGCCACACAGAAGGGTAGGGCTGACCGGAGACGGTGTGGCGAGCAGGGGCCAGAGGAAGGGTAGAGTGTCAGCCATGGATCGATGCTGCTTATCATATCCTTTGGGAACCCCCAAGCCTCTGGGGAAAAAAATCTCCCCGGGTTTTGGCCCACGTTAGAAATAACCAGGTTTTCATCAGCCGAGTTGGCAAAATGGCAGACAAAGGAGGGTGTACTGGGGGGCTAAAGTTAGAGCAAGGCAGGGAAGGCCGGATTAACTAACACCTGACTGGACGAGGTCAACCATAGGGGAAGGCCTGCGAGCTGAGTTGGGCATCCCAGGAAGCAGAGGGCAGCAAGCAGAGAAGTTGGCATCAGAGGCTGAGGGGTGAGCCAGCGAGCTCTGGGAATGCTCCAGTTCCCATCTCTGACCCCCTGGCAACCATCCAGGGTTCTGACCAAGACCGCCCTTGAGATAAAAATAGCCTCCACTCAAAACTGAGAGGCACAGCTCTCTGCAGCGGACCAGACGCGACTGCCTCCAAAGATGGTCCCCTTGGGTCAGAGCCCCAGGGACTGGGGGAAGGCCTTCTGCGCACTCACTCACCCACTAGGAATCCAACCAGAACTCCTCAGGGTCCCTGATTTCTGTTCTGGGTTTGTCACACCACCATATATGAGCATTTTCCAGCTGCAGAAGGCCAGGCTCAAAGGAGAGATGCCGAACGTTGCTGACGCTGGGTTGAGATTTGAGACAAAGTGAGGACAGGGTTGACATCACAGGAGTCCACTCCAGAGTCATGATAACACTCAGCGTGATTTTACTCGACGCTTATGGAGTTTGGGGTCAGGGCACCCCACAGGCAGGAAATATTAGTTACTTAGATGTCTCTACTGGGGCCCAACTAGATTGAAACCTGAGTTTGGGTTAGATCACTAATGGGCACAATGCAAATGGCCATCAGTCAGAGGGTGGGTAAGTAACTACGGGACAGTCTGTGGTAGAATATTATACAGCAAGTAAAAGGAATGAACTAGATATATGTGTCGGCATAAATAAATCTAATACAATGTTGAGTTTAAAAAGCAAATTGTAGAATATATTCTAATAAGGTTGTTTTGTTGTTAGGTGCTATTGAGTCATTTTTGACTCATAGTGACCCAATGTGACAGGGTAGAATTGTCCCATGGAGTTTTCTAGACTAATCTTTATGGAAGGAGATCACCAGGTCTTTCTCCTGTGGAGCTGCTGGATGGGTTCAAACCGCCAACCTTTCGGTTAGCAGGCTAGTGCTTAACTGCTGGCGCCACCAGAGTGTCATACTCTAATAATACTATTTATGTAAGTTTGAGAACATATAAACCATACTCTGTGTACTTTACGAATATATATGTATATAGATACACAAACATACATGCATAGATACATAGTAAAAGTATAAAAACCAGGATGGAATACAGACCAAATTCATGGTGGTAGTTGACCTTGGGGTGGGGAGGAGTGGAACTGAGGAGGGGACTTGAGGGACTTCATCTCTATCTTTAATATGCAGGTAGTCCCCGACTTATGACGTATTCGAGTTACGATAAACCACGCTTATAACCATCTGTTTTTGTTTTTCTTTACATCTTATTGTTAGTAATATGTACTATATACAATGTTGCAGTGCGTAATTTGCTGATGTCATCATATCCTTAACTTTATGTGTAATGTTTCCAACCCCCAAAGACAAATAAAGATCAGATTTATAAATATACTGATAGTAAAAAGCAATAATAACGAAAACTACAAAAAAAATGAGGTATTCAATTTACGTCAGAACTGACTTATGACGGCGTCCTCGCCTCGGAATGGAACACAACATCTGTTCGCTTTAGTTGGTGGGTATATATTATCGTTTGTACTTGTCTATTCTAAAAAAATTTTTTCCCAAGTATTAATTAATAAAACAAAATAAAATGCAAAGCAGGAAAGGCAAGTAAAAAAACGCATCCTTCTGGCACTGCTCTTCTGAACAAGTGCTAGCTTATTCCAAAAGGTTGGACAAGCTGCCTTCATTCTGAATGTTAAAGGGACCTTGCCATTCCATAGCCTGTAGACTGGTCCTTCTCTAGAAGGTCCCAACAAGAATTTATAAAGCCTCGGATGGAGCTTTAGGATTGGAAGGACCGTGGAGTTTAGTCCAACCTCCACATTTGAAGAGAACACGGTGGAGGAGAAGCGTGGTTCATCTACACACCCAGGAAACCCAGACTTGTCTTGGTGGAGACATTTGCAGCCTCTGTGCTGGGGGGCACGCCCAGCATACTACTGGGTCTGAATGTGGTTTCGCCTGACTGGGCCTCAGGGGCTCGGGAAACAATGCTGGGGAGGGGACAAGGGCTAGATCTTGGTGGCTCTAAGTTTGAGCTGTGGGAGATTTTAAACAGAAACGTAAGGGTAACAGGGCCAGTGTCTCGTTTGTGTCTATATTCCCAGAGCACAGCGTGGCGCTTAGCCCAGAGGCAGCCGTGGGTCAGACAATAAATGGATAAACAGGACTGTGTTTCCGAATACCCCACAGCCACCGTATGGAAGGAGGCTGGGGGAAACAGAGGCACATAAGGAAGCCAGGCATGGATCTTCGTGGACAAGGCAGTGACAGTCGATGCTATGCCAAGGGTTAAGCCAACAGGCTGAGCCCACTTCCCTGGGCCCTGCCCAGCACCCTGGTTCTTGCTGACCATTCCTCCTCCACTGCTGAACCATTCAGTCAGAGCTTGGGGCTGAAGCACATCTTCCCCTTTTCCATTTGCAATAAAACAACCCCTTTCCAAATGAGACATAAACCCTGTCTGAGGCTGTCTGGGGCTGACCAGTACAAAACGTGCTCTGGCCAGGGCAATGTGGGAGAAGGACGACACTAGGAAGATTCACTGCATGCTGGCAGCTGTGAGGGCACTTTCCCTACTTCCTCTCCCGTCATCCTCCTGATTATCGAGAGGTTTGGGTTTTATTCCTCCCATTTCGCAGATGAGGAGACTGAGGTCCACAGAGTTGAAGGAGCCTGCCCAAGGTCACACCGCAGAAAAGTGCCTTTCATCTTTTTCTTAGTGCCCTGCCTTGCCCCGGAGTGGGGTCCCCTATGGACTTGAAAATCCACAAGATGTCACTGCCCTTGCAGGGGAGGGACTCACCTAGACAAAACAACCAAATCTTTCGCTAAAATCCTCTTACGCTCGTTTCTGCTATGTGACTGCTGGGTTTGCTGGAGCTGAGGCAGCGGCCTCCTGTGTCAAAAGACAACCCAGTCAGTGAGACCACACCAGTGCACCACCCCCCTGGGGGAGGTGAGACCTTTCAGTCATAGTGACGTTCCGCCAAAATACGCCCCCATCATCGGCACTTGGCACCCACCCAGCCTCCGTCTCCCAACACACCGTGATTCAAACACGGTGAGCATGCCCAGACTCTGATGACAGCTCTCTCTGCAGAGTGCCTCCTAACCGCTCAGATGAACATCTCGGGAGGGCGCCCACTTTAGTGGGTCAACCCAGCTCACTTCAGTGCCCAAGAGTGAGAACCCCCACAATCCCCAGGTCTGCATATTTGCTCCCCGGTTCTCCCTGGCTTTGCTAGATGCAGGCATTGTTTCTAGAGAAGCCCTCTCAACCTTCTGTCACCTCTGGCCTCTTACTAATAGCCTGAGACACTGGCTGTGGTCGGCTGTACAGTATAGCAGATACATTCTCTGGAAGACCTTGTTCTCCTTAGCTGGAGTTGCAAAATCAGGCCCATAAGACCACAAAAAAGGTAACAGCCCCAAGATCTCATGAGAACGCACCAGATGCCAGGATTCCAGAGGTGGGGAGGGAACCAACAAAGCTCTCAAGTCCCAAGGTCAACAGTGAGCCCCAAGCGTGGCAAACGAAAGTAGGAGTTGAACTTCCACATCACCCGGAGCTTTCACATGCATTTGGACACAGTCAGTGAGGTAGCTGCTTTCAGCCCCATTTTACAGAAAATAAAACTGAGTCCAGGAGACAGCAAGTGGTGTGTGTGACGTTGCATGGCTAGTTTGAGGTGGAACTTGAAATCAAGCTTTCAGAAAGCTCGGGGGACTTTCAACATACTCCCGCTGCAATATCAGCTCTCTGGCTACTGCCCCCTACCCTAGCCAGGACTTTGTGGACATTTAGATCAGTAAACCGTTTTGCCTGCAATCTAGCAAGGGGTCTCCTGGATGGTTAACTCCTGGGCAATGCCGCCACCAAATTCAAGGGACCATGGTTCAAATTCAAGTTCATTGCATCATCTCGCCTGGGCTGCGTCTGCCTTGTGTTTAGCAAAGTCTGCCAGAAAAATGAATCTTAGGGCTCAGCCTGTCAACCACCAGCCCTGAGATTATGCCAAGCTCTCTGCTTCTGCACATGCTGTTCCCACAGCTCATCCCCTGACCCTGACCCACCCCCTTCCTGGCCCACACCAGGCAGATTAATTCCTGCTCATTGGTTAAGACTCAGCTGAAGGGTCACCAATTCCTGGAAGCCTCCTCGAGCTTAATCATGCCAGCAGAGCTGCTAGTCTTGTTCACCACTAAATCGTCAATGCCTGACACGTCAGTGTTCAATAAATATTTACAAAATGAATGTGCAGCTCTCCTCCTCCTCCCAACACAGAAGTGCCTTATAAGGACTATATATGATCTCGGCTTCCTCTTTATTGACAACAGCATGGGCGATTGGGGAAGAGAGACCTGGGTTCAATTCCTGACACTCTCCCTCACTAGCTAGCTGTGTGGCCTTGGACACAGCATTTAGCTTCTTTGAGCCCCATTTTACACATCTGTAAGGTAGAAGGGAATTATAGGACTTATGACTGTGAGAAATAAACAAAATAATGGACATAGTGTGCAAAAGTGTAAGCTATTGTAATAATGATGATGCTCAATGTTCCACAAATGTATTGTGTGAAGGAGTTTTAGAAGGGTGAGATTAATAATGTGGAATTAAGTGAAGAGACTATTCTCTCTTTACCACGTTATTTCAAAGCCCCACCTCTGCCTTGAGACAAAATTCAATTTTAAAGATACCCTTTTAAATGTCTATCACTTAGGGGGAAAAAGTCCTCCACCAAATTTGAAACACACTTCAGCTCAGTATGTGCCCTGAGTCTTGGCCATTTTCTCCCAGCTTTCTGAAGAAATGTCAGAAATTAGGTCTGGAGAGTTAATGTCAACTGTCGGACCAAGAGCCATTCATACAAATGTACTTGGCAATTCACATTGATGACCCAGTGCAGATGTCATTTCTGTCGTGAAGCTCTGTCCCCTCCCAGGGCTAAATCTTAGCTGATTTAACAGGCATGTGAGTGTCCTTCAGCCCTAGAACTCATCACCTTGGATTGTGTCCACTCATACTATCTTTCTCCTGCTAGACCACCAGCTTCTTGAGGGCTGGAACCACTGGTGTGGTGGTAAAGGTTTTAACAACCAGCTCTCAAACAAACAAAAAACCAAAGAGCTCTGATTTGTAGTGTTTGACAGTTTCCGTGGTATAAATACTCCCACCAAAGCCAATTCCAAGCTACCAATATGACACCCTTGAACATGGAGTTTCTGGGACGAGATCTACAACAGCACATTATTATTTAGTATTTCCAGCATACAGTTACTATAGATACAAATAACCTCAAGAGCAGACATAATAGTAAACTATACTTTAATAATTAGGAAGTGATAAGTTTTGAGTGACCTGGGTGGTGCAGATGGTTAACACACTTCACTGCTAACTGAAAGGTTGGAGGTTCAAGTTCACCCAGAGTTGCCTCGGAAGAAAGGCTTAACAACCTACTTTTGAAAGGTCACAGCTACCAAACCCTATGGAGCACAATTCTAGTCTGACACGCATGGTGTCACCATGAGTCAGAGTCAACTCTTTGGCAATTGGCAACTGGTAAGTTTTCAGTATTACCTTCATCTTTAATGACTTATTTAATTGTAAGTTCGTATCATTTAGTGTTTAATGAGATTGTGTTTAACTGACTTACAACATTTCTAAAAATGTAACTATCAGCTCTCATGAGCTGGTACAGGCCAGCTCTAGCCCACCACTGGCTGCCCTTGAGTTTTATTCAGCTTTATACTTCAGCACATAATAGTCATTCAGCAAACATTTATTGCCAATGACCCAGCCAACACTTGATGTATGAAGGGTGTACGAAGAGGCAGGCACCGTACAGGGTGCTCTAATCCCAAACCCATTGACCCATAGGGTTTCCAATATATATGCAAGAGCTGGACAATGAATAAGGAAGATCGAAGAAGAATTGATGCCTTTGAATTACGGTGTTGGCAAAGAATATTGAATATACCATGGACTGCCAGAAGAAAGAATAAGTCAGTCTTGGAAGAAGTATAGCCAGAGTGCTCCTTGAAAGCAAAGATGGCGAGACTTCATCTCATGTGCTTTGCACATGTTATCAGGAGGGACCAGTCCCTGGAGAAGGACATCATGCTTGGTAAAGTAGAGGGTCAGTGAAAAAGAGGAAGATCCTCGATGAGATGGATTGACACAGTGGCTGCAACAATGGGCTCAAACATAGCAATGATTGTAAGGATGGTGCTGTACCGGGCAGTGTTTCGTTCTGTTGTACATAGGGTCGCTATGAGTTGGAACCAACTCAATGGCAACTAATAACAACAACAATCTTCATGGAAGCAGACTGTCACATCTTTCTCCCAAGGAGTAGCTGGGTGGATTCAAACTGCCAACTTTCAGTTATCAGGTGAGCACTTAAACATTGTGCCACCAGGGCTCTTGCTGTACTCCCATCACCTCTTATTTCATCTTCTCCACAAACTGATGGAGTCACTGCGATTATTAGCCCTATTTTACAGATGAGGAAACTGAGGCCCAAACAAGATCAGCAGCTTGTGCCTGGTCATGCAAAATGCGTGTGGACAATGCCCACTTATTTATCATTCTCTGATTGGATCTCCAAAGTGTCAGGGCAATGTTGACCTGTGTCCCATGTCAGTCTAACCCGCCCGGCTAAGGCTCACTGCCCGTGTGACAGGAGCTCCCCCAAAAGTGCTGGGGGCTTCCCCGGGCTCTGCTCTTCCTCAGAAGTGCAAAGGACAACTCAGAAACTGAACAAGAGGTCAGGGACAGATCCACCCAGAATTCCAGGAATGAAGCCTTGGCTGGAGGAGAAGAAGCCTTGGGCAGAGCCTCCCGTTCAGACCGTCTGGTAAACCCCAGACAGTGGGGCCCCAGCGCCCTTCCAAAGGATCCAGTAGTTTCTCTTAAACAGGATTAGGGCCCAGATGTGGGAGGACCCAGGCCTACTCTGTCCCTTGCTTCCGGCTCTGCATCAGCCCTGGCTTCCCAGTTTACTCAGCTTGGCAGAATCACCACCACCCCCGCCCACCCCCACACACCTTCTTCCTGCCTGTACCCTCAGTAAAAAATACATCCTTATGAGATTTATGGGACAATACTTCTATATGCTTATTCAGACAAATACAATATACAAGACTCATTTGATTTCTTTTATACTACACTCCAAATCTACAAAGTTCTGGACAAAAAGAGAAGAAAAATCGTTCAACAAACACTAATTTACTCTACTTTGTGCATAAAAAAGCTAAACACCAGGTGCATTCAACACAAGCCAAGATAATGTTTAAGTAAAGCCACTTTGAAGTAACTGGATTATAAATTAATGTGTTCTGAAAACACCCAGCACAAACCTCTTGGGGCCTCTCTCTTCCTTCTTGCAGATGTTGGGATGTTTCCCTGGAAACTGACCCCAGTGAAGCATTAGAAAAACGTCAGGAACCTCCAACTCAAGCCGGAAAAAGAAAATCACCAACTACCAGAAGGCAACGGAGTGGGAATATCATGGACCTTGGGGTCAGAGCTGGGTTCAAATCCTGCTTCTACCCCGCCAGGAACTCCCTCAAGCTTTTAGAGCCTCCAGTCCCTCCAGTCTCTCACCTGCACAATGAGGACCTGGATTTCTCCCAAGGGTGTAAGAAAGAGCCCTGGTGGCATAGTGGTTAAGCACTTGGCCGCTAAACAAAAGGTTGGCAGTTTGAATCCACCAGTCACTCCCCAGGAGAAAGATGTGGCAGTCTGCTTCCAGGATGATTACAGCCTTGGAAACCCTATGGTGCAGTTCTGCTCTGTAAAGACTACACAAAATAGTGTTTACAAAGGGCTGGGACAGGGTCTTGGGAACATGATGGGAGTTTGGTGAATGTTCCTTCCTTTCTCCTCAGGGGGCATTTGAGAGGCCTAGGTCACCCCAACTCTAGGCCTCAGGGCTGGCACACATGCCCAAGTGAAGTGGCTTCCCTGCCTAAAAGGGGTGACTCATGGCATGTGGTGGCATCCGAAAGGCTGAGTCACGGACACTGCTTTTGAACACATCGTCCAAGAACTCAAGGTGGCTCTAGGGTATAGAACTTCAGCCCACCTTGCAGATAGACATCTCCAGGGTCAAACCTGGGGGGCCACGGAGTCCTCGGGACACAGAGGGACAAGACAAAGAGTTTGCCCTGGGGAACTGGGGGAGACGGAGAATAGGCATCACAGCAAACAGGTAAATGCAGGTTTTACACGCCAGGGGAGGCTTGAAGAAAACAGACCAGGAAGATCGGGTGGTGAGCACGGGGGCAGGGGCGGAAGGAGGACCTCTCTGGGTGAGGTGGACAGCAAAGGTCTCACTGAGACCGTAAAGAAAGGGGACTCAGGCAGCAGGAACAGCAAGGACAAAGGCTCGGAGGTACATCATCTTAGCATGATCCAGCACAGGCACAGAGCCAGGGAGAGAGGCGTTCACAGAGGCGGGCAGGGCCAGATGGCAGGGGCCTCGAAGGCTGTGCCAAGGAGTGTTTATTTACTCCAAGGGGAGCCTGGGGAGTTAAGGAGGATGCTGGTAGGGCCTGATTTATGTTTTGACAACCTTTCAGCATGCAACAGCACAGACAAATCTCCCAGACATGATACTGAAACGTGACGCCAGACTGCAAAGATGACACATGCCAAGTTCCATTTACACGCAGTTCAAAACCAGGCAAAACCAATCTAGGCCGCTGGAAGTCCGGAAACGTTTACTCTTTTCGGGGAAGGCGGGGAACAATTAGGAGGGGCTATAACGGGACGCGTGCCCTTTATGAAAATTCATCCGCTCGTACGCTAATGGTGGTGCACTTTTTCTAGTATATTCAGCTTCAAAAAAAGCAAAAAAAAAAAGTTTGGAATCCTTCTGGCTTCTGTTTGAAAGGTGGCTTGAGACAAGCAGGAATGGATACAAAGAAAAGACACCGTTTTACAAGACGAATCCCCAGGTGTTTTTCCTCAAGAGTCCAAAGCTGAGACAAGTCCAGAGCCTGGTCTCAGACACCCTTCAAAGGGAACTGAACTTGAGTGTGTTGGAGCCGAGATAGAGGCGTGCCAGGCAGCTGCACCCTCCCTCCTGGACCCCCCTGAGGCTCTCAGACAGGGCCCGGTTCATCCAAACTGAGAGGGCACTTTGTCCGGTGAGGCCTAACCCATCTGAAAATACCACCTCCATCCCGGGAAAGCCCAGCCTTGGGGGTGTGTGGGGATAAACAGTGTTTTCAGCAGCACGAGGCTTCCTCCCAAGGAGAACAGACTGGCTATGTTGAGAGTGCTGGTTTGGGCAAGAAGGAGGCAACAGCAGGAGGTGACATACACCCACATATATATTTTTAAATGCAGTCGAGGAAGCAACTCATTCTTTGAGAGGGGGCTTTTAGGAGTTCTAGATAGATGTCTGTAGCAGACTCCTGGGCACACAGGGACACTAAACACACTCTGAAGCAAGACACCAGAATCTTCTGCACACATGGCCAGGCTCCAGAGTGTCAGCAATCACGACCCTCACCAGCAAGCTGAACATACTTCCAGAAGAAAGATTTGTGCAAATGACTTGCTCTCACGGACCCCTAGATTCTGGAGGAAGGTGGTCATTTTAGCTCCTAAGCCTCTCACACCCTCTTTGCCAAGTGACTTCTCTGGTCACATGACCCACACTAGGCAGCCTCTCCCACCCCATCTTTATGCCAGGCAGGGGCAGGCCTTCCTCGACTTTCTAGAGCAGTGGGTCTCATACCTGAGGGGGCATCAGAAAGTGCTGGTAGCCTCGCAAAAACACAGACTGCTCAGCCCCGCTCCCAAGGCACCCGAGACAGGAGGGCTGGGGAACAGCCTGGGATCTGCATTCTAATGGGCTCCCAAGGGGTGCTGATGCTGCTGGTCCGGGGACCCCACTTTGAGAACTGTCTCTCAGACCTCCTTTAAGCCCCACTTTAATCCAGTGTTTGCCACACCAACCCTTCACATACTCCCTTCCCAAGTTTCTCCCTATCTGCCTGTCACCTACCTGTATGAGCACATATTTCATACTTTTATTTAAATTGTCTTGCCTATTTATTTATTTGTTACTTTAAAAAGAAAGCTTCATATCACTGCCATTCTGGGAGAGCCTGATCACTTTCACCATCAGCAGGAGGTAAGAGTGAAAGTAGACACCGTGAAGACAGGACAGAGTTATCACATCCAGCGGCCACTGGCCTGGATGTGGACTATGTTTCAGGAGACCAGTTCTCTGCATTGTAAAGGGGTTAGGGTGTTGGACCAACAGAGAATCATAAGAGCGACTCTGGGATTCAGGGGGTTTGCTGCCAGATCTACATTCAGTCTTTTTGGGGAGCACCACATTTGGGAAACTCTGCTTATTCCAGAGTGATCTGTTCTCCAATGCAAACACGAACATGTTACTCTCCTGTGGGAACTCCCACTTGGGGGCACCCCATGGTCTTAGTGAGAAGTCCAGCATCTCAGTTCAACTCATCACACCTGCAGGGCACACCCTCACCGTCCTCTCCCCTGGCCCTTAGGCTCCAGCACCCAAACTTCTTGCCAGTCTCCAAGTATTCTGGGCCCTTCTCCACCTCCAGGCCTTTGCACATACATGGTCCCTCTCTTGGCACACCTTCACCAACTCCCCACCCACTCACAGTCCCCTTTCCCTGCCAGTAACATGCTTCCTTTTCATTCTAGAAAGTTCTCAGGGTCTTACCATGTCAGTCTCTGAAGATGACAGCTAAATGCCAGCATCCCAACCCAGGAGAAACCTGAATGGGTGTTTCCCCATCCAAAAGAACTTAGGAGCACAGTGGTTAAGAGCTCAGGCCACTAACCAAAATGTTGGCAGTTCAAATCCACCAGCTGCTCCTTGGAAACCCTATGAGGGAGTTCTACTCTGTCCTATAGTGTTGCTATGAGTCATAACTGACTCAAAAGAACTTAAGGTCAGGTCAATTCCAGAACCACTTGACTGCAGGCAAAATGGAAGCCAGTTCTTTTTGCTTCTTCTTTCTTCTGGGATAGAGCCATTCTGCATTCAATATGGGACATATTCCAGAAATTTGGGTTGAAAATGTGAGATTTCGTAATTTGTATATTTTTTTTAATGATGGTCCAGAAGTTGCATAATCCTCATTAGGACTTTTTTCCCCTGAATCTGTGGTTTTTGTCTAAGCTGACACAGCACTCAGGAAAAGCAAAGAAGATAAATCTCCCTTGGGCTGGACCATGAGAAACTGCCTGTCCTCATGGCTTTTTATCCTTTTGAAAGGGTAGTGTCTGCCCAAGATTACCACAATTACAAAGGATTCGGTGCCAAGTGGGGCTCCCCCAAGGCCAGGTTCCAGACAGGACCCTCTCTCTGCCAGTTGCTGCTGTGACCCAGGGTAGAAGGTCAACATCTTCAACAAAACCCCCAGACACCAGGATTTCCCTGCACCCACAGTGAGGGACCTCAACACATTTAGGAATGAAATGGTTTGAGTTGATTCTTCAAGAAGGAAGTCGAGAAAAGACAACATGGTTTCCGCAATAAGTTAAATATAGAGTTATCACATGACCCAGCAATTCCACTCCTCGATATAGATCCAAGGGAAATGAAAACAGGTGTGCAAACAAAAACTTAACGCGAAAGTTCACTGCATCTCTATTCACAATAGCCAAAAGGTACAAACCACCCAAATGTCCATCAGCTGGTGAATGAACAAACAAAATGAGGTATGCCAACACCATGGAATATTACTGAGCCATAAAAAAGGAACAAAGTCCTGATACATGCTACAACATGGACGAACCTCGAAAACATTACGCTGAGTGAAAGAAGCCAGATACAAAAGGCCACATATTGTAAAATTTCATTTATAAGAAATGCCAAGAATAGGCTAACCCATAGAGGCAGAAAGTAGATTAGCGGTTGCCAGGCGCTGTGGGAGGGAGGAATAGGGAGTGACTGCTAATGGGTTCAGGGTTTCCTTCTGGGGTGATGGAAATGTCCTGGAACTAGATAAATAGTGATGAGGGTTGTACAACATTGTGAATATACTCAACGTCTCTGAACTGCATTTTAGAATGGTTAAAATGGTAAATTTTATGTTTCTGAATATTTCACTAAAATAAACTTTTTTTTTTTTTTTCAAAGAGAAGAAAAGAAAAGAGGACATAGCGGGACCCTACCTGCAGCCAACGCCCAGATCTGCCTGATGGTCCCTGTTCCAGAACAGACTGAGCTCCTTCAGAACTTTACAAGGTGCTCCCAGACCCCCATCCCATTAAGTCTGAGCATCTGTTTTGCTCAGTGAAGTGGAATAAAAGTATCCCTGTGTTGTATTTTTCTTTCTTGACAAGCCATCAGCCCTTTTGAATGATGCTGGGTCTGCACATCTGGGACTGATCAAAAACCAGTGAGTTTGCAAAAAAAGAAGGAAGGCTCCTGGCCAGGAGCAGGCAGACATGGAGGCACCTCACATACACAGCAAATTACACTGGTGACAGAGAAAAGGAATTTTCCAGCTCCCATGGGCCAAAGAGGTCAGCACTAGAGTTCTGCCCCTGAAAGCCAGTTTTCAACTGGAACCTACGCAAGGCCAGATGTTCAACTTGGGGTCTTTGAGGGAGGAAGTGTGGCGGCTTTAAAAGACCTCATTCTTCCTTCCAGGCCTCTAGGCTCTCCCCATTGAGCCAGCTCTCCTCCCCAAGCTGGGGGCAGGGCTCGGGCAGCCAGCACTGATCCAGGTCCCCACGGATACGGGTACTAGGTACCTGTTGGCAGAGTTGAGCCCAAGCCCTCGTGTCAGCGCATACCCTCCTCAGGCAACATTAAAGACTCCCGCCAACATTTGAGATGCCCTCCTCTCACGAGGAGCCTGATCTGCTCTGCTGTGACAGTCATGTGGACAGTCATCGGCTGGGCACCTCCTTCCAGAATCTGAGCAGGGCCCCGCTGGGCTGGCAGCTCCATCACGCTCCAGCTGTGTCATCTTGGTCATGCTCCCTGACCACACTGAGCTTCGATTTACTCCTTGTTAAAAGGAGGGTAGTACAGTGCCCACCTTGTGGACGAGTAAAAGATCGTCCATGTAAAACCCTGAGCGTGCCCAACCCAGAGTGAATACAGTGCGCGTCAGCTGGTGGATGATTATCAATGCTATTGTGACTCCTACTCCCACATCTCAAGGGACTCTGCAAAGATCAAAATCAGCCCCCTTCCATGATCCCCCTCCAGCTGTCTTACCTGGAGCCTCTCTCAGACAAAACAATATCTGGTGGGAAGTTCAGGGGCAGAGCTGGCAGTGGGTAGAGAGGTGTCTTATAGGAGGTGGGGCTCAGTGTTTAAGAGTGAGAGGGTCTGGAGCCAGATGAGTCTGGGTTTGACATCATCAGACACCAGCTAGGTGACCTTGGGACAGTACTTCAGTCTCTGAGCCTTGGCTTCCTCATCTGTGAAACAGGGGTCTAGAGGCCTTCTACCCAGGTTTACTGAAGGGATGATAACGCAGGTAAAGTGCATGGCTGGGGTCCTGGCACAAACCTGCCACAGCAGAGATACCACCTGCACAGCCCCCACACTCACGCTCCTTCCCCCGTGTGGAAGCAGCCAGGTGAGGGCAGAAGCAGAAAATCAGGTGCATGCGACACATCCCGTCTCAGTCTACTTGGGGACATGCCCCTCATCTTTCTTTGCACACCCTGGTCTCCCACCCGACAGACTGCAGTCCCTAGACGCCCTAGCCCAGCTGGGGAAGGCAGGCTTAGACCGTTCTGCCAGGGCAAGGGGCCCAAAGTCCCAAGGTGGACATTCGCAAACCCAATCTGGGTGGCAAGGCGAGCAGAGTATTTGTGTGGCTCCCAGCCTCTTTTCTCACCCAAAGCAGCACCTCCTCTTTTGGCTGAAAAGAGGCCCAACTCAGGTTTGCTCCAGGGCTTCCAACCAGTTCATTCAGGGTCAAACCCCTGCTGAGAATTTGCATTTCCACCCCAGATAAATCAGAATCTACATTTTAACAAGATCCCCAAGTGATTCTTATGTATAATAAATTTTGAGAATCACTGCTCTACTAATAGTTCTCAGAATTCGTCCCTCACCAGCAGCATTAGCATCTCCTGGTTCGAAGCCCTGGTTTGCTTTCAAACTTTACTGAGCACGCGTCAGCTAAGCCCTTTCTGGCTTGCCCACCAACCCAGTCCTTGGCAAAGAAGGCTCCGGGTTTGCTCCACTTGTGAGGCTGGCCTTGGCTCTCTCCACCTGGGGCGGCCAATTCCCCCAGTATCCCAACCCTCACCTTCCAGCTCAAGAAGAGACCCAGAAGCCTGTTTCCCTGAGCCCTGGGCAACTTTGACATGCCCCCATGCCCTGACATGTCTATCCAGAGCTGGGCTCCAACCCAGGCTCTGCCTGGACAACTCACTCCTCCTCTCTGAACCTCAGTTTCTTCATCTAAAATATGGGAAGAAGAAGGCTACCTTGCAGGTTTGTCGCAAATGAAACCATAAAGGGGCGTGGCCTTGTGCCCTGCAGGGCAGAATACACACGCTATTGTGATGACCACGGCCCTCCACACGTGGGTATAAGTCTGAAAGCCTGGCACATCCATGTCCTCAGCTTTCCCATTTATTGACACCACTGTGTACAAAGGAATTCCATGAGGCAGGCAAAAGAGTACGTAGCCTCCAGGAGCAAGGATCTGCTGGCTGACTGGTTTTGAATCCCGGCTCCTTTGCTTCTTAGCTATGGACTCTCGAGTAAATGACGTATCCTCTCTGACTCTGCTTCCTCATCTGGAAAAGGGAACGATGGTTCTGAGATGCAGCTAAAGCTCTCAGCCTAGTGCCCGTCACACAGAAACCCTAAGAGATGGTGTCTCTGCTGATGCCTACTGCTCCCCCAGACACTGTCAGGGATTACAGAATCACGGCTTGCAAAGAGGGGCTGGAGACTGGTCCAGAGAAGGAACCTAAGACACACTTACCTCCGCAGGGCTTCAATCACCTCGCGGCGTCTCCCGCGCCAAGCAGCGGCGGCAGCCGCGCTGGCACAGAGGGCGGATCGCTGGACACGGGACACTCGGACCGAGCGGGATGCGAGTGGGTCCAGCGCTCAGCGCGCAGCCTCTTGTAAACTGCGCGAATCCCGCTGGCCACGCCCCCGGATGGCCGGCGGCCCTCATAGGGCCGCGCAGCTCCGGCCCCGCGCGGGCGTTTGGGTGGGCAAGCAGTGTCTGGAGCCGGGCCTGAGAGGAGGGCCCTCTTGTCCTGGTCGTGACCATAAAAGCACCATCTTCACTGAGCGCTTACTATGAGCCCGGCGCGGTGCCAAGCGCTTTCCATCGAAGGTTTGCAATCTCTTTAAATCTCATCTCTCTGCGTCTCAACTGGAAAATGGGAATACGGAGGCAACTCCAAGGACGGTTGCAAATGAACTCAGGAAGGGCAGGGGCCTAGTACACTGTGGTGCAGAACACACGTTTGCTAAGGTTACTCCCACCCTCTACATGCGGGTAGAAACTTCACTGTCCTCTGGCCTTCATGCCGTCGTCACCTAACACGCACATGCACACTTGCACGCAGACACAAACGCGCACGCATACTAATTATCGCCATCTTACAGATGCAGAAACAAGACAGACTCAGAGATGTTTCGAAGATATGGGAACACCTTCGTCAAGGCTAAGGGATTCACATTCATTATCCCATTAAATTTTCACAGGAATACAGTGAGGAGGAAATTACCATCTCACAGATGGGACAACTGAAGTCTGGAGAAGAGAGTACCCAAAGTCCCACAGCTGGTGAAAGGCAGCACCGGGTCCAAACCTTGCTCTTACTACACTTTGGGCTTAGGCTTTTAGCATCCTTAACCTCTGTGGGTTGTAACCTTTCACTTTAGGTATTCCATCTGTATGCTGAACAAATAGTCCAAGAAGCCAGACTACATGAAGAAGAAGAGGCAACAGGACTGGAGGAAGACTCATTAACAACCTGCAATATGCAAATAACACAACCTTGCTAACCTAGAATGAAGATGACTTGAGGCACTTACAAATGTAAAAGACCACAGCTTTCAGTCTGGATTACACCTGAACACAGAGAAAACAGAAATCCTCACAACTGAACCAATAAGCGACCTCATGATAAATGGGGAGAAGGTTGAAGTTGCCAAGGATTTCATTCTATTTGGATGAACAATCAACACCCTTGGAAGCAGCAGTCAAGAAATCAAATGACGTATTGCATTGGGCAAATCTCCTTCCAAAGACCTCTTTAAAGTTCTAAAAAGTGAACATGTCACTTTGATGACTGAGGTGAGTCTGACCCAAGATATGGTCTTTTCAATTACCTCATATGCATGAAAAAGCTAGGCAGTGAAACAATAAGACAGAAGAATTGATGCATTTGAACTGTGCTTCTGGCAGATAATATTAAACATACTGTGAACTGCCAGAATGAACAAATCGGTTTTCGAAGAAATACCACCAGATTGCTCCTTAGAAGCGAGAATGGTGAGTCTTCACCTTGCTTACTTTGGACATGTCATCAGGAAAGACTAATCTCTAGAAATGGATATCATGTTTGGTAGAGGATCAGCAAAAATGAGGAAAACCTTCAATAGGATGCGTTGACAAAATAGCCACAACAGAGGACTCAAGCATACCAAAGATCATGAGGACGGAACAGGACCAGGCAAGGTTTTGTTCTGTTATGCGTCGGTCGTCATGAATCTGAGCCGATCCCATGGCAACAAACAACAACAGCCTGTGTGGGTAAATAGAGAAATCCATTAAGATCCAGAAGAAATCGCCTCTGAAACATCTAAATCCTGGTCCCTTGTTGACAGATGAAGAGACCGAGGCTAGAGGAGCTAAGGGGATCCCCTACACTCACAAATCATTCACTGATGTGGACCTACTCTGCGCAGATGCTTGGAATTATCTGATTCCACATCAAGTCGTTCCACAGATACCGGCGGGTCTACTCCGCCAGCCCCACCCCCGCCCCGTGCTGCGCAGCAGGATGGGCAAAAACAAGACCCCACAATCACCTTGGGGATCTCAGAGTCTGGGGCGCCCAAGGGAAGGACAGCAGGAAATAAGGATGGGGAGTGGGTGCAGCAACAACGGAGGAATAACTGCTTTGTGACCTACGGGGCATGTGTGACATTGATTCATGCCGGAAACTTTGCCCAAGATTTTGGTGCAGCTCAAACACAGATAAAGAATAATGCAGATGTTATCAGATATCTTTTTTTCCCTCAGTTACTAATTTATTTTTTGTTTCTCAGTTTTTGAAGCATCATTCTCAGCTCGCCATTCATTCACCCAAACTTACTAAGAATCTGGGGACTCAGTAGCGAACAAAACAGACTGTTTGAGAACAACAGTCCTCGTTTTGACTCAAGGCAAACCCAAAGGGTGGAGAGACCTGTATTAAGGCACCTCTCAGGTCCTAGGCCCCACACATCATCTCACTGAAACCCTCTAAAGCTGGTTCTGCTATTCTCAGCCCCATATTTCAGTGAAGAAACTGGGCACAGAGAGCATAAGTAGCTTTCCCAAAGCCACACAGCTCCCAAGAGGAGGAACTGGGATTCCAATGCTCTTTCCCTCTCAGCTGCCACTGCCTTGCGTATCATTAAACCTTGGAAGTGGAATAAGCTGGGTCCTCGCTTTACTTCCTCCCTCCCTAAAAGGGAAGGGAAGCCACATGGGATCAGATTTTTTCATGGGCCCAGCATTTGGGTGGGGGCAGTAGGGTGGAGGAGTTAATAACAGAAATGTCTGCAACTCTGCTAATTCCAGCCTCCGCCTCCTTATGGCTACTTTTTTCCAAAATGATTTTTTTTTCTTTTGAAATTCTCTTTTGAGTTCTGTCATCTTATTTCTGAGTTTTTGTGATTCTGATTTGTATTTTTTTTTTATGTTTGTGTTATTTTCCTTTTTATTGTTGTAAAAATATGTATAACACAACATGTGCCAATTCAACATTTTTCAGGTGTTCAATTTAATGATATTGTGCAACCATCAGCCATAATCATTGCCAAATTTCCCATCACCATAATGCATGCTTTTTGTAGCAACTCTGCCAGCTCCCCTCTGATCCGAGAGGGCTCTGGTGAGACCTCTCCCAGCCCAGGAATTCCAGGAACACTGCTGGCAGAGCTACAACCCCTGTCTGTCATTGGCCACACCGAGCTGCCAACTCCCGTCCACTCGACAGCTCTCCTGGCTCCCCAAGCACCATGGAGCCTCCAGACCCCCAGCTCTCTTCCTGGTTCTCTCCCTCATTTCTCCTTTCCTCTCCGTCTGTAGTCTTCTCCTCTGCCCCCCTCCTTCTCATCTTCCCAGCCGAGACTTTGGGGCCTAGATCTTCCTTAGGGGTCCATCATGTGGCTGCAGCAGCTGTTGGCTGGGCTGCAGACATCTGAAGGCCCAACTGGCTGGATGTCCAAGATGGTGCCCTCACATGCTGGTTGCTGACACTTGATGCAGGCTGGGAGCCCCTCTACACTTGGCCAGTCCAGGATGGTGGCCTTACAGTGGTCAGACTCTACATTGTGGGCTGAAGACCCTCTCCCCAGAGCAAGCCCCCAAAGAACAAGGTGGAAGGCATGTGACCTTTTATGACCTAGCACTTGAAGCCCTGTGGCATCACTTCTGCCATCCTTGACTGATTGCAGCATTCACAGCCCACCCAGGTTCAGGGAGAAGAGACAGAGACCCTGCCTCCCAATGGGTGGAGATCAAAGAGTTTGCAAACTTATTTTAAAACCTCTATAGGAGATAAGACATGTGAAAACAGTGCCTGGCACCGAGCAGACACTCAGTAAAAAAACAATCCATCCTTCCTGGGAGCCAGGTAGGAAAGTTTTTGCAGCCAGGCAGACTTGAGTTTGAATCCTGACTACCACACACCAGCTATGCGTCCTTGATCAAGTCACTCGACCTCTCTGAGCTACAATTATCTCCCCATGCCGGGTCCCCCAAGGGGCAGACTGAGTCCTTAGCTTGATAGCTGGTGCCCTTGTCTGGAACCAGTCAGACAGAGCTGAAATCCCAGTTCCTCCACTTCCAAAGTTGTTGGCTTTGAGCAAGTCGTTTAATCTCTCTGTGTTCAGTTTCCCATCTGTAAAGTTGGGTGATGATAATGGGCCATGATAATCTCTATTAGGACTTCTGTGAGCATTAAATGAGCTAATATATGTAAAGCGCTTTCCACAGGGCAAGTATTAATTAATATTATTGGCACAGAGCAAGTATTAGTTAATATTATTGTTATTAGAACCAGCAAAGCAAAAAGAGAGACAGGGAGAGGGAAGTTTAGTTTTCCATCATTTTGCAATCAGAGAATCTAATATGCAAAAAAAAAAAATTGAGTTTGAATGAAATGATGTGTCATGGGCAACATAGACTCCTGGGAGGTTCTGGATTGGAAAGGACAAAGATATTCACCTAACTGTCCTCTTGGGAAGGGAATGGCCACTGATAGCCTTGGAAATCCCAGCAAAGGATTCTGTTTGCTACCCAGACAGGGAGTTAAGTCATGGAGAGTTTGAGACAAAGGAAATATCCTTCTGGCTATAATGAAGCCCAACCTGGAAAAAGGAACTCGCAAGCCTAATAGGGAAATTTCAGGAGAGCTTCCAGCCCTCTGCCCTCTTGATCTCGAAACCAAGGTGGGTTGATGGAAGGGTCACTCCCATGTTTACAGAACGGTGGGCTGGGACCAGGTGGCCATGAATGCTGAATTGTTCCATGCAAAGATAAATGTCAGTCTTTCCTATCTCTATGCGACTGCCATAGGATAAATGGCTTTTGTCCTCACACCAATTTTTCACCAGTTATTTTCATTGGAATCTCGAACTGGACATAAAAAGCCAAGGCTGGGGTGTTCCAGTTTCTCATTTGTTCCTGCCACACCCATTTAGCAGCTGCAGAATATCAAGGAGTCTCAATTTAACATCAAAACCACTAAAAATCTGAGGCGAGGATACATTGGGGTACCATTTTGTTATATACATGGCTTAGAAGGAGGAACTAAGGGGGAAGGAAAGATGGTTACCCTCAGTATTGGCAGGTGTCAACTATGGGGTTCTCCAAGGATCTTGGTAGCACTGATTCACTTGCCTTGTTGGGAGAGGAAAGGCTCTAAGAGTGGCTGCTAACCAAAAGGTCAGCAGTTCAAATCCACCAGCCACTCCTTGGAAACCCTATGGGGCAGTTCTACTCTGGTCCTATAGGGTTGCTATGAGTTAGAATCGACTCTTTTTTTTTTGGAGGAGGGGGACAGTCCTTAAATAATGATTGGAAGGGCTGGGGGTATAAATATCCCAGATCCTTCACCCTTGGCTGGGATGATTCTGGGGCAGGTGTTTTGTATCATTTCCCAGAGTTTCCTGGCGGGATTCTCCAGTTGCCCAGGAGGTAGCTGGCTTAATAAACCACATTTTATCGGCTTCCTTCAGCTCTCTGCTCTCCCTAACCCATCTCCCTCCTGTGTGCTTTACATCTCTCAAATAGACTGTCTGCTCTTGAATCCTTGGCTGAGGGAGGCTTCTCCCCTTCAGCTCTCTGCTCTCCCTAACCCATCTCCCTCCTGTGTGCTTTACATCTCTCAAATAGACTGTCTGCTCTTGAATCCTTGGCTGAGGGAGGCTTCTCCCCTTCTCCTTTCACCCGAGGTGGAAGAAAACTTTGGTGTGCTGCTCGGGGGGTGGCAGAAGCACACACCTGGGAGAAGCTGCCTCAAGAGTCTGGGACAGCTTGTGTTTTCAGTAGGCCCCTTGCAGGCTCCATAACAACAGGAGGAGACCAGGTCCATGGCTGATGGAGCACTTTACACGAATACTTCATGTCATCCTCTCACCAGTGATCTGAGGTGCATTCAAATGTAGGATCCCCATCTGACCGAGAAGAAAATGAGGTGCCAGTGCATTCAACAAGTTGCCCAGGATCACGCAGCAAGAGGCAGGGCGGGTGTGAACCCAGGTCTCAACCTCTAACAATGGCGTGATGTATTAATTAGTAGTTTAATGGGGCAAATGCTGGTCTCTGTCTTTCTGAATCTATTCAGGTGCAGACTTCTTTCTGATCGAGAGTGTTCGGCTACTGAGGGATACCTGTTGCGGTGATCAGGTGGTTGGAAAGTGGGGTACCCTGCTGAATTCTTTGGTTAAAAATTACTGGAATATTCAGGGAGAGGAAGATATACTTTTAGCTTTTGCCACAGAACTTGGGATGAAAATGCTTTTTATGGTTTTGAACTATAAACAAGTATCCTGGAATGCTTGCCAATCCTTCTCCTAAGCCAAGGAAAAGTATGTAAAAAAGGGATGAGGCTGCCAAGTCATCAACACCCAGGGTGACACAGTTTGTGGCTGCCCTGGGACCACAATGCCAGCTTCCCAATTCTTGATCTCAGGTCTATATCCTTTTACCAATGAGAAGTGAGTGGAGTACTTGTGTATGACTTCCAGGAAGCTTGTTTAATGGGAGGAGGGTGCCCTTCATTGTTCTTCTTTTCTCCTTCCTGCCTGGAATATGGGCAAGATAGAAGGCGCATAGCAGCCATCTTGTACCACAAGGTACATTAGGAAGAGAAGCCATACATGGTGGAGCAACAAGATAGAAGGAGCCTGGGTCCCTCGACTGTATACTAGGCCCACTGCCTATGTCAGACCTATTTTACATAAATGAGAAATAAACATCTATCCCTATTTGTGATCATGGCGATGGCCCAGTACCAGGAAGCATGGAGGTACCATGAGCCGGAGGCCAACATCACGGCAGGTAATGAACAACATAACAACATCCCTTTTGGGGCAAGGAGGAGGGGCACGGTCTTTGTTACTCACAGTAGCTAATCCTAATACACTTTTAGTTTAAAAGTGAAAATAGATCTGCAAAATGGGGATTATAATAAGACCCTCTTTATAATGCTGTTGTATTAAATGAGTTAGTGCTTGAGAATTCTTAGTCATTACTGTCAGAAAAGGGAGTTTTTAAAATTATTGTTTCTTGATGTCATCTCCTTTGAAGCCCCTATCTGACATCTGTTTATCCTTGGAGGAGAATGACCAGGCGGAAATATGATTGCATCTGTACAGAAAGTGGGGAGACTCATTTCACAATTTTATTAGCAACTCCTTGCTCATGCTGCTGGGTAATAATTAACTCAGGACAGTCCAATCCTGTATCAAAAACATAACTGGGTCCCCCTCATCACCCAGGGTTCCTGCCCCATCCTGTCCTCTGAGACGCAATCACATTAATCAGACAATGCCGATCAGAAGTGGAAATTCCCCAGGAAAGGAGCTCCTTTGGCAGCCTCTGTCTGGTGGCTGCCTTCTCCCCCGAGGACAATCAGAAGGCTCTTCCAGAGCAGGCTGAGCTTTCAGTTCACACTCAGGATGCCGGGTTCTGGAAAAGCCCACACCATTCTTTCAGCCTCGGAGGGAGCCAAACCTCGAGGTGCTGTGGTTTCTCTACAGAGGGTGTCTTTGGCTCCAGGGTCCTCTACATAGGCCTGGACCCTCTGCACGCAGCCCAGGGTAGGGTGTGTAGGGACAGGACAGAATGGAAACTGTCCCTCCCTCAGATGCCACCGAGGGAATCAGCAGACCCCCACCTTTCCTGTTGGGAGGGGGCCTCACACACCTTCTCAATGGTCACTGAGCTCCAGTTCTGCAGCCTGGGCTGAAGTCCTGGCTCTGCCCCTCCAGGCTTGAGATCTTGGACAAGTGACCTGACTTCTCTGTACCTCAGTTACCTTATCTGTAAAATGCAGATATTAATAAGACCCACTTTGTAGTGTATTAAGTGAATTAACCCTCGAGAACTCGGTCTTTACTGTTATCCTTCTAGCTTTGTTCTCTGAGTCGTCAACACTCC
The DNA here is from genome assembly GCA_030035585.1 of Dugong dugon. Classification (NCBI taxonomy): domain Eukaryota; kingdom Metazoa; phylum Chordata; class Mammalia; order Sirenia; family Dugongidae; genus Dugong; species Dugong dugon. The sequence goes on from CM057478.1 coordinate 34,695,458, forward strand.
TGTCATCTATAAGTACTGTCACTGCCAAGCATTACCTCCTATGGGGTACCCTCCCTCATCACCCCCACACCCAGAAAAATCAAATAAATATAGTTCATGGTCAAAGTTTTGAAGGAAAAGCTGGGTAAATGAGATGTAATGTGTAAAGAGCTTAGGCACATAAGCTCTATTAAGACTCAAATAAGGGTTGGTTATTGCCAATATGAACAACGACAGTATCATTAATGTGGTGATAGGTGTTAACAGGGTGTGGGCTGAACTTCACGGGCTCAAGTTCATGGTTGGGTGGGTGGGTGAGTCAAGAGTACACGTTCTTATGCAGTTCAAGTCCTAACGGGCGCTTTGACCTGGGGACAATTGCATGAATATTGGTGCTTGTTACTTGGGATGGCACAGAAAGCCTTGCTGGGTGTGGACATATGGAAACTCCGGGGACATGTCCACCTGGAGGAGAGAGGATGTGAAGCACCTACCTGAAGGGTTGGACCACAGAGGAGGGAGCACCGCTGCCCCCGCAGGTCCTGGAGAACAGGGCTGGAGCCTGGGGGTGGGATGGGGCAGTGGAGAGGTGTAGAAACCACAGAAGATGTTCACGGGTGGTGACTCACCTGCAGCTTATGGAACATGAAAGAAATGCCTGAAATGGAGTCAGATGCCAGGGCAGTGCTAGTGAGGAAGGGAAGGTGTGATGGGGAAACGTGCCTGTGAGGGGCCCAGGGCCCAGAATCCCAGTGTTCTGGCCCAGGCCCTTCTTCTCTTCCTTCCATGACATGCTTCAAAGTATCCAAGTGGTTCGTCTAGCTCCTGATTGGGGTCTGTATGGTGTTTTTTATAATGGCCCCAGAATTCTTTGACTGTCCTCCCATCGGGAGTGGGGTCTATGTTTCCCCCATTGACGTGAACTCTGGGAGTATGACCAAGAATATGGCAGCAGTAATGCTGAGCCAGTTTCTGGGCCCCAGCCTTAAGGAACTGGCAGCTTCCGCTTCTTCCTCTTGGAATGCTTGCTCTTGGAACCGTACCACCATGCCATGAGGAAGCCTGAGCAGCTCTGTGGAGAAGCCTTTGTGGGAAGGAACCAACAGCCAGCACCCTCTTGCCAGTTATGAGAGTTCACCATCTTGGAAGTGGGTTCTCTGGACTCAGCTAATGCCGTGTGGAGCAGACACAAGCCTCCCCTGCCAAGCCTACCCTAAATTACACATATGCGATTGTTGTTCTAGGCCACTGAATTCTTGAGTGGTTTGTTATACAGTACTAGATAACAGGAACAGGAAGAATCTATCAATTCCTTGCTTTTATGGAACAGTGCAGGGCACAGAGTAGGTTCTCACTAAATGTTCCCTAAATGGAACAGAGTCACCTCTGACTCTGAAGGAGTTACTTGACAAGGGCAATTGTTGAAGCCACTAATCCATAGTAACATATTAAATGGGGCAGTGGTGGTTCAGTGGTAGAATTCTCACTTTCCATGAGGGAGACCTGGGTTCAATTCCCGGCCAATGCACCTAACATGCAGCTACCACCTGTCTGTCAGTAGAGGCTTGGGTGTTGCTATGATGCTGAATAGGTTTCAGTGGAGTTTCCAGACTAAGACAGACTAGGAACAAAGGCCCGGCAATCTACTTCCAAAAATCAGCCAATGAAAACCTTGTGGATCACAACAGTCCAATCCCATTGTGCAGGGTGTCACCATGAGTCAAAGGTGACTCAACAGCTGCTAACAATAAACCATTAAATAGAACATGTTAGGGCTCTGTTGTTACCTTGAGACTTTTATTTTCAGATGATGGAGGCACGTCAGTATTCCCATTAAATAGGCGATACTGGTGTCTGACAGAAGACAGACCTTCAGGAGTCCTTGGCAGGCTTTCGTTGGCTGAGGGAGTCAATTCGTCAGACCTACAGAGTGCAAGTCCTAATGGGTGCCTTAACCTGGGACAACTGCAAGGATGATCTCATCCCGCGTGCACTTATTCCAGATCGTTGTCATAAATTGAATGACTGGGTCTGTTGTTCATTGTGTCTTGCTTTCAACCCAAGCCAAAGCAGAAAACGTCTCTTCAAAAGGATAATAACCAAGGCCCACCCATGAATGTCTTCCTCCCTGTGTCCATGCCCATTTCAATGTGCCTTTACCCCTCCTTCCATCAAGAGCTGGAGTCTGTTTCTCTGCCCCCAGTGTCTGGGTTGGCCATGCAACTTACTTTGGCCAATAGAATATGGTGGAAGTGAAGTTGCCTCAGTTCCAAGCTTGGGACTCAAGGGGTCTTGTGGCTCTGCTCTCACTGTTAGAAACTGAGACCACTGTGCTGTAAAGAAGCCAGGTCCAGCAGGCTGGAGGATGAGGGGTGTTATGGACTGAACTGTGTCCTCCCAAAAATGTACGGAAGCCCTGGCCCCTGTATCTGTGGTTGTGATTCTGTTTGGATTTAGGGTTTTTCTTTTGTTATGTAATGAGGTCATACCAGAGTAGAGTGGGTCTTAAACCTAATCACTTCCAAATTATAAAAAGAGCAAAACGGACACAGAGACACACACAGAGGAAAGACAGACACCAAGGAACGCCAAGGAACACCAAAGAACTCCCAGGACTACTGACAAGGAAGGTCCCTTCCCTAGAGCTAATGCCCTGATTTGGACTTCTAGTTTCCAAAACTGAGATAATAAATTCCTGTTCTTTAAAGCCAACCGCTTGTAGTATTTTTTTGTTATGGAAGCGCTAGGTAACTAAGACAAGAGGACCCAGGGAGGAGAACCTGCACCTGAGCCCATAGCCAGCACCAACTGCTAGACGTGAGTGAGCCACCCTGGGCCTCGAGCCCTCACCAAGCCATTAGCCAATAGCAGTGACCCGAGTGTGCCTTGGGAGACCAGCAGGAGGACCACCCATTGCCAACCCACAGAACATGACAATCCATCTGACTGTTTTAAGCCACTACACTTGGGTTTGTTACGCAGCAGAGACTGACAAACAGATCATATCTTGTAACTGCAACTGCCGTTATCAAGGAGAGAATGTTCTGACAGCCACACATCCCGGTCCAGGCCAGCCACTGACCATTGAACAATCCCCAGGAGCATCTTGCTTCCTGCACAGCTCTGGCCGCACCTTGTTCACTCAGAGGCTGCATTCCTGCCTCCCTCCTTTTCTTCTAACTTCTCTCATTGGAAGTCAGCAATGATCACTGCTTTGTCGTCCTCAGAAGAGAGTGTCCTTTCATTTCTCCAAGGGTCCAAGCTCTTTGAACCTGTGTTTGCTCAGCTAATAATTTAGCACCCAGCTGATGTGAACAACTCTCTAGGAATCCCAAATAGAAATGTTCTCCTGCTTCTCGGTCATTGAGATCTGCAGGACCTGTCTAAGAGCCTTTCCTTGTCCTCACAAAGAGGAGCGGTTCTCCCTCAGCCTGGGACACCAAAGTCAGTGTGAAATCCAAAGGGCAGTTCACTGGGAAACCTTCTCACAACTGCCCAGACATGAGCTCCTGGGGGTGCTTTCCAGCCCCCAGCACCGAGCCTCCACTTGGCACATGGAGGTGCTCCCTAAAGACTTGCTGGATAAGTTCACTGTCACAGCAGCTGTTTACTGAGAATGTACGATGTGCTAAGCCCATAGGCTTTCCTTTGGTCCTCACATTTACTCAGGAGCTAAGTGTTATTCTTCTCCATATTTCATGGGTGAAGGAAGTGAGGCCCAGAGGCACTGCCCCACCTGCCCACGTTCACACAGCCAAGAAGTGGTGGCCTGGGACGCAAGGCCATATCCGTCTCACTGCCTGGCCAGGCCCCCTTCCATGTCGCAGTCCACAGCCTCCTGGATTCTGGCTGCTCTGAATGCAGGGAGGGAGGCTGGGCTATTTTTGTCCTCACCATCATCTAAGGATCTGTGGTCAGCAGAATAATGGATCCCAAGATGTTCACATCTTAATCCCTGGAACCTGTAAATTTGTAACTTTACACAGCAAAAGGGAATTTGCAGGTGGGAATAAGTGGAAGACCTTGAGATGGGAGATTATCCTGGATTATCCAGGTGGGCCCTTATAGAGGGAAGCAGGAGGGTCAGAGTCAGAGAAGGAGATGTGATGACGGAGGCAGAGGCTGGAGTGACACACTTTGAAGATGGAGGAAGGGGCCATGAGCCACGGAATACAGGCAGCCTCTAGAAGGAAGAAAGGGCAAAGAAACAAATTCTCTCCTAGAACATCCAAAAAGAATACAGCCTTGTTGACACCGTGACTTTAGCTCAGTGGAACTGTTTTCAGATGTCTGACCTCCAGAACTGAAAGAGAATAAATGCACGTTGTTTTAAGCCACTGAGTTTATGGTAATTTGTTACAGCAGCCACAGGAAGCTCATACAGGGTCCGTGATTAGCTGTGTCTACAATAGGGCACTGGGGAGGCCACAGAGTTGGCCCTGGGCTCCTGCACCCCCCTGGGAAACCAACCCCTGCGCAGCCCCCGCAGTTCCAGGCGGCAGAGAGGGTGCCAGCTCCCAGACCACACACCACTCGGCAGCCCTGAGTCATCAGGCTCCGAAAGGTGTCTCTGTACAGCTCCTTTACCAGAAATGCCCTGGTTTCACCCTGATGGTTTTCCAGTGATCAAGTAACACTTTCCAGATGCACAAATCCAACGGCGCCAGTCTTAAGCTCTGCAAGAGACCCCAGTGGGTTCTGCAGCTGCAGCCCCTGTCCCTGGCTCGAGCGCTCTCTGTGCCTGCAGTGTCCTGGTTGGCAGCCATCCCCTCCCCCATCAGGCGAGTGCAGAGATGCCTGCAAAAGCCAGGACCAGGCAGGCTCAGAGGTGGCCCAAGGCCTGAGACAGAAAGCCTGGCTCACCCTGAGTGTTTCCTTGAACCAGTTCCTCCTCTTTCTTACATTTCTCCTCTCAGCGGGCCAAGACAGGTAATCTTACACCCACAACCACGCAGCTGCGTGTGTGTGAAAATGCAGCTCTTTACTTTCTGTAGCAGTGGCTGAGGGTGTACAGGGAGAGGTGCTTCACTTAAACTTGACAATGGACTGTTTCCCAGCTCGCCATTTTAAAACAGTCTCTCTCCCATGTACCGTTCACGGCCTATCAGGGGGAGGGAAGTTTAGGGTCTTCACGGTTTGGCAGGGGGAGCGGGAGCCTCCTCCCTGCCCCCAGATCCTTTGTACATGACTCTGGAGCCACAGCCAAGTGTACGAGTGCCCTGGGGCTGCCGTAACAAAGTGTCACACACAGGGTAGCTTAGAACCACAGAAACGGATTGTCTCACAGCTCTGGAGACCACAAGCCTGAATTCAGGGTGCTAGCAGGGCCACGTTCCCTCTGAAGGCTCTAGAGAATCCTTTCTTGCCTCTTCCAGCTTCTGGAGGCTCCAAGTGTTCCTGGGATTGTGGCAGCATCCCTCCAACCTCTGCCTCAGTTGTCCTGTGGCCTTCTTCTCTCTGAATCTGTCTTTTCTCATCTGTGTATCTCTTATAAGCACACTTGTCAGTGGATTTAGGACCCCCTTTCATCCAAGAAGATCTCATCTCAAGATCCATAATCATATCTGCAAAGATCCTTTTTCCAAGTAAAGTCACAATAACAGGTACTGGGGGTTAGGACATGGTCATACCTTTGGGGGGGCCACCACTCAGTCTACTACCACAAGCTCGGGATTGGCCTCTGGCACTGTCTACTCACCAGGTCACACAGACCTCGAGGGCGTGGGCGCCTCCCCACCATGGAGCGGGACCACTGGGCTTCTCTCCCCGCTTCATCTGGGCAGTGCGCCTTAACCCTCTTGCCTTCAGTCCTTCTCTTGATCTACCTCAGTGCCAGGGTTGGACTAGTGGGGACAGCTCAGGACATACTGCTTCCCTCCCACTCTCTTTCTCATTCCTCCCCTCACTGCTGGAGCTGGGGAGGAAGGATTTTCCACCTTCTTGTTCATTACATGAAGCATTGAGTTTTCTTTCTCCTTTGGCTGATAACAATCTTAAAGCTCAAGTCCAATAGGCCTAACTCTTGATACATATTGTTGTGTGACTTCGAGTTGATATTGACTCATAGCGACCCCATGTGAAAGAGCAGAGCCGCCCCATAGAGTTTCCTAGGCTAAAATCTTTACGGGAGCAGATCACCAGGTCTTTTTTCCTGCAGAGCCGCTGGGGGTGGGTTCAAACTGCTGACCTTTCAGTTAGCAGCCAAGCGCTTAACAATTATACCATCTGGGTTCCTCTTGATATCTAAGTGAGGACTAAAGGAACTTAGAAAACCCTTTCTCCTATCTGCCACAGGCTTTCAAGGCTATTGTCTCAGTAAGACCTCAGGAAGTTAAACTTGCTCTTTCTTGCTAGATCCTGCTAAGCATTCCTAGTCCACCCAGGAGCAGATGGGGGCCTTGGCTGAGAAGGGAGGCCACCTACCCCGAAATACAAAAGAGGAAAGCCCATTGTGTGTTCTAAAAAATACAATCCCACTTCCTTTGACCCAGTCTCACCAGCAGGAGGCCTCAGAGTCATCCTTTTTTTTTTTTTTTTTAAACAATTTCATCAGAGGTAGAATTTATATACAATAAAATGTATCCATTTTCAGTGCACAGCTTGCTGAGTTTTGACTAATGTCTACACCCACTTAACCACCACAGTGATGATATAGAGCATTCCATCACCCAGGAAGTTCCCTCAGGCCCCTCCCCAGTCAATCTCCCCAGCTGGGCAACACCAAGCTGCTTTCTGTGCCTGTTCTCGGTTGTGACATAAATGGGATCACAGAGAGTGTTCAGGGCCACTCTTGACTCCTCCCTCTCTCTTCCTCCCCGATCCAACTGGTCCCAAATCCTGTCCATTTGACATGAGTAGAGGTCACTCCAGCCCCTCCCTTCTCCTATAGCCTCTCTGCCATTTTGGTTTGGGCCCTCATCATCTGGGCCTCTGGCCCCACCCTAGAGGGAGGTGATGTGGCTGAATGGTTAGGAGCCCAGCCCTTGGGTTTGGATCCTGGCCTGCCATTTCCTCATTGTGACACCTTGGGCAAGTTGCTTCATCTCTCTAGGACTCAGTTTTCCTCATCTAGAGAATGGACATAATAATACCAAACTCTGTGCTACAGGACAACTTTCCCTATAGCACATTCCTTGAGCACATTCAAGCCCGAAGCTCTTCAAGTTTGGCAGATAAGGAAAGACATTTAAAAATACGTAAATATATGCTTATTTCTACACTAAAAAATAACAATACCTATGTCATGAGATCCAAATGCAATTAGAAATATAAACCCCCCCAAAAAAACCAAACCCATTGCCATTGTGTCGATTCCAACTCATAGTGACCCTATAGCAACCCTATAGACATATAGTGCCTGGCATTTATTTTAAAACCTACAAATGTTAGTAATTATTATTGCTCCTCCCCTCTGTTCTCCACATTGCAGCCAGAGTTATTATCTGAAAACCTAAGCCTGACCAAGACATTCCCCTGCTTAAAAACCTCAGCTTCATTACTGGTGCTTTCTGAGTTCATCTTCCTCCACTGTAATCAACTCCAGCCCCACTTATCCACCCACCCACCCCCAAATAAATACACCTACCCAATGCTTCAGTTTTGCTAACTTCCTCCTGTTCCTGAGCCCACAGGGGACTTGTGTATTTTTATGATTAATCTTTTCCTTAACCAATTGTCTCATGATTGGTCTCATTATTTTAGGAAAAAACCCTCTATTTTCTATACCTCCTTAATCAAACTCAACTTTTTAAATATCTGCAAGTCGATAATAGAGATAATGAAATCAGACAAACTATGTAATTAATCCAAAAAAGGCAAGAAAAAGGCAAAAAGGTAACAAAAAAGAGGTAAGACAAATTTAAAACAAATAGCAAGATGCCAGGTTTTAACCCAATCATACTGATATTTATAGAATATGTAAATGCTCTAAACACTGTCATTACAATGCAGAGGTTGTCAGATTAGATTTTTTTTTTTTAAAAAAAGCAAGGCCCAACTATATTCTGTCTACAAGAAAACCACTTTAATATAAAGACATAGAGGTTAAAAATAAAGGAATCAAAAAATATATACCATACAACATGCTTACTTATATTAATCAAAAGAAAGCTGGAGTAGCAATGTTAATATTAGACAAACTAGACTTCAGAACAATGGATATTTCCAGGGCCAAAAGGTATTTTTATGATAAAAGGATCAATTCATCAAGAAGATATAAAAACCCTAAATGTGTATGTGCCTAATAACGGAGTTTTAAAATACATAAAGCAAAACCAGCAGAACTGAAATAGAAAAATTCACAATCATAGTTAGATATTTCAACACTCTTCTTTCACTAATTGATAGAATAGTCAGGAAATCAGTGAGATTTTAGAAGACTTAAACAAGATCACCAACTAACTGACCTAGTTTATAGACTACTCCACCCAGCCACCGCAACATACACATTCTTTTCAAGTACAGAAAACATTTACTAAGATAGACCATATTCCAAAAACATATCTCAACAATGTTTGCAAGATTGAAGTCTTACAAAATATGTTCTCTGGCCAAAAGAAATTAAACTTTAAAAAAAAATGGATTAAAAAAAAGTATCTGAAAAATCACTAAATACTTGGAAATAAAACAATACACACTAACTAACCCATGAATCAATGAAGAAACCACAAGGAAAATATAGAAAGTATTTTAATTGAATAAAAATTAAAATACAACATATCAAAATTTGTGGAATGCAACTAAAATCAGCATTTAAAAACAAACAAACAAAAAAAAAAACCATCGCCATGAAGTTGATTCCGACTCATAGTGGCTCTATAGGACAGAGTAGAACTGCCCTGACAGGGTTCTTTTGGTTAGCAGCCATAGCTCTTAAGCACTTACAGGGCAATTAATAGGAAGAAAGAAGGGAAGGAGGGAGGGAGGGAGCCAGGGAAGACAACAATTTTGAGAGAACTCCTATTGAGCAGAGACAAGAGGGCATTGCCTGGGCATTTGCAAGCCAATAGGCTTCTCCCATCCTCTAAAGCACTGTCAGACATGGAATGATGGTTGCCAGGTGATTTGCAAGAGCAAGGGCATCATGATAACTTGGAGCAGAAGGAAAATTTCTTGTCAAACAGTCCTCATTCTATAGCCGCATAGTCTGTCCTTGCTATGTATTGAGGGCATACGGAAGGGTGTTGCTACCTATTTATTAACTGAAGACGATGAACAAATCTACCTCCTGCACCTGTGCAGGGATGCCAGCAACCGACAAGGATGGAGCATCATTTTTTTTTAAACTTTTATTGTGGTGAAGTATGTATTTGCCATGTCAACCGTTTTTATGTGTACAATTCAGTGACATTAATTATGTTCACCATGCTGTGAAATCATCCCTACTATCTGTTTCCAAGTTTTTCCATTACCTTTGAGATCTAATGTTAGAACTCCCCTAACTTCGGTGGGGGGATAAGAATCAGGATCAGCACAAAGCTAGTTCCTATGAGGCGGAAGTCAGCCATACCTCCAGTCTCCAACTTTTTCACCATTCCTGCCCCTCCCATGACACAGACTACTTCTTTGCTGGGTTCAATAATTCGTTGCAATGGCCACAGAGAACTCACCGATCATACTCACAGTTATGTGATTTATTAGGGAAGTAACAGGCTACAACTCGGGATCAGAGTTTCCAACCAAGATAGTTCTCAACTCCTTCCCAGCCTTGCCAGCCGGCAGCCCTTCTCTAGGCCTCTGCCCAGCTCTTTAGCTCCAGCAAGTGCCCAGAGGCACACTGCTCCACCAGCAAGCCTCCCACCTGAAGGCGCTCAGCTTTGTCTCTCTCCATGGGCTGCCAAGCCCACGGCAGCCACCTTGCTCCATGGGCCCACCTTGTGCCAGTATCCTGGTTCCTGCTGCTCATACTGCTGCTGCCATTTCTCTGCTGCTGGGCTCTGCTGAGCTCACCACCGTTTTCACCCTCTAGTGCCATTTTCAGTGCTACAGCTTTCTTTCTTCTGGGTCTAGAGGGTTCTCAGAACAGGGACTCTGGATCCAAAGGCTCTTCTTAATGGTAGTGAGGTGCCCCTCAACCTCTGTGGGATTGGCCCTTATATTCAATTTCTAGGCATGGCCCGCCCAGCCAGACCACGAACTGACCATCCCTTCGGCAGACCACAAGTCACCCAATTTGCGTAGTAACCAACCAATCCTTTGTAAGATTGTGGCTCAGCCGATAATTGTTGGCAGAATTATAAACCCAAGGCCAGAAAGGCCATATATAAGAGAAACTCACTGCACTGAAACCTTTCATAGAAACTCAGCACCCCTTAAGCAATAACTCCCCATTCGCCACTCCCCTCAACCCCTGGTAACCACTAATAAACTTTGGTCTCTATACACTTGCTTATTCTATATATTTCATATAAGTGAGATCATGCAATATTTGTCCTTTTGTGTCTGGCTTATTTCACTCAGGATGAAGATTTTGATGCACACACATGGCCTGAACCGGGTCCAGGGCAGCCCCGAGGGGCTTGTTTCTGAGATTAATCAAAATGACAGGGAGTTGTGAGCTGGCTGGTTCCACCTCCTTACAAGCGCTGAGGAAGAGGCGGGAATAGGGATCTCTCTGGGTCAGCCTTGCTGACCAAAACTTTGAGACAGGGCCAGCTGGAGGGAAGGTTACAAAGTTCCCATGAGTGACGTGATCTTGCTCCAGAAGCAGCCAACTTGCGGAGGAAAGTGGCAGCTCTCTCCACAGAAAGACGTCTCTGGCTTCCCAGAATCCTTTAACAAAGCAAAACATCATAAGTGTATGAGCGTTTCAAGGGAGAAGATCTTTACTAGCCCTTCCCATCAGTAAATTAAAGTTGTCTGAGTGAGTACCGACTGAACCTTTGGATGAGGTTTCTGTGAAGGGTTTTTGTTGACACAGTGATTGATCTTCTGGTTGTTCATTAGAAAATTTATGATTGGCAGAAGACTGAAGTCCTGAAAGTACATCACGACAGATAAGCCAGCTGCTGTGTTTACCCAAGAGATATGCCTTCAGGATTTTATTTTTTATTTTATCATCGCTAGGACGAACCATAAAAATGGACTTGGGTCAAAATCATTACCACAGCACTTCTTTGCTGTGTGTCCTGGGGAAAGTCACTTGACTTCTCTGGGCTCACTTTCCTCATCTATAAATGAGGATAATAAGCATGTTCTATCTCATGGGGCTGCTGTGGAGATAAATGAGATGATGTGTGAAATGCTTAATAAATGCTAAATGCTTAATGGTAAGTATGTGTTTAATAAATGGTAGCTCATTATTATTATAAGGAGCCCTGATGGCACAACAGTTAAGTGCTCTGCTGCTAACTGAAAGGTTGGTGGTTTGAACCCACCAGCTGCTCCATGGGAGAAAGATCTGACAATCTACTTCTGTAAAGATCATAGCCCAAGAAACTTAATGGGGCAATTTTACTCTCATATGGGGCTGCCGAGAGTCGAAATTGACTCAATGGCACTCAACAACATTATTATTTAAAACTGAGATTCTTGGCTGCACATACTTGACCCAAGCGCTTTCGCTCCCCGAAGGGATAGGTCACACTCTGTGAAGCAACTTCAGGCGGGTTGAGGTTCTACTCTCACCGATGTTAGTGTGCACAGCATGGCTCTGTGAGGCAGGAGAGCCTGAGGGGAACCTCACCTTGGCACCTTCCGCTCTGCACAATGACCGCAGCACTTTTCCTCTCTGGGCCTCATTTTCTCCACTTGTAAAATGACAAGGCATGGCAAGCTATGAGGAACCTCCCACCTCTGACCTTCCCACTTTTCCAGTGAAGAGCTCAACTAAAGAGATAACATCTTCAGAGACCTTATTTCCAAGCAAGGTCACATCCACAGGTACAGGGTCTAGAACTTCAACCAATCTTTCTGGGTGACGTGATTCCATCCCTAACAGAGACCAATGAGGAGGCTACCGTAGAAACCAGGCAGGAGAGGACGTGGCTGGGACAGAGAGGTTGCACTGGGGTGAGAAGTGGTTGGGTTCTGGACGTATTTTTCAAGTTGAGCCCAAAGGGCATGCTGGTGAGAGAGGACTTCCAGGTTGTCACCTGAGCAGCAGGAGGGGGGGCGGGGGGTGGAGCAGAGTCCTGAGTGTTGAATGGCCCCCAGGCACCGTCAGCCCCTCCTCTGGCTCTCCCAGCCCAGGGGTCTCATTTTCTGACTCTGAGCTGCACCTAAGGGTCCCGTTGTCTGTGTCCTGCCCGCTCCCCTTGACCTCTTTGAGAGCAGGAGTCGTTAAACACCTGTGTCCTTTCAATGGCTGTATCTCCAAGTGGCTACAAGACAAACCCGGCAGAGTCTGCTCAATAAACACTTGATGGATGATAAATGCATTTGCAATTGGCCCAGTCTGATCCTGGTAATGGCTGATATGAATATGAGGCAATTATTTCTGAGGGAAAAAAGCCTGTTCTTTGCTAGTGGAGATTGACTAGTGTCGCAGGTCCCCACACCCAACCTGCACCAGTTTAAATTCTAAGGACGGACGTCTCCTTGGCCATCATCTGTTGTTGTCAGCTGTGGTGTAGTCAGCCTTGACTCACGGTGACACCCAGCACAATGGGATCAGATGTTGTGATCCATAGGGTTTTCCTTGGCTGATTTTTGGAAGGAGATCACCAGGCCTTTCTTCCTAGTCCACATCATAGCCAACACACAAGCCTCCACTGACAGACAGATGGTGGCTGTGGATGAGGTGCATTGGCCTGGAATCAAACCCTGGACACCCGCACAGAAGGTAAGAATTCTACCACTGATCTACCACTACCCTCCCTTAGTAATCCAAAGCGATACAGACTGAGAAAGCCCCTATAGACACGGTCACAGCCATCCACAGTGGATATAGCAGACTGAGAAAGCCCCTATAGACATGGTCACAGCCATCCGCAATAGTTAGAGCAGACTGAGAAAGCCCCTATAGACACGGTCACAGCCATCCGCAGTGGTTAGAGCAGACTGAGAAAGCCCCTATAGACAGAGTTATTAACTGTCGGTTAGGATTTGGGCTGGAACCATTTCAAGGAGTTGAGGGTTTGGAAAAAATGTTTTCAGATTCTTTTCCAACTGTCTGATGAAAACCCAGAGCCATTTTTCCCAGACATATTTTCCTCTGGAGTTGGGAAGCCAGAAGTATTTAAAGGGGAACTGAATCCCTGGGCTCAGGGTTTGTTTGTGCTTCACTCACCCAGAAGGAATGGTGCGCGGGCCAAGACACCCAGGACGCTGTGCTCCCTGTACTTTAAACTTGGAATTAGATGCTTGCATTCCGGGTGCACACAACTGAATCCAACATTCGTTCTCACCAGTACTTGAACTGCAGGAGGGTACAAACTTGGCAAATGTGTTGCCCAATTACTGGAATCAAGATAAGCCCCTTTGGTTGTCACCAGGCCAAACCATAGCCTTAGAGAAACCAGGATCCTTGATCTTTGGAGCAGTGGAGCAGAAGGGGGCTCCACTGGCCACCCTGGGCCCTGGCAACACTCAGGCATGGAGATCCAGAGGGAGAAAACCAACTGTCTTTGTACTATTCTAAGCTTCAAAGATACTTTTCTATTTAAAAAGTAAATAATGCCCATTGTAGAAAACATGGAATACATAAAATCAAATAAAGATTGAGAACGAAATTCGACAGCAACAACCACTGGTAATGTTTTAGACCAGGGTATTTCCTTCTAGCTTTCTAGCCTCCGTGCTTTAGAACTGGCTCTCAAGGTGGCCAATTTGAGTGAAATCAAAGGTGGGGTTTCATTATTAATCAGCCTTTGGCCTATCAGGTAGAGCTTAAGGCGCACTGAGAGACGGGTTGGGTAGCTGTCTCAGCTAGCGCTGCTGTAACAGAAAAACCACAAGTGGGTGACTTTAAAGAACAGAAATTAATTTTCTCACTGTTCTGGAGCCTAGAAGTCCAAATCAGGGTCTTGACTGTGTTGATTCCTTCTGTGGGCCTCTCTCCTAATTTCTGGTGACTGCCAGCCATCCTTGGTGTTTCTTGGCATCTGTCTTCCCCGTGTCTTTGTGTCTATTCTGCTCTTTTTGTAAGCAGTTCAAATCCACCAAGGCACTCCTTGGAAATTCTATGGGGCAGTTCTACTCTGTCCTATAGGGTTGCTATGAGTCAGAATCGACTTGACGGTAATGGGTTTTATAACCCACCCAGTTTATGGTATTTTGTCATGGCAGCCCCAGGACACTAAGACACCAGGAGAATGAGGGCAAGGGGAGAGCCAGAAGGCGGGAGCCAAGATCAGGAAGCAGGATGCCCAGACACTAACCACATCTGTCACCCACGCCACCTTCATCTAGAAAATACAGACCCTAGCCTCTGCCCATCTGAGAGGGAGGAAACGAGGTGAGGGGGGCATGCCGTGGCGGGTAAAGCATGGTGAGTTTGAAAACCACCCTACCTAAACTTCAGCTTCCTTGCTTACAAAATGGGATTTATCCCACCTGACTCCTGAGATTTCTGTGAGGATTAGAAAGATACAGTGCTAAGACTTCAGGTTAGCTGTTCAGACTGGCGCTTAGTAACTCAGTGAGCATTCAGTAAATTGTTCAGCAAATGGTAACCAGGAAGGAAAAACAAACTTATATACAGTTCAGAACTATGAGAGCTTATAATTTTGAAAATAATTTATCAGTGGTTATCCTGTTATTAAAACTGGCAAACTCTGGATATATCCTGCGAGCAGGTAGTGGCTTAAATTCCCCTGTAATGAATTTCAACACAAAGTGACTTTAGGCACATCAAAAGGATTGCATTAACCCTGCAGAGAATTAAGAATAGTGGCCAGTGTGCCATGTGCTTCATGCTCTTACATGGTTGGTGGGAGTGAACACTGGTACAACTATTTTGGAACGGTATATGGCAGTGCCTACCAACCTAACCCTACCCTGTGACCTTGTAGTTCTGCTCCTGAGTATGTTCCCGAAACACATGCTTGAGAAACACCATAGCTGCTTATTCATAATAGCCCTGTTACGGATTGAATTGCGTTCCTCCCAAAGTTTATGCTGAAGTCTTAATCCCTGGTACCTGTGAACTTAGAAATGAAGGTTTTGCATATCTAATTAGTTGAGGTCATACTGGAGTAGGGTAGGCCCTAATATGAGTGGTATCTTTGTAAGAGAAGAGACACCGAGGCAGACACGGGGGAATACTACCATGGGAAGACAGAGACTGAAATGATGCAGCTACAAGGAACACCTGGTGCTGCCAGCTACTGGAAAAGACAAGGAAGGATTCCTCCCTTGAGCAGTCAGAGAGCCCTCAGGGCCCTGCCGGCACCCTGAAATTGGACTTCTAGCCTCCAGCACGGAGAGATCAAATTTCTGTTGTTTAGTCATCCACTTTGTGACACAGCTGCCTGAGGAAACCAATACAAGCCGGAGCTGTCAACAATCAAATGTCCATCAACAACAGAATGGATAAAAGCATTGTGGTATATTCATAAAATGGAGTATTACTCAGCCATGAAAAAGAACAAGCTACTGGTACACACAAAGATGAATTTCACGGAAATAATGTCTATGAAAAAAAGGCAGTACATACTGTATGACGCCAGTGACGGTGAAGCTCAAAGCAGGAGAAATTAGTCCACAGCAGCAGTTCTCTACCAGGGGTAATTTTGCCCCCAGGGGGCATTTGGCAATGTCTGGACACATTTTTAGTCATCACAACAGGTGTGTTTGTGTGTGTGTAAAGATTCTACTGGCATCTAGTGGGTATAGGTCAGGGATCCTGCTAAGCACCCTACAATGCACAGGACAGCCCTCACCACAAAGAATTACTTGGCTCCCAAAGCCAACAGTGCCGAGGTTGGAAAGTATGATGTACGATGACAGCTTAGTGGTTACCCTTAGGGATGATGGCAGGAGGGAGCTTGGGGCCTCTGGGCTGCTGGGAATGTTCTATACCTTTAGGTGGTGTAGACAAACATAAGATCCATTGAGTTGTGCACTTACACTTCACAATATAAAGTTATCCCTCACCCCCAGCAGTCTGCTTCCCTTCCCCCAAGATACAAACCCAGACCACTGCTCCAGGAGGCAACGGCTCTGGTTTGTATGACATCATCGTCCCGTTGCCACTCTTGCCTAAGAGACTGAACATTTTAGTAAATGTATCACTTTTACTCAAGTGAAATTACAGGCTTGGTTTCGAGTATTCCAAGTCAAATACGAACCATATGAATGTGCAGACTCATGGTAGCCACTTCATTCTCTTCCACAATCTTTTCAAACCACTGCCGTCGCTGTGGGCAAGAATGCACACACTAGCATTTATGGGCTCCCTTCAATTTCACTACTTGGCACTGCTGACTTCAGGGAGATCATTTCCGTGAAAAGGTACAGAACCTGGCCCATCCTACGTGCTCAGTCAGTCGCCGACCTGTCTCAGGGGTGTCAACAATCAGCCAGTGTCAGGGACCTAGCGGGTCACTGCTCAGTGGGCCAGCAGGTCAGTTCTAAGAGCTGTGTCTCCCAGTTGGTGCTCAAATGCTGAACCATGACTTCATTCAATCCATCTAGGACAAAATCGGTGGAGTGACGCTCCAGCCGGAATCTGCAGAGGATATTTGTTGTGGCTACTACTCCAGGAAGCACGAAGACTCTGAAATCTTTGGCCCTGGCAGGGGAAGAGATGCTCATCCACATATTCTGATTTTTTTCAGTGAATGTTAGTTTTCCTTTGGTTCATACTATATCCAGTCACCATGAGGACTAACAATACCAAAACATTGAAACAGATTGGGTTTTGGGATAAAAAGGCTCAGAAATCAAAATAAACATTGGTTTTACAGTACAGGTAGTCCCCCAACTTACAATTTTTTTTTTTAGGTACATGTTATAATTATTAATATATACTACATACAGTGCATAATTTGCTGATGTTATCATTCTCAGATGTTCAAAGATAAGACTTATAAAGATACTGATAATAAAAGGCAGTAATAAAAACTGACTGATGACTTACGACAGAATCCTTGGAACAGAACCCTGTCGTAAGTCGAGGAGTACCTATATAACCTTCAGGGACTGTGGGCTTTCTGGGGTGCATTGCCCTAAGAAGCGAACTTTACTCAGTGCAAAGTTAATTTACACCTTTACAAAAATATGAACAACTTCCTGTCACTGCAGCACCTCCGCGAGGACCCGCTCCCTCTCCTCGGGTGCTAAGGGTGGGTAGTTCACTGGCAAGTTGACAGGTAGTGACTAGCTCTCCACACAGCACAGGGGTAAGTGCTCTAAAATGCACAAGATAAACCAGTCAAACAAGACGTGAAAGTCTCTGCAGATGAAAAGCAAACCCAGCCAGAGAAGTGTCAGAGCCTATTTTAAAGCAGCAATAAATGGTTAGCAGTGCAAGAGGGGCCATGTAGGCCTGTGGTGCAGGGAGTCCAGAACAATCCCGACTGATGAAAACAGGGAGTAAATGAGGACACACGGTAAGGAAATCCATATCTTAAATGAGAGGCTGTCTTTTTTCTTAAATCATGTAGTGAATGCCAGCATACACAGAAACTATGTGAAGACAGAGTTGCTTTCTTTGAAGCAGAGTGGGAAGCCCGAGGTGAGGTCCACCTGGCCCAAGCCCAGGACTCGGGGCTCCCCTGTGAAAACCGTGACACAAACCGTGACACATGCCCTACATTGTGCATCAAAATGCATGTGCCTAAGGTGTTCTTAAAAAACTTCCAATTATTAAAAAAACAAAGGAAACAAATCAACACAGGGTTCAAGTTAATTCAGTTCCTGAATGTGCCAACAGTAACAAAAGTATTCTTTGAAGCCTATACCCAGGAACTCTTCAAGTGCACAAACATAATTTACCATTTTCCTGGGTTGATACAGGTAACTGAAGCTACCCTACAACCTGACAATTAACATTTTCCTAACAAATGGCAAATAAGACAAAAAGCAAGCATCTAAGGGGAGTCTAGGAGAAAATACAGTTGATTCAAGTTTTTTTAATGAAAATATCTTAAGTAATATAATTCAGTGTGAAATCCTAGAGTTCTCTGGCTTAAAGTCAAACACTTTGTAAATTAAGTGTCACCTCAGCCAGGGTTGGGTACATTTCCTTTACTGCAGATACAATGATTTAAAAGATTACCTGCCAACTGTTTCCAAGGAAAGATCACATGACAAAATACTACTGTGCTCAGCGAATATCCTTAATTATCATCAGGAGACATGCCCAAGCCTGTGAAACAAAACCCAAGTACAGCTATGAAATAAATGCACACTCTAAACCCCATGAAGACCACATTTGCCAATTAAAACAACAAAATCTTTCTTGTGGGGGATAAGGAAAGAGAAAGATCAGAAAAGGACTAGACATTTATTCAGTTTACTCTTTTTTAAGAATATCACCACAAGGTAAAGCTAGCATAGACTAGGAAGACAATGTTCCAGAAAAGGTTGGACATAGTACTACTATATGACCCAGCAATCCCAATCCTAGGTATACACCCAGAAAAAGTAAACCAACAGAAACCTATACACAAATGTTCACTGCAGCACTTTTCACATTACCAAAAGGTGGAAACAACCGACATGTCTATCACCAGATGACTGGATAGACAAAATGTGGTCTACGCCAACAATGGAATACTACTCAGTCATAAAGAGAACTGAAATCCTGACACATGCCACAACATGGATGAACCTGGAAAACATCATGCTCAGAGAAATAAGTCAGTAGCAAAAGGACAAATACTTATGATCTCACGTATATGAAATAAGCAAACACAGAGAAACCAAAGATTATGAGTGATTACCAGGGGTGAGAAAGAGGGAGTTTTTGTTTAGGGGGTATTAAAGTGATGTTAATAGTGGTGGAATAATTCAGACGAGGATAGTGAGAATGGTTGCACAGCTTGAAGAATGTACACAATTGACTGAATTGCACATGCAGAAACTGAACATTTTGTTATGTATATTTTCACCAAAATGAAATAAAAAAAGCTCTGACCCCAGAGTGGCACAAGGCTATGATTAGCCACATCCAGTGGTTAAGAGAAGAGACTGAGAAAAAGGCTAGAGAGTGTAAAATGGCCTCTCCTTGGGTGCCAGGACCCAGGACAGTGCTATGAACCATCCCTGCAGGGCCAGGACCCGGGGCACAAGAGCTCAGTTTGCGTGGCCTTTCTTGGACAGACACCTTCTCCCCATGCCTTCGGTCTAGGAAGGGCATCCCCCCACAAGCTGAGGTGCGTCCAGAGACATTGCTAGGCTGCCCCATGGCACTCAGTCAAAAGGCTGCTCAGCCTGGATCTAAACTCACCACTCTGGTGACACTGAAAAACACTGGGCTATAGAAACAACAGAGGGGGATCGCCTCCCCTTTTCTGCTTGCTCAAGATTTTTACAGTTAGTAACTTAGGAAACATTAAGCAAACATAAACTGAGTCTCAGTTCCGTTTTCACAAACGCATCAAGCTGGTTGCAGGGCTGTGTGCTATCATTCTGGGGGTGCACTGGCCACCATGTGAATTCCCGTTACTAAGAAAAGGCACTTGCATTCAAAGAAACATGCACGCTTTAAACCAACTTTGTGATTTTTATTGATGGGCGACAACTTTATACTCCTAGATATTACTAAACTGTGTGCAATTAGAGACGCAGCATTATAGGAAGCAGACAGCAGAATTACAGAGCAGACTTAAGGAAATATCAATCATCATTATTTTGCCCAGTTTTCATTACGTGTACACAGAAGCGTGAATGCAATTTGAAATCTTTTAATAGCAATAAAGTTATAATCACCCATCTATGTAAACTAACATCTTAACTCCAAATATTTCATCTGCAATGCGTACATAAGCAGTTTCTCATTGCACAATTATTAAAATGTATTTTTCCTGTTAGGAACCAGCAACTTACTTTTTGTGTTTATTTATTTTTGAAAGAGAACTATTTCTCCTCTGATAACTGGCTTATTTTTCTCATTTATCAAAAACTAAAGGTGGGGGAGGAAAGTGTGATGGATTAAAAAATTCACTTTTTAAGGAAAGATAAAATTCCTTTTCACAAATTTACAAGTGTCGTTGCTGGTGCAGGATTTATTCTACTAAGCGATTAGACTGGGAATCAAATGCAAATCCCCTTCCTCATCTCAGGAATCAGCATTATTTCGGAAAGGTGGGTTTTTGTGTTTTGTTTTGTTTTTTTAAATCAAGTGACAGTCTGTTTCAAACAAGTGATTTGGATTTGTAAGTTAAAAGTCAACAGACACTATATGTTGCGCACAAACCCCAAAGAGTCTCCTTTTGTTCTAGCCCATTTTTGCAAAAGAGAGAGAAAATTTCTCTCTAAAGAGCCACTAAAGAGCAAGAAAGTTCATGAGAGTCATTCTGCGAAGCAAGCGTTGGGCTTGTGGTACAGGGCTACAGCAGGTCCACGCGGCGGTAGTACAGGAGGTAGGCTGTGCGCTCGGCCGTTGGCTTCACCACCTGGTACTGGGTGATCACCTTGACCGTCTGGTCGTCGATGCGGAGCCAGCCGTTCAGACCGATCTGGAAGACGTCTGTTGTGTAATGGCCACCTGTTGCACTGTTCCCGTGATGGTAGACCACTGCAAGAGAGGGCAAAGTCGTGACCAGAGGAGAGGAGCAGCACACACAAACGTTTTACAGGCACCCACCGGGCTCCCTCCAAAGACAAAGATGTGAACAGAGAGAGATGTAGCTACACAAAGCCATGCTATATAAAGGTTAAAAAAAAAAAAAAAAAAAAAAAAGCTTGAACAATTCACAATAAAAAGTTATACAATAATCTTGGTAATATGAAAAAAAAAACCTAAATGCTCCATGGAAGGAAGGATCAGTGAACTGAATTATGAGATGAAATTATTCAGAGTAGGTTAGCATGTTAAGAACATCTGATGATGCAGTAATATGCTCATATGTTAGTGAAAAAGTGAGGACCCCAAGTTCTCTGAGGAGCAGCGTCTGTGACACAGGGCACCCCCTGCATGCACATGGCCCCGGAAAGAGGGGCACCAACACCATTAACTAGGGGCACCTGGGTGTGCAGATGTGGAGGGGCCTGCAGAGAGGGTGCTAGTGATTACTCTTTTCTTTAAAAAAAAAAAAAAAAAAAAATTTCAATTTTTCTGCTATAATATTTTAATAGAAAAAATACCATGTCTTTTTTTTTTTTTTAAATCCTGTAATTCAATCGAGAAGTCCTGGTCAAAGATCTAAAACAAATATAACTGTCAGAAGAGGAAATGAAGGTTTAGAAGACAGCCCAAGGTCGCAACCTTGTTCTACAAAGAAGAAGGAGAGAAGGGGTGGCCAGGGCCAGGCCAGGAGCAGACAAGGGCCTGGGGGAGGGAAAACACATCAAGGCAGCCTGCGGTGAGCTGGGCTAGAGAAGGGCATAAAGGAAAGCCACTTGGGAGAGGCACAATACTTAACCAGTGGGGACTTGCAGCAATAAAACAGCCCAAATGTCACCAACTCTAGCAGCACTCGTCACTTCTGGTGTGCTCCACAAACGCAGGAGGCATGAATCCACTCTAACCGGGACTCGGGGGTTAGAAGACAGCGCTTATGAGGCCACGGGAGTGGCTCTGTACAAAGAGACACTCTATGCTGGGACCTCAGAAGGGACTGTACCCCTCGTCCTGGCCAGCCAATTGGCAAACACGAACTGGCTGGCAAGGGGACAGCAAGACTGTGAGGAGGATAGGGTGGAAAACCAGCAACATGAGCAATACAAGGAGGCAATGCTTCGCCTTCTGCTGCCAAAGCCACAGGGACCCCAGTGACTGCCCCAGGGTGCGGAAGCACACGGGCCACCAGCATTCCCCGCCCCAGAGTCATTTGGGGATTTCTGCCTTGGATTTTCACCTGGAAGGCCTAACTGATTTGGGTAAGAGTTTTGTTTTAAAATTTGAATTTGAAGGAGCTGGGGGTTTAACCAATTTATATTTCCTATAAAGAAGACACCTCCATTCTAAGAATTCAAAATAGAACAGCACTCAAACATTCAAGTTTTGTAACCAGCAGCCCAGGTGACTACTTAATATGGTAATGTGTCACACATACCTGGTCACCCCAACTGACAGGAACAGAATGCAGAATCAGGTAACTTTAACAAAGCTCATGTACTTTGCTAACTAGTTCTTTTTAGTCAACAATCAGAGCTATTTTTTTAAAAAGTATTTTTTCACTCAAATTTTACAGAAAATTGTAACCAGTGCAGTGACCTTATTTCTGAGATCAGAATGGATCAGATGACTCAAATCAGCTGAGGTTTCAAGGTGCAGGTAACAGCAGCCCAGGTGAGCGGTCCGGGACGGAGGGGTGGGCAGTGTGCATTCATGCTGAGGTTGAGCCGCCTGATAGTGCTTATCCAGGGAACCAGGAATTCCTGCAACCCGCCCTTGATCATCAGCCTTCCTCTTCAAGGGCCCCACGGGAGAGGTGCTGGGAGAAGGCAAAGAAGCACTTCATCACCCAGTGGGACCTCAGTGCCAAACTTGAGGAAGCCAGGCTGGACCCTGGGACCCCACTGGTCTTGGCTAGGTAGGGAGCAGAGTGTGAGAACCAACCGAAGTCTCTGAGCTTCCGCTCCAAGGCAGGGAGAGGAATGAGCTGGAGATACTCCTAAGAGCGAGGGGTCTAGAGCCACTTGTCTGGGTCCTAGCAGGCTGGGAAGGGCCGGGATCAACTGCCTTGGGGGCGAAGAGAATGATAAAAGGAATTGTGACTGGTAGGAAGTGAAGGCTGGGCCCAAAAGCCTGTGTGAGTGACCTTCCAATGTGGCACAAGGACCTCTCCGACTGGCCAAACAAACTTCCTGAAATCTTGGGAGAGAGAAGTTTGAAACCCTGCTCTGCCACTTGAGGTCACAAATCTATTTGGTAAATTTCCCTTCTGAGTTTCAGTTTATTGCTTTTTAAAATGGGGATAACATCCCTCATCTCTCAGGGCAGTTATAATAAATAAATGAGGTGATATGTGAAAGGCCATCTAGTGAACAGTTTGATAAATGAGGGTCAATAAATCGTAGTTTTACTATAAAAATAGGAACAGGCTCACCAAAGTCAATACAAAAGGACAGATGACAGAGAAGCCAGAAAATTCTAACAGTTAGAAGAGCAAGCAAAACGGCAACAAGCAAAAGAGATACTCAAAGGTATAACAGACTAAGGCTATGTCAGAGAAAGCAGGAAGGAAGGAAGGACAGAAGGTGTAGAAGAAAAACTGGTATCGTAGGCAGCTCTGAGCCAGGACAAGAAGGAGGTTCTACCAGGGTGGAGGAGTTCTGGGAGCTGGGGTTGCTGCTCACCCCCGGGGAGACCTGCCAGGCACGGAGCAGTCTGGCAGCCAAGGGCCTGGGGAGCTCACACCAGCTTCTCAGGCACACCTGAGAGCACCGTGTGGAAGAGGATATAGGGGACACGGGTTCGAGAAGCATTCCCCTAACCCAGCTTGGAGGGGGGCTAGACGACATGGCAACTCCACAGCACCGTCATTACACAGGTGCCACACTGCAGCAGCAAAAGGCCATGTTCTTAAGGGGCCAACCAAGCAGCACGAAGCTCATTTTTCATAAGACTCAAAGACAGAAATGGCCATTCTAAGCTGGGTCAGCTCAGGGCCAAGACACTTTCTGTCAAAATCCAAACACTAAATTTCAGGTAAAACACACATTCTCAAATGACTTCCTAACTTAGAAATTTCAGAAGTCCACAGGGATCGCAACAAAGTGATCTATTCTCAATGTTCGGTGGAATGACAGCAGAATTGTATCTGTGTATAAGCTATTTTAACATTGCTTTGGAAAAGGAAGTAATGTGCAAATTGACTTACCTGCAAACAGCCTATAGGTTCTGTGGCATTTAAAATTCTTATTTTTGACCCCTGGAGAAAGCAGTTCTGAAAAACAAAGTATCAACAGCTCCAATGTATAAAAAGGACTTGCAGGAAAGGGTCAGAGTAACAGAAGCAAAGGGACAAAACTGGTCTCCACTCACTTCTCTTTCTATGAAGCATTTGAGGTGGCAGCTGATACAAAAATACTTATGACAAGCAAGAAAACATCCACTAATAAAATCCGGGTAGGAAAATGTACAAGTCAGTACGGAGGACTGACTTGGGGCGCACGAAGACACAGGACTGCATCTAAGCTTCACAGGCGGCCAAAGCAAAACAAGAAGGGCCATCCATTTCTGAATTCTCATATCAGCATCTTTTTCTCCCTTTCTGCATCTCGAAGGGGATCAGAAAAACACCCTGCCTATGAACGATGAAAGCACTGGAAAAGTGAGAGGATGGATGGAAAATAAAACTGGCACAAGGAGACTGACATCACCCTATTAGCTGACAAAGGACGACCCCAACGGAGTAGGAAAAGATCATGTTTGCATCTGGAGATAACGGTACCACAATGTAGCCAGGGTTTGGACTCAGCTGACTATATTCCAAGTCACTGTGATTGGAAAGCGGGAGTGGAATGTGGGCGTGCTGTACTGTGGGGTGGGAAGGAAAGAGGTTTATTCCTCCTGCAAGACTACAGACAGTGTCCGATGTTCTCTCTTCTGCTCTCCAGGCATCTTGACATTTTTAGAATCCCCTCTAGCTTGTTACATTCCCACTCAAGCATCAGTGTTGTAAAATTCATTTTACACAAATCCTGAAGCTATCGAGGACATTTTTCTTCAAGACTTGCTTTCAGCAAGACAACTTTAACTTGGTGCTCTTTCAAACTGCTTCCCAAGTGTGCTGACACTGCTGGGCTCTCGGTGACCTGACGGAAGATGCACAGCTAATCATGGGCCACAGATCTAACATGTGTCACTGCAGCCAGGGGCCAGAGGGGCACCAATGGCCTGTGGGGAACATTCTCAATTAACTGAAAAATCCACTCAACCATGCTGCCTAACAGTGCTGTTAATGTATTTACTTAGTGGAAGGGGAATTATTATGTAACATTAATCAATAAAATGCCTAAATATTATTGAATTACATGATGAAGAACTGCAGAAGCAGAATCGGAGAGGTCATTAACATCTGTGAGAACAGTCATTTGCTGGTACAATAAAAACTAGTTATTAAAAAAAAAAAAGCACTAACCATATTCAAACTGTAGGCTTTTAACCACTGACTGAGCAAAAATGCAATCTAAATAGAAAAATCATGCTCTTTTTGAAGACGAAAAGCTCCTATTTTTCCAATCTAGTAAGATTACATGGTTTATTAGGTTTTGCCTTTATTTTTAAGAAGCCCTTTTAATAAGAATTTTAATATAAAGATCTATTAAAAGTCGAGAAACAGAACATCCTTAATCTCGACATCATATAGTAAATGCCAACATGCTAAACTTACAGATTTCCAGAAGTATCCTCACCATGATTTCTGCTTTGTATATTACCTTTGCTAATTTCTAAGTCCACAGGATATTCGATATTTTTGATGAGCTTCTGACATCCACCAGTCTTTTCATAAACAAATCGTTTAAGGTGTAACACAAGGACAGGAGGCAGTTTTTCCAGAGTCACTCTTCGACTTATCTCCACCTAAGACACAAAACACACAAGGACACACCACCTGTCTTACTCAAGGCAGCAGACACGACCATCTCCAGTTCCCAACTCTGCGTGTCGACTCCTCTCAGGTTCTGAGGCAGTGCTTAACCGTTCTTGTGTCACAGAATCTTCTGAGACTCTAACAAAGCTACTGACACTCTTAGAAGAACGCACACATCCTCATAACACAGCTGTACAGGCTCCCTGGGCTCCAGGAAGCCCACCCATGAACTCCAGGTTAAGAACCTTTGTTCTGTTGCATTAACAACAACATGACATAAAATAAAAAAGCTAACTTAGCAGTACCTTCAATTATGTACATATTAACCTGCTTATAATGAGCCCTGGTGGCACAGTGGTTAAAATACTTGGCTGTTAATTAACAGGTCGGCAGTTCGAACCCACCAGCCATTCCACAGGAGAAAGACGTGGCAGTCTGCTTCCATAAAGTTTTCAGCCTTGGAAATCCCATGGGCCAGTTCTACTGTTTCCTATAGGATCGCTGAGTCGGAATTGACTCAACAGCAATGAGTAACCTGTTTTTTAATAACTGTCATAGTATTTATTAAACTGGTGTCAGTTAGTTTTATAACAGTTTCACTTTTATCAATTTAATATGTCCCTGAAGTATGTTCACAGGTCTAATGAGTGCTGCTTTGAAACAGAGATAGGTTTTTTTTTTTTTTAATTAAAATGCTTCTTCCAAATAATATTTAATCCTTTCATTTATAGTTCTCTGTACTTACAAACCATTTCATGTTTTTTGTATTTATTTGGAGAATACTGTTACTAGAAGTATTTTTAAAAGAAATAATCCCAAAACCAGAAGCACATATAAAATAATAAACAAACTTTCAGGGGCCTAAATTCATCTCTGGTTGAAAGTTTTTTAAGGACACCAAGCACAGCCATTAGCACTACTTGGGTTTACAGGCCATGCCTGCCTTCTTACCTAGACGAGGACCCCTGGGTGTGGAAACCAAGCTTTGTGCTTCCTCCTATTCCCATCGTGTTTACAACCTAGCACACTCAAGAAGTACTTCTGAACTAATGAAAAGTGTGAACACAGCTCAACAGTTAACCAGAGATGACTCTAGTTTCCATGGCTCCAGTTTCCTAACTTGCAAATCATGAGAGCTGGACCAAGGTAAATCTTGGGTGCTTTTTAGTGATCTATGACTCTAAAATCTTCAGTCAGTTCAGTAAGTGGCTAATCTCAACTTTTTATTTACATTTGCATTTTGGATTTCCAGACAAACTGAGGCACTTTCTAAGCACTAATAAAACCAGACTTCTCCTATATAGCATATTTTGTACAGTCGTATTTTCTCATGAACCTTCATGTGTTCCCAGAAAAGACTTTTGACCTAAAATATAATAAAAAGTAAACTCAGTATTTTAAAAAGTAAATTTAAAAAATCACATTCAAGAAAGTGTTATTTGCTCTTCACAGATTTTCCTACAAGCTAGCCAACATCTTCCTTCCTCAATCATCTGTTTTTATAAATGCTCTTGATCTCATCTGATAACACACTACCACAATCATATAGCCGGAACAGGTAGCATCATTCTTTCTCATATTTCAAGGCTTCACCAAAATGCCACTTCTCTCTTGAAGCTGTCCTTTAAACCAAATTCAAATTTAATTCAATTCAAATTTATACAGAATAAATCAGCCTTTCCTCACCACTCTCTAACATTAGCTAGGACAACAACTATGGCCATCTCAACCACCCCCCTTCTTTTGACTCAAAATTGAAATTTGATTGCAGTAGAAAGAATAACAGATGTATCATGAAAAGTGTCTTTCTTGGGTAGCCTAGGGAAAGGCTAAATACCTCCCCAGCAAGACCAGGGGCTAAAGACTCCCACGGTTTGGATGAAAGAAGAGAGAAAGCAAGAATTGTGGCTACAGCTGCCAGGGACACTAATCCCATCTCTAGAGAGTCACAGCTGCCATAGAAATGAGTCAAGTTGACAAAATCACCCACAGCCAAATACACACACCTAACCACACCAAACAACAACAAATATCCACCATCTCTCTCTCTCTTCCTTAAGTTCCACTGCCAGGCTCTTCTCAGCTTATTCACTTAAGCCGACTGCCAAGTGTCTGTCTCTGGCTCTTACTACCTTTTCTTTTTTTAAAAAAAAAAACAAAAACAAAATTGTCCATGAGAAGAAAGTCAGAAAATATGGTGGGAGATGAGGCATGACTATTGCAGTTCCCCCAAGAGTGTCTGGATTCACCAGCCCAAAGAGGTGACACTCAGATGTACTAAAGGTCCCCATGTCCTACTTTTGCGCTTCTGTATTTAGAGAACAAGCCGCAAGACAAGAACGGGTCTACCTCAGCCATACAATGTGGTGGTAGGTTTTCTATGTTGGGACATCTTATTTCATCTGAAAAAAATGCTTCATAGCTGCCATAAACTGCCCTGTTATTTAAACAAAACTTCACAGGACTACTATAAACTGTTCAATAAATACTGCCCATAACTAGCCTGCATTCATCTCCCCAACTCATTTTTATGAATTCACTGCCACAGTCAAACACATATAAGTAACTAACAGAAGTTCTTAACTGTAAAGCAGAAAACGCATCAACTGGCACATGTGGCTAGCCAATAACTAGCAAGCTCTTACTCTACTTTAAAACAAGTTAAAGCAGAATACTGCCAATCCCTCCTGAGTTGACAGGGTCTGATTTCTAACATGACAAAGAACACCACTCAGCTAGTCTCCTACTCTTCTGAATTGTGCAGACTGAATGACTAAGAGTTCATCCTTTTCATATCTAATCAAAAAGTAATAGCAATCACAACAATTACTTTATAGTTTTCACATCCTTGACAATCTACAATCAAAACACAAACCAGAATGTGTGTAGAATCTCTTTTATAGCCTAACTAATCTAATGAAGATAGTGCCCTAGGATACAATGAATGTAAATAAGCTCTTCAGCCTGTCAGAGGTGGTATTAATTTTGTGATATCATGATTAAATTACCAGAAATTAAATGCAGCAAAGGATAAATAACCCAAAAGGAGACATCACCTCACATTACATGAATTTAGAGCTAAAAGAGATTTTTGGGATCATCTGTTTCAATCATTTCATTCAAAAAATGTGGAAAATTTCAGTCCAGAAAAGTTAAGCAACTGATTTAAGTGGTAGAACTAAAATCTATTTCCTCTGATTCCTAACTCTGTGTTCTTCCCACCACATCAGGTGAGTGCCTCAGTATAAAAGTTTAAGACCAACTTTGTATATACCTCTTGTTTGGTTTTTGTGGTGTAACCTTGGACAGACTCTCTTGCCACCAAGCTCTCCAATGCATCCTGGACAGTGCGTATCTTGTCAGACTGGATGTCCAACTGCAATGTGAAGAACGGCTGCAGCGTGGCAGATTCTTTTGAACTTTGCTGGTAAACCACAGACCTAAGAAGTGAAAACAAAAACAAAAAATATAAGAGACCACGCCTATATTCACTTTCCTTTAAGATGAACTAACAAAAGAAGAATGGACATTCAAAATAAGATTTTTCAATATCACTTTCAGAAGACCAGAAAGAAAGCCAAAAATACACTGAATTGAAAGACTTCTGATGAATACCATGTAAGTGTTTCTAACAACATAATTTAGCTGTTAGTGAATTTTCTCAATTCAAATGCTCTGGAAGAAACCATACTTTGTCTTCCAAATTCTTTCACCTCCACCCCACATTATTATTTAACACACCAGTTAAATAATTGAGGCTACTTTGGTACAGTCTCAAAATGCTCACTTTTTGTTTTCTCAAAGTATTATAGCCTGTTCTAATAAAACAGGGGGGATCTCAAGTTGAATATTTTTAATGGCATTTTCCCCCTATATAAATGACTTTAAAAAAAAAAGAAGTGGGAGTAGGGTGTGTATAATAAAAAACAAGTTAACATTCCAGGAAAAATGGCTACTACCCTTCCAAGAAGAAAAGTACTAATTCAACCTTGTTTTCTTAGCTGGTTTTTCATTTCACTTTTCTTTTTCTAAGTTTCTCTGAGTAAAGATTGTGTGCTCGGGCCATCTCTCATTTAGCCTCAGTAAGGAAACATTCCAGTAGTTCAACAAGGGATTATATTTCTGCAGTCTGAGTGACCTAGTTTATAAAGGGAATAAAATGGGTGCGCATAGGTATTCAGGCTTCAGAGAACAGATGCTGTGAATAGCAGGTTAAAAGCTTTTCAGCCCAGTGTTTGACATACGTTGCTTCCAACACACACACACACCAAACCAAACCCATTGCTGCCAGTTGATTTCAACTCACAGCAGTCCTACAGGACAGAGCAGAACTGCCCCCATAGGGTTTCCAAGGCTGTAAACCTTTATAGAACAGACTGCCAAGTCTTTCTCCTGCAAAGTGGCTGGCGGGGTCAAACAACCAACCCTTTGGTTAGCAGTCGAACACTTAACCACTGTACCACCAGGGCTCCTCCCCAACACAAGCTATTACAAAGTATCTCCACATTCCTTTTCAGTATAAAGACTTAAGTGACAGCCATACCCTTGGTTCCAAAGAGGAACAGTGGGAAAACTAGTCATTAAAATTGATGAAGAAATCAAGAAACAACCTTCTTCACTACAAAGGCCCGTAATTTATTACAGAGAAATTGGTGGGGAAACGTGCTGGTCTTTCTGGCGAAACTGAACAAATACCTGGAGGGCCTGAATTTTAGAAGATAATCTTTCAACTTGTCTGAATAAAGAATCATGCTTCATGACAGCTGCGATAAATAGAAAAGAAGTTCCTCCTAAATTCTGAGGTAATTTCTTATCTTTGCTTTATCATTTTTCAAAAAGAATTGTTAACAACCAATTTCAATACAAAGACCCCACAGAGGCCAAGGCTAGTGGCCATGACAGTCACTCAAGCAAAGCTAGTAATTTTTCCGAAGTAGATTGTGTTTTTCCTGGTCATTCTTAGACAAATCTGGGATCTTTGGGTAGTGTTAGCCATCTGTGGCCTTGCAACGATACCCCACTTATGCCCCAAATAGTGCTCCCATTATATACATCTGAGACGTTCCATTAACCCCTCTCCCATCTCTCAGTGAGTGTTCCAAGAATCTTAACATTCAGGCTGCTGGCTTAACAGACACTTAAGGACACAGACAGCCTTCTCACACTGCTGTTAGCACACCTGGACACCAGCCTGCCTCCTTCCCCAACATAGTCCATCCCAAGGAACCAAATCCGGCAAAAGCCAGTTACAGGTGTGGTGCAGCAGCAGTGACTGACCACATAGATGACACAGAGTTACTCCAGGACAGAAAGATGACAGCAAAGAGCATGGAAATGACTTGTTGAAGGATACATTGCTGACTGACTTCTAAACACAGCCCTAAACAGGTTCATTAACTTGCTTCTGAATGAGTCTGTGCATATTTTCTGAGGTTTTTACTAGCCTGTTGAAATTGGTCAATCGAAGTTGTTTTAGAGCAGAGATGAAGAGTAAATTAACTCCTGATGCCTTGAAAAGGGCATTATTTCTTTCAGAGACACAGCATTTGGGACAAAAAATATGTTAAGAGTCTCACTAAAATACCACCCTTGTAGGTTATATGCTGAGAGGCCTTCAGAGAGGAAATTACTTTAGAATGAGGTTCTCTTAGTACTTCTGGTGAGTAAATCTCCTGGGAGATAGTACATGTTTTATTGAACTCCACATAATGGTATCAAAAGGCTCTAACACAAATAAACATTCTTAGGGGGACCTCGTGAGCCAGCAAAAGGCAGCTGGTTTAAGGGGCCCTGACTCAGGCCTCCAAGTATTCCTGCCTATGCAACACTGTCCCCTGTAAAAGTATGTCTCTTCATGCTTGTTTAATGTTTTGGCTTCACTTGGTTACGGCGCCTAAAATTCCTCCAGTCAGATACATTTGGATTAATGGATTTTTCCTCTTAACAAAAAACATGTATTTCAACGAATTTGCTTTTCTCTTCCCATTGAGCTGTGATCAGCTGGACTGAAGGAATTGAGTGTGGGTGGAGAAAGGGTGAGAGGCACTCGCTGCCCTCTGCACAAACGCCATCCTGGGCAGGGTGAGAGCAGTGGGGCCAGTAAGAGAAGAAGCATCAAGAAACGCAGAGACGAGCAGGCAGGGAATTGTAAAGGCAAACCACCGATTCAAAGTTACTTAGGACAAGTCCTACACCTTCCCACTTTATCAAAATGGCAAAATCCTGGAAAAGGCAAGTACTAAATTATTCCAGAAAAGCATAAACCTGATGTGTCCACCAAAAATGCCAGTGATTGGGGTCTGAACAAAATCCGCCTGCCGAGTGACCGAAGTCTTATTTCTGGGGCCCACTTGCTCCCATTCGTCCTCACTTCCTTCGCCTTGTTCTTCCTGCTCTTCTTCATTTACCAAGTGGCTTTTGGGTCCATTGGAAACAGTAAGTTCTGAAAAGTAGAGAGTCTGCTTAGGCTATTTACAACAACAGTCCAAATAAAAAGGTTCAGCATGAACCACCTAAATAGATCTGTCAATTTATAGTTTTAAAAACAAAATCAGGGTGTGTTCTAGATTAAAATTTACTTACAAACAAATGCAAACGTGCAACTTTACTGAATATAAAAGGTATTCTTGGGACAACTGGAGAACTCCAAAGCTTGACTGGAAAGTAGATTTTATTAAATAAGTAAATTACCGCAATTTTAGCAAATAGTGTGCCCACGTAAACGCGCACACACAATGCACGGAAATGATGACATCATGTAAAAAGTTCCGGTATAGCACACCCATGCATACACCATGCATGTCTCGTAACATTTTCAGAAGTGAATTTCAGCCTCATTCACCCTCATTCAATAGTCAGAAAATGTTACTTTTGATGATACTTATTTGAAAAAATTATAAGCCATGGTCAAGAAGTCATGGATTAAGTTTGGTAGTACCCTTGGTACTCAGAAAATAAACAACTGAAACTGTGCATTTGCTCTGGGGCAGTTCGCAGTTGGGCCTGAGGGTGATGCAGTTCCTTGTAGTTGATTTGCGCCCAGGTATGCCATGCTGGAGACTCGTGGAGGGTCAGATGGAGGACTGTGCGTGGGGCTGCCACAGCTTGAGCACAGGCTGGTCACGCAGCAGGTGGGTGACATTGCCTGCACAACTCCAGGAGCCACGGTGCCAGCCCCACATGAAGCTGGGCGGCAGGACGGTACAGGAGTGGTGCACACTGCCCCGGCCCTTCGGGGCCCCTGGGTGGCCTGTCAGACCTGTCTCAGCCAAGCAAGGGACACGTGACCCCTCTGCACCTGCGGCTGTCACTCACCGCACAGGCAAGAGATTCAAAAGGCCTGAGCGCAGTGGCCGGCCAGCTGGACAGTGGGTTGGAATGTATGCGGCACACCGGCTTGCCCGTCTGATTGGCCTCTCCAGTCAGGTGCACAGATTCGTGCACCTCCTGGACAGGGGCCAGCTGCCCTGGCAAACGCTATTTCCCGGGCAGAAAAAGTGATTTCTTCCTGCATTGGAAAAAGCAATTTGCAGAGCAGGGAAGGAATTCTGCCGGGAGAGGGACTGCTTTAGAAACTCGAGGGTAGGCTGGTGAGGGTCTGGGCTTCTGGGAATCAAATCTCCGCATCAACAGTCACCAAGACAAAGACTCAACATTAAATCCATCGGACAGAAAAAAAAGAAACTGAAGCCAGTAACATGTAAAAAAATACTGATACAGCATGCTTATGAAAATAATGCACAGGGGAGGGGTTTGTATGGTATGCAAAAACGAACAACATGCACACGTTATTTTCCTAAAAATACGATACTGTTAGCTTTCTTAACATAACTTGTTGTTATGTAGGAGAGTATCCTTATCTTTAGGAGATGCATACTTTAGCATTTAAGGGTGCAGTGTACTGTTATCTGCAACTTAATCTTGAATCACTCAGGAAAAAATGTGTACATATATTGTGTGTGTGTGTGTGTGTGTAGAGAAAGAGAAATTATGATAACATGTTAACAGTTGCAGAATCTAGCAGTTACATACACATATTCATTGAACTATTCTTTTGGCTTTTCTGTATGTTTCATCATTTTCCTAATTAAAAGTTGAAGGAAAAAAAAGCAGTTCTTATTTATTGAAATATAACATTTTCAATGGGACATAACAGGCAAGGTAAAAATAACTTCTTGTTGTTAGCTGCCATCAAGCCAGCCCCCAACTCACAGCAACCCTATGTACAATGGGATCCGACCGTTGTGACACATAGGGTTTTTACTTCTTCGTAGTCTTGTTCTGGAAGCTCTGCTGAAAACTGTTCAGCATCACAGCAACATGAAAGCCTCCACTGACAGACAGGTAGTGGCTGCACTTGAGGGTCATTGGCTAGTAATCAAACTCAGATCTCCTGCATAGAAGGCAAGAATTCTACCACTGAATCACCACTGCCCTCTGTAAAAATAACTAGTTATCTTAATGAGTAAATTAGTGATTGTGAAGGGCAGATGAATACTGGGGGCGGGGGGGTGGGGGGGAGAAAGCAACTTATCTATGAGCATCCAACATTTGTTTAAAAATAATTCTTAAGAAAATGTTCTCACACAATTATGTAGCAAATACTTATGACACAACCTACTTTCGTTATTTGGTGAGAGAAGTTTCTTTAGATTCAACATTTCCTCATGAAGTCCATTGAGAATAAAGCCTAAGTATTCCTCAGCATCTTCTTGTCGGCCCTGAAAAGGTCAAACATGATTACACTGATTTTAACTGATTACTGTTCACGGTTGACAGAGTAGATAGTACCTGCATATTCAAACTTAGCCCCTCTGAAATTCTGAAGAAAATTTAATGTAAAGTGTATTTTTTTTAAAAAAGATTTTTTTTCTTGAGATAGTTGAGACCCCAGGAAAAAATAAACAGATTAAACAGTTCATCTCTAGGCAGTGGAACTAAAGAGGATGTTTATTTATGTTTTTCTGTATTTAAAATTTTTTTCTACAATAAATATACGTTAGCTTTATAATAAAAATGTTATTTAAGAGTTGCTTTTTTTGCTTAAATGAAGTAGAAGAGCAAGAGCTAGACGCCTAAGCCACCACACTGACATGCCAAGGGGTTCTCATTCTCACTGTGAGTTGAAATGAGCAGTCTGGTATGCCTCCACTGCCTGTAATGATGGGAATCTAGAGGGGAAGGGGCTCAAATGACGTTTGAAAAAACTCTATTAGCGACTGGTGTCTGTGTGATCAGCCCCCAATAAAAACCCTGAATGCTAAGCCTTAATATACTTCCCTGGTAAACAACATCTCATATGTGTCGTCACAACTCCCTGCTAAGGAATGAAGCATGTCCTGTGTGACTCCACATGGAGAGGGCCCTTGGGAGTGTGCATCTGGCTCCCTGGGGCTTTGTCCCACGTGCCTTTTCCCTTTGCTGATTTTGGTTTGTACTTAAGGTAGAGCACAATACAGTGGTTAAGAGAACTGACTCTAAAGCCAGACTTGCCATTTTATTCTGTGACACTGGACAGTGACTGCACTTTTCTCAACTGTCAAAACGAGACAAGAATACTTACTCATAAGGTTGAATAAGCTAACATATGTAAGGTAATTAAACAGTACCCAGCACACAAACACTACATAAGTTAGCTCCGATTACGATGGTGATTATCAACAGTACATGCTTTCCATTCACCCAAGCACTTGACTCCATAATAAGCCCTGATCTACTCCTGAACACCCAACATACTGCAGCACTTAAAAGAGAGAGCAAGCTTGGAATAAGTAACAGTAACCAGAGCCTCATGCAAGTAACACTTCATACTGGCTACATTTGATGGTCCCAAACCTTTTCAGACAGGCTCGACTTGATCACTGTCAGGAGTCTATAAATATACGTGGGCTCAAAGGCAGCTCCAGGGCGGATGTCCCTCACGATTTTATCCCCAAGAGCTAAAATGGAAACAGGACACAGATTTTCAGAATTACAAGGTATTCTTATATGATGAAATGCAAAGTCATCAAAACTTCCCACTAGAACACTGAGAACAGCATAGGGGCAGCAACCTGTATCTTCTTTCCAACATGTCTGAATTTACCAAATTCAGTCACTTGACTCCATAACTCCCAGTATGTAATGGTCTCGGGAGACTGCATATTTACTCACCTTGCCTGGGTTTTGGAGGTACTGGCATATTAGTGAACTCATTCATTAACCGAACACTAAGTATGAAAAGAAAAAAAAAGTTAAATAATGCGTTAAAAAAAGACATACTTTTACTAAAGATCCTTGATGGCTAAGCAGAACATTAATATTAACACAGTAGACTTTAGTTACCAGTGGTCTTGTAGCTAGTGAGTTCTTAAATCTTTTCTATAAAAGTTTCTGGTGTATTTAAGTGACAGATGCTAATAAACACAGAAACGTCCTTCTACTGAATCTGAAGAACACAGACAAACAATGCTCCATTTATTAAAAAAAAAAAAAAAAAGAATTATAGGACCCATTTGCAAGAAATCAAGAACTTTGGTAAGCTATTTAAATTCTAATTATCAGAAGGGAAAAACCACCCTCTTAATACCTTTCTAAATGCCTTACTTACAAGCTATCTATCATGGGTGTTGATGTACAAGGCCGTTGCGCTTTGGAATACACAGGAATGAACTTCATCAGGTGATACATCGGAGGGCAAGCAACCAATGCCTGCAGTGTCTAAATATTGGCAGTAAGGAAGCGTAAAGGAAATGAAACAGACACACCAAACATCTTAAAGGCACATTAAACACACGAGTATATAAAAACTAAAGAAACCAAGGACACTGAACTACTTAGATGTGTAAACACAAAAAGGAATAAAGCAAATAATCACCAGGATAACTGCCTTACCCACATAAGGATTTACTATGCAATCATTAGCTTATATACAAGAACTTGATTCAACCAAGAAAATCAAATAAACTAAAGACAATTTCCAGTTTTAAGAGGTCACTCTGTCCTACTAGGACCATTCTAATGAGACCAAAACTTGCCTGATTCTCTCTCGTTTTGGTAAGGGATAGCCTCGTTTCTAATGAATCAAGTTTTAGGATTCAGGATTTGGGTTAGATGCTCCATGGACGCTGAACTAAGTCAAATGCACCCAAGGAAGAGAACACTGCAGGGAGTGAGCGGCTTTGGGGACAGCGTCTGAGAAGGATACAGCATTAATGTAGCACCAGTTTCCTTTATTGATCAGCCCACGGGGTTGCAATGACACTGGTTTATGTATTAGGGTTACAGTCTCCAATAACTCTGAAAGATTGAAGAAGCATATTTAAGAAATTAATGACATCCAGTGAACAACAATTTTATCAGTTCTTACGCTCTACTCTGGGGAGAGTTAATCTCTTCAATAAAGCATACCTCCGAAGAAAAGGTATTTGTTGCTATTGGTAAAGTTATGTTCAGTTCAACAGCATGTGCATTATTTAATAATTAGATTTTTTTTTCAAATTAGTAATTTTCCCAAACACCAACATGTATTTATCTTCCTGTCGGAATATAACCAGAGATCACAAGAACTATCTATTTTAATAAGAAACAGAAAATTTTTAAAAACCATAGATAAAGGAGTGTGCTTCTTAGCTCAAGTTGATATATGAGACTAAACAGGCAGCTTCTGTCCGGAGGTGAGATGGGAAGGCGGAGAGGGTCAGGAGCTGGTTGAATGGATATGGGAAATCAGCATGGGAAAGGAGGAGTGTGCTGTCACAGAATAGGGAGAGCAATTAGGGTCACATAACAATGTATGTGTAAATTTTTGTATGAGAAACTAACTTGAAATGTAAACTTTCACTTGAACTACAATAAACAAACAAACAAAAAAGACAAGTATTAGAGAATACATTTCAAAGATACAGTCCTTTCTTCTCAAAACACTGATTGCCAGATACACCTCATTAACAATGCAAGTCCCTCAGACACCAGCTATGAAGGTGCTGATGTCCAGAACCTGAATCTCATTCACTTCTGAATCCCAGCAACAAAGAGTGCATGCAATACAGCCTAGTGGGTGCTCAGTGACAGTTCAGTGAGTAAAGATACTCCTCTTTGGGACGTCTGTCCCCTACTAATTAAACTGTATTTTTCCATTATAAGTCCAATTTGGGGACTGTTTTGTACACTGTATTTCCTTTATTCTGTTTAGAAACAAACCTGACTTCTTATCCTCAGGTTAACCTTGTGACATTATACCTCTTCATAGTTGTAAGACAGCTGCGAATGCCATCTTTATACAGTTAACCAACAGAAATGCTTAAAAATGAGACAAGGTCTCCCTATGTCCCATTATGAATCTTACAGTCATGATTAACTACAATTTACTAGGCACTTTGTACACTTAACATGTGCTTTGCAATTTACAAGTGTTAACTGGCTACATTTAATCGTAGTACCACTACCCCCTGTTCACCAGTAAGGAAACTGAGGCTCAGAAGGATTAAATAGATTGCCCGTGACTACCCAGGGCGTGCATAGGACATCCAGGGCCTGAGATTCACAATCTGGTGGCCATACCACACTGCACCCTTTATTTTTAAACTGTGTACTAGGAAAGAAAAATTAATTAGGAATACTTTTGATATTAGTATCCATCTAAGGTATCACTCAAAGAAAAGAAGTCTTTCTAAAACACAGTTATACAGGCAGGCTCTGGATTTAAGCACTAGTCAAATACAGAAATTAATTTGCAAAATTCAAATGTCAACACACACAAACTCATTCCCTGCTGTCAGTACAAGATCTATCTGAAACTCCCTTTCTATGCCAATTGTTTTAACAAGGGCAAAAACATGTTTACAAATGGTCCAAAAACTGGTAAGAATATTTTGAATTCAGATCTTGTAAATTAAAAAAAAAAATCATTATGACAAGGCTAACCCCAATCTCAAAAGGGAAGTAGGAGCAAAATAAATCAAGAACTAGCTGCCTAAGCTCCATCTGGAAGCCCATCTCCTGGTGTCTCAGCTGAGCCACAGGCCCAGAATCATTGGCACAGCCTGGACTATCCAACAGTCAAGCTCTGTGGAGTCAGAGAATGCATCCAATTTAAGATGACTACTTTCCAACATTTACTGGGGAACAACACTACTGATGAGCAGAAACCTTTAGTTTTCACATCAATCCTTCCCTCGAATCAATGCCAGCTTCTAGCCATTACTTTTGGTTTGCTTATTTTGAGGAGCAGGGAGGTAAAAACCAACTGTTTAGCTTCCACAATTTTGAGTTCAACTCTTTCAGCATCACCTAGTGGTTTGTTTCATAACTGCCAAGTAACAGAACATTCAAGGTAGATTTTTTTTTTAAAATTTTGAATTGGTCCTTTAATCAGCATGCCTTCTATTAACGAAAACACATGGTATCAACAAAAATCAAAGGAGAAAATAATTGGGTTATCAAAAGATTATATAATGTTATTATATATATGTATAACCAAACCAAACCCACTGCCACTGAGTTGATTCTGACACATTCAAGGTAATTTTTATCTGTAAAATCAAAAAAGTAAAACACCCCGAAACATTATGCAGAGCAAAATGTCACTCAGTACATTTATTAAGACAATGTCCTGAACTACCTTCTTTCTAAGCTTCACCACTCTTTGAAAGAGCCCTCCGGTATACTAATCTTAAAAGTAGAGCTTCACAAACTTAGAAAACAGACAAGAGACACTAAACAACCTAGGTTTTTCTAAACGATTATGCTGTTATTTTAGAAAAGTTTTCTCTACAGTGGCAAATCTTCCATAAGCTAAAATACAGATCGCTCTGCTGTATCTTCCAATGAGCCAAAATCCTACTGTCAAACAAAGACTGACGGATAAGTCTCTTCCCTGAAGGCCCCTAAGATTGTAACACCGTGTATCTCCATGGTAGCAGGTATCATTGCTATCTACCTTGTATTAGCAATGTGTATCTTCTTCCTTGGACAGGAAGCTCCTTCCAGACAATATCCTCATGTTGCTCATTAGACAATAATATGGGATGAATTAAACATCTGGTGATTAAAGGTGTAGGTCATGGCAAGTGACCCCACTTAAGTTTGGTAGCAGTGACCTAATGGGCTATAAAGGTCTAGTTTTACAACATAGTTCAGAAAGTCTACAGGAGAAGCTCCGTGGAGAAGGATGATAAGGGCAAGAGCCCAGGCACACAAATCAGAAACACTTGGGTTCAAACCCTGGCTCTGTACTTACTTCGTTTTGCAACCTGGAGCAGATCACTTAACTCCTCACCTGAAGCCCAGAGATAGCTGCACCTTGCACAGCTATAGTGAGAATTAGCAATAATGTAAATAATGTATAGAAACCGTCCAGCATGGTAGACAGCTCATCGCAGACACTCAATAATCCTGATTCTAAAATAAAGAGCTAATACAGGTGGAAAGAGAAGGAAAAAGAAATTAATTTATGGAAGTTTGGGAAAACTAACAATGTGTGGAGTTCCAAGAAAAAATAAGTTAGCTTAAATTCCTTAGTTTTGAACATTTTGTGAATATACATTAATAAAGTTCCATTTCTAATCAATGTCACTAAATTGTAAATGTAGAAATTGTTGAATTGGTGTACGTTTTGCTGTGTATATTCTCAACAGAATTATAAAATTATTTTTAAAATAAAGTTTCAAAAAGTTCCATTTCAAAAGAAATAGAAGATCGTGAAAAATTAAGATTTATTACCTTATTGTCTAGGATTTTTTCTTAAAAACTAATTTCCAAAAAATATAAACGTTCAGTTTTCTAACATATTGTACATTGAGCTTCCTTCCCTCTCCCCGCTAAATAATTCCAATTACCACAAACTAAACCAGACATTAAACACTAAACAAAGTTCGTCAGTGAGCTCCTCTTCTTTTACCTTCTTTACACTGGTGCAAAGCTATTCTAATTCTTTGTAAATAGTCAACACTATTACTGAACTGAATTCTGCCAAAATGAATAAAACCAACTACTACAAAAGTCTATTATTCTTGATTTATACACAAGCCAGTATGAACACTGCTTTCAATTTTCTAGTATCACTTTTTGCTCTATTTGAGTTCCTTTTATAACAACATCACCATTTCCATTTGATTCCTGGCCTGAAGTTCAAATGGCACTATAGTGGAAGTCAAAAGGATCAAGCACTGGGAAGGGTGGCCACAAAGGACTAAAAGGCAGAGAAGGCCAGGCATTTGAGGCTGAAACTTTAAACATGACCCGCATTCCAAAGTAATTGCTGTTGGTTTATCTATTTCACTTCACCTTCTTTAAGGGCAAATAATCAGAAGATGACTGAATAACTTAATACCCATCCCACCTCTCAGAGGCCTTATTTTCAATTCGTCACTGTTGGTGTAATGTACTACTTAGATCTATTTAGATACAACTTTGGGAAGATGGCCTAACCCATCCATCTTTCTCATAGAGCAGCTGGTGGGGCTGCCCAGAAAGATGTCCTGGTACAGAATGACTGAATGACTTCACACCACAAAGAAGACACAAAATTGAAACTGGTGTCTTCACTTTTCTAATAGCTCAGATATTAAATGGCTGAATTAAAGTTAAGCTTTAATATCCTTTATCTCAAGACACATGGCTAGCTGACATGTGTTGCCACAAACTACTTAACAGAAATGATTATGAACTCAATGGTGATACTAGCATTATAAACTTTTATGTCAATATAAGCTATGATTACTCTTACACATATTTCATGTATTAAATTTTGCTTTACTAAAATTAGGATTTACAGTCATATTACCATTTAAAATCTATGAAAATGCAAGGTGCAGAACATTCACTTATATTTCTAAGGCTCAATAACTGGCCCATAATTGACATTCCGACCTTGTTGCCCTGCTTTTCTGTCATCTTTCTAACTGTTCAGAACATTCTTCAAGTGCTTTCCCTTTCCTCATTACCACCACTTTTGAAGAACACATGCTATCTTGGGTTATCTAACCAGGAGGAGGACAGCAGACTGACCAAAATGTACCACTGCCCACTGGTTATTGATCAACTTGTTTTATAAATGGAGAAGTCTCAATTTCATTCTATACAATAGGGACATATCATAAACATTAGCGAGGAAATACACATATTGACTCAAATATGGATTGAGCTCTCAATCCACTAACATAAATTCCTGGAAAGAGGTGCTATACTTTTTTTTTTTTTTTAACTTAGACAGTGCTATATTATCACTGCCTTTGCTACTTTAGAGAGTTTGAAGAGGAAATGTAAAATATTTGAGAAATCATTTCCCAAGAGGGGAAGTATACATACAATTTATAAACCACCAAAACTACAAAGATTAGTCTTATATTTTCATTTACAGCAAAAATATATACGAGTGCCGTAATTTATCATTCTGAGCAGACCCAACTTGTAATGGCCGGTGTTGCTCTCATGGTTTGGACATAATATTACTGTGCAAAATCATATATTAAATGGGTTTTGACTAACAATTCACAATAAATGACATTCCTACATGGCTACTTTAATTTCCTCATAGAACAGAATTAAATTCTTAGAGCTGTCAAAGACCTCAGTTTATCTAGTTTTCCTTCACTGGAATTTTGACTAATTTGATTTGGACACTTGGTCTAGTCTCTCTGCTTATCCAGGATTCTTTACACTCCTTTAAAATAGAAATATACTGACACACATTTTTAAAGGCAAAACATAAAATACAAAATAGCTCTATTTGTGATTTGCAAGTGTTTGATACAATTTAGGTTTGGGATATAACAAATGTTCTTTAGGAAAGACCCAGGAAAAGTTTAACATTCATTAAAAGCAAGTGTTTACTTCCAAACGTCGTATGTACCATCAAGTCTTGATTATCTATGCTAATGAAGGAGGCAATAGTATAGATCATCCCTACAGTACTTGTGTATGTCATACTTACTCTTGAATATGGGTATTTCTAATGTTTGGCAACCATTTTCAAACACAAGCTATTAAATTTTCTAGTTTGTTTTTCTTGCCTCCTGGCTCAGAGTTATTCCTTAACTGAAAAATGGCAAATATCCCCTCTTAGACTATGCAAGCCACTCACTGAGAGACGGATCCCTTTCAACCCTTTCCAGGCTCTTCTGTTTAAGTTCATACTTCCTTGGGGTTAGGACAAAACATTTAGTGTTTCTATGTGTCTTCCTTCCTACCTCATTAAGTAAGAGTTCACACTTAGGAAGAAACAGTAAATGGAACAAAATGTTGACAAATAATCTATACAGAGATGAGAAGGTAACCCTGCCACCAAGAAGGTGAAAATAATGGGTAAGCTGTCTACAAGTAATCAGCTTTGGCTGTATTTCATTTCAAAATGTCTTACATATGATTCTCAGTCTTCTTTCACAGGTGATTAACATTCCTAATTTGTGTTTCATTTCTGGTTATATAAAAATTAGTTACCATTTATTGACCATAGACTTGAGCAGACAGCACAGTAATGTGGCTATCAGAAATAATGAACTTGGGATTAAAAAACTGGCTGTGGATATTATCTTAAGAATAGATGTAGTACCTGAATTGTTCTTCTCCCTCTTTCCCAAAAGTAAATATGAGAAACATGAAATTTACTCTGTTAGTAGCGTCAGTTGATACTAATGCAAGTCAAATTCTATTATAAAAACACCAGTAGATCTTTCAATGAAGCTAGAATCTCACTTGGTTAAATGCTGCTTAAACTAACAGTGTCTACGCTGGGAAGCACACCCATTAAAGGGATTTTTGTGGTACTGTATTTAACTTATGACAAATTGAATATACTTTATCGTTTTTATAAAGTAAATCCCTAAATAGGAGATATGACAGAGGGAAAAAAATTCAAAACAAGGCCACTTTACTTAAGCTCTACATGATCCCAAGAGTTACTCTGTGTGACTACTGTAGTTACATTATTTCAGAGGAAGTAATTAATACAGGAAGACTGTCAACAATTACATTTGACATTTCTAAGGTTCGACAATCAAGGCTAAAAATAAATATTTTAAAAGGAACTACATTTTTGCTCAGATAATTAAAACATCTTTATAACTGGCCTTATCAAAACAGTATTAAGAAAATAAATCTGCTGGGTAGGTATACAATACACCAATTCAGAAATAATTACTTGGACAATTTGTATCAATGCTCTCCTCCATTAAGAGTCCCCTACCATCAGAATCTTTCACAATGCAGTTGAACAATTACATTTTAACATAGGTAGAACATAGCAAACTATGTATCAAACCACTTTCAGAGTCATGTGGCTATGGCTACAATGTTGAGAAAACACTTAAAATGAAGCTCTTCTTGTTTTAAATAGGGATTGAGAGAATTTCCCAGGGATGGGAGATTTTCCTTTGTGAAGTAATTTTTAGGAACAGAATTACATAATTACAATGCTTTCATGACTTTGAACTTAGAATGTACATTTTAAAAAGCACCCCATCATGTTCTTTTAGGTTAAAAATAAACTTTTATTTATCTATACATAGGTTTACACTGTTTAATCCTGACTGTGATAGCTGTCCACTGCAATGAACACATTCTAAAATAAAGAAATTGGCTTTTAAAAAATATATAAAGTCCAGAGTGATGCTAGTTGGCCTATCAACTATTTTCTTGCCTTAAAAGAATGCCAGAACACCAAGATTATTCAAATTAACGTACTTTGTATTGCTGTTGTTGGGTTCCCTGAGTCAGTTCCAAATCACAGTGACCCTATAGTACACAGTAGAAATGCCTCATAGGGTTTCCAACGAGTGACTGGTGGGTTCAAATTGCTGACCTTTTTGGGTAGCAGCCGCAGCTCGTCGTAGCTCTCAACCACTGTACCACCAGGGCATAAAGAATAAAATGTATGTTTCTCCAAAAAGTGTTTCTTGCTGTCATCCTACTGCTATCAAAATAATATATTTTAAATCTTTTTGATGGCATTCTGACCATTCATAAAAGGGTGAACACTTTGCTGCTTGTTACCACACTCATCCAGATCCTGGTGATAAATGCTGTCAGGTGCTCCAAAATGGTAATTCAGAAAATATTACAGAAAGTCCAACAATTCAATGAAATAACTTATCTTAACTGGGCTAATGGAACAAGAAGCTGAAGAGTCGGCTACTAAACTTCTCAGTAGACTCAAACCTGAATAGCTCAT
This sequence comes from Dugong dugon, assembly GCA_030035585.1. NCBI lineage: Eukaryota > Metazoa > Chordata > Mammalia > Sirenia > Dugongidae > Dugong > Dugong dugon. The sequence continues at coordinate 34,740,173 of CM057478.1, forward strand.
GATTCTTCGCTATGTACAGGTAGTCCATGGCTTTCAATGGGGTTCCATTCCGATGACATAAATTGGTTCTGATGTAAGTCAATCACCTCTTCATTTTTTTTTTTAAGTTGTCATTATTATTGCCTTTTAATTATCAGTATCTTTATAAATCTGATCTTTGAGTAAACATAGGAGAATAGACAACATCAGCAAATTACCCACATTATGCACTGCAACACTGTATGTAGTACATATTACTAATGGTAAGATGTACAAAAAAAAAAAAAAAAAACTATTGTTAAGTGCAGTTCGTCACAATTCGAATACGTCACATCAGGGACTACCTGTATAGACATACATGCTCCTCTGTATTTTTGGCTTCTTATTTGAAGTTTAGCTTATAAAACAACCTGTGAATTATGAAGCTGTATCATTTTACTGGGAATCAATCGGTCCTATTTCAGAGCTCTAGCACTTTAAAAATAAAATGCTAACTCGGAGCTAAACTCTTTTGGAATTTTTCTTTTCCTGTCAAAAGCTAACCTTGGTGTTGCAAAAAACTGAATAAAATCCATCTACTCAATCCAAAAAGGTCATTAAAAGGAAAAAATTCTAGGTAATTCACAAAATGCTTCCTCATGTCTTAATAAATATGAAAAAGAAAACAATGCAGAGTGGGTACAAACCAGGGTTTATCACACCAAAGGTATATAACAGTTATCACCCAGATATGACATGTGCATTATACATTCACACGATGGAGCACAACTACTTGATCAGAGGAAATGTAATTTGTCTATAGAAAAGAACCAGCAGAAGACAGATTTTTCACTTAACATAAAAAATATGATTGAATCCCCCCTCCATTTTGCCTAAATATATTGTTTTGCTTTCAGATAACATTTAAGACAGAGGCATTCTTCAGAAATTCCTATTAATAGACAGGGAATCTACTATGGCTATTGGTAACACTATACCACCATAGTTGATAAGCCCAAACAGTTTTAAAATTCTCACTCAACAGTGGATGAGATTTGTTCCTGTCTTCACTTTCTATGTGTATCTTTTTAACTATACCTGCAATCTTTATGGCTACAGGATCCTCTGAAACTGGAACAAGCCCTTCTTTGACTTCAACCTGCTTTTCAGAGACCAAGGGGGATGTGGCAGGAGGGGAATACTTAGTTTCCACATAAGCCATGGGCGAGGAAGAAGAGGGCTTGGAATCATGGAAAAGACTAGCCCACGACTTAGCAGGCTGACTGGTGGGAGCAGAGCCTGCTGCCGAGGCCACGAGATCAGCAAGGGGTGAAACACTCTGGGGTCGAGCAGGCTCCAAGTCTGTGCTTTCCACCATGTGCAACTCCACCCCGTTGGCAGCTGGGCCCTCATCTGAGGATTCAAGTATTTGTCCATTAGCAACTCCAAGGTTCTCAGTAGTATCAGTACCAACATACGGTTGAGCCACAGCTGTCCTTAACAGGTCATCCCCGCCAGCCTCTGCAGAGAGGCAGGCCTGTTCAAAATTGGTCAGGTGGCACAACTCAGGCTGCCCTGCAGTCCTGGCATGACTGTCCAGTGCTCTGGGGAAAGGCCTGTCAGGCAGAGAGTCACTGACAAAGTCCAGGGAGTTCTCAGGGCTGTTACAAGTCCTGGGGGCGACCGATGGGGGCATATCACCCATGAATTCTGCATCCTCTGTGCTTACACTGTTTGGGACTGCCGGATGGGCATGGCCGTTGACCAGGGTGTCTGTGGAAATGCTACCATCGCTGCCGTCTTTCAAGTAACTGTAATATCCAGGTGGCCGTTTTTTCTTCTTTTTGCGTTCCCTTTGTCCAAGACCACCTGAGACACCATCATTTTCTAAAACTTCTGCCTCCACATTAGAACTAGTATCCAAAGCAAAGGGAGAGCCTGGGTACTGGTATTCGATGGAGCTGTAGTTTGCTTCTTTGTCCAGGTCATCAGGGATCTTTTTGGAAGCTGTACAACCAAGAATAAATTCCGGTGCCTGAGGGTTCAATGTGCTTGAAATACTGTAGCTAGGGGTTCCCGGCAAAGTGTCACTGGGTTCAATCACTTCATTAACTCCAAACTCAATTCTCTGATATTCTTGTCCTGCATAGATAGAAAGCAATCAGTAAATATCTCATTAGTTAAGCCCACAGCTATACAAACTATGAAAGTATTAATAATTACTCATTTTCTTTTTAAAAACTGAAATCTTCTATTCTTAATTAAAAAAGCTATGGCATATTTTATTTCTGTGCTGAAGAAATAAATAACTTGCTGAAAATAAAAAAAACTGTAAAATTTTATATCTGGGATTATGAAAAATAGAATCCTATACTTATCTGGGGAGCTAAGGAAAACTTTCAGAAGGTATAAATTAGAATGAAATTATAATAAAAATAAAATAGCATTTTGCCATTTAAAAATACCCCGCAATTGGACAGCCCCATATAACAAAACGGGACTAATGACGTACAGCAGTCCAGGGCCAAGGACTAGAAGGCAGAAGGGGACAGGAAAGCTAGTGATAGGGAACCCAAGGTTGAGAAAGGACAGTGTTGACATGTAGTAGGGTTCTTAACCATTGTCACAGGGCAACATGTGTACTGTTTAATACGAAACTATTTTGTTCTGTAAACCTTCATCTAAAGTGAAAATGGAAGTACAACTGGAGGAACGTAATCAATGTCACTGAACTGTGCATGTAGAAATTTTTGAAATGGATTGTGTATCTTTGGCTATGTACGTTTTCACAAAAAAAAAAAAAAAAAAAGGTCAAGAAGGGAGAGAGTTGACATGTCATGGGGTTGTCAATCAATGTCATAAAACAATATGTGTACTGACTGTTTAATGAGAAACTATTTGTTCTGTAAACCTTCACCTGTACAATAAAAAAATAAAAATACCCCACAATGGAATCTGACTTTAATGGTTTACGTGATGCCTGAGACTAGGGAATATGTATTTTGACAACTAAAAAAATAAAATCACAATGACTAACTTAGGGACTTAGAAATCTTTGCTATATTTAATTAAAAACTAGAAGATGTTGCTTTTTAAAATATCTGCATTAATAAAAAAATTTTTTGTGTGTAATCAAGTCCTGTAGTCACTTAAAGCATGCAGTTTCATCTGGAAAAAAATTCAGAAACATCTGCACTGTGAACTTGCTTTAGTTTCTTAAAATTGCTTTTAAATATCTACTATTTAATGATTAAAATCTGAATTCTACTTAATCTATTTAAGAAAAATTAAATGCTATTTAGTAGATTTAAAGACTAAACAAATCCTTCCCCATATTTCACTTCAAAATATACTAAACAGGAACAATGTTTCATTATAATGCTCATCTGCATGTCTCGAATTTATGACGAGTGAAATCAAAATGTTTTTAAAGAAAGTTACATATTTATTTTTCTGACTAGTGCCAATTAATCTTTACAAAGTTTACAAGATTTAATGTCAAGTCTGCATAATAAGGAAACTTCTCAAGGTGCCAAGTTTTACCTACTTCTGTAATAACACTTTAAGCATGGTCCCACAGACACCAGATAAAAATTATTTCTTTAAAATACATATACATATATCTTATCCCCACAAACTCCTCCAAAGACGGGAAAGAAATGTAAAGCCATAAGAAATGAATCTTGCGTTGAACTTCTTTTGACTGTGAACGTGAAGCTAAGTGTGGTACTGTTCGTCTACAGAGTCGGAAATGGGCAGGGAGAGGAGGTAAAGCGGTCAAATCTTAGGGAATACCTTCCTTGCAAACTGAGGACTGAGTGTGAACTTTTATTCATGGAATTAAACTCTAATCAGTAGTTTCAAAGGTCAATGGTTTACTGTAGCATGTTTCACTCAACTTTCCCAGCAAACTTTCAAATGCTACAGGCATTCAACCACTACAACTGGATGGAGAGGAGAGGGGTGCAGACTGACACATTCCTCTGCTTAAGATTGCTGCAGCCCACCTCTCCATGGCAACTAGATGCAGGGTCGAGGATCGTGACCACCTAAGGTGGCTCCTCAATCAGATCTTTACAATTAGGCTTCTTTAGTTTTTAAAAATCCCAAAAAGATGAACTACACAAAGAATGACTCAGAGGCACCCTTCAAATTAGTCACCTGCTGGTTGCCCCACTGACAACCTAATGAAGTCTGTGAGTGGGAAAGGTATGTACATGTCCTCTAAATGAATTCATTGGCAGTGCAAGGTACTTCCACAAGAGATAAAGTTAGGACTACAACCTTCTAAATATCTCTTTGAAACCCATCAACACTTCTTCCCAATTGGCACAATCTGCATAAGTCATCCACTCTAAGGTGTATTTTTTACATTTCATACCTTTGAATTATGTGTCTTTCAAAAGACATGGAGCATCAAGGTCATCTTCTATTTGATGAAATAGTTACGACTTTGAAGTTGATGAAGGAGGACACATGCCTTATCATTCATTTTTAATGCATAAGACTGAAGCTCTCCTGCACTATGAACTTGCTTTAAACTTTAGTGTAAGGCTGATTTTTTTTCCAAGGCACACATATAAAGAAAAAAGATCATAATACCAAAATAATTGTGTTCTATTACAATTACTTATATTTGAATATATTTATGGAAGGAACTTTAGAAGTCTTTTTCCAGAAGGAGAAAAAAAGATTCAGAGAGGGGGCAGTCATAAGCACATTAGAGGCAGGACAGGGACAGGGACTAAACACAGATCACCTGATGGTTCATTTGTGCTTGGTATCACACCTCCCTCACTGGGAGACTGGGGGAATACTTCTGCCCAGCAACAAAAGTTCCTGAAAAAAGAACACTGTATACCTAAGTATACCTAACAGCAAGTTTACAAAGAAAACCACTGATATGACATCTTGATTCCTTTGCCCACTGAGCACTGACTGTGTACTTTGTTTCCCTTTTTCTGAAAAGAACTCCCAAAGAAAAAAGAATTTATTATTGTATCTAGAGGCTGACTATCCATTTTGCTTCCCGGCATCACATATTACTCCATGTTTCAAGGATGCACTATTACATGGATTGATATGAACACACCTGAAGAAGTGAAGACTACTACACAGGGGAGGCTCCCCTTCGGAGACGATAGCTATGGTGCAGGTTGTGAGATCACATTAAAAATTAGTATGTAGTGTGTCATGCAGGCTGTGGAAGATCTTGGTTATTTCCAATAGACACAGTGCTCTGCACTTCAATTCTTAACCTTAACATGGTATAAAACATTCTAGGATGTGACGTGACATTAACGGAACTATTTCATTATACTAAGGTTATTACTGAAACAGTGCCCAGTACAGTGTTTGACCACATCACTGGAAGCAGTCCTTTCCTTATGGTGTCCCAGGCACAATGGACATGTGTGCGCACTGCATGCCAGAGAGGCAGGATCAAGCCCAATCTGTCAGGCTGGAGGAGTGATGGAAGGCCTGCAAAACTCACATTTTAAATAACCCAGTCAACATACTGGGGAAATGTTAACTTAACACTCAGGTCATGCAGGTAATGGGTTTGTTGGGGGATGAAGAACTAGCTTAGACAAAACAAGGATATCTTCACATAGCATTTCTCCAAGTTGGCTTGTTATAGCACATGCAGCACAATGACTGGGGTGCCTGGACAGGGTCCCAAAGTCAGCAATGTCCAGAGGCACCCAGGTGATGCTCATGCCCACTGCTGTTTGAGAATGACTGCTTACATGGCTTCTTCAACTGATTTCTCCAGTTAGGTCTTAGCAAGTCAATTCAGTGATTATGCAGCATTCTCCATACATGCAGGGCACTGTTAATGTATTAGTCACAAGAGGGACACAGCAGCTAACGGGGGCAGGTCCCTGTCATCAGGAAGTTTACATCTACTAGAGGGACAAAACCACAGACCTTGAGTGTTATGGATTGAATTGTGTCCCCCAAAAATGTGTGTCAACTTGGCTAGACCATGATTCCCAGTACTGCATGACTATCCACCATTTTGTTATCTGATGTGATTTTCTAATGTGTAAATCCTACCTCTATGATGCTAATGAGGCAGGATTAGAGGCAGTTATGTTAATGAGGCAGGATTCAATCTACAAGATTAGACTGTGTCTTAAGTCAATCTATTTTGAGATATAAAACAGAAGCAAGCAGAGCAGAGAGACAGGAGACCTCATACCACCAAGAACGCAGAACGAGGAGGGGACTGTGTCCTTTGGACCTGAGGTCCCTGTACTGAGAAGCACCCTGACTATGGAAGACTGATGACAAGGACCGTGCCCCAGAGTCGACAGAGAGAGAAAGCCTTCCCCTGGAGCTGGCACCCTGAATTTGGATTTCTAGCCTCCTAGACTGAGAGAAAATAAATTTCTCTTTGTTAAAGCCATCCACTTGTGGTATTTCTATTACAGCAGCATAAGATGAGGAAGACACTGAAGATGATGATATAGAGGGTGGGTGAGAGAGGGCCCTCAACAGCTTCATAGAGAAAGTGCTTCAGGACACAGAAGAAAATGACCAGTTTCAATCAGGAGCTATAGAGAGATCTGTGGAACTGGAAGAATGGGCAGGGTGGGGGTCGACATTTCAAGCTTTAGGAACTGACCGAAAAAGGCAGCGGTATACAAGTGTGTGCCATACTGACGAGCCTGCAAGTAGCTTGGTGGAGCTGGCTGTGGTGGGAGGTAGAAGGGTAAATCATTCTAAATCATTCATCCTACAAACACACTGACACTACACTGTGCAGCTGCTAGACACACACAGATGAATAAATGATGGCCCTGACATCAACAGCTGAACCCAGCCTCGGGGTACAGACTCGTTCAACACAGGAGAATAGAAAAGGCTCCAGAGAAGAGGGGGCCTTTAAACTGGCCTGCCTGTCACTAACAGTGCAAGCAGGTGGCAAGAGTCTAGTTGTGTTTTCAGCAGAATATAGAAGATGGACTAGAGGGCAGGCAGCAGAGATGGGGAAAAGAGCCATGAAGCAAGAAGTGAAAAGCGACGGTGGCCTGGAACTAAGTAAACGGCTGTGCGAAAGGAGAACAGGAAATGGGCTAGAGAGGGAGTGTGGGGTTAGAACACTGCGGGGTTGGAGGCTGCAAGGAGAAGTCAGTGGGGCCTCAGATGGCTAACTTAAGCCACTGGGAGGGTGGTGAGGCCATAAAAAGAACTTAAGAAAGAAATGGATTAGAAAGAAAGGAGTAATATGAAAGGAAAAACAGTGACATATTCTAAACATTTGATAGGCATTAGCAGCATGCTTACTATGTGCAGAGTACAGTGCTAGGCAATGCCGAGGCAGAAGGCACTCTTGGTGGTCCAGATCCACAAAGTCCAAGATGGCAGCACGTAAAAAAGCAGTTCAGGAGGCTGCACGGCCTGGCAAGTGCTGCTGGGTCCGCGGAGCTGCGTTGTCTTTATTTTATTACTTGTCCTAAGCTACTATTAGAGCTGCTCTTTTCCTTCTGGTCTCTCATATCATGGTTTCTTATAAAACTTCTAATAATTAAAACATTTTTCATAGGTCTGACCATGCTAACTAAACTGGGCATCCATATCCTTTGCTCTTAAAGAAATGTCAGGCTTTCAGCTTCTCAGAGGCCAGCAAGCATCTTAAAAGTATAGTGATCCAGACCGAAAAGTGGTCTAGGTAGATTCAAGCAGCGTTAACGGCAGCCTGCAGTAATTAAATGACTCTGCTGTTATTTGAACACCTGGTACTTAAAAAATCCAAAATCTAATCTCTATAATCAGCTCAGTGTCTGTGACAGAGACAAAAAAGTAACAAGCCAGGAGGTGAAGAGGTTACCTGAATTCCTAAGAGAATTAGTGACAGATCGGGACATGAATGTAAACTCCAAAAAAAAAACTGAGCCAAGCTGCCACTTAGCAGTAAGTACAAAGAAAACATGTTCAGAGACTAGAAAGCTCTGCACCCACTAGATTCAGCAATAAGAGACAAGAAAGCTCACTTCAGAATTTTTACAAAAAAGCATACGGTTATGAAAAATCACATACCCGTGGTACTGAGAACTGTTAAGAAAAAAAAAGAATTTAGCAACTATTTCCTGAACTAAACCTTAAACATTTGTCACTCTGAAGCACCGAAGAAACTAACTTACTCGCCAAAGTGATTCAGTGATGAAATCTGCTATAGTTGACAGCAAAAACATCCAGCTGTGAGTAAGAAAAAGTTTATTCAAAGGTATGAGCAATGGGAAAACAACGTTTCCAGGGTAGCCTGCCCACCCAGCACATTACAGTAGAACCCACTTTGGAGAAAAAAAGTAGAGGACTAGCTTACCATCAGGTAGTTCATCTGCAGCCTCTGTGCCACACAAAACTGTTCCACTGTATGGAGGAAGCTGCACATGGAAGTGGAAAACAAATTTTAATTCAACAAAAGGTTAAAGCCCAATAATCTGACTTCATTAATGCAATATTTCATTAAAATTACCCATGCAACTTCTTGTGACAATACTTTTTATCAAGGTCAAACATGTGGAATCAGTAAAATAAACACAATAAAATAAAATAAATAAAACACAAGTTGAGTAAGGATACTGTTGATGTGTTGTGAGATTGTTGACCACTGTTATAGGGCAACATTTGTAGTAACTGTTAAATGGGAGGCTATTTTGTCCCGTAAGCCTTCATCTTGGGCGAGAATGGCAGCACAATTGGAAGAGCATAGTCAATGTCACTTAAATGTGTAAGTAAAAAGTTTTGAAATGGTGTATCTTTGGCTATGTGTATTTTCACCAAAAAAAAAAAAAAAAATGTTGATAAGTTAGAGGGTTAACATGTTGTAGGGTTGTTAACCAAAGTCATAAAACAGCATGTGTACTACTGTTACATGAGAAACTGTTTGTTCTGTAAGCCTTCACCTGAAGTACAATAAAATATTTAAAAAATATATATATGTCATTTTCACTTAAAAAAAATGCTTTCAAATATTTACTGTTATTAAACAGATCCAAAAGGCAAAAAAAATCAAAATGGATTCCAGTCGATATGTAAATCAGCTACAATAAAATGATTATCACTATTCTATTCACATAATGACATTAGTGACTAACCATAAATAACAGACACTTTGTTTCCCACTAATGAAGGCAGACTCTTACTGACCCAGGAGCATTTCTTGCTTCTTATCCCCATAACTGCAGCACAGCTAGCTGTGGTTGGGACCAGGCCTATGGCCAGAGCATAGCAAAGCCCACTGGGAAGAAAAAACCTGGGAACCATCTCCATTTTTAACACAATGCCTTAAATAACAGAATTAATGATAGAAATCACATTCCTTGTTTGGAAGAGAGAAAGGCAAAATGGCAACTGTCTGACCTCTTTGCAAAAAGCAGGAAGATATTATCAATATCCCAAATTTCTGCCTCTTCCTAGCTGTTCCATAATACTTATTTAAGAGTTAGGACTCTTTCAGACAGACATATCTGGCTGGGATGAGGAAGTTTAGGATGGGCAGAGGTAATAAGTGGACAGATTACTGTTACCTGAAGGCAAAACAAAAGAAGCATTAAAAGTTTATTTCTCCAAGTAAACCAGGAGGTTCTCTGCCCAGAGAATTAACAACAAACAGGAAGCTAAGAAAAAGCAAGGGGATTAAAAAGGACTGAAAACTTCAGGACTTGAGAGCTGGCCCTATTTCTACACCCGGGGGCACACCACAGCATTCCTCACGCTGACATGAAAGGAGAGCACCTGTGCAGCAGAGCGCTGCACTTGGATGCGCAGCTGTTGTGCAAAGACCTTCCACTCAGCATACAAAATCCCACACTAGATGCTAAGAGAAATTACTGCTGGCACAAAATATGGAGCAGAAAGGGTACGCCTGTGAAGGCAGTGAGCACAGCAGCTCCAAGTGCCCAAAAATCCTGACTCACGTCTGTGCCCCGCTGCAGTCACAAGGGACTGTTTAGCAAGCTCCAATACACAGAGTACGTTCTTTTTCTGTCAATATGACCCTTGGGGGCCCCCTGGTGATGGAAATCTATACAACTTTAAGGTGCTAAAAGTATTTAATACTTTTTGACTCATATTTACACATAATCACTGTAATCATATCAAGAAACCATCTCTTTTTCTGAGCCAGTTTCATCAGTACAAAGTTTTGCAAAAGATCAACCTCTAATGTCAAAATAATTCTATTTGTTTTAAAGGCATTGTGTTGAAAGGAAAAACACACAAAAACCAATCTCTCCATGCTACCTCTCTTCTGCTGCTTGGGGAAGCGAACTTTGAAGAAATTCTTCAGACCTGAGAGAGTGAGGCAGGCTGGGAAGACTCACAAGTTTGAGAAGGGACCTCAGCACTCATCCATTTCAACCCCTAACTCAAAGCAGAGAGCTGTCGAAACACTTTCGTGATGCTCCCTCTGCAACCACTCACCCACAGGAATCATACAACTCACCCAACTCCCTCCCAAACCGCTCACCAAGCAACACGCATAAGGAAAACCCCATCAATTTGAAAGAACTACTGGAAAAGGTTGGAAGTCAAGCATACCAAGATGACTATCAAGGCCGTTTAGGATGTGCCAGGCAGGGTGTCTCCTGTCTCTCAACAATCAGGTGGTGGGTGCTGTAATCACAAGCATTTTAGAGATGAAACCGCCAAGGCCGACTTGTTCTAGGTCTCATGGCCAGTAAGTGATAGAGGCAAGCTCCCATCATATAAGATCTTCCAACTCTAGAGTACGTGCTCTTGGCGACACTGTCATTTTATATTAAGTGTGTTTAAAACTTATCTTGATTTGCGAATCTTATGTAAGACTTCACTGAAGGAATTACTAAATGCTGGAATGAGTTCTGGCATAGCAGAAATCACACACACACACACACACACACACACACACACACACGGTGGCACAGTGGTTAAGAACTCGGCTGCTAATTAAAAGGTCAGCAGTTCAAATCCACCAGCTGCTCCTTGGAACCCCTATGGGGCAGTTCCACTCTGTCCTATAGGGTTGCTATGAGTCAGAATCAACTAGACGGCAACAGGTTTTTAATATATACATATAAGCTGTATAGGCATACGGCATCTTTTATTCAACAAACTTCCACCATCGTAAGATGCCCGTAGAGTCTGTGGTCATTGGATATAATAAACACACAGCAGAATAAAACTGTAAAAATTGTTAAAAATTCCCTCTTTAACTACATAGCTAATTTTAAGAAAAATGCAAAAATTTTAAAAACAAAAAACTACCCACATAAATGTGAAGTGAGCAATGTAAAACACTAAAATCCAGTTACGTTAGATAGGAAGAAAATAGAATTAACTACTCTGAAAAGAGTACTGCAGTCGTGTGTAGGCCAATACTTGGGCCTTCTGATGAGAAGTTAATGTTTTAAAGTCTCTTTCTGGTGCTGCTGTTTTGTTCTGCTGGCTGTCTAAAATAGCCTCATGAACCCTGAGTCCTTCCTTTGAAATCCCATTAAGACACCAGACCTCTGAAAATAACCGTATAAAATCTGCATCTTCACACACCCACACCCACACCCACGCAGTCTGAGTCTCTCATAACAGTGTCTCTCTCACAGACTCTTGTACAGTCTCTCACACACACAGTCTCTCTCTCACAAGTCTCTCAGTCTCTCTTACAAGTCTCTCTCGCAGTCTCTGTCACACACCCATCTCTCACACACGCAGCATCTCACAGAGCCTCTCTCTCACACACAGCCTCTCTTATACACACAGCCTCTCACACACTCTCTTACACTCAGTCTCTTTCAGAGTCTCACACACATACACAGTCTCTCTCTCATACACATTTACAGCTTGTACTCTATTATCATTGGCTCATTCAGTAACTGGTTGAGGTGTGTGTGCTGCCGCCAACGTTAAGATTCTGGAAATTTTCAAGAACAATCAGCATTCGTCCTCTATTTTTGAACACCAATAACATGATTACATTTGGGGTTCAAAACGTGCCATAGACTATTTTTCCCAGTTGGGGAAATTCATTTATAAATCACCCAGGCTTATAAGCCAGAGGACAGCTTTAGTAAATATATCAGTTACATTTAAAAAATTAATAATAATAATTAAGATCACATACAAAAATCACCTTGTTTCTTCTGATTCTGTTAAACTACTGGCCATCCTATCTTGCCAGCACAAACTTTCAAACTAACTAAAACAGAAACAAAATGCTCTTAGCAGAGAGGAGTGATGCCTTTGTACGAGTAGAATGCTTTTACATTTCAACCCACTACAATTCTTAAATTTCAGTTTTTCAGTTCGTGGTCCCAAGTGGAGAAAAAATGCTTTATCAAGTTCCTAATGGCCAAAAAAGTATGTGAATAGGACTAGGATTCTAATTTATGCTATAGGCACATGGCAGGAATAGTGGATGTATGAGTTGCAACTTTTTTCCCAGAGAGATAAAAGGACAAATGATTATATAAAGTGCAATAACATCACTCATTCACCCATCAATCCAACCATGTGCCAACCTGTTAAAACCAGTGCACTATTAACTCTATTATAATGATTATAATTCAAACCACTGAGTTATAATAACACTGAGAAAAATAACTCAGGCTTATCATGTGAGAGAAGCTATACTTCCCTCTTGCAGGAGCATCACTGGACTCTTGAGTGATTCTGATGGACAACATCGGTCAGACACTGAACGCCAACACATACTCAAAAAATAAGAACATGAAACCCGAATAAGCCCTGATACATGGAGATTTCTGAGGCTGGGACTCATTTTGATGTGACAGCCATTATGCCTGCCCATAAAAAGTCTGGTCTCACTTTACCAGTCTACATCCTTCACGTGGTCTAATGTTTAGTACACATTTAGCTGACTTCCCAACATTTCTGTGTGGTAAATGGGCATTCTCCATCTTTCAAAACAAAACAAAACAAAACAAAACAAAACAAAGGTGCAGTGAGATTAAGGAAACTGCCCAAGACCACTGAGCCTGTTTAAGAGGTAGAGTCAGGAGCAAACACAGGTCTTCAGGCCTGAACTGTGGTGTATTTTCTACTTTCATATCACACGAAAACCCAAGTTTTTATTCTAACACTTACAAACATGTATACACACCCCACATATATGCACAGACTTGAGAAAAACTGTAAAATACAAAAATTGGGCTTTATCATTCTTTAAATCCTTCATCATTAAGATCACAGGTATATAGTGATGCTTCTGGCAGGTACCACCAAATTTTACTGTGACTCAAAGACAGAAATTAATTAAAACTTGAATCATTAGCAGAGTATACAGCAGACAACCTCAATTAACAGCTATGCTTGAGGAATATAGGATCTGTTTTGGTCCTAATTTTTTTTTCTTTTTGAACATTTTAGTGTGGTTTAGGTCAAAGTTTACAGAGCAAATTAGTTTCCCACTCAACCACTGATACACATTTTGTTCCATGACATTGGTTGCAATCACCTCAATGTGTCACCACTCTCCCCTCTTCCTCCCCAGGTTCCCTATTTCCATTAGCCCAGCTTTCCTGCCCCTTCCTGCCTTCTGAACTTTGCTTCTGGGCAAATGCTGCCCTTTTGGTCTTATACGTTTGATTGTTCTGAGGTACATCTTCCTCACAGATGTTACTGTTCCCTTTATAGGCCTGTCTATTGTTTGGCTAAGAGGTGATCTCCAGAAGCGGGTTTGGTTTCAAGTTTACAGGGTGTCTAAGGGCCAGAGTCTCAGGGGTTCCTCCAGTCTCTCTCAGACCAGTAAAGCTGGTCTTTTTTTATGAATTTGAATCTTGTTCTACATTTTTCTTCCACTCTGTCCAAGACCTTCTATCGTGATCCTGGTCAGAGCAGTCTGTACTGGTACCCGGGTACCATCTAATTCTGGTCTCAGGCTAGTGGAGGCTGTGGTTATGTGGTCTGTTAGTCCTTTGGACTAATTGTTTCCTTGTGCCTTTGGTTTTCTTCATTCTTCTTTGGTCTGGATGGGAAGAGACCAATAGTTGTATCTTAGATGGCCACTTGCAATCTTTTAAAACCCCAGTTGTTACTTACCAAGGTATGATGCAGAATATTGTCTTTATGGACTTTGCTATGCCAACTGACCTAGATGTCCCCCAAGACTATGGTCCTAAGCCCTCAAGTTCAGTGCTTCAGTCCCACAAGGTGTTTGGTTATGGCTAAGAAGTTTTCATGACTGTGCTTAATCTGTTCTATTATATACATGGATATATTTGCAGTATATAAAAATATGTATTTAGAAATGTCTACTGCCAAGCCTGTATATGCTTGTGGGTGTACACCCATGCTTACATATCTGCCTATGTATCTACTCATAAATTATTGTCTGTTATTACTGTTGTTGCAAGATTATACATGTAATAGTGTTTACCATTGTTGCCTATTACTCTTGCATACCTCTCAGTGTCTTCCTTTGCCTTGGTTATGTTGTGCTGACTTCCCTCATAATGTGTATTGTCTTTTCCTTCACCGAAGTTACTATGTGTCTACTATCTAGTTAGTAATTTTCCCTCCTTTCCTCTCCCATCCCTGGTAACCAACAAAGAATGTTTCTTTCTGCATGCAAACCTTTTCTTGACTTTTTATGATAGTGGTCTCATGCCATATTTGCCCTTTTGTGATTGACTTATTTCACTCAGCATAATGTCCTCCAGGTTCATCCATGTTGTGATATGTTTCGTGGGTTCATCATTGTTCTTTAACATTGCGTAGTAGTCCACTGTGTGTATGTACCACGGTTTGTTTATCCATTCATCAACCAATGGGCTCTTAGTTTATTTCCATCTTTATGCTGTTGTGAATAATGCTGCAATGAACATGGGTGTGCGTATGTCTACTCATGTTACGGCTCTTATTTCTCCATGATATATACCAGGGAGTGGGATTACTGGATCATACAGTATTTCTAGCTTTTTAAGGAAGTGCCATACTATTTTCCACAGTGGTTGTACCACCTAAATAACTCTTTTTGATCAGGAAACAATAAACTTCAGCTCTTACGGAATTCTAAAGTGTACAGACATATTTTATTGCCTTAAGAAATGCAATATATTAATTAGACTTTCAATTTTTCCTGGTTTAGATTCTTAGATCCTTAAAATCATAACTGTTAACATCAATGAGCACAACACAATAGATGGAGATGAGACGAGTAAAATGAGTTTACTCATTTTCCAAAATGAATTCTGATAAAAGTTTTTTCTTTGACTTCCTTCTTTTTCCTAAAGTGAAAGAGAAGAAAAGAATAGATCTTCTTACATCTCTATAACTTAAATGTTTTCAAGGTGTTCTCATTTAATTTAATTCTACCTCCAAAACGCTGAAGTTTTAGAACTTAAGAAGCCAAGGTGAAGAGAAGTGAAGGTCACATAAAGTGGCCCAGCTGGACCCAATCTTGGCCTTTTGACGCCTATCCTAAGGGGTTAGCTCTCCCTGTCCCTTTTTTTTTTTTACCAAATAAAAGTAGGCCATACATAAACACTATTTACACATGCACATGCGTACTTGTGTATATTTATTATTTATCAATTAAGGGACCCACCAGGCTAGTTAGGTTTTATTAAAAGTTAACTAAGATTTTACTTGATATACAATTACTTCTTCCCCTCTTTTTCCCTTCTCAGTGCAATTTTACAGTTTTCATATGTAAAAAAGCCTGAAAAAATTTCCCAGATTATTTATTTTTAAACTAAAACAGAAACAATCACACAAAGCAGACACGAAAGAAGATCTGAATAAATGGAGACATAGACCACAACCATGTCTGCGAAAATTCACGATCATAAAGATGTTAATGTTCCTAACAAACTAATCCATAATTTTAATGCAATTCTAATAAAAATTTCAATAGGGTTCTTCATGTAACTTGACATGCTGATCATAAAATCTGTATGAAAGAAAAAAGGATCAAGGACAGCAAAAATAACTGTGAATAATTATAAGAAAAGAGTGTGTATCCTACCAGAAAATTTATTATAAAGCTATAGCAATTAAACTGTGGTACTGGAACAGAGATAAAGCAAGAGAGACACACAGAACAGGGGACCAAAACCAGATCCAGGCATACATGGGTATGTGCTACATAAGAAGGGCTGGTAATTCAACCAAGAATTGAGTTCTCAACAAATGAGGCCGGGACAACTTGCTATTGCCATGGGGGGAGGGGGAGAGGAGTCTGAGGGAAGGGTTAGATCCCCACCTTACACACATATAAAAATCAATACCTCAATTTCATTTGCATTACACACTGAAGTGTGAAAACAAAAACTTAAAAACTTTTAGAAGAAAACTGGCAAATGCCTTTATTACTTCAGAACAGGGAAGAATTTCTTCAAAATATTTTTTAAAAGCCAAAAATCAATAAACCATGAAGAAAAAGATTGATACACCTGACATTAAAGTTAAAATGTACTTCCCTACCTCAAGACTACAGCCCTGGACACTCTGCTAACGCAGAACTGAAACCACTCCTGAAGCCCACTTTTCTGACAAAGATGAGACAGGCCTATAAAACAAGCAAGACAAGAAGACAGGAAGGGACAGGAAGTGGACGAATGGACATAGGGAACCCAGGGTGGGAAGGGGGAGAGTGCTGTCACATTGTGGGGATTGCAACCAATGTCACAAAACAATATGTGTATACATTTTTTAATGAGAAGCCAACTTGAGCCATAAACTTTCACCTGAACTACAGTGAAATTAAAAATAAATAAATTAATTAAATGCTTTAAAAAATGTACTCCCCACACCCAGCAAAAAAAGAAAATTTAAGTGCATCACATATGAAGTTTAAAAGTCCCCAGGCTAGGAAGAGATACCTGTAATATATAAAAGCAAAGATTATTAACCTTATACAGTAAGAGAAAGGTAAGCCACTTGACTACAAACTGGACGTGGAACACAGCTCAGGTAATTCACAGAAGAGGACTTTTATATTCCCAATAAACATATGAAAATAACAAAATAGTGCTCAGCTGTCAGTAATCTGAGAAATGTAAATTAAAACCATGAGAATCCATTTATTACCCACCAGATTAACAAAAATTTTAAGTATGCTAATACTGAGAATTAGGAAGGATTTTTTAAAAAAAGAAAAGTGAGAAAATTCGCATGCACTATTGGTGGAAACAGACTGCTAAAAAACCCCTTTAGAGGGCACACTGGTGTCTCTGACCCAACTAAAGATGCTCATTCACTATGGAGCCCAGCGATTCCACTCCTGGGATGTATCCTGGAGAAGTCCCCAGAGGAGCATGAGGAGACAAGACAAAATAGGTTTACTCCAACGTTACTGTGACAGTGAAACTGAAGACCTAGGTGGTCCTCCATAAGAAAACAGGTAAGTATACTGTAGTACATTCAGTCAATGGTATTCAGCAATTAATTCAAAAAACAAGAAAATGTATCATCACAGATAAATCTTAGTCTCTGTACTTTTCTGTACACTGGAATTCTTTATTACTAAATTTAAGTTTTAAAAGTCAAAGCTGAAACATAACCATAAATTATATCTACACATACACTCACTAAAACAAACCTTTGTCTTACCTCAACTGAAGAACGAGGCGTCACAAAGAATTGATTGAACTCATCAGGGCTAAAATCTCCAAAAATATACTGTAAAAAATAAGAGTCACTGATCACAAACTATACACCTTCAGGAAAAATGCTATACATCATAACAATCCTATGAAACATTTGTGCCAGAATCCCCAAGACCCCTTCTCAGCTAAACCAATCGCGTGACCATACAGAGATTTCCAGGGGTAGCATTTTCCAATTACAAAAGAGAAAGTACTACTTAACCTTCTCCATTAATTGTTAAAAAACACTGAAATTGATAAAGCTTATTCTGAAACATGTTGATTTCTTTTACATCAAGTTCAGAAAGTAGAGTTGTGCTTGGTTCACAAGTTTGCAGCTGCTCCATTTACCTTTCTGCTGACTCATACCACTACCTCCATTTCAGTGTTCTCTGCCACACATACCAAAAGCAGGCAGAAAACACAGTTCAAATGAGAACGCAGGGAAATCCAAAGAAGAAAAAAGGTAATGATCCTGATAATGATCTTAAACATCTATACAAATATATAATTTTTTAATTAAAAAAATGCATTGGAACATAGTGCCCAGATACACATATTGTTAAAGAGACATAAACCTACTTGTGGCCCTCACTTCATAGAATCCTGGGTGTGACTTCTTGGAAAAATAACTGGTTAAGTAACAGGGAAATAAGTCTGGCAGGTGATACCAGTTCATAATCACCCTGAAGCTTCAAGAAATAAGTCATTGACAAGAATCAGTATGACTCGATTTTGACAACAGAGAATCACTCACTACTTATTTATCCATTCAATCAATACGATTTACAGCCTAAGGGTGCTGCAAGGAGCCCTGGTGGCGCACTGGTTACACACTCGGCTGCTAACCACAAGGTCAGTGGATTAAACTCACCAGCTGCTGTGCAGGAAAAAGATGTGGCATTCTGCTTCTGTAAAGGCCTTGGAAACCCTATGGAGCAGTTCTACTCTGTCTTATAGGATCACTGTGAGTTGGAATCGACTTGACGGCAACAGGTTTTTAAGCGTGATGTACTGTGATTAGTACTGGGGATCAAACTGGTAAGCAGAGTGTGGCTCCTCTGCTCTAACGGAACTTACAGTCTAGTAACTTACAAGTTCCACACATGTGATTCAAAAATAACCTGTAACTGAATACTATAATAATGAGCAATATCCATTATTATTGTACACCAAAACCAAACCAGTTGCCATCCAGTCAATTCCGAGTCACCACCCCATGTGTGTCAGAGTAGAGCTGTGCTCCATAGGGTTTTTAATGGATGATTTTTCAGTAGTAGATCACCGGACTTTTCTTCCAAGGCATCGCTGGGTGAACCTGAACCTCCAATCTTTCAGTTAGCAGCCCAGCACCTAATCATTTTCACCACCCAGGGACTCCCCATTATTACTGCAGAGGCAAGTAAATGGCAACAAATTCTTATACCCTGTTGGTAAGAACGTATAGGAGAAAGTACTTCTGGAGAGCTCTTAAGCAACATCTACCTAGACTGTAAACACACATTAAAAACAAAAACACCTACGTGTAACACTTGCATATACTTGCAAAATCCACAAAGAAACTGTACATTGATGGTAATAGTGAAAATAAGCAGAGTCCCAAACGGATTTATAAATGATCTTCTGAAATACTTACACTGTGAGCTTAGATCTTATATTTACCACACTGGGAAAAGGGTTATATTAATTTCACTCAGGCGCAATATTAAGCAATGGAAAAAAGGGCATCTTTAGATGAAAAGGAAGCAAAAGACATGGCTAGGCAGACTCAACATTGTGAAAATGTCAATTCTACCCAAAGCAATTTACAAATACAACACAATCCCGATCCAAATACCAACAACATTCTTCAAAGACATGGAAAAACTAATCATTAACTTTATATGGAAAGGGAAGAAGCCCCGAATAAGTAAAGCACTACTGAAGAAGAATAAAGTTGGAGGACTCACACCACCTGACTTCAGAACCTACTATAGAGCTACAGGAGTCAAAACAGCCTGGTACTGGTACAACGACAGATACATTGACCAATGGAACAGAACTGAGAACCCAGATGTAAATCCATCCACCTACGGTCACCTGATCTTCGACAAGGGCCCAGAGTCCATCAAATGGGGAAAAGACAGTCTTTTTAAAAAATGGTGCTGGCAAAACTGGATAACCATTTGCAAAAAAATGAAACAGGACCCATACCTCACACTGTACACAAAAACTACTTCAAAATGGATCAAAGACCTGAATATAAAGCCTAAAACTATAAAGTTCATAGAAGAAAAAAATAGGACCAACACTTCAGGCCTTAATACGTGGCATTAACAGGATACAAACCATAACCATCAACGCACAAACCCCAACAGATAAGCTAGATAACTAGGATCTTCTAAAAACCAAACACCTATGCTCTTCAAAAGACTTCACCAAAAGAGTGAAAAGAGAACCTACAGACTGGGAAAAAATTTTTGGACAGTACAAGTCAGACAAAGGTCTAATCTCCATCATCTACAAGAAAATCCAACACCTCTACAACAAAAAAACAAATAATCCTATTAAAAAATGGGCAAAGGAAATGAACACTTCACCAAAGAAGACATTCAAATGGCCAACAGACACATGAGGAAATGCTCGCCATCACTAGCCATTAGAGAAATGCAAATTAAAACCACAATGAGATACCATCTCACCCCAGCATTACTGGCACGAATCAAAAACACTGAAAATAACAAATGTTGGAGGGGCTGCGGGGAGATCGGAACTCTTATGCACTGCTGGTGGGAATGCAAAATGATACAACCATTTTGGAAAATGATATGGCGCTTCCTCAGAAAGCTAGAAATAGACATACCATTTGATCCAGCAATCCCACTCCTAGGAATACATCCTAGAGAAATAAGAGTCGTCACTGGAATAGACATATGCACACCTATGTTCATGGCAGCATTGTTCACAATAGCAAAACGATGGAAACAACCTAGATGCCCATCAACAGATGAATGGATAAACAAACTATGGTACATACACACAATGGAGTACTATGCAACGAGAAAGAACAATGATGAATCTGTGAAGCATCTCATAACATGGATGAAACTGGAGGACATTATGCTGAGTGAAATAAGTCAATCACAAAAGGACAAATATTGTATGAGACCTCTATTGTAAAAACCCATGAAAAAGTTCACACACAAAATGTAACAATCTTTGTTGGTTACCAGGGATGGGAGGGGTTGGGGGGAAATACTAAATAGGGAATAGATAAGTGGTATCTTGGGTGAAGGGTGAGACAGTACACAATACAGGGGAAACTAACTCAACCTGTACAAGGAAAGGTCATGGAAGCCTCATAGACACATCCAAACTCCCTGAGGGACTGAATTTGTGGGCGGAGAGCTGTGGGGAGCATGGTCTCGGGGAACATCTAGCTCAATTGGCATGACACAGCCTATAAAGACAATGCTCTACATTCTACCTTGGTGAGTAGTGTCTGGGGTCCTAAAAGCCTGTGAGTGGCCATCTAAGATACTCCACTGGTCTCATCTCTTCTGGAGAAAGGGAGAATGAAGAGAACAAGATACAAGGAAAAGATTAGTCCGAAGGACTAATTGTCTACAGCTACCAAGGCCTCCACCGGACTGAGGCCAGTACAGCTAGATGGTGCCCGGCTCCCACCACTGACTGCTCTGACCAGGATCACAACAGAGGGTTCTGGACAGAGCTGGAGAAGGATGTAGAGCATAATTCTAACTCACAAAAAAAAGACCAGATTTACTGGCCTAAAGGAGACTCGAGAAACCTCGAGAGTATGGCCCCCAGACACCCTTTTAGCTCAGTGGTGAAGTTTCCTCCAAGGTTCACTGTTCAGCCTGGGAGTGGACAGCCCCGTAAAACCAAATGAGACTAACGAGGTACAGGAGTCCAGTGACAAGGGCCAGAAGGCAGAAGGGGACAAGGAAGCTGGGGATAGGAAACCCAAGGTTGAGTAAGGATATTGTTGAAGTGTTGTGAGATTGTTAACCGTTGTCATAGGGCAACATTTGTAGTAACTGTTAAATGAGAAACTATTTTGTTCTATAAGCCTTCATCTTAAGTGAGAATAACAGCACGATTGGAAGAGCGTAGTCAATGTCACTGAACTGTGTATGTAGAAATTTTTGAAATGGTGTATCTTTGGCTATGTGTATTTTCACCAAAAAAAAATGTTGATAAGTTAGAGGGTTAATATGTTGTGGGGTTGTTAACCAATGTCATAAAACAACATACGTACTACTATTTCAAGAGAAACTATTTGTTCTGTAAGCCTTCACGTGAAGTACAATAAAATACAAAAAAAAATAAAAATAAAAATAAAAGGAAGCAAAAGAAAAGTGGAGAGTGGGTGTGTGTGCACACACACACACTCATGCCTGTGTGTATAATGACACTGCTGACACTACTGTAGTCTCACTGCAGATAGAGACCTATAAGTCTAGAATAAACCTCAAAACTTACTCAGGAGAAAATGAAAAGACAAGCCATCAACTGGAAGAAAATATTC
Source organism: Dugong dugon (assembly GCA_030035585.1). Classification (NCBI taxonomy): domain Eukaryota; kingdom Metazoa; phylum Chordata; class Mammalia; order Sirenia; family Dugongidae; genus Dugong; species Dugong dugon. The sequence continues at coordinate 34,762,256 of CM057478.1, forward strand.
CTGACATCAAATGCTGGCGAGGATGTACAACAAGTGGAACTCTCATACATCGCTGATGGGGATGCAAAATGGTACAGTCACTCTGTAAAGGGTTTGGCAGTTTCTTATAAAGTTACTTACCATACAACCCAGCAATCCTACTCCTGGGCACTTAAGCAAGAAAAATGAAGACCTATGTACACACACACACACACACACAAACTGTATGCTGATGTTTACAGCAGCTCTACTTGTAATTGCCAAGAATTGGAAACCACCCAAATGTCCATCAAGAGGAAAATGTAGTACATCTACACAGTGAAATACTAATACTCAAAAGGATTATGCTAAGTGAAAGAAGTACACACTGTATGGCTGCGTTTCTGTAACACTGGCAAAACTATAAGGACAGAAAATAGATCAGTTGTTATCAGGGTCTGGAGATAGAAGGATTGATCACAACAAGGAACAAGGGAACATATTGGGGTGATGAAAACTATTCGGGGGGAAAAAGTATGCTGGAGAAACAGTAATCTCCCTATTTGCCAAGGAAACGCACACCCACCCATCCTCATATATGAATGAGCAACAAAGAATCACAAGACATTTGAGTAAAGTATCTAGAGCAATGAAGAGAATTACTACCAGAAATGACTGAATAAACAGAGCAAACACAGGAACCAGAAGAAAAATTTTAATATGTATTCTTAAGGAGATTCTAACAGATTAAAAAAAAAAAAAAACTCTTCAGGAAAAGAGGGCAAGCCACAACACAGCTAGGATGGATACAAAAGACACCCTACAAAAGCACAGCCTGCTAGCTTGGACCTCTAGTTTTACATTCTGGAGGAGACTAGAGGGCCACTGGAGATCTAGATCTACAAAGCCCTGAGAAAGGGTTGAGCAAAACTGGAAATATCCGTGTCTGTGCTAAGTGAAAAGCAAAGAAGCTGCTCTCAGCAATAAAGATAAATTCTTCAACCTCAGTCCAAAGATGAGAAGAAGTAAAGACATTTACCATTCACTTGCACAATTCTACACTCAGTTCTCTAGAGAGCCACAGGTAACAACACTTTATGCAGATGACCAGCACAGCATGGCACTAGAGGGCGCTGGAGCACAGCATTCTAAGCCTTCAGTCAAACGTCCAAAACCTTCATCTCTCCAAAAAACCATTTGTCGTCAAGCTGATTCTGACCCACAGCGACCCTATAGGACAGAATAGAACTGCCCTATATGGTTTTCAAGGAACGGCTGGTGGATTCAAACTGCTCACCTTTCGGTTAGTAGCCGAATGCATAATCACTGCGCCACCAGAAATACGAATAAATATGCTGTTTGCCACCAAACTACTGTCTCTTGCCTTCAAAAGGAGAAGCCTTGGTGTCGCAGTGGTTAAGCACTCGGCTGCTAACCGAAAGGTCAGCGGTTTGAACCCACCAGCCGCTCCACAGAAGATGTGGCAGTCTGCTTCCATGAAGATTTACAGCCTTGGAAACTCTATGGGGCAGTTCTACTCTGTCCTACAGGGTCACTATGAGACAGAACTGACTCGCTGGCAGTGATGGGTGGCCTTCAAAAGACCTGATGGAAATAGGAGTAAATCACTCTCTGAGGCAAAAAATCAAAACACAGAGGCAGTGATCAATAAATACTTTGCTGTACCTGGTTCGTTCTTTACAGTTTCTAAGGCAGTTGGGCAACTATCACCCCAGCTCTCAGAACAATCAATCTCCCATTTACAGATGCAAAATCAGGTCACACAGAATTAAATGACACAACCAAGGTCACAGTTAATAAAGAAGCTGAGAAGTACAAAGTCAGGAGTTTCCTCCCTCATTTCCTGATCCAAATATGGTGAATTTGGGAGATGTCATAAACTCAAGAATGCAAACAGAAATCTGTACACCAATATCCATTGTAGCACAATCCACAATAGCCAAAAGGTGAAACAACCTAAATGTCTATCAACAGATGAATGGATAAATACAATGTGGTACATACATACAATGGAATACTACTCAGGTATAAAGGGAAATGAAGTTCTGATACATACTACAACATGAATGAACCTAGAAAACATTTGCTAAGTGAAATTAAGTCAGTCACAAAATGACAAATACTGTATGATCCTACTTATATGAAATAGGCAAATGTATACAGACCAAGTATCACCCATTTAAAGAATATAATTCAGTGGTTTTTGATGTGAATTATATCTCAATAAAGAAAAAAAAACTATCATCAGGTCAGTATGTGCAGCAAAAAAAAGTTTTAATTTCTTTACTAAGCTTTACTGATCATGACCCAGTACTTGATGGATGTTAACTGGTATTTATTGACCACTCACAGTATGCTTTCAACTGTGGAAAGTGATTTGTGTGTTTTTTTTTTGGGGGGGGGGGGTCTCTGTAGATGACTTTATTCAAACAGTCAGTGCCCAGCAGGAATTTCATTCATTTAACAATATTTATTGAGCACCAATTATCCACACTGAACTGTGCTAGATTATGAGACTAAAACTTTGAATAGACACAGGGCTGAGGACATCACAACATTGACAGTTTTGTTACAGTACAAGCTAACTGCAAGTTGCAAGGAGTATTACATATGGCAAAAGCAGACACAGGAAAGAGACAGAGACAGTCTTGTTCCTCAACTGACTGAGCTGTAGCAGAATTGTGCTTTACTTTCTTGGGACAGAGGGGTGCTGAGAAGAAGGGGACAAAACAGACAGTGTTTCAAAGCCACCCCCATGGCTGCATCGCTCTTTCTTCAGATTTAAATGTCAACATATTGCACCTTAGTGTCTAGTTTCATATGTATATTAGTGAGTTCTATTTTGGCTACTAAAGTTCTATCAAAAAGTAACCCTGTCCCTTTAAAAGTTTGGTTTTAATAGGCTGGCTACAAATTCTTCTTAAGTGCTTTCATGGAGATTTTGAGCTAATTTTTTTTTTTTTCCCCACAGACTGCATCTCCAAATTAGAAAACAAGAACACCTAACAGAAACTCACTTTTACCAACTTTCCAGTCTTCTGTCTGTATCAGAGCTACATTACACAATGGCAATTAAATTTTAACTTGCTTTGCTCTAAACTAGTACTAAACGGCAAGATAACAGTGACAACGTTCATTATACAATAACTTGCTATCCAGAACGTTTACCACATGGAACAGAAATGATATACGAGAGAGCATATCCAGTGTGTGTTATCTGGAAGTTCCCTAGCAGAATTTCAAGACTCCACCTGTTTCATAACCATTACAATCATCTTGGTGCTAGTTTAAGAAAAAAAAATAGAAAAAGCAGAAAAACCAATAAAAAAGAAACTTATGAAGTTTGGTGGTTGCTGGGGCCAGGGGTGCAGGACAGAATGCAAAGGGGTGCAAAGGAACTCTGGGGTGCAAAAGAAATGTCTGAATCTTGACTGTGGTTGATTCAACAAATGTATATATTTGTCAAAACTTACTGAACCATAAATTTTAAACGGGAAAACTTTATTGCACATATATCACTAATCAATAAAGTTGATTTTTAAAAAAGAAAGGGACCAAGTTAAATGCATCTTTGTATTGCCAGCAATTAATGAAGTGTTTGGCACAGAGCTGGTGCTCAAAACATCTTTGTTGAACAAATAAATTCTGGAAGAAGACAAAGAAAAGAAAAAGCCTACAACAAATAAAAAGTTCTAGGGATAAGGAATAATAACCTTTCCACACTCCAATTACAGTTTAAACCTCCGAGATGTTAGTGGGCTGACAAAATTTTAACTTGCCAACTCTAATTAGTTTTTATTCTCCTGTTTTTACTACCACAGTAAAGTTGCTCCAGCCAGAAATACATTTTTCATTCTTAAATACAATATTTATATATAATTGAGATATAATATTTAATATTAAAATATAATATTTTAACATAATCAAGATAACTGGATTAAGCTTGACAGAAAACCTTACGAGAATACCTATTTTGATCTAGAAGAAAATCATTCACCAATTACCATGTGGTCTCCCAAGTCAAAGAAAAATCAACTTTCAAACCTTACATTTAGAAGGAAGCAAGGGCAAACCAAACCACAGATGCGGTAAGAAAGTATCAGGGCAGGACAATCCTTTAAAAATCCATTTATACTCCATCCCCCACTATCCTTGACCACCAAAAATATAAGGTTACTGTGTATATGAGAGGGTACTCACTCTTTTCACTCTCTCTTGCTCTTGTTTAAATCATCTTTTTAGACACATTTCACTAAGAAAACACTTACTTTCAGTTAAGACTGACTTTCTGTCATAAGACAGGGACTCACATTTCTGTGGGAAAAAAAAATCCGTTCCTTTTAAATTGGTGCACAATAAAATTAAGGAGACTTACAATACCAAGTGTTGGTAAAGACGCAGAACAAGTGAAATTCTCACACACTGCTGGTATAAATGAAAAATGGTACCACCACTTTGGAAAAGTCCGGCAGTTTATTATAAAATAAAACATACACTTACCATGCAACCCAGTAATTCCACTCCTAGGTATTTCACCCAAGAGAAATGAAAATGTGTGTCTACAAAAAGGGTTGAACATGAATATAGATAGCAGCTTTATTCATGACAGTCAAGCCCTGGAAACAACACAGATGTCCATTGAGAGGTGAGGACGTAACAAATCTTGGTGCCTCCATACAATGAAATATAACACAGCACTGAAAAGGAAGGAAATCTTACACAAAGCATGGGTGAATCTCAAAATGCTATGCTGAGTGAAAGAAGCAAGAGAGAAGATTATCTACTGTATAATTCCATGTAAATGAAATTCTAGAAAAGACAAACTTAACCTATAAGGCCAAAGGGCAGATCAGTAGTTGACTAGGAAGGGGATGGGGACTGAGGGCAAAGGGATATAAGGGGACTTTCTGGCAATGGAAATGCTCTATATCTTTATTTTTTTTATTTTTTATTGTGCTTTAGGTGAAAGTTTACAGTTCAAGTTAGTTTCTCATACAACAATTTATACACAATTGTTATATGACCCTAGTTGCTATCGTTATAATGTGACCCCACATTCCTCCTTTCCACCTCGGATTTCCTGTGTCCCTTCAACCAGCTCCTATCCCTTTCTGCCTTCTCATTTTGCCTCCGGACAGGAGCTGCCCATTTAGTCTCGTGTATCTACTTGAACTAAGAAGTACACTCTTCACAAGTATCATTTTATACCTTATAGTCCAGTCTATTCTTTGCCTGAAGACTTGGCTTCAGGAATGGTTTTAGTTCTGAGTTAACAGAGAGTCCAGGGGCCATGTCTTCTGGGGTTGGAAATGTTCTATATCTTGACTATGGTGGTAGTTACCCTGGTATATACATTTGTCAAAACTCAAAGTGTACACTTAAAATAAATACCTTTATTGTATTAAATTGTACCTCAATAAGGCTGACTTGAAAAAAACTGACGTACAATTTATATAAGGTGGATGAAGCAGCTGTCAGCATCATAAGAGCAGCTCTTGAAGAACAAGTAGCATAGTATTAACCTTTCATTTACATAAGTGGAATTCTTAAAGTACTCTGCATTTAAATATCCATACATTGAGATCTCTAAAAAGATTTCATGTGCCTTGGTCCGAAGACTCTTATTAGGCACACCTACAAATACTGTACATTACCTTTTTATTTTGCCACCTGTTATCACTGTAAGGAGCCTTGGTGGCACAGTTGTTAAGCACTCAGCTGCTAACCAAAAGGTTGGCAGTTTGAACCCACCAGCCACTCCAAGGGAGAAAGATGTGGCTTCTGCTTCCAGAAAGATTTCAGCCTTGGAAACCCTATGGGGCAGTTCTACTCTGTCCTATAGGGTCACTATGAGTCGGAATCAACTTGATGGCAATCGGTGGCTGGGTTGGTTGGTCAGTCAGGTAGTTTTCACTGCAGTTGTGCCCTTACCTTCTTTAAGCCTCTGTCTCAGCATCACACAATCACTACCTGTGTGGCTCTGCCTTTAGAATCACCTAGGTCCCCTGGTCATCTACTCAGACTTCACCCTACACAATAACAAGTATAGCCAAGAACACTGAATCAAAACACACAGTGTTTTATTAAACAGAGTGCGACACGGGCAGAAACTTCTAAGGGTATCTGTTCTCCGGGATTTTTCACTTACTGAAATATGCTGGAACCAAACCAACAAAAGTTTGGTTCCTGAAGGCCACCTGCCAGGAGGAAAAATGCTTGGCTAACCAGAACTTCATTTTAAAATGACAATCAAGAAAAAAAGATGCTTGACCTCATAAATGATTTCCTACTAATTTGCTGGCTATTGCCAATGGTTTCTTCAAATATTCTGGAAAATCCACAGCTGCCTAAACAAGAAGTACTTATATTAGCTGGTATATACAACCCTCTCCTTCCAATTTTAAGGAAAGAATTTTCTCCTTAATGCATTATTTGGTGGTTAATGAAAACCAGAGTCACTTAGAAGGGTTGGTTGAAGATGTTAAAAGCTGCCAAGTTACAACATGCTGAAAAGAATAAAAAGAGGTATAGATAACTAAGAATTCTGGCTAAGTTCACAAAGGAAATAGATCAGTTTCCTTTTTTAACTTTCACCTAATAATCTGTTCAAAAACATCCTCCACCTAATAATCTGTTGGAAACCCTGGTGGCATAGTGGTTAAGTGCTGCGGCTGCTAACCAAAGGTCGACAGTTCAAATCCACCAGGCGCTCCTTGGAAACTCTATGGGGCAGGCAGTTCTACTCTGTACTATGGGGTCGCTATGAGTCAAAACCGACTCAGCGGCAACAGGTTTGGTTTTTGGTTGTTGTTTGTTTTCGGTAATAATCTCTTGAAAATTATTCCACAAATATTTTAATTGTGCAAATATACTTTACTTTACCAGCCAAAATTACAGTGGATCACACCATGATCTTTAATTGTGTCTTTTAAGTTCACTGTTTAGTTTAAAAATATTTTATTAGAAAAATGTCACTTGTGACTTCATAAAGTCCCCCTTAAGGTAAATATGTGGGGCTTAGGACATGAGCACCCTGGAAGACAGATGTTTTCACCCAATCAGCTAATAAATACTGTTTTCGGGACATCGGTGGTGGCGCTCACCCACGCAGGGAGCATGAGCAGCTGTGCGGTGGTTCTCACCCTGACTACACCTTAGACTCACCTAGGGAGCACGATTCTGTTTTCAGGGTCTGAAATGTAGCCTAAGGCTTCACTTAGCATTTCTAAATCCTTCCTGCATGATTCTAATATGCAGTCAGGACTCAGAATCACTGTAGGAGTGGTCCCATACCCAAGAAAAAAAAGATCACTAGAACAATCCAGGAGGTGCGAGAAACTAAGCAGAAAACAGGAGGAGTTTCAGCCAAAGATTAGAGAGGCCCATAAAACAAAACAAGAATAAATGGCACACCAGCCCAGTGGCAAGGATGAGAAGGCAGGAGGGGACAGGAAAAGTGGTAACAGGGAAACCAAGGTCAAGAAGGGGAGAGTGTTGACGTGTTGTGGAGTTGGCAATAAATGTCACAAAACATTATGTGTATTAGTTGTTTAATGAGAAACTTGCTTGCTCTGTAAATCTTCATCTTAAGTACAATGAAAAAGAAAACAGGAGGGCGAGCAAAGCTGCTTCTCCACCTAGTTATGCCCCTGAAAGAATTTATAAAACTGGAGATGATTATTCATTTTATAAGAGGATCCACTGCTTTGTGACCAATATCCAGAGCAGATGTTTTTAAAATGGGAACTTTTTTTTTTTTTTACCACTTTTAAAGGTTTACTGATAATTAACAACAATGGCAAAAGACAAAGCTAAGTATCAATCAGAAGAAAAACTGTAATGCAACTAGAATGACAGAAAAAGTCAATTCCCATGCAACTTTTCAGAAGTGTCACTTGCACAAAAGACAATTCTTTTATAAACAAACTTATTTTCCCATTTACTCATTTTACTCATTGAAACTAATCTCCACCTCTAACACTCTTGGCTTTTTCAAAAATAACTTTTCAATTCAATCCAAGATCATTTTCAGTTCTGAAGCCAGTCAATCTCTCTAGAGCATTTAATTAATAACAAGAACAACATTTGCTGTGACCAGGTCAACAAAGTTATTACTACCATGACCCACTAACAGAGCACAGAAAAGGCTTTAGTCTGCAGAACGTTACAGCGAAAAACACTTGACGTTAAGGATTGTGAAGGCATTTTATTTGCATCAGTAACTGTCATCTTATCTCACAACTACATTCTTTGAGAAACAGCCCAAAACATGCTATACAATTCAACCACCTGGATTCAAGAAACTATAGAACAGTGATAAAGAGAACACAGAAAATCTTAAAAGAAGCTTAGAGGTCACTCATACAGTCTGAATGCAGAAATGACAGTCAATCTGAATACTTCATGAAGCAGCCCTGCTCTTTATCAGCTCTCATTATTAAAAAGTCATTTCTATGGAGGGCAAACCTGTCCTTCATGATTTTGTACACTATGGTCCTGATCTTCACTTGCAGAACGAGAAACACCTAAACAAAACCATACACAGTTCTTACAATACTGAGCAACAACCAGGTGTTCTTTATTATTTCCTTCAACTGGTCCTGTATAAATTAATTTATCCACTTAACAAAGTGCCTACTAATGGCAAAACACTCTGCTAGCACAGTGGAGGTGAGGAAGGAGAATCAGACCACACCTGATCTCAAGAAAGCTAAGACCCTGACCAGGCCAGTCAGGAACAAAGCACTCCATGGCCCCTGTACTCCTACTTAATAGCACCCATCATAGGTCTAGTAAAATAATCATCTTTATTTAATATTTACTTATTATGTAAGTAGTCATCTCTGCATACAACACAACCTCTGCCTGGCAGGGGTCATCTCTTCTCTTCACTGCTTGCACAGAGCCCCTGACAGGGCCCAGACCTTTGCAGGCCTCTACAACTGGCTGACCAACTCTCAGAATCACAGACCCACAGGGCTCCCACAGCCTGCTGTTCACATTAAATATATGGGATTTGTTTCCTTTTTTCCACAGAAAAATAATCAACCAATTACATGGCTAACTCAAATCTATGTTTCCACCCAAAAGAAATCAATGGCAAAGAAAGGCCAACAAAACAGCCATGTGCTTTACTTTCTGTCCACGTTAGAAAGAAAAGACTGTTTGTTCAATATGAGCATGGGATAAGAGACAAACTTTCCAAACACAGCTCTGGCAACTGTGTCCAAGACTAGTCACTGCTAGGCTATTGCTATAGTATCATTGTATGTGAAGTTATATTCAAGTTACAATCAGCTAAATTTCTGGCCAAAAACTGAAGAGAATGGTTTTTAAGATTTAAAAAAAAAGGGAGGGAGGGTATCTCTCTCTCACTAAATATTAACTAGTCATAGAAGAAAAAGAAAATGTATGCTCTTGGCATTTAACCCATATTATGTTGTTGTGGCACAAAACAGCCAAGAGTTAAATAAGAAGCAAGATGGAGCAAACCATGAGTAGCACCAGGTTGTAAAAACTGGAGGCAAAGAATTTTCAAAGCTGACAAATCCATGACCAAAAACAAAAAAGGCTGCACGAATTTCTGATGGCAAACTAGTTTAATGCTATACACACTCCTCAAAAAGACTGTGACCACAACTCAACTTCTGATTTCCCAGAGATTTGGTACTAACTTTCTAATGTATCCTGGAGCCTGTGATGCCCCTGTGCCCATCCACCATGGTCCTACTCCAAGACAGAGAGTGCAGCAAAGTTGGTAAGATTGTTTCCTGCAGCCTTGGCGAATGTATTTGTACTTACATTTTAACAAACACTGTGTGTAGCAATTTACAAACCCCAAGACAGACCCTGGAATACAGCAAGAGCTGGATAAATGTTGAAAAGGAATTCATTACTTAGGTAGTTAATGAACTTCAAACAAAACTGGAGTCTCATTCTAAAGACCTAACTCTGGTAGGTCTTCAAAATGGCAAAATGTTTGGGTTTCTCATGCTGATTTGGTTTGCTCAAACTGTCCCACAATTCCACTCAGTGCTAACATCAGACTAGTGCCAACTGGTACAAACCTATGACAGAATGGAGAAGTTAAAAAATGTTTTGTCCAATATAATTTAGTTATTCTCATTCATGAAAAAGTGCTCAACAGGATAAGTGAAAAAGTTGTATATGAAGCCACACAGAGGCTCTGAAACCAGCAGAGATAACCTGGGAAAGTGGTCTAAAATATAAATGTTAAAGCCTGGTCACAGGCCCTGATTCTTAACTCAGTGTTTCGATGGAGCTCAGGAATCTCATTCTGAGCAAGGTGCCAGGTGATTGTAATGAAAGAAAGGGGTCTGTCCAAGGATTACAATTTAAGAAACACTACTATGCACAGTGATTCCGAAGTTCTAAAATTTACTACAAAAAGTGCTGAAAGGAAACTTGAAAATATTAACAGAGCGGTGGGACATTATGGGTAATAGATTTTCTTTATTTTCTGAGTGTAATCAGGGGACAAAAGATTGTTTTTAAAGGCGTCCCCTAAAAACAAAGGGAATAATTTCCCCAGATGACCTTCCCTAACTACTCTATCCAATTATCACTGAGAGCATTCAAGGGCTATTTGTCTTGCACTAATCTGCCTTCGGTGTCCCCAAAATAAATGCTCTACTCCTGCCCCCCCACCCCAGTTTTGGGGTTTAAGATGCTTAGAGTGGTGAGATGAGTAGAGTACATTTTCAGAGCAGGAGAAACCCCAAGAATCAAGTCCCTGACAAGGCCCCAATCTACATCTGCAATAATAATACAGAGTGATGCTACCAAAGCTACTTCCAAAAACCAGTGGCATCCCACAGGTGCCACCTGCCGACAAGGTAAAACCTGCAGTCTTTGGCTTGGAATATCGAGGTCCCTCACATCTCCCCTCCTGACTCCTGTCTAACTACCTCACTCTACACATCCAATTCAATCACAAATCTATCTCAAGTTTCCCAAACATGTCGCAGGCTTTGAGACTGTACCTCCTTATATTCTCCGTCAAATGTCCTTGCCCCCCCCGGCTTCTCTGCCTGGAAAACTCCAGCTCAAATATCACCGTTTCTGGAAGAGACATCTTCCCAGCTTCCCCTGACACTCAATAACACACTCTTCCTTTTCAATCACTTTACTCCTAAATATCTTGAATCGTGCCATTTCTCACCATTTCTACTGCACCCTCCACAATCAAAAGTCCAAGAACCCTAACTGTTGGCCCTAGCCCACTCTGACCCCCTTAGTCTATTCTTCACAGGGCAGCCGGAGGGAGATCCTAAACTGCAGTCTGACTGCGAGGTTCCATGGTCAAATGTGGTGTCACCCCTTTAACATGCTCCAAAGCTTCCAGGGCCTTCCCATTTTTCTAAGGATAAATAACCCCTAACAAAAGCAGCAAGGTTGGGGAGGTCCCCGTCTGTCTCTCCTCTCCAGCTCTGAGCTCAAGACAAACAGGCTTTTTCTCAGTTCTCTTAACTCCTCCAAACCTCTCTAGCCACAGGGCCACTCCACATGCTGTCCCCACTGTTTCATGCTGAGAATCTCAGCTAATGCATCATTTCCATGGGAACCCTTCCTTGACCCCCACCCCACCAAGGCACACTAACAGAACTGTGTTCCCTTCCTTCATTTCTCAGTTTAAAAATAACACAGGCATTCCTGTGATTATTTGATTAGCAACTGTCTCCCTCACTAGCTGGTAAGCTCACTGGTAAAAGGGACAATGAATGCCTGGTTTTGCTCATCACTCCATCCTCAGCGCCTGGTACACAGTAGCAACTCAGTAACTATTTGTTAAATGAATGAATGAAAGTTCTTGAATGAATGAATGAAAAGCCTTCATTCACACTTTTGTTACAGGAGTTACCACGCTAAGAAGGGATTTACCAATTAGCCTGTTTCTCTCTCTCACTACTCTGTGAACTTCTCAAGCACAGGAACTGTCTTTCCAGCTCTATATTCCTAATAACACCCAGCAACCAAAAATCTTTGCTCAATGAATGAACACGCACAAAAGATGTAAAGTCTTTACTATGTGGTTCTGAATAAAAGTGTCTGGTATCCTGTAAGTTAACTCCAAATAAAATAGTGATGCTACCCTTGGAAGACCTGACTGCGTTTTACTAGCGTCAGAAGTGGTTAAATATGGCTGGCTGTCTCTAGGGTGGGATGTGGGAGTCAGGGACTGTTGCTTTTCATGATTAGGCCCTTCTGCACTGTCTTTTTTGCCATTACAGTATTTGATAAAAACAAAAGGGGAGGAGAAGAAAACCTGATTTTGGAGAAGATGGAAAAAAAATTCAGGCTAATTTTCCAATTCTCCATTAGTCACTCAGGCTGGTTGATCTACCAATCTCTCTGACTAATGAAAGGCTGGTTCTCTCTGTAATCTTCTTTAGTGCAGAGGTGCCAGGGAGACAAGTACTTGAATTTAAGTCATACTTCTTTTAGCAGTACAAAAACTGGACAGCACAGCTACTTAAGTAAGGGGTTAAATGTCTCAAAAAAAAAAAAAAAAAGTTTTTTGGGCAACATTTTACTATTCAGATTTCTACAGCACTTCCACAGTCCTCAGTGTACTGGATCCTAAAGCACTACTTTCACCTCCAGAATGTTGGCTCCATTCTCTGGCAAAATCAAGTAAAATAAGAAATCTTACTATACTTGAGTTGATGTCTTCAAAAATTTTGAAAACAAGATTTGCTCTAATAAGTTCACGGACTTTAACAATGGAATACTATGCAACAATAAAAACAACAATGAAGCCGTGAAACTTAACATGGAGGAACCTGGAGGTCATTATGATGAGTGAATTTAGTCAGTCACAGGACATATAATGTATAAGACCACTATTATAAGAACTCAAGAAAAGGTTTAAACACAGAAAACATTCTTTGATGGTTATGAGAGTGGGGAGGGAGGGAGAGGGTTATTTACTAACTAGATAGTAGATAAGAATTATCTTAGGTGAAGGGAAGGACAGCACACACTACAGGGGAAGTCAGCACAGCTGGACTAAACCAAAGCTAAGAAGTTTCCTGAATACAATCAAACACTTCGAGGGACAGAGTAGCAGGGATAGGGGTCTGGGGACTATCCTTTCAGGGGACATCTAGATCAACTGGCATAACAAAGCTTATTAAGAAAATGTTCTACATCCTGCTTTGGTGAGTGGTGTCTGGGGTCTTAAAAACTTGCAAGCAGCCATCTAAGATGCATCAATTGGTCCCAACCACCTGGAGTAAAGGAGAATGAAGAACACCAAAGACACAAGGAAAGTATTAGCCCAAGAGACAGAATGGGCCACATAAACCAGAGACTTCATCAGCCCGAGACCAGAAGAACTAGATGGTGCCCAGCTACCACCAATGACTGCCCTGGCAGGGAACACAACAGAGAGTCCCTGTTGGAGCAGGAGAAAGGTGGGGTGCAGAACTCAAATTCTGGTAAGACCAGACTTGATGGTCTGAGACTGGAGGAACTCTGGAAGGTATGGCCCCTGGATTCTCTATCAGCCCAGAACTAAAACAACTTTCGAGGCCAACTCTTCAGACAGGGATTGGACTGGACTGTGGGACATAAAGTGATACTCATGAGGAGTGTGCCTCTTAGCTCAAGTAGATACAAGAGACTAAATAGGCAGCTGCTGTCCGGAGGTGAGATGGGATGGCAGAGAGGGTCAGGAGCTGGTTGAATGGACATGGGGAATCGGATGCAAAGAAGGAGTGTGCTGTCACAGTATGGGGAGAGCAATTAGAGTCACATAACAATGTATGTATAAATTTTTGTACAGGAAAATAAAGTTCAGTTAGTTTATCTGGTTGGAACAGACTGTACTGGGAGACAACGGAGCAACAACAAAAAAATGTCCACATACAAAAAACATAAAAGATGTACATCACACTGGGGGATTAAGGATGGAAAGAGGAAGAGAATGGCTTACACTTTTTACTTTAAATACTTCTATAATGTTTGCATGCTTTAAAAATAGCAGGTACCTATTTTGTAATTAAAAACAAAATAAAGATTTTTATCAAAATCCACCCTGCACAAAATCCAGTAATACAAACATATTAAAGTCTTTAAACATTTATTCATTCATCAGTCCATAAACTTTTATTGAGGAACTACTATGAGGAAGTCACAATGTGAAACACTATGCCTTTATCAGTCTCTTCTAAAAAAGCAGTTGGGCAATGCAGAAAAAGCTAGAAATTTGAAAGTCCAAAGACTTGCTTTTAAGTTCCTGATCACTCACTTATCAGCCATGTGACCTCAGACAAGTCACAACCTCTCTGGGTCTCACTTTACTCACCTGGTGATAACAATGCATTACAGACTTGCTATAAGGATCAAACAATCTATGCAGTAAGAATGGATTTATTAGCCATGAAGTTTATACATTATACCAAAACCCAAAACCAAACTTGTTGACGCTGAGTTGATTCCGACTCATGGTGACCCTATAGGACAGACTAGAACTGCCCCATAGTTTCCAAGGAGCGCCTGTGGTGGATTCGAACTGCCGACCTTTTGGTTAGCAGCCGTAGCACTTAACCACTAAGCACCAGGGTTTCCTATACCTTATACAGCATTCTGCAAATGTTGACTGCTACAATGCTTAGTATTCTATAATAAATATGTTCTTCCTTGCCCAATTATCAGATCTACCCAGAAGAACTACTTCAGCTCTCAAATAAATATATACGGTCTTGGAAGCCATCTATGGGCAATTATTACTTAAAATATCAAAAGAAGATTTTTACAACTGGGCAGGAATCTCCAAAAACTCTAAGGTTTATACAGGCCAAAATTAAATTTTATTTTCAAATTCTCCTCTATTTCCTCCCAAAGGTTGCATAAGCCCTATCTAAAGGAAAAAGGTTGATAACTTCAGAAAGCATAGGGAGAGTATATATTTTAACTGACAACACTTGCTTTGCTCCTCTTTTGAGTTACATTGTTGGTAGCCGCTATCAAGTTGATTACAATTCACGGTGACCCCACATGTGCAGAGTACAACTGCACCATAGGGTTTCCAAGGCCGTGACCTTTCAGAAGCAGATCACTAAGCCTGTCTTCTGAGGAGCCTCTGAGTGGGTTTGAACTACCAATCTTTTGGCTAGTAGTCAAGCACTTATCTGTTTGTACCACTCAGGTATAAACTAAGATAAGAAAAATGCAAAAGAAAAAAAATTAAGGAACGCTAGAAAGCCTCTTGACAGATATTAGAATACCAAATAAATCCACAAGCTAATTGGTCCTGACTAAATTTAAATGAATGTAATAAAATTTAAAATGTATTCCTTATATCCACAGCAAGAACAATTAAACAATGTGGATTGTACCTCATTAGACTGAAAGGCAAATCAAAATTATCTAAATATAATCATATATTAAATGCTCTTGGGCAATTCTACCTCACAAGGTCCGTGGCTTGCAAAATGTAATTTATATAGACATACAGCTTTATTCAAAATTTTTAAAACATAAAAATGAGTACTTTTGACACGTACTCACAATAATGGCAAATAACTTTTTCGGTGAACAGCGAGGAGAATGAATCCAGAAAACGGTCCCCAAAGCCATTTCTACCACTTTGAGCCCAGCCAGGGGATCCCCACCCAAGGGCAACAGCTCCAAGTGGTGCATTATTCAAGAGCTCCTCCCTTCTCACCACTTCCACAATAACTGGTCAGTAACATGAGCGCCTCTATTTTGCGCAATTTTAATGTCTGGTTTTTTTTTCTACATTTGGTTCCTTAAAGCTGGCATACCTGATACTGTTAATATTATTCAATTTTTATACATATAGAATTTCAGAGTAGTTCTGATGAGAATGTAAGTTTGGATCTGTCATAGTGAAATCTTATGCTACTTTTAAGACTACACTGCCAGAAAATATAAGAGCAAGAGTATAACAATGTGTCTATACTCAAAACACATACAAGACAAAAAGGAGTGTTTCTTCATATAACATGGACAAATGCAAAAACAAAAATCTACCATCATCAGATGTTAAAACAAAAAAAAAGAAAGAAAGAAAAGGAAGCAGGTATATGTAAAAATGAAGTACTTAAGGCAGAAGCGTGGGATACACAACCTTCTTATTAGGAGGTACCTTCATCTCTGACCTGTGCTTAGCTGTGTTTAGACCTGTGTTTAGCTGACTCTAGGAGCCCTGATAGCACAGTGGTTAAGTGCCCGGCTGCCAATCAAAAGGTCGGTGGTTTGAACCCACCAGCTGCTCCACAGGAGAAAGATGTGGCAGTCTGCTTCCATAAAAATTACAGCCTTGGAAACCACATGGGGCAGTTCTACTCTGTCCCATAGGGTCGCTACGAGTTGGAATCGACTTGACGTCAGTTGGGATTTCATCTCTGAAGTAGTTTTGAGACTCCCGAATCAGAATATATAGCCTTAGGAGATGCCCCTGAGTTGATATCAGAAAAGTAAATCTCAAGAATGACCAATAAAGCCGCGGACTTGGCCCAACAGGGAGGGGGCTGAGGATCATAAGAAGAGTAGCCGTTGCTATTGTATATCTACTCTGTGGTAAGCACGGGCTAATCCTCTCCATGCACAACATCATCCACCAGTTCTCATGTAAACCAGAAAAGCAGAGTTGAGGAAGATATTTTAATCCTCTCTGACATTACCCTTCTCCCCAATCCCCAAACACAATTCTAGCTCTACACCTCACCTACCCTATTCCCAGGAGAAGACAACCAGAACAAAGACCTGAGATGGGATGGATAGATATGAACACGGTATGTTTTAAGATGGGGGTGGGTGGTACCTAGAGGTACTAGTTTCTCAGGACTTTTGCTGAAAATGGGGTCATGGCTGAGGAGCTTTCAAATAGAAAACAGCCAGCTCATGAAAAGTCTATCTACTGAAGATTCCACATCTGGCTTATGATGAATTCTACAATTTCTGAACCTTTTAACCAAATGCTATAAACATATCCTATGGTCTACCTTTATTTTACCTATACTAGTTCTTAATCCAGCCTTGTATTAACAGAAATGAAAGACTGTTAGGGAGACCATTTCAACAAACAGAAAACTGCGGCAAGCATATGTAAGTCTCTGGAAATGAACAGCTACACTGCTGAAGTAGCACTAAAGTGACAAAGGACAGTAATCCAATGGCCCAAGGCCAGTAAATTTCACTGCAAACAGATTTATCTATTTTGTGTGACAGTGATCCCTGCATGCGTGGCAGCAAACAGAAATACAACAGCCTAATTACAAATTCAAAAGCAAGCTCTTCCCACTATTTTTCATACTTTAGTATGTTATCACTAAGAAATGTCCTCAGCAACCTCATTTAATGTAGCACTTAAAAAACAGATCCAAGCTGGTTGAATGGACACAGGAAACCTGGGGTGGAAAGGGGGAGTGTGATGTCACTTTACAGGGATTGCAACTAGTGTTACATAACAATATGTGTATAAATTTTTGTATGAGAAATTAACCTGAGCTGTAAACTCTCACATAAAGCACAAGAAAAAAAACAAAAACAGATCCATTGATAGAAGTACTTACGTGTCTGAAATTTATAAAAAACACAAACAAGAAAACTTGATGTAACTAATTCAAGTGGAGATGATACAACGTAAGGAAATTTCTTGAATCAATTTATTCTAAGCAAAGCACAAATCAAATGTGCCACTAGGCTTGGCATTTAAATAACAATTATTATGCTTTGTAATCCTTTCCTCCTTTAAGTTTTCCTGTGTGGAGCCCTGATTAGTTAAATCCTGTCAATTCCACATATAAGAACACTGGGATATCTTTCTCAACTATTTGCTATACAGTGGCATTTAGAATGGGGTGGGTCCACTTAATATTACTGTAATTTCAGTAGACAACGGTCGGAACAAGACGGTGTCAAGAACATGCGGGTGAGGTCCCGCTCATGGTTCATGTATACCACTGTCAATGACCACTGAGGTAACCATCAAATAGCAAACTTTTAATATCTAGGTTTTCCTTACGATATGTTTAAATATTTTGCTGTCACTAATGCAAAGGAAAACTGGTATCTCCAAACAGTCAGTATTTCAAATAATTTTACTTATATCAGCTGCTCACTATGTGAGAGAATACAGTAAAAATGTATCCTTTTCGATAATAACACTAACAAAGCTGTCAAGTATAAACAGATAGTCAATAACACAGTCACACTGCCATATGCTGTATGCTGGATAGTGTAAAATGAGGGGCCCCCTTATTTGGAGGTCCCCTAATCACCAGGTCTCATAACAACAATTGTCTAAGGACAGCACAGAACCTGGCAGTGTTTCATTCTGTCATACATGGGGTCGCCATGAGTTGAAACTGACTCAATGGCACCAAACAACAATATTATTTGGAGGTTTCATAATTACCAGGTCCCATTATTACAAACCAATGAAACGACTGTGGTGAGCCTTGCGGCAGAGGATGAAGGACAGGAGCCAACCACACAATAGACACCAGTCGCACAACAGATAAATTTGCGTGGAGGTAGGCAGCATTATTTTGGTGATTTCACTACAAACGACTTCAATGATCACAAAAATTGTTTCACATACAGTGAAATCTATGACAGCCCAAACTTGATGGGACTACCTTGTTTTTCCAGGTCTTGCAAGTTTTCCACCTTTGACAGGGTGCAGTCACCGCTTTTATACTGCTCTCTACTTAGTGGGAAATATTTGAGTTTTCCTTCTGACAGGTTTCCACCTTACACAGGTTCTGGCTTTCGCAGGTTTTATTGTATACGGCAGAACCAGTCAGTTCAAATGAATTATCCCAAATCATTTAATCAGTTCACTCGTGACAGCAAATATTCATAAATTAGAGCTCTACCTACACTCCAACTGTCAAAGTTCATCATTTAGAACTTGTGAAAATGTTGAAAGTTACTGGCATTAGGAATGTTCCAAGTTTTGCACTTCAATCTGGGGAACAGGGTTCAATCAATATTTTCTAATAATAGCAACATAAGCTATACTCTATGCAAAAAAAATTTCAAATTGTAATCTTAACAATCCAATTTTAAAATAGGACCTTTACCATTCATTTAGAACCCTGGCTGTGTAGTGGTTAAAAGCTCATCTGCTAACCAAAAGTCAGCAGTTCGATCTACCAGCTCCTCCTTGGAAACCTACCTAGGGGGCAGTTCTACTCCTCCTAAAGGGTCGCTGTGAGTCAGAATTAACTCAATGGCAACAGGTACCATTTATCTGTTGTTGTTACTCCCAACAATAAACAAGTAATATGCATATCATTGTGCTTAGCACATGATAAGTGCTCATTCAATATTTGTTAATTAATGAATAAATGTCCATTAAGGCTGTAGAACCTTCAGGACAGCAGGAAACCGAATAAAACAAATTTACTAAAATGCTCAGACCAACTCAAGCAAGACCCAATAATTAAATCCTGGCACATATGATTTCACTGTATCATGAGAAATCAAACTATTTCCTTCCTGCATTCTCCATGCTAAAACTTAAAAGCACTTAAATCATATTTTAAAAGAATAAACCCAAAGTGCTGCTAACATTTATTTATGTTCAACTAACTTTTGTCACTCCAATTTTCTAAAGATATGTATAGGTAATATTAGGGTATAAAACAAATACTGTACTGAGACAATAAACGCAAATGAAATTACAATTAAGTTTATATATTATCAGCACTAATTCACATTTCAGTCACTTCTGCTGCATTGTGATAGGTGCTTATTAAATCATGGAAGTGAATTACGCCTAAATATGTTATCTTCATTTCAAAATTATGACTATCATGTTACACATAAGTTCACAATGAACCTTGTACCTGTTCATGCTAATCTTAACAATAAACTATTTACATTAATATTTAATGTAACTATTATTTAATGTAATACGCATTTGTTTAATATAATATATACTTAATGATATAATTAAGTATACATTCAATATTATTACAGTAATATTTAATGTAAACTTTTACATTGAGGAATTCTTATTTAGTTTGAGAAATATTAATATTTAAATTGAGAGAAGGGCAATAAGCAAATCTCTTAAGAAAAAAACTTGCATTACACATTTCTAAAAACTACTCAACTACGAAGCCCCTTTTGTGTGCAAAGAATTGTACTACTTACAAAAGTAAATGTATTAAGTGAGCACAAAGTTAACGGGAAAAGTCCTGCACAGACCAAAATAAGTACCAAAAACTTAACAGAATTGCAACTTCCTGTAAGATCCAACTTTTTAAAAATAAGGTTTCCGTGTTTCAAATTCCACAACATACACTAACTGCCAATACCAAAAGAAAAAAAAAAGCCGCTGCCATTAAGTGGATTCCTACTCATAGCGACCCTACAGGGCAGAGAACTGCCCCATAGGTCTTCCAAGGATGTTATCTTTACCGAAGCAGATTGCCACATGCCACATCTTTCTCCCGCGTAACGACTGGTGGGCTGAACAGCCCACCATTTGGTTAGCAGCCGAGCGCTTAACCACTGCGCCACCAGGGCTCCTTAGTAATTGCAATAGTTACTGAAATCTTAAAAGATGTGTAATTATTCCAGATCGACTTCATTTCCAAAATGGCAACAAAAACCAATTGCTTATACAGGGTTATGATTTACTCACCACCAGTTTTCCCAATAGCTACTTTGTTTCATTTTCCCATGTTTAATACAAAAGCATATTGAGATGGTATAAAAGTGTGCCATAATTTCTAGAGGTTAGATCTCAACAAACCAGCGGTCTAAAACATGCTTCACAAATAACGAACGCCACACGCCAATTTTTATCCAGAGTAATTATAATTTGGGGGTGGGGTGGAGGGGCGGGAAGTAAGAACTCAACCCTACACGTTCACTTCACCAAAAGCGAAAGGTTCTTTTTACTCTTTCTTTCCACTATGGGATTATTTTAAACGGCTCCTAAACTTTGGATACTCTTCTGTCAGGGTGTGTTAGCTGTTAGTGTCAGCATGGCTGAGATGGACTCGTGCAAAAGATGTTACTCAAACGCAAGTTTAAGTACGGTCCTTACGACTTATTTCGAGTTTTCTTTGCAACAGCAACCTAAGGCTGCTCCTCAGTGTCTGAGTCTTACAACCCGAAAACGAGCACCCTTCCGTCGTCAAACGAGCTAAGAAAGCCACCTTTTGGGGCATAGGAAGAAAGGAGCACCCCCAAATCCTTGTGGCTTGTTTCGGGCAAAGAGAGCAATGTCGAGCTGTCTTGATGGCTCAGTCGTTCCAGGAGGCCCTCTGACTGTCCCCTCTCCCACCAAGGCCGGAATGACTGGGCGAAGAGGGGCCCCTACCACACCCCAGTTCCCGCCGTGGCCCGGGCCCGGAGATTAACCCCTTCGGCGCCCTACGCCCGCCAAGAAGCGGTCAGGCCCCTGCGCCCCTCTCCTGGCCCGGAGCCTGGGGGCGCGGGCGGGCTCCGGGGGGAGGCCGCGGCTGCGGTGGCGGGAGCGCGGAGGCTCGGGGCCTAGTCCCGGGCAGCATGTCCCGGCGCCCTCCCCCACTCCACACGCTCGCTCCCGGGGCATGGTGCACCCGCTCGCCCGCCCGCCCACGCGGCGCCCTAGCCGCCGAGCGCCAAGGCCCCTTCCCGCTGAAGCCCAGGCCGGCGATACCTGCGGGCTGTGGAGGGCCATGGCGGCCCGTTTCAATGGGACTCGGCGCGCCTCCAGACTCCTCACGCTGCTTCCCCCGCCGCCGCCATCTTGTCCCCGCACAAACACACTTGCATCGGCCGCCGCGCCTGCGCACTAGCCGTCGCGCCGCAGACAGGGAGGCCGGGCGCGGGCGCGCCGTGCGCCTGCGCGGCCGACAGGTGGGCGTGCGCCGGCCGGGCCCACCTTCTGGCCTCTGCGCTGGCAGGGAAGTGCACGCTGAGCCGACGCCCCTCGGCGGAGGCTGGCTCGGCCGCGGCCGGGAAGAGCCCCCTGGGGCCCTGCTGCGTGCCAGAAGGGGAAAGGGCAGGCAGATAAGGATGACAACGCCGAAGCGCCAGGCGGGCCCCGCCTGCTCACCTGCTGGGAGGCCACCTGGGTGCTCGGCGACAGGGTTCGGGACATCATGACCCAGAGCAGCGGCCTGAGCCCTCTCGGGCCCCACGAGTCTCCAGCATCTCTTTTCCTAGGCCGGGCTCTCAGAAGTGATGGCTGAAGTTCCTCGAGGGCCACCTGATTTATGGAGATCACATTCCCATCCATCCATTCATTCATTCGTTGCACAAATACTGCTTGTGCGCCTATTCAGTGCCACATCTTTGCTAGGCATTGGAGAATAAAGAATAACGTCATGCACGGAAAAGCACTTAGCATGGGGCGTGGCAAATAGTAAGCGCTAACTTAAATAAATGTTCCCTATTACACACATACGTACATGCATATACACAGACTGGCTTTGGGGTTGTTTGTTCATTCATTTATTCAAGAAACAGTTTGTGAGCTCCCCTACCTGAGCCCACAGTATACCAGCCAGTGCATCTATGATGTGGTTCGTCCCCCTTCTTCCTAGCTGTGTGATTTCAGGCAAGTTTCTTCACTCTCCCAAGCCTTGGCTTCCTCACCTGTGAATGAGACTGTTTTCTTAACTCCTAAGATTTCTGTGAGGATCAAATCAATGAGTATACATAAACCCAAAGGCCAAGGAGCTCTGATGGCCCGACAGTTAAGCATTCGGCTTCTGATTGAAAGGTTGGCAATTTGAACTGCTTGATGGAAGAAAGACCTGGTGACTTGCTCCCCTAAAGATTACAGCCTAGAAAACCCTATGGGTCTTGGGGGACATCTAGGTCAATCAGCATAACATAGTCCATAAAGACAATGCTCTATATCCTGCTTTGGTGAGTAGCGACTGGGGTCTTAAAAGCTTGCGAGCAGCTATCTAAGATACAACTATTGGACTCTTGCCATCCGGAGGAAAGAAGAGTGAAGAAAATCCAAGACTCAAGGAAACAATTAGTCCAAAGGAATAATGGATCACACGAATCACAGCCTCCACTAGCCTGAGACCTGAAGAACTAGATGGTACCAGACCACCACTACTGACCACTCTGATTGAGATCACGATAAAAGGTCCTGGGCAACGTGAGAGAAAAATATCAAACAAAATCCAAATTCATAAAAAAGACCAGACTTACTAGTCTGATAGAGACTGGTGGAACCTCTGAGACTATAGCCCTTAAACACCCTTCAAACCTGGAACTGAACCCACTCCCAGAGACCACCTTTCAGCCAAACAATAGACAGGCCTACAAAGTAAATGGTAACAACTTTGAGAAATGTGCCCTTCAGGACAATCAACCATACGAGACCAAAAGGGCAGCATTTGGCAAAAACAAAGTTCCCCTTTGTGACACTGGCAGCCAACCCTACAACGTATCAACACTCTCCCCTTCTCGACCTTGGGTTCCCCATTACCAGCTTTCCTGTCCCCTTTTGCCTTCTCATCCCTGCCCCTGGGCTGGTGTGCCCATTTATTCTCATTTTGTTTTATGGACCTACCTAATCTTTGGTTGAAAGGTGAACCTCAGGAGTGACTTCAGTACTGGGTTAAAAAGGTATTCAAGGGCCATACTCTCAGGGTTTCTCCAGTCTCCGTCAGACCAGTTAAGTCTGGTCTTTTTTTTGTGTGAATTAGAATTTTGTTCTACATTTTTGTCCAGGTCTGTCTGGGACCCTCTATTGTGATCCCTGTCAGAGCAGTGACACTTGGAGACATTTGAATATAGATTGACTATATATGATTTTAGAGAGTTACTAGTAATTTCCATAGTGTGATAATGATACTGTTTTTAAGTAAGAAAATATCCTTATTATTAGGAGATGCATGCTGAAGGATTTAGGGGTGAATGCCATAATTTGCCTGCAAATTATTTTTTAATGATTCAGCAACAAATAAAATCATATGGACTTCCAGGCAACATGGCGCTCTAGGCAGAAGCGCCATGCTGTCCCTCCACAGCAAAGATCCGAAAAACTGAGCCAAACAGAGAAAACAGCAATCCTGAAACGCTAAGCATCAAATGAAGAGATAAAGAACTCAGCCAAGCACCAAATGGAGTGAGAAACTGACAGAGAACGGAGAATGAGGAGAGATTCATGCAGAGGTCCCCATTAGCTAATGGAGCATGGATTCGCCATGTTGGACTCCTACTGGAGACTAGCAAATGGGGTACGAGAAAGCAGCTTCACGGAGCTTCCAGCAGGAGACAGAACAACTGGTAACCAGTGATATACACTTTCCCGCCCCCCCCCCCACCCTTCTTCACCCCCACTCGGCCTCCTCTGCTTCCCGTGGCCACATTCTCTTGGCCAGGAAGCACCAGCTGCTTGGATTCCACCTGCCGGCACTGGCCAACTCCCTGAGTGCCGTTTGTTGGCTGCTGGTGTTACTTTTTTCCACTTCTTTTGATTTCTTCCTTACCTCTTACCACCTCATGCTCCTTTCTCTCAAATACCTGGCTCCGTGCGCCATCTTTGCTTCTTCCTGAAAAGCTGTGAAACTCCACTTGACTGTGAAACTGCTTCCCAGCCCGTGCTGCCACACTGGTGGGATCCCGGGGCTTTTCGTTTGTTTGTTTGTTTTGGATGGTCTGTTTGTTTTCTTTTTCTTTTCTCAAATTGGAAGCCCATTCTAGCTAGGCAGTACTGTGTGGCTTGGGATCTACCCCCTCAGTTTGAGCAGATGCATAGAGGGATCCCTGAGGGCATTTCTTTTTTCGTGTCTGGTTTTATTTATTTATTTATTTTCTGTTTTTGGAGGGTTTTTCTTTCTTTCTTTCTTTCTTTTTATTCATTTTGTTTTCTTTTCCCTCTTTTTCCCTTTTTGACTTTCTTCATTACTCAGTGTTTCATCTCTCTATACCTTCCTTCTCTTCCTGTCCCCTGAATACCTGCTGCGCAGGGACACCTCTACACCTTGTAGCCAGGCTATACTTCAATACTTGTGAGCAACTTCCCCAGACCTCATAGCCGCACTGGTGGGATCCCTGGGAGATTTTCTTTTTTCTTTCTAATTTTTATTTGTCCATTTTTTGCTTTTCTCTTTTTTGTTCTTCTTCTCCTTTTTGTTTTTCTCGATTTCATTGTCTCTCATCTCTCCACTCCAATGGCAAGCTCCCCTAGCACTTTTTCTTGTTTGTTTGTATGTTTTTGGCTCCTGTTCCTCTCTCCTCTCTCCCATACCCATCTTAGCTCCAGACATCACAATATCCCCCCTCCATCCTGCCTACCTGCACCATGTGCTTAACATCATACCACCAAGCAGCCCAGGCATGGCCTACCGGAACCTGCCCTGAACTGAATACCAGCCCAGTCTGGTGGCCATAGTAAGTGCCGCAAACAACCCATCCCAGCAACTTCTGTTCAGCTAGACCTGCCCTGCTGTACCATATCTGAGCGACTGACCCTGACAATTGGAGAAGGAGATGAAAAGTATAATGCCCACAGACTAGAAAACAACAAAGAACACACAGCCCACCTACTCAGACATAGCCAAATCAAACAAAAAAAAAGGAAAAAATAAACAAATCTATAATCAATAAATAAGAAACATAACTACTGAATGCCCCAAAGACAGTAGACAACATCAAAACATTTACAAAAACAGGACAGGATGGTTCCAATAGGCATCCAAAATAAAACATCAGGTGACTTTCCAGTATAAGAAAAGGCACTAAAACTAGCTGATAGGGAATGCAAATCTCTAATACTCAGAATTATCCAAGAGATGAAGCAAAAAGCAGACAAAAATGAGGAAAAAATGGACAAATTCATGGAAAATACAGACAAAAAAATGGAAGAATTCAGGAAAATAATGCAGGAACAAAATGCCAAAATAAATTCACAACTAGAAATCATACAAAAACAAAAATTAGAAATCCAAAAGATAAACAACAAGACTTCATAAATGGACAGTGTCATAGAAGGGCTGAGGAGCAGATTTGAAATGGTGGAAGACAGGATCGGTGAAATTGAAGACAAACACTTGGTTACAACTCTGTTTGAGGGAAACTCAGAAAAAAGAATGAAGAAAAATGAAGAGACCCTGAGAATTATGTGGGATACAATCAAAAGCAAAAGTTTGTGTGTGATCAGAGTTCCAGAACAGGGGGAGAAAACAGAAAACACAGAGAAGATCTTTGAAGAACTGCTGACAGAAAACTTCCTAAATATCATGAAAGATGAAAAGCTGGTCATCCAAGCAGCTCAACGAACCCCCTATAGGATAGACCCCAAAAGAAAATCACCAAAGTATACCATAATCACACTCATCAAAACCAAAGACAAACAAAGAATCCTGAGAGCAGCTTGAGAAAAACAAAAAGTCAGATACAGAGGAGAAACAATAAGACTAAGCTCGGATTATTCGGTAGAAACCATGCAGGAAAGAAGGCAATGGGATGACATATATAAAACCTTGAAAGAAAAAAATTGCCAGCCAAGAATAATATATCCTGCAAAACTCTCGTTCAAATATGATGGTGAAATTAGGACATTTCCAGAAAAACAGAAATTAAGGGAATATGTAAAAACCAAACCAAACTTACAAGAATTATTAAAGGGAGTCCTTCGATCTGAGAACAAACAACTTCAGCTCACAGGCTGAATCTAGGACACAGAATCGTACCAGCCAGATACCAGTCAAGGAAATGAACTCTCAAGGACTACCCAAAACCAAACGAAATACAACAGGGAATCAAAGCAGTTAATATGTAAATGGAAACAACATCAGAATAATAAAAGAGGGAATAAATGGTGTAAGTAAAGAACCTTCTAATGGAGAAGAAGGCAAGGCAATACCAAGTAATAATAGACTGCTTCAAACTTAGAAACATAAGGGTAAATTTTACAACAACCACAAAGAAAGTTAACAAACCTACTCATAAAAATAAAGAGGAAAAACATAAAGTCTCAGTAAAAACAAAACCTACAAAAACAAAAGAAATGAAAAAAAAAGTCGACAAACAAACAGAATTCAGTGCAGGAGAGTAAGAGGAACACAGAAAACGTCGGCACCACAAAAAAAAAGCACTACAAAATGACAGCAATAAACTCACATCTATCAATAATTACACTGAATGTAAATGGCATCAATGCACCCATAAAGAGACAGACAGTGACAGAATGGAACCATCAGTATGCTGTCTACAAGAGACACGCCTTAGAAACAAAGACATAAATTTATTAAAAATCAAAGGTTGGGAAAAAATACATCAAGCTAACAACTACCAAAAAAGAGCAGGAGCAGCAATACTAATCTCAGGTAAAATAGATTTTAAAACGAAATCCACCATAAAAGACTAAGAAGGACACTACAGAATGATTAAGAGGATGATCCATCATGAAGACATAACCATAATAAACATCTACGCACACAGTGACAGGGCTCCAAAATACATGAAACAAACTCTAACAGCACTGAAAAGAGAAATTGACAGTTCTACAATAATAGTAGAAGACTTCAACACACCACTTTCAGTAAAGGACAGAACATCTAAAAAGAAACTCAGCAAAGATACAGAAGACCTAAAGGGCACAATCAGCCAACTTGACCTCGTAGACATATATAGAACACTCCATCCAACAGCTGCAAAGTACACAATCTTTTCCAATGCACATGGAACATTCTCCAGAAGAGACCACATCTTAGGCCACAGAGCAATCCTCAACAAGATCCAAAACGCTGAGATAATACAAAGGATCTTCTCTCACCACAATGCCATCAAGGTAGAAATTAACAACAGAAAGAGCAAGGAAAAAAATCAATTACATGGAAACTGAATAACACGCTGCTTACAAACCACTGGGTAACAGAAGAAATCAGAGATGGAATAAGAAAATTCCTAGAACCAAACGAGAATGAAAACACTTCATACCAAAACCTTTGGGACACAGCAAAGGCAGTCTTCAGAGGACAATTTATAGCAATAGATGCACACATCAAAAAAGAACGGAAAAAAATCAAAACATTAATTACACAGCTCACACAAATAGACATATGCACACCCATGTTCATGGTAGCCTTGTTCACAATAGCAAAAAGATGGAAACAACCTACATGCCCATCAACAGAAGAATGGAGGAACAAACTATGGTACATACATACAATGGAGTATCATGCAACGATAAAGAACAATGATGAATCTGTGAAGCATCTCATAACATGGACGAAACTAGAGGACATTATACTGAGTGAAATAAGTCAATCACAAAAGGACAAATATTGTATGAGACCACTGTTGTAAAAACTCATGAAGAAGTTTACACACAAAAAGTAACAATCTTTGTTGGTTATGAGGGATGGGATGGGTTGGGGGAAATACTAAACAGGCAATAGATAAGTGGTAACTTTGGTGAAGGGTAAGACGGTACACAATACTGGGGAAGCCAGCACAACTTGTACAAGGAAAGGTCATGGAAGCTCCAGAGACACATCCAAACTCCCTGAGGGACGGAATTGCTGAGCAGAAGGCTGTGGGGACCATGGTCTCAGGGAACATCTAGCTCAATTGGCATAACATAGTTTATAAAGACATTGTTCTACATTCTACCTTGGTGAGTAGCATCTGGGTTCTTAAAGGCCTGTGAGCAGCTATCTAAGATACTCCACTGGTCTCACTCCTTTGGGAGCAAGGGAGAATGAAGAGAACAGGATACAAGGAAAAGATTAGTCCAAAGGACTAATGGACCACAGCTACCAAGGCCTCCACCAGACTGAGTCCAGTACAGCTAGATGGTGCCCGGCTACCACCACTGACTGCTCTGTCTGGGATCACAACACAGGGTTCTGGACAGAGCTGGAGAAGGATGTAGGACAAAATTCTAAGACACAAAAAAAGACCAGATTTACTGGCCTGACAGAGACTGGAGGAACCCCAAGAGTATGGCCCCTGGACACTCTTTTAGCTCAGAGGTGAAGTCACTCCCGAGGTTCACTGTTCAGCCGGGGATTGGACAGCCCCATAAAACAAAACAGGACTAATGAGACACAGCAGTCCAGCGACAAGGACTAGAAGGCAGAAGGGGACAGAAAAGCTGGTGATAGGGAACCCAAGGTTGAGTAAGGACAGTGTTGACACGTAGTGAGGTTCTTAACCATTGTCATAGGGCAATATGTGTACTGTTTAATTAGAAAATATTTTGTTCGGTAAACCTTCATCTAAAGTGAGAATAGCAGCACAACTGGAAGAACGTAATTGACGTAACTGAATTGTACATGTAGAAATTTTTGAAATGGTGCATCTTTGTCTATGTATATTTTCAGCAAAAAAAAAAAAGGGGTTCTCTAAGGCTGAGAAGGGAGCGTGTTGACATATCATGGGGTTGTTAACCAATGTTATAAAACAATATGTGTACCGACTGTTTAATGAGAAAATATTTGTTCTGTAAACCTTCACCTAAAGTAAAATTTAAAAAATGTAATATAATAAAATAAAATAAAATCATATGTACACACATAAACATGCATAGAGATAAAGAAAGCAAATACAGAAAAATGTTAATAACTATTGAATCTAGGTGGTATGATCTTTCAACTTTTCTCTATTTAAAAAATTTCAGGGGACTTCCGGCCAACACGGCAGTATACACAGAAGCACCATGCCATCCCTCCACAGCAAAAACCCAAAAAACTAAGTTGAATAGAGACAAATGTCAATCCTGAAACCCTAAGCACCAAATGAAGAGATAACTCAGCCATGCACCAAATGGAATAAGAAACTGACAGAAAACAGAGAATGAGAAGAGATACGTGCAGAGGTCCCCTATCAGCTAATGCACCATAGATTTGCCATCTTGGACTCCTGTCAGAGACTGGCAAAAGGGAGTACAGGAAAGCAGCTTCTTGGAGCTTCCAGCAGGAGACAGAACAACCCGTAACCAGCGATATATGCTTTCCCACCCTCCACCCTTCTTCACCCCCACTCAGCCTCTGTTTCTTGCAACCACAGTCTCTTGACTGGGGGCACAAGCTTCAGCCCTGTGCCACTTGGATTCCACCTGCCCACACTGGCCAGCTCCCTGAGTGCCATTTGTTTGTTGCTGGTATTGTTTTTTTCACTTCTTTTGGTTTCTTCCATACCTCTCACCACCTCTCCCTCCTTTCTCTCAAATACCTGGCTCTGCGTACCATCTTTGCTTCTTCCTGTAAGGCTGTGAAACACTGCTCTACTGTGGAACTGCTTCCCGGCCCACCCCGCCACACTGGTGGGATGCCTGGGGCTTTTTGTTTGGTTGGTTGGTTTGATTTGTTTGTTTTCTTTCTCTTTTCTCGGCTTGGGAGCCCCTTCTATCCAGGCTGTACTGCTTGGCTTGAGAACTACTTCCTCAGTCTGCACAGCTGTGTAGTGGGATCTGTGGGGGCATTTCTTTTTTTGTTTGTTTTCTTTTCTCTTTTTGCTTTTTTGTCTTTCATTTCCCAGTTACTCATCTCTCTATACTTACCTTCTCTTCCTGTCTCCTGAATACCTGGCACTGTGTGACATCACTACCCCTTCTAGCCAGGCTGTACTTTGCAGCCTGGAAGCCACTTCCCCAGTCTTCGCATCCGTACCAGTGGGATCCCTGGGGGTTTCTCTTTTCTTTTCGTAATTTGTATTTATTTATTTTTCTCTTTTACCTTTTTTTCCTTTTTGTTTTTCTCCATTTGTCAGTCTCTCATCTATCCACTGCAATGGCAAGCTCCCTTAGCACTCTTTTTTATTTTTTTGTTTGTTTTTGGCTCATTGTTTCCCTCTCCTCTTTCCCATACCCATCACAGCTCCACACATCACAATCTCCCCCCTCCTTCCTGCCTACCTGCACCATGCGCTGAACATCACACCCCTGAGCAGCACAGGCATGGCCTACCAGAACCTGCTCTGCACTGATTCCCAGCCCACCCTGTTGGCCCTAGTACATGCCACAGACAATCCATTCTAGCAACTCCCCTTCAGTTGGACCTGCCCTGCTGCACCATATGTGACTGACTCCGCCCATTGGACAAGAAGGTGAAAAGTTTCGTGTCCACAGACAAGCAAACAACAAATTACGCACAGCCTGCCTACTCAGACATAACCAAATAAAACAAAAAAGCAGGACAAAACAAACAAATTTATAACCAATAAACAAGGAAAATAACTACTGAATGAACCAAAGACAGGAAATAATATCAAAACATATAAAAAAAAAAAACAGGACAGGATGGTTCCAGTAGGTGTCCAAAATAAAACACCAGATGACTTTCCAGTAGAAGAAAAGGCACTAGAACTACCTGATTGAGAATTCAAATCTCCAATATTCAGAGCTATCCAAGAGTTGAAGCAAAAAGCAGACCAAAAAAATGAGGAAAAAATAGATAAACTCATGGAAAAGGCAGATAAATTCATGGAAAATACAGAGAAAAAAATGGAAGAATCCAGGAAAACAATACAGGAACAAAATGTCAAAATAAATTCACAACTAAAAATCATGCAAAAACAACAATTAGGAATCCAAAAGATAAACAGCAAGATTTCATAAATGGATAGTGTGATAGAAGGGCTGAGAAGGAGGTTTGAAATGATGGAAGACCATTTATAATAGCCCCTAAAAAAAATAAAAAGACTTAGGAATAAATCTAACCACGGTTCTCAAAGACCTCTACAAAGAAAACTACAAAACACTACTGCAAGAAACCAAAAGATACCTACATAAATGGAAAAACATAATATGTTCATGGATAGGTAGACTGAAGATTGTGAAAAAGACAATTCTACCCAAAGCAATTTACAAATACAATGCAATCCCAATCCAAATACCAACAACATTCTTTAAAGAGTTGGAAAAACTAATCATTAACTTTATATGGAAAGGGAAGAAGCCTCGAATAAGTAAAGCACAACTGAAGAAGAAGAATAAAGTAGGAGGACTTGCACTACCTAACCTTAGAACCCACTATAAAGCTACGGTAGTCAAAACAGCCTGGTACTGGTACAATGACAGATACATTAACTAATGGAACAGAATTGAGAACTCAGATGTAAATCCATCCACCTATGGTCACCTGATCTTCGACAAGGGCCCAAAGTCCATTAAATGGGGAACAGACAGTCTTTTTAACAAATGGTGCTGGCAAAACTGATGTCCACCTGCAAAAAACTGAAACAGGGCACATACCTCACACCATACACAAAAACTAATTGAAAATGGATCAAAGACCTAAATATAAAGCCAAAAACTATAAAGTTCATAGAAGAAAAAATAGGATCAACACTAGACGACCCAATACACAGCATTAACAGGATACAAACCATAACCAACAACACACAAACTCCAGAAGATAAGCTAGATAACTGGGATCTTCTAAAAATTAAACACTTATGCTCATCAAAAGACTTCACCATAAGAATAAAAAAGAGAACCTACAGACTGGGAAAAAATTTTTGGACATTATAAGTCAGACAAAGGTCTAATCTCTAAAATCTACAAGAAAATCCAACACGTCCACAACTAAAAGACAAATAACCCAGTTTAAATATGGGCAAAGGAAATGAACAGACACTTCACCAAAGAAGACATTCAAGCAGCCAACAGAAACATAAGGAAATACTCACAATCACTAGCCATTAGAGAAATGCAACTCAAAACCACAATGAGATACCATCTCACCCCGGCATTACTGGCACGAATCAAAAAAACTGGAAATAACAACTGTTGGAGAGGCTGTGGGGAGATTGGAACCCTTATGCACTGCTGGTGGGAATGCAAAATGATACTACAATTTTGGAAAACGATATGGCGCTTCCTTAGAAAGCTAGAAATAGAAATACCATATGATCCAGCAATCCCACTCCTAGGAATATACCCTAGAGAAATAAGAGTCGTCACTGGAATAGACATATGCACACCCATGTTCACTGCAGCATTGTTCACAATAGCAAAAAGATGGAAACAACCTAGATGCCCATCAACAGATGAATGGATAAACAAACTATGGTACATACACACAATGGAGTATTACCCAACTATAAAGAACAATGATGAACCTGTGAAGCATCTCATAACATGGATGAAACTGGAGGACATTATGCTGAGTGAAATAAGTCAATCACAAAAGGACAAATATTGTATGAGACCACTACTATAAAAACTCATGAAAACGTTTACACACAAAAAGAAACAATCTTTGATGGTCACGAGGGATGGGAGACGTGGGAGGGGGAAATACTAAATAGACAAGAGATAAGTGGTAACTTTGGTGAAGAGTAAAACAGTACACAATACTGAGGAAGCCAGCACAACTTGTACAAGGAAAGGTCATGGATGCTCCAGAGACACATCCAAATTCCCTGAGGTACCTAATTGCTGGGCTGAGGGCTGTAGGGACCATGGTCTCGAGGAACATCTAGCTCAACCGGCATAACATAGTTTATAAAGAAAATGTTGTTCTACATTCTACCTTGGTGAGTAGCATCTGGGGTCTTAAAACCCTGTGAGCAGCCATCTAAGATACTCCACTGGTCTCACCCTTTCAAGAGCATGGGTGAATGAAGAAAACAAGATACAAGGGAAAGATTAGTCCAAAGACTAATGGACCACAACTACCACAGCCTCCACCAGACTGAGCCCAGTACAACTAGACAGTGCCCGGCTACCACCACTGACTGCTGTGACTGGGATTACAATAGAGGGTCCCAGACAGAGCTGGAGAAAAAATGTAGAACAAAATTCTAACTCACAGGAAAAGACCAGACTTACTGGCCTGAGAGAGACTAGAGAAACCCCAAGAGTATGGCCTCCAGACACCCTTTTAGCTCAGTAATGTAGTCACTCCCGAGGTTCACCCTTTAGCCAAAGATTAGACAGCCCCATAAAACAAAACGAGACTAATGGGGCTCAACAGCCCAGGGACAAGGACTAGAAGGCAGGAGGGGACAGGAAAGCCGGTAATAGGGAACCCAGGGTCGAGAAGGGAGAATGTTGACATGTCGTGAGGTTGTTAACCAATGTCATAAAACACTATGTTTACTGTTTAATGAGAAACTATTTGTTCTGTAAACCTTCATCTAAAGTACAATAAAAAATTTTTTAAATAAAATTAAAAAATTCATAACACAAAGTTGGGGAAAACAGAATATGATATTCATATCCATGCTAACATTACAACCACAGAAAAATTGTATCTGCACATGGATAAAAACCAAAAAGACCAAACGTGTTACTGCTGATTTCAATTCTGATTCATAGCGACACTATAGGACAAAGTAGAACGCCCTATAAGGTTTCCAAGGCTGTAATCTTCACTGAAGCAGACTGCCACATCTTTTTCCCATGCAGCGGCTGGTAGGTTCAAACTGCCGACCTTTTGGTTAGTAGCCAAGGCTTTAACCACTGCATCACCAGGGATCCTGTTGCACAAGGATACCAAAACCCGTTAAGGTTAAATCAATTCCAACTCATAGCGACCCTATGGGACAAAGTAGAACTGCCCCATAGGGTTTCCAAGGAGGGACTGGTGGATTTGAACTGCAGACTTTTTAGTTAGCAGCCAAGATCTTAATCACTGCGCCACCAGGGCTCTGTTGCACAGGATAGGGACTGAAAATATTTGATTTATAGTGATTATGATTTTTTTAAATTTGTATCATGATGTTGCTTGAACAAAAATAAAAATTATAATAAGCAAATGAGACCCAGTCCCAATTTTCAAATAACTCACAAAGATATTAACACATGATTACAATACAAGGAAATAA
The DNA here is from genome assembly GCA_030035585.1 of Dugong dugon. Lineage (NCBI taxonomy): Eukaryota > Metazoa > Chordata > Mammalia > Sirenia > Dugongidae > Dugong > Dugong dugon. Next base: position 34,796,981 of record CM057478.1, read on the forward strand.
ATGTTAAAAGGAAGGGGGTTTCGGTATTTGCCATGAGTCTAGGGGCAGTGGAGGAACCTGGAATCAAGACAGGCCTGACAATTGGCATAATATAGTTCATAAAGAAAATGTTCTACATTCTATTTGGCTGAGTAGTGTCTGGGGTCTTAAAAGCTTGTGAGAGGCCATCTAAGATACATCTACTGGTCCCATCTTGTCCAGAGTAAAGGAGAATGAAGACAACCAAAGACATAAGGAAAATATTAGTCCAAAGGACTAATGGACCACATGAACCACTAGCCTGAGCCCAGAAGAACTAGATGGTGCCTGGATACCATCACAGATGACTCTGATAGGGATCACAATAGAGGGTCCTGGACAGAGTGGGAGAAAAGTGTAGAACAAAATTCAAATTCACAAAAGAAAAGATCAGACTTACTGAAGGAACCCCCAGACTATGGCCCCCGGACACCCTGCTAACTCAGAACCAAAGCCACTCCTGATGTCTACCTCTCAGCCAAAGATTAGATAGGCCTATAAAATAAATGATAACACATGTGAAGATCAATCAAGTATACAAGACTAAATGGGCAACACCTGCCCAAAAGCAAAGATGAGAAGGCAGGAAGGGACAGGAAAACCGGACAAACGGCCACGGGGAACCTGGGGTGTAAAGAGAAAGGGGGAGACTGCTGACACATGGGGAGGATTGCAACCAATGTAACAAAACAAACTGTGTATAAATTTTTGAATGAGAAACTAATTTGCGCTGTAAACTTTCACCTAAAACCACAATAAAATTAAAAAAAAAAAAATACAGGCCTGAATTCAAATCCTGACTCCCCCATTCACTGGCTGTGTGAACTTCAGCAAGTTACTTTATCTTCCTGTGAATCTTCCGTATAAGGAAGATGTGGTAGGCAGAATAATGTCCCCTCCCCAAAGATGTCCTTGTCCTAATCCCCAGAATTTAAGAATATGTTACCTTACATGGCAACAGGGACTTTGCAGATGTAATTAAATTAAGGATCTTGCGATGGGAGATTGTCCTGGATTATCCAGGTGAGTCTGAAGTGATTACAAGGTCTTTATAAGGGAAAGAGGGAGGCAGGAGAGTCAAACAAGGAGATGTGAGGACAGAAGCAGAGATCAGAGAGAAAGAGTTGAAGATGTGAAGCTGCTGTATTTGAAGATGAAGGAAGAGGACATGGAGCCAAGGAATGTAGGCAGCCTCTAGAAGCTGGAAAAGGCCAGGAAATGGATTCTACCCTGCAGCCCCCAGAAGGAACCAGCCCTGCCCACACCTTGATGTTAGCTTGGTGAAACTTCTGACCTACAGAATGGTAAGATAATACATTGTTATTGGTACAAGCCAGTAAATATGTGGAGACTAGCACATGGAATAATAGTGCCTACATTGCAAGCATGTTGCCAGGAGGAAATAAAGTAATGGTTCTAGCACATGATGTACAGTGCCGGGTGCTTTTTAACTAGTCATTCAACAAATAATAAAGGAATTTTTATTATTACCCAGGGAGGCTGTAAGTTTCCCAAGGAAGTAGCATTTGAGCTAGGTCTTGATGAGTAGCTGCTTGCCGGGGGCGGGGGCGGGGATCCATATCCCCCATCTAACCTAATGTATATCTGGTCTTACTGAACAAACAGGAGTTAATTCATGGGCCCGGAGGGCAGAGTATTTCAGTTAGGACTGCCTAGAAAATCCTTTTCCGGAACTCTGATAAGATAGAGGAATGCCCCTAGCTATGTGATCTTAGACCTCAGTTTCCTCATCTGTAATGGGAGAAAAATACCTGGCAGGGGTGTATGAAAATGAATATGGTAACAAGATGACATGTAAATTCCTTAGCAAGATGTCCAGCATAAAGCAAGAGCTCAATAAATGGTAGAGACCATAATTATTACTCCCCAGGTATTTGGAAAGCAAGGTGATGTTTACACAGGAAAGGCTTGGTGCATTTGATAGTATTTATTGCCAAAATTCAAGCTTTCAAGTGAAAATTAGAATTTTGGGAAGCTCTTATCCACCACTGTGAGCTGGACAGCTTTCCAATATTAAGGCTTTTCTGATGAGATTGGTGGTGGTGTTAATAAATGCGATTTTAAAAAACAATGAGTCATAGAGTCTTTCAACAACCAGAAGATCTCTGCACAGCTCAGCAAACCAATTATCTTCCCAGTGACCAATGTGGGATATTATAAAAGCATGCATAAGTAAAATCTCCAATCAAACCACAAGATAGAGCCATGGATTTTCATCTATCAGAATCTAAAAATTTCACTGATGTGATTTCAGATCCCACTTTGCAATTTTCCTTTAAGAAATATGTCTAATTTTGGCATAGCAACAAAGAAAAATATCTACAATTATTATAAAAAGACTATAAAACACCCCTTTCTTTCTTTTCTGACTACATTATCCATGAAAGTCTGGGTTTTCTTATACTTTGACCAAAACAATGTATGGCAACAGAGTGAACACAGGAGCAGGTGTGAGAATCTTGCTGTTTTCTTACAAAGCCAGACATCAAAGAGATTTGCAAAAATGTACTCTTTCTGCCAAAGATTTGTTTTGGAAAATAGTTATTTTTCCTAAAAGTATTTGTTAACCTGTAATGGATTTGTCATTATTTTTATTTTTCAAATGGATTATTATAAATATTTTTAAATACTTCAGTTTTCATTTCTAATAGATATAACCCACAAAAACACAAGCTTTGTGGGGGGCATCCTCAATAGTTTTTAAGAATGTAGAGACTTGAGATCTAGAAGTTTGAGAAGAGAGGTGCTAACAAACCATACAAGCTCCCACCGCAGGCCTTTGCACATGCCCTTCTTTCTCCCTAGAACTTTCTTTCCCCCGGAAGCTCAGTCCCTCACCCATTCCACCACCTCCTGTGATTGCCACCTCCTCAGAAAGGACTTCCCTGGCCATACTCCATAACGGCCAGCCTACCACGTTCCCTCTTGTTACCCTGCAGTATTTTTCTCTACAGCACTTGTCACTAGCTGACATTGTGGGGTCTATATTTATTTTATTTTCTGTCTCCTCCACTAGAATGCAAGCTCCACGAAGCCAGCTCTGGGTTCTTATTCACTGATATTATTCCAGCACCTGAACAGTTTCAGACATTTGGCGGATGCTTGATAAATATTTGTTGAATGAATGAATGACCTCATTTAATTCTCACAAAACTCAGGAAGGTGGACACTATTCCTATCCTTATTTTAGGGCTGGAGAAACTGAAAGAAATGACTTGCCTAAAGTAACACAGTTTGTCAATGGGGCAGATTGAGCTTGAAAAACAGGTTTGCCAAATACAGACTTGGGATGTTATTTGGAAACAATGAAACCAAGTACTGTAGAAAGACAGTTTTTGCAACCTGGGAAGTGTAGATAAGGACAGGACAGTATCAAGGAATTATTCAACGACAAATGAGTTAGATGTGATAATGGTTGACTTTGTGGTTATGTAAGAAAACATCCCCCCCCCCCCCGCTTTTTCTTTAAAAGAGATATATACTGATACATGTAGAGATGAAATGATGTAATGCATGGGATTTGCTTTAAAATGTTTGAGGAAAGAAAACAGAAAGGAAAAGAAAAAATGAATAGATGAAGCAACTGCTGCAAAATGTTGATAACCGCTGAATCTGAGATATGAGTGTGTTAGGTGGGGCCCTGTAAGAAGCAGGGGCTAAGATGGAATTGGATGTGCAAGAGGGAAAACACCTGGGAGGGAAACAGGGCGAGTGGGTGGAGAGAGGTGGAGGGGAGCAGTGATCAGCCCAGGCTGTAGGTCTGACCCCCGTGGAGGAGAGGGGAAAGGAAGGAAGGCTGGGGAGGAAGCTTCTTAGCCTGCAGAGTGGTTTTAAGAAAGTTTCAGCAAGGCTGTTGAGAAATCCTCGAGCCACAATCATCCCTTCCTCGCCTCTCAGGAAAGAACCCACCTTAGTATCCCTACTGTGCTCCTTCCTGGCTGGGAACGGCCCTTAGGAAGTGTGGCCCCAGCGCAAACATTTGGAGGGCAGCAGTGAGACACCATGAATCCCTCCTCATACTCCCCACAGCAGGCAATGTGGGGGAACATTCCCACTGCTCCTTCTTCTGGATTCCTTAGCTCTCTAAAAAGAGGGGATTATTTGTGTAAAAGAGATAGGGAGGCAATGACTTAAAAATGTCCTAAAGCAGTCATCTCCAGTTTTTTGATTTCTTAGAGCAATAAATTTTTTTTCAAAAGGAAGACTAACTTAAAGATATCAACTTTTTAAAAATTGTATCATTCTCAACATTAAAAAAAATTGTGTTTTAACTTAAAAAAATAAAAGTTGGAAGGATGTGATCTCTGAATTAAGGACAGTTCTTCCCAAGCAGAGTGGGTGGCCTTACCCAGACGTATTCTACGCACCACATCATGTCTTATATAGGGTTAGGTTTTTACATGTCCGTACAGACAGAATGACCTGGAACGACTCCTAGATTGCCCATGGAGTAAATTACTTAATAAAACCAATGCAGACAATTTGTCACACGGAGCTGAATCAGATGTCTGGTTCTCTACTTGAGCCCCAGATTATGGCTTCCCTTGAGGAGCCGTGTTATCTGAAATACGTTTCTTTAAATATTAATGTCAAACTCAGCTCAGCAACCTGCCCTAGGAGGGAAGGGAGACAGACAGAAGGAACCCAGATATCTGCTTCTCGTCTCACTTGTCAAACGGCACACTTAGTGGAGTTGCTCACCCTCGTATGTTTTCTCACTCTCTTGCTCTCTGATTTCCGGTAGCAGAGCTCATACAGCTCATATTTTTCTTCTGAAGTAAAATATCCATATCATACACTTCTACGCTTATACATTGATTGCACTTATTTTCCTCTTTTCTGCCCCTCCCTAGGGTCTCATGCGGTCCCAGATAACAACCCAACATTCAGACACTACAGATTAAAGGACTTTGGCCAGGGGGAAACTGCTGAAGAAAGTTAGTCTTAAAGGACTTTGGCCAGGGGAAAACTGCTAAAGAAAGGTAGCAAAGAAAAGTGTAAGAAGTCTCGCTTGTCTGGATTCTAGTCTTAATTCTGCCTGCCCCCTTCCACCTCCCCCCTAGTCTTTAAGACCTTGGAGTTGTTAATTTTTTACAACTTGGTTCCTAGAAAACATAAAAAGCTCAATTTGTCCTACCCAGCTCAGAGGGTAGAGATGAGAACAACTCAGACAATGGCTGTGATGGCAACTTAAAGTGAGTAAATGACACACTAACGGTAATGAATTCATAACACTAATAAGTCAGAGTGCTGACATTACTATTTAATGTTCTTTCATTTATCTTGATCTACACTCCCCTGCCAAACCTTCTCTCTTCCATTCTTCCAAGAATTTATTTTTCATCAATTTCCATCTAACATAAAAAACCAGTTGCTGTGGTGTCAACTCCAACTCATGGCAGCCCCATGTGTCAGAGTAGAACTCTGCTCCATAGGGTTTCAATGGCTGATTTTTCAGAAGTAGATCACCAGCTCTTCCTTTCGAGGTGCCACCAATCTTTTAGTTAGCAGCCGAGTGTGTTAACCATTTGCACCATACATGGGTGTCCCAGCAACATCAGCACCTGGCAATTGTTAGAAATGTAAATACTGAGGCTCCACCCAGGGCCTACGGAATCAGAGAGTCCAGGAGAGGGCCAGCCATCTGTGTTTTAACAGGCCTCCAGGGGATACTAATGAAGCTCAAGTCTGAGAAACACCATCTCAAAGGTGAGCATGTAATGCTCTAGTGGTCTAGGATGGCATCCAAAGTCACGCTGTGTTTTTTTTTTTTTTCCCCTTCCTTATTTCCAACTTCGGGATAATTTTTCTTTATATGGCACATGGGGGAAAATGGTGGCAGGGGAGACTGGGGAGCTAGGCAGACGCCAGATCGTGCCAAGGTAGGTAGCTGAGCTATCATCTTGCCTTTGAAGGATTTTGGAAATGAGTGGTGATCATATGCTCATTTCATGAAGCTCTCCCTGGTGCTGGCATGGAAATCAATGAGGGTGGGATAGGAGGGAGGTGAGGTTGGAGGAGCATGATAAGAAGGGAGGATGCATGGCTAGCTAATGTTACTGTTTCTTGCTTGGCATGACTCATATTGGCCAATAAACGAGAGACCGAGGGGGGAGAACAGAGAAGTCACCTTTATTTCATTGTTCAAGGAAATGAAGTCAGTCGGAGCTGCTGCTGCCAAGACTGCTTGCCAAGGGCCAACAGGCAAGTGACTTTTTTTTTTTTATTGTTGTCCTTTAAGTGAAAGTTTACAATTCAAGTTAGTCTCTCATACAAAAATTTATACATAGTTTTGTGACCCTATTTGCTCTCTCCACACTGTGACAGCACACGCTTCCTTTCCACCCTGGATTTCCTATGTCCATTCAACCAGCTCCTAACCCTCTCTGCCTTCTCATCTCGCCTCTAGACGAGAGCTGCTCATTTAATCTCATGTATCTACTTGAGCTAAGAAGCGCACTCTTCACGAGTATCACTTTCTGTCCCATAGTCCAGTCTAATCTTTGTCCGAAGAGTTGGCCTCGTGAATAGTTTTAGTTTTAGGCTAATAGAGAGCCCAGGGGCCACGTCTTCCAGGGTACCTCTAGTCTCAATTAAACCATTAAGTTTGGTCTTTTTACTAGAATTTGAGTTCTGCAACCCACTTTTCTCCTGCTCCATCAGGGACTCTCTGTTGTGTTCCCTGTCAGGGCAGTCATTGTGGTAGCTGGGCACTATCTAGTTCTTCTGGTCTCAGGCTGATGAAGTCTCTAATTTATGTGGCCCCTTCTGTCTCTTGGGTTAATACTCTCCTTGTGTCCATGGTGTTCTTCATTCTCCTTTATTCCAGGTGGGTTGGGACCAATTGATGCATCTTAGATTGCCGCTCACTAGCTTTTAAGACCCCAGACGCCACTCACCAAAGTGCGATGCAAAATATTTTCTTAAAAAACTTTGTTATGCCAATTGTGAGGTGCATAACTCAAATTTTAGTAAGAAGACCAGACTTAATGGTCTGACTGAGACTGGAGGAACCCCGGAAAGCATGGACCCTGGATTCTCTATCAGCCCAGAACTAAAACAATTTCTGAGGCTAACTCTTCAGACAAGGATTGGACTGGACAGTGGGACATAAAGTAATACTCGTGAGGAGTGTGCCTCTTAGCTCAAGTAGATACAAGAGATTAAACGGGCAGCTTCTGTCCAGAGGTAAGATGGGAAGGCAGAGAGGGTTAGGAGCTGGTTGAATGGACATGGGGAATCAGGGGTGGAAAGGAGGAGTGTGCTGTCACAGTAAGCGGAGAGCAATTAGGGTCACATAACAATGTATGTATAAATTTTTGTATGGGAGACTAACTTGAAATGTAAATTTCATTTAAACTACAACGATAAAAAATGAAAAAAACTTTGTTACGCCAATTGACCTAGATGTCCCCTGAAAGCATGGTCCCCAGACCCCCACCACTGCTACTCTGTCCTTTGACATGATCGGTTGTATTCAGGAAGTTTCTTAGCTTTGGTTTAGTCCAGTTGTGCTGACTTCCCCTGTAGTGTGTGCTATCCTTCCCTTCACCTAAGAAAATTCTTGTCTACTTTCTAGTTAGTGAATACCCCTCTCCCTCCTTTCCCACCCTTGTAATCATCAAAGAATGTTGTCTTCTGTGTTTAAACCTTTTCTTGAGTTCTTATAGTAACTTTAGGCAAGTTACTTTTAAAGGCATTTACAAGTGAGGAGTTCATACAAGTTACGTCAGCAACATTCTTAATCATACTACACAGGTGCAATGGGGTTTACATATAACCTCCAAGCAAAAGCAGGATTCATATGCAAAGCTGGGTAGGTGGGGAGCCCAGCAATGGGAATAATTTTTCAATACAACACTGTAGGGGAGGAAGCCAGGTAGAGAATATAGCACTGATGGGGCTCTGTGTCATTAAGAGCCTGTAACTGAATCCCAGGCTGGAGACATTACGTGAACCCCTGGGTACAGCCATGCCTGAAGCTAAAGGAAATTCATAGACTTCCCACTTAAGTCACCCTGAGTTAGGATGCCACAGAGCAGCTGGGTAACAGGGAAAATAATGGAAACAATGGAATCTGTCAATTTATGTGAAAGATGAGAGACAGGAAATGTTATCACAATCACATATTTCCAATTTGTTAGACTGGGTAGATGAGATGATGCAGGAAAAGGTGTTTAACTAGATGGAGGTCCTCTTCTCTGACTGTTTTCAGTATAATGGGAAAGAGAAACACATGTAAGCAACCTTGAGCCAAGAGGTACAATGTGCACACCAAATCTTTCTCTTTCATTTACATCAACACGCCTTGTCGACAACATAGCATAGAGGTTAAGAACACACCTGTACTGACAATGCAGTGTGGTTAGTATCTGAGTTATACAAATGCCAGAAGGGGGTGGCTTTAAAGAACAAAAATTTATTTTCTCTCACTTCTGGATGCTAAAAGTCCAAATCAGGATCTCGGCAATGGAGATTCCTTTCTTGTTGGTAACCTCACGCATTCCTTGGTTCCTTGGTGTTCCTTGGCTTGTAGATGATCCTCACATGGCATCTGTATTCTCTGGTGTGTGTGTGCGTGTGTGTGTGTGTGTGTCTGTGTCTATTCTGATCTTTCTATATCTGAGAGTGATTAGGTTTCAGACCCACCCTACACTGGTATGACCTCATGAACACAACAAAAGAAAAATCCTATTTCCAAACAGGATCACAACCAAAGGTACAAGGGCCAGGAATTCAACACATATTTTGGGGAGGACAAAATTCAACCCATAGCAGTGGTTAAGGTCACTGGTTTCTGAGTCAAACTGCCCTAGGTTTAAATTTTAGCTTTGCCTCTTCAACAATTGACTTACTTTTTCTGAGCCTCTGTTTCTTCATCTGTAATCTTGAGATAACAAGACAATCTCCCAGCATGGTGGTGAGGAACACATATTGAAACATCAAATGCAGAGGGCTTCACACGATGCCTGGTACAAGCATTCAATAACTGGTGCAGGTTATGATGATCATTCTGGGACCTTCAAACAGACAAAGATTTCTGGACTAATTGGCTTGTGACATGGATTGTTTCCTTCCAATTTAAGATGCTTTCTTTTAATGGAAGTTCAAAAAAAATATAAAAGCGTAATTACCATTTGATAAGTAATTACTATGCTGTGTTTGCTCTATGATTAAACAAAACTGATCTGCATATGAGATAGTGTTGCTGCTGTTAGCACTATTGATAATTAGTTATACAACAATTTTGAATTTAACTTCATGGGCAGATTTGGGGGATGGTGGCCTCACGGGAGAAGGAGAGGGGCTCCCTGACACCTCTCAACTGCTACCCCCACTAGTACCATAATCTCAGACAAACTGAGGGGAAGGTCAGAGGGAAGAAGCTGAGGGTCCACTCTAGTTTAAAAAAATCCACTGTTTGAATTCTTCCCAATTATAAAAGCAATACAAGCTCAGCGTGGTAAAGAAGGTTTGTTGTTGTTGTTGTGGGCCGTCGAGTTGATTCTGACTCATAGCAATCCTATAGGACAGAGGAGAACTGCCCCCATGGGTTTCCTAGGCTATAACCTTTACAGGTCGCTATGAGTCAAAATTGACTCGAAGGGTTGGATGGCTGGAACCTCTACAGAAGCAGACTGTCACATTTTTCTTCCGCACAGCTGCTGTTGAGTTCAAACTTCCAACCTTTTGGTTAGCAGTGAGCACTTTACCCATTGTGCCACTAGGGGTCCTTAAAGAAGGTTTAACAAAGTAGAAAGAAGAAAAACAATTATCTATCTCCAAAGATGACCACTGTTGGCTTTTTGGTGTATAACTTCCAAGTCTTTTTTTCTTGACATTTTTTATATAGTGGCGAGAATTTAATTTAGTGCAGTGAGGTATATAAGACACCTAAGACAATCCCTGGCACTTAGTTACTGCTCAGTGATTCAGAGTATTATTATTATTAATTGATATATGATTTTGTATTCTGGCTTTTCCACAACATTAATGCAAGTATTTTTCCATTTTCCTAAAAACTCCTGTTGTAGATTGAATTGTGTCTCCCAAAAATATTGTGTTGCAAATCCTAACCCCTATACCTGTGGTTATAATACCATTTGGGAATGGGTTTTCTTCATGTTAATGAGGAGTATTATATAGGGTATATCTTAAGTCAGTTTCTTTTGAGATATAAAACACCAGATTAAGTAAGCAAGCAGAGATGGGGGAAAATAGATGCCATGCCACATGAAGATCACCAAGACATCAAGAAACAGAAGCTGACAAGAGACAAGGATCTTGTTCCATAGTAGACAGAGAGAGAAAGCCTTCTCCTAGAGCCAGTGCCCTGAATTTGGACTTCTAGCCTCCTAAACTGTGATAAAATGGACTTCTGTTTGTTAAAGCCACCCACTTGTGGTATTTCTATTACAGCAGCACTAGATAACTAAGACAGTCCTCATGAACATTATTTTAAGTGACGGTACAATATTCTACCCTGTGCATATTTCATGTGCATGTATATAAATTGTTTCTAACTGTTCACTCTTATGAATATTAATGAACACCTTTATGTGTGATGTCTTCTCTGTATTTCAGATTATCACATGATTTCTTACACTCACACCCAATTCATTGTGCCAGCACTGGGGTGGCTGATGACAGAAGCTGGCTGACATCGACTGGCCAAGTCTTTCTGTTGACTTAGTTGCTTAGTGCCTGTCGCATGGTGAATGCTCTCTATGGAGCATTACCATGTGATACAAAGATCTTCACACTTTCATGCTCACTTGCACAAATCCATCCATGAGTGTCTTCTCCAGTCCTCCTTGTCCTCAATCTTCTCATTTTTTCCCCTCCAGGTGTCTGACCAACAAGCGAAGCCATGTGCCACTGCCCATGAATCTATATATATTCTTATCTCAGGCTATTGCTCTTTCTACTTAAAGGGCTGACCAGGTGTGTCATCCAAAGTCCTGTCTCTTGGGAGGGTTTCCCCTCACTGCTGGCTTTTGGTGATTTGTTACTGTGGCGAGTTCCCTGTGTCTGCTCTCTTGTGGGTGCAGCAGCCAAATCAAGATTCTTATTATTGTGTGCCATTGAGTCAATTCTGACTCACAGCGACCCTACAGGAGACAGTAGAACTGCCCCATAAGGTTTCCTAGACTGTAACCGTTATGGGAGCAGACAGCCAGGTCTTCTCTCCTGTAGAATCAGTGGGTGGATTTGAACAGCCGACCCTTTGGTTAGCAGCCGAGTGCTTAACCATTGCGCCACTAAGCAACCCAAACCAAACCCACTGCCATCAAGTCAATTCCGACTCATAGTGACCCTATAGGACGGAGCAGAATTGCCCCCACAGGGTTTCTAAGGCTGTAAATCTTTACAGAAGCAGAGTGCCGCATCTTTCTCCCATGGAGTGGCTGGTGGGTTTGAACCACTGGTCTTTTGGTTGGCAGCCGAGCTGTTTAACCATGAACCACCAGGGCTCCTTGAATCAAGATTCTAGGTCTGCAAGATTAAAAACCAGACATTGGAACATGGAAACCACATCAAACCACTGTCCTCCACGAGGAATATAACCCGAAAAAGTCAGCTGGCCATCCTCTTCAACACCTTTGTGGCATCTTTCTGTGTGGGTAACAGGATAACCACTGAATCCTTGACTGTCAGAGTTGGATGAGACAGAAATCTTATAGCTTCCCATTTTCAAAAGAGGGTTGTGTTGACACACTATCTTTGTAGCTATCAATAGAGGAAAAAGGGGACAGGGAACCAGGGTCAAACAAGCTTGAGAAACCTTGGTTTATGCAGTTAAATAGATATATTTTATGGGACTTTTCAGAGGCTTTAGTATACTAATGCATAATGTGAATCTCCAAGAGGGGGATATTGCCTCCAGAGTTCCTCAAACATTTTCTGACCATGGGCTCCTTCTTTAAGAAGCCATCTATCTACCTGACAAGGTCCTGCAGATCATACCATGAGGAACACTAATCTCCAACCATCTCATCCCACAGAAGAAGGAACTGAAATTTGGAGAGAGAAAGTGTCTTGCCCAGATGTATGGGACAGAGGCAAAGCTAAAACCCATGTTCCATGACTCACAGACCCATGCTCTGTCCACATCATAGAGATGGGATTCTAATCCTCATTCTAAAAGCAGGACAGCCTGAGTGAAGCCTTGCTTGAGGTTCATTAGTGCTGAGCATCGCATTGGAATCCAGATCCAAGGCCCATAGTGCTAGTGCATTGAGAAGTCCTAGACAGTGTATAGGAGTTATATTTTTAGCACCTTTAGATAACAGAGTGGGGCCATGGCCCCTGGGAGAGATCAATCACTATTGTGGCATGTCTGGTAAAATGAGCCTGTCAGAAAGGAGCATCAGTCACAAAGCCAGTGGATGCTGGAGGCCAACACAAAGGGCTGGGCAGCCCAGGGCTTGCTGTCAACAGAAAGTGCATAAAAAAGGTTTGCTTACTGTGGGATGCAGCAGGTATGTGGCCTTCCAAGGTGGAAGCTTCAGCCACCCCTAGACCAGGCTGTACTTAACCAGAGAGAAGCTCAGTCAATGCTTCAGGTTTTGGCCAAAGCAAACTGGGCACAGCTTTTGGCTATGTGGCAGGGACTCCCAGCCCAGGAAGGTCTGTTGATGGAGGAGGAGGCAGATACCTCTAGTACAATGGTTCTCAGTTTCAGCGACCATCAGAATCACTAGCAAGATTTCTTAAAAAATAGATTGCTAGGCCTCACTCCCAGAGTTTCTGATTCAGTAAGTCTGGGGTGGGGCCTGAGAGTCTGCATTTCTAGCAAGTTCCCCAGTGATGCTGCTGCTGCTCTGGGACCACGTTTCTGCGGGCCACTGCTCTAAATCGCCCTCTGCAGGATGTATTGGGGTCTGCTCTCACAGAATTGCTCCCCAGCAGGAGTTGGAATCTACGCCTAAATCTAAGCCAGGAGAAACAGGCCTGCAAAGATATAAGGTCAGGTAGCACCTCCTCTGCACTCCTTCAGAACTTGGCCTCCCCTCTTGCTCCAGCCACTGACGAGAGCCAATTTGGCCCAGGCTTTGCCCAGGATAAGTGATATGGAGACAAACGAAGCAGGTAAGGGGGCAGGCAGGTGACATAGCCGATTTTCCCCAAAGCAGAGCCTGAGATCAAGGTTTACATATAAGCAGTGAATTTGGGAATGTGACCCCAGGGAATAGGAGTGAGAGGAAGGGGGGTAAAGTAGGGAGGGAGGGAGTACCAATACAAGAATGCATTACAGAGTTGGCAATCGCTATGGATGACTGGTTGATGGTCCATCAGGACCCTCCAAGATGTTTTATGTCAGCATCTCAAAACCAGCCACACAGAAAAAGAAAGGTAGAGCATTTGTTGGTCAGCTCCTCCCTCCCATCATGTGTTGAGGGTTGCATGAACTCCCTTGACCTCCGGGTTGTTGTACATGGATGAGGGCCAAGTGAGTTCCTGCAGATATCTAACTCAGAGCCTCCAAGAAGCCTGTGGCAGGAAGTGAAAAGGCCGGGCAAGGTGTTGTCAGGGTGCATCTGGGCAAAGCCTGGGCTCAATTGGCTCCCGTCAGTGGCTGGAGCAAGAGGGGAGGTCAAGTTCTGAAGGAGTGCAGAAGAGGTGCTACCTGACCTTACATCTTTGCTGGCCGGTTTTTCCCCGCTTAGAACGTCTGCTCCATGAGGGCAGGCATCCGTGCCTGGGCATCACTGTACCCACTGTCTGGAAGCCTGCTGGCACACTGGGGATGTTAGTGAATGTATCGCGTGAGTGAACACATTCAGGGCTGTTAGGCTCCATGGAGAAGGCGATATATGAGCTGGCCTTTTAAGGATGTGGGCAGATACTCAAGACAACGGGCCCGGCATCTGCCAACATGTGGTAATGACACAGCACATGTGGGACTCTGAAGAGAATGGCTTCATTCCGCCCTCTGCCCTCCTCTCCGTCCCATGAAAACTCAAAAACCAAACCAGTTGCCGTGGAGTAAATTCAGACTCATGTGGACCACATGTGGAGACTCAAGGAGATGCAACCGGTTAATACGATTGACTGCCTTGAAAACCCGATGGTGCACAATTCTGCCTTGCCTCCATGAAAACTTACCTGTCCCACATCCCACCACCACTCTGCGACCACTGAACTGGGCAACCGCCATCTTTGCTGACGGGGGCGTAATGCCTCCTCTCGGCTTCCATACTAACCTCCGAGGGATGCCGGCTGGGGCCACAATTCCTTAGCCCCAAGTAGTGAGTGACTTTGAACGACGGTGGTTTTAGTCATTGAAGAGCAGGGTCTGACCTGGCTAGCCTGGTGCCCCCTACAGGCCTCAGCGCTCCTCGGTTCTGGCCCAAGCGGTGCCGGGGCCCCTGGGCCGCCGCAAGCTTAAGGGCGGCCGCCGGTCCCCACCATGTCTAGCGCTCCGCTTGCAGGCCTTCTCGTCACTGCGAGTGACTGGACACCCAGGGCGCGCAGGAGTGCAGGGGAGCGAGACCCCTGGGGCGGCCCTCACCCGGGGGGCACAGGCCTGGATGAGGCTGCGAAGGCTGGGCGGCGCTGGGCCCCGAGGGCGGCCACACTGGACATCCATTCTGGGGACGTGTGGCTACCTTGTAAGAAATCTAGGTAAGGCACCATGTGGAGAGACCACAGGAAGAGAGATGATGAGATGGAGAAGGAAAAGAAAGAACAGAGAGGGGAGACACAGGCTGAGAAAGCAGAGAGGCCTCAGCCGTCTGAGCCTTCTCACTGAAGCTCAGGTTTGCAGGGAGCCTTCAGATGGTTCCAGCCCCAGCCACCGCCAGACTGTGACAGCAGGAGAGACTCAGGGTCTGCGCCCACTCAGCCCTCAGCTTTGTGAGCAAAGGAAGTGATTATTACTGTTTTAAGCAACTGTTTTGGCGGTGGTTTGTTACTCAGCAGTAGACAACCAATGCATCTTCCTAGTTTGCCTTTCCTCCTTCCTTGTCTCATCCCAGCCTTCTGGGACCACTTCCCACATAAACTCATTGCCCAAATCCTTGTCTAGGAGAGCCCACACCAGAACAACCACTGACAGCGGGGTGGCCTTGGATAAGGCAATGAACCTGAGGTTTGAATGCTTATCTGCAAAGTGGGGAGAATACCATTTCTAATCTAAGATTCTTCTGAGGTTTACTTAATTGAAAGAGTCCAGGTGAAGAAGTTAGCACCTGGCAGCCTGTGTTCAGTTTGGGGCAGCTCTTTTGCTCAGAGGTAAATTCTAATCAAGTCTCCAGGGGTGATGCACTGGGCAGGTACCTCCCAATGCTGAAATGCTGAAGATACAGGGGAAAAGGTGCACTCTTGGGACTGCAGCTTGTCTGCTGGCCGGCTTGCAAAACCCTGACAAGGCAGGGGAGCCATCCTCCTCTTAGGCCCTAAGGGAACTAAAACTGATTCTGTTCTTACTGAAATGTTGTCGCATTGCTAGTCATAAGTTATGTTTCCCCTGATTTCTACATTTTCTTTTCCTAATCACATTTCCCCCAATTGACATAAGTTTAAGCAGATAGTTTCATTTTGGGTCATAGGTACTGCAATCAAGGATCTGAATGAAATTCCTGGCAAAATATGGTAATTAGAAGCACAGTGAAAGCAGAACCAAAATGTTCCAGTCTTCCACAACACTAAAACGCAGTCTGGTTAATTTCCAAATTATATTTGGGCTCAACATGCAAGGGTTTCTTTTTCATATAGCCAAAGAAAATAGGACTAAAGATCATTACAATAACCACACAAGACTCGGAATGTAATTATAAAATAAACCATAACCTAGCAGGCAAATTATTTTAATGTGTCTCAAGAATTGAATATGCTCTATGGAATTAAAAACAAAGAAAAAAGCAATGTGCAGAAAATTAATTAAAAAGAGGTAAGACAGAAAAAAACTTCGCATGTCATAAAATTACAAATTACAAAAGCAACAGATTAACAAAAACACACAGTTACAGATTTCAGTAACATTAGTAACCAGAACAACCCCAAAGAATTACTTAATCGTCAGATATTTTACTAATTTTGAAAGGTGATTGGTGCCTGGTGAATAACTTCAATCAATCCAACGGACTCAACTCTTTCTTCCATTGCAAACAAACCTGTTAAGATGGCTTCAAGTAACTTTGAAAAGGTGGAGTTGCTTTTCTCAAAGAAAATCAGCATGGAAGAGTTTATCCCCTCTGCCCCTCCACCACCAAAAGTTTTACATTCGTTTGACTTTTTTAACTAAGGCAACCAAAGGACAATTTCTTGAGACCCCAGAACACTCTCAGAAGCCACAAGTCCTATCTGGGTAAAAACTAAAGAAATGAACAATTTCCAAAGCCGAGGACAATGATTCTACAAAGTGCAAGGACAGTTCTTATATTTCATGTTAAGATTTCTTTAAAAGGAGAGGTGGAGGGGAGTACACCAGGACCCCAGCCACACTCCAGGGTGAGAAAGGACCCATATGAGAAAAGTGATATATGGATCAGTCCTCAGGTGTCTCTTCAACTCTGCACACACCACTGAGGTAGGAGCTTAGTAGGAAATGCAGAACACTATAAGGGAGTCAAACTGCCCTCTTGTTCTGTTGGGGGCCTAAGACAGTCTTTCTCACAGGCCACGTGTGACCTTACAGAATTCAAAAGTTGTACCAGATCACTGCCGTGGAGGAGGACAAGGTCCAAGACAGAGCCAAATGGGGCAAGATCCTGCTGCTGACCACAGGACATTTGTTGTCAAGGACAAACCCAAGGGGATAGGGAGGGGGTAAGGTGGAAAACCCCAGCAGGCAATCTATAAAACAGTTACTAGCAAATTTTATCAAAAATATCAAAACATTTCAAAAAACTCTAAAAACTGCCAGGCTTGGCAGATGCTTAGGTCAGGTTTTCCAAGTGTCTGCAGAGCTGCACAATGTGACACTACAGGGGTTTGTCCTGCCCATCCCTCTGGGGACACCCAAGATGTCCAGACCACAGTTGGAGCTGCCCCTCTAGGTTTGGGACAGTGGTCTGAGATTCTAGCCAAAGCTGAGAGAGCCACAAGGCCCATGAGATGCCACCTTGGCTGGTGCCAGCTGAGCCCTGTGCCATGGAGGAGGAGGGTGGGGGTGGATGTGGAGGGCCTCCTACTTCCCACGTTGCTGCAAGTCACCAAAAGATCCCTCTGGGCTTCAGCACAGGGGTACTTTGAGCCACAAGTTTCACTCACCTGAAGTCCCCAAGCGTGCCCCTTTGGCATTTGGGCTCCCACCCAAAACTGAGCACCCCTTAGGGTTTGCTTCTGGGGTCTCTGCTAAGTCACCCTCAGGTCACCTTGTCATTTGGGGCAGGGGGAGGAGCATTCAGAACAAATAAAGACACACACGTGGTTCCTAATAAGAACCAGATTCACAGGTCCCACCTGGGAGTCTTACTAAAATGGCAGAATGTTAAAAATATCAGTTGAACGATAAGCACAAGTAAAGTGGTGAGACAATATACATGTATTTTAAACAACAGAAGGACCACTATAAGTAACAAGGTTCTTCAGCTTTTCTACTCTCCTTCCCTTCCGTCTATTACATACATTTATGTCTTAAGCAAAACCAGGTTCCAACTTGCGTGAGGGCAAACCCCAAACCTCTAACTAAAATGAAGTTAAAACTCTAATTCTTTAAAAATGAAGAAAATAAAAATCTGAAATAAAAGCCCACCATGCTTATTTTGAAAGATCAAAAGTAATCCAGATGTTCTCAAAGTGCAAGCTGACCAGCTCAGAGCACTGATTGTTTAACAGCATATGAAAACAGCAAAATGTGGCTGTATTCATCTCAAGATGGTGGCCCACACAAAGCAAAGTTCCATCTCTGCTATCTGAATCTACACTATCATGATTTGGCAGTTCAAATGGCCACCTTCTTAAGTACAACCTCAAGTTCTTCCCATTCAGGTTAAAAACCACTTAATTCTATTCTTCATTAGACTACACAGGAGACTGAATTTCCATCTTTACAACACAAGTGACAAACACCCGGCACAGATAATCACCACTCTGCTCTCCTATGCTCATGTGGACACTGCTTTAGTCATGATGCTCTTTCACACCTTTCCACTGACCCAAGTCCAGAAGCCTTTCTTAGCACAGTGCAGCCATCACAATTATTTGAAGTTGGTCCATGAGATGAAATTTATCATCCTTGCTTTTATAGGAAAGCTCTCAACCTCAATAATATCAGATTTTATGCCCATGTAAATTACAAACAGCCTTAAAAGTGTCAGGAGAGACATTACAAAGTATTAGATACAGGATACAGTATGTAACCCAGAGGCACAGGATAGTAAGAATACAGGTCAGCATGGCACCCTTATCCTGGGACAAGTCCCGGTGGTTTGAAAACAAAAAAGCTGGCTGACACTAAAAATACATGGCCATCCTGCTCCCTACACCACTTATGCATGGAGTCTTGCTATGTGTTCTTCCCAGCCTGCCCCTAGATTCTGACTGAAAGCCGACTGTTTGTTCACGACCCCAGGTGAGTTTGGGAGTCTATACCACATATGCCACACTGTCTTCTGCAGGGTCTTCAAGTAATAAAACCTACCCCAAAGTAATAAAAGCTATCCCAAAGTTGGTAGAAGTTCTGCAAAACATGTTTCATGGAGGTCTGGGACTAGGTATGAAGGGGACAAAAAAAGGATTTCATGCTCAAAAAACTTTGGAAATGCTGGGTTGATGGGAGGATAATAGTTAATGCAGGACTTCCAGAGCCATTAATACTGTGTGTCATGGAGCTCCAAGAGGAGTCTACAGTCTGTTTGTTTTGCAGAACCTCATCAGTTTGTAAACCTCTAGGGATTTCCATATGCAAGTCACTAGCTAAATAGGCAGACTACTCGACCAACTAGCAATAGAGGGCTATCACATTGAGTATTGGAGCTTTCAAGCCCCAACTCCCTCTCTGCTCTCCTGGTTACTAGAAACAGACCAATCTAAATCACAGTAAACCCTGAAGGGAAAGGAAAGAAAATGTGGTAAAGAATCTTGAAAAAATGGAAATAACTGAGATTATTCTTATTCTAACATCACTCTTAACAGTAAATCTTGACATTTTCCCATCTTAGCTAAGGTAAAGATTACTAACGCTCTCCCTGGCCCATGATTAAAACCAATTCTACTGTATCCTCCCACAGCACTTTGCTTACATTATGCATCTGGCTTGGGCAGTCATCTAAAAGCTCTCCTTAAAGGGCATACATTATTGATACCTGTTCTAGAAACTGTCTGCAGGAACTAGTGCAGGGCAGCTCTATATCCTAAAGGAGGCGCTAAACATACATTACTAGCTTGTATCAAAGAACTTAACACCTGGAAGGAGCTTGGGGTGATTTCATCTAACCCTGTCACTTGCTAAATGAAGAAACAGACCAAGACCTGTTAAATGTATTTGCCCACTGAAACAAACTACTTAGTAGCAGACGACTGTCACTTGAGTTGGGGGAGACACACCACAGCCCTCTTGGGGACCAGTGCTTGTTCATCTGTGTGGGAGTTTTCCATGGCTTCTCAGTGCCGGAGGCAGAGACAACAAGGACAGATTCTATGGAGCTCACTTTTACTTTCCTGAGAAATAGATGTAGATTTTGGGAGCTCAGCATATCACTGATATAAGAAACAGTGAGTTCATAAAAACAAAAACAAAGAAAAAAGCACAAATTACAGAGTAATGTTTATAAAGAGCTTCATGCCTTTCCGCGCTTTCTTCCTGGATTCCCTAAGCCTTGGAGAACTGGGGAAGATGACGAGCCAGGGACTGGGATTATTTAGAAACAAGTCACCTGACAAGGAAATCCCAGCATGTGCACCTCCCTGGCAAGAAGTCCCAAGGCATCCCGACTGTCCAGCAAGCTGCGTGACCCTCAGTCACTCATGCAACCCCTTGGGGTCTCTGTGCCCTCATTTATAAAACAAACATACTTGACGGTGATTCCCAAACATGACTGATGCTCATCACTCCAGGAACTGGTTAAAATACAGTTTCCAGGCACCTCTACCCACCGCTCCTGGCAGTTTGGGAATGGGCAATTTTGAGTGGGAGCCCAGGAATCTGTCTTTTTAAAAAGCTCAGCCAGGTTTGGGGAAGCTTGAACTAGATGGTCTGAAATGTCTCTCCAAGGCCCCAAGTTTCACTATGAAAATCTCTGCATAACCCCTGCCCTGGCTGCTCTCAGGGGGTGTGGTTAGGGGGACCTTAGGGAATTGGTAATCTGGGAGGCACCCTGCACAGAGAGAAGGGCATGGCTACTGCCTGGGCCCAGGTGTAATTACTCAGCAAGATAATATGCAAAGTTCTATATAATATTTAATTGGTTGCTGTGATATCATAGAAAGACCAAGAATCATGAAAGTAAAAAAACATAATATTTTTAGGACTCTAAGGAGCTGTTGCTTGTCGTGGAGACGCTGTAGGAGGAAGAGGCGGGCTCGAGGTCCTGGTGGGGTCACTGGCCCTGGTCCTGGTGCCTCCTGCTCTTGCCCTTTTTCTTCTTGTCCTCCAGCCGTGGCTTCAGGGCACAGACACAGGCGGACACTCCCGCAATGGCCTTGGGCAGGTCAATGCCCTTGCTCCACTTGTTCTTCTCGCAGTCGTACACCTGCACCGTCTTGGAGAAGGCGGTGCTCTCCCAGCTGTAGCCACCCAGGATGTAGATGTGGCCCTGCCACACAGCCACGCCTGACTCACTATTGGCGTGCAGCAGGGGCGCCACGCGGGTCCACTGGTTGCACTGGGGGCTGTAGGCCTCGACGCCCAGGACATCAAAGCGCTCCATGGACTCAATGTTGTCATCGCTGCCCCCGATGGAGTAGATGCTGTCGCCCAGGCTGCACATGCTGTGCCAGCCGCGAGCCGTGGTCATGGGCCGCCGTTCCTCCCACACATCCATCCGGTGGTCGTAGCACAGCAGGTTCTTGCGGTAGGGGCCGATCTGGTAGTCATGGCCCCCCGAGATGTACACAAAGTCTTTGTAGATGGTGCCCGCATGGCCATACGTGAACCTGCAGGGAGATGGGCGGACACAGAGACAGAGAGGGGGCTCAGTGCTGCACCCAATTTAACCTCCGTGAGCCTGGGCCTGTCTTCTCCTCTGCGAAATGAGGATGACAAGCCCTCCTGGAGGTGGTGTGGATTTGACGAGACAATGTGCAGAGCAGGCAAGTGCTGGGCCCAGTGCCGCAAAAACCATTTATAGATGGTTTTCATCACTGGACAAGGAATGGCTGAGAAGGGTGGGTAAGCGGCACGCCCTGCAGGGAGATCCCTAGGGCTCACTTCCCAGCTCTGCCCCTCTCTGCCAAGGCCCTTCTACTCTGAATCCCCATTTCTCCACATGAACTCACTAAACCCAATGCCATCAAGTCGATTCTGACTCATAGAGTCCTTATATGACAAAGTAGAACTGCTCCATGGGGTTTCCAAGGCTGTAGTCTTTAAGGAAACAGACAGCCACATCTTTCTCCCGTGGAGCAGCTGGTGGGTTTGAAGCACCAACCTTTTGGTTAGCAGCCATGCACTTAACCACTGCGCCACAAGGGCTTCTCCATGAGCTCACTACCTGAACTCAATTGATATTCACTCCCCGACCCTCAGGAACTGAACAGACTCATTTATGGAGGGATGCTTGTTTTAGCAGCGAGCTGACTTGCACTAGAAACAAACAAACCCAAACTAGTTGCCACTGCATCAACTATGACCCATGGCAACCCCATGTGTGTGAGAGTAGAACTGTGCTCTGTAGGGTTTTCAGTGGTTGATTTTTCAGAAGTAAATCACCAGATTTTTCTTCCTAGGTACCTCTGGGTTTGAGTTCAAACTGCCAAACTATCAGTTAATAGTCGAGTGCTGAACTGTTTGCGCCACCCAGATGCTTGCACATGGACAGTCTAAAACCAGAGCCCACACTCCTCTCTCCACCATTCCCTCTGCCACTCATGTTCTACTTCTTATTATTTATAAGCCAGGAGATCTTTCTGGAATTAGAGAACAAAGTAGCCAGAAAGGCAGGTGGACTGAATTGTAACCCATAAAAATCCTTAAAAACCCCCAGTCACCTTGGCAAGCCAGCCACGTAGGACCAGGAGTCAGTCCTGGGACTGTAAGTCTCTACTGAAGAGAGAGCTCCATTTTCATTCCGGCCACCAACGGCCACCAGCATGTCTTCAATGGAGGCAAGGTAGAAATCCACCCGGCGCTGGTTCATGGAGGCCACCTGTGGAGGCGAGATACCTTAACCTTCCCTTCCCCAAACCCAGAACAGCATCAACATCTAGCACTGCATTCCCCAAACGTGTTCTATGGAACATGCAGCCCAAGAAGGTACAACAGTGGCCAAGCGAGTTTGGGGGAAGGGAATTCAACTCGAGTAAAGAGGGGATCTTTATGCAGGACTTCTCAGAGCCCCGGAGGGCTCCTCATGAGTGCCCGAGAGGGGGATGGAGAACATATTTCCCCAAATTCATCTGGTCACGTGGTCTACCTTGTGGACTAGAACTGTGCAGAACACATGGTTCAGAACTGCTGATTTAGTGGTTTCGTAAAATAAAAATTCATCTTTCTCTTCTTCCCCTTCATCAAATAATTTTTTAATTATTGCTGATTGCCAGCCATGTTAACAGAGCAGAAGAGATGTGCTCAATAGGAGATTAAAAAGTAGAAGTACCAGCTTTTTAATAATCCAAGCAGAATACACAAATGAACATGGACCTGCAGGAGACCATACACTGAGGCTACCACTGCTGAAAAGCTTTTGAGGGCAGACTCCAAAGCTGGAAGTACGTTTCTACCTGATTCTTCTTTCTAGTGGCAAGAGTTAGATCCTGGAAAGTGGTACAGATCTTTGAGAATAAAATCAAAAGGTCATCTGGAGTCCACTCTGAGTTTTGAGCTCAGGAAATCATAGAGTTAAGTAAAAACACTGAGGTGTGAGTATAAAGAACGAGACATATTTTTGTGGGTGGTGGCCTGGAGGGGCATTCATGGGAGAAAGGGAACATGGGCTTCTGAACATACCCCAGTGACCCTAGAGGGTCAATGTCCCACACCCATTTTCCAGAGAGGGAAGCTGAAATTTGGAGAAGGCAAAAAAACAGTCTAAACCCACCTGCCCCAAGCTACAATTTGGCCAAGTTGGGATGGGAACTCAGGTCTGACTCCAAGGCCTATGCCCTTCCCATAATTAGGCCATGATACCTGTTGCATGGCCCCAAATTGTACCTTAACATGAGCCTTTGTAGCCTCCTAAAACTAGCTCCAAAGCTTTAAAAAAAAAAGCTCCACAGAGACTCTGGGACACAGGGAAAGTTGCTGGAATTATGAGTCAAACCTTTGGACTTACACTACCCAGTATGGCAGCCTCTAGTGTGGAATGGCCATTAAAATTAAATTTAAATGTAAACTAATGAATTAAAATTAAATAAAATGGAAAATTCAGTGCCTTGGTCACACTAGCTACATTTCAAGAGCCCAAAAGTCACACATGTCTGGTGGCTACCGTGTTGGATGGCACAGAGGTACATTTCCGTCAGTGCAGAAAGTTCTACTGGGCAGTGCTGACCCTTCATAAGGCGGTCAGCATTCATGTTTCCAAACCAGAGTGTGGACTCTTAACTTTATTGTCACACCTTGTTCAGAAGCAGGATAGTGGGCAAGGCCAGAGAGAAGCAGGGGGGAAGTCAAGGTTAGGTTAAGGAAACCAACAGAGTCCTCAAGAGTAAAGAAATAATCTGGCTTTAATCTCACCTTGATCCACTGTTTACAGCGGGGGTCATACCTATAAAGAAGATTGGATGCTGCATCCCCTCCATTGTCTCGTGAGAAGCTGCCGCCGGCAATGAAGATGAACCCCCCCAGCACAGCAACACAGTGGTGGCTCCGCCGGGCCGGCAGCGGTGTCTCCTTGACCCACTGCTCGCTCTGGGAATCCAGGTAGCAGGTGTCGTCGCTGAGCTCCAGACACCGTTCGGAGACCTCGCCACCCACAAAGAGCAGGCGCTCCTCGTTGGTGCGCAGCGCCGTGCGCTTGGTCTGCATGACGGGTTGGGCAGCCAGGCTGTTGTGGTAGCGCACCGCCTCCTCGATGAAGCCCTCGCAGTTGGCCTCCTTGGGCAGCAGCGAGCACACAGCTGGCTTGACACGGTGCAGTAGGTCGTTCTTGGGGATGAGCGGGAAGTGGATGTTCTCCAGCACCTGGTAGGCATGGGCCTCGCGCTCGGGCTGTTGTGTAAGCCACTGCAGGGCAGCCTGCAGCAGGTCATGCTCGCACTCCCGCTGTACCTGGCTGCTGCTCAGGTAGACACACAGCTTCTGCATGGACACGTTCTGCAGGAAGTCAGGCGTGAACGATAGTGTGCCGAAGTGGCTCAGGATGAAGCCGTCGATGAAGGCATCGAGCCGCTTGAGGCTGTAGATGGAGGCCAGCTCCTGGAGGTAGAGGTAGTTGTCCTCACTCACCTCTTGCTCCAGGTACTCGCAGCAGAAGTCCACCACCGTCCAGATCTGCAGGAGATGGGCCGTCTCCAGGATGTAGTCGATGTTGCCGCCATCCAGTGCCAGCTCACCACTGTACAAGAAGTCCACCACGGCCTTGAGCCCGATGTAGGAGGCACCAATCAGCTCCACCTCCTTCTGGAAGGCCTCCCTCATGCCAATGGTGAACATTGAGTTGAAATAGTCGCTGCACACGGCCAGCAGGTTGCGGTGGGCTGGCACACGCTGCTCATCTGCCACTAGGACGATGTCACAGAAGAGGCCACGGAGACGCTGCTCGTTGAGACGCTGCAGCACCGTGGTCGAGTGGTCGGCCCAGCGGTACACCTATGGCAGAAAGCTGACGTCAGGCCCGGGTTCCACCTGCCCTCCCATGGCCTGCAGGGTCCTAAGAGCCACCGGGGGGTCATGCCCAACATTTTAAATAAAGTGGGATGAAAGAGACAGCGTGTCAGATATCAGAGTGCATTGTGGGAAATCAGAGTGTATAGTCCTTCCTTCCCTCCTTCCTTCCCTCCTTCTTTCTCCTTCCTTCTTGCCCTCTCTCACTTTCTTTCTTAATGTGGGTCATAAGCAAATAGGTTTGAAAAATGCTGACCCATCAGGGCACTGAAGTTGCTCAGAGTTGCCTCTAAAACCAGATACAATCTGAATCCCCATTCTGTCACTTACTATCTGTGATCACATGCCTCTGGGTGGACCCAAACCTCCAACCTTTCAGTTAGGAACTGAGTACAGTAACCATTTGTACCACCCAGGAACTCTACACGTGGTTATCTCTGTTTATTCTGTTTATACACAGACAGCCATGATGGCCTAGTTCTGGCTTCTAATTAAACAGGATGATTCTGGGCTCTGACAGATACTAGCTTGTCCACAGACCCCTCTCAGGTGTGGATTAGAGGAAGGAAATGAGAAAGTACTAGAATAGCAGGCTATGGATTAACAGTAAAGGCTGAGTGTCTCGATAGAAGCAAGTGAGGGGCCATCAGGTGGTTTGCCCACCGCAGGACCCCTGGTTGTCCCATGGTAGTCCCCTGGGACCGCCACACTTAGATGGAGGTACACACAACCCAGGCTTCAGTGTTAAAAGGGAAACAGCCCCAGGGATGGGGACCATGGGAAGCAATGGGCAACAGCTACTGAAGGAGACCATCTTCTCCAGCGAGCCAGGGCAGGGAAGAGGGCAGCCGCTGTTTCTAAAACTACGTCTCCATACTCAGCAGGCACGCTTAATTCTTTACCTGTGTCTCGACTACAACCCACATCTGATATTTTAGTGTAGCTGCAGAGATGACAACTTCAAACAAACAAATATGATTTCCCAGTTTTAAAGGGACATCAGTGATGGTATGTCAGCATTTCATATAATTTAGAAACTCTAACCCCCACATTAAAGGAGCCCTGGTGGCCTAGTGGTTCAGCACTCAGCCGCTAACCTAAAGGTGAACAGTTCAAACCCACCAGCCACTCCACGGGAGAAAGATGTGGCAATCAGTTCTGTGAAGATTACAGCCTTGGAAACCCATGGGGCAGTTCTACTCTGTCCTACAGGTCACTTTAAGTCGGAACTGACTCAACAGCAACCAGTTTGGTTTGGTTTTTTGGAATCCCCACATTCTCTGATGGCATTAAACCCCATTCATTCCTATATTTCTTAGTTTAGTGCCTAAATCAAATGCAGGCAGAGTAGGTGAAGAAAGACAGGTACTCAGGGACTAACACTGAAGAGAATACAGTGGGTCTAACCTCATCTGGATTATATATTAAAAAAGAACTTAGCACTAAAATAGATCAGCATGTTCTGGAGTAGATAAATCAACAAGGTAGTCACACAATGAAGACTCCACAGCTCTGAGCATGAACAATCACTGCTACATATACAATAGTGCAGATGAGTCTCCCAAGCATAGTGTTGAGTGAAATAAGCCAGGCACACAAAAGCACCTACCCTATGATGCCAGTTAAATCAGGCAAAGCTAAACAGTAGTGTTAAAAGTCAGGAGAGTGGTTATCCTGAGTGTAGGGACTGGAAGGGGGATGATGGGGGGCCCTGGGGGTTGGTAATGTTCTGCTTTTTTATCTGGGTGCTGGCTACATGGGTGAGTTTAATGTCTAAAAATTTGAGGGTTCACTTATGATTTGGGCACTTGTTTGTATAAAAAGTTAGAAATATAAATACAATCAACCAAGGAATAGAGAACCCTATTTCTAAAGGCCTAGATTCAGAAAGAAACAAACTCAGAATCTGACTTGTGGGACAAAGATTTCCAGTGCTATCAAACTTAGAAAGCCACACTGTCTTCACAGCCAAGCTCCAGAACAAAGACCCTTTGAGAGAGCCGCAAGACCTTTCTGAGTTTTCACAGCAGATAAAGCCGGGCTTGGCAAAAGCCTTCTTGGTAAACTCAGACAGGAATAGGAAACTGTTTCTTAGAAGAATCAACCTCTCTTGAAAAAGACACCCCATTTTTTCTAACGCACATCTGCAGACCTCTTTCTTTTTTTTTTTTTTTAAACAAATCTACAGGATGCTCATAACTCTCCTTATGTAAAGCAATGTTTTTCAAACATCTTTTTCATTATCACTCCCTTAAAGAGCTTTTATGGAGCCCTTATAGATATTTTTTCCTAATAACCTCCCATGAGATGTTAATACCACAGTAGATATACCATGTATCTGCTTATGTGCTGTATGTACAGCTATGCTTTACACATAAAAAGAGTACCATTTTTTTCTGCATCTCCCAAGAACTAGTTTTTACTCCCTTGGGGGCAATATCACTCCCGTTCGTAATGCATATTGAACATAACCATGGAGTCCCTGGGTGGTACAAATGGTCAGTGCATTCAGCCGCTAAACAAAAGTCTGGAGGTTTGAGTCTACCCAGAGGCACCTTGAAGAAAGCCCTAGCAATCTACTTCTGAAAAATCAGCCATTGAAAACCTTATGAAGCACAGTTCTACTCTGACACACATGGGGTCACCATGAGCCAGAATCAATTTGACAGCAACTGGTTTAATTGGTTTAAGGCAACCATAATTTAATCTCTAAAAAAGGGCACTTTTAAAGAAAGGGGGCACTATTAATATTTATAGCAGGAAGACAGGTGTAAATGGGGGACTGTCCCCCAAAATCAGTCCCCCAACATTTATCTATGGCAGCTGTGGGGCAGGGGTTGTTCCAAACCACCTGGGGAGCTTGCTGAGGTACAGATTTCTAGGCTCCACTCTCAGATTTTAATTTAGCAAGTCTAGGGTGGAGCCGGGCACATGTATTTCTAATTAGACACCCTCTGCCCCAGGGTGATTCTAATGCAGACACCGGTTGGTAGCCCGACCCTGACCCACCCACACTTGCTCTTACGGCCCAGAGTCAGGACCAGGGAGTATCTGGGCCCTTAACATCCAGGCATACAACATGTTGTCTCCACTCCAAGGTGGGAGGCTGGAGGCTTGGGTTTTCAATGGACATGTCCTTGGAGTCTTTGAGTCCCCCAAGTGGGGAAAGACAATTCCATGAGCTCTTACTCTGTCCCATCCACCTCCTAGGGTTGATGCGAGAGACAAACAGCAAAGTGGCTGGAATGCCACTCTGAAAAACAAGACAACGTCTGGGCAGTGTCTCTAAAGTCCCCTGTGCTTGCAGCCTCCTCTGATTTAATGACTTTTTCAGCTCCTTGACCATTTCTACCTCTACTTATTGTTAAAGATATTAACACCACCAACAACAAAAAAATCAATCTGTAAGTTAAGAATGAGTTAATTGGAAAAAACTTTGCCCTCCTTTGATGATTTCCACAGGTGGTAAGCAATAATTCACAGACCTTTGAAGATTCGCTGATCTTGTATGGCCGAGACACTCGCGTCTGCCTGCTTCCCTCCATTGTGAATGGGATCGCAGCCCTACAACAGGAACAGGATTTCTGAGTGCATAGTAATAACTCCAGGTCATTCATGAACTGCAGGCCCTGCCAGCAGACATCAAGGGCAAGCAAAAGCAAAAACAGTCACACAGAGGAAAGAGGGAAAGCAGCAGTGGACTATAAAGAACTCGTGTACACTTTGAGTTGGAAGAATCAGGTTGTTAGAAAATTTAACGAGTGATCCTTTACCATCTAAAACCCGAACAACACCAGTCTTTTAGCTTATGCCCTGCAAACACCTACTAGTTGATGCTTGATCTCTACTGGGCCTTTTAGGTAGATCAAGGTCATAATGATACTAGTTATCATTTTGGAGCCCAGCCTATGACCTTGGAACCAAGCAAAGGGACTTATATGCATCATCTTATTTAACTCCCATAACTCCTTTGCCAGGCTGATGTCACTCATCCCTTGTTATAGATGACGTTATTGACCTCAAGGTCATATAACTAGTAAATGGCTGAGAATCAAACCATGGTCTATCCAACTCCAAAACCCAGACTCTCACCATGATGCTCTGCTGAAGGCGGCACAGTCTTTGACAGCATCATACTTTATTATGATAAAGTGAAGGATATGATACAGTGATGACTAACATGTATACAGTGTATTCCAGACACAAGCACTGTCCTGAGTGCTTTTATATGTATTCACTCATTTAAACCCCACAACAATCCCATGAAGCAAATACTGTTATTATCCTCATTTTACAGAGCAGGAAATGATGGTATTGAGGTGAAATGACCTACCCAGTGTCACACATCTAGGAAGTGGCAGAACCAGGATTCCAAGCCAGGGAAGCTTCCATGCTCTTAATCCCTAGACTATACCACTTGGCCATAAAAAAAGCCCAGGATTAGCAGACCAATGTTGGGGCCTATGCCCTGCCTCAAACATCCAGTATAAACTTAAGCAAGTCTGCTAATCACTCTGTACCTCAAGGTCAAGTCTATAGAATGTGCTGTACCAGATGATGTTAAGGTTTCTTCCAGCTTTGAAAGCCACAAAGCCAGGCTTTGGGGGACCTTAGGGATTGAGGGGGCACAAGTCACATACTGGGATCAAGTTTTTAAGTAGGAATTTTTTTTCCTGCTTAGTTCATGTGACCAGTCTTTGATTTGCTACCTATGGAACAAACCAACTTTGCTAACAACAATGTGACAAGAAGTCAGCACTGTCCCAAGATAAGTGCGAGCACACGGGGTTCCAGCATTCCAAGGGAGGTACGAATGCAACACAGTCCACCCTGTCTGACTCCCTGGGGGAAGAAAGGACAACTAGATTTCTTTTGATAAGCTAGCAACTTTGTGACAATGACAAGCTGTACCCACCTCGTCCTTCCTGACTTCCCCCAGGCTGCTGGGACTCTCAGAGATGGACCAACCAAAAACCAAACCCACTGCTGTCGAGTAGATTCCAACTCACAGCGACCCTACAGGACAGAGTAGAACTGCCCCATAGGGTTTCCATGGCTGTAAATCTTTACAGAAACAGGCTGCCACATCTTTCTCCAGTGGAGTGGCTGGTGAGTTCTAACCGCCAACCTCTCCCTTAGCAGCTGAGCGCTTAACCACTGCACCACTGGGAACCAGCATTCCTGCAGTGCTTACTGCATGCCCCTGACCTTCTCATTTCAGCTTCGCCAAGACATTGAGACAGGTGCCATCACCACTGTCACGCCAAGGACACCCAGGCTCAGGAGGCTGAGGGGCTTCCCTGAGATCACACAGCAGAAAGCAGCAGACCTCTCCCCCGCCCCCCAGCACCCCAGGCAGCCAGTCATGGCTCTCTTCTGCCCTCAGAGGCTTGTTCTTTTCTAGGCCAAGATTTCTAGAGAGTTTCCCTGTTGCTGGAGAATCCAGTCTTTTGTCTCCTGGGTAGTAGCTCAGGGCGGATTTCTACCTGAATGCAGGGTGTCAGGCGCTCCCATCCTTTCTGGAAGCAGGTGAGGAGGTCAAGGCCATCCACATGCACACTAACAATTCCCAGTTGAGTTTAAAAGGTCTTTTAATAAACATGGGAACCTGGGCGATGTGCAGTACGAAGGATCCCGGGGGAGCCTCCTCCCCGGTTTTCTACCCTGAACCTGCCCGACCTCAGCGCTTGGGAAAGATAACGCTGTTGGCACGGGCATGACGCCCGTCAGCACTCACCCGTACGGATCTCGCCGGCAGGGTCTCTGGGGACGCCGCTGTCGCTCCCTCGGACAAGGCACCCCTGGCGGAACAGCCAGCACAACGGCCACCCGGCAGGCTCGAGCCGGCTGCGAAGGGCGGAGGGAGGCGGAGTTGGGGCGCGCCAGGCCCGGAGCCCGCAAGAGGACGCGGCGACTCACCTGCGGGTCGCACCGTGGCAGCCGCAGCCCGCACCTGTCTCACCTGCGGGGGCGACGGCGCCCCCCAACCCCCTGCGGCGGCCCGGCCGCTGCGCCCCCTTGCACTCCCCTTACCTCGCCCGCCCGTTCGCACCCACCCGAGCTTACAGGGGCGCGGGGGTTGGGATCCCACAGCTCGAAGGGGCGGGGACCTTCCCTCTCCAGGCCCCCGCCCCGGCCCTTCGACGGCGCGCGTGGCCCGGCCGGGTCCCGGGGCTGGCTGGCTGGATAGGTGGGTGAGCGCGCGGAGACCCACCTAGGAGTGCCCTAGGGGCGCGGCGCGGCGGCCCCCGGCGGCGGGCCGGGGCGGTGGGGCGCCGGCGCCGGAACCCCCCAACCGTCCAGCTGCGCAGCCATGGCTCCGCGGAAGTGCGAGGCCGAGGGCGGAGGCGGCGGCCAATGGCGGCGGCCGCGAGGGGTGGGCTCAGCGGCGCGAGGCGGGGCTTGCGCCCCAGGCGCGCGGGACCAGTGGGGCCCGCTAGGGCCACCTAAGCCCGCCCCCGCCCCAGCGACCCCCCCCCCCCCCGCGACCTACCGCGACCTACCGCGACCTACCGCGACCACGGCACTCGGCTCGCCACCCCTGCACCGAGATGTCATGTGGGTGTCGCTGCCTGTCCCAGGCGCTGGGGAATCAGCGTGCAAGGGACTGGCCCGGCCCTCCTGGGACGGACATGCTGGCCCTGAGTAAGGAGAAGGAGCATCGGGAGGCCAGGGTCGCTCCCTCACCGCCTTCTTGTCTTGGCGCCATAGTCCCGGGCTCGGTGAGTCCCTGCCTGACCGCCCTGTTCATGTAAAGTCACAGCCCCTCTCTCTTCACCTTCCTTCCAGCTTGTGTTCCTCTTTAGCTCTTATCAGCTTCAGATAGGAGTAAGTAAACAGTTTTCTTGTTCATGTTACTTATTCTCCTCCCACCATGGCTGGAGGACAGGAGTTATTTCGGTTTTATTCACAGTTTTGCCCCCATGGCCTGGCCCACAGTAGATGTCAAATGAATGAAAGAATGAATTTAACCATAAACGACCAAGCTATCCATTGCCAAACTTCTTATTTCATGCTACAACATGGGTGAGGCTTGGAAATACCATGCTAAGTGTAAGAAGCTGGGCACAAAGGACCACCACCTAGTGTATGATTATTTTTTATTTTATAATATGTTATGATTATATTTGATTATTGATATGATTATATTTTATTTTATAATGTATTACTGCTTCTCTGTGTAAAGCATTACATATATTGGATAGATTATTTTTTATAGCTATAGTTAAAGATATATTAACCCATTGCTATAGAGTCGATTCTGACTTATAGTTAAAGGTATATATGCGTATATATGTGCATATATATGTTGTTGTGTACCGTAGAATCATAGCGACCCTATAGGACAGAGTAGAAACGCCCCATAGGATTTCCTAGACTGTAATTTTTACAGGAGCAGATCACCAGGGCTTTTCTCCCTCAGAGCCACTGGTAGGTTCGAACCGCCCACCTTCTGGTTAGCAGCCCAGTGCTTAATCGTCATGCCGAAAGGGCTCCTTGTGTGTGTCTATATATATATGCACAGTGACAATCCTCACAATGGGACCAATAAGCAACATCATGATAAACAGAGAAAAGATTGAAGTCATCAAGGATTCCATTTTACTTGGATCCGCAGTCAACACCCATGGAAGAAGCAGTCAAGAAATCAAACGATGCATTGCATTGGGCAAATCTTCAGCAAAAGACCTCTTTAAAGTGTTAAAAAGCAAAAATGTCACTTTGAGGACTAAGGCACACCCAAGCCATGGTATTTTCAGTTGCCTCATATGCATGCGAAAGTTGGACAATGAATAAGGAAGACCAAAGAAGAATTGATGCCTTTGAGCTGTGGTGTTGGCGAAGAATATGGAATATACCATGGACTGCCAAAAGAATGAACAAATCTGTCTTGGAAGAAGCATAGCCAGAATGCTCCTTAGAAGCTAGGATGATGAGACTTCATCTCACATACTTTGTACATGTTATCAGGAGTGACCAGTTCTGGAAAAGGACATCATTCTTGGTAAATTGGAGGGTCAGTGAAAAGATGGATTGACACAGTGGCTGGAACAATGGGCTCAAGCATAACAACAATCAAGAGGATGGCACAGGACTAGACAGTGTTTTGTTCTTTGGTACATAGGGTCGCTATGAGTTGGGACTGACTCGACAGCATCTAACAACAACATACATGTATATACAGACACACACGTGCACATACACACGCATATATATACTTATGCTAAATGAAAGAAGGCAGACACAAAGAACCACATAATGTATAATTATATATTATATATCTCCATATATCTATATGTGGGAGTGGCAGTGGAGGTCTGGAGTAAGGGTCTGAGGCAAGCTCAGAAATCTACCTGTGACCTTGCACTGAACAATAATGTGCAGTCATGGGTAGCCTGACTTCATCCGGTGTTCCTCAGCACCGCTTAGTGAACTCCATTTCACTTTGCTTTTTCTTTAAGTAACATTTTCCCCAAAATTATAAAAGTATGCATGCTTAATTTAACCTGGAAAATACAGAAAAGTCAAAGGAAAAGAAAGACCATTTCTGCACTATCCCCAAATAATTGTTCATATTACCTCTTAATAATTTTCACTTCTATGATTTCTTTGCAATAATAATGGGAATAATTAACACTACATACAGATTACTAAGGAGTCCCCAGGTGGCGCAAATGGTCAGGTCCTCGAATACTAGCTGAAAGGTCAGCAATTGGAACCTACCTAGAGGCCCCTCAGAAGACAGGCCTGGTGATCTGCTCCTGAAAGGTCAGTCTTGCAAACCCTGTGGACCAGTTCTACCCTGAAACATGGTGAGGTCACCATCAGGTGGAATGGACTCTATGGCAACTAACTACAACAGCAACAGCAGCAGCAGCAGCTTACTGTGTGCTAGACATTGCTCCTAGCTCCTTGCACGTAGTCTTTTAATCTCAGTCCTTTGCAGAGGGTATTATTACTCTCTTTGTTTACAGATGGGGAAACTGAGGCCCAGAGAGGTGAAATCACTTGCTCAAGTCACAGAGCTCGTAAGTAGTAGAGCCAGGCTTCAAACCCAGGCAGTCGGGCTCCAGACTCTGCACACCCAGCTTTGCCCTCTGCACCACAGTGCTTTTGTGCCAGGGCGTTTGAATTTCCACCCCAGATATACTGAATCAGAATCTACATTTTAACAAGATCCCCGGATGATTCTTATGTATAACTTCCTGGGAACTTGTTAGAAATGCAAATTTTCAGCAGGGGTTCAAACTAGAACGAACCCGATTCAAAGCCCTGCTTTGTGCGATGATAAAAGTGGTGCATGCTCAGTGCCTGGAACTTGGAAAACACAGACAAGCACAAAAGGGAACAGCGTCAGCCACCGGAGGAGAACAGCTGTCAGTATTTAAGTGTAAATAGGCCCAGTATTTTCCCTATGCATCTATTCCCTATGCATCTATGCAAATGAGTCATGTGGTGCATGCTCTTTTGTAGCCTACTTTCTTTTCCCTTTAGCAAATAGCATGAGATTTCTCTTGTGTCTGTAAGTTCTATTCCACGGTATGATTTTCATGGCTGCATCCAGCCCCTCAGTGTGGATTGTTCACTTGGCCCTGCCCCAGTTGCTAGGCATCTGGCTGGTTTTACTACTAGAACTAATGCTAAGGTGAACATATTCATCAGCTCTGACCTCCCCCAAAAGGCTGTATGAGTCGGTGTCCCCTGATAGTGGCTGAGCACCCTGTCACCTCTGAGATTCAGGCACTCTTATATGGAGCCAGGGCCAGCTGCATAATTTGAAGGGCCCAGTGCAGAATGAAAACGTGCAGGAACACAAAGCAGGAAAGCAGCTTTTTCCTGTCTTCTGTGGGCTCTCTCTCAACCTGTCATGGTGCTTTTTACTTGCTATTCAATGTCATGCTCACGTGGGTATGGCAATACTTACAGGTAAGTGCAAACCCTCACAGGGCCTGAGGCTGCACCCTGTGATTTGGTGGGCAGGGCACCTATGCTCAACCCTGACCGTCCCTGTGCCTGTTCCCAGACCCCTACTGGGGCACTGAGTGACAGTGGTTGATGGACAGAGGCAAGGGAGTGAGTGGCCAAGAACCCCTCCTAGGAGGGGGAAGGCTGCAAGAGGTGGAACTTTGTGTGAGCCGAGGCTCCAAGCCCTGTGCATGCTCCATTGTCCTGTCAGACATCACTCACAAAACACAAAGTCAATGATTATTAATACTACTAAGAATTTTTTTTCCCCATACAAAAATTTATACATACATCGTTATGTGACTCTAATTGTTCTCCCCATACTGTAACAACACACTCCTCCTTTCCACCCCTGATTCTCCATGTCCATTCAACCAGCTTCTAACCCTCTCTGCCTTCCCATCTCACCTCCGGACAGAAGCTGCCCGTTTAGTCTCTTGTATCTATTTGAGCTAAGAGGCACCCTCCTGACAAGTATCACTTTATGTCCCACAGTCCAGTCCAATCCCTGTCTGAGGAGTCAGCCTCAGAAATTGTTTTAGTTCTGGGCCGATAGAGAATCCAGGGGCCATGCTTTCCGGGGTTCCTCCAGTCTCAGTCAGACCATTAAGTCTGGTCTTCTTACTAGAATTTGAGTTCTGCACCCCACCTTTCTCCTGCTCCATCAGGTACTCTATGTTGTGTTCCCTGTCAGGGTGGTCATTGCTGGTAGCTGAGCACCATCTAGTTCTTCTGGTCTCGGGCTGATGAAGTCTCTGGTTTATGTGGCCGTTTCTGTCTCTCGGGCTAATACTTTCCTTGTGTCTTTGGGGTTCTTCATTCTCCTTTACTCCAGGTGGTTGGGGCCAATTGATGCATCTTAAAGGGCTGCTTGCAAGCTTTTAAGACCCCAGACGCCACTCACCAAAGTAGGATGCAGAACATTTTCTTAATAAGCTTTGTTATGCCCATTGACCTAGATGTCCCCAGAAACCATGGTCCCCAAACCCCTACCCCTGCTACTCTGTCCCTTAAAGTGTTTGATTGTATTCAGGAAACTTCTTAGCTTTGGTTTAGTCCAGTTGTGCTGACTTCTCCTGTAATGTGTGCAGTCCTTCCCTTCATGTAAGATAATTCTTATCTACTATCTAGTTATAATTCTAGTCAGAATTTTAAGATGACAACCACAGAACATTAAACCACAAGTATGGGGCCCTTCTGCATGTGGTGCCCCGTATGACTGCACAGGCCACAGGCCCATGACCAGCCCTAGAGGAACAGTATGGACTGTTACCAAGTAGGAACATTCAAGACTCAGGTCAACTTCTGCTTTGTTTTGTCTCATGATTCTCTTTATTTCCATTCTGAATACCTCAGTTAAAAAAACAGATGTCCATTGGTGGTTACCAGGGGTAAGTGAGGGCTGAGAGGGGGAATCAGTTTTTAAATAGTAAATATTTGTTATTTTCAGTGATGAGAAAGGTAATGCTGAATGTGGGTGACGTGCTCAAAGCTTGACCAAGGTAAATGATGTCACTAAGAAGTACACAAGAAAAAAGGATATTTTTGGTTGTTACGGATTGAATTGTGTCCCCCAAAAATGTGTGTCAACTTGGCTAGACCATGATTTCCAGTATTGTGTAGTTGCCCACAATTTTGTGATCTGATGTGTTTATTCAATGTGTTGTAAATCCTAACCTCAGTAATGTTAATGAGGCAGGATTGGAGGCAGTTATGTTAATGAGGTGGGACTCAATCTACAGGATTAGGTTGTATGTTGAATCAATCTCTTTTGAGATATAAAAGAGAGAATCAAGCAGAGAAGAGAGGAACCTCATGCCACCAAGAAAGAAGCAGTGGCAGCAGAGTCCATCCTTTCGTTGCCTACACTTAGAAGCTGCTAGATCAGGGGAAGGTTGATGATAAGAACCTTCCCCCAGAACTGACAGAGAGAGAAGGTTTTTCCCTGGAGCTGGCACCCTGAATTCAGACATGTAGCCTCTGTGAGAGAATAAATTTTTGTTAAAACCGTCCACTTGTGGTATTTCTGTTACAGCAGCACTAGTAACTAAGACATTGGTAAATGCTAGGACATATGTAATTTTGCAACAACAGTAGCAACAACCAAAAAATATATGTGAGGTTGCCTGTGTACATATACATACATGTGTGTTGTTGTTATTAGGGGCTGTTGAGTCGGTTCCAACTCATAGCAACCCTATGTACAACAGAACAAAACACTGTGTGGTTTGGTGGCATCCTCACAATCTTTGTTATGTTTGAGCCCACTGTTGCAGCCACTGTGTCAATCTATCTCGATCAGAGTCTTCCTCTTTTTCGCTGACCCTCTACTTTACCAAGCATGATGTCCTTCTTTAGAGACTGGTCCCTCCTGATAACATGTCCGAAGTATGCAAACAAAGTCTCACCATCCTCGCTTTCAAGGAGCAATCTGGCTGTGTTTCATGCAAGACAGACTTATTTGTTCTTCTAGCAGTCCATGGCATATTCAGTATTCTTCACCAACACCATAATTCAAAGGCATCAATTCTTCAGTCTCCCTTATTCATTGTCCAGCTTTTTCATGCATATGAGGTGAATTGAAAATATCATGGTTTGGGTCAGGTGCACCTTAGTCCTCAAAATGACATCTTTGCTTTTTAATACTTTAAACAGGTCTTTTGCAGCAGATTTGCCCAATGCAATATGTCATTTGATTTCCTGACCACTACTTCTATGGGCGTCGATTGTGGATCCCAGTAAAATGAAATCCTTAACAACTTCAATCTTTTCTCCACTTATCATGATGTTGCTTATTGGTCCAGTTGTGAGAATTTTTGTTTTCTTTATGTTGAGGTGCAATCCATACTGAAGGCTGTGGTCTTTGATCTTCATCAGTAAGTGCTTCAAGTCTTCTCGCTTTCAGCAAGCAAGGTTGTGTCATCTCCATATCACAGGTTGTTAATGAGTCTTCCACCAATCCTGATGCCACATTCTTCTTCATATAGTCCATCTTCTTAGATTATTTGCTCAGCATACAGATTGAATAAGTATGATGAAAGGATACAACCCTGATGCACACCTTTCTTGTTTTTAAACCATACAGTATCCCCTTGCTCTGTTCAAATGACTGCCCCTTCGTCTATGTACAGGTTCCACATGAGCACAATGAAGTGTTCTGGAATTCCCATTCTTCGAAATGTTATCCATAACTTGTTACGATCCACACAGTTGAGTGCCTTTGCAAAGTCAATACAACACAGGTAAACATCATTTTGGTATTCTCTGCTTTCAGCCAAGATCCATCTGACATCAGCAATGATATCCCTCATTCCACGTCCTTTTCTGAATCTGGCTTGAATTTCTGGCAGTTCCTGTCGATGTACTCTTGCAACCGCTTTTGAATGATTTTCAGTTTATTTTTCCTTGTGTGTGATATTAATGATATTGTTCGATAATTTCCACGTTCTTTTGGATCACCTGTCTTTGGAATGGGCACGGATATGGATCTCTTCCAGTCAGTTGGCCAGGTAGCTGTCTTCCAAATTTCTTGGCATAGACAAGTGAGCACTTCCAGCACTGCATTCATTTGTTGAAACATCTCAGTTGGTATTTCGTCAATTCCTGGAGCCTATTTTTGTTGCCTGTGCCTTCAGTGCAGGTTGGGCTTCTTCCTTCGGTACCATTGGTTCTTGATCATATGCTGCCTCCTGAAATGATTGAACATCGACCAATTCTTTTTGGTGCAGTGACTCTGTATATTCCTTCCATCTGCTTTTAATGCTTCCTGTGTTATTCAATATTTTGGCTGTAGAATCCTTCAAAATTGCAACTTGAAGCTTGTATTTTTTTCTTCAGTTCTTTCAGCTTAAGAAATGCCAAGTGTGTTCTTCCCTTTTGGTTTTCTAACTCCAGGTCTTTGCACATTTCATTATAATATTTTACTTTGTCTTCTCGAGCTGCCCTTTGAAATCTTCTGTTCAGCTCTTTTACTTTATCACTTCTTCCATTTGATTTAGCTACTCTGTGTTCAAGAGCAAGTTTCAGAGTCTCTTCTGACATTGATTTTGGTCTTTTCTTTTTTTCCTGTCTTTTTAATGATCTTTTGCTTCTTCATATATGATGTCCTTGATGTCTTTCCACAATTCATCTGATCTTTGATCATTACTGTTCAAAGCATGAAATCTCTTCTTGAGATGGTCTCCAAATTCAGGTGGGATATACTCAACATCGTATTTTGGCTCTCGTGGACATGTTTTAATTTTATTCAGCTTTAACTTGAACTTGCATATGAGCAATTGGTGGTCTGTTCTGCAGCTGACCCCTGTCCTTCTTCTGACTAATTATATTGAGCTTTTCCATTGTCTCTTTCCGTAGATGTAGTCAGTTTGATTCCTGTGTTTTCCATCCAGTGAGGTCCACATGCATGTGTATAGGTATGTATATGTGTGTTTATATGTGTATCTATATGTATATGTATATACGTGTGTATATGCACGCATATATATTCATATATATAATACACTACATAGGGGGCACAGTTACGGATACTTTTAGACATAACCAGATACGTCGCAGGATTGGTATTCTGTGTTTAAGCCTTAGGACCATAGTCTCCTGGGACAACTTGATCTATTGGCTTAACATAGTTATAAAGTCCATGTTCTACCTCCTAGTTTGGTGAGTAGTGTCTGGGGTCCTAAAAGCTTGCAAACGGCCATCTAAGATGCAACTATCCTTCTCTTCTCATTTGGAACAAGAGAGAAAGACAGAAACCAAAGACTCAGAGAAGAAACCAGTCGACAGAACTAACAGACTACAAGAGCCACAGCCTTATCTACCCTAAGACAAGAAGAACTAGATGGTGCCTGTCTACCACTACTGACTGTTCTGATCAGGACCACAATAGATGGATCCTGATTGTCTTAGTTATCTAGTGCTGCTGTAACAGAAATACCACAAGTGGATGGCTTTAACAAACAGAAATTTATTCTCTCACAGTTTAGGAGGCTAGAAGTCCAAATCAGGGTGCCAGCTCCCAGGGAATGCTTTTTCTCTCTGTCTGTTCTGGGGGAAGGTCCTTGTCATCAATCTTCCCCTGGTCTAGGAGCTTCTCAGCACGGGGACCCCCAGGCCCAAAGGACATGCTTCGTTCCCGGTACTTCTTTCTTGGTGGCATGACATCCCTCTCCTCTCTGCTGGATTCTTTCTTTTATATCTCAAAAGAGATTGACTCAACATATAACCTAGTCTTATAAATTGAGTCGTGCCTCAACATAACTGCCTCTAATCCTGCCTCATTGACATCATAGAGGCAGGATTTACAACACAAAGGAAAATCACATCAGATCACAAAATGGTAGACAACCACACAATACTGGGAATCATAGCTGTCATGGGTTGAATTATGTCCCCCCAAAAAATGTGTGTGTCAGTTTGACTGGGCCATGATTCCCAGTATTGTGTGGTTGTCCTCCATTTTGTGATTGTAATTTTATGTTAAAGAGGATTAGGGTGGGATTGTAACACCCTTACTAAGGTCATGTTCCTGATCCAATGTAAAGGGAGTTTCCCTGGGGTGTGGCCTGCACCACCTTTTCTCTTACAAGAGATAAAAGGAGAGGGAAGCAAGCAGAGGAGTCGGGGACCTCATATCACCAAGAAAGAAGCACCGGGAGCAGAGCGTGTCCTTTGGACCTGAGGTTCCTGCCCTGAGATGCTGCTCCCAGACCAAGGGAAGACTGATGACAAGGACCTTTTTCCACAGCCAACAGAGAAAGCCTTCCCCTGGAGCTGACACCCTGAATTTGGACTTCTAGCCTACTAGACTGTGAGAGAATAAACTTTCTTTTTGTTAAAGCCATCCACTTGTGGTATTTCTATTATAGCAGCACTAAATCACCAAGACAATGGCCTAGCCAAGTTACACACATTTTTGGGGGACACAATTCGTAACACTGATAGAATGGGAGAAAAATGTGGAAGAGAACCTCAAATTCTTTAAAAAGCCTGATCTACTGGACTGGTTGAGACTAGAGGACTCCTTAAAGACTGTTGCTCTGAGATACCTCGCAAACCTTGAACCGAAACTACCCCTTGAGGGCACTTTTTAGCTAAATAACAGATTGCCTCATAAAATAAAGAATATTACCCATCAGTACT
This sequence comes from Dugong dugon, assembly GCA_030035585.1. Lineage (NCBI taxonomy): Eukaryota > Metazoa > Chordata > Mammalia > Sirenia > Dugongidae > Dugong > Dugong dugon. The sequence goes on from CM057478.1 coordinate 34,837,998, forward strand.
ATGCACCTTTGAAAAATCATCTCTATGGGACCAAATGGTCAACAATTACTCTAAAGCAAAGATGAAAGGGTAAAGGGGCAGGGAAACCAGATTACTAGAAACGAAGCATCCAGAATGGAATTAATGAGAATGTTGACACACTGTGAAAAGTGGAACCAATGTCACTGAACAATTTGTTTAGTAATTGTTAAATGGTAACCTAATTTGCTGTGTAAACTTTCACTGAAAACACAATAAAATATTATTAAAAACAAAACAAAAAAATAAACTGATGTCACTTAGGAATACCCAATATAAAGAAACACATCATCCAAACATACAGAACAGCATTTTAAAAAAGGGGGGTCCTAGACCAGCTGGGAACAAGAGTGCCTGGTTAACACACAGGACCTATGCTGAACACTCTACTCACTATGCTGTCGGATCCTCACTGTAACCTTATGGGGCAAGGCTATTGTTAGCCCACTCTACAGACGAGGAAAGTGAAGCTCTGAGCAATGAAATGACTCACCCAATATCACACGGCTGATGAGTGCACAGACCAGTATGAGGAACCCTGGCCATCTCATGCTAGAGTCTAAACAGTTAACTAGGCCACTTGATGGCCTCCCCAGAAAGGTTGCCCGCTGCTTTCCTTCCGGTCAGCCTGAGCTGCGCCTCATTCGAAGCAGGCTGCAGCTGTTACTAAGGGGAGGCAAAGAGAGGGGTCTCCCTCTGCCTCCCTAGAAAACGATTTGGAAGGGAAGGGAGGCACTGGGATAGCTGCTCCTTGCAGCTGAAGCGCCTCTCCCGCCAGTGTGTTTCCTGGAGAAGAAGGCTGGGCTGGTCCTCTGCACACCCTGTTCTTATTAACGCTTTGTCCTTGGCCCAGCTTCCCTCCCGAGGGTTGAATAATCTAGAAAAATCGCAGCCCAGCATTAAAGAGCAGGCCTAGGGGCCAACCCACATCACCTTGGCAAGCAGAATTCTTGGCCCACTCACTCCTGTAAGTTTGTATCTGTTTAGACCAGGGAACAAGAAGTAACAGATGCCTCCACAGTATCAGACCAGAGCAAAAGGATGGAGCTGGGAAGGGGTCTGGACCCAGACCTAGGGTCGTCCTTAATAGCCATTAAAGAAAAAAGACCTCCCCTCAGCTGCCTGTGCCACTTCCATCTTCCTTCTCCTCCTCAGTATGTTTTTTCCTAGGCTTTGGAGCCAGTAGCCCTGGCTCAGCTACTTCCCAGCTATGTTGTCTTGGAGAAGGCACTTGGTTTCTTTGTGCCTCAGTTTCCCCATCTCCAAATGGGAAAATGTTTGCTCCTCACTCATGGCATCGTTGTAAGGATGAAATGAATGAATTCATGAGGACTGCTTCCAAGCAGTGCCCGGTATATAGTAAGTGCTTAATAAAAGTTAAAAAAAGCAAACCTATAGCCGTCAAGTTGATTCTGACTCATGGCGACCCATGTGTTACAGAGTAAAACTGGGCTTCATAGGATTTTCTTGGCTGTAATATTCACAGAAGCAGATCGCCAGGCCTCCCTTTCATCGAGCCACCGAGTGGGTTCGAACTGCCAGCCATTCAGTTAGCAGCTGATTGCAAACTGTTTGTGCCACCCAGGGACCTATAAATGTTAGCCTTTGCTGATACTGCCTCACATTCTACCATTAGAGAGGTGTTCTTTGATGTAAACCTTTGATTCCTGTTAAAATATAAATCTTTTGGCAATGTCATTTTTTCATTAGTCATTTACACCTTACTTTCTCAAGATCGTGTTTGACGGGAGGGAAATGAAGATGCCAGTCCCCTGGACAGAGGTACAGAAAAGGAAGGAGGGGAGACAGGTGTCAGGTAGGAGGCCCCTGTACAGCATGGCTTTACCTGGAGTAGCGGTTCAGAACGACTCCGCAAACTGTAATTGCTAGTCCCTAACTAGACTTGCAGTGCCCACAGACTGACTTCTCTATAGCATACTGTGTGCTTCTCTGACAATGAGGTGGCTCAGGGTCTTGGGACTTCAAATGTCTAAGCCCAGAAGTTTACCCTGAACAAGAGATTTCTTCTCTGGAATCTTTGTGTCTCTCAAAGGTAAAACTACACAAGGCCAATAAAAGCCTCTTAGAATTGTTGTGGCTAGAAGAACACAAATGGCATATCTGGTAGATCCATTCATTGGTTATACCCCCTGCTCTCCCTAGTGGAAGGATCACTTTAAGTCTCAGTATGTTTGTGTGAGTCTGTGGAGAACCTTTCCTGGGTTTGTTCTGAGTCCCGGGACTTAGCATCAGACTAGGGTAGTGGCCAAATACTCAGGCTCTGGAGCTGCGCTGTGCAATATGGTAGCCACCAGCTACTTGTGGCTATTTTTATGCAATATGGTAGTCACCAGCCACTTGTGGCTATTTCAGTTTAACTTTTAATTAGTTAAGATTACATAAAATTAAAAATTACAGTAGCCACATTTCCAGTCCTCAACAGCCACATGGCTGCCATGTTGGTCAGCTCAGATTATAGACCATTTCCATCCTCAAACAAAGTTCTATGAGACACACTGCCCTGGGGAAGTATTTTCTAGCTGCATGACCTTGGGCAAGTTACTTATCTCTCTGAGCCTCAGTTTCTTCATCTTCAAAGTGGGAATTAATCCATTCAACAGCTACTTACTGAGTGCCTGCCATGTGCTAGGTGCTGTTTTGGCAGCTGGGGACATAGCAGTAAACAGCACAGAAAATCCTGGCCCTCATGGAGCTGACCTTCTAGAGGAGGGACAATAATAGCACTTACCTCCTAGGGTTGTTTTGAAAAGTAAATGAGATAGAGCAGGAAAAACATTTAATGCAATGCCTTGTACATGCTGTGTTAGCATCTATTATTACTAGTAACCTGCCCAGCTCTCTCTTCCCAGCTACCTGATACCTAGAAAGGTAAACACATAATAAACGTGCCACCACTGCCCATCCCATGCTTATGGCAGACACTGCTAATTGATCATAGCACACGTTCTTACTGAGCCCAGAGGAACCTACAGAATTCTCAGAACAGAGCCCAGGCAACACAATCAGATGCATCCTCCCAGAACTCACAGTCACCTTGTTCAACATCACCTCATGCATTCCCCTACTGTTTGCCTGCCCCACACAGTCCTGGGTGCTGGGACCCCTTAGATGCTGTCAGCAGAGTTCGAGTTCAGACACCAGGCCTAGCTGCCCCTTCAGGGAAAGAGAAGCAGCTGGTCAGTACCTCACGCTTTGCTGTCTCCTGGATTGGGCCTGTCGGTGCTCTCAGCAGTGCTCCTGGAGTCTCAAATCCTTTTCCTCTCCTTTTAAGAAAAACAGACTTTTTCTAGGGCCGAGCAAACCATCCTGGTCAAACCGGGCTGAGTGGAACTCTGTCTCTGTGCTGAAGTGGGAGAGAGACACGTGAACCCATAGTCGCAATACCATGAGATAAGGGGAAGGGGAGAAACTGGCCCTCCCAGGGGAGGGAGGGACACAGGGTCCCAGAGGAGTCCGGCTTCACAGGGAGTGCTGTCCTGAACTGCCAGACCCTTTGGACTGCGTGCCCTAGCCCCTGGGTTTTTTTGTTTTGTTTGTGGTCTTTGTACAGAATTTTCTGTTTTTTGCTTTTTAAAGTGTATTGTGGTAAAATATGTATGAGATAAAATTTGCCATTTTAACCATTTTTAAGTGTACAGTTCATTGACATTAATTACATTCACCATCTGTTTCCAAAACTATTTCATCTCCCCACACAGAATGAACCATGTTTTAAAGGCCAGGTAGGAGCTCATGAGGCAAATAAGAGAGGATAGGGGGTCCCAGGCAGAGGGAGTAGTGCAATTGAAGGCCTTGGGGGATGAAGCAGAGACAGGGTCCAGCAAGAGGTCTGGCTTCAACTGGGGGTGGGGGGAAGCTTGTCGGGGACTGTGGGGAATGAGGGCAGAAACCTGCAGCTCTTAGCCAGCATTAACACAGGGTTACTGAATTATCTGTATTTTAAATCCCACAAGTAGATCATGAACTTTGTGAAGGTGAAGCTCATGCATCCTGACTCCTTGTCACGCTCAATATGCGTTTGTTGTCTGGTTCAAAAGTTTCAGTGACTTTCTGGCTTCTTTTTTCTATAGCCTGCAACCCTCTGGTGGAAGATGCTGTCAAAGACTTGTCCAGATCCTGTCTACTGGCTGATGCGCCCCTCTCAGCTGTGATATCGGCTGCGAATGGCTCACAGAGCCCCTTCTTTGGAGAATGGCCTCCTCCCCCAGAAGTGCCTGGAAGGTTTCAGGCTCCATCCCTTGACAGTCTGTAGCCAATGAATGACCAGTATCAGGGTATAAAGGCCTATCCCAGTTGCCTCAAGGTAGACGGGATAATTTTATGGTGCTATTCATTCTGCTTGAATCAACAATCAATGTCCATGGAAGCAGCAGTCAAGAAATCAAACAACGTATTGCATCAGGCCAATCCTAAAAAGCACATATCAAACCAGCCACCCAAGGTGACTGAAGCTTTATCCAACTGTAATATAAATGAGCCAGAGATGGCTTGTGTGTATTGGCCCCAGTTGTTTACTTCTTCAGGTCAACCTGAGACCCGTTATCCAAAAAAGCCTGCTGGCACCCAACTCAACATTGTACACATCCAGTTTACAATAGGCCAAATATGCAGATTTTTAGCTACTTAGAGCCTGCCTGCTTTGCATACCCTGGGAAACTGCACCCAACATCTGGTAGCCCTAAATAAGATAAAACGCTGTAGTTGTAAGGACCCTAGGATGCTCTCTGACACAGAGACTCCCCATCCTGCTGCAGGAGGACATCATGTAAGCCCCCCTTTCTTCTCTTCCCCTTCTGGTGGCTCCCTGCACCACTGGCCTCTGGCAGACCTCCAGCTATGGGGGACCGTCCCCTGCATGCTGCTGTCATTGCCCTGGTCCCAGTAAATAGCTTGTGCAACACTGCTGTCTCACGGTCATATCTCTTTCCTTGATCAGCCCCAAAGTCCCTGGAACTCAAACTGTTGGAAACACATACTTTAGAATTATCACATCCAAGGGGTGGGGGAGTTGGTGTATTTATGCATCATTTCCTCTTAGGTATTGTCTGCCAGCTGCTGGAAGGTGTTAACTCGCCAGCACTTGCAGCCTGCTGGACACTTGGGCAGAGCACCCTTCTGTGGATTTAGGAAAAAGCATTCAGGCACAGAGCTGCAGATCCTGCAACTGACAAAGTAAATCCTAAGGCATATGGATGGAACATCAATAGCATCAATACGCCTTCCTTCAGGGAACTATTCCTCTCCCCCGCCCTTCCAAGAGCTCTGTTCAAGCTGCTAATCTGAACCCCACGCACCCCTGCCTGCAAACGTGGGCACATGACCCAGGCCTGGCCAATCACAGTAGCCTGTTCCTTGGCTACAGTGATCGGTTGAAGGGATGGATATGTCATCCAAGCAGGGTCAATCAGAATTCTTCCCTGAGATTTTATATAGTGGCTGGGAGAGAGATGTTCTCTCTTCCCTCTGTCACTAAGTAGGGTTGATGTACGTTTAGAGTTCTCTGCAATAGAGTTGTCAACATGCAGAGAAATATAACTGAGAGATGGAAGAGACAGAGAGAGAGAAAGGAGGAAGATAATGATGTTTGGGTCCCTAGGTCTGGTTGTAGCTCTACTTTCTATGTGGTGGTTACATGGGCCAGGAAATTCCCTTTTTTTTTTTTTAAGTAATATTTTATTGTGTTTTCAGTGAAGGTTTTCACACCAGTTTAGGTTCCCATTCAACAGTTTCTACACAAATTGTTCAGTGACATTGGTTACATTCTCCACAATATGTGAACATTCTCATTATTTCCGTTCTGGTTGTTCCATTTCCATTAATTTAGTTTTTTTTTAATTTTTATTTTAACTGTTGCTTTAAGCTGGTGTGATTTCTCCTTCTCTGCAACAACTGAGTCCTAACAAATGCAGGGACTGTTAATATTTTAAATCCCTCAAACTCAGAAGTGGCAGCATATTTTCTGGGACATATTTGCAGACTGAGAACCTTGGATTACGAGTCTCTATAGTCGAGGCCATTCCCATATTTTTTATTCCCAGAAGGCTGCACCCAACTGAAGCTCTTTATATTTTTGTTTTCCAAGTTATACAAGGTCTGTGATTCCAGAAGCAGGAATGCCGGGTCGGGGTGTGGAACAAGGAACTGGAAAACCAGAGATGCACAGCCAGGTTGTCAGCCCTGGAATGATTTTGCACAAAGGTTACTTTGAAAGTGTCTTTAGGTTCTCCAGCCACCTCAAAGAATGGAGAATTTTAACACAAGGGTTATAGGTGTGGTCTATGTGAGAAGAAAGATTCAGGGCTACTTCTGCAGGCCTGCACTCAAAGAAGTATAAATAGTTTCCACTAGATTCATAGCCTAAAGGTTGTTGGTTTGAACCACCCAGAGGCACTGCAGAAGAAAGGTCTGGCAATTTGCTTCTGTAAAGAATACAGCCAAGAAAATTCTATGGAGTGGTTCTACCCTGTAACACATGGGGTCGCCATGAGTCAGAATTGTCTTCATGGCAATGGGATTTTGGGGATGTGTGTGTGTGTGTTTTGGTACTTAAAGAATGTATGCATATATGTATTAGGTCAAATAAAATGCATAAAATATGCATGAATTTATGATGACTCCCTGTATTTACTGACTTCTTAGACTCATAATCAGCCAATTGTCCAAAGTCCTGACTTTATAGGATTAGACAGCTTCTGCATCTTTCTGAAGTTCTCTACCTGTCTTCTCTTTTTTCCTACACTTTTGGTATTTCTCTTTCCTCTGCTCTTCTCTCTTCCTTTTTCTGTCTCTAATTAAATGTTCAAATAGGGAACTCAAGATTTTTAATTTATAATATTTATTGAACTAAATGGGATAGTCTTTGTTAATTAACTTTAAAAAAAATATTTCATTCCCTGCTGAATGCTGCTGTTATGGGCTGCTTAAAGCCAACAGTATGCTTACTTTAACAAATGCTGCAGACAATTGTGGCTTTTAATTTGAAGATTGTCCACATTAATTTCTTCCTCTCTGTGGACCTTCTCAGTATAATGGTTTCCTGACCCTAGTGCATAATAAACGTTTCAGAAAAAATCGTATATGATCCTGACATTATATTTTAAGTGTTCTAGGAAAAATCACTCTTTAAAGGACTTTCATGGCAGATTTAATTCCTTTTTTTTTTTTTTTTTTTAGTAAAACTACGAATCCAGACTTTTATGTACTGTGTTTGCTTAAAGACAGGCAATCTACAAACACATTTCTGTCTGAGGAATTTATAGCCTGCTAAGCAGAAGCAGGACAGATAGAGGGTATTTACAATGCAAGTTTAAAAGTTCAACTGATTATACAAGATTCTGCGTGTGACTGAGACTTCTTTGACATGGTAGAAGTAGAGACTTGTTCGGAATGGTAACAATCACTAGGTCAAGAATTAACTCTCATGGGAGTTCAGGGCTGGCAAGTTAGTTTCATCTAATCAGTGGATACTTGAATCTCTCTATAAAGTCCCTGACCAGCCATCAACCCCTTTGCTCTGACAGGGAACTCACTACCTCACAGAGGAGGCTATTCCACCTGCCTTGGCAAAAACTTCTTTATCTTTTTTTTTTTTTTAGCACACATATTGTTTTATGACGATGGTTAACAACCCCACGACATGTCAACACTGTCCCTTCTCAACCTTGGGTTCCCTATTACCAGCTTTCCTGTCCCCTCCTGCCTTCTAGTCCTTGTCCCTGGACTGTTGTGTACCATTAGTCTCGTTTTGTTTTATGGGGCTGTCTAATCTTTGGCTGAATGGTGAACCTTGGGAGTGAGTTCATTACTGAGCTAAAAGGGTGTCCAGGGGCCATACTCTCGGGGTTTCTCCAGTCTCTGTCAGGCCAGTAAGTCTGGTATTTTTTGTGAGTTAGAATTTTGTTCTACATTTTTCTCCAGCTCTGTCCGGGACCCTCTGTTGTGATCCCTGTCAGAGCAGTCAGTGGTGGTAGCCGGGCACCATCTAGTTGTACTGGGCTCAGTCTGGTGGAGGCCGTGGTAGTTGTGGTCCATTAGTTCTTTGGACTAATATTTTCTTTGTTTCTTGTTTTCTTCATTGTCCCTTGCTGCCAAAGGGGTGAGACCATTGGAATATTTTAGATGGCTGCTCACAGGCTTTTAAGACTCCAAATGCTACTCACCAAGATAGAATGTAGAACATTTTCTTTATAAACTGTGTTATGCCAATTGAGAAGAACTTCTTTACCTTGAACCCAACTCTTTCTTCATGTAACTGCCTTTGTTCTATTCTCTGGAGCTTCATGTAGGAAGACTATTTTCTGCTGCAGAGAGCCCCTGAAATTAGAGAGACAGCCCTCATATCCTCCATGAGCCATCTCTCCTGCAGGCTAAACCTGTGAGACAATACATTTCTGTTGTTTTAAGCCACCTAGTTTGTGAAAAAGGAGCCCTGGTGGTACAGTGGTTAGGTGCTCGGCAGCTAACTGAAAGGTCAACAGTTATAACCCACCAGCCGCTCAGCGAGAGAAAGATGTGGCAGGCAGTCTGCTTCCGTAAAGGTCACAGCCTTGGAAACCCTATGGGGCGGTTCTACTCTCTCCTATAGGGTTGCTAAGTCAGAACTGACTGACGACAATGGGGTAGTTTGTGGTACTTTGTTACAGTTGGCCCAGAAAATGGATGTAGTCTATTTCATGGAAGAGGGAACTGAGGCTTAGGAAGGGTGTGGCAGAGCCAGGATTTTGGCTAGTGGCTGCCAAAGCCCTTCAATCAATAGCCACACTGGCCCTCTCAGCAACACTGACCCCACTGCCCTTAAACCCCAAGTGGTTCCTGTCACCTTAGTGGGGCTTTCTCCAAGCCACCTGGAGTTTCTGAGAAAGGCCCCTGGAGGTGCTGTGTTATGGTCCCTCAGTCAGTGCCTCAGAGTCTTCAGATGTGCCCAAGAGGCCCTTTTCAGAAGTTTGACGATCAATGAGCTCAGCCCGGAGATTCCGTAAATATGATTTTCCATAAATATCCTTTCCGTGTAAAGTACCTGCTTTGAAATGACAACCACATGCTGAGAAAAGCAGTTTCCAGGGTTGTGTTTTATTCTCGGTCTCTAATTACAGCTGAGCTGGAATTTTTTTTTTTTAAGTTTGTGACCCCAAAGAAAATGTAGAAATCAGAACACTGACCATAAAAAGTCTGTACGTTGTTTACAATTAAAGAAATACAGCCCATGTAAAAATGACGTTCTTACAAACCTCGCATAGATTTTTCTAGTTGTCTCAAAGCACAGGTAACTGAGCCACCTGGGATCAGTCTTAAGGTCTCCAAACCTGTGCTTTTGATGGAGAGGCTAATACCCCTGAAGTTGGACTGCCTAGGCTCAAATAGTGTCCCCCTAAGGGCCTAGCTGGACCACCTAGGGCAGGTCGCTTCATCTCTCTGTGCCTTAAGTTCTCTCATCTAAGGAAAGGGCTAATGACAGCACATCCTGGAGTTGATGTGAGAAGTAAGAAAATCCTTGTAAAGCACTTAGTATGGTACCTGGTGCACATGCCACAGTACAGTATGTAGGAAGATACTACTATTATTAATACCATATAGTATAGCAACTATATGATAAATAATAGACAATATAATGTAATTACTATTAGTAATATGTAATTATATCATATAATAATACATAGTATTTGTGATGGTTATAGTTATGTGTCAACCTGGCTGGGCCATGATCCTCATGGTTTGGCAGTTATGTAGTTTGGCAGCTTTTTAATGTTGTAGTTACCTCCATAAGGAGATCTAATATAATGTGATCACCTCCATGATGATATCTCTTGTGAGCAGCCAATCAGTTGAAAGGAAATTTCCTTGAGGTTGTGGGCTGCATCCAATATAGGTGGACTTTCTGGCATGGCTCACTGGCTTTTGCTCAGTCTGGATCCTGCAGCTGGCTCTTGTTCATCTTACCTTTCATTCTTGGGACTTGAGCTAGCAGCTTACCTGCCATCTTACCTGCCAATCTTGGGATTTGTCAGCCTCCACAAATTGTGAGCTAGAGGCCTCCTATCTGACCTTCTGATCTTGGATTCACCAGCACCTGTGGCTACATGAGTCAGGAGAAGCCTCCAGCCTGACCCGTGAACTTGGGACTCTCCAGTCTCTACAACCACATGAACCATTTCCTTTGTATAAATCTCTCTATATATTTATATGCTGCACTGGTTTTGCTTCTCTAGAGAACCCAGCCTAAGACACTTGGTATCAAGAGTGGGGTAAGGGCTATTGTGGTAGGAAAAGCCAAGTGGAAACCATTAGAACTACCTAGGAAAATAGTAAACCAAAAGTGATACTGCATTCCTGGAGGGATTTCAGAGACTACTGCTACCATCAAGGACTTGAACGATGCAAGCGTGGTGATTCCTACGATATCCCCATTCAACTCGCCTATTTGGCCTGTGCAAAAACAGATGGATCTTGGAGAATGACAGTGGATTATTGAAAACAATAATCAGATGGTGACTCCAAATGCAGTTGGAGTTCCAGATGTGGTTTCATTGCTTGAGCAAATTAGTACATCTCTTGGTAACTGCTATGTAGCTATTGATCTGGCTAATGCCTTTTTCCCCATACCTTCTTCAAAGGACCACTAGAAGCAGTTTTCCTTCAGCTGGCAAGGCCAACAATACAACTTCAGTGTCCTACCTCAGAGCTATATCAACTCTCCAGCCCTGTGTAATAATTTAGTCCTCAGGGACCTTGATCACCTTTTGCTTCCATAAGACGTCACACTGATCCATTGCGTTGATGACATGCTGATTACATCTAGTAAGAAAAAAGTTTCAATGACTCTGGACTCATTGGTAAGACATTTGCATGCTAGAGGATGGGAAATAAATCTGACAAAAATTCAGGCACCTTCCACCTCAGTGAAATTTCTAGGGGCCCAGTGGTGTGTGGCATGTTGAGATATTACTTTTAAAGTGAGGGATAAGTTGTTGTATCTGGCCCCTCCACAACCATAAAGGAGGCACAATGCCTAGTAGGCCTCTTTGGATTTTGGAGGCAACATATCCCTTGTTTGGGTGTGCTACTCTGACCTATTTATCAAGTGACTCGAAAAACTGCTGGTTTTGAGTGGGGTCCAGATCCCAAGAAGGCCCTGCAACAGGTTCAGGCCACCATGCAAGTGGCTATGCCTCTGCCATATGTTCCAGCTGATCCAATGGTGCCTGAAGTGTCAGTGGTAGATAGAAATGCTGTTTGGGGTCTTTGGCAGGCCCATATTGGTGAATCACAGTACAGACCCTTAGGATTTTGGAGTAAAGCCCTGCCATCCTCTGCAGACAACTACTCTCCTTTTGAGGAACAGCTTTTGGCTTGTTGCTGGGCCACCAAGTAACCATGCAGACTGAGCTGCCCGTCATGAACTGGGTGTTTCTGACCCACAGAGCCATAAAGTTGGATGTGCACAACAACACTCCATCCTTAAGTGGAAGTCATATATATGAGATCGGGCCTGAGCAGGACCTGAAGGCACAAGTAATTTGCAAAGAAGTGGCTCAAATGCCAATGATCTCCACTCCTGTGACATTACCTTCCATCTCCCAGTCTGCACCTATGGCCTCATGGGGAGTTCTTTATGATCAGTTGACTGAGGAAAAGAAAACTTATGCCTGGTTTACAGATGATTCTATGTGATACACAGATACCACTTGAAAGTGGACAGCGGCAGCACTACAGCCCCTTTCTGGGACCTCCCTGAAGGACAGTAGTGAAAGGAAATCCTCCCAATGGACAGAACTTCAAGCAGTGCACCTGGTTGTTCACTTTGCCTGGAAGGAGAAATGGCCAATTGTATAGTGATTCATGGGCTGTGGCCAATGGTTTGGCTGGATGGCCAGGGACTTGGAAGGAACATGATTGAAAAATTGGAGACAAGGAGGTATGGGGAAGAGGTATGTGGATAGACCTCTCTAAATGGGCCAAAGAAGAGAAGAAACAAAGATATTTGTGTCTCATGTGAATGTGCACCAAAGGGTAACCTCAACAGAAGAGGATTTTAACAGTCAAGTGGATAGGATGACATGTTCTCTGGAAACCAGTCATCCTCTTTCCCCAGCCACTCCTGTCATTGCTAAATGGGCTCATGAACCAAGTGGCCATGGTGGCAGGGATGGAGGTTATGCCTGGGCTCAGCAACATGGACTTCCACTTACCAATGCCAGTTTGACTACAGCCACTGCTGAGTGCCCAATCTGCCAGCAGCAGAGACTAGCACTGAGTTCTTGATATGGCACCAATCCTTGAGGTGATCAGCCAGCAACCTGGTGACGGGTTGATTACATTGGACCACTTCCATCATGAAAGGGCAGTGTTTTGTTCTTACTGGAATAGACACTTACTCCGGATACGGATTTGCCTTCCTTGCACGCAATGCTTCTGCCAAAACTACCATCCATGGACTTACAGAATGCCTTATCCACCATCATGGTATCCCACACAGCAACGCCTTGGATCAAGGGACTCACTTCACAGCAAATGAAGTGCGGCAGTGGGCCCATGCCCACGGAATTCACTGGTCTTACCGTGTTCCCCATCATCCTGAAGCAGCTGGATTGATAGAACAATGGAATGGCCTTCTAAAGACACAATTACAGTGCCAGTTAGCTGGCAATACCTTGCAGGGTAGGGCAGTGTTCTCCAGGAGGCTGTATATACTCTAAACCAGCGTCCAATATATGCTACTGTTTCTCCCATAGCCAGGATTCATGGGTCCAGGAATCAAGGAGTGGAAATGGGAGTGGCATTACTCACTATTACCCCTAGTGACCCACTTGCAAATTTTTTGCTTCCTGTCCCCACAACCCTATGCTATGCATGTCTAGACATCTTAGTTCCAAAGGGAGGAATGCTCCCACCTGGAGACCCATCACTGATTCCACTGAAATGGAAGTCAAGAATGCCAACTGGCTACTTTGGGCTCCTTATGCCTTTGGGTCAATAGGCAAAGAAGGGAGTTGCCATACTGGCTGGTGTGATTCATCCTGATTACCAAGAGGAAATCAGATTGATACTACATAATGGAGGTAAAGAAGAGTATGTCTGGAATGCAGGCGATCCCTTAGGGCGTCTCTTAGTACTACCATGCCCTGTGATTAAAGTCAATGGAAAACTACAGCAACCTAACTCTGACATGACTATTAACGTCCCAGACCCTTCAGGAATGAAGGTTTGGGTCACCCCACCAGGCAAAGAACCATGACCAGCTGAGGTGTTTGCTGAGGGCAAAGGGAATATAGAATGGGTGGTGGAAGAAGATAGTTCTAAATACCAGTTACAACCATTTGACCAGTTGCAGAAACAAGGATTGTAATTGTTATGAATATTTCTTCCTTGTATATGTGCATCAAATATATGTGAATCTTATAACATATAAAATGTAAACAGGGCTAGTGCATTTTCAGTTGTACACATGTTAGTTGTATCATGTTAGGCACAAGTATGACTTTATAATTGTTTTTATTCAGAGATTATGTATGGTTGAAGGAGATTTGTACAGGTGCCAAGTTGACAAGGGGTGGACAGTGATGGTTAAAGTTGTGTGTCAACTTGGTCGGGCCATGATCCTGAGTGGTTTGGCAGGTATGATGTAGTTTGGCAGCTTTTTAATAATGTAAACACTTCCATAATGAGATATGATATAATGTGGTCACCTCTATAATATGGTCTGTTGTGAGCAGCCAATCAGTTGAAAGGATTGTGGCCTGCATCCAATATAGGTGGCCTTTCTGGCAAGGCTCCTTGGCTTTTTCTCACTCTGGATCCTGCAGCTGGCTGTTGTTCATCTGACCTCCAGTTCTTGGGACTTGAGCTAGCAGTTTACCTGCCATCTTACCTGCCGATCTTGGGATTCGTCGGCATCCACAGCCTGTGAGCCAGAGGCCTCCTATCTAAACCTTCTGATCTTGGATTCACCAGCACCTCTGCCAACATGAGTCGGGAGAGGTCTCCAGCCTGACCCACAAACTTGGGACTCTCCAGCCTCTACAACCACGTGAACCATTTCCTTTATATAAATCTCTATATATATTTATATGCTGCACCAGTTTTGCTTCTCTAGGAAACCCAGCCTAAGGCAGTATTGTTATATAATATGCTATTATGTTATTATATTATTATATATTATAATATGCTATTATATTACACATCTGTCAATTTGCTGTACTGTGGGGACTTGCGTGTTGCTGTGATGCTGGAAGCTATGCCACTGGTATTCAGATACTAGCAGGGACACCCATGGTGGACAGATTTCAGCTGAGCTTCCATACAAAGACAGACTAGGAAGAAGAAGTCAGTGGTCTACTACAGAAAAGAATTAGCCAGTGAAAACCTTATGAATAGCATCAGAACATTGTCTGATATAGTCCTAGAAGATGAGCCCCTCATGTTGGAAGGCACTCGAAAGACGACTAGGGAAGAGCTGCCTCCTCAAAGTAGAGTCAACTATGATGACGTGGATGGAGTCAAGCTTTCAGGACCTTCATTTGCTGATGTGGCACAACTCAAAATGAGAAGAAACAGCTGCAAACATTCATTAATAATCGGAACATGGAATGTATGAAGTGTGAATCTAGGAAAATTGGATATGGTCAGTAATGAAATAGAATGCATAAACATCAGTGTTCTAGGCAATAGTGAGCTGAAATGGACTGGTATTGGACATTTTGAATTGGACAATCATACAGTCTACTACACTGAGAATGACAACTTGAAGAGGAAAGGTGTTGCATTCGTTGTCAAGAGAAACATTTCAAAATCTATCCTGAAGTACAGTGCTGTCAGTGATAGGATAATATCCATACGCCTACTAGGAAGATGAGTTAATACGACTATTATTCAAATTTACGCACCAACCACTAAGGCTGGAAATGAAGAAATTGAAGATTTTTACCAACTTTTGCTGTCTGAAATTGATCGAACATGCAATCAGGATGCATTGATAATTACTGGTGATTGGAATGTGAATGTTGGAAACAAAGAAGAAGGATTGGTAGTTAGAAAATAGGGACTTAGTGATAGAAATAATGCCGGAGATCGCATGGTAGAATTTTGCAAGACCAACGACTTCTTCATTGCGAATACCTTTTTCAACAACATAAACGGTGACTATACACGTGGCCCTTGCTGGATGGAATACACAGGAATCACACTGACTACATCTGTGGAAAGAGACAATGGAAAAGCTCAATACCAGCAGTCAGAACGAGGCCAGGGGCTGACTGCAGAACAGACCATCAATTGTTCATACGCAAGTTCAAGTTGAAGCTGAAGAAAATTAGAACAAGTCCACGAGAGCCAAAGTATGACCTTGAGTATATCCCACCTGAATTTAAAGACCATTTTAAGACTAGATTTGATGTGTTGAACACTAATGACCGAAGACCAGGCGAGTTGTGAAATGACACCAAAGACATCATACATGAAGAAAGTGAGAGGTCATTAAAAAGACAGGAAAGAAAGAAAAGACCAAAATGGATGTCATAAGAGACTCTGAAACTTGCTCTTGAACACTGAGTAGCTAAAGGAAACAGAAGAAATGATGAAGTAAAAGAGCTGAACAGAAGATTTCGAAGGGCAGCTCAAGAAGACAAAGTATTATAATGACATGTGCAAAGACCTGGAGTTAGAAAACCAAAAGAGAAGAATATTCTCCACATTTCTCAAGCTGAAAGAACTGAAGAAAAAATTCAAGCCTCGAGTTACAATGTTAAAGGATTCTATAGGGAAAATATTAAACAATGCAGGAAGCATCAAAAGAAGATGGAAGGAATACACAGAGTCAACCATACTAAAAAGAACTGGTTGACATTCAACCATTTCAGGAGGTAGCATATGATCAGGAACCAATGGTACTGAAGAAAGAGGTCCAAGCTATACTGAAGGCATTGGTGAAAAACCAAGGCTCCGGGAATTGATGGAATACCAACTGAGATGTTTCAACAAATGGATGCAGTGCTGGAAGTGCTCCCTCCTCTATGCCAAGAAATTTGGAAGACAGCTACCGGCCAACCCACTGGAAGAGATCTGTATTTATGCCTATTCCAAAGACAGGTGACCCAGCTGAATACAGAAATTATTGAATAATATCATTAATATCACATGCAAGTAAAATTTTGCTGAACATTCAAAGCAGCTGCAGCAGTGCATTGACAGGGAACTGCCAGAAATTCAAGCCGGATTCAGAAGACGTGGAACCAGGGATATCATTGCTGGTGTCAGAAGGATCCTGGCTTAAAGCAGGGAATAGCAGAACGATGTTTACCTGTGTTGTATTGACTATGCAAAGGCATTTGACTGTGTTGATCATAACAAGTTATGCATAACATTGGGATGAATGGGAATCCCAGAACACTGAATTCTACACATGCTAAAACTGTACGTAGAACAGAAGGCAGTCGTTTGAGCAGAACAAGGGGATACTGTGTGGTTTAAAATCAGGAAAGGTGTGCATCAGGGTTATATCCTTTCACCATACTTATTCAATCTGTATGCTGAGCAAATAATCTAAGAAGATGAACTACATGAAGAAGAACGGGCATCAGGATTGGAGTAAGACTCATTAACAACCTGTGTTATGCAGATGACAAAATCTTACCTTAAAGTGAAGAGGACTTGAAGCACTTACTGATGAAGATCAAAGACTACAGCCTTCAGTATGGATTGTACCTCAACATAAAGAAAACTTAAATACTCACAACTGAACCAATAAGCAATATCATGATAAACGGAGAAAAGATTGGAATTGTCAAGGATTTCATTTTACTTGGATTCACAATCAACATCCATGGAAGCAGCAGTCAAGAAATCAAAACACACATTGCATTGGGCAAATCTGCTGCAAAAGGCCTCTTCAAAGTATTAAAAAGCAAAGATGTCACCTTGAAGACTAAGGAGCACCTGACCCAAGCCATGGTGTTTTCAATCGCCTTATATGCATGCGAAAGCTGGACGATGAATAAGCAAGAGTGAAGAATAATTGATGCCTTTGAATTATGGTGTTGGTGAAGAATATTTAATATACCAAGGGCTGCCAAAAGAACGAACAGATCTGTCTTGGAAGAAGTACAGCCAGAATGCTTCTTAGAAGCAAGGTTGGCAAGACTTTGTCTCACATACTTTGGATGTGTTACCAGGAGGGATCAGTCCCTGGAGAAGGACATCATGCTTGGTATCATGGATTGAATTGTGTCCTCCAAACATATCTGTCAACTTGGCTGGGCCATGATTCCCAGTATTGTGATTGTCCACCATTTTGTCATATGATGTAATTTTCCTGTGTGCTGTAAATCCTGTCTCTATGATGTTGATGAGATGGGATTAGCGGCAATTATGTTAATGAGGCAGGACTCAATCTACAAGATTGGCTTGTGTCTTGAGCCAATCTCTTTTGAGATAAAAAAGAGAGAAGAGAGCAGAGAGACAGGGGGACATTGTACCACCAAAAAAGCAGTATGGGGAACAGAGCATGTCTTTTGGGCCTGAGGTTCCTGCACAGAGAAGCTCTGAGACCAAGGGAAGATTGTTGACAAGGACCTTCCTCCAGAGCCGACAGAGAGAGAAAGACTTCCCCTGGAGCTGAATTCGGACTTCTAGGCTTCTAGACTGTGAAAGAGTAAACTTCTCTTTGTTAAAGCCATCCCTTGTGGTATTTCTGTTATAGCAGCACTAGATAACTAAGACAGTTGGTAAAGTAGAGGGTCAGTGAAAAAGAGGAAGACCCTCAACAAGATGGATTTGACACAAGGGCTGCACCAGTGGGCTCAAGCATAACGATTGTGAGGATGGCATAGGACTGGGCAGTGTTTCCTTCTGTTGTACATAGGGTCACTGTGAGTCAGAACCAACTAGGTGGCACCTAACAACAATAACAACAACAATGTGCTATTATATTATATATAAATCTTATATAATATGCAATATATTAATAAATATAATTATACTAATGTATTAATAATTCATTAATAGTGTTATGATAGATAATATAATTATATTTTATATATTATTTTATATATAATATAATGTTATATATTATGATAACCTGTTGCTGTTGAGTTGATTCTGACTCACAGCGACCCTATAGGACAGAGTGGAACTGCCCCATAGGGTTTCCAAGGCTATAAATCTTTACGGAAGCAGACTTCCACATCTTTCTACCAAGGAGTGGCTGGTGGGTTTGAACCACTGACCTTCCGGTTAGCAGTCGAGTTCTTAAACACTGCGTGTGTATGTATATTATATATTAAGAAATATATAATATGTACACAATATTATGTAGATGCACACATACACACACCTGACACAGAAATGGATCTAAAAAGTGGAAATGAATGTGGACGAGCTCACACAAATTAGTCTCTATTCATTTCAGGACTTCGAACCAGTTTGTTCCACTTCAAACCCCTGCTGAGAATTTGTATTTCTAACAAGTTCCCTGCTGAGAATTTGTATTTCCACTCTGATATACTGAATCAGAATCGACATTATAACAAGACCCCAGGGTGATTCTTATGTATAACTTTCCGGGAACTTATTAGAATGCAAATTCTCAGCAGGGATTTGAACAGGCACCAAACTGATTGGAAGCCCTGGTTCATTTCCTGGATCAGTAACAGATTTGAAAATGTATTTGTGCATTGTCTTATGCTCCTCCTCACGTGCTGTCCACTTTCTCCGCTGCCCAATGTTACAGAGGTGCAGCCTGGCTGTGCGCTGCTGATCACTCCCCCATTCTTGAAATGAATTTATTCCTCTCTGGCAATTCCTTCTCAGAAGAATTAAATGCTGGTGTTCCTTGTGGCTCCACGTAGACCTTTTTCTTCCAGCTAAGCCTTCTCCTTGGGCCATCTCAACCATACCCATGGTCTAATCACCACCCATAGACTCTAACCCTAACCCTAACCAGATTCCTGTTCTTGTCTCAGACCTGAGGTTCTACTGGATGTCTCTATCTGGATGTCCCATGAGCAGTTCAAACTCCAGTTACCCTAAACTACCCTACTTCCATCCATCACCCACCCAGATGCTCAGGTCTCAACCCCAAGGGTCTTCCTTGACTCTTCTTTTTTTAGTTTTTTTTTAAGTGTACAATGATTTTTAGTATATTCACAAAGTTGTGCAACCAACCATCATCACTATCTCATTCCAGAACGTTTTCATGAACCTCAAAAAGAAAACCTAAGCCTATTTGCAGTGACTCCCCATTCCTTTTTCCCCCAGCACCTGGCAACCACTCATCTACTTTCTATCTCTATGAATTTGCTATTCTGGACATCTCATATAAATTAAATCATACAATACGTGGCCTTTTATGACTGACTTCTTTCACTTAGCACAATGTTTTCAAGGTTTATCCGTGTTGTACTATAAGTCAGTACTTCATTGCTTTTTGTTTAATAATAATATTCCATTATATAGATATGCTACATTTTATTTATCCATTGATAGATGTTAATGGACATTTGGGTTGTTTCAATTTTTTTGAATATTACGAATAATGCTGCTATAAACATGTTTTTGTGCAGACATATGTATTTGTTTATATTCCCACCAGCAATGTCTGAGGATTCCAGTTTCTCCACATCTTCACCAACACCTGTTATTTTCCATTTTTTAAAATTATAGCCACTCTGGTGGATGTGAAATAGTATCTCATTTTGGTTTTGATTTGCATTTCTCTAATGACTAGTGATGTTGAGCATCTTTTCAAATGCTTATTGAACATTAGTATATATTTTTTGGAGAAATATCTATTCAAATCATTTATCCATTTAAAAGTCAGGCTATTTGTCTTTTTATTGTTGAGTTGTAAGAATTCTTTATATATTTTGGATACAATCCCTTATCTACTTTATGATTGTCAAATATTTCCTGCCACTCTGTAGGTTGTCTTTTCACTTTATAATTTTGACTAAGTCCAGTATATGTATTTTTTTTGTTTCTTGCACTTTTGGTGTTATGTCTAAAAACGCTGGCCTAATCCAGGTCACAAAGAGTTATGCCTATGTTTTCTCCTAAGAGTTTTATAGTTTTAGCACTTATATTTGTGTCTGTGATCCATTTTGATTTAATTTTTGTACGTGGTTTGAGGTAGGGTCCAACTTCATTCTTTCGCATGTGGAGATCCAGTTGTCCCAGATCATTTGTTAAAGGGACTGTTCTTTCCCCATTGAATCATCTTGGCACCCTTGTCAAAAATCAATTGACTATAAATGTAAAAGTCTATTTCTGGACTTCCAGTTCTATTCCATTGATCTATATGTCTATCCTTAGGCCAGAACTGCCTTCCTTGACTCTTTCCTGTTGCTAATCCACATCCATCTCTTCCAGAACAATGAATTGGCATGTCTGTCTGGGACTGATGTTGTGCTTGGAGCTGGGCATACAGTGGTGAGCAAGGTAGCAAGGTGGATACTGGCCCTATCTTCATGCACCTGACATCCTCCTGGGAGTGGGTAGACAATATATAAGTAAGGAGATAATGAAAAAGGTGATTTCAGAGAATGATTAATGCTTTGGTAAACGAGAGAAGGACATGTGATAAAGTGGACAGTGGAGGGCTGCAAAGGGGGCCTATTTTACATTAGGGATGTTGGGAAGGCTCTCTGAGGGTATAGCATTTGAGGTCTGAACGAGAAGTCAGCCCTGCAGAATTTGGGGTAGAGTGTGCCAGGCAGAGGAGTGGATTTGTCTAAAGATGAAAGGGATACGCAGAAGGGGGCAAAATAGAGACTTGCAGAATGATAGAGCCAAAACCCTTATTAAACTATGCCTGAATTCCACCTAGCTCTAGACTTTCCCATCAATGGGCCATAGCGACCTCTATAGGACAGAGTAGAACTGCCCCATAGAGTTTCCAAGGAGCCCCTGGTGGATTTGAACTGCCAACCTTTTGGTTAGCAGCCATAATGCTTAGCCACTACACCACCAGGGTTTCCAATGAGCCATTACTTTCCCTCTGTTATTCAAACCTACTTGAATTGACTTTTCTGTTGCTGGCAAGCAATCAAAGCTGCACTAAAGGAATTGCTTGTCTCCCCTACTAGACTGTAAGCTCTGTGACAACAGAGAGAGTATTTGTCTCATTCAAGCTTGCAAACTGGCAATTCCTATATGTCACTTTTTGGAGGGGAGGAGCAAGGTTTAAAAATCAAGACATTTCACAAAGAAATCTCTATTTTTTGCCTTTCTTAAAAAATTAGAAAGCTTGGCACTAGGTGCTAGCATTTCTGCACGGCTACTCGGGTGGGGCTGAGAACCAGTGGCCCCCTTTAAATGAGGAAGCCATTTTGAAGATGAAACTGGCACGGGAAGGTAGAGCAGAGAGGATTACCTTTACCGGAAAAAGTTTTCTGACACCCTGTGTGCTTGGTTCATTTATATTACATGCCTGCCCCCTACAAGTGAGTGAGTTTGTGATTCCCTTGATACATAACAGAAACTGATGGCATAGTGGTTAAATGCTATGGCTGCTAACCAAAAAGTTGGCAGTTTGAATCCACCAGGCGCTCCTTGGAAACTCTCTGGAGCAGTTCTACTCTGTCCTATAGGGTTGCTATGAGTTGGAATCAACTGGCAATGGGTTGATACAGACCCAATGCCACGAATGAATGAATGAATGAACTAACGAACGAACAAAAGAACCCACCCATGCATGTATTTGTACTACTCCTCCTATCTTTAACATGGTACATAGAACCTAGTAAGTGTCAAGTACTTTCATCTGATTGCTCTTCTAAGGAAATGTGAGTTGAATTGGATGAATTAGATTGAATTAGATGTTGTGTGGATCTAAATTTAAACAAATATTTACATGCAGTGTTTATTTCTGCTGTGATATTTATTTTCCTGTCTTAGCTGGGCAAATTGACCTCAGGGTGCTCAAAATCAGGGTTCTCTTTAAAACCAACCTTTACATTTTCAGTCCACTAGAGGGCGACAGCACCAACCAGTAGAAAGAGCAACAATTCAAGGCGGTGGAGTGAAACTAGGCTTTCCCCATCACTGACACATTTGCTGTATTCCTCCAGTAACGCTCAAGTTCAGGAAGGGAGTCACATTTTGTTTCTTTGTTTGTAATTTAATGTTCTGAATAGATAATGCACTCTGCAGTTCAAAAAAAAAGCATATGGTGAAATTTTCCTCCTATCCCTGCCGCATGTCCACCACAAGTATGACTGTTATTCTTTACTTGTGTGCTCTTCTAGTGGTTTCTGTGAACATGTAAGCAAATACAAATATCTGTTTACCCGCCCCTTAATTTTACCCAAAACGTAGCATTATATAGACACTGTTCTGGACCTTGCTTTGTTTATTCACAATGTATCTTATAGAATGGTCCATATCGCTTCCTTCCTTCTTCCCTTCCTCCTTCGTCCCCCCCGCCTTCTTTCTTTTACAGCTGCATTGTACTCCATGGTTATAAAGTTGTACTCCTGTATTACCTATTCATCTAGTTCCCTACGGATGGGCATTTAGGGTTTTCTTTACCTTCTGCTATTAGAAATAATGCTCAATGAATAACCTTGAATATATTTTGCATGGCTACAGGTGTATCTATATCGGTGACTACAAACCCCAGCTGCCCGTTAGAATCACCAGGGAGGCTTTAAAAAATTTTCTGGATACCCGAGCCACACCATAGACCAATTATATCAGCATCTCTGAGGATGGGACCAGGGCATCAACCTTTTTAAAAGTTGCTCAAGTGATTCCAGCGTATAGCCGGGCCTGGGCACCACTGACCCTATAGGATAAAGTGATTAGTTGAAGGGCACAGGGATTTGCAATTTTGCTAGATATTGCCAGATGGCCTCCAGAGAGGTTGTGCCAACTTACACTTCTATCAGCAATATATGAGAGTGACTATGTCTTTACAGCTCCACCAACAAAGTAGGCTTCTAAACTTGTTGATATTTGCCAATCTGTTAGATTACAAAAAAAAAAAAAAAAAAAAAGGTATCTCAGTCTTGCTTTAATTTGCATTTCTCTTATTAGAGGTGGAACATCTTTTCGTATGTTTAATAACCATTGATTTGTCTGGTTATATCCTTTGCCCATTTTTCTTTCTTTTTTTAAAATCATATGTAGAAAGTTGACCTATCAGCAAGACTAGTTCTTTGTGATTTGAGTTGCTGATACTTTTCCCTGCTTTGTCTTTTGTTTCACATTTTGCATAGGTGGCATTTTTTTTCCTTGAAGAAGACATTTTATACATTTGACAATCTCTTGTTATGGCTTCTGGATCCTGAGTTGTGGTTAGAAAGGTCGTTCCCACTTTTGTGGTTTTTCCTTTTTATGTTAAAACTTCGATCCTTTTGGAGTTTGCCCTGATCTGTGATGTGAGGTATGGATCCATCTTTGTTTTTCCTTCCAGTTATTCTCATCTTTATCAAAGAGTGACATAGGAACCACTTTGGGATGCATCTAACTGGAATTTCTTATCCTTGTCTTTTTATTTATTTATATGCAACACCTGCTTCTACTTTCCTGAAATTTGTGGTCCCATCCACCCCACTGATCTACCGATCCATTGATCAGTTGATTCATTCATTCATTTGCTCTTTTCTTCTTTTTTTGCTTGCTACTGAGAGTTCTAATATTAATTGGATATTGTCTCTGACCTCTTGGGTTTCCATTTAGGATTTATTTTAATTATTTAATAACCAGCAATGATGACCTTTTATTGAATGTCTAATATATTTGTATACATGAATCATTTCAATTAAACCTCAAAAGCAGCCTATGGTGTCAATACTATCATCATTCCCAATTGAGGACAGTAATTTGGAGCAGTTTGAGGCTTGCCCAAGGGCACACAGTTAGAAATTGCAGAGCTGGGGTCCATTCAGGAAGCCCTTCCACCTACCTTTACCCTGTGACGTTGTTAGTGGATTGACTGAGGAGGGAATGACTGAAGGAGTCAGTGAGGAAATGAGGGAAGATGATGAGTCAGCTCTTGCTCTCCGAGGAACCCAGAGGGGAAGATCAGACATGCATGCTAATAACCAGAGCACAGAGCAAACAGCCATCCCACCAGCGTGTTGGAAGCCATCCATGTCCTACCCTTCCTATTCAAAATGCCTAATTCTTCCAAATCCTCCCCACCTAGAAACCACAGAGCCAAACACTGGGGTGGGGGCAGTGGGGGGCCGTGTGCTCAAGTCTGCTGTATTACATCACCCACTCAGAGGTCCTCCGTGGACCTTTGCAGCCCAGCAGCCTTGGGGTGAAGGAGGCAGAAGACTGAGGAAGGATGAGAGAGAGAAGGGAGTAAGGAGAACAGAGATGAGGGGAGGGAGGAGGGAATAAGGAGAGAGTAGGGAGAAAGGAATAAGGAGCAGGGAGCAGAGCAGGGGGGGAGGGAAAAGGGAGGAGGGAGAAGGGAAGAGGGAGGAGGGAGAGTAGAGGAGGGAGAAGGTGTAGGGAGGGCAGATTGGGAGAAGGGAGAAGCAAGGAGGGGGAAGAAGGACGAGGGAAGGTAATAAGGGGGGAGAGGAGGAGGAGTTAAGGAGAAGGAGGAAGGGGTTAGAGTAGTAGGAGAGGCAAAGAGTGGGGAAGAGTAGGGAGCTGGAGGAAGAAGAGGCTGGGGGTGGGAGAATCGAGGAGAGGGAGGGAGGACCTGAGAAAGTGAAGGAGGAGGAAGAAGGAAGGAAGAAAAGCCCCCTTTCAGCCCCCTCCTGGGAGTTGCGCAACCCGCTGGGCCGGGATTGGCCGCGGATGAGCAAGGACGCTCCGCCCTCCGGGCTCGCGGCCAATGGCCGAGGGGGCTGGGGCCGGGGCGGGCGGGGCCGGAGCGCGCGTCCGCATTGGGACTGCCGCGCTCTGAGCCCGAGCAGTGCCGTCCTTGCCGTCTCCGTCCCCGCCGCGTCCCCGCCTCCCGCCGGTCCCCGCCGGTTGCCCCGCTCTCTGACTCCGCGGCTTGGGCGCTCCGGTTCGCTCGCTTGCTCCTGGGGCGGGTCCTTCGCGGCGGCTCTGAGGCGATGGCCACAAGGATCGACAAAGAGGCTTGCCGGGCAGCGTACAACCTGGTGCGCGACGACGGCTCGGCCGTCATCTGGTGAGCGCTCTCCCCGGTCCACGCGGAGCCGAGTCGGGTGCTCCCTGGCCTTCGTCTGCATACTGTTCCAGGACCACGCGGAGCCACTGTGCCTAGCGCCCTTAGATTCCCCGCTGGAGCGCTGCGCCGTTCAACCCCAACGCTGACGTGTGTTCTTTTCTTCTCCCAACCCAAAGGGTGACTTTTAAATACGACGGCGCCACAATCGTCCCCGGAGACCAGGGAGCAGAGTATCAAGACTTCATCCAGCAGTGTACAGGTAGGGGGGCGCGCAGGTCACCCCGGGGACGCGGCAGAGGCCGCACTGGGAGGAACAGGGTGGCTGCCACAAGTACCTCTGCGTGGGGCGTTGGAGGAGCCAGATTTGAGCATTTTAAAGCCTCATAAACAAAGACTTCCCCTCTGGATATCCGGGGCAGCAGAGGTGGCCCATCTGACTTCCTTGCTTCCTGCACTACCCTCTCTAAGCGCAGGCGGGACAGTGATTTTGCCCCCTGCGGGTCACTGGTTTTCCACGATCAGCTCGTCCAGTTCTAAACTCCAGCTTCAGCCTCTCCCCGCGGCCCCCCTTGGTGGGTCGGTGAGCCAGAATAAAGGCAAACTGGGGCTGCTGCCTGTGGAGAAAAAACCCATCATTTACACTCTTCTTTCTCCCAGGATCAATGTCTGTGTGTGTGCTGATTATATTCATGTTTTTTATTTGAAGAATATAGAGCCAGATACAAAGGGTACACATCATCTGATTCCATTTGTATGAAATCCTAGAAAAGGCAGAGCTAATCTACCTCGTGGAAAGTTAGAACATCAGGTACCTCTTGGGGTTGAGAGTGAGAGTGACGGAGTGGGAGGAGGCAACCGGGGTTGGAAGTGTTCCACATTTTGATCTGGGAGATGGTTACATAGGTGTGCACATATGTAAAAAATCTTCAAGCTGGATACCTAAGATTAGTGTACTTTACACACTTGTCTTTTGTGTGTGGAACGGTTAAAAAGGCAGAACATGTGGCGTGTATAACCTAAACCCCTGAATAGAGGTAAAAGACTCCCCATCATTGCTAATAGGAGCCTTTAAAGCTGAGGTTTGAGAACTCAAGTTTCTTTGGGTCTCTGGCTTGGAAACAGACGTTTTCAGACAAAAGGCAGCACAGCCTGGAGGTCAGGGCATGTACGCAGAGCCAGATGGCCTGAGATTGAATCACAGAGTGACCGCTGCTTCCTACCTGTGTGGTCAGGGACAAATGACTTCACCACCTGGGGCCTTGGTTTCCTCATCCATAATCTCAGGATTGCTGTGAGAATGAGTGAGTCAACATGTCTAAAATGCGCAGCACAAGCTATGTGAAGTGTTGTATGAAACAAATAAATAGTACAAAAGTGTGCCAGGGATCATATAACTGCTCCTTTCCTTGACTGCTTCCCTAACCAAATGAGATTTCACATTTAAATTCTATTCAAAGGATATTCATGAAGTGTCTGCTGTGGGCTGGATGGTACTAAGGTTTTTTTAAAATAAATGTTCCCCTAACTAAAATTTCTCCCAGGAGTTACCTCTAGGTGTTTACTCATTGCTTTTGCAAAAGATTGGCTTAAAATATCAGAAGTGTAAAGTCCACAATAACTCACATTTCATAAGGTGACAGGGTCACAGTGTGGAGAGTTAGCGGGATAAGGATTTGAACCCAGGCCTCTGGCTCAGCAGTGAATGCTTTTGCAAGTGGAATAGTCCACAAACTTAACTTATCCCCCAACTGGGTGCACAACCAGGAGATTCAGCAGGGTTTTGGCTTGGCTGGCAGGCCAGCTTCCCTCCTCCCTGAACTCAGTGGTAGGGGTGGCAGTAAGCAAGTCGCTTTTTTCTTCTGCTGGTCACCCATCCACACCCCACACCCCTGCCCCATCAGATTGAGTTTCATCCCTGAAGCTGTTGTTCTCAAAGTAGGAGAAGGTGACTGAGGAAGAAAGGACTTCCTGTCAAAAGATTCCTAGCAGATGCTCTTGGCCTTTGGGCATCCGCTCACCCTGTGGCCAGAGAGCATTTCCTTCCTCCCTCGGGCTTTGTGGTTTTCTGCTTAGACCCTTCCCCTTAGGACGAGGACAAGGACGAGGACGAGGACGAGGACGAGGATGAGGACGAGGACGAGGACGAGGACGAGGACGAGGACGAGGACGAGGACGAGGACGAGGACGAAGATGAGGACAAGGACAAGGACGAGGACGAGGAGGGGAGTGGGGAGACCTGGCGGGAGCTGAAAATGCTTCCCGGCTGCTTGTTGATCTTCATGAGTGGGGGGGGGGGGGGGCGGGGGGGGCGGATCTGAAGCCTCTGTCTGCTTCAGCTGGAAGTCTGCCTTCCTTCCCAAGCCATCTGTTGAACAAATGTGTAGGCAAGTTGTGGTGGCCGTGTCTCCTCTAGGAAAACCTTGTTCCTTCCCCCTGCCTGCCACAGCCTTGTAAACCAGTGACAGTGGAATCAAAACCACAACTAGTCACTTTACCCAGGACTGCTGTTTGCCAACCACTGCACTTGACCTGTCAAACCAGCCCTGGGTGCCAGGTACTGAGATTGGGTCCCTTCTACAGATGAGGACACTGAGGCCCAGAGAGGTTAAGAACTTGCCCAAGATCACACAGCTAGGAGGAAGCACCGGCAGTCTGGCTTTGGAGCCCATGCCCCTGGCCTCTTCCCTTTAAGGCAGTGGTTTAGATTCTCATCTCCAAGCCGTGAGGCTTTTTCAGCGGTGTGGCAGTTTCTGGTCTGGGCTTTTGGGATTGGGTGCATGTTATAAAAGATTACAAAAGGCATGTTTGCTTGTGTGGTGCAGGACGAGGGGGGGTGGGGGCCTTTGTGGCCAGTTTTCGGCCAGCATCCTGGCCGTACTGATGGTCCCACACTGTCATCATAGAAAGGCTCCTGCTCTGGCTCTGGCTTTCTGTTTCCAAAGGTCTACTCACAGGTGTGTAGGGGGCTGCAAAGGCTGCAAACAGCACCCAGTCCTCTTCCTTCTTCAGCCCCCCTCTCCCCTGGGCTGGCACTCCCTTTCCAGGAGCTCTCCCTCCTATACACCCTCCTTCCCCTCCCCTCTTTCCTAGGCTACTGTCTTCTGCCCAGGTGTTTTCCAGAATAAATCTACCTTCCAGCCTGAGCTTCTCCTGGTCCTCAGCCCCCAGGCTGGCCTCTCTTCCACTGGAGCTATTTGCTGGAAGGTCTCCTGTGTCTGGGTTGTGGTGTTGTACCTTTTGCTCAGCACTTATCTGCCTCTTTCTTTGTGCTGGTGAGATTCGGGGCCTGCTGGGGGCCCTGTTTAAAAATGATATCCTGGGTGCTGGGCATATCTGCTCCCTCCTACCGTGCCTCTGCAGTCAGCTCTGGCCCTGCAGCCCTGTGCACGCATGCTGGTCAGTGCCCTTTCAGGAGCAAGTGAGAGAAACCCCACTCAACCCAACTCAGGTTAGCCTAGGCAAAAAGTCAGTCTGTAGTTTACAGGGTTGAAAAATCCAGGGGAAGCACTTGCTGCAGGTCAGGCTGCAAAAACTCAAAACCCCTCTTCCCAGCTCTGAGCTCTGCCTCATCCTCCATCTCCCTTCTTGGGGTGGGTGGGGTGATTCTCTCTGAGTGCTGACACAGATGCCACCACCAGCTCCAGATTCCAGCCCACCAGCAGAGCCATCCTGGTGGAGAGTCCCTCTTTGCCAGTGATTTCAGCAGAAGTCCCCGAACTGACTCTCCTTGACCTGGCTGGGGACATGTGCCTATTCTTGAACCAGTCACTGGGACTCTGGCTGGCTAGGCCTGGATCACATGTCCACCCCTGGAGCTGAAGCTGGAGATGGAGTGGGGGGGAGGTAAGCCCTACTGAAACCAGGAGACAGATTAGAGGAGGGTTGAATTCCTAAGGGAAGAAGGGGAACAAACCAAAAACAGATGTCCATGCCCCTCAGCCTCCTTGCCCTGTCTTCCTCTTTACAGCAGTATTCTATATCCTGTTGCCAGAGTAGGTCTTCCTAAAGCACATCTCTAATCAAGTCATTCCCCCGCTCATTAATCTTCTATGGCTCCCCTCTGCCCATTGAATTAAGCCCAGGCCGGGCTGATCGGCATTGCAGACTGTCATCTCTTGCCCAATAGCTCCCACACCCTTCTTTGTGTACCTGCAGCCCGACACTGTAACCATCCCCTGGCATCTGCATCACTCCCAGTCTTCGTGCCTTTTGTTCTGGGAGTTCTCTCCATGTGGATTCCCTCTTCCCCATCTCAGTCCATGGAAACCCTGCCCACCTACGATTCAGCCACCCAGCTTAGTGAGATCTCTTCTTTTTTCAATTGTACTTTTTTGTTACAAAAAGGGATCAGACCATAGATACTATTTTACAACCAACTTTTCTCCCCTTAACTGTAACTTCTGAGCATCTTCCTGTCTTAAGCTCTTCTTCTGCAGCACTTTTAAAATGGCTACATAGTATTCGTCTGTATAAATGTAACATTGTTTTAACAGTCCTCTATTGATGCACCCCAAAGTACTTTGTTGTAAGCAGTTTTATTTTGGAAAGAATCCAGGCACCTGGGAATGCATCCAGTTTTCTGATGGTATAGAGTTGAGAGGCAATAATATCCTAGTGGTTAAGAGCTTTGATGGTGGAACCAATATCTGACCTTGAACTGCAGTCTTGCAGCACTCTTGCGGGTGACCTTGGACAAGTCTCCCAGATTCTCTGTTTCCTCACCTGTAAGATGGGGATAGTAATTACACATAACTTGCAGGGTTGTTGTGAGGATAGATTGACATGATACACGTAAAGCTCGTAGGCCACTGACTGGTAAAGAGTAAGTGCTCAATAAACGTGTTTATTATTAATGGAGCACCTACTACTTTGTGCCAGAAATGAAGTTGGATTAATTTTTTAAAAGCGATATCCTGAAGGGCTGATGAGTTTGTTTAAAGTGCCTTTGTAGTTTTCTAATTAATTCAGTCTCCTATTGCTGGCTTTCCCACCTGCCTATCTCTGGGAGGTCTTGAGCCACATGGCATGGCTTCCTTATGTCGTAAGGTGCATGGGCTTTGTGACAGCTGCTTTGGCTGACCTCTTGGCGATATTTGTGATTACTTTTGTGTTTGTACCTGTGTCTCCCATGGTGAAGTTTGCTACATGTCCCCCTACCTGATAAGTAGAGTGTCCCTCGTTCAGAAAAGTTTTTCAATAAATATTCTTCATGGCGACCCCATGTGTTACAGAGTAGAACTGTGCTCCATAGGGTTTTCTTAGCTGTAATCCTTAAGGAAGCAGATTGCCAGGTCTTTCTTCCTCAGTGCTGCTGGGTAGGTTTGAACCTTCAACCTTTAGGTTAGTAGCTGAGTGCAAACTGTATCACGTAGGGACCTTTCAATAAATATTAGTTGACTTGAATCGAGTTTTTGCTCCTTGAAAATCCTCAGGAGTTATTGCAAATTTTTGAAAGCATTATTTGTGGATTTTATAGATGTTGTATGCACGTCCTCTTCTCCTGTTCTTTCTTCAACCTGCTACATTCTGGTGTCCACCCACACCCACAGCATAGAACCCTCTGCAGAAGTTTTTGGAAATCGGGAAATTTGGTAATCTTCTGGTTGCCAGACTCAGTGGTTGCTTTTCTGTCTTTATTCCTCTTCACCCTCCTCCAGCATTGCCAGCGGCCTCCACCTCTGCTTCTGTGCTGCTGAGCTTGCTTGGTTCTCTTTTATGTCTCTCTTTTCTTGCTCTCACTTCCCTCTGCTCATCTCCTTCCCCTTCCTGCCCCATAAGTGTGGGTGTTTCCTAGGGTTCTACCCTTGATCATTGCAGGGACATTTTTTGAGTGCATACTGTGTGTGCTAAACCCTTTGCTGAGTGCTGAGATGGGCCCTTTCCCTGTCCCAGTGAACTCGCAATCCAGGCTTCAGAGCCGCTCATATTGTCACCCCCGACTTAAGAACCTTCTGTAGCTTTGGCCCATAAGGTCCAAATGCTTGGGGAAGAAATGGAATGCCCTTTATGACTGGGTGCCAGCCCGCTAACCCCTCAAACACACATCCCTGATGCATATGACCCTGACCTCATGGATGCCCAAACACCAGGCACTGCGTGGGGGCTTCACTTCTATTAACTCACTAACTGCTCTTATCTACTGGTGGTAATAAATGCAGTGACAGCTATACATAGGAGAGCTTCCTCGGGGGCCAAAGTCTTCTGCTTGGGTAGCACTGTAGGTAGAAGAACTGGACTTTGAACCCAGTTCTGTTTCCAAGGCTCCCAGCTTTTACCCTGGGCTGTGCTGCCCTGCCTTCCTCCTTTTCCTTTCCTCTGCCTGTACTGTCCTTGTCCATTTTGCTTTCCTAGAGGACTTCTACACACCTGTTCAGACCTAACATAAATACCCACTCTGCTCTGATTCCTTCCTCGCCTTCATGGTGCTGACCATGTTGTGCAGTGGCCACGTGCATGTCTGTTTCCTCAGCTCCATCACCATGTCCTGGAAGGAGGGACAGTGCCTCTTTGATGGTGGTATTCTCAGTGGAGAATCCCCACCCATCATGGTGAGCCAGCTCTCAATCTCCCAATGGGTGTGTCGCTTCCTTGAATGAGCCCAGGTGATGGGCTGTATCCCAGGTGATGGGCATTTCCCAGCAATCACTGACTTTCCACACCTTTATCTCTTGCTTAGAAAGAGAACTGAGACTGCCTGAGTTCAAATCTCAGTTCTTCTACATATGGGCTGTGTGGCCTTGGGCAAGTCACTCAACCTCTCTGTGCCTCAATGTCCACAATTGGAAAGTGGGGACAATCATGGGAGCCACCTCACAGGGTGGGAAGATTAACTGATTTAATACATAGAAAGCACTTGGAACTGTATGTGGGACATGCCAAAACCAGAAAAAAAAAAAACCCAGACTCACTGCCATCAGATTGATTCCGACTCATAGCGACCCTATAGGACAGAGTAGAATTGCCCCCTAGGGTTTTCAAGGCTGTAATCTCTGCAGAAGCAGACTGCCACATCTTTCTTTCATGGAGCAGACCTTTTGGTTGGCAGCCAAGCACTTTAACCACTGTGCCACCAGGGCTCCTTCAGGACATGGCAATTCCTCCTTAAGCGCTAACTGTTACTGTTACTATCTCTCAAACAAGCATTTTGGGAATGTAAATTAGCGAGAGTACTGATGTTAATTGGTGGTTAATCGAATGGCTTCCAGGGTGGTGCACCCAGACGGGCTACCTCCATGCCTGACATCAGAGGTGGGGAGAGAAGGCAAGGCAGGGCCACAAGGTCTCCCTTGCAGCACTTACTAGCCCCTGGGGTGGTGTCCTGCTAAAGGCTAAGCTCCTTCAAGGTAGAAACCATATCTGGTTTGCTCTCTGCTGCATCATCAGCACCTAGAACAGTGTCTGGAGTTCTCCACGTCCATGAATGAATGAATGAATGACAGTGGCCAGAGACCTTTGAAAGCTGAGCTCGCCTGGGAAGGCCCGCTCTCCCAAGCTGGAATCACAGCCCAGCGCTGGGGTGCAGCCATTGGCTCAGTGCCCCAGCCACATGGTGCTTTGGCTCGGGCCTAGGTCTCTCTCTGGAGCCCTGCATTCCCCCAGACTTACTTTTATGCATTTGGCTTTGCAGATTCAGCTCCATGGCCTCAGTGGGTCCCCAGCGACCTATTTCTGAAGGCAGAGGGGTATGTGTATGGCGGACAAGAGGGACGGTGACCTCAATATATTCTATTTTATTTCATCAGTGCATTTCGAAATTAACCTGCCTTAGATGCTGGTTTAGTTCACGGCCATCTCACTTTCCCTCTTGCACTGACTCTCATTTCACCTTCTATGCATTTATGTGCACTTCCTTGATAATAATTAATAATAACGTTAATAATGTCTAAGACTGGGCCTTTATTGTGCCAGGTACTGTGTGAAGGTCACTGTATTAACTTTCCTATTGCTGCTATAACAGATTACCAAAAACTAAGTGGCTTATTCATCCTTCAGCCAAAGATTAGACAGGCCCGTAAAGCAAAATGAGACTAAATGGGCACACCAGCCCAGGGGCAGGGACAAGAAGGCAGGAGGGGACAGGAAAGTTGGTAATGGGGAACCCAAGGTTGAGAAGGGGAGAGTGTTGACAGGTCACGGGGTTGGCAACCAGTGTCACAGAACGTGTGTATTACTTGTTTAATGAGAAACTAATTTGCTCTGTAAACCTTCATCTAGAGTATAATAATTTAAAAAAATAAAAGACAGTGGGAACAATTCAATTGACAGAAATGATCTTGGTAAAATACCTTCAGGAAAGCGGAAAAAATAGTATAGGAAAATTTTAGAAAAATGTAGCACCATACCCATAAATGAGCATGTTTCAAGATGTAGAAATTACCTAGGAATTACATATTGTATCTTTTCATTTAGAAATTCAAAGTATACAAGATGTTATATTAAGCATTCCCTCTAATTAGGAGTTCAACGCTGACATCAAGTTATTTTACAAAATTAAAGAACAATTTCCCAATAAACAGTGACTTCCAAATTGTTACAAAGAAAAAAATCCTCAACATTAAGAAATTTTATTCCATATGTAAATTTTTCTCAAAAGAAGTATTGATACTGTATTAACAAACAAGACATAATCTGGTCCCATTGTAAATATATTTGACAAAAACATTTTGATCTTTCTAACGTTTTTATTTGTTGGTTTCTTCAGCATTCCTATCTGTCCTTTTTCTAAAACGATTTAATAAAGTACAGCTCATACAGAAACCAGATGTAAAAGCTGACCTTTTATTTTTTTAAAGCACCTTCTTACTAAAAGCTTGCCAGCAATAAAGTTGTCATCAAATTAAAAAAAAAAACAGTGGCTTAAAACAACGCAAGTATATTATCTTACAGTTCTAGAGGTCAGAAGTCCAAAATGGGACTCACAGGGCCAAAATCTCTGTGTTGAGAGGGCTGCAATCATTTCTGCAGGCCGTAAGAGAAAATCAATTTTTGTGCCTTTTTCGACTTCTAGAGGCGCCCGCATTTCTTGGCTCATGGCCCCTTCCTCCATCTTCAAAGCCAGCGATGGCAGGTTGAGTCTCACATCGCATCATTCTGACTCTGACCCTTCTGCCTCCCGATTATAATGACCCTTGTGATTACACTGGGCCCACCCGGATAATCTAGGATGATCTCCCATCCAGATCCTTAACCTAATCATACCTGCAAAGTCCCTTTTGCCATGTCAGGGAACATATTCACAAGTTCTGGAAATTAGGATGTGCACATCTTTAAAAAAAAAAAACAAAAAACTTGTTGCCGGCGAGTCAATTTTCGACTCATAGCAACCCTGCAGCACAGAGTAGAACTGCCCCATAGGTCTTCCAGGGAGCAGCTGGTGGATTTAAACTGCCGACCTTTTGGTTAGCAGCTGAGCTCTTAACTTTGGGGGCTATTATTCTGCCTATTACAGACATATTATCGTGATCTCATTTCATCTTCACCAGGACCCAATGTGGTAGGCCCTGTTGCCATCCCATTTCACAGATGAGGAAACTGAAGCTCAGAAACATGAAGGCATTTGCCCAGGGTTGCACAGTGGCTGAGCTGTGGTTCCAACCCAGCTCCTCTGCTCCTGACCATCACATCCCCCTGCTGCCTGATGCTTACAACTTAACTTCTTTGTGATACACAGGTTTTCATAAGGAAGACAAAGACAAACTCTTTTCTTGAAAGCTAATGGGTGGGTCTAAGGTCTGTGCCTCAGGCCAAACAAGCCTGTCTCCTGTGGGAATAGCTGCTTGCAGGGAATTTTTCTGCCTTCATTGAACTGGAAAACCTGTGACGGTCTCTTTGGTCAGCACCACAGGAGAATTCAAATGCCTAGATCCTTCCTCGTTTGAAATTCTGACTTCACTGCTTTTGCCTGAAAGGATGTCCCTTGGAGGTCATCTGATCTGACCTGAAGTCATTTTCTTTCCTTTTTGACTATAATTCCAGAGTATTGTTCATGGTTTGCAAATAAAGGAAGTGGCTGCTCCAGGCAGGCCAGGGGTCTCGGTCACACTGAGGCTTCTGGGGAGGGTAGAAAGGACCTTGTCTGAGGTGCAGCCCCTGTGTGACCCCCAGCAGTCACACCCCCTTGGTACCCCTACCAAGGAAAGACAGAGCCTGCAGGCCATTCACTGGAGCTCTTTCAGCCCTGTCCTGGGATCCACTTGCTCTGTTTTTGATGTGGCAATTCCTGGTTGCATTGTATTCAGTTCTGGGAAACTAACTTACTGTCTTCCTTGGTAAGTTTTGTCTCCTTATTCATTCTAAAAATATGAATTGATGACCCACTATGTGCCGGGAACTCTGGATACTGGGAGGGTTCTATGGTGGACATCATGGAGCTTACATTCTCTTGGGAACACAAGGATGGGTAATAGACAAGTTAGCCAATCGGATCATTTCCAAATGTGATTAGTTCCATAAGGAAAATAAAATGAAGCAATGGACTAAAGACAGGCTGTGGGGGTGGGTACTGTTAGCCACTGTTGACAAAAAAAAAAACACCAAACCCACTGCTGTCGAGTCGATTCCAACTCATAGCAACCCTTTAGGACAGAGTAGAACTGCCCCACAGGGTTTCCAAGGAGCAGCTGGTAGGTTCAAACTGCTGACCTTTTGGTTAGCAGCTGAGCTTTTAACCACTGTGCATGAGGGTGGACAGGGAGACCTTAAAGAAGAGGTGACACTGTTCTGAATGGTGAACGAGTCAGAAAGGTGGGCATCTGAGTGAGGAGACTCCGGGCAGAGGGCACAGCAAAGGGCAAGGCCTTCAAATCATATATCCTATAAGGGTCTAGTGTCCAGTATACATAAAGGACTCTTAACTCAAGGCTAAAAAGACAAATAACCCAATTAAAGAATGAGAAAAGTTCTGAATAGACCAAAGAAGATATACAAGCAGCCAATGTGTACATTAGGGAGATGCAAATCAAAACCACAATGAGATACCGCTTCACACCCACCAGGAGGTCTATGATCAAAAAGAAGAAAAGGACAACGACAAGTGTTGACGAAGATGTGGAGAAACTGGAACCTTTGTCCATTGCTGGTGGAAATGTAAAATGGTGCAGCGGCTGTGGAAAACAGTCTGCCAGTTCCTCAAAAAGTTAAACATAGAATTACCATAAGACCCAGCAATCCAAACCACCCATTGCTGTTGAGTTGATTCAGACTCATAGCAACCCTATAGGACAGAGTAGAAACTGCCCCATAGGGTTTCCAAGGCTGTAAACCTTTACGAAAGCAGACTGCCACATCTTTCTCCCATGGAGTGGCTGGTGGGTTTGAACTGCTGACCTTTTCAATTAGCAGCTGAGTGCTTTAACCACTGCATCACCAGGGCTCCTTCCAGCAGTTCCACTCCTAGGTATATACCCAAAAGAATTGAAGAACATATGTTCACACACAAACTTGTACACAAATGTTCACAGCAGCACTATTCACAATAGTCGAAAACTGGAAACAACCCAAATGTCCATCCACTGAAGAATGGATAAGCAAAGTGTGATCTGTCTATCTACACAATGGAATATTATTCAGTCATAAAAGGGAATGAAGTAGTGGTGCATGTTACAGCATGGATGAACCTCGAAAACATTTTGTTGAGTGAAAGAAGCCAGACACAAAAGGCCACATAGTGTGTAATTCTATTTATATAAAACATCCAGAATAGGCAAGTTTGTAGAGACAGAAACAGAAGAGGAGTTATTGTCTAATGGGTACAGGAGTCCCTTTGGGAATATCTAACTCTTATTTAACATTTGCTATGTGCCAGGCCCAGTTCTGAGAGCTTTATACTATCAATGGATTTTAGTGAGGATTAACATACTCGTGACACAGATGAGGAAACTGCGGGGGAGGTTGGGTCACTTGTGTGAAGCTTATCATGCTCCCTTGGCTCAGTGGGTGCCTTTCTGTCTCTACACTCGAATGAGGGTGGAGACCCAGCATGGTACCCACAGCTGTTTGCCATCTGGCCTTATCCAGTGCCGGGCACGGAGCTGGTACCGAGTCAGTGTTTCATTGCCTTAAACCCTCTCAGCAGAAATGAGTACCTAAAGAAAAGCCATTTCTCTCTTGGGTATTCGTTTGGGTTAATACATAAATGAATAATAAAAGAGTAAAGTGAGTCAGCCTGGTGCTGACTGTGGACATTCCCGAGGGCTGTTGTCAACAGCCACAGGGACCAAAACCATCTGTATGTTCCACCTGTACCACCCTGCTGGCTCTGAGGCAGAGACTGAGAAGCCATCCCCCAGCACAGAGAACTGAGATCAGAGAGGGGAGCTACTGGGCTCCTGGGCCATTGTCACACAGTGGGAAGGGGCAGAGCCAGGGGCAGAACCCTCACACTGATGGTTTTGGGAGTTGTGAGGTTTAGAATTTGCTTTGCTCTTCTGTGGTACCACACATGGTGACGTGAGCATAAAAGACAGAGAATTGCCCGTCTTAAACCAGCTGCTGTCAAGTCGACTCCAATCATGGTGACACCATGTGTGTCAGAGTAAAACTGCTCGATAGGGTTTTCTTTCTTTTTTCAATTGTAAAAATTTATATAACACATTTACCAATTTAGCATTTCTCAGGTGTACAAATTCATGGGCTTTTCAATGGCTGATTTTTCAGAAGTAGATTTCCAGGTCTTTTTTCATAGGTGCCTTTGGGTGGGCTTGAACCTCCAACCTTTTGGTTAGCAGCAGAGCCCTTAACTGTTCGCACCACTCAGGGACTCCCATGTGCCCATAATGCCTGGTAATAACTCTTTGCTATGTTTACATACTTTGTTTTTATTTGTAATTGTATAGGTATTGGGGGAAGGAATTGTCCCTTATTCAGCAAAGTCCCTGGATCATAGATTGGCAATAGCGTTTGTCAAATGACTGACTGACAACAATGGAGGAGATAGCAAAACTATAAAAAGCAGATACAAGAATGCAAAGCAGTGCACACCGTAGCCCACAGTGTCCCATTGCAGTGCGCCGTACTAGTGCGTGTTCAGACCTCCAGGGGCTGGTCATGTCCACTGCTGTGTAAGTGAGTAGTTGTTGTTGTGTGCCATCGAGTTGGTTCTGACTCATAGCAACCCTATGTATAACAGAACAAAATGTTGTCTGGTCCTGTGTCATCCTCACAATCGTTGCTATGTTTGAGCCCATTGTTGGAGCCACTGTGTCAGTCCATCTCGTTGAAGGTCTTTCAGTACAACTCACTGACTTCCATTTAAGGAAGTAGAAATTAGTTTTTAAAAAGTCCCTGTCTTAGTCATCTAGTGCTACTCTGACAGGAATACCACAAGTGGATGGCTTTAACAAAGAGAAATTTATTCTCTCATAGTCTAGTAGGCTACAAGGCCAAATTCAGGGCATCAGCTCCAGGGGAATGCTTTCTCTGTCAGCTCTGGAGGAAGGTCTGTGTCATCAATCTTCCCTTGGTCTGGGAGCTTCTCTGTACAGGAATCTCAGGTCCAGAGGATGCGCTCTGCTCCCGGCACTGCTTTCTTGGTGCTGTGAGGTTCCCCCCCTCTTCACTTGCTTCCCTTTCCTTTTATCTCTTAGACGAGATAAAAGGTGGTCCAGGCCACACCCCAGGGAAACTCCCTTTACCTTGGATCAGCGATGTGACCTGCATTAGGCTGGTGTTAACAATCCCACCCTAATCCTCTTTAATGTAAAATTACAGTCACAAAATAGAGGACAGCTACACAACACTGGGAATCATGGCCTAGCCAAACTGATACACACATGTTTTGGGGGACACAATTCAATCCATAACAGTTCCAGTACTTTATAGTAGAGGGAAAGCCTTTTGCTATCCTTATAATTTGAGTATCTAGGGCATCCTATTCCCTGATGGTTCTACTGGAGTAATTGTTTTTCTTTTCCTCTTGCTATCTCGTATCCCATTTTCTTCTGTTCTTTGCCAAACTAGGAAAGCTGGGTCATTTCACGTTTAGTGAAAATTCAGTGAGGAAGGAATCATCTATGAAGTCGACTGCTTTGGGGAGTTGGCAGAGCAAATGTATAAGATTTGCATATACAGTGTGATTTCAAATGTAGTATATACATATAATATATATATATATATACATATATGTACATGTATACATATTGGGTATCTGTTACATATTTAAGAGATCTGGTAGCACAATCATTAAGTGCTCAGCTACTAACTGAAAGATTGGTGGTTTGAACCCATCAATGGCTCCACAGGAGAAAGACCTGGCAACCTGCTCCTGTAAAGATTACAGCCTAGGATACCCTATGGGACAGTTTTATTCTATCCTATAGGGTTGCTATGAGTAGGAATCGACATAACAACAATGCATATATACATACATACACATACAGAGTATAGATCACATAAATAAATAAAATCTCCCTCATCCTCTGTGAGGAATAAGCCAAAATGTAAACAGGGAATTTTACTTCTGGGATAATGGGTTTTCTTTATTTTTAAAACACTTTTTAATATTTTCTGAAAAACTTTTTAGTAGGACAGTAAGGTGGTACTTTTTTTTTTTTTTTAACCTATCAAGAGAAACAATAAATAAAAGTCACTTTAAAAACGAGAGTGAGTGACATCAGCCTTTCAGTAGTTAGAGCTCTCACTTCAGGGAGGATCCTCCTCCTTCCAGCCTCAGTTCTCAGTCTCCTTCTCCTCAGAAACCCAAGTTCTCCTTCCTGCTTGGTCCCAGAGAAGGCATTTTCCTTCTCACGCACTTGCCCTCCCACTTCCTAATTCCCTAGTAGCAGCCCGCCAGAGTCTGCTGACCCCTGCCCAGCTGCCTCCCTGCTCTGCAAGGCAGGATGCTAGAATTCCTTCCTGAGGTTCCCTTTCACACCAGCCCCTCAATGGAAGCTGACAGCTCAGCTTTTTCGTGTGTGGGTTTTTTTTTTTTTACCCCCTGTAGTGAACCTTGTTTGCATAACCTCTTAGGGAGTCTATATAAGGTAAGGTCAGCTTTAGAGTGAGCTGCAGAATCTTGTCAAGCTCTGAGGTAATTTCCTCCCTGCCTTCCCCTTCCCCCTTCCTTTATCTTGCTCTGAAGTTCAGTGTTGGGTGGAAATTATGAAACAATTAGTTCTGTCTCCTTTCTTTTCTTTATGTTGACCAACAGATATTTTTTGCCTGCCTACTATGTTCCTGGAGCCCTGGTGGCGCAGTGCTTAAGAACCTGGCTGCTAACCAAAAGGCTGACAGTTTGAAATCCACCAGCTGCTCCTTGGAAACCCTATGGGGCAGTTCTACTCTGTCCTATAGGGTTGCCATGAGTTGGAATCAACTGGACTGCAGTGGGTTTGGTTTTTGGTTTTACTATGTACCTGGGAGCAGTGGTGGTTTAGTGGTAGAATTCTCACCTTCCACGTTAGAGACCCTGGTTTGATTCCCAGCCAACGCACCTCATGCACAGCCACCACCCGTCTGTCAGTGAAGGCTCACGTGTTGCCATGATGCTGAACAGGTTTCAGCGGAGCTTCCAGACTAAGACCGACTAGGAAGAAAGGCTTGGCAATCTGCTTCCAAAAATCAACCAGTGAAAACCCTATGGATCACAATGGTCCAATCCCATTGTGCATGGGTTCGCGATGAGTTGGCTGCAGCAAACAACAACAGCTATGTGCTCAGAGTGGTTATTGGCGCTGGGATACAATAAAAATTGGACAGACATGAATGTAGCTAAAAAGACCAAAAGGACACGAATCAAGAGTGCACAGTGGTCATTTAAGCAGTGGGATCCTTATTTTTGCCTATTTGTAACTCTAATTATTCTACACCTAGTTTGTGTTTTATGTGTAAGAAAAAAAGTTGTTCAAAGCACTTACAAAAATATAAAAGTTGTACACTTCTTGTTCCATAGCAGGTCCTCAGTCCCTCTGGGTTTTGTCCTTCACCAGCCAGGACTGACTGTTGGAGGCAGGGTGAGGTGAAGACTAGAGTCCCTTTTGGGAGGAGGTGGGAGCCCTCAGTCAACGTGGATCCTGTGTTGGAGTCACCCCAGTGAGGATGCTGGGTGAGATCTGTTAGAATCTGTCCCATTTTGATTGCCTTGAGCCTTATAAGATTTCAATTCTGGGTGAGAGTGGGCAAGGGAGAGGAGGTCCTTTAGAGCATGATGGGGATTATATGCCGTTCGTAATTTTTGGGAGAGTATTAGGGCAGATCATCCTAGTGGTCTTGGTGATTCCAGAGACGTCTGACTCCCCCCTTTTTCATTCTCTCCTTTCCTGTCCTCTTTGTTGACATTCTCTCCACTGCTTGTTGTTAGTCTGTTTTTTTCTCCAACTCCCCCATCACTCTGGCTCCTAAGCGGATCCCTCTTGGTCCCCTGTTCATCTTCTGTCCTCTGCCTCTTTCACCCTGCCTTTCCCTTGTCCTGGGACTCTTCTCCCTGTCTTACCCCTTTCTTTTCCCAAATTCCTTGCCCCCTTTCTAGCTCTAGACAGAGAGTCAGGAGGAGGGAAGCAATGGAAGGAGGAGGAGACACAGATGGGGCAGGAGGTGAGAAAGGTAGTAAAAATGATAGATGGGCAAGAGATAGGGGAAGTGGCAGGACTGGGAGGGGGATGAGAAGACAGCCAGAGGGAGGAAGGAGCTGGAGAGGAGAGAACGTAAAAACGACAATAGCCAACATCTATTGAGTACTTACTCTATGCAGCAGGCAGAGTCCTGAGAACTTTACATGTGATAACTCAGTGACACATAGAAACTTATTTAGTAAATGAGGGCCAGGGAGCCTTGAAGAGATGAACTGGATACACCTGTGGGCTCTGCCTGTGGTTTCTAAAAACCAGTTGCTGTCCAATCGACTGACTCATGGCAACCCCATGAGTGTCAGAGTAGAACTGTGCTCCATAAGGTTTTCCATGGCTGATTTTTCAGATGTAGATCACAGGCCTTTCTTCCAGGGTACCTCTGGGTGAACTTGAACCTCCAACCTTTCAGTTAGCAGCTGAGCACCTTAACTGTTTGTACCACCCAGAGACTCTAGGGGTCCTTAAAGCTGGTGAGGTTGGGGCGGCCCAGAAGCTCTTTAACAACAGTGGTCCATCATTGACCTGTAATGAGACTTCACAGACCAACCAAAGAGCCAAGTGGTTTTGAGAATAGAATTTTATTGATGTTGTGTGGGGACTGAGTCTTTGTGGATAAGACATGCACTGGGTGGGAGGGCAGGGGTCATTGTCCCCAAATGGGAAACATCTAACACACAGTCAACCTTGGCCTTGAGCCCATGGTGCCTACCAAAAGGAAGCCAACAGTTGTTCTGACCTTGCTTTATTATTGATTGCCGTCTCCCTGAGATGGGGTTTTATGGGCTTTTTATGATGCATTGACAAAGCCTTGTTCATGTTGGCTTGTTGTCAGGTAGAAGCCCTAAACATAACACAGAAAGAACAAATTGTTACCTAGTGCCATTTTCCAGTTGTTCCTTTTCTAAATATGGCTTTCCTTCTCTTGGGAGGCAGAATTTGGAGGGGATGGAGAGTTCCTGGGAGACGGTCCCAGTGGTTTCTGGTGGTGAGACGCTCAGGGACCACACTTAGATGTCTCTCATTCTGCAAATTATAATATTGAAAAGTAAGACTATTTAGGAAGCATCTTTACATGATAACTTCCTTAAAATAAAAGAGATGTGAGTGGGAAGGAAGCAGGTGGTTGCTGACTTTTGATCACTTCAGCTTTTTTGCCCTTGAGAACATTCTGTCTCACCCTTTTCTACCAGGGTGGAGCGAGGTCTCCATACTGAAAGCCCCACCATTTCCTCTTCTCACCTACTTTCTCTAGATCAGGGTTCTCAAGATTTGGTGGCATCAAATTCCCAGGGGGCTTGTTAAAGACGGATTTCCAGATCCAAACCCAGAGTTTCTGAATCAGTAGGTCTTGGGTGAAATCTGAGAACTTATATTTCTGGTAAGTTTTAGTAAGGATGATGCTGATGCTGCTGATCTGAGGACCATACTTTGAGAACCACTGCTCTAGACTTAACTAATTCTCCAATGGGCAGGGAAAGAGTTGTCTGGCTCCTTATTACTTTGCCTCTCTAAGCCTTAGTTTCCTCATCTGTAAAATGGACTGTGAGCAGTACTTACCTCACTGAGAGGTTGGGCTGATAAAATGCATCAGTCCATGTAAGTGCCTAGGATAGTGCATTGCACATTGTAAGTGCTCAATAAGCATTGACTCTGTAATCTCCAGGAACCTTGTCTGTCTTGTTGCATCCTCCAGTGCTTAGCACTGTGCTTGGCACATAGTAGGCCCTCAAGAAATACTTATGGAACGAATGAATAAATATCTAGGCACACAGCTGTGTGTATGCCGAGGGGTGCCCCTACTGTGAAACCCAGAGAAGCGAGTGGAGGTTTGTTGGATACAGAATGTTAACCTGTTCTACTGCTAGAGGAACTGAGGATCAGAGCAAAGGAACCAAACTAGGACTCAGCCCCAACCTGCCTGTCTCTGTCGTTTGTACCCGTCTCCTTATACCAAGTTGCTTCAGCAAACATTTATGTATGAGCTGTGTTAGGTGTGAGGGAAGATGGGTGGGAATAGGCTGCAGATCCTGCCCACAAGAAATGTCCAGTCTAGTCGGGGACAGACCAGTGAGCAACTCAGAAAACTGTGAGGGCAGGGACTAGGACAGCCAAATCTCCCAGTGTTCAGAAGGCAACTCCCAGACAATAAACACTCAGTGAATAGACAAACAACTCTTTGAAATTGATAGTGGAGATTCCCTAGGGAGAGAGTGTGGGGGAGAGAGGAGGATGAGGCAGAAACTTGGGCAATGTGTGTGTGGAGGCAGAGGAGGTAAGGAGCCAGCAAAGAAGGTGGAAGGTGGGAGCAGAGCTCAAAGAACCAAGATGGAGCCATGTCCTGGGGCCGAGTGATGGGAGAGTTTCAAGGACAGAATTGGAAACACTGCGCAACACTACAGAGAGCTCAATTAAGAATGGGCACAGAGAAGAGGCCACGTGTTGATTTGGCAGTTAGGAACCCATCGTGGACCTCTGAAGGGCAACTTCATTGGAGAAGTGGGGATAGAAAAATAGCCATCATCCTCAACAACCAAGCCCTTCCCACTCATTTTTTTTCCCCATTTAATCCTCACAACCACCTTATGAGGCAGGTGTATGACCCATTTTGCAGATGAGGAAACTGAGGACTAGAGACATTCAGCAACCTGGTCCAGGTCACAGAGCTAGTATGAGGTGGGGGGGGGGGGTGGTTTCTAATAGACTGCTGAGCAGCAGGTTGAGGGTGAACAGCAAAGGAAGCAGCAGGTGAGGACTGCTCTGGTGAGGTCTCTAACAGAACAAGTTCAAGGTGCCTTATAGGAACAGAAATTTATTGTCTCACAGTTCTGGATACTACAAGTCCAGTCAGGGTGCCAGCAGGGCCGTGCTTTCTCCAAAGGCTCTAGGGGAAGATCCTTCCCTTTTCTCTCCCAGTTTCTGGTAGCCCCAGGTATTCTTTGGCTTGTGGATGCATCTTCACGTGAGAGTCTTTTCTCTGTCTCTG
This sequence comes from Dugong dugon, assembly GCA_030035585.1. Lineage (NCBI taxonomy): Eukaryota > Metazoa > Chordata > Mammalia > Sirenia > Dugongidae > Dugong > Dugong dugon. Next base: position 34,882,666 of record CM057478.1, read on the forward strand.
TGTCTCCTCTTATAGGACACCACTCAGATGGGATTAGGACCCAGTCTTTTCCGATATGATCTTATGTTAACTGATAACATCCTCAAAGATGCTATTTCCAAACAGGGTCACATGCACAGGTGCCAGGGGTTAGGACTTCAACATATCTTTTTAGGGGGGACACAGTTCAATCCGTAACACACTCTCCCACACATGTGTATAATATACACGATGAGGTTTAGCGGTGCCTTTCAGTTGGTATACCCACAGTTTCCTTGTTCACTGGAGTGGTTTTACCAAAAGCCCGTTGCCGTCAAGTCAGTTCCGACTCATAGTGACCCTGTAGGTCAGAGAAGAACTGCACTGTCCCATATGGTTTCCGAGGCTGTAATCTTTACGAAAGCAGACTGCTACATCTCTTCCCCCACGGAGCGGCTGGTGGGTTCGAAGAGTGGTTTTAGCAGGGGGTAGATATGGGACTGTGATGCTTCCCAGCACTCTTGTGGTGCTTGGCTGCATTATTGGTGTTTGTGTTCAGTCTGGCCGTTCTGTTCGGAAGAGGGAAGGGAGCCAAACAAGGCACTAAGAACTTGAACTTCCTTTTACACTGACCAGTCTGAGGTCAAATGGGCTTAGAACCTCCTTCAGTATGAGTCAGGGAGAGAGAGAGGCTTCAGATCTGCCTGGGCAACTATGCAAATGTTGCTCAGATGAATAGGTTTTTCATCTTAGACAAAGCTGACTTTCCAATGTCCTGCCAGACCTTGAGCAGCAAACATTTATAAGCACAACGTGACTCTTGGATTTTCAAAAACGTGTCCATCAGCAATCTTGTTGGCCGAACCATTGTCAGATTGGCACCAAACAGCCACCCAGGAAAACGTGCCCTCCCACCAATGATAATTTAAATGACATTGGTCCGTGGATCTAGAAGGACCCCAGGGTCCTTGGGTGGGGTGGGGTAACTTGCTTATTGTGTGTTTATCTTGTGTCAGGTCCTGGGCTGGGTTCCTGGGACATGTGGTTTGACTGGGAGAAGGCCTGGGTGGTTCCACAAGAGGAGGGTGCTAGTGCTGGTGCTGGTGAAGGTCAGAAGGAGACGGAGAAGGGCTCATGGAGTTGGGGTTGGAAGCACAAAGAGGACGTCCTTGTAGAGACGTTCAGCAGCCAGTAGAGAGGGCAGACCTTGGAAAAGGGGTAGCACTGAATGGAGGAGTGGGCTGGAGCCGTGAAGGGGGTGTTGTGTGAAAGGAAGAGAGGTGAGGGAGCTGCATTGACAGGAACGCTTGACACTTGGCAGAACAGAGGATCAGAGTCTACAAGAAATGGGTCAGCCCAGAGTCACACCAGCAAGTGTCCCCCATGGGTCCTCTGTCCAGTGATGGGGCATTTGTGTCCACATGCAGTCTTGGGAGCCTCAGCAGCCACGCTGACCAACATGGAAATGAGAAACAGAAGGGTTACCATGGAAACAGGTTCTGGTGTGTTCTGTTACTTCTGTGCTTTGCAGGTGCGGATTAACCAGTAAGCATGGTATACACTGGCTTACAGTAAGCAAGGTACACAGGGACTTAATTGTGTTTACTTACTCTTCTGTAGTGCACAGTTTCACCTGGGTTTCACCACGTCTCACAGGCTTAATTGTGCTTACTTACTAATCTATAGTGCACATGGGTGAAATTGTGCACTACAAATGAGTAAGTAAGCACAATTAATCCCGTGCCTGCCTTGCTTATTGAGTAATCCGTCCCTGCTTGACGTTCATGTGTGTGAGGCATCTTGACCAGAAGCCCCAGCTCCTCTCTGACCAAGGCTGCCGCAGTTGCCTCCGGCGGGTTAATGAAGCCCTTTAGTGCTGGTCTCCCTTTTCCTCTGGCAACTCTACTCAAAACAGTGCTGTTGGCTTCCTGAACAACGGATGCTGAGGACATGTTTTCCACCCAAGAGGCTTCTCCCCGTGCTCTGGGTCTGCACCAGCCACATGCGGTATTTAACTTTGAATTTAAAAGTTCAGTTCCTCAGCCCACTAGCCACACTTCACGTGTGCAGTGGTCACCTGATAGCTCTGTCTCATAGTAATAGCTTCTGGGGGAAGGTGATACGGCAGGTTGGACCAGGTGTGTTCCATAGCTTCTGTATGTAATCCTCATGGCCAACTGATGAGGCAGGTGTAAAATCACCCCGTTTTACAGGTGAGGCGGCCAAGGCTCAGAGGTTTAGGTAATTGAGTCTGAGTCCTCAGGAAGGAAGCTGGCGCTTGAGCCAGACTGTTGACTGCACGGCTAATACTTTCACTCTGATGTGGTCCCCTGGGAGTCCCCTGGACTCTGCTTCCCTTACTTCCCACATCCAGTCATCCAGCTCTGTTGACTCGACCTGCGACATGCCTCTGGGGTCATCCTTTTTTCTCTGTCCCACTGCCTTGTGTTGCCATGATGGGCGCCCACCAGACTCCCATGCGGGGTGGGAGTTGGGCAGACACCCTTGAGATATCCAGACCCTTGACCGCCGCCTGACTTTGTCATTAGTGTTTTACCTTGAGCATGTCGTGGGACTTCTCTGGGCTCAGGCTCTGATCTGTCAAATGGTGATTTGGATGTTGATGGTGAACATGATGATACTCCCCTCCCCCAGCCCCCACCTACCTCACCGCATCACTCTGAAGACCACACAAGATAATGAAATGTAAACGAGTTTTATAAACTGCAAAGTGCTGTGCCAACGCAAATGGTGATATGTTTTCTTTAAGAAATAAATTTTGGAAAATGAGACTAATGGGGCACAACAGCCCAGGGACAGAGACTAGAAGGCAGGAGGGGACAGGAAAGCTGGTAATAGGGAACCTAAGGTCGAGAAGGGACAGTGTTGAATGTTGTGGGGTTGTTAACCATTGTCATAAAACAATATGTGTACTAACTGTTTAATGAGAAACTATCAGTTCTGTAAGCCTTCACCTGAAGTACAATAAAATATAAAATAAAAAAAAAGAAGGAAATGTTCGGGAGCCACCTGACGCAGGACTGGAGTGTGAACCACATGTCTTGTCCCTTGGTGTGCCTGCTGAAAGCTGTGTGCTGCTGCTTCTTCACTCCCCTGGGACACCTGCTTGGTGACCCATTTAGAGGACGAAGCTTGTTGTTGCAGGTATGGAAGTGAACTTTGTCATCTCCAGGCCTGCGTCTGCTCTAGGCTCAGAGCATTTGTAACCTTGTGTCCTGGTGTAAAACTATATTCCACCTGGGGATCTGTGTGGAGGCACCCAGGAGAGATTCTAGGAAGAAAGACGTCTTGATTTGTTTGGGCTATGCACCAGCATCTGGGAGCTTGTTAAGCTTGCAGACCCTGGGCCCCACCCCAGATGTATGAGTCAGAATCCCCAGGGGGATCCAATGCACATTAGTGTTTAGAAGCTCTCTTCCAGTCTGATGGGGTATTTCACTGAGAAGTCCTAGGTTTCTCGACTCGTTCTCAACTAGCAACTACGAGCCGTTTGAGAACAGGCCATTGGGTCTAGAGCTGTGCCTGTGCCAAAATCAGGGCCACTTTCTTTTGCTTCCTTGTCACCACTCCCCCTTGCCCCAGCTCACTTCCTGTCTCTTCATGGTGGGCTGCTGCGGCTTTCCCATTCCAAGCAGGGTCCCAAGATTGAGGATAAGAAGAGTTGACAAACTTCTGTTCCTGAAATAAGATCCAAAAATTGAGACTTGACCATATGAAGGGAGGGGAACACTGTAGGCATTGCAGCCAGAGAGGCCTGGGTTCAAATCCCAGCACAGCCTCCAACTGCCTGTGCCACATTGGGAAGGTCACTCAGCCTCTCTGAACCTCCACTTCCCATCTGTGAAATGGACATTGACGCCTGAGGTGCTGTTGTCAGAAGAATGTTGGTCAAGGTCAATGTATGAGCACCTCCTTTCCACCTTCTGTGCTTGGCACTGCTGCAGAACAGCTCAGGAGCCCGCAGGGTTGGGGCTGGGTGCCTGCCATGCTGCCCTGGGCACCCTTGTGGCTACAGCCTCTTCCTCGGGGAGGTGGTCTGTGATGTTTAACTGAGCATCGCGCCTTCTTTTTGCTGTTGGCCACAGATGATGTCCGGTTGTTCGCCTTTGTGCGCTTTACCACTGGGGATGCCATGAGCAAGAGGTCCAAGTTTGCCCTCATTACATGGATCGGCGAGAATGTCAGCGGGCTGCAGCGAGCCAAAACCGGCACAGACAAGACCTTGGTGAAGGAGGTGGTACAGGTAATTCTCCCTGGGTTCTTTATGGGTCTGGGAGTCATGTCACACTTCACCAAGTGTCACATCCAGTGGGGATGGGCTGGATGTATGTCCTGGGTCAGTGACTTAATGTGTGACTTTGAATGAGCCATGTTACATCTCTGTAACATGTAGTGTTAAAACATAGTGATGGTTTGAGCCACTGGTGAAATGTTACTAACAGAACAAGGTATTAGTGGGAAAAACTGGGGAAATCTGAATAAAGTTTGGAGTTTAGTTAATAGTGAGGTACCAATATTGGTTGCTTGGTTTTAACAAACGTGCCACAGTCATGTAAGATTTTAACAGTAAGGGGACCTGGATGAGAGGAATATGGGAACTCTCAGCACTATCTTTTACAACTTTTCTGAAAATCTAAAACTATGTCAAAGTGAAAATTTTATTAAAAAAAATAATAGGGAACTAAAAAAACTCCCATCACCCTAGAATGAGGGTCAATTTTTCCTTTTCCTACCACTTCCTCTGTCTGTGCCCTCCCTGCCTTTGTACATTGCTGTGGTCCCAGCCTCCAAATCCCGCTCCGGTTGACTTTTTTTTCTAGGTTAACATAATTTTGTAAATTCTGTGGCTACGTAGTCCTTGTAATTATGGTTGTTTTCTGGTGGCAGATTCTCTCATTTCACAACTACACTATCATGTTCTAGATGTTCCCTGTTGTTGGTCTTTTGAGTCACTTCTAATTTTCACTTTTACAAATAATGTTCCAATCAACATTTTAACACACACACTTCTTTTTCTCTTCTGTTGAGTTATTTAGAATGCATTCTCAGGAGGTAGGGTTTGAGTGTTAATAGGCATGATAATCATTTAAAAAGGTATAGGCATTCCGATTGTCTTCTAAAAGGGTCGGCAGTGTGCTGGGGACATAGTTAATGTTCAATAAATGTCATTTCCTTCATATCTTAATTAGTGTCACCAGTTAACACTGCTGTCTGCACCCTGCCTGGCACTGACATCCCTGTAACTCCTCAAATATTACTGGGCTATTTTTCTCTGGGCTAGTTTGGGTTGTAATGGTTCACCAGCTTTCAGGGGTCTTCTGTGGGGCAGCAGAATGGAAAATGCAAAAGAACGCATGTTCCATGGTCAAAGGTCTCCTCAATTCCGCCTGTCCAAGCTTAGTCCCTCTATCTCCATTGGCCGGCTGAGTGGGGCCCGAAGGAAAGGGAACCCCAGAGAAAGAATGCCTGCCATTTAAATTTGCAGTTTCCTTTAAATCTAGCATCTTCAATTTGGTTACATAGGCCAGTGACTGAGGGTGATTTAGGAAATATGATTCTTTGGTAAGACCTTGAGGTGGGAGTATTGGCTATAATTCATTTGTTTGCAAGCTCAAATAAGTTGAAGCAAAAAGAATTGCTTGGTTCTCAGAACTTGGAAGTGCAGGTGTAGCTAGCTTTAGGTGTAGCTGGATCCAGGCTCAGGTGATATCTCTGTCTCATCTCTTGGGTCTGCTATTCTCAGGATTTGGCTTTAGGCTGGCTCTCCATGGCAGGAGAAATGGTGCAGCCTTTGGAAGTCCTCCTGAGTCATGATCCCAGAGGAAGAGAGAGACCCCTCTCCCTCAGGGCCAGTCAACCCCTTCATAGGACCCTGATTGGCCCAGCTTGGGTCACATGCACACTCTGTGGGGCAGGGAGGTGGGGCTCCAAGATTGGCATGATCCCAGTTGCTAAAGGGATATCGGGTAGATGAAAAACACCCAGATGTCCCCTCTGTAGGGGGCTGGGAACCATCTTGCACTACAGGTGGAATACAGTATATTGATCACTATCATTTACATTTTCCACCTGTACATTAACAGATGTTAATTATCTGAGGCGTAATGAGACCTCACATTTATACTACAGTTGCAAATATAGTCACTGAGGTTACAAGGGGTCAATTATGCACGCATAATAGTGTTCTTGGACAGTCACTAGATCACGCCTGGGTACATGCCCTCTGTACAATGGGGACACCGACCCGATGTTCCATATGGGCTATTCTAGACGCCACATCTTGGGGAGTGGACCACTTCCCCAGCTGCCTTTTGCAACTGTTTCCATGTAAAGAATAGGAGGGGTTGACTTTTAGTTTATGATTCTTAATAAACTCTTGCTTTTACTACAAGAGAAGTAATATACCCACATCCTTGCGCTTTTATGAAATATCAAGAGTGCTAATCAATTGCTTGGTCATCAATGCAGAGACACTGAAACAAGAGGGATGGGTGGACAAGTCTCCCTACCTGGACCTCGGTTTCCCATCTGTAAAAGGGGGAATTGGATAAGCTCACTTGCTGTGTCTCTCTCAATTTTTACATATCTTGAAAATTTTTTATTTTTAAAAAAAAGATATCATTTGTTCCTGAAGATATTTTACCTTTAAAGGAACCTTATTTTACTTTATTGGACAAAGAGGCAGTGTAGTGTAATGGTCAGGGGTGTAGACTTTTGAGCTGGGCAGTATGGGTTCAGATTTCAGCTCTACCACTTATTGTGGGACCTGGGGCCGACTTCTCTGGGCCTCAGTCTCCTCATGTCTAAAACAGGGATAATAGAGGATCTGCCTCTTAGAGTTGTTGTGGGGATTAAATGAGTGAATGTAGGGAGGGACGATACTTGAAACAGTGTCTGGTAAGACTCAGTATTGGTAAGTAGTACCAGTTGCCATCAAGCTGATTCCAACTCATGGTGACCTCATGTGTGTCAGAGCAGAACTTTGCTTATTGGGTTTTCAGTGGCTGATTTTTCTAAGTAGATCACCAGGCCTTTCTTCTGAAGCTCCTCTGGGTAGATTTGAACCTCCAATCTTTTGATTAGCAGCTGAATGCGTTAAACTGCACCACCCACAGACTCCCCAGTAAGTAGTAGTGGTTCTTATTTCCAGTTTTCCCTTTCAGACAGCACCATGATGAATGGCTTAGGCAGAAAAACATTTCTACATTGTGGATTATTTCGTTAGGAGGTGGTAGTTCCACATGTTGAGTCACGGGGCACGTGACATGAATCTTATCGTTGTTATTGATACACATTGTCTAATCACCTTCCGAAAGGCTTGCACCAAAGTCACAGCCCCAGAAACACAGGAAGGTGCTGGCCTCACCCACCATTGCCAGTGCTGCCTTAAAACCGCTCATACAGGATGAAGGCTCTCTCCCTGCTGCCTCACCTGTGGCCTGATGCACAGGTGCATTGGCATCCAAGGAAACTGAGGCCCATGGCAGTGCTAGGGTTTGCCGCAAAGCCACAGCCAACAAGCGGCAGAGTTGGGGCGAGAGCCTGGAGGAATTAAAAGTCAGGAGGCTGAACTCCGGGTCTGTTTAGACTGTATTGAGAGCCGGGCTAGAAACGGAGCCATGTCTGTGATTGGGGAAGAACAAGTCAAAACAAGATAAAAACCAGCAAGGCCACAGGCAGCAGAGGCTGCAGGGGAGGGGGCTGGACCATGAAGACACAGGGACGTGAGCCGGGCAGGCGCCGAGTGGACAGCTGCTGTGCCTCAGCTGGCAGCCCGTGGCACAGAGCCGAGCGGGTGCCTGGGACAGGACACCCCCCCACTGATCTTGTGCCACTGTGGGACTGCAGGAACAATGTGGTCACCACTAAGCGAACCAAGCCCAGTGCCCAGGCCAGGCCGTCTTGATGTAGAGCCAGACTCTGTCAGTAATGCAGCGTGCTTGTCTTATAAAATGGTTTTATTCACTGACTCTTTTATTTATTTTCTGACTTAAATGTTCACTGAGCCAAGCCTCCAGAGAGGGCATCTCAGTTTTCAGTGCTGGGAAGGGAATGGCAGACTATTTCCTCCAAGGAGAAGTGGTGTAAGGGTGCGCAGGGACTTTCAGTGAGGTGCAGAAATAGCAGATAAGTGGGTGTTCTGATGGCTTCTGAACGCTAGGGGTAGAGTCGGTTTAAGTCCTGGGTATGCTCCCACCCCCTAGGGCCAAATATACCCAACTTTCCCTTCTGAGGGCCTCTTCTGTGTACCCATGTGGAAATAATATTAGTAACAATAGCTATTTATTGTGCCCCTACTATGTGCCTGGCATTCTTTTAAGGACTTTCTATGTAATAAATCAGAATCCCTGGGTGGTGCAAACGGTTAACAACTGAAAGGTTGGAGGTTCGAGTCTACCCAGAGGCACCTTGGAAGAAAGGCCTGGCCATCTACTTCCAAAAAATCAGCCATTGAAAACCTTATGGAGTGCAGTTCTACTCTGACACACATGGGGTCGCCGTGAATTGGAGTTAACTCACTGGCATCTCGACAACTCAACATGATGTATTAAATCATTTATTGTTCACAACAAGACCAGGTATTATAATTATCCCCACTTAATAGGTGAGGAGATTGGGTCCCATGAAAGCTTAGCAACTTGTTCAAAGTCTCCAGCTTAGACATGATGGAGCTGTGTCTGGAGCCTAGACCATCTGGCCCCAGAACCCCGACTCTGGCACTTCTCTCCATGCACTTTCCCCCAAGTTCACCAGCACTAAGAAACGAATTCCAAGGCCATATGCATTTCGGAGACTCTTGTGTAGATAAGGAGCCCCTGGTGGCACAATGGTTGAAAAGTGCTTGGCTGCCAACTGAAGGGTCGGTGGTTCAAAACCACCAGCTGCTCCGTGGAAGAAAGATGTGACAGTCTGCTTCCATAAAGATTTACAGCCTTGGAAACCCTGTGGGGCAGTTCTACTCTGTCCTATAGGGTCGCTATGAGTTAGAATCGACTTGGTAGCAGTAGGCTTTTTGGGTTATTGTGTAGATTTATATTGCACATGGCACATTAAAGGCTCTGAGAAGCCTTGTAGGAAACAAATCGTTTTAACTTGTTTTTAAACTCACTGGTTTCCAATCTTCCTGGATGAGGGGACCGTTTTTTATTTTTATTTTTCAAAAAAAAAAAAAAAAACAACAAAACAGGACACTGGACATTATTACTCAGCAGTTACTTTAAAAAATGCTGCTTGTTGAACATAATATCAAATACTCATGAAATCCAGACTTTCTGAAGCCAGGGAGGCTGACTGAACCCTGGAACTATTGCCCTGAGATAATCTTTAAACCTTAAATAAAAAATATCCCCTGAAGTCTTCTTAAAACCAAACAATAGTTTAACTAGTAAAGAATGTCTGCCTTGAGCATTATGCTCTTTCAAGACTCTACCTATATGGGATCAAACTGACAATAGCAACTTGAAAGATTGGATAGAAAACTTAGGGGGCAGAGAGTTTATGTTAATAGGGGAGGAGCAACTCAGAAAAGGAGGGTGAGAATGGTTGTACAACTCGAAGAATGTAATCAATGTCGTTGAATTGTGTATGTAGAAATCGTTGAACTGGTGTATGTTCTTCTGTGTATATTCTCAACAACAACAATAACAAAAATAAAATAAATTAAAAAAACAAGGTATATAAACTAAGATTGAGAAGAAAGTAGATACAATGAATGCGAGATGTCTCTAATTTGTTTCCTGAATTTAAATGTTAAAACAAAAACTGAAACGATAAAAGAGATACAATATTAAAAAAATCAAGACATTTTAGGAATCTCCCAGAGATAGGAGTTAAATTTCCATCCTGTTGTACTAATATACATCCGTTTCTCAACCATAGCCACAAGCATTCATGCTTCTATAATAATAAGAAATCCATGCATTTTCACTCCTGTATTACACCTCTGATGCCTTTCTCCTTTTCCACTCGCATATTCTTTTTGGATCAATTCTCCCATAGACTCTTTTGAAGTCTATTAAGTCAGAGAAGGCTAAAGATCATCTTGAAATCTGAAAGGTATTTTTCTACGGTCTTGACCTTTTTTAAATTAGATATGTTATGGCAATACATTTCAAAGAGAAGAAAAAGTGGCTGTATCAAATGAGAAAGAGTCTGGGTTTGGCGGAGTGAGACTCAAATTGATATTCCAGCTCCATCAATCTCTTAGCTTTAGGACCATGGACAAATGGCTTTATCTCTAGAATTTCTGTGTTCCCACTGGTAAAAAGGAGACAGTAAATTTTCAGAGTTGTTAGAAGGACTAAAGAAAAGCAACAGATGTAAAAAGAGTTTCTTCATTTTGGTGTCTGGTGAACTCCTATTCATCCTTCAAAACCCTGATTCTTTACTCTCCTGCCAGCTCCAATCGAAATTAATTACTCCCTTGTCTGTGTTTCTACTATGGTCCTGATCCCATGAGTTATAATTAGTGTTCAACTAGAAGGTAATCTCCTTAAGGGCAGTCAGGGTCCATGACTGCTCTATTATGTAGTATTCCTAGTGTTTAGAAAAGTATTGTGCATATAACAGATACTCAAAAGAAAGTGAGAAATGCGTCTGTGTCTTTTTTCTTCTGTATTCTTAGGACAGAAGCTAGTAAATGTTCAATAACTGTACTTTGGATTGAATTAAGTTGTGGAAGCCAATTACGCTTGGGGAGGGACTCGGGTGGACTGGAATTTCCAAGGCTTCTGTTTCAGTAGAACGAAGAGGTGAGAGCTGATGCGGTCGGCTGGGAGAACCTGCACACCTTCGTGTAATGAGATTAATGGGGCCCTGGCAAATCACTAGTGGCCGCCTTGCCCTCTGGGGACCATCCATACACTCTTCATAGCTCCCCAGAGGGCTTCAGCTGTTTGTTTTTATGGGGAGTGTTTACGTTTCTTTCAGCAGTGGTTCATGGAAAGGCTCTTTCTACGTCTCCTTTTTGTGCTGATGTATTGCACCTGGGACTAGAATCAGGTCATGTGGGGCGGGTGGTTTTTGCTTGTTATATATTTAAAACACAAACTGCCTGATTGAAAAAAGAAGAGGCTTCCTGACAGTGTGTGAACAGTGGTGCTAGGTACCATGTATGGAGTGCTAGGTGCATTCATGCGTGAGTCTGGTGCTGTTATTACCCCAATATACAGATGAGGAAACAGAGGCTCAAGCCAGGGTAACTGTTGAGGCAGAAGCCAGGTGGTGGGGGATCAGAGACCACTTTAAAGGTGGGGCTTTATCGTGAGGGTCACAGGGGGCTCTAAAAAGACTTTAACCCCAGGAGTGATGAGGTCAGCTTTGTGCTAGGATTGAGCATCCTAGGATTGAGCCTAGCATGTAAATGGAGACAGCCTTAACCAGGAAAGAGTTCTGCTGGGCCGTCTGTGGCCTGGCTGCCCTTCGCTAAACCCCAGATGGGTCCCAGCCCAGATGGGTACCTGCCCCAGTCACCTCCTGATGCCCTGATACAGCCATGTCTCACACCACCCAACAGTATACGATTTCCATGCTGTGAGGGTGCTGGATTAGAATGTGAACAGGTCTTAATTGAAGGTCTTAACTGAAGAAATGAATCTAGACAAATCTTAATGTTTGAAATGCATATTTTCCACGTTGTTTATTAAGGCCGAAGGCTTTCTGCACTCTTTAAATTTTGTCCGTCTTTGAGATTGTTTTCCTCCCTCTTTCTCTTCTCCTTCCTTGTGTGTTTCCAGACTTTCCTCCTCCACTCCTTGTACTTGTCCCTGGACATTCTGCCTTTTGAGATTCCCTTCTGGAACAAACCCCTTGCTCTGTTTTCTCCTCCATGGTGGTTTTATCCCAGAGCGTTGTGGTTTTTAAAAATTGTTCAGACAAAATTGAGGAGTTCAGTAATGATCAGCCAGAATCCTTCACCTCACACAGAGATTTCTGCTAATTCCTGTAGAGCCCTTGCCACATGGTTACATGTTTATATAGAGCTTTAATCATAGCAAACATGATTTATGTCCTTTCCCTTAACATTTCAGAAAGGTGTTTTCAGTTTCCATAATTTTAATGGCTCGATACTATTTTGTTCAGTGAACACAGTACAACATACATAAGACTGTAACACCTATTGTATGTATATGTGTGTGTGTTTTCCTGGTAAAGATCTTGGGTACAGAGTTAAATGTGGATTTGATTCCCAGCCCCCACCACTCACCAAAACTGTGACCTTTTGCTGGCTACTTCACCTCTCTGAGCCTCAGTTTCCTTATCTGAAAATTTGGAATGATAATATCTAACACATGGAATTGTTGCAAGGGTTAAAAAAGATATGTATATAAGTGCCTGGTGTATATGAAGTGTTCAGTGAACATACTGTTTACTTATTCAACTTTTGTTTAAAAACTGGAAACAGCTGGGTATCTACTGACAATGAACATCTTTGGGTATATGTGTTATAATTTTTTTTAATTCTATTGAAAATTATTTGGGAAAATTCCCAGAAGTGGGTGTGGCTGAGGAACAAAAAATGCTAGGTACAATTTTGACCAGGCGGAAGTTGAAGATCTAAACCTAATTTAATCTGTCTTGTCAAATATTCAGCAAAACAAACAAAAAACCCAAATCTGTTGTGATCAAGTCAATTCCAACTCATAGAGACCCTACAGGACAGAATAGAACTGCCCCATAGGGTTTCCAAGGCTGAAATCTTTATGGAAGTAGACTGCCACATCTTTCTCCCATGGAGCAGCTGGTGGGTTCAAACTGCTAACTTTTTGTTTAGCAGCCAAGTGCTTAATCACTGAACCACCAGGGCTCCTTTTCAAATGATCAATAGGCAGTAACTGTTTGGAGCTCTTGGTTAAGAAGGATTCTGAGGTTAGGTCTGGACTCCATGGGAACAATGCTACAATTGATTTGTGATGTCTCCTACAATTGATTAGTGATGTCTGACATGGATACAGAATAAGAGAGTGGAGGTGTGTTTACCACATTCTTGCTATCTCCGATTTAGATGAAGCAGTAGTCAGAAACCAGACAAGGTGGGCGTCTGCAAGTATCTGTGGTCAGAAAGGCCAGAGGATCAGAAACCAGGCAGTCATCCAAATACTAAAGAGGCGACGGCCCCATCGGGGTCAGAATTCCAGGCATGAGGGCACTGCCCCTATGAGGTTTTGGCCCATGTTCACTCACAGCACACTTTAGGATGTCATGCCTCCTTGCTATCCATCTGCATTAGATGACCACACTGTGCCCAACCAAAATGTGACTGTGTGCCTCTGTCTTGCCCTCTCTCCTCCCCCAGTGAGGCACGGTCAAATCACTCCTGCACTGTCACGTGACACAGATCCCTTTGTTCGCGAATCTGTCAAATGCTACACCATACCACTTTGATCTGTTTGTTTTTTTCCCTTTTCTATGATGACTCATGCCTGTTATAAGAACCTGTTCTTTTTGAGTAAATTACACCTCGCTGGTAGGAATTGTTCAGCCTTGGTCTTTTAACTCTTGTAGGAGGGTACATGGAGGAGCCCAGAGGGGGCTGGCAGCTGAATGCCCAGCAGGCTTGAAGGCTGTGCTCTTTCATCTGGCTCCTGGGAGGGCACCCTCTTTCCCAGCAAGATGCAGGATGCTGGGAACCAACTGCTTTTCTTCAGCACTCTGGGATCTTTGGTTTATAATTCATCTTCGTCCACGTGGGGAAAAGAAACATTATTGAGGCCAGCGTGCTTCTTGTCCAACCCCTGCCCCTTCTTGTGCATGTTTTTGCAAGGAGTGAGATGGGCCTGAAGCTGGCATATAGCCTTCATTTTGAAAGCTGATCCCAAAGTTGCCTTTACTGTGCCTGTTCTGCCTGCTGCCCCTTGGATTCTGGCATCCAAGGTGGGGCTTTGTCCTATACCCTACCAAGACTTAGCTGCACATCGACGGATGGTGGTAGGAAAAGACCCTTTTGCCCAGCTCTCTTCTTTTACAGAGGTGGAAACCAGGGCCCAGAGCCATTGAATGGCTCCTCCAGGGCCTCCCAGAATACCCTGCTTCTCTTTTTTTGCCCTCAGACCCTCATAGAGACTCCTATCTACTGGAGTTTGACTTCCCAGGGCTTAGGAGAGTGTCTGGTGTTTGACAGGTGTTAAACAAGCAAATATTTGTTGGAAAAATGAGTTGCTTTAGCTCTCCTTGTCTTTGGATACAACAAAGATCACCTTTCCTCCCTGGCCCCATTTTGTCCTCTGTGTGTTTCTGATATCACAAACTTATTTATCAGGGGTTCCCCACTCATTTTTTCCTCCTATACCTCCTCCTGCACCGAGGCTGTACGTGTTGGTTAGCACCCCCACCATCATCCCAGTGCTCTAAGTGGAAGATCCGACATGTCCACCCTGACAGGCTTGCTCCCTGTTCTCCTGTAGCTGACCCCATCCTAGATCCTGGTTGTCCTCCTGGACTTGCCATCCTCTCTCTGCAAGGGTGAGGAGGTGCCAGTGATATCTATTATTCAGAGGAATTCCTGGAACTTCCCTGTATTTAAAAATAAATATTAGGGATGAAGAAACCACTGTGGGGACACAGAAGAGGAACCTTGTCTTTACTCTGAGTATTTCACAGAACCTCTTTATATCTCAGTTTCCCTTAATAATCTTGAGAATGAAAGTGAACCCAAGATCATGTAAAATGATGTTTATTGATTACTGAGCACTTGCTTGGTGCTGGGCATCACTGCAAGCCCTTTACACACCCATCAAATCCTCACGATATCTGTAGCATGTGGGTACCATTACTGTCCCCATTTGCAGATGAGACTGAGGCTCAGGGAGGTTGAGTCACTGATGAGGGTCAGGCTGCTGGTGATATACATGGACAGTTGCCCATATTTGTATTGGTCCCAAACCCACTCACAGCATGCTTTAGGACTGAAGCTGGGGTTTAAAGCCAGGCATTTAAAAATGAATGAGAGGGATGATTTAAAGCCAGGGATAGGAAAATATTTATGTGCTTTTAAAAACCAGCCTTGCAAACAGATGCTCCTCTGCATACAGAGCTCTGGTGCCTAATATCAGTTGTTCGCTCAGATTGCCTTCATCTGGAAAATACTAGAATTGCCTCCATCTGGAAAGCAGACTGATGTCTTTACAGGCATGAACATATATCCACTTGAGAGAAATAAGAGGGAGGAAACTTGTCCTGAACTTACAACGGCTGTTTCATGTTTCTGAACACTCTTGATGGTGGCATAAGCTACTTGGAGTCAGATTTAGCTGGAGGGGACTCTTCCTTTAAACAGTTCTGCAGTGGAACAAAAGGAAAAGTCCTCCATTTGGAAGCTAGCAGAGAGGACACTGTGTTCCTATTAGCAAGCCACAGGTTATCTCTTGGAACCAAGGTAACAATGCCCCAGACTGGCACATGTGGCTTCGAGGAGTTTGATTCTCCTTGGCTGATGACATTGTTCTTTCAGCCTTTCTCATGTTCTGTCTAGACCTGCACTGTGACCAGCCATATGTGATCACTGAGCACATGACACGTGGCCAGGCTGTATTGTTATGTGCCGTACGTGTAAAAGGCATGCTGGATTCTGAAGACTTAGTATGAAAAAAAAGAGAATGTGAAAGATCTCATTAATTTTTTTTTGTTTTCATTCCATGTTGAAATTAAATATTTTGGATGTACTGGGTTAGATAAAATCCTACAAAAATTAATGGCACCTGTTTCTTTTTACCTTCTTTAATGTGACTTCTTAAAAAAACTCAAAAAATCCATTGCTGTTGAGTTGATTCTGACTCATAGCTGCCCTATGGGACAGAGTAGAACTATCCATAGGGCTTCCAAGGCTGTAATCTGTATGGAAGACTGCCACATCTTTTGTCTTGCCAAGTGGCTGGTGGGTTCGAACTGCCAACCTTTCAGTTAGTAGCCAAGCGCTTTACCACTGTCCTACCAGGGTTCCTTACGTGGCTACTAGACAATTTTGCATTCCACATGTGGCTCGCATTCTATTTCTGTGGGGCAGTGCTGCTCTGGATGCTAAAAATCCTGCCAAAAAAGGACATGTCTCTGAAGCCCTGCAGCCATCAGCGTTGCCGGCTGTGTGTTTGGTGGGTGTGAGAAGGGTGCTTGGGACAGTGGCCGTGTATGCGGAGGTGTGAGTGCGCAGAGGTGGCCAGGCTTTGCAAAGACATGTTATCTGTGGTTTCAGTGAATCTGACTTCAGATCCCCTTGCCAACTACTTCCCGTCTCAGACGTTGCTTCCACTGCAAGATGGGTCTGCCCACAGAGCCGTTTTCGTTCTCTTTCTGCCTCTTTTTACAGTCACACCTGCTGGTGTCCACGCTGTGAAGCCGAAGGCCCTCTCTAGAGAACTGCTAGAAAGAATGGTGGTGGGTAGGGTGCGATCATTTTGAGCTGGCATTCAGGTTGGCTCTGGAGTCAGGCCCTTTGTGGAACACTACGTAGAGTCCATGCCTGGACAGAAAGTGCCAGCTCACCCCTAAGCCCCTGCAGGTGTGCAGCATCCTGCATGTAGTGGAGGCCTACGAGGTAGCAGGGGGACCATCCATCTCTTCCACTCACCACTTCTGGCCTTAAAGAATTGGGGTGCTGCCCCATCAGAGGGGAGGGTAAGAGTGGGTGGGGCATCTGCTCCAGCCCTGGGGCTGACTTAGGAACGTCATTACCACCCCATGCCCATCTTGCCTGTGTGTGCTCATGGTGTCTTGTGGTGGCCCACACACAGCCAACGGTCCAGGAGGCGAAGGGGAAGCCATTCTTAGAGACCTTGTCTGGAAGGTGCTGGGGTTCCCACTGGACACAAGGATGGGGAGGGTTGGGTGGATCACAGGATTAGCATGAAGCAGAGAAGAACATATGGATGTTTAGATACCTCCATGAACATGGGGAGGAAGGTGAACTTGTATGGGAGAGTGGAGAGCAGTGGGTTAGGGAGGAAGGTGAACTCGGATGGGAGAGTGGAGAGCAGTGGGTTAGGGAGGAAGGTGAACATGAATGGGAGGGTGGCAAGCAGTGGGTTAGAGAGGAAGGTGAACAAGGATGGGAGGGTGGAGAGCAGTGGGTTAGGGAGGAAGGTGAACTCAGATGGGAGGGTGGAGAGCAGTGGGTTAGGGAGGAAGGTGAACACGGATGCAGGGTGGAGAACAGTGGGTTAGGGAGGAAGGTGAATGTGAATGGGAGGGTGGAGAGCAGTGGGTTAGGAAGGTGAACGTGGATGCGGGGTGGAGAGCAGTGGGTTAGGAAGGTGAACGTGGATGCGGGGTGGAGAGCAGTGGGTTAGGGAGGAAGGTGAACTTGGATGGGAGGGTGCACAGCAGTGGGTTAAGGAATGAGGAGAGTGGCCCTGGGGCCAGCTCTGTCATTTAGTCAGCCCTGTGTGAGCATCACTCTCTGACCCTCAGTTTCCCCTTCCGTGAATTGAAGAGAGAAGGTGCCCCCTAAGGACCTTCCAGCCCCACCATCTGTGATGCTGTATTCACTTCCCAGGACTGCTGTAACAGAGTACGACCAACTGGGTGGCTTAAAACAACAGAAATTTAGGTCCAAAATCAAGGTGTCGACAGGTCATCCTGTCTCAGAAGGTTCTAGGCAAGAATCTTTCCTTGTCTCTTCCAGCTTGTTGTGGTTCCTGGCATTCCTTGGCTTGTACATGCCGCACTCCAATCTCTGCCTCCCTCGTCACATGGCCTTCACTCTGTGTATCTTTTCTCCTAAGGAAACCTGTCGGATTGGATTAGGGCCTATCCTACTGTTGTATGATCTCACGTTAACTAATTACTTCTGCAAAGACCATGTTTCCAAACAAGGTCACATTCACCAGGGGTTAGGGCTTCAACCTATCTTTCTGGAGGAAACAATTCAACCCATAACAGATGGTGTTGAGACTGTCAGACCTAGAAGGAAGTACATCCCTTTGTACCATCCATAAATCCCTTCTTTTTAGCTCAGCTTTGGAGCAGCATAAGCCCCCCTGAGTTGCTGGTTATACCCCTTGGCAGTTACATGGCAGGGGCTCATTTGACAAGGGGAGCAGACCCAAACGCACCAGCCATTGGCCAGGCTGAAGGTGCAGGGACCTGACAAGGCTCTTGTCTGAATAGAAGGCCATCGTACTTGCCCTACAGACTAAGCTGCAGGATACTCCCAGAGAGGGAATTTGGCGTCTGTTCTATAGGTCCTAGAGCACAGCCACAGTCATTGTAGCCTCAGAAATGTTTAAAGTGCTCGTCTCAGTCATTAGAAGAGAAAGTACATTTTTTTTCAGCCAGCAATGAGGTAGGACTCTTAATTTTGCACAGTCCAGCTCTCTGGTGTATCCCTGATGAGGAATTGGAAATAAAATATGAATGTAATATGGGACTTTGATAGAAGAATCCTTCTCAAAAGGGGGAAAATGTAGAATAGAATTTAAAATATTCATGGAATCCAGACTTTCTGGAGCCATGGAGGCTGGATTAACCCCAAAACTGTTGCCCTCAGGTAATCTTTGAACCTTAAACCAAAAATATCCCCTGAAGTCTTCTTAAAACAGTAGTTTAGCTTGACTAGTAAAGAACGTATGCCTTCAGCATTATGCTTTTTTAAGAACTATCTATGTGTGATCAGATTGACAACAGCAACTCTAAAGGTTTGTCATGGATTGAATTGTGTCCCCCAAAAATATCTGTCAACGTGGCTAGGTCATGATTCCCAGTATTGTATGATTGTGTAATCTGATGTGATTTCCTTATGTGTTGTAAATTCTATCACTGTGATGAGGTTGTGCTGATGAGGTTTACAAGATTAGATAGTGTCTTAATCCAATCTCTTTTGAGATGTAAAAGACAGGAGCGAGAAGACACACATGGGAACTTCATACCACCAAGAAAGCAGTACTTAAAGCAGAGTGCGTCCTTTGGACCTGAGGTTGCTGTGCTGAGATGCTCCCAGACCAAAGGAAGACTGATGCATCACAAGGACCTTCCTCCAGAGCTGACAGAGAGAGAAAGCCCTCTCCTGGAGCTGATGCCCTGAATTTGGACTTGTAGCCTACTGGACTGTGAGAGAATAAATTTCTCTTTGTTGAAGTCATCCACTTGTGGTATTTCTGTTAGAGCAGCACTAGATGACTAAGACAGTTAGGAAACTTAGGGAAAATGAGTTTATGTTAATGGGGAGGGACAACTCAGAAAACAAGGTGAGAATGTTTGCACACCTCGAAGAATGTAATCAGTCACTGAATTGTAGATGTAGAAATTGTTGAATTGGTGTATGTTCTTCTGTGTATATTTTCAACAACAACAAAAACAAAATATTTTTAAGATAATATGGGACTTTAAACTGAGCCAGTTTAATGTGTTTAGTATGGTTGCTCTGTAGGCACCTCCCCGCCTTTTTTTCTGCAGTAATCAGATCCCTGGGCTGCTTGTCTTTTAAGGCCACTTTAAACAGTGACAGGGAGTCCCTGGGTGGCACAGTTAAGCACTCAACTAAAGGTTGGTGGTTCGAACACACCCAGAGGCACCTCAGAAGAAAGGCTAGATCTGCTTCCAAAAGGCCACAGCCTTGAAAACCCTATGGAGCAGTTCTACTCTGCACAAAATAGGGTTGCGACGAGTTGGAATTGACTCAATGACAACTAACAACAAACAGTGACAATAAAAACCTATCTGCTATGGGTAAAATAATCTTCTATTTTACTTTCTTTTGGGGAAGACAGCAAAGGATATCCAGCTGATCCAAAAGGGTTGTCAAGTTGCAGAATGACCCTGTGTTAGATTCAATTTGATTTAAACTTTTTCAGAGACCAAATTGTTGCTCTTCTCTGTACTTTCCTTGGCTATAACTTAGAACCATTTTCTGCTAATCTTCCTGTTTTAAGCATGTCTCTGGTATGTGGCACAGGGTTTGGAGTTACTTTTTTTTCTAGTTTGAGACGTATCTTTTTTTAAGGTAATTTTGTTCATTTACATTTATTGTTGTGTCACATTTTACTAGCTTTGGCTATCCTGTTTTGCTTCTTGTTTTGGTTATAATTTGATTTCCCATATACCTGTGGTTTTTGCATGGTTGCATATATAGTTTCACTGTAGATTTCTTAGGTCTTATCCAACATATTTCTTCTTAATCTAAATCTCCTAATAACTAACTTATACAAACACCCAGTGTTCTTATTTCTTTAGATTGCCGTATATAGCTATCACACAGCAGAGGCACTTTGGACTTCCTTCCACAGGCGTCTTAAGCTGTTGGCTTTCTCCTCCCCGGGGCTGTTGTCTATCCTCCCCCATGCCTCTGGGTCTCAGTGTTGAGAAACACATTGATTCTCAGTTCTTCTTCCTTAAATCTCTCACATCTAGCTTGTATTCTCTCATTTGTACCAATCACGTACATGTATACTTAGCAGCACAGTATCATGGAATGGAAAGAGAAAGATTTTAAAGGACATTTACTCATTCTGGACAGGTTATGCAATCTCTTCAAGCCCAGCCCATGGGCCTTATCTGCTTAAAAAAAGAAAAAAAGCTAATACACTGAGGAATGATTAAATGAAAAATTGTGTGAGGTTTCACCTGGCACATATTAGCTGCTTGATAAATGTTAGTCTCCCTTCTCCCTCCCTGCTAGTATTCTTAGTAATTTAGTGAATAGTTTATCGTAATACCGTGAAACTTGGCCTCTGGGATTGAGTCATTCTTTTTGGTGGTAGGTGATGCTTTTAAGAACACCAGCTATGGAGTCAGATGACCTTCTAGCTATGTGACTTGGGGCAAATATTCTAGTCTTAAGCTTTTGTTTTCTTGTCTTTAAAATGGAAATAATATTGATTAACTTACAGGATTTTTTTTTTTAAACAGCTTTATTGAGGTATAATTTGCATATCATAAAATTCATTTTAAGGAAAATTAATTTAAATGTACAGTTCAGTGATTTTTGGTAAATTTGCAGAATTTTGCCACCGTCACTACACCCCAATTATAGAACATTCTACCACCTCAAGCCTCCTAGTTTCTGGTAACTGCCAGCCATCCTTGGCATTCCTTTGCCGTTTAAAGATGCATCTGCCTCCATCATCGCATGGTGTCTCCCCCGTGTGTCTGTCTCTCCATGTCTGTTTTCCGTTTTTGTAACACACCACTCAGAAGGAATAGGTTTAGGACCTACCCTACTCTGGTGTGACCTCATTAACATAACAAAAAACCTGTTTCCAAACAGGATCACATTCACAGGTACAAAACCAAACCCATCGTCATTTGAGTTGACCCCATGTGTTACAGAATGGAACTGCTCTGTAGGGTTTTCTTGGCTGTAATCTGTACAGGAGCAGATTGCCAGGCCTTTCTTCCACACTGCTGCTGAGTGGGTTCAAAGCACAAACCATTTGTGCCACTTAGTAGCCTTTTTATTCACAGGTACTGCAAGGGTTAGGGTTTTAGCATATATTTTTGAAGGACATGATTCAATCCATAACAAGGGCTTTTCGTATTTTTTCTTTTACTGGAGAGCCTAGTGTTAAACATTTGCCAGCACACCAGCCTGCCTTTCCAGTGTTGTCACGGTCATTCTGCTGACAAGGATGGTGTTTTTACATCTGAGGAAACTGAGGCTCAGAGCACCTCAACTTTACCCATTCTGTGTTCTCTAGTGATTGTTTTGTTCTGCCAAACCACCCTACCGCCAAATTTCCATTTTGATCATTTCTTAATATTTTCGGTACCAAGACTTCCTTGTGTGTTGGCTGAGCAACACTTCAGTCCTGCCCCTTCCTTCTTAACAGGAACTCTGTGTGTTCTAATTTGTTCTTGCAGAACTTCGCTAAAGAATTTGTGATCAGTGATCGGAAGGAGCTGGAGGAAGACTTCATCAAGAGTGAGCTGAAGAAAGCTGGGGGAGCCAATTATGATGCTCAGACAGAGTAACCCCTGCCCTCCCCCTGCCCCTGGCCAAACTCATTTGCCTGCTCCCTGGGGGAGGGGCCCCCCTGGCCCAGCTACCAGCCCACCAGCCCACCAGGGAGAAGAGAAGCGACGAGAGGCAACACCGCCACCCTGTGTCTGCAGCCCAGTCCCCTTTCTTGCCTCCCTCATGAACCCTGTTGTCTTCTATCTCCTGACGCTCATGGAACATCTTTCTTTTACTTTCTTCTTCCTTTTCCCCCTTGTTTGTTCTAAAGAAAAATCGTTTTGATGCCAAGGTCACACATGTCATCAGATTTGAGGAACCTCCTGTAGTGACCCCTTTTCCTGACATTTCTCTTGCCTGGCCTGAGCCACCATGACCTCACGTTGCTAATAGAACCTGTGCCGCCATCTTGGTTTTCTTCCATGCCCTCCTGTTTACTCATAAGGAGGCAGCTGCCCTAGGAGCACTGTTGGTCCACTTTAGCCTTTGTAAGAACACACACATATCCCGGCTTGGACCTCCTAGAATGTGCTCCAGGGTCCCTCACCCCTATTCCAATCAAACCTGTGCCGCTATCTTCGTTTTCTGGTATGCCCTCCTGTTTACTGTTAAGGAGGCAGCTGTCCCAGGAGCACTGTTGGTCCACTTTAGCCTTTGTAAGAACACACACATATCCTGGCCTGGGCCTCCTAGAATGTGCTCCAGGGTCCCTAACCCCCATCCCAGTCAAACCTGTGCTGTCATCTTGGTTTTCTGCCATGCCCTCCTATTTACTGTAAAGGAGGTAGCTGTCTCAAGAGGAGTGCTGTCTACTTCAGCCTTTGTAAGAACACATATGTATCCTGGCTTGGACCTCCTAGAATGTGCTCCAGGGTCTCTCACTCCCACCGCTGTCAAAGTTGCCTAAGCGACATGTCCGACAGAGATGGGGACAAGTCTAGGTCTGTCTCAGACCAAATAAGAAGAGATAAAATTTGCCTTAAAACTTGGCTTGGCAGTGGCTTTGCCAGGTGGTCTGGAACCACCTGTCCCCATCCTTTTCGTTGAAATCTCATTGTGGTATGAAGAGAGGGCAGAGGTCTGAGTCCCAAGATTTGACAGGAAGAGGTTAACTTCAGGGGCTCCCAAAGTGACCAGGACATTAGGGACAGAGGCCCACATGGGGAACGGGAATGTACGCGGAACTAGGAACTGGTTCTCACATTCAGCAGGGCCCTCTGCAGACCTGAGAATGCTTGGGCCCACAGGTCTGCTCTGCCTATTTTGCTGCATCTTGAGCGGAAGCTCCGGCACTCATGGGGACCCCGGCGTCTGTGGTTTCAGTCATCTGTACCACACATTCAAAAGGATTTTTTTTTTTTAAAAAAAAAAAGAAAGATGAGATTGGCTTGGTTCTTCATGGCACATTTTATGTAGATCTTTTTCTTTTTTTCTTTGCTCATTTCGTTTAGGGGGAGGACGTCTGTACTGTATTGGGGTTGTGAAGAACATCTGTGCTCAAACAGTTTACAGAAATAAATGTGTTTTTTTTTTCTTTTTCCAAGAACAGTTTGATTTTCTGATTTGTCTCATAAAGCTGCTGCTTTCTTTTTTTTTTTTTTTTTTTTTACTGAAAAAACAAAGGCAATTGTCATACCGAGATTGTGAGGGATTTGCAGAGCTACTGGGGATTAGGCACATTCATGTTCAGTAGCATATTTACTTCTTAACAACCACCACAGAAAATAGGTGCGTCTTCCTCCCCATTTGGTGGAAACAGAGACTCAGAGAGATTAAGCAACTTGCCCAGTGTCACCCACTGAGGAAGTGGCAGAGCTGGGGTTTGAACCTGGGTCTCCTGATGCCCTGGTGCTATAGCTTGTGGGTGAGTGGGGAGGCCCTGGCTTTGAGGGAGTGATGAGACAGCAGGATTGCCGTAGTTCTTGAGTGGCCAGAACTCTCCTCCCAGACTTCTCACAAAAGCTGCAAGAAAGCACCTTCCGCAGTTTAGCCGTGACATCCTTTCTAAGCTCATGCTGAAGCTTAAAACTAGAATTTCAGCACACCCGGTCTGGGGGGACACAGAACCAGGCCAGCAGAGTGCAAATGCACAGACACCTGGGTTTGGAGGAGCCAAGTATGGGGCAGGGAGCATGTGGGAGAGGATAGAAAACAAAGTCTATAGGACAGAATCTTGCAAGATGTAGGCAAGGCTGTGATCACGCTGCCCCCAGCCCACCCCAGCTATGTCTGGGTTCAAATCCGTCACCTCTTCTCACCAGCTCTGTGACTTCAGAGAAGTTACTTAACCTCTCTGAGCCTCAGTTTCCTCATCTGCAAAGTGGGCACTACTCTTACCAACCTGTTAGGGATTAAATTGTATCCCCCCTAAAATACGTGTTGGAATCTGGCTTAGTCATCTAGTGCTGCTCCAACAGAAATACCACAAGTGGATGACTTCAACAAAGAGAAATTTATTCTCTCACAGTCCAGTAAGCTACAAGTGCAAATTCAGGGCATCAGCTCCAGGAGAAGGCTTTCTCTCTCTGTCAGCTCTGGAGGAAGGTCCTTGTGATGCATCAGTCTTCCTTTGGTCTGGGAGCATCTCAGCGCAGGAACCTCAGGTCCAAAGAACGCGCTCTGCTTTCAGTACTGCTTTCTTGGTGGCATGAGGTTCCCATGTGTGTCTGCTTGCTCCTGTCTTTTATATCTCAAAAGAGATTGGATTAAGACACTATCTAATCTTGTAAACCTCATCAGCATAACCTCATCACAGTGATAGAATTTACAACACATAAGGAAATCACATCAGATTACACAATCATACAATACTGGGAATCATGACCTAGCTAAGCTGCTACACACATTTTTGGGGGGACACAATTCAATCCATGACAGAATCCTAACCCCTATACCTGTGGATATAATTCCATTTGAGAGCGAGGTTTTCTTTGTTATGTTAATGAGACTATATCAGTATAGGGTGTGTCTTAAATCTATTCCATTCTGAGATATAAAAGGAGGAGATTAGGCACTGTAGCAAGCAAACATAGATGGGGAGAGACAGACCCTACGTGAAGACAATCGAGGCCCAGGAACTCTAAGGAGCCAACTACTAGAAGCTGAGTAGAAATCAACTCAATGGCAACTGTCAACAACAGAAGCTGAAATAGACAAGAAAGGACCTCTCCCTATAGCCAGTGCCCTGAATTTGGACATCTGGCCTCCTGAATTATGAGAAAATAAATTTCTGTTCTTTAAAACCACCCACGTGTGGTCTTTCTATTACAGCAGCACTTGCTAACTAAGATGCTACCATGGAGGAAGACTTAAGGAGAACAGCAATAGTGTGTTTGAAATGCATTCAGTGGTTCCTGGTGTTTTGAGTTCAGCCTTACTGTGCTGTTGGGCCTCATAGCTCTATGTGTGTCGATTTTTTCCTGCACCAAGTTAGTTTCTCCTGCTTCCCAGCGTAAGGGCTTCTAGCTACAGTTGGAGAACTTGAGCTCGGTAGGTGACCATCTTCATGTCACTGTCCTACATGTGAGTCCCCCAGGCTTTGGAGAACCTGGCCTGGAGAATGGCTGGTCTCCTGGGCCCTCCTCCAGCTCATTTCCATCCCACTCCCCAGCCTAAATATTACTAGTGGGAAAAACCAGCATCCTGAGAGAACCAGGAGTTGCTGCCTGACCTTTTCTGGCCTAGCCTGGAAGTCACACAGCATCATTTTCTCTATTTTGTTGAAGTGGTCCTGTTGTTGTTAGTTGCTGTGGAGTTAATTAGAACTCGTGGCGACCTCCTGTGTGCAGAGGAGAACACCTCCATAGAGTTTTCAAGGTCCTTTCAGAAGCACATCACCAGACCTGTCTGCCCAGGCCCCTCTAGGTGGGTTTGAACTGCCAACATTTTGGCTAGTAGTTGAGCCCTTAACTGTGCGCTACCCAGAGACTTCAAAGGTAGGGAACATAGACCCACCCCTTAGTAGGAGAAACATGAAGGAATTTGCCTCCTGGGGGCACAGGGGAAGGAAACTTCCCTGCCTAACTGTCCTCAGGCTCTGCAGAACTTGCCTGGGGGTAGGGGTGGGAGAGGCAGCTGACAATAAGACAGGCAATAAGACAGGGTGTGTTTTTGTGCTCCCAGGAGCTTGCTGCTCCTAGTTTATTGATCCCTGGGAAATACTTCTTGTTTCTTAACTTTGCCCAGCTCTCCTGCAGGTGGCTTGCACCCAGGGATTCTTTGGGAGTGGAGAGGCAGGCTGCTCCCCCATGACCCTGGCTGGGGGAAGGTCTGCTGCCCCCACCCTGGGGTGGGTTGTCCTCATTGCAACCCCCTGGTGCTTCCTGTTCCCCATTTGTTAGTGAACCAGCTTTGGGTGGAGCTCAGAGCTGGACCTTGGGGTGGTACAGGGTGTGGGCCCCCTCTGCAATTCTAATCACCCATGCCTCTGTCTGGGGGCCTTTCAGACACTGTGGGACTCTGAGGACACGTCTTGGTTCTGTCGTCACTGGGCCACTCCCTCCCTGCAGCACGTTCTTCCTGGGTTGCTATGGGCCGATTCCCCTTCTCCATTTCCCTTACAGGTCCCCCTCTACCCTTCCTGGGTGCTGGGAGGCTGACCTGTGTGGGCTGCATCCACATCTCTGATGCGGGCACCAGAAGGAGATGGGACTGGGGTACTAATCCACCGGCTCTCTCCTGCAGGGCCCCTCTCCACGCAGCTGCCCTCTCTGGGTTCCAGGAAAAGCTCTTTTCAAGCCTGGGGCTGCTAATGCCCCTGCCCTGCTGTTGCCAGCACTGGCACAACCCCAGGTTACCCAGGGACACCTTATGGATGTTTCCCTGGACTCTACTCACACCTTTGTGGACCAAAAGCAAACCCAAACCTATTGCCCTGGAGATGATCATGGCAACCCCTGTGCTTCATGGGGTTTTCTTGGCTTTAATCTTTATAGAAGTAGATTTCCAGGCCTTTCTTCCACAGCACCACTGGGTGGGTTCAAACTGCCAACCTTTAGGTTAGTAGTCAAATGCAAACCATTTGCACCACCCAGGTACTTCCTTTGTGGACAGTTCCCCGTTAAACTCTACTCTACCCCCATGTGCTGTGCCATATATTTTCTTTTAGGATTGGGCTTTTTGGGCCCTGTTTAAGAACTCTTTGCCTACCCCAAGGTCATCAACTTGTTCTTCTGTTATCTTTTAGAAGCTTTATTTGAGTATACATATACTTTCCAATGACGCAGGACCAGGCAACATTTCATTTTGTTGTGCATAAGGTCACCACGAATTGGGGCCGACTCAAAGGCAACTAACAACAACACTTTCCAAAAACAATAAAGCTGGTTTTTCAAAAAGGGTCATGTTTCCCTCTAGGCCCAAAGGTCTTTGCCCTGACCACTCCCAATACACACTGGAAAATAAAACCACAACAGTTCTCTACTCTGCACTTACTTCTGTGCAAAGTTTCACAGTTGGAAGGTCAAGGGCTTGTCCCCTTTAAAAATGTCAGTCAGTCTTAATGGGGTTTTAAGCCTGATGAACACTGAGCCCTTTACCCCAAGTTTTACAGATGCCTCCTGAGAGCAGGTTTAGAGGAAGGAGGAACTGGGGCGCTTTCTGATTGTGCAGAGGAGGGCTTAGGAACACAAAGCTGGGGTCTGAGAGAAGGTTCCAGCCCTGTGCAGGGCTCAGGCCCATTTGCAGATAATGCTGGGAACTTCTTGGGTTGTTGAGAGTAAAGGTTTCTGAATGTTTGCCACCAAAGCACAGCATGAGGGGGAGAAGTCCCTGCTCACCGTCCTTAAGAATGTAGGTAGTAATGGAGAATGATGAACACCAAAGACACAAGGAAAGTATTAGTCCAAGAGACAGAAAGGGCCGCATAAACCAGGGACTTCATCCCCCTGAGACCAGAAGCACTAGATGGTGCCCGGCTACCACCAGTGACCGCCCTGACAGGGAGCACAATAGAGAGTCCCTGATGGAGCAGAAGAAAGATGGGGTAAAGACCTCAAATTCTAGTAAAAAGACCAGACTTAATGGTCTGACTGAGACTGGAGGAACCCCAGAAAGCATGACCCCGGGAATCTCTGTCAACCCAGAACTAAAACAATTCCTGAGGCCAACTCTTCAGACAAAGATTGGACTGGACTGTGGGACATAAAATGATACTCGTGAAGAGTGTGCTTTTTAGCTCAAGTAGATACACAAGACTAAATGGGCAGCTTCTGTCCAGAGGTGAGATGAGAAGGCAGAGATGTTAGGAGCCGGTTGAATGGACATGGGAAATTCAGGGTGGAAAGGAAGAGTGTGCTGTCACAGTACAGGGAGAGCAATTAGGGCCACATAACAATGTATGTATGAATTTATGTATGAGAGACTAACTTGAATTGTAAACTTTCACTTAAACCACAACAACAAAAAATTTTAAAAAAGAGTAAAAGATGAGCAGAAGAGAAAGATGTGATGACTGTGTATGAGGATCATTGCGTTAGACACACCAAAATAAACAAGCTGCTTTGAACAACAATGAACAAAATGTAGGTGGAGGGGAGTTCCCTGCCCCTCCTCTGCCCACCTCAGAACAACAAGAAGACCCTCAGTTATCGCCTCTCTCTCCTCTTTCAGCTTCAGTCTCCCCCAGTTCTTCTCCTGCCATTTCCTCTCTCATATTCAAAGGGGCCAACCTAATACCCTCCCTATCCCCAACCCTGAAACCATCATTCCTTGCTCTGTTCACATCTGACAGTGCCCCAAGCGTTTTCCCAGTCTCTTGCACCTCAGAAGGACTCAGAGTGTTATATCCATTTTACAGAGGTGGAAACCAAGGCCCAGGGAGTTTATGTGACTTGTTCTAGGTAACTATAATGGCAGAGGTGAGATTAGAAGGAAGTTGTCCTACAAAAAAGAAGAAGAAGAAAGGCATCCTGACTCCTAGACCAGGGCTGCCTTTGACTATTCATTTTATGAATGAGGGCTGGGAGGTGATGGCCCATATCTATTATACAGCAGAGTGGAGATTCCTGAGAGCAAGAACCCTGTGGCCTGCTTGCCTTGGTACATGGCTCCCCCCACCCCCCTGCCCCCACCTGCAACTCCCATGCCACAATGTCTCATTCATTCCTCCAAAAAATTTATTGAGCTCTTACTGAGTACCAGACACAAGATGGCAGTGGGGATCTTGCAAGATAGCCCCAGTCCCTGCCCTCAAAGAGCTTTCAGTCTAGTGGAGAAGAGATACTAAACAAGTGGTCAAGTGTGACCAGTGCCACCAAACAGAGATATGGTTGTTATAGGAGATAGAACAGGAAGAGCTAACAGAGGTTGGTGGCTAGTGCAACTTGATTAAAGTGCTCAGCTGCTAATCAAAAGGTTGGAGGTTCAAATTTACCCAGAGCTGCCTTAGAAGGAAGCCTGGTGATCTGCTTCCAAAAAATCAGCCATTGAAAACTCTATGGGGTGCATTTCTTCTCTGACACACTAGATCTGAGAGATGAGCAGACTGAAGACAGAAGCAGGGGGCACAGTAATGTTTCAAGCAGAAGCAAAGCATATGGAAAGGTCCTGGGGTAGAAGGCAGCTCAACATGTATCAGAACTCAGCTGTACATTCCAATCACTTGGGTAGCCTAAAAAAACTACTTATTTCTTGGCCCCACCTGAGGCCAATTGGATCCAAGTCTGGGGTAGGGTTGGCATCGGTAGATTTTTGAGATCCTCAGGGGATTCTGATGCACAGCAGGTTCCAATAGGCCAAGGTAATGATTTTGGATTTTCATCCCAAGCAGAGTGAGAGCTACAAAGGGTTTAAGTAGGGAGTGGTTCCGTGATGTAAAAAAAAAAAGAAAGAAAATCATTATTAGTCATTTTCAGCTGATAGCTGGGTGCCAGAGAGAAACACTGGGACTTGTTGAGTAATTTTGTTATATAATTCTCAGATCACTGTCTACATGCATCTGAATGACTCAAAATGGTGACTATTACATCAAATATGCCACCCTCAAAGAAAGACCCACAAGTGTAACTCATTTGAGGGAATTGCTCAAAGGTTGGTTCTTTGAGTCTCTGTCAGGATGTGTTGAATCAGAGGCTGAGAAACCATAACCCTAAAGAAAGAGCAGTCAAGAATCTAGTGGAGCCAAGACTGGGTACAACGTGAACTTTTACCAGAACTTTCAAGTGGAATCAAGTTAAAACCGGGCATTGGAGAGGTCATCTGATGCACCCCGAAAGAACTTTTATTTGGATGCAAAGAGAAGTTCCCTGTCAGTGGGAATGACTACCTATCTCTAGGCCGTTTTGTGAATGGATCCAGGTCTTAACAGCTCCCCCTACACAGGGGCTGGTCCAGCTTCACAGGACAAGAGACAGGAAGAAGTAACTTGAGCCCCAGGGACTCCAATTAGAGGAGTCCCATCTCATCTGTCTTTACCCATGACTTGGGAAGGTAATTTCAAATTGTGCGTGGGAGATGGGGCATAACTGCTATAACAGAAATAGCACAAGTGGATGGCTTTAACAAAGAGAAGTTTATTCTCTCACAGTCTAGGAGGCTGGAAGTCCAAATTCAGGGCGTTAGCTTCAGGGGAAGGCTTTCTTTCTCTGTCAGCTCTGGAGGAAGGTCCTTGTCATCAATCTTACCTGGACTAGGAGCTTCTCACCACAGGGTCCTCCAGTCCAAAGGACGAGTTCTGCTCCCATCATTGCTTTCTTGGTGGTATGAGGTCTCCCTGTCTCTCTGCTCACTTCTCTCTTTTATATCTCAAAAGAGATTGATTTAAGACACAACTAATCTTGTAGACTGAGTCCTGCCACATTAACATAACTGCTGTTAATCCACCTCCTTAACATTTTAGAGATAGAATTTACAGCACACAGGAAAATTACATCAGATGACAAAATGGTGGACAATCACACAATACTGGGAATCATGGCCTAGCCAAGTTGACAGATATTTTTGGAGGACACGATTCAATCCAGGACAGCAGCCCTTGTGATTGCTTTTAGCTCTCCATTCTTCACAGCCTGGAGCAGCCCAGGAGCCCCAGAGCCTCAGCTCCAGTTCCCCATTTTTGTTTGAATGGAAATTCCTAAGTCATGAAACCTAAGAGAAAAGCTTTTTTTAAAAAAAAAAATATATATATATTGCACCTTAATATTGAGCCTTTTCTTGCCTGCCAAAAAGAATCCATCTTCAGTTTAGAAGAGTATTTCTCACCCCAAACTATGGTTCCAAGTCAGCCCTTTGCTGAAGTCCCAAGGAGCCCCTGAGATCAGTTTAAACTCTGGTAGGGTTTAGAGGGTCTGCTTCTCTCTCTAGCCTCCTCTCTGTCCACTTTCTTTCTGGGACTCCCACTATCCAGCCATTCTTTCTTCGTTTTCCATAATGCCTCACGCCCTCCCCTATAGAGGTTTGGTCTGTGCCCTGACCTGCTTCTTCTAGGGTGCCTCCAACACCCCTACAGTGTGTTGAGTGGTGGTCCCCAAAAAGATAGGTCAGCCTCCTCACCCCTGAAACCTATGAATGTGGCCTTCTGTGGATAAAGGGGTCTTTGCAGATGTAATTTAGATAAGGATTTTGGGATGAGGTCATCCTGGATTGGTGCAGGATTACTCATGTCCTTACAATAAGAGGAGAGGAGATAGGCCCAGAGGAGAAACCACGTGAAGTCTGAGGCAGAGATTGGAGTGATGGGCTACAAGCCCAGGAACACCTGGGGCCACCAGACGCTGGAGGAGACAAGGAAGGATCTGCTGACACCTTCATTTCGGACTTCTGCCCTGCAGAGTGGTAAGAGGATAAATTTCTGTTGTTTTAACACTTTTATGACCCATGGACACACAGTATCCCAACCACTTTTTATGGCTCTGGAATTCTTTGGCAAGAAGGTAGCCTGATTTTAACATGTCTAGCCTTTTGAAATGCGTGAAACCTGAGATGAAGCCTCATTTTTGTGTAAATTGGGCATTGTCTTAGGTGATGCCTCCTGGATGTATGAATTTTCTAAACTTTTGACAGGTTGCTTTTATTTCTGTGAGATAAGCCTCCTCGCTATGTTTCCCAGTTACTACGTTCTCAGTGAGAACTGCAAGAATAAGCTATTCCCAGTCTTCATTCAGTCATAGAGGCCATTTTCTCCTTAATGCCATTCATTATTTCCAGGTGTTACTAGCTCCCTGCTTTCCTAGCTTCTGAACAGTGAATAATGCCTTTGCAATAAGGAATAATGCATTGCAGTGGTGCTTTTCAAGAGACTAGAACTCGTAAATTATTCTTATCCTGCATTCAATCTTAGGGCCCAACCATGGCTTCCACAGACAGCAGGTGGAATGCACTGCTGTGAGCAGTTCTGCAGTATTCCAGGGCAGTTGTTTCTGCTTCTTAGCTGTTAATACTGCTTTTGTTATAAAGAAGAGTACATAGTAGTGGTAGTTTTCCAGAGATTCTTTAGTTTTATTTATATGGCCTGTAAGTACTGCTTTTACAGTAATGAAGAATGAAATTGTAGTGGTAATTTTCCTGAGATAAAAAAAAGCCCTTAGCTTTATTTATTTTGGCTGTAAGTACTGCTTTTGTAGTAAGGAAGAATACACTGTACAATGTTATAAAAAGTTTCATGAAAAATAACAAAAGGCTAAGAAGAAAGAGACTAGAATAAAACGTATGTGCCGTCACTGCCAGCTGCCTTCACGTTTTACTCCATACTTGGAGCCCTGGTGGTGCAGTGGTTAAGATCTACGGCTGCTAACCAAAAGGTCAGCAGTTTGAATTCACCAGCTCCTCCTTGGAAACTTCGTGGGGCAGTTCTACTCTGTCCTATAGGGTCGTTTTGAGTTGGAATCGACTGGAGGGCAACAAGTTTTAATGGCTAATGAAGGAGCCCTGCTGGTGCAATGTTTAAGCACTTGGCTGCTAACTGAAAGGTTCAAACCCACCAGCAGCTCCTCGGGAGAAAAGACCTGGTGATCTGCTCTTGCAAAGATTACAGCCTAGGAAACCCTATGGGGCAGTTCTGCTTTGTCCTGCAGGGTCACTGTGCATTGGAATCAACTTATGACATACACAACAACAATGGCTAATGGGTATCTTTTCATGTGCTTTTTGGTCATTTGAATATCTTCTTCAACAAAATGTCTGTTCAAGTCTTTTGCCTATTTTTTTTTTTAAATTGTGTTGTTTGTCTTTTTGTTGTTACGTTGTAGAAGTTCATACATATAGGATATTAGACCCTTATCAGATACATGGTTCATAAAAATTTTCTCCCAATCTTTTCACTTTTTCGATAAAGTCCTTTGATGAACAAAAGTATTCACTTTTTACGAAGTTCCATTTATCTATTTTGTCTTTCGCTGCTGGTCTTTTGTTGTCATATTTGATAATCCATCATTAAAAACTAGGCCCCACAGCCACTCCGCTATATTTTCTTCTAAGAATTTTATAGGTTTAGTTTTCACATTTAGGTCCTTGATCCATTTGGAATTGGTTTTGTGTCTGGTATGAGGCCCGGATCCTGTTTCATTTTTCTGCACATTGAAATCCAGTGTTGCCTGCACATTTTGTTGAAGAGCTCCCTTCCTCACTAAATTGACTTAGCATCCTCGATGAAAATCAGTTGACCATACGTGTGTGGGTTTATTTTTGTACTCTATTAGTGGTTTCATGAAAAGAGTTGAAAGAAATATACACAGTAAAATGTTAACGTCTGTGTGAGGGGCAGGTGGGACTTTGCTAGATTATTTTCTGTCTGCTTGGAATACAGAAGTTTCAAAATGGTTTTTAAACAAACAAAATAATTCAACAGTGCCCCCAGTAACAGACAGAAATGGCAAAATACACACCTGAGCAGGTGACTTGCTTTAAGGCAGACTTGTCAGGAGAGCCTGGGGGAAGCTGAGGAAAAACTAAGAGCAATCCTCACAGAGATCCAGTCGAGCACAGAAGATGTGTTACCTCTCAATAGCAGGAGTTTTGACTTTGAAAGTTCAAAAATGAATGGAAAAGAGGCTGGTCACTGTTGAGAACTAAATTGTTGACCTGAAAGATTGCAAGGAAGAACGGCTCAGGAGGGCTCCCACTGTTCAGACCCTACCTTCTGTATCTCTGCAAGCCATTTCAACAGCTTCCTCAGGTACCTCCCTCCTCCTGGGTGCGTGTTGCTGCTTCTGTGTCTGCACCCAGTGTCACCCTGGAGGGCAGTAGTGTGTCTTGTGCACCAGTCAGCTCTTCCAGCTCCTGGCCCCGTGTCTGGTATACAGTAGGAGCTCAATAAATACTCATTCAAAACTACTCATCTGGCCCAGTGCCTGGTATACAGTAGGAGTTCAATAACTACTTGATAGTTTCAAAAACTGAAATTAGACTCTACTTGTGGTTTTGTAGCCTGTTCTTTTCACTTATCAATTTGTGGTGAACATCTTCCTGCATCAATGAATGCTGCCATACTCACCATTTTTTTGTGCCTTATATTAGATGGCTTTGCCAGAATTTACTTAGCCAAACCTCTATGGCAGGATCTTTAGAGTTGGAATTGGCAAGCTGGTGACCCTAGGCGAGATTGGGCCCTTGACAGGTTTGTTTAGCCTGCACACATACGACCATGCAGTTTGCCAGCACACAACTCTCTTGAAATAACAGGAGAGTGGTACCCCAGAATTGTGCAGTGCCCAGGCTGCAAAACAGTGCCCAGAAGCCCTGTCTAAAGTTTGAATTGCTTGCCAGCGTTTACAAGTCAAAAGATTTCACATAAAAATCCAGCTCTCAACTTTTCTTGACAAATCTGAAGCTCCATAACACTGGAATTAGGTTCCCATGGAGCAATAAGGGGCTAGGACTGAGTTATGGCTGCCTCATACAGATGGGGGTGCACTTTCTAGGGCCCAAAGCCCCCAACTCTCTACTTAATCTCTCTCTTCTATGGTAACTGTCTGGTTCCTGTAGGCATCTGAGTTTGCTACCCCTAGATTACACTTTTAAATATATACTGAATGAATGAAGATATCACTCTTCAAAGCCAAGAGATAGAAAATGCTTCCTTTATTCTATTTAAATAGCCTAGATGGGCCGTTGCTATGGCATCCCTGGGACCATATTGTAGATGGCTCAGGTGTTGATCACAGAGCAGCCTCAGTGAAGCAGCACACTCCCCAGCCCCCATTCCACGGGGAGAAACTTCCACAGTGGATACACTTCCAGTAGTAGTTGAATGGAGGGTAAGTAGGCATGCTTTCAGAATATTTAATATTTTGGAACAATTGCCTGCTGTACAAACCACATTTAGTAAGTACAGATTTGTTTTCTCATTTAAAAAGAAAACCAGAAGTGAATAGTGCAGCCAGTGTCATACTGTGGTTAAGTAAGAAGGTTCTAATCCTAGCTCTGCCACTCACTAGCTGTGTGACCTTGGGCAAGTAACTAAACTTCTCTGAGCCTTGGTTTCCTCACCTTTTTAATAATAATAATAATTGCCCCCATCTCATAAGATGGCTGCAAAAAATCTAATGCCTATGATGCATGAAGTATTCAGCACGGTGCTCTGCAAATGGCTCCCACTCAGTATAGAGCGACTATTAAGATTATGAATATCAATAATAGAGTGTGGGTTTAGCAGGAACTAATCTGTGCAGCCACACTGAGGTTACAGCAGAGACACCCAACCCCATCACTGTGTTTAAGGACCACTGAGGCTCAAGAAGAAGGAGCCCTGTCTGTTGGAGCAGCTGTTAAGTGCTTGGCTGCTAACCGAAAAGTTGGTGGTTTGAACTCACCAGCCGCTCCGTGGGAGAAAGATGTGTCAGTCTGCTTCCATAAAGATTACGCTCTTAGAAACCCTATGGGGCAGTTCTACTTTGTCCTGTAGGGTTGCTATGTGTAGGGATCGACTCCACAACAATGGATTTGGTTTTTTTACGGGGCCAAAGCCAGGCTTTCCTTTCTGCTGGACTACAAGTCTGCTCTGTCTCCTAGTCCCCCGTCTGGGTCCTTGACCTCCGCTGGTGTAGTTCCTGTCCCGGGTGATGACACTTGGTACTCAGTCTTTCTTCTCACCTCCTTCTAGTGCAACTTCCGGCGCTGCTGAAGCTCAGTAGCTAAAAACGAATTACCACTCGCTCTTGGAGCTAGGACTCTGGGTGCAAATTTGGTTGTGGCAATTAGATACATTCTCGTAAGGTGGGAAGCCGCCTTTGTGGCCTGCTTTCTCTTGGCAAGCAAGGTGGCTGGAGCGCAGATGAATGTGTTCCACTTGCTACCTGAGCAGGTCACATGGGAGGGGCTCAGGAAACACCCAGCAGACATACCTTTCTTCCTCTGGTTCCTCCTTGTACACTTATCTCCTTCAACAACAGCCTCATCAGCAATGCCAGCCTCTCAGCTCAAGACTCCAGGACAAACTCACTCCTCCCCTCCTTGTGCCTGAGGCCTGTTGATGCTAATTTGGAGGTGTCACCTAGACCTTCCCTGCCTTGAATCTTTCCCCTCCCTCAGCTCAGGTCCTCCTTGGGCAGGGATTCCCTCCTTGAGGTCTCCTGGGCAGGGGGCTGAGAGGAATGGAGCGAGAGGTGGAGGCTGCACAACAGCTGGAGACAGCTGGAGCGGTGGGGGCCATGGCAAAGGGGAGGTGTGTGCCCTTCCCAAAGTGGGCAGCTGCCCCTAGCCTCACTGATAGTGGCCAAGTGTTGCCAGACCTCCTGATTTTCAAAAGTCCCAAGTGTGGAGATTTATATAAAAGTGATCGGTGTCTATTCTTAGTGCTCCTATAACAGAAGTACACAAGTGGAAGCTTTAAGGAGTAGAAATTTATTATCTCATAGTTCTGGAGTGCAAAAGTCCAAATCAGGGTCTTGGCCACGTTGATTGCTTCTGAGGGCCCCTCTTCTAGTTTCTGGTGTCTGCCAGCCATCCCTGGTGTTCGCTGGCATCTGTCTTCCCCCGTGTGTGTCTCTGTGTCTATTCTGTATAGCGGCATTTTGAATCCCTGTGACGGTTCCTTTGTTACCAGAACGAGATGTGTGGGGACAGCAGGTCCCCAGGCTGCTGGAGGCTTGAAAAGCCCCATACAGGTGCACCTGGCCCCATCTCCAGGCCCAGCCCAGATTCTAGAACATTCTCTTCAGATGCCTGAGTCCCTGTGGCTGTTTCCATAGCAATGCAGAGCAGCTGAGGAAAAAGCAGGCCTGTGGAGTGTTGTTTTCCTCAAAGAGCCCTGAGGCCCCTTTTTGGCCCAGCAGAGCCCCCCACCCGCCATGTGTCATGGAGCTGCCCTTAGGATGCATTGTTCTTGTGGCTTTTTGACCACCCTGAGCAGATGGAGTGGGAGGAGAGAATTGTGCTGAGATGGTGTTGGGGGCTGGGGCTATTGCTTGGCTGAGAGACAGAGAGCACCTCCAACCACAAAGCCCAACCTTGGAAACAGCAGCTGACAGTGAGGGGGCCGTGGTGTCAGGGGAGTAAGGAGATTCATTGAGCTCTGGACCCGAGTCCGGAGACCTGGCTCTGCCATGGACAAGCTGTATGACGCTGGGACAGTCCCTCTGCTTCTTTGGCTCTTAGTGTGCCCCCAGGGATTAGGTCAGTGTTCCCCAAAGGTGGTGCATTTAAGACTGGTGATCTGCGCAGTCATTCCAGGTGGCACAAAGTTGTTACTTTAATTGCTATGCAATTACTGGAATGTATTAAACCTTCCATCAGCCCGATCTGCAACTTGAGCCTGCCCAGAACCATCTGGAGGGCGTGTTAAAACACAGATTGCTGGACCTGCCCACAGCATATGTGATTCTGTAGGTTGGGGGGTGGGGTGTGGGCTGAGAATCTGCATTTCTGGTGAGTCCCCAGATGATGCTGATACTGCTGGTCATGGACCACACTTTAAGAACCACTTACCTACCTAATATCCACCAAGTGCCGTGAGCTCAGTGGCGTGCTGAAGCCAGCTCAGATTGGCTTGCAAGAGCTGATGGTGCTCATCCCTTCCCAATTCAAGTTTGGTGACTTCACGCTGGTAGCCTGAGGTCAGCTATGATGACACTCTTTACACCAAGGAAGTTGAAAATCAGCAAATGCTATAAATCAGGGCTCCCCTTAGATCTGGTTGTAGAACGTTTACAGCACACCAGTGCTCTCACTGTTCTGAGCATTTTACACTTATTAACTTATTTAATCCTTTCAACCATCCTATGCAGTAGGTAAGAAGCCCTGGTGGCACAATGGTTAAGCACTTGCCTGCTAACAGAAAGGTTGGCAGTTCGAACCTACGAGCGGCTCCACAGGAGAAAAGACCTGGTGATCTACTGCCATAAAGATTCAGCCTAGAAAACCCTACGGGTCAGTTCTACCGGTCTGTCCTACATGGTTGCTATGAGTTGGAATCTACTCAATGGCTCACAACAACAACGTACAGTATGTGCTATTATTAATCCCATTTTACAGATGAGGAAACAGAGGCCCAGGAAATGTAAGTAACTTGCCAAAGGTCATGCTGAATACTGCAGTTCATCAAAACCCTAATTTCATGGATATTTTTTGCTTTGGATAAGGCTAAGGAAAAAAAAGGTTTATTTAAAAAAATGTACTAAATAATAGTACAGCTGTGTTGCAGACAACAGACAGAGCTCACAGAGATGGCAGATGAATTTTTTGGGTCTGTTTATAAGGGGAGGGTGTGCCTTCCTTTGAGAGAGGATTGCAAAGCACTGCCACGGTGGTAGACTTATACCAGCTGACAAGCTGGGGTTCACGCCTGGGGAGCAGGGCTTGACTAGAGGGGGACTCTTGGAGGTGAGCATGCTCAGATGAAGTTTCTAGATGTCTGAGTTAGATGTTATTGCTGTGACCTTTAAACAGAAATAGCAGCTTAAACTCATTCTAGAATTTGGGTCTACACACATCCCTTCCTGTTTCTCACTAGGGTGAAGACAAAGGCAGGGGGTGGGAACCAGTAATTGTTGACTGCCTTTATGCGCCCGTTCTCCATCAACTCTCTAGGGAAGTGACCATCCCCATTTAGCGGAGTTGTTCGGTGGTGCAAATGGTTAACACACTTGGCTGCTAATTGAAAGGTTGGAGGTTCATCTACCCATAGGTGTCTCAGAAGAAAGGCTTGGCAAACTACTTCTGAAAAATTAGCCATTGAAAACCAACCCTATAGAGCACAGTTCCACTCTGACACACCCTTGGGGTCATCATGAGTAGGAGTCGACTCCACCGCCATTGGATCACAAACTGAACACACCATGTAATCAGCACCCAGATCAATAAGCAGAGAAAGACCAGCCCCCAGGGCCCCCTTGCTGTCACTATCCTGGCACTAACACCAGCGATTAGCTTTGCCTGGTTTGTATTAATCTTTTACCTACAGGGTGTACTTTTGTGTCTTTTCTTCCACAATATGTGGAATCCATATGGGTTTTGGGTATAGTTGTAGATCATTCATTCTTACTGTGGGACAGTATCCGTTGGTGTGACCACACCACAAACAATTTGTCCATTTTACTGTGAAGGGCATGGGGGGCATTTCTTGCTTGGGGAAAAGAGCTGCTATGAATTGCCTTTTGGTACTTACACACACAGACACACAGACGTTTCTATTGAATATTTGCCTAGGAGTGGGATGGCTGAGTCATAGGTAGGCAAATGTTCGGAGAAAGATGGATTTTCTGTGAAATATCCCTATTTTTGAGTGACAGAAACTAATTAATGTTTTTAAAATAATAATGATTCAGCCAAGTACAACACTCTGCAGGCAGATTTACCTGCTGGTGGCCTGATTATAACCTTTGTTCTAGATTGGACTTTACATTTTCAACTAGTCCGAACAGCTAGCCTTTCATTTTGTGTTTTGTTTTTTAAATTTTTATAACTTTTTCCACTATGAAAGAACTATAACCATATTACAGAAAATTTCAGAAAATGGAGAGAAGAAAAAATATCACCAAGAGTTCAGCCCCTAAAGCAAACATAGCAGTATCTTTGTGTATCGTTCTAGTGCTTTTTCCTTGTGTGTATATTTTAAATGTTTAATTTTTTTTTTTTTTTTACAAATATGCAATATTGCTCTGCATGAACTATTTACCTTTTTGTTTTAATCTTTTTTGCATGTTATTACATGGTCTTCATATCCAACTATGGTTGGTTTTAGGTTCATTTAATTTTCTGAGTACAGAGAAAACAATTCCTGTCTTTGTTTTTAGATTTATCATTAAATCTATAAATAAAAAAGCTACTGGTAGGAGGGTTTTTTCCCTTATAATAATCAGGCTTTATTTGAGGAATATAGGGAAGTGGTTTTAATAGCATGGGGTCTGCAGCCACACTGCAAGGATTTGGAATCCCAGCTCTACCAGTTCTCCTGCTGTGTGACTTCTCCAGGGCTCAGTTTGCTTTATTTGTAAAATGGGTATATGTCTTAGGCTGCATTCTTTAGAGAAGCAAAGCCAGTGAAGTGTGTGTGTGTGTGTGTGTGTGTGTGTGTGTGTGTGTGTTTGTGTGTATAGAGAGAGATTCATTCATTCATTCATTCACATCAAGGAAGTATCTCATGCAGTTGTAGAGGCTGAAAGTCCCAAATCCATGCATAGGGCATCAGGCTGGAGGCTTCTCCTGACTCAAGTAGTTGCAGGGGCTGATTATCCCAAGATCAGCAGGTCAGATGGCAGGCTTCTGGCTCACAGGCTGCAAAGGCTGATGAATCCAAGATCAGCAGGTAAGATGGTAGGTTGCTGGCTCAAGTCCCAAGAACTGGAGTTCAGATGCTGACAAGCCGAATGTAGGATCTAGAGCATAGCAAAAGCCAGTGAGCTTTGCCAGAAAGTCCATTATATGCTGGATGCAGTCTATACCCCCAAGGAAACTCCCTTTCAGCTGACTGGCTGCTCACAGCAGATCTCATCACGGAGGAGATTGCATTATATCAAATCTCATCATGGAGGTGATTACATCATTATGTAACTGCCAAACTACATCATAACTGCCAAACCACTGAGAATCATGGCCCCGCCGAGATGGCATACAACCTTAACCATCACAGTATAGTAAACAGACCCTGCCTCATAGGTTTTTGTGAGGATAAATTTAGGTAAATGCATGTAAAGTGCTTAGAACAGGGTGTGGCATTTTGAGTCAGAATCGACTCCACTGCGACGGGTTTTTAACGGGCATCTGATACCAGAGCCTGTGCCCATGACCCCAGTAGGCTACCCTGCCACCTGGAAGATCTAGGCCCCCTCAGACGATGGCAGAGGGAAGGGAAAGACTTTCTTGGTGAGGGGCCTCTGCCTCCCCCGCATCTGTCAGGGCTGCTCAGTGGCATTAGTGAAGGTCTGGCTGGTATTACTGCTGGGGGCTGGTTGTCCTCTGGAGCTGGAAGGAAGGGGCAGGGGGCACAAGCCCTGAGGGAGCAGAAGGGTCCCCTGCAGCCATGTAGGCTAGGGAGCAGCCACTGGAGAGTGTAAAAACGCATTGTGAAATGACCATGAGGTTGGGGTTCATAAAGCAGGGAGGTGGGGGTGGGGGGTTCTCCTCTCAGACACACAGCCTTTGGTCCCTGTGGAGACTGCGGACCACTTCCCTTGAAATCAGCACCAAGAGGAAGGAAGTGAGGAAGATTTATCTCCCCGAGCCTAATAAACTTCCTTTGGAGAGGCTCCTGTCTGTCTCTCACAGAACTCTCAATGCCCCCAAGGGAATTCTGTGCATCAAGTTACAAAGGATCAAGCTCTGAAGGGTGAAAGATATATAGCTTGCTTACAGAGTCTCAGAAAATATACATTCGTATGTGTGTGTGAGATAAAGGGCAAGAGAGAAGCTTCTTTTCAGACCAGCCATTTTTACAGATCTCTATTGTTCACACTCCCAGCCTCCTTGAGAAGTTTTGTTTTGAACAAGAGGAGAAATAAAATGATAAAGGGGGATAAAATTTTCCCCAATTCTACAGAGCACGGAGTAAGTCAACAGCTCTGCTGGAAATGGACTTGAGGTCAAAGGTCAACTAATCAATCACCACATGCATTTTGAGGACCTCCTTCCTGGAAGGGAAGCTCATGGGAGTGACTATGAAATGATTAAATGATATTTTCGGGCTGCTGCAGAAAATGGGGCTGTTGAATGTACTTCACAGGAAGTTTCAAGGCAAACTTGTTTTTGTCAACTGCTGGTTCTATTTTCTGCTTCCACACAGAATCCACGTTTGTGCTTTCAGCCTCCACATGGAAGCCATGTTGGGACTGTGGGACCCGCCCCCTTGGCCAGAACTGATTGGACCAGGCTGGACACCTGACCCAGGCTGGGCCAATCAGATTCTCTGTGCCACGAAATGGCCATTGAGACTGAGAAATGCAGGTTTCAATCTGGACAGATTCCGGAACAAAGAAGGTAAAGTCTTGCATGCGGTGGGCATGCATGTTATCTCCCTCAGAGAATAAGGCACAGACCCAAAAATGAAAGCTCAGATGGAGACACAAAGAGACAGAGGGGCCTCCTGGGCTCGTTTTGGTTTTCCTGCTTCCAGCCCTGTGAGGCCTAACCACAGTCTTGCCTTAGGGTTCTCTGAGACATCCCCTGTCTTTCCAGTAAATCTCCTCTGGTCATTCAGGCTACCAGCATGGCTTTATTCAGGACCAGCTACATAATTTGCAAGGCCTAGTGCAAAATGAAACTGTGGGGCCTGTTCAAAACCTTTTAAGAATTTTAAGATGGTGGCAGCAGAGCATTAAACAAGGTGCAGGATGATCTAAGTGTGGGTCCTGAGCGACTGCACAGGTTGCCCACCCATAAGGTTGGCCCTAGGATTGTGTTACCTGCAACCAAAAGAACCTTGTGCAAGGCAGACCCCAGTTGGAAAGGTGGTCTTCCCACTCGAAGGCAAGATATTTCAGAATCTTTTCTAGAACTGCATCAAAGGGGATAGCCACAGGCAGTGAAACGTTGTTGTTGGGTGCCATCAAGTCAATTTTCAACTCATAGTCACCCCATGTGACAGAGTAGAACTGCGCCATAGGGTTTTCTGGGCTGTAATCTTTATGGAAACAGATCACCAGATGTTTTTCCTGGGGAGAGGCTGAGTAGGTTTGACTTGCCAGTCTTTTGGATAGCAGCTGAGTGCTTAACCATTGCACCACCAGGGCCACTTAGCGAAGTCTTAGAGGACAGAAAAAATCAAGGATGACTAAATAGAGTGAAAGAGAAGGCATCCTGAGACAGGCATCTAGCAGAGAGCCTTGGGTGGGGTGGAAACCAGGAGCATAAGCCTTTATATATTTTTTTAGATACGTGCTGTTTTTTCAATAGAGCTAGATTTTTACACTGTATAGCTGTATGCACATGATTATGATAATGAAGCATAAAAATTGAACTCTGCCTGAAAAAATGTAGCTGTCCAATCATTCACCGTATAGGACAATGCCTAATTGTTTTGGAATAAGGGTGATGAGTAACACCTCTCCAATTGTCTTTTTCTTTTTCAGTGTGTCTTTATATTTTTTTAATTTCTTAACAATTTATTTTTGTTGTTGTTGAAAATATACACAGCAGAACTTACAGCAATTCAACAATTTCTCCATGTACAATTCAGTGACATGAATTACATTCTTTGAGTTGTGCAGCCATTCTTACCTTGATGGTGCAGTGGTTAAGCATTTGGCTGATAACTGAAAAGTCAGTGGTTCGAACCCACCAGCTGCTCCATGGGAGAAAGATGTGGCAGTCCACTTCTGTAAAGATTTACAGCCTTGGAAACTATGGGGCAGTTCTACTCTGTCCTATAGGGTTGCTATGAGTTGGAATGGATAGCAACGTTTTTATTTTTCTGAGTTATTCTTCCATCATTAACATAATCTCACTGCCCCCTAAGCTTCCTATCTAACCTTTCAAGTTGCTGTTGTCAATTTGATCCCATATAGGTAGTTCTTTAAAAGAGCACACTCCTTTAAATTCCATACTATGGGAACCAAGTTTAGACAGTCTGAGGTCTAGGGAAGTGAGTTCCTGGGGCAGAGCAGTGCCACTGGAAGACCCAAAGGAGATTAACGCAAGTGTGTCATCAGTGATGAAGGGGCGTCTGGGCTGAATTGGCGCAAAGGAGGGCGCCAAGTGCAGCTAAGGTTACCATCAGCAATATAATGAGGAGGGGCCAGAAAGTACCAATGGCACCTCTTGGTAATGTAGCTGTAGTTTGATGTGCATTGTTATGTTTACTTAACTGTGGAATTAACTGAATACTGTTTTCATTCCTCATTGGGGGTTCAAATATTCCCATCTGATTTTTTATTAAAAAGTTGAGCAGAGAAGCGGCCATCTAAGATGCATCAATTTGTCCCAACCACCTGGAGTAAAGGAGAATGAAGAACACCAAAGACACAAGGAAAGTATTAGCCCAAGAGACAGAAAGGGCCACATAAACCAGAGACTTCATCAGCCTGAGACCAGAAGAACTAGATGGTGCCCAGCTACCACCAATGACCACCCTGACAGGGAATACAACAGAGAGTCCCAGATGGAGCAGGAGAAAAGTGGGGTGCAGAACTCAAATTCTAGTAAAGAGACCAGACTTAGTGGTCTGACCGAGACTGGAGGAACCCCGGAAAGCATGACCCCCAGATTCTCTGTCATCCCAGAACTAAAACAATTTCTGAGGCCAACTC
Organism: Dugong dugon; assembly: GCA_030035585.1. Taxonomy (NCBI): domain Eukaryota; kingdom Metazoa; phylum Chordata; class Mammalia; order Sirenia; family Dugongidae; genus Dugong; species Dugong dugon. The sequence goes on from CM057478.1 coordinate 34,927,135, forward strand.
TTCAGACAGGGATTGAACTAGACTGTGGGACATAAAGGGATACTCGTGAGGAGTGTGCCTCTTAGCTCAAGTAGATACAAGAGACTAAATGGGCAGCTTCTGTCTGGAGGTGAGATGGGAAGGCAGAGAAAGTTAGGAGCTGGTTGAATGGACATGGGGAATCGGGTGGAAAGGAGGAGTGTGCTGTCACAGTATGGGGAGAGCAATTAGGATCATATAGCCATGTATGTACAAATTTTTGTATGGGAAAAATAAAGAAAGTTGAGCAAAGAAAGGAAAGCCCTCTTCACTTTTTGGAGTGGATAAAGGCCACCCATGTATGGAGCTGGGCCCAGGGTGGGAGGGGAGAGGTCAGCAGTATCCCTGCAGAGGGCTCCCTCAGCTGGCCTATGTCCATCTGAGTGGATAACACATCACACCCGGCACAGTGCTGGGGGCTGATAGGAAAGGGCTGGGGGACAGCCTGCCTCCCTGTCTTCTTCCATATCACTCATGAGCTTAGTCATCAGTAGTCAGGCCTGTGAATCAGTAAGTCCTGCTAAGGGGGTGACGTGTCTGAGGGCTGTGGCTTGACATGGCTATTTTGCGACCATTTGGAATCCACCTATTGGATGGAATGTCAAGGAAATTAGGAGCAACCTTGTCAGTTATCTCTCTGACATCCGGTTCCACTGTGCTGGTTACGTTTTCCTGATTCAGGTGCTGCCTGGTGTATCCTGTTGGAAAGAAAGCAAATTGAGCATGCTCTTAGTGCAATGGCTAAGCGATTGGACTTTGTGGATTGGTCTGCACTTGAGTCACTTAAACGCTGTGTGGCCTTGGGCAAGTCACTTAACCTCTTTGAGCCTCCGTTTCCTCAGCTGTAAAATGTGAATAATATTTCTATCCTAACAATTTGCTGCGAGGATTAAAGGGGATAATGTAGATAAAGTTTGCCCGGTCGGCAGTGAGGTAAATTATTATTAATCTGTGCTGCTGGTTCCTAATGAATACTGTGTCTTTTCCAAGTGTTCCCAGGTCACCCATTTAATAATCCATTCTAGAATTTCTAGAATCTTTTCTAGGCCTGGGGTTGGCATCAAGCTGATTTGTCAGTTGTACCTAAAACCCATTTGCCTCCACTCTTTAGAAACTAGAACTAGCCTAGTTTTTCAGGCTTCATACAACAGGTGCATAAGTGGTAATTAAGGCGACAACCATATGTTATAGTAAGCTACAGTACATCTACTAAAGGGAGTATTACTCATTTAATAAATGGCTGCTCGAATGCTTGCATGAATTCAGCTATTACAAATTATGGTATCAAGTGACAAAGCAGAATACAGAATTATGGACGTCTGTGTAGTTTAAATTCATATCACAAGATTGTATGATATTTTTTAAAAAGCTTAAAAAAAGAAGAGGGCAACACATGGAATTGCTAACAGTGGCTGTGGAACGAGGGTGTGTGTTGTGTGTAGGAAGGAGTTAGCACAGCTGGCTTGAAAGAGCTTTCTTTAGAAAGACCTGCTTGCATTGACTGGCTCCTGGGAACGTGGCACTTGAATCATTCCCTAGATGGTAGGGGTGGCTCACTGTGCTTAGAGTGTTTGTACAAATAATGTGGTTCATGCTAAACACTCGCTTTCCTTCTGAAATTTTGGTATGTGCTAGGCAAAGGGTGCCTACACGATCAGCACCCAATACAAAGCCTTGAGCACTGAGTCTCTAACGGACTCTCCTGGACAGAGGCATCACACACATGCTGTAGCATTTCCATTGCTGGGGGAAGAGTGCTCTTTTGTGTGGCGCCTCGTGGGAAGGATAGAGTATACAGAAACCTGCGGCTCTACTCCTCCAGACTCTGCCTATGTCTTTTTCCTTTAGCATCCTGCTGTATCTTCTTACCGTTGTTGTGTGCCATCAGACTGATTCTGACTCCTAGCGACCCCATGTGACAGAGTAGAACCGCCTCATAGGGTTTCCTAGGCTGTTACCTTTACGGGAGCAGATCGCCAGGTCTTTCTACTGTGGAATGGCTGGGTGTGTTCGAACTGCCAGCCTTTTGGCTAGCAGCCGAGTGTTTAACTGTTGAGCCACCAGGGCTCCTTATTCCATTGCTGTAAATAAATCTTAGCCTTGAGTATAACTCTATGCTGAGACCCACGGGGCCTTCTATGAAATCTCTGAATGTGGGGGTGGTATTGGGGACCCCCAGCACAGTATGTGTGTGTGATTTATTACCTCTCTTTTCTGGAAGGAGGTTCTATTAACTTTTGTTAGGAGAAAATAAATATACATTTATAATTTGTCAGACAAGCGCTCAGCCATGATGCTACTACAGTCATAAAAACCCATTTCCAGTGCTGCATCCTCAGCAGTTTCTAGTAGCTGCTTCATTGTGGACTTCCTTCCTGCCCCGGCCTTGGCTCCAGCCTCCCTCCCTCCAGATGAAGTTGTTAGACCCCACCGCCACCTCTCCTGCCACTTGCCTGCAGGCAGGAAATGGCTGGGATATCCCGGAGCAAAGGCTTTGCCCGGGAAAGGGAAGCTAGCATGGATGCAGCTGGAAACAAGAACTCCCAAGTACAGATGGGAGATTTTGAGCAGCAAAGGAACATGCTTTCAGACATGCTACCAGCTTCCTCGCTCGCTACTCTTGGGGAATTCCTCTCAAGTAGTGCTGAGGCGGCTGGCCATTCTTTTCAGCAAAGGTCACCGCTTAGCTTGCAGTTACTGTCCCACTGCCTCGCCTGGTTAAGCTTGTGAATGAGAAAATAGAGTGATCTCAGCAGCCGAGTGGGCTGAAGGACGCTGCCAAAAATGCAAATCAGGCGGCCAAGATTTCCCGTAAATTTGCAACTCAGGAAAGTTTTTGCATTTTCAAGTTCAAGTTCTGACTTTGTCTGGAGTATCCAGATGAACCCAGAGTAGCTACGCTTACGGAGGATGACGCAGCATCTCACCACACTAGCTCATAAAGAAGGCTCACAGTCTACGGAAGTAGTGAACGGGCAAGTGAATGAATGAATGCATGAGCAGGTGTGGCTTTCTGAACCCCAGGATTCCAGACTGTGGCAGGGTTAATCAGAAAGGGAGAGGGGTGGTTAGAACAAATGCAGTGGTGCCAGACAGACTTGGTCTTTAGTTCTGGTTCAGTCATGGTGAAAGTGGACAAGTCATGGGACCTCTCTGAACATCTGTCTCTTCATCTGTAACATGGTGATAATAACATCTATGTCAGAGAGTCACTGTGAAAATTAAATGAGATTATGTGTGTAAAGTGCAGGCACTGAGGCAACTGTTACAGCCACTAACTCCTCAGGGTTTAACAAGATGGCACATTAGGGGGAGGACAGAGTTTCTACCTTCCTAAGGGCAGAAAGGAGCCCTGGTGGTGCAGTGGTTAAGAGCCTCAGCTGCTAACCAAAATGTCAGCAGTTCGAATCCACCATCCTCTTCTTGGAAACCCTATGGGGCAGTTCTCCTCTGTCCTATAGGGTCACTATGAGTTAGAACTGACTCGGCAGCAATGGGTTTGGTTTGTTCTTTTTTGGGTTTAAGGGCAGAAAGGAAGGGTGGGAGAAGAGAACTAACCTTTATTGAGATCAATAACGTGCCAGGAACTTTACCTTCTATTTAATCCAAATGGGAATCCTAGGGCAGGGATTTTCAAAATTTAATGTGCATATGAATTCCCTGGGGATCCGGTTAAAATGTAGACTCTGATTCAGCAGGTCTGGCTTTGGAGGCTGAGATTCTACATCTCTGAAAGCTTCTGGGTGATGCCGATGCTGCTGGTCCATGATTATACTTCAACCAACAAGAAGGTAGGCAACTATTGCTATCCCCAATTCACAGCTGAATCGTTGAGTTAATTACAATTCATAGCAACCCTATAGGACAGAGTAGAACTGCCTCATAGGGTTTCCAAGGCTGTAATCTTTACAAAAGCAGACTGCCACATCTTTCTCCTGTGGAGTGGCTGGTGGGTTTGAACTGCTGACCTTTTGGTTAGCAGCGGAGCACTTAACCACTGCACCACCAGGGCTCTGGGCACCGATTAGGCCATGATTAAAGCAATTAAGGCATGGGTCTGGACAGTCCTGGGTTGTTTATTATTTAATACAAAGGAGGGATAGAGAGAGCTTTGCTTTGAAAGTAAAAACTAGAGCATTGCTCACATGTGATATTTGGAGATGACCTGAGCCTGCCTCATATGGGTTCACTGTGTCATCTCCCATGAAGGGCTTTCAACAGTGCCTGGCATGGCAGGGAAGGGGGGAGGGGAATTTGTGTGCTTGTTGTTGTTCTTTTTAAAATAATAATATACTTCTTTATTAGTGTGTTAAATATTTAAATTTGGTAGCATGTCTGATAGCAAACAGTTAAAAAATAATGATAAGCATAAATGGTATTTTCAGATATCCTCAGCATGTGCTTGTTCCTATTATATTTTAAAAATAACAACAAATCCATATTTGCTCAAAGCACAGACCTTGGTTGAAACATTCTTTTCTCCTTAATCCATTCCTGGGGGGCTGGAGGAGCAGTCTGCTTTGCTTAGAATCAGAGACCTGAGTTCCAGTCTGGGTCCTGCCCCTTACTAGCTGTGTGACCTTGGGTAAGTTTCTGAGTCTTTCTGAGCATTAGTGTCTGCCTCTGCAGAATCAGGTGCCTCCTTCCACACAAGAGTCCTGTGGGGGCTCGAGAATGCTGCCTCCAAAGTGAAGCCCTGAGTCTGAGAGTCTTTTTCTTTTGCTTCTAACCTATTAATTGAAGATCCACACAGGCAAATACAACCTCAGGGCAGGAATCCTGCTTCTCAGAGCTTGGCCCCCAGCCACCGCTGGAAGGCCCTGGGAGTCATTAATAACATGGTCTCAAAAGTAACACCCCTTGTCCTTTCCTGTTTTCCGCCTCGGGGGCCGATGAGGAATTGGGGTTGTCATTCACACAGTGGAGCTGGCAGCAGCATTGAAGGGCCATCAGAGAAAAAAGGGGTAACAAAAGAAAACAGTATGCCCGTGGTTCTCAAGGCCACAGCTGCCTCCACCCGAGCCACTGGGGCCTGCGCTAGTTCACCCCTTCCCCCTGGTATCACATGACCCCTCTACTGGGAGAAAGCTCCCCTTCCGTGTCTGTTAGTGTGCATTGCGGGGCAGCCTCTGTGACTGGCTGGGCCCATGGAAGGAGGATTTGTGCCCCCTGATGGGGATCGGTGAGGACTCTGCTGGCGTCCTAGACTCCTAGCCTGGCCGGTGCAACTGAACGAAAGATGGAAGCCCAGGCGTGGGGCCAGTGTGCTGGGTGGTGGGGGCAGGAGCCGCAGGAGAGGGGAGTCCTACTCCAACCTGGAGTTAGGCACGTCTCCACCCTTAAGGCTGGAGGCCTGACCGCTTGCTGCCGTTGTCTGACAGTAAGGACAGCTGGGGAGAGGGGGCCAGAGCTAAACGGAAACAAAAGCCTCTAAGGCAGACCCCCCGAAAGTGGGCAAGGGAGCACGGCTAGTCAAGAAGCTCCTTTCTTAGGTTCTTCTGGGCAAATTATGAGCAATTTCCTGGACTTTGATTTCTATATACAACCAAGAGGTGCTGGCAGCTCCTGAGTGGTACAGTTAACACGCTTGGGTGCTAACCAAAAGGTTGGAGGTTCAAGTCCACCCAGAGGCACCTTGAAAGAAAGGCCTGGCAATCTGTTTCCAAAAAGTTGGCCATTGAGTGTACTCGGTCATGGAGTACAGTTATACATGGGGTTGCTATGAGCTGGGGTTAACTTGATGGTGCGTGGTTTAAAGGATGCTTAGTATTAGCTCAAAAAGTGAGTTATTAAGGCAATGTAGTCTAATTATTTAGTTGGTGTCCATGGTACAGAAACAAAAATATTAACCAAAAAGGAAGCCTGTCCTCTGGCAGGATTGATGGGTGGATTGCCTGATTGGTATGCTCCCAGATCTTTATAGTTTTGCTCAGGGTAATGGGTTACATTTAGATCAGAAAGGGCATGATGGAAAGATCCAAAAAAGGAGAGAAAAGATCTTAGAAGAGAGAGGAAAGGGAGAGAGCAGAGAGCTAGGGGTATTGGTGTCTTATGGGGAGAAAGAGATTGGGTCAAGTGCTGCTTGGGGTGGGACTTCGGGGATACTTTTCATGTTTGTGGCCACCCCAGGTCTTTTGAAACCATCCCTATATTTAGGGACTTGCCCACATTACAAAAGGAGCCCTGGTGGCGCAAAGGTTAAGCACTCCAGCTGCTCACTGAATGGTCGGCGGTTCAAACTCATCAGCGACTCTGTGGGAGAAGAGACTTGGTGATCTGCTCTTGTAAAGATTACAGCTTAGGAAACCCCAAGGGGCAGTTCTGCTTTCTCACATGGGGTCAACTTGATGGCACCTAACAGCAACAGCAACCACATTACAGGTCCTGAGCCAGAATCCACATTGAACTCTGTACGGGTTCAGTTCCTATGAGAAGTAGATGCCACACTGGAATTAGATGTGCAGGCGGCTCATTGGATGTAAAGTCGTGATGCATAAAGGGGAGAGGGAGCAGGCACAGGCGAGGCGGCCTCAGCCCACATGCAGGTCTGACTCTGTGGAAGGAGAGGTGAAGGAAGAGCATTGGAGAGAGTCTCGGCCAGAACCATGGGCAGTCCCAGAGCAGAAATGGCCCAGTAGAGGAGCCTAGCAGAGGTGGAAGTGGTCCAGCTCTAGCAGCCCTGCCCGCTGTGTCATTGGTGGTCAGCTCATGAGAGTCCCTGGGTGGTGCAAACAGTTACCATGCTTGGTTGCTAACCAAAAGGTTGGAGGTTTGGGTCCACACAGAGATGCCACAGAAGAAAGGCCTGGTGATCTACTTCTGAAAAACCAGCCATTGAAAACTCCATGGAGCACAATTCTCTTCTGTCACCCAAGCAGGTCCTCTCTGGAAGGGAGACTAAGCAGTTATCCTCTAGGGGTGCTTACTCCAGAGAGGAGTGTGTGCTGGGGCTAAAGTTTGTTACTGGAGCTGGTGTTGGAAAGGTAAGGAGGGGTCCGAGAATGAAGGCCAAGTGTTCCCCATTGGACTGAAGTGGAAGGGCAGTTTCTGATGCCAATGCTGTCTCTAACAGCTGCCACTGGACAGCCACCTCCAGATTCCTAAAGTTGCTACTGGCTGCCCAGTGCCCCATGTCTTCCCAATGCCTGACCGGTACTATGGCAGTGTACAACTCCATGCCACTGGTTCTCAGAGCTGGCCACACACTGGAACCCCCTGGACACCTTTGCAGACGAGGAAACTGAGGCCCAGATAACTGAAGCATCTTACTCACTATCCCATGAGCAGACGTGGAGGAGTTGGATTCATAACTGTCTTGTTACTGGGTGGAAACCCCAGGTTGTGCTTGGCATGACTCAGACTGGCCAATGAATGAGAGACTGAGGTGGGAGAGCAGAAAAGTCACCTTTATTTTGTTGCGCAAGGAAGGGAGTCAGTAGGAGCTGCTGCTGCGAAGACTGCCCCCAAGGGGGAGGAGAAAGGTTACTTTTAAGGAATTTACAAGTAGGAGGTTCGTACAAATCACATCAGCAACATTCTTAATCATACTCCACAGGCACAATGGGATTTACATATAACTTCAGGCACCAGGAGGCCAAACGAAGGAAACAGGATTCTAATGCAAAGCTGTGGGGGGGGGGGGGGGGCTGGGGAGCAAACCAAGCAAAGAAAACGGGATTCTGATGCAAAGCTGCTTGAGGCAGTGGCTTGGGGGATTTTTGCCTTAGTCTGACCTAGCACTGCCCCAAATTCACACTGTCAGGGCCTGCTCCCTTGCTTGATCTCAGCAAGGCTCTTTGTAGCCGGGGCTTGAACGTGCATGCCAGCTGATGCCAACTGACACTGTGGCCCTTGGACACGGGTTTACTCTCCAGTAAAGGAGCCCTGGTGGTGCAAATGGTTAAGCTCTCGGCTGCTAACCAAAAGGTTGGTGGTTTGAACCCACCCAGCGACTCCGAGGGAGAAAAAGACCAGGCGATCTACTCCTGTAAAGATTACAGTTTAGAAAGCCCTATGGGAAAGTTCTTCTATGTCACGTGGGGTCCCTATGAGTCAAAATCGACTCTGCAGCACCCAACAGCAACAACATCAGTCTCCCATGAGAGATTAGAAAACCAGGTGCCTTTAGTGAGGCAGGGAAGTCACCCTCATACACAGGGTCCAGCCTGTTTCCCAGGCATCTTAACACCTGGATAACAGAGACCAGGTCACAATCTAATTACAGGGCAGATGGCATTTATTAGAGCAAAATAAGTCATCTGTTTACTTCCCTCGACCTGGATGGACACCTGCTTACGGATTTCTTTGAAAACAAAACAGCTGCCCAAGTCGCTTGCTGGTCTCATTAGGCACCATTAGAATTACCTTCTCAATGAAGTTCTATCCGACCCACCTAATGAAAATGGAAGCCTAAGAAATCAGATGGGTGTAATTGGAAACAGAAGGGAGGGAACCCAGTGGAGCACCTCTAGATAACGCATGCATGGCCTGGGCCGTTGATGAGTGGGTGTCTGGAACGCGGCAGGGGAGTGTACGTTTATAACCCCGTCTCCCTGGAGAATATAATCCGTTCCTTCCCTTGAAGAACCACGTCAAAAACCAGTCATAATGAAGTTTTCTCTGGTCCACAGTAACACAAGCAACATGAAGACAATGAAGTGAGTTTCCTACAAGACTAATTGCATTTAATCTATTCTTTTTCTTTTGCCTTTTCTAAGATTTAGGTGTTCCAGTGATTTTACTTTGTGAAACAATAGTGATGATAAATGATAGTTAACATTTATAAAAATGCCCTTCAGTGGCAAAATAAAAAACAGACAGCTTTATGTCAGCCCTTAGACATTTTTAAATCGGTCTCTGAAATCCACAAGTCTGGAAATCTCAATACTCAGCCGTTTGTATAAAGATGCACAGACAAGGATGTTAAACGCAGCATCACATATGGAAACCAGAGATGGGGAGCCATCTAAATGCCCATCAGTAGGAGACTGGCTCAATAAATTATTATACACTCAATGTGTATTATGAAAATGTAGGTATGTCTGAATTCCGTAATATGCTGTCAAGTGGGAAAACTATACCAGGCTTCCAGTGCGTGTATGTTTCCGGAGACATAGGGTGTGAATTCACAGAAGAGCTCTGGAAGAATCCACAAGACACTTCTAGTTGTGTTTGCCTCTGGGGAGCAAGATTAGGGGCCTAGGGTGGGAAGACCAACTTTTCATGATATCCTGTTACGGACTGTGTGAAATTTTTACTACGTTCATACATTAATTTTTCTTTTATTATTACTGTACTTTAGATGAAGGTGTACAGAACAAACTAGCTTCTCATTAAACAATTAGTGTACATATTGTTTTGTGGCATTGGTTACCAACCCCAAGACATGTCAACACTCTCCCTTTCTCAAACCTGAGTTCCCTGTTGCGAGCTTTCCTGTTTCCTCCTGCCTTCTAGTCCTTGTCCTTGGGCTGGTGTGCCCCTTTAGTCTTGTTTTAGTTTTGTTTTATGGGCCTGTCTAATCTTTGGCTGAAGGGTGAACCTCAGGAGTGACTTCATTACTGAGCTAGAAGAGTGTCCAGGGGCCATATTCTGGGGGTTTCTCCAGTCTCTGTCAGGCCAGTAAGTCTGGTCTTTTTTTGTGAGTTAGAACGCTTTTTTATTGTACTTTAGATGAAGGTTTACAGAACAAACTAGTTTCTCATTAAATAATACACATATTGTTTTATGACATTGGTTAACAACCCCAAGACATGTCAACGCTCTCCCCTTTCGACCTTGGGTTCCCTATTACCAGCTTTCCTGGCTCCTCCTGCCTTCCAGTCCTTGCTCCTGGGCTGGTGTGCCCCTTTAGTTTTGTTTTGTTTTATGGGCCTGTCTAATCTTTGGCTGAAGGCGGAACCTCGGGAGTGACTTCATTACTGAGCTAGAAGAGTGTCCAGGGGCCATATTCTGGGGGTTTCTCCAATCTCTGTCAGGCCAGTAAATCTTGTTTTTTTTTTGTGAGTTAGAATTTTCTTCCACATTTTTCTCCAGCTCTGTCCGGGACCCTCCATTGTGATCCCTGTCAGAGCAGTCCATGGTGGTAGCCAGGCACCATCTAGTTGTGCTGGACTCAGTCTGGTGGAGGCTGTGGTAGTTATGGCCATTAATCCTTTGGACTAATCTTTCCCTTGTGTCTTTGGTTTTCTTCATTCTCCCTTGCTCCAGATGGGGTGAGACCAGTGGAGTATCTTAGATGGCCACTTACAAGCTTTTAAGATCCCAGATGCTACTCACCAAAGTAGAATGTAGAACATTTTCTTTATAAGCTATGTTATGCTAATTGAGCTAGATGTTCCCCAAGACCACGGTCCCCACAGCCCTCGGCCTAGTAGTTCGGTCCCTCAGGGAGTTTGGCTGTGACTATGGAGCTTCCATGACCTTTCCTTGTACAAGTTGTGCTGGCTTCCCCAGTATTGTGTACTGTCTCACCCTTCACCAGAGTTACCACTTATCTATTGTCTCTTTAGTGTTTTTCCATCCCCACCCTCCCCTCCCTCATAACCATCAAAGATTGTTTCTTTTTGTGTGTAAACCTTTTCGTGAGTTTTTATGGTAGTGGTCTCATACAATATTTGTCCTTTCGTAATTATTTCACTCAGCATAATGCCCTCCAGATTCATCCATGTTGTGAGATGCTTTACAGATTCATCATTGTTCTGTATCTTTTCATAGTACTCCATTGTGTGTATGTACCATAGTTTCTTCATCCATTCATCTGTTGATGGGCATCTAGGTTGTTTCCATCTTTTTGATATTGTGAACAATACTGCAGTGAACATGGGTGTGCATATGTTTATTCATGTGATGGCTCTTATTTCTTTAGCATATTTCCCTAGGAGTGAGATTGCTGGATCATATGGTATTTCTATTTCTAGCTTTCTAAGGAGGTGCCATATCATTTTCCAAAATGGTTGTACCATTTTGCATTCCCACCAGCAGTGCATAAGAGTTCCAAACTCCTCGCAGCCTTTCCAACATTTACTATTTTCTGTTTTTTCGATTCGTGCCAGTAATGTCGGGGTGAGACGGTATCTCATTGCGATTTTGATTTGCATTTTTCTGATGGCTAGTGATTGAGAGCATTTCCTCACATGTCTGTTAGCCGCTTGAATATCTTCTTTGGTGGAGCTGTCTGTTCGTTTGCCCATTTTTTAATTGGATTATTTGTTTTTTTGTTGTAGAGGTGTTGGAGTTTCCTGTAGATTTTAGAGATTAGAACTTTGTCAGATTTCTCATAGCCAATTTTTTTTTCCTAGTCTGTGGGTTCTCTTTTACTTTCTAGGTGAAGTCTTTTGATGAGCATAAGTGTTTAATTTTTAGAAGATCCCAGTTATCTAGCTTATCTTCTGGAGTTTGTGTGTTGTTAGTTATGATTTGTATCCTGTTAATGCAATGTATTAGGGCCTCTACTGTTGATCCTATTTTTTCTTCTATGATCTTAATATGTTTTGGTTTTATATTTAGGTCTTTGATCCATTTTGAATTAGTTTTTGTGTATGGTGTGAGGTATGGGTCCTGTTTCATTTTTTTGCAGATAGCTATCCAGTTTTGCCAGCACCATTTGTTCAAAACACTGTCTTTTCCCCATTTGATGGACTTTGGGCCCTTGTTGAAGATCAGGTGACTGTAGGTGGCTGGATTTACATCTGGGTTCTCAATTCGGTTCCATTGGTCAGTGTATCTGTTGCTGTACCAGTGCTAGGCTGTTTTGATAGTCTTAGCTGTATAGTAGGTTCTGAAGTAGGTAGTGCAGGTCCTCCTGCTTTATTCTTCTTCTTCAATAGTGCTTTACTTATCTGGGATATACATTAATTTTTCAATAAACAAATTAATTAATGGAAAACATCTGGGAACCATAGTTAGCTTGAGATTCTAGTTAAGAAGTACAAGAATGAAATACCCAGTTCAGGCACTATTTGATGTGAGAGTTTGCTGCTGCTTTTTTAAAAAAATAATTTATTTTATTTTATTGTTGTGGAGAATATACACAGCAGAACAGACACCAATTCCACAGTTTCCACATGTACAATTCAGTGACATTGATTACATTCTTTGAGTTGTGCCACCATTCTCACCCTCCTTTTCTGAGTTATTCCTCCCTCATTAACATAAACTCACTGCCCCCTAAGGTTCCTATCTAATCTTTTGATTCGTCAATTTGATCCCATATAGACAGTTCTTTAAAAGAGCACAATGTTCAAGGCAGACATTTTTTTTCTTTTTCTTTTTCTTTTTTTATTGTTGTAGTTTAAGTGAAAGTTAAAATTCAGTTTAGTCTCTCATACAAAAATTTATAGATACATTGTTATGTGACCCTAAATGCTCTCCCTGTACTGTGACAGCACACTCTTCCTTTCCACCCTGGATTTCCCATGTCCATTCAACCAGCTCCTGACCCTCTTTGCCTTCTCATTTCACCTCCGGACAGGAGCTGCCCATTTAGTCTCATGTATCTACTTGAGCTAAGAGGCACACTCCTCACGAATATCCCTTTATGTCCCACGGTCTAGTTCAATCCCTGTCTGAAGAGTTGGCCTCGGAAATTGTTTTAGTTTTGGGTTGACAGAGATTCTGGGGGCCATGCTTTCTGGGGTTCCTCCAGTCTCAGTCAGACCATTAAGTCTGGTCTTCTTACTAGAATTTGAGTTCTGCACCTCACCTTTCTCTTGCTCCATCCGGGACTCTCTGTTGTATTCCCTGTCAGGGTGGTCATTGGTGGTAGCTGGGCACCATCTAGTTCTTCTGGTCTCAGGCTGATGAAGTCTCTGGTTTATGTGGCCCTTTCTGTCTCTTGGGCTAATACTTCCCTTGTGTCTTTGGTGTTCTTCATTCTCCTTTACTCCAGGTGGGTTGGAACCAATTGATGCATCTCAGATGGCTGCTCACTAGCTTTTAAGACTCCAGACACCACCTGCCAAAGTAGGATACAGCACGTTTTCTTAATAAACTTTGTTATGTCAAGGCAGACATTTTTTACTAACTGAGCTAAACTATTGTTTGGTTTTAAAAGGACTTCAGGGAATATTTTTCATTTAAGGTGTAAAGATTATATCAGGGCAATCTTTTCAGGGGTTTATCTAGCCTCTGCAGCTCCAGAAAGTCTGGATACCGTGAGAGATTGTAATTCTGTTCTGTATTTCCCCGCTTTAGGTTTTGTTTCTTTAACCTTCACTTCAGTCGAAATAGAGCTGATCACTCTTAAAATCTCTGTGGGCTCGTACCTAAGGCTATTAGGATGCACTCAGCGTGGGGTCCACACCGCTATAAGGTGCCCAAGCATGAGAATCACCCAGAGGATGTGTTAAAACAGACTGCAGCCCACCCCCAGAGACTCCGGTTCAGGAGGTCTTGGTGAGGCATCGGAATGTACGTTTCTATTGATTGAGGTGATGCTGATTCTGCTGGTCCAGGACCACAGTTTGAAGACCACTGCTTTCAGTGTTCAAACTCTCATGGTGGGTATTTCCCTCCAAATAGTCCTTGTCCACGAATGCTAACAGAGCAGCAGACAGCAGGTGGGTACTTTAGTAGAAGCCCTGCCCCACCTATTATTTTGTGGTTAGCCAGAACAACACAGCAGGGAATCTACCCCTGGTTGCATTTCAGAGTCTCTTGGGGAGAATTTAAAAGTACTCATGTCTGAAGGATTACAAAAGAGTCCCAGACAGAGCTGGAGAAAAACGTAGAACAAAATTCTAACTCACAAAAAAACTTACTGGCCTGATGGAGACTGGAGAAACCTCAAGAGTATGGCCCCCAGACACCCTTTTTTTTTTTTTTAACTGGTCTATTTTTTTAAATTGTGCTTCAGGTGAAGGTTTACAGAACAAATAGTTTCTCATTGAACAGTGGTGCACATATTGTTTTATGACATTGTTTAACAACCCCACAACATATCAACCCTCTAACTTCTCAACCTCTTTTTTTTTTTTTTGGTGAAAATACACATAGTCAAAGATACACCATTTCAAAGATTTCTACATGTACAGTTCAGTGACATTGACTGTGCTCTTCCAGTTGTGCCGCTATTCTCACTTTAGATGAAGGCTTACAGAACAAAATAGTTTCTCATTAAACAGTTAGTACACATGTTGCCCTATGACAATGGTTCACAACCTCACTACACATCAACACTGTCCTTACTCAACCTTGGGTTCCCTATCACCAGCTTTCCTGTCCCCTTCTGCCTTCTAGTCCTTGTCCCTGGACTGCTGTGCCTCATTAGTCCTGTTTTGTTTTATGGGGCTTCCACAGACACCCTTTTAAGTAATGAAGTCGCTCCCGAGGTTCACCCTTCAGCCAAAGTTTAGACAGGCCCATAAAACAAAATGAGACTAATAGGGCACAACAGTCCAGGGACAAGGACTAGAAGGCAGGAGGGGACGGGAAAGCTTATAATAGGGAATCCAAGGTCGAGAAGGGAAAGTGTTGACATGTTGTGGGGTTGTTAACCAGTGTCATAAAACAACAATATGTGTACTAACTGGTTAATGAGAAACTAGTTTGTTCTACAAACCTTCACCTGAGTACAATTAAAAAAACAAAAACAAAAAAAAAAAAAACAACTTAGACCTGGGGGGAAAAAGAAAAGTACCAACATCTAAGCTGCATCCCAGGCTGACTACTTTAGGATCTTTTAGTATAGGCTTGGGCATGGAATTCATAAAATTTGAATAGGGACCATGTATAAAGTTTGCTTCTCAAACTGTAATGTGCACACAAGTTACTTGTTGTTAGCTGCCATCCATTTGTCCCTGGCTCATGGTAACTTCATGAATGATGGAAGGAAATGCTGCCGGGTCCTGTGCCATGCCCATGATTGGTTGTGGATCAGACCGTTGTGATCCACAGGGCTTTCATTGGCTGAGTTTTGGAAGTAGATTGCCAGGCCTTTCTTCCTAGTCCTTCTTAGTCTGGAAACTCCACTAAAGCCTATTCAGCATCATAGCAACACGTAAGCCACACTGACAGATGGGTGGTGGCTATGCCATGAGGTGCATTGACCAGGAATTGAACCCAGGTCTCCCTCATGGGAACTGGGAGTTCTACCACTGAACCACCACTGTCCCCATTATGATTTACTTAGGGAGCTTGTTAAGATGCAGATTCTGATCCACTTGGTCTAGACAAGGCCTGTGATTCTGTGTTTCTAACAAATGCCCAGGTATCGAGTCTCAGATTATATCAATGAATTATTATTAATCCTGCTGGTGGGATAATGGTATTTTGGTTAGGTAAGAAAGTGTCATTTAAAAAAAAAATGCAGATGGAAAGATTAAAGGCTGAAATATCAGGGCAAGTATAACTGTCTTTCAAATACTCCAGTTAACAATAGGAAGTAGGGGAAAATGTTAGCAGTTGTTAAATCTAGGTGAGGGGTATAAGAGGGTTTGTTTTATCTAGTCTACTTTTCCGCATGTTTGAAATTTTTCATGATCATGAAACAAAAGGCTCTCCAGGTAAGCGAAAGGTGAGCTGGGGCCGAGGACCTCTGGGGTAGAGAGTGGGTAGGGTTGTCCAGGAATTGGACATTTGGGGTCCAGAGCCCATCTCAAGTTCTCTGAGGCCAGTCGCTGCATGTCCCAGTACCTCTTGCGTGTTGGGCACTGTTCTTGTCTTTCTGTCACAGTTGCTTCCTTTTGTTTGTGTCTGAGCCAGTGCTTTGAGGTCTCAAGGAAGGAGGCGGATTTTGGAAGCTCCCTGCCCGGTTTGCTTGCTTGGGGGAACAATGTTGCTCTGAGCAGCATTTCCTTCTCTGTTCCTTATTTGCTGGCAATGCCTCTGTCCTGTTTCCTAGGCTGCTGTGACAAAGTACCACGAACTGCGTGGCTTATAAGAACAGAAATTGATTGTCTCACAGCTCTGGAGGCTGGTAGCCGGAATTCAGCTTGTCAGCAGGGCCGTGCTCTCTCTAAAAGCTCTAGAGGGGGATTCTTCCATGTCTCTCAGCTTCTGGAACCCTGGGTGTTACTTGGCTTGTGGCCGCATCACTCCAGTTTTTGCCTCTCTTCACGAGGCTGTCTTCCCTGTGTGTCTCTTCCTTCTTATAAGGACACTAATCATATTGGATTAGGGCCTACCCTACTCCAGGAGGACCATGTCAACTTACTACATCAGTGATGACCCTGTTTCCAAATAAGGTCACAATCACAGATACTGGTAATTAGGACTTCAGCATCTTTTGAGGGGACACGATTCAGCTCATAGCAGCATCTTTGTATTTTTATTGCTATCTTGTTATGGGTGAGTCTCCCTTGCCATTTGATTTAACCCCTTCCGGACTCCCCTACTCTGCCTGGCTTGGCTGCAGTACTGCCCCTTCGCAGCCCCCAGCCTGTGTGTGGGCCTTTAGGGGGCTGTCTCCCCTCCTCGGGCTGCTTCTCTGTGGGACACCGTCTCTCTCGTGTCCTCCTTTACCCCCAGCCCTCAGCACAATGCCCAGAGCATAGCAGGTGCTGGGTGAATGAACAGTTGTACAGTCCCTCTTAAGGCCTGTCCACTCGAGGAGCCAGCCCGACAGAGTTTAAGCACCCGTCCAAAAATGGCAGAAATAGAATGCAAGCCGCATATGTCAGTCTAAATATCCCAGCATTGTTGTTAGCTGCCGTCGAGTCAGCTCTGACTCCTGGCGACCACACATATAGCATGGTCTTGAGTCATCTCCATGATGGATGGTATGTGTGCACATCTTCCAGCACTGTATCAGACAATGTTCTCTTGTGATCCATAGGGTTTTCACTGGCAGATTTTTGGAAGTAGATCTCCAGGCCTTTCTTCTTAGCCTCTCTTAGTCTGGAAATTCTGCTGAAACCTGTCCACCCTGGGTGACTGCTGGTATTTGAAATACCAGTAGCCTAGTTTCCAACATCACAGCAACACACAAGCCACCACAGTATGACAAACTGACAAACGGATGGTTCTAGGAGCCACATTTAAAAAAGTAGAAAGCATCAGATGACATTAATTTTAATAACATATTTTATCCCAGGGTAAAGGAGCCCTGGTAGTGCCCTGGTTAAGCGCTCGGCTGCTAACTGAAAGGCCGGCGATTCTAATCTGCCCAGCAGCACTATGGGAGAAAAGACCTGGCGATCTTCTCCCATAAAGATTACAGTCTAGGAAGCCCTATGGGGCAGTTCTCCTCCGTTCTGTAGGGTCGCTGTGTGTCAGAATCTACTCAACGGCACCCAACAACAACAACCCAACATAGCCAAGATATTTCAACATGTAATCCATGTTTAAAAATGATTGCGAGAACTTGTGGTTGTATCTTGATTCATGTAACCACCATGGGAATCTACACATATGATAAAATGACACAGAACTAGATACATACATTGCACCAAGGTCAGCTTCTTGGTTTTGATGTTGTACTGTATGTACGTAAGATGTAGCCACTGGGGGAAACTGGGTGAAGGGTACGTTGGACCTCTGTGTACTTTCTTTGCAACTTCCTGTGAATCTATAATTACTTCAAAATAAAAAACATTAAGAAAATGAGATATTTTCCATTCTTCTATTTATTTATTTAGGAATCCCTGGGTGGTGCAAATGGTTAAGTGCTCAGCTACTAACCGAAAGGTTGGCAGTTTGAATCCACCCATAGGTGCCTCGGAAGAAAGACCTGGTGATCTGAAAGATGACAGCCATTGAAAATCCTCCGGAGCATAGTTCTACTCTGACACACATGGGGTCACCATAAGTTGGAGTTGACTCGGTGGCATCTGATTTGGTTTGGTTTTTATTTTTATTGTACTTTAGGTGAGGGTTTACAGAACAAATAGTTTCTCATTAAACAGTCAGTACACATATTGTTTTATGACATTGGTTAAGAACCCCACGACATGTCAACACTCTCCCTTCTCGACCTTGGAAGACCTTTTTTTTTTTTTTTTTTTTTGGTGAAAATCTACATAGCCAAATATACACCATTTCAGAAATTTCTACATGTACAATACAGTGACATCGATTACATTCTTCCAGCTGTGCTGCTATTCTCACTATCCTTTTCCAAATTATTCCACCACCATTATCTTCAACTCGCTGCCCCCAGGCTTCCCATCAAACCTTTTGAGCTGCTGTTGTCAATAGGTAATAGATAGATAATTCTTTTTTTTTTTTCTTTGTACCTTAGATAAAGGTTTACAGAACAAATAGTTTCTCATTAAACGGTACACATATTGCCCTATGACAATGGTTAACAACCCCAAGACATGTCAACACTGTCCCTTCTCAACCTTGGGTTCACTATCACCAGCTTTCTTGTTCCCCTCCTGCCTTCTAGTCCTTGTCCCTGGACTGCTGTGCCTCATTAGTCCTGTTTGTTTTATGGGGCTGTCCAATCCCCGGCTGAATGGTGAACCTCGGGAGTGACTTCACCTCTGAGCTAAAAGGGTGTCCAGGGACCATACTCTCAGAGTTTCTCCAGTCTGTCAGGCCAGTAAATCTGGTCTTTTTTTTGTGAGTTAGAATTTTGTTCTACATCCTTCTCCAGCTCTGTCCAGGACCCTCTGTTGTGATCCCGGTCAGAGCAGTCAATGGTGGTAGCCGGGCATAAATCTAGCTGTACTGGACTCAGTCTGGTGGAGGCCGTGGTAGCTGTGGTCCATTAGTCCTTTGGACTAATCTTTTCCTTGTATCCTGTTCTCTTTATTCTCCCTTGCTCCCGAAGGGATGAGACCAGTGGAGTATCTTAGATAGCTGTTCACAGGCTTTTTTTAAATTTCTTTTTATTGTACTTCAGGTGAAGGCTTACAGAACAAATAGTTTCTCATGAAACAGTAGTACACATATTGTTTTATGACACTGGTTAACAACCCCACAACATGTCAACCCTCTAACTTCTCAACCTTTTTTTTTTGGTGAAAATACATGTAGCCAAAGATACACCATTTCAAAAATTTCTACATGCACAGTTCAGTGACATTGACTATACTCTTCCAATTGTGCTGTTATTCTCACTTAAGATGAAGGCTTACAGAAAAAAATAGTTTCTCATTTAACAGTTACTACAAATGTTGCCCTATGACAATGGTAAACAATCTCACAACACATCAACAATATCCTTACTCAACCTTGGGTTTCCTATCACCAGCTTCCTTGTCCTCTTCTGCCTTCTGGCCCTTGTCACTGGGCTACTGTACCTCATTAGTCACATTTGGTTTTACGGGGCTGTCCACTCCCAGGCTGAACAGTGAACCTCGGAGTAACTTCACCACTGAGCTAAAAGGGTGTCTGGGGCCATCCTCTCGGGGTTTCTCCAGTCACCTTTAGGCCAGTAAATCTGGTCTTTTTTTTTATGAGTTAGGATTATGTTCTACATCCTTCTCCAGCTCTGTCCAGAACCCTCTGTTGTGATCCTGGTCAGAGCAGTCAGTGGTGGTAGCCGGGCACCATCTAGCTGTACTGGCCTCAGTCCGGTGGAGGCCTTGGTAGCTGTGGACAATTAGTCCTTCGGACTAATCTTTTCCTTGTATCCTGTTCTCTTCATTCTCCCTTGCTCCCGAAGGGATGAGACCAGTAATATTTTTTATTTTTAATATCAAGTCTTTTGACAGCCAGAATACTCCTTAGAAGCAAGGATGGTGAGACTTTGTCTGACTTACTTTGGACGTATTATCAGGATGGACCAATCCCTGGACGTGAACATCATGCTTATAAAGTAGAGGGTCAGAAAAAAGAGGAAGACCCTTGACAAGATGGATTGACCCAATGGCTGCAACAATGGGCTCAAACATACCTACTATTTTGAGGATGGTGCAGGACTGGGCAACGTTTCCTTCTGTTATACATGGGGTTGCTATGAGTCGGAGCGGACTACAGGGCACCTAATGACAATTTCGGCCCTCCAGAGTGCACTGTATGTTAGCAGCACATCTTGATTCAGGTCAACTGCATTTCAGGCGCTTCAGAGCCACATGTGGCTGTTGCTGTTGTGTTGGACTGCACAGCTATAAGCCTCGGCCCCCTACTCCCCCCACCCCCCACAGCACAGCATCCTTGAAGCAAGAAGAGTGGCAGGATTCTGGACACACATGCTGGTTGTATGGCCTTAGAGAAGTCACTGCCTTTCCGCAGCCTCAGTTTCCTTGTTTGTAAAGTGGGACTAATAACAGTGCCTCCCCACAGGGCTGTTGTGAGGGCTAAGCCATAGTTCAGTCAATGGCAGCTGATATTCATTGAAATTATCATATTGGGAATTCAAAATGAGAGTTTTATCTGGCCCTGCCTAAAGTTATATACTCCACTTCCTCTCTGGGCTCCTCCTGCTGGGCTTTTTTTGTGTTCTAACACATAGGGTCGCTATGAGTCAGAATCAACTTGACCACAGTGGGTTTAACTGCAGCGCAGGAGGTGGAAGACCTTCCCCATTTAGCTTTGGCACCCAATTCCTGGTTGCCACAGACACCCTGGCCCTTCTGGAAAGCTAGCTAGCCAGCTGCCTGCTTGGGGGCCTGGCCTTCTGCAGAGATAGTGCGGAGCTGCTCACTGATGGAGGACTTCCTTTGTGAAGCCGATGCTGCAGCTGCTTTTCCCCATATAAGGTGATCCCTTGACAAGCTGGCAACACAGGTGAGCAGGAGGCTGTGAAGCCGCAGAGGTTCCTTACGCCCAGTGGGTGCACAAAGGGTTTTAGCAGTGAGGAGGTTTTGACACCTTTTATGGTTTTAAAAGAAGAACAAAGACTTGTGGACCACGAAAGCGGAAACATGAGGCCTTATTGCAGTGAGAGAGGGTTGGGGGAACTCACAGCGACTCGGTTGTGAAGCCACCTTCACAGGAACCCCAGGATGTGCTTCTGCTGGGAGGCTGGTGCCTTGCTGTGCCCCCGGTACCATGAGGGGTGAAGGAGTACTTACTTGATTGACTACACCATTTAAGTCAGAGAGGGTTTTTTTTTTTTTTTTAAATTTTTTTTGTGGGGTATGAGCCCTTTATGCCCCTTCCAGGGCTCCTTCACCTCATGACTCTTCTATGGGGTCCCACAGAAGTACCCCTCCCTTGGGAAGGTCTTCCTTCTGGGTTGAGTTTTCCCATACTGTCCTCGAACCTGGCACTGTTCTTCGAAGGGTGTCACCTCTCTCTGCCCCTATGTCTTCATCTCTGGGCCAGGGGCCAAGATGGCTGAGGGGGAAGACAGTGGGCAGGAGAGTCTCCCTGAGGAGTCGGGATTGGAGCTGAGGCCTCAGGACAGGGGGGTCGGGGTGAGTAGAGAGGGCAGCTTGTTCCACAGGGTGGAGGAGCCTGTGCGAAGGCTCTAAGCTGGGCAAGTGCCCTTCTGTATGCGCTGAAGGGACGGGCATGGGGTTGAGCTGGGGAGAGATGGCCAGCCCACATGTGGAGTACACGCAAGGAAGACATCTCCAGACAGTGGGAAGTCACTGGATGGTTTAGGTGGGTGGAGGCAGGTCCAACTGGAGTGAGAGGGACTTCTGACAACTCCAAGGAGTCAGACGTGGACAGGTGGGCATCGATCAATCCTTCATTCCAATCATCCATCCATTCATTCAGCCGTGTGTTGTGCACCTACCGTGGGCCCATCCAGTTAGGCGCAGGGGACACAGGCACAGTGTCCCTACTCTTGAGGACTTGCGTCCTAGTCACACCCACAGGGGAGAGGGACATTGTCCCTTTGCCTTTCTCACTTCACATCACTCTGGCTGCCCTTTCTTGGATTTTTTTTCCTGTAACTCCTTTAAGGACACTGATGAAGTTTTATGTGGATAATTGGGAAAGGGTGGGAAGATACAAGAACTCCAAGCAATTTTTTATGTTTGATCCAAACTCTGAATCTCTGGGCCCTTCCCATCAGGTTGCAAGTCCACACTTCATTCTCGCAGTATGCAGCTAGCTCCCCACTGCCTCTCCACCCTCTTCCCACTCTCCGTCCTGAAATACCAGGTTCTAATGGCCAAGGTTGAGTCCCTGGGTGGCACAAATGGTTAAATGATCAACTACTAGCCAAAAGGTTGGGGGTTCGAACTGACCCGGAGGTACCTTAGAAGAAGGGCCTGGTGATCTACTTCTGAAAACTCAAGACATTAAAAACCCTATGGAGCATGGTTCTACTCTACATATGGTGTTGCTGTGAGTCGGAATCAATCTGACAGCAACTAACAATACCACCACCACAATGGCTGAGGTGACCAAGTGACAGGAAATAGTTAAAAAAAGAAAGAGAAAAAACCTTGAAAAACACGTGATCCAAAGAGTGCGGTATGGAAAGGGGGGAAGGGGTAACTTTACAGTGGAGAAGCCTAACGAACACGACCTTAGACAGGTGATCAAGGTCAGCATCAACAGCAGTGAGTCATGTCATAGGATGTACCCCTGATATCATGTGATGACAACGGCTCTTTACCTCTGGGTCTTCCTTCCAAAAATCCCATGATCCTATTCTAACCATGGGAAAAACACCAGACAAATCCCTACTGAGGGACAGTCTACAAAACACCGGATTCCTCAAAATGATCCAGGTTGTCAAAAAAAAAAAAAAAAAAGGAAAGTCTGAGAAACTACCACAGCCAAGAGGAGCCTAAGGAGAAATGACGACTAAATGTCACACGGGATCCTGATGGGATTCTGGGGCAGGAAAAGGACATTAGGGGAAAACTAAGGAACTGTGATAAAGTATGGAGCTTATTTAGTAATAATGTATCAATATTGGTTCATTAATGGAAGGTATTAATAATAGGGGAAACTGAGTGTGGAGTATATAGGAACTCTGTTTTTAATTTTTTATTGTGTTTTAGGTGAGAGTTTACAAAGCAAATTAGTTTCCCACTTGATAGTTTGTACATAAAGTGTCCGGTGACTTTGGGTGCATTCCCCACAATGTGTCAGCGCTCTCCCCATTTCCACTGGAGTTCTCCGTTCCCTTTCCTCTGGGTTTTCTACCCCTTCCTGCCTTCTCATCTTTGCTTTGGGGCAAATGTTGCCCTTTTGATCTTGTATAATCGATTGTTCTAAGGAGCATCTTCCTCTTGGGTGTTATTGTTTATTTTATGGCCCCTCTATTGTTTGGCTGGAAGGTGGTCTCTGGGAGTGGCTTGGGTGTCTTGGGGCCATAGACTCAGATGTTCCTCTAGTCTCTGCCAGGCCAGTAAGTCTGGTCTTTTTTTGTGAGGAACTCTATTATCTTTTTGATAATTCTGTAAATCTAAACTGTTCTAAAACAAGTCTCTCTTTAAAAAAAACAAAAACAAAAAAACCCGTATGACCAAAGCAGTTTATTTTGTGGTGATCTTGAGCGCCACCTTGTGGACACGTCTACTTTTGCTGTGACAAATCTATCTGGAGATGAATTGGAATTCATCCACATAGTCAACCCCCAGTTACTGAGCCGGTAGGATTTGGGGCGTGGGGGCTTGGGAAATGCAGCAGACCCATTTCTTGCCTTGCAGTGGCCCCTAATCACATGTTGGGTGGGGAGGATGCCGAATAAATGCAGAACTTGGCATCACAGCCAATCTTGGTTGAGCCCTTACTTTGGGCTGGAGACAGCTAGTGACTCATCCATTGTAGCAAGACGGCTCTGAAGCAGCACTCAGGAAGTAAACTTTACTCTTGGTTCCCACTGTCCCTCAAATCCTCTTGGTGGAGATGGCAGGAGAAGGCCTCCCTCTTGTCCCTGGATGGAAAGCCCAGGTGCTCCCATGACTTTTCTGTCCATTCCTAGGCAATTAGGTCTGGGGTCACTTTATATTGAAAACAAAACAAAAACTCAAACCTATTGCCACTGAGTTGACTCTGACTCGTGGCAACACCATGTGTTACAGAGGAGAACTACTCCATATGGTTTTCTTGGCTGTAATCTTTACAGAAGCAGATTGCCAGGCCTTTCTTCCGTGGTGCCTCTGTACGTGTTTGAAGTGCCAACTTTTAGGTTAATAGCTGAGTGCAAACCACTTACGCTGCCCAGGGACTTGTTTAGATTGGAAGCAGCTTCAATTCATTAATTTAAAATGTCCAGTCCCGGGTAGGAGCACTTGGAACTTGGTTTAACTTGACATCTTCTCCTCTGCATTCTAGAGTCTTCCGTGGGCAGCAGGGGGTTGAGATATTTTTCTCTTTCTTGCTCCCTTCCTCCCCTTCCCTCCCAGCTGCTGTCTTGGACTAGGGGTGCTAGGTAAAATCAGGGCGCCCAGTTACATCTGAATTTCAGATAAACAACAAATAACTTTTTAGTACAAGTATGTCCCAAGCAATATTTGGGACTATTTATACAAAATACTTAAAAAATGATTTGTTTATCTGAAATTCAAATGTAACTGGACAAACTTTATTTACTTATGTTTAATTGCTACATCTGCCAACCCTATTTCTTTTTCTTTTTTTTTATTGTTGTAGTTTAAGTGAAAGTTTACAATTCAAGTTAGTCTCTCACACAAAAATTTATAGATACATTGTTATGTGACCCTAATTGCTCTCCCTATACTGTGACAGCACACTCCTTTCCACCACTGATTCCCCATGTCCATTCAACCAGCTCCTAACCCTCTCTGCCTTCTCATCTCACCTCTGGACAGAAGCTGCCAATTTAGTCTCATGTATCTACTTGAGCTAAGAAGCACACTCTTCACGAGTATCTTCTTATGTCCAATGCCAACCCTATTTCTCCAGGCTCTGCCCAGAGGGAGGGAGGAAAAGTGGTGGCAGGCAGAAAGTGTCTACTTGACTGGTACCACGCTGTATGCGTTTCCCATTGTTACTGTAACAGGTTACCACAAACTTGGTGACTTAAAACAATGCTTACTTATTCTCTCGAAGTTCTGGAGGTCAGAGTCTAAAATCAAGGTCTTGGCGGGCAGCATTCCTTCTGGAGGCTCTAGGTGAGAATCCGTTTCTTTGCTTTTTTCAGCTAACAGAGGCCATCCACATTCCTTGGCTCGTGGCTTCTTCCTCCATCTTCAAAGCCAGCGGCGTAGCATCTTCCAATGTCCGTTCCTCTCATCCTCACATTTTGCTTCTGTCACATCTCCCTTTTCTGACTCTGATCTGCTGTCTCCCCCTTATAAGGACATTTAGGGCCCACCAGGATAATCTTCCATCTCAAGATCCCTAACTTTATCACACCTGCGAAGTGCCTTTAGTAGGGTGACAAAGTCACAGGTTCCGGGGATTAGGATGTGGATGTCTTTGGGGGCCATTCTCCTGCCAGCCACAGGCGGGAAGCAGCTGTGGGCTGTCTGGGTTTGGCCTGCGTTTCATGCTGACTCTTGTCTCCCGGCCACTGTGTGCATCCTTTGGAGACCCCCTGCTGGGCCTTGCAACAGCAATGCCAGTCTTTGTCTTCCGCTCCGTGCCCCTCGGCCGGTAACCCCATAGCCCCTCACTGCTGGCCTGCCATCCTGGGGGAGCGGCCTCTCCACAGGACTCTGGGTTGCCATGCCCATACACCCCAGGTCCCGCACTTCCGATGTGCTGCTTGGTGGCAGGGCAGTCACTGCCCAGGGCCAGACCTGTCTCTGTAACCCCTTGGCTGCCTCAAGTGTGACATGGACACTGGCTGGAGCCCTCTGAGGGGCCACTGAAGCTGCTCCCAAGAGCCCTGAGGTTCGAGGCAGACACTCCACCCCCACCCCCTGCCCACTGGGGCTCAGGCCTCCAACAAGTCTTCCCCAGACCCCTGGCATCTCTCTGACCTTGACCTTTTATGCCCTCCATCTGGGTGAGGGGCTCAAGAATTGTGTACATTCATGTTTTTATAATTGAGATACAATTTGTTGTTGCTGTTATTTGGTGCTTTCAAGTCAGTTCTGACTCATAGCGACTCTATGTACCACAGATCAAAACACTGCCGGGTCCTGCGCCATCCTCACGATCGTTGCTATGTTTGAGCCCATTGTTGCAGCCACTGTGTCAGTCCATCTCTTTGAGGGTCTTCCTCTCTTTCGCCGACCCTCTACTTTACCAAGCATGATGTCCTTCCCCAGGGACTGGTCCCTCCTGACAACATGTCCAAAGTACGTGAGACGAAGTCTCGCCATCCTCGTTTCTAAGGAGCATTCTGGCTGTACTTCTTCCAGGACAGATTTGTTCATTCTTCTGGCAGTCCATGGTATATTCAGTATTCTTCACCAACACCGCAATTCAAAGACGTCAATTCTTCTGTCTTCCTTATTCACTGCCCAGCTTTTGCATTTTAAAGTGAAGATTTCAGTGGCATTTTTACATTCATAATGTTGTGCGACCACCACCTCTGTCTAGTTCCAGCACATTTCCTTCACCCCAAAGGAGACCCTATACCCACTCTTCTACCCTCCATCCCCTGGCAACCACCAATCTGCTTTCTCTATCTGTGGATTTGCCTATTCTGGATATTTTGTATAAGTGGAATCACATAATATATGGCCTGTTACGTCCGGCTTCTTTCACTGAGCATGATGTTCTCAAGGTCATCCGTGTTGTAGCATGTATTGGGGCTTCATTGCTTTTTCTATGGTTGATACTATTCCATTGTATGGGTATACCACATGGTGTCTAACCATTCAACTGCTGATGAACCGTATGGGTTGTTTCTACCTCTTCACTGTTGTGAATAGTGGTGCAGTAAACACTGGTGTACAGGTTTTGATCTGTGTTCTTGTTTTCAGTTCTTTTGTGTATGCACCTAGGAGTAAAATTACGGGGTCCTATAGTAGTTCTACGTTTAACTTTTTGAGGAACTGCCACACTTTTCCACAGCAGGTGTATGATTTTACAGTCTCCCCAGCAGTGGGTTAGGATTTCCATTTCTCTTCATTTTCTCCAACACTTGTTATTTTCCTTTTAAATTCCAGGCATGCTAGTGGGTGTGATGAACATCTTTTTTGTACATTTGTTTTTGATGTTCTACTTTGAAATGCTGCATATGATCCACCAGTGCCCTGTCCAATGTAGTCTCCCTAGCTGCGTGGGGCTATTCAAACTTAAATTAATTAACATTTAATAAAATTAAAATTTCAGTTCGTCTGTCCTACAAGCTACATGTGGTTAATGGCTACCGTATTGGACAGTGCATATGGCTTATTCCCGTTGTGGCAGAAAGTGCTATCGGACAGCGCTGGTAGCAGCTCCTTTGGAATACAGTCTCTGTTGTATTTTGGTGTCTCCATTAAAAAGCTCCATTTAGGAGAAAGTCTGAAAGCATTCCCCTTGAGAATGAGAACCAGACAAGGATGCCCTTTATCACCACTCTTATTCAACATTGTGCCGGAGGTCCTAGCCAGAGCAATTAGGCTAGAAAAAGAAATAAAGGCATTCAAATTGGTAAGGAAGAAGTAAAAGTATCTCTATTAACCGATGATATGATATAATACACAGAAAGCCCCAAAGAATCCACAATAAAACTACTTGCTCATGGATAGGAAGACTCAACATTGTGAAACTGTCTATTCTACCCAAAGTGATCTACAGATACAGTGCAATCCTGATCCATATTCCAACAGCATTTTTTAATGAGATGGAGAGACAAATCACCAACTTCATATGGAAAAGGAAGAGGCCGTGGATAAGTAAAGCATTACTGAAGAAGAAGAACAAAGTGCAGGCCTCACACTACCTGATTTCAGAACCTATTATACCGCCACGGTAGTCAAAACAGCCTGGTACTGGTACAACAACAGATACATAGACCAAAGGAAGAAAATTGAGAATCCAGACATAAATTCATCCACCTGTGAGCAGCTGATATTTGACAAAGGCCCAAAGTCCGTAAATTGGGGAAAAGACAGTCTCTTTAGCAAATGGTGCTGGCATGACTGGATATCCCTCTGCAAAAAACTGAAACAAGACCCATACCTCACACCATGCACAAAAACGAACTCAAAATGGATCAAAGACCTAAATATAAAATCGAAAATGATAAAGATCATGGAAGAAAAAATAAGGACAATGCTAGGATCCCTAATACATGGCATAAACAGAATACAAAACATTACTAACAATGCACAAACACCAGAAGAGAAATTAGATAACTGGGAGCTCCTAAAAATCAAACACTTACGCTCATCAAAAGACTTCACCAAAAGAGTGAAAAGACAAGCTACAGACTGGGAAAAATTTTTTGGCTATGACAAATCTGATATGCGTCTAATCTCTGATATCTACCAGATACGGCACCACCTCAACAACAAAAAGACAAATAACCCAATTAAAAAATCAGCAAAGGAAATGAACAGGCACTTCAGCAAAGAAGACATTCAGGCGGCTACCAGATACATGAGGAAATGCTCACGATCATTAACCACTAGAGAAATGACTGCAATGAGATACTATCTCACCCCAACAAGGCTACCGTTAATCCAAAACACACAAAATAATAAATGTTGGAGAGGTTGTGGAGAAACTGGAACACTTATACACTGTTGGTAGGAATGTAAAATGGTATAAACACTTGGGAAATCAATTTCGTGTTTCCTTGAAAAGCTAGAAATAGAAGTACCATACGATCCAGCAATCCCACTCCTTGGCATATATCCTAGAGAAATAAGAGTCATCACATGAATAGTAGCAAAAAAAAAAAACGGAAACAACCTAAGTACTCATCAACAGACGAATGGATAAACAAATCATGGTATATTCACACAATGGAATACTATGCGACGATAAAGAACAATGATGAATCTGCAGAACATCTCATAACATGGATGAATCTGGAAGACATTTTGCTGAGTAAAATTAGTCACCAAAGGACATATATTGTATGAAACCACTATTACAAGAACTCAAGAAATGGTTTAAACACAGAAGAAAGCATTCTTTGATGGTTACGAGGGTGGGGAGGGAGGGAGAGCAGTATTCACTAACTAGGTAGGAGATAAGAATTATCTTAGGTGAAGGGAAGGACAGCACACACTACAGGAAGTCAGCACAACTGGACTAAACCAAAAGCTAAGAAGTTTCCTGAATACAATCAAACACTTCTAGGGACAGAGTAGCAGGGGTGGGGTTCTGGAGACCATGGCTTCAGGGGACATCTAGGTTGATTGGCATGACAAAGTTTTTTAAGAAAATGTTCTGCATCCCACTTTGGTGAGTGGCGTCTGGGGTCTTATAAGCTAGTGAACGGCCATCTAAGATGCATCAGTTGGTCTCAACCCACCTGGAACAAAGGAGAATGAAGAATACCAAAGACACAAGGAAAATATGAGCCCAAGAGACAGAAAGGGCCACGTAAACCAGAAACTCCATCGGCCTGAGACAGGAAGAACTAGATGGTGCCTGGCTACCACCAATGACTGCCCTGACAGGGAACAAAACAGAGAGTCCCTGACTGTCTTGGTCATCTAGTGCTGCTGTAACAGAAATACCACAAGTGGATGGCTTTTACAAAGAGAAATTTATTTTCTTACAGTCTAGTAGGCTACAAGTCCAAATTCAGGGCATCAGTTCCAGGTGAAGGCTTTATCTTTCTCCGTTGGCTCTGGAGAAAGGTCCTTGTGACGCATCAGTCTTCCCTTGGTCTGGGAGCATCTCTGCGCAGGAGCCTCGGGTCCAAAGGACGCGCTGTGCTCCTGGCACTGCTTTCTTGGTGGTATGAGGTTCCCATGTCTCTCTGCTCGCTTCTTTCTTTTATATCTCAATAGAGATTGGCTTAAGACACTATCTAATCTTGTAGACCTGAACAATATAACTGCCGCTAATCCATCTTATTACATCATAGTGATAGAATATACAACACATAGGGAAGTCACATCAGATTACAAAATGGTAGACAATCGTATAATACTGGGAATCATGACGTAGCCAAGTTGACAGATATTTTTGGGGGACACAATTCAATCTGTGACACTGATAAAGCAGGAGAAAAGTGGGGTGCAGAACTCAAATTCTAGTAAAAGACCAGACTTAATGGTCTGACTGAGACTGGAGGGACCCTGGAAGACATGGCCCCTGGACTCTCCACTAGCTCAGAACTGAAACCATTCCCAAATCCAACTCTTCAGACAAAGATTAGACTGGACTATGGGACATAAAATGACACTCGTGAAGAAGTGCTTCTTAGCTCAGATAGATATATGAGACTAAATAGGCAGCTCCTGTCTGGAGGTAAGATGAGAAGGCAGAGAGGGTCAGGAGCTGGTTGAATGGACATGGGAAATCCAAGGTGGAAAGGAGGAGTGTGCTGTCACAGTACAGGGAGAGCAGCTAGGGTCACATAGCAATGGGTGTATAATAGTATGAGAAACTGACTTGAACTGTAAACTTTCACTTAAAGCACACACACACCCCAATCCCCATTTAGCCTCCTCCTGTGTTGGTTTGACACACAGACCAGCGTAGTGTGGCCATTCATAGATGAGGCCACCAGAACTCTGAGGGATGGAATCACTTGGTCGAGGCCACGGTTTCTAAGAGACAGAATTGGGACCTGGCCTCAGCACAGGCAGGTCTGTGGAGAAGCCTGTGCTCCTTGTGGGTCTGTGGGCATGGAAGAAGGGGTGGGATGAACTCTCCCCTTGGATACAGATGTGAGTTAATGGGAGGGAAGGGCATGCCAAGAAGAGGGAACAGCTTGTGCAAAAGATATGGATAAGTAAAAGAGTAGTTTGGTGGTGCTGGAGAATATGATGAGTGTGTAGAAGTGAACCGAGAGAAAGCTGAAAATGGATGGGCCAGACAGTCAAGGTCCTAGCCCTGCAGGCCACCTTGATAGAGTGAATGAGCTAGACTTGCTGGGTCTAGGGTGGTCTGGGTTCGGGAGAAGAGATCGTCAGCCTTGTGAGTGTGCACCTAAACCAAGGAGTGTTCTCATCAGTAATCACGAAGAGTCTTCTGGTCAGAGGGCCTCTTTGTGTGTGTCTCAGCTCAGCTATTGTCTAGCTGAATGCCTGTGGCCAAGCCACTTAACCTGCTGGCCCTCAGTTTCCCTATCTATAAAATGGGGGGAATGATAATAATCAAACCTACTACTACGTAATGATAAGGAACATGGATGAATCTTCAGGGCATTATGCTGAGTGAAATAAGTCAATCACAAAAGGTCAAATACTGTATGAGACGACTATTATAAAAACTCAAGAAAAGTTTACACACAGAAAACAATCTTTGATGATTATGAGGAAGGGGTGGGGAGGGAAAATCACTAACTAGATAATAGACAAGCATTAACTTTGGTGAAGACACACACAAAACAATGAAGGAGGAGGTTAAATGGAGCTTTTTAATGGAGACACCAAAATACAACAGAGACTGTATTCCAAAGGAGCTGCTACCAGCGCTGTCCGATAGCACTTTCTGAGACATTTGGGAATGATCTATATGCACTCTCCAGTATGGTAGCCACTAACCACACATGGCTTGTGGAACAGAGGAACTAAAGTTTTAATTTTATTAAAAATTAATTTAAATTTGAATATTCCCATTCAGCTAGGGTGATTGTATTAGACAGGGCACTGGTGGATCATACACAGTATTTCAAAGAAGAACATCAAAAACAAATGTACTTTGGTGAAGACAACATACAATATAGGGGAGGTCAGCACAGCTTGACCAAGGCAAAGCCATGGTAACTTCCTAGACACATCCAAACACCTCAGGGACGGAGTTACTGGGCCCGAGGGCTGGGGACCGTGGTCTTGAGGGACATCTAGATCAATTGGCATAGCATAGTTCATAAAGAAAATATTCTACATCCTACTTTGGTAAGTAGTGTCTGGGATCTTACAAGCTTGTGAGCGGCCATCTAAAATACATATTGGTCCTATCACATTTGGAGCAGAGGAGAATAAAGAAAACTAAAGACACAAGGAAAATATTAGTTCAAAGGACCAACGGATCACATAAACCACAGCCTCCACCAGCCTGAGCCTGGAACTAGATGGTACCCGGCTACCACCACCAACCACTCTGACAGGGATCATAATAGAAGGTTCTGGACAAAGCGGGAGAAAAATGTAGGGCAAAATTCAAATTCACAAAAAAGACCAGACTTACTGGTCTGACAGACACTACAGGAACCCCGCAGACACCCTGCTAACTCAGAACTGAGGCCACTCCTGAAGTCCACCTTTCAGCCAAAGATTAGACAGGCCTATAAAAGAAACAACACACATAAGGAGACTGCTTCTTAGTCCAATCAAGTATAGGAGACCAAATGGGCAACACCTGCCCAGAAGCCAAGATGAGAAGATGAACGGGCAGGAAAACTGGATGAATGATATGGGGAGCCTGGGGTGTAAAGGAAAGGGGGAGAGTGCTAACACATTGCTGGGAGTGCAACCAATGTCACAAAACAATTTGTATTTAAATTTTTTAATGAGAAACTAATTTGTGCTGTAAACTTTTACCTAAAATACAGTTAAAAAAAACCTACTTGTAAGATCGTCGTGGGGCATCAATGAGATAAATAATGTCACGAACCCAGCAAGTGCCTGGCACATGTTGTTGTTGTGATCTGCTGTCAAGTTGGCCCCAACTCATGGCGACCCCATGCACAACAGAAGGAAATGCTGCCCAGTCCTGCACCATCCTCATGATCAGTTGCAGATCAGACCATTGTGATCCACAGGGCTTTCATTGTCTAATTTTCAGAAGTAGGTTGCCAGGTCTTTCTTCCTAGTCCGTCTTAGTCTGGAAGCTGTGCTGAAACCTGTTCAGCATCATAGCAACACCCAAGCCTCCAGGAATGGATGGGTGGTGGCTGCACATGAGATGCATTCGCCAGGAATGGAACCCAGGGCTCCCACATGGAAGATGAGAATTCTACCACTGAGCCACCAATGTGGTGACTGCTATGACCTGCTAACTGTCCCTGTGGTCACCTCCCACTGCAGCCCACTCATGGAACGCACTAGAAATAACAGGGTCGGTAGCCAGTTTCTAGCTAGAATAGCCATGACTAAGCCTGAGGGCACTTTGTGGCAGGAGCTGCCATAGGGAGAGGGTTCTCGGGTTCCCTGCTTGGTGTGGCCCTAAGGACTTTGCCTGGAAGCTCATCCATGCTGTCCAAACTGTGGAGTTCCCTGATGGTTTGGGAGACAGGGACAGTCGGGTTCATGGAGTGTGTGGGGAAGAGGGACAGGCAGAAACATGGCCTCAGAGGGCACCTGGTAGGTGGCCTAGCCTGTCTGATTTGAGTGTCAACCTTGCACTTGGGAGACGTGGCAGGGGTGACACTGGTGGAGATATGGCCAGAGATGGCAGGTCCAGCCCTGTGGGGACAGCTGGGCTCTGGGGAGAGAACAATGCCCCAAGTTGGTGTAAAAATAGAACCTGGCCACCAGGGGTCAGCTAGAGAGAGCTCAGTTGCCCATGGAGCAGTGACTGGTTAGAATAACATGATGCGTATACTAAAAAAAAAAAAAAGGGCAAAGCAGCCTCATTTCATATGCAAAATTTGAAATAATATACATCTCTCTCTCTCAAAAAAAAAAAAAAAAATCAAGAATACGTCCCAGACCAGACTTAATGGTTTGATTGAGACTGGAGGGACCCCAGAAGACATGGCCCCTAGACTCTCTATCAGCCCAAAACTAAAACCATTCTCAAGGCCAACTCTTCAGACAGAGATTAGACTGGACTATGGAGCATAAAATGATACTCATAGAGAGTATGCTTCTTAGCTCAAGTAGATACATGAGACTAAATGGGCAGCTCCTGTCCGGAGGTGAGATGAGAAGGCAGAGAGGGTTAAGAGCTGGTTGAATGGACATGAGAAATCCGGGATGGAAAGGAAGAGTGTGTTGTCACAGTACAGGGAGAGCAACTAGGGTCACATAACAATGTATGTATAAATTTTTGTATAAGAGACTAACTTGAATTGTAAACTTTCACTTAAAGCACAATAAAAAAAAAAAAAAAATTCCCAAGCAGGTGAGCAGAAGGGATTGTAAACTGTTTCTGCTATTGCCACAAGGTGGCGCCACTTTGAACCTATTGCCGTCGAGTTTGATTAATGGTGACCCCAGGTATCACAGAGTAGAACTGCTCCATAGGATTTTCTTGACTGTAATCTTTATGGAAACAGATAGCCAGGTCTTTCTGCCATGGTGCTGTGTGTGGGTTCAAATCGCCAACCTTTAAGTGAGTAGTAGAGCACAAATTGTGCCACCCACTATACTTTCCAAGCGTTGGAAACTGTTTCTGTAAACTGTTTCTGATATCGCCACAAGGTGGCGCCACGTCAGCAGCTGGCAACTAGCGTCTCCACCTTTATTGCTGTGGAGAAATTAGTCGTGAATTACATAGGGCCTACAGGCGGCAACGTACCTGGTGTATTTGACACTCAGAGGGAAACGTTTTTAACATCCCCTTCTTCTATTCGACAAACTTATTTTCAGATGTAATCATGATTTGAAATGACTAATTATAATAGTCAGGGGCCTGTTGGAATAGGGAGAACACACGGACCCTAAAATCAGCAAGCATCTCCAGGATTAAGTATGATGGGTTTTCTTTTACAGAGACAAGAGAAACAAGGCTAGAAAGAACTGGTGTGGGAAGTGGAATGAAAGGGTGATAGAATTGGATAGTAGATAAGAGAATGTTTTAAATGAGGCCTGCATATTCTCCGGGAGGGACCCTGAGGGAGGGCTGTATGTTGGTTCAGGGAGAGGGTGGGCCAGAGTTCAGGAACTTGGGGGAAGAGTAAAGCTTAACCAAAGTTTGGTTAACAAGCACTTTGTTTCTGATTGATCAGTGGGGACAAGCAGTTCAGTTACTCATTTAGGAAGCAAAAGATGGGAATTTGGAGGGTCTGTGTCTCACTTCTGAGTCCCAGGATGGTGTAAAAGGTTAAGTGCTCGGCTACTAGCTGAAGGGTTGGAGGTTTGAATCTACCCAGAGGTGCCTTGGAAGAAAGGCCTGGCAATCTGCTTCTGAAAGATCACAGCCATTGAAAACCCTACGAGGCACAGTTCCTTTCTGTATACGTACATTGGGTGGCCATGAGTGGGAGCTGGCTTGATAGCAATTGCTGGTGTCTGGTATCCCTGAGACTTAGCTAAGTCATATGGAAAGGCTGGCTCTTTGCAGTGAACTGTTTTTGGGAACACAAAGGGTGGGGGGAGTTCTTTAACCTTAGCTGTTTTCCAGGATGACAGAGTTCAGGTGAAATCCAGCAGTGTCATTATCTTTCCTCAACCTCTTATCCACAGCCATGCCCTCCCTAACCATCCCCTTCCCTCAACTATGGGTTTAGTCTTCACCCCTTCCCCTTTCCTCCCTCAGTGGAGGGCCCCCTAGCTGGGGTAACTGCCCTCTCCCTCTCTCTCTGTGCCTCCATGGCTGCCCACTCTCCTCCCCTGGGTTATCTTCTACCCTCAAGCTCAGCTCCACCCTGACCCCAGCCCCACTCCCCAGCCCCCAGTTTCCCCTTCCTCCCCAGATTCTCCTCCCTGGCCCGAGCACTGCCTCTGACTCCTCCTCCAATCTTCAGCCGCTCTCCTCATCCCCAGCCCCTCCTAGGCTCCCACCCCAGCTACTCCCTGCCGGCAGCAGCGAGCTGGAAACTCACCCTCAATCTCACCCTTCGAGCCTCTCCTTTGGTCCCACGCCCCGCCCATGCCCACCAGCCGTCTTCCACCCCCAAGAGCTGCCTTGCTATTGGCTGATTCCTCCCTGGGCTCCGCCCCTCTCAGTTTCTGCTCCTGCAATTGGGGGAAAATGGTTGCCTGTCAGCGGTGTCCTCTAGCTACAGGGCAGGCTCCTGGCTCTAGGGTAATGCCGGTGGGCTGTGGACCGGAAGTGTCCGGTGGGTCGCACGACTAGAGCCGGTGAGCTGCGCAGGGGTCCACTCGGCGGGAGGCGGTCCACTGGGTGGGCATCGGACCATGGGCTTGTCCCGGGGCCGACCGTGCGGGAGCGGCCTGGCCTGTCCCTTCGCTGGCCGGCCTGGGTAGAGGTGCGGCAGCTGCGAGGAGGGATGAAGGGAGGGTATCCGAGTGTGGTCACCCCACTGCCTTTGGCCATTCGTGTGTGTGGTCAGGATCGGAGGGTCCTGGGAGCTGCGCACCCGGGTCAAGCCCCAGGGTCAAGGCCGTCAGCTGTCCTGAAGGGAGAGGGTCAGAGAGCTGGTTAGGGGAAGGTGTGGATGAGGATAGAGAGAGGGCGTGCCCGCAGGAGGGGTCAGGGGGATATGCTGGAGCCCGTGTGTTTTAGGACGTCTTCCAGTATTCTGACGGCTACCGAGTGGGTGCCTCCGGATAGTCCAACTGCTAACTGAATTCAGGGCACAGGGAGAGGAAGAGAAGGTGCTGCGAGGCTTACACCCCACGAGGGAGGGAAGGCGGCCCGGTGTGAGCAGGCAGGCAGGCACTGGTTTCTGATATAGCCTGGAGGCTGGCCAGCTTCAAGCTGACCCTTTGCAGAAGGAACCCTGCAGCCGGCCGCTGGGCTCTGGGACACAGACAGGCTACAAGTCTGTCTGCTGAGGTGGAGACGTTCCTGAAAGGGAGCTGCTGGGCGAGGTTCAAGCCTCAGGATGATGGTTCCTGGGAGGGAGTGAGGTGGTTCAGGGTGGGGAGCACCCTGGATGCCAGGGCCAGTCTGAGCAGCTCTGAGAAGTTGTCTGAGATCCTAGGATACCCACCAGCAGGAACTGTGGACTGTTCTCCAGAAGAAAGGCTCCTGGCTCCCCTGGGGAGAGCGCTCTCTGAACTTCTTACCAAGGCTCTGACCCTTGTTCCAAGGCAAGGCCTCAAGGAGCCACCTTCGGTTGTAGTGGGCTCACCTGTCTCTGGCTTCCAGAATGCAGAATTGAGTGCCCTGTGTGACCTGATTTAATCCTCATGACCTGTCATATAGGGCTGGTGGTACTGCCCCCATTTTACTGAGATC
The DNA here is from genome assembly GCA_030035585.1 of Dugong dugon. Classification (NCBI taxonomy): domain Eukaryota; kingdom Metazoa; phylum Chordata; class Mammalia; order Sirenia; family Dugongidae; genus Dugong; species Dugong dugon. The sequence continues at coordinate 34,963,957 of CM057478.1, forward strand.
CAGAAAGGCTTAGTGACTTACCTGCAATCATAAAACCAACAAGTGTCAGAACTGAACCCAGATCTGACGGTGCTCTCTGATACACCGCGAGTTGGAGCCGGGGCCTCTTGTGCTGACAGCCTCAAGCGTCCTGGGTGTCAGTGCCCTTTGGGGCGGATCCTCCACTCTGCCCCACTGCCGCATCCTTGGAAGTGGGGTTTCTCACCCTCGGCCCTGCTGACAATTGGGGCCGCATCATTCTTTGTGGTGGGTGTTAACATCCCACTAGATGTCAGTAGCACCCATTTCCCCTGTTGTGACAACGAAAAATGTCTCCCCCCAAAAAGACCCATTGCCATCAAGTCCGTTCAGACTCAGAGTGACATTACTAAATATGCCCTGGGGGATAAAACTGACCCCAGTTGAGACCCAAAGCTGTAAGCATTTTATTCTCTTAGGAGAACCGGACCCAAGTTCCCTGCAGAGCACGAAAAACCCAGTATTGGGTTGTGTTCATGCACCACTTGCCAGGAAAAGGCTGCCCCACGCAGCAAGGTCACCGTGAGAGGCCTGCGAGCCTCTGAAAGCCAATGTCAGGGATCGAAAGTTCAGGAACTTTCATTTGGGGAGAAAAAATGGATTATAGAGATTTCTGGCATGGGTGAAGAGACCGAGGCGAGCACGGATTCCATCTGGAACACTTTGTTCTAACATTTCTTAGTCTTGCCTTGCAGAGGGCCCTTTAAAAGGATGTGGGACTGTCCTTGTTGCTGTTCTGAAATGAGTCCCTTCACCAGTGCCCCACTGACACCAGGAGTGGTGGTCAGGGGGCAGGATGTATTCTTAAGGTGTCCCGTCTTCACCACTCTGTTGACTCCAGCCTGTGGCTCCTCCTTGAGGCTGCTCCACACCCTTCTCCCTCTTCGTCGCAAAACTGGGGTTGCCAGCACTGCCCTCCTTCTGGTCTCTCCCAGCTGCCCTGTGCACAGCCGTGCTGGGGTCTCACCTCCTGCACCCTCTCCCCGTCTTCTCCTGGCTGCCCTGTGCCCGGCCGTGCTGGGGTCTCACTTCCTACACCCTCTCCCTGTCCTCTCCTGGCTGCCCTGTGCCCAGCCGTCCTGGGGTCTCACCTTCTGCACCCTCTCCCCGTCCTCTCCTGGCTGCCCTGTGCCCGGCTGTGCTGGCAGTCTTCCTCACTGGCCGCCTGCCAGCTCAGCTCCTTTCTTTCAGACGTGGGGCCCCGCTGGGTCTGGCCGACTGCGCTGTCCTGTTGTTTTCAGACAACACAGAGGAACCTGTCTGGTGGAACAGACAGGAGGGGCTCAGGCTTTTCAGATCGCATGCTGCTTTCATACTTGAGGTTTTTACTTTGTATTTGGGGGCTGGTAGCTGCCCCATAGCTGGACGGTGGGGCTCTTCTGCTGAACATCAACAGTGTCATAGAACCAGCAACACCAGGCAGGCCACTCGGTGAGTGTGATGAGGCAAAACCAGAGTAAGACCACTCTGTGCAGAGATAAGATCACTGTGCAAGCTACAAAAATGGCCAAGTATCACTCTCCCCAGGAAACATGACTGAGGCTGCTTCCTTACTAATTATAGCTTTAGCTCCTCTCTTCCTCCCATGTCTCAGATAAAAACTATTAACATGCCCCTTACTGAAATCTTTGCTTCCTGACAGCACCCAGTCCAGAGCTAGCCCTTGCTTCTTTGAAGAAAAAAAAAAACAAAAACCAGTTGCCTTCGAGTTGACTCTGAGTCATGGCGACCTCATGTGTGTCAGAGTCAAACTGTGTCCATAGGGTTTTCTTTTTTAAATTGTGCTTTAAACTTGAGTTTAAAGTTTAAACTTGAGCTGTGAAAGTTTATGCCTCAAGTTAATTTCTCATACAAAAATTTATACACATATTGTTTTGTGACATTAGTTGCAATCCCCACAATGTGACTACACACTCCCCCTTTCCACCCCGGGTTCCCTGTGTCCATTCAACCAGTTCCTGTCCCTTCCTGCCTTCTCATCCTGCCTCTGGACAGGAGGCGCCCATTTGGTCTCATTTATCTGTTTGAACTAAGAAGCACACTCCTTATGTGTGTTATTTTTTGTTTTATAGTCCTGTCTGATCTTTGAAGGGTGGGCTTTGGGAATGGTTTTAGTTCTGGGTTAATAGAGCGTCCAGGGGCCGTAGTTTCAGGGGTTCCTCCAGTCTCTGTCAGACCATTAACTCTGGTCTTTTTATGTGAATTTGAGTTCTGCTCCATACTTTTCTCTGACTCTGTCTGGGACTGTCTGTTGTGTTCCCTGTCAGGGCGGTCATTGGTGGTAGCTGGGCACCATCCTCCAATTCTTCTGGTCTCAGGCTGTTGGAATCTCTGGTTAATGCAGACTTTTAGTCTCTTGGGATAATATTTTCCTTGTGTGTTTGGTGTTCTTCATTCTCCTTTGCTCCAAGTGGGTTGGGATCAACTGATGCATCTTAGATGGCCAGTTGCAAGCTTTTGAGACCCCAGATGCAACCCACTAAAGTGGGACGCAGAACATTTTCTTAATAAACTTTGTTATGCCATTTGACCTAGATGACCCCCAAAACTATGGTCCCCAGGCCTCAGCCCCAACTACTTTGTCCCTCAAAGTGTTTGGATATATTCAGGAAACTTCTTAGCTTTTGCTCTGGTCCAGTTGTGCTGACTTTCCCTGTAGTGTGTGTTGTCCTTGCCTTCACCAAAGATGATCCTTGTTTATTATCTAGTTAGTGAATTCTCCTCCCTCTCCTTCCCTACCCTCATAACGATTAAAGAATGATTTCCTCTGTGTTTAAACCTTTTCTTGAGTTCTTATGATAGTGGTCTCATACAATATTTGTCCTTCTGTGACTTATTAATTTCACGCAGCATAATGCCCTCCAGATTCATCCATGTTGTGAGATGTTTCACAGATTTCATCATTGTTCTTTATTGTTGCGTAGTATTCCACTGAGTGTATGTACCATAATTTGTTTATCCATTTGTCTGTTGATGGTCACCTAGGTTGTTTCCATCTTTTTGCTGTTGTGAACAATGCTGCAATAAACATGGGTATACATATGTCTATTTGTGTGATGGCTCTTATTTCTCTAGGATATATTCCAAGGAGTGGGATTGCTGGATCATATGGTACTTCTATTTCCAGCTTTTTAGGGAAGTGCTAAATCATTTTCTAACATGGCTGTACCATTTTACCTTCCCACCAGCAGTCCGTAAGTGTTCCAGTGTCTCCACAACCTCTCCAAACATTTATTATTTTGTATTTTTTGGATTAGTGAGGTGAGATGGTATCTCATTGTAGTTTTGATTTACATTTCTCTAATGGCTGATGATCGTGAGCATTTCCTCATGTGTTTGTTAGCCACCTGAATGTCTTCTTTGGTGAAGTGTCTGTTCATATCTTTTGCCTGTTTTTTTTATTGGGTTGTCTTTTTGTTGTTGAGGTTTTGCAGTATCTTGCAGATTTCACAGATTAGACGCTGATCAGATTTGTTGTAGCCAAATTTTTTTTCCCAGTCTGTAGGTTGTCTTTTTACTCATTTGGTGAAGTCTTTTGCTGAGCATTAAGTGTTTGATTTTTAGGAGCTCCCATTTATCTGGTATCTCTTCTGGTGTTTGTACATTGTTAGTTATGGTTTGTATACTATTTATGCTATGTATTAGGGCTCCTAGCATTGTCCCTGTTTTTTTTCCATGATCTTTATCATTTTAGAGTTTATATTTAGGTCTTTGATCCATTTGGAGTTAGTTTTTGTGCATGGCGTGATGTATGGGTCTTGTTTCATTTTTTTTGCAGATGGATATCCAGTCATGCCAGCACCATTTGTTAAAGAGATGTCTTTTCCCCATTTAAAAGACTTTGGGCCTTTGTCAAATATCAGCTGCTCACAGGTGGATGAATTTACGTCTGGATTCTCAATTCTTTTCCATTGGTCTATGTATCTCTTGTTGTACCAGTACCCAGCTATTTTGACTACTGTGGCGGTATAATAGGTTCTAAAATCAGGTAGTGTGAGGCCTCCCACTTTGTTCTTCTTCTTCAATAATTCTCTACTTATCCGAGGCCTCTTCCTTTTCCATATGAAGTTGGTGATTTGTTTCTCCATCTTGTTAAAAAATGCCATTGGAATTTGTATTGGGATTGCATTGTATCTGTAGATTGCTTTTGGTAGAATAGACATTTTCACAATGTTGAGTCTTCCTATCCATGATCAAGGTATGTTTTTCCACTTATATAGGTCTCTTTTGGTGTCTTGCAGTAGTGTCTTATAGTTTTCATTGTATAGGTCTTTTACGTCTCTGGTTAGGTTTATTCCTAAGTAGTTTATTTTCTTGGGGGCTATTGTAAGTGGTATTGATTTGGTGATTTCCTTTTCGAAGTTCTCTTTGTTGGTGTAGAGGAATCCAACTGATTTTTGTATGTTTATCTTGTATCCTGATACTTTGTTGAAATCTTCTGTTAGTTCCAATAGTTTTCTTGTTGATTTTTTGGGGTTTTCTGTGTATAAGATCATATCATCTGTGAATTGGGATACTTTTCCTTCTTCTTTACTGTCTTAGGCTGGGTTCTCTAGAGAAGCAATACCAGTAAAGCATATAAATATATACATAGAGAGATTTATATCAAGGAAACAGCTCATGCAATTGTAGAGGCTAAAACGTCCCAAGTCTGTGGATCAGGGTAGAGGCCTCTCCCAATTCACAGAGCCACAGAAGCTGGTGAACCCAAGGTTGGCAGGTTGGAGAGGGGCTCCCACTCACAGGCTGTGAAGGTGAGTTCCAAGATCAGCAGACAAGACTGCAAGGTTTCTCCTGATTCACATAGCTGCAGGGGCTGGCGAACCCAAGATCAGCAGGTCAGGGAACCGTACTCTTGCTTGCAGGCTGAGAAGATGGATGAATTCCAAGATCAACAGGTAAGCTGCTAGCTCAAGTCCCAAGAACCGGAGGTGAGACAACAAGAGGCATCTCCTGAGTCTGGAACAAGCCAAAAACCTTGGCAAGGCGAGCAGGCAGAAAGTAACCAGCAGAAGGCATAGAGATGAACTGAGGGGGCGGTGAGCTGCCACAGGTCCTGCCTCCACCAGTACCACTCAGCAGAATGCATGATGGGGGTGATCACATATCAGATTTCAACAGGGAAGTGATCACAACATTATACAACTGCTAAAACACTGAGAATAGTGGCCTAGCCAAGTTGACATACAATCTTAACCATCACACTTACCAATTTAGATGTCCTTTATTTCTTTTTCTTGCCTTATTGCTCCTGCTGGGACCTTCAGCACAATGTTGAATAAGAGTGGTGATAAAGGGAATCCTTGTCTGGTTCCCATTCTCAGGGGAAATACTTTCAGACTCTCTCTGTTTAGAATGATGTTGGCTATTGGCTTTGTATAAATGCCCTTTATTATGCTGAGGAATTTCCCTTCTATTCCTATTTTGTTGAGAGTGTTTATCATGAACGGGTGTTGGACTTTGTCAAATGCCTTTTCTGCATCAGTTGATAAGATCATGTGGGTTCTTATCTTTTGTTTTACTTATGTGATGGATAACATTGATTGTTTTTCTAATGCTGAACCATCCCTGCATACCTGGTATGAATCCCACTTGGTCATGATGAATTATTTCTTGTTATGCTGTTGAATTCTATTGGCTAGAATTTTGTTGAGGATTTTCATGTGTTCATAAGGGATATTGGTCTGTAATTTTCTTTTTTTGTGGTGTCTTTACCTGGCTTTGATATCAAGGTTATGCTGGCTTCATAGAGTGAGTTTGGGAGTATTCCTTCCTTTTCTATGCTCTGAAATACCTTTAGTTGTACTGGTGTTAACTCTTCTCTGAAAGTTTGGTAGAATTTCCAGTGAAATCATCAGGGCCAGGGCTTTTTTTTTGTTGAAAGTTTTTTTTTTTATTACCTCTTCAATCTCTTCTTTTGTTATGTTTATTTAGTTTTTCTACCTTGGTTTGTGTTAGTTTAGGTAGGTAGTGTGTTTCTAGAAATTTGATCATTTCCTCTAGGTTTTCAAATTTGTTAAGAGTACAGTTTTTCATAGTATTATGCTATGATCCTTTTTATCTTAGTTGGGTCTGTTGTGATATCACCCATCTCATTTCCTATATGGGTTATTTACTTCCTCTCCTGTTTTTCTTTTGTCAGTTTAGCCAGTGGTTTATCAATTTTGTTGATCTTTTCAAAGAACCAACTCTTGGTCTTGTTGACTCTTTCAATTGTTTTTCTATTCTCTGTTTTCATTTATTTCTGCTCTAATCTTTATTATTTCCTTTCTTCTGGTGCATGAGGGCTTCTTTTGCTGCTCTCTTTCTATTTGTTCGAGTTGTAGGATTACTGTTTTGATTTTGGCCCTTTATTCTTTTTGGATGTGTGCATTTATTGCTATAAATTGACCTCTAAGCACTGCTTTTGCTGTGTCCCAAAGCTTCTGGTAAGATTTGTTTGCATTCTCATTTGACTCTATGAATTTCTTTATTCCATCCTTGATTTCTTCTGTAACCCAATAGTTACTGAACAAGGTGTTGTTCAGTTTCCATGTGTTTGATTTTTTTTCCCCTTGTTTTTCTGTTATTGATTTCTACTTTTATGGCTTTATGGTCAGAAAAGATGCTTTGTAATATTTTGATGTTTTGGATGCTGGTTAAGACTTGCTTTGTGGCCTAAAATGTGGTCTCTTCTGGCGAATGATCCATGTGCATTGGAAAAGAATGTATATTTGGCTGCTGTTGGGTGGAGTGTTCTGTATATTTCTATGAGGTCAAGTTGATTGATTGTGGCATTTAGATCTTCCATGTCTTTATTGAGTTTCTTTCTAGATGTTCTGTCCTTCACCGAAAGTGGTGTGTTGAAGTCTCCTACTGTTATTGTGGAGCTGTCTGTTTCTCTTTTAAATGCTGTTCAAATTTGTTTTCTGTATTTTGGAGCCCTGTCATTGGGTGCATATATATTTATTATGGTTAAGTCCTCCTGGTGTATTGACCCTTTAATCGTTATATTGTGTCCTTCCTTATCCTTTGTAGCAGATTTTGCTTTAAAGTCTATTTTGTCAGAGATTAATATTGCCACTCCAGCTCTTTTGTGCTTGTTGTTTGCTGGATATATATAGTTTTATTCTTTGAGTATTAGTTTGTGTCTTTGAGTCTAAGGTGTGTCTCTTGTAGGCAGTGTATAGACGAATTGTGCTTTTTTTAATCCATTTTGCCACTCTCTGTCTCTTTATTGGTGCATTTAGTCTGTTTACATTCAGCATAATTATCGATAGGTATGAGTTTACTGCTGTCATTTTGATTTTTTTTGTGAGGTCGACAGTTTCTTTGTTCAACTTAATCTTCTGTGCTTAGTCGTTTTTATTTTATTTTCATCATTGTTAATTTTGTGTTTGCTGAGTCTTTATATTTTTCTAGTTTTTTATTCTGACTTGTAGGATTGTTAGTTTCCTTTGTGGCTACTTTAAAATTTACCTTTATTTTTCTAACTTTAAACCAGTCTTTTATTTCTTGGTATCACCTTAACTTCCTCTCCTTATGGAAGTTTTATAACTAAGCTATTTATTCTCTCTTTTTTGTTTTAATGTTGTCATTCTTTACATATGCCATCTCTATTTCCCTATTTTCAATCTTTTAGCTTTGATTTATTTTGCAACTTCCCTTTCTGGGTTGATTTCTGATTGTTCTGTTCTGTGTTCTAGTCTTGGGTTGTTGTCTGATATTGTTGGTTCTCTAACCAGAGGACTCCCTTTAATATTTCTTGTAATTTTGGTTTGGTTTTTACAAATTCCCTTAACTTCTGTTTATCTGGAAATGCCCTAATTTCACCGTCATATTTGAGAGACAGTTTTGCTGGATATGTAATTCTTGGCTGGCAATTTTTTTCCTTCAAGGCTTTATATATATCTTCCCATTGCCTTCTTGCCTGTATGATTTCTGCTGATTAGTCAAAGCTTAGTCTTATTGATTCTCTTTTATAGATGACTTTTTGTTTATCCCTAGCTGCTCTCAAGATTCTATCTTTATCTTGGATTTTGGCAAGATTGATTATAATATGTCATGGCGACTTTCTTTTGGGATCTACCCTGATTAGGGTTCGTTGAGCTTCTTGGAAAGATATCTTCTCGTCTTTCACGATACCAGGGATGTTTTCTGCCAGCAAATCTTCAACAATTCTTTCTATATTTTCTGTTATCTCTCCTGTTCTGGTAGTCCAATCACTTGTAGGTTTTTCCTGTTGATAGTATCCCACATAATTCTTACAGTTTCTTCATTTTATTTAATTCTTTTTTTCTGATTTTTCCTCAAATAAATTGGTATCAAGGGATTTATCTTCAGTCTCCTGATTGACTTCCATTGCCTCAATTCTGCTCCTATGACCTTCTCTTGAGTTGTCTAATTATGAAATTTTATTGTTAATCTTTTGGATTTCTAGTTGCTGTCTCTCTATGGTTTCTAGCAGCCTGTTATGTTTGTCATTCTGTTCTTGTATTGTTTACCTGTGTTCCTCTATTGCTTTGTCTGTGTGTTCTTTGGCTTGATCTGAGTTTTGCCTGAACTCCTTCTTTATATCTTGAAGAGCTCTACATATTAATCTTTTGAATTCTAACTCAAGTAATTCCAAGACCTTCTCTTCCTCCAGAAGGTTGCCTGGTTGTTTTGGTTGCTTGCTGGAGCCATCTTAAGTTGCTTCTTTATGTGAATTGATACTGACTTGTCTCCAAGCTATCAGTAAGTTATTATATTTATTTATTGTATGTTTGTTTACTGTGTCCTAGCTTTTTGTTTTGTTTTGTTTTGATATACCCAGGTAGGCTGGGTGTGCGAGCTACTTTTGTTATTGGCATCTTTGAAACTGTCACGTCCTATCACTAGGTGGTTAGAGTGGCTACCTAAGTGTGTGAGCCCAGGAGTCTGTCCAATTTTCTTGTGTGGATGCAGCTCAGGTGTCCAGGTTTTTGGTCACCGAGTGTGTGGTGCAGACTTTCACCTACAGCCCTAGTTGGGCAGGGCTGCATAGGGGTGTTTGGAACAGGCACAGGTATCTGGTTGCAGTAGGGGGCTATGTGCTGAACAAGGCTAGGGGCTGATGGCTGCCCTGAGTGCCTGAGTGGAGGGCATACCCCTGTCTCCTAGATCGTGTAGGCAGGTGGATTTTGCAGCCTGTCCTTGGGCACCCAGTGCTGTTAGCTGTGGGGACTGGGAGGCACCACTTATTCTCATGGAGTAAGTGATACCCCCAGTCCTCAGGCCTCTGATGTGGGTGGGTGAGGTCCCTGCTTAATGAGCAGGGCAGTGTCAAATGTCAGGAATCTGCAACTCCCCTTTGGCTGCTGCAGTTGAAAATAGGCTTCAGATGTATGCCCTCTTGTTTTATGCTAATGAGGTCCTGCGGTGTTGAGTCTGCCTATATAGGTCTAGGCAGGGGTGAAGGGCACTGTAAGTCTGTGCCTAGGTAAAGGGGCAGTGCCTGCCCTGAGTTCCTTGCTTAGGGGGCCTGGTGATTTTTTGAAGCTGCTAGACTGGTTTGGGTGTGGATAGTTCTGAGTTCCTGGCTTAGGGGGCTTGGCTTTTTTTTAAGCTGCGAGACTGGTTTGGGCATAGATAGCATTGGAGTAGGGTGGGGGGTGGGTGAGGGGAAAGAGGCACTTCTCTGCTGTGAAAAGTCCGGGAGGGGGAGGGGTTATTTTGTCCCCATGCGAAAGGCTATATGCTTGCACTTAACTTTCTCAGGTCCAGTGCCGCCTACCCGGCAGCTCCAGAGGCTTGTGCAGACTCTCTGCTGCCCGGCCTCTCCCAACATGGTGAAACATGTCCCAAACTCTACTGCTCACCTCAGCCCATGTGTGCTGGCCAACCCAGCCAGCAGGGTGCTGGCAAACTCATGACTGGCACTTCTTCCCTGCTTCTGGACTGTCTTCCCTTCCCCCTGCTGCTCAGTCCAACTCCTTAGCTTTGTCTTTGATGATCAGGGCTCCTAGGTGTCATATATAATTGATTTGCTTATTTTTTCGGGTCTTTGTTGTAGGAGGGATGACAGGACGCATCTGCCTCTTCTGCCATCTTGGCCCCACCTCTGCTCCATGGGGTTTTCAATGACTGATTCTTTGGAAGTAGATCACCAGGCCTTTCTTCTGAGGTACCTCTGGGTGAACTCAAACCTCGAGCCTTTCAGTTAGCAGGCGAGTGCATTAACTGTTTGCACCATCCAGGGTCTCCTTGCTTCCCTGAACCCTCCCTTAAATCACCTAAGACAAGCCCAGGTCCCGTAAGAAGCCCTTTCTGACACTGTCTTATTGAGACACTCCATGTTTCTGGCTGTAGCAAGTTAGAAACCTGGCTTTGACTCCAGGTGTGCTCCTGCTGTGGATGTCACTGGGTTTTCTACTGTGCTTTGTCCTGGGCTTTGCCTTAGAACATGTGACAATCCTTATGCAGGGGTATGAGATAGGTAGGAGATCCTAAGTTAACTGCAGAGTCAGTGATGTTATGATTGCTGTGTACTTTTTCCCTCCCTCTTCCAAAATCAGTGTGCATTTAAAAACCAAATTATGATGGCTTATCTCATAACCGTGTCCTAAATGATCAGGGTCTTCCTTGGGGCTTGGGTGCAGGTAATTTGGCAGTCTCTTAGCAGCGTGGACAAAGAGAATGAGAGTGGAGGGGGCTGAAGATGCCTACTGGTGCAGCCCCCAGTTTTCAGACGAGGATAGCCCCATGCAAAGGCTGACCCCAAGCCACGGCTGGAGGCTTTCCTTCTTGGCTCCTATGCTCCTGGGAAACGTGAGGAGTGGAAGCATTTAGCTTGGGTGGCGAGTAAGTGGCAGCTGAAATTGGGTTCTGCGAGCCCTCCCTTCCGGCCTGCCTTGCAAGCTGCCCTCAGCCCCCGCTAGGAGCCCTCTGTGCAGGCCGCCCGCTCAAGGGCCATGTTAGCAGTCAGCCTGCGAAGGGGGGTTGTCCTGCCGGAGCCCCTTCTCTTCTGAGACTCTGAACCTCAGGGCTTGATAGGGATCACTGTCGCCCCCCCAGGCCTGCTGGGACCACCTTTCCCACCTCGGCCTCCCCTGGTAGGCACTTGGCCACTGTCCCATGAACTCCATTCACTGAGTTGCCCAGGTGGACAAGTGGTTGTCTTTCCAGCAGTCTCTTACCAACACAGGGCTTCCAGATAAAGTCGAAGGACAAGGATTGAGAAGTCACAGGAGCTTTGCCTTTCAAGAGCTTTTTTTTTATTTATTTTTTATTGTATTTCAGGTGAAGGCTTACAGAACAAATAGTTTCTCATGAAACACAAGTACACTTGTTGTTTTATAACATTGGTTAACAACCCCACAACATATCAACCCTCTAACTTCTCAACCTCTTTTTTTTTTTTGGTGAAAATACACATAGCCAAAGATACACCATTTCAAAAATGTCTACATGCACAGTTCAGTGACATTACTATGCTCTTCGAATTGTGCTGTTATTCTCACATAAGATGAAGGCTTACAGAACAAAATAGTTTCTCATTTAACAATTACTACACATGTTGCCTTATGACAATGGTTAACAATCTCACAACACATCAACAATATCCTTACTCAACCTTGGGTTCCCTATCACCAGCTTCCTTGTCCCCTTCTGCCTTCTGGCCCTTGTCACTGGACTGCTGTACCTCGTTAGTCTCATTTGGTTTTACGGGGCCGTCCACTCCCAGACTGAACAGTGAACCTGGGAGGTAACTTCAGCACTGAGCTAAACGGGTGTCTGGGGGCCATACTTTCGGGGTTTCTCCAGTCTCCGTTAGGCCAGTCAATCTGGTCTTTTTTTTGTGAGTTAGAATTATGCTCTACATCCTTCTCCAGCTCTGTCCAGAACCCTCTGTTGTGATCCTGGTCAGAGCAGTCAGTGGTGGTAGCTGGGCACCACCTAGCTGTACTGGACTCCGCCCGGTGGAGGCCTTGGTAGCTGTGGACAGTTAGTCCTTTGGACTTATCTTTTCCTTGTATCCTGTTCTCTTCATTCTCCCTTGCTCCCGAAGGGATGAGACCAGTGGAGTATCTTAGATGGCCGCTCACAGGCTTTTAAGACCCCAGACACTACTCACCAGGGTAGAATGTAGAGCATTGTCTTTATAAGCTGTGTCATGCCAACTGAGCTAGATGTTTCCCGAGACCATGGTCCCCAGAGCCCTCCGCCCAGCAATTCAGTCCCTCAGGGAGTTTGGATGTGTCTATGGGACTTCCATGACCTTTCCTAGTACAAGTTGTGCTAGTTTCTCTGTTGGCTTGTTCTGTTTGAATACCTGATCTGTTGTACTTGCCGCTTTTCTGTAATGAGGGGCTGTGACAGTGAACAAGCCCCCCGGGTCACTTGCCTTCAGGTGCCTATTTCTGTAACCTTCCTTGCACAGGTGAGGAGTGCTGCAGGGTTCTTATGGGCAGGTTGTCACTGGGCATTGGCTCAGCCCTTGCCTTTGCTGCTGTTGGTGTCAGCTGTTGTCGAGTCGATCCCTAGTCATGGCCACCCCACACACAAAGTTACCTGGCCCTATGCCATCTTCGTGATCACTGATTTTATGCTCGAGGGCATTATTGTGGCCACTGTGTATTTTGAGTGCCTTCCAACCTAGGGGGCTCATCTTCCAGCGCTGTATCGAACAATATTATATCATGATCCATAGGGTTCTCATTGGCTAATTTTCAGAAGTAGATCACCAGGCCTTTCTTCATAGTCTGTCTGAGTCTGGAAACTCCACTGAAACCTTCCCACTATGGGTGATCCTGCTGTATTCGAAATACCAGTGGTATAGCTTCCAGCATCACAGCAACATGCAAGCCACCCCAGTATGAGAAGCTGACAGATGGGTGGTTGCTTTTGTTAGCTCATTTAATTATCATAAAAACTTCTGAGGCAGGATTATGATGACTCTCATTTTACAAATGAGGAAATCAAGGCACAGACAGTTTGAGTAGCTTGTACAACACCATATAGCTAATAGGAGGCAGAGTCAGGATCACTAATGAAAAACTCAGATCTTTGTGTTCACTTTATGGGCTATATTTTCAAGGTGATAATTCTATTCAAATACATTTAATCATTCAACCTTATAGTTTTTTACAACTCAGTTTTTTTTACAAATGAACATTGAGGCTGATGAAAATACCATTTTTTCTACTTTTTAGTTACATTAGCTTGGGTTGTTTGACAACTGTAGGAATCAGAACTAGAGTTTTTCCCACCTTACTTGTATTGACTATTCATTCCTAATACTCTGAAAATAGATTTGAGCACAGAGACTTAAATAGAAACCTGTCTACCAGTGTTCATTGCAGCACTATTCACAGTAGCCCAAAGGTGGAAACCACCCAGGTGTTCATCAGTGGATGAATGGATACACAAAATGTGGTCCATCCGTACAATGGAATTGTATTCAGCCATAGAGAGAAAGGAAGTTCTGATACATGCTGTGGTAAGGATGAACCTTGAAAACATACAGAATGATATAAGCCAGACACAAAAAGGATAAATATTGTATAATTCTGTTTATATGAAATATCTAGAATTCATAGAGACAAAGTAGGTTTGTGGTCACCAGGGGTGGAGGGAAGGGAGAAGGGGGAGTTATTGCTTAGTGAGTACAGAGTTTCTCTTTGGGGTAATGGAAAATTTTTGGAAATAAATAGTGGTGCTATTTGTGTAAAAAGCAAGTCAGCAACTGGAAAAATAATCATTACATAGCTGTCGTGTTCTAGCCACATTTTGCAGCTAAATCGATATTTATTATCTTGACTATATAAATATCAACATTTATTTTCTATGCTTATTACATTTGGATTTTTCTAACTCTGTCTCTTTTTCTTTCTGCAGAGACTTCTGCCACATGTAAGGAAAGATGGGGAACAGCCAAATCCACTCGGGCCGGAGTTTTCGTTCCCAGTTTCTTCCTCAGGAGCAGGCTGAGATCGATCAGTTGTTTGGCGCTCTCTCGTCTGATAAAAGCAGCTTGCGTACCTCGCCTAGATCCTTCTCTCTGCAGGCACTGAAGGCAAGAAGCACAACCAGAGTTACTGTTCAGTCTAGAGCAGGGGTCTACGTACTAGGGCCCTCAGGCCAAAGTCTGCATGCCTGATTTTATAAAGCAGTTTTATTAGAACACAAGAAAGTTTGTTTGCTGCAAAGGGCCAGACAGTACCTGTTTTAGACTTCACGGACTGTATGGTCTCTGTTGCAGATATTCAGCTCTGCCGTTGTAGCACGAAAGTAGCCATGGGCCATACCTGCATCCTCCCCCTTTTTAAAAATCAGTATAGTCTCTTAATGTGCATTAAAGAAAGGAACTCAGAGTAGATAATGATTTATTTGATGTTTGAGGGACATTTCTAACTTGAGGTCGGCACCAAAGGGGCCAGCCCTGCTTGCCATCTCTTGAGCCGCCTAGCTTGTGATTTCCCCTCCCAGAGACTGGGTAACAGACAGAATGATGGGTCTGCTTAAGTGGGACTCATGGGGCCAGGAAGCATGACATCTCACGTGTACCTTTGCCTTTGGAATTCGTGTTTGATATCTTAGGAATTTTACGGTATCTTTAATGAACCAATGAAGTCTCAAATTCAAGACTCACCTTAGTAGGAGTTAAAACTGCCCATTTGCCCAGTTTTTGCCTGGTTTCACAGGGCTTCTAACTACATGTTTGACTACTCAGACTGAGACAAGACACGGGCAGAGAACATCAGCTCATCTTCCTGGGAGGTGGGGAGGTAGCTCTCCCCTTCTAGAACATGTAGAATGGGAGCTCATTTGACAGATTATATATTTGACAAAATTATAGATGCCATAGCAATTACCAACAGGTCCTGTTTTCTTGTGTACTTTTTAGTGACATCGTTTACCTTCATCAGGCTGCGTACACTTCACTTTCATTGGGTGTTACCTTTCCCATCACCAGAAAAACAAGTGAGAGCACTCTTTTTGAGTGGTGAGAGGGGAAACCTGCCTTACAAGAGCTGCAGAATATTGATCTTTAGCAAACTCTGTGTATGTGGTAACTTGTTCCAGGAGAGGCCAGTCTTAGACATTACTGTGCCAGAATTAGCGATTTGTTTTCCTTTACCACTTATCTGTAATCCCTTGCCAAAGTCAGATTTGATGCTGCAGCCAGAAAAGGACAACAGTGTTTACAGGATGTTATCATCCAGTCTTTCACGAAGAATTAAATTTAAAATTTAAATAAAAATTAATTAAAAATGCATACTGAGTACAAAGAAATGTGTATAAGAAGTAGAAGCTAGCTAATATATGTGGAAGTCCCTAATATAGTAGAGACCAAGCGGACATGTGTGCGTGCCCACTACAGGCTTTATTAGATATATAAATATATGATAGTTAGCCACGTGTGGACATATGTTACATATATTAATAAATTTGGACATGCACGTGGTGGCTAGTAGAATCTAGAAGGATGAAGGCGACCCGGGCAGAGTGAAGAGCAGATGGTGGCCTGTTTGGGGAGACTGGAGAGTTTGGAGGACAGGGTGGGATCAGATTGTGCAAGGCTCTGATGGTCAAGAGGAGTCATTGGCCAGGATACCGTATGAGGTCCTTAGTGGGGCAGAAATGGCACATGGGCCTTTAGGCAGGTCAGGCAGCTGACAGAAACATCATGGAGTAGCACTGGTTGGTTTTGGTCCCCTTGTTATTTTTTCTGAAATACTACCAAGCTTAACTTACCCTTGATAACAGTCTTTTCTCTGTCTCGTCCTCAACAGGATCATGTTGGGGGAGCGCTCCCCACAGGGATGGTCACCAGACTGTATGATGGCATGAGGAGGGTCAACCTAATGGGGATGGCCAAGGGGCCCAGCGAGAATGTCTCCCATGAGCAGTTCACCATATCCGTGTCCTACCTGTTAAAAGGGAACTCTGAGGAGAAGAGCCTCGTGATTCTAAAGATGATTTCTGCCACAGAAGGTTTTGTGAAAGCAAGAGAAGTCCAAAAGGTAGTGAGGCCATGAAGCCCTCTCGGCCATTAGACGTGCTCTTGTGTGTCCACCTGTGGGGTCCCTAGACCACATATTGTTGAGTCAGAACTCCTGGTCAAAGGCCATGGCCAAACGTCTAGGCCAGCCAAGTGTCTAATTAGAAAAATGAGTAACTATCTAAGACGTGAGCTGCACTGTGTTTTTCCACATTGTGGTCTATGCTTGTTGACATTAAAGAGACAATGCACTCTTCCCCATGTTGGCATGACACAGATCTGAGGGCACTGTGAATGTTTGTAATGGTAACATGTGGTCTTCAGTTTACAGAGGACCTGGTCGCCTCTGTAGTGCACGTGCTTGACTACAGACAGGAACTGAGAGGCTGGATGCAGAAG
The DNA here is from genome assembly GCA_030035585.1 of Dugong dugon. Taxonomy (NCBI): domain Eukaryota; kingdom Metazoa; phylum Chordata; class Mammalia; order Sirenia; family Dugongidae; genus Dugong; species Dugong dugon. The sequence goes on from CM057478.1 coordinate 34,980,317, forward strand.
GAAGCACCAGGTGCCCCCTCCAGAGTGCAGGTGATGGCTGCTCGGCTGCTGTCCGAGATGAAGCTGCCAGGCAAGTGCCATCTGGTCCTCTGTGCCCAATGGACCTGCAGCCTCACTGGAATCCCTGTCTTAGGCCTTTGAGTTATAGAATTGAACCATGCTGTCTTGATTACTGTCACTGTGTCATAAGTTCTGGGGGCTGGGCCCCTGGGGAAGGCCATAGTTGTCCTTGGGCCTCTCAAATGCAGTGTGGAGAGGAAAGAAAAGATGCAAGCATTGAAGTCGAGTTGTTTAGCTGAATGCTGCCCAGCAGAAACGTAATGTGAGCACAAATGCAGGCCACACGTCGAATTTTAAACAAATTTTTAGTAGCCACGTTAAAATAGTAAAAAGAAACAGGTAAAATTAATTTTGATAATGTATTTTATTTAACCCGATAGATCCAAAATATAATTTCAACATATAAACTCAAACCAAACCAAACCCATTGCTATCAAGTCAATTCTTACTTATAGCGACCTTATGGGACAAAGTAGAACTGCCCCATAGGGTTTCCAAAGAGCGGCTGATGGATTTGAACTGCCAACCTCTCAGTTAGCAGCCAAGCTTTTAACCACTGCGCCACCAGGGCCCCTTTCAACATGTAGCCAATATAAAAAGAAAAATTGTTGAGTTATTTTACATTCTATTTTACACACAAAGTCTTTGAAATCGGGTGTGGATTTTACACTTACAGCACATCTCAGTAGCCACATCAGCTCATGGGTGCCATGTTGGGTGGTGCGGGTTTAGAGCATAAATGTAGGGAAATGTAATACCCCTGCTCACACTGTGCCTTGTCTTCCCCCTTCCCCCAGATGGCAAGAAGCTTCTGGAGCCTGAGCAGCTGGACTGTGTCTGTAGCCAGGCTGTAATCGAGGACTGGGTGTTCCGGGCTCCCTTCATGGCCACCTTTTTGGGTGTGGTCATCCACAAAGGTCTTCTTATCCCGAGCACATCCCTCAGTCTGGCCACCCTGATCCCTGAGCGTCATGTTGACCAGGGGCGGGAGTTTGCGAGTGTCCTGGATGTGCTGTCAGTCATCTACATCGATGCCCACCTGCCCAGGGAGCACCGGCACAGGTGGCACCTGCTCTTCTCCTCTGAGCTTCACGGGCACAGCTTCTCCCAGCTCTGTGGGCGCATCACTCACCAAGGGCCCTGTGTGGCCCTTCTCGAGGACCACGACGGCCATGTGTTTGGTGGGTTTGCATCCTGCACCTGGGAGGTCAAGCCTCAGTTCCAAGGTAGGATCTGGTGACCCGAATACCAAGGTTTCCTGGGAGCAGAGCACTCATTAAGAGTTCTGGCCCATACTTGTGCACCAGTGTTCACTGTAGCACTGTTCACAACGGGCAAAAGGCAGACACAACCCAAGTGTCCGACCACAGATGAGCGGATCAACAAAATATAGTTCATCCACTCAATGGAATACTACTAGGCCATAAAGGGAAATGAGGTCCTGATACAATGCACAACATGGATGAACCTCGAAAACATTATGCTGAGTGAAATAAGCCAGACACGCAAGAACAAGTAGTGTATGATCCCACTTATGTGAGATATCTAGACTAGGTAAATGCAGAGAGATAGAAAGCTTATTTGTGCTTACCGGGGTTGGGGGGTGGTGGGGCGGGGAGGGGACAGGAGGAGTTATTGCTTAGAGGCACTGAGTTTCTATTACAGGTGATGAAAACATTGGGAAATGAATAGTGGTGATAGTTACACAACATGGTGAATGTAATTAATGTCATGGAATCTTGGAAATAAAAAAAGGTTGAAACAGCAAAGGTTATATATATTTTCACCACAATTAAAAAGAGTTCTGGATTGATGGCTGCTTCCATTGGAGACCTCTGAGCACCAGCTACATGCTTGTCTTAGTCATCTAGTGCTGCTCTAACAGAAACCCCACAAGTGGATGGCTTTAACAAAGAAGTTTATTCTCTCACAGTCTAGTAGCCCTCAAGTCCAAATTCAAGGCGTCAGCTCCAGGGGAAGGCTTTCTCCGTTGGCTCTGGAGGAAGGTCCGTGTCATCAATCTCCCTTTGGTCTGGGAGCTTCTCTGCGCAGGAACCTCAGGTCCAAAGGACGTGCTCTGCTCCTGGCAGTGCTTTCTTGGTGGTATGAGGTCCCCATGTGTCTCCGCTCGCTTCTGTCTTTCATATCTCAAAAGAGATTGGCTTAAGACACTATCTAATCTTGTAGACCTCATCAGTATAACTGCAGCTAATCCATCTCATTGCATCATAGTGATAAGATTTACAACACAGAGAGAAATCACATCAGATGACAAAATGGTACACGGTTATACAGGACTGGGAATCATGACCCACCCAAGTTGACAGATATTTTTGGGGAACATAATTCAATCCATGACAATGTTCAAGAAGGGCCTTTACCTCTTTTAGATGTGGCTAGGAGGATGCTCAAGCATGGTGCTGCCTTCGGCTGGCTTAGCACTTCATGGGTGAGGTAAGCAGGACAGGCCTCCTCACTGTTGGTTTTCAGATGAGGAAGTAAGTCCTGTGCCACTAAATGACACCAGGTGTGCAGGTGATGAGCCAGCCTGGCAGCACCATCTCAGGCCAGAAGGCACCGATTCTTTAAGAGCAGGGCTGTTCTCGCCGCAGGCACTCTCTTGCCTTGGACGTCCTGTATGTGTGGGCTTTGCTCCCTCTGCCTCTCTTGTCTCTGAAGTACTTAGGCTTTGTGGTCTCGCTGGAATTAGGACTCTTTCTGCATTACCTAAGGAGCCCTAGGGGGGCAATGGTTAAGTGCTCGGCTGCTAACCGGAAGGTCAGTGGTTTGAACCCACCCAGTGGCTCCATGGGAGAAAGACTTGTCAGATTTGCTCCTGTAAAGATTACAGCCTTGGAAACCCTATGGGGCAACAACTCTGCTGTGTCACATGGGGTTGCCATGAGTTGGAATCGACTCGACAGCATGCAACAACCACTGCATGACCTTGAATGCACTGGATGAAAGGTTCTAGAGAAATTTGTCCCCTTTCCTCAAAGAAGAATGCTGGGGTGAGAGTGGCCCTTTAACGGTGCTGAGGAGCCCCACCTCTGGGCAGTGGGGCGGATTATCCAATAAGCAAGGTAAGCACCGTGTGCTTGTCAGATCATCTGTAGTGAAATTGTTCACTACCAACTCGTAAGTAAGCAGAAGTAAGCTCATGCTTACCTTGTGTAGTGGGTCATCCACCCCTGTCAGGGACTATAAATTTGAAAAGAGGCTTTGATTCTGTAGGAGGGTGCTGTGGGGTTGGGAGAGAGACAGATGCAAGCCATACGTAGAAGCAGAAATTTGATGTGGTGAAAACTTGTGAAGTTGTTCACTAGAGATAATCGGTAAGCAAGGCAAGCACAGTGCTTACCTTGCCTATTGGCTAATCCGCCCCTCCCCTCTGCACTTAGGCAGGGCGCCATCCCAGGGCCTGTGCACTGTGGTCGGCGTGTGTTCTTCCCCAGGGACGGCAGCCTTGGGCCTGCTGGGTTAGCTCTTCTCTGCACACCCTCCTCTTCCATCAGAGTGTCACCAGAGAAGAGCAGGGGACACTGTCTGCACCTGCCCGATCATGAGGCTTTAGGGAAATGAAAGTGGCCCCATCTCACTGTGTAGTCAGAGGCCCTGCTCTAGGGTATGAAAATGCCCTGAGAGGCGTCATTATAGATCCCACTCCTGCTGCTTCCAGCTCCTTCAGCATTAACCGTAGATTGACTGTGCTGGGTGGCGATGTTTTATGAATAAGCAGAATTAATCTTCCTGAAGAACGGTGAAATACGTATGGCTGGGTTTTTGGAGTTGAGCTCATTCTCTTCCTGAATATGAAGGTGAGATTTCAGCAGAAGAGCAGCCTGCCATCACGGGTGACGTCCTGGAAATAATAACATCTCATATTTGAGAGAGGGCCTTGGTGGTTCAGTGGGAGCATTCTCACCTTCCATGCGGAAGATCTGGGTTTGATTCCTGGCCAGTGCACCTCATGCACAGCCACCGCCCATCTGTGAGTGGAGACATGCATGTTGCTATGATGCTCAGCAGGTTTCAGCAGTTGCCAGACTAAGACAGACTAGGAAGAAAGGCCTGGCAACCTACTTCTGAAAACTAGCCAATGAAAACCCTATGGATCGCAGTGGTCCAAGCCACAACCAATCAGGGGATGGTGCAGGAATAGGCAATGTCTTGTTCTGTTGAGTGTGAGGTCGTATGAGTCAGGGGCCAGCTCCACGGCAGCTAGCAACAACAACAGTATTTGAGAATTGAACGTGATTTAATGGCCACAGGGCCCACTTCAGTGGTACAGCTGAAAAAACCCCAGGCTTTGAGTGGAGAAGACGGGGTTTGGAGTTCTAGCGGTCATCACCTAGCCGAGAAGCCCCTTGGGTCTGTCTGGGTTGGGGTCCATGGGCTTTGCTTGCCCAGACTCTGCTAGGCAGGCCCCTTTGCCTGCTGGGGGCAGTCTTCCCGGAGGCCTCGCTGGACTTTGACGCCCCACACCACCCTCTGTGTCGTGCCCCCAGTCCTGGTTCCATATAGGACGGCCAACCCAGAGATAAGGTTACCTGCTGCCTGCAGTCTGCACAGTCACGGTATGGAGGGGCAGTCTTCCGTCCAGTGCTTCCACTGTGGAAAGCTTTAGATTGTGTGAGCCCCCGGCTGGGAGCTCCCTGGAGGCACAGCCCGCACCCTCTCCCGAATCTGATGGTGTTTGTTGAGTGATTGAGTCCGTGAACGAATTAATGAAGGGACAGCTCTCTGTGCATTGGGGGCCCTGGCCATTCCCGGAGCCTTGGGCTTTCAGTGGCCCATGTGTCCCCAACTAGCCCATGGCCACCTGTCACCTCCCACTGTCTGTGCCTTCCCGAGGGTGGCTAGCTGTCTTGGGCTTCTCTCCCCCTTCTGGATGATGCTTTTCTTGGCTGGGGACAGGCCTACACGGCATCACATCCCTGCTTCAGGAGGGCTGGGCGGAAGCTGAGGCCTCCTGCTGCTGGCTCCTACATTCAAAGCACCCTGCTCTTTCTGACTTTGGTCTGCTTGGCCCACTGAGACTGGTGTCCACACAAGTCTGAAACAGAGGGCGAAGCTGAGATTGCCAGTCTCCCTGGTAAGAGCCAAGTGTCCCAGCAAGCAGAGGCCACATTCCTTTTTAGCTGTCATTCTGAATGCCCCCTACCCCAACTTATCAACCTGGTCTCTGGGATAGCAGAAGGGAACTGCAGCTGACCCTATGAGGACCCCTTTCTGTGGTGAGTTCAGGGCATACCTAGGTGTTCAGGTAGCACCTGCGTGTCCAGGGCATACCTGGGCGTTCGGGGTTCCAGGTGTACCTGGATGTCCGGGTCATACCTGCTTGTTCATGGCGTACCTTGAGAGCTGTGCAGCTGTCTCCACAGCTTTGCTTTCTGAGGTGTGGCTTGTTTGCACTTCCTGCTTCTCCTGGGCCTAGCCTGGACACAGCACGGCTGTTTATTTTCTTTCTGTTCTCTTTCAGGGGATGACAAATGCTTCCTGTTCTCCGTGTCCCCCCGCATGGCTGTGTACACATGTACTGGCTACAATGACCATTTCATGTACCTGAACCATGGGCAGCAGACGATCCCAAACGGATTGGTAAGACCGAGAGGCGCGCGAGTGTCTCAGCTTCTTCATGTTACTTCCGGGGTGCACTCAATCCTAGCTCATGCCTGGGTTGACGTGTGGGCGTCAGAGGTGGTGACTTTCCTCCTTACGTCAGAGAAAAGCTGCTGGCATTCAGTCCCAGAGGGGTGGTGTGATCAGTGATAACTAGGACAGAATTTCTTGTCTGGATGGATGCAGACTTTGTTGGGCCTTCTCACGGTTTGGCTGTGAATGGCTCATTTGGCCACTTTCCTGAGTTGACCAGATGACAGGTTGGTGGCCATCGGTCTGGTGGCACTGGTGCCGACCCATCTCTGGCATTCCTGTCCTGCCACTCTCCTGGAGGATGGGCTGTAGCTGGAGGCCTGGGCTGTGCTCAGCACTCCGACGTGCCTCCCTGGACCTGCTGGTGTCTGCGGTGACTCATAATGCAGTGTGCAGCTCCAGCTGGGCAGCTATGACACCTGGCTGCTTTTCATGGCCACTCGGCTACAGGAGGGAGAGGGAGGTAGTGAAGGCCAAGGGCTGGCAGAGGGGCTGGGGTGAATGAGGGGCATCTTGAGGGGTGGGGGGTAGGGACAGGAGCCTGGCACACCCAACACCCATGTCCCAGTCTTGTTTGGGAGGAAAGCTGTCTTGCCTGTGCCCCAGCCAGTTTCTTTGCTCGATTCCTTAATGAAAAGCTCCCTTTGGACAATTCCAGCCAGGGTGAGAAGGTGGGTCCACACTGTGGTCAGGACGGAGGGGGTCCAGAGCTCCCTGTGGGAGATGGGGAGGGGCATGCCCAGACATCTGAGGACACTGAGTTTAAACACTAAACACCTCCCAAGAATGGGGAATATGGAGCCAGCAGGGGTAAGGGACAGCCCTGGAGAGTCAGCTGCATTTTCCTGTGCAAGTCTCCTCTGCCAAAAGGTGGCAGCACAGAAATTGGTCAGGGAGGGGAGGTTTAATTAGCTGTCCCGATCTTGTCAGCCACCAGCTGGCAGTCAGCGCAGGGTGGCAGAGTGGAAAGGACAATGGGGCACACTGTCCTCTGGGGCTGCCTCTGGCTCTTCCCCTTCACTAGCCGGCAGCATCCAGGGAGTAAGTCACTCTCATGCTCTGAGCTCAGCGCCTTATCTGTATAGGGAGGGATAGGGGTCCCTGGCTGGCAGGGTGGGCGGGGGGTTAGCGCCCAGGCACGGTGGGTTTCCAATGTTAGTTTCCAGCTTACCACTCCCCTGTTTACATGGTTGGGGTCTTTGGATCCTGCTGCTCTGGTTTTTTTTTCACCCCTTGCTGTCACTTGCTCTTTCAGCAATGTGACCTTGTGAGAAGGGGCTGTTGGGGGACAGTCTGGGGACCTCGGTGATCACTCTAGTAGCTTGCAATGGGACCCTTAGATTGCATCTGTCTATATATCTCACAGTTAAAGGGAGAATCGCATTCCTTGCTCATTGCCTCGCGCAGGTTGGTATGGGAGGTGCTGTGTAGGTGTTCCGTACTTGGTGTCTGCAGATGGCTGGGATGGGCGACATGGCTCTGGTGTGCTTCCTTTGCAGGGCATGGGCGGCCAGCATGGCTACTTCGGGCTGTGGATCGATGTCGACTTTGGGAAGGGACACAGCAAAGCCAAGCCCACGTGCACCACCTACAACAGCCCCCAGCTGTCGGCCAAGGAGGACTTCCAGTTCCATAGGATGGAGGTGTGGGCCGTAGGGGACTTCAAGTCTCAGCCGGTGAGTGGGCGTGCCAGAACCTGTGGCGGGGCCCTGAGTGCAGACACCTGTCCCTTCTGGCCTGACCCCTCCTCCTGCATTGGGCTGTCGTTTCCAGATGAGTGTCTATAGCCGTGGGTGGGCTAGTAGAATGCCCTGGGATGCAGGGACCTATCCCTGCTGGCTTTGTGGACTCGGGCAGGCCTGCCGCCCCTGGGACCCTCTGCCCGTCTGCGCATCAGAGCTGCTAGAAAGGCCCTCTGGGGCCCCTCTGGGTCCATAGTTCTGTGATTGAGTCACTGCTGGGCCCTCTGTACCTCCCACAACACCTGGCTACCTTTCAGCGATGGGCTCCCAGAATGGGAGGGGTCTCGGGGAGGGAACCAGAGCCCCTACCCCCTCCTTCTTGTGACAGCAGCAGAATATTACTCCCACCGGAAGAGCCTTGAGAAGCAGCAGGAAGTCGCCACTTGCTCTCGGTGACTGGGAGGCGCACACCTTTCTGTGCACCCATTGATCCCCCTACTCCTCCCCTACCCCTTCCTTCTCCATCCAAGGCCAAGAGCAACAAGAGCATCCTGGACGTGGACCCCGAGACCAAGATCCTGCTGGAGGTCAGTGGGCGAAGCCGGCACAGCGAAGGGCTCCGGGAAGCCCTGGATGACGCGTGAGGGAGCCCACGATGGAAGGAGCCCAGGGACAAAGTGCTTGCGTCTGCTGCACCCCCCATCCCGATGCCGAACCTCAGTCAGCCTCTGTAGCTCTTTGTACTCTCACGTGTCAAACGAGCAGCTCAATCCTTAGGCTTTTGTTCATTCCGTGTAAATGAAATCTAAGGACACAGATGTCTAAGAGCTCTGTGGAGTCAGCTTTGCTGGGAATGGGGGTTCTCACGTGCAGGAGGGCCGTAACCTCCCCCACCCTCTCAGCCCTCCAGGAAGCTGCCCCATTGGACAAGCTAACACATGCCCAGGCCATGCCCACACAGCCCTGACGCCCTGTCTTAGCTGGTGAAGGACAGAGGCACTGGATGAGGAACTTGATGCTTTTTGGTGACAGTGTCCTATGGCGTGGAGTCCTGTGTTTATAAAAAAGCACCAACAGTGTTTTCATGGGGGGAGAGCAGGAGACTTTGGAGATCGTCCAGTCTCACAGGGGGAGGTCCTTAGTAGGTGTTACAGTGAGGTTTCACGTCCACCTTTTAAGCTGCATTTAAATGAATCTGTGCCTTGAGCAAGTGGGAAGATTACAAGATGTACAGAGACACAAAAGTGGGGTTCTGTTAGTGGTGTAAATGGGAACACCCGGGGCCCTAAAGCTGGCAGCGTTGTTGACAGAGGTATATACTTTATATAAATAACATATACATGCATACATTCATATGTATGCATACACGTACGTACAATTTCTTTAAGCAAACCAGTTGCCCCTCAGTCAATTCCAACTCATAGCGACCCCATGTGTTCAGAGTAGAAACTGCTCCATAGGATTTTCAAGGCTGTGACCTTTCGGAAGCAGATTGCTAGGCCTTTCTTCTGAGGCAACTCTTGGTGTGTTCAAACCGCCATCTTTTTGGTTAGTAGTTGAGCACTTAACTGTTTGCACCACCCAGGGACTCCATAATCTCTTCAGGCCCATTCTGAAAGTGGTGAGTAACTTTGCAGTGCGTGGCCTGGCTTCTAGATCCCCCTGGCACCAGCTCCTGCCATCACGCCGGTCAGTATTGCCCTACTTGCCCAGTGCTGCTCCCAGAGTGGACTCACTCTAAACAAAGACTCCCATGATGCCAAATGCTGATAATTACCTAATGAAGTCTCCGGTGGGTTGGGCCTCTAGCAGAGCTGCCATCTCCCTGCCTGAGGCAGGCCTGAAAAACCCTATAAACACTCTGGGAGTCTGTCTACACCGCCAGCTGAGAAATCCTTTCTTTGAGGAGCTTTCAGCCCGTCTCTAAGACAGACCTCTTCTGTCTTTTGCCGTAAACGCTGGCCTTCTTCGGATCTGATGAGAATGCAGCCTTTATTACACAGTTTGCCCAGATTATAAGCCATAGTTCATGAGCCATTTGCATTTTGCAAGTTCTGCATTTTCCACTAAGAGGTTCATCAAGCTTCCCACTTAGCAAACCACCTGACTAAAGCAAAAGGCCTTGAAAATGAACCTTCAGAAGAAAAGCGCACACTCAGGCAGCACGGGAGGTGCAAGGCATGAGGCAGACAAGGACTTGGATGTGATGCGTTTCCCTTATAAAAAGCCAGTTTTTAATAATTTCTCAGGTACATCCTGTGATCTGCCTGATAGAATGGTAGTTGGAGAATATTAGCATCCTAAAATGCTCCTACTGTAAATCCAAAGACTTATGTCTGGGGTCCTGAGTTTGTTTCGGAACGCTTTTTACACGTGTGCAATTAAATACCTCACTAACAAACGGCCTCTCGGTGTCCATGCCTTTCATGCCATTGATTGTGCCCTGTGCCTACAGCTGTCACAGAGAGTTGGGATTCTGTCTGCCCACACACACTCTGCCTTGTGCTTATTTTAACGAGAGTGCAGATCACCCACATAAATTTCTCAGTGGGTAAAATGGTGGTCTCACCTGTTTCACAAGGCAGCATACCTATACAAAGAAAAGAGGGTGCCTAGTTCAGGTGCCTGGGAACTGGGGGGCCAGGTGGTTAGTAACCTGGGAGAGTGGCCCTTTTGAGGGGCATGGTGATGGCATTCCAGCTTCTCTTGGGGTGAAGGTCTGCTTAATATCGTGGTGTGGTCCTAAGCACACCATGTTTGGGGTGTCAGCATTGGCCTGGGGCCACTGGGCTTGACAAGATACCTTCTACCTGGGACTGAGACTCGGTGCTACTTTAATAAATGAATAGCGACCCCACGTGACAGAGTAGAACAGCTTCAAGGCTGTAGTAATCTTTACGGGAGCAGATTGCCAGGTCTTTTTCTCCTGTGGAGCTAATGGGTAGGTTCAAACCACCGACCTTTCAGTTAGCAGCCAAGAACTTAATCATTGCACCCCCAGGGCTCCTAGAGGTCTCTTTATAAGTGAAGGCTGATCAGGGCTCTAGAAAGTGGTGGAAGGAAGAGGCGGAAAAATGCAGTTCATTTTGCAAATGTGGCATTTGTTTCCCGCCCCCCAACCAGGTGCTGCTTTTTTTATTTAAAAAAAAAAAAAAATCAATGCACACATACATGGTAAAAAGATCCAGGTACAAAAGGAGATTACGTGAAAGTAAGACTCCCTCCTGCTCCTTCCCCTAGCTGTTCTCCCTCCCAGGAGGCGACACTGCTGGTGAAACCCCTTAGGTCTCCTGGAGGGACCTCATTGCACATGTGAGCATGAACGTGTTGTACTTGCTGGTGTTTCCCTCACTTTCTTTTCCTGAGTGTAGATTAATCCATTTCTACCTGTCTACCCACCACTTTGTTTTTATTGACTGCATAATATTCCATGATATGGACCTCCTTCACTGATAGCCTTCAGCCGTCCCTGGTCGGCCAGCGTTCTGTTTATAGCAAGTCATTGCTGTAGCGAATATCCTTTGTGTGTGTCTTGGCGTGAGTCCATCTGTAGGATAAACTCTTGGAAGCTTGATTTTTGGATCAAAAGGTATGTTGTTTTTACACTTTTAAAATAGATATTGACAAATTAATAAACCTCTTTTCAGCTCAGTTTATATTCCTAATATACCAGGGTGCCTATTTTGCCAACACTATGTTGAAATTTAGTTTTTGTTCACTTGATAAATGAAAATTATTATTTTCTCTAATCTTATGAGAAAAATCTGTTCATTTTTAAAAAAGCAATCTGTATACCCTTGCCATCAACTCTTTGATTACACCCTTTGCCTGGTTTCCTTGATTTGCAAGAGTGCTTTTTGCATGAAGCATAATAGCATCTGTTGTGTACGGTAAGTACTTTTTCCAGGTTGACTTTTTTTATGGTATTTTACGTTTTATGTCATATTTACTGGCATTTTCTTTTATAGCATCTGCATTTTATAATTTGCTTAACAAGTCCTTCTACACTCAGATTAAAAAAAATTTTCTTCTACTGCTTATGTGGTTTCCATTTTTACTTCTAATACCTCCAACTTTATTCCTTTTCAAAATTGTTCTAGCTATTTTAGTTTCTTTCTCTTTCCATATAAATATTACATTAAGCCTGTCTGTATCTACAAAAAAATCCTGTTGAGATCGTGATAAGAATTGTGTTAACCCTATAGACCAATCTGGGAAGAACTGATATCTTTATTATGTTGAATGTTCCAATCCATGAACATGCCGTATCTCTCCATTTATTTAGGTTTTCTTTGATTTCTTTTATTGGCATCCTGTCGTTTTCAACATAAAGATACTATACATGTTTGTAAGTTTACCTAAGTATTTCTCTTTTTTTTCAGTTGTTGTAAATGGTATTCAGTTTTCAATTTTAGTTTCCAGTTGTTCATTACTAGTATATATAAATACAGTTTTTGTGTATTAACCTTGAATCTTGTAACCTTGCTAAACTCACTTTTTAGTTCTAGGAGTTTTTTTGTTTTTTTTTTTTAAAGATTGCATAGTATTTTCTACATAGATAATGATACCATCGGTGAATAGAGTTAGTTTATTTTCTCCTTCCCAATCTCTTTTCCAGTGCCTTTTAGTTTCCTTATCTTGCCGTACTGCACTGGCTAGGACTCCCAGTACTGTATCAAATAGGACTGGTAAGAGCGGACATCCTTGCCTTAATCTTACAGGGCAAGCAATTGTTCACCATTAAGTATGACGTTAGCTATAGCTTTTTTGTAGATGCTTTTTATCAGATTGAGGAAATTCTCTCTTATTCCTAGTTTACTGCCCATTTTTATTATGAATGGGGGTTGAATTTTGTCAAATGCTTTTTTCACATCAATTGATATGACCATGTGACTTTCCTTCTTTAGACTATTAATACTGTGGATTACGTTGATTGATTTTTGAATATTGAACTAGCCTGCCGTTCCTGGAGTAACCCCATTTCGTCATGGCATATTGTTCTGTTTATATTTGGCTGGGTCCTATTTGCTAGTATTTTGTTGAGGGTCTGCGTTCATGAAAGATACCGTACTGTGTTTGGTTTTGGTTACTGGGGTAATGCTGGCCTTATAAAATCAGTTGGAAGTCTTCTCTCCCCTTTTATTTTCTGGAAGAGATTGTGTACAATTAGTATTATTTCTTTGTATGTTTAGTAAAGTCCACCAGTGAAACCATCTGGCTATGGAGATTTGTTTTCTTGGAATGTTTGTAACTACAAATTCAGTCTCTTTAAATAGTTATGAGACTCCTCAGATTATCTATTTCATCTTCAGTAAGTTTTAGTAATTTGGGGTTTTCAAGAAATTGGTTTACTTCATCTAACTTGTTGAGTGTATGTTTGTCAGGTTGTTCACTGTGTCCCACTATCACTGTTGTAATATCTTGAGTCTGTAGTATATGCCCTCTCTCATTGCTGTTATCATAGAGATTTGATAAATCTGTAGCAAGACTGAGTTTTTACTGATGTTTTCAAAGAACTAGCATTTGGTTTGATTTTCTCTGTTTTTGTTTTCAAGTTCATTGATTTCTGCTCATTGTTTTTAGCGTGGTGAACGTTCCATGTACATTTGAGAAGAATGTGTATTCTGCTGTTGATGAGTGGCGTGTTCTGCAAATGTAAATCAAGCTAAGTTGCTTGATAGTGTTGAAGTCTACGACATCCTTGTTGTATGTTTTTCCCAACAGTTTCTACATGTATAATTCACTGACACTGATTACGTTCATTCTCACTGCCCTTTTCCAAATTGTTCTACTACCATTAACCTAAACTCAATACCCCTCAAGCAAAAATTCCCCCTTTGTCCCTGCCTCCCACCCCTGGTTAACCATGAATAACCTTTGGTTTCTATGTATTTGCTTATTTCCTGCAAGTGAGATCATACAGTGTCCTTTTTGCAGCTGACTTACTTTGCTCAGCAGGTTTTCACAGTTCATCCAGGCTGTAGCATGTAGCAGGACTTCATTTCTCTTTATGACTGTAATATTCCACTGTATGGATATCCCAATTTTTTAAAAATTGAGATCTAATTCACATATCATAAAATTCACCATTCCAAAGTGGACAGCTGAGTGGTCTTAGTATATTCACAAGGTTGTGCAACCGTCACCAGTATCAAATTCCAGAACACATCACCCTACAAAGAAACCCTATACCTGTTAGCAGTCACTCTTCAATCCCTTGCCCCCAGCCTGTGGCAAACACTAATCTACTTTCCGTCTCTATCGATTTACCTCTTCTAGATAGTTCGTGAGGTTCCCTGGGTGATGTAAATGGTTTGCACTTAACTGCTAACCTAAAGGTTGATGGTTCGAACCCACCCAGTGGTGCCACGGTAGAAAGGCCTGGCAATCTGCCTCTGTAAAGATTACAGCAAAGACAAACCTACGTAGCAGTTCTGGCCTGTAACACTTGGGGTTGCCATGAGTCAGAATTGACTTGATGGCAATGGGTTTAGATAATTTATGTAAATGGAATCATATAATATGTGGCCTTTTGATCTGGCTTCTTTCACTTAATGTTTTCCAGATTCATCCATTTTGTAGCATGTACCAGAATTTCATTTCTTTTTACAGCTGAATAATATTCCAGTGTATGGATCTGGGTTGTTTCTACTCTTCGGCCGCTATGGAAAAATGCTGCTCTGAATGTTGTGTACAAGCCATTGTGAAACAAGTTTCATATGTTTTCAGTTCTCTGGGCTATACGCCCCAGAGTGGAATTGCTGGGTCAGATGGTAACTCTCATGTCTAATATTTTGAGGCACTGCCATACTGTTTGCACAGTGCCTACACCATTTTACATTCCTGCTGGCAACACATGGTGGTTCCAGATTCTCTACATCCTTGCCAGCACTTCTTTTCATTATTGTCATCCTAGTGAGTGTAATTTGGTATTTCCTTCTGGTTTTGATTTGCATTTCTCTGATGACTAATGACGTTGAGCATCTTTTCACGCGCTGCATCTTTGGAGAAATGTCTATTCAGATCCTTTGTCCATTTTAAAAGTTGAGTTATTTGTCTTTTTATTGCTGAGTTGTAAGAAGAGTCTATATATTCTGGGTAATAGGCCATTAGCAGATATATGATTTGCAAATATTTTCCCCTATTTTGTGGGTGTCTTTCTCACTTTTCTTGATAGTGTCCTTTGACAAACGGAAGTTTTAAATTTTGATCAGGTCTAATTTATCTATTTCTTCTTTGGTTGCATATGCTTTTGGTGTCATATTTATCCTTGCTGATTTTCTGCCTACTTTTCATATCAATTATTCAGAGAAGCGTATTGAAATCTTCAACTAAAATGGTGGATTTATTTTTCCTTGCATTTCTATGAGTTTTTGCTTTCATGCATTTTGAAGCTCTGCTGTTAGGTATGTAAATGTTTAGGACTGTTATGTCCTCTTGACCGTTTGACGGTTTTATCCTTATAAAACCGCCTTCTTTACCCCTGACAGCAGTCTTTGCTCTGAAATCCACTTAGCTGTTAATACAGCCCCTCTGGCTTTCTTTTGACTAGTCTTAGCATGGTATATTTTTTTCCCACCCTTTTACTTTTAATATTTGCGTCTTAACATTCACAGTATATTTTTTTGTAGGCAGATTATAGTTGTGTCTTACTTTCTAATCTAAACACAGACTGTGGGTTTCCAAAACAGCATAAGTTTCCCAGCTGGGCCACTTGTAAGATCAAGACTGGCTAAATCCTTCAAAGCGATAATTAGGCCCCCTGCATAACAGTTTACAATAGTACCCAAAGCGCCCATTTTATAGATGAGGAAGTGGGGCCTCCCTGAGATTAATCCATGCAGCCTAGTCTCATGCCAACAATGGGCAGAGAAGTGACCAGAAGCCCCAACCCCTGCTCTTCCCACCCTCCCAGCTGCCTCTTCAAGACGTCCCGTGTACTCTTAACAAGTGGCCCATTGCCTTGAGCTGTGTTCCAAATAACACAGAGAGACGTCGATAATAAAAAATCACTGTGATTTAATAAATAGCAGATTGTTTCTGTACAGGCTCCTCACTGTGTACCCCAGAACGTGGGGAGAAGTCATGGAGGCCTGGCCGGAGCCTCCCCGAGAACCGCCCCAAGAGCACTGTAGATTTTTCCAAGAAGAATCAGCACATGAGTGACCAAATGCTACAGCTTCCTAAAAATACGCCTCTGAAGAGGGAAGATGGGGAGCAGGTCACAGTCACATAAAAACATAGATCATCTAGGGCATTGCTCCCTGCCCAGGGCCACTAGACATACTCCTGGGGAATCTGGACTCTCCTGGCTCGGCAGCAGTACTGTTCACAGAATTTGAGGAGCTCTGACAGAATGAAGACTGACGAGGCCAATCCGGTTAAAAACAGCAAATCTGCCAAAAGGTGAAAAGAGTCAGAGAGCCCACGCTGAACCTGCTGGCCTCCCACCCTCACCCGGCTCTCCCCTGGAGTAACCAGAGTAACTGCACAGCAGACCGCGTCCTCCTTATTGATCAAAAGGCGGAGGCACAGGGGCTAGGGCCAGGAGCTAAGGGCCAGCCCTTCTCACTCCCCTTTAGGGGGGCGAGCTATAATCCCGGAGCCAGGGCACTTTGGCGCCTCTTCCAGAAATGTCCCATCAGTCTTTCTAGGCAAAGCTGAGAGCAAGGGGGGACCCAGTGCCGGGGGCCAACATTTGGGGCAGGGGCCAGTACAGACTCTGAGCTGACCCGGAATCTTAGCCTCCTGTCCCTCCTAAGGGCAGATGCGGCTGTCCCAGTGCACTGCTTTCTCCCCACCGTCACCTAGCACCTCAGCTCCCAGCCTACCCAATCCAAGCTGCCTGGGTCTCCACTGGGTAATTCCTGACGACCCTGCTGTCTCCTGTCACCCTCACCTCTACCCTGACTCCCTGTTGGCAGTGATTGTTACAAACAGTATTTCCTTTAGACTGAGCGAGTTGACTTTCTTTCCACTGGAGGGAAGCATCCTTTTGTTGCCTTTGGGGGGTCTCTCATCTGTTGCTACAGGGCATTTAGAGGTGCCCACCTTGACGCTCCTTTTGAGTTACGGGGAAGACAGAGTTGACGTTCACCAGCCTTGCTGAAGGTTTAAGTGCGTTTGTCTCTATGGCCTTTGACTGGGTGGAGCATTTCGTTATCCTCACAAGGGGCTACTAGCTCGCTGCCGTGGGGAGCTGCCTCACTGGCCTCTTGCCCTCTAGCTGCAGTTGAGTTTGGTCAGAGGGGAGGGAGGAAGATGGGTTGGGGTGCTTTCCACTGCCACTCCCACCAGATCTTACTGTCATATTGGCTTCAGAAAAGGGTGGCCCAGCCCAGCCAAGCAGCTTTCAAAAAAAAGAACTCAGGCCATCACTGAGAGCAGAGGGGTCCCTGGGTCCCCACCAGGGCAGGTGTCTTTGGGGCCACCAAGAGCTGCTGTGAGTCAGCAAACACTGTACACTGGCCCAGCTCCCTGTCTTCAGGTAAGCAGACGTCTAGCTCACACCATCCACTGCCCATGGGGGGAGCCATGAGCCAGGGCCACGCATACAGGCTGAGCTGGGACTGCCTCATGATCTTCTGGTGGGGGATGCAGGTCCCTGTCTGCCCCAAAGCCCTGCTCCTGGAGGGAGTAGCCTCTGCAGGCCCCTAGCTTGGCCTCTTGTAGGGATTTTGCACGTTGGAGCTCAGAAAACTCTGCTTTAACGCTAATCAGACCCTGTTGCTCTGCAGCCCTGTATGCAGGCAGCATGGGCCCTCCCTGGTTCTGCATGGCCTGCGCTGGCACCTTCACTCACCGAGCACGCCCAGGTTCTCTGTCTGGAAGACCCTCTGCAACGGGGGGACATAGATCACAGCCAGCTGCCCCAGGATGGAGCCGAGCACGGAGTAGAGGAACATGCGGTTCCTGAGGAAGCCGATCTGGAAGATGAGCTTGGTCTGTGGGCAGGAGAGGGTGGACGTTGGCTTGTACACAGCCCACATCTCAGCTACAGCTGCCCACATTGAGCCAACCCTGGGGCACTGCCAGCTGAGAACACGTCTGACCTAGAGGAAGGTCTCACCTGGGAACGGCAGGTCAGGGCGTTGAAGAGGTCAAAAAGCACAAAGCACGTGAAGGTCATGGTCGTGGTGCGTGGTGTATTGGCCTTGTCTTCAGGGATCTGAAACAAGTACATGGGGATGAGGTTACCCAGGAAGAAGACGGAATTAGTTCCCTGTGGAGCAATCTGATACTCACCAGAGCCTGGGGATGGAGCCGAACTTTCCAGAGAGATGGTTGCACAGGCAGCGTAGAACTTTATGGACATAAATTGATCAAGAGCCCTGTAAATCTTGAGCTCATTGGTGTAACACCAGGAGTGTCTCCTAACCATAGGCTGACTGCGGCCACCCCGGGACCCTGACCACCCTTCCTGGCTGTTAGCCCTTCCTCAGGAATCTCAGCTGCCAGGATGGATGGTAATGCTGCCCTCACCTAGAGACCTGAAGCATGGACAGTTGAAGGAGATGCCGCTTCCTCCAGCAGGTAACTGGGAGACCGCTGCCTCCCCGGGAAGTGGTGGTGGTGGGTGCTGTCGAGTCGATTTCGACTCATAGCAACTCCATGTGACAGAGTAGAACTGCCACATAGGGTTTCTAGGCTGTAATCTTTTTTTTTTCAATTGTGCTTTAAGTGAAAGTTTAAGTGAAAGTTTACAATTCAAGTTAGTTTCTTATACAAAAATTTATACACACATTGCTATGTGACCCTAGTTGCTCTCCCTATACTGTGACAGCATACTGCAACAGCACCCTCCTTTCCACCCCAGATTTCCTGGGTCTGTTCAACCAGCTCCTGACCCTCTCTGCCTTCTCATCTTGCCTCCGGACAGGAGCTGCCCATTTAGTCTCATGTATCTACTTGAGCTAAGAAGCACATTCTTCACGAGTATCATTTTATGTCCCATAGTCCAGTCTAATCTTTGTCTGAAGAGTTGGCCTCGGGAATGGTTTTAGTTTTGGGGCCATGTCTTCTGGGGTCCCTCCAGTCTCAGTCAAACTATTAAGTCTGGTCTTTTTACTAGAATTTGAGTTCTGCATCTCACTTTTCTTGTGCTCCATCCAGGACTCTATGTCAGGGTGATCATTGGTGGTAGCTGGGCACCGTCTAGTTCTTCTGGTCTCAGGCTGATGAAGTCTCTGGTTTATGTGGCCCTTTCTGTCTCTTGGGCTAATATTTTCCTTGTGTCTTTGGTGTTCTTTATTCTCCTTTACTCCAGGTGGGTTGGGACCAGTTGATGCATCTTAGATGGCTGCTTGCTAGCTTTTAAGACCCCAGACACCACTCACCAAAGTGGGATGCAGAACATTTTCTTAATAAACTTTGTTATGCCAATTGACCTAGATGTCCCCCTGAAAGCATCGTCCCCAGACCTCCACCCCTGCTACTCTGCCCCTCAAAGTGTTTGGTTTTATTCAGGAAACTTCTTAGCTTTTGGTTTAGTCCAGTTGTGCTGACTCCTGTAGGGTGTGTTGTCCTTCCCTTCACCTAAGATAATTCTTGTCTACTATTTAGTTAGTGAATACCCCTCTCCCTCCCTCCCCACCCTCCTGACCATCCAAGAATGTTTTCTACTGTGTTGAATGTTTTCTACTGTGTTTAAACCTTTCCTTGAGTTCTTATAATAGTGGTCTTAAACAATATTTGTCCTTTTGCGACTGGCTACATTCACTCAGCATAATGCCTTCCAGATTCATCCATGTTATGAGATGTTTCACAGATTCGTCGTTGTTCTTTATTGTTGTGTAGTATTCCATTGTGTGAATATACCATAATTGGTTTATCCATTTGTCCGTTGATGGACACCTAGGTGGTTTCCATCTTTTTGCTATTGTGAACAGTGCTGCAGTGAACCTGGGTATGCATATATCTATTCGTGTGATGGCTCTTATTTCTCTAGGATATATTCCAAGGAGTGGGATTGCTGGATTGTATGATACTTCTATTTCTATCTAGGCTGTAATTTTTACAGGAGTGGACTGGCTCATTAGTCTAAGGGTACACCCAGGAGGTGAGACCCCCTATAATTAAACTACTTTGCGGACTAAGACTGAATAGGAAGAAAGCCCGGGGAATCTACTTCTGAAAATCAGACAGTGAAAACCCTGTGGGTTGCAGTGGGCCAACCCTGTTGTATGTGGGGTTGCCATGAGTCAGGGGGGCTGACTTGACAACAGCTAACAACAACAGCAGAATTTCCTGCCTACAAGAAAGACGGGAGGACAGCTGGCTCTGAGGACAACTTGGCCCTTTGAGGGTCAGACTTGGCTCAGTGAGAGAAGCTGTGGAATCCCCTTGGCTCTGGTCCCTGCAGGCCTGGAGTCAGGTCTCAATCTGATGTTCCAAGGGCAGGACTGGGCCAGGGACAGAAAGGCGCGGGGTAAGAAGCACCGGTGCAGGTCTTACCTGAAGAGAACCCCCTGGCCTGGCGACAGGCTCACTGTTTCTCACCTGCTGGACCGGAGGCTCTGTGATGGCTAAGTTTCTGTTCAACTTGCCTGGGCCATGGTTTGCCAAATACTAGACTAGTTGCTAAGCACTCGGCTGCTAATTGAAAGGTCAGCAGTTAGAATCCACCAGCCGCTCCATAGGAGAAAGATGTGACAGTCTGCTTCCATGAAGATTACAGCCTTGAAAACCCTATGGGGCAGTTCTGCTCTGTCCTGTAGGGTCGCTATGAGTTGGAATTGACTAGACAGCAATGGGTTTGGATTTTGGGTATAGACTATTACTGTTCTGTAATGTGGTCTAATGCAGTATAACCAATCAGCTGAAAAGGGGTGTTCCTTAGATGTGTTCTGCCTTCAGACTGTAAAAATCGCCATTTAGTTAGATCTCTCTGTCACTCTCTCCATGTCACTCACTCTGTCCCTGTCTCCCTCTCTCTGTCTCTTTCCCTGTCCCTGTGTCTCTGTCCCCCTTTGCTTTCTGACTGCTTTCTCAGCCCGTCTCTTGCTGTCCACCCCATGCTCTCCTTTCATGCTGAGAGGACCAGTGTCGTCCTGTGTATGTATGTGTTTGTCCCCATGGAACACAGCCCCCCCGGAGGGCGAGGACAGGCTCTGCCCACCTTGCTTCCCACACAGGCCCAGCCCCGTGTCGGCCACAGCCTCAGTGCCGGTGGAAGGCTCATTCACCTCCTTCCAGAAGATGAAGAGGGTCCCGCTGATGATGACAGCAGCAGACAGCAGGATCTTCAGGATGAGGGCTCGGCTGAGGATCGTGTCCTTGATACTCCTTGGTGGCTGTGCCAGGGTGTCCTTGTCAACTGGCTCCACCCCCAGGCTGCACAGAACACTTTGAGATAAACCACTAAACAAGGTAGTGTGCACTGAATAACAATAGAACAACACTTGACACAGAAGTGCTCACACTTCCTGGCCCTCAGGTCGGCGTCTTAGGGTGGGGCCAGGGGTGTGTGCCCACCACCACCAGGTTCTTCCCCCATCAGTGGGTCTCTAGGCACCCTGGGGATGCCCCCGTCCTCTTGCCCTTTGACCTGCCCTTAGCCTCTCAGTTCCCCTGGGTGCCCCCCTCATGCCTGCCCACCCCCATCCCCAAGTATGGTAAGGGACCACTCCCTCACGGTGCTGACCACACAGCATCTTGGAGCCACACTCAGCCAAGCCTTGTACTTGGGCAGTTTCCACACCATGAGCTGATCCCCCAAGCTGGGTGTCATTCCAGGTCCCTGCCCTTCGTGGATCCCCTTGCCCAGTGGGATGGAGGCTAGGCCAGCACACAGTTCACAGTGAGCCTGTACTCTCAGCTGATGGATAACTGAGGGGCCCTGGTGGTAGGCACCCACTCTGCAGGGACAGCTGTGGCCAGCTCCTCCCAGGGTCCCTGCTTCTGGGGAGCTCAGAGGGGAGGTGACACCTACACTTGGCTTTGAGGGAACAGAGGAATCTTGTCCCCTTGGCAGACGACATTGGCAATGGTTAAAACAGTAACAGTAATAATAAACCAGCTCCATCTGAAACCATACCTACTCTGTGCCCACACACGGTGAGGTGCCTTGCTTGGTCATGCAGGTCTCCTGCCTCTAAAGCCTGCTCTTCCCCTGCGCCACCCAGCTCCCCCAGTACCCCCTTCTCATTCATTCAGCCACTAATTTTCTGAGCACCTGTGGTGGGCCCAGCACCATTCTGGGAGATGGGGATACAGCAGGGAACAAAACAAAAACTCTGCCTCCATGGAGCTGACATTCTAGAGGGGAGATTGATTATAAGCATATAAACGTTTAAGGAAATATCTGTACATTCATATTCCCTCTGGGCCAGAGGACTGAGAGTGAAGAGGCTGTTGTTAGGGAGAGTTGATTAGGGAAGGCTTCTTGGAGGCGGTGGCCTGCGTGAAGGGTGACATGGAGCCATGCAGATACCTAAGGGGAGCAGACTCTATCCACTCCTGGCCCTGCCTGCCTCCCTGTCCTGCCCACATTGGTCACACCACACTTCAGGGCCCCAGGAACTCCATGAGGATGGAGGGCAGTGTGTGGGGCTCACCTCTGTGCTGGCGGCCCGTCCATGATGATGTTGATCCACAGGATCTGCATGGCATTGAGGGGGTTGGGCAGGTTGAGCACGGTGGACAGGGTGATGAGGCTCAGGGCGGAGATGCTCCTGCAGACACAAGCACAGCACCTGCCGTTAGCGGGGCCCCTGGTCGTGCAGGCCGGACACACGGCAGGCTCTTGGCACCCCCACGTAGGCTGGCCTCCACTTACGTGCTTAGCTGGAAGCGGAGAAAGTTTTTGATGTTATAAAAAATCCCCTTGCCTTCCTCCACTGCATTTCTGGAAGACAGGAGAGAGCGTTTATTCACCAAGAAGTCCTGGGGGGATGGTCTGGCCAGCTCTGTCGGTCACAATGAAGCAGTGGTGACCAGCTCAGATGTGACATCGTACTTGAGCCCATTATCCTGTTCTCCCTTGCAGGCGTTCTCAGGGACACATCACACCCGTACAAGATGATGCTGCCTGAGCAGAGCCCCCCCTTAGCCAGTGGGCACTGGTTCCCAAGCCATGTCAGCCTCCTGCCCAAGGCTTACCCTTGATGCCTCCAATTAGACTAATTACTCTCTCATCAGGAGTTTGAGGACCACACCCCAGGGGCTGACACCTCCCTCCCTGCATCATTGATTAACCAGTGAGAAGAGGTCTAGGGCTAGGGGGCAGGGGAGGACGAGACAAGAGATTGAAGGACATCGACTTGTGTTTTTAGAAGGCTATTTATGAAAGCCCATAGAAACCTGGATCTTGAGTTGCTAATAGGGTAGAAAACAGTCTAACCCCACCCCCCCTTTTTTTAACTAAGAAATTTTGCAAAAGGAGATAATAAATGGAAGAGCTTTGTATAAAGTAGGCTGCATTTTATGATTGCTTTTTTTTTTTTTTTTTTAACTAAGTGAGGATAAACCCAGTGTTTTGAAAGGATCCCTAAAGTGAATCCATTTGTGAAGAAAAGCCTCCTTTTGTAAAGTGGATAAACACCCTAAATTTTAATATATGTTCATTCAGAGTTTTGATATCAGGCTTAAAAAAATCCACTCTCACTCCTGATTATTGCAGTTTACTTTTAAGTAAAGTCTAAACTAATGCTAATTAAAATAACTGAAATGGATCCAGAAGAAAGATAAACTCACTAAGAGAAAAATATAGAAAAGTAAAAAAGAATACAAATTGCTTTTTCTATTCCAGAACCTAGAGACCACACTTGTGTTAGTGAATTGGGGAATTTTCAACATAAATTTCAACGAAATATATCTATCAACACAAACACTAAACTCACTAAATATTACAGTGTGAGCATTTCTGTGTTATTAAAATATCCTTCAAAACATGGTTTTCAAAACCAATAGCCAACATCATTTTTAATGGAGAGAGGCTGAAAACATTCCCCTTGAAAACAGGAACAAGACAAGGATGCTGTTTATCTCCACTCCTATTTAACATTGTGCTGGGAGTCCTAGCTAGAGCAATAAGGCAAGAAAAAGAAATTAAGGGCATCCAAATTGGTAATAAAGAAGTTAAACTGTTCCTGTTTGTGGATGATATGATACTATATGTAGAAAACCCTAAAGACTCCACAAGAAAACTACTGGAACTAATAGATTCAGCAGAGTAGCAGGGTACAAGATAAACGTACAAAAATCAGTTGGATTCCTATACACCAATACAGAGAACGATGAAAAGGAAATCAGGAAAACAATACCATTTATAAGAGCGCCTAAAAAAATAAAATACTTAGGAGTAAATCTAACCAAGGATGTAAAAGACGTAAACAAAGAAAACTACAAAACACTACAGCAAGAAACCCAAAGAGATCTGAATAAATGGAAAAACACACCATGCTCATGGATAGGTAGACTCAACATTGTGAAAATGACAATTCTACCCAAAGCAATTTACAAATACAGTGCAATCCCGATCCAAATAGCAACAACATTCTTAAAAGAGATGGAAAAACTAATCATTAACTTTATATGGAAAGGGAAGAAGCCCTGGATAAGTAAAGCACTACTGAAGAAGAAGAATAAAGTAGGAGGACTCACACTACCTGCCTTAGAACCCGCTATACAGCTACAGTAGTCAAAACAGCCTGGTACTGGTACAATGACAGATATATTAACTAATGGAACAGAATTGAGAACTCAGATGTAAATCCATCCACTTATGTTCACCTGATCTTCGACAAGGGTCCAAAGTCCATTAAATGGGGAACAGACAGTCTTTTTAACAAATGGTGCTGGCAAAATTGGATATCCATCTGCAAAAACATGAAACAGGACCCATATCTCACACCACACACAAAAACTAATTGAAAATGGATCAAAGACCTAAGTCTAAAACCAAAAACTATAAAGATTATAGAAGAAAAAGTAGGATCAATGCTAGAGACCCTAATACACAGCATTAACAGGATATAAACCATAACCAACAACACACAAACTCCAGAAGATAAGCTACATAACTGGGATCTTCTAAAAATTAAACACCTATACTCATCAAAAGACTTCACCAAAAAAGTAAAAAGAGAACCTACGGTCTGGGAAAAAAATTTTGGACATTACAAGTCAGACAAAGGTCTAATCTCTAAAATCAACAACAAAAAAATCCAACACCTCTACAAAAAAAGACAATCCAATATAAAAATGGGCAAAGGAAATGAACAGACACTTCACTAAAGAAGACATTCAAGCAGCCAACAGAAACATGAGGAAATACTCATGATCACTAGCCATTAGAGAAATGCAACTCAAAACCACAATGAGATACCATCTCACCCCGGCGTTACTGGCACGAATCAAAAACACTGAAAATAACAAATGTTGGAGAGGCCGTGGGGAGACTGGAACTCTTATGCACTGCTGGTGGGAATGCAAAATGATACAACCATTTTGGAAAATGATATGGCGCTTCCTTAGAAAACTAGAATAAAAATACCATACGATCAAGCAATCCCACTCCTAGGAATATATCCTAGAGAAATAAGAGCTGTCACACGAATAGACATATGCACACCCATGTTCATTGCAGCATTATTCACAATAGCAAAAAGATGGAAGCAACCTAGATGCCCATCAACAGATGAATGGATAAATAAACTATGGTACATACACACAATGGAGTATTATGCAACGATAAAGAACAATGATGAATCTGTAAAGCATCTTATAGATGAAACTGGAGGACATTATGCTGAGTGAAATAAGTCAATCACAAAAGGACAAATATTGTATGAGACCTCTACTGTAAAAAACTCATGAAAAAGTTTACACACAAAAAGAAATAATCTTTGTTGGTTACGAGGGATGGTAGGGGTTGGGGGGGAAACTAAGTAGACAACAGATAAGTGGTAACTTTGGTGAAGGGTAAGACAGTACACAACACTGGGGAAGCCAGCACAGCTTCTCCGAGGCAAGGTCTTGGAAGCTCCATAGACACATCAGAACTCCCTTAGGGACTGAATTGCTGGGTGGAGGGCTGTGGGGACCATGGTCTCGAGGAATACCTAGCTCAATTGGCATAACAGTTTATAAAGAAAATGTTCTATGTTCTACCGTGGTGAGCAGTGTCTGGGGCCTTGAAAGCCTGTGAGCAGCCATCTAAGATACTCCACTGGTCTCACCCCTTCGAGAGCAAGGGAGAATGAAGAAAACAAGATACAAGGGAAAGATTAGTCCAAAGGACTAATGGACCACAGCTACCACGGCCTCCACCAGACTGAGGCCAGTACCACTAGATGGTGCCCGGCTACCACCACTGACTGCTCTGACCAGGATCACAACAGAGAGTCCTGGACAGAGCTGGAGAGAAATGTAGAACAAAATTCTAACTCACAAAAAAAAAGACCAGACTTACTGGCTTGACAGACTGGAGAAATCCCAAGAATATGGCTCCTGGACACCCTTTTAGCTCAGTAATGAAGTCACTCCTGAGGTTCACCGTTCAGCCAAAGATTAGACAGGCCCATAAAACAAAACGAGACTAATGGGGCACAACAGCCCAGGGACAAGGACAAGAGGGCA
Organism: Dugong dugon; assembly: GCA_030035585.1. Taxonomy (NCBI): domain Eukaryota; kingdom Metazoa; phylum Chordata; class Mammalia; order Sirenia; family Dugongidae; genus Dugong; species Dugong dugon. The sequence continues at coordinate 35,006,293 of CM057478.1, forward strand.
GGAGGGGACAGGAAAGCTGGTAGTAGGGAACCCAAGGTTGAGAAGGGACAGTGTTGACATGTTGTGGGGTTGTTAACCATTGTCATAAAACAATATATGTACTAACTGTTTAATGAGAAACTCTTTGTTCTGTAAATTGTCATCTAAAACACAATAAAAAAAAAAAGTTAAAATGGCAAAAAAAAAAAAAAAAAAAAATGGTTTTCAGTGGCCACGTAGTTTTCCCGTCTGCTGCTATTGGCCATGTACAATGGTTCTAGGTTTTTCTCTGAATAATGTTGCAACTGGCAAGGCTCTTTCTACACCCAGGATGAAGGCTTCCCCGGGGCAGGTGTGCCTGTCTGTGCCCAAAAGGCACGGAGGCTGCAAACCAAAGCCCCAGTGAGTGAGCCAGAACACCCCCTGGGCACTGTGGTGATTAATCCTAAGGTTCGTCAGCCCCATGACCCTGCTTAAAGTGGCTGTTGGTGTTCAGGCCTCAGGACATCTGCTGTGGTGACAGGGAAAAGATGTAACCTCCTCAGGGCCCACTCTGGGCCCTTCTGGCAGGAACCACCTCCTATGAGTGGCTTGTTACATGTCTCAAGAACAGCAGACCCAGGAGGAGCTGGTGTTCCAGGCATTTTCGTCCTTGGCTGAACACATACCCAAGAAGCAACTTACATGATGGCAGAGAAGTCATCATTCACCAGGATCATGTTGGCGGCCTCCTTGCTGACATCCGTCCCTGTCTGCCCCATGGCAATCCCGATGTCTGCCGACTTCAGGGCCACTGCATCGTTCACCCCGTCGCCTGTCATGGCCACGACTGCCCCCAGCTCCTGCAAGGCCTTTGGACAGAGGAGTTGATTGGAGGCCTGCTTTCGGAACCTTCCTTCCTTCTGACATGCTGCCTTCACTGTGTAGCCTACAGCAGACCCCCTCTCTGGCAGGCCCTGGGGCCAGCTCGCCTGAGTCTGAGTCCCAGCTGAGAGACTTGGGCAAGTGCTTGAACATCTCAACCTCAGTTTCTCTATCTGAAAAATGGGGGCAACAGTCCCTACTTCATAGGGCTGTTGGGAAGCCTGAACAAGACAATGAATGTGACGGTGCCTAGCACATAGTAAAGGCTCCATAAATGTTATCTGTCACAATTAATAAATAATCAACAGCTCACGCCCTGAAACCATGCGATGGCCAAGAAATGGTAGCATTTTCTTTGTAGGATAACGTGAAGAGATTTATTCTATAAAACTAAGAACAAAACAAAACAAAAATGAAAAAAACCACAACTACAAAAAGCGTTAACAAGCATGTTGTAAAGTATACAGGGGCAGGAGAACCAAGCTGTCTGCAGGGTTCTTTGGTTCAAAACTTCTCGTCTTTTGGATGCACAATCAGAGAATCACCTTTCTTTATTAGACACTTGCTGTGGGCCAGGCACAGTGTCAAGGGCCTCACAGGCACGGCTTCGGTTAATTCTGTCGTGAACTTTGGGAGTTAGCTAACGTTATCAGTGTCATCCCCATTTTACAGTTAAGGAAACTGAGGCACAGGGTTATATTAGAAGAGTTAACAGCGAAGAGCACACTTTTTATTTTTCACTTTGCATGAGCCAATTCCAGCTCCTTATTTTCAGTGAATGGGGCAAATGACCCCCCGCAGTTCTCCCGCCTTCTCGTTATCTTAGCACCCCAGGTTTAACTGGCACAGGGCCATCCGGCTAGAGCTTACACTTCTCAGCATCCTCTGCAGCTGGACAGGGCCACATGACTAAGCGTAGCCAATGGGATGTGAGCATGTGGTGTCCCTTCTCTGCTATCCCTCCTCCTCCTTCCTCCCACTGGCTGTGGAAAAGCAGCCCAGGGCCGGAGCCCTGCCTTGGAGCTAGTGAGAAGGCAGAGAGGACTGCCAGTTTGGGCCTTGGACACCCTGTGGAGCAGAGCCGCCCAGCACCCTGGACTGTAACCTAGGGGAGAAGTGAGCTCTCTGTCAAACCACAGAGTTTGGGGCCTTGTGGTTACAGCAGCAGAGCCACCCCTGCCTTGCACGCATACCTTTATGATTTTGAGTTTGTGCTTTGGGCTGGTCCTGAAGAAGACAGACACCTGGGCGCAAAGAAACAGTGGAGCAGAGATCCAATGACCGTGTGGCTGACACACATGCCCCCCTCCCCCACATGCGCCACCCCTCACCCTGGGCCCCCACCACCCTGTACCCAGGAGGTGCTACCTTCCTGATGCGCTCTGCCAGCTCGCCCTTCTCCATGCTGTCCAACTCTTCCCCGGACATAGCCCTCAGCTGCCCATTGCACAGGCCAATGTTTCTTCCTTGGGGAAAACCAGTACTGAGGGTGTGCTCCAAGGCTTGAGAGTGGTCCCCCCCCCCCACCCCAGTCCCTCCCTCCACACTCCTGACGTCAGTCTCTGCCCTGGCCACCGAGAATGACCAGCATAAGACCAGGATGGCCACCACTGACTGTGCCCCACTATGTGCCACACCTTTACCTACATGACCTCGGTTAATGTAACAAAGACCTACTATCCTCACTTTACAGATGAGGAAACCAAGAGGAAAGTGGCCTCCCTGAGGTCACACAGCTGGTAAGTAGTCACACTGGAGCCTGGCATGGAGGCTGGAGTCTGACCCCACCATCTGTGATCTTTTCACAACGCCAGGCTGCCTCAAGACAGAGTGGGGAGAAACCAAGGTGTGACAGCACTCCTAACAGTAATAGTTACAGTAGTAGTAGTAGTAGGAGGAGTAGTGATGATGAAGAGACTGAGGATCAGAGTGGTTCAGTGAATTGCCAAGAACAACAGCTAGTGGCAGAAGCCAGACTGAACTGTACATTGGGAATGATGCTGCCTGTGAAGATGAAACAAAGTCCCTGACACACAGTAGGTATGCAAAGACATGAGGTCTTTTCCCATTTTGGGAAACCTGCCAACATAGTGGAGGCAAACTCCTTGGAAGGAGGAGCACTGGTCTAGAAATCTCAACCTCTTCTAAGCATGCAGAAACTGGGTGTGTGCCCTCCTGGCCAGGTATATGAAGGATTAGCCAGTGCTAGTACCCCCAATTTAAAGGTTGGGTGAGTCCTTTTCTTCCTCACCCTCAGCCCTGTCTCCAGTTACCTATTGCCAAAGCTGTCTCCAGAGCATCTCCCGTGATCATTTTCACGGACACGCCTGATTCGGAGAGTACCTGGACCGCCTCCTTTACGCCAGCCCTCGGGGGGTCGATGATCCCGACGAGGCCCAGAAACGTCATCTGCCCCAGCTTGGGCCCAGATGCCAGGGCCAGCACTGAGGAGAAACCGAGATGCACGAAGATTCATGGGGCTGAGGGGGACTCGGTGCATGGTCTTGGTTGGGCAGTTAATATGGCAGCCGGCACAATGGACTCCGAGTGCTTGCGGCCACATGTGACCTCACCTGGCTGACCAGTCAGCCAGTAGGTCAGTAAAACGACATGTGAGAGTTTTACATATCAATTTGTCCAGCCTAAAGTGATTTGGTATCAGTGTTAGGAGACATACCAGGTGACCTATGAGGTGTAGCTACTTTACAGCTTGTCAATATTAATCATGACAATAGCAGCAGCAGCTAATGCCATTCCAGATTCTCTCCTAAGCCCCCCTCATCCAGTGACCTATTTGCTCCTCATGGCAACCCCACGAAGCAATTGCTGTCGTGTCTTCCTTTTACAGATGAGGAAACTGAGGCACAAACGTTTACCTGTGGGCCTATCGTAGCCCTATGGCTGTTGTCGTGTGCCGTTGAGTCCATTCTGACTCATAGCAACCCGGTATAGCGGAGTAGAACTGCCTCATAGGGTTTCCTTGACTGTTAAGGAACAGATCACCAGGTCTTTCTCCCATGAGTTTGAACCACCTACCTTTTGATTAGCAGCTGAGCGCTTGACAATTGCACCACTAGGGCTCCTACCATAGACCTAGAGCTGCACAAACCATCCTGGGGGGCCTTGACACGTGTAAAACACTTCTGCTCGGCAGGAACATACCCTCACTTGGGAAGAGATGACGAATGGCTCAGTGTTCATGGAGAAACCCGACCTCGAGATGGCTCTGCCCCAGCGAGCCACAGCAGCAACCTCTTCCCCCTGCAAGCTTGTCAGCAGGCTACCAGCAATTTATCATTTCTGTTCCCTGAAGGGGAAAAACCAAGCATCCAAACCAACATGGCAAGCCCAACCACCTCTCACCCTCCCAGAGGGAGTACAAGTGTTGTGGAGCATTTTACACCCTTCTCAGGTTTCCCTGAGAAGAGACAGGAGGCAAATGGCGGGACGGGAGACAAGAGCTTTAATGTTCAGCCCATCAGGGAGGCGTCGGTGCTAGTGCAGAAAATCGGAAATGGCCAAGTGATGAAATGCCTTCCTTGATTTAAAAGAGCTTTTGGTTTTTCTGACAAGAGGCAATAAGTGAGACCAATCAGGAAAAACGATGTTTGCGGGGCATCACATTCATCCTCTAGAAAACTCAACAAGAGGGGGCTCCCCTCTTCTCACACATGTGAGCCACATATGGGTTAGCAGTTGTCATTTAGTGGCTGGGTGGGGCTCTTTGTCATCTAAAGATGTTCACTTAACTATTCAATTCCAGGAGTCCCGAGGTGGTTCAAATGGTGAACATGCTCAGCTACTAACTGAAAGGTTGGAGGTTCGAGTCCACCTAGAGCCACCTTGGAAGAAAGGCCTGGTGATCTACTTCTGAAAAATCAGCCGCTGAAAACCCTACGGAGCACAGTTCTACTTTGACGCACGTGGGGTCGCTATGAGTCAGAGCTGACTCAATGGCAACTGGTTAGTTATTCGATTCTGAGCTTGCTTCCTTTCCATCAGCACTCGGCCTGACTGCCTTTCTGATTGATAACCTTATTGATTAAGGACCCTTCGTTGGTGTACTCAGTCAACGTGACATGCAAGCTTAAAGCTATGGCTCGAGCCCCAGCCACTGACCCCGCAGGCCGAGCGAGGCCATCCTGTTCTCCTCGTGAAGGCAGAGTGACTGCTGCTGGGGCGTCAGTGGCAGGGAGATGCCCCCATGGTTGTACATGGTGCAGTGACGGATCACTTCCTCCAGGGCCCCCTTCATGAAGTAAATGTCCTCCTGTGCCTAGAAAAAGACCAAAGGAAGAAAACACTGTGTCACGGGGTGCTTCCGTGCATGGTAACCGTCTGTCTCATTCTACAGAAGAGTACAAAGACATGGACGGCGTGGTCATGGAAGAGTTATTTATAGTGGTACTTTGGCTGCTCAGCAGTAACCCCTCAATAGTTATATTATTGGCCAGTGAGTCTCACTTGAGCCTGCATCAAAACCCCCAGCAAACACAGATTGCTGCCCACCCCCACCCTCCCACCAGAGTTTCTGATGCAGTGGTTCTGGGAAGGATCCTGAAACTGCATTTCTAAGAAATTTCCAGGTGATGCTGACATGGCTGGTCTGGGAACCCTACTTTGAGAACCACTATTTTAGACAAACATTCAGTAGATGACCCCAGATAATTTGAAGTTTTAGTTGCTTATGAACAGTATTTTCATGTATTTGGACTCTCATAGAAGTAGTCCAAAGGAGCCCTGGTGGCAAAATGGTTAAGTGCTTGGCTGCTAACCGAAAGATCAGTGGTTCAAACCCATCTGGGGGTTCCATGGGAGAAAGACCTGGTGATCTGCTCCCGTAAAGATTACAGCTGAGAAACCCTATGGAGCAGTTCTCCTCTGTCACATGGGGTCACTGTGAGTCAAAATTGACTTGACAGCACATAACAACAACAATGGAAAAAGCTCCGGAACTTTCAAACCTTCTCCCTCACATCTGTATTTTGCTTTACGTTTCATGGCGGTGGGAAGGGGCAGACGGGGCTGGCACACTCACCTCATTCTTTGGGCTGCATTTCACTGCCATCCACTTCTGCTCCGAGCTGAACGGAATCTCTTTTTTTCTTACATAGGAATCTTTAATACCACTTAAACCCATCTAAGATAATAAAATGAGAGATTTTTGATGAGTCGGGAAAAGGCAATCTCTAGGCAAAGCTCAGTCGATGTAAATGATTCATCATTCAAACCATCTCAGGGCAGATGAGAAATCGAAGCACTTAGCTCCCAGAGAAAGACCACATGCTTTCAAATGTCCCACCAAGAGCAGATCACTGTTTTTTTGTCTCTTGTCCTGGGGCAGAACCTGCTGGTTTCTGCAATAGCTTCTACCTGAAACTTACTCAGAAACAAAAGCCTGGGGTTCTGTCGAGAGGAATGTTCCAGGCTTGAACTGTTGAGTTGCCGTAGAGTCGACTCTGACTCTTCATGACCCTGCATGTGTCAGAGTAGAACTGTGCTCCATAGGGTCTTCAATGACTGATTTTTCAGCAGTAGATCACCAGGCCTTTGTTCTGAGGCATTGGCTGGGTGGACTCAAACCTCCAACCTTCCGGTTAGCAGCTGAGTGAGTTAACCATTTGCACGACCCAGGGGCTCCTTTTGACTTGTAGTTGCAGCCACTTCCCAAAAAGGAATTTTATGTCTTCCCTGGGCCAGCAAAGCGGCTCTCATTGGTCAAAAGCCCAGGGTCCTAGGCCAGCGCGAACACTTATTTGTTCTTTGACAGCTTTCGGGCCAGTTACGTGACAGCTCTGAACCTCAGTTTTCCCAACCGTAAACCAGTCCTAATCCATGCACCCCCACTGCTCCCAAGCGGGCAAAAATGGTTTCCTGGGAAATGGAAAATCTACTCTATGTATAAAGCACAGACATACACACATACACTACCTAAATAGATGTACAGTGTATCTATGTTCCTAAAACTCCATGGTGGGGGGGGGGGGCCAGCGGTGGCTAGGGAGAAAAAGGCTTATTGGGGGGACAATAATGGGAAACAAAGGTTGAAAACCGCTGCCGTAACCTCTTCACGTCACTGGAGGGTGAGTGAGATAATATACACAAAGCACCCATGGTGCCTGGCATGCAGTAAATGCTCAATATGTGTCAGCTGTTATTTATTTTATCCTAAAATCCTAGGCCAGGCCCCCAAAGTAGTTGTTGGGATGTGTTTAGACCTGTTATGTATCATAACACATAAAGGAAAGAGGGTTCTAGAACCTCTGCCCTTCCCATGCTGCATGCCCAGCCCAGTGGCTGAAGCAGGTGGAGACTTGGTACCAGGGTTTCGCTCCTGGCTCAGCTATCGCTTTCCTGATAGTGGGGAGTTCAGAGTAGGGCTCAGCACTATTTCAAAGGCACAGGTAGGGGGTCTAAGTCCTATTTGGAGTCCCTGGATGGTGCAAATGGTAAACTTGCTTGGCTGTTAACTGTAAGGGTGGAGGCACCTCAGAAGAAAGCCTGGTGATCAACTTCCAAAAACTCAGCCATTGAAAACTATAGAGCACAATTCTACTCTGACATACATGGGGGTTGCCAGGAGTTGGAATCAACTTGACAGCAACTGGTTTAAGTTTCATTTATTATTAACATCCCAGGGAGAATCTTCTGTGAGTAGGAGGAAAAGAAGAAGATGTGATAATTTCTTACTGTTGCTGTGTTGGGGAGAAGCACCCCATTTCTCTTTACAGGGACTTAGTAAAAGGCACTCATTCTCCCCACTCGTCCTCCTGCCCAGCAGTGGCTTCAGAACGTCCCTCTGTGCCAGGCCCCATGACGTGGGCAGGATGCAGAGATGAAGGAGCCAGCATCTAGCGCCAGGGAGAGGGACGAGTGAACACGTGGACATAGCTGGCGTGACACGGGAGGTAAGCCTGGAAGCAGCTCTAAGAAGCATTTGAAGAGGAGGTTGGAGGGTCCAACGTCCAAAATATATTTTAAAAATTTCTACAACTTAACAAAAAGCAAACAACTCAATCAAAAAATGGGCAAAGGACTTGAACAGACACTTTGCTAAAGAGGGTATGTGAATAGCCAACAAGCATATGAAAAGATGCTTAACATTACTAGCCGTTAGAGAGAAACAAATCAAACCTAAATGAGATACCACCTCACTCCCATATTAGAATGGCAATGATAAAAAACAAACAAAAAACGGAAAACAGGTTTTGGGGAGATTGTGGAGAAACTGGAACCCTCATCTATTGCTGGTAAGAATGTAAAATGGTGCAGCCACTGTGGAAAACAGTTTGGTGGTTCCTCAAAAAGTTGAACATAGAACTACCATATGACCCAGCAATTCTAGGTACATACCCAGAAGAAGTGAAGGCAGAACGCAAACAGAAACCTGTACACCAATGTTCCCTGCAGCACTTTCACAATAGCCATTGTGGAAACAACCACAACGCCCATCAACAGATGAATGGATAAACAAAACGTGGTCTATACACACAGTGGAACACTACTCAGCCATAAAGAGAAATGTCCCGATGCGCGCTGCGGCATGGGTGAACCTAGAAAACATCATGCTGAGCGAAGTCTGTCAGTCTCAAAAGGACAAACGCTGTGTGATCTCACTTACATGAAATAAGCAAACATATAGAAACCAAAGGTTACCAGGGGGAGAGAGAGGGGCAAAAGGGGATTTTTTTCTTTGGGAGGCACTGAGTTTACGTTAATGGTGGGGGGATGATTTGGAAAAGGATAGTGAGAATGGTTGCACGAATTGAAGAATGTAGTCAATGTCACTTAATTATACATGCAGAAGCTGTTGAATTGGTGAATGTCTTGTTGTGTATATTTTCACCACAATAAAAAAATTAACACCACCAAAGAGGGACAGATGGACACCATGCGCCCCCCAGTGTCTCAGAGCCCCTCTTCACCCAACAGCACCCCTGACCGTGGGCGGTTGTAGCCATTCCTCCCATCATTTGCTCAGATGGAGCTTGGGTTCTGCTACCAACCCAGCTCAGAGAGAGAAAATGCCCAATGCAGAACACTAAAGCCCTTACCTTCATCCCCAGGGCGATCAGGGCCCCCTCTGTGGGCTGTCCCATCACCGCGTTCTCCCTGATGATGGCGTTGTTGGCCACACAGCCTGCCTGCGGGAGAGAAGGGCCTAGTGTCTCTATTGAGGCCTTGGAGCCAGCACTCCATAGGGCCTGGGCTTCCTCAGGCAGGGAACAAGTTGGACACTGAAGACTTGGGCTACTTTTGGGGATTAGGGCTAGGGGTCAATACTCACTCTTCAAAATAAACATAGTAAATATTTACTATTTGATGGTTGTGGTGGTTTTAAAATATGCCCCCAAATTGTTTGACACTGCTCCCTTCAAAAGGTGGAGGCTAATTTCCCGTGAGTGTGGGCTAGACTTTAGTGACATGCTTCTAATGGATCTACCACCTCCCTGTCAGTACTGTAGTGGCCTATGAGTTGCTATGCTGCTGGAAGCTATACCACAGGTATTTCAAACACAGCAGGGTCACCCACGGTGGTGGTCAGGTTTGCGCAGAGCTTCCAGACTAAGACAGACTAGGAAGAAAGGCCTGGTGCTCTACTTCTGAAAATCAGCCAGTGAAAACCTTATGAGTCGACAATAGAATGTTGCAGATGGATATCCAGTTTTGCCAGCACCATTTGTTAAAAAGACTGTCTGTTCCCCATTTGATGGACTTTGGGCCCTTGTTGAAGATCAGGTGACCGTAGGTGGATGGATTTACATCTGGGTTCTCAATTCTGTTCCATTGATCAATGTATCTGTCGTTGTACCATTACCAGGATGTTTTGACTACTGTAGCTATATGGTAGGTTCTGAGGTCAGGTAGTGTGAGTCCTCCAACTTTATTCTTCTTCTTCAATAGTGCTTTACTTATTCGGGGCTTCTTCCCCTTCCATATAAAGTTAATGATTAGTTGTTCCATCTCTTTGAAGAAAGGACAACAGAACATTGTCCGACTTCTCGCTTTGGATGCATCATCAAGAGGGGTCACTCGCTGGAGGAGGACACTGTTTTTGGCGAAGCAGAGGGCCAGCGAGGGTGAGGGAGACCGTCGGTGAGATGGATTGGTACAGTAGCTGTAAGGATGGACTTGAACATGCCAGTGATTGTGAGGGATGACACAGGACCGGGCGACGTTTCGTTCTCTTGCACATGGGTCACCATGACTCTGAGTCAACTCAACAGTGACTAACAAGGCTGAGTGACAGGTGCCACAAAGTCGTTGTCATGGGAAGGCAGGTAGACTGGTGGCTACAAGTGTGGGGTGAGGCAGGGTGACTGCTAACAGCTGTAGGGTTTCTTTCGGGGGTGATGAGAATATTCTGGAATTAGATAGTGGCAATGGTTACACAACTCTGTGAATAAAATAAGGACCACTGAAGTGTATACTTTAAAAGGGTGAGTCTTACAGTATATGGATTATATCTCAATAAGAAAATTTCAAAAAAGGAAAGGCAAACCAACAAACGAGAATGTGGGGGATCCCAGCTTTCCTCCTTGACTGTCCTGGTGCTCTGTAAACTTGCTGACCTCTCTGAGCCCCTGTTTCTTAATCTGCAAAACTGAGTTAACAGGGGTGACTTCATGCTTGCTATGACAATGAAGTGGGGCCGTGGTGGTAGGGACCACAGCCAAGTGAGTGCTAACCGAATGATGCAGAGCAGCAGGCTCGGCTGGATGTCAAAGAGGCCCCACTGTGTGGGGAGGAGAAATGGGCAGATTGCATGGATGAATACAGTTAACATTAATAACTATAACAATATTGTTGTTAGCTGCAGTAGAGTTGGCCCTAACTCATGGTGACCGCATGCATAGTGGAAGGAAACACTGCCTGGTCCTGCACCATCCCCATGATCAGACGTTGTGCTCACAGGGTTTTCATTAGCTGACTTTTGGAAGTAGATCACCAGGCCTTTCTTCCTAGTGCATCTTAGTCTGGAAGCTCTGCTGAAACCTCAGCATCCTAGCAACACGCAAGCCTCCACAGACAGACGGGTGGTGGCTGTACCTGAGGTACGTTGGCTGAGAATCCAACCTGGGTCTCCCACACAGAAGGCGAAAATTCTGCTACTGAACCACCACTGCCTCCAACCGTAACAATAGGGATAATTTATCAAGAACTTATCTTCCAACATCCATTTAGCGCCTATTCTGTGCAGGCGTCCCTTACGGCCTCTTCAGCAGATGGTGACAGTGGAAACTTCTAGCTTTTCTCTTACCTCTTTTGGGCATTTTTCCAAGCACTGGAACTCTGCACCCCTAAATCCTGGGATGGCCCAATTGTCAAGAACGAGTTGGTCCAATTGCTATTTGTCTTCTCAGAGAATCACCATAAACCCTGTCTTAAATGCATATTCCCACCACAGCACTTTTGACACTTACCTCCACTAATTTTCCCACCGAGACGTTGGAAAATTCCTTAATTAATTCCCTGGATGGTAAAAGACACACGCTCCCTTTGCCATTATACCCAACTCCGCTGACCTGCAGGGGAAGGCAGACATAAGGTGGTCACCAGTGGCAGCGTCACCAAGAGTCAAAAGCATGCTCCCCCTGTTGACCCAAAATCTACCTCCTGGGGATCAATCTCAAGGGCAAAATCCTAAACACAGAAATAGCTTTGTGTATGAAGACATTCCCTGCAGGATTATTTACTAACTAAAATACTTCAAAGACTAACAATACCACCATACTTTAGTAAATGGCAATGTCTGCTCAATGGAACATTCTGCAGCCAGTAAAAATTGTAGATAAGAAAACTAAGTAATAGCATACAAGAGTACTTATGTACCAGAACAGTGGTCAGCAGACTTTTTCTCATAGAGCCAAGCTTGACCAAACCAAACCTGTTTCCGCTGAGTCAATTCCGACTCATCACGACCCTATGGGACAGAGTATAACTGCCCCATAGGGTTTTCAAGGCTGTAATCTTTACAGAAGCAGACTGCCATATCTTTCTCTCGCAGAGCAGCTGGTGGGTTTGAATTTTGGTTAGCAGCCAAGCACTTAACCACTTTGCCACCAGAGCTGTTTTGTATAGAGCCAGATAGCAAATATTTTAGGCTCTGCAGCCCATACAGTCTCATTGAAACTAACTCAACTCTGCCATTATAGCGCAAAAGTAGCCACAGACAACACATAAACAAATGGCTGTGGCTGTGTGACAATAAAACTTTATTTTCTAAAACAGGCTATGGCCCCGGGCAATAATTTCCCAACCCCTGATCTAGAAAGCTTTGTGGAAAAAAAAAAAAAACAGCAAGATACAAAATCTCATGTTCAGGGAGCTTACAATTGTGCCAAACACATAGAAGAGCAATGGAAAAACACAAATGGACTAATCATGGTTAGTTTATCAAGGAAGGTGATGGGTAATAGTCTTCTATCTTATCTTTTAAATTTTATAATGTGCTTATGTTACCTTTATGATCTTAAAAAAATAATAAAAAATAAAAGATGCCATTTTAAGTCAGATTATACAATAACTCAAATTTACTTCTTCCTTGGTTTCTAGACATTTCCATGTGTCTTATCTAGGAACTAAAGGGTCTGGCAGGGCAGACCTTTGTCTTCTTAAACCTCATCAGTTCTCATGGGACTCACCTCGGCATGGAGCCCATCAGATGTCACAAGCTGGGTCACAGTCATCTCATTGGCTGTCAGAGTCCCCGTCTTATCAGAACAGATGACGTTGCAGCAACCTGGGACAATTAAACCCCCCATCAGAGTTTACAGAAAAAGAAGTTGTCACCACCAACCCTCAGGCTTATGAAACACCCAGGCTGAGTTACCACAACACCAAAACGTCCACTCAGTCTGACTTGTAAGAATTCACACCAGCTGGAGTTGCTCACCTAGTGTCTCCACGATTGGTAGCTTCTTCACAATGACCCGCTTCTTGGCCATCCGCAGCACTCCCAGGACCAGGGTAACCATGACGACGATGGGCAGGCCCTCTGGGATGGCAGCCACGGCCAAGCTGGGGGAGAGGTCAGACAGGTCACCTCGCGGTTATGGGAGGACCACGTGAATCCCAACTGAGAGTGACATTTTTGAGCAGAAGAAGTTTGTCTTTGTGTCCCCAGCGCCACTCCCCCTCTTCTAGTCTCCATTCCCAATCCTGTGATGCCCCTGCCTCCTTCATCAGCATCCACCACCCTGAGCTCTTCTCCTGCAAACACCCGCTCTTGTATCAGGCACCCACACCATAGTATGAATTAGTCTGTCAGTGGGTTTCCCTCAGAGTGCTTCTGCATTTAAATTATTCTCATTTATTGGAGAGAAAAGTCTTTGGGCCCTGTGAAAGCAATTTCCGGAATCAGGAAATCTGTGAGCAGTGAATTTTCATTTCCTGAGGGCACTCCCTGAGCCCCTTGAGTTTCACTTATTAGTCTAGTGGCCTAAGGGAGGGAGCCCTGGTGGCGCAGTGGTTAAGCACTCAGCTGCTAACAGAAAGGTCTGTGGTTTGAATACACCAGCCGCTCCCCAGGAAAATGATGTGGGAGTCTGCTTCCGTAAAGATTACAGCCTAGGAAACTACCCTGTCCTAAGGTCGCTACCAGTAGGAATTAACTCAGTGGCAACAGGTTTAGCGGCCTAGGTTCTTCCTGTGAGGAAGCCAGAAGAAGAAATTAGAGTTAAGGGAGGACAAGGCCTTTGCTTATTACAGTAGGTATGTTTAGGAGTGTCCGCTCACCTCTTCATGAATCCTCCAATTGTTTCTTCACCATGGGCCCCCCCTCCCCCCCGCCATAGTCATGGTTGATTGGATGAAAGGAGGACATGTGACTCAAGCTGGGCCAATGAGAGTCTCTCTTGGGAATCTGGATGGTGTCATGGATTGGATTGTGTCCCCCAATAATGTGTCCCAATTTGGCTAGGCCATATTCCCAGTATTGTGTGATTATCCACCATTTTGTCATCTGATATGACTTTCCTATGTGTTGTAAATCCTACCTCCATGATGTGAATGAGGCAGGATTCAACCTACAAAATTAGGTTGTATCTTTAATCAGTCTTTTTTGAGATATAAAAGAGAGAAGCTAGCAGAGAGACAGAAGGACCTCCTACCACCAAGAAAGCAGAGCCAGGAGCAGAGGGTCCCTTGGACCCAGGGTCCCTGTGCTGAGAAGCTGCTAGACCAGGGGAAGACGACAAGGACCTTTCACCAGAGCCAACAGAGGGAAAAAGGCTTCCCCTGGAGCTGGCACCCTGAACTTGGATTTCTAGCCTCCTAGACCGTAAGAGAATAAACTTCTGTTTGTTAAAGCCGGCCACTTGTGGTATTCCTGTTACAGCAGTATCTGTCTTAGTTATCTAAGCCCTCCTGTGGGCTGCTCTTGTTAGTCATAAGACAGGATGGTAGGAAGGATTCCCTCTGTCTCCATTTTGGCTGAGGTTCCAGGACATTGGGGCTGACTGGTTTATGACCTTTCACTGACCTCCAGCCCACAGCAGGGCAGACTGGAGATGAGCAAGCAGGCGCTTCATTGAGCGCTGTGCCTGGAGTCTCACCACCCACACACCTCAGTGCAGGGCTTCGAGGGGACCATTTGGAAAGTGTCGCAGGTCCTGACACAGGGGAGGGGGCCTAGCACGGAACAGTCAGTGAGAAAGAGAGTTTCCAAAATAAATCGAGTGTTGTCCTTTTTAACACTTTATGTCTAACCCCTGTGCACTGAGCAACATTCAAGATGATCCAAGGTACTTTTTTTTTTTAAAGAAAGAGAAAACACTGCCGATCAGTGTCGTGATGCTCTCTTCATCACAGCATGTAGAAGCAACAGTTAGATTTTAAAGCAGTGAAAATGTGAAAAAGAATGTGCTTCTTGGAATCAAAGAAATATGGTATCCGAATGGTGACCAGGGAGCATTCAGGGACAAGTTAGGTAAACCAAGATTACTGAATTTGGTTAAGGGGTTGTGCCCAGTTTCCATGATGACAGCAAGAAGGCACCCTCAGGTTTATGGTACCGGTTGACATGACGAGCTAAGCAAACATTTGCACAGGGTTATTACAGGGACTTTATCCCTGTATGGTGTGGGAAGGGTGTGTTTACATGTACCTGGACACTTTCATAATAATAAAAAAGTTAACCCACAAACTAATAAAGACTAGAACAGGCCAGGAAAAGCAGTATCTAGGATCATCTTGAATGTCACTCAACATACAGGGGTTAGGGATAAAGTGTTAAAAAGGACAACTCTCATTTGGTTTATTTTGGAGAATTTCTCACTGGCTATTCTGTCATTTCTGCCATCTGATTCGGTGGTTCCCAGTGGCTTTAAGCTGCCACTGAAAACAGAGAACCTTCACCCTTTCAGAGCCGCAAGTAGAGCACAGAGAAGAACTCTCTCAACTGTGCGTTTACCGCGGCAGAGTGTGGGGTGAGCACACTGGAAAGGAAGGTAAAGGCAAGAAATCAGAAGTGACCAGTAGCATTTGAGGGAAGGGGTGATGGACACGTGGGCTGACCTCACTGTGGACAGCGGGGCTGGGAGCCCATTTAACAAAGTGACGAGGTGAGGACGGTCACGGCGGCCTTACCTGACCCCGATAGTGAACATGCTGAGCGGCTGCTTCCCTTGCAGCCAGCCAATGAACATGATTAGACCTGGAGGGAGACGAGACAAAAACAAGCATATTCACCGACGTCCGAGTGCATTTCAGACTTACTTCCTTAGGGAATCACAGGAATACGACGCAGAGAGACGATTGATAACCTTAAGGACTTTCTCTTTTTAATAAGGAAGATACTTTTATACCTACCAAAAATACAGTTTTATATTTTCAGGAAAGGACCAAGTCAAGTTCGAGTTAAGGGAAGAAACAAGCACCCAGTTTATTTGGGGCTTTTTGTGAATGTCTGCGTATTATTTCCTAATGTCTCCCTGTGTGCTGTGTGCATCCAGGTCTCCCTCGTGGGGTTGCTGACAGGGCAGACGGCAGCTGCTCCTATGACAGGCAGATGGGCTGTTGTTTCTTATTTTACCCTGCAGCGTTCATATTCAATATATTCTCTTTCCCACTTTCTCCTTCATTGATCATTTACCAAATGTTTACTATACACCAGGCACCACGCTATTCTCAAGACACCAACAATGAGAAGGAAGCCCCCCATACCGCCTTCCCTCTCGGATGGACCCTTGAGGCAAAAGAAGGAGCCTGAGCAGAGCTGGGGCATGTGAAAGTCCATGAGACACTTTGGGAATGGGGAAAAGTTCGGGGGCTGCCAGGTGCAGCCTCAGTTTCCTCATCTGTGAAATGGGAATAACTACCTTGTTTTCCTCAAGTTTTTGTTTCAGGGTTTACCAATCCAAACCAACGGTCATTGAGTCAATGCTGATTCTGGGCAACCCCATGTGTATCAGAGTAGAACTGTGCTTCATGGGGTTTTCAATGGCTCATTTTTTGGAAGTAGATCACCAGGCCTTTCTTCCAAGGTGCCTCTGGGTGGACTCAAACCTCCAAACTTTTGGGTAGCAGTCAAGTGTGTTAATCATTTGTACTACCCAGGGTATAGTGGGTCCTAATGCAATCATAGGGAAATCCTTATAAAAGAAAAGAAGGGACGCAGAGAGACAGACAGAGGGAAGACCGCCATGTGAGGACAGAGTCGTGCAGCCACAGCCAAGGAACGCCTGGGGCCACCAGAAGCTGAGAGAGACAAGAAAGAGTTTTCCCCTAGAGCCTTTGGAGAGAGCATGGCCCAGCCAACACTGTGATTTGGACTCCTAGCCTCCAGAACTGTGAGACAATAAATTTGTTCTTGTAAGCCCCCCAAGTGTGGTACTTCGCTGCAGCAGCCCTAGGAAACTAATAGCCAGTATCAGTTTCCTGAGTCAACTCCAACTCATGGCACCCTCATGTGTGTCAGAGTAGAACTGTGCTCCATAGGGTTTCCAATGGCTGATCTGTTGGAAGTAGATTGCCAGGCCTTTCTTCTGCCGTGCTTCTGGGTGGACTCTAACCTCCAACCTTTGAGTTACCAGGGAATGCATTAACCATCTGCATCATGACACCGAGTTTCAAAATCCCCCACTCTGCCACAGTGGTTCTTCTTATGTTAACAAGAAAAAGTCCGAGATGTGGCGTCACAAGCCTCCACATGGACATGCCAGTTTAATTAAGCTCTAATTTAACTTGAAGAATCAGGGCCTCCAATGGCAACAGCTGTGCAGGACCTCAGACTCAGAACCTTTTTTTAACAAAAACAAATTTCATCTTGTGGAAAGGCCTGTCAATACTATCTTCTTTGACAATCTGACTTGAAGCTCATTTCCCTGGTATTTGTCCTGGGAGGTGCTGAGATAGGAAGAGCAGTACTCATTATTACAGCATAATCTCTTTCTGGTAGCCTCAGATCTCTAGAGCGGGGTTCAGAGTTTAATATTACATCCTCCTTGGAACCTTCCCAGCTCTCCCACAGAAGACCAGCTGTTCCCTTAGCATTCCATATTTGTTCGGGCGTCTTTCCCCTACTGCACTGGGGGCCTTCAAAAGGCATAAACTGTGTTCCACTCATCTTGGTGGCCCTTGAATCGAGCACGGGGTATGGCATGTCACAGGGCACTCGCTAAATGAATTAATGCACAACAAAGTGCTGCTGGGAGCATCCGTGTTTCTCCCAAGAACTATCTCTGGCTCCTCAGTTTCAGCTAGACTCACCAATGCCCCCATATCCCTGCTTGTGCTATGGGCAGTGGTTGTAGGTTTGTTCTTTCACTCACTCATTTATTTAACAAGTCTTTATTGAGGATCTGCTCTGGGCCACGCACTGGCTGATCCTGAAGGCAGGGAACAAAGGACAAAAGGAACCAAGGCCGCAGCTGGAACAGTAGGAAGGAGCTGGTGAGGGGAACAGGGTAGCCTCATGGGGATGTTGAGGATTAAACTACGAGGTGCTATTTGGTGTGCTGCCAAAGGCCAGGAGGCTGACGGCCAGGCACAACCTGCTGCTTATGGTTTTCAGCTGCTGACCAGTTGGCCCCAACTCATGGTAAGCCCATGCATGACAAGATAGGACCATTGTGATCCATAGAATTTTCACTGGCTGATTTTCAGAAGTACATTGCCAGGCCTTTCTTCCTAGTCCATCTTAGTCTGGAAACTCTGCTGAAACCTGTTCAGCATGATAGCCAACGTGCAAGCCTCCACTGACAGATGGGTGGTGGCTGTGCATAAGGAGCATTGGCTGGGAAATGAAACCACATCTCCTACTCAGAAGGAGAGAATCCTACCACTGAGCCACCAGTGCCCCCTGCATAGTCCACTTAGTAGCATAGAAACATGGCTGGGTGCTCAGCTAAACTACATTTCCTAGCCTTCCTTGTGGTTAGGTAGGCCGTATGACTCCATTCTGGCCAAAAGAAAATCGGTAAAAGTGAAGACTTACTTCCAGGTTCAGGCCTTAAAAACTTCCCTCACAATCTTCCATGTTTGTCCCCTGCCCACCCCTGCTGGCTGAATAGAACTATGGCCTCCAAGGACCTAGAGGAAGGCAGAGCAACAATATGGTAGGAGCCTGAGCCTGAGCCAGCGTTTGGAGGTGAGCTACCCAGGAAAGCCAGGAACAGCCCCATGGTGTGAGCAAGAAATGCATGCTTATCAAGGTGGTTGTTGTTAGTAGCCGTTGAGTTGGCCCCGACTCATGGTGACCACATGTACCACAGAATAAAATGTTGCCAGGCCCTGTGCCATCCCCATGATTGGTTGTAGATCAGACCATTGTGATCCGTAGGGTTTTTACTGGCTGATTTTCAGAAGAAGATTGTCAGGTCTTTCGTACTAGTCTGTCTTAGTCTGGAAGCACCACTGAAAACTGTTCAGCATCCTAGCAACGTGCAAGTCTCCGCTGCTGGATGGGTAGTGGCTGCTCAAGAGGTGCACTGGCTGGAAATTGAACCGGGTCTCCTGCATGGGTGGTGGGAATTCTACCATTAAACCACCACACCACCGCATTTAAACAGTTAAGCTGCTTAAATGGAGGGGCTGTTTGTTATAGCAGTTTGCATGATCTGACTGAGACAAAAGCCTCTTGTTGCTGTCGGAGAGTCTATGTGTCCAAGCCCAATCCTCACTCAGGTGAGCGGCAAGATACTTGAGAAACAGCCACAGCTGCTCCAGGATGGCCCTCCGCATCCCCAGGCCCCAGCACGGACACGGCTTCACTCACCGATGATGCCAAACGAGAAGAGTGTCAGCTGCTTCCCCAGCTTATCCATGCTTTTCTGTAAGGGCGTTTTAGGTGTCTGAAAGGGTCAGAACAGTCGGTCTCTGAGACGAGACCCCAGCAGCACCCCCAGCTTCTGTGGGGCTTTCTCCACAATGCACTCCCTGTACAGGTCTGTCTTATCCTGGGTGATGGTTACGCAGGGGCACACACGTGTGAAAGTTCACTGACCTCTACACTTGACACTGTCACCTTACTGTCTATAGGTTTTATCATGGTAAACATTCTAACACATATTTTATACTAAAATTTTCAGAAAGTGTACTCATAGTGGGAGGGAGACAGACGAACAGGTGAAGCACAAGGCATTTTTAAGGCAGTGAAACTATTCTGCATGACACTGCACTGGTGGACACGTGACATTACACATGTGTCAAAACCCATAGGGCTGGACAACACAAGGAGCAAACCATAACGTGAACTATGTCATGTTGTTGTTGGATGTGCCATTGAGTCAATGCTGACTCACAGCGACCCTACGGGACAGAGCAGAACTGCCCAACAGGGTTTCCAAGGCTGTAATCTTTACGGAAGCAGACTTTCACATCTTTCTCCCACAGAGTGGCTGATGGGTTCGAACCGCTGACCTTTCAGTTAGTAGCTGTGTGCTTAACCACTGCACCATCAACGTCTTTGATACAAAGGATAGACTTCAGTTAATGTATCAAGAGTGGTCCATCAACTTTAAGAATGTGCCACAGGAATGCTGGATGTTAGTCATAGGTGAAACAGTGTGCACAAGAGAGGGGGCACACAGGAACTCTGAACTTTCCATATAATTTCTCTGTAAATTAAAACTGTTCTAAAAATAAAATTCATTTAAAAAATGTATAGTCACATTATTCACATTATATTCATTCCTAAGAGGTGGGAAGGACTGGTAACACTAGCCTAGACCAATCTCAAAGCCCAGGTTATAAGAAACCAGAGCCCCCACAGCCCCTTACCTCTTCAGCCTGCATCATTTTAAAGACTTCTCCGAACTGAGACCTCTCCCCTGTTCCAATCACGATGCCCTGTGTTCAGG
Organism: Dugong dugon; assembly: GCA_030035585.1. Classification (NCBI taxonomy): domain Eukaryota; kingdom Metazoa; phylum Chordata; class Mammalia; order Sirenia; family Dugongidae; genus Dugong; species Dugong dugon. The sequence continues at coordinate 35,026,437 of CM057478.1, forward strand.
AAAGAGAAGTGTGAGATCAGAGGGCTGGAGGCATGCTGGGGAAGAGAGGCCATGGCCCTGCAGGCTCCGGGTTCACCTGGCCTTTCCCGCACTGCACCAGCGTGCCCATGAAAACGATGTTGCTCAGCGTGGTGAGGTCTCCCCCGCCTGGCAGGGGGCTGTCCGTCTTACTGCATGGCTCAGCTTCTCCAGTAAAACTAGACTCGTCCACCAAGAGGTCTGTCACCTGGGGGGACAAAAGGAAAAGACAATGGGATCTTACCTCTCACCCTGCAAATTGGCAGCTTAAAAACTCAGAATGGTATTCAGAGCCTTAATGTCATTTGTCAGTGGACGTAAAACAAGGAACACACGGGAATCAGTGAATGAGTATTAGAATTACGGCCGGACGCCTCCAACGATAAGAAACATTTTTCTAAACCACTTTGAATGTGTAGTCCCTTTTGAAAAACATAAAAATATCACACTTTCTTTTAATGTTATTTGGAATTTTAATATAATTTTAAAATATTAAAGTGATGATTAATCTAGAATATACCTTTCAAAGCACCTTTGCTCTTCTCCTAACGTGCCATGCCCTGCCTACCTTGGAGATGCCCACATAATCTGCATGGCTTGAACATCATTGAGTCAGGTTAGTATTGACAGCCTAATGTTATGTTGGAGTCCCTGGGTGCTACAAACAGCTAACGCACTCGGCTGCTAACCAAAAGGTTGGCATTCAAATCTACCCAGAGGTGCCTTGGAAGAAAGGCCTAGAGATCTACTTCAGAAAAATCAGCCACTGAAAACCCTAAGGAGCACAGTTCTACTCTGACACACATGGGGTCGCCATGAGTTGCAGTTGACCCCACGGCAACAAATTTGATAATGCTATGTTAACCTCAGAAACACACCACACACCCCAGGCAAGGAGAAGGGAGGTGCTGACATTTATAAAACACCTACTACAGACCAGGTCCTGTGCTAAGTACCTCACAAGGCTTATCTCTTAATCTTCCTGCCCTACAAGGATGATGCTAGTATTTTTTTCCATTTTACAGATAAGGAAACTGAGGCACAAAGAGGTTAAGTGACTCGCTCAAGGTTACACAGCTAGTTAGTGGCAGAGCAGGGATTTGAACAAAGGCTCTGGTTCTAGACCTGCGCTCGTAACTGTCTTGCAAAATTGCCTCTTGACCACAGACGCAGTAGGTACCATTCAAGAGGTGAGACTCCTCCGTCCAGAGGCCTGGCCCTCCCTTCCATGGTGGAGCTACCACATTGGCTCTGAACTGCCCACTCTAGACTCTCAGTATGTCAGAGAGAAATGCATCTTGACTCAGTTTAAGCCACTATATTTTTCTTAATATAGTGATTCAAACGCAACTCCCAACTGACCTAGAGTTTGTAGTTGTTCTTTTACATTTGTAATTTTGAGCCCCAGGCCACCAAGGGAAAGTCAAAGGACATTATGGGGCAGCTTCTAACCCACAGTGGAAAGAAGAGATGTGAGAACGAAGTCAGCCAGCCCCACAGGCTACTGATCCCACAGACCCTGGGCTATAGAAAGTGGCACCACATTCCATGACAAGCAGAGATTTAGTTTCCGGAAAACACTGTCTAAATGAGACATGATGATAATTTGAATTTTATGACAATAGTTTGAATAAATGGTACTTAATTTTCAAACTTGGTTCAGTGTTGCAGTTGTAACATTCAAAGCACATGGGATATATACCTTTTTTTTTTTTTGTATACATTCAGGTAACATTGTAATAACCCTGGGAAGGGACCCCCATCCAGTGTCTGAGTTTGACAGGTGTAATTAGAACCGTATGATGTTCTGATGCTGTGAACAGCAGGAGGTTTGGGAGAGGGAGACAGGAGTGGGGAGTGGGCACAGGGAGGATGAGCTGGAAGCACAGCAGAGGCTCCTGGAGGATAGAAGACTTGAAACAGGCCCTGAAGGATGAGCACACATTTGTTGACAGAGTCGGGGAAGTTCTCTAGAGAGGGAAAAGGCAGCAAGTTGGGGCACTGATGGCGGGTGAACGTGGTGATAACACGCTTGATTTAAGTAACCAAGAAGTGGGGAGATAAAGAGCTCTCTTCTCCCACCACTGCAAACCAATCCAACCCATTGCCACTGAGTCAATTCTGACTCACAGCAACCCTGTAGGACAGAGCAGAACTGCCCCATAGGGTTTCCAAGACTGCATATCTTTTTTTGTGGTTGTTGTTATTGTTTTCTTTCTTTTTATTGTTCTTTAGATGAAGGTTTACAGAACAAGTAGTTTCTCATTAAACAGTTAGTACACATATTGTTTTATGACAATGGTTAACAACCCCACAACATGTCAACACTCTCCCTTCTCAACCTTGGGTTCCCTACTACCAGCTTTCCTGTCCCCTCCTGCCTTCTAGTCCTTGTCCCTGGGCTGTTGTGCCCCATTAGTCTTGTTTTGTTTTATGGGGCTGTCTAATTTTTGGCTGAACGGTGAACCTCAGGAGTGACTTCATTACTGAGCTAAAAGGGTGTCCGGGGGCCATACTCTCAGAGTTTCTCCAGTCTCTGTCACGCCAGTAAGTCTTGTCTTTTTTTGTTAGAATTTTGTTCTACATTTCTCTCCAGCTCTGTCCGAAACCCTCTGTTGTGATCCCTGTCAGAGCAGTCAGTGGTGATAGCCGGGCACCATCTAGTTGTACTAGACTCAGTCTGGTGGAGGCTGTGGTAGTTGTGGTCCATTAGTCCTTTGGACTAATCTTTCCCTTGTATCTTGCTTTCTTCATTCTCCCTTGGTCCCAAAGGGGTGAGACCAGTGGAGTGTCCTAGATGGCTGCTCACAGGTTTTTAAGACCCCAGATGATACTCACCAAGGTAGAATGTAGAACATTTTCTTTATAAACTGTGTAATGCCAGTTGAGCTAGATGTTCCCTGAGATCATGGTCCCCACCAAGGCTGTATATCTTGATGGAAGCCAACTGCCACATCTTTCTCCAGAGAAGCGGCTGGTAAGTTCCAACCACCGACCTTTTGGTTAGCAGCTGAGTACTTAATCACTGCACTACCAGGGCTCCTTCCCACCACTTCACCCACCTGAAAAGGACAGAAGCCTACTACTGAGAGAGGTCAGCAGCCTGGGGTGCTGGGAGATTCAGTTCTCCCATCTCTTTTCTCTGGGTCAGGAGCTGCCACACAATGTCACCAATGCACCCTCTTTGGAGTGGCAGATGGTTGGTGGGGCTGGGCACTGTCCAAGGTGCTGAAGCCACAAGCAGGAAGGCGAGCTGCCCCTGCCCTCAAGGGGCGCTGAAGGGAAGATGGGACTTAACTCAGACAAGAGGAGAGGGCACAGACAAAAAGACAGGAGGGCATGTGATTCACCTGGGGACACATGTGAGGAACAGCTGGACTGGAGCATTTGTGGAAGGGTGGTTGGAGCCCAATTGTGTTTGGTATTGACTGCCACGCTAAGAACTGTGGATATGATCTCGCAAGTAATGGCGAGCCACTGAAAGTCTTGGGCAGAGGAGAAGGAAGGAACATGGGGGAGATGGACAACACCATGCTGGATTCTGGGGGAGGTAGGGCAGTTGCATGGCAAGGAAAAGCCTGCAGACAGAAATCCCTGCTGTGGCCCCTGTGAGGCACAGCAGGGCTCTCAATGAAGGGTGTCATGGGCAGGGAAGGAGGGGCCATACAGAAGAAATAGTAAGAATGGGCAAAAATTGGATACTAGACCAGCTAGCAGAAGTAGGCAATGGAAAGAGAGGCAGAGGGCACCGAAGTTTAGAGCTAATTATATTTTATAGAGCATTTTTTAAATAAGCAGCTTTGATCCTGGTTGCATTCAGTAAGATCTATTTGGGGTTGGCAGGAATCTAACAGGTCGATGCTAAGTGAACATCCACACCCTCTGAGCCAAGACGTGAGCCTTGATTCTCCCGCACATGTATCATTATTCCTGTGGTTGAATGCAGGTCTTCTGTATCTCCATTATGACTTACGTGTACTCTTCTTTAAATCATATTTGCAACCGTGACAATGATTTGGGAAACCTTAGTCCCTCTGCCCAGCTTCCCTGTCATCACTGAAAGTCACCTGTCACAAGTACATTTGGGATTGTCTATCCCTCTGGGCTAGAAGCACCATGAGGACAGGGACTGCTTTCTGCACTGTATCCTCAGCACCCAGCAGTTCTGGGCACATAGTAGGTGCTCAGGAAATATTTGTTAAATAAATGAGTGTTGGGGGCATGGGTAGGCCGGGAGAGGCCCCTGGGGCAGGAAGAGAGGAGAGACAGGCTCTGAGAAGGGCCTGAATCAGGTCGGCAGAATATTAGACCCCAAAGACATCCATGTCCGAATCCCTGGAACCCATGGATATGTTACTTTACACAGCAAAAGGGACTGTGAGATGTGGTTAAGTTAAGGATCCTGAGATAGGAGATGATCCTGGATTCCGCGAGTGGACACAGTGTAATCACAACGGTCCTTATAAAAGGGAAGCAGGAGGGCCAGAGTCAGAGGAGGTGACACAAAGGAAACAGGGGTCAGAGAAAAATGGGGTCACCAGCCACAGAACGTGGGCGGCCTCTGGAAGCTAGAAAAGGCAAAGAAATGCATTTCTCCCAGAGCCTCCGGAGAGAACACAGCCCTGCCAACACCCAGATTTTGGTCCAGTGACAACCATGTCGGACTTGTGACTTCCAGAACTATGAGATGATAAACGTGTGCTGTTCTCAGCCACTAAGTTTACGGTAACTGTTAAAGCAGCGATAAGAAACCCATACACTGAAGAAGCTCAGAGTAGAGATGGAGCCAAAAAGAGACAGACAGCTGGTCTTGGGGTGAGAAGGCCGCTTTGTGGTTAAGAACCTGGGCGCAGGGGCCAGATGGCCTGGGTCTGAATCCCCCTATACTGCCGTTGTGTGACTACAGGTGAGCTCCTTAGTCTCTCCAAGCTCCCGTGTCCTCACTGAAGAATGAGAAAAGTAACAGTACTGGTGTCCTAAGAAGCCCTGGTGGCGCAGTGGTGAAGTGCTCAGCTACTTACCAAAAGGTCGGCGGTTCAAACCCACCGGCCACTCCGTGGGAGACAGATGTGGCAGTCTGTTTCTGTAAAGATTACAGCCTTGGAAACCCTATGGGGCAGTTCTACTCTGTCCTAGAGGGTTGCCATGAGTCAGAATTGAGTTGACAGCAGTGATGGGTACTGGTCTCCTAAGGTTGTTAGGAGATGAAATGGAGTCATTTTAGTGCAGTGGTTAGCACAGTCCTGATATACAGATAAAAATATTAGTTCTCTTCATATGAGAAAAAAAAGGGAGACAGAAGATGGTCAAAAAGGAACAGAGCTGGTTGGGCTGGAAGGAAGTTTCTGGTGACTCCAGAGCATGATGATGGGTAAGGCCTCAGGAAGGTTCAGGGAAGGATGTGGATGGGCCACAAACAGAGTCAGGGGCCAGAACCCGCACAATGCCAGTGGCTGCCAAGGGGGCAGGGCCCGTGTGACGATGGGGTGCAATTGAGGCCTCACATGGGACCCTGGGTCACTTCCTGCTCAGCAGACACAAAGGCTCTGCCAACTCTCCCCACACGCAGCCCTGCATGACTTGGAGTCCTGACAAATCCAATTTAATCACCGTTTTATTTTAGAAATTGCAGGAAAAAAAGAGAAAAAGTGGTGGGTGACCTAGTCTCACTGGTTGTACCAGGTCAGCGATCAGACTGAGAGCTTTTGCCTTTATTTCTACCTCGGGAGAGAAGGTACTGTTTTGTGACCTCCACACACTGTGCAAAAGGGCTGTTATTTGGGGCATGTATCTTAAGAGCTTTCTTGCTGAGGCTGCTTCCTGGTCCTAAATGGTTTTAAAGTGTATGTAAAGCCCTCCTGGATTTTAGAGTTTAGCAGCTGATAAAAATTTTCCGCTGTGAACAAACAAAGCTACTGATTGTTAAATGGAGTTGCAAAATACCAACAGGAAAATACATGGGGAGTGTTCGTGGCTGGTAGCCTTGAAAGAAACTTCGTGATTTCTACGGAACAGGAACAATTTAATTTAAATAAGCAGGAAAGGCTAAATGTCAGTCAAGGTAGTAAGGGAGCTATTTGAGTTTTTCAAAATAGTTTCAAGGAACTGTTGTAGAGACCTACCATTGATTTAAAAATAAAATAAAATCAATGGCTGATATATTCAGGGACTGCTCCCCAAGCAATGGCACGGGGCCATTTTAAACATCGTAACAACCCCATCAGGTGGAAAGTAACATCGACCCTTTTATACATGGGGAAACTGAGGCTCAGAGTGAATCTCTTCCCCAAAGTCACACACTGGGAGGCAGAGCCAGGACTTGAAACCCAGCACTTTCTGACCACCAGCTCATCTTCAATGATGACAGCAAATCAACTTGTCCATCATTCAACCTGGTGCCAGACACTGTTCTCGGCACTTTTCATATATTAAGCCGTTTACCCTTATAATCACCCGAAGAGGCATTATCACCCGCATTTTACAGATCAGGAAACACAGGCACAGAGTGGTTTAGTGACTCACTCAGGGTAACACAGCTTGTGAACTGTACACTCAGGACTCAAATCAGGCAGTCAGCCCCAGGGCGCAACCACAACACCCTCCACACGATCACTTCACCTCTACAACAGCACCTGTAGTGGGCACGTCCTTCTCCTTGGCTGCCCAGAATCTGGAAGCCCCCTTCCCCTGCTGAGGAATCCTCCCACTATGAGGCAGAACCCACCTTCCAGTGGAGAACTGGCTCCCCCAGCTGTCCTTGCAGGCAGGACTTGGTCACTTGACAATGGTTCTTCCACTTGGCTTCATCTGCCTCCAATGTGGAGGAGATGCCAGGTGCTGGTGGAAGGAGAGGCAGGGCTGTGAGGGGTCCATTTCTGGTTACACCAGAGGTGGCAGCGGCATGAGCAGGGGCATCATTGGGGACCAGCTCTGCAGCGTGGCTTTTTGAGTTTGTTTATCAAAGTGTTCCATCACCCTGGTTCGGCAGCCCTCCCAAGAAGTCTGAGCTGCCCAATATGCACTCGATTCCTCCTTTTTGATACGCTACCTGTTGTTGATTTCTGTTGCTTGCAGTGAAGAAACTTCGCTGATACTAAACATCAGATGGCCTCGTCAGGCTTCGTCCTCGCTTCCCTATGGTTGGCACCACGTAGGCATCAAGAAATTGTCCACTGAATGGAATTCTCTCCAACTCTCCTGCAATGCTGCTTCCCAGCATACCGTAGGACTAGAACGTGAGCTCAGCGAGGGTAGGGATTTGTGTATTTTCTCCATGACATCATCACCAGAGCCTACCACAGTAACTGGCACATAGTAGGTACTCAATAAGTAAATGGTGAGTGAAAGAAGGAGTCACTGTAGGGTTTGTTGCGATGTTATTACTGGGTATCTCTGGGTTGAATGCTGGAGCCACCTACCAAGTCGGGCAAATCAGAGTGACACTAATGGACATGGCCACCTGGCTTACAAAGACATCTTCCCAGTGGTCATGTTTGTTGCACCCCTTCCCCACCCTTCCTCTGGGTCACCTCTCTGGCTGCGTGACCAGGCCTGGCCAATCAGGGGACTTCCCTGGGACTTTTCTACCTGCTGTTGTTGGGGAAGAGCCCCATGGCCACAAGCTCTGAAGGTATGAGTCCGGGGTAGGGGGAGGGAAGCCTATCTAAGGAGGGGTGTGTGGCGCCCGCAGAGACTGAGAAGCAGAAGTGAGAGGGAGGAGAGGAGGAGGGGTTGTGCCTGTGTCTAAGGCCCTGGATCCAGCTGTCACGGATGCAGACTCTATTCCTGCTCTTTTACCGTTTGGTCACATGAGCCAGTAAGTTCCACTTCTTGCCTGAGGGTGATTTGAGTTGGATCCCTGTTCATTGCACCCCAATTCTCAATTAAAGGTACAGGAACGGCTCGGTGGCTGAGGATATCAACCACTCCACCTTCCAGCATAAATGCCCGGGCATCCCTTCCTGCTCCATAACCTCATTTGTTCCATTGGGAAGGCTGTGGGACACAGGGGATAATGGGACAGGATTTGGAGTTGCACAGACCTATGTTCAAACCCCAGTTCTGCTACTTAGTGGCTGTCTTAGTTATCTAGTGCTGCTATAACAGAAATACTACAAGTAGATGGCTTTAACAAACACAGATTTATTTTCTCACAGTTTAGGAGGCTAGAAGTCTGAATTTAGAGCTCCAGCTCTAGAGGAAGTCTTTCTTGGTGGGCTCTGGAGGGAAGTCCTTGTTTCTTCAGCTTCTGCTTCCTGGTTCCTTGGAGATCTCCATGTGTGTTGGCATTTATTTTACCCCATCTCTCTCTCTGCTTGTTTGCTTAATCTCTTTATATCTCAAAAGAGATTGACTCAAGATATACCTACCCTAATCCTGCCTCATTAACATAACAAAGACAACCCATTTCCAAATGGGATTATAACCACAGGTATAGAGGCTAGGATTTACAACACATATTTTGTGGGGACACAATTCAATCCATAACCGTGACTGTGCACCACAGGCATATTGCTAAGCCTCTCTGAATGTTAGCTTCCCTGTTTGTAACACAAAGACACAGCGTGACTGCTTCACAAAGCCATTTAACCTGATTTAATTGGGACATAGCGTTTTAATACTAAAACAGAACAGAGGTCTGCAGGGAAGCAGGGACAATACAGAATTGCCACCCAGCCCCCTTTAACCCTACCTGAGCCTGAGACCGAGTGCCTCCTTAAATCTGGTACCCTGGACACCTGGACACCCCAGTCCCAGCCTGCTGAGAGGTCTGAAAGTCAGGGCAGAGGGGGCTGAATGCCTGAGTGGCCACATAGGAGGCTGCCCCTGCCTCTGCTTTACTGACGGCTGGGGTATAGTGAAAGCAGGTCCGGGAGTTCAGCCTTGGCCCTCCTGCCCCTCCCTCGGTACTGCCCTTCTGGCAGCGAGAGCACGTCGCCGTAAGTAAAACAGGCAGGTGACCTGAGCTTCATCCTCTGTTACTGGAAGCTTTGAACAGTCTTTAAGCATTCTTGGAAGGAGCCCTAACGTAGATTACTCCGGTAAACAGAATACTCTCTAAACTCGACTAAACCTCTTCTTGAGAATCCAAGATGATCTCAAAGAGCCTCAGTCATTGTTCTGTGAAGCCATGACGCCCTGACACCTACGCAGGTTGGGGGGACCGTTTGCCCTATAACCAATGTCCCAAACCATGTATTAGCAAAGCATGTACTGTGTTTTATGTTTTTTTTTTTTTTTGTGTGTGTGTGTGTGTGTGTTGTTCTTGTTGATGCTGTTCTATCTCCCTCCTCATTACTAAGCAGTCTGATAGTACTTCTTTCTGACATCAGCATGTCTGTTTCTAGAAGCAACTCTCGCCTCATTACCCAACTGCACACCCTGGTTTAATTTGCTACAGCTGTCTACTCTGAACTAGACCATCACAACCAAAATGTGCTAGGCTTATACTTAGAATGAGGATAAATAATTTATGGATGTGTCATGAAACTATTTGTGTATACACTTTTGAATGAGAAACTAATTTGCTCAGTAAACTTTCACCTAAAGCACAATAAAAGAAAAAAAAGAAAAAAAAAATGATTTATGGAGGATGGATTAAAGGGCTTTACGCTTAAAGTGGAGTCCCTGAGTGGTGTGAATGGTTAAGTGTTCCACTGCTAACCAAATGGTTGGTGGGAAGAAACGTGCCTTGGAAGTAAGGCCTGGCAATCTACCTCAAAAAAATCAGCCATTGAAAACCGTATGGACCACAGTTCTACTCTGACGCGCAGGGGGTGCCATGAGTCAGAGTCAACTTGATGGTAATTGGAAAATGCTTTAGGTTGGCTTGTTTGCTGCCTTTTCAGCTTGTCTGTGTGTATGTGTATGTGTGCACGAACATCTGTGTACGTGTGTGAGGCCGAGGGAGACCATGAAGTGTGTCCTCTGGCTGAGCTCAGGGTCTGCATGCCCCATGGACAAGGCCTTGGAGTGCTCACCTCAGTGAGGCGGATGTCTGCCGGGATGCGGTCTCCGATCGAGAGTGACACGATGTCTCCGGGAACCAGGTCTCGCGCAAGCAGGTGCTGGAGTTTCCCTTCTCTTACACTGCATTTGAGACAGAAAAAAGCGAAAGCATCCGCAACGACACCCATCATTTATGTGCTTTGATAGATCAGAGCAAAGGGGATGGAAACACACTTTCCGTTACGGACACACTCTTGTGCCTGTATGGGTTTTATTGCTGTAATTCAAGTTTACTAAAAGAATTTGGGGGAAATGTGTGGCTTCTGGGCAGCCCTGTGTGTCATCTGGAAACTGGGGCTAACCGCTTGGCTGCTCACCAAAAGGTTGGTGGTTCGAACTCACCAGTCACTGCATGGGAGAAAAAACCTGGTGATCTGCTCCCGTAAAGATTACAGCCTAGAAAACCCCATGGGGCAGTTCTGCTCTGTCCAGTGGGGTCACTATGGGTTGAAATCGACTCAACAGCATATACAACAACAACTGGGCATCCCAGGTGGTGCAAATGGTTAAGTGCTCAGCTGCAAACTGAAAGATTGGAGATTTGAGTCCACCAAGGGGCACCTCAAAAGAAAAGCTAGCCATCTACTTCCAAAAGGTCACAGCCTGGAAAACCCTATGGAGCTCAGCTCTACTCTGATATTCAAGGGATCACTGTGAGTAGGAATCGACTCGATGGCAACTGGGTTTCTTGTTTTTTGCTTTTTTATACTTCACTCCTCGTGGAAACAAGCCTGGGCCTGACAAATTCCGGAAGCGTTCTGCCTGTCTAGAGCAGCGATTCTAAAGCCTTCTTAGCGGAGCCCGCTGCTAAGATCGTGTTCCTCCCCAGAGCACACACCATTCTTAGATGCAGAGCCCAGCTAGAGAATTCAAGCCCAGTAGAGCCCGTCAGAGCTGCGAGGAGCATCGCAATGCCTGGAACATCTGGGACCACCATCCCACAGTGCAGTGATTGTCTGCACGTCCGTCTACCACTAGACAATAATGTGCTTTTGCACACAGGTCCGGTGGTAGCCCACTACACACCACCTCTGGCTGGCTGGCAGCAGCAGCCCCCTGTCTGGCTTCCTTCCATTCCTCCTACACATGGCAGCCGGAGAGCTCTGTAGACACAGAAACCAGACCACAGCTCCCTCCCACTACAAACCACCAACGGCCTCCCACTCCCCCACCCCCTGCCCCACTACCCTGGGAATCAAACCCAAGGCCCTCCAACCAGTCTGCCTCCTACTGCTCCCCCCTCACTCTGTTCAGCCCCTGGACACACCCAGCTCTCTCTAGTCTCAGAGTCTCTGCAGACCGTGAAAGTGGGAGCAGACACACCCCACTCTGATGGTTTTTTCCTCACACAGTGTGGCCTTCACGGGGTGGGTCCTGACCACCTAAGATCAGCGGGGCCCCATCCCCCGCCTGAGATTGGCTTAGGCATGGGTGTATTGCACAACACTAGCCCATGAGACGTGAGTACTCACTCTTCATACACACACTCTCTCTCTCAGACACACACAGATGTTCTTCTTCTGTGGGACTTTTTCCTGTCTGGCTGTGATGCTTGGAACTGTGGCAGCCATCCTGGGACCATGAGGAGATCCAGACAGAGAACAAAGTCAACAAGTCGAAGTTGGCAGAGATAAAACGACCAAGTCCTTGGTGACATCTTGAATTGACTGGCCCCACTGGACTGCACCTCCGATCCTTGCTAGGTAGCATAACACGTATTCCTTGTGGTTTGTGCAACTGAGTTGGAGTTTTCTGTTTATTGTAGCCAAGAGCTCCTATCAGATACACAGCTGGTGTTCCCTCTGCCTCTGACATCTTTCCCTCAGCTCTCCCCGTGGCTGGCTCCTTCTGCCTCTCAGGCCTCTACTTAAATGTCAGCTCCTCCTTAGATGTCAGGTCAGGGCAGCCCGGTCACCCACTGTTATGGATTGAATTGTAATGTGGACCTGTGAATGTGACCCTGTTTAGGGAAATAGGGTTTTTCTTTGCAGATGCTATCAGTTAACAAAGTCCTACTGGAGCAGGGTGGGTCCTAACCCTAATCACTTCCGAGTGGCATCTTATAAAAAGGGAGAACAGACATGGAAATGAAGAGACACACAGAAGGAAGACAGCAGGTGAGGACCCACCTACAAGCAGGAACGTCAGGATTGCTGGCAGCCACCAGAAACTAGGTGTTCTAACACAGAACAGCTCCCCTCTCAAAGCCCCCAGAAGGAATCAACATGGTCGAAACACTGAATTTGGACTCCTAGCCACCAGAACTATAAGAAAGTACATTTTCTGTTCCTTAAAGCCACCCATATTGTGGTATTTTGTTTTGGTAGCTGTAGGAGACCAAGGCACCCACTATGTAAAGTTGCCCCCCTCCACCAGTCTCTATTGTATCTCTGTGGGGTTTGTCTTGATTTTTGTGTGGTTTTGGTGTTTTAGCTTTAACACACCTGCCTGTTATGGAATCACCTCGCTTCTCTCCTTGCTTACTACCTGCCTCCTCTAATACAGGAATGGGAGCTCCATGAAGCCTGAGACCTTTCCATCTGGCTCAGGGTCTATCCCAGAGCCATTTCCCCCGGCATACAGTAGATGCTTAATAAATATTTGCTGATTGTGCAAAGGGTGGAGGGAACGCAGGAAGGGTCACGTGCCAGTTCTCCACCCAATTAGCAAACGGAGCCTTAGAGAGTGAGATTTGTTCAGGCTTCATGTCTTCAGTGCTCTTTCTACTCTCCCAGGTACCCTGCCGTTCTTGTAAATAAAACTGCCTCTTAGAAGCAACTTCTGGGGACGTGAATAATGCATACTATCCACCCGAAAGGCCAGGACTTGATATTTAGAGTTAAGACTGGGTCATCTAACTACATAAATCATTTATGCTTCCACCTGCTTGTATAATCATGTCACACACCACACATCCAGTCTGCTGATGTCCTTGCTCATCCAGCTGTGAAACCCAGACATTTTTACTGCCCGCCCCCCACCACATAGCTTGTCTGGAGGCCCAGGGGGGTGCAAACAGTTACCATGCTCAGCTGTACTCCTCACCACCCCCCACCTCAGATCGTCTGGAAGCCCTGCATGATGCAAACAGTTAACATGCTCAGCTGCTAACCAAAAGGTTGGTGGTTCGAGTCTACCCAGAGGTGCCTTGGAAGAAAGTCCTGGACCTGGAGATCTATCTCCAAAAAATTAGCCATTCAAAACATTATGGAGCACAGTTCTACTCTGACACACATGGGGTCACCATGAATAGGGGTCAACTTGATGGCAATTGTTTTTTTATGGCCTGTTTAGAATCGACTAACCCTCCCTAATGTTACCATATCATCCTCTTTGGGTCCGTTTTGTTGTTCAACCTTCTCTGTCTTTCTTATATCAGGGACATGAACACACACACACGCACCTCACACATGCACCTGATTGCTGATTCCTTGACAGGCAGAAAGATACCTCCCTTGATCTTTCTATTCCCCAGCCCCATGGCTCACTTGTACCATATATGCCCAAATACATGCTAACATTCTTCCCCAAAAATCACCCTTCACACACAGAGACCTGCCTTCTAGCATAAGTCCTTCTAAAGTGCCTCAGCTCATGGGATACTTTCAATGACTATTTTGAGCAGCAACATATATTTGGGAAAGACACGTTAGCCTGAAACTACCTCAGTCAGCGGGAGATTCTGATGCTTCTAGAAGCCAGTAACATTTAATGCAAATTTAGCCACAGTTCCTGGGGTGAGTTTTCCTAAACTGCAAGTGTGTGGTGTTATTGCAAATGAGCCTTTAAAGATCATTTTAAAAAGCAATACTGTATGTTATTCCATTTATATGTTGTTCTGAAAAAGTCAAATCTGTAGGGACAGAAAACAGATCAGTGGTTCCGGGGGCCAGGGATGGGCTCAGTTCCTTAGGGGCATGAGGAAAGTTTCTGGGCATTGGACGTGTTCTCCATTTTGACTGCAGTGGTGGTTACGTGACTGTCTGCATTTTTCAAAACTAGAGCTGTACACTAAAACAGTCAAATTTTACTTCTATAAATTATTTCTGGAGTCTCTGGATGGTATAAATGGTTAAGTTTTGGCTTGTTTGTGTGCTAACCAAAAGTTTGGAGGTTCAAGTCCACCCAGAGGTGCCTCAGAAGAAAGGCCTGATGATCTACTTCTGAAAAATCAGCCATTAAAAACCCTGTGAAGCAGAATTCTACTCTGACACACATGGAGTCACCACGAGTTGGAGTATCGACTCCACAGCAACGGGTACTTGTGACCTAGGACGCGATTTCCAATGACAACACATTGCAGGATTCAAAGAGTGTTGCCCCAGTAACTTAGACACAAGTACAGATGATGTGCTCTGGAGGACTGGGTGAAGGGCTCACAAAGTTTCTTTGGGGTGACCAAGACTCAAGGTCAAAGATACTCTTAGAAGGCTTGTGCAACATCATTTCATGGAATGCAAGAGTTGGGTGAGGTGTAGCACTTCTAAGCGCATACTTTTTATATAACAGCCAATTTAAAAAATCTCAATTTAAATGTGAATCACTGACTTAAAGTCATTTAAATAGCCATTTGACTATTTCACATGCTCCTGGTAAGAAGCACACTGGACATGCTTGAATCCCCCAAAGTTTGTTCAGGTTAGCAAAACTTTCTCTTTTCTAGTTTGGAAGAAGAGGGAATTGCTTTCTAGTCGAGTGCCTTTATATTCAGACATGTAAGGTAATACTAGCTGCCCAGTGAGGGCTTGCTGGGCTGCGTGGTGGGTGATGTTGAGGGTTTGTGAATTGTGCAACACCGCAAGCACACGTAATGGACGTGCACACATGATGGCTAGTCGAACTCTTAAGGCAGTTTCGAGGACATGATTATGAGTTTAGGGTACCACGATTTGACATGTAACAGCCCATCTGTATGTAAAAAGGCCCCAGGAGCAAGAAGGCGCCAACACTGGAACCACTTGAGATGACCTCACCACGCACCACCCCCTGCACCCCCGCCCATGCCACCTACCCCGCCATCCGGCTCCAGCTTTGGGCTCATTTTAGAACCACACTTGGCAAATTTTTGATCCAATGTCTCCATCTTGGAGCATTAATTATCCAAGAGGAAGAACGAGAGGAAGCTTGGACAGGGACACGGAAGACAGATACACCATAAAACAATTTGAAATTATGTAACAGCCAGTTTGCTGGCTACCTTCCCCTCCGTGGGCCTCAGTGCTGTGGACTTGGGTCACGTCCAACCTGTAGGAAGGGGATAATACTGGCCTCCTTGCAGAGCCGAGGTGGGTATTAAAGGAGATCATGTACATAATGGACTTAGCTCAGCCCACAGGGGCTGTACGCAGGGTCTGGGCAAGCTTGAGAAGTCCCTGAGTCAACCTCAGCCCCCTCCTATCAATCCCTGTTTCCATGTCAGGATGAGGTTGATGTGAAGTTGCTTAAATTCAAGGATTGGCTGTTCTCCGCTGCAGTTCAGCTGGGGCAAGAGGAGGAGGTGCTGGGAGTGGGGGTGAGGGAAGAGACTTTGGCCGCTCCAAAATCATTTCATTTCTTACAAGCAAAATCAAATTAGGGATTACTGTTATCATAAAACTAAATGTAGAAAATTCCAGGCCTAAAGCTTTTCCCTTCCATGTCTTCCAGCTTCCTTTACCACATGTTGCTGTCAAGGCAATTCCGACTCATAGTGACTCATAGGACGTGGTAGAACTGCCCCATAGGGTTTCCTAGGCTGTAATCTTTACAGAAGCTGATTATCAGGTCTTTCTCCTGCAGAGCAGCTGGTGAGTTTGAAGCATCAACCTTCTGGTTAGCAGCTGAGCACTTAACCACTAGCCACCAGACCTTCTTTTCCTTTATCAATGGTCCTAAAATAAGGGCCCTCGCAAATCTTCAGAGCCTGAGCTGTCTCATACAGTGGCCACTACCCTACCATGGCTATTTTAATTGAAATTAACTAGGTTTAAGAACTCAGTTGTACCAGCCACATTTCGAGTCTTCAATAGCCACTTGTGGTTAGTAGCTGCCATATTGATGGTGCAGACACAGAACATCTCCATCGTCACGGAAACTTCTACTGCACAGTATTAAGCAGAAATGCCCACGAGGTCTTGGTGGACATCTTTGTCTTTTCTTTTCCCTGTTTAAACATCCTGGGTAAGAGTTGTGATAGCAGATGGCCAAGGGGCCTGTCCACGTGGGAAAGAGGCTGGTGAGCTGCTTTTAAATGCCTGGACTTCATGTTCTTAGCGGCATCCCACCCTTCAATCCACTGTTTTGTTGCTTTGGCTCCTTAAAGCCCAATTAACCTCTTCTGAGTCTACTTTGTGAGGATTCTATGAAAACACCGAACCCTATCCCTAGAAAAAATGGACATGGCTTTATACACAACTCAGAGACCTTGTGAACTATCCTTCCCGAAGCTATCCTGCTAAACTGTGGTCCCTGGGCTAGATGCACTGATGCAGACACTAAAGGTAGAGATGAGGCCCAGAGAGGTTGAGTGAGATGACAAATGACACACAGCAATCCACTAGTAGGTTTTAATTCCCAGTAGGTTATGGTTCTTCTAGAATATGCTGCAAAGGACACAGCTTTTGTCAAACTCACCAGCCCACTGGCTCCTCAGACCATACAGTCATCGGGTTCTGACTTACCAGTTACATTCTGGGGGAACCAGCTTGGTCAGTTCTTCCAAGGATCTCTCCGATCTGAACTCCTGGCAAGAAGCACATCAGACATGCTGTTCAAGAGACAGGAACTTCACACAGTTCCCATCACCCCAGCCCAGACCTCAGCAAATACACACCTGAATGAAGGCCACGGTGACCACGATTATCACGGCCTATGGAGCAAGGAAGAGCATTAATTAGCACCAGGTGCTCAGGGCACAGGTAGATGGGCTGGTGAGAGGTGGGAGAGGGGACAGTCATTGACTGTACTTCCTTTCTTCTTCCAAAAGAAGTGCACTGTGCAGAAAATGTAGAAAACAAGCAAGCCAAAAAAGAAAAAAAAACAGAATAGCTACCCTCAACTCTGCCACCGAGTTCACATTTTTGGGTATCCTTCTCGATTTCTTCCTGCACATACACACGTACAACATGGAATCCTACAGCACGTTTCCTTTTAAAAACTGCCCCTTTCACTCACCAGTGTATTCTAATCATCATTCCAGGTCAGCAGATGTGGCCTAAGCCCAACATTGTAAAGAGGTGCAGAGAATGCCACTGTGTGGAACGAGCCTGCTTTTTATCTTTTTTTTTTTTTAAGCACATCCATTTAATTTCTTTATTCCCACTATACCCTAATTTGCTACTTGCAGTTAAGATCCAGTTTCTTCTTCCATTTTGGTACAAGGAAAGCCCTACCTCATTAGTGAATGTTTGTAACCCTTCCTCCCCACTGGGCACAGGGTTAGCAGGCTGCCCTAAGGCATCCTCACTGCCTTGGGCTAGGCACTCCCTTCCCCTCCACAGCTTGAAGGCTGGGGTTTCTCAGAGCTTTGGCATTTCATCATTCACTTTCCCTCAGAACCCTGAAAACAGCAGATAGAAAGGAAGCAGAATAAAAATTGTTGTCATTATTGTTGAGTCGCTTCATACCATCGTGGTTAAGAAAGTGCGAACTCTGGAGCCATCCTGCCTGACTTTAAACTCTGGCCCTGCTTCTGACGAGTTTTGAGAATTTAGGCAAGTTACTTAACTTCTTCAGGCCTCACTTTCCTCATCTGTAAAATGGGGATAACTTCATACAGTATTAAAAGAATTCAAATTATAATGTATCCAGCACAGTGTATTATTATAAGTTTTTTGTTAAATAAAATTTTAAACATATATAAATCCTTGTGGTCCCCTGTCATATAATGTCTAATTTTCTGAGTGTTCTAGGTTTAGGTCGTCTTCCCAACCTGACTATTTGCTTTTTTCTTTTTTTAAATTTTTTAAAAAAATTTTGCTGTTGTTGAGAATATATACAACAAAACATACATCAATTCAACAGTTTCTACGTGTACAATTTAGTGACATTTATTACATTCTTCAAGTTGTGCAACCATTCTCCATTTCTTTTTCTGAGTTGTTCCTCCCCTGTTAACATAAACTCACTGCCCGCTAAGGTTGCTATCTAATCTTTCCAATTGCTGTTGTCACTTTGATCCCATATAGATAGTTCCTAAAAGAGTGTAATGCTCAAGGCAGACATTCTTTACTCATTAAGCTAAACTACTGTTTGATGTTAAGAAAACTTTAGGGGATACTTTTGGTTTAAGTTTAAAGGTTATCTCAGGGCAATAGTTTCAGGGGTTCATCCACCCTTCATGGTACCAGGAAGTCTAGAGTCCATGAAAATTTGAAATTCTGTTCTGCATTTTCCCTCTTACTTCTGTATCTTAAAAGAGTACTCGCTCCAACAGAGAGAAGTGGGAACGATGCCCTTCAAAAGGTACTCCAGGGATCTATCTCTGGAGAGTGGATAATGGGCTATGACTCAGTGCCACATGCAAAGCCCAGGATCCAGCAATTCCACATCTGGTTTTCTAGAGAGCTTTGATGTGTGTGCTCAGGGATCAGGAAAGGAGTTGGCTGCAACACTGGTCCCAACAGCAAAGCATGAGAACAACCTAGTGTTAGCTAAGAGGGCAAGGGCTGGATAAACCAGGACACCTCCAGATGGGGGAAAGAAGGAGTTAGGTTTGCTTTCCTTTCTTTCTGGTATATAGATACAGAAATAGAAAGGCTGAGGGCTCTAGGGACCAGGGTCTCGGGGAACATTTAGCTTAATTGGCATAACATAGTTTATAAAGAAAATGTTCTACATTCTACTTTGGTGAGTAGCATTGGGTCTTGAAAGCTTCTGAGCAGCCATCTAAGATACTCCACTGGTCTCACCCTGTCTGGAGCAAGGGAGAATGAAGAAAACCAAAGACACAAGGAAAAGATTAGTCCAAAGGACTAATGGACCACAACTACCACAGCCTCCACCAGACTGAGTCCAGCACAACTAGATGGTGCCTGGCTACCACCAGGGACTGCTCTGACAGGGGTCACAATAGAGGGTCCAGATAGAGCTGGAGAAAAATATAGAAAATTCTAATTCACACACACACATGCAAAAGACCAGACTTACTGGTCTGACAGAGACTGGAGAAACCCTGAGAGTATGGCCCCCGGACACCATTATAGCTCAGTAATGAAGTCACTCCTGAGGTTCACCCTTCAGCCAAAGATTAAGACAGGTCCATAAAACAAAATCAGACTAAAGGGACACACCAGCCCAGAGGTAAGGACAAGAAGGCAGAAGGGGACAGGAAAGCTGGTAACACGGAACTCAAGGTCGAGAAGGGGAGAGTGTTGACATGTCGAGGGATTGGCAACCAATGTGAAAAAACAATTATGTGTATTAATTGTTTAATGGGAAACATGTTTGCACTTTAAACCTTCATCTAAAATACAGTAAAAAAGAAAAAGAAAAATACAGAGCAATACAGAGGATATCAAAGAAGTCCTGAAGAAGGGCACTTAATACAGTCTACAGAGGTCAGGAGAAGCATCTTGGAAATAATGTTGGAGATGCATATTTACATATGGTTAGGAGTAAACCAAGCACAGAGAACTGGAAGGATAATGGATAGTGTAAGTGAGGACACAAAGGCAAGGAACAGGATAATCAGCACAGACGACCACAAGTAGTTCACAGTTGCATTCTACAGACCTGCTAAGTGAGAATCCAGACCAAGTGCAAACACTTCCTATAATACACCCTGTCCCAAAGCATGAATTCCTCCCCAAGAAAAAAAGAGAGAGGGAGATAACATAATACACATACATATATACACACACACCTTTTTTCCCTACAACACACACACATTTACACTTTTTTCCCTACAGCAAACTTTTCTTCTTGCAAAATGAAAATAAGACTTGTTCTTATATAATAAAAAAAGAAGTCCCCGCGAGCCGCTTGGCAACCCTCTGGGCCCAGGTGGCCCCTTGCACACTCACCATGGTGATGCTGACGGCATCTTCATATTCCTTGGTGAGCACACTCACCATGGCCGAGCCCAGCAGCAGCAGGATCAGAGGGTTTTTAAACTAGAAAATGAAAAACAGGGCAGTGAGGTTCTTTCCTATTTATTACCGGCACCCCATGGTGCAAACAGTTAAGCGCGCTCAGCTGCTAACTGAAAGGTTAGTGGTACGAACCCACCCAAAGGTGCCTTGGAAGACAGGCCTGGAGATCTGCTTCCAAAAGGTCACAGCCTTGAAGACCTTATGGAGCAGTTCTTCTCTGCACACATGGGGTCACCATGAGTTGGAGTCAACTCAGCAGGAACGAGTTTGGTTTTACTGGTTTTTATGTGACTCAGTCATTCAGTCAAGGCCAGTCTTCCAGGCCAACACTAGAATGACTGAGGGCTAAGGGAGGAAGATGACGACCACCCCAAAGTCCTCCCCGACCCACCTGTGCTCTGCCTGAAATCCCTCCAGTACAGTTTCATTGACACTGGCTTCCCAGGGGTCATGATGACACTGTCCCTGAAACAGACCCTGTCATCCCCCATCACCATACCAGCCCAGGCCCGTTTTTAAGTTGTTGGTCTCTTCTCCCTATATCTTCATGACACTATAGGCCAGGATCTATGCCTTCTGGCAGGACACCAGCCCTGGTCGAGCATGGCCAAGTGAATCTCCTTTTACCACTTCCAGTCCCCAAAATCCTACATGTCCCAATTGTCCAGCCTTGGGCACTAACTTGCTAATGCAAAAACAGCCCCCTGGGGCTCCAATTATGTCCTTCTTGAGATCAGCTTCTCCGAAAACATACTGAAAGGATTTTATCGTTTTATGTATCTGCCCCCTCATTTCACAAATACATTTCACGGTGGGTCGTGTTATAGACAATTAAAAGGAAACACAAACACAAACGCATAAAGACAGGATCAGAGAGAGGAGATCAAAGATCAGGGTCAAGGAGAGAGCCAGAATGTTAGACAGCAAATCATGATTGTTAAAATAGGGCTGCATGTTTGGCTCTGAGCTTCCCAGCAGCCAAAGCAAAAGGGGAAATGTGATCAGAAGTGTGACCCACAGAAGGACCTTTCCACAAGAACTTGAGACCTGCATCAGATGATCCAAAGTTTCTGAGATAAACCTTACTCAATTAAGCTACATGCTTCTCTATATAGATGATGTCTTCAATATGTAAATAAACTGTTAGCTAACTTTGCAGACCTCTGTAAGCCTTTCCATGAGCATGAATTCAGAGATTGAAAAATGGGCTTAGATTAAAACAATTTAAGAGGTACATCATCCTAAGGCAATGGTTGGAATTTATTCAGACTCTGATTCTAACCAACTGCAAAAGGCATCTTTGAAGCATTTTAGGAAATCAACTATGGAGAATGCATTAGATGCCATTAATGAAGTGTTAATATTGTTAGTGGGATAACAGTATTGTTGTGGAAAGAAAGAGAACAAGCTGCACGAGAACTTTCATGTGAAGGAAGAAGCTAACAGTGGGTTTTGACAGGGCAGCAGCAGGAAGGATAACACCCAGTGAAAATGAAAAAGGAGTCTTAGAGGAAGGGGCATCCAGGGCAGAGTGGCTGGAGGAGGCTTTGTTCTTCTTGGTTTAGGCAAAGACGAGTCTCCGGTTGCAGAGCGGAGAGTGCCCCACCACCACCAGAACTTCAGTCTTATTCCCTGAACTCCAACTTCCAGAAGCCTGTGCTGCCTCTTCCCAACACTGGGTTCCAGGAAGCTTCTGGGCTGGCCAGAGCAACCAGCATACCCAGAAGCCCATTTCGAGGGAAAAATACATCAATGAATGCCATCCCTGATGTGCGGAGAATAGAACAATGAACAGGGTGGGATTCAAGAAAGACGGAGGGAGGATGCCGCAAGGAAGGCTGTGATTGGTTCTTCAACAACCAATCAAGAAAGTGTTAACCACTGAGCCAATAGGAAGGAGACTGGAGCCGGAGAAGGGAAAGGGGTGGTGTGGGAACGGAGGAAGGGGGTGGTGCTGCAAAGGGCCAGGGAGGGGAAACTGAGGCTGTGTGATTGCCTTTAGCCTTCTGGGAAATTCTACCCATTAACTGGAGCTTTCTGAACTGGTAAGGGGTGAGTGGTGGGGGTGTTTGCTTCTAGACTGGAACTTGCAGCCGTGTCTACTTCACACTTTTCACCCCTTTTCCTAATGGCTTCCTGGCAACTGACTTCTGCACCTTCCATCCAGAGCCATGGCAGCAGCTACAGCAGGGGCTAAGGACAGAGACTCTGGAGCCAGTTCATTTTCCAGCACTGCCACTTACTGCTGTGTGGCGTTGGACTGGGGTTGCCAGATAAAATACAGGAAATCCAGTTAAATCTGAATTTCAGACAAATAAGGAATAATGTTTCAGTATATATATGTCCATGCAATATTGTGGGGCATGTCTATACGAAAAAGTTATTCCTTGTTTATCAGAGATTCAGATTTAACTGGGTGTCCTGTATTTTTATTTGCTGAATCTTGCAACCCTATCAACCCTAGGCAAATATTTCAACCTCTGTATACTTCAGCACCTCATCTGTAAAATGGGGATGAAAATTGTTATTGTTAGCTGCCGGCAAGTCAGCCCGCGACTCAGGGCGACCCCACATGCAATGAAATGAAACGCTGCCCAGTCCGGTACCATCCCCATGGTTGGTTGGGGATCAGACCATCTTAGTCTGGAAGCTTTGCTGAAACCTGTTCAGCATCACGGCAACATGCATGACTCCACTGACAGATGGGTGGTGGTTGTGCTTGAGGTGCCTTGGCTGGGAATTGAACCCAGGTCTCCTGCATGGAAGGTGAGAATTCTACCACTGAACCACCACTGCCTCATGGGGATTATATTAGTATTTACCTAACTGGGCTATGAAAAGGACTAAGTTAGTACCTGTAAAGCACTTAGCATGACATCTGGCACACAATAGTCAGCCTGCTATCAGTTGGACACTGACATGCGTGACCATGACTGCCTGGGTAGTTGTACGCACGGTTGTCCCTCCTGCTGAACGGGAGGGTAAGCCTTCTTTATCTTTATAGCACCCCTGTCCCACCCCTCAAGATCTGCCCAAGGACACCCTCAATCAATATTTAAACAAGGGATGACTCCCCAGCCCCCTGGCTTAGGCTGGTCAGAAAAGTGCAGACATGACACCTGGGGCCCTACCTGGTCAAGGTATTTCTTCCACGCGGGTTCTGTGTTGTTGGCAACAAACTCATTCCAGCCATGGACCAGCCTGCGTTGTGTCACTGAGAACTCTGACAGCCCATTCTCCAAGTCCACCTAGAGGAGATGGTCAAGACCAAGTTCACCAGTGGGCCCTGTGAGGACCAAGGAGCTCGAGTCACAGAATCCCCACCCTGGAACCAGCTTCTCTGATGACGACAAATATGAGCTTGTCCACAAAGGAGAGGGAATTTATTCAAAGACTCCCAGCAGTGCAGTTTAATTATTCTGCACTAGAGTTCCTGGGTGGTACAAACAGTTAAGGGCTTGGCTGCTAACTGAAAGGTTGGTGGTTCAAGTTCACCCAGAGGCATCTTGGAAGAAAGGCCTGGTGATCTATCAGCCACTGAAAATCCTATGGAACACAGTTTTACTCTGAGACACGTGGGGTCGCCATGAATTGGAATTGACTCAATGGCAACTGAAAAACAAACAAAGAAACAAATAGAAAACTATCCTAAAGTTATAGCAAAATGAATATCTCTGGCTTAAATTTCAACAAATGGAATTAGACATGGAATTCCAGGAATGCAGAAACACTTACACTTTTTTCTTTAAAAAAATAGGCCTGTCCTTAGAAACAATAATAGCTAAAACTATTATATCACGCCTATATTGTCTAGACATGGCTCCAAGCTCTTAACGTATATTTACTCATTAAATATAACTAATTTAAGAGTCAAGCATAGTGTAAGGGAATGCTGTTGTTCTGATCTCAGCAAAGGTATTCTTGTTTTTAAAAACTCAACAACGAGAAAGTTCCACTCGGAGATGGATGTGTGCAGGAGGCAAGGGGAGCTGAATTCATGTTAGATTCTTTTGAACAGAGAAAGAAAATCAAGCTCATTCACAGAGAAAATGTCTAGGCAGAGAAAAAAATATTTCCTCCCTCTCTTGGAATACACGCAGGCCTTGAATTTAAATAGACGTCTAGATTATTCTCAAGGAAAGCTGGCGTGAAGTACTGCCTTCCAACTCACTTGAAGTTGTGACACGGGCCCCATTCTTGGCAGATTTTTGTTTTCCAAAAGTGTGGTGGGTTATGAGTACACACACACACACACACCCCATTATGTTTGCTCAGTTTTCTAAGTAAAGAAAATTAAAAACAAAAACAAGCAATGTTCTTCCGCCTCAGCCTTGGCTGATTGCGGGTGTTACTTGTCTTGCACTGGACAGCAATTCAAATTCATTTGAGAAGCCTGTGAAAATCTGGTTGAAGTAACTGGCCACACCATGGATTATAAAAGACAAAAGATGGGACTAAAGGATGGTGCAGAGTTTGAGTTTTGATGACAAAATACTTGGATTCAACAACAGGCTGTGCTACTTCCTAACTGTGTCAACCTGGGCAAATTCCTTGATTCCCTATGCCTCCGTTTCATCATCTGCAGATGAGAGGATTAAGACAATAATGTGTGGAGTGTTTGGAAGGAGAACGCTGGGAAGAATCACTACTGACGGCCACGACAATGATGCGGTCCACGCTGATAGTATTTTCTAACAATGCTAATATAAACATTTTACAACATAGAATTTCAAGGCAGTTTTGGAGGCTTTTTGTGTTGCTCTTTTTGATCTAAACACCTTATTGTAATCGATGTTAGATGCAAATTCAATTCTTACATAAAATGCTTTGGCCAAGTCTTCTTTGTTGCATTTGCATGCTTCCTTGGGTGGCAGAGGTACCACCAGCTTATCTTTTTCGATGGCTTTCAACTCACACTGTTCATCAGTCTGTGAGAAAAAAAACAGGACTGTGGTTAAGCAGGTTAGAGTTTTGTACCCATGCGGCTTTTCAAACTCTAACATACATATAGAAAGTGTGTGTATCGTAAGCGTACAGCTCAC
Source organism: Dugong dugon (assembly GCA_030035585.1). Lineage (NCBI taxonomy): Eukaryota > Metazoa > Chordata > Mammalia > Sirenia > Dugongidae > Dugong > Dugong dugon. The sequence continues at coordinate 35,051,575 of CM057478.1, forward strand.
ATTTTCATAAACTAACACATAACTAGCTCCCATATCAAGAGACAGATGTTGCCAGCTCCCAGAAGTTTCCTCGTGCCCTGGCCAGCCTACCCAACCCAAGAAGGGTAAACACTATCATGCCATTTATTAACTTAGATGAGTTTTGCTAGAGTTTGAACATTATATATATGGTAGTGGTGGTGGTGGTGTTAGGTGCTGTTGAGTTGATTCCGACTCACAGCAACCCCATGTGACAGAGTAGAACTGTCCCATAGTGTTTTCTAGGCTGTAATCTTTACGGGAGCAGATCGCCAAGTCTTTTCCCTGTGGAGCCGCAGGGTAGGTTCAAACCACCAACCTTTCAGTTAGCAGCTGAGCGCTCAGCCATTGTGCCACCAGGGGTCCGTATATAAATGATAACATACAACATACACTCTTGTGAGTGGTTTCTTTCACTCAATGTTGTTGGTGCAATTCATGCATGACGTTGCACGTAGCAATGGTTTACTCATTTTCACGGCTGCAGGGCATTCTGTTAGATGAATGTATCACAATGTATTTATCCACTCTACTGTTGATGGACATTGGGGCTGTTCCCAGGTGTTGGTATTACTGACATATCTCTTTTTAAGCAAATTTATTAAACAGAATTGGAACTTACAAAGCTGACAGAGCAAGGTGACAAGTTACATATTCAGAACAAAGAACCCTGAATGTCTGAGATTCTCAGTAAGTATATACATTAGAGGGTGCCCCCTGCTAATGATAGGTGGCATCACAGCCTTGTTCTATGAGACGTTTTAAATAACCCAAGGAAAGTGGGAACACAGCCACATTCTGGGAGTATGAGTGAGCATTCTGTGTTGAGATCCACAGGCCTGGGGAGAAGCCATATGAAACACCTGGAGGGGTTGGGAGGATAGATACTGCAGAGGAGACTCAGACTCAGGAAAGTGCTAGGTGTTTTTGCAACATTATTCCTAGAATTCTGATACCTAGGACATGATAATCATCTTTTCCTTTTCAATCAGACTGTTGGGGACTGGGAAAGAGGAATGAGAGAATGACGTATTGACTGACGTCTTCCTTCAGCTGGAACGGAGATTGCAAAATTCCTCTTTCCCTTTCTGCACCCTCTTTCCTCCCTCAATAAACAAATGATCCCTCAAATGCCTAGTTTGCTTAGAAAAGCTATGTTAACCACCTCCACTTCCAGGAATTGCTTTGGAGTTATGCTCAGTGTTCAGGAAGCACAATAACAATTACATGGACCATTCAACAGGTTCCTCTGTTTGTTGGGAGCTTTCCTTGTGTCAACACTGTGTTTTTTATTGTGCAAGAATCACTGCTGATCTTGAAATGTACATTTCAAAAAGAGAGAATTTTTTCCCACCCTCAAGATCTGGTTCAGTTTTACCAAATAAAGTGCTCCATTCTTGCCCACACCACAATGGGAGACAGTCCTGGGGCTTTAGGACCTGCCCCTGCCCCCTGCTATTCTTGGTCTTGCTATGTCTTTCCCGCCAAGACCACACCAAATCCATTTTTCACACAGCAGCCTGAGACTCTGAGATATATAAATCCAATCATCACACACACACATGAGTCCTGGCTGAGCCTATGAATAACTCCTACGACCCAGCAATTCCACTTCTAGGTATATATTCAGGAGTATTGAAAGCAGGATCTTAAACAGATTCTTGTACACCAATATTCACTACAGCATTATTCATAATAGCCAAAAGGTAGAAACAACCCAGTGTTCATCGAGAGATGAATGGATATACAAAACGTGGTATATACACATACAATGGAGTATATTATTCAGCCATAAAGAGAAATGAAGTCCTGATACATGCCACTACATGGATAAATGAACCTTGAAAACATAATGCTGAGTGAAATAAGCCACACACAAAAGGACGTATATCATATGTTCCCACTTATGTGAAATATCTAGAATAGGCAAATGCATACAGACAAAAGTTTATTAGCAGTTACCAAGGGCGGGGGCAGATGGGTGGAGAGTTATGGCTAAAGGGGTGCTGAGCTTCTGTTTGTGGTGATGAAAAACTTTTGGAAATGGATAGTGGTTGTACAGCATGGTGAATGTAATTAATGTTGCTAAATTGTGTGCTTAAAAATGGTTAAAATGGCAAACATTTTGTTATATTTTACCATAATAAATTTTTTTAAATGAACAATTCCTTAATATCAAATAGCCAGTTCATGTTCCGACCTCCAACTGTCTCAAACATTTTAACTTTAACCGTTTGTTGATCAGGATCCAAATAAAGTTTACACAATGTGGTTACCAGATGTTTTGTTTTAGCTGATGTTCTTCCCCTTTGGAATTTATTTGTTGAAGAAAATCTCATTCTTTTGAATGTTTACTTTGTTACATGTTTATGGAGTATAGAATTTATAGCAGTATATGTAAACTATAGTTTATAGAAAACAGTATCTTGGGGATATATGTACAAGTTGTTCTCACTGGTAGGAAGGCATGATCAGAAATCATCAAAGACCAACAGGACTGGCCGATGGAACTGACCCCACCACACCACCCACATCCCTGTCGCCATCCTAGTCCGAGCTGTCACCAGAATCACAGCCCTCCATTACGGGTGGTTTTGTAAATTTGGAGCCCCTGGGTGGCGCAAATGGTTAAGTACTCAACTACTAGCTGAAAGTTTGGTGGTTTGAACCCACCCAGAGGCACAGAGGAAGACAGGCCTGGCGATCCGCTTCTGAAAGGCCACAGCCTTGAAAACCCTATAAAGCAGTTCTGCTCTGCACACGTGGGGTCACCATGAGTTGAAATGGACTCGATGGCAACTAACAACAACTGTAAATTTGACACCCCCTGCTCCCACTGTCCTCTGGAATTACAGATGTGGGATCACATGCCTCTGTCTCCCTTAAATTCTTCTCTCACCATCCCAGAACCATTGTGCACCATCGTGCCTTATCTGACACCAGGGTGTCCTGGGCATACAACTTCCCTGCTGACCTGCTTCCCCTTTCCATCTCTGCCTCTTCTCTCCCTTCTGTCCCTTGTCTGTCTGTCTCTCTCATCTCTCTTCCCTTCTTCCCTCCCTCTCCCCCTCTCCCTACCTGCTTTCTCTGGATGGAACAGGTACTTACCCATCTGACAGTTTTCTCTCCTGGCTTCCAGCCACCAGCCCTGGAGACCTGTCTCACCAAGCCCCCCGCCCCCGCAGGCCTCTGGCCCTGAGAAGGTCCAGGAACCTTCACCTGACACCGCTCTGTCTCCCCAGGGCAGGAGGCTTCTCCATCTGGCCAGACACCTCTCTCCAGTACCACCTCATCACCTTTCTCAAGAAGCCCTTGCTGCCTGGGGCTACCTGTTTATGGCTCACTCCCCAGCCAGGCCAGATCTAATTCTCCTAGCCCTGGGATCCTCTCACTGCTCCCCACCATGTCTACAGGCCACCTGTCTGGCCTCACTCCCAGGACCTGCCCTTCACAGGAACAGCAGCACTCGGGGACATGGCCAGGTACCGGGATGGAAAATGGCCAAAAAATAGTATAGCTCTCAGCCTGCCTTCAGGAGCCCACAGTTGGCCCCAGGTGGGCATATTAAAATTGCACTGGCTGGGCAAGGTAAGCCCTGGGTTCGAATCCCAGCTCCTCCCTATGGAGACACTATGTGGTATTTCTGAAACCCAGTCCATGTCCTGGCCCTGACATGACTGGACGGTGTAACCTTAGGTGAGACAGCTGCCCTTTCTGAGCTTCAATTTTCTTCTCTGTAAATAATAAAGAGGTGGGTGGCTGGGCGGTGAGGAGGAGGGGCAATAGCTTTGCCTCCAAGGTTGTCATAGGATTAAATGAGATAAAGTATGTAAGCACAACAGCTAGCTTTAAGTACTTATCGTACCTGTCCTACACCTGTTGCTCACCTAATAATAAAGAGCTGAAGTTTATGTGGTTTTTTTGATGATTAGCCTGTATGCCAGGGCTTATATAACCTCTGAACTTCAAGATCCTCATTGTAAAACTGGGAAGATAATTCACATGTGACAGGGTCATTTTGAGATTAAAAAAACAGCTCCATAAATGCACCTGGCTGCGGGATGCACTCAGTGAATGTTCCAGAAGGGACCAGTAGCCTAACGAACCTAGCTGGGCAGAGGATAGCTTCTCTCTGTGAACCTGTCCTGTAGGGGAACCATACCCCCGAGCTTCTCTGAGAGGTGGCATTTCCACAGTGGGTCTAGAAGATGTGTAAATGCTTGAAATTGTGTTTTTAGTGAATATTGAGACTGCAGGTAGGAAAACTGTGAACCTGTAAAAAACCACCCCCTTTGATTTGTGTTTGACACTTGTCTCAAATAATTTCTCACATTTAAAACAAAAAAGGATCACAGGAATCCACAACCCCTGTCCTGTGTGGGTTAGGACTAGCAGGAGCCCCACCCTTTTGCAGGTAGTCCTGCTCCCTGCCTGTCCACCCTACCTCCTGGGGAGCCAGCCACGTGGCTGGAGGAGGCCTGTGTAGCTAAGTGGAGGGGCCAGAACATGGCAGGGTGCAGGCAGCAAACGCTGCAGGGCTGAGGAAAGGCCGTGGGAGAGCCTAGGCAGCCTGGGAGGCGCTGGCAGAGGGGACTCTCACACTGTGTCCTATGACCACGTGAGCAGCCTAGAGCCCACAAAGAAGACCTTGCATGTGACTTCACTGTGTAAGGAAAAACCGTTTACACATTGTTGTTATTGTTAGTTGCTGTCTTAGTCATCTAGTGCTGCTACAACAGAAATACAAGTGGATGGCTTTAACAAAGAGAAGTTTATCTCTTCACAGTAAAGTAGGCTAAAAGTCCAAATTCAGGGCGTCAGCTCCAGGGGAAGGCTTTCTCTCTCTGTCTGCCTTCTCGTCAATGTTCCCCTGGTCCAAAGGATGCGCCCTGCTCCCGACACTGCTTTCTTGACGGTATGAGGTCCCCCTGTCTCTCTGCTCACTTCTGTCTTGTATCTCAAGACATTGCCTCAGGACACAATCCAGTCCTGTAGATCAGGTCCTGCCTTACTAACACAACTGCCACCCATCCTCCCTCATTAACATCATAGAGGCAGGATTTACAACATACAGGAAAACCGCACAATACCAGGAATCATGGCCTGGCCAAATTGATACACACATTTTTTGGGGGGACATAATTCAGTCCATGACAGTTGCTATTGAGCTGGCTCTGACTCATGGCGACCTCATGTACGACAGAACAAAACGTTGCCTGGTCCTGCGCCATCTTCATAATTGTTGGTATGCTTGAGTCCAGTGTTATGGCTATATTTACATACTACTAGTACTATATTTATGGAGACCTGATGGCACAATGGTTAAGTGCTCAGCTGCTAAATGAAAGGTTGGTGGTTCAAACCCACCAACTGCTCCCACAGAAGAAAGGACCTGGAGATCTGCTCCAGTAAAGATTACAGCCTAGGAAACCATATGAGGCAGTTCTACTCTGTCATATAGGGTCACTATGAGTAGAAATCGACTCAATGGCACACAACAACAGTACTATACTTACACACCTACTACTATTTACACACTACTAGGTACATATCCAGGAGCCCTGGTGGTGCAGTAGTTAAGAGCTCAGCTGCTAACCAAAAAAGTCAGCAGTTCAAATCCACCAGCCGCTCCTTGGAAGCCCTATGGAGCAGATCTACTCTGCTCTATAGGGTCACTATGAATTGGAATCGACTTGACAGCAATGAGTTTGGTTTTGGTTTTGGTTAGGTACATACCCAGAAGAATTGAAGATAGATTCTCAAACAAATACATGTACATACACGTTCATTACAGCACTTTTCACAATAGCCAAAAGGAGGAAACAACCCAAACGTCCATCAACAGATGAATGGATACACAGCATATGGTCTATCCACACAATGGAATATTACTCATCCATAAAAAGGAATGAAGTTCGGACACATGCTATGACACGGACAGCCCTTGAGAACATTATGCTGAGTAAAAGAAGGCCGACACAAAGGACACGCATTGTATGACCCCATTTATATGAAAGTCTAGAACAGATAAAGCCACACAGATGGAAAGCAGATTAGCAGTTGCCAGGGGCCAGGGATGGGGAAAAGGGGGAGAGGTGGCTAATGCGTATTGGGTTTCCTTTTGGAATGACGAAAATGTCTTGGAACTAGATAGAGGTGGTGGTCATACAACATCGCAAATGAATTAAATTGTTCACTTTAAAATGGTTAATTTATGTTATGAGAATTTCACCTCAATAAAATAAAAAAAGAATTTAAAAGACAAAGCTATTTACAAGCCATAGACAGCAACTCCCTCCAGACCCTTGAACTAGCCTGTATCCCCACTGACCCCCTCCTGGGTTCCACCTGCATCAGGTCTCAGGCCTGCCTCCTGTCCCCGCCTTTCTCCCCTCCTTTGCCCTCCCCAGCTGGCTTTTAAACAACCAGAGCCCTGTCTTTGCTCTCTCCCCACTGGCTCCCCCCATGAACATTTCCATGCAGGTTTCCATGGTAAACCTAACCTCCTCTCTGGCCTTTGCTTTGGAGATGCACCCTTTCACTACTCTCATGCACCAAAATCAGCTTGCGGAAGAACTGGTCTACACTCACTCCCTCCGCTTCCTCACCTCCACCCACTTCCATCGGGCCTCCATGGCTCTTCTGCGTTCCAGGCAGCTGGGACGCAGCCCTGGACCCGAACATCACGCATGAGTGCTCACCCTGTTTGCTCCAGTATCTCCTTTCTTGGAATGCAGAACCCTCAGGTTTGTAACTGAACAGATGGCCCTGGCCAACTTCGTGCTGCACCTGGTGGTTTCTTTCAGGAAGCTCCCGTCTGCCCCTGTCTCTCCCTAAGAGCACCCAGGAAGGGGGCATAATTTGCCACGAGGTTGATTACAATCATGCCCACAGTCCTATAATCAGATAGCACTTAATAAATTCACTCTTTTCCTGACAATGGGATCCCTTGCCCTGTTTCAAGAAAATACAAAGACTCTGGTCCACCACTCCACCTCCGTACAGACACACATACACACACACACACACACACACTCCCTCTTTTCTCTCCAAACAGGCCCATGCTGTAGGTATTAGCTGCTGCTGAGTCGATCCCCTCACTCATGGAGACCTCATGCACAGCAAAACGAAATGCTGCTGGTCCTGCACCATCTCCATAATCGGTAGCAGATCAGACTGTTGTGATCCATAGGGTTTTCACTGGCTGATTTTTGGAAGTAGATTGTCAGGCCTTTCTTCCTAGTTTGTTTTAGTCTGGAAGCTCTGCTGACACCCGTGCAGCATCCAAACAACGTGCAAGCCTCCACTGACAGATGGGTGGTGGCTGCGCATAAGGTGCAATGGCCTGGAATTGAACCTGGGTCTCCCATGTAGAAGGTGAGAACTCTTACCACTGAAGCACCACTGCCCTCTAAATGGGCCCATAACAGCTGGTTATCAACACATCGATATGACCAAGAATGGCTCATCTAGAAGACAATATACTTAAAAATTGGAAATAAATTAAACGTTCATCCAGTTAAATGAACTGTTCTACACCTATCCTGTGGAACAACACACAGCCATGAAAAAGGAGGTGGTGGAACACCTGTTAGGAGGCTGTCTGGCCAAAGACAACAAGCCTGAGTCTGATCAGGCCTTTAGTCTAGCTCACATTGCACAGCTAGTATAGAGGAAATACAGAAGACAGCAGAACATGCTAAATGATACCACTGGGGTGCAACTCACAGGACTGTGAGCAACTGCAGCACAAACCACCAGCTTCTCCAACACAAACTGCAAAGGAGGGGAATCTAGAGATGTAGAGGCATAGGAGACTCTCAGCCAAAAGCATTTCGCATCCTGATTTGAACGTACTGTGAAACCATATTTATGAGACCGTCAAGGAAAACTGAATATTGACTGGCTGTTTGATAGTCCTTGATTCTTGATAGCATTTTAACATGTGATGATGGCAACTGTGACTGTATTTTTTTAAGAGTCCATACCTTTACAGATATATACAGAAATAGTTATAGATGAAGTTACATGAAGTCTGAGATTTGCATAAAAATAATCCAAGAGGGGGTTGGGGTACAGATGAACCAAGGCTGGCCATCTGTTCGTAACCTGGTAACAGTGGGTGACGGAGCCATGTGGGTCCATGACACTATTTTATCTACTTTTGTAAATGACTGAAACTCTCCATAAAACAAAGTTAAAAAGAAAAGGAGAACTACAGGTGTCGACTGAGGGAGATGTCTCTGATATGTTACCAAAGAAAAAAGGAATTTGCAGGATAATCTTTATAGTATAGCCCCATTTTTGTAAAAGAAAAAATGCACACCTAAAAAAGATAGCTACATGCATGTGTGTGCATGTATGCATGAATTGTGTGTGTGCACATATGTATGAGTTTGCGTACTCACTGCATGTGTGTGCGCATGTGTGTGTATGTATGCATGCATTGTATGTGTGTGCATGTGCAGGTGTGTGCATGCATTCTGTGTGTGGGCACATGTGCATGCATTGCATGTGTGCATGTGTGTGCAAGTGTGTGTGTACATGCACATTTGTGTGACCACACCACAGGAGACAGAGTGGGGAGATGACAGCAGCTGCCTCCCAGTGGTGGACTGTCATGGATTGAATTACATCCCCCCACAAATGTGTGTATCAGTTTGGCTGGGCCATGATTCCCAGTATTGTGTGGTTGTCCTCCATTTTGTGACTGTAATTTTATGTTAAAGAGGATTAGGGTTGGATCCTAACAACCTTACTAAGGTCATATCCCTCATCCAATGTAGAGAGTTTCCCTAGGGTGTGGCCTGCACTACCTTTTATCTTACAAGAGACAAAAGGAAAGGGAAGCAAGCAGAGAGTTGGGGACCTCATACCACGAAGAAAGCAGTGCCGGGAGCAGAGCGTGGGATGCTGGGGTCCTTGGGCAGAGAAGCTCCTAGTCTGGGAGAAGATTGATAAGAAGCCTGACAGAGAGAGAAAGCCTTCCCTGGAGCTGACACCCTGATTTTGGACTTCTAGCCTACTTTACTGTGAAGAAATAAATTTCTCTTTGTTAAAGCCATCCACTTCTGGTATTTCCGTTATAGCAGCGCTAGATGACTAAGACATGGACTGGAGTACAAGAGGGTTTGCCAGCTCATTTCTAGCTTGCAGATATCTGTATGGTTTGAATCACCAACGGGTTCCTTTAATAACAATGGCAGCACATCCTGCTTAAGGTCAGACACCCTCTGGAGCCTCCCTGCTTGTTGCTTCCTGTCAATCCTGATTCAGGCACAGCCAACCTTTCCTTCTCCTCTGTGACCCCAGAGACTATTTGCCTATGACCAATAGTCCTTCTGCTGGTGTGTCTGGGCTGGTGATGGTGAACTGGGCTTCTTAAGCCACTAGGAAATTGCCTAGCACCTAAGGCTGACTTAGAGTATTTTCACCAAGAAAAGACAACCTGGGGCTGATGTTTACATTGGTAGTGGCTTCTGAGGGAACCTCACAAAGCAAATGTGGCCCTCAGTGAAAGACAGGGTGACTGAAGAAATGGACTGCGAGCTCATTGCGGACCACACGAGCATGTCAGCACCTGTGGGTGTACCAGCCTCACCTGAACCAAACCCTTGGCTTTACTTGCCTTCCTGTCCAGCATGAGAGCCAATGCCATTCAAACACTGAGCTAGACCCTTATGATCTCTTCCTTATCACAGGGGATTATATAACATATACTTGTCCTTGTGTCTCAGTTTCCTCATCTGGTAAGAGGGGATTACACTAGCGTGGACTACACAGAGTTGCTATGGAATAAAAGGAACTGATGACAAAGACACACATCATCAGTCATCAAGGAGATGCAAACGAAAACCACAATGAGATGCCACTTCACTCCCACCAGGATGGCTAAGATCAGAAAAATGACAAGTGTTGGTGAGAATGTGGAGAGATTGAAAACTTCATCCATTGCTGGTGGGACTGTAAAATGGTGCTGCCACAGTAGAAGATGGTATGGAAGTTCTTCAAAAAGTTAAACATATAATTACCATGTGACCCAGCAATTCCACTCCTAGGTATACACTCAAACGAATTGAAAGCAGGGACTCAAACAGATACTTCACACCAACATTCATTGTGGCATTATTCACAGCAGTCAGATGGTGGAAACAACCTAAGTGTCCTTCAACAGACGAATGGATAAACAAAATGCGATCTGTATGTACAATGGAATATTACTCAGCCAGTAAGGGAAATTAAGTTCTAATGCATGGAAGAATCTTGGAAACGTGATGCTGAGCGAAATAAGCCAGACACAAAAGGACAAATATCATATGATCCCACTTACATGAAATATCCAGACTAGGAAAATGCATAGAGTCTGAAGTTTATTACTGGTTACTAGGGGTAGGAAAAGGGAAGACATTGCTTAAGGGGTACTGAGTTTCTGTCAAGGGCGATGAAAATAATTTGGAAATGGATGGTGGTGATGGTTGCACAACATGGTGAATGCAATTAATGTCACTGAATTGTACATGTAAAAATGGTTGAAATGGTAAATGTTAACATAGTAAAAGTTATGAAAGCTATCTATTTACCTACATAGAAAATATTAAACTTATATTGAAGTATAACCTACATACAGTCATATGCACAAATCTTAAGCGTGTACCTGGATGTATTTTTACATAGGTGTACACCTGAGTAACCACCACTCAGATCCAGTGTAAAACTTTCCCAGCCTCAGTAGGCAGCCATGTGCCCACTAATAGTCCCTGGAAAGGTAACCAACATCTGGGCTTTTTTCACTATGGATTTGTTCTGCCTGACATGGAACCCCACGTCAACGGAATCACACAGTATGTACTCCCGTGTCTGGCTTCTCTCGCTCAGTATCATCCCAGGGAGATTCATCTAGCTTGTTCCACATAACAGTAATTCATTCTTTTTTTGCTACTGTGTGTAGTATTCCAAGTATTCCACTGCATGGATATGCTACAATTTATTTATCTATTTGCATGTTGTTCAGCATTTAGGTTGTGTTCAGTCAGAGGTATTCTAAATATCATAGCTATGAATATTCATGTGAAAGTCTTTTGGCAGACATGGGCCCACATTTCTCCTGGGTATATACCCAGAAGTGGAACTGCTGGGCCAGAAGATATGACCCATAGGATACAGACACTGCCATACAATTTTCCCAAGTGGTGGTACCATTAGCAATAGACTGAGAAGAAAAAGAAGAGGAGGAGTACAATATTGTGAATAAGATAGCATATATAGAACAAAAAGGAAAAGAATATGTATTTGCTTATACATGCCAGGCACACCTCTGGCACAATACACAAAAACTGGTGACGTGAGTTGCCTTTGGGTTCGGGAACTGTGTGGCTGGAAGACAGGGATGGATGGGAGCCTCTTTACTGAATACCGTTTGGTACCTTCTTAAATTGTGGACCATGAGTATGAATCATTGGCTCAGTGGAGGGAAAACCAGTCCTCATCAAGCCTGAGGGTTAGGGAGGGTGAAGGAGGCAGGGGAGGCTTCATATGTAAGGGATGCTCCAAGAAACCAAATGGAAATTAACTAGAAAAAGGGCAAGAAGAGGAAAAGCACCCCAGGCAGGGGACAGCATGTGTAGACTCTGTCACCAGAAGGACTGGTTCATTCCAGGGACTGGAAGATGTCCAGCGTGGCTGGAGCAGAGATGAATGAGGAAGTCAGGTGCTGGAGCATGCCCAAGGCAGGTGACTCAAGACCACAAAGCTTAAGACCACGTGACGGAAATAGGGAGAAGAAAGTTACAGTTGGGCTCAAGAATGCCTACATTTTTTTTTTTTAATGTTAAAAAAAACCCACAAAGGGCAACAAACTAGATAAAGGGAGCATCACCAGTCCAAGAGGCTGGTTCCCCCACCTACCAGCTGTGCCACTCTCAGAAAGCCCCTTGATTCTCTTGTGAGACTCAGTTTTCTCCTCTGCAAAGTGGGAATAATGGTATTACACACCTAGGATTGTGGTGAGGCAGGCATTCTTAAATTTTGACCTCAGGTCAAGATGGGTTTCAGGGATCCCCCCGCCATCAGCCCCGGTCCATGATACTATATATCAGTGGTGTTTGCTTATTTCTGTGTGTGCATGATGGTGGTAGTAAGGTGCACATACATGTGACCCCAGACAGCAAATGAAATGTCAGTGGGACAAAGTGAGTTACATAGAGTATGTATGTATCTTGTTCTGGGGTGGTCAGTGCAGTCAGGGTCCAAGGGAGGACATGGCCGAGCACAGTGCTGGCCAGCGTGATCAGGGCCAAGAAGGTTATTGACAAGATGAGAACATTGATTACATGCTGGGAGACTGACTAATAAGCAAATATGCCAAGGATAATGGGAGCCAGGGTTCTCACTATTGGTAAAAGGGCTTGCATAAACCCTGTGGTATTGGATTAGAATTTATGGTTTTCAATATATATACGTAGACAGATATAGAAGTCTATATAGATCTAACAGCGTGTATATATGTATGAGAGGGCTGAGAAGCCATGACCGCCCAGTAGCAATTAGCACCCCAAGCTCCAGATCCTGAAATCTAAATACCATTCCCCAGTAAAATGGAGCAGCTGCTATGGAGAACAGTTTGATGGTCCCTCAAAAAAAAAATTAAACATACAATTACCACATGCCCCTGTATTTTCTCTCCTAGGTATCTACTGAAGAGACTAGAAAGCAGGAACAAAACAGATATTTGTAAACCAATGTTCACTGAGACACTATTCACAATAGCCAAAAGGGAGAAACAACTCAAATGTCCATCAACAGATGAATGGGTAAACAAAATGTGGTACATAAATACGATGGAATATTACTCAGCCATAAAGAGAAATGAAGTTCTGATACATGCTATGACATGAATGAACCTTGGAAATATGATGCTGAGCGAAATAAGTCAGACACAAAAGGCCCCATATTGTATGATCCCATTTATATGAAATCTCTAGAACAGGTACATGCAAAGAGACAGAAAGCAGATTAGTGGTTTTCAGGGGCTAGTGGGTAGGAATAATAGAAGTTATTGCTTAACGGTGATGGAGAAGTTTTGGGAATAGTGATAGTGATTACATAACATGGTGAATGTAATTATGCCATGGAATTGTACACTTAAACATGGTTAAAATGGCAAATTTTATGTTATATATATTTTACAACAATAACATTTTTTAAAAAATCACCAAGGCCTGTGCCCTATAACAGTGATCCCACTTCCAGGCAGTGGTGCTAAAGACAGACTTGCACAGGTGAGGGGTGGCATGAGAGTAAGGGCCTTCACCACACCATTGCCTGCTAAAGCCGGACACTAGCAACAACCTCTGAGTCCATCTGGTTAGATATGCTTGGTACATCCAGACTTAAAACCCACTGCAAAGAAGCACAGGGAGGCACTTTCTATACTGATGTGGAATGACTGCCAAGATTTATTAAAGAAAAAAGTGAAGAAGAACTCAATAGTACCTATGGCGTGCTAGTTCTATAAAAAAGAGACAACAAGAATATATACACATATTTATAGTTTGGTAAATGCATTAAAAAGGATCCCAAGTGGTGCAACGGTTAAAGTGCTCAGCTGCTAACTGAAATGATGGCAGTTCAAACCCACCAGTGGCTCTGTGGGAGAAAAGATCTGGTGATCTGCTCCTGTAAAGATTACAGCCAAGATTCAAAGCTATACATAAAAGAAAGATCCCTAATAAAGGGAAATGCATGGACGAGTATAAAGGTTAGAAATAAGGTATTCATGCTTGATAATTCTACATGTTTTGTCCTTCATGTTTTTTAATAACAAACATATAAAAGGTAAGGATAAAATTATGTTACAGAGCACATGAAATATAAGGACATAATTAGTGATAATAACAACAAAAAGGGGGAAGAGGAATAGTATATAGAATTTCTTGTATGTTACTGAGGTTAAATTGGTACCAACTTACCCTAGAATGTTATAAATACAAGCTCTTAAATTTAATATCCATGGTAACCACTAATAAAATATATAAAACACATACACAAAAGGAAAGGAGAAGGGAACCGAAAAGGCTCACCACAATAAAATAACAAAACACAACAGCAAGCAGTACTAAATGACAAAGACAAAGAAGGCTTAAGACACACAAAAAACAAATCACAAAACAGCAGAAGTAAGTCACTTCTTATCAGTAATTACAGTGAATATAAGTGGATTAAATGCTTCAATTAAAAGGCAGAGAGTGGCAGAATGGATTAAAAAAAATGACCCAACTATATTCTGTTTATAAGAGACACATCTTAAACCCAAGGACATAAATAGGCTAAAAGTGAAAGGATGAAAAAAAAAATATTCCATGCAAATAATAATCAAAAGAGAGCTGGGGTGGCAATCTTAATACCAAAGTAGACTTTAAGACAAAGTCTGTCAGAAGAGATAAGGATGGACATTATACAGTGATACAAGGGCCAATTAATCAAGAAGATCCAACAAACATAAGTATATATAGGCACCCAACACTGGGGCACCTAAATATACAAAGCAAACATTGATAGAATTGAAGGGAGAAATAGATTTTACTACAATAAAAGTTGGAGACTTCAATACACCACTTTCAAAATTGGACAGAACATCTAGAAAAAAGATCAACAAGGAAACAAAGGACCTGAATGACCGTATAAACCAACTAGACTTAACACACGTATATAGAACAGTCCACTCCAAAACAGTACAATACACATTCTACTCCAGTGCACATGGATCATTCTCCAGGATAGACCACACTTTAGGTCACAAAGCAAGTCTTGCTAAGTTTAAAAAGATTAAAATGATAAAAAGCATTTTATCTGACCACGACAGAGCAAAGCTTGAAATCAGTAACAAAAAAAAACAAAACTGGAAAACACACAAACATATGGAAATTAAACAACACATTATTAAACTACCAATGGGTCAAGGAAAAAATCAAAAGAGAAATCACAAATTTCTTAGAGTCAAATGAAATTGAAAGTACAATATACCAAAAACGTATGGAATGCAGCAAAGGTAGTACTCAGAGGGAAACTAACAGCAATAAATGCCTACATTAAAAAGAAAGAATCAAATTAACAGCCTAACTTGACAACTCTAGGAACTAGAAGAGAAGAGTAAACTAAGCCTAAACCTATCAGAAGAAAGGAAATAATAGAGATCAGAGCAGAAATAAATAAAATCAAAACCAGAAAAACAATAGAATCAATAAAACCAGAAGCTGGTTCTTTGAAAAGATCAATTAAATTGACAGACTTGTAGCAAAACTGACAAAGAAAAGATACAAATAACCAAAATAAAAATTGAAAGAGGGGACACTACAACTGATCCAATAGAAGTAAAGGGAATAATGACAGACTATTATTGACAACTGTATGGAAACAAACTGGATAACCTAGATGGAATGGTCATATTCGTAGAAGCACACAACCTACTCAAGCTGACTCAAGAGGAAATAGAAAGTCTCAACAGAACCATAACATGTGAAGAGATCGAATCAGTGATCAAAAACCTTGCCCACCAAAAAAAAAAAAAAAAAGCCCTGGACCAGATGACTTCACTGGGGAATTCTATCAAATATTCAGAGAAGAACTGACACCAATACTGTTTAAACTCTTCTAAAAGATACAGAAGGAAGGAATACACCCTAACTCATTCTATGAAGCAAACAACGCTGATACCCAAACCAGACAAAGACATCACAAGAAAAAAAAACTACAGGCCAAAGTCTCTTACGAATATAAATGCAAAAATCCTCAACAAAATACTAGTGAATAGAATCCAACGGCATATTAAAAGAGTCAAACACCATGACCAAATGGGATTTATTCCAGGAATGCCGGGATGGTTCAACATTTGAAAATCAATCAACAAAATACACCACATCAATAGAACAAAGGAAAAGAACCACATGATCATCTCTATGGATTCAGAAAAAGCATTTGATAAAATCCAACAGCCTTTCTTGTGAAAATCCTAAAGAAGATTGGAATAGAAGGGAAATTCATCAATATGATTCAGGGTATATATAGAAAGCCAACAGCCAACATTATACTTAATGGAGAAAGACTGAGAGCTTTCTGCTTGAAATCAGGAACAAGACAAGGGTGTCCTCTCTCACCACTTCTGTACAATATTGTATTAGAAGTCCTAGCCAGAGCAGTGAGACAAAAAAATAAATAAATAAAAGGTATCCAGGTTGGAAAAGAAGAAGTAAAGCTATCTGTATTCACAGATGATATAATCCTATATATAGAAAATCCAAGAGTCCACAAGAAAACTTCTAGAGCTAATAGAGGAATTTAGCAAAGTTGCAGCGTACAAGGTCAACAAACAAAAATCAGTTGGGTTTCTATCCACCAGCAATGAGAAATCTGAAAGGGAAATTAGGGAAACAATTCCATTTACAATAGCATCTAAGAGAATAAAATACCTAGGAATAAATCTAACCAGGGATATGAAGGACTTATACAATGAAAACTATATAACATAGATTGGGAAGACATAATATTGTTAAGATGTCAGTAATACCCAAAGTGATCTATAGATCAATCCCAATCAAAAATTCCAAAAGCCTTCTTTACAGAAATAGAAAGAACAATCCCCAACTTTATATGGAGAATGGCAAGGGGCCTCAAATAGCTAATATAATGTTGAAAGAGAAGAATAAAATAGGAGGACTCACACTTCCTGATTTTAAAACATACTATAGGGTCGCTATGAGTCAGAATCCATTCGACGGCAACAGGTTTGGTTTTTTCATACAGCTACAGTCATCAAAACAGCCTCGTACTGTTATAACAATAGACACGTAGATGAATGGAAGAGAATTAAGAGTCCAGAAATAAACCCACACATCTATGGTCAACTGATTTTTGACAAGGGTGCTGTCTTAGTCATCTAGTGCTGCTACAACAGAAATATCACAGTTGGATGGCTTTAACAAAAAGAAATTTATTTCTTCACAGTAAAGTAGGCTAAAAGTCCAAATTCAGGGCGTCAGCTCCAGGGGCAGGATTTCTCTCTCTGTCGGCCTTCTTCTCATCAGCGTTCCCCTGGACTAGGAGCTTCTCTGTGCAGGGACCCCAGGTCCGAAGGACATGCTCTGCTCCTGGCACTACTTTCTTGGTGGTATGAGGTCCCCCTCTCTCTCTGCTCACTTCCCTCTTTTATACCTCAAGAGATTGTCCCAGGACACAATCCAATCTTGTAGATTGAGTCTTGCCTTACTAACACAACTGCCACCCATCCTCCTTCATTAACATCATAGAGGCAGGATTTATAACATATAGGAAAATCACACAATACCAGGAATCACAGGCCAGCCAAATTGATACACACATTTTTGGGGGGACATAATTCAATCCATGACAGGTGCTAAGTCTATCTGACAGGAAAAGACGAGTCTCTTCAACAAATGATGCTGGGAAAATTGGATTTCCATATGCAGAAAAATCAAACAGGATCCATGCCTCACACCATACACAAAAATAAATTCAAAATGGATTGAGGATCTAAATGTCCAAAGTAAAACCATATAATTTTTAGAAGAAAATACAGGGGCAAAGTTGTCACGCCTGGCTTTCAGCAATGGATTATCTAATACAATAACAAAAGCACAAACAGCAAAAGACAAAATAAATAAACAAGACCTTGGAAAAATTAAAAACTTTTGGAAGGTGGAGCCAACATGGTGCTATAGACAGAAGTACCACGCCTTCCTTCTGCACCAAAGATCTGAAAAACTAAGCAAAACAGATACAAATGTCAATCCTGGAACCCTAAGTATCAGATGAAGGGATAAATAACTCGATCAAGCACTAAATGGAATAAGAAACTGACAGAGAACAGAGAACGAGGAGAGCTACAGAGTGGAGGTCCCCTACCAGCTAATGCAGCAGGGATTCACCATCTTGGACCACAGCCACCAAGGACTGTAGAGAGGGAGTATGGGAAAGCAACTTCACAGAGCTCCCAACAGCAGACAGAGCACATAGTAACCAGGGATACACACTTTCCTACTCCCCATCTTTCTTCCCTCTATGTGGCCTCCGTCACTTTCTGATGGGCCATGGTCACTCGCTGGAAAGACACCAGGTCACTGCTGCCTGGGTCCACCCCGCCTCCAATGGCCAGTTCCCCCAGTGCCATTTTTTTTTGGCTTTTCTTCTTCTTCTCTCTCTCTCCCTCCCTTCCTTTTTTTTCTCCTGCCCAGCTAGCACAGTACACCATCCCCACTCCTTCTCGATGGGCTGTGCCATACGATTTGGCTAGAAAGCCACCAACATGGCTCCCCGGTTCTATGCCACCCCCAGTACCATTTTTTTCCTGTTTCTTCTCTCTCTCTTCCTTCCTTCCTTTCCTTTCTTCTGCCCACCTAACCCCATGCACCATCTCCCCCTTCTTGACGGGTGGTGCTGCACCACTCAACTAGACATCCACTGGCACTTGGCATCCCCAGGTCTGCACCACCACCATAGGCCAGCTCCATCAGTGCCATATTTTTTATTTTTGTTTATCTCTCCCCTTCTCCCTTTTCCTTCTCTCTCCCACCTAGACCCTACGCTGCCTCTGCCCCTTCCCGAGGGGCTGTGCCATGCTGTCCAGCAAGAGAAATCTCGATTCTGCCCCACCCCCAACAGCCGGCTCCCTCAGCACCATATTTATTTTTTGTTGTTACTGTTTTTTTTTTTTTGTTTGTTTCTTCTCTCTCTTTCCCTTCTTTCCTTTCCTTTCTTCTGCCCTCCTAGCCCTATGCACCACCCACACCCTTCTCAACAGGCCCAGTCACACCATTCAGCTGGACAGCCACTGGCACACAGCCTCCCCAGGTCTGCCCCGTCCCTACCCGCTGAATCCCATCACACCATCATTTTATTTATTTTTCTTCTTTCTTTTTTGCTCTTATTTCTCTCTCTTCTTTCTCTCACCCACTTAGCTCTGGACATCACATCCTCTCCCTTCCCTCCTGCCTAACTGCACTGAACACTGAACACCGCAGCCCTGAGCAGCACTGGCATGGGCCCTACAATGCACTCAGCCCTGGCCCTAGTTGGTGCTACAAACAACCCATTCTCGTCCCCTCCCCTAGCTGGTTCTGCACTGCTGCACCATAGCTGAGTGACTGGCCCTGCCCACCTGGATAAGGTGGTGAGAAGTATCACGCCCACAGACAAGCAGGCAACAAAACATTCCCAGCCTTCCTGCCCAGACAAAACCAAATAAACAAGAAGAGCAGGATGGAACAAATAAAACTACAAATAATAAATGAAGAAAATAATTCCTGAATGTCCCAGAGACAGCAGACAATATCAAAATATATTTTTAAAAAAGGACAGGATGTCTCCAATAAGCAACCAAAATAAAACACCAGATGACCTTCCAGTACAAGGAAAGTCACTGGAACTACCTGACAGGGAATTAAAAAGTCTAATATGCAGGGCTCTCCAACAGATTAGAAAAGAGATGAATAAAAACACAGACAACAATCAGGAAAAAATAGAGAAAATCATGAAAAATACACACAAAATCAGGGAAAACACAGATAGACAAAGCAATGGAAGAATTCTGGAAAATAATACAGGGAGAAAATTTCAAAATAAATAAACAACTAGAAATCATACAAAACCAGAAATTAGATATCCAAAGGATAAACAACAAAATTTCAGAAATGGACAATGTAATAGAAGGTTTTAGGAGTAAATTTGAAACAATGGAAGACAGGATCAATGAAATTGAAGCCAAATCCTTGGACACCAATTTGTTTGAGGAAAAATCAGAGAAAAGAATGACAAAAAAAAAAAAAAAAAAAAGAAAAGAAAACCAGAGAATGATGTGGGATACAATCAAGAGCGAAAATGTGAGCATGATTGGAGTTCCAGAAAAGGGGAATAAAATGGAAAACAGGATTACTGAAGATTTGTTGACAGAAAACACCCCTAATATGATGAAAGACAAAAAGCTGACCATCCAAGAAGTTCAATGAACCCATATAGGACAGACCCCAAAAGAAAGTCACGAAGATATATCATAATCACACTGGTCAAAGCCAAAGAGAAAGAAAGAAACCTGAGAGCAGCTTGAGAAAAATGAAAAGTCACATACAAAGGGGAAACAATAAGACTAAACTCTGATTACTCAGCAGAAACTATCAGGCAAGAAGGCAATGGGGTGAATAAAAAAAAAAACCTTGAAAGAAAAAAAATTGCCAACTAAGAATAACATAGCCAGCAAAACTCTTGCTCAAATATGATGGCAAAGTTAAGACATTTCCAGATAAACAGAAATTAAGGGAATATGTAATTACCAAACCAATTTACAAGAATTATTAAAGGGAGTCCTTCAGTTAGAGAACAAACAACATCAGATGACAACCTGAATCTAGGACACAGGACAGTATCAGCCAGATGCCAACCTGGCTAATGAACTCTCAAGGATAAAACAAAACTAAAAGATTTACAACAGGGAACCAGAGAGGTTAATCTGTAAATGACACCGTTAGAACAATAAAAGAGGGAATAAACGGTGTAGGCATAGAACTTTCAAATGGAGAGGAAGTCAAGGTGATATCAAGTAATAAAAGACTGGTTTAAACTTAGGAAGATAGGGGTAGATTTCAAGGTAACCATAAAGAAAGTTAACAAACTTACTCACCAAAATAAAGGAGAAAAACATAAAGTCTCAGCAAACACAATATCTACAAAAACAGAAGAAACAAAAGAAACAAAAAAATCCTCAAAGAAAAGGAATTCAGCACAGGAGAGTAAGAGCAACAAAGAAAACATCAGCACCACAAAAAAAAAAAAAAAAAAAAAAAGAAAGCACTACAAAATGACAGCAATAAACTCACACCTATCAATAATCACATTGAACATAAATGGTTTAAATGCACCCATAAAGAGACAGAGAGTGACAGAATGGATTAAAAAACAGGATCCATCTATATGCTGTCTTCAAGAGACACACCCTGGACACAAAGACATAAATATATTAAAAACAAAAGGTTGGAAAAATGTATATCAAGCAAACAGCAACAAAAAAGAACAGGAATGGCAATACTAATCTCAGATAAAATAGAATAAAAAAGAAGAAAGGGACAAAGTCAAAACGTTAGCTATACAATTTGAACAAATAGAAAGCAAACAGCAAAAGAAGCCCACAGCCACCAGAAGAAAGGAACTGATAAAGCTCAGGGCAGAAATAAATGAAATAGAGAATAGAAAAACAACAGAAAGAATCAACAAAGTGGAAAGTTGGCTCTCTGAAAGAATCAACAAAATTGACAAACCACTGGCCAAACTGACAAAAGAAAAACAGGAAAGGAAGCAAACAAACCAAATAAGAAATGAAATGGGGACATTATAACAGACTCAACTGAAATAAAAAGGATCATAACAGAGTATTATGAAAAACTATACTACAACAAATTTGAAAACCTAGAAGAAATGGGCAAATTTCTAGAAACACACTACCTACCTAAACCAACACAAACTGAGGTAGAAAATCTGAACAGACTCATAACAATAGGAAAGATTGAAAAGGTAAAAACAACAACAACAAAAATCTCCCAACAAAAGAAAGTCCTGGTCCAGATGGCTTCACTGGAGAATTCCACTAAACATTCAGAGAGGAGTTCACGCCAGTACTACTGAAACCATTTCATGACATAGAAAAGGAAAGAATACTTCCAAATTCATTCTGTGAAACCAGCATAATCCTGATACCAAACCCAGGCAAAGACACCACAAAAAAGAAAATTACAGACCAGTATCTCTCATGAGTACAGATGCAAAAATTCTCAACAAAATTCTAGCCAATATCATACCAGAAAAATAATACACCACGACCAAGTGGGATTCATACCACGTATGCAAGGATGGTTCAACATTAGAAAATGAATCACTGTAATCCACCACCACAGAAATAAAACAAAAGAATCACTTGATCAACACAGTCAACAAAGAAAAGGCATTCAGTAAAATCCTACACCCATTCCTGATAAAAACTCTCAATAAAATAGGTATAGAGGGAAATTTCTCAACATAATAAAGGACACATATACAAAACCAACAGTCAACATCATTGTCAACAGAGAGAGGCTGAAAACTTTCTCCCTGAGAACAGGAACAAGACAAGGGTGCCCTTTATCACTACTCCTATTTAACATTGTGCTGGAAGTCCTACCTAGAGCAATAAGGCAACAACAAGAAATAAATGGCATTCAAATTGGTAAGGAAGATGTAAAACTATCCCTTTTCGCGGATACTATATGATATGATATGATACTATACATACAGAACCCCAAAGATTCCACAAGAAAAGTACTGGAACTAATGAAAAGATTCAGCAGAGTAGCAGGATACAAGATAAACATACAAAAACCAGTTGGATTCCTATATACCAATAAAGAGAACTGTGAAAATTAAATCAGGAAAGTAATACCATTTATCATAGCCCCTAAAAAAATAAAATACTTAGGAATAAATCTAACCAGGGATGTAAAAGACCTATACAAAGAAAACTACGAAACACTACTGCAAGAAAGCAAAAGAGACTTACATAAATGGAAAAACATACCATGCTCATGGATAGGCAGTCTCAACATTGTGAAAATGATAATGCTACCCAAAGCAATCTACAAATACAATGCAACCCCAATCCAAATACCAAAAGCATTCTGTAATGAGATGAAAAAATTAATCATTAACTTTATGGGGAAAGGAAAGAGGCCCCAGATAAATAAAGCACTATTGAAGAAGAAGATTAAAGAGGCCTCCCACTACCTGACCTCAGAACCTACCATACAGGTACAGTAGTCAAAACAGCCTGGTACTGGTACAGTGATAGACACATGGACCAATGTAACAAAATCGAGAACCCAGATGTAAATCCATCCACCTACAGTCATCTGATCTTTGATAAAGGCCCAAAGTCCATCAAATGGGGAAAAGACAGTCTTTTTAACAAATGGTGGTGGCAAAACTGCATGTCCTTCTGTAAAAAAATTCTCGCCAACAGAATTCAGCAGCATATAAAAAAATTAATACACCACAGGATCCATACCTCACATCATACACAAAAACTAATTCAAAATAGATCAAAGACCTAAATATAAAACCAAAAACTAAAAAGATCACAGAAGAAAACGTAGGGTTAATGCCATAACTAACAATACACAAACATCAGAAGATAAGCTAGATAACCGGGATCTTCTAAAAATTAAACACTTAAGCTCATCAAAAGACTTCACCAAAAGAATAAAAAGAGAACCTACAGACTGAGAAAAAAATTTTGGCTATGACATATCCGACAAAGTTCTGATCTCTAAAATCTATAGGAAAATCCAATACCTCTACAACAAAAAGATAAATAATCCAATTAAAAAATGGGCAAAGGATATGAACAGACACTTCCCCAAAGAAGACATTCAGGCAGTTAACAAACACATGAGGAATGCTTGTGATCATTAGCCATTAGAGAAATGAAAATCAAAACTACAATGAGATACCATCTCACCCCAACAGTAGTGGCATGAATAAAAAAAATGGAAAATAACAAATGTTGGAGTGGCTACGGGGAGATTAGAATGCTTATGCACTGCTAGTGGGAATTCAAAATGGTACAACCATTTTGGAAAACGATACGGTGCTTCCTTAAAAATGTAGAAGTAGAAATACCATGTGATCTGGCAATCCCACTCCTAGAAATATATTCTAGAGAAATAAGAACCATCACAAAAATAGACATATGCACACCCATGTCGCTTGCAGCATTATTCACAATAGCAAAAAGATGGAAACAACCTAAGTGCCCATCAACAGATGAATGGATAAACAAACAATGGTACATACACACAATGGAATACTACACAGTGATAAAAAACAATGATTAATCTGTGAGACATCTCACTGTATGGATGAATCTGGAGGTCATTATGCTCAGTGAAATAAGTCAATCACAAAAGGACAAATACTGTATGAGACCACTATTATAAAAACTCATGAAAAGTTTATACACAGAAAGAAATAATCTTTGATGTTTACAAGGGAGGGGAGGGGCAGGGAGGGAAAAACACTAAGTAGATAATAGACAATTGATAACTTTGGTGAAGGATAAGACAGTACACAATACTGGAAAAGTCAGCACAACTGGACCAAGGCAAAGTCATAGAAGTTCATAGACACATCCAAACTTCCTGAGGGACTGAATTACTGGGTTGAGGGCTGGGGACCTTGGTCTCGGGGGACATATAGTTCAATTGGCATAACATAGTTTATTTTAAAAAAGTTCCACATCCTACTTTGGTGAGTAGCGTCTTGGGTCTTAAAAGCCTGTAAGCAGCCATTTAAGATACTCCACTGGTCCCACCTGGTCTGGAGCAAGGGAGAATGAAGAAAACCAAAGACACGAGGGAAAGATTAGTCCAAAGGACTAATGGACCTCAACTACCACAGCCTCCACGAGACTAAGTCCAGCACAACTAGATGGTATCCAGCTACCACCGACTGCTCTGACAGGGATCACGATAGACTGTCCCAGACAGAGCTGGAGAAAAATATGGAACAAAATTCTAACTCACAAAAAAAGGCAGACTTACTGATATTACAGAGACTGGAGAAACACTGGGAGTATGCCTCCGGGCCCCCTTTTAATTCAGTACTGAAGTCACTCCTGAGGTTCAACCTTCAGCCAAAGATTAGACAGGCCCATAAAACAAACAATAATACATGTAGCTCAACCATGTATATGAGACTAAATGGGCACACCAGCCCAGGGGCAAGGACGATAAGGCAGGAGAGGCAGGAAAGCTGGACAAATGGAAATGGGGAACCCAAGGTCAAGAAAAGGAAAAGTGTTGACACATTGTGGGGTTGGTAACCAATGTCACAAAACAATATGTGTACTGTTTAATGAGAAACTGATTTGCTCTGTAAACCATCTAAAGTACAATAATAAAAATAAATAAAGATTCAACAGTGAAAAAAAAATTAAAACTTTATTTCATCAAAAGATATTACCAACATAGAAGGGAAATTTTGCAACATAATAAAGGGCATTTATGCAAAACCAAACAGCCAACATCATTCTAAATGGAGAGAAGCTGAAAACATTCCCCTTGAGAACAGGAACGAGACAAGGATGTCCTTTATCACCACTCCTATTTAACATTGTGCTGGAAGTCCTAGCTAGAGCAATAAGGCAAGAAAAAGAAATAAACGGCAACCAAATTGGTAATGAAGAAGTTAAACTGTCCCTGTTTGCAGATGATATGATACTATATATGGAAAACCCAAAAGACTCCATGAGAAAACTACTGGAACTAATACAAAGATTCAGCTGAGTAGCAGGATACATGATAAACATAAAAAAACAGTTGGATTCCTATACACCAACAAAGAGAACAACGAAAGGCAATCAGGAAAGCAATACCATTTATAATAGCCCCTAAAAAAAATAAAATACTTAGGAATAAATCTAACCAGGGGTGTAAAAGAACTATACAAAGAGAAATACAGAACACTACAACAAGAAACCAAAAGAGATCTACAAAAATTGAAAAACATACCATGCTCATGGATAGGTAGACTCAACATTGTGAAAATGACAATTCTACCCAAAGCAATCTACAAATACAATGCAAGCCCAATCTAAATACCAACAATATTCTTTAAAGAGATGGAAAAAATAATTGTTAACTTTATATGGAAAGGGAAGAGGCCCTGGATAAGTTAAGCACTATGGAAGAGGAAGAATAAAGCAGGAGGACTCCTACTACCTGACCTCAGAACCTACTATACAGCTATGGTAGTAAAACAGCCTGGTACTGGTACAATGACAGATACATTGACCAATGGAACAGAATCGAGAGCCCAAAAGTAAATCTATCCACCTACAGTCACCTGATCTTCAACAAGAGCCCAAAGTCCATCATATGGCAAAAAGACGGTCTTTCTAACAAACAGTGCTGGCAAAAATTGGATGTCCATCGCAAAAACATGAAACAATACCCATACCTCGCACCATACACAAAAACTAATTCAAAATGGATCAAAGACTTAAGTCTAAAACCAAAAACTATAAGGATCATAGAAGAAAAAATAGAATCAACGCTAGAGACCTTAATACACAGCATTAACAGGATACAAACCATAACCAACAATACACAAATTCCAGAAGATAAGCTAGATAACTGGGATCTTCTAAAAATTAAACACTTACGCTCATGAAAAGACTTCATCAAAAGAGTAAAAAGAGAACCTACAGACTGAGAAAAAGTTTTGCTATTACAAATCTGACAAAGGTCTAATTTCTAAAATCTGCAGGAAAATCCAACACCTCTACCACAAAAAGACAAATAATCCAATTAAAAAATGGGCAGAGGAAATGAACAGGCACTTTACCAAAGAAGACATTCAAGCGGCTAACAGACACATGAGGAAATGCTCACAATCACTAGCCATTAGGGAAATGCAAACCAAAACCATAATGAGATACCATCTCACCCCGGCATTACGGGCATGAATCAAAAAACAAACAAACAAACAAAAAAAAAACAACCAGAAAATAACAAATACTGGAGAGCCTATGGGGAGATTGGAACTCTTATGCACTGCTGGTGGGAATGCAAAATGGTACAACCATTTTGGAAAACGATATGGCGCTTCCTTGGAAAACTAGAAATAGAAATACCATATGATTGAGCAATCTCACTCCTTGGAATATATCCTAGAGAAATAAAATCCATCACATGAATAGACATATGCACACCCATGTTCACTGCAGCATTGTTCACAATAGCAAAAAGATAGAAACAACCTAGATGCCCAGCAACAGATGAATGGATAAACAAACTATGGTACATACACACAATGGAATATTACCCAACGATAAAGAACAATGATGAATCTGCGAAGCATCGCACAACATGGATAAATCCAGAGGGCATTATGCTGAGTGAAATAAGTCAATCACAAAAGGACAAATATCATATGAGACCACTACTATAAAAACTCATGAAAAGGTTTACACACAAAAAGAAACAATCTTTGATGGTTACAAGGGAGGGGAGGGGTGGGGGTGGAAAAATACTAAATAGACAATAGATAAGTGGTAACTATGGTGAAGAGTAAGACAGTACACAATACTGGGGAAGCCAGCACATCTTGTTCAGGGTAAGGTTATGGAAGCTCCATGGACAAATCCAAACTCCCTTAGGGACTGAATGGCAGGGCTGAGGGCTGTGGGGACCATGGTCTCAGGGAACATCTAGCTCAACTGGCATAACATAATTTATAAACAAAATGTTCTGCATTCTACTTTGGTGAGTAGTGTCTGGGGTCTTAAAAGCCAGTGAGTGACCATCTAAGATACTCTACTGATCTCACCCCTTCAGGAGCAAGGGAAAATGAAGAAAACTAAAGACATAAGGGAAAGATTAGTCCAAAGGACTAATAGACCACAACTACTATGGCCTCCACCAGACTGAGTCCAGTACAACTAGATGGTGGCCAGCTACCACCACTGACTGTTCTGACAGGGATCACAATAGAGGGTGCTGGACAGAGCAGGAGAAAAATGTAGTACCAAATTCTAGCTCAAGAAAAATAGACCAGACTTACTGGCCTGGAGAAACCCCGAGAGTATGGCCCTTGGACACCCTTTTAGCCCAGTAATAAAGTCACTCCACAGGTTCACATTTTAGCCAAAGACTATACAGACCCATAGGACAAAATGAGACTAAAGGGGCACACCAGCCCAAGGGCAAGGATAAGGCAGGAGGGGACAGGAGAGCTGGTAATCGGGAACCCAAGGTCGAGAAGAGAGAGTACTGATATGTCGTGGGGTTGTTAACCAATGCCATAAAACAATATATGTACTAATTGTTTAATGAGAAGCTAGTTTGTTCTGTAAAACTTCATCTAAACTTCAATTAAAAAAAAAAAGATATTACCAAAAAGTGAAAAGACAAGCTACCAACTGGGAGAATATCCTTGGAAACCATGTATCTGACAAGAACATAATAACCACAATAAAACTCTGACAACTTAAAAACAAAAGGACAAATACCCCAATCATAAAATGGGCAAAGGACATAAATAGACTTTTCACCAAAGAAGACATTCAAATGACCACCAAACACATGAAAAGGTGCTTAGCATCATTAGTTATCAGAGAGAGGCAAATCAAAACCACAGTGAGATACCATTTCACTCCCACTAGGATGGATAAGATTTAAAAAAAAAAAAAATGTTGGTAAGGATGTGGGGAAATTGGAATCCTTATCCATTGCTGGTGGGAGTGCAAAATGATACAGCCATTGTGAAAACCAGTGTGGCGGTTTCTCAAAAAACTAAACATAGAACTACCATATGACCCAGCAATGTCACTCCTAGGTATATACTCAAAAGTCTTGAAAGCATAGACTCAAAAAGAGGCTTGTACACCAATGTTCCCTGCAGTACTATTCACAATAGCCAAAAAAAAAAGGAGAAACAACCTAAATTTCCATTAGCAGATGAATGGATAAACAAAATATGGTACACACATGCAACGGAATACTACTCAGCCAGTAGGAGAAATGAAGTCTTGATACATGCTACAGTATGGATGGAGCTTGAAGACATTGGTTGAGTGAAATAAGCCAATCACAAAAGGACAAATATTGTATGACCTCACTTATATAAAAATATAAGAAAATGTAAATGTATAGAGACCAAAGTTGATTAGTGGTTATAGAGGTGGGAGGGAAGGGGGAAGGGGAGCTAATGGTGATGGAAAAATCACATTGATTAAGGGTAGGTTGCACAGCCAATCATTGCAATTGCTGTCAATAAGTTGTACACCTGTAAAAAGTTGAATTGCCAAAAGCTGTGTAATAGCTATATTTACAACAATGACCAAAAAAAAAAAAAAGAGTAGTTGCTGAGGCTGCTTATGTACAACCAAACATCTCATGGGATTTGGTTCCTTTGTGGAGGCACAGAGCCATGTTTTCATGGGACATTCCAGTTAATTGGCCTAATAACACATTTAGTGCTTCTGTTCTACCTCCTAGATCTTTGTGTAGTGTCTGGGGTCTTAAAAGTTTTCAAGAGGCCATCCAAGGCACAACAATTGGTTTCTATTCACCTGGAACAACAGAGGAAGGATATGGAATGTGTGGCTAATTGCTTCCATGAACAACTACCTCCTTTGTCATGAGACCAGAAGAATTAGATGGTGCCTGGCTACCATTACTGAATATTTTGATCCAAGAGTCCACAGAAGAATCCTGAGCAAAAGGGGGATAATGTAGAACAGATTTCAAAATATTATGGACTCTAGACTTTCTGGAGCCATGGAGGGTGAATGAACCCCTAGGACTATTGCCCTGAGATAATCTTTGAACCTTAAACAAAAAATATATCCTGAGGTCATCTTAAAACTGAACAATAGTTTAAGTAGTAAAAAAGGTCTACCTTGAAGAGAATGAAGAGAACAGGATACAAGGAAAAGATTAGTCCAAAGGATTAATTGTCCACAGCTACCAAGACCTCCACTGGACTGAGTCCAGTACAGCTAGATGGTGCCTGGCTACCACCACTGACTGCTCTGACCAGGATCCCAACAGAGGGTTCTGGACAGAGCTGGAGAAGGATGTAGAGCATAATTCTAACTCACAAAGAAAAGACCAGATTTACTGGCCTACAGGAGACTGGAGAAACCTTGAGAGTATGGCCCCCAGACACCCTTTTAGCTCAGTGGTGAAGTTACCTCCCAGGTTCACTGTTCAGCCTGGGAGGGGACAGCCCCGTAAAATCAAATGAGACTAACAAGGTACAGGAGTCCAGTGACAAGGGCCAGAAGGCAGAAGGGGACAAGGAAGCTGGTGATGGGGAACCCAAGGTTGAGTAAGGATATTGTGGATGTGTAGTGAGATTGTTAACCATTGTCATAGGGCAACATTTGCAGTAACTGTTAAATGAGAAACTATTTTGTTCTGTAAGCCTTCATCTTAAGTGAGAATAACAGCACAATTGGAAGAGCATAGTCAAAGTCACTGAACTGTGCATGTAGAAATTTTTGAAACGGTGTATCTTTGGCTATGTGTATTTTCAACAACAAAAAAATAGGTTGAGAAGTTAGAGGGTTAATATGTTGTGGGGTTGTTAACCAATGTCATAAAACAACATGTGTACTACTGTTTCAGGAGAAACTATTTGTTCTGTAAGCCTTCACCTGAAGTACAATAAAATTAAAAAAATTTTAAAAAAAATTACAGAGCAAAATGAATAAAACATGTTCAGGTAAAATTTCAGATACTAATTAGAAGTAGAAATTTTCTTAGGCCTGGAGTTTTCCTTTCACCTATATACATAAGGCCAGCCCTGGTTAAAGCATGTTATTGTCCGAATATTATATATATATATCTTAAAATTCCTTTTACTTTCGCCATAACCTGTATTTAAATACCGTTCTCCAACATGAGTACAACACATCTGGAAGGTCCTAACTGATCCAAATTAAATGCAGTAAAACAATTACTTCTCAGCTTCTAGATGCCATATTTCTTTCTTAAATATAAACTAATTAAATAAAGTGTTACATTTACTCTATAAAAAAAAAAAAGGTCTACCTTGAGCATTCTGCTTTTTTAAGAACTATTTATATGGGATCAGATTGACAACAGCAACTTGAAAGATTGGATGGGAGCCTTAGAGGGCAATGAGTTTATGTTAATGAGGGAGGAACAACTCAGAAAAGGAAGGTAAGAATGGTTGCACAACTCAAAGAATGTAATCAATGTCGCTGAATTGTACATGTAGAAACTGCTGAATTGGTGATGTTTTGCTGTGTATATTCTCAACAACAACAAAAATAAATAAAATTTAGAGAAAAACAAAAGAGATTACAGCCAAGAAAACCCTATGGGGGAAGTTCTGCTCTGTCACACGGGGTCACTATGAGTTGGAATCAACTCAACAGCACACAACAACAAAAAAATACATAAAATATCTGGAAGAATCTAGAAGAAATGACACAGTTGATGGAGACACAGTGAGTAGCTAGAGACAAAGGAGTGGCAGGGAAGGAGATACCCTTGTCCTTTTGTGCTCTTTGGATTTTATACCATGTACATTTATCAAACTGCTCAAAAAGCAAATATTTTTGTAAATCACATTCACTCCTCTTGTTCTGAACCTACACTTGCCTAGCAACCCTCTGGCATAAATTGTTTTCCCTTGTAGACCTTCCTGCACTGACCAATCAACGAGTCCACTTGGCAGTCATACCCTCATGGAGTTTAATAAATGGACTCTGTTGTTGTTAGTTGCTATAGAGTTGGCTCCGACTCATGGTGACCCCACGTACAACAGAATGAAACACTGCCCAGTCTGACATCATCTTCATGATCGTTGGTGTACTCAAGTCCATTGTTGTGGCCACTGTGCATTTTGAGTGCCTTCCAACCTGGGGGCTCATCTCCCAGCACTGTATCAGACAATATTCTGTTGTGATCCATAGAGTTTTTGTTGGCTAATTTTCAGAAGTAGATTATCAGGCCTTTCTTCCTAGTCTTGTCTTAGTCTGGAAGCTTCACTGAAACCTGTCCACCATGGGTGACCCTGCTGGTATTGGAAACACTGGTGGCATAGCTTCCAGCATCACAGCAATATGCAAGTGACCACAGTATGACATATTGACAGGCAGGTGGTGGCAACAGGCTCTAAGCTTATATATTTGTCCTTTAGTGAGTCTTGGTTCACATGACTAGGTTCCCAAACAATGTCTGTGGGAGAGCAAATAAACAGAGATTTCTAGACTGGTAGAGTGAAGGACAGAGCAGAAGAGCCCACGCTATGCCTCATAGGCTATGGGCATTGAATAAGCATTTTCTAACTGAAAGATAGTGGGGGGTGGGGAGGGGGAGCTAGACTACAAATATCTAAAGCAAATCAAAAGGCAAATAAACTGGTAACATATTTTATACAAATATTACTGAAAGGTGTTTATGTTCTTCATACATAAAGAACTCAGGAAAATAAGAAAAATTGGGAAGACCCTGCGAAGAATGGGGAATGGACATGAATCAACGATTTTGAAGAGGAAATATAAATGCCTAATAAACATGTTAGTAATGATGGAAATACAGATTTCTATCAGTTTAAATTACACCAGTATAACTTCATGTTAACCGACAACATTTTCAATGACCCTATTTCCAAACAAAGGAGCCCCGGTGGTGCAATGGTTAAGCACTCAGCTGCTAACAGAAAGGTCAGCAGTTCAAACACACCAGGGGCTCCGTGGGAGAAAAGACCTGGAGATCTGTTCCCATAAAGATTACAGCCTAGGAAACCCTATGGGGCAGTTCTACTCTGTCACTATGAGGCAGGTCGCCATGAGTCAGAATCAACTCAACAGCATACAACAATTTCCAAACAAGGTCACATTCACAGATACCAGAATTAGGACTTCAACATAAATTCTGGAGGGACACAATCCATAAGACCTACCAACAGGGTGAGTCACTGGGAAGTGGGCACAGCCAAAAAGCACAATTTCTCCCTTTCTATTAGGGATTTGGGGCAGGGGGAGGAGTAATAAACACAACTTCAAGAGTATCTGCCATCTCAACAGGAAATTACATAGTTTCTCCTTGTGGCTCACAGCTCCCAAAAGGAAAATACCCTTCCAGGGTATACTTCCTACAAGGAACAGAGTAGACTTTCTACTTTTTTAATATGATAAATATATGATATTAAAAATGATACAAATCCTCAACAGCAAGAAACATTATGAACAGATAAGAGAGTCTTCCAGCTAAATCTTACAAACCCGTAGTGGAATGGATACTTCCCTAGACTAGAAATCAAAACATTCCAGTCCGGTCCTTCTGTTGACCACCATATGTGTGGTCCTAGGCAAGTCACACCGCCTCTCTTAGCTTCCATTTCCTCTGCTGTAAAATGGAGATAAGAAAATCTACTCCAAAAAGTTGTGAGGTAGACAGGAATTAATCAGATAAAGTGTCAGGCCTCAATTATTTAAAAAAAAAATCACCCAAGCAAGGGTGAGCTGGCTAGACATCTTTGGGATTTACATTCATTGGCAACACTGATGGGTGCCCAACCCTCTTCTAGACATGAGGGAGGTGGGTAATCTAGATGGAAGGCCCCCAGCCCCTCCAACCCTGAAAGTCTTAGCATGGAATACTGTATAAACAGTTGCCATCAAGCTGACTCCAACTACTGGCGACCCCACATGAATCAGAGTAGAACAGTGCTCCACAGAGTTTCCTATGGCTGATTTTTCAGAAGTAGATCACCAGGAGTTTCTTCCAAGGTGCTGCTGGGTGGACTCGAACTTCCTTTTGGTTAGCAGCTAAGCATGTTAACCATTTGCACCACTCAGGACGCTCACTAAATTGTCGCTATCCTCATCACTGTCATTTTAACTGCCTTGGAGACTAAGAATCCTAGGATGCAAGGAGACTAAATGGCCAGCAGGCCTAGACTAATCCCCAGGATATTGCACAAGAACCTCTAACACTCCACAGAATTAATATCAATTTCATTTTTCTCTCCAACAAGAATCCCTGGGCAGGGCCAGCTTCATGGGCCTACAACCAGTGTAGCTGCATGGGGCCCCGTGCTCAGAAGGGCCCCACACTTGGAGTTTAATGCACTGCAATTGCCATTTTGAAATTCTTACAGATTTTATCTTTGAGTTTGTGTTGGGTGAGTGATGTCAGATGGGACAATGGAGCACGCCCCTGGGGGCTTGGAGCCTCAGTTCACAAGATGTCCCACCTTCTGCTGCCCCTTAATGGGTTCTCAGCTGTCCCGTCCCCAAACAGTGACCATCTCTTACCTCCACCCCAGGGTAGGGCATGGGCACAAGGGGGTCTGCATCCCCCATGAATATCCCCATGCCTAAGGGGGTGTAACATTAAACAACAAATAAAAAACACCCTGACAGGTTGAGAGATAGAGGTCATGGAAGACTGAAAAGTTTTTTCCTACTTTTTGAATTAGGAGCCCCAGGTTTGCTTTTTGCACTAGGCCCCACAGATTACATAACTGGCCCCTCCTCTTTGTCAACCCCACCCCCTTAACTTGCCCTCACCCAGCTTTCTTGGACAAGGCCTTCCCCCTCCTGTCCTTGGTCCTAGGATCCCTGTGGAAGTCCTAGGTGGGCCGACCCAAGCTACTTACCTGCCATGAAGCAGTAAGGGGTGGGAGAGCCCTCAGATGGCCACATATATGTATATCTCACATCTCATCACCTGGTCTCCTCTTCCTCTGGCTGGCACCCCCAGCAGGGGTACAGACCAGGCTGTCACATCCACTCTGGGGACCTAGGTTCTGGCCTAATCATGCTAATTAAAACCCTCAGCCCAGCTACACCCAACCCAGCCAAGAAAAGCAACCAGATCTAAAAACCCATAATCCTTTTTATCCACCTCTACTTTTTTCAAACACCTTTATTATTCAAAGAGCTTTTTTTTTTTTAATGGTTACAAAATTAATCCATTTGCTGAAGAAAATTTGGAAAATGAAGACGCCTACAAAAAAGAAAATAAGTCACCCCAAAATAAACACTGTTAAAAATTATCGGTCTTTCCACTCAAGAAGTTTCTTCTAGCTCCCTCACCTTAGCAGCTTGGGGGACTGTCATGGATTGAATTGTGTCCCCCCAACATATCTGTCAGCTTGGCTAGGTCATGATTCCCAGTATTGTATGATTTTCTACCATTTTGTAATCTGATGTGGTTTCCCTATGTGTTGTATATTCTATCACTATGATGTAATAAGATGGACTAGTGGCAGTTATATTGATGAGATCTATAAGATTAGATAGTGTCTTAAGCCAATCCTTTTTGAGATATAAAAGAGAGAAGTGAGCAGAGAGATGTGGGGACCTCATACCACCAAGAAAGCAGTGCCAGGAGTAGAGTGCATCCTTTGGACCTGAGGTTCCTGCGCTGAGATGCTCCCAGAACGAGGGAAGACTGATGACAAGGACCTTCCTCCAGAGCCGACAGAGAAAGCTTTCCCCTGGATCTGACACCCTGAATTTGGACTTGTAACCTACTAGACAGTGAGAGAATAAATTTTTCTTTGTTGAAGTTATCCACTTGTGGTATTTCTGTTACAGCAGCACTAAATGACTAAGACAGGGACCTAGGATTCATTACCCTTAATAATAAAGCTCATGACATTAGATTTTGGGGCAGCCTTTCCAGGATAGCATCTTCAGACATATTATCCCCCCAAAAAAACAAAAAACCCAAATCCGTTGCCCTTGAGTCGATTTTGACTCATGGCGACCCCATCTCAAGAGCCTACAAATTCTCTAACTTCCTTAAAATGCAAGGCCTTTCCCTGCCCTTGGTCACACCAATTGCAATTAAGTCTTTATTGGTTAGCCTAATTAACATAGACCTCCTGGTGGCCATCTTATAAGTATGTGCTGCGATGTGCCCTCCCATGCCCACATAAGCACTAGTGACAACAGGCACATCGCACACCAAGTGGAGTCCTAACCAGTGACATAATAGCACGCTGTGGCTCAGATGGAAAAATTAGCAGAGGAATTGAATCGCATGGCACAGGGTTGTGGTATTAGCAAGTCAATTCTAGCATATCTGAACATCGAGAGCCATTGCCATGTTGTGAGCAGGCATCTTACGTGAACCCAGTCCTTGTGCGTAGCAACTTGTCACAGGCGATAAGCACCAAGTGTGGTAATAAACGCAAATAAGTACAAAACAAAGAAATATTCTTCCAGTAAGGCCCTGATGCTCATCTTATTTTCAAGTGAACAAGTCAGTTCTGAAGTTACCAAATGACAGTCATTAAAACTGGCACACCCGGGCTGCTGGCCAACAGTTGTGGTTAAGAACAAGGCCTGCGTATCGTAAACGAGCAAACAAATTGTTGGCAAATTCAACTACCACTTTATACACTTACATGTGGATGGACATTCTCAGCGTTAGTATTCTCAAAATCAAAATTCAAAAAGTCTAAATAAAGAACAGAACCCAAGACAAACGAAAACGCTAACAAAAATAGGTAACTATTGAGCAGACTATATGGCAGGCGTGGTTCTAAGTGCTTTTACGTGAGTTATGTCATTTAAGGAAATATTTCTTTCTAGCACTGGGGTGGGCAGCCTCTAAGTGGCCTCTAATCACCCTTGCCTCCTGGTATTCATGTTGTTGCACAATCCCCTCCCTTTGAGTGTGGGCTGGTCCTCAACTTGCTTGTAACGAATAGCATACAGCTGAAGTGATGGAATATCATTTCTGAGATGAGGTCATAAAAAGATTGCAGCTTCCAGCTTGGTGGAAACTCTGCCTGAGAACTCAGTGACATGAGCCTTATTATTAAGGCAGGTGTCAAATTTGATCCGTGTAATTTTATTTGTAAATTTAGTTTGATTTTATGAGTTATACGCATACCTGTTGCCATAGAGTCGATTCTGACTCACAGCAACCCTACAGGACAACGTAGAGCTGCCCCATAGGGTTTCCAAGGAACGGCTGGTAGATTCAAATGGCTGACCTTTTGGCTAGCAGCCAAGCTCTTAACCACTATGCCACTGGGGCTTCTATATGCATACAGTTATGGTTATTACAAGGTTTATGCTTATTTTAGACTTATTTGAGTAAGTTGCATTTTAGCACAAATAATTTAAGACAGCACTGGAGATTATAAGACGTTTCTTTGAAAAGATGTCCATATGAAAAGATGTCCTCGAGAAAGACAAAGTTAAGGATTTGTGTGTGTGTGTGTGCGCAAGCCTGTGTGTGTGTGCATGTGCAAGCCTCAGGACTCCCTCCTGGGTGAGACGGGAAGGCAGAGAGGGTCAGGAGCTGGTTGAATGGACATGGTAGAAAGGAGGAGTGTGCTGTCACAGTACAGGGAGAGCAATTAGGGTCACATAACAATGTGTGTATAAATTTTTGTATGGGAAAAAATAAAATTTTTGTATGGGAAAAAATAAAAAAAAGAACTCCGTCCTGTACATTCCCTTCCTGCAACCAAAATGTGATCCCTTAAAAACACAAATCTGACCGTATCTGTTTTGTTAACCACTTTCCCAATGCTTGGCACATCTGGGAATAAATGAATGAATGGCTGTTGTGACCCGACTTGAAACCTTTGGGTGGCTCCTTGTTGCTCTAGGGGTGAAGCCCAATCTCTATGACAGCGTA
Source organism: Dugong dugon (assembly GCA_030035585.1). Lineage (NCBI taxonomy): Eukaryota > Metazoa > Chordata > Mammalia > Sirenia > Dugongidae > Dugong > Dugong dugon. The sequence continues at coordinate 35,088,825 of CM057478.1, forward strand.
TAAGGCTCTGTGTGGTCCAGCCTTCTTCCATCTCTACAGTCTCACTCATCTCTCCCCACCACACCCCTTGAGACTCACTTCCTCCTGCCTAGATCGCTCTACCAACCTCTGCCCTTCGTCCTGCAGGCTCCTAATCTTTGCCATGCCCATTCATCTTAAACATTCCTTCTCCCTCCTAGCACGTACATACCTGCCATTAAACAGTCCACCGTGGACTGGCAGTTCGGGGCCCATCTCTACCCATGAGGTGGCGTACCATGGGGGCAAGGGTGTGAGCATCCTTTTACCACTATATCCATGGTGAACACCATCAGCCTGGTACACAGTAGGGCTCAGGGAATCTTGGTTGAATGAACGGATGACCGCTACATGGTTCTGTGGGAACCCAGCTCTCCTGGTAGGGAGCCCCAGGAAGATGAATCAGTTCACTAACCAGGAAGGCAGTACAGGGTGGAGCCGTGACTGGCCCCAGTTAACACATGGGAGCCCCGAGGGGCAGACACAACTTTCCTGGCGCTGGTACCTAGTCATGGGGAAGCAGGAATTTCTGGTCCAATGTTCACCTCACTCTGACTTTCAGGTCAGCAGAGAAACTGTTTTCAGTAGTTAAACTAAGGAGGTGTTACGGGTTGAACTGGGTCCCCCCAAAAGATATGTTCACTCCTAACCCTCCCAGTACCTGTGAATGTGATTTATTTGGAAATAGGGTCTTTGCAGATGTAATCGGTCAAGATGAGATTGTACTGGATCAGGGTGGGCCCTAAACCCAATGATTGGTGTTCTTATCAGAGACATAGACACACAGGGGAGAAGGCCATGTGATAATCGAGACTGAGATTTGAGTGATGCGTCTACAAGTCAAGGAACACCAGGGACTGCCAGGAGCCACCAGAAGCTAGGAGAGAATCATGGAATAGATTCTCCTCTAGAGCCTTCAGAGCAGGGCTTTGAACCAGTTCATTATGGCTCCACCCCCTGCTGAGAATTTGCATTTCTACCTCCCAGATATACTGAATCAGAATCTACGTTTTAACAAGATCTCCAGGTGATGTACACATAAGAATCACCCCGGGATCTATAAAAATTACCCAGAGATCTTGTTAAAATGTAGATTCCAATTCAGTATATCTGGGGTGGAAATACAAATTCTCAGCAGGAGGTTGAACTGAAATGAACTGGTTTGAAGTCCTGCTTCAGAGGGAGCGTGGACCTGCCGACGCCTTGATTTTGAACTTCTGTCCCCCAGAACTGTGAGAGATTGAATTTCTGTTGTTTTAAGTCACCCAGTTAGTGGTCACTTGTCACAAAAGCGCTAGGAAGCTCATACTGGGGGGTGTCTCAAACACCTTCCTCTTCATTACACTGGGAATGCAGCCAGTGGAAAAATGAGTGTCCTTGGAGCCCGTGGCGACCATGTTCAAATCCAGCCTCCAGCACTGACTAATTCTGGGTCATCTGGGTCCCTGTCTTACCCACCATCCCCAACCTAGTCACTCTACCTTATTTTCTCCACAGCACCCAGACCACTGCATCTTAAATACCTGACACCATCTCTGCTGTCACCCCGGAACTCTGTTTTGCAGATAGCTGTATCCTCAGTGGAGCCCTGGCAGGGCAGTGGTTAATAGCTCAGCTGCTAAGCAAAAGTTCAGCAGTTCAAATCCACCAGCTGCTCCTTGGAAACCCTACGGGGCAGTTCTACTCTGTCCTATAGGATTGCTATGAATGTCGGAAACGACTCCAAGGCAGCCGGTTTGGTATCCTCAGCGCCCAGCTCCAAGTTGTCCCTAGGTAAATACTTGGGAAGGAAAGAAGCCCCACCTCTGAGCCTGAACTTCCTTATTCAGCAAACTGCTACGTTAACAGTTCTTACCTGGTTGGTAAGAGGACCCGAGAGAAGCACAGCAAATTCTCAATCAATGTGATTAGTATTATAACCAGGGTAACGCAACAAGAAGGTTGGGAGGCCACCATGGGTGTGGTGGGCTTGGTATACAGTATGTGCTCATAAAAGGGTTATGACTACCGTGGAAATAGTCACCGTAACCAAGCAGTGCCACGTTTCTAAACTTTTTTGAGATGAAAAAAACAAAAACCAAGCCCGTTGCCATAGAGGTGATTCAGACTCCTAGTGACCCTGTAAGACAGAGTAGAACTGCCCCATAGGGTTTCCACGGCTATAATCTTTACGGAAGCAGACTACCACATGTTTTTCCTGCTGAGTGGCTGGTGGGTTTGAACCATCTCCCTCCCTGTTAGCAGCTGAGTGCTCAACCACTGTGCCACCAGGGCTCCTTTCTTGAGAGAAGAGAGGCCAAACGGGAGGATGCAGGTCTAAGAGCAGAGGAGCTGCTTGGAATGTGAGCTACCCAGCAAGGAAGCAGGTTGCCTGACCCCAGCTGGCCTCCCTCCCTCATCCACACCCTGCTTCCCTTTATTATACTTCCTGTGTTTGCACAAGGTACTTCAGAGACAGGACACCTTGTTTCTCAGCTGTCTTCCCTGCCTGCTGCCTGAATAAGGGACCTCCCCGCCACTCCTGACACCCACGCCATGCACAGTCAGTCTCTCCAGGGTGCCTCTGAGAACACTGGTCCACAGCCAAGTGGTGAGCACCACACGTACCCACAGACATGGTGAAGACCTGCCCAGCCTTGGAGGACCCTCTGGAAAGCTCTGAGGAATGCAGTCCACCTTGGGTCTGTGATCCAAACCCCAAGGCGCCCCAGTCTCTCCATTCAGGTACATCACCCTGTACTAGACATATCTGGACAATCTATAAAGCCTCACCGTGACCAGCTACACGTGAGGAGTATTCGGAAAACACCCAGCTTGCTGCAAAAATCAAAGTATGGAAAGCAAAAAGGAGGAGGAAAAGTAATGTGGCAAAGGCAAACCATTTGGCAAACTAACTTCAAACTACTTTAACAGGATGCACAACACAAAATATAAGTAGAGAAATGGATTGTGGCAAAATAATCTAAGTTATATCCCATTGATGTTTAACACACGATACTTCAGAAAAATAGAGATTACACAGTGCTGTGGTTTACCCCATCCTAACACCAGAATACTCACTGTAACACTCATTTATAAAACACGATTTTTTAAAACACACAAATATTTAAGAGTCATAAAAGCAAAATGTTTGGGCTGTTGCCATTCATTGGGAGAAAAATTTAAAATTTTAAATCAAATACTTTTCAGCTAATCTTTTTCATTAAAAAGTAAATTTAACTTTGATGTTTCCCTTCACCCGTCAAAAGTCCATAGCAGAACATAGAGCTACCATAATCCCTCACCATCGAGTCGGTTCCAACTCATAATGATGCTATAGGACACAGTAGAACTGCCCCATAGGGTTGCCAAGGAACGGCTATTGGATTTGAACTGCCCACCTTTCGGTTAGCAGCCGAGCTCTTAACCACTGCACTACCAGGGCCCCAGAGCTACCATATGACCCAGCAATCCCAATCCTAGATATATACCCAGAAGAAGTAAAGGCAGAAACACAAACAGAAACCTGTATACCAATGTTCATTACAGCACTTTTCACGATAGCCAAAAGGTAGAAACAACACGTCCATCAACAGAGGAACGGATAAATAAAATGTGGTACATACATACAATGGAATACTATGCATCAGTCATAAAGAGAAATGAACTCCTGATGCACGTCACAACATGGATGAACCTTGAAAACATCATGTTGCGCAAAATAAGTCAGTTGCAAAAGAACAAATACTGTATGATCTCACTCATATGAAATAAGCAAACATAGAAACCAAAGATTAGTGGTTACCAGGGGTGGGAGGCAGGGGGAAAGGGGGACTTTTTGCTCAGAGGGCATGAGTTTACACTAGTGGTGGTGAGTGTTTTGAATGAGGATAGCGATAATGGTGGCACAACAAGAAAAATGTAATCAATATAATTGAATTGTATTGGTGAACGTTTTGGTGTGTATATTTTCACCACAATTTAAAAAAAAGAAAAGAAAAGCCATAGCAGAGTGGTAATTCCCATGAATTTTCAGGAATTTTATTTCTGAATGACTGATTAAAAGAAAAATAAAAGGGCACACGTAGAGACACTTCTGCAAAAAGTCAGTCAGCGCTCTCGCCCTTAACTCATGCAAGGAATCCTGCTACCAAAGCTGGGGAGAAGGTTGTCCAGGGTCACCCCTGGCTTTCACAAGTCAGAGGAGCAGAAGGGCTGTATCTGATGGCTTTGTCAGTTTGTTCACTGATAAATCCCCCTGACTAAAACCTGTTGGTTTATTCTAAAGGGTCATCTGGAGGTCACGAAGTCAACATGCAAGGCAGAGTGGTTTTTAAAAATTGCAAAGCTGGGAAGCTGGTCTGCTCTTGATTTCCACTGTTATTGCTACTATTCTTGATAAAACTTCTGAGCAATAGTTCTTTGTTTGTCTTTCAGTGGAAATAACTTTTAAAAATCCATGTAGTACTTCGGGAGCAAGGGAGAATGAAGAAAACAAGAAACAAGGGAAAGATTAGTCCAAAGGACTAACGGACCACAACTACCACAGCCTCCACCAGACTGAGGCCAGTACAACTAGATGGTGCCCGGCTACCACCACTGACTGCTCTGACCAGGATCACAACAGAGGGTCCCAGACAGAGACAGAGAAAAATGTAGAACAAAATTCTAACTCACAAAAAAAAAGGACCAGACTTACTGGCCTGACAGAGACTGGAGAAACCCTGAGAGTATGGCCCCTGGACACCCTTTTAGCTCAGTAATGAAGTCTCTTCCAAGGTTCACCCTTCAGCCAAAGATTAGACAGCCCCATAAAACAAAACGAGACTAATGGGGCACAACAGTCCAGGGACAAGGACTAGAAGGCAGAAAGGGACAGGAAAGCTGGTAATAAGGAACCCAAGGTTGAGAAGGGACAGTGTTGACGTGTCATGGGGTTATTAACCATTGTCATAAAACAATATGTGTACTGTTTAATGAGAAACTATTTGTTCTGTAAAACTTCATCTAAAGTACAAAAAAAAAAAAAAAAAAAAAAAAAGAACTTAAAAAAAAATCCATACAGTAGGCTGAGTCTGTAGACAGATAAACCTAGGTTAAACTCCCTGGAGTTTAAATTCTCTGGAGTCAGAGAAACCTGGGCTAACTTCCCAGCTAGGTCGTGTACTAGCTGTCTGCTCTTAAGGGTCATACTCAACCTCTTTAAGGCCTCAGTTCCTCATCCGCAAAATGGGCTGTGGTGGGAAAGTTAAATATAAAGTGTTCCGCCCAGAGAGGAGAGAGCTTGCATTGCTATGAAGACGGGCTTCTTTCAAGAGCCAGGGGGGAGGGCGAGGTGTGGAAGGCAGCCTTCAGCGCGCAGACTGGGTCCTAGGGGTGGGGTAGGGTGGGGGGTCAGATTGCACGCCCCGCGCCCCGCCGCCCCGACTCACCAGGGCTTCCAACTCTTCCTTCTCCAGCGGCTCGTACTGGTGGCCTGCTCGGGAGAAGGTGAGTTTCTGCAGGAACTTGGAGAAGCGTCGCTCCACCATGGTGAGCGGGCGAGGCCCCACGCCTGGCCTCCAGTCTGGCACCCCTCGGTCCCAGGCGAGGCCGGGGCTGGCTGCGCGCGCCCAAGCCTCCAAGGCCAGGCCCGCGTTACCAAGTAGCTGCCTACCTGCCTGCCTCAGGTGAGGCCCCGCCCCCGGGGCGGGGCTGCACGCCAGGCCACGCTTGGAGCACCTGGCCCCGCCCCGGCCCGCGAGCTCTCCAGGGTCTCCCAGGCCCTGGGGGGCAGAGGCCCAGAAAGCCCCGAAGACCCGCAGTGTTGTTGGTCAGAGCTCCGGCTGCGTCCAAACTAGCAGGATCATAAGAATCACCTGGGGTGGAGGATGGATTTTTGGGTGGTAGTGGGGGAGCAAACGCTTGTTTAAAATGCGGATTACCAGACCTCGTCCTCCCTTGAGTCTTAGGGTCTGGAGCTGGGAAGCTGGGTGTGTAATAAGCGCCCAGGTGGTTCTCCTGTGTGGGCAGCGGTAACGTGTTGGAAGCCAGGTGGGTGAGAACTGAGTCAGACTCCTACCTAAGTTGTGCTGCTCTGGACGCACATCATCTCTGTGATCCGCGGCTCCCTCCTCCCTAGCCGAGGGAGGAGGAAAAGGCTGACTTTACCTATCGCGAAGGCCATTGAACAGATCGTTAAACCAAGGCTCCCCGATCTTAAGAAACCTGCCTAAGGTCCCAAGACCAGAGAGTGCAGAGTCCCAGTCTGCAGGTGAGGATGAAGGGGCCCAGAGCTCATCCAAGATCACACAGAAGCCAAGGGCAGCGGTAGCCCTCACACTCACCTCCCACTCTGGGAATCTCCTTGTGATTGGAAGCAGCTGAGTGAGCACACTTAGGCCAGATGTTACATTTTTTTATTTTGTAGCACTGTGATCAGAAAATGTAGCCTGCACACAAAGGTTTGCTGTTTGTCCCTTTCTTAATTTACTGAGACTTTGTGCCTGGTTTGCAGGCAATTCTTACAAATGTTTCAAGGGTTCTAGAAAACTTCTTGCATTCTACTTTGTAAGGGGGTTAAATTAGTTCCATATCTATTGGTTCTATGTTACTAGTTACATTGTTCGTGTCTGTTATGGATTGAATTGTGTCCCCCAAACAGATATGTTGAAGTCTTAACCCCTGTACCTATGAATGTGACCCTGTTTGGAAATGGGGGTTTTCTTATGTTAATACAGTCACACCCAAGTAGGGTGGGTCCTAAACGTAATCCTTTCCTAGTGTGTCTTATAAAGGGGGGAACAGACATGGAGTCAGACACACAGGGGGAGACGCCATGTGACGATGGAGGCAGATGCACCTACAAGCAGCAAAGGAACCCCAAGAATCACCAGCAGTCTCCAGAAACCAGGAGAGAGGCCCACAGCAGGAATCAACACTGATTTGAACTTTTAGCCTCCGGAACTGTGAGACAATCAATTTCTGTTCTTTAAAGCCGCTCACTTGTGCATTTGTGTGTGTGTGTGTGTTATGGAAGCACTAGGTAACCAAGGCAAAGTCCTTATTTATTTTTCACTGTGAACTTGACCTGGCACAGGATAATGAAGAGTTAAAACTTTCCACTCTGATTGCTTTCCTGTCCACATTTTCCTTGTATGTCTGAATTTTCGTTTTTTGTATTATGCGGCTGGGTGGTTAATAATGATTTAACCTGTTGATTATAGCTTTTGTAATTGTTTAGCAGCATCTCTACCCCCTTAGATTGTGTTTCATAAAGTCCACTTTGAAGAGTTCACATGGCCACTGCTGCTTCCTGTGGCTCCAGTCTGTGTGGTCGACGCCTGATATCTTCTTTTTAGCTATCCCGGTTCATTTCCAACGAGACAGTAAGCTCTTCGAGAGCAAGAAACGTGTGTGTTTCATCATTGTGTGCCCACTGCAGTCTATCACAGTGCCTCAGTCACAGCAAATGCTCAGCCATACTTACTGGATAAGTCTCCCTCGTAAACAGCACAGCACTGGAATTTAAAAAATCTAATTTGAGATTATTTGCTCCATGATAGGACATTTACTGTTTACATCATTAGCGTTGTTACCATTAGACTGACGTCTGTCTTCCTCTTTCATGTTTTATTTCTGTGTTTTTTTTGAGGCAAACTCTCTGCTATTTGTTGTCATCTTTGACTTTGATTTTGGAATAAACATTCCATTTAAAATTCTATCAGAAGTTGTCTGAAAGCCTTTCAGAAACAGAGATAAATATTTATACAGTCTCTTGACTTCCTTTTACAGGTTAAAAGGAATTTTGTTTCTCAGCTTCATTTTTTATTTTCTATCTTTGGCTACCTTTTGCTGTACATTCTTAGTGATATAATCTAATTGCCCAAATCCTTAATTTTTCAGTCTTTTTTGCGGGGGGTGGTTGTGCATCCTCCATTTTTACCCCCAGCAATTACCGCTGCTGTTTATATTTGTTTTCCACATCCTCTCTTAGCTCCATAACCTTGGTTGGGTTTCAAGGTCATTACCACTGTTTACAAGATTTTTCCTCCAAGAATTTTGCTTCTGTCTTCAGCCTGCAGAATTCTAGAGTTTGCTCTCAAAGAATCTCTTCACACAAGACAACTGGCTGAAAAACTCTCTAAGGCTTACAGCTCTAAGGAAGACCCAGATACACTGGACAGCACTGAAAGTCAAGGGTGAAACCAGCCAAAGGCTTCAGCGATTCTTGAAATATCTGCTCTGGGCACATTGTACAAGGAGCTCCCTGCCCTCCGCCGCCCATTCCCTCTCCATATGAAAGCGATGTCATTTCATCACCCATCAATTATCCCTGAACAGTGCACGCTGTTTGGAAGCCTCGATACAATCTCCAGGCACCTGGAATTTACTTGGTAACAAACCTCACTCACAAGTTATAGAGCTGGCATTCATTGGAAGGAATCCTTTGCAGAAAGGGTACACTGTACTCTCAACAATTTAAATTTTAAGGAATGGGTTTGAAGACATGGCTTCTCACGCAGACTCTCAAATATTTTTATGTTTTTCTTTTTTTCTGGCTGTGCACGCTAGCAATTAGTATAATTTTACAGATGAAGAAATCGGGGCACCAAGAGATGAAGCCACTTGCATTTGTCCAGTCCACAATATTTTTTAAGCACCTGCCATGTGCCAGGCACTGTTACAGGCACTGGGATATGGCTGTGCCCACGACAGAATCTATCCCTGTTCTCTTGTGTCTTATCTTTGAGTGGACGAGGTACACTGCACACAATTCAATGTATATACTGCAAGGCCAGGTAGTGAGCCATGCTATGGAGAAAAGCGAACAGGACGGAGACTGCAGAGGTAGGGAATGTCGGTGGAGTAGTCAGGAGAGGGAGCATTTGCTCATGTCAGACTTCCATTGTGGCTTCTTCCGTAGTCCTTGTTGGCTAAACCTTAGGCAAACATTTGCTGAACACTTCCTCCATGCTGTGGGCGTGGCTGGTCTTGCAAGGGGCTTAGACCTCCCAGGAGTTACAAGGCACAGGCCTGTGAGATGTAACCCAGGTGCCCAAGGAGTGTGTGTTAAAAAACAGACAACAACCACAAAGAAAAGTTGCCATTGAGTTGATTCTGACTCATGGTGACCTCGTGCATTACAGAGTAGAACTGCTCCATAGGGTGTTCTTGGCTGTAATCTTTACGGAAGCCAATTGCTAGGCCTTTCTTCTGTGGTGCCACTGGGTGGGTTCGAACCACCAACCTTTAGGTTAGTGTTGTTATTAGGTGCTGTTAAGTCAATTTTCAACTCATAGAGACTCCATGTAACGGAGTAGAACTGCCCCCATAGTGTTTTCTAGGCTGTAATCTTTGCAAGAGCAGATCGCCAGGTCTTTCTCCTGTGGAGTGGCTGGGTGGGTTTGATTAGATTAGTAGCCAAGAACAAATTGCTTGCACCACTCAGGAACCTTAAGTGTGTGTTGGGACCTACTACATCCCGAGAGGTAAACACATGGATGTATGCTACCCCTCCCTCCTCCAACACCGTTAGCAGACACGGCTATTTGATTCTGGGGTGACATTTTCCCCTCAGCTGGGGCGACATTTTCCCCTCAGCTGGGGCAGGCCTGGGAGTCCTCCTCACACTTGGAGTGGCCACCAGCTATTGTTTAGACTTGGCGCTTGAACAAACTTACTCACCAACGGGCTTTCAGAACAGGAGCAAATGACCTTGGGCAGAGGAAGTCGTGGATCCTTCTAGAGGGTGGTGGTATGGATGAAGGAAAAGATCTCCACAGGTGGAGAGAAGAGTGGGCTTGAGGGACAGAGAGAACATACTCAGGCAGAGAAAAGCCGGCCTCAGGATTCCCAAACTTCTCTACAGTGTCTTCTCATGACTCCTCCCCAACCCAAGGGACTGCTGGGCTCACTAAGCCAATGACATTTGGTAAATATCAATTGACTCCCTTTTAAAATTTATTCTCAGTTTTAAAATTCAAAGGCATCCAATCCTGTCACTCAGAGTCAAGAGAATTCCAGCCCAAAGCAAAGGGGCCTAAGGCTTTCCATTACACTCTGCAGCCCATGCTCCTCACGGCAACACTGGAAGTAACTAACCATCCTGTGGGCAAACAGTTAAGCACTTGGCTACTAACCAAAAGACTGGCAGTTCAAACTCACCCAGAGGCACCTCAGAAAAAGGCCTGGTGATCTATTGCCCAAAACCAGCCAAAGAAAACCCCATGGAACGTAGTTCTACTCTGCACTCATGGGGTTGCCGTGAGTCACAGTCAACTCGACAGTGACTGGTTTGATTTTGGTTTTTGGTCCCAGTTTTAGCACTGGCAGTCCCAGTTCCTGGGAAGTCCCCCAGGCCACACAGGTTAGCCACCCCCCTTCCTCCCACCCCCAGCATTGTTCTGAGGCTCACACCTGCTCATGTCACCCCCTTGCTTACACCTCCCACTGCAGGTTGAAGTCCAGAATCCTTCACATGCCACACCAGGGTCACCAAGCCTGGCCACTACCTCTCACCCCATCTCTCCACTCTAGCCTTTCCAAACTCTCTTCCCTCCTCAAAGGCCCCGGTGTGCCTCTCCCCTCCAACTTTGCTTGAACTGCTCCCTCTGCCTGGAACACTCCTCAGGGGCACTCTAGCCCCAAACTCTCACTGGGCTAACTCCCCCTTGACCTTCAGGTTTATAGGAGTCTGGGGCGGGGGACGAATGGTTAATGTGCTCTGCTGCTGACCAGTTGGAGGTTCAAGTCCACCCAGAGGTGCTTGGAAGAAAGGCCTGGTGATCTTCTTCTAAAAAATCAGCCATTGAAAACACTGCGGAGCACAGTTCTACTCTGAGACGCATGGGGTCACCATGAGTTGACATTGACTCGACGGCAACTGGTTTTCATCCTTTGGTTAAAGGAGAGGACCTAGGAGGGCCCTCCTGATTCCTGGGCCAAGTGAGAGGCCCTGATGGGGGATCCCTCAGCCCTGTGGTTTCCACAAATTCACAGCACTTTATTATACTCCAGAGTGTAAAAGAAGGCACTGAGTGGGAGCAACCCATCCATCAACTGATGAATGGATTAACAAACTGTGCCCGAGCCATGCAATGGGATATTACCCAGCCATAGAAAGGAACAAAGCACTGCTGCATGCTGCAGCATAGGTGAACCTTGAAAACATAATGCTGAGTGGAAGAAGCCAGGCACAAAGGACCACTTTATTGTATGATCCCGTCTACGTGAGATGTCCGGAATAGGCTAATCCACAGAGTCAGAAAGCAGACTGGGGGTTGTCAGGGGCAGAGGAAGGAGGAAACGGGGAGGTATGGAGTTTCTTTTGGGGTGATAGAAATGTCCTGGAATTAGACAGTGGTGAAGGTTGTACAATCTTGTGAAAATACTAAAAACTCACTGAAAAGCACACTTTAAATTGGTTTAAATGGTGAATTTGATGTTATATGAATTTTCAATAAAGTAAAGTAGTTGTCTGATGGGGGAGAGGAACCCAGACAGGGGTCTGTGGCCTGACTTTCTCTCCCCTGGTTTGGTGCATCTTGTCTCCTGGACTCCATTCCCTGGGGCTAAGGAATTCAGAGGGACTTGGGATCCCCTCCAAGCAAGGAAATGTTCTCCCTGTTTCCACTCTGGCTGCCCTGCAGTCAGTGGCTCTTCCGTGAACAGTCAGAGTGACCCTGCTGAAAATCAGCGCAGTCCCTCCCAGCGTAAAGCCCTCTGATGGCTTCCTACACCGGACACCCGGACGCTGCTGACTCATCCCCTTGGCACTCTAAGGAAGGCTGTAACACCTGCAACTCTCTGCTGGGGGGATTTGATTTTGACACCATAGACCAAAAGGATCGCAAGTTAATGCCCCAGATGCATCCCACAATTAATGACTCACCAGAGTTGGTGGATAAATACCCCAGCTCCCTCCCCTTTGGTGGGGAAAATCTGAGGCTTGTTCTGAAGTCTCCCAGGATTCCTCCAAAGTTGCCTTCAGAAGTATCAGATTAATGTACCCTTTATGGGCACCTTCCCTTACTTGTCCCAATTCCTTACTTCCCTACCACAATATCCTGGGATTATTGTTGTTAACTGCCATCAAGTTGGCCCCCGACTCATGACGACCCCGTAATGGAAAGAAATGCCGCCCAGTCCTGCTCCATGCCCATGATCAGTTGCGGATCAGACTGTTGTGGTCCATAAGTTTTTACTGACTGATTTTCAGAAGGAGATCACCAGGCATTTCTTCCTAGTCTATCTCAGTCTGGAAGCCCTGCTGAAAATTGTTCAGCTTCATAGCAACACAGAAACATCCACTGACAGACAGGTGGTTGCTGTGCATGAAGTACATTGGCCAGGAATCAAACCCAAGTCTCCTGCATGGAAGGCAAGAATTCTACCACTGAAATCACCCAAATAAACTACTTGTGCTCGAATCCTTCTCTCAGGGTCTTCTTCTTGTGGAACCCAAGCCAGAACACTTGCCATTGCGCGGGCAATAACATCAGACTCCATATACTGCACACAGGCCCCTTGTGATCTGGCTCATCTGTCAAACCCACCCTTCCTGCCCCAGACCCTGCCTCCTTGCGTTTGTCACACACTGATCTAAGTCCTGCCTCCAAATCATTATAGCTTACAGGTCCCTCTGCCTGGCAAGCTCTCCCCCAGCTTTTCTTACAGCCTACCTTCCTTCTATTCAGGTCTTAGCTGAAGTGTCCCCTCCCCAAGGGAACCTTCCCTGAGCACCTCAACTAAAGCGCATCTTCATGCCACCCTGCTGATAATTCACTCAGCCACATGCATTAACTCTGTGTACTTTGCTGTATGTAAGCTTTGCTTCAATACAAATTTCCATGAAGAAAAAGCAGGTAAACGTTTAACGAAAAACAGGTAAAAGCTTAATGGGCTGTGAAGTATCTCCTCATAAGATACTTATTAATTACAAAGGGAGAAACAGTCACTGTACAGTGGAGAAACCTGGCAGACTTAACCAGGTGATCCAAGTTAACATCACCAAAAAAGAAAAACAACAAATCAACCAGTTGCCATGGAGTTGACTCTGACTCATGGTGACCCCATGTGTGCAGGGTAGAACTGTGCTCCACAGGATTTTCAGTGGCTGTGACCTTTCCGAAGCAGATGGTCAGGCCTCTCTTCCGAGGCACCTCTGGTTGGGTTTGAGCCTCTAACCTTTTGGTTATAGTCGAGTGCTTAAACATTTATGCCACCCAGAGACTAGCATCACCTAGGATGGGACAAGTTGACATCAGGTGCCACTGATAGGATGCACTGAGAAGAACCCAGCGTCACTTTGGGGTGTTCCTGTCAAAATGCTTACCCTTAATGTGGTCATGAGCAAACATCACACCCAAATCGAAAAGCATTCTATAAAGTGACTGGCTATACTCTTCAGAAATGTCAATGTCAGGAAAGACAAGGAACGGCCAAGAAATGTTCCAGATTCAGTGAAACATGTGATCCTGGATCAGATCCTGGGGAAAATGTCTTTACCTTTTGCTATGAAGGACATTAGCAGGACAACTGGTGAAAGTTGAATAAGGTCTGTAGATAACAGTATTCCACCAGTGTTAACTTCCAGATTTTGATAACCGTACTCTAGTTAGGTAAGAGAATGTCCATGGTTTTTGGAAATGTACCTTGGAGTTTTGAGGAGTGAAGACTGCAACTTTAAAAGAAATAATAATTACACACATATCCACAGGGAGAGAGAGAGAGGGAGAGAACATGGACTTAGAGAATCTGGTGAAGGACATATGCAAATTATTTGTACTATGTTTGCAAATTTTCTGTAAGGCTGAAATTATTTTGTAATAAAAAGTTAAGAAGATCTTGCAGCCATGGAGGGTGGAAGAACCCCTGAAATTATTGCCCTGAGATAATCTTTAAACCTTAAACCAAAAATATCCCTTGAAGTCTTCTTAAAACCAAACAATAGTTTAGCTTAACTAGTAAAAAAAAAAGGTCTGCCTTGAGCATTATGCTCTTTGAGAACTATCTATATGGGATCAAATTGACAACAGCACCTGGAAAGATTAGATAGGAACCTTAGGCAGCAGTGAGTTTATGTTAATAGGGGAGGGACAACTCAGAAAAAGAGGGTATGGCTGCATAACTGGAAGAATGTAATCAATGTCACTAAATTGTATTTGTAGCAACTGTTGAATGGGTGTATGTTTTGCTTTGTATGGAGCCCTTGTGGAGCAGTGGTTAAGAGCTCAGCTGCTAACCAAAAGGTCGGCAGTTTGAATCCACTAGCTGCTTCTTGGAAACCCTATGGGGCAGTTCTACTATGTCCTATAGGTTGCTACGAGTCTGCATCCGTTCGACTGCAACTTTTTGTTGTTGTTGTGTATATTCTCAACAACAACAAAATAAAATAAAAAAGTTAAATAGCACCCCCACATGAACAGGTCTCAAGTGCATCTTGCTGACTAAACAAAGGCCAGTCTCAAAAGGTCACATAGTGTATGGTTCCACTTATACACTATTCTCAAAATGACAAAATTTTAGGGATAGAGAACAGGTTAATGGTTCCAAGGGGTTAGGAATGGTGTAGGGGAGGGGTGAGTGTGAAGATAAAGTAGGGAGGTCTTTGTGGTGGTGGACCAGATCTGTATCTTGATGTTGGTGGTTACATAAATCTACACTTGTGATAAAATAACACAGAACCAGACACACATGTTTGTACAATATCTATTTCCTGGTTTTAACATTGCACTATAGGTATGTAAGATGTAGCCATTGGGGGGAACAGGGTGAAGGGTACACAGGCTCTCTCTGAATCTGTCATTTCAAAATTATGTCTGCAACTTCCTATGAATCTATCCACAGTTTTGTCAATGATTTCATTCTACTTTGATCAACAATGGAAGCTGCTGTCAGGAAATCGAATGACGTATCGCATTGGGCAAATCTACTGCAAAAGGCCTCTTTGAAGTTTTAAAAAGCAAAATGTCACTTTGATGACTAAGATGTACCTGACCCAAGCCATGATCTTTTCAACTGCCTCATATGCATGCAGAAGCTGGACAATGAAATAGGAAGAAAGAAGGAATTGATGCATTCTACCTGTTGTGTTGGCAAAGAATATTGAATATACTGTGCACTGCCAGAAGAATGAACAAATCAGTCTTAGAAGTAATACAACCAGAATGTTTCTTGGAAGTAAGGATGGCAAAACTTCGACTTGCTTACTTTGGACATGTCATTAGGAAAGATAGACCACTAGAAAAGAACATCAGGTAAAGTAGAGGGTCAGAGAAAATGAGGGGAACCCTCATAAGATGGATCAACACAGTGGCCGCTACAATGGACTCAAACATACCAATATCATGAAGATAGTGCAAGACTGGGCAACATTTCGTTCTGTATACATAATGTTGCCATGAGTCGCAGCTGACTCTATGGCAACTAACAACACGAATCTGTCATTACTTCAAAGTGAAAGGTTAAAAATGAAAATGCAATAGCACCCACTTTTGTTACCTGTGTTCCTTCGCCTACTTTATTTTCCTCCATTGCTCTTCCACTCACTGCCTTTATCTGTTTCTGTTCTCTGTCTGTCTCCCCCACAGGACTGCCAGTTCCACGAAGTCAAGGAGGGCCTTGTCTGTTGCGTTTCCTGCTTTATTCCCAGCTCCTAGCAGAGTGTGTGGCACATAGCGTTGTTGTTAGCTGCTGTCGAGTTGATTCCAACTCATTGCGACCCCAGTTGTGCAGAGTAGAACTGCTCCATAGGGTTTTCAAGGCTGTGACCTTTCTGAAATAGATTGCCAAGCCTGTCTTGTGAGGTACCTCTGGGTGGGTTTTAACCGCCAACCTTTCAGCTAGCAGTCAAGTGCTTAACCATTGGCACCAATAGTAGGTGCTTAAATTTTTATTCAATTGATAAATGAATAAGAGCCATGGCCAGAGGCCACAGAGAGCCTTGTCCACAGTGAAAGTGAGGGGGGCACAAGCCCCAGGGATGAGAACCATGTTCAAGCAACAGAAGGCCCCTCCTGGGAGTCTAGGGCACCCCAGGGCAGTGGAGCTGGATCTGCGGGTGCACATGGAAACAGAGACTGTGTGAGGATCCTGGAGGTGCTGTAAGAATAGACTATAAACTGGGTGGCTTAAAACAACAGAAACTTATTTTCTCACAGTTCTAGAGGCTAGAAGTCTGGAATCAAGGTACTCTCTCGGAAGGTCCTAGGGGAAGATCCTTCCTTGTGTCTTCCAGCTTCTGGAGGTTGCCGGCAATCCCTGGCATTCCTTGGCTTGCAGCTGCATCTTTCCAATCTCTGCCTCTGTCATCACATGGCCTTCTCCTCTGTGTGTCCAGTCTCTGTGCCCAGATGCCCCTCATCTTATAAGGGCACCAGTCATTGTATTAGGGCCACCTTCATGACCTTACCTTAGTTCCCTGGGTTTTTACTCAACTACTAACCTAAAGGTTGGCAGTTCAAATCCACTCAGTGATGCCACAGAAGAAAGGCCTGAAGATCTGCTTCTGTAAAGATTACAGCAGAGAAAACCCTATGAAACAGTTCTACTCTGTAACACATGGGGTTGCATGAGTCAGAACTGACCCGACAGCAACAAGTTTGGTTGTTGTTGTTGTTTTTAATGACCTCATCTTAGCCTGATTACATCTGCACAAACCCTATTTCTGAATAAGACCCCCTTCACAGGCACCAGGTGGTTAGGACTTGAACACATCTTGGGGGACATAATTCAACCCAAAGCAGTGGGCGTTCTCCTTTCTTGGGGCCTCACTGTCATTTTTATCAGCCAGCCTGGACACAAAGAGACTTGTGATAAATACCTGGACAGAGAACGGGGTGGGCCCTGCTAACTCGTTTTACCAGTAGGAAGCTGATTCGCTTATTCAACAAACACTTATTGAGAGCCTGCAAAGAGTGGAGTTGACTTCCGTAAAGAGACGAGGGTGTTTGTGGCAGGGCAATAAAAATAACACTGAGCAGGTATTGCTAACCGGGGCCAGGCTTTGTCCTCAGATTTGGACACTCTTTTAACCCTCATAACATATACCCTCTTTGTTATCAGCATCCCATTTTACACATGAGGAAACTGTTGCAGACGTGTGGTGTTCCACCCAGATCCCCTTGCATCCCTTTTTACCATTTGTGTGCTCCCCCTACTACCTCAGTGCTGGTGGCACCCACTTCTAACACCCAGCACTTTCAGATCTTTGGAGGCCAGACCTCGGCTCCTGGGGCTGCTCTGCTTGGAAGTGTAGAGACCAGCTGTGCCTGTATATGTACTTATTCTTGTTAAGGGCTGAAACATGTCCCCAAAAAAGAGATGCTGAGGTCCTAATTTGACCTTGTTTGGAAATAGGGTCTTTGAAGGTATCAGTTAACATGACATCGTACTGGAGGAGGGTGAGTCCTCATCCAATCTGAGTGGTGTCCTTATAAAGAGAAGAAGAAACACAGAGAGACAGGGGAAGGATGACAGTCATGTGAAGATGCATCTATAAGCCAAGGAACGCCTGGGGTCACCAGAAGCTGGGAGAGATAAGGAAGGATCTTCTCTAGGGGGTCAAAGGGACCATGGCCTGGCCAACACACTGACTTCCAGCCTCCAGTACTGGAAGACACTAGATTTCTGTCATTTTAAGCCACCCAGTTTGTGGTACTTTGTTACAGTGGCCCCAGGATGATCATACGCCCCCAGAGCATCCCATGGCCAGTGACCACAAGTACAGGCAGGAAGCCCAGCTCCTAGGCTCCGGCTGGGACAATGCAGAGCTGTACCTTGCCCCAGGACTTGGCCTGCAATTGCACCCTTCCCCGTCCTATTCCTGACCAGTTTCTTCTGGGAGCACGTCCTTAATAAATCACCTCAACTGAATCTTCATCACAGGCTGTGCTTCCAGAAAACCGGACCTAAGGTGCAAGGAGGTTAAGTAACTGCCCAAAGCCACATAGCTAAGAGAAGTGGGAAGGCTAGAATTCCAGTCCCCAGAGTCTGAGGCCAGGACCTGTGCTCCCAACCGTCATGAGACATGGGCTTCAGGGATAGCCTCATTTGTCTGTTCATTCATTCACTCATTCATTCATTCACAAACGTGCTTTAACCGTCCCCTACTCCTGGTAATCAGCTTCTGAAAATGAGCCAATGAAAACTTCATGGACAGCAAAATCATAGAGATGGTGTAGAAGAAGGTGATGTTTCTTTCTGTTTTACATAAGGTCGTCGTGAGTCAGACCTGACTCGATGGCAATTAACAACTGCAGGCACAGAGCCGGGTTCAGGGGGACTGGGAGGAATATGATTCTTAGGTCCCTCCTCAGAAGCTCTCAGCCCGTTTAGGAAGGCAGACTCAACCTCATTCATTAGTTCATTCACTGATTCAACAATCACTTTTTAAGTATTGACTGTGCACCTGCATCATGCTGGATGTTGGGGAGAGAGATGGCTTAGACAGGTCCCTGCTTTCCGAGAACTCAGAGGGAAGGATAAATAGTAGGAGACAAGAGAACAATGTGGGTGTGTCACAATGTGCACAGGGCCCAGTGGAGACACATGGGGCAAGTGTCAGCAGATGACTTCCGAGCAGGTGACACGGTATCAGGTTAGAGGTTGCAGAGGAGCCCAGGTGCAGCCAGGGGTGGGGGCCCAGGAACAGGGCGATTGCACAACATCTGTGGCTCCTGGCAAGGACAGGAAACCCTGGTAAGCATGCTCTTGCCCCAGCTCAGAAGGAAATGCCTCAGGGGGTGCCCATCCTCAGGCAAGTCTGGCACCACAGCCTCCTGTGGGAAACCCTTCAGTGTGGGCTGAGTGCCTAGGCCCTGGGTGAGCCCTGGCTCCACCCCTTTGGGACCTTGGGCCATCTTTCCTACCCTCTGAGCCTCGGTCTTGCTCATGTCTATAACAAGAACAATTACATACACCTTATAGGTGGCCGTGCAGATTTGTTGAGCACTACCTGGCCCTGAGTAAGCCCTTGATAGAATCCAGCAGGGCTACCAGGTATGACTGGGCAGCTGGGGTGGAACGCTAGGGGGCGCCATTCACATCATGGTAGATTCACATAGTGATTATGACAATTTTCTCGTTGATGGCAGAGAGGGTCTTGCAGATAATGTGTCCTTTTCTAATCCACACAAAGGCACCAGATGGGTTACCAGGGGGGTCAATATGGTAGCTGTTACTGCTCAGAAGGGCCTCGCTGCTGGAACCTCCCTTTGGGAAGGTCCTTGGTGCCCACGAATGGGCCCCACAGCCGAGAGCAGCTCCTTGAAGCCCAGAAGCTTCAGCCTCTTTGGGGCCAAGTTGGGCACTGGCAAGAACACCAGATGGGGTGAGGGGGAAGGATTTCAGTAGACAGAATAATTGACGTGGGCATTTAGGGAAATAAATCCACCTGGGTGAATCCTTACTCTACTACTGACTTCTCCCAGTCCCTGGCAAATAGTTCCACCCTCTGAGCCTTGTTTCTTAAAAGCCAGAACAGAAGTATAATAATGTCCACCCCCACGGGCTGTTAAGGACTAAGATGATATTAAATGGAGTGATGGGAAAACATCCAGTACAATGCCTGCTCAAGATTCTGAATCTGAACGCTGACCTGTGATGTCCAGCCCCATGCTCTTCATCTATGAAAGTTTATCATTTCAAGTTTATTTTTACCAGTCTCTGTATCTTTTAGGGGAGCGCTGGAGGAGCAGTGGTTAAAAGCTACAGCTGCTAACCAAAAGGTTGGCAGTTCGTAATCCAGCCACTCCCTGGAAGCCCTATGGGGCAGTCCTATAGGGTTGCTATGAGTCAGAATCAACTCGATGGCAATTTTTTTCGATAACTTTTTAATGTTTTGTAATCCCGAAATATAATTCTATCCATTCTTCAAGGCCTGGTTGGCATGATGGGATATGATAACTTCAAAAACGAAAGCTTTTGTCTTGATGAACTGTGTGCTTCCTTCTATCAAACTTTTTGTCTCAGCTGCCAGGAAACTCGGTGCTCTGTTCAGCATTAGGTCAATGCTAAGATTCACCTGGCTCTATCAGTTAGAAACCTCCTGGTTGCAAGCAACAGAAACTGATTCTGGCTGTGGTAAGCAAGAAGAGAATTTAGTGGAAGGATATCAGGGACTCATGGGCTTGAGGGGAGAAGGGCAGAGGTTCCGGTTTTGGAAAATGGGAGACACATAGGAACTTGAGATGGGGGTGGCTAAAACGCAGGAAGCACAACCATCATCTCCATGTGGGGAACCGTCTTGCCGGGACCAGCCTGCTATGCCAGGGGCAGGGAGAAAGGCCTGTCCTTTCAACTCCCCTAGTGGGAAGTGAGAAAACCCTGGTAGCATAGTGGTTAAGAGCTATAGCTGCTAGCCAAAAGGTCGGCCGTTTGAATCCACCAGGCTCTCCTTGGAAACCCTATGCGGCAGTTCTACTCTGTCCTATGGGGTCACTGTGAGTTGGAATCGACTCAACGACAATGGGCTATTCTAGACTTGTCTTGTACATTTCCAGACCTGGAATCAGCTATTTCTCTAAGAAACCCTGCTTTTGTTTTGTTTTAGTAGGAAATGGCATTTCAAGACCACTACCTGTGTGACCACTGATTCTAGAACTTTCCAGTGGACAGCACAAGTGTGTATATATATATTTATATGTATGTATGTGGAGCCCTGGTGGTACAATGTTTAAGAGTTTGGCTGCTAACCAAAAGGTTGGCAGTTCAAGCCACCAGCCACTCCTTGGAAACCCTATGGGGCAGTTCTACTCTGTCCTATACGGTCACCATGAGTCAAAATCAACTTGACGTCAACAAGTTTTGTTTATGTATGTATGTATATGTATAAATATAAAATAAAATGCTTCATGAGCTCATACTGTAGTGCTCTAAAAAGTCTGCAATTGAATTGGTCTCACTCCATAACTTCTTGCCCTGCTAAGACTGACTGACATCTCTACTCTCTCCAAAGTGTAAATCCTCATGTGTTTCCTTTGTTACGGCAGATGACAATTGACAATCATGGGCACTTCCCTCTTCTCCCGCATTCATGGAAGGAAAGGAAACAATCATTTTGCTAGATTTCTCATTTAAATGGAGCATTAGAGTCTCGGTCTTATTTAAACGAACACTATGAAATTTCTATTTCCCAAGCCTTGGGGGCAATCATAACTCAGTCAACTGTTGCTCCAGTGTTTGCTCAGGACCCTGCCCCAGCCTCCTGGGCCTTCTCCTTCCAGGGGTGCAGAGAACCCTACATTCCTTGACCACTCTTGCCTTCTGCCTCCTTGCTGGGCCCTGGGAGAGGAGAACCTTCCTGAGGCCCCCAGAGGCACTGCAGGTCTTTCCTCATGGCAGGGCCCCCTTCCTGTGCCCTCTATGGGACTTGACGAGTAGACTCCCGCAGACTGCCCCAGCGGCATTTAGAGGGCTTCACCTGGGCATTCGGGAGTTCATTCCTCACCTGTTGTGAGCTGCCACCTTGTCTGAGTCATTGCTGTGCAGCCACCCCCTCCTAGGGGGAAGGACCCTGCTCCTTCCAGCAGCCCCCAAGCCTGGGCAACCTTGACCCCTCTGAAATCCTTCACTCCCAGAAGCTGCAAGGGCAACTCCCAAAGCCCATTCCCATGTTCTCCCGGGAGGCCCCCTGCTCCCTCCCTGGTGATGTGTCTTGCTCTCACTCCTAGGTCCTTTGATGGCACATAGAATGGGCACCTACCTTGACCCTGTTGTGGGCACCCCTCTTTGGGAAAGCACAGCTAGTCCTTACATAACCCTGGTTACGCAGCAGGCCTGGTTCTCAGCCCTTTATATATTGGTCTTAGTTACTCAGTGCTGTTGTAACCAAAAAAATAGCACGAGTGGGTGGCTTTGAAGAACAGGAATTTATTTTTTCACAATTCTGGAGGCCTAAAGTCCAAATCAGGGTCTTTGCTGTGTCAATTCCTTCTATGGGCCTTTCTCCTAGTTTCTGGTGTTTGCTGGCTATCCTTCTCATTCCTTTGCTTGTAGACGGGTCCTCACATGGTGTCTGTCTTCCCCCGTGTGTGTCTGCATCTATTCTGCTCTTTTTATAAGACACACTCAGAAGTGATTAGGTTTAGGACCCATGCTACTCTGGAATGACCTCTAATGTAGCAAAAGAAAATTCCTACTTCCAAATAGGGTCACATTCACAGGTACAGGGATTAGGAATTTCACATATATCTTGCGGGACACAATTCAACCCATAACAACATCATAACTGGTTTAGTCCTCACCGTCACCCTATAGTGAGGCAGGTATGATCACTATACTCATTCCATGAGTGAGGAAACTTGGGCCCAGGCATTACGTAGACAGTAAGAGGTGGATCCAGGCCTCACTCACAGACTGTCTGGCTCCACCGTCGGAGTTTCTAAACGGCAGACAATACTGTTTGAGGGAAGGAGCCAGAATCTGCATAATCAACAAATGGACTAGGTGCAAGAAGTGAATCTTCTTCTTGTACAGTCTGTCTATCCCTGTTGTTGTTCATTACCATAGAGTCAGCCCCCTACTCACAACAACCCCATGCACCATGGATCGACACACTGTCCAGTCCTATGCCATCCCCATAATCAGTTGTAGATCAGACTGTTGTGATCCATAGGGTTTTCATTGGCTAATTTTCAGAAGTAGATTGGCAGGCCTTTCTTCCTAGTCTGTCTTAGTCTGGAAGCTCTGCTAAACTGTTCAGCATCATAGCAATACACAAGCCTCCACTGACAAACAGGTGGTGGCTGTGCATGAGTTGCACTGGCTAAGAATTGAACCCTGGTCTCCCACATGTAAGGTGAGAATTCTACTACTGAACCACCAGCATCCCATCTGTCTGTCTCTAGAGCAGCAGTGCTTGAACTGAGCACTGTCAGAATCCCCTGCAGGGTGTGTGAAAACTGAGATTGCTGGGCTTACTCTAGGGACCCTACTTTGAGAACCTCTGTTCTAGTGAAATCGCCAGCCATGGAAGAACAGGATGTGGTGGGGGTCCTTGCGAGGACGCACTGTGTGGTGGTTCCAACACAGTCTTTCTGAACCAGGTGGTTCTGTGATAATGACCTTATGGTTATGTTAAAAAAAAAAAGTACTTATCTGTTACACATTCTGAAGTATTTGCAGGTGACATACATGTTATGGGTCAAATTGTATCCCCCTGAAAGATAGGTTGAAGTCCTAACCTTCGATACCTGTGAATGTGACCTCATGTAGAAATACTCTTTGAGGAGGTTATGAGTTAACATGAGGTCATACTGGAGGAGGATGAGCCTTAATCCAATCTGATTGAAGGCTCTTCCCCTAGAGCCTTCGGATAGAACATGGCCCTGCCTGCCAACACATTGATTTCAGACTTCTGGCCTCCAGAACTGTGAGAGAACTAATTTTGTTGTTTAAGCCCCCAGCTTGTGGTACTGTGTTACAGTAGCCCAAAGGAAACTAATATAGATGTCTGAGGTTTCTTTTAAAATATTCCAGCCCTTCCCCTGCAAAACTGGGAGAATAGATGAAATAATGGTAGCTGGGTAACAGGTACATAGAAGTTCATTATACTACTTTCTACTTCGTGTATATTTGCGGTACAGTAAATTACTTAATATGGCCCTTCTAGCCATTCATGGTCTTGTGACTCTCACAAAATGATTGGGTAGGACTATGCACATAATGTGCTTGTGGCCCACCAAGGGGATTGGACTGCTTGCTAACAATGCAAATAAGGTACATGGAACCTTGCGGCGGGGGGGAACCATGCAAGTAAGGTGTATGGAACTCTAACGAGGGGATTGGTCGGTTTTGCCATTCCACTAGGCTTAGACTGAGTCAATCCCAGAGCAGAGGGGCTCACAACAATCACAAGAGCCAGGAGCGGAGCATGTCCTTTGGACTCGGGGTCTCTGTGCTGAGAACTTCATAGACCCAGGAGACAGAGAGAGAGAGCTCTAACACCAGAGATGGCACCAGACGGCAAGAAGCAGCGGCAGAGAAACAGCAGCAGCAGAACCAGACCAGCGGGAGATGGTGTGGTGGGCTTCCTGGCACACTGAAAGAGGCGACTATAGTGGGCATGCCAGCCCAAAGAGCAAGAGAGCTGAGCGCCTTTGGGCAGGAGGCTTGCTGACAGAGTGCAGTGCCTCTGGGGACTTGGCAGAGCTAAAGAGCTTTGTAACACTTGCCCAAGCAGGGCAGAGGCCAGGCTGAGGGGCTGAGGGGCTGAGAGAGAGGTCTGCTGGTGGGCATGGCAAAAAAAAGCTGTCCTGATCAAGAACTGTATCCTAAGTTGTTGCTGTTAGTTCCAGGTGGATTCTGGTCCCAAGTTGTACCCTATTACTTCCTTAATAAACCCCATAATCACAAGTATGATTCATGAGTTCTGTGAGACATTGCAGTGAATTACAGAACCCAAAGACCGGAAGGAGAATACTGAGGGAAGAAGGAGTAGCTGGTTTTAGAGATGGTGGAGTGGTATAGCAGTTTGGAGAAGTTGGACGTTTGGGACATCTTTAACCTCCGCCTCATAGGGACCAGTTTTGTGCTGATTCTTACAAATTATTCATTTAATATTTGAAAGTATCATTCATAAACCTTGTTTATTAGAGTCCTGGCTCCCCCACTTACTAACTATATGACCGTGAGCAAGAAACTTACAATATCTGAGCCTCTTTCTTTCCTATTATCAATGGCGATAATGGCGTATTTCCAACTGGATTGTGGGAATTAAATGAGACAAAGTGTGTCAAGCATGCAGCACTCGCCCTGGTACATAACCAGTGAATATGTAAGAATAACCAAAAAAAAAAACTCAAACCTGTTGCCGTTGCATCGATTCCTACTCACAGCAACCCTATAGGACAGAGTAGAACTGCCCCATAGAGTTTCCGAGGAGCAGCTGGTGGATTCAGACTGCTGACCTTTTAGTTAGCAGCCGTAGCACTTAACAACTGCACGCCAATTTCCTCTGCTGTCCACACATTCCCTGCTTGAGCCTGGCCGGGCAGCCCCTCCTTGACTAATGGGCAGGGTGGTGCCTGGGTCAAGGCACCTGTTCAACGAGTTCCCTTGTGCTGGGCCAGAGTGTGGAACTTTCCAGAAGCCCGCCTCTCTGGGGAGCAGGAGGTGTATGTGGAACATGGGCCGGGCAGGCTGTTTGTGGATTCCAGCCAGACAGGGCCTGGACAGGCTTCAGTGGGGCCCCATGCTGTGGCTGAGACCTGCTGGGTCTTTCTTCATGTGGTAATGGGTCTGGGGCAGGAATTTCCTGGCATCCAGATCAGAGAGGTGCCAATGGATTCTATGGGGCCTACAGGCTGCTAAGTGTCACAGTCAAGGTGTTTTGTGGTTGCTCCAGTTGAGAGAAAAGGCAGAGCCAGGATATAAACCCTCTGGTTCCTGGTTTCTGAGCTAGGCTCCTCATCACCTCGCTAGCTTCCTCCTATTACCAAAAACACTAAAGAACACATTCTTGGGAGGGAAATCTGATTGGCCCAGCTTTAGTCAGGTGGTCTATTTCTAGACAAATCAGCTGTAGTCAAGGGGGAGTGGTCTCAGAATTCAAACACGGCTCCTGAGGCCCAGCCCTAGAGAGCTGTTGTCACTGTAAGGGGGTGGGTGATGTTGGCCTGCCACATGCTCCCAGCAAGATCCCACTTCTTGGTCCTTTCCTTCTTCCTGGGTATTCCACTCCCTTCCTTTCTCAGACATACAGCACCCTGTTATACTCATCTCCCCACTTTGCAGCTAGGCAAGGCCTGAGTTCAAATCCTGCCTCTGCCCAGGCTGTGCTTTTAGGAAAGTAATTCACCTCTCTGAACCTCAGTGTCTTCTTCTGTAAATGGGTATAACAATACTGACCTCTCAGGGTGGTGGGAGAATCAAATGAGATAACTGCCCATGTAAACCCTTCAGTGGCTCCTCCATCATTTTCAGAGTCAAGTTAAAACTCAAGATGTGAACTGGTTGGCACCTGCCCAGTTTTCTAGCTCCATCTCCCTCCACTCCCAAAGTGCCCCCTTTCTTCAGCCATGCCCAACTGTTTGTAGTTCCTTAAAACTCTCAAATCTGTGCCTTCACATATTCTAGTCCCTCTGCCTGGGATGCTTTTCCTTGCTCTTCCCCATCTAACCCTGGCTAACTTCATTCTACTTGCCCCCCCAAACTTAGCTGAGACATCCCCTCCTCTGGGAAGCCCTTCCTGACTGCTCCTCACTGGGACAAAACGCCCCGAGTACCTGTATGGCCGTATCCTAGCACCTATCACACTACCTCGAATCATAGGTTCATCTGTTTGCCTCCGTCTTCAGAGTTTAAACTCAAGGGCAGAGATACAATAAGTTAATTAAGAATAGTAATATATACTTCCCCCAGTGTCTTAGTTATCTAGTGCGTCTATAACAGAAATACTACAAACGGATGGCTTTAACAAACAAATTTATCTTCTCGTAGTTTAGGAGGTTAGAAATCCAAATTCAGGGTGCTGGCTCTAGGGGAAGGCTTTCTGTCTCTGTCAGCTCTGGGGGAAGGTCCTTGTCTCTTCAGCTTGTTTCCTGGTTCCTTGGAGATCTCCATGTGGCTTGGCATCAATTTTCCCCCATCTCTGCTTTTCTCGTTTGCTTGTTTAACTTCCTTTATATCTCAAAAGAGATTAAGGCATACCCTACATTAATCCTGACTCATTAACATAGCAAAGACAACCCATAGAGGTTAGGAGTTACAACACATATTTTGGGGGGACACAATTCAATCCCTAATACCTAGCAACTCTGAAAGGCAGCTACTCTTATTAGACCCATTTCACAGAGGAGGAAACTGAGACTCAGAGGAGCTAAGTGCCTTGCTCAGGATTGAAACCCCAAGGTGTCCAGTCTCTACTGTTCCACCCCACCCACCTAGGTGGACAGCTCAGCTGGGAAGTGGGGCTGTGCTCACCCCTCTCCCTTGTCCCCATGGCCCTCTGCCCTACTGCACACCATTGATGTCCCTTTCTGCTTTCCTGGGCCTCAGAGGTGGGAGTCTGCTTTCACAGGCCAGAGCTAGCAGACTAGCTGGGGACCAGAGCCCTAGCTATGGGATTGGACAGACCTGGTGTGGATCCTGGCACTGGCCCTTATTCACTGCGTGACTCCGGGCGAGTCCTTTAAGCTCTCCAGGACTTGGTTTCCCCATCTGAAAGATGTATGGGAAGGGCTAGGCACACCCAAGGTATCTGCTGGTTGTGTGGCCAGCCGAAGAGTTGACAGTCCCTTAGATCCGCAGGCCTCAGCCCTAAAGAGCTCGCTGCTCATCAGAAGCACAGGGGAGCTTTTGGTCAATCCCAGGCCCACGCCTCATCCAGACCCTCAGAGACACGTGCACACCGGTTGATTTAATACCCTAGAAATCCTGGGCATTGACCGACATCAAGTTCGTCCTCCGAAAGGGCAACAGTCTCTCTCCTGTTGAACTCCCCATCTCTTTTTCGTCAAAATGAGGAACAAAACCTCTCCTAGGCAGTGCTACAAAGGCCCACTTTGTGCAACTTTTAGACAAATCATTTTACTATTTTTCTCTCATGTTCTAGACACCTATCTATATGTACGGGGGAAAAAAAACAAGAAAAAATTCCTGAGCAGTATGAATGCACTGCTGCTTAGAAACAGCAAAAAAAAAAAAAAAAAAAAAAATGGCCCACGAGTTATCAACCTCCACAGTACACTGGACTTTGGGTGATTTTCAAGAGAATACTGATTTTATAGAGAGAAAGAGTGTGTACATGGTGGGCGGAGGTGCATGGGCAGGCGGGGACAGAAGAAGGCACTGGATATTCAGGTGCTGTCTCCACACAAGGCCGTTCTGGAATGAACAAGGCTAAATCCAGTCACAGATGCTTGACTGATACCATGGAGTTATTTTGTAAGGGACAGGTTATTGGTTGAATTTAAACTATTTTATCCCAACAAGCCCATGTATGTGTGTGTGTCCATGTGCAGACACTGTTGAAATTTGGAGAGTGTGACAGACACCCTTGGGGCCTTCCCATGTCCCCTTGGGTCCCTTTGTGCGCTTTCCCTCCCCAGCAGAGGGAGGCTGCCCCTGGAACTGACAACCTCTCCCTTAAGGCGCAGCCCCCACCCATGCCGACCCTGTGGTGTGAGTCAGGGCCATCTACATCATCTGCAGGGCCTGGTGCAGCACAGATGTGCGTGCCTCTTGTTCAACAATCACTAAGAATTCCTAGATGGTGATGGTGCAGCGTTAAACCAAGCTCAGGGCCTCTTTGAGTGAGGCATCTTGTGCAACTAGCTGGGGTCTTGGTGAGACTTAGGCTGCCTCCAGGACCCCCAAGGGACTTGGGGACCTCAATCCCTGATCTGTCTGACCTTCTCCTCCTGCCCCACCTCCCTTCTCCCCTGCCTGTCTTTTCCAGGAACTTCCCTACTAAATCACTTTCAACAGATCCTCATCTCAGGGTCTGCTTTAGAGGGACCCAAAGCAACACAGCAAGGCACTGGTCCAGGTACTCCTGGATTCCAGAAGCAGAGCTTAGTGGCACCTCATCCCAGTCACCCCTGTTCCCCAGCCCAGGATTAAACAGTGACAAATTGCGCCACATCCCCAAGACTGAGCATCACGCTTTGTTGTTTGTGTTATTCTGTAGCCTCCCCTTACCCTCTTCCAACATTTAGACTTCAGCATATGCAATTTAAGAGTATCCAAAATCCAGCCGCCATTGAGTCAATTCCAACTCATGGTAACCCCATAGGTGTCAGAGTAGAACTGTGATATATAGGGTTTTCAGTGACTGGTTTTTTGAAAGTAGATTGCCAGGCCTTCTTCTCAGGGTGGACTCGAACTTCCAACCTTTTGGTCAGCAGTCAAGTGTGTTAACTGTTCGCACCACTCAGGGACTCCTCTTAAGTTCCTAACGGGGTTAAAACTAAGAATCATGCATGAGTAGGTAAACTCTTTCCCATATTATGATAAGCAAATTTATTTTGAGGACATTTGGGATGGGTGCATGCCTCCCAGTGACATGCCTGGAAGAAATCTGTAAGTGGGCAAGACATCAACCTCTGTCTCAGAAGGGACTTCCTTGATGCTCACAGAGGAGGTGGCTCCTTCCTAGCTTAAGAGCTCGTGGACTGCAGAATCAGGTGGGCTCCTAAGGGTGTCTCCCTTCCAGGCTGGTAAAACAGGAACCCAGAGGTCCAGTCAGGTAGAGGCCCAGTGAGGATGGAGGGCCAGGCATCCAGAATCTATGGGTCTTAGGAGTCACGCTCTGCTGAGCAAGGTGTGACCTCTGGAGATCAAATTGTTTCCACTCAACTGTTTCCGAGGCTTAGCAGAAAGTTGGAGAAATGTTCTTGCAAATTGGCTGCAAAGGAAGCAAAGAAGGAATTAATATGAGCAGCTGTCTGGACAGAACATGCAGTCACATCTAATACCTTCCCCTCCTTGCCAGAAACACCAGAAGGATGCCTGTGTCTGTTAAGAGTGACTTGCAGAATCCCTTTCCAGGCCAGACCCATGAACCATGAGATCTGGAGACATCACGTGGTCACCTGGTCCCCTCTGAAATGGACCGGAAAGTGCGCACAGTTCAATTGTCCATGCTTCTAGGTCTGAGGTATTGTTAAAACCTCCATGGGATACCACTTCACCCCCACTAGGATGGCAGTGTTGCTG
Source organism: Dugong dugon (assembly GCA_030035585.1). Lineage (NCBI taxonomy): Eukaryota > Metazoa > Chordata > Mammalia > Sirenia > Dugongidae > Dugong > Dugong dugon. The sequence goes on from CM057478.1 coordinate 35,118,462, forward strand.
TTGTAGTTGTTAGTTGCTATTGAGTCAACTCTGACTCGTGGCAACCTCAAGTATAACAAAACAAAATGTTGCCCAGTCCTGGGCCGTCTTCATGATCTTTGATATGTTTGAGCCAATTGTTGTGGCTATTTTGTCAATCCATCTCATTGAGAGTTTCCCTCTTTTACACTGACCTTCTAACTTTACCAAACATGATGCCCTTTTCTAGGGATGGTTATTCTTGATGACATGTTCAAAGTAAGTAAGACAAAGTTTCACCATCCTCACTTCTAAGAAGCATTCTGCCTTTATTTCTTTAAAGAGTGATTTGTTTGTTCTTCTGGCAATCCAAGGTATATTCAATATTCTTTGGCAACACCACAATTCAAATACATCAATTCTTCTTCTGTCTTCTTTTTTCACTGTCCAGCCTTTGCATGCATATGAGGTGATTGAAAGTACCATGGCTTGGGTCCGATGCACCTTAGTCATCTAAGTGACATCTTTACTTTTTTAGAATTTTAAAGAGGTCTTTTGCAACAGATTTGCCCAATGTAACACATCATTTGATTTCTTGACCGTTGCTTCCATGGGCTTTGATTGTTAACTCAAGTAGAATGAAATACTTGACAACTTCAATTTTCTCTCCATTTATCAAGATGTTGCTTATCTGTCCAGTTGTAAGGATTTTAATTTTCTTTATGTTCAGGTATAATCCACACTGAAGGCTGTAGTCTTTGATGATCTTCGTCAGTAAGTGCTTCAAGTCATCTATACTTTTGGCAAGCAAGGTTGTGTCATCTGCATATCACAGGTTGTTAATGAGTATTTCTCCAATCCTGATGCTGCATTCTTCTTCATATAGTTCAGCATACAGATTGAATATGTAGGGTGAAAGGATACAACCCTGCAGCACACCTTCTTCAATTTTGAACCAGGCAGCATCCCCTTGTTCTGCTCGAACGACTGCCTCTTGGTCTAGGTACAGGTTCTGCATGAGTACAATTAAGTGTTCTGAAATTCTCATTCTCAGTATTGTTATCCATAGTTTGTGATGATCTACACAGTTGAATACCTTTGCATAGTCAATAAAACACAGGTAAACATCTTCCTGGTATTCTCTGCTTTCAGTCAAGATCCATCTGACATCAGCAATGATATCCCTTGTTCCACATCTTCTTTAAATCCAGCTTGAACTTCTTGTAGTTTCCTGTTGATGTATGATTGTAGTCATTTTTTTAATTACCTTTAGCAAAATTTTGCTGGCATGTGGTATTAATGATATTGTTCAATAATTTATGCATTCTATTTGATCATCTTTCTTTGGAATGGGCAAATATGGATCTCTTCCAGTCGGATGGCCAGGTAGCTGTCTTCCAAATTTCTTGACATAGACAAGGGAGTCTTTCCAGCACTGCATCTGCTTTTTGAAGCATCTCAACTGGTATTCCATCAACTGGAGCCTTTTTTTCCACCAATGCCTTCAGTGCAGCTTGAACTTCTTCCGTCAGTACCGCAGTTCTTGATCAAATGCTGAAATGGATGAACTTTGACCAATTGTTTTTGGTACAGTGCAGAGACAATGTATTTCTGTTCTTATAAGTCATCCAAGGAGTCCTAGTGGTGCAAATGGTTAAGCACTTGGCTGCTAACCAAAAGGTTTGGTGGTTTCAACTCACCCAGTGGCTTCTCGGGAATAAGACTTGGCGATCTGCTTTTATAAAGATTACAGCCTAAGAAATCCTATGGAGCAGTTCTATTCTGTTACATGGAGTCTCTATGAGTCAGAATTGACTAGATGGCACCTAACAACACAGACATAAGTCACCCAGTTTGTGGTACTTTGTTACAGCAGCCGTAGCAGACTCACACAGTGATGCAATGGGAACAGGCCTGTGTGAGGAGGAACTCGAAAACTTTCACCATATACTCTGTCCACTCCTGCACTGAGGGGTATAGACTGGAAACCTGTGTAGCAATGTCTGCAAACGCTGAACACACACCCACCCAAAGACCCAGCAATTCCACTTGTTGGTGTATACTCAACGTCTGTTCACCAGGTATGTTAACCAAAGGTACATATGAGAACAATCATAGAAGTTCTACTCATAATCGCCCCAAACTAGAAACAGTCCAACACCCATCAACAGTGGAATCTGTAAAGAAATTGTCAAATATTCATACAATGGAATACCATACAGCAATGACAATGAGCATCATGGATGAATCTCACAAACATAACATTCGGTGAAAGAAGCTGGACACATAAGAATACACCCCGTAGGATTCATTTATATGCTATTCAGATCCAGGCAAATTGATCCTTATTGGTAGAAGTAAAAGTAGTGGCCTCCCTTAGGGAGGGCAGAGACTGGCGGGAGCACGAGACGGGGTGTCATGTTCAGCTCCTTGATCCAGTGCTGGCTATACAACGTGGTCACTTTCTAAAGATCCCATGACTTAAGATTTGTTGACCTGACACCTGAATAACACATTTACTAACAGGCAGACACATTTCTGCCTGCTTCCTGTACTTGCTGTCCTAACAGAGGAGCTTGGTCCAGTCTAGGGGCTGGATGGGAGGAAGGGGACACCCCTCCGTCCATTCCACTCTTCCCTTGCAGCCGTCTCTCGTTTCCTGGGACTCCAGCCCAGCCAAGGTCCCCTGCCTATGAGTGCAAAATGCAGTGGTGATCGGAGGTGGGGTCTGACTCTTCTCACCACTCTGGGCCCCAGTTACATGGATGTACATGGGGTTTGGGCACCTGTCAATGCCCCTGCATCTATCTACCCTTCTTGTGATACCTTGAGTTTCTTAAAGGGAAGCTCCCCCTAACCCAGTCCATGTGGATCAGATGGGGTTGACCAGACTACTCAGGGATATGCATGTGACTCAGGCCTACACCAATCAGCATAGTCCCACCCACTGGCCACAGTGATTGGTTCACATGATCCTATCCTGCCCAGTGAGAGTCAAGTCCAGTACATATACTTGACTGCTGGGAAGGGGAAGTGGCCTTTTACTGCTGGACTCTGAACCTGTGAGGAGGAGTGCCTGAGGCTGCTGGCAGCCATCTTGTCTCTCCTTGGAACCTGAAAATGCAGCCAATATGGAGGTGAGCAGTGCAGAGAGGTGGACAGAGACAGGTGCTGGTGACACCTCTTGAGCCCTGATCAAACCACACCCGAAGCCAGAATTATCCCCGGACTTTTAAGTCCATGAGTCAATAAAATTCCCCTTTTTAAAGTCAGTTTGACTTGGACTTCCTTTCATGTGCAACCAAACAAGGCAAGAATTAAGAGTGTCTCAGTTCCAGCCAAGAAATTATTTCTTGATGTTATTTAACTAAGGCAGTGCTGACAAGCTATGTTTGCTCTATGCTTCGTATGCCCAGACCGTGGAATATTAAGCTTCAAAAAGCCATGACTATTCCTGTGGGCTTATCTTTCTTGCACATTTAGGTGACCTCATTATCAGCCCCTCATTAAATTCTGCCCAACTGAAATATCCCATTGAACTGATTCTGAGCAATCAAGGAAAAAAAAAAAAAAAAAACTCCATAGCAGGGGCTTGTTAAGCTCCCATTTGCTGAGCGCTCACTACCAGAACCGAGCACACCATTACATCTTGATGTGTACTATCTTATTTAGTTCCTACCACAACCCTCACTGTCATTCCCATTTTATAGATGAGGGAACTGAGGTTTGGAGAGTTCGAGTCAGTTGCTCAAGGTCACACGGTGGTAGAGCAAGAATTTAAACTTACATTCGTCTGGTTCCAAACCCTGTAGTCTTAAAAACCATTCTAAACTCGCTCTTAAAGTCTTGCTCGGATCCACAGACAAATAAGCACCTTCCGGTTCATACTCCACAGTTCTCAAACGCATTGAGCTTACTCCCAGGGACTATTCCTGTCATCGGCAGCTAATACACACGCTGGCATCAATCCCCACAGACTCTAGATTTTCCTGGAGGCTGGCCTGAGTATTCTGGAATCTGAAATCTGATGTCTGCCTTTCAAGGACATTCCGGGAAAAGTGCCTGCTTGCATGGACTTTCCTTTGTCATGTGTAGATAATCAGCTTTCACGGGGATAAGGGCAGGATTTTGGGGTTTCCAGGCTGGGGCTCCCACCTCCCATTGCTGTGATCCCAGCATCCTTTGCAGCGACCTGCATCTCACCTTTGAGAGCATCCTGAGAGCGGTGCCTGGGCCTTACTTCATAAGCTCCTCTGTGCCAGCCTCCCCTCCATCGTTCTGTTCCCATCCCAGCAGCCTCCCTTTTGTTTTCAAAACAAAATCTTTGTGCCTTGGACTTTTACTCTTCCAGCTGCCTCTGCCTGGGTGTCCTTTCCCCCACATCCTCCTATAGCAGTCCCATCTCATCTTCAGGTCTCACTCAGCTCAATGTCACCTCCACTCAGAGGTCCTCCCTGACTCCCATCTAAGGCAGCTCCATGCCCCACCCAGTGACTGCATCACATTACCTTGTTCATAGGCTGCACTGATAACCTTGTTAATTATAAACTTTTTACATGTGTACACTTATTATACTGTTACACTTATTATAGTCTGTCACGTTTTTTATTTGTTGACTTGCTTACTTTCTGTCTTCTTCTACTAGGATGTATTATTCCCCACGAGAGCAGGGACTTTGATTTGTTCACTGCGGTACCCCTAGAACCACACCTGATATATAGTAGATATCCATTAACTATTGTTGAGCGACACTGCCTAGTACTATGTCTATCCTATATTTGGCACTCAGTAGTATGGTCTGACAGAAGGGAGGGAGGGACAGACAGACAAGACTTCATGGGACATTGAAGCACTGTTTGCCTATTCATGAAGGCATTAAGGCAAAAGTGCCTTAGTTATCTAGTGCCGCCAGAACAGAAACACTGCAAGTGAGTGGCTTTAACAAACAGAAATTTATTTTCTCACATTTTAGGGGCCTAGAAGTCCGAATTCAGGGTGCCGGCTCTAGGGGAAGGCTTTCTCCCTCTGCCGGCTCTAGAAGAAAGTCCTTATCTTTCTGAGTTTCTGCTCCTGGGTGATCTTCATGTGGCTTGGCATCTCTCTTCCCCCATCTCTGCTAATCTCATATCTCCAAAGAGATTAACTCAAGATACACCCTTATTCTACCTAATTAACACAATAAACGTAACCTAATCCTCATTAACATAACTTAATCCTGCCTCATTAACATAATAAGCACAAACCATTCACAAATGGGATTGTAACCACAGGCAGAGGTTTGGATTTACAAGACATATTTTTTAGGGGAGGGGCATGATTCAGTCCATAAAAAAAGGAATGGGAAAGGAGATGGGAAGATTTGAACCTAGTCTAGATTTGGATTTCAGCCCAAAGGGCGTAGAAACTTTCCCACTGCTGATTACACCCAAAGTTCTTGTATGTTCACTTTGGAAGCTACAGTGGAACCTGGGAAAGCCAGAACCCATGTAAGAAGAAACCTGTCAAAGAAGGAAAACTCATATATTTCCCACTAATAGAGAGTGACAGAAAAGTGGTAAGACTGTACCCTGACAAAGGTGGAAAACTTGCGAGTCCAGAAAAACAAGGCAGTTCCGTCAAGTTCGGGCTCTTACAGGTTTCACTGTATAAGGGAATTGTGAAATGCCACCAGCAGGTAAAGCCCCTTCTGGTCACCTTCATGATGAAAGCTACCTAGGACACCTGCTACCCAAACCCACGCCTCTCGATGACCCGTTCCCTGTTCCCACTTACCTGCATGCCGCTGCCTCACTGAACGTGCCTCTGTTGACTCCGACCATGCTCCGCCACATTCTTGGAGTCACCATCTGCAAAAAGAGTATGCCTCTCTCAGGGCAGGTGTGTCCCCCCTGCTCCAGTGCCTGCCATGGCTCACCAGGGACTGCCAAATTAAGTACAAATACCTTTGCCTAGCCTATTCCCTGGCCCTACACCTCCCTTCTCCCTGAAATGAGACAACCCACCCACAGCCTCTTCCCTCTCCTCACCAAGGTCCCATGGCCTGTGTGACCTGGCCCTGCCACTCACCCCCTCACTCACCCTACACTTCAGCTGCAGGGATGGCCAGCTGCTTCCAGCCTCAGGGTTTTCACACATTATCCTCTCTGTCCACACTTTCTTATTCTTAAGGCTGGCATTCAAGTTACTTCCTTAGGAAGCCTTCCTTGACACAGCGTTCTCTCCACAGGAGGTCCTGTATGTGACCTCAGTAACCCTCATCACTGTTACCATTATTGGTGTTTGCATTTTCTGCTTAATATCAGCTGCATGACAGCAGGGACTGGGCCTGTCATGTTCACAACTGTAGCCTCAACCCCTAGCATAGAATGAAGAGTAATACTTGTAGATATGTGCTGTGAATTCTTGTAAAGATATGCTGGATGAATGGATGGATGGATGGATGGACGAACAGATGGATGGACGAACATGGACAGAAGGAAGGAAGGAAGGAGGAAGGAAGGATAGGTGGATGAATGGATGATTGGTTAGATGACTGAATGGATGAATGGATGGACGGATGGATGGAAGGAAGGAAGGAAGGAAGGATAGGTGGGTAGATGGATAGATAGATGATTGGATGGATGAATGGACTGAGGAATGGATGCAAAGAAGAAGGAAAGATAGTGTCAGCCATATTTTCCAATTTCCTGACTCAGATCAGGAGAAACTTAAGCATGTCTGTCCCCAGGTTCTGAGGTTCAGCATGAGGCCATGTTTACTCTGAGCCCCTCTCTGGCTCACACCTCCCCCACCCACCATCAAACAACAGGGAGTCTTCTTCATTTCCCAGTTCTGGTTTCGATTTCATCCCCTAAGTCTCAGCCTCAGTCCCAGTCTTGGTCACTTGTCTAGATGTCCGTTCCCTTCCCAGGTCTGGAGTCAGGTCTTGCTCCCACCAGAGCCCTCCCTGTCTGCAGACTGGAATGGCCACTGCCCATGTTAGATGCCACCTTGAGGAATGCTCAGGCTAGAGGAGAGATTTTCACAACAGAAGTGTCTTGGGCATCCTACCTCCTCACCTCACAGTGCCATCTGATGGCATGAGAGCAACTGGGGGGAACACGGCCATTCCCCTTCATAGCAGCTTCAGACTGGAGCGTTCTCACAGTCTTTTTAACAGACTTATTTTTCCTCTTCACCCAAGAAATGCTCGCTGCCCTTTCGAGTGCCCTCTGCAAAGAAAGAATGATTTCTTCCTTTACCTGGATATTCTCTGTGAAATTTATGTTGTAGGAATTGCCCATCTGGAAAACAAATGAGAGAATTTCTTAAAGCTGTAAAACTCCCTTTTAGGGTGTTTATAAGGCCAAAACTATTTTCATAACAAGGCTAAGAAGCCATATACGTTTTTCCCTCTAGCTCTCATGTGTGTAGAGTGGGGTTTTCCAGAAACTTCATGACCTGTGACCCCTCAGCTGACTGAAAGCAGAAGAAGATATGAGAACCTAGATGTCTTTTCTTAACTCATTTATTTATTAAACAGAATAGCGCAAATGTAAGACAATGCCAATTTTCTCACTGTTTATTTTGGTTTTGGAAAATAGTTATTTTTTAATAAAATGTTATTTCCAGTTTAATGTGTAATAAAACCCAAAACCAAACCCATTGCCGCCGAGTCGATTCCAACTCATAGCGACCCTGTAGGACAGAGTAGAACCTCCCCATAGAGTTTCCAAGGAATGCCTGGTGGATTTGAACTGCCAACCTTTTGGTTAGCAGACGTAGCTCTTAACCACCATGCCACCAGGGTTTCCTTAATGTGTAATAATAATGTAATAATATACGATTGCTACTTTTAAACGAGTTAATACAGATATACACCCTCTCTTCACTTATCGACATGGTTAGTTTACAAAGACCAGGTTGTTATACAAAACTGGTGTTATGGGAAAATTAGGGATGACCACATCAGATACAAAATAGAGGATGACTACATCATTAATAACTGCCAAATTACATCATTACATAACTGCCAAACCACTGAGAATCATGGCTCAGACTATTGACACGTAACCTTAACCCTCAAAGCCAGCATTACTCTTACCTCGAACACTGGTGTTTGTTACTGCCAGATGTATGTCGTTAATGCTCAGAATAGTTGGATAGCAGATTTTTTACTATTGTCATAAATGTGAAATGTTGGATAATGAGATAAGCGAGGAGAAGGTGTATTTTAAATGTCTCAGCTTCAATTTCTCATACAGTAAATATCCATAGTTATAACCCACATAAAGAGAAACTCTTTGGGTTTCTCAATCATTTTTAAGAGTGTAAAGAAATTCTGAGACCAAAAAATCTGGGAACTGCTATCTTAACAGATGAATAGGAAGCAAAATTTCAACATGTTGTTCAACAAATGCCATTACAAAATTCTTGATAAAGATATGTTGAGTGGATGGAAGACTGGATGGATGGATGGATGGATGAATGGATAAATGGATGAATGGATGGATGGATGGATGGATGGATGAACGGACGGAGGGATGGACAGACAGATGGATGGATGGATGGTTGAATAGGTGAGTGGCTGAATGAATGGATGATTGGATGATTGGGTGGATGGATGGACAGGTGATTGGATGGAGGAATGGATGGATGAAAGAGAGTGAATGGATGGATGATTGGATAGATAGATTGATGGATCAGTGTTTGCATGGGGAATGAAGAGTACTTTCTTGAATCCATCCAAAAAGAAAGTAGCAGGGTTACTACAAATGAGAAGGTAAATCCTGACTGTGAATTGTCATTCCACCGCTTCACTAATCCTCTGTGAGTCTTAGCTTTCTCAACTGAAAATGGGCATAAAATTAGTACCTCTTAAAGTTATTGTGAGGATTAAAAGAAATAATTTCCTTTAAAGCATCTATATGTAAATATTAGGTTAGAACCATATGAAATTGCTATTTTTGTATGTAAAAAGTCGTAAATTTTTGGCAATTTCATGTCTCAAACATCATGTGACTTTCCACCACATAATTCCTACTGTTGCTTATCATTAACACTCACCTCTTCCCCCAGCCCCCAGCCTATTATAGCAGTAAAGCATTGGTGGGAAGGTGGAAACACCTGACAGAACATGCAGCATGTCTCATCCACAATCCAGCCACACTGACCCACTTCTTGTTCTCAGTGCAGCAGCTTCATCTTCTGCTACGCCACTAATCAATCAAATTTATTTAATAGCTGGACATTCTGTTTTTCTTCTGTTTTGTGGCCATACTAAAAATCATCAGGGTGTTTTAGAGCCAGCACTGACATTTATTTTACAAGGTGACAAAACCCAGTGGAGCCAATCCACACCCTCGGGGTGACTGCATATCAGCTACCACAGCAACAATATTTTCCAAAGGCAAATGCCTTTTGGGGTCTCAGAAACACTTCTGCCCCCTCTCACCACCTCCTGTGCTTGGATTCCGTCCCACAATGCCACAGGACGGGAACAGAGTTAACTGTGGAAACTGGGCATCCTCCTTGACCCCCAAACCCAAAAACCACACCTGTCTGCCATCAAGTCAATTCTGACTCATAGAAACCCTACAGGACAGAGTAGAACTGCCCCATAGGGTTTCCAAGACTGTAATTTTTATGGAAGTAGACTGCCACATCTTTTTCCTGCAGAGAGGCTGGTGGGTTCAAACCACCAACCTTTCAGTCAGCAGCTGTGCACTTAACCACTGTGCCACCAGGGCTCCTTCTTCCTCGGCCAAACTTCATTTATTCACCAAACCTGTCATTTTCACACAATGAGTTTCCTCCTGCTCAAGGCTGCCTGAGCCCCACTTTATTCTTCTCATGAAGCCTCCTGGAAAAGTCACTTTGTCAGAGGTGGGCCAGTCTCCCAGATTTTGGTCCTGGTGCTCAGCTTCTGAATGACCTGAAACCCACTTGGAAAATGCACTGATTCCTCTTGACCCTACTCTCCAAGAAGAAAGATTGTCTGCATGTTTCCGCGTACATTTTCCTGTTGTGAAAGACATGAACCCCTTACGTGTCTGGTCCACTTTCAAACCTGAATGACCATCTGCACCCTTTAGAAGCAGACTGTCAGGGGAGACTTGCAAATTAGGTGTGGGCATGAGATCTGCAACTTATTCTCAAATGGTTCAGAAAAGAAATACATATTCTTTACACAGAGAGAAAAAGAGTAATGAGAAAGCGAATGTGGCAAGATTTTAACAATTGAAGAATCTGGTGATGGGTCCAAGGTACTATTCTTGCACCTTTTCTGTAAGTTCAAAATTATTTTAAGTAAGAAGTTAAAAAATAAGTCTTAAATAAAAGACTTCATCCTTGGTAACAGGGACTTGGGATGTGAGTGCTCCATCCCTCTCCTGAGACTGCTGACCCAAGGAAGTTGCTAGCATTCAATGTGTTGCTAAACTCATGTATAATTACCAACAATTATTGCTAAGTGACAGCCCCCTGGGGACGAGGCCAGAGGGAATTGCACTTACATTTCCAATGGGAAGGTTGGAATCACTGCAGTGGGAGGGGAGGATCCCACACACACACACACAGAGGCTTTGGAGCCGGTACTTGGCTCAGAATTCCACCTCTGCCCCTTCTTAGCTGTGTGCATCTGGACAAGTTCTAGAACTCAAGTCCTCCCTCCTCCATAAGATAGACATGGTGGTGGAGCACATTCACTGAGGCCCTACTGTGTGTTGGGCACTATTCTAAGCACATTATAGGTATTCTGTCATTCAAAGTACCCCGGGAAGTAATTACTATCATCACTTCCATTTTACAGATGAAGACATGGAGGCTAAGAAAGGTTAGGTTACCTGTCCAAGGCCGCCCAGGAGGAAGCTACAGGATTTTAACCTGTTTTGGTGGTTTTGAGGCTGTACTCTGAATCATACCCTACCCTGCCTCCTGGCTGTCATTCTCCTCTTGCAGGCTTGCAGCAAAGCTTAAAGAGACCATTTATAATTAATGGGAGTCACCGGTAGTGTCAAACTCTGACTCATGGTGACCCTCTGTGTGTCAGAGTACAGCTGTGCTCCATAGGGTTGTCAGGGGCTTGTTTTTCAGAAGTAGATCACCAGGCCTTTCCTCTGAGCCCCTCTGGGTAGACTTGAACCTCCAGCTTTTCGGTTAGCAGCTGAGTGTGTTAACTGTTTGTACCACCCAGAGATTCCTGAATAGATACATTTAAAAAAAAACCAAATCCATTGCCATCGAGTTGATTCCAACTCATAGCAACCCTATAAGACAGAGTAGAACTGCCCCATAGGCTTTCCAAGGAGCGACTGGTGGATTCGAACTCTCAACTTTTTGGTTAGCAGCTGTAGCTCTTAACCACTGCACCACAGGGGCTCCAAATAGATACATAGATAGATATAAAATACCCAGTGTTTGCTGAGTACCTACTACTGCCTGGCTCTGCTCTGAGGGCTTACATGTATGATCTCAATCCCCAAAACAGCATGAAGGAATCCACTGCACAGATGAGGAAACTGAGGCTCAGAGGCATGAAGCCATTGAACCCAAGTTCACCCAGCCAGGAAGTGGCAGAGCTGGGAGCTGAAGCCAGTCTACTGACTTGAGGGCCTGTGTCACACTCGGGCCTGGGAGGGAAAGGGCAGAGGGCATGGGAGAAGGCTCCAGGCAGTGGGTCGACTGGAAGAGCTCTGGCCAGGCTGACAGTGCCGGTGGATATTCTTGGGGCAAGTGTCCCAGGCAGAGGGTCAGGGGAGAGTCAGGGCAGGGCAAGGGCCAGGCAGGCGCACCCACACTCACCTGTCTGCCGACGCTGCTTGACACACTGCCCGCGGTTGGGGATGCCCCTGGCCATGTCACCTGGGCTCAAGATGTGGCACTTGTAGCCCGTGGGACACAGCAGCGGCTCAGCTCCATCCTCGGTGGTGCTGCATGCCTCTGCTGCAAGAGGGACACATGCCAGAGTCAGGGGGTCTGCTGTGGCAGTGGGGTACACCTGACCGGGGGATGCCACCCAGCTGCACCCTAGATTTCAGGCTGGGCCTCAGGTCTCACTCACAGGGGTCCACATGCACACACACACACGTCTGAAGTCAGTCAGATGCTCCCAAACACGCCTGTCCTGACACATTCATGCAGTCACACACATACATATATATTCTCCCCACATACAAATCCTGACACACATATATACATTCACACAGTCAGATATGTACACACATTTACCCCATATACATACATGTGCATACATGCATTCACAGTGATGCACACATGCATGTTCACGCTCAAATTTTGACACTCACACATAATATACTCATGCATACAGTCACACACAGACATGTTCACTAGCATACACAAATTTTGACATGCACACATACAGCCACACACAAATACACATGGTCATATGTACAGCCACACATAGTTCAAATCCTCCCACACTCACATATGTTCACATATGCATACATATGCTTACCCTCACACAAATCCTCAGACACACAGTCACACAAATACATATATGCTCCTCACACACACACACTCACATTCATACACACAGTCACACACCTGTACATGTACACAGATAGGCAAATCCTCAGACCCACAGCCACAGGATAGCCACACAATTGCAAGACATGTGCACACCCGAGTGGACAGTCATGCACACAGACTTGTACAGAGTCACAAGCACAGCTGCATACACACAGACACACTCACACCCCTGAAACTCTCTAGGCCCTGGGACTCTGTGCTGTTCCTTTCAGAAACTGCTTCCCACCCCACCCCAGAAGTAGGTCTTATCACTAGGAAGCAGTGAACCCCTAAGTAAGATTTTAGAGGTTCTGAAAACCAATCCCACCCCCTCTCTCCTGCAAGGAGGTCCCATTCTTAGGGAAACTCCAAATCCTTCTGTACTGGGGACTCTGAGAACCTGGCCAAGCCCCCGCCCTTAACTCTTCTGTGTTGGGTGGGCATCGTGCTTGGGTAAGAGGCCAGAGGCAGCCCCCTGGCTCTCAGTTTGCTGAGAACAGCCTGGGAAGGAGGTCCGGCTCTTACATGGGATCTGGGCCTTCCCCTGCAGGTACCTTGCAACACCTCCTCAGGACCATCCAGGAGCCAGCCATTTCCGCCAAGCCATCGAGGTTTCGGCTGCACCAGCCAGTCTAAGACTAACACAAGATGTGGTAAATCTAGGCCCCCACTATGCAGCCGAGAAATGTCCCAGCTTTGGGGGTGGGGAGCCTACGTCTTATGACAAAACACAAAGGCTCCTTGTGGGAGAAACAATTATGCTTCCCCAGCATAGGTTCTCCCTTCTTTCTTTTAGAAACAGAACCCCTGTGTTTCAGCTGGGCACCGGGCCACTAAGCTAGAAACTCCACTTCTCAGCCTCTCTTGCAGCTAGGTGTGGCCATGTGACTAAGTTCTGGCCAACAGGAGGTAAGCAGAAGTGATGATGCAACTTCTTCCTGAACTGATGACCGTTTCCTCCCCTCCCTCTCCTTCCGTCCTCCTGTGGCTGGGAGCCACTCTGACCACACGGACAAGGGCATCACTCAGACTGCAGAGCAACAAGATGGAAGGACCCTGGGTCCCTGGATGATTCTGTGGAGCACAGCCACTCCTGCCACAGGCTGCCTGTCTACAGGCTGGGCCCTATAGTTGTGGGTCTTTTTGTTACAGCAGCATAGCTTACTATCTAACCAATACATTTTAAATAGGAAGAGTTTCTGAAGCAGTAGCTTGGAAAACCTTCAGAAAACCAAAGCAGGGGTGGAAAACTCATAATACTCCGGGGGACAAGGAGATGACATAAACAACAAAAGCAGGCCAGGTAGGGACTCTGGCAAACTAGACAGCATTTCCAGTTTGAAATGAATTAGCTGCTGTTTAGCCCTGGCCAGCCACTGCCAATGTTCTAAGACCTTCTGATTAAAAAAAAAACCCTACAAAAATGGATTTTTAAAATATAAGTCTACTGACTTATAAATGCTGGCAAATAATTTTTTAAAAATTCAGCACTTTGGAGATCAAATAAGACATGTCTGAGATCACATTTATTTGTGACCTCTGCTTTAGTTTGACTCCGAAATAAAACAAAAATAAGGACGCTGGTGTACTATTTGGTGCCTTTTAAAGCTGTCGATGAGTACTGGTACAAATGCTGGTTAGCTTTTTCTTTAAAAAGATGATTATAAAGATGGTTGCTCACAGCATGGACATTGAAACAACAGAGGAACCAGATCTGCCTGGGGCTCAGCCCTCAGATAATACAGCCTGTTTGGGTGGCGCTTTTCAGTGAGAGGCGGGAGGTGCCTTGGGCCTTCATTACAAAGGTGTTTGAGAAAGTGGGCCCAACCCTTCTCCCAAGGCCAAGGAGGAGCATGGAAGACAGGCAAGAATGACCACACTTTGTTTTCTTTGGGATGATGTCACAGCGATGACAAAGGACTCAGCACCTTTAATAACATTCATAATTACAATCTACAATGCATTTTGAGCACGACCTCTTGGCCAAGGACAGGGCAAGTGCTTAGGGCCAGGCTAGCCTAAGAAAAATTAAAAAAACCCTACTGCCATCGAGTCAGTTCCCACTCATAGCTACCCTATAGGACAGAGTAGAACTGCCCCATAGGGTTTCCAAGGATCTGCTGGTGGATTCCAGCTGCCGACCTTTTGGTTAGCAGCTGATCTCTTAACTACTACACCACCAGGGCTCCAGCCTCTGAGAAGCTTCATAAAAAAGGTAGAATGGCACCCGTCCTGATGGAAGAAACACATACAGGTGTTCCCCTCTGGGTGGGCAGGTCAAAAAGGTGCCCCTTCCTCTAGGCTGAGACAGGGCCCCAGGATTAGGGAATGGAGTGTGGGTGGGACTTATCTAGGCCTCACCTGGGCTAAGTGCTTTTGTGCAGTGCACAAGCACTCCGCACTTCTACTCGACTTAGAGGCACATTTTGGGGGGGGGGAGGGGGAGGATAGCTGCCCCTACTGCCTCCCTCAGTGTCCCCACGGCTCCCTTCCCTCCCCACCCAAACCTCCTCTCTAAAAAAAGGGATCTGAACTCCTTCCCGCAGGCATGAATCACGAGGGACTGTTTCTCCCACAGAGATTTGCAATTTGCATCACGATTTGACAAAAGCCCTACTGGTTATGTGCTCTGGAAGCAGGGCTGGGCACTTGGAAATGTTCACGTGTGAGCTGGTGTTTCCAGGCCCACTGTACAGGTGAGGAGACTTGAGGAAGTAACTAGCTGGACTCTGCACACACCTTCCCTGGGGCACACGGCTCTGGATGGCTAAGCCTCTCCCCCTCCCTAGGGTACACCCCCTCTGGACTGCTAAGCTTCTCCTGCCCCCTCCTTCATCAGTGAGGGAAGGAGGGCCCGTCTGCCTGCCGGTGGAGGGACACTTGAGGCTCCAGCCAGGGCTGCCAGGGAACGTAGCCCTGCATGTTTAAGAACAGCCAGAAATCTGGATTTTGGTGAGAAACCTCGTCCCACCCCCGCCTCACAGCAGGTGGCTTTTCCCCTGGATTGGCTGTTTCTTGGACTGTAGGCACCTGAGGGCAAGTGGAGTGCCTGTCCACACTATCTTCACAGTAGGTGGCATTTTCCCTGGACTGGGTGTTCCCTGTACTGCAGGTATCTGAGGCAGGTGGAGTGCCTGGAACACAGCAGGCGCTCATATACCCAGATAGGACGCCGGCTCAATGAGTTACTACTGTCGCCACAGGTGAAGCAATGGAGGAGGGACGAAGAGGTGAAGTGACCTGCCCAGGTGGCCCAGCTAACCCCAGCCTCGGTTCCCCACATGCCCGCGCCCTCTACCTCAGGCCCGACGGTGGTACCTACCTGGCGGGGGCGGTACGGCCTCCAGGCAGGCATAGGCGCAGCCATTGAAGCAGCAGCGCTTGTGGCGCGGACACTCGGCGTCGGCCTGGCAGCGCAGCGCCTGGCAGGCGCCCGGGGGCAGCAAGCGCGGGGGCGGCGGGCAGCGGTCGGCGCGGGGCGGCCGGGGGCCCAGCCCGGGCGCGCCCGCCTCCTCGGCCTGCGGAGCGGGTGGGGAGACGGAGGCGGCGTCGGCTGCAGCAGGCCTTGCAGTCCCAGCGCCGCCGTCGGGAGCCGTGCACCGCGGGCAAGCCCTGCACGTCTCTGAGCCTCTGCCTCTCCGCATAGAAAATAGCGATCCTAGCAGAACCTGCCTAGAGGGCTGCTCTGAGGTTTAAAAGATACCATTTCCTTCATGAAAGCCCCAAACCGAAATAGCTCACAGCCATCAACAGCAAAAAGCATACATGAATCTTGGTATATTTACCGGAGAACAGTTTGTGTATTATGCAGCTATCTATCTATATATACATACACACACATATATGTGAACTATATGTATAATAAGGAGTCCTGGTGGCGAAGCAGTTAAGTGCTGAGCTGCTAGCTGAAATGTCCACAGTCCAAACTCTCCAGATACCCCATGGGAGAAAGATGTGGCAGTCTGCTTCCATAAAGATCACAGCCCGTTCTGCATCCCACTTCGGTTGGTTGTATCCAGGGTCTTAAAAGCTAATGAGTGGCCATCTAAGATGCATCAATTGGTTGCAACCCACCTGGAGCAAAGGAGAATGAATAACGCCAAAGACACAAGGAAAGTATTAGCCCAACAGACAGAAAGGGCCAGAGACTTCATCAGCCTGAGACCAGAAGAACTACGTGGTGCCTGGCTACCGCCAGTGACCACCCTGACAGGGAACACAATGGAGAGTCCCTGATGGAGCAGGAGAAAAGTAGCGTGCAGAACTCAAATTCTAGTAAAAATACCAGACTTAATGGTTTGACTGAGACTGGAGGGACCCCGGAAAACATGAACCCTGGACTCTCTGTTAGCCCAAAACTAAAACCATTCCCAAAGCCAACTCTTCAGACAAAGATTACACTGGACTAAGGGACATAAAATGATACTCGTGAAGAGTATGCTTCTTAGATCAAGTAGATACATGAGACTAAATGTACAGCTCCTCTCCAGAGGTGAGATGAGAAGGCAGAGAGGGTCAGGAGCTGGTTGAATGGACACGGAAAATCTGGGATGGAAAGGAGGAGTCTGCTGTCACAGTATAGGGAGAGCAACTAGGGTCACATAACAATGTATGTATAAATTTTTGTATGAGAGTCTATCTTGAATTGTAAACTTTCACTTAAAGCACAACAATAAAAAAAGAAAGAAAAAAAATCCAAAAAAAAGATTATAGCCTAGGAAACCCATGAAGCAGTTCTGCTCTGTCCTATAGGGCTGCTATGAGTTGGAATCGACTTGAGGGCAGTGGGTTATATATATAATATATATGAAATGTATGACACTTATGTACGTATAGAAATTTACATATAGAAAAAATATATTTCTCATTCGTAATCCATATGTTTGTACAGAGCTTTTTACAAACCACACAGAGAGTGAATAAACTTATGCAACAACTTGGATAAATCTCACACACATAACACTGAGCAAAATAAAAGCCAGATCAAGAGAACACGCAGTGTCTCCATGAACAACTGCCTCCTTTGCCATGAGACCTGAACCGGATGGTGCCCAGCTACCACTACTGAACATTTTGATCAGAGATTCTATAGAAGAATCCTGATCAAAAGGGGGTAAATGTTGAACAGAATTTCAAACTGTCATGGACTCCAGACACTCTGGAGCCATGAAGTTTGGATGAACCCCTAAAACTATTGCCCTGAGGTAATCTTTAAAACTTAAACCAAAAATATCCCCTGAAGTCTTCTTAAAACCAAACAATAGTTTAGCTTAACTAGTAAAGAATGTCTGCCTTGAGCATTATGCTCTTTTAAGAACTTTCGGTGTGGGATCAAATTGACAATAGCAACTCGAAAGATTAGACAGGAACCTTAGGGGACAGTGAATTTATGTTAATGGGGGAAGAACAACTCAGAAAAGGAGGGTGAGAATGGTTGCACAACTTGAAGAATGTAATCCCTATCATTGGATTGTGCATGTAGAAACTTGAATTGGTGTATGTTTTGCTGTGTATATTCTCAACAACAACAAAATAATAATAATAAAAAGAATGAATCCATCACTCCTAATAAAAAAAAAGGAACACACAGTCTGATTCCATTTATATAAAGTTCCAAACAGGAAAAGCTGATCTCTGGTGTCGGCAGACGGGAGAGTGGTCATGTCGGTGTTCAGTGACTGGGTGGGGCACAGGGGCCTCTAGGGGCTGGTCAGGCTCCAATTCTTGGTCTGGGTGCTGATTACATGGTGTGTTCACTGTGGATACTTATGATGTGTACCCTTTCCAACATGTATGTTATGTTTCAATGAAAAGTTATAAATGAGACATAGCACTTAGCACATAGTAATCAGGGAAGAATAGCAAGAAATAAAACTTTGTAGAGGAGGCTGGGAGAGTATATAAATCACATCAGGCAACCCACCCTGGGTTCCCCTAACAGCAGACCCCATCCATGCAGGTAACACTGTTCTGCTTCTGGACTGGATAGTGGGTGCATGCAGGGCAGGTCTTATACACACAGTTAGATATAGATGAATTGAGAAAAGCCCCCCTGTTTGCCACCTCCCACGTTTGCCTAAGCCATTCCTTTCATCTAAAAGGCCTCTGCCAGGTACATGGCTGCAAACTCCATGCGCTGCCCTCCATGCCCTGTAGGGGGCGACAGGTCGCTGAGAGCAGGACCTGAGTAGGCGTTTGTTACTCGGTAGCCTCTCCAAGACCAGTGGTTTTCAAATTGCCTACTGGGAGCCTCAGGGGCTATGTGCGGAGGGGTGACAGCCTGGTGAGGGAGAGGCCTGGGTCCCCACCCCTGCTTCACCTAGAGAATCCATCTTTTATCTCTTACATATGTGATGGACATCTAATTTGTGAAAAGTACAAATGAACACTAAGTCAACGTTCGACAGACAAGGGAACGAAGGCTTAAGGAGAGGTGCTGGGTCTCTCTAAAGACAGAAGGAAGGCCAGGGCATCGGCCTTTTAACTCCAGGTTCAGCCTTTCACCACGCCTACCCATCCTGTCTCCCTGATTCCTGCATCCTCATGAATAATTTTCAAACTGCAAGCAGGAGGCAAGATCCCATGCCATTAGCTCTTAGTTCATTTTCTACAGAATTAATGAAATTGGACCCATGTTAGGGCCCTGCTGTCTCTAATCCTAATCTAATCGGACAGCTGCCTTGGCCTCCTGGAGGGGGGTTGAGTAAGAGTGTTTCGGGCATGGGGCCAAGGGGATGGGGCATTTTCTGCCCCACCTGCCTTTGCATCAAGGCTCATTTATGAAATTTACTAGAACCTGCAGATCAGAAAGGAAACAGTTTCTACCCTTCAAAGCCTCCCCACACCTCCCCAAACAAGAGGTGTGGAGAGAGATCCATTTTAGATGTGCCACTGTTCCCCAAGAAACATTCAAACATCAGTTCTCCAAATCTGGAGAGAACAACAGAGATAAGTGCCTTAGAAGTCAAACCTCCAGAGTTATTTACTGTGTGGCCGGAACAACAGATGGTCGTAGGTGATAAAGAACTGATTTCACTGAGGGGCCCAGATTAAAGGATTGAATTTTTTTTTTTTTTAAATTTCATTTAGTGCAAGGTGATGTTCAAGGATGGTTCTAAACAGAGGACAAATTTCCCGGAGTTCTGAGAAAGACCTGACTTTTACTCCAAGAAATATTATATACATCACCCTCCAATGGCTTCCTGGCGCTCCACGCGGGTTCAGGGCCAAAGCCCTTAGTTTACAGGTCAGAGCCAAGCTACCTCCCTCCCTCTTCTCTGACCTCCCTCCCACCACTGTCCCCCCTTGCTCCCTCCTCTCCCGCCACACTGGCCCCCACTCTCTTTAGCCCCAGCCAGTCCTCACCTCCCCTGTGCTGCCCCTCAGCTGAGAACAAAACAATGGCATGATACAGCCCTCTGAGAAGTGAGGCAGCTCACCCCAGACTAACAACATCCTTCAAGAAAGTCACAGAGCAGCCGTCTATTTCCCAGAGATTTCCATCTTTTGTTTCCATTCCTGCCAAGGGCCTGTGCAGTAAAGTCTGTTTCAAAACAGCTGCCCAACGTAAAATCATGGGACAGTTCAGACAAGAACTTTCCAGTTCTGTATGCCTTACTTGGATAAAAATTATCCCCTTAAGGTTTTCATCCTGGTGGCTATTCTTCATCCCTTAGGTGATATTTTCAGAAGTCTTACAAAGTTGCAAAGCCATTCTACTGCTGATCTCAGGAAAGGGGTTAAGGAAGTGCCTGCTCTGGGCTGCTTCGGTGGGAAGCTGAGCTCAGCAAGCACAAGTATAGACTCAGCTAAAGCAAATGTCCTGGCTGGCCAACCAAAGGAGGCTGATAATATAAATACTAGCACATATGCACACTGGAAAACCATGCAGGCCTACCACATTGACACATTCTCCATATACTCTTAGCTGAAAACCACAAGGTACAAAACAGCATGAATAAGCACAAAAGGTCAGACATTTTGTGATTCCATTGATTGAAATGCCCTGAATAGGCAAATCTGTAGAGACAGAAAGCAGATTAGTGGTCGCCAGGGGCTGGGGGAGAGGAGAAGAGGAAGTTATTGCCTAATGGGTACTGGCTTCCTTTTGGGTGATGAAAATGGTTTGGAACTAGAAAGAGGTGGTTGTTGCACAACATTGTGAATGTTCTAAATACCACTGAAATGTTCACTTTAAAATGATTCATTTTATGACGTGTGAACTTCACTTCAATAAAAAAGAGAAAAAAAAAACCAGTATGTATAAAATTCCATTAAGAAAAAAAAAAGTATGCTGTGTACAACTGCTTTATGAAAAAGTCTGGACAAACACACACCCACACACCAAAATATCAACTGAACTTAGGTCTCAGAGGAAGAATTTAGATAATTTTTACTTATTTATAATTTTCTGTATTGTCTGTTTTTTTTTTTTTTTTTTTTTTAACATCAGTGTTTTTATCATCGGGAAAAAAAAAAGTAAGCCACTTCCATTTTGGGAAGAAGAATCTAAGCTCTAAAGCTGCCCGGATTTACCCATGTTCCTTCCTCAGTGCCCCACCCCCTTCATTGCAAGAGTTCTACCCTTCTCTGGAATGTTCCAGAGACCTAATGGCCAGACCAATAAAAAGGCACTCTAGGACCGGTTTTCTTGGTGGAGGAAGAAAGCTAATTTTCCTCTAAGCATTACTTGCTCTTCCTCTGGAATTTGGACGTCAAAGATCTAAAAATATGTCCCTTCTTGGAACAAAGGGATTAGAGTTCAGCATGAGTTGACACATGCCATTTCCTGGTGCTCTGGCACCTCAGAACTGGGATCTGGGAGAAGGATTTGGTGCAAGGCTAACGAGACTTCCTGGGAGAAGTCCTCAAAAGTCCAGGATCGCACACCGGATACCAGGGGTAAAGTTATAACCCATCTGCAGTATGTGCCGAGAATAAGACCACAGACTTGACCAACTCCTTCAACCAGGGACTGCTGAGCACTGCTGTGGGCCTAAAAGTCTTCTAAAACCAACCAAAAACCAAACCCATTGGCGTCCAGTTGATTCTGACTCATGGCACCCTCAGAACAGCTCCATAGGGTTTTCTTGGCTGCAATCTTAAGGAAGCAGATTGCTAGTCCTTTCTTCCACAACACCGTTGGGTAGATTTGAACCATCAACCTTTGGGTTAGTAGCTGAGTGCCAACTGTCTGTGCCACCCAGGGACCTTGAAAGTCTCCTAGGAGCAGCTTAATCCCTCTGTTCTTCTCTAGACAGTTTTGGCGTCATATATTCAGTCACTTAATAACAAATTCATAATTCTCAGGCAGCTACATGCCAGGTACTGGGCTGGGCATGGGGAGGGGGGGCTAGTCCAACCAGAATACCCTGCCTCTGCCTTCACACGGGTCACAGTGCCAGGACAAGTGACAGACGCTAAACAAAATATCACACGGGTAAAGCAAACGAATTGCTTATCTTTGTCAGCTACAAAAATAGTTAATGGAAAACCGAAGAAAACTACAATAAAAAACAAATCTTGCAGATAATAATAATAGAGCTAAGTGCCACAGTGGAAAGCCAGGATGCTATGAGGACGTTTAGGGGAACGAGAACGGGGAGTCTAAGGAATGGCTCTTGCGAGAGGTGGCCACAAGACTCAGACATGACAAGGGTTCGGCGTGGTGAACAAGCTCCTGCTGAATCCCTGCCACACGGTGCTAAGGACACAGAGCGGACCCTCATCTGCTCCTCCAGCCTCACTCCCAGAGTGCACTTTGGATTACCCTGCGTTCCCACCTGCCTCTCGCATGTGAGCTCCCAGACTGTAACTGCACAGGGTACTTGGGGTGTTTCTTCCCTCTCTCATTTCCACTTGGATGTTCAGGGCTAGAAACTTGGTAGAGGATGCTGAGGTCCAGAGAGGGAAAGTGAAAGTCATACTATTCGCTTACTTTCCTTCCTCCCACCCACCCACTCTCCACTGTACAATGTGGCTGAGAGCCTGTGTTGGGCCAGGCTCTGTGCCTGACCCTCGGCTCTGCTTCGGTAGGCCACTTCCCTCTCTCCAGCCCCCAGGGAGAACCCAGGGTTTGCCAAGGGCCTTGCCATGTGCCCTCCAGGACTCACTGAGCACCCCTGCTCATCAGATGAAGACCTCTCAGTGGTTGTTGTAACACTACAGGGTTAGGATCTCCCATCTTTCAAGGAGCAGGAGAAGCCCCCAGGACTCCAAGGACTGTGTGTAGCTTCCCCTCTCTCTGGCCAGGATAGTGCAGACCAAGCCACTTCCCCTATGGCCTCTATTTCCTTATCTGTAAATGTTTTTATCTAAGTCAGGGTTGGCGGTTATAAGCAATGGAAGCCGACTGTGTTCTTTCCCAGAAGCAGACCTGAAACTAGGATTTGAGTGCAAGGAATATATTTAGGGGCTTTCTTGGGTGATGCAAACAGTTAAGCACTCAGTTACTAACTGAAAGTTTGGCTGTTCAAATCTACCCAGAGGTACCTTGGAAGAAAGTCCTGGCAATCTGCTTCCAAAAACCTCAGCAACTGAAAACCCTGTGGAGCAGTTCTACCCAGACACGTGGAGTTGCCATGAGTCAGAAATGACTTGACAGCAACTGGTCTGGTTTCAGTTTAAGTATATTTGGGGGAGTGTGTCCCAGGAAGCTCCAGCAGGGGAATGGGAAAGGGAGGCAGGGGAGGGAAGGAGCCAATTCAGGAGAGTCAGTGAGCAAGGGAGTGCCTGGGCAACTGAAGCTCAAGCCCAGGGGGCCGCTGGGAAAGGGTGTAGAACACTGTGCAGAGGAGTCCCGCCCAGGGGCAAGGCGGCCAGGGCATGTGTTCCCACCTCCCATGTGCTCCCACGGCACTACTCCCAGCAGGTTGACCTGTCCTGCATGCAGCTGAGCGGGCCTTCAGGCCTGTATGCCAGGTGCTTACAGAACAAAGGTCAGGGAATGAAGAGAGCAGAGGGGAGGGGAGAGCGCCAGGAGTGGCTGCCCCTCTTACTCTTAGAATTAAAGGCTGTATTGGAAGGCCCTCAAAAGCTCACAGAAGTAACGGGAACAGAGAAGCAGGCTGGGGAAACAGGAACACAAGTTGCAGGGCTGCAACTGGCTGTCGTGGGGCCTTTGTGTTCATTACCAAAGACCCCCCCTCCAGGAGGATGGAGTACAGAGAGGCCCCTGGGTGGGCGGTGTCTGGGCGAGGCGCACATGGCACAACCACTCCTAGCTGTCCCAGGAGGGAGCTGAGGGACACAGAACAGACCCATAGCCACAGCGGCTCACAGAGACGGTAAGGCCTCCTGCTTCCAGGCCAGCATAGCGGTTGCAATGGACCCCACCAGGAGATTTGCTGAAGGATCTCAAGAGTTATCACATGCTGAGCACGTGGCTGGATACAGAGTACACGCTCGGTAAATCATGGTTCCTGCGAGCTTCACTGGCTGCCAGGAAAGAAAAGCCAGAACATCAGCTCCACAGAAATGGGCCTCAGCTCTCCGGAAAGTCAATGGACTATTTACAAACATCCTGTTTTTGTCTTATTTAGCATCTTAAGTATTTAGTTTCTTTCTTTTCTAATAGCACACACAGAGAATGTGGCTCTATACCAGGCATGGGTCTAAAGACTTCACATGATCTTTTCATTTAACCCTGCAAAGCCAGCACTGCCGTATCCCATGTTGCCAGTGAAGAAACTGAGGCTCAGAGAGGAGACGAAATTCACTCAACGCCACAGAGCTAGGGCCTCCCATGGGAATATAAAGCAAGTGTCTTCCCCTCTGGCACTATCAAGTGTTTGGACCATAAGGCACAAACAATGTTCCGGAAATTAAGTCCAACTCCCGCTCCAACTGAGAGGCCAACCCCCAAACGAAGAATCATTCTGCCAAAGGATGGGCTCTGAGAAGGTGGGATGAGGCCATGAGGAACTCAGCTCTTCCTCCAGTCCCATCTCAAAAGGACAGGGGGGTCTAGCTCACAGGTAAGAAGGGTTTACTCCCAGAGCAATTGGCTGGTCAATGTTCAACAACCAACATTCCGAGGAATGATAGCCTTTGCCAATTCCCATGGTGTAAATACTCCCATCATAGCTGATTTCAAGCTACCAACATGACATTATTGAGCCCACTGGGGTCCCGGCAATGGCTAAAGTTGTACTCAGCATGGGGGGTGCCCACCCAGAGCGTGTGGGGGGCTGCTTCCCACTTCCCCCAAGTTCCCTGTTGAACACTGGCATAGAAATTAGAATCAGAACTGAAAAGGCCTTGTAAATCATCTGGTCCCTCACCTTCATTTCGCTCCTACTGACCTGAGGCACAGAGAGGGTTAGTGAGTGGCCCAAGGTCACACAGCTCATTAGAGATGTGGCTTCCATGAATTTCATGGCCAGGCACCCTGCCCAGCCTCCCTGTCCTCTGAGCCACAACTCAAGAGGCTGTTTTTCCCTGGGTGCTTTCTCTGAGGCATGTTCACACAAACCTGTGTCTCCATGTGGGGAGGGGCCAATGTTTGTTGATAACTGGGGAAAGTTTCCGTTTGATGAGGGGTAAACTCAAGGCACTTTCAACCTGACAGATGGTGATTAGGAGTAATTCACCTCCTGAAGCCCACTCAGGCCTGTGGTTTTAAAGAAACCACCTCACTGCCCCCTCCCCACTTCCATGCATCCTCCCAGCCCTCCCAGCCTCCCTGGTCCTCTCAGTGAGGATGTCATGGTGCCCCTCATCCCGACACTCTGGGACATGGTAGAGATAAAATCAGATGATGTATGGAAAATCTCTTCGTAGTCCTAGAAGAAAATGCTAAATAAATGTGAACATTAAATTTCCCTGTTGGGCCAGCAAAGAGAATGGAGGAGGTCAAACCTGAGAAGGATCTCTTCCCCCTATTGAGGACCCCTAAGGGTCTCCCAGATGCAATGTTTCTGCTCCCAAACCTCTTCTCATGCTGAGCCTTCTTCCAGGAATGCCCTTCGTCCTCTTAATTCTTAGTACTTCTTCAAGATCTAGTCAGGGTCTCCACCTTCTCCAGGAAGCCTTCTGTGACTGACTTCATCATCTCACCTACCATCATTTCAATCCCTATTACTCTTTTCCACTCCCACATGGTCTCCTGTCTTTCTCTGTGAGCACCTGTTGGCCTTGGTGAGTGCGTGCCCCTGGAGACAGAGATTAGCTTTAATAAAGTTTCATTAACCACTTCCCTTCCCTCTTCTCCACCTGGCAAATTCCTGTTCATCCCTTCAACCCCCAAGTCAAAAGTCCTCAGTTCTTAGAAAATCCTCCCTGACTCTCCAGGGAAGAGCTACATACATTTTCTTCTGTGCTTCCTCTGCATTTTGCCATTATTCACCCATGAGAATGTGTTGGGCACCTACTGAATGACAGGCCCCTCCCAAGATACTGGGGACACCTCACTGAACAAGACAGAATCAGGCTTGCCCTGGGGAACCTACACCCCACCCAGAATTTCACAATTATTTGACTGAAAGTCCCCAAGATTATGTGCTTGCTATGTGCTAAGCGTTTTACGGTACTGAGTCATTTAATCCTCACAAATATGTCAAGAGTGGTGTTATTATCTTCTCGATCCTCTATGACCAGAGTACCTCCTGGCTCACTCCATCATCACCTGCCTGGGAAGAGGGTCTGCTTATAGTACACACATGCCTCTCACTCCTAGTCCCCTTGCTTTCTCTCTGTCCCTGACATTTGTCACTGAGCACAGTATACACTTTCCTTTTATTGCCTGCTTATTCTCTGCCACCCTCATGGTAGCATGGGCTCCAGGGGGCAGGGATCAATGTCTGTATGCCCATGGCCTGTGACAGTACTTGGTAAACCAAAAACCATACCCATTGTCTTCGAGTCAATTCTAACTCAGAGTGACCCTATAGGACAGGGTAGAACTGCCCCATAGGATTTCTAAGGCTGTAAATCTTCACTGAAGCAGACTGCCATAGCTTTCTCCCATGGAAGGCCGGTGGGTTCGAACTGCCGACATTTTGTTAGCTCCTACTTGGTAAACAGCTGCTATCAAAATGGATTTGTTGAAAAACATGCATAACCTTGTCTTTTACAGGTGAGCTCATGGGTGCTCAGAGATGTCAAACAACTTGTTGAAGGCACATAGCTGGTGGTAGCAGAGCCTGGGTTCAAACCCAGACAGGGCTCCAGGATCCGTGCTTTTCTCCCACTTGGCCATGCCCTCACTTCCTCCTATTCCCATCTGCCCCCACCCTCAGCCATGAGATCCTCGAGGGCTGGAGGGAGCTGGTGTCTCCTTCATCCTGTACCCATGGGACCCAGCGCAGTGGCTGGCCCGGAGTGGTATCTACTAGTGTTTTTCAAATGAATAAACAACCGTATGACTGCAAACTATATTTCATAAGCATGTGCTCACTGATCACTGAGACGAACACTCAGCCTTAAGTCCTGACTCAGACCAGGTGCTGTTTTCCACGAGAAAGCAGAAGCCAGTAGCACAACCCTCTGCATGTTTTGGTGTGCTTTGCCTCTTTACCTACAGGTCAGGAGCCTTCTATGGCCTGTCTTCCCAGGCCACCCCCCCCACCCCCAGCACTGAGATACAGAGACACCAGCCCTGCTAGGTCAAGGGAGTCAGAAGGAGCATACGCAGTGTGTGGGGACCCCCTGATGCCTCCGCCGGCAGAGGCAGCCCCAGCTCCCCACCCGGCACTCAGCACTCACGCGGGACTTCTCCGGCAGCCTTGCCTGCAGCGCCCGCTTCCAGAGATTCTTGGCAGAGTCAGCTCTGAGGAGCAGCAGCAGAAAACACAGAGCCCGGATAGTCTTCCCTGCACGGCTGCCCATCCCGTGGCTGGTCAGAGGCATTTCCTCCCAGAGGCTCCGAGAAGAGTCCTGCCCCAAGTGGGGAGAGGCAAGCACACAGTCCGCACTGCAGACTTTCCTGGCTCCAGGCAACCCTGCCCTCGGATGGATCCTGTGTCCGCGCCCAGCGCATACCACCACTCCCCCACCGCCCCCGGGTGGCCAGCCTGCCTGGCTATTTTTAGTCTGGCCTACAACATCTAGTCCGAGGAGGCAGGAGGAGGGTACACTGGGCTTGCTTGGAGACGTGGCCGGGAGTGGCCCTGTCACTCTTGGGTAATGAGCACTTTCTGGACGACTGGGTGGTCTCCTCCCCAGGAGGTGTGCTGGCTGCCCTGGGTAGGGGTGGACACAGAGGGGACTGCCCCGTGGGTTGGGGTGGGGGTGCTCATACTGCTGCCTCATCCATGTTTTGAGCTGGGCTGCAAACTCTGTCTGCCCAGAGAAGTTCCCTCGGAGCCGGGTTGCTGAGTGGGGACTGTCTGAGCATGTGGCCATGGGAAATCTTTAACCCTCCTGCACCCTTTCCCTCATCTCTAAAGTGGGCATGTGGACAGTTACCCTTATCAAGTGTTTCTTGTGAGACTTAAATGACAATGTGCATGGGAAGCGTTTCATGCACTGTCTAAAACCAAAAAATCCCATTGCTGTCTAGTCAATTCTGACTCATAGTGACCTTATAGGACAGAGTAGAACGGCCCCAGAGAGTTTTCGAGGAGCGGCTGGTGGATTCAACTGCCAACCTTTTGGCTAGTAGCCAAACTCTTTTTTTTTTTTTTTTCCAACAAGGATTTATTGAGTGCCTACTTTTTATTGAGTGGCTACCTTTTTTTTTTTTTTATTGTTGTGCTTTAAGTAAAAGTTTACAATACAAGTTAGTCTCTCATACAAAAATTTATACAAACATTGTTTTGTGACCCTAGTTGCTCTCCCCATACTGTGACAGTACACTGTCTTTCCGACCCGGATTTCCCATGTCCATTCAACCAGCTCCTGACCCTCTCTGACTTCTCATTGCACCTCTGGACGGGAGCTGCCCATTTAGTCTCATGTATCTACTTGAGCTAAGAAGTACACTTTTCATGAGTATCATTTTATGTCCCGTAGTCCAGTCTAATCTCTGTCTGAAAAGTTGGCTTTGGGAATGGTTTTAGTTTTGGGCTAACAGAGAGTCCGGGGACCATGTCTTCTGGGATCCCTCCAGTCTCAGCCAAACCATTAAGTCTGGTCTTTTTACTAGAATTTGAGTTCTACACCCCACTTTTCTCCTGTTCCGTCAGAGACTCTGTGTTGTGTTCCCTGTCATGGCGGTCATTGGTAGCCGGAAACAATCTAGTTGTTCTGGTCTCAGGCTGATGAAGTCTCTGGTTTATGCGACCTCGTCAGTCTCTTGGGCTAATACTTCCCTTGTGTCCATGGTGCTCTTTATTCTCCTTTACTCCAGGTGGGTTGGGACCAATTGATGCATCTTAGATGGCTGCTCACTAGCTTTTAAGATCCCAGATGCCATTCACCAAAGCAGGATGCAGAACATTTTCTTAAAAAACTTTGTTATGCCAATTGACCTAGATGTCCCCTGAAACCATGGTCCCCAGACCCCCACCACTGCTACTCTGTTCCTCAAAGTGTTTGGTTTTTGTATTCAGGAAACTTCTTAGCTTTGGTTTAGTCTGGTTGTGCTGACTTCCCCTGTAATGTGTGCTGTCCTTCCCTTCACCTAAGATAATTCTTATCTACTTTCTAGTTAGTGAATACCTCTCTCCCTCCCTCCCCACCCATGTAACCATCAAAGAATGTTGTCTTCTATGTTTAAACCTTTTGTTGAGTTCTTATAGTAGTGGTCTTATACAATATTTCTCCTTTTGCGACTCAGTTCACTCAGTATAATACCTTCCAGATTCCTCCATGTTAAAGATGTTTCACGGATTCATTGTTGTTCTTTATCGTTGCACAGTATTCCATTGTGTGACTATACCATAATTTGTTTATCCATTCATCTGTTGGTGGGCACCTAGGTTATTTCCATCTTTTTGCTATGATGAACAGTGCTGCAATGAACACGGGTGTGCATATATCTATTCGTGTGACAGCTCTTATTTCTCTAGGATATATTCCAAGGAGCAGATTTGCTGGATCCTATGGTACTTCTGTGTCTAGCTTTTTAAGGAAGTGTCAAATTGATTTCCAAAGTGGTTGTATCATTTTACATTCCTACCAACACTGTATAAGTGTTCCAGTCTGTCTGCAACCTCTCCAACATTTATTATTTTGTGTTTTTTGGATTAATGCTAGCCTCTTTGGGGTGAGATGGTATCTCATTGTAGATTTGATTTACATTTCTCTAGTGGCTAATGATCATGAGCATTTCCTCAGTGTGTCTGTTAGCTGACTGAATGTCTTCTTTGGTGAAGTGCCTGTTCATATCCTTTGCCCATTTTTTAATTGGGTTGTCTTTTTGTTGTTGAGGTTTTGCAGTATCTTGTAGATTTTAGAGATTAGATGTTGATCGGATTTGTTGAAGCCAAAATTTTTTTCCTAGTCTGTAGGTAGTGTTTTGACTTTTTTGGTGAAGTCTTTTGATGAGCATAAGTGTTTGGTTTTTAGGAGCTCCCAGTTATCTAGTTTCTCTTCTGGTGTTTGTGCATGGTTATTTATGGTTTATATTCTGTTTATGCCATGTACTGGGGCTCCTAGCGTTGTCCCTATTTTTTCTTTCATGATCTTTATCATTTTCGACTTTATATCTAGGTCTTTGATCCATTTTGAGTTCGTTTTTGTGCATGCTGTGAGGTATGGGTCTTGTCTCAGTTTTTGCACATGGATATCCAGTTATGACAGCAGAGACTGTCTTTTCCCCAATTAATGGACTTTGGGCCTTTGTCA
Organism: Dugong dugon; assembly: GCA_030035585.1. Classification (NCBI taxonomy): domain Eukaryota; kingdom Metazoa; phylum Chordata; class Mammalia; order Sirenia; family Dugongidae; genus Dugong; species Dugong dugon. Next base: position 35,148,654 of record CM057478.1, read on the forward strand.
AATATCAGCTGCTCATAGGTGGATGAATTTATGTCTGGATTCTCAATTCTGTCCCATTGGTCTATGTATCTGTTGTTGTACCAGTACCAGGCTATTTTGACTACAGTGGCAGTAAAGAGGTTCTAAAATCGGGTAGTATGAGGTCTCCCACTTTGTTCTTCTTGAGTAATGCTTTACTTATCTGGGGCCTCTTCTATTCCCATATGAAGTTGGTGATTTGTTTCTCCATCTCATTAAAAAATGCCATTGGAATTTTGATGGGGATTGCACTGTATCTGTAGATCGCTTTGGGTAGAATTGACATTTTCACAATGTTGAGTCTTCCTATCCATGAGCAAGGTATGTTTTTCCACTTTTGCAGGTCTCTTTTGGTTTCTTCCAGTAGTGTCTTGTAGTTTTCATGGTATAGGTCTTTTACATCTCTGGTTAGATTTATTCCTAAGTGTTTTATCTTCTTGGGGACTACTGTAAATGGTATTGATTTGGTGATTTCCTCTTGGAAGTTCTCTTTGTTGGTGTAGAGGAATCCAACTGATTTTTGTATGTTTACCTTGTATCCTGATACTTTGCTGAAATCTTCTATTAGTTCCAGTAGTTTTCTTGTGGATTTTTTGGGGTTTACTGTGTATAAGATCATATCATCTGCAAATAGAGATACTTTGACTTCTTCCCTACCAATTTGGTTGCGCTTTATTTCTTTTTCTAGCATAATTGCTCTGCCTAGAACTCCAGCACAATGTTGAATAAGAGTCCTGATAAATGGCATCCTTGTCTAGTTCCCATTCTCAAGGGGAATGCTTTCAAAGTCTCTCCATTGAGGATGATGTTGGCTGCTGGCTTTGTATAAAGGCCCTTGATTATATTGAGGAATTTTCCTTCTATTCCTATTTTGTTGAGAGCTTTTATCATGAATGGGTGTTGGACTTTGTCAAATGCCTTTTCTGCATTGATCGATAAGATCATGTGGTTCTTGTCTTTTTTTTTATTTATGTGATGGATTACACTGATTGTTTTTCCAGTGTTGAACCATCCTTGCATACCTGGTATAAATCCCACTTGATCAAGGAGAATTTTTTTTTTTCTTTTGATATGTTGCTGAATTCTACTGGCTAGAATTTTGTTGAGGATTTTTGTGTCAATGTTCATGAGGGATATTGGTCTGTAATTTTCTTTTTTTGTGGTGTCTTTACCTGATTTTGGTATCAGGGTTATGCTGGCTTCATAGAATGAGTTTGGGAGTATTCCATCCTTTTCTATGCTCTGAAATATCTTTAGTAGTAGCGGCATGAACTCTTCCCTGAAAGTTTGGTAGAATTCGCCAGTGAAACTGACCGGGCCAGGGCTTTTTTTTTGTTGGTAATTTTTTAATTACCTTTTCAATCCCTTCTTTTGTTATAGGTTTATTTAGTTGTTCTACCTCTGTTTGTGTTAGTTTAGGTAGGTAGTGAGTTTCTAGAAATTTGTCCATTTTCTCTAGGTTTTCAAATTTGTTGTATAAGTTTTTACAGTATTCTGTTATGATTCTTTTAATTTCAGTTGGGTCTGTTGTGATATCACCCATTTCATTTCTTATATGGGTTATTTGCTTCCTCTCCTGTTCTTCTTTTGTCAGTTTGGCCAATGGTTTATCAATTTTGTTGATCTTTTCAAAGAACCAGCTTTTGGTCTTGTTAACTCTTTCAATTGTTTTTCTGTTCTCTATTTCATTTAATTCTGCTCTAATTCTTATTATTTCTTTTCTTCTGGTGCCTGAGGGCTTCTTTTGCTGCTCTCTTTCTACTTGTTCAAGTGGTAGGGTTAATGTTTTGATTTTGGCCCTTTCTTCTTTTTGGATGTGTGCATTTATTGCTATAAACTGACCTCTGAACACTGCTTTTGCTGTGTTCCAAAAGTTCTGGTAGTATGTGTTTTCATTCTCGTTTGATTCTATGAATTTCTTTATTCCGTCCTTGATTTCTTCTATAACCCCGTAGTTTTTGAGCAAGGTGTTGTTCAGTTTCCATGTGTTTGATTTTTTTTCTTGCTTTTTCTGTTATTGATTTCTCCCTTTATAGCTTAATGGTCAGAAAAGATGCTTTGTAATATTTTGATGCTTTAGATTTTGTTAAGGCTTGCTTTATGGCCTAATACGTGGTCTATTCTGGAGAATGTTCCAAGTGCGTTGGAAAAGAATGTATGCTTGGCTGCTGTTGAATGGAGTGTTCAGTATATGTCTACGAGATCAAGTTCGTTGATTGTAGCATTTAGCTCTTCCATGTCTTTGTTGGGCTTCTTTCTGGATGTTCTATCCTTCACTGAAAGTGGTGTGTTGAAGTCTCCTACTATTATTGTGGAGCTGTCTATCTCTCTTTTCAATGCTATTAGAGTTTGTTTTAGGTATTTTGGAGCCCTGTCATTGGGTGTATAAATATTTATTATAATTATGTCCCTCCTGGTGTATTGATCCTTTAATCATTATATATTCTCCTTCCTTACCCTTTGTGGTCTATTTGTCTAAAGTCTATTTTGTCAGAGATTAATATTGCCACTCCTGCTCTTTTTTGAGTGTTGTTTGCTTGATATATTTTTTTCCATCCTTTGAGTTTTAGTTTGTTTGTGTCTTTAAGTTTAAGGTGTGTCTCTTTTAGGCAGCATGTAGATGGATCGTGTTTTTTTAATCCATTCTGCCACTCTCTGTCTCTTTATTGGTGCACTTATTCCATTTACATTCAGCATAATTATTGATAGGTATGAGTTTCATGCTGTCATTTTGATGTTTTGTTTGGGTGTTGTTGACAGTTTCTTTGTTCTGGTTAACTTTCAGTGCTGACTTATTTTTCTTTATGTATTGTCTTTTCATCTTTTTCATTGTTGTTGATTTTGTGTCTGCTGAGTCTTCATATTTTTCTTGTTTTTTATTTTGATATGTAGGATTGTTAGTTTACTTTGTGGTTACCTTAATATTTACCCCTATTTTAAGGGGTAATATTTACCCCTATTCTAAGTTTAAACCAGTCTTTTATTTCTCTATATTGCCTTGACTTGGTCTCCATATGAAAAATCTATGCCTACATTTTTTAAGTCCCTCTTTTTTGTTTTAATGTTATCATCTTTTACATATTGACATCTGTTTCCCTATTTTCAGTGTTTTAGCTTTGATTTATTTTTGTGACTTCCCTATCTGGGTTGATATCTGGTTGCTCTGTCCTGTGTTCTAGTCTTGGGTTGTTATCTGATGTTACTGATTTTCTGTCTGGAGGACTCCCTTTAGTATTTCTTGTAATTTTGATTTTGTTTTTGCAAATTCCCTAAACTTCTTTTTATCTGGAAATGCTCTAATTTTGCCATCATATTGAAGAGACACTTTTGCTAGATATATAATTCTTGGCTGGCAATTTTTTTGCTTCAAGGCTTTATATATGTCATCCCATTGCCTTCTTGTCTGTGTGGTTTCTGCTGAGTAGTCTGAGCTTATTCTTATTCACTCTCCTTTGTAGATGACTTTTCGTTTATCCCTAGCCACTCTTAAAATTCTCTCTTTATCTTTCATTTTGGCAAGTTTGATTATAATATGTCTTGGTGAATTTCTTTTGGGATCTACTTATGTGGGATTCAGTGAGCATCTTGGATAGATATCTTGTCATCTTTCATGATACCAGGGAAGTTTTCTGTCAACAAATCTTCAACAATTTTCTCTGTATTTTCTGTTATCCCCCCTGTTCTGGTACTCCAGTCACTCACAGGTTATTTCTCTTGATAGTGTCCCACGTAATTTTTAGGGTTTCTTCATTTTTTAAAATTTTTTCATCTGATTTTTCCTCAAATAAGTTGGTGTCAAGTGCTGTATCTTCAGGCCCACAAATTCTAACTTCTAGTGCCTCAATTCTGCTCCTATGATTTTCTATTGAGTTGTCTAATTCTGAAATTTTATTGTTAATCTACTGGATTTCTGATTGCTGATTGCTGTCTCTCTATGGATTCCTGCAGCCTATTAAATCTGTCATAATGCTCTTGAATAACCTTCTTAAGTTCCTCTATTGCTTTGTCTGTATGTTCTTTGGATGTCTCTCCATTTTGTAGGATCTCATTCCTAATATCTTGAAGAGTTCTGTATATTCATGTTTTATACTATGCCTCCGGTAATTCCAGGAAATTCTCTTCCTCCCGAAAATCTCTTGATTCTTCATTTTGAGAGCTTGCTGAAGGCATCATGGTCTGCCTTTTTATGTGGTTTGATATTGACTGTTGTCTCTGAGTCATCAATAAGTTATTATAATTTATTTTATGTTTGTTTACTGTGTCCTAGCTTCTTGTTTTGCTTTGTTTTGATATGCCAAAATAGGCTGCTCGTGTGAGCTAGTTTGAGTATTTGTGCCTTTGAAGCTCTAACGTCCTGTCACCACATGGTTAGATCTGTTATGAAGTATGTGAACCTAGGAGTCCATTAACTATTCTTGTATGGATTCAGCTCAGGAGTCCAAGTAGTCAGTCACCAAGTGTGTGGTGCAAGCTCTCACCTACAGTCTTAGACAGGCATGGGAGATTGGTGTAGGCACAGGTATCTGGCTGCAGTGGGGGGTCAAGTGCTGAGCAAGGCAGGGGACTGATGGCTGCCCCTAAGTGCCTAGAAGGAAATCATGTCCCTATTCCCTAGAGCATGTAGGTTTGTGGGTTTTGCAGCCAGACTATGAGCACCCAATGCTCTTGGCTGTAAGGACTGGGCGGCACCACTTATTCTTGGACCCCTGTTGTGGTTGGCTAGGTGGCATGGGTGGAGCCACCAGTCCTCAGGCCCTTGATGTGGGCAGGTGAGGAACCTGCTTAATGGGCAGAACAGTGTCAAATGTCACAAACCTGCCACTTCACAGCTGAAACAGTTGAAGTTAGACTTCAGGTATATACCCTGTTGTACTGTGGTAATGAGGGCCTACACTGTTGAAATGGGCTCACACAAGTCTATGCAGGGGTGAAAGGCATTCAAACTCTGTGGACCCCTTTATGCCTGTGCCTAGGCAAAGGAGCTGTGCCAACCCTGAGTTCCTGGCTTAGGGGAGCCGGCTGCTTATTTTTTCCCTGTTTGTTAATTTGTTCCCTCTCCAAGGCTGGGAGAATGTCCCAGGGTGCTTTACAGGTCCTACTTCTGGTCCAGGGGACTTGGCAGTCACTGAATCTGGCCCGGAACCCAGTGCAGAGCAGGAGGTGGGAGGTAAATGGGAGAGAGGTTTTTCCCAAATGGGGTGTTTTTTTGATCCCCGCAGTAGGCCAGGTGCAAGTACTTATCTTTAGCTGCTTGAGTGCTGCCTTTCACTGGTTCTGGATGGCCGAGTAGACTGTCTGCTGCTGGGCCTCTCCCAATGTGGAAAATGCCTCCCAAGCGCCACTGCTTGCCTCACTGCACACACGAACTGATCCAGCCTGAAGGGCTCCAGTTCCTGCTGGGTCAGGTCTGGCAACTCCTCGCTGCTTCTGAACTGTCTCTCCGTCCCCCCACCACTCAGTCCAATTCCTCAACTTTGTCTTTGATGTTCAGGGCTCCTAGGTTGTCATATACAATCGATTCACTTGTTTTTTCAGGTCTTTGTTGTAAGAGGGACCACAGGAAGTGTCTGACGACTCTGCCATCTTGTCCCCGCCTCTAGCAGTCAAGCTCTTAACCACTGCACCACCAGGGCTCCCTGCTAGATATATGCACTAGACAGATGCATAGTTTAGTATATATTAAGTGCTCTTTAAATGTCAGCTTCTGTATGTGTGTGCGTGTGTGTGCACGTGTACGTGCATGTGTGTTGTACACACTGTTGTCAATATTTTACAAACTTTATATTCCACTGGCTGTTCACAGAAACCTTAGGGCAGGTACTGTTTTGACCTCCATTTTACAGACGAGGAAACAGAGGTACAATTCTTGCCTGAGGTCATGCAGCAGATAGCAGAGTTGAGGCTCGAACCCAGGTCCCTCTGGCTACTGTGGCAAGCCACCAGGTGCAGTTGGAAGTCCTCTAAGTCTGTGTGATGCTGGGAAAGTCTCTTCAGCCCACTGGTCCTCAGTTGCAGTTGTTTCATCTGTGAAATGAGGATGGTAATGAAAACCCCTTCCTCGTGGGGTCGATGTGAGGATTACATGGTAAGTTTTCATACAGTGGGTTCCTCTACTCTCCCTCACAAACTGCAGCTCCCTCCTATTGGCCAGGTCAGCCCCCAGGATGTCAGGGCTGGAATCATCAACTCCTTCTGTCCTTTTGGTGAAACGTCATAAAAAAACCATTGTCATTGAGTTGATTCCAACTCATAGTGATCCTATAGGCTACCAAATATAGCCTAAATATTATCATTTCAATGCATAATAAATACAAAAGTTACTAATGACATATTTACATTCTTTCTGTTGTTTGTACTAAGTCTTCAAAATCCAGTGTGTGTTTTATACTTACTATGATGTTTCAAGGAGCCCAGATGGCTCTCAGTGGTTAAAGCTCTTCTGCTAACCAAAAGGTTGGCAGTTCGAATCCACCAGCCACTCCTTGGAAACCCTATGGGGCAGTTCTACTCTGTCCTAGGTCACTATGAGGTTTTTTTTTTTTTTTTTTTTTTTAATGCCTGTGGTTATAATCCTATTTGGGAATGTGTTGTCTTTGTTATGTTAACGAGGCAGGATTAGTGTAGGGTGTGTCTTGAGTTAATCTCTTTTGAGATATAAGGGAGATTAAATAAGCAAGCACAAAAAGCAGAGATGAGGGAAGAGAGATGCCAAGCCAGATGGGGATCGCACAGGAAGAGAAGCTCAAAAGAGGCAAGGAACTTCCTCCAGAACCTACATGGCAGAAAGACTTCCCCTAGAGCCAGCACTCTGAATTCAGAATTCTAGCCTCTTAAATTTCGAGAAAATAAATTTCTGTTTGCTAAAGCCACCCACTTGAGGTAGCAGCACTAGATAACTAAGACATCGGGTTAAACAAAATACACTATTATAATTAATTGTAGCTTTTTTTTTTTTTTTTTTTTTTTACTGTTTTATGTGGCTGCTTTTTTGTTTTCTTTAAAAGAAAGAAAAACAAAACCCTTACAACTGGACCAATAAGCAACATCATGATAAATGGAGAAAAGATTAACATTGTCAAGTTTTTCATTTTACTTGGATCCACAATCAACACCCATGGAAACAGCAGCCAAGAAATCAAAAGATGCATTGCACTGGGCAAATCTGCTGCAAAAGACCTCTTTAAAGTGTTGAAAAGCAAACATGTCCCCTTGAAAACTAAGGTGTGCCTGACCCAAGCCATGATGTTTTCAATTGGCTTATATGCATGCAAAAGCTGGATGATGAATAAGGAAGACTTAAGAAAAATTGATGCCTTTGAATTGTGGTTTTGGAGAAGAGTATTAAATATACCATGGACTGCCAAAAAAAACAAACCAATCTGTCTTGGAAGAGTCCAACCGGAATGCTGCTTAGAAGCAAGGATGGCGAGACTATGTCTCACATACTTTGGATATGTTATCAGGAAGGATCAGTCCCTGGAGAAGGACATCATGCTTAGTAAAGTATCAAGCCAGCAAAAAAGAGGAAGACCCTCAACAAGATGGATTGACATAGTGGCTGCAAGAATGGGCTCAAGCATAACAACGATTTTGAGGATGGTGCAGGACAGGGCAGTGTTTCGTTCTGCTGTACATAGTGTCACTATGAGTCAGAACAAACTCTATGACACCTAACAACAACAACATGTGGCTACTAGAATATTTAAAAGTCTACGTGTGGCTCGAGTTATGTTTCTATTAAGCAGTGCTGGCCTCAGGTATCAAACTTCCCTCTCTTAGCTAAGGCTTTTACCCTCCAACCAGACACCCAGTTTCAAAACTTGACATCACCTTTGATGCCTTCTTTGTCTCACCTCCAAATTTTGTATCTTATTAATTTTTAAAAGTAAATGTATTTTTTATGATAATAAAAATGACTCATTTATTGGCAGAAATTCTGTAAAACAGAGGGAAGAACAAAGAAAATCTTTACAATACCTGTAATCCAATGTCAATATCCAGAGATAACCAATGCTAGTCTTTTTTTTCTATGACTCTATATCAGACATGATGGAGGTCAAGACTGAGGGCAACGTCAAGGTCGAGGTTGAGGTTAAGGTGGAGAAGTTAAGTATGTTAAGAACATGGAGACTGGAACCAGCCTGCTAGGCTCAGATCCTTGCTCTGAGACCTCTCAGCTTTGTGACCTTATGCAGATCACCTACTCGCTCTGTGCTTTGGATTTCTCCTCTGTAAAATGGGAATAGTAGTATCTCTGATCTTGCAGGATAGCTGTGAGAACTGAATGAACTACAGTATATGTACATGTTGTGCCGGCATCTCTCTCCTCACCTATGAACTTGTTGAGGACGGGGCTGTGTTGTCCATCTCTGAATCTGTCACCAGGAAGGGCACGGGAACCTCCCTGGCTGAGCAGTTACTATATGCCAGGCACAGAGCTGGGCTCACTATCGCAGCATCTCCTACTGTCCCCCGCTCCTTGCTTGCTCTGCTCCAGTCTCTCCTGGGAGCTCCCACCTTTGGGCCTTTGCTCTGGCCAGACTCTCCCCGTGGAGCACTATCTCCTCGGACACCTGCAGAGCTAATCCCCTCAGTTCCTTCCAGACTTTGTTCAAATATCACAGTCTCCATGAGGCTCACTCTGACCACATTTGTAAAATTACAACCTGCTTCTCTTGCACTACCGGGAATTCCTAATTCTTCTTATGCTGTTCTGATTTTCCATAGCTTTTATTACCCAAATAGGGTCCGTGCCCTGGAGCAGTCAAGCCAGTGAAACATATTCCAAGTCAGAAAGAGTGAGAAAGTTTTAATTCAGGAAGTGTACACCACCAGGGACCCAACAACAACGCAGGCTGTCCTTAGGGAGTCCTAAATGGCATTTTTACACTAGAGTTTATATATGATCTTTACAAAGGTTAGAAGTGTTGTTATTCATTTCAAGATAATTACAAGAGACTCATTATCATACTAAAGGGATAGGGAACCGAACATTTACTTATCAGGCTAAAGATATACATCTCTGACATCTGGGCTCTGATCTTCCTGTGGGGGATCCTAAGTCATAAAACAGAGTCATTAACAAAGGTATGGGCAAAACAAAGCCATTAATGAAGGTATGCGAAAAGGGAGAAGGCAAAGAAAAAAAGACACTTATAGGCAAGCTTTCAGTTGTCCATTTTGAAAAGGAGAAAACAGGCTGAATAGGGTCACACTTTGTCACCTTTTTTTAAAAAAAATTTTTTCTTGTACTTTAGATGAAGGTTTACAGAGCAAACAGTTTCTCGTTGAACAGTTAGTACACATATTATTTTACAGCATTGGTTAACAACCCCACAACCCGTCAACACTCTCCCTTCTCAACCTTGGTTTATCTATTACCACCTTTCCTGTCCCCTCTTGCTTCCAGTCCTTGTCCCTGTGCTGTTGTGCCCCATTTGTCTCGTTTTGTGCTTTGTCACCTTCAAACACACCATCCAACTTACTTATTATGTTTATTACTGGTTGTCTTTCCCCCTGAGGTCAGTTGAATAATGACCCCCAAAGATGTCTACATTCTAATATGTGGAGCCTGTGAACATGCTACCGTCCATGGAGAAAGGGGACTGTGCAGGTGTGATTAAGTTAAGAATCTTGAGATGGGAGATCATCCTGGATTATCTGGGTGTTGGTTGTTGTTGTTACTAGTAGCCGTAGAGTCAGTTCTGACACATAGCAGCCCCATGTGACAGAGTAGAACTACCACATAGAGTTTCTTAGACTGCAATCTTTATGGGAACAGATCACCAGGTCTTTCTCCAACAGAGCTGCTGGGTGGGTTCAAACCACTGACCTTTCAGTTAGCAGCTGAGCACCTAACTGTTGTGCCACGAGGGCTCCTTGATTATCTAGGTGCGCCCAATGTAATCACAAGGGTCCTTACAAGGTCATATTTGGGGAAGGAGATGTGTTGATGGGAGCAGAGGTCAGAGAGAGATTTGAAGATGCTATGCTGCTGGCTTTGAAGATGGAGGAAGGGGCCATGAGCTGAGAAATGTAGGTGGCCAATAGAAGTTGGAAAAAGCAAGGGAACAGATTCTCCCCTCAAGCCTCCAGGAGGAGCCATCCTCCCCAACTTCTGACTTTAGCCCAGTGTGACTGCTTTTGGACTCTTGAACTCTAGAGCTGCGACATAGTAAGTTTGTAGTCATCTGTTCTGTTATAGCACAGATAGGAAGCCCATACTCACTCTCCTGCAATAGAATCTAAGCTCTGCAAGGTCAAGTGCCTGTGTCTCTCTTATTGTCTGCTCCCTAGGGCCTTGTATAGCGCCTGGCATGCAGTCAGCACTCAGTAAGCACTGTCTGAAAGCACTGAGTGAATTTAATCATCACAACAACCCTACGAGGAATTGTCCCTGTTCTACAGACAAAGAAATCGAGATCACAAAGATTAGGTGCATTTTCTGAAGTCACAGCTAGTGATTGAACTCCAAAGCACTTTCTTCGATACATGGCACAGGGTTTGGTACACAGTAGGTGCTCAGTAAATGTTCTTCAGTTGAAGTATCAGTTCCACAGGAGTATTTAGACCACAAGGAGCAGGGTGCTGAGTTTGTAATCTGTCAGGTAACTTCTTGTTAACATTAATTTATAAAATGACCCTTCAACGTCTTCAAGACACTGTGGCACAGGGGACATACCAGCAGTCAGATTTCATGTGGGAGGAGAAACTTGGAGCAAGTCATTACCCAGGAAACCAACCGCTTGCTCTGATCAGCACCGAGGCAGGACCTCGGCCTGACAGCCAAGCCAGGGTCTGGTTACCATTTCGGGCCAGTGCTCTTCCCCACGTTACCAGCCAAGCCTCAGAACTCTATGTTCCAAGTGGCAGAGGTCCTTCTGGTTAATCTGAACTCTGACGACCTGAATGTGATCCCAAGCTTAGTGGGCTGCCCTTCCGGGGAAAACTTCCTGCAGCCCCACAGGGCAAGGATTCCTCCGGAAAAGCCTTGGAGCTGGTGGGGCCTTTCATCTCCTGCGCTCTGAAAGCTGCCAGTGAAGCTGGCCTGCTGGGGCCTGACAGAGGCTGCCACCCAGGCCTTCTCCCCCTGGAAGGGGGAGGAAAATGTCTCCTTTAAAAAAAGAAAGAGTACACTAATGTCCATTGCAGCACTAGTCACAATAGCCAAAAGTGGAAACAACCTAAGCATCCATCAACAGATGAATGGATCAACAAATGTGGTCTAGCCATACAATGGAGTATTACTCAGTGTAAAAATGGTGTGGTGGTGTCAGACCTTGTTTAACTCCACAAGGGGGAGGAGAGAGAATCAAGATCATCAGCCCAAGGCTGATTCCTTTAAGGAGGAGGTCAGACATACCTCCTCCCTCCATTCTTTTTACCAATTCTGACACAAGCTGTCCCTCCCATGGCACTTTCTACTACTCTGCTAGGTTTAATAATTAGTTGCAGTGGCCACACAGAACTCACAGACCACACTCACCGTTGGAGGAATTACTAGGGAAGTAACAGGTGACAATTCAGGATCAGGAACGAGTCAGGATATAGTTCTAAGATCGGGATGGCTTCTTCTTAGTCGTGCCTGCAGGCAGGCCTCTCTCCTGGCCCTTCAGCCCCTTGGCCCAGCCTCTGCCCCATTCAGGCAAGTCTTACAAAGCTTTTTAGCTCCACCAAGTGCCCAGAGGCACCCTACTCCATCAGTAAGCTCTGCCCAAAGGAGCTCAGCTCTCTCCCTTTGTAGGTAGGCCCCAAGAAGCCCACTGTGCCGTCTCGTGCCAGTCTCCAAGTTCTGCTGCTGCCATTTCTCTGCTACCGCTTCTTGTGCTGCGTCTGGTGTTACAGCTCTCTCTGTCTCATGGGTCTGGGAGGTTCTCAGCACAGGGACTCTCTGTCCAAAGGATGTGTTCCACTCCTGGCTCTTCTTCGGATGGTAGTGAGTTCCCCCTTCCACTTCTGGGGCTAGCTCCCTTTAAGCCTAGTGGGATGGCAAAACTGACCAATCACCTCATTGGGGTTCCATACACCTTATTTACATGGTCCCACTCCCAAATTCAGGATCATACATATATGAATTATTCAGGATCAAATAATGCACCTTATTTGCATTATTAGCAGGCCGTCTAACCCCCTTGGTGGGTCACAAGCACCTTATTTGCATAGTTCCACCCAATCATTGTGTGGGAGTCACAAAGACAATGACTAGAAGGGCCATATTAAGTAATTCCCTGTACCGCACTCACCATGAAGAGAAATGAAGTCCTGATACATGCTATGACACGGAAGAACCTGGAAAACATGCTGAGTGAAATAAGTCAGACACAAAATGACAAATACTGTAGGATCCTACACAAATGAAGTAGGCTGATGTTTAGAGACCAAGTCTTATTATCCAGGGGTAGGAGGGAGGGGTAAGTAGGAATCATTGCTTAGAGGGGACTGAGTTTCTGTTAATAGTGGTGAAATAATTTGGGAAAGAGCAAGGTGGGTCTAACTAATCACTTCTGACTTATACAAAGAGCAGATAGACAAAGAGATACACACAGAGGGAGACAGACACCCAGGAAATCCAAGCAACTCCAGGGACTACTGACAAGGAAGGCCCGCCCCTGGATCCAGGCCCCTACTTTGGACATCTAGTCTCCTGAGCTGTGAAGAAGTAAATTTCTGTTCTTTAAAGCCACCTACTTGTGGTATTTTTGGTTACAGCAGCTCTAGGTAACTAAGACAGTGCTCACAGCCATTGCACTATGTGTTCCAGGGAGAGAGTCAAGCTGCACAAGAGCCCATAATGGGTACTTGACCGGCCAGACAGTCAGTGACTTTTCCTGGGACAGTGACCACTCAGCTGAGAACTAAAGAATGAGAAATGAACAGAGAATAGGCTTTGGAGCCGGACAGACATGGAGTGTGTTATGGATTGAATTGTGTCCCCCAAAAATGTGTGTCAACTTGGGTAGGCCATGATTACCAGTATTGTGTGACTGTCCATCATTGTCATCTGATGTGGTTTTCCTATGTGCTGTACATCCTGCCTCTATGATGTTAACTAGGCAGGATTAGAGGCAGTTATGTTAATGAGGCAGGACTACAAGATTAGATTGTACTTTAAGTCAATCTCTTTTGAGATATATAAGCGAGAAGCAAGCAGAGAGACATGGGGACCTCATACTACCAAGAAAGCAGCGCTGGGAGCACAGCGCATTCTTTGGACCGGGGGTTTCTGTGTGGAGAAGCTCCTAGACCAGGGTTGATGACAAGGACCTTCCCCCAGATGGACAAAGAGAGAAAGCCATCCGCTGGAGCTGGCACCCTGAATTTGGACGCCTAGCCTCCTAGACTGTGAGAGAATAAACCTCTGTTTGTTAAAGCCATCCACTTGTGGTATTTCTGTTATAGCAGCACAAGATGACTAAGACAGGGTGGTAGACGCTGACTATGGAAAGAATGAGGAGGAGGCTTTTGGTTTTAGGCTATGTGAGTGGCTGGGGGTGGTGCCGTCGTCGAAACAGGGCCACATTTTGCCTTCTAGAGCCCCTTCTTCCATTTAAAGAAGAAAAAAAAACAATTATTTTTACAAATAATATTTTTACAAATAATTTTACAAATGCATCAATATAAAGACAAATACAATCCAAGCTGGATTATATTCATTTTTTTCTTCTGATTTTAAGAGCAATTCAAACACTTTCGTGAACCCCTCAAAGTCTCGAGGGTCCTCAGGCTGTGCTGTACCTGATGGAGAGGTGAGGCCTGCATCCAAGCACTCTGCTGTGTGACCCTGGGCAAGTCTTTGCCCTCTCTGAGCCAGATGCCAGCCAATTAAACGAGATTGTGTACCTAAATCAAAGGTGGCTCAGCATACAGGGGCACCCAATTTAGGGTAGTTCTGTCTTTGCTGCATCCTCTGCAAAGAGCAAAGAGGGGAACTGCACAATCGGCCTTTCAGATCACCCCTCCCAGCCCTGCTCCAGGCTGTGAATGGAAACAGATGTCTCCGTGGGCTGCCTTGTTCTTGGAGAGCCAGGCCCTGACCTCATTTCACCCCGGCTGCCTTGTCATCAACCTTCACTCATTGTCTACCTCCGCCTAACACACAGTTGACTGCCCAGTTAAGGAACTCCCATCTCCTTCCTCAGACACCAAAAAGCCAGCTCCCTTCCCCTCCCAGGGCGCACATAGGGCCTGGCCACCCAGAATCTGCTCCCCTCCCTCCGTTCTGGCCCATGTGGCTGCCCAAGCTTCTATTTGCCATTCCAGAGCAGGGAAAAGGGCCTCCTTACAAGCAGAAAGAAGCCTCGAAGCTAAGTCTACATAGGTCAAAGAGGCAGGTGGAGAGGCTGGCCTGGCTCTCTGTGCCTCGCCTGCCCACCTGCACCCCCAACCCCAACCTACTCTGGCCTGGAGCCAGTCCTTGACTGAGACAACTGGGATTCTCTCCATTTAGTCTCAGGACCTTGGCCTGCCCCAGAATAGGGAGTAGGACTCCTTCACTTGTTTTTGTTTTTCCCCCCAAAACAAATCTGATTGTGAAGCCCCTCCTCCTCCTCCCAAGCACAAAGGCTTGCTTTGGCTCTCTTCCAATAGCGATCCCATAGGACTGGGTACAACTGCCTCATAGCGTTTCCAAGCCTGTAAATTTTAGGGAAGCAGACTGCCACATCTTTCTCCCGTGGAGTGGCTGGTGGGTTCAAACCACTGACCTTTCCGTTAGCAGCTGAGTGCTTTAACCACCATGCCACCAGTGCTCCTTCTCAGCTCTGTTAGGACTAGGATAAAAATGTGCAACACCAATGGCAGTACTGGTCTTGCCCCTTCATTCTTAACCTGCTGCTCATTAGAACCACCGCCCAGGGTGGGGTTTAAACATGCCCACAGCCTGCCCCACCCCAGACAAAGTGAATCAGAGTCAGAACCAATTAAGTCAGAATGGGGTCTTCCAAAGCTCCCAGCGGATTATAATGAGCAATCAGGGCTGGGAATGCTGACAAACGTGGCCCCCCTGCTCCCTTTGCTCCAGCACACTGGCCTTCTCCCACCTGCTCCATACTTACCAGGCTCCATTTGCCACAGGGCCTTTGCATTTGCTATTCCCTCTTCCCAAGACACTTTTCCCTGCTCTTTTTGCTGAGCAAATTAGGGAAGGCTTCCTCACCCCTCAGCAAAGTGGTGCCTTCCTCCCCAAAACCTTCCATGACCTTCAGACCAGGTCAGCTCCCCTCGAATAGGCTTTTGTGGCCCTGGCCACCACCGCTTGACAGGACCCACCAGCCCTGCGTGTGGAAGTGACAGTTCTTTCTGCCAATGCCCGACTCTCCCAGTAGACAGTAAGCACCCTAAGGGTAGAGGCTGTGTCTTTTATGTTTTTTTTCCTCTCACCTACTATGCACCTGGCACATAGTAGGAGCTCAGTGAACGTAAAGTGAATGGATAAATGGATGCTCCCACCCTCCCCATGCGGGACTTCTGCCCACGTGACTGCTGGTATCTCCTGCTGGGCCTCCCTAATGCCAACCATTGACCTGAGAGACATCCTGGACCTGGTGGATGGATGCCAGCACCAGCAGTAGCACCTGCCCCTGAGATGTCATTCATTTCACAGCCATTACCTGTGCTGGACCACATTCTAGCAGCTCAGGACTCAGTGGTAAAGGAGGCGCCATGCCCCTCTTTCTCTGCCTCAGCCCTGTGGACATTTGAGGCCAGACCAGTCTTTGTGGTGTAGGGCTGTCCTGTGCATTGTAGGAGGTTTAGGAGCACCCCCAACTAGACGCTAATAGCATGCACCTCCCCCCCACCCCAGCTGTGACAACCAAAAATGTCTCCAGACATTCCAGATGTTCCCTGGGGGCGCAGTCACCCGCAGCTGGGAACTCCTGCTGCATGGTCATAGGGCTGACCATCCTATAGGAAAACAGTGGAGTCAGGATGTTGGCTTACAGTTATTGTTAAATGGTTGTGATGGTTAAGGTTGTGTGTCAACTTGGCTGGGCCATGATTCTCAGTGGTTTGGCAGTTATGCAATGATGTAATCATCTCTATGATGAGATCTGATGTAGTGTAGTCACCTCCATGATGAGATCTGCTATGAGCAGCCAATCAGCTGAAAGGGAGTTTTCTTGGGCGTATGGCCTGCATCCAATACATATGGACTTCCTGGCAAAGCTCACTGTTTTTTGCTCTGCTGTGGATCTTATATTTGGTTCCGTATTATCTGAACTCCTGTTCTTGGGACTTGAGCTAGCAGCCTGCCATCTTACCTGCTGATCTTGGATTCATCAGACTCTGCAGCTATGTGAGTCAGGAGAAACCTCCAGCCTGATGCCTGACCCACGGACTTGGGACTTTCCAGCCTCTACAACCGCATGGGCCATTTCCTTGCTATAACTCTCTCTCTCTCTCTCTCTCTCTCTCTCTCTCTCTCTCTCTCTCTCTGTATATATGTTTCACTGGTTTTGCTTCTCTAGAGAACCAGCCTAAGACAATGGTCCATATATGTATGTATACTATGTACTTTCGTATATACTTACATATGTACTTATACACGTATAACATACATTATATTCTGTATATATGTTATAATTCACAATTTTAAAAAATGGTTAAAGAAGACCCAAAGCACCATAATGGAATAAACCCCGCAGGAGGCATGAGCCCTAGGGTTGTGGCCATGGGCTCCGAGGTCTGGCTGGGGTGCGAGCCTGCTCTGCCCATGTGACCTCAGCATCCTCTGTCTTCCTGGGGCCTCTACTCTGCACCGCGGAGTGGATACCACCACCACCCTCCCCCACAGGACTCACTGTGGTGACACAGAGCAATGGCCAGGCCGGCGCCCGGCCTGTGGAGAGCATTCCAGAAGTAAGCCCCACCGTTGGTGCAACCATCATCCCTCCACATATCCTGAAGGTGTTACAAGACTTCAGCAAGACAGCAAGGAGGGGGGAAAGTGTAAACCACAGGTGAATGTGGGTACAGAGTATGCGGAAACTCCTTGTCCTATTCTTGAAACATTTCTGTGAGTCTGAATTACATCAAAATAAACAGACCAAAACCCAAACGAGTTGCCATGGAGTCGGCCCCAAGTGTGTCAGTCAGAGCAGAACTGTGCACCATAGGGTTTTGAATGGCTGTGACCTTTCAGAAGTAGATCATCTGGCCTTCCAAGATGCCTCTGGGTGGACTTGAACTGCCAAACTTTAGGTTAGTAGTCAAGTTGCTTAGCTGTTTTGCAATACAATAAAAAGGTATAAAAATAACAAGGATGAGGTGAGCAGAAATGGATTAGAATCCTCCTGCACCACACCCCACGTTGGAGCAGAAGAGTTTAACCGTTAGCCATCTGCACGCCTCTGCTTCTCTGGATGCTGCTCGGCTTGTTGTTACTCTTTCACCTCCTGTGGGCCCTGGTTGGCCTTAGGGTCCTCTCTGGCATGACAAAGTCACACACTCAGGGAGATGTTGACATGGCACCACAAACCAGCTGTCTTAGTCATCTAGTGCTGCTCTAACAGGAACACCACAAGTGGATGGCTTTAACAAAGAGAAGTTTATTCTCTCACAGTCCAGTAGGCTAAAAGTCCAAATTCAGGGCATCAGCTCCAGGAGAAGGCTTTCTCTCTCTGTTTGCTCCGGGGAAAGTTCCTTGTGATGCATCTGTCTTTCCTTGGTCGGGGAGCATCTCAGTGCAGGAACCTCAGGTCCAAAGGACGCGCTCTGCTCCTGGCACTGCTTTCTTGGTGGTATGAGGTTCCTATGAGTCTCTGCTCGCTTCTCTCTTTTATGTCTCAAAAGAGACTGGATTAAGACACTATCTAATCTTGTAGACGTCAGCAGTATAACCTCATCATAGTGACAGAATTTACAACACACAAGGAGATCACATATAACCTCATCATAGTGATAGACTTTACAACACTTAAGAAAATGACATCAGAGTACACAATCATACAATACTGGGAATCATGACCCAGCCAAGTTGACAGATATTTTTGGGGGACACAATTCAATCCATGACACCGGGCAAAGGTGTCATGTGTCAAGGTTGTCATTTAAACAGCAACAAAAAAGTTTCTGACTACAGCAAAGCTGGATACAGAACACTCCCCTCTGCTGAGACATCCACCTGGGTGGTGAGCTTGAGACTTCACAACACTTCACCGGAGGAATCGCTTCACTTCCAGGTAAGTAAACATTTCCCATGATCCTGCAAACCAGCTTCATCTTTCATTTTCCTGGGAGACACAGGATCAAAGAGGGCCCTGACAGTGGGGCAGGGTTCCTGGGCCCTGGCACAGGTCCTGGTACACAGGGGAGCCAGGATCAAACGCGAGACACCCCCTCTGTCATAAAGGGGATGATCCAGTTGGGAAGACAGAGAAAAAAAAACCAGAAAGATTGTGCTAAAGGCTCTCAGGATACAAAGGTCTGAGAAAGTGGCTAGGGGTATATGTGGGATGGGGGAACCCCTTCAGACAGGGTGATGAGGACCCACCTCCAAGGGATGATGTTAACCCCAGAGAGGAAGGATAAGAAGGAGCTGGAGAAGTGGGGGTTGGGTGGGAAGAATTTTCCAGGCAGGGGACACCTGCCTTTGGCCCCAATCCCTGCTAGATTGTGAACTCACAAACATCTTGAGGGGTAAGAAGAGGGCTCTTGCCATGTCCAGAGATGAGACAAAGAACCAGGGTATTGTTGATTAGAGCTAACTTTCAAAGAGATGCCCCATAGTGGTGAGGGGGGGTGGTTTCCCTACAGCTCTAACTGCCCATGATTTGTCTAAGCCAAACATGTAGACCCACCCCCCCTTACTAGTGACTGGTTCAGGAATGGGTCTATCATCTAATCTGGGCCAATGAGGTGTGAGGGGAAGTCTGTTGAGGGGTTTCTGAAAAAGCTTTCCTCACATCTAAGAGAGACAGGCAGGAAAGTGATGGTTCCTTTCTGCTTCTGGACTTGACCCAGTCTGGATATGATGGCAGGATCCACTGCCGCCACCTTGCAACTTTGAGGGGAACCAATCAGAGGGTGAGGCCAACACTGAAATAACAGTGTGGGAAAACAGAAAAACAAAACAAAGAGAGTCGTTGGTGACATTGCTGAGCTGTTGAATTTATTTAGTCCTGAAACTATCCTACCTCTGGGCTTCTTGTTCTTTGAGACAAACTAATCTTCCCCAGTGTCTGTCATTTTTGTCGTACTGTGGCAGCTTGCATGTTGCTGGGATGCTGGAAGCTATACCATCAGGGTCACCCATGGTGGACAGGTTTCAGCTGAGCTTACAGACTAAGACAGACTAGGAGGAAGGAACTGGTGGTCTACTTCTGAAAAAACTAGCCATCGAAAACTTTATGAATAGCAGTAGAACGTTGTCTGACATAGTGCCGGAAGATGAGCCCCTCAGGTTGGAAGGCACTTAAAAGACGACTGAGGAAGAGCTGCTTCCTCAAATAGAGTTGACCTTAATGACATGGATGGAGTCAAGCTTTTGAGATCTTCATTTGCTGATACAGAACAGCTCAAAATGAGACAAAACAGCTGCAAAAATCCATTAATAATAGGAACATGGAATGCATGAAGTATGAATCTAGGAAAATTGGGAATCATCAAAAATGAAACGGAATGCATAAACATTGATATCCTAGGCATTAGTGAGCTGAAAAGGACTGGTATTGGCCATTTGGAATCAGACAATCCTATGGTCTACTATGTCAGGAATGACAAATTGAAGAGAAATGACATTGCATTCATTGTCAAAAAGAACATTTCAAGATCTATTCTGAAGTACAATGCCGTCAGTAATAGGATAATATCCATATGTCTACAAGATGACCAGTTAATATGACTATTATTCAGATTTACAAACCAATCACGAAGGCCAAAGATGAAGAAATGGAAGATTTTTATCAACTTCTGCAGTCTGAAATTGATCAAACACACAGTCAAGATGCACTGATAATTATTAGTGATTGGTATGTGAAAGATGGAAACAAAGAAGGACTGGTAGCTGGAAAATACGGCCCTGGTGATAGAAACAATGCCACAGATCACATGATAGAATTTTGTAAAACCAATGACTTCTTCGTTGCAAACACCTTTTTTCAACAACATAAATGGCAGCTATACACATGGATCTCGCCAGATGGAATACACAGGAATCAAATTGGCTGCATCTGTGGAAAAACACAATGGAAAAGCTCAATATAATCTGTCAGAACAAGGCCAGGGGCCGACTGTGGGACAGACCATCAATTGCTCATATGTAGATTCAAGTGGAAGTTGAAGAAAATCAGAACAAGTTCACGAGAGCCAAAGTATGACCTTGAGTATATCCTACCCAAATTTGGAGACCATCTCAAGAATAGATTTGATGCATGGGACAGTAATGACTGAAGGCAAGACGAGCTGTGGAATGACATCAAGGACACTATACGTGAAGAACACAAGAGGTCATTAAAAAGACAGGAAAGAAAGAAAAGACCAAAATGGATGTCAGAAGAGACTCTGAAACTTGCTCTTGAACGTACAGCAGCAAAAGCAAAAGGACGAAACAATGAAGTAAAAGAGCTGAACAGAAGATCTCAAAGGGAGGCTTGAAAAGTAACGTATTATAATGAAGTGTGCAAAGACTTGGAATTAGAAAATTAGAAAACCAAGAGGAAAGAACACACTCAGCATTTCTCAAGCTGAAAGAACTGAAGAAAGAAATTCAAGGGAAAATATTAAACGACACAGGAAGCATCAAAAGAAGATGGAAGAAATACAGAGTCACTGTACCAAAAAGAACTGGTTGATGTTCAACCATTTCAAGAGGAAGCATATGATCAAGAACCGATGGTACTGAAGGAGAAGTTCAAGCTGCATTGAAGGCATTGGCAAAAAGCAAGGCTCCAGGAATTGACAGAATACCAACAGAAATGTTTCAGCAAACGGATGCAGCTCTGGAGGTGCTCACTCGTCTATGCCAAGAAATTTGGCAGACAGCTACCTCGCCAACCAACTGGAAGATCCATATTTGTACCCATTCCAAAGAAAACTGATCCAACCGAATGTGGAAATTATTGAAGAATATCATTAACATCACACACAAGTGAAATTTTGCTGAAGATCATTTAAAAGCAATTGCAGTAGTACATGGACAGGGAACTGCCAAAAATTCAAGCCAGATTCAGAAGAGGACATGGAATGAGGGATATCATTGCTGATGTCAGATAGATTTTGGCTGAAGGCAGAGACTACAAAAAAGAAGTTCACCTGTGTTTTATTGACTATGCAAAGGCATTTGACTGTGTGGATCATAACAAATTATGGATAACATTGTGAAGAATGGGAATTCCGGAACACTTAACTGTGCTCATGCAGAACCTGTACATAGCAAGAGGGAATCCTTCGAACAGAACAAGGGGATACTGCATGGTTTAAAGTCAAGAAAGGTGTGGATCAGGACTGTATCCTTTCACCATACTTATTCAATCTATATGCTGAGCAAATATCCAAAAAACTGGACTAAATGAAGAAGAATGCAGCATCAGGATTGGAGAAAGACTTGTTAACAACCTGTGATACGCAGATGACACAAATTTGCTTGCTGAAAGCGAAGAGGACTTGAATTGCTTACTGATGTTAAAAAACTACAGCTTTCAGTATGGATTACACCTCAACATAAAGAAAAAAAAAAAATCCTCACAACGGGACCAATAAGCAACATCATGACAAACGGAGAAAATATTGAAGTTGTAAAGAATTTCATTTTACCTGGATCCACAATCAATGCCCATGGAAGCAGCAGTCAAGAAATCAAATGACATATTGCATTGAACAAATATGCTGCAAAAAACCTCTTGAAAGTGTTAAAAAGCAAAGATGTCACTTTAAGGACTAAAGCACGCCTGACCCAAGCCATGGTGTTTTCAATCCCCTCATATGCAAGCAACAGATGGACGATGAAGACGGAAGACCGAAGAAGAGTTGACGCCTTTGAGTTACGACGTTGGCGAAGAATAGTGAATATACCACGGCTGCCAGAAGAACCAACAAATCTATCTTGGAAGAAACACAGCCAGAACGTTCCTTAGAAGCAAGGATGGCAAAACTGTGTCTCACGTACTTGGACATGTTATCAGGAGGGACCAATTCCTAGACAAGGACATTGTGCTTTGTAAAGTAGAGGGTCAGACAAAAAGAGGAACGCCCTCAAGGAGATGGATTGACACAGTGGCTGCAACAATGGGCTCAAGTGTAACAAGGATTGTGAGGATGGCACGGGACACGACAGTGTTTTTGCTGTGTTGTACGTAGGGTCGCTATGAATCAGAATTGACTCAATGACACAAAAACAACAAAACAACAATCTTCCTTAGGGTTTAAGCCAGTTGAGCTGGAGCTTTTTTGTTACATCCTGACTAGTACACACCAGGTTCCCTCGCAGCCTGATCAGCTGATAGGCAGCTATGAAAGGAGAGAGAATACAAGGGAAAGGGAACAAGGGTGGGGAGATGACATTTCTTGAGCTTCTACTATGCACCACACTTCTTAGGAGGCATTTTACATAGGTCTTTCCCTAACCCTTTGAGGGATAGATAACCCCTCTGAGGCAGCTTCTAGCTTCATTTCACAGAACGGGAAGCTGAGGCTAAGAGCAGAAGATAGCTGCCTGATTCCAAGTGGGAGAACCAGGGTGTTAACCCAGCCCCGTCCTTCTCCGTGTCCAGCCTGTTTCCCAGAGAAGACTTAATGGGACTCAAAGTTTTGAACCAGGGTGGCCGGGAGAGTCATGGTACTGCCCCGGCCAGCAGAGATGCCTCCACTTGAGCTGAACCTCCTTTTCCTGCAAACATCCTTTGCCGCTTAAGAGCTGAGGGTGTTGATCTGCCCACTGGCTGGGTGGCCTCCAGAGCCAGGAACCCACCCAAGAGAAACCGGCAACTCAGTTGGCTTCCATTCAGCTGCGGGGATGCCATTGTCAGGATCTGAATGACGCTTCCACAAGGAACTTTTCTTCTTCCTTCCTGGAGGTCAAAGATTCAGGCCACTCAGCAGGGTGTGGCCAGCAGGGTGGCTGCAGGACATGCTGAGATTCCTGCTGCCCTTCCTGGCTGGGGACTTGGAGAGCGCTTTAGCTTTGTAGGAATTTAAAGAAAGAAAAGACAAAAAATCCTTGACCCTTATTATTCAGTGCCTGGTGCAAACAAATCTATCACTTGGCAAAAACAGGCTGTCCTGCAATAAATCAGAGTGTGACAGGTCCATAAAACCGGAAAGTGATGCTCACAGAGCTGCCTGGCTGAGTGCACAGGGCTCAGGCCTGGTAGGTGGGAAGGAGAGGTGACTACTCACTGCTCGGGCCACAGTCCTACCCTCCAGGCTGGAGGGACAAAGGAAAGAGGTGGTATTTCCGGAGTCCAGGATCTGGTGTCACCCAGGAGAAGCTGGAACCACGGCAAGCCTGCCTGGCAAAGCTGGAGCCCCAGAGGAGACTCAACCACCCCTAGAAGCAGTGTCCAAGGTGCAGAGAGAGGGGGAGAAATACCCTGGTTTCTCTCTCCCATCCTCCAGTGTCTCATCAGCACCTCCCATTCTCTGATCCCAGTGACATAGGAGCCCAGGATATGGTGTCTGCAGGAGTCAGTCCCTCAGATGTGGCCAGAGCCAGGGAGGGGGTGGATCTAAGGAAAAGCAGGACAGGCACCATCACTAGTATTCATTGCAAAACAACCCCCCCCCATAAAAATGTAGCTTCTTTATTTCCTCCCCTCCCTTACTTCTCCTGTCCTTCCTCTAACTGGATCAAAAGCTGATATAATCAAAAGTGGTGCAGAGATTTTTAGTGAGCATCTACTACATGCCAGGCATTATTCCAGGCAATGGGATTCAGGATGTAAAAGCCAGACAAGGCTGCCACTCCTTTGGATCTTGCATTCTCAGAGGGCGTCACAAAGAAACAAGAAACAAACAAATGAACAACATAATCCCAGAGAGTGAGTGTGATGGAGAAGAGAGTGATGAGTGATGGCAGTGACTTGGGTCGGGTGGAGGACATCCCAACAGGTGACATCCCAGCCTGGATTGTAATGAAAGGAGTTCCCTGTGTGAGAGAAGGTAGAGGTTTATTCCAGGCAGGGACACAGCCAGTGCAAAGTCCCTGCGGTTCAAACCAGCTTGGCTTGGTGCCAGAATCATAATGTAATTGATGTACTGAGGAGTCTCAACTTGGTAGGGTATAAACTAGAGGGGGTGAAGAGAAATAGGGAGGGAGGGATGGAAAAAAGAAAGGGAGTAAAGAAAGGAGGAAGAGGAAAGTAGGGAGGGAGGGAGGGAGTGTAAGTCTATTAGATATATTTAGACACTGGAATTTCATGCCCCTATTAAAAAAGGGACGGAAGGAGGGAGATTTATCTGGAGTTACCAACAGACACTAAGAAAGCTAGGGGCCGGGTTAAAATTCAGTGCGAACTGGAACCAACCATAATTTTAAACTGGTGTGGAAGAAGTCATGGACTGAAGGTGAACTGGCTCACGTCGCCCCCTGCTGGAAGGATCTAGACACTACTGAGGAAAGAAATCAGCTATTTAAACTAAAGGAACAGACATGGTCTAGTTCCAAGCTAAATGGGCTCGCTAATTAATTTCCTACCTTATTAAAATGAAATTTGTCAAGATTTGATTAGAGCTGGTCTGAATTTAATCCATCATCTCCACAGATTTGCTAGCAAAATATAGCAAAAATGCCTGCAGGAAAAGATGCTTGCTCAAGGGCGGCCCTCACAGCATTGTAATCAGAGAACGTGGGATAGGGGCATATGTCCAGATGTAAGGACCTGGTTAGGTGAGTTCTAAATATATTCTATGTCATGCTTCTATTGAATGTAGTGTATAACTCTATTTACTGACCTGGAAAAGTGTTCGCAATATATTGCTAAGCGATAAAAGTGAATTACACAACAGAATGAACATGTCATTCCAATTTTTACAGAAAAAGTATACTTCTATATATATGTGTGCATAGAAAAAATGTGAAAGAATATGCACCAATATATTAACATTAGTTATCTTTGGGGGATGGGATTGTATATCTCCCCTATTTTGCTTACATATATTTATACATTTTTTGACAAATGATATTGCTTATTTACATAAAATATTAAAGCAGCTCTTTGGCATTGAAGAGGGATTTCAGAAAGAATGATTGACCTAGCAAAGGGGACAGAAAGTTTTCCAAGATTTTGACAAAAGTTCTTGCTTTGGGATAGTTCAATAGACCACATTTATTCACCTCCAGTAAGGTCAAGGCCAAGAATCAGATCCCCATGGATGCTGGCCATCTTGTCCGAGGTCCACGCCCAACCTGCTGCCAAATTGGTGGGAGTGGAGAAACAGTGCAGTTGGGCCAGGCTGACACTCCCCTCCTGGGAAAGCGAGCCAGGTGCCCCTTCCACCCTGGAGGCCAGGGGATGCAGCCTCACAGCAATCCGGTGCTGAGCCCAGGCCTGGCACACAGCAAGCACACGGCCAAGAGCTGAAAATAGGGATTTAACTTAATAGGAGGAAAGAATGGAATAAATACCTGAGTGAGATGGAATGAATTAATGGAAGACAGGGAGTGAATGGAACAAAACAGAATGGACTGGCATGAATGAATGAGTGAATAGAATGAGGGAAGGGATGGAATAAACAAATGGAATCGAATAAAATACAATGAATGGATGGAATGAAGTGGGATGGAGTGAATGAATGAATTAAATGAGTAAAAGAAGACATGGTTGCTGCCCTCAGAGGACTCAGTCTAGTGGGGGAAAGAGATACGAAAGCCAATAATTACAGGTGCCTGTGCCAGGTGCTCTACTCTGAACAGGCATTTATGGAGGCCTTACGTGGTTAAGCACTCGGCTGCTAACCAGAAGCTTGGTGGGTTCGAACCCACCAGCTGCTCCACAGAAGAAAGATGGAACAGTCTGCTTCTGTAAAGATTACAGCCTTGGAGACTCTGTGGAGCAAATCTACCCTGTTCTATAGGGTCGCTATGAGTCAGAATCGACTCTATGGCAATGGGTTTTTTATGGGTTAACCTGGTTTCTTCGCTGTCCCATTTAATCCTCACATTGCTTGGCTGTGTGAGGCAGCCTCGTTCATTAGTTCTGTTTGCAGACAAAGACACTGAGACTGGCAGCGCGACTGGACTAAACCAAAGCTAAGAAGTTTCCTGAATACAATCAAACACTTTGAGGGACAGAGTAGCAGGGGCAGGGGTCTGGGGATCATGCTTTCAGGGGACATCTAGGTCAATTAACGTAACAAAGTTTATTAAGAAAATGCTCTGCATCCTACTTTGGTGAGTGGTGTCTGAGGTCTTAAAAGCTAGCAAGCAGCCATCTAAGATGCATCAACTGGTCCCAACCCACTTGAATAAAGGAGAATGAAGAACACCAAAGTCACAAGGAAATTATTAGCCCAAGAGACAAAAAGGGCCACATAAACCAGAGACTGCATCAGCCTGAGACCAAAAGAACTAGATGGTGCCCAGCTACCACCAATGACCACTCTGACAGGGAACACAACAGAGAGTCCCTGATGGAGCAGGAGAAAAGTGGGGTGCAGAACTCAAATTCTAGTAAAAAGACCAGACTTAATGGTCTGACCGAGAATGGAGGAACCCCAGAAAGCGTGGCCCCCAGACTCTCTGTCAAATCAGAACTAAAACCATTCCCGAGGTCAACTCTTTAGATAAAGATTAGATTGGACTATGGGACATAAAATGATACTCATGAAGAGTGTGCCTCTTAGCTCAAGTAGATACATGAGACTAAATGGGCAGCTCCTGTCCGGAGGTGAGATGAGAAGCCAAAGAGGGTCAGGAGCTAGTTGAATGGACACAGGAAACCCAGGGTGGAAAGGAGGAGTGTGCTGTCACAGTATAGGAAGAACAATTAGGGTCATGTAACAATGTATGTGTAAATTTTTGTGTTACAGACTAACTTGAATTGTAAACTTTCACTTAAAGTACAACAATAAAATGAAAAAAAACAAAAAACAAAAAACACTGAGACTGGGAAAGCTTCAGTCAACTCCCTGGAAACTCTGTGGAGATCCACAGTTGGGAGGATGATCAGGGAGCACTCTGGGGAAGGAGGCAGGCATGGGCAGAGGGAGACACTAGGCTGCGATGCAGTCTCAACGAAGGGCCCAGCTGACCCCACAGGAGCTCTGAAGTGGGATGGTCCTTCCGAGTTGTCCTGAGTTGGCACAGGGGGCCAGGACATATGCACTTTGCCCCTCCTCCCTACCCACCACTGACCAGTCAGTGGACACAGGCTACTTCCAGTGAGGCAGGTCCACAATTCTGTGACTCTTCAGCCAAAGCAATTTCCACAAAAAGCTGGTAGCTGAGGGCTGTGTGCTGCCAGCAGCACTCCCAGCAGCTGGGGACCACAGTCCTCCAGTTCTGAAGGAGAACTGGGGGGCACATCACAGCATCTACCACAGAAACTGAGGACCAGGGGGATTAACTTACTTTTCCGGGGTCCCAGAGTGAACAAGAACACAAGCAAGCTCTTGCACCCTGTGCTCAGGCATGTGCCAGAGAGCTGCAACTTGATCCTGTAGTTAAGGGGAAGCCCTCGAAGGAACTTAAGACAGAATGTAATCAAATTTCTTTCCTAGAAAGACAATCCTGGTAGCTCTGTGAAGAATGGACAGGAGGCTGTGGTGACAGAAGGCAGGGAGAACTGGCTAGAAGGCTGCTGCAGTAGGATGGGACCCAGACCATAGGGGCAGACTAATGGCTCCTCCCAAAGATGTCCACGTCCTGATCTCCGAAACCTGTGACTGTGTCACCTTACATGGCAGAAGAGCCTTTGCAAATGTGATTAAATTATGAATCTTGAGATGGGGGGACTATTCTGAATTAACCAGGTGGGACCAACGTAATCACAGGAGTCTTCATAAATGAAAGAGGGAAGCAGGAGAATAGTAGTCAGAAGGCCATGTGACAACAGAAGCAGAGGCCAGAGAGAGAGGGAGAGGGAGATTTGAAGAGGCTACCCTACTGTCTTTGGAGATGGAGAAAAGGGCCACGAGCCAAGGAATGTGGACAGCCTCTAGAATCTGGAAAAGGCAAGGGAATGGATGAGTCCCCAGTGCCTAGAACAGCACCTGGAATACAGTAATCATTCAAATATTTGATGAATGAATGAACGGATGGATGGATAGATGGATGTGGATGGAAAGATATGGGTGGAAGGAAAGCTGGAAGCATTGATGAATGGAAGTCTGGGTGAGTGGAAAGATGAATAAATAGGAGAATAGATGGGAGGTTGGAAGGATAGATATGTGGGTGAATGGAAGGATGGGTAGTTGGAAGATAAGTGGATGGAAAGACGAGTGGAGGGCAGGATAGAGGGATGTGAGGATGGGTAGATGGAAGGAAATATGGAAAAATAGAATGATGGACTGTTGGAAGGATGTGTGGATGAAAATATGGGTGGGTGGATGGAAGAATGAGTGGACGGAGAGATGCATGGATAGATAGATGGAAAGATGAACAAATTGAAGAGGGGTGGATGGAAGGATAGAAAGATGGTTGGGTAGAATAATGAAAGGATAGATAGAATACTGGAAGAATAGATGGATGGCTAGTAGGATGAATGAGAGAATGGGTGGATGAATGGAGGGAAGGATGGATGTAAAATTCCTCAAGAGGTTCGTACCAGACTGGGCTGGAGAGAGATTGCTGATGCTAACTACTTCCCATCTGTGTTGAAAGGGCCTGCCTGACTGCTCTATATCTTTCTGGCGGGGACTTTTGTTGCCAAGTGACAGAAGTCAACAGGCTGTTCACGCCTCTGATCCTCTGAACCAGATTCCATAATCGTCTTAACTCTTCAGCAAATATCTATATTTAATGAACTCACCACCTGATGCCTGGCTCCCACGCACAGCTACTGACTTAGCTGCTTTATCTCTAGGGCTTGATAATCTGGGTTCAAAGCATTAGCATTGATTTCTCCCCCCATTAGAGGGGCCCCTCTGTGCTCTGGCCTCCTTCCAAAAAAAGATTTGATCACCTTACTTCCCTGCCTAAAACTCTCAAGGAGCAATCTGTGGCTCCCAGGACAGATGCAGATGCCAGGGCACTCACAGCTCTTCACACCCCAGCCCTAGTCTGACTCACCAGCTTCATTTCTCATCCCTCTCCTGCTCCTGTGACTTAAACCCCCTGTGTTTGCACCATGTGAAATTCCTCTCCATTGTGAGAACAGATCCTGCTCCCCCAGGCCTCCAAGCATCCTTACAGTGGGCCCAGGTCATAAGAAGTTTGGCAGCTTTCACTTGCTCTCCCAGAGCCCAGCCACCACACTGTGAGGAAGTCCAAGCTAGACGACTAAACAATGAGAGCCCACATGGAGAGACAGCCTGGAGGATGAGGGGCCAGTTTGGATATTCCAACTCCAACCAAGCACCCAGCCAAGCTCTCAGCTTCATGACTGAACTCAGATAAGACCAGCAGAAGAATCATCTAGCTGAGCCCTAGCCAACTCATGGGATCATGAGAAATCACAAATCATTGTTCTTTTACCCCCCTAGGGATTGGGGTGATTTGTTACACAGCAGTAGATGGATGATACAGCCTGGTTGTGTGTCTCCCTCCAGATGTGACAATATTGGTCTTGTTTACCTTCATACTTCCAGCTCCTCACACAGTGTCTGGGCACAGTAGGCATACAGTAAACACTTGTGGAATAAAAGAAGAAATTATTGAATAAAAAATGAACAAATAAATCCTCTCAGGCAGAATTAGTCACCTCTCCTTTGTGATCCATAGCTCATTGCACAAACCAATAGTAAGTGCCATATTACATTCTAATGAGTGACTTGTTACTGTCCCTTGTTTATCTTGTCAATAAGAATATGGGGAGAGAGTGTGTCTTTTCCATCTTTGTTCCCTCTGTGCCATCTTTTTCTCCCAGCACCTACTACAGTGCCCTGCCCTTGATAGGCACCAAATGCCTATTTTAGTTAATTGACTTTCTAACCTTAGTATATGTCTTAGGCTGGGTTCTCTAGAGAAACAAAACCAATAAAGCATATATATATGTATATATATATATAGAGAGAGAGAGATTTATATCAAGGAAATGGCTCACGTGGTTTTTAGAGGCTGGTTGACCTCCCAAGTCCGTGGGGCAGGAAAGAGGATTCTCCTGATTCACGTAGTCACAGGGGCCAGTGAACCCAAGATCGGCAGGGCAGACAGCACAGCTGTAGCAGGGTGTGAAGATTGATGAATCTCAAGATTGGCAGGCAAGTTGCTAGCTCAAGTCTCAAGAACCGGAGGTCAGATGAACAGGAGCCAGCCACAAGCCCCGTCCCTGCCGGTACCACTCAGTAGACTCCATCGTGGGTGTGATCACGTATCAGATTTAAACAGGGAAGTGAACACAGCATTATACAACTGCCAAAACACTGAGAATCATGGCCCAGCCAAGTTGACACACGATCTTAACCACTACAGTATACAAATTACATTTCAAATGGGAAATTAAATTATTTTCTGAGCAATGAACTCCATTTTGGAAAACAACAAAGGCAGGCCTTGGGTCCCACTGGGTAAGACATCAAGATTAAGACTCAGCAGCAATAGGAGGATAATATGGAATGTATGGCTAACTGCCTCCATGAACAACAGCCTCCTTTGCCATGAGACCAGAACTAGATGGTGCCCAGCTACCATTACTGAACATTTTGATCAAAGATTCCATAAAAGAATCCTGATCAAATGGGGGAAAATACAGAACAGAATTTTAA
Organism: Dugong dugon; assembly: GCA_030035585.1. Classification (NCBI taxonomy): domain Eukaryota; kingdom Metazoa; phylum Chordata; class Mammalia; order Sirenia; family Dugongidae; genus Dugong; species Dugong dugon. The sequence continues at coordinate 35,179,467 of CM057478.1, forward strand.
ATTCTCATGGACTCAAGACTTTCTGGAGCCATGGAGAGTATATGAACCCCTGAAAATATTGCCCTAAGATAATCTTTGAACCTTGAACCAAAAATATCCCCTGAAGTCTTCTTAAAACCGAACAATAGTTTAGCTTAACTAGTAAAAAAGGTCCGCCTTGAGCATTATGCTCTTTTGAGAACTGTCTATATGGAATCAAATTGACAACAGCAACTCGAAAGATTGGATGAGAACCTCAGAGGTCAGTGAGTTTACGTTAATGAGGGAAGAACAACGCAGAAAAGGAGGGTGAGAATGGTTGCACAACTCAAAGAATGTAATCAATGTCAATAAATGGTACATGTAGGAAAAAAAAAAAAAAGATGGAGACTCAAGGGCAGGGTAGCAAAGCCACGTATGGCTCTTAGCACACAGGGAACAAAAAAGAATTGTCAGCAATCTCACTGCTTTTAAGCCTTGCTCTGCGCATCACTTCATACAGAGTAGGAAGTAAGGAGCTGTCTGTCGTCTGTTCATATGTACAAGTGTGAGTGTATACAGAAAGCATCAGGAGGCCAGTTATTGACTACACACCCCGACCACCCTGAGTTATCCAGACAGACTCTATTCCATCTCTAAGCCCTTCCAGCTGTCCAATCCCAGGATTTCAAGCCTACGCAGGCCCACAGACCAGCTGCTAGCTGCTCCTTGACCTACAGGCAGTTTCCAGAATCCAACTTCTGCAACACTCGGTCAGGGATTTTCCAGCTGTGCTCTGAGAAGTCCTGGAGTTACACCATGGAATCCCTGGAGCCACCCTAGGGATTGGCAGGGAGATTTCTGGACTCACCTCAACCTGTGTTTTCTGGAGTTTTATGTAAGAGTATGTATGAGAAAAGGATTCCCATTACAAGAAAAAAAAAGTTGAAAATAACCAACTGACCTCATTGTTCCCATTTTACAAGAGAAAAACACTATGGTTAAGAGTGAAAGTTCTGGAGTCAGAGTTGGATTCAAATTCCAGCTTCATCCCTTTCTACCTGCATGACTTTGGATAAGTCACTTAACCTCTCTGAGCTTAATTGGTGAAATGGGTATAATAAACCTTACCTTTAAACTTTAAAAAAATCATATATTAGTATGTTGGGATAACTTCCAGTTTCCCAGCCTTCAACTTTATTAAAATCAAGTTTCTATTAAAAAAAAAAAAAAAAAAAAAACCCAACAACAAAAGCATTCACCTGTGAGGATTCTGAAACTTGTAAAGCCCTGAGTTGGTGGCGTCTTCCAGCCGGCTGAAGGTTAACATTTGAAAATGCATCTTCTTGATCATTCGGAATCACCTCACACACCATTAACCACTTTGCAGGGGCGTGAATTTCCCAGGATGCCATTTCTGCAAAGGGGACCAATGGCCTGAGAAAGGAAATAGGAGACTGGAGGATGAATGCCCCATAAAATCCAGGTTTCGGGACCACTGAGAAGATTGAGCTTCTGTGCGCCTCACTGCTCATTCTAAATGGTCTTGGGGGACGCCTTTTAATCCCCAGGTGAAAACTGATGATTCGGAGCGTGATAATATACAATTGTATACCAAATCGTCTAAAACGGAAGTTCAGCCTGGCCCTACTTCCTGTCTTTTCCTTTTTTTTTTTTTTTTCTTTTTAATTCTCTCTTGTCTGAGGCATCTGGTGGGGACTTAGTATAATTAAAGTGGTGGCAGGGGCCAAAAAATAAAACAGCTATCTGAGGGAGGAATATTTTTCAACTGAGCTAGGGGATCGACTAAATCCCTGGCTAAGATATCAAACATTAGCATCTCCATAATCCAGAGGGAAGCTTAACCTTTCCTGTCGTGCTGGGGCCCAGAGCTGGGGTTGTGGAGGGGGAGCTTGAAGATCCTAAGGCTGGTGCGGACACAGGGTGAGAGTCAGGGAATGCAAGCGGGGCAGGCGGCTACATGGGGTCAAGTTGACGAAGCCCAGATCAGCCAAGGAGGCAGGCAAGAGAAGGGTGATGTCTGTCTCTGCCCTGGTGTAATGTGGATGTCAAGGCCAACTGAACAATGGAAACTTGATGAGCAGACTGCACTCTGAGGCCAGATTCTCTTCTCTGTTATTTTCTGAGTGTTAGGGTTCCTGACTGCACAAATCTGAGATAACCATGAGCCCACAGATTCTACCCCACTGCCTTCTAACGGGGTGGTTGTATTCATAAACTCCTAAGTTCACTGACCAGCTACAAAATCCTGAAAGTGGAACCCAGCCTCTCTGACTCTCAGTTTCCTCATCTGTCGAATGGAGGCAAATAATAAACCTACTTCCCAGGATGGCTGTGGAAAGTAAATAAGGTAATAAAGCAAATTCCTGAAATAAGGTAGGTAGGTCAGACATTATCTGTCACTCTTATACTTCCTAGACCATTCATCTTAATTGTGGATGTGTTTTCATTTCTTTAAACCCCAGATGGGTTGGATATAATATGAAATTTAAAGGAGACTGGCTGGCTCTTCAGATTTATTCCTCCAAATGAGTCCGAGTTCCCTCCTGGACCTGAGCAATTTGTGATGCTGACCAGGTTTCAGTGGAGCTTCCAGACTAAGACTCTCTAGGAGGAAAGGTCTGGAGATCAACATCCAAAAATCAGCCAATGAAAACCCTATAAATCATAATGATCCTAACTGCGACTGATCGTGGGATGGCACAGGACCAAGCAGTGTTTCATTCTGTTTTACATGGGGTCACCATGAGTCAGGGCTGACTCAATGGCAGCTAACAATAACTACTCAAGCTGACTTGTAGCTGGTGCAGACCAGTATGATGGTACAGGTTGTTAAAGTATTGAAATATTTCTTATACTATTAGTAGTCTCTCCCTGTAGGCACCCAAGTACCCTCCAATCTTAGCCTCCATGATCCCTATGTTCAGATTCCCCATGGTCCAACAACTAAAGGGTTAATCCTGGGCAACAGGAGTCCCTGGGACCCTAAGACTGGGTCCAGTCCGAATGGTCAGCGCCCAGGCTGTAAGGCACTGTGTCAGGCACTTTCAGCAACATGGCTCACTTATATTCTTAACAGGGATGTGGGCTCTCTCACCCCCCACTCATAGAGTAGAAGAAACTGAGACACCAAGAGGGGAAGTGACAAGCTCAAGGTTACACATCCTGTGAGTCCCAGAGCTAAACCCTCATGCAGAAGCTTCCAGACTCTCGAGATGAGGTTGGAATGTGCAGGATGTTTGGGGGAACATATTAAAGACCACTCATGCCTTATCTCATGGTCCACACCAGCCCTCACCCCTAGGTGGTGACTACTTGGGTTGGAATCCCAACTCTGACACTTAAATGCTGTGTCATCCCAGTCAATGGACTCAAGGTCTATGGCCACAATTTGCTTATTTGAAAAAAAGAAAGAAAGGAAGGAAGGGAGGGAGGGAAGGGGGAAGGAAGGAAAATTGTAAGGATTATAAATCCTTTTTAGCAGGGTTTCTCAGCCTCAGCACTATTGACATTTGGGGCCGGGTCATTCTCTGTGGTAGGGGCTGTCCTTTGCATTGTGGGAGGTTTAGCAGCATCCCTGGCCTCTACCCACTAGATACCAGTAGCACCAGGACAACTAAAAATGTCTCTAGACATTGCCAAACGTCCCCCGGGGAGCAAAATCAACCCTGGTTGAGAACTGCTGCTTTAGAAGGGTTGTTCTGAGGTCTAACAAGCTCCTGGCAAGGGCCTGACACAGAGCTAATCACTGTCTTTACCTGGTTCATCATTAGGACTGTGTTTGGCTGCAAGTAACATTAACCCAAATAACAATGATTTACACCAGAGAGTAATTTGTTTCACTTTCACATCAAAGGTCAAATGTTCGCAGTTCAGGGCTGGATGACCATTCTTCCAACCCTAAGGTTTGACCTCGTCTTCAAGGTCCAGGTGATAGGGAGGGGCAGAGGGCACATCCATGCTAGCATCTCTTAAAAAAGATCCCCAGAAGCCACCATGTTGATGCTCCACTGACATTCCATTGGCCAGGACTCAATCACATGGCAACACCTAGCTGCAAGGGAGGCTGGGAAATACAGCCTCAATTCTGGATGGCCATGTACCTGGCTGACATTCTATTACCATGGAAGAAGAGAGAACAGCTATGCAAGGTCACTGAATCTTTTGGGCCTGCTGCGCTCAGGAAACTGATTACAACCAAAGGATTTCAGTGCCTCTAGGACATGAGGGCGATATAATGCTTGGAACATCTGGCCCATTACATTTAACAAACCACTAGACAAGAAATATTAGCAGAGTGCACAGGAAATAAATGCACAGGCTATTCATCTTGAAAAAGAAAACCTGGGAAATGTTGCAGGGCCGGCAACCTTTATCATCAACTCCCGTTCCCAACTCACCTGATCTCCACGTTCTGTGTGTACTTGTGGTGTGAAGAGAAGACATGTTGTTGGGACCAGTAATCCAGAGACTCTGCTTTCATCAGGGTTTTCATGCCATGCCACCCAGAAGTTGCATGGCTTAGATCAAGCCATCATGCCCTCAGTTTTCTCATCTGTAAACAGGGCCAATACTGGAGTCTCAAACACCAAAATGTGATAGAGCTGTGTACATGCATTTTGCAAATTCCAGAGCAGGGCTGTCCAATAGCACTTTCTACAGTGATGGAATGCTGTAGACCTGCACCACTCAATATGGTAGCCACTAATCACATGTGACTACTGAGCATGTGGAGTGTGGCTGGTGCAATGGAGGACCTGGGTTTTTCATTTCATGTTGGGCAACTGGAGTGTTTGCAGGGTGTGAGGGAGTAATTGGATCATACTGCTTCCTCTCAAGGACTTCTTCATATCCCCCAGGTCCTTCATGTTCTCACCCCTTCCCCTTAGCTTGAGCCCTAAAAAAAAGCACCTAAAAAGACTCTGAAACCCATCTACACTATGAAAAAATACCTAATAACAGGCTGAGGTCAGAGAGTCTGTGTGGGGCCAAGGAGGTTGAAGCCTCTTGCTAAAGAGAGAAAGCACAAATGGTGGAAATTTAGACATAAGCCAGTTTTGAGGACAATTTGGGGGCACCAGGCCCTTTTGACTCCCCTGGGCCCCCCTGCCTGGGAGAACAGCCCTGGGAGATGATGTAATCTACCACATGGAGCCCGGTAGCTAAAAACAGATGAACCATTTCCAGAGCAGACACCTTTTGTCTCCTCTCTGGTGCTGTCAGGCCCGTAAAAAAGGTTTTAATGTTAAGAGAAAATGTTAAAGTAAAATCAAATAATGCTAAAAGATCACCCAGTCCTCAGGGTGATCTTGTCTGGGATTTATGTCTGGCCTGAAGACGTGGCTGGTTCAGAAGTCAAACAGGCCTGGATCTGAATCTGGCCTGAAGACACACTTTGTTTGGGCTGCAGGGTATTTAGATTTTTGTTACTTATTTGTCAACATTTAAAAATCACAGAGTTTTGTATTAAATCCCTATTTTCTGCTTATTTTGAACAAATAGGAGAATCTGGCATTGTGAGGCCTGCTCTCCTACGTGGCAGTAATTGGCTGAATAGTGTACCTCTTCAAATGGGACTCACTCTCCTCACTTCACCACAATCCCACTACTCCCTGTAAACTTCCATTCCCATTCAGCCAATCTGTGTGCAGTGTGATTAATTACTTTTGTGTGTGGGTTTTCTAGCCGCGGTCTTGTGACTCCAACCCAGGTGATTGTGTGGGGCTGTGCAAATAAAATAATTGTGGCCCACTGAAGGGATTGGTCAGTTTTGCCTTAAAAGAGCCAATTCCAGAGCAGAGAGGACAGCCCACCACCACCAAAGAAGGGGAGACCTGCAGCAGAAACCCACAGGAGAGAGCGCAGTGGGCTTATCAGCCCACGGAGTGGAGAAAGCTGAGTGCCTTTGGGCAGAGACTGAGGGCCAGGGAGAAGTCTATGCCTGACCCACGAATCTGGGACTTGGCCAGCCTCCACGATCACATAAGCCATTTCCTTTACGTGGTTCGTGAGTTCTGTGAGACGTTGCAGTGAATTAGGGAAACCAAAGACAGTACTCTGAGAGAGTACTGAGGGGAGAGGGAGTAGTTGATGTTAGAAATGATGGAGTGGTACAGCAGCTTGGAAAAGTTAGGCATTTGGGACATCTTTAACCTCCACCTCATAGGAACCAGCTTTGTGCTGATTCTTATAAAAGAAACTATTCATTTACTTTGTTTGTGACAAACTTCTCCACTCAAGAGGTTTTGCTGTTTGTGTGATATGGATGTCCTATATAGGCAGGCAGGAAGCTTACTGCTCATCTAGGGTAAGTGCATTTTATAGATGGGGAAGCTGAAGCTCAGATAAGATAAACCAGGACTGCAGAGTCATCAGTGAGCTGCATGGAAATAAGAAACCAGGTCTCTGGGATCCCATTCCTGATTGCTAGCTATTCTCAAGTTCTTAAAATACGCACACGCACACACATATACATGCATACACACGCAGGTCCCAACTCAGGGGTCTCCCACTCAGACAGGCTTTTCTGGACCCCACCTCTTCTAAGACAGGGGTCTTCTGGAAACCCTGATTCTGAACAGCCAAGCTGCCAAGCCAACAGTTTCCCAGGGGTGGTGTGTTTCCAGAAGATAGTCCTGAGGCGGAGTGACCCCACCCGGAGATCTTGCCCCGAGGCCTGACAACAGGCCCCAGGGAGTGAGCCTGGCCAAGCGGAGGCCTAAGAGTCATTCTTGACCCATTTCCTCAGGTCCCTCTCCCAAATATCATGCCTGCCTGAAGTCACATACTAGGAAGAGGCTGATCTGGGCTTCTGTGCGGATCTGCCCAATCACAGAGAGCTTAGCCACAATCGCAAATCCTATCCTATTAGGTGACAGTACCACCTCACCCTCTATAAATTGCATCAACCCCAGGCGTTTAATAATGTCGAGCTGGGAAGACAATCAGGCTTGATGATATTGCGCTCAGATGAAAATCTGCCTCCTTCACACGCTTGAGGATCAGAATTAGACTGTGGAAGCCCATTAAGTCGCCTCGTAACAGAGCTGCCGTAATCCAATTGATCCTAGAACTAACAGCCCACATCCTACTCAAAGCAATAGTGAGTCTTCCGTGTAATTTCTGATCACTTAAATGTTCCCACTGACATCAGGGGACTTATTTTTCTTTCTAAATACATTCGCAAATGGTTGTTTCATATCCTCAAATCAATACATCACAATTCAGAAAAGCCAGAGTCACAGAGAGCCTCATTAAAATGCTTTCTGCAGTAATGAATGTATCATTCTGTTGAATCCGCCCCACAGCAACACTACCGTTAAAAGCCATAGAGACTTGGGTTCAAATTCCTGCTCTAGTCTTTTGAAGCTGTGTGACCTTGGGCTAGGCACTCAACTTCTCTGGGCCTTATCCTTATAGCAGAGGTCTACCAAATCCAATGAGACATCTTGGCAGTTTGTAGACTGTAGCTCGATATGTAGATGACAGCTGCTGTTCATGTCTTGTCAAGCATGGAGAGTGTGCTGCTGGTACTGGACAACGTGGACCTCCTGGCTTTTAGTCTAGGTTTATTCTGTCTCTAGTCCAAACGCAGTTCCTTAAATAATTAATTCCTCTTCATATTTTAATCTTCAAAGCCCTAGGCGCCAATGGAAAGCAATTAAATTCCTACTACAGCTGAACAGTGACTGCGGGTTACTCGCTCACAGCTTAGAGAACAGAAGCCAGATATCAAAACAAACACTGCCCTTCTGGAACCTAATTCCAAATGAAAAAGGACAGACTGGGCACCGGCTGAAGAGTGAAGGGAAGGAAGTGTACACCCCACCCCTTTTGCCTTCTCCTACTTCAGCTGTTGGAGCAGGAACGCTGAGCTACTATGGCCAGCTAGGAGGGCCTGGCCCAGGACTGAGCGGTTCATCAGAGCCCGGGTAGCTGGGCATGGCTGAGAAATCAGGGTGCCCACCTTGCCCCACTTCTAACCTTTATTCACCACTCTATTCTTGGCCCCTGGAGAGGGCCCTGTCTGAGGACACTCTGGCATCATAATGCTTTGCTGTTGTTGGGGCAGCAGGGGCACCAGGGCCAATAGGTCAGCCAAGGGTAAAGGGAGAGCCCGGTGCAATTTACTTTGGCATGTGGCTCAAGAGTGACAAAAGATAGCCCAGCCCAGTATGCCAGAGAGAGCAGGGTCCCCTGGAAGAGATGGTCATCCCAGTCTTCCTGCCGCAAAGGTTCACCTTTGGGTATGTTGATGTCCATCCTTTGAACATACACTCTGCATAGGGAGAGTTTTGGTCTGCCAGAGCTGTTGTTACCATAGTGCTCATAAAAGCCTCCTCCCCAGGGTGCTCCCAGAAGGCCCCTCTGGACAGGTGGCCCCACGTCCACCATCCTCCTGGCCACAGGGAGGATGACAGAAGTCATCAGTCACCTCTGCACCTATCAGCAGGCAGTCATCTTCACCTTCACTCTTAAAAAATATATATTTGCAGATTGTTTTTGTCAGCTGCCATCACCTCAGCCCCCAGCTCATGATGCGCTCGTGTACAACAGAATGAAACGCGGCTTGGTCCTGCACCACCCCCACAGTCAGTTGCAGGTCGGCACTTCGTGATCCATAAGGTTTTCACTGACTGATTTTCAGAGGTAGATCGCCAGTCCTTTCTTCCTAGTCTGTTTTAGCCTGGAAGCTCTGCTGAAACTTGTTCAGCATCATAGCAACATGCAAGCCTCCAATGACAGATGCGTGGTGGCTGCTCACGAGGTGCATTGGCTTGGAATAGAACCCAGGTCTCTCGCATGGAAGGTGAGAATTCTACCATTGAACCACCACTGCCCCATATATTTGCAGGTTAACTTTGCTAAATTACGTTTATAAGGACGGATCAGTACAGCAGAGTGGTTAAGGGCATGGACACCAGTGTCAGAATGCCTGCATTCAATCTGACCCTTCACTGCTGTGTGACCTTGGACAAGTTACTACACCTCTCTGTGCTTCTGTCTCCCTCTCTGTAAAAAGATAATACAAACAGGACCTATTTCAGAAGTACTGGGAGGATTAAATGAGGTCATGATGAAAAGCATGCAGTCAGCCCTCAATAACTGTCCATTGCTAAACGTGTCAAGAAGGGTGTGGAAGTACACATAGCAAACTGAAATCAGTGATTATTTGTTGAGATGGGAGAGCTCATTTGGGTTTTTTATGCAGACAGAAATTTTGTACAAATATATAAAAACCATACATGCTCACTGTAGAAAATTTAGAATATATGGAAAATTATTTGGAGGAAAATAAATAATAAATATTACTTTCTGTAACCCCACCAGCACCATGTCTCCAAGGGAAATTGGTAATTAATAAATACTCTTATTATTAGCCAGGCAAGCCCTACATGCTATCCAGAAAAATGAAGCAAGATGAGCAAACAATCTCATAAACATCCCAACTTTGCCCACCTCTTTCCAAAGCACTACTAAGACTCTGGCCAAGCAGTGATCTCCCTTACCGCAGGAAGCAATCAACTCAGCTTTGTTTTTTTGTCAATAGGTTATTTTGACAGTAATTTTGGAGAGTATTGATTTAAATATATATACCTATGCCTATATATTTTAAACCAAAACAAGATCACGCTATATATTGCGTGCATGATTTTTTTCAGTCAACGAAGTATACCTTCTCTTTCCAGTACAATTTGATCTCATCTAATCCCCAGACCATATTCAAGTACCCCAATTGACCCAAAAATGTCTTTTATAACTGGTTTGTCTAAACCAATATCTAATCAAGTCTGAACAGGCGACTGACCACCTCACAAGAAGACCCAAGACTCAAGCCTCAGCCAGCTTGACATAGTGGAAAGAAGACTAGATGCACCCAGGTGAGTGTCCATCCATCCATCCATTCATCCATCATCCACCCATCCATCCATCCATCTATCCATTTATCCATCCAACCACTTATCCACCCTCCATCCACCCATCCATCCAACCTTCCTCCATCCTTCCATCCAACCATCTATCCATCCATTTTTCATTCCATCCAATGTTTACTGTGTACCCATTCCATGCTAGCCCATAGACCAGGTACATAACCGACAAACTTCCAGCTCTGGCCCAACTTTACCCTGGGAATAGAGCCAGATTGAGCCCAGTCTCTCAGATCCAGGCCAGCGCTGCTTCACAACATACCGCTGCCAAGGGTCTTGTCTCCCACTCTTGCTGGGACCAGGAGACTATCGCCCCACCTCTTAGCCACTGTTTGTTCATCCTGACTTGCTCTAAATATATGACTGGTAGTCCTCTGCCCTTCCCATTTATTTAACAAGGGAGGGTGTTGGGTGCAAAAACCAAGCTTTCTGCTGACAGCCAAATCAAGTCAAAGTATTTCCTCTTAGGATAAAAAAAATGTTGCTGTGTGCTAGCAGGGAACAAAGCTTCTGCATTTACAAAAAATCAGGTCAATTTATTGTATTGCTTTTAGCTACTCAATCTTGCCTGATTAAATACTTTTTCTAAAATACTGAGGATTCATAAGAGAACAGCATACTTTCCTGGTGACCTTCTGTCTCCCCTCTAAGGAAAATCACTGCCCTAGATTTTCAAAATCTTCACGAAGGCAGAATATGTCCGGAGCAAACAGCTCTTAAAAGGTGTGAAAGCAAATTGTAAGATTTTTCCAGCAATAAATCTGGGTTTGCACTCCTAATAAAACACACACACATACCTACATACACACACGAGATGCTGTTGTCAGAATATTGGAAATAATTAAGATCTGGTTATCTTTTTTGAAAGTCATTATTAATAACACCAGTGAGAATAATTCCCAGCCATAACTGCTTACTTTATGCTGAACACTATGCTCAGTGTTTTACATGCATGATCTTATTTAATCCCTACAACAGCCCTTTGAGGTAAAGTACTATTAGCCTATTACTAGCCTCATTTTACAGATAAGGAACCTGAGTTTCAGAGAGACTAAGTAACTTAGTCTCTAAGCTAGAAATGGAAAGAACTGAGATTTGAACTCAACCAGTCTGACTCCAGAGCCCATAATCTTAGCTCCATGTAATACTAAAGCTTTGTATAAAAAAAAAAAAAATACATATACGCAAAAACAAAATAGAAATTATTTATAACCCTTCCATTTAGAGATAACCACTTAGGATCTTGATATATATTCTTCCATTTTATTTTTCCTTTGCTTTTTTCACTTAAATGTAGTATGAACATTCTTTGATGTCAATAGGCACATTTTCAGTTGTGGTTTAAGTTCCATGGGCATACCTCGCTGGAAACCCCACCCACAAGATTGGAAGAACCAAGAAAAAGAAGGCATCACAGCTGGATAAAATCCCTGAGAAGCACATGTTGGAACTGGGGAACAAAGATTAAATTTGGAGGTCTGTGCTTCCCTTGTCTTCTAACAAAGTGGCCGTGGTTTATTATGAGATGTGAATTGTTATAAGTCATCAGAAAGAACCAAAGAGGAAAGAGCGGTGACCACAAATTGTTGGACCCTCCGCCCATGGAGATGGGGGGTCAAGATCTCCTCCCTTTGAGCCTGGGTGGGCTTGTGACTGCTTTGACCAATAGAGAACAACAGAAGTGACACTTCAGGACTTTCGAGACTGGGTAATAAAAGGCCATGCAGGCTCTACCTTGCCCATAGGAACACTGGGCAGCCATGTAAGAAGTCCACCCACATGCCAGGGCCACCATACTGGAAAGGCCACATGGCAGCAGTCTGCCCAACCATCCCAGCTGAGCCCAGCATCCTGGCCCTCCCTGCCAAAGTGCCAGACAGGTGACTGAAGAGATCATCTTGGAAGTGAATCCACCAGCCCCAGCCACTCCAGCCCCAGATATTCAAGTTACTCCCAGCCTTTGTGTCCTCCAGCTGGGGCTGGAGGAGCAGAAACAGGTCATCCTTGCTGTGTCCTGTCCAAATTCCTGACCCATAGAATCTCTGAGCATAATAGTTATTATGTTAAGTCACTAAGTTCAAGGTGGTTTGTTTCACAGCAATAGATGACTGGAACAGAACCTGGTATGTGGAAATGGGGGCTGTGATAGTTTCCTAGAGGTGCCGTAACAAAGTACTACCAACTGAGTCTGAATTCAGAGAGTCAGCAGGGCCGTGCTCTGTCTGAAGGCTCTAGGGAAGATCCTTCTTGTCTTTCCCAACTTCAGATAGTCCCAGGCATTCCCTGGCTTGTGGCAGCGTCACTCCAACCTCTGCCTCCGTCTTCACTTGGCCATCTTCCCTGTGTGTCTCTGTCCTGTGTGTCTTCTCTTCTTATAAAGATACCAGTCACACTGGATTAGGGCCACCCTACTCCAATAGGAGCTCATGTGAACTTAACTAGTTGCATCTACAAAGACCCTGTTTCCAAATAAGGTTCACAAGTACAGTGATTAGGACTTGAATGGATCTTTTTTTTTTTTTAAATTGTGGTAAAATATATGAAACAAAGCATTTTGACCATTTTTACGTGTACAATTCAGGGGTATTAACTACATTCACCATGTTGTGCGACCATCAGCACAATCTGCTTCCAAATTTTTTATCACTCTTAGTAAAAACTCTGTATTGAACATATCTTTTGGGGGGACACAATTCAACCCACAACAGGGACTGACCTACACAAACTGTGAGCTGAGCTCAGGGGCTGCTCTGCTTGTACCTAAGACACCACCAAGTGCCAAGAGACTAAAAGTCCTCCAAAGACCCCAAGGGCCCCACTGGTCTCTGCCTTCTCTACCCGGATCTGGCAGAGGCAGGCAAGTTTAGGAAGGGGTATCATTATAATTTTCAAAAGTTTAAAAAAAAAAAAGCCTCTGCTACGAATCTAGAATAAACACATGTCAAAAATCGATTTTACTCATTAGTGAGGGAGCCAACTGGATGGTAAAGCTGATTCAAGAATCACTTGAGGATCTGAGTATTTATAGGCACCAAAGGAGAATATCGGAATGAGATGGCTAGGTGACATGTAAAACTGGTGATTGTCCTAAAACCCAAGAAAACCAAACCCATTGCCATTGAGTCAATTCTGACTCATGGTAACCCCACGTGTTTCAGAGTAGAACTGCAGTCGTAAGGTTTTCCAGGGCTGTAATCCTACAGAAGTAGAATGCCACGCCTTTCTTCCATGGTACCTTTCGGGTAGTAGCCAAGAGCAAATCGTTTGCACTACAGCAATACCATACCTTTGGGGTTTCTTTTCTAACATACTGAAACTATTTTCATCTCTGTTAGGTGAATATGTGCAAGTTAATATCTAACTTCAGAATCTGAGCGTAGCCAATAATAAAAGGGAGTCAAATAAAAGCCCAATTCCCTAGAGAATTAAATATAAATAACCCACAGCCTGTTAACCAATGCTATAGTCTGACATTGAAAGGACATGCAGCCATCCATTTTCCTTATTGCCAAATGTTTTAATAATTTTTCCAACAAGAGTCCTGGTAGCAGAAATATCGACCACCTTATCCATCAGGTATACTTCGGACTGTGGCATCCCTCAGGCAAAATGGCTCCACTTCCAACATCGTGAACTTAGAAATGCCGGTTTCTGACCACAAGCTTCTGCCTCCCCACCTCCTCCACTGTCCTCACAGAGACCTCCAGGCTCCTAGCCTCTCCTGGTACTCCAAGGTGACAACGATGAGTCCTCTCCTGCCTCCATTAGGCACCTCTGGCACACAAGACCCCAGGCCCTCAAAGCTTCTCAAAGACCTGCTAAAAGACCTCTGACTCTGAAAACATACCAAGCTTCCAAATTATGAGGGGGGGAAAAAAACCTATTATTCACATAGATCTTGATGTTTAACACATTCATTTGTTCATTGGCCAGTTTTTGCATTCAAAATATTCCATTACACTTAAAAACAATGTCAATGTCACTGTCTCGCTTTGAAGAGGCCTTTCCAAAGCAGGCACAAGTTCTGCTAACAAGTCAGTGCTGATCATAGATTAAATGAGCTCCTCACAGCCAAATGATTTCAAAAGCAAAATAATAAAGATGCTCTTAGATCTTTGCAAAGCAAAACACTTTTTTGATGTGGAATGTGGGTGCATTGAAGAAGTTTGGGATGATGTGGGAGGAGGCCTCCAAGACAAAACCACCAAGCGTCTGAAAATGGCCCTGCTTCCCTCCATAATTCCTCACCCCCGGCCATTCGGCCTCTTCGGCCCGCCATCTTCATCCCTGAATACACTCCACTCCTGCAGAATGATGCTGGTGAAAACATCCTACGGCCAGGCTGACTGACTCCACGGAGACTCCAAGTTATCCCCCTTCCGTGGGGCTTGAGTGTGGCCTGACGATCCTTTTGCCCAGGCAATACCGGGGCCATGTACTTCCCAGCCTGTGCTCCCCAATCAAAGAGTGCACAGAGGGTTTCAGAATCTTAGACTCTGTTCACCCCTAAACTCACCTGGGAGAACGCTCTTTTCCTGAGGCAACTTATTGTGTTCAAGTTCAAGGACGAGTCGTCAGAACGCATGCACACCATTAAGGATGACCACATCGGTGCCAATGACGGGACGGAGAAGGGGACAAAGAGGATGAGGGAATATGAAGGAGGAACCCTCCAAGACCTCTCCCTTTTTTACATTTTTTTTAAATCGTGGTAATATATATAACATAAAATTGGCCATTTAAACCATTTTTCAGTGTACATCTCAGTGGCATTAATTACATTCACAAGGTTGTGCAACCTTCATTACTATCTGTTTACAAAACTTTTTCATCCTCCCAAACAGAAACTCTGTATCCACTGAACAATACCTCCTCATTCTGTCCTCCCACCAGCCCTTGGTAACCTTGAAGCTACTTTCTGTCTCTATGCATTTACTTATTCTAGATATTTCAAGTAAGTGGTATCACTTTTCAACTAACCCTTTGCAGGAAATAATTAGCCACATGACAAAGCACTATTAAACTCCATCTACATTTCTTCTGCTTTTCCGAACACCACCTTGTGGGATTTTTACCTGCTCAGCCATATAGACTTTGCCCAGGATCTTCCTTAGAACTCCAAAAAACTTTAAAAGGGTCCTACCATACATCAAAGAGCCCTGGTGGTGCAACGATTAAGCACTTGCCTGCTAACCGAAAGGTTGGTGGTTCAAACCCACCCAGAACCTCTGTGGGAGAAAAGACCTGGTGATCTGCTCCCATAAAGATTACAGCCTAGGAAATCCTATAAGGCAGTTCTACTCTGTCACGTGGGGTTTCTATGAGCCGAAATCAACTGAATGGCACCTAATGACAACAACAACCCGTACATCAGACTCAGGTACTTTTCAAGTCCCCCCAGGGATTCTCTTTGCAGGTGGAAAACCCCAGGCCGGCTGCCCCAGAACACACCTGGGATCAGGCTATTTCTATATCCATCAAGCCCCAAACCCTAAGCTCATTCCCTGCCTCTGGTCAGAGCTGGGTCTTCCATGGTAAAATGCCCCTTGAGTCCCCTACAGTCAGCCTGGGACTCAAAGGCACTTTGTCCCTCCATCTCACACAACCAAGTAGAAATCCATTTCTTTCCAAACAACCTCGCCTTCAGGGTCATCCCCTAGATTACCTGCGGGTCTCCCTCCTCCCATGGGCCAGATCCGCCCACTCCCTCTGCACAGCATCCTAACTCCCCGCACCCCTTCTCTCCACCCTGCTTGCTCTCTCCCTACCTAACAAACTCCCAGAGGAAGGGTCTTCACACAGCTGCCTCTGCTCTTCTCCTCTGGCTTCTGCTCCTGCTGCCATGGAAACCGCCCTCAAGGTGACAGCTGACCATGGATTGCCCAGAGCAAGGTCCCTCTGCCCATCCTCCTCCCCGTGGTCTGTGTAACAAGAGGCACTGTTCACTGTGCCTCCTCCTTGAAGTCCTCTCGCCCTTCCCCACTCACATGAAACTGTATCCCCCGAGGCCTTTCCATACCCAATGATTCCTTCCCAGAGCCCTCTGCGAGCACTCCCCAGAGTCCTGTGCTCCCCTTCCCCCCCTCCCCCTGGGGTGACTTTGGCTCCCTGGACTGAAGTGCTGAAGAGACTCACGTTTGTACTTCTGGCCAGTTGCTATTGAGTCGATTTCGACTCATAGCAACCCTATAGGACTGAGTAGAAATGCCCCACAGGGTTTCCAAGGAGTGGCTGGTGGATTCAAGCTGCTGACCTTTTGGTTAGTAGCCATAGCTCTTAACCACTGCACCACCAGGGCTCCTCTCTTGGTGCTAGGGACTGAAATTCCACACATCTCTAGCAGGATGTCCTTACTCTAACAAGTTTAAGTCTGTGATCCTCTTTCCTCCAAACTTCATCTCCTTTCCTGCTTCCCATTGGAGCTGGAGTCTCCTCCCTCTGCTCACCACCGCACGTAGGCCCTACCCTCCACTGACCCAGTCCCTGGCCCATCAGGCCCCTCCTGAAGCCCTCTCCTCCTGAAGCCCCAGCCTGCCTTCCACAGCCTCCTTGTTCAGTTCTCGCCTTCTTTTACACACACTCTTCATGGTCTCCTAACTGGGGACTGCCTTGTCTCTCGTCTTTATCTGGTCTCCAGGTCCCACTCTAGACCTATCTTCCCTAAGGAGATCACATGATTCTTCGGGAATTTCCATGCTCTTGTAATGACTTCGGAACGTGATCCCAGTGCCTGACCCAGCTTTCAACGCCATCTTCACTTGTTTTGACCCTTACTTTCTCTACTAACCTAATCTCTGACCACCTCTCCCTGGACGCGCCTCCCCTGTACACCTCACCCCTCACTCCTGCACCTCAGCCCAATACCTTCGTCTGTGTCAGTGTCACTGCTGAAACTCCTACTTGTACTTCCAAACCCAATTCAAATGCCCCTTCTTCCAAGCGTCTTCCCTGTCTAATTCTTTTCCTAATTAGAATCAATCTCAATTTCCCGTCTTCCAAAATTCAGTGGTTATACCTCATTAACATTTGTCTGAATCTGTCTTTATTAGGTAGTTGGTAGTCAGTTGTGAGTCTGTCTCCCTCACACGAAGTCTTTAAATTAAGGCCAGGGCTGTGCCTTGTTCACCTCTGAGGACCCCTCAGGCTCTACCACCATGCTCCATCTGTGGACAGATCTCAGCAGGGAGTGGAACTCCAGCAAAACCTGGGTGCCTTTGGTATGCTCTGCGTTTCCAAGAGCCTTACTGGTCAGCTCTGCCACCGACCCAATGAACTAGTCAGTTGTCCTGATTATTAAGTAATAATAATAATAAAATTATAACTTTATTATATTGTTACTAACATGTTTTATTAAATCATTATTCCCACAAGTAGATTTCTAAGTGATACATGAAGATTAACAATAGGTTAGGTGAAAAGTAAAATTAAGCACTACCTACAGTTTGATCTACACCTGGTTTCCTCTCATGTGTCTTACTCAACTTCAAACCCTTCTCTTGGTCTCTGAGGCAGGCACATAGCCCCAGAAATGTAGTCTTACTAGAATTTAAAACACTAGTGAGGTCTAGCAGAGTGGTTTGCAGCATGCAGACCTGGGTTTGAATCTTGACAGGCTACTTCTCCAAGCCTCAGTGTCTCCATCTCCATATTGGGAGAGTAATTGTGTGTATGTCAGAGGAGTGCTAGAGAGGTTACAGTGTGTATTAAGTTCAGTGAGTGGTACATAGAAAGAACTCAGCAGTAAATGGCAGTGAGGACACAGTGACCATTCTCCCTGACCCTCTGCCCACCCTCTCTGAGCTAGAATGAAGGAGAAACCACTAGATGCTAACTATAATCCTGTGGATACTTTGCTTATTGGTTAATCTGCCCCTGACTGGGAGATTCATCCGTGATGCTGCAAATAGGGGTACTGCGTTCCTTCTCATCACTGGTATTTCTTTGTGTGGATATTCTATTATTTACTTATCCATCTCCTGTTAGCAGGCTTTCCACTTTGGGGCTATGTCTTAGTTATCTAGTGCTGCTATAACAGAAATACCACAAGTGGATGGCTTTAACAAACAGAATTTATTCTCTCACAGTTTAGGAGGCTAGAAGTCCAAATTCAGGGCACCAGCTCCAGGGGAAGGTTTTCTCTATTTGTCAGCTCTGAGGGAAGGTCCTTGCCATCAAGCTTTCTCCTTGTCTAGGAGCTTCTTAGCACAGAGACCTTGAGTCCAAAGGACGTGCTGTGCTCCTGGCTCTTCTTGTTTGGTGGTAATGAGGTCTCTCTCCTTTCTGCTCACTTCTCAATTTTATATCTCAAAAGAGATTGACTCAAGATACAACATTAATCCTGTAGATTGTGTCCTGCCTCATTGACATAACTGCCTCTAATCTTGCCTCATTAACATGATAGAAGTTAGGATTTACAAAACATAGGATAATTACCTAAGATCACAGAATGGAGGACAACCATACAATACTGGGAATTATAGCCTAGCCAAGTTGACACACATTTTTGGGGGACAGAAGTAAATCTATAATAGGCTATTATAAAACAGTGCTGTGATAAAACTTCTAGTCCATGCCTTTTGGTGAGTGTATGTGGACATTTCTGATGGGTATATACTTGGAAGCAGAATTCCTGGATCACAGGATATGCACATGTTCATCTCTGCAGTGCTTTATAAATTTCTGAGTTAGCTGGCAACACTTAAAACTTGGGAGATTTAGCATAAAAATCAGGATTTCAACTCTTCTTTCAAAACGGAAAGATATGCAACATTGGATCAATGTTCTACCTTAATGAGTTGGGGTCTCAGGCTCCCGGTTTTGCTCCAGCCCCCACCCAGCCTGCCTATGTCATCTGCCTGGTCCTAGAGGTCCCTTAACTTTGCAACTCTCAGTGGTAAATGATCCAAATGTGCTTTTACTTCAAGACCATAGTGAAAGGTACTGAGCTCCCTCAGTTTCCCCAATGTGGCCATTCTGAATAACTCTAGTGGCCCAAGGACTGTGTTCAGGTCACTCCAGTAGGGTCTGTGGCCTTGGCCAGTACATTAGCTTCCTAGGGCTGCTGTAACAAAGAACCACAAGCCAGGTGACTTAAAATAAACAATGCTCATAACCAAATACCTTGAGGGATTGTTTTCTTGGGTTTGAAGGATTAGGACCATAGTCTCGTGTGACATCTTGGTCAATTGGCATAATATAGTTCATAAAGTTTATGTTCTACATCCTAGTTTGGTAAGTAGTATCTAGGGTCTTAAAAGCTTGTGGGCAGCCATCTGAGATATAACTACTGGTCTCTACTCTTCCAGAGCAAAAGAGAAACAAAGAAATGAAACTCAAAGAAGAAACTAGTCTGCAGGATGAACAGTCTACATGAATCATGGGCTCATCTACCTTGAGAGCAAAAGAACTAGATGGTGCCCAGCTACCACTACCAACTGTTCTGATCAGGGCCACAATAGATGGACCCTGATAGAATGGGAGAAAAATGTGGGACAGAACCTCAAATTCCTAAAAAAATTAATAAATCAGACTTACTGGACCAATTGAGACTGAAGGAGTCCCCAAGACTACTGCCCCGAGATACTCTTTAAACCTTGAAGCAAAAGTAGCCCCTGAGGTCACCTTTTAGCTAAATAGCAGATTAAAACCAAAAACCAAACCCGCTGCCAAGGAGTCGATTTCGACTCATAGCAACACTATAGGACAGAGTAGAACTGCCCCGTAGGGTTTCCAAGGAGCAGCTGGTAGATCCGAACTGCTGACCTTTTGGTTAGCAGCCTGAGCTCTCAACCACTGCGCACCAGGGCTCCAAATACCAGAT
The DNA here is from genome assembly GCA_030035585.1 of Dugong dugon. Classification (NCBI taxonomy): domain Eukaryota; kingdom Metazoa; phylum Chordata; class Mammalia; order Sirenia; family Dugongidae; genus Dugong; species Dugong dugon. The sequence continues at coordinate 35,199,195 of CM057478.1, forward strand.
CAGCTCACAAAATAAAGAATATTACCTGTGAGTACTGTACTCCTTTAAAAATCATCTATACGAGATCAAACAGTCAACAATTACTTTAAAACAAAGATGAGAACGTAATGGGGGGAGGAAAACCAGATTAATGGAAATGGAACAAACAGAGTGGAAATAATGAGAATGTTCATGCATTGTGAAGAATGTAACCCATGTCACTGAACAACTTGCACAGAAATTGTTGAATGGGAACCTAAACTGCTGTGTAAACCTTTACCTAAAACACAATAAAATATTATTAAAACAATGCTGTAGAGAACATCCTTCTACACAGATCTCTGTGCACATGTGCAAGTCTATCTGAAGGGCAGATTCCTAGGCATGCGATGGCAGGTGTCTGCATTTCTTATTTTGATCAGTGGTGCCAAATTGCCCTTTAAAAGTGTTGTACCAATTTACACTGCCTCCAGTAATATGCGAGCGAGCTCGAATGAGCTCTTGGAAATGTAAATCTAATTGTGTCACTGCTGATTTAGAGCTATCATTCCCAGCCCTGGCTGCACATTAGAATCACCTGGGAGCTTTCAAAGCATTCGTCTCTACAATGCTCCAGTCCCAAGGTTTTGATTTAATTGGTCTGGACGCAGCTCAGTCATTGAGTGTTTTAAAAGCTCCCAGTGTGATGCTGGTGTGTTCTCTGATAAGAACTGCAGCAGCTTTAAACACACCAGTGGCCCTCCACCCCAAGCCTGTTACCCACAGTGCAACATCCACACTCCTCAGCAAGGTGTAGAAGGCCCATCATCCTGTGATTCCCACCAGCTCCTCTGCCCTTGTTTCCTGGTACTCGCTACTCCATACCAAACTCTCTGGTCATGTTCCCTTCTTCACCTTGCTTGTTGCTCCTCACCCATCAAGGTTGAGCCAAGGGAGCCCTTTGGGAGCCCTTCCTTGACCTTCCTGGTGGACTATATGTGTAGTGATGTACTGAAGTCAACTGGTACAGGCCTGTAAGAGCCAATCATTAGCACCTCTTCCCAACTCCAAGTTCAGTGATGTTATGTTGTTAGCTTGAAATTATTAGGAGTATTTACACCATGGTAATTGGCAAACATCCCTAAACACGATTTCCCTCCCTACCCCCAGAAATCCAGCTGTGACTAAATTAAGGATTTTGAGATGGAGAGATTATCCTGGATTATCTGAGTAGGCCCAATGTAATCACAAGGGTTCTTATAAGAAGGAGGCAAGAACGGTGGAGTCAGAGAGAGATTTGAAAACGCTGCACCACTGGTTTGAAGCTGGAGGAAGGGGCCATGTGCCAAGGAATTTGGGTGGCCTCTAGAAGCTGGAAGGAGCCCTGGTGGTGCAGCGGCTAAACACTTGGCTGCTAACTAAAATTTGGCGGTTTGAACCTACAACTGCTCCACAGGAGAAAGATGTGGCAGTCTGCTTTTGTACAGACTAAACTGAAAAACCAAACTCATTGCCATCAAGTTGATTTTGATTTATAGCGACCCTATAGGACAGAGTAGAACCGCCCCATAGGGTTTCCAAGGCTGTAATCTTTACAGAAGCAGACTGGTCCAGAAGGAAGGCAATGAAACGTATTCTCCCCTGGAACCTCCGGAAGCAACACAGCTCTGCCAACATCTTGATTTTTGACACCTTTATTTTAGCCTCATAAGACTCATTTCAGGCTTCTGATCCCCAGAACTGTACGGTAACAGATTGGTGTTATTTTAAGTCACTAAATTTGTAGTAAAGGAGCTCTCTGGGCGCAGTGGGTAAGCGCTTGGCTGGTAACCGAAAGGCTGGTGTTTCAAACCTACCCAGAGGTTCCATAGGAGAAAACACCTGGAAATCTGCTCCCATAAACAATACAGCCTTGGAAACCCTATGGGGCAATTCTACTCTGTCCTGTAGGGTCACAATGAGTCAGAATGGACTTGACAGCAACAGGTTTCTATCAGCTCTGGGTCCCAGTTCCTCTACAGGAAAATGAGGGGCTTGTACTAGATCAGTGGCTCTCAACTTTTAAAAAAAAAAAATTAACAGTAGACTCCCTTTTTCAAACAATATCTTTGTTTTGGGACTGGCACAAAAATTTTTATGATAATAATCATAAAAATAGCAAGCACTTACATGGGACTCACTTCTTGCCAGGCGCTCTTCCGAGAGCCTTATAAATGTAAATTAATTTGCTCAATACTCACAACAAACCTATAGGTTGTTTGTAGCTGTCGTTGTGTGCCATCATAGTGACCCTACAGGACAGAGTAGAGCTGTAATCCAAAACTGTAATCTTTACAGAAGCAGACTGCCACATCTTTCTCCCATGGAACGTCTAGTAGGTTCAAACCACCAACCTTTCGGTTAGTAGCCAAGCACTTAACCACTGCACCACCATGCTCCTTAAATCAATAGGTAGATGCAATAATCTCCGTTTCACAGATGTAGAAATTGTGGCACAGAGAGGTTAAGAAACTTGTTCAAGTTCACCCAGCTGGGAAGTGGGGAATTCTTGATTTGAACCCTTGAACTACAGATCCAGAGAAAATGGGGCAGAGGGACAGGTGGGGGGAGATTTAGCCACAGAGACTAAGTCAAGATAAATAATAAAGAGCTGGGGGAGATGGGGTGGGGAAGAGGAGGGGGTGGGGAATAGCATGAACTGAAAGGATAATTTTGGAGTTGAGTCTATGAGACGCTCTGGAGCAGCCGTGGAGTCTGAGAGAAGTGGGGAGTCAGGGGGTAAGGGCAAAGCTTCTTCTTTTCTAACAGGTGCTCTGGGTACAGACTGGGCCACATACAGACCCACTCTTTTATTTGGGCTACATTTACAGTCTCACTGTTGAAAACAGATAAGCATGGAGCTGCTTTGGTGGAGGTAGGATAGCAGGCGGACAGTCCCATCCCCCTGTCCTCTCCCCTGGGTCACCCTGTAGTAGGTTGAATCGTGTCTCCCAAAAAGGTATGTTCAAGTCTAACCCCCTGTACCTGTGAACGTGAAATATTTGGACTAGCTCTGCAGATGTAATTAGTTAAGATGAGGTCATACTGGATTAGGGTGGGCCCAAAATCCACTGACTGGTATCCTTATAAGAGAAAAACCAAACCCATTGCCACTGAGTCAATTTCGACTCAGAGTGACCCTATAGGACGGGTTAGAACTGCCCTGTAGGGTTTCCAAGGCTATAAATCTTTATGGAAGTAGACTGCCACATCTTTCTCCCGCAGAGCAGCTGGTGGGTTCAAACCACCAACCTTTTTGGTTAGCAGCCGGGCACCTTAGCCACTGTGGCACCAGGCTCCTTTTATAAGAGAAAGGAGGGGGAGATTGGTACACAGACACACCGGGAGAGGCCATGTGAAGACAGAGATTGGAGTTATGTTACCAGAAGCCAAGGAATGCCTGGGGCTACCAGAAGCTAGAGGAGGCTAGAAAGTCTCCTCCCTTAGAGACTTCAGAGGGAGCAGAGCCCTGCTAACACCTTGATTTGGACTTCTGGCCTCCAGAGCTGTGAAAGAATGAATTTCTGTTGTTTTGAGTTACCCAGTTGTGTTACTGTGTTGCAGCAGCTCTAGGAAACTCAGGTGCACCCCCCACACCAGGCTCCTCAATCATTTCTGCAGAACCCCGGGGCTTTAAGCAATCCGTTTGAAAATGACTACACTAGACGATATCCACACAATTAACTTCTCAGCTCCTGCCTGGACTCGGCCCCACTGACCAGACCACAGCGGGCCACCAGGAAGCAGCTCCTGAAGCCCCTTCCAGGTACCTGTGGAAGGCTCAAGCTCGATCCCCTGCACTCCTGGATCCTCTCATCTGCTGAGTGAAGATTCTAACCAGCAAGGTGACCTTGAGCAAGCCCCTTCTCTAGACCTCAGGGTCCAGTCTGTAAAATGGACCTGATAATGATAACTCAGCTTCCAGAAGCTGAGAGACTGGGTGTCAAGATCTCTTAAGAAAATTAAGATGAGGACAATATATATTGACCATCACATTAGTAGATGGTTCTGCAATTTCAGCCATCGCCTGCTCCACTGTCCTCATTTGAGTGGTGAGAAAACGGAGGCTCAGGAGGTGAAGTGACTGACCAGGGACACACAGCAATGTAGTGGCGGCACCAAAGCCAGGACCCAGACCCTGGGTCCATGCTTCCTCTTCCTTTACCAACCCATAGCCAAACCCACAACAGGCACTTACTATTGTGATTTCGGACTTGACTTTGTCTGAACGCCCCCATTCCAGTTTTCAAAAATTGCTTTACTGTGGTAAAAATATATAGAACAAAACATTTGCTAATCCAACATTTTTTACATGTATGATAAAGTGGCACTGATTACGTTCACCATGTTGTAGAACCATCCCCACTATCCATTTCCATTTCCAAATTATTCCACCACCATTATCAGAAACTCAGTTGCCCCCAAAGCAACAACTTCTCTTTTCCCCTTCCATTTTTTTTGTTTAATAAACAAGAAAACTGAGGCTCAGAGGGTACTAAGTCACCTGCCCCAGGTCACGCAGCCTATCTTAGTCTCCTAGAGCTGCCATAACAAAATACCACTAAGTGGCTGGCTTTAGAGAACAAAAATGTATTGTCTCATAATTCTGGAGGCTGGAAATCTAAATTCAGGGCATCGGCAGGTCCACGTGCTGTCTCTCTCTCTCTGCCTGCACTAGGGGAAGATCCTTCCTTGTCTCCTCCAGCTTCTGGTAGCCCTGGGCATCTCTTGATGTACCTTGGCTTGTTGACGTATCTTCACGTGGCGTCTTCCCTCTGTATGTATCTCTGTCTACATGTCTGTTCTCCCCTTTTATGAGACACCCCTTAGAAGGGATTAGGACCCACCCTACTCCAGTATGATCTCATTAACTTAACAAAAGAAAAACCGTATTTCCAAACAAGGTCACATTCACAGGTGCAAAGGTTAGGACTTCACAATATCTTTTGGGGAGTACAATTCGGTCCCTAACACAGTCTTTCACATTGGAGCTGGGGTTCCAAGTGTGTATGACTGCCAAGCTCACACCTCTTCCCACTCCTTAAGGCAGCCTCCCAGACTTCCACCCCTAGCTTGGAGGCTGGGCTTATCTGTTTGGACCTGTCCTAGGCCTTAAAAAGCAGCAAAATGTTTCACCTGCAGCTTCAACCTGAGCGCCTTGCTATCATCAGCACCCCTGCCCCAGGCGCCTCGCAGATGCCTGGGGACAGGGAGCTGCAGGTGCCCTGGGCCCCAAGTTGCCCTTGGCCACTTCCAAGTAAGTCATGCTCCTCCTTGGCAGGGGAGCAAGGACTGCTCTCCTTGCCTTGCAGGCGGTTGGCAGGGTGGCTGCTGCTCCTGCCTGCTGTTGGCTGATGGAGAGATTATTTCTAAGCTCTCCTTTCTTTCCATCCCCCTTCCCTTGCAGGACCACACTGGCTGTCCCTGTGGGACTCGGAGCAGCGCAGAGCCCGCTGATGAAGCATACCTCCCAGCCCGCGCTCAGCAGGCTCCTTATAGCACGGACTCCCCAGACCCTCACCTCTCGGGAGGAAAGAGGCTTCTGTGTCCTTTTACAAACCTAACTCGCCCCCTAGGACTCTCTGCAGCTACCGGAGAGGGAGAGAGAGAGACGCAGAATGAATGAACTTCTGCTTTCTGGAGGAGGCACAAGAAAGGTTGGAAACTAACTCTGCCAAAAACTGCTGTGTTTGGGATTTTCTCTTCCCCTTCAGCTCCACCACAAACCTCTTCCCCGGCCACTGAGATATGGGCTCCCCTTGCGTGGCCAAGGAAGAGCTGGAATCAGGCTCCCTGAGGCAGGAGGGTGAGTTAAACTTCGGGGAAGTTGGTGTTTGATGCAGGGGCAGGGGTTTGCAGGAAGGGACCAGATGCTGTTAAACATCATTCCCAAGAGGGCTGTTTGGAGTGAGTACCTTTCCCAGGCACTGAGAGGAGCTTTGCTGGCCAGCTGCTTCACGGGGGAGTGCATTGAAAAGTTGAGTTTGTACAGTGAATACAGAAAGGATAGCTCTTGGGTTTTGGAAAGAGCCCCAGGTGGGGAGGCAGCATCCTAGACTGGGTTGAGGTTTGTTGTGTGACCTTGGACAAGTCACTGGAGCCCTCTGAGTCTTGGTTTTTGCACTGAGAAAATGAGAAAGCTTGGGGGAAGGGCTCCCTGGATTTCAGAGGACTGTTCTCTCTGGAGGCTACTCACCTTCCCCTGGCCCTGCGTGATGAACAAAGTAATATATGCAGAATTCCAGGATGCTGTGAGGGTGAGCAAGTATGAATGCATAAGCTGATTCAACTCCTCCTTGTCCACAAGAATCCAACTGGCTCTGGAATTGAGAGGAACTATTATTTCCGTTCAGCTGCCGAATTTTCCTCTTGATTGGAATGTGTCTTGCAATGCAGGGTTACAGATGCTTTGGAAACAGCCTGGCTGGGAAGAATAACCTAGGAAATGGTTGCAGGGTACGCAGGCTGAGAATGATTAGAGAAAGTGTTTTCACTAAATGCATGGGCTAGCTGAATCTAAAGCCTTTATGCTAAGCCAAGCGCCCCAGTAGGTCTGGAATGGAGAGAGCACTATTAGAGGTTCCTTCATTTGTGGATAAGGAGACCAACGCCCAGAGAGGGGGAGCGACTGGCTCAAGGTCACACAGCAAGGGTGGCAAGACAAGCACCCAGTAAACCAGGAGGAGTGCTGTCTTCGGAGGCATGAGGATGCCTCTCCACCCTCCTAGCAAAGTCCTCAAAGAGAGAAAGCAAACAGGAGGAGGAGGCTGGTGGTTGTGGAGCATCTACTGAGAGTCAGACAATGTGCGGAGCACATCATAGTCCTCTCTCATTGAACCTTCCAGAACTAGCATTTCCTGAGCTGTCCTCCATGTCAGGCTAAACATCAGGCAAGTTACTTAAACCTTCCGTGATTTGATTTCCTCCCTTGTAACATGAAGATGCTAATGTCTGCCTCATGGGGTTGCTGAGATGAGTTAATGTGAGGAAAGGATGGAGAACAGTGCCTAGCCCATCAGAAGCATCTAGAAGTGTTCTTTATGCACACTTCACGTACATTATCACTATCCCAGTTGTACAGACCAAGCAAGGGGTTTGGTGAGAGTAAGCCACCCATGGTGACACTCCGTAAGGGCAGTGGACTTGAGAGCCTACATTCTGAGGCTCTATTTTTACCCACTGCAAGGGGCCCTGGTGGTGCAGTGGTTAAGAACTCGCCTGCTAACCAAACGGTTGGCAGTTCGAATCTACCACCCGCTCCTTGGAAACCCTATGGGGCAGTTCTAGTCTGTCCTATAGGGTCGCTATGAGTCAGAATCGACTCGATGGCGACGAGTTTGTCTTTTTTTTTTTGTATGGGTATCTTGCAAGGTTGGTGCATGTCTTGTAATTTGAATGAATAACACTGAGACCACATGCCCAAGACCACACAGCCTTGAGGGGCACAGCTCAAACTTGTCCAGCTCAGGAGAAAATTACTCAAATCCCAAACCACATAATGTCTGTTCCAGAGAGAGTCTACTGAGATTTGAGTCTATGCTCCACCAGGGAAGGGAAGGGATTTTGTCTCATTTTGTTCACTGATACATCCCAAGCATGTAGGGATGGTTGTTGCTAGCTGTCATTGAGATGGCCCCTGACTCATAGCAACCCCATATACTACGGAACGACACACTGTGGAGTACTGTGCCATCCCGACGATCAATTGTGGATCAGGCTGCTGTGATTCATAGGATTTTCATTGGCTGGTTTTCGGCCCTTCTTCCTAGTCTTAGTCTGCAAGCTTTGCTGAAACCTCGTCAGCATCATAGCAACACGCCAGCCTCCCCTGACAGACGAGTGGTGGCTGCTCGTGAGTACATAGTAGTCCCCGTAAATACATGTAGAGTGAGTGGTTAAAAGAATGAATTATGTCAATGCAGTTGTAGGAAAGCAAATGTAAGACAATGTTCATGAGAGCAGGGATTCTTTGCCCTGAGACTGATTGCTCCCCCTTCCTCTTGCTCTTTTCCCTTTGGGTGTCAGACGGGTAGATTCACGTCGCCCATCGGGGCATCTTGACAATGTCCATGCCTTCCAGAAACCACCCCTACAGTTCCTGTAGCCCCTTCAGTCAGCTCCTGCCTGGCCCCTTGGAGCCGCCATCCACCAAGGGCCTGTACTACCACAGGGTCCGGAAGATGGATGCCCTGGACACCTCCCCTGCAGCTGACCTCAAGGAGGAGATTCTGGTCAACGTGGGGGGCAGGCGGTACCTCCTTCCCTGGAGCACACTGGACGAGTTCCCACTGAGCCGCCTGAGCAAGCTCAAGTTCTGCCGTAACTACGAGGAGATCACCCAGCTGTGCGACGATTATGATGAGGGCCGCCAGGAGTTCTTCTTCGACAGGAGCCCCAGTGCCTTCGGGGTGATCGTGAGCTTCCTGGCGGCCGGGAAGCTGGTCTTGCTGCAAGACATGTGTGCACTATCCTTCCGGGAGGAGCTCACCTACTGGGGCATCGAGGAGGCCAGGCTGGAGCGGTGCTGCCTGCAGAAGCTGCTGCAGAGGCTGGAGGAGCTGGCCGAGCTGCGCAACGAGGAGAGGCTGCATCGGCACAGCGAGGTCAGCGGCCCCGTGGAGGACTCCTCGCGCTGGGGGCTCCTCATGGACCGCCTGCGGGAGATGGTGGACAATCCTCAGTCAGGGCTCCCCGGCAAGGTCTTCGCGTGCCTGTCCATCCTCTTTGTGGCCACCACGGCGGTCAGCCTGTGCATCAGCACCATGCCCGACCTGAGGGCCGAGGAGGATAAGGTGAGTGGCCGCTGGTCAGTGTCCACTTCTGCATCAGGCTGGGCAGGCACAGCGCCTAGGGCTCAAGGCCACTCGGGAGTCCACAAAAATGTTTTAATGTCTTTTAAAATCAGATGGAAAAAATGAATATAACCCAGTTTGGATTATAGTCATCCTTGTACCAAAGCACTCGAGAAAGATATTTTTAATAATTTTTTTTTGGACGAAGGGGTTCATGGAAGCAAAAGTGCCTAGGGCCCGCGAGACTTTTGTTGTTCTTACTAGGTGCCATCGAGTCGATTTTGACTCATTTTGAACCCGTGTGACAGGGTAGAACTGCCCTATAGGGTTTCCTAGTCTGTAATCTTTATGGGAGCAGACGGCCAGGTCTTTTCTCTCCTGGAGCCTCTGGGTGGGTTCAAACTGCACTGAGCCACCAGGGCTGTTGTAAGACTTTTACAGCCCCACAAAAACTGTTTTAATTTTTTTTTTTTAATCAGAAGAAAAAATTGATTATAACCCAGCTTGGATTATATTCATCTTTATGCCAAGGCAATAGTGAAAGATAACATTTAGTAATTTTTTTTTTTTTTGGAGGAAGCAGTACACAGAAGCAAAAGTGCCTGGGGCCCATGAAAATTGGAAAGAAGAAATGAATATAACCCAGTTTGGACTGTATTCATCTTATACCAAAACCCATTGCCCTCGAGTTGATTCCTACTCACAGCAACCCTATAGAACTGAGTAGAACTGCCCCATAGGGATTCCAAGGCAGTAATCTTTAAGGAAGGAGACTGTCACATCTTTCTCCCATGGAGCAACTGGTGGGTTTGAGCCACGGACCTTTCAATTAGCAGCTGAGTGCTTAACCATTGCTCCACCAGGGCTCCTTATCTTATACCAAGGCAATAGTAAGAGATAATTTTTAATAATTTTTTGGGGGGAAGGGGTCCGTGGAAGCAAAAGTGCCCACAAGACGTTGGATTATTTTCATCTCTATACCAAAGCAGGAGCCCTGGTGGCACAGTGGTTAAGCACTAAGCTGCTAACCAAAAGGTCAGAGGTTTGAACCCACGAGCCACACCATGGGAGGAAGATGTGGCAGTCTGCTTCTGTAAAAATTTACAGCCTTGGAAACCCTGTGGGGCAGTTCTACTCTGTCCTATAGGGTCACTGTGAGTAGGAATCGACTCAATGGTAAGGGGTTTGGTTTCTGGTTTTATACCAAGGTAGTTGTAAAAGATAATTTTTAATAATTTTTTTGGAGGAAGGGGTCCACGGAAGCAAAAGTGCCTAGGGCCCATGAAACTTTTGTTATTGTTGTTAGGTACCATTGAGTCAATTTTGACTCATAGCAAACCCATATGACAGAGTAGAGCTACCCCATAGGGTTTTCTTGGCTGTAATCTTTACAGGAGCAGATGGCCAGTTCTTCTCTCACAAAGCCACTGGGTAGGTCTGAACTGCCAATCTTTTGGTTAGCAGCCAAAAATGTTTTAATTTTTTTTTAATCAGAAAAAAAAATTATTGTAACCCAGTTTGAGTCATATTTATCCCTATACTAAGTTAGTCACAAAAAATAATTTTTAATTTTTTTTTTTTTTATGGAGGAAGGGGCTTGTGAAGGCAAAAATGCCTAGGTACCACGAAAGTCATACCGTGGTCCTGTCTACCATGATCTTGTCTCTGGTCGTTGGACTCTGGTTATTGACAAAGCAATGCCAGGTCCTAGTTAGCTTGGCAGGCCCAGCCTTGCCTCTCCCACCTCTCTGAGCCTCAGTTTGCTTCTTCATAAAATGGGTGACGTTGCTATGAGGGTTCAAGCATTCAATTGTGCTCAGCATGCCTGTACTGAGCAGCTACTTTGTGCCACACACTATGCCAGGCAAAATTCCTGCCTTCTTGAGCTGACATTCTCATGGGTGTCCTAGCTCTGTTTTCGATGAAGACACTGAGGCACAGGACGTTTGGCTTCCTCGAGGTCACCTAGTAAAGACGCCAATATGGCAGAGTCTCAGCCCTGAGTTTTCCTGCTTGCTACTTCACTATGAGTCTGTCAGCCAGTCTCACAGGACAGGGAACTCAGAGACCCGGTGACTTGTAAGTGACCCTACGCCAGGAGGCCTGTGCAAACAGCTTGGTTTGCCCACTCACAAACTCTCTTTCCTGGGAGCTGTGGGAGACCCCAGGACTCCTCAGGGGACCAGATGGTCTGAGATGTGAGATGAGAACCAAAGCTTTCTTAGGAAGGTTGGCGAAGAACTTCAAACTGAGAACTGGGTTGTTTCCTAGTTTAAAATGTTGCTCCTCTCCTGCTCTATACTCCTCCAAGGCTCCTCATTGCTGTGACTTATGGAGTTACATTATAGGAGACACGGACAGCCTATGAACAAAATACATATATAAGACCGTGCATGCTGTATGTGGTTCCTAACAGTTGTCAGTCGACACCAGTTTTCCTTCCTTTAAAGATATATCCAAAGGCAACATGGTAGAGTCAGAGAACTTTCCAGACAGAAAGGACTAGGATGAAGAGCTGGCCCAGGGCCTCACACGCTGTGGGCTCTCAATAAATATTTGTTAAATAAAATGTGTCTTGTCCAACCTATAAATGTTTCGCCCTAAAACAAACCAACCAAAATGCTTGAACCTACGAACAGCTTTTTTCTGCGTGGACAGACTGCTGATTCAATCACAGGCATTTTCCATTCTTTAGCACAAAATCATGTGAGTCAGGAGCCTGCTTGTCTACAGAGCTGTTTACATGTGGACTCTGCAGTCAAAACATTAGCACCAAACCAAGCAGCTTCCTCACCCCATTCCTTACGGGTGCCCAGTCCCAGGTGGCAAAGAACCCCTGGACCACCCCAAACCTGTCCCTCTACGGGATTTCCGGAGAGAGGGAAGCCTTGGAGGAGCCAGGATTCAGATTGTGCAGAGGGACAAGGACTTTGCAAAGCCTAGTGCTTTGAATATTATGAAGGGTATGAATGCAAGCCTGGTTTAACGTGACTAAGGATATCCAATTAGAGGCGGGAGAGAGGTCTGCAGAACTGGGCAGCTGAAGTTTGAGCTGAGGAATCAGATGGCCACATCCATCCGTGAAATGAGAGGGATTTGTGCCCATTTCCAACCTCAACGGCTTTATGTTATCTCTCTAACGAAACTGTTTTTGTGTGCTGCCCAGAGAGTCTGCTGCGTGCAGCCCCTGGTGAGCTTGTCTTCCTGTTGAGATAATTCAGAGCTGGCTGGCCGAAGATGGCACAGAGGGCTGTGTGGAGGGCAGGCATTCTGCTTTTACGACTGCGCTTGCATTTGCATAGAAAGATGATGTTCTCTCCCCTAGCACGCGTGCCTTGGATTTCATATTTGCCCTCTGGGGACATCGTCTGAAAGCAGTCCTGTTCTGAGGACCAGCTGCTGATGCTGCCCAGTGCCTTCAGGACAGCCGGGCCACAGAGGCATGGGGCGCTTCTGGTCCTGAAGGTGCTGATCACCTCCAACGCAGATCAGTCAATGCTGCCACCTCAGCTGGCTCGTTTTGGGGAAGAAACCCCTGGGGGTCTGACCCATAGGAACTCTCTGTAAAAGCAGAAGAAGTGTAATGGTGGGTTGGAGGCTTATATCACATGCTGGGAAAACAGTTTTCCTTTGATATTTTCTAACTTCTCACAGCAACGTCCCTTGGCGTAAACTTGGTAGTTAGGGTAAAAGATAGCTGCCTGAGATTGCAAACTAAAACGGAGGAGGGAGGAGGTGGTGTAAACAAGCCAAGTGCCTGAGCACTCCTAAAACATAAAACTTTGAAGGTCTGGATTTCCTTGAGGGAGCGAATGTTTATTAAGTGTCCCTTCTGAGACTGGCACTTGAGACAATGGATTTATTTAACCCTCGCAACAACATTGGGAAGTGAATACTATTGCTACGCCCATTTTACAGATGAAGAAACTGAGGCTCAGGGAAGTTTTATCACTTTCTTATGCTCACAGGTAGCAAGTGGCAGAGCCAGGATTTAAGCCCACCTCTGCTTAATTAAGTCTAAAATCTGACCCCTTACAGCCACACTGCACTGTCTTTCAATGCTGGGCACCCTGCCGCTAGTGTAGACCTCAGCAACATTTAGCGGTTCTAAAGGCAGTGGACTTTGTAAAGTGCTTCTCTGTCCATGATAATGGTTAAGAGTGCAGATGCTCTAGGCTTGAGTCTTGGGCTCACCGCTTTCTTACTTGGTGATCTTGGGTAAGTCACTTAACCTCTGACCCTCAGTTTCTTCATGGGTAAAATGGGGATGCTACTAGCACTCTTTGCAAGGGATTATGGTGAGGATTAAAAGAGTATTGGTGTAAAGTCGTTGGAACAACACTGACATAGAATTGCCCACTAAATGTCAGCCATCAGTGTCACCATTATTAAACACGTGTCCTTTCATTCATCCAACAACACTTATTAAGCGCCAGCTGCATGCATTCTTCTAGGTGCTGGAGAGAAGAAAAACCAAAAAACTCAAACCCATTGCCATTGAGTCGATTCCAACTCATGGCCACCCCATGTGTTACAGAGCAGAACTGCTCCATAGGGTTTTCTTGGCTGTGATCTTTACGGAAGCATTTTGCCATGCCTTTCTTCCACAGAGTCAGTGGGTGGATTCGAACTGCCAACCTTTAGGTTAGCACCCAATGCAAACCAGCTTGTGCCACCCAGCCTCCTTGCTGGAGACAAGATATGATTTTTTAAAAAAAGGACAAATTCCTTACCTCCTTGGAGCTTGTCTTCTGAGCATCCTGGCTCCATCTTTATAGATGAAGAGACAAAGGCAAGAGGCCTCTTCTCTTTCTGGGGACTGGTAATGCCCCAAGGACACCACCCCCAGGTACAAGATGGGCTGCCACTCACGCACGCCTTCAATTGGCAGGATTCGGATCTGGGGTCTGTTCTGGCTCTCTCCCCAATGCACTGGGAGACTCTGGCAGGTTACATCCCCTCCCTGGGCTACAGTCTACCCACTGTAAAATGCGGGGCTAGACTCCTTGACCCTCACATCCTTCTTGCTCTGGACATCTGCACCCTTGAGGCCTGGCCTCCTTGCTGCCCCTTGGCAGGTTTGTTTTTTTTCCCTCTGCCAAGTCTACTGGCTTTATGTTCCATGCCGCTGGTCCTCTCCCAGCGCCCTTTCCAAGTGCCCCGAGGGCCCTGGCCAGGCAATGCTGTGGTCAGAGTACCTCTCCCCCCGTGCTGGGCAGCCGAGCCTCCCTGGCAGCTGCTCGTGAACCCTCACGCCTCCTTTATTGACCTCTCTCTTCCTCTTTATTGCTGCTGAGATGCTCTAACTGCAGACGGTGTCTTCTCATGCAAAGAAACCAGAATTCCTAGTTTGATAGTCTTAGGTCTGAATCCCAGCCCAGCCACAACTATCTGGCTCAGCCCTTGAAGAGTCACTCACCTCCCTGCACTTCTATTTCCTCCTGAGTATAATAGTAATAATACCTGGAATCCCTGGGTGGTAATGGTTAAAGCATTCATCTACTAACTGAAAGGTTGGAGGTTTGAGTGTACCCAGAGGTGCGTCAGAAGAAAGGCCTGGCAATCTACTTCTGAAAAAATCACTGTTGAAAACTCTGTGGAGCACAGTTCTACTCTGACAGACATGGGGGCACCATGAGTAAGAGCTGACTCAGTGGCAACCACCACCACCACCACCAACAACAACACCTACCTCAGAGAGTGGTGATGAGGATGGAATGAGATCCTATTGATCGGGTGCAGGCTCAATGTGAGCACATGCTATTTCCCCCCATCCTTTGGGACCCAGCTCCACACTCCTTCCACCCACTCTAAGCATCAACCTCCTCTCACCTCCATCCAAAGCACCAGGGTCAGCGGCCCTGCGGCTCTGAGGTCTTCTCTGCCCAGTCCCAGCATCTCTCATCATTCTTCATTCACTGATCCATTCAGCAAATCTTTTCAGAGGCCCTGCTATATGCTGGCGATTCAGTGGTGGCAAATACAGGCACAGACCCTGCCCTCTTTACTAGCCCTTATCAGCCTTTGCTTATTTCTCCTCCCACTTAAGACTGACTCCTGCCCCAAAGTGTAGAGGACTTTGCAAAAGGGAAGTTTGCACAGACAGGATTGCAGCGTGTGAAATGCCTTCTGTGATGCCCAGAGGCAGGGAATGTCTGCAGAACAGGGGTGGGGCCTTGGGGTGGGACATCGCAGACTTCCGTCACATCTTATAGTTTGAGCATCTCACTAGTGTGGAGGTTGGAGAAGGAAGCACAAAGACAAATGTTTAAAAGACCCAATGGTGGAATCACCGGGGGCCCCCATTGGAGCAATATCCTCCTGAAGCAGATGCAGTCTACCTTTTGGGCTTTGATTCCCCCTCTCATCGCCCTTTAATAACAAGCCTGGTGCTACTGCTCCCCCTCCTCCCTGCTGCCCCCTGCTCCTTGGTACCTTTCTTGGATCATGAATCAGCTCCATGAAGAACTGTTCTGCTCTTTGTCACTTCTCTGTGTTCAGTGACATTTGGTAATTGTCCTATCGAATTCTTCTTCACCTTCTGGGTTTTTTTCCCCCAGCTGAATCTCCCTGTGTCCTGGTGAGAAGTACCCCTATTTCCGGTACTGGCCCACCTCTCCTGACTCCTGGGGGTTCGCACTCTTCCCTCTGCCTGTCCACACTCCCCAGTCACCACAGGTCCACTTCCTGGCTCCCTTTAATGCCCAGTTCAAATGCCACCACCTAAAGATGTCACAGGACTAAGCAAGGTTTTGTTCTGTTATACATAAGGTCATCAGGAGTCACAGTCAACTTGACAGCAACTAACAACAAACCATTAGGGAGGGTCCCCTGCGTGCTGACCCTGCTAGGAGCTGGAGGGCTTCGAGGTCTGTCCTTCAGTGACCGCCGGAGTAGGCGACCCCATGGATGTGGGTGGCTGGCCATCTCTGTATGAGGAGAACCACGATGAAATGGGGAAGCAGTAGATAAACATTAGAGACCTACTGTGTGCCTGGTCAGTTGCTACTTATTTCCCTCTGTTTCCTAATTTAATCTTCACCATAACCCCTTTTTAGAGATGAGAAAACTGAGGCCCCAAGAAGTTGCCGCAAGACCACCAGCTAAGCATTTAGCATTTCTAATGAGGAGACCTGGCGTGGTGCAAATGGTTAGTAGCTCAACAATTAATTAAAAAGTTGGCAGTTCAAACCCACCCAGCAGTGCCTGGGAAGAAAGGCCTAGTGATCTGCTTCCAAAAGGTCACAGCCTTGAAAATCCTATGAAGCAGTTCTACTCTGCACACATGGAGTTGCCATGAGTCAGAATTAACGCAACAGCAACTGGTATGGTTTTGGTTTTTCTAACAAGAATTGACTCAAACCTGTAGGGAATGAGAACTCAGACATCCAAACTGCCCGGGTGAGGGTGGGGAGAAACTCAGTGCTGGTCAGCGTTTGGGGTGGGGGTCAGAGGGAAAAGGCAAAAGAGCAAATCAGATTTGGGGAGCACCTTCGTTATGCTAGCCCCTGAGTTGTTGTTAGGTGCTGTTGAGTCGGTTCCAACCTCATAGAGATCCTACATAAAATAGAACAAAACACTGCCTGGTCCTGTGCCATCCTCACTATCGTTTCTGTCTTTGAGCCCATTGTTGCAGCCACTGTGTCAGTGCATCTCGTTGAAGGTCTTTCTCTTTTTCACTGACCCTTTACTTTACCAAGCATGGTGTCCTTCTCCAGGGACTGGTTCTCCTGATAACACGTCCAAAGTACGCAGGACACAGTCTCGCCATCCTCAAGTCTAAGGAGCATTCTGAGTATACTTCTTCCAAAACAGATTTGTTCGTTCTTCTGGCAGTCCATGGTATATTCGATATTCTTCACCAACGCTGTAATTCAAAGGCATCAATTCTTCAGTCTTCCTTATTCATTGTCCAGCTTTTGCCTGCATCTGTTGTTGTTAGGTGCCGTAGAATCGGTTCCGGCTCATAGTGACCCTGTGTACAACAGAATGAAACACTGCCCAGTCCTGTGCCCTCCTCATGCCCATAGTTATGCTTGAGTCCATTGTTGCACTGTGTCAATCCATCTTGCATGTATACGAGGTGATTGAAAATACCATGGCTTATGTCAGGCAAACCTTAGCCCTCAAAGTAATGTCTTTGCTTTTTAACACTTTGGAGTGGTCTTTTGGAGCAGATTTCCCCAACACAATGTCATTTGATTTCTTATCTGCTGCTTCCATGAGCATTGATTGTGGATCCAAGTAAAATGAAATCCTTGGCAACATCAATGTTTTCTCCGTTTATCATGACGTTGCTTATTGGTTCAGTTGTGAAGATTTTTGTTTTCTTTACGTTGAGATGTAATCCATACTGAAGGCTGTAGTCTTTGATCTTCATCAGTAAGTACTTCAAGTTCTCTTTGCTTTCAGCAAGCAACGTTGTGTCATCTGATAAAGGGGAGTTTGTATATGGGATTGCAGCATGTGAAATGCTCCCTGGGTGGGGGCCTCGTTTAGCACCCACAGGTTCCCTTCATGGTAAGAACTACCCTCCCCGCGTTACAGAAGGGAAACACCATCAGAGAGTTGGCCAGCCGGCCCAAGGTCGACAGGTGGAGATGATCATGGATCTGCTTGTGTCCCAGGGACAGGAAGCTGGGAGCAGAGAGAGGACCTGGGAGGAAGGGCTGAGGCTTGGGGGGATACGGAGGGTGGGGAGGATGTGGGAGGGGGCAGGAAACAGGGGAGAGATGGCAGAGGGGCTGGGAGAATGCAGAGGGAGGATGAGTCAGCAGTCCATGCCTGAGCCAGGCCCCAAGGGAGTCTTGGAGGAAACAGCCAGAGCTGGAGGCCAGGACCAGAGGCACAGAGGGTGGAACGCAGGCAGGGGGAGGAGGGAGGTCTGCCACAGCTGCAGCAGGGACCTGGGCTAGGGGCCACCACAGCGGAGGTGAGAAGTGGCTGGTCTAGCCGTATTCCAGAGGGCGTGCTGGCAGGAGTGAAGGTGAGGAAGGCTCCAAGGTCAAGACCAGCTCCTGCCAGGTGGAAGTTGTAGAACTGCCAGGCAGCTAGTCCAAACGGCCTACCTCTGGTGCCCTTTAGAGGGGCTGGGGAGCGGGGGACTTTGGGGAAGGAGTTGGGTAAGGCCCACAGGACCCACCCACTGCCTCACCTGGGACTGGCTCAGCAAGCTTAGACTTGGACCCGGTTTTTTTTTTAACTGAGATATCATTCACATATCATAATATTCACCTTTCTAGAGTGTACAGTTCAGTGGTTTTTAGTATATTCACACAGTTGTGCAACCTTCACCATTACCTAATTCCAGAACACTCTCATCATCCCCAAAAGAAACCTAGTACCCATTAGCAGTCAACCCCAATTCCCAACCCCGCCAGCCCCTGGCAATCACTAGTCTACTTTCTGTCTCTATGGATTTGCCAGTTCTGGACATTTCATGTAAACGGAATCACACAATAAGGGCCTTTTGTGACTGACTTCTTTCACTCAGATAGAGTTTTCAAGGTTCACCATGTTGTAGCATGTATCAGTACTTTTATTATGGCCAAATTATAGTTCGTTTTATGGATGTACCACATTTTGTTTATCTGTTCATCTGTTGATGGACATTTTGAGGTTGTTTCCACTTGTGGGCTATTGTGAATAGTGCTGTTGTGAACATTCATGTACAGATTTTTGTGTGGACTTATGTTTTCATTTCTCTTGAGTATGTACCTGGAGTGGAATTACTCGGTCATATGGTAACTCTATGTTTAATCGTGTGAGGAACTGACAGACTGTTTTCCAAAGTGGCAGCACCAATTTTGCGTTCCCACCAGCAATGTACACGGAATCGAATTTCTCCATATCCTTGCCAACATTTGTTGTTGTCCATCTTTGTGATTATAGCCATCCTGATGTTTTTCTTGTTAGGTGGCCTCGAATCGGTTCCAACTGATAGCGACTGTACATACAACAGAATGAAACACCGCCCAATCCTGCGCCATCCTCGCAACTGATGTTATGTTTGAGCCCATCATTGCAGCCGCTGTGACAATCCATAGCCATCCTAGCAGATGTAAAGTAGTATCTCGTTGTGGCTTTGATTTCTGACCCTGATTTACCCTGATTTTTCTCTCTTTTTTTTTTTAACTTTTCATTATGGAAAATTTCAGCACATATATAAAGTAAACGGAGTAATATAACAAATGCCCGAGTCGCCATGACCCAGCTCTAACAATTGTCCACAATCTGCCATTCTTGTTTCCTCTCTATCTCTACCCACTCCCATCCCTAATTGCTTACTATTATTATCATTAGATTTATTTTTATTTTACGGTTTTATAGGCAAAATTTACATATATTGAAATATTAGCTGTATAATTTAACAAATGGATGTACTGTGTAAGTCACACATCTATTTAATAAGCAATATTTAATATTTAACATAGAATATTTCCATCACCCCGGAAAGCTCCGTCATGTCCCTTCACAGCCAACTCCTACCCACCCAGAGGCAATCGCTGCATTGATGATTTTGTGCACCTTACATGAGTTCTGCCTGTTTTTGAAAATGGAAATCCAATGGGCTTTCTTCTGTGTCTGGCATCTTTTGCCCAATATCTCAGCTGTGAGATTCATCGGTGTTGTAGCGTCTCACCCAAATCTTTCACCCTTCCAGCCTCCTCGGGGTTGACTTAACTTCTCCTTCTTTGCATGAAGATTCAGAGCATGCCTAATTCATGCTGCTGATGAGGCCTGCAAATAGGGTGATCAACATCCCGGTTTGCCCAGAACTGAGGGTGTTCCCAGGAAGTGAAACTTCCAATGGTCAAGTTTATAAAGTTCTGGGCAAACCAGGACAGGCTGTTCACCCTAACTGCAAAATACAGCCAGAAACTTCCTTAGAGAGAGAAGAACTTTCTCCCTTTTTCTTTATCTCTTCAAACATTGGCTGGGCTGGGGGTTATTTCCTCAGCTCGAGCCCAGTAAATCTCCACCACCCTATATATGCTGCTCTGTGGCCATTGCTCCTCACCCAGCGACAGGAAGTTGGTTTAAGGATGCAGAGCAGAGCAGCAATGCAGGTGGAGTGACTCAGCAGACACTTGCTTCAGTGTGGGGAGGTGGCCGGCAGGCCAGGCCTCCGGAGGGGAGGAGGTGTGTGGTGCATGCTTTGAATATCCAAACGCAAGTGCCAGAGGCAGAGAGGGAACCCGGAGGAGCCTTCTCAGCCTCAGGAGTCACCTTCCTGAGCTGTTGCGTTACTGGTTTGGTAAAGTTACTCCTGGACTGGAAGAGTCCCTTAAGCCAAGGAAAAACACTCCGGCATGTCAGAGGAGAAAGAGGCTTTGTAGGGAAAATCTAGATCAGAGTCTGAAAAACTTCCAGGTGCCTCATAACCAACTGGGGAGCTTCCCAAAGTGCAGACTCCTGGGCCCCACCCCAGGGTTTTGAGATTCTGTGATCCAGGAATCTGCGTTTATGACAAGCACCTCAGGGGAATGTGACACAGGGGATTCTGAATCAGCTTTGAGAAATATGATTCTGTTCCAACCTCTTCATTGGAAACTGAAGCAGAGAGAGAGAGAGAGCTAGTGATGGCTGGCTGTGAGGTCACACAGCAAGTTAGTGGTAAGACCAAGGGGGATCAGGATCCAAAACTTGGAGCCCTCCAGGATCCTAATGCAAATCCCAGGAGGTCATGGCTAAGACCTCTCACTGTGTTGGAGAATTTCTTTGGCTTCCTGTGAAATGCCGGGTAGAAAGAGGGCATTGCTATCCTTATACTGACCAGGCAGACTATTATTGCCTGTGACCATGACCGGTGTATCATCTCATAGAAATATCTACAATGTATCGTGTGCCTGCTAAGTACAACATCCTTGTGGCATCCTGCTAACTGTTTTATATACGTTATTTCCATTTATTGCAACAACCCTTCAGGGAGTAACCAGTAGACTATGACTCCTGGTGACCCTATGTGTGTCAGAGTAGAACTGTGCTTCACAGGATTTTCAATGGCTGAGTTTTCAGAAGTAGATCACCAAACCTTTCTTCTGAGGCTCCTTTAGGTGGATTCAAACCTCCAACCTTTAAGTTAGCAGCTGAATTCATTGACTGCTTACACCTCTCAGGGAAGCCCCTTCTGGGAGGAAGGAATTGAAAGTCCAGAGGGGCCAAATGATTTGGCCAAGTCAGTGGAAGAGCTGGAATTTGGACCCAGGCCTCAGGCTCTGGGCTCCATGTCCTCAACACCACATCTACTGCCTCCTACCCCTTCCATCGACCAGACAGACATAAAGGGAGAAAGTTGCTCAATCTTGCACAAGCAAATAAAGGTTGAAGTGGACTTGTCTGCTTCTCTTTCTCCTGCAGCCAAACATAAAGAAAATTTCAATTTCGTATTCGTGTAGGCCCAGGCACTGGAAATGCTTTCTTTTTCCGCTTTACAGCATTTTAATCCAAAGAAAACTGCGCTTGTCAACATCTTGGTTTTCACTCAGGCAACTGACTTCAGCTATTCATTCATTCATCTGTCAGCTAGGTATATAGTATTTATAGCCAAGTTCTCAACCCTGGCCCCACATTAGAATCATCTATGGAGCTTTTGAAAAATTAGACTGCTCAGGCCCTAACGTAAATCAATTAGTCTCTGTGGGCACAGTCTGGACATCAGGATTTTTCATAGCTCCATAGGTGAGTCTAAAGTGCAGCCAAGGCTGAGAACCATAGTCCTTCCTGCCACCCACCAGTGCTTTTCAAATGTTAATGTGCCCATAAATCACCTGGGGATCTTGTTGGAAATGCAGATTCTCATTGGGTAGGGATGGAGTGGGACTGGCCGGAGATTCTGTATTTCTAACAAGCCCCCAAGGGAAGAAGGAGCGCTCTTGGTGCAGTGGTTAAGAGCTCAGCTGCTAACAGAAAGGTCAGAGGTTCAAACCCACCAGTCTCCCTGAGGGAGAAAGATGTGGCAGTCTATTTCCATAAAGATTACAGCCTTGGAAGCCCTATGGGACAGTTCCGCTCTGTCCAAAGGGGTCACTATGAGTCGGAATCGACTCGAAGGCAGCAGATTTGGTTTTGGTTTTTTCCCAGGGGATGCTGATGCCATTTATCCAGGGACCACACTCTGTGTAGCACAGGGGCTACTGGAACTACTCTTTTAAGGAGCCAGGGCCACGGGGGTGAACAACACAATGACAAGTACAGAACAGCACCCACCTTGCTGGAATCCAGTGAGGGAAATGCCTATTGCATGAATAGTTCCATCAAGCCCTCTCCCTCACCAGCCTTCAAGCACCCCCAGAACTATGTCTGCTTCTTTAGCTATTGTACCCCTGGAGCTGAGCACAGTGGCCAGCACAAAGTGGACCCTCAATAAATATGTGTTGGATGAATGAGTGTGGGATGGCAGACAAAGAAATCACAAAATAGATTAAGTTACAAAATATAGTGACTGGGTTAGAGTCTGGACTCTACCACCGATGCTGTCCAGTCAACATAGTGACCCTATAGGACAGAGTAGAACTTCCCCATAGGGTTTCCAAGGATGTAATCTTTATGGAAGCAGACTGCCACATCTTTCTCCCTCAGAGAAACCGGTGGGTTCAAACCTTTGACCTTTCTGTTAGCAGCCGAGCTCTTAACCACTGTGCCACTGGCACTCTTTGTGGACTCTACAACCTACTACATATGTGAGCTCAGGTACATCATTTTGCGGCTCTGAACCATTTCCTCAACCATCAAATGAGGTCATACTGCCTGCTCACAGCATCATTAAGTGGCTTGAGTGACAGCACTAAGGCAGTGCATGGTACACAAGAGGTGCTGGTATTAAGGTGAAAGTTAGCTGCTATATCAAAGAGGCCCCAAGACAGAATGGGTTTAAACAAAATGGAAGTTTTATTTCTCTCTTGTGTTACGTTGTTGTTGTTGTTGTTAATTGCCATCGAGTTAACTCAACTCATGGTGGCCTTATGTATAACTGAAGAAAATGCTGCCCGGTCCTGCACCATATTTATGATCATTGGTATGTTTGCATCTCCCAGCACTATATCAGACAATGTTCTGTTGTGATCCATAACCATAAAGTTTTCATTGGCTGATTTCCAGTAGTAGATCGCTAGACCTTTCTTCCTAGTCTGTCTTAGTCTGGAAGCTCCGCTGAAACCTGTCCACCATGGGTAGCCCTGCTAGTATTTGAAATACCAGTAGCATAGCTTCCAGCATGTTAGCAACACACAAGCCACCACAGTATGACAAACTGACAGACGGGTGGTGGTCTTGTGTAACAGAGGTGCTTACATTAGTTAAGATGAAGGTTAGCTGCTATAACAAGGAGTCCTCAAGATAGAATGGCTTTAAACAAAAGAGAAGTTTAGTTCTCACTGGGTAATAGTATGATGAGGGATCTAGGTAGCTCTCATTCTGAGACCCCGATTTTCTCCACCCTGGAGCTCCATCTTCCTCTGGGGTGCTGGTCTACACTGGGATGCAGGCTCATCTGAGAGGTCTCAGCTCACAGGAAGGGGGAAAGAGTGTGAAGAAGCTCACACCTGTATCTTTTTTTTTTTCTTTTTGTGTCTTTTTTTTAATCGTACTTTAGATGAAGGTTTACCAAACAAGTAGTTTCTCATTTAACAGTTAGTACACATATTGTTTTATGACAATGGTTAACAACCCCATGACACGTCAACACTGTCCCTCCTCAACCCTGGGTTCCCTATTACCAGCTTTCCTGTCCTC
Source organism: Dugong dugon (assembly GCA_030035585.1). Classification (NCBI taxonomy): domain Eukaryota; kingdom Metazoa; phylum Chordata; class Mammalia; order Sirenia; family Dugongidae; genus Dugong; species Dugong dugon. Next base: position 35,222,717 of record CM057478.1, read on the forward strand.
TCCTGCCTTCTAGTCTTTGTCCCTGGACTGTTATGCCCCATTAGTCTCGTTTTGTTTTATGGGGCTGTCTAATCTTTGGCTAAACAATGAACCTCGGGAGTGACTTCATTACTGAGCAAAAAGGGTGTCCGGGGGCCATACTCTTGGGGTCACACCTGTATCTTAAGTCTAGGATCTGGAAGGGACACACATGACTTCTGTCCACATCCCATACGGAAGGATTTAGTCATTTGGCCCCACCTAGCTGCAAGGGAGGCTGGAAAGAGGGGTCTCTAGTAGATCACCTGTGTCCCCAGCCACAACTTGGGAACTATGTAAAAGCAGGTTTGGTGAACAACTAAGGGTCTACACCACAGAACTCAATCAATAGATATTGGCTGGCTTTTTGGCTTAGAGTTATTTCCCGCCATTTCCAGTGCTGTTGGAGGTCCACTGTCTACCCTGCCTCTTGTTGTCTCTTCTCCCCCCAGGGTGTATGCTCTCAAAAGTGCTACTATATTTTCATCGTGGAGACCATCTGCGTGGCCTGGTTTTCCCTGGAGTTCTGCCTGCGGTTTGTCCAGGCCCGGAACAAGTGCCAGTTCTTCCAAGGGCCCCTGAACATCATTGACATCCTGGCCATCTCCCCATACTACGTGTCGCTCGCAGTATCTGCTGAGCCCCAGGAGGACGGCGAGAGGCCAAGCGGGAGCTCCTATCTGGAGAAGGTGGGGCTGGTTCTGCGCATCTTGAGGGCGCTGCGCATCCTGTACGTGATGCGCCTGGCCCGCCACTCGCTGGGGCTGCAGACGCTCGGGCTCACTGTGCGCCGCTGCACCCGCGAGCTCGGCCTGCTCCTCCTCTTCCTCTGCGTGGCTGTCACGCTCTTCTCCCCTCTGGTCTACATGGCTGAGAATGAGTCCGGGCGGGTCCTGGAGTTCACTAGCATCCCGGCCTCCTATTGGTGGGCCATCATCTCGATGACGACGGTGGGCTACGGAGACATGGTCCCACGCAGTGTGCCGGGCCAGATGGTGGCTCTCAGCAGCATTCTCAGTGGGATCCTCATCATGGCTTTTCCAGCCACGTCCATCTTCCACACCTTCTCCCATTCCTACCTGGAGCTCAAGAAGGAGCAGGAGCAGCTCCAAGCCCGCCTCCGCAGCCTCCAGAACACCAATAACCCCAGCGAACGCGAGCTCCTGAATGACGTGGATGGCCCGATCCTGGAAGGGCCTATCTCGCCCATCAACTACATTTAACTCAAACCCCTTCGTGGAGACATGGGGAGCTTGGCTCCTACAACTTCAGCCTATGGCTTTTGCCTGAAACCAGCTCACAGTATCAAGCCATAGATCATCTGGTGGTCTCTAGAGCTCTGGGGGAAGGTTCCCAAAGCTAGGAGGGACTCAGGCCAAAGATGTTCAGGCTTTGTGATTCTCGACCCTCATGGTGACCCAGGCTGATTTTACCCATCTCACTTGCCTTTTTCTCCCTTCCTGTCCATTTGCATAGCAGATCCAGTTTTGATGGTCAGATTGGCCTCCTTTCATTCTCATTTCCTTCCCAGCTGAGTCTTTAACATCCCAAACTGAGTTCTGGAAGCTCATAGAAATGGCCATCATTGACATTTGAATATCAAGCCTACAGAATTCCATTCTTCCTCTAAGTCCCTCCTTCCTGGGAACTCTTCTGATCAGATCTCCCCACCCAAAATTTGTGAGGTGTCAGCCTTCTCATGGGTTCCAGTAAGAATCAACACTTTTTCTCTTCGCTTACCACCACCAAAGGTATTTCCCTGAACACAGCTGCCTTCCCCCAACTCTGGAAGCTCTTAGCCAAGAAGGCAGCACTGGCCTCTTTGCATTAAATCCCACACTGGGTATGGGTGGCTGCAAGCCTGCCTCCCTCCTCACATGCCTGAAGTCCTCCTGGGCAGGAGCGCCCCTTTCCAGCACAGCAGGTCCTCCTCAATCAACGGTACTCTTGGTGGGACGTTCTTCAGATATCCAATCCTTTGCCTTGACAGGGCTCCAAACTGTCCCTTCAGAGAGCTGCTCCTGCTGCTGGCTTTTCCAGCATTGCCAGGGACCTTGGCTTTAAATCCTCAGCTAAGCCTTCTTGATGCAGCACCCATGGACACAGTGCAGCTTCGGTGCAGAAGCAAGGGCAGGCTTAAGGTTAGCCCCTTGCCTAGACAAGGCTCCTTGATGCCCTAAGGTCACATTCTCAGTTTCTTTTAATTAGTTCATTTATTCATTCATGTATTAACAGATTCTTCCCTTTGCATGTAGTGGAGGAGGCAGACATAGGGCCCCGTCACTAGAGATAAAAGCAGTACATACTGAGACTAGAGAGAAAAGAGCATAGGATTTTGAATGGCTACAAAAGCCTTCATAGAGGGATAAGGAGGGTTGAGAGTGGAGGATATTTTGGGAGATGAAGCTGGAAAGGTGGGTTGCGATGAGAATGTGGTGGACCTTGAAGGCTTGGCTAGAGAATCTGGCCCTTTCGGTAGATTGGGGGGTGGGGGGGATACTGATGTTTGAGGGAAGGAGTGATATGAACAGACCTGTGGGTGAGGATGATGATGGAGTTTGGGTGGGGTAGGGGACAACTGGTTTGGGGTGGGGAATGGTTCAGTAGTTCAGACAAGATATGAGAGCCTACCTCTCCCATGTCATTAATTGTAGAAGTCGTGCCAAATCCTGGCCTGTCATCTTTTTGTGCCCCACCAGAACACATATGGGAGGTGTCTTGATGGCATGTCTCATGAGTGACCTGGCCAGTTTTTGCTGTTGACTATAAGTCTACTCAAGGAAGCACACTGGGATGCAAATGGGTGACATGAAGTAGTCGAGACACCTGCAAACCTGATATAATCTATGTGTGAGAGCATTCAGCATTTTAATACTAGTAAGAAGTTATTTGCTATTCATTCATTCTGTTGGTATTCAGTGAAGACCTACTGCACTATGTGCAGGTGTCAGAGCAGCTGAAGGCCCTGTGCCGGGGAGCACCCTACACCCTACACCAGTATCTAGCTTCAAGCTAGCCTGGCCTCATAGGGAACCCCCATTTTCTCTGGCTCCCTCAAAGTGCCCTCTCAGCTGATGTGGACATACTTCCCCACCCCTGTTGACCCTAAGAGTCAACATGGTGCCCCCTAGTACTCCTCAAGCTAAGATTTCACCAGCTGAGCTCTTTGCATAGTGGTGTGGCGGCCAGTCACACATGGAATGCGCCTACATCCTGTAAGATTCCCACCTGCACGTGCCACTCTGCTCCAAGAAGTGACTGACAGAGTCTCATGGGCATTTGGTTGAGATACTATGCCACCAAGCATCTTGGACAACATCAATGAGTCTTTTGTTCCAGACTAATTTTTTTATCGTTGCTCTCAGGCAAAGTTTAAAAAGGTCAAAGCTTCCATTAATTCTTTTAACACTCTACTTGGGGGTATAAGATGCTCAGGTCCAGACTTTTGCTCCCAATGTGACTTTGAGCAAGACCCTTTCCCTCTCTGGGCCTCAGTTCATCATCTATCAACGGAGGGGTATGGAACAGATTTGTGGTTTTCTAATTGGAGTTCCACAAAGCACCCTTGTGTGGGTGGAGAGGACCTCTGAGCGGGCAGAGCTTTGCATCCCAGGGTATGACATTTACAAATGATGACGAAAAGAATGTGTGAATTTCTAGACACCCTCTTAGCCTCCCAATCAATCCCCTTCCACAGCCCCTTGAACTGTGGTGGTGAGCTCACCCCTGGAACCAGAAGAATCCTCAGCAGCCACTGGAAGACCTGGGACCCACATTAGACCCCACATCTAGGCCTTTCATTGCTGATTGAAGACTTTTTTTGAGCTGTACGCCTGATGCAATTATTCCCCATTATAGCTCTGCCAGTGACTATAACTGGCTCCCACCTAGGCATCTCCATTCTCTTGTTTCACGTACTAGACATCTGAAAAAAAAAGTGCCAGGGCTAAAAGGAACATTTAAAGTAAAAATTAGATGAACCCATCACCGACATTAAGAGATTCTATAGTATCTTAATACATGCCCAGTTGAAACTCTCTGCTAAATTAGAAGTGGAAAATTGGAATTGACTGCTTGCATGTGGGGCTTAATTAAATGCTCTATTCCACCCACCCCCCGGTAATGTCCCAGGAGACTGGTCTAAATAGTTTGAGTCTAGCCTTGACTGAGCAGCCTTTCCTCTATGCTGATTTGATGGAGTAGGGGTGACAAGCAAGTTGATAGTTTCTTCATTCCCATTGGCTGAAAAGAGATGTTGTAATCCCCCACATGCTTATTTTTTCTAAGGCCAATGAGCATGACTGTAGCCAAAGGTAGAAATTTTCCAGCTGAAGGCAAAGAGTAAATGGCCTTCCCTTCAAGCCATTTTCATGTTGTATCGCTGTCTTAGTTATCTAGTGCTGCTATACCAGAAATGCCACAAATGGGTGGCTTTAACCAACAGATATTTATTTTCTTACAGTTTAGGAGGCTAGAAGTCCAAATTCAAGGTGCCAGGTCTAGGGGAAGGCTTTCTGTCTTTTTCGGCTCTGGAGAAATATCCTTGTCTCTTTTGAGCCTCTGTTCTTGGGCCATCTTCATATGGCTTGGCATCTGTCTTCCCCCATCTGTGCGTCTTTCACTTACGTGTTTAATCTCTTTTATATGTCAAAAGAGATTGACTTAAAACACACCCTACACTAATCCTACCTCATTAACGTAACAAAGATAACTCATTCCCAAATGGGATTATAACCACAGGCATAGAGGTTAGGATTTACAACACATATTTTTGGGATACACAGTTCAATCCATAACAATCACTTTGAAAGTTTGGTTCAACATCTCTCTGGCCAGAATGAGTTGAGCAAAAGAAGTGAGTTGGTGAAGTGTGGGTTAACTCTTCAGTACAGTGGAAGGTATCTAGTGGGCCTTGACCCTGGAGGTACTGGGGGCCCATTGATTCTATTTTGATGGCTTTGCTTTTATAACTTTAGAATGTGATACCTGGAAGGGCCATCACAAAGTAATCAGTCCCAGGGTTCTTAGCCAGGCGTTTCCATGAGGAATCTGTGAACTTCCAGGATTATGTGCATTTCAAAGTGCAAAGCACCCCTTACACCAGATTCTCAATGGAATTCATGACTTCCCTAAAAAAAGATTAGAAGCTCTAAGATAAACCAACTCCTTCATTTTAAGATGGAGAGACCAAGGCTCAGAGAGGGGAAGCCACTTGCCCACGGCCACAAAGCCAGTTCATTTAGTTAGATCTAAGTATTCTGACTCCCTGTAGAACACTCTTTGTAGTAGATCATGCTGGATGCTCTTAGGATCATCTAAAACAGTGTCCAAGCCTCAAAGGAAATATTTAAAACAAGATTATAAAATCACTCTGCCATCTTATCCCAGTAGAGTAATAAGGCTTATCTTGGGGTGTGTCAGTCACCAGTTCTCACCCTTTCTTTGTTGTGTAACAGTGGACATGGCAACTGATTTTACTGGGCCTTCCTTTTCTTATTTATCCCAGGGACTAGATGGTTGTTAAAGTCCTTCCCAGAGTGGACAGTCTGTGATTCTGGGATGTTGAGTTCATTCCAACAATTTATGCCTGCCTCTATCCAGGGCTGAAGACCACATTTGGCATTTTCCGGGGAGGGGGCTCTAACCAAGGGCCTCTCCGGGAACACAATGTTGGTTAAAAATAAATCAGAATAAAGGAAAGCTGGCTGTCCCTGCAAGCCCCATGGCCTCCTCGGTCACCCACTGCTATCATCAGGGGGCGGCCCTCCCGAGCCTCTGTGGCAGGCTGCTTCCACAAAACACGTGGAGAACCGTGGGTTTGACTGTTCAGCTGCAGCTGTGACTTTCATGGCTCACCTTTGCCTCGAGGGGAACAAAGCTGAGGGCTTGCTGGGCTCCATGTGATGTGCCTTGGGAACAAATTTGGGCACCCTGAGCTAAAATTAGCCAATCTCTCTGCTTCTAAAAGCTTCTACTGTCCTTGGCCAATGACCAGCTTGAAATAAGATCCCCTTGAAGAAGCTCAGTGCTTTCACCTTGCGCCTTCCTACTTTAACTTTCGGGCACCCCCCACCCCCGTGCAACTCTGATAGAAGCATTAAACAATCATAAGAAGTAATGTTGTGGCTTCTTTGGTGTATTGGGTGAGGTCTGGGCACAGGTCCTGCTGGGGTTGGCCTTGAGCATGTGGGAGGGTGGGAGTACCCCCTGTGAGGGGGTGGCAGGGTCAGGGATCATCCAACCTAGGTCACTCCCAAGACCCAAGTCAGAAGTTGGGTGGGACAGTGGTTGGATTCCTGGGCAGTATTTCTTAAGCACCTACCATGTGCCAGAGGTTGTTCTAGCTCTGTAGACAGTAGTAGGCAGGGTCTTATGGACCCTGGGGAGGACAAAGGCAGACAACAAATGAGTAAAGGAAGAAATAAACAAGACCAGCCTAGCTTGTGATGATTCCCAGGGAGGAAGGAAGCAGGGTGATCGTGGGGAGGTGGTGCAAATGGTTAAGCACCCAGCTACTAACCAAAAAGTTGATGGTTCAAACCCACTCAGAAGTGTCTTGGAAGAAAGGCCTGGTGATCTGCATCTGAAAACCCTTTGGAGCACAGCTCTACTCTGACACATATGGGGTCACCACGATTGGGAATTAACTTGACAGCAACTGGTTTGGTTTTGGGTTTTGTAGAGGTATACCTTGGTCCACCCAGATCTTGGGTTCCCTTAGACGCAGACTCTGAGCCAAGGACTTGAGTGCAAGAAGTTTACTTCATAGATGATCTCAGCAAACACTGGAAGGGGAGTTGAGAAGTGAGAAAGGGGAAGGTGTGTTATCAGACGGCTTACCACAGAGGGGCAACTTCAGTTCAAGCCCCTTGGGCACTCTGGGAGACAACGTCTTTGGGGGAACACACCAAGGGTTTGTTGTATGAAAAGCAAATTTCATTCTCATACCAAACTTTTTCCAACATCCTTTCTAGGAACACACTCATAAATATCAGTTAGGAATGTTTTGGATCTAAGTACAAGGAATCCTATTCAGACTTCACTAAACAAATAAACAAACACAAGGAGAATTATTGGCTCTTGTAACTGAAAATCCAGAGTTCAGGTGTGGTTTAATCCAGGGGCTCAACCAATGGCCAAATAAGCTCAGAGGCTCTGCTGCATCTTCCTCAGCCTGAGTGTGTCAGCTTCACCCTCAGCCTCTCCTCATGGCCACAAGATGATTGCATGAGCTCCAAGTATCATACCCTGACTCCATCAAGTACACTAGAGCAGAGATAGCCTCTTCTTTCCCCGAATCCCAAGCATATGCTTTCCTTGGGTCTCACTGGCTCTGAGTGGGTTATGTGCACATCCATGAACCAATTGCTGTGGCTACACTGATTGGTTTATCAGAGTCAGAGCTCATCCTAGAGCAGAAGACAGGCTCAATCGCACCCACACCACATGCTGAAAATTGGGGTGGGGGTACATGAGGTTTCCCAGAGGAAAATCAAGGCACTGTTCCAAAAAAGAAGGAAACAGGTACTAGTGATAATCACAGCTCTATCAGGTGCTGGCTGTATGTCAGGTCCCGGACAAGCATCCCTTATCCTCACAGCAATCTTCTGCTATCCCCAGTTTACACATGAAGAAACTGAGGCACTGGGAGGGCAAGTGACTATCCCGAGGTCACCCAGACTCCACGCTCTTAGCCTGTACTTCTTACTGCCTTCCAGATGTAGTCAAACACGTGTATTCCCAAAGGGGATGTTTGAGTTCTGCCTCTCACTACAAAAATGATTGTAAGATCCAATTCTCTCTATAAGATCGTGTGAGGCCTGGGCCAAGACTTTACACATACTATTTTATTTCATCCACAGAGCAACTCTGTAAAGGAGACCCTGTTAGCCCCCATTTTACAAAGGGGAAATCAAGGCACAGAAAGGTTCCCATGGATATTAAGGGCCGAGTCAGTATCCAAACTCAGGCATGCTGACTTCAATACCCATTCTCTGGTTACTGAAATGCACTGCTACGCTCCATGAGGCTGTTTTTCTCCCTTCCTGGTGGACCCTGATGGCAGAAAATTCAATCGGTTTTCCAACATGTGTTCCTTTTCCTCTGGGGCTGCGAGCTGGTCCACATTCCCAGCATCTCTCCAGGCAAGTGGTGCCATGGATGGAGTTCTGATCAGTGGAATGTGGCGGAAGGAATGGATGCCATTGCCAGATCTGGCCCAAACAAACCGGCATGCTCCTTGTCTTAGTCATCTAGTGCTGCTATAACAGAAATACCACAAGCGGATGGCTTTAACAAAGAGAAATTTATTTTCTCATAGTAAAGTAGACTAAAAGTCCAAATTCAGGGCATCAGCTCCAGAAGGCTTTCCGTCTCTGTTGGCCTTCTCATCAATCTTTCCCCAGTCTAGGAACTTCTCAGCACAGGTACCCTGGGTCCAAAGGACGCGCTCTGCTCCTGGCGCTGCTTTCTTGGTTGTATGAGGTCCCCACTTTCTGCTTGCTTCCATTTCCTTTTATCTCTTGTAAGATAAAAGGTGGTGTAGGCCACACCCCAGGGAAACTCCCTTTACGCTGGATCAGGGATGTGACCTTAGTAAGGGTGTTACTATCCCACCCTAACCCTCTTTAACATAAAATTACAATCACAAAATGAAGGACAACCACACAATACTGGGAATCATGGCCTAGCCAAATTGACACACACAGTTTTTAGGGGACGTAATTCAATCCATAGCACCCCTCTCCGCTGTTCTTCTCAGCTTGCAAGTCAGTGGAAGATTCCAGGAATACTGCAAACTCCTAAGGCAGGGGTCAGCAAACCACATTCAGCCCACAGCCTGTTTCTGTAAATAAAGTTGTATTGGAACACAGTCAGGCCCATTCATTTACTATTGTCTACGGCTACTTTAGCAGCCCTGGGGGTGCAGTGGTTTAGTGCTTGGCTGCTAACTGAAAGGTCAGCGGTTCAAACCCACCAGCCAGTCTGCGCAAGAAAGATGTGGCCGTCTGCTTCCATAAACATTACAGCCTTGAAAACACTATGGGGCAGTTCTTCTCTGCCCTACAGGGTTGCTATGAGTTGGAACTGACTCCACGACTGGATTCCCCAGAGAAGCAAAACCAGTGATATGTATATTTAAACATATAGAGAGAGATTTATTTCAAGGAAATGGCTCATGCTATTGTGGAGGCTGGTAAATCCCAAATCTGTAGGTCAGGCAGCGTGCTGGAGGCTTCTCCTGAGTCACATGGTTGCAGGGCTAACGAACCCAAAATTTGCAAGTCAGGTGGCAGGCTGCTGGCTTATGGGGTTGCGGGAGCTGGTGAATCCAACATCTGCAGGTTAGGCAGCAGGCTGCTGGCTCACTTCACAAGACAATACAGGCTGGAGACAGCGTGAGCTTTGCCAGAACATCCAAATGTATTAGATGCGGGCCACACCCCCAAGGAAACTCCCCTTCCAACTGACTGGCTGCTCACATCAGATCACAAAACAAAGGATGATTACATAATGCCCGCCAAACTACTAAGAATCATGGCCTAGCAGACACAGTCTCGCCCACAAGGGTGTGTGGCCTCCCTTCTTTCCCCTGACTCATACATAAATGCTCCCATTTATTTACACCTGAGTCTGAGCTGAAGACACTGGGATTTTGGGAAAATAAATGAACCAGCTCCAGGCTCACCCTGGGAGAGCATTAGGAGAAGCTGGCAAGATGAAACCAGAGTGAAGGAAGAAGAGGATGCAGGCGTGGGTGAAGCTGCAGAAGGTGGCTGGCGTCAAGGCTGTGACCCACTGGGCTGCAGAGTCCCTGGCAGAGACAGCAGGGCATTCCAGTGTTTTCTATTCATTCATCAACAGGTCTTTATCAAGCAACTATGTTGAACTGGACACTGATCCAGGCACTGGCAGCTCAGCCTTGACCAGAACAGACCAGGGAATAAGGGAAAAAATTAAGCTGCGCTGGAGCAAGAGAGTGCAGGGTGGGGGCTTGCAGCTTTAGAAAGGGTGACCTGGGAAGACCTCACTGAGCCGCTGAGATTGGAGCAAAGACGAAGGAGCAAAGGGAGTGGCTATCTGGAGGAAATGCTATTGGATAGAAGGAAAAACAAGTGCGAAAATTCTGAGGTAGGAAAGTGGTTGGTGATTTCAAGGGACAGTGTGGAGGCCATGTGGCTGCCGCAGAGTAAGGGGATGAGGTTAGGGGACTAGAGGGGGTTCAGGAAGGCAGAGCTTCTGAATATGGTCCTGGGGGAGCACAAGTAGCCACGGCATGCCTGCCCCCTCCGGCTGTTGGCTGCCTCTTGGCTCAGGGGATAGAACAGGGTGGAGTCTGTCTGTCCTTCCCAGCATCTTGTGGGAAAGGCTTCTAACTCCCACCAATGTCGTCCTCAGTTTGGTCCTTTCAGTAATGAAAACCAAAAAAACCAAACCCATTGCCACAGAGTCAATTCTGACTCATAGCAACCCTGTAGGACAGAGTAGAACTGCCCCATAGAGTTTCCAAGGAGTGGCTGGTGGATTCAAACTGCCGATCTTTTGGTTAGCAGCCAAGATCTCAACTACTGCGCCACCAGGGCTCCTTTTGGTAATGGGAGCTACCCAAATCAGAGCTGGAGTCTCCATTTCCCAGCCACCCCTGCAGTTGGGTGTGGCCATGTGATAGAATGAGTATCAGCGACAGCAACTGTCTGCCAGGAGCTGTGCTCAGCATACTTTCCCACTGAATCTCACCAGAACCCACAGGCTAAGCATCTATGACTCACTTGCCAAACAGGGAAACTGAGGCTCAGAAAGGTACAGTAGCCTCTTGGACTCCCAGGTTCACATTTCTTCCCCAAGCACTCTGCATACACACTGCAGAGGGTGCCTAAAAGCAGGAAAAAACAAGACAGTTGCCAGTGAGTCAGTTCTAACTCACAACAACCCCATGTGTGTCAGAGTAGAACTGTGCTCCATAGGGTTTTCAATGACTGATTTTTTTTGAGGTAGATCACCAGGCCTTTCTTCTGAGGTGCCTCTGGGTGGACTTGAACCTTCAACCTTTTGGTTAGCAGCTGAGCATGTTAACTGTTTGCACCACCTAGGGACTCCAGAGGGTGCTCAGAGTCCAGGAGAGAGCCCCAGAGCTTGGGGGTGCGGGGAGGGAGAATGGGGGCAATGGGAGGCAAGCGCTCTGGAAGAAGCAGAGCTTGAGTCATGCCAAGCTGGAAGACATCATCTCCCAATTTAAATATGCTCATGTTGGCAAAAACTTCCCGCAGAGGAGCCAGGCCAAGAAGACATTAACAGACTCCCCATTTTAAAAGTAGCATTCATCATTACCCTGCAATAATAAAAAAGCTGAATGAAAGGAGCTGAGCGAATATTGTGTAACGAAAAGGTTGTCTGGGGAGGAAAAGATTGGACAGGCAGATTTGTGCAATGTGGGGACAAATATTACTTATTTGGCAGAACACAGCAGAGTTAATGTCATTTTGAATAACTTGTTTACCCAGTGATTATGTGATTAATGAATATCAAAAGGCTCATTGCATAAAACTGCAATTTGAAATGTCTGGTATATTTCTGGATCTGGTGGTAGTTACCACTGCAGGACAAAAAGTAAATCAATTTAAATTATCTCCTGGGGATAATGGTATGTAATAAACGGGTGAGTTAATAAGCTTGGGTGTTTTAAAAATCTTCTCTATCCCTTAAAAGAAAAAAAAAAAAACCCAAGAGAAATAATTATTTCAAAGTTGACCTGAAAAGTTTTGTTTCTAAAAAAGCAATAGCACGTTTCACAATAGCCAAAAGGTGAAAACAATCAACCTGTTCATCACCAGATGAATGGGTAATCAAAATGTGGTCTATACACACAATGGAATACTACTCAGCCATAAAGAGAAATGAAGTCCTGTTGCGCGCCACAACGTGGATGAACCTTGAAAACATCATGCTGAGTGAAATGTCAATCTCAAAAGGACAAATGCTGTATGATCTCACTTATATGAAATAAGCAAATATATAGAAGTCGAAGATTAGTGGTTATCAGAGATGGGAAGGAAGCGGAAAGGGGGAGTCTTTGCTTCAGGGGCATTGAGTCTGTGTTAATGGTGGTAGAATGATTTGGAAAGGGCCAAGAGGACAAGCACAGAAATTGGCGAGGCCACAGCTGGGCCAGCTGGATGAGAACGGGGTGGCTTTCTGATAATTTCTCTAAATGAGTTGACCAAAATGCCCTGAGGTTAAGTGGCTTACCATGGTCACACGCACTCACCCAGTGGCAGAGAGAGGGTGTGTGTGTGTGGGGGGGACACAACCCCATGGTCTTTGTCACCAGGACTGGCCTGGCCCTTCCCAAGGCTATCTGGGAGTGCAGCCTGAAGTTCCAAATCCTTGGAACTGCTGGGGGAACAGGGGTCTCAGCCCACAGGGGTGGGGCAGAAGTACATCTGCAGTCTTCACCCAACAGGCCCAGATCCCACAGGCCTCCTGACTGCCTACACCCTGGCTCACCAGCACACAGTTGCCAGGCGGGCGAGGTCATAGGTTTGCAGAAATGCATGTGCGTGTGCCATTGTGCATGCTGGGAGCACTGGCTTCCCTGCCAGGCAGCCAAGGTCTGCATAGGGCTGATCTCCCTGGGGACAGCCAGCATCCAGGGGCTATCATGCTAGGCCACATACCCTCCCAACTGGTGGACAGCCAATACCATACCCCCCACACCCTCCCTGAGCCCAGTCGACACTTCCAACCAGCTGTCATGGCACTAGTTCCCTGCCACTCCTTACTCCTGCCCAAGGCCAGGGAAACCAAGGGGCAGGAGCCTCCTAAGAGGCCCCTAAGGAGATGGTCCCCTCACACCACATGGCCAACAGCACACACAGAAGCCCCTCCCCTCCCAAACCCAATTCCACCTCTATGAGCAGGGTTGGTGCCACAACTAAGGAAGACTCTACAGTCTTACGGTACAGTGGTTAAGAGCTTGGCTGCTAACCAAAAGGTCGGCAGTTTGAATCCACCAGCTGCTCCTTGGAAACCCTTTGGAGTAGTCTTACTCTGTCCTGTAGGATGGCTATCAGTTGGCATCCACTTGATGGCATTTTTTTTTAAATAGAGAAAAGGCCATTGGCTGTTCAGTGGTAGAATTCTTGCCTACCATGAGGGAGAGGGTCAACGCACCTCATGTGCAGCCACCACCCTGTTGTCTGTCAGCGGAGGCTTGCGTGGTACTATGAAGTTGAACAGGTTTCAGCAGAGCTTCCACACTAAGACGGGACTAGGGAGAAAGGACTGGTGATTGACTTCTGAAAATCAGCTAGTGAAAACCCTACAGATCACAACAGTTCAATCTGCAACCAATCATGGGTGTGGCGTGGGACGGGGCAGTGTGTCATTCCATTGTGCATGTGATCGCCATGAGTTGCGGACTGACTTGAAGGCAGCTAACAACATAGATGAGCCAGCTGAGAGCCCACCATCACTGATATTTCACCAAAGGAGTCTATGAAGGGCCGTCTCCTCAAATAAAAGAGCTCAGGGATACCATGCCATACCATACCCACTGCCATTGAGTTGATTCTGACTCATAGCTATCCTATAGGAAAGAGTAGAACTGCCCCATAGGTTTCCAAGGTGGTAAATCTTTACGGAAGCAGACTGCCATGTCTTTCTCCCACGGAGTGGCTGCTGGGTTCAAATCACCCCCAAAAAGGACAACTACACACAGATGCACCAGAAACAAACTCTTTATTCAAGCCCAAATGTGCTGCCACCCTCCCTTAGCCTCGCTGGGCCCCTGCCTCCATCCCAACCTCACCCTGCACACCAGCAGTGCTTTACCCCCGGTAACTCCCTCCCTGGCAAGCCATTCCTCCAGATGCCAGGGCCCAGCTTGGCCTGGACATCAGCCTGGAGGTCTGGTTTCAGTTTCTGAATTTGCCCACCAGTGGCTTTGAGGGCCAAGCCCCCAGGCCCTGCTGGTCCAGGAGGACAGAGAGTTGCTGGCGTGCCTCCTGGTAGATCCCAGCCTAGAGCAGGAGACAAGAGGGAGAAGGGTACTTGGTAGAGGTGCAGGTGGAGGTGGAGGTGGGGGTGGGGGTGGGTTGGGCGCAATATGGCGCAGAAACAGTGGGATAGGGGGTGGGCTGACCTTGGCCGCCTCATAGGTCCTCAAGGCCAGGAGATGGGGTTTGTCCAGGGCACGGGCAGCCTGGCGGAAGGCCCGGAGAAAGGCAGCCTTGCAGAGGCGGGAGGGAGGCCCAAGGGTCCCACTGGGAGAACAAGGGCCAGCATCACAGACCTGTACCATATGTCCACCTGGTTCCCTCCATACCACGACCACCTTATGGGTAGGGACAGAAGCACGGGCCAAGGCCACGGAGCCTGCAGGTGACTGCTGGGGTCCACACAAGCCCATGACTAGCACATGTGCTCTTACCAGCAGACCTCCCTTCATCCCCGCCCCTGGGCCCCTTCTCACTCTGCCTTCACCCGTCCAGTGGCCACATCCACAACCTCAATGTCAGGGTCCCCAAGGCTCCAGTTGATGCTCAGGCCATGGCAGGTGCTGGGGGTGGGGTCAGAGGGGACCACTGGGGGTCCTGCAAATAGGTGCAGGGTGGTGCGGACATAGGGGGGCAGCAAGCACGGTCCCTCAGCCCCATCTAGGCTGGGTCGGGCATGGATGACCCTACTTAGGGTTGGGGGGTCATGGCAGGGGTCCGCTGTAGGGCAGAAGGCATGGGGGAGGTTAAGTTACCTCTCCAACTCACCACCCAGACCCCACATTCTGCCCCTATGTTCCCCAGAGCCCCTCACCCAGGACGAGGCTGGTGGCATAGAGGGGTGGCAGGAAGTGGGCCAGCAGGGCACCCCCCAGCCCCAGCACAGCCCAGCGGGCCAGCTTGTCACTGGCTGAGAGGCAGCCCACGTGGGTGTCGCGGAGTGCAGGTGCCACATAGCACACGGGCTTCAGCTCCCCGCGGATGTGGGCCTGCAGGCGGAAGGGGGGACTGTGCAGGAAACTGCCTTCCGAGGATGAGGGGACACTGCCAGCGAATGGGGACAGAGAGTAGGGCTGAGTGTCAGGGCTGCTCTCTGCCCTCCCCTGGTCCCCATTCCTGCCCCTACCCCTGCAGGCTCCCCCATACTAGATGTCATGGGCTGCTCCCTTGGGGGTGTTGCTGACGTAGAGATGCAGGAAGATCCCAGGCTTGAGAGCAAAGGGGGGCCCAGGCCCAGGCTGGGGGGCCAGAACTGACCGCTCCTTGCCCCTGGGTCCCCCCTGTGTCGCTAGCAGAAGCTGCCGGAACAGGAACCTGGGAGCAACAGGCAAAGGAAGGGCTGGGGGCTGCCATGTCCCACCTGCCCTCCCTTGCAGGGATACAGCCAAGCACCCGTCGCCCCTCACCTCAGCAGGGCCCAGCAGGCGCCCACCCCTCACCTCAGCATGGCCCAGCTGGTGACCACTGGCCCCTCACCTCAGCAGGGCCCAGCTGGTGACCACCAGCCTCTCACCTCGGCAGAGCCTGCTGGGTACCCACCCCTCACTTCAGCAGGGTCCAGCTGGTGACCATCAGCCTCTCACCTTGGCAGAGCCTGCTGGGTACCCACCCCTTACTTCAGCAGGGCCCAGCTGGTGACCACTGACCCCTCACCTCAGCAGGGCCCAACTGGTGACCACTAGCCCCTCACCTCAGCAGGGCCCGCCGGGCAACCACCAGCCCGTGGCAGTCATGCAGCTGCCGGCCCGAGAACTCCAGCCAGCCGGCACAGCAACCGCTGCCCGTGCCCAGTGCCACTAGCTCGTAGATCTCCTTGGCATGGCCCCTGGCACCCGGGACCTCTGCATAGGGAACGGGTGGAGAGACAATCCAGCCTCAGGCAAGTGACCTGGGCAGAAGCCATCGGGGTGGTGGGCCATGGCAGTGGTCCCTACCCCTCTCTAGGATAACCGCAGCCACAGTTTCCTTGCAGACCCAGTACTGCGAGCTCTCGTCCACCAGGCGGTCAAAGCCGGCACTGACCACTGCTGCGCAGCGCTGCTCATGGGTCACAATGCTCTCTGGGCAAGGGGAGAAGGCAAAAGTGGGGGCCCACTGGGCAAGTCGCCACCCTTATCACTGGGGGCTGGCAGGGAGCTGCAGGACAGGGCTGGCTGGGGCCCACCTACCTACGCTCAGGGGGATGAGTGGAGGCCTGCCAGGAGTCTTGGGGGGCTCTGGAAGAGAGACAAGGGAGCTGGGTCTGCCCTCCAACCTTCAGGAAGTGAAGAAGTTCCATTGGAAGAAGATGAGGGGAGGCCTTCCACTTCCAGAAACCAGAAGTCCCATGGGCTGCTCCTCTAGCAGTCCCTGTCCCCAGGGTGGGTGGAAGTCCCCATCCACAGCTCTCTGCAAGTCAGGGCCTGATGCCCAGATGGGCTTTGCCACAACCCACCCCATCCATGCACGTACATAGCACATGCACACAACCACCTCACACTCCCCCACAGGAGTGCACACCCGCCTGCTGGGGCACAGTGCCCTAGCTCCCGTTACCTTGGCCCTCTAGCTGAGTCCTGATGTAGCGGAGGGCAGACACAGCTGCCTGCTGCTTTGCCTCCAGCTTGCTGTTGGCAGTGCCTGCAGCACAGACCACTCCATCTAGCTCTACGCTCACAGAGAAGGGGATGCCAGGGCCTGAGGAAGGAGAGGTGGTGAACTGGCCTCCTGGCCTCAATCCACTCCATGCACCCTTTCTAGGGGTAGGTATGACACCCAGCCCCGCTGAACTCCCAGCAGCTCTCACCCACACCTCCTCCTGACAGCAAGGACAATCAGAGCGACAATGAGACTGCCGCTGCCCTTTGCTAACTGCTGATGCCATTCACTGTCTAAGCCAGCCGCTGGGCATGCCTTGGCATGCAGTGCCCCATCGTTAATGAGACTGAATTCTCACTGAACTCCTTCAGCATCTTCAAATGAAGGTATGACTTCATTTTGCAGATAAGGCACAGGAAGGCAGGCAGTTTGTCCAGGTGCTGCTGGAACCCAAACCCAGGTACTAGTCCAGAGCCTGTGCTACCTTGCTCTCAGGAGGAAAGCCCCCAAGAGCCCATACGGCTCTCTGCCTTCCCACCAGACAGAGGCTTCTATTCCTTCTCTCCTCCAGGGACCCTACATCTGAAAGATTTGTCTAGCAAACTACCATTTCAGTTGTTACTTATAATGCAAAAGAATCGAGAGGATCATCCAAAGAATACTATGCTTAACTGCTCAATTGCTTCCCAAATGGGCTATGCCCCTTTAGAAGAGAACCCATTTCAGCTCTCCTCACCAGCACTGAGATTCGTCTGCTTTAAAAAGAGCCTTGATATCACCCCGGGATAATCTTTAAACTTACACCAAAAATATCCCCTGAAGTCTTCGTAAAACCAAACAACAATTTAGCTTAACTAGTAAAGAATGTCCTGAGCATTGTGGGATCAAACTGACAAGAGCAACTTGAAAGACTGAATAGGAAACTTAGGGAGCAGTGAGTTTATGTTAATGGGGGAGGAATAACTCAGAAAAGGAGGGTGAGAATGGTTGCACAACCTGAAAAATGGAATCAGTGTAACTGAATTGTACATGTAGAAACTTAAATTGGTGTATGTTCTACTGTGTGTATTCTCAACAACAACAAAAAAATAAATTATTTTTAAATGTACCTCGTGTTTACCTTTATTTAGTTACCAACTTTTAGGGTTTTTTCTTTTTTAAAAAATATTTTCCCATACAAAAATTTATACATCGTTATGTGACTCTAATTGTTCTCCCCATACTGTGACAGCGCACTCCTCCTTTCCACCCGATTCCCCATGTCCATTCAACCAGCTCTTAACCCTCTCTGCCTTCCCATCTCACCTCTGGACAGAAGCTGCCCGTTTAGTCTCATATCTACTTGAGCTAAGAGGCTCACTCCTCGTGAGTATCACTTTATGTCCCACAGTCCAGTCCAATCCCTGTCTGAAGAGTTGGCCTCAGACATTGTTTTAGTTCTGGGCTGATAGAGAATCCAGGGGCCATGCTTTCCAGGTTAAATTATTATTATTATTATTTTAAAAAAAGAGCCTTGACAATGCCAACAAGTAGATGTAGAAGGGATGCTGGTAAAGCAGCCAGCAAAAACTGGATCTGGTGAGACTCATCAATGTTTGCTACAGCCACTAAGTAACAGTGTGACGTGAAACAGGATACTTACATCTCTCCAAATACCTTGGATTACCTAGTAAGCACAAGGGGGAAGCAAAGGCAGCTGGCAGACATCACCCTAATCAAGCACCGCCAGCTTCAGGATCAAGGAAACCACATGCCTCTTGGTATGATGTCCTTCAAGGGTCAGGACACCACTTGCGTGCATTCCCGTCAATAATGCAAAACTTGAATCTAATCCCAAGAAAACAGACGAACCCAAAACTGGCCTTGCTCTTCAAAGCATCAGTTTTGTGAAAGACAAAGAAAGAATGAAGAACTGTTTCAGATCACAGGAGATTCAAGAGGTGGGAGAGCTAAGTGTAATATGTGATGCTGGACTGGGAACAAATGGCCATAAAGGGTATTATTGGGACAATTGGCAAAATTTGAATGTGAGTGGTAATTAAATAATAGTATTGTATCAATGAAGCCCTGGTGGCACAGTGCTAAAGAGCTCCTTGGAAACCCTATGGGGAAGTTCTACTCTGTCCTAAAGGGTCACTATGAGTCAGAATCCACTCGACAGCAACAGCTGTCAGCAAGGTTGTATCAATGTTAGATTCCTGCAATTTGATAACTATACTATAGTTATATAAGAGAATATCCTTGTTCTTATGGAAATACACTCTGAGGTGTTTAGGGATAAAGGGGGCATAATGTCTGCGATTGACTTCCAAATTATTTGAAAAAATAATGTGGGTATTTATACACAAATAAATGTATAAAGAAGGAGAGACACACATACAAAGCAAATGTGTTAAATGTTAACTGGTGAATCTGGGTGAAGAGTTTATGGGAGTTCTTCATACTACTCTCATCAAAATAAAAAAGTTAATGATAAAAAACCATGCCTTCCCATGTAAACGGTGGAAAAAGGCACTGTCAATGGTGTACCGCTGGCTCTCTGTGTGACCTCTCTGGCCTCAGTCTCCCCACCTATAAAATGATGCTAACAGTATCAGACCTACCTTGAGAGTTGGTGTGAGGACTAGATGAGTTATCATGCTAGAAGCCCTTCAAACAGTGCCTAGCACATCACCCAGGACTTTTGAGTGTTAGCTATCATTGTCTTTTTTTGAGTGGTTCATTTGGGATTCTCTTACCAGTTTCTGTTGAGTCGTTTCCAACTCATGGTGACCCTATGTGTGTCAGAGTAGAACTGTGCTCCATAGAGTTTTCAATGGCTGGTTTTTCATAAGTAGATCACCAGGCCTTTCTTCTGAAGCACCTCTGGTAGACTTGAACCTTCAACCTTTTGGTTAGCGATCGAGCGTGTTAACCATTTGCACCACCCAGGGACTCCTTGGGGTTCTCTTAGGAGGTTTTAAAATGTTGCCAATGGCTTGAGGAATGATTCCCTTACTATCTCCTTAGAAACTGACAATGTGCTGGCTTAAAGTTAGGAGCCTGGACTTAGGACCTAGTGTATTGCTCTTTGTGTATCTGTTTGAATTGGTGGGTTGGGGGGTACTGTTGGAGAAAAGACATGTGTAACGATTATACCCCTATAGTGTCATCCTCCTTCAGATATCTCCAACGCTGGCACATCAACTGGCATGTAATCAGCCCTCAAAAAGTGTGCTAAGTGGGTAGCTTGGGGCAAGTCCCTTAACCTCCCTGAGCTTCAGATGGGGACCATATTCCTTTGCCATAGCCCTACTACCACAGCAGATGTCTAACGGCCGCTGGTGTGCAGCTGGTGCTCCTTAAACACACACTGCTCACAGGAAGGAAAGTCTACCTCGAAGCCTCAGGCTCAGTGCAGCTCACAGTACCCCTCCCACTTCATCTGGGGTCAGCTGGTCATCAGCCGGTCTTCAGAGCACGGGGATCAGGGTCACTTCCCCAGCTCCCTCTCACCTCCGGCCTCCTACCTGCCCCGCGCCGATCACCCAAACCCGGTACCTGGTACCTAGGCGCTCACCTGCCCTGTGATCCTCTCGGAAGATCAGGGAGACGCCCAGGCTGGCTGCGTACTCCATGAGCAACGTCATGGCCTTGCCCGGGGGCGGGTTTTTGAGCTGCAGGTTCAGCTGCCTGGCCGCCTTCGGGAAGTCCCCCGCAGGCCCTGCGGGAGAAACAGAAACCCTCCGGGACGTCCCTAGCTGTCCTCCAAGACTCCCATGCCCAGACTGCCCCACCCCCGCTCCGGCCCCCTGTCCCGGCCCACCATCCCCCGCCGCCGGGGCCTGGGGCTGCCCGCCACCCCCATCGTCCTCCTTCACGCCGGGGCGGGGCACGGGCTCCCAGGGCTCTTGGCCCAGACTACTCAGGGGCCGCCAAGGGATAGGCCCGGGGCTGATCTGCAACGACGCCGCCAATCGGGGCTTCCTGCGGCCGCTGTCTGCGCTGGCCAGAGAAGCCATGATTGAACGCGAGGTTGAGTGGACGATGCCCGCCCGGAACTCGCGCTGTACACGGCCTTTTACACACACAGGGCAGCTCCGGCGTGGGGAGCACGTGGCAGGCAGCGGCTCTCGCGCCCCGCCCCTACTGCCCAACCAATGGAAAGGCCGATCTCCTGGGCAGCAACGCGCTCCACCCCTGCCCACCTACCCAGTGGGAAGGTCTGTCTCCCTGCCTGTCCAGCCAATGGAAAGGTTGTTCTCCTGGCCTCTGCTAGGCCAATGGGAAGACCGTCTTGGCTAACCGCAGGATTCTCACTTCCGGGGCGGGGCTTCTGGAGCTGCTGCGTGGCATTTCTAGCAGCCTCTTCTTGAGCCTTGAGTGGTCCTGGGGAATCAAAGACCAGGGAAGAGAGCTTGAGGGCTCTGGAGGCATCCTCACATCCTGACTGCCACCACAGACCCCAACTCCCCACCCCCAACGCACACTGTCATACCAGCCCTCCCCCAGCTGCTTAACTTTTCTGAGCCTGGGGTTCTCATTTAGTAGATGAAAACCCCACTGCCATCGAGTTGATTCCAGGCTCATAGTGACCCTATAGGCCAGAGTAAAACTGCCCCATAGGGTTTCTGAGGCTGTAAATCTTTTTTGTGTGTGTGCTTTAAGTGAAAGTTTACAATTCAAGTTAGTCTCTCATACAAAAATCTATACATTGTTTTGCGATACTACTTGCTTTCCCCATACTGTGACAGCACACTCATCCTTTCCACCCCTGATTTTCTGGGCCCATTCAACCAACTCCTGACCCTCTCTGCCTTCTCATCTCACCTCTGGAGAGGAGCTGCCCGTTTAGTCTCATGTATCTACTTGAGCTAAGAAATACACTCCTGATGAGTATCATTTTACATCACATAGTCAGCCTAATCTTTGTCTGAAGACTTGGCCTTGGGAATGGTTTTAGTTTTGGGCTAATAGAGAACCTGGGGGCCACAGCATCCAGTGTCATTCCAGTCTCAATCAAACCATTAAGTCTGGTCTTTTTACTAGAATTTGAGTTCTGCACCCCACCTTTCTCCTGCTCCATCATCAGGGACTCTGCTGTGTTACCTGTCAGGGCAGTCATTGTGGTAACCAGGCACCATCTAGTTCTTCTGGTCTCAGGCTGATAAAGTCTCTGGTTTCTGTGGCCCTTTCTGTCTCTTGGGCTAATACTTTCCTTATATCTTTGGTGTTCTTCATTCTCCTTTACTCCAGGTGGGTTGGGACCGATTGATGCATCTTAGATGGCCACTCGCTAGCTTTTAAGACTCCAGACACCACTCACCAAAGTGGGATGCAGAACATTTTCTTAAAAAGTTTTGTTATGCCAATTGCCCTAGATGTCCCCTGAAGCCATGGTCCCCAGACCCCCACCCCTGCTACTTTATCCCTCGAAGTGTTTGGTTGTATTCAGGAAACGTCTTAGCTTTGGTTTAGTCCAGTTGTGGTGACTTCCCCTGTAGTGTGTGCTGTCCTTCCCTTCACGAAGGCTGTAAATCTTTATGGAAGCAGATTGCCATGTCTTTCTCCCGTGGAGAGTGGAATGGCTGGTGGGTTCCAACCCGATAACTTTTTGGTTAGCATCGAGCACTGTAATGACTGCACCACCAGGGCTCCTCTGATAAATTAAGGCACTTATAATTGTAACAGCCCCACAGAATCATTAAGATCTAAATTTTAAAACTATTTATTGGAGGTCTTCCTTAAGCCAGGAGTCCTTGGGTGGTGCAAAGAGCTAATGAGCTCTGCTGCTAACTGAAAGTTTGGAAGCTCAAGTCCACTCAGAGATGCCTTGGAAGAAAGGCCTGGTGAATTACTTCCAAAAAATCAGCATTGAAAACCTTATGGAGCACAGTTCTACTCTGCCACGCTTGGGGTTACCATGAGTCAGAATCAACTTGACAGCTGCTGGTTTTCTTACAGCCTAGTCCGCAGACTGGCAGTATCGGTATCCCCTGAGAACTTAGAATTGCAAATTACAAAGCCCCATCCCCACACCAACTGAATCAGAAACTTTGGGGGAACTCTTTGCTGCTGAGTCAATTCCGACTCGCTACGAGTCAGAATGACTTCATGGAATGTGTTATGTTGTTAGGTGCCATTCTGACTCATAGCAACCCTATGTATAGCAGAACAAAACACTGCCTGGTCCTATGCCATCCTCACAATTGTTGTTATGCTTGAACCCATTGTTGCATCCACTGTGTCAATCTATCTCGTTGACGGTCTTCGTCTTTTTCGATGCCCCTCTACTTTATGAAGCATGATGTCCTTCTCCAGGGACTGGTCCGTCTTGATAACATGTCCAAAGTATGTGAGACAAAGTCTTGCCATCCTTGCCTTACAGCATTTTGGCTGTAGTTCTTCCAAGACAGATTTGTTTGTTCTTCTGTCAGTCCTTGGTATATTCAATAATTTTTGCCAACATCATAATAGGTGGCTTTAAAGCTACACCCTCCTGATACCTCCGAGAAATCCACGAGTACTCCCGGGGATACCCCCTCACCTATTTGTAGAATCTACTTTGGATTCAGGGACAATCAGTAGGATTCCTGACTAACATAGTGGCTGGCTGACAGTAGGTGCATAGTAAATGTCTGCTGAATTAATTAATTTAGTACAACAACCATAACAGGCCATGAGGCTGGTTAAGCAGAGGTGGTACTCGAATCCAATTCCATCTAGCCTTCACTGTTGGGGCTTGAGGATCTCCACCTCCCACCGTACTTCCTACACCCCATTCCGTCTCCGCCCGGAAGGTGGCGCTCGGGGAATGCCCGTGAGGCCGACCTGAGAGGCGGGACTTCCTGTCTCTGAGGGAGCACATCCGGTCGGACCCGGAAAACCGTTAATGCACGCTGTGGGGGCGGTCCCATTGAACTCGCTGGCGTGGGGGTTGCACTTTCGGGCTCCCTCGCGGGATAGGTGTCAGCAGAGGGTTGCGCAGACGCCCATTTCTCAGACGAGTACGCCGAGGCCAGGGCAGGTAACTCCGCGCGCCGTCCGGACGGAAGGAGAGAGCGCAGCCCACTGGGCGTCAGGGGACCGGGTCGTCGGTCCGAGAGGAGTGCTCAGGTTTACCCGCCACGCCGGCCTGCAGACCTCAAGCTCTGTGGCTTTGGGAGAAGTTACTTAACTATCTGCAGGTTAGGTGATTAGCAGCTGCCCCTAGCTTACGAAGTGGTGGAGAGTCCACAAATGTAAAGCGTGGTAGCAGCTGTCGGGCGCATGTAGCACTAGATGTGAGGGCTCTTCTTGTGTCAGGTTGAAAATGTGAGACCTGGAGGTGGAGTGGGAAGAGGTAGACGAGTAGGCCGGGCTAGGGATATGCGTGAGAACATGTCAAGTAGGCAGTGCGCGATGAGAGACCTTCTGTATCCCTTTTCCCATCCTCTGCGATTTTCTTGCTGTTCCCTATCTTGCATTAATCCAGACCTGGCCGATTTCTGCAGCTTCGGACGTCGGAAGGGCTTGGAAAGCCTAGAGTAAGGGCGGGAGTCCGGCCAGGGGAGATAGAGGCTGCCTTGAATAGGGACTTTTCTGAGGTCCTGGACTCCACCAGCGCCCTCAGATGGCTTGGGTTTGTTGAGGCTGTTTGATTCCTTTCTCCTCTCATTCATTCTATTCCTATATTTGTTTCTGCAATTTATGTGTACTGATTGTTAAATCCATTGCAGTTGAATCTATTTCGACTCATAGCAATCCTATAGCAGAGAGTAGAACTGCCCCATAGGGTTTCCAAGGAGCGACTGGTGAATTCGAGCTGCAGACCTTTTAGTTAGCAGCTGATCTCCTAACCACCGTGCCACCAGGGCTCTGTACTGATTGTTACCAGGTGGCAAATACCAACGAGCTGGGGCTATATGAACTTCCTTTATCATGGGACCTATTAGAGCAGAATCAAACAGCCTCCTCCTTACATATTTAACCACAAATTGCTATGCATGCCCTAGAGGAAGGGTGCAGGGTGTTATGGGGGAAAGGTATGGGTTGGGGAAACTGGGAGAGGATTCCCTGAGTAGGAGATCATTGACTCCAAATCTGAGCGCTGGGACTCAGTCTCAGCGGAGGAACAGCGTGCAAAGGCCCTGTGGTGAGAAGAGGCATGGTGAAGAACCAAAAGCAGATCGGTGTGGCTGGAGCCCAGGGAACAGAGAAATGAGCAGGAGACATATTTTGTGTCTACTGGGTTGTGGGGGATGCAGCCACCTTGGAGAGGCTTGGGTGTTCCTTGACCTATGGAAGCTAGAGATTTTTACAAAGATTCACTGAGCACCTCCTGGATCCCTGAGCACTATCCTCTCCTACATGGAAAAGAAAATCATAGCAGCAGCCAGACACCAGGGACTCAGGATGAATGTGACACAGTTCCTGCCCTCACAGAGCTTGCAGTCTAGTGGAGAGACAAGCCAGACAAATAAACCACAGTTAGAATGAGGCTGATGTGTGCTCTGAGAAACACTCATTCATTTAGCTGGCAAGTATTTATTTAGCACCTACTATGTGATAGGCACCGTGTGTGGTGCTGAGGGTACCTAGATGTACAGAGGTTACAGCACAAACTGATAAAATCCAATGGTGGTTCCAAGGGAAATCATTTTTGCTTACTGGACTCTAATTTGAGCATTTGGTTTTGGATACACAAGGATGCAGTGATTCAGAGCACAGTCTTTGACTCACGTGGGGGATCAAGTCTTGACTCTGGCACTTATGAGCTGTTGACCTTGGACAAGTTACTGTTTCCTGTGCCTCAGTTTCTTGAACTCCACAATAGGGCGATAGAAGTGCGAAGCCTGTAGGGCCATGTCTGGAGATAGTTGGGCTGAGCAAGTGAGTGCTGCAGTCCTTTTTGTGTTTAATAAAAAAGGAAGGGGTGACATGGCTGCTTATACTTCTAGAGAACTTTGTATTCCCAAAGCCCTTTGACATAAATTTATCTTTATTCAGCACACTCAATCAGTGTGTTTTCTGGGAGGCCCTGTGCTTGACAGTGGGAAGACAGGTGGACAAGACTAAGTCCCTGGCTTTGGGGGAGCTTGAACCTAGCCTTGGGACTTAGGGCTGCAAACCGTGCAATAATATCGTAATGCAGGCTGTTCAGAGCTGTGGTAGAAACACCCTTTGCCACTTGTTGGACGTCATCCCTTACGCTCTCCTCCTCACTTGTTCTGTTTTCATCACATGCCTCCTCGTTTTTCAGACTTTCCTGACCCAGGGCTTTTGCTCTTGCTGTTTGTTCTACCTGGAACCCTCTTTCCAGTTGTCTGCATGGCTCTTTCCCTCATTAGAGCCCAGCTCTGCTCAAATAACACCTCCTCAGTGAGACTTTCCTTGGCACCATTGCTAAAACTGAAGCCTTAGCCCGTTGCTGTCTCCCCACCTTGTGGTTGGCTGGTTTGTTTTAATGTAGCACTCACTGCTGCCTGGCGTTAGGCTACGTGTGCGTTTGTTTTTTATTATCAGCATCCCCAAAGAAAGCATACTCCTCTTAGGGCACTGTCACTCTCCCAGAAGCCCTGGAAGCCATTGTTGGATTCAAGTCTTGGGGAGGCCAGTATGACATGTGGCTCTTGTTTTCCAGGATGGACTTCCCCAGCTCCCTCCGCCCCACTCTGTTTATGAGCGGCCCCCTTGGTCTGAGCAGTGTCCCCAACCTGTTCTTTACGTGTAGCTGGAGAGATGCGCTGACCCTGCCGGAGTCCTGGTCTCAGAGCGCCGAGGTGAGGACGACAGGGAGGAGCCCTGGCAGCTCCAGGGAGGCCCCCTTCACTTGGTCCCAGCTGGCAGGCGTACAGGATGGGGTGGCATTGGCACAAATTGGCAAAGACCCAGGCTGAGCCAGAATCCTCTCCATTGGGATATGGGAGACGCCCTACCGGTCATAGCAGGCTTACTCAGTGGGAGCTATTGGCTCGCTCTTTCCTAGCTCCCTCTTCCTGGTCTTCCGTTCCTTCATTTGTTTGACCTGTACTTACTGAGCATCTCCTGCTATGTGCCAGGTTCCTTAGCAGGCATTGGGAGTGCTCATGGTTGGTAAAGTAGAGGGTCTGTGAAAACGAGGGAGACCCTCAGTGAGATGAACTGACACAACAGCCACAACAAGGAACTCAAACATACCAACGATCATGCAGATGGCACAGGACCAGGCAGTAAGGCTGCTGTGAGTTAGAGCCGGCTTGATGGTAACTGACAACAACAAAGTCAGTATGACCCCTGCCCTCGTGGAATTTGGAGTTTGATTGGGCAAGAGTAAACCAGTGAACAGATCAATAGATCAAATGATTACAAATTGTGATGATAGCTTTGAGGAAACCAAAAGTCTGCTGGGGCAGAGCAGTGTGAAGATGGAGACCAGCGTGGGAGAGGACATTCCCAGGGCTTCTGTAGGACAGTCCTCAGGAAGATGCTGGCTCTTCCTTTGGAATCATAAGCCATCTGGCTGCCACTTGGAGGCAGCCTGTCTATAGAGTAAGCCAGGCAGAGGCAAGTGGATCATAAAATAGAGATTTGGTGGGGGAGTCAAGGATGTTGTTAGTTACCTCCTTGGCAAGGAAAGTTTGACATCGAATTAACACCCCTCTGGGAGCCTCACTGGGAGCCTCACTGACCAACCCCCTCGTCCCCTGCGTGTTTGAGCTGAGACGGCTCAGGCCCGCCTAGCAGAGGGAGGGGTGTGTGGCCCGTCAGGCCCCACAGCCAGTGACCATGAGGTCTCCAGAGTGGAAGTGAGAATCGAGTGGGATTTGGGTCGGCCAGAACGGCAGAGGCAGTGCTCCTCGGAGGGAGAAGCACAGCTCTGGAGGCAGGCTCTCGGGGCTCAGAGCCCAGCTTTTCTCTCTTCACCTCCCTTGCCTCAGTCTCTTCGGTAAGACGACGGTTACAGCCGCACCAACTCTGCAGGGTTGTTGTGAAGGTTGGATGAGTTAATGGACGTGAAGTGCTTGCAACATTGCCTGGCGCCCAGGGCAGCACTCCATTGCATGTTGTCATTGTGGTTTTTCCTCCAGAATGCGGCACCGCACTTGGCCAGGGGCCTGCGATGGGAGCCAGAGACCCCTGGGCCCTTTCCCTTGCTGCCCCCTAGTCCTGGTAAGGGGTTCACTCCTGTTCCCCACCCCCTAAGACCCCTCCTCCCTGCTGATACCTCCTCCTCCCCAGGGTCCTTGGGCACCTTCAGTCACCTGTGACACCTGGTCCCACTCCTGCCCCACCCCAGACCCTACAACAGGCCCCTTCCCTAACCTTTCCCCTCAGATCCCTGGGACCCTGGGCTGACTGCCCAGGATCTGCTTTTCCGTGGTGGTCACCAGTCCTGTAGACGGCCCCGAGCCACGCTGGACGTTACTGAGCAGGTGAGGGGTCCCAAATGGGCTGTGCAGCGTGGCCCGGAGGCTGTGCTTAGTGACCTGGCCATGCTAGTGACCTTAGTGATGTCCTCCCACAGCTCAGCCGCTTCCTGTGGGATCATGGGGACATCGCCTTTGGGCCCCTCGGGAACCTGATGCAGGAGAATTTCAAACTTGAGGGTGCACGGGTGAGTAGGCCCTAGCTGGCCAGGAGGGGACCCCCTGCTTCCCTGTGGGGGTGAGCCTTAGGGTGTGCAAGCTTGATGAGGCTTTTCCACGCAGAGCCGCTCTAAGAAGAAGACAGTGGTCAGTGTGAAGAGGCTGCTCCAGGACCTCGGTGGACACCAGCCCTGGGGGCAAGTGGCTATTGAGAGAGAGCGGGGTGGGCAGGCCTTGCTGGTGGTGCAGATGTGGAGGGAGCTGGAAAGCAGATCCAGGCTTCCATCACAGTTGATTCCCCCTCCCTGCTGTGGTCAGTAAGCCATACTTGTACAAAACTCCCAACTCTAGCTAGCTTAAGGAGAAAGGGAACTTATGAGCTTGTATAAATCGTGGATTTCAGGTGTGGTTGTGCGCAGATGTTCCAATAATGTTATTAGGGGTCAGTCCCTTTGTATTTTCTGATCCACTTGCCTCTGCCTGATTTAATCCTTAGAAGCCTGTCTCCAAGTGGCAGCAGGATGGCTTTTAATTTCAAGGAAAGAGCCAGTGTCTTACCTGAGCACCGACAGATGTCCTGGGAGGGACTCTGATTGGCTTGGCCTGGGTCTTGTGTCCATCTGTGAGCCAGGTGCTGTGGCCCAGGCGCTGGAGTACTCTGAGTGGCCAGGTCTTTGTCATGTGACTGCCCCCAGGGCATGGGAGTAGGGAGGGGTGGTTTCCCAGAGGAGGAAACTCTAGGTAAATGAGAAACACGTGTCCCCTGCACTGACCTCCCTGTGCCCAGTCCCCTTCTGCCATCACTCCCACAGCCTGACCCTCCCACATCCTCTCGTCCCCAGGTGTCCTTGGGCATACCTCAGCCACCGGCAGCGCCGGTTCTCCATCCTTGGGGGCCCGGTCCTGGGCAGGCCCGTGGCCAGCCTCCTGGGGGAGCTTCTGCAGGAGGAGCTGGCAGGACGCTGGGGGCAGCTGCTCCTGGATGATGCCTTCACCGGCGGTGCCCTGGCCTGGCTGCCTGGGAGGACACCCCTGGCCGGGCAGCTGGTCTACCCCAACGGAGGTGCCCTGGACAGGCTGTGTATCCTCTCGCTGGGCAGGGCCCTGCTGCTGCCCGCATGGGGAGGAAAGGGCGGGAAGCTGGGGGTTTGCAGTGACCACAGCTCATGCACTGATCCTTAGCGTGAGGCCCAGGCCTCCAAGAGGTTAGTTTGACCCCAGATGGCAGCCCCCAGCTCCTCGGGGACCCTGGCCACATCCAGCTCCGAGGGCCTATCCGGCAGGTGGTGACCCGCACCGTCCAAGGAGAAGGTAAGGCCCCTGGACACCTCCCTCACCGACCTGCAGGCTGACCCCTGACCTCCTCCATCCCCTCCTCAGCTCTGCTGGCAGTCCGCTCCGACTACCACTGTGCCGTGTGGAAGGTCAGTAAACAGGGGCGGCCAGCCCCGCTCCAGGTGCTGCAGGTGGAGAAGGGAGCCACAGGGATCAATCTCAGGTGAAGGGACAGTCTGGGTAGTCGGCCGGTGAGGGAACTGGGGGACGACGGGTGACCACTTGAGTCACACTTCTCGCCCTGCAGCCCTCACCTTCCTGGGGAGCTAGCCGTCTGCAGCCGTTCTGGAGCTGTCTGTCTGTGGACCCCCCAGGATGGGTAATGCCCCTCCAGCCCCTGTAAAGATCCTCCACCCCAACAAACAAAGTGAGAAGCCCCCCACTCCCTAGGCCCAAGGCCCACCGCCACCCATCCTTAGCCTGTCTCCCGCCCTTGCTTTCTTACCTCCCCCAGGCTGCAGCAAGTCTACAAGGACCCTGAGACCCTAGTGTTCCGGGACCCCTCTCCCTGGCGCTGGGCAGATTTCACTGCCCACCCTCGGGTGCTGACTGTTGGTGATCGCACTGGAGTGAAAATGATAGACATGCAGGTGGGGTGGGGCTGACTGGGGACTTGGGGAGAGGTCCACGGGGCAGGGACAGACCTCCCCCAAGGGCATGAAAGCAGCAGAGCCCAGGCATCCAGGCTGACCAGGGCAGATGGAAAGGGGATGATGAGGTCACAGTCCTCAGACTGTGGGGAGGGGCTGATCCTGCATTTCTCCTCCAGGGCCCACTGGGCTGTGGTCTCCTGCTTTTTCGTGTGGGGGCAGAGGCCTCGTGCCAGAAAGGGGAACGCGTTCTGCTCACCCAGTACCTGGGGGCGTCCAGCGCCATATCTCTGAATCCCACCCTCCATCTCATCTGTACTCAGGTAAGGGTCCCTCCTCCCACCTCTCCCTGCTCGACATTTCAGATGTTTACTGGGGCTTACTAGTTGCTAGTGGCCCTGCTGGTCCCCGGGCCAACCACAAGGCTAAGCAGGAGTCACAGACCCCTGGCCTGTGTCTGTAGCTGAAACGGGCACCAAATCCTATGGGCCATACTCACTGGTGGGTCAGTAAAGGCCCCCCGGGGTGGTGATAGTTAGGTAGAGTTTCAGGTGTGAGTAGGGAGGAACAGTCTGTTTCCTGATGTGTTGAGGAACAGGGGATATCTCTGAGGGGCTGTCCTCCCAGGCCCTAGGGTGTTCCTAGGTGTCTCTCAAGCCCAGGTTCCAAGGCCAGGTGAGTTTGGGGAAGCCGGGTAAAGTCAGGGTAGGTTTCTGTGTGGCAGGACTCCGCTGCATCTTCCTGAGGGTCTGGCAGGCCCCACGATAGCAGCGCAGCGCCTGCTCTGGGAGACACCTCCTGGGTCGGAGGTGGGCCAGGTGAGCTTGGCGAGGTCTTGGAGGCAGGTAGCTGCTGCGCTCCTCTCGGGAGTTTGGGCTTCATCCACAGAGCCACATGGGGCCCCTTGGAAAAGGGCCTGAGGGGAGAAGGTTCTCCAGACAAGGTCACGTCCATCACCATTTGCTTCTCCCTGGCCCACAGTTCTCTCTTTATCTGGTGGACGAGCGCCTCCCCTTGGTGCCCATGCTGAAGTGGGCCCATGGCCTGCCCTCTGCGCCCCTGCTGGCCCAGCTACTGCCTGCGTCCCACCCTGGTGCCCCTCGGCCCCTGCTCCTGGGGGGCCAGGGGGGCCAGCTACAGCTGCTGCACCTCTCAGGTGAGGTCCAGGTGCAGGCAGAGGGTGCAGGAAGGTGGGTGGGTGAGTGTGGCATGCCCGGGTTGGAGCATGAGCTGTCTTGTCTGTCCTGTAGGAGAGGGGTCCTCCGCACCCCGGCTAGCAGGGCCCCCGCAGTCCCTCCCAACGAGGACCGATGCCCTCTCCGGGTTCCCTTTGCTGGAACCCACAGATCAGCGACGGCTGCAGGAGCGGCTGAATGCGCCAACCATAGGTGCACAGGCGGGCGGGACCGTGGTGGGTGCACCCCTGCCCAGCATGGAGGGTGATTGTCACTTCGTCTGTAGGTCTGGCGGCTGCCATCCCACCCTCTGCCTCCACACCAGGCCTGGCGCTCTTCCACCTCTCCATGGCTGGAGATGTGTTCTACCAGCACCTGCGCCTCCAGGAGGAGTCCAGCTTCTGCAGGGATGCTGGGCTTCCCAGCGACCCTGGCCCCGAGCCCCAGGCCCCCACGGTGGCAGCGCCTGCCCCAGACAGGACGCCCACACCCACCACAGCTTCCTGGACCCCCCAGGCCACTGCCTGCTGTAACCGGTGGCTGAAGGCTCTGCTCAAGGTGCCCCTTCCCCCACCTGTGTGGACGGCACCCACCTTTTCCCACCGCCACCTTCTGAGCTACAAGGAACAGCGGCAGGATGAGGGTAAAGTGCTGGTAGGTCTGCGAGCAGCCATGGCCCAGGGACGGCTCCTGCGGCAGAGTGACCTAGGCTTGCTCCCCACAGCTGAACCACCCCCAGCCCCCGAGTCCGGCCCGGAGGACGAGCTCAGTGAACGACTGGGTGAAGCCTGGGAGGGCCGGGGGGCAGCCTGGTGGGAGAGGAGACAGGGCAGGAGCTCAGGGCCAGGGCACCAGCCAAGGCGGCACAAGCGCCGCACTCAGCTCTCCAGCACCTTCTCCTCGCTCAGCGGCCGCTGGGACCTCTCTGACGGCCCCAGCCTCCCTCCTAGCCCAGACCGCACCTGCCCTGAGCCCCGGCCTCTGCCCCCAGCCACACCCCCCTCCCAGGAGCTGACCCAGGAGCTGTGGGCCCGGGGTGTCCCTGTGGAGCGGCAGCAGACACTCCGGGATTACATGGCCAGGCTGCCTTCTTGTGGCCTTGCGGCCACCTCCGCACCCCCCTCCCAGGCCTCCAGCATCCGGAGCACCCCCTCCAGACAGCAGGCCCCCCGGAAGAAGTCCCGCATGGGCTTCTGAGAGCACAAGGCAGCTGTCCCCCAAGCCTCAGGCGAGCCCTGTGGTGGAGCAGCCAAGCTAGGGGTGGGGGTGGTGCCACTGGTACCACCTTTGAAGGCTCTGTGGTTGTGGAGGAAGGAACACAGGCTAGCAGCATCGTTTCTCCTGTTGTTTACAAATTCATGTGAAGACTCCATAGGGCGTGCTGAAGGTCCAGTGGTCAGGGTCAGGGTGGGAACTCCCTCCAGGGGACAGTGGTACTGCGGGGGAAAGCAGGACTCAGTGAGGTCTGGGCGGCTCCACCAGACTCCAGCTGGGCCTCAGACTTCCTATCTATGCCTCAGTGTCCCTGTGTGAAATCAGGGATAACAGTTACTGGCTACCTCATTGTGAAATGACTCAACCAGAGCTCAATAAAAGTCAGCAGCTGCTGCTAGTTTTGGTTAGTTTGTGTCTGTTAAACAACTTCTACCATGGTCTAATGTTTTGTAGAGGTAGAGGCTTTGGGCCCAGGCTTGGGAATTGAATACTTGTCAGCTGAATGTGGTTTCTAATGATGGAGTTTCTTAGACTGGACAGCACTCCCTTATGTGGCTCCTGACATCTAAAGTGCCACTTCCTGAGTTTCTGTGGCTCCACTAGAAGATTCTGCTCTCCTGTGGGGAAACACCCACTTGAAGCTTCATGGGACCAGGGTCTGATCTAGATTTCTAATCACATTAAGAGAGGAATGGGTCTGTCCGCAGGGTAACTGATGAAATAAAAGGAATTACCTGTGACTGGCATGAGTATTAAATAATCCAATGACACATTGCTTTGCATGGATATTAAAATGTTTATAATGCTCAGAGGAAACATTACTATAATGGTAATTTACACTACAAATAACAGGAATGGGGGTGGCTCTGTTTGCTTTGAGAACAAGGAACATGGTGCTGGTCCACATTTGCAAAGCTGAGAAGGTGGAAGCAAGGGCCATGTGATGTTGGCATGGCCACAGCAAAGGCCCACGCATGCTCTCAATAGCAGCAGTGTTTGAAGGAAGGAAGTGAGCTGAGTGGCTGGCTGTGCCTCCTGGGGTCAGGCCTCAGGGCCCAGCTGCCAGCTTGCTGTCACTGCTAGTGCAGGGACAGAGGGGGCCACCTTGGGGTTCAGTCCAACCCAAATTCAATGTCGTCGTGGTCATCCCTCTCACTGGGCTCTGTGGGCACCCTGGGCTCTAGCTTGGACCGCACTTCATTCTTCCCAGCACCATTTCCTAAAGAGTTCAAAGAGAAAGTAGCTCAGCATTTGTGGGTGATGTGGCCGGCCCCCCTCATTTCTTTCTGTGCACAGATCTGAGTCAACCATGCAGCTGTCATTTAACAAACAAAACCACCTGGCTACAGATTAGTGTTGAGAATTCTCTGGGCCCAACAAACTCCATTTTGTAAGCCAACACTCCCTAATTTGGATATCAAAATACCCCGTTTGCTTGTTACCTAAGCATTTGCCAGCTTCCCCCCAACAAACTACACCTTCCTGGGGCTGCGCAGGCAGGCCTCTGCACCAGATGAGGCCTCGTATGTTCAGTTGGTGGCATCATCTGCCCATCTAGCCTGGCGCTCTGGATACTGTCCCAGACTGTCTTAACAGTTCATCCTGGGTCCTGGAGCTTCGCACCCTCAGGCCAGCTGCCACCCTTGTTTTGTCCCAGATACCCTTGCTGTGGTGTCAGCGGTCCCCTCCGTCCATTAGAAGCCTTGGTCTGCACGGCCCAGAAGTGGCAGGAATGGGGGAAAATGCAGGTTCCTTAGCTCTCCTAGACCTACTGAACCCTAATGCCGAGAGCTGATGGGCGGTAAGCACTGGGTGAGCTCATACGCACGGTCACATACGCCCACCCCAGAACTCCGCGGCCTGGCACCAGCTGTTGTACAAGTTACAGCTTAGCAGGGGTGTAAACTTAGGAACATGATCTATTGTTTCTGTGAGCTGCCATGAATGATCTTCCAAGAACATGGGATGCTTGGGTCTAAGGCTCAGTTGCTACCTCCCCTTTGGGTTTGGGTTTTAAACAGTACATCTCTGCATGGAGCTTTCAGCCCATCACTTTGGGTAGGGCGGCATTACCTGGTGGTGAGGCTGGGAGCATGTTGCTGTCCCCATCATTGGAAGGGACTGGCCTGGTATCTCTCTCGCAGGTTGGGGGCATCGGCAGCTGGTCTAAAGTCCTGTCACTGAGCTCCTGAATCAGTGGTCGGGGGGCCTCTGTGTCTTTACTTTGGATTTCCAAGTCCCTTTCTGCTTCTATTTTAAATATGTCTGTAAAGGGGATCTCGGCCTTCTTTGGGTTGTCTTTAGAAATTGCAAATATATTTGAAAGGGTGTCTGTGGACACGTTTTCCAACACTGGGAGTGACGTGTAGTCCAATTCTGGGTCACTGTCATCACTCAAGCTTGGAATTGCTTCAATCTTTGGAAAGCACATTTTCTATGAAAAGAAAAAAAAATATTGGAACATTTCTGTTTTCATAGTTGTCACTCGAAATTGCATTATGCAAATTCTGCCTTTTTTAAATCTAAAATCACAAAGAATTCTGTTGCCACATATAAGAAAGGCCCAGGAGAACACAGAACTCTACACCTGGAAAGTTAGGTCTCAGGATGGACACTCGTTGGCTAGTCGCTTCTGAGCCCAAAAGTCATCGTGACCTCTACAGCCAAAGTCCACACCTCTCTCCAAGCCAACACCAACCCTCTGTGGGTCTCCGTGGCTGCACGCTCCCATCCACTGCTCAGCAACATGGATGTGCTCTGGGACCCTGACTGGGACCCTCTCTGAGCCTGGTTCAGCCCAGCATACTCTTCGCCCCAGCCACCTGGTGGCACTCTCTTCAAAACCACTGTAGGCTTTGGCTCCTTTGGGTCTCATACGTGTGTGTGTCTGTGTGTGTGTGTGTGTGTGTGTGTGTGTGTGTGTCTGTGTGTGTGTGTGTGTGCACGCGCGTGTGTGTGTTTCCTCTGTTTATGGTGTGATCACCTGAAGGGATGATGTCTTATGCTTCCTTCTCTTTCTCAGTAATGCCCAAGGGAGAAAGAGCAGGAGGGAGAGAAGGAGGATTACCTTGGGAGCATTCCCCACTGTGCCTCATCCACTCTCTCCTTCCTGTCTTTCCTTCCCACTATGTGCAGCTGTCGCCACACAGACATGCACCACACGGACGTATAAACACATCATGAGGACGGAAAAGTGTACTCAGGTAATTACATACACTACACAGTTATTAAAACCTGATAAAAAATATGTGCCTAGGAAACCCAGTGGTTCATGGTGAAACCTTAAGGAAAAGGAAGTGAGCAATAGCAAATAGCCACGTTGCCTTTCTTTTGAGATGTGCAGAAAGTGGGAGTATGCGATGCTTTACTCACAAAGAGCATTTTACTTCTTTCAAGGCAAGGAGATAAACTGTGTAAATGACAAGACTAAAGTGAGAATGGAAGGATGCTGGTTGTGGGGGAAAATGTGTCCTGGTAACCTTGTCCTGGTCGCCGAGAAATTCGCTGACATCAATGTCTTCCAAGTCAGGTAGGTCCTGAAAGAGCAAACGAGCCACATGTCACCAGGATGCGCACATGCAGATTCCCGACAGGCAATGTAAATTAAATCGAACCTCACTGTATATGCAGGCAACGTGCAGAGGGGAAATAAAAATGAGCAATGACCCAAATCTTTCAACCAACAACCCTACCCACTGCCCCTCCAAAGAAACCCCATGCACAAAACACAAGCACCGCTACTTCAGTATCCGGATCTAACAAAGTCAGATGTGTACCATGTGACGTTTGAGGAATTTCCAAATGTTTCTCCACTTGTTGTGACAAACACAGGCAGCCCAAACCAAACGCACCTTCTTTTCCTCTGTGTAATGTGAGGACTGTACGTGGTATAAAGTTAGTATATGCTGGACCTCACCAAAATTTGTGGGGCTTTTTTTTTTTTTTTTTTTTTTGGTGTGTTATGGTTTTTTGGAGTGGTGGAGGGTATCTTCATCCATATCCACAGTCTGGCATGTAGGGAAGGCAGTGCAGTGTGTAGTTAGATGCATGGACTCTGGAACCAGACCGCCTGGGTTTCCTCCACGTGTGACCTCGGACAAGTCACTTAAGCTCTCTCTACCTCCATTTCCTCATCTGTAAAATGAGGGTCCCTGGGTGGTGCAAATGGTTAACACACTTGGCTACTAACCAAAGATTAGAGCTTCAAGCCTACCCAGAGGCCTGGCAGTCTACTTCCCAAAAATCAGCCACTGAAAACCCTAGGGAGCACAGTTCTACTCTGACACACGGGGTCGCCGTGAGTTACAGTAACTTGATAGCAGCTGATTTGGTTTGTTTTTTAAAATGGGGACGATAATAGCACCTATCACTCAGAGCTATTGGAAGGGTTAAATCAATTAATATGTGTTTAGAATAGTGCCAAGTATTTAAAAAAAAGAAGAAAAAAGAAAAGCCTGTTGCCATCGAGTTGATTCCAACTCATACCGACCCTATAGGACAGAGTAGAACTGCCCCATACGGTTTACAAGGAGCAGCTGGTGGATTCGAATTGCCGACCTTTTGGTTAGCAGCTGTAGCTCTCAACCACTGCACCACCAGGTATCCAGTGCCTGGTACAGAACTAAAAAATATTAGCTATTACTGTTCTGTATACAGTCGGTTCTCAAATGTTAGAGATGAATTTTCCAATTTTGTTTCTTGTTATACATAGGTACAAAAAGCTGGAGACCCTCTCAATACTGACCATGCTCAGTTTGACTGTTGCTGAGCCAGTGAAATTTTGAAGTTTGGGCATTTAGAAATGGAACACCAGCTTAGAAGTGAAACACGGACATGGGCAGGGGCATGCAAAGCCAGAGCAGCAGCAAGCTGGGAGGGTCGAGTCAGCCGATGGGAGGGCTTGCCTGAAGGAGGACTGAGAGGCTCTGGTGATAGTGTAACCTCCACGATTTTAGGGAAAGCTAACTGGACAAAATTGCTTTGCAGTGTAACTTCTCTGGGGAAATCCAATCAGGAGCTCCCAAGATGTATGCTATGGATTGAACTACGTCCCCCAAAAATATGTGTTGTAAATTCTAACCTCTGTGCCTGCGGTTATAATCCCATTTGAGAATGGGTTGTCTTTGTTATGTTAATGTGGCAATATTTGTATAGGGTGTATCTTAAGTCAATCTCTTTTGAGATTTAAGAGAGATTAAACAAGCAAGGGAGAGCAGCAGAGATGGGAGAAGAGAGATGCCAAGCCATGTGAAGATCACCCAGGAAAAGAAGCTCAGAAGAGACAAGGACCTTCCTCCAGAGCAGATAGAGAGAAAGCCTTCCCCTAGAGCCAGCACCCTGTATTTGGACTTCTAGCCTGCTAAACTGTGAGAAAATAAACTGTGTGGTTTGTTAAAGTCACCCACTTGTGGTATTTCTGTTATAGCAGCACTAGATAACTAAGACAACATAGTTGAAATGGAACCATTTAGGCCAATGCTTCACAAACTTGAATGTGCATTTGAGTCACCTGGGAGTCTTACTAAAACACAGATTCTGATCAGTGGGTCTGGGGTGGGGCCTGGGATCCTGCATTTCCAACCAGTTCCAGGTGGTGCCATAACCTGCTGGTCCAAGGACCACACTGTGGGTAGCGAGGAGGTGAAGATTTGTATCTGATCACCTGTTTATCAATTATAAAATCGATGCTTATTTCCATGGCAACTATTTTACGTACGTCAATGAAGAACTTTGTCTCCAGTTCAATGGTTTCTCTATCTTCAGCTCCATCAAGTTCTGTAACTAATGCACCCTCAGTGGCCACAGTGTGGGGAGTTGAATCTAAGGAACAACAATAACAAAAGGTCATTAACCTTGGAGTTAGTTTTATAGACAGTGGTGAGACAGACAAGCCAAAGGTGAAAATGGATTCCACGGGCACAAGAAGGACAAAAACCCTGCTTGGGTCACAAGGCTGCCCTGTGATGGAAGCCACAACAGCCCACAGCTTAGGACAGGGTTATGTCTACTAAGGAAAGGAAAAACAGCGCCGCCTCCTTTCTGAAATCTGGGGATGAGGCCGGTGAGATGGAAGGACCAGCCAGCGATCAATTCAGAATCATCAGTAACCTTGGAAAAGGCACCGTGATTGATGAGCATGGTGATGGAGAAGGCGACGCGGTAACGACAAGGGCAGGAGACAGGAAAGGCAGGCTGGACGGCGAGTCCTGGACCCTGCTGAGGGAGAGGGAGAGCCTACAGACCTGGCCTGCCTGTCTCTGGTCAGTGACAGGCCCCTCTGGCCAGGGACCAGGGACACCTATCAATAACCGCTAGTTTGCCTGGGGGAGACAAAAACATGACAGGGTTCCTCTTCCTCCTCCCCAAGGCTGTATCCTTGGGTCCTGTTCTCTGCTTTCTCTTCAGTTCATAGCTTCAATTATTGTGTTCGAGATTAACTACCCAACTTTCTCCTCATTGCATATACGTGCAAACACCAGCAACCCGCCCTGAGTAGTGCCTGTGCCCAGTCTGACTCTGAGAGCCACGTCTGGGCGCCAGTTGAGAATAAGGCAAGGACACAGACGCACGGTCGCTCTGTGTGGACGACCCCAGGCCACGGTGTGGCTCCGGCCGCTCCTGACCTCACTCATTAGTCCAGCTGTCACGTCTTCTCCACTTGGATGCCCCAGGGCTTCTCAAAATTCAGTGTTTCTAAGTGCAAAGACCCTCTGCTTCACTCTCAAACGAGCTCCTCCACCTACACTCCCCATCCTATTCTGGGCCAAACTAGCTAAACTCCCCAAACAGCTTAAATTCTGCTTAGGTGGGGCCCACAGCATTCCCCATCTCTCAGGGCCCTACAGACTGGGAATGTTCCAGGTCTGGTCGTCACCACCAATACCACCACAATAGGGATGACAGCCTGGGAAGTCCTGGGTTTACCTTCGGTTGGCAGAGCCCAATTAGCTTGGGCAAACCCTGCCAAGGGATTTCCCTTTCTCTAGATCCTGCACTGTCCACTACAGTAGCCACCAGCCACACGTGGCTACTTAGCTCTTGAAATGTGGCCAGTATACCCAAGGAGCTGAATTTTCAATTTTATTTCATTGTACTTACTTTTAATTAATTTTAAGGCTGAAGCCACATAAAACAATGTGCTGGTATGCTAGGCCTACATTTCACTTTTA
This sequence comes from Dugong dugon, assembly GCA_030035585.1. Lineage (NCBI taxonomy): Eukaryota > Metazoa > Chordata > Mammalia > Sirenia > Dugongidae > Dugong > Dugong dugon. Next base: position 35,262,315 of record CM057478.1, read on the forward strand.
CCACTGAAGAGTTAGCATCTGAATTGAAATATGCTGTAAGTGTCAAACACTCGACTTTGAAGACTTAGTATGAAAAAAAAAAGTAAACTATCTCATTAATAAATTTTATATTGATTACTTGTTAAAGTGATTATCCTTTAGATATATTAGGGTAAATAAAATGTGTTGTTAATGGTTGCACCTGTTTCTTTTTATTTTTTTTAACACAGCTACTAGGAAATTTTAAAGGAGCCCTGGTGGCACAGTGGTTAAGTGCTTGGCTGCTAACCAAAAAGTGGGCAGTTTGAAACCACCAGCCACTCCACAGGAGGAAAGACCTGGTGATCTGCTCCCGTAAAGATTACAGCCTAGAAAACCCTATGGGGGCAGTTCTACACTGTCCTATAGGGTCGCTATGAGCTGGAATTGACTCAATGGCACACAACAACAACAACACTAGGAAATTTTAAATGACATATATGACCCCCTTTATATTTCTCTTGGAGCCCTGGTGGCACAGTGGTTAAGAGATCAGCTGCTAACCAAAAGGTCGGCACTTGGAATCCACCAGTTTGGAGTCCCTGGATGGTACAAATGGTTAATGCGTTTGGCTGCTAACCAAAAGGTTGGAGGTTTGAATCTACCCAGAGGAGCCTCGGAAGAAAGGCCTGGCAATCTACTTTAAAAAAAAAAATCAGCCATTGAAAACCCTATGGAGCACAGTTCTCTGACACACATAGGGTTGCCATGAGTCAGAGTTGACTTGATGGCAACTGGTAGTTACTGCTTACATTTCTCTGGGTGATGAGATAACCTGCGTACTTGATCCCATGGAAGCAGCAACAGAGAAGAACTGAAAACCAGATGCCCCATCTCACCAGTACAATTCCGTGGCTGTGGAGCCCCTTGCTCACCTTCCTCAACAGCACCCAGAGCTGGCGGGGTCAGAGGTCTGGCTGGGAGTGCCCCTCCTGGCTCCTGATCTTCAGTCTCCTCCCCATCAGCCTCCACAGGCAGCTTCCTTTCTCCACTGGACTCTTCTGGGAATAGCTCGTCCTTTGCCTCAAAGCTTTCCTTAACAAACATCTCCATCTTCTGCTGCGTTTCTTGGTCCACAGGCGGCGTTTCCTTTCCTTCTTCCTCAGCACCCACTTCCTTTTCGTCCTTTGGCAACAAGATCTCCTCTAAACAAGAGAAGTCAAACAGTGGAGTCAAAAATGTCCTGGAGGAGCAAGGGGTCTGTGTGTCTACCAGGGGCCCACGGTGAAGGTCTGAGGATGCGTCCTGGGGAAGTAACCTGAGGTACAGCTACAGGAATCCCTGCAAGGATGCTTACCAACATGCTGTTTATGTCATCCAGCAAATGGAACTCAATGTCCACAAGAGGGACTGTTTAACACATTCATTTAATGGAACAGGACAGAGCCATTAAGAAAACATAAAGCAGTAGGTTCTTAGAAGAGGCAAGCTGGAGTATTTAGGAGTGAAGGGCCACGGTGTATGATGTTACTTTCAAACGATTCAGCAGGTAAAAAATAAAATGTGTGTGCACATGTGTGTATGTGCATGTGTGCATTGTGTGTGCCTGCATACGTGTGCGTGTGTGTGTGCTTGTAACAAATGTGTGGCAAAATGTTAAAAACCGTAAGCCACGGAATGCAGGCAGCCTTAAGAAGCTGGAAAAGGCAAGGAAACAAGAGTCTCCCCTGGATCATCCAGAAGGAACCGGCTCTGCTGACACTTTGATTTTACCCATTTTGGATTTCTGATCTTCAGAACTGTAAGATGATAAATTTGTGTCATTTTAACTACTAATAACTACTAAGTTTATAGTAATTTGTTATGGTAGCCATAGTAAACAAATACATCTTTATTCTGAAAAATGGAGACTATTTTAACATTGTGTTTTAATCAGTAAAAGTGCCTTGATGTATGAGAAAATGACTTGAACTGTAAACTTTCACTTAAAGCACAATTAAAAAAAAGAAAAGTGCCTTGAAACTGCACACAGTTGTGGGGCTTTTTCACTGGGCCTGGCAGGTAGATGAGACCAACTGCAGATGGACTTGTAGGTATTAAAAAAAAAAAAAAAAAAAATCCTAGAGATTAAAGCACGTGAGTTCACCAGCCCAGGCTTCCCCAAACTAAACAGAACTCAAAGGAGGTTGTCTTCTTCCGGGAGCACGTACCTTTCTCTTGGGCTTCTCTCTGCCTTTTCCTCTCTGCAGCCCGCTGCTTGATCATCGCCAAGGCTTCTATGCTGTCTGCAATCTTCTTCCGCTCTCTGTTCTCCCACTGCTGTCTCTCCTCTTTCTCAGCTGCGTACCCTCCCCTAGCCCAGGCCTCTGCACAAGCTCTGTTTGCAAGGACAAATAAAGAGACAGAGGTTTGACTTTTTACAGGTAAAAGTAAATTCAAAACATATGCTATCTGACCAAGCATGTTCGTTTTTCTCAGAATCAAAATAAAGTGCGCACAGGATAAGGGACAAGAACAAAAGTGAACACGCGTACCTGTTAATCTTTAAAGACTCTAGTGGTTTTCAAAGCCTTCTCAGACAGGACCCCAAAAGCATAAGTGGCAAAAAAAAAAAAAAAAAAGATCACTAGTACTTCATCAAAATTAAAAACGTTTGTGCTTTAAAGGGCATCATCAAGAAAATGAAAAGACAATCCACAGAATGGGAGAAAAATATTAGAAAATTTTATCTATAATAAGGGACTTTTACCTAGACTATATAAAGAACTCTTAAAACTCAATAATAAAAAGATATCACAGCTGAAAAATGGACAAAGGTTAAGAGAATGAAAAGATATGCCACAAACTGGAAGAAAATATTTGCAAAACACCTATCTAATAAAAGGACTTATATCCAGAATATAAAAGGAATTCTTAAAACTTAACAATAAGAAAACAAACAACCCAATTAAAAAGTGGGTAAAAGATCCAAATAGACACCTCACCCAAGAAGATACACAGATGGTAGATAAGCATATAAAAAGATGCTCAACACTGTACGTCATTAGGGAATTGCAAATTCAAACAATGAGATAACATACACACCTATTACAATGGCTAAAATCCAAAACACTGACAACACCAAAGGCTGTGGTGAGGATGTGGAGCAACAGGAACTCTCATTCATGGCTGGTGGGAATGTAACATGGTACAGACACTTTGGAAGACAGTCTTGTGGTTTCTTACAAAGCTGAACTTAGACTTACCATAGGATCCAGCAATCACGCTCCTATGTATTTACCCAACTGAGTTGAAAACTTCTGTCCACACAAAAACCTGCATACGAATGTTTACATTAGCTTTATTTATAACTGACAAAAATTGGAAGCATCCAAGATGTCCTTCAATAGGTGAATGGATAAACAAAACTGGGGTACATCCATACAGCGGAGTATAATTCAGTGATTAAAAAAAACAAAGCTACAAAGCCACAAAAAGATATGGAAGAACCCTAAATGCATATTGCTAAGCGCAAGATGCCAGTCTGAAAACGCTACATACTCTATGACTCCAACTATATGACACTCTGGAAAAGGCACAACTATAGACAGAAGATCAGAGGTTGCCAAGAGCTCAGGGGGAGGATGGGAGGGATGAATACATGAAGCACAGGACATTTTTAGGGCGGTGAAATTATGCTGTATGATACTATAATGGTGGATACAAGACATTATTCATTTGTCAAAACCCACAGGACTGGACAACACAAAGAGTGAACCCTGATGTGAACTACGGGCTTTAGTTAATAATAACGTATCGGTATTGGTTCATCAACTGTAACAAGTATTATCACAGGAATGCAAGACGTTAATAGTAGGAGAAATAGTGTGTAAGGTGGAGGGGGATATATGGGAACTCTCTGAACTCTCTGTACGTACTTCTAGAAAACAACTTTTTGTAAATCTAAAACTGCTCTAAAAAATATAGTCTATTAATTTTTTTAAAAAAGGGGAGGCAAAGGATCTGAATAGACATTTCCCCAAAGAAGATACACAAATGTTACTAAGCACATGAAAAAATATTCAATATCATTAGCCATCAGGGGAATGCAAGTCAAAACCACAAGGAGATACCACTTCATACCCAGCAAGATGGCTGTCATAAGAAACAGATAATAACAAGTGTTGACGAGGCTGTGGAGAAATTGGAACCCTTGTATACTGCTGGTGGAATGTAAAATGGTGCAGACACTTCGGAGAACAGTTTGGCAGTTCCTCAAATGATTAAACATAGAGCTACCATCTGACCCAGCAAGCAGTCCATGTTACTGAGGTTTTATTCAAAGTTAAAATTAATAGTGACCTAAATTAAAAGATAAATGATAAATACAGATAAAAGTAGTGTCAACATACATGGCAGTGCAGGAGTCAATATTCCTAATATAAAAAAGACCTCTTACAAACAAGTATGAAAAGAAAAAAAAGATTCCAAAAGGAAACTAGGAAGAAATCATGAACAGAATATTCATAAAGGAAGAAATATAAGTGGCCAATAAAGAAGAAAAATGATGACCTCATCAGTTATCAAAAATTGCACACTTCAAACAATGAGATACCATCTCTACCCATCAATCAGCTTGGCAAAGATTTCTTTGGAATGGCTATATCTGGTGAGATTATAAATTGGTTCAAACGTTCTAGAAAATAGGAAACCCTGGTAGCATAGTGGCTAAGTGCTACAGCTGCTAACCAAAAGGTCAGTAGTTCAAAACCACCAGGTGCTCCTTAGAAACTCTATGGGGCAGTTCTACTCTGTCCTATAGGGTCACTGTGAGTCTGAATTGACTCGATGGCAACAGGTTTGGTTTAATGGGTTCTAGAAAACAATTAGAAAATATTTTCAAGAGGTTTTTAAAATGCTAAAGCCACATTCTTTAATCCAGTAATACCACTCCTAGAATTCAATCCTAGGCAATGTGGTCAAAGGCTTATATAAAAGGTTATTTATGAAAGAATTATGAAAAATCAGATATAACATAAGTGCTCAAGAAATAGGGGATTTCCTATAATGGACAGTTACATAGCCATTAAAACTATTTCCAAAGAATATTTAATCACACGAAAATAGTAATAAATTACAAATAAACATTTAATATTAAGTGAGCTCAAACATTAAGTATGAAAACATGATCAAGGGGCTTTTCTATTTCTTACCTGTCTTTTGGAAAAACGGGTCTGTCATCCAGGTATGTTAAGTGTTTTAGTCTAACAGTAACTGTCCTCCGATAATTAGGAATGTGCTTAATAACTGGGTTTCCAATCAAATTCAGTACACGCTGTAAGCAAAGCAGAGCCAAATTAATAAAAAATGCACATGATTAAAATATTTTACATGTCCTATGCTCTAAGAATAAGTTAATATATTTTCTAGAGCGAAAGGGAAGGGCTAAATCCATGTTCTGATGACTTTATCAGGGACATCGGGAGGTTTTCACTGTTTTTGTGCCGTCTGAACTGCCTGGAAGACTGAGTAGCCCTTTCTTCTTCAACTTCAGATCCTAGGTCTTCTTGTCTTTTGAGAACAATATTGGAAAACATTTCCTGAGCCCTTTTCCAACTGCAGTGATTATATTAGTTTTGCTCATTCAATCTGTTTTACTGAAATTAACCTCTGATTATTTTCTTTACTTTGCAGCCAGGGCCCATTTTAAGAAAACATGCACAGCAGCTAGACAGATAAGAAACAGTGATTAAGGGAAACGATGGAATGTGCCCACTTAGCTGTGCAGCTCAGACTTAAGCCCTTTCTTCCAAGGCTTACAGATCTCCTTGAAGTCTATTTAATACTAGGAACAAGAAAGGGATACAACAAAACAGCTTAAATGCCAGCGTGCTTTCCGCATGGGATACAGGAATTCCACCTCTGAACCACCACTGCCCTCTGCCCATCTGTACCTCTCCTAAAATACTTATCACCTCCTCTCCTGCTCCACGAAGCTCAAAGAAGGTGAATGGTTAAGGCAGCATGTGGGCAAACAGTTTTAAAATCTATTTTCCTAAACTGACTTAGTATTTTTCATATCTAAAGTGGTTTTTGTCATTGGAGAAAATAAATATGTTGTAAACTAGATAGTTTAGTATTTCCTAAACTGCATTCACATACCACCTTCACCGTTTTTGCCATATCTTTTGTGTGACCTGCCAAGGGTGAGTGGAGGGATGGAGGTAGTAGAAGCAGTATGCCCAAGGGGCAGGCAATAAAGGGGTGCCTTGTGTGCAGAGAATTTAACAGCAATCATAAAACAACTATAAGGCAGGCTGCTTTGCATTATCACCATGTGCTGGCAGTTCTAGACTATTCCCCCTTGCTGGCTGTGCCATTCCCATCACTCTGCACCTCCTTGGTATGACACCAATTATTCCTGAAGTAGCATTTCTTGGAGTCATTGGGTGCTACAAATGGTTAACATGTTCGGCTGCTAACTGAAAGGCTGGAGGTTTGAATCCACCCAGAGGTGCCTCTGAAGAAAGCCCTAGCCATCTACTTCCAAAAATCAAGTCACTGAAAACCCTGTAGGGCACACTTCTACTGTGACACACATGGGGTCACCATGAGTCAGCACTGACTTGATGGCAACTGGTATCTTGTTATAGATGTACACTGAACTATTTATGGGTGAAATGACATCGGGTATTTCCTTTAGGATAAACAGAAAAAAAAGCCATTGCTGCCGGGCCGATTCCAACTCATAGCGACCCTGTAGGACAGTGTAGAACTGCCCCATAGAGTTTCTAAGGAGCACTTGGTGGATTTGAACTGCTGACCTCTTGGTTAACAGACATAGCTCTTAACCACTACACCACCAGGGTTTCCTCCTTTAGGATACTCCAACTGAAAACGCAAAGAGGAAAAAAGTATGAAAGAAAAAGAGAAGGATGGAAGGAGGGAAGAAAGAGAGATTTGATATTTAAAGAACGAAAAAATTAGCAAGCTTTTTTTCTATTTTTTTACCAAATCGGGCATGCTCTGGAGAACGCTCAGGATCTCGGGATCACTTAGCTTATTGTGGGAGAGGTCAAGGACGCAAAGTTTCAAACATTCCCTTAGATGCTGAATGTCTTCCACACTTTCTAAATGGTTGTGCGCTATCTGTAGTGTGTTCAGGACTGGAAGGCAGGCTGGAAGGCAAGGTCAGCAGAAGTCAGCAACAAAGACATGACTGTTTCTCGCCCATAGTGTTCATTTTTAAAACCTCCCCCAAGGGAAAGCGATGGACATAAGGACATATTAAAAGACCCTTTGCTGGACATTCTTACAGAGGTTTTCAATGGTCTTGATGTAATTGTTGCTGAGGTTAAGGGCATCCAGTTTTTGCAGAGATTCTAGGTTTTCGATTTTATGAATCAAGTTCACTTGCAAGAAGAGGCACCGCAACTCGGTTTGGGAGTCCAAGTTCTCAATCTTCTGTATCCCGTTGCACTCCAGCCAAAGACAGCGCAGCCCCGTGTATTCTTCCAAGTTCTCGATGCGATCAAAGCCTAGTGACAAGGAAGGGGGTGTCAGTTAAGCTCTTAGACACACGGGACATAGGGCCACCCTTGTTTTGGTGCTGTGGCTAAACTGCTCAGCTGCTAACTGAAAGTCTGGGGGTTCGAACCCATCAGCTGCTCCGTGGGAGAAAGATGGGGAAGTCTGCTGCTTCCATAAAGATGACAGTCTTGGAAACCCTATGGGGCAGTTCTACTCTGTCCTATAGGGTTGCTATGAGTCAGAATCGACTCCACGGCAACATTTTTCTCCCTGCCTACCTAGCATCCACACCTCCTTCCTCTAGTAGCACTACTGCAACTTTTTTTTAATGGTTGTGGTTTAAATGAAGTTTACATTTCAAGTTAGTCTCCCATACAAAAATTTATACATACATTGTTATGTGACCCTAATTGCTCTCCCCATACTGTGACAGCACACTCCTCCTTTCCACCCGATTCCCCATGTCCATTCAACCAGCTCCTAACCCTCTCTGCCTTCACATCTCACCTCCGGATAGGAGCTGCCCATTTAGTCTCATATCTACTTGAGCTAAGAGGCACACTCCTCACGAATATCACTTTATGTACCACAGTCCAGTCCAATCACTGTCTGAAGAGTTGGCCTCAGAAAATGCTTTAGTTCTGGGCTGATGGAGAATCCGGGGCCATGCTTTCCAGGGTTCCTCCAGTCTCAGACCATTAAGTCTGGTCTTCTTACCAGAATTTGAGATCTGCACCCCAACTTTCTCCTGCTCAGTCAGGGACTCCCTGTTGTGTTCTCTGTTAGGGCGGTCATTGGTGGTAGCCGGGCAACCGTCTAGTTCTTCTGGTCTCAGGCTGATGAAGTCTCTGGCTTATGTGGCCCTTTCTGTCTCTTGGGCTAATACCTTCCTCGTGTCTTTGGTGTTCTTCATTCTCCTTTACTCCAGGTGGTTGGGACCAATTGAAGCATCTTAGATGGCTGCTTGCAAGCTTTTAAGACCCCAGATGCCACTCACCAAAGTAGGATGCAGAACAGTTTCTTAATAAGCTTTGTTATGCCAATTGACCTAGATGTCCCCTGAAACCATGGTCCCCAGACCCCTACCCCTGCTACTCTGTCCCTCAAAGTGTTTGATTGTATTCAGGAATCTTCTTAGCTTTGGTTTAGTCCAGTTGTGCTGACTTCCCCTGTAGTGTGTGCCCTCCTTCCCTTCACCTAAGATAATTCGTATCTACTATCTAGTTAGTAAATAACCCTCACCCTCCCTCCCTACCCTCATAACCATCAAAGAATGTTTTCTTCTGTGTTTAAACCTTTTCTTGAGTTCTTATAATAGTGGTCTTATACAATATTTGTCCTTCTGTGACTGACTACATTCACTCAGCATAATGCCTTCCAGATTCCTCCATGTTATATGATGTTTCACGGCTTCATCATTGTTCTTTAACATTGCATAGTATTCCATTGTGTGGATATACCATAATTTGTTTATCCATTCATCTGGTGATGGGCACGTAGGTTGTTTCCATCTTTTTGCTACTGTGAACAGTGCTGCAATGAACATGGGTGTACATGTATCTATTTAGTGTGACAGCTCTTATTTCTCCAGGATATATTCCAAGGAGCGGGACGGCTGGATCGTATGGTACTTCTATTTCTAGCTTTTTAAGGGAAGTGCCAAATTGATTTCTAAAGTGGTTGTACCATTCTACATTCCCACCAACAGCGTGTAAGTGTTCTAGTCTCTCCACAACCTCTCCAGCATTTACTATTTTGTGTTTTTTGGGTTAATGCTAGCCTTGTTGGGGTGAGATGATATCTCATTGTAGTTTTGATCTGCATATTATCTAATGGCTAATGACCCTGACCATTTCTTCATTTGTCTGTCAGCCACCTGAATATCTTCTTTGGCAAAGTGCCTGTTCACATCCTTTGCCCATTTGTTAATTGGGTTATTTGTCTTTCTGTTGTTGCGGTTTTGCAGGATCTTGTAGATTTTAGAGATTAGATGTTGATCGGATTTGTCTCAGCCAAAAATTTTTTCCCAGTCTGTAGGCTGTCTTTTTACTCTTTTAGTGAAATCTTTTGATGAGCATAAGTGTTTGGTTTTTAGGAGCTCCCAGTTATCCAGTCTCTCTTCTGGTGCTTGTGTATTTTTACTTATGGTTCATATTGTGTTTCTGTCATGTATCAGGGCTCCTAGCGTTGTCCCTATTTTTTGTTCCATGATCGTCATCGTTTTTGATTTTTATTTAAGTCTTTTAGCCATTTTCAGTTAGTTTTTGTGCATGGTGTGAGGTATGGGTCTTGTTTCAGTTTTTTGCAGATGGATATCCAGTTATGCCAGCACCATTTGTTAAAGAGAATGTGTTTTCCCCAGTTAATGGACTTTGGGCCTTTGTCAAATACCAGCTGCTCACAGGTGGATGAATTTATGTCTGGATTCTCAACTCTGTTCCGTTGCTCTATGTATCTGTTGTTGTACCATGACCACGCTGTTTTGACTACTGTGGCAGTATAATAGGTTCTAAAATCAGGTAGTGTGAGGCCTCCCACTTTGTTCTTCTTCTTGAGTAATACTTTACTTATCTGGAGCCTCTTCCCTTTCCATATGAAGTTGGTGATTTGTTTCTCCATCCCATTAAAAAATGCCTTTGGAATCTGGATTGGGATTGCATTGTATCTGTAGATCGTTTTGGGTAGAACTGACATTTTCATAATGCTGAGTCTTCCTATTTATGAGCAAAGTACGTTTTTCCACTTATGCAGGTCTCTTCTGGTTTCTTGCAGTAGTGTCTTGTAGTTTTCATTGTATAGGTCTTCTACGTCTCTGGTAGATTTACTCCTAAGTATTTTAACTTCTTGGAGCTATTGTAAATGGTATTGATTTGGTGATTTCCTCTTCGAGGTTCTCTTTGTTGGTATAAAGGAATCCAACTGTTTTTTGTATGTTTATCTTGTATCCTGAAACTTCGTTGAAATTTTCTATTGGTTCCAGTAGTTTTCTTGTGGATTCTTTGGGGTTTACTGTGTATAAGATCATATAATCTGCAAATAGAGATACTTTGACTTCTTCCCTACCAATTTGAATGCCCTTTATTTCTTTTTCTAGGCTAATTGCTCTGGCTAGGACCTCCAGCACCATGTTGAATAAAAGTGCTGATAAATGGCATCCTTGTCTAGTTCCCATTCTCAAGGGGAATGCTTTCCAAGTCTCTCCATTTAGCATGATGTTGGCTGTTGGCTTTGTATAAAGGCCCTTAATTATATCGAGGAATTTCTCTTCCTTTCCTATTTTGTTGAGAGCTTTTATCACGAATGGGTGTTGGACTTTGTCAAATGCCTTTTCTGCAGCCCATGTAGTTCTTGTCTTTTGTTTTATTTATGTGATGGATTACACTGATTGTTTTTCTAATGTTTAACCATCCTTGCATACCTGGTATAAATCCCACTTGATCATGGTGAATTATTTTTTTGATACTTTGCTGAATTCTACTGGCTAGAATTTTGTTGAGGATTTTTGCATCAATGTTCACGAGGGATATTGGTCTGTAATTTTCTTTTTTTGTGGTGTCTTTACCTGGTTTCGGTGTCAGGGTTATGCATGCTGGTTTCATAGAATGAGTTTGGGAGTATTCCATCCTTTTCTATGCTCTGAAATACCTTTAGTAGTAGTGGTGTTAACTCTTCTCTGAAAGTTTCGTAGAATTCTCCATTGAAGCCATCCGGGCCAGGGCTTTTTTTTGTTGGGAGTGTTTTAATTACCTTTTCAATCTCTTCTTTCGTTATGGGTTTATGTAGTTGTTCTACCTCTGTGTTAGTTTAGGTAGGTAGTGAGCTTCTAGAAATTTGTCTATTTCCTCTAGGTTTTCAAATTTGTTAGAGTACAATTTATCATAGTATTCTGTTATGATCCTTCTAATTTCAGTTGGGTCTGTTGTGATATCACCATCTCATTTCTTAGACGGGTTATTTGCTTCTTCTGTTTTTCTTTTGTCAGTTTGGTCAATGGTTTATTAACTTTGTTGACCTTTTCAAAGAACCAGATTTTGGTCTTGTTAACTCTTTCAATTGTTTTTCTGTACTGCATTTCATTTAATTCTGCTCTAATTCTTATTATTTCCTTTCTTTTCGTACCCGAGGGTTTCTTTTGCGGCTCTCTTTCTACTTGTTCAAGTGGTAGGGTTAATGTTTTGATTTTGGCCCTTTCTTCCTTTTGGATATGTGCATTTATTGCTATAAACTGACCTGTGAGCACTGCTTTTGCTGTGTCCCAAAGGTTCTGGTAGGATGTGTTGTCATTTTTGTTTGATTCTATGAATTTCTTTATTCCATCCTTAATTTCTTCTATAACCTAGTAGTTTTTTTAGCAAGGTGTTGTTCAGTTTCCATGTGTTTGATTTTTTTCCTTGCTTTTTCTGTTATTGATTTCTACTTTTATGGCTTTATGGTCAGAAAAGATGCTTTGTAATATTTCGATGCTTTAGATTTTGTTAAGGCTTGCTTTATGGCCTAATACGTGGTCTATTCTGGAGAATGCTCCAAGTGCGTTGGAAAAGAATGTATGCTTGGCTGCTGTTGAATGGAGTGTTCAGTATATGTCTATGAGATCAAGTTGGTTGATTGTAGCATTTAGCTCTTCCCGTATCTTTGTTGAACTTCTTTCTGAATGTTCTGTCCTTCACGGAAAGTGGTGTGTTGAAGTCTCCTACTACTATTGTGGAGCTGTTTATCTCTCTTTTCAATGTTGTTAGAGTTTGTTTTATGTATTTTGGGGCCCTGTCTTTGCGTTCATAAATATTCATTATAGTTACGTCCTCCTGGTGCATTGACTCTTTAATCATTATATAGTGTCCTTCTTTAACCTTTGGGGTGGATTTTACTTTAAAGTCTATTTTGTCAAAGATTAATATTGCCACTCCTGCTCTTTTTTGAGTGTTGTTTGCTTGATATATTTTTTCCATGCTTTGAGTTTTAGTTTGTTTGTGTCTTTAAGTCTAAGATGTGTCTCTTGTACGCAGCATATAGACAGATCATGTTTTTTTATCCAATCTGCCATCCTCTGTGTCTTTATTGGTGCATTGTCCATTTACATTCAACGTAATTGATAGGTATGAGTTTAGCGCTGTTATTTTGATGTCTTTTTGTGTGTGTGTGTTGTTCACAGTTTTTGTCCCACTTAACTTTCTGTGCTGAGTCATTTTTCTTTATGTATTTTCTTTTCATCTTTTTCACTGTTGTTGATTTTGTGTTTGCTGAGTCTTTATATTTTTCTAGTTTTTTATTATATATTTTGACTTGTAGGACTGTTAGCTTCCTTTGTGGTCACCCTAATATTTACCCCTAGTTTTCTAAGTTTATACCATCTTTTATTTCTTTATATCACCTTGACTTGCTCTCCATATGAAAAATCTGTGTCTACATTTTTTAAGTCCCTCTTTTTTAACGTTGTCATCTTTTACATATTGACATCTGTTTCCCTATTTTCAGTGTTTTAGCTTTGATTTTTGTGACTTCCCTATCTGGGTTGATATCTGGTTGCTCTGTCCTTTGTTCTAGTCTTGGGTTGTTATCTGATGTTACTGATTTTCTAACCGGAGGACTCCCTTTAGTATTTCTTGTAATTTTGGTTTGGTTTTTGCGAATTCCCTAAACTTTTGTTTATCTGGAAATGCCCTAATTTCATCATCATATTTGAGAGACAGTTTTGCTGGATATATAATTCTTGGCTGGCAGTTGTTTTCCTTCAAGGCTTTAAATATGTCATCCCTTTGCCTTCTTGCCTGCATGGTTTCTGCTGAGTAGTCCAAGCTTATTCTTATTGACTCTCCTTTGTAGATGACTTTTCATTTATTCCTAGCTGCTCTTAAAATTCTCTCTTTATCTTTGGTTTTGGCAAGTTTGATTATAATATGTCTTGGTGACTTTCTTTTGGGATCTACCTTATGTGGGGTTCGATGAACATCTTGGATAGATATGTCATATTTCACCATATCAGGAAAGTTTTCTGCCGACAAATCTTCAACAACTCTCTCTGTATTTTCTGTTATCCCCGCGCCCCCCCCCCCCCCCGCCATGTTCTGGTACTTCGGTCACTCGTAGGTTATTCCTTTTGATAGAATCCCACATAATTCTTAGGGTTTCTTCATTTTCTTAAAACCTTTTATCTGATTTTTCCTCAAGTAAGTTGGTGTCAAGTGCTTTATCTTCACTCTCACTAATTGACTTCTATTGCCTCAATTCTGCTCCTATGACTTTCTAATGAGTTGTCTAATTCTGAAATTTTATTGTTAATCTTCCGGATTTCTGATTGCTGTCTCTCTATGGATTCTTGCAGCCTGTTAAATTTGTCATTATGCTCTTCTCTAAGCTTTTTAATTTTCTCTATTGCATGTTCTGCGTTTTGTTTAATTTCCTTCCTAATCTCTTGAAGAGTTCTGTACATCAATTTTTTGTATTCTGCCACTGGTAATTCTAAGAAACTTTCCTCCTCTGGAAAATTTCTAGATTCTTTATTTTGGGAGCTTGCTGAAGCCATCATGGACTGCCTCTTTATGTGCTTTGATACTGACTGTTGTCTCTGAGCCATCAGTAAGTTATTATATTTATTTAATGTTTGCTTCTTGTGTCCTAGCTTCTTGTTTTGTTTTGATACACCCAAGTAGGCTGCTCGTATGAGCTAGTTTGATTACTGGTACCTTTGAAGCTCTAATGTCCTGTCACCAGGTGGTTAGATCTGTTACTAGGTATGTGAGCTCAGGAGTCCAGCCACTCCTCCTGTATGGATTCAGCTCAAGTGCCCAGGTAGCTAGCCACCAAGTGTGTGGTGAAGGCTCTCTCACCTACAGTCCTAGAAAGGCATGGGTGATTGGTGTAGGCACAGGTATCTGGCTGCAGCAGAGGGACACATTCTAAGCAAGGCAGGGGGCTGATGGCCACCCCCGAGGGTCCAGGAGGAAGGCGTGTCCCTGTTCCCTAAAGCGTGTAGGTGGGTGGGTTTTGCAGCCAGACTATGAGCACCCAGTGCTGTTAGCTGTAAGGACTGGGGGGTACCTCTTATTCTTGGACCCCTATCGCAGGTGGCTAGGTGGCATGAGTTGAGCCACCAGTCTTCAGGCCCCTGATGTGGGTAGGTGAAGACACTGCTTAATTGGCAGAGCAGAGTCAAATGTCAAGAATCTGCCACTTCACAGCTGAAACAGCTGAAGTTAGACTTTGCAATTCATAGTTCACAATGACCCTGTTGTACTGTGGTAACAAGGGCCTATGCTGCTAAAATGGGCCCACACAAATCTATGCAGGGGGAAAGACACTCAAAGTCTGTGGATACCTTGTGCCTGTGCATAGGCAAAGGAGCTGTGCCTACCCTGAGTTCCTGGCTTAGGGGAGCCGGAAGTTTCTTTTTTCCCGTTTGTTAATTTGTTCACTCTCCAAGGCCAGGAGAATGTCTCAGGATGTGTGACGGATCCTACTTCCGGCCCAAGGGACTTGGCAATTGCTGAAGCTGGTCCAGGATCCAGTGCATAGCAGGGAGCGGGAGGTAAATGGGAGAGAGTTTTTCCCCTATGGGGGTGTTTTTGATCCCTGTGGTAGGCCGGATGCAAGTACTTATCTTTCACCTATCAAGGGGTGCTTCTCACTGGTTCCAGGTGGCCAAGTAGACTCTCCGCCGCTGGGTCTCTCCTGGTGCGGAATATGCCTCCTGAGCACCGCTGCTTGCCTGCCTCACCGCTCACCCATGAGCTGATCCGGCCTGACGGGCTCAGGCTCTCACCAGTTCAGGTCTGGCAACTCCTCGGCTGCTTCCGTTGTCTCTCCCTCCCCCTGCCACTCAGTCCGGTTCCTCAAGTTTGCCTTTGATGTTCAGGGCTCCTAGATTGTCATATATGATCAATTCACTCGTTTTATCGGGTCTTTGTTGTAAAAGGGTCCACCGGAAGCATTTGACTACTCTGCCATCTTGGCCGCCATCTCCACTACTGCAACTTTTGAGGAACCACTTCTCCCCCATTTCCAGTCCATGGCACTCTGGGTGGCCAATTAGAATCACAGTGATTCATTTGGGGTTGGTCATACTTAGCCAAGTGGGGCCAACTGAGACAAACCCTGGGAGTTTTGCTGTCTCCACTGCAAAGAGCTACTCTTTCTTTGGAATTGTCAGCCCGGTGAGGTGGAGCCTACTGTTGCAGCAGCCGTCCTGCCTTCATGCCTGGGAGTGGGTGGGGTGAGGAGTGAACCTGCCTGAAAATGAGCCAAACAGCGGAAAGCAGGGTGAAGAAAAGGAGAGAGACAGCTGCATGGAGATACCCTGTGAACACCTGGATCCAGCCATGCCTAAAGCTGGGGCAGCCTGTGGAGTGCTGTTTTGCTTTATTTTTGAGTTTTATGAGCCAAATTTAAGGTTAGGGAGACAAACATTTTTGTTTCCTTTAGTGACTCCTTACTGATTTGCAATTCATAGTTCATCTGCAATTATCAAAACTTTTTTTTAATAGACTTTATTTTTCAGAGCAGTTTTAGGATTACAGAAAAAATGTGCAGAAAGTACAGAGTTCCCATGTACCCAATACCAAAACTGTTAGAATCTATTTATTTCGTTGTCTGAAAAAGTTTTGATTAGAAAATGATAACAATATCAATAGTGAGAAAATAAACAGAAATTTGCCCATGGTCCTGCCACCCCAGTAATCAAACAGTTTTCATTTTTCTCTACTGCCTTCCAACCTTGCTGTAAACATACATAAGGTTTACACACTTGCAATCACAGAATACATTTAAATATAAGTATAGATTTTTTTTTAAATTCTGCCTTTTATTTTCATAAAACATTTTTATAGTGTAAAAATTTTCCTTTTTACTTCAAGGTCTTCACACTGAGTAAGTATCTCTAAAAGACGGGGCTCTTTTTTTCTGCCTTAAAGATAACCACAATACCATTATGACACACAATTTACCACATCAAATGGCCAGTCACTGTTTACATTTATCCGTTGTCTTTTTTTTAACTATTTGTTTTTAGAATCAGAATCCAAGTAAAGTCTGCATACTGCAGTTGGCCGATGCCCCTTAAGTATATCTTTTAACCTGTAGTCTCCGTCTCTCTCTGTGTGTCTGTTTCTTCCCTTGCAATTTTTTGTTGTTGTTGAACAACCTGGGTCATTTGTCCTTGAGGGTTTCCTACAGTCTGGGTTTTCTCTGGACCTTGTCCTCTCTCCAGCCCTCATTCTCTCTCCTTCTCCTTCACTGTCCAGCACTGTTAACTCCGTCTCCAATTCACTCCTCACTTCAGTCCAGTCCCACCATTACCGAAACCACCTGGCTAACATTTCCAGTGACATCCTAATTGCCAAGTCCTACTCTCAGTCCTCTCTGTACCTGACCATTCTGTACCTGACCTGGTGGACCATGCTCTCCTTTTCCCAATTTATAAACTCTAGTTGGACAAGACGTTTTCTTGAAAGCAATATTATTCCTTTTCCAAAGGTCTCCCCTAAAATCTGAAATTGCTACTTAGATACAATCTGAGAGCTCCAGATGGTCCCTGAGAATAATTTCGTATACCACTAGAATCTTTCCACCCAGTGTGAGGCATCTCCTCCACCAGGCCCTTACCTTTAAAGTGTAAATACAACGTGTCATTCAATGCTGGGGTCATGTAAAGCTTGTGTTGCTTGCAGAGTTTTTGCAGGAAACTTTTAGTCATTCTGTTAAAATGAGAAACATGAACAAGAAATTTACTTTGTTAGCTGTAAAATATATTTCAAAAATTCCTAACCACACCCATTTCTCCCAAAAATTCCATAACATGCTATGTGCCTGGTAACTCTTTTAAATTTTCCTCCTCCTTCTTTCTTTTTTTAAATAGCTTTCAGAGCCTCTTCCAATATCGTTACTTTCAGCATTCTTAAAAATTGCAATGTATGTTCTAATAAAAATACTTCTAATGGTGTCATCAAGAACTACTGATATTTCTCTCTGCAGGCCTGGCATTAATTTAATAGATTGTGGTTAGCTGTATAACACAGACACTGCCATCCTGGCTCCACTCCTTAATAGTTCTCAGACACTGGGCAGGCTATTTCATCTCCATGGGCCTACATTTCTTCATCTGTTGAAGGCGTGATAGCACTATCGACCTTATTCAGGAAATGTGTGCTGTAACTGGCAGCATGCCCACATACCTGGGGCTTCGGTCATCCCTGTCGACTCGTGGGTGTGCTAAGCGACTGTCTGACCTGCCATCACCACTTTGTTTCTGCTTGCTTTGGAGGGATGTGTTAGAAGGAGCCACATATGTTTCCTTGGACTTGTTAATTTCTATAAAATAAAAGAGAATGATTATATATATTTATGTATGTATATATATATATATAATTTTTCCCCAACTTCAGTTTCATTAATAGCTCTTTCCGCTTTTAGTACGGTTGTTATTATTGTTGTTAGGTGCTGTCAAGTCAACTTCTACTCATAGAGACCCCATGTGACAGAAGAGAACTGCCCCATAAGGTTTCTGAGGCTGTAGTCTTTATAGGAGCAGATTGCCAGGCCTTTCTCAGGTGGAGCTGCTGAGTGGGTTCGAACTGCCACATTTTCAGTTAGCAGCCAAGTGCTTAACCATTGTGCCACCAGGGCTCCTTTTGGTATGGCACTGTATGACAATTTTTAACTCATTGACAAGGACCATGTAAATTTATCTTTGGATGGATTCTCTATAGAAACTCTTGTACAGGTACACGAGGAGACCTGTACAAAGATATTCATTTCTGCATTGTTGGTAACAGCAAAAAAATGGTTAGTAACTCAAATACTCATCCATAGGGACAAGTAAAATAAAGCATGCTATATGAATTCAATGGATGACTATTCTGCCTTAAAACAATGTACTAGAGCTACATCAATCAGCATGGATAGTTCTCAGAAACATAATGGTGAGTGAAAAACGTCAAGTTTCCTAGTAAGCACAGAATATCATTTGTCAATTTAAAACACACAAACCAATGCTATATATTGTTTAAGGAACCATAATATGTGTATAGAGAAGTGACTGAAAGAATCCACACCAAATTCAAGATAGTTGGTTGCTGCTGGGGAGGGAGAAGGGAATAGGACCAGGAATGGAGGACATTGGGAACATTAACTTTATCTGCAAGGTTTTATTTCTTATATTAAAAAAGACTTCAAGTCAATATGTTAATCACTTTCAATTTTAGGTGACAGTACATGGGTGTTTATTATTCGCTGCTCTTTTCATTTTTTTAAAAAATTCCTCGAAAGAAAAACCACACAAAAATAAAGCAAAGCCATTCAAATGCACTGAATTTTAAGGGCTGTTGGCTGCTGCTCTGTGTGTTAGTGTGTTGTACTGAACGAGATGAAAACACTCTGTGTGGGGACTGTCTTACAGCCGTTTATTAATGGCCTACTATATGAGCCCTGGTGGTGCAGTGGTTAACAGCTATGGTGAGCTACGGTTGCTAACCAAAAGGTCAGCAGTTTGAATCCACCAGCTGCTCCTTGGAAACCCTATGGGGGCAGTTCTACTTTGTCCTATAGGGTCGCTATTTGAGTTGGAATCAACTTGATGGCAACAGATTTGATTTTGGTTTTTTTATATGCCAGAAACTTTCACACCAGGGCTCACATCAACCTGAAAGCCAGGGATAATTATCCCTGCTTACAGATAAGAGACTAAGGCTCAGAGAGGTTAAGCTCTGGGCCAACAGCCACAAAGCTGGTGAGCTGTGAGTCAGAATCTGAACCCAATACTGCCTGGCTCTGAAGCTTCTATCTTTCCACTGAGCAATACTGATTCCCTATGGCTTCTCACTAAGGGTTTGCCTGGACAGTAGGTGCTCAAGATATATTTGTTGACTGGGTTTGAAAAATGAAATGCCAATCAACTAGCTTCCTTATCTGAGCATTATAAGGTTTTCCTGTTGGGTCCTAAGCCAAGTGAGACTGGAGGCTGCAGCATCTCTGCCAAGCCCAGCCCATTTAGGAAACTTTGGTGAGGGTCACACACCGACCCCAGCACCACCAACTCTCCACTCAGTCTCTCTACCATGTGTCAGGCACTGGATTGGGCACTGGAAATTCAGTCCAGATGTCCTGCCCTCACATAGCTTGCAACCTGGAGGGGGAGAACCTTTGATCTTACACCGTGACACCAATAAAAGGATAAATTCAAAACAATACAGTGTAGGGGCAGGAAGGGAGCTGGTTCATTAGGTAAAGACTTGGACTCCCAAGTCAGACCGTCCGGGTATGAGTCTGTGTTACTGACTTGGTGGTAGTATTGGGTGCCTTGAGTTGATTCCTACTCATAGTAACCCCACACGACAGAGTATAACTGCCCCATAGCGTTTTCTTGGCTGTAATCTTTATAGAAGCAGATTGCCAGTTCTTTCTCTTGCAGAACTGCTGGGTGAGTATGACTGCCAACCTTTCGGTTAGCAGTAGCGTTTAACCGTTGTGCCACCAGGGCTTCTTCTGTCACTGACTAGCTGAGGGTAATCTGGATCAAATTTTATAACCTCTTTAAAGTCTCCATTTCCTCTTCTGCGTGAAATGGGGAGAGGAGTGTCTACTGCAGAGGCCTGGTGTATAGCTCAGATACAAGCACTTGGCACCTATCGTTTAATAAGTGTCAGAGCCCTGGTGGCGCAGTGGTTAAAGCACTGGGCTGCTAACCGAAAGGTCTGCAGTTCCAACCCATCAGCCGAATCAGCGGAGAAGGACGTAGCAAAATGCTTCCGTAAAGATTTACAGTCTTGGAAACCGTATGGGGCAGTTCAACCCTGTCCTATAGGGTTGCCATGAGTCAGAATCGACTCCAAGGCTGTAGGTTTGGTTGTTTGGCTTCAGCTGCCACTATTATTATTTTTGGCTCTGAAGATGACGTATGTGACGTTGGAAGGAGACTGGAGCGCCCAGGCAGGTCGGCCCTCGCCCTCCTTTCCCTCCCTGGGGAGGTGGTCAGCACCTTCCTTGCGGCCCCCTTGGCCTGCGCTCCCGTGGTCCCCCGCAGACGCCTCCACGCCAGGCTCCACGGGGCAGTCCTGCTCCGCTCCCTGGCTTGCCACTGGCTCCGAGGCCTCAGGGTACATGTTTATTCCTGCAACAGGAAACACCTCGTTCCGCGGGGTCGCTGCAGCACCGGCGCCGCCAGGGAGGCCCGACTTTCCTTCCCAGCCGGCCACCCGCGCGCGCCTTGTTCGCTGCCCAACGCTCCCCGGGTTTCCAGGGCAACAGCCGCGCATGCGCACGCGCACAACGGGGCAGCGCGCCGGAGACGCCGGGGGCGGACCTTGTAACGGCTCCGCCCCCGGCGCTTGCGCGGGTCACGTGGGGGCGTGCCCGGCGGCAGATGCGGCGGAGGTGACGGGGGCGGTGGCCGCGTGGGCCTGGCGGGACTGGGCCGGAGACTGCGGCGCCTCTGCAGGTACCGCGCCCCCCGCACCCCGCGCACCCCCGACCCAGCCCTCTCCTGGTCCCCCAGCCTCTGCCGAGTCCTTGTCCCGACCCCCACTCAGCGCCCCCAACCACGCCCCCCAGGATCGGGGGTCGCCTGGCTTCCTGGGACCCCCTGGAACTCCAGTTCCACCCTTCCCTCAGACACCTGCCCTCAGCACCTCCTCCTTCGAGACCAGTCCCGCCATTCCGTCCCCCCAATCCTGGAGCGCTCCCTTCCCCAGACTCCATCTCCACGCCCCCCGCCCCCCACGTTGCACACCCAGAGGGACACCCCCCCCCCCCGCTTCTAACTCCCTTTTAGGACCCTGCAATTCTCGCGGCCCCACCTTCCCCCAGCGCGAGCCCCTCCGTCCCCCTAGACACTAACCTGCTCTTTCTGGGAGAGGCTTTCAAGTCACCGCCTTTGTTAGCGCTGCTTTATTTTCGGTTCTAGACGGTTTGGTTCGAGTAGGATTTTGTTGTCTTTCTTTCTGTACTAGAAATAATTCAGAAGAATAGAACTGGTAAAGAAAGGGCAGCAGCAATTCCTAATAGATGGTTTGTCTGTGTGCCTCCCGTGTGCTCGGCCCTGCCACGTGCCCTGCCAAGTGCGGGAGGGAAGTACCCTGTTCTAAAGGGGCTTGCAGCCCAGACACAGCCTGGCACCCAGACAGCTGCAGCGCCTCGAGTGTGTGCAAATTACTGCAAGGCAGCCTGGCGTGAAGGCTGCCAGCCAGGGCTCAGGACTTGGATAGACCTTGGTCTGAATTCCCGCAGCTTCTTAGCTGTGGGATCCTGGGTATGTCATTTTACTGCTGTATGCCTGAATTTCCACATCTGTAAACTGGGGTGATTGTAACTCTACCTCATGAAATTGATGAGAGAATAAAGTCGGGGAGAGGGTAAAGCACTTACAGTATTTTGCATAGTCAGATCTCAGTTTTAGCTCTACTACAGATAGTTTATAGGTAACATTGAATACTGAATATTAGTGCCTAATAGCTAATGTTTATTGGCCACTTATGGTTCAGACTCTGTTCTAAGTGCTTTATATGTACTACCTCATTTAATTCTCATGATACTCTTAGGCAGGAACTATTATCCCCATTTTGACAGATAGTATAAGGGAAGCAAAGAGGTGAAGGTGAAGTAACTTCATCTTCACTTAAGACACAGAGCTCTTAAATGGGAAATCTAGATTCCACCTCAGTGTCTTTTCCCAGTGTCTGTGGCCTTGTTTGTTGTCAGCTGCCATTGAGTTGGCCCATGACTCATAGCAACCCCATGCACAACTGAATGAACTTCCCAGTTGTGTACCATCCACGTAATCAGTTGTGGATTGGGCTTCTGTGATTCACAGGGTTTTCATTGGCTAATTTTTGGAAGTAGATTGCCAGGCCTTTCTTCCTAGTCTGTCTTAGTCTGGAAGCTCTGCTGAAACCCATTCAGCATCATAGCAACACGAAAGCCTCCACTGACAGATGGGTGGTAGCTGCGCATTAGGTGTGTTGGCTGGGCATCAAACCTGGGTCTCCTGCATGGAATTCAAGAATTCAACCACTGAACCGCTAATGCCCTCATTGTCTTAATTGCTATACTAATACCCAGGGACATAGAGTTCAGCAGACTGGTGCTATTGTTATTATTTTCTTTTCAGGTAGTTTTTTTTATTGCGGTAAAATTCACATAACAAAATTCCCCATTTTATCCAGTTTAAAATGTACAATTCAGTGGTTTTTAGTATATTCATAATATTGTGCAACTATCACCACCATCTAATTCCAGAACATTTTCATCACCTCCAAAAGAAATCCAGTATCATTAGCAGTCACTTCCAATTTCCCCCTCTCCCTATCCCATACCCCACGAAAACCAAACCCATCGCCATCAAGTCGATTCTGACTCACAGCGACCTTATAGGACAGAGTAGAACTGCCCCATAGGGTTTCTAAGACTGTAATCTTTACAGCAGCAAACAGCCACATCATTCTCCTGAGGAATGATAGTGGGTTTGAAGCGCTTGACCACTGTGCTGCTGGGCTTCCTCCCCCCATCCCTTAGCAACCACTAATCTACTTTCTGTCCCTATCGATTTGCTTATTCTGGACATTTCATATAAATGAAGTCATGTAATACATAGCCTCCTGCGTCTGGCTTCTTTCACTCAGCATGATGTTTTTAATGGTCATCTGTGTTTTAGCACGTATCAGTACTTCATTCCTTTTTATGGTTCAATAGTGTTCCATTGTATGGATGTACCACATTTTGTTTATCCATTCACCAGTAGGTGGACATTTGGGTTGTTTTCACTTTTTTGCTATTGTGAAAAGTGCTGCTGTAAATATCCACGTATGAGTTTTTGTGTGAACATAAGGTTTCAGTTCTCTTGGGTGTACATTCAGGAGTGGGATACTATTGTTATTTTAATTCCTGCTACACAAATGGAGATGTGAAACTCAGGAGTGTCGGATCTTGGTTGGGAATCTGGGTTTCCAACTCCCATGTTGCTGCTCTTTCCACTCAGCTCTTCCACTGTTCGGTTTAGTGGTATAACAAAAATTGGCAAAGGAAATTCCAAAAAGTCATGATACACCAGTAATAACTTTTTCAAAGTGCTGACACAAAGTTTGAGAAGCTTCTTGGGCGTTTTCTCCTTGAAAGTGAAATTTGAGCTTTGAACACAAAGCAGTATTTGATTCTGTTTGTTAAATAGATACTGTATACAGAGCACTATGCAAGGTGCTGTGGAGGAGTATTAAAGATGTATGAGATCTCAGCCTCACACTTTGACAAAGTTCCAGGAAGACTACAAACTTAAATCTGAAAAGCAAAAACTGTAAGCTTTTAGAAAATACCTTCATGATGTGGGACAGAAGCAGGATTTCTGAAATAAAACATAACAAGCACAAACATAAAGGGAAAAGATTGATAAATTTGACTATGTTAACTTTAAGACATTCAGTTCATCAAAAAGACTGTAAAGAGAACTAGTATCTAGAATAGGTAAAGAATTCTTGCAATTCTGAAAGAAGACAACACTAGAAAAATGGACAAAAGATAGGCACAGGCATTTCATAGATAAGAAAACACAAATGGCACTGAAACAAGAATTTCAACCTCATGAGTAATCAGTGAAATGTAAATTAAAACCGTAATGAGATACCTTTTCACAACCGCCATATTGGCAAAGGAGAACAGGTGGGCAATGCTAGCCATTGGTGAGGATGCAGGGTGGACTCACATGCTGCTGTGGGAGTGTAGATTGGTTCAACCACCTTGGCAGTATCCAGTTAAATACGTGGATGGCCTGTGACCCAGCAGTTCAACTCCTAGGCTTGTACCTTGGAGAAACCCTTGCTCATGTGCCTAGGAGGCATATACGAGAATGTTCACAGCAGTGGTGTTCATAATTATAAAATAAAAACAAAAATGACCCAAATGCCCATTAGCAATGGATATATGAGTTGTGGGTCTGTTCATACCATGAAATACTGTACGGAGTGGAAGTGTGTGAACTAAGCTACAGGCATCATCACGAATCAATTCCAGAACAATGTTGAGTGAAAGACACAAGTCATTGAAGAATACATGTAGTGTGATTCTTTTATATGAAGTTCAAACCAGGCAGAAGTGAACAATACTGTTGTTTCAGAATACATGCTTCAGGTGGGGTGTGAGGTTACAGCTATCAAAAAAAACCCAAGAAAACCCAAAAAGCAAGGGAATGGTTACCTTCAGTGTGGACAAAGAGGGTGTCAGCAGGGAAGAAGCATATGGGGCTTCTAAGAAACTTTGTTAAGTAGGGTGGTGGTTGCCTGGGTGTTTTGTTTTATTACTCCTTAAACTATATGCATAATAAGTTTAGCATAATTTTTAACATGTGTCTGAGTTATCTAGTGCTGCTGTAACAGAAATAACAAAAGTGGGTGACTTCAATGAACAGAAATTTATTTGCTTACAGTGTAGGAGGCTAGAAGTCTGAATTCAGGGTGCTGGCTATAGAGGAAAGCTTTCTCTCTGTCAGCTTTGGGGGAAGGTCCTTGTTCCTTGGCTCCTTGGTGATCTTCGTGTGACTTGGCATCTGTCTTCCCCCATCTACGATTGCTTGCTTAATCTGCTCCTTTATGTCTCTAAAGAGATTGATTTAAGATACACCGTATACTAAAACTACTTCATTAACATAACCAAGAAAACCCATTCCCCAATGGGATTATAACCACAGGTATAGTGGTTAGGATTTACAACACATATTTTTGGAGGACAGTTTGATTCATAACATTGTGTTTTTCAATTTTTAAAAAAATTACCAAAGAATTAGTTTTAGATACATTTCTTACCCTTAAGAGGCCTGTGGTGTAGTTGGGGAACCAAGATATAAGCAAGTTAAACCTTTAAATAAAATCCAAATTAGTATGTTGTAAGTGCCAAATAAGGAGCCCTGGTGGCGCAGGGGTTAAACACTCGGCTGCTAATCGCAAAGTTGGCAGTTCACACCCACCCAACATCTCTGCAGGGGAAAGACCTGTCGATTTGCTTCCTTAAAGATTATAGCCTAGGCAAGCCTATGGGGCGGTTCTGCTCTGTCACATGGGGTTGTTATGAGTCTAAATCAACTCCATGGCACCCAACAAGAAGTGCCAGATGGGTAAGTGAGACGGAGAGGAATGCAGACACGAGATCACGGTGCCGGCCTGGAAGGGGAAGGGGTTCACAGGCGTTTTGTCTTCACTCCCCAGGGCCTGCCATTATAGGTGCTTATCAGTAAGTGCTGGAATTGAATCCAGGAGAGGAAATGGGACGTGGCTGGTCTTGGAAGGACAGACAGGATTTGGAGTGCTAAGGGGAAGGCAGATTTAGATTTAGACTCTGAAAGAAGTAAGATTCCTAAAAAAAAAAATTTTTTAATGAAAATAAAGGCCATGACCCTGGAGCCTCATTGGCAAGTTAGCCAATGCCAGCTGCTGATAAGGATGGTGTGGGGAAGCTCTAGTCCACCCCAGTCCGTCAAAGAGCATCAGCGTCTGGTACTGCTATACTTGAAGGTTTTCAATTTAAGGAATGTTGCAAGATTTGCAGTTTGTCTTTTTACTCTCCTAAAAGCTAGACTGACTTTCTTCTGTCTACCTATCTATTTTAGTTCCCTATTGCTGTTACGGAGCCCTGGTGGTTCAGTGGTTAAGATCTCAGGCTGCTAACCAAAAGGTTGGTAGTTTGAATCCACCAGCCGCTCCTTGGAAAGCCTATGGGGTCAATTCTACTCTGTCCTATAGGGTTGTTCACCTTAACAGTGATTTTTTTTTTTTTTAATTTTTTTGAATTTTTTACTATGCTTATAAGGAGGCCTGGTGGCACAGTGGTTTAAGCACTTGGCTGCTAACCAGAAGGTTGGCTGTTTGAACCTACCAGCTGCACCGAGGGAGAAAAATGTGTCAGTCTGCTTCTGTAAAGATTTACAGCCTTGAAAACCCTATGCGGCAGTTTACTGTGTCCTACAGGGTTGCTATGAGTGGAATCAACTCGATTGTAGTGGGTTTGTTTTTTTTTGGATTGCTGTTAAAACAAATTGCCTCGGATACAGGGTTCCATTCCAATGACTATGCTCTTGTGAGTTGGTTCTTACATAAGTCGAACACTTCACTTTTTTTTTGGTTTTCATTACCATTGCCTTTCATTATCAGTATCTTTATAAATCTGATCGTTGTCTTTGGGGGTTGGAAACATTGCATCTGAGAATGATAATATCAGCAAATTACATGCTGAAACAATGTACGTAGTACATATTACTAACAATAAGATGTAAAAAAAACCCCCCCAAAACAGATGATGGTAAGTGCGGTTCATCAGAACTCGAACATATCTTCAGGACTACCTGTATAGTGGCTTAAAACAACACATATTTATTATCTTACAGTTCTGGAAGTCAGAAGTCTAAAATAAGTCTCACTGGGCTGAGTTAAGGTGTCTGCAGAGCTGGTTCCTTCTGGAGGCTGTAGGGGACGATCTGTTCCTTGCCTTTGCCAGCTTCTAGAGGCTACCTGCATCCCATGACTGGTAACCGCTTCCTCCATCTTCAAATCCAGCAACGCCCCATCTTAAAATCTCTCTCTGACCTCTGCGTCTATTCTCACATCACCTTCTCTATCTTCACCCTCTTGCCTCCCTTTTATAAGGACCCTTGTGATTACATTTAGGACTCACCAGCATAGTCTCCCCATCTTAAGATCTTTAGCTTAATCATATCTGCACAGACTCTTTTGCCATATAAAGTAGCATATTCACAGGTTCTGGGGATTAGGGCATGGACATCTTTGAAGGGCCATTATTCACCATCCACACTATCGTTTGGTAGTGCTTTGTCTTTTTCCTATCATACTTGCTTTCTTTTAAAAAAAAAAAAAAAAACACTTTGGCCCACTTATTTTATGTTCTTTTACCCACCCCAGGTCTCATCCATTTGGATAGCTTGGTGATGCTTAAGCTTCAGCCAAGACTTCTCTCCCAGAATTCCTGTCTCGTGAAGGTTCTTCCGTTGGTCTTACTGTGCTTTGCCCTGCTAGGCTGAGTCAGCTAAGCTGTAGGTCAGGATAATGTCACAGGCCAGAGCAGTGGTTCTTTGAAGAGGTAACTTTGCTCTTTGCAGTGTTGGTCATGTGTCTCCAATGACACTGTTGTTGTACTGTACTGATGAGTATAGCCCTCATGAATATTTAGAAGTAAAAGATGCCTAAAGAATCACTCTTGCCTTTCTATTTTGGTGACAGTTCTGACTTACTCCTTTCCTCTGTTTGCTTCTCTCTTGTTTCGTGCACTGATGTTTTAGTTTTCTAAAACATTTTTAGTTGTTTTATTGTTGCTTTCTAAAGACTGACCTTCTTTAAGTTATAGACTAATGTTTTTAACTAACTAATCAATCCCAGGTGGCACAGTGGTTGAGAGCGCGACTGCTAACCAAGAGGCTGGGAGTTCAAACCCACCAGCCACTGCTTGGAAACCCTGTGGGGCAGTTCTACTCTGTCCTATAGGGTTGCTATGAGTCAGAATCAACTTGACAGCAGTGGGTTTGGTTTTTTTTTCTTTTTTTTAAAAATCAAACCACAGAAAAATTAACCAGCCAGACCCCCCAAAAGTTAAATGCCACTCGATATTGGCACATTTGGCAGGCTTCTAGACTTAAGTGTGTAATAAACGCCTTTAAAACTGTGTTTCCGTGAAAGGCCACGAGCCTTCCTGGAATTTAAGGGCTTTGAGGGAAGGACTGATTTCTTCTTTCATTAGAAAGGCAGTATTTTCCAGAGGCGGGGCCAAGATGGCGGAGTAGTCAGATGCTTGCAGTGGACCCTCTAAAACAAAGACATGAAAAAACAAGTGAATTAATTATATATGGCAGTCTGGGAGCCCTGAACATCAAAGGCGGAGCTCAGGAACCGGACTGAGTGGCAGGGGGAGGGAGAGACAGTTCAGAAGCAGCGAGGAGTTGCCAGAACTGACCCGGTGAGAGCCTGAGCCCTTCAGGCCTGATCAGCTCAGGGGTGAGCAGTGAGGCAGGCAAGCAGATGTGTTTGGGAGGCATGTTTTCCACACTGGGAGAGACCCACGGTTGGAGAGTCTACATGGCCACCCAGAACCAGTGAGAAGCAGCCCTGTATCTGCGAAAAATAAAAGTAATTGCATACGGCCTACCACGGGGATCAAAAACACCCCTCTTAGGGAAAAACCTCTCTCCTGTTTACCTCCCTGCTCCCTGCTCTGCACTGGGTCCCAGACAGGCTTCAGCAATTACTGAGTCCCCTGGGCTGGAAGTAGGATATATCACACCCTGGAGCCATTCTCCCTACCTTGGGCAGTGAACAAATTAACAAACGGGAAAAATTAAACTGCTGGCTCCCCTAAGCCGGAAACCCAGGGTAGGCACAGCTCCTTTGCCTAGGCACAGCCATAAGGGATCCATGGACTTTGAGTGTCTTTCCCCCACATAGACTTGTGTGGGCCCATTTCAACAGTGTAGGCCCTCATTACTGCAGTACAACAGGGTATATACCAGAACTCTAACTTCAACTGTTTCAGCTGTGAAGTGGCAGGTTCTTGACATTTGACACTGCTCTGCCCATTAAGCAGGGTTTCGCCTACCCATATCAGGGGCCTGAGGACTAGTGGCTTCACCCACACCACCTAGCCACCTGCAGTAGGGGCCCATGAATAAGTGGTGCGCCCCAGTCCTTATAGCTAACAGCGTTAGGTGCTCGTAGTCTAGCTGCAAAATCCACCCACCTACGTGCTCTAGGAAACAGGGATGCGCCTTCGTCCTGGACACTTGGGGGCGGCCATCAGCCCCCTGCGTTGCTGAGTGTATCACCCTGCTGCAGCCACATACTTGTGCCTACAACAATCACCAATGCCTGTCTAGGACTGTGAGAGCCTACACCATACACTTGGGCACCTGAGCTGAATCCATACAGGGGGAGTGGCCGGACTCCTGAGCTCACATACCTAGTAACAGATCTAACCACCTGGTGACAGGACATTAGAGCTTCAAAGATGCCAATAATCAAACAAGCTCATATGAGCAGCCTATTTGGGCATATCAAGACAAAACGAAGCTAGGACACAGGTAAGCAAACATAAAATAAATAAATATAATAACTTATTGATGGCTTGGAGACAGCAGTAAACATCAAATCACATAAAGAGGCAATCCGTGATGGCTTCAGCAAGCTCCCAGAATAAAGAATCTAGAAGTTTTCCAGAGGAGGAAGATTTCTCGGAATTACTGGAGGCAGAGTACAAAAGATTAATATACAGAACTCTTCAAGAGATTAGGAAGGAAATTAAGCAAAATGCATAACATGCAATAGAGGAAATTAAAAAGCTTAGAGAAGAGCATAATGACAAACTTAACAGGCTGCAAGAATCCTTAGAGAGACAGCAATCAGAAATCCAGAAGACTAACAACAAAATTTCACAATTAGACAGCTCATTAGAAAGTCATAGGGGCAGAACTGAGGCAATGGAGGTCAGAATTAGTGACACCAACTTACTTGAGGAAAAATCAGATAAAAGGATTTAAAAAAAGGAAGAAACCCTAAGAATTATACGGGACTCTATCACAAGGAATAACAACCTATGAGTGATTGGAGTACCAGAACGTGGCGGGGGGCGGGGGGGACGGCGGGGAGGGAATAACAGAAAATACAGAGAGAATTGTTGAAGATTTGTTGGCAGAAAAACTTCCCTGATACCATGAAAGATGACAAGATACCTATCCAAGATGATCATCGAACCCCACATAAGGTAGATCCCAAAAGAAAGTCACCAAGACATACTATAATCAAACTTGCCAAAACCAAAGATAAAGAGAGAGTTTTAAGAGCAGCTAGGAATAAACGAAAAGTCATCTACAAATAAGAGTCAATAAAAATAAGCTCGGACTACTCAGCAGAAACTATGCAGGCAAGAAGACAAGGGGATGACATATATAAAGCCTTGAAGGAAAAAACCTGCCGGCCAAGAATTATATATCCAGCAAAACTGTCTCTCAGTTATGGTGATGAAATTAGGGCATTTCCAGATAAACAGAAGTTTAGGGAATTTGCAAAAACCAAACCAAAATTACAAGAAATGCTAAAGGGAGTCCTCTGGTTAGAAAATAACATCAGGTAACAACCCAAGACTAGAACAAAGGACAGAGCAACCAGATATCAACCCAGATAGGGAAGTCACAAAAGTAAATCAAAGCTAAAACACTGAAAATGGGGAAATAGATGTCAATATGTAAAAGATGAGAATATCTTTAAAAAAATAAAAAAGAGCGACTTAAAAAATATAGACATAGATTTTTCATATGGAGAGCAAGTCAAGGTGATATAAAGAAATAAAAGACTGGTATAAACTTAGAAAACTCGGGGTAAATATTAAGGTAACCACAAAGGAAACTAACAATCCTACAAGTCAAAATAAAAAACTAAAAAAAATAAAGACTCAGCAAACACAAAATCAACAACAGTGAAAAAGGTGAAAAGAAAATAAGTAAAGAAAAACAACTCAGCACAGATAATTAAGTGGAACAAAGAAACTGAACAACACACAAAGACATCAAAATGACAGCACTAAACTCACACCTATCAATAATTACGCTGAATGTAAATGGACTAAATGCACCAATAAAGAGACAGAGTGACAGACTGGATAAAAAAAAAAACACGATCGTCTATATGGTGCTTACAAGAGACACATCTTAGACTCAGATACACAAACTAAAACTCAGAGGTTGGAAAAAATACATCAAGAAAACAACACTCAAAAAACAACAAGAGTGGCAATATTAATCTCTGACAAAACAAACTTTAAAAGTAAAATCCACCACAAAGGATAATGAAGGACACTATGTAACGATTAAAGTGTCAATACACCAGGAGGACATAACTATAATAAATACTTATGCACCCAATGACAGGGCTCCAGAATACATAAAACAAACTCTTAACAGCACTGAAAAGAGAGAGAGACAGCTCCACAATAGTAGTAGGAGACTTCAGCACACCACTTTCGGTAAAACAACATCCAGAAGGAAGCTCAACAAAGACATGGAAGAGCTAACTGCTACAATCAACCAACTTGATTTCATAGACATATACTGAACACTCCACCCAACAGCAGCCGAGTATACTTTCTTTTCTAGCGCACATAGAACATCCTTCAGAATAGACCACATATTAGGCCATAAAGCAAGCCTTAACAAAATCTAAAGCATCGAAATATTACAAAGCATCTTTTCTGACCATAAAGCCATAATAGTAGAAATCAACAACAGAAAAAGTGAGGAAAAAAATCAAACACATGGAAACTGAATAACATCTTGCTCAAAAACTACTGGATTATAGAAGAAATTAAGGATGGAATAAAGAACTTCATAGAATCAAATGAAAATGAAAACACATCCTACCAGAACCTTTGGGATACAGCAAAAGCAGTGCTCAGAGGTCAGTTTATAGCAATAAGTGCTCACATCCAGAAAGAAGAAAGGGCCATAATCAAAACATTAACCCTACAACTGGAACAAGTAGAAAGAGAGCAAACGAAGCCCTCGGGTGCCAGAAGAAAGGAAATAATGATTAGAGCAGAATTAAATGAAATAGAGAATAGAAAAAGAATTGAAAGAGTTAACAAGACCAAAAGCTGGTTCTTTGAAAAGATCAACAAAATAGATAAAGCACTGGCCAAACTGACAAAAGAAAAACAGGAGAGGAAGCAAATTACCCATCTAAGAAATGAGTTGGGTGATACCACAACAGACCTGTCATGGTTTGAATTATGTCCCTCCAAAAATGTGTGTATCCATTTCCCTGGGCCATGAATCCCAGAATTGTCTGGTTCGCCTCCATTTTTTGACTGTAATTTTACATTAAAAAGGATTAGGGTGGGATTGTAACACCACCTTTACCCAGGTCATATCGTTGATCCAACATAAAGGGAGTTTCCCTAGGGTGTGGCCTGCACCACTTTTTACCTTACAAGAGATGAAAGGGAAGCACGCAGAGAACTGGGGACCTCATACCATCAAGAAAGCAGTGCCGGGAGCAGAGTGCATCCTTTGGACCGGGGTCCCTGCGCAGAGAAGCTCCTAGTCTGGGGGAACACTGATGAGAAGGCCAAGAGAGAGAAAGCCTTCCCCTGGAGCTGACACCCTGAATTTGGACTTTTAGCCTAACTGATTGTGAAGAAATAAATTTCTTTTTGTTAAAGCCATCCACTTGCGGTATTTCTGTTACAGCAGCACTAGATAACTAAGACAAGACCCAACTGAAATTAAAAGAATCGTAACAGAATACTATGAAAAATTGTACTCTAACAAATTTGAACATCTAGAGGAAATGGACAGATTTCTAGAAACTCACTACCTACCTAAAGTAACACAAACAGAGGTAGAACAACTAAATAAACCCACAACAAAAGAAGAGATTGAAAAGGTAATTTAAAAACTCCCAATCAAAAAAACGCCCTGGCCTGGATGGCTTCAATGGAGAATTCTACCAAACTTTGAGAGAAGAGTTAACATCACTACTACTAAAGGTATTTCAGAGCATAGAAAAGGATAGAATAATCCCAAACTCATTCTATGAAGCTAGTGTAACCCTGATACCCAAACCAGGTAAAGACATGACAAAAAAAGAAAATTACAGACCAGTATCCCTTGTGAGCATTGACGCAAAAATCCTCAGCAAAATTCTAGCCAATAGAATTCAGCAATATATCAAAAAAATAATCCACCATGATCAAGTGGGATTTATACCAGGTATGCAGGGATGGTTCACCATTAGATAAACAATCAATGTAATCTATCACATAAATAAAAGATAAGAACCACATGATGTTATCAATCGATGCAGGAAAGGCATTTGACAAAGTCCAACACCCATTCATGATAAAAACTCTCAATAAAATAGGAATAGAAGGGAAATTCCTCAATGTAATTAAGGGTCTTTATACAAAGCCTACAGCCAGCATCATCCTAAATGGAGAGACTTTGAAAGCAGTCCCCTTGAGAACGGGAACCAGACAAGGATGCCATTTATCGGCACTCTTATTCAACGTGGTGCTGGAGGTCCTAGCCAGAGCAATTAGGCTAGAAAAAGAAAGAAAGGGCATCCGAATTGCTTAGGAAGAATTCAAAGTATCTATTTGCAGATGATATGATCTTACACTCAGTAAACCCCAAAGAATCCACAAGAAATCTGGAACTAATAGAAGATTTCAGCAAAGTTTCAGGATACAAGATAAACATACAAAAATCAGTTGGATTCTTTTACACAAAGAGAACTTGAAGAGGAAATCACCAAATCAATACCATTTACAATAGCCCCCAAGAAGGCAAAATACTTAGGAATAAATCTAACCAGAGGCGTAAAAGATCTATGTAATGAAAACTACAAGACACTACTGCAAGAAACCAAAAGAGACCTGCATAAGTAGAAAAATATAACTTGCTCGTGAATAGGTAGACTCAACATTGTGAAAATGTCAGTTCTACCCAAAGCGATCTACAGTGCAATCCCCATCGAAATTCCAATGGCATTTTTTAATGAGATGGAGAAACAAATTACCAACTTCGTATGGAAAGGGAAGAGGCCCCGGATAAGTAAAGCATTACTCAAGAAGAAGAACAAAGTGGGAGGCCTTACACTACCTGATTTTGGCGCCTATTATACTGCCACAGTAGTCAGAACAGCGTGGTAATGGTACAACAACAGATACATAGACGAATGGAGCAGAGTTGAGAATCCAGACATAAATTCATCCACCTGTGAGCAGCTAATATTCGACAAAGGCCCAAATTCGGTTCATTGGGGGAAAAGACAGTCTCTTTAACAAACGGTGCTGGCATAACTGGATTTCCATCTGCAAAAAACTGAAGCAAGACCCATACCTCACACTGTGTACAAAAACTAACTCAAAATGGATCAAAGACTTAAATATAAAATTGAAAACGTTAAAGATCATGGAAGATAAAATAGGGATAACACTAGGAGCCCTAATACATGGCATAAACAGAATATGAACCATAAGTAACAATGCACAAGCACCAGAAGAGAGACTAGATAACTAGGAGCTCCTAAAAATCAAACACGCTCATCAGAAGACTTCACCAAAAGAGTAAAAAGACAACCTACAGACTGGGAAAAAATTTTTGGCTGAGACAAATCCGATCAGCGTCTGATCTCTAAAATCTACAAGATACTGCAAAACTGCAACAACAGAAAGACCAATAACCCAATTAAAAAATGGGCAAAGGATATGAACAGGCACTTCACCAAAGAAGGTATTCAGGTGGCTAACAGACACATGAAGAAATGGTCAGGATGATTAGCCATTAGAGAAATGCAGATCAAAACTACAATGAAATATCATCTCACCCCAGCTAGGCTAGCTAGTATTAATCCAAAAAACACAATAAATGTTGGAGAGGTTGTGGAGAGACTGGAACACTTATACACTGTTGGTGGGAATGTAGAATGGTACAACCACTTTGGAAATCGATTTGGCGCTTCCTTAAAAAGCTAGAAATAGAAGTACCATACAATCCAGCTGTCCTGCTCCTTGGAATATATCCTAGAGAAATAAGAGCTGTCACTCGAATAGATACATGTACACCCATGTTCACTGCAGCACTGTTCACGATAGCAAAAAGCTGGAAACAACCTAGGTGCCCATCAGTGGACGAATGGATAAACAAATTAAGGTATATCCACACGATGGAATACTACTGTCATGGATTGAATTGTGTCCCCCAAAAAATGTGTGTAGCAACTTTGCTGGGTCATGATTCCTAGTATTGTATGATTGTGTTATCTGATGTGATATCCTTATGTGTTGTGAACTCTACCACTATGATGAGATTACATGTGATCTCCTTGTGTTGTAAATTCTATCACTGTGATGAGGTTATACTGATGAGGTTGATAAGATCAGTGTCTTAATGCAATCTCTTTTGAGATATAAAAGAGAGAAGCGAGCAGAGACACATGGGAACCTCGTACCACCAAGAAAGCAGTACTGGGAGCAGAGTGTGTCCTTTGGACCTGAGGTTCCTGCACAGAGAAGCTCCCAGACCAAAGGAAGACTGATGACATGGACTTTCCTCCAGAGCCAATGGAAAAAGCATTCCCCTGGAGCTGATGCCCTGAATTTGGACTTGTAGCCTACTGGACTGTGAGAGAATAAATTTCTCTTTGTAAAGCCATCCACTTGTGGTATTTCTGTTGGAGCAGCACTAGATGAGTAAGACAAGTACACTACGATAAAGAACAACAATGAAGCCATGAAACATCGTATAACATGGAGGAATCTGGAGGGCATTATGCTGAGTGAATTTAGTCAGTCACAGAAGGACAAATACTGTATAAGACCACTATTACAAGAACTCAAGAAAAGGTTTGAACACAGAAGATAACATTCTTTGATGGTTACGAGGGTGGGGAGGGAAGGTGAGGGTTATTTACTAACTAGATAGTAGATAAGAGTTATCTTAAGCCACGGGAAGGACAGCACACACTACAGGGTAAGTCAGCACAGCTGGACTAAACCAAAGCTAAGAAGTTTCCTGAATACAGTCAAACACTTTGAGAGACAGAGTAGCAGGGGTAGGGGTCTGGGGACCATGCTTTCAGGGGATATCTAGGTCAGTTGGCATAACAAAGTTTATTAAGAAAATGTTCTGCATCCTACTTTGGTGAGTGGCATCTGGGGTCTTAAAAGCTTGCAAGCGGCCACCTAAGATGCATCAATTGGTCCCAACCACCTGGAGTAAAGGAGAATAAAGAACACCAAAGACACAAGGAAAGTATTAGCCCAAGAGACAGAAAGGGCCACATAAGCCAGAGACTTCATCAGCCTGAGACCGGAAGAACTAGCTGGTGCCTGGCTACCACCAATGACTGCCCTGACAGGGAACACAACAGAGAGTCCCAGATGGAGCAGGAGAAAGGTGGGGTGCAGAACTCAAATTGTGGTAAGAAGACCAAACTTAATGGTCTAACTGAGAGTGGAGGAACCCGGGAGAGTATGGACCCTGGATTCTCTATCATCCCAAAACTAAAACAGTATCCGAGGCCAACTTTTCAGACGGATTGGACTGGACTCTGGGACGTAGAGTGATACTTGTGAGGAGTGTGCCTCTTAGCTCAAGTAGATACAAGAGACTAAACAGGCAGCTTCTGTCCGGATGTGAGATGGGAAGGCAGAGAGGGTTAGGAGGTGTTTGAATGGACATGGGGAATCGGGTGGAAAGGAGGAGTGTGCTGTCACAGTATGGGGAAAGCATTTAGAGTCACATAACAATGTATATACAAACTTTTGTATGGGGGGGAAAAAAAGGCAGTATTTTCTGTCATGGGCTTAATGGTAGGGAACAGGATAGAGAGGATGTAATGGATCTATAATTTCCCATTCTTTTCCATTTATCAAGGTATGAACTAAGGTGTGACGATGGGGCGTGTGTGTGAAGAGCAGCCAGGCATCTCAGTACCCTGTGCTCCCAGTCCAGGTGCTTGTCTCTACCCCTAACTAGAAAGACTTGGGCTCAGCCCCATCTCTTCCTGCCTTTACTGTTACAACAGGCCCCTCCACTGCTGCCAGTTACCTTCCAGAAACAAACCTGACACCTGATATTCCCTCCCCTTTGATGTCTAAGGATTCATTCCAAATGCTTCAGACTGCCTCTGACAGTCTGGCTTCACCTCCCACCCCTCTTGACACTGATCTGCACACATCCTGGGCTGTAATCGCATTTGAACTTGCACTGTTTCCTAAGTGGGCTGGGTCTTTGACAGTACTGTGCCTGAAATACCCCAGGATGCCCCTCCTTCTTCTCTGCCCAGCGGAGTCTCACCAGTACTTCAAGAGATTCCCCTCTCTTCAACAGCACCCTTGCTCCATTGCACTGCAGTGGCTCTGCTTATTGCTCTGTGAATTCTGGGAACACAGGCATGGTAGGGAGTCCTGGCTTATTCATGATGGCATCCTCAGTGTCTGACACTGAGTTGTATTCTTCATTGCTGTTTTGTTGTTTTTAGGTGCTGTCAAGTAATTTTTGACTCATAACGACCCCATGGGATGGAGTAGAACTGCCCCATAGAGTTTTGTATGCTGTAATCTTCATGGGAGCAGATCACTAGGTCTTCCTCCCACAGAGATGCTAGGTGGGTTCGAACCACCAGCCTTTCAGTTAGCAGCTGAGCACTTAACTGTTGTACCATCAGGGCGCCTTCACTGCTATTTAGTAGTTTGGTTTTCCACATAGGCTCCCATGTAGACTTTCCTACAGACCAGTGACCATGCACACTGAGGCTTCTTGGAGTTTTTTTTTTTTACTGTGTGTCTTAGGCTGGGTTTTCTAGAGAAGTAAAACCAGTAAAGTATATAAATATATAGAGACAGAGATTTATATCAAGGAAATGGCTCACGTGGTTGTAGAGGCTGGAATGTGGGTCAGGCAGGAGGCTTCTCCTGATTCACGTAGCCACAGGCTGGCGAACCCAAGATCAGTAAGTCAGACAGCAGGGCTCTGGCACACAGGCTGCAAAGACTGACAGATCCCGAGATTGGCAGGCTGCTAGCTCAAGTCCCAAGAACTGGAGGTCAGACGAACAGGAGCCAGCTGTAGAATCCAGTTAGAGCAAAAGCCCATGAGCATTGCCAGAAAGTACACTTATATTGGATGCAGGCCACACCCCCAAGGAAACTCCCTTTCAACTGATTGGTTACTCACAGCAGATTCAATCACAGAGGTGATCACATTATATCAAATCTCATCATGGAGTTAATCACATCCCTGTACGACTGCCAAACTACAGCATAACTGCCAAACCACTGAGAATCATGGCTGAGCCAGGTTAACACACAACCTTAACAATCACACTGTGCATGAATAGTAAAGAAAAGACCTTTTTAACTCTTTAATTACTTTTGGTTTAGCTGTATGCCAGCCACTTTTTGTGCCTCTGGACCTCAAAAGTAGTACATTATTCCAGTTCTACTGCATTTAGGGTCAAGGTGGGTCCTTTTTGAAATGCGTTAAGATTAGCAGACCTGAGTTGGAGCCTCACTGTTACGTAGGTTGAGCATTTTATTGGGTGATACTTCCGAATTTGTTAGATTTATAAACTTTTGCCTTTTTTCCCTTTACTTCTGTGAGATAAAGCTTGCAAGCATAATTATGGCTTTCCTGTGTGATAGTTAGGGAGCCCTGATGGTTTTGTTTTGGTTATTCTGTATCATATTTGGAGAACCAGAGGTTCCCCATGTAACCTAATGAAGAAACAAAACCAAACCTGTGGCTGTGGAGTTGATTCCGACTCATAGAGAACGTATGGGACAGAATAGAATGGCCCCATAGGATTTCCAAGGAGTGCCTGGTGGGTTTGAACTGCTGACCTTTTGGTTAGCAGCCTGAGCTCTTAATCACTATGCCACCAGGGTTTCCAACCTAATGGAAGGGCAGTTGCAGTAAATTCTCTATTTAGTTCTTGTTGATATATTGTCATACCACAGATTAGTTGTGCTACAGTGCCACTCGCCTTAATTAGTGGCTTGTATTACCAGATCATGTTTCTCAAAACCCATATTACCAACCAAAAATTTAAACACACTCGGTTAGTAAGCATGCATTCTAATACTGAAGGCACATGCCATCAAAACATCAAAAATAAAAATCTGGTTAAAAAAAAGAATTTTAATGTTAAAAAGCTAAAAAAGACCTCTTTAAAGTGTTAAAAAGCAAAGATGTCACTTTCAGGACTAAGGTGCACCTGACGCTAGCCATGGTATTTTCAGTCACCTCATATGCTTGTGAAAGCTGGACAGTGAATAAGGAAAACTGAAGAAGAATTGATGCATTTGAATTACGGTGTTAGTGATGAATATTGAATATTCCATAGACTGCCAGAAGAACGAACAAATCTATCTTGGAAGAAGTACAGCCAGGATGCTCCCTAGAAGTAAGGATGGCGAGACTTCATCTTGCTTGCTTTGGACATGTTATCAGGAGGGACTGTTCCTTGGAAAAGGACATCATGCTTGGTAAAGTAGATGCTCAGCAAAAAAGAGGAGGACCCTCAGTGAGATGGATTGGCACAGTGGCTGTCACAATGGACTCAAACATAGCAACGATTGTGAGAATGGTACAGGACCAGGCAGTGTTTCTTTCTGTTGCGCATGGAGTCACTATGAGTCAGAACTGACTCGAAGGCATCTGTCATGGATTGAATTATGTCCCCCCCAAAATGTGTGTATCAATTTGGCTGGGTCATGATTCTCAGTATTGTGTGATTGTATACCATTTTGTAATCTGACGTGATTTTCTTATGTGTTGTAAATTCAATCGCTATGATCTAATAAGATGGATTAGCGGCAGTTATACTGATGAGGTATACAAGATTGGACAGTGTATTAAACCAATCTCTTTTGAGATATAAAAGAGAGAAGCAAGCAGAGACACATGGGAACCTCGTACGACCAAGAAAGCAGTGCTGGGGGCAGAGCATGTCCTCTGAAGCTGAGGTTCATGTGCAGCGAAGCTCTCAGACCAAGGGAAGATTGTTGATATGGACCTTCCTCTAGAGATGACAGAGAAAGCATTTCCTCTGGAGCTGACGCCCTGAATTTGGACTTGTAGCCTACTGGACTGTGAGAGAATAAACTTCTCTTGTTAAAGCCAACCACTTGTGGTTTTTCTGTTATAGCAGCACTAGATGACTAATACAGCATGTAACAACAATAACAACACACATAAATAAATCAGTCTTTGATTTATAGGTCTTCTATGAGTTTGGTTAGTGCAGCTTGGATCCCTCCATCTTTAGTTGCCTCTGAGGAAAGGTAAAATCATGTTTCCATACATCAAGCTGAGGACCAGGCCTCTGTCCCATCAGTCCTCCTCTGATTAGCCATGATATTATACATTTAGGGTACTTGTCTATGGTAGAACTGTAACGTTGACATTTCATAGTGCATTCCTGCTGACAAGATGACAACTGGGCAGCTGACGGGTGGAATTGAGGAACTGGGCCAAGATGGAGTTGAAGCTGCCTGACACCACTGCTCCTCGTCAGCTCTGCACTTGGTGACCCTCTCTGCTGGGATGAGCAGGAGGGCCCTAGAGGGTTGTATCCCCATGGCTTTTCTTTCCATCGAGGATCAGAGGACTGTGTGTAGGTGTCCCACACCTGAGTGGGGGAGTCAGATGGTTCCTGCTGTGTGAAGACTGAAAGCGAAATAGGACATACTCAGCATGTGAGCTGCAGTGAGAGACTGGCTAATGTAGCTCAATCCAGCATTCATGGAGCTCCTTCTCTGTGCCAGAAGCTGTGGGAGGTGCTGAAGAAACAGAGGGGAGTAAGATTGGCCTCTGCTCTAGAGGAGTTCCGCCAATAGGCAGTGTTAAAAAAAAGAACACAATTTTAATGCAGTGCATATGGTGGAAGGAGAGGGTGCAGGTGTACTAGAGAGTCCTCTCATTTCCTCATTCCTGTAGCACCTGCCCCACTCACAGCCTTGAAGGCACCACCCCAAAACCTATGGCACCTTCCTCCCTGCACCTACACTCCACCTGATTAGACACGTAGTGGTACCTGAGCTGAGATGGGCCAGCCAGAATCTACCAGAATCTGTAGTAGAGATGCCAAGACAGGTTAAAATGGTGTTGGAAGGTCAAGTGTATTCCACAGGTGGAGCTGAGGAGGGTGATTTGCAGAGAGAGAGAGAAAGGGAGAGTGGCCAAGATGAAACCCCAGGCAGATGGCAGTGAGAGGAAAGTCAAGATCATGGCTAGGTGGCTGCTGTCCTGTCCCACCTGCCCTGCCTGTCTCCTGGGCTTGGGCTCCCTAAAGGTTGCTGGTATCTTTGCAGTTTGCCCTGTTTCTCTAAGCTAACTTGGATGGATTTTGTTCCATGTGATGAAATCTTCCTAAAGAAAAGAAGGGGCAGGAAAAAGGGAACACCTTCCAGCTGAATCTTGAGGGAGGCGGGGACTTGCACCAGACACACACTGATCTGTGTCTTTTGTATTCTGAGACAAAGCTCTTTTGTCTTTGGTGAATATTTTGCTGCCTAGATAGGGATTCCCTGCAGAAGAAGTTTTGTGTTTTCTTAACTTTTTAAAAATAATTTAATACCATTTATAATAGCCCGCAAGAAGATAAAATACTTAGAAATAAGTCTACCAGACACGTAAAAGACTTATACAATGGAAACTACAAGACACTACTGCAAGAAACGAAAAGAGACCTGCATAAGTGGAAAAATATACCTTGCTCATGGATAGGAAGACTCAACATTGTGAAAACGTCAGTTCTACCCAAAGCGATCTACAGATACAATGCAATCCCAGTCCAAATTCCGAAGGCATTTTTTAATGAGATGGAGAAACAAATTACCAACTTCATATGAAAAGGCAAGAGGCCCCAAATAAGTAAAGCATTACTCAAGAAGAAGAACAAAGTGGGAGGCCTCACACTCTCTGATTTTAGAACCTATTATACCGTCACAGTAGTCAGAACCGCCTGGTACTGGTATAACAACAGATACATAGACCAATGGAACGGAGTTGAGAATCCAGACATAAATTCATCCACCTATGAGCAGCTGATATTTGACAAAGGCCCAAAGTCCATTAATTGGGGAAAAGATAGTCTCTTTAACAGATGGTGCTGGCATAACTGGATAGCCATCTGCAAAAAACTGAAAGAAGACCCGTACCTCACACCATGTACAAAAACTAACTCAAAATGGACCAAAGACTTAAATATGAAATCGAAAACGATAAAGATCATGGAAGAAAATAGAGACAACGCTAGGAGCCCTATACATGGCATAAACAGAATACGAACCATAAGTAACAATGCGCAAGCACCAGAAGAGAGACTAGATAACTGGGAGCTCCTAAAAATCAAACACTTATGCTCATCAAAATACTTCACCAAAAGAGTAAAAAGACAACCTACAGACTGGGAAAAAAATTTTGGCTGAGACAAATCCAATCAGCGTCTGATCTCTAAAATCTACAAGATACTGCAAAACCACAACAACAAAAAGACTAACTCAATTAAAAAATGGGCAAAGGATATGAACAGGCACTTCGCCAGAGAAGATGTTCAGGTGGCTAACAGACACATGAAGAAATGGTCAGGGTGATTAGCATTAGAGAAATGCAGATCAAAACTACAATGAAATATCATCTCACCCCAACAAGGCTAACTAGTATTAATCCAAAAAACACAAAATAATAAATGTTGGAGAGGTTGTGGAGAGACTGGAACACTTATACACTGTTGGTGGGAATGTAAAATGGTACAACCACTTTAGAAATCAATTTGGTGCTTCCTTAAGAAGCTAGAAATAGAAGTACCATACGATACAGCTGTCCTACTCCTTGGAATATATCCTAGAGAAATAAGAACCGTCACTCGAATAGATACATGTACATCCATGTTCATTGCAGCACTGTTCACAATAGCAAAAAGATGGAAACAACCTAGGTGCCCATCAGCAGACGAATGGATAAATAAATTATGGTATATCCACACAATGGAATACTATGCAACGATAAAGAACAACGATGAAGCCATGAAACATCGTGTAACATGGAGGAATTTGGAGGGCATTATGCTGAGTGAATTTAGTCAGTCGCAGAAGGACAAACACTGTATGAGACCACTATTACAAGAACTCAAGAAAAGCTTTAAACACAGAAGACAACATTCTTTGATGGTTACGAGGGTAGGGAGGGAAGGTGAGGGTTATTCACTAACTAGGTAGTAGACAAGTATTATCTTAGGCGAAGGTAAGGACAGCACATACTACAGGGGAAGTCAGCACAACTGAACTAAACCAAAGCTAAGAAGTTTCCTGAATACAATCAAACACTTCTGAGGGACAGAGTAGCAGGGGTAGAGGTCTGGGGACTGTGTTTTCAGGGGATTTCTAGGTTAATTGGCATAACAAAACTTATCAAGAAAATGTTCTGCATCCTACCTTGGTGAGTGGCATCTGGGGTCTTAAAAGCTTGCAAGCAGCCATCTAAGATGCATCAATTGGTCCCAACGTCCTGGAGTAAAGGAGAGTGAAGAACACAAAAGACACAAAGAAGGTATTAGCCCAAGAGGCAGAAAGGGCCACATAAAGCAGAGACTTCATCAGCCTGAGACCAGAAGAACTAGATGGTGCCTGGCTACCACCAATGACTGCCCTGACAGGGAACACAACAGAGAGTCCCAGATGGAGCAGGAGAAAGGTGGGGTGCAGAACTCAAATTCTAGTAAGAAGACAAG
This sequence comes from Dugong dugon, assembly GCA_030035585.1. Taxonomy (NCBI): domain Eukaryota; kingdom Metazoa; phylum Chordata; class Mammalia; order Sirenia; family Dugongidae; genus Dugong; species Dugong dugon. Next base: position 35,306,033 of record CM057478.1, read on the forward strand.
ACTTAATGGTCTGACTGAGACTGGAGGAACCCCGGAAATCATGGCCCCCAGATTCTCTATCAGCCCAGAACTAAAACAATTTCTGAGGCCAACTCTTCAGACAGGGATTGGACTGGACAGTGGGACATAAAGTGATAACTTGTGAGGAGTGTGCTTTTTAGTTCAAGTAGATACAAGAGACTAAACAGGCAGCCTCTGTCCGGAGGTGAGATGGGAAGGCAGAGAGGGTTAGGAGCTGGTTGAATGGACATGGGGAATTAGGTGGAGAAGATGAGTTTGCTGTCACACACAGTAAGGGGAGGGCAATTAGGGTCACATAACAATGTATGTATAAATTTTTGTTAGGGAGACTAACTTGAAATGTAAACTTCATTTAAACTACAACAATAAAAAATATAATAATTATTTTTTTGTTGTTGAGACTATAAAGAGCAAAACCTACCAGTTCAGCACTTTCTGCATGACAATTCAGTTACATTGATTAGTTTCAGGGGTTCATCTGGATTCCATGGGAATTTGAAATTCTGTTCTGCATTTTCCCCGTTTGATCAGGATTTTTCTGTAGAATCTTTGATCAAAATGTTCAGTAGTGGTAGCCAGTTTTGTTTTCTTAATTTTTAAAAGTTTTGTTTTCTTAATTTTTAAAAGGTTTTGTTTTAATTCTATATAGTTTTCCCAGCTGAGCTACAAGGAAAAAGAAAGAACTTTGCTTCTTGTTGGTCTTTGTTCACAGATTGGCTGTAAGAGAAAGAGCAGCAGACTCCTGCAGACCCGGGGCTGGCAGAGACAAGGTGAGAGAAAACCAAGGGTAGACAGTGACTCAGAGCAGGAAAAACTGGGCAACCCCTTTGTAGTCAGTTACCTGTTGCTAGGGTTTTTAGTTTTTTTTAATTATTTTTAGTTTGTTGTTGTTGAGAATATATACAGCAAAACATACTCCAATTTAACTGTTTCTACATGTATAATTCAGTGACATTCATTACAGTCTTTGGGTTGTGGAACCATTCTCACCTGCCTTTTCTGAGTTGTTCCTCACCCATTAACATAAATTCACTGCCCCCTAAGGTTTCTATCTAATCTTTTGAGTTGCTGTTGTAACTTTGATCCCATATAGATAGTTCTTAAAAGAGTTTAATGCTCAAGGCAAACCTTTTTTACTAGTTAAGCTAAACTGTTGTTTGGTTTTAAGAAGACTTGAGGAAATATTTTTGGTTTAAGGTTTAAGGATTATCTCAGGGCAGTAGTTTCAGGGGTTCATCCAACTTTCATGGCTCCAAGACGTCCTGGAGTCTGTGAGAATTTGAAATTCTCTTTTGTAGTTTCCCTTTTGATCAGAATTCTTCTATAGAATCTTTGATCAAAATATTCAGTAATCGTAGCCAGACACCATCTAGTTCTTCTAGTCTCATGGCCAAGGAGGCAGTTGTTCATGGAGGCAATTACCTACATATTCCATATCCTCCTCCTGTTCCTAACGCTCTTTCTTCCTGTGTTGCTCCAGATGGGTAGAGACCAATTCTTGTGCCTTGGATGGCCATTTAACATGTTGCTAGGGTTTTTACTACACACTGTTTAAATTCTTGGGGGAAGAAATGTTTAAGGGGGAAGATGTTCGCTTTACACAGCTTCCCATCAGTATGCGATCACTCAGTGAGGTATGTTTTATTGTTGCGTGCCGTCAATTCGATTCTGGCTTATAGTGATCCTATGTAACAGGGTAGAACTGCCCCAGAGGATATTTTAGGCTATAATTTTTTTTTTTCCTCATGAAAGAGTAGTACACATATTGTTTTATGACATTGGTTAACAACCCCACAACATGTCAACCCTCTCCCTTCTCGACCTTTTTTTTTTTGGTGAAAATATACATAGCCAAAGATACACCATTTCAAAAATTTCTACATGCACAGTTCAGTGACATCGACTACGCTCTTCCTATTGTACTGCTATTCTCACTTTGGATGAAGGCTTACAGAACAAAAAAGTTTATCATTTAACAGTTAGTACACATGTTGCCCTATGACAATGGTTAACAACCTCACAACACATCAACACTATCCTTACGCAACCTTGGGTTCCCTATCACCAGCTTCCTTGTCCCCTTTTGCCTTCTGGCCCTTGTCCCTGGACTGCTGTGCCTCATTAGTCCCATTTGGTTTTATGGGGCTGTCCACTCCCAGGCTGAACGGTGAACCTCGGAAATGACTTCACCACTGAGCTAAAAGGGTGTCCGAGGGCCATACTCTCGGGGTTTCTCCAGTCTCCTTTAGGCCAGTAAATCTGGTCTTTTTTTTTTTGTGAGTTTACCATTTCGCTGTACTGGATTCAGTCTGGTGGAGGCCTTGGTAGTGGTGGTCCACTAGTCCTTTGGACTAATCTTTTCCTTGTATCGTGTTCTCTTCATTCTCCCTTGCTCCTGAAGGGATGAGACCAATGGAGTATCTTAGATGGCTGCTCACAGGCTTTTAAGACCCCAGACAAAGTAGAACGTAGAATGGTAGAATGTAGAACATTGTCTTTATAAACTGTGTTATGCCAATTGAGCTAGATGTTCCCCGAGACCATGGTCCCCACAGCCCTCCACCCAGCAATTCAGTCCCTCAGGGAGTTTGGATGTGTCTGTGGAGCTTCCGTGACCTTTCCTTGTACAAGTTGTGCTGGTTTCCCCTGTATTGTGTACTGTCTCACCCTTCACCCAAGATACCACTTATCTATTGCCTATTTAGTATTTCCTCCTCCACCCCTCCCATCCCTGGTAACCAACAAAAATTGTTAGATTTTGTGTGTGAACTTTTTCATGGGTTTTTACAATAGAGGTCTCATACAATATTTGTCCTTTTGTGATTGACTTATTTCATCTAGGCTGTAATTTTTATGGGAGCAGATTGCCAGGTATTTTCTCTTGCAGAGCCACTAGGTGGGTTCCAACTACTGACCTTTCAGTTAGCAGTGGAGCACTTAACCGTTTGCGCCACCCTGAGACTCCTGAGACATACTAGTGCATATAATTTACTATTTTTTGGATCTTAGTAGGAATTAGGTAACTCTTGGTAGTTACGTTGATTAATCTCCTTGGAAGAAAAGCGGTTTATGAGCTATAGCTCCTAACTAATATGATAATAAATTGACTGCATCCATAGGCTGAGCAGCCTTGGTGTTGCAGTGGTTAAGTGCTTAACTGCTAACCGAAAGGTTGGTGATTCAAATCCACCAGCCGGTCTGCAGGATAAAGATGTGGCAGTCTGCTTCTGTAAAGATTGCAGCCTTGGAAACCTTATGGGGCAGTTCTACTCTGTCTTATAGGGTCATTGTAAGTTGGAATTGACTTGATGGTAATGGGTTTGGTGTTTTTTGATTTGGATCCATAGACTACATGCATTTGAAAAGTTACTATTATTGGATTCAGAATTGTCCAGATCAAATGTCCCTTGATGCCTTCCTTAACTCAAACTCTGCATGTTCATTTAACTTAACTAACCAAAGAAGACCTCTCCTTCCCTTCAGGTTGCCATCACCATGGCTGCTGTGGACAGCTTTTACCTGTTGTATAGGGAGATTGCCAGATCTTGCAATTGCTATATGGAAGCCTTAGCTTTGGTTGGAGCCTGGTATACAGCCAGAAAGAGCATCACCGTCATCTGTGACTTTTACAGCCTGGTCAGGCTACATTTTATCCCTCGCCTGGTGAGCAGAGTGGATCTGATCAAGCAGTACGGAAGATGGGCGGTCGTCAGTGGTAAGAAGGGAGATTGTAATTCTTGCCTGATTTAAAGTCAAAATCATCTTTTCTGTTCAAGTTGTATTTTGAGTCCTATGCATTATTGAAAGAGCTTTTGAATTTAATGTGATGATTTAATAACGTGGTGATTTAATAATAAAACTTAGTACACCTGTTATGGTTATGTTCACGTTGTTTATTGCCCTCATCTTAGGAAGAATTTTCCTCATGACTGTTCTTCTTATTCTGCCCTGTCCTATTCACAGTCCTACTCTAGCCCCACCTTCCAACCCCCTGCTTTTCTTTTTTGCTCCCTGTTCTGAAATTGTCCTTGGACACCATCACCATTTTCAGAAATGCTTCACCTATTTTATATCATTTTAAGCTATGATTGTTTCCTAGAAAAAGTACCTCCTGGCACACATTCACTCCAGATACAAGTTTGAAAACAACTCCCTACTGTGTGTCATACCAACTTGGTAGATGTAAAATAGCTCTTCATCTGTTGTCTGTCAGGGTGTCTGGAAGAGCGTTTTTTATTTTTATTTTTTATTGTGCTTTAAGTGAAAGTTTACAATTCAAGTTAGTGTCTCATACAAAAATTTATACACACATTGTTATGTGACCCCAGTTGCTCTCCCTATACTGTAACAGGACACTCCTCCTTTCCACCCCGGATTTCCTGTGTCCATTCAGCCAGCATGGGAGTGCTTTTAACTAGCATGTATCAGTCCCTGGGTGGTGTGAATGGTTAATGTGCTCAGCTGCTAATCAAAGTTTAGAGGTTCCAGTCCACCCATAGGTGCCTCAGGAGAAAGGCCTGGCAGTCTACTTCTGAAAAATCAGTCATTGAAAACCCTGTGGAGCACAGTTCTATACTGACACACGTGGGGTCACCATGAGTTGAAATCAACTTGTTGGCAACTGGTTTTTATCATTCATCTTATTGGCTCAACATTGTTGTACTTGACTGGTAAATACTAGAACTCCTTTTATTTCGAGTGTGCATTTTTCTCTGATTAAACATGGAAATGGCATATTTCAGATCCATTTTTTTGAAATAATTTATTTTTGTTGTTGTCTAGAATATATGCAGCAGAACATATACCAGTTCAGCAATTTCTACTTGTACCATTCAGTGATATTGATTACATTCTTCGAGTTGTGCATTCTCACCCTCCTTTTCTGAGTTGTTCCTCCCCCATTAACATAAACTCACTGCTCCCTGAGTTTCCTATCTAATCTTTCGAGTTGCTGTTGTCAGTTTGATCCCATATAGATAGATTGTGAAAGAGCACAATGCTCAAGGCAGACATTCTTCACTGGTTAAGCTAAAATGTTGTTTGGTTTTAAGAAGACTTCAGAGGATATTTTTGGTTTAAGGTTTAAAGAGTATCTCAGGGCAATAGTTTTAGGGGTTTATCCAGCCTCCATGACTCCAGAAAGTCTGGATTCCATGAGAATTTGAAATTCAAATCTATTTTAAAAGTCGCCCCATGAAACGAGTGTGCTCACTTTCCCCTTTGCATTATAGGTGCAACTAATGGGATTGGAAAAGCCTATGCTGAAGAGCTAGCAAGCCGTGGTCTCAATATTGTCCTAATCAGTTGGAACAAAGAGAAGTTGCAAGTTGTTGCTAAAGACATAGCTGACACTTACAAAGTGGAAACCGATATTATAGTTGCGGACTTCAGCAATGGCCGTGAGATCTATGTCCCAATTCGAGAAGCCCTGCAAGACAAAGACATTGGTATCTTGGTAAATAATGTAGGTGTGTTCTACCCCTACCCCCAATATTTTACTCAGGTCTCCGAGGACAAACTCTGGGACATCATTAACGTAAACATCGCTGCAGCTAGTTTGATGGTCCATATAGTATTACCAGGAATGGTGGAGAGAAAGAAAGGTGCTATCGTCACTATCTCTTCCGGCTCCTGCTGCAAACCAACTCCCCAGCTGGCCGCATTTTCTGCCTCTAAGGTAATGTATTAATTACTAGAAAGAGAAATCATAATGCATTAGATAATTTATTATAGTTGTTTGGTCAGATTTGTTGAGTACTTTGTCAGCAACCATTTTTTACTTATACTGTATTTTTTCCTGAAATTATAGTAACCAAGTCTTTTTTTTTTCCTGGATATTCTTTCAATTCCTGAAAACTAAAGTAAGCCTTTTCCCCCCTCTGTTTTAACAGGCTTATTTAGACCACTTCAGCAGAGCGTTACAGTATGAATATGCTTCTAAAGGCATCTTTGTACAAAGTCTGATCCCGTTCTATGTAGCTACCAACATGACTGCTCACAGCAGCTTTCTGCACAAATGCCCATGGTTAGTCCCTTCACCCAAAGTATACGCACATCATGCTGTTTCTACCCTTGGAATTTCAAAAAGGACCACAGGATACTGGTCCCATTCCATTCAGGTAATGCTGTGCTCTCAGCTCTCGTAAAGAGGTTAATGCATCCCAAACCTTTATAAATGATACATAGGAATTTGATGAAGCCCAGTGCTGAAAGATGAGAGTTGTAAAATGTGATTAAGTCACTGAATTTTCTTTTGTGGAATTATTAAGAATATTCAAATGTTCAATCTGTATGACACCTAAAAGATGAAATATGCTGCTTTAATGTAAGTCTAAGCGGTAGCAGTATAAAACTATTACGTATTTATATGGGAATTTCAAAGGAAGAAAGATTCTAGTAATGTTTGAAGGGGTACCTCTAAGTCAATAGTGTAATCTGAACAACATGAAACATAAAATAGGCCTTTATTGTACATAACCATTATGTCAGATAACATCTCAGGATATTCTTGAATTCTCTTGTTCAAGAAGCATAGAATTTTTTTAAAAGTGAATTGTTCCGGCATGACAAAGATTTGAGTCTTTAGTGTTTTAAAGAGAAACATTTTTAATCTTTGAAATTTTAATTCTTAGGTAGAGAATGTGGGGATTTATTATAATAGACTTGTATTTCTTTATCTGGCATAGTATATAGATGTGCCCTGTTTAAAATTTTTTTTCTTTAATATGTAGTGTTTTCTTAATTACTAAATGCATATTTTTGGGACTATTTACATAAAGATTATTAGATTTACAACCACCACATAAATAGATAAGTGAGTCAACAGTTAATTTTTACTTTTATCAAAGGATTTGGCAAAAAGTTTGCTGAAGAAGAACGTTTTATTTAAGTGGCCATTTCCAGGTTCTTAGTTACTTGAGAAAAGCAGAGAAACCTAAACAGTAGTCTTAGATGCTGCTGACTGTTGGGAGTTCCCTTAGAAATGAAGATGTAGTGAGGATAGGCTTTAGATTCGGTAGATGCTTTGACTGTTTATTGTTGTTAGGTGCTAGTGAGTCAGTTCCGACTCGTAGTGACCCCATGTACAACAGAATGAAACACTGTCTGGTCTTGCACCATCCTCACAATCGTTGCTATGTTTGAGCCCATTGTTGCAGGCACTGTGTCAGTCCATCTCATTGAGTGTCTTCCTCTTTTTCACTGACCCTCTACTTTACCAAGCATGATATCCTTCTTGAGGGACCGGTTCAAAGTAAGTCAGACAAAGTCTCACCATCCTCATGTCTAAGGAGCATTCTGGCTGTACTTCTTCAAAGATAGGTTTGTTCATTCTTCTGGCAGTCCATTGTATATTCAGTATTCTTCACCAACACCGTAAGTCAGATGCATCAGTTCTTCTTTGGTTTTCCTTATTCATTGTCCAGCTTTCGCGTGCATATGATTGAAAATACCATGGCTTGGCTTGCCTCAGATGCACCTTAGTCCTCAAAGTGACATCTTTGCTATTTTAACACTGACTGTTTATACACACCAGTATTTTAATCACAATTGAACTTAGTTCACATTGATGAGCTTTTCTTGGGAATGTATTTTTTCTGCCCAGAAGTTCTGTCAAGCAAATTTAATTCCCAGAGTAGTTTTCTATTCAGAGCTGTTAAACTGTTTCAATTTTTCTATTTTCATTTTACTCAAATTACTTTCAGTGTTGTCCTTTTTTTTCCATTTTATAACAAAGATTTGATTCATTATTTGCTGTTTCGTCCATAGTAGATTTCTCTGATTGCCTTTGCCACTGTGATTTTTCTTTTGTAGTCGTCATTTCTTCTGAATGCATTTTTCCCAGGTTGAATTTTTGCGGATCTAAATTATGTCAAGATTTTAATCCTCTTTCAATCTCTTGCCTATAAGAAATTTACTGTTGATGGAGTTTGATATGTCAAACATACTGCATGAAGTTTTATTCTATGTTGTTCATTCCAGTTAGTCTTCCACATTAGGAATTAAATAAGAATGATAGTTTATTTTTTGCCGGATATGGTGGTAGATTGAAGAGGAGGGTTGAATGCAGAGGAGGCAGACGGGTTAAAGAGGAAGAAGCAGCACAAAATATTCTCAGGTTTATGGCTTCAGAAACTCAGTGGTGTTATTTACTCAGATAGGTAGCATAAGAGGAAGAATCAGGTTTTGGGAGAAAAAATGAGAGTTTTGCACATGCTAATTTGAAGGGCTCCTTTCCACACTACATAAGCACTGAAAAAATATGTCAGGAATTTCACTTTGAAGGGAATCTGACCGTCTAGTGGTTTAATGTAGCCCTGCCTGCAGATTCCTCCCCAGGGACCAGAAGCTGCTTAGATCTCCTTGGATTTGGAATGATTTGTTTAGGGCACAGGCTTCAAGGAGCAGAATCCAGGTGTTTTCCCTATAAAATCCTGGCTCTTTAAAGGGGTCAAAAGAAACCTTAAGGAGCCCTGGTGGTCCAGTGGTTAAGTGCTTGGCTGCTAATCAGTAGGTTGCCAGTTCGAACCCACCACCTGCTCTGTGAGAGAAAGCCGTGGTAGTCTATTTCCGTAAAGATTTATAGCCTTGGAAACCCTTTGGGGGCAGTTCTGCTCTGTCCTGTAGGGTCACTATGAGTTGGAATCAACTCATCAGCAACGAGTTTTAAAGAAACCTTTTATTTCCCTAGGAAGTTACCCATGGCTCCCGACCAAATACTGGGCCTCTGGTGTCTTGTGTCTTGGTGTCTAAGTTCTCTTGTTTAACTTAGCTCCATCTTGCTCCTCAAACCCCAGTTTCCTCATCCAGTACTAACCATGTATGCATCTATTTATGCATCTATCTATATCAATTGCCTGTTTTTCTGCTGTGATTTTGTAATGAACATACTGTTCGTATCACATTAAGCAACAATGGGATCGTATTCTATGTGTAGGTCTGTCCAGCCTCATTGGAGAAAGGGCTGAGTGGTGATCATGTTTCTATTCTGTTCCCCATAGAGTCTAGGAGTATAGTCTTTTGCAAGACTAGGTCCTCAGTACAGTAGTCCGGAAGCACTTTTTCCTTTGTTGTGTTTAATGTGATCTGTGGATATGTGATGGATTAAATCATAGGCTGATCTTAGCACTTCAGTGTTGATGGCTTTGAGGTCTAACCTTCTAACCCTATTTCTCTTTCATTTTTAGTTTCTTTTTGCACAGTATATGCCTGAGTGGCTCTGGGTGTGGGGAGCAAACATTCTCAACCGCTCATTACGTAAGGAGGCCTTATCCTGCAAAGCATGAACCTGGATGATCGTTTAGAAGTTTCACCAACTTACGGGAACCTATGGTATTCTGACGTTTGGAAGAACACGGTTAATTCATCTCATATATTTTCTGTTATTTCTGGTTATTTAGCATTCTGTTTAGTCATCATTTGCAAAGCAAACATGACACTTTTAGAGAATACTGTGGGGAAAACCTCAAGGGACACTTGAATGGCACAGAGCAAATAACAACTGTAGTGTAGGAACTAATTGGAGAAACCTAAATTTCAATGCTTTTTTCCCTTAAGCTATACAAGAGTTGTGTGATTTATGCTGCTCTCTGAACCAAGGCAATCTGAAGTTGAAATATACTTAAAATATGACTTGTCAGCTCTTGTAATTTCAGATTTTTTTGAGGGAAATACCTGTTTCATTAGCTGAATTGCAGTATTGGTTTTCAAATGTTCATCAGGAAAGAGTATTTAAATGTATTACTTTATAACTAAGATTGCTGGTATTATTAGCAGTGAACATATGTATGTATTACATTGCATAGCCTTAGTTGTTTGTATATGAAAGTGCTGCTCTTCTACTGAGGTTTCATCAGAGATGGGTATGTGTGTCTATGAGCAATTTTATTTATGGGTAAATTACTTTAAAAAAGTTTTCCTGTCAAGATGGCTTAATGTGTAACCTTACAGGGTATTAAAAATCTAGATTATTCCTTTTCATACTAAGCAAACCTACCCAATCCTGTGCTGTTGATTTGCCCTGTATAATATTACTTAGCACATTCTGGTTTTCATTTTAATCTCCTGTGACAATAACTCATTCCTTGATTTGGACGTGTACTGGGTGACTCTGAGTCCCCTCTTGATTTATACAGATAACTATTGTGGACAAGTAGTGATTGATCAGTCTGTGTTCCATTTTGTAGCTGAAATGTAGCCCTCTAGAGCTTGCTGTCTCTGGTTTCCATACACTTTTCTGTGTCTTCTTATTTCCAGTCCAGTAGCGTTATTGTTACAAACATCAAGTATTTGTGGAATACTAGTTAAAATATGCGTAAATTATGTCTGTGATAATGATGTATTATAGCTGTTGAAATAATATGTTAGAAGCCCATTCTTGATTCGCGTAATGAATTTATGCATTATAGTGAATACTTTTATTGGTGTGAAGATAATTATGCACAAACTCCTACAATGTGGGTTAGCATTGAAACCTACTGTGAAATGTTATTTTGTTGTTGTTTTTTTTTTTGTTCAAGTCTTATAAAGCCAGATATTTTTAAGGACCACATACCTAGTGCTTTGAAAACTGTAAATCACAATATGAATATGACAATATGTGCATATTTAAAATTCAGAGTTGATATTGTGACACTGAGGCAGAAGCTAGTAAACTCATTGAAAGTCAGATTTATGGAATCATTTTCTTGTGAGATGATATTCCATTATAAGTAGGCCTGAGCTCACTTTTATGTGATACACACAGTTTTGTCAGTGACATGGCCTGCAGTATTTTCACCCATGTCTTGGACTCAGAAGAGCAGTGGTTAAATCCAGAAGCTCATCCACTGATAGACTATGTCTTGATGACAGAAGAGGATAAGATGTGAAAAATTATAAACTGGAGATTCTATGTAACACTGAATGTTTTGATGGAGTTACCTTGGAAACCTTCATTTTGTCACATTTGGTATTTTCCCTCACTTAAAATTAATTTATGATCATTAAGTCTAGAAAAAATTTAACCTCATGCCACATTGATCTGAACTCTAATTGATGTGTGATACGAAGCTGCAACTTTATGTAAAAATATTGTCTGATAATTGTATCTAAAGTTGTGTGGTGCCGTGTTGTCTTATATTTATAAATTAGGTAGTGAATCATTGTTATGTGATGAGACTAAGTAAACCATGTCAGTGATGTTTTTGAATTCTCCGCTTAGCAGGATATAGGTAGATATGCCAGTTGGTGCAAATGTGGTATAAGCTTGTCGATCGCTTCAGTGAAAGATCAAAACTGAGACTCTTCTTAGGTTTTCTGTCCTCCATAAAGTACTTCTTTCTTTTTTTCTCCAGAGCTCATTTGAGAACCTTAGTTGCACCACAGTTTGTGGATGGGGTTTCCCACTGAGAATGTGGGAAATAAGAACCTTTGAAACTTAATCTGTAAACTGAGAATTTAAAAATAAAAGCAGTTGCTTTTGCTTCTTTTGGAAGAGGTTTTTCTCCACGTGTTTGTAAATTGGTTGTTTGGAATAAGAGATACATTTCCCCCTTACTGACAAACAATTATAAAACGTTACCAAAAATTAACCTTTGACTACCTGTGGTAGTAATTCATTAACAGCTGATAATTCAGCAAGAAAATTGTATGTAACAATGTCTCCAGTATGTCTTTTGAAACTAAGTCATTTTCTTGATCTCATTTTCCTGATATGTTGAGTAAGATGACGGCTGATTTTGATCATTGAATTTGGCATTGAGCCATTTGAGTCAAGTGGAGAAGATGAAGCTAGAGTGGAGTGGGTTCACGGAAGAGTCAGAAGAAAAAAGGGGAGACATCAGGTGGAGACAACTCTTTTGAGGAGCCCTTTTTCCAACCCAATTACTGAAAATCTCATTACAGTTGGGAACCAGAGGTTTAGGTGGTTTGTCTTCAGTCTTGACACTCTGAGTCCTCCGAAACCAATTCCAGTCTGTGTCTCGCTATTGTCTTGGCTGTTATGCTTTAAAGGAACATTTAGTTTTGAATAAAGATTTACCTTCCCATGGTGGTGCAGTAGTTAACAGCTCAGATTGCCAACCAAAAGGTGGCAGTTCAAATCCACCAGCCGCTCCTTGGAAGCGCCATGGGGCAGTTCTACTCTGTCCAATAGGGTGGCTATGAGTCGGATTCGACTCCATGGCAACAGGTTTAGTTTTTGTTTTTTTTCTCATGGAATACTGAATGCTTTATGTCCATGAAGCAGTGAGTTTAGCGAGTTATTTTAGACCCTGGAGTGGTGGAAAACCTGTATACCAGGATCCTGTAGCTCCCTCAGTCTTGCTTGGTAGATCTCCAAGTAACTTATCTCTGCCATACCCAGCCACCTTCGATTTATAGGCATTCTCAGAAGCTGGCCTCAGCATCCTCTTCTCTGCGTTGGAGCTTCACTATCACATGACATCTATGTTTGCAACTCACTGTCGACCTGTGAATTCAGTGGTATAGTGATTTTAAAAAAAACCTTGCCTTTGAGTCAGGTTCTGACTCATAACGACCCTATAGGACACAGTAGAACTGCCCCATAGAGTTTCCAAGGCTGTCATATTTACGGAAGCAGACTGCCACATCTTTCTCCTGTGGAGCCGCTGGTGGGTTTGAAGCACTGACCTTTTGGTTAGCAGTCAAACGCTTAACCACTGCACCACCAAGGCTCCCTGGCATAGTGATTGAGGGCTATTAAAAGAAGCCTGACCAAAATTAATGTACCCCAAATTAGAAGGACACAGTTAAGATCAAATATGTTACATGGTGACAGCAGGAAGCACTTAACTTTGAGGATTTACAAATGTACAAGCATCAAGAGTTCTCTGAAAGTTCATAAAATCGAATGTGAGCTCAGAATGGGGAGAAAGTCTTAAGCATCCGATATGAGTTGGTCTAAATACTAACCCCCCACCACTTTTGAACATGTGCAGGAGCCAGACACTTTATGCTTCACTTAACCCTCACTGCACCGTTATGAGTTAGGTATCAGTATCTTTATTTTGGGGTGAGAAAGCTGAGGTATGAAGAGGTGAAACAACTTGCCCAGGGTCACAAAGTGCCTGAGGTGGGATGATTTCTAGGCTTTCAACCAGTGTATTCTGCGGTTCTATTTTAAGAGGTCGCTAGATGGAATTTGGGGTGGAGAAGGTTTAGCATATTAGAGTGGGAGTCAGACTGTTCAGAATTTCAATCCTCACAGCCACTTCACCTGTCTGCACCTCAGCGGCCGCACGGTAACATATGTAGTGATGCCTGTGGTTTCGCTTAATTATGGGGAGGAAGTGGAAACGTGTTTAGCCCCGCACCTGGGAGTGAGTACTCCTGGTGTTGGGCGATGAGGAAGAAGTGGGGGCGGACAGACTTACAGACTGGGTGCTTGGGGAGGTGCCGTTAAGCGGAGTTGGGGATTCTCATATGCCTAGGCTGGGGAGAAAGGACCATGAGCCTGGCTTGGGATACAGACACCCAAGAGGGGCCCGGAGGAAGTTTCCACTAGAGTAACGACCATTCAACACGTTTTTGGCCAATGCTGGCAGACCTCTGAGCGAAGGGGGCCGTTTCACCAGGGTCGTCCTCTGTAAATATGACTCAGTTGGGCCGCTTTCCGAGATCCTGGCCCCAAAGCCCAGCGAATCCCCAGCGAGGGCATTTTAACCCTTGAGTCTCACAGACTTTCACCCGCCCCGAGGAAGTTGGCCACGCCCCTCCGCCTCCCGCCACGCCTCCACGCCACAACTGTCGCGAGACCGTCGCCCCTTCTTCGGGCCCCAGCCGCGCGGCTTCTAGGCGCCCGGAGCGCGCACGCAGGTCCCGGGCGCGCGGAGCACGCTGGGCACGCAGGACCGGCGGAGGCCGGCGCTCCCAGCTGCTAGTCTCCCGATCGGGTCGTGCGGTCTCGCGAGAGTTGGGAGTAAACAGCCCCGAATGGAGACCAGAGGTGTGCTGTCGGTAGAGGCTCGGTTATCCCGGGCCCGCCGGACCGGAGCGTGAGGCAGCCGCAGGTACGTCAGTCGTTCCCGACGGGTGGGCTACCGTCAGCCTGCGCCCGAAGGCCGCCGTCGCCGCCCCTCCCGACGGCCTCCCGAGCGCTCAGGTGTGTCGGCCGCACCGGAGGCCGCGAGGTGAGGGGCGGCGGGGCCGGCCGGCCGGGACCTCATGCTCGCCGCTGCAGACGCCCTTCGGGCCGGGGCTCGGGCCGCCACGCGCGGAGCGGCCTCGGGTCCGTACTCAGTTCTTGTACTGCGACAGGGCAGCGGCATCGCGATGACTTAGGGATGCAGCAGGCAACCCGGCGCGGTGGGGACGTTTGGGGTCATGTATTGAAAATATGAGTTTATAAGCACGAAGTACGTCATGAATACACTCTCGTAAAAACCGCGACAGTCCCCTTTACCTCCCCGTATCCCCAGACACTACCATGACTTACGGCTTGATGTGGACCCTGCCTGGCTCTTTTCTGTGTGTCTGCACGGTTTGGTACATGGTTCAGTTTCGTTTTTTTTTTTCCTGTGATATAAACTTTCAGTTAGTGGAATGATATGCCCTCAGTCTGGCCCTCAGTCTCCAAACACCCATAATTCTAGGTATGCCAGGAGGTGCTGGTATCAGGTCTAAAATGAACTCCTGTAGCAGAGTTCGTGGTCCTGGAACCTGGCGATTGTCTGCCATATCTCGGTACACATTGCTCTGCTGATTTTTAAAAATGCAGTTTCAGAAGCCTGAGGGCCAGGTGGGCATGTTTTTCCTTTTAGAATGTCTTTGAAACCTGTAGGATTTTAAAGTCTTGCTTTGCCCTGTCATGCTTGTACTACCTAAGACTGTTGTAGATCATCAGCATAATTTTTATTAGGATGTTTACTCTTTGTTTTAGGTAGAGGCCTCTGAGAATCTTGGTCTATGTGTCTACACAAGTGAAGTTAAATATTTGTATTTACTTAAACTTTGAATGATACTTCCAAATGAGGTTGAGTGGAGTAAGACCTCAAAATTGAATTCTGGAGATGGGTTCTTTAATCTTAATGATGCTAGCAATTGGCTTTCACTTCTGAGTCTCAGTTTGCATATGTATAAAAATGAGGAGCTTGGAGAAGAGTAGTTATCCCTCCTCCAATTTTTTTTTTTTTTTGTCTGCAGAATCCTTTTTTGTTACATTAATTTTTTATGTTAAGAGTTTTACTGTGGCATAATTTACATACTATGAAATACAGGTGTTTTCAGTGTACTATTTAATGATTTGTAGTAGATTTAGAGAGTTGTGCGATTATCACCATCATGACAATCCACTTTTAGAAGGTTTCCACCACCCCTAAAATATCCCTGGTGCCCATTTGCAGTCACTACCTGTTCCCACCCCCAGCCCCAGCCAAATACTAATCTACATTTTGCTCTCTAGATTTGCCTTTTCTGACTATTTCATATAGATGGAATCATAGAATATGTGGTCTTTTGTGTCTGGCTTCTTTCACTGTGCATAATGTTTTCAGGGTTCATACCCTCTGTAGCCAGTATCAGTACTTCATTTTTTTTATGGCTGAATGATATTCCATTATATGGATATACTACATGTTGTTTATACATTCATGCAGAGTGTTTTTTGCAAATAAAAAATTATTTTATGCACCAATGTCTGATGCAGATGACAGCAGAGTTGTTCATTGGATATGGGCGTGAGATCTAGCTGGACCCGGACCCAGTAGGTCTCTCCATGACACTCCCCAGGCATTCCTGATAATCAAGAGTTGGTGCTATAGATGGAAAAAGAGAAATTCTTATCCGGTGCTTGCAGAGCCTTTAAGCACCTAGTGTTTTGTGGATCAAGAGGGAACTCATGTTGTCAGGAAGTTTTGAGCATTCCCTCCGAAGTCGCATCTTCAATGATTCCATTTTCTATGATTCTAGTGGTTGATAGGAGCCCTGGTGGTGCAGTGGTTAAGAGCTTGGCTGCTAACCAAGAGGTCAGCAGTTCCAATTCACCAGTTGCTCCTTGGAAACCCTATGGGGCAGTTCTCCTCTGTCCTGCAGGGTCGCTATGACTTGGAATTGACTTGACGGCAACAGGTTTGGGTTTTTAGTTTTGGTGGTAGATAAGACAGTGAAACCTGTGAGAGCTGGAACTCGACAGGACTGCCTTGTTTTTCTGGGTCTTGCAAATTTTCCACCTTTGACAGGGTGCAGTCTTACCACTTTTCTATTGCTAGTTTTAGTGAAAAATATTTGAGTTTTCCTTCTCACCTGGGTTTCTGCCTTACACAGATTCTGGATTTCACAGGTTTTACTGTACTTGCCTGCTGACGTTTTATTTGTGTGGAAGCCACAAAAACTCAACAAAGACTAGGAAGGCTGAAGACTTAGGTAAAATACTCATTGCTTCCATTAGTGTTTTAAATGGGTTCTTTTTGAGCGATTTGCATCTTGCCAGTTTGCACCTGGAGAGAGTTGAGACAGTGGTTGTATTTTTATCGGGAAAACTTGACAGCTCCAAGCCTGGGTGACCTCAGACATTAAGAATGGAAAGATAGACCTTTTATTTGACATTTGGGTAGGGTACAGAGGGTTACAAACAAATTGTTCTCTTTCAGTGTTTTACCTGAGGCAGGTTAAGAAGGTTGTAAAAAGAGACTTTTAGTCTCTGGGTAGTGCGAATGGCTAATGCGCTAGACTGTAAACGGAAAAGTTGGAGGTTCGAGTCCACGCAGAGGCTCCTCGGAAGAAAGTCCTGGAGGTGTGCTTCCAAGAAGTCAGCCATTGAAAACCCTGTGGAGCACAGTTCTGTTCTGACACTCATAGGGTCACCATGAATCTGAGACAACTTAACGGCAACTAGTTTAAAAAGAGACTTAAGTTGAATTGCCCTTCTTTGTGGCCTCATCAGCTTTGAGGCGCTGCAGAAAACTGTTAACTAGGTTTTTGGTTAAAGAAAATAATTTAAAGTAAAACAAGGAAGGTACTAAGCTTGGACTGCCTCATGTGTGGTTAGCCAGCACTAGAGGACTAAAGGATAGGAAACAGTAAATGGAGGCAAGGGCAACATCCGCAAAATAATAGGCAATACAAGACAGTATGGCCCAAGGGTTCTCAACCTTGGCACTATTGCTACTTTAGGCTGCGTAATTTGTGGGTTTTACCTACTAGTAGACAGAATATGCTGGAAGAAATGGTTCATTCATGCTTAAGAACACACCTTTATTTTAAGATAGTGTGGTCTGGCACAGCTTAAATGTTAGCCTATTTACAATGTTAATAGAACTAAGTGTGTAATTAGTTACCAAAGTGGTATTTTTGCAGCTAGATTTTTAATTGAACTGAATAGTCCCCTTCTGTGGTCTAAACACAATTCAGAGTCTTATCTGGAGCTGTTTTAGTAAAATAGTTTATTAAAAAGTAAGGCTTACCTGCATGAGTAGGTGTTTATTGGCTGATACAAGTCATTTTCCCTCACCTGAACTGTGTTCTTTAATTATATTCAGAGGAATAATTTCAGTTGTAACAGAATTATAATCTTAGTGATGTTCTTTTATTATGCAAATTATAAGTAGAAGAGTCTCTGAGCTGCAAGGAATATTAGCTGTCAGCTAGATCAGTTGCTTGCCCAAGTAGTACATTTCCTCTACTTTGTTTCCCTTTAACATTTGTATCCCATTAAATGTTATTCCTGGTATATGTAATTTGAGCTGTTTAGTATTTGATGTCAATTTTTTTTTCATTGCAACTGTATTAGAGGTGCAGTCATACTTACGGAAAATCCATACTTACGGAAATACATCTTTTATGCCTATACCTTGGTATGGAAAGAAAACCAAATCTTCTACATAAAGAAGTTACAGAAATTAAATCCAGGAAACACTCACTGGACCCAGTAACATCCCTAACCTGGCCCTATGAGTTGATACTACAAATGATAAGCCTTTTTAGAATGAACTAACTAAAAGCTTAATGTTTTCAAAGGTATCTTTTCCTTAGGCAAGAAAGTAGTTTTAGATGGATTTTTTAAAACAATTCCCATGAAGTAGATTCCTTTTAAGCTGTTATGTGTACAAAAAAATAAAGTCTTTACATATTTGAATCTTTGTCCCACTGTCTTACCAGAAAATATGATTTTTTTCTTTGAAATTTATTTTAAAAGGTTTATTAAAGTATGTGTTTATTTAAGTATAATAGTAACATATACTCTTTATTAAAAAATAAATAGAATAAAGAGGAAAATAGCTACCTGTAACCATACGGTTGAAAGGTAGAACCACTGTTACTATTTTGGTATATATTTTTCAGTGTGTGTTTTTTTTTTTTTTCCCCCTATGCACATAGACACATTTTTTATGACCAAAATTTGCACTATACTGTTAGCAGCTTAAACTCACCGAGCAGCTCTGCAGAAAAAAGGCCTGGCAAACTGCTTTTGTAAAGCTAAGATCTATCTATATAGGGTCAAATTGACAACAGCAACTCGAAAGATCAGATAGGAACCTTAGGGTGCAGTGAGTTTATATTAATGGGTGAGGAACAACTCAGCAAAAGAGGGTGAGAATGGTTGCACAACTCAGAGAATGTAATCAGTGTCACTGTATAGAAACTGTTGAATTGGTGTGTGTTTTGCTGTGTATATTCTCAACAACAGCAAAATAAATAAAATGAAAAACAATGGTTACAGCCAAGATAACCCTGTTGAGCAGTTGTACTCTGTAACTCATGAGGTCGCCATGAGTTGGAATTGACTTGACAGGTACAAGTTTGGTTTGGCACATGAACTACTTTTTTACTTAATATTTCATTAGCATTTTCCATATTCTTAAGTAGTCTTTGAGAAATGTATTAGTTTCCCTTTTGCTACTGTAACAAATTACCACAAACTTGATGGCTTAAAACAGCACAGTATATTATCTTACAGTTCTGGAGGTCAGAAATCCAAAATCAGTCTCACTGGGCTGAAGTCAGGGTGCCTGCAGAGCTGCATCACTTCTGGAGGCTCTAGGGGAGAATCCGTTTCCTTGTCTTTTTCAGCTTCTAGAGGCTTCCTGCATTCCTTATGACCCCTTCTTTGCATCACTTCAACCACTTGCTTCAATCTGTAGTCACATCTCCTACTACCTAGTACTCTGGTCTCCTGCCTCCCTCTTTTAAAGCCCCTTGTGATTACACTGGGCCCACTTGAATAATCCAGGATAATCTCCCCACCTCCAGATCCTTAATTTAATCTTACCTGCAAAGTCCCTTTGGCCATATAGGGTACCAGTCACAGGTTCCAGGGAAGAGGAAGTGGACTCTCTGGAGGCCGTTACTCAGCCAGCCCCAGAAACATAATTTGACATTGTTGCATAGCCTTCCATAGTATGGATGAACCATAATTATTTAGCCTGGCCCCCTGTTATTGCACATTTAGATGGTTTCTAATTTTTCCCCATTATAATCTTGCAGTATTCATTCTTAGACATAAATTGTATGTTTCAGATTCACACTTCTTTGGGACAAATTCTTAGGGGAGATTTTAGAAAAGCCAGACCCCCCCGAGTTCCCACCCCAATTTTGCCACTTACTGGCCCCATGCAAGGTACTAAACTACTCTGGGTCTCAGTTTTCTCATCTACAAAATTGGAGCAGTAACAGCTTGTTGAGAGGATTAAATGATTTAATGCATGCAGATTACTTAAATTAGTGCTTGCCGCATAATAAACGCCAGTAAGTGTTAGTTTTTTTTCACTACTGGATTTACTAGATCAAGTTGTTAACCCTCATTTTAAGGCTTTTAATACATGTTGGTAAATTACCATTCTGAAATGCTACAAGAGATTTTTACATTCATCAACAACTTTTTTTCTGTTCAAGTGTTACTTAGTGTTTAAGTGGATTGTCTGTCTTTTTGTTGTTGAGGTGTTGAAGTTTTCTGTAAATTTTAGAGATTAATCCCATGTCAGAGATGTCATTCCCCAAAATTTTTTCCCAGTCTGTAAGTTTTTTTTTTTTTAATCTTTAGAGAAGTCTTTTGATGTCCGTAAGTGTTTAATTTTTAGGAGGTCCCAGTCATCTAGTTTATCTTCTACTGTTTGTACATTTTAGTTATGTTTGGTAGTCTGTTTATGTCACAGATTAGACCCCTAAAGACCTGTGCAAAGAAAACTACGAAACACTATTCAAGAAACCAAAAGAGACCTACATAAATGGAAAAACATAGCATGCTCATGGATGGGAAGCCTCAACAACATTGTGAAAATGTCAGTTCTACCCAAAGTGATCTACAGATACAATGCAATCCTGATCCAAATACCAACAGCATTCTTTAATGTGATAGAAAAATGAATCACCAACTTTACATGGAAAGGAAAGAGGCCCTGGGTAAATAAAGCATTATTGAAGAAAAAGAACAAAGTAGGAGGCCTCACACTACCTGATCTCAGAACCTACTATACAGCCATGGTAGTCAAAACATCCTCGTACTGGTACAGCAGGCACATAGACCAATGGAACAGAATCGAGAACCCAGATGTGAATCCATCTACCTATGGTCAGCTAATCTTTGACAAAGGACCAAAGTCTGTTAAATGGGAGAAAAGACAGTCTTTTTAACAAACGGTGCTGGCAAAACTGGATGTCCATCTGCAAAAAATTGAAACAGGACCGATACCTCACACCATACACAAAAACTAACTCAAAGTGGATCAGAGACCTAAATATGAAACCTAAAACGATAAAAATCATGGAAGAAAAAATAAGGACAACACTAGGAACCGTAATACATGGCATAAAGCAACTACAAACCGTAACTAACAATGCACAAATGCTAGAATATAAACTAGATAACTGGGAGCTCCTAAAAATTAAACACTGTGCTCATCAAAAGATTTCTCCAAGAGAGTGAAGATAACCTACAGACTGGGAAAAAATTTTTGGCTGTGACATATCCGAGAAGGGTCTAATCTCTAAAATCTATAGAATACTACAATGCCTCAATAACAAAAAGACAGATAATCCAATTTAAACAGACACTTCACCAAAGAAGACATTCAGGCAGGTAACAGACACATGAGGAAATACTTGAGATCATTAGCGGTTAGAGAAATGCAAATCAGAACTACAAGGAGATACCATCTCACCCTGACATTACTGGCACTAATCAAAAAACAAAAAATAAACAAATGTTGGAGAGGTCTCGGGGAGATTGGAACTCTTATGCATTGCTGGTGGGAATGTAAAATGGTACAACCGCTATGGAAAATGATAGTGTGCCTCCTTAAAAAGCTAGAAATAGAAATACCATACTATCCAGCAGTCCCACTCCTAGGAATATATCCTAGAGAAATAAGAGCCATCACCTGAGTAGATGTAAGCACACCCATGTTCATTGCAGCGTTATTCACAATAGCCAAAAGATGGACCCAGTCTAAGTGCCTATCAACAGATGAATGGATAAACAAATTATGGTTCATACACACAATGGAATACTACGCAATGATAAAAAACAATAATGAATCCGGGAGACATCTCACAATGTGGATGAATCTGAAGGGCATTATGTTGAGTGAAATAAGTCAATCACAAAAGGACAAATCCTGCATGAGACCACTATTGTAAAAACCCAAGAAAAGGTTTACACATAGGAAAAAAAAACTTTGATGGTTATGAGGGATGGGAGAGGTTGGGAGAGGAAATCACTAACTAGACAGTAAGAAAGTGTTAACTTTGGTGAAGGGAAAGACAACACACGGTATAGGGGAAGTTAGCACAATTTGAGCAAGACAAAGTCAAAGAAACTTTCTAGATACATCCAGACACCTTAAGGGACCGAGTTACTGGTGCTGAGGGCTGGGGATCATGGTCTCGGGGGTCATCTAAGTCAAGTGGTATAACATAGTTCATGAAGAAAATATTCTACTCCTACTTTGGTGAATAGCATCTGGAGTCTTAAAAGCTTGCGAGCAGCCATCTAAGATACGTGTATTGATCCCATCACATTCAGAGCAAAGGAGAATAAAGAAAACCAAACACAAAAGGAAAATATTAGTCCACAGGACTAATGGACCACATGAACCCCAGCTTCCAGTAGTCTGAGCCCAGAACTAGATGATGACCAGCAACCACCACTGACCACTCTGACAGGGATCATGATACAGGGTTCCAGGCGGAGTGGGAGAAAAATGTAGAACAAAATTCAAATTCACAAAAAAGACCAGACTTACTGGTCTGACAGAGACTGGAGGAACCCCTGAGACTGTGGCCTCTGGCCACCCTGCTAAATCAGAAGTGGAGCTACTCCTGAAATCCATCTTTTAGGCCTACAAAACAAACAACACATGTGAAGAACATGCTTCTTAGGTCAATCAAGTATATGAAACCAAATGGGTAACACCTGCCCAAAAGCAAAGACGAGAAGGCAGGAAGGGACAGGAAAAGAGGACTAATGGACATGGAGAACCTTGGGTGGAAAGGGGGAGAGTGCTGACACATTGCAGAGATTACAACTAATGTCATGAAACAATTTGTGTGTAAATTTTTGAATGAGAAACTAATTTCTGCTGTAAATTTTCGCCTAAAACACAATAAAATTTAAAAAAATCAGGGCCCCTAGATTTGCCCCTATTTTTTCTTCTATGATCTTTATAGTTTTAGGTTTTGCATTTAGTTCTTTGATCCATCTTGAGTTAGTGTTACTTGATTTTTATGGTGTAAATCATAGAAACACTGGAGTTAATTTTAACAGAAATTTACTTTACTGTGAATCTTCTTAGAATTTGCAGGAATTCTGTGAATTCCTTAGAATGAGGGATGCTTCTAATTTCACTCTGACAACATCAGTCCTGCCTGTTGGATGTTGAGATGCCATAGTCTTTAGCAGTGATGGGTCATTGACACAGCAAGTGGTCTGCTTATGCACACCATGATCCGCGTACCTGAAATCTGATATGAGATATTGTCCCCTCCGTTTGAAATTTTTATACTCTCTCCCCTCAGTGCATTCGTGGCAGCTCAAGCTAAATATAGAATTATTATTATTATTATTATTATTATTATTTGCATATTTTAGAAACATTCTCAACCTAACAGTTATAAGAACAGCATAAAAACTTTTTCTCCTAAACCATTTAAGTTTCTGACCTGATGCCCCGGGAAGTGGTTAGTGGGCCTTTCGTATAAGCAAGGCCCTTCCCAAGTAAGCACAGCACAGCTGTTAAAATTAAGAAATTAATACTGGTACCTCACTTACCATTAATCCATAGTCATTCTCAATCCATGCTTTGTCAGTTGTCCTAGTGATGTCCCTCATAGCACATGGTTCCTATTCAGAGTCACGAGCTGTATTTAGCTGACATGTCCCTTGAGTCTCCTTCAGTCTGGGGCAGTGGCTCCATCATTTCTTGGCTTCTGTTACCCTGGTGTCATTGAAGATTCTAGGCTAGTTATTTTGTAGAATATCCCTCAATCTGGATTCATCTGATGTCTCATGATTCTGTTCAGGTTGCGTAGCAGCCTCACAGAAGTGATGCTGCTGCTTCTCAGAACATCTGTCCAGGTGGACACAGTTCCATATAGCTATGAATATATGTTTGGATGTGTGTGTATGTATGCACACACATACATATACAGATTTGCATGGATTTATGCGTCTGTCTATATATTGAAAACCATGAGTTCACACTGTACTTCCAGTTTCAGTCTGATACCGCCCGGGTCATTTGGGTTTTTTCCCTTTTCGTGTTTGTGATCCCCTTCTCTAACAGTGAGAAACCTGCCTCCCATTATCCTCAGAATATTTATTTATTTGGTCAAATCAATTCCCCTCGTAATTAAATATCCCTTTGTCACCACTGCTCTCACCCTGTTACCTGTGTAGTGCCTTCTTTACCCTACTCAGGGTCTGACACCCCTCACCAGGTGCCCCCCCTTCCTCACCCTGCTCAGGCTCCAGCACCCAATATTGGGCCACTGCGGCTCTTCCCCAGATGCCTATCTCCTGCCCTCAACTAAATCATTCAAGAGGGAAGGAGAAAAGGAAAAGTTGCAACTGTTTTTAAAAACTGGTCTTTTTTTTATCTTTTTGTGTGTGCGTTGTGTGAGTCTGTTTATACACATGCTGTCTAGGCTGCTGCTTAGCTGCTTGCCACTAGATGGTGAGCCTGTCTTAGGGAAAATGCTTACCAGGTTTACATCATATAGAAGAACCATGAAGGATCAATCGCTGACACAGGTGAATAAATGTATTAGGTGCTGGAACGTGAGATGTGTGTTTTTAAAGCCCCAGTAGACAAGTCAATGGGGACTAGTGGTCTTTAGAACACACCAGCCGAAGCGTGTCGAGGTGGTAAGTTGTGCCAGGCCTTGCCTGTCCAGGGTGTTCACCAAGCCTCCATCCCCCGTGTGGTGTTTTTGTTTTCCTCAAGGGAAATTTATGTTTTGAAGTGTCCTTATTCTAGAATTGGGAGACCATAGAAACCTCAGAATCTGTTGCCATAATTTTTACAAGCCACATTAAAAAAAAAAACAAACCCATTGCCATCGAGTCAATTCCGACTCATAGTGACCCTATAGGACAGAGTGAAACTGCCCCATAGGGTTTCCAGGGAGCACCTGGTGGATTCGAACTGCCAACCTTTCCGTTAGCAGCCGTAGCTCTTAATCACTAAGCCACCAGGGTTTCCATAAGCCACGTAGGTCCTTCCAAAGAGTGTTTTCTTAGAGCCCAGATTTCACTTCCCCCTTTAAGACCATAATCAGGTCAACCAGATCCAGACAGAACAGGGAGGGGAGGTGTTTCCTGTGCCCATCATTTTCAGCCTTCTCATTTATTCCCCTGGGGTTTTGTACCACAGGTGGGCTTGAGACAGAGCAGGTTGGCTGGAATTGCTGGGCACAGAGGGTGCTGTGTGGCGAACCAGCTCACTCCCCGCTAGCAGAGTGCTTTTCTGGAGGGGGTCAGTGACCTTTTAATGACTAACCCAGTTGTCTCTTTCAGTTGACTCCACTTCCTTATGGAAGTTCTTCCCCACTGATTTTGATTTCTTTTTAATCCCCCCCTCCCCCATTCCCTTCTGCCTACTTTCTCCTCACAAAGAAAAGGTACTGGATTCCCTAGGATGCTGCCCTAACCATGTCCTCCCAATGCCAGTGCTCATCTTAAATTTAACACGTTCAAAACTCAAGCTGTGCCAGTGGGACCACACTGACTTTTTACGTGCCAGCTTCTCCTTCTCAGTTAGGGCAAGCTCCGTTTGTCCAGTTGTTTGGGCAAGACACTTTGACTTCTCACTTGCACCCCTACTCCCCACATCTGGTTCATCAGCAAGTTCTGTCAACTTTGTCTTCATAGCCATGATCTGACCCCCTTCTCTCATCTCTGGCCCTGCCCTGATCCAAGTCACTGTCTTTCTCGCCTCCAGATTGCTTACTTACAGGAGCCTTCCAGTTGGTCCCCTACTTCTGACCTTGCGCCCTTCCAACCGGAAACCAGAGGATCCAGTTAAAATGTAAGGCAGATCAGGTCACTTCCTCGCTCACAACCATCTAATGGCTTTCTTTCCCTCTCTAAATAAAAACTTAACACCCTTTCTCTAACTCCTAAGGCCCTCCCCAATCTATCTAGAGGCTGACTTTTCTGGGCATGCAACAGCCAGCATTGTTTTTTTTACTGCTGCTCTAATTTTCCACTATGAAGATTGACAGGTTTCCCTCCATCCAGGTATTTTGAAAGCTATCTGTGCCCACATGTAATTTAATACTGAGATAACATTTTTCTTTAGCAATAGCTTAGCTTACAACTGTCATCTGTCTTTTGTCACTTCCAGTGTGGATTTAATCTGGTTTTATAACATATGTGACTGGCCAAATTTCTTTAAGTTTGAGGCATCAGGTAAAATAAATTGAATGACAGTAAAAACCCTTCTATACGCTTTTCATAGAACTGGCAGAAGGTATTTTGAAATCTGAAGAGGTATAGTGTGAGGTAATTTTAAAGCACAGTGTTTCTTGAAGAAGGTGTGAGATATATATATAACCTGTATGAATATTACTTTGCCCTTAGGTATTAATTTCACTGAGAAAGGAAGGATGTATATTCCAAGCTTTTGCCTGAAAAAGTGATATCACTTGTGGGGAATTCCAAGTCTATTTGGGGAAATGTGCCAGAGATGAAGAGTTGCAAATGATAGGAAATACGAAATCTGACATACAAGCAAAGTAAAGTAGGCCCTGGGATTGTGATTCTTTCTTCTATTTGGCTGCTAGGATGCTCAGGGCTAATGTGTTTACTATTCCTGTGTTACTTAGTTATCCTTAGTTTTTTCCATTTTAATTTATTTTATCCTTCTTTTTATTTTTAAAGCTTCGTTAAACTTCCCTCCCCCTGAAAGAGGTGAGATATAATTAAATAAAAATGAAATAATAAGATATTTCATGGTTGTGTTACACATTCATTTGCCTTAATAACTAGGGACCCTCTTACCTAAATTGTGTCCCTGGGTGATAATGTGCTTGGCTGCTAACCTAAAGCTTGGAAGTTCAAGTCCACCCAGAAGCTCCTTGGAAGAAGGGCCTGGCAATATAATTCCAAATAATCAGCCATCGTTAACCCTATGGAGCACAGTTCTACTCTGACACACATGAGGTCACGGTGAGTGAAAGTTGACTCAACGGCAACTGGAACCTAAATTGTAAGTATCCCTAAATCACACCTGGCTGTGTAAAGCACCACTAATTGTTGTGCGTGCTGTGTTTTGTTCTGTAGATTGGCTTATAGAGCGATTGATTACCTCCGTTGGACCTTGGTTCCGTGGTACAAATGGAGTACAGGACTCAGTAGTGTCGACCAGAGCGAGAGGAGCCTGATACCCAAAATGGAGAAGAAGCGAAGAAAGAAATGAAAGCCTCTTTTTCAGGCCAGACCACAAAAGGCCATGAAATTTCACTTTTATTTACATTGGACAAGACTGCAAGACGGCTGATCAGTAATGTTTCAGCTTTTAGCTGGAATAAAAATTAACTTATAATCAAGGAAGCTAACAGTGTGATTTGAATTTATGTGATTTTCTAACCATATCCACTCGTGACCATGAAGCTTGTCAACATCTGGCTGTTTCTGCTCGTGGTTTTGCTACGTGGGAAGAAACATCTGGGTGACAGACTGGAAAAGAAACCTTTTGAGAAGGCCCCGTGCCCTGGCTGTTCCCACCTGACTTTGAAGGTGGAATTCTCTTCGACAGTTGTGGAATATGGTAATGATATGGTTTTGAATGTTAGGACACCTGTTTTTTACATACTTGCTTTAAACATTAACTTTTGCCCAAGAACATTCTCTTTCTGCAATAAATTTCAAATGGCATGAGGGGCCAGCACATGGATGTTAACTCTGCTTACATTTGTTGTTTTCCTGATACAGTTAGCTTAAGTGAGACAAGGTAATTGATATTCTGAATTATTTATTGACAGTGTGATTCTCAGAACAGTTGCTGTTGTAGCTGGTGAGGGTGAGAGGTTTGGAATGAGTGACTAAACAAATAGTCTCATATAATCCACTCTGGGATTTTGTCATTGTTTTCAGTAAAATGGAACTAACTGAGCAATTATTTCTCTAAATTCTTTTTTGAAAAACTGACAGAAATCTCTTTGCTGTACATTCAGACTTCTGTTAATATCTCCTTCAGTGAAGATAGTAAAGGTGTCTGATTTTGAGTGATGTGGTCTGTGTACTGGGTGTGATCAGGGGATTCACACAGACCATTTTAAAGTCTGAAGTCTGCAAACTGCTGTCCAAGGCATTTAAACTGATCTTTTGTTTTTGCTCTTTTTCACTTTGGGTTTTATGATTTTTGAGGTTTACTTTGAAATATAACTTTTCTATTAAACAGTGAAATTTTAAATTTGATATGCTGTAGTACATGTACATAAATTCTTACTTTTATTTGTGGTCATTGGTTTTAGAATATATCGTGGCTTTCAATGGATACTTCACAGCCAAAGCTCGAAATTCATTTATTTCAAGTGCCCTGAAGAGCAGTGAAATAGACAATTGGAGAATTATACCACGAAACAACCCATCCAGTGACTACCCTAGTGATTTTGAGGTGATTCAGATAAAAGAAAAGCAGAAAGCAGGGCTGCTAACACTTGAAGATCATCCAAACATCAAACGGGTCACACCCCAGCGGAAGGTCTTTCGTTCCCTCAAGTATGCGGAATGTGAGTATTGTGACTGCAGACAATCTGTCACTTCTGACTCTGTATCCCCTTCATTTCACTTTGAGTCAGAAACAGAATGCACATACTCACACAGGACAGTCCCAGCCCCACAACTCATTATTTTGAAAAATTTTCAAACTGGCAGCATAGTTGAAAAGAGTACAGCGAACACCTATATCGCTTCATCTGGTTTCACTGATTGTGAACATTTTCTTGGCAAGAATTTTTTTTTAAATGAGGCTTTATGCTATGCTGGTAGAAGAAAACCTGAGGGTTTGCAGTGGAGGACAGCAGTGGTTATTGTTTGGGAGTGACTTTTTATCCAAGTTAATCTCAGAGCCTTCATGCCTTGAGGGTGCGACTCCCCTTCACTCTCTGGGAAATAGGGTCTCCGTGTTTCCTCTTTCCTGGCCTGTTATTTCTGGCGATGTGTTTTTATTTTTATTCTTTTTTAAGGCACTCTCGCAAAACATCTTTTCCTTGGGTTTCATTTTATCTTTCTCACCACTTCGTGACGTGGTTTCAGGTCTGCTTACCATTCTGTCTCCACTGGGTTTATTTAAGTCATGAGCTGTGCAGAGTGAGGATGGAAAGATTTTGATGGTACCCTTTTCAGCTTGAGGGCTCATTCTTTTCTACCTCAGTACAACTTGGGCTTGTTAAGGTAGAGTTTATGCTGAAATAATAAATTGCACGTTTATTGCATAGTGTTTCCCAAAGCATATGGACTACCAAAGGACGCTTTTTTCCCTCTTTGTCATAAACCAGGGTAACAGATTGCTAGTTTTATTATTGTGTACTATTACTTATTTCACTGGGAAGAAAAGGAAATTAAGTTTTGCTCTTCTTCCTTTGTCTCTCATATAGTAGATCTGAGAGCCTCTGAGGTTTTGCTACATTAAAAAAAATCATAATAAGGGAAAAGGTTAAATAATTTGCCTACTGTGACAAGCCAGTTCTTTAGTCAGCTGTAGAATCCATGTGTGACTTAACCTTTTCTGCTAGTTTGGATGTCTTGTATTGTCTTTTCTCCTCAAAAAGCCATAATGAAAACAAACCAGGAAGATAAAAACAAATCAAATTTTGTCCAGTTAGTTAAATATATACATTGTGCTTTGTTCTTTTTTTACCTTAAAGAGCTCTAAAATATTTTAGGAAACATGGAAGTGCCTAATTTTAGCACAGGAACCAGAATCTCATGGCTGGGGTCCTTTTTACTCACTCTCCATGTGGTTGTCATATACTGTGCTTGACACCCTCCCAAGGAAAGACGGTGCCTCCTGACAGGCCCAGTCTGTCTTATAGTTAGCTTTGCCCTTGAGTGATGAGTGACTCTTCTTTAAGCTTCTATTTTCTTATCTACACAGTGGAGATAATAGTACCTACCTCATAGAGTTCCTATGAAGATAAAATGAAATAATGCATATGTTGCCTGATAAGGGTCTGAAGCAGTCGAGCCAATGAAACATACTCCAGGTGAGAAAGAGAAAGTTTATTGAGGAGGTATCCACTGACAGGGAATCCCACAGCAACGCAGGGACTCTGTGGAGTCCCAAAACGCATTTTTACATTAGAGCCTATATATCATTTTTACAAAGGTTTAAAAGTGTCTTTGTAGCCTACAGATGGCATGGCTAGATGAGTTATTCATTACAAGATAATTGCAAGAGACTCTTTATCAGACTAAAGAGATACATGCCTGATGTCTCTTTATCAGGCTAAAGATTTACAGAACAGACATCTGGGCTCTAATCTCTACGTAAGGGGTCCTGAGTCACAGATGGCCGGACAGAGCAAAACAAAGTCATTAACAAAGGTATGCGGAAAGGAGAAGGCAGGCAAAAAAAAAAAAAAGAACTTACAGGTTCATCATGGCATTAGTTATGTCAAGCTGTCAGTTGCCCATTTTGAAAAGGAGAAAACATACTGGGGAGTATTAGGATCACATATTCCCCCCTTTTGAAGCTTGGGTGGCCATATATACCTGTCCCAAGTTGCAGCCTATTCTTTTACAACAGAGAGTTTCAGGGGAAAGGATTGGGCCTTTTGCCTGTGACGGGTTTGAGCCATCTGTTGGACAGTCTGACTTGGGACAGAGAATGCCATCCCACATGTAGGCATAAATTAGAGACAGCAACAGAATAACAACCAATCCAATTCTACTAATGAATAAGGTTTTTAGCCAGGTAAGATCTGGCAGCCAAGAGGTCAGCCAAGAAAAATCAAATCATCCATGAATCTTGTAAGAGGCCCCCAGCTATAAATAATCAGAATATTGTAACTCTTAGTGTGTTTAAAAATAATGAAATTTCTCAACACCTCTAGGGGAGTACAAACCCCGATGAGACAGTACTTGAGGGCCAAGTTGGCATGTAACCCCCTGTCCAGACAGAAATCAGTAATGTTTAACCCTTCTTTAGCAGTATAGATTCAGAAATTTTTATCTTTAACAAGGGATCGAGGGGGAGCGTTATCTCAGGGAAGGATTCCCGGGCATAAGTCTCTCTGGTACCTAATAGTAATCCCATCCAAGCGAGCATTAAAAACGTTTTTACTTTTTAACCCTAGAAAGTCTTAACTTCAGGCCGTCGAGGATTGGGCTTTCCACTCCTTCTTGTCACTATAGACTGGGCAGGGCTTGACATGGAAATGATGGCTCCACGGTTTGACTCCTGCAAGCTTCATGGCTGTGTGAGTGTTGAGTAGTATGGTGAAGGATCCATTTCAGTTAGGCTGTAATGGGAGGTCCTTCTACTTTCAAAGGAGCACCTGGTCACCAGGCTGGAAAGAGTGCGCAGCTATCTCAAGAGGGGACTTCTGCCGGATCCATACTGCCCGATGCAACTGGGAAAGAATTTTGGTTAGAGAAAGCAAATATTTAGACATTATTACATTAGGGGGCTGGGTGGAAGACTGTGGGGAGAGTTGGTTGAGACAATATGGTCTCCCATAAAGTATTTCAAAAAGACTGATTTTAAGTTTTCCCTGGGGTACAATATGGACTTGGAGGAGGGCCAGTGTCAGGACATCTGTCCAGGGCAGCCTGGTCTCTTGGCACAGTTTACTAAGATGACGTTTTATTGTCTGATTTATTCTTTGAACCTTTCCACTAGATTGGGGTCTCCATGCTGTGTGGAGTTTTCACTTTATTCTTAAAGCAGCTGAAACCTGTTGTACCGCTTTCTAGCTGTCTCATTCCAGCAGGGAAGAGCTTTTACTCATCCTCAAAAAGAATCTACACACACCAGTAAATATTTCATCTGATGTGTAGTTTTGAACATTTCACAGAAGTCAGTTTGCCATATTTTACCTAGAAAGGGTCCTATTCTTGATGGTCAGAAATCTTAGGCCCGTAAGTCTTTGGATAATGTCCTTTTTGTTCCAATACTACAGTCACTGTGTGAGGGACAAATGCAATAGTATCGTGTCCCAAAGTAAATTTGTTAGCTTCCTTTATGATAATGCTATCTGTGACAACTGCTCGGAGGAGGCAGGCTGGCCATCCTTTTGAAACAGCGTCCAGATTTTTAGAGAAATAAGCAACAGGGCATCTCCATGGTCCCAGCAACTGCGTTCATACACCAACATCCATTCCTCTTCTTTCATCTGTATATGATTCAAAGAGTTTTTGATAATATGGCAGCCCTAGGGTCGGGGCTTTCATCGGCTGGGACTTTAAATCACAAAAGGCTTGTTGACACTCAGGAGTCTGTTCGAAAAGATCTCTCTCTGCCCCCTGAGTAGCCTGATACAGAGGTTGCACTTGGACCCCAAAATTGGGAATCCAGATGCAACAGAAACTCGCAATTCCTAGGAATCCTCTGAATTGTTTACGTGTTTTAGGAGAGGCTAGGCTGCAGATGGTTTCTATTCTTTCAGATAGTGAGCACCTTTGCCTTTGGGAGATGAAGAAACCTAGGTATTTTACCTCTGTGAGGTTAACTTGTGACTTTCCTAAAGACACTTGGTATCCACCTTTGGCCAGAAAATTTAAGATAGTCACAGAGTCTTCTTCAGACTCTCTTCCTATCAGGAGGTCATCCACATATTGGAGGACTGCTCCTTGGTTGAGGGGAGGTAACTGCTCTAGATCTTGGGCCAGCACTGTTCCAAAAATAGTGGGGAACTTCCTAAAACCTTGTGGTAGCACATCCAACAGAGCTATTTCTTTCCTTTGCCCCCTTCCCATCCGAAAGCAGAGATCAGCTGGCTCTTAACAGCCAGCAGGATACAAGAGAAGGTGTCTTTTAAATCCAAAACAGTAACATGAATACAGGAAGATGGGAGAGCCAATAGTAGGGTGTATGGGTTCAGGACTACCAGGTGTAAGGTCTTCATAACTTTGTTAACAGCCTGCAAATCTTGAAAAAAATGGTACTCACCGATCGATGTCTTTTTCACCAGCAGAACAGAGGTGCTGAATGGGGATCGGCACTCTCACAACAGTCCCCACTCTAGGTATGGAGTGATCAGTCCCTGCAGCCCCAGACGAGCCTCAACTCTGAGAGGATATTGTTTAATCCAAGGAGGAATGACGTTGGGTAACAGTTCCACAGTCACAGGGAGGACAGTCTGAACTTGTCCTGGCCGACCACTTGCCCAAACCCACATGGCTATGGCATCAACCACTCTTTGAACCGTGGGTGAGATAGATGCCGGGGATAGCACCAGTTGGGTGAGGGCTAGGAGAGCTGCTTGCACTTTGCAGGTGTTTGCTGGCGGTACTGTCAGAGACAAGCCTTTCGTATCAAAAGAGATTTTAGCATGCTCTTTACTTAGGAAATCCCGCCCCAAAAAGGGGGACCAGGCATTTGGGCATGTCTAGAAACTGGTGGGATAGTTTGATTTCTCCTAGTTCACAGTCCATTGGCTGCAAAAAAAGGTCTAGTCACTTCTTTTTCAGTCACCCTGACAACTTGAGTACTGCTGGTTGAGGCAGTTCCTTTAGGTTTCTGGGCGAGTACCAAGAAAGCTGCTCCAGTATCAACCAAAAAGTCTCTTGGCTGTCCTCCTACCATAATTTTTACCAGGGGGTTGGTAGGAGGGAAGTTAAAAGCAGTCTCCCCCAGTCTCCATCATTCAGAGTCCTCCTCCTGCTCTTTCATAATTCCTTGAAAAAGCTTCTACCCGCTTTCAATCTGCCCTAGCCCTTTTCCATTCTTTCTTTTGGGGCACCCATTTTTCCAGTGTCCCTCCTCTTTGCAAAATGCACATTTTGTTTTCTTTAGTCTGGGCCCATCCTTACCTTGGTCTCGTCGTCTTTCTGCAGATGATCCTAGAGCAGCGGCTAGTAGATTAGCCTGTTGCTTCATGTCATGGTGTTTTTCTTTCTTTTTCTCAGCCTCTTCTCTGTTGGTAAAAACCTTAAATGCAATTTTAACTAATTGGGTTAAAGACAGGGTCCCTAGTCCTCCTTCTGCCTCCTATAATTTTCTTCTGCTTTTGCTAAGACTATAAGTCTTTTTTCTGCTGTGAGTAGTGCATCTAATAAAGTTTGACAATCTGCCCATGTAGAATAATGGGTAGCAAAGATGTGGGAAAAATGTTGTCATGGCACGTGGGTCCAACCAATACTCTGGAAGGTTTTGCTTCCAGTTGTACAGATCGGAAGCCAGGAACGGATTATGGACCCACATCATCTGAGGGGGCCCTTCTGCAGTGGGGACTGGCACCTCCTGGAGTGGGTAAAGCCCTCCTGGGGGAACTGGGCTGAAATACACCCCACTCCTATTGTGGGGTGGAGAGATCATATCTGTCCCACCTGCTCTGCCCCCCTTTAACGCCTTCCTGTCCTCATCTTCTGATGCCACCAGGGAAGGGTCACAAATGGA
Organism: Dugong dugon; assembly: GCA_030035585.1. Taxonomy (NCBI): domain Eukaryota; kingdom Metazoa; phylum Chordata; class Mammalia; order Sirenia; family Dugongidae; genus Dugong; species Dugong dugon. The sequence goes on from CM057478.1 coordinate 35,340,049, forward strand.
TGCCAATGTAGTCTTTCAAGGTAGGGGAATGAGAAGAACATCCTCTGGTTCTTCATCTCCTACCCTGTCATCATCATTCACCTGCACAAGAGGGGCTAAAACAGAGGCTTTGTCCTTTTTTCATGCCATAAAGTCATCAAACATTCTACATACAGCTTTTCGTCCCATGTGTTAGTTTGAGTACAAAACAGATCAAGCTACAGAATAGTACCAAAATCTCTAGAACCACTTACAGGCCACGCTTGATTACACAAAATTTTAAGACATCTCTTAGTTAGGGGACCCCTCTGAAATAAGTTTCTAATAGACTCTCACCTGAACCTTACTTCCCTGGGTACCCACTTGCAACGGGGAACCTCGCTGGTCTCTTGTCCAACCTCATGGGGCCTAGTCGCCTGTTCTTGGAGGGAATCTATGAGAACTGACGCCTGTGCGGCTTTTACAGAGAATTTACCACCCGATGCCCAGTTACCTACCATGGCCAACAGAAACTTTCTCCCTTTGTCCGGAGCTCACTGCCGTTGAGTCCTCTCCCATCGCCGGGCCTTTGGGCCACCACAGGTTGAGAGACCTCCACAACTCGAGGAGGAGTACACCTTCTCTCTTCCCAGGTCCTTCCCGGGGACTTGGTCCTTAGGGAGACAGAACCCGGGCCAGAGTAATTTGAGCCCCATGTTGGGTGCCAAAAATTTGTTGCCCTATGGGGGGTCCCTGCCCTGGAGCAGTTGAGCCAATGAAATGTACTCCAAGTCAGAAAGAGTTTATTTAGGAGGTGTCTACCAACGGGGAATCCCACAGCAACACAGGCTGTCTCTATGGAGTCCCAAAAGGCATTTTTACATTAGAGCTTATATATGATTTTTACAAATGTTAGAAGTGTCTTTGTAGCTTGCAGATGGCATGATCGGATGAGTTATTCATTACAAGGTAATTACAAGAGACTCACATCAGACTAAAGAGATACATGTGGGACATCTCTTTATCAGGCTGAAGATTTACAGACTGGATATCTGGGCTCTAATCTCCATGTGGGGGGTTGTAAGTCACAGGTGACCGCACAGAGCAAAACAAAGTCATTAACAAAGGTATGTGGAAAGAAGGCAGGCAAAAGAAGAAAAGAACTTACAGGTTCATTATGGTGCTCGTTATGTCAAGCTGTCAGTCGCCCATTTTGAAAAGGTGAAAACATGCATGGGAAGTATTAGGGCCACAGCATATGAAGAGAGCTTAGCAGAGTTTTTAGGATGTTGTAAGTAGACATTAAATGCTAATTATTTCTATGGCTCTTACTGTTAGAAAGTTTTACTTTATTTTGGGTCGAAACCTGTCTCATTCTGGACCCCAGCCATTGCCTCTATCCAGTGGGGCCATAAGACAGAGCTAACCTATTTTCCACAAGACACTATTTAAAGATATTATGAAGAAACCAGTGTCAGAAAACAATATGTGTATAAATTTTTGAATAAGAAACTAACATGAGCTGTAAAATTTCATCTAAAGTACAATAAAATTTTAAAAAATGAAGAAGCAAAAAAAATAAAGATTATGAAAATATCTCTCTTTTGGGTATTTGAAGATATTCATGGTGTTCCACTTCACAATTTCTTCTCTCCAGGCTAATAAAAATCTACAATTCCTTCATCAACTACTCGTGTGACAGGGTTTCAAGTCTACCCACCATTTTAATTGGTCTCCTTTGAATATTCTCTACTTTTTCTAAATGTTCTTAAAGAGTGAAGCCCAGATCTGAAAGGTGAAGCAGACCAGACCCTTCCCTTGTTCTACATGTTGTTCTTCAGTTAGTGCCTCCAGTATTGTCCCATCCTGTTGACTTAAACAACAGAGTCAACACAGGAAGCTCAGTACAGAACAATTTCAGTTGGACTGTGTCAATAGTTACCTCCTGGAATGGATTTGAGTATATATTTTTCCAGTTCCTTGTACCCTTATGGGTGTAGCCTGGGAAGGCTGGAATAAAATGAGAGTAATTTGCTTTAGAAACAGAATTTCAGCAGTATTACAGATTTGTTCTTCTTAAGGCTGACTTGAAATATTATTTGTTCATTATAACATGCAGTTTGAAAGATAAAAGGAAAAAACTGTGGATTTCTTTTGCTTCCCCCTGCCCTTTTTTTTTTTTTTAATTAAGATTTCGTTTACAGACAGTAAAATTTATCCTTTTTAAAAGTGTACAGTTTGGCAAGTTTTGATAAAAGTGTACAGCTGTGTATCCACCAACAAACTCAAAGTCAGGATATAGAATAGTTCCATTATCCCCAGAATTTACCCACACTCCTTTGTAGTTCTTTTAAAACAACTGCTTTTTGAAAGGTGAAATGCACATATTAAAATACTGAGCAATATAAAATTGGAAGAAGGTCCCATTTATGTTTGGCCAGAGGTATGCGTACGTAACAGGATAGCATGACTTTTTCCTGACCTAGAAATCTATTGCTGTAAAACTTCATGTTTAGTTTGTGGCCATTTTCTTCAGCTTTTTTTATTCTTCTTCTGGTTCAGTGAAAAGTTGGTGATGAAAAATCAGATTTTTCTTCAGTCTTGATATCACAATTGACTTTATTTCTTAAAAAATGAGTACGGCCCAAGGTTGAGTAAGGATAGTGTTGATACGTTGCGAGGTTGTAACCATTGTCATAGGGCAGCATGTGTACTAACTGTTAAATGAGAAACTATTTTGTTCTGTAAGCCTTCATCTAAAGTGAGAATAGCAGCACTATTGGAATAACGTAGTCGATGTCACTGAACTGTGCATGTAGAAATTTTTGAAATGGTGTATCTTTGGCTATGTGTATTTTCACCAAAAAAAAAAAAAAAGGTCAAGAAGGGAGAGGGTTGACATGTTGTGGGGTTGTTAATCATTGTCATAAAACAAAATGTGTACTGCTGTTTCCTGAGAAACTATTTGTTCTGTAAGCCTTCACCTGAAGTACAATAAAAAAAAAAAAAATGAGTACCGGCCCTTCTCTACCTTACATTGGTTAGAAAATTCCAGGTGAAGAGCTATTTGGGAATGACATGACAGCTAAATAATATCCTATCACTGGTTAAGCATTGGGTTGCTAACCAAAAGGTCAGCAGTTCAAATCCACCAGCCGCTCCTTGGAAACCCTACGGGGCAGTTCTGCTCTGTCCTGTAGGGTCCTTTGAGTTGGAATCGATTTGACGGCAATGGGTTTTTTAGCACTGAGAAAATCTCAGAGAAGGGAGAGAATCTTACTTTGCTTTGAATAGAATTTCAAAGGCAGTCATGTCTGTGTTCAGAATGATTTGTTTTCCCTAACAGGTACAGTTTAGTGTAAATATTTCTCCTATTCTGATCTTTCTCTTCCTTGGATCTAGCTGACCCCCATGTGCCCTGCAACGACACCAGGTGGAGCCAGAAATGGCAGTCATCCCGCCCTCTTCGACGGGCAAGTCTCTCTCTGGGCTCTGGATTCTGGCACGCTACCGGAAGACACTCGAGCAGACGGCTGCTGAGAGCCATTCCTCGGCAGGTCGCCCAAACCCTGCAGGCTGATGTGCTTTGGCAGATGGGATACACAGGTATGTACTGTGACCTGGTGAAACAACATTAAGTCTAGTGTCCAGGGGAACCATCTGGTTGAGTTCTGGGCACCAAAGCCACATAAGCTGTGTACCGCATCCTTCTCAGCATTTGTTGAGCTAGGGGTTGACCCTGCCCCTTGTCTTTGACTTGTGGTCTGCCGGGCATCTGCTTCTGTGCTGTCCACACTTCAGCTGTTAGAAGAGGTGGGTTATGGGGGCATTTCTCTCTCATCAACACAAACATGAGCAAACATACCACCACTCACAGCAAGAGGTGACTGACAGTCTAACTAACTTCTGTAATTTCTCAGGGAAGGAAATAAAATTCAAACAAGAAGATAGTTTAACTAGTTCCTTTGATTTGGGCAATTTAGTGAAAATTAGTCCACCCCGCTAGTTTGGTGCCATGTATGAAAAATGAGTAAGTAAGTGACTGTAGGTCATTTGTTTGCTGGTCATTTGTTTCAAATGTTAATGACCTTATCATATGGAATAAAACTTAAAACCAGTAAGATTTTTTCCTTATTGATTTATTATGGCAGAAAATTCCTGTTTTAACTAAGGTGGAGCTGGACTTTTAAATGTAAGCCAGTTTCTCCTTGATGAAGAGACGCTTACCTTTCCTTTGATTTCCTTACTTCCCTGCCCTTTAGAATGTCTGAGGTACTTAAACTTTTTAATACCTGGTAGACTGATATTTTATGAAAATGATTGTCTCCTTTTGGTTTTATCTTTTAGGGTGAGAACTCCTTCACAAAACAGAAATTCTCTAATCCTCAGAAAAGCACTTTTTATACCTCCCAGACTAAATGGTTCTTAATTTTATGTGTGCATTTTCAAAAAGTAAGCAATATATTTTGATAGTTATCTCAATGTAATTGATTAACGTGGTATTGGTACTTAAACACAACTCTCATACCAGAAAGACATCATCTTCATTACATTGATTAGCTGTTTAATAATAAAAGTATTTTGTTTTCTAGAATTTCTTAATCTGACAGGATTAACTGTATTTTGCATTGGTGCAGTTGGCTTTTGGCTAGTATCTGAAGTTGATCCATTATTATATGTGTGTATTTGTGTTGATAGGAGAGAAAGGCCCCATAACCCACCCCTTATAAGCATATTATAGTGGCTTTCCTTAGAATGTGATTGTTCCTGTGTGTTGTCTACAGTCTCTCTTGTAGACTTTGTTGTAGTTAATGAGTGGCATTGAGTAAGCCACAGTCCTCATCAGGGGTAGGAGCGGTTTTGTCTTTCCCTGTTTGTGTGTCCTGCTCCTTAGGCTTGTGCTTTGTAGGTGCTTTTTGCCCTCTAAGGAGATGGGGGATGGAGACCTGATGTAAATTACCAGAAGGTGTCCCTAACCCATTTTAACCAGGGACATTCCCCTCCCTGATATACCCAGAAGGGGAAAATTGGTTGTGGGTGGCAACCTGCAGCGTCAGGAGTGATCTAGGATTGGGGAGCCTTGGTGACAGTTGAGGGGTGTCCAGATGCGTTTTCTGTTTATCCCCAAAGCTTGTTTAGCAGCAGGTGAGGGCATTTCCCCCACTGGCCTCTTCTCCTTTGTCTCATTCAGCCAGCTGTTCCCTGAAGCACCCTGAGACATATAAATGGTAGCGTCTGGAGCTCTGACCTGACTCTGTGACATGTTCTTTTTACGGGTCCCACAGAGGAATGCATTTTATAGAAAGAAATCCAGAATGTGATTTCTCCTGACACAGTTTGTGCATTCTTTCTTTCTGGACTAAGGTGCTAGTGTAAGAGTGGCTGTCTTTGACACTGGGCTGAGCGAGAAGCACCCCCACTTCAAGAATGTGAAGGAGAGGACCAACTGGACCAATGAGCGGACGCTGGACGATGGTAGGTTGCACGGGGCTGCCGGTGTCCGCATGTCTGTGGCAGTGAGTGTTCAAACACACACAAGCTGTGATGGCGGCCCTTTGTTACAGGGTCTCGGAGGATATCTGGAAATGGTGTTAGAGGAGAGAAACAGGGATACTTGGGGGAGGCGAATGTTGCTGTTGAAGGAAGTAGGCGTGGTTGGACCTTGAGCTCTGAATGAGACAACGGAGAGGCACAGGGACCCCTCACCCAGGACCCTGAGGGTGAAGTCGCCTTGACATTGACGATTTGAAATGTTTTGTCCTGGCATACGTTGTCTACTATGCTTTATATTTCTTTCTCCTTGTGCAGGGCTGGGCCATGGCACGTTTGTGGCAGGTGTGATAGCCAGTATGAGGGAATGCCAGGGGTTTGCTCCTGATGCAGAGCTTCATATTTTCAGGGTCTTTACCAATAATCAGGTAGGTGATTTAAGCACTGCGGAACTTATAAAGAATTGGTACTGAAGTTTAAAAAGTGAAAACATATACCTGTTTAAAAGAGGTGCATGTCAGCGCTGCTGAGCTGCTTCTCAGTCCCACAGGTGCAGCCTCACCACTGTCCCCTCTGTGTGGCTGCCCTCTTCCCCCCCTCTCTTCCTTGGCCAGTCTTGAGCCCGACTCCCTCCCCCCAGGTCCCTGCATACAGCGAGCCTGCCTGGCTTTCTCATACCTCAGGCTGCCCAGAGCTTCCATACCATCATGTCTCATGCACATTTCTTGTACTTTTTCCATGATAGAAACAGTGCATGCTTGTATGTACTGCCCCTATTTGGTTATGACCGCCTTGAGGGCAAGAGCTGTTTATAGCTCTGTGTATCCCCAGCACCGAGCGTCATGTTTGGTACTGTGACTTTCAAAGGTTTGTCTCCCCCACTCTTCATTTGGAAACTATTTATAGAAAAGGGGAGGGTCTTAGTATTTACTTACAGATTTTTGTTCTTGAATAGGTAGTACATAGTTCAAAAATATCAAAAGCCAATAGTATAGTGACATGTCTCGCAACTCTCTTCCCCATCCTGCAGGTTTGTGACTTAGTTCCACGCATCTCCCAAGGGGGATTGTAGTCATTTCTTATACCTCCTCCTCTTAGCATTTTTTTTCATATACAAGCAATTATAAATACGTAGCCTTATTTTTTTTAATGGACTTTACGTTTTAGAGCAGGTTTTGGTTTACGGAGAGATCGTGCAGAAAGTATAGTGAGTTCCCATATAACCCTGCACACTGTCTCTTGTATTATTATATTATTAACATCTTGCATTCTGTTTGTGTGGTATGCTTGTTACAGTTGATGACCCAACACTGATACATTATTAACTGAAGTCCATAGTTTACATTAGGGTTCACTCTTGGTGTTGTACAATCCTATGGGTTTGGACAAATGCATAATGTCACGAGTCCACCATTACAGTGTCCTACAAAATGGTTCCACTGCCCTATAATCTTTTTTTTTTAAAAGCCTTTTTCAAAAATAATTCTTAATCATTAGACTTATTCCATTTACACTGTAAATTTAATTCTGGATAAAAAAAAAACCCACAACTAAATGGTGATACACAAAGTAATTTGACTTCTATAAACTAGGAGAAAATGAACATCAGAGAAATAATCCCGTGAAGCAACTTTTTAAAAATCGGTGCGATTTATCCTTCAGTCTGTTTAGGAACAAAGAATACTAGACAAATATGTTAGACTAATTAGGGATGCTTGACTTCATGTAAGTGACATAAGGACAAACCCTCTTGTAAGGGGCAGTTTTAAAAGTCTGAGATTTTACCTAAGGTATATGCTAAGATGAAGAGCTGTGCTTTAAGCATAGAAGGTGGGGCACTCTCAACACAGTTCCCTCTCTAAGGACTTAAACTTTCTGGTATAGTATTTTACATTTCAGAGCATTATTTTTACTTGGGATTCATTCAATTTAAGTTAGTCAGAAAAGGAGGGTGAGGATGGTTGCACAATTCGAAGAATGTAATCAGTGTCACTGGAGTGTACATGTAAAAACGGGTGAATTGGTGTATGTTTTGTTGTGTATATTCTCAACAACAACTAAATAAGTTAAAAAAAAAAAAAAGATGAGAAAAAAAAATTACAGGAAATACTTGGAGCCGTTAAGAGTCTGTACTTTGCCCTTAAACATAAAAACTTTGTTGTGGCACTTCATGACTTCCTGAGATACTAAAGGAGCTCTTTTAAAATGAATTAGGTGTCTTATACATCGTGGTTCTTGGATGCCTTCAACTACGCCATCCTGAAGAAGATCGACGTGCTAAATCTCAGCATTGGCGGCCCCGACTTCATGGACCACCCCTTTGTTGACAAGGTGGGTCATGTCACCACGCAGGATGACAGTGTATTTTGAGGACAGCTCCTGTTCTTTTGCATGCCCGGAGTTTGAGAGCTTTGTTTCTAGTGTGCTGGGTGTCTCTTCACCCAAATGGTTACAGCTTTTTGAGGACAGATGGTTAATGACATGAATTTTAGTGGTTTGCCTGTCATAAACCCAGTGGATTAGAAGCATCGGAAGTTGGCATTTATAAGTAGCTCATAGTGCCTATTGATTCCTTTCTTATCCAAACATGCAGTCCCATCTGCTTCCTGAACATAAAGGCAGTGTCTGTGCCTTCTTCAGTGCATGGCCCAGTGTTCCAGGTTTTATCCTTGCTCTGAGCTTGCTAGTTACCACACAGAGCTACATACGTAATGGTCTAGTTTATACTGTGGGCGTACCCTTCCCTGCCCCTCCTCCCAGTTTATTTTTTTTTAAGTAATATTTTATTGTGTTTTCGGTGAAAGTTTATAATGCAAATTAGGTTCCCATTTGACAATTTCTATACAGATTGTTCAGTGATATTAGTTACGTTTTTCACAGTGTGTCAACATTCTCTTTAATTGCGGCCTGGTTGTTCTGTTGCCAGTAGTCTAGTTTCCCTGCCCTATTGTTTTCTCATCTTTGTTTAAGAGTAATTGTTGACCTTTTGGTCTCATAAGATGGTTTTTTAATGGAGCACCGTACTCATGGGTAATATCTTTTATTTTATCTGCCAGTCCGTTATTTCATTAAAAGGTGACCTCTGGGGAGAGTTTCTGTTCAAGGTTTAAAGACCATCTCAGGGCAGTAGTCTCAAGGAGTCCTCTAGTTTCAGCTGGTCCAGTAAGTCTAGACTTTTTAAGAATTTGAATTCTGTTCTGCATTTTTCTCCTGTTCTTTCACTGTCCATCTGTTGTGGCCCTGATCAGAATGGTCAGTAGTGGTAAGCAGGTACCATCTAGTTCTTCTGGTCTCAGGGTAGATGAGGCTGTGTTGGTGTAGCCTATTAGCCCTATAGGCTAGTTTCTTTTCTCCTTCTAGTTATTTTTTTAAGACTTTTTTTAGAAGTTGTGGTTTTTTGGACTGTTGTATGTTGATTGTTTTAAAAGTGGTGTATTTTCATAAATAAGCACTTGCTAATTTTGTAGGTGTGGGAATTAACAGCGAACAACGTAATCATGGTTTCTGCTATTGGCAATGACGGACCTCTTTATGGGTGAGTAGCCCCAGCAGGGGTGACCTTAGAGATGTTTCTTCCTGGAATAACTGAAAAATTGTTTCTGTCTGTGCATCTGTCTGTCTGTATCTTTGTGTCTGTCTGTATGTAAAGAGGGAGCCCCGGTGGCACAGTGGTTAAAGTACCCTGCTGCTAACTGAAAGTTTGGCAGTTCAAACCCACCAGCTGTTCTGTGGGAGAAAGATGTGGCAGTCTACTTGCATAAAGATTTGCAGCTTGGAAACCCTATAGGGTGGTTCTACTCTGTCTTATAGGGTCGCTATGAGTTGGAATCAACTTGACCACAGTAGGTTTTTATATATAAGGAGCCCTGGTTATGCAGGCGTTAAACACTCGGCTGCTAACTGAAAGGTTGGTGATTTGAACCCATCAGCCACTCCATGGGAGAAAGGTGTGGTAGTCTGCTCCCGTAAAGATTTACAGCCTTAGAAGCCCTGTGGGGCAGTTCTACTCTGTCCTGTAGGGTCGGAGTGAGTTGGAATTTGACTCAGTGGCAATGAGTTTGATTTTTGTTTTATATACAACTTTGCATTACAGAAGTCGGGAGTATATAATGAACCACCCTGTCCCTACCCCTCAGCTTCCATAGTTATCAGTCAGCACAAGGCCAGTCTAGTTTCTGTTTAACTTTTGAGGCCTAAAGTTTTTTTCTAATTATTTTTCCCTCCAAATCAATTTGTGACAGATAAGTTGATTCTGTGGTATTTACTGAGCCCCATTGTGTACACAAGCACAGTGGGGTGAAGAGGTAAATGAGACGTTCCTACCTTTTTAGGAACAATAAGATACAAACACAGCAAAACTAACATGATGGAGAAAGTGATGCATGACATTCCTTTATTTTCAAGGGTTTAAAGCATACTGAGATGATGGGGATTGACGGTTAGAGGGAGGATGGGAAGATGACATTTTTGTGTGTGTCATCTTCATGGGGAAGTTCTATCAGTGACTTCTGTACTAACCACTGCTCCTTGAGTTCATAACATTTCACTATCAGCCAATAAAAAATAATTGTGGGTGCCTGTGAACAAGACCCTGGCAGCATGTAGATGGCCGGTGAGTTGAGAAAGCAGTGCGTTTGAAATGGTAGGTGGTTAAAAGAACAAGCACTGGAAATCTTGCTACTAATAACACTCTCTCTTTTACAAAATTTTATACTGGTAAACAGAAGTCCAGTGCCCCTTAAGCAGTAACTCGCCATTTCCCTCCCTCCAGTCCCTGGTAGCTACTAATAAACTTTTATGTCTGTGCATTTCCTCTTCTAGATATTTCATATAAGTGGAATCATGTGCTATTTGTCCTTTTGTGTCTTACTTCATTCGGTATAATGTTTCCAAGGTTCATCCATGCCATAGCATGTATCAGAACTTCATTTCTTTTATTGCTGAGCAGCGTCCCATTGTATGGATATACTACATTTTGTTTATCCATTTGTCTGTTGAGGGACACCTGGGTTGTTTCACCTTTTGGCTGTTGTGAATAATGCCACAGTAAACACTGGTGTACAAGTATCTGTTTGAGTCCCTGCTTTCAAGTCTTTTGAGTATCTACTTAGAAGTGGAATTGTTGTGTTGTATGGTAATCCTGTTTAACTTTTTGAGGAACTGCCAGACTGTTTTCCACAGCTGCCACATCATTTTGCTACTAATCTCTCTTAAGCCACTTGGATTCAGTTGACGTTATTAACTTGTCAGGAGGTTCATTTTTTGGGTAGCAGAGCCATGCTACAGAAGGCTCAGAAATGCAGATTGACAGTGCAGTTTCATACTTGACTCTTCCATACTTTCAATCGGTTCAGCTTCATCTTGGCTTAACCTTTTATAGTTTAGATGGTTTTCTCATTATTCATTTCACTGTAATTTCCTTTGCAAATCCAGTTCACTCGAGGAATTGAAGAGAGCAGCATCACTTTTACCTTGCATCCCGTGTCTTTAGAGAAGCTCCAGGTTAGAGTGATGACAGTCTCACAGTCCCTGTGAGAGCACACTGCAAAACCCTGACTGACAGCTTGTCACATCCTGCAGATACAAATGTGTGAATGTGGCCCCTTCCCAGAGAGGGGGGCAGGTTGAATACATTTGAAACAACTGGAAAGTGCTATGAGGATGTGTAATGAGGGGAAGAATTGTGACAGGACCACGTTTTGTGAAGTTAGAGAAGGGGAGATCCTTGAAGCCTGGAGTAGTGAGGAGGAAAGTGAGTCTTAAGGTGGGTCCACCAAAGTCTGGTAAGGTGAGGGGGAGGTAAAGAAAGGCAGGGTGTCCCAGGTGAGAGGAAGGAATTCAGACACAACACAAAGGTAGCAGTGAACATGGCATTTCACAGGGCAGCCGTGAGGATCTGTTAATAGGGGCAGCAACCCATCGAGCTGCAGACATCTTGTCATAGACCGAACCTCATACAGTCAGATTTTTCTGGGGGCATTTGGCCTTATTTGAGTTACACATTTTAAATGATTTCTCTTCTGTGTTTTTGTGCCTCACCTTAGCACTCTGAATAACCCTGCTGACCAGATGGATGTGATTGGAGTAGGTGGCATTGACTTTGAGGATAATATTGCCCGCTTTTCTTCCAGGGGAATGACTACCTGGGTAAGCTGGTCTTCATCAGCCTTGTGTGTCTTGCAGGGTATTTGTAAAGGCACAAATAGAAAAGCAGCTTGGAAAACAGGCCATCCCTCACGTTAATGGACCGAACTGCTGGGGCTGCAGGTTGCCCAGCTGTGAGGATGAGAGAGCTAGACCCTTCAATGTCTGCCCTTTCACACTGGTGGGTCTGGAGCCAGCAGAAGGGCCCGTGCCGGTTCTCAGTGGGGCTTCCCAGTTCCACTTCTCTTCAGCTTATTTCTAAATCACTCCTTTTTTTAGGTGAATTGGATTTGTGCCCACTTGTCCTAATTAATAGGCAGGTAAGCAGTCCTGCTCTGTACTGCTGCCGATAATCTTGCTGTTCCAAACTCTTAAGGCTGAGATTGGCCTTGAAAAGCAAGGGAAGCTGGTCAAAGCAGCTTTATATCAGCTGTACTAAGATGGAGATAGTTATATGTAGCTGTATAAAACTTAAATAACTCCAACAGGTTAATGTATTCAGCTACCTGGAGTTTGATTATGCTGCTAATTCATTGTCCTTTACCCATCACAAAGCTTCATTCAAACTCAGGGGCTCTTGGGGCAGCATGTATGTGCTCTGACACTGGAGGGAGCTGAGGATTGACACCTATCCCCAGGGTCAGATTGTCTCTGGTGTGCTCTGACTCGATATATGCCGAAGTCTCAGGTAAGTCCCAGGAAGGATGCTGAACTTCTGAGAGCATCGTCGGTGGTGTCCACACTGCAGCCCACTTGATGGCGTAGCCTTCCGTGTGAGCCTTAGTTTCAGCATTGTTGAAAACTAGGCCAGACAGCATTGCCCCTGCATTTTCTTCTAAGAATTTTATGGCGTTAGTTTGCACATTTAGGTTCTTAATCCATTTTGAGTTTGTTTTGTTTATGGTGTGAGGGCATGGCAAGCCTTAGTTTCATGACAGTGTCGGCCCCTAGCACCTTGTCTTTGGCTTTAAGCAGATGGTGTTCCCTTCGTTCAGCTCCTCCAGGGTCCACACCTCAAACGCTCAGTCAGATGCCTCCTCCTCGAGCTGATGCCCATTCAGTGCCCAACACGGCCTGGTGACCCTAGTCTTTGAGAAAGTCAGCCCCAGGGGTATGTTGTGTGCCCCTTACCCAAGCTCCCTGAGCGCTTTCTCTGAACTGTTAGATAGGAGGAAAGCCCGCACGGCCCATTCATGTCTCCAGCTCCCTGTGTGAGCACCTGTCCAGAGATGGGCTATCTTATCCTTGGCCTTCATTAAAGGCTTGTTTTCAGTGGACTTTGAGAAACATTCTGAATCATCCACAGAGCTGCACTGAAGGTGTCTTTCCTCTGTCCCACATTTATGGACTCAAGTGCCTTTCAGATTTGAGTGCAGGAAAGGGTTTTCATTTCAAATTGGTAACTTCCTTTTTTTCTGATAGAAGAGAAGAGCCCATTGTAATTCTTGTCCCCATTTCCAGCAAACTTAGGAGAGTACCCAGTTAACATCTTAACCAAGGCTGCTCATCACAATGATCTTAATCCTCTTTCTTAATGATCTCTTCTTTCTCCTTTTATGACAGTTTGAAATATCGAGTTACATCATGTACTTTTTCCCTTGTAAAGAAACATTTCTAATTTTTAATGTTAATTTTCTAATTTTTCTAACATATTTCTGATTTTTATTTTATCTAGAGATAAGTCAGTTTCCAGCTTCTAGGCTTGCATGTTAGTAAAATAAAAATATTTAACTGTTTAATTGCTTTGCTTTTTGTTTAATTCACCTTGCTATTTTACTGGTTATTGTAATACACACCAAAAATAATTCTATTTTCTATATTATCATCTAAGTTTATTTTCTGTATTACAGTGAATTTCAGATAAAAACGAGTACCTTTTTAAGATTATACCATACTTTAATGACCCATATTTATATTAGGTTTCCCCATAATTACATGTTGCTGTGTGCCAGCGTGTGATGTGGTCAAACCTGAGCCACTTTTGTTCACAGGAACTGCCAGGAGGTTATGGTCGTGTGAAGCCTGATATTGTCACCTATGGTGCTGGAGTGCGGGGTTCCGGTGTAAAAGGGGGGTGTCGGGCCCTCTCGGGGACCAGCGTTGCTTCTCCAGTGGTAGCAGGTGCCGTCACCTTGCTTGTCAGGTAAGTTGCTCGGCAGAGGTAGACACCTTCATCAGGAGTCAGGATACAAGGCCTGGTGCCTGGAGACCAAGAGCTAAATCTCGCTCCTGCCACCAGTGAGGTTTGTGAGTTTTAGCACATCAAAGCACCGTGCTCTGCAAAAGAGTTAGGAGTCCACACTTTCCTAGACGGTTGCTGTGAGAGTCAGATGAAGTGCATGTGGACGCACTTTGTAAACTCCAAACTATAAAGCACTATACACGGGTAAAGTGCCTGTTAACTGTTTTTATTTTATGTTTGAGTTCTGTTTTTTGTTTGTTCTTAACTATACTGCTCGTTGTTCTATCCAGACAAGTGTATCTATCAGGAAAAGAAGAAAAAGTAAGGTGATTCCCTACCAATTTCCTCCATTTCTTTGGGAATTCACCTTTTAATTTACTATGTTAGCTAAGGAAATGCCCAGCCAGTTGGTGGACTCAGTCACCGCTTCTTTAGGACAGACGAGTTTCTGTGTTGTTGATTCATCCTTTGCCTCATTGAATCCCATACACCGTTGGAATAGAGCTTGGTGACCAGCCCTTAATTTTGTAGCTAATGAAACTGGAAGAATCTCCCAAGTTCTCAGACATAGTAGAACCAAAATTAAAACACACACCCTCTGACTTTTTAGTCTGATGGCTGTGTTGAATAATCAGAAAGTTATAAAGCAGTGTCTTTGGAGCCAGCATTTATTTTGTCACTGTCTGGGTGAGGCTTTACTTGAGCTATTGTGTTGTGATGACACATAAAACTGCATATTTAAAAGTTATTATGGTATTAAATGTTTTTTATATTTAGAATTATGCTTAAATTTATGACTTTTGATGCCTGAGATTTCTTTCTTAGTAGCAATCTTTGATAAAGATATATATCTACCTTTTTACTCCTTTTCCAATTCTTCCCTTACAATTCAAAGCCACATTTTTGAAAATGTTGATGTTGGTCAGAGTAATCTTTGGAGACTAAACATAGACTTGTTAGAAAATTTATCTTCCTCTTCCAGTTGTTTTCCTCACCCCCATGTTATGTAAAGTGAAAAAAAGAGGGAAGGGAAGGTGGCTGTGGAGTTGCCTGGTTCACTTTTGCTTTTAGTTGGCCAGGTGGAGAGAAGATAGCCAGGGCTTCTGCTTCCTCTAGTTAATTATGGAAACAGGAAATACTGGTCTAGTTCTCACTGCCATGATTTGTTAGCAGGAGCTGAGGTTTCAGGCTTCCCTGTTTGGCCCATCAACTCTGTACTGTCCAGTGAGTGGGGCAGAAGCTTGTCATTGCTAGAGGCTCCTCCAAGTACAGGTATTTTCAGTGTCAAGGAGCAGAACCATTAGCTCACCTCAACTCTCTGTTTACAGATACTTCTGTGGCTTGGCATATAGCTCATAAGGATGCTGAGTAACAAGGAAGGCTTCCTCAGCTCCCAGCCTTACAGTCTTGGTCAGGAAGAAGAGCCTGACCTTTGGTTTGCTTTATAGACAGAAGAGGGCCAGGATTGTTGACCTGTAGCTGAGCTTTTACCAGTTCTTTTATTTTGGCATTAAGAATCAATACCACTTTATCTCTTCTCACTTTTCTTTATGTCAGCTACCTCATCTAGACCTGCTAGAAAACCTGCCTAAATGCCGAGACCAATCTCCATCATATAATAGGAATTTAGGGGAGTAAGTTTTTTCCTTTTTTGCCTAGTGGATTTATTTTTTTTTCCTGCATTTAGGGGCTAAAGTTTACTTGTATTTATTGTATATATTGTTGTATTCATCACACGCACAAATGGCTGTTTTAATGCTAGTGTTTTTAAGCAGTAGGTAAAACCTGAGTGTCACTGACTACTTTCCCTGCTATAACTGTGTATTAATATTTGTCCATTTGCACCCTAAGGACAAAACTCTGAAGGTGACTTAGGCCCATACTGTCATTTAGGCTTAATCCACAGGGGGATTCCTCATTCATAGACCTCCAAATTTGGAAACAAAGGCAAGAGTTAGCTTTGGAGGTGGTGGTCTTTGCCCCGCGGGGCCTCTTGCCTGTCTGATATCAAGTTCTTTCTCTAGGATCCTTTTCTTCTCCCAGCTGGGTTCATCCAGGTAGTCTTTTTGCCAGCACATTTTCCCTACCCTGTGGAGCCATACTTCTTAAATAGTCTGATGTTAGTTCTTCTACTAAGAAAATAAGCAAATCTGTGACTTCCCCAGCACGGTCCAGAAACGTGAGCTAGTGAATCCAGCCAGCATGAAGCAGGCCCTGATCGCATCTGCCCGGAGGCTCCCTGCTGTCAATATGTTCGAGCAAGGCCATGGCAAGCTTGATCTGCTGAGAGCCTACCAGATCCTCAACAGCTACAAACCCCAGGCAAGGTTGGTTTTCTTCTCTGCTAAACAGGCCATTCTCTACTTTGTCGAGCTCTGCGGGGGCTTTTCCTCCTGCACAGAATATCAGCCTCAAAACAAGAACACTACTGATCATACAACACTCAGGGTGCCAGTGAGAGCTTAGCTCTTCTGCTGCTACGAAGGGACGGCTGGCCGCCTGATCTAGTGACTCCTTTGACCTATTGAGGTCCTTCTGTTTTTAATGAAAATGGGTGAGAAATAATGGCTTCCTCTTTTTCTTTTTTTTACTTCTTTAAACTTTTTCTTTAGAAATGATTTTAGATTTACAGAAGCTTTTCAAAACTAGTAGAGAGTTTGTATATAGCTTTCACCCAGCTTCCCCTAATGCAAACATTTTAGATTTTTAGCTAACCATAGAACAGCTATTAAAACCGAGATATTGACATTGCCACTGTACTGTGATTAGGCTACAGACTTGATTCACATTTTGCCAGTTTTCCCACTCATGCCCTTCTTCTGGTCCAGTATCCAGGCCCCTACATTGCACTTGGTTGTCGTGTCTTAGTCTCGTCCAATCTGGGACCGTTCAGCTGTCTTTTTTTTAAATTGCAGTGAAGTCGTATACAACAAAACCTTTACCAATTCAGCATTTTCCACATGTACAATTCAGTGACACTGATTACATTCTTCATGTTGTGCAGCCTTTGTCACTATACTTTTCCAAATTATTCCACCACCATTAACATTCACTCAGTGCCCCCTGAGCAGACCTCCCTCTTTCCCCCTCCCTCCCACCCATAGTAACCACTAATAATCTTTGGTTTCTATGTATTTGCTTATTTCATATAAGTGAGATCGTATGGTGTTTGTCCTTTATTACCACTGACTTATCTCGCTCAGCATGATATTTTCTAGGTTCATCCACGTTGTGGCAGGCATCAGTTCAGCTGTCTTTTGTTGTCATTCATAGCTGATGCCTTTGAGGAGTGCTGGCCAGTTAGTTTGTAGAATGCCCCTCAGTTTGGGTTTATTTGATATCTTACAATGATTGGCTTTGTTATACATTTTTGGCAAGATTTTTTTTTTAACCTTTTATTTTGAAATGATTTTGGACTTAGAAGAAAGTTGCAAAAATAGTGTATGAGAACCCATATATCCTTCACCCAGCTTCCCACAACATAACATCTCACGTAGCCATAGTACAAGTATCAAAGGCTGGAAATTAGCACTGATACTATACTATTAACTGATCAACAGACCTTATCCAGATTCCTCCCATTGTATCACTAATGTCCTTTTTCTGGTCCAGATCTAATCTAGGATCCCACATTGCATCTAGTTGTCATGTCTCCTTAGTCTCTTCCAGTCAGGGACAGCTCCTCAGTTTTTCTTTGTTTTATTCCTGGTGATGTTACTTCTGATCGTTTGGTTAAGATGGTGTGTTAGTTGAGGTCCTTCAAGAAGTAGTTGCCAGAATGATGGGCTTAGACGTGTGAGAGATTTATGTGGCTGGGGTGGGGTGGGTGGTGCCCACAGAGGACAAACAGAGGGGAGCAGGAACAGGCAGGAAGAGTCTTAGGGCTATGTTGCGAGTCCAACACCTGTGAAAAGAGGGAGGAAGGAAGGTTGGATAGCAAGAGTCTCAGACCGCGGCGCAGTTCTGAGACAGTGTTAGCTGATGGGGAGCCTTGAACCAACATTGCCCATTAAAGAGTACCTTGTCCTGCGGGTATGGGCCTGCCTTGCCTCCCTGCTGTGTTCAGTCATTGTCTTGGAGCAGCCTGGGAACCATGCGTCCAGTTCTTTTATCTTTAGCGTGACAGAATATAGTCGTACTGTTTCCAAAGTTACTTAGGTTAATTCTTCTCACTCCCATTAGCCTGGTTTTGTAAACTCATTCATAATTTACTTGGGTTCATTTGTTAGGGTTTGTGTCTCTTTTTGGATTCCCCCTGCATCTCAGTTGATTTCAACTATTTATTTATTTGGTATATGAACTGTTTACCACAGTTCTAAAGACAGAACTAAGGAACCGTGGTGGAGCAATGGTTATGTACTCATTTGCTAGCCAGAAGGTCAGCGGCTCGAACTTAACCAGTGGCTACGTGGGAGAAAAGATTGGGCAGTCCACTCCCATACAGATTTCAGCCTGGGAAACGCTGTGGGGCAGCTGTGCTCCGACATGTAGGGTTGCTGTGAGTTGGCATCGACTTGATGGCACATAACATCAACAACAAAGAACTACACAAAAAGGTGTACCCAGAGAAGTGTCACTTCCCGTCATCGTTTTTATCCCCATTCCCATTACGCTGTTTTTTTCACCTTGTTCCCATGTACACCCTGTAGTTTTTGGTTTATTCTTTCAGCGCAAATGAGCAGGTACGTACATGTATATTTTTTTATACCCTTCTTTCTTACTGTAGACATTCTGTTGCACTTAGCTTTTATCACTTAACGATATCTGGAAGTCACTCATGCCACTTTGTAGAGATCATCTTTATTCTTCTTTACAGCTGCATTGTATGGAGGTGCCGTTGTTTATTCACCCACTCTCTTGTGTACTGGCATTTAGGTTGTTTCCAACACTTTGCAATTACAAACAGTGCTGCAGTGAACAACCTCGTGCATGTGCATTTTCTTATTGTTGGATATGTGACTTCTGGCTTCCTACCTTCTCTCCCACCCACCGGCTAGAGGGGTCACAGAGCATGCCCTTGCCTAGCAGTGAAATGCATCCACATGTGTGCAGTGTCTCTGCCCAGGGGAGCCTGCATGAGGCTCAGAGTCCAAGGTTTTTATCGGAGGCTGATCACGTACTCATTGCCACAACACCAAAGTTGCAGACTCTCAGAAGGACAGAGATGTTCCCCAAACATAACATTGTTGTACAGACAGTCCAGGCAGATTGGCACAGGGTTCTGACCAACATAGGGAGCATCCCAAAGCCAAGTTACCAGACGCCAGCCAAGGGCAGCCCTGCAAGCAGGCCCTTCTGCAGCCCAGGTTGGCTGTGTTAGGTCTTTCCTGCACGGTGGTTGTATTGCTTTGCTGCCCTTTCTAATACAGCCTCCTATGACACTGTTCTTTGTTTCAGTTTGAGCCCCAGCTACATAGATCTGACTGAGTGTCCCTACATGTGGCCATACTGCTCCCAGCCGATCTACTATGGAGGGATGCCGACAATTGTGAATGTCACCATCCTCAACGGCATGGGAGTCACAGGAAGAATTGTCGATAAGGTGAAACTTCTCTGACGTGGTGCTTTCTGACGCGGTCTCTGACTTAGTGGGTGAACACAGATGTGGCCCTAGCTGCTGCTTGCCTTGGTTGCTTCTTCTCAAGCAAGCACACGGGTCTCTTCTCCAGTCTGGGCACTGGGCGTATTGGAAGTCCTGATTTGTTTACCTTAAATCCTTTTCAGAGTAAGTTGGAGCATGAATAAATGAAGCCAGTTTGCTACTTTTTTACTTTGACATCTTGAATTTTGCTTCTGAATTACCTAATTACGCTTTATTTTTTATCTTTACAATTTCCTACATACAATTAAAGGCCTTAGTGTTTGGAAAATATGGTATTTTAAATTTTGTGTTTGTAATTTTTTCCTTTATGTTTACTGTGTAAACATTATCACAATAATAAAGGATAGGAAAAAAGAACAGAAAAATCACTTGTAGCCCCAGCATAATAAAATAACCACTTTTTTAAATATTCTTTTCTAGCCCTTGTCTGAAATACATATTTGTAGTTATCTTTATGTAGTAGGCAAAGATTCACAGTTATCTTTTTTCAGTTCTCATTAAATTGTAAATATTTTAAAATGTAGCTATATACACAGCACAAGTAGTCACAATTTATTTACTATTTCTCTTGCTTAAACAGTAAGGTGGTTTTCAACTTTTTGGTACTATAAATATTACACTGAATATCTTTGCGTATATGTTTTTTTTTTCCTTCTGAATGGTTTCTTTAGCATAAAGTCCTTGGATTGGAATCCCAAGGGCATAAACGTTATTGTGGCTCTTGGTACTTCCTGCCAGGTTGCTTTCCAGGAGAGTTACATTAGTTAGACAGCTGTGGTGGTGTACAGGGCAGGTGCCTCCTCTGCGCCTGCGCTGGGTGGTGCATCTTTTTTTTTTTTTAATTCTTTGAGGGTCTTTTTTAATTGGGATATATCTCACATGCCATAAAATTCACCCTTTTAAAGTGTACAGTTTAGTGTCTTAGTATAGTCACAGAGTTGCACGACCATTGTTAGTATCTAATTTCAGAATAGTTTCCTTACCCTGCAAAGAAACCCCATGCCCATCATCTCCCCTCTGTGCCCCAGGCCCTGACAACCACTGATCTACCTTCTGTATATAGAGATTAGTCTTCACTCTACTTTCATGTAAATGGAATCATAGAATGTGTGGCCTTTGTGTCTGGCTTCTTTCATTCAGTCTTTCGAGGTTCATTCACATTGTATCGTGTGTCATACCTCATTCCTTGTTATTGCCAAGTAATATTCCCTAGTGGTGCAGTGGTTAAGTGCTTGGCTGCTAGCTGAAAGGTCAGCAGTTTGAACCTACCAACTGCTCCATGGGAGAAAAGACCTGACGATCTGCTCCCGTAAAGATTACAGCCTAGGAAACTATGAGGCAATTCTCTTCTGTCATAAAGGGTCAGTGTGAGTTGAAGTCAACTTGACGGTGCACAACACCGACAACAGTACTATACTTACATACCACTACTATTTACACACTACTAGGTACATATCCAAGGAGCCCTGGTGGCACAGTTGTTAAGCCCTCGGTTGATAACTGAAAGGTCAGAGGTTTGAACCCACCAGCTGCTCCATAGGAGAAAGATGTGGCGGTCTGCTCCTGTAAAGATTATAGTCTTGGAAACCCTATGGGGCAGCACTACTCTGTCGTATAGAGTCATTATGAATCAGAATCAACTCAACAGCAGTGGGTAATATTCCACTGTATGTATGTACCACATTTTGTTTACACATTCATTCGTTGATGGACAGTTTGGTATATCACTTAATATTAAATTTAGAAGAGGTAAAATGGGTTCCTTGTTTAATTTTCATTGCTTTGATTTTTTTGTGAGGTGGATATCTTTCAGGTTTGTTTACTAATGGTATTTCCTCTTGTGTGAATTGTCTTTTCCTTGGCTCATTTTTCTACTAGAATTGGGATTTTTCCTATCAATCTGAACAATATCTTCAGATCACTACTTCTTGTGTTTTATGCAAAGTGTTCCCCCAGATTATTGTTCTCCCTTCCCGTTAACATTAGTTCTTGTGGCGGTTTAAAACTTTTTTTTCAGTTGTGTAAAAGTTTAACATTTTTATATAGTTGAATTTATCATTTTCAGTGATCTGTTGTTTCAAAGATTGGAAACTTATCCCTCCAGAGATGTAATAAAATCTCATTTCTGTTCTCTACTAGTTTTTCTTCATATGCTTGTTAAATATTTAATTCCTTCATCTTTGTGGAGTTATTTTGATATGTGGTATAAGAGATGGACAAAAGCTAACCTTTTTCTCCATTGCTTACCAGTGGCCCCAAAACACATTTACCAAAAATCCTTTCTCGTTGTCGTGATGCTCCATCCTTCAGACGTTCCTTTTCAGATTTTTTTTTAAATTAATAACCTGACTCACTTGGAGAGTGTGTCCTTGGTATTTTGGGCTGGTTTGAAATGCTGGATAATTGTCAGAGCTTGTCTGTGTTTCCTCCGGAAGGTCTCTTGTGCTTCCCTTTCTGCTTTTCTCAGACCTGGGCGAGGCTGAGAGGACAGCTGTGTCTCCCTCCAAGCAGCCCTTCTCTGGGCTTCCCCAGAAACCTCTGCCTGCCCAATTCCTAGCTTCAAAATTTAATTGGGGACAGTTTACATCTATGTCATTTTATTACTTTCAGTTAATGTGATTTTTTTAAGCTTAAAACTAACTTCAGATCTGGATTTGTCAATTATGTTCTCAGATCAGATAGAAATTCTTTGTCAACTGTGTGTCCATCCCCCCCAACATTTTTTTTTTTTTAATTGAGAAAAAATATTTCCCCATAAAATTGGAGGCTGTCATAAATAGTGGTTTGCTGACTTTCCTAGCAGATGATGTTCCAGAGAGTCCACAGGCTTCTTGCTGCACGGGTTGCTCAGTGTCTGTGTACACATTTCATTTTGCCTTATTTAATGAAATATTTCTCAAAAACTGATGTAGCTCATTTAAATGTTGAGATGAAGTATCTGGGTTCCAAATACTTCCTCCCTGAGAATTTCCCTTCAGCCTTTACTTGCTCTCTTTCCCCTGCAGCCTGACTGGCAGCCTTATTTACCGCAAAATGGAGACAACATCGAAGTCGCTTTCTCCTTCTCTTCAGTATTATGGCCTTGGTCGGGCTACCTGGCGATTTCCATTTCTGTCACCAAGAAAGCAGCTTCTTGGGAAGGCATTGCCCAGGGCCATGTCATGATCACCGTGTCCTCCCCAGCGGAGATGGAAGTAAGTGTGTGCCATGGAGATGAGTCCTTTCTCCTACCCTTTAATATCACTTGCCAGGCAGAGGAGGACAGGCTGACTCCTGGGGTCTTGAGTGCTGAGTGCAGTTGACTGGCTGATCAGTCTTGAGGGCCAGGGTCTCTAAAGCACTGGAGTATAAGAAACCAACCCAGTAAGTGAGTAATAGTGCTTCCTAGTCTGTTGCTGAGCAACAACAGATACGACTGTTTTGTGCCAGATTTCAAGCTCAAAATGATGGTGCCCAAGTATGTGTTCTCTAAAAGGAAATGGGGGGCTGATCTTCTGAAGCTCTAGTGGCTTTTCAGAACCAAGTGCCTTACAATGTAAGTCTTGAACTCGTAATATAAGAGTTTGAATGGGATTAACTGTGGTAATCGAATCTGCCCCTTCATACCTTTGTTGCTATTGGAAATTGTTGTGTGCAAATTATTTGGATTAAGTTGATAAGTAGAGATGACTTTTAAAACAAGAAAACCCAAGCTTCTGTACAGAGGGGGCATTTTCAGGTTTCTTTTATTCCTTCCAGTCAAAAAACAGTGCAGAACAGACTTCCACAGTGAAGCTCCCCATTAAGGTGAAGATCATTCCTACTCCTCCCCGAAGCAAGCGGATTCTCTGGGATCAGTACCACAACCTCCGCTACCCACCTGGCTATTTCCCCAGGGATAATTTAAGAATGAAGAACGATCCTCTAGACTGGTAAGCCACGTCAGACACGTTGCTTATTGCCTCCGTGTCCATCCACTGTGGGCCTGGGGTCACTGCTCCTGGTTGGGGGGTGAACCTCTTTTTGAGCCTGGATTCCATGACCTCTAGACTTTGTGCATCCTTTTACTCTTCAGGCACCCTGCACTTCGCCTTTGCAATGTATCAGTTACAATTGAATAATCCGTGCAGTAAAAAACCTCGGGGTTGTCCTTAATTTCTCTTTCCCATACGTCTCCCATTGAGTCAGTCAACAAATCCTGTCATTTCTGCCTTCAAAATACATCCTGATTTTTGCTGGGGCAATTGGATAGACAGCTTACATAGAGAAAACAGGAAAATGAGCACATTTAGGGAGAAGAAGGAGTGAAAGGCGATCAGTAAGAGTGCTGTAAGGGTAGCTGTGTGTTGCTGTCTTAGTTCTCCTTGCCCTGTGTGGTTTGCTCCAGCATTTCTGACTTCTTGTGCTGCGTGCTAAGCTGGATTGTCAAATGCAAGTGGTTACTAGTAATTTTCACACATGCCACTTGCTAAAGCTATGCTTCAGTGTACTGTACAAACATTTCTCCAGCCGTTTCTTCGTGTTATTTTGTCTTCTCCGTGGATGTGCCACACACACGATTTCTTGTTATCCATTCTCACGCATCCAGCCCAGAGAAAGCAGGTCAGGAAGACTGGACTTCACAGGCCTTTTCTGCTGGTAATTTAACTAGATAAGACAGTCTTACAAAAAAAGATTGGTCATTTTCATACCGTGGCTTTTTGCTTTTCAGGAATGGCGACCACATCCACACAAACTTCAGGGACATGTACCAGCACTTGAGAAGCATGGGCTACTTTGTTGAAGTCCTTGGCTCCCCCTTCACGTGCTTCGATGCTAATCAGTATGGTAAGCAGCAATCATGTGCTGTCATTTGTTAAATGCTTACAGGGTGAATCACAGTTTTAAATGGTGGGCCAACAAGTAGTCTCCTTGTCCTGGTGAAGGCTCAACGAGGTGTTAGAGATGACTGCGTGCATCCAGTTTGGTGGGGTGGTTGTGACGTCCATCTAAAAGGCAGAACTACCAGATGCTTTGAGACAGGGACATCTGTACGTTTTTTTAAAAAAATTGAAAGCTCTAGCACTGTATTTTATTCCCTCCAAAGTAAGTGAGAAATCATTATATTAGGCATCACAAATGAAAACAGAAGGCCACAGTTAGCTGGTCCCAAGAGCTCAGCTGCTGACCAGTAGGTAGGCAGTACTGCTTGAAAACCCTATGGGGCAGTTCTGCCCTGTCCTATAGGGTCACTATGAGTCAGAATCGACTTGATGGCAGTGAGTTTTTTGATTTGTGTATCGTTGAACCCTAGTCCTTTGTTTTTCACCCCCTTTTTCAGTGGCACAAACCAAAAGATTAGGAGCCAGCAACTTGAGAGATAGTCCCCAATAAAATACATTCAGAGGTGAAAATTCTCAAACCATAGCACTTTATCCCCCAGGAACATTACTGATGGTGGACAATGAGGAGGAATACTTCCCTGAGGAGATTGCCAAACTGAGGAGGGATGTGGACAGTGGCCTTTCGCTCATTGTCTTCAGCGACTGGTACAACACTTCTGTTATGAGAAAAGTAAAGTTTTATGATGAAAACACAAGGTACTTGTATGAGTTGGTATTTGGATAAGAAGTCTGACTTTTGGGGAATTAATGTCTATCCAGCAAATACTTAAATGATTATTTGACCTGTTGATGGTCTTTTCAGTTATCAGAGACATGTTCAGAAAGCTTGGTTAGAAAAAGCTCCTCTTCATAGAGTGAATATGTTCTTGAAAGACGCTTTAAAATGATTCTTTGCAAAGTAAGTAAAATGCTCACTGCTTTTGAGTATTAGAGAATTCATTGTCTTGTTATTCTTAGATACTTAAGCTTTAAATTCTGTTCTTTTCTGTCTTCCCATCTCTCTGTTACTGAATCTGTACAAATTTTAATGCACCAAAGGAGCTGTAACCTTCCAGTAAATTAATTATCGACCAAGGAGTCCCACTGTATTATAAGTATAGTTTCTTTATAATATATTTTGAAATTTTTTCTTTGTAAGTCTCTGAATTGAATTTTTATAAGTTTGTTTCTCATCTCG
This sequence comes from Dugong dugon, assembly GCA_030035585.1. Classification (NCBI taxonomy): domain Eukaryota; kingdom Metazoa; phylum Chordata; class Mammalia; order Sirenia; family Dugongidae; genus Dugong; species Dugong dugon. The sequence goes on from CM057478.1 coordinate 35,365,464, forward strand.
TTTCCTCCACTTACCTTCTCTAAATCTAGGCTAAGCAGTTATATGAGGCTGTTTGAATGAAGTACTGATTTTCATTTCATAAAAAAATTTTACTTTTTTCTGCACATTGGTTGAAGCATTTGCACTTGCATTATGACTCCAACCCAAGCATTAGTCTCAGCTGAAGACTCAGCGTGGACAGAATGACGTGTGGCAGGGGAAGTTGGCTTTTGTTGTGATGAGGCGCAGGCGGCGGTGTTGATCCTCTGTGTGCTCAGAGCCTGTGCTCTGTTCTCACTTTCACAGACAGTGGTGGATGCCGGACACGGGAGGCGCCAACGTCCCAGCTCTCAATGAGCTGCTCTCTGTCTGGAATATGGCATTCAGTGATGGCCTGTATGAAGGGGACTTTACCTTGGCAAACCATGACAGTAAGTTTCCTTGTTTACTTTCTTTAAAAAGGGCATGTTATTTCAAGAGTTGTGAGAGTGGGAGACTTGTAACTTTGAAGTCTAAGCTTCAGAGACAATGGTGCGGTTCCTAAATAAGCAAGGGTCTATGGAGAGAATGACTTGCTATTTTCAAGAAGTATTTCTATAAAGCAGTTTGTTAGCTGCTGTAGTTCTGTCCAGATTTTTTAAATGAAAATATTCTGTACAGGCATTCCTAATTTTGGTGCTGTCTATAAAATTCTTTGTATATTATATACTCCCAAATAGTAAATACCTCATAGGTTGTTGATTACTTATAAAATTCTGTTCATGAAATAACCTTGCATATCTCATTTATGAAGTCTCCTGATACGCTTTTGGTAGCTAGTTTCAAGAACAACCCCTAAGCGTTAGCTTAGTAATTATGCTCATCCTGACTTGGGTTTTCTTAAGTCTCCATCAGCTCTGTTCAGAAATCAGTGTCACTGGTATTTTTTTTTTTTTTTTTAACTTGAATTTTGAGATAATTATTTGAAGCGTGACAAGGCAGTGGCAGCTCTTAAGATTAAAAACAATTTTTAAAAACGATATCATTTGTAAAGAATGCATTTTGAGTAAGTGATTAGTTCTTGATACAAGTGTTGAGTGTTTTTACGTTCTCATAACTTTCAACAATTCTTCTCTAGTGTATTACGCATCAGGGTGCAGCATTGCAAAGTTTCCAGAAGAGGGCATAGTGATCACACAGACCTTTAAGGACCAAGGTAATAGAATGCTACTCATAGACTTTTTGGTTTCTTTCTTCTTTTTATAATAACAAATTTATTGAATATAATTCACATACTATAACATTTATTCTTTCAGAGTGTACAATGCAGTGGTTTTTAGTATATTCACACAGTTATGCAACCTTCACATCACTTCAGAAAGAAATCCCAGACCCTTTAGCCGTTCCTCATGAGAGTTGATATTTTGTATTTCAGGATGAAAGGCCCATCTTAAAGTGTACTGTTTCCATAATTGGAAGTTAAGGACAGTTTTATTAGTTGAGAATGATGAAAAGTCAGTATCTTTTACTTGTTTGTTTGCAACTGTAAGGTGGAATTTATGTCTAAAGAGTCTCTACCCATTTGGAAGGAGTTTTTTCCTTTCACCAAAGCCACGTCAGTCAGTAAACAGATCTGTGCTTCTTAGGGTCATGTTTTAACTTCCAGCACGTGAGTGATATATCTTCCCCCGTCATGTGGCACAACTTGCAGTGGGTTGGTGATCCTTTCTGAAATCAACGTCTCACAGGACAGTCATTGCTGGCACTGGGTACACGCGAGGGGCAAAAGCAGTGGTCTTCTCATGGTGTGTGGCGTCATTGGCTCACTGTTTTGGGGGAGGGCAATCAAAATTAGATTTAAGGTGCTCCATTAAGAAACCGTCTGTATGAGACCAAAAGATTAACAGTTACTCTAAAGCAAAGGTGAGACGAGACGGGAGCAGGAAAACTAGAGCACTGGAAAGGGAACAGCAAGAATGCAGTTAAAGAGAATGTTGACACATTGTGAAAAGTGTAGCTAATGTCACTGAACAATTTATATACAGATTGTCAAGTGGGAACCTAATTAGCTGTGTAAACTTTCACTGAAAACACAATAAAATATTATTTAAAAAAAAAAAAAAGGTAATACCTGCAACACAGGAAAAGCTTTTTGTTATGTTAATATGCAGCCTGCTCGGTAACGTATTATGTTGGTGTATATCGCCTGTAAGAACATTAAGAATTTGAAGTTTTAAAGGATTACAAGACTTGTAATAGAAATGGATCTTTGAGAGTGTTGAGATTAGAATTTTTTAAATAAGAAGTAAATGAGGATTTAATTTCAAAATGAGATAAATTAGGAAAAAAAATTAGATTTAAGGATACACACTTTCTGTTGGTGTTCTGCTGCAGTCTGAAATAAAAATTAATTACCTTGAAATCCTTTTAAGGGGTGGCTTCTTTTTATTTCCAAAAAGGCTTTGAGTTGAATAAGCTTTGTGGTACAGAATAGGAATTTGGAAATCTGGGTTATGCCATGTCAGAAAGAGCCCCTTGTCAGGAACAAAACCCAGTGACACCATGAGGCCTGAAGGCAGTGCGCGTGCTTTTCGCATTTCATCTGCTTTACTGCTGTCTTCCCCTCTTCCACTTAGCTCCTGGTGGAATATACACAGAGAGCATGAAGTGGGGCATTTTAATAGCCACAGACATTTTAAATGTTACCAACACAGTACATTCTGGATTCTGATGAAAGTGCTGGTCATGTTCTGGTGTTGAGGAGAGTACTTGCTTAGGGGAGTAAAGATGCTTAGATTGTAGATGATGCACTGAGGTTTGCTGCCCGTGGCTTGAACACCTTGTTGACCTCTGACCCATTCAGGTTTCTTAGTTGTGCTGAGGCCAGTGTCCAGGACCCTGCCACCCCATCTTCCTTCCCCAAGCTTTACCACCTAGGCTGTCTGTGCATCTCCACCACGGCCACACGAGGGCGGCAGTGTTTCCCGGAGGGCCCAGCACCTGCTCTCCTCCCATAGAGATCTCCGTATACTTAGTGAGAACAGTCTGAAGATGTAGTAGGGCTCTCAGCATAAGAGCAAACAAGAATTTGTTTTGTTTTAGCATGAAAAAGGAGAAATGACAGTTTTAGGCTTGTGGACCAAATGTTATGTACCTCCATTTCAAGTGAAAATGAAAAAGGATGGAATTACGAATTTTGCTAAAACCCAAATTAGTGACATTTAAGACATTGTTTTCCTATCCTAAAAGTTTGCACTGTATTGGTTATTAAATCTTGCTGTGATTTTATATTCTTTAAATGAGAACTGGAAAACAGTCCTTTGACAGAAATTCTTATTGCTGTTTTTGTTGTTGTGTTGCTTTAGGATTGGAAGTTTTAAAGCAGGAAACGGCGATTATTGAGAATGTCCCCATCTTGGGCCTTTATCAGATTCCAGCTGAGGGTGGAGGCCGGATTGTGCTGTATGGAGACTCCAACTGCTTGGATGACAGTCACCGGCAGAAGGGTGAGAACGGCAGTGTGACAGGAGAGCACATGGGGCCTCAGAACTATGACACACAAGCCCTTTCCTCCCTTTGCCCTGAGAAGGCCCTGATTAAGTGCTGGTGAACAAAAGACCCTGCTCACTTGAGCCAAGTACAACTGGGATGGTCTGGTTTCTCTGATTGCTTGGAGTTTCTTGATACCTGTCTAAGTCTGTACACATTTAAGAAACCAAACAAACTGCTTTGGCAGTCTGTGATGGCTTTCTTTCTGTCTCCACCGTCGTGAGGCCAGTGCCCGGGATCCCAGCACTGGAGTGGAGAGACCCAGCACCATGTCTTCCTTTCCCAGGCTTTACCCTCTAAGCTGTCAGTGAGTCTCCAGCATGGCCACACGGGTGGCAATGTTTCCTGGAGGGCCCAGCACCCGCTCTCCTCCCAGACCTGGGAATCTTGGCTCCTTGAGCCTGTGTCTTTCAGGGGAGTATGTCATAACCTTTAAGTGTGTGTGGCGGGGGTGGGGGGGCAGGGGGCGGTACACCAAGGAGGGTGAGCTGGTAGCTTCCCACAGCTCCCCGTTTTCAGTGTCTCTTGAGGCAACTTCTAAACTTGGGGCTTTTGAGCTTGCATAGAGACTGTTTCTTGTTTTATAGAGGAGGAAGTGGAATGGTGAAAGTGTTCAATATTTTTACCTGGTAAGATGATGACAAAAACTGGACTAAGACCTAGTCTTCTAATTCAGTAAGACCTCTGGAGAACTAGGGGGAGGGGATGGTACCATCTATCCTAATACTTGCAAATCACTGGAAAAGCTTAACTGGAAGAAAACAAGGTCTTAGAGCCTGAATTGGGAGTCCAGCACTCCTGTTCATTCCCTCCCTCCCATCCCTCCTTCCTTTCTGTTTCTCTCCTTTTCTCTCTCTCTCTGATTTTAAGTTGAAATTGACTGAATTCCTCGCATTTTATATAAATCCTTAGAGTGTGATTGGCCTTCTTAAAAATCAGAAGTGAGGGTTAACGTGACAGTTCAAAGAAGATTAATGTTTTATTTCCACAGAGGTATTCTTTCAAAGACTCGAGATCACCTGGTAGGAGTCTTTATTAAAACTTAAAATGCTGAGAAGACCATCCTAGCCGTTCACTTTCAAATGGCAGCTTTCAGGGCCTTGTGGGGGTTTGCAGCACATGATCAGAAGTGCCCTTTAATGAACGAGAAGTACTTAATGATGGTTTTTCTCTCTTGAATCTTGCCTAGTCCAGGTTGATGATAATTGCACCTAGAATGGGCAGACACAGGGAGAAAGGGTATGGAAACAGTAATTCCAGGTTTCAGCCCAGTGCGGCATCTCTAGTCTCCTATTAGAGCCATACCTCTCCAGCCCCATGAGTGGGAGCTGGTAATCACCGCTCAGCACCTGGAATCCCTGCCATGTCCCGAGAAATCACGGACCACTCTCGGCTTTCATACACTGGGGATTGGGAGCCACCAGCCCAAATGGCAGCTCAGATTAATGACTCTCCCACTTGTGTTGAACTCAAGCCCACCTCCCTGCACTGTCCACCTGCCGGTCCTGGCCCTGCCCACTGGCTCTCACGGTGTAAATCTAGGTCCTTCTCCACAGAAGAACCCTCAGGTGGTGACAGAGGCCATGGTCCCTTCCCTTGGAGCCCTAGCTCTCTGGGCCACTCTTCACTCTGTGACTGTCACACAGTCTTGCCATCCGTTAATGGGGCCCAGAGCTGAGTGGGTGCTCAGGCAGAGTTTGGCTAGCACTGGGTGCAGTGGTGCTGACACTGCCTGGAGCACGAGGCCCTAGAGTGAAGCTCCGGCTGGTCTCGTCTGTGCGTGCTGGTCTGGTGGCCTGGGCCCTGGCCTGGTAGGGCACATGCTGCTCAAGAACTAGTGAGCTGGAACATGCTGGGATTGCTTTGACCTGAACTCTTAACCACCCATTTCCCCTTCCTTTCTGTAGGGGTTCCTTCTAAAACAATATAATTCCTAACCAGCACACTCGTTAACTCCACAGACTGCTTTTGGCTTCTGGATGCTCTACTTCAGTATACGTCATACGGGGTGACCCCTCCCAGCCTCAGTCATTCCGGAAACCGGCAGCGCCCGCCGAGCGGAGTGGGCTCTATCACCCCAGAGAGGATGGAAGGTAAGTGGCCAGGACAGCGCTCAAACAGAGAGGAGTCGTGCAGCCTAGCATGATGCCACCTCAGGAACCATCCTGCTTGCCAGAAAATGAAGACAGTTGGTGTGTGCCACGGGGTTTTTTTCCTTAATGATTGTAGGCACAATAGCAAATGGCTATAGCCAGCTGACTAGAATGGACTTTTGCTAAGGGCCGTTGTGTTGCAGGTGCTCTGACATACTCCCAAAATCCTCACGTTGCTTCGAGCTCAGGTGTGTTGTCCCACTCTCACAGGTGAAGAAACTGGCTCATGGGGGTTTTCAGCGGTAATAGCTGACAATTTTGAGCACTTGCTAGGTACCAGGCACCAGGCTGGGTGCTTTCCATGGATTATCTCACTAAGTCCATTCAATAGTCCTGTGAAAGTAGATATTATTATTGTAGTTTCCAGATGAAGAGGCAGAAGTGAGAGAAATTAACTGTCGAGGTCACCACGTGGTCACCAGTGAAACCTGACTTGCACGATGCTGGTTCTGTGGGCACTGTGGCCTTGGCAGATCCTGCAGACAGCAGTACTGGCCTCATGCTTGCATGGCCCAAATGTTCTAGTCACCACCACACCATCCGACAGAGGCCTGCCAGGCACACGCATAACTTTAGATTGTTTAGAGCTCCACAAAAATGTAAAAAGGAACAGGTAAAGCTAATTTAATACATCACAAATATTGTCATTTCAGCATGTGGCACTACCCCATTTTATGTGTCCAGTGGCCACATGTGGCTCAGGGCTACAGTACTGGACAGTACGGATCTAAGAAGTAAATCAGAAGTTTTAAAATGCAGGGGTTTTTTGTTTGGTTTTTGTGTTTTGGCCAGGAAAGAGAAAGATTTTTACATGAAGCCTCTCTGCAGGTTCACATCCTCACATACGGCCTTGGGCATGCATTGATGGTCAGTAAATGTTGACCACCTCATGACGTACAGTGTGACCCTCTGAAAGGGGGACAGCTTGTTCGCATGTATCCACTCACCTGCACTGGTGAGAATATGGCTGCCTGGAGAAAGCCATCAGATCACTGTCCTGAGGCACCTGGCAGAACCCTGGAAGAGAGGCTCACAGGGAGCATGGTGGTCCTGTCTGCAGGAGAGCAAACAGACACACAGAGCCTCACCTTGTCCCTTGCTGCTTCATGACAGTGCCTTTTCTTTTTTGTTGATGTTGACATGGGCCGCAGGAAACCACCTACACCGCTACTCAAAGGTCCTTGAGGCCCACCTGGGAGACCCGAAGCCCCGGGCACTGCCCGCCTGCCCACACCTGTCCTGGGCCAAACCGCAGCCCTTAAATGAGACGGCTCCCAGGTGAGTGTTCCACAGGGGTCTGTGCTTCACAACTTCCTTTTTTCTAAGAGAGAATGGAACTTTACAGACAACACTGTCGAATAATCAGATCTCCTGACTTGTCATTGTGTGATGGGATTGAAATTAGTGAGCCCCCATGTTGACCTTTGGAAATACGTTCTTCGGTGGTATCCTGCATGGAGATAATGCTGTGGGTAACTAGAATCTTGCTGCTTGTGGTTAATTCTTGTTTAAACTGCTGTGACCAGCAGGCACTGTCACTGAACCAGAGTTCTGACTCCTTTCGGTGAGGGTGTGGAGTCCTGCCATTTGAAGTTGTGGTCTCTGTCTGAGGTGTTGAGTGTGGTAAACTACAGATAGGCCTAGGGTTCCTTGGAGGACATTTGGCTTCTGAGTCGGAGTCTGGCCAGTCATCTGCCGCAGCCTTAACTTCCTGTGTAGATGTTTGTTTCTGGTAAGCACAGTCTCCCATGATGACAGCCGATAACCCCGTCACTTGTCATTGCTTCTCTGTGGTGCCTAGACAGTGTCTTTCTCTCTTTATCTCTCTGTTGGTGTCCTTTGCTGTCAGAAGCCAGAACTGGACCTCTCACCTGTTGTCTCTCTCTTTGGGCAGAATGACCCAGCTTAGCACAGGTGGTTTTGGTTTTCTCCAGTTCTCTCTTTCTCTCTGTCGCTCTCCAGCCTGAGCAGGACACTCCTGTACTGGCAAGGATAATCGGAGCTTTTCCTGACTTAGGGTGCTGATGTGTGAAGCAGGGGCCAGTGTCACAGGAAGAGCAGTGCTCCACTCCCTCTGCTTGGAGCGGCTGCTGCACGAGAATGTCTTCCTCCTCAACAGGAGGCCCGTTACTCCCCTCCTGGGGCTGCACGAGAACGTCTTCCTCCTCGACAGGAGACCACCTCACTCCCCTCCTGGAGCTGCATGAGAACGTCTTCCTCCTTGGCAGGAGGCCCCTCACTCCCCTCCTGGGGCTCCCCCTCCCTGAGCCGGGTGGTTGCTTGGCAGCCAGCCTGCCTTCTGCCCACACCACCTCCACCAGCAGATCCCCCTCTGGGGACGTCTGTGCCTTCTTGTCCTCTGCCACATGAATCTGCCTTTAGAATGTCCACTTTGCTCAGATCTCAGTGATGTGCAGGTGTTGGTGGGGCCAGAGACAAAGGACCACAGTGGACACCATAAGTAATGAGGAGGAGGATGAACGTGGAAGGCATCAAAGGCTTTTGCTCTCTTGTCGTACGCAGACAGCACTCAGGACACCAGTCGCGGACCATATGGCATCACTGGAATGTGTCTGACAGGAGACAATGAGATTGTGGAGCCGCACATTGTCTTCTCATCAGCACTTTTCTTCCCGACACTTTCATTACTGAGAACTTCCCATTTCCACTTAACATCTCATCATTTAAAATTTTCTGGTAACTTTCCATTTTTACATCCGATTTATTTATAACCTCACATTATTCCAGCATGCAGACCAGCCGTGGTCAGCAGTTCTGATGCTGTGGACCGGCAGTGCTGGCACATGTTCTAGAAATCCAATTATTCTCCACAGAGCTGTTCGGGACTCTGAGAAATGGGTAACAATGACCTTTGGTGTGAACCTTTCCCCATCGCATAATCCATCTAATTCTGAACCGGTCCACCAGGGATGTTGATAATGCCTGGCTCCTAGAATGTGATTTCTCTCTCTCTCTCTCAGTAATTCCTTCCAGCTACGCCCACCCATTTATCTCACATTTCACATCTTGTTGGAAATTACTGTCAGTCCTCAGCGGCCTGGATCTGAATATACTCTGTTATCATTAGAAGAGATTTGAGGCTCATGTCAGAAGCAGCAGACAACCCTTTACAGGTCCAGGGTGGCCACTGGCACAGTGCCAAGTTATAGATTTCGGATTCACCAATGTGAAATGAAGAGTCATCACTGTGCTGATTTGGGGACGATTGCAGAGGTGTCAAACCTGACAGGAAGCCCTGCCCAAGGATAATCCTTTACTTCCATCAGTATGTGGTGGAATTCTGTAATGATTATGATGGTGTATTGTTACCATGATTGCTTAACTAGAAAATGCCATCACCAAACAATTAAATTCCATAACAGGGTATCACCTATTAGAGTTAAAATGTAGCCCCGCATATATTCAGCTAAAAAAATCGTAAAGCTTAAAGCATTGATTCTGTAACTCAACATTGTCATTTTCCTTTTCAGACGGATGAAACTTGAAATGTAAAGTTACATCATGTACCATAGAACAGATTATAATACTTATTGGTATTTTCCAAGTGATCACCTGGCCAAGAGTATCCCATAGGAGTTTATGTCTTTCCTGTATGGAAAGCTTTTTCCCAGGCCTAAAGAGTTGCCAGGCGTCACCTTGGCCTTCACCCTGATTGGCTGATAGAACTGGACACTATTGCTTTCTCTCCGCCAAAGTAAGAGAGACAGGCCAGCAGTTTCCAAGTGGATAAACAGCAGAAAAATGGAGAATTTGTAATTTGCAAATATCATCGCACTCCTTCTCCTTCCTTTAGCTGGAACAGTTATCACATTTTCCATGCGTACTCCTAGCTCTAATCTTGCTGTCCTCCCAAGCTGTCTGCCGCTATTTACATACAGCTTGTTGGCCTCTCTTGTTCTTCCGTTGAAATTGTCCTGGTCTAAACAGACTCTTCAGATTTAAGGATAAATAATAATAATGATGCAACCATAACGAGTACAATACATGTTGCAGAGCACATGTTTCCTCCTTGGTCTCACACTCGCCCTAGCAGGCTAGGCAGGGGTGTGTTCCAGGTTTTGCTGTCCAGACACTGTCCTCCATTGTTGTTGTGTGCTGTGGAGTTGATTCCGACTCATAATGACCCGATGTGACAGAGTAGAACTGTCCCATAGGGTTTCCTAGGCTGTTAATTTTTACAGGAGCAGATTGCCAGATCTTTTCTCCCTCAGAGACGCTGGTACGTTCGAACTGCCGATCTTTCGGTTAGCAGCCGAGCACTTAACCATTGTGCCACCAGGGCTTCTTACTCCATGGTTACTTGTGTGTTTATCTTATCCTCCCTGCCAAAGGTTGTTTCCTTGAGGACGAGGACGATGTTGGCTCCCGGGGCCAGTTCGCCCTGTTCCTTACATGTGGTAGTCGTGCAGTTACATTTGCAGTATCGATTTGAATTAATCAAAAAGTGGGCTCTGGTTGCTCCAGTGCTCTGCTTCTCTTTGCTGCATGCCTCTCTCATATGCTGCCCGGTGATGTCTCCAGCTTCAAGTGAAAGCAGGCTGGGTGGGCAGTAATCTGACCCTGACTCTGAACATTACAGTCCTGTGTGTGGGCTTGATGTTGACATTTCTGTCTGAGGACCTGGAAGTTGCATATGGTGACTCAGTTGCCTTTATGTCAAGGTAGAAGGGCACATCACTTGTGTTTAAGTTACTTACCATTTCTCAGGGACTGGATGAACTTCCGAGGCTAGTATAATTGCTTATTTTTATTTTGCTTTGATCCATTTCCCTGAAGTAATCTTTGGAAACATCAAAAGTTACTCTCCATCGACCTGGACAAAGTGGCATTACCCAACTTTAGATCAAACCGCCCTCAAGTACGACCGTTGTCTCCTGGGGAAAGTGGTGCCTGGGACATTCCTGGAGGTAAGCTCTTACATGATTTGTTATCACTGTAAATCAACACTGTAATTTGTTCAAAGTATCCCCCCCCCCCCAAAAAAAAAAAAGATTAGCATATTGATGTCCCTCTTGGAAAATTCTGCTTAGATTTTCAAATATGAATTTTTTTTTTACTCTGTCCAGGTGTCACACTTAAAAATTTTCAGACAGAGTAACTTGCACACTCTTTAAAAGTTCTGAGTTCTGCAGTACAAACGTGTATCACATATCCCAGGGAACACCTGTCATCTGCTGGGCTTGGTCCCAGTCGGTGATGGTAGCCAACCTGGCCTCCGAACCCTCGACACAATCCCCCCACCCCAATTCTCTGCGCAGGCCTTCGGGACACGGCACCATCCTGTCAGTGATGGGACTTCACTGGTAGATGGGAATGTGGCCACACCATCCCCCTCTCCAAGTGCAGACACACATCCCCTCCACAGGTAGTGATTTTGGCCTGAGCACACTGCCAGGGCAGGCCTGAGGCTCTCCCTTACCTGGGCAATGGGAACTGGGTTGCCCCAGCAGAGCAGGGGGCCACTTCTTCACTATGGAACACTGCGCTCCTCCAGAGAGATGACATACTGAGGGAGTTTTCTGGTTCCAGGAGCTAGACAGAAGCTCCAGGGCTTGGGAAGGGACACCCCAGATCTAAGAACTGTGTATGCAACACCGAGATCCAGAGGCCCTGCCATGGTCCCAGGGCACACTGATGGTGGTACATTCTGGAACTCTCAGTATTGCTCACGACAGGGTCACATTTGACATTGTAAACCAAAGGTCCCCCCATTCCTAGTTTCCTACCACATGTCCCATCTGTGGAGGGCTTTCCCACAGAATAGAGGGGCATGGCCAGCAGGTGTCCCAGGACAGAGGCTGGTCTACCTCTCACTGTTATGAGCAAACATAGGCTCCTCCGGGCACCCACACTGTGCAGCATCCTGTCTTCTCTTTGGGAGGATGGGAGGAAAAGCAGAACCGCCGTGCCGCTGCACCTCCATGGCGTGTCACTGCAGCTCACTCAGCCATTCTCTAATGGCCTGGGCTACACAGTAGCTGAGGTTTAAAAAGTGTTCTTGCCCTGCCAGCCCAGCTGATAAAATTAGTTAGCATTCATTTTCTGATGAATCCAGAGGCTGCAGCTCTGTGGTGTGACTGACCGCTCACCAGCCTGTCCTCTTTCAGGGATCATGCCTGGCCGCTACAACCAGGAGGTGGGCCAGACCATTCCCGTTTTTGCCTTCCTGGGAGCGATGGTGGTCCTGGCCTTCTTTGTGGTACAAATCAACAAGGCCAAGAGCAGGCCCAAGCGGAGGAAGCCCAGGGTGAAGCGCCCCCAGCTCATGCAGCAGGTGCACCCAGCAAAGACCCCATCTGTGTGAGTGCCAGGAGAGCCAGGGCACCTTCCCGACGGCTTGAGAGGGCAGTGGAGCTGGAGAAGGCTTTGTGTGGGGTCCCCTGGTCAGAAGGGACCCAGAGTCCAGTGCAGGTGTGTTGGAGTCCCTTCTCGATGGCCTCCTCTCCTGGAGCGGCTGAGGCTCGAGGTGCTTCTCCAAGTGTCTCAGGGCCAGGTCCTGCCAGGAGGGACTCAACAGTCATCCTCAAGGGGGATGTCACACAGAGCAGCACCAAAGACACGGAGAGCTTCACTGGCAGCCTGGGGTCTTCTGACCTGAGAGGAAGATGTACGTAAACACTCGAACCAGCCCTGACCAAGCACAACATGCTTGTTGAAGGCTGTTTTCTATATTTATTGTTGGAAAAGTCACTTTAAAGACTCGTGCTATTTGGAAGCAAAGCTATTTTTTTTTGGTCAATGGAATGCAGTTTTTTACTACTACCACATCATGAGGAATAACACAGATTCCATTATCTCCTTTTTGATGAAAAGGACAGACTGAGATTTGAAGGAAACTAGCCCAAATCTGTGAAACATAGACCTTTGCTTTATTTTTATAAGTATCAACTGCCATCATGTTTTGTAATTGGGGGTCTTGATTTCACCATTGTTGGTGAAGAAAATTTTCAATAAATATGCATTAACTATGTGAAGCTGACAAGTTGTGTGCAGCTGACTCTTTCTTCACCTCTCGCATTTCTCTTCTACGACAACCTGGAATGGGTCCTTAATCAGCACGCTAATTTTTATTATTATCGAGATATAATTCACATACCATAAAGTTCACCTGTTTAATGTTTTTTTTTTTAATGTACTTAATGTGGTTTTTAATGTATTTACAGGGTTGTTCAACCATCACCACAATCTAATTTTAGACATTTTCATCATCCCCCGTAAGAAACCCTGTACCCATTATCGGTCACTCCCATTTCCCCCTCTCCCCTGGCTCCTGGCAACCACTGATCTACTTTCTGTCTGTTTGGATTTGCCTATTCTGAACGTTTTTGGAATCATCATCTGGAATCATACAATATTTTTCCTTTTGTGTTTGGCTTCTTTCACTTAGCATAACGTATTCAGGGTCATCCATGTTGTAGGATGAATCGGTACTTTACATTTTATGGCCAATAATCCATTGTGTGGATGTACCCCATTTGTTTATCCATCCATCAATTGACAGACATTTGAGTTGTTCGCACGTTTTGACTGTTACAGTAATGCTGCTGTGAACATTGGTGTACAAGTTTTTGTGTGGACATAAGTTTTTTATTCTCTTGGTAATATACCCAGGAGTAGAATCGCATGATAACTGTGTTTAGTTGTGTGAGGAACTGCCAGACTGTTTTCCAAAGTGGGTGCACCGTTTTCCATTCCCACCAGCAGCATATGAAGTTCCAGCTTCTCCACATCCTCACCAACAAATGTTTTGTCTGTCTTTCTGATTCTAGATGTTTTAGTGGATGTGAAGTGGTATCTCATTGTGGTTTTGATTTGCATTTCCCTAATGACTTAATAATGTTGAGCTTCTTTGCATGTTCTTGTTGGCTGTTTGTATACCTTTTTTGGTGAAATATCTATTCAGATGCTTTGCCCATTTCTTAATTGAGTTGTCTTTTTATTCTGAATAGAAGTTCCTTATCAGGTACATGATTTGCAAATATTTTCTCCCATCTCACTTTCTTGATGGTGCCCTTTGAAGCTCAAATGTTTTTAATTTTGATGCAGTTCAGTTTTATCTTTTTTTTCTTTGCTTGCTTGTGTTTTAGGCACCACAGCTAACGAATCATTGCCTAATCCAAGGCAGCCTGTTAAGTTTTAACCCCCGCCTAACAAATCTGTTTTGTGTATCTGCCAGACCAGACATCAGCCTTCGCAAGTAGGGGTTGAGTGACTGGGAAGGAGGAGGAGAAGCTGTGTGAGACCAGGGGTGCTGATGGGGTCTTGAGGGGAGGCACTCAAGCCATAGGAAGTGGCCTTGGCTCCACCTGTCTCTTTGGGGACTGAATATCTCATTTCCAGGGGGGCATTTGGAACTGGAGGTCTTTCCCATTCCTTCCCACCAGGAGGATCAGTTTGCTGGCTTTAAAGGTAGGGTGTGTACATACTCCTCACCTTCAGGACCAGTTTTCCTGGCCTCAACTCATTCCCTGGGCCTCAGCAGCCTTGGTCATGCCCTGCCTGCCTTCTTCAGAGACTGGAAGGTAGAAGGTGATCATAGCGCCTTCCTGAGCCAGAGACCCTGGATGGGTTTCCCACCAGGACGGGATGGACCCTGCCAGCCAGGGACCAAGCATTCTCATGGCTGGTCACAGGGCACGCAGCGGTAGCGGGTTCAGCCATTCCATTTGTACGGCCAGGAAGTTGGGAGCAGAACAAGAACAAAGCAGATGAGCGTGGACGGCCAAACCACAGATGGAAGCTAAATCAGGAGCAGTAGAGAATTTTAAAAGTATTCAGATGTTTAGGAGCTACGTTTACGGCAATCCAAGAAGGGAACCTGGTGGGGGATAATCTAACAAGGTGAAGTTCATTAGCAAGACATGTAAAGAGCTGTAGTGGTTTTTGAGAAGCAGCCTGAGTTATTCAGGGGCCCGAGGGCATGAACAGGCTCAGTCTGTGGGCATACAGGGGCTGGAGGGCATGAATGGGCTCAGCCTTTGGCATGCAGGGGACGGAGGATGTGAATGGGTTCGGCCTGGGGCCTGCAGGGGCGTGAGAGCATGAAAGGGGTGTGGCTCAGTAAACAGGCAGAGTGGTGTGCCTGCCACTAGAGGCTGAGTTAGTAGAAATGCAGCATCTGAAAAGAGGGTGAGAATTGTTTGTGTCTTATAGGCAGATGGATATTAGCGCTGTGTGCCAAGCACACTGTCAAGTGTGATATGTACATAATTTCATTTTTAGACAAGCAGTATAAGGTAGGGACATTGACCCCCATTTTATAGGTTCATCAACTCACCCAGAGTCACAGAGTTAGCAGCAGAGTCAGGATTTGAACTTGAGTCTGCCTTGATTCCAAGGCTTGTGTGCTTAACCTCTATTTTCTCCTGCTGTCCTCTGTGATGTCCCACTTCAGACTACCTCATATTAAAGGGGCAGCGACACACTAGAAGGCTGACTGGGACCACAAGGGGCCATGGGACAAAGCCATGGGAGGGATGAGTTGAGTGAAGGAGCAGGTGGGATTCATCCAGGAGTAGAGAGCTCTTGGTGGGGAAGTTTCTACAGAGGGAATTAAATGTCCGAGAGAAGACCCAGGGCTGTGTGTCCCTGTGAGGCAGCTTTGAGTCCAACATAAGGCGCTGTGTTCAAGAATGGAGACCTTGGAGGTAGGTACCCCTTGCAGGATGGCTGTAGTGGGAGACCAGGGGTCCACCGGGAAGAATGTTCTAGAGAAGATATTGTCATCCGTGGGAGGGGCATTGCACTAAGGCCCCATGAGACTCTGGCCTCAGATCTGTGGAGTTCAGCTCTAGCCTGGTCACTTCCTGCTTGTGCTCCTTCATTTCTCTGAATGTGGCGTATCGGGCCTAGTCACCTGCTGGCCACAGAGCCAGTGCCTAGTCCGTGTCAGCTGTTGTCAATGATAATTTCATGATGGCAGCTGTGCCCAAAGGCTGCTGGGCATGTTCTGTGGCTAGGTCCACCAGTCTGGCCCCAGGCTGGGCCTACTGACTTCTTTGAAAAGATCTTTTCTTACATGGACTCCCATGGAGTGTCCTAGTAAACAACTACAGCTTTTTAATGAACCCAAACACGAATGAATGAACAAAACAACCACAACCACAGAATATACCTGGGTGTCTCTGAGACTGTAGGTTCCCTGGAGGGGCCAGTTGTAGAGGTCGGACCCCAGTTTCATTCCTAACCATGGCTTTCTCCTTTGAGAGTCAGGCAGGTGCCCTGACTACAGCAACTTCATAAGATGCTATGTGCAGATAAGACACAAATGGTGACCACAGCTGGGCACCCCTGGCCCACATTCAGAGTAGGATGGGTCCTAAACCCTTATCCCTTCTTAGTGGTGTCTTATACAAAGAGAAAATAGCCATGGTGAGTCACACACACAAGACACCATTTGAGGATGTGTCCACAAGCCAAGGAATGCCAAGACACACCTGGGTCTATAGAAGCTGAGTGAGACTAGGAAGGGCCTTCCCCTAGAGACCACAAAGAAAAAATAGCTCTGTGTTACCCTGAATTTGGACTTCTAGCCTCCAAAGCAATGAGACAGTAAATTCTGATCTTTAAAGTATTTTGTGGCATTTTTGTTATGGTGGCCCTAGGAAACTAAGACACTCACTCTCACAAAATCCAGCCTACAGCTGAGCTTCCCATTAGCCATGGTAAAAAGGGCGAAAAGGATATGCCTGGTTCCCACAGCAGTGAAGAGAAAACTGCCCCTTTCGTTTTCCTTATGAGCCTCCCCTACTTCTCAGAATAGTCATTCTGCGCAAAGAAGATTTACTGGGATCATCCACTGTCCCTGTTTGTGTGGTCCCCATTGGCCAGCTGGTAGGAGGTGTCAGTGCAGAGTGCAGGTTACATCATCAGCTTTGCTTCCTTATCTCCCTCCCCTCCTAGCCACCCTCATTGTCTCTCTGAAGCCTCCACACCAGAGCCCGGCGCCAGGCCTGGCTGGGCTCAGCAGAAGTGGCCGCTGGCCGCAGACAGTGGCCCCAGCAGGACGCCTCTCCACAGCTCTGAGGAAAGGTCATGCAGCCCTGGATGCTGGCAGAGAACAGATATCAAAGCCCTGTAGAATGAAGAGCTTCTCCCCCTTGCCTGAGATTTCACAGGCTGCTGGCCAATTTCTAAGTCATGCACACTAATGGGCAGCTAATGAGGGGCCCACCAGTAGGGTGGGCAGTGGCCCCTGGCCCCAGCAGCTGAGATGAAGGAGTTACAAAGCCCCCAGCCGCTGATTAAGGCCTCTTTGTCTTCTTTCTCACTGTGATCAGGAGGCCAGATTTGGGAGAAAGAGTAAAGTGACTTGGCTGTGGGTGAATGTGGGGGGAGAGCTGTGTGCAGTATTGCAGTGTGTGTAACCTGGGCAGAGAGCGCCACGGTGTGCGCCCCCTCCACCACCCTACCTGCAGCCATGTCCACAGTCCCTGCTCCATGCTGGGTCCGGCGCCATCATCAGGTGGTTTAAACCTCCATCATGGAGAAGGTGGAGTTTAAAGCCCTGCTGTAGCAAGAATGGCTCACCCAGTTTAGCCCCCCGGGTCTAACCCAGGAAACCTCAGAACGCGGTGGGCCTTTCCAGGAGCACCAACTCCTGCCCCTAACTGAGCCTTTACACAGGATATCCCCACCTTCCGGAAGGCTTTTTCCCGCCCTTCACTCTTGGGGCACAAACTTTGCCACCCTGTGGCCCAATCTTTCCCCCATTGGACTGTGGTTATTGTCTAGTCTTGACCTCACCCACCAGAGTAGAGACCTTCTCTTGCCCCTCTGATTCCTAGGGCCTGGCATACAGTAGGCGCTCATTCAGTCAGTGTTTGTTGAATGAATGGTAAAAAGATTGAGAACACAATCAGATCCCAGATACATGGGATGTAGTGGTTGGATGGTGGCTTCCAAAAAGATATGTCCACCTTGTGTACATGACCTTGTTTAGAAAAAGATTTTTTGCAGATGTAGTTAAGTCAAAGATCTTGAGATACATTCATGCTAGATTATCTGAATGGACCCTAAATTGAATGACAAGTGCCTTATAAAAAGAGGAGTAGACAGAGAAGAGAAGGCAGAGGCAGAGATTAGAGTGATATGACCACAAGCCAAGGGACACCTGGAACCACCAGAAGCTATAAGAGGTAAGGAAGGATCCTCTCCTAGAGCCTCCAGAAGGAGCTTGTTCTCCAGAACTATGAGACAATAACCTTCTGTTGCTTTAAGCCATCAAGTTTGTGGTAATTTGTTAACAGCAGGCACAGGAAATGACTACATGGGGGAAACCAACTTTCCTTTTCTTCTCTCTTCTGGAGTCTGTACTCATCCATCCATCCATTCATTCACTCACTCACTCACTCATTTGTTCACTCAGGACTTCCTGTCCGGGGCCTTGTCTGGGTCAGGGCTAGGGGTGCAGGGAGGCAGCAGGACATGGCAGGCTTTGCAATGAGGTCCTGTCGCTTCCCAGCTGTGACACTGTAAGCCTCCTGCTGACCCTGCCTGAGCCCCATTCCCACTCTGGGTGTGAGGATAATGGTGGCACCCCAAGATGGTCGTTGTGAGGATTCAGTGAGCTGGAGAGTATACTCATGGCAGGACCCCCTCATGGTAACCTTCCTTTCAGGGTAGCAACTTCAGTGCTGCCCAAGACGGTGTCCCAGCTCCTGCCCCACATCCTGGCTCTGTTCTCTCTCGGGGACATGGGAAACTGATGGTTCAGCAGGTCACACAGTATTGATACCCACTGCCATGCAGGGCCCCCAACCAAGTCTGCCCTTGAGGTAACCAGAGTTGGGGGCTGAGGCTATTAGAAACCATGCCAAGAAAAAGGCCTTTGGGGCTGGTCTGGGGCTGGCAGATAAGGACTGATTGGAGGAGGCTAGGCTCTGGGCTCTGAGGATGTTTACATTAGAGCAGTGGTTCTCAAGATGGGGACAAGGCTAAGCATCACAGACTTCTTGTTAAAAATGCAAATTCCCAACCCCCACCCCAACCTGCCGAATGGGAAACTCTGGGGGTGGGCCCAGCCAAGTGTTTTTACATGCCCCCTGGGGGATTCTGATGTATGCTGGGGTTGAGAAAAGGGAGTTAGGGGAGCCTGGATTCCAGGAATAAACAGGTCCAAATGAGAATTCACGATGTGACCTTTATGTGCTGCGTTTCCTGGGATGGAGTCATTTCCAATATCCTGCTGTCTTTGCTGACCATGTATCTGACGATGAGTGCCAGTGTGGTTTGAGAGAGATGGTCAGCACAGTAGAGTCTTGCCATTCAAAGTGTGGTCCACGGACCAGCAACATCAGCCTCCCGAGCTTGTTAGAGATGCAGAGTTCACGCCCCACCCAGGCCACATGAACCTGTAGGTACATTTGAACACCCCCAACCCCACCCCACCCCCCGACCCACCCCCACACACACGCTAGGTGATTTGAGGAGCACTGGTTGAAGCTGGGAGGAAGAGGGAAGTAGAAGAAGCCAATCCTGAGGAAGCACCTGCTGATTGCCTGCTGCTTGCTCTTCTTGCAGGAGTTTACAATCCCGCGGCCCCTGCCAGGTGGTTGCATGAGCCTCCTTTTGCAGATGAGGAAGCCGGGTGTCATTTATCTAGTGCTACTATAACAGAAATACCACAAGTGGATGGCTTTAACAAGCATATTTATTCCCTCACAGTTTAGGAGGCTTAGAAGTCTGAATTCAGGGTGCCAGCTCTAGGGGAAGGCTCTCTCTCTCTGTCTGCTCTGGGGGAAGGTCCTTGTCATCAATCTTCCCCTGGTTTAGGAGCTTCTTAATGCAGGGAACCCGGATCCAAAGGACACGCTCTGCTCCTGGCACTTCTTTCTTGGTATGAGTTCCCTCTCTTGTTTATTTCCCAAAAGAGACTGACTCAAGATACAACCTGATCTTGTGGATTGAGTCCTGCCTCATTAACATCATAGAGGTTAGGATTTACAACACATAGGATAATCACATCAGATCACAAAATGGTAGACAACCACACAACACTGGGCATCATGGCCTAGCCAAGTTGACACATTTTTAGAGGACACAATTAAATCTATAACACTGGAGCTCAGAGCTCACCTTGTCGGCAAGTGGCAGGACCAGACCCTGCGGGTCTGTCCTCTTTCCATGCCATACTCCTTGAGACCTGGCCTCAGAGGGCACCTGAGGGAAGAAGCCTTGAGGAAGTGACCTCGGGGGTCACTGCAGTGTGCCCCTGCCCCTTTGATCTCTCCCAGCTGTGCTGCTATAACCCTGGGTGGGGGGTGAGGGCAGCTGGAGAAAGCACCACCCCTGGGGAGGGGCTGAGCCAGGATGGGGGGAGGGGCTGAGCCAGGATCGGGGGAGGGGCTGAGCCAAGATGGGGGGAGGGGCTGAGCCAGGATCGGGGGCGGAGGAGGGAGTCTTAAGACTCCAGCCAGCCCTGGCTCTGTCAGAAGTCTCAGAAGCAGCAAGTTCTTGGGTCAGATGGCTCTGCTCACTTGTCCCTGTCCCCGGAGGACTTGGGACATGATCCCTATACATGTTTTCTAGGACTCTCTTAATTAATGACTTGTTTACCCCTCAGCAAAGCTAGAATCTTCCTTTTTCCACCCCTCAGGACCCCAGAAAAGCAGCTGACCTGCCTGGAGGGAGCCTGAGTCCATCCCTGTGGCTGAGGACCGTCTCTTGCCCTAAAGTTGGCATCTAGTGGTGAGGATGAGTGTGCCAGCAGCGGGGCTTCGGCTGGGGAGCTGAGGGGGTAGAAGGATTGCCAGGAGGGAGAATCTGGTTTGGAAGTCGGGGGAGGTCCTCGGGGTTGAACGGAAGGCCGAAGTGAGGATAAACGGGTAGAAAGAAGGGTGGGGGAAGGAGTGGGCATTTGTTTAGGGGAGGAGGGGGGCTAAATTTGATTGGCACATGAAGACTATACAGTTTGGGAGGGGGCAGAGGCGAAGGATGAAGTAGATGGTGGCTTGGGGATGGGGAGAATGGACCCCTGCAGGGAGGACCCCGTCTGTCTCAGGAATGATGCCTAGACCTGGGTATCAAGCCCTTCCACTCCTTGCTCTGTCCCCTTTAGCCATGGAAGGACAGACTGCAGAAAGCAGGGGCCCTGCAGAAAAAGCTTCCCCTGCTGCGGCACCCTCCAGCTTGTCCTCACTCGGGGCTGTCTTCATCCTGATGAAATCTGCCCTGGGGGCTGGCCTGCTCAACTTCCCCTGGGCCTTCCACCAGGCCGGAGGGCTGGCCCCTGCCTTCCTTGTGGAACTGGTGAGTTCCTGGGATGTGTGTTTGGGGCTTTCTAGGGGCAGGGAGGAGATGGCTTCTGGTTTTCCAGGTGGTTCTTGGTGTTGCTTCTGCAGAGCTCTCTGTCTTACAAACTGTGCATCTGGGATTTCCTTTCTCTCTGCTAATGAGGGGAGAGGCAGTACCACACAGCACCAGACAGGGAGCTGAGCGGTTCGCAGCAGAGGGTCGCAGAGCCCATTAGACTTCGACAGCACTCACGAATCTGGCCTTACCATCCCGAGGAGCTGTGTCTGGGCCGCTGGCCTTGCTGACTGTTCTTGCCTGCTGGGCTCAGCTTGATAACGAATTTTAAATCCTGTGTACAACAGAGCTCATGCCTGGAGTGAGTGCCTCCCCCATACATACACATGTGCACATCACATACAGCACATGTGCACACGCACAGCACAGCATGCACATGCACACGTGCACACATGCACAGGCCTTCCGTGAAGTCGGGGGTGGGGGGTTCAACTACTTCTGGCTGCTGACTACTACTGCTTCTGACTCCGAGGCCTGGATCCCCGAGTCTAGAGGCTGCACCTCCTTTAGTGGAGGAGAGCCAGCTGACTAGCACAGTGTCATGTTATTTTCTGCACTTCTTCCCCCAGGCTTATAAGAACTATGCCGTTTATGGTCAGCTCTCTGACACGAGTTCCCCTGTTTTATGACAGCCAGCGGGTAATTGATGAGCTTTAACCGTTTGTGAGCCACAAGGCCTTTCAAGTTGCGTTTGGGAACTGCTGCTTCCTGCTGTGGTTGGGTCCATTATACACCCCCACTCCCATCCCCAGTGTAGGTCAAGTGCCTGCTCTGTGCTAGCGTTGTTCCAGCACTGGATGAATAAGACAGTGTGGCCCCTGTCCTTGTGACACTTGCGTTTTCATAGGGAAATCAGACAAGATACAAGTCACCAGAGAACATCATTTCCTGTGGTGGTAAGTGCTGGGAGGGTCAGGTGACAGAAGGGTAGGACAGCCTGCAAGGTGGGCAGCAAGGTCCCTCTGAGGAGGTGATGTGTGAGCCCAGCCACAGTGGAAATGGCAAGAGCTTCTTGTGCATGTATGGGGGCAGCATGGCTGTGCTTGGACGAGTGCAACAGTAAGACTCCTGTTGCTGGACGTTGAGGAAGAAGCCCTGCTCTCAGGCCACAAAGGATTAAAGATAAAACGGATGGGGCTTGTGGGCACAGATGCAACCAACCCAGGGCCCCTGGGAAGGGCTGTAAAGGAGTCATATGGGCATCTTACTGAGATGCAGATTCTGAAATGCGGTTGGTCTGGGAGGCCTGAGATTGTGCATTTCCTACAAACTCCCAGTGACGCAGCTGCTGCCGGTGGCTTGCACTTTGCGTTGGAGGGTCTAGAGACCCCTGCCTTGAGTAGATTTGAGCCCTTAAGGAGACCCCAAACATGAATGCATGGAAACACTGCCAGAGAAAGAATCAGGCAGATATCAGCAACCCTTCCACCCATCCAGGCAGTGCTTTTCCTTCCAGAGCTGCCAGGGAGGTGGCCTAGCTGGGGTGACCTCCGTCTGAAGCCTGCCTTTCTCTTAGCCTGTGATACACCATTACCTAGGCCCTACTCCGGCCTGTGGAGCATTGCAAACTCCCCACGTCCCAACTTCAGTAGGTGTGGCTGTAGGTCTCTAATGACCCGTTGGCATGTGTGATGTAATGAAACGCCAGCCCTCTCTTTGGGGTGGGCCTGGGCCAGCGGTAAAGGCTGCTTTCCTGTTCATGGTACACAGTCCGCTCCAGCAGGTCACCCACTCCTGTAGAGACAGTTCATTGCCTTAGCAAGTCACAGGCAGAGGTTCCGCCTGACCCCCTCCGCTTCCTTTTGTCCACAAATATTTACAGAGTGGCTGCTTTGTGCCACACACTTCTGTGGGGCAAAAAAAAAACAAGGTACCAGTCTTCAGAGAGCTTAGAGCCTGGTGGATGAGAGATGACAAAGAACCCTGTAATATACATACAACTGCAAGTATCTGTTTCCTGCCCTGGGGGCTGGCCTGCTCAACTTCCCCTGGGCCTTCCACCAGGCCGGGCAGGCTGGCCCTGGCCTTCCTTGTGGAACTGGTGAGTTCCTGGGATGTGTGTTTGGGCCTCTCCAGGGGCAGGGAGGAGATGGCTTCTGGTTTTCCAGGTGGTTCTTGGTGTTGCTTCTGCAGAGCTCTCTGTCTTACAAACTGTGCATCTGGGATTTCCTTTCTCTCTGCTAATGAGGGGAGAGGCAGTACCACACAGCACCAGTCAGGGAGCTGAGCAGTTCACAGCAGAGGGTCACAGAGCCCATTAGACTTCGACAGCACTCACGAATCTGGCCTTACAGTTGCGAGGAGCTGTGTCTGGGTGGCTTTGTGACAAAGTACCACAGACACCATAGCTTAAAGCAACAGAAATTTGTCCTCTAACAGTTCTGGAGGTCAGAAATCCAAAATCAAGGTGTCAGCAGGGCCGTGATCCCTCTGAAGGCTCTAGGGGAGGAACGTTCCTTGCCTTTTCCTGTGTGTGGTATCCTTAAGCGTTCCTTGGCTTATGGCTGCATCACTCCAGTCTCGGCCTCTGTCTTCACATGGCCTCCTCCCCTGCATCTCTGTCTTCTCCTCCTGTGCCTCTTGTAAAGACACTTGTCATTGGATTTAGGGCCGACTTGAATAAGGAAGGATGATTTCATCTCGAAAGTCTTAATTACATCTGCAGAGACCTACAGGTCACAGTCACAGGTTTCGGAGGCTAGGACACAGACATATCTTTTTGGAGGCCACCGTTCAACTCCCTACAGACGGTAATGCGCCCAAGGAAGGTGTGGGCATAGATGCAGCCAACCTGCAGCTCTCCTATCAGGCTTCTATCAGAGCCTGAAGTGGAAGGTTTAGCCTCGCCTGGGGGTGGGAGTGTCAGGGAGGCTGTTTGGAGGGAGGGAGTGCTGTTGGAGGGGAGGCACAGAGAGTAAGCAGGAGTTTGCTAGGTGAAGGGGGAGTGAAGGCCGGGAGGGTGCTCTGGGCCAAGGAGCCGGTGGCACAGGCAAAGTGTAGCTGCTGGAGGGAGCCTGGGCAGTTGTTCTCTGAAATTTCAAGTTTCATATTTCTCCTTGGCAGCCCTAGTTCCAGCTTCTGGAGTAACGTAGGATCAACCTGCTTGTCCAGTAGCGTGAGCTGTGTCCGAAGTGTGTAAGGAGGCTTCTCCTCTGGCTGAGTATCTCCCACTCAGGACTGCTCTCCTTCACAGAAACAGAGGACGGGAATTTGTACTTGGAGACCAAGCCCAGCTTAGGGACACACAGCGGTCTGTTCAGGAGAGGCTCAGAAGTACCTGACTCTGAGTGCCAGCTGGGGCTTGTACACATCATTGATGGGAGTATCAAATGGCACAACCACTTGGGAAAGAAAGCAGTTTGGCAGTTTCTTATAAAATTAAATGTATGTCTGCCCCAACACCCAGCAGTTCTAGGTATGTGTCCAGGAAAAATGAAAACATGTGTCCTCGAAAAGACTTGTTCTGGAATGCTCAGCACAGCATTGTTCATAGTAGCCAAAAACTGAAAACAAATCAGTTGTCCATCAACCCAGTGAATGGATAAACACATTGTAATACGTTCATGCAATAGAATACTAATCAGCAAAAGTAGGTTTAAACTACTGATGATAAACCCCCATAATGTGATGAATCTCACAAACATCATGCTAAGTGGAAGGAGCCAGTTATGAAAGCATACAAAAATGGACAAATATTAAATCAGTAGTTGCTTCTGAGGGTAGGTGGCGGTAGGAATTGATTGGGAAGGGACATGAGGAAACTTCCCTGGGGGAGGTAATATTCTGTATCTCAGTAGGGGTTTGGGTGGCACTTGAACATTTGTTGTAACTCTTCAAATGATAACTAGTACCACTTGTTGAGTTGATTCTGACTCCTGGTGACCCCATTTGTGTTGGAGTAGAACTGTGCTCCATAGGGTTTCAATACCTGATTTTTCAGAAGCAAATCACCAGGCTTTTCTTCTGCGGTGCCTCTGGGTAGACTTGAACCTCTAGCCTTTCAGTTAGCAGCTAAGCACATTAACTGTATCATCCATGGACTCCCTTCAAATGATACACTTAAGATTTGTGCTGCCCTTTGTCGCAGGTCACTGGATCATAGATGTATGAGTTTATTTCTGGGCTTTCAATTCTGTTCCATCGGTCTATGTGTCTGTTGTTGTACCAGTGCCAGGCTGTTTTGATTGCTGTAGCTGTGTAGTATGTTTTGAAATCGGGAGGTGTGGGTCCTTCTACTTTGTTCTTCTCTTTCAGCATTGCTTTGGCTATTTGGGACCTCTTGCCACACCATATAGGGTTGAGGATTGGTTTTTCTGTTTCTGAAAAGAAGGCTGTTGGAATTTTGATTGGGATTGTGTTGAATCTGTGGATCGCTTTGGTAGTGTTGACACTTTGACAGTGTTGAGTCTTCCAGTCCATGAACATGGAAGATCTTTCCATTTATTTAAGTCTTCTCTAATCTCTTTCAGTAATGTTTCATAATTTTCATTGTATGGGTCCTTTGCATCCTGGTCGGATTTATTCCTAGGTATTTTATTCTCTTGATGCTATTGCCAGTGGAATTGTTCCCCTAATTTCCCTTTCAGATTTCTCACTGGCAGTGTATAGAAATCCAACTGATTTTTGTTTGTTGGCCTTGTACCCTGCAACTTTGCTAAATTCCTCTATTAGCTCTAGAAGGTATCTTGTGGACTCTCTGGGATTTTCTACGTGTAGGATCATATTCACGAATAGAGGTAATTTTACTTCTTCTTTTCCATTCTGGATGCCTTTTATTTCTGTTTCTTGTCTTAACGTGATCACAGGAGGGAGGATGGCTCTGAGAAGCACCTTGCATCTGATAATCCCTTCCCCCAAGGAAAGGCATCATCAGAAGAGTCCTGCCATTGAGAAAGTGCAAATGAGTTGGTGTAGGAGTTTGCAGCAAATAATGGGCAATGGGAGATGAAAAGAAGTAGGACAGGGTGTTTTTGTTTCTCGTCTGGAGAAATAAGAAATCAGGATGGTTTATCCTTAGGCACTGAATTGGTAAAGACAAACATAACCCAAAGTTGCTAGATGGTCTCAGACCCTCCAGGAAGGGAGGAGGGGTGGCAGATTTCCTCCTTCCAGCCTCTTTTGGATTCTCGAGTCCAGGCATCCAGGTTCTGCTGAAACAGATACATTTTAATCCCCTTCAATGACACAGAAGATCAAGCCAAAGTGTTAGACATCAGGATTAGAGTAGGGAGGTGAACTGGAAGAGGGTATGAGGGGGCTTCTGGGGTACATCCCTGAAGATATATATATATATATATACATATATATGTGTGTATATGTTGTTAGGTGCCATCGAGTCAGTTCCAACTCATAGTGACACTGTACAACAGAATGAAACACTGCTCATTCCTGCGCCATCCTCACAATCGTATGTATATATATGTACATATATATATATACATATGTACGTACATATATATACATGTATATATATGTATAAAAGATTTGTACTGCATTTCATTTATGTAAACTTTATCTCACAAGAGAAAAAAGGACCATAGGTAAATATCAGGCTCTGATGAATGATATACATGCCAAAGTATTTGGGGGGAAGCATAGTGCTGTCTGCAACTTACTTTGGAATGTTTCCAAAACGAACATGGATTGATGGATGCATAGAGGGGTGGGTAGACAGGTAGAGATGTAGTAAACAAATACAGTAATCTATTCATGGACAAATCTAGGTGGTGGGTACATGGCTATTTACTGTAAAATTCTTTCAACTTTCCTGTATGTTTGAAGATTTTTGTAACAAATGTTAGAAAATGTTTAAGCTGAAGGAGAGGGAGTATGGAGAATAATAGTAAGTACTGCCACCATTTCTTGAGCCCTTACCCTGAGCTAAGTGCTTTGCGTGCCTTGTTTAATCCTAACGCATCGCGACAGCCCTGTAAGTCCTATCCCCACTTCACAGACAGAGAAACAGATAGACTCTGAACCCAGGTATGTCTGCTCCAGCTCCAGTTCCTAACCACCATGCTTCCCTTCCTCTCCAGCCACACTTGTGTGGTTAACTCTTCGGGTGTCTGATGTCTCATTTGCCCAACTGGAGCAGAATCGTTAGAATCCCATGGTCACAGACTCATAGCCAGAGACATCTCATCTCAGGGCAGAGGTGGGGCTGGTGGCACCTCTGGTGGAGGCCCGCTGAGCTGTGGGCAGCCTCGGTCTCTGTGGGCAAGATGCCCAGTGGGGAGAGCGGTACCAGAGCCCTGAGGGGTAGCTGGCTGGTGGGTACGGTGGTGCACCGCAGGCCTGGGTGCCCTGGCAGACCGTCTCGCTCCGCAGGTCTCCTTGGTCTTCCTGGTCAGCGGGCTGCTTATCCTGGGCTACGCAGCCTCTGTGAGCAGCCAGCCCACTTACCAGGGTGTGGTCCGTTGGCTGTGCGGCCCCAGCGTCGGGAAGCTGTGTGAGGCCTGTTTCATCATCAACCTACTCATGATCTCCGTGGCCTTCCTCAGGGTGATTGGGGACCAGCTGGAGAAGCGTGAGTACTGTGGCCCTCGTCATTGCAGACTCCATATGTGCAAATTTGCCGACTCGCTAACGTTTACCCCTAAATCAGTACGGTGCTTTCATGGTCATTCATGAACGTGCACAGAGTGGTGAAAGATTGGAGCCTCCCCGTGTGCATCTTCGCAGCTGAGGTTGAACAAAGCAACTCTGTCTTTATGTCCATACTGTAAACAAGTGTCTTTTCTGTGCTGTATTTAGCACCATGTTTTTCGCATTTCTGTGCTTTATTTGTTGGTGATTTTATGGTTTCAAGTGGCTCCCAGGCATAGTGCCAAAGTGCTGTCTTGTGTTCCTAAGCACAAGAAGGCTGTGGTGTCCCTTAGGGAGAAAATACGTGTGTTAGTTGAGCTTCATTCAGGCGTGAGTTATAGTGCTGTTGGCTGTGAGTTCAATGTTAGTGAATTAACAACCTATATTAAGTAAGGTATCTTTAAACAGAAACACATATAGAACAAGGTCATGTAGTGATCTGTTGATGAAAATATTGTGACCATAGGCTCATAGGAACCGAACCCTGTATTTTCCCTGGTGCAGTGGTTCAGTATTTGCTAATTCAGTGTCTGCAGAGACACTGAATACAGTATAACTATCACAAATAGTGAGAATCGAGTGTACCTCTATGGGAGTTGGGGCCTGCCCTAGGGCGTGGACCCTGGTGAGCAGCAGGCAAGGCCCTGTGCTGGGCTGGGGGGACAGAGGAGGCCAAGACCATACCCTGCTGCCAGCATCTAGGGAAGGGAGACTCTGGATGCATAATTACCAGCGTGATGAGAGAGAGAGGCTGCAGCCAGAATGTCTGGTGGAAAGTGCCCATTTTACAGATGAGCAAACGGACGCAACTGCAAAGAAGCCCCTGATAAGACATGACCAACACCACCTTTAATTTTGGGACATGTCTATGACTCTCAGCTCCCACACAACCATGGCCCCTACCCTCCATTGAAAATCCTCCTCTGAGCGCTGCGTTAGCTGCATCTTGCCAATTTTGATATGCTCTGTTTTCATGTTCATTCTACTCAGAATATTTTCTGATTTTCGCTATGATGTCTTTTTTGACTCACGGAGTGTTTAAAATTGTGTTGTTTAATTTCCAGTTATTTGGGAGTTTTCTAGGTATCATTTTGGTTTCTATCTTAATTACCTAATATTAAGAGAGAACAAAGTATGTGTGGTTTCAGTCTTTTTTATCGAGACTTGGCCTGTGGCTTAGTATGCGATCTGTCTTGCTAAGCATTCCATGTGCTCTTGTAAAGGGTGTGTATTCTGCAGTTGTTGGGGGCAGTGGTTTAGAAATGCCTGTCAGGTCAGCGTGGTTGACAGTTTTGTTCAGATCTTCTATAGCCTTACAAATTTTCTTTCCCTTTTTTTTTTTTTTTTTTTTTTTTTGGTCTAGTTAGTCTATCAGTTTCTGAATGAGAACTATAAAATTGCTTGCTATGATTATGGATTTGTCTATTTCTCTCTTTAGTTCTCTCAGTTTTTGTCCCATGCCCTTTTAAGCTACATGTACATTGCCCCTTTCATGTTATGGAACATCCCTTTTTTGTCTCTGACGATACTTTGCCATTGAATCTACCTCATATGATATAGCCACCCAGATTCCTTATGGTTCATGTTCGCATAACGTTTTTCTCTCCATTCTTTTACTTTGAACCTAACTGTGCCTTGGGATATTAAAATGCATTTCTTGTAGGCAGCATATGGTTGGGTCTTGCTTTTTTTATCCATTTTGACAATCTCAGACTTTTAGTTGGAACATAATTATTGATTGATGTGATTGGATTAAGGTCTACCATTTTGCTGTTTGTTTATTCTGTCTGTCCTTCGGACCATGAACAAAAAGGCCCCTGGCTGTGAAATGCTGAAATTAAAGGCGGCTATCTCTTAGGAAAGGAGCCCTGGTGCCCGGTGGGTAAGCACTCGGCTGCTAACTGAAAGGTCGATGGTTCAAACCCACCAGCAGCTCTGTGGGAAAAAAGACTGGCCATCTGCTCCTATAAAGGTTACAGTGTAGGAAGCCCTGTGGGGCAGTTCTGCTCTGTCCTACAGGGTCACTGTGAGAGAGAATTGACTAGATGGTACACAACAACAACATCTCTTGGGAAGTGCTGTCTTAAAAGCCCTGAGGTTGGTGTATCTTAACCTGCAGGTGGGTGAATGGGCACAAAAACGCCCTTGCCTGCCAGTGGCAAGTAGAGTTGATCTCAAGTTTTGACTCCAGTCGGCAGCCAGTGTTGCTGTGCTGAGAAGGATGCTGAGGCTGTGTTCAGGCTCGATGGTTGAGGGCCATGACCGGTTTGAGCACTGAGGCAAGAATGGGCCACCCTGGCCCTGGGTAGATTCGACAGGGATGGAGAGAGTATTGCTTGCATGTTTCTGGTTGGGTATTTAGGGATGTGCCTTTCCACAGGCAAGCCCAGGCTTCAGTGGTGGGGAAGGCAGATACAGGGCAGGATGTGTCCCCTCTGGGTAGGTGCTTGGGTGGGTCATTGGGTACCAATGAGTTGAATGCAGCTGCTACTGCTGAGGACATCGAGGCGTGTCCTGGCCCCCGCTGGGTGTGAGCTCCTTCCCTCTGTCTCCGCCAGTGTGTGACTTCCTTCTGCCCAGTGCGCTGCCGGCCCTGCAGCCCTGGTACGTGGACCAGCGCTTCACCCTGACCCTGCTCTCCATCCTGGTTATCCTGCCACTATCCACCCCACGGGAGATTGGCTTCCAGAAATACACGAGGTACGGTGTGGCAGGTGCTTCCTGGCAGAGCCACGGTGGCACTCACTGGGTCCCCACCTGGGGAGCGCCTGTGTCTGGGTTTCCCTGGGTGGTGCAAAGGGTGAATGTGCTCAGCTGTGCACCAAAAGGTTGGAGGTTCATGTCCACTCAGAGGCACCTCAGAAGAAAGGCCTGGTGATCTACTTCTGAAAAATCAGCCATTGAAAACCCTGTGGAGCACAGCTCTACTCTGACACACATGAGGTCACCATGAGTTGAGGTTGACTCAACAGCAACTGGTTCGGTTTTTTGGGGGTTTTTTTGGTGGGATTAGGAGAGAGCTGCCAGGATTGGCCTTCCCATTTGGAAAAGAAAAACAAATGAAAAAATTATATAAGTAATAGGTGGAAAATATAGACAAGCAACAAGGAAAATGACTTGTAATATCATGTGCTGCTAACATTTTGCTATTGAATTGTTGTAGACTTTTTTATGCACAGATACACAGATCCTTTTTTTTCAATGGTCTGAGGCTTTATAAAATAAAGCCTGGCAAAATTACCCATACAAGTTGTAGCCTTCCTTTCCCTTGTGGTATTGAACACAGACATAGATTTTTCACTTGGGGACTAGAACACAGAAATGGTGGGCAGAAGCCCTCACCCCCTGTGCACCTCCCACCCATGGAATGTGTCTAGCCAAGTTAGGGGGCCCTCCTCGTCTGCAGTGTGGCTGAGCCAGTGTCCAGGCTTAGACGCCACGTCCGTGACACTGGCTGGCATTATGCTGGGGAGAGGGAGGCATATTGTTGCTGTGGGCCTGGCACCGCTAGGAGCTCGGCAGGTCTGCCCTCTGGGCCTGAGAACAGCTCTGCTTGAAGTGATGCTACTACCATCCCCATTGTATAGATACGGGCATTGAGGTTCAGAGAGGTGAGCCACTGCCTGACACCTGGCTAGTGGGAGGCAGAGCTGGCATGCAAGCCCCACTCAGCCTGGCTCCGAGGCCCCACCTGGCAAGGTTTCTGCTCCTGTGCGTTGATTGTATGCACCACCCTCCCTGCCCCACTCCCCTAACGCTGCGTGTGTCTCAGCATCCTAGGCACCTTGGCTGCCTGCTACCTGACCCTGGTCATCATGGTGCAGTATTACTTCTGGCCTCAGGGCCTGGTTCGGGAGCCCCGTTTTTTGCAAAGGTGAGTCTAAGGGACTGACTCTTTGTCGCATCATGGGGGAGGCACAGGGGATGCAGTGATGGGGTCCTTGGAAGACCAGGTCCCCAGAGTTTGCAGAGAGCCCCGGCTCCCTCCTATGAAGTCCTGGTCCTGGTGATGGACTGGATATGGGGAACAAGAGCGAGGAGAGGCTCAAAGATGACTTGGAGGTTTTCGGCTTGGATAAAATGGTGGGAGGAGCAGGTGCAGGGCTTGTGTTAAGTTGGAGATGGCTTTGAGATGTCTAAATGGAGACATCGAGTCCACAGCCAGATCTTTGTGTCTGGAGTTCAGGGGACTTGAGATGTGGGCTGAAGAGAGAAACGGGACTGGTGTTGGCCCCCAGATGCCCTGTAGGGCCGTGAGCCCGGCTGAGACCTCAATGGAGACCTGTAGTCTGAGCCTGCAGCATGGGGAGGCTAGGAGATGAGGAGGAGCTAATGGACGGCGAAGCCCTGGAAATCAAGCAGAGAGTGTTCCGAGGAGGTGGGAGTGCTAGCCGTCCTCTGCGCTTATGGGTCCCGGAGGACTGAGCATTGCATTTGGCCATGGAGGTCCCTGTGAGTGGATGGGCCACGTGTGGGAGGGGAGGCATGGGGTAGAAGGCAGGTGGATTCAGCTCAAATGAGCAGGAAAAGAGAAGAGGAGCCGGCGCAGACAAACAAGTCTTTGGAGGAGTGGAGGAGAGAAACGTGCAGTGGCTGGACAGGGACATGGGGGTCAAAGGAGGCAGCGATCACAGCACAGTCTTGTGTTGATGGGGATGATCCAGGAGAGAAGGGAAAATCGCTGACACAAGAGAGAACTGGGTCTGTGGCTGATCTGTGTCCTCGAGTCGACAAGGGAATCTGGTGGAGATGCGGCCATAGGTTGGAGCACCACAGGCTCAGCCCCGGAGCAGGTGGAGGACGGAACGTGTGCACCGGAGGCTGGTGGACGGAGTGGTGGACACACAGGGGCTTTTCTTACGATTTTCAATAGAAAGAATGATACTTACGAAAGTGTCTTGAGCTGTCAGCAGGATGGAGAGACCGTCTCCTAAGATGGATAAAATGGTCAGGAGGCAGTGCGAGCTGCACCCAGGCCTGGAGTCGGCCAGAGCAGCTAGGGGTTCCCTATTGCTGCTGCCACAACTTACCAAACATTCAGTGGCTTCAAACAACCCACATTTATTAGCTCACAGTTCTGGAGGTCAGTGTCTGACTTGGGTCTCACTGGGCTAAAGTCAGGTGTTGGCAGGGCTGGTTCCTTCTAGAGACTCTAGAAGAGAATCCATTTCCTTGCTTCTTCCAAATTCTAGAGGCCGCCCACATTCCTTGGCTTGTGGCCCCTCCCACCATCTTCTAAGCCAGCAGCATAGCTTTTCGCTGACCCTGCTTCCATAGTCACATCTTCCACTGACCACAGCCAGAAAAGGCTCTCTGATTTCAAGAATTCATGTGATCAAATTGGGTTCACCTGTACAATCCAAGATCATCTCCCCAGCTCATGGTCCTTAATCTCAATCCCATCTGCTCTGTCCCCTTTGCCATCTAAGGTGTAATGTAATCACAGGTTCTGGGGACTAGGGCGTGCACATCTTTGGGGACATTATCCTGCTGACCACAACCAGGAAACACTGCTCTGGCATGGGCACTGTTCATCTCCCACTCTGATGCCCATCCCCGGAAGGTGCTGAGGGCTAGCACCCAGGGGTGCTTGTCAGGGAAGTCGGGGAACCACCAGTGGGGACCACTGAGAGGGCTTGACCTGAAGATTCTGCCCCTTGCACACCCCTTACCCCCTTGGGGTGGTTTAGGCAGAACTCAAACCATCCTTACGCTCTGAGGGATGTTTGATGGATCCTGCCTGTGTCCTAGCCCCTCACCTTGCTGGAGTCAGGCAGCCTTGAGAGAAGCTGAGAGTTACTTCCAGCAGCTCTGCACCCAAGCTCTGCCTTTGCGTGGGCTGTCAACTTACTGTATGTCAGGAAGGATGCTTGTAGAATGTGCTGCATTTAGCAACATCCTTTCCATCTCCAAAAACCCAGTAGTGGACACGGGAATTGAGATACATCTTGCAGTCATGCTCAGCTGCATTTTTTTGACACCACTTAGAATTTGTCCTTTCAAGTGGAAGGTTGTTATGAGTTTAACTTTTCTTTAACAAACACCTGTTCTCATCTATTTACAGCCCCTCCTCCTGGACCTCAGTGTTCAGTGTCTTCCCCACCATCTGCTTTGGATTCCAGGTAATTTTAGCATCTGTACCGCAGAGTGTGACAGTGTGAAGGCCGTGCATGTCTGCCTGTTCCCTTGGGAGTTCATTGCCTCCCTGTGGGGAGAGAGCTTTGAAGACTTGTGTTGGGCATGCTGAGCTTGCAGACACCCACCTCTGGCCTGAGGCTGTCTTCCATAGACTGTACATCCAGACTTGGGGCTGGGTTCAGTGAGGCGTGAGTTGCCATTGAACCTGGGAACGTACTGCCACTGACAGCCGAACACTTGCACTGGTGTCGAGTGTGGGGAGTCTGGGACCTGGCCCCTCCCTGCAAGGTCCCTGCAGGAGGTTCACTGGTCACTTGATGTGGAGGCTTAGAGCCGCCTACTGAGTCATGCACACACACGTTGCGCAGGTGGATTCTACCCTACGGGACATGGAGAGGAAAGAGCCCACTGGTCCCTGCCTCAGGGGCTTACAGTTTAGAGGGGCTGGCAGGTGTGTAGGCAGCTGCGGGGTGCACAGGCTAGAATTTTCCCAGATGGTGTGGGAGGAAGGATGGAGGGCGTGTAGAACTGCAGGGGAGAGCTTCTCATCTCGCCTGGAGGGGCAGATTCAGAGGATGGGAGGCCTGATGGGAATCTTGCAGACCCAGTGGGAGCACCAGCTGAAGGGGAGGGAGATGGGGCATGGAGGTGAGAGAGACCCAGGCCCGTTTGGGGAGCATGGGAGGTGCCCGCCGCTCTGCAGAAGGGGTCCAGTGAGGGCCTGGGCTTGGCTCCTGCCTGCTGCTCCGTCTTGTGGTTTCCAGCCCTTGTAGCAGGTGGCTGCGGACTCTGCTCTTTCATTGTTTATTAGGGAAGATCTGCCTCTTCTGAATACAGCCACCCACCCACAGCCACAGCCAGACTGCCCCAAAGTAAAGTAGGCTTCACCAGGTGAGGTGCCCAGGGTTGAAAACAGCACCTCAGCGTCATAGCCTTTGAGCGTTTTCTTCGCTCACCCATCAGCCAGCTTCTGTTTCTGTTCTTCATCTTGCATTTTCTTTTTTTTTCAAATCCTGAAATGTTTCCATTTCTCTTCCTTATAAATGATGTATCGCTTCTGGGGCTTAGCAAGCGCCTCACTGGAATCTCTCACATTTCTTCTTGCACGCCCAATATTTTGAAAGATCCGAAGCGATGATTTCACTGTCAGCTGTTTGGACTTGGTGTATCGGCTCCTCTCCCACCCTGAGCGGTGCCATCTGGCTGGGCGGGCTCACCCTGGGAGCCTGCTCTCAGATGCTTACAAGGGGCGCCCCCTCACCTTCGCCTCATTACCCTCGGCCGGTTGTCCTAGCAACCGAGGCCTGAGCTGTGGTTTCCAGGGACACAGATGCCATGGTGGAGAGTTGGGGGTGGATGTGAAGTAAAGGGATGGGGGTAGGGTAGAAGACTGTGGCTGGCACAGGCTACAGGCATCCTGACCATCAGGGCTGCAGGATTGACCCTGGGGGCCAGGGATGGGGGAGGACAAACGTAGATGAAGATGGTAGGACATAGGGTGAAGAAGGGGGCATGGCTGAGGGGGGCGAGCACAGGGAGGCCACCTATTATCAGGAGTGCTGACTCTAACGTACCACCCCCAGACACAGAAGTGGGGCACCCTCTTCCCAGCCCCCATGACCACACTTGGGTATGTTTATGTTTTTTATGTTATTGAGATATAATTCACATACTGTGTAATTCATCCATTTAAAGTATACAATTTAGTGAGTTTATTAATAGAGTCCTGCAGCCATCACCACAATCAATTTTAGAACAATTTTATCACCCCAAAAAGAAACCCCAGACCCCTTAGCCATCACCCCCAAAGCCACCCATTTCCCCAGCCCCTGGCAACCACTGATTTGCTTTCTGTCTCTATGGATTTGCCTATTCTGGACATTACATATAAATGGATCATATGATGTTTATCCTTTTATGACTGACATTTTGCTCCGCATGATGTCTTCAAGGTTCATCCATGTTGCGGCATGCATCAGGACCTCATTTCTGTTTATGACTGTGTAGTATTCCATTCTGTGTATAGACCACAACTTATGTATCCATCCGTCTGTGAGTGGACACTTGGGTTGCTTCCGCTCTTTGGCTGTCATGGGCTCTGTCCTGTGTTCCACCACGTGGCTGCATCCAACGACAGAGGTACTCAGAGCCCAGGAAGTGAGGGAACACGGCCGCAAGGAGCTCAAGAAGGGGCAGGAGTAAAGCAGGTGGAGCCTGTGGTTTCAGTCAGAGCGAGTGTGTGAGTGGACATGGTGGTGGGAACCTGCCCTCCCTCAGGGATCCTGGGAGACCCTGGAACCCACAGGGAGCACTTAGTTATGTCAGCCCATCTCAACCCTAGCCACGCAC
Organism: Dugong dugon; assembly: GCA_030035585.1. Lineage (NCBI taxonomy): Eukaryota > Metazoa > Chordata > Mammalia > Sirenia > Dugongidae > Dugong > Dugong dugon. The sequence continues at coordinate 35,401,526 of CM057478.1, forward strand.
CAGAGTCCCCTTTTAGAACTAGGGCCTGTTGTTGTTGGGTGCCGTCGAGTTGATTCCAACTCACAGTGACCTTGTATGACAGTAGAACTGCCCCATAGGATTTTCTTGGCTGTAATTTTTACAGACATAAATCTCTAGGTCTTTCTCCTGAAGAGCCACTGGGTGGGTTCAAACCACTAACCTTTCAGTTAGTAGCTGAGTGCTTAACCACTGCACCACCAGGGCTCCTTAGAACCAGGGCCTACCCTAGATAAACTGGTCCGAATCACAGGGTGGGCTCTTGTGATTAGTTATGTATATTTTACACTTAAAAGTCTCTATCACAATATACACAATGAATTATGTGCACTCCCAAGTAACGTTACCCAAATAGGATCTAGAGCAGTGTCAGCCCCCACCAAGGCTCCCTCTGCCCTGTCCAGTCAACAGTTACCCCCAAGGAGCCCACTATTCTGCCTTCTCTCACCATAAAGCAGAGCAGCTGTTCTCAACTGGGACAGATCTTCCCCCGGGGACATTACCAGTGTCTGAAGACATTTTTGGTTACATAACTGGGGTAGGAGGTGTTACTGGCGTATAGAGGAAGGAGGCCAGGGATGCTGGTCTTAGTTTTCCCCATCTGGAAAATGGGTACACTGCCATCTGCTATGTTCAGCTGCTGTGAGTGCAACCTCCTACAATGCACAGGACAGGTCCCCCACCACAAGGAATTTAATCTGGTGCCAAATGTCAACAATTCCAACGTTGGGAAGCTCTGCCCTAGACTTGCTGGGCGTGTAGTGTGAACTTCACATCAGTGGGAACATGCACTGTGAATCAGTGTGTCTGGCTTCTTTGCTTACCATCACATCTGTGGGGTTCGTCTGTCGTGGCACATGTTCACATTCATCCGTTTCCACTGCCGCATAACAGTCTATGTGAGTGTCCTGCGGTTTACTTATGCATCCTACCATGGATGGCCATTTGGGGTTCCCTGTCTTTGGGATGTGAAGGTTCTCTGAACAGCTGCAGGTGATGCTGAGGCCCGTGGCCACCCTCTCCCCTCAGTGTCATGAAGCTGCTGTCTCCATCTACTGCAGCATGCGCAACCAGCGTCTCTCCCACTGGGCCCTGGTCTCCACGCTGTCCCTGCTGGCCTGCTGCCTCATCTACACGCTGACAGGTAAGGCCCTGCCTGGGCGGCCAGGAGGAACGGGAATGATAACAAGCACTGATCTAGAGCTTTCTGTGTGCTGGGCACCATGCTAAGCATTTTGTGTGCTTTAACTCATTTGGTCCTTCACACCCTACAGGAAACACCCCACTTCACAGATGAGGAAGTGGAGGCTCAGAGGGCTCCCACAGCCCAAGGCCTCACAGCTAGATGTGGCAAAGCTGAGACCCAAACTCAGGTCTGGCGTCTCCAGAGCCCCGACTCACACACTGCAGCCCTGCTCGCAGTCGGAGGGGACAGCAGTAGTGATGATCACTGTAGGGTCGGTCATCTGGGGCGGTTTACAACATGCTCCCACGGATGCAGTGGATTTGGGAGCTCACACGCCCATGCAGTAGTAACAGGGTCTTCACAGGGAACAAGACTGGTTCAGAGAGGTGCAGCGCCATGTCCAAGGCCACACAGCACATCCGTGCACAGCCCCAGGTCTTGGGTTCCACTGCTGGCCTGCTGTCTGCCTCCAGCCCAGTGGCCCTTTCTCTCATCCACCTATTGGACTTAGGGAGCCCTTGGGGTAACAGCGAGTGTGTTGGACCAGCCTTGAACTCTTGTGGTTTCCCAAGGAATTGCTGGGTGACCTTTTCCCCAGCTGGGAGGTCCCTGTCAGTCTGAGGGCCATGACTCACGTCACCCTAGATGGCCCAGGTGTCAGCAGGATCACAAGACTCCTTGGAAAGGGCTTAGAACACTGTTTGAAGCTGAGACAAGTGACAGCCCTTGGCCAGAGGCAGAATGTCTCAGGACAAGGCTGGTGACCTGGATGCTGAGAGGCAGCGTTCTGTTGCAAGAGGGGAGGACTTTGATCTTGTCCTGGCTCCACCATCGCTAGACGTGTGATTTTGGGCACTCGTTGACACTCTCGACTTGATTTTCCCCATCTGGAAAATGAGTGCACTGCCAGCTGCTATGTTCAGCTGTTGTGAATGCAATGGACAGGGTTGGAGAGGTATACCATAGTTTCAAAGTACTCTGTGCTTCCAGTCAGTGCTTACTCCATGAGCAGCCCCGCCTGGCTCTGTGGGTGAGGAGGAGGAGGGTCACCGCTCACCCACAGGCAGGCCCACCCAGCTCTGCAGGCGAAGAGGTGGAGGGGCAGCCCCCATTCTGCCCGGCAGAAGCTGTGAGTCAGAGAGCAGAGTAACACGCAGGCTTAGGACAGGAAGGTCTTGGGAAATGACAGGATAGCAAGACCCTCCCCAGCTCCTCTGTCAGCTCCTGAAGACCACCCCAGGGGTGGTAAAGCCAGGTGCTGTCAGTGTGTGGGCGTGGGGGCCACAGTCTTTCTCTGATTGGTGCTCCCTGGCTTCCATACTATCCCACCTCCCAGGGGCTTACGGCTTCCTGACCTTCGGGGCAGGTGTTTCTGCTGACATCCTAATGTCCTACCCTGGCAATGACGTGGTTGTCATCATCGCCCGAGTCCTGTTTGCCGTCTCCATTGTGACCGTCTACCCCATCGTGCTCTTCCTGGGGAGGTGAGGCCTGGCTTGTCACAGAACCCACTCCTCATGGCTCTTACCTCCCATGGTCCAGGTCCTGCCTTGGTGGAGGAGGGGCTGTGAGGGTCCTGGGGCTGCCGTTTAACAAATCACCACACACTGGGACACTTCAGACAACAGTTATCCCCTCGCAGTTCTGGAGGCCACAGTCCTGATCAAGGTGTTGTCAGGGCCTTGCTCCCTGTCAGGTCTCCAGGGAGCATCTGTTCCATGTCTGTCTCTTAGCTCCTGGTGTTGCTGGCCCATCCTTGGCGCTCCTTGGCTTGTGGCAGCATCACATCAATCTCTGCCTCTGTTTTCACATGGCCTTCTTCCTGTGCGTGTTATTTATATATATCTCATCCAATTCCATGCTGTTTGGCAGATAAATAATCACAAAGATGGTTTAAAGTGCCTGCAGTACAGCAAGAAAAGAGTTTACAGGAAGGTGAAGACAAAAGGCAGATAGATAAGCAGGTTAGAGTTGTAAGACAGTGGCCCTGTACCTGCTTGGAAAGGGCCAGAAAGTGGTGCCAAGCTCCCAGCAGCCAAGGTGAAGAGGGAAACCTGGTCAGTCATGTGATCCACCAGGTCCTTAACAATGGAAACAAGACAATTACTCAGGACCCATGGCTATTCCTGACACCAGGACAGAGAGTCACCTTCAGGACCTTCTTCCAGCCTTGCGTGGCAATGTAGCTTGCCTGTCTCTCTTGCTGTCTCTCTCATGGACTCATGCTCTCTCCAGCTTGATGCATCTTTCTCTGCCAGCAGCACTGCTGGCTGCTGTATCCTTGTCTTTCTGCCCTAGAACCTGTCAATGTGCCTGCCTAGGGCCCGCTGTGGTGCTGAGCACCCCGGGAAGAACATCCATGATGACTAATGTTTGTTGTGACTCAGTGTGTGCTGGGTGCCGAGCTAGCACAAGGTGTAGGGACTGCTGTCATCTCAAAGCTGAGGAGACGAGACCCTGAGTGTCAGCCCATGCACTTGGCCTGCCTCCTGTTGGCCCTCTCTGCTGGTCTCCTGGGGGTTGGTCGGGAGGCCTGGTGGGGACAGTGAGGGCTGGCCCACCTGGCGGCCCTGGTCAGTGGTGGGCGTGGCCTCAGGTCGGTGCTGCAGGACTTCTGGAAGAGGAGCTGCTGCAGGGCTCCCCCCGACCCTTCAGGGTTAGGGGTGCGGATGCCGCTGACCATCTCATGGGTCGCCGCAACGCTCACCATGGCCCTGCTCCTGCCTGACCTCGGTGAGGTCATCGGCATCATTGGTGGCATCAGCTCCTTCTTCATCTTCATCTTCCCAGGTGAGACGCCCCCAGCCCAGCTTCCTAGCTGCACATTCCTCCTGCCCCAGCTCGGCTCTGCAGGGTTCCCACTGCTGGCCTGTGGGCTCCCTAAGGCCACAGCTCTGGGGGGAAGCCCCATCGAGTTGGGCAGCTCCCAGCCCTGTTAGCTGAGCATCTACTCGAGCCAGGCACGGGGCTGGGTGCTCTACAACCTCCCCATTTAAACATCTCAGCAGCCCAGGATGGGAGTACTGTCATCATCCTCATCCTACAGATGAGAGAACTGAGGCCCAGAGACCCCCAGACCCACACGAGTTAGAACGCAGCAGAGCTGAGATTCAAACCCACCCCTCTTCCCACCTATTACTGCCACCTCACACTAGGGGATTCTATGTTATTTTTTAAGTAATGTCTTTGAATATGTGAACCTTACATGGTTCAGTTACTGCCTGACCTCCTTTGTTGACAAGATGTAGAGCTGGGACCCCAAAACCCAGTCCTTCTAGCTCCAAGCCGGGCCTTCACCTCTGCGCTCTCCCCTCCTGAAGGGGCATGAGGCAGTTGGGCCGCCTTAGGGCAGAGGCCCTGCCTGGCCCCTTGGGGTCCCTACTGCATGTGGATGGAGCCTCTGGGCACTCAGGAGTGTCCCCATGTCCCCTTCACAGGTCTGTGCCTCATTTGTGCCATGGATATCGAGCCCTTGGGGCCAAGACTCAAGTAAGTATCCCCAGAGGAGGGGCAGTGAACTGGGCACGCAAGAGGCTCTGGAGAGAGTCTGTAAGCATGAGCGTGTATGCAGTGGATGCTGGAGACCCTACTGCCCAGCCTCCTCTGTAGATGGGAGGTTGCAGCCCACAGAGGGGGAGGGCCTTGTCGGGTCTGAGAGGGTCTGCACAACTTTTACTCCCACTTCACAGATGTAGAAACTGAGGCTAAGCAGGGGAAACATGCTGTGTGAGGGTCCTGGGGCTGCCATAACAAATTACCACACACTGGGTTTTTTAAAACAACAGAAATTGATTGTCTTAGAGTTGTGGAGGCCAGAAGTCTGAAGTCAAGGTATTGGCAGGGCCATTCTCTCTCTGAAGGCTCTAGGAAAGGAGGCTTCCTTGTCTCTTCCAGCTTCTGGTGGTTGCTGGTATTCATTGGCTTGTGGCTGCATCATCTGATCTCTGCCTTCATTGTCACATGGCCTTCTCCCTGGGTGTCTTCTTACAAGGACACCAGTGATTGGATTTAGGACCCACCCTAATCCAGTATGACCTCTTCTTAGCTAATTACGTCTATAAGACTCTTATTTCCGAACAGGCCACGTATCTTTTTGGAGGCGCCACCTAACCCACTATAGATGTGCTTCAGCTGTACAGCTGGCAGGCCGTAGGTTTGGGCCTCAGTGCAGGCTGGTGCCTCCACATCCCTGTTTCTCCCACCACACGGAGCCCCAGCTTGGTTTTATCAAAGCGGCAGGTCCAGCGTGCTCCCCTTCTGGGCAGAGAAGGGTTTTCTGTTATAGAGCTGGCCCCCTGGTTGCCTGGTGACCCTCTAAAGGGTTCACTCCCTACAGCAGGCTCTGAAATACTGCTTTTGTTTTGTCCCTGGGTCCAAGCTCATAACAGCTTTTACTGATGAGCTTTCAAGATATTTTCCTTTCTTCTTCCCTCTGATCCATAGAAGTGGCTTCAAGCAATGCTGCAGCAAGGTCACGTTCACCCTGCGTGGTCGGGTGTTTACTGCCCCGGGCATCTGCCTGGCCAGAGATGTTCTTTCCATGACAACAGAGCTTTCTGGCCTTAATGGGGCCAGAAATATCTGCCAGCCGTGCCATTTTGTGGGAATCTTATTATTGCTCTCACCTCATTGTCTGCCTCCCGTCTTTTCTGGTTACATTATGAGGCTGCAAATGTGACCTCAGCTGCCACCAGTCCCAGCTGCCTCCGCCCACCCAGGCCGCTACGGTCTCCACTGTGGAATCTGAGGCCCTGTCCAACTCCATTGCGTGTCTTAGAATCTTCTCTTCCTCCCTCACTTTGGATGGTTTTGACAATGTGAGGGGCAGAAAAGGATGGAGTTTGTAGCTAGGACCCTCCCTCCCATGTCTTTGTCTTTGGCAGGATATTAGGGCAGGATGAGGTTTTGAAATCACAGGTGGAGAATTTTTTTTAATTGCCTAGGTAGTTTCTGGTGGGTACTTTATTTCCCATTGTCTTGAGCCCATTGCTACAGGTAAAGGAGAATACTCTGAATTTGTCCCAAAATACTGAGCTGTTCCCTGGAGCACTGGGCATGTCTTGGCAGAGACCCAGAAGGGCGCGTGCTGACATGGGTTTGTTACGTCGGCAGGTGCTGCCTGGAGCTCTGGGGCGTCGCCTCCGTGCTGGTGGGCACCTTCATCTTCGGCCAGAGCACAGTGGCAGCTGTCCTGGAGCTGTTCTAAATAGGAGCGTCCTCCGCACACCCCCGTCCACTGCCCAACAAATGACACTTGTTTCCAACATAAACGCCTTCACCTCCGCAGGCTGCTCAGCTGGGCTTCCGCTAGTGCACAGGGTTTCTGGTGCCATCGTAGGGCGGGGGCGGGGGGGGGGGTGCTGAGGCCCAGGGAGCCCTGCTTGGGTGGTGTTCAGATCAGGAACATCAGGTAGGTGCAGTGCACAGTGGACGGAAGCCCCTACTCGGGCTAAAGAGAGGACAGGATGGAGTATCTGCCTAGGGCCTAGGGAGGGAAGCGGCTGGGCCAGGGAGGCCCAGCCATGTCCTTGGGCTCGTCCGCACTGATGCTGCACAGGGCCGTGGGGATGTCCCAGACACTAATGGATTCAGGTCACTCTTTCTCTGCCTTGGGACATCATCCTCGAAGTCAGCAGCACCCAGCACAGAAGAGGAAGGGCTGACATTCAAGGCCACCTTTGTCGGGGAAGGCAGCGGCCAGGCTCTCTGTGGATTACATCATGGAGCCTGTACATGTGCTGCGTGAGGTTGGTGGCCATGTGTCCACTCTTTGTTTTTTCCCACCTGTCCACCTGCATGGAATGGTTTTCAGTACATTCACAGGTTGTGCAACCATCACCACTATCTAATTCCAGAAGCTTTTCATCACCCCAACAAGAAAATACTTCCCCCTGCGTCACCCCTTCCCCCTAAGCCTAGGCAACAACTAATACACTTTGTGTCTCTCCAGATTTGCCTTTTCTGGACATTTTATATAAATGGCATCATACAGTACGTGGTCTTCTGTGGCTGGCTTCTTTCACTGAGCATGATGTTTTCTAATACGTCCATTTTACGTGAGGCAACTGAGGCTTGGGAAGGTCAAGACCTGCCCTGTGAGGTGCAGAGATGGGGGTCAGTACTGATTTTGGGCTGGATGCCATCGTCCATTTCCTTTCCACTCCACGTATCACCAAAGAGTGGCCCAAGGGGTAGGGACTAGGATGCCTAGCCTGGGCTAGGAGGAGCCCTCTGCCCTCCTCCACCCTGGAGCTGAGAAGTGCTGCAAGTATAGACTCTAACCAGTGAGGGGGACACAGAGCCATTCTGCAAGCCTCTCTCTGACCAGCCCCCCACAACCAGCCACACCTTATCTTCAGTGGCCACAGGCCTCCAGGGCTAGGGCCTCAGGGACCAGGACATGTGCTGGGGCACAATTGTCCTAATGGGTCATTTACCTCCCCACAGTGGGCAGCAAGAATGGGTAACAGTCACTTATTTATTATTTATATCCTGTCTGCTTCCTAAAAGGCTTGGTGGCAGCTGGCCAAGAAGGCCGGGGCTGTGGTAAACCCTTCCTGCAAGGGTCCTAGGAGATAGCATGGCGGGGCAGCGATCAGCCACACAAAGAGCAGTGGGTGAACAGCTCTGCCATTCACTCTCTCAGGATTTGGGGCCAGTTTATGATCCTTATGTAAGAATCCATTTCTCCACCAGCAACATGGGAACGGTGTATATGATGCAGGATTATGGTGGAGATTAAAGGTGATAACATATCCAGAGCAGCTGATGGGGTGCCTCACACACAGTAGACTCTCAGGCAATGGCAGCTTTAGTTCCCGAAAACCTAGGTTGAGATTGGCAGGTGATGACTGAGCTTCCTAGCAGCCAAGGGGAAAAGGGAAATCTGAGGAGCCCAGAGCCCAGAGCAGGAAAGCACATCAGGAGGGAAGTGGTCTGGCACTAAATGTTAAGAAGAGCTGAGGGCAGGGCTTTTTAATTTAATGGGTGACTGAATGTCATCACTAGGGACAGTGACTTATGTCTCGATCTGTGACAGGTGCAGACCTGCTCTTCATATGACTGAGCCTTAAATCCACACCTCAAGAGGCTGAGGGCATGACACAAGGACATCATAAGGTCAGAGAAATCCCAGCTGAAACACCTTCTGTGGTCTCACAGGCATGAACCATCCCCCAGACTGTCCCCTCACTAAGTGGTACCCTTTGTGACTGGCTTCTTTCTCTCAGCATAATGTTTTCAAGGTCCATCCACATTGTAGGCCTTTACTGTTCCTTATGGATAGCATTCCAGTGTATGGATGCACCACATTTTATTTGTTGCTTGATGGACATTTGGGTTGCTTGCATTGATCGGCTGTTATGAATAGTGCTGCTGTGAACATGCGTGTACATGTGCTTGTTCAAACACCTATTTTCGATTCTTTGGGGTATAGTGTATACCTAGGAGTGGAACTGCAGCTTTATATAGTAATTTTGTGTTTAACTTTTTTTTTTAAATTTTATTGTGCTTTAGGTGAAAGTTTACAGCACAAATTAACTTCTTATTCCAAAATACATACACAAATTATTTTGTGACATTAGTTGCAATCCCCACAATGTGCCAGCCCTCCCTCCTTTCCACTCCAGGTTCCCCAAGTCCATTCGTCCAGTTTTCCTGTCCCTTCCTGCCTCCTCATCTTTGCTTTTGGGCAGGTGTTGCCCATTTGGTCTCATATACTTGATTAAACTAAGAAGCATGTCTCTCACATGTTTTATTGTTTTATAAACCTGTCTAATCTTTGGCTGAAAGGTAGACTCTGGTAGTGGCTTCAGTTCTGAGTTAGCAGGGTGTCTGGGGAGCATAGTCTTGGGGGTTCCTCCACTCTCTGACAGACCCATAAGTCTCGTCTTTTTTTGTGAATTTGAATTCTGTTCCACATTTTTCTCCTACTCTGTCCGGGACCTTCTATTGTGATCCTTGTCAGAGCTGTGGATGGTGGTAGCCGGGCACCATCTAGTTCTTCTGGGTTTACGCTGGTGGACGCTGTGGTTCATGTGGTCCTTTAATCTTTTGGAGTAATATTTTCCTTGTATCTTTGGTTTTCTTCATTCTCCTTTGCTCCAGATGGGATGGGACCAATAGATGTATCTTAGATTGCCTCTCAAAAGCTTTTAAGACCCAAGACGCTACTCACGAAAGTAGGATGTAGAACATTTTCTTTACAAACTATGTTATGCCAGTTGACCTAGGTGTCCCCCAATGGTAACTTTTGAGTAACCCGATCAGGATCTTGGTCCAGTGGTTAGAACACAGACTGGGGTGTGGGGGAGCTCTTAGTTTGGATCCTAGCTATGCCACTCATTTGCCGTGTGACCTCTGGGAAGTTACTTACCCTCTCTGGTCTTAGTGTCCCCATCTGCCACATAGGACGGCATGCACATGGAGTGAGGTGGTGCCTGCAACCTGACTCCACATGTGGTTCTGGAGCGTAAATTAAGTGGGAGCTATTATATATACTTATTAGGGCTGAGATTTGTTCTGTTCAGAGCCTGTTCCCACCCACTCATCCTGAGGAGGCACAAAGGCTCTAAGCACCCGTGGGCCAGGAGCAGCAGAGATACTACCACGTGGGGAAGTGTGGGGCAAGCAGGGCAGATGCATGGATGCAGCCCAGCTGAGCGGGTTTCCTAGTTGTACCCCGGAGAGCCTCAGCCCCTGAGAATATTATTTTTAAAATAGCTGGGGTGGTTGGAAAAGTACCAGCTTCGGTGGGGACAGGGGCAGCTCTTGTGCTTGCTGCCACTGCCAGCAGGGGCGTGAGTGGCATTCTCATGAGCCAGGCGGCCTCCTTATGAGCCAGGCTGCCTCTGAGGCTTCAAAATGGAGGTCTTGTCCCCAATTTACAGATGAGAAAGTGAAGGCTCCTAGAGCTCTCTGCAAGGACCTTCCACTTGGAGATGTAGAGCTGGGATTGGAAACTGCATTTCGTTCTTCCGACAAGCCCACGTTGTTTCACTGGTTTTGCGTGAGTGTGGCTGGCACCCAAAGCAGCCAGAGGCAGCTAGGAGGGGGCAGGTCCCAGGGATGGAGGCGGGACCTGCCATGGCAGCAGGGGCTCCCAGGAGCCAGTGGGGGCAGAACAGCATGGGCAGGGGCCTCGCCGGTCGGTGTGGCATTCCTAACAGCCTCTTAGTAACTGGCTGTCAGCCCTGGGCCAGGCAGAGCAAGCGGAGATGTGCCATCCCAGACCCACTCTGTGAGGCTTCCGCTCCTCTGCCCCTCTCTGTCCCCCTCTCCTGTCTTAGGAGAGGGCCACCTCTCTCCCCGTCCTTGCGGCCCTTAGGACTTTAGTGTATGAAGGTCTTTTCTGCTAACCAGGACAGAGAAACGGAAGAGGGGAGTCACAAAGCCTCTGGAACGGGACTTAGAGCATTAACTCAAGGCCCAGGGGCTTGGTCTCCTGTCTTGTTGGAATAGCCAGTTTACAGATGTGAGCTTACTTCTTGGAACACCTACATCATAAAGCTGTTATCACCTCCATTTGAAAAAAAGGTTTTTTTTTATTTTTTTAAATTGTGGTAAAATATACATAAAATTCACTGTTTTAACCACTTTTAAGTGTACAATTCAGTGGCACTGGATGCAGTCAAAATGCTACGTAACCATCACCACTGTCTCTTTCCAGAACATTTTCATCAGTCCAAAGAGAAACTCAGTATCCATTCTCCCCTCAATACAACTCCCCACTCCCCCTTCCCCTGGTAACCTTTACTTCCTGTCTCTATGCATTTGCCTCTTCTAGATAGTTCATATAAGTAGGATCACATGAGATTTGTCTTTGTGTGTCTGGCTTCTTTCACTCAGCATAATGTTTTCATCCTCGTCCTAGCGTGTAGCAGGATTTCATTTCTCTTTATGGCTGAATAATACTCCATTGTATGTATGTACGAGCCCTGGTAGCATAGTGGTTAAGTGCATGGCTGCTAACCAAAGGGTCAGCGGTTCAAACCCACCAGCCACTTCATGGGAGAAAGATGTGGCAGTCTGCTTCCGTAAAGACTTCAGCCTTGGAAACCCTATGGGACAGTTCTAGTCTGTCCTGTAGGGTCACTATGAGTCAGAATCGACTCAGTCTCAGTGGGTTTGGTTTGGTTTTGGTGTGTATGTGCTACATTTTGTTTGTCCACCATCTGCTGATGGGCATTTAGGTTGTTTCCGCCTTTCGGCTATTGTGAACAGTGCTGCTGTGAACAATATCTGTGTGCCTCCCTGCTTTCACATCTTTTGGGTATATAACTAGGAGTGGAATTGCTGGGTCATATGGTAATTCTGTTTTAACTTTTTTGAGGAACCACCAAACTGTTTTCCACAGTGGCTGTACTGTTTCACAATCCCACCAGCAGTGTACTGAGGGTTCCAACTTCTCCACATCCTCTCCAGCACTTGTTTCCGGTCGTTGTTTTTTAAAATGGCAGCCAGCCTAGTGGGTGTGATGTGGCATCTCATCACAATGATTTGTTTTGATTTGCATTTCCCTGCTGACAGTGATGTTGAGCATCTTCTCATGGGCTTGTGCTGTCATGTGTTACTGCCTTCATTTCACAGATTAGAAAACTGAGGCTTAGAGAGGGTGACTGGGTCACGGTTCACAGCTAAGAAGGGGCCCCAGGCACCCTCACAGCTTTCACCAAACCAGCTAGCATCAACTAGAGAACAGGAAACAGGCACAGCACACAGGCGTTCCCAACCGGAGTTTATTTGGTGCCTGTGTCCACAGTAGCATCGTCTGCCACAGTGTGACATGGGCTCTGTGCCTGCGGACTCGGCCAGGCCTGGGCTGGGCACTACAGGATCACGGCTCCTACAGGTAGTTATAACCAGGGAGGCGAGAGAGAGGTGGCACGGGCGATTCCTGCTGAGCCTTTGCTACCAGAACATGAGGGGTCCGGGGCAGGTGGGCACCAGGGCTGGGTCATGCGTTGTGGTCAAGGGGAGGAGTGGCTGGGTGCCCAGAAGGTGAGATGGTGGTGCTGGCACCAGAAACCCCTGCCCAATGGCCTGTGGCTACAGGAGGGATTGTGGCTTGGGTGCTGCTCTGCCAGCAAGGAAGGGATGGGAGACATGGGGTCCTTCACTTCAAACAGCAGGAACATACATTCTGGTTTAGAAGTGTACTGAAAAGAGAACACATACACCAAGGTTCGTAGAAAAGAGAGGGTGAGCGGACGGGCTCTTCCAGGGACCTCGGGGAGGTGGTGGTCAGTCTCGGGCCACCGTGCACCAAGCAGCTGGAGAAGAGACACAGAGAGAGAGAGGGAGGGAAAGACAGAGACTCACAACAGAATGTAGGTTTGAGGATGGGTGCCCCTCCTGTGTCACGTGGAGGGCACAGCTGGCAGGTGGGGAAGGCAGGGAGGGCTGAGGGTGGAGGTTCCCCCTGCCCCACCGTGGAAGCATCTGCTCCCCATCTGCTTCAGGGCAGGAGAGCGGTTACCACGAGCACAGCCTCATTCATCAAGTGCCAGCTCTGTGCCAGGCTGGGGCTGCCCAGGAGGTGGGGGCAGGGGCATGCTGCCAGAGTGTGGGGCTGTGGCGAAGGAGGAAGCACGGCAAGAGACGGGCCTTTTGTGTGCGCACAGGGCCTGTGGCCACCTGGCCAGCAAGTTAGCAGCCACGGAGGTGGTGTTGGTCTGGGTGGAAATAGTGCTAGGGTCTCGGCCCCAGCCCCCTCCCATCTGTACCACTGTGGGCTCTAGGGGCCACCTCTCTGGTGCTCCAGGTCTCACCTTGCTCCCCTCTGAGTCTCCTGCTCTGGCCCCACACCTGTTCTGTGGCTGTATGGTCACCTTCATGCCCTGTTCTCCTCTTTCCGGGTCTCACCTGACCTTAGCCCTGATCTGAGAGCATGCTGCCTCTAGGACCCTTCCTACATACCCAGCGTCTGCACCAAGCACACACATCTCCACTGTGACTCACCCGTGTAGCCAACTGAGCAAAATACAAAGTCATGGGAAGAGCTGGGCAGTGCCTGGCTGATCCCACCAGGCAGGGGCCCTCCTTCCCTCTGGCCTTGGCCCTTGTCTCAACTCCGCTGTCTCCCCATACAGGACCCCACTCCTGCTTGGATGGCAAGACTTTTTTGTTCCCCACCCCACCTCCCGGCTCTGTCCCGAGCCTCCCACCCTCACCTGGGACGGAGATCCTGGACAGGGCCTCGGGCTGGCTCAGCGTGTCCACCTTGGCGTGCCGGAATGCTTTGCATACCGGGCTCTGCAGATGCCTGCAACCCAGGGGACAAAGTCAGCTCTCGGGGCACCTGCTCAAGGTGGGGCCAGGTGCGCATCCTGCTTTGCCTGCCAGGCTGTGTGTGTGAGGACGAGGGATCCCAGAGAAGCATGGGGCAGGTCTGGGGGGGACAGCCAGGTTCTGCCTCCCAGTGAGTGTCCTCAACAGATAGAGAACTTTCCTTTTGGCTCAAGACTGGCAAGGCAGGCACGAAGTGAGGACCGTGCCCAACAAGCCCTGTCTGTCATCTGCCTCCCTGGGAACAAGAACAGCCAGTTTTGACTGAGAACCTTCTCAGCCAAGCACCACGCGAAGGGCAGGGGTGTTCCACCCCCAAGTCACCCAGGAGGTGGGTGCTGCTTGCACCCCCTTGTACAGATGAGCAAACTGAGGCCTTGGAGGTTCAGTCCCTGTCACCAGACTAAGGCAGGGCTGGACTCATCACAGCTTGTGGGCTGGGATGGGGCCACCCTCCCCACACCCCTGTCCCTGACCAGTGGCCGCTGTGCCCACCTCTTCCACTCCTCCTCGGTCTCCCAGAACTCATAGATGACAAAGGTGAAGCCATCGGACAGCCTCATGGCGGCGATGCTGCGAGGGGAGAAGAGGGGGGGGTGGTGTGTACAAGCCCGGAGTCACTGCACATACTGCCTTCTGCCACCGCTGCTTCTACCCTTCCTGCACTAGGAAGCCAGAGCAAATGAGACAGGCGAGGCCCAAGACCCTGGAACGATGGGCCTGGCAGAGCTAGGGGAGTGCCTGGGAAGTGGGAAGGCCATGCTGGGGAGCTGCCACTTTCCTGACTCAAAGCCTCTGCTAGAATGGTGCCTCACCAGCTAGAACCAGGCCAGCACCCTGTCATGGTCAACACATTTGCTGGGTGGACTGTCATCAAATGTCACTGAGAAAGGTTTCATCGTCATCTAAGAAAGCCTTACCTTTAACATCAAAAGCATCTTCAGCCTGCCAGGCTTGCCTTCCTAATCACAATCTCATCTAATCCTTACAACAACCCTGTGAAGTCAGAACTGTCCTGACGAAGGATACCTAGGCACAGGAGGGCCCTGCCCTGGATTTGGGGTCCTCTGGGATCACCACCTGATCACCCTCTCTGCGGCTCTCTCATCTGAAGTCGGGCTGAGACTGCAAGGCCAAGCAGAGGGCAAAGGGGTGGCTCCATGATGTTGGGTCATGTGGGGTACCTGGGGGGCTGAGGGCCCACCCCAACACAACACCATCTCTGACGTGTCCCCGCCCCGTCTGGCCCCATTCCTTCTCACATGCTCAACAGAACAGAAGCCTCCACCCCCCAGCATCACTCGATGAGAACTGTCAGGGCCGTTTCTCCTGTATAAATCACCAGCAATTCCAGGTTTCCCCGCCCAGGAGGGAGGCAGGGAAACAGGCCTAATGGTATCATTAGTTTATTCTGCTCCAGCTAAAATTACACACACAGCTGTGGGGCTCTTAACTTGCCTGGAGAATGGGGAGGGGGTGTATGCCCTTGCAAATCAGACGTCACTCCAGGGCCTTGACCAGACGGGGATGCGCTGGCATTGGCAGGCAAAGGGCATCCCAAGACACTGGGCTACCACCACGCAGTGACAGCAGTCCTGATGAGTGCATCTGCTTGGTGATGGGGCCTCTGCCCAAACAGGCAGGCATTCAGCGCACAGACGTGGAAGCCTTGCTAGGCACCAGCCCTCCACATGCTCCCTGCCCTGCGAAGGGCTGCGTGGTGCGGTGGGCATCTGCCAAGCTGTACAACTGAGTGGACCAAAGTAATAGTGGGGGGACCAAGACATAGAATGGCTGCCTCAGCCTGGGGGACTGGGACAGGCTGCAGAGGGGAGGTGGCCGGCTGCCTCTTCTTCCTCCTCTCCGTCCCCCTCAGTCCTGGTCTACCCCTCTTTCCACTGTGCCTGCCCAGGTAAGCACCCACCGTCTGCACCAATGACCCCAACCCTGCTGCAGCCGTGCCCTCCCCCAGAGTCTCCAGACTTGTATGTCACATCTCAGATTTAACGAGGCCTCTCCACATGCCCCCCTCTCTATCCCAGTAAACACCCCCCACCCCCCATCCAGGTCCTGAAGATAGAATCTAGGAGTCGGCCTTGCTTCTCATCCAAGCCAGGAGCAAACCCTATGAAGTCTACTCCAAAGCAGACCCAGCCCCTTGTTGTCCTCTCCTCACTGTCAGCTACTCCCATCCCCACCCCCACCCTCGCACACAGGGTGAGGAGGAGGCTGCTCCTGTTGCTCAAGTCTCAGCACGGCCCATCCCATCACACTCCAAAGGAGCCCTGTCCCAGCCCCCTGCCCTGAGGATCCCCGGCCAGCGGCTCACCCTCCAGCCCTGCCTGCCACTTTCTCTTCTTGAGCAGGTCACCCTTGCTCCTGCCCAGGTCACAGCACTAGCCACTCCTGTGCCCAGAACGTTCTTCCCTCAGAGTCACTCAGACCTCAGTGCCCATGGAACCCCTCCCAGGCGCCTTTCCCCAAAGCCAGCTTCTCACGCAGGATGCTGTTCCCGTCCTCCCAGCCCCTATCATCACCTAGGAGCCCTGGTGGCGCAATGGTTAAGAGCTCAGCTGCTAACCAAAATGTCAGCAGTTTCAATCCACCAGCTGCTCCCTGGAAACCCTATGGGGCTCCTTGGAGTTGGAGTCAGCCCAACAGCAATGGGTTTGGTTTTTTTCGTATCATCACGAGAACCTACTTTTCTTTGTCTGGTGTTGCCCCCTCCTGCCAAGCATGAGTGCTCAGCCAGGACAGCACCCTGGCATGTCTCCACAAAGTCCAACCATTCAGGCAATGAGATGCAGGTTGAATGAATGGGGTGGGGGGAGGCAGCAGCCAGCCAAGCTGAGGCAGGGAGACCTCGAGGCTATGGCTCCTGTCCTGGCACTGACAGTGGGCCTGCGGGCTGGCTGGGAAGGTGGCGCGAGAGCACCCAGGCAGCTTCTGCCGACAGCCTTTGGACCATCACAGCCAAGGGGCTGGGTGGTCATCTTTGCAGACCCCTCAGATGTGGCCGCTGTGGCCAAACACGGCCGAGCTACAACACCGCCCTGGGTAGTGAGGCAGTCATCGGCAGGCGAGGCCCCTCAGAGGCAGCCCAGAGTGTGGAGACACAGCGTGGGGGCTGCTGCTCCAGCCGTAGCCCACCTGTCTTGAGGAAGGGTGACAAGGAAGAGAAAGGTGGGCATTTACCTCGGGCCTCACCAACTCTCCTTTTCTTCCTCCCTCAAGTATTTGGTAAGCATGTACCACGTGCCAGACACAGTGCTAAGTCTATGACCACACCCACCCACCATGATGACAGCAACAACAGTAGCAGCTAGCACAGAGTGAGTGTAGGCTGGGTACCCTCACACGCACTACTCCAGTCACACCTCCGCACAACCCCAGAAGTAGGGCCCACAAGTGGTCCCACTGTACAGATTGGTAAGCTGAGGGCAGGAGGCTCACATAGCCCTGCAGAGCCAGAGCTAGGATTCGAACCCAGCTCTCTTCACCACCCCATGAGGCCACTTCCAAGAATATGGATTGTTCCTGGGGTGAAAGCTAGGAGTCCCTGCTCCCCACCACCCCAAGTCTGCATCATCACTCACTGGAAGCAGTTCCTCTCTCCGGCGGTGGCCCGCAGGTACTGCCGCAACGACTCTAGGAACTCGCTCAGCTGCTCAGGGCACACGGCCATCTCCTCCCGGACCAGCTGCAGGTGCTGCAGGCCAGAGGGGGCGTGAGCTGGGGGTATGTGGACTGGCAGCCAGCCACCCGCTCTCGTTCCCTGCTAGGCTTTCCCCTCGGACCTCCACCCATCCTGATGGGCACAGCACAGGGCCCAGCCACCCGCCCACTACCTCCCTTCAGAGAGACAGCAGAAAGTGGTCAAAAAAAAAAAAAAAACAACCAAACTCTCCCTTCCCATGTGCACACTTTTCATTTTTTGTACATTAAACTGTCTATAAAAGCATCAAAAATTTAAAAGATAAAAAATCAGAAAGAAGTCCCTGCAAATGGACACATGTATCTACAGAAGCCCCACCAGCGTGCAGAGCTGCCCATTGGGCATCTGGCCCTAGATGCAACAAAACCAGTGACCAGCAAAACCCAGTTTTGAGTGAGCCTGCATTTTGTCATCACTGTCCTGCTGACCACTTTGTTTCTGGTCAAACTTTTTTGATCAAAGCCCCTCAGAGAACACCTGGGAGGGGAGGCTGGCTCCCAGGATGGTGCTCATGGTGGGGTGGGAGTGGGGGACCTGGAGCCACCTGCCCTCCCCAGCCTGGCTCAGGCAAGGGTGAGGGCTTGGGGGAGGGGCCTCACCATGTTGGTGCCATCGACATCTGAGAGTCGCTGCTGCAGGTCAAACCAGAGGGTCTGAAACAGGGAAGAGGAGGTGAATCTGTGGGTGGGGGCACCTCCCCGAGGGAGGCCTCCGAGGGAGCACCCAAGGCCACCAGAGCCCCAGGCTAGAGGGAGGCTCAGAGGAAGCCAGGGCCTGGAGACCCACAGTTAAGGACTGAATTTTGCCCCCTTGTACCTGTGAAAGTGACCCTGTTTAAAAATTAGGGTTTTCTTTTGTTGTATTAATGAAGTCATACTGGAGTAGGAAGGAGCCCTGGTGGCACAATGGTTAAATGCTCAGCTGCTAAGTGAAAGGTGGGCAGTTTGAATGCACCCAGTAGCTCCGTAAGAGAAAAGACCTGGCAATCTGCTCCCGTGAAGATTATAGCCTAGAAAACCCTATGGGGCAGTTCTACTCTGTCACATGGGGTCACTGAGTCAGAAGCGACTCCATGGCACCCAACAACAACAACAACCGGAGTAGAGTGGTTTCTAAACCTAGTCCCTTCTGAGTGGTGTCTTAGAAAGGAGAGAACAGACACAGGGAGACGCCATGTGACAATGGAGACAGATGCATCTACAGGCCCAGGAATGCCAAGGGTTCTGACAGCTACTAGAAGCTGAAGGAGACAATGAAGGATGGCCTCCTATAGTCAACACCCTGATTTGGATGTCTAGCTCTCAGAACTGTGAGAAAATAAATTCCTGTTCCTTAAAGCCTGTGCTGTTTTTTGTTCCAGCAGCCCTGAGTAGCTAAGACACACGCTATAGGAAGCTGCAGGCTCCCTTCTGGCCCTGGTGGGCACACTGGCCAGCAGAACATGCAGAGGGCAGAAGGAGGCTCTGCTTTGCTGGGATGCAAACTCAGGAGTCCTGAATCTAGGGTACTGGTTTCGCCCGGCTGCTGACCACAGAAGAGTCACCATCAGCTTATAAATCACCCCATCTGAACCCTTGGCTCCCCATCTGAATCTCTGAACCTGGTGGTCTTAAATGGTGGGGTCTGTTGTCTCGCCTCCCCCAGACCACCTTCCTTTTCTTTCCCAGGCCCCAGGCTAGACACTTTACAGATAAATCTTATTTCATTTACCAACTACCCTGAGGCAGGCCCCACTCCACTGTGAGCTCCCAGAAAGCAGCAACTTCGCCCACTCCATTCATCACCGAGTACCTCACAGTGGATTGACACAGTGCCTGCAACAATGGACTCAAACATACCAACCATCATGAAGATGGCGCAGGACCAGGCAACACTTCATTCTGTTATATATGACTTCTCCACGAGTCAGGGCCCATTCAACACAACAACAGCACTTCACAGAGGCTCACTGAGATCTTGAATGAGTGGATCAACTACACAGCTGAGAACCCTGGCTCCAAAGGTCACGAAAACAGGTTCAGTGTCTGAGCCGGGGTTTGAACTGAGGTCTCTCTCAGCCTGACACACACACACACACACACTGACCCACAGCTTCCCGTTCTTTAACTTGGACACCCCAATAAACGCCACCTGTATGCCTATTCCTGCCCACCCACCACCAGGGCAGACTGGGTCTCTGTTGACTCACACCTGGGTTGTTACATACACCGCAGGTAAAGCACATCTCTTCGTTGACGGAGCTTGGAGGGCAGGCTTCAGAGCAACAGCTGTGCAGTCACAGGGCCCTGCTAGGTTTAATGTTCTGCTGCTTCAGTTTTTAAATCCTTAAATCATTCTTTAACAACCCCTCCCCGCCCCATGTTCATTTTGCACTGGGCCAGCAAATTACGTAGCCATTTCTAGAGAGCTGTTGGCTTCTGAGAACACGCTTTGCGTGAAGGCGATTTCTAAGCGGCTAGAGGGCCTCATATGGATACAGGGCTCCGGGAGGTCAGGACCCTGCGAGGAGGGAGTGTGGGGCGCATGAGGGCACCCTGGCTGCCCAGAGCCCCTCCTTCTCCTCCCCTGAGCCCAGAGTCCCACTCCGACGCCCGCAACCCCTCTGCCCAGAGCCCCCCCGGCCTCCCTTCAGGCCCTTTCCCTAGGAGGTGGAGGCAGAGCAGGTGGGGCAACATGGGCGGGGCCAGAACCGGGAGCCAGCCCCGGATTGGCTCTCGCCCTCAGCCATTGCTGGCCCCAGGCCAATCAGAGGCGGAGCTGAGGCCTCGCCCTGTCTCCAGCACGCCCAGGTGCTCCAGGCCTTCAGCGCGGTTGTTAGGGCGACCAGGGCGCTAAAAATAAGCTTCAAAGAGTCTCCTTCCTCTGCGCCTGCCGAGTTGTTATGACAACCGGGCCGAGGGGTCCCCGCCGAGTCGTTCCCACCGGCAGCCGGCTTCAAGGAGATCGGTCCCACCTCGGCCTCAGCCCGCAGGTGGGCGCCCCCACCGCCCCCTCGGACGCAGGGACGCATTACCCAGCAAGTAAAGTACCACGGACTTGCTTGTGTTTACTAATCCGTGGTGTACCAATTTCACCTGTTTTTCACCACAAACCCGTATGAAATTGTGCACTACAGATTAGTAAATAAACACAAGCAAGCCCCTGCATACCCTGCTTACTGGTTAGTTCCAGGCGGACGTCCCCTCAAGTGACTGCCCTCCGAGTCGGGGGAGGGG
The DNA here is from genome assembly GCA_030035585.1 of Dugong dugon. NCBI lineage: Eukaryota > Metazoa > Chordata > Mammalia > Sirenia > Dugongidae > Dugong > Dugong dugon. The sequence continues at coordinate 35,421,945 of CM057478.1, forward strand.
GAAGAGGGGTGGACCGCCACCTGCCCCCACACTCCCTCAGACTATCCCCAAACCCATGAAAGTATCATGCTCTTTGCAAAAGAGGTAAAAAATACAGAAACGTCGAAGGAACGTAAGGTTCCCTCCATCCCACCGCTGGAAGGTGCCTGTTATCACCTGGGCTCATGCAGGCATATGGGAATGGAGTGTGCACGCGCATAGGTTCTGGTGTCCCTGTCTAATAACACAGTAATTACTAGCATTGCTACTATTAAATGCTACCTACGCCCGGGGCTCTGTGCTAAGCCATTAGCAGACATCATTTTATTTAATCCTTACAACACCCCAATGAGGGGAGTGCTATTCTATTTTTTTTTCTCTGTCTCAGAGCAGGAAGGAATCTGAGGCTGAGAGAGGTCACAATGCTGGCCCCAGGTCACACAGCTGTTATGTGGTACAGCCAGGACCTGACCTGGGCAGCCTCATGCTGAGCCTGTCTGCAAATCCCACAGCCAACAATGTTTTCCTCTACCCAGCGGACATATTGTGAATACTCTACAGAATTATGAAATATTCTCTGGAAACACAATTCTGGACAGGTGGTACCATTTTCCATTACCTGTGGACATGCCAATCTTACTGAATAGAGTCCATACTGCTGGTAATACCTGGGGAGTGTGGCACAAACAGTTAAGCACTCAACTATAAGCAGAAAGGTTGGTGGTTTGAATCCACCCAGAAGCACCTTGGAAGCCAGGCCTGGCAATCTGCTTCCAAAAAGTCACAGCCTTGAAAACCCTATGAAGCAGTCCTACTCGGCACACATGGGGTTGCTGTGAGTCAGAAATGACCCGACAGCAACTAACAACAACATAACTGCTTTTGTTTTGTTTCTACTCTCCCGCCTCACCACTCGCTCAGGCCACCTTGGCCTTAAGCTCCCCTATGAGCTAGGGCCTCCTTGCAGCCCATGACCCTGTTGACGATGCCTGGCTCCTTGTGACGCTCCCACCTCTCCAACAGCCCCTTCACTTCTCCAGGCCCCTCTCCTGGGCCTGTGCCTGTTGGGGTCTATCCTGAGACTTGTCCTCAATTTCCACAGACCCACCTGGTGATCTCTTTCCGGCTCCCCTGAGCCCCCTGAAGTCCTGACTTCTGTCCTGAGCTCCAGGCCTCACTCCCCACCCCCTACGGGACTGGGAGAGAGGGGGAGTAAGGTGGGAGTCAGCCCGGCTCACCTTGTTCTCCAGCCTCCCGATCAGCTCTGCCAGCCGGCTCACCTGGGCTTCCAGGCCCTCCTCCTTTGGGTTGGCAGTGACTGGGAAGGAGAGTAGAGAGTCTGATGGTGGGCAGGGCAGGCCTGGGGGACAAGGTAGGTGGGGACGGGGGTTCCAGCCTCCCTAGGAGCCCGGGGCCTCCCTTAGCCTTCCCAGTCCCTGGCCCTGCTGAGGCACTCTCAGAATCCCTCCAAGGACCTTCAGCTGTGCCCCGACCCCAGCCCCACACTCACCAGTCGGAAGCATCTTCCCTTGTTCAGTGGCCACGAGCCTGTGGCTGGGGGCATATGGGGGTGTGGCGTTTCCATACCAGGTGTCCGTGATGCCATGGCTGGGTTTGCTGTGGTTCTGTCTGCAGTGTGTAGGGGGAAACACATGGACTGTGACAGAGGCTGCAAGGCCCTGACCTCAACTTTTAGAAGCTTGGACATTAAGTGCTGGCTTAACCTGCAGGGACTCCCCCTGTGGAATCTCATCCCTGAGAGGTGAGCATTACTGCCTTGGTTTTAGAGGGGGAAACTGAGGCCCAGAAGCCAGCGACTTGGCCAAAGCCACTGAGATACTCAGGGCAGCTCTGGGATTTGAACTCAGCTCTACTCTGGACCCACAGGGATCTGGTGCTCGCTCTCCACCAGCACTTCATCTGCCCACCCTCTGCTCAGCTCCAAGGCTGTGGCAAGGTGGAGCTGGCCCTCCACCCCAATGCTCTCAGCTCCCCCTGCACCAATGGAGCCCAAGCTGTACAGACTCAGATATCCACCCCCTCCACATACACACTTCACTAGGAGCCAAGGTAGTGTTCAGGGCCCTCAGGGATTGGGGGAGGGCTTGCACCAGCCAGACCCTCCCCCAAAAGGGAACTCTACGAGACAGCTGAGAGTAGGGATATAACAGCCCAGAGAAATCTGTGATCCCGACCTCAACCAGGCTGAGAAAGAGGAGCCACCCTCCATACACACGACATGTGCACATATGCACAGCCACCTGCACGCCCTGACATGCGTGGTGCCGCCTTGCCAGAGAAAGACACACACACACTGCTCATTGACACTGGGCCCAGCACACAGTAGGTGCTCAACAAATGCGCAATGACTGGCTGATCCCCACGTGCAAACAGATGAGCCAATACACACATGCACTCACACACATGCATATCTGCACAGAATACACACCCAACCACACACACAGCTGCATGGCTGACACCCCGGCTCCCACCCTCCCTGCCTTTGAGCATCGCTGCCTCAGGTACATCCTGGCATTTGTCTCCTGTGACCCTTGCAGCTCAGCCTCTCCCTGTGCCGAGGGAGCAAAGCGGGCTCCTAGAGGAGGGGAAACACTCGCAGAGTTTTTGAGTCAACCATGGCATCTACAAACCAGCAGCAAATTAAATATGTCTGTCTTCAGACCATGAGTGGGCCAAGTGGGCAGCCCCCGGGGCTGCAGGGTTTGAACCAGGCTGTGCCTGGAACATTAGTCTGGGAAACAGTGTTTTAAATGGTGCTTACTATATGTGCAGCAGGCATTCTTCTAAGCATATATTATCTTGTCGAATCCTCACAGTGACTGAGGAGGAGGTATATAGTTGTCCCCATTTTACAGATGAGGAAATGGAAGCACAGAGAGGGGCAACAGCCTGTCCAAGGTCACCCAGCTCCTAAGTACACAAATATCCCCACCAAGCAGCAGGCTGGTGTGTGTGCCCATGGCATATCCCTGCGTAAGCCTGCAAGCTGGACCCCGCCCATCAACGCACCGGATCTGGCTCGTCTGCTCCTCTATAGCCTCCACTGCACTCTCCACAGAACTCAGCAGCGACTGGATCTGATTGGCCGTCTCCTTCAGGAGGAAGCGAGTCACAAACTGGTCCACATTGCTCCCGCCCTCATATACCTGTGCAGGAAGAGAAGGGGCACACAAAAGAAAGGGGTTGGGGCAGGAACAGCATGAACTGGGGAGGGAACCTGGGTGTGGGGTCTGGCACAGACTTGGGTGTACGTGGGGGGACACCAGGGTGAGTGTTTTTGCCCTGCAGTAGGAAGGAGGACCCCAGTGCCTGCATCTTGGTGGCTGTAGAGTCCCGAGGTAGGGGCAGTGAGTTCAGAGAACAGGGTTTGGATCCCAAATTCACTCCTTACTAGTTAGATGACCTCTCTGAGCATAATGGGGTCACTGCAGTATCTACCTCACAAGGTTGTGGTGAGGATTAAATGACAAAATGTATATTAAATGCTTATCACAGAGCCAGTCAATATGGGAGCTACTGTGAGGAAGAAGGAGGAGAAGTACAAGGAGGAGGAGGAATGGTGGTGGTGATAATGGTGTTGGTGGTGATGGTGATGGTGATGGTGATGATGATGATAATGATGATGATGATGATGATGGTGGTGACGGTGGTGATGATGGTGATGGTGATGGTGATGGTGGTGATGGTGGTGGTGGTGGTGATGATGATGATGATGATGGTGATGGTGATGGTGATGGTGATGATGGTGATGATGATGGTGATGGTGATGGTGATGGTGATGGTGATGGTGGTGATGATGATGGTGATGGTGATGGTGATGATGGTGATGGTGGTGGTGATGGTGATGATGGTGATGATGGTGATGATGGTGATGGTGGTGATGGTGGTGATGGTGGTGATGGTGGTGATGGTGGTGATGGTGGTGATGGTGGTGATGGTGATGGCGATGATGATGGTGGTGATGGTGGTGATGGCGATGATGGTGATGGTGGTGGTGATGGTGATGGTGGCGGTGATGGCGGTGGTGGCGGTGGTGGCGGTGGTGATGGTGGTGATGGTGATGGTGATGGTGGTGATGATGATGATGGTGATGATGGTGATGGTGATGATGGTGATGATGGTGATGGTGATGATGGTGATGATGGTGATGGTGGTGATGGTGGTGATGGTGGTGATGGTGGTGATGGTGATGGCGATGATGATGGTGGTGATGGTGGTGATGGCGATGATGGTGATGGTGGTGGTGATGGTGATGGTGGCGGTGATGGCGGTGGTGGCGGTGGTGGCGGTGGTGATGGTGGTGATGGTGATGGTGATGGTGGTGATGATGATGATGGTGATGATGGTGATGGTGATGATGGTGATGATGGTGATGGTGATGATGGTGATGGTGGTGATGGTGGTGATGGTGGTGATGGTGGTGATGGTGGTGATGGTGGTGATGGTGGTGATGGTGGTGATGGTGTGGTGAGGTGGTGTTGACAACAGGGATAAAGCATTAGGGAAAGAAGAATTCACAACCTCCTCCCCCTCCTCTCTCCCAGCAGGATCTCGGGCCCCTGGGTCTTCACGCTGCTGCTCAGAGAAACAGAAGAAGAGAATAAAAAGCAGCCAAGAGAGTCCAAACTGGGTTCACAAATAAAGGGCTTCAGGCTCAGAAGCGCAGAGGGAGGGGGCGAGAAGTGTCTGAGGGACTCAAGAGGAAAACCTCCCAGATACAAGAAGGAGAGAAGCCCCAGGGAAAGACGGATAAACAGGATTTTCCGCAAGTTTTGCTCTCTGGTGCAAGATAAAATTTTCCCCTTTTGTCAAAAGACTCCAGCAGACATTTCCTAAGCTGTTGGAGTCTACTTGGTTTCTTTTGGCAGCAGAAGGCTCTGCGGTGGAAGTGTGAAGGCTCCAGCATATCCCGGTCTCTTAAGGACAAAAAGATGAAAATGGCCCTGTCTTGAGGGGCTCTGGTTCTCAAACTCTTGCCCTGACTTGCTCTCCTGGCCTCCTCCACCAAGACCCCACCTTTCTGGGCCACTTGTCCCAGGCACCTTGGAATTCTGCCCAATCCCTGGCAAGGCAAGAGAAAATAGGGCTCTCAAGGAAAGCAAATTAAACCATCCATCACTCTGACTGGGAATTAATTAGCAATAATTGCACAATGGAAAACAGGGCTGAGAGACAGAGAGACTGAGAAATGGAGCAGGGCAGACAGTAGAGGAGCCTGGATGAGGGATGGAGAGAGGCCCACGGACAGGGAGGGGTGGAGGTGGACATCAGGGCATGCCGGAGATAGACCCAGACCAAGAATGAATTTGTGGCAGAATTAATTTCAGGGTCTGCTATCCTAACGTACTGCAATTAATGACTATCCTTCCTAGCAGACAATCAAAACTACCCACAGTCCAGTGGTCAATGGGCTCAGAAAAACGAATGGCCAAAAACTAACAAGAAGGCCAATCTTGGTAAACATTTTAAACGAAAAGAGAAAGACAGGCTGCCAGAAGCAATCAAGTAGAAACACAAGCTCAAGTGAGTAGAAAGCACCGAGCCCAGGGACTGGGGATGCGACCAGGGCTCAGTAAGTGTTAACTGGTTAGCTGAACTCTGAAAAAGACAAGTTATTTTTGAAGGCGTCAGAATTCAGCTTTTACCAATTTCTCCTCGCCACACTCAGTGCCTGGCAAGGATCCCCCCACAACCTCTCCCCAGTTTCCAAAGGGAAAGGGTGAGTTCTAGGATTTTGCATCTAGTGGACAAGGTATTCATTTGCAGAACAATAGAGAGATATTCAGAAATCTACAACGTCTCTGAAATTTTAACAGATGAGCACCTTTTCTGTAAAGAATACTTAAAATGTTTCCCAAATCACCTAGGTTTGAAGTAGAGAAAGAAGCCCTGGGTAGGGGAGTTGTGAAGAGAATTCACGGGGATCACTCACGTTAAACATTAACATTACAGTGCTCAGGGAATAAAGACACTGACCACTAATAGTTTCATCTTAAGTATACCAGATTAAGTCAGTGAAAAATATAAAGTACGGAATAAAAAGAGCTTTAAAACCTCAAAAATTCCTTTTATGCCACAAAAGAGAATAGAAAGCAAGATTTTTTATTAGTTAAGTATAAATATAGGGCTAAGAATGTTAACATATTTTTTAAAAGTCACTAGCAAAATAAAAGCTGGAACGTTTACCTTTCAAATTATAATCAAGGGTGAAAGTAAACAGAGCAGACTCATCAAAAGGTAAAACATACGGAGACAACAAAAGCATAAAAGATCATGGCAGATGTAGAAAGTGTTGAATTGGTGTTATGATTTGCTGTGTAATTTTCAACAATAAAAAAAGGAAAAAATAAAAAAGGTTATGGCAGAGGTCAGACCAGATACAACCATGTTGTTGTTAGCTGCCAAGTCAGCCCCTGACTCATGGCGACCCCCTGTACAACAGGACTGGATTGTTGCGATCCATAGGGTTTTATACGGCCACTATGAGTTGGAATCGACTCAATGGGGGTTTATAGAGTTTTCATTTGCTTTCAGAAGTAGATCGCCAGGCCTTCCTTCCTAGTCTGTGTTAGTCTGGAAGCTCTGCTGAAACCTGTTCAGCATCGTAGCAACACGCAAGCCTCCACTGACAGACGGGTGGTGACTGGGTATGAGGTATGTTAGACAGGAATGAAACCCGGGTCTCCCACGTGCAAGGTGAGAATTCTACCGCTGAACCACCACTGCCTCATAATAATCATAACAATAAAGAAAAGCAGCCTAAATTTCCCCATGTAAAGACACCATCCCAGATTTGATTAAACAATATCACACCAGAGGCGCACCTACACCAGAACAGCACAGGAGAGTTTATAAAGAAAAGCCTGTGCAAAGTCTGCAGCTAAATTTAATCAAAGGAGCAGGACAAGTTGCAATATCACTATCAAATTAGAATTTTAATGAAAAAGTATTATGTAAGATAAGAAGGATAAGAATATAATGACAAGAAACATGGTGTATAACAAGGACATGGTATTATTAAATGTTCATGACTTGGGAAGAGAATATTGTCATAAACATGGCTACTGGGGACTGAGAGGGCTACAGACATTTTATAAAGCAATTTTACTATCTAACAAACAAGAGCCTTTTATAAGCTAGTGAGCAGCCATAGAAGACACAACTACGGGTCTCATCTCACCAGGAGTAAAACAATAAGAAGGTAACCAGAAGCTCAGAGAAGAAACAAGTCTACACGAGCCACAACCTCACTTACCCTGAGACCAGAAGAACTAGATGGTGCCTTGCTACCACCACTGACCATTCTGACCGGAGTCATGATATTTGGTCCCAGATAGAATGGGAGAAATATATGCAGCAGAACTCAAATTGTTAGTTTAAAAAAAGTCAGACAAACTGGAAGAGTAGAGAACAGAGGACTTCCTGAGACTACCACTCTGAGACACTCTTTAAACCTAGAATTGAGCCTACTCCCTGAGATCACCCTTTAGCGAAACAGCAGAGTGGCACATAAAAGAAAGAACATTACCTGTAAGATTGGTACCCTACTTAAAAACCATCAGTATGAGACCAAAATGTCAACAATTACGTAGAAGGAAAGATGAGAAGATAAGGGGGCAGGGAAACCAGAATACTAGAAATGGAACAAACAGAACATAATTAAAGAGAATGTTGACACATTGTGATAAACGTAACTAATGTCACTGAACAATTTGTGTGGAAACTATCAAATCAAACCTAACTTGCTGTGTAAACTTTCACCAAAAACTCAGTATTATTTTAAAAAACAGTCTTTTATATCAAGAGTCCTAAATTGCTCATATTCTGTAACCTAGTAACTCCACTTGCAATAATTTGTCTTTAAGAAATAATCCAAAATGTGGACAAAGATTTGTGCTCCACGGTATTAATTACAGTGTTATTCATGATAACAGAAACTTGGAAATAACCTAATGTGCCCAACACTAAAGGAATAATAAGTAAAGCTAAATAAAAATATGTAAAATGATGCTTTGAGCAGCTTTAATAATGTGGAGAAATGTTTATGTTAAAATATTAGGTAAAAAAAGGCAGAAAATAAATTTTGGACACAGAATGATAATAAGTTTATTACAGAAATACATGAGAAAAAAAGGCTCGATGGTAATAAACTAAAATGTTAACAGTGGTTAAGGATAGTGGGAATTAGAAGGGATACGAAATTTTTCTTTAGACTTTTCTCTGCTTCCTAATTTTACATACTATATGTATACTATTTATATAATAAAAAAGAGCCCTGGTGGTGCAATGTTAAGCACTCGGCTGTTAAACAAAAGGTTGTGGCTTGGACCCACCAGTCACTCTCTGCAAGAGAAAGATGGAAAGATATGGCAATCTGCTTCTGTAAAGATTACAGCCTTGGAAACCCTATCGGCAGTTCTACTCTGTTCTATAGGGTTGCTATGAGTCGGAATTGACTCGATGGCAATGGGTTTTGGTTTTATATAATAAAAAACTGTAACAAAAGTCTACATGCACCAAACAATATGGTTATAGATACAGAAAGAGAAACATTACAAATACAGAGATTAGGTGACAAAACACTTAAAACACAGTGTGAGAAATTAGTACCCTTGTCCCATAGGACAGATAAGTTTAATAATAATAAATATTAATGCAAAGGGCATTGTCAGGAAAAATCATGACAGTCTTTGAAATGGGCAAAAAGGATTACTGAGTTTATCCAGTGCACCCTTTTGGGTTATCTGAGTCTTTTCTTGTCTTGAAGTTACTTTTAAAACTCTGTAAGATGTATTAAAAAAAAAAAAAAAGCTCTGTAAGATGTAGTAACCTGATAGTAATGCAAATGATTCTTGTCCACAGAAATGCAAGTGAATGTTGCCCTGTGGATATTTACCAGTTTTGCATCTTTTCACAAATTCATTTCAGCATTCCTGGTTGCTGGGTGCACGTGTGCATGTGTGTTTTCTCTTAAGTCTCCCTCACTGAGTTAAATAAAAATCTTCTGACACGTGTTCATTCCATGTTTGTGTGTGACAAGATTATCTTTTAACAGCATATATTTCATAATGAAGAAAGGATAGCTGTTTTCCAAGTTTTTATATTCTGAAAGCATGAACTACATCTTCTCAAAAATCCATGAGAATAATTATAACAACCAATATTATGTAATAAAGAAATCTCAACACATTAAAAAATAGAGTAGAACCAGAAGAACTAGATGGTACCCGGCTACCACTACCGATCATCCGAATCAGGGCCACAATAGATGGATCCTGATAGTATGGGAGAAAAATGTAGAACAGAACCTCAAATTCCTTTAAAAAAAAAAGGACTGGCTGAGGCTGGAGGACTCCCCAAAACTACTGCCCTGAGATAGTCTTCAGACCTTGAACCAAAACTAACCCCTGAGGTCACCCTGTAGCTAAATACCAAATGGGCTCAAACACTAATGAATATTACCCATGAGAACTATGCTCCTTTATAAACATCACCTATATGGGACCAAACGGTCTACAATTACTTTAAAACACAGATAAGAATGTAAGGGAGCAGGGAAACTAGATAATGAAAACGGAACAACCAGGATGGAAATGAGAATGTTCAGGCATTGCGAAGAATGTAAGCAATGTCACTGAACGACTTGTGTAGAAATGGTTGAATGGGAACCTAAACTGCTGTGTAAACCTTCAATGGAAACACAATAAAATATTATTTAAAAGAAAAATAGAGTTGAAATATGACAGGTCATTCTGTTCTACCATAACACAATGAAATGAGATATGAGAGAACATAACAGGCTATTTAGAAAAGAATATGAAAGCAGTACATATTAAAAACCTACAGTGGCAGTGAAAATACCATTCAAAGGTAAATTTAAAAATTTTCAAACTTCATTATCACAAAAACTCCCAAATCAAGAATTCTATCTCACATATACAAAAGAACATCAACAACTACAAACCCAAGGAAATATGAGGAAGGAAATAATAATGACAAAAACTATAAGTAAATTAGAAAACATATCATGAAATCTGAATAAATGAAGTCGGGGCTGATTGTTAAAAAAGCCAACTAAAACATGCAAACTTTTGTCAAATGTAAGTTTTTAAAATGTAGGGAAATAGGACAAAATTTAAAATAAGACCCAAGCTATAACAGCAGATAATTTATTGAACTTAATCTGTATTACATACTTATTTTGGGCCAAATAATGTTCCAGATTTTTTAAAAAATCATAAGGTCAGCAATTTGAATCTACCAGCTGCTCCTTGGAAACCCTATGAGGCAATTCTACTCTGTCCTATAGGGTCACTATGAGTCAGAATCAGCTCGACGGCAATGGGTATATTATGAATAATCAATTATGAAATCATAAATTAAAATATCTCCATAAAATTTTGTTTGGAAATATACTCAACACAAAATGTCAAAAACTTTATTAAAACTGGGGTTGACCTTAAAATAAATATTAAAATATTCTTCTCTCCTCTTTAGTCCATATCCATATCTAAGAGTTATGGATAAAACTTTTCCATTTTTGAATAGAAAAATGATTCTACGTTGGAGAAGCTGACTCACACACAGAAAATGTTCAAATACCTCACAGTTCATCCCCAAACTACCACTCAAGCTCTATTTCCAATAGAGACAGAGATGAAACGTTCATCTAATGACTAGGATTCAGCAATGTGATAAAAGAATAACGTACCAATTAGGGCTTATCACAGGAAGCTACGGATGCTCAGTATAAGAGAAGCTAATAATAGAATCCACCCCATCAATAGCTTAGGAAAAATCATATGCTCATTTTTAAATACCAAAAAAAGCATTTGAGAAAGTTAACTACCACCTCCTGAAGACAAAATTTAACAAAGGGAATGAAAAAAATATTTCCTTAACATGCTGAAGATTCTAAAACAAGAGCTGGAATTAATATCATCATTAGTGGAGAAATACTAGAGCAAAGCACTTGAAAGACATCAGGAGCCACATAAGGCTGCCCAATGAAGCCTGTGACAATGTTTTAGAATTTGGGGAAAATGCAACAGGACACAATAAGAAACATGAGGAACACTTGATTTTGGATTCCTGGCCCCCAGAACTGTGAGAAAATACATTTCTGTTGTTTTAAACCCAAAAAAAAGGGACGAAAGAAACATGAGGAACACATTAGATAGAAAGAAATAACTACACTAGCTAACACAGATAATCTGACTACATCTCAACAAAAACAAGGGGTCAGCCAGAATCGATGGGTACAAGAGAGGCATTTTAAAAAGCAATCAATGAGATGCACGTCTACAACAAAAACCAACCAGAAAATACAAAAGAAAAACACTATTCCCTAATATAACAGTTCACTGAAAACCCACCAACCACACCTAACATGATATATGCATGATCTACAAGAGCAAAAACTCTAAAACTGGTCTATGCTGTACTGGCAGACGTTAAAGAGCCCCCTCCTTGGTGGAGAATTACATCACGTTCCTGAGTAGTATACCTAAAGACCAAGAAGCAACTATGGAGGTTATCAAGGCCTCATGACAACATTGCTGGGAGTGGCCCCATTCCAAGATGAGAAAACTGAGGCTCAATGAGCTTGTTTCAATTGCCCAGCGTCTCACATGGGCATATGGTACAGAGATGGGGTTTATATCCTTGTCTGAGTGACTTGGAAGCCTTGGGTCTTTCCATGCCCCCTTCTATTCCACCACTCATCCTGACACTTCCAGAATATTCTAAAAAGATGAACAATTACAGAAAATTGGTCTTATGCAACATTAAAATATACTTTAAAACAGTGAGATTCAAAACAGCACGACACTAGTACAGAAATGGAAATGTGGAGTACAGGCTCAGGAATAGGCCAAGATTATTTTTGGATACATGGGAAGAAAGGGATTCTTTAAAACACTGCAGAGCGATAACTGAGTGGCATTTGAAAAAATGTACAGAATTGATCTGGCCTACACCTGGGCATATATGCTTCTTAGAAGCAAGGATGACAGGACTACAGCTTGCTTACTTAGGCCACATCATCAGGAAAGACCAATCACTAGAAAGGACATCATGGTTGGTAAAGTAGAGGGTCAGAGGAAATGAGGGAAACCCTCCATGAGATAGACTGACACAATACACACAAAAATGGGCTTAAACATACCAACGATCATACAGACGGTGCAGGACTAGGCAACACTTCATTCTGATATAACATAAGGTCACCATGAGTCAGAGCCGACTTGATGACAACTAATAGCAGCAATAATAAAAACTAGTAGTTGCCTTTGCTCTGTGCCAGGCCCTGTTCTAAGCAGCTTACAGACCTTACATTATTTGGTCTTCAAAGGACCCATTTCACAGATGGGAAAACTGAGGCTCAGAGAGAAAAGTGACTTGCCTGAAGTCATTTAGCCTGATCTGGCTGACTTCACAAGCTAAATTCCCCAGCCTCAACCAGCGGGGGGACCAGCCTTTTCCAGGCTCCCACGACACAGGGTAGCTCAGCGGACTGAAAGCTCCTGGGCATCCACATGGCCCTTGCCTCATGGCCACTCCCAGCTCCCTCTCTGAGGGCCTGGATCAGAGTGTCCACATGGTTGCCCCAGTTCCTGGATGTCTAGCCCTCCAGGTGCCCCTGGGCCTGAAGTCCCATGCTGCACTCCATACCTCTTGCCTGGTCCCTGACTCAGTTTTCCTCTCATCTCAGCCTGTGGCTAAGGTTGTCTGGCTACAACTCAGCCAGGTTCACCCCTCTAAGCCTCCATTTCCATAACTATAAAATGAGGCAAGTAATAGTACCTAGCCCGCAGGGTTGTGAGGATTAAATGAGATACTATTTAGAGACCATCTCAAGAATAGATTTGATGCACTGAACACTAATGACTGAAGACCAGACAAGTTGTGGAATGACATCAAGGACATCATACACGAAGAAAGCAAGAGATCATCAAAAAGACAGGAAAGAAAGAAAAAACCAAAATGGATGTCAGAAGAGACTCTAAAACTTGCTCTTGAACATAGAGTAGCTAAAGTGAATGGAAGAAATGATGAAATAAAAGAACTGAACTGAAGATTTCAAAGGGCAGCTCGAGAAGACAAAGTAAAGTATTATAATGAAATGTGCAAAGACCTGGAGTTAGAAAACCAAAAGGGAGGAACACGCTCAACATTTCTCAAGCTGAAAGAACTGAAGAAAAAATTTAAGCCTCAAGTTACAATACTGAAGGATTCTACGGGCAAAATACCGAACAACACAGGAAGTATCAAAAGAAGATGGAAGGAATACACAGTCACTGTACGAAAAGAACTGGTTGATGTTCAGCCACTTCAGGAGGTAGCATATGATCCAGAACCAGCGGTAGTGAAGGAAGAAGTCCAAGCTGCACGGAAGGCACTGGCGAAAAACAAGGCTCCAGGAACTGGCAGAATACCAGTTGAGATGTTTCAACAAACGATGTGGTGCTGGAAGTGCTCATTCATCTATGCCAAGAAATTTGGAAGATAGTTACTTGGCCAACAGACTGGAAGAGGCCCATATACGTGCCCATTTCAAAGAAAGGTGGTCCAACAAATGCAGAAATTACTGAACAATGTCACACACAAGTAAAATTTTGGTGAAGATCATTCAAAAGCAGATGCAGCAGTACATCAACAGGGAACTGCCAGAAATTCAAGCTGGATTCAGAAGAGGACGTGGAACAAGGGATTATCATTGCTGATTTCAGATGGATCTCGGCTAATTCAGAGAATACCAGAAAGGTGTTTACCTGTGTTTTACTGACTATGCAAAGGCATTTGACTGTGTGGATCATACCAAATTATGGACAACATTGTGAAAATGGGAATTCCAGAACACTTAATTGTGCTCCTGCAGAACCTATACATAGACCAAGAAGTAGTCGTTCAAACTGAACAAGGGGATTCTGCACGGTTTAAAATCAGGAAAGTTTGTGTCAGGGTTGTATCCTTTCATCATACTTATTCAATCTGCATGCTGAGCAAATAATCTGAGAAGTTGGACTATATGAAGAAGAATGTGGCATCAGGATTGGAGGAAGGCTCATTAACAACCTGCAATATGCAGAGGACACAACCTTGCCTGCTGAAAGTGAAGAGGACTTGAAGCACTTACTGATGAAGATCAAAGACTATAGCCTTCAGCGTGGATTGCACTTCAACGTAAAGAAAACAAAAATCCTCACAACTTGACCAATAAGCAACATTATGATAAACGGAGAAAAGATTGAAGTTGTCGAGGATGTGATTTTACTTGGATCCACAATCAACGCCCACGGACACAGCAGTCAAGAAATCAAATGATGTGTATGGGAGACTAACTTGAAATGTAAACTTCATTTAATTACAACAATAAAAAAATAAAACAAACAAACAAAAAAGAAATCAAATCATATATTGCATTGGGCAAATGTGCTGCAAAAGACCTCTTTTAAGTGTTCAAAAGCAAAGATGTCACTTTGAGGACTAAGGTGCACCTAACCCAAGCCATGGTATTTTTAATCACCTGATATGCATGCGAAAGCTGGACAATGAATAAGAAAGACTGAAGAATTGATGCCTCTGATTTATGGTGTTGGCGAAGAATATTGAATAGACCATGGACTGCCAGAAGAACAAACAAATCTGTCTTGGCAGAAGTACAGCCAGAATGCTCCTTGGAAGTGAGGATGGCAAGACTTCATCTCACTTACTTTGGACATGTTAACAGGAGGGACTAGTCCCTGGAGAAGGACATCATGCTTGGTAAATTAGAAGGTCAGTGAAAAAGAGGAAGACCCTCAACAAGATGGACTGACACAGTGGGTGCAACAATGGATTCAAACATAGCAACGACTGTGAGGATGGTGCAGGACCAGGCAGTATTTCATTCTGTTATACACAGGGTCACTATGAGTCAGAACCAACTCTATAGCACCTAACAAGACAACAACATTGTGGAGAACACTTAGCACAGGGTCTGCCATGGTAGGTCCTTGGGAAATTGACTGTGCTGTTGACTATGGACGCAAAAAAGAAGCACACCTGCCTGTCCCCTCCAGAAGCCACCAGCCAAGTGGGGGTGCAGACTTACATGTGGGAAATGAAGCTCAGCAGAAGGGCTGCTCATGACCATCTGAATTACAATTGAGAAGGCTTCGAGGACCCTGGGAAGGCTCAATGGCCCTGACCTCCAGGGATGGCCAGCCCAGAGCCTGGTTCCATCACCCTGCCTTTCTGCCCGCCTCTGGGCACAAATGCAAACCGGGAGACTGGGCCAGGGTGGAAGCTTCCAAACCACCAGGGACCTCTCTCAGGAGCACACAGAAGTCCTTCTCACCCTCAGCCCTTTCCAGATACTCTTAACACAGTCCATTCTCATTATTCACGGCCACTACATTCTATAAAATAGTCCCAGAATGGTGCAAATGATTAAGCACTCAACTACTAGCCAAAAGGTTGGTGGTTCAAATCCACTGAGAGGCCCCTTGGAAGAAAGAGCTGGCGATCGGCTTCTGAAAGGCCACAGCCTTGAAAACTCTATGGAGCAGTTCTACTCTGCACCCATGGGGTCGCCATGAATCAGAACTCATTCAATGGTAACCAGCTATAACAACATGTTCTATGAAGTCCAACACTGAATTAGCGAATACTGAACCACTGCTGCAGGGGAAATACAGAATTAGGTTCCTGAGAGCCTCTGGTCACAACATTTTCACCAACCGATCAATACATAACCTGCTTTATGTGCATTTCTGTTTAAAGATTCCTTATTGAATATATATTGTTGATTAATTAACACTGAACTCATGCCCAACAGCACTGTTACTCATGCCTGAACAAAGCTTATCTAACACTGTATTTTCTCCATAAAGCATATCACAGCCTTCTTGTACTTAGGAACACTAGACAGACTTCAGCACTACACTTGGGGACCATTTTAAACAGCAAAATCACCAACAAACAGCACAAAAACAAGAAAAAATGGCACTAAGTAGACTAAGTAGGAGTCCCTGGGTGGCGCAAACGGTTAAACGCTGAGCTACTAACCAAAAGGTTGGTGGTTCGAACCCACCCAGAGGTGCATCAGAAGTTAAGCCCTGGTGATCTGCTTCTGAAAGGTCACAGCCTTGAAAACCCTATGGAGCAGTTCTACTCTGCACACATGGGATCACCATGAGTCATAATCGACTTGATGGCAGCAATATGAAATAGACCGTGAGAAGGACACTTGTTTGCAGTAAGAGAGCTGAAATAAGGCAGAATATCTCCTTGTTCAGCCTCAGCTGGGAACATGTGCATAGGGTGACTCTAACTTTTTGCCCCTCTGCATATATATCCATGAATGACCACCAAAGTACCATGAGTACTGATTTGGGGGTTACAAATAAATGTTAGCAAGTAGGCAAATCTGTAAATAGGAACTGGCAGAGGACTGCCTGGAATTCTATGGCCCAGCTCATGTTTCCCACCTTGTCACAATGCCCTCATGTGAAACGCAGTCAGATGCCTTGGTTATGTTCATACTGCCCTGTTCCCTCCCCTTCATCCTAGAAACCCTTAGGTGGCAAGGCCCATGGCTCGTCAGGTGTGACGACCTGTCTGAGGACCATGGAGGCTCAGTGGGACCATTGTTGCCCTTTCTTGGACTCCATCCTAGGACCATGTCTAACATGCCAACCCGAAAAGGCACCCACCTCTGAGAAAGGGCATCGAGTTCCAAACCAGATAGTGACTTTAAAGTCAGTAAAGTTACCAGCCGAGCTTGGACGGGGCCATTCACCAAGCTGCCCTCCTCACTTCACTGTTTTTCTCAGCTACCTCTCGGAGCGCCAGCAAAGCCCATCCCAAGCCAGGCCGACTCAGCACTGGTCATGAGCAGTTCAGGCAGGCCCTGACCCTGGGCCAGGGTTCTGGGGGAAATTCAGAGCTGAGCTGGTACTGAGGCCACCGCCCCTACTCACCTTTTTGGTGTAGCCCATGGCCTTCAGGACGGAGTGGTTTAGGGTCTCCAGGGAGGCCAAGACGTCCTCATAGTCCCCCATGTGTTCCACAAAGTAATCTGGGGGGAGGGAAAGCAAAGGTCAGGTTGCAGGGAAATTCTGTACCCCCGAGTCCCACCTGTACCCCCCACTGCCTCTCCTCCATCCCATCCCAGTACCCGCAGCTGGGCACCTACCACACAGCTCCTTGGTGTCCACGTGGCTGCAGAGAGACAGACAGAGAGACAGAGACAAAGAGAGTCGGCAGGTGTGTTCCACCCCACCCACCTGGCCCCTGCTGTGCAAAGCCCTGTGCAGTCTGGAAACGCTTGTCATGCCTCCTCCCCTTACATGCCATGTGTGGCTCCATGAACCCCACCTGCTAGATGACAGGGTGGCACGTAAATGACTGGTCCCCCCATCTAGTGCTAAGGACCAAGGGGGATGGAGTCACATCTGCCCAACTCCACTCACCACACCACCCCCACGTCAAAATCTACCGGCCCCTTCACGGACAGAGTGGGACAAAGGGCTAAGGGGATGAGGCAGAGGGTGGGGGCCTGACATTACAGGTGGTCAATGAAACATGCATTGGACACGCTGCCCCCTGGGCCTCCTCTCCTGCTGGGTCCTGGGGACCTAGGGGGCCTAGGACAGCCCTCTTTGTTCTGACCCTAGCACCTGGGCCCCACATCCTCATTTCTACAACATGGAGAAGGACCTGCCTCTCTCGGTGGAATGGAAGACAGTGATGGCAGACCCTCCCAGATGGAGGGGGTGTAGAACATGCCTGAGTGTGTGTGCAGGCCTGATAACCTCCCCATCCTGGGTGCAGGAGGCCCAGGGGGTGCAAATGGTTAACATGCTGGGCAGCTAACCAAAATGTTAGAGGTTCAAGTCCACCCAGAGGCACCTTCAAAGAAGGGCCTGGCGATCCACTTTCAAAAAACCAGCCACTCCGGGCTCTGGGGACCATGGTCTCGGGGAACTTCTAGCTCAATTGGCATGACACAGTTTATAAAGACAATGCTCTACATTCTACCTTGGTGAGTAGTGTCTGGGGTCTTAAAAGCCTGTGAGCGGCCATCTAAGATACTCCACTAGTCTCATCCCTTCAGGAGCAAGGGAGAATGAAGAGAACAGGATACAAGGAAAAGATTAGTCTGAAGGACTAACTGTTCACAGCTACCAAGGCCTCCACTGGACTGAGTCCAGTACAGCTAGATGGTGCCCGGCTACCACCACTGACTGCTCTGACCAGGATCACAACAGAGGGTTCTGGACAGACCTGGAGAAGGATGTAGAGCACAATTCTAACTCACAAAAAAAAAAAAAAAAAGCAGATTTACTGGCCTAAAGGAGACTGGAGAAACCCCAAGAGTATGGCCCCCAGACACCCTTTTAGCTCAGTGGTGAAGTTACCTCCGAGGTTCACTGTTCAGCCTGGAAGCGGACAGCCCCGTAAAACCAAATGAGACTAACGAGGTACAGGAGTCCAGTGACAAGGGCCAGAAAGCAGAAGGGGACAAGGAAGCTGGTGATAGGGAACCCAAGGCTGAGTAAGGATATTGTTGATGTGTTGTGAGATTGTTAACCATTGTCATAGGGCAACATTTGTAGTAACTGTTAAATGAGAAACTATTTTGTTCTGTAAGCCTTCATCTTAAGTGAGAATAGCAGCACAATTGGAAGAGCGTAGTCAATGTCACTGAACTGTGCATGTAGAAATTTTTGAAATGGTGTATCTTTGGCTATGTGTATTTTCACCAAAAAAAAAAAAAAAAAAAAAGAGGTTGAGAAGTTAGAGGGTTGATATGTTGTGGGGTTGTTAACCAATGTCATAAAACAACATGTGTACTTCTGTTTCATGAGAAACTATTTGTTCTGTAAGCCTTCACCTGGAGTACAATAAAAAAAATAAATAAAAACCCCAGCCACTCCAGCTATCACTACCAACTGCCCTGACTGGGATCACAACAGAGGGTCCCGGACAGAGCAGGAGGAAGTTGTAGAACAAAAAATCAAATTCCAGCTCGCTGGTCTGACAGAGACTAGAGGAACCCCCGAGACTAGGGCCCGAAGGCACCCTTCTGACCCAGAAATGAAGCCAATCCTGGAGACCACCTGACAGCCAAACAACAGACAAGAATATAAGATAAATAATAACTCAAGAGGAATGTACTACTTAGTACCGTCAATTATACGAGAGCAAAAGAGTATTATCTGCCCAAAAGCAAAGATGAGAAGGCAGAAAGGGGTAGAAAATTTGGACAAAAGGAAATGGGAAACCAGGGCAGAAATGGGGAGGGTGCTGACACATTGTGGGGAATGAAACCAAGGTTATGGAACACTTTATGTACAAACTATCAAATGGAAAACTAATTTGCTCTCTAAACTTTCAGCTAAAGCACAATTAAAAAAAAAAAAAAAAAAGTCCCCTTAAAAGACCAAAAAAAAAAAACAGCTACTGAAAACCCTACGGAGCACAGTTCTACTCTGACATGTGAGGTCACCTTGAATTGGAACGGACTTCACAGCAACTGGTTTTGGATTTTCGTGGCCACAGTTCCCTCCTTTGGGCATAGAGGGGGCTGGCCTAGAAGCATGTGCTCAGTGGAACTGGGCCTCACAGGTGGAATCAAAGGGTTCTGTGGCCTAATAAATCTGGGCCCAAAAGTTCTGCCAGCTCTGTCCTCTCTCGAAGACTGCTCCATTTATGTTGCATATTAAAAGTTCTGACAAGTCCTGCAGAAAGGAAATCTGATTAATTTGTTTAAACCGTTGATGTTGTTGCTTGTATGCCATCTAGTCGATTCCTACTCATAGCAATCCCACATGACAGAGTAGAACTGCCCCATAGGGTTTTCTAGGCTGTAATCTTTATGGGAGCAGATTGGTAGATATTTCTCCCACAGGGCAGCTGGGTGGATTCTGGTTAGCAGCCAAGTGCTTAACCATTGTACCACCAGGGCTCCTTTTGTTTAAATTAGCATTTCACATTCTTTTTGATCCATGTAAACTGTTTTGGGCAGAAAGCCTATTTAACATCTCCAGGAGCTGAGGTTTTCAGTGCACTGTGGGGAATGTGGGAGAGAATAATCCGACAGGGCTTTTAGAGTTTTGACTTTCTAGAATGGTGAGTCCACTGCCACCTCCCTTGTCCCCAGTCACACAGTCACATGGTTACACCAGTGCCTCCTTCTCCCCCTACCCTCCACCCAGTTGCTCCTTCTCCCCCTACCCTCCACCCAGGTGGCCTGACACAAAAGGCGTCAAATGAATAAATCAAACCTCCCCAGAGGGCTGGAGGAATTACTCAGAAACCACCATCTGGCTCCAGAGACCAAGTCCTCTTCTCTGGGGTCTGCAGCCTGAAGCCATTTCACCACAAGGCCTCAAAGTGGCCATCCCCAGATAAGAGGAGCTGGTTCCACCTGCCCCCCAGGCCCCCAGCCCCAGCCTCCTCACACTCCCAAGAGACTCTCAGCCCTGACCCTGAGCCCAGCCACCATTTTACCGGGTCACGTGCAAACTGGCCAGGTGGTAATTCCTTATCCAGGCCATCTCTAGCCAGTCTTAGGGGGCCCCAACTTAACAAATCTGCCCCAAAAAGACCCACAGGAACTCTGGTCCTAATAGCCTGAGTGGGCCTGAGGAAGGAACCAGGTGGGGGCTCTGGTCCCCCCTGTTGCTGGGGCTGAGGGGCTCAGGCCTCATCCTGTTGGGAAACCATGAGGAAGGGGCAGAGGGTGGAGTTAAGGCTGGAAGGGTTAGAGGTTTAAGTTGAATGTGTGTTTCCACTTCATTTAAAGATGGGCTGGAGCTAGAGTTTTGGTTGATTCCAAGACTCAAGTTAGGGTTATGACTGGGTTGGGAAGAGGTTTAATTAAAAGTAGGATTAGAAAGGGAGTTCCTGGTTGGCACAGATGGTTAAGCGCTGGACTGCTAACCTAAAGGTTGGCAGTTCGAACCTATCCAGAGGCACCTCAGAAGTAAGGCCTGGCGATCTGCTTCTGAAAGGTCACAGCCTTGAAACCCTATGGGGCAGTTCTACTCTGCACACATGGGGTCGCCATCAGTCGGCATCGACTCAACAGCTAACAACAATAACCAAAACAAGGATTAGAAATAGGGTTCAGGTCAGAGTTAGGGTTAGTATTTGGTTAGGGTTTGGCTTGACTTGGGGGTTAGTGTTAAGGTGTGGATCAACATCACAGTTAACATTGGATAGAGGATGAGCATTTTGTTAACATAGTAAAAGTTAGGCATTAAGGTTGCGGTTAGGGTTAGAACTGGGTGGAATTAGCAGAAGGATAAAGTCATTGCCAATTTCTCATTTTCATTACCCTGTATATTCTGTGCAAAGCCTAGGGTCTCTCCTTGCTTAGCCATGTGTGCTCAGAAAAGACAAACTTGAGATCGTAGCCAGTGCCATACCAACTTGCCCATTCCCCAAATTATCCCAGGCAGTGAGGGCCAAACAGATCTGACTCCTGGATTAGCAAGTTTAGGGACTCTTCCAGTCTCCTGCCCCCTAAAAGTTTGTGGAACATGAGGACTTGGATGCTGGGTGGGAGGAAGATGCCCCCTCAACAGACCCACCCACGCCCTCCTCAGGCACCCGGGTGCAGGCTCACTTGGTGTTGTCGGAGTCAATTGTGTGGAAGAGATCCTCTAGTTCTTTCTCATTGAGAACGCCATCTGCAAAGAAGAGCTGGAATTCCTCCAATGACAACTTCCCATCATCTACAAGGAAGGAAGGAGGGAAAGCAGCTGGTGTCTATGAAGATAGGACTGTAAGGGCCAGGGCACACACGCCCTCCAAATCCAGGCAATCCTCACACCAACAGATAAACTCCAGCTCAGATAATCCCTGCCCATCCAGCTAGTTCACAAAGTAACAGATAAACTCTAGTGCGGATAATAATCCAGGCATACCCAGCTACCCATGAGCCTTGGCGGAACAGTGGTCAAGTTCTTAGCTGCTAACTGAAAGGTCAAGGTTTGAACCCACCAGCCACTCTTGGGGAGAAATATGTGGCAGTCCGCTTCTGTAAAGACTACAGCCTAGGAAACCCTATGGGACAGTTAGTCTACTCTGTCCTACAGGGTCACTGTGAGTCAGAATCGACTTGACAGCAACAAGTTTTTTTTTTTTTTTTTTTTTACCCAGCTAATTGCCAAACTAAACAGTAAACTCCAGTTCACAGACAACATGACTCACCCAGCTCCCTCCCAAACCACCAACACCTGTTCACAGACAATTCCCAAACCAACAAAAAATACAACAATAAATAGGCAATCTTCTCTCATTTAATTGGCATGAGCGGTAGAGGTAGACCAATTTAAGTAATTTCTCCAGTAAGAGGCAGACCCAAAGCCAGGTGGTCTGATTAACCACCACACTATTGCTTCTACATGACCTCCGCACAGTTAGCGTCTCCACACCCAGCACCCAAGTCCTGACTTTGGGAGGGAACAATCTGTCTACTCTGACCCGGCTGCGCAGCCTCAGGCCCACCACATCTGACCAGAGATGGTTGCCAACAGCTGGCATGGGGTTTTTACTGTTACCACCTCTTCCCAGGCCACAGACGCAGCCGTCAAGATGCTCAACCACGAGGGAAGGAGGGGCCAGGCCTCGGGTGGGGAGGGGCAGGGCTCTGTCTGCCATACCTGTACCTATTCCTGCACCCATTCACGTGCCTATACCCACGCCACTCGTCCATCCACCCCCCTCCCTCTGCCTCACACTCCTCTCCTCCACTTTGGGGTGCTCTAAGCACCAGTATCTGCTGGGGACACATCTGGTCCCCCATAAAAGTTTTGCAGGTTGGGGCCAGACCAGGCCACCGAGGGAGGGGCTCAAAGCAAAACATGAGTGACCCCAGAGGAGGCTGTCCCCAAGCCTCCAGCCTCAGGTCTTCCCACCTGTACACACCTGCTGAGAACCTCCAGCAAGCCAGTTCCTGACCCTGGCAGCCAGCACCCAACCCCCTCCAGACCCAAGACCCTCCCTGCTCCTCCTTATGGGAGCCGTTTGAGTGATCGGCTGCAGAAGTCAGGGAGAACAGTGACCTTCCCAGCTCCCCAGCCTCTCTACACAGGCCCCTCAAAGCTGGGTGCTTGGGACAAGGAGCCCTGCTGGCCCACATGGCACCTCTGTGCGGATTACAAAATGATGCCCTTCCCCCGGGGGCAAGCAGCCTGGCGCCCGCGCACGTGAGCTGGGAGTGAAGTGCTGGCCTATGTGAGGCACCTCTCTTGTGTAGGGCACAACCTGCCCATCCATCCAGGATAGACACACTTGGCCCTGAGCGGCTTCAGGGCTTGTAGCTCTGCTCCTGGCAGCTCTGCTGGGGCTCCAGGTGGGGCAAAGGGACAAGCTCAGGTGAGGGGACTCTCAAGTCAGGTCCTCATTGCACCATCTTCTCTCTGGCCCCATGAGCATAAAGTGTCAGGGGTGGGAGGGAGAGAGAACACGAATGTGTGCGTGTGTGTGCACGGGGGGCTGGGACCACACCCCAAGATGCCCCCAACATCCCAGGAAACATCTCAATGTCACAGAGGGAGAAAGTCATTTGTAACTTTCGAAAACAAGACCAAAAATCCAAATAAAGCAAACAAGCAAACAAACAAATAAAAAAACCCAACCACGGAAGTGCACAGAATCCACTGTGAGATCACAAGATGGAAGTGTCCGGTGATGAGGAGAGCTGGGAATGTTGGCAAGACCGAAGATAAATCCAGGAATCACCATGCAGAATCACGCTGCCGCACACGGCTCTTTCCATGTGTTCACTCCTTCAGCCTTCATAACAGCCTGTGCTGTAGGAAGAACCATGGCCCCCATTTTACTGAGGAGTGAACTGAGGCACAGAAAGGCTAAGGGACTTGCCTAGGTCCCACAGCTGGAAACGGAACCTAGGCAGTCTGGCATCCGAGCCCACGCGCTCAACTCAATCTAGTGGCACGACAGGTGGCTGCCCCTCCAAGTGGGGTGGTGGCTCCCTACCTTTCTGGTGAGGGGCAGCCAGTAGTGCCATCCTCATGGCAGTGTGCAGGGCTGCACAGGGCAGCCTTCTGAGGCCCAGACTGGACTCCATGAGAAGAGATGGGTTAGTTATGTCTGCCACAAGCATGGGTGTGGGGGTACCCGCATGCCCTGAGTGAACCCCAGGCCCCTATCTCCGCCTTCTACCCTGAGCTGCCAGCTCCCTTTCTCTGTCCCCAGGCATTGCCCGAGTTACCTCCATCCACCCTGCACAGGGAGGACAGGCAGGCAGTGAGAAGCCACTGTCTCCTGAACACAAAGCCTTCTCCACTGACATTTATCCTGGTGTCTGGCCACAGGCCTAATGAGCCTGAGTCAGCTAATGAGGAAAACAGCTCCTGCCCGGACCTCGGGTCCAATTAGACCAGCAAGCCGGCATCTCTACTTCCCGCAAAGGCCATTTGCAGGTAATTAGCCTGAGCTCAGCCTCTGGTGGTGACCTTTCAAATGCCAGGAGCCTCTTCATGTCTGCATCCTGGGCAGGAAACTCAGCCTAGCCCTCCCGCCCTCTGCCAGCCACCACATGCTGTACTTCTGGACTGGGATACCTGGTCTGCAGCAAGTGAGTCTCTGTCATCATAGCCGCCATGACAGCCTGGCCACCAAGCCTTTTCTCCCGCAGTCTCTGAAGTCTACCCGCCTTCAAGCCTCGCCTGAGGGCCTGGGTTTGGGGACCACACTCCCATCACCCCGTCGCTGAGGCATCTTGCGCCTGTGGACACCGGATGAAGGCCCAGCGTTCCCATGTGGTAAACAATTGTATGTGTGCCTGCATGTAACTACACATACATCTACACCCTAACCTATTCCCACATCTGTTCCTATACCAATCCCCATACCTGCACCCAGTCCTATTCCCATCCCTGTACATATACCAATCCCCATACCTGCACCCAATCCTATTCCCATCCCTGTACCTATACCAATCCCCATACCTGCACCCAGTCCTATCCCCATCCCTGTACGTATACCAATCCCCATATCTGCATCCAGTCCTATTCCCACCCCTGTACCTATACTAATCCCCATACCTATATCCAGTCCTATTCCCAAACCTGTTCTCATATCTGTGCCCATATCTATTCCTGCACATACACCTATCCCACTCCCACACCAATGTCCATATCTGTTCCATTTTATTGTCACAGTTGTACCCATACTTGTTCCTGTACATATATCCATCCTATTCCCATACCTATTCTCACACCTATACCTATACCTGTTCCCATACTGACTCCCATGCCTGTACCCATATCTACTATACCCATGCCTTTTTTCTTACCTGTACCCATAGCTATACCCACACTTGTACCCATACCTATACGATGTTTTTACACTGTGCTGGGTTAAATCAGAACCTGCCTGCACCACTGCACAACTGATGGTCTGATGTAGATTATCTGCCCTCTCCTGCTCTTGCCTTTGTCCTCTGTAAAAAGGTGGGGGGCTGACACTTCTTACCGCAGTGGTTCCTAGTGAAGACTGAACGAGAGGCTATGAAGGCTTGGGGCATAATAGGTGCTCAGTGACTGCCAACAGCTCCCAGCCCACAGCCTCAGGGCTGAAAGCAAACACCTGACAAGCCAAGCTAGCAGACTCTTGCTTTTGAAGGCATTCAGCAAACATCAGCAGGTGTTAGGGTTTGTTGATTTCTTACAGAGTGCCAAGCCCGGGGCTCAACTCTTTATCCTCACACCGGCCCTCTGGGGTAGGTACTATCACTACCATTTATAGATGGGGAAACTGAGGTCCCGGGAGTTTAGTGACTGGCCCAGGGAGTGGGGCCCAGAGCCCTGCCTCACAACTGCACAGGGTCACAGGAGGGACGTCCTCACCTCTCTCGGGCCTGGGCCCCGGGGGCTGCACTGGAACAGGCATGGCACACAGACCCCAGTGAGGAAGATGTAAGGCCTGAGGAAGGGGGGCCGGCTCAGCCTCTGTGGGTCCTCAGGTGCAGAAACGAAGGTCTCGAAGCTGTGCTAAGCTGTGTGGCTAGCCTGTGGGCCGGCCCCCAAAGCGGCCTCTGACAGCAGGGGCAGGCTATGAGAAGGAAACTTTCCACGCCCAGGAGGGACCCATGGCACCACCCATGCACCCACCCACGCACATACACATACACCGTAAGAGTCCCTTACAGAGCTGCCCAGTTGTGAACACACACACACCCCTGTGTACACACGGCAACCATCAGAGAGGCACCCTCAGGCAGACCCGCAGACGCACACAACTGCGTGTGCATAACTACATGTACCTCTCCACCCATACCTGTACCCACACCTGTTCCTATACTGATTCCCATACGTGTACCCATCCTCTCCTGTATCTATGCCACCTACGCCCACTCCTGTTCCTATACTGATTCCCATACCTGTTCCCATCCTATTCCTGTACCTATGCCTATCCTATTCCCATACCTATTCCCACATCTGTACCCACACCTGTTCCTATACCGATTCTTATACCTGTTCCATACCTGTACCCATACCTATTCCGTATCTGTACCCATTCTATTCTCATACCTATGTCCATACCTGTGCCCATATCTATGCCAACACCTGTACTTATAGATTCCCACACCTACTCCCATACATGTTCCCATACCTGCACACACACCCCTGCAGCGAGTATGGAGACTCACTGTCTCACAGACATACCTACAGCCAGAAACAAAGTCACACAGAAAGAGTCACAGCCACCTTCTGCCACCTCAGTGACACACAAGGCCACACTCCCATCAGCGAGTGAGTCAATAACTACCATTTCACAGACATGGACCAACGACTTCCTCTAGGCCAGGGATCAGGCTCACAAGAGAACAGGCCCACATCCCTACCCTTGGAGACTTTGCCATCCGCTCCAGAAGCCTGGCAGCCAATGGGCAGTCACTATACAGCCACACCCCACCTGCCCACCCACTGCACTCTGAGGACCACACAGACTCCCTGTTTCTGTGGACAAGTCCCCTTAACCTGTCAACAAATCTCCACAGTGCCACCACTTTAGTCCTCCCAGTGTCCCCTTCCTCCTCTGCTCCACACAGACTCACTGCTGACAGTCTTCACCCCAAGGGGCCTGGGAGGGGTCACTGTCACCCAGAGTGAGATTCCTTGGCACTGGATGCCAGCCCAGGCCTGGGAACCCCGCTCTGGCCCCAAGACCTCACATCCCAGCTTCCGACAGCATTAGGAGGACAGGTCAACAGCAACTCCCAGGCACAGGGAGGGAGGGAGGCCGGGGGTGCTGGGGACCCAGACCAGAGTGGCCATCTGAGCTCTATCCTAGCAGAAGGGCCCCAGGGCAGGCACCAGGCCATCTTGTCCCCTCTTCTCCCCAGCAGACCATGATACTCAGTCAGCATTTTCTCAAATAACAAATGAATAAACATCGAGCCCTACTTGATGTTCTTTAGAGAAAGTCTGTCACCCCCATCTCCTCCCTGGATTTTCCCAAAAGCCCAGGGAAGTAGGCAGGGCAAGTGTTATCACCTCCACTTTACAAACGGAAAAACTGAGGCCCAGAGACAGATGGTATCTTGGTTAAGGTGCACAGAGAGTTACTTTGGGCCCAATAATTATGACTATGGTGATTATAATAAGCTGTGACACTTGTTACTCTCCTCCTTTCTGTTGTGAGGGTCAGAGGGAACTCTGGAGACTCCATTACTCTCAAGTACTCGGCCTTACACAAAGTCTGCATACTTGCTGCACGGGTGTGTGCGCAGGAATGGGAACAGGTATGGGAATAGGATGGGTAGAGGTCTGAGCATAGGTACAGGAATAGGATGGGTACAGGTTTGGAAATAGGCGTGAGTACTGGTATGGTAACAGGTAGGAGAATCAGTATAAGAACAGGTGTGGGTACAGGTGTGGGCATAGGTATGGGAATAGGAACGGGAATCAGTATAGGAACAGGTATGGGTACAGGTATAGGAATCAGTACAGGAACAGATACGAGAACCAGTGCAAGCACAGGTATGGGAACAGGTGTGGGCCTAGGTATGGACATAGGTATGGCAAGAACTTTTTACAGAATGTCCTGAACTCTATGGCCACAATAGCCACTCACACTGTTGGGGCAGCTGCATGATGTGGAGGAAAGGGCCATGGGGTCTACAGCACAGCTCGATTTCCCATGCTGGGTGGGCAACCCTGGGCCCCCACAGCATAGATAAAATAGGGCAACAGCACCAACCAACTGCATCAGGTTGCTGTGAGTAGTAACTGTTCCAAGGCCTTAAATGGCCTAAAACAGGCTGAGGGCTTCCTTAAGGGGGGGTGGGGTCTCTGGGCCCTAGCCTGGGACGCTCTGGTCCAGCTCAGCTGCACACCGTCTAAATACACCAACCACTTCCTCACCCATTGCTGGTGGGAGTGTCAAATGGTGCAACCACTGTAGGAAACAGCGTGGTGGTTCCTCAAGAGGTTCAACATAGAACAACCATATGACCCAGTCATTCCACTCCTAGGTGTGTGCCCAAAGAACTGAAAACAGGTGTTCAAACAAAAATGTGTACATACATGTTCATAGCAGCACCATTCACAATAGCCAAAAAGTGGAAACAAGCCAAGTGTCCATCAACAGATGATGGTTAAACCAAGTGTGGTGTATCCCTGCAATGGAGTATTGTTTGAGCATAAAAAGGAATGATGTTCTGATGCAGGCTACAACTTATATGAAGCTCAAAAACATTATGCTCGGTGAAATAAACCAGACGTAAAAGATCGCGTAGGTATGATTCCATTTGTACGAAATGTCCAGAACACACAAATCCAGAAACATAAAGCAGATTAGTGGTTGTCAGAAGCTGGGAAGGGGGAAAATGGGGTGAGACTGCTAATGGGTACCGGGTTTCCCTTCGGGGAGATGAAAATGTTTTTGAACTAGATAGAGGTGGTGGTTGTGCAACATTGAGGGTGAATTAAATGCCACTGAATTGTTCACTCTAAAATGGTGAATTTTATATTATGTTTTAATTTTACCTCAATAAAAAGAAAAAAAAAGTACACGAAACCCTCACCCAAGTAGGACATCATTCTCAGCATCACAAAGACCATTGCACTGAATTCTTGTGGCACCCTACCAAGAGGAACGATCATGATCCCCAGTTTACAGATGAGGAAACTGAGGCACATGCAGAGCCAGGACTGGACCTTCTGCCTTCAGAGCCCTGTGCTCTAACCTTGGGGTTCAAGGTTGCCCTTGTCTCCTACCCCCTGGTCCCTTCCCTGTGAAGCATCAGGACAGAAGGAATCTGGTCCTCATTCAGTGAACAGCCTGGGAGGGACACTCACCATTTTTGTCCGCTCGGCGGAAGATCTGCAGAGAAAAGAGGTTGAGTCAGCTCTGGGCCAGGGACGGGCAGGCGCCCCCATGGGCTTCTGACCTGAGGCCTCCATCCCACTCCTCCCCCAGGAGTGAGTTCCCCAGCAGCTGCTGCCTGGGGAACTGAGCCCCCTCCCCAGGAGGAGTCCGGGGTGGGCTCCAGGGCTGGGAGAGGGTGGTTCAGCCAAACGCCCTGCCGGCCGCCACAGAACCGGCCGCCCACTCTCCCTCTGTGCTGCCAGCCTGCCCACACTGCATGGACATGCACAGCCCTTATAGAGTCACCATCCACGCCACCCACCCACCCACACATGCCACACGAAGAATCAGTGCCCAGGGATACAGCCACACACTGGCCCTTGCACCCTCTTCAGACACCTCGTAGCCCTGTTTCTCCAGGGAGGTTGGATTGAGTCCGAACTGAAAGGGTTGGCGGGGAGTGGGGGGAGCCGCAAGACAGATGATTTCTGGGTGGTGAGTGGGAAGGGGAGGTGCCAGGGGCTCAGAAACCAAGGCGGGCTGTTCTGGCTGCACCAGGCAGGGAAAAGGGGCAGCCCAATCCCCAGACCTGGGGCTTCTGTGTGAGAAGCCTCTGCTCGGCTCACGGAGACTGGGCCAGCATCTTTCTCTTAGGCCTTTCTGGCAACATTCGCACCCCTGAGGCAGAGCCCTGGCCCCATCCACCAATGCCACAGGCGCCTGGAGGGGGCCTCTCATCACAGCTCTGCTCACCCCCTCCCACACGTGACCATCTCCTGGTGGGCTTTGCAAACCTCTGCACCCCTGCCCCACCCAGGAGCACACAAGGCCCCTCTCTGGTGGGGCCCAGATGTCAACAGTTTTCACAGGCGTGGTCAGTATTGAAACTTGCACGCTAGAACCCAAGTCAGGCCCGAAGCACTGGGCACCCCTGGGAGCTTGTTAGAAATGCTAAGTCTCAGGCCCACCCAGCCCTACTAAGTCGAAATCTTTTTATCCGGATCCTTAGGATCTCACATGCACACTAATATCTAACTTCCCAGATCCGGGAGAAACACAGATGCTTCAGGCAAGTCAATGCTCCTCCCTGGGCCTCAGTTTCCTCCATGTTTAACAAGCTCGTTAGACTGATCAGCACCAGCTAAGCGGTGCTGATGGGAGGCAGGGAGGAGACTGGGGCCTCTGGCTGTCCCACCTCCATCCTTGCCCTGGGGCGCAGGCCAGCAGGCCCTGCCACCACCCACCCCTGTAGCACTGGAGGGTCATCCTCCTTTATCAGGCGCGGGGGCTGCGTCAGACTGAAGAAGCAGCTGGTGGGTGCGGGGGCAAATATGCCCCCTGCTGCTCCCTGCGGGCCGGTTGCCCTTTCCCCTTACTGAACCCCAAGACCTGGGGACCGGCAGGAACCACAGTGGCTGAGGCAGAAAGGGGGGGTCAGACCCCCCCAAACCCTCCTCCAAAATCAGCCTGGGCACCTCACAACCTTCCTCCTAACAGTGCAAGCCCCCAAGGCTGTGGGTTCCAGGCCTCCCCTGGAGCCTGGCACTGGGCAGGCACCTGCTCCGGGCATGACTCGTCAGTGAATGACAGCCAGTGATGTCAGCTCCAGGAGTCTGCAGGGGTACGCTGGGAAGGCCCACTCATCACCCCATTTCTGAGATGAGCAAATGGAGGCTCAAGAGTCTACTACCATCACAGTCAGAGGACCGGAATCAGGAGGGGTCTAGACAAGGCTTGGGGGCTCTGATGGGTCTAGGGAAAGAGACTCCAGCTGCTGGAGTGTGCGTGTGGGCCTGGCTGTGTGTGTATGCTTGGGGCACCAGAGACACAAACACTCACCGTCCTGCTGTCCCTTCCCTGCCCAGCCCTCCTGGCTCAGAGCCAGCTATGGGTTCCAGGAGACAGCGAGAGAAGAGCATGCAAGTACACACACACTCTCCCAGAAACACAACCCACAACTCTCCCAGAAACCCACCACACATTCAGAGGTACCCCCCATGCCCCACCAGCCACACTCCTCACAGGACCCTCACTAGGACACACAAGTTCACATTCCCATGCTGTCACCGGGGGTGGGGAAGACCTCCGATGAAGCTCTCTCCACCTCCTACAAAATGCTCCACAGGGGGAGGCTCCCCCCACACCTCAGGCATCCATCCTGAGGAATTTTCCCTCTCCCATGGGAGGAAGGGTGGATGGGCTTCCCAGAGGGCATGGGAGGGGAGTGAGGAATGAGTCTGGGGTTCCTGAAGTGAACAGGGCTCTTGGTGAGGAGTGGAGAAGGGAATGGAGGGCAGAGAGGGGCTCAGAGTAGAGTGGCTGGTCAGGGAGGGAAATCCCAGAGGGGTCCTGGGGGTTCTCCATCTATGCAAAGGAGAGAAGCTAGGTGGGGAGAGGCTTCACTTTCAAGGAAGCTGTGTTGGGGGATAGGGTCTCTGAATGGGAATGAGATTACTGGGCTTGGGGGGTGGGGGTGCTGGGTCTGGAAGAAAGAGGGGCCGAGCTGCGGTTGTGGGGGTCTCAGAAATGTAGCTACTGGGATAGAGAGGAGAAGAGGCTGGGAGTGGCCGGGGGCTCCCTTCCGGTAAGGGACAGGATAAAAGGTGGACTGTAGGGCTGGGAAAAGGATGGGAACTTGCCTAGGACAAAATTAATGGGGTGGCCCGGGTCCAGGGGGCTCAAGGGCCCCAGCTCCGGGAAGGCGGAGAAGGGGAGAAGTGGAGGGAGGGTGTAAGAAGGGAACCCCACTCCAGGGAGGAGAGAACTCCGAGTGGAGAAGGGGACCCTGCTCCAGGGAGGGGAGAGCACTCGGGGTGCAGACCAGTCTAGGACGTGGGGTGGGGGGCTGGGGGTTCATGCTGTGGGACGCGGAGGGTCGGGTGAGGGTCCTGCCCCCGGTCTGCCGAGGGAGATGGGTCCAAGTGCCCTGCTCAGAGAGGAGAGGGCTCTGGGTCCCGGCGGGAACAGGGGTCCCTGTCGGAGAACATTCCCCGAGAGGAGGGGTCCCGGGGGACAGGGGGTTCCTGTTGAGGTCCGTTCCCCGACAGGAGGCGCGGAGTCCCAGCAGGCTGGGCGTCTCCCCCAAGAGGAAGGGGCTCTGGGTCCCGGCAGCAACCGGGGGTCCGTGTCAGGGGTCCTCCTGGAGAAGAGGGGGCGCAGGGACCAGGCAGGAAAGGGGTTCGTGTCGGGGTCCCCCCCAGAGAGGAGGTGCACGGGGTCCCGGCAGGAACGGGTTTCTGTTTCGGGGTCCCCACCCGAGAGGAAGGGCGAAGGGTCCCGGCTGGAACGGAGTTTCGTTTCGGGGTCCCCCGAGATTAAGGGCACCGGGTCCAGGCAGGAACGGGGTTCCGTGTTGGGGTCCCCCTCGAGAGGAGTGGCCGTGGGGTCCCAGCAGGAATAGAGGTCCTTGTCTGGGTCCCCTCCGAGAGGGGAGCGAGGTCTAGCCGGGCCCAACCGGGGCTCCGGCGGGTCGGGCCGCGAGTACTCACGTCCAGGATGACGGCGGTGCCCCCGCGCGACGCGGCGGGGCCGGGCCGGGGGTCGGCGTTGGGGGCGTCGGGGACCAGCGGTGCCCGAGGCTCGCCCATCCTGGCGCCTACCCAGCGCAGCAGCCCGCCCAGCGCCCGGCCCTGCGGCGGCGGCTCCCGGAGCAGCCTGTGCGCGCCGGCCCTGCACAGGCGCGCCGCCCGCTCGCACATTGCTCCGCCGCCGGAGCCCGCCGACCCCCGCCCGCCGTCCGCCGCCCGCGCGACCCTCCCGACGCCGCCCGCCGCCGCGCCCCGCCTCCCTCCTCGGTCCGCGGCCGCGGACACCCGGGACGGCCGGGCGGGAGGGGGGGGGGGCCGGACCTCGCGCCACGTGCTAGGTCCACCCCCACCCTCCCGGGCGCTGCGGCGGGGGCTGCTCGGGGGCGCGGGCCGGTTGGCTGGACCCTGGCCGGCCGGGGAGGGGGCTACAGCGGAGGAAGCGCACCGGGGGTGTAGCTGCGGGGGGGGGCCCTGGGGGCCGCCCCCCCCACCAGTCCCCCTTCCCATGAGCCCCTCCTCCCCCCGTGGCGCCGCCGCAGGGGCCGGAGAGCTGTGTCCGGCGAGCCCGCAGCGCCTTCTGCCGGCGCCAGCTCCAGGTTCAGCGCCCACGCGCCTCAGGCCTCCCGCTCCCCATCACTCCCTCCGGCAGCCACCCTTGCCCTCCGAGGGACTGCCTGCCCCGCAGACCTCCCTCTGCCATTACACAGGCCCAGAACCAATCTATGCCCCCGGACACCCACCTCGCCTCCCACTCCCACCCATCCACCCACCCGAAGGATTCATTAAGAAACACCTATCAGGTGCTAGGTCCTGTGCTAGGCACCAGGATCCAACCAGGGGCAAAACAGGCCCTTGGCCGCCTCTGAGGCAGAGCGGCAGGCTGGAATGATTCCACAAATAAATGAACAATGGAAACCGAGATGTTCCAGAAGTGTGGCAAGATGGGCCACGAGAGCCACCAACGGGTAATTGTCAGAAGAGGCTTCCTAAAGGAAGTGACCCTTACGCTGAGTGACTCAAAGGAAGAGAAGGAGTTAAAGAGAGGAGGGAAAGGCCATGACTAAAGACCAGCCTGTGCAAAGGCCCTGTGGCAAGCTCGGGCATGGTAAGCAGGAGGGACTGAGAGGAGACTGTGTGACTGAGAGAAGGGCAGGGAATGTTGGCAGGGGCTGCAAAGGCCTCCACAGCACATCATTCCTGGAACATGCCCTCCCCCAACTTCTCTAACAGGGCTGCCCTCTCACCTGCTCCCACCCAAATACTTCTCCCCCCCCCCCCCAACTTCGGGCCAATGGAAGCAGCAGTCAAGAATCAAATGACATATTGCATTGGGCAAATCTGCTGCAAAAGTGTTAAAAAGCAAAAATGTCACTTTGAGGACTAAGGTGCCCCTGACCCAAGCCATAGTATTTTCAGTCACCTCATCTGCACGTGAAAGCTGGACAATCAATAAGGAAAACCTAAGAAGAATTGACACCTTTGATTTACAGTGTTGGCAAAGAATATTGAATATACCATGGACTGTCAGAAGAATGAACAAAGCCGTCTTAGAAGAAGTACAGTCAGAATGCTCCTTACAAGCAAAGATGGTGAGACTTTGTCTCACGTACTTTGGACACGTTATTAGAAGGGACCAGTCCCCGGAGAAAGACATCATGCTTGGTAAATTAGAGGGTCAGTGAAAAAGAGGAAGACCCTCAATGAGATGTACTGACACGGTGGCTGCAACAATGGGCTCAAGCATAACAAAGATTGTGAGGATGGCACAGGACCAGGCAGTGTTTCGTTCTGTTGTACATAGGGTTGCTATGAGTCAGAACCGACTTGACGGCACCTAACAACCACCACTTGGGGCATCATCTTTATTCTCCCCATCCCAGCCCATGGGCCTCTGGCTCGCAGTGCAGAGTCCCAGGCACCCAGCCACTTCCCCAAATAGAGTCCTCAGACACAGGGTAGAGTTAGGCACTAGTTTTATTTGGGACCTGATTCTAGAAGGGGTGGGCCTGGAGCCCTCCTGTCTGGGTGCTGGCCCCGGTGATCCCAGCTCATGTGGGCACCCCTTCCCCTAGACTGCCGGTGCAGATCTGCGCTAGGCCTGTGGCCACTGTTGGTTCCTTGGCTTCAGTCTGAGTCTGGGGCAGCCTGGGCCCCCACTCCACTTCCCCAGAGGCCGGTTGCATGGGCTCATGGCCCCTCCTGTCTCCTGCCAGGAGAGGCCCCCCTCACTGGGGCATCTTTGTAGGGCTGTTGGGATCTCCCCTCCTCAGGGCCTGAGGATGGGCGCCCTGTGCTAGGGTGGCTTCCTGGTCTCCTTCTTCAGCAGGGAGCTGGCCACGGCCAAGGCACCACCCTGCACAAACCGCACAAAGTTGTCCCCAGCCAGTGGCCCCACAGCATACAGGCCCTCCTGGCGGGTGCTCTGGTAGGTGAAAGGGTCCACGTCCACAGGGTTCCTCTTGCTGCTGAGTGGCTGGCTGGGGTCCATGGCAAGATCAGCACCTCCCCCGGGGAGGAAAGAGAGGTCAGGGTAGGAGCCAATGAGGACTAGCACCAGGGAGACACCAAAGACCTTCTGTCCACCCTGTGGGTCACAGAACACGGCCTGGCGGTCTTCCTTGAAGAGTAGTGGCCGGTGCTCGGGGAGGCTGAGGTAGCCCTTGTAGGGGCTAGGCGACAGGATGGACTGCTCACGCATCATCTGGTGCACCTTGTGGTACTCAGGGTACAGCATCCTGGGTAGCTGGTTGAATACCAAACCAGGGTCGTCCACGGTCCGCCGGAAGGCATGAATCACCGGCACATTGTAGTGACGGGCGTACAGGACTGCATCAGCCGCTGACAGCCCCGCACCCACAATGAGGACAGGTTCTGAGGCCGGGGTCACCGCACCTGTCTGCATGGCCACCTCCAGGGCCGACAGCTCATGGTGGACAAAGGGCAGGGCCTCCCCGGGGATGTCTAGGCGGGCCGGGCTGTCAGACGTGCCTGTGGCCAGGACCACGTTGCGGGCGCACAGGGAGAAGGGCTGCGGGCTTTGGTCCTGGGTGGTCAGGAAGCCGCTCACCTGGAAGAGGCGGCTGGGGTCCTGGGACCCAGAGCCACCGGGCTCAGGTGTCCCCCACTCCACAGCTGTGACCACAGCGCCGCACACGAAGTTGTGGCCCAGGCCCTTCTTGGTCACATAATCCCTGTAGTAGTGGGCGATGTCCCCGGCGGTGGCTCGGCTGTTTCGGAGACCTCTACCGGAAGGATGCAGGAGGGGGGTGTCAGAGAGCAGTGTGGGGTGTGGGGGACGGGCTGGGTGGGGATGACCAGATGGCATCAGCCCGGGGGCCAGGCAGCAGCTGTGCCACCCACCGGCTGTAGGGCTGGGCCAAGGGGTTAAGCTCTGGAAACCTCAGTCTCTCTTCTGTAAATGGAGGTAATAAGGCCCCTACCTCAGGAGGGGCAGCTTAGGGCTGGGTTTTGAGTGCAGACTCCAAACCCCAATTCCTAGGTTCAAATCTTGGCTGTGCAGCAGTTTGGAGCCCTGGTGGTGCAATGGTTAAGAGCTTGGCTGCTAACTAAAAGGTCGGTGTTTCAAATCCACCAGCTGCTCCTTGGAAACCCTATGGGGCAGCTCTACTCTGACCTATAGGGTCGCTACAGGGTTGGCTGTGTGCCTGTGATGCTCTATGCCTCAGTTTCTTCGCTTGTAAACTAATGATGATGACGGTGATAGTACCCTTCTTGGCCGTTGAGAGGATCATGGGGGTTGATACTAATGAAGTGCTTAGAACAGACTGGCAGGTAGTTAGTGCCACTATTATTATCGCCTCAAAGGATTAAATAATATTCCGTGTAAACACAGTATGATTCCATTTTTATAGCATTCAGAAATTGGCAAAACCAGTCTATGGAGTTAGAGATCAAGAGAGTGGCTGCCTCTGGGGAGGAGGATGGGGGTGGTGACTGGCAGGGGACTAGGGATCTATTTTTTGATTCTGGGTGGCTGTAACATAGGTGTGTCCCCTTTGAGAAAACCTCTCCACCTGTACTTATGTGCGGTGTGTACTTTTCTACATGTAGACTATATTTCAATAAAACGTTTGTTTAAAAAATGGAAAGCACTTAGCAGAGTGCCCAGCTCACATAACAACAGCAATGGCGATTTTATTATGATTATTATTACCAACGTCCTTTCCAGGGGCAGTGATGGCAGTGGCGGCAGGACCAGTGTTACTCACGGTTAAGTTGTAGGCTTTGGTGAAATCTCAGCACCTCCCTACTCCTAGCTGTGTGACCTTGGGCGCTTTACTGTACCCAGCTTGTGGAGGTTGCTAAGGATGAGCCCACTTAACGGGGAATTGTACGCGACACGCCAACACACGTGTGGCTAAATGCCACAACCGCAGCAGGAGCTTAGCCCACATCTCCTGAGACCGCTCCGGCCACCCTAACTCAGCCAATCCACGACTGTCACTTGAACTCTGGAAACTAAGTTATTTCTGTGGGTTGGTCATTTGCCCCACCTTTGCTGTAGTAAAAATTATTTTTAAAAAAACTTTCCTAAGAAGATGTTGCATCCAGGGTTGTTTATAATAATGAAAAATGGACAAGAAGCTGAAAACCCTGTGACGGTGGCAGCACCACGAGGCCGTGGAGCATGTATGTTGTGTCTTTTTGCTCCGACACCTGAGCATGAGGCCCGGCATATCATAAGAGCTCAGTGAAGATTTGCTGAAGAGGGGCTGCTCAGCTGGCCTGGGAAGTATGATGCAGTCATGTAAAAGGACGGTTACAAGCATTATGTAATCATGTGAAATGCTTACGGCATCACGTGAAATGTTGAAAGTAGGATATAAAAGGGTATGTTTACAACTGAAATAGATGTTTCTGCCTGTCTGTTAACATCATTACACAAGCCTGCATGTCTTCTACCAAGTTCTCAGGGTCAAAGATTTACAACGGCAAGGAGTCTTTGGCCCACGAGACAGGCAGTGCACCCTGGAGCCCCCAGTGGGCAGAGGAAACAGGGCTTCCTGTACAAGCGCAGAGACCACTCAGTGGAGGTGTCTGCTGGGAGCAGCTTCTCATTCCGGCAACTCTGTGCCTCCCCCAGGAAGAGCAGGGCCTGAATTCCTTTATCCAGCAATATAGCTGTTTCTCTACGGGGCCAAGGTGTCCGGTGTGGGCATATACGGAGCTGGAAATAAGACAGGGAGAAAATGCCCACAAATGCGACGGTGTTTGGCTGAAGTGTGGGGCCGGGGTGAGTTGTCTTCCGCTTCTCAATTTTCAATTCTCTGTAGTGTAGTTATGTTTTTCATGCAAAAGCATTTTTTTTTAAGGAACTGCACCCTCTTCTCAGCTGACTTAGAGGGATCAAGATTGTTCTACACCAGGCTCAGATAGTGGGCGGGATGGCAGGGAGACCAGGGGACCCTGGAACCTGGGTCAGGGCACTGGGGGCAGGGGGGCTGGCTGTTGTTTCTCTTGGGCCTCCTTAGAGGTTGAGATGCTACGGGGAGGCCAAGTCAGGGGGTCATGTGGCAGGGTGGAAGGAGCACTGGACAGGGTGTCCTGGTGCGAGCCCAGCACTGCTGCTCATTACCCCTGTGGTCCTGGGCAAGTCCTGTCCAAGCCTAGGCCGCAGTTTCCCCTCTGGAGGATGAGGAAGGACCAGATGAGTCCTGAGGCCCCTTGAGCTCTGGCTCCTGGGCTCAGGGTGGGAGAGGCTTCTGGGCTGGCCTTACCTCCGCTTTTTACGCATCCAGTCCTTGACCTGCAGGTCTGGGAGCCCCATCCACTGGCCTTTACTCAGAGTCACTGTGGAGCCTTCAATGGACTGCGTGAAAGAGAAGGCCTTTGATCCAGACCTCTGCTATCCACTCGGAAGGAAGGCAGGGGAGGCCTTACCTGGGGCTGGTGGGAGAGGAGAGGGAGGGGGAGGCAGGTGAAAGGGGGGAGGGGAGGGGAATGAGGAGGGGCTTGGGTAGAGGTGGCCCAACCCCACTGCACCCCCCCCAACTCACATGCCAGGCGCCTCCAGGCAGGTTCCTGCCCAGCACCACGTGGGGAATGGCTCGCTCCTTCTGGCGCCTCCAGGTAAGCACAGACTCCAAGTTTCCCCCAAAGTCTGTGTCTGGCCGCAGGAGGGAATCGAAGAGCAGGGCCACAGGACTTTGGCACCGGCCTTCGAGGCCTTCAGACAGGTAATCGAGGTCCTGGAGGGGGGCAGAAGACAGAGAGGCCACAGGGGAAGGCGGGTTGGTTTCCTGGAGCTGAGGGGTGGGCAGGACTGTGAGGACTGGGGTCAGTCTGTTTCTCTGAGGCTGGAGGGGCCTGGTCTCACTGAGACAGCCATGCTGGGGACTGTGTGTGAGCGCTCACTTTGGGGTCTCTCCAGGAGCCCAAGGACCCCAGATCACTGGCCAAACAGGAAAGAATAAGAAGGGACTCGAGCAATTGCCTAGTCCTGCATTCCCATTCTAATATCAGGGGTCAGATGGGCTTGGGAAATGCTGCCTCTCAGAAGTAGATGATTCCCATCAGCACATTAAAGGCTCTGAAAAGTTCCGCAATGGTCATTTTACCTGTTTCATTAATGAATTACCCAGCATCTCCCAGGCCCACTGGATTAGGAACATTTTCTGGGCATATTATACTGAGGGACCAGCGTGCTAAAGAAGGCACCAGGAACAGGCTGCTCTAGACCAAATGCCAGCCTACTTCCCTCACTGGCCAACTCAAGGGTGAATGCCTGCCTGATGAGGGAGGTGAACAAGAAGTGGCCTCCTGGAGGTAAGGGACGTGGAGGATGGATTTCCAGGCCCTTCTTGGAAGGGAAAGTGGAACTGAAATTTCTGGGGCAGGGTTTGTCAACCTGGGCACCATTGACATTCTCAGCGGTGGAGGTATTGTAGGTGTTTAGCAGCACCCCTGGCCTCTACCCACTAGATGCCAGTAGCACCCTCCACGCAGTCGTGACAACCAAAAATGTCTCCAGACACTGCCGAATGTCCTCTGGCTACAAATGTTTATTTTACTGAGCGCTCCTAGTAACTTCAGCAAGGAAAATGTTGCTCTTTTTCTCCTCATACTTGAGGAAACTGGGGCACAGAGAGGTTAAGTAACTTGCCCATGGTCACAAAGCCGGCAAGTAGAAGAGCAAGGATTCAAACCTGGACAGAGGGGACCCCCGAAAACACAGCCAAGATGTTCTAGGGGTGATGAGACAAGCTGATGTGGCAGTGGGAAGTGTCAAAAGAAAGCCTCACTTTCTCTTTCACAATTTCCGTAGCTGATTTCGTGGCCTCTCATGTTCAGTGTTTGGCCTCCTTTCCTGCAAATGCATTCTCCTTTTCCCCTGGGAAGCTAGGATATTCTCCCGAGACGGTGGCCCACCTGGTCCAGGATGGAGACCCCTGGTGCCTCGGTGAGCTTCCTCTGCAGCAGGGGGTGAGGATGAATGGCGCCTGGCTTCAGGTAGGGGATGTAGCCTGAGAGCAGGTAGGATAAGCAGATGCCCGAGGGGCCGTTGCCTGGGGGGAGAAGGTAGGGGTCAATGTGGGTGCAGGGATGGAAAGAGACCATTGCCAAGGGCTTTGGTCATTATCTGACTCATTCATTCACTTACCCTTTATTCATAAAAATAAAAATCAAGCATTTATTAAGCCTTTAGCATAGCCCAGGTGCTGTGCATAATAATAATTGATGAAAAAGTAATGAACAATTGTTGAGAGCTTACTATGTCCCAGCTACTGTACTAAGAGCATTGAACAATGACAATAATAAAGTAATGGTAATAATAGCTAACATTATTGAGTGCTTACTGTGTGTCAAAGGAGCCTCGGTGGTGCAAAGGTTAAGCACTTGGCTGCTAACCAAATGTTGGCAGCTGGAACCCACCCAGCAGCTCTGCAGGAGAAAAACCTCGTGAACTGCTTCCATAAAGATTACAGCCAAGAAAACCCTATGGGGCAGTTCTACTCCATCACATGGGGTCATTATGAGTCAAAATTGACTCAACAGCACCCAACAACAACAACTATCAGTCAAAAGTTGTGTCAAGTGATTTTAGTAATAAAAATAATAATAAACCGACAGATGGAGATCGTGTACCAGGCCCCACGAGCCCTGAAGTGCATGCATTATCTTATTGAGCGTCCCCAGTAACTTTAGCGAGAGAAATACTACTCTTTTTCTCCTTTTATACTTGAGGCAACTGGCACAGAGAGGTTAAATAACTTGCCTGCGGTCACACAGCCAGCAAGTAGAAAAGGGAGAATTCAAACCCAGACAGAGGGGACCCTCGGGAACACGATGGAGATTTCAAGATCACTAAGAACTGGCCCCGGCCCCCAAAAGCTCATAGTCTGGTGGGTCAGACGAACAAGTCAGATATTATACTACAGATTGTAAAGTGTCTGGGTGGGTGAGCCCCGGGGCCAAGGGGGTTCAGGAAGGCTGCTAAGCCACCTGTGGGGCCAGGTGCCTCCAACTCTGAACATCCATAGAACTGCCTGTCTGTGGCACTTCTTGGGCAATTAATCAGGTCCAACCTCGTGACAGCTCTTCTATTCTTATCTTTTTTTTTTCTCTTCTTTTTCTAATCTTGTACTATTCAGAGTATTACCTATCCATAGAATACCATCAGGATGAACCATAGGAAATCGCCAACCTCAAACTGATTTGACTTACAAAAATGGCCATTCCGTGTGGGTCTGCTGCCTGCATAGGGGGATCATCTGTGCCCCATTTTTGCAGGCCCCTGAGGGCAGAGGCCACATACTACTGCTGTATGTCCCCTCAGTGGGCATCTAGCACAGTGCCAGGCATAGGGTACACACCGGTCAGACATGCTGGACCTGATGTAGTCCTGGGAGCGTGTGAGGGCATGAGATTCAGGAGCAGAGGACCCTGTGGCCATGCCCTGGCTCCTTCCACTCACTAGCTGTGTTTCCTTGGACAAAGCACCTCCCCTTGGTGACCCTCAGTTTCCTCATCTGTACAATGGGGACAGCAGTGGCCATAGCTGCCTTTCTTTGTAGGAAGGATCTTCCCAGATGGTAGAGGTGGTCAGGAACGCGTGCGGCTTTTCCGAACTGTCCACCAGATGTGTAATGTGAGCCACGATGTGATGTTCAATGTTCTAGTAGCCACATTAGAAAAAGTAAAAGGAAACTGGTGAACCGAATTTTAATGATATAGTTTTAAGCCCATTGATGAAAATAAAAAAAGTATTAACGAGATATGTTAGCTCTTATTTTCATACAAAGGCTTTGAATTTTCGTATGTATTTTACACTTTAGGAGTCCCTGAGTGGCACAAACAGTTAAGCACTCAACTACTTGTCGAAAGGTTGGAGGTTTGGACCCACGGAGAGATGCCTCAGAGGAAAGGCCTGGCTATCTGCTTCTGAAAGGTCACAGCCTTGAAAACCCTGTGGAGCAGTTCTACTCTGCACACATGGAGTTGCCATGAGTCAGAGTCAACAGCAACTAACCACAACCACAGTTTTACACTTATAGCACATCTCAAAGTGGACCAGCCACATTTCACGTGCTTGGTCACCACACGTGGCCATGGCCACTGTACTGGCGCTGCAGACTCAGAGCTTAAGAGTGCAGGCTTAAGGACCAGGCCTGCCCTCACCCTGCTGGCTGATCCTTCTGCTCTTGCCTCATCTGTTCTTGAGAGGATTAAATGGGATAGTGTTTTATAAATCGCTAAGCATAGCTCCAGCCACATAGTAGACACCCAATGGCTAAATTAAAGACGCCAGGTGTAAAGGGAGGCCAGGCCTGGCTTTGCCCAGCTCCTGACCACAGACCTCTGTGGGCACCCTGTGCTCAGTGCCAGACCTGTCCCTGCCCTGGGCCCCCCACTCACCAATGATGATGACTGCAAGGGGCTCTGAGCTGCTGGCGCTGAGGTGGTCCTTCCTTGAGGAGTTCATGGCTGCAGCTGGTAGGGGGTTCAGTGCTGGCAGCCGACCTAGGGGAAGAGGTCAGGCCTGGGCGTCACTTCCCAGCTACAGGGCAGCCTCTGTGGACTCAGGGTGGAGTCCAAAGTCCCCTGGAGGAATACTGACTCCCCTTCTCCCTTCTCCAGACAGGCCTGTCTCCCTGGACCCTGACTTATGCATTAATTCCACCCAACATGCTCCCTCTTCTCCCCTAGCCTGGTCACCTGGGCAGTCTCCAGCCCTCCAAGCCTCACTGCCTACTGGTCCTGGGGCAGTAATCACACCTGCAGCTGGTTATCTGTTGCTGCCCCACCCAAGGACAAGCCCTGCCCAGTCCCCATCATGGTCCAGCAGTGCAGCCTGTGGACTTTGGGGCCATAACCTGGGCCTAGTGAGCTGCTTCCTAGCAGGGCAACCCTGGGCCCATTCCTGGACGTCTGGGGCTCTGTTTCTTCATCTGCAAACTGGATAGTCTTCTACAGTGCAGTGGTTAAGAGCTACAGCTGCTAACCAAAAGGCTGGCAGTTCAAATCCTCCAGCTGCTCCTTGGAAACCCTATGGGGCAGTTCCACTCTGTCCTATAGGGTTGCTATGAGTCGGAATCAATTCCACGGCAACGGGTTTGGTTTGTTTTTGTTTTGTTTTGTTTTTCTATCTCATAGGGTTGTTGGGGGACACAGTCAGATAATGGACACGAAGCACCTGCCAGGGGCAAATCTGCCACTGGGAAAAGACGAGGGCTTATTTCCATGGAAACTTCGGAAGCCAGAGCCACCTGTTTAAGGCTGAAAGCCTGCTGTTCTCTGGAGCACCAATGCCCCCTGCTGGCCACTAGCCCAAATCACTCGAATGGACCCAAACACGGTACTCAGGGCTGCAGGGGCCTGGGGACCCTGGGGGCCCACTCCCCCAACCCAGCGAACGGTGGCCATCGGCTTCACCCACTGTCTACCTGATTGCCGTCTGAGGACCCCAGGACAGTGTGGGATGACTGGTGGTTAGCATTTTCCTCATATCATCCTCACACTGACCCCCTGGGGTAAGTGCTACCACTGCTATTAGTCCATTTCACAGATGTATACACTGGGGCTCAAAAGGGTGTACAAGTGACTCAGTGTCACGTGGCCGGCATTTTAGCCCAGGGCTGACTGGTGCCCAGGCTTTGCCTGTAACCTCTGTGCTACCGTCTATCCCTACAGGGGAACCTGGGGTGCATCAACGTAAGAGGCTGAAGCGGG
The DNA here is from genome assembly GCA_030035585.1 of Dugong dugon. NCBI lineage: Eukaryota > Metazoa > Chordata > Mammalia > Sirenia > Dugongidae > Dugong > Dugong dugon. Next base: position 35,465,999 of record CM057478.1, read on the forward strand.
TGGGTGCAGGGCCTGGCCAGGGGCCACAGGTGCCTGCCCAGAGCATGGGCCCAGAGCCCCCAGCTTGTGGAATTCTTCCAAAGAAGGTGGAAATCTGCATTTTTTTATGTGATTTCTCTGATTTAGGAGAGTGGGTGATCGATTCACATTTTTGGAAAATCTCAAATGGGTGCTATAGCAGGGCTGAGGCCCGTGTGCAACCTCTGATGTGTGCAGAGGGACAGAAACCCCAGGTCCATTGCCGGGCAGGTTCCCACAGACGGATGAGGGGCAGGCGCTTGAGCAGGCTAGTGAGAGGAGCTGGGCACCACCCGAGACAACCGCGGACCTTGCACAGCACTTCACAGTTTATGAGGAGTTTGCACCTAAGTGATGGTGTTTGGTCCTCTTGGTGACACTGAGAGGTGCAGTGGGTGGCCTCAATCTTGCAGGTGAGGAAAGGGAGGCTCGGGGGTGAAGGATGTGCCCAGCGTCACACCACAGCATTGTGGGGGTGGCGATTCAGGGGCCCGGGCTCCCTCAAGGGTGCTCTCACGTGCCCTATGAATAACCTTCCTTGCCTGTCCAGGTCAGGCCCGAGTCCCCAGTGTCCAGAGCCTCCCTCCCTTGCCTGGGATATGATAGGAACCTCGTGGCCTCCATGCCCTGTTTCTTCCAGGGCCCGCATGCTGTCTACCTGAGGGAAGGTTTTGGAGTGAGTGACATCATTGCCACCAATAATAATAAACAGCCATGGAGTTGACTATGTGTCAAGCATGTTCTAGGTGCTTTGTGCATGTCAACTCATGGAGTCCTTATTTAACTGGGCTATTGTAAGTACTCTTACAATCACTCCCAGTACCAATGGGGAAACTGAAGCCCAGAGAGCTTCTCATGGCTGGCTTTCACAGTCTGCAAGGAGTTTGCCCAAGCTCGCACAGGCCACACTGGATTGGAGTCCAGGACTCTCTGTGTGCCCCAGGAGCCCTCCAGGCCAAGCTTGTCTCTGATCGCCCCGCAGCTTGGTCCCAGCACTGGTGCCAGCACATAACTGGTGCTCCCAGACCAGATAGTCTCCCACTGATGGGTGCTGGCTGGCCAGGCTGCCCTGACAAATGGGACCAGAGTTCCCAGGGCACTTTCTCCTGGCACCCCTCTCGGCCAAGGGGCCTCCACTCCTTATCTTTGCTGTCTTGGGGAATAAGGGCAGGAGGAGTACATGGCGCATCCTTGCTTAGTGCTGTCCACCTGTTGTCTCCTTCAATCCCCCGGGGTAGGGGGTCCTTCTTCCACCTTACAGATGGGGAAACTGAGGCTCAGGGAGATGAGGTCACTTCCCAAGGTGGCAGAGCCAGGATTTGATCCCTGTGGGCTAAGCCCACAGCCATGCATGGAACCTGGACACCACCTACCCCTCCACCCCCACCAATGTGCTCCACCTGCCCAGGCCACACCCTCCTTCTCCCTGTCCCTTTGTGTTCTCCACCACCCGACAAGGAGGGGGATCTTGTGGGAGCCCCTTGTTGATGGATGAGGAGTCCAAACTTCTTGCCCCTCTGACCCTTTGTGAGAGGTGCAGGAGCCTGACTTAACAGCCAGGACTTTTGGACTCCAAGTCAAGTGCTCCCTCCCGACAACACCAGGATGCCACAGTCATGAGGTCACACAGTCCAGGGCTGACCCATCGGTCACTTCCTGTGCACAAAAGATGCCTGGAAGCCCAGATCCCTGAGAGTTCTCCCACCTCAGAGAAGACCCGCTGAAAACACACAGAAAATAACGTGAAAGCTTCACGCTTTTCCATTTCTTTCCCAATTTTACGATTTAGGAAGTTGGAAGCATCAATTTTTAACTTCTGAAGTCCCTCTGAAGATGGCAAATGTTACCGAAAAAAAGTTAAAATTGAGAACTGACTATTCGAAATTCACAACACCAAGTAAGCATAAAAGAAATGGAAATAATGGCACTTGCACATGGTGTTGCGTTTACGCTCCTGGCATTGACCATCCAGAGGCTATCAGAGTTTAAAACTGCACCAAAACTGCACCAAGCCAATACACTTGTATTGGCTGCACTTGCTGAGCACGTCTCTGGCCCTCGGATCATCTGACTTCGGGGACAGCCCTGCAACATGAGTTTTCTTGTGCCCACTGCACAGTCGGGGAAAACTGAGGTGAGGAGAGGAACGCCCGATTCCAAGCCATTAACACAAATCCTAGTTCTGCCCTCATACCCGGGCGACCCTGGCCAAGTCCTTGGACCTCTCTCAGTAAGAAGTGTGATCGCAGTGACACCGAGAAACACCACGCCAGCCGGGCGTGGGTGGGAGGTGGCTGTGAACTTGGTGCCGCAGGACCTACCCTAGCGCTCCGCCCCCAGTGCCACCTCCCTCCCAGGCGATCCCACCGGAACCCAAGGGTCTCCCTGGGCTCCCAGCCCTCCAGCCCAGCACCCTCGAACCTGCTCTAGGAAGCGAGTCCCTGGGGCCCCGTGCGGGGCTGAGGATCCGCACAGTCTGCGGTCCGGCGGGCGGCTGGACCCAGCGGGTTCAGAAGAGTGCTGGCGGCCACACCTCCTTCCCGCCTAGAGGGCAGTCACTTGGGCCAGGCGGGTGGGTTGCGAGGTAGTAGCTAGGTCAGGGTGCCCAGTACCTCGTGGTGAGCCTGGCAGGGGGAGGCGTGGGCAGGGCTGGGTCGGGGTGTCCGGGGTCTCGGGACTTCCTGGGGTCCCGCCCAGCTCCAGGGCCTGCAGACCCGGGCCCAGCTGGCTACCCTTGCAGAAACGCGGCCGCCGCCCCCAGGCCTGGCGGGGGTCACTTACCTGATGGGCAGCGGGCGGAGGGAGCCGGCAAGCCTAGCCAGCTGGGCACAGGAGGCAGGGGTCACGGCGCTCACCGCGGCACTAGGACGACCGTCGCCCGTGGAGACCCGAGAGGCAGTGAGAGGCGAGGGGGAAGCGAGGGTATTTCACGGAGAGGCGGCGGGCGGGGCCGGGCAGTCACTTTCATCAGCGTGACTCAGCAGGCCTTGGATGAATGAATTTGTACACGCGAAGGCGGGGGCACGCTGCGAGCCAGGGCGGCCTTGAAGGGGCCCCGCGGCGGTCACCTGCCTCCCGCCGGCTGGCTCCCTCATCCCACTCAGATTCCACCCAGCGGCCCCTCTTCTCCACCCCCGCCCCCAGCCTGCCCAGGCTGGGAGCCCAGCTCTGCACCTACTTTCTGGGGCACTCTGGGCAAGCTGCTCATGGCCAAACCTCAGTTTCCTCATCTGAAAAATGGGGCTAAGGAACAGCTTCTCCTGCCTGCTGTGGGTGTGGGCTTAAAGGAGATCACTTGTCGCCCATGCTGACCACAGGAAGCCCCTCCCAGTTTATATCGCTTTCTTCTTTGTTTCCTCTTTAGCAGGTATCCCTCGCACCTCACAACTTGCTGGTTGTTATTTAGTCTTGTTTGTTGTCTCTCTCCCTAAACTAGCATATGGGCGCTGTGTGGGCAGGGAGTTATGTCTCCCGTGTCTAGAATAGTGCCAGGCACAATAGCGGACACTCAGTATTTGTTGAAAGGAAGAAAGGAAGTTAGAACTGAGTCTGGTCCATAGTGCTCAGCACCTATTAGCTGTTATTTCTATTATTGATGCTACTGTCCCCTCATCACCCTGTCAGGCCTGGGGGCACGCCTCCTAGCCCTGTTCAGCCGCATGGCAGTGGGGGCCACCAGCGCTGGTACCATGGTGGAGCAGGTGAGGCCTTCACCTGGGGCACAAAATTTAAGGGAGCACCAAAGAAACTCAGTAATCCAGAAAATAGTATTTTAAAGCAATTTGTTTGAAAAATCAAGATTAAAAAAAAAAACAACAACAAATGAAATATCAACATTTAAAATAAAAACAGGATCCAAGATAGTTCTGAGCTGAGTCATTGCGGATCCTGAGGCAAAAGGAAAAATTAGGAATACTGATGCTGTCTTCACTAAAAATTGTGATATTCTGTTCATCAGAGATGTTTTGCATTCATTTAAATTGTTAAAAAAATTGCATTCACACATTATGTGTCCTGATTATGGAGTGTTTTGGACACCTTAAATGTTGTGCCTGAGACAAGTGCCTCACTCTCCTCACCCTAGCCTGGCCCTGGCCCTGGTGGCCACAGCGGACCTGGAACCTGCCCTGGAGGAGCATGAGAGTCCAAAGTTTCATTTCACATCCGGCTCTGCCATCACGTGGCCCAGATGGGTCAGCCTTTTCCAGGCTGGCTGAGCTCCAGGGAGATACACCCTCTTGGAGCCTCAGTTCTACCCATGTGAAAATGGGCATGCATAGTCCCTTCCTCCTGGGGTTGTAGTCAGCGGTGACCCGGTGGGGGTCACATGACACAACAGCCTGTGGCCCATGGCAGAGGGGCATCAGAAGCCCTCTGCTCCGGGCCTCAGGTTCAGCTTTCTAGACCCACTGCAGGTGTGCTGTGTGACCTTGGGGGGTGGCCTCCCTCTCTGGGCCTCTGTTCCAGCTGTGGCCTTGTTACCAACTCTTCTGACACCGTCGGAGCCCAGCAATGACCAATGAGGGCCTGAGGCCAGCAGCTCCGGCACATACCTTTTGTTCACACTCCATCTTCCCCCAGCAGCTGCCTTGCTGTCTCCACTTCCCCATCCCAGGGTGCTGCGCCTGCAACTTTCCTGTGTTTTCAGGTGTGTAAACTGAGGCAGAGAGAGACATGCACCCAGGGTCAGAGACTGAGCGTGAGGCTAAGGAGGCCAGGGGTGGAGGGTCCACAGAGAAGAGCCTGAGAAGGAGGCCAGCTTCCCAGAACCGTGTCTTCTGGCTCTGCCTGCCCCTCCTCCCCACGGCCCACTGCCCCTGCTGGCCCTGAACCCCCTTTCTGGATTTTGAAAAGTTGCTGATAACAGGGAATCATGGGTGACATGGACTTTCTTCCCTGCCACCTTGTTTACCAATCATGTGATTATTAGAAATAGAATTTGTTTAGTTGTTTCTGGAAAGCTCAGCTAAGACAAAGACAGATATTGTGAGAAGTAGGTGAAGGGGCAATGGAGAGAGGGAGCCATAGAGGGAGCCATAGAGAGAGCAACAGCAAGTCGGGCCTTTGCAGGGTGTCCCTGGGGGATGAATGCGCTTGGATCCCACTGGACACTCCTAACTCCTCTCTACCTGCCCTGCCCAGCTCATAGTCATGAGCCACACGTGGCTACTGGGCACTGACATGTAAGGTGTGCTGGGAGCAGGGTTGACAGGTTTAACAAATAAAAGTACAGGATGCCCAGGCAAATCTGGATTTCAGAGAAACAACAGTCAATTTCTAGTATAACTATATCCCATGCAATATTTGGCTATACTTATCCTAAAACAAGTCATCATTTATCTGAAATTCAAATTTAACTGGACAGCCTGTATTTTATCTGGCAGCCCTAGCTGTAAGTATAAAATGCACATTGGATTTTGAAGAATTGGTTTTTTTTTTTTTAAGAAAAAGAAGGTAAAACATCTCGTTCCTTTTTTTACATGGATTACAAGATGTAATGAAAATATTTTGGACATTTTGGGTTAAATAAAATACACTATTAAAATTGACTTTACCTCTTTTGTTTGTTGAATGTGGCTGCTAGAAATGTAAAATTACACAGTGACTGGCATATTTCTATGAGACAGCGAAGCTCTTGACCTTGGTGCCGGCTGCTGACATAAACCCTAACATTCCTGGGCCTAGTACTGAAAGTGCTGCCGCGTCCCCTTCTCAGTCCCAGGCAAACCAGGATGGTTGGTCACCCTGGAGCACTGCAAGTGGATGGGCAGTGTGACTTGGGTGAGGTGCTTTCCTTCTGTGCCTCAGTTTCCTCATCTGCACACTGATGCTGCTAGTAAGGAGCTTGCAGGTGAGAACAGTCAATCAATGCAGGACAAATGCGAGGGGCCAGGCACATGGGAGGAGCTTGAACCCCAGCAGCCTGTTGTGCTTGGTACGGCAGCATCCCCCACCCCAGGGCCCTGCAGGGTGCTCAGGAGCTGTGGAATGAGTGTGAGAGGGTGGGTGGTGCAAGGGGCTTCCCTGGGATCTTGGTCCTGAGACAGAACCCCCTGCCCTTAATCAAAACCGCCCTTCCTGTCTCCCTAAGAAATCCCAGAACCATCCAAAGGGGTTGCTCCTGGCCCCTCCCCGTCCCTGCTCCCGGTCAGGTCCTTGCCTCCCTTGTCCTCAACCAGTGGCTTCCACAGCTAGTGTCCTTTGCTGGGCACCTTCAGGGCCAGGCACTGTGAACAGAGGGTTCTTTACACCCAGCTGAAGATCAGAGAGGGTGATCTTGGGCCTGAGGTCACACAGCGGCCAAGCCAGGGCTTGAACCCTGATGAACAAATGGTCGCCTCCTTCCTGTCTCAGGAGCAAAGGCAGGGGTTGGGGTTGGGGACCCTGTCCGTGTTCCCCATGCCACAGTGGGCAGCCTGAAGACCCTGCCCACCATCATGGCTGCCCCCTCTTTACCAGGTGCCCTGTGCTGAAAGCATGTTCTGTGGACCGACCAATGCGCTAGATTTGCACAACGATCCAGGGAGGAAGGCACAACGTCATTATCCTGTTCTACAGGTGAGTAAACAAGGCCCAACAAGTTAAGGCAGGCCCCAAGTTCACAGCGAGTGGCAGAGCTGGGGCTGTGAGCCATTTGTGCTGGGGTTCTGTTAGGAAGAGACCAGGCCAGTCCAGCACATGATGTGTTAACAAATATTTGTGCAGTGCCTCACCGTTTACAGAGCCTGGTCGTCTGCATTATCTCATTGATTCTCCCAGCAGCCCAGAGAGATGGGCAAATATTTTCAACAGCAATTTTGAGTTTACAGATGAAGAAACCGGTGTTCAGAGAGGCCAACAGATTTGCCCAAGGCCACCTGGGAGTGGAGGGGTAAGGGCACTCAGACTTCAGTCTGTCTGGAGGACAGAACCCAGGACAGTGGCAGGGGCCGCCAGGTCCTGGCCCCGACAGGAGAGGAGGACACTGGGCGTGGGTTCGTCCTGGGGGTCCGGAATCCCTGACCCCCATCCTGGGGGAGATGCTGACAATGCTGGGGGCGGGGGGGCACACGGCCACACAGAAAGAACTGGTGGGGCAGGGGGGAGGGCCACAGGTTGAAGGAGCCTGAGGAGGGGTGAAGGGCGGGGGGTGGAAGGGCATCTGCTCAGAGGTGAGACAGGGGAGGCCCCAGCCCTGTTCAGCAGACACATCAGACACATTCCTCGCTCCCCAATTCCTCCCTCTTTTCGTTAAAATCCATCGCCATCAAGTCGATTCTGATTCAGAGCGACCCTATAGGACAGGGTAGAACTACCCATAGTGTTTCTAAGGCTGTGGTCTTTATGGGAGCAGATCACCAGGTCTTTTCTCCCGTGGAGCAGCTGGTGGGTTCGAACCACCTTTCTGTTAGCAGCCAAGTGTTTAACCACTGTGCCACCAGGGCTCACTTTTCCTTAAAAACCAGGGGAAAGTTCTGGCAAGAGAGTGAATGTGTCTGCCCTAGAGTCAGGGTTGGCAGGACATCCAGCCCAGGTGTGTAAAAGGCTTTGCTTTGGAGGCAGATAAGCTGGGATTCTGGCTCCATCACTTTCAGCTGTGTGACTTTGGGCACATTGCTTAACCTCTCTGAGCTCCACTGCTTTGTGAGATGGAGGTCATAACACCCACCTCTGGCAGAGCGGTGCTTCTTATCCCTGGCTGTACAGTGGGATCATCTGTGGAGACTTAAAGAATATTCTAATGCTCAGAGCCCCAGTCTCACAGATTCTAGTGTCATTGATCTGGGATAGGGCCTAGGAGTCTGCATTTCTGCCCCAGGCGCTTCCCATGTGCAGCCTGGGCTGAGATCTTCTGTCCCTGTGGCCACTGGAGGATGAGCTGCTATCAGTACAGAAATCGCCTAGCCTGCAGAAGGGCTCTGTACCTTAGACCGCCCCCCTGCCACGCCATCTTTCTGTAAACCTCCTTCCTTATGCTGTTGCAGGAATTGTCATGGGGACTAAGAGAGAAATACATCTTCAAAGGAGCCAGGAACCAGCTGGTGACCCTGGTGGGGGCCTCATGAGAAGCCCACAGCCCACTAATGCCGTGAGCTGGTCAAGACCTTGACATCATCTTGCTCATCCACTGCAGGGCTAGTCACAGTCCCTGACTCAGCGCTTCGACAGTGACCCTTTGAGCCTCAGTGGAGGACTGAGTCTTTACCCCTACGACAGTCCATCTTACCCATCATAAGCAGGGCCATACTCTCTGAGCCTGGGATTCCAATCCTAAGGAAAAAAAATCCCCAAGCAAGAAATCGCTTCAATAAGCTAGAAGACATACATCACAGTGTTAATGTCAGCAGTGAAAAATTGTCAGCAACTTTCACATTCAAGAACCAAGAACAGTCCAGTACATGGTGAGCACACGCCCAGAGAGGGATCCTGTACAGTCTTGAGAAACGGCAGAGAACCAGGGGGTGACGGGGAGACTCTATGATAGAAACAAGAGAAGCAGATGACGAATTGGATTGATGCTGGGCACGAACTGGAAGGGCACATGGGGAAGAAAAGAAAGCTAGATTGATAGTTGGGACCAAGGAATTTTAGATGGAACCTTCAAATTCCAATTTCCATTATCTTTGTATCATTTTGTTGTTGTTGGGTGCTGTCGAGTCAACTCTGATTCCTAGTGACCCCATGTGACACAGAAGAGCTGCCCCATATGGTTTCCTAGACTGTAATCTTTGAGGGAAGGAGCCCTGGTGGCGTAGTAAAGTGGCGCTTCAAACCAAAAAGTAGGCAGTTCAAACCCACCAGCTGTTTCAAGGGAGAAAGATGTGGCAGTCTGCTCCTGTAAAGATTACAGGCTTGGAAAATTTTTGAGTTGCTATGAGTTGGAATTGTCTCTATGACAATGGGTTTGGTTTAATCTTTATGGGAGTAGATCGACAGGTCTTTCTCACTTGGAGCCACTGGGTGGGTTTGAACCACCAGGCTTTTGATTAGCAGCCAAGTGTTTAATGGTTGTGCCACCAGGACTCCTTTCTTTGTATAATAAAAAATCGTAATAATCATAGTAAAAACAATTCATTGAGACAAGGAGTTCCTGTCTGTTTTGTTCACTGATGTATTGCGTATGTCTAGTGCAGGGCCTGGGACACAGTAATAGCTCAATAAATGGGAATTGAATGACTGCATGATTTTTTCAGGCCATCCTGATAGACTCTGGAAATGTTTTTGAGCGTTCATGGTCCCTCTCTGCTTTATCTCATATGCCATGGTTGCTATGCCTTCCATAAATCATTGATGACAACTTTGAAATGGCCAAGGGGGAAGACAGAGCCCTGTGGCACACCCCTAGAGACCATTCCCACAGTGGCCACGCCTCTGTTATTGTGAGAGTCAGAGGCACTGGTTTGCATGTCAGCTCTGGAACTTTCTTACTGTGAGTTCTTGGGCAAGTTACTTCACTTCTCTGAGCCTCAATCTCCTCGTCTATAAAGCAGGGATAGTAATACCTGCCCCCCGCCCCCAGGGTAGCCTGCTGCCTGGCATGTTGTGGGTCCTCAGTACATGGTGGGCATCCTGCAATCTGCCCACCACCACCAGTTCTCTGCTGTGGCAGAGGAAGCACAGAACCGGCAGGACCCTCAAGGCAGGGACAAGCACGGGGCCGCAGTTTCCCAAGGGGGGAGTCATTCACGTAGTTCTGGGCCCGCCGATTTTTCTGTCATCCAGCCCACATTTCCCCCAAATATCATCTAGGGCAGCACTTCTCAAAGTGTGGTCCCCAGCCCAGCAGCACCAGCAGTACCTGGGAATTCACTAGAAATGCAAATCTGGTACCCTATCCCAGACTCACTGGATCAGAAATCCTGACTGGGCCCAGAGGTCTGCATTTTCCCAATGGGACGAAATGCTGCCCGGGCTTGCACCATCCCCATGATCAGTTGTAGATCAGACCGTGTGATCCACAGGGTTTTCCCTGGCTGATTTTAGTAGATAGCAAGGCCTTTCTTCCTAGTCCTTCTTAGTCTGGAAGCTCTGCTGAAACCTGTTCAGCATCACAGCAACGTGCAAGCCTCCATGGACGGACAGGTGGTGTCTTCACATGAGGTGCATTGGCCGAGAAGAGAACCCGGGTCTCCTGCGTGGAAGGTGAGAATTCTACTGCGGAACCACCACTGCTCCCTCTTTTCCCCTACAGGCTTGTATTCCGTGTGTGTGCTAAAACTAGGCCAGGCAGCGTGATCAGCTTCTGCTGGAGTTTTAGCATGCACTTCCCTGCCCCCTTGGGAACCTGGGCTTGTGCTTGTTCCTGCCTCGAGGGTCCTGCTGGTTCCCTGTGCTCCTTAGTGATGGCAGTGGCTCCAGGGATGTGTCCCTGGGCAGTCACTTTGCAGCAGGTGGAGAAGCCTGCAGACTTCAAGCTGCAGGCCTGTGACAGTCCTCGTCCCAGCTTCCGTCCCTCCTGACAGGTGGGTGGCCTGTTCTAGTCCAAGTCCGTTGCCCTTGACAGAGAGGCTGAGGCAGCCTTGGCCTGCAGAGCTGTGCTTTACTGGCCCCACAGTTTTGCCTTTGGTCCCTGGAGCAAAGACACTGCTTCCTTTGTTTCCTTTGCACCAAGAGCTGCTAAATAAAGCCTTGTTTGCCTTCCCTATCAGGTTCACAAACCCCCAGGGCCTTGCCCTCTCGAATGCCTGGGGTCAGGGCCTTGGTGGCCTAATTTAGGGTCATGGGAAAACTCAGGACTAGGAGAGGAGTCCCGTCAACACTTTGCACATTTTTCCACAGGTGAGCAATTGCTCCAGCATCTGACTTGCCCAGACCTCTTGGAAGCCCTGGAGAGAGGGCTTTGGGCTTCTGGGTCTACCTGCAGATGGGTCCTTTGCTACTGTGGTCCCACATGCCTCCAGAGTCATTTTATCAACTGCAAATTGAATCCTGCACACCCCTGCTGAGCAGCCTGTGCTGGTCCCTGCTCCTCCCACTTCCCCTCCCCCAGACCTGCTGACCAGCCCCTGCTTGACCCAACCTGGAGGACTGCTCCTCCCAGGCCCAGTGAGCACACCTGTTACCCTCACCCCCAGCCTACCATCTGCTGCCTGCTAGGGACACCCCTCCTTGCTCTTCTCTTGTTGTGGCCACACCTCTCTAGTCTGTCTCCCCTTCTCAGTTCCCAGGTAGCAGCAGAGAGAGCTTTCATTTTCTGAGTCCCTATAGGGTCGCTATGAGTTGGAGTCGACTCGGTGGCACGGGGTTTGGTTTTGGTTTACTGTGCCCTGGAGTCTCTGGGTGGTGCAAATGGTTAATGCCATCAGCTGCTAATTGAAAGGTTGGAGGTTTGAGTCCACGCAGAGGTGCCTCAGAAGACAGGCCTGGCGATCTTCCAAAAATTAGCCCTTGAAAACCCTGTGGAGCACAGTTCTACTCTGACACACATGGGTGGCCATGAGTCGGAGTGGACTTGATGGCAACTAACAACCACAGCTGTGCGCTGAGTTTATACCAAGTGTTTAACAAGCACGTTCTCATTTAACCCATGAGGCCCCCGCCCTCACTGAGCTCACAGCCCAGATGTTAAAAAAGCCAAGAAGCCAGCAAGCATCTCCCATCCAAGTGGGGCGAGTTTGAAAGAAACTAAGAGGAGATTTGGAGAGAATTACGCGGTTTACAGGTGGTCACAGGAGCCCTGGTGGTGCAATGGGTAAGCACTCGGCTACAAACAGTAAGGTCGGAGGCTCAAACCTACTAGTCACTCCATGGCAGAAAGATGTGGCTGTCTACTTCCGTAAAGATTACAGCCTAGGAAACCCTATGGGGCAGCTCTACTCTGTCCTGTAGGGTTGCTGTGAGTTGGGATTGACTTGATGGCACAACAACAACAGAGGTGATCAGAGACAGCCCCTCTGAAAAGGTGGCACTTCAGCTGGGATGGGGCTTGCTGGTTTGCAAAGTTGAGGTGGGGAGCATTTGAGGTTGAGGGAAGGCAAGGCAGAGACTCACAGGCAGAAGCCCTGAGTAGGAATTGGCTAGTTTTGTCAGAAACTGGAGGAAGGAGGTAGAAGGGTGTGGAGGAGCCCCAGAGGCTGGCCCAGACCCTGTCATGGGAGCCTCAGAGGCTGAGAGACAACCTTGGGTGTCATTTGGGCTGCAGTGGGAAGCCCCTGGTGGGCTTTGAGCTGGGGAATGGCACAACTGAGCAAGAGTGGAGGCAGGAGACAGCAGAGGCTGGGGTGGATGTTCAGTGAGAGCTTACCCTAGGATGCTGGCTGTGCAGGTGGAAGAAATGGATGGGACCTTGGTCCATTTTGGAGCTAGCATCAACGGGACTTGGTAATGGATTAAAATCAGAGGCTGAGCAGTAGTTTGCTGGTAAATGTTTGACAACTGCTTTCCCCCAAAGGAAAAGCCCTATTTGTAGTGTCTGCTGATTGCTATGGTGTAGATATTCTCACCGCTTTGATAAAGTCAACCTGATGAATGAAGAGTTGGGAGAGATATGCACAACTGGCTCTCAGTGGTTTGAGCTGACTCCCACCACCGCTGGGGGGGTGAGCAGGAAGTGAGAATATCCACAGTTTTCTGATTTGAGCAATGAGATGGATGTTGGGCAGAAGAGATGGAGAATGCAACAAGTAGGGAATCAAGAGTTGTGTCTTGTCCGGGTTGAGTATGAAGTGCAGATCTCTCCAAGTATCCAGCTGAGTACGGAAGTCAGGTCTTGGAGGGTAAGTGTGGTGCTATTGGCAAAGAGATGATGTTTGAAACTCAGGGATCAGAGGAGATCACTGAGAGAGAAAGCAAGTGCAGGAAGAAAGAAGATGGTCAGATGGAGCTGAGAGAAGCAGCATCATCCCAGGAACCCATCCGGTTGCTCACAACTCCCGCTAACCTGTGAGGCCCGAGTCTTGCTCCTTGCTGGGGTCCAGCAGTGCCTGATGGGTGTGTCTTCACAGAACTGATGATTCCCCATTTTGGTTGTGACTCAAGCCCCCTGGACCTCAAGCCAGACCCCATGAGGATCTTCCAAAGCAGTTTAGAAGGGCCTCACTGGCGCAGGGCAAGGCGACAGGGCAGCCGGGGGAAGAGACGGGAGAAGTGGACTCGCCAGCAGACAAGGTGAGCCAGAAAGAACAGGAAGACTGATAAAAATGATAACAAAAGCCATGATTTATTACATCCTCACCAAATGCCAGGACGGTGCTCAGCACCGTCAAATTAATCTTCACAGCATCCTGGGAAGCGGGTTCTATTATTAGCAACACTTAGAGATGAGCAAATCCAGGGATAGTGAGGGCAGTGCCAGACACTTTGATGGAGACCCCTGAAGTCTGGTTTATCTTCCCTATTCCACCCAGTTCCAATTCCTTTCCCAAACTCAAGACAGAGCTTTCTCTGTGATCCCACTGATACTACCCTGAGTTGAGAGCAAATTAAACCATCATCTTCATCACCTTCATCATTACCACAGCAGCTTCAATGTCATCACCATCATCTTCATCACCATTATCTTCATCTTCATCATCATCACTATCATTTTCATTATCATCATCACCATCATCTTCATCATTATTACCACCATCTTCATCATCCTTATCACCATCTTCATCATTCTTATAACCTTCATCTTCTTCATCAGATAGTGGATAACAAAGGATTGTTCCTTATCTGTATTTTCAATTTTTTTCTGAAATGAATAAGTATTACTTGTTCATTTAAAAAGGGAGAAATTCAGTGGTGAAACCTCAGGCATTGTGAGGAGCACTTGGGTAAGGAGTTTGTTGGGGCATGGGGATGCCTGTCTGAATAGATGAGATCCTTGTCTTGCTGATGGGGCTGTATCTAGCAGGACCTGACAGGCCCCAGTCTCCTTGGACCAATTTCTCTGTACATGTTGGGAAGCCTGCCATCTGACCCTGAGTGTGCCCAGTCAGGTCTGGGCAGGGCCCACAGAGGCTATAAATGTTTGGCACACGGTTGGAGGTTGAGGAGCAGTCTGGTTGGCTGGGTTGGAGGGAAGCATTGCTGAGATGTCTGCTGCCGGAGCAGGAGGCCCAAACCATCCTCATCTGCAGAAGACTCCTGCACCACAAGTAGTGATGCTTGAATGGTGGAATTTGGGGCATTGAAGCCAAAGCATCATCTAGCTGGGCCTGGCTCCACCGACTCAGAGAGAAGCTCTGCTGTCCTCATGAGACTGAGCAAGAATGGGCTTATCTGCTTCTGGCCATAAAGGACTGTGGACCTGACTCCAGGCCACTGAGGTCTTCTTCCTCCTTCTCCATTTGATCCAGGTGGGTGGTCCCTGTCTCCCCACTCAGGGGGCAGCATCAGATCTTCTACCTTGCTTGTGCTTTCTTCACCCTGGGATCTCCGTGGCCCGTGAAGAGTCTGGACTTTTGCACAGAACCCTGGGCACAGGATGTCTGTGCTCAGAAGGAGCCAGCACAAGAGCTCATCATTTTCCAGGTAGAGAAGCTGACGCCAGTCCAGTGATGGGAAGTTATTCATCCACAGTCACACAACAGGAACGTGCCTTGGAATTCAGCTCCATGCTGCTTCTTCCTTGAACAGTTGTCACCTCTGTGGAACGGTCTCAAAGCTCCCCCTGCCCTTCACTTACAGTCAACAGGCATTTATGCACCAGGCATTGTGCTAAGAGGAAGGCATACAACAGTGGAGAAAAAGACACAGAACTTGACCTTAAGAAGATGACGGTCCAGTGGTGGAGATGACTTAACAATCACACAGATAAATATATTGTTACAAATGGATCAGCCTAGGGATGGGGGGAAAAGCCTCCCTGAGAGAGACATCTGGGCTGGGAACTGAAGGAGGGGTAAGAGCCAATGACAGGACAAAGGCTCTGAGGTTGGAAGAAGTCTCTTGAGAAACTGAGAGGGGAGCATGTGGCTGAGTGTGGGGTCCAAGGGAGTGAGAGAGTCTGTTGAGGCTGGAGAGGTTGACAGAAGTCAGATGCCGTAGGACTTGGTGGCAAGGGAAGGATTTTGTTGTCTTTCCTGAGGGCAAAGGGAGACACGGAAAGAGGGTGACAGGATCAGACCTGCATTTTGAACAGATTACGGGAAGGATGAAGGCAAGCACGGGCCAGGAACTGTGGCAGTTATCCCAAGAAAAGATCAAGGTCAAGGCCACTTCCCACCCACTGGAAGAAGTGGAGGGTCTGGATTCCAGGATCTACTGCTGGGTGAGAGGGAAGGCAAGGGCCCAGGTTTCTTAGAAACTGCATGCAGTTTTCCAAAGTGGCACACTGACCCCCTCTGCACTTCTGCGGCAGCTCCCAACTCTTCTCCCGACAGCATCTTGTCTCCCCTTGATCTTTCTAGATACAATCTGGTCATGTCGCTCCCTTGCTTAAAACACTTTGATGGCTGCCCTTGCCTTTAGGGGAAAACGTCAAAGGTCAACAGAGCCACAGGCCCCCTGCTTATCTCCCAGCTGTACCTCTTGCTTTTTCCCACCTTAAATCTTACATTCCATAGTCCCCTGAAGACATGATTTTGTCCTTCTGCACAAACTGTCCGTTCTGCCTGGAACACACACTCCTCATCACCCTCCTGGCGAGAGCCTCCTTGTCTTCTGAGCTCTCCCTCCAGCGTCTTCCCTCCCTGTGACTTCTCCAAGGCCTGGCCAGCGTCCCCAGCCCCGTCCTCCTGTTCTCCGTGCCATCGTGGTGATGCTCTTCTGTGCCCACTGGGCTTGTCTGCTTCTGGCCATAAGGGACTCTGGACCTGACTCCAGGTCACTGAGGTCTTCCTCCTCCTCCATTTGATCAGGATGGGCAGTCTCTGTCTCCCTAGCCAGACTGTCTGTGGAGATACTGTATGGTCCTTAAGGGCCAGGACTGGGAATTTGTATCCCCAGCTCTATTCCCTGGGAGGGGGCAGTGGGGTTCAGTGGTAGAATTCTCGCCTTCCATAGGCCAGTTCAATTTCTGGCCAATGCAGCTCATGTGCAGCCACCATCTGTTAGTGAGGCTTGCCTGTTACTGTGATACTGAACAAGTTTTAGTGGAGCTTCCATACTAAGACAGACTAGGAAGTAAGGCCTGGCAATCAACTTCTGAAAATCAGCCATCAAATCCAATCATGAGGATAGCACAGGACTAGGCAGTGTTTTGTGCTGTTGTGGATGGAGTCACCATGAGTTAGGGCTGACTCGATGGCAGCTAATAATCACAACAACATACCCCCAGAGCCCAGCAGGAAGTCTGGCACACAGGGGACCTTGCTAAATGTAGACTAAACAAATCAATGGATGAGTACAGGGAACATGTGCTAAGGCATGGTTCCAGGCTTCTGCTTTGATGCAGACTCCTCAGGTCTGACTTCTTGGATCTTCACGGCTGGTGTCGCCCTCAGCCTGTACAGGACTGTTGCCCTCTCTCTCCCAAGACTTTTCCTCTGACTTCTCATTTCCTCCTTCTGCCCAGGACAGGAGTTTTGTCTGCAAGGTCCTGGTTCTGAGCAGGTAAGGCCTCACCTTCTTGCTCAAGGAAGCTCTCCTTGCGAGTCAGGGGACACAGACCATGACACTGCCCTGCTCCTATGCAAGGGGATTTCCCAAGCAGTTTCCTCGTCTTGTCCCCTCTTGGTGGTCACCTGGCCTTTTACTGACTGCAAACGAGCCCACACATGCCACCTTGATTGGCAGGAAAAGGATCACCTGTCCGGCCTGCACACTTCTGGTGTGAAAACATAGCAAGGCACGTTATGTTTGTCAGGGGAGGTGGCCTTACACTTCAGTCCGCTCCTAGCTGTCGATTCCAAAGTGTGGTCTGCCCCAGTGTAACCTGGGAACTTGTTGGAAATGCAGATTCTCAGGCCCCATCCCAGACCTGCTGGATCAGAAACACTGAGGGTGGGCCTGGCAATCTGGGGGTCCACAAACCCTCCAGGGGCTTCTGATGCACACTTGAGTGTAAGCACTACTGCCTTCTCACATGTGAATTTATTTGTGATGAAAAAATTAAAATACGAACATCATTCTATGTTATCATTGAGACAGTGGTGGTTCAGTGGCAGAATTCTCGCCCTCCATGCGAGGGACTCGGGTTTGATTCCCAGCCAGGGCACCTTATGTGCAGCCACCACCCATCTGTCACTGGAGGTTTACATGTTGCTATGATGCTGAACAGGTTTCAGAGGATCTTCTAGACTAAGACAGACTAGGAAGAAAGGCCTGATGATCTACTTCCAAAAATCAGCCAGTGAAAACCCTATGGATCACGACAGTCCAATCCAAAATGGATCATGAGGATGGCACAGGACCAGGCCAGTTTCGTTCTGTCATGCATGGGGGTCGCCATGAGTCAGGGGCCAACTTGACAGCAACTAACAACAACATCACTGTTATTCTGAAAAATAAAAAGGAGTCTTGTCCACAGGCTGGCATAATCTGATGTGGAGAGAAAGCACCTGAGCCTCCTGACTGCCTGGCTAGCTCCCATCTAGTCATCTGGCCCAACGCTGGTGAGCGCTGAGACCCACAGAGTGAGATGGGGACCACAGGCGTCCTTTGCCTCCCCAGAGCAAAGGCCTGCAGTGATTATTTCCACCAGCTTCCCCCAGTCCATTCTCTACTCTCTCAGACCCACTCTGAGCCCCGATCAGCCTTCTGCATGCAGTTCCATTGGAAGAAATGCTGGTGGAGCCAGGAAAACATCGGACCATCGGGGCAGTGGAAACTTCTCAAGGACAGGATGCTCTGACTGGCCAGAGTCGGCACTCAATAGAAGCGGCGCCCTCCCTCGGTCTTGTCTGGGGGTGTGAACATCAGAGCGCCCCCCGGAAGGTGACTTAAGGACCTCTGCATGATAAAGTAAACGCACACGCCCTTGCACCCAGCAGCTCCGCGCAGGCGTCTGTCTCACAGGCAGATCTGCGCTGTCTGAAATGATGTGCGATACGCCCAAAGTTATTCATGACAGCATGGTTCAGAGGGCAGAAGGCTGGCCACCACCCAAGTGCCAATCATTCAGAGACGCGTTGATGAGGTTTTGGCACTTCCACCCAATGGAACGTTCTGCACCGTTCTTTATGCACTGACAAGAAAGGTGCTCCGAGATTGTTCGTGAGAGAGAAGGAACAGTAGGTACAGTGAAGAAAGGGAGGGAGTGAGGGCGAAAGGGAGGGTGGGAGGGGAGAGGGAGGGAGAGGCGGGAGGAAAGGAGGAAAGCTCCACTCTTGGAAGGACACTCGAGACGATGGGGGCCTTGGTTGTCCTCTCTGAGGGAAGCTGGGTGGCTGGGGGCTTTCTTTTTACTCTAAACCCATTTGCACCTTTTGCATGTTGTACCGTTTTCATATATGAAACCCAGTTGCCATCAAAATGACTCTGACTCATGGTGACCCCATGTGTGTCAGAGTAGAACTGCGCTCCACAGGGTTTTCAGTGGCTGATTTTTCAGAAGTAGATCACCAGGCCTTTCTTCCAAGGTGCCTTGGGTAGACTCAAAGCACCAACCTTTTGGTTACGTTAACCATTTGCACCACCCAAGGTCTCCTTTCATATGTTACCTGGTCAACAAACATAAAATTCAAACATAAATAAATGCTCATGGGCATTAATGGATGCCTCTCCGTGTTCATTCTCCACAGCCTGGATCCCGGACCTCAGAGCAGGGTCAGCCACCCATCCCTGCTGGCACCCAGCCAGGGCTCCTGGCCCCCTTGCATGGCTCTGTGAGGCAGGGAACCTGGTGGCTCCAACAAAGACCCTGGCAGCAGTGACTTTTGCCTGAGGGTTTCATGTCCCCCCTCTTGCTCCATCCTCTCTCCTCTCAGCTCCCTGAGGTGGGCTGGAGATTGCATGGGAGCCAGCCCTGGGAAGGGCGTTCCAGGTGGAGAGCAAAGCATGTGCAAAGGCCTGGGGGTGCTGGATGGGTGTGGTGTGTTTGTGGATGGTGGTGGAACCCAGGTGTAGTGAACTCCAGGGCTGAGGAACAGGGGATGTTGGGGAGCAGGGTAGAGGGCCGACCACACAGGGCTTTAATACAGAGCTATCACGATGTGGTTAGGTACCCGGTTTGGGGCACCTTCCAGCTGTGTGGCCTCGGGCCTCAGTGTCCTCCTGGGTAAGACAGGGATAAGAATTGCACCCCCTCACACGCACAGCACCAAGAATGACACACAGCACTGAGAATCGTGCCTGGCACATAGTCCGCTCTGCAGAAATGTTAGTTGCCATTACATTATTATTATTACTAACAAGGAAGGAGCCCAGGGAGAGAGCTAGGGCTAGAAGCCGGGTCAATGGGCCTGCATTCCAGTGCTTTTCCATTCCAAGTGCCCCTTCCTCCTCTCCCCACACACACGCTCCCGTTTGGAAGCATTTGCCACTGGCTGAGGCCCCGAGTTTCTGGGTCCTGTCCAGGCCCTAGTTGTAAGCTGTGTCTCTAATGCTGGCCACATCTCTGGAAAGCGGCTGGTCATGCCTACCCCCTGCAGCTGCAGGTGCCCTAGCAGCCATGGCCACCTGCTGCTTGAATGGGAGAGGGGCTGGAGGGCTGGCCATGGGCAGCATCTGGGGGCTCAGGGAGATGGTGTTCCCTACGAACTCTTCCTGCTGGGCTGGGACCAGGTGGGGTCAGGCCCTAAGCACATCCTGTCTCCCTGCCCCATCTTGCTGACTCGGGCAGGTAGCCACTGGCAGAAGGAGGGTGCGTTGAGGTGGGGAGACCCAGAAGCAGGACCCCCAGCGCCTCCTTTCCCTCCAGGGGCCATTAGGAAGCTAGTCCTGCCTGGGCGCCAAGCCCATTCCCTTTTCCTTTCCGTCCTTTGTCCTTCCAGTCCTTCCGCAGCTCAGGCTAGAGCCTTGGAGTCAACCTTGACTCTTCCTTCGTCACACCCCCACCCATCAGCAAATCCCACTGTTTGCAAATCCCTTCACCACATCTCTGCCCTGGATTGCTGCAAAGCTGCCAAACTGTGCCCCCTTCCTCCCTACAAGGTAGCTTCTGCACAGCAGCTGCAATAATCACACCAGAACAAAAGCCAGATCCCACCCCAGCCCTCTGCTGACTTCCTCTTACCCAGGGTAAGATCAGGCATTGCTTCCCTGACCTCTTCTCCCAGCTGTCCGCCTCCCTGTGCCCGTGCCTGTTCCTGGAACAGGCTGTCACACTTCTACCCCAGGGCCTTTGCACGTGCTGCTCCCTGGGCCTAGAATGCCCTTCCTTAAACATCCACATGACTGACTTCCTCTTTCGTTCAGGTCTTTGCTCAGTGAGGCCTTCCGAGAATACTCTGTATAAAACAGTAAATCCCTATCCTCCTTACCAGCTTTCCTTATCTACACAGCCCTCATCACCTCTTTGTGTAGTACACGCTTCCTTGTTCACTTGTTTGTCTGAACCCCCACACTGGGGTGCCAGTCCCCGGAGGGCAGGTGTTTCTGCTGTTCCCCCGGTGCCCCCGTGCCCATAACAGAGCCTGGCACATGGTAGGTGCTCAGTAAGTATCTGTGCCATTAACTGGGCCCACGAATGTCCCCTGAGCAACAGATGATGAGGACTGTGGTCCTCTGGATTCCTCCCACTGGGACTGGGCTTTCTGTCCTGGGAGATGATGTCAGAGGGGTTGGCTCCAGCAGGGTGCCTTAAGCCCCCATCTCACCAGGACTGAGTGGGCACCTGCTTCTCCTCTAGCTGAGGCCAAGGAGAGCACTAGCCTAGTAGTCAGGAGGTGGGCTGGGCCTCTTTCTGGCCTCAGGACTGTGCAGGCAACCAGTTTATGCAGGGGTCTGGGAGGGCAGGGGCCGGAAGCAGGGGGTAGGGAACGGATCAGGGTGCCCTCCTGGCCTGGCGGAGCTCGTGGATCACAGGAGGGGTGGAGCAGCAGACAAAAGGCCAAGGTGAAACCAGCCGAACTGTGTTGGTGGGTGAGTGCAGAGGAAGCCTTGGACCACTCCAGGAGTGTCGCTGGAGGAGATTGTCTGCAGAGGAACCAGGGCAGAGGCAATAGCAAGGACAGACAGGCCTTAGCTGGTGGAAGCTGGGTGACAGGAAGGACAGACAGGCTTAGGCGGAAGCTGGGTGAGGGGAGAATACTCTCTGGTGGAGGGAGTGGTGAAGGCAGACCTGGCAGTGATATGTGTCAACTTGGCTAGGCCATGATTCCCAGTATTTTGTGATTATCCACCATTTTGTCATCTGATGTGATTTTCCTATGTGTTGTAAATCCTACCTCTATGATGTTAATGAGGCAGGACTCAAACTGCAAGATTAGGTTGTGTTTTAAGTCAATCTCTTTTGAGATATAGAAGAGAGACGGGAGCAGAGAGACATGGGGATCTCATACCAACAAGAAACAAGAGCCAGGAGAATAGCGTGTCCTTTGGACCTGGGGTCCCTGTGCTGAAGCTCTTGACAGGGGAAGATTGACGACGAGAGCCGACAGAGGAAGCCTTCCCCTGGAGCTGGCACCCTGAATTTGGACTTCCAGCCTCCTAGACTGTGAGAGAATAAATTTCTCTTTGTTAAAGCCATCCACTTGTGGTATTTCTGTTATAGCAGCCCTAGATAACCAAGACAGAGGGGATCTCCAGGAGAGGTGGAGAGGAGAGGGGAGGCTGGGAGGTCTTAGGGGTAAGCAGGGCAGGGCCAAGGCCATGTGGGGATTTGGAAATTGCATCCTGGAGGCTGTGTGGAGAAGGGCCTGGAGGGGGCAAGGCTACAGGCAGGGAGGCCCAATGAAGGCTGCAGAAATGGTCAAGGGAGAGACAGTGGTGGCGCCTGGGTGGAGGGCAGTGGGCAGATTAGAGATACTTGGGTTCTTGTTGGAAAATGAAGGGGTTGGACTAGGCTCTCTCGGGGGAAGTTTATTGTTGTTGGGTGCCACCAAGTCAATTCCAACTTATATAGTGACCCCACAGGACAGAGTAGAGCTACCTCGCCAGGTTCCAAGGCTATAAATCTTTACGGAGTGGAGCCCTGGTGGCACGGTGGTTAAGTGCTCTGCTGCTAACCAAAAGGTCAGTGATTTGAACCCACCAGCCTCTCTGTGGGAGAAAGATGTGGCAGTCAGCTTTCTTAAAGATTTACAGCCTTGGAAACTCTATGGAGCAACTCTGCTCTGTCATATAGGGTCACTATGAGTCAGAATCAACTCAGCGGCAATGGGTTAATCTTCATGGAAGCAGACTGCCACATCTTTCTCCTGTGGAGTGGCTGGTAGGTGCAAGAAGTTCATATCTGTAGTATTCTGTGATGTTTTTCAGTTAGCCCCCTCCTGCCCCCTTTGTAATACTAAGTGGCTTGGAGAGTGGTGGGAACATGTAATGTTAACTGTTAGGAGCAGTCAGCTCATCCGAGTGAACAGTTACAATGGAAACCCCGAGTGTGTCCAAGGCAGTGTTTAGACACCATCATGTCTTGGAGAGAGACGAGAGAGGTGTAGCAAGTTGAATGGTGGCACCCAAAAGATATGTCCATATCCTAACCCCCAGAGCCTGTGAACGGGACTTGATTGGGAAAGAAGGTCTCTACAGATGCAATTAACTTAGAATCTTGATATGAGATCATCCTGGATTATCAGGTGGGTCCTAAATCCCCTGGCTATCGCTTTCAAGAGACGGAAGAGAGAAGACACAGACACAAAGACAAAGGAGAAGGCAGGTGGTGACGGAAGCAGAGATTGGAGTGGTGCAGCCACGAGCCAAGGGACGCCCGGGGCCCCCAGAAGTTGGAAGAGACCAGGAAGGATCCTCCCCTAGAGCCTCCAGAGGGAACACAGCCCTGCTGACACTTTAGTTTCAAGCTTCTAGTGCCAGAACTGTGACAGAGTACATTTCTGTTGTCTTTAAACCACATAGTTACGGTAATTTGTTACGGCAGCAAAAAGAAAACGGATCCAGAAGGGACTGCAGGGGGATTAAACCCGACGGAAGGATTTTAACTGAGGATTTCCTTTCTTTCTACAGCCCAAGTCTGGACTTGAGCACATGGTTTGGAGAGGCGCAGCGGGGAGATGAAGGGCCCTGTCGGAGAAGGGCGGCACCGTGGGGCGTTGCTGCCTCTCCTGTCCAGCGTGCACCTCTGTTCTCCCTGGCAGAATGTCCTGGGCTCTGGGTTTGCCAAGGCTGGAGTCCCACGAAGGAAGGGGACAAAGAGGAGCATGTGGGTCACTGCTTTTGACCTTGTCTGCCTGTGGTTGTGACCCTGGAGCCCCCAGGAGCATGCAGACGACATGGGAGGCTGGAAAGCAGACTGTGTGGGAAGTGACTATCTTCTCTCAGTTCTGGGGCATCCATGGGGGCTGCGCTGCCTCTGACTAGGAAGGCGGGTGGGAGGAAGTGGCTCCGGTGCAAATGCCAGGGGGCGTAGCAGATGGGACGAAAAGCCAGCAAACCAAGGCTGGGTTCTGCCCTGTGCCCTGCTGCCTTGAAAACCTAACACCAAGGATGAGGGCTCCAGACCAGAAGGAGAGGGGCACAGGGGTGGGAGATTCGCCCAGGCTGCCTCTGTACCTGCCTGAAGCTGCTGGCCTTCAGATGTGAGCCCTGGCCGCCCCTGCTCCCTGTGCACATGGCTAGGGGCCTGGCCCCATGCGGCCAGGGGCAGGAGGGCTAGACAGGGTGCTCCCAGAGGCATGTGTGTGTTGGGGAACAAACAGAGAGGGGCTGGCCTCAGGCAGGTCCCAACCCCTGGCCTGGTGAGTTCTGAGGCCCCAGAACCACAGATGCTCTGTGTTTGGGCCTGTTCTACTTGGGATCTCCCATGGAGGGCCTCATCTCAGCCTCCCAATCATCCCCATTTTACTTCTGGGAGCCTGGGGCCCAGGGTCCGGCACTTTCCCAAGATCACCTGGAAAGCAAGTGGCGGTGCTGAGGTTCTAACCTGGACCCCACCACCACAGCCCTCCCTCACTGGAGGCCAGAGGGCCTGGCAGCCCCCTTTGGAGCCCCTCTTCCTCTCTGGCATCCTGGTGTGAGCCCTGGTCCTCCCAGCTGCTCCCCCTCCTTACCTGGTGGTGGATGGGCAGGTGCGGTGAGGGCAGGGAGTGTGGCCGGGAGGAGGACAGGCTCTGTGGGGCTGGCCCTCCCCCGGGGGACCCCCCCACTGGATGTGGCAACAAGGGAGGGGGGCAGGGGAGAGGGCAGGCTAGCCTGTTTGTCACATCACAAAGTCCTGCCCTTGGCTGGCCAGAGGTGCTGGGCAGTGGGGGTGGGTGCCCCAAAGGCTGTGTCCCAGGGGTCCAGTGAGGCCAGTGTCCCTCCTCTGCTGTGGCTCCACCAGAACCATCCACAGCCTCAGTGGTGATACCCTGAAAATGGGCATATCTTGCCAAGGTGAGCCCGAGGACGAGGGACCAGGTTGGGGGGAGGTCCCTGCAATCGGAAGCTTAGGGACTCAGTTGGGGGGGGACAGGGTCACCACCTGCCCCGTGTGGCCTTGAGCACCCACCATGCTGTAAGGTGTGGGAGCGGGGAGCTTGCCCACTTCCTGGGGTGGTGCTGGTGACAGCCATGGGGGGATAGCAGTGAGCTGGAGAAAGTGAGCTGAGAGGGAAGGCGGGAGGCAGGCTGCACGTGAATCCACTGCCTTCTTCACAGTAGGCGTTTGCTCTTGGCAGCTTCACTCAAGAGTCCTGAGGCCTTACTTAGCTTTTGGAAACAAGGCTGTTTTGAGGATCATAAAAACTGGATCACAGGGGTTTGGGATGACCGGTGCTTGTTTCAACAAGCCAGCCTGTGGTTGCACAGCTCTGATTCACACAGAGAAAAAGCTGCAAATTATCATATTTTTAAGCAGTTCTCTCAATGTGTGCTCCAACTCAACTGATTTCGGGGGAAGCCTGGGTATCCGAGGGCTCAACAAAATTGATGTTACCTTGTGTCACAAACTGGCAGGCTGGTAACTCCAGTGTGCTAATCTTTGATGCATTGCACTTGTGAATAGGTTGTTTTAAATGTGTTTAAAAAGTTACAGCTATGATTTTTAAGTGAAGGTTTAATATAATGTTTGTGGCACCCCAGAAGGCCCACAAAACCTGGTCTGGCCCCATTCTCTATTTGATGCTTCAACATCATGGCCGCCCAATGGTCGCCAGGTCATAATGGGAGCCATCCACCTCCTGACGACTGAGCAAAGTTCTTCATAGGGCACGGAGCTCTGCCTGCACACATCTCTCTCCTCCTGGTCTTAACACTCATCCCTGGGGTCTCAGAGAACACATCTGAAGAATGCCGCCCTAGAGAAGCCCAAAGAAAAGTTTGTGTCGGCATGTCCAGAGGCAGAACCCTTCCAAGTGTTTGCCACAGTGTGAGATGTGCTGGTTCTTGGACAAAGCGAGAACGTAGTTTCATCAAAGTGAGCCAGTTCACTATTTTCAATTCTCTTTCTTTCAAAAGCCTTTTGAGGGCTTTTTGAGTCCACAAGGAGAAAGTCTATTTGGTACGTAGTACATCTTTAACACTCCCTAAAGGAAGACATAGGAGGCCTAGTGGCACAGTAGTTAAAGGGCTTAGCTGCTAACCGAAAGGTCAGTGGTTCAAATCTACCAGTTGTTCTATGGGAGAAATATATGGCAGTTGGCTTCCATAAAGATTACAGCCTTGGAAATCCTATGGGGGCAGTTCTACCCTGTCTATTGGGTCACAATGAGTCGGAATCAACTTGATGGCAACAGGTTTGGTTTTTTTAAAGGAAGACACAGGAGCCCTGGTAGTACGATGGTTAAGTGCTTGGATGCTAGCCAAAAGGATGGCAGTTCAAACCCACCAGGTGCTCCCCAGGAGAAAGATGTGGCAATCTGCTTCCGTAAAGATTACAGCCTTGGAAACCCTGTGGGGCAGTTCTACTCTGTCCTATAGGGTCGCTATGAGTTGGAATCGACTTGACAGCAGCCGGTTTGGTTTTCTTTTCTTTTTTTTTTTTTTTAAAGGAAGACAGAAGAATTGATGCACTTGAACTATGGTGTTGGTGAAGTATATTGAATATACTATGGACTGCCAAAAGAATGAACAAATCAATCTTAGAAGAAACACATCCAGAAGTTTGCTTAGAAACTTACTTTGGACCAATTGCTAGAAGAGGACATCATGGCTGGTAAAGTAGAGGGTCAGCGAAAACAAGGGAAACCCTCAATAAGATGGATTAATATAATAGCCGAAACAACAGGCTCAAATGTAGCAATGATTATGAAGATGGTATGTGACCGGGCAATGTTTTGTTCAGTTATACATAAGGTCACCACAAGTTGGAGCCGACTTGACAGGTAACAACATTTATTAATATCCCTTCTTTTTTGACAGAGAGGGAGAGAACAGGCACCGTATCTAACTGGAACTTAATAATGCTGTTTTGTTTTCATCGTATTATTTTTTAGTGTTAACTTCTGTTTATATTGACAACAAGCACTGTGTGTTTTATCTGTGGTTGTGTACATGAAAATCGCAGTGGTGGTCAGCAAGTGACTGAAGACTGGGAAAGCCAGCCTTTCAGCCTAGTGGGTTTGAGACCTGCCTCCCTGCCTGAACCAAAAGTTTTAAGAGTACTATCTTCACTCAGCTGAGCTGGGATCCACATGAGGGACAGCTGAGGGGCTCCTCTCTGGGACCTTTGCAAACAGCCACACTCCTGCTCCCCTGGAGATGACCCTGCCTCTGACTCGTGGGCCAAGGGGGAGCAGGAGGTTGGAGCAGTCCTGCCTACTGCTCCGACTTCACTTCTTGTTGCTTGGCCTCTGGATAGAAGAAGCGCTTGTTGTGCGGCGCTCTGAGTCAAGTCTGGGCCTGGATTGCGTGTCACAGACGGATGTATTAGGAACACTGCGATCTAGTGGGCAAATGGGTTCACAGCGCCCCCGAGAGCTGCTGACTGAGCCCGGCAGGTTCCAGTCTGAGACTCTGAAGTTTTTAGCATCAGAACTGTCTCTGAAACCCCGTGATGGTAGCCTAAGACTTAAGGTAAGTTTGCAGGCCCCTTGCCTCTCCAGCACCATCATCCCCCAGGGAGCCACCCTATCTATTTTGAGCAGTAGGCTCTGTGCTCACCTCCCACCAGGTCTTATCCCTTCAATCCTCCCCCAGCCCTGGGTGGGATAGGCCACGAAGACTAGCATCCACAGGTATCATCTTTCCTCCGAGAAAAGAGCTTATGGAATATTTGATAGTGGCTCTTGGGTCCCCTCCTTCCCTGACAAGGTTGTTGAGAAGGGACTCGGTTGCATCCAGGACACACTGTGTGGGCACAGGAGCGAGGACTGCCTCTCACCTCTCCTCTCTCCCACCTGCCCTTCCCTCCACTCTCGTCAGAGGTGACTGGCCTAGAGACCAGCTTGAAGCCGAAAAAGTCACAGGGCTGTTCGCCTGCTCCAAACGCCCAGGGTTGAGTCTGGGCGATTGGAGAGGCAGTCTCTGGGAGGTGGGTCAGTGGGCAGACCTGTATCTTGCCAGGGGAAGAAGCAGGTCTATGGTGAGAGTTGGCACTGAGGGCAGGAGGAGTGGGGTTGCAGCAGGTCGCTGCCCAGCGGGCGCCCCCACTGCCTGCCAGCTTCTCCTGTGGTCTGGCTGCCCCATACCCAAGCGGAGGTGCCCTCTCTGTGTCCTAGACTAGCTGGTGCTGGACTCTGGCCCCGGCAGTGACCTGACGATACTGCAGACACTGTGCCTGCCCAGACTTTAGAGGAGACACAACAGCCTGATCTAAACCCTGGGCCAACCCTTGTGAGAACCTGCTCATCTTTTCCACTTCCTGTCCTCATTACCTGTCTCACCCATAGATGCTCTTTCCTTTTTCCCACCCTTGATGGTCCAGAATTAACTAGACTAGAAATGCAAATGCAACTTGGAAAACAACAAGAAAGAGACCTGAGGTCATCGTTGTCCATTTTGCCAAATTGCTAATAATGCAGAAAATTTCTAGGGGTGAAGAAGAAATCATCAGACAACCAAATGGTCAACAATTACTGTAAAGCAAATATGAAAGTGTAAGGGGACAGGGAGAACAGACTACTGAAAGTGAAACCTCCAGAAGGGAATTAATGAGAATGTTAACACATTGTGAAAAATGTAACCAATGTTTCTGAACAATTTGTTTAGTAATTGTTAAATGGGAACCTAATTTGCTGTGTAAACCTTACCGAAAACACAAAAATATTATTAAAAAAAAATCATTGGCCAGCTTTTGTTTCTTAGATCAAAACAGACTTCATATTCCAACAAATACCTTAAAATCCGATTGAAAACCAGAAAGAAATGCTTTCTCCATTTAAATCATAAAGACACCTTATGCTTAATTTCAAGCAAAGCCCAGAATAAGCTAATAATTGGAAAAACATTGACAGCTTTTTTTTTTTTTTCTTGTTAAGTCACATACAGAACAAAAGGAGTCCCTGGGTGGTGCAGACAGCTAATGTGCCTGGCTGTTAACTGAAAAGTTGGAGATTTGAGTCCACCCAGATATGTCTCGGAAGAAAGCCCTGGCAATCTACTTCCAGAAAAGCAGCTGTTGAAAACCCTATGGAGCACAGTTCTACTCTGACACACATGGGGTCTCCAAGAGTTAGGGTCAACTGAATGGCAACTGGTATAGGACAAAAACCAGGAAGTGGCCAGTCTTGTGGGAGAATATCAGTCTCCCAGTGACTGAGAGCAGAGCTCTGCAACTTGTGGCTTGCTCTTGACCTGAAGAGAAAAGAAACGATCTTCACTAGGGATAGTGTAGCTCCAGAGGGGAGCACCCTGGGAGAGTGAGATCAGGGTGCAGCAGACTGGCTCCAGCAAGTTCAGACTGGAGGCCCCGAAGAACTAGCTCAACAGGGTGCCAGCTGGGAGGGCTGGGCCTGCTGCCTAGCCTGGGCCAGTGGTCTGCAAAGTAGGGTACCACTTAGGTAGCAGTGCACAGGGTAGAAGCTCAATGAAGACGAGTTCCTTCCTGCCCTGTCTCCTTCAGAGGGTGCTAATCACTTGTTACTGTGGACAATGGTGAACAGAAGCCAGAAAACTGGAGACAGCCAAACATTCCAGTTCCCAAATAAGCAGATGATGGATCCCAGAAGGCACATTCACTTGAGCGCGCTGGTGGTCCCCAGCGCAAGCCTAGGAGATGCTTTGTGCTGTACAGACATCTGTGAATGACGATATCCGGAGTGCTGGCTGTGCCGGGCGTCGGAGTGAACGCTCTATGGACCTTGTCACCTCTGGGCCTCTCAGCATCCTGTGGGGAAGGTGCTGTGACTGCCCCCGCTGAAGAGGGTAGGTGGCTTGCTCCAGGCCACCCCGCTGGGAAGTGGCAGAGCTGGGATTTGAAACGGGCACCAGCTGGCTCTAACGCCTTGGTCTTGACCATAATGCTGTGTGCTGAACCAGAGCAAGCTCACTGGGAGTGGTGGCGAGGCCACTAGCTTTCAGCACTGCTGGGATGTGAATTTCACAAAGTGTAGGACTGAGCCTTTCCTGAAATCCTTTTGGATAGGATGAGAAACCTGTCTTTCAGGCTGTCTTTCCACCTTACTCTCCCTCACATTGCCAAGGCAAACAACTCGCTGTGTTCCACAGCTGCTGGGCTTCTCCTCAAGGTGCCTCTGCTTGGCTGTCCCTTTGGGCCAGAAGTGGATTGGTGTAGTAGGGGAAAGCATAGGCTTTGGCGTTGATCCAACCTGGTTTGAATCCCAGCTCTGCCCCTCACTAGCTGCTCGACCGTCTCTGAGCCTCAGTTTCTTCATCTGTGGTCGTGAGATGAGCGTGCACAGAGAACACCTGGCAGAGAGCAGGGATTTCATAGATGCTCTTTCCTTTTTCCCACCCTTGATGGTCCAGAATTAGCTAGACTAGAAATGCAAGTGCAACTTGAAAAACAACAAGAAAGAGACCTGAGGTTATTGTTGTCCATTTTGCCAAATTGCTAATAATGCAGAAAATTTCTAGGGGTGAAGAACCACAGATCCCAAAGCAGTGGAACCCCATAACTGGGTGGGTCTGTTCCATGGTGCTGCTGAGAGATGATGCGTGTCTGAACTCACATCAGCAGTATGGAAAGGGGATGAGGATTCACTCTGAGTTGGGATCAGTAGACTCCGAGGTGGAGTGCATGGGGAGGCAGGAGGGCAGCCAGACCACCGCTCAGGGGAAGTGGGGAGATGGGCTGTTTCACCACTTCCTGCTGTTCTAGGGGTTCTAACAGTAAGTGTGAGAGGTAAACAAAGAATGAGGGTGGCTTCCTGTAACATAGGAGCCCTGGCTCCTACGGGTAGCTAGGGGTGGAGTGCCGGGTTTGGCCTTGAGCTTGGGGCCCTGTGGAAACCATCTGTAACTAATGATGATCATCTACTGAGCTCCTCCTGTGAGCCGCCATGCTGCCCGTTTAACCCTCACCATCATCCTGGGCGGTGGGCACTGACTACTCCTTCACAGAAGACACTGTGGTCAGAGTGGTTGCCCAGGGCCCTGCTGAGGGCGAGTGGGATGGAAACGAGGTCTGGGAGGTGGAGAGCCTGCACTCTTAGTGACTGCATCCCACTGGGGATGATGCTACCTGGGCAGTGAGTAGTTTGATATTGCAGGATATAAACTTACAAAACCAGGATCAGATGAGTAATCTTTTATGGTCTCCAGCCCTGGCTGCTGTCTGGTTTTGATGCCTGTTTTGCCATGGTCATTGGGCCGATGACACACACAGAACTGGGCAGTCGGACCATTGCTCAGGGGAAGTGGGGAGACGGGCTGTTTCACCATTTTCTGCTGTTCTAGGGGTTCTAACAATTAAGTGTGAGAGGTAAACAAAGAATGAAGGGGGCTTCCTGTAACATAGGAACCCTGGTGGTGCAGTGGTTCAGTGCTCAGCTGCTAACTGAAAGGTCAGCAGTTTGAATCCACCAACCGCTCCGCACGAGGGAGATGTGGCAGTCTGCTTCCATAAAAATTTAGTCTTGGAAACCCTATGGGCAGTTCTACTCTGTCCTATATGGTCACCATGAGTCAGAATTGACGTGACTGTAACAGGGTTTTCTTCTTTCCCCTGTAACACAGACAATGCAAACGGAATTCGTAGTTCAGGGCAACATAATGGAGAGGTCACAGGCTCTTTTTCCTTCAGTGATTTGGATTGGGGTATGAGAAGGCACATTAGCACATTCGTTCATCCATCTATCATCCATCTTTCCAATCTTCACTGAGCTTCTGCTAAATGCAAGGCATTGGAAAAGTAAAAAGATGAAGTTTGACAAGAATAGGAAACTATAGATGATTGTGGAAGCTGGCTAATGGGTATCTAAGTTCATTATGCTATTCTCCTTGTGTATGTTTGAAAACTTCCATAATAAAATGTTAAGATGAGGTGTGAAATGTGTGGATTAGGACTGAAGTCTCAGGGTGCCTTGCCATACAGAGGCAGTTGACATGTTAACTCTTCCCATTCTAGAACATAAGCTCCTTGAGGGCAGTGACCATGGAGCCCAGGAGAAGGTAGGCACCGGCCGAGGCTTGGGCACACGAGTTATAGCCACAGCTGCCTGGTGAGGCCTTGCAGGCAAGAGAAAGGGGTCAGAAAAAGTAAGGCCAACAGAGAAAGGCAATGAGGTAAAGCAGCTGCCTTCTGGTTTGCCCAGCAGCTCACAAGCAGCAGCCCCAGCTTGGCAAATGATCTACCACCAGTAAGCCCCAGAAGGTTCTGAGGAGCTGACCCTATGTCAGCTCATGAGGCCTGTTTTTACCCCAAACTCCTCAAAGTAGGATGTTGTATCTGGGATCTGTGAATGGCTGGGAGCTCCCAGAAATTACAACAAAAAGTGTGTTGTGTGTGCATATCTGCTTGTTTTGCTGGGGCAAGGTCCACTGTCTTCTTCACAACTTCACGAGCTCTACGTACAACTCAAAAAGTTTCAGGAACGGCTGCCTTAGTGGTAAATCAAGGAAAGGGGGCCAAGTCTGGCCCAAAGAATAATGTGATGATTGTTGAAATGGCAAATGTTTTGTTACCTATATACTTACCACACATACACAAAGAGTAATGTAATTTGATGAGCTGGCCTGCTGGAGAGTGAGGCTCAGTCCCAGATCAATGACACTGATTTCACACTATTTTCAGATCCATCCTAGGAGCCCTAGTTCCTAGTGACTTAGGTTACTAATAGTTACTAACACCTCTGGTGTGCCAGGCCCCTCCACAAATATTTTCTCATTCCACCCTCCTGACAACCCCATGGGGTGGGGATTATTGTTCTTTTTCACATAAGGAAACTGGATGGGAGAAGTGAAATGACATTGCTCAGAAGTGAGCGAGCTGGGCTGGAAGCCCTGGTCTGAGTGATTCCAGAACTTTCCATGGCATTCAAGAAGAAGAACATACAGAAGACTGTTGGTCTTTGAAGTTTAAGACAAGGCCAAAAGCTGAGAAAGAAGATAGCAAGGCTGAAGGTTTCAGTATGACTGAGGATTTAGGGACAGGTCCAGCCACCTGCCACAAAAAATTCTGCCTCTAGAAGGGGGCCCAGCACTATGTTTGCTGGTGATCCACTGGCAAGTAATTCCAGAGATAGAGGGCCTTCAGAATTAGCCCAAAGCAATGCAAAGATGCAGGAGACTGCTTCCACCAGGACTCAGAAAAAGCAAAAATTCTAGCAGGGACCACCATCACAGTTTGTTGCCAGGTCATATGCAGAAGACAACGCAGAAGGACGATGGGCTGGTCTCGAAGATGAAGAGTAAGGCAGGCGAGGAGACCTAAATATCTGAGAACAGTGAAAACATGGTGAACACAGACACACATGGAGACAAAGACACACAAATCCACACAGAAAAACACACACACACGCACCTGCACAAATCCACACATATGCACAAGCACATAAACACAGACACACACACCCCCGCCCACGGACACACACACACACACACACACACACACACACACACATCCTCCTTCTTCCCATACCCGAAGTCTCCAGCTCTCCCTCCCTCTTGCTCCCCTCCCACATGCCCCTCTGAAGACCTGGCCCTTTCACAGAGCACCCACATATCCCACCGGGCCCCTGGGGGGGTCCACAGCACTGCTGACATTCCAGAGTGGATTCCAGCCTTACAAGGTCTGGAATCTTAAAGACAACCACCACACACTGTATGAAATAATCATGTGTTTAATGCATCACAGAACAAACTTGTTCTTTAATATTCAGTTCATCATGAGTTTGGATTGCTGTAATTGGAAAGTCTAGAATCCAATTTATGCCCCAAGCAGCAGTACTTTTTGTGCGCAACCAGTGATTTAACTTACTAAACTTTGTGCAAAGTCACAAACCTTTTCATATATTTATAATCTTCAAATTCCCTTTGTAACAAGCGGAGCAAAACAGCTAGAGCAACTGCTGCTGAATTATTTTCTACAACCTCAAAGGA
This sequence comes from Dugong dugon, assembly GCA_030035585.1. Lineage (NCBI taxonomy): Eukaryota > Metazoa > Chordata > Mammalia > Sirenia > Dugongidae > Dugong > Dugong dugon. The sequence continues at coordinate 35,499,338 of CM057478.1, forward strand.
AAAATCTACTCTCATCTGGGCTGCTCATTCTGGTCCTTGTGAGGACCAGATCCACCCTGGAACCTTCTGGAAGATGGGAGAGGTCCAGCCCTGACCTGGGCAGGGAGCCAGGCCAGAGGCAACAGCAGACTCTGGAGCAGGCACAGCGCCCCTGCTTGGTCGTGCTCCTCCATCGGCGAGCACACGCTCACCTGGGCCCACCACCACCTTGCACCAGTACTGCATGCTTCCCCCTGCAACGAGAGTGGGTGGGGCCCAGCTATGGGGAAGAGAACACAGCAGGATTTTTTGCTTTACTAAAAAAGCTCCTTTGGATATATAACCCTCTGGGACCGACCCAGAAAATTAACCTTTTTTGAGCCAGGGATGCCTGCTTTGGGAAAGGTTTATTTTTACAGCTTGCTGTTCTTCTGGAACTGGGACACCAGGCTGAGGACTTGCTCGGAGGCTTTGATGTACTTCGAGCCCAGGTAGGCGGTGCTGTGGGTGGCCCTCTCCTCCAGGTAGTAGCGGTAGTTGACCATCAGGCCACAGGACCCGGTGATGCCCCTAAGGCTCACGTCGGCCATCCAGTTGATACGCCACATCACAGCTCCGTTCTGTAGGTGGAAGTTGGCGACGGGGTTGAGGGCATAGCCGCGGTGCTTCTCGCCATACAAATACCAGGCACAGAGCCTCATCAAGGGCACCCGCAGCATCCGCACCAGTTTCTCAGACTTCACCCACTCGTGGCTGCTGAGGAAGACCTTGAGGGTCTCATTGATGGGCCCGCCGATGATCTCGGCGATCTCCTTAGATTCGGAGTCAGTGAAGAGCTGACTCCGCCCATGATCCTTCTGTGAGCTCAGCAAGCCCAGAAGCCATTTGGTGAACCCAGGTATAGGCGACAGACTTGAAAATGTTCCAAGGTCAGGAAACTCTTTCTGTGAAGCACGGTTGGGATGTGGAAAGGAAGGCAGAGAGAAGGACACACGCAGACAAAAAAGATGCAGTGGGTATTTCACTGGTAGCAAAAAAACCTCTCAATTTATCATTTATGTCTGATTAATCTGTGCATGCTGCCTTATAGTTTACACAGTGACATTTGACACACACTAGTTTTCTTCATTCAGGGAACATCTGCTAGGAACCCAATGTGTGCCAGGCCCTGCTCAAGGCCCTGGAGGCATCCTGAGTCCTTGAGGCTAGTCTTTAGGATGGTGTCACTGTTCCCACCCTCATTCACATGGACACAATGAAGCCCATGAGTCGGGGACTTGCCCAAAGTGAAATGGCTGTGCCACCGTGAAGTGGGTCGTGGTGTGCAGTCTTCTACCACATGGCTCTCCCGTGAGGCAGGCCCTTGCTCGGAACTGTGCTACAGCCCCAGAGCCTGGTGTGGGGCCTGGTACACAAGTACCCAATGACTGGACTGAATGAGTAACTGATTACCCGGCTCTACCATAGTGGGTACAGACGATGGGGCACAGGGAAAGGCTAAGGGTGTTTCTCCATATTGTATGTTCAATCATCACTGTCCAACTTCTACTGCAGTCTCAACAATCATTCCCAAAAATCAGTGTGTTCTGGTTATGGAAGGTGTACGTGCTCACTATTGACATTAAAAAAAAAAACCTGACAGAAGAACAGAACACCAGCATACTCCACTCTTCTGAGATAACTACTCTCCATAGTATAATTCCTTCAGATCTTTGTCTAGGCAGTGAGGGAGACGTTTATATCCTGCCTGGTGAATGTGTATCACGAGCATTTTCTCATCATTAAAAATTCAAAAACATAATTTTAATGGCAGAGTAATATTAGAAGATATGGCTGTAGCATAATTTTTCTAACAGTGTTCTTTTCATTGGGCATTTAAGGTGACTCCCAGGTTTCTGCTTTTACAAACAGTGATGTACACTTGTGTGCAGAAGGTAACACTGCTTCTCCTCTCGATTGCTCTCCGGCTCAGAGCCAAGAGTTGTTTCAGGAAACCCTCAGGCTGGCCACTGGCTTAAGGGACCGGCTCTGATTTAGTGAGAACAAGAGTCTGCAGGAGAATCATCCAGACCCTGGCGGCTTTGACCGTTTCACTGTCTTTCTTACCTGTATACATCCTGCCTCCCTGCCCCCTTCATCAACACCTTCAGCAATGAAGAAGGAACTAGAAGAAACTTAACTAGATGTGGCTTCTTACCATCTACAGGGGAAAGGGGCAGAGAGCAATCCTAATAATTCTGAACCCAACAGAGTCCTGAGTTCTCAGATGTAAAACTGATTATGAACGTAACAGAAGACATGCAGATACTCTAATACCACTCTTTCTTGAAAGAAGAGCTTTGGCTGCGGCGTCCGTGCTGAACCACCCACCCCAAGTGGGGACAGAGCCAATTATAAGCAACGTGAGTTGGAATCAACTCAATGGCAAGGGGTTTGGTTTTTGGGTAATGTGATGATTAATGTTAATGTGCCAACTTGGTAGGCCAGGATTCTCAATATTATGTAATTATCCTCCATTTTGTAATCTGATGTAAGGGGAATTTCCTTGGGGGTATGGCCTGCATCCAATATATACGGATGTTCTGACAAAGCTCTATCAATCCTGCATCTGACTCATCATCCTTTGACGTCTGGTTCTTGGGATGTGAGCCCACAGACTGCCATCTGACCTGCTGATTTTGGGTATGTCAGCACCTGCAACCACGTGAGTCAGGACGAGACATCAGCCTGACGCCTGACCCATGGATTTGGATTCGCCAGCCTCCACAACTGCATGAGCTATTTCCTTGAAATAAATATCTCAATGCTTCACTGGTTTTTCCCCTCTAGAGAACCTGGCCTAAGGTATTTAGTACGGAGAGGGGTTGTAGAGGAACAAAATCATAAGGATGAATTTTTTGAGTTTTCTCAAGTCTTGCTAGTTTTAAAGGCACTGAAGACTCTGCCTCCAGTAATAAAGAAGGCACTGTTAACCCATGGCATGAGATGTCAATAGAAATATGCAAAATACTACCACCAATAGATCAAGTATTGGTACAAGGCAAGGCTCTGGGTGATTACATATTTAATACTTTCTCCAATTTTGCCAGAATGAGAAGTATAAGGAAGCTGGTTGGGTGGTCCTACTTTTGGTCGAAGAAGTGGTAAAAGAAAGGGATTAGCTCAAAGCTTCAGAGTCACAGCTCAAGCGCGCATACAAGGTTTGAAAGTTGACGCTTGTGCTCTGAAAGACTTATTTCTTGTAGAAACAGAGCTGACACTGCCGAAAACCAAACCCAGAAAGTTTATCGTAAGAGTAACTGAATTATAACACCAATTAAATTACCAATCTCGAATGGTGTCCAAAGTTAAAGTGAGGGCACTGATTGGGAAGAAATGGGATCCTGAAACTTGGTATGGGGACATATGGGCAGGTAATCAGGAAGCTGGGGACACTGAGCCCCTAAATTCCACTGAATCACTCCTGCCAACAGAACCAGCCCTCTTATTCCCATTTGAAGAGATTACTCTGTCTTTGTCTGATAAGACACTCTCCCCAGTAAAACCATTATCCCTTCCCCCTCCATCTGATGAGATTAACCCAGCTGTGCCAGAAGAGTCTTTTGTCTGGGATATCATCTGGGGCAGTGTCAGAGGTATTGCCTGCGGCATGGTCTGAGGCAGATGCCTTACAAGACATTGCTGAATGTCCCTAGGACTCACCCCCACAACTCATTTTTGCTTCTAGACCTATAACTAGACTTAAGTCCCAGCAACCCTCAAGACGTGAAGTACAAAGTGTGACCCAGGAAGAAGTATGCTACATTCCAAAAGAAATGCTTGATTTTTCTAACATACAAAAAGAAACTTGGGGAATACATGTGGGAATGGCTATTAAGGGTGTGGGATAATGATGGAAGGAACGTAAAGTTGGATCAGTCTGAGTTTATTGGTATGAGCCCACTAAGCACAGATTCTTCAGTGCTTCAGCTCGAGAGTTGAGAAAAGGATCTAACAGCTTATTTGGTTAGTTCACTCAAGCATGGATTAAGCAGTGGCCTACACTAAGTGAAACAAATGCCAGACCTGCCTTGGTTTACTGCAGAAGGAGGTATCCAAAGACTTCGGGGAATTGGCAAGTTTAAGTGGATTTATCATGTTGGACCCACAGACTCATCCATGGAGTACCCAGAGGACATACTTTTTACCACAATGGTGAGAAACAAATTTGTGAAGGGAGCCCCAGATATGACAGAGGGGACTACCCTAATTGAATTAAGATACCTAACTACAATGGGGCTGATTGGACCCTGTGGTGGTAGGGGCTGAGCGGCAGCACTCAACTGACAAAAGACAAGGTGGGCATCGTTACCATAATGGACAGAGGAGTCAAAGCAGTAATCAAAATACTCTGACTTGTATGGACTTATGGCGTTGGCTACTTACTCATGGTGTCTCTAAGAATGAAACAGATGGGAAATCTACTAAATATTCACTTGATCTATACAAGTGGAAGAATTCTAGGTCAAGTGAACAGCATTCTAACTCCAATAACCAGAATACAGAGTCACAGCCCCTCAATCAATTCCCAGACTTGAGCCAGTTTACAGACCCACAACTTCTTGAATGAAAGGAAGGCCATGTCCCCTTGAAGGCCACTACTACCCTGACAAAAATTTATACTATTAACCTTTCTCCTAGCCTTCTCCAAAGGGATCTACACCCTTTTACGAGAGTGACTATTCACTGGGGAAAAGGAAATAATCAGACTTTTCAGGGATTATTGGATACTGGTTCTGAACTGACACTAATTCCAAGAGTGCCAAAATGTCACTGTGGCCCACCAGTCAGAGTGGGGGCACATGGAGGTCTGGTTATTAATGGAGCCTTAGCTCAGGTCCATCTCACAATGGGTCCAGTGGGTCCCTGAATTCATCTTGTAGTGATTTCTCCAGTTCCAGAATGCATAACTGGCACAGACATACTCAGCAACTGGCAGAACCCACACACTGAATACCTGATAAGTGGATTAAGGGCTATTATGGTAGGAATAGCCAAGTGGAAGCCATCAGAATTGCCCCTACCTAGGAAAATCGTAAACCAAAAGCAATACCACATTCCTGGAGAGGAACTGCAGAGATTACAACCACCATCAGGACTTGAAGGATGCAGAGGTGGTGATTCCCACCACATCCCCATTCAACTCACCTATCTGGACTGTGAAAAAAGCAGATGGATCTTGGAGAATGACAGAGGATTATCAGAAACTTAATCAGGTGGTGACTCTAACTACAGCTGCTGTTCCAATGTGGTTTCATTGCCTGAGCAAATTAATACATCTTCTGATACCTGGTGTGCAGGTATTGAACTGGCTAATGCCTTTTTCTCTATATCTGTTTCAAAGGACCACCAGAAGCAGTCTGCCTTCAGCTGGCAAGGCCAGCAATACATCTTCACTGTCCTACCTCCGGGGTGTATCAACTCTCCAGCCCTATGTCATAATTTAGTATGCAGGGACCTTAATCACATTTCCCTTCCACTAGGTATCACACTGGTCCATTATATTGATGACGTTATGCCGACTGGACCTAGTAAGGAAGAAGTATCAATGACTCTAGACTTACTGGTAAGACATTTATGTGTTAGATGGTGGGAAATTAATCTGACAAAAATTCAGACGGTTTTCACCTCAGTGATATTTCTAGGGGTCCAGGGGTGTGGGACATGTTGAGATATTCCTTCTAAAGTGAAGGAGAAGTTATTGCATCTGGCCCCTACTACAATTAAAAGGAGGCACAAGGTCTAGTGGGCCTCTCTGGATTTTGGAGGCAACAAATCCCTCATTTCAATGTGCTACTCCAGCCTATTTATCGAGTGACTTGAAAAACTGCTGGTTTTGAGTGGGGCCCAGAACAAGAGAAGGCTCTGCAACAGGTTCAGGTTGCCATGCAAGCTGCTCTGCCCCTTGGGCCATATGATCCAGCTGATCCAATGGTGCTTGAAGTGTCCGTGGCAGACAGACATGCTGTTTGGAGCCTAGGGCAGGCCCCTACTGTGAATCACAGCACAGATCCTTAGGATTTTGGAGCAAAGCCCTGCCATCCTCTGCAGGTAACTACTCTCCTTTTGAGAAACAGCTTTTGGCTTGTTACTGGGCCTTAGCAGACACTGAACACTTAACTGTGGGCCACCAAGTTACCACACAGCCTGTGCTGCCTATCACGAACTGGGTGTTGTCAGACGCAGGGTCATAAAGTTGGATGTGCACAGCAGCACTCCATCATTAAATGCAAGTGGTATATACAAGATCAGGCTCGAGCAAGACCCAAAGACGCAAGTAAACTGCATGAGGAAGTGGCTCAAATGCCCATGGTCTCCACTCCTGTCACATTACCTTCACTCTCCCAGTCTGCATCTATGGCTTCATGGGGAGTTCCTTACAATCAGCTGACTAAGGAAGATAAAATTCGTGCCTGGTTTACAGATGGTTCTGCATGACATGCAGGCACCACTCAAAAGTGGTGGTAGCACTGCAGTCCCTTTCTGGGACCTCCCTGAAGGACAGTGGTGAAGGAAAATCTTCCCAGTGGGCAGAACTCCAAGCAGTGCACCTGCTTGTTCATTTTGCTTGGAAGGAGAAATGGCCAGATGTGCAACTGTATACTGATCTATGGGCCATGGCCAATGGTTTGGCTGGATGGTCAGGGACTTGGAAGGAACATGACTGGAAAATTGGTGACAAAGAGGCATAGGGAAGAAATATGCAGATAGATTTCTCTGAATTGGCCAAAGTGAAGATATTTGTGTCTCATGTGAATGTTCACCAAAGGGTGACCTCAGCAGAGGAAGATTTTAACGATCTAGTGGACAGGATGACATGTTCTGTGAAAAACAGTCATCCTCTTTCTCCAGCCACTCCTCTCATTGCCCAATGGGCTCATGAACAAAGTGGCCATGGTGGCAGGGAGGCAGCTTATGTCATGCATGGAGTCAGCAACACGGACTTCCACTCACCAAAGCTGATTTGGCTACAGCCACTGGTGAGTGCCCAATCTGCCAGTACCAGAGACCAATACCAAGTCTCTGATATGGCACCATTCCTCGGGGTGATCAGCCAGCAACCTGGTGGAAGGCTGATTACACTGGACAGCTTCCATCATGGAAAGGGCAGCATTTTGTTCTTATTGGGACAGACACTCTGGATATGGATGTGCCTTCCCTGCATGCAATGCTTCTGCCAAAACTATCATCCATGGACTTACAGAATGCCTTATCCACCACCTCAGTAGCCCACACAGCACTGTCTCGGATCAAAGGACTCACTTCACAGCAAATGAAGTGTGGCAGTGGGCCCATGCTCATGGAATTTACTGGTCTTACCATGTTCCCCATCATCCTGAAGCAGCTGGCTTGACAGAATGATGGAATGGCCTTCTAAAGACAAAATTACGGTGCCAGCTATATGGCAATAGCTTGCAGGGTTGGGGCAATGTTCTCCAAGAGGCAGTACATGCTCTAAACCAGTGTCCAATATATGGTATTGTTTCTCCCACTGCTTGGATTCATGGGTCCAGGAATTAAATGGTGGAAATGGGAGTGGCACCACTATTACCCCTAGTGACCAACTCACAAAATTTTTGTTTCCTGTCCCTGCAACCCTATGCTCTATGGGTCTAGAGGTCATAGTTCCAAAGGGAGGAATGATTCCACCAGGAGACATACCACTGATTCCACTGAACTGGATATTAAGAATGCTACCTGGCCACTTTGGCTCCTCATGCCTCTGGATCAACAGGCAAAGAAGGGAGTTATCATATTGTCTGGTGTGATTGATCGTGATAACCAAAGGGAAATCAGACTAATATCACATAACAGAGGTAAAGAAGAGTATGTCTGGAATATAGGAGATCCTTCAGGGTGTCTCTTAGTACTATCATACCCTGTGATTAAAGTCAATGGGAAACTACAGCAACCCAATTCCAACATGACTAATGGCCCAGACCCTTTAGGAATGAAGGTTTGGGTCACCCCACCAGGCAAAGAACCAAGACCAGCTGAGTACTTGCTGAGGACAAAGGGAGCTTGGAATGGATGGTGGAAGAAGGTAGTTCTAAATACCAGCCATGACCATGTGACCAGTTGCAGAAACAAGGACTGTAATTGTTATGAGTATTCCTTCCTTGTCTTATTACGTGTATGTGTGCATATATGCATATATATATATATAGCAAATATTTTTGTTTTTTCCTTCCCTTATCCCATTACTTATAAAAATAAGATATAAATGGGGCTAGTGTGCTTTCAGTTACATGTACGTTAGTTGTATCATCTTAGGTGCAAATATGACTTTATAATTGTCTTTATTTAGAGATTACGCATGATTTGAGGAGATGTATACAGATGCCAAGTTGACAAGGGGGGGAATGTGATAGTTAATGTTATGTGTCAACTTGGCTAGGCCATGATTCTCAGTATTATGTGACTATCCTCTATTTTGTGATCTGATGTAAGGGGAGTTTCTTTGGGGGTGTGGCCTGCATCCAATATTTATGGATGTTCTGGTAAAGTTCTCTCTCTCAATCCTGTATCTGACTCATCATCCTTTTATGTCTGGTTCTTGGGACATGAGCCAGCAGCCTGCCATCTGACCTATTGATTTTGGGTTCGGCAACCCCTGCAACCACGTGAATCAGGAAAAACCGCCAGTATGAGGCCTGACCCATGGATGTGGGACTTGCCAGCCTCCACAACTGTGCAAGCCACTTCCTTGAAGTGAATGTCTCTCTCCATATATGTATATGCTTCACCAGTTTTCCTCCTCTAGAGAACCCAGCCTAAGAGATCTAATAATGAGATTCCACTTGTAGTTCATCAAGACCCCTTCTGAGATAGTTTTTTAAAGCCAAGGCCCAGACTGAAACTGAGAACTTTCTGCTGTAGGATGGGTAACGTGCTTTTCACTGGGCAACAAAGAGAAGAAGGTTATACAGACATAGCTAATGTGTTTCTCTTCACGCTGCCTGTTCTAACCTTGATGCTCTGATGGATGAAGCATCAGAGCCAGGAAGCTCTCGGGCATGTGGGTGAGGGTGGGCTAGGAGAGGTCAGGTGTGCTAGGGCTACCACACAATCATCACCCAAACTGGGACACTTTAGAGGGTGAACGAAGGTACTCCTGGCACTGACTTCAGGATACTACATACAAATTAGGACTGTCCTGGGCACTCTGGAATGGAGGGTTCCTCAGGCACGGCCAACATCCTAGGACAAACCTGCAGTGCACAGACAACCTAGAGACTGGACGCTGGGTGGTTGGATGGCTTCTTCCCACATCACCCCCATCTCTCTGATAAGCTCCAAGCTCCCAGCAACTGCACACGGGCGTCTGGCATTTTCCTGTTGCCTCCTCCCTCTCTTTTGGTTTCTATCTTCATCCCTGTCCCGAGGGATGATCAGCAGGATTTATCACCAGTCATGAAACCCAACACCCCGCAAGTCTCATCAGTGGGAATAGGGCCGTATTCAAGCAAGATAATCAGAGGTGAGGACAGAACACACAGTGTTTGATTCTGCCACACTTACTTGCAGCTCCTTTATGACACGTTTTATAAGGAACGTTCCTAGTTCAACGCCCTGTAGACCCTGTTGGGTCAAACTGATGGAGTAAAAAATCGCAGCGACGATTTTGTTCTTATCCTCAGTTTCTGAGGGAGGGCATTCCTTCACTATCGCCTGGAAGACATTAATGGTGACTGTGAGAATGGGCTTTGGCGTACTCATACCCCATATTTCAACCATTCCACTTGGGGCCATCAGGGCAGTTCTCATGGAAGGGGAGCTGTTTCGGCTTAGACTACCAGAGCCGAATGCTGTCTGTTCTATTTTGAAAACTCTCCGGAGGCAGCAATTTCACAACCACCCCAGGTTGTTTGCTTAGTTATATAATTTCTACCGTTCTGAGATTCACATGCAAACTCTGCCGAAGTGCTATGTATGTCCCTTTTTGTTCTTTTTCAGGCCTTTGTGCAAACTGAACCTTATATGACACACTCCCCGATAATACCCAGAGACAACAAACTAACCTTCGTCCAGGTCCGATAACTCCAATTTCGTTTGCTTTTCTGTAAAGACCTGCCTCTCTTACCCTTTAGTGATTTGCCACATGCAGTCCTATATAATTTTTCTTTTACCTTCTGTGACTTTTCTATGTACCTTTTTGATGTTTGGACCAACACTCTTGTTTTTCCTAAATGGAAATGCACACTCACTCAGATACGCACACAAAGCAATCAAGAAGATGACTTGGATTGGAAAGTCACTGACCCAGGTGTGATTTTATTGGCTCTGTATTTGATTGTAGAGTTCCTTTGAACCCTAATACTCTAAAAATCACTTTATAATAGTGGACTAGCAGGTGGTTACCTTTTGGTTTGCTCTGATGCAGGCACAACCAGTTTACTTTTTTTAAAAAAAAAAATAGTATTTTATTGTGTTTTTGGTGAAGGTTTACACAGCAGTTCAGATTCCCATTCAACAATTTCTACACAAATTGTTTAGTGGCATTGGTTACATTCTTCATCAAGTGTGAATGTTCTCATTATTTCCTTTCTGGTTGTTCTGTTTCCAGTAATCTAGTTTCCCTGCCTCATTACCTTTTCGTCTTTGTTTAAAGTAATTGTTGACCATTTGGTCTCATATAGGTGATTTTCTGAAAGAGTCAGGGTTGCTATGAGTCAGGATCAACTCGACGCCAAGGGGACAGTACTTACGGGTGATAACTCATTATTTTGTGAGCTAATTCGTTATTTAGCTACAAGGACCGGTTTACTTTTGAAGAACACATTGAAACTAATTAACTTCCGCCAGCTACCTTTGATTCTGGAAGTAGAGGTTTTGAACCCAGAGTCCACAGGTAACGTGTGTGTCTGTGCATTTCCCCTGGGGAAAAGCCCTCCACTTTCATCTCCATCAGATTCTCAAAGAGGTATGCTAGTCCCTAAAAGTTAAGGATGTGCCCTGAGGAAAGTGGGGGAGATCAGAAAACAGAACTGAGGACTCCTCCCAAGTCCAGCCCCCAGCCACATACTGGCCCCGCACTTTTGGAAAAGAACTAAGTCTGTGGTTTAAGGAATGGAGCTCCCTTTGCATCATCTTCTTCATCTCCTTCGTTGTTTAAGAAGTTGGTGTACCTGCATGAATGTTTCAGCCATTCCTGCTGGACTCCTCATGGAGAAGACACATTTGCTACAGATAAAGACTACCAGAATTTCCATAAACTCCATTCACCCAGCAGAGTTCTGGGCCCATACAAGGCATACGGTGAGTGGTTTATTTTTCAATCATGTGTCTTTTAAAACTCCTTGCAGGCATTTCACAAGTGCTGAAACACTGAGTCAAGCATCCTAACTATCCCCCAATCACAACCATTTCCTGCTGCACAAAAATGTCCTAAATAGATTTCAGTCATGTCTCAACTTAAAATCAACACACCCAGATGAATGCTGTTCTCTTCCCATAACTTCCTATATACTACATGGCTACATTCAACAACTCAAATTTGGAGATAGTATCTAACCAATCCAAAAATCCACAAAAAATTCAAAGCCATTTATTTTAAAAACCAAGGATAAAACTAAGTAAAAAAATAAAAACACTTCAGGGGCCTCCAGGGCAGCTTGTTTGCTCCTGAGTAGACTGCAGAAAGGTACCTGAATATTGCTGGTGATATCCTTGGTCAGGGCCACATGCAGAACCACCAGGGGGTCCTCAGGGGTGGAACAGTGAGAAAAAAAATAGCATCTTCTATAAGGTCCAACGCGGCGCTTTATATCCATCCAATTTTTTACAGGGTGCACTGCCTCAGACCTGGTGAGTATATCATAAAAAGATAAAAAAGAAAAAAAATGTGTTAATTTACAAGTTAAAGAACTACTGCTGATTCCTATTTACATTACTCACTAAAGTCAAATAACTCCTTTAAATACAGCTTTAATCGACTCTTCAGGAAGATTCAAAGAAAGTCATTTTCATGTGAAATAGCACTAAGAGGAAGCACAATTAATGACCATTTTACACACAAAATTGTGCTCTAATTCTTAATACCACTTTTAAAACGAGTTTGTGATGCTCTTGAGATGCATCTGTGCAGCAAATTTTACCACATGCAGAAATATAGTCAAGTGCTTAGTCGCTGAACACTCTGAAGTCTCTGATTTCCTTCAGTTCCTGCAGGTTTGAAGTAACCGTCAACGCTGCCAACACTTGTCCCTGGGTTCTGTTTGTCTAGCCATCTTGTCCAACCACTACTTGGTTGCTGGCATGTAGAATGGCAGCAGGCACTGTCAGCCCTTTGAGTCTGCTACGCTCCCAACAGTGTGACAGTTTCAAGCCTGAGATCCCATCAAACAACACAGAATGCAAAGATCCTGAGGCCGAAAGAGGTTTTCCAGGTTACGAGGACAACTGTGACATGCAAGCCCATGATTACTACATCTTGGACAAGTTGTGTCTCTGGGTGGCACAAATGGCTAAGTGCTTGGCTGCTAATGGAAAAGCTGGAGGTTCAAGGACACCCAGAGACACTTCAGAAGAAAGGCCTGGTGAACTGCTTCTGAAAAATTAGCGATTGAAAACCTTATGGAGCACAGTTCTACTCTGACACACATGGGGTCACCATGAGTTGGGGTCAACTAAATGGCAACTTTTTTGGACAAGTTTGTAATTCTGTATAATACTGTCATTTTAGAGATTTTACCCAAAGGAGAAATTTTAACAATGAGAGAAAGTAAACACAGTTTTGATTACTAATCCAAATACAGGGTCCAGTGAATCTGCACAACTCTGATGACAAGGTCTAGGGAAGCCGTGAAGTGGGTGTGCTTGCTTTTAATATGAGGACATAAATAAGACTCCCCAGTAAGTTTACTGACAGACCAATCAGTTTCCACCTGAGCCCTTTCCTCCTCTATAATTTTGGGGTCAGCCGCTAGAGCAGTCACATTTGTGAAGACTACACTGAGTTTCACCAGGTTTGCCATGAAATGTCCATGTGAGTGGAGAGTGGCTTCCAGCTAAAATCTAAGAGTGAGCGAATGTGAATACTTACTCACTGATTTTCTGAAGCACCTCACATGGTGAATGCCAGGTGACCCGTTCTAAGTTGAGGAACCCAGAAGAGAACCATTCTGAGAGCATGCTTTTCAGCACCCCATCCATTTCCTGAAAAGGAGGACACTGAAGGTGAGTGTGGGCCTTCAAACTACAGCAGCTCAAACCCACTTTTACAGCATCACCAGCAAATGGAATTAAAACATGAAAACACGATACAAAAGAAGACCATGCATTCTGCTGAGTGAAATGAGCCACACACCAAAGGACAAATACCATACGATCCCACTTACATGAAATATCCAGAAGAGGCAAATGCATAGAGACCAAAGTTTATTAGTGGTTACCAGAGCTAGGTGTGAAAGGGAGGTGGGGAGGAGAAATTGCTTAAGGGGCACCAAGTTTCTGTTAAGGGTGATGAAAGATTTGGAAATGGATAGTGGTGATCGTTGTACAGCATGTGAAATGCAATTAATGTTACTGAATTGTACGTGTAAAACATGATTGAAATGGCAAATGTTTCGTTACATACACTTCATCACAATAAAATTTTTTTAATATAAAATGTTTGCTACTCTTCAAAAAGACCACGCGAGATGATTAGATGATTCTCTAAGCAGCTTTTTTTCTGTAGGTCTGTATTGAACGCTTATCTCAAGCCAGGTTGGACTTTAATGTTCAACTCTGTAATTCAGGCTTAACTATTTTAATCTGTAAAATACCTGAACGGGAATATGCAATTTGAACTAAGTTGCCCAAATCAAATAATATGTTCCACTTCACTGCCCACAGTGAACATAACTAAAAATATACAATAAATATAGCACTGAGAGGTACATCATAAAGGAAAGGCAAGCATGGCCAGCCTGGAGTTCAGCAAGTCCACAGCTGAAGAATTAAACATCCTTTAATCTGCCAGAATAGAATTCCCAGGTTTCATAAGAGAAACAAGTATTTGGTTCCAGGTACCATATCTCATCAAGCCCTGGTGGTGCAGTGGTTGAAGTGCTTGGCTGCTAACTGGAAGGTCAGCAGTTCCAAGCCACCAGTTGCTCCTTGGGAGAATGTGGCCGTATGCTTCAGTAAAAAATTTACAGCCTTGGAAACCCTATGGGGCAGTTCTACTCTGTCCTATAGGGTTGCTATGAGTCAGAATAGACTCAGTGGCAATGGGTTAAGATGCATATTTTCATATTTTAACCTCTCCGCAGTCAGGACACATCTTTCAAATGATGGCAGGTCACAGTTTAATTGGCAGCATTTTTTTTTAACCTTAAAAACCCACTGCCATCGAGTCGATTCTGACTCATAGTTGGTACATAAAATAATAGTGTGTCTGACAATCAATGCATTTTAGATTTGATGAAATAATCTTATTCCAACTTAATTCCACCTACATCTACTTCCAAAAATGATTTGAGTCAGTTTTATCATCAGAGATGCAATTGCAGTGAAACCTTTAAAGCAAGAACAGAAGAGCCAGAGGTGTGTGAGGACAGGCAGGAAGCAGGAGCAGACATATCTCGGGTCAGGATGCCGTGGTCCTCCGTGGTCACAGTAGGAAGCTTTCTAATAGCCAGAGCAAAGGATGTTGAGTGTAGCAGACACAGCTTGCTGTCCCCCAGTAGTCGTTTCCCCTTTCTTCCAGATTAACAGAAGCCCCATTTTTTAGCGAGGCACACAGCTGTCCAGGACAAAGATGGCACTGTAGGTAGGGGTGGTCGTATGACTAAGTTCTGGCCAGTGAGATGTAAGCAGAGGTGGCCTGTGGCAGCTTTTGGGAATCTTCCTTAAAGACAGCTGGAAAATGCCCTTTGCCCAACTTCTTCTTTGTCTTTCCCTCCCAACTACAGGCTGGAAGGTGGTGTGATGGCTTGAGCTGAGGCAGACATCTTGGGCCATGAGATGACTCTGGGAATGAAGATTACTGGGTGAGAGGAACAAGACAGATATTTGGGTCCCTGAGGGCACCACAGAGCAGAATCACCCTGCCAGCCCTGGGCTGCTAACTGCAGACCTTTCTGTGAAAGACAAATTCTCTGTTATTCAAACCACTACCAGTTTGGGACTCTGCTACTCATAGATGAAACGCATACTAATAGATACACTGAATGCCGTTATTGAATGATGTAAACATCTCAGTATGTCTTGTACAGAACTGACCTTATGACTTTGCATAAAGATCACAAACAATATAATGGGTAACCCCTGTAAAGGGCAGTTTTACAAAAAAAATTTCATAGGGCCATTCTACATTTTGATCCCTGCCTGGTAAAAGCTGAAAGGACTCAGAACTCTGTCATCTGAGGAAACACTGCAGGCGTAGGGGTGGCAGCTCAAAGATTTTAGAAAGACACGAGCTTCATCTTTAAATAGTTAAGCACTTGAATAAGAGTGTATGGACAAGACCACAGGTTTGTTCTGTGTGACTCCATGGAGTAGGGAGGGATAACCTAGGGCCAGCTGGTAGGAGCCATGGATGCCAGACTTGGACTTAACTTAATGTGAAGATGCTCTCAAGGGCCCTTCCCAGATGCTATCTTGGGAGAGATGAACTCTCACCATTGGACATGATCAAGCAGAAGGTAGATCAGAACTTGGTGGAGCCACTTTATAAAGGATTTCAGCATAGACTAGGTGGCAGACTAGATGACCTTTGCAATTCCTTTTAACTCTGGTGACCATAATAATGATCTGTATCTAATCTCCTTTCCTTGCCTCCAAAAGGGCAGAAGCCATTTCAGATTCAATTCTATAGCTGTCAAAGCATTTGGTGGTACCTTCCATGTGGAATATGGTTAACGGACGGATATCAGATGAAACAGAAAAGATTGGAAACAAATATAATTTGCTAGTCAACATAGGGAGCCCTGGTGGCACAGTGGTTAAATGTTCAGCTGCTAACCAAAAAGGTCAGCAGTTTGAATCCACCAGCCGCTCCCTGGAAACCCTATGGGGCAGCTCTACTCCGTCCTATAGGGTCACCATGAGTCGGAATCAACTTGACGGAAATGGGCTTGGTTTTTTTGATTAGCCAATACAGACAACAGTCAATACAGAACGGCTCTTTATAAAACTCCATTTGTGATACTTCTGAAGTGTGCTTCTTAGCTCAAGCAGATACATGAGACTAAATGGGCAGCTTCTGTCCGGAGGTGAGAGAGGGTTAGGAGCTGGTTGAATGGACACAGGAAATCAGGGGTGGACAGGAGGAGTGTGCTGTCACAGCATAGGAAGAACAATTACAGTCACATAAAAATGTATGTATAAATTTCTGTATGACAGACTAACTTGAATTGTAAACTTTCACTTAAACTACAATAATCAGAAAAAAAACAAAACAAAACTCCGTTTGTTGCATTTGATCCCAGTGGTTCCTAATCTTCCTTGAGTTCTCATACACTCTTGAGTGTGTGCTGAAAACCATGGACCCTTGCCCCAGAAAAATGCAAACACATAAACAAAATTCTGCAATTTCCTGGAGTTCACGGATCCCCTTGGAATTCATCTCTGGATCATCCTGAGGGGTCCATGGACCCCAGGATAGGAGCTTCTGCACTCTCTGATCAGGAAGAGACTATCTGAGCCCCACCTGAGCCACACTGGCACCTCTATTTCTGCCATAGGCACATTCCTGATAGAAAAAAGCTGGAAGTACCTTGGTGCAGTGTTACTTATGAAAGAAATGGTTTGGCTGATGAACACTCCCCCTTTAGAAGCAGCTTCATTCTATTTTGGGCTATTAACCGCTATAAAATGTGACACTGATTCATGGGCACTGGGAATCTAGGTTAAAGGTTAGAAGTCTCCACTGCTTAGTTCCAATGCTGGTGACAGCTGCTGGGGCTGGAATTAGACCTCAGCGTGGCAAGGTTACTGGATCACAAGTCACAGGAGGGGAAGAACTCTCTTATGCTTTACACTCATTAATTCAGCAATCATTTATCAACAAGACGAGATTTGAAAATACACCCACCAGGAATATTTTGGTGATGCCAAAGCCGGTGTTCGTTCTCTGGTCAGGGCATTCATACAAGGCTGACTTTATTTCGCACTGCTAAGGTCAGTTATCTCGGATAACACTGCTTAGAAGGCCAGCCGCCTCTTCTTTCAGCAGAGAAAAAGTTGTCTTCCACCTTCCTCTTGGGTTTTTGGCTATCAGGAGCTCCCATTTTTAATATGGTAGCTACCATTGAGTCAGCCCCCAACTGATGGCAACCCCATGCATAACGGAACTAAGTGCTGCCTGATCGGTTGCAGATCGGAGATATGTGATCCACAGGGTTTTCACTGGCTGATTTTCAGATACACATAGCCAGGCCTTTTTTCCTAGTCTGGAAACTCTGCTGAAATCTGTTCAACATCACAGGAACATAAAGCCTCCACTGGCAGATGGCTGGTAGCTGTGCATGAGGTACATTGGCTGGGAATCGAACCGGGGTCTCTCGCATGGAGGGCAAGAATTCTACCACTGAATCACTACTACCCCCATCCATTTTTTATATGTTAAAAAAGTTACTATTCACTGCTCAGAAGTTCTGAGGTGGGGAAGAGAGCTGAAAACAACTCATAAAGGTTTTACAGGGCCTTTGTATTTTAGAGGAAAAAACAGATTCCTCAACAATATGTTGTTACTGTTATAGCCCTAATCTTCAGGCTACATATTAAATATGTCCAGCATAGCTGTAGAGCAGCATGCAGAGCCAGCCCAGTAACCAGGTACATGTACAGCCCATCACAGCTCCGTGCATTACTCAAACACTACTGTCAAGATCATGTACAGAGTATTTCTATACTGCTGTCATGGCTTGCACCATTCTGATCACAAATACAGTGAAAGTTTCAAATGACACCTAGACAGGCAGACCCAGAGAGCAGATCCCAGAAATAATGGCACTTGAAGACCTTCTAGACCCATTTATACTGTGAAGAGAGTCCAGAAAGACCCATTTATACTGTGAAGAGAGTCCAGAAAGGCCACATATCCCACAGATGCCATCTCATGTCCAGGTAGACACCTGAGTAGGGAGTGTCTGTCATCTCTTAGGAATCAACCAGGGAAAATTTCTTAGCAAGTTGTCAGAGGTTAGTTTTCTCTGGGTCACTGGTCTTAACTCTATGAATCGCTTTCCCTTAAGACACTAAGTCTAAATTCAACTCCCATCGTACCTCTAGGGAAAGATCTTTTCAGTGCTCACAAGTTGCCTACCAGCGTTCAGACCTTCTCCTATACTGGGGATCCAATTCAGTTCCAATGGGGATTTTATCTCCAAGAAATATAACTCCTCCACTCAAATGGGTCTTCAGAAATGTCTTTGGAGAAAAATGAAAAGCCTATAGACACACACACACACCACACACACACACACACACCACACACACCCACACCCACACCCACCCACCCACACCCACACCCTAAGGCAGGCATCAGTGAAGCACAGCTCCATGCACAACAAATCAGTTGCCATCAAGTCGACTCTGACTCATGGCAAGCCCATGTATGCCAGAGTAGAACTGCTCTACAGAGTCTTCAAGGCTAACCTCTTGGAAGCAGATTACCAGGCCTGTCTTCTGAAGCATCTCTGGGTGGGATCAAACCACCAGCCTTCCTCTTAGAAGTCGAGTGCTTAACTGTTTGCGCCATCTGGGGACTCCTACGTGCACATACACCTACAAATGCACTAGGGCGCTGTTTGGGAACACATGGTGCTCACTCTCTTCCTAAAGACTTTGGCTCTTTCTAGGAGTCACAGATAGCTAAGACTAGCTGCCACCTGTCACATGCCTGGCACCAATGACTGCACTGAAGACAAGGAGTAGAGAGCAAATGGTGGGGTGGGTTTGAATCCATGCCTCTCTGCACCCAGATCCATGAAAGAATGCGTAAAACTGGTCTTATTTCCACCGAGAGGTCACAAGTCCAGGCACAGTGTGACAAGCCTCTAAACTCACCTGGAACTTTCACAGAGGAAAAAAAAGCATTTTGAAAAAGAGAATCTTGCACCTTGTAACCAAAGGGAACATTTCTGCTCCTGGTGTGATTAAGCTGCTTTGCGGATTTTATACCGCTCTTTACTGTTCCATTTTCTACGGGTCCAAGTTGGGGGTTTTAAGACTATGCAAGTCAAAGATATTCTTTTCCTGCAAACTCGTTAATTATCAAGACAACTAAAATTCCCTTCTTGGATTAAATCTGCTAGGATCAATTCACTTATTACAATCCAACAACTTCTACAAATCTACACCAAATCAATCAGGAAGTCTGAGGCCAGCTTCCCATACACTCAGGCTTCTAACCAGCTTCTCATTACCGTTGGGCCAAGTTCATCTTCTCTGGGTATCGGACTTGCTATCTCAAAAACCACAGCACAGGTATTTGACCTCTGCTCGCTTGTAAAACTTTCTTCAAAACAGCACTTGTCTCTTTCCAGCAAGGAGGCTTGGTACTGACTCTGAGCTTTAAGGATCCTCATGGGAGAAACATCATCTGACTTAAAATACCCAAGGAAAGCGACCTGCCCCAGCGGGTCATGTGCGGCAGGGCCGCATGCTGGGCGTCACTCGAATCGGAAAGGTCGGTCTTCCGGATTCTTCTGTCCATCCCATAACCACAACCCTGGGTCAGAGACCAAAGCCCTGACGAATTGTGCCTTTATTTGTAAACCGTGTTTTTAGCAAAGCTCCCATATGTCCCTTAAGGCATTTCTTAGATGATTTGAGCCCACAGAATCTGCTCACCTACCTGCAGAGCCCACTGGCCTGGTGAGTTAAACAACTCAGCTAAAGCTACAACACTAACCAGGCCCCTCTCTTCCTGCCCAGTGCTTCCTCCTCACTACCCCAAACCAAACCGAACCAAACCCGTTGCCCTCAAGTTGGTTCTGACTCATGGTGACGCCACTGTTACAGAGTGGAACTGCTCCATAGGGTTTTCTTGGCTGTAATCTTTATGGATGCAGATTGCCAGGCCTTTCTTCTGCGGTACTATTGGGTAGGTTCGAATCGTTAACCTTTAGGTTAGTAAAAAGCCATTGCCCTCAAGTTGATTCTGACTATAGTAACTATCATGGATTGAATTACATCCCCCCAAAATATCTGTCAAGCTTGGCTAGATCATGAGTCCCAGTACTGTATGACTGCCTATCATTTTGTCATCTGATGTGCTTTCCCTATGTGTTGTACATTCTATCACTATCATGTAATGAGATGGATTGGTTGCAGTTATAATGATGAGATCTACAAGATTAGATAGTGCCTTAAGCCAATGTCTTTTGAGATATAAAAGAAGCGAGCAGAGAGACCAGGGGACCTCATACCACCAAGAAAGCAGTGCGAGCAGAGCACGTCCTTTGGACCTGAGGTTCCTGCACTAAGACGCATCTAGACCAAGGGAAGCCTGATGACAAGGACCTTCCTCCAGAACCAACGGAGACAGAAAGCCTTCCCCTGGAGCTGGCGCCCTGAATTCAGACTTCTAGCCCACTGGACTGTGAGACAATAAACTTCTCTTTGTTAAAGCCATCCACTTGTGGTATTTCTGTTATAGCAGCACTAGATGACCAAGATAGCAACCCTGTAGGACAGAGTAGAACTGTCCTGAAGGGTTTCCAAAGCTGTATCTTTCTCCTGTAGAGCAGCTGGTGAACTTAAACCGCCAACCTTTTGGTTAACACTTAACCACTGTGCTGGACTACTAAATTAGGAGATGAGTGCAAATCATTTGTGCCACGCAGGGACCTCCACTCTAGCCGCTGTTCTGTAAACTACATGGAATCAGCATGGCTTTGTGGCCTCACATTTGCCACTTATTCATAAAGTGCCTTTGCACCTATAGGATTCAGTAAGCAAGGAGCCTGTGACAGGGTAAAAGCTCAGGACCAAGCCCACAAAAGCTGTACACCAGCGCATAGTCACTGTATTTATCTAGCAAGTTCAAAGGTCAACAGGAGCAAGGCAAGGAACACATGAAGGATGGGGCAGCCATATATACGATAAGGAGTGCTGAGGACTGGGGCTCCCCAAGAGCGCTCCACATTTAAGAACACAGAGCACCTCCACAGGGCACCTCAGTCCCACAGGGGTATAGTACCCCTGCTCCAAAGCTCTGTGTGCCAAACTTCTGGTGGCTTCCAATGCTGAATTCCTAAAAGTGAAACGGTCTACCCCTATCTCCTCTCTAATTTGGATGCAAAATCCAGAATGAGATAAAAGAAATGGAACCAAAACGGACGATACATATCACACTGATTACAGCATCAGATCCTGACTGACAATTTCTATGAACAGATTAAGAAAACTACATTCTCTTAACGATTCAAATGATAGGGATTTGTAAAAATTTCAACCATACAGAGCAAAGGAGGAGGCAATGAATAGATCTAGCTACTGATGGTTATATACACTGAACTTAAGGCTAGGATTTCCAGGTGGAGAAATGGAAAAGAGCAACCAGAAAAGGCTTCTGTGTGAGTTATATCCAAATCACGTTGCTGTTGAGTTGATATAAAGCTCAAAATAGGTGCAGCACCTTAAGCTGGAGTGTGTGGGGCAAGTTTAGTAAAGGAACTGGGGTTGGAGTTAACTCTTAGCAAGTGTGGGTGGGTCCTCCAAACAGGAATCACACTATGATATGGATTCAGGAACTTTCAATCTAAGAACCACCCTGGGTCGGGGGAGGGTCTCTGGAGGGAAGTGGTAGTGGTAGTGGAAGCTGAAGCTGGAAACTTGGTCCACAAATGCCAAAGGAAAGACTCTGAACTGCTATCCTGGCCGTGTGAGGCTTGGTGACTATAAAGACTTGACTGTGGTTTCAGAGAAATAAGAAACTTATGCAGTCCCTGGGTGGTGCCAATGGTTAACACGCTAGGCTGCTAACTGAAAGGCTGGAGGTTCGAGTCCACCCAGAGATGCCTGGAAAGAAAGGCCTGGTGATCTACTTCCAAAAAATCAGCCATTGAAAACCTTATGGAGAACAATTCTACTCTAACATACATGGGGTTGCCAGGAATTGGATTCGACTCAATTGCTTATAAGACAGAAACTTGTAAAAAGTCTTGGAAAGAGTAAGCATAATCTCAATTAGAATATAAACTTCTGATTTAGTGAAACTAAATAAAACAAAACCATTAACTGGGTTATTTGCTTTATCTTACCCTTAATTTTACAGTAAAAGGCAAATTTTAAGAAAACAAATCCATGTTGGACCTAGTTACACTGTAAACTTTCATAGTCAGTATGACGTACGTAACTTCGGAGTCATCAAGACTGGGCTTGAGTTCTGGCTCTCACCAGCTTTGTACTCTGGGCACTGTACTTGACCCTGGCAAACCCTAATTGCCTCATCTGTAAAACAGTTCCTTATGGGTTGTTGAGGATTATAAGAAATGCACTTACCACCCATTGTGTCACGCAGAGGCAGGTAGTTCAGTGTTAATTCTTCTCATGCTATAATGGAAGCTCCATGAGGGCAGCAACCTTGGAGTACAGAGCACGTCCAGCACAGGATACACACTCAAGGACTAGGTATTAGATGGATGGATGATCTCGTTCTGGGAACAAGCAACACTCTACCTAATTCTTAAGCCTTCTATGCAATAAGAGTCAAGTTCCAGAAAGACCACTGTGGGGCACTGGCCCCCACTTCAAGGAAAAAAAGCCTGCTTGGACTGCAGACCAAACCCAACCCTCTCCTGAGAGGAATCAGGTGGAGATACGCGATTAAGTCAGCAGTGCGTGGAACAGGAAGAGTCAGCCATTCAGACTGGGCCAGTGCCGGGAACATGTTCTATTCAACAGAGTAAGAATCCATGATTGATTTGGTGCTGGTGCAATTAGCAAGGTTCTCACTCTGGGAATCTCTATGGCTAAAGATGTCTGGCCCTACATAAGACTTAACGTTATAAATTAGTCATAAAAATCATAGCCATTTTTACCACTCTGAAACTAATCCCATCCTTAACTATACCAAATTTTTACACATCTAAGGCTAAGCAGCCTAGAAAGATAAGAAAGTTTCTGATAACTACCATAATTCACACAGTATGCTGGTGATGTACAGTGCAGTGCACAGAATCCCGGATTTGGGTGGGTGATCAGACACATTTCCTTGGAGGTCTCGGCAAGTCACATGACCTCAGCACCTATTTCCTTGACAGGAGTCCCTGGGTGGTGCTAACAGTTAATACACTGAGCTGCTAACTGAAAAGTTGGAGGTTTGAGTCCACCTAGAAGTGCCTCGGAAGAAAAGGCCTGGTGATCTACTTCTGAAAACTCAGTCATTGACAACTCTATGGAGCACAGTCCTACTATGACACACACTGGGTCACTATGAGTCAGGACTGTCTTCATGGAAACTGGTTTTGAAATGGAATATGCATATCATCCACCTAAGAGTGAGGCAATGAATGTGGCAACTATTATGTCAATGTTGAGTTCTTAAATGAATTAAAACATAACCATTCAACTGTTCCATTTTTTAAAGCCAACTGCACCTGATCAAGTTCTGAATGGCAGAAACTTCCTGAAATATTTACATCACTTTTTGTTCAGTAAAAGGGCAAGTTAATGGTCCCTCCACATTTAATACTCATAGTATAAAAGGACTATATTCAACTACAGTCATAATCACTTAAAAGTATTTCTTGGAACCCGACACGCGCTCACTGTGCTAAGCGCCCGATTACCCAAGAAATCAACTTAGATTCATCACATTTTAGGGGTGAACTCCGAAAGGCAAAATGACCTCTCCAAAGTTATGCAGCAAAGAGAAGGCCGAATACATCAAGACTCCTAGCCGGTGGTGACCCTGAATTCTAGTCATCTTTGTGCATCTCACAGAACTTTCTAAGGCAGTATCTTACATACAGCGGATGTTCAATTAACTCTAGCCGGCACAACCAGTTCTCGAAGTACCTTATATAGACGAAATCTCTCGGCTAAAACAACACACTATAAAGCGCACGAAGCCTGACAGTCACCTTAAACGTAGACGAGCGTCGAGGATCTAGTAAGCCCTACTATATACGTGAGGATTGCAGGAAAAAAGAGCCTAGAGGAAGATAGCGGTATGCTCTAATGAGGCAAGAACTGAGAAAGCGTGTGAAGGGGACTCAGTTTGGGAGGTTATAACTTCGGGCGAGGTCCGCCAGTTTTCAGGCAAGGGAATGCGGAGTGTTTGCGGCTTCGGAGGCCTGAACGCAACGCGGGGGCGGGACCCGGCCGCCCCCGCTGCCTGGGGGTCGGGGGCGGCCCCTTACCCGGACGTGCGGCCCCTCCACCAGCTTGAGGGTTTGCGCCTGGAGCAGGTCGGCCCGCAGCTGCACCAGGAAGCGCACGCCGCC
Source organism: Dugong dugon (assembly GCA_030035585.1). Taxonomy (NCBI): domain Eukaryota; kingdom Metazoa; phylum Chordata; class Mammalia; order Sirenia; family Dugongidae; genus Dugong; species Dugong dugon. Next base: position 35,523,742 of record CM057478.1, read on the forward strand.
GTCCAGCTTGCTGATGTGGTGGAAGAGGCCGCGATAACGCGGCACCAGAGCGTAGCGCAGCCGGTCCTCGGCCAGCAGCAGCACTGCCGCCTCCCGCTGCTGCTGGCGCAACTGGAGCACGCCGGCGCTCTGCTCGGCCACCTGGCTGTGGTCCACGCCGAAGCCCTGTGCTAGGCGGCCCAGCAGCTCGGCCCGCTCGGCCACTTCAGTCAGGCCGCCGTAGAAGTTGACAAAGTCCGCGCACTGGCCCTCGGCCGGCGCCGGTGTCTTCTCGCGCAGCTCGTAGACCGGCCTGGCCGGCACAGCGCGGCGCAGTAGCTCATCCATGGCCTGCTCCAGGGCGCCGGCCGCCGCCCCCAGCCCGCTAGATAGCCGGGCCCCGGGCGGCCGCGGCGGCCGGGGAGGGACCCGCAAGGTGAATAAACGCCGCGCGGTCAGGCCTGGCCGGAAGCCTCGCATGGCGCCTGACAACAGCTAAGAGGGGGGATCACTGCCGTGCCGCCCCCGGCTTCCGTCTTTTGACTTCCGGCGCGCGCACGCCCGCCATTGGCCGAACCGGTGGCCAGGCGGTGCGGCGGCCAATCGGAGGCCGGAGCGACGCGGCGGGGCGCGGAGGCCCTGGGCGCGCGGCCCCGGGCCAAGTGAGGCAAAGGTAATGGCGTGTGGCTCTTCGCTCGCTATCCGACACTCTCGCTCCAGGGGTGCCATCACGTCGCTCAGCAGCTGCTTTGGACCCCTGCCCTGACACCTAGCCACCTAGTCACCGTCTCAGCCCCTCTCCCTGTAGCACTCTGTCGTTAGACCCGGTGCCCTCCAAGGTAGAGCTTCTCAGACTCCAAAGTGCGTCAGTCACCTGGGGGAAAGTGTAGCATGCAGGTTCCTGGGTCCTGTATGTATGGGGAGGAGCCCAGGAACATGTGTGCTTCAGAAGTCGTCGTGGTAAATCTCCGGCAAAGGAGTCTTGACTTTCGGCTAAGCACTCTCAAACCCTTGTGAGGGTCTCATTTATATAGGCGACTCCCAGAACTCCAGCCTTCTCCTCTCCTGAGCTCCAGACCTCAGGTAGGTGCCTGCTGACTCCAGCCTCCAGCAGCCTGCACATGAAAACTACTCATTGTCTTTGGTTGTTATGGAAATCAAAGCCACGATGATATACCGATTAACTCCCACTAGGATGGCTACAATTTAAAAAAGGGAAAAGAACAAGTGTTGACAGGGATGTGGAGAAATTGGAACCCTCATGCATTGCTGGTGGGAATGTGAAATGATGCAGTTGCTGTGGAAAATGGCCTGGCAGTTCCTCAAAAAGTTAAATTAGGGTTACATAAAAACAAACAAACCCTTTGTCACTGAGTTGATTCCACCTCATAGCCACTCTATAGTGGCCCTATAGGACAGAGTAGAACTGCCCAATAGGGTTTCCTTGGCTGTAATCTTTATGGAAGCAGATTGCCACATCTTTCTCCCGTGGAGCAACTGGCAGGTTCAAACTGCTGACCTTTTGGTTGGCAGCCAAGTGCTTAACCACTGCACCACCAGGGCTCCTAGAGTTAACATAAACCAAACCCAAACCCATTGCCACCTAGTTGATTCTGACTCATAGTGACCCTATAGGACAGAGTAGAACTGCCCCATATGACCTAGCAATTTCACTACAAATTATATACCCAAGAGAATTGAAAACGTATGTCCACATAAAAACTTGTACATGAATGTGCCACTGACTGATGAATGGGTAAACAAACTGTGGTATGTCCATTCAATGGAATAGTATTCAGCCATAAAAAGGAATAAAATTCTGATACATGCTATAACATGGATGAACCTTGAAAAATTATGCTTAAGTGGAAGAAACCAGTTACCAAAGGCCATGTATTGTATGACTCCGTGTATATGAAATACCCAGGATAGGTAAATCCATAGAGACAGAAAGCAGATTAATGGTTGCCAGGGGCTAGGAGGAGGGGGCATGGGGAATGTCTTAGTTACCTAGTGCTGCTGTAACAGAAATACTACAACTGGGTGGCTTTAATGAACAGGAATTTATTTTCTCACAGTTTAGGAGGCTAGAAGTCTGAATTCAGGGCACAGGCTCTGGGGGAAGACTTTCTCTCTTTCTTGGCTCTGGCGGAATGTCCTTGTCTCTTTTTAGCTTCTGTGCCCTGGTTCCTTGGCCATCTCCACGTGGCAAAATCTTCCCCAGTTTGTCCTTGCTTGCTTCTGTGCCTAAACTGCTCTATTGTATCTCAAAATTGATTGGCTTAAGGCACACCCTACACAGATATGGCCTCGTTAACAAAGAAAACCCTATTCCCAGAGAGGATTATATCCCACGTATAGGGATTAGGGAAACCCTGCTGGCGTAATGGTTAAGAGCTACAGCTGCTAACGAAAAGGTGGCAGTTCAAATCTACCAGAAAGAATCGACTTGACGGCAGTGGGTTTGTTTGTTTGCTTTTTAATAGGGGTTAGGGTTTCTACCACATTTTTGGCAGACACAGTTCAATCCATAACAGGGAATGACTGCTAGTGGATACAGAGTGTCTTTTTGGAGTGATAAGATTGTTCTGAAATTAGAACCATAATGATGGTTGCACAATATCGTGAAATGCTAAAAACCACTAAATTGTACACTTTGAAATGGTAAAATGGTGAATTTTATCTAAAAAAAAGAATTAGCATCTCTGTAGTCCTGATGGAAGCAGCAGTCAAGAAATCAAATGAAGTATTTCACTGGGCAAATTTGCTGCGAAAGACCTCTTTAAAGTGTTAAAAAGCAAACACCTCACTTTGATGACTAAGATGTGCCTGACCCAAGCCATGGTATTTTAAATCACCTCATATGCATGCGAAAGCTGGACAGTGAATAAGGAAGACTGAAGAAGAATTGATGCTTTTGAATTATAGTGTTGGGGAAGAATATTGAATATACCATGAACTGCCAGAAGAATGAACAAATCTGTTTTGGAAGAAGTGCAGCCAGAATGCTCCTTAAAAGTGACGATGGGAAGATTTGGTTCGTCTCATGGACTTTGGACATGTTATCAGGAGGGACCAGACCCTGGAAAAGGACATCATGCTTGGTAAAGTAGAGAGTCAGTGAAAAAGAGGAAGACTCATAACTAGGTAGATGGGCTTAAACATAGCAGCAATTGTGAAAATGGTGCAGGACCGAGCAACGTTTCGTTCTGTTGTACGTGGGGTCGCTATGAGTCGCAACTGACTTGATGTCGTCTAACAACAACAGTCCTGATTTCAAAGATCCAGTAGAGTCTCATTGGTCCATTGGATCAGGTGTCCAGGCTCGGATGCAGGGTCACATAGAGCAAGTGAGGTTTTCGAGGATCCACCCTTTTGGGTGGGGACATAGAGTTCACAAAAGAGAGGTGTGGGCTGGGCAATCGTTCCAAAAGATCTCTAAGTATAAAAAGATAAAGAAAATTTTGGAAAAAAGAGAAATCACCCATAATTGTAGCATGGAAAGAGCTTTGATGGCACAGGGGTTAAGCTTTCCCCTGCTAAATCCTTCTGGTATTTGTCCACAGGCCAACATGTTTTTCTGAGTTGTAATCACTGTGTTTGTGCTGTTTATTTCCTGTTCTTTTCACTTTCTATCATTTCACAAGTATGTCTCCATGTTTCTAAATCGTCTTCATAATTATCCTTTTTAATGGCTGCATAACACTCAACTGAGTTGATGCATCACTATCTACTTAATCGTTTTGCTTTTTCTGGATATTTACATGGTTTTTTTTTTCTTCTTTTTTGCTATTATATATATATATATGCATGTACATACATATGTATATCTCATCCTGCAGGAAATACTTTCATGTATACTGGTTTGTTTTTTTTTTTCTGAAATTTGAGTTGTCCAAATTACTTAAAAAGTTCAAATAGGATAAAATTTCCCATAAAATGTCAAAGTAACCAAGCAGCCAAAAAAAGAAAGAGACACATACACTCACTGGAGATAGTTGGGAAGGCAGCCACAGTTCCTAGAAATCTCCCCTCCCCTAGGGAATCCCCTGTTCACCCTTGACATGTTTCTGCCTCTCTCCCAACCAATTGTTCCCTGAGGTTGTCTGTGGTACGAATATGCTGCTGTAGCATTTCTCTTCCTTTGGGTTGTTCCCAGGTTTGTTTGTTTTTGCTGTTACAATGCTGTGAACATTCCTGGTGGTGCAAACAGTTAATGCGCTCAGCTGCAAACCTAAAGGTTGGAGGTTGGAGTCCACCCACAGGCCCCTTGGAAGAAAGGCCTAGTGATCTGCTTACAAAAATCAGACACTGAAAACCCTATGGAGCACAGTTCTGCTCTGAAGCACATGGGGTAGCCACAGGTCAGAGTTGACCCAATGGTAACTGGTTTATGAACATCCTTAGTCATGGCTCCTGGTCCTGGCATATGCGTGCAAGGATCTCTCTTCCATGATTGACATTTAGGGCTGGATCCTTCTTTGTGATGGGGGCTGTCCTGTGCCTTGTAGGATGTTTTGGCACATCCCTGGCCTCTACCCACTGGATGCCAGTAGCATCCCCATTTGTGACAATCAAAAATGTCTTTGTGGTCTCTATTTGCCTAGAACAACAGACGAAGAAGGAGAGTCAGGAATAGGAGAAAATGGAATGTGTGGCTAATTGCCTCCATGAACAACTGCCTCTTTTGCCATGAGACCAGAAGAATTGGATGGTGCCTGACTATCTTTACTGACCATTTTGATCAAAGATTCCAAAGAAGAGTCCTGATCAAAAGAGGGAAGATATAAACAGAATTTTAAATTCTCATGGATTCCAGACTTCCTGGAGCTATGAAGGTTGGATGAATCCTGGAACCATTGCCCTGAGATAGTCTTTAAGCCCTAAACCAAAAAATATCCCCTGAAGCCTCCTTAAACCAAACAATAGTTTAGCTAACTGGTAAAAAGTGTCTGCCTTGACCATTATGCTCTTTTAAGAACTACCTATATGGGATCAAATTGATAACAGCAATTCGAAAGATTGTATAGGAACTTCAGAGGGCAGTGAATTTATGTTAATGGGGAGGAACAACTCAGAATAGGAGGGTGAGAATGGTTGCACAACTCAAAGAATGTAATCAATGTCACTAAATTGTACATGTAGAAACTGTTGAATTGGTGTATGTTTTGCTCTGTATATTCTCCACAACAACAAAATAAATAAAATAGTGTATAAAAAAATAGGAGTATGTAAAAGAGAAAAAGGAGGGTTTCACTTCTAATTGATGTAAATGAGAAATCAACAGATAATGAGAAATCAAACTATAACATAAAAGGAAACCAGCTCGTGAATGCAAATGTAGGCATTGGTATACTGTTAAACACAACAACAAAATAAAAGTCTAAACTTTAAGTAAAAAAAAAAAAAGACTCTTCAGATAGTGCCATATGTCCCCTAGGGGGCAGACTTGCCCCTCACCTGTTGAGAACCACTTCTCTAAACTACTAGTTGTCATAATTTAGTGCACTTTAGAATCACACAGGGAGTTATGTAAAATCCTGATGCTTAGCCTGCACATAAATCAGAATCTCTAGGCGCACAGTGCTAGACTCCAGTTTTCAAATTGCCTGCCCAATAGCATCACCTGGGTAGCTTTAAAAAACACAGATGCGTGGAGCACACACCCAGAGAGTCTGACTTAATTGTTCTGGGCTGGGGCTCGAGCACTGGGATTTAAAAAATCTCCTTAGGTGGGTCTGATGTGCAGTCACATTTGAAACCACTGGGGTAAATACCTGTGAGTGGAATTGCTGGGTTACAGGGCATGCCATGCTCCATTTTACTAAGTAATTACAAACTGTTTTCTAACCTTTTCTTCTTTTACCTATATTTCTCACACATTCCCCCGCACCATGCCCCCAACACTGAGCTCCTTGAGGGCAGTTCTGTGTCTCATTTGTTTTTAACCCAGTAGCTGGTACATGCTGTTGTTGGCTGCGGTGGAATCAGCTCTGACTCATCACCTTACGTATAATAGAACAAAACATTGCCCAGTCCTCTGCCATCTTCACGTCTGAGTCCATTGCTGTGGCTGTTGTGTCAGTCTACCTCCTTGAGAGTTTCCCCTAGAGTCTGCTGACCTTGTACTTTACCAACCATGCTGTCCTTTTGCAGTAATTGGTTTTTCCTGATACCCAAAGTAAGCGAGCAGAAGCCTCACCATCCTTTTTTTTACAGAGCATTCTGGTTGTATTTCTTCAGTGTATACTTGTTATTGAATGATTGGAAGTAGGTTATAATTTTGCTGCAAATTAATGATATTTTGTTGTTGTTGGGACCAATAGAGAGAGGAGAATTATGAATAGTGTTGGAGATGGGGTACTGGATGGAATCTTCTGACCGGATGCCTCAGAGTGAGGCTAAGAAAGGTGGCCAATATCAGCAAGTTTGAGAGCTTCTAGATGCTTCATTCTGATGGCCCTGAAAGACCAAAATCCAGTCCATAGAGGACTATACGTGGCCTTAAGGGACCTCCTAGCTGTCCTAGGAGGGTGCCAGCCATGTGGACCTCTGAGAACTTGGCCACAGGATGTTAGCAGAAGAAGTCAAGGCTGTGATATGGAGGCCTGAGCAAAGACAGGTTGAATGGAGACGGGGCGAAGGGACTCCTAGGTATCCTTCTGTGGTTGGCAGACTAATGGCACCCCAAAGATGGGGGACTTGTGTATATCTTAGGTTACACAGCAAAGGTTGTGAATTAAGGTTGCAGACGGAATTAAGGTTGCTGATCAGTTGATCTTGAGACGGAGAGATATTCTTAGATTATCCAGGTGGAAGAGGGAGGCAGAAGAGTCTAAGACTTGAAGATGCTATGTTGCTAGCTTTGAAGGTGGAGGAAGGGGGTATGAGCCAAGGAATGCAGGCAACCACTAGACACTGGAAAAGGCAAGAAACAGATTCTCCCCTGGAGCCTCCAGAAGGAACCAGCCCTGCTGACACCTTGACTTTAGCCCAGCGAGACCCGTTTTGGATGTCTGACCTCCAGAACTGTAAGAAAATAAGTTTGTATTGTTTTAAACCACTAAATTTGTGATAATTTGTTACAGCAGCAGTAGGAAACTAATACCTGTTCCAACTTTGGCCTTGTTTGCTCCAAAGGAAAATGCAATGGGAAAAGTAATGTTTTGTACTAAACTCTGGCTTCTGTTAAGAGTAATAATAGCTAATGCTTGGTACTGTGCTTACCAAGCAGTGCCAGCCATTGTCTTAAGTGTTTCACATAAACTCATCCATTTAATCTTCACAACTCTGTGAGGTCGTTGCTATTTTTACTTGCATTTTTTACTGATAAGGAAGCTGAGGCATAGAGAAATTAAGTAGTTTTCCAAGGTTGCATGGACAATCTGGCTTCTGAACCCATTTACCACACTGCCATGCTGTGTTTGGCTTCTTTCTGTTAAGGGCAGTGCTGCAACCCAGGGGGCAACTATGTTGAGAGGAGCAAGTCTGTGTTATCAAGGTGAGGGTTGAAATGCTGGCCATTGAGCTATTAGCTGTGTAACTCCAGGCGAGTTGCTTAACCTCCCTGAACTTTATTTCTTTATTGGAAAATAACCGACTGTTTCACCTTAAAGGGTTGGCATTTTGGTGGAAGGAAGAAAAGTATGAGAAAACACTCAATAAATGTATTCTCACCCCTTACCCCTACCTGAGTTGTTTTGCAGCGTGTATATGTATATTTCTAGTTGCTGTCGAGTGGATTCCGACTCAGGGCGACCCCTGTGTATCAGAGTAGAACTGTTCTCCATAGGGTTTTCAGTGGCTGATCTTTTGGAAATAGACTGCCAGGCCTTTCTTCTGAGGTGCCTCTGGGTGAATTCAAACCACCAACCTTTTGGTTAGTAGCTGAACGCTTAACCATTTGCACCACCCAGGGACTATTTTGCAATATAGGATAGCAATTCAGAGATTAGGAGTCTTATTCCCTAGGTTCAAATCCTGAGTCCACCACTTGCTTACTGCAATCTTAGGCAAGTTACTTACCCTTTCTAGCCTCAACTTACCCATCTGTAAAGTGGAAATGATGGTGATAGTACCAACCCTCATAGAGTAGTTGTGAATATTGGATGTAAAGCCCTTGGCACAGTGCTGGGGACTCAAGGAACTCGGTATGCATTAGCCCTGCTGCTTGCCCAAAGCTAGGGGAAGGAGCAGAGGTGAACTCATCCTTCAGCTAAGGAGGTGAAAAGAGCAAGTGATGCTGGTGGGTGGAAGGGGTGCAGAAAGACAAGAGGATCACAGGGATGAGAGAGGAGGGGTGAGCTGGGCAGGGTTGGGCATCAGAGCCAGAGACCCAACACCTCCGTCTGTCCCAAGGACAGAGTTGAGTGGGGGCTTCGGTCAAGCTTGCACTGGCAGCTCAAGGCTTCCACGCTGTAGTCATGGAAAGGGCGAGAAAAGGGCAGCCTGCCAGTGTCTTCCTTCTGTGTCTGTTCTTGTGGCTTACTCCCTGCGGCTATGTAAACCCTCAGTCAGCTGGGGAGGATACATTACCATGTGAAAAACATCCTTTTACGAAACAGTACTATACTGTGTTTCTATTTTTATTAGAAAAAAAAGCATTCCGAAAAGAAGTTCGCCAAAATGTTAATAGTTATTTCTGGGCACTGGCTTTTTTTTTTTTTTTTGAAGTCTTTTTAATATATTTTTGAGTTGCCAATGTGGATATATAAACCCAAACCAAACCCATTGCACTGGACTGACTCATAGCGACCCCATAGGAACTGCCCCATAGGATTTCTAAGGAGTGGCTAGTGGATTTGAACTGCTGATCTTTTGGTTAGCAGCCAAGCTCTTAACCACTATACCACCAGGGCTCCTAGTGGGACAGCATAAAACTGCCCCATGGGGTTTCCAGGGCTGTAATCTTTACGGAAGCAGACTGCCACATCTTTCTCCCATGGAGCGTCTGGTGGATTTGAACTGACCTTTCAGTTAGCAGCTGAGCTTTTTAATCACTGCATCACTAGGGCTCCTTCATAGATATATATCTACATATATATATCTATCTGCCTATATACATATATATATTTTTCTTACAATGAACACGTATGACTTTTAATAAGAAGAAAAAACCATATTTTTCCCTTCCATTTTGGAAGGAAAAAAGCACCTACATTTATCTAGCATCATATGATGCTATACATTTGTGCATTTTCCAGAAAACAAAGTTTTATCCTCTATTAGATGCAATTCAGTGCAGTGAACATTTTGTGATAGCCTGCTGCCTGCGAGCTCTCTGCCTGGTGTTACAAGGATGAATCAGACACAGTCTCTGCTTTAGAGAGCTGAAGTGATCCCTTCAGTGTTGATGAAAGTCTCATGTTTTCCACCTTAATAGCTATATTACATACAACTCAAGATCTCTGAATGATCCAGTGTCCTCACCAAGAGCCTGAGTTAATGCGAAATTCCTTGTTGGGGATAAAGTCATTTGGAGGGGGTGTACTTCATAATGTTCTTGGCGCTTCTTCAACGCATAGGGTCACTTACTTTTTAGACTTAATGGTCTTAGGCTACTATGATTTTCTTGCCGCTCAGTCGTAATAATGATATTGATATCTTCTGAGCACTTGCTACATGCTAGGTGTTACAGATTGAGTTGTGTCCCCCAAAAATATGTGTTGTAAATTTTAACCTATGCAGTGGTTATAATCCCATTTGGGAATGGGTTTTCTCTGTTATGTTAATGAGGCAGTATTCATGTAGGATGTGTTTTAAGTCAATCTCCTTTTGAGATATAAAAGAGCAAGATTAAGCAATCAAAGAAGAAAGCAGAGATGTGGGAAGAGAGATGCCAGCCACGTGATGATTGCCGAGGAACAGAAGCTCCCAAGAGAAAAGGTCTTTCCTCCAGACCCAACAGAGAGAGAAAGCCTTCCCCTAGAGCTGGAGCTCTGAATTCGGATTTCTAGTCTCCTAAACTGCAAGAAAATAAATTTGTTTATTAAAGCCACCTACTTTTGGTATTTCTGTTACAGCACTACTACGAAACTAAGACACTAGGCAAAGTGCTACACCTTTTACACGTATGGCCTCTTCTAATTCTCAGAATAACCCCGTGAAGAAGGTACTCTATCATTTTCCCCATTTTACAGATGAGAAAACTGAGTTTCAGACAGGCTACGTACTTGCCGAAGGTCACATAGCTAGTGAGTGGAAGTGCCAAGGTTTGAACCCACTTTGGGCTGATTCCAAGACCTGAGATGGTGCTCTACTACCATTTCTGTGCTCTACCACCTTTCCACGTGAAAGATGGGTTCTCATGTGTGTTCCAAAGCTGGCCACAGCAATCACTCCCATCTGGCTTGTTCTTCTAGAATTTTGTCACTTCCCCATCATGAGGAGGCTGATTCTCTTCCCCTTGAACCTGAGTGGGCTTGTAGGTAGCCATGGAGTGTGCTGCCTGGATCCTTTTCTGGAAAGATTTACAACAGCTGCGAGCCATGCGGTTAGCTGGCAGCCCCCAAATGCTAGCACCTCCAGGAAGCACCACTGCTTTCAAGCCAAGGCCGTGATCTTAACTGGCTGCCGCAGCCGGTGACTGAGCATGGCAGGGAAGCTAGAGCCCAGCCATTTCTGCCCAACATGGGGCCTCTCTAACTGAGCTTGAGGTTGGGTTGACGAAGACTCTGTAGAGTCTGTACTTAATTTATCTTTGACTTTTGTTTCTCTCCTCCTCACTAAAATGTAAGCTCCATGAAAGCAGGGACCATGGTGCCTTGCTTACTACCATATCCCAGGGTCTAGAATGGTACATGGCATTTGTTGGATGAATGGCAGCACATGGCCTTCTCACCTTTCTCAGTTCATGTGTCCGCTGAGAGAGGGACCAGCAGAGGCTGAGAAGCATCTCTGAACCTTGTTTCCTAATTCCTGAAAGTGAGCTTCCGAAGCAGGTGTTTGGCCCTGATCCACTCAACTATGGCCAGAGACATTGAGCTGAAGGGGTGGTCATGGGTGTAGAAATGGGCTCAGTGACATCCCCCAGACTCTTCATTGCATGAGTCTTTGTCCTTTACACCTAAACCAACTTCTTGCCTACCTTTGAAGGCTGGGGTTCTTTGGAGAAACCTACACTTCTCTCTTCCTGGGTGGCAGCGACAGGTGTCGGGTCCCCAAGCATTGGCCCAGGCTGCAGGTGCTATGCTCTCCCTAGTGCCTGGCTTTGGAGACGGAAGGGAAGGGTTTCACCACGACATGAGGACATTGGTCTGCTGAATCGATACCATTTCTAACAGGTGCAGGGCCAGGAGAAACAGATCTGCCCTGTGAGCTGCAAGTTTAATTTCAGCTGTAGGCTCTTCCAAAATGGAACGAGAAATGGCAGGAGTACAAAGCAAAACCAGCGAGTGAACAACAGCAGGAATTTCTTTTCTTGATTACCCTCTCTGTGTCGTCAAAGCACAGGGCTACCCTAACGAGCTTTGGTTCAGTCACAGAGATGGGGTGTTCAGCTGACAGACGGAACTTTCTAAAATTCTAGATTACGTACTGTATCACTCTCCTGCTCAGAGCTTGTCAACACTCCCGGACTCTCAAAACAGATTCCCCCAGCACTGGTTTGCAGCAGCAGCCTGTTGAGTTTCCAGCAGTTGGGAGTTACATCCCAAATAACTTGTTACTGCTGAAAGTTAAAATATGGCTGTTTGTAGATGATTTAAAAAAAAATTAGAGTGAATTTCCAAAAGACATAAGATGATTGATAATTGCATAAACTGGAAACGACCTGAGTGTTCATCAACAGAATGATAAGCAAATTGTGTTATTTTCATACAGTGGAATACTACTCAGCAGTAAAAAAGGACAAATTACTAATACACAGAAAATGCGGATGGATATCACAAATACAAGGATGAACAACAGAAACCAGATACAAAGACTACATACTGTCTCTTCTATTTATATCAAGGTAAAGAACAGAGAAATCTAATCTATAGTAATAAAAGTCAGAATAGAGTTTACATTGGGGGTGTCTATACTGGGAAAAAAGCCTCCTGGGTTGTTAGAAAAGTTCGGTATTTTGATCCAAGTGGTTACAGAGCCCCAGTGGGGCAGTGGTTAAGAGCTAGGCTGCTAACCAGAAGGTTGGAAGTTTAAATCCACCAGCTGCTTCTTGGAAACCCTATGGGACAGTTCTACTCTGTCCCATAGGATTTCTATGAGTTGGAATTGACTTGATGGCAATGGGTTTTGGGTGGTTACACAGACACATGTCTATGTAAAAACTATACAGTTGAAAACTTAAGATTTGTGCATCCTACTGTATAGATGCTGTTGCTGTTAGCTGCCATCACTTTGGCCCCCTGCTCATGGCAACCCCGTCCACGACTGGATGAAACTCTGCCTGGTCCTGCACCATCCCTATGATGGGTTGCAGATCGGACCATTGTGATCTATGGGCATTCATTGACTGATTTTTGGAAGTAGATCCCTAGGCCTTTCTTCCTGGTCTGTCTTAGTCTGGAAGCTCCACTGAAACCTGTTCAGCATCATAGCAACATGCAAGCCCCCAGTGACAGATGAGTGGTGGCTGTGCGTGAGGTGCATTGGCTGGGAATCGAACCTGGGTCTCCTGCATGAAAGGCAAGACATCTACCACTGAACCACAGTTGCCCCTCTGTATGTGTGCTGTAGCCCCTTAAAAAAGAGTGAGTTTGAAGTTACCCACATGTGAACCATCACATCACTCTTACATGCATCTAAAATGCTTTTGGGGGTGGGGGGAGAACGGGATGGATTAGATGTGGTGTGATTGGAATTGCATGGAAGTGGGGTACCCACGGGGACTGTACTGAGTGTGGGAATATTGTCCATCTCTTCCATCAAACAGTTGGAACCACTGACCTAGAGAAAAACCTTTTGTGATTTGGTCCCTTCCTACTTGCCAACCCGATTGCTTACAGCTCCCCAAATGCTCCTTGTGGTTCATGTCAGCAAGTCTTTGCACGGGCTCTCTCTGCTGTCTGAATTGCCCTGCTCCTATGGTCTGCTAGAGAAACTTCTCTTTATCTTTCAAAACCCTTTAAAGAAGTGTGTTACCACCTTCTCTCAGGTGCCTCTCCTCTCTCTCTCGCCACCCTTTGCCTTCTCCTCACCCTCACGAGAGTCATTGCTTCCTCCTAAGCCCTATCTCTGTACCCCACATATACTTCTGTTTTTGGCAGTGACCACACTGTTCGTAATTTAATTATTTACAAGTCTGTTCACTTGTTATATAGTGCTTTCACTGGGTAAAGCAACTACGTTTTGCTACTTTTTATAACCAAGGGCCACAGAGCTGTCAAGTTGTGCATTGTGAGTGGTGCCCCCTGGCAGTGTGTGATATAATGGCCTTGGCTAGCCCAAATTGCACTTAGAGTAGCACTTGTGTTAGTTGAATTGAGTAAAAGCAAAACCCATCTGCGAGAGTTGGTCAGCTATGAAGTGTAGAGGGAACATAGTCCACACAGGACCACCTTCACTTCTGACACCAACTGCAAGTTTAGGGGGGCTCCTGAAACCACCCTCAAGTTTGAGCATTTGCTAGAAAGACTCACAGAACTCACTGGAAGCTGTTATACTCATGGTTATGGTTTAGCTCAGGGAAAGGATACAGATTAGGATCAGCCAAGGGAAGAAGTACATGGGAGCCCAGGAAAGGAACCAAATGTAGATTTTCCACTGTCCTCTCCCCGTGGTGTCTTGGACACGTTACTTTCCCTGTATCAATGTGTGACAGTGTGTATGGAGTATTGTCAACCAAGGAAGTTCACTGAGCCTGGTGTCCAGAGTCTTTACTGGGCTTCGTCATGTGGACAGTTGACAGCCTATGTGGCTGACCTCCGTTTCCACCCCTCAGGAGACTGATCTGCAGAAACTGAACTGAGTGACCCAAAGCCTCCACTGTAAATCACATGGTATGGCCAGTCCCCACCATAAATCACACTGTGAAACTATTCAGTGTGACCCAAAGCCCCCAGCAACAAAGACACACCTACCAGGCATGACATTCATCTTAGTTATCTAAACCTGTTGCTGTCAAGTTGATTCTGACTCATAACGACCCTATAGGACAGAGTACAGCTGCCCCATAGGGTTTCCAAGGCTGCAATCTTTATGGAAGCAAACTCCCACATCTTTCTCCTGCCTTAGCTACCTAGTGCTGCCAAAATACAAATGCCACAGTGGGTGACTTTAAAGAATAGAAATTTATTTTCTCACATTTCTGGAGGCTAAAAGTCCAAGTCAGGATCTTTGCCCTATGGATCCCTTCCTTGTCGGTAGCCCTGGGCATTCTTTGGTTCCTTGGCTTGTAGACGAACCTCACATGGCGTCTTTTCCCCATGTGTGTGTCTGTGTCTATTCTGGTCTTTTTACAACTCAGAAGTGATTAGATTTAGGACCCACCTATAAAAATGGCATGAGGGCAGTGTCTGACCTCCTCTCTTTTCCCAAAGGGGAAGGAGAATCAAGATCAACAGCCCAAGGCTGATTCCTATGAGGTGGGGGTCAGACATGCCTCCTTTCTCTGCTATCTTTACCAATTGCAACACCAACCGTTCTTCCACAGCACTCTCTACTTCTCTGCTGGGTTTGATAATGGCCACACAGAACTCACAGACAATACTCACGATTATGGGGTTTTTTAGGGAAGTAACAGTTACAATTTAGGCTCAGGAATACTCGGGATACAGTTCTTCCATCAAGACAGCCTCTTCCCAGCCATGCTCGCAGGCATATCTCTCCCTGGCCCTCGGCCTCTTCCCAAAGACACTCAGCTTTCTCCCTCTGTAAGCAGGGAAGCCCACCACACTGAGTCTCTGCTGTTGCTTTTCACTGTCTTCAGTGTTACAGCTCTCTCTCTGTCTCCTGGTTCCAGGAGCTTCTCAGTGCAGGGATCCCGGGTCCAAAGGACGCGCTGGCTTCTGATTGTTCTTCCTTGGTGGTGGTGGGTTCATCTCTCTCCTGCCTCTGGGGTGGCTCATTTCAAGCCCAATGGGATGGCAAAACTGACCAATCCATTTGGTGAGCCACAATTACACTATCACACAGTCCTGCCCAGTCACTTTGGGTGGGAGTTACAAGGACATAGCTAGAAAGGCGACACAAAAGTGATCCATCACACCACAGCACTCTACTGGGATGACCTCATTAACATAACAAAAGAAAAACCCTGTCTCTAAACAGGCCCACATTTAACAGGTACAAAGACCATGAATTCAGCTCATCTTTTGGGGGGATACAATTTAATCCATAACAACATTCCAAGGGCTTAGAAATCACTTCCTGGAAGCCAGGGCCAAGACCAGACCTCTTTTTCAGCAAGGTCTGATTCTTCACACCATCTTTTTGTTAATCTTATAATTACCCTTCCAATTTTGGAGGTTTGTTTTCTGTAGAGATGGATGATTTGTGTGAGTAAATGCCTTCCTTTTGCTCCTGTGGATAAAGCCGAAATGGGAAAGCACTTTCTGATGTGGGACACATGATTTCATACTTGCCATGGTCTGGCGTCAAGGGTGGGTGAGATGCCTGGGGGTTCATCCTTCTTATTAGGGGCACATGGGAAGCATAGTGCTCTCTCCCATGATAGTTCCTAAATCTTAGGAAATGGGTATGGGGTACAAGCGTCTCCATTTTTCTAAACAGCACCCCGGAAGATACTTGTACACACAGAAACTTAAGAAGCACTGGTTTAGATGCAAAATGCACGCAGTATTCATTTTTCACTTTCCTTAACAAATGCTTGCCGCAAAATCCAAAAGTTCCAGCAGAGGGGGATGTGACTGCATGAAAGAAAAGGCCTTTGGCAGAAAAATAGGATTTGACCAGCCCCACTTTCCAGAGCAGGAAAATAAAGACGTTCCCTTTGAAAGGCTACCCGCCTTTGAAAGGGTTTGTTTCTCCACCAGCCACCCCTCATAGACATCCTAGATGAGAATCGAGGCATGTTGTAGAACAAATGCTGGCTGGTTTTGTTTCTGCTCCTGGAATTTGGGGAATTGCCAAAGCACAACGCTGTTAGATTAGGAAGATCTTTAAGGGACTTGTGGGGAGTGGGGAGGGAGATTATTTTGACATCTATTGCCATGTCAAGCGTGCTGTTTCGTTCTGAGTTGGTTCACTTGCATTTCAAGCTTGGTACTCTTTGAGGAAGCCTCGAATGAAGTTGTATGTTTCTTGATTCTCAGATGAAACAAGAAATCATTGCAAAGTGGTGTTTGCGCTTGGACTCAGTTTGCTCCCACATTTCTGCACCTTTATAGTGGAGGCCTGTTCCCTGGATGCAGAACTGAGTAGATGTAAATTCTGAGGGGAAGAGGGAGACAAACTGACATTTCTTCAGCAGCCTCCTTGAGCAAGGCATTAGATTACAGCCATCCTGAGAAGTTTGATTTTGTTGCTTCGTTTTAAAGAGAGGGTACCTGAGGATTGGAGGGTTTTAGGAAACTCACCAGATCCTACGGGAAGTGAGTGACTGAACACAGATTTGAACCTTGGTCCAGCTACTCCGAAGCCTTGTCAGTGGAAAACAAAACAAAACAAGAATCATCCCAACCTTCGGTCACCTAAACAAGAGGAGGTTTATTACTTTTAACCAAAAGGACGGAAATGTGATCACGGAAACACCAGGCAGCCTGGAGAGCGAGCTCGTGGGTGTTCCTGGGGGATTCGACACACGCATCTGACCCTGGCGATTGCAACTGCTTTTTTCCTTGGGTCAGTTTTACACTTTCTACCCAAGGTCTCTGTCGTCAGCAGAATAATGGCCTCCTAAATGAACCCTAGAAGCCCTGCTGGCGCAGTGGTTAAGTGCTCAGCTGCTAACCAAAAAGTCGGCAGGCTGAACTCACCAACTGTTCCACAGGAGAAAGACCTGGCAATCTACTCCTGTAAGGATTACAGCCTAGAAAACTATGGGGCAGTTCTACTATGTCCTGTAGGGTCGCTATGAGTGAGAATCGACTTGACAGCAATGAGTTTTAAAGATGCCTAGGAGTCCCTGGGTGGTGCAAACAGTTAATGCACTCAGCTGCTAACAGAAAGGTCACAGGTTTGAGTCCACCCAGAGGTGCCTCAGAAGAAAGGCCTGGAGATCTACTTCTGAAGTATCAGTCATTGAAAATCCTCAGGAGCACAGTTCTACTCTGACACACATGTGTTGCTGTGAGTTGGATCCAACTCCATGGCAACTGGCTGAAGATATCCAGGTTCCAATCCTTGGAATCAGTGAATATTACCTCACATGGCAAAAGGGACTTTGCTGATGTGATTGAGTTAAGGATCATGAGATGGGAGATTTATCCCGGATTGTCCAGGTGAGCTTAATGTAACCACAAGGTCCTTACAAGTGGAAGCTAGGAGAGTCAGAGAAGGAGATGTGATGATAGAAGCAGAGGTTGCAGTGATGTGAGGCTACAAGCCAAGGAATGCAGGTGGCCTCTAGAAGCTGGAAAAGGCAAGGGAACTATTCTCTTCTGGAGCCTTCAGAAAGAACCATCCTAGCCCACACCTTGATTTTAGCCTTGTAAGACCCTTTTCTGACTTCTGTCCTTTAGAACTGTGCGATAATAAATTTGTGTTGTTTGCCACTGAGTTTGTGGTAGTCTGTTATAGATGCAATAGGAAATGAATACAGTCTCCAAAGATTTTTGAGTGTATGGTACCATCAGTAAAAAAATGTGCACTGCACAGATACCTCTCATACATTATAAAGCAAACATAAGCATAGAAGTTATAAAGGATAAAATACAGATAACTTCATGAATATTTCAAAATGCATTTTTTAATTTAAAAATGTATGAACAGTACAAAACCCTTTTGGTTATCATTAAAATTATTTGTGAACATTATTCAAAAGAGGGAAGGACTTACTACGCCTCATTATATTTAAAAAATCTTTAACACTCTTTGATGCCACAATTTAAGGGCCTGGCTCAAAGGTTCAGCAGATTTTAATACATGGTTTGAATGTCTGTCATAACTAAAAAGTATTCCACACCAAGATTCGTGGCTCTGAGTGCAATAAGCTAGTGATGCTCATTTTTCAACCCCAACTGCCAATTATGCAAAGGTTTTTGTTGACAGCTAGGCTAGTGAGTTTCCATGCTTCCTGGATTTCATTTTATTCTTGCTAGCTAATTGGAAGGTCCCTCCTTTTAATATTTTAAACAAGTGGGTTCAAAACAGTGAACTTTTTATTTGAACTATTTTGTTAATAGTTATAATGATTTTTTTTCAAGATTTTAGGAACATAGGCATGAGTATTTTATAGATTATAGATTTAAATGTTTTTTTTGGGGAAAAAAAAGAGTCACATAATGATGAAAGTTACCCGTTGCCGTCAAGTCGATCCGACTCATAGCGATCCTATAGGATATATAGGACAGAGTAGAACTGCCCCTAGGGTTTCCATGGAGCAGCTGGTGGATTCAAACTGCTGATCTTTTGGTTAACAGCTGAGCTCTTAACCACTGAGCCACCAGGGCTTCATAGTGATGAAAAACTTTCCAAAAACGCTGTCTCCATAGTAGGAGTTTCTTTAGAAAAGCAGACTTTCTCATTTATATTAAAGATGGAATTTTTATCTTCACGGGAAAGATTGATATGTTTATTATTTTAAAACTATCTTCTAGCTATATTCTTCAGAGCTACTTGTCATCACAAAAATGCTAACAAATTTGAAACACTTGTCATTTTGTTTTAAAAAAGCCTAACTTCTTTAAATTGAGACAGCTCTTCTAAGGCCTTTGCTATGACGTGCCCTGTGCGCCTGGGAGGCCTCTTTCCATTTTGTTATGAGATGTGGGTTTCATAAGGTAGGCACATCCCTGACATCTGGGAGCACTGGTGCACTTCCAGCTTCACCAGCTTCTCTTTCTTCGTCGCCTCCTTTTTTGCCATCGGGTAGAGATGGCCGGACGAAGCCTGCTTCCCAGCTCATAACACACGATCATCAGTGCTCCAACTCATGGTCTCTCATTGTTCAATTTTTTTTTTTTTTATTCCCACAGGCCATTCCCATTGCTTTAGTCCACCAGGTAACTCTTCTAATTTATTTAATGTGTTTCTTGTTTGTTTGTTTGGTTTTTGAAAAATGTATTGTTTTGTGTGGGGCATTTATTTTGACTAGGATATATATTTTTTACTTTAATTTTTTGTGAAAATATCCACAGCAAAAGATATGCTATTTCAACAAATTCTGTGTGTGCAATTTAGTGACATTGATTACATTCTTCATGTTGTGCAACCATTCTCACTATCCTTTTCCAAATTATTCTACCCCTGTTAACATAAACTCAGTGGCGCCTACGCAAAACTCCCCCTTTCCCTCACTCTCCAACCCTTGGTAACCACTAACAATCTTTGGTTTCTGTATATTTGCTTATTTCATGTAAGTGATATCATACAGCCTTTATTGTTTAGCAACTACCTTATTTTGCTCAGAATAGTGTTTTCTAGGTTCATCCATGTTGCAGCATGCATCGGGGCTTCATTTCTCTTTGCGGCTATGTAGTATTCCATTGTGTGTATCGACCACATTTTGTTTATCCATTCATCTGGTGGTGGACATTTCGGTTGTTTCCACATTTTGGCTATTGTGAAAACTCCTGCAGTGAATATTGGTTTACAAGTGTGTGAGGTATTTTTAATTTATGTAAATGGAATTATGTTATATATCATTACTTTTTTTCACAGAGCATCTGTTTTTAATCCCACTCCTATTGCTGTGTGTGAACTGAATCTATTCCTTTGAATGCCGCAATGGTGGCACCCTGTGTATTCTTTCTTTCTCTCCCAGCCTGCCTTTGAGTCCTTACCACTGCAGAAAAGTAGTGCATTGGGCACCCTTTGTTCCTGTTCCTCCATAGACCTGGGTGGGCATTCCTTTAAAATATAGACTCAGGAATTGAATTGCTTGGCCTTTGGGTGTGTGTGGCTACCTTTACTTGCTCCCCAGAATACATGTGTCATTATCCACTGCCTCAGTGGTATCTGAGGATTCCCAGGTACCTACATCCTCACTAACACTTGGCAATATTCAACTTTCTATTTTTTGTCAGTCTAATAGGTGTGAAGCGCTGTCTCATTCTTTTAATTTTAATTTCCCTGATTGCTAATGAGGTTGAACGTCTTTTCAGATGCTTGTGAGTCTTTTGGGTATCCTCTTCTGTAAGTTGCCTGCTGATGTCTTTTTCCCATTTGCCTGTTGGGGTTGCTCTTTTTCTTATTGATTTTCAGGAGGTCTATGAATAGTCTATATCTGTGCTGTCTAATATAGTAGCCATTAGCCTTATGTGGCTATTGGGCACTTGTGGCTGGTCCAAATTGAGATGAGCTGTAAGTGTATAATATGTTTAGGACTTCAAAGACTTAGTATGAAAAAAAAAAAGGTAAAAATGTCATTAATGATTTTTTACATTGCTTACATGTGGAAATGCTAATATTTTGAGTATATCAGGGCAAACTAAATGTACTATCAAAATTAACTTGTTAATTTTTTACCTTTTTTAATGTGGTTACTAGAAAATGTAAAGTTATGTAAGTGGCTCACATTATATTTCCAGTGAACAGCACTGGACTAGATATGAAGTCCTTATCCACTGTGAACATTGTAAATATCTTCTCCCATTCTGTCCTGTTCCATTAACTTTCTCCACGGCGTCCTTAATTTTGATGTAGTCAAATTCATTAATTGTGTAGTCTTATGATTTATGTTTTGAAATTTTTTTTAGAAGTTTTTCCTGTGCCCTGGCTCATAAAGATATGTTCCTAAGGTTCTTCTATTAGCTTTATAGTTTTATCTTTTACTTTTAACTCTTTAATTTATTAGAGACCACTTTTATATGAGGTGTTATATAAGGGTTTTATCATATTTCCTAACATGTAGTGAGTGAGTTAGTTTTCCTAGGTCTATGTATTAAGCAGTCTGCTACCTTTTATCCATTAATGGTGGTGCTGCCTTTGTTGCATTTGGCAAATATGCAGCAAAAGACCTCTTCAAATCTTAAAAAGCGAAGATGTCACTTTGATGACTAAGGTGCATCTGACCCAAGCCACGGTATTTTCAATCAACTCATATGCATGCGAAAGCTGGACAATGAATAAGGAAAACAGAAGAAGAATTGATGCCTTTGAATTATGGTGTTGGCGAAGAATATGTAATATACCATGCACTGCCAGAAGAATGAACAAGTCTGTCTTGGAGGAAGTACAGTCAGAATGCTCCTTAGAAGTGAGGATGGTGAGACCGCATCTTGCTTACTTTGGACATGTTATCAGGAGGGACCAGTCTCTGGAGAAGGACATCATGCTTGGTAAATAGAGGGCCAGCAAAAAAGAGGAAGACCCTCAACGAGATGAATTGACACAGTGGCTGCAACAATGGGCTCAAACAGAGCAATGATTGTGAGGATGGTGCAGGACTGGGCAGTGTTTCATTCTGTTATACATGAGGTCACTCTGAGTCGGAGTTGACTTGACGGCACCTAGCAACAACAAAAACAACCTTTGTTGTATATTAAATTATCTCTCTCTCTCTCACACATGCACACATATGCATTCCTACATAGGTCTGAGCTCCCTTTCTATCCCATCGCTAGTTACACTTACACAAACTTTCCTATAAAACATTCTTATTAAAGAAGTAATATCCTACTGAGAATATATATATTCCCTGGTACATCTTTCATTTAATGGTTCACAAAAAGTGATCTTTTATATATTTCTTTATTGAAAGAAAATCTAGCAAATACCATTAGCTACAGCATGTTTTTAAGTCTGTACTTTCATCCAGTTGTATAGAAAACCTCCCACACACCATACTTCCCTCTAATTCCATTTTCTTTGACTCTTCAAAGTTTTCTATGCCTTTTCCAATGGCGGTGCAGACAAAGAGATGCCTTTTACTTTTTGCATTTTTCTTTATATTATTTTACCCATTTTTACTGCAGCAAGAACAAGTCTTTCCTCAGTGGCATTTGTCTCTTTGTCTTCCACTAAGAAATCTCAAGAGACTTTTGTAGATTTGTAATTAAATTCAGTAAAATTTTTTAAAGGGCGAGGCTGAGTACTGCCTGATTTTACATACTACTAAACAAATCGTGGAGGTTTGCCTTCACGTTCTGGATGTTTAGTTTTTCAAGGTCTTGCTAAGTATGATGACTTCTGTCCTCAGTAGCTAGTATCTTCAGGCATAATGCAGATCGGCTGAGAAAGGCCTGTGGTAGATATATGATGCTTTGCTGGCCCGCATCTTCTCCTCTTTCTGGATCTCAGCACCCTGCACATCTACATCCAGCCTGTCTTCCCAATCCCATCCCTCCACAATTAAACCACAATCAGCCCATCATTAGTATCCAAGACAAGGCAATTTAGAGGTAAAAATAAGGATGCAGGTTTCAGCTATCTCTTTTTAAGCTGTAACAAGAGCATTTTACATTTTGTAAAAATACGCAATGACATTAATTGCCCCACTTTATGCTTAGCATGCGTGCTGTTTTTGTGCAGCTGACACCACCTCAAATGAGCCCGATGGTGGGCACGTGACCCAGGCTCAGCTAATCATCCTCCTGGCCCTGATTGGCTCCAGGATGGGGACATGACCCAAGCCAGCCAACGAAACTCTCAATTCTAGGGTTTTGTTGGAACATTAGGAAACAGAAGCTCTCTTTTCATTGAGGGTATAAGTCTGGGCCACAGCATAAAGAAAGTCTGTCTGAAAACACAGCTAGGAAGAGGAAAGGTGGCCTAATGAAGTAATTTGAGTTCTTCATTCCAACATTGTCCACTGTCTATCATGTGAGTCAAAAAATGCACCCCCTTTTTTGTTTATGGCTATTTAGGTTCATTTTGTTCATTTGCAATCCAAAGAGAATCTGGGGGAACCACCACGTCCTGTTCTTTATCTCCTAAGGTGCTTCCCCACCATGTCTGGGGCTCAAGGCTATTTTCCTGTTTACAAAGGTCTTCAGTAAAGTCGGAGTCCCTGGGTGGTACAAACGGGAAAAGTTGGAGGTTTGAATCTACTCAGAGGTGCCTTGGAAGAAAAGGCTGGGGTCTACTTCCAAAAAATCTGCCGTTGAAAACCAACCCTATGGAGCACAGCTCTACTCTGACACACATGGGGTCGCTGTGAATCGAAGTCCACTTGAGGGCATCCGGCAACTGGTTGCCTTTTGTTGTTCAGTAAAGGCACAGGGTAGGTAACTGAGTGTCCCCAGGGTTTTGGAATGTGTCCGTGTGTGTTCAGGAAACACCTTCTGGATTATATCACTGGCATGCTTCAAGGTGGCCCAATGGAAAGGCCCCTGTCATAGTCTGCCCCCAACTAGATATGATGGACATCACCCTGGAATTTACCACCTTCATACCCTCCTCAAATCTATGTTAATTACATGTATTCCCATAACACTGTGGTGAGATTACTTGCCTCATATTTCTGATCTTTGCAGAAGTTCTGGGAAAAAGGAGAGTCAGCCAACTCAGCAGCCTTCTGTGTACCTAATCACTTAGAGAATTTGGTGTTAGAAAAACACTGACACAGGCACTACAAGACAAGCACACAACCTCAGATGTGAAAGGATTTCAGAGTCTCATTTGTAGCCATATAATCTGAAGGTTAGTGTCATCGTAACAGAAATTCAGTGCCTATGCATAGTTTCCTGGCACAACCCTTTAGAAAAAAGTCTGGAAGTTTCTTTCAAAACTAAACATTCACCTACCCTACGGACAAACAATTCTAGTCCTAGGTATGCACCCAAGAGTAATGAAAACGTGTTTATACAGAGACTTGTACACAAATGTTCATAGTAGCTTTATTTATAATAGTCTCAAACTGGAGACAACTCAAATGCCCATTAACAGGAGAATAATTTTTTTTTTTTAAAGTCATTATTTAGACAGTGAATTCCTACTCAACAGTTAAAAAGAATGAAATACAGATAAACACAATGACTCGGCTGAATTTCCATAACATGATGCTTAGTGAGAGGCCAGACTCAAGAAGTATGTAGTATATGGCTTCAGTTACATAAAGTCCTAGACAGATGAAGCTAGAGTGAAAAAAATCAGAACAGTGGCCATTTCTGGGGAGGACGAGGATAGAGATGACTAGGAAGGGACATGAGGGGACTTTTCCAGGGTGATGGAAATGTTGTATATCTTGATAGGGATTTTGGTTATGTGGATGTATGCATTTATCAAATGGCACTCTTTAAATGTGTGCCTTTCGATGTAAGTAAATTGTGCATTAAAAAATCATAAATAAATATTGAACTCTTTAAAAATATGCATGCTCAAATATTTAGGGGTGAAGGTGTCTGTCTTAGTTAGTTAGTGCTGCTATAACAGAAATACCACAAATGGACGGCTTTTACAAACAGAAGTGCATTTTCTCACAGTTTAGGAGGCTAGAAGTCTGAATTCAGGGCTCTAGGGGAAATCTTTCTGTCTCTATCGGCCCTGGAGTTAAGGTCCTTGTCTCTTCAACTTCTGGTACTTGCTTCCTTGAAGATCACCATGTGGCTTGGCATCTATCTTCCCCCATTTTTGCTTCTTAGCTTGCTTGTTTAATCTCTTTTATATCTCGAAAGAGATTGACTCAAGACACACCCTGCACTAATCTTGCCTCATTAACATAACAAAGACAACCCATCCCCAAATGGGATTATAACCACAGGCATAGAGGTTAGGATTCACCACACATATTTTTGGGGGACACAATTCAATCTATGACAGTGTCTGTACTTGCTTTGAAATGCATCAAAAAATAAGATGGATTGGTGGATAGATAGTAGGATAGTACGTGCTGGGGCAACTCTAGCAAACTATTAACAATTGTAGAATCTAGGGGCTGGGTATGGGGTGCTTAGTATGCAATTCTTTCAACTTTTCTGTATGTTAGAAAATGTTCGTAATACAGTGTTGGGGGGAGGAGAAGCAATTTGCATTCGAGTTTTTTTTAACAAGTGCATTCATTCATTTATTCAAAATAAATATGCGTAGAGTGCCTGCTATGTAAGGCTACTGTAAGGCAGTGTCCTTGTCTCTGAGTGTGCAGTGATGAAACTCACTCTCTAATAAGGGAATTCAAACAACAAAAAAATGTACCAAGTTGGAAACAAAGTGATCCCAGAGCATTACAAGTGCTGTGAAGGAAATAAACATGATGATGTGATAAAGAATATCGGGGCATACTTTGGTAGGACAGTCAAGGAAGGCTTCTTAGCAGGAGTGACTGTGAGGCTGCGATCTGGAAGAGCTGTGGGAAAGGCATTCCAGGCACAGGGAACAGCAAGGCAAAGGCTCAGGGTGGCCTCTTTGCTGTTGAGTTGATTCTGACTCATGGCAACCCCATGTGCTGCACAGTAGAACTGAGCTGCATGGGGTTTTCTTGGCTGTAATCTTTTATGGAAGCAGATTGCCAGGCTTTTCTTCTGCTACATCTCCAGGTGAGTTCGAACCACCAACCTTTCAGTTAGTAGTCAAGTACAGACTGTTGGTGCCACGCAAAGTCTCAGCACTTGAAACCCATGGAAAGCTGGTGTGACTGAAGTGTATTGACGAGGGGTGTGGGTTTTTTTTTTTTTAAACAGTCTACAAATTCCTCAAAACTCCTTCCACAAAACCAAAAAACCAAACCAGTTGGTGTCGAGTTGATTCTGACTCAGATGACCCCATGTGTGACAGAGTGGAACTGCGCTCCATAGGGTTTTCAGTGATTGATTTTTCAGAAGTACATCACCAGGCCTTTCTTCCCAGGCACCTCTGGGTGGACCCCAACCTTTTAATTAGCAGCATGGTAACTGTTCACACTACCCAGGACCTAGATGAAGGACAGCTGCTATTTTCAGAGGAAGAGACGGGTTTTCGGTAGAGAACAATCAGTTGGTATCTTGAGCCTGGTTGGGGTAACTCTACACGTTTTGATAAAAAAAAGCCCCATTGTCTGCAAGACCAGGGAGTGTGATGACTTCACCAAGCTTAGTGCACTGGGTGGAGCCTTCCAATAACCAGTTTCCCCCAGGTGGGTTCCCAGCCTCAACCCCCACATCCAGCTAGTCTCCCCAACCACACCCCTCCATAATTAAACCCCAGCCAGCCCGTCGTTAGTATCTAAGACAGGACAATTCAGTAGTAAAGAGAAGGATGCGGGCTTCAGCTGTCCTTTTTTGAAACATAAGCGCTTTTTACATTTTGCAAAAATATGCAATCGTATTAATATGCCTAACCTGATTATGGTTTCTTCAAATGCATTTCTTCTTTCACTTAAGACATTAAAGTACATATTTTAAGCAGTATCTTTGTGAAACTCAAACATTAACAAATTATTAGACATTAATTGCTCTGGGTTCCATCCACCTCTCTAAATAGGCAAGGTTTTCCGTTTGCAAAATTTAAGACATACCGGAGCTATCTGTGCTCCTTAATAGCTACAAATTTATTCGCTTGACTCTAAACGAGCGAAAGCTGGGAAGCTATTAATGTAAATATAGATGATGTCTCTCCACTGATGGTAATTAATGCAGAGATCTCCTGAATGGTGTTCTCTTTATGATCAGATCTGTAGCAGCCAGCATTTGATAGACTGTGGGGTGGCACAAAGAACCCCCAGAACATTCTCCTGGTCCCTTCGAGGTTATTTCTATGTCTGAACAAGCTGTTCAGTTTCCTTAGAGAGAATAAGAAGCAAACAGTGTTTGCCCTCCAAGAGGGTGAAGACCCTCTCCTTCTGGAAGCCTCAGAGCTTATCATGAGCTGAAGTGCATTTGGCAGGTGGTTATGATTCCTCTTCCCTGTCCTCCTCTGCTAAGGAGCCCCATGGCGCTGTGGGTAAGTGCTTGGCTGCTAACCGAAAGGTTGGTGGTTCAAACCCATCAGCTGCTCAGAGGGAGAAAGATGTGGCAGTCTGCTTCTGTAAAGATTACAGCCTTGGAAACCCTGTGGAACAGTTCTACTCTGTCCTATATGGTCGCTATGGGTGGGTCCTTCTCTGCCTCTCAAACGGTCAGTTTCTGATTCAAAATAGATCACCAGTGTATGATGTCTAGTCATCCAATCTGTATTACAATGAATGCCACTAACAGTCATGTTTACTTTTAATCAGGTCATGTGTTATGGATTGAATTGTGTCCCCCCCCACAAAAAAAAAAATAATGTATGGTAAATCCTAATCGCCTCTACCTGTGGTTATGATCCCATTCGGGAATAGGTTTTCTTTGTTATGTTAATGGAAGTATTAGTGTAGGGTGTGTCTTAAATCAATCTCTTTTGAAATACAAAAGAGCAGATCAAGCAAGCAAGCACAAATGGAGGGGAAGATGTGCACCACATGTTCGCCTAAGAACCTAGGAACAGAAGGTGAAAAGAGACAAGGACCTTTCCCCAGAGTGAACCGAGAGAGAGACTTCCCCTAGGGCCGGGGCCCTGAATTCAGACTTCTAGCCTCCTAAGCTGTGAGAAGATAAATTTCTGTTCATTGAAACTACCCAACTGTGGCATTTCTGTTATAGCAGCACTAGGTAACTAAGACAGCATGGATTTCTATGTTTCGGGGAATGCTACACATTGAGGTTCTGGTTGCCACTGCAGGCAAGGGCCTTCCTGATCTGCTCATCTAGTGCTGGAATTCTAAAGGAGAAACTGAGGCCCAAAGAAAGGAAATGATTCATCAAACTAAAGAAGCAGTAGGTTATGGACAGGGGACTCAGGAGCCTTGGCCACTGCCCCCCACCCCCCTCCCCCAAATCTGGAATGGTCTTTATAGTTTCTCCTGACCTCAAACCAATGGCAACTAATTTTTCTTTTTTTGGATTGTGTGTTGGGATTCTGGTACCATGCTGGGTGCTAGGAGGATAGAGTGCTGGATAAGACATGGTCTTGGTCTTCAAGAAGATTTCGATTCAATGTGGAGGTCAGATATGAAAAAGAAATTGGCAGCTATGAAATAAGCAAATATACAGAAACCAAAAATTTTTAGTGGTTTACCAGGTATGGGAGGAAGGAGAGAAGGAGTTTTTGCTTAGGGGGCAGTGAGTTTTATGTTGAAAGGATAACGAATGTTTGCACAACTTTAAGAGTGTAATTAACATCAGTGAATTATACACGTAGACATTGTTGAGGTGATGTATGTTTTGTTGTGTATAGTTCACCACCATAAAAAACAAACAAATGAAAAAAAAAAAACCCAAAACCCTATGGAGCCCAGTTGTACTCTGATGCATGTCGGGCCCCCAGCGGGGGAAATTAGCAATAAAATAAGGCAGAATGAAAAAAAAAAAGTTGTTGTTAGGTGCTGTGAGTTGACTTTGACTCATAGCGAGCGACCCTATGCACAACAGAACAAAACTCAGCCCGGTCCTGCACCATCTTCACAATCCTTGCTATGTTTCAGCCCATTGTTGTAGCCATGGTGTCAATCCATCTCATTGAGGGTCTCTTTTGCATGTCTCGCCCCACTTGCCACAGGACCTTTACACACCCTGTTCCCTCTGCCTGGATCACTCTCCCTTCTCCTTTTCCCTAGTTAACCTCCATCATCACTTCCTCAAGGAAGCCTTCCTCTGTCCAAATGGAGGAGTTAAGAGTTCCTCTTACACACTCTTATTACACCCCCAATTTCTTGACCAGACTGAAGGCCCTTGCTCATCTTTATACTTATACACACGAATACAAGCTAGTATAGTAAAACTTTGTAAAAGATACCTTGTGTTTGCATGCAAGCAGAAATGTCCACCTTCATGAATGCCTGTTCAGATAATGGGAGGTTTGCAAGTCAGGGAAAGCTTTTCCTTGATTGTGACTGTTCCATGCATTGCAGGATCCCTTTGAAGGCACTGCCTGCCTCAGTCATTATGATGATAGATGACCCCCCAACACACAAAGTTCCTAAGCACGCCCTGGGGGGCCATAACTCCCGGTTAAGAACCACCTGTCTAGAGACAGAAAGGGCCACGTAAACCAGAGACTCCATCAGCATGAGACCAGAAGAACTAGATGGTGCCCAGCTACCACCAATGACTGACTTGATGGGCAACACAACAGAGAGCCTCTGATGGAGCAGGAGAAAGGTGGGGTGCAGAACTCAAATTCTAGTAAGAAGACCAGATTTAATGGTCTGACTGAGACAGAAGGAACCCCAGAAAGTATGGCCCCCGGATTCTCTATTAGCCCAGAATGAAAACAATTTCTGAGGCCAACTCTTCAGACAGGGATTGGACTGGATTGTGGGACATAAAGTGATACTCGTGAGGAGTGTGCCTCTTAGCTTAAGGAGATACAAGAGACTAAACAGGCAGCTTCTGTCCGGAGGTGAGATAGGAAGGCAAAGAGGATTAGTTGCTGGTTGAATGGACCTGGGGAATCGGGTGGAAAGGAGTAGTGTGCTGTCACAGTATGGGGAGAGCAATTAGGGTCACATAACTATGTATAAATTTTTGTATGGGAGACTAACTTGAAATGTAAACTTCATTTAAACTACAACAATAAACAAAAACAAAACAAAACAAAAGAACCACCATTCTAGAAACCCAACAGGATTGACTACATCCATAGATACTGTCTTAATTATCTAGTGCTGCTATAACAAATATCACAAGTGGATGGCTTTAACAAAGGGAACTTATTCTCTCATAGTCTGGTCTTTTTAGCTGCCATCTAGTTGATTACGACTCAGCGACCCTATGCACAACAGAACAAGACACTGCCTGGTCCTGTGCCATCCTCACAGTTGTTGCTATGCTTGAGCCCATTGTTGCAGCCACTGTGTCAGTCCGTCTCATTGAGGGTCTTTCCCTTTTTCCTCTACTTTACAAGCATGATGTCCTTCTCCAGGGACTGATCCCTCCTGACAACATGTCCAAAGTATGTGAGACGTAGTTTCACCATCCTTGCTTCTAAGGAGCGTTCTGGTTGTACTTCTTCCAAGACAGATTTGTTCGTTCTTTTGGCAGTCCATGGAATATTCAGTATTTGCCAACACCACAATTCAAAGGCGTCAATTCTTCTTTGGTCTTCCTTATTCATTGTCCAGCTTTCGCATGCATATGAGGCGATTGAAAACATCATGGCTTGGGTTAGGCACACCTTAGTCTTCAAGGTGGCATCTTTGCTTTTCAACACTTTAAAGAGAAATTTTTCAGCAGATTTTCCCAGTGCAGTGCATCTTTTGATTTCTTGACTGCTGCTTCCATGAGTGTTGATTGTGGATCCAAGTAAAATGAAATCCTTGACCTCAGTCTTTTCTCTGTTTATCATGATGTTGCTTACTGGTCCAGTTGTGAGGATTTTTGTTTTCTTTATGTTGAGGTGTAATCCATACTGAAGGCTGTGGTCTCTGATCTTCATCCGTAAGTGCTTCAAGTCCTCTTCACTTTCATCAAGCAAGGTTGTGTCATCTGCATAATGCAGGTTGTTAATGAGTCTTCCTCCAATCCTGATGCCTCATTCTTCTTCATATAGTCCAGCTTCTCAGATTATTTGCTCAGCATACAGATTGAATAGGTATGATCTAGGAGGCTAAAAGTCCAAATTCAGGATACCAGCTCCAGGGGAAGGCTTTCTCTCTCTGTCAGCTCTGGAGGAAGGTCCTTGTCATCAATCTTCCCCTGGTCTAGGAGCTTCTGAGTGCAGGGAACTTGGGTCCAAAGGATGTGCTCCCCTCCTGGTTCTTCATTCTTGGTGATAGGAGGTCCCCCTCCTCTCTGCTAGCTTCTCTCTTTTATATATCAAAAGAGATTGACTCAAGATACAACCTAATCTAGTAGATTGAGTCCTGCCTCATTAACATAGCTGCCTCTAATCCTGCCTGATTAACATCATAGAGGTTAGAATTTACAACATGTAGGATAATCACATCGCATCACAAAGTGATGGACAACCACGCAATGCTGGGGATCATGGCCTAGCCAAGTTGATACACATGTTTGGGGGACACAATTCAATCCATAACAGATACTAACACTCTGGGATGTGCTGTATGGGTGGAGATTGAGGTGTGACACTGTAGTATCATTCCTTCATCCCTTCATTCATTCAACAAATATTTGTGTGCATACCCCTGCAGCCTGGGTGTTGGCAACCCAGAGGTGAGCAGAACCCAACGTAGTCCCCGCCTTCATGAGGATCTCAGTCTAGAATTATAACACAACCTATGGGGAGAGACTTTTTTTTTTTTTTTTTAATTTACTTTAGATGAAAGTTTACAGAGCGAACAAGTTTCTCATTAAACAATTAATACACATATTGTTTTGTGACATTGGTTGCCAACCCCTCAACATGTCAACACTCTCCCGTTCTTGACCTTGGGTTCTACATTACTGGTTTTCCTGTCCCCTCCTGCCTTCTCATCCTTGCCCCTGGCCTGGTGTGCCCTTTTGGTCTCGGTTTGTTTTACGGGGCTGTCTAATCTTTGGCTGAAAGGTAAACCTCAGGAGTGACCTCATTACTGATCTATAAGAGTGTCCAGGGGCCATATTCTTGGGGTTTCTCTAGTCTCTGTCAGACCAGTAACTCTAGTTTTTTTTGTGTGTGTGTGAGTTAGAAATTTTGTTCTACATTTTTCTCCAGCTCTGTCCAGAACCCTCTATTGTGATCCCTGTCAGAACAGTCGGGCACCATCTAATTGTGCTGGACTCAGTCTGGTGGAGGCTGTGGTAGTTGTGGTCCATTAGTCCTATGGGTAGAGTCTTTGACATCTAGACGGATAGGAGCTTTGCATCATTACTGGTTAGAATGTGCTAGAAGAAGGAGTAAATGGATTTTGGCAAGACTTTCCACATCTTGGCTGATTGTTAGCTCATTGCTGAGATGTTCTTCTCCAGCTGACAGTTCACGTTCATGGGTATTCTCATCTGTCTGTAGATCTCAGATGAAATAGAAAGTGTATTTCTCAGATTTGGAGGTGAGATAGAACAAAAAGAGATGGCTCTTACATATAATGACAGAATTAAGATTAAAAAAAATATTAAGTTGAAATGGTCGGAGGCCAACTAGATTAAACAAGGGTAGATACTAAGAAATGGTCTTATACGCTTCCTACCTCCCCAAGCGTAGTATAGTTTTTCATAGGAAAAATTTAGGTATCCGCAGACCAACCAGTGGAATGTGGTGGCTATCTTATTTATCCAGTGCCACTTCAACAGAAATACCACAAGTGAATGGCTTTAACAAACAGAAATTTATTCTCTCCCAATTTAGGAAACTAGAAGTCCAAATTCAGGGTGCTAGCTCCAGAAGAAGGCTTTCTCTCTCTGTCGGCCCTTGAAGAAGGTCCTTGTCATCAATCTTCCCCTGGTCTAGGAGCTTCTCAGTGCAGGGACCCCAGGTCCAAAGGATGTGCTCCCCTCCTGGTTCTTCATTCTTAGTGGTAGGAGGTCCCCCTCCTCTCTGCTAGCTTCTCTCTTTTATATCTCAAAAGAGATTGATTCAAGATACAACCTAATCTTGTAGATTTTGAGTCCTGCCTCATTAACATAGCTGCCTCTAATCCTGCTTGATTAACATCATAGAGGTTAGGATTTACAGCACATAGAGTAATCATATCAGATCACAAAATGGTGGAAAGCCACCCAATACTGAGAATCATGGCCTAGCCAAGTTGATACACATGTTTGGGGGACACAATTCAGTCCATAACAGTGGCCATAAAGTAAATGCAGCCATAGACTCTGTTAAGTAAAGTACTGGGCCCAGTGCAGGGAGACGATGGTTCCCATGGAGAGACACTTGTTCTTGTTGTACCTGACTTGCAAATCATTCTGTTGATGAGTCCCCCTACGTAGCCTGTTACTGTTGCCCTCCTGGGATAAAGCCCCCAGTAGAAAGGGAGTGGTCTTCTCCATCATATGCCCATTTGAATCTCAGTTCTGCCATTCTTTAGCTGAGTGACATTGGTCAAATTAGGTCACCTTTCTGAGCCTCAGTTTCCTCACCTATAAGGTGGAGATAGCAATGTTGACTGTGAGGATGAACTGAAATGCTTTATAGATAGTATCTTGGTTTCCTAGGGCTGCCATAACAGAAATCCCACAAATGGGTGGCTTTAAAGAACAGATAGTTGCTGTCCCACAGTTCTAGAAACTAGAAGTACAAATCAGGGTCTCAGCCATGTCTATTCCTTCTATACACCTCTCTTCTAGTTTCTGATGACTGCCGTCAGTCCTTGGCCATCCCTGGCATTCCTCGCCATCTGTCTCCCGCTGTGTGTGTCTCTGTGTCTAATCTGCTCTTTTTTATAACTCAGAAGTGATTAGGCTTAGGACCTACTCTATTCTAGTATGACCTCATTAACATAACAAAAGACAGTTTCTATTTCCAGACAGGATCATATTTACAGGTACAGAGCTTAGGCTTTGACACATACTTTGAGGGGACACAATTTGATCCATAACATAGAGTATATGGTTGACTGTCATTAGGAGCCCTGATTGTGAAGTGGTTAAGCACTTGGCTGCTAACCAAAAGAACAGTGGTTCAAACCCACCAGCTGCTCCATAGGAGAAAGATGTGGCAGTCTGCCTCTGTAAAGATTACAGCCTTGGAAACCCTATGGGGTAGTTCTACTCTGTCCTGCAGGGTCACTATGAGTCAGAATTGACTTGATGGCAATGGGAATGGAATGGAGACTGTCATTACTCTGAGGTCCCTTCCCTATAATTTCTAAGATTGGGTGCAATTTTTTTTTCTCCTTTTCATCTAGATTTGATGAATGGTTAAAACATCCCACAGAGTGAAAGCCAAAGTTCTGTTACCGATCCCAATTAGATCTTACAAAAGCTCCATAAATCTTGGTGCATATGTTACAGGGAATTGAAAGCTAGCGTTGTAAGGCCATGTTCTACGGAACATAGCAATTGTTCTGCAGCCCTCGTGTAAATTTTTCAGCCCGCTTAATAGTGTGTGCCTATCAATAATTGGTTCGTTATTGATTTTCTATCCCTGAATAATGCAGCTAACGGCTCCAGTTTTCCAAAGCCAGAACAAAATGAAGAGGGAGGATTTGCTGAAAGATGGCTATTTGGTTGTATTGTTTGGGAGCATGTTAATACAAAGCACGAATGACCTGTACAGAATTTGGGTGTCTCTGGCTTTTAAAAAGGGAATTGAGTATTGATTTCTATACCATTCTCTTATTGTTTAATTAAACAAAACATCATCCCTGGGTGTGCTCCAGCCACCACGTCTTTTACTCATTAACAAGCTAAATGGGAAAACCTACGAGCTATCACACACCTGTCATAGTCCTGTGCCTATAGGAACCTGTGGCTTCTTGATAATGCAGGGTGGAATTTGTAGTGCATGCTCCATTTCATGTATAAGACAGATCTCATTCCAATCCTTAGTAAATTACCCTTGTTTCACATCATCAGGCAAGAGGAGTATTTGCAAACATTGGGCATTCAATAAATATTTGCTGTGTGATGCTGACTACTTAAAGGGGATGTACTCAAAAGGGGATGTACTCTCTGGTGTTTTAATTCTTTTGCCACCAGAAGAGAAGATGGTTTGCCCTTTAAAACTGACATTGGCAAATCTCTCTCAGTAGCATGAGAGAGGGTTCAGCGTTTTAAAGAGGGTTTTGTTTTTGGAGTCTTACCAGGGTGGGATGAATGGGCTTGTTAGCGGCATGTGCCATGCTCTACTTTTATTCAAGGCTCTGGACTGCTGATTTGTCCACCTTGTCCCTAATCCATTTAGTCAAAGTGATCACCCCCTCAGACAGTTCTGACTTGTCCATGTAAGCACTCGACAATCATCAGAGTATTCTCTATGTAATTGCCCAGGCCTCACTAGTGTCTTGAAAGGTTCCTGGGGGACACAGACGGTTTGCTCTCCTACTACCCTAAAGGTTGGTAGTTCGAACCCACCAAGCAGCACCACAGAAGAAAGGCCTGGTGATTTGCTTCTGTAAATATTACAGCCAAGAAACCCTGTGGAACAGAGTTCTGCTCTGTAACACATGGAGTCACCAGGAGTGGGAACCCACTTGCTAGCAATGGGTTTGGTTTTCATTTTTTCCCGGTGTCTTATTTGTCTGACGTAGCCCCCATCTGGTCTTCAGCTGGCTCTAAAATCATGTCTCAATGACCATTTAAGAAACCCATTAGCTCCCTTGGTGTAATCGAATCCAGAGCTTCTGAGGGGGTGGCCTCATAGCTCTCCACAAGGATTCACCACTATTTTCCCTATAACACTTGGGGGCCTTTGTGGAGTTCTTCCACAATGGTGGGTGTACTTAACAGAAGAGCCTTTGTATCCTCCTTGGTTCAGAATTTTGGAAGGAGAGCAGCACCCTCTGAGGCCACTGTGGTGGTGGCAGAAGGGAGTTGGGCTGGGGCTCCCAAGGGCATGGGGAATCTGCAGGCAAGCGCCCCTTCCTCCACGTTTATTCCCCTAATAGGTGAATATACTGCAATGAAACTGTCACAGGTACCCAAGGAGCCATGTGTGAGGGCGCTAATCACAGTATTGTTTGTAAAGAGGAATAATTAGTTACAACTGAAGTGTCCATCCATAGGAGAAAGGATAACATCTATGGGGCTATATTAAAATTCAATGGAATATAAAACAGAAGGTAAATTGAATGGGCCAGAGCCACTTCTGTTCACTTGGATGAATTTTACAAACAATGTGGAGCCAAAAAAGCAAGTTGAGGAATGATGCGTTCTTAATGGCAATTTTTATAAAAAGATTGTTGTTGTTCCGACTCACAACAACCCTGTGTACAACAGAATGAAACACTGCCGGGTCCTGTGCTATCCTCACAATCACTGCTATGCTTGAGCTCATTGTTGCAGCCACTGTGCCAGTCCGTCTCCGAGAGGGTCTTCCTCTTTTTCACTGACCTATTTTACCAAGCATGATGTCCTACTCCAGGGACTGTCCAAAGTAGGTGAGATGAAGTCTTACCATCCTTGCTTCTAAGAATCATCCTGGCTGTACTTCTTCCAAGACAGATTTGTTCATTATTCTGGAGGTTCATGGCATATTCAATATTCTTCACCAAGACTGTAATTCAGAGTCAGAAGTTCTTCTTTATTCATTGTCCAGCTTTCTCATGCATATGAGGCAATTGAAAATACCATGGCTTGGGTCAGGCAGGCTCACCTTAGTCCTCGATGTGACATCTTTGCTTTTGAACACTTTAAAGAGATCTTTTGCAGCACCTTTGCCCAATGCAATACGTCGTTTGATTTCTTGACTACTGCTTCTGTGGACATTGATTGCAGATCCAAGTAAAATGAAATCCTTGACAACTTCAGTCTTTTCTCCATTTATCATAATGTTGCTTATTGGTCCAGTTGTGAGGATTTTTGAACAAGTGAAAAATATTAAAATAAGTGGAAAATATGTATATCACATATAGTCCTTATCCTTAAAACATAGACCCTACAAAACAATAAAAGAAAAATTAACCCAATTTTTAAAAATGGGCACGAGTTGGCAGTTCACAAAGAAGAACCATAAATGTCCAATAATCGTTCACTTCACTAGTAATTAAAGACACTCAAATTAAATCAATCAATAGATAACTTTTTACCTATGGTTTTCAAGTGATAGCATCAATCCCCCAGTGTTGGTGAGTGTTATGGATTGAATTGTTTCTCCCTAAAATATAGGTTGTAGTCCTACCACTACATGTGAATGTGACCTTGTTTGGAAATAAGGACTTTGAAGATGTTTTTAGTTAACGTGAGGTCATACTGGAGTAGAGTGGGTCCTGATCCCATGTGAGTCGCGTCCTATAAAAAGACACACAAAGGGAGGACACCATGCAAAGAAATATGCGTCTACATGGAAGGGGAACTCCTGGAGCTCCCAGAAGCTCTGAGAGACAAGACAGGATCTTCTCCTAGAACCTTCAGACTTCTGAAGGTGCCCTGCTGACACCTTGATTTTAGACTCCTGGCCTCCAGAACTGTGAGACAATAAATTTCTGTTGTTTAAAGCCGCCTAGTTTGTGATGTTTTGTTGTGGTAGCCCTAGGAGCTAAGACAGTGAGATTGCAGGAAAATGAGCCTTATTCTATACTGCTGGTGGGATTCTAAATTTATGTTTTTCTAAGGGCCAGATTTGGCAACGTCTAGTAAGACTTTCCAGTCACTTATTGTTGTTAGTTACGTCAAATCAGCTCTGACTCATGGTGACCTTATGGACAACAGAATGAAATGTTGCCCGGTCCTGTGCCATCTTCATGATCATTGGTATGTTTGAGTCTGTTATTGTGGCTATTGTGTCAATCCAAATGAGATTCCCTTGTTGTCACTAACGCTTTAGTAAACATGATGTCCTTTTCTAGTGATTAGTCTTTTGTGATGTCGTGTCCAAAGTAAGCGAGAAGAAATCTCGCCATCCTCACTTCTAAGGAGCCTTCTGATTATATTTCTTCTAAGAATGATTTGTTCATTCTTCTGGCATTTCACGGTATATTCAATATTCTTTGCCAACGCCACGGTTTAAACTCACCAATTCTTCTGTCTTCCTTTTTCATCATCCAACTTTCACATGCATGTGAAGCGATGGAAAAGATCATGGCTTGGGTCAGACACACCTTAGTCATCACAGTAACATCTTTACTTTTTAAAACTTTAAAGAGGTCTTTTGAGCAGATTTGCCCCGTCCAATGCATCTTGTCTGCTGCTTCCATGCACATTGATTGTTGATCCAAGTAGGATGAAATCATTGACAACTTAAATTTCGTCGCCATTTACCCTGATGTTATTTACTGGTCTAGTTGTGAGGATTTTCATTTTCTTCACATTTCAAATCACTTAGCATCTATGAATTTATCTTAATAATTATAGATGTGGTCAGAGAGCTTCAAGAATGTTCACTGTCTGTGGTGTGTAATAGTGAACAAATGGATTTAGCCTAAATGTCCGACAAAAGGGGATCATTTAAATAAATTGTACCACATGTACACTATGAAAAACTTTGTACCTTGACACAGATAGTAGAAAAATATTTCTTGATATGAAAAGTTTTTACAATTTGTTTTTCAGTGAAAAAACAGTTAAAATACAAAACCGTATGTGTAGTATAATCCACTATGGTAAAAAACAAAAAGTGTATTTATGCAAAGAAAAAATATTTAAAATAATATGCTCTGCAGTTTTAACCATGGTTATGTTTGAGTGGTAGAAGTATGAATAATTTGTATTTCCTTTTGTTTTTAGAATTTTTAATTTGTCTATAATTTTGTGTTATTGTTAGTTGCTGTCCATCGAATCAGTTCCAACTCCTGGCGACCCTCTGTGTGCAGAGTAGAACTGCTCCACAGGGTTTTCAAGGCTGTGATCTTTCGGAAGCAGATCATCAGGCCTGTCTTTCGAGGCATCTCTGGGAGGGTTCAGACCACCAACCTTTCAGCTAGTGGTCAAGTGCTTAACTGTTAGTGCCCTCCAGGGATCCTATGATTTTATGGGAACCACATTTGTTATTAGAGAATGGAGTAAGTTGTGATTACCTGTGGGGAGTAGAACTGAACAGATATGGATGAAATACTTCTTTTTAACATACTTTAAAAAATGTAATAAGGGTGGTTTTTCTACTCTCTTTGGTATCTTCCAGTCTTTTCAAAATTAGAAAATGATAAGTAGACAGTGTAAGTCCTACCAGGGAGTTTAATGGATTAAAATCCTGACACGTGATCCTAAGCAGTGGCTTTGGGTGTCTGACTGATGGCACTGGCCTTTGTTCTGTCGTAGGTCCAACAAAGGGTGAGGCCATCCGCTTAGCAGAGTATTCATTACACAATAAGCTGAATGTAGCCACTGAAAATATTCATGCAAATATCTTCATTAGTAAAATCATGCAATTAACCTGAAATATGTGCTAAATGATGCAGCCAGATTGTTGCGTATTTTCCCAACTCTTAATTATAATTTTGGTAATCAGTTTTTCTCTTGATTACCAAAAGAAAAAAACCAAAAACAGAAAAAAAAAAAAAAACCCTTCAGCTCATGCACGATCTGATGAATTGGAACAGGAGACAAAGCCCGGAATCGTTTTAGCAGAAAAGGCCGTTAACCTTTCCTGTGTTTTCGCTCATCGCCGGCATTTCTGGTTAATGTTCGTTTCTGAAGATGATTGGATTTTAACAAGAGCTTTTTGGATCAAGCACCAGCCCTTCCTGAACTATATGTTTCGTGAGCGCCACTATCATTAAGATTACCAGCACTTCCATTATCATCTTCCCAGCGTTTATTTCTCAGATGGCTTTTGACTGCAGTGGAAAAATTTTCCCTAAGTGAAAACTGACATCCAGGGTCACGACGTGAGGCCGAAAATGCCCAGTAGCCACGCTGGGAAAATGTGGGAGAACTCCTATGAGACACATTTCCCTGCCCTTGGACTCTTTTATTCCAAGTTACTGAGCTGTTAGGGGGCCTCCAAAGGAATCAGATCAGTTTTATAGAAAATAGGGAAGTAGGTTGCTGTTGTTACTTGCTGTGGAGTCACTTCCAACTCATGGTGACCCTGAGCGCAGCAGAATGAGATGCTGCCCAGTCCTGAGTCATCCTCACAATCGCTGGCATGTTTGAGTCCATTGCTACGGCTGTTGTGCCAGTCCATCTCATTGAGGGTCTCCCACCCCCTTGCTCACCCTGTGCATCACCAAATATGATGTCCTTCTCCAGGGATTGATCTCTCCTGATAACGTGTCCAAAGCTAGTGAGCCAGACAATGCCCTGTTTTGATCTATAAGGTTTTCATTGGCTAATTCTCAGAAGTAGATTGTCAGGCGTTTCTTCCTAGTCTGTCTTAGTCTGGAAGCTCTGCTGAAACCTGTCCACCATGGGTGACCCTGCTGGTATTTGAAATACCAGTGGCATATTTTCCAGCATCACAACACTTAAGCTCCTACAGTAGGTTATTAGGGATATCAGTTTGAAACCCCACTGAATCTGTGTGTCTTTAATACATACTTTTTGATTGCATTATGTGTGTCTGTTTTCAACATGCAGGTCCCCAGCAGGAGCTGGATTTGCACCCAGACTCGCCAGTCTCCAGAGCTGTAACCACTAGGATCCACTGCCCCCCTAGCAGGAAGGAATGCCCTAATAAGGGTGTGTACCAGTGCTATGGGACAAAGCAAGGAGTGGCTAACCCTACCAGGGAAGGCTGCGCAGAAGACGTCTGGTGTAGGCTGGTATTACAGATTGTTGGGGCAAGAAGAGGGTGAGGGGAAGGCATTCCAGATGGACGGCCCAGCTGGGGTATAGACATAGGGTGTGAACGAGCTTGATGTATTTGAGAATGGCGAGTAGTTCAGTGGGAGAGAGTAATAGGAGTGAAAGTGGCTGGGTTGAGTTCCACTCATATGGGCTTTGTTCACCACGCCAAGGATAGTCATGGCCCCATGACTAGGTAAATGTGCGACTCCCTGCCAAAATACCAGAATGCTCCTTTGAACGGCCAGCATCCATTGATAAGATACAGTAAGGGAGTGTGTGTGTGTGTGAGAGAGAGAGAGAAAATGAGAGACAGAGAGGGCGAGCTCATTAAGGCAAACCTTTCTCTAATAGTCAATCCCAGAAACTTAAATGATTACGGTACTGTCTTATAATGGGAAGTTCTAGAACCGTGAACAATCCTATTTCTAAAAAATATCACAGATCAATAGCACTTGTAATGATAGATGCAGAAATCTTTGATAAAATTTTACCAACCAGCATAAAACAACTCATTAGAGAAAAGTCACCAGAACCAAATAGGCTTTGTTCTTAAGGCAGTTCATCACAAGATAAGAAAAACGTTTAAATGCAGTAATAATTGAAGCAGAAAATTTGAAAAATGATGTGATGCCCCCTTTTCATAAAGACTAGAAAAATGGTGGTTAAAAGGGTTTTCCCTTAACACAACGACAGTCTGCACTTAAAATTCAAACACTCTGACGGGTATTCATCCAAAGCAGGCACTCTGTTCTCAGCATGTGCCAGGAGCTGGGCACTAACCAGCCTCACCCTCCCTTCCTGGAAGATAGATGACAACCTTCCAGTCTTTTCTCCTCAAAGCAGCCAGAGTCATCCTTGTAAGACTTACATTTGATCGTGTTACTCCTCTGCCCCATACTCTCTGTCTTGTATGTTAGAGAGTGCAGGGATGGTTCAGTGCTGTAATTCTCTCCTTCTAAGTGGAAGACCAGGGTTTGATTCCCAGGCAATATATCGCATGCATAGCCACCACCCGTTTATCAGTGAAGCTTGCATGTTGCTATGATGAGGAACAGGTTTCAGTGGAGCTTCAGACTAAGACAGACTAGGAAGAAAGTCCTGGTGATGTACTTTTAAAGATCAGCCAGTGAAAACTCTATGGACCACAATGGTCTGATCCGCAACCCATCATGGGGACCAGGCAGCATTTAGTTCTGTTGTGGTTGGGGTCGCCATGAGTCAGGGGCCAACTCTGCTGTAGCGAATAACATCAACAAC
Organism: Dugong dugon; assembly: GCA_030035585.1. Lineage (NCBI taxonomy): Eukaryota > Metazoa > Chordata > Mammalia > Sirenia > Dugongidae > Dugong > Dugong dugon. Next base: position 35,565,177 of record CM057478.1, read on the forward strand.
AATTGATGTGAAAAAGCAAGCAAGATCCACCCAACTCTTTCCCAGCGCTGTCTCTCCATGTCCCCTCTCTGCCTGTCTTTATATCACGTGTCATCACCTGACATACTTGGTGGTGACTTGTTTATATATTATCTGTTTCTTTTTGCTGGCACGTCAGGGCCATGAGGACAGGGACTTGGTCTGTCTTCTTCTCAATTGTTTCCCCAGGCCCTGGAACAATGCCGGCTCCAGCAATTGCTCAGTAAATATGTGTTGCATGAATGAATGAGCCAAAGAGCTGCCCGGTGAGAGAAGAAGTAACATCTGCAAATTCTCCCTTCCAGACCTTTTTGTTTAGGAGTTCTGCTTACTTGCATTTGAAACATTTATTTTTGAAAAGGCGAAATATGCATATGGTATAAAATTCAAAAGGCAGGTAAGGCTTAAGTGTACACAGTTAAAAACAGTTTTCCCTCCAACATCCAGACACTTGGGGCCCCTCCTCTTGCCAATCTGAGAGATGGAAAAGGTAGTTTGCTGTAATTTTAATTTGCATTTCTATTTCCCAAGTGAACTTGAGCTTCTTTTCATATGTTTAAGAGTGGTAAGTGTTTCTTTTTTGTTCCCCTGGGAACTGTCTTTGGATAGCTTTGCCCGTTTTTCTGAGTCTCTTTTGTTATTGATTTGTAGGCACTCTTCTTATATTGAAGAAATCAGGTCTTTGGATATGCAGATCATTTTCCCAGCTTGTCCTGTCATGTGTGTTTATGGTGTACATTTCTGAAGAACAGTTTAATTTTCATGTTACATGTACCGGTCTTCTCTTGTATGGCTTCTAAGTTTCGTGTCATACTTGGAAAAACTTTCTTTACTCCAAGATTATACAAAAACTCTCACACATTTTCTTGTCCTTCTCTTATTTGCTTGCTGTGATAGGCAGAATAATGCCCCCCCCCCCCACCAAAAAAGAATATCAAGGAGCTCTGGTAGCGCAATGGTTAAGTGCTCAGCTGCTAACTGAAAGGTTGCTGGTTTGAACCTCTCAGTGGCTCCACAAGAGAAAGACCCAACGATCTGCTTCAGTAAAGATTACAGCCTAGGAAACCCTATGGGGAAGTTCTACTCTATCCTGTAGGGTTGTTATGAGTCAGAATAGACTCGATGGCACACAACAGCAAAAGATGTCTACAACCTAACCCCTGCAGCCCGTGAATGTTACTTTATAGTGCAAAGAGGACTTGCCAGTGTGATTAAGGACCTTGAGAAGGGAGATTATCTTGTTTTACCCAGGTAGACTAAATGTAATCACAAGGGTCCTTATAAGAGAGAGGCAAGAAGAGGGTCAAAGGAGGAAGTAGGAGATGTGATGACAGAAGCAAGAGGTTGAAGTGATGCAAGGAAGGGGCGATGAGCCGAAGAATACAGGCAGGTTCTTTGCAGGGGTGAGGGAATAGATTCTCCCCTAGAGCCTCCAGAAGGAACCAGCCCTGCCCACACCTTGACTGTAGCCCAGTGAAACCGACTTCAGACTTCTGGTTTCTAGAACTGTAAAAGCGAATATGTGTTATTTTAAGCCACTAGATTTGTGATAACTTATTACAGCAGTAATAGAAAACTAATACATTTGTTTTTTGATAATGTATGTTGCCACAGAGATGTGGAAGAAACTTGTCTCTTTAGAGTCCTTGGGTGGTGCAGACAGTTAAAATGCTTGGCTGATAGCCCAAAAGTTGGAGGTTTGAATCTACCCAGAGGATCCTTGGGAGAAAGACCTGGCCATCTGCTTCCAAAAAATCAGCTATTGAAGACTATGGAGCACAGTTCTACTCAGACACACATGGGGTTGCCATGACTTGAAATTGACTCTATGGCAACTGGGTTGGTAATTCATATAATATTACAGGAAGTTATGCTTAGATTTCACCATGGACTCTTGAGAAAACAAACAGAAAAGCAGAACACCACCTTGGTTGTTGGAATGGTGTTTTCAGTAGTCTGCATAGGGGCTCGGCTGTTGGCCGTGGAAAGTCCCTTCTGTTGCTGGCACATTCACTAGGTGAGCACTGTGTACCCTGAAACTCCAAATTATTTCAGCAGTTGAGGATTCCCACCCTCAGGCAGAGGGCTGGAGGCAGTAGCAGGCATCACCGGTTATTGCTGAACGTTGCATTTGGTACAGAATATTGGGAATGTGAAACCCTGTGATCGGTCTATAGCATGCAGTGTTCTGAAACTTGTATCTCATGTGATTCCAGGAAATCAAAGTATGGACTAACCAGAGAGTATAAGGTGGGAAGAGTCGCTGGCTGGTGCAAACGGTTACACACTTGGCAGTTCAAATCTACTCAGTGGTGCCTTGGAAGAAAGACCTGGTGATCTACTTCTGAAAGATTACAGCCATTAAAAATGTTATAGAGCACAGTTTTAGTTGACACACATGAGGTCACCATAAGTTGGAGTCCACTTTACAGCAACTGGCTGTTGTTTTTTTGTAGTGCGGAGGTTGCTGTAGGTCTTCTTTCTTGGAAACACGGGGCTTTTGACTTCGGTCATCTCTGCTCACTCCTTCCCAGTCTTCTTTGCTGACTTGCCTTCTAATAAAGTAGATGCTCCCCTGGTCTGTTCTTCAACTTCTTATCTCCTCCTCTTCTCTCTTTGGATAATTTCATCTGCTGTGGCCACAGCAATCTCCTATATGCTGATCATTTTCCAAAAAAATTACTATCTTTGCTGAATGTTTTAAAGCCAGAGGTTTCAAGATAGAGGTCAAACTTGGAAAAACATTTTAGTTACATATATTTTAAAATAGTGACATTTTACATAAAATAATACATGGTTTTGCTTTTTAAAAGCTTGAACAATGAGTGCAAGTGCAAAGAATAATGCAAAAAAATTTTTCTCAAAATCCTACTCCCCAGAAATAACCATCGTTATCAGCATTTGGTCCCTGCTATATGAAATAAAAAGATATAAATAATGTATTGTGTTGAAAATGGGGAATTTTGCTACACATGCTATTTTTAATGAGAAAGTATTTGATTTTGCTTGGATTTGATAACAAGAGTCTGAAGTTAAACTAAAGAAATTGCTGACCTTTGAATAAACACACACACACGAGAGAAGTTCACTATCCCTTTAAAGGTAAGAAAAAAAGATTATAAAAATCATAGAGGTTGAAGTTATTAAATTTGTCTTAAACTTCATGTTTTAACTTTAAATGGTATGTTATAGACTCTCTGGCATGAAAAATGAGAACACTGGCCCATTTAGTTTCTATTCCTCCTCTCCCCTCTAACACCCCTAGGAAGTCATTTTAAAAAAAAGACAACTTGGGTATATGGTGGTTGATTAACAAATACTTAGGCCCTGGAAACCCTCAAACGTTAATTGTTGGCTAAATTTAAAATATTGAAAGTCTGGAGAGTAAAGCAAATTAGGTAATTACCATTGTGACACTTGAATTAATTAATCTGTTTTATTTCCTCAACTCTCTTAAAACTGAAAACTGAGAAGACATGAACACGATTCAATGGCTTTGAAGATTTTTTGCCTTCTGGTTTTGCCTCAGGTGTAAGAAGAGCTTAATACAAGTGGAAAATTAAGATTTCTGTTACACACAATAAACTAAAGAATTCCATGGAGTTCAATTGTCAGTGTTCCCAAATGGCGTTTTTTTTTTTTTTTTAATCTGTGGTTGCAGGGAGAAGTATCAAACTTACTAATAACTAAGATGACCAGTTTGAGTGTAATTTCCTGAAGTGTCTTAATGGATGTTTTAGTTTTTAAAGCAGTCAGGGACCTGGTTCTGAAATTTGGATGTTCTTTTACTATCCAAAGCAAAGACATGACAAGCTGTTCTATTGTGATTAGATGATTATGTCTGATCATATTCCTCTTTCTAAGCACATAGTCTGTGAAATCAGCAATTAAAAAGAGATCATGGGTGCTGTTAACTTGATCCTTCTACTCTGGAATTAAGCTTTCCAGCAGAATGAAAGTGTTTTATCCCTAACATTTCCTCCTTCCTTTCTTCTCCCTTCCTCCTTTCTTCCCTCCCATTACTCACTCACTCACACACTCACGCACTCACTCACAGACTCATTCATTCATTGCACAAGTATTTATTGAACAGCTACTAGTGCCAGTCCTGTATTAGTTATGTGGTTAATGTATCAGTTTGCTTTTGCTAGGTGACAAGCTACCCCAATACTTACTATTGAAACTTAGTTTGAAACACCAATGATTATTATTCATGGTTCTGTGGGTTGGCTAGTGATTCTTCTGCTGGTCTCCCATGGGAGACCGTAGGAGACCTTGCTCATGGGGCTGCATTCAGCCAGAGGGTCAGCTCACGTATATGGTAACATATATATGGTGACATATATGGCTGTTGGTGGGGTGCCTCAGTTCTCCTCTGTGTGGTCTCCTCTAGGCTAGACTAGCTTCTTCAGATGGCAGAATTCCAGAAGACTGAAAGTGGAAACTTCCAGGACTCTTAAGGCCTAACTTGAGATGTCATTTCTGTAGTATTTTACTGCTCAGAGTAAGTCATGAGGCCAGCCCAGATTCAAGGGGTGGGGAAGTAGAACTCCATCTCTTGATAGGAGGAGTAGCAGAAGCACATTGCAAAGAGGAGTGTGTACCAGGATGGGAAAAAATTGTGCCATATTTGCAATTTACCATAGTAAATGAGATGGAGGGGGTTCCTGCCCTCATGGAGCTTACTAGTTGTCATCAAGTCGATTCCAACCCATGGTGACCCCACATGTGTCAGAGTAGAACTATGCTCCAGAGGGTTTTCCATGGCTGATCTTTTGGCAGTAATTGCCAGGCCTTTCTTCCCAGGCTGGACTCGAACCTCCAACCTTACAAGTGATAACTATTTGCACCACCCAGGGACTCCTCATGTAGCTTACAGTCCAATAATAACAATTACTAATGTATCTCACATTTGAGTTCTTACAACACAACATGCCAGGCACTGTTCCAGATGATTTACAAATATTAAAATGTTTAATCCTGGCAACAATGTTATGCGGTAATAGTATGAGTCTCATTTTTAATATCAAGAAACAGAAGTCAAAGAGGCTAAGTAAGTCTCAAGGTCTAGGAGAGATAGAGATTGTATAAATGAAATATATAAAAATCTAGGTGGTCTGAACACAAGTGTACTTACGTTGTTTTCAGCATGTTGGGGATATCTCTTAGTTTAGTGTAATTACACAGATGGTTGCATAATCACGGTTATGTTGAATAGTAATAAAGAGAAGTACATAATGCCATTAAAGTTGTTGTTGTTTTGTGCCGTTGAGTTGATTCTGACTCATAGTGACCCCATGTGACACAGTAGAACTGCCCCATAGGGTTTCCTAGGCTGTAACCTTTATGGAATCAGATGACCAGGTCTTTTTCCCATGGAGCGGCTAGGTGGGTTTGAACTACTGCCCTTTCTGTTAGCAGTTGAATGCTCAGCCAGGGTGTTCTTGAAGGCTTCTCAGTAGAAGGGATACTCTCTTATCTAAAGGATAAATAGAAGCAGCCGGGGAAAGGGAGAGTGGGGAAAAGAGAAAGGGTCCCGTGATCCTTCACTGAGAGGTGGAATTTTGTTTGAGCATCACCAGTGTCAACACTGAAGTGAAATCTAGACCAGGTAGAGAGGGTTGCCAAGCTACAGTAAAGGGGAAATCTCATTTGGAACATCGAGAACCATTCATCCCACCTTAGGAAAATCACTCCCATTTTTTTTAAAAACTATTTTATTTTTTCTGTTGTTGTTGAGAATATAAATAGCAGAACACACACCAGTTCAACAATTTCTGCATGTACAATTCAGTGATATGGATTACATTCTCCAAGTTCTACAACCATTCTCACCCCCCTTTTCTGAGTTGTTTCTCACCCATTAACATAAACTCACTGCCCCCTTTGTTTCCTACCTAAACTTTCAAGTTGCTGTTGTGAATTTGATTCCATATAGATAGTTCTTAAAAGAGCATAATGCTCAAGGCAGATATTTTTTACTAGTTAAGCTAAACTGTTGTTTGGTTTTAAGAAGACTTCAGGGGATATTTTTTGGTTTAGGTATTAAAGACATCTCAGGGCAGTAGTTTCAGAGGTTCATCCAGTCCCCTTGGCTCCAGAAAGTCTGGATTCCATGAGAATTTGAATTTTGTCCTGCATTTTCCCCCTTTTGATCAGGATTCTTCTATAGAGTCTTTGATCAAAATGTTCAGTAATGGTAGCCAGGCACTATCCAGTTCTTCTGGCTTCATGGCAAAGGAGGCAGTTATTCATGGAGGCAGTTAGCCACATATCCGTTTCTTGCTGCTATTCCTGACTCTCCTTCTTCCTCTGTTGCTCCAGGTGAGTAGACATCAATTGTTGTGCCTTAAATGGCCACTTGCAAGCTTGTAAGACCCCAGGCACTATGCAGTGAACTAGGAGGTAGAATAGAAGCACTAAACACGTTATTAGGTCAATTAACTGGGATGTCCCATGAAACTGTGACCCTAACCTCCAAACCAAGGAACCAAATCCCATGCGGCGTTTGGCTGTACACAGCAGCCATGGCAGCTACTTTGTTGTTGTTGTAAATATCTTTATCACACGTCTTACCAGTTCAAATTTTATGGGTTTACAACTTATTAACAACAATTACATTAATTGGCTGTGCAACCCTACCCTTAATCAGTATGATTTTTCCATCACCATAAACCGAAACTCAGTACTCCATAAGCAGTAACTCCCCTCCCTTCCTCCCTCCTACCCTTGGTAGTAACCACTAATAAACTTTGGTCCATATGCATTTGCCTGTTTTTGTCTTTTTATATAAGTGAGGTCATACAATATCTATCCTTTTGTGATTGACTTATTTCACTCAGTATAAAGCCATCCAGCTCCATCCATATTGTAGGATGTATCAAGACTTCATTTCTCTTGTTGGCCAAGTAGTATTCCATTGTATGCATGTACTACATTTTGTTTAACCGTTCAACCATTGATGGCCATTTAGGTTGTTTCCACCTTTTGGCTATTGCGAATAGTGCTGCAATGAACATTGGTGTACATGTCTCTTTTTGAGTCTCTGCTTTCAAGTCTTTTGGGTATATACCTAGAAGTGGAATTTCTGGGTCATATGGTAGTTCTATTTTTAGTTTTTTGAGGACCCACCATAAACAGCTGAACCACTTTGCATTCCCACCAGCAACGGGTAAGGGTTCCAATTTTCCCACATCCTCACCAACATTTGTTATTTTCTCTGTGTGCATGTGTTTTAATTTTAGCCATCCTATTAGGAGTGAAATTGTGTCTCATTGTAGTTTTAATTTGCATCTCTCTGGTGCCTAATGATGTTGAGCTTTTTTTATGTGTTTGGTGGCCATTTGAATGTCCTCTGGTGAAATGTCTATTTAAGTCTTTTGCCCATTTTATGACTGGATTGTCTTTTTATTGTTAAGTTGTTGAAGTTTTATGTGTATTTTGGTTATTAGATTCTTAGCGGATACATGGTTTCTGAAGATATTCTCCCAGTCTGTGACTTGTCTTTTCACTTTTTTGATAAAAGTCTTTTGATGAACAAAAGTTTTTAATTTTTATGAGGTCTCATTTATTTATTTTGTCTTTGCTATTTGTGCTTTTGTTATTATATTAGATAATCCATTGTTGAAAGTTAGGTCTGACAGCCTTGCCCCTGCATTTTCTTCTAAGAATATGATTTTAGTTTTCACATTTAGGTCTTCAATCCATTTTGAATTTGTTTTTGTGTATGGTGTGAAGCATGTATTCTGTTTCAGTTTTTTGCATTTGGAAATCCAATTTTCCTAACACCGTTCGTGGAAGAGCCTCTTCTTTCCCCATCTAATGGACTCAGTCCCCTTATCAAAAATCAGTTGACCATAGATGTATGGGTTTATTCCTGGACTCTCAATTCTATTCAATTTGTCTATGTGTCTGTTGCTATACCAGTACCAGGCTGTTTTAATTACTGTAGCTATATAGTATGTTTTAAAATCAGGAAGTGTGAGCTCTTCTACTTTGTTCTTCTCTTTCAACATTGTTTTAGCTATATGGGGCCTCTTGTCATTCCATATAAGTTGAGGATTTGTTTTTCCATTTCTGTAAAGAAGGCTTTTGAAATTCTGATCAGAATTGCCTTGAATCTATAGATTGCTTTGGGTAGTATTGACATCTTAACAATACTAAGTCTTCTAATCCGTGAACACAGAACATCTTTCCATTTGCTTAAGTCTTCTTTAATCTCTTTCAGCAGTGTTTTATAATTTTCATTGCATAAATTTTTCACATCCCTGGTTAAATTTATTCCTAGGTATTTTGTTCTCTTAGTTGCTATTGTAAATGGGATCATTTCCTTAATTTCCCTTTCAAATTTTTCATTGCTGGTATATAGAAACCCAACTGATTTTTTATTGTTGACCTTGTACCCTACAACTTTGCTGAATGCCTCTGTTAGGTCTAGAAGCTTTCTTGTGGACTCTTTGGGGTTTTCTGTATATAGGATCATGTCATCCACAAATGGAGATCATTTTTCTTCTTCTTTTCCAATCTGGATACTTTTTATTTCTTTTTCTTGTCTTATTGCTTTGACTAGACCTTCTAATGCAGTATTGAATAGAAGTGGTGAGAGTGGGCACCCTTGTTCCCTATTACAAGGGGAAAGCTCTCAACCTTTCTCTGTTAAGTATAATGTTGGCTGTTGGCTTTTCATATATGCCCTGAATCATATTGAGGAACTTTTCCTCTATTCCAATCTTCTTGAGGGTTTTCATCAAGAAACAATGTTGGATTTTTATCAAATGCTTTTTCTGCATCCATAGATATGATTGTGTGGGTTTTTTTGTTCTATTGATACTGTATATTATGTTGATTAAATTTCTAATGACTCATTTTGAAAGTAAGTTTTGTTGTTTAAAATCCCATGAATCAAATTAGAAAGGCAAGTACTACATGGGAAAAAGATATTAGCAATGTGTATTAGTTCAATCATTTGTTCATTCAGCTATTGAGCACTCACTAGATTCTACAGTTCCAGACCTAAATATATACTCACATAGAGGGGTATTGAGTTCAAATTTAATTTGTTTTTTTTAACCATATTTTTTCCCTCAACAGCATGTCTTGATAACTTTTTCTCATCAATATTGATAGCTCTAGCTCATTCTTTTTTAAAAATCAGCATTTCATTGTGTGTACACTATGTTGTGTTAGTTGCTATCAAGTTGGCTCTGACTCACGGCGACCTTATGTATAACAGAACAAAACGTTGCCCGGTCCTTCACTGTCTTCGTGATCATTGGTATATCTGAGCCCATTGTTGTGACTATTCTGTCAGTTCATCTCATGGAGGGTTTTTGTTGGTACTCCACTTTACCAGCCATGATGTCCTTTCTAGCTTTTTACTCTAGCTTATTTACATTTGAATGGACTTTCCAAACCAAAACCAAACCCATTGCTGTTGAGTTGATTCTGACTATCATAGCAACCCTATAGGACAGAGTAGAACTGCCCCATAGGGTTTCCACGGAGCAGCTAGTGGATTCGAACTGCTGACCTTTTGGTTAGCAGCCGAGCCCTTTAATCACTGCACCACCAGGACTCCTCAGATGGACTTCAAGGCATTTATAATTTTCTCCTATTATGAACAGTGCTACTAAGAATGTCCTTTAGGCAAGTCTTCTCTAGTCTGATATCTAGAAGTGAAATTGTTGTGACACATGGCATGTCTATTCTAAAAATGTTAATAGCTACTCTCACAATGTCTTCTTTTTTTGCTGTTATATATTCTTTTTTTTTTTTTTTATTGTACTTTAGATGAAAGTTTACAGAACAAATAGGTTCTCATTAAACAGTTAGTACACATATTGTTTTATGACAATGGTTAACAATCCCACGACATGTCAACACTGTCCCTTCTCAACCTTGGGTTCCCTATTACCAGATTTCCTGTCCCCTCCTGCCTTCTAGTCCTTTTCCCTGGACTGTTGTGCCCCATTAGTCTCATTTTGTTTTATGGGGCTGTCTAATCTTTGGCTGAACAGTGAACCTCGGGAGTGACTTCATTACTGAACTAAAAGGGTGTCCAAGGGCCATACTCTCGGGGTTTTTCCAGTCTCTGTCAGGCCAGTAAATCTGGTCTTTTTTTGTCTCAAAATGTCTTCTAACAAGGCTGTACCCAACTCTCATACTATCCACCTATTATGAGAGTATCCACACTTCTGCAAATACTACATATCATCGATTATTAAAATTTATAACAATCTGACGGGCAAAATCAAACCAAAACAAACAATAACAACAAGTAACAAAAAAATGGACAGACTAAAAAACCTGATCTATCACTGTTGAACTAGTTGCAGTTTGAATCATCCTAGTTCCCAGTACGGTCTTTATTAATTTTAAAGTGGCCAGGTTTATGAGACACCATCTCACATTTCACAAGTAATTTGCTTTGGGAAATTGCCCAGTTTTCTTTAAAAGTTTGTGGATAAATTGAGGGTTGAATTGCCTCCAAATGAAGTTTAAGGTTTATAGCAAAATGTATGACTCGGAAGGATATCAAAGTAACAGCTCAGAGCAATTTCAAACTACTTACAAGGCTCCTGTCAGAATAGGAGTGTATATGAACAGGGAATCCATGATTTGTCTAGGGCTTTTCAGTGTAGAACTTCTTTTGGGGCAGTAATACAAATTGGCATGCCACCTTTCCTTCTGAGCTGAGTAAATGTGATAATATTCTACTCCCTGCATTCATCAGATAGGCTGGCAGCATACACGGGCATAAACGTCGTTTTTATCACCTCAGAAGTTGTTATGAAAAGAATGACTCAGCAGGAAACGCAGACGTGAAACCACATGGAATCTGAACTGGGCTTTTGACTGGGAGCCGGTTCAATAACAGCCATTAGATTTTACTTTATACCTAAAAAAAACCCCAACAAACCGTTTCCATCGAGTCAATTCTGAATCACGGTGTCCCTATAGGACAGAGTAGAGCTGCCCCACAAGGTTTCCTTGGCTGTAATCCTTATGGAAGCAGATTGCCACATCTTTCTCCTGCAGAGCAGCTGGTGGGTTTGAACCTCTGACGTTTCTGTTAGCTGCCAAGCACTTAACCACTACGCCACCAGGGCTCCTAGCTTTATACCTAGACATTTGTATTTTTTAAATTTAATCAGGTTGAAGTCTTAAGTGGTACAATTTTATTAAACATGGAATTGATTACGTACAATGTTTTGTTTTTTTAAGTTACTATAAGTTAGGCTGATTTGATTCTAAGTGCTCAAGACTGGAATATTTGGTGAGGATAAAAAATATCCCCAGTGAAATTGGTCCTTATTCTTATGAAATTTCATATTATGCTTTAATAGAGATTGCTGACACCTCTCTCTGAAGGATCATGTTAGCAATAGAATACTGTTTTTTGGGATGGTTTGGGGGTGTGGTTACTAGGAAATTGAATTTAGTAAAACAGACATGTAATATTTATGTGAATTATATGAAGAATTTATGTCTTGCAGCAAGCTATCCAATACATTAGAAAAATCCTATTAATTCTGCCTCTTAAATGTGCATCTGATTTATTCAGTTCCCTCAGTGTCTGCTGCTGGTCCCGGGCACCATCTACTCTTGCCTGGACCATCGAAGGGGCCTCCCTTTGGTCTTCTGGCATTCTCTCTAGCTCTGATTGATGGATGGTCTGAGTCCTCCTTGTTAAGAACATCCATAAACTCAAGGGAAGGTGACCCAATCTCCAACTCCAGGTGTAGATCTTAGTTATCTAAGCCAATTAGGGACACCCTATTTTCTTGTAGTGAGTGGTTAGGAGTCAGCACGTGGTCCTGTTTCTTGCCAATGAACCATTAGGAGGAATTCTGCAAGGAAGCTTCTGGAAATAGTTTTCTCATTCCTAAAAAAGAGTTACTAGAGTTATTAAAAGGAGTCCTGGTGGTGCAGTGGTTAAGCACTCTGCTGCTAACTGAAAGGTTGCAGTTTGAACCTACCAGCGGCTCCATGGGAAAAAAGACCTGGCAATTTGCTCCTGTAAAGATTACAGCCTAGGAAACCCTATGGAATGGTTCTGTTCTGTCCTATAGGGACACTGAGTCGGAATTGACTTAATGGTACACAACAACAGAGGTATTTGAAGGTCCCTTGGAGGTGGAAGCGGTTTGTGCTAGAGTATTAATTGAAAGGTTAGCTATTTGAACCCACCTAGCAGTGCCATGGAAGAAGGACCTGGCAATCTGCTTCTATATAGATCACAGCCAAGAAAACCCTATGGAGCAATTCTACTCTATAATACATGGGTCCCCATGAGTTGGAATCAACTTGATGGCAATGGGTTCGGTTTTTAGAAGTATTGGTCTTTTTTTTATTTGGACATTGTTGTACCTGGTTGTAATGCCTGGAATGATGGCAGCCATCTTGTCACCAACCCAAGGATGAGACCAACATATCAGGGGACATTTGGTGGGGGGCGGTGGAGAGTCGGAGCCCATGAAATTAAAGAGAATTGGTACTTGAGCCTCTCCTCCCTGAAAAATAAGGTACGAATCTTCCTTATTCTTCAAACCAGCTGGAACTTGAGTTTTCTTACCTTGCAGGTTGGGACTAGCTGATGAAAACAATATTGAGAGTATGTGAAATTTTACTAGTGTAGAATTGGAATGTGTGAGTTACGCTTCGAAGAACTATACTGGCTTCTCAATTATGTTTCTTATCTTGTTTTCAGTATCTCAATTACAAATCTTTGTTATGGACTAATTGAACTATGGGGACTGGATAGCATAGTAGAATGAGTCCCAAATCGTGACAGATCATGCCAGTCTGGCAAGAGGCACTCTGGAGAAGCCACAGGACCCTGTACTCAGATTTATCCGGTTCAAAATCTTGTATCTACAGCTGGAGCAAAACCATGGGAGATGTGTAGTCCAGGCAAGTTTGTTTGTGATGACAAGCAAGGGAAAAAATAATCCACCTCTTGTTGGGTGCTAACCTGTGCCAGTCCTCCTACATATTATTAGCTCATCAAATCCTTCCAACTAGTTGAGACTAGGAAGTGCTGTTACCCCCCTTTTACAGATGAGGGGATTTAGAAGAGAGAGGGGTTGCAATTTGCTCAACGTCAGAGAGCTAAAGAATGGCAGAGCAGGGATTTCATCTTGGGGAGTCCCCGTTGCCCATCTGAGCTTCTGCACAAAACTGCAAATAAAGTTGCAAAATTATTTCAGCAATTGGGGATACCAAGCCAAAGTCCACATGAAGAAGGAGGAGAACAGAGTTCTGCATTTGGATCTCACACTAATGAGTGGGGAGCTGTGCTCCACCATAGTGCAGTTTTAAGGAAGGATTGGCAGGGCTGTCAGGGAGCCCTCAAGCTAGAGTCACCATCAGAGGAGGGCTGTGTCTCCCTTAGCATTACTGCCATGCTCTGTCACTTGCTGGGAGCAGCCCATGGCAAGCGCAATTTGGGTGTAAATACAGCAATGGATTTCAGCCTGCAAGAGGCGGGGCTGTGGGATAGTCACCCTCCCTGAAGTCATGGTTTTGCGAGGCACATCCTCATGGCCACCCACCAGGTGGGGAAGACCATGTAGAGGCGCTCCTGTTGACAGTCCCAGCTGCAGTCCCAGCCATCCGCCAGCATCAGCCACCAGCATGTTTATGACAATGCCGCCAGGCTTTGAGCCTTCCTGGGCAAGGCTGCAGACATCAGGGAGCAGAGACGAACCCTTCCCTCTGTCCCCCATCCAAGTGCCCGACCCGCAGCATCCGTGAGTGTCTTCAAAATGGCTGTTTTCTGCGGCTCGGTTTTGTTATGTAGCAGTGTTAATTGGAACAATGCCATGTTCACCGTACCCCTCTGCCCCCTTATGAGAAACTCCCCTGTTTTGCTTAAGCAAATCACTGTGGCCTGTATGACTTCCACCCAAACTGTCGCACTGAATACCCTGCCTGGACACTGGAGCTACTGGTAAGGGAGGCTGGAGGGAACATTCTGCTTTTGACAGTGGCTGAATCTAGAGGGTCCTTGGATGGCGCAAACAGTATGCACTCCACTACCAACCTAAAGGTAAGCTATCTGAACCCACCTAGTGGTCCTACAGAAGAAAGGCCTGTAAATCTATTTCAATAAGGATTACAGTGTAGAAGACCCTATGGAGCAGTTCTACTGTGTAACACATGGGGTTGCCATAAGTTGGAATTAATTTGATGGTAATAGGTTTGGGTTTTTTGTTCTTGTTGTTAGATCTAGACAAGGAGTCCCTGAGTGGTGCTAGCAATAAACACATTTGGCTGCTAACCAAAAAGTTGATAGTTTGAGTCCACCCAGAGGCACCTTGGAAGAAAGTCCTGGCTGTCTACTTCTGAAAAATCATCAAGATGTAGACACCCACTGAGGGCTCTTCCAACCCTGGGGCTCAGGCCTCCTCGGACTCAGGTCACAGGTATGTCCTTTCATTTCTAAAAGCATTGTATGATTCCTCGTCATCCTTTAAGATACCTTTCTTTGATGTGATTGGACTTTACAGTAGAAAGGAAGGAAAGAGCAACTCACGCCCCCAGGACAAGCCTAAGACTCACCTGGACCCATTAGATGTGTGTTCCCACCTGGATGGGAACTTCCAGCATCTTCTGAGCAGCACAAATTGAAATGGGGAGACCGATCCTTTGACACAGAAGACTTCTGGCAAGGACATTAGAGCTGCTGTTGTTTTGCTTATTTAAAGAAACTGAAGCATGATTTTAAGCAAACAAGATTGGCTGATCTCTAATGCATTCAAGAATGTTTATTCACCGCCTTTAGGAAAATTAGAATTTCTGTTTAAACAAAAGATTTTCTTCTCATAATCTATTTATGGCTGACATTGCAAAAGTCGTTTTATAATGTGAATCAAAGAGTGAGGAGTGGAAAGTGAGGGGAAAGGGCAGAGAGATGACAGGGGTCACAGAGGTTGGAGAGGCGCAATTATTGGATTTTTAGTTGTCCGCTTGAGCTAGCACCTGGGGAGGGCGAGGAGGAAGAGAGAGGGAGTGAGAGAAAGGAAGGGAGAGTGGAAAGGCCACTGTTGGAATCTCTTATCGTCCGTTCTGCATTCTCCTTCCAATGGAGTTCTATTTTCATTCAGGTATCTACTCCCATCGTGAATCAGCCATTCCCCTCAGGAGAAGCTGCTCTCACTTCCAGACTAAGACCAGGAAGAAAGGCCTGGCAATCTACTTCCAATAATCAGCCAGTGAAAACCCTATGGAGCATAACTATCTGATCTGTAACCAATCATGGGGATGATGCAGGACCAGGCAGCGTTTTGTTCTATTGTGCAAGGGGTTACCGTGAGTCAGGGTCTGCTTAATGGCAGCTAACAACAACAAGTTCTGGGGGACTCTGAAATAAGATAATAATAGACACTCAGTACTCCTCCTGCAGTGTGAGGGAAACAGATGATACAGTCATGTAGGGGTTAAACCATGCCAGCATCTTTTTGAGCTACCAAACAGCAATCTGTTACAACCTTCAGATGCAGAACGCACACAGAAGCTGGAAAAAGGACGTGTCTGGAAATAAGAGATCCACAATGCCACTTACTAGCTGTGTGCTTTGGGGCAGGTCACTAACCTCTCTGTGCCTCTGTTGCCTCATTTTGGGGTGGTGATGGGTGACCGGATGACCTCCAGAATCCTTTGTGCCTCTGAGAATCTAGGATGAAGTTGCCTGCCTCTCCCTAGCCTCTAATATCAACAACAACTTCCTTGCCTGGTTCATCTATTTATTATAACATTTTTTATTTATTAATGTTTCTGAAGCAGAGAAGGAGTAGAAACTGGGCTTTATCTCTGTGGGGCAGGCTCATGTTTTTTGTATGGGTTCCAGAAACTATTACATGGTAGCACAGTGGAAAATTTTATCATTGAAACAAAAAAGGTTTTCTTTATCTTATTTGTTACTGACATTTGCTCATATTTGACAACAAGAATAAAGTAGAAAGAAAAAAAAAAAAAGAATAAAGTAGAAAGAGGATTGACTTAGGAGTCAGAGGATGGGGTCGAATCACAGCCCTGTCTCTTACGAGCTCTGTGACCTGAGGCAAGTTTACCCATTCATTCAATGAATAAATATTTATGCACATGTGCCAGGCAGTGTGTATTGGAGAGTTAATGGTGAGAAAATGAACAGTCCCTGATATCTTGGTGCTTACAGACCGTTGTTGTTGGGTGCTGTCAAGTCACTTCTAGCTCACAGCGACCCTATCGCATGGGGTAGAACTGCCTCATAGGGTTTCCAAGGCTGTAATCTTTATGGGAGCAGATTGCCAGGTCTTTTCTCCCCTGGAGTAGCTGGTGGATTTGAACCACCAGCCTTTTGCTTAGCAGCTGAGTGCTTAACCATTGTGCCACCAGGGCTCCTGCTTATAGACTAGTGGGGGTGTGTGTGAAAAAGACAATAACCAAACAGTCACATAGCTATGGAGCCCTGGTGGTGCAGTGGTTAAGCGTTTGGCTGCTAACCAAAAGGTTGGCAGTTCAACCCCACCAGCGGCTCCTTGGAAACCCTATGGGGCAGTTGTACTCTGTCCTATAGGGTCGCTATGAGTTGGAATCGACTCAGTGGCAACGGGTTTGGTTTTGGTTTTATTGTGGTGTATATCTGTGTAAAAAAAACAAAAAACAAACCCATTGCCATCAGAGCAGAACTGCCCCATAGGGTTTCCAAGGAGTGGCTGGTGGATTTAAACTGCTGACCTTTCAGTTAGCAGCCAAGCTCTTAACCACTGTGCCACCAGGGCTCCATACACCACAACAGAGGCTCTGAAAGGTAAGGACGGGTTGATATAAAGCATACAGCAAGGGTACCTTACCAGGTCTGTCAGCTCAGAGAAGGTCTCACTGATGATGTGACGTTTGAGCTGAGATGTAAATATGTGTATTTATTAGCCCAGGGAGTAAGGAATGGGGTGACGGAATAGCATTTCAGACAAAGAAGCAGCACATGCAAAGGTCCTGGGGTAGAAGGGAGCCTAGCATGTCTAAGAAATAGGTCTTGGAGAGTTATTTACTCATCTGTTTAGAAACAGACAGGATAGATGAAAATGCTGACTGCTCCAGGTCACTGTAAGTATCAGATGCACTATTGCAGGGAAGAGTGCCTGTCACCACGCTGCCTCCTCTTTCCAGCTGTAGGGAAGCCAGACAGGGCCCTACAGTTCCTGGTCCTGCTGGGGTGGGGCGGGGCCAGGGCAGGGTGTGAGTGTGACTACTCCATGCTGCCTTTTTATTGCCTGCAGGTCATATGCTTTTTCCTTTAATCTGTTTATTATCCTGGTTTCAAGCTGGAACTTGCCAGGAGGTGTTATTTATTGGGGCTTTGTTTGATTTAGTTTTGAGAATTAGGGAGAAAATTATGCAGGCTCCCTGCCATGCCTGCTTGCATTTTTTCTCTGAGTTTGGGGACTTGCCAGAGAGAGTCCTGGGGCCTTAGTTGCCCAACACTGCCCTCTGCTGGCCACACCTGGAGATCTGGGGTCACTCTTAACCTGGGGCTGGACACTGTGCAAGGTCAGTAACAATCACCATCTCAGCCTTTGCTTTTAATTTGTGGGTGGAGAGGGGGCTGCCATTCACACTTAGTGGTCAATCCTTTCACCCTTTCTCTTTTCTTCCACTCACCCATTAAATGAGCACTAAGCCCCACCCTAAGCACTCATGATCTGATTTTCATCTGCCCAGCAACTCCCAGAGGTAAATATTGTTATCCCCATTGCACAGAGAAGACTCAGGAGGCTTAGGATGGTTCAAAGACTTTCCCAAGGTTGTGAGGAAGAAAACCGGTAGACAGGGCCGGCTTCATGGGCCAGCGCCAGAACCCCACACTCAGAAGGGCCTCACACTTGGTTTATGGCTCCTCTGTCTCCCATCTTGAAGTACTTAATAGTTTTTGGGCAAGGGACCCCGCGTTTTATTTTGCGTTGGTCCTGCAAATTATGTGGTTGGTCTTGCTTTTAGCGCGTTTTATTTTGCATTGGTCTTGCAAATTATGTTGTTGGTCTTGCTTTTAGCACAGGGGGTTAATATGCTCAATCGATAACTGAAAGGTTAGCAGTTCAGGTCCACCCAGAGATGCCTCGGAAGAAAGGCCTGGAGATCTACTTGAAAAATAAGCTCTTGAAACCCTATGGAGCACAGTTCTACTCTGAGCCACATGGGGCCGCCATTAGTCAAAATCAACTCAACAGCAACTAGTTTTATATAGAAGGTGGAGCAAGGAGAAGGGGTTTTGGGAGTGTGTGTTGGGGTTGATCCACAGAAGGGATGCTTGAAGATACTGAGTCACCGTGAGGAGAAAGCCAAGAGTATCACAGTGCAAACAGCCTAGAGCACCTGTGGAATAGAGCTGATAAATTAAACCACCCCAGAATTGCCTACTCTGGATTTCTTACTTTATGAGATCATTAAATCACCTTATTGTTTAAGCCATTTTAGTCATTGCTTGCAGCTGAAAGCACTCAAATTTTTTTTATTATCGGAATAAAATATTTGACCATAAGTATTTGAACTCAGTGCCTTGATTTTGGGCTTATGCATTAAATGCTTTCCTTTCTACTGATTAAAAAAAAAAGTTATGTATTCATTATTTCCTTCAGAATTAATGACCCAAAAGGAAAATGAAAAACTTGTTCTCTTTTCACAGTAGCAAACATGATGGCTTTTTAAGTAGGTGAAACTGTGCTTAGAAGACTTCAAAAGTTCTTTTTGAATATAATTATACAAGTATCTTTCCTGTTATTAGTAAAATCTTGTTACTTTCAGAAGTTAAATTATATTTAAATACATTTATGTACTAGAGAATTATCAGCTCACAGCTCAACCTGCCATGGGAATAGAAAAAAAAAAAAGTGCCCTGATTAACATACTGTATTTTACGCAAATAACTCGCACCTTCTAAGTTTGTTTGCCAGCCACACCCTCCCCGCCTCCTCGAGGTATTTTCATAGGCGCTGCTATGCCAGTTTTTTTAAACACATTGCTGTAAAAATTAGCATAGCATGCTGTAAAAAAAATTGGCATAGCTCATGAAAATATGTAGGGAGGGCGCAGTTGGCAAACGTAGGTGTGCGTTATTTGCATAAAATACGGATAATGCAACTGTCATGAAAATAAAGATAAATGAACTAATAAATGACTAGTTTTTAATAAATAATCTTATTGAATAACTTATCCTTATGGTAAAATATTTACCATGCTCTTTAAAACCTTTTAATCAACTGAAACACTCAAAAAGCTTTAAATGATTGGATAGCGTTTTGTGGCTTAATGGTGGAAATAGTTTTTTATTGAAGTACATTTCAATAAGAAGCAAATTGATTTGAAGTGATTCAAGTCATCGTGGAACGAGGGCTCTTCACACTGAGCTCCGTAGGCTGAAGGGTGGACTCCTCATTTAACAGGACCGAGAGGTCACGCTCTCGCAGCCCTCAAATATTGAGGGTAATTAAGAATCAATTTCTTTTAAATTCCCTTAGGGCTGGCCCAGGGCTGAGGGGCTCAGCGTGAGAACATTGTCCCTGCAGTTGGGTTTCTCTGTGTGGTGTTTTCCAAGTCCTAACGGAAAGGAACAACATCTGGGGAATTTATTTAAAATACGAACTTCCAGCCCTTGTCCTGATATAGCTGTTGAGTTGCCTCTGACTCATGGCAACCCCATGTGGCTCAGAGTAGAACTGTGCTCCATAGGGTTTTCAATGGCTGATTTTTCAGAAGCAGATTGCCAGGCCTTTCTTCCCAGGTGCCTCTAGGTGGACTCCAGCCTCCAACCTTTTTGTTATCAACTGATCTTGTTAACCATTTGCACCACCCAGGGACTCATGCCCTGAAATACTGAGTGAGAACCTAGAAGAGGGGCCTGGGAATGTGTCTGTTAATCAGTGTCCCAGGGGCTTCTTATGCTTAGACAAGTCTGACCACAAAGCTATTAGACAACCAAAGTTGACCCCCTACAGCCCTGGTTCCACCCTCGAACATGTATCAGAGTCACCTAGAGGCTATACTAAAACACAGGTTGTTGGTCCCTCCCCTAGAGTCTCTGATTTAGTGGATCTGGGATGAGGCCTGAGAATCTGCATTTCCAACAGATTCCCAGGTGAGGCTGATGCTGCTGGTTCAGGGACCACATTTTGAGAACCATTGCCATAAGGTCCCACCACCCAGCTATCAACTTGCCATACTATGGTGGCTTGTGTGTTGCTGTGATTCTGGAAGCTATACCACTGGTATTTCAAATATCAGCAGGGTTACCCGTGGTTGGCACATTTCAACAGAACTTCCGTACTAAGACTAAGAAGAAAGGCCTGGCAATCTACTTCCAAAAATTAGCCAATGAAAACCGTATGGATCACAACAGAACATTGTGCGACATAATGCTGGGAGATGAGCCCCGCGGGTTGGAAGGCACTCAGAATACACAGTGGCCACAACAATGGACTTGAGTACACCAACGATTGTGAACGGCACAGGGCTGGACACCGTTCTGTTCTGCTGTATGTGCGGATGCCACGAGTCGACAGCAACTAACAACAACAAGCCATAAGGTAACCATCTCTAAGGAAAAAATATTCTCTGTATTTTTATTGTTTAAATCCAAGACAAAATAAACACGTGCACGTGTTCTTAGACCAAAATATGGAAAAGAAATGATCAGTAGAAAACAGAAGAATGAATATAGTCAGAGCTTTAATGATTTCGGCCAGATACCATTGCAAACCTTTCAGAATAAAGACCAAATATAGTGTCATCTTCTAAAGAAGTTATAAATTTCAGAGGTGAACAGTTGGGTTGGGTTCCCAAGCAAGAAAGCACTTAGCATTTCAGTGTTGTTTAATACAAGAAATAGGCAGATAGATTACTGTCGCAATTTGGTTATGGGCATTTCAAGAATTCTTACCCAGTTTTTTGTTATTATTTTTATAGTGATAATACAGAAACTCTTAAAGTTCTGAACTTGCCAAACATTAACTTGTTAAAGCAATGCTAACACATCTTGCCCAGAACTGTTCCAGAATACAGATTAGCTTGAATCCACCCAAGAAATTTCCGGCAGAGTTCATGGTGAGGAAAATTTTCTGGTTAGGGATTCCAGAGATACTGGTTCACCTGGGCCAAAGGGGTCCTATGGAGTCAGCTTTTCTTTATGGAGAAGACAAAGTTGAGTTACACAGATCATTGTTAAGCCTTGTCGGAGCTCTAGAAAATGAGATTGACCCAGTAGAAGAATTTTACCCTATTTTCTTTTGATTATGTTCTTGCACTTGGCAAAATGTACATTTCAGATAATCAAACTGTCAGATAAAGGATTCTAATAGGCAATCTGGTCACAATGATGAGGGCTCAGAGACCTGGACACTGACCGGTGGTGACCACCAACCTTCTCTTTTAAAATTCTGTTAGCAAGACAGCATACTTTTGACAGATGGTTTCCAAAATATTCCTTGCCTTTAAGATCTCTAATTATGGCCCCAATGAACACAGGTTCCAACTGAGGAACATTTGACTTTGGATCACATCAGAGATGTCTGCCTACCACGGGGAAAGGCTGGTTTCTTTATAGGACATAGTTTAATGTTGCCAGCATGCAATCTGTGTACCAGGCCAGCTCCAGGCTTCTGTCCCTCAAAGAATCTGGGCCAGTCCTTTGCCTCAGGAAGATTTTGGGAAGAATCAACCAACGGGTGTTGCTGTGTTTTCAGGAGAATGCATCATTAAAAGAAACAGCCATATCATTTAAATTTCTAGCATGACTGTTCTAATGATTATCCAAAGCCCATCAAAATTAACTGAGTTTTCTTCTGTGTAATAAGCCTTTAGTTTTTAAATATTTAATATTTCGAGTTTCTTTCTGAAAATGCTTAGTGGCTTTCAACAGCAGCTTCCAAACTGTTGGTTCAGGAATCCAGTCTATTCTTCTTTTTTTAAATAGTATTTCATTGGGTTTTTGGTGAAGGTTTGCGCAGTAGTTTAGGTTCCCATTCAATAATTTCTACACAAGCTGTTCAGTGATATTGGTTACCTTCTTCACAATGCGTGAACAGTCTCATTATTTCCATTCTGGTTGTTCTGTTTCCATTAGTCTAGTTTCCCTGCCTCTCACATTCTCGTCTTTGTTTTAAAGTAATTGTTGATTGTTTGGTTTCATAAAGGTGAATTTTTAAAGGAGCACAGTACTTACAGGTGATATTCATTATTTTTTTAACAAATTTGTTATTTAGCCACAAGGTGACCTCGGGTTAGTTTTGGTTCAAGGTTTGAAGAGTATCTCAGGGCAGAAGTCTCGGGGAGTCCTCTAGTCTCAATTGGTCCGTATAAATGGTCAAAACAAGAAACCAAACCCATTGCCATCGAATCTACTCCGACTCATAGCGACCCTACAGGACAGAGTAGAACTGCCCCATAGGGTTTCCAAGGCTGTAATCTTTATAGAAGCAGACTGCCACATCTTTCTCCCCTTGAGTGGCTGGTGGGTTTGAACTGCTGACCTTTTGGTTAGCAGCTGAATGCTCTCCAGCAATGTTTTAGGAATGGATTTTTTTTTTAAATTTTTTTATTGTACTTCAGGTGAAGGTTTACAGAATAGTTTCTCATGAAACAGTAGTACACATATTGTTTTATGACATTGGTTAACAACCCCGTGACATGTCAACCCTCTCCCTTCTTGATTTTTTGTTTTTTTTTTGGTGAAAATATACATAGCCAAAGATACACCATTTAAAAAATTTCTACATGCACAGTTCAGTGACATCGACTACACTCTTCCAATTGTGCTGCTATTCTCACTTTAGATGAAGGTTTACAGAACAAAATAGTTTCTCATTAAACAGTACCCATGTTGCCCTATGAGAATGGTTAACAACCTCACAACACGTCAACACTATCCTTACTCAAACTTGGGTTCCCTAACACCAGCTTTCCTGTCCCCTTCTGCCTTCTAGTCCTTGTCCACTCCCCGGCTGAACGGTGAACCTTGGAAGTGACTTAACCCCTGAGCTAAAAGCGTGTCTGGGGGCCATACTCTCGGGGTTTCTCCAGTCTCCTTTAGGCCAGTAAATCTGGTCTTTTTTCTGTGAGTTAGAATTTTGTTCTACATTCTTCAGCTCTGTCCAGAACCCTCTGTTGTGATCCTGGTCAAAGCAGTCAGTGGTGGTAGCCAGGCACCGTCTTAGGAATGGATTTTTTTGAGAGCTGATTAGAGGAAGAAACATCTCGGTTCGACAACTGTTTGATAATGCCAGCGATCTTCAAGTGTTCCTGTGGGGTTCATGAGACGATGCAGGTGAAAGCACCTAGCACAGTCCCTGGCACAGGCCAGGCAGTCCAAAACTGTCAGGTAACTCTGAAGTTAAAGCTGGCTAACGAGACATCACCTGTCAGGCAGGAAATCAGAAATCCTTTTATATGAACAGTGGCACCACAAGGAAGCAGTCAAAGCAAAAATGACACACAAATTGAGTTGCGTGCCAGATAACTTGTGCCAGAGTCTCAATTGTCCAAATCATAAGTGTCAGCTGGGTTCACAAAAGCTTGGCAGAATCCCATCTAATTTGCTTGGTGAATTATGTCATCCGGTTATCAGCAGGAGACAGACCTTCTGAAAAGTGATGATCTGCACAGGTGAGCTTAACACAAATGCTGAAGCCAGGGGCCCACCTGCAGGGATTCTGATTTGATTGGTGGGGGTGCTGCCTAGTTATTGGAGTTTGAAATGCTCCCCAGGTGATACTCATGTGCAGCAAGCTTAAGAGACAGTGAATTCCTTTTGAATCATCTCCAGTGTTACAATGTATAACCTAGAAGAAGCTATGTCTAAGAGGTCTGAACACACACTGTAAGTTGTCCACCCAATAAAACCAAACCAAACCCTTTGCAGTCAAGCTGATTCCGACTCATTGCAACCCCATGTGTTACACAGTAGAACTGCACTCCATAGTGTTTTCTTGGCTGTGATCATTGTGGAAGCAGATCACCAGGACTTTCTTTCACGTGCCTTTCTTCCACGTAGTCAAGCATAAACTGTTTGCACCGCCCAGAGACTTTTGTCCATTCGCTTTTCCTTCTTGATAGAGCCCTAATTTTGATTTTGTATCTGCCCTCCTCTGAGGGTCCAGAAACTATTAGGAGAGGCCTCACCCCAGGCCCAGGTTGTGTTGTGAATGGGTTAAGGTGAGGCTTCTCCACCTTGGCACTCTGGACTTTTGGGCTGCACAGCTCTGCCGTGGGGCTGCTTGTGCTTTGTGGGATGGTTAGCAGCATCCCTGGCCTCTACTCACTAGATGTCAGTAGCACCCTCTCCCCACCCTGAGTTGAGTTGTGACAACCAAAAATGTCCTCTGAGGTCACTGTCCTCTACCCGCTCCTCCCCTAGTTGAGAACCATGGGGTTCTCCTATCCCAGGGGTCCTGTTCCTTAGCCTGAGATTGTTTCAGACATGGGCATCTGTTATGGATTGAATTATGTCCCCCTCAAAATATGTTGTAAATCCTAACCTATATGCCTGTGGTAGGAGCGCTAGTGGCTCAGTGGTTAAGAGCGTGGCTGCCAGCTGAAAGGTCAGCAGTCTGAATACACCAGCTGCTCCTTTGGAAACCCTATGGGGCAGTTCTCCTCTGTCTTATAGGGTCACTATGAGTCAGAATCAACTCGGTGGCAATGGGTTTGTTTGTTTTTTTTATGCCAGTGGTTATAATCCCATTTGGGAATGGATTGTCTTTGTTATGTTAATGAGGCAGAATTAGTGTAGTGTGTATCTTGAGTCAATCTCTTTTGAGATATAAAAGAGATTAAATATGAAAGCAGAGCAGAGATGGGGGAAGAGAGATGCAAAGGCACATAAAGATCTTCCAGGAGCAGAAGCTCAAAGAGACAAGGATCTTCCTTCAGAGCAGACAGATAGAGACTTCCCTGAGAGCCAGCACCATGATTTCAGACTTCTAGCTCCTAAACTGTAAGAAAATAAATTGTTTGTTAAAGCCAACCACTTGTGGTATTTCTGTTACAGCAGCACTAGATAGCGAAGACAGCATCCAGTGCCCTTCTGGCCAGTGAGGGTGAGGGGAAGTTGGGGGTAAGCACCTTCTGGGAAACATGTTTTCCACTCTTTAAAAGAGGCAAAAGGAAGGGAGAAAACGCTGTTTCTGCTGGATGCCCCAAGATGGAGAGAGTCTGGATCCTCGATGAGCTTATTGAGGTGGGAGTTCACTCACTGTAGAGCTGCCCCCCCTCACCTGCAATAACAAATCACCTTGTTTATGTAAAAGAACAAATCCTCTCTTTGCTTCAGGGGTTTGCTGTTACTTGTAGCTAAATGCTTCCAAACTGTTGGTTCCGGAATCCAGTCTATTCTTCTTCTTTTTTTAAATAGTATTTTATTGGGTTTTTGGTGAAGGTTTGCACAGTAGTTTTGGTTCCCATTCAATAATTTCTACACAAGTTGTTTAGTCATATTGGTTACATTCTTCACAATGCGTGAACAGTCTCATTATTTTCATTCTGGTTGTTCTGTTTCCATTAGTCTAGTTCCCCTGCCTCTCCTTACATTCTCATCTTTGTTTTAAAGTAATTGTTGACTGGTTTCATAAAGGTGAATTTTTAAAGGAGCACAGTACTTTCAGGTGATATTCATTATTTTTTTAACCAATTTTTTATTTAGCTACAAGGTGACCTCAGGGGTTAGTTTTGGTTCAAGGTTTGAAGAGTATCTCAGGGCAAAAGTCTTGGGGAGTCCTCTAGTCTCAACTGGTCTGTAAGTGTTTTTTCTTTTTTATTTAAGGAGTTTGAGATTCTGTTCCACATTTTTCTCCCATTCTATCAGAGTCCATTTATTGTGGCCCTGATTAGAATGGTAAGTAGTGGTAGCTGGGCACCATCTAGTTCTTCTGGTCCTGAATCCAGTCTGTTCTTAATAGTTGGGAAACAATATGGTTCCCCTTTGGAAGGTAGACATTTTGCTACTAATATGAAAAATTGGTCAAAATTTGTGCCCATAAAGTAGGAAACTATAAATATGCATTCCAAATCACTCCCACTTAGCAGGGTAGCATCTCTGTGAGGTGCAGGTCGTCTATATAGGTGCTGTGCAGACCAGGGTTTCAAACCAGCTCATTCCAGTTTGAACCCCTGCTGAGAATTTGCTTTTCTAACAAGTTCCCTGCTGAGATTGTGCATTTCTAACAAATTTCCAGGAAGTTATATGTAAGAATCACCTGGGATCATGTTAAAATGTAGATTCTGATTCAGTGTATCTGGGGTGGAAATGCAAATTCTCAAAAGGGAACTTGTTAGAAATGCAAATTCTCAGCAGGGATTCGAACTGGAACAAGCTGGTTTGAAGCCTTGGTGCAAACACTCTTTGGAAAAATGGGGACTTTTTCAAGGAAGAGAGCAACAAAATATTTCAGGAGTGGTCATGGACCCCACAGGAGTCCCTGGGTGGTGCAAACAGTTAAACAAATGCTCGGCTACTAATTGAGAAGTTGGTGGATCGAATCCACCCAGAAGTGCCTAGGAAGACATGCATGGTGATCTACTTCTGAAAAATCAGCCATTGAAAATCCTATCAAGCACAGTTCTACTCTGACACACTTGGGGTTGCTGTGAGTTGGAATCAGCTTGACAGTAACTGTTTTTTATTTTAATGGACCCCAGGAAGCAGATGTTTTGTATCTATTAGATAGAAATCTAATCCTGAACAGGTGTTGGTGGAACTGCCAGGCACCTCTCTTAGTGAAACCCTCAGGGTATGAGGGCCTGGCAGTAGGATTCATTCTTTTATAACACAGCCAGCCTGACCTGTAGGAACAAACTCCTCTTATGTCGCCAGTGCTTTGTGGGGTCGATAAGCGGAGTTCAGTCACAGGTCCTCTCTGGTGTTTGTTTTTGGGCTGACTTGCGTGCCCCCACTTCCGGCCCTCCCTCTCCTGTGTTCATTCACTGAAAAGGAGTTTTAAAGAGGTTGTAGCTCAAATCCGATGCTTATCATCATTCACAGGAAACTGAGATTCTGGGTGTGACTGGATGGAGATGGTTTGTATCGATGGCCATTTTTTTCTTATAGTGGCGAAAATATGCACACCAAAACATTTGCCAATACAACTTCCATTTTTACAACTCAGTGACATTGATTACATTTTTCATATTGCGCCACCGTTATTTCTATCTTCTAAAAAATATTCTGCCACCATTAACATAAACTCACTGCCCCCTAAGCAAAAACTTCCCCTTTTCCCCTCCCTCCCGCTGCCGGTAACCACCAATAATCTTTGCTTTCTCTGAGTTTGCTTATTTCATGAGTTCGATCATGCAGTATTTGTCCTTTTGCAACTGACTTATTTCACTCAGCAGAATTTTTTTTTTTTTTTTTATTTTTTATTATTTTTTTAATATATATTTTATTGTACTTCAGGTGAAAGCTTACAGAACAAATAGTTTCTCATGAAATAGTAGTACACATGTTGTTTTTTTTGACATTGGTTAACAACCCCACAACGTATTAAGCCTCTAAATTCTCAACCTTTTTTTTTGATGAAAATTACAGATGGCCAAAGATACACCGTTTCAAAATTTTCTACATTCACAGTTCAGTGACATTGACTACGCTCTTCCAACTGTGCTGTTATTCTCACTTAAGATGAAGGCTTACAGAACAAAATAGTTTTTCATTTAACAGTTACTACACATGTTGCCCTATGACAATGGTTAACAATCTCACAGCACATCAAGAATATCCTTACTCCACCTTGTGTTCCCTATCACCAGGGGGCTTCCTTGTCCCCTTCTGTCTTCTGGACCTTGTCAGTGGACTATTGTACCTCTTTAGTCTCCTTTGTTTGTTTATTTATTTATTTATTTTTATTTTATTTAAACACCATTTCAAAACTTTTTACTTACACATTTAAGTGATATTGACTATGCTCTTCCAATTGTGCTGCCATTCTCGCCCAAGATGAAGGCTTACAGGACAAAACAGCCTCCCATTTAATAGTTACTACAAATGTTGCCCCATAGCAGTGGTCAACAATCTCACAATACATCGACAGTGTCCTTATTCAATTTGTGTTCCTTATCATCAGTTTCCTACTCTCCCTCTGCCTTCTGGCCCTTGTCACCGGACTCCTGTACATCGTTAGTCCCATTTAGTTTTACTGGGGTGTCCATTCCCAGGCTTAACATCGAACCTTGAAGGTAACTTCCCCTCTGAGCTGAAACGGTGTCTGGGGGCCACACTCTCGAGGTTTCTCTAGTATTCTTTAGGCCAGTATATCTGGTCTTCTTTTTTTTTTTTTTTTTCTTTGGAGTTAAAATTATGCTCTACATCCTACTCCAGCTCTGCCCAGAACCCTCTGTTGTGATCCTGGTCAAAGGAGTCATTGGTGGTAGCCGGGCACCATCCAGCTGTACTGGGCTCAGTCCCGTGGAGGCCTTGGTAGCTGTGGACCATTAGTCCTTCGGACTAATCTTTTCCTTGTATCCTGTTCTCTTCGTTCTCCCTTGTTCCCGAAGGGATGAGATCAGTGGAGTATCTTAGATGGCCGCTCATAGGCTTTTAAGACCCCAGACACTACTCACCAAGGTAGAATGTAGAGCATTATCTTTATAAGTAGTGTCATGCCAATTGAGCTAGATGTTCCCCGAGATCATGGTCCCCAGAGCCCTCCGTCCAACAACTCAGTCCCTCGGGGGGTTTGGATGTGTCTATAGGGCCTTCATGACCTTTCCTTGTGCAGGTTGTGTTAGTTTCCGCTGTACTATGTACTATCTCATCTCTCACCCAAGTTACCACTTACCTATTACCTATTTAGTATCCCCCCCCCCTCCCATCCCTGGTAACCAACAAGGATTGTTACATTTTGCATGTGAATTTTTTCATGGGTTTTTACAATAGAGGTCTCATACAATATTTGTCCTTTTGTGATTGACTTATTTCACTCAGCATGATGTCCTCCAGTTTCATCCATGTTATGAGATGGTTCACCAATTCATTGTTCTTTCTCATTGCATAGTACTCCATTGTGTGTATGTACCATAGTTTGTGTATCCATTCGTCTGTTGATGGGCATCGAGGTTGTTTCCATCGTTTTGCTATTGTGAATAATGCTGCCATGAACATAGGTGTGCATATGTCTATTCGAGTGATGACTCTTATTTCTCTAGGATATATTCCTAGGAGTGGGATTGCTGGATCGAATGGTACGTCTATTTCTAGCTTTCTGAGGAAACGCCATATCATTTTCCAAAATGGCTGTATCATTTTGCATTCCCACCAGCAGTGTATAAGAGTTCCCGTCTCCCCGCAGCCCCTCCAACATTTGTTATTTCCAGTGTTTTTGATTCGTGCCAGTAATGCCGGGGTGAGATGGTATCTCATTGTGGTTTTAATTTGCATTTCTCTAATGGCTAGTGATCGCGAGCATTTCCTCATGTGTCTGTTGGCCATTTGAATGTCTTCCTTGGTGAAGTGTCTGTTCATTTCCTTTGCCCATTTTTTGATAGGATTGGTTGTCTTTTTGTTGTAGAGGTGTTGGATTTTCTTGTAGATTATGGAGATTAGACCTTTGTCTGACTTGTACTGTCCAAAAATTTTTTCCCAGTCTGTAGGTTCTCTTTTAACTCTTTTGGTGAAATCTTTTGAAGAGCATAGATGTTTGATTTTTAGAAGATCCCAATTATCTAGTTTATCTGTTGGGTTTTTTGTGTTGATGTTTATGGTTTGTATCCTGTTAATGCCATGTATTAAGGCCTGAAGTGTTGGTCCTATTTTTTCTTCTATGAATTTTATAGTTTGAGGCTTTATATTCAGGTCTTTGATCCATTTTGAAGTAGTTTTTGTATATGGTGTGAGGTATGGGTCCTGTTTCATTTTTCTACAAATGGATATCCAGTTTTGCCAGCACCATTTGTTAAAAAGACTGTCTTTTCCCCATTGGATGTATTTTGGGCCCTTGTCAAAAATCAGGTGACCGTAGGTGGATGGATTTACATCTGAGTTCTCAATTCTGTTCCATTGGTCAATGTCTCTGTTGTTGTACCAGTACCAGGCTGTTTTGAGTACTGTAGCTGTATAGTAGGTTCTCAAGTCAGGTAGTGTGAGTCCTCCAACTTTATTCTTCTTCTTCAGTAGTGCTTTACTTATTCGAGGTTTCTTCCCTTTCCATAGAAAGTTAATAATTAGTTTTTCCATCTCTTTGAAGAATGTTGTTGGTATTTGTATCGGAATTGCATTGTATTTGTAGATTGCTTTAGGTAGAATTGCCATTTTCACAATGTTGAGTCTGCCTATCCATGAGCATGGTATGTTTTTCCATTTATGTAGATCCCTTTGGGTTTCATGCAGCAGTGTTTTGTAGTTTTCTTTGTATAGGTCTTTTATATTCCTGGTCAGATTTATTCCTAAGTATTTTATCGTTTTAGGGGCTATTGAAAATGGTATTGATTTCCTGATCTCCTTTTCATCGTTCTCTTTACCGGTGTATAGGAATCCAACTGATTTTTGAATGTTTATCTTGTATCCTGCTACTCTGCTGAATCTTTCTATTACTTCCAGTAAATTTCTCGTGGAGTCTTTAGGGTTTTCTATGTATAGTATCATATCATCTGCAAACAGGGAGAGTTTAACGTCTTCATTACCAATTTGGATGCCCTTTATTTCTTTCTCTTGCCTTACTGCTCTAGCTAGAACTTCCAGCACAATGTTAAATAGGAGTGGTGATAAAGGGCATCCTTGTCTTGTTCCTGTTTTCAGGGGGAATGTTTTCAGCCTTTCTCCATTAAGAATGATGTTGGCTGTTGGTTTTGCATAGATGCCCTTTATGATGTTGAGAAATTTCCCTTCTATACCTATTTTATTGAGAGCTTTTATCAGGAATGGGTGTTGGACTTTGTCAAATGCCTTTTCTGCATCAATTGAGATAATCATGTGAGTTTTTTCTTTCCTTTTATTTATGTGGTGGATTACGTTGATGGATTTTCTAATGTTAAACCATCCTTGCATACCTGGTATGAATCCTACTTGGTCGTGGTGTATTATTTTTTTGATATGATACTGAATTCTATTGGCTAGAATTTTGTTCAGAATTTTTGCATCTATATTCATGAGAGATATTGGTCTGTAATTTTCTTTTTTTGTGATGTCTTTGCCTGGTTTTGGTATCAGCGTTATGCTGGCTTCATAGAATGAATTTGGAAGTGTTGCTTCCTCTTCTATGCTCTGAAATAACTTGAGTAGAACTGGTACGAGCTCTTCTGTAAATGTTTTGTAGAATTCTCCAGTGAAGCCATCTGGGCCAGGGCTTTTTTTGGTTGGGAGTTTTTTTATTACCTTTTCAATCTCTTCTCTTGTTATGGGTCTGTTCAGATTTTCAATATCACTTTGTTGTAGTTTGGGTAGGCCGTATGTTTCTAGAAATTTATCCATTTCCTCTAGGTTTTCAAATTTGTTGGAATATAGTTTTTCATAATATTCTGTTATAATCCTTTTTATTTCAGTTGGGTCTGTTGTAATGTCCCCCATTTCATTTCTTATTTGGGTTATTTGTGCCCTCTGCTGTTTTTCTTTTGTCAGTCTGGCCAGTGGTTTGTCGATTTTGTTGATTCTTTCAAAGAACCAACTTTTGGTTTTGTTGATTCTTTCTATTGTTTTTCTGTTCTCTATTTCATTGATTTCTGCTCTGATCTTTACTATTTCCTTTCTTCCGGTGGTTGTAGGCTTTTTTTGTTGTTCTCTTTCTATTTGTTTGAGTTCTGTAGTTAATGTTTTGATTTTGTCCCTTTCTTCTTTTTTGATATGTGCATCTATTGCTATAAATTGTCCTCTGAGGACTGCCTTTGCTGTGTCCCAAAGGTTTTGGTATGATGTGTTTTCATTTTCATTTGATTCTAGGAATTTTTTAATTCCATCTCTGATTTCTTCTATTACCCATTGATGTGTAAGCAGATTATTATTCAGTTTCCATGTGTTTGATTTTTTTTCCTTGCTCTTTCTAGTGTTAATTTCTACCTTGATGGCATTGTGGTCAGAGAAGATACTGTGAATTATCTCAGCATTTTGGATCTTGTTGAGGATTGCTCTGTGGCCTAAGATGTGGTCTATTCTGGAGAACGTTCCATGTGCATTGGAAAAGAATGTGTACTTTGCAGCGGTTGGATGGATTGTTCTATATATGTCTATGAGGTCCAGTTGGCTGATTGTGTCCTTTAGGTCTTCTGTATCTTTGCTGAGTTTCTTTTTAGTTGTTCTGTCCTTTACTGAGAGTGGTGTGTTGAAGTCTCCTACTATTATTGTGGAACTGTCAATTTCTCTTTTCAGTGCTGTTAGAGTTTTTTTTATGTATTTTGGAGCCCTGTCATTGGGTGCATAGATATTTATTATGGTTATGTCTTCATGATGGATCATCCCCTTAATCATTATATAGTGTCCTTCTTTGTCTTTTATGGTAGATTTTGTTTTAAAGTGTATTTTATCTGAGATTAGAATTGCCACTCCTGCTCTTTTTTGGTAGTTGTTAGCTTGATATATTTTTTTCCAACCTTTGATTTTTAATAAATTCACATCTTTGTTTCTAAGATGTGTCTCTTGTAGACAGCAAATAGATGGATCCTGTTTTCTTATCCATTCTGCCACTCTCTGTCGCTTTATGGGTGCATTGAGTCCATTTACGTTCAGTGTAATTATTGATAGATGTGAATTTGTTGCTGTCATTTTGTAGTGCTTTTTTTTGTGATGCTGAAGTTTTCTTTGTTCTTCTTACTCTCTTGTGCTGAGTTCCTTTTGTTTGTGGATTTTGTGTTCATTTCTTTTGTTTTTGTAGGTTTTGGTTTTGTTAAGACTTTATGTTTTTCGTCTTTATTTTTATGAGTTGGTTTGTTAACTTTTTTTGTGGTTACCATGAATTTTACCCTTATCTTTATAATTTTGAAGCAGTCTACCGTTACTTGGTATCGCCTTGCCTTCTTCTCCTTTAGAAGGTTCTATACCTATGCCGTTTGTTCCCTCTTTCATTGTTTTGATGTTGTTGTCATCCTTTGATTGATTTCTCTGATTCCCTGTTGTATATCTTTTGTTTTTGGAAAGTCGTCTGTAGTTCAGTTCCTAGAATGGTATCTGGTTCATGTTAACCTGCGTCCTAGGTCCTAGGTCCTGCCTGAGGGCTGAAGCTGTTTGTCCTCAGATCGAAGAACTCCCTTTAATAATTCTTGTAAGTTTGGTTTGACTTTTGCATATTCCTTTAGTTTCTGTTTATCTGGAAATGACCTAATTTCACCATCAAATCTGAATGAGAGTTTTGCAGGATATATTATTCTTGGCTGACAATTTTTTTCTTTCAAGATTTTATATATGTCATCCCATTGCCTTCTTGCCTGCATGGTTTCTGCTGAATAATCTGAGCTTAGTCTTATTGTTTCTCCTCTGTATGTGACTTCTTGTTTTTCACGAGCTGCTCTCAGGATTCTTTGTTTGTCTTTAGTTTTAGTGAGTGTGAATATGATATGTCTTGGTGATTTTCTTTTGGGGTCTCTTCTATATGGGGTTCGTTGAGCTTCTTCGATGACCAGCTTTTCATCTTTCATGATATTGGGAAAGTTTTCTGTCAGCAGTTCCTCAATGATCCTCTCTGTGTTTTCTGTTTTCTCCCCCTGTTCTGGTATGCCAATCACTCGTAAGTTTTTGCTTTTAATTGTGTCCCACATAACTCTCAGGGTCTCTTCATTTTTCTTTGTTCTTTTTTCTGAGTTTTCCTGAAACAGAGTTGTATCCAAGTGTTTGTCTTCAGTTCCACTGATCCTGTCTTCCATGGTTTCAAATCTACTTCTCAGCCCTTCTATGACACCGTCCATTTCTGAAATCTTGTTGTTTATCTTTTGGATTTCTAATTGTTGTTTTTGTATAATTTCGAGTTGTGAATTTATTTTGGCATTTTGTTCTTGCATCATCTTCCTGAATTCTTCCAATTTTTTGTCTGTATTTTCCATAAATTTGTCTATTTTTTCCTCATGTTTGTCAGCTTTTTGCCTCAGTTCTTGGAAAATTCCGAGTATTAGTGATTTGAGTTCCGTATCAGGTACTTCTAGTGCATTTTCTTCCACAGGAGAGTTATCTGGTGTTTTAATTTGGACGCCTATTGGAGCCATCTTGTCTTGTTTTTGTAAATGTTTTGATATTGTTTGCTGTTTTCGGGGCATTCAGTAGATATTTCTCTCGTTTATTGATTGTAGATTTTTTTTTTTTTTCGTTCTTGTGGTACAGCTGGGCAAATCTAGTTGAGGAGGAGCCACTGGGATGGGTTGCTTGTGGCACTCACCGCAGCCACCAGGACGGTCGGTAGTCAGTGCTGGGCAGGTTCCAATAGGGCGTGCCTGCACCGCTTGGTGATGTGATGTCTAGTGCACGGTGCAGGTAGGTAGGGTGCAGCGGGAAGATGGTTATGTGTGAAGCTAAGCTGGATATGGGAGAGAGGAGAGAGGAGGAGGAGCAAAAAGTGTACAAACATAAAAGAATGCTAGGGGAGCTTGTCGTTGGAATGTACAGAAGAGAGACTATGGGATGGAGGAAACCAGAAGGAGGAAGAGAAAGAAAAGGAAAGAATGACCAAATAAAAATCAGAAAAGTTAAAGAACTGCAAAGTTCCCAGGGATCCCACCGATGCAGCTATGAGGTCTGGGGGAGTCGGTCTCAATTTTCACAGCTCAGCCTGGCCAGAAGGTACAGAGGCATACATCGCCTGGAATTCAGGGATCAGAAAGAGAAGGAAGAGATAGAGAGACAAGAAATTAAGCAATGAAGAAAGACAAAAGAGAAAAAGAGGTAAAAGATGACAAAACTAATCAAAAAAGGAAGAAAAATAAAATTGAGAGAAAAAAAAAAAAGGGGCAACACCAGCAGTCAGTGCCTACAAATGGGACCCAGAGAGCCCCCACTCAGGGGCGCGAATTCCAAGAAGCCGGTAGTCTCGGGGTTAAGTGACCGTGGCCACGGGAAGCAGAGGGGCCAACGAACAAAGGCCCCAGGATCCCACCCGCGCGGGAGCCCAGACCTGGAAACAGCCACACGCCCGAACGCAGCCCTACAGCCCCGCAGGAGAGAGCAGAGACGGCACTCGGAACCAGGCACCCAGGCAAAAGGAGGGGAGGCGGCAGAAAAAGGCTCGCTAGCGGCCGGCAAACGGCTCCCAGAAAGCCCCCCGCCCGGGCGCGCGGAATCCAAGCACCGGCGCCCCCCAGCTCAGGGACTCCGGCCACGGAAAGCAGAGGGGCGAACAAACAAAGGCCCCGGGATCCCACCCACGCGGGAGCCCAGACCTAGAAACAGCCACACGCCCGCACGCAGCCCTACAGCCCCACAGGAGAGAGCAGAGACAGCACTCGGAACCAGGCACCCAGGCAAAAGGAGGGGGAGGCGGCAGAAAAAGGTTCGCTAGGTGCCAGCAAATGGCTCCCAGAAAGCCTCCAGCCCGGGCGCGCGGAATCCAAGCACCGGCGCCCCCCAGCTCAGGGACTCTGGCCACGGAAAGCAGAGGGGCGAATGAACAAAGGCCCCGGGATCCCACCCACGCGGGAGCCCCGACCTAGAAACAGCCACACGCCCGCACGCAGCCCTACAGCCCCACAGGAGAGAGCAGAGACGGCACTCGGAACCAGGCACCCAGGCAAAAGGAGGGGGAGGCGGCAGAAAAAGGTTCGCTAGGTGCCAGCAAACGGCTCCCAGAAAGCCGCCAGCCTGGGCGCGCGGAATCCAAGCACCAGCACCCCCCAGCCCAGAGACCCTGGCCACGGAAAGCAGGGGATCCCCAGCTGAGGCGGAGAGGGGTGGGTGGTGGGAGAGCGCGCACCGCAGTTTACCGGTCGTTCTGTCTCCGACCAGATGCTCTGCAAGGCTGCTCTCCCGTTTGCTGGTCTCCGATAGGAATCCAAGATGGTGGATCCGCGCTGCATTAGCTGGTAAGGAATCTCTGCCTGAGTCTCTCCTCGCTCTCCGTTCTCTTTTAGTATTCTCACTCCGTTTGGTGTTTGGCTGAGTTCTTTATCTCTTCATTTGGTGTTCTAGGGTTTCAGGATTGTTGATTCTCTGTTAGGCTTAGTTTTTCGGATCTTTGCTGTGGAGGGACGGCGTGGTGTTTCTGCCTAGAGCGCCATCTTGCCCCCGACCAGAATTTTTTTTTTTTAATTGTACTTTAGGTGAAGGTTTACAGAACAAATAGTTTCTCATTAAAAAGTCAGTACACGTATTGTTTTATGACATTGGTTAACAACTCCACGACATGTCAACACTCTCCCTTCTCGATCTTGGAGGACCTTTATTTTTGGTGAAAATATACATAGCCAATGATACACCATTTCAACAACTTCTACATGTACAATTCAGTGACATTGATTACGTTCTTCCAGTTGTGCTGCCATTCTCACTATCCTTTTCCAAATTATTCCATCAACATTGTCTTTAACT
This sequence comes from Dugong dugon, assembly GCA_030035585.1. NCBI lineage: Eukaryota > Metazoa > Chordata > Mammalia > Sirenia > Dugongidae > Dugong > Dugong dugon. The sequence goes on from CM057478.1 coordinate 35,601,649, forward strand.
CACTGTCCCCTAGGCTTCCCGTCAAACCTTTTGAGTTGGTGTTGTCAGTTTGATCTCACATAGATAATTCTTTTTTTTTTTTTTTTTGTACTTTAGACGAAGGTTTACAGAACAAAATATTTTCTCATTAAACAGTTAGTACACATATTGCCCTATGACAACAGCTAACAACCCCACAACATGTCAACACTGTCCTGTCTCAACCTTGGGTTCCCTATCACCAGCTTTCCGGTTCCCTCCTGCCTTCTAGTCCTTGTCCCTGGACTGCTGTGCCTCATTAGTCCCATTTTGTTTTTATGGGGCTGTCCAATATCCAGCTGAACAGTGAACCTTGGGAGTGACTTCACCACTGAGCTAAAAGGGTATGCAGGGGCTGTACTCTCAGGGTTTCTCCAGCCTCTGTCCGGCCAGTAAATCTGGTCTTTTTTTGTGTGTGTGTATTAGAATTTTGTTCTACGTCCTTCTCCAGCTCTGTCCAGGACCCTCTGTTGTGATCCCGGTCAGAGCAGTCAGTGGTGGTAGCCGAGCACCATCTAGCTGTACTGGACTCAGTCTGGTGGATGCCTTGGTAGCTGTGGTCCATTTGTCCTTTGGACTAATATTTTCCTTGCATCCTGTTCTGTTCATTCTCCCTTGCTCCTGAAGGGGTAAGACCAGTGGAGTATCTTAGATAGCTGCTCATAGGGTTTTAAGACCCCAGACGCTACTCATCAAGGTAGAATGTAGAACATTGTCTTTATAAACTGTGTTATGCCAGTTGAGCTAGATGTTCCCCGAGACCATGGTCCCCAAAGCCCTCCACCCAGCAATTCAGTCCATCAGGGAGTTTGGATGTGTCTATGAAGCTTCCATGACCTTTCCTTGTACAAGTTGTGCTGGCTTCCCCAGTATTGTGCACTGTCTTACCCTTCACCAAAGTTACCACTGATCTATTGTCTATTTAGTTTCCCCCCTACCCCTCCCATCCCTTGTAACCAACAAAGATTGTTACTTTTTGTGTGTAAACTTTTTCATGAGTTTTTACAGTAGAGGTCGCATACAATATTTGTCCTTTTGTGATTGACTCATTTCACTTAGCAGAATGTTTTCAAGGTTCATCCATGTGTGCCATGCATCAGGACTTCATTTCTCTTCATGGCTGAGTAATATTCCATTGTATGCAGGTACCACATTTTGTTTATCCATTCATCTCTTGATGGACATTACGGTTGTTTCTGCCTTTTGGCTATTGTGAAAAGTGCTGCAGTGAACACTGGTGTACGGGTTTCTGTTTACATTCCTGCCTTGACATCTTCTGGGTATATACCTAGAATTGGGATTGCTGGGTCATGTGGTAGTTCTGTGTTTAACTTTGTGAGGAACTGCCAGACTGTTTTCCACAGTGACTGAACCATTTTACATTCCCATCAGCAATGGATTAGGGTTCTGGTTTCTCCACAACCTCCCCAACACTTCTTGTTTTATGTTTTTTGATCATCGCCATTCCAATGGAGGTGAGGTGATACTGTGGTTTTGATTTGCATCTCCCTAATGGCTAATGATGTTCAGCATCTTTTCATGTCCTTGTTGGCCATTTGAATATCCTCTTTGGTGATATGTTATTCAGGTTCTTTGGCCATTTTTTGATTGTTTCTTTTGTTATTGGCCATTTTTTAAAAACAAAGTGGCCTGATCAAATGGTAAGCAAATAGGTCATGGGGACCTTGGACTTTTCCAAGGTGAGCTTCAGGCAAAAGTTTTTGTGTGAGAGAAATGATGGGGGTGTTAGCAAGGAAAATTATTGTGAAACCCAGTAGTTGGTATTCTGTGAAGCTGCTGTCAAGGTAAACATTTGAGAAACGGAAGTGGATTTGTTTCTGCAATTGTTCTCAAATAGCTTATTCAGAGAAAAATTTAAAAAAAAAAAAAAACTAGTATAGGAGCACACATTTTGTATTAGCCCTGAATGGTTTTATTTCTGAATAAAAATTCACACCAAGCATATTTATTATGTAATAAACAAAACAAAACTGGTTGCTGTTGAGTCAGTTCTGACTCATGGTGACCCCATGTGTGTCAGAGTGGAACTGTGCTCCATAGGGTTTTCAATAGCTGTGATCTTTATGGAAGTAGACTGTCAGGCCTTCTGTGGCACTGCTGGGTGGGTTCAAACTGCCAACCTTTTGGTTTGTAGCCCAATGAGAATCATTTGTGTCACCTGGGAACCCTAGGTCATGGTTATCAAAAACACAGAATAAGCTTTTTGGAAGAAAATTTCAAGATCCCTCAAGACAGTGGAATTATGATTCCCAAATAGCCTGGACATAAAGGTCTGGAGACGGTAGCTGGGAGAGGCTTGATGGTCTGCCGGGTCCTGTAAAGAGGCTGAGGAAAGCCTGCTCTGTGTGAGCCCTGCTATGGGAATTCCAGACCATTCTTTACCTGCTCTTTACCTACTGTGACCTCAGGGAGCTGTCTCCAGACCTTGGGTACTTCCCTTTAAAATGAGACTGATTATAAGACCTAACTCAGTGTTATCATTAGGACTAAATCAAATCCTCTCTGTGAATGCTTAGCATAGGACAGTGGTGTATAATAAGCACTCTGAATAGGTGTTGGCTATGAGTAGTTGTTAACTGTGGCCAGTTAATCTTCAGGGTTAGTTATGACAACCTATTGTACAAATTCCTATATTTTAAATCTAATTAAAATATATAAACTGCAGCTTAATCATGTAATAATAATAATAATAATAACATAATTGTATAGGAAGGCTTCAACATGTTCTAGGGTAAAATCATCACAAAGTTATAGTAAAGCAAGAAGAAACATTTTATTCAGCATATGTTCCAAGAAGCAAAAATGGGAAATGGACAGCCATGTCTGCCCAAGTCTAAGGTATGTTACAAAATAATCAGTATATATTGATATTACAAGTGGGTAAAATCATTAAAAGCTTCACTTTTTCACAGATTGGCTAAAACTGCTAAATCACCATGATTCTACATTTTGAACTGTCTTTCTTAATAATCATTGGTACAGTTTTCTTTAATGACAATCAGGAGAGTCTTTATTGGTCCAACAAATCTTACTATTTACTAAATGCTAATAGGAAAAAATAAGAGTAGAAACTATGTGGGTCTTTTGTGCTCTATCTAAAGATTTGTTTATGTACAATGTTTCCTAAAAGATGTTTTCCAAGACTGTTCTATTGTTTTCCTACCTTAGGGCCCAGTTGATGTGTTCTTGTGAGTCCTTAAGAGTCCAGCTAGTCACATTCTTTATACTCAAGGACAGGGAATAATGGCTCCAATTTAAACTCCTAAGTCACTCCCTCCTTTTGAACGGAGATTGGAGATAACACATCGATGATCAAAACCTGACTTTGTTGAGCTCCTAGATGGTGGCCATGGCAAGCTGTTTAAACTCATGGTGCTGATTTTCTACCAGAGTGATGTTTCCATCAATTGCATTGCAGAAATGAGCAGAATCAATGTACACGAACATTTTGGCCCGAGTCTTTCTTTTGCCTTTTAAGTGTGTAAGACAACAGAAGATAAGTTTTATCATGCCTAATACTATCAGGATGCAGATTAAGAATATTACTATTCCTTGCAATAGTGATCTAGCCTATGTACTTATTCCTGATGGTAACCAACCAAATAAATCTGGTGTTTGTAGGGGTGTTATAGTGTGCAACCAAGTAGCTTGCTGTCTAATTCTCTTAGGCTGGGTTCTCTAGAGAAGCAAAACCAGTAAAGCATATAAATATATATATATATATATAGAGAGAGAGAGAGAGAGAGATTTATATCAAGGAAACAGCTCATGCGATTGTAGAGGCTGGAACGTCCCAAGTCTGTGGATCAGGATAGAGGCTTCTCCTGATTCACATAGCCACAGGGGCTGGTGAACCCAAGATTGGCAGGTTGGAGAGCAGGACTCTTGCTCACAGGCTGTGAAGATCAATGAATCCCAAGATTGGCAGGTAAGCTGATAGCTAAAGTCCCAAGAACCAGAGGTTAGATGAACAGAAGACAGCTGCAGGATCCAGAGAGGGCAAAAGGCAGAACATACACTTATATTTGGATGCAGACTACACGCCCAAGGAAACTCCCTTTCAACTGACTGGCTACTCACAGCAGATCCCATCATGGGGGTGATCACATATAAACACTGAGAATCATAGCCCAATTTGAGACACAATCTTAACTATCACAGTAAATCTTGCCCTTCTTCTCCTGTGTTATTTATCCAAATGCAACAAGAGGTATTTGTTACAGCAGAGACTGCAGCTTCTTGAGTTAATAAAAAATCTAAGGCTATTCTGTTATCTAATGGCACCTTGGCTAATGAGGTCAGAGATCACTGTTGTTTCCATTTCATTAGCAACTTCATCTGCTATTTATCCCATAGTGATTGATAAATTTCTTAAAGATTTTTCTAATTCAACTATACCATAAGTAGGAATTAAAGCTCTTAGAAATGACCAACAGTACCCTGAGTGTTGGACCAATGGGTTTTCTTCTCTCGTTTTAAATGTGTAACAATTTAACATTACCTTTCCAATATTTACTAGCATCATTACTATGGATATCTAAAGGTAATCCTAAAGTTCCCAACATGCATTGCTCACACATTTGCCAGGAATCTAAACAAGAGATTTCCCACATAAACTCACTGTCAGTTGGAAAGGGATCATCCTCTAAACTACTATAGCTGGATCCACCACACAAAAACATATCCATAAGGAGCACAAAAAGTTTATCTGGAGGAAACAAAAGGTATAGAAAAATTTACATGTGACAACCATGTTTCCGTTAGATAATACATAATTAGCAAGATAACATAGGATGGACCCCCCCATTGGAGGTCTTGGTTAATCTATTTAAAACATACGAAGTGTTCTTCCCAAAGGCAAGCTGACCTTCCTTGGTGTACCTATTAACAGTCATGGGTAACTGTCTCAGAAGTGGAGCCTAAGACAAAATGGAGTCTGAGCCAGACCTTGTGTTAGCCATTTTAGTTAGGCCAAGTGTCTCAGTTTTAGGGTGTCTTCACATATTCCCTTCTTCCAATCATGAATTTTCATAAAAATTCTTTGATCACTATTATAAATGTGTCTGCTTCCACTCGGACACTCTGATTCTGTGATTTTCAGTTAGGGTAAGTGCAGGGCAAGGCCACATTGGAGGAACTACTTGGTTTCCCAAAAGGCTGACTGAAGGCATGAAGTCGACCTCTGAGAACCTGGTTTCTTCAAGATACATAATTTTCTGCACAGCAAGAGAGTGACAGTTTCATTATAAACATTAGACAGGTATTTCATACAACACTGTCTTGAAGACCAGTTAAAATAATTATTGATTTACCCTAAACATAGCTCCAGTCTCTTCTTTGGAGTCAGTTTCCCAAAAGAGACTGAATTCTTCAAAAAAGCAGAACACCCAAAGAAAAATGGTCATACTAGTTTATGTGGGCCATTGTTTGACTCAAAAGTGGCTTCAGGAACCAGTTTTTCTTTTTTTTTTCCCCTAAGCTTGAGGTTCAAAAGGACACCCAAAGGCAATGGCCTGTGTGGGTTACCCCAGCCTCCATGAAAGCTAGAAATCTGGATTCCAGAATTACAACTCTTTTACCAAGGTACAAACAGGATGTGACAAAAGTGCATTTCTAAGTTGATTGTTTGGAAGACTCTGTTCCCACAGAAACAATGCTTGAAGTCACGCTGAGATTGCAACATACTCCCAAAGACCAATTAACTTTAAATTACCTGAAATACTTCTGTTTCTTCAGCTAAGGTGAAACTATGGTAGTACATTACTAGTAATGAAACAAAGCAGAAAACAAGATTGATAAGAAAATAAGATGAAAACATTACAAAATTCTGTGACTTGAAGGAAAACAGGATTCACTAGAGGTTAAATGAAGAGCTGATGGGGGCCCCCGGGCTGGGGAGGTGAGGGCCCTTAATCAAATGTTAGGCTGAGTTTTCCTTGATACAAGTGCCTCCATACTATTTTGTACTTTTTAGGCCTAAGTAGGATCTTTATTGACCTCTAAATGAACAAAAAACAGATGGAGAATGAGAAGCATGAAATGTTCCTGCAGAACATATGAATTAGGAGGGGCAGTGCTGATACCTGCAGATATATATTCCTTTTGCTAGTGCGTTTTTTCCCTTTTTTGATGGCATGTGTTTTCAGAATTGGAATGCATACTTACTAACTGAGCGTGTTTAAATTTTTGGTTGGTAATATGGATTTTGAGAAATATGATCTGGCAATACAATTTGCCAATGAGGTGAGTGGCACCACTGATCTGTGGTATTACAGTATGCCGAGAACTAGGTAATTTATTGCTGGCGCCTTTCCATTAGGTTACATGAAGAACCTCTGGTTTTCTAAATATGACACAGAAAAAGCAAAGCAAACCCATCAGAGCTCCAACTATCATACAGGAAAGCCGTTATTATGCTTGCAAGCCTTATCTCACAGAAATAAAGGGGGGAGAAAAAAGCAAAAGTTTACAAAATTAACATATCCAGGAAGCATCACCTAATAGAACCGGCATCCTACACAACAAGGCTCCAATAAGGTTCCAGTGAGCTTCACGGATTTCAAAAGGGACCCACCTTGACACTAAATGTAGTAGAACCAGAATAACACCTTACCTCTGAGATATAGAGGCATAAAAAAATGGCTGGCATACTGTTTATGCTAATGGTAATGAAAGGCTTATGCTATGGGTGAAACCTTCATGAAGTGACAAGGCTGCTGTTTGGTGCCGTAAGGTTGACTCTGACTCCTGGCAAACTTACGTATCACAGAAGGAAGCATTGCTGGGTCCTGCATCTTCATAATCATTGGCATGTTTGAAGCCTGTTGTTGCCTTCCAAGCTTGGGGGCTTATCTTCCAGCACTGTATCGGATGATATTCTGTACAGTAAGAGGAGGATGTGGGCCATCCTTAGGGAGAGTGGGTTCGAGCAGAAAGTAGCTGTTTCTCTGGCTGACCCAGGTTGTGCTGTCTGAGGCAATTTATTCATTCAGAAGTTGAGAATAGCTAGGAGGTGGGGGGCAGTGGGCCATCTGGTCACCCGTGTGCTCAGCCTAATCATAACTCAGCAGGCACCTGTATTTCTCATTTCATACAGGCATCTTCTTGAGTAGGTAAACTATCCTTTCTTGCAAATGTGAAGACCTCGCCAGTATTCTGAAGCCTATTCTACACAAGGCTAAGGGTTTGCTTGTCAGCTCAGAGAAGGGGTCGAGTACAGGTAATTTAGGACTAATGACGTATTTGAGTTACGAGGAACTGCACTTTTTTAGTTTTTTTGTACATCTTATCATTAGTAACATGTTGCAGTGTGTAATTTGCTGATGTTATCATTCTCAGATGTTCACCTGCAGATGTTCAATTTTATGATTTTCTCTTCAAAACTGCTGGATTTATAAAGATACTGCTAATAAAAGGTAATAGTAATGAAAACTTAAAAAAAAAAAAATGAGGGATTAGACTTAGGTCAGAACTAGCTCACGATGAAGTCACTGGAACGGAACTTTGTTGTAAGTCAGGGACTACCTGTACTGGCAATACAGGCGTTTTATAAATTGAATCCAAAGTTGTTTGTTGGATGAGTTTAATTGATATCTGCCTATGTGTATTTTAACTACTCTAGTTCAACTGGAATGTGGAATGTACGAAGTATGAATCTAAGAAATCTGAAGTTGTCAAAAATGAAATAGAATCGTTGAAGACAGATATCTTAGGCATTAGTGAGCTTAAATGATCTGGTATTGGCCATTTTGAATTGGACAATCATATGGTCTACTATGCCAGGAATGAAAAATTGAAGAGGAACTGTGCCACATTCATTGTGAAAAAGAACATTTTAAGATCTATCCTGAAGTACAACCCTGTCAGTGATAGGATAATATCCACATGCCTACAAGGAAGACAGTTAATACGACTATTATTCAAATTTATGCACCAACCACTAAGGCCAAAGATGAAGAAATTGAAGATTTTTACCAACTTCTGCAGTCTGAAATTGATCAAACATGCAATCAGGCTGCATTGATAATTACTGGTGATTGGAATGCAAAAGTTGGAAACAAAGAAGGATCAGTAATTGGAAAATATGGCCTTGGTGATAAAACGCCAGAGATTGCATGATAGAATTTTGAAAGACCAATGACCTATTCATTGGAAATACCTTTTTTCAACAACAGAAACTATACGCGTGTACCTCACCAGATGAAATATACAGGAATCAAATCGACTACATCTGTGGAAAGAGATTATGGAAAAGCTCAATATCATCAGTCAGAACAAGGGTGTGGGACGACTGTGGAGATCATCAATTGCTCATATGCAAGTTCAAACTGAAGCTGAAGAAAATTAAAACAAGTCCACGAGAGCCAAAGTAGGACCTTGAGCATAACCCACCTGAATTTATAGACCATCTCAATAGATTTGACACGTTGGACACCAATGACTGAAGACCAGACAAGTTGTGAGATGACATCAAGGACATCATACATGAAGAAAGCAAAAGGTCATTAAAAAGACAGGAAAGAAAGAAGAGACCAAAATGGATGTCAGAAGAGACTGTGAAACTTGCTGTTGAATATTGAGCAGCTTAAGCGAGTGGAAGAAATGATGAAGCAAAAGAGCTGAAAAAAAGATTTCAAAGGGCAGCTCGAGAAGACCAAGTATTATAAATGAAACGTGCAAAGACCTGGAGTTAGAAAACCAAAAGAGAAGAACATGCTTGGCATTTCTCAAGCTGAAAAGAACTGAAAAAAAAAATTCAAGCTTCAAGTTGCAATATTGAAGGATTCTATGGGCAAAATACTGAACAATGCAGGAAGTATCAAAAGATGGAAGGAATATACTCATTGTACCAAAAAGAATTGGTCAATGTTCAGTCATTTCAGGAGGTAGCATATGATCAAAACCCATTGGTACTGAAGGGAAACGTTCAAGTTGCACTGAAGCACTGAAGGCACTGGTGAAAAACAAGGCTCCAGAGTTGAGGGAATACCAATTGAGATGTTTCAACAAATGGATACAACACTTGTCTATGCCAAGAAATTCACATGACAGCTACCTCGGCAACCAACTGGAAGAGATCCGTATTTGTGCCCATCCTAAAGAAAGGTGATCCAACAGAATGCAGAAACTACCGAACAATATTATTGAATGTGGCATCAGGATTGGAGGAAGACTCATTAACAAACTGTGATATGCAGATGATACAAGCTTATCTGCTGAAAGCAAGAACACTTGAAGCACTTACTGATGAAGATCAAAGACTACAGCCTTCAGTATGGATTATACCTTAACATAAAGAAAACAAAAGTCCTCACAACTGAACTAATAAGAAACATCATGATAAATGGAGAAAATATTGAAGTTGTCAAGGATTTCATTTTACTTGGATCCATTATCAACGTCCACAGAAGCAGCAGTCAAGAAATCAAACGACATACTGTATTGGGCAAATGTGCTGCAAAAGATCTTTTTAAAGTGTTCAAAAGCAAAGATGTCACATTGAGGACTAAGGTGCGCCTAACTCAAGCCATGGTATTTTCAACTGCCTCAAATGCATGGGAAAGCTGGACAATGAATAAGGAAGACTGAAGAATTGATGCCTTTTAATTATGGTGTTGGCGAAGAATACTGAATATACCACGGACTTCCAGAAGAACAAAAAAAAAAAATCTGACTTGGAAGTACAGCCAGAAGACTCCTTGGAAGCAGGGATAGCGAGACTTCATCTCATGTACTTGGGACATGTTTATCAGGAGTGACGAGTCCCTGGGAAGGACATCATGCTTCGTAAAGTAGAGGGTCAGTGAAAAAGAGGAAGACCCTCAATGAGATGGTCTGACATGGTGGCTGCAACAATGGGCTCAAACATAGCAAGGATTGTGAGGATGGCACAGGACCAGGCAGTGTTTCGATCTGTTGTACGTAGGGTCGCTATGAGCTGGAACCAATTTGGGAGCCCCTAACAACAGTTTAATGAAATGTTAACAAGGTGCTATGCATCCTCCAAAAAAGGATCCTTGGTCAAATAACTTGGAAATAGGTGGGTGAGAAAGTTAAATCCAATTTCTCTGCTGTAGGGCTTTCACAACCTTTAAGTGCTAATTTGCACTGTGACTTTTCATGTAGTGAATCTAGTATGCTGCAAGTTTTCTAAACCCAAGTGACCATGAACCCTTCCTCCTGGAAGCTTCTCCAGGGACAAGTGTTCTGGGGAACTCACTTTGGAAAAGTTGGGTCACCTCTGTGACGTGTGAGGCGACAGCTCTCCTTCAATATCCATCACCGAGGGCTTTATGCTGTCAGCTTTCCCTTCCAGCCATACCACCACTACTCCTCCTGCCCACTTTGCCTTTGGCTAACTGTATCTACTCTTCCCAGAGATTTTAGCTGGTAGAGTGGTGTATGCATTTGAATCTGTAGACATGGAACACAAAACAAATCATTCTCGACACAAAAGAAATTTCAACAGCAGGATTTGAGGCACCTTTATTCAGGGCAGATTACTGCTTAGGGAAGCCTGCCTTTAGAAACTTTTTTATTTACAGAAGCCAGCTCCTACCTAAGTTCTGACTACCCTTACAACAGCAATAGCCATACAGTTTCCATTTGCCATTTCCTAGGCTTATGGACACCTGTACACAGGCTTCACCTGGCCTGGCTAGAGCCTGATGCTCTGGGGCTAACCTGCAGCACTCTGGCTGACCTGCCCTAAGTGGCAGTAGGTAGTAATAGCAACTACTCCATTTTGTTATTGAAGGATGTTACTCCATTGTTTTCCCCATATAATTTATACGAGGCCAAATTATTCCTTAATTTTTTATATGTGTAATACAAACAACCAAGACTGGAGATAAAGGGAACTTTAAAAAACCACAGAGTGTTCATTGAGGATTTCTATGAACCAACATACTATTCCTCAACTTCTTAAATTTTTCAATTTTTTGTTATATAAAATCACTTTGGGGTGACAATCACGTCATCAGTATTGGCCTTTAGGTTGACGCATGCCTGACACTGCATTTTTCAGTGGCAAGTTATTATCCCTGTCTTCTATAATCAGTAATAACATTGCTACTCTGCAAGTATTTAGCTAAGAGTTTAAAACAGGATTTTGTAAAAACCTGACTCTACTACAAAGTCATCATCACTTTCCAGTCAAGCAACTGGACTCAGTATGGTCTTTCACCCTTTTCTGTAGGTAATTTGTGTTTCTTTTTCCAATTAATAGTTCAAAGAAAAGATGGAATAATTGTGTTTTCAAATCCTGCCATTTTTTAATGATAACTATCATAGATGAACAATATAGGGTTCTACTGAAGTATAAGAATCTCATGCAAAACTCTAACAAATGATGTCTCATTATGTTAGGCTATTCCATTATTTTCCATATTTAAAAATTCTAACACACTAAAGTGGCAGTAGTTACTTTTCATGGACTTTAGCATCTGATCTCAGGCACTTATAATAAAATAGAGCCATGGTTCAATTCTAAGGTTTGGCAATGTAAGAGTGCCAGATATTTCTGAATAAACAAATTTTAAATGTTCTTGGCCATTTGAAAAGTATTACCAACACACTACTTGGTGTTAGTTCAACAGTCACTTTGTGCTGAGAATTAAAAACCCCAAACTCGACTAAAGTCTTACTTCACAAAGTCTAGTTATAACTGAAGGGTTTACTATTTGTCTAAGAAAAAAACCACACAGCAATTTTTATCAAATAGCAACTACTACAAAAGGAATGACAGAAAATGACTTCACAAAAAAAACTCTTAAAATTTTGACAATTTTTTGTAGTTACTGCCAGAGTTTTAGTGTTTAATATTTAATAGCACAATCAACCAAGGTCCAAGATGTGAAGTTACCATGTTCAAGAAACTAGGGGAAAAATCACTCTGAAAACTAACTATATGATTTATGGTAAGAACGCACACTTTATAATATAGTATAAAACCTGTCTACACATAGTAGTTAGGTGCACAAAGCCATTCGGTCTTCTCTTGGCTTGTAAAAATGGTGTTCGAAATCTCAGTGTTAATTACTAGCAACCTGTTGAAAAAGGGAAGACCATCAACATGTTTTTCATTATATGAGGGCAAATAAAAATGATACACAGAATTATCAACTAAAAATCCTTTCAGAATTCTCTAGTAAATAAAAGATGTTTTCTTTGTACAATATTCTAGCAAAAATACAATAGGTTTAATTAGAAGACTTTGTAAAAAATAATTTGTGACTGTTTCCTACTCCCATTCTTCATATTTTCCCTATCTCCCCAAAGTCTTCAATCCTGCAATTCTTGAGGATGTTCTCATTTGCTTCACGGGATACCTGAATGTCAAATCATAGAAGAGACCTAGAGAAGCTTATAAGATTGGCAGGACATTTTCCAAATTATCCATGTCAAAACATGGAGTCCACAAGGGGACAGAATAAAAGGGATGCCTGCTGGGGTCATGGCTGGGAACTCATCTAGAGAAGTTTACCTACATCAAAATAATACTTAAGAGGTACCTCTCTGTATTCTACCTTTTTCCTTCTTAAATATAATTAGCTCCTTCCTCACCTTCAACTCTTTTGTGTGGCAGGGATCTTGTTTTCACCTTCCAGTTCTTCCACCCCAGCCTGGGTCATGAGGTCTGCAATATTTTTCTCTAGATCATCAATGCGACTGCTCATGTCATCAAGTGATCAAGTTAAAGACGATGAACACCATTTCCACCTCCCCATTTCTTATTCCCTTTCTCCAGGGTCCTGTACTATGGCCTTAAACACAACTGTGTTTAATGAAACTGGTTTTCCAACTTCCTTTGGATATTGTGAAAAGAAAAGGAACCCAGGGCAAGGCTGCCCAGGATTAAATCCCAACCCTGCTCCTTGCCAGTGATGGGGGCCTGGGCAAAATCTTACACTTTTCTAAACTTCAGTTTCTTCATCTGCTAAATAAAGATGGTGACAATAGCACCTATTCATAAGGCTATGGTGGGAATCTAAGGCTCCCAGTCAGAAGTCAATCACATTAGCCATTATGGGAAAACTGTAAATTCCTTGTGGCCAGGGCTCTGTCTAGCCGAACTTTGCATCCCTAGCTTTTAGCACAGCACTTCTAGGGAACAGAGGACACCCAGGCTCAGTAAAAATCTGGTAAATGGCCGGCTGAAACTGGTCTGCAAACCACCCATGCATCTACCTAAACAACAACAAAAAACCGGCTGCCAGAGAGTCAGTTCCAACTCACAGTTACCCTACAGGACAGAGTAGAAGTGCCCCATAGTGTTTCCAAGGCTGTAATCTTTATGGAAGCAGACGGCCACATCTTTCTCCGTGGAAAGGCTGGTGGGTTTGAACGCCCACCTTTCAGTAAGCAACAGCGCTTAAGCACTGCGCCACCAGGGCTCCTTAGCCAGCTACCTACTACCTAGCAAATAGGATCCAAGGCCCGTAAGAGGCTGACACCAAGTAAAAAGGATATTTCTTCCAATGATCTGGTCGGACATGGTCTGAAATTTATCTTGCATCTGTTGCAACAGTGTCTGAACCTAAGAAAAGAAAGTATTCTTATCCTGAGACACCTTTAAGAGATCAAGACAGGAGCCTGGTCTGGAAGTGAGGAGACTTGGATCCCAGGCTCCAGACCCAACCTGGCCTCTTGGCAGCTCTGCGGCCTTCAGCCAAGAACTTCCTTCTCCGACTTCAGTTTTCCCATGTGTAACATCAGACTGAAGACTGGCGGAGCCCTTTTCAAGGTGGGCCCGCTGTGATTCAAAAATGGTAGGATTTTTTTGGTTGTTTTTGACAATCTGGAGGCATCGGGTGTGCGCGAGAGCTGAGGGGTGGGCATGGGAATATTGGCGGGGGCACAGGGGTCATCAGGGGCCTTCAGGGACTGGAGGAGGTACACCCAGGAAGGGTCGTGGGCGGGGAGGGGCCTACACCGAGCGCACCGGCGGGTCGCGGCGGCAACGAAGCCTCCAGAGATGCCTCGCGCCGCCGCCGCAGGCCTCGCCAGGCGTCCGGGGATGATGCCGCGGCCTCGGGCCCCTGCAGCCGCCCCTTACCACCGAGGTGAGATCTTGCACGGTCTTGGGGTCGGTCTCGGCCATCTCCCTGGTTCCCAGCTTGGCGGTGATGTCTCCGACCGTCACCTACACTTCCGTTTGTCCGCGCAGACGCCCCTAGCGGCTTCTTCTCGCGATAAGAGAGAGACTGCGAGGCCGCGGGGTATTGTGGAAGCTGTAGTTCAAGTCACGCGACGGAAAAGCCTGTAGCTCCTGTTCTTCTGGTGCCCTGGTGATGCCAGTGGTTAAGAGCTCAGCAGCTAAGCAAAAGGTCGGCAGTTCCAATCCACTAACCCCTCCTTGGAAACTCTATGGGGCAAATCTCTGTCTTTCGGGGTCGTTATGAGTCCAATCGACTGGATGGCAAAACCTTACGTTCTTGGTTTCTCGCCCTGAAGTTCCTAGCCGAATCCCCGCCCATCTCCCCTCACCTCCCCTGACCCTCGACTTCGCCCCGCCCCCCCACTTCGCCCTGCCCCTTTAGCCTCGTCCAACCCTGCCTCACCTCAACTCTTACCCGGACCCTTTTGTCTCGCCCCGCCACTCTCGCTTCACCCTGCCCCTCTCGCTACGCCCTGCCCCTTTAGCCTCGCCCCACTCTGCCTCGCCCCATCTTTCACCCCGCCCCTGCCTTGCCTCTCCCGGCCTTGCAGTGCCCCGCCCCTTTTGCTCTGCCCCAACCCCTCCTCGCCCATCTCTACCTCGCCCCGCCTTTCGGGCCCCGCCTTTCGGGCCCCGCCTTTCGGGCCCCGCCTTTCGGGCCCCGCCTTTCGGGCCCCGCCTTTCGGGCCCCGCCTTTCGGGCCCCGCCTTTCGGGCCCCGCCTTTCGGGCCCCGCCTTTCGGGCCCCGCCTTTCGGGCCTCTCCTTTAGGCGAAAAGAAGTGGAACAAAACCTTATCTTGGCAAATAGGTAGGGGGTGCCATGGCCGCCTTCCCACAGTAGCTGGGACGGCTTTGGCTTTTTGGAGTCGGTTGGACGAAAGTCCTGGCCCCTGCGACGTGTCAACCCAGCTGTGCGGGCCGCCCCCGCGCTGTCACCACTTTGGCATACCTGAGCCCCGCGGAGGGGCCGACCTACTGTCCCCTTCACCGGTGCACCAGATAGTAGACCTCTGTATCTGGAGGGGCGCTGAGGGTGGAGATGCAAGGGGCGGCCCACTACGCCAAAGGCTGCCGGGCTGGGTCCAGTTCCGCCCCAGGTGGGTCTCCGCCGCGAGTCCGACCCCTGGGCCAGGTGGCTGGTGTGTTTCTAACTTTCGAGTACTGTATAACATGCCTACTGCAAAGTGCAGAAATCCTAAATGCCTCGTCTCAAAAACATGACCAGCCCTCCGGGCCCCTGAGCCCCCTCCCACCCCGCAAAGGTCACCAAGGCCTGACTTTTCACACCGCACCCTTGTCTTGCCGGTGTTTGAATTTCATGTAAGTGGAATCAGACAGTGGGCCTCCTTCAGTGTCTTGCTTCTCTCGCTTAAAGTGATGTTCCTTGGTGTTAGTGGGGAAGGCTTCTGCTTTGGTAAAGGAGGGGGCAGTGTCAGGGGGCTAAGAGACTGTGTGGGTTTTGGTGTTTCATGGAGGTTAGAAGCTCAAGGTCCTTCCAGCCTCACAGGTGGTCTTGGGATTGGGTTTCATAGGGACAGCATAAGAATGTCCTTAACTGAAGGCCTGGCACGTTCCAGCCACCTTCATATCCTTATCTCATGTAAGGACTGTGTTTGGGGTCAGCTCTAGTTGGAGTTTAGCTGGAGGGAGGCTGGAAGGGAACCTACCAGCATGTGTAACAAAACCAGAACGCCATACAAGACTTGAATTCACCGCCAGCCAACCCTCCCCGGGGGAGAACTTCCCAAACACAAGGTGCAGCAGCTTGTTTTGTGAAAGGCAGCAGGGTAAGTCTCTGCAAGGATAAAGCTTTTTATAATTGGTTGTTGTTAACTGGTATTTGGTTAGTGCTTTATCTAAACCAAAAAAACCCAAACCCACTGTTATCAAGTTGATTCTGACTCATAGAGACCACACAGGGTTTCCAAGGCTGTAAATCTCTACAGAAGCAGACTGTCACATCTTTCTCCTTCCGAGCTGCTAGTGGTTTCAAACCACTGACCTTTTGGTTAGCAGTCAAACGTTTTAACCACTGCACCACCAGTGCTTTATCTAGTTACTTGAAAGTATCTTGGCAAGGCACCACCTAGATAACTTTTATCTCAGTGTTTTAGCTTAATCCTCAGAAGACCCCTGTAATATAATTATTACCATTTTACAATTTTGAGAACACAGTCCCAGAGAAGCTAAGAAACATAAAAAGGTTATCAGATTAGGAGACAGTAGATGTAGGACTTGAACACAGGACTTTCTGACACTACATCTTCTGCTTTTCTATCTTTCCAGAATTCTGTGAGTTTTCTGAGCTTCGAGCAGGGTTTCTTAACAGTGGCAGTATTGACATTTGGGGTAGAAAATTCTCTGTCATGGGGGGGCTGTCCTGGGCATTCTAGAATGTTTAACAGCATCGCTGACCTCTACCCACTACATTCCAGTAGCACCTCTAAAGTGACAACCAAATTTTTTTCCAGACATTGGCGATGTCCCCTGGGGGCAAAATCCACTCTGATTGAGAACCCCTGGCTTAGAGGGATCTGTAGACAGTGCCTGGAATTCTGTTCACTTGTTGTTTGAACATGCATTTATTCTTGTTCTGGCCATTTCTTGAGAATGTTCCCCTGTCTGTGCTGAGATTGAAGGCTGGTAAAGTAACATCACCTTCTTCCATTTGTATCATACTTGTTACCTTATAAAGAGTTTTCTGAAATTTTCAGTCATTTAGACACTAAGTAGCCAAGGCTAGGTAGGACCCCAGGCCCTCTTCTTTCAGAGCTCATCACCTAGGGCTACCACCCTCAGCATGAAAGTCTAGGTACCTGCACCCTGGACTTTAGCCAAGTTGGGAGCCATCTTGGTTTATGACCTTGAGGAACAGAAGGATGTGAACTTGCACTAGGACCTGGAGTATTTTGTCTCCTTCTGGCAGGAGACTTGAGGGTTTTTTTTATCCTGTTTGAAATTTTCTTTCCATGAAGAGCAAACAAACTGGGCACTCTTTTAATGGAGGGTTTTTTTTTTTTTCTCACTTAAATAGAAAGACAGTGTACAGTCTGTGTGGCGGAGATCACAGGTCTGTTAAACAGCTGCTTTATGTGAAAGCACTAATTTATAGTCATGGCTGATATATTTTGCGGGGCCGACACACTGAACCTATACTGAATATTGTTCCATTAACAAAACTACTGTACTGTGTGTAAGGCACTAGTAATTAACCTTTTAGACTTCGCTTTTGAACAACCCTCAATTTTAACCTTTATTTAAGTGTCATAGTTGTCTTAGCTCCTCTGAGCATTTTTTTTTAAACTTTAGCTCTTTCTAGATTAATTGCATGTTGTAATTCTCTTTTCACCTTTCAAGATGGTTTGGTTTTACATGAGCTTAATATGGTGCTTTTATAATAGCTCTTTTTTCAAGCTGGAACACTCTCTCGACTCTCCTCTTTTTCCATATATGTGCTGAGGATGGTGTTTATGTACACGTGTAGCTGCTCAGCAATGAGATCTTTGCTTGTCTGTTTGCTTTGTGTAAGCAGATAAGGAATGGGGCAGCGGTGATTCAGTGGTAGAATTCTCACCTTCCATGCGGGAGACCAGGTTCAATTCCTGGTCAATGCACCTCATGTGCAGCCACTACCTGTTAGTGGAAGCTTGTGTGTTGCTAGGATGCTGAACAGGTTTCAGCAGAGCTTCCAGATGAAGGCAGACTAGGAAGAAAGGCCTGGTGATCTGCTTCTGAAAATCAGCAAGTGAAAACCCTATGGAGCACAATGGTCTGATCCACAACCGATCGTGGGAATGGCTCGGGACCAGGCAGGGTTTTGTTCTATTGTGTAGAGGGTCACCCTGAGTCGGAGCCAACTCAATGGCAGCTAACAACAAACAGAGAAGAAATGATTATAGCAGGGATTTAGAGAAATCTTGTAATCTGATCTTTCCCTCCTTGCACCTGTATCAGCTCAGAGGTGCTGTGCTTGCTGCTGCTGAGAATCCCACATCTGAGTGGGCCATTGCTGCAGCAGCTCAGGATGTGAGGCCTCACCCTTCCAAGTGGCCTGGGACGCCCTTGCTCCCGCCCTCCAGTGGTCATTCCAGCCTTTCCAGTCTCTTCAAACCCAGGATGACCTTATTTTCTATTTTGTAGAGAAAATAGAGATGATCAGTCAAAGCCCTTTAATTCTCACCCTCCACGCCTATGTGTTGTTGAAAGGATAATGGGTCATGGAAGGTTTATGAGGAGGGTCTGGGGATTACGGGGCTTAGATGGGAGGGGTGGCCCCTCCATTGTGATTTTGGGCTGGAGGATCATGGAGGGAGTCTGATGCACTTGGAAGCTCGCAGGTGTTGGAAGTTGCATTTACTTGTATTTTTGCGAAAATAACCCATACCTTCTACGTTGGTTTGCCAGCCTCCTCCCCACCACCCCAGGAATTTTGTGTAAGCGCTGCTATGCCAATTTTTCTTTACAGCAACATGTTTAAAAAAAAATTGGCATAGTGGCGCTTATGAAAATACTCTGTGGGGGGAGGGAGCAGCTGGCAGACCAACGAAGGCATGCTTTATTTGTGTAAAAATACATACTGCTTGTGAGCTCTCAGGAGGACATTGCCACCTCCCTGACCTGCTCTTCCACCATCCCCTCCCCAACTCTGCTCCAGCCACACTGCCCTTCTTGTTGGGCCCCTGACACGCAGAGCAGGCCCAAGCTTAAGGACCCTTACCTTGGCTGTCCCTTCTGCTTGGGGTACTCTTTTCTTGGGTATCTGGAGCACTCGCTGCCTTCTCCCTTTCTTCAAGTTCTTTAAAAAATGCTGCTTGATCAGACAGACCTTCCCTGAACAAACTAGATGAAGCAGCTTCCCGTAGACACTTTGTATCCTTTACCCTGCTGCCTTTTCCTGTTAGCTCTTGCCCCACTTCACTCTTCCATGTTTCTTGCATATGCTGCCCTTCCCGACTTCTTCCCTCCCGGCATCTCTGATGAAGTAGTCCATTCTCGCCCCGCTGATCAGAGATGTCACTTTTTATCATATATTTAAAACAATCTTTTTTTAAATTTAATTTTTAGAGGTTCTTTTAGTTCTTTCCCATTTCCTATCATTTTAATTTTCGTGGTGCTCTTAAGGATTTTTTTTTTATTCCTTTAAAAGCCCTGTGATTTTCATATTTTAATCTGTTAACGTGGTGGAAGTCTTATTGGTTGAGTTTCTGGTGAGGAACCAGGCTTACATTCTTGGGATTCAAGCCAGCTTGGTCCTGATATATGGTTATTGTTTTTTAAATCTAGTATTACATTCAGCTTGCTGATATTTTAACATTTTTTTCATTTATGTTCATGCACAAGGTTAGCTTCTAATTCTCCTTCCTTGTTAGACTTTGGTATCAAGATTACATAAAAGGAGTTGGGAGAGTTTTTCTTTTTCTGTTCTCTGGAATGATTTATGAATGATTGGAATGACTTATTCTTCATTATTTGGTTGAACTTCCAGTAAAATAATTTTCTTTGTGAGATTCTGTGTGTGCATGTGATTTTTTTTAAACTAGTGATTCAATTTCTTTAATTTTATAGGAATATTCAAATATTTTCTTTGTTCTTGAGTCATTTTTGAATAGTTTTATTATCTAAATTTGCAAGTTTATTGACATAAAATGTTGATAATATCTTTTTTTAAAAACATTTGCAGCATCTTTAGTTATATCTCTTTATGTATCCCTGTAATTGTTTATTTGTACCTTTTCTTTTTTTTTTTGTTATCAGTCTTACCCGAGGGGGGTCAATTTTGTTATGCTTTTCGAAGAATCCATTTTTGGTTTCATTGACCGAAGAAGAATTGATGCAGAATTATGGTGTTGGTGAAGAATATTGAATATACCATGGACTGCCAGAAGAATGTACAAATCTGTCTTGGAAGAAGTACAGCCAGAATGCTCCTTAGAAGCGAGGATGGAGAGACTTCATCTTGCTTACTCTGGACATGTTATCAGGAGGGACCAGTCCCTGGAGCATTCTTTAGAACTTAAAATTCCATCTGGGGCTACTTTCTTTCCATCTGAAATATATTCTTTAGAATTTTCTTCAGTGAAAATCTGTTGATGCCAACTCTCTGGATTTGCTTGCCTGAAAATATCTTATTCTGCCTTTGTTTTTGGAAGAGTATGATTGCTAGGTATGGAATTCTAGATTTTTCCTCAACACATTGAAGGTATTCTACTGCCTTCTGGCTTTTGTTTCTGATAATGATGTTACTTTTCAGGGTAGATTTTGATCTTTTAGAGGAAATCTTTACCCGCTCTCCTTCCTTTAGCTGTTTTTAGGATTCTTCTCTCTGTCTTTGCTATTCTGCAGTTCACTATGATGTGTGTAGGTGAGAATTTCTATTTACTTATCCTGCTTGATTGGGTTTCATTGACCTTCTGGAACTCTGCAAATTGATTTCTTTTGTCCTTTTTGAAAAATATTTCAGCATATGGCTTCAGATATTGCCTCTGGCGTGCTTTCTCTGTGTTCTCTCTTTGTGGATGTCAGTCAGATGTGGTTAGGTGTTCTCATTCTGTCCTCCATATTTCCACGTGTTTTATATTTTCTTTCTATCTGTAATGTCATTGGAATAATTTATTCAAAGTTTTCATCGAGTTTACTAATTCTTCAGTTATGCATAATCTGTGATTAAATCCATTCGTTGAGTTTTTAATTTTAATCTTTATTATTTTTTATTCTAGAACTTTAATTTGGTTCTTTTCCAAAAGTGCATGGTCCTTTTTTATTGTATTTTACTCTTTAGTTCCAATTTCTTCTTACACTTCTTTAAATATGTTAAATATATTTTTATATTTGTTGTTGTTGTTGTCAGGTGCCATTGAGTTGATTCCGACTCATAGCAGCCCTATGTGACAGAGTAGAACTGCCCCATAGGGTTTTCTAGGCTGTAATCTTTATGGGAGTGAATCGCCAGGTCCTTCTCCCATAGAGACACTGGGTGGGTTTGCACTGCCAACCTTTTGGTTAGCAGCCAAGTGCTTAACTATTTGTGCCACCAGGGCCCCTTGCTAATTCTGAGCCTGCTAATTCTACCCATCACTTCAAGTCTTTTTGGACAAGTAATACTGGCGGAACACTTGATGTATTTGAGATGATTCTAGATGGCACGTGGACATGGCACAAAATACATGTGACTCAGTGAGTAGACATTTATTCATTCCATCTTTTTTTCTCTTTCAGTACTGTGACAAGCAGAGGGTCTCAGTTGGAGACTATGTCACTGAGATGCCTCGAACCCTTATTCATCTCCTTTCAATGCAGAGGAGTCTCATACCCAGCTCTTAGGCAGACCTGGTATCCAGCTAAAATGTAATCACTTTTTTGTTGTTGTTTTCATTTTGATTATTGATGTATTGTATTTCAAGTGATACTGGTTTTTCATTTGTGAAAATAATATACACTTTCCTTTTAAGGTAAATTTATTTAAACCAAAATCTTTAAAATGATGTAGTTTAAAACCATAGTTGTAACTGACAGTACTGGTGGTGTTTCAGTATGGCAGAGTCAGTAAAGGTGTTGAGAAGTAGGACAAGCGTATGGCTGAATCCTGTGAAGATGTTCTTGTAGGATTGTCATTAGTTGCTGTTGAGTTGACTCTGACTCGTGGTGACCTTATGTGCAACAGAATAAAATGTTGCCTGGTCCTGAGCCATCTTCATAATTGTTGGTATGTTTGAGCCCCTTGTTGTGGCCCTTGTGTGGTGCCTTCCAGCCTAGGGGACTCATCTTCCAGAACTGTACTGTACAATATTCTGCTGTGATCCATAAGATCTTCGTTGGCTAATTTTTGGACGTAGATCACAAAAATCTGCTTAAGAGCCTTCTTCCTAGTCTTTCTTAGTCTGGAAGTGCTGCTGAAACCTGTTCGTCATGGGTGATCCTGCTGGTATTTGAAATACCAGTGGCATACTTTCCTGAATCATAGCAGTATGCACGCTGCCCCAGTATGACAAACTGATAGACGGGTGGTTGGGTGGTGGCTCATAGGAATGAAATCTGGGAAATTCAACACTAAGGAAAGATAGCAAGCAACAGGGTAAAGAGGCTATGTTCACTTTAAAATAGTACGTTGTTGTATAATTTGAAAAAGCGGAAGCACAAGGAAGTGTTGCTGCATCAGTCTAATATTGAGTCATTTCTTATTGAGGATAAATCTCAGGAATGAGCTTGTAGGACTTCTGCAGATTTTGGTTGCATGTTCTGCGTAGAATAGTCACTCGGGTCTGGGCACCTAGAATGAACCAGAGTATTTCTCTGTGAAAAGACGAGAGGTTGTGCCTTTGTTTGGTTCAGTTCAATAAAAGGCAGTATACTGAACTGTGCCTGTTTCGGAGAGCACTGGCATTTCATTGAGAGACTCGCCAGTGTAAAGCTTGATTTAACCAGTGAGAGAATAGTCAGCAAAACATGTGGCTAACTAAATATAAGCCTTTCAAAGAAATGATTTCTGAACACATTCAGTCGTCTGAATAGTTCTAGGATTTCATGAAATGTGCTATTTGTTGCTTGGATAATTAACTACCCCATGGAATGGATTTCCCAAACCAGGCAGCTTGGCATTCAGACACATTTTATGTGATTTACACAGTGTGTGTTGGCATACAGTGTTTTAAATGTGAATTAGTTGTCAATTTTTAAACATTAGGAGATTGCATGTACAAATAGGGATTTCTCATAAAATAATAAATGCTGGAGAGGTTGGGGAGAGCCTGGAACACTTATACACTGTTGGTGGGAATGTAAAATGGTACAACCACTGTCATGGATTGAATTGTGTCCCCCAAAAAATGTGGGTAGCAAAAAATGTGGCTAGGTCATGATACCTAGTATTGTATGATTGTGTTATCTGATGTGATGTCCTTATGTGCTGTGAACTCTACCACTATGATGAGATTATCTGTGATCTCCTCATGTGTTGTAAATTCTATCACTGTGATGAGGTTATACTGATGAGGTTGACAAGATCAGTGTCTCAATGCAATCTCTTTCAAAAGAGAGAAGCGAGCAGAGACACATGGGAACTTCATACCACCAAGAAAGCAGTGCTGGGAGCAGAGCGTGTCCTTTGGACCTGAGGTTCCTGTGCAGAGAAGCTCCGAGACCAAAGGAAGACTGATGACATGGACTTTCCTCTAGATCCAATGGAGAAAGTGTTCCCCTGGAGCTGATGCCCTGAATTTGGACTTGTAGCCTACTGGACTATGAGAGAATAAATTTCTCTTTGTTAAATCCATCCACTTGTGGTATTCCTGTTAGAGCAGCACTAGATGACTGAGACAACCACTTTGGAAATTGATTTGGCGCTTTCTTAAAAAGCTAGAAATAGAAATACCATACAATCCAGCTATCCCACTCCTTGGAATATATCCTAGACAAATAAGAGCCATCGCACGAATAGATATATGCACACCCATGTTCATTGCCGCACTGTTCACGATAGCAAAAAGATGGAAACAGCCTAGGTGCCCATCAGCGGACAAATGGATAAACAAATTATGGTATATCCACACAATGGAATACTACTCAATGATAAAGAATAACGATGAAGCCATGAAACATAACATGGAGGAAGCTGGAGGTCATTATGCTGAGTGAATTTAGTCAGTCACAGAAGGACAAATATTGTATAAGACCACTATTATGAGATCTCAAGAAAAGGTTTAAACACAGAAGAAAACATTCTTTGATGGTTACGAGGGTGGGGAGGGAGGGTGAGTGTTATTTACCAACTAGATAGTAGATAAGAATTATCTTAGGTGAAGGGAAGGACAGCACACTGCTACAGGGGAAGTCAGCACAATTGGACTAAACCAAAGCTAAGAAGTTTCCTGAATACAATCAAACACTTTGAGGGACAGAGTAGCAGGGGGAGGGATCTGGGGACCTGGGTTTCAGGGGACATCTAGGTCAATTGGCATAACAAAGCTTATCAAGAAAATGTTCTGCATCCTATTTTGGTGAGTGGCGTCTGGGGTCTTAAAAGCTTGCAGGCGGCCATCTAAGGTGCATCAGTTGGTCCCAACCACCTGGAGTAAAGGAGAATGAAGAACACCAAAGACACAAGGAAAGTATTAGCCCAAGAGACAGAAAGGGCCACATAAACCGGAGACTTCATTAGCCTGAGACCAGAAGAACTAGATGGTGCCCGGCTACCACTAATGACGCCCTGACAGGGAACACAACAGAGAGCCCTGGATGGAGCAGGAGAAAGGTGGGGTGCAGAACTCAGATTCTAGTAAGAAGACCAGATTTAATGGTCTGATTGAGACTGGAGGAACCCTGGAAAGCATGGCCCCTGGATTCTCTACCAACCCTAAACTAAAACTATATCTTTGAAGCCAGCTCTTCAGATAGGGATTGGACTGGACTGTGGGACATAAAATGATACTCGTGAGGAGTGTGCCTCTTAGCTCAAGTAGATACAAGAGACTAAATGGGCAGCTTCTGTCTGGAGGTGAGATGGGAAGGCAGAGAGTGTTAGGAGCTGGTTGAATGGACATGGGGAATCAGGAGTGGAAAGGAGGAGTGTGTTGTCACAGTATGGGGAGAGCAATTAGGTCACATAACAATGTATGTACAAATTTTTATATGGGAAAAATTAAAAAAAAATAGGGATTTCTGGCTAAAAAATTAGGAGATCTTGCAATGCTGGGTTCAAATCTTTCATGGCAAAAATCTGCTCCAGTTGTATAACTAGGTGCCATCAAGTTGACTCCAATTCATGGCAACTCCATGTGTGTCAGAGTATAGCTGTGCTCCACAGGGTTTTACTGAGTTTTTGGAAGTAGATCGCCAGGTCTTTCTTCCAAGGCACCTCTGGGTGGACTTGAACCTCCAACCTTTTGGTTAGCAGTTGACCACATTAACCTTTTGCACTACCTGGGG
Source organism: Dugong dugon (assembly GCA_030035585.1). Taxonomy (NCBI): domain Eukaryota; kingdom Metazoa; phylum Chordata; class Mammalia; order Sirenia; family Dugongidae; genus Dugong; species Dugong dugon. The sequence goes on from CM057478.1 coordinate 35,626,766, forward strand.
ACTTATTCTCCAGGTGTCTACACTTCACAGCACTTTCTACTAACAGCAGCCACTGAGGACAAGTGTCTTTTATCACATACTGTTATTATACAGCTGGCCCTTTACACTCATCTTCCTTACCGGAGTGGCCTGACTGGCAATTGTGTTTTTGAATCCTGCTGTAGTGATTTCTGGTGCCTTGGTAGCATAGTGGTTAAGAGATTGACTGCTAACCAAAAGTTTGGCAGTTTGAATCCACCAGCCACTCCTTGGAAACCCTATGGGACAGTTCTGCTCTGTTCTGTAGGGTCGCTAAGAGTTAGAATTGACTCGATGGCAATTTTTTTTTTTAATAGCGATTTCAAGGACTCACTTATGTAGCTCAAGGTGATAACTCTATCAATTTATCCATCTACAGAGACATTTTTTTGTTCTTATTTTTGATCTACTTTCTAGAACATTTAGTGGCAGCTCCTCAGAGAGCTTGGAGTTGAATAAAACCAGTTGCTGACAAGTCTGTTCTGACTCACAGTAACTCCATGTGTATGAGGGTAGCACTGCATTCATAGGGTTTTCGATGGCTGCTTTTTTGGAAGTAGATCACCAGGCCTTTCTTCTGAGTCTCTTCTGGGTGGACTCAAACTGCCAACCTTTCAGTTAGAAGCGAAGTGTGTTAACCATTTGCACCACCCAGGGAGTGGTGGAGTTACATAATGATATACATTATCAATAATGATATAAAACCCTCAAACTGACACAGCCTGCTTCATGTGACTTAGATGCCCTCCCAGATCAGAATGACTGACGTACCTAACAGTCTCGGGGAGCATATGTGTATTCTACCCTCCCCTCATCTTATTTGAAAATATCCCAAGTCCTCCGTATTTCTTCCACCCCCACCCACCTCCCTGACCCCTTGGATACCCAAATCTGCTTAAGACACTTATATAAAATGGCATAGTATTTGCATATAACCTACGCACATCCCCCCTCATACTTTAAATCATCTCTAGATTGCTTACAATACCTAATACAATGTAAATGCCATGTAAATAGTTGTTTCATCACAACTGAAGACTTGCTCTGGAAGGTAGCCTTTCGCTTCTCTGGGTTTTTCGAGCTCTTCTGGGAACACTGATGCTTCCTGGGCATCAGCCAGTGCAGTTCGCCCATGATCTGGAAGTTCTTGAGGCTGTAGCACTTCACATAGCTGGCCAGCCATAGCTTACTAGCCTGGAACTCCTTCCTCCCACTCTCCTCAAGCCCTTACACTTAGCCTTTGAGGGATTGCTTTGACACTTTATTGCTTTTCAGGAGCTATTTTTTCACAGAAACAAAGGGTACACACAAGTAGTGAATGAAGGAGATGCAAGACGAACAACGCTCAAACAGCCGGTGCTGGAGAGAGAGTGAGGATCTGTGAAATGGCGGGAGGCTACATCAGGGTTTGCCTACACATCACTTCATTTGTGTGGATTCAGCATAGTGCTCGGCGTGCAGCAAATTCAAGTTTTCCTTTTTGGAACTCCTCCCCGCCCCAACCAATATTTTTGATCTGTGGTTGGTTGAATCCGTGGATACAGAACCCATGGATACAGAGCACCCACTGTACCTTGCAGAAATCTGCCTAGATTTCTAAGAGAAGGAAGCCTGTTACACTTTCTTAAACTGTCAATCGATTAATTCTATCAGGAAAGGAAGTAAATTTAGTCTAATATAATTTATTCCTAACAGTGCATCCTGGCTCCTTTGTAACTTCAGAAAGTGACCGTGAAATGGCCTTGTAACACTTGTAAAAGCAGCCCTGGTGCTGCAATGGATAAGCATTTGGCTGCTAACCAAAAGGTTGGCAGTTGAAACCCACCCAGCAGTTCCATGGAAGAAAGACCTGGTGACCTGCTCCTGTAAAGATTATAGCCAAGAAGACCCTATGGGGCAGTTCTTCTCTGTTGTATATGGTCGCTATGAGTCAGAATTGACTTGATGGCACACAACAACAGCAACACTTGTAAAGGCCATAGGAATTCTCCTCTAGGTTTTTCCCGCTCACAAATGTCATGTATTAAGTGAATGGTCCCCATGAAAGGCCCACACACGTAGGGTAACTTCCATAGATGAGTACATTTCAGCGCGGAAGTGAGGAGATCCAAGATGGCGCCTGGGTTGGCCAGGGGTAGCAGCCAGGAGATGCTCAGGCCCTGGAATCGAGCCTCCAGAGGGAGGACACCCTCTTGCATGGGGAGCAGGGCATTCGGACCCACCCTAGTGTAGTCTGCTCTGTGAGCCAAGGTGAAGCGTGATTATGGAGAGACCAGCCCACTTCCAACAGATGGAATGCAGAAGTGTCTCAGCCTGGTGCCAGTCCTTTTAACTTGGATTCCCAAGTACAGTCAGGTCTGCTACAGTCTATGGAGTGTGTTCCTGGTATAGTCACTGACTACACTGACTTGTCTGCTAACACGGGAGGAGGTCGTTTTGAAGCTGTGTTTACAAAAAACCCAGAAAATTGCGTTTATGGGTAAGAATAGGTGTGCTCAGTTGTCCTGATACAACTAGAATAGTTTTGATTTTGAAGTGTTGGTGTGTGTTTCTTATGTTGGCGTAAAGTAATGTTCCAAATTAGCGTCCCCATGACTGGCTGCCAAGGAATCAGTTTCCTCTTTATTCACCGATACTAGCAGTTTCCTGGAAACAGATTACCAGAGGAGGGAAGTGTTTCATACAGATGCTGATGTGCAAGTTTGATTTTCTCCTGCTTGGCCCACCCGGTCATTCTCAATTTATTTGATTATTGTCAATTTAATACATTGTATGTGATGATACACACCGGGTTCATTTTATGCCTGGTTGGTGGTGCTCTCTTAGGGAATATAGAAAAAGTACCAGCACTGGTGTTATACATACCGCTGAGTAGGCAGGTGACCTCATACAAGATAGGCTTAACTTTGTGAGCCTCAGTTTCTTCATCAGAGGATGGAGATAGTATCTGTTTTAATGGGATTATTATTACTCACGAATTACATGTATAAAGTACATGGTCCATCCAACCAACCAGTGCCTTTGAGTTGCTCCTGGCAACCCCATGTGTGTCAGAGTAGAACTGTGCTTCACAGTGTTTTCAGTGGCTGTGATCTTGTGAAGTAGATTGCCAGGCTTTTCTTGCAAGGTGCCTCTGGGTAGGTTTGAACTGCCAACCTTTTGCTTAGTAGCCAGTGCTTAACCGTTTGTGCCACCCAGGGCACCTTATTAAATATTATTAACTTTCCTTTCCTCCTTTTTGGTGAAGGATCTCACTAAAGTCATCTTCTTGCTATCTGTCTGTCATCTGTTTTTCCAAATTTTTCTGCTATGGAAGAAGAGTTAATTAGCAGCCAGCGCTTGGTTTTAGTTTTGGTCTTTAATATTACAGGTCAAGCAAAGCACCATTTGAAAACAGATCCCTTTGCTCTGACATCTGCTCGGACTGTCTAAGGAAGGTCTAAGACCAAGTACACATGGCAGAAATCCCAGATAGCCTTTATTTGAAGATTTCACAAACAAATTACACATTTCTTTGCAATTACATAGAAAATCAAATGTAAATTTACAGCTCAGCAATCCAGTAACTAGGGCTCAAAGGAACTGCATCTCCAATACAATTAAATATTTTAAGATGACCCGTTTTTATCCTTTTTGAGTGTTTATGAAAAAATCCATTTAAAATTTCTGAAAATTTTAATCTTGTAGGAGGGTTAAATAATATATGATATCAGGACAGTGTGGATATGTGCATGACAACACAGAATGTTATTCATAATAGCCTCTATTGTTAACATTTTAATAATCGGAGTGCATGTATATTATAGGTATAGAATGGCCTTATTAATTGTTAAAGAGAAGGCTTGAAAAAAGCAGTAGGAAACACAAGCTTTCAGAATATGCTCAGAATGTTTCTACAAGCTACTTTCTGAAACGCTTCATAGTAAAAATCACTATAGTCTTTAAAAGGGGGGAAATGCAGACCAGAATTTCAAATTCTCATGGAATCCAGACTTTCTGGAACCATTAAGGCCAGATGAACTCCCAAAAATATTGCCGTGAGATAATCTTTACACCTTAATCCCTAAACCAAAAATATCCCCTGAAGTCTTCCTAAAACTGACAACGGTTTAGCTTAACTAGTAGAGAATGTCTGCTGTGAGCATTGCGCTCTTGTAAGAACTATCTATGTGGGATCAAATTGTCAACAGTAACTCGAAAGATTAGACAGGAAAATTAGGAGGCAGTGAATTTATGTTAATGGGAGAGGAACAACTTGGAAAATGTGGGTGAGAATGGCCGCACAACTTGAAGAATATAATCCACGTGACTGAATTGTACACGTAGAAATTGTTGAATTGGTGTATGTTCTATGTATATTTTGAACAAAAATAAAAAATAACTGTAGTCTTCCCCAACCCATTGCTTCTCACCATATCCCCATGACCAGCTGGCACTAGGCAAGTCGAACAGAATGGTTCCAAGACCTATCCATCTCCCCAGCCCTCCAGCAGTCAATGTTAGGATAGTCATATAGCATGAGAGATAGGAAGAGGCATTTCTGCTTATTTAATTTTATGAATATCTAAATTATTTCTGCTTAAATTACAGAATTACTCTTAATTTTATAGAATTAAGTTCTTATCTGAAATCCTCCCTCACATGCTCATTCCCACCATTTTTTGCTGACTCTACATGTCCCTCATGTAGGCTTTTGTATAAACACAGTCAAAACTGCTCTTTGGAACAGTGCTATTCTTTAGAATTTGTTCAGTACTGGGCTAATCCACAGGCAAAAGGAAATACAGTAAGGGTAATACATTTTATTTAGTGAAAGAACTGTTACTTACTCTAGGCAAACAATTGTGAAAGCATTATATCCTGGATTAGAAGAAGTATCAAATTTCAGTAATCAGTTTGGGAGAGAAGATGGGATAAGTCAGCTTTATGAAAGGTGTAGCCAGATCATTAGATTGTTGTTGTTGTTGCTATTATTATTATTTTTAGTAGTTAAACAGAAAAGGGAGTTGGCTCTTTCTCCGTGCTCACCTTTTTACTGGTGTGATTTAACTGTTGATGCATGCTTAGGTCAACTACATGTGAACAGATCACTGTACTACATTTACAAAACCAGAAGCTGCTGGAAGGTCCATTGTTGTTGCTGGGTGCCGTCAAGTCCATTCCAGCTCATAGCGACCCTATAGGACAGAGGAGAACTGCCCCATAGGGTTTTCTAGGCTGTAATCATTATAGGAGCAGATCGCCAGGTCTTTTCTCCCGTGGAGCAGCTGTTGGGTTCCAACTACTGACCTTTCAGTTAGCAGCCAAGCACTTACCAGTTTGCCTCATCTAGGAAGGGCTTCTTTCGGAAGGTCCATTAGAATTTGTCTATTTGAATTGTGCTTATAGCTTTCTTCCTCAGCTCTCCTCCCCTCAGTTGGTTTGGTCATGATGGGAATGTACTTTAGATCACCACCACATGTAAACGATCCAGTAGGAGCCCCTCACGTACCTGCTAACAACTCATGAAAGATAAAGGGGAAACACTTACTGAAGAAAATTGTGATACCTTGTGCAGGAACATTTTCTAAGGTCCCAATATTAATTTAGAATAGTGTTACCAGTTCCTAACGGAAGGCTCTTAGGACTAAGAACTAGTAGTGGCTCCATTGAGTTGTTCTGGGTAGATGGGGTGATTTAGGCTTCGGGCTGGAGTTTCCTGGTCTGAAGTAGGCAGTGTACTGGGGTGTCCTGCTTGGAGTTGGGAACGGCATGGGGACACAGTGGGAAGAACATGGGCTCAAGAGCCCAGTGGCCTGGGTTTCGGTACTGGAGAGGCCACTTACCTTGGATACACCTTTTACTTTTTCCTAGACTCCACGTGCTTTCTTTGGGAATTGAGATGATAGTAGTACTTGCCCCATAGGCTCGTTGTAAGGAGTCAGTGAGTTAGTGTGTATAAAGGGCTTTGTCCAGTATGGGCAAATAAACAGCAATCAATAAATGTAAATCATTATGATGATGGTTGTTATTAATCACCTTCTTGTTCATTCACCCGGGAGAATGTCAGCTCTTTCCCTCAGAGTCAATGGGTCACCTGTGTGTGGGCACTGTTGCACCAAACCCAGCCTGGAAGCTCACCTTGTTAGTCATTTTTTGGTTGCTGCAGCTTAAGCTCAAGACCCAATGTGTTTATTTGTGATAAAATGCAATCTAATCTACTTCATGAGTTTGGTAGTAGGTCATTATTCCTTTTATTAGACTGCTTACAATGACATTTTGAAAAACTGGGATGATTCAAAATATCAAAATAAAAATTAAAAAAATAGATGAGTTTCTTAACAGCGTTCTCAAGAATCAAAGTCTCACCTGATCCCTAGTATGAAACAGTGCTGAGTTTATTTTATGATGTTCAGATTTGCTGGCCCAGAGGCGTGCTGTGTTCATTGGCCTGCAGTGACACTCATCTGGAGGGAACCAGCAGGATGGAAGGTAACTTTTACCACAATTCAAAAATGTTTCTATATTTTTTAAACAAATTATCAGAAATAATTAATTTTATCATATATAAAATGGGGAGAAATGTAAGCTTCAGTCAACTAAGATGGTTGATGTATTCATAAGACAACTTGTTTATAAGACCGCTCACGTGGTGGGGGTAAAATCCTCAGACTTGTACTTAGTAGTTGGAAAAGGAATTTCTGGCTTTTGACTTTTTTTAAATTTTAATAACTTGGATAAGATAATGGATTTTAATAACAAAACAACATCTTGATTCTACTTTTACTTGCAGTACACAATGTGAACATATTCTAGCAAGTTAAATGTCCAGTGATTCTGGAAATGCTACCACCTTGGCTTCTAAGAATTGGTCGTTTGGTTTTTTTTATTTAATTTTTTTAAAGGATTAGAAAGAACAACGTGACGGAAAGATGTCTGTTCTGATAAGAATTCTGGGAACAGGAAATATGCTTGAATAAGGGGAAGCTGAGGCATGTTCTCCAGTGAAACCTGTGGAAGTTGGAACCTGTGTAAGGTGGAAACCTGCGAGAGAAGGAAAACTCAAATATTTTCCACTAAAATGAGCGATAGAAAAGTGGTAAGACTACATCCTTTCAAAGGTGGAAACTTGTGAGACCTGGAAAAACAGGGCAGTCCCGTCGAGTTCCGGCTCTCACAGATTTCATTGTACTTAGTGACGTATGCACGCTTCTCCTGTTTTTCTGTGTTCTAAGCTAAGTTAAGCTGCAGGCCTGATTTGCAAAGTACTAGGGAGCCTACTGGCTTGGTAGAGAAGGAGGCCTTGCATTTGTTAAGTGAAGGGGTTACTAGGTATCTGTTGTCCTCCGTAGAAGATGATTCAAGTTCATGATGGTGGTGAGCTTTCTGATCGTTGGTTAGCTAGTGGATGGGCAGGCTGCTGACCAGTTGGTTATCCAAGGACAGTGTCTTCAAGAGTGAGCATGCCCCCACCCCCACCTTGCAGAGGAGGGGATCCAGGTGCACCTGGGAGGCACATGGTTGTACCCAATAAAGCCAGAGGAAGGTTCGTGGAGTGTGACTCCACAGGTTGAGTCCCCAGCCCCTGAGCCAGGGTGAGTACTGGCGGACAGTGAGCACGCCATGCCCAAGATGTGACACCTCCCGATTTTGCAAAGGGATTTGTTCCAGAGAAAAATACACATGTGTTGGGCTTCTGGACAAATAGTTGTGATGTACTTAACAATCAGTGTTTGCACTGATGATGGTCCATCTCATCTTTGAGCATCTGATCATCTTCATAGCCCACTGGGAAATGCCCCTATCATACCAGTAAGGGAGACGAGATGAGCTGAGTGTCTATACTATGAGTTGGTGCTTCTGGCTTTTATGGATGCACTGACAGGAGCTGTATGGGGGACCCCGAATGGTCAGTCACAAATGTGAATTTGCATTAAGGCAAGACCCGGCAAATCAGCCACATGAGACACAACATAGAAATCAGATAAAAGCTACTGTCCAGCAGTTTTAACCACCAATACCCATTTATTTTAATGGAAAAAAAAATTCTCTGCATTCTATATGCTTCCAAAAAGATTTACTATTGAAACAAATACAATATAAGGAACTCTAGCTGCATAATTTCACTACAATAAAGACAACATATGACTTTTACTTCCTATAAAAGGCTAACTAAAAAGCACAGGTGCAAACATAGATTGCATAAGAAAGCGTGTGCGTGTGTATGCATGTGTGCGTGTGGTTAAGACCCTTAGTAAGCAACTGCATTAAAATATGCTAAGACACTTACCTTACCCTAGTTCGTGGCGAGCTCTAATAAAAAGCTACAGGCTTTCACTAGTTTTATTTGATAGAAAAATTTGGTGTGAGCTTTGATGGTTCATTTACAGTTTATCCACAAGAAGATAATCTTAGTACAAGCACTAACTTTCCTCTTACTTTGACATGCTCACGGAATAAAAATCAATTACTTTTCATACATAATGAACATCTTTTATTTTCAGCTTTGCAAACAACGGTAGTTGATTCACACAAAAAGTTACTTTTTTTTTAAACTACCTGTATTTACTCTATTTTATGCATGTATATAGGAAACAAACTGTGTATGTGCATAAACGTATGTCTATACATGTGGGTCTGTACACGTATACAGGATGGTACCTGTTGGCCTCTTCCTGTGTACATGTGAACTCTCTGATGACATCTGCAGTTGTACACAGACTGACCAGGATTGGTGCCCCTGTAATAACCAGTGGGTTATAACTTGTGGGTTCAGGATGTCTCCAAATGCAAGTTGATGCCCAGGAAGGAATATGTCAGCCCTTTTTTTTGGCATTTGGGGGTAACATTGCATGCTCTGCGTCTCTCCCACCTCCGCTCAGGACCATGACATTCGGTGGCAGTGAATTAGTCATCAAGCTCCCTGTACTAAAAAGAAAGCAGCTTCCTTTCTCTGCTCCCCTCTCTGGGGCCAACCTGGCTGGTCATGGCAGTGATGAGGCTGAATGGGGAGTGGAAGGGACATCAGGGGAAGAGGCAGCTGTGTGGGCTGTGCTAGGGCTGAGTTTGCTGCTGAGTCCTCCAAGGGTTCAGCTGTCTTAGTTTCTATCTCTTCTTTGACCTCTCAAGAAAGAATGGCATCTCAAACCAGACTCCTCCTGTGTCGCCTCTCCATATACATACTATGTCTATACACAACAGATACTCATACGTATACAAATACTAACCCACAGACAGAGCTGCGTGTGTGAAGCACTGATTCAGCAACATGTCAACACATCAGAGAAAGTTGTCGCTGTTCCTGCTTCCCAGAAGGCCAAGTTCTGTGTCGTGATCTTTAAACATTTGGGGAAAATTCAGAGGATTCCATCAATGAAAGGAGAGAAGAAGATGCTGTCGAAAGTGGCGAGGTACAGACTACGTGAAGTTGCAAAGAAAACGAGACTGAAACCATCGAGGCCTGTTGGTGAAGTTCGATCACTATAAACGGCAATCTTCAGATGTGCGTTCCCCCCCCCGCCTTTTTTTCCTGTTGCTGTGGAAACTTGGTAGTAAAGCTGCAGATGTCAGGAATTCTCACAGACCTGAATAGGAAAAAAAATTCAGTGTTAAGTTGGGAGTATCTCAACTCGCCTCCAAACGTTTTCAGTAAACACTAGACAAATGACTGACAAACTGTAATAAACATGTTTATAAACATCGCACTACCTCGGGGACATATATTTTCTTAAGCTTATGTTTGAAGACAATGACTCATTCTGCTGGTTTGTATCTTAAGAAGGTGGACTTCTCCTAAAATGTTCGTGATGAGTTTAGATGCCAACATTTCACATCAGATCCACAGCAGCCGTTAGCACTGCTACCAGGGCTCCCCATCTCTTGCACATTAGCACAGAGCTCGGTTATTTTATGAACAGTTTTGACTTTGTAGCTTAGAGATTGACAATTGCCCCCATATATTTTTCTTTTTTTATAATTTTATTTTTGTTGGTGTTGTTGAGAATATACACAGCAGAACATACACCAACTCAACAGTTTCTACATGTACAATTCAGTAACATTGATTACATTCTTTGAGTTGTGCAACCATTCCCACCCTCCTTTTCCAGTTGTTCCTCCCCCATTAAACTCGCTGCCCCTTAAGGTTCCTATATAATCTTTCGAGTTGCTGTTGTCAATTTGATCCCATACAGATAGATCTTAAAAAAGCATAATGCTCAAGGCAGACATTCTTTACTAGTTAAGCTAAACTATCATTTGGTTTTAAGAAGACTTCAGGGGATATTTTTGGTTTAAGGTTTATGGTTTGAAGATTAGCCACATATATTTTTTTTCTCACAAAGGGGAGCAAGAGAGCTAATGGTGGTTCTTCCGACATGCTGTATGAGTTTCCATTTGCTGCTGTAACAAATTATCATAAACTTAGTGACTTAAAACAGCACACATTTATTATCTCACAGTTGTAGAGGTCAGAAGTCCAAAATGGATCTCGTGGTGCTAAAATTGGTGTCAGCATGGCTGGTTCTTTCTGGAGGCTCCAGGGGAGATTTTAGCTTCTAGCCTTTTCCAGCTTCTAGAGGTCATCCACATTCCTTGGCTTGTGGTCCTTGCCGCCATATTCAAAGCCAGCAGCGTAGCATCTTCTCTCTCCAACTCCACTTCTGTTGTCATGTGGCCTCCTTCTGATTCTGACCCCTCCTGCCTCCTTCTTATAAGGACCTTTGTGGTTACATCAGGCTTACCTGGGTAATCCAGGATCATATATCTATCTTATAATTCTTAACTTAATCACATCTGCAAACTTCCTTTTACCATGTGAGGCACCATGTTCACAGGCTCTAGGGATTAGGACATGGACATTCTTGGGGGCCATTACTCAGCCAACCACACGTGAATAGCACTGTGTCCCCAGGGGAAACTAGGCATCATGTGGCAGAATTGTGGACTGTGAGAACACATCACTCCAGTGGAAAAGTTCACGGAAAGGGACATTAGAGTAGGGAACATTGCAGAATTCCCATCCCCACCCCAGTTTTTTACTGCTCCTCTTTCAGACTGCCTGTGAGGACTGTCCCAGTCCTGGGCCTGTCACTCAACTCCACTCTGTCAGTAGGAAGCTGCTTGCTTTGGAGGGCAGCTCTGATGCTAGGATGCTTAGGGCCAGTTTCAGAATGAAGCATCCCTTTTGCTCCCTGAGTCCTTGCAGGCTGTTTGTTGCCCATGCAGTTCTGGCTGAGAGAAGTGCTGAATTCCAGCCCAGGACTAAGATTTTGTCAGTAGGTTGAGTAAAATATTGTGTCCACAGTTACAGTTGCCAGAGCCCTTCTTCTGTCATAGGCTTCTATTCTAGGAGAGTCCTGTTACCTCCAGAGGAAGAAAAAAAGGAGATGTACTACAGAAGAAAACATTGCCTGGTCCTGAGCCATTCTCATAATCGTTGCTGTGTTTGAGCCCACTGTTGTAGTCACTGTGTCAGTCCATCTCATTGAGGGTCTTCCTTTTTTTTGCTGACCCTCTACTTTCCCAAGCATGATGTCCTCCAGGGATTCCCTCCTGATAACATGTCCAAAGTGTGTGAGATGAAATCTCGCCATCCTCGCTTTTAAGGAGCATTCTAGCTATATTTTGTCCAAGACAGATTGTTCATACTCTGGAAGTCCATGGTATATTCAGATATTCTTCACCAGCACCATAGTTCAAAGGCATCAATTCTTCTTTGGTCTTCCTTATTCATTGTCCAGCTTTTGCATGCATATGAGGTGACTGGAAATACCACGGCTTGGGTGAGGCGTGCCTTAGTCCTCATTGTGACATCTTTGCTTTGAAAGAGGTCTTTTGCAATAGATTTGCCCAATGCAATATGTCACTTGATTTCTTGACTGCTGCTTCCATGGACGTTGATTGTGGATCCAAGTAAAATGAAATGCGACATGGTTGAATAGTGTCTTAAAATTTCATGTCCACCTGGAGCCTGTGAATCTGACCTTGTTTGGAAATAGGGTCTCTGTAGATGTCACCAAGCTAAGATGAGGTCATGCTGGGTTAGGGTGGGCCCAGATCCTATGGCTGGTGTCCTTATAAGAAGAGAGAAATTTGAATACAGGGACTCAGACACACACAGACACACACAGACACACGCACACACGGAGAATGCCATGTGAAGCTGGAGGCAGAGACTGGGGTGATGCAGCTATAATTCAAGGAATAACATGGATTGCTGGCAACCACCAGAAGCTAGGAGAGACACGTGGAGTAGATTCTCCTTCAAGAGCCTCTAGAAGTAATCAACCTTGATTTCAGACTTCTAGCCTTCAGAACCGTGAGCAAATAAATTCTTGTTGTTTTAAGCCACGTAGTTTGTGGTAATTTGTTACGGCAGCCTTAGGAAACTAGCACCCTTTGCTCAGAAGTTCAGACATTTTGAGGTAATGCCTTCATTTTTATAATGACTGGCTTTCATTTCTAGACAAATTGCAACACAGTTGTAAAATATGGACTATTTTTTAAGAAACAGATTTGGAAAAACATCATTTTTTTTTAAATTGTGTTTTAAATAAAAGTTTACAGTTCAAGTTAGTTTCTCATACAAATTTTATACGCACATTGTTATGTGACCCTAGTTGCTCTCCCTATACTGTGACAGCACACTCCTCCTTTCCACCCCAGATTTCCCATGTCCATTCAAGCAGCTCCTGTCCCTTTCTGCCTTCTCATCTCGCCTCCAGACAGGAGCTGCCCATTTACTCTCATGTATCTACTTGAGCTTAAGAAGCACTCTTGGAAGAACATCTTTTGAGACATTCTTTTAGGTTGGATAAATGTTGCTTTTTGTTTTTTGAATGGTGAAAAACCATTTGTATTGTCAGACTGGTTTGATGTCTCCACTTTCTCTGTCTAATTTGGCTCATGTCCAGAGCAGGGTTTTCTAACAACAGTACTCCTGACATGTTGGATAATGATAATTCTTTGCGGTGGGGGCTGGCCTGGGCATTGTAAGATGTTTAACAGCATCCCTGACCTTGACTCTTCCTCCTAGTCATGACAATCAAAATGTCTCTGGACATTACCAACTGTCCCCTGGGGGCAAAATCGTCTCCGGTGGAGAAGCACTGGTCTAGACAGACTAAGAGCAGGTTGGAAATGGCAGAATATCACCTTTCCCATGTAAACCAACAACATTTTTGACTTTGATGTGATTTAACACCTCTGAATGGAAATTTATTTCTGTTAAACGGGAAAAATATTAACCAACCCAATTATATGGTAGCTATTGGTGGAAAGAGCTCCCCATATATTGAGGAAGTCTTTACCAACATGAATTGCTGAACAGAGTCAAACCATTAGAAATTATTGTCCTACTTATGGTTTGTAAAAACTATAAAATAATACTATTGAACACTGAGTAATTCATTCTCTGTGGAAGGCAGTGACTCCTCATCAAATTTAGCCCTTACAGTAACACTTGGGTAAGCCCTATTATGTCGCCATTTTACAGATAAGAAGACGTGGGCTTAGGAGCCTTGGCCAGGTTCCTTCACCTGCCTGAGCCTCAGGTTCTCATCTGTAAGTGGGGATAACAGTGGTGTGACCATAGTGTCTACCCAACAGATGGAACGAGGTGCTCTGGCTCACAGAGCACTTTGCACGCACAGTGTGGCTGGGTCAGGGTGTAGGCCATGGCTGTCTGATTTCAACCTTTATGATCTGAGCCTCCACACCAAACCAAGAATTCATTTTTCCTAATATGGAGGAGCCTTAAAACGTTTGAGAAGGAAACCAAAGTCCCAGAGAAGAAACTGGTGTAGAGGGCAAATAACCTACATGAACCACGGTCTCATCTACTGTGAGACCAGAAGAACTAGATGGTCAGTACCACTATTGACCATTCTGATCAGGGCCACAATAGATGAAACCTGATAGAATGGGAGAAAAACGTAGAACAGAATTCAGAATCTTAAAAAGTCCAGACTTGCTGGCCAGTTGAGACCAGAGGACTCCCTGAGACTATTGCCCTGAGATACTCTTTAAACCTTGAACTGAAACTATCCCCTGAGACCACCTTTTAGTGAAATAACAGTGGTACACAAAATAAAGACTATTACCCATGAGTATGGTGCTGTATTAAAAAAAGAACAACACATCTATATGAGAGCAAACGGCCAACAATTACTGTAAAGCAAAGATGAGAAGATAAGGGGGCGGGGAAACTAGAATACTGGAAACAGAACAAAAAGAACGCAATGAAAGAGTTGACTCATTGTGAAAAATGTAACTAATGTCACTGAACAAATTGTATAGAAATTTTAAAATTGGAACCTAATTTACTGTGTAAACTTCCACAAAAAGCACAATAAAATATTAAAAAAAAAAAAGACAACCTTATAGTGACTTCAGTATCTGTAGCCTTACTTATACTGCTGCCTCTTCTTCCTTCAAGACATAGCTGAAGCTTTCCTGTTTCTGGGAAACCTTTACCTACATGGACCTGCTGCCATGTTCTTCCTGGGACCACTGCCTCATCTTGGCACTTGTCAGTTGCCCTGTGTCTGTCTGAGTGGCTGTCACTCTTTATGCTGTCTTTACCTTTCTATTTCCAATGCCTGGAGAATAGTGCCTGCTACATATTAGGCATTCAGTGTATAGTTATTAAATATAAGTAAACATGCACATATTAAGTATGTTTGCGTAACATCACAATATCCCATAATTTAAATAAAGTATGCAACAGGTTATAAATAATAAACAATCATTATAATAATGCAAGAAACAGTTTAAATAAAATTATGCAGTAAATAAATGCATAACTGCAATGCAGCAAGTTAGTAAGATGTGGACTGAGAATCGGAATCTGAGAGGTTTTCTCCATTCTGTAATCACGAGAAATGGGATGGGAGGGTTGGGACTTTCCCCATCAAAATGCTATTCATTCCCGGGACAACACTAGGAGCCCTAATACATGGCATAAACACAATACGAACCATAAGTAACAATGCACAAGCACCAGAAGAGAGACTAGATAAATGGGAGCTCCTAAAAATCAAAACACTTTATGCTCATCAAAAGACTTCACTAAAAGAGTAAAAAGACAGCCTACAGACTAGAAAAAAATTTTTGGCTACCACAAATCCGATCGGCGTCTAATCTCTAAAATCTACAAGATACTGCAAAACCTCAACAACAACAAGACAAAAAACCCAATTAAAAAATGGGCAAAGGATATGAACAGGCACTTCACCAAAGAAGATATTCAGGCAGCTAACAGACACATGAAGAAATGCTCACAATTATTAGCCATTAGAGAAATGCAGATCATAACTACAATGAGATATCATCTCACCCCAACAAGGCTAGCATTAATCCAAAAAACACAAAATAATAAATGCTGGAGAGGTTGTGGAGAGACTGGAACACTTATACACTGTTGGTGGGAATGTAAAATGGTACCAACACTTTGGAAATCGATTTGGCCCTTCCTTAAAAAGCTAGAAGTAGAACTACCATACGATGCAGCTATCCTGCTCCTTGGAATATATCCTAGAGAAATAAGAGCCGTTACACGAATAAATATATGCACACCCGTGTTCATTGCAGCACTGTTCACAATAGCAAAAAGATGGAAACAACCTAGGTGCCCATCAGTGGACTAATGGATAAACAAATTATGGTATATCCACACAATGGAATACTATGCAATGATAAAGAACAACGATGAAGCTGTGAAACACCTTATAACATGGAGGAAGCTGGAGGTCATTATGATGAGTGAATTTAGTCAGTCACAGAAGGACAAACCTTGTATAAGACCACTATTATAAGAACTCAAGAAAAGGTTTAAACACAGAAGAAAACATTCTTTGATGGTTATGAGGGTGGGGAGGGAGGATGAGGGTTATTTACCACCTAGATAGTAGATAAGAATGGTCTTAGGTGAAGGGAAGGACAGCACACACTACAGGGGAAGTCAGCACAATTGGACTAAACCAAAGCTAAGAAGTTTCCTGAATACAATCAAACACTTTGAGGGACAGAGTAGCAGGGGGAGGGATCTGGGGACCTGGGTTTCAGGGGACATCTAGGTCAACTGGCATAACAAAGCTTATTAAGAAAATGTTCTGCATCCTACTTTGGTGAGTGGCGTCTGGGGTCTTAAAAGCTTGCAGACGGCCATCTAAGATGCATCAATTGGTCCCAACCAGGTGGAGTAAAGAAGAATGAAGAACACCAAAGACGTAAGGAAAGTATTAGCCCAAGAGATAGAAAGGGCCACATAAACCAGAGACTTCACCAGCCTGAGACCAGAAGAACTAGATGGTGCCTGGCTACCACCAGTGGCTGCCCTGACAGGGAACGCAACAGAGAGTCCTGGATGGAGCAGGAGAAAGGTGGGGTGCAGAACTCGAATTCTAGTAAGAAGACCACATTTAATGGTCTGACTGAGACTGGAGGAACCCTGGAAAGCATGGCCCCTGGATTCTCTCTGAACTAAAACAATTTCCAAGGCCAACTCTTCAGACAGGGATTGGACTGGATTGTGGGACATAAAGTGATACTCGTGAGGAGTGTGCCTCTTAGCTCAAGTAGATACAAGAGACTAAATGGGCAGCTTCTGTCTGGAGGTGAGATGGGAAGGCAGAGGGTTAGGAGCTGGTTGAATGGACATAGGGAATCAGGAGTGGAAAGGAGGAGTGTGCTGTCACAGTATGGGGAGAGCAATTAGAGTCACATAACAATGTATGTATAAATTTTTATGTGGGGAAAAAATGCTGTTCATTCTCATGTACATGAAAAAGGTGCTCAGACATCAGAGGATGCCTCTGAAGAGGGAAGCTGGCCCCTGTGAGGACAGGCAGGCTGTTCTGGTGAGAATAGGCGGTGGTGTTGATGTCTGCCTGAAGCTAAGCTGTTGTTATAGCAGTTGTGCCAGCAAGCCCTTGTTTGTTAGGTGCTGTTGAGTCGGTTCCGACTCATAGCGACCCTCTGTACAACAGAACAGAACACTGCCCGGTCCTGTGCCATCCTCACAATCATTGTTATGCTTGAGCCTACTGTTGGCAGCCACAGTGTCAGTCTATCTTGTTGAGGATCTTCTTCTTTTTCACTGACCCTCTGCTTTATCAAGCATGATGTCCTTCTCCAGGGACTGATCCCTCCTGATAACATGTCCAAAGTATGTGAGACATAGTCTCGCCATCCTTGCTTCTAAGGAGCAAGTCGTAGAAGGCTTAAATTCTGCAGCTTGCTTCTTGAGCTGAAAGGAGTAAGGGTGCTGTAGAACTAGGGAGAACGGACTGGAGCAAATCCCCCGGAACCCGCTCCCTAGCCCTACTGGGCCATCCAGGTCTGCTCTGAGCACTGAGAGAATTGTGGGTTTCAGAAGTTTAGGAGAAAGGGCTTCCCTCTTTTCCTACTGGATGGGCTTTGTCTTCCTTACCTAGTGCTGCCTTAACACAAATGTCACACGAGAGTGGCTTTGAAAAACAGTATTTATCACCTCACACTTCAGGAGGCTAAAAGTAGGATTCAGAGTGTGACTTTAGGGGGAGGTCTTTCCTTGTCTATTTTAGCTTCTACTATACCTACCTACCTGTTGCCATTGAGTCAATTCCAACTCATAGCGACCCTATACTAGCTGCCAGCAATCCATGGTGTTCCTGGGCTCCAGGATGCATCTGTCTCCATCATGCATCTTTCTCTTGTCTGTGTGTGTTTCTGTCTATTCTGCTTTTTATAACTCAGAAGCGATTCAGTTTAGAATGTACCCTGCTAGGGCATGACCTAATTAACATAACAAAGAACACCCCCGTTTCTAAATGGGATCATGTTTACAGGTATAGGGGCCAGGATTTCAATATGAATTTTTGGGGAGCACAGTTCAACCCATAATAGGCTTGTGATGGGAAATTTAAAGTTGTTAGGTAGAGACATGGTTTTTTAAAATCCTCAGAAGCCTGGTGAGGCAGCGTGATGAAGATGCCCGAGTGGGGAGTTCAGGATGCTCTCTAGACCTGGTGTGTCACTTAGAAACTGTGGAATCTGGGAGAAGTTACTTGCCTACTCTGGGCCTCAGCTTCTTTATCTGCAAATAGGGATAAAATGTTATTGTTGTTGTTAGGTGCTGTCAAGTTGGTTCCGACTCGTAGGGACCCAATGTACAACAGAACGAAACACAGCCCGGTCCTGCGTCATCCTCATGATTGTTGTTATGCTTGGGCCCGTTGTGGATAAAATAGCTGATAAAAAATGAAATTGAGAGAAAAGATAAAGTGTTTAATACAAAAGGTGGGAAATAGTAGTGGTGATTTAGTTTTTCTCAACCAATTAAAGAAAATAAGCTTGTTATTTGACTTAACTGGAAATGTGATTGTCCACAGAGCCGTGGTGGCGCAGTGGTTAGGCACTTAGCTGATAACTAAAAGGTCGGCGGTTTGAACCCACCAGCTGCTCCGCAGGAGAAAGATGTGGCAATCTGCTTCTGTGAAGACTACAGCCACAGAAACCCTATGAGGCAATTCTACTCTGTCCTGTAGGATCCTATGAGTCGGAATCCATTTGACGGCAGTAGGTTTGGTTTTGGAATGTGATTATAGAACCCCTAGAAGTCTGTCTTCTGGCGTCACCAATGTTGATATTTAAACGATTCTCCTGACTGTTCCCAGGAGTCATGGAGTGGTGGGAAGCTATCCGTCCAGAGCTCCCAAATCTGATATGGGCATCCTCTACTATTTCTATACCTGTTATTCTGACACAGCTTGCCAAAGGTCTTGTTTGCTGATTTAAAGGTAATATTAGCCAAGGGGCACTGGAAGAGAAGGGGACGGTATCACGCCACTATGGTTGGTGTTCCTGGAGCCCTGGTGGCGCAGTGGTTAAGAGCTTGGCTGCTAACCAAAAGGTCGGCAGTTCAAATCCACCAGCTGCTCCTTGGAAACCCTATGGGGCAGTTCTACTCTGTCCTGTACGGTCACTGTGAGTTGGAATTGATTCCACAGCAACAGGTTTGGATGACTGGTATTGCATACGAGTGCTGTACTTACACAGTAAACAAAGGTTCTCAAACTCTGGAGTGCATCAGAATCCCCGGGGTGGGGGTTGGGGGGCTTATTAAAGCACAGATGGCTGGGCCCATCCCCAAAGGTTTGATTCAGAAGGTCTGGGGTGGAGCCTGAGAATCTGCATTTTCAACAATTCCCAGGTGCTGCTGGTGCTGCTGGTCTGAGACCCCACTTTGAAAACTGCTGTGCTACAGCGAGTGTAGGCTTGAGGGTGGGACTCCACCCCTGCGGCTACTCCATGTGACTCTCTGTGTGTGTCCTTCCTTCTCTGCTTCCTCTCTGTTCTCCTTTCCTCCTCCCTCTTGTGTCCTCCTCCTGGCTGGCCGTCCTACAGGGCTGAGAACATTTACTCTTCCTTCAGTGGGCACTTTCACCACCTGTCGTCACCTTCAGTCTTCTCGGTGTTTACTGAGGTCACCAAAGCACAGTCCTTCTCCGACTTCCAGAGCAGCACCAGGCTCTCCCATTCTGCCGGGTAGTAGTAAGGATGGAAAGAGCTCACTTCTCTGCCATTTTTATCTAATTATTATTATATGTTGCATTTGCAAAATGAAAGATACCACCAAGTCTAGTGTTACAATGAAAGAAAGAAAAATGTGTTCCAAACCGAAGTTCAGGCTGCGTGGTTTGGTGACTGGACAAAATACTGGAAATCAGAAGTGTGATAGAAAATTAAGGAAAAAGCAAATTAAAAAAAATAAAAAGAAAATTAAGGGCAAGTGCTTGCCCTGTGATGGGACTTTCATCCTGCTACCAGCTTAACTCTCTTCAGGTTTGGGGACAGGCTCTCGACTCAGCTGTCAGCAGCGAGATAGCACCTGAGCTTTTGGAACCCAAATATTCAAGCTGCAGAGGGTCTAAGGGTTCTAGTGGATTCCACCGTATGTCCTTGTTCACCTGGGGATGTGTTTTTATAAGCAACAGCTCCTCTGTGATGAACAGGTGAATGCATTGTGTTGAGTGAGGAAGCAATGAGAAAGCACTACCTCTCCTGACACAGAGGGTCTGCAGTTTCTCTTCTGATGCTGCGGGTAGACCTGGTGCTGCTGCTGTTTATTGTTCTGAAAATCTTTAGTTGTAGGTGTCATAGTGAAGGCTTAGACTGGGTGTATTATTTGCATTTATGCAGAAATATGCCTTTAATTCCAGCGGCAGCATTCAGAACAAAGAGATATTGAATGTAAAGTATATGTTTACATGATGACTTTGATAGGGGAGGTTTTCATTACTGTCATCCGTTTTTCCTCTTCAGTGACTGTGACTATCTGATAAAGATCATTCTCAGTAAGTGGAAAACCAGGAGGGAAGGTGGAGGCGGTACCTTAGGCACTAGAGGTTATATGTCTAGACTTTGCAGAGGAATGTGAGGGTCATCTGTTATACCCTCCCTTTCTTGTTGTTGTTAGCTGCCATTGAGTTGGCTCCAACTCATCGTGACCTTGTGTATAACAGAACAAAAATTTTGCCAGATCCTGCGCCATCTTCATTGTTGTTGGCTGCCGTTGAGTTGATTTTTGATTCATCGTGACCCCACGTGACAGAGTAGAACTGCCCCATAGGGTTTTATAGGCTGTAATCTTTATAGGAGCAGATTGCCAGGTCTTTTTTCAGTGGAGACACTGGGTAGGTTAGAACAGCCAACATTTCCATTAGCAGCTGGGTGCTTAACTGATGTGCCACCAGGGCTCCTATCTATCCATAAGGTTTTCATTGGCTAATTTTCATAAGTAGATCACCAGGCCTTTCTTCCCAGTCTGTTTTAGTCTAGAAGCTCCACTGAAACCTGTCCACCATGGGTGACCCTGCTGGTATTTGAAATACCGGTGGCATAGCTTCCAGCATCATAGCGCCATGCAAGCCACCACTTTACAATACACTGACACATTTAGTTTTGGTACTTGTTAGAGTGGTTCATCTGATCTGTCCTTTTATATTCTTGCTATTGATGAGTAATTAAGCCTAGAGCAGTGGTCACAACAGGTTTCGGGACAAGTGTGTTCCTTGAACTTGTGCTGTGTGTTCATTGCCTGGATCATACCAGCAAACAGCAGACACCGCCTGAAGGGAATGGTGTTCGCTCCATTGGCCTGGTCCTGGGAGAGTTATGCCCTCTGTATCGTCAGGGGTAGGGCAGTTTAAACTAGACTGACAGTGATACAATCTCATCTACACTTTTTAATACTTTCAATGTCATTTATTTTGTTTCCAGATGTCAAAGAAGGAGGTACAGATACCTTGGTTCAGTTCTCAATGGAAATAAAACCATTGTAATATCACAGTAAATAGACATGTTTTTATTATCTTTTTCCATAAGGGAGGTCGTCTAATGCAGAATGCTGGCTTCATTACTTACAAGCCTTGCGAGCTTTCTGAGCATCCGTTTTTTTCATCTGTGAAGTGGGATAAAATCACCAGACCAATGAAGAAAATACAGCTTTCTCTGTAATGTGTTGTAGACCCTCAGGGTGTTTGATTAATGCTGGGCTACTTGGATCTGAATATTATTTGAGGCGTTGGGAAAAATTTTTTTTTCTTACCCATGTTGTATGATGGGATCTTCTGCTCCTGTATCACACTGCAGTATTACAAACTACCTATTAAAGGAGCTGGCAAATTTTTTCCATAAAGGTCTAGGTAGTAAATATTTTCAGCTTTGCAGGCCAGACAATCTGTTGCAACTACTCAACTCTGCAGTTGGAGCAGAAAGCAGCCATGGATAATGTATATATGAATGGGCCTGGCTGGGTTTCAATAAAACTTTATTTACAAACACAGATTGGGGGCTGGATTTGGCCTGTGTGCCATAGTTTGGGGACCCTTGATTTAAAGAAACATCAAACAGATTCCATCAGCTTGCTTACCAGTTCCCAAAATTCTTTCAAGGACCATGGCCGAGTTAGGAAGTTATCTTACCCTGGGACTTTAAACTCTGGTTTCAGAGCTTTTAGAAAACAAACAAACCCTGTCGTTCCTTAAGGTTTTAGCCCTGTTTCCGGCAGCCTCCTGGCAACATCACATTAATGTGGTACAGGTGGTCCTTCGACCTTGGCGCTTACTGTCAGGAGACAGCGTCTGAGCTGCGGGCTGTCATGGTAACTTAGTCCTCCGAGACTGAACCCAGCTTCTCCTGTGTCGCCTTATGTGCATCATCTCTTTTTGTCAGGAAGAACATCTTAGGTTAGGTATATAATGAAACAAAAATCACCAGTTTGGCAGGCATTCTCTAATGCTTAAATGGACAGTGTTACACAATCCTATGTCTTTTGGAAGGGG
Organism: Dugong dugon; assembly: GCA_030035585.1. Classification (NCBI taxonomy): domain Eukaryota; kingdom Metazoa; phylum Chordata; class Mammalia; order Sirenia; family Dugongidae; genus Dugong; species Dugong dugon. Next base: position 35,649,088 of record CM057478.1, read on the forward strand.
TCTCTGAGTGGCGCAAACAGTTAAGCACTTGACTGCTAGCTGAACGAACAAATCTGTCTTGGAAGAAGTACAACCGGAATGCTCCTTAGAAGCAAGGACGGTGAGACTTTGTTTCACATACTTTGGACATGTTATTAGGATGGACTAGTCCCTGGAGAAGGACATCATGCTTGGTAAAGTACAGGGTCAGTGAAAAAAAGGAAGACCCTCAACGAGATGGACTGACACAGTGGCTGCAACAGTGGGCTCAAGCATAACAACGATTGTGAGGATGGCACAGGACCAGGCAGTGTTTTGTTCTGCTGTACAGAGGGTGGCTATGAGTCGGAACTGACTCAATGGCACCTAACAACAACAACTAGCTGAAAGATGGGTGGTTCGAATCCACCCAGAGGTGCCTCAAAAAGATGGACCTGGCAATCTGCTTCTGAAAGGTCACAGCCTTGAAAACCCCAAGGAGCAGTTCTCCTCCGCACACATGGGGTCGCCATGAGTTGGAACTGACTGGACGGCAACAACAGCAACAACAAAGGCCTTTCATATAGGTCCAGACTGAGGTTCATTTTGAAGTCAGGCAGGTGAGTGGTCACACCTGTTCTTCATCTTGTTTTGGGCTGAAGCTCCCTGTTTCATGGTGCAAATGTTTGGAGTGACAACAGAGTGAGTACCTTCCCAGTGACATGGGGGAGGATTCAAAGGTCCTTTGTGAGAATGAGGTCACTCTATAGTGTGGTCAATGTGTGGCACTGGATGAGGTGGCTGCCTGTTTAGGTGAGATCATGAAGCTCCTTTGGTATCTCAAACCAGCACATCTGCACCTGTTTCTAATCAGTGAGACTAATTATTAGCTTTTAGGAGCCATTGGGCAGTCCTGCCTTGGACTAACTGTGACCCAAGAGCTCAGTGGAGAGATGGGCATGAGCAAGCTTGGAAACCTGCTCATTGTTGATGTCTGTAGGTCAGGGGGCTTCAAAGTGGGGGCACAAGAAAAGCCACATCTATTTATATTTCTTTTAATCTTAAAAAAATAAGGCTTACTAGTATTTAATATGTGAATTGGTAGGAGCAGACGTGTATATATTATAAATAAATGCACAGACATTGGGCTACGTCCCAGAGGCCCCGTCACCTGGGTTGCTCATTCAGTAGGGCAGGTGGACCTCGGGGTCTGTATTTGGACAAGCAGGAAGCCCGGGGCACTGGTGGATATTTTTAAACTCACTACCCACCTAGAAGAAGCCCCCGAGGGAGCCGCACTGCAGTGCTCTGGCTCTTCAGGGGGATGCCATCGAGAGCCAGGCTTTGATGTCATGTAACGGGGTTTATGGTGGGCGGTGTGTGATGTGGCCACTCCATTCTCTTTCTGTGTGTGCATGCACACACTACACTCACACATGCTCACACTCACACGCACCCCACTTACACACCGCACACATACGCACACACATGCACCCTGATTTTATTTTGTTACAGTCACGTAGAAAGTACCGCTCTCTAGTGTGTCCAGACTCTCTGATGTGTGAGTGCACTAACCGCCCCTAGCACTCTGAGAAATGTGTCCCTAGAACAGTGGCCCCGAGCAGTGCTGGCCTAGCTCCACCCAGGGCTCATTGAGAAGCAGGTGGAAACAGAGGTTCTGGTGTTCACTGCATCGTCATGGTCCTGGCAGAAAACTGTAAATACTCCTAACGGATAGAGGTGTATTCACATGATGGGATACTCTCTGGCAGTTAGAATGAATAAGCCACAGCAGGGGTTGCAGACTACAGCCTGTGGGCCAACTCTGGTCCGCAGTCTGTGTTTGTGCAGTAGTCTGCAAGCTAAGAATGGTTTTAACATTTTTAGAGGGTAATAAGAAACAAAACAACAACAAAAAAAATACAGGAGAATAAGTGACACAGGCGAGATGTGGCCCACAAATCTCAAAATATTTATTATCTGCCGAACAACTGGCGGGATTATTGATTTTTACTGGGTTAGAAGGCTTGGTACCATAGTCTTGGGGACAACTTAGTCAACTGGCGTAACATAATTCACAAAGATAGTGTTAATGTTCTATGTCCTGTATCAGTGACTAGCATTTGGGGTCTTAAAAGCTACCAGGCAGCCATCTAAGATACAACTATTGGTCTCTACTCATATGGAGTGCAAGAGAATGAAGGAAATGAAAGGCTCAGAGAAGAAACTAGTGCATGGGACTAATAGCCCACAAGAACCACAGCTTTCTGTAGCCTGAGACCAGAAGAACTAGATGGTTCCTGGCTGCCACTACCGACCGTTCTGACCAGGGACACAATAGAAGGTCCCAAATAGAATGGAAGAAAAATGTAGAACAAAACTCAAATTCCTAAAAAAGGCCAGACCTACTGGACTGATAGAGACAGAGACTAAAGGAATCCCGAGACTATTGCCTTAAGATAACCTTTGAATTTGGATTTGAAGCTATTTCTACAGGTCACCTTTTAGCCAAATAATAGATTGGCTTATAAAATAAACAATATTACCTATGAGTAATGTACCCCCTTGAAGAATTATCTATATGAGACCAAATGGTCAACACTTACCCAAAAGCAAAGTTGGGAAGGGAAGCTAGATCAATGGAAACAGAAAAAATAGAATAGAAATAATGAGAATGCTGACTAGCATGGAACAATCTGTGTAAAAATCGTTAAATGGAAACCTAATTTGCTTGTACAACACTATAAAATATTATTTAAAAAAAAAAAAAGGTTACGTGATTTTGATGATGTTACCTAGCCCCCTCCACCACCTTTTTTTCTTTTTGGTTTCTTTATTTGTAAAGTGGAGTAAATAATAGTACCTAGTTTGTTGGATTTTTATGGAAAGAACATGGATTTATACATATGTGCTTTATACAAAGTGCTCTGAGTTGTACAAAGCATATAGTAAGAACTTAATAAATGTTAGCTAAAATCCGGAAAAAAAAAATTATCTGGCCTTTTACAGGAAAACCTTGCTGACCTGTGCATTAGAGCAACACGGACGGCTCTTGGAAATGTAACATGGAGAGAAGAAATGCAGGCTTCAGAGCATTATGCCCTATATAGTATGAATTACATATAATTTTACAAACTATACAAAATAGAACTATACATTGTGTGTGTGCATGTGTATGTGCGTGTAGTAAAAGTGTCAGACAAGGTCTGGGAACACACTAATGCATGATAGCTGTCCCCTTTGGGAACTGAGGATCTCGGGAATGAAACTGGGGAGGGAAACATAGGGGAGCTTACCTTTACCTGTAATATTTTATTTCCTGAAGAAGGAAGGAAGAAAGGAAAGAAAGAAAAAGGAAAGAAGGAAGGAATATATGTTTCCTTTTACCCACCCTCCATCCATCCCTCCCCTATCCTTCACCCCCAGCTTCTATTCCAGACCCACTGATCAAAATCTCTAGGGGATTGAGCCTAAGAATTTATATTCTAAAAATGTTTCTTAAGTAGTTCTGAAGTACAACAACATTTTGGACTTCTGCACCTAAATTAGCATGTTTGTTTTTAGCACATAGAAACCGCTGTATATAGTCAGCAACTTGCTTCTTCCACTTGACTGACAGGACGCTCAGGCCCACATTTAATGTCTGTTAGTTCACTCTCCAGCTCTTCTAGTTGGTTTCTGTTCTTTGTGAAGTGTATTTTAACATCCGTTTTATACGTGTTTGAATCATGGAAGCTTTTAAAGATTTTTCTGGAACATTGGCATTACATTTGCATCCCCCTCCTTGGATTTGAGGTTTTCTAGTATCATCTGGGAGCCCTCGTGGCTCAGTGGTTAAGAGCTCGGCAGCGAACCAAAAGGTCAGCAGTTTGAATCCATCAGCTGCTCTTGGAAACCCTCTGGGGCAGTCCTACCCTGTCCTATAGGGTTGCTATGAGTTGGAATCCAGTAGATGGCAGTGGGTTTGGTTTTAGTATCATTGGTATTAAATATCTTCACAGCTGTATTATTACATTCACCTTCCTCCTCCTTGTTCCTACTGGAGTGTAAATGAGGGAGCCAGTACATGTTCAGCATGTGGACCCGGAACAGAGGGGCTGCCAGAATGCCCAAGAGCTGGTACCTCTACGCTCAAATCACTCACCAAGATGCGCGTCAGAATCATCTTCTGAACTGTTAAAAAAACATCTGTCCAAACCAACCTCTGAGATAAGCTTGGCTTGGACAGATGTCCTTTACAGTGCCTTTACATGTTGATAACATTCAATTGGGTAGGGCCCAGGTCTGGGCAGAGCTACGTTTGAAAGTTCCCCTGGTGATCTACAGTGTAGCCAGTAGGATCCTCCTTTGCTACCAACCTCCCCTGTTGATGCTATACACAGATGACCTCCAGCAGGTTAACCGTGGTGACTTAGCTCACCAGTCAGCCCCCACCCAGCCACCAGGGCCACATGTTCATGAAGGACATTATTTTAGACTCCAGGAAGCTAGGTCTAGGATGTCTGTCAGCAAAGCAAAGTGTGTTGCTATAAATTCAGAGTGTCCAACCTCATCTGGACCCTCCCTGTTCATTGGTGACCTTTGTGTCCCTCTTTTATAAAGCTCACTTATTTGCCCCTTTACAGTCTTTCCTAATTTATTCCCAGTCCGCAGTTCCATCTCCATCCTTCATCCTCTGGAGATGTAATCGTCTTCTGCTTTAGGGAAGACTGAAGCCACCCTGGGAAGGCCCCTTGATTTCCATCTTCTCTTCCTTAAGTTCTCATGCTAAGATGGAGTTAGGAAGTGGAGGTAGGAAAGTGAAGATGAGGACCTGAAATTGGAGGCTGGGGCAGGGATGAGTGGAAGTTGTTGGATGTTAGACTGTTGGGCTTTGTAGCTGGAAGGTCTGGAAGGAGTCACACTTAGAGGTAATGGGGCCGAGGGGCAGGTTTGGAAGGAAACATGATACGCCCTCTTTCAGAAATGCAGTTTGAGGAGCCGTGAGATGCTCGAGGTCCTCTTCCCCTCCTCCCCCGAAAGGACGCCAGCCCAGCACAGAGTTCCATACACAGTGAATGTCCATGTGAGAATGTGGGACTTCCTGGTGGTCTTGCTTACCACCATCACCACTGATGTGCTAACTTCTGTTCTTTTTTCTGACTGTCACTTCCCATTTTCCTAATTCACGATTACATTGATACTTTCTCAAAATGTAAATATCAACACCAAAAAAAGCTTTTGGATTGCAATAGAAATAGTATGTGAAGAATTGCAAAAATTAAAATTGGACTAGTATCCTGCATGTGGGAAATATTTGATATGTGTATTTATTTGTTTTCTGTTCATATTTCTGTTAGTTGGCATGATAATTCATTTGCTTAAAACGCTGTTTGATTATATTATAGTCATTACTACCAGTCAGTAAAAAAATGAATGTGTATTATACATTTATTTTTTTTCCTAAGGCCCAACCTCCATCCATAAATTGTCATGAGTATTAGAGAGGTGTAGTATCTACTTTAACCTTGCAAAAGATTATTCTGCACAATGCAAATAGAAATAGGATCCCAGAAGACCAGTTAACTAACCTGGAAACAGTTTTATTAGCTCAAGTTCAGTGACATCTGTAGGAAGTTCTGCTCATTATCTATTTTGCAGAGCAGCAATCCAAGACTTTGAACAATTGCTCAGATTGGCTGGCAGGGGGTTGCTAAGATGCTGCTAAACATTAGTTGGAGCATGCATACATGTGAAATTTTCTATCATACAGCCATAAACTAGAGAGGAGCATTTCTCTGGGATAAATTTTCTTGGAAAGATATATGGAGGGGGAGATGGCTTCAGTGGACCTGGTGAAGTTACGCTTTCATACTGGCACAGGTGCCAGAGTTAGACCAACTTACGTGCTAAACTGAAGAGAGAGATGAGCAGGACGGAGGTCACGCTGGTGCGCAGGGCCCCTGCCACGTTGCAGTCCACTTTGGAGTTCTTGCAAGAACACACTTGCACCCTGAGGTCTGTGATGTTCATCATGGGGGGCTTCCCTGAATCTGTCACCATGACTGGCAGGTTGTAGTTGGCTTTGTTCAGATTTTGAAGAAGGCTTACCAGGGCATGCGTATCTATGGAGACATGGAGGGCCTTGTGAGAGAGGGTTAAAAAAAAACAAAAAAGAGTTGCCATCACGTCACTTCTGACTCATGCTGACCCCATGTGTGTCAGAGTAGAACTGTGCTCCACAGGGTTTTCAGTGACTGATTTTCAAAAATAGATCTCCAGGTCTTTCTTCTGAGGCACCTCTGGGTGGACTCCAACTGCCACCTTTTGGTTAGCAGCTGAGCGTGTTAACCGTTTGTACCAACCAGGGACTCCGAGAGAGGGTTAGAATTTCCCGAAGAAAAGAATGACGTTTTGACAACTAAAAGCACACAAAACAGGCATTGCAATTTGATTTATAATCATATGAGTGCTTAGACTTAAATTAACATAAACTAAAATGAAAAATTCATTTCCTCAGTTGCGCTAGACACATTTCAAGTGCCCAGTAGCCACATTTGGCTGGTGGCTGTCAGCACATTTCTATCACAGCAGAGAGTTGTAGCACATTTCCGTCACTGCAGAGAGTTCTGTGGTTCAGTGCTAAGGTCATCAATTTCAAAGAGACTCATTTTTGTGAAGATGGTTGGGCACCAAAAACTCCCCCCTGCATATTTATTACACCTCAAAAGCCATCTTGACAAAGATCACGTTCAGCATCTAGAAAATATCATAGAAGTCCACCCACCCTAAATGTGTGGGCAGAACTCCTGTGTGTTGTCACAGAGGTGGGTACGTTTTTATCAGGTCTCAGCCTATAGACCTAGATTTGGGACAGAACCCTCGGCATAACTACAGCATGGAGAGAGGGGGTCTGTAAGAATTCTCTCCACTTTCCTAATCCCGTAAAAAAAACAAAAACAAAAACAAAAAAACAACAACAAACCTGTTGTCATGGGGTCTATTCCTACTGATGAGAATCTTTCATCCCCCAGGCCACTGGGTGGCAGTCAGAAGTGACCACCCACCTGCCCTGTTCTTTGGCCTCAGGCTGTTTTCTTTGCTATCACTCAGATGACCAAGGACTTTTTCTTTTTTTTTAAACTGGCCCTTCCTGGGCACGAGCAGTGCTAAGTATTTAGGAAAAATAAACTGAGGATGAGGAAAGGAGTTTAGAAGGCATCTTACCTATTAAATAAAATCAGGCGGGCAAAAAAGAGTGTGATGATATGAAAACAAACCAGATGAAGTATTATCCTCGTTGGAAGGTGATGGCAGCAGAAACGACCAATGTAGATAATCACTCCACTGAAATGGAGGATTAACTAAAAAAACCTTTTCAGACCTTCCTCAAGTAGAGGAGGAACTCTTGAATGAGAAGGCTCCAGTTGGAACAAACAGGTTATGATTATTCAAATCAGCTACAGCCATAAGAGCTAGCAAATAAAACACTAACCCCTCAAACAAGAGAAGGGCCACTTTAATTAAAAATAATCAGTGTAACAGAACTCATTCTTTAAAAAGCAATAACGTAGACAAACAGGCAAGTAGAACCAATAACAAGAAAAAGGCAGTAATCAAAATAAGATACGAGATAGGGCTATAACAATAGACAGGAGATTTTTTAATAGAAAATCTTATGCACAGTGGTACAATACATGTCCAAAACTTAATGAAATGGGTGATTCCTCCCTCCCCTCAAAGTGGGGCCCCTGAGTAGGCCAATAGCAGGATAAATTTATTAGTGCAGACAGCGTGCACTAATTTGTGAGTTGTGTGTGTGTGTGTGGCTTTACTGGAAAGCAATGTGAGCATGAACTCAGTTAGCTCACATCAGCCATGGGGGAGAAGTTGGCTGAGGCCTTATAGATACAGGGATACTGCATAATTCAATACATTGGTGTTTCAGGTTTAACAAGGCAGATAGAAAAGTTGGGCCACATTTTGAATCTCACCTGCCCATGTGGAAAGACTGGTAGAAAGGGAAATTGCTTGTAAGTTTGGTGGAGGGGAGGAGGACACATGGAAGGTGACAGCAAAGTGGAGCACCAAGGTCATTATGAAGATAAAGTCAAATCGGAGGAGGTCTGCATGATAAAATGGGAGGTGGAGGTTAGAGGCTGAAGACTTTATAAACATCCTTATATCATTGCTTCTCTTTTCTTTACTCTTTTATGGAAGTAGGCAGTCCATGGAAAATTTCACCAAAGTGTTGGTGAAAGTTAATGTAAATAACTTTCCGAGTCATCTGAGGCAGGAGGGACACCCCTGAGTCCAGAGATGAGGGGGCAGAGGCAGGGACCCTTGGCTTTCAAAGGCCGAAGACTGGGTTAGTTGGCCAATATCCTGTGCAAGCCAGTTACAAGGAGAGAATCTGTAGGGTTTCATTAAAAGAAGAAGGGAAGAGGAAGGATAAAGAATCACGGTCTTGTGCCTGAGGACCTTGGGATGGCAGAAATGCAGAGGTCACAGATTAGTCAAGAGTGGAATGCTGGGGTTGATTTTGGAATAGAAAAGATAAGGGAGGAAGCAAAAGAGAAAATGTGTTTGCATTTATAAGAAACCAATATTCTACATTTCCACAAATTGTATTTGCTGGCCGGTAAGAAACTATATTTATAATATGTAAATAACTTGAAATAAACCATGTGGAAATGTTCCAGAGAGTCTGAGAGGAAGAGCCCTTTGGGAAAGAGAAACTAAATTCACAGCTCAGAGAATCATGAGAGAGTGTTTTCACCAGACTTACTGTTGATCTTGGAGATCTTCCAGACTTTATCAGGGACAGCCTGTTTATGGATTTCAAATTTGAAAGGATCTGTGTTTGGGTGAAGATCCTTATCTGATGCTCCTAAAATGACAACACTGAGGTTTTTGGCATCATCACAGACTTCAGCCACTGTGGGGTAGATGAAGGGAGCATTGTCGTTTATGTCTTCCAGAGTTATCAGCAAAGTCCCAGTCCCTGTAGCAGGAGGGTTGCCTGTGGGAGAAAGGGAAGATGTTAGTACACAACTGATAGGCTGCACTAATCATCTTCCAGACACCTTTATTGTTAATAACATGGTTCAAATAGAACTCACAATAATAGCTTGCATTTTTGTACAAAGTTTAGTGGTTACAAAGCCCTTTACCATATGTAAGACTTTTGATTGAAGTTCTTCAGGCATAATACTTTACCTTTAGACTGTTATGCTTCTAACACAAAAGTTATACTGACACATTGAAAGTCACTCAAAGAATAGAGATAGCAAGCAAGACTTTTACTTGCATGCTTTAACCTAACTAGGGAGTTGACTATGAGGCACTGGTGGTTCAGCGGTAGAATTCTCGCCTTCCATGCGGGAGAACTGGATTCCTTTCCCGGCCAATGCACCTCATGTGCAGCCGCCACCTGTCTGTCATTGGAGGCTTGCATGTTGCTATGATGCTGAACAGGTTTCAGTGGAGCTTCCAGACTAAGATGAACTAGGAAGAAAGGCCTGGAAATCTACTTCCAAAAATCAGTCAATGAAAATTCTATGGATCACAATGGTCTGATCCACAACCGATCATGGGGATGGTGCAGGACTGGGCAGCGTTTCATTTTGTTGTGCATGGGGTCACCATGAGTTAGGCGTGACAAGGTAGTTGGCTAAAAAGAGAAAGATCTAACCCAGGGGGTTTTCATCTGTGGGTGAACAAGGTTCTCAGATGACTACCAGTGCCGTTGCTTGGGGCTGGAAAGGCCAACCTGCCAGGACAGGGCAGGTTTAGAAAGGCTTGTTATGAGAACCAGAGCCATTAGCTGGCTCCTGAGGCAATGGAAGCAATCATAATGCAATCTTCGGGCCTTATTTTAAAGCCTTGCTTCGTCGATAGTTCAGGGTCTTCCTGGAGTGTTTTTCATTTTAGAGAACATTATTTTATGAAGCCCTTATAACTGTCTATCTCATAATGTCTTTCACTTAAAGGATGGGTGTTTAATGTTAATAAGACTTCGCTTGACTTTATTTACCTTTCTCTAAAGTCATTTTTAATCATCTGTGCATTAGAGGTTTGCTCTTAGGATGAACCATTCATTAATAGCTTCTAATTTTCTGCCACAAATAGTAAGTATATATTTAAAAAAAAACCCAAAACACACAGGGATGTCATGTGTGTCAAAGTAGAACTGTGCTCTATGGGGTTTTCAATAATTGTATGGGTTTGCCTTATTCCAAAAAGGATTTGATGCACCTCTGATTTTATACATATGCAGTACCAATCTGATGTATGGCTCCATCTTATTCTTCCTTTCCTTATTTGCCCTTGACCAGATTCCCAAGCTTAATTTTCTTTCATATCACCCTATATTAATTTTTTGAAATGCACACTAATTTTAAAGTTCAGTTATAGAATCATATGGGGGTTAGAAGGGTAGTGGGTATTCGACTGAGGTTAGAATCCAGCTGTCGAGCACAGGCAAGGCGAAGGGTGACAGATTCTGTCGGTAAAGAAATGACGAGCCCTTTTAGATTCAGACAGTTTATTACTTGCACAGACAGCAGAAGGCAGAGTTGGCAAGGTGGACCTTGTACGGGTGACACCAAAACAAAAGGGGCCAGATGCTGCAGCACGGATGAAGGAAAATGCCATTGCTGAGTCTGTGCCCTACTGCCCTGCAGTTTGTAGCCTGCAGATGTACTAGGGGGCGGGCTAGAGCCTGTGTCTCATCAGAACCTGGAGGCGGTGAGAAACTGTGTTAGGACAGCCTCCCAGGAAGGACAGGGAGGTGAGTATGGCCTTGTGCCTGCAGTTCTGAGAGGATCCAGGAGGATCGCAGGGCATTCTGCCAAAACTCAGAGAACCGGGATGCAGGCCTTGCCTACGTGGTCTAGGTGGATACATGCAGAGTCATCAGGCACCATCGCGGAGCTGTTCCCTACAGCAGGGTGTACTGAAGGATGGCAAGGGGACGAAGCTGGAAAGATTGGGTGGGGCCTTGGGTCTTGACTAGCATGACAAGGAGCTTGTACTCATTCTGTGTGGTGTGGGAAGCCACCTGAGGTTTTTCGCTGAGGTAGTGGAACAATCTGATCTTAGGTACTATTGACTTTTCATTGTGGTGGAATATACATAACAAAACACTTGCCATTTCAACTATTTTTATGTGTACAATTCAGTGACGTTAATTACATTCACCATGTGCAACCATCACTACTGTTTCCAAGTTTTTCAGTCACCCTTCACAGAAACTCAGTGCCCATTAAGCAACTCCCGTTTCCCCTCTGCCCCCGCCCATGGTAACCACGAATAAACTGTTGTCTCTATGCCTTTGCCAAGTCTAGATATTTCATTTAAGTAGGATTATACAATATTTGTCCTTTTGTGTCTGACTAATTTCATAGTGTTTTCAAGGTTCATCCACGTTTTAGCATGTATCAGAACTTCATTTCTCTTGATGGCTGAATTATAGTCGATTGTAGGTGTAGACCGCATTTATTTATCTATTCATCTGTTGATGAACACTTGGGTTGTGTCCACCTTTTGGCTATTGTGAATAGTGTTGCAGTGAACAGTGGTTGATCTGACTTATTTTTAGAAACACAACAGTGGTATTGACAGAGGGGTAAGACATTGTAAGCAGGGAGACCAGCAATAGATGAGTGAGCCATGGTGTGAGTAGCTTGAACAGGAAAGAGCTGTCTTGCCTTGGTGATCGGCCCTCAACTGAGGCTGCGGGAGAAAAGCAGCCTGGTAGTAGGGAATGGCAAGACAACGACCTAAGCTTGGATTGTGTTGATAGCTGGTCAGATTCAGTGCACCCACTTGTGCAGAGCTTAGGAGAAATGCCAGGGCTGAGAGTCAGGGGAGTCATCAGTGTACAAATGCTTTTGAAAGCTTCCTATCAAATTAGTTACCCGAGATGACAACGCAGAATGGCGGAAGGGTGGAATCCTGGGAAACACCAAAGTTGAAATAACAGATGATAATTTTGCAGAAGATAGGGAAGAGCTGAGTTGGGAGAGGAGGCAGTGATCATAATTCAATGTGTTAATCAGTCCCAAAAGGATAAGGAAAAAGGAGAAGTAATGGGATTTTGCGTGGAGAACATTATTGGTGACAGTATTAGGGAAGAAGGGCTTGAAGGAAGCTGAGGGGTGAATCAAGAAGCATCAAGAGCAGATCCTCTTTAGTGGGATGGGTGGACTTGAAATATATCCACACCCAAAGTCAGTACCGAGTAAACATTCACATAAATATCTGCTAAAATAGGAATGCACATGCAATTAAGCAATCAGAAGGCAATTTCTAATGGTGGCATATCATCAACTTTAGTTACAGTAAGAACCCAAAAGAAATGCATAATTACTTTGAAGTTGGTTTTTCAGTGTCAGCTTTAGCCATGTGGTTGAATTTCTTTATTGAAAGATTATCGTTCTCTTTTTATTGAACTAATTGGATATTTCAGAAGAATTCATTATTTTTTTTCACTCTGAATAGATTATGAATTGAAGTCATTTAGTCAAATGGATGAGAAGGCATTATGACTGTATGAAATATGGTCATAAGAACTGGCCTTTCATGAACTTAATTATACTACTGTCTTCGATTTCCCATGGATTACTCCCAGACAAGGCTGGTGATGTCTTTTTCTGAAGTCGGTACAATGAGCTTGTTTCTTTGGGTGATGGGGTGAAGATGGGATTCTCCAAATCCCCAGAGAAAAAGCCTCTCCTCCCCTTTTATATGTACAGGGTAGAGAAAACCACCTTCCACAATTTAAGTGTTATTCCAAATGTAATGATTTTTCACATGTCCTTTTGGCTTCAATAGTTTCCCGGGCCCAGAAAGTACCGCGGCCCCTCAGTGTTTTCGCCAGGCGTATAGCAACTGTCCCTCCTCTTCCCTTCCTGTCAGCAGCCCTCACCCACCACGGGGCATAACCAAAAATCAGAACCCAGTGTGGTTAGGGCTCTGCCTCTCTGTCATGGATTTCCTATTTCAATAGGGAAAAAGCTTCAATTTGAGCAAAGCTCCCAGGACGTGGAGCTAGGAACAGTACCTCCGCTTGGCTGCGAAGATTATTCTTTTTGCTTGTAGCCCTCATGTGGTCAACCAATGGCATAAATTGGCAAAAGTAGTCCTCGTTTCCTTTCTTATGGATCTGGATTACTGAATCTGTTTGCAAGGACTGTGCCTTTAGACCACGGAGGTGCTTTAACTTCTTGGGCCTGACACCCTGCCCATGGTCTTCCTGGTTCTGACCTCAGCTTGGCCTCGCCTCTGGTGTCCTTGCTCCCATCTCAGCACTGATGGCTTGTAATAACCTCAGCACATTACGTGACCAAACAGGAGCAAATTGATTCCACTGTCTCATTTCAAACGCAGACAATTTCACTTTTATTTCTCCACTCCAAGCAGTGGTAACTACTTGTGCGATGGCCGAGTCAGCAGCCCTTGCACAGCCCCACGTGGGTCTTCTCCACACTGTTCTGGCCTGGCAACTCTAAGTCTAGTTAGTTCACTATTTTACACTTGGGCTTTTGTGCTCTCAGTTTAGTGGGGATGTTGTTGTTAGGTGCTGTCAAGTTGGTTCTGACTCATAGAGGCCCCACGTATAACAGAACGAAATGTTTCTTGGTCCTGCGCCATCTTCACAATAGTAGGTATGTTTCAGCCCATTGTTGCAGCCACTGTGTTGAGGGTCTTCTTTTTCTCTGACTCTCTACTTTATCAAGCATGATGTCCTTCTCCAGGGACTGGTCCCTCCTGATAACATGTCCCAAGTACATAAGAAGAAGTCTCTCCATCCTCGCTTTTAAGAAGCATTCTGGTTGAACTTCTTCCAAGACAGATTTGTGTGTTCTTCTGGCAGTCCATGGTATTCAGTATTCTGGCATTCAGTATTCTTTGCCAACACCATAATTCAGAGGCATCAATTCTTCTTCAGTCTTCCTTAGTCATCATCTATGGGTGGGTACAATCTCATTGTACCGACTTCATGCATATGAGGCAATTGAAAATACCATGGCTTGGGTCAGGCATACCTTAGTCTTCAAGATGACATCTTTGTGTTAAAGAGGTCTTTTGCAGCAGATTTGCCCAATGCAATACATCATTTGATTTCTTGACTGCTGCTTCCATGGACATTGATCGTGGATCCAAGCAAAAAGCAATCCTTGTCAACTTCAATCTTTTCTCCATTTATCATGATGTTGTTTATTGGTCCAGTTATGAGGATCTTTGTTTTCTTATGTTGAGGTGTAATCCATACTGAAGGCTGTGGTCTTTGATCTTCATCAGTAAGTGCTTCAAGTCCTCTTCACTTTCAGCAAGCAAGGTTGTGTCATCTACATATTGCAGGTTGTTAATGAGTCTTCTGCAATCCTGATGCCGTGTTCTTCCTTCCACCTTCTTTTGATGCTTCCTGTATCATTCAATATTTTCTCCACAGAATCCTTCAATATTGCAACTTAAGGCTTCAATTTTTTCTTCATTTCTTTCAATTTTAGAAATGCTGAGCGTGTTCTTCCCTTTCGGTTTTCTAACTCAGGTCTTTGCACATGTTATTATAATACTTTACTTCATCTTCTCAAGCTGTCTTTTGATATCTTCTGTTCAGCTCTTTGTCTTCATCATTTCTTCCATTCACTGTAGCTACTCTACATTTAAGAGCAAGTTTTAGAGTCTCTTCTGATATCCATTTTGGTCTTTTCTTTCTTTCTTGTCTTTTTAATGACTTTTTGTTTTCTTCATGTATGATGTCCTTGATGTCATCCCACAACTCGTCTGGTCTTCAGTCATTGGTGTTCACTGTGTCAGAACTATTCTTGAGATGGTCTCTAAATTCAGGTGGCATATACTCAAGGTTGTACTTTGGTTCTCGTGGGCTTGTTTTAATTTTCTTCAGCTTCAACTTGAACTTGCATATGAGCAATTGATGGTCTGTTCCATAGTCGTCCCCTGGCCTTGTTCTGACTGATGATATTGAGTATTTCCATCGTCTTTCCACAGATGTAGTTGATTTGATTCCTGTTTATTCCATCCAGCCAGGTCCATGTGTATACTTTCTGTTCATGTTGTTGAAAAAATGTAAGTCGTCGGTCTTCCAAAATTCTATCACATGATCTCCGGTGTCGTTTCTATCACCAAGGCCATATTTTCCAACTACTGATTCTTCTTCTTTGTTTCCAACTTTTGCATTCCAATCACCAGTAATTATCAATGCATCTTAATTGCATGGTTGATTGATTTCAAACTGTAGAAGTTGGTAAAAATCTTCAATGTCTTCATAAGATAAGGGGTGTTAAACTGGCTTATTTGGGTTGCCATCATAACTAATGGCTTGATTTTATCCAAACTAACATCTTTTAAGTAGAATCAATCTAAATAATCTCATTGTAGCCCTCATGCAGTCTAGCACTTGGTTGAGCTATGAAAAGAGAAAGTTAGATCCCAGACTGAGGCATCTTTTTGTGGTTCACATCCTGTTCAACCCATAGCTGTTATTTAGTAGCTCAGTAGTCATTTCACTATGGAGCTGAACAGCATGTTTTTTTTCTGTAATTAATCTAAATGTGCTTTGCACAGTATTTCAATATTGAATCAGCTGACATTATCAGAACATCTATCATGTAGGGGACTGAGAAGGACAGGCCGGGACATGATGTATCTTAGCCTATGAAAAATCATTATCTTAGTCTATTCCATTTTGATTTTACAGCTGCTGTGCTTGATTCTATATCTGTGTGCCTTCTTGGTCACCCACATCACATTTTTCATCAAAGACTCAAACTTACTTTAGACAAGTTGCCATGTCTTGAAAACATGCTGCTGAATTTATAATAATTTGGCTTGTTTTTATGCTATCACTCCCCTATTCATTTACATGAAAATACATGGGGGATATATCACTTGGTAGGCACACTATGTTGGCAGCCTGCTTCAGACTCCTTCATATGTGTTGAGCCTCAGGAAGGACTAGCAGGAGTATTTTTTTATCTTTTCTTGAAGATGTCTGGATAGTGTGGGTGCTGGAACAAGGGCATTTGGAATTATTGAAGCAAAATGTTGGTCTTTGTGGTTTGAAGTTACGATTTAGATTTTCTGTGAGGGCATAAGAGCCCCATTCAGTAACATCATCATGAACATTGAGACCTGTACAATTTCAGAAGAGAAGGAGGGATGAGAAATGAGGTTTAGGTGAGAATGAGGCAGGTACACCAGCCTAACAAAACCTTGAGCAAAGGGTGTAAGCCCAGAAGCAGAGGTCAGCGCTGCCTCTCCGGCCCATAACCACTCCCAGTGGCATTCCAGAACTCATCCTAGAAATTGCTTGTGACAGCTTTCAGCCCACACAAGACAGAGAGACTATCATTTGACCTTTTTGGTGATTACCTGAGTGGGAGCCATAATCACTCTGGAATTTGCCAAGTCCTAATCACTACTGCTTTTCCCCATTGTCAGTGCCATCCTCAAAGGGATTCTGTTCTGTTTTTACTACATTCCTGAATGTTCTCTGTCTTTCCTGCTATTTTCCTTAACAGCTTTTTTTTTTTTTTCTTTTGACAGGCCAGCAATTCTGTGTTTGTTGAAGTCTCTAATATAAGAATTCCTGCACTCTGTAGGCACTGTCTTAACCCTTAGAGAAAATCTGGATCATATAAAGTAAATGATATTCACCTCTAAAGATAAAATGGTGGAAAGCTTGCCAACATGAAAGGTCACCCTTTATTAATCTATAGGATTAAAGGCTTTACTCATCCAGTTGTTGAACTACAGCCAGACCTGCCTTAGCAAAACAAAAGCATTTCAGTTATATTGAAATACTGTTGTTAATTTGTACCTCATAAAGTTGATAACAGTTTAAGAAAAGTGCCTTGTATACCCTTGACTATTTTGTGGGTTACAACTTAGTCTTCATCCCTAAAGGAGGTACTAAAACATCTTTCTCCCACAAAAATTATCTATAACCTGAGCACTGCAGATATTATGATGAGGCATGGTTCTAGAATCTATCTAGACTAGCTTTGGGGCACTAAGCAAATAGGTCCAAAGGGTTCTTTATCCCAGTTAACCTCAGAACAGGTTTCGAGCCCTGCTTCCAACTGTCTTTTTTACATCCCTTCATTCTAGTCACTAAGAGGTACCTAAAAGAGAATTCTATTTTGAGCGCTGCCTTATAATTGCTCTAAACAGAAAATGTAGTACTCATAGCGACCCTATAGGACAGAGTAGAACTGCCCCATAGGGTTTCCAAGGAGCAGCTGGTGGATTCAAACAGCTGACCTTTTGGTTAGCAGCCAAGCACTTAACCATTGTGCCACCAGGGCTCCTAGAGGTACCTAAAAGAAAATACAGTTTTGACTGCTGCCTTATAATTGCTCTGAATGGAAAATGGAGGACTGTGTGTTATGAGGGTGCCATGTCTGCCCTTTGCCTATCACTCACCTAATAAGATGCTGGAGTCTGTCTCTAGGGTAAAGAGGTACTTGGAGAATACAGGACTGGTTACCTCCCTGGGAAGGCCCAGTGGGCTAGGTACATGCTGTCTGTGTAGCCATGTATTATTTTTTTAAAACTTTATATTGACGTAGAGAAAAGTTCATGTATCATAAGTATGCAGCTTGATAAATTTTCACAATTCAAACATACCCATGTGGTCCAGTACTGCAAGATCCAGAAACCCATCCACAAGGGTGATCTTAACAGCAGTGGTGAGTTTTGCCTTTTTTGAGCTTTATGTAAATTGAATCTTTTAGTATGTGTGCTCTTTTATATCAATCTTCTTTTACTTAGCATTACACTTGACATTCATCCATGTTGTAAATAGTTGTTGATCATTCATTTTTATTGTTGTATAGACTTCATTGTGTGAGTATACTATGATTTGTTTATTCAGTCTATTTTTTGTTGGGCATTTGGGTAGTTTCCGATTTTGGGCTATTATGAATAGTGCTGTTATAAACATTCTGCTACATGTTTTGGTGAACACATGTATACCAAAATATTTCTATGTGATATATACCTAGGTGTGGAATTTTTTGGATCACAGGGTATGCGTATGCTCAGCTTCAGTTGATACTTTCAGCTTCCAAAGTGGTGGCTGTACCAATTTAGACTTCTACCAGTGGCATATGAGAGTTCCAGTTACTCCACATTTTGGTCAACACTTGATATTTTCTTTTTTATTTCAGTCATTTTGTAGGTATGTAGTGGTATTACACTGTACTTATAATTTGATTTTCCCTGTGGATTCATGAAGTTGAACATCTTATGTCTATTGGCTATTTTTATATCCTCTTTTGTCAAATGTCTGCTCAAGTCCCTTACCCATTGTTCTTTGGGTTGTGTCTTTTGCTTACAATGTTGTTGCATTTCTTTGTAGTTACAAATATCTTCTTACACTCTGTAGGTTGTCTGTTCACTTTCCTGATGGTGTAATTTGATGAACCAAAGTTCTTAATTTGAATATAATCTATCATTGTTTTTCCTTTTGTGGTTAGTACTTTTTGTATCCTTTTTAACAAATCTTTGCCCATGCGAAGGGCATTAATTTGTTTTCATGTGTTTTTCCCTAAAAGATGTATTACTTAACCTTTCATCTTTTGTTCTTTAATTAGAATTGATTATTGTGTACGGTGTAAGATAGGGGTCAGCATGCATTTAAAAAATAGGGTTATCCAACTAACCTAGCACTATTTATGGGAAAGACCAAGCTTTCTCCTCTGCACTGCAGTGTTGTTCTTGTCATAACCAGAGGCCATGTATGTGTGGGTCTGTTTCTGAACACACTACTCTATTCCATTGGTCTGTTTTTTCTGTCTTTGCTTAAATACCACAAGTCTTTAATTACTGTAGTTTTTAAATAGGTCTGGATATGTGGTAGTATAAGTCTTCCAACTTAGTATTCAAGATTGCCTTGCTATTCTTAACCTTTTGTATGGCTCTGCACATAAACAACTTTGGTAAAAATGTTCCCTGTGCACTTGAAAAGATACGACTTTAGTTGTTTTTTTCTCCCCCCACAGTGATTCTGATGTGCCGTCAGGGCTGTTGGTTGTCTTTTCACTTTCTTTCTTTTTTTTTAAAATTGTGCTTTAAGGGAAAGTTTACAGTTCAAGTCAGTTTCCCCTACAAAAATTTATACACATATTGCTATGTGAACCTAGTTGCTCTCCCTATACTGTGACAGCACACTCCTCCTTTCTACCCCGGATTTCCCATGTCCATTCAACCAGCTCCTGACCCTCTCTGCCTTCTCATCTTGCCTCCGGACAGGAGCTGCCCACTTAGTCTCATATATCTACTTGAGCTAAGAAGCACTCTCTTCACGAGGATCACTTTATGTCCTGTAGTCCAGTCTAATCTTTGTCTGAAGAGTTGGCCTGGGGAATGGTTTAAGATCTGGGCCAACAGAGAGTCCGGGAACCCTGTCTTCCAGGGTCCCTCCAGTCTCAGTCAAATCATTAACTCCAGTCTTTTTACTGGAATTAGAGTTTTGCGCCTCACTTTTCTCCTGCTCCAACAGGGACTCTCTGTTATGTTCCCTGTCAGGGTGGTCATTGGTGGTAAGTGGGCACCATCTAGTTCTTCTGGTCTCAGGCTGATGAAGTCTCTGGTTTATGTAGCCCTTTCTGTCTCTTGGGCTAATACTTTCCTTGTGTCTTTGGTGTTCTTCATTCTCCTTTACTCCAGGTGGGTTGGGACCAATTGATGCATCTTAGATAGCTGCTCGGCATCTTTTAAGACCCCAGAAGCCTCTCACCGAAGTGGGATGTAGAACATTTTCTTAATAAACTTTGTTATACAAATTGACCTAGATGTCCTCTGAAACCATGGTCCCCAGACCCCCACCCCTGCTACTCTGTCCCTTGAAGTGTTTGGTCGTATTCAGGAAACTTCTTAGCTTTTGGTTTAGTCCAGTTATGCTGATTCTGCCTGTAGTGTGTGCTGTCCTTCCCTTCGCCTAAGATAATTCTTGTCTACTATCTAGTTAGTGAATGCCCCTCTCCCTCCCTCCCCACCCTCATAACCATCAAAGAATGTTTTCTTCTGTGTATAAACCTTTTCTTGAGTTCTTATAATACTGGTCTTATACAATATTTGTCATTTTGCGACTGACTACATTCACTCAGCATAATGCCTTCCAGATTCCTCTATGTTATCTTTCATGGATTCATTGTTGTTCTTTTATCATCGTGTAGTATTCCATTGTGTGAATATACCATAATTTGTTTATCCATTAGTCCGTTGATGGGCACCTAGGTTGTTTCCATCTTTTTGCTATTGTGAACAGTGCTACAATGAACATGGGTGTACATATATCTATTCATGTGACGGCTCTTATTTCTCTAGGATATATTTCAGGGAGTGGGATTGCTGGATCATACGGTACTTCTATTTCTAGCTTTTTAAGGAAGTGCCAAGTCAATTTCCAAAGTGTTTGTACCATTTTACATTCCCACCAACAGTGTATAAGTGTTCCAGTCTCTCCAGAACCTCTCCAACATTTATTATTATTTTCTATTTTTTGGATGAATGCTAGCCTTGTTGGGGTGAGATGGTATCTTATTGTAGTTTTGATTTGCATTTCTCTAATGGCTAATGATTGTGAACATTTCCTCGTGTGTTTGTTAGCCACCTGAATGTCTTCTTTGGTGAGGTGCCTTTTCATATCCTTTGCCCATTTTTTAATTGGGTTGTCTTTTTGTTGTTGAGGTTTTGCAGTATCTTGTAGATTTTAGAGATTAAACGCTGATCGGATTTGTCGTAGCAAAAATTTTTTCCCAGTCTGTAGGTTATCTTTTGATGAGCATAAGTGATTTTTAGGGGCTCCCAGTTATCTAGTTTCTCTTCTGGTGTTTGTGCATTGTTACCTATGGTTTGTATTCTGTTTATGCCATGTATCAGGGCTCCTAGCGTTGTCCCTATTTTTTCTTCCATAATCTTTATTGGTTTAGATTTTATATTTAGGTCTTTGATCCATGTTGAGTTGGTTTTTGTGCATGGTGTGAGGTGTGAGTCTTGTTTCATTTCTTTGCAGATGTTTATCCAGTTATGCCAGCACCATTTGTTAAAGAGACTGTCTTTTCCCCAGTTAACGGACTTTGGGCCTTTGTCAAATATCAGCTGCTCATAGGTGGATGAGTTTACATCTGGGTTCTCAATTCTGTTCCATTGGTCTATGTATCTTTTGTTGTACCGGTACTAGGTTGTTTTGACTACCGTGGCAGTATAATAGGTTCTAAAATCAGGTAGTGTGAGGCCTCCCACTTTGTTCTTCTTCTCCAGTAATGCTTTACTTATCCAGGGCCTCTTCCTTTTCCATGTGAAGTTGGTGATTTGTTTCTCCATCTCATTAAAAAATGTCGTTATATTGTGGATCAGGATTGCATTGTATCTGTAGATGGCTTTGGGTAGAATTGACATTTTCACAATTCTGAGTCTCCCTATCCATGAGAAAGGTATGTTTTTCCACTTATGCAGGTCTCTTTTGGTTTCTTACAGTAGTGTCTTGTAGTTTTCATTGTATATGTGTTTTACATCTCTGGTTAGATTTATTCCTAAGTATTTTATCTTCTTGGGGGCTATTGTAAATGGTGATTTGGTGATTTCCTCTTCGAAGTTCTCTTTGTTTGTGTAAAGGAATCCAACTGATTTTTGTATATTTATCTTGTATCCTGAAGCTTTGCCAAAATCTTCTATTAGTTCCAGTAGTTTTCTTGTGGATTCTTTGGGGTTTTCTATGTATAAGATCATATCATCTGTAAATAGAGACACTTTGACCTCTTCCCTACCAATTTGGATGCCCTTTATTTCTTTTTCTGGCCTAATTGCTCTGGCTAGGACCTCCAGCACAATGTTGAATAAGAGTGGTGATAAAGGGCATCCTTGTCTGGTTCCTGTTCTCAAGGAGAATGTTTTCAAACTCTCTCCATTTAGGATGATGTTGGCTGTTGGCTTTGTATGAATGTCCTTAATTATGTTGAGGAATTTCCCTTCTATTCCTGTTTTGTTGAGAGTTTTTATCATGAATGGGTGCTGGACTTTGTCAAATGCCTTTTCTGCATTGATTGATAAAACAAAAGACAAGAACCACATGATCTTATTAACGTGATGGATTACATTGATTGTTTTTCAAATGTTGAACTATCCCTGCATACCTGGTATAAATCCCACTTGATCATGGTGAATTTTTTTTTTTGGTATGTTGCTTAATTCTATTGGTTAAAATTTTGTTGAGGATTTTTGCGTCAATGTTCATGAGGGATATTGGTCTGTAATTTTTTTTTTCTGTGGTGTCTTTACCTGGTTTTGGTATCAGGGTTATGTTGGCTTCATAGAATGAGTTTAGGAGTATTCCATCCTTCTCTATGTTCTGAAATACCTTTAGTAGTAGTGGTGTTAACTCTTCTCTGACAGTTTGGTAGAATTAATCAGTGAAACCGTCCGGGTCAGGGCTTTTTTTTGTTGGGAGTTTTTAAATTACCTTTTTAATCTCTTCTTTTGGTATAGGTTTATTTAGTTGTTCTACCTCTGTTTGTGTTAGTTTAGGTAGGTGGTGAGTGTCTAGAAATTTGTCCATTTCCTCTAGGTTTTCAAATTCGTTAGAGTACAATTTTTCATAGTATTCTGTTATGATTCTTTTAATTTCAGTTGGGTCTGTTGTGATATCGCCCATCTCATTTCTTATTTGGGTTATTTGCTTCCTCTCCTATTTTTCTTTTGTCAGTTTGGCCAGTGGTTTATCGATTTTGTTGCTCTTTTAAAAGAACCAGCTTTTGGTCTTGTTAACTCTTTCAATTGTTTTTCTGTTCTCTATTTCATTTAATTCTGCTCTGATTCATATTATTTCCTTTCTTCTGGCACCTGAGGACTTCTTTTGCTGCTCTCTTTCTACTTGTTCGAGTTGTAGGGTTAATATTTTGATTTTATCCCTTCTTTTTGGATATGTGCATTTACTGCTATAAACTGGCCTCTGAGCACTGCTTTGGCTGTGTCCCAAAGTCTCTGGTAAGGTGTGTTTTCATTCTCATTTGATTCTCTGAATTTCTTTATTCCATCCTTAATTTCTTCTGTAACCCAGTGGTTTTTGAGCAAGGTGTTGTTCAGTTTCCATGTGTTTGACATTTTTCCTTGCTTTTTCTGTTATTGATTTCTACCTTTATGGCTTTATGGTTAGAAAAGATACTTTGTAGTATTTTGATGCTTTGGATTCTGTCAAGGCTTGCTTTATGGCCTAATATATGGTCTGTTGTTGTTTGCTTGATATATTTTTTCCATCCTTTGAGTTCTGGTTTGTGTCTTTAAGTCTAAAGTGGTCTCTTGTAGGCAGCATATACACAGATCGTGTTTTTTTATCCATTCTGCCACTCTCTGTCTCTTTATTGGTACATTTAGTCCATTTACATTCAGCGGAATTATTGATAGGTATGAGTTTAGTGCTGTCATTTTGATGTTCTTTTTTTTTTGTGTGTTGACAGTTTCTTTTTTCCACTTAATTTTCTGTGCAGAGTCATTTTTCTTTATGTATTTTCTTTTCATCTTTTTCATTGTTGTTGATTTTGTATTTGCTGAGTCTTTATGTTTTTCTTGTTTTTTATTTTGATGTGTAGGATTGTTAGTTTCCTTTGTGGTTACGTTAATATTTACCCCTGTTTTTCTAAGTTTAAACCACTCTTTTATTTCTCTGTATCTCCTTGACTTCCTCTCCATATGAAAGATCTATCATTTTTTAGTCCCTCTTTTTTGTTTTAATATTGTCAACTTTTACATATTAATGTCTCTGTTTCCCTAGTTTCAGTATTTTAGCTTTGATTTATTTATTGTTTCAGTGTTTTAGCTTTGATTGATTTTTCTGACTTCCTTGTCTGGGTTGGTATCTGGTTGCTCTGTCTTGTGTTCTAGTCTTGGGTTGTTATCTGATATTATTGATTTTCTAACTGGAGGACTCCCTTTAGTATTTCTTGTAATTTTGGTTTGGTTTTTGCAAATTCCCTAAACTTCTGTTTATCTGGAAATGCCCTAATTTTGCCATATTTGAGAGACAGCTTTGCTGGATATATAATTTTTGGCTGGCAATTTTTTTTTTTTCCCTTCAAGACTTTACATATGCCATCCCATTGCCTTCTTGCCTGCATGGTTTCCGCTGAGTAGTCCTAGCTTAGCCTAACGCTTACTGACTCTCCTTTGTAGATAACTTTTCATTTATCCCTGGCCGCTCTTAGAATTCTCTATCTTTGGTTTTGGCAAGTTTGATTATAATATGTCTTGGTGACTTTTTTTTGGGATCTACCTTATGTGGGGTTTGATGAGCATTTTGGATAGATGTTTTCTCATCTTTCACGATATCAGGGAAGTTTTCTGTCAACAAATCTTCAACAATTGTCTATTTTCTGTTATTCCCCCTCCCTGCCCCGCCCCGTTCTGGTACTCCGTTCACTCATAGGTTATTCCTCTTGATAGAGTCCCACATAATTCTTAGGGTTTCTTTTTTTAAAATTCTTTTATCTGATTTTTCCTCAGATAAGTTGGTGTCAAGTACTTTATCTTCAGTCTCACTAATTCTGACTTCCATTGCCTCAGTTCTGCTCCTATGACTTTACTGAGTTGTCTAATTCTGAAATTTTATTGTTAATCTTCTGGATTTCTGATTGCTGTCTCTCTATGGATTCTTGTAGTCTGTTAAGTTTGTCATTATGCGCTTCTCTAATCTTCTTAAGTTCCTCTGTTGCTTTGTCTGGGTGTTCCTTGGCTTGTTCTTTATTTTGCCTGATCTCCTGAAGAGTTCGGTATATTAATCTTTTGTATTCTGCCTCCAGTAATTCTAAGAAGTTCTCTTCCTCTGGAAAATTTATTGATTTTTTGTTTTGGGAGCTTGCTGAAGCCATCATGGTCTGCCTCTTTATATGATTTGATATTGACTGTTGTCTCCGAGCCATCAATGAGTTATTTATTTATTTTATGTTTGCTTACTGTGTGCTAGCTTCTTGTTTTGTCTTGTTTTAATATGCCCAAATAGGCTGCTCGTGTGAGCTAGTTTGATTACTGTCATCTTTGAAGCTCTAACGTCCTGTCACCAGGTGGTTAGATCTGTTACTAGGTTTGTGAGCCCAGGGGTCTGTTTACTTATCTTATACGGATTCAGCTCAAGTGTCCAGGTCGTCAGTCACCAAGCGTGTGGTACAGGCTCTCACCTGCAGTCCTAGATGGGCAGGGGTGATTGGTGTAGGCACAGGTATCTGGCTTCAGTAGGGGGTCACATGCTGAGCAAGGCAGGGGGCTGACGGCTGCCCCTGAGTGTCTGGGAGGAAAGGGTGTCCCTGTTCCCTAGAGCACGTAGGTGGGTGGGTTTTGCAGCTGGACTATGAGCACCCAGTGCTGTTGGATATAAGGACTGGGAGGCATCACTTATTCTTGGACCCCTGTCACAGGTGGCTAGGTGGTGTGTGTGGACCTATCAGTCCTCAGGCCCCTGAGGTGGGTAGGTGAGGACCCTGCTTAATAGGCAGAGCAGTGTCAAATGTCATGAACCTACCACTTCACCATATAGCTGATAAAGTTGAAGTTTGGCTTCAGATGTATACCCTCTTGTACTGTGGTAATGACAGCTTATGCTGTTGAAATGGGCCCACACAGGTCTTTGCAGGGGTGAAAGGCATTCAAAGTCCATGGACCCTTTATGCCTGTGCCTAGGCAAAGGAGCTGTGCCTACACTGAGTTCCTGGCTTAGGGGAGCTGACAGATTATTTTTTCCTGTTTGTTAATTTGTTCCCTCTCCAAGACAGGGAGAGTGGCTCAGGGTACGTGATGAGTCCCACTTCTGGCCTAAGGGACTCGGCAATCACTGAAGCCGGCCTAGGACCTGGTGCAGAGCAGGGAGGGGGCGGGTAAATGGGAGAGAGGTTTTTCCCAAAGAGGGTGTTTTTTGATACGTGTGGTAGGTTGGACAGATGTACTTATCTTTTGCCGATTGAGTGCCATTTTTCACTGGTTCTGGAGGCGTGAGTAGACTCTTTGCTGCTCAGTGTCTTCTGATGTGGTAATTGCCTCCTGAGTGCCACTGCTTGCCTCACTGCACATGCCAGCCTGTCCGGCCTGAAGGGTGCCAGCTCCCGCTCTGTCAGGTCTGGCAAATCCTTGCTGCTTCTGAACTGTCTCTCCCTCCCCCTGCCACTCAGTCAAATGCCTCAACTTTGCCTTATTGTTCAGGGCCCCTAGATTGTCATATATAATTGATTCCCTTCTTTTTCCTGGTCTTTGTTGTAAGAGGGACCACAGGAAGCATCTGACTACTTCACCATCTTGTCCCCACCTCTCGAGTTTAGTTGTTTTTGAGTACTATGTTCTCTAATATGTCAGTTGATCAAATTTATTGTCTTGTTGAAATGTTCTCTATCTTTGCTTTTTTGTTTGGTGCTGGTTCTATCAGCTAATGAGGGAGATGTACTCAAGTCTCCCACAACAGTCTCTTTTTAGTTTCTCTTCTCTGTGTATTTTGAACCTGTGCTCTTGGGTGCATACATATTTAGGATTGTGATATTTTCAATTTACATTGATCCCTTTATCATTATGAAATGCCTCCTTTATCTCACAGTAATGAATGCTTCTGGCCTTAAAGTATATTGAGAAGGAAGAATATTCAGACGCAGTCTGTGTGTGCTAGGTGCTCACTCACAAACCAAACAAGAGAACACATGTCCAAGAAGTGAGAACTCAGTGTGGTGGAGAATAGGCAGAGGAGGCATCACAATGAAGACAAACCTCGACTGTGGCCTTGAAAGACAGGCAGGAATTGGGTAGGTGGCAGGGTCAGGAGGTGGAGGTGCTAAAAGGAGGAGACTCACAACTAGAAGGGAGTTTGGCACCAGGAGGTAAGAAAAGGAAGCAGATAGTAGGAATCTATTTGGATGTATTTAGAAGAGTCATAGTCAAAGGTTACTGGGTGGTGCAAATGATTTGCACTTGACTACTAACCAAAAAGTTGGTGGTTTGAACACACCAAGTGGCACCACAGAAGAAATACCTGGTGATCTGTTTCTGTAAAGACTACAACCAAGAAAACCCTATGGAGCAGTTCTATTCTGTAACATATGGGGTTGCCATGAGTTGGAATTGACTCTATGGTAAGGGGCTTGGTTTTTTTTGATTAGTACTGTTGAGGTATTTTTTTTCTATTTTTTTACTTTCATCTTTTCTTTGTCCTTTTATTTTAAGTGTGTCTGTTGTAAGCAGCCTATAGTTTTTTTTTAATAGTCTGATAATCTTACTTGGAGTTTTAATCCATTTACACTTATTTTAGTTATCTAGTGCTGCTATAATAAAAATACTACTAGTGGGTGGCTTTAATGAACAGAAATTTATTTTCTCACAGTTTAGGAAGCTAGAAGTCTGAATTCAGGGCACTGCCTTTAGGGGAGGGCTTTCTGTCTCTGTCAGCTCTGGGGGAAGGTCCTTGTCTCTTTTCGCTTCTGTTCCTTGGCGATCTTCATGTGGCTTAACATCTACTGTATTTTTATGCAAATAACACATGCTGTCAACGTTTGCGAACCGTGCCCTCCCCCTGCAAGGTATTTTTGTAAGTGTGGTATGCTATTTTTTTTTTTTTTTACAGCAGCATGTAAAAAAAAAGGCATAACAGTGCTTACGAAAATACTTTGCAGGGGAGGGAGCGGTTGGCAAACAAATGTAAAGGCCCACATTATTGCATAGGGTATGGTATTTCCCCCCATCTGTGTTGCTTGCTTCTGTGCCTAATCTGCTCTTTTTATTTTTTTTATATTTTATTGTACTTCAGGTGAAGGCTTACAGAACAAATAGTTTCTCATGAAACAGTAGTACACATGTTGTTTTATGACATTGGTTAACAACCCCACAACATATTAAGCCTCTAAATTCTCAACCTTTTTTTTTTTTTTTGATGAAAATACAGATAGCCAAAGATACACCGTTTCAAAAATTTCTACATACACAGTTCAGTGACATTGACTACACTCTTCCAACTGTGCTGTTATTCTCGCTTAAGATGAAGGCTTACAGAACAAAATAGTTTCTCATTTAACAGTTACTGCACATGTTGCCCTATGACAATGGTTAACAATCTCACAACACATCAAGAATATCCTTACTCCATCTTGTGTTCCCTATCACCAGGGGACTTCCTTGTCCCCTTCTGTCTTCTGGCCCTTGTCACTGGACTACTGTATCTCATTAGTCTCATTTTTTTTTTTTTTTAACACCATTTCAAAACTTTTTACTTACACATTTAAGTGATATTGACTATGCTCTTCCAATTGTGCTGCCATTCTCACCCAAGATGAAGGCTTACAGGACAAAACAGCCTCCCATTTAATAGTTACTACAAATGTTGCCCTATAACAGTGGTCAACAATCTCACAACACATCGACAGTGTCCTTACTCAATTTGTGTTCCTTATCATCAGTTTCCTACTCCCCCTCTGCCTTCTGGCCTTTGTCACCGGACTCCTGTACCTCGTTAGTCCCATTTAGTTTTACTGGGCTGCTGTCCACTCCCAGGCTTAACATCGAACCTCGAAGGTAACTTCACCTCTGAGCTGAAAGGGTGTCTGGGGGCCACACTCTTGAGGTTTCTCCAGTATTCTTTAGGCCAGTAAATCTGGTCTTTTTTTTTTGGAGTTAAAATTATGCTCTACATCCTTCTCCAGCTCTGTCCAGAACCCTCTGTTGTGATCCTGGTCAGAGCAGTCAGTGGTGGTAGCCGGGCACCATCTAGCTGTACTGGACTCAATCCGGTGGAGGCCTTGGTAGCTGTGGACAATCAGTCCTTTGGACTAATCTTTTCATTGTATCCTGCTCTCTTCATTCTCCCTTGCTCCTGAAGGGATGAGACCAGTGGAGTATCTTAGATGGCCGCTCATAGGCTTTTAAGACCCCAGACACTACTCACCAAGGTAGAATGTAGAGCATTATCTTTATAAGTAGTGTCATGCCAATTGAGCTAGATGTTCCCCGAGACCATGGTCCCCAGAGCCCTCCGTCCAACAACTCAGTCCCTCGGGGGGTTTGGATGTGTCTATAGGGTCTCCATGACCTTTCCTTGTGCAGGTTGTGTTAGTTTCCCCTGTACTGTGTACTATCTCACCTCTCACCCAAGGTACCACTTATCTATTGCCTATTTAGTATTCCCCCCCCCCCCCATCCCTGGTAACCAACAAGGATTGTTACATTTTGCATGTGAATTTTTTCATGGGTTTTTACAATAGAGGTCTCATACAGTATTTGTCCTTTTGTGATTGACTTATTTCACTCAGCATAATGTCCTCCAGTTTCATCCATGTTATGAGATGCTTCACAGATTCATTGTTGTTCTTTCTCGTTGCATAGTACTCCATTGTGTGTATGTACCATAGTTTGTGTATCCATTCATCTGTTGATGGGCACCTATGTTGTTTCCATCATTTTGCTATTGTGAACAATGCTGCCATGAACATAGGTGTGCATATGTCTATTCGAGTGATGACTCTTATTTCTCTAGGATATATTTCTAGGAGTGGGATTGCTGGATCGAATGGTATGTCTATTTCTAGCTTTCTGAGGAAACGCCATATCACTTTCCAAAATGGTTGTATCATTTTGCATTCCCACCAGCAGTGTATAAGAGTTCCCATCTCCCCGCAGCCCCTCCAACATTTGTTATTTCCAATATTTTTGATTCGTGCCAGTAATGCCGGGGTGAGATGGTATCTCATTGTGGTTTTAATTTGCATTTCTCTAATGGCTAGTGATCGCGAGCATTTCCTCATGTGTCTGTTGGCCATTTGAATGTCTTCCTTGGTGAAGTGTCTGTTCATTTCCTTTGCCCATTTTTTGATAGGATTGTTTGTCTTTTTGTTGTAGAGATGTTGGATTTTCTTGTAGATTATGGAGATTAGACCTTTGTCTGACTTGTACTGTCCAAAAATTTTTTCTCAGTCTGTAGGTTCTCTTTTGACTCTTTTGGTGAAGTCTTTTGAAGAGCATAGATGTTTGATTTTTAGAAGATCCCAGTTATCTAGTTTATCTGTTGGGTTTTTTGTGTTGATGTTTATGGTTTGTATCCTGTTAGTGCCATGTATTAAGGCCTGAAGTGTTGGTCCTATTTTTTCTTCTATGAATTTTATAGTTTGAGGCTTTATATTCAGGTCTTTGATCCATTTTGAAGTAGTTTTTGTATATGGTGTGAGGTATGTGTCCTGTTTCATTTTTCTACAAATGGATATCCAGTATTGCCAGCACCATTTGTTAAAAAGACTGTCTTTTCCCCATTTGATGTATTTTGGGCCCTTGTCAAAGATCAGGTGACCGTAGGTGGATGGATTTACATCTGGGTTCTCAATTCTGTTCCATTGGTCAATGTCTCTGTTGTTGTACCAGGCTGTTTTGAGTACTGTAGCTGTATAGTAGGTTCTCAAGTCAGGTAGTGTGAGTCCTCCAACTTTATTCTTCTTCTTCAGTAGTGCTTTACTTATTCGGGGTTTCTTCCCTTTCCATATAAAGTTAATAATTAGTTTTTCCATCTCTTTGAAGAATGTTGTTGGTATTTGTATCCGGATTGCATTGTATTTGTAAATTGCTTTAGGTAGAATTGCCATTTTCACAATGTTGAGTCTGCCTATCCATGAGCATGGTATGTTTTTCCATTTATGTAGATCCCTTTGGGTTTCATGCAGTAGTGTTTTGTAGTTTTCTTTGTATAGGTCTTTTACATTCCTGGTCAGATTTATTCTTAAGTATTTTATCTTTTTAGGGGCTATTGAAAATGGTATTGTTTTCCTGATCTCCTTTTCATCGTTCTCTTTACTGGTGTATAGGAATCCAACTGATTTTTGAATGTTTATCTTGTATCCTGCTACTCTGCTGAATCTTTCTATTAGTTCCAGTAGATTTCTCGTGGAGTCTTTAGGGTTTTCTATGTATAGTATCATATCATCTGCAAACAGGGAGAGTTTAACTTCTTCATTACCAATTTGGATGCCCTTTATTTCTTTCTCTTGCCTTATTGCTCTAGCTAGAACTTCAAGCACAATGTTAAATAGGAGTGGTGATAAACGGCATCCTTGTCTTGTTCCTGTTTTCAAGGGGAATGTTTTCAGCCTCTCTCCATTAAGAATGATGTTGGCTGTTGGTTTTGCATAGATGTCCTTTATTATGTTGAGAAATTTCCCTTCTATACCTATTTTATTGAGAGCTTTTATCAGGAATGGGTGTTGGACTTTGTCAAATGCCTTTTCTGTGTCAATTGAGATGATCATGTGATTTTTTTCTTTCCTTTTATTTATGTGGTGGATTACGTTGATGGATTTTCTAATGTTAAATCATCCTTGCATACCTGGTATGAATCCTACTTGTTCGTGGTGTATTATTTTTTTGATATGATACTGAATTCTATTGGCTAGAATTTTGTTCAGAATTTTTGCATCTATATTCATGAGAGATATTGGTCTGTAATTTTCTTTTTCTGTGATGTCTTTGCCTGGTTTTGGTATCAGCGTTATGCTGGCTTCATAGAATGAATTTGGAAGTGTTGCTTCCTCTTCTATGCTCTGAAATAGCTTGAGTAGAACTGGTACAAGCTCTTCTGTAAATGTTTTGTAGAATTCTCCAGTGAAGCCATCTGGGCCAGGGCTTTTTTTGGTTGGGAGTTTTTTTTATTACCTTTTCAATCTCTTCTCCTGTTATGGGTCTGTTCAGATTTTCAATATCACTTTGTTGTAGTTTGGGTAGGCCGTATGTTTCTAGAAATTTATCCATTTCCTCTAGGTTTTCAAATTTGTTGGAATATAGTTTTTCATAATATTCTGTTATAATCCTTTTTATTTCGGTTGGGTCTATTGTAATGTCCCCCATTTCATTTCTTATTTGGGTTATTTGTGCCTTCTGCTGTTTTTCTTTTGTCAGTCTGGCCAGTGGTTTGTCGATTTTGTTGATTCTTTCAAAGAACCAACTTTTGGTTTTGTTGATTCTTTCTATTGTTTTTCTGTTCTCTGTTTCATTTATTTCTGCTCTGATCTTTACTATTTCCTTTCTTCTGGTGGTTGTAGGCTTTTTTTGTTGTTCTCTTTCTATTTGTTTGAGTTCTGTAGTTAATGTTTTGATTTTGTCCCTTTCTTCTTTTTTGATATGTGCATCTATTGCTATAAATTGTCCTCTGAGGACTGCCTTTGCTGTGTCCCAAAGGTTTTGGTATGATGTGTTTTCATTTTCATTTGATTCTAGGAATTTTTTAATTCCATCTCTGATTTCTTCTATTACCCATTGATGTGCAAGCAGATTATTATTCAGTTTCCATGTGTTTGATTTTTTTTCCTTGCTCTTTCTAGTGTTAATTTCTACCTTGATGGCATTGTGGTCAGCGAAGATACTGTGAATTATCTCAGCATTTTGGATCTTGTTGAGGATTGCTCTCTGGCCTAAGATGTGGTCTATTCTGGAGAACGTTCCATGTGCATTGGAAAAGAATGTGTACTTTGCAGTGGTTGGATGAATTGTTCTATATATGTCTATGAGGTCCAGTTGGCTGATTGTGTCCTTTAGGTCTTCTGTATCTTTGCTGAGTTTCTTTTTAGTTGTTCTGTCCTTTACTGAGAGTGGTGTGTTGAAGTCTCCTACTATTATTGTGGAACTGTCAGTTTCTCTTTTCAGTGCTGTTAGAGTTTTTTTTATGTAATTTGGAGCCCTGTCATTGGGTGCATAGATATTTATTATGGTTATGTCTTCATGATGGATCATCCCCTTAATCATTGTATAGTGTCCTTCTTTGTCTTTTATGGTAGATTTTGTTTTAAAGTCTATTTTATCTGAGATTAGAATTGCCACTCCTGTTCTTTTTTGATAGTTGTTAGCTTGATATATTTTTTTCCAACCTTTGATTTTTAATAAATTCACATCTTTGTTTCTAAGGTGTGTCTCTTGTAGACAGCAAATTGATGGATCCTGTTTTCTTATCCATTCTGCCACTCTCCGTCTCTTTATGGGTGCATTGAGTCCATTTACGTTCAGTGTAATTATTGATTGATGGAAGTTTGTTGCTGTCATTTTGTAGTGCTTTTTTTTGTGGTGCTGAAGTTTTCTTTGTTCTTCTTACTCTCTTGTGCTGAGTTACTTTTGTTTGTGGATTTTGTGTTCATTTCTTTTGTTTTTGTAGGTTTTGTTTTTGTTGAGACTTTATGTTTTTCGTCTTTATTTTTATGAATTGGTTTGTTAACGTTCTTTGTGGTTACCATGCATTTTACCCTTACCTTTATAATTTTGAAGCAGTCTACCCTTACTTGGTATCGCCTTGCCTTCCTCTCCTTTAGAAGGTTCTATACCTATGCCGTTTGTTCCCTCTTTCATTGTTTTGATGTTGTTGTCATCCTTTGATTGATTTCTCTGATTCCCTGTTGTATTTCTTTTGTTTTTGGAAAGTCCTCTGTAGTTCAGTTCCTAGAATGGTATCTGGTTCATATGAACCTGCGTCCTAGGTCCTAGGTCCTGCCTGAGGGCTGAAGCTGTTTGTCCTCAGATCGAAGAACTCCCTTTAATAATTCTTGTAAGTTTGGTTGACTTTTGCATATTCCTTTAGTTTCTGTTTATCTGGAAATGACCTAATTTCACCATCAAATATGAATGAGAGTTTTGCAGGATATATTATTCTTGGCTGACAATTTTTTTCTTTCAAGATTTTATATATGTCATCCCATTGCCTTCTTGCCTGCATGGTTTCTGCCGAATAATCTGAGCTTAGTCACTCTGTATGTGACTTCTTGTTTTTCACGAGCTGCTCTCAGGATTCTTTGTTTGTCTTTAGTTTTAGCGAGTGTGAATATGATATGTCTTGGTGATTTTCTTTTGGGGTCTCTTCTATATGGGGTTCATTGAGCTTCTTGGATGGCCAGCTTTTCATTTTTCATGATATTGGGAAAGTTTTCTGTCAGCAGTTCGTCAATGATCCTCTCTGTGTTTTCTGTTTTCTCCCCCTGTTCTGGTATGCCAATCACTTGTAAGTTTTTGCTTTTAATTGTGTCCCACATACCTCTCAGGGTCTCT
The DNA here is from genome assembly GCA_030035585.1 of Dugong dugon. Lineage (NCBI taxonomy): Eukaryota > Metazoa > Chordata > Mammalia > Sirenia > Dugongidae > Dugong > Dugong dugon. The sequence continues at coordinate 35,683,078 of CM057478.1, forward strand.
TCATTTTTCTTTGTTCTTTTTTCTGAGTTTTCCTGAAACAGAGTTGTATCCAAGTGTTTGTCTTCAGTTCCACTGATCCTGTCTTCCATGGTTTCAAATCTACTTCTCAGCCCTTCTATGACACCGTCCATTTCTGAAATCTTGTTGTTTATCTTTTGGATTTCTAATTGTTGTTTTTGTATAATTTCGAGTTGTGAATTTATTTTGGCATTTTGTTCCTGCATCATCTTCCTGAATTCTTCCAATTTTTTGTCTATATTTTCCATAAATTTGTCTATTTTTTTCCTCATGTTTGTCAGCTTTTTGCCTCAGTTCTTGGAAAATTCCGAGTATTAGTGATTTGAGTTCCCTAACAGGTACTTCTAGTGCATTTTCTTCCACAGGAGAGTTATCTGGTGTTTTAATTTGGACGCCTATTGGAGCCATCTTGTCTTGTTTTTGTAAATGTTTTGATATTGTTTGCTGTTTTCGGGGCATTCAGTAGATATTTCTCTTGTTAATTGATTGTAGATTTTTTTTTTTTGTTCGTCCTTGTGGTACAGCTGGGCAGATCTAGCTGAAGAGGAGCCACTGGGACGGGTTGTTTGTGGCACTCACTGCAGCCACCAGAACGGTCGGTAGTCAGTGCTGGGCAGGTTCCAATAGAGCGTGCCTGCACAGCTTGGTGGTGTGATGTCAAGTGCACTGTGCAGGTAGGTAGGGTGCAGCAGGAAGCTGGTTATGTGTGAAGCTAAGCTGGATATGGGAGAGAGGAGAGAGGAGCAGGAGCAAAAAGCATACAAACATAAAAGAATGCTAGGGGAGCTTGTTGTTGGAATGTACAGATGAGAGACGGTCGTTCTGTCTCCCACTGGACGCTCTGTGAGGCTGCTCTCCTGTTCGCTGGTCTCCGATAGGAATCCAAGATGGTGGATCCGTGCTGTGTTAGCTGGTAAGGAATCTCTGCATGAGTCTCTCCTCGCTCTCTGTTCTCTTTTAGTATTTTCACTCCGTTTGGTGTTTGGCTGAGTTCTTTATCTCTTCATTTGGTGTTCTAGGGTCAGGATTGTTGATTCTCTGTTAGGCTTAGTTTTTCAGATCTTTGCTGTGGAGGGACGGCGTGGTGCTTCTGCCTAGAGCGCCATCTTGCCCTGCCTCCTAATCTGCTCTTTTATATCTCAAAACTGATTGAGTTTAAGACACATCCTATACTGATATGGCCTCATTAACATAAAAAAGAAAACCTTTGTCCCAAATAGGATTACATCTACAGGTATAGGGGTTGGGATTTATGACATATATTTTTGGGAGACACAGTTTAATCCATAACAACATTTTACATTTAATTAGGGTATAATTGGGTGTATATTTACTATCTTGGTCATCTTTTAAATGTGCTTTTCCCCTCCTTTCTTGTCTTGTTTTGGATTGATCAAATACTTTTCTATTAACTTGTTATTCATTTTTCTTCTGGTCCTTTAGTGGTTACCCTAGGATTACAATATATATTCTTGATTTACTACAGTTTGATACAAAACATTACTTATACTACATCTCCAAATACTGCTAGGGCCTCAGTTTTAACTCCATTTATTGTTTCCCACCTTTTGTGTTATTGTTGTCATGCATTTTAGTTGTATAAGTATTTTTAACTCCCCAGGTAATTACAATGATTGGCTTACCCTCATATTTGCCCTTTCTATTTTTATTTACACTTTTTGCATTTCTGTGTCTCTCTGAGGTCATTTTCCCTCTGCCTGAAGTACTGTAAATGTGAGCCTGCTAGCAATGTAATTCATTATTTTTTGTTTCTCTGAAAAAGTCTTTAATTCATCATTATTTTTGAAGGAAATTTTTGAGGATTTTAGAGTTGTAGGTTGGTTCTTACCTTTCAAGTGCTAAAAAGAAACGTGCCACCATTGTATTCTGGCTTCTGTCATTTCTATTTAGAAGTCAGCCATCGGTCATATTGTTACTTCTTTGTAGATAAATGTATCTTTTTCTCTCAAGCTGCTTTTAAGATTTTTTTTCTTTCTAGAAGCAGTTTGACTATGATGTCCTCAGGTGTATTTTTCTTCAAATTTATCCTGCTCATGGTTTGCTAAGCTTCTTGAAGCAGGGTGGCTGTCTTTCATCAGTTTTGGAATCCTAGCCATTATGTCTTCATATATTTTTTTCTGATCCATTATTCCTTTCCTATCCTTCTGGGACTCCAATTTCATGTGTACTTTACCCACTATACATGCCCCACTTGTCTCTTATCTGCTTTCTCATTTTTTATTCTTTCTGTTCTTCACTCTGAGTGTTTTTTATAGTTGATATTCTAGGCCACTAATCTTGTGTTCTGCTGTTAAACCCACCTATTGAGTTCTTAATAACAGATGATTCGTATTTTTCTTACAGATTCCAATTCTCTGGTGAAATTCTCCATGCTTTAATCTTTTTTTTTCCCCTACTTTCTTCAGCATTTAATTAAAGTTATTTTAAAGTCCTTGTCTACTAATTTAAATATCTGGATCCTCTGTAGGTTTGACTTTGTTCTTGATCATCAGTTTTGTATTCTTGCCTCTTTATATGTCTAGTTTTATTTTTTGGCAAATTGGGCATCTGTACAAAAGAATCATAGAGACTCCAAATAATATATTCTGCTACAGAATTATCTTCTGTCTCATATTAGCCAGACATGATAGAACTTGCCTCATCAATTCAGTTAGAGATTGAGATGGGTCAGGCTAGGCTGCACGTTTAGCAAAACTCAGTAAATTTTTGGTTTACCCCTGTTGCTAGGCGTGGCGCTCCCAGGATTTTGACTGAGACCCTAGAGTGTCTTGTGCTATGATGCTCCAGGAGATCCAGCTCTGCCCTTCAGAGATTCCCAGGTCAGCTCTCCGGCCTTTTCATTTCCTTCAAAGTCTGGCATATGTCCTAAATAAGAGAACGTTTGTATGCTTGAGGCAAGTTTGCCTTTCTCTGATAGGTCTTTGTTTCCTGAAGACTTCAGGAGAGTTCACTCTGCCCTATAGAAGGCAAATGCCCCAGGGGAGAAAGCCAACCATGTGTCTCAAGTTTCTCAAGTTTCCATTTTGTCACACCAGTTGCATATGACTGTTAAAAGCTTTTCTGGGTAGTCTTCCTCTATCCTAGGCCATCTGCCTGGCAAAACCCAGAATTAGAAAGTACCCTTGCATTCTTTTCAAAATGATTCTTTTCTCTCTGATATTTTAGTTAATCTATGCTTCACTGCTGCTGAAGCTCTCTGGTGCCTTCACAACTAATATTTTTGTAATTTGTCTAGCTTTTTCTAGTCTTTTATCAGTGGGGACATTGGTCTACTACATCCTACCTAGAAGTTCCTGCAACCATATATTTTATCTACATATTTTGGCATAAATTCCTGAGTGATTTCTTATTTGGAGAAAATCTGTTTTGCTTTAGCTTTCTTACTGTTATATGACAAAAATCCTTATTATTTCATTCCATCAAATGAATTCCTATAAAATTAATAAAAACAAATGTTCACTTTCGACAAAATTGAGACATCAGTTAGTACTATAACTTTGATCTATTAGTAAGTGTCGTTTTTTCCCGGTTAAGTTTTTAGTGGGTGAAAAAAGGAACCTTTAAACAAAAGTTACTCTGATTTTTTTTTTTTAAAGTGTTTTCTATTTATGCTCTTTCTGATCTCAGTCTTTTGGGTCTTGTTCAAGATTATCTTCCTCAATGATGGTTCTGTATATTAATGCCAACCAGTCTTCCATTTACCATTCCATCTATAGGAATAGTTCAGTCTTTCTGGAAACATCTGTGATACCAGATCTTGAATTTCCTTGTCTGATACTTGTATTAACAGAGTGAGACAAGTAGTAGATTCCAAGCTGTATTTTTCTGAGGTCATGGGAGGCTCATTCTTGGCTCCACTTTTTCTTTTCTCTAACCCCCACTGGAGTAGGATTAACATTTACTGAACATTTAATATGGATTTTGATGGTGAGTGTAGAGGGCCACAGCACTTTACTTTCTCAATTCTCTCAACAACCTTATAAATAGGAAGAGCCTTAGAATCTAGAAGCAGTGTGCCAAGCTACATGGTCAGAGAGTTTGTGTGTATGGCTGTGCTGGATGTTAAGGAAACATAGATGAAACCAGGTTTTCTCAACAGAAACTCTTGGTTGTAAGGTATCCTAATGGTCCTGAATAGTTTGTGATTTTCTTAAAATCACAAAGCTAGTAAATGGCTCACTGGAACTTTAAATCAAGTCACTGCTTCCAGATAAAAATTATAAAGAATGTTAAAAATGTAAGAAACCAAAGGGTTCTCATGTCTTGCCACTGTCTAGTCCATTTTCCGACTGCCACAGGAGTAAGTTTATTCTGGAGCCAAGTAAGTGACATAATGAAGTCAAATTCCTTGGCATAGCATGTAGAACATCTGGTGATCTTTTTCATGATTTTCCCCACAGATCTGTGAACACCTGCTATAAGTCAGGTGCTGTGATAGGTGTGGGGCTTCAACACCGGATCCAGTTCCAATCTTAGAATAGTCTGCACATTTGTATGTCCTTATCTTTGTACACATGGAACCTACCTCTCCAGCCTCCAGTAATCCTGAGCAACTTCTCAATTCCCCATATATCCATATTCTTTCAGACTTGTACTAGAATGGTTCTACCTTTTGTCAATGTAGCCTCACCACTTGGGTTAGATGTCTTCTCTATCAGGGCTCTCCCTGACCACATACTAGGCTGGACCAGGGCCCTTCCTATGGGCTAAACTCCATCACAACACTCAATAGGGATCTCCTGTTTACTTGCCTGACTTCCCGACTAACTTGTGAGCTCACTAAACACAAGGACTATGTTTTATCCATCTGTGTGTCTCCAGGACTCAGCACGGTGTCTAGTCTACACTCAGGTGATGAATGTCTGTGTTCTGTTTTTGTCATGTCAATTGCTCCTCAGGAACCTATGGGATCTGTTGGTTGCCTGTTCTAAGACATGACTCATCTGGTTTTGGGATACTTTGAATACATGACTCTTATATATATATCCAAACACATTCCTACCTATGCTCTCTCCACTTGTCTTTGTCCTCTGTCCTCTCTTTGTCCTCTTCACTCCTCCATCCTCTCTCCGCCTCTCCTCTCCCCTGCCCTCTCTCCACTCATCAGTCCTCTGCTCTCTTCCTCTAGTCATTAAGAAGCTTCTAGGTAAGTGTACTATATAGGATAAAAGCCGTGAGATAATTCAGTTGTGGGTATCAGTGATGTCCTCCTGGACTATCTTTCAATTTGCATTAAGTCAAAGAAACTTCTTTTGCATATGAGAACATGACTCCAAGATGAAGACGTCAGCCCTTCTTACCCTTGGCACCTGCCTGAGATGAACCTGGTACCTCACTACTCTGACCCCTAACTGGGGTGTCACTCACCTTCTCACTGAGACCTGAGATTTCCAAGACTTGTGGATATGACCATTCACTGTGTGTGTGTTTCACACAGTTTGCTCTACCTGTCCCACACATTTACATTCTTTCTGAGAATACTACTAGTTGTATCAGAAGACATATAAAAATTTACAAGTATATTTATATCTGAAAAGTATATACTTTGTGGTGTTTTTTGAATTACTCACCACTGTCGATGGCCAGGAAGAGGGCAGTGTACACACTGTTGTGGACGAATGGGGACTCACGGTCCAACACAGCCATGGTGTCCACGGTCCCATTGATGGGGTTGATATTCAGCCAGCCTGCTGGGTCCTTGTAGACAGAATACCTGGAACAAAAAAAATCCCAAACAACGTCAGGTCAAATTCAAACTAAATTCATGAGATGCTTCCTGGATGCTGGACACAAATTGTATGCTAGGAGCCGGATGGAGCATAACGCACAACCAACACCAATTCAGAAAGTTCATTCAGAAAGTCCTGGCTGATCCCCAGCTCTGGGCAAGCTTCTGTGCCAAACATTTTGCACACTCACCCTCTTTGTCCCTCACAAGAGAGACAACTTAGAGAGGGTGCACTTGTCATCTGCCCAGACTCCGGTAGCGGCAGGGCAGAGTTCACAGCCAGTCCCTGACTCTGAAGCCCAGTTTCTTTCTTTTACCCCCTGGGTGCATTGTGGGCCAGTCAGGCTGGGGGCAGTAGAGGCAGAGAGTGTGGCACCTGGGGGAGAAGTCATTGCTGCTGATCTATAGTTACCTCTGATCAGAGGATGTGACATCTTAATGGAGACGGGAGGAACGGGCAGGGCGTTGTCAGAGAGTGCGAGGACAGACAGGTCAACAACAGAGAACAATTGTTTAACCCATGAAGCAAAAGTATTCACTAGAATGGAGTTCCATGAGGGCTAGGATGTTTGCTCACTGCTCTGACCTCAGCTTCTAGTATAGTGCTCAGCACACTGTTGCTGTTAACTGCCGTTGAGTCCACTTTGACTTGTGGCAAACTAATGTAGAACAGAATGAAACGCTGCCCGGTCCTGCGTCATCCTCATGATTGCCAGCATGTTCCAGTACATCACTGCAGGTATTGTGCCAGTCCACCTCACCGAGGGTCTCCCTTGTCCTGGTTGGCCCTCTGTTTCACCAAGCATGATGCCCCGGTCAGACCCATAGAGTTTTCATTGGCTAATTTTTGGAAGTAGATCGCTAGGCCTTTTTTCCTAGTCTGTCTTAGTCTGGAGGCTGCGTTAAAACCTAGCCACCATGGGTGTCTCTGCTGGTAGGTAAAATACCAGGGGTATAGTTTCCAGCATCACAACAACACACAAGCCATCGCAGTATGACAAACTGGCAGATGACTGGTGGGCTTAGCATGTACATGACAATTTATAGGTATTTGCTGAATTAATGAATATTTAGGAACTTGGCAGTTGAAGGTTGTGGTTGGAACATAGTTTCGCTGGGGGAAACTGAAAGTACATGAGTTTGGAGAGGCAGATTGGGCCAGATGTTAGAGCCTGAACAATTGTGATAGGCGGTCCATCTGGATCATAGGAGACCATCAAAGAATTTTTAAATGTTATGCATTTTTTGAGGTTGTAAAGTAATACATGTTCATCATCAGAAATTAAAGTCTCACTGAGCAAGACTCAGATTTTTTTTGCTCTGGGTGACTTGAGTGAGGTAGGATTGGCTCAGTGCCTTGTTACCAGCTGCTTCAGCTGGCGCTGTCCTGCCACACCTCAGTCTGACCAATATCCTCCTGAAGAGATACGAGAACTCGATCGTGCATCAGTCTGGCCAGGATGCTGGAATATGACCATCTCTGCCTTCTCTGCCTTCTCTGCCTCCCCAATTTAACCAACAGGATTGCAAATTTCACAGTAAAGAGGCTGGAACAAATTACCACCCTCGTTTTCGCAGTAGGAGTCCCTGGATGGCACAAACAGTTAAGCGCTTGACTACTAGCCAAGAGGTTGGCAGTTCAAATCCACCCAGAAGTGTCTTGGAAGAGAGGCCTGGCGATCTGCTTCTGAAAGGTCACAGCCTTGAAAACTCTGTGGAGCAGTTCTACTCTGCACACATGGGGTCACCATGAGTCGGAAGAGACTCTGATGGCAACCAGCCAACAGCAGTCTTCACAGTGGGGAAGCAGCACCCAGAGCAGACCCGTGGAAGGGGAGCTACTTGTTGCTCATGGGGACCCTGTTCTGATCGTGAGCCAGCCAGGCACTGCGTGAAGACCTTGCCCGCGTCTTCCCGTTCACCCTGACAACTCTGAGAAAACACACTCATCCTGCAGCAACAGAGGGAGAACTGGCGCTGGCCGGGGCCCGGTCCTCCCCGCAGGCCATACTGGCATGTCAGTAATAGACCACATTCTGGATGACTACAGAGCCTGCGCTTCTGATGCAGACTATGCTTATCTCAAAGTAAATTTCCTTTGAATGAATTTTGAACAAGATTTGATGGAAAAGGAAAACTTGAGGGGTAAGATAGACAGGGAAAACAGATTCAGATAGACCGGCCCACACCTCCTCCTTCAGTGAGACTTGAGGGCAGAGGAGGAGTGCACCCTGAGTTAGGGGTGCTCTAAGAATAACTCCATTTAAGACTGGGCCTCTGGAGGCCCAAAGCCACAGCTATGTCCTCTGGCCCTAGCCCCACGCTGCCTGTCCATGGCTCAGTTCTTCCATCCCAGACACAGGACAGAGAGGGCCTTCCCTCAGCATGTGCTGGGAGCCTAATAAATTAAATGCCTTAAGAATCCTTGTGTTCCATCACGCCTTCACACCCCAACCCCAATATGTGCCAAATAGCTGTTTGGAACTCAGAATGTACGCCATCACGCTGAGTTTGAAATCATGGCTCAATAAAATTGGGCGGGGGCGGGGGGGAGCATTAGCAAAGCCTTTAGTTAGGCTATGGGTTAAACAGGATTTTGTAAAAACGTAACCATCAAATGCCATGTTTACCTTAGGAAGATGCTTTCTACCTTCCAAATAACTGACTTGCTAATGGTTTTAGAGAGTACCTTATTGCTGAGTTAGGAACTCTCACTTCTCCTGGGCATTGCCCTAGAGAGGGTCACATGAAACTTGGCTAAAAGACATTTGAGTTTTTTGGATTGATTTTTCACGTGACCTGCCTGCTGGCTGCTATAGGAAGTTACTGAAATGCTGACTCAGGTAGCAGCTGGTAGACCCTGAATCATGTGGTTACACAGATGGTTGTTTTGGGGCACAGACCCAAAACATAGATGGATTAAATTGTGGCCCCCAGAATATGTGTTGGAATCCTAACCCCTATCCTTATGAATGTGATCCTGTTTGGAAATAGGGGTTTCTTTGTTATGTTAATTAGTTCATACATGAGTATAGCGGGTTCTAAATCTAATCACTTCTGAGTTAGAGCAGAATAGACACAGAGATACACACATGGGGGCAGACAGTTGCCGTGTGAGGACGGTCTACAAGCCAAGGGTCCAAGGAGCACCTGAGAGTACTGACAAGGAAGGAATCGACGTGGCCACAGCCCTGATCTGGACTTCTAGCCTGCAGAACTGTGAGACAATAAATGTCTGTTCTTTAAAGTCACCCACTTGTGGTATTTGTGAGACAGCAGCAGTAGCTAACTAAGACGGGGGTGACCCTTGTGATTTCATGGGGCACAGTGGAGGGCAGGGAAGGGCACGGCTGCCTGCAAGTCACCCACCACTGCAAGCTGTGTGAATCAGACCACAGACAGACATGCTAGTGGACACTGGGGTCAGGCCATCCAGCCCAGTGTGTCTTCTCCTTAAGTGATCCACACTGTCCCCCTAAATATCTGACTCAGCTGAGCCCCAGGGGCCAATGGCTGGTAATCAAAAGGTTGGCAATTGGAACCCACCCAGTGGTGCTGAGGAAGAAGGGCCTGGCAATCTACTCCTGTAAAGATGACAGCCAAGAAGACTCTGTGGAGCAGTTCTGCTCTGTAACAGATGGGTTGCCATGAGTCGGAATTGATGCAATGGCCCAAGACAACAACAAACATGGACTTCCCCACACTCACTTGCTGCCTCAATTATTTTTCAGTATTTCTTAAAAACAGAAAAGCTGTGTTACTTATGAGGATGAACTGCTTTAAAAGCACCATTCCTTCATTTAAATTGTAATTTTCACTTCCATCTTGCAAACACCCACTATCTTTCAAGACCCAGCTCAAATATCTCTTCCCGGTCACTGAACGACACCCCAGTTAGAACTAACCCTTCTCTTCTCTAGATCTTTGCTGGGTGCACGCACATACTAAAATGCCTGCTGCAGTATAACACGGGCACTTATCTGTCTGCTGCCTCCACCAGACTCAGCTCCTGGATGTCAGTACAACGTTAAACTTGGCTGTAATTACTGAATGTTCACTTGTGCCCAGCTCTGTGCTAAACACGTTACAGGCATCCCCACGTTAATTTCTGTGATTCATAACAACCTTATGAAACTGGTATCATCCGTGCTTTAAAGATGAAGAAACAAAGATTCAGAGAGGCTTAGCAAGTTGCCAAAAGTAGCACAGCCAAGAGGTGGCGGAGCTGGAATTCCACCCAGGTCGGCTGGATTCCAGGGGCTGGGTTTAGCTAGTCTGCAGTCTCTGCCTCAGGCATAAGACCAAGTGCTGGCCCTTCTGTACCCCCAGGGCTGGTGCCTGGCCTGTGCTTATGCCCAGTCAATCCTTACTCTATCTTTCCTGTTTCAGCTGGAACCATCATGGGAAGGGAAAATACAAAGAAAGGCAGTGTTTGATTCCTATCTTATATCAGGTAACAAGTTCACAGCTGACCCAGAAGTGATTTGCGATGGTTCAAAACATTTGAGGTAATGAAAAATTTAAATAGACTGTATTTTATTCCCTGATTACTCAACTCAGCCTTTATAATATAAATAAAAATTGAATAAAATAACCTGGCTTTTCACAATGGCAAACCAGCAAGGCTCTTGGTTTCTCCCTCTTATCATTTTTTGTCATCTGATGCTACAATTTTGCAGTGCAATTAACATGATTGCTTCTTTCATAAATGGAGTGGTTACATTCAGTGAAATGCTTGGAGACACGAACTTGAAGCTATCCTCTGAAAACAATACCCAGAGCAGTTAGGCCTGAATTCGTTACTTTTACACAGAAAGCAAGGGAGGGCTTGAGAGGTTTTGCGGGATAGTGTTTCACTATTTTTCTTCCTTAACAAAAATAATCAGGTATCCATAGTTGTGCTATTTAATTGTGTTTTCACAGGGTCCTTTAATTTTGTTTCCATTAGTTTATTTCTTTGGTGCCTCATCCCTGGATGGCACAAATGGGTGAGCATTTGGCTACTAACCGAAAGGTTGGAGGTTCGAGTCCACCCAGAAATGACTTGGAAGAAAGCCTTGGCAATCTGTTTCCAAAAGATCACAGCCATTAAAAACCCTGTGGAGCACAGTTCTATTCTAACACACGTGGGGTCGCTAGGAGACAGAATCAACTCAATGGCAACTGGTTTGGTTTTTTTGGCTTTCAGGGCTGGTGGAAGATACAGGCTGCACAGAATGATGGGTGTGACCCCCCACCAGAAAGCCTTCCAGCAACCCTAGAGGGCGCAACAGCTCAAACCACCAGCAAGCCTGCCCTCTCACCTCTGGGCTGCTGAGCACCTTTGTCCAATCAGCTTTTTTGACCCACTGGTGGGGCACGCTATGTAAATCTCTGACATTTTCAAAGCTGTCTCTTTAATAAACCTCTCAGTGTAAAAATACCAGCGCACAAGATGTTTTCTGTGCTTCTAGGCCTGAAAAATGCATATGCCTTATTAAATTGGAATTTCCATGCCATTTATCTGTAACGTGAACTTTGCTTGTTACGAGGGGAAAGGAATCAAATTAAAAACAGAGCTCATTTCACCCTGTAATGTAGCTTCACAGAAGCTGCACCGAGCTGCTCGCTCGCCTCTTCTTGATGTTGGCTTCGCAATCACAGGGCAGCCTGATTACCAGGATCCTGCATCACAGGCGGTGTGGAGTCGCGGGTGGGGGGCACCCAGCTGGGCTCAGGCCCTGTACCATCCTGGGAAGGAAGCTACAGGGCAAGAGAACAGGGCAGGTGGGACCCACCAAGGACTGCCATCGTTAGGGGCTGCCAGGAGGGAGGAAAAGGCTCAAAGATTGACAAGTCCCCCCCGTCCTGTGTGCTTCTTGGGCTTTCTGCGGTGCGGGACCCATGTTTATGCAGCGTAGGTGCCAACAGCACACAGTTCAGCATAACATTCCTTCTATTTTAGACTTCAAAATGGGTTGTATAGTCAACCAGTTGGTATTAGTGCTTGGATAGCCAAACAGATTCATGCAGCATCAGAGAGAGACCAGAGATGGGGGCTGTGTGGAGAAGCTGGGCTGCTCAGTGCATTGTGTTGACTCGTTATCCACTTGGGCAAAGGGTTGTCTTTCTGATCTCAGCCACTAAAATAAATTCAAGGTGAATTTTAAAAAGCCAAACTGCCAAAGTATAAAACTACAATAAAGTATTAGAAGAAAATACAGGCAGGGGAGAAAATATTTGCAACATAAATAACCAAGGATTGGTATCCACAATGTAGAAAGAATTTCTATGAGCAAAGGATATGACTAGACAGTTCACAGTAAAGGAAATATAGGTGGCCCCACAACGTTAAAAAGGGCACTCAAGATCACTCATGAGATTCCTAGGAGGCTTACCTTCCACACCTGCAGGGGACCCAATATACTGAAGCCAGAAGATTTGTGTGAGTCCGTTAGTTACCTTTCATCTGTCATATGAATAGGAGATGAGACCACCAGGGACGGTCTTTTGCCTGGACCACTGCAACACACCCGCTCCTCTACTTCTATATTCCTTGCTGCAATCCATTCTTCAGAGTAGCCAGGGTGATCATTAAAAAATTTAAATCATGTTGTGTGAGCCCCCTGCTTAAAATTCTCCAATGGTGTCCCTTTGGGCATAGAATAAGATCCCCACTCATGCCCAAGGCCTCCAAGGCCCCACAGGATGGATCTGGCCCTGCCCAACTCTCCATTCTCATCGCCTACCTCTTTCCTCACCCTCCCTGAGCTGCAGACACACCGCCCTTCCTTTTGTTCCTTGAAAAACACCAAATTCATTCTCACCCCAAGGCCTCCCCACTTGCTTCCCTTAGATCTCCTCGTGTCTGTCTCATCCTCAATAGGATCTCAGCCTGATACTGAGCTGAGCCCCTCCATTCCTTACAGAGACCCCTGCTGGCTGCCCTCTCTGCAGCCTGTCCCCTTCCCTGGCTGGCTTCCCCACTTAGAATGTAAGCTGCTTGGGGTGGCAACCTCGGTTGTCTTATTCAACCCTCCATCCCCTGTACCTAGAAGAGCACCTGGCTCAAGGTGAGTGGGTACTTCATTAATGAATGAATGAATAAGTACCAGCCTCCCTCAGCATGCTTTGATCCTCCTATGTTCTCGGTATCCCAGAATTCTCAAGGCATTTTGTCCTGAGGGGCTCACCCACCCCTGTGGGCAGATCTCTGTCAGAACACAGGACCATTTCTCTCTCTTTTTTTTTATTGTACTTCAGGTGAAGGCTTACAGAACAAATAGTTTCTCATGAAACATTAGTACACATATTGTTTTATGACATTGGTTAACAACCCCACAACATGTCAACCCTCTAACTTCTCAACCTGTTTTTTCGGTGAAAATACACATAGCCAAAGATACACCATTTCAAAAATTTCTACATGCACAGTTCAGTGACATTGACTATGCTCTTCCAATTGTGCTGCTATTCTCACTTAAGATGAAGGCTTACAGAACAACATAGTTTCTCATTTAACAGTTACTACACATGTTGCCCTATGACAACGGTTAACAATCTCACAACACAACAACAATATCCTTACTCAACCTTGGGTTCCCTATCACCAGCTTCCTTGTCCCCTTCTGCCTTCTGGCCCTTGTCCCTGAACTGCTGTGCCTCATTAGTCCCATTTGGTTTTACGGGGCTCTCCACTCCCAGGCTGAACGGTGAACCTCGGAGATAACTTCACCACTGAGCTAAAAGGGTGTTTGGGGGCCATACTCTCGGGGTTTCTCCAGTCTCCTTTAGGCCAGTAAATCTGGTCTTTTTTTTTGTGAGTTAGAATTATGTTCTACATCCTTCTCCAGCTCTGTCCAGAACCCTCTGTTGTGATCCTGGTCAGAGCAGTCAGTGGTGGTAGCTGGGCACCACCTAGCTGTACTGGACTCAGTCCGGTGGAGGCCTTGGTAGCTGTGGTCCATTAGTCCTTCCGACTAATCTTTTTCTGGTATCCTGTTCTCTTCATTCTCCCTTGCTCCCAAAGGGATGAGACCAGTGGAGTATCTTAGATGGCCGCTCACAGGCTTTTAAGACCCCAGACACTATTCACCAAGGTAGAATGTAGAACGTTGTCTTTATAAACTGTGTTATGCCAATTGAGCTAGATGTTCCTCAGGACCATTGTCCCCACAGCCCTCTGCCCAGCAATTCAGTCCCTCGGAGTTTGGATGTGTCTATGGGGCTTCCAGGACCTTTCCTTGTACAAGCTGTGCTGGTTTCCCCTGTATTGTGTACTGTCTCACCCTTCACCCAAGATACCACTTATCTATTGCCTATTTAGTATTTCCCCCCACCCCTCCCATCCCTGGTAACCAACAAAGATTGTTACATTTTGTGTGTGAACTTTTCCATGGGTTTTTACAATAGAGGTCTCATACAATATTTGTCCTTTTGTGATTGACTTATTTCACTCAGCATAACGTCCTCCAGTTTCATCCATGTTATGAGATGCTTCACAGATTCATTGTTGTTCTTTCTCGTTGCATAGTACTCCATTGTGTGTATGTACCATAGTTTGTGTATCCATTCATCTGTTGATGGGCATCTAGGTTGTTTCCATCGTTTTGCTATTGTGAACAATGCTGCCATGAACATAGGTGTGCATATGTCTATTTGAGTGATGACTCTTTTTCCTCTAGGATATATTTCTAGGAGTGGGATTGCTGGATCGAATGGTATGTCTATTTCTAGCTTTCTGAGGAAGCACCATATCATTTTCCAAAATGGTTGTATCATTTTGCATTCCCACCAGCAGTGCATAAGAGTTCTGGTCTCCCCGCAGCCCCTCCAACATTTGTTATTACCAGTGTTTTATATTCGTGCCAGTAATGCTGGGGTGAGATGGTATCTCATTGTGGTTTTAATTTGCATTTCTCTGATGGCTAGTGATCACGAGCATTTTCTCACGTGTCTGTTGGCCATTTGAATGTCTTCTTTGGTGAAGTGTCTGTTCATTTCCTTTGCCCATTTTTTAATAGGATTATTTGTCTTTTTGTTGTAGAGGTGTTGGATTTTCTTGTAGATTATGGAGATTAGACCTTTGTCTGACTTGTACTGTCCAAAAACTTTTTCCCAGTCTGTGGGTTCTCTTTTTACTCTTTTGGTGAAGTCTTTTGAAGAGCATAGGTGTTTGATTTTTAGAAGATCCCAGTTATCTAGCTTATCTGTTGGGGTTTGTGCGTTGATGGTTATGGTTTGTATCCTGTTAATGCCGTGTATTAAGACCTGAAGTGTTGGTCCTATTTTTTCTTCTATGAACTTTATAGTTTTAGGCTTTATATTCAGGTCTTTGATCCATTTTGAAGTAGTTTTTATATATGGCGTGAGGTATGGGTCATGTTTCATTTTTTTGCAGATGGATATCCAGTTTTGCCAGCACCGTTTGTTAAAAAGACTGTCTTTTCCCCATTTAATGGACTTTGGGCCCTTGTCGAAGATCAGGTGACCGTAGGTGGATGGATTTACATCTGGGTTCTCAATTCTGTTCCATTGGTCAGTGTATCTGTCGTAGTACCAGTACCAGGCTGTTTTGACTCCTGTAGCTGTATAGTAGGTTCTGAAGTCAGGTAGTGTGAGTCCTTCAACTTTCTTCTTCTTCTTCAGTAGTGCTTTACTTATTTGGGGCTTCTTCCCTTTCCATATAAAGTTAATGATTAGTTTTTCCATCTCTTTGAAGAATGTTGTTGGTATTTGGATTGGGATTGTGTTGTATTTATAAATTGCTTTGGGTAGAATTTACACAATGTTGAGTCTGCCTATCCATGAGCATGGTATGTTTTTCCATTTATGTAGATCCCTTTGGGTTTCATGCAGTAGTGTTTTGTAGTCTTCTTTGTATAGGTTTTTTACGTCCCTGGTCAGATTTATTCCTAAGTATTTTATCTTTTTAGTGGCTATTGAAAATGGTATTGTTTTCCTGATTTCCTTTTCATCGTTCTCCTTACTGGTGTATAGGAATCCAACTGTTTTTTGAATGTTTATCTTGTATCCTGCTACTCTGCTGAATCTTTCTATTAGTTCCAGTAGATTTCTCATGGAGTCTTTAGGGTTTTCTACATATAGTATCATATCATCTGCAAACAGGGACAGTTCAAATTCTTCATTACCAATTTGGATGCCCTTTATTTCCTTTCTTGCCTTATTGCTCTAGCTAGAACTTCCAGCACAATGTTAAATAGGATTGGTGCTAAAGGGCATCCTTGTCTTGTTCCTGTTTTCAAGGGGAATGTTTTCAGCCTCTCTCCATTAAGAATGATGTTCGCCCTTTATTATGTTGAGAAATTTCCCTTCTATACCTATTTTATTGAGAGTTTTTATCAGGAATGGGTGTTGGACTTTGTCAAATGCCTTTTCTGCATCAGTTGAGATGATCATGTGATTCTTTCTTTCCTTTTATTTATGTGGTGGATTACATTGATTGATTTTCTAATGTTGAACCATCCTTGCATACCTGGTATGAATCCTACTTGGTCGTAATGTATTATTTTTTTGACATGATGCTGAATTCTATTGGCTAGAATTTTGTTCAGAATTTTTGCATCTATATTCATGAGAGATATTGGTCTGTCATTTTCTTTTTTTGTGACGTCTTTGCCCGGTTTTGGT
Source organism: Dugong dugon (assembly GCA_030035585.1). Taxonomy (NCBI): domain Eukaryota; kingdom Metazoa; phylum Chordata; class Mammalia; order Sirenia; family Dugongidae; genus Dugong; species Dugong dugon. The sequence continues at coordinate 35,699,474 of CM057478.1, forward strand.
ATCAGCGTTATCCAGGCTTAAAAGAATGACTTTGGAAGTGTTGCTTCCTTTTCTATGCTCTGAAATAGCTTGAGTAGTACTGGTACAAGCTCTTCTGTAAGTGTTTTGTAGAATTCTCCAGTGAAGCCATCTGGGCCGGGGCTTTTTTTGCTGGGAGTTTTTTTTATTACCTTTTCAATCTGTTTTCTTGTTATGGGTCTGTTCAGATTTTCAACATCACTTTGTTGTAGTTTGGGTAGGCTGTGTGTTTCTAGAAATTTATCCATTTCCTCTAGGTTTTCAAATTTGTTGTAGTATAGTTTTTCATAATATTCTGTTCTAATCCTTTTTATTTCAGTTGGGTCTGTTGTAATGTCCCCCATTTCATTTCTTATTTGGGTTATTTGTGTCCTCTTCTGTTTTTCTTTTGTCAGTCTGGCCAGTGGTTTGTCGATTTTGTTGATTCTTTCAAAGAACCAACTTTTGGTTTTGTTGATTCTTTCTATTGGTTTTCTGTTCTCTATTTCATTTATTTCTGCTCTGATCTTTACTATTTACTTTCTTCCGGTGGTTGTGGGCTTTTTTTGCTGCTCTCTTTCTATTAGTTTGAGTTCTGTAGTTAATGTTTTGATTTTGTCCCTTTCTTCTTTTTTGATATGAGCATCTATTGCTATAAATTGTCCTCTGAGGACTGCCTTTGCTGTGTCCCAAAGGTTTTGGTATGATGTTTTTTCATTCTCATTTGATTCTAGGAATTTTTTGATTTCATCTCTGATTTCTTCTATTACCCAGTGATGTGGAAGCAGGGCATTATTCAGTTTTCATGTAATTGATTTTTTTCCCTTGCTCTTTCTATTGTTGATTTCTACCTTGATGGCATTGTGGTCAGAGAAGATACTTTGAGTTATCTCAACGTTTTGGATCTTGTTGATGATTGCTCTGTGGCCTAAGATGTGGTCTATTCTGGAGAATGTTCCATGTGCATTGGAAAAGAATGTGCACTTTGCAGCGGTTGGATGGAGTGTTCTATATATGTCTATGAGGTCAAGTTGGCTGATTGTACCCTTTAGGTCTTCTGTATCTTTGCTGAGTTTCTTCTTAGTTGTTCTGTCCTTTACTGAGAGTGGTGTGTTGAAGTCTCCTACTATTATTGTGGAACTATCAGTTTCTCTTTTCAGTGTTGTTAGAGTTTGTTTTACGTATTTTGGAGCCCTGTCATTGGGTGCGTAGATGTTTATTATGGTTATGTCTTCATGATGGATCATCCCCTTAATCATTGTATAGTGTCCTTCTTTGTCTTTTATGGTAGATTTTGTTTTAAAGTCTATTTTATCTGAGATTAAAATTGCTACTCCTGCTATTTTTTGGTAGTTGTTAGCTTGATACATTTTTTTCCAACCTTTGACTTTTAATAAATTCACATCTCTGTTTCTAAGGTGTGTTTCTTGTAGACAGTATATTGATGGATCCTGTTTTCTTATCCATTCTGTCACTCTCCGTCTCTTTAGGGGTGCACTGAGTCCATTTACATTCAGTGTAATTATTGATAGATGTGAGTTTTTTGCTGTCATTTTGTAGTGCTTGTTTTTGTGGTGCTGAAGTTTTCTTTGTTCTTCTTACTCTGTTGTGCTGAGTTACTTTTGTTTGTGGATTTTGTGTTCATTTCTTTTGTTTTTGCTGAGACTTTATGTTTTGCCTCTTTTTTAATGAGTATATTTGTTAACTTTCTTTGTGGTTACCATGAATTTTACCCTTATCTTTCTAAGTTTGAAGCAGTCTATTATTACTTGGTATCACCTTGCCTTCCTCTCCATTAGAAGGTTCTATACCTATGCCGTTTATTCCCTCTTTTATTGTTTTCATGTTGTTGTCATTTACTGATTAATTGCTCTGATTCCCTGTTGTATTTCTTTTGGTTTTGGATAGTCCTCGAGAGTTCATATCCTAGATTGGTATCTGGCTGGTACAATCCTGTGTCCTATATTCTGACTGTGAGCTGAAGTTGTTTGTCCTCAGATCGAAGAACTCCCTTTAATAATTCTTGTAAGTTTGGGTTGACTTTTACATATTCCCTTAATTTCTGTTTATCTGGAAATGACCTAATTTCACCATCAAATTTGTATGAGAGTTTTGCAGGATATCTTATTCTTGGCTGGAAATTTTTTTCTTCCAAGATTTTATATATGTCATCCCACTGCCTTCTTGCCTGCATGGTTTCTGCCGAATAATCCAGGCTTGGTCTTATTGTTTCTCCTCTGTATGTGACTTCCTGTTTTTCACGAGCTGCTGTCAGGATTCTTTGTTTGTCTTTGGTTTTGGCGAGTGTGATTATGATATGCGTTGGTGAATTTCTTTTGGGGTTTCCCCTATATGGGGTTCGTTGAGCTTCTTGGATGGCCAGCTTTTCATCTTTCATGATATTGGGGAAGTTTTCTGTCAGCAGTTCTTAAATGATGCTCTCTGTGTTTTGTGTTTTCTCCCTGTTCTGGAATTCCAATCACTCAAAAATTTTTGCTTTTGATTGTGTCCCACATAACTCTCAGGGTCTTTTCATTTTTCTTTGTTCTTTTTTTTGATTTTTCCTCAAACAGAGTTGTATCCAAGTGTTTGTCTTCAATTCCACTGATCCTGTCTTCCACCATTTCAGATCTGCTTCTCAGTCCTTCTATGACACCATCCATTTCGGAAATCTTATTGTTTATCTGTTGGATTTCTAATTGTTGTTTTTGTATAATTTCTAGTTGTGAATTTATTTTGGCGTTTTGTTCCTGCATTATTTTCTTGAATTCTTCCAATTTTTTGTCTGTTTTCCATGAATTTGTGTATTTTTTCCGTTTTTTTAAATCTGCTTTTTGCCTCAGTTCTTGGAGAATTCTGAGTATTAGAGATTTGAATTCCCTATCAGGTAGTTCTAGTGCCTTTTCTTCCACTGGAAAGTCATCTGGTGTTTTATTTTGGATGCCTACTGGAACCATCCTGTCCTGTTTTTGTAAATGTTTTGATATTGTCTGCTGTCTTCGGGGCATTCACTAGTTATTTTTCTCGTTTATTGATTGTAGATTTGTTTGTTTTGTCCTTCCCCCCCCTTTTTTTTAAAATTTGACTAGGAGCAGGACGACTGTGTGTTCTTTGTTGTTTGCTCGTCTGTGGGCACAATACTTTTCACCTCCTTCTCCAATTGGCAGGGTTAGTCACTCAGATATGGTACGGCAGGGCAGGTCTAGCTGAAGAGGAGTTACTGGGACGGGTTGCTTGTGGCACTTACTACAGCCACCGGGGTGGGTCGGTAATCAGTGTAGGGCAGGTTCCAGTAGGCCGTGACTGTGCTGCTTGGTGGTGTGATGTTAAGCGCATGGTGCAGGTAGGCAGGATGTAGCGGGGAGATTGTTATGTGTGGAGCTAAGATGGATATGGGAGAGAGGAGAGAGGAAGAAGAGCCAAAAACATACAAACAAACAAAAAAGAATGCTAGAGGAGCTTGCTGTTGGAGTGGAGAGATCAGAGACTATGAATTGGAGAAAAACAGAAAAGGGAAGAGGAAGAAAAGAAAAGAATGAATAAATAAAAATCGGAAAGGTTAAAGAACTGCAGAGTTCCCAGGGATCACACCGATGCAGCTATGAGGTCTGGGGAAGTTGCTCTCAGGTGTTGCAGTACAGCCTGGCTAGAAGCTGTACAGGAATACAGTGCCTGGTATTCAGTGAACAGAAAGAGAAGGAAGATATAGAGAGACGAGAAACTGAGTAATTAAAAACAAAAAGGGAAAAAGAGGGAAAACAAAACAATACAAAAAAAAAAGAACAAGAAAAGCCCCCCAAAAAAGAGAAAGAAAAAAAAAAGAAACCTAACAAAAAAGAAATGCCCTCAGGGATCCCTCTGCATATCTGTATAAGCCAAGGGGGTAGTCTCCTTGCCACTCAGCACCGCCTGGCCAGAAAGGGCTCCCAACTCAAGAAAGGGAAAAGAAAACAGACAAACAATTCAAAACAAACAAATGAACCAAAGCCCCGGGATCCCACCAGCACGGCATCCCTGACTGGGAAGCAACTCCACACTGAAACGGAGCTCCACAGCCCCTCAGGAAGAAGCAAAGATGGCACACGGAGCCAGGTATTTGAGCGAAAGGAGGGGGAGGTGGGGAGAGGTAAGGAAGAAATCAGAAGAAGCAGAAAAAAGCAACACCAGCAGCCAACAAATGGCACTCAGAGAGCCAGCCCATTCGGGTGTGTGGATTCCAAGCAGCTGGTGTTTTCCGGACAAGAGATTGTGGCCGCGGGAAGCAGAGGAGGCCGAGTGGGGTTGAAGAAGGGTGGGGGGTGGGAAAGTGTATATTGCAAATTACCGGTTGTTTTGTCTCCCGCTGGAAGCTCTGTGAAGCTGCTTTCTCGTACACCTGTTTGCTGGTCTCCGATAGGAGTCCAAGATGGCAGTTCCACACTGTGTTAGCTGGTAGGGGACCTCTGCATGAATCTCTCCTCGCTCTCTGTTCTCTGTCAGTTTTCTCACTCCATTTGGTGCTTGGCTGAGTTCTTTATCTCTTAATTTGATGTTTTAGGGTTTCAGGATTGTTGTTTTCTCTATTCGGCTTAGTTTTTCGGATCTTTGCTGTAGAGGGACGGCGTGGTGCGTCTGCCTAGAGCGCCATTTTGCAGGAAGTCCCTTCTATCTCCTTTACAGCCAAATTCCTACCTCAGTGCTGTCCTAGACGCCCCTTCTTGGGTTCAGACCTTGTACACACTGTTGACAAGGGGCTTGGTAGTAGGTTGGTCTGTGTGTTGGGGTCTCGAAGACCACATAACCCAGTGATTTGCTAAGAGGACACTCAGAGCTCAGCATATAATTATACTCATGGCTAATATTTAGTACAGTGAAAAATCAGCAAAATTTTCAGAGTAAAATCCACAAAGGGAAAAGGTACCTGGGGCGAAGTCCAAAGGAAACCAGGTACAAGCTTACAGAATCCTCTCCCAGTGGAGCCACACAAAACGTGCTTAGTCCACCCAGCACGAGTTGTGACAACATGTGTTGTTTTCAACCAGAGAAGCTCATTAGAGACTCATCGTCCTGAATTTTTACTGGGGGCTGGTCACGTAGGCATCCTCTGTCTAGTATGTATCAAAACTCCCAACTCCCAGAAGAAAGGTGGTGTTCAACAGAAACTACACTGTTTGGACAAATAGTTTAGGCACAGTGACCACCCTTCTCAGTTACAGGGTGGGAATCCTCCTGAAATCCAAGACCCAAGTCAAGGGTCAGCCTTGCATGCAGGCCGTTCTGGGGATGTAGCCGCAGACCTCCTCTGTTAACTCTTTTCTGCCTAGTTCATCATCAGAACAAAGGAACTGTTGGATCAGAAGGAATTCTACTTATCTTTAAAAACCAACACCAAACCCATTGCCGTCAAGTCAATTCCAGCTCATAGCAACCTTATAGGACAGTGTAGAACTGTCCCACAGGGTTTCCAAGGCTATAATCTTTACAGAAACAAACTGCCACATCTTTCTCCTGCAGAGTGTGGCTCGTGGGTTTGAACCGCCAACCTTTTGGTTACCAGCTGAGCGCTTTAACCACTGTGCCACCAGAGTTCCTTACTTTTAGATATCATTTAATTCATTTTTATCCTAAAACCCTCTTAGTGCTAGAGAGCACATATCCAAACCTGTGAGGTTGCTAAAATCATGAAGGAATGTGTTTGGTAGGCACCCTGGTAGCTGGCTTCAGCTCCACTCACGTTTACCTGAGGACACACTGATTTGGTTTTCTGTGTTCATTGTAGAAAATTCAGACAACATAGATAAGCAAAAAGAAGAAAATTAAAATCATCCTGATCCACCCAGAGATACCCATTATTAAAATTTTGCTGTACAGGCTTGCAGCCTATGTATGGATATATAAATGTACACGCGTGTGTTTGTAATCTAACTATACTGTTCACTCACTTGTTCTGAGTAAATATTTATGGATTGTCTTTTAGGCGCCAGGTTCTGAGCTTGCTATTGGGTATACAGCAGTATATTCCCCCGCCTTCTTGGAGCTTAAACTCCAGCAGGAGAGACAGGATATTAATAAGTAATTACACAAATGGTGATTTAATTACATTTGTGATGAGGGCCACAAAGGCAGTCTCTCTAACATAATAAATCACACGCTGTCAAAGTTTTTCTGTTTTTCAATATTACTTTCTGTTGTTGTGTCTGGAATCGGAAGCACATACTCACCAATCATTTCTTAGGTGACACAAGATTTACATGTTATTGTGTGTCATTGCCGCATCAACCTGGAAGTCGATATCATTGCCCTCATTTTACAAATGAGGAAACAAAGGGTCAGAGTGGTCTAGTAGCTTGCCAAAGTCACATAACAACTTTTAAGTTGCAGGATTGTTTTCAATGCACATCTCTCTGTTGCCCACACATACTCTCCTTTTCTCTGTTTGCTTTGAAAATAGCCTGTGGGGATTGGTTTAGGAGCCCTGGTGGAGCAGCAGTTAAGTGCTCGCCTGCTAACCAAAAAGGTTGGTGGTTTGAACCCACCAGCTGCTCTGTGGGAGAAATATTTGGTAGTTGGCTTCCATAAAGAGTACAGCCTTGGAAACCATATGGGGCAGTTCTACTCTGTCCTCTAGGGTCACTATGACTTAGAATTGACTCAGTGGGGCAGCGGGTTTTTTAAGGAGCCCTGTTGTCACAGTGGTTAAGCGCCCAGCTGCTGACTGAAAGGTTGGTGGTTTGAACTTACCAGCCACTCCATGGGAGAAAGATGTGGCTGTCTGCTTTGGTAAAGATTACAGCCTTGGAAACCCTATGGGGCAGTTCTACTCTGTCATACAGGGTTGCTATGGGGTGGCATTGACTTGACAGCAGTGAGTTTGGCTTGGTTTTGGGAATGGTCAATCTTCTATGTAACTGGCTCTCCAACTTTGGTGTGTATCAGAGTTACCAGGTTCACTGAAGGATAGTAAAGCCTCTCAATTTTTCCAAGTTCTCTGGGGGTTCTGGCACGCCAAAGTTTGAGAACCACCGTTGTATTCATAATGGTTAAACTCTGAGCTGAAACCCAAGACTTAGGTCCCACGGTTGGGCTTTCCTTAGATAGGGATAACTGAGGAACACAGGACTAGAACCTACACAGTGGTAGCATTTCCTAAAAAACTGAACCATTGAATTCCTATAACAGTTTCTTGAAGTTATATTTCTGTTTATAAAAATCATATGCCTTTGAGAAAGTTTTCATATAATAGAGCACATACATATGGATTTAATGCCATTATCACTAGAAATTCTCAAATAATATTGGCATAAACTCTCCTTTGATTGGAAGGCCCATCTTGACAATTTCCAAGTCAGGTATTGGTACAAACGACTTGGTTGTAAGGCAGATAAGAAGGAATTTGTATCTGATAATGCTAAAAAATAACTGAGGTCTGAGAATGATTTACTCTCAAAAACGTCACTTTCTAGCTCCAGTTGCCATTGAGTCTGATGCATGGCGACCCCACGTGCATCACAGTAGAACTGTGCTCAATAGGGTTTTCAATCACTGATTTCAGAAGTAGATCACCAGGCCTTTCTTCTGAGGCACTTCTGGGTGGACTCAAACCTCCAACCTTCTGGTTACCAGCTGAGTGCATTAACTGTTTGCACTACTCAGGGACTCCCTAAGATACTGCTTTAACTAATGGGAGAGAAGGGGGTGGGGCCACAGCTAGCGGGACACTAATTGTGCAGGTGATCATCAGGGGTCAAGCGTGTACCTGGCAGCAAAATGCCTGAGGACCACTGTTCTGAGCTTTGACCCTTTTCTGTGAACTCCCTGAACTATTCCTCAGTTGCCCATGGGAAGTCTGTGTGCTGTCCCCTCCAGCGCCCTGTGTACACTGAGACTTCCTTGCTCAGACAGAGAGAACTAGCATTTCTCAGCAGCAGCCACATGTCAGCTCTCATACACAGCATCTCTGAAAACCTCCTCACAACAGTTCCAGGCTTGGCCAATCTGCTCCTCACTTCTCTCAGCAAAGGTCACACTCAGTCTCTAGTTGGGGGCCATTAATCCTTTGTTATCATTTACCAAAGGTCTCCTTAGAATGGCTACAGTTGAACCTTCTTGTGCCTTTACGGTAAGGGGCTCTTTCTAATCTGACTTCATCTCCATTCTGCAAATTTATTTCTAGAGACTATTTACCAAGTCATTCCCTTCCCCCTGTAGACACATGTTTGAAACCTACATGAACACAGCAGTTTAATTAAAGACAGGAGGCAAAGGCTTTCTCCCAGCACTGCTTTATAAGTATCTTTAAAGGGTCATCCACCACTTCTCTGTCAGTTCGTGGTACTGTGGTGGCTTGCATGTTGCTGTGATGCTGGAAGCTATGCCACCGGTATTTCAAATACCAGCAGGTCACCCATGGTAGACAGGTTTCAGCAGAGCTTCCAAACTAAGACAGACTAGGAAGAAAGGCCTGGTGATCTGCCTCCAAAAATCAGTCAATTAAAACCTTATGGAGCACAACAGAACATTGTCTGACTCACTTGCTTTGGACACGTCATTAGGAGGGATCAATCACTGGAGGAGGACATCATGTTTGGTGATGTAGAGGGCCAGCGAGGGCAAGGGAGACCCTTGGTGAGATGGACTTGCACAATGGCCACAGCAATGGACTTGAGCATGCTGGTGATTGGGAAGGTGATGCAGAATTGGGTAAGGTTTTGTTTTGTGGTACATAAGGAATCAAGCGTGGCTCATGGCCCAGCTGCCATGTCCACCCAGGGCCCTGCAGCCTGCTCCCCTGGGATCATCCTCATGCCCCCACGGAGGCTACTGGAGCCAACCCTCCTCCTGCAAGCCCATGTGCTGGCACAGGGTAAGGTGGAAGCCAGGCCTGGGGCCAGGACTGGCCAGTGATGGGAGTCAGGATTTCTGGGGTATGTTAAGGGTCTCCCAGAACTCCATCACTCATGCAAGGAGGAGGGGTGGGTGCAGTGTACGGGGGCCTCTCGTTTTGGGAGACTTGGGGTGGCCAACATGAAATGACAGCAGCCTCTCTTCCTCTGGTTTCTTCCCACACCCCGCGTGTTCCTGGTGCTCTGGCTGTGAGCCCAGAGGGGCTTGCACCTGTCTCCGACGAGTCTCACGTGGTCAGTTGGTTACCCAATTTTAGTAACACTTTATTACAAAATTAAGTCCCTGGCTGGCGCAAATGGTTAAGTGCTCGGCTGCTAACCTAAAAGTTGGTGGTTTGAACCCACCCAGCAGCACCATGGAAGGAAGGCCTGGTGATCTACTTCCATAAAGATTACAGCCAAGAAAACCCTGAGGAGCAGTTCTACTTTATGACACATGGGGTTGCCATGAGTCGGAATTGACTCGACGGCAATGGGTTTTTATTACAAAACTGAAAAGACAAAAGAAGAAAAAGCATGTGTCTCAGAGCTTGGGTGGATGAGACCCTCTGCATGTGTGGCTTAGTCTGGGCCTCTCCCGCCCAAGTCTCAGGCCTAGCCGGTTGCAGGTCAAGTTCAGCTCTTGTCCACTTACGCCAGTGGCTTGGCAGTGTCTGGGCCAGGTGCTCTGTTTTGGGGGTGGTTATCTCGAAGAAACACACTCACTGGGAGAGCAACTGGGATGTCAGAGGACTCACCTGCAAAAGTTACTCGTCAGCTCTGCACTTGTGCTCGGAGCCAGTATTTACTGAGCGATTAAGCGGCAGGCTGTGCCCTCGGCTCCAGCACCTGCTGTGTGGGTCCCCCACACAGACCAGGCTGAGCAGAGACATTGGCGCTTTCAGGAAGATGATGGTGAATGAGGCCAGCTGCTGCGGGGACTGCAGCAGACTGTATGGTGGAGCCTGGCCTGTGGCTTGAAGGTCAGTGCACATGCTCTGGCCAGCTGCCAGCGAGCTGAGCTTCAGAGACGGGGCTTCTCCCTCCGGTGGAGTTCCGGGCAGCGAGCTGCAGAAACTGTTCCTTACACAGGCTGGCAGCTAGGGGAGCTGGAAAGCTCTGGGGAGCCAAGTAGGCCACACAGAGAGGAGAGAACTCACCATGCACGGCTCCTAGTTTGGAAGGACCATCCCCAAACAGGTGGCTCCTCTGCCTACTTTCCAGAGAGAGGGAGGTGGGTGGCTATGTTCTACCCTGGGTGCTTAGAACCACATATTCTCAGCACGGGTAATGATTTTGTACATTCAACCAATATATATTTTTTGAGCACCTACTATGTGCCAGACACTCTGTTGGGACCTGGGAGACAGCTGTGGACAAGGCAGAAAGCTCCCTGCCCCCCCTGACCTGCACCCAGGGTGTTTATCCCTTTATCATCTGATACTGTCACTTTCTTACTAGACTTACTGTGAGCCTTGGTATATCAAAAACAGCATTCACAACTGGCATTTAACAAGTACCTGCTCCAAGAGGCAGCATTTAAATCTCCCATGACCCTTTGTAATAGTCATTATAAGAAGATTCTACTTGTTTTACATGTTTTCCTATTGAAATGGGTCAATGTCTGAAAGGTAGGAAAGAAAAATATACACTTTCTGGATGAATCAATCCCCTAAACTGACTTCCCAGAAGACCCAATATGAATACATGTAATTGTTTGCTCCCTTCTTGATTAAATTTTTTTTAAAAGAACACCACCATACACACTTAGTGTCTTGAACTTTTCATCTAATTAAGACTTAAAGAAAGTCTTGGGTTAGCCCAGAAGAGAGAAGTATTTCCAAATTTCTCAGTCCCTGAAACAACATTCTAGAGGGAAATAAAGGAAAATCCCTTAAAACTGTACATATTCTTTGATCCATAAATTCTTTTTTAATGATTTGGCCTAAAGAAATAACTAAAGGGGGCAATTTCTAACGCTGGAGAATGCTGAGTAAATAAAGTCACATGGGTCCCTCCTTTGCAGGACTTCTCAGAGCTTTGAATATGCAGATTTGCACTGTGACTATCTGAGGGAGGGCCTCAGAATGAAGAATTTCCCAGATGTATTTATTTAGCTGTAAGAATGGTCCTTCCATCACTGCTTATGATAGCAAAAACAAAAACTAGAAACCAGGCAGTTGTCCATTAAAAGGAATTATTTATCTAGATAATGAAACATAAACAGACATTGAACACCATGAGGGACAACCATGACATGGCAACATGCCTACATGTGTGAAATGAAAACAAGAGATTAAGACCTTATCTATATAGTATGCTGTTGTTGTTGTGTGCCGTGGAATCAATTCCAACTCATAGCAACCCTGTAGGACAGAGTAGAACTGCCCCAGAGGGTTACCTAGACTGTAATCTTTACAGAAACAGATCATCAGATCTTTTCCCCCATGGAGCGGCTGGTAGGTTTGAACTGCCGACCTTTCGGTTAGCAGCTGAGTGCTTAACCATTGTATCGCAGGGCTCCTTCTATAGTACGTAAATGTGTATATGGATAGAAGAGCGAGGACTCACAAACATGGGCTTCATCACTGCCCTCTTCTTGCAAACATCAGTAACTGGCTAAGGAATCTTTCTTTCTGAGCCCAAAGTCAGCCTTAAAATCTTTCCACCCCATGCCCCGTGTGCTAAGTCCCTCTTATCCATAGGGTTTGGCACATGATCCCAAACCCGTGGGCCACCCCTCGCTGAGAAAATACCTTGAAAAGGAATGTTAGTAGCAGGCACAGTATAACAATGATAATGCTAGTAACAGCACAAATACAACAGTAACTAATATTTATGGGGCACATCCTCTGTGTCAGAACTGTTCTGAGCACATTAACACGGGTATTACATCACTTGATTGAGTTCATTTAGCTCTTACAACAACCTCATGAGGTACGGATTATTGGCCCATCATATAGGTGAGGACATAGAGATGCAGAGAGATGAAGTAATTTGCTCTATGGCACACGGATGGTTCTTGATGAGGTAGGACAGCCCCAGTGCCCACACTCTTCACTGTGCGGCTTCACCGCCTACCAAGGTCTTAGGAGTAGTTATAGCTACTACTGTAACGGGGTTTATAGTTTTCTTATTTTTGCTTATCAGAATTTCTACAATGAGTCTGTATTCCTTTTGCAATAAGAGGAGATAATACAAAGAAGTCTCCTCTTACATCCCCACATTCCCATTACCCTCTTGGCAAAGCCAGCTTTCTCTCCTCTGTGTGACCTTACTATTGTATATATGGTGGCCCTGGTGATGCAGCTGTTAAGTGCTGGGCTACTAACCAAAAGGTCGGTGGTTAGAACTCACCAGTGGCTCTGTGGGAGAAAGACCTGGCAATCAGCTTCAGTAAAGAGTACAGCCTTGGAGTCAGACAGTTCTGCTGTGTCCTACAGGGTCACTATGAGTCACAATTGATTTGATAGCAATAGGTTTTATTCTTTTTTTGGAGGGGGGTAGGGGTATATTTATGATTGCTATGAGTTGGAATTGACTCAATGGCAACGGGTTTTTTTTTTTTTATATTTATGGTATTCTACCTGCACATAAACCAAGAGGCAGTCATCTGAACAGAACAAGGGGATACTGCATGGTAGAAAGGTGTGCAAGAAAGGTGTGCATCATGGTAGTATCCTTTCACCATACTTGTTTAGTCTGTATGCTGAGCAAATAATCCAAGAAGCTGGACAATCTGAAAAAGAATGTGGCATCAGGATTGGAGGAAGACTCATTAACAACCTTCAATATGCAGATGACACAACCTTGCTTGCTGACAGTGAAGAGGACTTGAAGCACTTACTGATGAAGATCAAAGACCACAGCCTTCAGTATGGATTACATCTCAACATAAAGAAAACAAAAATCCTCACAACTGGACCAACAAGCAACGTCATGATAAACAAAGAGATGATCGAAGTTGTCAAGGATTTCATTTTACTAGGATCCACAATCAACACCCATGAAAGCAGCCATCAAGAAATCAAATGACACATTGCATTGGGCAAATCTGCTGCAAAAGACCTCTTTAAAGTGTTCAAAAGCAAAGATGTCAGTTTAAGGACTAAGGTGCGCCTGACCCAAGCCATGGTGTTTTCAGTTGCCTCATATGCTTGTGAAAGCTGGGCAATGAATAAGGAAGGCTGAAGAACTGTTGCCTCTGAATTATGGTGTTGGTGAAGACTATTGAATGGACTGCCAGAAGAATGAACAAATCTGTCTTAGAAGAAGTACAGCCAAAATACTCCTTAGAAGTGAGGATGGGAAGACTTCATCTCATATACTTTGGACATGTTATCAGGAGGGACTAGTCCATGGAAAAGGACATCATGCTTGTTAAAGTAGAGGGTCAGCGAAAAGAGGAAGACCCTCAACAAGCTGCATTGACACAGTGGCTGCAACAATGGGCTCAAGCATAACAATGGGTGTGAGGATGGCACAGGACCGGGTAGTTTCATTGTGTTGTACGTAGGGTCGTTACGAGTTGGAACCGACTTGACAGCACCTAACAACAACGTTTATATTTATGTTGTGTGTGTATGATATAACACTATGTATGGTGTACATATAAATACATATATATGATATAAACGCTATATATATGGTGTACATGTAATATACCGACTGCTGTCAAGTTGATTCTGACTCATAGCAACCCTAAAGGACAGAGTAGAACTGCCCCATAGGGTTTCCAGACTGTAAATCTTTATGGAACCAGACTGCCACACCTTTTGCCCATGGAATGGCTGGTGGGTTTTAACTGCCAACATTTCAGTTAGCAGCTAAGCGCTTTAACCACTGTGCCACCAGGGCTCCTACATGTGCTATAAAAAAACCCATTGCCATCAAGTCAGTTCCAACTCATAGGGACCCTACAGGACAGGGTAGAACTGCCTCATAGGGTTTTCAAGGCTGAAATCTCTACGGAAGTAGACTGCCACATCTTCCTCCCACAGAGCAGCTGGTTGGTTCACACCACCAACCTCTCAGTTAGCAGCCAAGGGCTTAACAACTGCACCACCAGGGCTGCTTAATATACACACATATATAACATTATATGTGGTATATATACATGTATATAATACATTTGTATTATAACATGTAAATATTAGGTTGAATCATGAAATTGCCATTTTTATTGGCCACAAACTGTCAAATATCAGCCATTTCTTATGGTTCAACCTGACATATAAGTGTATATACACTAAAAATGACAGCTCATTGTTTTCCCTCTACTGGACAGCATTCTTGGAGGGCCAAGAGACACGTCTTACTTATCTTCCCTTCCGCTTCTCCCCAGGTACCCAATGGAATTTGGGAAACACTGGTGACTGAATGAGTAAATTACTCAGATGAGCATTTTGAATTCCTGTTCCAACTGAAGCCTTAACATAGTTTATATCACTCATTAAAAAGAGTTACCTTGAGCATATCAGCAGGAGCTATTGAACTGAGCACGGAGACCTTTTCTCCTGACTCCCTAAGAACGCAAATGGAATGTGTCTTCTAGAAAAACAAACACCACCACGCATGTGCATGCAAACACATGCATGTGCACACACACACATGCATACATATACATGTGCATGCACAAACACGCAAACATGGTTCTACATACTCACACACTGTCCTACACACACACACACACACACAGCTGAGTGCCATTCAATCATTAGAAGGCTGCGTCACACCACCCACAACGCCCAGGCTTGCACTGCAGGCCAGCAAATCAGGCAGCACCTTCTTCTGGGGCCCTGCGAGTGGACCAAGGATTTCAAACCCATGGTTACGGACAGACTCCAGGAGGTACGGAACGATGTGATGTGTGGTCCCAATGCCTGTCCAGTGTCCTGATCCCTCTGTCCATACATCATGCCCACTCCTGCCTACTCAGACGTGGCTCCTGGTATCCAAGTGTATGACCCTGCCTAACGCACTCCTTGGAGGAATTGTGAGTCTTTGTACAGACACGCTTTTATAAAGCTTTTGCTACAAAAGCAGCAAAGGAAAGCACCTTCCCTCAGGCAGTTTCCAGTTCTTCCCCGAAATGTGCCAGTCAGCTAAATCCTTGAATCCCAAAGGCTCCTTGAAAAAGTGGGCAGATGAGCAGAGGGCTGGACAAGCTGCCATCTCCTCAAACCACTGCTTCACTCCCCGGGCCTTCTGCTCTGACTGCTGAGCAAGGTTCTCAGTGGAAACTTCAAGGGACTTGTTCCCAAACTGAGTAGGTCCTCAGCCCTCACATCCCCAAAACCTGGGTCTTTCTTTGACAGCTATCCTAAGACTTCTAAGTCCTTTGAACATGACTTTGTCTTTTCAGAGCTCCTAACGTCTATTTGGAGGATCCCTGGTGGCACAGTGGTTAAACACTCTGCTGCTAACTGAAATGTTGGCAGTTAAAACCCACCAGCCATTCCATGGGCAAAAGATGTGACAGTCTGGTTCCATAAAGATTTACAGGCTTGGAAACCCTATGCGGCAGTTCTATTCTGTCCTCTAGGGTCCCTATGAGTTGGAATCAGCTCCACGGCAATGGGTTTGGTTTTGGAGTGTCCATTTACTAACATTTTTGCCTTTTAAAATCTCCTACATTGAGTATTTCTCCTTCTCCATATGGGAAGGTGGGAAGTTGCTCCCTGTGAATCCACTACTAAGATGACTTCTCTGGAATGGTCTATGGGATTTATGGGTAGGTGTGTGATAGATCAAGGAGAATAATATACTAATGGTGAAAATCTAGGTGGTGGTGAATGGGTGCTCACCAGCCTTTCAACATTTTTATGTGTTCAAAAATCATCATGTTGAGAAAAAAAATAGATAACTAGGGTCTTTATTTTTTTCTTCAGAAACTAAGCAGCTTCCCTTCTCATATTAAAATCTTTCTACTAAGGAATCAAGAACCTTTCAGGAGACCACATATTGAATGATTCCGTTTGTGTGAAATGTCCAGAATAAGCAAATCCAAAGAGACAAAAAGTAGATTAGTGGTTGCCTAGGGCTGGGGTGGCTAGAGAGGAGGGATGGGGAGTAGCTAGCTGCTAATGGGTACAGGGTTTCTTTTGCGGGTAAAGAAAATGTTCCAAAATTGATTGTGGTGATGGCTGCACAACTCTGTGATTATACTAAATACCACTGAATCGTACACTTTAAGTGAGTGAATTGTATGGTATGCCAATTATATCTTTGAAGAAAAGACCTTCAAAGAAGTGGGTTCTCTGTGTTTTCTAAGGTTATTAGAGCAAAACAAAACAAGACAAAACACAAACATCCTTCTCAAGATGCTTTTCAGAATCTTCTACTACTGAATTGCAGAGGGCCAAAAAATAAAAAGAGTTTTTAAAACTTTTCTTTCATTTAGCCTGCTTGGCATATGCTGAGCCAAGTGAAAGCCTCCCCGAGTCTTATCTGCAGAATCTTCATTCATAGTTGCAAGGACTGCAGCAGAATGGGCCAAAGGTCAATACTGGCTTGGTGAATGAATGCATGCGTGAATGAATGAATTCATGAATGAAAAAGTGAGCACCTTGCTCTCTGACTGGACTTTCCAATCACCCCAATGTCTTCGGTTTTTATTTTATTTTTTAAATAATTTATTCGTTGTTGTTGTTGAGAGCATACACAGCAAAACATATACCAGTTTAACAGTTTCTGCATGTACAGTCCATTGATGCTGATTACATGCTTCCAGTTGTGCAACCATTTTCACCCACCTTTTCTGAGTTGCTCCCCTCCCATTCACATAATCACTGCCCTCTAAGTTTCTTATCTAATCTTTGAAGTTGCTGTTGTCAATTTGATCCCATATAGATAGTTCTTAAAACAGCATAATGCTCAAGGCAGACATTTTTTACTAGTTAAGCTAAGCTATTGTTTGGTTTTAAGGAGACTTCAGGGGATATTTTTGGTTTAAAGTTTAAAGATTATCGCAGGGCAAATAGTTCCAGGGGTTCATCCAGCCTCCATGGCTCCAGAAAATCTGGATTCCATGAGAATTTGGATATCTGTTCTGCATTTCCCCCCTTTTGATCAAGATTCTTCTATAGAATCTTTGATTAAAATGTTCAGTAATGGTAGCCAGGCACCATCCATTTCTTCTGGTCTCATGGCAAAGGAGGCAGTTGTTCATGGAAGTGATTAGCCACACATCCATTTCCTCCTGCTACACCTCATTGTCTTTGAATGAACATTCATCTGTGAAGGTCACAGTTGTTTCTTCATGCTATCAATGGTCCTTGTTCCTCCCAAACCCATATAGAGGCCCTGGTCCTGTCACAAACTTGCCCTGTGACCTTAGGTATATTCCTTTAATCCTTAGGCCTTGGTTTCCCATCTATAAAATGAGGGATACATTAAATGATGACCTCTACTGTTTCTTCTAACTCTAATAAATTACGACAGTCTTTACCAAAGTGATCGTTATTCACTGATGAGCAAAAAGTTATAAGACTATCCCTGGTGAGCAGATCCAAACCAGAGTCCCTGGTAGTTTTTTTATACATGAAATGCAACATTTTATAATGTAGTATAAGTGCAGAAAGTGGAAAGGCAGCCATTAAACGTGAGACACATAAATAGCTGGGAAAGAATGCCTGTATAAATTGCTCGCTTTGACTGCAGAGGGATAATTTTTTTAAAGTAAGATCATGAGAAGAAGATTTATGTCCTCAGGCCCAATGCAAATGCAGGGCTTATACAATATCCATTTATCAGCACCCAAAGACCTGATTTATGACCCAACCACCCTACTTTGTACTCTGACTGGCTCAGAAAGTTAACTGACAACACAGAAAGATATATCCTCCATCTCATTGCGAATGACGGATTATAAATGAGCGCAACTTGATTTTCTGCTGTGGAAAATTAGTGTTTTGAAACTCTGATTAGGAATTAGTCATTAAAGCTGTTCCCAAACTTTACTGTCTGGCCCATAGCTTTGTTGTTGTTTTAGTCATTTAATTTCCTGACAACGTCGGGCAGTGAAATGACTGCCCCCACTTTAGGATATTCTAGGTTGACTTCTTCATCTGGATATAACTCCAAATTGTGTGACCTGGACACATTACACTACGTGTCTCTGCAGAGATCTGGTGCCCATGTATGAAAAGGTGGGTGACTCTGAATTGTGAGTAATGTAAGTAGAATCATGAGTCAGCATCTCCAGAATTATGCATGGCACCCCAACCTAGTCAACACAAGGTCCCCTGCTGGCCCGGAGGGGTAGAAACAGCTCCAGCAAGGCTCCTGATCTCCCTCTCCAAATATTAGTGGATAAGACCAAGTCATTGTTTCCTAGACTGTGAGCCTTTCAGCACTGTGTGCCAGGTTGAACTGTGTCCTCCCAAAATGAATATTCAAATCCTAATCCCCAGTACCTGTGAATGTGGCCTTCTTCGGAAATAGGGTCTTCACAGATGTAATTAGTTCACATAAACTCATAATGGAATAGAGTAGGCACTAATCCAATATGAATGCTGTCCTTATAAAAAGAGAACAAAAGACAGACAGACACAGAGGGAAGATGGCCACGTGATGATGGAGGCAGATATTGGAGTGATACAGCCACAAGCCAATAAACGCCAAAGCTGGAAGAGGCAAGGAAGGATTCTGCTCTAGTTCAGGTTGCTATCATCTCTTAAGTGGCCTCCCAGCCTCTTCTCTCTCTCTCAACAGTCTGATATGATCATACCATATTTTAAGTCAGTTCTTCAGGTGCCGCCCACTGTCTACAGATCGACACTCAAATTCTGCATCAAGAGACACCAGACAAGTGGCACAGTCCTGCCACTTGTTTACTGAACAGACCTAGCTCGTAAGCCTTTTCTCTCCACCTGAAGTCCTTTCCCTGGTTCACCATCAAGTCTCAGCCCTCACTTCCTTTGTTGACTCTTGCAGACAGACACAGATGTGCCTTTCTCTCTGCCCTTGTCATATGGTCTTGTTGTATACATACAGATCTTATATTGAAAGAGTTTATTTATGCAGCCACCTTCTGCTCTAGACTAAGTGACCCTGGATGATAGAGGCCATATATGTCTTGGTTTCTATGTATCTCCAGAGCCTGTGAACTAGGGGCTAATTCATATTTCTGGAGTGAATGAGGGTGCCCAGGAGGGAGTCCCAGCAGGAGGATGAGCCTGCAGGTTGTAGGAAGGCTGGGAAGACACACAAGGGTGCACTCAAAGGCCATACCAATGCAGCAGCTTGTAGCCAGTTCTCCCAACGGAATTGCCCTGATTGCAACATAGCTGCTGCTCACTCAGCATACTGGGTCTCTGTTAAGCTCTGTCTGTCACTAATCTTATATTTTTGGGGTGGCTGGCACTGCCCAGGTGGGGAGTGGGAGGTAAGGATGTGGACTTTCAGGAGAAGTTTTCAGAGCCCTTTAGGAGGATTATAGAAGATAGGCTCTAACATAGTCATGAGGGTCTCGAACTAGGAAGGAGCCCCCCATGGTAAATTTGAGGTCAAATTTCATCCATCCATGTACCCATGCACTCATGCATCCATCCTCCATTTTCCCTCTGTCCTCCCATCCATCCAACCATCCATCCGTTCATCTCCAGTCATCCATCCATCTCTCCATCCATCCATCCATGCATCCATCCACCATCCATCCAATGTATTCATGCATATATCCATTTTTTCAGTATTCATTATGTAGCTGTAATGTATCAGGCACTCTTTTGTGAACTGCATATATGACAGAGAACAAGATGTGAAATTCCTGCCCTCAAACAACTTACGTTCTAGAAGAGGGAGAGAGATCATAAGCAAACATGTAAACAAACAATACTGCAGCTTCAAAGAGTGATACATGCTCTGAAAGCCATCACATTGGGTATTGCTATGGAGAGTGACTGTGACAGGTGGGCAGAGTCAGGGAGGGCTAATTTAGGGAGGGTGACCAAGGAAAAGCTCTCAGAGGAGGTGACAGGTAAGACTTAAATGAAAAGGAGACAGTCGTGTGAAGATGGGGAGGGGGTGCATTCCAGGTAGAGGAAATGGCACTGAGCTGAGGAGGGAGTGAGGAGCCTCCAACTAATCAAGTTAACAGACAACCAGCTTGGGACAGTCGGTAGAGTAGAGACCAGTCAGGAGGACCCACATTCAAATCCTGGCTCTGTGGCCCTTCTGAGCAGTGGTTTCCCTGCATGTAAAATGAAGACACAAAAACCTTCCTCTTAGGGTGGTTGTGAAGATGGACTCATAGGTGGGGCACACTCCTTGGTATGGGGTAGGTTCTCAAGCTCAGATATTTCCAGATTTTGTGCCAACTGAAACTCATTGCACTTTTGCCATCTGCACCATAAGATTCTGGTCACCAGTTTCCGACTGACATCTGATTTCAGTTTCATTCCATATTTTACAAATGCTCTATGCACTCTATTATTCATGTCACCCAGCTCTAGTTACTGTGGAACTAGAAGGTCACAGCTTGGCTCTGGGCTTAGAAATATGGTACCTGTCAGGAGGATGATTTAGGAACTTGGCCTTCCACAGTGGGACCACAGAGTAGTAAAATCAAGTCAACGATTCAATCCACTACGGTGAATTAAAAGCTGGGAGAAATCTTAAGCTGCTATATTGACAATAAACTTTTTATTTAGTAAACTTTTTCAGTAAGATGACATTGGAACCCCTCTCTCTGTCTCCAGATAGCTCAGTTTTGGAAGGAGAGCCAGAAACTCTGAACAGGAAGCTGTGATCCTGACAGAGTTAAAGAAAACCAGAACGTATTACAAGGGTGTGAGGCTACAGGACTCATGAACCCAATCTACTCAGGGCTGCATTTGTAGGCTCCGTCTTGTGTTTTCTCATACATCTGGCTATTCTTTTCCATTTATTGTGAGGGGTGCAGTGGTAAATGTCTAACAACTAGTTCTCTGGGAGAATAAAAGCCCTGAGTAGTAGCACTTGCCTATTTCCATGGTGTAAATACTCCCTCTGTGGTTGATTTCAGGCTGCCCACATGGCATCACTGAATGCAGAGTTGGGAAGACAATAACAATCAGTTCTTAACAACCTGGTGTGAGCTAGCTCCAGGACACCACTGCTATACCATCACCCTAAAAATAATAATGGCTACTTACTCTGGATTACCACCACCCATTTGTCAGTTTGTGATGGCTTGCATGTTGCTTCAATGCTGGAAGTTATGCCACTTGTGTTTCAAATATTGGCAGGGTCACCCAAAGTAGACAGGCTTCAGCAGAGCTTTCAGACTAAGACAGACTAGGACGAAAGGCCTGGCAACCTACTTCTGAAAATCAGCCAATGAAAGTCTATGGATCACAAGAGAATGTTGTCTGATATAGTGCTGGAAGATGAGCCCTCTAGGTTGGAAGGCACTCAAAGTACATAATGGCTGCAACAATGGACTCCAGCATACCAACAATTGTGACGATGGCACAGGACTAGCCAACATTTCATTCTGTTGTACATGGAGTCGCCATGGGTCACAGCTGACTTGATGGCAACTAGCAACAACAGTGTTTCAGTGCATCATGGTTGAGAAGCACATATTTCCAGAATGTTAATGAAATTTATACCAGGCCCCCAATGGTCCACAACAACTTCAGTGGTCCCAACTAGCAACAACAACTCTGAGTTAGGCACTGTAGCAAGCACAGTATACATCATATTTCATATAATTTTAGCCATCATTGTATGAGGTAGGGATTATTATTCTTGACTAAAGGATGAGGAAACTGAGACTCAGGTTGTGTAGCCCACACAGGTTCACACATTTAGAGAGTGGCAGAGCAAGGATTTGAATGCTACTTGCTCCTCTCACTGTGGTTACTGTCCCCCCTCCCCGCCAATTCTAAGTCTTCCTCTGTTTTCCCTGGAGTAGAACCTTACTTCCTAGGAGGCTTCAGGACTCTAGTTTCCCTGGGGTCTTCCTACAATGCTCTTTTGCATATGTAACCATGCTCGCTCAGTTCAGAGCTAAGTCCAGTTTACTTAGCCTGGCTTCGGAGTGCAGCCTGTGCTTCCTCATGCAATCCCTCCACTCCAGCAAAATGGGTTTCCTCACTGCCCCCGGTGAGCCTAAAAGCATTGGCTTCCCTCTCCCATCATCTTTTCCTTACGTAATTATTTGTAACGGTCCCATTCAAATCCTGCTTCCTCCTACTAGCTCTCTGAGACCACCTTAGCCCCTGGACTCTCTTCCTCCCTTGAGCTTCTCCAGTACTTTTGCCTGGACCACTTGTGTTGTCCTTAGCACCTTTACAAAAACTCCAGTGTTTGCCCGTTTGGATTTCTTACGGCTCCCAGGGGATTGCAAGCTACTTGAGGGCAGAGACAGAGAGGCATACATAACTATACAAGAGCCACACAGAATTACTTCCTCAAACGGATGTTCAGGAGCTGTGCCCTGAACAGAACATTTCAGACTTGCCCACTGCAGAGTAATTGCAAAGAAGTGCAGCTGCAGCTCTGGGGTCTTAGACCCAACAGCAACCTTAGGAGAAGCAACTCAATCTATTTTTAAAAATGTTAAACAGCAAATCTCATTTTCTCCCTGTCTAAACTATATTTAGAGCTACAAAGAGCAAAGAGAAGGCAACCTTTATGAGTCTGGGTGTGGAAAAGGGAGGAGCTCTGTGCTCAGGTAGGGGTTATGCGATATTTATCATAACTTGAGGCTCCAACTGGAGGGGTTGGGAGGGCAGGGGCAGTGAGCTATTGCAGACCGGGCTGCCAACCACAAATTGGGCTGGTCTGGATGGCACTGGCCGTGACCTTCGGATGACTTGGGTTAAGTCTCGAGGAAGCTGGCGACCCAACCCTAGTGGTGTTTGAGGGCCCAGTGCTCATCACTGAGCCTGCCTTCTGGTTGTACCTAACAGCTATTCTGGCCAGAAATAGAGCGCTGAGTCCCAGTGACTCAAACATGGTGCTGTGGATGATGATGGTGCAGATGTGAAGACCGCTGGTGTCAGGGGGACTGGTACCCATGAGTCCTGAGCCTTCTACCCCCAAACACAGCCCCTATCAGTGCAATTACACACCATTCCATGAAGGTGTGTCAGGGACGACCGTACTTAACAGAAGAGACAGTTGCGAGGCCCATGGTGGCCAGCCCTGGCTTTGGGATTGCATGGAGCACATATCTGTAGACTCAGGGAAAGATGAGCTTGGAACACCTGCAGGGTGCTGGCAGGGGAAGAGGAGACTGTCCTCCTCCACGTGGCTGGTTTTTTTCTGGGATCTTCTGGCCCCTGGGCTTGACACAGTGTAGGCGTATGAGAGGTGCTCAATAAATGCTGACTTGCAGGTAATGTTTATGGACCTTGAGAAATGTATTGGAGAGAGAGGGAGAGAAGGGAGGAAAGAAAGAAGGAGAGAAAGGGAAAGGGAGAGGAAGAAGGAAAGGGAGAAAGAGGGAGAAGGAGAGAAGGAAGTGAGGTGAAGGAGGAGGGAGGGAGGTCAGGAGGAAGGAAGGAGGGAAAAGACAAAAGAAGGAGAGAGGGAGAAAGGAAGAAGAGAAGGAAAGAGGAGGAAGGCAGGGAAGGAGGGAAGGAAAGAAGGAAACAGGTAGAAGGGGAGCGAGAGAATGAAGGAGAGAAAGGGGAGGGAGGGAGCAAGAAGAGGGAGGAGAGAGGAGGGAAGATCGTGCAGTGCTCTTTGAAATGGTGGCCTGGATCCCCTTCTCAGGGTCCTTGAAAATGTTTTGTCACTCCTGGTAAAAGTGAACCAGGCAATTCAGACCGTTCCTCCCACTGAATACAGCACAAAAAATTGGGGAAAAAAATGGTAGAAGGAGACTGTGGGGGAGAGGTCAGGACAGTTTAGAAGATTATAGGAAAGCAATCAATACAAGTCCTTATTTTCTCAAACCCTGAATGGCTATTACCCCATTTCAAGGAGAAGTCTTAGAGAATTTTTTCAGGCAATGATGTCACTCTGAATATTGAGCAATTTCTAAAGAGTTTTTGATTTTGCAAAGAAAAGAATCGTTAAAGAGGCCAAAAGAGGGGAAAAAGTGGACAATCTTAAGTTTTTCCATCTTTACAGGAAACAGAATGAACTTGGCATATGGAAAGACTGTACTGAGAAGACGATATTAAAGGTAAATTGCATATACTTGGGGATGATAGTAACAATAGCTGATAGAACAGTCATCAGATATGGAGAGGAAATTATCACAGGCTGGGTAATGGATATCTTTTTCTTTTTTTGGCCCATCGAGCATTCCCTCCCCTTTCATTTTGGTAAAAGTACCCTGATTGCTACTTTCCCTCCCCTACTGTGGTCTGTCATCAAGGTTGACCCGCTCCTGGCTAAGGGGTGGCCCCAAACTAGGTCACCAAGTTTACTCCCAAGCTCTGACTCCCGCTGGGACTGATGACTGTTGGGGCGGGCGTGTCCATGATGGTGTTACCCAGGTCCCCCAACCCTGCTCTGGTCCCCCGTGCCGTGACACCTGCCTGCCAGCTCTCCCTTCCACGCCTGGAGTGCCACACAGCCTTTCAATACATTTCACTTTTTGCATAAATTTTCCAGAGTTAACTGCTGTTGCCTGCACCCAGCTTGAATGGATTAAAAGGCCATTTCAGGAACACGACACAATTTTAAAATGTGTTTTCCTGCTGCTGCTGCTAGGACTGATTAACACCAGGTTTTGTAGGTATGAGCCCCAGGTGCCAGCTTCCTGGCAGCAGCCAGCTGAAATACTTGAAAACTTTAACACAAACAACTCTCTACAGGAAATCCTGGTACCCCGAGCCAGGCCAAGGTCTGCAACGACAAGGTGGTCAGTTTCATGAAATGGAAGAACAACTCGGAATGAAGCACTATCCATCCCGACTGGGTAAGGGAGAACGCTAACCTCTGATGAGAAAACAGACTTTGGGTTACTCATAAGTAGCTCTGCGCAAAGTATAGGAATGGCCCAGGTGATTACTACCCAGAATTTAGTATTTATGCCAGCATGAACTCATAGCAATAAAGCTCCATCTCATATCTTTTGTGGAATGAGGTGGGGCCTAATGGCTGAAGACATGTGTGAATGAAGAAATACCAAAATGATGGCAATAAATTCTCATTTTCCAACCTAGCCGCCACTTCATCCAATCCTATCTGGAAAGCCCTTTCTCAGCAAATAACAGTTACCTGAGGTTACAAATGATATAGAGAAACAGATGGGCAAATGGGACACACTTGTGTTTTTCCTGTCTCTTACAAAAACAAGAGAAATGGAAAAACGTAGTGGCAAAAGCTCCAATTAGGAATTGAAGGTAAGGACTGATTCTCACTGAAGATGCAAACAGATGCCTGCCACCAGAGTCCTCTCCTAACAGGAAGTTAAGAAGGCATTTCCCAGTTCTGTCTTCTATGAAAAAGCTACTAAATGTAAAACAAAAAAATCTACAGACTCGAGGGTGTCAAACATTCTGCCTAACTCATGAATATCCAACAGTTCCGGGGTCCATTTTTGTGTTTCTAATGTGTTATACTCTCCACAGACAATCTTTTACATTTTTTTAAACAATCTTTCCTCCCAATAGTTGAGAATCTACATCCGTAGGTAAAAGGGTCATGTTGCAAGTATGCTTCACCGTGTTTTGATTTTTTTGTTTTAAATGCTGGTTACACGTTGCTGAGAGTGTAGATTTCCTCCCATTGGCTGTTGTGCTGCTGCTGACCAAAGGGTTGGAGGTTTGAGCCCACCCAGCGGCACCTCAACAGAAAGGCCTGGTGATCTACTTCTGAAAAATCAGCCATCGAAAACCCTATGGAGCATAGTTCTACTCTGACACACATAGGGTTGCTGTGAGTCAGGTTCCACTCAATGGCAACTGGTTTTTCAAAGTGTTGCTGCCAATAACAAAAGCAAATATTTAAGGACAAAAATATGTAATGGCACATAATAAAAGCAACATGCTCCTTTTGACATTTCCAGAAACCACAGAAAGGGCCCCAAACGGCATTTATTATCATGTGATTTGCAGGGGATGTGACTTTTTTTGTTCTGCAGTGTATTTCCCCTTCTTCTGGTAAGACCACCTTGATTTTCCTTTTGGCAACCACCCCTCCCCCATGCTGACCCCAGGGTTGGCGGGGGGATGTTCCTGCACCAGTTCCCCTGGGGTTAACCTAGGCTAGTGGCCAGTCATTGGTGTGGGCTGGGCATGTGATCCACTTTGGACCAGTGAGACTCAAGCCCAGGAATTCCGCTGGAACCTTGGGAAAGAATGTCCCTGAGGGTGCAGAGCTGGTGAGCTGTAAACCTGCCGGCCATCTTGGTCCATGAGGTCAAGGAGTATTTGAGAACAACGCTGATGACCCGAAGGAGAATCAAGAGGGAGAGAGGATTTCCGATAGCCCTGCCCTAATGACACATGTAGGGCCCATGTCCCTGCACACACTATTCTAACTGGCTGGTGGTGAGGACTGTTCCTGTTTGCATATTTCCCAAGAACACTCACACCCACCTCTGCCATCTACATGGGATTTCCTAGTCATGTGAGCATCAATTCACTTTTTTTTTTTTTTTCATGCTAGTGTGAGTTAGATTTCATTTGTAACTGTAAGAGTCCTGGCTGATAGTGAATTCACTACTCCTAAGTGTGAACATTGAAGTAACAATTCTTTCTGCCTACAGAAATGAAGTCTTTTTTTTGTGCTCAGAGGTAAATTCTAGAGAAACGAAGATCTAGTTGGCTTGTGTTTTCCTTCCTTGCAATCTCCCCTACCCCCAACTCTGTAATGATTGCTAGGAACTAGCCTGGCTTCTTCACGACTAAGTCTGGTCAGAACGTCACTTCTTACCCTGGGCTTGGGTGAAGCATTTCACAGAGTTGTGTGGAAAACGTGAAAGATGGCAGAAATGACAGAGAAATGGTGGAACTCCCCCTGGTGGAGTGATCATTTCTAGCAGGTGCTGGATTCTCACACTTTGATCTATGGATCTCTCTACGAGGTCCCTGAGTATATTTGACAGAGAGAGGACCAGGTGAACCCTCAGTGAGTTAACTGTAGGCAAGTGTTTCTAAGCTGGGTCGATCTGTTTGCTTCTGGATGGTAGAGAATGAGTTTAAAACACACATTTTCCTCACTACTGGGTTGAACTATAATCAGTACATTAGTTAAAAGCCTAAAGTGCTAGGATTGTTTTGAACTGAGGGATATTTGGCTTGAATCGTACTGGTATTTGAAAACAACAAATCTATCTTTATGCCTTAAAACGTCTTTAATAGTGGCTCAGAGATGCACTGTCATTTTAAAGTCACTTTGCAGAATGTTTTTACCATTTTAATAAAAACCGGTGATATACCAACAAACTTAATAGGGCTGAATTTTTAGAAAAGCAAAGCTGTTTTATACATCTCTCTGTACTTTCATTATGTGCATATTGAACACCATACATGAAAGATGCGGTGCTGTGTGGTAAATTAAATGGAAAGTCTAGTTATATAGAGCAAAACAATGTCTGTAACACGGAAAATCAAGTGGCAATATGGTATTTTTCCAGGACAGAGGAGATGTGTGGACAGAGGAGATGTGTAGACAAATCGAATAAGGCAGGCAAATAGAAAATGTTGCACCAAGGCATTTTTGCCCTGCTGGCTTACATAGGCATGGCGACTGGGTTTGCCTACACCTTGAGATGTGCACCTGAAAACACAAAATATAACAGAAACCTGTGCCCTGCTGATTCCTGTCCCAGGATATTTCCTTCTTTAACATACAGTTAATTAAGGCAAAGTACAGGATTTTTATTTTTGCCTTTTTTAAGATACATGCTATATGGATTGAATTGTGTCTCTCAAAAAGATAAGTTGAAGTCCTAACCCCTGTACCTGTGAATATCATCTCCTTTGGAAATAGGGTCTTTAAAAATGTTATCAGTTAACATGAGGTCATACTGGAGTAGAGTGTGTCCTAAATCTAATCTCTTCTGAGTGGTATCTTCTAAAAAGAACAGAATAGTCACAGAGTCACACAGGGGGAAGACACTGTGCAGAGACGGAGGCAGATGCATCTACAGGCCCAGGAACGCCAAGGATTGGGGCGGCTACTAGAAGCTGAAAGAGACAAAGAAGGACCTTCTCTAGAGCCACACCCTGGATTTGGACTTCAGCTTTCTGAACTGTGAGAAAACAAATTCCTATTTTTAAAGCCACCAACTTGTGTATTTTTGTATGGCAGCCTTGGGAGACTAAGGCACACGCCTCGTTCTCCATTATACCTGTTGTGTATAGATCAGTCCATCACAAATCAAGTCTGACACTTGAGTTTGGCCTTCATGAGGTTGTGAGAGCCTCAGAAGCTCTGACCGCGATTATAACACACAGATTCTCTTAGCCACTGAAGCCCTTTCATAAGGCACTGCCCTGAATTTTAATGGCGTCTATTAAGTACCTGAGAACATGCTAGCCAGTGTGCCTGCCCACCATTAGGGAAGTTTGCTAACTGAGTGCATTACCTTAAGATAAAGCTTCCTGAAATGAAACAATTCCTAATCTCTCATCCATTATGTCTGCAACAACCCGCCCTTGCCTTTGTTTGCCAGTATTGTTTGCTCATGGAATGTCATGCACAACAGAGACTTTTCTTCTTTCAGCCCGTCTGATTAATTACACGGCATCACTGCTGAAGAATGAGGCCCTCGGAGTTTTGGAAAAATGGGATATCTGGAAATCTCCCTATCTTGAATTTACAGAAACTTGTAATTGGGGAACTTCAGAGAAGGGGCGGCTTCCTCTGTTCTCCATTCCAGGCTATTGTCCCCTGCATGGCAGTTCTCCCAGGCACCCCTACTTGTCACCAGTATCCTGGTTACTTGGTTCTGTGTTCCAGCAGCCCGGAAGGAGGTCTTTCTCCTGCTGAGCCCCAATGTACCCTCAGAATTCTGCCCCGTTCATCCTAGTTCACCCCATTGGACCTCCTCATAATGAGACTACGTCTTTTCTCCTGGGACTTGAATTCAAATATTCCAAGACGGCGATCGTGGTTGTCCCTGACTTCTTTCTTTCCCAGTCCCAGTTTCTTCTATTGCGGCTCATGTGACAGGGTTTTGAGCCTTCTTCTGTTTTTAATAACAATGATGAGAGCCTGTTTACCAAGTCCTTATGAGGGGGTAGTCACAGTGCTAAGACCTTTACACTTGTTGAATTTAACTCAGTGCTAATTCCATTTTAAAGATGAAGAAAGGCTCAGGAAGGGTAAGTAAGTTGGTTTCCCAAGGTCCTACAGCTGTTAAGTGGCAATGCCACATCTGGAAGGAATCCAGTTTTCTTTGAATCCAGAGTCATCCTTCATTACCTCCTATACAAAATATTTTTTCCAGGAAATTTTCACTCATCTATGCTAAGAAATTTGGAAGACAGCTATCTGGCCAAATGACTGGAAGAGATCTATATTTGTGCCCGTTCCAAAGAAAGGTGATCCAACAGAGTGTGGAAATTATGGAACAATATCAACAACATCACAGGAAATTATGGAACAATATCAACAACATCACAGGCAAGTAAAGTTTTGCTGAAGGTAATTCAAAAATGGTTCCAACAGTACATTGACAGGGAACTGCCAGAAATTCAAACTGGATTCAGAAGAGGACATGGAATGAGGGATATCATTGCTGATGTCAGATGGATCTTAGCTCAAAGCAGAGAATACCAGAAAGATGGTTACCAACTTGATGGCGCCTAACAACAACACTCCTTGAACACATTTGAGTTTACCAATCTTCCTTTTAAAGAAGAGGTATAAATGGGGAGAACAAAAGCCCAACATACAGTATGATGGTTCTAATTCCAAGCCAGTTGCTGGACCTTAAGGTTCTCTTATGGATCGAATTGTGTACTCAAAAAGTTATGCTGAAATCCTAACTCCCAGTACCTGTGAGTATGACCTTTTCTGGAAATAAGGTCTTTGAAGGTGTAAATCAGTTAACATGAGGTCATAATGGAGGAGAGTGGGTCCTAATACAATCTGTTGTTGTTAGGTGCTGTCAAGTTGGTTCCTACTCATATACGTACAACAGAACAAAGCACCGCCCAGTCCTGTGCCATCCTCACAATCACTGCTGTGTCTGAGCCCATTGTCACAGCCACTGTGTCAGTCTATCTTGTTGAGGTCTTCCTCTTTTTTGCTGACCTTCTACTTTACCAAGCATGATGTCCTTTTCCAGGGACTGGTCCCTCCTGATAACATGTCCAAGCACGTGAGACAAAGTGTTGCCATCCTCACTTCTAATGAGCATTCTGGCTGTACTTCTTCCAAGACAGATTTGTTCATTGTTCTGGAAGCCCATGGGACATTCAATAGTCTTTGCCAACACCATCAATTCTTCAGTCTTCCTTATTCACTGTCCAGCCTTTGCATGCATATGAGGCGATTGAAAACACCATGACTTGGGTCAGGTGCACCTTAATCCTCAAGGTGCCATCTTTGCTTTTTAACACTTTGAAGAGGTCTTTTGCAGCATATTTGCTCAATGCAAGACATCATTTGATTTCTTGACTGCTGCTTCCATGGGTGTTGATTATGGATCCAAGTAAAATGAAATCCTTGACAACGTCAATATTTTCTCCATTTGTCATGATGTTGCTTTTTGGTCCAGCTATGAGGATTTTTGTTTTCTTTATGTTGAGGTGTAATCCATACTGAAGGCTCTGGTCTTTGATCTTCATCAGTAAGCGTTTCAAGTTCTCTTCACTTTCAGCAAGCAAGGTAGTGTTATCTGCATATTGCAGGTTGTTAATTAGTCTTCCACCAATCCTGGTGCCCCGTTCTTCTTCATATAGTCCAGCTTCTTGGATTACTTGCTCAGCATACAGATTGAATAAGTATGGTGAAAGGATATAACTCTGACGCACACCTTTCTTGATTTTAAACCACGTAGTATCCCCTTGTTCTGTCTGAATGACTGCCTCTTGGTCTGTGTACAGGTTCCACTTGAGCACAATTAAGTGTTCTTCAATTCCCATTATTTGCAATGTTGCCCATAATTTGTTATGATCCACACTGTCAAATGCCTTTTCATAGTCAATAAAACACAGATATTCTCTGCTTTGAGCCAAGATCCATCTGACATCAGCAATGATATCCCTGGTTCCATGTCCTCTTCTGAATCTGGCTTGAATTTCTGGAAGTTCCCTGTCAATGTGCTGCAACCATTTTTTAATCCAACCTGAGTGGTGTCCTTATATAAAAGAAGAGACCCAGAGAGACAGGCAGAGGGAAGATGGCTGTGTGCTGATGTACTTACAAAGCAAGGAATGCCAAGGAACACCTGCGGCTACCAGATGCTGGAGGAAGCAAGGAAGGACTTTCCCCAAGATTCGACAGAGAACAGGCATGGCCCTGCTCTGAATTTGGACTCCTAGCTTCCAGAACTGTGAGACAATAAATTTTTGTTGTTTAAAGTGACCCAGTTTTTGGTATTTTGTTACAGCAGTCCTAGTAAACTCATACATTCTCTTAGCTCACTTTTTAAGCCTCCAGTTCCTTAAAAAATGCCTTGAATTTGTTTTAAGCCATGTCTCTAGCTTTGAATCAAAGTTTCAGCCTGTTGTTATAGCACCGGGTTTCTCAATCTCGGCACTACTGACATTTGGGTTGAGTAATTCTTTGTTGTGGGGGCTGTTCTGTGCATTAGAGGATGTTTAATCCTACACCTCTGCCTGCTAGATGGCAGTAGTACCCACCTCCCTTCCAAAATGTTCCAGACATTGCCAAATGTCATCTGGGATGGGGGGGCACAAAATTACTTCTGGTTAAGAGCTACTGTTCTAGTATATTTCAGTCATCCAAAGATGGGCCATTTGCTCTTTTTACTTGGAGAAATCCAAGACTTCAGAGGAATGAAGAATGCTTCCTAAAAACCTCTGTTCTTTCTCCAAATCCAGACAACTGGAGACAGTGGTGGACGTAATAAACTGAGAAGGTGATAAGGTCAGAACTGAGAAGTACACATCAAATAGATTTGCCACGTGCCTGGCGTGGACAGCAGACACAGAATACAGAGAGAACACTTGGACTCTATTACACAGGATGATAAAGTCCATGAATACAATGTTTATTTCCTTGTAGCAAAAATGAAATTGTTCATTTCACTCTCCTACCATCATGTGTGACTAGCTCTGGACAAATATAAATAGGTTTGGTGATGAATGTGTTTTAAGAGGCTCACTGTGGATAGCAATGGAATCCTAGCTTCCTAAGGGAATAAATGTTTATTGGGTGTTTGCTATGTGCGGTGGCATGATGGATACAAGGATGATTAAGACACAATTCCTGTGCTAAGGCAGTATTTCCAAAATGCAGCATGTGCAGAGCCAGAGTGGGGGAGACTTCCAACAAATGTATGGACTCTCTCAGCCTCAGTTGCATTTTCTGTAAAATGGGGACAATAAGGTCCCCTTAGTGTTGTTGGGAGGATGAAACGATATTGTTGATCTTAGCTGCTGTCGACTAGATTTTGACTCATAGTAACCCAGGTGTGCAGAGTAGAACTGTGCTCCACAGGGTTTTCAAGGCTATGACTTTTTGAAAGCAGATCACCAGGACTGTCTCCAGAGGCACCACTAGTAGTCTAGCTTTCAGCTAGTAGTCAGGTGCTTAACTGTTTGTGCCACCCAGGGACTTTATGAAATGATAAAGCCAACATAAAATGCCTGGCACTTGGTAGTTGCTCAGTAAAGCTTAATTCTCCTTTTCTTAGGCTCCCTGTCATCACTGTTTTTCTTTTCTTTCTCTTTAAGTCAAAACTATTAAAAAACATGGCTATCTAGTTTATTTTCCAGGGAGATTCCTAGAGGCAGGTATGGTGACCAAAGTATGATAATCTGAAAACACAGAGACAGAAAAACTCAAAATGTGTAGGTTCATTTATCAACCTATGAGAATGATTACCTTAAACCAGGGCGTCAGATCGGTTCTCTCAGGTTTGAACCCCTGCTGATAATTTGCATTTCTAACAAGTTCCCAGGCAATGCTAATGCTGCTGTTTAGGGACCAGTTCTGAGAACCATTAGCAGAGCAGTGGTCTCAGAATTTATTATACATAAGTATCACCTGGGGATCTTGTTAAAAATGTAGATTCAGATTCAGTATATCTGGGGGTGGAAATGCAAATTTTCAGCAAGGGTTCGAACGAACTGGTTTGAAGTCCTATCTTAACCTTAAATTCCACCCTCATCTCTATTTATCAGGAAAGCATATATTTCGGAAACCTAGTCAAAGTACACAAACGTATGGTACTTGAAGAGGTGAACTTCAGTTTCACAGAAAATTCACTCATGTGAAACGGTTCATTCGCCAGTGATGCCAGAAAATCTAGATCTTTCTGAATTAGTGCTGTTCTCCCAGAGAATTCAAACCCAGGGAGCGTCGGCATGGCATCGGCTGTGTGGTGGAGGATGGAATTGATGCCGCATAACAAACAGCATGCTTTCACTCACATGCTGTAACCATTTCCCTGAAATTGGACCCTTATTACTAAGTCAATAGAAGAAAATTCCAATTGAGCTTCGGAAGATTTTTTTCCAATGATGGTTAATATTACAGAGTTCAATTTGGTGAAAAATGAGCACTGAGGGCTTTCAACAATTTTCTAACAGAGCTTAAATTCAATTCTAAGAATATCACCATGTAATTGGCAAGGAAGGAGTACTTAATTCCTGGAAATGCAGTGACGGGGAAACAAGGCTTTCCACGGCAGCAGGACCTGTGCGGGTGGGGCTGTCATGGGCTGGGTTCCAGAACAATCCCCAGTGGATACTGCAGTGGCTTACGCTCTGAGATGGGGGCATCTGGTTGAATACACACACTAAGCGCACAGCAAACATTTCCGCAAACACCATGAACTCCTCCTTCCTGGGACGTGAGTTCAAGGTTATTATCAGTGTGGTGCATGAAATTTAAAGAACCATCTGAGTGTTCATATTCTGACATCAGGGTGAGAAGTGTGTTGTTGTTGTGTGCCATCGAGTCCATTCCACCTCATAGTGACGCTTTAGGACAGAGTAGAATGGCTGCATAGGGTTTCTAGGCTGTAATCATTATGGGAGCAGATTGCCAGGTCTTCTCTCCCGCGGAACAGCTGGTGGGTTCAAACCGATGACCTTTTGGTAAGCAGCTGAACACTTTGCCATTGTGCCACCAGGGCTCCTTGTGAGAGCTATATCATTCTATATATTATGTAGCATCATAGCATGCTTTGGGAAACATTGCGCTGGGTGATCATTAAGAGTTTGTCCAACTCTAATGTTCTATGTGTTCCATTGGGCTTCCAAGGCTGTGACCTTTCAGAAGCTGATTGCTAGGCCTTTCTTCCAAGACACCTCTGGGTGGGTTTAAACTACCAACTTTTTGGTTAGCAGCTGAGTACTTAATCATCTGTGCCGCCAGGGATGCCTCATGTTTTGTCATCATTATGTGGTTCAAGTTCAGGCAAAGGAAACAGAAGACAATGAAATATTCTCAGACGACTGGAAGGGTCTCTCCCCACTGTAACCTGCTATTTCTGAATCAAGCAGAGGCAACTGATTTTTAGGGTAAATTGTTATTACTACTTTTTGTTCATTTATCTGTTGTTGTAACAATCTAATGACACTAGATTTAAAAACTCCACGGGAGAGGAAACATTTGAAACACATATCTATTCCTTAACTTGTTTTGAGGTGGTTTTATTCCTGCAGACCAAATGGAAATCACAGCTTCAGGTGAAAAGATGAAATACATTTCAAATCTCCCCGAACATTTTTGAACCATCACTGAGGTGAGGTGTGGGTCTGCTGTGAAATGTGGGTGAAGGGTCCTTGTCATTTTTTATATGCCAAGAAATGCCTTTATAGAACTTACCAAAGAATAAGCCTTCTTCATTTCTCCTTGTAAAAAGAGTGCTGTGTGTAGGGTAATCTGGATGAGGTTTCGGAAGGTATATTCTCTGTGGCTACATGGATGTTGTGACAGCTGAAAGGGATGCGTCCCTGGCAGCAAGAGCTAGTCTCTACCTATTAGGGACTTGGGGACTTGGTGGACAAGATAGCATTTATGTGCTGGGTTGAATAGTGTACTTCAAAATTCATGTCCACCTGGCCAAGCTGTGAATGTGACCTTATTTGGAAATAGGGTCTTTACAGATGTCACCAAGTCGAGTTCATATTGGATTAGGGTGGGCCTTAAATCCAATTACGGTGTCCTTACGGAGCCCTGGTGATGCAGTGGTTAAGAGCTACGACTGCTAACCAAATGGTTGGCAGTTTGAATCCACGAGCTGCTCCTTGGAAACCCTATGGGGCAGTTCTACTCTGTCCTATAGGATTGCTATGAGTTGGAATTAACTCGACAGCAACGGGTTTGGTTTTGGTTTTTGGTTTGGTGTCCTTACAAGAAGAGGAAGATGTGGACATGGAGGGAGAAATTCGGGGTGATGTGGCTGCAACACAAGGAGCGCCAAGGATTGCTGGCGACCACCAGAAGCTGGAAGAAGCAAGGAAGCATCCTCCCCTAGAGACTCAGAGGGAACGCACCCCTGCCGACACCTTAATTTTGGGCAGCTGGATTCCAAAACTGTGAGAGGATAAATTTCTGCTGTTTTAAGCCACACAGTTTGTGGTACTTTGTTACGGCTGTCCAAGGACACTAATGTAATTTGAGTTCTCAGAAGAAAACATGGTCTTCCTTATGATTACCTTGTCCCTTGCTTCTTGGAAAATATATTTTCCTGTTTATAAAAGTAACAGGTTCAATGGTGAAAAAGTGATTACACAAAAATATGTGAAGGAAAAGAAAATCACCAATGATCACAGCAATCTCAGAGAGTTACTCCTAACTTTGTGGGGTGTTTTATCCAGGTCTTTCCCACATGTGATTTACATGCTTGGGATCATACAGTTGGCCAAATTTGATATCCTGCTTCTGCCACTTCGGTTTATGTCAGGAACAATTTCTTCTGGTTTATAAAATCTTACAACAAAGTTTTAATGGCTGCATTTTATTCCATCAAAGAGCCCTGGTGGAACAACAGTTCAGCATTCAGCTGTTAAGCAAAAGGTTGGTGGTTAGAAGCCACCCAGAGACTCTGCGGGAGAAAGACCTGGCGATCTGCTCCTGTAAAGATTACAGCTTAGAAAACCCTATGGGGCAGTTCTACTCTATCACATGGGGTTGCTATGAGTCGGAATCAACTCGATGGTACCCAACAACAACAACATTATTTCATCCTATGGCTGTCCCAGAACTTATTTATCCAGCCACCTATTGTCAGACATAGAGATTTTCCTCAGCTTTTCACTATCATAAATAAGGCTCCAGTGAACAACTGTGCACATAAATCTCTGCCTGCTGAGTATGTAAGTCTTGACACCACTTCTGATTATTTCCTTGAGATAAATTCATAGGAGTAGAACTACCCCTATGAAAGAATATGACTGGAAAAAGTTGATACATAATGCAAAACATCTTTTGGAAAGTTGGTACCAACTTCCATTCCTGTTTTCTAAAGTACTACTTGATACAATGTATTTTCTACTCAAAGGGTCATAGCTCTATTCAGTGGTGGGAGAGACAGAAGAAAGCTCTTAATAGCCTTGTCACTGAACCCAGGAGACATAGGCTCCCCGGCACACCACAGATGGGTCAGCAACACCAGCACGCACTAAGAAGGTCATAGGCTCTGCTCTCCAGGGCAGCCCTTGACCACCTGTCTAGGCTCAGCCCCTTCCCCACCTCCATGTGCATCCTATGCTGTGTGGTAATGAGCTGCTTTTACGCAGCTATAGGTGCAGACTAAGTGAGCCTGCTGTTACTTGCTGTTCCCTGGATGGGACGGGGTTCTCTCAGCCTCTTTGTAGCTCTGCACCTTCTGTGCTTGGAAAGCCCCTCCAAGTGCCACCTGGTCAACTTCCTAGTTAATTCTTAACACTCAGCACAAAGGGAGGTGGATGCGAAGGAACCCAAGGCCCATGATCTCTGCCCTTCACATATCCTGGCCTAGTGGGGGACAGAGGAAGCTCTCCCATGGCAGAGATGATGCCATTTTCCTTCTGGACACACAGGCTAGCTACATATCCCAGCCTCCCTTGCAGCTGCGTTGGGGCCTTGATTCTGTTCAAGGAAAAGTGGGTGGAAATAATCACGTCACTTCTAGGTATCACACCCCACAACAAACAGAACATACAGCTGACCAGTTGCCATCAAGTTAAGTCGGACTCGTGGAGCCCCCATGTATATCAGAGTAGAACTGTGCTCCACAGGTTTTCAGTGGCCGATTTTTTGAAAGTAGATTGCCAGGCCTTTCTTCTGAGGCACTTCTGGGTAGACTTGAACCTCCAACCTTTTGGTTAGCAGCTGAGCTCTTAACCATTTGTACCACCCGGGAAGTCTAGCCTACACACATGCACTCTCAACATCCTGAGGCCTGGTCTGTGAACCACGTGGGGAGAGAAGCTGCTCACGGGGCTTGGTCTGTGCCTGGATGTGGCTTCTCCAACCGGCTTGCAGGGCATACTCCATAGATACGTGTGTCCACAGATATGTGAGCTGATGGATGGAAAGGCAAAGATTTCACTCAGTCAGAAAAGAGCTGAGTCAGGAGCACCGCATCTGTCATCCGACCTCTTCACGCAGCAACACCGACCACCTCATGCAGCAGCCCCCTTGCTTGCTGTGGTCCGAGCCACCTGGCCAGTCAGGCCCCATCTTTCCCAGGGCCTGAGGTTTTGCTCTTCTGGCTCAGTAACTGCAGCCATCACAGGATTAAGTAATGACAAAGTGTTATTATCCAATGCCGGCTTCAGCTGGGCCTGTGACCTGCAGCTGAGATACCTCACTGTGGGAGCTTGCATGACTATCTCGGCAGTGACATGAAAAATGTCCCCTATAATTCCACAGCTCAGAGTCATACATTCTCCAAGTCTGGATTCCACACTTTGCGGGGAATAATGTTGTTTTGTGGAGAAGGGGAAAAGGGTGTAATTAGATTCCTCTTAAATGCAACATTCGTCCTTGTTAATCACAAATTAGTAGCTCTTAAAGAAAAAATAAACATGACTTGGCTCCCCAGGAAGCTGATAGCAGTTCCCACGGCCTGTTTAATTACACAAAACGAACCAAATTGTATTTGTAGCCTCTCGCCTGTGGAATTAACAAAATGAAATAAATGTGGCCATATCTGGGGCGTGGGATTAAAGGTGATTTTTAATTTGCGTCTTTATTCTGTTCTCGACTTGCTAATTTTTTCTACAATGAGCATGTATTGCTCATTAAAAAGCTTTTAGATGTTGAAAACTACAAAGGAAATATGGGATTTCATCCTAAAAACCTGCAAATGAAAAGACATACATGGAATATGGGAAATCCAGAGTGGAAAGGGGGGTGTGCTGTCACATTACAGGGATTGCAACTAGGGTCATATAACAATATGTGTATACATTTTTGTATGAGAAATTAACTTGAGCTGTAAACGTTTACCTAAAGCACAAAAAAAAAAAAAAAAAAAACATGGATACGTGTCCCGACTTCCCACTCCCATTCTGCTCCCCAGGAGTAACTGCTGAGAGCTGGGGGTAGGTCCTTCTAGACAACTTCCCAGACTTTCTTCATTGTCTCCAGGACACTGATCACATCTGGAACTGTATTTTTCAGTTGTTCACTTACTTATTCTCTGACCACTCCCTACCCTAGATGCAAGCTCCAAATAGGAGGGTCCTGTTTGCCTGGCTCCTACATGTCCCTGGTGCCACCAACATTGCCTGGCACATAACCACCCCCCTCCAAAAAAAAAAAAAAAAAAAAAGCCCAAAACCGTTGCTGTCGAGTCGATTCTGACTCATAGCGATCCTATAGGACAGAACAGAACTGCCCCATAGGGTTTCCAAGGCTGAAATCTTTACAGAAGCAGACTGCCACATCTTTCTCCCGCGGAGTGGCTGGTAGGTTCAAACTGCCGGACTTTTGGTTAGCAGCCGAGTGCTTAACCACTGTACCACCAGGGCCCCTGCCTAGCAAATAGTAGGTGCTTATTAAACAGCTCTTAAGCCAACTGAAGGATTAAAGGATATGTATAGGTTAGGATATAATATGGACCCCGAGGGCAGTCCCTGTCTGCCCAGGAGAAAGCACAGGCAGACACGCCTCCCAGCTGCCTGGCCAGTTCCAGGCTCAGGGGCCTGCCTTTGCTCCTGAGTACCTGTGCAACAGCATCTCCTCTCTGGTGGCCTCAGGGAGATTCAGCGGAGCTGAGGGTGCCCTGGTCGGTGACACTGGGAGAGAAAGGAGAAGGAGGAGTGTCTTCTTCCATCCTCTCAAGCCCAAACGGGAGGCTTAACACAGAGCAAGGCATCAAGTAATGATTAAATGGAGATATTTCATTAGCATGGATGCACACTGTATATTAAAGCCAAACCCTTGTGGAAATCCCTTTCTGGTCTTTGCAAAGAGGTATTAAATATTAACTCTTGAACAAGATTTACTAGAATCTGAAGGCTGGTTAAAAACTGGCTGTAATAATCATTATTAATAATTCATTCATTAACATAACAAACATTTACTGAGTGCCTACTGCATGTTGTACCCTTCATTCATGGTTCCTGTTATGGAATGAATTGTTTCCCCCCAAAAGATATGTTGCAGTCCTAACCCCTGTACCTGTGAATGTGACCCTGTTCAGAAAAAGGGGTTTTGAAGATTAACATGAAGTCACACCGGAGTAGAGTGGGTCCTGATCCCATCTGAGTGGTGTCCTATAAAAGAGGAGACACAGAGACAAGGGGAAGCCGCCACGTGAAGCTGCATCTGTAAGCCAAGGAATGCCAATGACTGCCAGGAGCCACCAGAAGCCAGGAGAGAGGCATGGAACAGGTTCTCCCTCAGAGCCCTCAGGACGATGAACTGCCATGGCCGAGACCCTGGTTTGGACTTCTAGCATCCAGAACTGAGAGACAATGCATTTCTGTTCTTGTAAGCCACCCGCTTTGTGGTATTCTATCATGGCATCCCTAGGAGCCTAAGACGCCCCTCATTTCTCCAGCTTACTCCTGTGACCTCCTGTGTACACTGTGATCCCCAATATCAATCCACCAAACTCTTTTATATTCCACTTAGTACAGCTGATCTTGGGTTCTGTTGTTGGCCATGATGGGCCCTGACAGATAACAGACTGGAGATAACCAGAGGCTGTGAATTGCAAGGTCCTCCTTGCTCAGAGATCACAGCCTCCTCTGCTCCATCTCATGACATTCAACCAGATCCTATACTTGTTTAGGTGAAGGAGCAGCCACAGGTCATGGTGCTATTTGCCAAACATCATGTGCTTTGCAGAGCATCTTAAAATATTGGTAAATTTTAATCCTGATGCCTAAACCGGGAACAGTTTTACTAGCAGAAAGGATGACTATTTTATACACATGCTCTAGAAAAATGGCAAAATCAGGCACACCTGTCCCAAAGAGCCCAGCCGCACACCTTCAATCGGTTTTTGGAGTTTTACCTTTGATGGTGGTTCACCCGTGCTGCTGTGCTTTGTCCCCTCTAAGGGCTCGTTTGCAGGCAAGCAAGTGGTAGATGATAAAACTTACTACTTAGAAACTTCTATCTGCTCCCTTAAATTTTCCCAGGAATTGGGAAGAGACAGCCAAACTGAGGTTTTAGCAGTGGAATACCCTGGCCTGGCATGTGGACCAGCAGAGGTGCCCAGGAGCAAAGATGCAAAACCATCATTATTGGGAAGTATCACCAACTTCTACCAACCCCCTACTAAGTGTTTCCATGGACTGACTTCATTACCATATCAGAAAGCACGAACTTCACAGATCTTAGGAAAAGACTTTCTCCCTGGAAGAGCCACCCTTGGAGAACAGCTCCATGTTATACTCTTTTTGAGAAAACTGATAATTGGTTAAGTGCCGACTATGTGCCAGGCACTGTTCTCTAAACATTTTACCTGGATTATCTGATTTATCTTTCACAACCAAACCAGCTTCCATCAAGTCGACACACAAGGTGGCCCCTTGTGTGTCAGGGCAGAACTGTGCTCCCTAGAGTTTTCAGTAGGTTTTTTGGGAAGCAGATCGGCAGGCTTTTCTTCCGAGGCGCCTCTGGGTGGATTTGAACCACCAGTCATTTGGTTAGTAGCCAAGCACTTAATTATCTGTGCTACCCAGGGACTCCTTATTGTTCACCTGAAACCAAACCAAACCCATTGCTGTTGAGTCAATTCTGGCTCATAGTTACCTTATAGGACAGAATAGAACTGCCCTATAGGGTTTCCAAGAAGAGCTGGTGGCTTCAACCTTTTTTAGCAGCGGAGCTCTTAACTACTTCGCCACCAAGATGCTATCATTATGGACTGAATTATGCCCCTCTCCCAAATATAAATAGAGCTATGATTAGATTAAAACCTGTACTACTCCAGTATGACCTTCTGTTAACTTGACTTATAACATCTTCAAAGATCCTATTTCCAAACAAGGTCATGTTCACAGGTACCAGGGGTTAGAACTTCAGCATACCTTTTAGGGGGACAAAATTCAGTCCATAACAAAAGGTTATCCCATCACAGTCCTAGTCTAAACCCAGAGACCCGCTTCTCACCCATGCAGCTTCATACAGGGACAAAGACTTGCTAAAGCCAGCTATATAAGGTGCGATCTTGTAATGAGATTCCTGCCAACCACATTAGCACGCATAAGGAAAACAGCGCATTAAACATATGTAAAAGAACTGTGGTTTAAAGCCTCCTCACTTGAAAATACAAGTGTTGGGATTCATCTGGAAAGCAAATGGGCAGCCCATGATGACATGCACGTCTTGACTTAGTTACATGACTCGCTGCCTGTAGTTTCATTACCCGTGTTTGCGCTAATACGTGACAAGCTGCCTGTGAGACCCCAAGATGTATTCCTTGGCTGACTAGTGGAAATAAATAAATCAGCTATTTCCTCTGTTCGACTGACCTGTGTGCTAGTCCTGAAATGTGTGGCGTTCTCAACCAACACCGTAGCGGAAGTTTCCGTTGCAATCCTTGTCTATTTCAAATGCCTTTATTAACATTTTTTTTCTTAAGAGCTGAGCAGGTTTAACAGCTTAGAAAACGTTGGGCAAGCAATAAGATTAGTATTTGTCAACATTTTCTACATGGTTCTTAGAATTCATTTATCAGGCTGACAATAACCATTATAATTATATTCAAACATAGCCAACTCAAAACCATGTTTTCAATAATGAGAGTCTTGCCCACAGCAAATTTACAACAATATATGTAGACGACTTTTAAATAGGTGGTTGATTTGTAAAAAAAAAACCTTTCAACTGTTTATTTAAATGGCCAGCTGTTTCATAGTAACCACAGCCAGCACCGCTAGTTGAAGTTAATAATGAAATCGTCCACCTCCACAGCATCCTAAAAGCCAGGATTCTTTATTTAGCCACTGAAGATGTTAAAGCTTAAAAAAATTAAGTTTATTTATTACACCTTGTTTCCCCACTGGCATCTTCAGAACAGAAAATCTGACCAGTAAAAATAAGAGTGAGTTGCATTAATACATTTATGTAAATAATTAAAAATTCCATGGCACAGTGGTGATGAAATGTATTGCCACCATAAACTTCAAATGGAAGAACATCATTTTAATTAAAAATTACAAAGGACCCACTGTAAACAATTCATTTAGATTTCAAGCTCTGTGTTTGTTGACTCAGGAAAGAAATATCTTAACTCATTAAAAAAACAAAACAAACAAAAAAAACCAACCACCACTCCCCAAGCCCTGTTATTGAGGCCAGTATCCACATTTAATTAAGATCAAGTGCTAAAAATACATTTTAGTAGACAGATACTCTTCTCTTAATTTCCCCAGATAGAAATGTATTGTTTGGCCTTTAACTTCTGATTAAAATTTAAAGAGTAGGAATCACCCTAAATTAAACTCTTAAATCTAGTCTCGAAATAACCCAGTTCTGACTGTGGAGTCTGAAATCCTCTCTATTCCTCTCTATAAATGGTCAGCTGCCATCCATTTTGGAGCCCTGTGTTTCTGAGAATGCCTGTGATGACAAAAATCTGCGTGTTGAAGTGAACTGATTTTTTGCCTTCTACTTTCCAGGGGTCTTGGAAGATACAGAACAAAATGTCCTATAGCCAGCAGGCTATTTTGCTCAATTTCCCTTCATTTTTCCATGATTGCGTCTGAATGAGCCTCAATGTTAGACTAAACAAGGTGTTAAAGGACTTGATGAGTCACAGGAAGATGGGCAAAGACTGAAACTGGGCATTTTAACACATCTTTTGGGGCTGAATTCTAATCATCGCCTCTGGCATCCTTTAC
The DNA here is from genome assembly GCA_030035585.1 of Dugong dugon. Taxonomy (NCBI): domain Eukaryota; kingdom Metazoa; phylum Chordata; class Mammalia; order Sirenia; family Dugongidae; genus Dugong; species Dugong dugon. The sequence goes on from CM057478.1 coordinate 35,742,660, forward strand.
CAGTGGAGCCCATGAATGAGTTCTACCATGGAACTGAAAAGCACACCAGTTCAAAGGAGGAGGAAGAGGAGGAGGAGGAGGGAAAGGACTTTAAAAATACCGAGCTTCAAAGAAATCAGGACAAAGGAGGTTGTAGGTTTCAAAGAGATGAGTATCTAATTTGGATCTGATTCAGATATATTCTGTGTTCAAAGAATAGGCTCATTTTAGATCAAGGTTTCAAAAGAAAATGTGGCAGACAGAAATGGCTCTTGAATGTCAATTTCATGGCCCTGGGAAGTTCGGTGAGAGGGCTATCTGACCTGCTAATGGTTCTCTGAACACATCATGGTCACCCCTCCTGGAACTGACGTAAAACAAGCCCATGCGCAATGCCTTTGGGTTTCGTGGAGATTTTGTCAATGTTTGAATGATATTCATAGTAACTTACATCTGCTTATGCACAAAAATGTTTGTATACAGACAAGCCTAACCTGGTTGCCATTAGTCCATTCTACACATATTTTGTGGGCACTTGTCATGTACCAAGGTCCCTGGGTGGCACAAATGGTTTGTGCTTGGCTGCTAACCAAACGCTTGGCGATTCAAACCCACCCAGTGGCACTGCAGAAGAAAAGTCCTGGTGATCTGCTTCTGTAAAGACTACAGCGAAAAAAACTGTATGGAGCTCAGTTCTACTCTTTAACACATGAGGTCGCCATAAGTTGGAATCAACTGGACAGTAACAGGGTTGGTTTTTGACTTGTGCCAGGCAGAGTGTTGGGCTCCAGGTGTTCTAAGACCTTTGAGCCCCTAAGAATTTTCTCCATTTGTGGCCTCACCTCAAATCATAGCAAACATACTAAAACTCACACACATTACAAGCGAATTTTTCCTGTGACAGTTCAGAAATAATTTTCATGCCTTTGTGATTAAAATTATTTGGCTACATGTCATAGCTCATTAATACTCGGTTATGATTCTCTGGTGCACACTCAGAAATTCCTGCAAGGTGACATTTATAAATTGTTTGCAAATATAAGGACATTTTCACAAATATTAAATTTACCATGCTAAAGCTGTCATGATGCTAAATTTTATAGACATTTTATATTTATTAACTTCAATTGATTTATTTGCTTTTTTTTTTCCTTTTTCAAATATTGGTGCCAACAGATTGTCATTCAGGTCTCTGGCATTTTTGTGGACACTTGAAAAGTTTGAAGATCTCGGTTCTGGGCCTAACGTGCTTAATGAATTAGATGGCACTGATGAGGCCCTGGTGATTCCTCAGGGAAGAAGGTAAACATAAGCATTATCCCCACAGAGCCTGAAGTCTAGTGGGAAAGACAGACAATTAAGTCAAGTGTAACACAAAGAGTGATGGGGTTATTCTAAGGGATACTCAGAAAGCTGTGGGCTACCAGTCTGAAGGTCAGGGAATACTTCCTGTGGAGGTGACGTTTAAACCAAGATCTAAAGGACAAACAGAAGCAGGCACATGTCTACAGAAGGTGCAGAGGTGGTGAATGTTCTCGAAGTTCTCATTTGTGATATTAATGTGGCCCTTGTGCATCCCACCTGCATGCTTTCCTTCCATATACCAAGGCTCAGTGAGAAGGGAGACCAACAATTTCTCATTCTCAGGGTAGTGGTGAGATTTCTGTAAGACTTTGGTGGCCGTGCTTTTGGTAAACTTCTATGTAACAATGTTAGGCATTTTAATCCTAACACTCACAATATTATTATCATCATTCTCCACATCAAACCTCCAGGGGGTTGTGGAAAGCTCAGCCTCTTCTGGTCTGGCACCAGACTCCCATGAGGCGAAGCCCTGCACAAAGGCGTGGGGAGAGCGGGGTTCCTGGGGACTCAGCAATCTGCTGACGAGTGAGACAGTGACCATGTTGGGAAATAGGCAATTTGTGTCGCCTGGCTCTTCTCCCTGGCTGGGGACCACTGTACTCACTTCCCAAGGACACTATTTATTTCTTCTTTCCTTTGCCCCCCTGCTTTCCTTCCTCTCCTCCCTCCCCCTTTCTTCCGCCTTCTTTCCCCTTTCTCTTCCCTCTCATTTCCTTCTTTCTTTCTTTCCTTCCTCCTTTCTTCCCTCTGTCCTTTGGGGCATCTTCATTTGCAGCAAATGTTCTTCCTCTTATGACTACAAGCTCCCCAGGAGACTGCAGGCTCTGAGCAGGCAGAGACCATTTCTTTCATCGGTGAGCACCCAGCATCTCACCCAGTTTCAGGCCCACACTGGCCTCTAAATAGAGACCATTAAATAAACAAGTGAAATGAATGAATGATTAAGTGTAATTCTTTGTGCTTTTTTCTAGGAATAGTCTTCAGGAACACAAGGGTCTATTATTTTGCTTCCGTAAAAATCTAATATTGTTGAATGTTTTCATCTTTTAAAATTCACTCTGCTGCTTTTTTATTAAATCAGTCCACAAAGATGCCCATGGCAGAAACTGCTGGTTACCTACAATATCCATTCTTTCTTTCTTCCTTAGTAAAAACCCAGCTTTAAAAGCTGGGCATATTGCCATCCAGCCAAAAGACTATTTTTCCCAGTACCCCTTGCAGCTAGGTGTGGCCATGTGGCTAATTTCTAGCCAATGAGATTGAAGTAGAAATGTGCTTGACTTATAGCAAGTTTCTTTGAAAAGATAGAAGGCAGCTTCTTCTTCCTCTTTCCCCCACTATGCTATCTGGGATGCAGATATGAAGGCTGGAGCACTAGCAACCCTAACAGACCATGAGGAAGAGGGTACCAGTATAGGGATAGTAGGATGGTGAGCAGGAAGGAGTTTGGGCCCCTGACAACTTTGTGGAACCACCATACTAGCCATGCTCTAGATTTATTTTATGGGAGATATATATATATATATATATATATATATATATATAAACTTCTATCTTCTTTAAGCCACCATCATTTTGAATTTTCCTGTTACGTTCTGCCAAACTTAATCCTTCCAGGTAGAGTGCTTGACATGCACGTCTTGTGCTCCCTGGATAAATGCCTCTTCCAAAGAAATGTTGAGCAGTGATAGGTAATTTCACATGGGTAGGGATAATATTTTTTCTGAGCACATCTCTTGTATATTCAATGTATAGGCAGAAGCTGCAGAATTGTTTACTACAGAGCCTGGACAAGATGAGTTCCATCTGAAAAATGTTTGGAATAGAATTTCTCATGGATTTCCCCAACAGAAATCCCCTGATTGTTAAGAGACAGAAGTAAGTCCTCTCAGGCCTGTCAGGATGACTTAATTGCCGGTTGCGTCCCCAACGCAATCAAGTCTATGAACCTACTGCAAGAGTTCGTCTACATTATTTGTTTCACTGGTGGCAAATGTTTAACAAATACAGTCGTTTCCATTTTAGCACAATTATTGGTAAGCTGTCCTTTCTGACGATAATTAGCCAACAAGTTGGGTTGCACGGGACCGCAGCTCATTAGAGATGCTGCAATATCACCAGGAGATGCCTGCCTGATTCCTGTCTCGTGTACCTGGAGGAAAGTTTCGATGCTAAAAGCGGAATCTTTATGGGAGCAGATGGCCAGGTATTTTCTCCCCCAGAGCCACTGGTGGGTTTGAACTGCCAAGTGAAAATGGCAGGTTCCAAAACAGGGTGGATGGTGGTATGAACCAATTTTTGCAAGAATCAAAAAGAGAAATATACATCTGACTGAAGGGGACATACCTAAGTTGTTGAAAGAGGATTTCTCTGGGTGGAGAATTACAGATTTTTATTTTCTTCTTTATTCTTAACTGCTCTTTCAAAAGTTTCCTCCATGAACTATCTTAACTTTATAGTAAAGATAAGGAGATAACCAGTCATTAAAAAGAAGGATCTCATGTGTCACTAGACATGCTGTCCATTTTGATCTGGCTGAGAGCACAATGAGAAGGGCTTTTTTTTTTTATTGTGCTTTAAGTGAAAGTTTACAGTTCAAGTTAGTTTCTCATACAAAAATTTATACACACATTGTTATGTGACCCTAGTTGCTCTCCCTATAATGTGACAGCACGCTCCTCCTTTCCACCCTGGATTTCTGGTGTCCACTCAACCAGCTCCTGTCCCTTTTTGCCTTCTCATCTTGCCTCCAGACAGGAGCTGCCCATTTAGTCTCACGTACCTATTTGAGCTAAGAAGCACACTCTTCACAAGTATCATTTTATGTCTTATAGTCCAGTGTAATCTTTGTCTGAAGAGTTGGCTTTGGGAATGGTTTTAGTTCTGGGTTAACAGAGAGTCTGGGGGCCATGTCTTCTGGGGTTCCTCCAGTCTCAGTCAACCATTAAGTCTGCTATTTTTACTAGAATTTGAGTTCTGCACCCCACTTTTCTCCTGCTCCATCAGGGACTCTCTGTTGTGTTCCCTGTCACGGCGGTCATAGATGGTAGCCAGACACCATCTCGTTCTTCTGGCCGATGGGGTCTCTGGTTTATGTGGCCCTTTTTGTCTCTTGGGCTAATAGTTTCTTCATTCTCCTTTGCTCCATGTGGGTTGGGACCAATTGATGCTTCTTAGATGGCCGCTCGCTAGCTTTTAAGATCCCAGATGCTACTCACCAAGGTGGGATGCAGAACATTTTCTTAATAAACTTTGTTATGCCAGTAGACCTAGATGTCCCCTGAAACCATGGTCCTCAGACCCCCGCCCCTGCTACTCTGTCCCTCGAAGTGTTTAGTTGTATTCAGGAAACTTCTTAGCTTTTGGTTTAGTCTGTTATGCTGACTTCCCCTGAATTGTGTGTTGTTCTTCCTAGAAGGGCTTTTTAAGGAGTCTTAAGAAGCCAGGCTCATAGTAAGAATGTTCAGGCTGATGCCTGGGTAATTCCTATCTTTGGAGATGGGGGCTTCTGAGAGATCGAAGCACCTCTCGCTGACTGTGCCTTTCCCTGGTGAGATCAAGGGGTCATGGCATGGCCAGCAGTGGGGTAGTTGTGTCTGAGACGTGCTTTTTACCATATAAGACAGGACACGGGCAGGGCCTGCAGTCAGAGGAGAAGTTCCGAAGTTCCACGGGGGGTGGGGGCGGGACAATTTCTCATTTTGACTGAGGGAGGAGGTCAAAGTCTGTCGAAGATTGGGGCCAGCGATGGGAACCAAGCTCTTGTGAGTCTGGTCAAGTGGAGCACCTCCCACTGTGCTCTTCAGTATTGAGTCCATGGTTTGCAATAAGATGAAACTATGGAGCTGGGTCACGGAGAACCTCGGACTGAGAGACAGAAATAGAGATAGAGAAATAGATGGTGGGGGAGAGAATGAGAGTATGAGGGGAGAGAGGGAGGGAAAGAGAAGGAATGAATGAATGACTATGAATGGCAAGAGAGAGGGGAGAAAGGGAAAGAGGAAGAAAGAACCAGGCAGAGGACAGAGAGGAAGGGAGAGTCCACAGAGGGACAGATAGAGAGAGGGAGAGAGGACCGAGGTAAACAGAGAGAAAGGGAGACAAGAGAGAGATGGACAGAGCAAAGAAGAGACAAGGAGAAATAGACACAAATAAAGAGGAATCCAGAGATGAACACACAGAGACACGGAGATACACAGACTCACAGACACACAGAGACACCCACAACAACCACATGACCAGAGCCCGATGCAGTGCTGTTGCTGGGAATCAAGATTGTTAGGGGACAGAAGGCTGGGGCAGCAACTTTGTGTGTGTGTGTCTGAGTCAGCTAAACTCAGAGCTTTCCCTGAGATAAAATGAGCGTTCCTCTATCTTCCACCACCCACTCCCTGAAGAATCATTAGCACAACAACAACCCAACTTGCAAGGTCATCCTGTCTGCCCAGAAATTCCGGGGGAGTCCAGCACAAATTAGTGAAAAAGCGTCTCTGACCAGCCTCCCTGCAGCCCCCTGGGGCAGCACTTCTGTGTCCAGGATCAAAGGCTGCAAATAATGAATGAGCCTGTACTTCCCAAGGAGCCCTCCAGTAACAGCTCAACTTGTGGATGGTGTCATCTCTGCTTTGGCTGAGCTCAGAACCAGAAGGGATGAGAGGGGAGGGTGGGAAGATGGGGAAGCAGGGAATGCAGGGGCAGGGGAAGGTGGGGGAGGGGAGGGCTAGCGAGTACCAGTTTAGGCTAGGGGCACTTCTGCGGCAGCTCTGGCTCCAGCAGAAGGAATGTGTTTGAGCAATCAGGAGAGAGAGAGAGAGAGAGAGAGAAAGAGAGAGAGAGAGAGACATTTCTCTCTCTCCTTCTCTTTCTCACACACAAACACATCTCAAGGCTGAGAATGGGGTCTGTCAAGACAGCACTTAGCTGGACCAGTTTGTACAGGCTAGAACTCTGAGGTGTATCAGCCGCGGAGCAACACTTTGGCCATATTTTCTGAGAAGGTCCGGGAGACTGAACTTGGTCACAGTGGCTCTCTGCTATCCCGACCCCTCAACATCCATTCCCGTCTTCTGGAAGAGCCTCCTGGGTTTCACAGGGGAGTTCTCATGTTTAGGTGTAGCTTACCCTACATGGGCTCCAGGGTGGGCTCACGCCCCATCCTAGCCTATCAGCACATCTCATCCCGGCTATTCTATTTGGTTCAGTGATGCGTCTGTGTCCCAGGCTGGCTCACTGAGACTCAGTCTGGGACTGTTGCTGGTGCTTTTAGTTGGGAGAGAGGATACAGGGTAGGATGGAGGACTGGCGTTGCTGGTGGCCCTCTTCCCACTGCAAATCCTGGCCTCATGTTCCTTGATGTCCTGGCTCTTGCCTGTCACCCACTTCCCCTGGACTGGAATTCTGTCCCCTAACTCTGCTGGGATTGTTTTCCTTTGCAGGTTGCCATACTCCAAATGCCACTTTCCATCTGCCAGACAGGATGTCCTTCCCTCCTTGTCAGTCAGCTACCCCGCTGTGGTGGGCAGCCATAGCCGGGCACATCATCTCCTTGACCCTTAGCCAAGGCACCCTGAGGGGGAGGCTCTTGACTCAAGCTCAGCAGAACAGACCCACCCCTGGAAAGCTGAACCTTGGGCCAAGTGACCCAGGAATAGAAAACAAGTGGAGCTGGTGTATTCACCCTGTGAGATCCTGAAGTGCCAACCAGCCAGTTCCTTTTACCTAGAGCCTCCACGCTGTCCCCATTCCTGCCCTCTCCCAGCCTAGTTCCCAGATGACCTTCAGTTCCACAAACTACCCTTAGAGACTTCCAGGAAATTCATTTTTCTGACATCAGCCAAACCAAAAAAATCCAAAGCACCTGCCATCAAGTCGATTCTGACTCATGGCGACCCCATGTGTGTCAGAGTAGAACTGTGCTCCATAGGGTTTTCAATCACTGTGAACTTTTGGAAGTGGATTTCCAGGTCTGTCTTATGAGGCACCTCTAGGTGGATTCAAACCAACAACCTTTAACTGTTTGTGCCACCCAGGGACTCCATTTACATTAGCAAGAGCTGGTCTAATCAAAGAACCCAGACTGGGTTCTCCCCATTTAGTGGGACCTCCAGCTCTGTGTCTCAGACACCTCCACTTGCCCTGGCCCATGACATTAACCCTTTCATGGCTGGCAGCATCATAAGTTCCAATGGCATCGGCAGAGTCCCAGGCTGAGCAATGTCAACCCCATTTTAATTCATTTCATACTCCCCAAGGAGTTGCCTTTTTCACCTCCTCTTTTAGAAGTACAAAATTACGGTTAAGCTCCCCTAAAGACATCCTAAATTTCTATAACTACCCCGTTGCCTGTTAAGCTACAGATTTTCCCACCTAAGTACTTAGGTAAAGCTTTCTCTTTGATGTTTAAATTGCATGCTTCCTTCACCAGATATCAAGCAAGAGAGAGATTAAAAAAAAAGGGAGAAAAGGAGGAAAAAGAATGGCTATTTCCAATTCACATCATTATAGGATTTCGTATTATTTCACCATATTAGCTAGTGCATCTGGCATTTAGGAAAGTTTTGTTGTAAAAATAAATCTGCGTTTGTGATGGGAAAAGAACTTCCCTTTCTTCTCTGCCAGCTCATTCCATGGTGACATGGCTGCCACAGAGACTGTGCCATGTTCTCAGGTGTTTCGAATAAAGGAAATAGGACACATGTTTATGATAAGCGTATCTAATACTTGATTATGTGTGCCTCATCTGAGAAGGAGATTCAATTTTGGAAGAGAAAGATTAATAACTTGCTTTTGTGGAGACAAGCAGGCATTTGAACCTGCATGCTGATTTAAGTTTATTATGAATCCACACGCCATCAAGAACATCTTGTATCTAGTAGCATTAGATACACTGTAGGTAATCCACAAGTTAATTAGATCCCATTATAAAAATACACTCTAAGCATTGGACAGAGCTTAAGGAATAAAGGTAGAGAGTTTTGAAGACTTTTTTTTTTTTTTTACCTGCCATTCTTCAGGCTAAAACCCAACCCAAGTGGTCCACTTCTAAGTACCAGGCAGCGTCTCTGCTCCTTTCTCCTCTGACAGCTCAAAGGCAACTAGCATTGAGCAGAGAGCAGGGGCTTTGCAATCAGATTGTTCTCAGTTTCAGTCTGGATTCCTCTGCTACCAAGCTGGGTGGCCTTGAGCAAGTTTCTGAGCCTCTCTGAATTCAAAATGTCCTTACCTGTAAAGGGAGTTAACTAACACCTTTCTCCACCGTCCATCTATTAGTTTGTGGTACTGTGGTGGCTTGCATGTTTCTATGCCACTGGTATTTCAAATACCAGGAGGGTCACTCATGGTGGACTAGTTTCAGTAGAGCTTCTAGGCTAAGACTAGGAGGAATGGCCTGGCAATGTATTCTGAAAATTAGGCAATGAAAACCCTATGGATCACAGAATATTTTCTGAGACTTTGACTACCTTATTTTGGATGTGTCATCAGGAGGGACTGATCACATGTTTGGTAAGTTAGAGAGTGAGATAAAATGGAAGAAACCCTCAGTGCGATAGACTGACACAATGGCTGCAAGAATGGACTCAAACATACCAATGGTCACAAAGATGGTACAGGACTGGACAACATTTCACTATTATACATCAGGTCACCATGAGTCGGAGCCAACTCGATGGTAACTAACAAAAACAACACCTTTCTTACAAAGCGGAAGGATAAGACAGGTCAAGTGTCTGAGATGCAGGAGGCCACAGACGGTGGCTTTCTCTCTCCCTTCAGGGACTCATTTGGGAACACAGCCTGACGTCACTCCCCTGGGCTGGTCTGTTGCTGAGAACCAGGTGCATGGGCCCTCTCCTCAGCTACTGAGCCCGGTCCCTTGGCACCATTCGCCACAGACTCTTCATTATGACACATTCGTCCACCTCACCCAGATCGTTAACGAGTTTAATTTAATGGTATTTTGCTCCTGACAACCAGCTCTGCAACCGGAAAAGAAAAGCAATTCCCCTCTGCCTCCTGCTCCCTTACCTGATGGTCTGACGCTGCAGGGAATCGGGGTCCGTGGCGTTCATCGTCAGCAGCACGCTGCCCACAGAGATGTTCTCCTGCCTGGTCACCATCATGGGGTCTGGGTAGAACACGGGGCCCTCATTGACATCCAGGACGGTGATGTGGACAGTTGCCGTGGAGCTGGGGCCATAGGAGACATCAGGGACCAGTGGATCCTCATTCTCTACTTTGATCAGCAGGGTGTGAAATGCAGAAATTTCATAATCCAGAGGCTGGAATGCAGAGAGAGGCATCTCAGAGCTGGAAGGTTAAATGCATAGACGTCCTGGTTCATAAAAGGGCAGGCTTTGTGCACAACGTGCCTGGGACATCCCACTGACAATGGGGGATGTTCGGGGCTGGATGCAGGTTTTTGTGGGGCTGAGCCTGATGCAACTATGGAGTCTTTTTATGCAAAAGAATATGAAATGCACAAAATTAGGTATTTGTTGAATGAGAAATTATCACACACGACATGAGCCTTAGACACCTAGGTCCCTCTCTTCTGAGATCTCTTTATGCAACATACTGGCAATGCTGACAGGCTTCCTACCTGTAACATGTAACTGCAATTTCTGACACTCCTGGGGGCCAGGCAGGTGAGGGGTCCTGAACCCTAAGCCTCATTTTTGTTGCTGTGTGACACTGAGTTGATTCTGACTCACAGCGACCCCATGTGACAGAGTAGAACTGCCCCCTAGGGTTTCCTAGGCTGTAATCTTTATGGGAGCAGATTGTCAGGTCTTTCTAGGTTCACAATAACCCCACCTCGGTTATCGTGTTAGATCAAGTGGAAACGAAAAGGCCAGGTTTCATTTTTAATGTTCTCACTGTCTTCCCATGAAGTCTTGGGGCTCCAGTCTCTACGTTACTTAAAGTATGGCTTCTCCTGGCACAGGGGCCATGTTCTCCAGTAGGGTGTGATGTAGGGAAAAGGGTCTGAGAGTCCAAGAGGCCTGGGATTAAGCCCCGAGCTATTTCCCCATCAAATAAGGGCATCTGGGGCATTTTCAGTTGTTACTGTGACTTGGGGGTCTCATTGTCATTTCCTAGGCAGGGGACAGGGATGCCAGACACATAGCCATGCACAGAATAGTCCTGCACAGTGACGGATCGTCTTGCTCCCAATGTTGACAGGCAGCCCCAAGGAGCGCTCAGGGCGACTCTGCAGAATGAGATGGCAGGACCCCCTCCCACGGCTGTGTGCAGACCCAGTCAGATGATGACACAGAATACCATGGATGATTCTCACTCGGTCACTCTTATTCCAAACCAGGAGAGGCTTAGGATGTAGTGAGAGTGATGTTTCCCAGAGTGGGGCTCATGTCACTGAGGGTACATGGGGTACGTGCCAGTGAGTCAAGGACATGCTTTTTATTTTCCTGATGTTTATTAGGAATAAAAAGTATGTAACTCATCAGAAGGAGTCCCTGGGTGGTGCAAAGGGTTAACCCACTCTGCTGCTAATCAAAAGATTGGAGGTGTGAGTCCACCCAGAGGTGCCTCAGAAGAAAGACCTGGCAATCTACTTCCAAAAAATCAGCCATTGAAACTCTGTGGAGCACAGTTCTACTCTGACACACAAGGGGGTCGCCATGCGTTGGAGTCAACTTGATGGCAACTGTTTTTTCCAAAGCATTCCACACATGATAAAGTGTACATACATATGTGCACATACATGCACATGCCACATAAAAACATATACACACACAAACACACCGAAAACGCTGACACTGAAAAGCCTCCTGATTGCAACCGGGCCTGCCCCCACCCAACACACGTCCTCAGACACTCCCAGAAGGTTAGCATTCGGTTTTTAAGAGGGAACAGATGCAGAGATCTTGGTACCTAAAAGCTTCTCAGTTTTATTTTGGTTCCATCCCTTAACACAAGACTAATTTACTACTGCATCCTCCTTTCATGGATTCCAATAACACATCTCTGCCAATCCCAAGTGACGCCAAAAACATGCAACCTTGGTAAAGCAATTTTTAAGCAAGGGTCACGGAACTTCTACACTTGGAAAACACTGTTATTCATCCCAATTAGAATGCTGGAGGAGACTGAAACATTTGGCTTGCCGGGCAGGTACAACTCAGAGAATCAGCACTCTGGACAGGGCCAGCACACAGAGTGGCCCAGGATCCTGGGGCTGACTCCCTCTCTAACCACTCACCACCCGGACAGACCCAGCAGGGCACACCTGTGAAACACAGGGGGTTTCTTTCATGCCAACTCCCAGAAACACAACACCTTTCTGGAAATACAGTTAATGAAAACATGCAGAGAATGCGGAATACGAAGTCAAGACAACTGAATTTTCTACAACAGAAATGCCACCAATTTAGGTTTTCTTGAGTTTCTTTGCTTTTAAAGTACAGCAGAATTAGGGCCAGGGTTTGAGGCCAGTGTGGTCTGCAGGAGGGCTGAGCTGCTCACACAAGATGGACTGGGACAGACCCAGGCAGTGAAGAAAAAAAAAGGATCCTAAGGGGACAGCGGAGCCCTGGTGGCACAGAGGTTAAGAGTTCGGCTGCTAACCAAAAGGTCAGCGGTTTGAACCCACCAGCTGCTTCTTGGAAACCCTATGAGGCAGTTCTGCTCTGTCCTACAGTTCTACTCTGTCCTATATGGTTGCTGTGAGTTGGAATCGACTTGATGGCAATGGATTTTTTAAGAGGATGGCGAAGTTGTGACTTTTTTCACATCATCTTAAAAAAAAAGAATACACACACACACACACATATATATATAGGTAAAATTGTGTGTATGTTGGAGCCCTGGTAGTGCAGTGGTTAAGAGCTTGGCTACTACCCAAAAGGTCAGCAGTATGAATCCACTAGCAACTTCTTGGAAACCCTTTACAGCAGCTCTACTCTGTCCTATAGGGTCGCTATCAGTCAGAATCAACTTGATGGCAATGGGTTTGGTTTTGGGTTTTTATTTATGTGTTAGATGTTTATGCTTATGTTAGATGCATGTGTAGTTATATGTTGGACTGTGTGTTTATATGTTAGATGCATATATAGATGTTAGACTGTGTATATGTTAGATGGCTATATTTGTATGTTAGGTATATACTTATATGCTAGATATGTGTATGTATTAGATGCATATGTATATATGTTAAATGTATGTGTGTACATGTTAGAGGTATGTATATATATGTTAGATGTGTGTATTTATATAGTAGGTGTATGTATGTTAGATGTATGCATGTTTGCATGCTATCGTGTGTATTTATGTTAGATGTGTGCTTGTATGTTAGAAATGTGTATTTGTGTTAGATGCATGTGGTACATGTTATATGCACGTGTATGTATATTAGATGTATATTCATGTATCAGGAGTATGTATTTATATGTTAGATGTGTATTTATATGTTAGATACATGTGTATTTATGTTAAACATATGTGTTTGTATGTTACACGTGTGTATGTGTATATTTATATGTTAGATGTGGTATGTGCATGTCATGGATTGAATTGTGTCCCCCCCAAATATATGTCAACTTGGCTAAGCTATGATTCCCAGTATTGTGCAATTGTCCACCATTTTGTGATGTGATGCGATTTTCCTACATGTTGTAAATCCTGCCTCTATGAAGTTAATGAGGCAGGATTAGAAGCAGTTATGTTAATGAGGCAGGATTACATCTACAGGATTAGGTTGTGTTTTGAGTCAATCTCTTTTGAGATATAAAAGAGAATAAAGCAGAGAGAGGGGGGACCTCCTAACCACCAAGAATGAAGAACCAGGAGGAGAGTGCGTCCTTTGGACCTGCACTGAGAAGTTTCTACACCAAGGGAAGATTGATGACAAGGACCTTCCCCCAGAGCTGACAGAGGAAGAAAGCCTTCCTCTAGAGCTGGCACCCTGAATTCAGACTTTTAGCCTCCTAGACTGTGAGAGAATAAATTTCTGTTTGTTAAAGCCATCCACTTATGGTATTTCTGTTACAATAGCACTAGATAACTAAGACAGGGTGTGTATGAGGTATCTCAGGTTGGCCTGCCCTGATGCAGAGCCTGAGGCAGGGATCTGTGCATGTGGCACATTCTCAGAAGAGAGGGAGTGAGGGAGCAGGATAGAGCAGGGGAAGGAGCCAAGTAAGGGTGTGGTCTCTGAGCAGTCTAGGACTCAGTCCAATGTTATGGGGCACCCTGGGGTGTGAACTGCAAGGCAGGGATAGCCTTTTGCCCAACTCCCCACTCCAAATCAGGCTCTGGCTACAGGCTTTCTCCAGGGGGTGGGAATAACCTTCTTGTCCAGGGGGCTCCCATTCTGGTGAAGGCAATTCTGCAGTTAAGGGGGCAGCTGAGGGCTGTTGGCAGCCAACCTTTGCAGCTCTGGGAGGTAGGAGCTCCAGCGTGGTGAGGGGATCTGTGGGGCACTCACATCTTCCAACACCTACATGCACACCCACAAATACACATACGCATGCCTTAAAATATATATTTACTCCCCATCACAACACTTCATTGGTTTCCATGTTATTATCTATCACTTATTGTGTGCCTACTGTGTACATACAGGGAGTGCCCTGTGTGCTTTTATACATCATCTTATCTAATCCTCACTGTACCCTCAAAATAGTAGGAAACAGGCTCAGAGGGGTTACATAACTTGGCCAAAGTCACACAGTTACACAGTAGCACAGAGCCAATATTTGATGGAGGGAGTGTGGTGACAGTGTCCGAGTTGATAAAACACACTGCTTTTTGTACCAGGTGGTGTTTCTACAAGTGATGCTGACTAGCGGGCACGCCTCTGCCCTGCCCTGCACTGCTTCATTTATGCAGGGAAGCCATGTGGCTTAGTGGTGGGGAGCGCTGTCCTTGCTGCCAAAGACACAGGTGTGGAGTCAAGTGCTGGCACCAATGTTTCTTAACTCTTAGACCACAAGCAAGTCACTGTACCTCCCAAGCTCTCAGCTTTCTCAACCCTAAAATCCTAGTGCAAAGGGTCACTGCAAAGATTAGGTGAGCTGAGGCGTGAGGAGCTTTTTGCACAGAGCTTGGCTAGGGTGAGGCATTAATAACGGGAAGCTGTTAAGATGGTGAGGAGGAGAACGTGGGATCCCAGCACTGGAGAACCACTGCCCTCCTGCCCTGGCTCTTCAAGGACATTCCTGTGTTGACCCTCGCTTAGCACTTCTGAGGAAGTGAGCTGTGAACAATGCCAGAGAGAGGGGTGCAGACTGGGGGACAGAGGGAGGTGGGAGGCGGGGAGAGAGAGAGAGCACAGACTAACGAGCAAGGCACACAGCTCAAGACTGTGCTTTTCTATTGTTTATTTTGTCTTGCACTACACAGGATGTAATGATTCCAGTTGTACAAGTTCTCTGGGCCGGAGCTGGGGAAAGGATGCTGGCCATTCCCAGTCCCCGTCACGGTCTGCCCTGGCCGTCCTTTGGATTAGAAGTCCTCCCTTATCGTGAGCATACTACCTAATTAACATGCTTTGTCTGGCTCTGGGCCTCAGTGTCAGGGATGGGAGGAAATTGAAAATGTATGCGAGGGAAGCTACAGAGATCCAATTCAATTAATATTTTATCAAGTGTCAAGAGAGGGTGTGGACTGTTGTACGGGAGGCTCTAAAGGCTGGGAAGGCTGACCTATGTGGAAAGGATAAAAGGCCTGGGGCTTGTGGTCCAGAACAGGGAAGATTCAGAAGCCGTCCGATAGTGACTTTTGAGCCTGTGACAGGTTTTGGGATTACAGATGCTTTCTGGATGTTTCCTTTTCCTTTGAGAACAGCAGAGAAAATAGACTTAAAATGCAGCGTGGATTATATCCAGCTGAAAGAATAACTTTCCTGACCGTTGTGGAATAGGTTTCCAAAGCAACTAAGGACGTTCCTGACCAGACAGCTTTAAAGATGAAACAAGCACTCATCTGTCAGAACCACGAGGAGGTGATCCAGTGGGGGGCAGGATTCCGCAGGCAACCAGCACAGTCCTAGACTCCCACTAGTTCTGCAGCAGTGCTGGGCTGTAACTGCCTGGGGTGGAACCAGTTCTCTCCTGCCCCACCTCTTACTGTGTTGTTAGTTGCCATGGATTTGGCTCTGACTCGCAGTGACCTTATGTATAACGGAACAAAATGTTGCCCGCTCCTGCACCGTCTTCACTGGTATGTTTGAGCCCATTGTTGTGGCTGTTGTACCCATCCGTCTCATTGAGGGTTTCCCTCATTTTCTTGGACCCTCTACTTTACCAACCATGATGTTCTTTTCTAGCAATTGGTCTTTCCTGATGACATGTCCAGGTAAGCAAGATGAAGACTCATCATTCTCGCTTCTAAGGAGCACTCTGGTTCTAGTTCTTCAAAGACTGATTTGTTCATTCTTCTGGCAGCCCAGAGTATATTCAATATTCTTCACCAACACCACAATTTGAATGTGTCAGTTTTTCTTCTGTCTTCCTTTTTCATTGTCCAGCTTTTGCATGCGCATGAGGCACCTGAAAAAGACCATGGCTTGGGTAAGGCGCTCCTTAGTCATCAAAGTGATGTCTTTGTTTTTTAAAACTTTAAAGAGGTCTTTTGTAGCAGATTTACCCAATGCAATATGTCGTTTGATTTGTTGACTGCTGCTTCCAGGGGCATTGATAGTTAATCCAAGTAGAATGAAATCCTTGGCAACTTCAATTTCTTCACCGTTTATCATGATGTTGTTTATTGGTCCAAAAAAGCAGATTTGAGCTTTCCCAGACTTCCTTGCAGCTGAGGGTGGATATGAATCCATCTGGTCAATAACACATCATGGGAAATCTGCTGAGGGACCCATGGGAAAGGATTTTCTTCCCTGATAAAAGCAGAGGGGAACATGAGGAGCATTCTCTCTTACTTGCATGACTGCCTCCTTGCTTCCGTCTTAGGACACAGCAGTGAGATGATATGATGCCTGGGGCTTTGGCAGCCATTTTATGTCCCTGAGGAAAAAGTCAAAGGCCTCTGAGGTACCCATTGCTGCCAGTCCTTGACTGTCCTACCTTCGTCTAGTTATGGAGATCACTAAATTCTCTTTAATATTTAAGCCACTTTATCAGTCTGGCGTTCTGTTACTTGCAGCTGGAAGCATTCCTAATGATATACTGGACTGCTGGCAACATGTAAAGCACCAGAGAGCATGGCCTGGCCTGCCTCTGGAAGGCTGTCCTGGGGCTCTGACTCAGGTGTGTGAGAAGCAGGGAGAGCTCAAGGCCCTTCTTATTAACTCGTGTGGCTTCTTACTGATTCACTTGGCAGACAGCGGGAGGGAATGAGAGAATCTGTGTCCCAATTCTGAAGCAAACTCCGTGGCCTGGTAAGACTGAAGCTCACTGAGGAATTCCCTCCCCAGAAATCTGCAGGGAGGGCAGACGTGCTGGTGGATACTCTTTCTTCTCAGGCAGGGCTCCTCACCATGGACTGTGCACCGTGGACACCAGAACTCCCAGGACTCTTTCCCTCACGTTCTGACTCAGCACGTCTGGGGAGGGCCCAGGAACCTGTATTTTAACTAGTATTTCCGGTGATTTATATAGATGCTAACATTTGAGGACCATGGTGTTACGAGCAGAAGCTGGAGGGTGGGACAAGGAGAATAACCCTTTCCCTAAGTATAGTTCTGCTTGTACTTTCTTTTCTTCACACAGCAGTGAACACAGGTTGGGGAGAACTGTGCTCCCCAGGGGTTCATGGGAGGGATGTAAATTTACCTGAGTTTTGTCTTCATGCAGCAGGTTTGGAAAGTTGCCCGACAGCTCTTTAGATGTAGGGCTACCCAGGGAGGCCAGCTAGTGTCTACGTTATTTTACAACTTTCACAGCTTCGAATCAATAGCAGTGACTGCAGGAGGCCACTGGCCAGGTCTCTCAGCAATGCTGATGCTACTGTCCCACTGGGGGAGAAACTGGGAAGATCACATGTTTGCGGCTCAGTTTGGATGAGGTAATGAAGAGGACAGGGCCTGAGAGAAACCCAAGCCCTCATCCTCTGGAACAAGCCAGAAGTGTCTCTTGGATCTGCCAGTCTCCACGGCCCGGGAACTGCCCCTAGAGGCATTGTGGAACTCTGTTAGGGAAGTTGAGTATATGGTTCTGTTGTAGACAGAATAAAAATCAGTTGCCGTTGAGTCAATTGCAACTCATGGAGACCCATGTGTGCCAGAGTAGAACTGTGGCTCATAAGGTTTTTAATGGATAATTTTTTGGAAGTAGATTGCCAGGCCTTTTTTCTGAGGTGCCTCTGGGCGGACAGCTAAACATGTTAACCGTTTCACCACCTAGGGACTCCAGACAGAATAAAAGCCCCCTAAAAATACCCACAATGAATGTTCTTTTTTTTTTTTAATTGTACTTCAGGTGAAGGCTTACAGAACTAATAGTTTCTCATGAAACAGTAGTACACATATTGTTTTATGACATTGGTTAACAACCCCACAACATGTCAACTCCCTCCCTTCTCGACCTTTTTTTTTTGGGGGGGAAAATATACATAGCCAAAGATACACCATTTCAAAAATTTCTACATGCACAGTTCAGTGACATTGACTATGCTCTTCCAATTGTGCTGCTATTCTCACTTTAGATGAAGGCTTACAGAACAACATAGTTTCTTATTTAGCAGTTAGTACACATGTTGCCCTATGACAATGGTTAACAACCTCACAACACATCAACAATATCCTTACTCAACCTTGGGTTACCTATCACCAGCTTTCCTGTCCCCATCTGCCTTCTGGCCCTTGTCCCTGGACTGCTGTACCTCATTAGTCCCATTTGGTTTTATGGAGCTGTCCACTCCCCGGCTGAAAGGTGAACCTCGGAAATGACTTCACCGCTGAGCTAAAAGGGTGTCTGGGGGCCATACTCTCAGGGTTTCTCCAGTCTCCTTTAGGCCAGTAAATCTGGTCTTTTCTTTCTGAGTTAGAATTATGCTCTACACCCTTCTCCAGCTCTGTCCAGAACCCTCTGTTGTGATCCTGGTCAGAGAAGTCAGTGGTGGTAGCCGGGCACCATCTAGCTGTACGGGACTCAGTCCGGTGGAGGCCTTGGTAGCTGTGGTCCATTAGTCGTTCGGACTAATCTTTTCCTTGTATCCTGTTCTCTTCATTCTCCCTTGCTCCTGAAGGGATGAGACCAGTGGAGTATCCTAGATGGCTGCTCATAGGCTTTTAAGACCCCAGACGCTACTCACCAAGGTAGAATGTAGAACATTGTCTTTATAAACTGTGTTATGCCAATTGAGCTAGATGTTCCCTGAGACCGTGGTCCCCACAGCCCTCCACCCAGAAATTCAGTCCCTCAGGGAGTTTGGATGTGTCTATGAAGCTTTCATGACCTTTCCTTGTACAAGTTGTGCTAGTTTCCCCTGTATTGTGTACTATCTCACCCTTCACTCAAGATACCACTTATCTATTGCCTATTTAGTATTCCCCCCCCACCCCTCCCTTCCCTGGTAACCAACAAAGATTGTTACTTTTTATTTTTTTTTAATTTATTTATTTTTTATTGTACTTCAGGTGAAGGCTTACAGAACAAATAGTTTCTCATGAAACAGTAGTACACATGTTGTTTTATGACATTGGTTAACAACCCCACAACATATCAACCCTCTAACTTCTCAACCTTTTTTTTTGGTAAAAATACACATAGCCAAAGATACACCATTTCAAAAATTAAAGATTGTTACTTTTTGTGTGTGAACTTTTTCATGGGTTTTTACGATAGAGGTCTCATATGATATTTGTCCTTTTGTGATTGACTTATTTCACTCAGCATAATGTCCTCCAGTTTCATCCATGTTATGAGATGCTTCACAGATTCATTGTTGTTCTTTCTCGTTGCATAGTACTCCATTGTGTCTATGTACCATGGTTTGTTTATCCATTCATCTGTTGATGGGCATCTAGGTTGTTTCCATCGTTTTGCTATTGTGAACAATGCTGCCATGAACATAGGTGTGCATATGTCTATTCGAGTGACGACTCTTATTTCTCTGGATCTATTTCTAGGAGTGGGATTGCTGGATTGAATGGTATGTCTATTTCTAGCTTTCTGAGGAAGCGCCATATCATTTTCCAAAATGGTTGTACCATTTTGCATTCCCACCAGCAGTGCATAAGAGTTCCGGTCTCCCCGCAGCCCCTCCAACATTTGTTATTACCAGTGTTTTATATTCGTGCCAGTAATGCTGGGGTGAGATGGTATCTCATTGTGGTTTTAATTTGCATTTCTCTGATGGCTAGTGATCACGAGCATTTTCTCACGTGTCTGTTGGCCATTTGAATGTCTTCTTTGGTGAAGTGTCTGTTCATTTCCTTTGCCCATTTTTTAATAGGATTATTTGTCTTTTTGTTGTAGAGGTGTTGGATTTTCTTGTAGATTATGGAGATTAGACCTTTGTCTGACTTGTACTGTCCAAAAAATTTTTCCCAGTCTGTAGGTTCTCTTTTTACTCTTCTGGTGAAGTCTTTTGAAGAGCATAGGTGTTGGATTTTTAGAAGATCCCAGTTATCCAGCTTATCTATTGGGGTTTGTGCATTGATGGTTATAGTTTGTAGCCTGTTAATGCCGTGTATTAAGGCCTGTAGTGTTGGTCCTATTTTTTCTTCTATGAACTTTATAGTTTTAGGCTTTATGTTCAGGTCTTTGATCCATTTTGAAGTAGTTTTTGTATACGGCATGAGGTATGGGTCCTGTTTCATTTTTTTGCAGATGGATATCCAGTTTTGCCAGCACCATTTGTTAAAAAGACTGTCTTTTCCTCATTTGATGGACTTTGGGCCCTTGTCGAAGATCAGGTGACCATAGGTGGATGGATTTACATCTGGGTTCTCAATTCTGTTCCATTGGTCAATGTAGCTGTCATTGTACCTGTACCAGGCTGTTTTGCCTACTGTAGCTGTATAGCAGGTTCTGAAGTCAGGTAGTGTGAGTCCTCCAACTTTATTCTTCTTCTTCAGTAGTGCTTCACTTATTCGGGGCTTCTTCCCTTTCCATATAAAGTGAATGATTAGTTTTTCCATCTCTTTGAAGAATGTTGTTGGTATTTGGATCGGGATTGTGTTGTATTTGTAAATTGCTTTGGGTAGAATTGTCATTTTCACAATGTTGAGTCTGCCTATCCATGAGCATGGTATGTTTTTCCATTTATGTAGATCCCTTTGGGTTTCTTGCAGTAGTGTTTTGTAGTTTTCTTTGTATAGGTCTTTTACATCCCTGGTCAGATTTATTCCTAAGTATTTTATCTTTTTAGTGGCTATTGAAAATGGTATTGTTTTCCTGATTTCCTTTTCATCGTTCTCCTTACTGGTGTATAGGAATCCAACTGATTTTTGAATGTTTATCTTGTATCCTGCTATTCTGCTGAATCTTTCTATTAGTTCCAGTAGATTTCTCGTGGAGTCTTTAGGGTTTTCTACATATCGTATCATATCATCTGCAAACAGGGACAGTTTAACTTCTTCATTACCAATTTGGATGCCATTTATTTCTTTTTCTTGCCTTATTGCTCTAGCCAGAACTTCCAGCACAATGTTAAATAGGAGTGGTGATAAACGGCATCCTTGTCTTGTTCCTGTTTTCAAGGGGAATGTTTTCAGCCTCTCTCCATTAAGAATGATGTTGGCTGTTGGTTTTGCATAGATGCCCTTTATTATGTTGAGAAATTTCCCTTCTATACCTATTTTATTGAGAAGTTTTTATCAGGAATGGGTGTTGGACTTTGTCAAATGCCTTTTCTGTGTCAATTGAGATGATCATGTGATTCTTTTCTTTCCTTTTATTTATGTGGTGGATTACATTGATTGATTTTCTAATGTTGAACCATCCTTGCATACCTGGTATGAATCCTACTTGTTCGTGGTGTATTATTTTTTTGATATGAAGCTGAATTCTATTGGCTAGAATTTTGTTCAGAATTTTTGCATCTATATTCATGAGAGATATTGGTCTGTAATTTTCTTTTTCTGTGATGCCTTTGCCTGGTTTTGGTATCAGCGTTATGCTGGCTTCATAGAATGTATTTGGAAGTGTTGCTTTCTCTTCTATGCTCTGAAATAGCTTGAGTAGTACTGGTACAAGATCTTCTGTAAATGTTTTGTAGAATTCTCCAGTGAAGACATCTGGGCCAGGGATTTTTCGGGTTGGGAGTTTTTTTTTAATTACCTTTTCAATCTCTTCTCTTGTTATGGGTCTGTTCAGATTTTCAACATCACTTTGTTGTAGTTTGGGTAGGCCGTGTGTTTCTAGAAATTTATCCATTTCCTCTAGGTTTTCAAATTTGTTGGAGTATAGTTTTTCATAATATTCTGTTCTAATCCTTTTTATTTCAGTTGGGTCTGTTGTAATGTCCCCCATTTCATTTCTTATTTGGGTTATTTGATTCCTCTCCTGTTTTTCTTTTGTCAGTCTGGCCAGTGGTTTGTCGATTTTGTTGATTCTTTCAAAGAACCAACTTTTGGTTTTGTTGATTCTTTCTATTGGTTTTCTGTTCTCTATTTCATTTATTTCTGCTCTGATCTTTACTATTTCCTTTCTTCCGGTGGTTGTGGGCTTTTTTTGCTGTTCTCTTTCTATCTGAGTTCTGTACTTAATGTTTTGATTTTGTCCCTTTCTTCTTTTTGATATGTGCATCTATTGCTGTAAAATGTTCTCTGAGGACCACCTTTGCTGTGTCCCAAAAGTTTTGGTATGATGTGTTTTCATTCTCATTTGATTCTAGGAATTTTTTGATTCCATCTCTGATTTCTCCTATTACCCACTGATGTGTAAGCAGAGTATTATTCAGTTTCCATGTAGTTGATTTTATTTCCTTGCTCTTTCTATTGTTAATTTCTACCTTGATGGCATTGTGGTCAGAGAAGATACTTCGAATTATCTGAGCGTTTTGGATCTTGTTGATGATTGCTCTGTGGCCTAAGATGTTGTCAGTCCTGGAGAACTTTCCATGTGCATTGGAAAAGAATGTGTACTTTCAGTGGTTGGATGGAGTGTTCTATATATGTCTATGAAGTCCATTTGGCTGATTGTGCCCTTTAGGTCTTCTGTATCTTTGCTGAGTTTCTTCTTAGTTGTTCTGTCCTTTACTGAGAGTGGTGTGTTGAAGTCTCCTACTATTATTGTGGAACTGTCAATTTCTCTTTTCAGTGTTGTTAGAGTTTGTTTTATGTATTTTGGAGCCCTGTCATTGGGTGTGTAGATGTTTATTATGGTTATGTCTTCATGATGGATCATCCCGTTAATCATTATATAGTGTCCTTCTTTGTCTTTTATGGTAGATTTGTTTTAAAGTCTATTTTATCTGAGATTAGAATTGCCACTCCTGCTCTTTTTGGTAGTTGTTAGCTTGATATATTTTTTTCCAACCTTTGACTTTTAATAAATTCACATCTTTGTTTCTAAGGTGTGTCTCTTGTAGACAGCATATTGATGGATCCTGTTTTCTTATCCATTCTGTCACTCTCCATCTCTTTAGGGGTGCACTGAGTCCATTTACATTCAGTGTAATTATTGATAGATGTGAGTTTGTTGCTGTCATTTGGTAGTGCTTTTTTTTGTGGTGCTGAAGTTTTCTTTGTTCTTCTTACTCTCTTGTGCTAAGTTCCTTTTGTTTGTGGATTTATTTTTCATTTCTTTTGTTTTTGTAGGGTTCGTTTTTGCTGAGACTTTATGCTTTTCCTCTTTATTTTTATGAGTATGTTTGTTAACTTTCTTTGTGGTTACCATAAATTTTACCCTTATCTTTCTAAGTTTGAAGCAGTCTACCATTACTTGGTATCGCCTTTCCTTCCTCTCCACTAGAAGGTTCTATACCTATGCCGTTTATTCCCTCTTTTATTGTTTTGATGTTGTTGTCATTTATTGAGTAACTGCTCTGATTCCCTGTTGTATTTCTTTTGGTTTTGGATAGTCCTCGAGAGTTCATTTCGTAGATTGGCATCTGGCTGGTAGGATCCTGCGTCCTAGGTTCTACCTGTGAGCTGAAGCTGTTTGTCCTCAGATCAAAGAACTCCCTTTAATAATTCTTGTAAGTTTTGTTTGACATTTACACATTCCCTTAATTTCTGTTTATCTGGAAATGACCTAATTTCACCATCAAATTTGAACGAGACTTTTGCAGGATATATTATTCTTGGCTGACAATTTTTTTCTTTCAAGATTTTATATATGTCATCCCATTGCCTTCTTGCCCGCATGGTTTCTGCTGAATAATCCAGGCTTAGTCTCATTGTTTCTCCTCCATATGTGACTTCTTGTTTTGCAAGAGCTGCTGTCAGGATTCTTTGTTTGTCTTTGGTTTTGGTGAGTGTGAATATGATATGCTTTGGTGATTTTCTTTTGAGGTCTCGTTGAGCTTCTTGGATGGCCAGCTCTTCATCTTTCATGATATTTGGGAAGTTTTCTGTCAGCAGTTCTTCAATGATCCTCTCTGTGTTTTCTGTTTTCTCCCCCTGTTCTGGAATTCCAATCACTCGAAAATTTTTGCTTTTGATTGTGTCCCACATAACTCTCAGGGTCTCTTCATTTTGCTTTGTTCTTTTTTCTGATTTTTCCTCAAACAGAGTTGTATCCAAGTGTTTGTCTTCAATTCCACTGATCCTGTCTTCCACCATTTCAGATCTGCTTCTCAGCCCTTCTATGACACCGTCCATTTCGGAAATCTTATTGTTTATCTTTTGGATTTCTAATTGTTGTTTTTGTATAATTTCTAGTTGTGAATTTATTTTGGCATTTTGTTCCTGCATTATTTTCCTGAATTCTTCCAATTTTTTGTCTGTTTTCCATGAATTTGTCTATTTTTTCCTTTTTTTAAAATCTGCTTTTTGCCTCAGTTCTTGGAGAATTCTGAGTATTAGAGATTTGAATTCCCTATCAGGTAGTTCTAGTGCCTTTTCTTCCACTGGAAAGTCATCTGGTGTTTTATTTTGGATGCCTACTGGAACCATCCTGTCCTGTTTTTGTAAATGTTTTGATATTGTCTTCTGTCTTCGGGGCATTCAGTAGTTATTTTTCTCATTTATGTATTGTATATTTGTTTGTTTTGTCCCTATTTTTAAAAATTTGGCTATGTCTGAGCAGGCAGGCTGTGTGTTCTTTGTTGTTTGCTCATCTGTGTGCACGATACTTTTCACTTCCTTCTCCAATTGGCAGGGTCATTCACTCAGATATGGTATAGCAGGGCACGTCTAGCTGAAGTGGAGTTACTGGGACGGGTTGTTTGTGGCACTTACTACAGCCACCAGGGCGGGTCAGTAATCAGTGCAGGGCAGGTTCCAGTAGGCTGTGCCTGTGCTGCTTGGTGGTGTGATGTTAAGCAGCACATGGTGCAGGTAGGCAGGATGTAGTGGGGAGATTGTTATGTGTGGAGCTAAGATGGATATGGGAGAGAGGAGAGAGGAACAGGAGCCAGAAACATACAAACAAAAAAGAATGCTAGAGGAGCTTGCTGTTGGAGTGGAGAGATCAGAGACCATGAAATGGAGAAAAACAAAAAGGGGAAGAGGAAGAAAAGAAAAGAAAAGAAAAGAATGAATAAATAAAAATCGGAAAGGGAAAAGAACAGCAAAGTTCCCAGGGATCCCACCGGTGTGGCTATGAGGTCTAGGTAAGTTGTCCTCAGGTGTTGCAGTACAGCCTGGCTTGAAGGCGTGCGTAGAGGTATACAACGCCAGGTATTCAGGGAACAGAAAGAGAAGGAAGATATAGAGAGATGAGAAACTGAGTAATGAAGAAAGACAAAAAGGGAAAAGGAGGGAAAAGAAAACCAAACAATTTAAAAAACAAAACAAAACAAGAAAAGCCCCCCGAAAAACAAACAACAAAAAACAAAAGCAATGACAAAAGAAATGCGCTCAGGGATCCCTCTGCACGTCTGTGCAAGCTAAGGGGGTAGGTTCCAAGCCACGTAGCACCGCCTGGCCAGAATGAGTTCCCAACTCAAGAAAAGGAAAAGAAAACAAACAGACAATTCAAAACAAAAAAATAAACAAAAGCCCCGGGATCCCACCAGTGTGGCAGCCCAGACTGGGAAGCAGCTCCACACTGGAGCGGAGCTCTGCAGCCCCTCAGGAAGAAGTAAAGATGGCTCACGGAGCCAGGTATTTGAGTGAAAGGAGGGGGAGGTGGTGAGAGGTAGGGAAGAAATTAAAAGAAGCGGAAAAAAGGCAACACCAGCAGCCAACAAATGGCACTCAGAGAGCCAGCTAGTGTGGGCTGGTGGAATCCAAGCAGCCGGTGCTTCCTGGACAAGAGACAGTGTCCACAGGAAGCAGAGGAGGCCAAGTGTGGGTGAAGAAGGGTAGGGGATGGGAAAGTGTATATCACAAATTACCGGAGCTCCGCAGCCCCTCAGGAAGAAGCAAAGATGGTGCACGGAGCCAGGTATTTGAGCGAAAGGAGGGGGAGGTGGTGAGAGGTAAGGAAGAAATCAAAAGAAGCGGAAAAAAGCAACACCAACAGCCAACAAATGGCACTCAGGGAGTTGGTCAGTGCGGGCAGGTGCAATCCAAGCAGCCAGTGCTTCCTGGACAAGAGATTGTGGCTGCAGGAAGCAGAGGAGACCGAGTGGGGGTGAAGAAGGGTTGGGGGGGGGAAGCATATATTGCAAATTACCAGTTGTTTTGTCTCCCACAGGAAGCTCTGTGAAGCTACTTTCTCGTACCCCGTTTGCTGGTCTCCAATAGGAGTCCAAGATGGTGGATCCACACTGCGTTAGCTGATAGGGGACCTCTGCATGAATCTCTCCTCGCTCTCCATTTTCTGTCAGTTTTCTCACTTCATTTGGTGCTTGGCTGAGTTCTTTATCTCTTCCTTTGATGTTTTAGGGTTTCAGGATTATTGTTTTCTCTGTTTGGCTTAGTTTTTGGGATTTTTGCTGTGGAGAGATGGCATGGTGCTTCTGCCTAGCACGCCAGTTTTCAGCAGCCCTGAATGTTCTTTTTGATGATGAATGCAACACTATTCCCCTTCAATTTGTAATTCCTGGCATAGTATACCATATGACTGTCTGATTCAAAATGGCCAATACCAGTCCATTTCAGCTAACTAATGCCTAGGATATCAATGTTTATGCGTTCTACTTCATTTTTGATGACTTCTAATTTTCCTAGATTCATACTTCATACATTTCACATTTCTATTATTAATGGATCTTTGCAGCTGTTTCTTCTTATTTTGAGTCATGCCACATCAGCAAATGAAGGTCCCAAAAGCTTGACTCCATTCATGTCATTAAGGTCAACTCTACTTTGAGGAGACACTTCTTCCCCAGTTGTATTTTGAATGCCTTCCAACTTGAGGGGCTCATCTTTCAGCACTATATCAGACAATGTTCTGCTACTATTCATAAGGTCTTCACTGGCTAATTTCTTCAGAAGTAGATCACTAGGTCCTTCTTTCTAGTCTGTCTTAGTCTGGAAGCTCCACTGAAACCTGTCCACCATGGGTGACCCTACTGGTATTTGAAATACCAGTGACATAGCTTCCAGCATCACAGCAACACACAAGCCACCACAGTACAACAAACAGAATGCAGAAATTATCAGATAATTATCATTAATATCACATACAAGTCAAATTTTGCTGAAGATCATTCAAAAGCAGTTGCAGCAGTACATCAACAGGGAACGGCCAGAAATTCAAGCCTGATTCAGAAGAGAATATGGAAGGAGGGCTATCACTGCTGATGTCAGATGGGGATCTTGACTCAAAGCAAAAATAGCATAAAGATGTTTACCTGTGTTTTACTGACTATGCAAAGGCATTTGACTTTGTGGATCGTAACAAATTATCGATGACATTAGGAAGAATGGGAATCCCTGAACACTTAATTGTGCTCATGTGGAATCTGTACATTGACCAAAAGGCAGTCATTCAAATAGAACAAGGGGATACTGCAGGGATTAAAATCAGAAAAGGTGTGCATCACCCATGTTTATCGCAGCCAAAGGATGGAAGCAACCTAAGTGCCTATCGATGGACGAATGGATAAACAAACTATGGTATGTCCACACAATGGAATATTACACAACAGTAAAGAACAATGATGAAGCTGTGAAAAATCGTATAACTTGGTGGAAGCTGGAAATTTTACGCTGAGTAAATTTAGTCAGGCACAGAAGGACAAATACTATATAAGACCACTATTATAAGAACTCAAGAAAAGGTTTAAGCACAGAATAAAACATTCTTTGATGGTTACAGGGGCGGGGAGGGAGGGTGAGGGTTGTTCACTAACTAGATAGTAGATAAGAATCATCTTAGGTGAAGGGAAGGACAGCACACACTACAGGGAAGCCAGCACAACTGGACTAAGCCAAAGCTAAGAAGTTTCCTCAATACAATCAAATACTTTGAGAGACCGAATAGCAGGGATGTGGGGTCTGGGGACCATGCTTTCAGGGGACATCTATGTCAATTGGCATAACAAACCTTATTAAGAAAATGTTCTGCATCCTCCTTTGGTGAGTGGCGTCTGGGGTCTTTAAAGCTTGCAAGCAGCCATCGAAGATGCATCAATTGGTCCCAACCATTTGGAGTAAAGGACAACGAAGAACACCAAAGACACAAGGAAAGTATTGCCCAAGAGACAGAATGGGCCACATAAACTGGAGACTTCATCAGCCTGAGACCAGAAGAACTAGGTGGTGCCCGGCTACCACCAATGAACATCCTGACAGGGAACACAACAGAGGGTCCCTGATGGAGCAGTACAATGATGGGATGCAGAACTCAAATACTAGTAAGAAGACCAGACTTAATGGTCTGACTAAGACTGGAGGCACCCCGGAAAGCATGGCCCCTGGTCTCTCCATCACCCCAGAACTAAAACAATTTCTGAGGCCAACTCTTCAGACAGGGATTAGACTGGACTGTGGGACATAAAGTGATACTCGTGAAGAATGTGCCTCTTAGACAAGTAGATATAAGAGACCAAAGGGTGGCTTCTGTCCAGAGGTGAGAGGGGAAGGCAGAGAGAGTTAGGAGCTGGTTGAATGTCCATGGGAATCAGGGGTGGAGGGGAGGAGTGTGCTGTCGCAGAATGGGGTGAGTGGTTGGGGTCTCATAACAGTGTATGTTAAAAAAAAAATTCTGTATGGGAGACTTAAAAAAAAAAAAAAGAAAAGAAAAGGTGTGCATCAGGGTTATATCCTTTCACCGTACTTAATCAATCTGTATGCTGAGCAAACAATCCAAGAAGCTGGACTATACGAAGAAGAACACGGCATCAGGATTGGAGGAAGATTCCTTAACAATCTGTGATATGCAGATGACACAACGTTGCTTGCTGATAGTGAAGGGGATTTGAAGCACTTACTGATGAAGATCAAAGACTACAGCCTTCAGTATGGATTACACCTCAATATAAAGAAAACAAAAATCCTTACAACTGGACCAATAAGCAACATCATGATAAATGGTGAAGAAATTGAAGTTACCAAGGATTTCATTTTACTTGGATCCACAATCAATGCCCATGGAAGCAGCAGTCAAGAAATCAAAAGATGCATTGCATTGGGAAAATCTGTGGCAAAAAACCTCTTTAAAGTGTTAAAAAGCAAGATGTCACTTTGAAGATTAAGGTGTGCCTGACCCAAGCCATGGTTTTTTCAATTGCCTCATACACATGCAAAAGCTGGACAATGAATAAAGAAGACTGAAGAAGAATAGATGCTTTTGTATTACAGTGTTGGCAAAGAATACTGAATATACCATGGACTGCCAGAAGAATGAACAAATCTGTCTTGGAGGAAGTATAGCCAGAATGCTCCTTAGAAGTGAGGATGGCAAGACTTTGTCTCACATACTTTAAAGACATGTTATCAGGAGGGACCAGTCCCTGGAAAAGGACATCATGCTCGGTAAAGTAGAAGGTCAGTGAAAAACGAGATGGATTGACACAGTGGCTGCAACAATGGGCTCAAGCACAACAACAATTGTGAGGATGGCACAGGACTGGGAAGTGTTTCGTTCTCCTGTATATAGGGTTGCTATGAGTTGGAACTGACTCAATGGCACCTAATGACAACAACAAAAACGCCCACGTCCTAATCCCCAGAACTTCTGAATGTTACCTTAGATGGCAAAAGGGATTGCAGATGGGATTAAGTAAAGGACCAGGAGATTATCCCGGATTGTCTAGGTGGTCTCTAAATCTAATCACAAGGGGGCTTATAAGAGGGAGGCAACAGGCTCAAAGGAGGAGGTAGGAGATGTAAGACAAAAGCAGAGGGTCAGACTCAGAGAGATACTGGAAGATGCTACGCTGCTGGCTTTGAAGATGGAGGAGGGACCATTAGCCAAGGAATGCAGACAGCCTCTAGAAGCTGGAAAAGGCAAGAAAGTGAATTTTCCCATGGGGCTTCCAGAAGGAATGCAACCTGGCTGACACCTTGGTTTTAACCCAGTGAGACCCATTTCAGATTTCGTACCTCCAGAAACATAAGATAGTAATTCCATGTTGTTTTATACTCTCAACGAGATGGACTGACACAGTGGCTGCAACAATGGGCTCAAAATAGCAACGACTGTGAGGATGATACAGGACTGGGCAGTGTTTCATTCTGTTGTATATAGGGTCAATATGAGTCAGAACTGACTTGACGGCACCTAACAACGACAACTTGTTACAGCAGTGATAGTAAACTAATACAAGTTCTAAATGCCAGTCACTTTTCTAAACATTTTACATATTAGCTCATTGTTGCTGTGTGCTGTTGAGTTCATTATGACTCATGGTGACCATATAGGACAGGGTAGAACTTCCCCAAAGGTTTTCTTAGGCTGTAATCTTATGCGAGCAGACTGCCACATCTCTCTCCCAAGGAGAGGCTGCTGGGTTTGAACTGCTGACCTTTTGACTAGCAGCTGAGTGCTTAACCTTTATAGTACCCGGGCTCCTAATTAAATTCCCCCCAACAACTCTATGGGGTAGGTTACTATTATCATCTTCATTTTACAGATGTGGAAACTGAGGCACAAATTATCTTGCCTATGTGCACACAGGTAGTAGGCAGTCATGTTACTGATTTGTCCTCTGCTATTATTACTATAAATACTGTCACTCCTGTTTTTTTTTCACTAAAAAAAACAAGGTTCCAATCAATATCCTGGTTTTTGGCAGAAACTCTCACAGAGAGAAAATGTCCTGGAGAATGTGGAACAGTGTGAAAATTCCATCTTGCAGGGTTCTGAGACTACCAGCATTACCAGCTCTGCTGCTACCAGCCCTCCAATCCAAGTACCACACGCCAAGTGTTTTTCATTCATTATCACATTTCCTCCTCGTTCCCCTTGTAGCCAGAGAGAAGGTCAGTGAGCCAGTTAGCAACGCTCACAGGTTTCACACCAAGAGTTACTTCATGTGTGTAATTAGCTCCTGTTTCTAAGAGAATAACTGAGACTTGCTAAGAAACATTAAGAAGAAATGTTAAGAATCACATTTGGAGCATGGATCTTGGAAAAACATTCACATCACCCATTTTTGAAGATCTTTTGAAAATTCATTACTGAGCGTATAGAGAATCTCATTGAAGAATTGAGTTTGGATTTCTTAAAGTTACCCGTAAGTTCAAATGTTCTAGAAGCTGGTTTTACAGGTTGCCAGTTTATACTGCTGAATACAGAAGCACTCTCTTAAGCAGTGAGGCTTTTTCTTTTGAATTTCCAGGAGGAAGAGAAGCGGGCCGACTTTTGCATGACCTTCCCAACTCAAAGATCCACGTGCCCCCTTTGGGGGCCCTCCACCTCCCATAGAGGAGCAGCTTAAAGCCCCCTTACCTTGATGACAGAAAGCATCCCTTCGTTGGTTTGAGGGTTGGTGTGGATTTCGAAGCTCTGCCCGGGGTTTCCGTTGATGATGGTATAGGCAGCCCGCCATGCACCTGTGGTGGGATCATCCTTGTCTTCGACTGTTAGATTGACAATCACACCCACAGCTCCTTCCTCAACTGTGGCTTGAAACTGCAAACAAAGCAGACAGAACTGTCACTGTTTTGAATAAACATAGCAAAGACCATTTATGGCTCTTAGGTTCCTGGGTGGTACACTTTGCACTTGGCTACTAACAGACAGGTTGGGGGTTTGAACCTGGCCAGCAGCACTGCAGAAGAAGGGCCTGGCGATCTAGTTCCATAAGATTATAGCCATTGAAAAGCCCATGGAGGGCAGTTCTACTCCGACAAACATGGGGTCACTATAAGTCAGAATAGGCTCAATGGCAATGGGTTTGGTTTGATGAGCGTATGCTGGATATTGGGAACTTTGCATGCATTATCTCATTTAGCAATAAGTAACAACAAAAGATTATGCCTGGCAGATGCTACCCTCCCTCTCTCAGCCTTCCTTAGAGTTAGTTGTGCCCATGAGATTCACTTCTCTCCTACAGAAGGTGGGCCGAAGGGATGTTTGTGTTCCTGGGCTGTGCTGTGCCTCCTCTCTGCACCCTTTCTCCTTCTGCGAACAACCACAAGATCTTAGCGGAAGGCAGAGCCGCCAGGGGAAGGAGCTTGGATCCCTGAATCACTACAGGGAGAAGTCTGAAGGTCAGGAACACCCGTCCTGAACTGTTGCTACGTGAGAAATAAATGTCTCTTAAATTTGGGCCATGACACATTTTGCATGTATTTGTTCTTGTAGCCTTGCCTGTCCTAAAAGGCATGATAACCTGATACCCAGAAAGCCACAGCTTGTCAGTGGAGGGGCTGGGGCTTAAGCACAAGTGTTTGACGTCAGAGCCTCTTCTAGACCCTGTCATCTTCTCTTACCAAGAAAACCAATTTATCTGCCCACCCCTTGCTCACTACTAGCATGACTTTTAAAAAACCGATTTTCTAAAGCAACGTATAAATCAATTGTTTGGCACCTTGTTGCATGTATGTTTTTATTGTCATACATCTCAAATCCTTGTTGCAAGTAGGTGTGGTGAAAATAAATCAATAAATGAAAAATCAGCTCTCCCACAGGTAAAGAATTGCATGAGCGATCATTAGCACATTCCTCTGAGCTGGAAGCATAAAGTATTGTTTTGATTCTTACCTTTGACACACTATAGGTGAATAGTAATCTGTTTGCAAATATTTTATAAACAAGTAATACCACTAAGCTGACAGGAAGAAGAAATATCTTAGAATTTCAATCAGTAGGAAAGTGAGTCTGGAGACAGCAAGGGGATGTCAAAAAGCCCTTGTGTTCAAAGAGTAGTAATAGGAGAAATGAGGTTTCAAAAGCAGAGGCTGGTTAATTGACTTGCAAATCATTAATCACAAGCCTTAATCTTGATGCCTTGTTGAGGGGGTGGTAGGATGGAAACTAATTTGTCTCTTCCACCTTAGGAAACGGGATGAGTTGCTTCTCTTCTATAAAAGGGGCATGGAAAATTCTTAGAACATGCACATAGGGTGGAAAAAAGCAGCATGAGAAGGGATATTGTGGATGCTGTCTCATAATACAGCTCCAGAAGCCAAGTTATTTGGATCGGGTTCCTCTGATTCTTGTTTAAATAAGGCCTACTAGTCTTATCGTCTATTTCCTCCCATTCTCACAAAATCAAAGAATTTCTGAGCTTGTAATCCGGACTGGTGGTTCTCAGCCCCCTTTGCACAATAGACTTTCCTTTGGGACTTTTAAAAACACTGTTTGTCAAAAAATGCCAGGGTCCTTTTCATGTGTTCAGTGCCCATTTGAATGTCTTTCTTGGTGAAATGTCTATTTAAGTCCTTTGCCCATTTTATGATTGGATTATTTGTCTTTTTGTTGTTAAGTTGTTAAAGTTTTATATATATTTTCGTTGTGGTCTTTCAAGATCTATCTGTATGAGATCAAATTGACAACAGCAACTCAAAAGATTAGATAGGAATCTTAGCGGTCAGTGAGTTTATGTTAATGGGGAGGAACAACTCAGAAAAAGAGGGTGAGAATGGTTGCATAACTCAAAGAATGTAATCAGTGTCACAGAGTTGTACATGTAGAAACTGTTGAATTGGTATATGTTTTGCTGTGTATATTCTAAAGAAAAAAAACTAATGAAAACAAGACACCTGGGTCCTATTCCAGTTCAGCTGAGGTGAGGCCTGGGAGTCAGTGTTCTTTTTTAAAACCTCCCGGATAATTCTAATATGCTGTCAGGGGTGAGAAACATGGTTTAGTCCTACGTGCCTGCCCTGGTGGGTGGGTGCAGCTGCCTGAGCACAGTGTTAAGGGGCTGCAGCCACATCGGCCTCAGCAAGAAGGAGTGCTGTGATCAATTACTGCTGTCTGCCATGTGTGCAGGAGGCAGACTTGGTGGTTTGTGTGCCATCTAATTCCTTCAGATTACAGATGAAGAAACAGACACAGAGAAGAAGGAAGGGTCTTATCCAAAGGCATGCAGCGGATTAATGATCAAATCCAGTCTTCTGAGTTCTGGTATCGTCTGCTTTCAAGTTCTCTGCTACTCACTGTTGCTGCTAGCTGATGTGGAGTTGGCCCCTGACTCATGGTGACCCCATGCACAGCAGAATGAAATGCTACCTGGTCCTGCACAATCTCCATGACTGATTGCAGGTCAGACTGTTGTGATCTATTGGGTTCTCACTGGCTGATTTTTGGAAGTAGATTGCCAAGCCTTTCTTCCTAGTCTGTCTTAGTCTGGAAGCTCTGCTGAAACCTATTCAGCAACATAGTAACACACAAGCCTGCAGTGACAGACGGGTGGTGGCTGCTCATGAGGTGCATTGGTTGCTACTCATGCCCACTCAGTATCCCCACTGTGGAGGCCAGTCTTCCATCCCCTGCAGCAGTCCAGAGCCAGCAGACTAGTTCTCTGTACCTACTGATCACAGTGGACATCAATTCATAACCTGTCCCGGTGGCTCTTCTAATATCTGTCCTATGGAAGCCAGGTGGACAATTATGTGGGAGTACTAAGACTATAGGGGGCTGGGAACCATCAGTCAGGTAGAAATGCTGTTATGTCCGACTGCGTAAGTGATAAGTTGCTCTGTTAAAGCAGGTGAGTGTCATTTGCCGAGGTGAAGACACTGTAAGAACAGATCAAGATTTGAGGATGCCAGAGTCTCTACATGCATCTGTCTCCTTCACTGCTTTATCTCCAGCCCCTTGCGCTGTTCTAGGCACATAGAAAGGACTCAGTAAGTATTTTCTGAATGCTGTTAAATGTAGGAAGTGGGACCTGGCAGCAAGGATGAAGGCTAAGCAGGGAATGTGGGTGGATGAAGCTATACAGGAGTGAGACCAAGAGGCACTGACTCACTGAATGATGCCTGATTCCGCCATTGCCTGAACATTCCAGAAGGGCAGGGATAGAATGTCTGCCTTGCTCTCTATGGCATGCCCAACTGGCCCACATTATGACTTTTATTGGCCCTAGTCACTTTTGCTTTCATCGGTCCCACCTACCATAATTGATGTTCATGAGTTTTAAAACATGACATTTTTTTCCTGATGTGAAAAAAGAATTAAAACATTCTCTTTGATCCTAAAAAGTCATTTTTTTTCTTCTGCTTTTGGGGCCCTAGGAACTGTGCCTACTCTATCTAATGGATGATTTGGTCCTGATCCCCAGTACCTAGCATCGTACCCAATGTGGGGGGTAAGGGTCTCAAGAGCTGATGAATGAATGAATGGGTGAATGAGTAAAATGTATTTAGGCCATGTTTAAGTGAGACAGGCCTGTGCACTTTCTCCCGGGATGCTGAAATGTTCGTGTCTGTAGCACCTAATGAAAGGGCTGTCATAGAATCAGTTCCAATATCTGTTTTGTGCATGAACAAAATGGGTCCAAGTGGAAGGGGGAAAGTGGTGATGTTCTAGGAATTCCCAGAAGTGCATGTTGTGGCCCTCATTTGTCCTTGGATGTATTAATGTGTCTCCAACCACATTTACCTACCATTATCCATCCATTCATCCTTCATTCATCTATCCTCCCTCCACCCCTCCATCCAACCTCTATTCACCCATACATCCACCATCATCCATCAATCTACCCTCCATCTGTAATCAGTTCATCCATCATCTGTCAACCATTCATCTATCCATCCATCATCCATCTCCATCCATCTATCTACTCTTCCAACAAATATGTATTGAGTACCTTCTGTGTGCCAGTCATGGTATGGTACTCGGCTCTAGGGATACACTGGTAAACAAAACAGATATGGTACATTTTCTCATGGAGATTACAGGCTGGAAAGAGAGACTGTCATGAAATAAATGTATAATTTAGAAAAATGTGCTAAGTGCTAGGAAGGAAAGCACAGGGTTCTTGGAGAGCCTGTAGTGGGGGGACCTGACCAGTCTGGGAAGAAGGGGAGTTAGTGTGGTGAAAGGGGAGAGAGCATTCCTGGCATCCAAAACAGCATGAGCAAAGGCTGGGTGGCAGGAGGGAGGATGATGCATTTGTGGAACAGAGGGAAGGTGGTGTGGCTGGATTGCAGGGGGAGGAGGGAAGAATTGTTTGATATTAGACTCCAGAGGTGGAAAGAGTCAGATTGTTCAGGACCTTGCAGGCCACAGAGGAGTCTCTGAGTGGTGCAAATGGTTAATGTACTTGGCTGCTAACCGAAAGGTTAGAGGTTTGAGTCCACCCAGAGGTGCCTTGGAAGAAAGGCCTAGCAATCTACTTCCAAAAAAATCAGCCACTGAAAACTCTATGTCGCACAGTTCTATTCTGACACACATAGGATCCCATGAGTCAGAATTAATGTGATGGCATTGTGTATGTGTCTGTGTGTCTGTGTTCTGGTTTTGTGGGCCATGGAAGAGGAGCCCTGGTGGCATAATGGTTAAAGCACTCAGCTGCTAAGCAAAAGGTTGGAGGTTGGAACCCACCAGCTACTCTTAGGGAGGAAGATGTGGTAGTTTGCTTATGTAAAGATTACAGTCTTGGAAACCCTGTGGGGAAGTTCTACTCTGTCCTGTAGTGTTGCTGTGAGTCAGAATTGACTCGACAGCAGTGGATTTGGGTTTGGTTTGGGCCGTGGAAATGCCTATGGAATTTACCCTGAAAGCAAAGGGGAGTCTAATCAAGAACTAGGTTATGTTTAAATCTACCCATGAGAGAATTCAGAAAAAAAAATCTTTAAGTATAGAAAACATTCAACACAATTATTGTAGTCTTTGTTAAGACCATTATCTGATTCCTGCATAAACTATAAAGCCAGTTTCTTTAAGCATCCATTTAGAAACTCATTATTGCTTAATTAAATACTCATTCTATTAATTCTATTCAATGTTTTAAACCCATTTGTAATTCAAGAATGTAAAATTAAATAGATTAAAATGAAATAGTACCATTTTACATTTCTATAGCAATGCTCACTCAGTGATTTAAAAACCATAAACATTCATTTACCATACCAGAACAGGAGGAATTACTGATTGTAACATTACTGCCTTTAATTGGAAAACAAAACAAAATAAAACAAAACAGATAAAGTTACTATTTTGTTAAATGTTTGGTAATCAAATACCAGATGCAAATATGTTTTCATGCAATCACTGTGGGTGATTGGCTTGGGATGTACTGAGGCTCTTTAGCTTTTTCCTCCAAATTCAGAACTGAGTTATCTTATTCTTTCTTTGACAAGGTGGGGTGAGTTTTAGACGACATTTAGGGAAAGGCTGCCTGGACTTGCCACAAAGGTCAAAACCACAGGAGAGCGGGACTTGAATTTCATTATACATCCAGAACGAACGCTCTTTCTTCGAGAGTTAAGAGTGGGTCTTTAGGTTAACTTGGAAGAGGGCAATAATGATGAGCAGCCTGGAGAGCAAGCAGGGGGTGGGGAGAAGTGACAGTGGATGAGTGTAAGGGCCTGGACATCGCAAGTCTACATGCTTGACAACAGGAGTCTCAAGTTCATGAGCTGCCAGCCCTGAGGTTGTGTGGAGGACTGCTGATGAACTTGAAAATCTGGGCCCTGGCCTTGGAAAACTAAAAGATCAGGTCTCAGGAACATTTATAACCCCGATTTCTATTTGTGAGGAAACAAGAATGGGGGAGAGATCATCAGAAATTTAACTTGCAAACACTTTTATGAGTCTATATTTACATAAAGGATAGAGCATCTAATATCTTGTTGGTATCATAACGGGGTAGAGACTGTGATTGATATAAATAAGATAATGCATTTAAGGAGCCTGGCACATTCCTAGCATATAGTAAGAAGTCAATATTTGTTAGCAATAATGGTGATGATGACAGATTCTGATTCTATAGCGTATGAAACTCTTACTAATAAATCAGAGAATATGGTTCAAACCACTATGACTCTTCCATTCCTATCACAGGCTGCCTTATAATGCAGCTATTTGTGTATATAATTGTTTATGTATACTTTATTTATATATATACATATATAATATTATATCTAATATAATATCTAAAATATTTAAATATTATATTAAAATTTAAAACACAGTAAAACCTGAGAAAGCTGGAACCTGTGTAAGGTGGAGACTCATCAGAGGAATAAAACGCGAATATTTAACACCAATGGAGAGCCACAGAGAAGTGGTAAGACTGCACCCCGTCAAAGGCGGAAAACTCACAAGACCCGGAAAAACAAGGCAGTTCCATCGAGTTCTGGCTCTCACAGATTTCACTGTATAGAATATAAAAATAGAAAATGTAATTTTATATATATAAAGTGCACATAATATAACATGTATATATATGTGATATTTGGGGCCCTGGTGGCGCAGTGGCTAATCGTTAGGCTGCTAACCAAAAGGTCAGCAGTACGAATCCACCAGCCGCTCCATGGAAATCCTATGGGGAAGTTCTACTCTGTCCTAAAGGGTCGCTATGAGTTGGAACTTACTTGACAGCAATGGGTATGGATATAATATTTGAATAAAACTGTTTTTCAAAAGTATACAGAGGTCTAAATAAAATCCACTCAGTATCTTAAAAAAAAAAAACCCTTATGTCTCAGAAGTGATAAAAAACAGAGCCACACAAGGGACTCTGGGGTTGCTTGACTGGGAATCGTGACCTGCACATCAACCAGCCCTCGGGGCACTAGATCCTACTGAGCCCTTTGCTAGCCATGCCGCAGTAGGACAGGCACAGCCAGCCCCAAAGTGACTATAGGATTGGGATGGGAGGAGAACATTTGGGAAGCTGAGAAACCATCGTGGCCCCAGACATTGGTGAGCATCATTTTGACTCTTTTCTCCATTTGGTTAAAATTCTGTAAATGCCTTGTTCTCTTTAAAGATGAGGAGTGGTGTCTGAGCTTTTATTTTCAACACTCATGAGAAATAGTTCACCCAGAGAGGAAGTAAGTCAGACGCTAGAGCTAGGACTCCTAGAGCCCGTGGGCTCAGGAGAACCTGCCACAGACTTCCCTGCCCTCTCAGGCAGCAACAGCCGGCTCGTGCCCTTAGCAACTGTGAGCTCCGTGAGAGTGGGGACCATGTCTCTGATTCCCCAAAGGGTCAACATCACATCACTCACACAGTGAGAGCACTATAGACAGACATTACGTTTTGGGATCGTTTTGTCTACAGAATAAAAATCCATGGGGGAAGGATGACACTGTGTGTGTGTTTGAGGTTCTCACAGTGAGAACAGAGATGCACTGAGGAAAGGGCGTAAACTAAATGATAGTTCAAATGGCAGAGATGATAGAAAGACCTCCCAATGGTGAATGAGATTCTTCCTTTTCAGAAGATCCTTCAATATGTTGAGTAGACATATTCCAGGGTGACTGCATAATCCACACAACCCACCCCCAGCCCCTGCTAAAAAGAGTGTTACTAGGTAGTCTTTGGAGTCCCTGGGTGGTGCAAACAGTTAAGCACTCATGTAGTAGCTGAAAGTTTGATGGTTCCAACTCACTCACAGGTGCCTTGAAAACCCTATGGAGTGCAGTTCTACTCTGCACACTTGGGGTCGCCATGAGTTAGAATCAATTTGAAGGCAACTAATCAGCAGTTTGAATCTACCAGGTGCTCCTTGGAAACTCTATGGGGCAGTTCTGCTCTGTCCTACAGGGTCACTATGAGTTGGAATCAACTTGATGGCCATGGGTTTTTTTTTTTTTTTTTTTTTTTTTTTTTAAGAACAACAACAACAGGCAGCCATTTTGTGTCACGTGATCCCAGCTTCCCTGGCCACAGTTGACTGGACCCTGAGGTGGCCACCTGACTCAGGGCTAGCAAATCCACTGGCTGCTTCATGAACAATCAGATTATATCTGTTAAGAATTTGAACTCCGAGAAATAGAGGCTACAATCAGATGAAGGGTCCTTGAATCCACAGTATCTCAGTAGTTAACCATGGGGTGGCCATTTTTCTCTCATTTGTACACGGATGAAATATCAGAGAAATCCAGTGTGCAGGGAGAAGCAATAGCACTGAGACATTCAGAGAAAAACCAAGGAGAGGTCTTGCAGCACTCAAAGACAGAAGACCAACTATGAGGGGTCCTCAGTCTGACTGGTTTCCAGGTCCTGCTCTCATTCCCGTGAGGTTGGGTTGTACATCTTGTCTGTGGGATACTTCTGTGCCTGCAACAACTTCATGTCTGGACCAGCCATCTTGATAGGTTTCTACCCCATGCAACCAATGAAGCCTTGGTGAAAGCAACCCTGTTGGATGTCTGCTGTCTTCAGCAGGTACATGTCCTTTTGATGACGATTGAGTCTCACAGATCTTTTTAAAGCCTTTCTTTTCCATTTATACTTTTAGTTATGGAAAATTTTAAACATTTACAAAAGTCCACTAAATAGATAATGAACCCATGTATCATCATCAAGTGTCAGAGATCTTCAACTCCTGGCCATCGCATTTCATCTACACACCCTCCTTCTCCCCATTGCTGCCTGATTCGGAGCAAACCCCAGACATATCATTTCATCTGTAAATATTTCAGGGGGCATCTCTGAAAGATCAAGACTCTTCTTAAGAAAACAATCAAAATCCCCTCTTAATCCAACTAACATTTCTTCTAGTGACAATTATTGTGTTTCTCTTTTGTGCCAGATGCTTTGCTAAAAATATTTGTAAGTTATCTCTATTATGCAAAGAGAAAATACCTTCTAGCCGTGATAAAGGAGAGTTACAGAGAAGCCTATTACATGTTCTCATGTGTTGGCAGTTTTTCCAGTCAAGTATTGTTTCCAGCCACCACCCGTCTGTCAGTTTCTTGTACTGTGGTAGCTTGTGTGTTGTTATGATGCTGGAAGATATGCCATTGTGTTTCAAATATGAGCAGGGCCACCCATGGTGGACAGGCTTCAGTGGAACTTCCAAGCTAAGACAGGCTAGGAAAAAAGGCCTGGTGATCTACTTACAAAAATTTGCCAATGAAAACCTTACAGATTGCAACAGAACACAGTCTGACTCGCTTGCTTTGGCCACATCATCAGGACCGACTTACTGCTAGAGGAGGACATCATGTTTGGTGAAGTGGAAGGTCCAGAAGTATAAGCGAGACCCTCGGTGAGATGGACTGACACAGTGGCTGCAACAATGGACTCGAACATGCTGATGATCACTATCAGGATGACACAGGACTGGGCAATGTTTTGTTCTGTCACACACAGGGTCGCCTTGAGTCAGCGTCAACTCCACGACAGCTATCTATCAATCTACAGTTACTAAACAGGTGAAATGCAAAACCCAAAGGTGGAAATAATTCAACAATAATAAGGAATAGCAACTCAACAAGAAAGAAATAAGTTCATGAGTGAAGATTATTCTCTAAGACTCACTGCCATACAGGTACTGTGGTTCTTGATATAGTAGAATCGAGAAAGAGGTCCCACTAGTTGGTGTGATGCAGGGTAGCCCTGGGCCAGAAGGAGAGCTATGTTCCTGGAGGGTTGTTGTCTGGGGTCCTGTTCCATGGAGAGGAAGGACTAAGTGTTCCCAGCCTGGCTCTTCAGGTGCAGGGGGATGGGCCAAAGGGTGAGACAGAGAAACAATCTTTGCTGCCTTCCGGGCAGAAATTTTCTGCCTTCCTCTCTGTGCACTCTTCTCTGTCAACTCTTTTTCCTATGAGGAGTTTCCATGTATTGGCTGCAGGACATATAGGATGTGCTGGATACATAATTTTTGTGGAAGATGACTGGCCACATTCATTTATTCTGGTTCTCGGGGGGTCTCTAATGACTGTATTCTTCCTCTACACAGCCCTGCCTATGAGTCTCCTGAAATCTGTCAAATATAGAAACATGCTTTTGAAAATGACTAAAAAAAGAAAAGAGTTTTCAGGTAGAAGAGACTCAAATAGCAAAACATGTCTTTATTTCTACAAAACAAAATGAAAACACACAGCCACCAAAAATTGGCAGGGAAATTATGCTGTTGGGTAGTGGCTCTTTGCTATGTTCACACTAAACCGTGAGTGTTGGAGAGCTATTTCAGGAGTCCTACTGATGTATCAAGGTGCCCTAGTGGCATAGTGGTTAAAGCGCTCAGCTGCTAACCAAATGGTCAGCGGTTTGAACTAACCAGCTGCTCCACGGGAAAAAGATGTGTCAGTCAGCTTCTGCCAAAGACTGCAGACTTAGAAACCCTATGAGGCAGTTCTAATTTGTTCTATAGGGTTGCTATGAGTTGGAATCGACTCCATGGAAATGGATTTGGTTGTTTTTTGTTTTTTTGACCAACGTATCAAGAATTTTCCTCTAAACAATGGGAATTTAAACTGCCTGAAGAATCTGTTACTTATGTTTTATCTGTTTTGTATACTGTTGTTCCTACTTAAGATATTGCTTGGGGGAGATGGGAAGAGTTTTACTGTTAAAAAGTTTGAAAACCATTGCCCTAGGGAACTGATGAAATAAATATTACATTAGATGGTGACAGGAAAACCAAAACTGAGAAGCAAATATGCCCACATTCTTTTCTCTCTAAATGCTGGGTTCGGACACATTATTCCATCTGACATCAGCATCTTTCCTCAAGTTGAGCTTCTTTTCTCTCTTTCAAAAAATAAAAGAGAAAACCAAACACATTTGTATGTGACAAGATAATTGAAAATCATTTAATTCTGAGAAGCAAAGAGATTTTCTGTAGATACACGCTTTCGGCCACTAACGTCTGAACCTGGACAAAGAGTGAATTTTTCAGGAACAATAGCAACAGTCTTTATAGGTCTGCTCTAAAGATGGTGGAGTTTGGTTTATACATTTCCACAGATTCATAGGAGTGGGAAATTCACAGATGTGGGAGCAAGTTCTGGTGGCCTTTAACTCACTGGTGTAATCCTAGATTAATTTCTTAACGTCTCTGGGTCCCAGACCCTTTATCTGAGACTTATGCTCTCAGACTACAACAGTGGTTCTTAGCCCTGACTACATAGTCAAACCTCATGAAAACCTTCAGAAATTGCTGATGATCTGGGCCCCACTTTCAGAGATTTTTCTTGGGTGGAGCCCAGGCGCCTGTATTTCTAAAAGTTCCCCATATAATTCTAATGCACATCCAGCGATGAGAACTATGGCTTAATGACCACTAAGGCACCTCCGAGTTTTATGATGAAAAGTTGTAAAGATCCCTGTGATTGTTCTAACTTGTGTTGGGTCCTTGCAATGAGGACGAGGTGTTGGGGTGCCAAAGGCCCCAGTGGTGGGGGCCTTGAGAATTCACACAGTTCCACGAGAGAACACAGGGGTTGCTAAGCAGGCCAGTGAAACACATACCACAGAAATGCAAGGCTGCCTTCTGGAGGCCATCTCTCCCTTGACCATCTTATGACTGCAGATGCTTCCCTTCCCTCAGCAATGTCTGTTCCCCAGACCCCACCTGACAGCCTGCTTAGCAAAGAAGGGGTCTGCTGCTGCAGGTGCCTCAGTCCTGACCTCTTTCCTGCACTCCACGATCGCATGTCCAGGTCCTCCTGGAATGGCCACCTGGACGACTAACGGAGAACAGAGCTTTTTAGTATAGTAACAGAGCTGTGCAACCATCACCACGATCAATTTTAGAACATTTTCATCAACCCCAAAAAGAAACCCCATACCCGTTAGCAGTCACTCCCTGTTTCTCTCCCCTACCCACTGCCCGCCCTAGACAACAACTAATCTACTTTCTACCTCTATGGATGTTTCACGTAAATGGAATCACACAATATGTAGCCTTTTGTGGCTGGCTTCTTTCACTCAGAATGCTATTTTCAAGGTTAATCCGTATATAAGTACTTCATTCCTTTTTATGGTCAAATAAT
The DNA here is from genome assembly GCA_030035585.1 of Dugong dugon. Lineage (NCBI taxonomy): Eukaryota > Metazoa > Chordata > Mammalia > Sirenia > Dugongidae > Dugong > Dugong dugon. Next base: position 35,786,218 of record CM057478.1, read on the forward strand.
ATTCCATTGTATGGATACACAACATTTTGTTTATCCATTCATCTGTTGATAGAATATTCTCCGTCCCCAATCTTTGGCTATGATGAATAGTGCTGCTATGAACATTCATGTACGAGTTTTTATGTTGACATATATATTCATTTCTCTTGGGTAGATACAGAGGAGTGGAATTGCTGTGTCATATGGCAACTTTTATGTTTAAGGGCATGGATTTAAACCATTCATCAAATGTATGTAGCTGCACCTTTCAAATACATGAAGCCATATACTTTTTGCCAGTTTCTCAGAGCCCACTATCCTCTGGCTCCCATGCTAGGAAAGGCAGCATTTGAGAATACGTCTCCATTTTTTAATGGCATGAGGGGCAGGAAAGGAGGAAGTACTACGAGAGCCCTATCTCTTTCAAAACCTTTGGCTAAACCACTCTGAGGAGCCTCCTTCTTCCTGATTTGCATGGGGTGTTGCTCAGGTTAATGCAGACACAAGGGAAACCTCCCCCCTCCCCCTTGAGAACCAGCCCCCTTCACAGGCATGCCACTCTTCCTAACTAGAGAAAGTACATTTTTAATCTCTGGAGCTGGAGGAGAATCGACACACTTTGTTAGGCTCCTGACGCTAACACCTCAGTGCAAATAAGGACAAGAGAAACCTTCTGCTTTCATTACAAGGGATTTGTAAAAATTCATACGTGGGATTGATTTACAGTTTCTTATTTATATTTAAATCCCAAATGTCTTAGTCAGAAGAAACTGCTGTAAATCCATCGCCTGTGTTTGCACCATTGATTCCTGCTTCAAATAGACCCCAAGGGCCCAACCGTAATTCCCATTTGCAAGTTCACATATTTCTTCCAGAGGGGGCTGCTGGAGTTGCTGAGAACATCCGAATTCCACAGGGAGAAGAGATAGATGAGAATCATTCCCTTGGAAATTAGGCCCAATTAGAAAGACAGGATTAGGAAAATCATTCTCTGTCCCTTCTGGGCTCTGATCCCAGCATGGAATAACAGAATGGAAGTCTGTGTGGAGAGAGAGGTGCCCCTGAGACACTCTTGCATGTAGAACCATTACTCACGTTTAATGCTACAGGAAGCTGTATCACCTACTGGCTCTGGGACCTTGGGGAAGTCACTTAACCTCTCTGTGTCTCAATTTTCTCATCTGTGAAATTGAGAATCATAACAGGGCCTACCTCATAGGATTATTATGATGACTCTTGTTGTTGTGTGCTGTTGTGTTGATTCTGACTCACAGTGACCCTATAGGACAGAGCAGAACTGCCCCATAGGGTTTCCTGGGCTGTAATCTTTAAAGGAGCAGATCGCCAGGTCTTTTCTCCCACAGAACTGTTGGTGGGTTCGAACCACCGACCTTCGGGTTAGCAGCTGAGTGCTTAACCACTGTGCCACCAGAGCTCCTTATTATCACAACTACATAAGGCTATTGGTAAAATGCTTAGAACAGTACCTGACACATTAAAAGGAATATAATGCGTATTTTTATAATGAACATGAACAAAATAAGCAGGAACAAAGAAGGAAAGTTTGGTACACTGAACATCATTACAATGAAATGAACAAAGAAACAAACTTCTTTGTTCTTTTTGGAGTCTTTTTGTTTCAGTAGGCTAGCTTCTATGTAAATAATATTCCTGCCAATATAAAGTTCCCCTGTTGTCTAAACTACTTAGAGTCGGGTGTCACTTATAACCAGAAGTGTCCTGACCAATATTTTTTATTTTCTAATTGTATTCTTCATCTAAGTCAGGGTTTCTCACCTCAGCACTATGGACATTTGGGGCTGGATAAGTATTTGTTGGCTTGGGGAGAGCTGCCCTGCACATTGCTAGATGTTGAGCAGCATCCCCGGCCTCTACCCAGTAGATACCAGTAGCACCCTCCTCAATTGTAACTACCACAAATGTCTCCAGACCTTGTCAGATGTCCCCAGGGGAGAGTGTGCAAATTGTCCCTGGCTGAGAATCACTAATCTAACTAAACCATGTAAGGGGCTCCCCAAGTGTCAGCTGTCTGTCAACAAAAAAAAAAAAAAAAAACCAAACCCATTGCCATCAAGTCAATTCCGACTTATAGTGACCCTATAGGACAGAGTAGAACTGCCGCCTTAGAGTTTCCAAGGAGTGCCTGGTGGATTCAAACTGCTGACCTTTTGGTTAGTAGCCATAGCACTTAACCACTACACCACCAGGGTTTCCGTCTGTCAACAGTACACCCAAATACTCCCAAGACAAGTTTTATCAGCAAGCTGGTCTGTAGTGCAATGAATTACTTCACATGGCCCTTCTAGCCATGGTCTTTGTGACTCACACACAATGACTGAATGGGATTATGCAAATAAGGTCTATGGAACCCAAATGAAGGGACTGCTCAGTTTTGCCATCCTGCTAGGCTTAAAATAAGCCATCTCAGAAGTGGGAAAGAGAGGATCTCACCACTACCAAAGAAGAAGAGCTAAGAGCTAAGCGTGTCCTTGGGACCCAGGATCCCTGCTCTGAGAAGCTTCTGGAACCAGGAGACTGAGAGAGAGAACTGTAACACTGCAGATGGTGACAAGCGGTGGCGGAGAAGCAGTGGCAGAGAAATGGTGGCAGGAGAAACCCGCAGGAGACAGTGGCAGGAGACAGCGTGGTGGGCTTCCTGGCCCATGGAGTGAGACAGGTGAGTGCCTTTGGGCAGGAGGCTTGCTGGAGAAGTAGGGTGCCTTCAGGCACTTATTGGCAGAGCTAAAAGAGCTTAGAAACATTTGCCCGAGCAGAGCAGAGGCTGAGGGGCTAAAAGAGCTTTGTAACACTTGCCCAAGCAAGGCAGAGGCCAAGGGCCCGAGAGAGGTGTGTCTGTGGGCGTTGCTAACAAGAGACTGTCCTGACAGAAAAACTGTATCCTGAGCATTCCTGAACCTGAATTGTAACCTGTTACTTCCCTCCCTAATAAACCCCATAATCGTGAGTATTGCCTGTGAGTTCTGTGTGGCCATTGCAATGAATTACTGAACTTAGCAGATAAGTGGGAGGGAAGGTTGGTGTCAGAATTGGTAAAGATCATGGAGAAAGGAGGCATGTCTGACCTCCGCCTCATAGGAACCAGCCTTGGGCTGTTGATCTTAGTTCTCCTTTCCCCTTCATAAAGTTAGAGAAGGTCAGATGCCGCTGCCACACCATTTTTACATGGTCCTAACTCAAATCCCATAGGAAAATACTGAAACAGCATAATAACATTTTCTGGAGTAATTCAATCAGACGTTGCCAGAAAAACAAAATTCAAGGGTAAAACTAACAACTGTAATTATTACGAAAATTATTGATGTAGTTTTCATTACTCTACAATTTTTGAATTAGCAACTGATAATCCCTTTTATAAAAGAAAAAAATAATAAAAAGAGTGTTTCTTGCTTTCTGTTCTCCCTGACAATTGCCAGCCTCTCACTTTACAATAAATACATTTTATGCCTGTATGCACCAGGTGGGCACAGGGCAACAAGCAGCCCCAGCTCCCAGGCCAGGGTCTAGCCACAGGGTTCCCCCAAGAAAGATGGGCTCACAAGAGGCTGTTCTGCCACCCATGGGCCTATCACAACAGATCTCAGGGAATTAGAATAGGGGCATTTTCCATTTGGTCTACGTTATGGATTGAATTGTGTCCCCCTAAAACGTGTTGAAATCCTAACTCTTATCTGTAAATACGAACCTGCTTGGAAATCGGGGTTTTCTTTTGTTATGTTAATGAGATCAGGGAGTCCCTGGGTGGTCCAAATGGTTAAGTGCTCAGCTACTAACCAAAGGTTGGAGGTTTCGATCCGTCCAGAGGTGCCTTGGAAGAAAGGCTTCACAATCTACTTCTGAAAGATCACGTCTGTTGAAAACCCTATGGAGTGCAGTTCTACTCTGCCACATGAGGTCGCCATGAGTAAGAGTCGACTCAGTAGCAACTGGTTTGGTTTTTTTAATGAGGTCATACCAGTATGGGGTGGGTCCTAGACCTAATCACTTCTGAGTTATAAAAATAACAGAATAGGCACAGAGGAAACAGAAGGGGAAGAGGAAGACAGACAATGGAGACAGATGCACCTAGAAGCCCAGGAACCAGGTATTGCTGGCAGCTAATAGAAGCTGAAATAGAGAAGGAAGGACCTCCTCCTAGAGCCAGACCCTAAATTAGGACTTCTGGCCTCCTGAATTGTGAGACAATAAATACCAGTTCTTTAAAGCCACTTGTTTGTGGCATTTCTGTTACGGCAACATTAGGTAGCTAAGACAGTCCAATTAGAGACGTGTTGAGACTCCAGCTTACTTGGCAATGAGGGATTATTATCTGGGGTACACTTTCCCCTTTCAGTCCTCTAAGCCCTTATAACTCAAGTGTGGTCCTTGGACCCACAGCACCAGCATCCCCTGCCAGCTGGTTAGAAATGCAGAGTCCCAGCCAGATCATCCAGATCAGACTCTGGGTTGTAACCTGATCTCCAGGTGATTCAGTGCTTCTTCAAGTCTAGAAGCTTTGCTCCAGTTCCTCCTGCCTACCAGGGGCAGTTGACCTTCGGCCACACCTTGGGAAAGAGAGAGGGCTTTGGCAAAGGTGGCCTTTGTCCTTAGCATCCCCAACCTCGACACCTACAAGCACACTGCCCTGTTCTTGTGTCTTTCCCTCGTCTCGAGGGGGTGTGTCCCCTCCTGTCCAAGGTGAAGCCCGCTCCCTGGGTCCCATCCTCCCTAACTCCTTCCTGTCCTGCTCCCCCCTCCCAGCTTATCCCTCATCTCAAGCCTATAAACCTGTTCAGGACTCTGCAGCAGGAAGGAAACCAAACAGAGTCAAAGCAGCCCTCAACCCTACCACCCTCTCATTCCCTTCACGAGAGAACCTCTATTTCTTCCCCTCCCACTGTGCGATTAGAGAGTATTAAATATATCCACAGAATTGCTATGAAGGCTAAGGAGCACAAAAATAAGTGTTGTAAATTTATTTGCAATCAAGGAACAATGTAAATTGGTTATTGTTGAATGTAACTACAGAAGAAAGCACACTGTTCAAGAACCCTTATCAGGTCTGATTGAACAGGTGCCAAGGGTGCTTTGAATGACACCCACACATAAACAGGCAATACACACTCCAGCAGCAAAACCCAGAACAGCAGCGCTGCTACTTTAACCTGAACTGCTACACCTGGGGGAGGAAGCAACTCAGGGAAGGAGGGAGGAGGCCATAATCTGAATATGGAAAACAGGAAGGCTTGCAGAGCAGGGAGCTTTAAGGGAAGAGGTGAGGTCTTCCAGCTTGATATCCCCGCCTAGTGATTGGGTGGGTGTCCTACCTCAGAGGCAGTGGGCATTGCCAGGCCATTTAGGAGACTGAGAGGCAGAGAAAGTGCAACACAGAGACACAGACACACATGGAGAGGCATGCACAGACACACGCAAAGACAAAGAGGTAAAGAGAAAACGGGACTGGAGACGGGGGGAGAGCTTCAAAGAAGGCAGAGATAACACACAAAAAAAGACAGGGAGACAGACAGAGAAAGGGAGGAGAGAGAAATGGAGAGAAAGAAAAAGACAAAGAGGAGAGAGGTAAAGAAGGTAGAAGTAAATAAGTATACCACCAAAACCACCAACCCGTTGCCGTTGAGTCAATTCTTATTCATGGGGATCCCACGTATGTTAGAGTAGAACTGTGCTCCACAGGTTTTCAGTGGTGGACTTTTTTGGAAGTAGATTGCCAGGCCTTTTCTTCCTAGTGCCTCTTGGGTGGGTTTGAACCGCCAATCTTTGGTTAGTAGTGGAGCACTTAACCCTTTGCACCATCCAGGGATGGTAGAAGGTAAAAGATATAGGTAGAGGAGAGACACAGGGAGAGAGAGACACAGAGACAGACACAGAGAGACAGAGAGAGAGAGATCGGAGAGAAGTGTGTGTGAGGGGAGGGAGAAGCGATTGGTTTTTGTACAAGGCATTTTCTTTTACTAAATAAGAAAATCTAGGCAAAGCCAAGCTTCATTCCAGAATTTTCAGCATTCCCAGGGGCCTGTGCAAGTAGACACAGAGAAGGGAAATTTCCATATCAGTAGAAAACAGTGGCGGAAGCCTCCTGTCTAACCACCTTGAAAGACAGAGACTAAGTCCTCGGTGACCAAGCCTGGGACCAACGGGAGGAGGGGGACAGTGACTATGGCCACCACCAGGAAAGAAATTGACAGCTCACTAGGCACTGCCCCCACACTAACCACTGCGGAGCCCAATCTTTTTGCATATTTCCTAAAATCAGTGCATTAGGCAAAATTGCATATAATCAGATGACCCTTAAAAGCTCCTGAGTTAGCATGGAAGGAGGCTCTCGAGGCCCTGGGAGGGCGGTTCTGCCTTGAGCGACCCCACTAAGCAGCCACTTCGGAGTGGCTTCTCTGGAGGACCACCTGCTGGCTGACTCTAGGGGCTGCCTGGTGTAGAAAACGCGCCTATGATGCCAAGAACACAAGGCGTGTGCATTGAATGCTTATCCGATGAGGCTCCTGCTTTTCCTTAACCCTGTGCAGGACATTCCAAAGTGTGGGTTTGACTGTCTTAACTCATCCTTTTGTTGTCTTTACAACATCCTGAGTTCAAAGCACCTCTTGAGAAAGTATTTGAGGAGAGGTTCTGAATCAGGAAGGAGCCCTGGTGATGCAATGGTTAAGTGCTCAGCTGCTAACCGAAAGGTGGGAAGTTCGAACCCACCAGCTGCTTGGTGTGAGACACATGTGGCAGTCTGCTTCTGTCAAAATTCATAGCACTGGAAACCCAAGTTCTACTCTGTCCTATAGGGTCTCTATGAGTTGGAATTGACTAGATGGCAGTGGGTGTGGTTTAGTTTTTGGTTTTCTGAAATCAGGGAACCAAGCAAAATCTATGGTCACAGCCTCCAGTGACTTTATGTGAACACTGAGCTAATACCACTCACCTCACAGGGCTCTTGGGGGGATTTAGCCAGTTACCATCAAGTCACTTCTGACTCATGGCACCCCTGTGTGTGTCAGAGTAGAGCTGCTCCACAGGATTTCCAATAGCTGATTTTTCTGAAGTACATCTCCAGGCCTTTCTTTTGAGGGCCCTCTGGGTGAACTCAAACCTCCAAACTTTCCATTAGTTGCTGAGTGCATTAGCCATTTGCATCACCCAGGGACCCCTGGGGGCTTTAAGATCATGTTTATAAGCATTTCACAGGTCCTGCCCCTGGCAGGGATCCTAACAGGGATTGTAACTGAGATATTAGGTGGTACCATTCTAGGCCCAGGTGAGACCAATCAGCCAACAGAACACTTGGAGCGAATCTCCTCCTACTTGGGTATAAAAACCAAAAACCAAACCCGTTGCCCTTGAGTTGATTCCAACTAATGGCGACCCCACGTGTTACAGAGTAGAACTGCCCCATAGGGTTTTCTTGGCTGTAATCCTGACGGACGTGGATCACCAGGCCTTCCTTCCGCTGGGTGGGTTCGAACCTCCAACCTTTCGGTTAGTAGTGCAGCACAAAGGGTTTGCACCACCCAGGGACCTATCTGAGTGCAGGACTCCTTATGTACCTGCACGCAAACAGTACCAGTGCTAATCGTCACCCCTGCGGACAACAATTATTTTTCCAGTGTTACAGATGTTGTGATTGTTGAGGACAAAAAGGTGGGCCATTCATGTGGGATATACATTCGAGATAGCCTTGCACATGGAAAAATTCATTCCTTTTTCTTCTCCGTCAACAATAGCAGCTTCTGAATGGAAACAAAGACAGAGTCTCTTAATCATCTGGCTTGAAGGATGCCCAGCTCATAAGTAAATTGACACCACACACACAACCCCCCCACACATACAGCACACACATACTACATGCACACTGAACATGTACACACACACACATACAGACACACACACCAACATCTAGAGTCGTTGCTATGGCAGCACAAGTGAAAGAGGGAGAAACCTTCACAAACGAAACAGGAAGGTAAGCTTTCTTCTGTCACCCGCGTGCAACCTTAGACTTTCTACAGGGAGGTTAGTATAATTTAAGCCCCAAGGAAGAGCAAGGGCCTGCAGTCATAGCGACGAGGTACAGACCTCCAGGGAAGAAAAGAACAGAACACAATGCTGGGGGCAGTGAGTTCCAGGGTTCATTAGCAGGTAAATGTGACAGGTGGTGCCGCCTTCTTCTGAACAAGCAGCTAGAAAAGAGGCCGCCAGAGGGGGCTTCAAGCCCTGGAGCTGCTGGAATGGGCTGTAGGATAGGACTAGGCTGAATAGAGTAAACTCAGATAGTTGGGCACAACCATTCCTGTTTCCAAAGAAAGCCATGCTCTGCAGAACAACAACCAAAGAGCACTATTAGCATTATTATTAGTGGAGTGGTGAGAATAAATGCTAATGTCTGCCACTTCCTAGGTGTCTGGCCTAATTGCTCACCCATAAAGCTGGGTTCCATTATTAGCTCCAACTTACAGGTGAGGAAACTGAGGCGCAGAGGATGTTAAATTACTTGCCCAGGGTAGCACAGATAGGAACTGGGAAGACAAGATTCACCTCCAGGTTTGTCTGAGCTAGTGTGTGTATGCTACCCCCACCTGGCTGCTGCCGGGTACCACATTGTGTTGGGAAAAAACACTCCCTGGGCAGAGGGAGAACCTCGGCTCTCCTGCATCTGTGTTGTTCCCATCTGCACAGCTCCAAGGCTTCTTTCAGCAATGCAAGGCGAGACAGGTAGTCACGGCAGGCATCCCCCCAGCTTACGGGGCTATGGCTTAAGAACATGAACCATATGCCATGGATTTTCTAACAGGTAGCGACGGACAGATTTTCAACTCAATTTTTGTTCCCTTTTCCTTGCATATGGTGGGGGACTGTCCTTAGGACTTCCTTCTCACCCCCGCAGTCCCAGTCTGTGCTGAATGTATAGAGCAATGATGTCCTCTCTCCTGCTTTCCCCGTCCCTTCTTATACACCCTATGTCCTCACCACCGACAGGCAATCTGCAGAGGTGCTCCTGGGACTGAGGTGGGGCAGGAGGAGAGGCTCTCCATCACCTCCAGGGAGTGACCTGCAGAGTTGTCTGTGACATCACACCTGAGGGTACAGGGGGCATCTGGGTGCAGTGGCCCATTTTGATATAGGGTGGCTCAGGTATGGTTAGAGGATTTGGGAGAGGCCTTAGGGTGGGTGGCGAGGAGAAGGAAACTCAGGGATGGGGTTAGGATCAACAGTGGAGAGCTTGTGGGATGGGGGTCGAAATCTGAGAACAGGCCAGAATATTCATCACTTGCCCTACAATCATTAACTCCAGATTCCCAGCCAAGTAAAGAGCCACGAGGTACACTTTATACCTGCTCCTACTTCGCTCCATCTGCATCTCCACCATCCCTGGCTCCTTCCGCGGCAGCTTCAGAACCATTCCAGTTTCTCAGTCAATTCCCCCAGAGGTGTGATGGATATTGATCCCCAGCCCACAGGTGTGACCCTTGGGATCCCACATCACCAAGGTTCTCCTCGCCATGAATGTGGACCCTGTCAGAAAATGTGGGCCCTATCAGAACTGGAATTCTGTCTCTGCTCCTGAGCCTGGTGCTGGACACTCCCCTAGACCCTGAGCCTGGTCCTTTGTGTACCGTTGGAGCTCATTTGGAAAGCAAGGGCCCTTCCTCCATCATCGGTGAGGAGTCTATTCAAGTACAGAGATTAGTGTAACGCAGGGTAGGAAAAAGGTGAAGGTAATCTAAAAGTGGTTTGATCATATTGGAAAAATGGGTACAGACTGCAATTTAATATGATCACACCTTTTGGGTCAGGGATTTCACTTGTGAGAGATTATCTATGGAAACTCCCATACATGTGTACAAAGACATACATTCAAGGACTTTTATTTGTGAAATATTTAAAAAGGGAAAACTAGGAACAGCCAACATGCCCATCAAAAGCGGGCTGGTCAGAGTGTGGAACTTGCATGAAATGGAACATCACACTGAGCCACAACAATGAATGAGGTCGTTCATTGTTCAGGATTATTGATCAGAAGGGAAATCTGTTGTATTGGATGATGGGAACGCCTTGGGTTTACTTAGTGAAATAAAATGTGCTAAGTTAATGGAACTGGGAGAATGTGGCCACTTGGGGAACATATGTGGAAGCAGAGATAAGATAAAGAAAGGAGATTAGAGAATCTTCACATTTTTAGACTGCAGGAGCCAAGGACACAGAAATCACCAAGCTGGGGGACAAAGGAGGCTGGCCTACCAGGCTCTACTCCTAGCTGTCGTGGTTACAGCCCCCCTCTTCAGGTACAGGTAGTGCCTGATGTACGATGTACAAGCAGTCCCTGGATTACAAACGAGTTCCGTTCCTAAATCCGTGTTTAAGTCAAATTTGTACATTAAGTCAGAACAGTTAGGTATAGTTCATATCTAATGTCAGTTAGTCAAATGTTTGTTTTAGTACACAGTGTACCTTTCTATGCACAAAAAAATTACAGAAACTCTTCAGATACACTAAAACATCTTTAACATAATAATACAGTAATACTAATAACAATGGTTTAGTGTATGTCACAAAGTAGCACCCATTTGTTATTGTAAACCACTGTATGTACCTTGAATTTTTAATATTTTATGGAGGTTGGCTCATGACTATGGGTTGTACTAAGTCAGATGTTCTTAACCTGGGGATCACCTGTATTTGAGTTAAGATGAACCGCACTTAACGATGGTTTTTTTCTTTTGGGTACATCTCACTGTTAGTAATGTGTACTACATACAATGTTAAAACATATCTGTATGTTTATATGTAATGTTTCCAACCCCCAAAGACAAATAAAGATCAGATTTATAAAGATATGGATAATAAAAGGCAATAATAATGAAAACTAAAAAAAAAAAAAAAAAGAAAATGATGTATTCGATTTATGTCAGAACTGACTTAGGACAGAGTTGCCGGAATGGAACCCTCTCGTACGTTATGTTGGGGACTACCTGGTATTAAAATGAGATAAGCCACACAGAAGTTCAGCAGTCTCTAGGGGGTGAAGCAACAGCATTCTGATGGTTCCCCCTTAGAGGAGGCTAGGGTAGAGTTTATGGGGATGGGTGGTTGTGCAGTGGACAAAGGATGGGATTATGAGGGGCTCGATTTTGGTCGCATACAAAGGCTTTGGGACCTTTGGCTGCTGCTGACATACTCAAAATCATCATTAATGTAAGTAAACTACGAAGGTGTGATGGCACGTCTCATCCATTCCACCTGGAAGACACCTTGGGCTGGGAGATGGTGGAGTCCGTTCTCCTGACGGCTTCTATGAATTTTCTTCCATTACTAAAAACTACGGGAGCATTTCCCTGCCCTTTATTGCCACTAAGAAAGACCAACACATGTGCAAGTGTGTGCGTGCACACACACACACAGACACACACATCTGTGTAAAAATGGGTGGAAACTGAATGAGGTCTGGTTAATGGTCTTGTACCCGAGTCAGTTTCCTGGTCTTGGTATTACACTACAGTTACATAAGATGTCACCACTGGGGGAAGCTGAGTGAAGGTTCCAGGGAGTCGATGTTCTATTTTTGTAACTTCCTGTGAGTCTGTAATGATTTCAAAATGAAAAGTTAAAAAAAAAAGAAGATGTTTTTCTTTTTAAGTCTGAAACTATGCATTTTTGGAGCTATACTGCCTATTTGACTAGTAATTTGAAGGAGGACCAACTTTATGTATAGTGGAATCCGCTTTGCATTTGGGTTCTCACTGTGCAGGCCTAGAGCCCTCATTCGGATGCACCCCGTGTTGAGAGGCAATAAACAATTTTTCATTAAAAAATAAAAGAGAAAGAGAATGAGCTACAGAATGCTAGTGTATTTCCTCGTTGATGTCAAGGCTCTGCTGTATAAGCAAGTAGCTCAACAAAATACCACTTTCCCTCCAAATAAATAAGATCATAACGACAGAAGTGAAATGAGGAAATTTTTCAGTGGAGAAACGAACCCCTATAAGAGAACACTCCGTGCAACATTAAAACAAAATCTTTTCTAATCTGGCTAATGTGGTCTTTGTGCTGACAGAGCTAATTGGTGGGTCTATTAAAGTGTTGCAGGGAGTTGCAAAAGACTGACGTCAACATGTTCAAAGCAGTAATTTTCAGACGTGCTTTTCAACTGTGAGCGGAGAGAATATTTTTAACACCCTGAACAGCTGCACACAATGGGAAAATTCTGGCCAATAACATTAACACTGGTACAGATTTATTCACCCAAGAGTGAGGAGATATCTTTTAGTCAGTCTCAGTAATAAGCGTTCAAAGATGGGAAAACTTCACTGACCCATGGCTGACCTTGAGGGTAATTTCTAATTTGTTCCACTGAATGTCAGCTCTACCACTGACTAGCTATGACCTGGGCACACGATCTAACCTCTCTAATCCTCAGCTTCCTGATCTCTGAACTGGAGAAACTATTGCTGTATTTTTTCCATAAATAAAGCACCCATGTAAATAACGCATGCACACATATAACACTTGCAAAAATGCATATTTTTAATGCAAATAACACACGCTTTCTACTTTTCTTTTGCCAACTGTACCCTCCCCCATGAGGTATTTTTGTAAGCACGCTATGCCATTTTTGTTTTACATGTTGCTGTAAAAAAATTAGCATAGCGTGCTTAGGAAAATACCTCGGGGGAGGGAGGGTTGGCAAACAATGTAGAATGAGCATGTTATTTGCGTAAAAACATGGTAGAACCTATCTCGTAAAGAGACCATGAGAATTAAACATGATACAGTACTTTGGGTGGTGAAAACAGTGAAGCCTAGACTACTAGCCAAAAGGTTGGCAGGCACCCATGTTCACTGCAGCACTGTTCATGATAGCAAAAAGATGGAAACCACCTAGGTGCCCATCAATGGACGAACGGATAAACAAATTATGGTATATTCATACAATGGAATACTATGCAATGATAAGGAACAACGATGAATCCGTGAAACATAACATGGAGGAAAATGGAAGGCATTATGCTGAGTGAATTTACTCAGTCACAAAAGGATAAATATTGTATAAGATTACTATTATAAGAACTCAAGAAAAGTTTAAACACAGAAGAAAACATTCTTTGATGGTTACGAGGGTAGGGAGGCAGGGAGCGGGTATTCACTAACTAGACAGTAGACAATAATTTTCTTAGGTGAAGTGAAGGACAGAACACACTACAAGGGAAGTCAGCACAACTGGACTAAACCAAAGTTAAGAAGTTTCCTGAATACAACCAAACACTTCAAGGGACACAGTAGCAGGGGTGGAGGTCTGAGGACCATGGTTTCAGGGGACATCTAGGTCAATTGGCATAACAAAGTTTATTAAGAAAATGTTCTGCATCCCACTTTGGTGAGTGGTGTCTGGGGTCTTAAAAGCTAGTGAGCAACCATCTAAGATGCATCAATTGGTCCCAACGCACCTGGAGTAAACGAGAATGAAGAACACCATAGAGACAAGGAAAGTATTAGCCCAAAAAACAGAAAGGTCCACATAAACCAGAGACTTCATCAGCCTGAGGCCAGAAGAACTATATAGTGTCTGGCTACCACCAAAGACTGCCCTGACAGGGAACACAACAGACAGTCCCTGACGGAGCAGGAGAAAAGTGGGGTGCAGAACTCAAATTCTGATAAAAAGACTAGACTTAATGGTTTGATTTGAGACTGGAGGGACCCTGGATGTCATGGCCCCCAAACTCTCTGTTAGCCCGAAACTAAAACCATTCCCGAGGCCAACTTTCCAGACAAAGATTAGACTGGACTATGGGACATAAAATGATACTTGTGAAGAGTATGCTTCTTGGCTCAAGTAGATACTTGAGACTAAACGGGCAGTTTCTGTCCGGAGATGAGATGAGAAGGCAGAGAGGGTCAGGAGCTGGTTGAATGGACACGGGAAATCAGGGGTGGAAAGGAGAAGTGTGCTGTCACAGTATAGGGAGAGCAACAAGGGTCACATAACAATGTGTGTATAAATTTTTGTATGAGCGACTGACTTGAATTGTAAACTTTCACTTAAACCACAATAATTAAAAAAACAAAATTTCTGAATGAAAGCAAAAATATTGTTATGGTGGAACATTTGTAAACTATGGAAAAGCATTAAGAGGAAATAAAGTCATCCCAAACTCTACCACACAGAAATAAACAGTTAACATTTAAAAAAGAAAAAAGAAAAAAAAAAAAAAAAAAAAAAACCTCAAAAGGTTGGCAGTTTGAAACTACCCAGAGGTGGCTTGGAAGACAGGCCTGGTGATCTGTTTCTAAAAGGTTACAGTCTTGAAAAATCCTACGGAGCAGTTCTACTGTGCGCACATGTGGTCACCATGAGTGGGAATTAATTTGATGGCCACTAACAACAACAACCAACATGATACTGCACAGAAAGCCCTGAACACACTGTTCTGCACAGAGCTAGTGGACTTCAAGATCAACATCCCCATTCTACAGGTGAGGACACTGAGGTCAAGAGAGTCTAAGGCACTAATGCAGTATCACAGAGCTCGTGAACGATGGAGAGAGTACTTGAGCTAAAAGTTATCTGCTGCCCAAACCATATCCACACCACCATTCCATCCTGCCTTGTGAATGAAAGAACTCAGAAGCGAAACTGGGATTTTAAGGTAGTAAAAAAAATGCTCTGGTAGGTCAAACCAACAGTGTGACCAGAGAGACAACTGAGAACCTGGCAAATCAAGTCCCTCCTCTCTCCTTCCTTGCCTCCTCCCCGGTTTCTGTCTTTGGAGACTCCACGGGTCGGAATAATTGTGTTCACTATTTTAAAAAATCCAGTACTCTCAAACCATCACACTCTTGATGGCAGCGTTTGCTTCCTTGCTGGAATTTCATAGCCTGCAAGCAGCCTTGTCATACGAATGAATCATTACTTTGCCCAGCTGGTAAAGGATATGTTTGAGTCCTTTTTTGGGTCTAGGATCTATGACCTTGACGCATGGTTTGGTCAAGCAGAGATGCAGGAATTGCCTGGGGCCCCATATCCCACAGCTGCCTACAAACTCACTGGCAGTGGCAACGAGGCTGCTTTGATCAGAGGACTGCTGACAATGGGCACAGATATAGCTCTGCTAGGTGCCGTTAGGGGTCACCACGGCTGGCTCCCCTCAACAATATTTTACTGGGTGGACGCTGATGAACGGCACTCGAATGGGTTCTGAGGAGCCATCTCACCAGCCTATCCTAATGTGATGCTCCTCTTTCCTTCCCTCTCAAAGCATTAGTGCTCTTTGGGGAACCTGCCCTGGTGACACTGTCCACCAGAAGATGCATCTCTGCTAAATGAAACAACTCCATCATTTTTATGCCCATTTTCCCAAAACCAGGAAAACCTACCTTCCACTACCCAAATACTACGAGAGACAAGGACAAGCTGTGTTTGAAATTACAGGATGATCTGAGAGCTCAAGCAAATGAAGTTAACATGATGTTTTTCTCTAAGCAACAGGGCCATGGAAAAAAAAAAAAAAAAAAAACACCAAAACCAAAAACAAACCCAAACCCCAGAATCTTATTAAAGCTCTAAACCTGAGATGCATTTATAGATACAGGGCAGATTTCCATGCCAACCTAGAAAACTCCAGCAAGTTTTACTGCCCAGTTACAGCAGAATCTTATAAATAGACTTCTCCAGGGAGCAAAATTCTGCCAGATAACCTGAGGGCTTCATTCTGTATCCTTTCAAGTCAGACTCATTGATTGCATTTGCTGACTACAAAATGCCTTCCTTACGTTTCCCTTGAACTAAGCCAGCAAACACAAGGCTGAGGAAGGGCAGAGCACCGTCATTTCAACAAGCTGCTACCAGGGCAGGGATAGGTCTCTGGGATGTCACAATCATCAACCTGTACTGAACCACATGCCAGACACTGTGTCATATATTATGGACCTTGGCATGGGAATGCTCTGTTTAATTCTTATAACAAAGTGGGTACGTTTACATCCGTTTTACTAATAAACATACTGTCTAAGCTCACACAGGAAGAAAATGAGGATGCAGGGATTTGAACCAGGTCTGAGATGAATCACGTGGATCTTCACAGCTTGGCTAGGAGTCCATTAATACAAGATGAACCTGTGTTATTGCTTCCCACTGCCAGGTTGCTGTTGGACAACAAGTGGCACATGGGAAATAAGGGGGTTTAGGCACTCGGAGGCTAACTGAAAAGTTGGTGGTTCAAATCTACCCAGAGGTACCTTGGAAGAAAGGCCTGGTGATCTACTTCCGAAAGGACACAGCTACTGAAAACCCTATGGAGTGCAGTTCTACTCTGACACACATGGGGTTGCCATGAGTTGAAATCAACTTAACAGCAATTGATTTTTTGGGGGGAGGGGGGCTCTATAAAAAGTGGAGTCCCTGGGTGGCACAAACGGTTAAGTTCTCGGAAGGCTGGTGGTTTGAAGTCATCCAAAGGTGCTTTGGAAGAAAGGCCTGCCAATCTACTTCTGAAAAATCAGCCATTGAAAACCCCATGGAGCACATTTCTACGCTGACACACCTCGGGTTGCCACGAGTTTGGACACAACCCAATGACAACTGGCTTGGTTTTTGCTTTGGTTTATAAAAAGTGGAAGCTAAAATATATCTGGGTAACTGGCACTGATTTTTAACTTTGATGGTCTTGGACAACCTTGTCCCCTTCAGCAGATTCAAGGCTGCTGCAAACCCTCTCCCCTTGCATCTAGACAGGTGTAACCTCACGTGACTTAGTTTGTCAATCTGCTACACGGATGGCTGAGGAATTTTCCGATTGGACGCTGGGTGTTCCACTCCCCTGCTCTTGCTGAATAGCCTTGAAGAGATGGGACTTAAACTGTGTCAGGGATATTAGTCTAAAGTGAATGAAGTGAGGAGCAGACTTCTCGTTTATGTCCCCAGAGTGACGAATGAGGGAGTGTACTTTTTTTCCTAAGGCAAAGAAAATGGGAACCCAGTGCAGATTTCAGACACATGAGAAATAGCTTATGAATTTAGATGATAGCTGGCTAGAAATAAATTGTACATCTGTTCATTCATTTTAATAAAGTGGAGAGATGGCATGCTGCTTGAGCCCTTGGAGAACCCCGAGTTTTTAAAATTATGATCCTATAATAGTAGCATTAAAATTTGTAATGCAGCCAGTGGTTTCTGAATTGGAGGGAAAATTCATTTTATAAAATAAAAGTTTAGATTTTGGAATGTAAATAGAAAAATGCAATTTTTCTTGGCCACGTATGAATTAGTCCTGGGAGGGTACTGCAACATCTTGACCATAAAATATGTTTTAAAAATCTTATGAGGAAGTTTTTGGACCATTGACAAAACTTCTTTGGGCAATCTCTGTTTAGGTAAATTGTACAGGTATGAAACATATGGTTAACTGGCTTTGTTATTTCTTTGTTGAACTTGGTGCTTCTTGTACAACAGCAATCACAGCTTAATATTTCCATTGGAAATGAGTCTGGTCTGTTACAAATGCAAAATCATTTTTACTTAATAGTAGAAACATAAGGAAGAGAACATGTATAGAGCAGCATTTACCAGTTTCCATCAAAATTTACTTATTCAACAAACAGCGCTGAGTTCGTTACGGGTGAGGCCCTATGCTAGATATTGGAGAAAATACAACAATCCTGATCGTAGGTTTCCTGCTGACTTTGAAATCCAGATGCGTTATTAAAATTTCTTTAAAAAATAGGTACTAAGTATTGAGCTTTTAGACAGAGTGAACAATTTCCATTTTATCTCACAAATCAGTCATTCAAGTTTTCAGATGGGAAAGAGGTACAAATAGACACATAGTGAGTGGCCACAGACAACACAGGCCCAACTATGAAAAGCCCCAGATTGCCTCAAATATATCAGACTGTGAAGAGGTTGTGTTTAATCTCAGAACTGAAGGCAATTAGCTATTGGTTACCTTCTGCCAAAGATACAAGGCATTCTCCCCAAACTTACTGCGAATCGAGATAGTATCTCAAGAGCTTACATGGATAGGAAGCTTGGGATGTGCCTCATCAGTGGAGAGAGAGAGAGAAAGGAAATGGCACAAAGGTGAAAAATTGTCAAAGTTCCCCACAGGCAGGACCATGGTGTAGGTACTGAGCAGACAAAGGAGGAGAAAAGATCCCAGAACATTCTGCAATCAAGCTCTTTTGTAACGAATGCCTAGAATTGGAACCATTGGATCCAAGAGGCCTCCTGGGAATTGTTTTGATCTATCTCTGTATAGCTTCTTGGGTTCCATTCCTGGAAGTGGAACTACTGGGTCCATAGATAAGAATCTTCTTAAGGTTCTTGATACATACTGCTGTATTTCTTTTTGGGTTCGTTCCTTAGCATTTTATGTTCTATGGGGTTTTTCATTTATTTTTCCTTTTGTGAGTGTATTTTTTCCTTCCATCATATTTTTGTCTTCTATTGGTGGCACAGTGGTTAAGAGCTCAGGATGCAAAACAAAAGGTTGGCAGTTTGAATTCACCAGCTGCTCCTTGGAAACCCTATGGAGCAGCTCTACTCTGTCCTGCAGGGTGGCTATGAGTTGGAAACAACTCTACGGCAACGGGTTTGGTTTGGTTATTATCGGTATGTAGGTGAATAATTGCTTTGTGCACCCATTGCTGTCGAGTCAATTCCGACTCACAGTGTAGAACAGCCCCATAGGGTTTCCAAGCCTGTAATCTTTACAGAAGCAGATCGCCACATCTTTATCCCATAGAGCAGCTAGTGGGTTCGAACCTCCAACCTTTCTGTTAGCATCTGAGTGCTTAACCACTATGGCACCAGGACGCCTCTTGCTTTGTCTAACTAAAAACCAAAAAATAAAACCCATTGCTTTTGAGTTGATTCCAACTCATAGTGACCCTGTAGGACAAAGTAGAACTGCCCCATAGGGTTTCCAAGAAGTGGCTGATGGATTTGAACTGCCAATCCTTTGGTTAGCAGCTGTCACGGATTGAATTGTATCCCCCCAAAATATCTGCCAACTTGGTGGGTCATGATTCCCAGTATTGTATGATTGTGTACCATTTTGTAAATCTGATGTGATTTCCTTATGTGTTGTAAACTCTATCACTATGATGAGGGTATATGTGATTTCCCCATGTGTTGTAAACTCATCACTATGATGAGGTTATACTGACGAGGTTTACCAGATTAGATAGTGTCTTAATCCAATCTCTTTTGAGATATAAGAAGGAGAAGTGAGCAGAGATACATGGGAAACTCATACCGCCAAGAAAGGAGTGCTGGGAGCAGAGCACATCCTTTGGATCTGAGGTTCCTGTGCTGAGATGCTCACAAAGGAAGAGTGATACATCACAAGGACTTTTCTCCAGAGCCGACAGAGAAAGATGCTCCCAGACCAAGGGAAGATTGATGACACAGATCTTCCTCCAGAACCAACACAGAAAGCATTCCCCTGGAGCTGACACTCTGAATTTGGATTTATAACCTACTGGACTATGAGAGAATAAACTTCTCTTTGTTGAAGCCATCCACTTGTGGTATTTCTGTTATAGCAGCACTAGATGACTAAGACAGCAGCTGAGCTCTTAACCACTGTGCCACCAGAGCCCCTTGCTTTGTCTAGTGGCATCTTAAATCTAGTTCCTATACTGGAGCCTCTTAATTAAAATTCTAACTATTTCAGTTGTTTCTCTTGGCTTTCTTAAACTATGCAACTGTATAGTTTGCAAATGACTCGTAAATTCATCTTCTTTCTAAAATTTTATCTTGTTTTTGTTTCATGTCTCATTGCATTGGCCAGAAAGTGCTATATAACAGTGATGAGAGGGGCATCATCCAAGGCTAAGTAAGAAAGTTACGTAACTGGGATAGGCCTGAACTAGTGATACGAATTCAGAAGCCACTTAAATAGGTCAGGGATGATGGAGAAACCCAAACTAAGAAAGTGGGAGTGGAAAGGGTGAATGGTTTGAAAGGAATTTCAGGGGTGGCCTGAACCTCCTGGTTCTCTGAATGAACATGAGGCTTGAGACAGAGGGTAGAAACAAGCACGATCTTCAGTTGGCCACTGGTATCTATAACTGAGGTAGGACAAGAGAAGGAACAACAGGGTTGGGGTGCAGATAATTCATTCTATTTTAGATATGTCAGGCTCACTTGACAGTGGGGAATTTGGGGCATGGTACCTGGTGGGTAGGAAGAAATTATGAAGCTCAAGTGAAGGGTGGGGGCCAGGGTTCTGGATTTGACTGTCCCTTTAATCATTATATAATGTCCTTCCTTGTCTTTGATGGTGGATTTTGCCTTAAAGTCTATTTTATCTGAGAATAGTATTGCCACTCTTGCTCTTTTTTGGTTGCTGTTTGCTTGATATATTTTTTCCACCCTTTGATTTTTAATATATTTATGTCTTTGTGTCTAAGATGTGTTGCTTGTAGACAGTATATTGATGGGTCATTTTTTTTTAATCCATTCTGTCACTCTCTGTCTCTTTATAGGTACATTTAAGCCATTTAAATTCAGTGTGATTATCAATAGGTGTGAGCTTACTGCTGTCATTTTGTAGCACTTTTTTTTTTGTGGTGCTGATGTTTTCTTTGTTCCTCTTACTCTCCTGTGCTGAGTTTCTTTTGTTTGTGAAATTTCATTTCTGTTGTTATTGTAGATTTTGTGTTTACTGAGACTTCAAGTTTTTCTTCTTTATTTTGATGAGTAGGTTTGTTAACTTTCTTTGTCGTTACCTTGAAATTTACCCTTATCTTCCTCAGTTTGAGACAGTCTTTTATTACTTGATATCACCTTGACTTCCTCTCCATTTGAAAGTTCTATAGCTACACTGTGTAGTCTCCTTTATATTATTATTTTTATTGTTCTGACATTGTTGTCATTTTTGGATTGACGTCTCTAGTTCCCTGTTTTGAATCTTTTAGTTTTATTTTATCCTGGAAAGTTCATTACCATTCAGGTTGTTGTGTGATGGTGATGGTTCTTTAACCGAAAGACTCCCTTTAATACTTCTTGTAAGTTGGATTTGGTTTTTACATATTCCCTTAATTTCTGTTTTATCTGGAAATGTCCTAATTTTGCCATCATAATTGAGAGAGAGTTTTGCAGGATATGTTATTCTTGGTTGGCAATTTTTTTCTTTCAAGGTTTTATATATATCCTCCCATTGCTTCTTGTCTGAATAGTTTCTGTTGAGTAATCAGAGCTTAGTTTTGTTGTTTCCTCTTTGTAAGTGACCTTTTGTTTTTCTCCAGCTGCTTTCAGGATTCTTTCTTTGTCTTTTTCGAGTGTGATTATAACATGTCTTGGTGACTTTCTTTTAGGGTCTATCCTACGTGGGGTTTGTTGAGCTTCTGGGATGGTTAACTTTTCAGCTTTCACGATATTAGGGAAGCTTTCTATCAGCAAAGCTTCAATGATCTCTGTATTTTCCATTTTCTCCCCCTGTTCTGGAACTTCAATCACGTGCAAAGTTTTGCTCTTGATTGTATCCCACATAGTTCTTAGGTTTTCTTCATTCTATTCTCTGATTTTTCCTCAAACAAAGTGCCATGCATGGATTTATCTTCAATTTCGCTGATTCTGTCTTCCAGTGCTTTAAATTTGCTCCTAAAACTTTCTATTGCATCTTCCATCTCTGAAATTTTGTTGTTTATCTTTTGGATTTCTAATTGCTGTTTTTGTATGATTTCTAATTATTTATTTTGACATTTTATTTTTGTATTATTTTCCTGAATTCTTCTATTGCTTTGTCTATTTTCCTTGATTTTGGCTATGTTTTGGTTGGTTTTGTCTGTATTTTTCATGATTTTGTCTGTGTATTCCTTGATCTCTTCCTGACTCTCTTAGAGATCCCTGAATATTAGACTTTTGAATTCCCTATCAGGTAGTTCCAGTGCCTTTTCTTCTGCTGGAAGGTCTACTAGTGCTTTGTTCTGGTCACTTATTGGAGCCATCCTGTCCCTTTTTTTTTTTTTTTAATATGTTTTGATATTGTCTGCTGTCTCCAAGACATTCAGGTATTATTTTCTTTATTTACTGATTGTAGGTTTGTTTGTTTTGTTCTACTTTTTTGTTTTGTTTGGTTATGTCTTGGTGGACAGGCCAGGTGTTGCTTGCTCATCTGTAGGCATGATAGTTCTCACCACCTTGTCTTGGTGTGCAGGGCTGGTTGCTCAGCTATGGTGCAGCAGGGCAGGTTCAGCAGGAAGGGAAAGAGTGGAGATGGGTGGTTTGTCTGCAGCGTTTACCAGGCCAGGGGCTGGAGTGGGGGCCGTGTGGTCTGTGGTGGTGGGGGGATCCCGAGTGGGCAGGAAAGGGCTGGAGGCCTGGGCTGGGTCCCCTCAGGGCCACAGTTCATGGTAGGAGGGGTCCAGAGCTAGTGGGAAGAGACCTGAGGTCCAGGCTGGGTCACCTTGGAGCCGTGGTGGGTAGTGGGAAGGGTCTGTAGCCGGTGGAAAGGGGCCTTGGTTCTGGGCTCGGTCCCCTTGGGGCTGTGGACAGTAGGGTGAAGGAGAGAGGTAGGAGGGGGGTGAAGACAGGGGTGGGAGGGCTAGATGGAGGAGGGCAATAGGGTGGCTTGGTATTCTGGTTCCTGGCAGTCAGGGTTGCCGCAATGGGGTGGTTATAACCACTGCTTACCAGAGGGGTGGGGGCTGTAGGAATGTGCTTCTGTGGTTTATCAGGTGAGAACACCTGGGCTCCTCCTTGAGTTGCAGCCAGCAAACATGGTCTTACTTAGTCCTGAGTGTGTCTGCACCATACCTCTATCTCCTATTGAGAATTTTGTGAAGGTGACTTTTTGTGTGTAGGGGTTTTGGTTTTATTTCAAGACGGCAACACTGAGTCATGCCACTTGGTCAGGAGCCTCTACTTCATATCTCTATACGTTCCCCATTTTCTATTAGTTTCTTCTCCTCAGTGACTTCCAGTGTAATAATTTATCCCTTCATTTAATGCTAGGGTTCCAGGATTGACATCTATATCTGTTTTACTTGTTTTTTTTGTCTTTGCTGCAGTGGGATGGCTTAGTGCATCTGACTGGCTCGCCACCCTGGCTCCATCAGTGTTATGGATCTGAGAGGTCCTGGTATGTTGAATCCATTGGTGTACAAAAGATATCCACAGCAGAGTACAAACAGCAAGCAAAAAAGGTGGTGAGGGGCAAAGCCCTGGACAGAGCCAACCTTAAGGTAGAAGGAAGAGGGCGCAAGGCTGAATGAGAGGAGGGAGAGGGAGTATTAAGAATTGGGAAAGAACCAGGAGTGCAGAGGATCACAAACGCATGGTCAAAATTGCCAAAGCAGAAGGGGGTCCAGATAGGACGGGGCCACCATGACTTTGAGAGGACAATCTCAGGGGTGTTGTACTGGCGTTGGGATAGGGACTTCCAATGGATTAAAGACTTAATTGAATACAAGTGGAGACTTGGCAGCCTGGAACCAGAGTTTACCCTTAATCCTGGCTCTACTTCCTCCTCTAATGGACTCTACTTTGAATTAAAAATAGGGGGAAAAGCCATCTGCTGAGAAAGGGAGGGATGGGGCAAAAGAGAGATCTTGAAGAGAGTAGTGAAGGTTGAGATTAGCTACCAAATGAAGCAGCAGAAGGAGCAGTTTAGAGTTAAAAACAAAGAACAGAAGACCCCAGTGAGTTTGCAAACTACACAATTATGATTCGCATTCAAATATCATTTATTGATGTACTTACTTCTGGACTTCCTAGCAGAGCGCCTGGTTCACTGTAGGTGCTTAACCAATGCAGGTGGAATGGCTTGAGTGCCAGTTGTGTCCTAAGCACTTTCAGATCCCTCATCCCAGTCATCCCTTACAGTATCCCAGAAACTGTGCCCAAGCACTATTCACAGAAAACCCCCACAACACGTTGCTCCTTAAGATGGCCAGGTGGTAGACGGTTTTCTCTGTGTTCCTCACGGACCTTGGCATCAAGTCTGCCCTCACCACAGTTACCAAGGTATGTGGCTAAATCAACGAAAGAAAGAAAGAAAGAAAGAAAGCAAAAAAGAAGAAAAAAAGCCCAAGAATAAAAAGCAAACCTGTTTCCTCACATTCTACCTGGGGCAGAGTAGCTCTGAGGAAAGGCCCTGATTAACCTTACTTTGAGTTGCAGAGTTTTCAGCATCTTGCAGCAGCCTGTGTTTGCCTCTCATTGCTCCCCAGCACACACCCAAGCACAGGCTGACCTCATCTTCTCAGATTCACAAGCCCCTGGGTGACGTGCCTTCTGGACAAACGCCTGACTTCCCCTCACAAAAAGCAAGGGAAGGGATAAACTCTTCTTGAGTTAACAGCAACCCAGCAGCGCCCCCTCAGGAGAGAATAGAACCTGCGAGGCTGAAGCTCAATAACAATAACAATGACCATTGTTTCGAAGCAAAAAGGGAAAGGAATAAGAGTGGTGAAAATTGCAAAGAGAAAATAATTTTCTACAGGTCTGAGAGGTAAATAACAAATCCCAGGATGAGCAGGGGAAGCAGACAGTCCGGTCACAGTGACAACCAAGTAATAGGCCCCACTTGCAGCAAGGAATTCTGCTAATATATTCAGTGGTAGGTGGAAGGGGGAGGAAGGGACTGAATCTGCAAAAAATAAATAACAAGTGGCTCGCCAACAGGCTGTGGAGGGCTATCCTGTAAGCAGATGCACATCTGGGGCTTCAGAACAGAGACTTGAATACACCAGTCTGGAAGAATTCAGCCTCTCCTGAGATCATGGGCCTCTGACGAGAACACAGGGCCTGTCAATTTGGATTAAATTATACACACACATTTATACACACGTGCAAATATATATATTTTTTTCTTAAATAGGAGAAACCTGATAACTTACACAGTAGATAGATACTAGATAGCTGACATCAAGTCGACTCTGACTCATGGAGACCTTATGTACAACAAAACAGAAAGGTTGCCTGGTCTTGCATCGTTGCTGGCATTTTGAGTCCATCATTTTGGCTACTGTGCCAATCCATCTCACTGAGGGTTATCTCTTGCGTTCAGTGGCCCTCTACTTCACCAAACATGATGTCCTCCTCCAGTGACTGATCCCTCCTGATAAAGTGTCCAAAGCAAGAGAGTTGGACAATGTTCTGTTGTGCTCCATAAGGTTTTCTTTGGCTAATTTTTGGAAATAGATCGCCAGACTTTTCTACCTAGTCTGTCTTAGTCTGGAAGCTCCGCTGAAAGCTGTCCACCATGAGTGACCCTGCTGGCATTTGAAATACTGGTAGCATGGCTTCCAGCATCACAGCAACATGCAAGCCACTGCAGTACGACAAACTAACAGATGGGTAGTGGAACTTACACAATAAGTAGTGTGTCAGTAAACGTTTAATGACCAGCTCTTCAGGAAAAAAAATAGCCCTGGTCTGTAGCTTGTGCCAATTTCTGTGGTGTAAATACTCCACCACAGCAGATTTCAAGCTACCAACGCCATGCAGAATGGGGAAGAGAGGCGCACAACTGGCTCCTGCAAAGCTGGTACAATCTGGGCCCAGCATACTCTTGTTATACACGTTCAAGCAATGACCAGGCTAGAGGTAATTCATTCTTTCAAATAGGTTCTGGAGTGGATGGGATGTGGGCATTCCTTTCTTTGGGGAATCACCCTACCACACCCTTGGAGTCAGGTTAGTGCTGTCAATCACAGGTCTCACCGTTCTCCCCCACTTCCCCAGAGGTGGGCATGTGGACTAGGTGAGCTAATCATCCCATCTTTCCCTGGGATGCAGTGACTGGTCTGAGGTGGTCCTGTGACCCAGTGAAGCCACTCAAAGAGTTTCCATGAGGTTGGTATTTGGTTTCTGGGAGTGAGGGTGTGTCTTCCCTTGCAATGGGCCATGAGGCCCGGAACACAGGGCCACCAGATGCCATCTTCTCTGCCACATGGAGACAGCCCACTGGAGAACAAAGCCAACACAGAGAGGCAAGCAGAGCTGAGAGATGGAGTCACACAGGGAGAGTGTCCTGATGACACTGGCTGAGCACCTGGATGCAGCCACACCTGAAGTGGGAACGCCCTTGGACTTTCCCAGTCGTGAGAACCCGTGCATTTCAGGTTTTGCTTGGGCTCATTCAAAGTGGGTTCTGTCCCTAACCTGTAACTGCCAAATGAGTGCTAACAGAGGACCCTTGACTCTCGGCAGAAACTAACAGCTGATTTTCTTGAGAAAGGGTGAGACTCCAGTCTTGCCCTTCCTCTGATTGATTTGTCGCAGTGGTTAAAGCTCTTGTCTGCTAACCAAAAGGTTGGCGGTTTGGACCCACCAGCCGCTCCGTGAGAGAAAGATGTGGCCGTCTGCTTCTGTAAAGATTACAGCCTTGGAAACCCCGTGGGGCAGTCCTACTCTGTCCTATAGGGCTGCTATGAGTCAAAATCAACTCAGAGGCAGTGGGTTTTTCAATTCCCCAAAGCTAAAGGTACTTTGACCATTTCTAGATGAGGCTGGTAGAAGTGCTTGATTCAGTTCTCTGGGGCCTGTTGAGACTTTCCTCCGAGCAAGAGAGCCCAGGCACCCATCATCTGGGAGGCCAGTGCTTGGCCGTTTATAAGCTAGGCAGGTAACCACTTCTGGCTATGATGTGTAGATCTGCAGCTCTGAACTGAACCTGCGTTAAACCATGTATCCAGGGGGCAATTAGCCAAAGCATCTGTTCTTGTTTGCTGAGCTGCCGGGAAGAGAGCCGTTTGTTAGATTTGATTTAATGCAGGAAATATCCTTTGTGTTCCCTCTGCACACATGGCTCAGTGGCTGAGGGGGGACAGTGACAAATGGAACTGTGTCTACCCTCAAGGAGCTCCAGTCTGGAGGAGACAGACTGGTTATGCCGATAATGCTGATTTAAGGCATGCCGGGAGAAAGTTGTAATTGAGGCAGGAACAAAATGCTGGAGACGCACAGATGACAGAGAGGCTATGAATATGCCAACTGGGAGATTCAGGGATCTTAAGGGAGATTCACAGAGCCCTGGTGGAGCAATGGTTAAGCGCTTAGCTGCTAACCGAAAATCAGCAGTTTGAATCCACCAGCTGCTCCATGGGAGAACAGGCCTGGCGATCTGCTCCCTTAAATATTGTAGCCTAGGAAATCCTATGGAGCAATTTTACTCTATCCTATAGGGTCACTATGAGTCGGATTCGACTTGACGGCACACAACAACAAGAGGGAGATGCATGGTCTCCTGAAGTGTGTCATTCAGTCAGCAGACTTAGGGAGGGTGGACTACCTCTCCTGCCCATCTGTCCGCGTACACGGTGCAAGCCAGCCCCAGCTCCTTCTCTCAGCCTTAAACAGCTCTTGTGTGCCTCAGGGCATTTGCACATGCTGTTGTTCTACCTAGAATGAGCTCTGCTAGCGCCACCTCCCCTCACTTCACCTAGTTAAGCTGAGACTTAAAGGATGAGAAATTACTCAACAGCTTCACCTTCCCAGACCCCAGATGAGGTCTGTTTCCTTTAGGTCATGTTCCCGAAGGCCTCTGAAATTCACTCCTGTTGCAATATTTTAATGTGGGTCCTCCCTGCTAAGCCTCACAAAGGCAAGGTTTTGCCCACCTGTTTAAATCTCCAACCTTCGGCACATGTGCTGTGTTTGATAAGCATGTGGTGACAATACAAAAGAAAAATGCTGAGGCTGCTTCCCATCCTGCTAGTTTGGGACAAGCACGTGTAATTTACAAAGATGCGTGAACTTGAAGCAGTACGTTATCTCATTAATGCTTGTCATGGTTTGGATTATGTCCCCCCAAAAATGTGTGTATCATTTTGGCTAGGCCATGATTCCTGGTACTGTGTGATTTTTCCTGTATGTTGTAAACCTGCCTCTATGATGTTAATGAGGGAGGATGGGTGGCAGTTGTGTTAGTAAGGCAGGACCTGATCTACAGGACTGGATTGTGTCCTGAGGCAATCTCTGGAGATATGAAAGACAGAAGTGAGCAGTGAGACAGGGGGACCTCATACCATCAAGAAAGCAGTGCCGGGAGCAGAGTGCATCCTTTGGACCAGGGTCCCTGAGCCGAGAAGCTCCTAGTCTGGGGGAACACTGATGAGAAGGCCGACAGAGAGAGAAAGCCTTCCCCTGGAGCTGACGCTCTGAATTTGGACTTTTAGCCTACTTTGACTGTGAGGAAATAAATGTCTCTATGTGAAAACCGTCCACATGTGGTATTTCTGTTATGGTGGCACCAGATGACTAAGACAATGCTTATGAAATGGCAGTAACAACTGTCATAAATTAAATAGATTTAAAAATTGTTATGCACAGATAGCAGACAAATATAAAAACGACCCTAGCTAATGAATTAAAGTTTTTCTTGTTTTCTGTGCCTTTGCCTAATTTCTCCAATGAGTGGAACCTAGATTTTAATCATGATATCTACTGATCGGCATATCAATAATAACCTGTTGGCAGTGATGCAGGAAGATTTCAAGTTAGATACATACATGAATGCATACAAAGTGAAAATGTTTAATATCTTTTCAAGAATGTTGCTGTGTTAAAAATAGGTTGTTGTTGTTGCTGGGTGTTGTGCAGTCAATTCCAACTCATAGCGACCCCATGTGACAGAGTAGGACTGCCCCGTAGGGTTTCCTAGGCTGTAATTTTTATGGGAGCAGATCGCCAGGTCTTTCTCCTGCGGAGTGGCTAGGTGGGTTCAAAGCATAAACCTTTCAGTTAGTAGCCAGGAGCTTAACTGTTGCACCATGAGGGCTCCTTAAAAACAGGTTATTTGGCTTGTTGGTATCTCCTCATACAAGGCTAACTTCTCGAAGGCCTGGCTTCTTTCATTTCTGTATTCCAGAGCGGCCAGAGGAAGGTGTCAAAACTCACAAGGTGACTATAGTGCAGGTTGACAGCTGGGAACTAGATTTCCTGGCTTTGGATACCTGCTGTACCACTCTGTAGCCTTGGGCATGGTTCCTCCCTTCCCTGTGCCTCAGTTTCCACATCTGATAACAGGGATAATAAGAGCCCCTATATCACAGGGCTGATGTGAGAAGTGAGTTAAAATATCAAGCATTTAGAACAGGGCCTCGTGCAGATCCACACTTAATAACTGTTAGGTTAGAAACATTGGTTCTATGGATGAAAATGTTTTCCATTTATTCTTTGCTGATAAGAAATGATTACTGTATTTTGCCCATCAGACAAGTCAAAATAAAGATATAAAGCTGCTAATCAAAGTTATTGGCTAATAAAACTTTTTTTTTCCTTCTTCAATTTGAAGAAAGAGTGGAGGGCAGAGAGAGAGAGAGAAGACTTGTTCTGACGAGCTCAGGAGAAAATATCATTTTGCACTGGAGTTATATCCAGGGATTACACGAAAAGCCCTGGTATGAACAGAGAGGCAGATGAGGTGAGCGGAAGAGGGAGGCAGTGAGTTCCGGTTCACAAGTTCAAGTGGAGCTGAGAATGGAGGTTACAGACCTGGGCTTCTTGAGCAAGTCCTCAGAACACAAGTGTAACAAGGAAACCTGGAGGGACACTCCCTGCAGAACAGCCCTGGAAGGGAATGCTGAAGTGTTGACCTGAAGGTTAAGATCACAGAATATAATAGCCACAGCTGTGTCAGGCAGAAATGCTCTGGAAATTGGGACTACTGGTGCCAAGCCAATGAGTTGGCCAGCCATTCTCAGAGGAAGAAGAGAGGAGGGTTGAAAGCTGCGATCTAGAGTCTGGGTAAGTTCTTCAGCTCTTTAAGCCTCCGTCTCCACAACCATGAAATGCGTATTACAATAATAGTACCTCTCTCAGGATTGAGGTTGTTGGTGGTCCAGTGGTAGAATTCTCACCTTCCATGAGGGGCTGGGGTTTGATTCCAGGCCAATGCACTATCCATCAGTGGAGACTTACTTGCGTGTTGCTATGATGCTGAACAGGTTTCAGTGGAGCTTCCAGACTAAGATGGACTAGGAAGAAAGGACCGGCAATCTATGTCCAAAAATCAGCCAATGAAGACCCTATGGAGCACAATGATGGTCCAATACGTAGCTGATCATGGGGATGATGCATGACTGGGCAGTGTTTGGTTTTGCTGTGTGTGGGGTTGCCATGAGTTGAGACCAATTTCATGGTAGCTAACAACAACATTATTTCAGGGTTGACAGGAGGGAGGTGTAGTTGATGGCCCCTGCCTGGCACAAAGCAAGTGCTTCCAGCTATGTGCATTTGTTGTTTATTTAACAGCAAAGGGCATGAAAGAACAAGTCCGAGGATTCTTGGACAGACAGAACTTCCGATTGACTTGCCAGTCTTGCCTTTAACAGAACTAGGTACACAGTTGTTGGCACTGATGGAATGCTTGCTACATTAAGAAAACACATCTCTTTGAAGTTTCAAGGAAAAAGCAGATGCGTGTTGAGACTCAGCCTCCAGCTCCCCGGTGACCTTGGGGACGAATGGCCCACTCAGCTTTCTCATCTGCACATTGGCAGGGTCCATGTCCTCTTCAATGGAGCCCCCTTCAAGGGACTGTACCAGTGTTCAGTGAGAAAGTATGTGGAATGTGGAAGGACTTCATAAGCTTTAAAAGTACTGTAAAAACGTCAACTACCGGTGGTTCCCTCTGGTTGGAATCATTTCCACTTCTACCAAGTAACCAGGTGGGGGGTCACGTGTCACGGCAACAGCCTTCCCCGCAATCGCCAAATGCCTCATCCCCGTGCGCCAACAACATTCCAAAGTCTGGGGGCCTCTAAGTCTTGGAATGTTACCCTCCTCCCCCTTGCAAAGCCTAGAAATGCCTCCCACTGCACTTGGAGTAAACCCAGCCTCCTGCCTGCTTGTGCGATCCAGCCCCTGCCATCCACCCCCTTTGTCCCCTCACCCACTCTCACCTGCTCTGGCTACACTGGCCCACTCTCAGTTTCTCAAACAAGCAAAGCTCTTTCTGGTCTTGGAGTCTTCACGTGGACCCCTGCATCCTTCCAGTTCTCATCTAAAATGTCCCTTCCTCCAAGAAGACTTCCCTGAGCTCCATGGTATCCATGCAGCCCCTGTCTGTGGTGATTTCACCCCATTTCTCTTGCCACTAGTGGCCACTGTGTATCTATTTGCTGGCTTAGACTGTAACTCTCAAGGGCAGAGACCCTGCTTGTCCCACTCACGGCACTCTGCACCAGCCTAATACCAAAAAAACCCAGTTGTCGTCAAGTTAATTCCGACTCGTGGTAACTCCATGTGAATCGGAGTCAGAGCAGAGCTGTGTTCCATAGGGTTTTCAGTGGTTGATTTTTTGGAAGTAGATCACTGGGCCTTTCTGCTGAGGTGCCTCTGGGTGGATTCAGACCATCAAACTTTCGGTTAGCAGCTGAGCGCTTAACTGTTTGTGCCACCAGGGACTCCCCAGCCTAATACAGTGTCTGGCAAAGAGGAGGCATGGGGTACATGTCTGATGGAGGGATGGATGGATGGGTGTATGGATGAATGAATGAATGAATGTGCCTTGGAAAGTGACAGCATAATGCAGACACACTCAGGTGAGACAAGCTGAAGAAGGTACTGCTCCTAAAATCCTACCTTTGCAGATTTGGGCAGGTCAACAGCAACAACAGCAGCAAAACCCTGCCAACACTTGGAAAACCGACCCAGTCTGTGACTGAATAGATTTTAGCTTGGAAACAAATATGTTAAAGCCAATCCTGGATTATTTTGTTTAACCCCACTTAGCAGGATGAACCTGTATGGAACTTTGGAGCTGTGGGATATTTCTTCTTCATTTTTGAACTCTCTGGGTAAGTGTGAGCCTGCCTCCAGCCTAACGATTCCTTTATGCATTATTTATTCACATTGACTTTTCCTGGGTTTTTCCTACTTGACTGATACGGAAGTTGATTTAGGGCTCTCTGCAGTTTATGCAGATTAGTTTATACACTTTGGGAGAGGAATTCAGCTCCCACTGTCTTGGCACACCACAGGAAAGTGAGCAACCTCAGGATCGTGCGTGCCTTGGGAGTTAGCGCAGGGCTTTGGTTTTTCAGCTGGCAGCAACACATCACGCAGGAACGAGCCTGGCCTGGGGTCCGATGGCTGCCCATCTCTGGCCGTAAGCACTGAGTAGTGTCTCTCATTTACACAACCAGAGTTTGGATGATATTCTTCCTGAAATCCTTTCCAACAACACAACTCTTTAACTTACCCTTTTTGTTACCTGCCGCTTAGTGCCAAACAATTTATTTGATCTTTCGCAAATTATTTGAGCTTACATGCCAGGCTGGGTGCTGGGGCCACCAAAAAAAAAAAAAAAAAAAAACAACTCACTGCTGTTGAGTTGATTCCAACTTATGGAGATCCCATGTGTTGCGGAGTAGAACTGTGCTCCGTAAGGTTTTCAAAGCTGTGACCTTTTAGAAGCATATCACCAGGACTTTCTTCCGAGGTGCCTCTGGGTGGGTTTGAACCTCCAACCTTTTGGTTAGTAGCTGAGTGCTTAACAACATGCAGGGAGCAAACCCAAGGAAATTTCTTTCTCGTGGAGCTTACATCCTAGTGTAGGGAGAGTGACAATACATAAGTGAATAACTTAATTCCATGGCTCATTCCACCTCCCATCTGCCAGTCTGTCTTACTGGGTGGCTGGCATGTTGTTGTGATGCTGGAAGCTATGCCATCAGCATTTCATATACCAGCAGGGTCACCTGTGGTGGACAGGTTTTCAGCAGTGCTTCCAGACTAAGACAGACTAGGAAGAAAGGCGTGGCCATCGACTTCTGAAAATTAGCCAATGAAAACTTTATGGATTACAAAAGAACGTTGTCCAGCTTGTTTGCTTGGACACATAATCAGAAGGGATCAATTACTAGAGGAGGACATCGTGTTTGGTGAAGTAGAGGTCCAGGAAGACCTTCAGTGAGATGGACTGGCACAGCAGCCGCAATGATGGACTTCAACATGCTGGCAATTGTGAGGGTGATGCAGGACCAGGTAATGTTTTGTTCTGTTGTACATAAGGTCGCCATGAGGCGGAGCTGACTCAATGGCAGCTATTTCTCTCTCCCTTTCTCTGGCACATGGGAAGGTGAAAATTATATAGAATGTTACACATACACTATATATAAGGGTATATATGCAATATTGTACAGAATATGAAATAATATTTAATAGCATATTAGCATCTGAAACAAGAGTAAGTCCATAGTAGGTATTTGCTGCATAAATATTAAATCCATCTCTCACTAAACTTCTGCTGCTAGGCCCTGCAATGATGAAAAGAACACGCCCCTAACAATCAAAGCATTCTAAGGGTAGCAGGGAGATATATTATGAATACATGATTCAATACATACTAGGCTAGGGGGGTGTCTACTGTATAGGAACGTGAGGAGGAAGTAACGAACTACTTGAGGGACTTATCATTTGGGCTTTGAAAGCCACTGGAGTTTTGTAGGTACAAAAGAAAGGAAAGTCATTCTAGGGAGAAGGAACAGAATGTGCAACAGCATCAAGGCTACGGCTTCACACATTTGCCAATAAGCAGCTTTGTTGTGGCCTGAGATGAAAGCAGGCTGTGTGGCCAGGTAGACGTGGTTTAAAAACACCAATGCATAAGACCCAATGACCTTATTTCTAAAGTTCTTCAGTGCAAATGGTTTCCGCATGGGCTTGGAACTTCCATTTGCCAGCATGCTCCATTTTTGCTGCTCCTGGCTTTCTAATTCTGAACTCTTAAACTCTCATTCTGCAGATTGCATTATGGAGGTATAGTAATGTTATATTCTTAGAGTTAAAAAGGGTGCTTTATAGCTTTGTGGTTGTAGCTCTTAGCGTGAGGATATTGTCTTTGAACAGAAGTAGACAGAGGAAGTCTTCAGAGGCCACTGAGCTATGGAGTGCCTCAGTGGTGAGACTTTGCCAGCTGCAGCGAAAAATTGCTTTTATTGCCACTGAGTTGCAGCTGACCCTCTGAGAATAACCAGAGGGTTAGCAGAGGTACAGAATTGGCATAGAGATTCACACAAGGATGATAGGGATCAACACATCATGAATATAATTATAAAAGTGATTAATGCAATAAATCTTCTGTCTGGTCTACCTCTATAAGAGACTTGAAGGCATAGCCACAGGATAGATTACATTTCACATACACACAGTCTATAATCATCATGGGCATTTTCGACAATGCTCAAGATTTCTCCCCTTGCTGTCTGTGAACAATTAAACCTGGGAAATCACACATTCTTCTTTTCCTGAGCTGGAAATACACTGTCTCATGATGGCTTCTATTTATAGAGCACTGCTTATATTTGTACAAATGTTTCCCTTCATTCTCTCTGAGTCAAGAAAGCCAGCTTAGACCTGCTATTTCAAGTACCTATGAAATTTGAACACTAGGAAACTAGTTGATGATTTCCTGTTTTTCTATGACTTTGGTTCAGGAGACAAAAGCAATGAACTCAACTCTTCCAAGTGAAGATAAATGTGGAAACTGGGTGTTGGCTGTTTTGCAGTTAACCTTGTTCGATGACGTGATGGGGAGGGGGGAATGAAATTTGCAGTGGATGGCTCCTTGGAGTCCTTGGACAAGGCGTTGGCCTGGACAAGATGCTCCAGCAAGTGATGTAATTAGGAAAGAAGTTACTTTTTGCAGAGTTTGGTACTGGTGGTGCCCATACACCAAAATCACACAGCTCTATTCTCTCCAAATATTCCACCTCCTTACACACTGGGGTTTCCCTGTCACTTCATACAAAGCATCAGGTAAAGATATCAATAGTGTTTGTCTGGTTTTATTTAAAATCTCAGCCATGTAGAAAACTGTCAGAGGTGATGACTTAATAGCATCACAGAAAAAAGTCTCACACATTTCACCATAATGGCTATAGAGAGCTTCATGGGGAGAGGGAGTCTAGACTATTTAGAATAACATTTAATCATCTTTAAAGATTTATCTGGTTGTTACAACATCTTGGACGCCACCCTCCAGAAAAGTCACTTGAGTCAGATAATTGAAATGGATTCGATTTCTTAAGAAACACGTGGTTGGCTTTCTGGATTAATCTCTACTGAACACACAGGCTGTGTAATTATGTGTCCAGTGTTTAGACACAGGCACATCTGCATTTAAAGGGCTCTGCTAAGGGAAATAAACTTCTACGGAAGCAGGGGAGTTTCACTGAAAGCACTCGAATATATTGCATGGAATCCTGGAGGATTGGACAAATATATTCACTCCAGTTAGACTTCTAGTAAAAAGATGGTAGCACAAGTCTATTTCTAACTTCATATCTGGAACCATCAAACCACCAAAAACAAATAAAAGATCCAAAAGAGTTAAGAAGACTCCAGGTATTCATGTCAGCTCAGGAGTGAGGAAATCAGAAATGAAGGCTTACCTCCTACTAGGTAGTTCAGCCCTCCTTGACTTACAGACTCGCTTCTTGATTATCAATAGCAGTGAATGAGGCACTTAAATTTTTTAAAACTTTTTATAAAAATGAATGCTTTTGAAGAAAATGGTATGAGAGGGGGTGAGCACTGTCAAATCACAATTATATTTCTCCAACCCATATTTTTCATAAAAATATTATGATACTTTGTAACCTGCAGATTCCACATATACATTCTACTTTTCTTTTTTAAAAATTTTATTGTGTTTTAGATGAAAGTTTACAGCACAAATTAGTTTTTCATTCAAAAATTTATACACAAATTTTTTTGTGACATTGGGTGCAATCCTCACAGTATGTCAGCGCTCTCCCCCTATCTACCCTGGGTTCACCTTGTCCATTTGTCCAGTTTTCCTGTGCCTTCTTGCCTTTGCTTTTGGGCAGGTGTTGCCCATTTGGTCTCGCATACTTGATTGAACTAAGAAGCACGTTCCTCACATGTGTTATTGTTTGTTTTATAGGCCTGTCTAATCTTTGGCTGAAAGGTATACTTCACCAGTGGCTTCAGTTCTTTGTTAGCAGGATGTCTGGGGACAATAGTCTTGGGGGTTCCTCCAGTCTCTGTCAGACCAGTAAGTCTGGTATTTTTTTGTGAATTTGAATTTTGTTCCACAATCTTCTCCTGCTTTGTCCAGGACCCTCTATTGTGATCCCTGTTAGAGTGGTTGGTGGTGGGAGCTGGGCACCATCTAGTTCTTCTGGGCTCAGGCTGGTGAAGGCTGTGGTTCATTGGCCCATTAGTCTTTTGGACTAATATTTTCTTTGTATGTTTGGTTTTCTTTGTTCTCCTTTGCTCTGAACATGATGTGACAAATAGACGTGTCTTAGATGGCTACTTGCAAGCTTTTAAGACGCCAGATGCTACTCATCAAAGTAGGATGTAGAACATTTTCTTTATGAAGTATGTTATGCCAATTGACCTAGATGCCCCCCAAGACCATGGTCCCCAGCTCTCAGCCCCAGTAACTAGATCCCTCCAGGTGTTTGGATGTGTCTAGGAAGCTTCTATGACTTTGCCTTGTTCAAGTTGTGCTGACTTCCCCTACCCTGTGTGCTGTCTTTCCCTTCACCAAAGTTAACACTTGGGTACTATCTAGTTAGTGATTTCTCTTCCCCATTTCTCCCTTTCCTTAAAACCATCAAAGATAGCTTTATTCTGTGTATAAACATTTTCTTGGGTTTTTGTAATACTGGTCTCATACAATATTCATCCTTTTGTGACTGACTTATTTCACTCAGCATAATGCCCTCCAGGTTCATCCACGTTCTGAGATATTTCTTGAATTCATCATTGTTCTTTATCATTGCATAGTATTCCATTTGTGTGTATGTACCACATTTTGTTTATCCATTCATCAGTTGATGGGCACTTAGGTTGTTTCTACATTTTTCCTATTGTGAATAATGCTGCAACGAACTTGGGTGTGCATAGGTCTATTTGTGTGATGGCTCTTATTTATCTAGGATATATTCCTAGGAGTGGGACTGCTGTATGATACGGTATTTCTATTTCTAGCTTTTTAAGGAGGAGTCATATTGTTTTCCATAGTGGATATACCATTTTACATTCCCACCAGCAGTGCATAAGAGTTTCAATCTCCTCACAACCTCTCCAACATTTGTTATTTTATGTTTTTTTGATTTGTGCCAGTAATGTTGGGGTGAGATGGTATCTCACTGTAGATTTAATTTGCATTTCTCTAATGGCTAATGATTGTGAGCATTTCCTCGTATGTCTGTTAGCTGCCTGAATGTCTTCTTGGGTGAAGTGTCTGTTCATATCCTTTGCCCTTTTTTTGGTTGGATTATTTGTCTTTTTGTTGTTGAGATGTTGAAGTATTCTATAGATTTTAGAGATTAGAGTCTTGTTGGTTATGTCGTAGCCAATTTTTTCCCCTAGTCTGTAGGTTCTCTTTTGGTGAAGTCTTTTGATGAGCATAAGTGTTTAATTTTGAGGAGCTTCCAGTTATCTAGCTTATCTTCTGGTGTTTGTGCATTGTTAGTTATGGTTTGTACTGTATTTATGCCTTGTGTTGGGGCCCCTATTACTCTAGTGTTGTCCCTATTTTTCCATCCATGATCTTTATCATTTTAAGTTTTATATTTAAGTCTTTGATCCATTTTGAGTTAGTTTTTGTGTATGGTGTGAGGTATGGGTTCTGTTTCATTTTTTTACAGATGGACATCCAATTTTTCTAGCCATGTTTGTTAAAAAGCCTGTCTTTTCCTCTTTTAATGGGCTTTGGTCCTTCATCAAAGATCAGCTGACCATAGGTGGATGGATTCACATCTGGGTTCTCAATTCTGTTCCACTGGTCTATGCATCTATCGTTGTACCAGTACCAGGTTGTTTTGACTACTGTGGCTATATAGAAGATTCTGAGATCAGGTACTGTGAGGTCACCTATGTTGTTCTTTTTCTTCAGTAATGCTTTGCTTATCCAGGGCATCTTTCCTTTCCATATAAAGTTGGTGATTAGTTTTTCCATTTCGTTAAAGAATTCTCTTGGTATTTGGATCAGGATTACATTGCATCAGTAGATAGTTTTGCATATAATTGACGTTTTCACTATGTTGGATTTTCCTATCCATGACCATGGTATGTTTTTCCATTTATGTAGGTCTCTTTTGGTTTCTTGCAATAGTGGTTTTTAGTTTTCTTTGTATAGGTCTTTTTTGTTTATGGTTAGATTTATTCCTAAGTATTTTATCTTTTATCTTTTTAAATGGTATTGTTTTCTTGATTTCCTTTTCAAAGTTCTCTTTGTTGGTGTATAGGAATCCAACTGATTTTTGTATATTGATCTTGTATCCTGCTACACTGCTCAATCTGTTAGTTTCTGTAATTTTCTTGTGGAATATTTGGGGTTCTCTGTGTATAAGATCATATAATTTGCGGATAGGGATAGTTTTACTTCTTCCTTTCCAATTTGGATGCCGTTTATTTCTTTTCCTTGTCTTCCTGCTCTAGCTATGACTTACAGCACAATGTTAAATAGGAGTGGTGGTAAAGGGCATCCTGGTCTAGTTCCCATTCTCAGGGTGAATGCTTTCAGCCTCTCTCCTCTGAGAATAATGTTGGCTGTTGATTTTGTATAGATGCCCATTATTATGTCAAGGAATTTCCCTTCTCTTCCTAGTTTATTGAGAGCTTTTATCAAGAACGGGTGTCAGACTTTACCAGATGCCTTTTCTGCGTCAACTCAGTTGACCATGTGGTTCTTTTCTTTTGTTCTATTTATGTGGTAGGTTATTTTGATTGATTTTTTTAATGTTGAACCATCCTTGCCTACCTGCTATGAATCTTACTTGGTTGTGGTGTTTATTATTTTGATATGATGCTGAATTCTATTGGCTAGAATTTTGTTGAGAATTTTGGCATCTATATTAATGAGAGACATTGGTCTCACATTCTATTTCTTGATTTGGGTTTTGAGTTCAACTTGTGGAGAATCAAATCACTCAGGATTTATGTACTTTCTGTGTCAACATTATGTGTTTATTAAAAAGAAGTTGATGTATCTTGAACAAGCCCTATTAACTGCAATTTAGAAAGACATCTTTGTTCACTAAAACAAGTGAGAAATTACACTCTTGATTTGGAATGATATTATGGGTAACTTCTTTTTCATTCTAACTATTAAGGAATTGAAAGACAATTCAGATAAAAAGTTAATGGATTATACATGAATGTCCATATTAATATGCAGCATTATTCATAATAGCCAAAAAGCAGAATCAACCCAAATGTCCATCAACTGATGAAAGCATAAACAAAATGTGGTATATTCATATAACGGAGTATTATTTAACCATAAAAAGGAATGAAGTGCTGATACATGCTAAAACTTGGGCAGACCTTGAAGGCATTACGCTAAATGAAAGAAGCTAGTCACAAAAAGCCACATATTGTATGGTTCCATTTATATGAGATGCCCAGAATAAGCAAACCCATAGAAACAGAAAAAAGATTAGTTGTTGCCTGGGTCTGGGGAAATGTGGGAGTGGGGGAGTACCTGCAAATGGGTACAGGGTTTCTTTTCAGGGTGATGAAAATGTTCTGAAATAGATTGTGGTGATGGCTGCACCAAACTAAAACCCCATTGCTGTCGAGTTGATCCTGACTCATAGCAACCCAGTAGGACAGAGTAGAACTGCCCCATAGGGTTTCCAAGGAGTGGCTGGTGGATTTGAACTGCTGACCTTTTGGTTAGCAGCTGAGCTCTTAACCACTGCACCACCAGGGCTCCAACTAAAAATAGTACATCTATTTTTCCCAGTCTGCCATATCTATAAAGGGGTGGGGGGCTAAGGAGATGCAGGCAGAAGTCACAAGAAAAGACTTTTGGGAAAGCTCTTTAAATGACGTTTACTTAGCTGGCAGGTTGCGTTTTGCCCTTCTCATTTCCCACTTCTTTCTTCCTGTAATAAGAATGTGATGACTGCTGCAGCAGTGATCACATAGTACCATGGGGCAGCCTTGAGGAAGGCAGAGAGGGATAGGAGGAATCTGAGGACTTGATGACATTAGGGCATCACCACACTGGCCTGGGATTATCTATCTGCAGACTTTTACATGAGAGAAACTACACCACTGTCATGTTGAACACAGTGTTATTTCCAGGCTCAGTAATTTGCAGCTGATTGTAACTCCTCTTTGAAACAGAGCTTTGGAACAGATAAAAATATGGATTCCTCCGGAGAGAGAAGGCTGTGTCAAATAGAATTCTTAAAACTGTATGTTCCTATGAACTTTCTAAGAAATGTCCCAATATATATTGAAATTCATGTAAGGCAGCATCTTCTCAGACAGCCTTCCTTACACCTTCAACCCCTGGACACTCTCAACACCATCCTTTCCATTCTGTAATGACTAAACCTTGAACATCATTTCTAAAACATATTTCATTTTCAAGATTGAAAGCTGCATGTCTCCTCTCTCTTCCAGCCACATCCTGTTGGTGTACCTCTTCCATGCTCTGGACATTACTCCATCTGGTCTAGGTCTCATCAGGTGTTCCGCTTCTCTCCCCAACAAGTTTCTCTTTGTCTTTCTTGCTTTCCTCCCTAGCCTTGATTGCACAGTGAGGCATTTTAGAGATTCTGCCCCACCCCCAGAATTCCTCCTTCCCTAGAACTCTAGGGATCTAAGCTGTGTATTATGAAGTGCTTGAGCTGATTCACAGACCACTTTAAAGGGAAACAGTAGCTTTTCAACATGGAGAGAAGGTCATCTGGGTAAGAATGCCAGTCAGCTCGTGAAATTTTAGAAGCTTCATCATCATCTGCCTCACCACCACCAGACTGGGTGTTTCTTGGAACATGTTTGGGAAACATGGGAATAATGAGCAGCCCACTATTAGCAGTTATAGGACCATTCTCAGGGGAAGAAAGAACTGAAGCCATATAAGACTACTGTGGACTTTACTGTTCTGTGGTTGGAAGCTTGACTCTTCAAGACACCACTGAGAGAGAGGGAAACTTCCACTCCCTGAATAAGCCATGAAGGGTTACAGGAGGACAGACCACTGAAGAACCAGGAGGCTGAGAAGGCCCATCTGTCCCAAGCCCCCTGGGGGTAGTCCTGGGGCTCAGAGAGAAAGGGGCAGGCCACTGCTGGTCCAGGTGTGGCTTTCTTCTCTGAATGCCTTGGAGGGTGGTAAACCTTAATGGCAGGTGAGGAGACCTTTGGAGCTGCAGGGACCTGTTTCTGCTACTTATTATGTCCATGACCTTAGAGCAGTTATGTAGTGTGTCTAGTGCTGAGCTTAACAATATGCTTCCTCATTTATAAAACATGGTCAATGAAGGTCATCTCGCACAGCCAAACGAGACAATGGCAGATGCCCAGTAAAGGCCCTGCCAATGTCAGGGGCTGTCATACTTATTCACTTCACTTGGTCAGGAATGGTGTCATCAAATCCTTGACCCTGGCCCTGACTCTCAGGGAAGCCATGATCTTAGCATACTTCCACCAGATGCATACTGCCAATGATATTCTGGTTTGGACACAAATTCAGCCACTGAATGTAATCTCAGCCTGTCCCCAAACATTGCTCCACTGGAATAAGTGGGAAACAACAACCATGATCCATAATCATAAAAGCACAGGGGCCGGGGATAAGTAATGGCTCCCCGAGACAAGCTAATTTGGTTGTTATTTATAAGCTCCTGGGCCACCTTGTTATTGCCAAGAAAATCTGCTTTACCTCCTTGCTGCTGTTCCGTCTAGCCTCTCAATCTGTATTCGCTGAAAAAATAGTTATTGTTATGCTAAAATCACAATGGGACTCCCATAAGTCAGCGTTAAATAATACCAATAAAACTGTGAAAATGGCACTTTGGCATTAAAAGTTGTTATTTTCTTCTGGACTTTAACAAGATTCAGTGCTTTTGTTCTCATAGTGCTCTGGTATTTTCAGCTCCACACAGGAAATAAGATAAAAACGTGAAAAAGTGTTCCGGCAACACATCATCCCCTCTTCCACGAAGGCAGATTTTTGATTTTGCATATAGGAAGCCAGGAGGGGAATGAATATTGATCAGTAATCCTCGGCGTGACTGCAGTGGTGGCGCTCAGCAAGGGCTTACCTCTTTCTTGGTGAATTTCGGTGACTGATCGTTTTTGTCATCAATCATGATGGTAGCAGTCGCAGTGCCTGTTAATCCAACATCCAGTCCCGCCATATCTTGGGCCTCGATGATCAGTTCATACTTGGGATTTTCCAGCGTCTGTGAAAGCAAAGCACAACAGAGAAGAAGGCATTTAGATTTGAGTTACTGCTCTGGACAGGTGGCAAGTGGGTTGTTCAGGCTGCCTCTCCCTGCTCCTCCAGCTTGGGCCGGAGTCTTCAGTTGGACACTGAGCTCTCACCTACACTGTCTAGGTGTGCCTTTGAAATCTCTTCCAATACAAGCCACCCACCACTAATCAACTGGAGCTGTCCATAGGGATGGAATCTATTTTCTGTCCTTGTTTAAGAGGACATCTGACACATTCCAGAATGCTGTATTTCCTGGGTTTGGGTGTACTCTGTACATTAGATGTTGACATATATGTGTCATTTCACAGCAACCTCGTGAAAATGATTTGGAAATGAGGCTAACTTTGATGATGACATTAGGACAAAGATGGCAGCGTTAGAAACTCACATTTACTGAGCACTTTGATGGGTCAAAGGAACCCTCATGGTGCAGTGGTTAAATGCTCGGCTACTAACCAAAAGGTGGTGGTTCAAACCCACCAGCCGCTCCATGGGGGAAAGACCTGGCAATCTGCTCCCATAAAGATTAAAACCAAAACCAAAACCAAAACCAAACTCGTTGTTGTGGAGTTGATTCTGACTCATAGAGACCCTATAGGACAGAGTAGAACTGCCCCATAGGGTTTCCAAGGAGCAGCTGGTGGATTCAACTGCCAACCTTTTGGTTAATAACCATAGCTCTTAACCACTGCGCCATCAGGGCACCAGGAAATCCTATGAGGGCAGTTCTACTCTGTTCTATAAGGTCTCTATGAATCGGAATTGACTTGATGACAATGGGTTTGGTTTGGTTTGGTTTTTGATGGGTCAGGCATTGGGTTACTGTGCTTTACAGAAATCATAATAGTTA
The DNA here is from genome assembly GCA_030035585.1 of Dugong dugon. Classification (NCBI taxonomy): domain Eukaryota; kingdom Metazoa; phylum Chordata; class Mammalia; order Sirenia; family Dugongidae; genus Dugong; species Dugong dugon. The sequence goes on from CM057478.1 coordinate 35,829,244, forward strand.
ATCTTTCCAACAACCATGTCAAGCTGCAATTATTGTGCCCATTTTACAGGCAGAAAAAAAAAAACCCTGAGGTTTAGAGTCAGTTATACTGCACTCCTTTCATGTCATTGTAGTCTCAAAGGATGTTATATTTGGAAGACGCATTTTAATCTAGCCATGATCTGGTGAATTTAACACAAGCAATATTGGACTTTGGCCTCTCTTAATGTATGTAAGTTTTTCTTTTGAATATTCAACAGACCTTTTCCTACCACGTTTAAACATCCAGAACAACTAGCTGAGTGGCCCTGATTCTAGGATGAAAAACAAAGCATGACTGGTAAGTAACAACCTCAGCATTTAGATTGCTTTCTATAACTACTAATTGCTTGTCTTGGCCAACCAGCAAACCAGCCTTCTTCTGGTAAGACAGCACCCCCAATTTCCTTTGGGGACCCACCTGTACCTCCATTCAGAGGTGGTTTAGGTGGGATTGCCTCTCCCCACCCTCCAAACCTGCCAACTTTTGGAATGAATAGACCTTTTTGGGAGAATAGGTGCATCCCATCCCAGGAGGCATAATAACTAGTGCAGGCCCTGGACCTGAGTTTGATGGTTGGGGGTAGGAAGTTCTGCTTCCTGATCATGTGAACCTCAAAGCATTGAGCCTGGGGAGCTAGTCTAGCCATCTCCTGGTTACAACAAGGGTTAGGTTGGGGGAAGCTTGTCTTAGAACATGTCATCTACTGAGAGAATTATACTGGAACCTTGGAGAAAAAGAAAAGCTACCCAGAGATATTACTGGAGCTGCTTCATCATGCCAAGACAGAAGCCAGCCCTCCTGTGGCCTTTTGAGTTAATGAGGCACTAATTTTCCTTGTTTAGAGGTGGGGCCAAGATGGAAGAGTAGTTAGATGCTTCCTGTGGTCCCTTTTACAACAAAGACCAGAAAAAACAAGTGAATCGATTATATATGACAGTCTAGGAGCTCTGAACATCAAAGACAAAGTTGAGGAATTGGACTGAGTGGTAGGAGGAGGGAGAGACGGTTCGGAAGCAGCAAGGAGTTGCCAGACCTGACCCGGCAGGAACCGGCACCCTGCAGGCCGGATTGGCTGGTGTGCGCAGTGAGGCAAGCAGTGGCTTTTGGGATACATTTTCCACATCAGGAGAGACCAAGTGATGGAGAGTCTATTCAAGCCTCCAGAACCAGTGAAAAGTGGTGCTCAATTGGCAAAAGATAAGCACATGCATCTAACCCACCAGGCGGATCAAAAAACACCCCATTTGGGAAGAACCTCTCCCATTTATCTGCCTCCTTCCCATTCTACACCAGGTCTCAGGCCAGCTTCAGCGATACCTGTCTCCCCTGGGCCAGAAGTAGGTCCCATCATGCACCCTAAGCCATTCTCCTGGCCTTGGAGAGGGAACAAATTAACAAACAGGAAATAATAATCTGCCAGCTCCCCTAAGCTGGTAACTCAGTGCAGGCACAGTTCCTTTGCATAGGCACAGGCATAAGAGGTCCACGGACTTTGAATGCCTTTCACCCCTGCATAGACCTGTATGGGCCCATTTCAATAGCGTAGGCCCTCATTAGCACAATACAACAGGGTATATACCTGAAGCCTAACTTCAACTGTATCAGCTATATGGTGGAGTGGCAGATTCGTGACATTTGACACCACTCTGCCCATTTAGCAGGGTCCTCGCCTATCCACATCAGGTGCCTGAGGACTGGTGCCTCCACCCATGCCACCTAGCCACCTATGAGAGGGGTTCAAGAATAAGTGGTGCCTCCCAGTCCTTACAGCCAACAGCATTGGTTGCCAATAATCTAGCTGCAAAACCCACCCACCTACGCACTCCAGGGAATAGGAACATGCTTTCCTCCTAGACACTCAGGGGCAGCCATCAGCCCCCTGCCTTGCTCACTGTGTGACCTCCTACTGCAGCCAGTTACCTGTGCCTACTCCAATCACCCCTGCCTGTCTAGGACTTTAGGTGAGAACCTGCACCTCATACTTGGTGACTGACTACCTGGACGCCTGAGCTGAATCCATACAAGAAAAGTAAACAGACTCCTGGGCTCACATACCTAGTAACAGAGCCAACCACTTGGTTACATCCCATCCCAGGAGGGATAAGAGCTTCAAAGGAGCCAATAATCAAACTAGCTCACACAAGCAGCTTATGTGGGCATATCAAAACAAAACAAAACAAGAAGCTAGGACATACTAAGCAAACAGAAATAAATAAATAAAATAACTTATTGATCGCTTGGAGATAACAGTCAATATCAATATCAAATCACATAAACAGGCAGATCATGATGGCTTCAGCAAGCTCCCAAAACAAAGAATCAAGAAATTTTCCGGAGGAAGAGAACTTTTTGGAATTACCAGAGGTAGAATACAAAAGATTAATATACAGAACTCTTCAAGATATCAGGAAGGAAATCATTCAAAATGCAGAACTAGTCAAGGAACACACAGACAAAGCACTAGAGGAACTTAAGAAGATTATAGAAGAGCATAATGACAAATTTAACAGGCTGCAGGAATCCATAGAGAGGCAGCAAACAGAAATCCAGATGATTAACAATAAAAGTTCAGAATTAGATAACTCAATAGAAAGTCATAAGAGCAGAATTGAGGCAATGGAAGTCAAAATTAGTGAGATTGAAGACCAAGTACCTGACATGAACTCACTTAAGGAAAAATCAGATAAAAGAATTTAAAAAAATAAAGAAACCCTAAAAATTATGTGGGACTCTATCAAGAGGAATAACCTACGAGTGACTGGAGTACCAGAACAGGGGGGATAACAGAAAATACAGGGAGAATTGTTGAAGATTTGTTGGCAGAAAACTTCCTTGATATTGTGAAAGATGAGAAGATATCTATTCAAGATGCTCATCAAACCCCACATAAGGTAGATCCCAAAAGAAAGTCACCAAGACATATTATAATCAAACTTGCCAAAACCAAAGATAAAGAATTTTAAGAGTGGCTAGGGATAAACAAAAAGTCGTCTACAAAGGAGAGTCAGTAAGACTAAGCTTGGGCTACTCAGCAGAAACCGTGCACGCCAGAAGACAGTGGGATGACATCTATAAAGACTTGAAGGAGAAAAATTGCCAGACAAGAATTATGTATCTAGCAAAACTGTCTCTCAAATGTGATGGTGAAATTAGGGCATTTCCAGATAAACAGAAGTTTAACGAATTTGCAAAAACCAAACCAAAATGACAAGAAATACCAAACTGAGTCCTCTGGTTAGAAAATCAATACCATCAGATAACAACCCAAGACTAGAACACAGGAGAGAGCAACCAGATATCAACCCAGACAGGGAAGTCACAAAAATAAATCAAAGCTAAAACACCGTTAATAGGGAAACAGAGCCATCAATATATAAACGATGACAACCTTAAAACAAAAAAGAGGAACTAAAAAAATGTAGTCATAGATCTTTCATATGGAGAGGAAGTCAAGGTGATATAAAGAAATAAAAGATTGGTTTAAACTTAGAAGAACAGGGGTAAATATTAAGGTAACCACAAATGAGACTAACAACCCTACACATCAAAATTTTCCTTGTTTACTTACAGCAGTTTGGATTGGTTTTTAATCATTCACACATAGTTCAAGTTGAACCACCTTCAATAACAAAAATAAAAGGCGTTTACAGCTGTGCAAACAGTCCTACCAGTAAGACAGCTTAAAAAACCATTGGCTGTACCAGCCAATAATTAAGAAATATCATGGGGAGCAAAGAGCAAAAAAGCGATGGGGGTTCTCTAATTTCCTTGTAAAGCCACAAGATTACATAGTAAATTCTAATAGGCGAGTGATAGCTGTCCCAAAGCTTTTAAGTATTTTAAAGGGTGGTTAGCTATTTTCTCTCTAGGGCACCTTTAATTTGTTGTTCCTTTAACTAAAAGCTTCTGAGCTACTAACTTAAGGAGTATTAGTTCGGTTGGACAGTTTGGTAAAATTCTAAACTTTTAAATTCATGAATAATACAGAGGTCCCCAGGCTGCAGAAAATTCCACTGCAGCTTTCTCGGCCAGCCTTGTCGTTTCCAGTTCCATTCCTTGGCCGGCCTCACACTCTGCATCAGAATTGTGGTTCCTTTGCTTAGCCTGCCCCGTGAAAATCCTGGTGCCTGTATGGTATGATTAATAATGTTGCTGAGGTAACTTGTATGAACTCCCTACTTGTAAACCCCCTAAAAGTAACTTTTCTCCCTCGCCCTCTCGAAGCATTCTTGGTGGCAACAGCCCTGATTGCTTCCTTCCTTGGGCAATGAAATAAAGGCACCTTTACAGTCTCCCACCTCGGTCTCTTGTTTATCGTCTGATACGAGTCACGTTGTGCAAAACCTGGGATTTCCATCCAGTAACATGACAATGAGCAGGATGCTGATAAACTCCTGTGACAGGGCTATTCCCTGTTTCAATTTTAACTCCAGTTACACCAGGATGAAGCGGTTCCTGGGTGGCACAAATGGTTAATCACTTGGTTACTAAAGGAAAGGTTGGTGGTTTGAGTTCAAGGTTAGAGATGCCTTGGAAGAAAGGCCTGGTGATCTACTGCTGAAAAACCAGCCACTGAAAACCCTATGGAGTGCAGTTCTACTCTGGAACACATGGAGTCTCCATGAGTTGAGACTGACTTCATGGCAAACTGGTTTGGTTTTTATTTTTCCACTGTGATTGAATGCCACAAACTCTAGCTTCACCAGGATTGAATGTCACAAAGTTCTTTACTTGCTGAGTGCACATGGACTTTGTTATTAAATCCGGCATTGGGTAATTCTTGTTCTGCGTGGCGCATTTGACACATCTGTCTAAAGCAGTGCTTGAAATGCTGTTCATTCTCAAGCTGAAGGTAGAAAAACATAGCTTAATGTAAGCGGCTTTCTACTTACTGTCTCTACCTACTGTCACTGACAAGTTGGACTGGATTTACTATTTGCTATAAATTCTGCAGCTAGACCATATGAAACCAATAAATTGGCCCATCTTTATAATCTTCCTTGAGTGTCTCTGGGCATATTAACCACTAGCCTGAACAAACAGCCAACGAACATCACAGGCCTAATTTTTTAGTACAATGTTTTTGCTTTCATCATAATGCACGGTACATATTTTTGAAAAGTACACAATCATAAAAATAAGAAACTATGTGAATTTTTCCATTATAGAAGAGATCATGGTAAATGTAATATAATTTTCCTCATGTAATTTCAAACCCACCAGCCACTCTGTGGGAGAAAGATGTGGCAATCTTCTTCTGTAAAAATTTATAGCCTTGGAAACCCTGTGGTGCAGTTCTACTCTGTCCTGTAGGGTTGCTATGAGTCAGAATCGACTTGATGGCAATGAGAATATCATCTGCTAATATAATTCCTTGACATTATTTTAGAGGCTGCAAGAATATAATCATGCATATTTTATAATTTAATCTGCCCTTTATTATCGGGTATTTAGGTTATTTCCAATCTTTTTAAAATTTTTGTCAATTTTAAATAACACTGCAAAAAAAAAGAACTTCTTTATTCAGGGAACTTTAAGATATATTTTTTGGTTGATCATTACTATTATTTGAATGATAGAGCTCAAGAAGTGGAACTACTGGCTCAAAGGATATGAATATTTTAAAGCTCTTCATTCCTTTTTCAATATTGCTTTCCAAGAGGGTCTTACCAATTTTCATACCAGTCCTACAAGACATTTAGTTTATGATCCCAAGCATAACTTGTCCCTAAAGAAGGGCTCCTGACCAATGAAGTAAATTGGGGGCTAGTGCGATTCTATGAAGCCCTGGTGGCACAGTGGTTCAAGTGCTTGGCTATTCACTGAAAGGTCAGCAGTTCAAACCCACCAGCTGTTCCACAGGAGAAAGACGTGGCAGTCTGCTTCCATATAAAGATTACAACCTTGGTAACCCTATTGGGCAGTTTTACTCTGTCTTATAGGGTTGCTATGAGTTGGAATTGACTGTACGGCAGTGGGATTATAGGTGATTCTATGATGGTTACCTAGTGAGGATTTAAATTCCTCACAGCATTTGCTCTTCTCCAACTTGCAGTACAGATTGCTATGCGTCATACCACAGGACAGCTTCCAGCACTAACTATAGCCCGGGCTGCGATGGGCTTCATTCTCCCTCAGGTATCTGTGCTATAATCCCCCTTCGTCTCTCTCAGTCTAGGTGGAGTTCAGGTGGGGTTGACTCCACCATTGATGGTCATGTGGCTCAGGCCTGGCCAATCAGGGCCCTGCATTCCCATGGTCTGAAGAGGAGCACATAACCCAAGCTAGACTACCCTGAGACTGAAACACAATTCCAGGACATGTTTCTTTTAGAACTCCTAGTGAAGAGACCTCTTGCTTTCTTCATGTATGATGCCCTTGATGTCATTCCACAACTCGTCTGGTCTTTGGTCATTAGTGTTTAATGCGTCAAATCTACTCTTGAGATGTTCTCTAAATTCAGGTGGGATATACTCAAGGTTGTACTTTGGCTCTCGCGGACTTGTTATGATTTTCTTCAGTTTCAGGAAAGAAAAAAAAGACCAAAATGGATGTCAGAAGAGACTCCGAAGCTTGTTCTTGAATGTCGAGTAGCTAAAGCAAAAGGACGAAATGATGAAGCAAAAGAACTGAGCAGATGATTTCAAAGGGTGGCTCAAGACGAAGTAAAGAATTCTAATGACGTGTGCAAAGACCTGGAGATAGAAAACCGAAAAGGAAGAACACACTCGGCATTTCTCAAGCTGAAAGAAATGAAGAAAAAGTTCCAGCCTCGAGTTGCAATATTGAAGGATTCTACAGGGAAACTATTAAATGATGCGGGAGGCATCAAAAGAAGATGGAAGGAAAACACAGAGTCACTGTACCAAAAAGAATCGGTCGACCTTCGACCATTTCAGGAGATAGCATACGATCAGGAACCAACAGTACTGAAGGAAGAAGTCCAAGCTGCACCGAAGGCACTGGTGAAAAACAAGTCTCCAGGAATTGATGGAATACCAATTGAGATGTTTCAACAAATGGATGCAGTGCTGGAAGTGCCCATTTGTCTATGCCAAGAAATTTGGAAGATAGCTGCCTGGCCAACCGACTGGAAGAGATCCATATTTATGCCCATTCCAAAGAAAGTTGATCCAACAGAATGCAGAAATTATTGAACAATATCATTAATATCACCCACAAGTAAAATTTTGCTGAAGATCATTCAAAAGCAGCTGCAGCAGTATATCGACAGGGAACTGCCAGAAATTCAAGCCAGATTCAGAAGAGGATGTGGAACAAGTAATATCATTGCTGATGTCAGATGGGTTCTGGCTGAAAGCAGAGAATACCAGAAAGATGTTTACCTGTATTTTACTGACTATGCAAAAGGCGTTCAACTGTGTGGATCATAACAAATTATGGATAACATTGCAAAGAATGGGAATTCTAGAACACTTAATTGTGCTCATGAGGAACATGTACATATAGATCAAGAAGCAGTTGTTGGAACAGAACAAGGGGATACTGTGTGGTTAAAAGTCAGGAAAGGTGTGCCTTTCACCATACCTATTCAATCTGTATGCTGCACAAATAATCTGAGAAGCTGGACTATATGAAGAAGAACGGAGCATCAGGATTGGAGGAAGACTCATTAACAACCTGCGTTATGCAGATGACACAATCTTGGCTGCTGAAAGTGAAGAGGACTTGAAGCACTTACTGATGAAGATCAAAGACCACAGCCTTCAGTGTGGATTACACCTCAGCATAAAGAAAACAAAAATCCTCACAAATGGACCAATAAGCAACATCATGATAAATGGAGAAAAGACTGAAGTTGTCAAGGATTTCATTTTACTAGGATCCACAATCAATGCCCATGGAAGCATTGCATTGGCCAAATCTACTGCAAAAGATCTCTTTAAACTGTTGAAAAGCAAAGATGTCACCTTGAAGACTAAGGTACGCCTTACCCAAGCCATGGTGTTTCCAATCGCCTCATAAGCATGTGAAAGCTGGATGATGAATAAGGAAGACCGAAGAAGAACTGACGCCTTTGAATTGTGGTGATGGAGAAGAATGTTGAATATACCACGAACTGCCAAAAGAACAAACAAATCTGTCTTTGAAGAAGTACAGCCAGAATGCTCCTCAGAAGCAAGGATGGCAAGACTACGTCTCACATACTTTGGACATGTTATCAGGAGGGATCAGTCCCTGGAGAACGATATCATGCTTGATAAAGTAGAGGGTCAGCAAAAAAGAGGAAGACCCTCAACGAGATGGACTGACACAGTGGCTGCAACAATGGGCTTAAGCATAGCAACGATTGTGAGGATGGTGCAGGACCAGGCAATGTTTCCTTCTGTTGTACTTAGGGTTGCTATGAGTCAGAACCGACTTGACGGCACCTAACAACAACAGCAAAGAGAAGTTCTCTTTCTGGGCTTGCAGGTGGTAGGGCATAACCTGGAGCTGCTGGTGGCTATTTTGCAGTCACACAGAGAAAGTCAACCTGAGAATGAAGGTAACATAGCGAAAAACAGGAGGAAGAGATGGAGTTCTTTTAATATCATCTGAGCCTGTTAAGTCATGCTTGAAGACAGAGTTTACCCCTTAGATTTTGTCAGTCTTGTGAGCTAGTAAGTTTCTCCTTTCCTTCAGACCCTGGAGTTAGATGTTCTATGAGAAGCAGAAAGGCAGTTTTGGCTGGTATTTTGACTAACGTTGTAACTAATTGATCAATTGTCTGGTTATGAACAAGAAAACTTAGGAGCCGTTATATCCTACTAAGGTATCACAATGCTTATTTGGGACAGGCTCTTCACACAGCATTTGAATCATTTCACAATTCCATTATTTTTCCTTTTAACATTTTCCCCTCCACAGATACGTTCTTTCTGGCCAGAGAAAGTTACTAAAATTGTTCCTCTTTTATTAGTTTATGTATCCATTTAATGGGCATTTATCGAACATCTAGTTAAATGTTGTTCTGAGTGCTGGGATGCAGGGATGGGAAAACAGGGCCCCTCCCTTCAAGGAGTTCAAAGGTTAACGTTGGGGAGAGCCATGTAAACATACGAACGCAAAAAAGACAGTCAAAGCTAAGCAGACAGACGTATGGACAAAATCTAATGACAGCACAAAGAAAGGCTACATTGGCATAAACTCTCTTGTAGTTTAACAAATTTCATAAATGATTTAAAAAAATGAACCAGTCAATTCCCGTCTTCTGAAGTAAATAAAACTTTATGGCTGCAATGGGAAATCAATTAGACTATTAAGTAGATAAATTGCAAGGTTTGGGATGAGATGATCTAAAAGTCTCAATTTTCTGGCAAACTTAAGGCTAACATTAAAAATGTTTTTATTGTCAAAGTAATATACAATTATTGTAAGAAAAATAAAAATGATAGTCATTTCTAAAGTGGAAAGTGAGAACTCTCCTCCACTTGTGTCCAACCTTATTCCCAAGACATAAATATGGTTAACAGTGTGGTATCTATTTCTACCTACTTTTATCCTACACTATATATGTATATATGAATATATATGTTTGTAGGTATATGTATATATATATGCATATATATATATATATAGAGAGAGAGAGAGAGAGAGAGAGAGACATACATTTTATATACAGACATATTTAAACAGAATGGTATAATACCATTCAGGCAGTTGTACAATTTGCTTTAGCATGTCACTTTAATGGTAGTATTCATAGATCCATCTATTCATTTTAATACTTGTAGAAGAACCCACTGTATGGACCCACAAGGAGCCCTTGGTGGTGCAATGTTTAAGCACTAGGCCCCTAACAGAAAGGTTGGCAGTTCAAACCCATCCAGTGGCTCTGCAGGAGAAAGATCCGGTGATCTGCTCCCATAAAGATTACAGCCTAGAAAACCCTATGGGGCAGTTCTACTTTTATATGGGGTTGCTATGAGTTGAAAATCAACCTACCAGCACACAACAATGACAACAATGGATTCACCATGATTCATTCCATCAATTCCTAGTGAATGGCATGTAACAAGGAGAGAAAACATCACCTGGTTCCCTCCCTCCTGCATGACTGGAATACTTGCCTTTGCTCTACTTCCCAGTCCCGTTGAGCCTTTTCTTGGAAGTCTCCCACTAATTGCCTAGCTCTCAGGAGTCATGCTTACTTGAAAAAACATCTCCATACTCATTTCTGTACCCTCACCAGTTACTTTGCATATGCTGCTGGAGAAGACTCCTTTGAAGATGGATGTCTAGCCCATAGCTTCCCATTCTCTGGGCAGAAGCTCTAGCTCAGAGAAATAGATCCCTGGTGGTCATGTGTCATGTTTGTCTCCCTTAGCCATACTTGGCTGATCCATAGGCAACCCCCTAACTGAAGCTGCAACAATCAGATTCTGAGAATATAAAATTTGGAACCAAGAATCACAGAGATGGAATGTAGGCAAACTCTTCCTCCATGCTACTTGTAGGTCCATTTTAAGGATGTTTGCCCTCTTGAATGTTTCGAGAGGAAGCTTACTGCCCTGTACTCCTCTCTGCCCACACAGAAGGCACCCTGCTTCTGAGGGAGGAGACCCTCAGGTGTCTATCTGCTCTGTTACCTTGTGAGTGAACTGAACAGGGAACAGGAAGCCCTTTGTCCTCTCATGGCTGAGCTGCACTCTCCAACCATCTTCACTGGGGATGGTGCTAATATTTTGGACTCCACCTGATTCCTGTGTCTACTTCTCAGCTGGTTCGAGGGGAAACGGGTGGGATCAACTCTGACAGAAAGAGTTATGCTGAAGGCACACTCTGCCACTGAGGTCTTGGAGTTGTGCTGATTCCTGCCTTCCCTGAATCTTGGCCGTTCAACTCTTTCCTTGATTCTGTAACACATCCCAGTATTTATCCAGTAGATTCTTTTTGGTACCAAAGCCAGCCAGAATCAGTTTCAGTTGCTTGCAACCAAAGGAACCAGCGGTGAAGACAATGCTATGTGTTCACCGAATCTCCTTTGACTTATGAACATAGAGTTAGACTAGATTTCCAGCTTTCCTTGCAATAAGATGAACTCATGTGACCAATTCTGGCCAATGGAATATGGACAGAGGCAATGAACAGATCCTGGCTCCTAAACCTCCCAGGTGGTCCCAAAAAGCAAGAATCCTGGTCTCTGCATGACTGTGTGGAGCAAAGCCCCTCTGTTGACCTGCTTTAGAGTGTGATGTGAGCAAGAAATAGATTTTCTTTAGGTTTAGGGGCTGTTTATCACAGTGCATATCCTGCCCTCACTAACAGAAAGCTTCTGCTTCCTGTTTTGTTTTATTTTAAATGCCCATTTACCATCTTCCTAAGTGGGTGACCAAGTTTTCAAGGGCAAGGACCGTGCCTTTGGCCCCATCATCTAGCCAGTGCTCAAGACACAAGGTGGCTGGTTTATTTCATTATCGAAAATGATGATATATTACTGTTCCACTAAGCTGAATTATATCTCAAAGGCCTGAGCATATCAGTGGCATTTCCAAGCCAGAGCCATTTATCCTTAGGGAATGGCTCGTACTTCAGGAAACTCTGGCTCAAGGAGATACGATTTTAGGTTGACCAAAAAGTGCCCCGTGTCAAAACTGGGAAAATTAAGTTGGCTGCTCTGATTTTATTTTCAGCTACCTGATCTGTAAGACATATCTAAGAGTCAAGCTGCTCTCCTGGTTTGAATTCTGCAGTCAAGCATTTCTATTACATTTGCCATGTCCTCCTGGGTATCTACCAGCGACCAGTTAATATATAGCCTAGAAACAAAAGGAAGATGGTGTGTCTGTAAGAAAAAGCCTCGGGTGCATCTCCACAGACCCAGGCCAGGTTCACTGATCACACTGATTGGAAAAGCAAACATTTCAACTTGAAAAAAAGAATCAAGCCGTGTCATTAAATATGGCACGTAATCAATCACCAGGCCCTGGATGTTTTACACAGCTGTAGCAACTTCCATGTAAGTATGCATTTAACACAACATTTATCACTAATAACAAGCATAATGGTAGCTGTAGGGGGAAATCAACAAATAAATGTTACATGGAAGGAGGTTTCACCATTAACCCACATAGTACCTCATCTGTCTCTTGCTCATCTTAGACTTCTCTCTGTGTCTGTCTTTATACTTTGTCTATACTGAATTTCTTCCCACCTCACCCCACTTTTTCTTACTTTTGGAACTTCCCACCTCTATTTCTTCTTCCAGGCTAACTCTTGCTCCTCTGCTGATGGTCATTCTTTATTCGAAGGAGCCCTGGTGGTGCAACAGTGAAGCACTCAGCTGCTAACCAACAGGTTGGCAGTTCAAATCCACCAGTGGCTTGAATCCTTCCGTGGCACCATGGGAGAAAGACCTGGCGATCTGCATCTGCATCTGTAAAGATTACAGCCTAGGAAACCCTATGCGGCAGTTCTACTCTGTCACATGAGGTTGCTATGAGTTGAAAATCATCTCAATGGGACCTAATGACAACAACATTCTTCACTAGATTGAGTGAAGCTCTATGAAGGCAGAGATCTCAGTGTATAATGACACTTAAGAGGGACCAATCAATATTTGATCAATTCCCATTGCCCTGGCTCAACCACTTACTAGCTGAGTGATCCTGTCCAAGCAACGTAAGTACTCATTGCCTTGGTTTCTTCATCTGTAGAATGGGGACAATAATAATACTTACAGGGCATGAGGATTAAAAGATGTAACAAAATGCTAAGTACAGTGCCTGGCATATTTAAACACTGCTGTTATTATTTAGTTGAATGTGAGGAAAGTCTTCTGTTTTAAGGATTTTCATTTTTCCCGTCTGAGAACAGTGATTCAGTCCCAAGTTACAGATGTAAGCTTTGCAGTCCCCCAACATTTATTCCTTGCCCACAAGGCTGTCAGAGGTCCACCCCACTCATTCTGGAGTCAATCACAAGAAAGCACCAATGGAGCGAGAACTTACAGAGGGAGGTGGTGACTGATAGTACTTTTGTTTTTTTTCTCAATCTCTCCACACATTCTCACAGATCCTCTGAAGGTGCATCATCCTGTTGGTTTTATTCTTTTCCAAGTTAGAACCACACCAGATAGTCTTATAAACTTTCCTAAGGATACTAATGAGCCTTTGTGAACAGCCCCCCAGTACATCTCCTCCTGCCAAATAAGAGCCTCCACAGACAGTGCCTTTGCCTGGTGGCCATTTTCTCACACCCATTTCCTGTCTCACAGGAAGTCAAAGCAGTCTTGCAGGAGCCATGATTATCCAAAGTATCCAAAGCAATGCCAACTTTTAAATTTAGTTAGAGCTACGGTTTCCACTCTTTCAATTGCATGGATAATTAAACTTAAAAGAAAATGGTGAGACCAACATTGTCTTCAACGTCTTTTGCCGAGTAAGAAGACTAGTGCTACCATCATCATAATTTTATAAAAGAATCTCAGGGCAAAGTCCAGTCCTTTAAGTGACAATATATTTAGGTTTATTGCAAATTCACTACGTTGTCCTTATTTTTCTGATTTTATCACAAACCAGTTTAAAATTCTTCAGAGATCAGTACCAGCAAAAGAGCAGAAATTTGGAAATTCTGAGCTACAGCATATCACTATAGTCAAATCCTGACAGCCCACAGCAGTAGGGAGCAGGAATCACAGGGAAAATCAGACGTTGTTTGTTTTAGGTGACTAGATACCATTTTACCATGCAGAAAGCACACAGCCAGCCCGCTTGATTGAGAACACAGACTCAGAAAAAGAGAGAGAATGTGAGTATGTTTTAAAAACTCATGGAAAAGATGGAAAGACTCATGGGTCAGCTCCAAACTTTTGAAAATAATTGCAAGTGACTTTGATAATAACTATGACAATACAAACAAGTTCTCTAATCTCATTGCTCTTAGAAAAAACCTAAACTTCTCACCTACAAGGCATTATATGATCTGACTGTAATTCCTCCTCCAGTGTCATCTCACATCGCACCCTTCCTGCTGCTTCTCTCAGCTCCTTGAACCCACTGCTGGTCCCCCTGCCCAGTATGCTATTTCCCAAATTTCCTCAGAGCTGGCCTTTTTGAATCCCCTAAGTCTCTGCTGGCATTCACTGTGGGATATCTTGACCACCTTGTCTAAAGTGGCCTTCCCCAGATATGCCCAATCTCATCATCCTGCTTAGTTTCCATGGTGAGCAGCTTTCAATCCTGGCCTCCAAAGCTCCCCACCTCCTGGTATGCATACCCTTGTGTAATCCTCTCCTCTTGAGAGTGAGCTGGACCTAGTCAATTGCTTTTAATGAATAGAATACGATAAAAGTGATGGGAAGTCATTTCTATGATTAGGTTACAAGAAGACTGTGACATCCTTCTTATTATCAGATTTGCCTTCTCACCTTGAATTCTTTGATAAAGCAGGCTGCCATGTGAGAAAGGTCCACGTGGCAAGGAATTGAGGGTGATCTCCAGGAACAGCCTAAAGGAATTGAGGCCCTCAATCCAATAGCCTGCAAGGAAGTGAACGCTGCCAACAACCACCGAGTGAGGTTGGAAATGAGTCCTTCGCCAGTCAAACCTTCAGATGAGACTACAGACCCTGGGCCAACACCTTGGTTGCAACCTCATGAGATACACTGAAGCAGAGAGTCCAGCTAAGCCACGCCCAGACTCTTGAGTACAGAAACTGTGAGATAATATATATGTATTATTTTAAACCACTGAATCTTGGGGTAATTTGTTACACAGCAATAGATAACTAATACAGTTTTTCCAGCACTTATCAGTCTATGATGTTCTTCTTTTCTGTTTATTTGTTTATCGTCTATCACAACTATGAGAATTTGAGCTCCATGAGGTCAGGGTACTTGTCTTTTTTAGAGCTTTATCTCCCAGCTAATAATTCAGTGCCTGGTACATTGTAGGTATGTAATAATTATTTTCTAAATTATGGATACATTTTAATAAAATAATTAATTACAAAGAGTGGTATGTCTATGCATGTTTAACATCTGATTCTCCTGCCTTGTTGTGTTTTCAGTGTTGGCAATTTAAATACTTCTGCCATGGATGATTTCAAGCTACCAATGTGATGTCATTAAACACAGAATTGGAAAGAAATGTACAGAACCCCCAAGCAGCTACCGTGAGCCAACAAGAGCTGGCTTCGGCATATAAATTCTGCTTAAGGAGTCAAGGAAAGCTGTGAGAAGGCTTTTTATTTCCAACAAATTTCTTTGTTGTCTACCATTTGAGGAATCGTTAATGAGAAACACTAACATGAGATTTATAGAAAGAATATAGTTCATTTATTTATTTACTCATCAGCTTGTCCAGAGTAGGTAGGTTGGGCAATCCAAGACTCCTTGCAAAATGGCGCTCAAACAGGAATCACATTCTTCTCCAGGTTAGCTGCACCTGACACCTGGCCTATAAATATTGCAAACAGATTGGGGAAAATATTATCTGAAGCAGAGTGAGTTGTTCTCTGTCTGAAGTTTGATGTATCCACTTGGCCACAGAAAACCAGGAATAGGTAGCCCATAAATCCAGCAGGAAGGGCACACATTTGCTTGTAAAATGTGCCTTATTCCCACTGCAGATGGTGAACAATGCTCTTCCTTCTTCCTATGCAACAGGGCGAGTCCAGCTTGACTTGTGCTTGTCTTTAGGCCTCCTTTCACCTTGCCTCTCAGTGCTAATGTGAACATACATGTTCTTGGCTGTCACCTGCTGGTTTCTCATTCCCGGCCGGGGCCTGGTGGGTAAGAATAAGGCAGAGCTCATTTCCCCATATTTACTGGTTGCTGACAAAGCCACCAGGGTGTGGGGGAAGGAACAGGGGAAATAAACAGTGTCTCGTAGACATATGCAGTTGGAATAACCTAAGTGATAGATTGGAGGTGGAGGGACACCAAAATCAAATAAAACATTTCCAGGGCGAAGTGTACCTCTTCTGATGTTACTGATGAGTTACATACAGTAAATAAACTGCCAAAGATGTTCATAGCATACCTAGAAAAATCACCCCCTTTAGACCCAAGGCAGCAAACATTTGACATTTAGTTTGATTCCACTGAAACATTTATTTAGTGTCCACTAGGTTCCAGTAATTCTGCTAGGGTGTGATGAATGGTATGGACCTTGCTTCTGGTGCATTCATATTCTAGAGAAATGCACAAAAAGCACACAGGTAAGGTACGCTAGGATAAGTGCTATTGGAAAGGTACCAGTTAAGGACTGTGCGAAGGGGGTCAGAGCGTGGAGCACTCAGAAGGGTTATGCAGAGATTACTTAGTTCCCTAAACATTTATTGAGCACTTACTATGCATTGGGTACTAGTGATAGAAATATGAGTAAGAGGAGCCAAGTCTACTGGGAGGAACCAATACGCAGACCACTTCTGTAGAATGAGATGAGGTTACACAGGAGAGGCCACTCAACCTAGACTTCATGGTGGGGAGAGATTAAGGAGATATTCCTCCAGAAAGCAATATCTTCTTACAGGATTAGAAATGGGGCTTTGAAGTGGAAGAAAATGTCTATGCCAGAAGATGGGAGGCTATTAATCCTAAAACTATTACATTCAGTCACTCAGTAGAAGCTGAAGGCTGATTCTGATTCTGTTAAGGAAACTGAGAACAAGAAGAAGTGTAAAATATACTCTCTGCCTTCAAGGAACTCACAGCTTGACTGGGGATAAAATACGTATAAGCAACTCCACAAGGCAGGAGGCAATATGTGCTAAGTGAGTTGTGTACACAGTAGGTTCAGAAGGTGAATGGCATGGTGGGGAGTGCTTCAGTGGCAACAGGTTAATGTAAAGCAGGAGCTGAGCACTGAAGGATGGGTATGTGGGGAGGGAATTCAGAGAGGGAGGAGCCTGGGAACGGACATGGAGGTGGCTGG
Organism: Dugong dugon; assembly: GCA_030035585.1. NCBI lineage: Eukaryota > Metazoa > Chordata > Mammalia > Sirenia > Dugongidae > Dugong > Dugong dugon. The sequence continues at coordinate 35,846,146 of CM057478.1, forward strand.
TTGAGGCAGGGCCACTGGTCTGGTTGGGGTCAAGGTTTGGGAGGGAAGAAGACACAGATTACTGGTTCTGGAAGTGACCTCAGAGATCATATATTCTAGCCCCATCTGTAAAGATCTCATAGTAAGAGGAAACAGAAGGAGGGAATCTTAAGAAGCTTGTGGCTAAAGAATTTCTTGGGTTCATCTCTTTTACTGAGACAAGACAGTATTAGTCTGTAGATGTCGAAGTAAAATAAAATGTAATGAAAATGCTCTTTCTCCATAATTTTCGTGATTTGGAGACGCTATACTGCTAGCCTTGAAGATGAGGTCGCTAGCCAAGGAATGTGAGCAGCCTCTAAAATCTGGAAAAGGCAAGAAAACAGATTTTCCCCTGTAGCCTCCAGAAGGAACCAGCCTTGCTGTCACCTCGATTTGAGAACTTCTGACCACTAGAACTATAAGATAACAAATCTGTATTGTTTTAAGCCACTAAATTTGTGGTGACTTGTTATGGCAGCCACTGGAAACAGTGCGCCTTTTCTGGAGAGTGCTCACTGAGCTTCCTGGAGAGTGCTCACTGAGCTTCCTGGAGAGTGCTCACTGTGCTTCCTGGAGTGGTGAGGCCTCACCAGCCACCAACTCCCTTCTTCCCTCAGCTGCCTCCTTCACTGCCCGCCTTCCCACAATACAATCCGCTATCTTTTCTCTGGATAAATTTCCAATTAAATCCTTTGAAGTACAACATCAACCAGATCTTTTCCATAAATCCTGTCTAGCCAGAAGATGAATTTCCTCCCTTCCACCAGTTGTCAACTCGACTCTGATTCATGGTGACCCAATGTGTGTCATAATAGAACTGTGCTCCATAGGGTTTTCAGTGGCTGGTTTTTTGGGAAATGGATTTCCAGGCCTCTCTTCAGAGGCACTTCTGGGTGGACTTGAACGTCCAACCTTTTGGTGAGCAGCAGAGTGTGCTAACCATTTGCACAACCCAGGGACTCCTCCTCCCCTCTAAAAAACCAAACCGTTTCAGTGGAGTTCATTCCGATTCATAGCAACCCTAAAGGACAGAGCAGAACTGCCCTATAGGGTTTCTGAGGCTGTAATCTTTATGGAAGCAGACTGCCACAACTTTTTTCTGTGGAGCTGCTGGTGGGTTCAGGACACTCACCTTTCAGTTAGCAGCCAAGCGCTTAACCACTGCACCACCAGGGCTTTTTTCTTCCCTCTACAGAGTGGTACATATCAAGTCAGTTTACTGGAGGATGTCTTCTACAGTGTATGTGGTTGGTTTCTATCTTGTTGGTCACTTTCTAAGTACTCATGATAGCTCTGTGAGCATGGACCCTGACTCTGACTTATTCCTATCACATCCCTAGCACCTAGCCCCCTGGAACACTGAGGCCCTGAGACATTGCTTTATGTCATTGTTGGATTGTATCCTTTGAAAAGAAATGAACTAATTCTAAATTATCCTAGGAAAAGTCACACAGCTAGTCCAGTGCCTGGCACTCTCAGTAAATATTTGATAAATGAAGAAACCAATGAATGGTTATATTGACCCCTACACAGCAAACTTGGCTTCAGGGTGGCTGAGGGTTACTGGCCCAACAGCAGGGCCTATGAAAGGTTAGATGGGCTAAGTTAGACTCCAGAAGACACTGGTTATGTAGAGCAGGGTAGGGTGTTGAGGCTCCAGCTATCTAGCAGGAAGTCTTTGTACGCTCTGCTGCTGATGGGCTCTGCTCTCCTGAACCTCAGGAGAAAGGCCCTTGGTTGATCCCAACGCCAGCCCCAGACCTTGGCTGCTCACACATCTTGAGATGCATGCGATGGAGGCAGGGAACGATAAAGGCTGGAGAACTGAATGCTTGGTGGTGAGGTTTGGATGGAAATGACCTTCCAAAGGAGGCACAAGAGAAAGTTGCTCAGACGAGCCTCAGTGGGCCAGCTGGGGGCTGTCTCAGATGACTCTGGGGGGTCATATTTACCACAGTGTAAAATCGGGAAGCTGGTCTTTCTGTAGTTAAGCCAAGCACTGTCCAAAAGCAAATAGCTTTCCTTGAGTTTCGATTTATTACCATCTAAAATGTCATTCTCTGTATGGGTAATAAAAGGTAATATGTTTTATGATGGCTCCTTATGTTAAGGTTTTACAAAATCTGTTATTAAATGATCTGCAGAGAATCTAAATGAGTCTTAGCAGGTTACATGAAATAGCAAGGTGTTTCTCTCCCCCTTCTCTTTCTTCTTCCTCAAATTAAGTGCAGTTAGAAGGGCGGAGCTCTCTCTGTGTGTTTTCTAATCACACAGCAGTAGGTAATGCTTTTCAGGTCAGGATAAAAATTGTGTTCTGCAGTGTAATCGGCTTCACAAAGTTACATACTGGCCAAAACGTCCAGAAAATTCAATTATGGACTCCCAATGACAAAAGTGAGAGCCTGTTTCCAAAATTAGGTTCTAAATGCCTACAACTTGCTGCAGTTTCAGCTTTAAAACTTTTGCCTGATACTGGTCCTTTGCACATTAATCACCTCTGCCCATTAATTTCAGGTGCTTAATCAGTATTACAGCCTCCACGTGGAAAAGTGCAATCTAGGTGGGCTTCGGCAGCCTGATTCTCCTGCCGTCTCTTTGGACCCACTCCCATTCAAATGGGATAGACTAATTAAATCTGCCATCCAAGGTTACTTTCAATCAGTAATATACGTTTTTCATTAAGTCAAAAATGCGGTTTATGCAAAGCTTACTTTGGTTTAGAATCCTATTGCTGGTAATAATTCCAGGTAGCTTGTGAAACAAGGAGCCTGCTGAGAGAGTAAGGAATCAGCAAATGACACCCACCCGCTCCACCCATGGACAGGAAAGCAATTCAAGGCACTGTCTCAATGCTGGCATTAGGGTATATGCTTTGAAAATAAATTGAGCTAATTCTAAATCATCCAAGGAAAAATCAGACAAGATGGGTTCCAATTATACCACTGCTCTTGTTTTAAAAGTTAATTCATATACCAGGGAGAAAAGGCACAAGGATAACCCAGCCATGGGTTCTTCTGGAAGATTCTTCTGTTGATTTCATGCCTGACGCAGCCAGTCCCTTTGATCACCTCCATCAGTAATGTTTGGACAAGACCACCTAGTGGACTGCGGCCCCCTGCGCTGTTTGCACCAAGCAGCACTTTGTGATCTTGGCTCCATCATTTGTTTTGTGCTTCAAATCATCTTGGCTCTGCCGTCAAGCACTAAGCCTATTAACACCCTTGAATGTGAGTCAAGCCAGGAACAAGAAGTCAAATGTTACGGCTTAATACATTTGGACTTGCCCTTTACCGGCTCAGCCTCGCGGACAGACAGAATGTTGATAAAGATGAGTGTGCTTTTCTCCACAAATAATAAAACCTGCAAACACGCCCTTGGAGGGCTGCTTTTCATTTTATTTTTGAAAAATAACGATAAATAGAGATCTTTGCTGTCCCTCCGGCCTCTCTCCGGAGTCCTTCGTAAGCAGATGGGAACGGAACTCTATTGCCCATCACTTTGGGAGGAAATCCCAGGGCCTCAGCTCCTTGTCCCCACAGAGGGATAGGCCTCCACCCTGGGGTTAGAACATATGTCAGAACATATCTCCATGCCTCAGTCCCCTCAAGCCCTAGATTTGAACCTCCCTTCTCTAGTCCACAAGTACCTAGTCCTTGCCAGTCCATAAGACCAAAACCAGACCAGTGGCTGTCAAGTCGATTCCAACTCATGCTGACTCCATGTGTGTTAGAGTAGAACAGTGCTTCACTGGGTTTTTAATGGCTGATTTTTCAAAAGCAGATCACCAGGCCTTTCTTCAGAGGCACCACTGGGTGGGTTTGAACCACCCACCTTTCAGTTAGTAGCTGAGCATTTCACTGTTTGCACCATCCAGGGACTCCTTGTCAGTCCGTCTGTTATTACATCAACCATGGTTTTGTACACTGAGCACTTACCATAGGCTGGAAATGGCACTTCAGCCTTTATGTAAATTATTCCCATTGATTCTCACAATACCCCTGTGAGGTGGGTACGGATATTGGCCCTGTTGTACAGGTAAGAAATCTGTTGCCACAGGAAACACCACTCCAAAATGGTGGAGCTGGGATTGGAACCAAAGCTCTTAGGTCCAGAGTCCACATTCTTAACAGCATGCTCTGGAGTTTCCTCATCACCTACACAGGACCCCAAATCCTGTGGTGGCAGGCCAAGGATGCCATATCAGAACCCCTTTTCCAGCTTGTGATGGTTAAGATTGTATGTCAGTTTGGCTAGACCATTATTCTCTGTGTTTTAGCAGTTGTATGATGTTGTGATCACCCCCATGATGGAATCTGCTGAGCGGTACTGGCGGAGGCGGGGCCTGTGGCAGCTTACCGCCCTCTCAGTTTCATCTCTCTGCCTTCTGCTGGATACTTTCTCCCTGCTTGCCTTGCCAAGGTTTTTGGCTTGTTCCAGACTCAGCAGCTGCCTCTTGTTGTCTCACATCCGGTTCTTGGGACTTGAGCTAGCAGCTTACCTGTTGATCTTGGAATTTGTCAAACTTCTCAGCCTGCGAGCAAGAGTCTGGTTCTCTGACCTACTGACCTTGGGTTCGCCAGCCCCTGCAGCTACGTGAATCAGGAGAAACCTTGTGGTCTTGTCCGCTGATCTTGGAATTCATTGACCTTCACAGCCTGTGAGTGGGAGCCCCTCTCCGACCTGCTGAACTTGGGTTTACAAGCTTCTGCGGCTACGTGAACCGGGAGAGGCCTCTACCCTGATCTGTGGACTTGGGACATTTTAGCCTCTACAATTACGTGAGCTATTTCCTTGATATAAATCTCTATATATAGTTATACGCTTTACTGGTTTTGCTTCTCTAGAGAACCCAGCCTAAGACACAGCTGTTCACATGAATCCCTGTATGGGTTGGGCTTGGTAGGATGGAGGCTTTTTTGGACAGGTCACCAGTCATGGAAAGCTCTTTGTACAATCTCCAAGTCTCTAAATGCCAGCCTTTGTCTTGGAGACCCTAGCAATCCCCATAGCTTCTCTTCTACCCATCTGTGTGACTCTGGCAACTTCAATGACCACCTGTCTCTTTATACCTGGATCTCTCCTAAGTCCCCAATCTGCATAGTTAACTACTTGCTGGACATTTCCACCTGGGTATTTCATAAGCACTGCAAATGCAGCACGTCCCAAAGCAAACTCGGTACCTTCCACCCAAGCACACTCCTTCCCTGTCCTAGTTAACGGTGTCACCATGGCCCGGGCACCCAACTTGGAACCTCCTGGCATCTGAGCACCCTCTCCCTCCCCCCCTCCCAGGGCATTCAATCTGGTTGGTGCTCTCTTAAAAATGACTGTCATATTTTCCCATTCCCACTGCCAATGCCTTGGTTCAGGTCTTTGTTATGTCTCACCTTGACTGCTATGTGCTGATATAAGTAGAACACAAACTTGTAGTGACTTGGGAAGGACTTACAGAGTGCATGAAGGTGGAAAGGCTTCTGGGTTACTATCATCAGACACTAGGAAAGGGAAGATCACCAGCAAAGCCCAGTATACGGCACACCAGAAGTTGTAACCACAGGCCAGTGGGAGATTTCCAATGCACAAAACACTGGTGCTAGAGAATCCCAGCATTATGTGACTACATCATGCAGAAAGCCCTGGATATTGAAGGCCCTATGGGGATGGTCCACTCGCTCCTTCATTTCTCCACAGATGTTTCCTTTGCCGTATGGCTATTCTGGAGAAGAGCATTTCAGACAAGTATGCAAAGGTCCCAAGGCAGGCACACATGAGACAGAATACTTAGTCTGGCATATTAAAAAACCTCTGAAAGTCACTCTTGGTTCTTGAAGACTAATTTCTGACATTCTTGCTATTCCACTGCACTCGTGATTGAAGTAGTGAGTACTTGGCTACAACAGAGGGACATGATGAAGGTGAACTCAGGAACACATGACTCTACTGTAAGTTCATGTGGGCAGAGAACATTCCTGCCTTCCAAATGCCCCTTCCAAATGCTCTAAACGAACAAAGATTCCCTTGTTGGATGGATGAACGAATGTAGTCATCACTTTTGTAAGAGGAAAACTATGTTCCTTTCTGTGTCAACTGAAATACAACCTGCCCATATTTCATTATAGACAGAAAATCAAAGGATGGGATTTTAACAACATAAAAGCATTTTAAAAACAAACAGAATAAATGGCACTATCTACAGAGAATGTGCCTTTCTTTCTTTTATAAGTATTAACTCTCACAAATAGAGATCTGTCATCTAACAGAGATGCTAAGTGTTGATCTTCCACTCAGTAACTAACACAAACATTTGGCAGTTCTCAAACTTTCTACTTACAACCAACTCCAATACCGTAGACCTTCTAACAGTGGCACAGAAAAGACATAGTAAAGTAATGGACTTATTAGTGTATAAGGGCACTCCAAAATATGAGGTGCTTGGCATAACTAAAATGGCCAATTTCAGAACTAAATTAAACTTAATTAAACTTCATTTTAAGTTAAACTACAACCTGACCAAAGTCTCTGCCTCTACTGTTCTGAATAATCAGTTCAGCTTCTTGTAAAAGTTTAACTGCTTGTAACACAAAAGAAGGGTCAGAATTTATTTTTTTAGCTTGAACTAAAAATTGTTTGTTAAAAGATATTTGTCAAGAATGTTTACGCAGCCTGTCCTAGGGAAAAATACTTTGGTCAACATGAGGTTAGAAAATAGAATTGATAAGGTTAAGTAAAGACGAAGCCCTGCAATTGTCTCATAACTGTAATCAAGATGCAGTAAAAGCTAATTAACCAAGTCTTAATGTAATTTACTAATTCTCTCAAACCAGACTTTATTCACTCACTGCGACCTCTGGCCCATTTCTACTGACTTTTGTAAAATCTGGTAATTGAGGTAGAAGTATAGCTTGTTTCTTTAAGACGAGAGGGAAAAACAAACATGGAGAAAACATGCAGCTGTTCCCCGGGATGTTAACTAATAGGCTTGCTGATATTCAAAAGACATCTTGGTCAAACATATTCCAAGAAGTTAGAGATTAATGTTAGGTTATAGGCTGATGTAAAGAAAGACTGTAGTTTAACAACCCCCTTTGTAACTTTTTCCCCCTCTTTTCTGAAACCTCAGTGCCTGTGAGCACTGTCTTTGTTTGCCCTACCTCATAAAAACCTCACTGTTCTTCCTGCAGTTTGGAGAACTGCAGCATCCTGCTTGGATTCTTGTGTGTCTCCCAGTTTCGTGAAACCTTCTATCCTTCTGTAAAACTCTGTGTTTTTATTTCTAGCAGAGTGAAAGTCTGGTCTGGTGTTTCACTACGGCATTAGAAATGGGCAGAGAAGACTAGGTGGTGAGGCACTTTGATCTTAGATTTAGGATCTTCCTGAACCCAATATAAGGGGCCCTGGTGGTGCAGTGGTTAAGCACTTGGCTGTTAAAAGTAGGAGGCTCAAAACCTACCATCTTCTCTGAGGAACAAAGATGTGGCAGTTTGCTTCTGTAAAGATTTACAGCCTTGTAAACCCTGTGGAGAAGTTCTACTCTGTCCTGTAGGGTTGCTATGTGTCAGAATTGACTGGGTGGCAAAGGGTTTGGGTTTTTGGACCCAATTTAATCAATTACCAAGTTGATAAATTCTGCTTCCTTAAATTGCTCAAGTCTGTTTTCTTCTTTCCATTCTCACTACTACTACTTGAGCTCAGGCCAAGAAGAATAGCCTCCTTACTGGTGTCCCTGATTCTCACTCAGTGCACAACCTCAAGTTCATTTCCATTAAAATGATCTTTCTAACATTCAACTCTGATCACCCTGGTACCCTGCTCTAAATTCTTTCATGTCTCCCTATGGCTACCTCCACTCAGTGGAGTGACACCAAAGGCTCTTAGGGATCTGGCCCCTTTTGTCCTAATTTTCTACCATTTCTCTCCTCTTTCATTACTTACCGTCAATACTTAGCCACTGGCCAGTTTCCCACACATGCCAGGCTCTCTCCACCTCTGTGCCTTTGCAAACGCCGTTCCCTTGGCCCAGGACAGCATTCGTCCGTATGTCCACCAGGTAAGTACGTATTCACTGTTTAAGTCTCAGCTCAGATATTACTCCTGTGAAGCTGGCCCTGCATCTGCCGTGTCTAACCAGGTGTCCTCTCTTCTATACTCACACTGTGCCTTTTCATGTCCATGTTTAATACAATATCCGACTGATCACAGTTACACATCTGGTTTCCTGTTAGCCTGTGGAGCTTTTAGGGGCTGTGGTTTCATCCACGTCAGTACGTACCTAGTAGACACTTCTCAGTGGGATGAATGGTAGAGCATGAAGTGGGCAACAGGAGGGCTGTCTGTGATTCAGCCCCTGGATCAGCCAGGATGCCCCCTCTTGCTGTGGTCACAACAATGAGGCATAATGGAGATGGAGTGGTCCTTAGAATCAGGTAGTGCTAGAGGCAGCCCTGTTCCACTCCTTACCACATGTGTGGACCTGGACAAATTATTTGATTTTCTCCGTGCTTCCATTACCCTCTTTCAAAACAGGAATAATATCATTTAACTTGACGGGCGTCACAAGGATTACATAAGAAGATACATGCAAAGCACCTAGCACAGTGTATAGCAAACACTCAATAAATGGAAAGCATTAGAACTTTGGCTCCACCACCAACTAGCTGTGGGTGTGGCTATGGACAAGTCAACCTCACTGAGCTCCAGGTTCATGTTTTGTAAAAGAGGGGGAATAATGGTACCTACCTCCCAGTGTTATCGTGAAAACTAAATGAAATGATACACGCACAGCACCTAATTGTCAACTTTTATGGAGCATTTACTACAAATATGACTGCACCTAATATGCTCTCTTATTTGTCTCTCCTACTTATCACTCTGAACTGTGCCATCTTGTTTACCAGTCTGTAAGCTGTCTGAAGGCAGGGATCACCGACATCTTTTCATAGCCCTATCCCTGACCCCTAGCACATTGTCTGGCATATAGTAGATGCTCATTGGCATTTGTGGATCCAATGTCTGAACAAATGTTTACCAGCCTGTCCCCTCTCCAGCCTGTACCTCTCCTTCAAGGTTCAGCACAAGCTCCCCTCTCCTCTGGGAAGTCTTCCCTCCTTCCTGCTACAGAACGTGGGGTCTTCTGCTTCTGAACACTGACAATATTTCTGTCTCCCTCACGTTTGTCAATTCCCCTGTAGCACATCAGGGGAATGTAGAATTGTGTCTCCCCCCAAATATGCGTTAGAATCCTAACCCCTATACTTGTGGATGTAATCCTATTTAGAAACAGAGGTTTCCTTGTTATATTAATGAAGTTATGCCAGTGGAGGTGTGTACTCACCCTAGTCACTTCTGAGTTATGAAAACAGGGCAAATGGGGGCGACAGATGCCATGTGAGGCTCATCCACCAGCCAAAGAACCGAGGAACATCCGGGGCTACCAACAAGGAAGGAATTGACACTGTTGAGGCCCTGATTTGGACTTTGAGCCTCCAGAACTGTGAGAAAATAAATTGCTGTACTTTAAACCGCCTGCTTGTGGCGTTCCTGTTCCAGCAGCACTAAGGTAGTGAAGACAATATCTCACCCAGGGACCTTCGGTGGGTATTTAAAATTGAGTTCTAAATCAGCCAGTGACTCATGGCAGGGTTTATACCCTGGGGCCCTTCTGTAAGTCCTAGCAAGCTTCACCACCCCAGGAAGTGCTCTGTGGTATGGGAAACAGGTCACGTCCAGGGTCGGAGTCAGTCACGAACACCTGGATGCTCTTCCACATCCAGGAAAGGCCAGCGGTCTCCTCACAAACGTATTGTTACACATCCCGTAATATCCAAGAAAAAATGTACTCAGACCCACAAAGCATGGCTCTTTACAGCACTGAAGCTTGCTACTGCTTAAAGCTAGAGGCACCCACATTAAAAATAAATGCTTACTAGAAGAATACCTAATGGCATGGAAAATGTTTCTATTATATTGTTGAGAAGAAAAAGCAGGTTACAAAATAGTGTGAATGGTGAGATCCAATTTTTGTAAAAAATAGAAGTATTTATATATACAAAATATAGAAACAGAACAGAGAAATTATTTACAGTAGATATTAGCAACAATTATCTCTGGATGGTGTGGTTATGCTGTTTTTACTTGGTTGGTTGTGCTCTTTTCCTAATGTTTTACAATAAACATATATTATTTAGTGGTCAGGAGAAAAGAATATATTAGCAAAACCAAAATCATTCTGGTGGCAGTGGGGACATTTGGCTGCTGCTGCTTTTTTTTTTTTTTTTGGTAATAGCTCTATGGAGATGTAATTTATGTACCATACAATTCATGCATTTAAAGTAGATAATTCATAAAATGGTTAAGGTGTTTTTGAGGTGTTTATGTGATTTTGATGGGGATGTATTGCAAGATACAAGACCTTGAACCCGGCCTCTTACTTCTGTCTCTTCCTCAGCACCCCAGGGCTCCAATGCCAACCCTGAGTCCTAGGTTTTCTTGAAGGCAGACAACGATTTTTTCGAACCAAGTTGTGATAGCCATTAGTAATTCCAACAGGGGCATCTGTGAGGTCCTCAGATTACAAAGAAAGAACTTGCTAAATAAAGAACATCCGCCTCTCATTGCCTCCTTAAATGTCAGTGTGCCGCCTGCATGCTTCCGTATCAGCAAACACACACACACATCCCTGGAGAGTCACACCCGACAGCTGGCTGGGGTACGAACCAAGAATTCGACTAAATGTTAATTGGCATGGAGATGTGACATGGGGGTCCTTGAAGGCTGTGCTGGGCAGCTTGATCTTTTCCTTTTCCCTCTTTGCCTCCTTTAATGTGACCATCCATAAACCATGAGTGGGACCTGGCCGGAAACACAGGAGGACATGGGCTGTTAACCCTTTCCTACTCTAAGATACCCATCATCCATGTGATGTTCTGTGGCCATGACTGCCCAGTGATGCCCAGTGCTTGGCTGGAGATGAAAGCATGCAGCCAAACAGCAGGCTGATTCCAAACATCCAGGTATTCTGAGAGACACAAATTGGTAATCATGTATGGGAGACTTGACTGTTTCATCTTCAAATGTCATCTAAATGTCTGGCACCAGGCTTATTAGTTATTTAGGCATTTAAAATACAATGGAGCACTTACTATGTGCTAGATGCTGGAGCTACAATGGTGAGTGAGACAGCCCTGGCTCCTGCTTTTATGTAAACAATAGCCCAGTGTTAGGGAACGCAGGGCAGATATTAATCATGAAAGTCTCTGTTAAATTCTGAGAAATGGACCATGAAGGAAAGGGTGCTGGCACTATGGAGGCACCTCCAAGAAGGATCTGAGCTTCTCTCAGACATGAGGAAGGCTTCTGAAGTACTTGATGGTGAGATGAAATCTGAAGGGAGTTTAGGAGATAACTAGGGTTATGGGATGGGGCAGGAGGGAAGAGGATGTTTCAGGTTGAGAATAGCACGTGCAAAGGTCCTGTGATGGAAGTGGATGTGGACCAGAAACACCCATGTGGCTGGAGGGCAAAGGCGGGATGAGAAGAGGCAGGACAGAGGTGGGGCCAGACCCTGTAAGCCTTGCGGACCCCTGGGTAGACTTGGGTCTGTCTCCTAAGAGAAATGGGATACCCACTGGAGTGCTTTATGGAGGAGGTTGACATAAAAAGATCATTTTGGTGGCAGTGGGGGCCATTTGGCTGCTGCTGCTTCTTTTTGTTGGTAAGGGCTCTATTGAGATAGAATTCACATACAATGCAACTCACTTGTTTAAAGTATATAATTCACTGTGTTTTTACTGTATTTACAGAGTTGCACAACCATCACCACTATCAATTTTAGAATTCCAAAAAGAAACACTGTGCCCATTAGCAGTCGCCCCCAGTAGCCACTAGCCTTCTTTCCGTCGCTAGGGATTTGCATGCTCTGGACATTTCATATCAATGGAATCAAACACTGTGTGGTCCTTTGTGTCTGGCTTCTTTCACTCAGCAAAATGTTCTCAAGATTCATCCACATTGTAACATGAACCAGTACTCCATTCCCTTTAATGGCTGAATAATATTCCATGGTACAGATAGACTATATTTTGTTTACCCATCCATCAAGTAGTGGACATTTGGGTTGTTTCCACATTCAGGCTATCATAAATAATGCTGCCGTCAGCATATGTGTACAAGTTTTTGTGTGGACGTGTTTTCATTTCTCTTAGGTATATACCTAGGAGTGGAACAGCTGGATCATATCATTGTCTTTTTTTTTTTTTTAATGTAGGTTTACAAATTAGTTCCTTTAGAAATTATTTCTCAAGGGTTGAGGTTTTAAAACTGGAATTCATGGACATCCCTGGGACAGATTCAGGAGAACTGTTGACTTCAGAAGTTGAATGTGAAATTATGGCTCCTTGTGCATTGTTTTCTGGGGTGACGTTACATCAGACTCTTCCCAGGGCCTGGCAGGACTGACGTGATTTTGGGAGCTGCCGCTAAGGTGGGGAGAGGAGGAGAGCGATCTGATGTGTCAAGACCACTGTGAATCGGACGCAAGAATGAGATCCTCATGATGCTGATGAGGAAACTGATGCTGTGAGAGCTGAAGTAACTCACAGTCAGCGACTGCTAAATGGTGAGGCTGAGAGCTGAAGCTGGCTCTCAGTCCAAAGCAGCATCCACAAGCTGTCATCCTTGTCCAGACTGTGAGATCTGGTTCTTGACCTGGGACCACAAGCTGGTTTTTCTCACCAGGGTTTTTGAGGCACAAGCCCCCAAGAGAGCAGTGCCAGCAAGTGCCCAGTGGGCTCTCACTGCTCAGAGATGGGAAGCCAAACGTGTCAAGGGTCAGGCTGTAGACTGTGGAGGCCACCTCAGGTGCACAAGCGCGGCTTCTAACGTCGGAGAGGTGGGTGCTCACGTCTGACCCATCAAGAGTGTGCACCCAGACGAAGGATAATGACAACGATGATAGCAACAGCAATGGTGACCTACGGTGACAGTATCTGCTGCCATCTCTGGAGCATCTTCTATGATCCAGGCACTGATATCCTCACCTGAATCTTCATGACAACCCTATGGGGTGGTTATCAGCACTCCCATTTCACAAATGGGAAAACCGAGAGATAAGCGATCAAGGGCGTGTGCAGGGGAAACCATAGCTTGGAGATACGTTTTTACTGTGAGACTGAGCAGGAGGTTTCTGGAAATTCCATTCTCATCCCTAAATCCAGGGGACCCAATTTGCTCCATTCTGGGTCAGGATGGCCCAGGCTTCCCTGCTCCCAGGCTCAGCTCTGAGAACTGCCCAGACAGTGGACAGCTGCTCATTTACCATGTATGTGACTGGCACGTAGTAGGTCCTCAATAAATGCTTGCCAAATAAATGAGTGAATTTACTTGACAAAGGACTCCAGCAAATCAAATAAACCTTTTTGCCTCTTAAGAATCTGATGTGGCAGTAAGAAAAGTCACCCTCATTAAAAAAATGCAAACTTATTTACAAATTTTAGGCTTCTTTTTGCCTTATTTAAATTTTTTTTGGTAGTTTTAGGAATGTTAGGTAGGTTTCAGTGTATGTGGCAACTCAGAACAATTATGGCAACTGTGCACCTGTGTTGAGCAGGATCCTGAGGCTGCATCTGGATTCAAAGGGCAAGAGTACCTTGATTGGCTGGTGATGTCTACCACAGGGGCAGGAAGGGGAAACAAGAGTAAGAGCGTCACGATTGCAGCCTCATTCCTCGGTGGTTTCCTCACCTTCCACAAGTTTAATGGTCATCTCCATGCTGATCTATCTTTGATCTAATTTCTTTACTGAACTAGTCAAAGTCCCAAAACCAGTTGCTATTGAATTGACTCCAACTCACAGTGACCTCATGTGTGTCAGAGTAGAACTGTGCTCCATACAGTTTTCAGTGGCTGATTTCTCCTCAGTTGATCACCAGGCCTTTCTTCCAAGAGTCTCTGGGTGGACTTGAACCTCCAAACTTTTGGTGAGCAGCCACCCAGGGACCCCAATGAAAGCCCAGACCCACCACTGAATGCCGACTGTGCTGAGCTGAGCCACACTGACTGGCACTAAAACCAAGGCTTTAAGCTGTTTAAAAAATAAGCATGCCTTTGATGGAAGCCACATAATCAGCTCCTAGACACACTCCAACCTTCTTGTCTACCTCCCCCAATTCAATGATTCACGGTTCTTTCAGTGCCTAAATCTTTTTTGTTCTTTAAATTCTTCAGCAGCTCAGCAAGTGTCACTGCATTGTGAACAGTCGTAAAAATATTATTAATGGTGCGTGATGCGAGATGATGCTCGTACTATATTCTGTGGATGAAAAATATTGAATGTGTCAACATGTTCAAGGCCTGAAAAGAGAGCTTCATCACTCAGCCCACTGTAAGTACCATATACATTTCAATTCTTTATGTGAGAAACTTAATGAGTTTGGATTTTTTGCCTCATTGGTCATAGTGCTGGGAAATAAAACAAGGGGAGAAGGCATCACTTTCCCATATTTAAACTTTAAATGCATTGAATCCTTAAAACAAACCAAACATAAATGATTACTGTAATTTATAGGGGAGATGATTTATGATTTGAATTTCCAAAGCATGTTTTGGGTCTGTTCCAAATTCTTCCCAATCAGGGGTGCCATGTTTGGTAGTTACTCATGTGTAAGTAGCTTTTCCTTAGCCCCTGTCCTGGAATTGCCCAGGAAAAACACGTATCAACTAGTGAGCTAAGGCCAGAATATGCAACTCGGTGAGACTGGGCTTTATTGCGGTCCTATGTGGTGCCAGGTCCTTTGCTTGGCACTGGGGACTTACGAGATGGATCCACCATTGTTACTATATCCTTCCAGGTAAGATGAGAAGGCACAGGAGACAGAGTACGAGAGGAAAGAAAGACAATTTTAGGAAATGGAATCAAAAGCACTGGGTTTATCAAGTAAGGTAATGATGATGATTATTATGAAAAAAAATAGCATTTATGGATCACTCAGTCTATGCTGGGCTTTGTGAATTGTTCGGACACTAACCTATCTAACCCTCACTCTACCCGGTGTTGCAGGGTGTAGGTGTATTGCACGGGGCATATCTACTGCAAAAGATCTCTTTGAAGTTTTAACAAGTAAAGATATCACTTTGATGACTAAAGTGTGTCTGACCTAAGCCATAGTCTTTTCAATTGCTTCATATGCATGTGAAAGTTGGATAATGAAAAAGAAAGACAGATGAAGGATTGACACATTTGAACTGTGGTGTTGGTGAAGAATATTGAATATACCATGGAATGCCAGAAGAATGAACAAATCAGTCTTAGAATAAATACAACCAGAATGCTCCTTAGGAGCGAGGATAGTGAGACTTCAACTTACTTACTTTGGACATATCATCTGAAAGACCAGTCACTAGAAAAGGACATCATGGTTGGTAGAGGATCAATGAAAACAGAGGGAAGCCTCAATGAGGTGGATTGACACAATAGCTGCCACAATGGTCTCAAACATACCAAGGCAATGCTTTGTTCTGTTATACATAAGGTTGCCATGAGTTGGAGCCAACTCAGTGGCAACTAACAACAACCACCATCCTGTGTCATGTGTATCACCATCACACCCAATTTACCGATGAGAAAACCAAGGCTCAGAAATGTTAAATGACTTCTCCAAGTCGCACAGAGCCAGGACTTGCCCCCAGGTGGAGTAACTGTTTAGCTTGTTAGCCACCGTGTGTATTTGATGTAAGGAGTGAGGAGGGCAGGTGTAGGGTGGGCAGGACCGTTTCTATCTCTGGCACCTTGGTTGATAGAGTTGAGGCCAATCACAGGAGCAGGGCAAAAAGAAAAAGTAGGTTTGGAGAGCAAAAGAGGAGCTCATTTTGGGATGAGTCACAACTGAGAAAGAAGAAGAAGGGATAACAAACTCTACTCCTGTACCATCTCAATATCAAATCGCCAGTGCTTGATTCTCTTGGTAGATGCCAGCCTCACGTTAGGAAGAATCAGACCCAATATTTCTTGATTATCTGGAGACTGAAGGCATATGTTTATCATTACCTTGAAGTGTCAGCTCAGGCTGTTACCTCACCCTGAGTTAGTAGAAAGAATGGCAAGCTCATTCTTTCAAATTTGTTTCAACTTAGATTATTCGTCTGATTCAACATACAGAACACATTGGTAATCAATATCTGTTGCTTTAACAGTCAGAATTAAAAACAGAAAAAACTTGGACCAATGCCAAGCTAAGGAAATGAAAAGAAAACCATTACAGCCTCCTCCAGCATGTGCTTGCCAATTTTGCTTTTGTCTCTAAGCAGTTCTCACTGTCCTTCGTATCTGAGTCCAAGTGGGCTGCCGGGGAGTTACAATTCTCCGTCTTTAAACTCCCTCGCAGGTGGAACATCTAGGCTGCTTTCTTGGTAGCAAAATGATATTAAAAATCCACATGGAGTAAATTAGGTGATGATTTCCATTGGGAATTACTTCCAAATATTTTGGTAGTTACACAAAGTAAAAAAGACTATTAGGATGTTTCTGGAAATACGTGGGTGTTCGCAAACGTGTCTGTTTTGGATTTCTTGGTAACTGCCATTCCCTCATACAACTTCTCTGCTTTTGAACACTCAGTGTGGAGTGCCAGCCCCTGGGTGAGGGCCAGACTGTTGTAGAAAATCACAAAAGGGAACCTTTGGGAATTGTAGGATGACTGTGTCCTCCTTCTGTGCAGTCTCGGAGCCATCCCCTGCAGCTGTCTTGTAATACTGCACTGGTTTCTTCTCCCAGCAGCCCAGCAGGAGAGGCCAGGCTCTCTCCCTCTCTAGAATGTAGGCACCTGGAGGGCAGGGGTATGGCTTTACCCAGCTGTGTAATCCCCAGTGCCTGGCATGGTGCTCGGCCAGAACTCAGGAAGTGTGTGATTAAATGGCAAATGGAGACATCACCTTGTGAACCAAACAGCAAGCTATAAGGCCCTGGGATAACGTCATCCCAGCTGAGCTGAGGGAGTATAAAAGAGAGGAGAGGCTTTTAGAGGTGTGGTGGGCAGATGGAGGAGACCCTACATGGCTCTTGCATTGGCTCTAAGGGTAGTTTTATGGTCAATGATGGAGACTCTGTTTAGTATCTACGATCGAGGAGTGTGCTAGTGAAATCATGGTGTGCGCTCTAGTTCCCTTTGCTTTTTTGCCACAGGTGGGACTTCTCCCCACGCACCAGTACACTTTGTAAGAAAACACAGGCCCTACAGGACCAGGGGCCTTAGTCCAAGAAAGAGAATGGATGGAGCAGTTGAAAACTACTGGCTCCTCCAGAGAGACCGACGGGCAGAACGTCAGACCCTGACACCTCCAAGCACTTGTCCTACATTTTTGAGAACAAAGGACAGAGCCTTGTCATCTCAGGAAGATGATTAGGGACATGGAAAGTTTTTCTCCTTTGGACCTGATAAAAATTGGGCATAGGGCTTTTAGAGAAAACGAAATGAAAATTAGACCTCTGATTTGATTTGCTAAACATTTTGATTATTTCATTCATCAAAAAATCTTTTGAGTATCATTACCAGAGACATAATAGCACTAAGTCCGCAGGCCACCATCCCCAAGTACCAGCCTAAAGTTAGTCCCTGGGAAACAGGCTACACCAGTCTAGGGGAGATGGCCCTGACCAGACAGGCTTATTATGAGAATCTGTCAATCAACTGATAAACCACATGCAATGTGTGCAGCAACATGGCAGAGCTGTGCATTAAGCAGAGCGCGGTCAATTCCATAGGGAGAGGCAGGCAAGGCTTGGTGGGCCATTGAGCTGGGTATGAAAGGACGAATAGGAGTTCTCTAGATGGACGAGGAAGGGAAAGGCACACAGGCAGAAGGAACCGCATGTGCAAAGTACAGAGGGCAGGAAAGGACCTGGCGTGTTTGAGGAATAATGTTATGTTTGGTGTGGCAGGAATCTAGAGGGAAAGGAAAAGAAGCTGGAAAAGTGATGAAGAATTTGGAGTTGATGCATGGGGTGAAATGGAACCATATATCTGTTTAAGCAGAGGAGGGTGTTTTAGAAAAGGAAGATGTTCTGGAGGTAGTACAAAGATGGATGGAAATGGGAACAGATAGGGCATTGTGAGACCATGCAATGGTCCAGGTAAGAGAAGTGGGGGCAGAAAGAGGAAGGGGGCCTTGAAGGTGCAGAGGAAGGAAGGTTTTAGAGAGGTTGCCGTGCAGAGTAACCAGAGGTCAGGCTGGCTGTGCGGGAGGAGAGGGAGAGCGGAGATCACTTATAAATGCTTTAAAAGATGTTTAATAGAAACAGAACTGTTCTTCAGTTTGACAGGCAAATATTGTTGTTAGGTGCCATCAAGTTGATTCTGACTCAGGGTGACCCCATGTGACAAGGGAGAACTGCCTCATGGGATTTTCTAGGCTGTGATCCTTATAGGAGCAGATTGCCAGGTCTTTCTCCTGTGGAGCCACTGGGTGGGTTCAAACTGCTAAACTCTTGGTTAGCAGCTGAGCACTTAACCATTCAGCCACCAGGGCCACTAATGCAAATTTTATAAGAACACATTTATTTTCCGCTGTGTCTTCACTGTCCTTCCTGTCTATTTTCAATGATGCATCGACGGTACCCTATATGGAGTCTCAAACCCTGGCCTGGTTAGCAGTTGGCCAGATTTGCTTCTGCTGGGTTAATCATCACCATCCCAAAATAACAAAAAGGCCAGGGTAATCCAAGGTACAACAATTGGTCTCTATTCACCTGGAGCAACAGAGGAAGAAGGAGAGTCAGGAATAGGAGGAGGATATGGAATGTGTGGCTAATTGCCTCCATAACAGCTGCCTCTTTTGCTATGAGACCACAACTGGATGGTGCCCGGCTACCACTACTAAACATTTTGATCAAAGATTCTACAGAAGAATCGTGATCAAAAGGGGGAAAACAAAGAACAGAATTTCAAATTCTCATGGACTCCAGGAGAGTCCATGGAGGCTGCATGAACCCCTGAAGCTACTGCTCTGAGATAATCTTAAAACCTTAAACCAAAAATGTTCCCTGAAGTAATTTTAAAACTGAACAATAGTTTAGCTTATCTAGTAAAAATGGTCTGCCTTGAGCATTATACTCTTTTAAAAACTATCTATATGGGATCAAATTGACAACAGCAAATAAAAAGATTAGATAGGAACCTTAGGGGGCAGTGAGTTTATGTTAATGAGGGAGGAACAACTCAGAAAAGGGGAGTGAGAATGGTTGCACAACTCAAAGAATGTAATCTGTATCACTAAATTGTACACGTAGAAACTGTTGAATTGGTGTATGTTTTGTTGTGCATATTCTTAACAACAACAACAAAATAAAATTTAGACAGAAAAAAAAAAAGGCCAGGCTATACTGAACCATACAAACTAAGCTCAGAGTAGGAGCAATGACTATAGGTAACTGTGTGAAATGTGTGGACATTCACTGTGTTCAAAAACCTCATAACCGAACTGTGGACAAGTAATCATTGGGTTTGGAAACGCCAAGCTCGTGACATGCATGACCCAGGAAGAAGGATCAAGATCTGCTCCTGTTAGCTCCTCCTAGGAGATAAGGGAATTTTCTCTCTACCGTTCTCCAGTTCATCTTCACACTAAATTCAAATTTTTAAAGGCCAGCCTGGCGGCTTCATTTCTCATCTTGACAGCTTCTGAAATGCAGATAGAGTTTGCATCAAATCAGCCTTTTTCCCTTTTGTTTTGGTGTGAGGTTCATTTCGTTCCACCAGCATCTGCATGCAGATCAACGAAATGCTTTTGGAAATGAGCTTTTGAGGAGAAGGGGATTTGATGAAAACGTGAGGCTCTGCTAACTGGACAGTGCTGCCTGCTGCTTGATCATGAGCTGGGCTTGGAGTGAAGAGACGGGATGTGCACACCGACAATTTTCCATGGTGGATGTGGGCAGCCGTCTCTGAAGAGAGGGGAAAACCATTGCTTTGGTAGCAGCTGGAGGCAACAGAATTTACAGGAACGAGAACTTGTGTCTAGGCAGTTCCTTTCTTTTAGTTTTTAATTTAAATATGTACACATTTCTGTCCTAGAAATCTTCAACTTTGCCAGTGCTGCCATCTTACTAACTGAGCCTACGCAAGTAAGTCTTCCTACTCTTTGGTTTCCTGACTGTACCTTGTTCATTCAGATATTTTCTGGTTATAGGCATGCTGTGGATTCAAGGGGCATTCGTTAATCTCTGATTTAGTGCCCCAAGCACTTATTGGCCCCATAATGTTCCAACCAGTGGAAACGCAAAGTTAAACAGATGTTCAACAAGCTCATGTGAGTGGAGGTTAGGCAACAATATTAATGTTTCCCTCTACTGTAACAGAGGAGATGGCCACTGGACTGCCACTATAACTCTGAGGAATGGCACGGGGGTACTGTCAGGCCAACAGACACACACATTTTAGGGCATTTGGGCAGGTGGCATTCCCACAAAGTCAGGAGAAGGATGAATTTCAGTTCCTTGGCCTTGCAAACCTTTTCACTAATGCTCTAAAATTCAACCCAGTCCTAGTCTTGAACAAATCTCTAATGGATTTAGTATAAAAGCTACAGAATGAGAACTGGATGCAGAAAGGAGAAAAACAGACAAGTTACACATGAAAAAGAGAAGTCATAAGTCAGAGAAGAATAAATCAGCTAAAAGCAGGGAAGAGGAGGGAGAGATGACCAGAGGTCCCCGCGCATCAGGAAAGAGTTTAAGAAAGGAGATGAAAATCCATCACCCTCACCCACCACATAAAGATTGCATTTCTCAGATGTCCCATTGCCTTGTCCCTCTCAGGGAGTTCCCGAGAATTCATCCAAGCAGAGAACAGGAAATGAATTAAATGTCACCAAATGTCCTCAAGGAGTGGAATTGTTTTTGACAAAGAAGTGCTCTTGGGGAGGGAAGAAGCTCGGTAATCAGTTTTCCATAAAAGCTCTACAAGCAAGGGTTGGGGGGAAGCAATGGAAGGGAGATGGGAATCACAAAGGGAGGAGCTGAAATTAGGATTGTCAGACAGAAGAGAGAGAGCAGTGTGAGCCCAGAACAGAAAAGAGGGCTTGTAAAACTCCAGAGGATGGTGTCCAGCAGGAGTCTAGGGTCACAATACTTTGGAAGGGGGCAATTTTAGCCAGAAATCAAGACTATGTCCTGGGCCTGGTTTGAAGGGCTTCTATAGAGGCCAAGGGCTGAGAAGGATCACTTGGCCTGAAGGGTATTGACGAACTGCAAATGTGCAAGAGTACCTAGACACCTGGCAGGTTCAGGGAAGGGGAGTGATGCAGGAAGACACTCAAAGGCCCTAAGAAGTAAGAGATGAAACCACGTTCAGCTTACCATTTATTCCCAAGACTGTACCTCATTGTGTTTTCACTGTTTACAAGTGGACTTCAAGAGAACTGTGCTGCCAGGCATGAGAGCTGCGACGTCAGGGCAGGGGAAAGGCAACCCTTTTTCCCTGCATCCCCATACCCTTGACTCTGGTCTCCTGCACAACAGAGCTGGAGTTTCTGAATGTCTCAGGCAATAATCTCACCTCTTTGTTACTCAGTTTTAGACTCAGTCTAAGTGTCACCTTTTTAGGAGTCCTCCCTTACCTCTTGACCACCTCTAATCTAGATTTATGACAATGCTTTATTGTTATAGCACTTACCATATTGTTCTAGAATTACCTGTTCTGTTCCCACACTTCCCCATTAGATTTTTAATACCATGAGCACATAGACTAGGTCCAACTTGTATCCTGGGATTTACATGGTGCCTGGTACACAGAAGGCACTTGACAAAAAACAAAAGTAATAATAATGATAGTAGTAGAACCTACCATATATCAGACACTAACGTGTGGAGTTGCCATGAGTCAGAAATGACTTGATGGCAACTAACAACAACAACAACAATTATCAATCAGAGAATTTGGGGAGGCACGAAAGCATTGAGTTTCAAGAGGATGCTGGGGAGTCTCCTTGGATTCAAATGTATCCTTTGTGACAGTAGGAAAGTTGTTTAACCACTCTTCACTTGAACATGGGAATAATTAAAGAGCCTACCTCAGAGTTTTTGCTTTTATAAATAAAGATTAAACACAGTAACATATGTAGGGTGACTGCCACAGTTCCTGGCCCAGAGTAATAACTCAACAACATTATTATTAGCTATCATTAGCTACAGAATTGCTTCATTAACTTTTCAGGAAAAAATCCTTCCATTTCTCTCTCTTCACTCTGTCTTTCTAGGTCCATGACATACTTCTAATTAAAGTACCAAAAAACAAAAACCCATTGCCTTCGAGTTGATTCTGACTTATAGCGACCCTATAGGACAGAGGAGAACTGCCCCACAGGGTTTCCAAGGAGTGGCTGGTGGATTTAACTGCCGACCTTTTGGTTGGCAGCCAAGCTCTTAACCCTACACCACCAGGGTTCCTCTAATTAAAATAGTGACGTTTAAAACAAGCAATTCTGCTTTCTTTTTAACTTCTTCCTCGAGCTCTGGAGAAGGCCCCTCTTCTGTGCAGCCTCCAGAATGACTTATTTATAAGATCCTGATTCCACACAGGAGGTGAGAGTGGTTCTTCACAGCACTGGATACTGACATCTCTGTCTACCTGGGTGCTGTGGACACAGAGGGCCTGGAGTGACTGCAAACACGACCTGAGACACCCACACACTGAGCATGATCATGAAATCCGTTTCTCACCAAGGAATAATTATTTCAAGATGTACCCTTTCTCCAGGACCATTTCTCTGTTGCTCTCATTAAATACTAACAAGGGCCCACGTCACTCACTTTAAGCACTAGGTATTTCAATGAAGTTTAAACGACGCCAACTAGATTTACTTGAACACTAACGCTCAGATAAAGGCAATTTGGCTTTGGAAAGAAATAGAAGGTTAGCTTGTGTTCATGAATGTTACATGCAGGCTTAGATTATTCTCTACATAGATGTAAATTTAAAATGTAAATTATTTAAAGTGCCAAAGACCTGTGTCCACGTTCCTTACGCTAAGACGGTGACACATACGTTATACATACATTATTCATGCAATAGGCGCCTGTTGTACACATGTTGATGCTTCCAAAGTCACAACCAGCCCAAAAATCTCAAGAAAGAGGCTGTTGCATATAACAGAACAATTTAGATACTCTTAAGTCCTCTCCCCGCTTTTTTGCCTTTAAGCTTTGTTTCTGATGGAAATATTTTTCACCGATATGACATGTGTCCCTGTCTCCTACAGATGTTTGTGGCCACTGGAGGTACTGACTCTCTCTCTTTGCTGCCTGCCTGGCTGCTGGCACATAGGGACCTGGCCTTAGTACTGTGACCTGGGCACATCTCACCAGACAACGTGGGTTCATTCTGAATCTCAAGGGTTTGAAGAAAGCAAAACTGACAGTCTCCAACTCTAGTCCCGTCAACAAGAGGTGATTATTATCTCCAAGCAGGAGGATTCCTGTTGCTGTAGGACTACCCTCCTGCGTCAGAAGGAAACTGCCTTCACAGACGATCAGAATGTCACTAGGCACCTTTTTTATACGCTGCTGTACAATCATTAATTGTCCTGTGCTAATGCCTCCCAGGTCCCAGGGTACATCCAAGAAAGGGAACCTAGTGGTGAGGTGCCATATAGATCTATAGGCCCTCATCCCAGAGACCCTAACTAGTTTCTATTTTGGGTCAGTTTAGTAGTTTTATATGGAAGACTGTGTTGCTCAAAGTGACCAAAGCACATGACCTCACTGTGTGCTCCAGTCACTGCAAGTCTCAGATGGCAGAGAAAGTTGGGATTTGGGTGCTGTTCTGGTCAAATTGACACCACAAATGGGTATTGAAAGTTGAGATTAAAGGTGCCATCTAAGTAACAATAAGATCTAGGGGGCTAGCATATCCCTGCTCCTGATCTCCTGCTGAGGTCCCCCGCCCACTAGACTAAACTCTAGGGCCAATTTCCTACAGTGAAGGACAAGGTGGACAGGCATCCTGGGAGCCTGGAATGGCAGATGGCAAACTTGTAAACATCTTTGTTTCATATCTGTGCTGAGTGTTTCAAACAGGCTTTGCAGGAAACTTTATATGCTTTAACACAGAGTAGTATGTATGCTTCTTAACATGTTGCTGAAGACTGAAGATTGTCGTTATAATTATCAGCTATTATGGAAAGTTGTAGACATGGCATTGGAGGTGTGGAGATGGGAGAGACACAAGCCCAGGGGACGCTGCAGCATTTCCTTTGCTGGAATGTTCCCTGGCATCGGCTGGCATCTTGCAGGCTGCTTCTTGCTTAAATGTGGAAGGAGGTGTGGGATACTCATGACTGTCTTGCCCAAGGGCCAATATTTATTCTAGGCTACTTCTTGCTTTGTGTAAACGTCTCCTGTTGCTCTCCACATCCCTTGATTTATCAGAAATACTGAAAACGAGATAGGAGGAGAATGGTAATAAAGAATTTCAGCTCTTGATTCAAATCCTGGCTCAGCCACTTAACAGGTCTAGGACTTTAGACAAGTTATTGCACTCTATAAGCATTAGTTTTCTCACCTGTAAAGGGGATAGTAACACCTTATGCCTTAGGTGGTTAGCTGAGCATTCTGTGAAAGAATAAATACAAAGTTCCTTGTGTCTTGCTTGCTCACGATGATGGTGATGCCTGTGATGGAGGTGGCACCTCTGACTTTTGTATCTCAAGGTATCTCTTCCCTAGGTTGTGCCTCCTCCTCTCTCTTCCTTTCACTAAGTTTGTGGAACCTCCTTCACCATTGCAAAACATGGGCAAGGAGTTTTAGGGCTGGCTTGCTTCAAAGCCTATGAAGTCTTTACCATAATAACAATGATTAAAATTGAGAAATCATCTGACTTGATACTAGACCCAAATTGTCTCCAAACCCCTCTTAGGCTGGGTTCTCTACAGAAGCAAGTAAAGTGTATAAATATCTATATAAAGAGATTTGTATCAAGGACATGGCTCACATGGTTGTAGAGGCAGAAATGTCCCAATTCTGTGGGTCAGGCTGGAGGCTTTTCCTGATTCATGTAGCCACAGGGGCTGGTGAACCCAAGATTGGCAGGTCAGACAGCAGGGCTCTTGCTCAGGCTGTGAAGACTGACGATTCCCAAGACTGGCAGGCAAGATGGCAGGCAAGCTGCTAGCTCAAGTCACAAGAACTGGAGGTCAGACAGACGGACAGGAGCCAGCTGCAGGATCCAGAGTGAGCAAAAGCCCACAAGCCTTGCTAGAAGGTCTACCTATATTGGATGCAGGCCACACCCCCAAGGAAACTTCCTTTCAACTGACTGGATACTTGCAGCTGATCTCATCACAGAGGTGATCACATATCAAATCTCATCATGGAAGCGATCATATCATCACACAACTGCCAAACCACATCATAACTGCCAAACCACTGAGAATCATGGCCCAGCCAACTTGGCACATAACCTTCATGATCACACACTCCTAATATTTGACTTTGAACAGCACTGCAGGCAGAAGTAACATGAAAAATTGAAACTTTTATACTGTGCCTATGTAATTTTTTCTCTTTAATCTCTTTGTAATAACATTTAAAATCAATCTTGCTCCATAGGTTGAACAACCAAGGATGGAAGGGAAGAAAGATAAACACTTCCAGGTAACACTATTGCTTTTCCAAACCATAGCTGTGCTCATCTCAGCTAAGTCTGTGGTTCTCCAAATTATTTTTCATTGAAAAAACATGAAAAGATGATAGAAACAGTCAGAATTGAAAATGCTTGCATGGATATTTTATGAACAGTGCTTGGAATTCTCCGTGCTGTTTACAGTTCCCCACTGAAAATATTTTACTTGCAGGGGTTGAGAGCTGAGAAGACATGCAACATTAGCCCACCTGCTGTTTTCTGCTGAATACCTGGTTTAGGAACACCTGTTCTGATGGACTTTGGAAAGCATCCCCAAAGCAGATTGCTTTTCTCAAAAAGTCAGAAAGGGCTCATGCAGCTTTGGGCTCATCAATAGATTTTCTCCACCTATGCTAAGCATCTTCTACCATGTTTTAACTTTCTATCTGGAAATCACTATTCTAAATACTCATGTGCTTCAGACAACTAATTGCAAGTGCTCCCACAAATCTTTGGCCTTTCCAGTGAACATGAAATCAGAGATCAACACTCTTCAATCCAAGCATCAGTGAAAGTCTGAGGTCCACATGAAAAGAGGTCTTCTCAGACAAGCTTCTCAAATTGTAATGTGTATGTGAATCGCCTGGGAATCCTGTTAAGATGGTGATTCAGTAGGCCTGGGAAAGTCAGGGCCTGAGATTCTGAATTTCTAACAAGTTTTCAGGTGTCATGAATGCAACTGGCCCATGGACCACACTTGGAGCAGCAAGGTACTGAGCTACTGAGGGTTGTATCTGCTTGGGTTTGTTGTTGTCGTTAGGTGCCATCGAGTCAGTTCCAACTCATAGCGACCCTACATACAATAGAACAAAACACTGCCTTGTCCTGTGCCATCCTCACTATCATTGCTATATTTGAGCCCATTGTTGCAGCCACTGTGTCAGTCCCTCTTGTTGAGGGTCTTCCTCTTTTTCGCTAACTCTCTACTTCACCAAGCATGATGTCCTCCTCCAGGGACTGGTCCCTCCTGATAGCATGTCCAAAGTATATGAGACGAAGTCTCGCCTTGCTTTTAAGGAACGTTCTGGCCGTACATCTTCTAAGACAGATTTGTTCCTTCTTTTGGCAGTCCATGGTATTCAACATTCTTCACCAACACCATAATTCAAATGCATCAATTCTTCTTCAGTCTTCCTTAGTCATTGTCCAGCTTTGGCACATGTATAAGGCGATTGAAAACACCATGGCTTGGGTCAGGTGCTCTTTAGTCCTCAAGGTGGCATCTTTGCTTTTTAATGTTTTAAAGAGGTATTCTGCAGCAGATTTGCCCAATGCAATATGTCATTTGATTTCTTCACTGCCACTTCCATGGGCATTGACTATGGATTCCAGTAAAATAAAATGCTTGAGTTTACCACCGTACAAACCATGGTCTCCAGTCACATTGTAGATTAACATGTCACTGTGCTATAGCGAATGATCAGTCCTCCTTCAAGCTGCCCCACTGTGCAAGATACAAGATGGCCCACAGGGGCTTTAGGCCGGGAAACTATTCCCTTGGCTCTGAAGAGCCCTGTCCTTGGGGTACGAGGCTATTCTCGGCAGTTAGTGCCCCCTTTCTTCAGAGGTAGTCTGACATTTTTCTTCTCCACTGCCCCCATTGCCTTCTTATGCTTGCCTCCACCACCATTTATTCCACCATTAATGAATACCCCCATGAATATTTTTTCTTTTTATATGTCTTCATTAGAGCCCTGGTGGTGTAGTGGTTAAGAGCTCAGCTGCTAACCAAAAGGTCGGCGGTTCAAATCCACCAGCCGTTCCTTGGAAACCCCATGGGGCAGTTCTGCTCTGTCCTATAGGGTAGCTATGAGTCAGGACCAACTTGATGGCATCTAACAACAATACCACGTCTTCTTCAGTCTCATTTCTGTTTGGCACATGTGTCCCCTGCCAGCAAACCTTCCTGTTTCCAGGGCTCCCACAATTCACGGAATGAGTTCAGTTTTTGGTTCTCCTCAGTTAATTGTTTTCATCAGTGTTCACTGGTTCCTTTCTTCTCTGCCCAACAGATTTCACCTTCTATTTGTATACCCAGATTTAGGAAGATTTAGGGAATGAGATTCCCAAACAGGAGTGGCATCAATACACTGAGATGTAAAGTCTCTTAAAATGATCACACCCTTAGACCTAATAATTCTACCCCCAGATATTTATTGAGAAAAGAGGCAGAGTTGTGGACAAATATATTTATTTGAGGATGTCCACTGCAGAATTGTTTATGGCAGTTAAAAAAAAAAGAAAAAAGAAAAATTCCCTGGGTGGTACAAATGGTTTGCACTTGGCTTGTAACCAAAAGGGAGGCAGTTTGAACCCAACTAGTCTCATCGTGGGAGATACAGGCCTGGCAATCTGCTTCCATAAAGATCACAGCTTAAAAAAACCACATGGAGCAGTCCTACTGTGTAATACATGGGTCTCCATGAGACAGAAAAATAACAACAGCAGGAAGGAAGGAAGGAAGAGAGAGAGACAGAGAGAGAGAGAGAGAAAGAAAGAAGGAAAGAAAGAAAGACAAGCTGTCTAGAATGTAACAGTGGCTAAGTAAATGATGGAATATCAGAATGGTAGGATATTGTGCTAGCAGAAAAAATCATGGGTTTGATGCCAACTAACAGGTGAAAAATGCCTTTGAAAGTTAACCCTTTGGAGACTGATTTTTTGTGTGTGTGTGTTGTGAATTTTTTTTTGATGGTGTGTGTGTTTTCAGTATTGGAATGCATGATTACTAACTGAGTCTTTTTAAATTTCTGTTTGGCAATTTGGATTTTAAGAAGTATGATGTGGGCATACGTGTGACCATGAAGCTCTGGCAGTACTCTGACACCATGATTTGGTGGGTGCCCCTCTGTCCCACTGGACATGGGTGGCATGATTTATTACAGGTGCCTTCCATTTGGTTATGTTGGGCACCTCTAGTTTTCCAAACATATCACACACACACACACACACACACACACACACACACACACACAATGAAACAAACCCACCAGGGCTCCCTAACAATACACAGGAAACCATAACTGTGCTTAGAAGGCTTAACTAGCTGTACAAAAGCCAAAAGAGACAAAAGTTTTACTCAATCACACCTCCTGGATGCACTACCTCATATTTAAGCCTTCTACCTCAGCTCTTTTGTACCAATGAATATTTCTTTCATTTTTTACCATTACACAAGTCCCCACTGGAGGGCAACAAATACTTTTAGTGGGAAAAGTAGTGTCTCAAGAAACTTGAGAGGTGGAAAATATGGGTGGGCAACCATATATCCCACTGGTCACCAATTAAGTGAAAGACTATAACTAAGTGGTGATACATATAATTAGATCCCAATGTAATAAAAAACATACATGCATAAAAAACAGCAAGAAATGTGCCTAATTATTAATAGTTTTCTCTACTTGATCCAAAAAACTCACTGTCATTGAGTCGATTCCAACTCATAGCAACCGCATTGGGTTTCCAAGGCTGCAAATCTCTACAGAAGCAGACTGCCACATCTTTCTCCCACAGAGCTGCTGGTGGTTTTGAACTGCCGACCTTTCGGTTAGCAGTTGATTGCTTTAACCACTGTGCAACCAAAGCTCTACTTGATGGTATGATATAAATTATTTTCATAACTTGTATTTCATGTGTTTTCTAGAGTGGGACTACATTTATTTTTTTCCATCAGAATCAAAAAAAAACCTTACACATAAAAATAGTTTACTTTCACCTGAACTTTGATATTAGATCCCACTCACAGGTAATGTTGACTATTTGAATCTTAGGACAGCTCAGAACCCACACAAGAGTTACCACCGAATACTGTCAGGAAAGTCTCCTGTAGCATTGTTCTTATCGACCGTTTTTTTCCACCTCTGCTGAGCATTTTCCACTGTATTTTGACTTTCCATCTGGAAATCACTCTTTTGTATTGAATAGCTGTAATAAATGTTCTCTCAGCCAAAATGTTTACACACAATCAAAGACCTTTAGAGAAGGAACTTGAAGGTGATCTGTTCCTAGCTTTCCTCTGAATATAGTAATCTCTTCTGCCATGCTCCAACATTCCTTCTCCAGTGACAAATTCATTTAAGATGCAATTTCTCAACTGGCTAGCAAACTAGCTTGACTATTTTGGGCATAATTACAGATAATTAGGCAGCTTCTTAGAGTAATGTGACTTTCCACTCACTGCAGAAAAAGTAATTTGCAGTTTCAGCGTGAGTATCTTCTGTCTCTATATTCTGCAGTATCAACATTTTGAATTTTCCCCATTAGTTAATGTCTGACTAGGAGATTGAGGGCTGTGCCAGGGTGATGTCTTGAGAAAGGATTTATCATATGAGCACCGAGACGCTCCACAGGAGAAAGATGTGGCAGTCGGCTTCTGTAAAGATTTATAGTCTTGGAAATCCTATGGGGCAGTTCTACTCCATCACATAGATTCGCTGTTAGTTGGAATCAACTTGATGGCCGTTGGTCGGTTGACTTGACCCATAGTTATAGTAGTCACCAATTGGCTAGTACACTGACATTCCTTGATCATGTGTCTCCAACATTTCCTGGTGAGATAACGCCCTTAGATATAGGCAACTGGAATCCCTACCCTGGGTCCCATACTTTAGAGGGCTCCATTCTGACCCCCTTCAAATTGTGCCCTTCTCCATCGTGCAGAGAGTCCCCGAGACCAAGGGATGTGCCCAGCTGGATTCCACGAGTGCCCTTCCAGATCACACTCCAGAATTTCCTCTCAAATGGAAAATAGACCAAGAGGACAATCAACTCTCCCTGGACAATGTCACATCATTATCCCAGAGTAGTCTCTGGGTGGTACAAACGATTAATATGCTTGGCTGCTGACCAAAAGGCTGGTGGTTTTAGTCCACCCAGAGGTGCCTTGGAAGAAAGGCCTGGTGATCTACTTCCAAAAAACCAGCCATTGAAAACCCTATAGAGCACAGTTCTACTCTAACATACAAGAGGTCATCATGAGTTGGGGTCAACTTGACAGCAACTAGTTTTCAGTCTTTCTCACTTTTATCTATCTTGCCACATTGCCTTGCTGGACTCTACATGTTCCCTTGAAATTAGTGATCTAACAATTCCTTTCTTCTAGTAAAACTTAATACATTTATCCCAGAGTGCTGAGGGGTGGACAAATTATTTTCTTAGCACTCCACTGGAATTAATCACTTTATTGTCCATTTAACCATTTTCTCCATTTTGTCATCTGCTAACCCACCCATCAACCTGCCCATACATCTATCCACCCATCTACCCATTCATCCAACCACTTATCAATCTAACCATTTTTTTTCAACTAGCATTAAGTATATGTGCCAGGCACCGTATTAGTCATTGGAGGGAACAGTGATGAAAAAGTGATGGCCTTGGCCCTTGATGCCCTCCTTGAAGCAACTCAAGGATTTCTAACCTGGGAGGGTGGATTTTCAATCAGTGGAAAAGGGGAACCTTGCAAGTGAAACAGGCCAAGTAAGGAACTTCCAATTCACTTGCTACTTCATGTATTTAACAAATGTTTATTGAATGCCTACTGTGTGTCCGCCACAAGGGATACAACAGTTAACAAGATGGACATGGTCCTGCCCTCATGGAACTTTCTGTCTAGTTTTAACAAGAAAGACATTGGTATGCACTCATTAGAAGAACTGATATCATCCCTCTCCTCAGGAACCTACAGCCGGAGTCCCCAGGTACGTCTTCCAAGCCAGTTTGCACACATGGGCCAACTCTTCCACTGAGAGCAGAATTTGCTTTCTGATTAACTGCTTGGAAATAGATCTCCTATCAATCAAGATGCTGCCGTCAGGAATGTTCCATCACCAAATGTCACATGGCCCCACACTGAACATTATGTGTGAAAACTACATCACTCTTCCCATGGTGATTAAGATACCAAAGCAGATCCTGGAAGGCTTTGCCAAGAGCGCCGACAGCTTCCACCCAGCACCCTCAGGAAGAAATAGGTTTTTTTTAGGAGAACACAATGTTTCCAGGTCAGCCTGGCTTTAAGCTGTTGCTGGACAGCTGACCAAGAGGTCTGACGGGCATTTTCATCTGTCTCTGCCAAACACTTGAGGCCTCACTGATACTTGAGCACCCAGGCACTTGGCCCCTTTTCATTTCCTGGAGAAGGGCGTCCTTTGGTCTAAGGTTGGAATTTCTGAGTCAGAACTAAAGGGTGTGGCCGTTGCACTAGAAAGTTCCCCCAGCCCTGGGCAGCTGGTGCTAATTGGTATTTTCTGCTTGGTCAGCTACATGCAGCAAATTCTCTCTCTTTTTTGTCTAAACACTCCAGATTGTATCAGCAAGACTTAACAGGAAAGACAGACACATACGGTTAAAATTAATGTTGTATTTTTCCCTCTGGGGCCTTTTATCCCCACCCCCCCACCCTGGTCAAGTTACAAATGTCTTGATTATAGTAACAGACTTTCACATCCCTCTTGTTTCCATCCTTCCTCCAAGGGATTACAGAGAACGCCTCTTTCTTTTGTTGACAAGTTTTGTTTTGCCTTTTCTTTATTGGAAATCCAATACAGTAACATTTTCATTAACTTGATTTCTCATGCTGTGCAGAATTTTCATTTTTTCTGAGTGTGGACAAACATGACGTGAGAAGTGAAGCCATGGTCCCCGTGCTGGGGGCGGGTGGGGACGTTCCATGCTGGAATATTGTCACAAACCAGATTGGGGATCCTGGGAGGTGGGTGCTTGAGGGTGCAAGCTGGTGAAGCATACGGCTACCCTGCAACTGGTGGAGGGAGGCCCAGGGGTACACAATACTCTAGAATATTCCTCTTGATGCGGCTGTTCAGCTTGTGTAGAACTTAATCCATTCAAATTGCTGACCCGGTGCTTTCCTCTGAAATTCCTTTCCTGTGATATTTTATTTCCAAATACGTGCTTTGCACAAAGGAAGGACGGGAGCCAGGTGAAGCAGTGACGGCTGATCTGCAGAGGGGGACTGTTTCTGGGACTGAGTCCCAGGTGCCCTCTGGGCTCCCACAGGGGAGGCCCAAGCCCCTGTCACAGCACAGCTGCCCTTCCCTCCAAGGCAGCGGCCCCAGGCTCTGAGGGCATGTTGCTGACATGTGAATGGAGGGTAAGCGGGGCTTTCACTGGGGTCACTGTGCTTCTTCCTGCTCCTCCAAGCCTTCAGATCTGCTCTTGATCTGTGAGCCTGCTGAAAGGCATGTGGCCAGACAGGGAAGGACATTATGCAGAGAGGGGAAGAATCACACTTCTTCTTCAGTTTTCTTAAGGAAACTATGACACACAAGGATGCAAAGAAAATACTCAAATGAAAATGCTACTGAAGCATTTTGTTACCCTTGTCTAGTTTGCTACTGCGATGGCAGTAAAAGTCTTGAAATGGAGAAGGCTGTAGGTTTCTCTTTGCGGGTAGAAGGAAAGGAAACTGGGGATACTGGAGGGTAGGGTGTGGGGAGGTGAGGGTCAGAGTAGGGTGGCTAAAAACAGAGTTCACAGGGTAAAAAAGGTTGCATTCCAGGGGCTAGTGAAAATGTAAGAAGAGAATAAGCCATCTTTCCACTTGGCTGCTTCCAAGATGCTTCTAATATCTCATGGTCTACAGCCACCCCTCATTCATTCCTCTAAAGAAAGAAATGATTCTCTGGAGCCCCCAGATCTCAGAGACTGGCATGGTCTTTTGCCCAGTTGTTCCACACAAGACTGAGCGTTGTCTTTGAGTCCGCATCCCTGATCTTTCTACATCTGCACCAGAGTTTCTCAACCTCAACACAATCGACATTTGTTGTTGTTAACAGCTGTCGAGTTGACCCCCTACTCATGGTGACCCCATGCACATGGAACGAAACACTGTCCGGTCCTGCTCCAGCCCCATGATCGGTTAGGGATTGGACCTCTATGATCTTGGCCTTGCTTCCTAGTTTGTCTTAGTCTGGAAGCTCTGCTGAAACCTATTCAGTATCACAGAAACATTCAAGCACCACCGATAGACAGGTGGTGGCTGCGCATGAGGTGCATTGGCCTGGGAATTCTAATTCCTGGGGCGAGGGGCTGTCCCACACATTGGAGGATGTTTAGCAGCATCCCTGGGTTTCTATCCACTAGATGCAGTAACACCAGTTGAGACCATGAAAAATCTCACTCCAGACATTGCCAAATATCCTGTGGGAGGCAAAATCACCCCAGTTGAGAACCACTGATGTAAAGGAATCTATAATCAAATCCTGCTGTCTTTGTCTCCCATGTATCTCCAGAATCTGTCTACCTCTCTCTACCTGGCCACTATCACCAAGTTAAGTGATGATCATTTCTCACCTGGACAACTACCCTGGCCCATCTCCCAGTCCCACTTCGGCTTCCTTCAATCTGCCCTGTAGTCAGCAGCCCAGCTGATGGTTTCAGAGTCACCTCTGCTCCTATCATTTTCCTACTTAAAACCCTTGAAAGTTGTCCTATGCTCTGAGGATACAGATTGAAGACCAACAGCCCTTAAAAGGCCTTACAGGACTCAGCCATGACCTGCCTTATCTGTGTTGTTTCATACCACACTCCTCTTCCCATCACAGTGGCCTCCAGAAAGTTCCACCAAACCCCATGCTCCCTCCTACCACAAGGCCTCTGCCCCAGCTGCTTGTGTGGCTAGAACCACCCTCTTCACCCCTTTACCTACTTCAGTCCTCTAGATCAGGGCTCACAAGTCACTTCTCCAAGGTCCTGGCTTCCTAGATTTCCCCTGTTAGGTCAAGTCTCCCAACCATGCACTCTCAAATTAATGTTTATCTTTCCTTCTTAGCTTTCACCATGGTTCATAATTCCACATTTATCTGTGCCATCATTTGATTAAAGTTTGCCTCCTGCATGAGACTCTACCATGAGTGGCAGGGACTTTGTAGATTATGCTCATCATCACATCCCAGCACCTAGCGCAGTGCCTGACACATAAACCTGTGTTGAAGGAATGAACCAAGGGGAGAGGATTTGATGGATAAAAACTCAAGCCAACAGTGGTGCTGCTCAGGACTAAATATGCCCCTTCTATTCCATGTTTTTGTTGTGCTAAGCCTATCAACCACCACCCGTCTGTCAGTTTGTCCTACTGTGGTATATTGTGTCTTGCTGTGATGCTGGAACTTATGCCATGGGTATTTCAAATACCTGCAGGGCCACCTGTGGTGGACAGAGCTTCCAGATTAAGACAGACAACAAGAAAGGCCTGGTGATCTACTTCCAAAAATAAGCCAATGAAAACCCAGTGGATCACAACAGAATATTGTCTGATATAGTGCTGGAAGATGAGACCCCTAGGCTGGAAGGCACTCAAAGTACACAGTGGCTGCAAAAATGGACTCGAGCAACCCAATGATCAGTTGTGAAGATGGCACAGGATAGGGCAACGTTTTGTTTTGCTGTGCATAGGGTTGTCATGAGTTGGGCTGACTTGACGGTAACTAGCAACAATGACAAAGCCTACCAAATGCTGCCTTCATTCATTCATCTCTTCACAACTCTTTCCTGAGCACCTACTATGTGTCAGATGGGGAGTGGCACTGCAAGTATTTCAGACAAACATACATGGCCACAGCCATGGCTCGTAGTGCTCTCTGTCTAGCGGCGCAGATGGATGAGCATCAACCACATAGTTACAGTGCAAGGAATATTGTGAAGGGGTAATGCTACTATGCAGATGGTTGGTGTGTTCTCAGGTCGGGGAAGAGAATACAACACAATCTGCCCTCTGTGCCTCTGCATTTTTCCAAGCTTACCTGCCTAGGAAATAGGGGTTGCATTTCTTTGTGCAAAGATTGGGAGATATGGCATAAAACATTGGCTGGACCCAGACCCTGTCCGTTTATAGAGATGGCACCAATCCCCGGATGTTACCTTGGCATTCAAGTTGCATTTCCTAAATGGATTTCCAAAAGTCTGTTTTCAGAATGTCTTGACTCCAGAGAAATAAAGAACAATGGCTTTTTTGTCTTTGATTTGTAAAAAATTAGTGGCGTGGCCAACAGATGAATAAGTGGTACAACCAGAAATACAGCTTCAAGTTAAATTAAGTCTGGTCAAGAAAGGGATCATCTGGGGCTGCCTGCTCTCTGAAGATCCTGCTGTGCTGGGTGCCCTGGATGCCAAGAGCAGGAAAACAAGGCTCTGCCATCAAGAAGTGCCCAGGTTCTTAAGAGGGAAGGGGACAATGAATATCTGCCAGGATCCACTAAGAACTATCCGTGGGGTATGGTTGCTTTCTTCTCATCATTCAGGTTTCAGCCCAAACATCAACTCAGAGAGTTGCTTTCTGACCACCTTATCAGTATTACACCCCTCTCCTTCCAGCTCAACTGCTAACTAGAAGGTCGACAGTTTGAACCTACCAGTAGCTTCTTGGAAACCCTGTTGGGCAGTTCTAGTCCGTCATATATGGTCGCCATGAGTTGGAATTGACTCGAGAGCAACGGGTTTTGGTTCGGTTTCTTCCAGTTACACTCCTTCTCGTTACTTCATATAATTTTCCCCATAGCACTTAGCTGTCTCTGAAGTTATCTTAAGTGTTCGTTTACGTGTTGTTATTGGTTCCCCACTAGAATATAAGCTCTACACTTTCTTGCTTCCCTCCATACCCCTGTGCCTAGAACAGCACCTGGCAGGTGATTGGTACTGAATGAATGAATGAATGAATGAATATGCTCAAAGAAAGGGAGCAGTCAATTCTCCCTGGGGAGGCTGAGGAAAGCTGGCGGACAAAAGATGAGGCTATAAATGTTTATTGCGTGGTTGGCCACAAACTTGGAGGTGGCAGGAAAAGGGACAGGAGGGCCTAAAGGGTGGCAGAAGAAATGTGGCAGGGCATGAGGCTGGGGTGGGTTGTGATTAGGAGGAAGGTGACGCCCAGATGATGGACTTTTCCCTCTATGGTACTTGAGGATAATGCAGGAAAGAAAGACATGGCCAGATCTCTGATGCACAAATCCTCCTCTGGTGGCCCAATAGAATGAGGCTGGCTAAAAGGAAAATTAATTAACTTTTCCTTGGAGAGAGGAACATAATTTGTAAGCGTCTAGTTTAGTGCATCCACTGAAAAATTTTTTTCTTCATTGGCATAGGAAAGTTTTTAAAAATCTCCAACTCTTACTGTAAAGCCTTCATAGTCACTGCACATGTTGAACTGTGCTCGGAAGGTATCCACAGCTTCCCAACCAAGGGTCTTCTGGGATTTCAATTGAACAACTTCTAAGAAGGGCTAAGAGCTGAAGGACTAATTAAGTCCTGAATGGGTAAGGAACATGGGCTTCTAACAGTGAGTCTGTGAGTTATGTTTAAGTACTCTCTGAGGGAGGTGAGCGGAATAAAAGCTTTATCATTAAGTATGTTTCCAGTAAATGGAGTCTTCTAGTTAGTTTAAAGAAAGTCCCATTAACTAGGAGAATTACATATCATACTTATTAATTGCTTTTTCTTAAAACCTGTAAATGTAATGGCTGGTGAGGCAGAGGACTGGCATTTATTGAGCTCATTCTCTGGCCAGGCATTGTCAAAAGTATTTTACATCCTCCTAATATAAACTCTATGAACTATTATTAACCCTCATTTTGCAGATGTGGAAATAAAGACAGTGAAAGGGTTATATCCACTGCCCAAGGACATACATCTAGCAAGGAGCACAGCAGGGATTCTAACTGAAGTTCAAACTCAGAATATGAAAAACCCAAAACCAAACCTGTTGCCATCCAGTCAATTCTGACTCATAGCAATCCTATAGGACAGAGCAGAACTGCCCCATGGGGTTTCCAAGGCTATACATCTTTACGGAAGCAGACTGCCACGTCTTTCTCCAGTAGAATGGCTGGTGGGTTTGAACCACCAACCCTTTGGTTAGCAGCTGAGCACTTAACCACTCTACCACCAGGGCTCCTTTTACTTGGAATATAACAGGGATTAAACATACAGAGGCAGGAGACCTCTATCCAGGTTCTACAGGTTGCTGCCACGCAACACTATATGACACTGGGTGAACTACTCAGCCTCAAAGCCTCAGGTTCCTTATCTGCACAGTGGGGATCACAACAGTTCTGACCTCAGAGGCACTGTGAGTAGAGGCATCGTCTCACGTTCGGTGAGAGGATGTGTGCAGAGCACTTTGCACAGTCTGGTGTCTAGAAACCTTTCCATGTGGTTCATTTTTCCACACTGCAGCAGCGATGGGAATGTCTCCATCTTAATCTGAGAGAGCCAACTGCCTCCACCCCAAACAGCTGGACACTAAGTGACACAGCTGTGGTCTCCCAAGCCATATTAAATGTCATTGATGGGGTGGCTCGGAAATCATGGTTGCTGCAGTCTTGACCATTAAAGCAGTTTCATGTCTAAGTTAGCTTTGTTTATTTAGATCAGGGTTTCCCTACCTCAACACTGCCGACACATGGGCCAGATAGTTTTTGTTTTGGGGAGCTGTCCTGTGCATTTTAGGGTGCTTAACAGCATCCCTGGAGCCCCTGGGTGGTGCAAATGATTAACATGCTCGCTGCTAACTGAAAGGTTAGAGGTTGGAGTCCACCCAGAGGCACCCTGGAAGAAGGCCTGTTGTTCTACTTCTGAAAAACCAGCCACCGAAAACCCTATGGAGCACAGTTCTACCCTGACACACACGGGGTCCACATGAGTTGGAGTTGGCTCAACAACAACTGTCAGCAGAATCCCTGCTCTCTACCCAATAGACTCCAGCAGCAGCTTCCAGTTGTGACAATCATAAATGTCCCAGATATTGCCAAATGTCCCCTGGGGAATAAAATCGCCCCAGCTGAGAGCCACTGGTTTGGGTGAAAATTAACAGTGATTTATGAAGCCAAGACCAAGCTAAAGGTTCCTAGGATTCAAAGAGAGAGATCTTCTCCTTAGTCTAATAGTTCACAGCACTTGCTAAATAGAGATGAATTCTCACTGGGGAACCAAGACAGGGCAATCAACAAATTACCATAGCCAGTTAGCTCATCAAACTCCTGCTACTGAATCCGTAATGTTTTGTAGATTGTTAATTTCCCATTAAAGGAGCCATGTCATTTAATAAGCATCCTGTCATTTGGCTCCATAAGGTGGAATGAAAGCATGAGGGCCCAGTAAGTTTCGTTTTGAAAATTTTAATGAGGAATGACAGCTATGTTCACTCACCCAACACTTATGGAGAGCCTGCAATATGAAATGTCGC
Source organism: Dugong dugon (assembly GCA_030035585.1). NCBI lineage: Eukaryota > Metazoa > Chordata > Mammalia > Sirenia > Dugongidae > Dugong > Dugong dugon. The sequence continues at coordinate 35,885,029 of CM057478.1, forward strand.
ACACTAAGTCACTGACAACATCTGAAGTCTTTTATGCAGCCCAGATCGCCTCACGGAAGGAATATTAATTAATTCAACATATACTTCTTGAAAACCTACTGTGTGCCAAGCCTTGAGCTAGGCTCTGGGTAGAAGGTGCTGAAAGAAATGGGCACTGTCCTTGTGCTCTCACAGTTTAAAGTAGTGGTTCTCACAGTGGGGTCTCTGGACCCCAGCATTGGCATCACCTGGAAACTTGGTAGAAATGCAGATTCTCAAGCCCCACCCTAGGTCCACTGAATCGGATACCCTAGGGGTGGGGCCTAGCAAGCTGTGTTTTAAGAAGCCCTCCTGGGATTCTGAGGCCACACTGGAGGTTGAGAACCACTGATCTAGAGAAGTGGTTCTCAGCCTTGGCTGCACATGGTATTAGATTCTCCTGCGGCACCTCTAGATAACAAACACCAAAACAGTATCTTAGAGATTCTAATAGAGATGTTTTAAAAGTTCCCAGATGATTCTACTGTGCAGCCAAGGCTGAGAACTGATGCTGTAAGAGCAATGTCTCTTAAATATTAGCACACATAGCTCAGCAGGAATGACGTCACCTGGAAGTCTTATTAAAATGTAGACTCTGAGTCAGTAGGGTGGGCATGGGGCCTGAGACTGCATTCTCACAAGCTCTTCTCCCAGGTAACGTCATACTGCTGGTCTATGGCCCACTTTTTAAGTAGAAGGGGTTGGATAATACTAACACTGACATTAATAATAACAGCTAATATTTATTGTATGCTGTATACAAAGATAGATGAGAAACATGGCCACTGCTCTGTGGGGCATACATTCTAATGCTATGATGAAAGTGGCGTCTAGGGTTCTATGCATTCCCATAGGAGAGGAGTTTAGCATACCCTTGAAAGTAACACTAGATGCCCTAACAGATAAACCATAAATTCTCAATGGTTTAATGAACAAACATGAATTTCTTCCAGTGTGCTCAGAGTCATGGGAGTACTGGGTCCAAGAGCTACCATCTTAGTCTATACCATCCTCTAGGTCTTAGCAGTTCTCTCAGTTGAGCTGGTTGATGGGCAAAGAGGGCAACAAGGTCTAGGAGAGGTCTAGTATTTACTCACATTCCATTGGCCGTACTCTGTAACATGACACTGCCTAACTGCAAGGGACATTGGGAAACTAAATCTAATCTGTGGCCAAGGGGAAGAGGAAACTGGGCTTGGTGAGCACATTGTCTCTGCCGTATGTCTTTTATGGTGGATTTTGTTTTAAAGTCTATTTTATCTGAGATTAGTATTGCCACTCCTGCTCTTTTTTGGTAGTTGTTAGCTTGATATATTTTTTCCCAACCTTTGATTTTTAATAAATTCACATCTTTGTTTCTAAGGTGTGTCTCTTGTAGATAGAATATTGATGGACCCTGTTATTTTATCCATTCTGTCACTCTCTGTCTCTTTATGGGTGCATTGAGTCCATTTACATTCAGTGTAATTATTGATAGATGTGAGTTTATTGCTGTCATTTTGTAGTGCTTTTCTTTGTGATGCTGATGTTTTCTTTGTTCTTCTTACTCTCCTGTGCTGAATTACTTTTGTTTGTGGATTTCTTTTTCATTTCTTTTGTGTTTGTAGGTTTTGTTTTTACTGAGAGTTTATGTTTTTCCTCTTTATTTTTATGAGTACATTTGTTAACTTTCTTTGCGGTTACTGTGAAATTTACCCTTATCTTTCTAAGTTTGAAGCAGTCTATCATTACCTGGCATCACCTTGCCTTCTTCTCCATTAGAAGGTTCTATACCTACATCGTTTATTCCCTCTTTTATTGTTCTGATGTTGTTGTCATTTACAGATTAACTTCTCTGATTCCCTGTTGTATTTCTTTTGGTTTTGGATAGTCCTCGAGAGTTCATTTCCTAGATTGGTATCCGGCTGTACAATCCTGTGTCCTAGATTCAACCTGTGAGCTGAAGTTGTTTGTTCTCAGATTGAAGGACTCCCTTTAGTAATTCTTGTAAGTTTGGTTTGGTTTTTACATATTCCCTTAATTTCTGTTTATCTGGAAACGTCTTAATTTCACCATTGCATTTGAATGAGAGTTTTGCAGGATATATTATTCTTGGCTGGCAATTTTATCTTTCAAGGTTTTATATATGTCATCCCATTGCCTTCTTGCCTGCATGGTTTCTGCTGAATAATCCAAGCTTAGTCTTATTGTTTCTCCTCTGTATGTGACTTCTTGTTTTTCATGAGTTGCTCTCAGGATTCTTTGTTTGTCTTTGGTTTTGGTGAGTGTGATTACGATATGCCTTGGTGATGTTCTTTTGGGGTCTATCCTATACAGGGTTTGTTAAGCTTCTTGGATGGCCAGCTTTTCATCTTTCATAATACTGGGGAAATTTTCTGTCAGCAGTTCTTCAATGATCCTTTCTGTGTTTTCTGTTTTCTCTCCCTGGTCTGGAACTCTGATCACTTGAAAATTTTTGCTTTTGATTGCATCCCACATAATTCTCAGGGTCTACCTCATTTTTCTTCATTCTTTTTTCTGATTTTTCCTCAAACAGAGTTGTAGCCAAGTGTTTGTCTTCAATTTCGCTGATCCTGTCTTCCACCGTTTCAAATCTGCTCCTCAGCCCTTCTATGGCACTGTCCATTTTAGAAATCTTATTATCTTCTGGATTTCCAATTGTTTTTGTATAATTTCTAGTTGTGAATTTATTTTGGCATTTTGTTCCTGCAGTATTTTCCTGAGTTCTTCCATTTTTTGGTCTATATTTTCCATGAATTTGTCTGCCTTCTCCATGAATTTGTCTATTTTTTCCTCATTTTTGTCTCCTTTTTGCTTCAGCTCTTGGATAATTCTGAGTATTAGAGATTTGAATTCCCTGTCAGGTAGTTCTAATGCTTTTCTTCCACTGGAAAGTCATCTGGTGTTTTATTTTGGATGCCTACTGGAACCATCCTGTCCTGTTTTTGTAAATGTTTTGATATTGTCTGCTGTCTTCGGGGCATTCAGTAGTTATTTTTCTCATATATTGATTGTAGATTTGTTTGTTTTGTCCTTTTTTTAAAATTTGGCTATGTCTGAGCAGGCAAGTTTTGTGTTCTTTGCTGTTTGCTCTCCTGTGGGCACGATACTTTTTGCCTCCTTCTCCAATTGGCAGGGTCAGTCGCTCAGATATGGTATAGCAGGGTAGATGTAGCTGAAGAGGAGTAGCTGGGATGTGTTGTTTGTGGGACTTACTACAGCCACCAGGGCGGGTCAGTAATCAGTGCAGGGCAGGTTCCGGTAGGCCATGCCTGTGTTGCTTGGTGGTGTGATGTTAAGTGCACAGTGCAGGTAGGCAGGATGGAGGGGGGAGATTGTGATATGTGGAGCTGAGATGGATATGGGAGAGAGGAAAGAGGAACAGGAGTCAAAAACATACTAACAAAAAAGAGTGCTCGGGGAGCTTTCTGTTGGAGTGGAGAGATGAGATACTATGAAATGGAGAAAAACAAAAAGGGGAAGAAGAAGAAAAAAGAAAGAAAAGAATGAATAAATAAAAATTAGGAAGAAAAAAGGGCAGCAAAGCTCCCAGTGATCCCACTGGTGTGGCTATGAGGTCTGGGGAAGTTGTTTCCAGGTGTTGCAGTACAGCCTGGCTAGAAGGTATAGAGGTATTCAGCGCCAGGTATTCAGGGGACAGGAAGAGAAGGAAGGTATAGAGAGACAAGAAACTGAGTAATGAAGAAAGACAAAAAGGGAAAAAGAGGGAAAATAAACAAAACAAATTAAAAAAAAAAAACAACAAGAAAAACTCCCAATAAAACAGAAAAAAAAACCCAAAAACCAAAAAAACCCCATGAAAAAAGAAATGCTCTCAGGGATCCCTCTGCGTGTCTGCACAAGCTGAGGGGGTAGGTCCCAAGCAACGTAGCACTGCCCAGCCAGAACGGGGTCCCAACTCGAGAAAAGGAAAAGAAAACAAACAAACAATTCAAAACAAACAAAGAAACAAAAGCCCCGGGATCCCACCTGCGTGGTAGCCCAGACCGGGAGGCAGTTCCACACTTGAACGGAGCTCCACAGCCCCTTAGGAAGAAGCAAAGATGGCGCACGGAACCAGGTATTTGAGCAAAAGGAGGGGGAGGTGGTGAGAGATAAGGAAGAAATCAAAAGAAGCAGAAAAAAGCAACACCAGCAGCCAACAAATGGCACTCAGGGAGTTGGTCAGTGCGGGCAGGTGCAATCCAAGCAGCCAGTGCTTCCCGGCCAAGAGACTGTGGCTGTGGGAAGCAGAGGAGGCCGAGTGGGGGTGAAGAAGGGTCGGGGGTAGGAAAGTATATATTGCCAATTACCCGTTGTTCTGTCTCCTGCTGGAAGCTCCGTGAAGCTGCTTTCTTGTACCCTTATTTGCTGGTCTTTGATAGGAGTCCAAGATGGCGGATCCACACTGCGTTAGCTGATAGGGGACCTCTGCATGAACCTCTCCTCGCTCTCTGTTCTCTGTCAGTTTTCTCACTCCATTTGGTGGTTGGCTGAGTTCTTTATCTCTTCATTTGATGTTTTAGGGTTTCAGGATTGCTGTTTACTCTGTTTGGCTTAGTTTTTCAGATCTTTGCTGTGGAGGGATGGCGTGGTGCTTCTGACCAGATTGCCATAATGCCCTCTGCCGTATGTCTTGAAGGATGAGTAAGCTTGGCCAGGTGAAAAAAGGCAGCGGGTGGTGAGAGTGTAGGGTATGGAGAATGTACAATGAATGCTTGGTAAAGGACCATAAAACAATTTCCTTTGCTTTTATGGTTATTTTCCTTACAAGAACAATTGTGATGATCCAGCTGAGTCCTCAATGTCTCAACAGTATGATGTGCTAACACATTTATAAGGAAGAGTGTTGGGTATCTTCCTAATGTTTAATAGGCAGATAGGCAATGCATAGCTGGACTTATTCCTGACATGCTTGGTCACCACTGGGGCATTAATATAGGCCAGAGCTGACAGCTGGGCTTTAGAGTCTAAGCTGAGATTGGCATATGAGTTAGAGAATGAGCAGGTATAAGCAAAAAGACTTCAAACCAGGAGAAGTCAGGAGGCAGCTACGGCAGTGTCTGCATCTCTTTGTGATGGTCTCCATAGCCACCTTCACCAAACTCCAAATTGGTGTCATGGTTTCATCCTCTACTGCTTGTCAAGTTGATTCTGACTGATAGCAACCCTATAGGACAGAACAGAACTTCCCCATAGGGTTTCCAAGGTTGTAATCTTCACAGAAACAGACTGCTCTGTCTTTCTCCGGAGGAGCAGCTGGTGGGTTCGAACTGCCAACCTCTCAGTTAGCAGCCAAGTGCTTCGCCACTGCGCCACCAGGGCTCTCTCACGGTTTTATAATAACACAAAATATTTTTAAATAGGCCTTGTCTGGGACAAGCAGCTTAAACTATCAGGGAGATTCAGAGATGAATGATGGATGGATTGAATGTTAGGCAATTGTATGGACAACACCTGCTTCATCCAGGAATTTTCTCTTTGATCTTCCTAATACACAGGACCCAGTGTCTGGCTGATAGAGCCTTCTTTCAAATGTGAATGTGAAATCCTTCTCAGAGCTCAGCACTCCTGGACCTCACAGAGAGAAAAAGTTTAATCTATCTGCATGAACTTGGGCAAATTACCGTCTATGCTGCAATCTCATCATCTATAAAATGAAAATAATTACAGTACCTCCTTCATGGAGTACTTGTGAGTGCCCGACACATAGATGTGCTCTGAAAATAGCAGCAAGGAGTACCATTATTACTTTAACCACTCTAAGGAATGGCTCTCAGGCCTGTCTCTGTGCCCTGATCCCCTGTTAGATTTCTCCTCTTGATTCTTTAGCTTTTTCTTCTCTGTAAGTTCCCATTCCCTCACTTTTATTTGGACCAGAACTTCTCAAATTGTGTTCTATGAATACTAGATCCTCAAGATGTTAGTAGGAGTTCCTTGAAGACAAAAGTTGGGGAGGACTTGATATATCTGATGACTCTGTTGAAGATTGACGATGTCTATTGGTATAATAAAGGTTCTGGAAAGTCCTCAGTATAAAGAAGTGTTTATATGGGTGCAAGTGTGTGCCCTGTTTGTAGAGATGTAAGTTGGCATGATATTTGTGATGGGCAATTAGGTATTATCTAATATAATTTTTTGAAAAAATGTGTATACCCTTGAACTAGCAGTTCCACTTCTAGGTATTCAACCTCTTACCTAGACAAATATATGAACATATGTCATTCCAGTTGAAGCAGCCTTTGGCGATCAATTATGTGCTCTAACTAGACTAGATAGATCCCTTCCAACCTTGCCTCTGTGCTGACAAGTATGAATTTCCTTCTGTGCCTAAATCCAAATCACTGACAAAAATTTTCCTAGGATAGCATTAAATTGACATAAATCCACAAATCTACACTTTTCTTCTACAGATTTACCATGTTTCTCCATTCCATCCATGAAGATGTCATCTTATCTGAGCATTGCATTCTTTCTTTAAAATAGTCTCTCAAGTTTCACTTCATATTTTGAGTATAAATTTAAACCCAATCACCTGGGTGAAATCTCATGAAAGTCCTTTCCATTGAGACTATATATACATATATATATATATATATATGCGTATATATATATATATATATTTTTTCCTCCACTAGATCAACAGATTGTTGGTCTGTATTAACCAGTCATTTCAGTCTCAAGATTCTGATCGATTATCTATAGACATGAGTAGAGTGTAAATGCTTCGGGTGACACTGATGACTGATGTCTGGGAAATGGTGCAAACCAAAATAAATCTGGAAAGAAATAACCTAAAGTTACCCAGAAACACATGCATGTGCGCACAATCCAAGCAACAAGAGCTCAAGCTTCCCAAGTCCCCTCCTAATCCTTATAAATGACTTTCTCCTGAGCCACTTGGCACATTTCCATTATGGCCTTCTGAATATGTATAGACACAGCAGGTAATTTAAGATTGCTGCAAGTGTCTGACAAAAACATGGAGCATATTCAACTTGTTTAGGAAACATTTTAATGACAAGCAAAACAATTTACAGAGGACATATTTTTATAGCATAGTAACATCAACATTCATTATTTGGGCCGTAACTGGGAAAGCAAACAGACTTCCCCCATTTAGACAACAAAATTAAATTCCTAGGAAGGTAGTAGAGAAATAGGCACAATCTTGAATATAGTTACGGTATAAAATCATGTTCTTTTAGAAATATGGTGGAAAACATGGGGTAGTATATTGGCTTGATTAAGTATTTCCAAGATATAATTCTAGAATACAACTCCTTCCAAGGTGCTAAAACTTGGTATTATAAAATTCAAGGTCATCTGTCTACTATAGACTTATTTTTTCCCCTTGAATGATACTATATTAGGCAATATCTATAGGTAGCTATTTTTTTGCTACACGTTTTTTTCCCCTAGAATTCACATTGTCTAAGGAGCTTCTATCTTAACATAATAAAGGTACTGAGAAGTCCTGCTGTAATGAAACCTTATTTAGGTTAACCAGGGTGTGGGTAAACAGTTACTTTTCCTTTTCTCCCTATCATCTTTTTTTATATTCTGACTCCTGCGAATTAAGCAATCATATATCTACCAAATTCTGCTTCTAACACATCACATATTCAAGTCTCACTGATAAGGAAAACATTCAAATAAAACACTCCATCCAAATGATGTACATTTCACATTTTAGGTTACAGCCTAAAGTTCTACACAGGGATTGCTCCTGAAAGAAACACTCCAGGACAAACTGACTTCTTTAGATGGCAAATTGATTGTCTCGGTTGGCTTGGCCAAGTCATGTGAACTTGTTGTTTGGTTTTATCTACTTGCTCAACAGATACTTATTTTGTACCTGTTATGTAGACAGAGCAGACTGCTGGGCCTTCTGAGACATAGCAGATGAAATGCCTACTCCAAATCTGTGCTGTACACATTTCAATTCAGTTTCAATTAGGTCGTCACTTTTGCAAGCCATTCTTGCTACTCACTCCCCATAGCCACCATTCCAAAATCTTTATATGCCATAAAAATCCCATGTTCTTCCTCAATACCCTCTTTCTCAGCAATGAGCCAGGCTTCTGCTTTACTGAGAAGATCAAGGACACATGACATGAGTCTCCTCCACTCCCCACCTCAAATTCTGATTGCACCAACCAAGAAATGTGGTAGCACCCTTGATGCCTGTCCCTCTTTCACCCCTCATATTCAATCCATCGTAACTGCTGAGGATTTTATTTCCTATATTGCCAGCAGTCAATAAATCAAATGACATATTGCATTGGGCAAATCTGCTGCAAAAGATCTCTTTAAAGTGTTGAAAAGCAAAGTTGCCACTTTAAGGACTAAGGTGTGCCTGACCCAAGCCATGGTATTTTCATTCGCCTCATATGCATGTGAAAGCTGGACGATGAATAAGGAAGATCAAAGAAGAACTGATGGACTTGAACTGTGGTGTTGTCAAAGAACATTGGATATGCCATGGATTGCTAGAAGAATGAACAAATCTGTCTTGGAAGAAGTACAGCCAGAATGCTCCTTAAAGGTGAGGATGGCAAGACTTGGTCTCACTTAGTTTGGACATGTTATCAGGAGGGACCAATCCCTGGAGAAAGACACTGAGATTGGTAAAGTAGAGGCTCAGTGAAAAAGAAGATCCTCAACAAGATGGACTGACACAGTGGCTCAACAATGGGTTCAAACATAAGAACGATTGTGAGGATGGCACAGGACAAAGCAACATTTTGTTCTGTTATACATGGGGTTGCTATGAGTTGGAATGTACTCAATGGCACCTAACAAGAACAACATACCACCCCCAGAGTTATACTTTCTTTCCATCTCTTTTTGTACCACCATCAGGCTAGCATAAACCACTGTCATCTCTTGCTTGGACAAATGCAGTGGTCTTCCAGTTGACGTCCCTCTTATCCTTCTCTCCATCTCTTCTTAACACTCAAACCAGAGTAATCTTTCCAAAATGCATCTCTGAATGTCTCCCTACAGCTTCAAACACTTTAAGTTCTTCCTGTTGCCATTAGGATAAAGACAGAATCCATGAACATGGCCCACAGGCCCCGAAGAGTCCAGCCCCTGCTGACCTCACCAGCCTCATCTGTACCCAGGCTCCTATTGCTCTCAGTGCTCCGTGGAATGGACCTTGCTTTGGTGCTTCATACTCACTGGGCTCACACCTGCCACAGGACCCTAGTTCATACCCTTTTCTCTTTCTTGAATGTCCTTTCTACCCCTTGTTGTTCAGTTAACACCAACTTATCCTTTGATTCACCCCAAGTATCACTTCCACAAGGAGGCTATCTATGACCTATCTGATCAGGTAAATCACCCTATCTGATCATAGGCTCTTTGGTGCCACACCCATCTATTTCCCTCTTAGCATTATTACATTAGTAATAATGTTGGATTAATTTTGGTCTCCCCTACTAGACTGTAAGCACCAAGAAGACAATGCCTGTTTAGTTTTTGCTCATTTTTTCCCAGGGCAACAAGTGTAGTTTTGGCTCATAGAATATACTCAATAGATATTTATGGAATGAATTTCACAATGCCAAAGAGATCTCTGACTATTAATGGGTGTTTATGCAAATATTTTCCTGAGTAAATTGCTTTCACTGACTACTCTCAAGGGAATTGGGCCAAAGCTGGGGTCGTCATTTCTGTGTTTGCTTATGATTGTTAGCTGCCATGCTCTAAACACTTCCTCTGTGGCCAGCACTGTCCTAAACTCTGTCTGAATTCACTCATTTAAAACTGACAGTACCTTTAGAGATGGCCATTATCATAGCTCCATTGTACAGATGGGGAGACTGAGGCCTAGATGTTAATGAACTTGTCCAGGATTACAGTTAGCTGAGCATTATATTCCTCACATGAGGCATAATACCTATCCCATGCTAAAAGCTCATTAAATATTTGTGGAATGCATGAGTGAATAAATGAAGTAGCAGAGCTGGCCTAGCACTAGCCACAGATCCCTAACCAATTAAAAAAAAATTTTTTTTAAATTGTGTTTTCGGTAAAGGTTTACACAGCAGTTTAGGTTCCCATTCAACAATTTCTACACACGTTGTTCAGTAACATTGGTTACATTCTTCACAATGCATGAACATTCTCATTATTTCCATTCTGGTTGTTCTATTTCCGTTAATCTAGTTTCCCTGCTTTCTTACATTTTTATCTTTGATTTAATGTAACTGTTGACTGTTTGGTCTAATTATTTCTGAATCTACCTAATTTTTTATCGTCCCCATTGTCATACATTAATCTATACCACAGACTCTTCTCATTGGAACTATCATAATGGCTTCCTAACTGCATCCCTGCATCCACTATTTCTTCTCTCCACTTCTCATACCCACCATGCAGCTACAGCAACTTCTAAAATGCTGTTTACACTTATCATTCCCTTTCCTGAAACTCCTTAGGGGCTTCTCATTGTCTTTAGGACACTGTCCCAAGTCCTTAATTTGGCCAACAAGGCCCTTGGTGTCCCCTTCCAGACTTTTCTCTCTTTTGTTCCTGCTTACACTATGCTTCTGCCAGCCTCATGGCTTTTGTACATGCTGTGCCTTCTACCTGGAGCAGCCTTCATGCCCTGGTCAGCTAATTAGACTCTGAATGGACCTTCAGAACTCAATGTATATGGTCCGCTGAATAAGAGCCCCAAAGATATCCATGTCCTAGCCCCCGGAACCTGTGAATGTTACTTTATATGGCATAAGGGCTTTGCAGATGTGATTAAGGTAAAGATCTTGAGACAGGAAGATTATCCTGGATTATCCAGCGGGCCCTAGATGTGATCACAAGTATCTTTATAAGAGGAAGTTAGAGGCAGATTTGAGACAGAAGTAGGAGATGTGACAACAGAAGCAATAGGTTGGAGTGATATGAGGAAGGGGTCATGAACCAAGGAATGTAGGTGAACTCCCAAAGCTAGAAGAGAACAGATCCTCCCCTAGAGTCTCCAGAAAGAACCGACCAGCCAATACCTTGACTTTGGCCCAGTGAGACTGATTTAAGACTTCTGGTGTCCAGAACTATAAGATAATAAATTTGTGCTGTTTTAATCTATTGAGTTTGTGGTGATTTGCTACAGCCCATTACCCATTGCCATCAAGTCAATTCTGACTCATGGTGACCTTATAGGACAGAGTAGAACTGCTCCGTAGTGCTTCCAAGGAGCGCCTGGTGGATTCGAACTGCTGGCCTTTTGGCTAGCAGCCGTAGCTCTTAACCACTATGCCACCGGTGCTTCCATTTGTTACAGAAGCCACGGAAAATTGACAAAGTGTAGAAGTCACTCCTCAAAGGAGACTTCTGTTACCACACCTCACCCCAAGATTAGACGAGGCTCCCCATTACAGGGTGCACATTCAACTGAAGTTCACTTTCAAAACGCTCTTCACACTTGTCGTTATTAATTTAACGTCCAGCACCTAGAACCCATGCCGAGCACATGGTGGGCCCTCAATAAAATGTCATTGGATAAATGAAAGATTGTCTTATTCCCAGAAGACAACAAGCTTTCTATCGCTGCTGTCCCCAGCACCTAGCACAGTGCTGGCACAAGGTAGGTTCTCCATAAATCATCACTCAGTGAATGAATGGCCCAAATGGATGACAAGCTCCACATTCCCCGTGTCAGTATCATTCACTGCTGTATCCCAGCACCTTGCACAATGCAGGCACCTGCTAGGTGCTGCACAATTACTGGTGACCATCTGCCTATCTGAGTTGGGAGGGACTTGAGCAAGCCCCTCCCTCTCTCCCTTGGCACTGCTGGCTTTGATCCATTGAGCCTTGTGGCTCTCACCAACACGTGTAACAAGCCATGCTTCACGCCAATACTCTGGCAGATGGGATTCGTCAGCGCCAGGGTGAAGCACCAGCAGCCGCTCTTGCAGCTGAGCAGCGTGGCTTGTTAGTTGCCAGTCTTCCAGCCGCCAGCTGTTTCTAACACAAACCCACAGTGACAGGGCCTTCTGCAGGAGAAACTAACCGCAACTGTTGGTATGCAGAGCGCCAGGCGTTGCTAAAAGGATCCCGATTATCGTTCTATGCTGCCTGCTTCCATAAGCGTCTACCCAACATCAGCTCTCATTTTGAGAGAGGAGAGCAGGATGATAAACCCCACCTCTAGTTGCTCCTATGCCAGGAAATCAGAAAATGACAGCAGTTGGCATCACAGCGGAGAAGGGTAAACGTAGGAAGGCCTCCATGATGTGATGCTCGACTTCATGTCTGTTTATTGTACTTCACCGTGCAAGGAAAAAAGCCTGATTCCATGCTACTCCCAACCCAACTGCTGAGCTGTAGATAAATACCAATGCCCAAAGGCAAACCTGGGCATCCCCCATGGCCAAGATTGGAGGCGGCTCCCACACCTTCATCTTCTTCCATCTGGCTGGCTGGTACCTGCTTGAAGCTGACAGACAGAAGTCAGGCCTTCCACTTTGCTTTACTAGACAGAGTTGGCTGGCTTCTCTGCATTTGCTGTGATTCATGGGCATCGGAGTAGATACCATAGAGAGGTGGTGGAACGATGGAGTGGGCTGTTTCCAAAGCTATAGAATTTGTGAAGGCTTTAAGTATTACTTATGTTAGGAGTTAAAAAAAAAAAAAGGTTGTATTATTTACACACACACAGCTGGGTCATCAAATCTACAATTTTATCAATAATGATCAAACTTTTCCTCTTCACACACATTCATTCAAGTATAATGTCAATTTGTAGGACAATATCAAGAAAGTGACAGCCCAGGTAGAATGCAGATATGGCAAAAATCTTGAAGCAGGACAGGACCATGTAGAATTTGAGAAACCATGACCTTGGAAGTAGGCAGCTCTGGATCCAATCCCAGATCTGCTACCTGCAAGCTAGTGGCCTTGGTGACTCATGTAGTTACTAAGTCTGTGCTTCCTCAGATGCAAAGTGCTACTTTGGGACAGGGATCTTTGGAGACAAGTGGAGACAATGGTGGAGACAATGTACACCAAGCACCTAGCATGGTGCTGGTGCTAAGTTCGTGCTCTGTAATTGGTGGGCTTTAGTGCTGGCTCTTCAGGGTGAGACAACATGTGGGTTCATTTCTGTCACCTCCATGGGGTTGGAAGGAGGAAGTAGATGGTTCCTAGGAAGCTTGGGGGTCTTCAGTTCCTGACCAGCATAGCATGAAAAAACAGTTCGCTTGGGGGCCACCTCCCAGATGACTCCTCCAAATATCACTTCCAGTCATCATATCGAGCCTTCTCTGAGAGACAAATAGACCTTATCATCTCTGGGCTGCATTTTCTCTACTCATAAAGTAAAGGTGTTTGAAGGGATGGTTTCCAAGTATGCTACATCTTCTGGACCTGAGGTTACTGTGCAGGGAAGCTCCCAGACCAAGGGAAGATTGATGACACAGACCTTCCTCCAGAGCCGACATAAAAAGCATTCCCCTGGAGCTGACTCCCTGAATTTGGACTTGTAGCCTATTGGACTGTGAGAGAATAAATTTCTCTTTGTTAAGGTCATCCACTTGTGGTATTTCTGTTAGAGCAGCACTAGATGACTAAGACACCGAGGAACATCATTTACGGCTGATAGCTGTCCCATGAGTTATACACACTATCATTGCTGTTGGTGTTGGATGCCATCGTGTCGATTCCAACTCATAGCAAACCCATGTGAAAGGACAGAATGCCCCATAGGGTATTCTTGGCTGTAATCTTTACGGAAGCAGACTACCAGGTCTTTCTCGCACAGAGCTTCTGGGTGGGTTTGAACTGCTAACCTTTTGGTTAACAGTAGCCAGTCAAGCGCGTAACCGTTGTGCCACGAGGACTCCATGTTATCATTAGCCCCACTTTATAAGAGAGGAAACTGAGATGTAGAGAGGTGAAGTAACCTAGCCCAAGGCCACAAAGCCAAAAACTAGAGAACTGATATTCAGAGCCAGTCTGTGACCCCACAGCTCTGCTCTGCACCACCTTGCACAGATAGCCTTCCCAATGGGTTACTCTCTGCCAGGGTTCATGTTACCTGCTAGATGTCCTTTCACAATGGAGGTGGGTGGCAGCAGTCTGGGATGACTGGGCACACTCTGGTTTGGGAGTTTGAAGATCCCAAGGTAGCTTTGCAGCTCACCAGCTGAGAGATTTGGGGAAGTCACTGGCTGTCTCATGGCCTCAGATTCCAACAGTCAAATGAGAGAGTTAGATTAATTCTGCTCTTAACTCCAATTCTGTACTTTTCTATGGTTAGTCAAGACTATGGAGAGATTAAAAGCAACTGCTGTGAAGTTGGCTAGAGGAGTGGTTTCAGTGGAAGGCAGGACACCGGTGGCAGAAGAAGCAGATTGACAAAGAACATTTATCTTAATAGCTTCTCACCAACGTCACGCAGGCCACACTGGGGGCAGTTCAGCATTGAGGTTCTTAAGAAAAGGGTCATGAGGCTGCCTGGAAACAAAGCTTGATTTTGTCTCTCTCTTTTGAGGCCCTCCTTCGGTGACTATGAAGCAGACTTCAACATGTGGCCGGAAGTGCCATCCAAATGTTTAAGAAAGTGTCCTATACGAGAATCATAAAACCCAGCACAAGGTCAGCTTGATGGTGACTCCATAAAATTCGAGCAACGCAGCCCTACGGAGACTAACTTTATAGTCCACTCAATTTCTCCCCTTTCTCAACTGTGGGTTTCGTTCTTTTAAGTATTTAACTTATTACAAATGATGATGAATAGCACTGAGCTGAACATCTCCAAAATGCTCGTTTCAAATATATGAACTTCTTCAAGGGCCAGGAGAACAAGTGTGCAAAGCTCAGGTTAAATGGAGATGGATGATCATCTTCAGAGAACATTCCTGGGCCCAGCTCAGTACCTGTATCAACCACTCCTGGCTCACAACTCCAAGAAAGCCATTAGAGTCCCCCCATCCCTGCCCTTTAAAACAACTTTCTTGTTCAGGCTTCTGCTATCATACTTAGCTATAACTATAGCTTCTAGTTTCTCTTTAAGTGATTTTAGTAATGTTATTTTATTTCAGATATAAAACTAAAATAACAGAAATCTAAGAGAAACATTGGCTAGAGTTCCATAATCACCTAATCAAATAAATGTTTCATTTACACATATTGCCTCTTAATCTCTTTTTAAGAAGCATATCCATTTTTTCATATATGTGGTGATTTTATAAATAAAACTCTTATTTGTAATATTATATCATAAGCATTATTATTATTTTTAATCTGCATTTCCATTTATACCTCTCAAAGTTAACTGCAGGCAGTCCCTGGGTTACTAAAGTCCAATTTACAGACAACTCCTGCTTGCCCTTTAATGTTATGCAAATTTGTCCTCACTTTGAAACAACTGAACCATCCCCTACCTGCAACAGATTCTTCATCACAATCACCTTCCTTTGCTGCACATGCAGCTTTTAAATCATTGAAAAAGCTTCCAGCCTTTCTAGCACTAAAACCAAACCAAACCCATTGCTGCTGAGTCGATTCTGACTCATAGTGACCCTATGGGGCAGAGTAGAACTGCCCCATAGGGTTTCCAAGGAATACTTGGTGGATTCGAGCTGCCGATCTTTTGATTAGCAGCTGAGCTCTTAACCACCATGCCAGCAGGGTTTCCTCTTGCACTAAAGTAAGGCTAAATAAGAAAAGTATGCACCTGTTCCAACTTAGCTACAAATTCTTAAAGACAGGCTCAGGAACAGATCTCTTTCATAACCCAGGGACTGCCTGTAATGTGCGTCATCCACGTCTTTTACTATATTTACAGAATCCTATAAAAACACATACTGGCAATTTTATTATGATTTCTCTTCCACAAAAAACAGCATATACGTTTCTGCACTTAAATCATAGATATTGCTCTGTATCAATAAATCAAAGATGTTACCAGTTCTTTTTAAAAGTCACCTAACATTTCATTGTATGGATGCAATGTACTGTGCCATGGATAGACTTTATGATTTCCCTCTATCTTTTCTACCTATAAAAACCAATGCTTCAACAAACATCCTCGCACGTATATCCTCAAGCACTGAGGTTTTATTTTTTGAGTAGCTTTCCAGAAGTAGGATTGCTGGGTCAACGGCAATGCCTGCTAATAACTTTAATATGTATTGCCATATTAATTTCTGTGATGGCTGTAAAAAATTGTATTTCAGTAGTGATGCATAACTGTTTCTATTCCCCATATCCTTGTCATATTATTTACGTAAGTTTTACCGGTCTTATTGGCAAAGCAGTACTTGATCACTGTGTTAAGTTTAATTCCCTTCACTACAAGTGTATCTTCATATTACAGTGAAACCTGGGAGAGCTGGAACTTGATGGGACTGCCTTGTTTTTCTGGGTCTCTAAAGTTTTCCACCTTTGACAGGGTGCAGTCACTACTTTTATACTGCTCTACATTTAGTGGAAAATATTTCTGTTTTCCTTCTCTGACATGTTTCCACTTATACAGGTCCCGGCATTCACAGGTTTTACTGTATAGGATTTCTACTTTATGTAGCAATCAAAGCATTCTGATGTCTGAATTCTACCTGCTAACAATTTAAATACTGAAATACCACCCTTTTACATTTTGGACTTTTTTTTCTTTTTCTTTTTTGCATATAGTGACAAATCCTGGGGATCAAGAGTTAATTGTGTCAGTTTCTGCATGGTGGATGAGGTTGCTGCATGTGCCATTGGACTAAAACAACCTATGAAAGCGTCTTGGGAGCGTGATTTCCATCTGCTAACATCAAAGGAGTGTCCTTGTTAGTATAGTTCAAGCTTCAGAATCTAGGAGATTTAATCACATCAACATTTTGGTGACCCAACAGCAAGGAGAACGCTAGAAGAGAGGAAGGGAGCACATGGCAACTCTTCTAATTTTCCAAAGAGGGAAAGGAGCTGCGTAGTGAATGTCTGGGATGTGGTTTTGTTTTTCTGATAACCCACACTGTTTTTGTTTTGGAGGGAGGTCATGCTTTCAATCAAGGTGTCTTGCCATTCTCTAGCCAATGGTGGGCATGGAACACACACCTGGCCTATGAGATGTTCTTATCTGGAATCTCAGTCTTGAGCAGAGCAGCTGATAAAACAAAAGCAGCTGGGACAGATTCCTCCTTGCATTTGAGTTCTACAGGCCAAAAAAACTAAACCCACTGCTGTAGAGTTCATTCCAACTCACAGTGACCCTATAGGACAGAGTAAAACTGCCCCATAGGGCTTCCAAGGGAGCCCTGGTGGCACAGTGGTTAACAGCTTGGCTGCTAACCAAAAGGTTGGCAGTTTGAATCCACCAGCTGCTCCTTGGAAACCCGATGGAGAAATTCTACTCTGTCCTATCGGGTCACTATGAGTTGGAATCGACTTGACAACAACAGGACTTTTTTTTTTTTTTTTTTAAAAAAAAGCAAAAACAAAACTTTCCAGGATTTCCAGGAGTTCTACAGGCACTACCCATCAATTCCTGTACCCAGGATCACTTTCCTAACTGAGCCTGCAGTTTTAGCTTTCCTTGTGGGCTACCCTTACCTTCATAATAAATTCCTTTTCTTCCAGGGTCTATCTCTGTTGCATGCAACCAGAGAACCTGATATCTGGGACCGAAGGTCAGTAAGCTACAAAATAATACCTAGTAATTCTAAAAGATTAAACAGACAGTTTATAAGAATTCAGGAAACTGAGGACACAAGTAGGAACCACCAAGGGCTCATTGCAAATGAAGTATGAGAACTCTTCTCATTCCCTTTACCGATTCTGAAAATGCACTAGGAGTTTAAGAGAGGGCCAAAAGACAACATGCATATGCTTATCAAATACGATCATGATACAAGGCCGAGGGCTATTTATACAATGATCTCATAACCAGGACTCAAGCAGATCTCAAAATGTTATAATCTGGGATAGAAACCAGACACTGTGCTCGTGCTTTACATGGCTAAATTTAGTACTTTAAACACCCCATGAACTATTGTTATGCCCAATTTTCAGGTAAGAAAACTGAGCTTCAGAGGGGTGAGGTCTCTTGCCCTAACGACAGGGACCTTGTGAGTGGCAGAGCTGGGATTCAAATCCATGTATATGGCTGGACTCCAGAGTCTGAACTCCACCGCTAACACTACACTCCCTTCTAGCTTCAGAGACGCCCAACAATGGCGCTTGATGGGACTTGCAGTGTTCAAAAAAAGATAGGGGGGTTTGCGGGGAGGGGGTTTGGGTGGCATGATCACCATCTTCTCTTTTAATCTGAGATTTTCTTATTCCTTAAAATGAATCCACTATACTTCAGTCAGGTTGGCCAAGCAATTTTGACATAACTACCCCATTAGTAACCAGGCATGGCCACTCTTAGGACATTCCTCAAGGTGACTCCTTCTAATTACACCGTCACACAGCCATAATCCCTCAGCCATAATGAATACCAATGCAAAAAGACTGGGGGAAACTTATACTCAGCAGCCTCTATCTTGATTAAAACCAATGCTGGATCTGAAATAGATTATTGAGAAATAAGAATGAAATTAACAGCTCCTTTCTAGTGTGTAATGTTTTGAACGCTGTTCAGTGCAATTACATCTAGGTACCAGTTGGGATATCTTGAAATAGATGATCTTATATTTACAGCAGTACATCCCTTTGGAAACAAGATTTATACAATATGGATGTGGATATAGATGCCATCACAAAGGGCTCTTAAAAAAGCCCATTCGGGGCCATTATTTTTGCAGCACCACAGACTGAGCCTCATTGGAGCGGATGTTTAACTATAAACCCACAGAAGGATAACCTGCCTGCTCAGACAGCCCAGCTGCAATAGGAGGAGACACTTCCCTAAGGAAAAGACATTAATGGAAAAATCATTTCAAGTTTGCATTTTTAATTTTGCAATTTAAAATCTCTCTGAATACACTTTCCCCTTTAAAATGTGATTAACCAAAATTTCCCCATCTTTATTATGGCAAACAGCCAGTTATAGTATTCCTTTTGGAATAGCAGCAGGGGTATTATTTAGATTTAAGGGAGAAGGCATGTGTGTAACTGTTATTAAAACTGAGTAAGCTTGGTTATGGCAGCTATCAAGAGGCTTATTAAGGAATTTGTGCATGTCTTGGATATGCAGATGGAGCTAAATATGTGTGTGGGGGGTGGAATGCATGTGACTGTGTGTCCTTATTTAAATGGCCCGTTGGAACCTGGAGGATCTAGCCCTGACTTTCCCACTACCTACCTGCGTGCCCTTGGGTAAATCACTGAACCCAACTAAGGGAAGATTGTTAAGACTTCCTCCAATTCTAATATTGTTTGAATTTTTGTTAGTACCTACATATTAAAGTAAAGCAGTCCCTGACTTATGACGTATTTGAGTTACAACGAGCTGCACTTGAGACCATTCATTTTGCTTGTTTGTTTTTTGTGCATCTTATCGTTAGTCATATGTACTACATACACTGTTGCACCACGTAATTTGCTGATATCATCATATCTGTAAGTTTATATGTAATGTTTCCAACCCCCAAAGACCAATAAAAACCAGATTTAAAAAGATACTGACAATAAAAGGCAATAATAAGGAAAACTAAAAAAAAAAACAAAAAACAAAAACCCCAAGGTACCGTATTTTTACACAAGTAACACATGCCTTCTGTATTTGTTTGCCAAGCACGCCCTCCCCAACCCAGGAGGTATTTTCATAAGTGCCATCATAAGTTGGAATTGACTTGATGCCAGCTATCTACGGCAGCTATCTATCTAATAAATATAGACTTATTTCCATTGTTTATAGCAACATGCAAAAAAATTTAGCTAATGGAAGTATTTCATTGCAGCGCTAATGGAAGTATTTCATTAGCAGCGCTAATGAAAATACCTTGTGGAAGGAGGGCTCAGCTGGCAAACAAATATAAGAGGCGTGCATTATTTGCGTAAAAATATGGTATACAATTTACATCAGAACAGATTTACGATAGTTATCGGACTGGAACCCCATCATAAATTGGACACTACCTGTAGTAATTTAAATATATCAAGAAATATAACAACTACTCATCTCTCAGTTTCTCATACTGTGGTGTGCTTGCATGTTGCTGTGATGCTGGAAGCAGATTAGGAAGAAATGCCTGGTGATCCACTCCCCAAATTGAGCTGGTGAAAACCTAATGGGTCACAACAGAACGCTATCCAGCTTGCCTGCTTTGGACATTTCATCAGGGGAGCTCAATTGCTGAAGGAGGACATCATGTTTGGTGAAGTAGAGGGCCATCAAGACCCTCAGTAAGATGGATTGGCACAATAGCCTCAACAATGGACTTGAACATGCTGTGAGGATGATGCAGGACCAGGCAACGTTTTGTTCTGTTGTACATGGAATCACCATGAGCAGGAGTCAACTCAACGGCAGCTATCTAAGAAATATAGACTTATGTCCGTTTTACAGTCTGATATAGATACTATGAACTCAAAGGCATTTGATTTGGTGAATCCCATTATCACCCTAATGAGAAGAATAACAACAATAGGAGCTAGCACGTATGGGGATGCCGATTGGTGGCAAGACCTATAGCGGGTGCTGACTCAGCATTGGCTCACTGGATGTTCTCAGAATAACAACCTCAGAGCCAGGTGTACTTATTATCTGTATCTTATAAATGAGGAAACAGACTCAGGTTGCCCAGGGTCAGCTCTATAATGCTACGGGTAGATGCAGGTTAAAAAAAAAAAAAAAAATTACTGAAGGCACTCAATTTTTCTTCTCCTGTACCATAACTAAGGAAATTAGGAAAAATCTTCTTGGTTTCAAATTCCCACTCTGTCTGTCTGCTTTGAGAAAATAGTCAGGAATACCAAGAAGTTTCACTGACACAAAAATTGGGACGGAAGGTTAAGGTAAAGGTGAAACTTGTACTGGCTGGGGCTGGGGAGGGCGAGGAAGATGGAGTTCAGCCTACTCCCTGGGCTCTCACCTGATTTACTGATTTTGAGTCCCAATGCTGCCACTGAATGGCTCTGTGACCTTGGTTTAGCCTCTCTGAACTTTATTTGTAAAACAGACATCAAATAATACCAAATCACAGGGAGGCTGCAAGGATGGAATGAGTCCATACTGTCATAGCCATAAGATGCTAGACAAGTGCTAGCTGTCACTGTACCAGGAGAAAGCAGATGGGGAATTATGTGAGCATGTAGAGTGATAATTTGTTGTTTTTGTTGTTAGCTGCTGTCGAGTCGGCCCTCAACTCATGATGATCCCAAGCACAATGAGATTGGACCATCATGATCCTTAGGGTTTTCACTGGCTGATTTTCCAGAAGTAGATTGCTAGGCCTTTCTTCCTAGTCTGTCTTAGTCTGTAAACTCTGCTGAAACGTGTTCTCCGTCACAGCAACATGCATGCCTCCAATGACAGAAGCGTAGTGGTTGTGCATGAAGCACATTGCCTGGGAATTAAACCTGGGTCTCCTGTATAAAAGGTGAGAATTCTACCACTGAACTCCGTTCCACTACTCTAGTGCGTCCTAGAGAGTAATAATAACTGTCAACAATAATTGAGCACTTACTATATGTTGGGTTAAGCTCTAAATGCTTTAACTCAATTCTGAGAATATTATGGAGATAGTAGAGTTGGCATAATCTAGCACTTACGATCATAGGTTTGGGAATCAAAGAAACCTTTTACAGATACCAGCTTTACTACCGTCTAACGGTGTGACATCAGGCAAGTTACTGAACCTCACTTTGTATGTCTTTATAATGGGTGCAGTACTGTTGTTGTCGTTAGGTGCCATCAAGTCAATTCCAACTTATAGTGACGCTATGCACAATAGAACAAAACACCGCCCGGTCCTGTGCCATCCTCACAATCGTTGCTATGTTTGAGCCCATTGTTGCAGTCACTGTGTCAATTCATCTCATTGAGGGTCTTCCTCTTTTTCACTGACCCTCTACTTTACCAAGCATGATGTTGTTCTAGGGGGACCGGTCCCTCCTGATAATATGTCCAAAGTACATGAGATGAAGTCTAGCCATTCTCGCTTCTAAGGGGCATTCTGGCTGTATTTCTTCCAAGACAGATTTGTTCGTTCTTCTGGCAGTCCAGGGTATATTCAATGTTCTTCACCCAAATCACAATTCAAAGGCATCAATTCTCTTTGGTCCTCCTTATTCATTGTCCAGCTTTCACATGCACATGAGGCAATTGAAAATACCATGGTTTGGGTCAGGTGTACCTGAGTCCTCAAAGTGACACCTGTACTATTTAATACTTTAAAGAGGTCTTTTGTAGCAGACTTGCCCAGTGCAATACATTGTTTGATCTTTTGACTGCTGCTTCCACGGATGTTGACTGTGGATCCAAGTAAAAAGAAATCCTTGACGACATTAATATTTTCTCTATTTATCATGATGTTGCTTATTGCCCCAGTTGTGAGGATTTGGGGGGCAGGATATGATCCAAACATAGTCATTCAGAGTCTATCCTTGGGATTTGCTGTATGGAGGTTAGGAAAGAGCAGTTCTCATTCCAAGCAAATCACCATCTGATTCCATCGTGCATGCATCAGGCCCTCCTATCCCATAACTTCTCTTTGCAGTTGAGAAAACTGGGGTCTCCAAACCCTAAGATCCTATCAAGAGAGAAACCTTGGTCTGCTGATGTCAGCACCTTGCACCACGTGGCATTTGCGCTCATGAAGCCCCGCCATTACGAATCCTTGCTTGAGTCTCACAGCTTGGGGAGGTAAGTATCGTGGCCCCATTTATAGATGAAGAATCTTGAAATTGCAAAGGACTAAGGGCTTTGCCAAGGTCACCCAGCTAGTAAGTGTGTAGGTGTGTGTGTAGGGGATGAGTGCTAAGACACAGACCTCATGCCTCTACTCATTATTCTGGTTGGAGGTCCCGGGAGAACTTTCTGCTTCTGTAACGGTAAAGAATGCATAACGATGTGGTTAAACATCTTTAAATCAATTTCTGTATAAACACACTAAATGAGTATCTACTCCTTTACCATGCTGGAATGAACATATTACTCATGGATATGATATGCTGATGTATTCTTCTAATAATACATTATTCATTGTCTTAACTGTGCATAATGCAAATCCACAGGAATCTCTATGAAAACAAATCTGTTGAATGGTAAGGTCATGACAGATATGGTAACATTTCAACTCTTTGGGGCTCTGTTGCATTAATTTAGACATAATACCTGCCTTCAGGGAGGGGTGGGGCTGCAGGGTAAGTCATTAAGAGCTGTGATCTGAGGATCTTTGTTGGAAGGTGCCAATTATGCTGATACCTTTGGTAGTGGAGAAGGCACTCCCTTTGGGCTGGTGCGGAAAAGGGAACTCTTTATTCTGGGGTCCTGATACAAACTCTGGCTGCTTCATTTTTCTTGGAACAGTGGCTGCCTCTTGGAGCTGGATAATGTGGGGAGTGAAGTGTTTGGAAGTGGTTCACTGCCACTCTGGCCTCTCTCTGTCTCAATATTCAGTGTAGGACTTAGAGCAATGTTGCAGGCTGGGAACATGGATAGGGCCTGGAATGTGGAACTGGACATATCCATGGGATGGGCTCTGAGGAGCGAGGGGAAGCCTCAGGGAGCTCCAGGGCATGGCACTCACAAGGCAGCCTGGGCACAGAAGCAACTGACATCAAGGGTCCACCATGGGGTGAAGGAGTGTCTCTGGACTGGGTCAAACTCAGGAACGGGGAGTTGAGGGGCATTTGGTGAACGTGTATATGTGGCAGAATTCCTGGCATGGGGAGCAATTGTTAGAGGGGTACGGGCCACTGCAGCAGGTTCTAGGGCAGGACATAAGTCCCTAGCAAAGGAAAATGGAAAGAGCGGGGCATAGGATGAGACAGGGGCTTGGACTTTGAAGATCAAATGAGGATTCAGGCTCAGGTTCAAAGAGCGACATGCATCTTCGTCTTTGGAGAAAGTCAACAGTTTAGTCATCAGGAATGGGGTACGATGTCAGACCAAGATGTCAACCAGCCAACCTTGCTTCTCTGCATCCATGCATTCATTTAGTCATTCAGAAATATTAACTGAGTACCTACTACAATGAACTACAGGGTAAACAGGACAGACATGAATCCTGTGCCCATTACATGCTGCTGGGGGAGGCAGACATCACACTGTCATTATTAAGACATGGCAAGGACAGGTGCATCAAGGAAGAGCACCTATGAAAGGGGTGCTAGAGGAGGTATAGTAATTGGATCCCAGGGTTAGGAAAGGGGTCCTTGAGAAAGTGATATTTCAGCCAGAACCTGAAGAATGATTATAAATTAGCCAGGTGAGGATGTAAATGAAGAAAAGTTCTAGGTAGAGGGAACAAAGCTGTTCAGTCAGTTCTGACTCAAGGCAACTCCACGTATTACAGGCTAGAACTGCTCCATAAGGGTTTTTTGGCTGTGATGCAGCAGTTAAGTGCTTGACTGCTAACTGAAAGGTTGGCAGTTCAAACCCACCGGCTGCTCCATGCAAGAAAAGACTTGGCAATCTGCTCCCGTAAAGATTATAGCCTGGGAAGCTCCATGGGGCAGTTCTACTCTGTCATATAGGGTTGCTATGAGTCGGAATCAACTTGATAGCACACAATGACAACAACGATCCTTATAGAATCCTTAGCTGTAATCCTTGACAGGTCTTTCTTCCATGGTGCCACTGGGTGGGTTCGAACCGCCAACCTTTCAGATAGTAGATGAGCATAAACTGTTTGCACCACCCAGGGACCGCACATGCTAAAGTCTTGAGTCCTAAAGGGGCTTGATGCTGCTAGCGGGGATCATGTTGAGAACTGCCACTAGGTGGTGAGTTCTGGTGCTGAGTTCTAAAGTGTTGGGGAACCATTATGCAAGTCCCTGGGGCTGAGCGGGGTTGAACCTACAGGTGGCGACCAGACCAGATGCCTCTGGAAAGTTCTGGAAGAACACACAGCCCTGAGGCTGGATGCAGGCTAGCCTGGCGCCATTTGTCACCCCCTGAATTTGGAGGCAGTCAGACCCTGATGGTCCCAGTGGCTGGAGCTTGATGTGGCCCACCTGCTGATGAGGAGCTAGTCAACAGGTGTTTACAAGCTTGTGTGCTCAGCTGCTTCACTGTGCTTTTTTATTTTCATTTATAGATTGGTATAAAACTAGACATTTATTAGCCACAGACCATTTCTGTGCTTCTGTAACTCAAGAAATGTTTACATTTTTTAAAATGAAGTATTGCCGGCTTCAAGCCTATAATAGAAACCAGGTCTCATTGGCACCCACTGAATTATGAACATGAGAAAATCCACACTTGCAGATTGTGCTGTGGAACTTTCTTCCCCAAGACGCTTTATCACACATACTCATCTTAACTTTTGACAGCCCGTAACACCAATTGACATAAGATGAATGTATGTGTTCTATCAAGTAAATAATACATGCCTTAAAAAAATGGCAAGGTATGTTCTGACATGACACATTATAATGGATCTGGACTGACCATATGGCCTTTCCTTGAAGATGCAATAAAAACATGGAGACAGAGATGGAGGGGTTCTATCATGGTGTGCTGAGCCCAAGCTGGAGCCTGCTTCTCCTCTAAGGTGGCAGCACTACTCGGTGGGAAGGGAGCTAGGATGGGCATCTTTGTAGAAGGGGAGAACTTGATTTGCAGATGGCCTGGCAACTGAGCCCAGATATTTAATGATGGACGGGCTTACCTCTGCATGTGGGTTGTCCTACTCTTAGAAGATCACTTGAAAAATAACAATGCTTTCCAAGTGCAGATTCTACACTGTTTCAATTACACTTCACCAACCCCATGGGGTAGGATGATTAGCTCCTTATTGCAGGTGAGGATATGGAAGATCCAGGAGGTTGAATTTCTTGCTCAAGATCCCTTAGCTGGTTGGTGCCAGAACCAGCATTGACCAGGCCCATCTGACTGGGAAGCCAGGGCTTATTCCCCTAATCCATCTTGTGTCCCATGGGACACATTATTTCCAGTAGGTGGCTGGTGTCTACATACACAGTTTAGATTTACTTATTTAACATCCACCTACATCAGCCAGATGATCATGTCAGTGTTTGTAAAACATTTAAATCTCTTTATATTTAACAAGGAACTTTGACTTTGCTGTTGTTGTTTTGTTAGATGCTGTCAGGTTGGCTCCGACTCACGGTGACCATATGAATGACAGAATGAAATGCTACCCAGTCCTGCACCATCTTCACAATCGTTGCTGTATTTGAGCCCATTGTTATAGTCATTGTGTCAATCCATCTTGTTGAGGGTTTTCCTCATTTCCAATGACCCTCTACTTTACCAGGTATGATGTCCTTCTCCAGTGACTGGTCTCTCCTGATGATGTGTCCAGAGTAAGTGAGGTGAAGTCTCGCCATTGTCGCTTCTAAGGAGCATTCTGGCTGTACTTCCTCCAAGACAGATTTGTTCATATTCCCAGCATTCCCCAGTATATTCAATATTCTTCTACAACATCACAATTCAAATGTTATCTATTCTCCTTTGGTCTTCCTTTTTCATTGTCCAGCTTTCACATTCATATAGTGTGATTGAAAAAACCATGGCTGAATCATCAAAGTGACATCTTTGCTTTTTTAAAGATTTTGAAGAGGTCTTGCTGCAGATTTGTCCAATACAATCTGTAGACCATGGAATAAGCTGTCTTTACTCCACATATTATTATTGTTGTTGTTGCTATTATTGACACTGTGATGTTAAGGCACTTGTCAAGAATCACCTGGCTACTGTTACTACTACCTAGCATGAGAACTCGGGGTTATTTGTTCATTTAGATCGTTGGTTGGTTTTTCCATTCTCTCTTTTTTTGTTTTTAACTTCAAAGAGCGAGGACTGCCTTCTCTCTTCAGAAGCCTCACAGTCATACACAGTGACTGATTACTTTATAATTCAAAAGCATAGAGCCTTTAAGCTGGAAAAAGCCTAAGAGGATGAGAAATAATTACTACACAAGGTAGCACATGTGATAATTTAAATTTATATGTTTTGGGAAAATGCTAGTTTTCCCATTTACAGTGGTGATACGGAGTTTCCCACTTAAATATGTTTACTGAGGCAAAAGAAAGTGTGTTGCTTAAAAAAGCATATGAAGTCAATCTTAAAACAGGTTATTATACAGATACAGTAAAAATTATAAAGCTGAAACTTAAAACAAAAAAAAGTTTGTGAGACAATGGTTGAAACCTAAGGAGAAGGTACTTCCAGTTAAGCCCCCTTGTGGGGATGCAGCCTGTTCCTCTCCTTCTGAGGGGTTTTTCTGACTCGCATGAAGACTTTGAGCTGGGCAGGGCAAGGGCAGAGCTGGGTGGCAGGGCCTGTGCCTTCTCTAGCTGGTGGCCTCAGTAACCCCCAGGGTTTGCCGGGTCAGCTGCAAATGCAGCCAGGTCCCCTTCTGGCTCTGAAACTGTTGAAACCATGTTTCTGTGAGCATGTCATTAAACCTTTCCAGTACAATTTTACAGGCTGAGAAGCCATAATCAAAATTGGCAATTGAACAGCAAACATGTACGCTTCTGCAAAACGAAATGCAAACAAGAATCTAGCTCTAAATGACATCCTTAAAGTGGATGCTGGGGATGACACCTAGACACAGATTGTCGTTCGCTGTTGTCGAGATGGCCCTAGACTCATGCAACCCCATGCACAGTGGAATGAAATGATGCCCGGTCCTGTGCCATCTTCATGATTGGTTGTGGATTGGACTGTTGGCTGATTTTCGGAAGTAGATCGCCAGACCTTTCTTCCTAGTTCATCTTGGTCTAGAAGCTCCACTGAAACCTGCTCAGCATCGTAGCAACACACAAGCTTCCACTGACAAATGGGTGGTGGCTGTGCATGAGTGCATTGGCTGGGAATTGAACCCAGGTCT
This sequence comes from Dugong dugon, assembly GCA_030035585.1. Lineage (NCBI taxonomy): Eukaryota > Metazoa > Chordata > Mammalia > Sirenia > Dugongidae > Dugong > Dugong dugon. The sequence continues at coordinate 35,912,958 of CM057478.1, forward strand.
CCCACATGGAAGGCAAAAATTTTACCATTGAACCACCACAATCCCCTAAACTCACCATGATTCCAACTCATGGTGACCTCGTGTGTGTTACAGTAGAATTGTGCTCCCTAGGGTTTTCAATGGCTGATTTTTTGGAAGTAGATCACCAGGACTTTTCTCCAAGGCACCTCTGGGTGGACTTGAACCAGCAACCTTTCTGTAAGCAGCAGAGCACATTAACTTTTTGTACCATTCAGGGACAGACACAGATTATTTTTGTATAAACATATTCATGATCTCCAAGGCTAATCACAGCCCAAGCACCTTCCCCAGGACAAACCCTCCAGCCTGCTTAAGCATATATTCATGTAACCACCATCCAGATCAATATATAGAACATTCCAGCACCCCAACAGGCTCTCTTATGTCCCTAATTGCTGCCCCTCCCAAGGTCATTGCTACCCTGACCTCTATCACCATGGATCATTCATGCCTGTTCTTGAACTTAGTAGAAATGGAATTATACAGAATGCTCTCTTTTCTTTCTTATTACTGCTTACTTCAATTCATTTATTTATTCTACTATTAATGGACATTTGTGTTCTTTCTAGTCTGGGGCTAATATGAAAAATATTGCTGAAAATATCCTTAGACATGTCTCTCGTGGATATAAGCATCTATTTCTTTGGGAACTGCTATGGATTAAATTGTGTCCCCTAATAATGTATCTTGAAATCCTAAATCTTACACCTGTAAAGATACGACCCTGTTTTGAAAAAGAGGTTTCTTTTGTTATGCTAATGAGGCAATGCCATTGTAGGGTGAGTCCTAAACCTGATCACTTCTGAGTTATAAAAAGACCAGAATAGAGACAGAGACACACAGGGGGAAGAGGAAGACAGAAAATGGAACAGATGCATCTACAAGCCTAGGAACGCCAAGGATTGTAGAAGCTACTAGAAGCTGAGATAGGCAAGGAAGGACCTCCCCCTAGAGCCTCACCCTGAATTCGGGTTTCTAGCCTCCTGAACCGTGAGCAACTAAACTTCTGTTCTTTAAAAGCTAACCACTTGTGGTATTTTTTGTTAACAGCAGCACTAGGTAATTAATTAAGTCACAATTATATCCAGGAGTCGAAGGCTGGTCACAGGATCCATGGATATCTGGGGTTAAGCAGATATTGCCAAATACTTTCAAAGTGGTTCAATATACAGTCCTACCAGCAATATACAAGCATCCCGTTGCTCCACATCCTGGCCAACACTTGATGTCAGTTCTTTTAATTTTAGCTTTGGTTAACATTTATATTCTGAAGATGCCCAAGCCTAAGTCCCCAGACCCTGAACCTGAACTACAGACACTTATTTACTGTAACTTGTTGTTGGTGCTCACCTAAATTATTTCTACATATCTTTCAAACTCAACATAGTCAGCAGTGGGCTCTGTATCTTTTTTCTGCCAATCTGCAATGTTTCCTTCGCCTTCCTGGCTGGAGTAAGAAACTCACTAAAACCTAAATTCCTCCCACGTTTTTCTTTCAGTTACTCCTGTTCTCCATTCTCTCCCCCACAGCCCCTGCAACAGCCTGGTCATTCTCAAATTTGAGGATTGTATCTCTACAGTGTCTCTTGTATTAGGGTACCCCTCTTTCCTTTCCTACCACTACTGCCCTAGTTCAGCCTTCATTATCTCTTGCCTAGAATATTTCAAAGTCATAGAAAAGGTTTCTTTAAACAGCTATTCTCAGACAGTTAGGAATGGCTTTAATTCATTTTCTAGGCAATGTCCTTGGCTCCTGATCAAAGAGGGTCTATAAACTCGTAACTGGATTTAGTCTAATATTCAAGGTATTGTAGTTAAAGTGGCTAATTTTTTCTGTTAGCTTGCTGAAATTCCTTCAAATGAGGAATGTAAAAGTGTGATATGAAATTTATTTTCGTACAAGTATTTGGGTTTTTTTGAAGTATTAGCTCCTTCTATGTATCTGGACTAGTATTGAGGCCACTCAGCTGTTCTTCTGGAGGCTCTGAAATGGAAGCTGTTTTGTGTCCATATGTTACAAATTGCCTTAAAGGCCCTTGGTTGTCACGGGGCTCTAGTGCTGGGCCCAGGAAACCCATCTTCTTGACTGTACTCTCAGGTCTGTACTCCAAAGTTATCCTATTTGGCTGTTTGACAAGGCAAGACTCCTGGCATTTTTCTTTCCATCCTATGTAGTGACTGCCTCCAACCTAACTAAATGACCTCGGATTTCCAACTTTTCCCAGTCCCTGTAAAACCCCATTCCAGCCCCTGCTGCCATATTCTACAGGCTTCTATGGCTGAGGAGCAATGGTAACTTTTAGCAGCTCTGAGAACTGGTGCCTCAGATCAACAAATCCTACCTCCAATGTCACCAACTGCGGGATCTGGGCTTAGTCACGACACAGCTCAAGCCTCAGTTTCCTGCTCTGTAAAATGGGAATAATAACTGTATTTGCCTCAGAAGGTTGCTGTGAAAATTAAATGGGACAGTCTATGTAAACTCAGAGTCTAGCATTTAGCGATTGTTAATAATAGCTAAATGTTAGCTATTATTATTATTACTATTGCTATTGCTAGAAAGAGACCTAACTGTCCATTTCTTCCACCTGTGTCTTACTTTGTTCCTAACCACGTTATTATAGACTCTCAGCAACTCTCTTTCCCTTTTTGAGATTTTACCCTTTTGAACCATTTTCATGCCTCTCAACCTGTTTACATCATTCCCCAGACTCCACATGCAATATAGTAACCTCCCATCCACTATCCATGTGCTCCCTCACATTTCCAAGCCCCTTTTAGTTAGGTGGGGCCAAATAACTAGCTCTAGTCAATGGGATGCTTCATTTCCAGCTTGAAGCACTTAAGAGCTGGTGTTTAGTACCTCAGCTCTTTCTTCCTCTGCCACAGCTGCAAAGGAGTCCATGCATTCCACATGGTACAAACTGGCAGCCTGGGCCCCTGCGTGACCGTGTGGAGCAGAGATCCCTAGCAGACCCATGTTGTACACATAGCTTGAGTGAGAAAGAAACTTTGTGTGTCACGCCTGCTAAGATTTTGGAGTTGACTTGTTACTGCAGCATAACCTAGACTAGCTCAGATTAGTACAGCAATTGTGCTTTTTGGTTGGTTGACAATCTGTTAATGAACCTCTTTTGGCCAGCCCACATTCTTAAACTGTCCTGGAGGGACTCCCAGGCTGAACAGAGTCTGCTTCTGTGGGATCCCTTTACAGCTACCCTCTTGAGCATCCTTTTTTGCCAGAACTGGCTGTGCCCAGTGCAAGATCTAGTCACAGCCATGATTACTAGACTTTTGACCAGAAAAACATGATAGTCAACATGTCTAGACTTCTTCTAGTTCTTTAAATTTGCCAGCAGCTCCTTACATTTATCGGGTCCTCTGCCTGTCATCTTTTTGCTCCCACCCCTCCAACTTCATCTCCTTTCCTAGCTAACAATCTTCAGATCTCAAAATAAATGCCACTTCCTCCAAGAAGCCTTCCGTGCTTCCCCTAAATAGAAGAGGATCCATCTGTTGTACCCTCCAATGCCACCCCAAACTTGCCCTTGGTAACACTCAGAGTATTTGCAATTTCTTGTTTAATGTCTTCCCTGCAAAGCCCTCAATTCTATGAGGACAGGGGCTGCAGCTGGCTTATTTACTACTATATGCTCAACTCCAAATACTGTGTCTGGAAGAGAGTAGGTGCTTAAAATTTATCTGTTGAACAATGCCCCTATAAATAAGATGGAGAAAGACTCAGACAACTGCCCTCCTCCACACGAGTAAGCAAGCTCTCACACTGAAAGCCCACACTTAGAATGAGGACCTAATTCTCCTTTGAGGCAGTCCATAAGCCATAATGTGAAGAATTGTTTCTCATAAATTGCTTTCGCCAAAGTTTAGTTGGATTTTGAAAATGTGAAATAAAATCAGATCCCTGGCTCCTTGATTCTGCCTTAGACACGAGCTTACTGTGATGACGGCACTATTTTTGTGGGCTAGAAACTAGTGGAATTTCACAGACAGGTGACATGAAAGCCTGGCTCAAGATCTCCATATTATAGCCTGCTCCTGATACGAGAAGCGAACCTCAGAATGAATGGGCAAAGTGCTCCAGACAATCTCAGTGTTGAATTGTTTCGGCTTCTCATTCTTTAGAGTTAGAGTGAACAGTTTCAAACAGTGAGAACTACTTGGAGGAAACTTTCTACCCAGTCCTCTGAGTCAACATATAACAGGAGCTATCTGGGGACACCTCTTTTCCCTACACATTTCTATGGCAAAGATAAGAACCAGTCAAATACTCTTGGACTGCAACTTGGGAAACCAAATTTTTTTAATAAACCACTAGGAACAATTTTTGAATAAGTTTTCTGAGTTCCAACAGAAATGGAAACAACCCATCTAATATAAAGAACATGGATAACAAGATAATATACTCAATCATTTTTCTTTTTCTGACTTGTCTGTTTAATTTAAAATATATGGACAATTTTTTAATGCTATGGAACACTACATGAATACATTATCAGAAACAACTTATTAACTTGTTCGATTTCTAAACAAATGAATGTTTGCTTTTTTTTTTTTTTTTTTTTTTAATTTGTCATGCACTCAACTACATGTTGTGACTTTTGGGAAAAAAATGTATTTATTTTCCTGCTTTTCAAAATCCTAGCTCTCATATTTTGGTAACATCTCTGTTGTGACATCTAGAAATTCTAACCTTTTGAGAAATTTTACATTGCTTTTTAACATTGAAAATGTTGATAGCTGGGGCAATTTTCTAGTCATTCACCCCAGTGAATCTAGACTGGTATCTTTTTCCATCTTGCATCAAGGGGAAATTACAATACAGTACAAGGTTTTGTTCCTGATTACAGAACCCCCTTTAATTCTGTCACTGGGAAGACCAAATACAAGAAGACATTTGAAACAAGAACCAGTCCTGCTTATTATTGCTTGTTAACTCTCCCCAAGTCCATAAAACAACAGTATCTCTGAAGCTACTGTGGAGAAAAGAGCAATGCTTAAATGGGAAATGCTGTGCAAGTGAATTTTGTAGTGGTTGGGTCGAAGCTTCCTGAATTCTAATAGTGGAGGCTCAGGGTTGGTTAGAAGAGACCTTAAAAGTAATCCATCTAATGTATACATACAATAGAATATTAACCAAAAACCAAACTCACTGCCATCAAGTTGGTTCCAACTCCTAGCAACCGTATAGAACAGAATAGAACGCCTAATAGGGTTTCCAAGGCTGTAAATCTTTATAGAAGCAGACTGCCACTTCTTTCTCCCGCAGAGCAGCTGGTGCGTTTGAACTGCTAACCTTTTGGTTAGCAGCTGAGAGCTTAACCGCTGTCACCAGGGCTCCTAATAGATAATTACTCAGTCGTAAAGAGAGATGATGTCCTGATACGTGCCACAACATAGATGAACCTCGAAAATGTTATGCTGAGTGAAGTAAATCAGTCACAAAGGGACAAATATTTATGATCTCACTTACTGAAATATCTAGGACAGGCAAATGTATAGAGACCACAGTTTATTAGTCAGAGGGAAGGGAAAGGGGGAAGCATGATTTAGGAAGCACTGAGTTTCTGTTTCTGGTGACGGAAAATTTGGCAACAGATTTTGCTGTTGGTTGTACAATAGGATTGGTGTAACTGGTGTAACTGAATTGTACATATGAAACATGTTGAATTTGCAGATGTTGTGCTATTTTTACAACAGCAACAACAACTAAAAGTAATCCGATACAATCACTTGGCTGACGCTTGAATCCTCACATACGAAGCTCTTACTTTTGCAGAAGGAAAAACAGAGGCCCAGAAATGTGAAATGGCCTGCCCAAAGCCATACCCAGCTGGTCCAGGGTATACTGGGTACAGGAGCGGGGTTACAAGAGCAGGTTCTGGACTCATACTGCCTGGCTTCCGCTAATTCTGACCCCACCTGAGGCTGGCAGTGTGAGCTTCCGCAGGACACCGCTCAGCCTCCACTGCCACAGCTCCAAATGGGAGTGACAAAGGCACTGATTGCATAGGGTAGTGGTGAGGATTAAACGTATGTAAATAAATATAAAGAACTAAGGTGAGTGCCTGTCATGTCATAAGAACACAGTACATCTTGGCTGTGTTACTAATTAATGTCAAGCCCAGGTTTGTACTCCAACACCACACAAGAGATACTTTCACTATAACCTTTTTCTTTTTAGCTTCTGGTGCTAGATCTTTAACCTCTAAGACAGTTTCTGCAGGGCCCATGAGGCAAGTTTTGGCTCCAAACATTCCCTTTCCGTTTCTCTTCCTCTATGCTTTTTGTCTACACCTTTATCAACTGTTGGGAGTCTGGGGAGGGGCTAGCAGAAAAGGTGATTTGAAGCCTGATTCTTGGTGGTGTTTGTCTCTGAATCTGCCTTTTGGAGAAGTTTTCTAGAATGCAACCGCCACCAGCTAGGGGGTCTGGTAACGGGGCTCCGATATTTTGGTCCAAATGATGCTTTTGGTCCTGTGTTGCCACCGTTGTATCTGACATTATGTGGTCAGGATCTGAGTCAAAGATCACATTTAGACTTGACCATTCATCTTTGCTCAATACTTTGCAGCTTGAGGGGAAAAAAACCCCATAAAACTCAACTTACTTGGTTTCAAAATCAGTTTCCTCATGGAACTATCAGACGTTAATAGGTTCAAAGATAATTTTTTGGATTGTGTTACCAGCATAATCCTGGGGCTTAAAATGAGATTCAACTCAAAGAGACCTATACACTTTCTTTCTTCCTTCATTTTTGCTGTGTAATCTGTGAAATCTTTTCTAGATTTGGCTGATTCTTCAGGATCAGAGTTAAAGAGCCCACTGGGCTAGGTCAATGGTTCTCAAACACTAATGTGAATCAGCATCATCTAGCGGACTTGTTGAAATCTAGAGGACTTGTTGAAAACAAATTGTAGGGACCCACCCCCACAGTTTCTGACTCAGGAGGTCTGGGGTTGGACCTGAGAATTTGCTTTTCTGACAAGTTCCCAAGTGATGCCAATGCTTCTCCTCCACAATTTGAGCACTACTGATCTAGATCAATGTCTGTTACATGTTCATATGGAACATATTTCTTCTTCTTCCCCTCCTCCTCCTCCTTCTAGTAGTTTCGATTACTCTTAGCTAACACTTAACTAAGGGCTTACAGCATACTGGATGCACTTTCTATACAACGGCCCCATGAGGTAGGTGCTTTCTTACCTATCAGGGTCAGATGGGTTAAACAACTTGCCCAGAACCCAAAGCTAGGAAGTGACAGACTCCAGAGCCTGGGTCCTTAGCTACTGCTGATGCTGGGCTTATTTCTTTTTTTTGATTTTTTTAAATTGCACTTTAGATGAAGGTTTACAAAGCAAATTTGTTTCTCATTAAACAATTAATACACATATTGTTTTGCGACATTGATTGCCAACCCCACGACATGTCAACACTCCCCTTCTCGACCTTGGGTTCCCCATTACCAGCCTCCTGTCCCTCCTGTCTTCTCGTCCTTGCCTCTGGGCTGGTGTGCCCACTTAGTCTCATTTTGTTTTATGGGCCTGTCTAATCTTTGGTGAAGGGTGAACCTCAGGAGTGACATCAGTACTGAGTTAAAAGGGTGTCCAGGGGCCATACTCTCAGGGTTGCTGGGCTTATTTCTTATTAGACACTCAGATTCCAATTGTTTATATTCTAAGTATCTTAACTTCACCGCTTCCATTTTTATTTTGGGGTTTTATTCTTCATACTTTCCTGTGATTGTTGTCATACATATTTTTCTTCTTCTTTTTAGTATCGCCGTTAACTTGTATGATGTTTATCTATATCAGTGTTTCCCAAACAGTGGTTCACAGACCACCGCTGGTCAAGATGCAGTCTTCACTGCTTTTCAGCAAAATGACCACAGTAAATCTGTTCATATGATTACATTTACTCAATTCTGCTCACTCTGAGATTATGACCTGCCTCCTTCTGTGTGAGTGTGTGAGTGTGCATGAGTGAGTGTGTATGTGTAAATGTGAGTATATGCGTCGATGAGTGTGAATAAATGAGTAAGTATGTATGTCAGTGAATGTGTGTGTGTGTTTGAGTGTGTGTGAATGTGAGTGTATGTGTGAGTGTGAATGTATGTGTGAGTGTGTGTGAAAGTGTATGTGTAAGTGTGTAGGCGACTGTATGTGTGTGTGAGTGTATGTGAGTACATGTATGAGGGCTGTGTGGGTGAGTGCGTGAGTGGATGTGTGGGTGAATGAATGTGGGAGAGTGTGAGCGTAGGAATCATGCTTTCCTTCATGAGAAGAATGTAACAACAATAGTTGTAAAAATGGCGTGGGGGTGGTGTCTGACCTCCTCTAACTTCACAAGGGGGAAGGAGAATCAAGAGCAACAGCCCAAAGCTGATTCCTATGAGGCAGAGGTCAGGCAGGCCTTGTCTCTCCACCATCTTTACTAATTCTGACACCAACCGTTCCTCCCACGGCACCCTCTACTTTTCTGCTGGGTTCAATTATTCATTGCAATGGCCACACAGAACTCACAGACCACACTCATGACTATGGGGTTTATTAGGGAAGTAACAGGCTCAGGAACACTCAGGATACAGTTCTTCCACCAGGGCAGCCTCTTCCCCACCGTGCTCACAGGCATGCTTCTCCCTGGCCCTCAGCCTCTGCCTAAAGGCACTCAGCTTTTTCTCTCTGTGGGCCAGGAAGCCCATCATGCCAACTCCTGCTGCCAGGTCTCTGCTTCTGCTTCTTGCCGTCTTTAGGGTTACAGCTCACGCTCTGTCTCCTGAGTCCAGGAGCTTCTCAGTGCAGGGATCCCAGGTCCAAAAGACGTGCTGGCTCCTGGCTGTTCTTCCTTGGTGGTGGTTGGATCTTCTCTTTCCTGCCTCTGGGGTGGCTCATTTCAAGCCCAGCGGGATGGCAAAACTGACCAATCCCTTTGGTGGGCCACAGTTACCCTATTACACAGTCCTGCCCAATCACTGGGGTGGGAGTTACAAGACCATGGCTAGAAAGGCCACACAAAAGTGATCCATCAAACAAAGGTTGAAGTTTTTTGTTTTTAAATTTAAATGTCCTTACTTGACAAAATAAAAAGTAGGGGGTGGGAGGTTTCTCCCAGTCCCCACAGTTTTTCAGGGGAATTTTACTATGAAATTCCAAACCCTGGGAGCCACTGATCTATATTATTGATACCCTGAAAGACCTTTAATATATAATAGTTCTTACTTAAGGCTTTTGCACTTGACTTTTTCTAAGACACATACACACATGCACTTTTTCAAACTAACCCTCAGCATAAGTTGGTGGAAAAAAGCATGCTGTTTGGGTACAAAGGCTGAGGGGGGGAATATCCCATGCCCTCATTGGAGATGAGGCATTGGTGGGCAGGACACTAGATTCCAGTCCTGTCCCTCTGGGTCTCTTCCTGTCCATGGAAGATTCCAGGCAGGACTCATGTTGCTGTAGCTTTTCTCCTTTTAACATTTCCTTATTTCAAAGGTTACTGTTAGCAAGCAAGATACCTCTAATTTCCTGATAGCATCTTTAGAAATGGAAACTTTTGCAAAAGAAAATTATTCTCATTGGTGTGTTGTGTATTTTTAATATTCCATTAGGCCTAGTCTACTTATCTCTACAATTTCAAATTGTACCATATCATTTATGGACTGCAAAAGGATTTTCACAGGCAAGTTAAGTCCAACTGTGGAATGGCGTGTTTATCAGTTTCCTCAAAATGTCACCTAAATTCATATTTCACATTCTCAGGTCTGTGCTGTGTTCTCGCTCCATCTCAGAGAGCAAAAAATTTACACAATCCGACTATCACTTCTAATATGAATAAAAAATGTTATGTATGTCAAGCGAGTATTCCTGAAGAATTTAAATATCTCACTCTTTTTCTTTTATTTCTCACAAAATAGCCCCAGGAGAAACTCATCAGACACATCTCAGCTGTCCATTCATAGGGCAAAGGGGCTGAGTCAAAACATCAAATCCTATTTGTAAAACAAAGGAAAACACTTAAAAAAATCCATTAAAGCTGAGTCGATGACAGACGCGAAGATGTGCCTGGCACAGCAAACCATCTCTCTTAACCCTATGTCCAGGGTCCTGCCACCTGGCTACCTACCCGTGGTGTGATCCTGGAGAAGTTACTTCCTCTCTGAGCTCAGACTCCTCATGTGCTCCATGAAGAATACAATAGTTTTTCAAACTCAGTGTTTTGTGAGTGTCAAATGAGAATCTATGGAAAGTACTTAGCATAATGCCTGACTCATACTCATCATTAAGTTGGTCCCCGACTCATGGTGACCCCACGCACAACAGAACAACTGCTTGGTCCTGCGCCATCCCCATGATTGATTGTGGATTGGACCACTGTGATCCATAGGGTTTTCTCTGGCTGATTTTTGGAAGCAAATCGCTAAGCCTTTCTTTCTAGTCTATCTTAGCCTGGAAGCTTCACTGAAACCAGTTCAGCACCATAGCAACATGCAAGCCTCCACTTACCGATGGGTGATGGCTGCACATGAGGTGCATTGGCTGGGAATTGAACCTGGGTCTCCCAAATAAAGGAGCCCTGGTGGTGCAGTGGTTAAGAGCTCGGCTGCTAATCAAAAGGTCAGTGGTTCGAATCCACCAGCTGCTCCTTGGAAACCCTATGGGGCGGTTCTACCCTGTCCTATAGGGTTGCTATAAGCCCAAATTGACTCAGTGGCAATGGGTTTGGTTTCGGGCTTTTTCTCCAACATAGAAGGTGAGAATTTTACTACTGAACCATCAGTGCCCACTTGGCTCATACTTAGTCTTCAATAAAAGTGTCTATGATTACTATTATATTATTATTGGCCACAAAACAGCAATTCTTTGATAACTGAAGTTTGTTTTATTCCCTGTGATTTCCCACTCTCTGCCTTTGTATATTTTCTTCCCTCTTCCTGGAAGAGTCTTCTTCACTCACTTCCCACCCTCTACATCAGGGGTTGCAAACTACTGCCTGTAGGCCAGATCCAGCCCACCACCAGCTTTTATAAATAAAGTTTTATTGCAACCTAGCCCTGCCCATTGCTTACATATTGTCTATGGCTGCTTTTGTGCTACAGCAGCAGAGCTGAGTAGTTGTTACAGAGACAAAGCCTAAAATTCATGCTATCTGGCCCTTTGCAGAATAAGTTTACAGATCACAGCTCTAACTACTCAGCTCACATCATCCCCTTTCTGGTGCTGCCCCCAAACCTCTGAGACAAAATTCTTTCTCTGGCCATGGTGTGTTCTGGCCCCATGCGGCACTTTGCTACAAAGAGTCATTTCCATGTCTGCTTCCCTGCTATACTGTGCAAACAGCAGGAAGGTGGGCATCAGCACTCACATCTTTGAAATTCCAGGACAGGTGAGGATAGAACCTCATAGTAGGAAGTCCTGAGGGGTGGAGGAGAATGGGGTTAAGTGGAGGGACCCTGGGATCTAGGCTTTCAGTAGGGTGTGACAAGGGAGGGCAGAGGGCTTTTGTGATGTGTATGTGCTACATAGATCCCGTAGCTTCCTGTACACAGATAAGCATATGCCCACCTAGCACACAGAGCTCTGATCTCATAAGTCATGCTGTCATGAGCTCCTGACTCTGTGGACCCATGAGGAGCATGACAAGTACAAACTCATATCCATCAGTCAGGCCTTCACATCTCAGCCCTACATGACACCTTGTGCCTGTTGTATGACATCTTAAGTATGAGAGGACAGGTGGGAAGACTAAATCCAGCTAATTCTCTTTATTTTACTTCACCCAGAAGCAGATCCTGACACAAGATTTGGGTGCAAATAGTTTATTCAGGGGTGATCCCAACAAGCACAAGTGAAGGAGTAGGAAACGTGAGACAGAAAATGGAGAAAAGCCAATACGCAGAGCCATAATGAGCTGGGTATTGCTGTGGGCAACTGGGGTTCAATCCCACCGGGTCATCTGGGTGACTGGGTAGAGCATGTCACAAAATTGTCCAACTCAAGGGATGAGGAAGGGGTATCCATCTACCAGCTCTTGCTTCTCAATGGTTGAGGACTGCGCCTGGGGAATTAACTCCCTCAGCAGGCCAAGCACACTCCCATGGTCAGAGAAAGCCCTGGGGGAGGCAGCTGCAGGGATTAGGAAGCAGACAGCTCTTATGGGAGTGGTGAGGACTGGGGGTCTCCGTGGACCACCAACAGCCACAGCTACGTTGTCCAAAGCAAAGATCAGGGGGCTGATGTTATCCACCACATGGCTTAAGCAGGTCGGGGGGAGGGGGAGGTATAACTCACCTCCAATTTTCCATTCCGTCTCCTCACTGCTCCCCTTCAGAGCCCCAGTATGTAAGCTACTGACCAGGGAAACTAGAAGGAAATTACTGACATGATTTGGCGGACTCTACGCTTACTAAGCAAAAAATTCTTCTTTCAATTAAGTGATAAACCTCTCGGTGGGCAATTTTTATTTAAAAACAAGGAAGTTTAAACATGTGCAATTAGACAAGATCAGGCAATTCAGGGAACTGTGCCCACAGGCAGAGTGGCATTAGATATTAACTGTCTAGCTTGTTAAGCATTCCAATTGTCTTTGGAAATGTTTTCTTGGTTCTCTAATTCCTTTCCAAAGAAGCAACCAATTATCGTTATTCTACTGCTAAGAGTGGGATTAAAACTATGCACTAGTTAATGCTGCTTCTAAACCCCTTTAAAGGACTTTGTCTTTCTAGCCAACTACGCTTTGGAAATACCACCAGCTTCAAATACGTTTGGCTTAGTTTTCCCCACGTTCCAAAACGTGCTCTTCATTCATTCAATCATCTTCCGAGCCCCTAGTAGGAACAATACTTTTTGGAAGGATGAACACATTGCAAATCTTCTCAAGAAGCCCAGAGTTGACAAAGAAGAGAGACTGTAATCGAAACACTGTTCTTCCTTAGGATAACCACAGTAATTGGATAATAAATAATTTGTGTGCAAAAGTGGAAGAAGGAGTGATTAATTCTGCCCAGGCAGACTAGGAAGTTTCCACAGGGGAGGAGATGTTTGAACCAGGTCTGGAAGAGTAACAGAGAGCTGAGCAGGAATTTTAGCAGAAAGAACAGCATATGTGTATTAGTTATCTACTGCTATACAACAAATTACCCCAAACTTAGTGCTTTAAAACAGCAATAAACATTTATTATCTCATGTAGTTTCTGTGGATTAGGGACTTAGAAGCTGTTTAGCTGGGTAGTTCTGGTTTGGGGTATTTTCAGTCGCCTCGTACATGTGCAAAAGCTGAACAATGAATAAGAAAGACTGAAGAAGAATTGGTGCATTTGAATTACGGTGTTGTAGGAGGACAGTGACTATACCATGGACTACCAGAAGAATGAATGAATTTGTCTTGGAGGAAGTACAGCCAGAATGCTCCTTAAAAGCAAGGATGGCAAGACTTCATCTCACTTAATTAGGACATGTTTTCAGGAAAAACCAATCCCTGAAGAAGGACATCACGCTTGGTAAAGTAGAGGGTCTTAAAAATGAGGAAGACCCACAAGCAGATGGATTGACACAGTGTCGCAGCTCCTCACAGGGGGCGCCATCTGTCGCAGCCCCTCACACGGGGTGCCATCTGTCGCAGCCCCTCACACGGGGCGCCATCTGTCGCAGCCCCTCACACGGGGCGCCATCTGTCGCAGCGGCGGCGACTGTCGGGGTGACGGAGACAGTAACCAATGCCACAACTCTTACAGAGAAGTGGGGCCAGGAGGGTCACTCTGAGGAGTCGAACCTCGGCTTCAGTCCCAGGAGTTTATTTTATAGTCAATACAGCAAACAGTGAAGCAAATAACAGAACAATGGGCTTTGGGTGAATAACAATAAGTTTCTGGCAAGGGAGGAGGAATTCAGGTAAATAAGCCTATCAGTAACGAGTTTGGAAAAACAAGTCGTGACAAGTCTCAACACGTTGTGCAGCATAGAGGCCTTTATACATCCATATTTTAATGGCACATATCCCCACAACACAGTGGCTACAACAATGGGCTTAAATATAGCAACAATTTCGACGATGGTGCAGAACCAGGCAGCGTTTTGTTCTGTTGTACATAGGGTCGCTATGAGACAGAACCAACTTGATGGCACCTAACAACAACAACAACAACATGGTTAGCAGTCAAGATGTTGGTGAGGCTGTAATCATCCAAAAGCTTAACTGGGGCTAGAGGATCTACTTCAAGATGGTTTGCTCACACTGCTGGTGAGTAGGTGCTGGCTGTTAGCAGGAAGCCCCAGCTCCTCACTGCCATATGGATTTCTTTATAGGGTTACTTGAGTCCTTACAACATGGCGGTTGGCATCCCCCATAGCAAGAATGATCTAGACTTGAAAGCACACAACATCATGACTACAATATCCTATTGGTTACATAGGTCATCCCTATTCAACATGGGAGAAGACAACATAAGAACATGGACACAAGGAGGTGTGGATCACTGGGGTTGTCTTAGAGGTTGGCTACCATAATATGCAAAGTAAAAAGTGTATATTCTTTGAGGTAAAGAGAAAAAGTTGGTATCATTGGAATGTACAGTTAGGGAAACAGTGGCAGGAGATAAAATCAGAAAGCTTGGGTCAGATTGTAGTTTAGACCAAGGTGTTCAGACAGCAAGCCACTGCAACTGTTGATCTCTCCTCCATCTCATCTGTTGGGATCTGGACTCAGGAGCCAGGGGCATCCATAGCAGCACTAGATTCCCCAGCAATGAGTCCTTCCCCATGAACTGGCCTACCAGAGAGCTCAAGTGGCTCCTCATTTTTGAGGGGATCCAGACTAGCTCTTCTACATCCTCCAATCTATCTAGCCTCAATCCAGACCCGGACTAAGAGGTTATGGCCCCAGAAGACAGCGACTTTTTCTCTCCCTATTGACTTTATATTCCTCCATAGCTTGATGGCTTGTCTTGTTCTGGAACTATTTCAATTCCTGTTTGTCATGAGCAGACCAGCAAAACTGTTCTAATGGCCTCTTTGGACTCACGCAGACCTGGGCGTGAATTCCATTCCCACCCAAGTTCCTGACTGGTGAAACTGGAAACATCAATGCCCTTCTGATAGTAAGATTCCTGTGTGTGGGTAAGGTGGGAATAACAATACTCTGTCACGGGCTGCTGAAGGAATGAATAAGACAACGCATCTGCAATCTCCAGCAGGCAGAGGCAATCTTTAAATAACCATATCATGCCTGAGGCGCATTAGCTTCTCTTCTATTTCCTTGATCTCCTTAAGCTGGAATGAAAGTTTACACAAAACTTATCAACCTGACAAGAGCTGCTATCTTTTGGTAGAATCTTACCAAAAGGTATTCCCTTTGGTGCTAACGTGTTTGTTAAAAAATAAAAAAAGAAACCCAAACCAAACCTGCTGCCATCGAGTCGATTCTGACTCATGGTGACTCCATGTGTTACAGAGTAGAACTGCCCCATAGGGTTTTCTTGGCTGTAATCTGTATGGAAGCAGATTGCCAGGTCTTTCTTCTGTGGTGTCACTGTGTGGTTTTGAACTGCCAGCCTTTAGGTTAGAAGCTGAGAGCAAACCCAAGGACCTATACATGTTGGTCCAGTTACTATGAGTTGGTCATCAGGTTGTCTGTGAGGGTTCTGGTTGAGGTATCTGCATGACTTTCCACTGGCCTTTCAAAGTCAAGAGGGAAGGTCTCCTCAGTACAGTGTTGTCCAGCGGCCACCAGAGTAGAGATGGGCCAAATAATCCTTCATTGTCAGCGAGGACATTGTGATGATTGGAAATGCCTTCTTCGGAAAGGAATTCTTGTTTCCTCCAGGTGCAGTGATGAGAGGAGGTCTGAGATCTGGAGGCCAGGAAAGGAAAAGGCCTAGTGCAGCCTCAAGGGCATCTCTATCTAGTGGGGCAGGGGAAGGGAGGAGAACATCTCCAACAAACGTGGGGCCTCCCAGAGGTGAGAGGGAGCGTTCAGCAAGGGAGGGGCAGCCGCAGCTCAGTTCCTATAGGTTGGGGGTCTTAAGCTTTACCGGTTTGGTGAAGTCTGTGGTTCCCTTCTTAGAATAATATTTTTAAGCATAAAATAAATAATAGGATTGCTAAGAAAGACAACGATATTGAAGTATAGTTAGTATATGTGCTTCTTTTTTAACTCATTAACCTGTGTTAAATCTAATAATACATTCAATTCAAAGGAATTTTAAAATATCTGCATCCGCTGTGATGTGATACGAAAAGAGCTGTGACTTCTATTGTTAACAGAGTCACAGGAACTGCTAACACCAACCTGGCTTGCCCTACTTCTAACAAAGAAAATGCAAAACTGCAATTAGTGGTGAATGAAAATAAACAGGAAATACTTTTCCTGTCCAGGTTCATGGACCCGTTGGTTTCCTCCCAGAGATCTCTATTGCAAGTCGCCAGAATTTTTCAGGAGACGCTAAAGCAGGAAATTCTGATGCTTCATTTGAAACAGCTTTTTGTCTTTTAAAAAAATTGCACTCACATGTCATCATGAAGCTTATTTGGCGGGACACTAATTGCTTGCTTGTATGAACATATTTCCCATTTCGGTTTTTTAAAAACACCACTAGAAACAAATGTTACTTTATAAAAGTTCTTTTAAGTCACTATCTCGTCATCCAGCCCAGACCAGGTAATCACATTATCCGCAGACAGCTGGTGTCAGGCGAGCCAATCGGCTGGCATCTGGTGGGGAGGATGATGACCTCGTCTCCCCCCGCCCCCGCATCCCACCATCACCCCTGTAAGTCGCTCAGCTCAGTGCTGGCATAGCTCCAGAAGGCAGGGCCCCACCCTGCCAGGAAGACAGGGCTGAGAGTGCTAATCCAGGTAATAAACACCTGGGTCCTTCTCCACCCCCACAGGAAGAGAAGGTGACAACAAAGCCTCAGCAGCCCCCCAGGCCCGCCTAGCAGTAGGGTGATGGGCACCTTGGCTGCTTTCCAATGATGCTGATCCTTTTCTCTTTCGTCATCTGTAACAGAAACTTTGCTCTGTGCTAGGCTGAAGAAACCCTCCCAAAAGACTTCACTCACATTCACAGCAAGCCCTTACAAGGGACGCACTAGCGTTCGGTTGGAACCTCGTTTTCCAGCCTCCTGTTGACCTGTGGAGGACTTGAGCTCCAGTACCCTCGGGGCTCTGCCCGAGTGCCCCTATGCCCAGCCTAGAGGGCAACTGAGGATTGAAACCCTGCCTGAGTCAGCTCACGATCACGGCCTGGCATAGGGTTGCAACCCCACAAAGGAACAGACACCTTTTCCTATCGTGTACAACGGTTCCTCATGGGCTGGGAGCAGCCTTGCTCCCCCTCCTGCCCCCCCTCCACCCCAGGGGGACGGGGATGGTGGTGTTTGATTGGGGAGTGTGGCATCTCTTGTGGCTTTTGGAGCCAGGCTGCCTGTGGGAGACACATTCTCTGCCCTCCTGCCATGTGAGCATTCCTGGGACAGCTCTAGGTTCCTCAGTCCCCCCTTGGAAAATGGGCATGGGAATTCCAGTCTTGTGGGGCCCCTGTGAGTATTAGGGACTTCATATAAAGCTTGTCTGAAAAAATGGATGCTATTAGTTTTAGCACTGCAGCTGTCCAATGCTGAGGACCACATGCACACCCTATTACATGTCAGATGCGCTAACACCAAGGTGAGGCAAGAACAGAGGAATTTCTCAACTCTTTTCTACTCCAGAATGCCAGAGCTTGAGAAGGGCCAGAAAGTCAGAATTTAGGACCCAGAAAGTCTTCTGTGGAGAAAAATAAGGCCATAGAACAATTCAGAAGACATAGGGGGGAAAATATCTGGAGGAATTTAATTCTGGTTCCTATTCAGTAAATAGAGATGCCTTTCATTGGATTCCAATGGACATTTCTACAGCTGTTCTTTCTAAAGTTCAAGAAAAAGAAATCATTTCTCATGGCTGTCTTAACGACGCAGAAACACGCACCACAATATGTCTATTAAGCTGCCTGGTGGAATTCGTGGAAGGACAGGTAAGCAGCGGTCAGCGGGTGCTCACGCCAATCACATTCTGCCAAGCAAAACCACAGCTGTGGCCGTGTCACTTAAATGAGAATGCTTATCATTTTACACAGGAGTGTTTTGACAAGATTTACCTAAATACACCTTTAAAAACATTCTTCCTTGACATTTGAAATGCTGTGCCTGGGATCATGGTTGATACTGGCAGGGGCCATGGCGCCTGGTATGGCTTGCACTGTTTTTCCGAGGGATAAACGGGCTCATGTAGAAACCGGTCTCTGTCCTCAAAGGTGGCAGTGCTGCTATTCCTCAGTTAGTAGGACCCTAAGGTGCCAGTTCATCGCAGAGGATGACTGTGTCCTGCATTGTATCCCCTCCCCTGGGGACCAATGTACAAAAGCCTTTAAAAAGATGCACATAATTGTATCTTTATTACAGAAATAATGTGTGGTCATTGCACCCTAGCTAGAAGACACAAATAACAGCAACATCTGGGCCTTACCTAGCCCTCCTCTAAGCTTGTGCTCCTATTAATTCATTTATTTCTCATAACAGCCCTGGGAGAGAAGCACCACTTTTACAGACGAAGAAACTGTTCTAACCATAATGATTTGTTCTCTATGTTATGCTACTTCCATACAATGGAATCCTCTGGGAGCATTAACCATGACGCTGTAGAATGACAAGAAAATCATTATAATGGCTAACAGGTGTTCAAGCTAATAACGATTCCAGTGTCAAAGAGCTGGGAAGAGGTGGAGCTAAAATTCCAAGTCAAGGAACTTGGATCTGAAGACTGTTGTCTTAGGCACTGCATGTACAAAAACTAGATCACTGACAATCCTGAGATGACCACACTTAGCACACTCACACCAGTCCTTCCACACCTTGGACCATGACGCCATATACATATGTGTGTGCATGCATGCGTGTGTGTGTACCTGTACAAAAGAGAATCAGATATTATGTGGTGTTTTGAAATCTATAATGTACTGCATCTTTCCATATCATTCATTACTTTTACCACATCGTTTTTAATGATTTAATGGAATTCCATACTTGATTGAATGCAACCTTGATGGTTGACTCATTAAATAAATATCCAACAAACACCCTGATGTTGGATCTTTGCACATATGTTTGATTATGTGGAAATGATGGGTCAAAGAATATTAGGGGTATTTCTTAAAGCCAGTTGACCATTATTGCCAAAATGCCAAATGACATTTCCACCCTAGGGCAGGAGGGAGCCTGGTTCTCTATACCTCCTCACACTGAGGTACTGGAGCCATTTGGTATCATTAACCTGGAAGAAGCTACCTGGTCCATACAATGGCTGGCATCGAAGCTGTAGTCAGGCGATCAGAGTACAAGTTGCATCAAAACTTTACTGTGTTTTGCTTTACTGCATTTACAGGAAGGTTCAAAGTCTTTCTTTGCATGGTTACCACCCAAAAATATCAATAATATTGGTTCATATAGTGAGAAAAAAAAATACACGGGCTTTGGAGAGAGACACGCTGATAAAGATTCAAATCTCAGTAACACTGAGAGTCTCCACTTGTATCACTTGAGTTACTTTACCCATCATATTAAATTATTGTTAAGATTAAATCGAACATAAAGTACTCAGTATAGTGGCTGACCTATGGTGACCCATATTAGGTACTCAAAAATGTCTTTTCAGTTTCTTTATTATCATGACCCTGATATCATGTTCAGGGATGATAGAAAAGGGTACTGACAGGTTCTGGGAAAGCTTCAGGAAAGAAGAGACACATGGTCCAGGAGGCCTCTTCTTGTTTCCAGGTGACTCTAAAATTATCCCTGTGTCCCTATTTCCTCCGGTTCTCTATATTTCTATCCCATGCTGTTGTGAGCAATTCCATTTGGGTCCAAGACTCAGCTCAAGGAAGGGCCCCGCATCTGGCAGGTGCTCCTCCCCACTGTCTGGGTGCCCCTAGTGCCCTATCTTTCTGCTTTAAGGACTCCGTTACATCCAAAACAGCCTTTCCAAGTAGGCTTCACTCCATATTTAGTCTACATCTAGACAGCACTTTCTATTTTACTACATTTAGGTTGAACTAGTTGTTTCAATTATTGTAACCAAATTTTCAGTTAAGAATTAATCACCAAGTGTCCAAGGTTATCTGTTTGTTAATCGTAGAGGAAATGGACCATGTTGCCAAAAAAATGAAACCATGACCTAGTTCCTGTCTCTGTAATCAGACTTCAAGGTGATGATTAATAAGTGGGATTGATATTCTGAGCATGGAGCTTAGACAGAGACATATGAAGACATGCAGCAATCAGCATATGAAACGCCTGCTATTCAGGGGCTGCAGGCCAAATCCAGCCCACTGTATTTTGGCAGCCCATGAGCTAAGAGTTTTGGTACATTTCTGAAAAGTTGCATTTTAAATGGTCATATAACTACCTACATAATATCCTTGATTTTGCCCCTTGGCTCATAAAGCCTAAAATACTTACTACCTGGCCCTTTAAGAAAAAGTTTGCCAATCCTTATCTAATAGGCAATCCTATAACTTGAACTTCCTTTCATTGTGGGGCCCTGGTGGCACAGTAATTAAGCATTCGGCTGCTAACAAAAAGGTTGGCAGTTCGAATTCACTGGTCGCTCCTTGGAAACCCTATTGGGCAGTTCTACTCTGTCCTATGGGGTGACTATGAGTCAGAATCGACTCGATGGCAATGAGTTTGTCATTTTTGTTTGTTTTTCATTGTAGAATGTGACATCAGAGTGCCATATGGATAATAAAGCCGATTAGGCCTTTTAGAATCCCAAAGTATTTTATTGAGTAATACGATCCATCAACTTTTGCCCTATGGAAAGGCACAGCAAATGAGATACTCTTTGTTATGTATTCAACTGTATTCCCCAAAATATGTGTTGGAATTCTAACCCCGGTACCTGTGGATACAATCCCATTTGGGAATAGGATATTCTTTGTTTTATTAAGAGGCCATATCAGTGTGTCTTACAGCTACTCAATTTTGAGATATAAAAAGAGCAGATTATGCACTGAGACACAAGCACAAATAAGGGCAAGATAGATGCCACGTGGAGATGGCCGAGGAGCACCAAGAAGACGCTAGAGAAGCTGAGACAAGGGTGTCCCCCAGTGTGGACAGAGAGAGCATTTTCCTAGAGCTGGCACCCTGAATTCCGACTTCTAGCCTCCTAAATTTCTGTTTGTTACAGCCAGCCACTTGCGGTATTTCTGTTATAGTAGCGCTAAGTAACTAATACACCCTCTTAAAACAAAAATTAAAGGTGGATCCTGGGCATTTTGAAATGCCAGAATTATCTTGCAGAATGTGTTGAAACGTCCACTGCTAGTTTGCTTTCATCCAAGTATTCCAGCTTCTGGTCACCTTCCTAAAAATGCTCTGCAGGGGCAGCAGCCCACAGCTGTTGCAACACCCCAAGTCTTGGCGGGAAGTCCAGCACATGAAAGGTATATGTGAAATCGCTACTTTGCAAATTCTCAGCCAACTTTCCTTTCCTTAAATGATGGTCATTCTCAACACAGCAGGAGCAAAGTGTTCCCCTATTTTCTCCAGCAGTTTGAGGCTATAGCTGAACTAGAAATTCTCTCTGAATTGGAGGGCACCTCTACCACCACGGCCATTAACAGGGAAGGAATTTAGAACAATGTTACTTAAGTTCAGTAACCAGAAAATCTGTCCATGAAGGAAAACCTGCCTTAACATTTTAAAGTGGCTAATCATAGTTTTTGGCTAATAAAGGAAACAAATAGCTCCGTAGGAGAACTTTCTTTTCCCCCAAAGAAGAAAAAGTTCTTCAATTTTTTAAGGTACTCCACATACAACAAGATGGAGAAGTTTAAAATGACAGAAAAACAGAAGCAATCTGAATTCATTGTCATCCTGCATTTTTAAGCTGTTATTTTTACCCTACAAAAGCAAAAAAAGGAGAGGGGGGAAAAAAAAAGCTTAGGGAATTAAAGATCCTTCGAATCTGAAAGGATGAATCTCTCTTAATGACAAAGTTAAGTGTCTCTTGATTCAACACGTGCCAAGTAACTACTGATTGTCTAATACTTCAGGATGCACAAGAACAGAAAAGTACAATAGGCTGTTGTTTATTAATTGAGTAAACAACCTGCTAAATTTAGGTTCAAGGGCTGATTCCTTGTCTCAGTTAGCTAGTGCTGCTATAACAGAAATAGCACAAACAGGTGGCTTTAACAAACAGAAATTTATTTTCTCACACTTTAGGAGGCTGAATTCAGGGTGCTGGCTCTAGGGGAAGGCTTTCTCTCTCTGTGGCCTCTGGAGGAAAGGCCTTGTCTCTTTGAGCTTCTGCTCCTGGGTGATCTTCTTGTGGCTTGGCATCTCTCTCCCCCCATCTCTGCTTGCTTTATCTACTCTTTTTATCTCTAGTAAGAGATTAACTCAAGGCACACCCTACACTAACCCTGCCTCATTAACATGAAACGCACTCCCAATGGGATTATAACCACAGGCATAGAGGTTAGGATTTACAACACATATTTTTCTGGGGACACAATTCAATACATAACACTCCTCATCTCTCCTCTTGATAGTGCCAAACATCTCTGTGAATCAGTATTAAGCACTCTAAAGCCCACCTCCAAAATGCCTCTGATCATCTGATCATCTTTCCGTTAGATACCCAACTTTCCTTCCAAGTCACAGCTCTGCTAACGCTATGTTTAACAGAGCTAGGCTTATTGCTTAAATAATTGTCAGTTGTTTCCCATTTACAGTAGGATATGCCTATAATCCTTAGAATGGCATTCAAAGCCCTTTGCAATCTTGTCCCAACTTCCTGGCCTTTTCTAGGATCTGTCTATACTACAGCTTCAACTCTCCCATGTTTCTTGAAGTAACATAGGAATGTGCCATGACTTTGCCCATGCCGTTCTTTTCCCCAGGATACCCTTTCCTCTACTTCTCTGCAGGTTTCTCCTTATCCATTAAGGCTCAGTTCAAACAATTCATCCCTGCTTTGGTTGTTGCTGACATGTCTGTTTTACTTCCATACCAGCTAGCTCCAATCTCTGCATCCCTAATGGCCATGCATTCTGCAGGTATTTGTAGGTGCTCAATAATTCAACATCCATCCCTGAATTCTGGGAGATGGATTATCCCGGCATTTCTTTTAACCTTTAAGAACCTGCTGGATTCTCTGCTGCATGGGCAAAGCACAAATGTACTTCCTGCAGAAGAAAGAAATCCCACCTTCCCTCTGCTTCTCCCCATCTATTTTCTGTCATGAAAATACCTAATATTAACTAATATTTATTGAGTACATATGATACTTTAAGCATCATGCTAAGTACTTATACCAAAATACCAGTTGCAACTCCATGTGTGTCAGAGTAGAACTGCGCTCCATCGTTTTGGAAGTAGATCACCAGACCTTTCTTCCGAGGTGCCTCTGGATGGACTTGAACCTCCAACCTTTCAGTTAGCAGCTAAGTGCACTGTTTACACCGCCCAGGGATTTAATCTTTCCAGTAAGCCTATGGGATAAGAAACCTGTTGCCATCAAGTCAATTCTGACTCATAGTGACCCTATAGAACAGAGTAGAACTGCCCCATAGTCTCCAAGGCTGTAAATCTTTTTTGGAGCAGACTGCTACATCTTTCTCCCATGGAGTGGCTGGTGGGTTCAAACTGCCAACCTTTTGGTTAGCAGCCAAGTGCTAAGCTGGTGAAGCACTGCATCACCAGGGCTCCTTAAGCCTATAGGATAAAACCAAAAAATCAAACCCATTGCCATTGAGTTGATTCCATTTCATAGACACCTATGGGATAGGGACCGTAATTATCCTTACTGTGGCAGCTGAAGAAACTGAGGCTTAGAGAGGTTAAGTGACTTACCCGAGGTCTCACAGCCGGTAAGAGGTGGAGGTAGGCTCTGAAACCGTAGTCTGAAGCCAGCACCTATGCCCTGGGACCATTCCTCTCAGACCAGGTTTCAGCTAAGCTGAGGTCAGACTAGGCTACCAGGCAAGCTTTGGCTTTGCTAGGTTGATGAGCCAATCTTAGAGGTGTTGTGTGCAGCGAGTTGATTCTGGCATAGTGGTTAAATGTGCAGCTGTTAACCGAAAGGTTGGCGGTTTGAACCCACCCAGCGGCTCTGCAGGAGGAAGACCTGGTAAGCTGCTCCCATAAAGATTACAGGCTAGGAAACCCTATGGAGCAGTTGTACTCTGTCCTATAGGGTCACTATGAGATCTTAGAGGTATGGGTCACCAGTGGAGTCGGGAGACTCATCAAGGCTTCTTGGTAGAGTTTATCTAGAGTGGAGAAGTGAAGGAGGAGGCCGCAAGGTAAGCCTTGCCCTGCCCTGTCTCTAACCCTAATGTCATTAGTAGGGGGCCCAGCGTGCAAGGAACTGAATCTCGGACCCCAGGGCTTAGAACCTTGCCTTTGGAGCATGCCATCCTATTTCATTTGCTGACACATCAAAGCAAGGGCAATTTGCATAGGATGGTTTACCATCTGTGTTTCATTTGCGAGGCTAATCCGTTATTTAAAAAATAGTAAGACAATTTATTTACATCTACTTTTTTTCCCTATTTTCTCAGTGAGTGATACAGAAAAATGAAGAAAATGATCCCAACAAAAAATATTTATGAGAAAATAGCTCTCAGAAATGAAGAGGGTGCTACTATCTAAATAATTCTGGTTCCACCCACCAAAACAAAGAGGATGTTCCTGACAGCATGATTGAATTGTGTGTAATTACTTACTGCAAATGTTTTAAACATAACGATAATGTGAAAAGTATTAGCATCAGATCAGCGCAACCTAAAAACATTCATTTTTCTGAGAGTATGGCTATTACCTCTATCTTTCACTCAAGGCATGGTGGGAAATGTTATCCCTCTGTTATTCTCCTATTTTAATAAAAAATATTATCGTGGCAAACATATATGTAACAACAAATTTACCAATTCAACAATTTTTTTCACGTACAATTCAGTGACATTGATTACGTTCATCATGTTGTGCTTATCATCACCCCTATCGTTTTCCAAATTATCCCAGCACCCTAAACGGAGACAGGCCCTTTCCCTCTTCTCTCACCTCTGGTAACCACTAATGAACTTTGGTCTCTATACATATGCCTATTTCAGAAAAGTGGGATCATGTAATATTTGTCCTTTTGTGACTGACTGATTTCACTGCTACCATTTGTTTTTATTTTTTTCAGGTGGCTTGACTTGATATCACAGATTTCTTCCATTCGTTTATGGAGATGCGACTTACGTGACTATATTTTAATGGGATCATTGTGACCAGACACCTAGTTCTCTTTTGCCTTGCAGCTACATATCCAAATTCACTGGCTATTTTGCATAGATGCTCCCCTAACACTCTTCAGTTTTCATCTCTGACACATTCAAGGACTCCTGACTCTCTCATCGCAAATAAACTCACATCTATCTAATAATAAGACAGTTGCCATCAAGAGAAAAAAGGAAATTTTTTCAGTTTTTTGCTTTTGGCCTAAAACTTTAGGCACTGTGAAGTCTTAGAAGATCCTTTATCCGCTGAAAATATAAAATAAATTACATTCACAGTTCTAATATCTTTTATTGTACGTACATTTGTACGGGCAGGCCATCACTTTCATCTGATTATCTGGAAGATTACACATAACATAGTTAAGGCAAATTCAAACAAAGATAGAACAGTGCTCAGCTCTAACTCCTTAAAATGACTAAGGATACTTTCAGGATGCAAATTTTAAGATTGCTTTTTAAGGGCCTCTTTTAGAAACTGTTTCCATTTGCAAAAAAAACCCTGACCATTAAATACCCTGAGTAGCTGCAAATTGTGGCTGTGTTCAGAAAAGATGGCAGATTTCTGCTGATGAATTTCAGTCTAGCCACCAAGATGATCAACTAAATAAACCATTTATCAAACATTAGGGACCTTTATCTGATTTTATTCTGTAATGCGGCCAGACTTCATTTAAAAACATAGACAGAGCTGTCAGAACGGAGGGGCT
Source organism: Dugong dugon (assembly GCA_030035585.1). Taxonomy (NCBI): domain Eukaryota; kingdom Metazoa; phylum Chordata; class Mammalia; order Sirenia; family Dugongidae; genus Dugong; species Dugong dugon. Next base: position 35,939,027 of record CM057478.1, read on the forward strand.
GAGCAGGGTTATGGAAAGAATAAAAGAGTGCCCCAGATAAACCCGATTTCGTTTAGGAGGATATATGCCCCTTATCTCCCCAAGTGTGGAAAGGATAGAGACGATTTATCATTTAAGCAAGTGGCACAAATCCTTATGCCTATCCTGTCCACTGAGGTATTAGCACCTAGCGCAGTTCCTGGCACAAGAACGAGCTCTCATCTAAAATGAGATTCTTACCTCTGTTTATACACCCATGTTTGAATGTGTATCCTGCAGGAACATAAATGCTTGCTTCATTCATTCATTCATCGAATCTTCACTGCGTGCTTATTATTTATCAGGCAGGGTGGTGCAAACTGTTAAGTGCTCAGCTACTAACCAAAAGGTTGACGGTTCAAATCCCCCAAAGAGGTGCCTTGGAAGCAAGTCCTGGCTATATGCTTCCGAAAGGTCACAGCCATTGAAAACCCTATGGTGCACAGTTCTACTCTGACATACATGAGGTCTCCATGGGTTGGAATTGACTCTTTGGCAACTGGTGGTTTTTATGTTTGGCTACGGGATACAGAGGTGAGACAAAGATCCCAGGTCCCTGCTTCATGAAGAATATGTTCTTCATGAAGTTTCAGTGAAAGTCAGTGGCAGAGCTGGTGATGGAAAATGCACCATGTCTCCAGGTGAAATCAGATGTCATCATCACCGAGCTTACGGAAAGGGCAGGGCAAGAAATGGGGGCTGCAGCTACTCTCACATCTGGGTGGGGGAATTACCGTGAAGCCTGGCCAATGTCAGCACAAGTGAGGTGTGACTTGCAGGACGAGGTGAACACGATGGGTGCAACTGGGGGGACTCTTCTTACATCCCTGTTTCATGTGAGCAGAGACAATACGCAAAGCTATCACTTGTGGTTAATAGGAACTGAAGCCTGGATTATTAGCAGCCACAGGAAATGTGACAAATGGTAACTACTGTGGTTGTATGATACTTTGCTATTTGCAGAAGGAATGGTGCTTTGCACATCTCAAAAAGGTGATAAGGACAGCCAATGCAGGTGCTATTATCATTGTCATTTCTGATTAGGAAACAGGCTCAGGGAGGGAATGCCTTGTCCTAGGTTACACTGCTGACTGGGTAGGGGGATGACACCCCAGGCAGCACCCCAGAGAGCAAATAACACATGAAGGCATTCAATAAATGTTCTCAAAAACTATAGAAGCTCAAGGTTGGAAAAGACCTTGTCATGGGTTGGATAGTGTCCCCCCAAAACACATGTCCACCTGGAACCTGTGAATATGACTTATTTGGAAACAGGGTCTCTGTAGATGTCATCAAGTTAAGATGAGGTCATACTGGATTAGGGTGGGCCCCAAACCATTGACTAGTATCCTTATAAGGAGAGGGAAATGTGGACATACTAAGTCACAGACATATACAGCAGGAAGACAGCCGTGACGACAGAGGTTACAAGTGATACAGCTACAAGTCAAGGAGCACCAGGCCACCAGAAGCTGGAAGAAGCAAGAAAGGATTTTCCCCAAGAGCCTTCAGAGGGAGCATGGCTCCTTCCAGAACTGTTAGAGAATAAATTTCTCTTGTTTTAAGCCACCTAGTTTGAAGTAATTTGTTGCAGCAGTCCTAGGAAATGACTACAGACCTTAAGGACATAACTCTTACCTGATAACTGAGTCTCCTCTGTGATGTCCTGCCAAGGGCAGTCCACGTATTCCATAATGGGGCACTCACTATCTCCTCTTACAAACTACTACCACACCAACCCTGGTAATTATGATAGCTAATGTTTATTTAACAGCTACAACAATGGACTCAAACGTACCAACGATCATGAAGACGGCACAGGGCTGGGCAACATTTTGTTCTGTTATACATAATGTTGCCATGAGTTGGAACTGACTCAATGTTTCTTGAGAACATATGACGTGCTTTGCATATTTTGACACATGTAATCCTCCCCAATAACCCCTTGAGGTGGGTGCCACTATTCCCATTTTATAGACGAAAAACTGAGGCACAGAGAGGTCAGGTCCTTTGCCTAGGTCAAAACCCTAACATATGTTGGGGCCAGGATTCTAACTCCAGATCTGACCTCATAAGTCATTTAAGTACACTGAGACGTTATCTCTAAAGGTGTGGATTCTCCTACTTTGCTGACCACTTGCATCACCTGGGTTTTTTGTTTTGCTTTTTTGTGAAATACGGATGCCTGCCTCCTACTTCCAGAGACTTGAATTTCACTAGTATGGGTTTTGGCCAGGGGACTGTGGTTTCTAAAACTCCTCAACAAACTCTGAGACCCACTGTCCTATATGAAGAGCCCTGGTGGCACAGTGGTTAAGCTGCTAACCGAAAGGTCAGCAATTTGAACCCACCAGCTGCTCCGTGGGAGAAAGATGTGGCAGTATACTTCCATGAAGATTTACAGCCTTAAAAAACCCTCTGGGGCAGTTCTATTTTGTCATAGAGGGTCGCTATGAGTTGGAATCAACTCAGCGGCAACGGTTTTGGTTTGGTTTTGGTCTATTTGATTCCACCTCTCTCCACTTGGGAGCAGTATGAGCAAGTCCACTCCCTCTTTCCAGATATCAACCCTCCTTGAACATGAAGACCACCCTCACAGCCCTCTGCGTCCCTCTTCTCCAGGCTCCTTGTTCCCTGAGGAAGCCTGTATGAAGCAGGAGCTAGTGCTGCTGCCCCAAAGAACTCTTAAATCACAGTGGACATGTGCCTTAGTTTGGGAGACACCATAGCTATAGGTTAGAGTCTGGACACAGGGGGAGACCCAGTAACCGACCCATTTTCACAACCTCTCTCCATGTGGTTTTCCATATAGTTCTAGTCACGGTCAAGGCTCATCCGAGAAGGAAAGTTTCAGGGAGAACTCTCTTCTCAACCCCCCCACCGAGGAGGACCAGCTACACAATCATGGCCCGTCAAATGGGAAGCCAAGTCAGCTGCAGATTGAAGGTGGGAGGAGGAAAGGGGTCAGTTACATGTAGACAGGGAAAGTGGGCGAGGTGAGGTCCTTCCTGGCATTTCCCGCTGCCCAGAGTGGACGAGGCTGGGGGTGTTGCTCTCGGCTCTGGGTGTACACGGGGGTCCATGGCCACACCACCCAAAACACACCAGGAAAAGGAAGGAGAAGCGACGTGAGCTGACCTGCCCCAGCAGAGGATGACAGACATCTCTTGCTGCCTGCGTCCCTTCTTCACACTCCTCCTTCCTCTCGTCTCTTGACATGTATTTTTTTGAGCACCTCTCCTATGCTAAGGACTGAGCATACATCAGGGAACAAGCTAGACATAATCCATTTCTTTAGGAACCTTGGGGTGGGGAGAGGGGCAGATGAGATGTCCCCAACCTGAGCCATCCCACTGAACATGGGTGGGGGAAGACAAGGCGACAGCCAAGATGGTCACATATTAAAGGTCATTTCCCTGCTGGAATACTGTACCTGGTTACCCTCTGTCATGGACTGAATTGTGTCCCCCCAAAAATGTGTGTATCAACTTGGCTTGGTCATGATTCCTAGTATTGTATGATTGTGTAATCTGATGTGATGTGTTGTAAACTCTATCACTATGACGAGGTTATACTGATGAGGTGTACAAGATTGGAGAGTATCTTAATCCAATCTCTTTCGAGATATAAAAGAGAGAAGCGAGCAGAGACATATGGGAACCTCATACCACCAAGAAAGCAGTGCCGGGAGCAGAGCGTGTCCTTTGGACCTAAGGTTCCTGTGTGGAGAAGCTCCCAGACCAAGGGAAGATTGATGACATGGACCTTCCTTTGGAGCCAATGGAGAAAGTGTTCCCCTGGAGCTGATGCCCTGAATTTGGACTTGTAGCCTACTAGACTGTGAGAGAATAAATTTTTTGTTAAAGCCATCCACTTGTGCTATCTCTGTTAGAGCAGCCTTGGATGACTAAGACATCCTCACTGACATACTTTTGCTACAAAGTAAACATGGGAAAGGCAAGGTTAAGACTCAGGCACAAATTAAAAACGCAGTGCATGCTGCCTCCCCAAAAGCCTTATGTCTTCCCTGGATCTCCCTTGGGGTGAGCATCTCCTACTGGTTCTCCTCGGGAAATGCACTCATGAAAGGAAAGACAAAATTGAAAATCAAAATGAAAAATGTCCGTCCGCTGGACTGAGCTCCTGTCACCTTGGCTTTGGCAGACGCCAGAGGCCCCAATCCTGATGAACCAGGGAACACCTACCGCCTTTAGATGGGGCTAGTGGGGCCAGAGGAAAACCCCTACGCAGTCTCAGCAGCCACTGCTCTAGAAGGGTCCCAGGCCTATTTGTTTACCCATCCAATATTAGGCACTCAAAAACACTACTGAGATACTGTTAATGAAGACAGAGTAAACAAATTTAAAATTGATTTTGAATCCTATCACAATTTATAGACACCTAAACTAAATACTCTCTTGAAAATGAATGTTTTATGACTCTGTATTAAATGTTCTACCCAGCTGATTCAGAAGTAGACTTTTAAATTTATGTCTGATGCATTTACAGACATAAATTGCACCTGCAAAATATATATAAAGCATTGTGGGATTTTTTTTGTGTGTGTATAAGCAGGTTCACAAAAATGATGTCATACTATAGATAACATACTTCAATCTGATTTTTTTAAAATTCTTAATATATCTTGGAGGTTCTCTCATAGGAGAACACATTAGATCTAGAACCTTTTTAAACTACTGAAAAATATCTCTTAGTGTGGAGAGACTATTGTTCTAGCAATTCCCTCTGTGGTGGACAGTGAGGATCAGGATGCCTTCTCAGAAGTATTGCATAAACGAAAAATAATTCTACAATCACACTGAAGGGACCCTTTGTAGCCACGTGAATCACAGGAAATGGTGCTGAGTCTCAGAGAAATGAAAAACATTTCAAACTGTAGGAAACAGCGACAAGAGATCTCATAAGCAAATTCTGTCCCTTTAAACACAAGTAATTTAGAGTCACGTTTTGCCCCTTCAGCAAACATGCCGAAGAGAAGCTTACCACAGCATGAGGAAATAGACACAGCTTAGCCTAAACTCTGGGACGTTTCTTCTTCTCCGATCATGCCAGTGTTGTCTGGGTCAGCATTGAATTCTGGAAACCCTCACAGAAAAGCAATGCCGCTGGTTAATTTTCATTGATTTTCCAGTTTTGGTAAAATTGTGTTTATCTTTTTTGGGGGCTGTTTGTGTATTGTGGCTAGAAATGCTTAATTCATTTCCCATACTTACATATGTATTACAGCTTAGCAAAAGCCCAAATGAAAATATCATGAACTTGAAACACATTTGCCCCCAAAATAAACTTAAAATATAAATTATCTATTATGTTTTTGCTTTGGTTAGTAAATAGAAACTTAAGAAACATTTTCTATTAGTAAAAACAGACACATATATAGAGAAATTAAGGCCTTTCATCTTTCCCCTGTAAGAACTTGCAAGTACTTTTGGGGAGGATTAGGGGTTACAGGAAGCTGGTGTGTGTGTGTGTGTGTGTGTGTGTGTGTGTGTGTGTACACAGGGCTGCACAGATGCGCTGGGTGGGAGCAAAGAGAGAGTTGGAAAGCCATTACTTGCTTCCAAGGAAAAAGATAATATGGCAGCCATCAAAATGGAGTGTTGGGAGGACAACGGGAGACGAAAATGAAGGAACAAGATTCAATGCTTTTCCTTTCTACTTTCCTATTTTTAACTAGAAACAATTAAATTTCCCAAGTGACAACTACAGTTGCAATACAAATTTCATTCTCTTTCCCTTGCGATAATTTCCCGTTTCTAGCTACTGTCTCCCTTTTCAAGTGAAAATCTCAGTGCCATTTCCAACTCGTTCTTGCCTTTATCCTCTGTGCCAACCCCCATAATTAAGATTTTTCAGAGAGCCAGGAACTGTGCCAGGTAGTGGAAATACAAACATGCATATCATCACAGTCCTTGTTCTCAAGAAATTTACAGTCTAGACCAGCATTGCCAGATAGAACTTTCCATGGTGATGGTAATGTTCTATATCTGAGCTGCCCAATACAATTGCCATTAGCCACTTGGGGTTACTGAGCACTTAAAATGTGGTTAGTGAGACCAAGGAACTGATTTTTAAATCCTGCTTTCCTTCCCGCCCACTCCTCCTCTTTCTGGCGGAAAGATAGGGGAAGGGCAGTAGCAACTAGAATCACAAGGGCTTAAAGAATAAGTGAGGAAACAGAGGCATCAAGTTGAATGCATACAAGTAATTTCAAATGACATAGCCTTTTGTAGTCTGTACTTTTTCGGTTCACATACTGTCCCATTTCCCTTCATAGTTTTCCCTACCCACCCATCTGCAAATATCACATTTCCACCTTTATAATGTAAAGCGCATTGATTCATGACCCTAGTGTTCGCTTGTCTGTGTACCACGTTCTATTCCTGTGAAAGAGAAAACGTATTCCTTTCAGCTCACCTCCCGGTCCAGCAGCGCAGGTGACACAACGGTGACAATGTCTCCTTTCTCCGGATCGATGTAGAACATGTTGGGTGACGGCTTGTCAGGCGTCTGCTGACGGATATTATACCGCAGGAGGGCATTGTCAGTGGCCGGGTCATCTGCGTCAAAGGCTGTCATCCGCATCACCGTGGTCCCTAAGGGGGCAGAATGGAAGGGCAGGAGATGGTTACCAGTCACCGTGGGTGACACTGACAGTCAGGGCCCTTCCCCCACTGGGCAATAGCAGTGGAGTAATGTGCCAATCACTTTCCAAATTAAAATGGGAAGGTATTTCCCTAGCTGTGCTATGCTTTAGCTTTTCTTTTGCCATTCCATCACATTAAAAGACCTGAAATAAAGAAAAGGAATCTCTGTTGTTCAGCAGAGTGACAGCTTAATTTTTCCTTGTGCTGATACACTGATTTTCACGGGCTTTCATTCCAGGGTGGATTGACTTTGTGACAGTGACTGCCTTCATTTTAACAGTGTTTACTGGATGCCTACTATGTGTGGGGTCCTGGGCCAGGTTGGGGAGATAGAGGTGCATAAAGGCACATTTCTGGTGTCTGGGAATTCAGAGATTAGTAGGAGAGATGGATATATATATCTGTGCATATGTATATCCGAAGAGCATATGACATCAACAGCACAAGCAACAAAAGGCAAAACAGATACAATGAACTTCAGTAAAATGAAAAACTTTTGTGCATCAAAAAACTTTATCAAGAAAGTTAAGATATAACCTACAGAATGGGAGGAGATATTTGATAACCATATAGCTGATAAAGGCCTACTATTCATAATATATAAAGAATTCCTACAACTCAACAACAAAAAGACCAAAAGTCCAATTTAAAAATGGGCAAAGGACTTGAACAGACATTTCTCCAAAGATGATACGTAAATACCCAATAACTACATGAAAAGATGCCCAACATCATTAATCACTAGAGAAATGCAAATCAAAACCACAATGAGATACCACCAGGATGGCTATTATCAGAAAAATGAAAAATGACAAGTATTTCAAGAATGTAGAGAATTTGGAACTCTAGTCCATTGCTGGTAGGAATAAAAAAAAAACTGGGGAAAACAGTTTCACGGTCCCTCAAAAAGTTAAAGACATAATTACCATATGACTCAGTGATTCCACTACTAAATATATACCCAAAAGAATTGGAAGCAGGGACTCAAATAGATACATACATACCAATGTTCACTGCAGCATTATTCACAGTAAACAAAAGGTGGAGGCAAGCCAAGTGTCCGTCAACAGATGAACTGATAAACAAATTGTGGTATAATCATACAATGGAATTTTACTCAGCCATAAAGAAAGACAATGTTCTGATACGTGTTACAACATGGATAAACTTTGAAAACACTATGCTGAGTGAAATAAGTCACCCACAAAAAGACAAATATTGTATGGTCCAACAGATATGAAATATTGAGAACAGGCAAATGCAGAAATAAAAAAGTTTGTTGGTGCTTACCAAGGGCTTGGGGGAGGGGGCAGTGCAGAATTATTGCTTAAGGGATACTGAGTTTCTGTTTGGGGTGATGAAAAACTTTTAGAAATGAATAGTGGTGATATTTGCACAACAAGGTGAATGTAATTAATATCACTTAATTGTACACTTAAAACTGGTTAAAACAGCAAATGTACTGGTATTTATACATTTTATGAAAACAAAATTTTAAAAAAGAACATAATCATAATTACCCATGGAAACATGCTCTAGAGAAGAATCAGGTAATTTGCCTGCTGGTCTTGACAACTGGGTGGCCATCGTAATGAGCTCATGGTGACCTGAACCAACTATAATTTTTCATCACAGCTTACTCTTCTATGAAATAGAGCCCCACCTTCTGCTTCTGAACCCTTCTGAACCCACAAAATGTGACCTGCATGGTAACAGATCAGCACAGTAGGAATTAGATTATCAGCCATTAGGCCTGATTGGTCAGACAAATAAGGGGGATGTGGCCACCATAAAGTTGGATCAATTTATTAAGTACTCTCAATTAATTTCACCAGCGTTGCCATTCAGCCAAATGCTTCAAGACATCTTTTCTTTTTTACCTTGTTGTAGTGCCCTGTAAACTATCACAGGGTATGATTCAGGGTCTGATGTAAGAACAGAACATTCTTGGTCCACATAGTCCCATTACATTGTCCCATGTCTTGGGAAGATATCACCATACAATATGGTACTCTTTTTCCTGTTGAGCCATACTATGGAGTCAGGGCTCCTTTTCAATCCAGGGGTGTAGGCAGTCACCTCCAATCCACTGGAGTTGGTGTGAAATGTGACACTTATTTGCCTTCCTGATCTAGGAAAACAGGTCAACTTGAGGATCTCGATCAGAAATCAGAGGCATCTTTCAAGCTGATGATCTCACCCAGGGATGGGCTAAATGAGCCCATGTGGCCAGAGATACGGAAGGATGCCCCAACTCCATCATTTCCATACCAAACAGCCTCGGGTTAAGTGTACATGACCCAGTACCTTCAACTTAGTTGGTGTCTAATGAATGTTTGATTGATTGAATATGTGCCCTATTTAATCAACCTTTCATTGATGTCGAAGGTTCCTGGGTGACACAAATGGTTTGCTCTCGGCAGTAAGTGAGAGGTTGGTGGTTTGAAAGCTCCCAGTGACACCACAGAAGAAAGGACTGGCAATCTGCTTCTGTAAAGATTAAAGCCCAAGAAACTCCTGTGAAGCTCAGTTCTACTGTGTAACACATGGGGTCACCATGAGTCAGAATCAACTCAATGGTGATAGGTTTTTGGTTTCATTCAAGTCATGTCATAGATGAACAAGAAAAAGAAGGTAAAAAAAAAATTAAGTATGGCTTGTGACTGCCATATGTGTTGAAATGATTAGAGAGAGAAAAAAGAAAAAAGTTGTCAGGTTGATGAATTTCCAGTTTTCACCAGTAAATTCATTGAGAATATCTTTTTTGTTTCCATACATTTAATAGTATGATATAACAGTAGGATATCTTGGAATATTTTCAAGGTTACACAGAAATTGGTTTTTTGTACAATTGTTAGGGATCAAGTGAACTGGGTCCTAAGCCCACCTGTGTCTTGATCCGGATGTTCGTAACTGGATTTACTTCCGACGGCCACCTCTATGGAGAGTGAAGAATGTCGAAGTCACGTAAATGTATTTGCACATTCAAGAATATGAACTTTGGAGTGACATGTCTGGGTTCGAGTCCTTAGTAGCTGTGGGGTCTTGGGCAAGTTACTCAACATTCTCCAAGCCTCGATTTCCTCGTTTGCAACATGGAGGTATTAATAAACCTTCCTTACTATTGATGGTGAGGTTTTAATTGGAAAATATATTTAAAGAACTTGGTACAGTGCCTGGAACATCAGTGTTCAGAGAAGGATGTCACGATTATCATCAAATCTTGCCCCAGGTTCTGAGCTAATCATGGCAGCACAGACAACATCCTCAGACAAAGTATCTTAGAATTCAGTTTCCCCAAGAAACTGGCAACTGGTATGGATGGATGAATATCTGTGCTCATCATCTCAGAGTTATCTGCCTCACCCTGTCCCTTCCACATTTTCCATGGTCCTCGTTTACAGATTTGGGTTTCTACTATGGAGATCACAACTCTACAACACACACACACACACACACACACACACACACACACACAGTGTAATCTACTGTTTCTCCTTGTGGTACTCTAGTTTCCCTCTTTATTCCCTAGGAATAAACTCAATTCTGAATCCTAGTTCATCTGCTGGTCCCAATACCCCGCTTAGCTCCTGCTGCCCACTCCACTGGGGCTGGATCACAGTTCTCATACTCCCAAATATTGAAAAAGATTCTGCAGTGGCCAGATAAACCTACAATTTCCTAAATTGTATCCAAGGAACTCTGGTTCCAGGGGCTCGGGAGAAAAACACATTTGCAAAATATGCATTTAAGCAGGTTTCCCTGGAGGATTCCTCAGCACCTTTAATAAGAAATGCATATGGTCAATCTCCAGGAGAGAGTAGAATCTGCAGTGTTTCCCCAACTTCTCTGCTGATGGAATCTCATTTTTAAAGAATATCTGTACATGATGGGCTACATGGTCCTAAATTTTGAGCTCTTGGGGGATACAGATTGCATTTTGTTCATCTTTGTAAGCTCAGTACCTGACACACAGTAGGTTGTCCGCAATCAATGTGCTCTGAGTTGACTTGCATTCTTGAAATCCACTGTAGCTTAAGCCTCATTCCACAATGACCAGAACTCATCAGTAACCTGCCTACATAGAAGAGTGGACAACATTGTCTTTATACTTTTCTCAAGCAGGCATGCTTTGCTATCACCTCCAAACTCCTTGTATGTTGCCCCTTGGAGGTCCTTGTTGGAACTGGACTCAGCAGTAATATATCAACCTCAAGCCGAGTACAGCTGCTCCAATCACTTATGGTGGTACCTGTGCCTTATACCTTGCTGTCTGAATTTCTTAGTGCTGCTGTAAGAGAAACACCACAAGTGGGTGGCTTTAACAAACAGAAATTTATTTCCTCACAATTTAGGAGGCACCGGCTCTAAGGGAAGGCACTCTCTGTCTGCTCTGGGGGAAATCTTTGTCTCAGTTTCTCTAGCGTTCTTCTCTGTGTTCCTTGGAGATCTCCACGTGGCATCTACCTTTCCCTCATCTGTGCTTGTTTCTCAGTGCCTAATCTGCTCCTTTTATATCTCAAAAGTGCGTAGGTTTAAAACACACCATACATTGATATGGCCTCATTAACATAAGAAAGAAAACCCTATTCCCAGATGGGATTCCATCCACAGGTATGGATTTACAACACATATTTGTGGGGGCACAATTCAGTCCACAACACTTGCCCAAGCCCACAGCCTGGACTCCGAGAAGAAGGACTCATTTGTTTCCATCAGCCCCTGTGACTCCCATCCATGTTTGTCTCGGGCCTCTGCCTGTATCCCTGATAGCGAAGAAACAATAATTGCACGATAGACCCGGGTGTGGATCCTCACACAGTACATTTCTGTCTTCTCCTCGGCCACAACAGTCTCCTGGGTGTCAAGATAAACGATAATCACCCTGTCAATCCCAGAGCCAGATGAACTAGCAGCGGCCCCTCAAAAGCAAAATAAAAGAACTACAAGTTGCTGTTTGAAAGTCTTAGTTGGGCAGTCCCCTTCTTTTGTGGAAGGATAAGACCATCAACCTGACAGGCTGCTAAACAATTAAGCTTCTTTTGTTGTGGTCAGATACCCCTTCCTCTCGGCGGCATCTCTCTGATTTAAAAAAGTGATGCCTACTGTAGCGATCTTGAAAGGCAGTGTTTGAAGTTTCACGTCTCTGTGGCTTCAACACAACCACAACCTTGAGAAGCAGGGGGCAGATATGACGGTGAGGGCGTGATTTTACCAGTGATTAGGTCGCCAAGCTTCAAGGGGGGATTCCCAGAAGATGGCTCACTCTGTTCCATGGGTGACACGCTTATTCTGTTCTTGAGATTTCTTCAACGCCATCTCAAAACATTTCCTCTGCATGATCAAAGGTGTCAGGCTCCATTATTTTTAGCCCTATTCCCATTGGTAAACAAGATATTTAGACATGGATGTTCAGGCATATACTTGGTGCTAGATCTCTAGTAACACAGTCAGGGCCACTGTGAGCCCTGGTGCAGTGGTTAAGTGCTTGCCTGCTAACTGAAAGGTCAGCAGTTCGAACCCACCAGTCGCTCTGCGGGAGAAAGATGTGGTGTCTGCTTCCGTAAAGATTACAGCCTTGGAAACCCTCTGGGGTAGTTCTACTCTGTCCTACAGGGTCACTGTGTGTTGGAACTGACTCCATGGCAATGGGTTTGGTGTTTTTTGGTTTTATGCTTTCCTGGGAGACACATAATACAAAATCAAATATGAGTAGAGGCAGCACGCACCACCAACAGAGCTCCTTTGATAGGGACAAAATGGCGAGCCGGTAAAACACTGAACTTGTTATAGAAGGCACAGTGTGCCAACTCCACCCAAACACTGGTTTCTAAGACTGAATTGGTCTAAGAGACATACTTCAAAGGTTACTAAGGAAGAGAACGGATACTGCATTCATTGCATAACTTACTACTTACGTGTTTATTCCCTGTATGAGAAGAAAATTCCTTATACTTCTGGTACCTCAGCTTGTTCAGCAAGGTGAGAAGGAAGGGGAAGAAGCTGTCATTTTTGATTCTAGCATCTTGGGGTATGCCTACTTGGAATGGTGCTAATTTGAAACTAAATCTCCCTTGAGGATTCCTCTGGCTGAGGGATACCAGGCCTCCTGGTTCTCAATGTCCATTCAGAGAGTTCTAGATGTAAGGTGACCAACCACCCCAGTTTACCTAGGACTGAGGGGATTCTGGGACGTGGGACTTACAGTTATAAAAATGGGACAGTTCTGGGTGAATCACAATAAGCTGGTCACCCTACAGACCACATTTTACTTTCAGATATAGACATAACTCGTGGCCATCACCTGCACAAGTGAGAAGGGTTGCGAATGTAATTTTGGGGCAAAATCCCCAGCAATGGGTGGCATGGAGTAGAAAGATGACTCCTGCATCAGTGGGGACATGGGCCACAGCCACCCATTCAACTGACCACAGTCACACCAATTTGGGATTGCTTTTTGGCCAAGCAGGTGGACACTGTCCAGTTCTCTCCTTGCAGTCTTTAATAGCAAAGAGAGAGAGAGCTCGGTGGGCAAACTCAAAGCAGAACCATGCTAGTACTGCAGTTAAGGGCACAGGATGTCTAGAATTAAATCTTGACCTCACCATTTACCATGTGGGCATCTTTGGGCAAATTCCTTTACCTCACTAAACCTCAACTTCTTCATTTACAAAATGGTACCTCCCTCATAGGCTGTTGTGCAGATTGAGTAAATTAATGCAGTGCCTCTCATCCTTTTTATTTTTATCACCACATCAAGGAGGCTTTTTAGACATGGTTTTTCTGTTCACCTCCTTTCCTCACAATGAAACGTTAACACAACAGATATAAACCAACACCAAACCACTTGCTATCGAGTCAATTCTGAGTTGTGGCGACCCCATGAGTATCAGAGTAGATTTGTGCTCCATAGGGTTTTCAGTGACTGATTTTTCAGACATAGGTTGCCAGACTTTCTTCTGAGGCACCTCTAGGTGGACTTGAACCTCCAACCTTCTGTTTAGCAGCCAAGCAGGATAACTGTTTGCACCACCCTGAGACTCCCCACAGAGATAGTGTATATGTATTTATGCACTATGACCCTTTGGAGGCCCACAAACCATTGTAACTAATATATCGTTACCCTTTCAAGAACTACTTTTCATCCCCTTGAGGATGATATAACCCCCACTGAGAATGCATAAATGAATGAGTATAAAATCCAGTGCCTGGGAGATGGAAAGTACTTGAGAGATGTAAACTTTTACCGTTATTTTTACTGACCACCACAACTTAGAACTCAGTTCTGGAGGAACCCCTTGACGTGTGCAATAATGGCAAGCAAAATACCTTGTGGGACCCAACCACTCAGCGTTCAACTCACACTAACCCTGGGACTCACACTCAGGATCTACAGGAAGAGCAATTAATTAAAACCTCTTAAGAAAACAACTTTTCTTCCCCTAGAAGGAGCCTAGAAACTTCTGTTGAGTGCATGCATGCATAAAACCCCTGTCCCTGGTCTTGTCAGTGATTCTGTGTGTACAGGAATTAATAGGGAAACTGTCAAATAATTAGTTGGCAAAATATAATCAACCAACCTGATGGGTCCCAGAGGCAGCCCCACATGGTGCTGTGCTTGCATTCCCGAAAAGTCACTCGAGTACTGGATCGTAAATAATGTCTTATTTTCCCAGTGACCTACATTAGCATTTCAGACCCGCTTTATCTTCATTTGCCCAATTGGTAGCCGTTGCTCATAATTCAGCTTTAAGTTTTCTGTTGGTGGATGGGGTAGGAGGAGCAGGTCTGCTCTCTGCTCTGGGCAAGGAGACTGTTAGAGGAAGCCCTGCCCTGACCCTCTGAGGGCAGGAGAAGAGAACTGCAGAATGGCGGAGAGCAAAATCCGGCTTTTACTTCAGGGAAGAGGAAAGGGAAGAAATAGGCTTAGCCCTAAGGCAAAGGTTGGGAGATTTAGCTTTGCCACCATTACTTCCTTTCTGGGGCCCTGCTCCCTAGCCCCCATTTTTCCAGGATTGCCATTCACCAGCATGAAGGCCTCTCCTCCATTTTTTTATATGGTGGTCAGACTGTGCCTTACACCCTAAAAGTTCTTAAGAATGTGAGTTTTAATGAAGATGTCAGTGACCTTTAGCTTTTTATCTGACAGTAGCCAAACTCACTGGCCCTGAGGGTGTGGGTCATGGGACCTGGCCCAAGGGTGACAAGCTCAAATGCCGACCCAAGGCCCATGCAGATAACCTACGTGAGCAAAGTGATTTAAAGACAGCTGGAGTGGTGGGGACTGTGGCAAGCTGAAGAGTTATGTAAAGATGCCTTTGCACTCAAGCTTATTGCTGCATTTTTGAAATACAATTCTGGAGTGGCCGGGATTTTGGATTTTTCAAGAGGAAATGGAGATCTGGATTTTTGTATCTACTGTCAAAATGTTTAAATGTGGAGACTAATTGAAATTTAAAGAATAAAATATCACTGAGTGGGATAATACTGGGAAGGTCAAATGAAAACAGATCTATGGGACTTTTTTCAACCTTTGATGTGGACTCTTCCAGCAAAGCCAATTTTTTCCCCTCAAGACATGAACTAAATGTTAATGTGTTCCCTGATAATACATTACAACTTAAAAAATGGCACATTCACTATAGACAGCTTGCCCTTCTTTCTTCTGCCTCCCTCTTTGGAACAGGAAATTCCTCATCTCTCCAAGAAGGATCCAGCTTAGATAGATGCCACTGTCTCCCAAGTCTCTCCAGAGCCTAGGTTGTAGGTCCTCCCCACTGGATACACCCTAGGACTTGGCTGATCCCTGTATACAGCACCTTCCCAAGTGGTGCCCTAGTTACTGTTCCTCCCCACCACCCCACTGGACTATAAGCATCTTGAGGACACACCCAGTATCTCATACCCTTATTTGTCGCAGGGCCCAGCAAAGCGGTGGCTCTAGAGACCAGTGATACAGAATATGGGAAGCACGTTTTATGCATTGACTTATTTGATCCTGTAGTAACCTCAGGAAGTATATAACATTAGTAAGTCCATTGTACAAACGAGGAAAGAAGCTTTGGAGGGTAAAGTCACTGTTCTCAAGGCCACATAGCCAGTCACCACTTGAACCAGGATTTGAACACTGCTTTGCTAAAGAGACCGTGGTCCAGAATGTGAGTGCTGCCCAGCACTCATTCTTCTTTCTTCCTTAGGAACATAATAACCGTGATTATAGCTGGTCACACTGCCTACCAGCTGAGATTCTAGATGCCCTGGCTTCTCATGGCCTAAGATTTGGAAAATGAGATATAATTTTAAGTGTCATGTGAGACTCCTGGGAAGGTTCTTTAAAGGGAACTGACTTAACCAACCAGGAGGTGTGTACTTTTCTAACGCCCCTTTTCCTCATTTCCTGCCTGTTTGGAATACAGATGTGATGACTATAGCTTCAGCAGCTATCTTGGACCAAGGGGTAGCCCTTCAAATGGTAGCCACATGGCGGGAAGGCAGAGCCGAAAAATGGAAGGAGTCTGAGTGTCTGATGACTATAGAGCTTAAGAGAAGACTGGACTGCCTCGTTCCAGCTTCTTTTACGTGAGCAAGAAGTAAATGAGAGAAAAGTATAAGCCCATTTTGTTTGAGTCATTGCTATTTTGGTTTTTCTGTTACATTCAACCGCATCTAATCTTATCTGATAAGTATGAAGTAAAGATTAAAGAAAGTAAACAAGTAAATTATATTAAATACTTAGTATTACCCTAGAAAGTAAATTTTGTTGCTTTAGACTTCAGCTGGATGACACTAATTTAGACAAATGTTGAAACACCCAGTCAATTATTCTTTAGATATGTTCAAATAGACGAATTAGTTTCTACTCATCTAAAATGTTCTGTATCCAAAGACAATCTACATATCAGGAGGCATGGTGAGATTATTACTTTAACAGCCCAGAGTGAACCACTTTATCTTATATCTACACTTTTATACAGTCCCTTCCCACATTGACTCAGGGCTTAGCCATATGCTTCTTTTGACCAGTGGGTCCAGTATCTGTGTTATGCAACATTACACGAACAGAAGCTTGGAAAGTTCTTGTGCATGGGGCTTGTTCTCCTGAAACCCAGCCACCATGTAAAGATGTCTGGTTTCTCCTGCTGGAAAGGTCACATGTCTGAGAACCAGTGTGCCCTGGCTGGCACCCTAACTAACCATCATGTATGCTGAGGCCATTTTAGATGATCCAGCTCCAGCTGAGCCTCCGGATAATGGCAGCCGCATGAGTAACCGCAGGCAAGACAAGCAAACATCTGCTCTGCTGAGCCCATCCCTATTTGCATAATCATAAGTAAATAAATGGCTTTGGTGTAGCTTATTATACAGCAATAGATAACTGATAAAGAAGTGTAAGTAGATTAATCTTCACATACCAGCGAGAAAATATTGTGTGATATTAAAAACAACAGAGTTAATTCTTAACGTGGAAGTTTCCATTTTAAATAACCAAAGAGCACGGCAGATTCAGGGACAGGGTCAAAATAAAAATGGACAGGTTCGGGAAAAAATTCAATGAAAAAAATATATATAACCAACTTTTTAAGTGTTAGACTTTTGATGTCACTAATGACGTCACCGCTAAGGCACTACAATACAATGGTCATTGAGCATTTCAGTCTCCTAATGGATTTTTTTTTTTTTTTTTTTTTTTACTTTTTGAACAACACTGAACTAAATTGGCACAAACTATGTACTCCTAATGCAGGTTTGAGTTTATTAAGTACCATCAAATAGGAAGACAACTCTGTTCTTAAAAATGAGAATGTCTTAAATTTTCAAGGCAGTTGCTAACTCCGTTTAACAGCAGCTGTAAGCATCTATCTGTAGCTGCAATTACCACTGACTTGATGTGATGTGCAATAGACTCCTCTCATATTTGTTTCACCTCCCTGGAGCTAGTTGGCTTTTTAAGTACAAATTGACAGTCAAATATGTAATAAGTTATGACAAGTTGAGCAATGGACGCCTTCCATCTGCTCTCAAAGGTTGTTTATTTTTGTACTGATAAATAAGTGGTGGCGACAGACCCACCTTGTGATTATTTCAATCCCTCGGTTGCTTCAGTGTCTTTGCCCTACTTTCTCAGTGAGCTATTGTTTAATTAAGTTGCAGAGGGGCCCAGTTTACGCAAGGACAACTGGTTTTGCGATATAAGGTAACACAAGGCTGAAACCAGGGTCCTTCCTAGCGTATTTCACTTTATTGCCTCCATTTCTTCTTTCCATCCAGAACGTCATCTTTGTAACTTTGCGGCCTTTTTGAAAGGATAAGGCAACTCTTTCCTGAAGTCACTGATCTTGCCTAAAACACTTCAAAAAAGGGCAATTTTAGGTGGATACTCTATCTCTGGAGCCCTGGTGGCGCTGTGGTTAAGAGCTCAGGCTACTAATCAAAAAGTTGGAAGTTCAAATCCAGCAGCCACTCCTTGGAAACCCTATGGGGCAGTTCTACTCTGTCCTGTAGGATCACTATGAGTTGGAATCAACTAGCTGGCAATGGGGTTGGTGGGTTTTTGACGCTGTCTCTAATACTTCAAACTAATAATAAGAGTTATTTACATTAAATTAGCATGAAGTAGCTGAAATTCTCAAATATAAGAATATTTCCCATAAGACTCTAGAAACAACAAAAATGAAACTGCGAGTCTAATTTTTTGTTTAACCAACTTAAGAGATTTTAAAAATGCAAGTCCAGTTTTCTTACACAGCGGTTTTCAACTGGGAGCGATTTTGCCACCAGGGGACATTTTGCAATGTCTGGAGGCATTTTGGTTGTCACAACTAGAGGGGGTGTTACTGGTATCTAGGAGGCAGAGGTCAGGAATGTTGCTCAACGTCCTACAAGGCACAGGGCAGCCTCCATCAAAGAATGATCCAGCCCCAAGTGCTGATAGTGCTGAGGCTGAGAAACCCCATCTTAGAGGCATTCATACCAGTGTCCCTAAAAGTAACAGTGCTTTTAAATCCCACACTCAAACAACTGAAACAAAAATTTACCTCTCTTCTTGGAACTGACTCTTCTAGAAGTTCACTGAGGGTAGTGACACTGCCTCTTACATATTTATCCCTCACAATGGCTCAAATATTAATCCTGTTGAATATACAAATATATGTATGACATAATGTTTAAGAATATGCTAATGCTAACATCATCTCGGAGCCCTGGTGGCACACTGGCTAAAGCACTAGGTTGCTAACCAAACGGTCAGTGGTTCAAATCCACCAGTCGTTTCGTGGGAGAAAGATGTGGCAATCTACTTCCATAAAGATTATAGCCTTGGAAACTCTATGGGGGCAGTTCTACTCTGTCCTATAGGGTCACTATGCGTTGGAATCGACTCAGTGGCAGTGGGTTAACATCATTTAAGGAGCCCTGGCGGCACAGTGGTTAAGTTCTTGGCTGCTAACTGATAGGTTAGCATTCGAACCTACCAGTGGCTCTGCAGAAGAAGAGACCTATTGATCTGCTCATGTAAAGATTACAGCCAAGAAAACCCTATGGGGAAGTTCTACTCTGTCACATGGGGTCGCTATGAATTGGAATTGACTCGACGACACACAATAACAACATCATTTAGCATTACTGGTTAAATCAAGTATAACTCAAAGCATGAAAATTTTCAATGACAGCAGGATAATGCTTTGCATATAGTAGGAATTAGTAAATATTTGTTGAATGCATGAGTAAATAAACAAATGAGTGAATGAATAAATGAAGACTGAGTAGTTATGTTATCTTTCTTCTCTTTCAGCTTAAGGTTATCATGAAGGTGGAAGAAGAAAAGAGTGAATAATTAGTGCTTTGATTTGTACTGAATATTAATTAACTCCTCAGTTAATTCTGAACGATACGCCTATTGTTCCTATCACTTGTACCCATTTTGAGGTTAAGCAGTTTGGTTATTTAAAAACATGAACCATATTAGGCTACTCCAGACAGAAGTGACAAACCAACTCTGAAATTCCAATGGCTTAACATGTAAGCTTAATTTATCACTCAAATCAAGTCCACTCTGGGTGGTTCTATTTCAAGAGAAGTTCTTTCCAAGTGTAGTTAAGGGATCCAGCCCCTCGCCTCGGGTAGCTATGCCAGCTAGACCATACGGTTTTCAGATCACTGTGAGAGGCGAAGAGAGCTAAAGTCACTCACTGACTCTTTAACAGTTCCACCCCAGAAATGTTAGCCAGAGGTGGCATCTGAAGTAAGCCCAAGGGCAGGGTGTGACCATGCAGTCCCTCAAAGTCCCTCTGTCTCATGCTCTGCCGTCACCGTCTGTAAATTCGTAATTATTTTTGAACAAGGAGACTTGCATTTTCATTTTGCACTGGGCTCCACAGATTATGTAGTTGGCCCTGGTCAAGAGCCCAGTGCCAGACCTGTGAGGGGCTTGGGACACACGGAAGGATCTTGGAGGGTGCAGTGAGCGTCTCAGCCACAGTGACCACACCTGCTGCCTGTTAAGCAGAACTGCAAATGTCTCGTTTTCGTCATAAGATGCTACAGCTCACTGAACCCTCGGCTCCTGCAGTGGTTTCTTTCCTAGTAGGCGAAGAGTATACGTGACGGTAAGAGATCAGTCTCTGCTCAAGCATCGGATGCGCTCAGCTGGAGGCTCCCTCATGCCCGAGCTCTGGGTTTCCCGCCCTGGGAGTCCTGCTCGTGCTTCACACTTCGCTCCTCATCCAGCTCCTGGCTCTGGAGCTTGTTTAGACCAGAGTGCTGCTATCTACCTGGCCTCTGACTTGATTGGCTGGGTCCTAGGCTGCTACCTCCTTCCTCCTCCTCTCCTTCCTCATTCTCCTCTCTCTCCCCCTCTTCTGTTTCCTATATCCCCTTCTTCTTATATTATCATCTTTCTTCTAGTTCAGCTTAAAGTGATGACGGAAGAAGAGTAGGAAATGGGTAAATAATTAGTGCTTTGATTTCTCCTGAAAAAGAAAAACCCATTGACATCAAGTCAATTCCAACTCATAGTGACCCTATGGGGTAAAACTGCCCCATTGGATTTCCCAGGCTGTAAATATTTACACAAGCAGACTGCCACATCTTTCTCCCACGGAGTGGCTGGCGGTTTGAACTGCTGACCTTTTAGTTATCTGCCGAGGGCTTAATCACTGTACCACCAAGGCTCTGATTTGTACTCAGTATTAATTAATTCCTAGGCTAATTGTGAACAAGGTCTACTGTTCCTATCATTTGTATCTATTTTAAGGGCAAAGGGTAAGCAGTTTGGCAATGTCTCCTTCTTTTTTCTCTTCTTCTTTTTTTAATTAGATACTTACTTCTTTCTGCCTAGCTCTTCCCTGCCTCTGACGTGACAATCTGGGTCCCACCACAAATAGGTTACACA
Source organism: Dugong dugon (assembly GCA_030035585.1). Classification (NCBI taxonomy): domain Eukaryota; kingdom Metazoa; phylum Chordata; class Mammalia; order Sirenia; family Dugongidae; genus Dugong; species Dugong dugon. The sequence goes on from CM057478.1 coordinate 35,960,102, forward strand.
CAGTATGACTTTGAGAGAACATGGCGTGGGACTGTGGACTGCAGCACTGACTGCTCACTAGAATCTTCTGGGGGCATTTAAAAATCATTCTGAGCCTAACCCCCAGAGAGCTGATTCAAGTTGTCTGGGTGGGGCCTGGAGAGTGAAGCCTGGGAATAGAAGCCAGACAGATGTAATCAAACCCTCTGCTTATTGGCTATGTGCCTGGGCAACATACTCAGCCTCACACAGCCTCACTTTTCTCACCTGTAAAATGGGGTGACACTCACCACAATATAAAGTTGGTTTAAGGATTAAGAATAGTGCATGTAACACACGGGGTGCCCAATGAGTTGGTCTTCTCAGTAATTCCAGGGAGAGGGACTTGTGAACCTACTGTGTACTAGGAACAGTCCTTGTAATAGTCCTGCCACGGTAGTTAGAGCATCTTCATTTTTAAAGGAGAAACAGAGGCTCAGAAAATTTAAACAACCAGCCAAGCAAGTGGCGAGCAGGTATTCAGACAGGTGCATGTAAGATTGCTTAACATTAAGAATAGCTAATCTTTACTGAGGACTCAAACAGTTACAGGGATTGCCCTAAGCATTTCAATCATTTAATCCTCCCAACAGCCATGTGAGGTAGGTATCTTAGTCAGGGTTCTCTAGAGAAATCTAGAGAAATACACATATTTTCAGGAATTGGCTCTCGTGACTGTGGGCAGTTGGCAAGCCCAAAACCCACAGATCAGGTGACGGGCTGGAGACACCTTCAGGCTTGTGTCACAAAATCCGTGTTACGTGACAGGAAGAGAGAAGAGAAAGAGAGTTCTGGCAAGAAGCCTGTTTATAGTCTGGACTCAGAGTCCTCCCTAGGTCAAACTCCCTTTTTTCTCTTAAGGCTTTCAACTGACTGGGTGAGGCCCACCCACATTTTATGGAGGGTAATCTGCTTTACTTAAGGGCAACTGATGCAATACTCATGAAACTACTTCGTGATAGAATCTGGACTAGTGTTTGACCAGACAATTTGGCACCATCACCCAGCCAAGCTGACAGATAAAACTAGCCATCACAGTATAATTATTCTTATTTTACAGAAAGGGAAGCTAAGTTTGAGGGAGGTGAAGTTGCTCGCCCAGGTTACCCAGCTGGTTAAGTGGCAGAATCACCACCCATCTGTCAGTTTGTCATACTGTGGTAGCTTGTGTGTTGTTGTGATGCTGGAAGCAATGCCACCAATATTTCAAATACCATCGGGGTCACCCATAGTGGGCAGGTTTCAGCAGAGCTGAAACTAAGAGAGACTAGGAAGAAAGGCCTGGCAATCTACTTCCTAAAATTAGCCAACCCAAACCATATGGATCTCAGCATACTGTCGGAGAATTTGACTCATATATTTGGACGCATCATCAGGAGGGACTGATCGCTGGAGAAGGACATCATGTTTGGTAAAGTGGAGGGCCAGTGAGAGAGAGGGAGACCCTGAATGAGATGAATTGACATGATGGTCACAACAATGGACTCAGACATACCAATAATCATGAGGATGGTGCAGGAATGGGCAAGGTTTCTTTCTGGTGTACACAAGTCACCATGAGTCAGAGCAGACTCAACAGCAACTAACAACAAATACCAAGTCACAGAGTCAAGACGCAAGCCCAAGCAGTGTGACCTCCCTCACACTCTCCAGCACAGCTCATGTCCGTTAAGCATTTAAAATTGCATTCTGCAAGTACGATAATTGATTTTCAAGAATGCGTCCTGCAGACTGGCTCTAGAACAACCTTTTCCCTGACCCACTTTGGGCCATGTCTGGGAGCCCGAGGGACCAGCTAGCCTGTATCCCCAAGCTGTAGCATAGGACAGGTGATTGATGGCTCCAGAACTGTACCTCTTAGGTAAATACCTGCCTGATGTCACAGGCATGATCAACGAGGGGCTCAGGAGGTACACATGGGAGGAGGGCACTGGTGATTACTGCAGTAACAAGATACAAATGAGCCAGGATGCTGAAATACGGCACACCCGGGACTCGGCGTTCAATGGGAAGAAAGTGCCGGCAAATTGCTTGTAAAGCTGTAATGTTGCTGATTTTGCAAACATGTGTTCTTCAGCTTGATAAGTAAATACATATTGGGTAGCATGGTGATGTTGCAAGCTGTTGTTTTATGACTGGGAAGTCAGCTGCTTGTGATTGATGCTCGCAATGGAAGTATTTATAAAATAACACTGAATTAGAAGGAGTCCGTTTATGAGTCTGGCGAAATGGATATTTTATGAAGAATAAAACTTGATGAAGGAGCTTTATCAGGGTCACACAAATCTAAAATTAAATGCTCTGGGGTGGAGATCTAAGAGGAAGCCCTCGGGGCTGCTGGCTCTCAGCCTGGGGAGAGTAGCGGAGCGCCTCACTGATGGTGAGTGCCGTGGGGAACTGGAGAGCCATTTCCACCCTCCGTGGTTCATTCCTGTCTATTGTGAATGCCACTTCTGGAAGCTGCGTTACCTCTTTTGGGCCATCAGACACCACCCAGGAATACTTCAGACACATACAACTAAATTACGCACATTTCATTCACTCTCGTATTCCCACTGAATGGATGGGGTTGGCACATGGTAGCTGCTCAATAAATATTTATTTGCTGAATGGATGGAGAGTAGATCCAGTAATTTCTGACTCACTCTGCATGAGTGTTGTCTTGTTTCATATGTCTTAAAATCATCCGCCCAGTGTGCAGGTCTACCTCGTAATGATACATTATGGGAACTTCCCCAGACTGGAATGCTCTCTTCTTGGAAATGATCTGGCAGAAGAGTTAATAAAGCTGAGAGGGCCAACAGGCACATGACTCAAGCTGGTTCAAATGGGTGGTCCCTGGATTTAATCATGAGCCCCTTGCATCTGGGCAGCCATGTCCAGAACACACAGCCCCTGCTATAGTCTAGCTCTGGTTCCTGCTTCTGGTCTCCAGAGTCATCGTGACTGCTGCCTGCCCCAACTCACTCTCTTGCCTCTTGTTAGGTCTGACAGCCCAGAGAGCAGTCAATCAATTTCCAGCTGCTTAGGTAAGTTGTAGTCAGTGTCTGCTGCTTGTAACCACAGAGCTCCATCTAATATGAATCTCCATCAGTCTTCCATCCAGAGAGCAATATGCAGAGGGGTCAAGAGCATGCTCATGGGAATCTTACAGTCCTGAGTTTTAGTCTCAGCTCTACCGTTGTGGTCTTTGGCAACTCTGAGTCTCAGGTTTACTGTATGGAACCCAGTTGCCCTCAAGTCGATTCCGACTCATGGCAACCCCATGAGTTTCAGAGTAGAACTGCTCCATAGTGTTTTTAAGGCTGTGATTTTTCAGAAGCAGATTTCCAGGCCTTTCTTCTGAGGTGCTTCTGGGTGCACATGAACCTTCAACCTTTTGGTTAGCAGCCAAGCTGAGGAACCATTTGTACCACTCAGGGACTCCTTCACCGTAGGTAAGTGGGGATAACAATGGGACTACCAGATAGGGTTGTTGTATGGATTAAATGAGTTCATATATGTAATATTCCCTCCAGGACTCTGTTATCTGAGAGCACTGTTGTTATTAAAAGGTGGTAGAGGCATGGCTCAGTGGCTTCACTTTTGATAAAGAAACAGAAGGCTTTGATGAAAGCACTGCTTAGTGTGAACTGGTTGTTCTATAACAAAAGGTAATCATAGGTTGCAGAAGTAGAAGGAGACTATTAAGTACAAAAGGAGCCATGGTGGTGCAGTGGTTAGACACTCGGCCGCTAACCGAAAGGTTGGCAGTTCAAACCCACCAGCTGCTCCATGGGAGGAAGATGTGGCAGTCTGCTTCCATGAAGACTACAGCCTTGGAAACCCTACAGGGCAGTTCTACTCTGTCCTATAGGGTTGCTATGATTTGGAATTGACTTAATAGCAACAGGTTTAAAAATTATTTTATTATTTTTTATTTTTTCATTCGCAAGCACAAGGGAGGTGCTCATGATTTTAACTCAACATAAACCCTCAACAGTATCCCAGGGTCTATTGCATGCCTTGGCTGACGCAAAGATAAGTAAGATACAATCCCTCCCCACAAATTTCTGAGAGTTTGGCAGGTAAGGCAGGCAGGAAATGGACAGAGGGGTGAGTGTTAAAGTGAGGGTGTGCCCACAGTTGTGCGTGTATTTGTGCATGTGTGTGTGTGTGTGAGACAGAGATTCTCTACAACTAAAGGCCTGGGAGAGCCACACTGATCTGAAATGAAACATCTTGTATCGTGAGGAGTTGCCTGGTACAAATGATGATCACGAGAGATTGTAGACAAGGTAAATGAAAAAGGTAAGAGTTGGATATGACTTGCTCTGAACATCTCTTCCCAATCTACTGGGAAGATTAGGGACTTGGCCCCTCAGTAGGCTGCGATATGCAGATGACGCAACCTTGCTTGCTGAAAGCTAAGAGGACTTGAAGCACTTACTGATGAAGATCAAAGACTACAGCCTTCCGTATGGATTACACAGCAACATAAAAGAAACAAAAATCCATACAACTGAACCAATAAACCACATCATGATAAATGGAGAAAAGATTAAAGTTGTCAAGGATTTCATTTTACTTAGACAATCAGTGCCCATGGAATCAGCAGTCAAGAAATTAAATGATACATTCCATTGGGCAAATCTGCTGTGAAAGACCTCTTTAAAGTGTTAAAAAGCAAAGATGTCACTTTGAGGACTAAGGTGGACCTGACTCAAGCCATGGTATTTACAATTGCCTCATATTCATGCGAAAGCTGGACAATGAATAAGAAAGACTGAAGAAGAATTGATGCATTTGATCATGGTCTTGGTGAAGAATACTGAACGTACCATGGATTGCTAGAAGACTGAACAAATTTGTCTTGAAGAAGTACAGCCAGAATGATGCTTAGATGTGAGAATGGCGAGACTTCATGTCACGTACTTTGGACATGTTATCAGGAGTGACAGTCCCTGGAGAAGGATATCATGCTTGGTAAAGTAGAGGGTCAGTGAAAAAGAGGGAGATTCTCAATGAGATGGACTGACACAGCAGCTGCAACAATGAGCTTAAACACAAAAACGATTGTGAGGATGGCGCAGGACTGGCCAGTGATTCGTTCTGTTGTACATAGGGTTACTGTGAGTTGGAACTGACTCAATGGCACCTAACAACAACAAACGTCTCTTTCCAATCTACTGGCCCATGTTAGCTTAGGGGCTTGGCCTCTCATTAAGTGTGTAAGTCACACTCTGGGATCTTAGGAATTTGCACAGTCCTAGAATCTCTTTTCTTCCATGTCAAATACGAGATGTGCCTTCAGTGTCCCCATGGCAGGAAAAAGGCAGGAAACCCTGTCAGTATGTTGCAAATACTCAGTTTCGTTCAACCCCACTGTGGTATATTCGGGCCTTCTTTGTGGTGGGCTTGGCACATGGGACTGTAGGTACCAGCCTCGGCTCCTCAAATTACACACTTTCCACTGAAAGAATCAGGTGCTTAATTAAACATAAAACAGCACTGCAGTGTGATGCGTGTTAGGCAAAAAGCACACTCAAGATCACTCTGAAAATGTTCTGCATCCTACTTTGGTGAGTGGTGTCTGGGGTCTTAAAAGCTGGTGAGATCTAAGATGCATCAATTGGTCCCAACCAACCTGGGGTAAAGGAGAATAAAGAACACCAAAGTCACAAGGAGAGTATTAGCCCAAGAAACAGAAAGGGCCACATAAACCAGAGACTCCATCAGCCTGAGACCAGAAGAACCAGATGGTGCCCGGCTACCACCAATGATGGCCCTGACAGGGAACACAACAGAGAGTCCCTGATGGAGCAGGAGAAAAGTGGAGTGCAGAACTCAAATTCTAGTAAAAAGACCAGACTTAATGGTTTGACTGAGACTGGAGGAACCCCAGAAAGCATGGCCCCTGAACTCTCTGTCAACCCAGAACTAAAACCATTCCCGAGGCCAACTCTTAAGACAAAGATTAGACTGGACTATGTGACATAAAATGATACTCGTGAAGAGAGTGCTTCTTAGCTTAAGTAGATACTTGAGACTAAATGGGCAGCTCCTGTCCGGAGGTGAGATGAGAAGGCAGAGAGGGTCAGGAACTGGTTGAATGGACACGGGAAATCAGGGATGGAAAGGAGGAGTGTGCTGTCACAGTATAGGGAGAGCAATAGGGCCACATAACAATGCATGTATAAATTTTTGTATTAGAGACTAACTTGAATTATAAACTTTTACTTAAAGTACAACAATAAAATTACAAAAAAAAGATCGCTCTGAAACCCCATGTGGCAGGGCACTGGGCTCACCACTGGTGTCAGGTGAGTTCTGAATGCCCATGGTCCTTCCCAGCAGACATCTCTGGCGGGACCAGACTCTGGTTGTTTTTCCCACATTACCGACTGTGAAAGGCCAGCTCATCCCCTGAGTATTTGATTATCATTGAGCATTTAAGGCTTTAAAACATTTTCTTCCAAACAATAACTTGCCCGTTTATGGAGCACAAAGAGGTACTAAGCCTGAAAAACAGCAGCATTGCCTATCTTCAAACCATCCCTCCTGCTCGGAGAGTGGGCACATTAAAGATTTTTAAAAGCTGGGAAATTTGAGATCCTATTTGCAAGTCAAGTTGAAAGCACCAGATTAACATCCTCAAGCACCTGCTGTGTCAACCACTAGCTTTCACGCTCTTGAACATTCAGCTTCTGCTGAATTCATCCTTGTGAACACACACCTGCCCCGGACATGGCCCTGCAACAGTCAAAGTTATTGCACTCCAAAACCCCCTTCTCAGGGGAGCAAAGACACACCAAAATCAGCTTGCGAGTCCTGCATACCAGTTCACTCACCTTACACATGTTTTACTGAAAGGGGAGCAGTCAGAACCCATCGCTATGGGCAATAGAAGAAAGGAATCAAACAGCAATTAAATATTAAACTTATATTGGGTGATGATTACATGCAGTTAAATTTCATCAGGGGAAAAGAGGGATGAAGGGAAGGGAGAGACAGTACAAGGAGGAGGTAAAGAGAGAGAGAAAGCAGAAATCTGTGAATTATTTAATTTACCAAATATCTCTGGAGGGTTTACTGTAAGCTGTGCACGAGCGTCTGTCCCTACAAAGAGCACGTTCCATTGGTGCTAATGGGTCACCCTTCCCTGACCGTATGAGCTTCCTGTGGTTGCTGTAACAAATTACCACAAACTGGGTAGCTTAAAATAAATTTATTCTCCCACAGCTCTGGAGGCCACAAGTCCAAAATCAAGGTGTTGGCAGGGCCATGCTTCCTTCAGAGGCTCTAGGGAGAATCAAATTCCTTGGCTCTTCCCCTTTCTGGTGGCTCCTTGGTTAGTGGCTGCATCTCTCTCTGTTCCATCTTCATATGACCTTCTCCTCTGTGTATCTGTATTATTGTATTATTTCCCTTTGCCTCTCTCTTATAAGGATGCTTATGATGGCATTTAGGGTTCACCTGGACAATCCAGGATAATCTCCCCATCTTAAGATCCCTAACTTAATCATATCTGCAAAGACCCTTCTTGCAAATAGGGTCACATTAACAAGTTCCAGGGATCAGGCTTGATATCTTTCTAGCTTTGGGAAGCCATTACTAAGTCTCCTACATTTACTGCTTACCATGCACCAGGTATAGTGCATCCATGAGCTCACAGAGGTTTGATTATCACCCCCTGCTGTTGATGAAAGGTCCTTGGGTGGTGCAAACGAGTGCTGCTAACCGAAAGGTCAGTGGTTCAAACCCACCAGACGCTTTGTGGGAGAAAAGACTCGGCAATCTGTTTCCATGAAGATTACAGGCTAGGAAATCCTATGGGGCAGTTCTACTCTGTCCTATAGGGTTGCTATGAGTCGGAATTGACTCGATGGTACCCAACAAGAAAAAAAACAATAACCTAAAGGCTAGGCAGTTAAAGGCCACCCAGAAGTGCTGTGAAAGAAAGACCTGGCAATCTACTTTCTTAAGGAATACAGCCAAGAAAATCCTACAGAGCAGTTTTACTCTGTAACACATGGGGTCACCATGAGTTGGTATGGACTCAACAGCAATGGGTTTATGGTTTTTTTTGGTTGTTAATGAGGCACAGAGTTAGGTTGGAACCTGGGCATTGAATGATCGAGAGTCTCTGGGCTCTTAGCCCCTGAGTTCTAAAGCTGAGAGTGATGCAGGCAGAGGCTGACAGCAAGAATGGGATTGGACCCCCAAATGAGATACAGAGGTTAATATCATCTAGAGACTATTTCAGGGATCAGTTTCCTGAGAATAACCTTGGTGAAGAATGGCCCTGGACTCTGCCCTCAAGTCCTGTTCTTCTTGGGGTCAGCTAATGGTGAACATGTTTTCCAGATTCAACTCCCAAAGACACCTGAGGGGCCAGGCCCTGAGTCCCAAGATTTCTGTGCTCTTGGAAGCTGTGTTATCTTTTCAGAGATGCAGCAAAGCAGCTCAGGAAGACAGATGTGTGGCATCTGTTCCTGCGTAAGCTCTATCATGTGCTCAGCTGGATTTAGAGGTAAAGAAATATCTCTGTCACAGAGGACACATACTTTATATTTCTATAAAAACATGGGTAAGCCCTGTCCTCATTTCTCTCCAGCCTCAAAAGAATGAAAATTGTACATGATGCCTTTTTTTTCTTTTTTTACTACAAAATGTTTGAGTAGAAAGGGGCTTTACAGTTAATTGAGTGCAGGGGGCTTGATAAGAATGTTTTCCTTGAATGCCAACTATTACGGGCTATATTTCTTCCTTATACTGAGGAGTAAATACCATGGAGAAAGGTTAGAACCTCCCACTCCTGCCCTTGGATTCTGTTCTAGGTGGGTCAGGGCTGGAGTCCAGGACCATCCTGGTTATCATGGTATATGAAGGAAACAGACAAAATAGAGAATCTTAGGAGGAGAAGACAGTAGGCAGTTTGGACCCCTTGCCATATGAGAATTAACTGTAGTAATTGGATCTGTCTTGCCTGGGGGTCTTGAGTCTTCTCTTAAGACTTAAAGGTAGGGAAGGATGCAAAGAAAGAGAGGAATTAACCTAATGTGATTTGAATGTGATCCTGAAACAGGTACATTCTACCTTCAACTGAATCCCTGGGTGGTGCAACAGGTAACACACTTTGTTGGTAAATGAAAGGTTGGAAGTTTGAGTCTACCCAGAGTTGCCTCAGAAGAATGGCCTGGTGATCTACTTCCAAAAAATCAGGCACTGAAAACCCATTAGAGCACAGTTCTACTCTGAGACACCTGGGGGTGCCATGGATTGGAAATGACTTCACGGCTACGGGTTTACCCTCCAATATTTGAAAGATGTCATGTTTTAACTGAAACAGAATGACTCCATGTGGCTACCCTCTGCAAAACAACAACAACAACTCCAAATCTATTGCCGTTGAGTTGATTCTGACTCATAGCCACCCTGTAGGACAGAGTAGAATTGCCCCATAGGATTTCCTAGGCAGTAATCTTTATGGAAGCAGACTGCCACATCTTTGTCCCACTGAGTAGCTAGGTAGGTTGAAACCGCTGATCTTTTGGTTAGCAGCCAAGTGCTTAACTACTGTGCCACCAGGGATCCTTGTGTGGCTCCCAGTGAAGACTAGTGGATGGGGTCTTTGGGAAGAACTTGGTGGCAGTGGGAGCTGTCCCACAATGGAACATCTTCTCTTGCAAGGCAGTGATCTCCCCATTGCTGAATGTGTGTGTGTGAGTTGAATGACACTACTGTGGAATGGCAGGAGGAAAGCTTTCCTCAGGAAGAGAGCAAACTGTCAGATCACCTCCGGGGGACCCCTTAACTTGCAGAGTCTAGTACAGAGGAGAAGAAGGCCGGAAACTTCAAGTTCACGGTGTTGAAAGGGCAGGGAAGTGGGAGAGGAGACTGTTTGTTAGATGCTTCCTCAGCTGATAAACCTGTGTGTTGTGCTGACTGCCAGAGAGGAATAGGAAGAGAGGAGTCAAAGAGGCTACTCTGTTTCTAATCTTACCGCTGAGCCCACAGAAAGGTACACAAGGTCAGGTACAGCCCATCAATTCACCCTTGGCTGATTGGGGGTGGTCAGCTTTGAGTACTCCAAAGAATTCCTCCAATACTCCAGGCGCATAGACATCACGCACCTCACGTAGCCTTCACCTCTAAACTGGTCTTATCGATTAAAGAGGCTGCTCCTATTGACTTGGATCTTTATTTAAACCCAAGAGAAAATATTCATCTTAATAAACCAGCTGAGTGGCTTTTCTGTTTTTCGTCCTCCCGAAAAGGGCCTGTGTCAACGGGGACAGAGCTTTGAAAGAGCTAGTCCAACATTTAATTCAGATTCAGCAAATGTTTACCGAGAGCCGCGTGCCCTAGACATTGCCATTAGTTTATCTCATTTACCTTCCTACACTTCTACAGGACCATCCAGTCCTGTTGTTTCCACCTCCTGAATAGCTTTCTAACATTTTTACTTCTCTCATCTAATGCTGCCAGCTTGATTTCTCCCGCTAACAGGCTCTACCAAGTCTACCACCACCCATCTGTCAGTTTGCCATACTGTGGTGGATTGCGTGTTGCTGTGATACTGGAAGCTATATCATCAGTATTTCAAATACCAGCAGGGTCAGCCATAGTAGACAGACTAGGAAGGCCTGGTGATCTAAAAATTAGGCAAGGAAAACCCTGTGGACCACAGCAGAATATTGTTCAATATCGTGCTGGAAGATGAGCCCCCTAGGCTGGAAGGCACTCAAAATACACTGTGGCTGTAACAATGGACTCGAGCGTATCAATGATCATGAACATGGCGCAGGACCAGGCAATGTTTCATTGTGTTGTATATGCGATTGCCATGACCTGAAGCTGACTCGATGACAATTACCAACAACAAATACACTCTAAACGCCTATTCTACAGTCTTTACTTCTCTTCCTACAACTTATGACCATCTGAAACACTATGAATTCATTTGTTTAGCTTGTTGATTGATGATTTCCCTCCCTTTTCCAAATTTATTAATGCCATAATGGTAAGAACTTTGTCATGCCAGTATCACCAATGCCATTAATTGTGGGATCAATGAATGGATACCGTCCCTCTTATATCCAATGTGGCTCTTCTAAAATGAGTGGCTAAGTAAGTCATGCCCAAACTGGAAAGTCTTCAATGGCTCTTGCTAGATACAGTCAAAATCTAGAACGGACCTTAAAGGATCTTCGTGAGCTGGTCAGTGTTTATCTCTCAGCCCACTGACCTCTTCCCCGTATTTGACTACTTCTTCCATCATAGTGAATGTGGTAGTTACTACTGCTGTTAAATTTTACTCCAGTTCTCCTCTAGCCATCTGGAAGAACTGTCCTTACCTCCCCCCCGCCCCGCCCCGTTTGGATTTAGGTGTGCCCTTGTGGCTTATTCTGACCTATGAAACATAAGCAGTTCATGTGACCTGCTGTTTAAAGTCGGGACCCCCACCCTGACTCAGTGAGCTGGCTTTTAAGAATTTCGAAGGGAAGACTTTATATTCATCTCTGTTACATTAAATCATCAGTTCACAATTACAGCTTGTCAGTGCCTTTTTGGAAAGCCAGTTCAATCATCTGACATATTAGCTATCTCTCACCTACTCTGCATGCTATACTATTTTGATAAGTTATTGGTGTAAATGTTGAATGAGATAAGATTAGTGCACGATAAATGTCATCTAGCGTACATTTCTCTCTTTTTATATGATGGATTATTTTATAATACACAGGAATATATATACACATATGTGAATATATATACATAGATTGTATATACATATATGTACCTGTTGCCTGGTGGCAAAGTTGTTAAATGGTTGGCTGCTAACCAAAAGGTTGGCAGGTCAAACCCACCAGTTTCTCCTCGGGAGAAAGATGTGGCAGTCTGCTTCCATAAAGATTGCAACCTTGGAAACCCTATGGGGCAGTTCTACTCTGTCCTATAGGGTCACTATGGATCAACTCAATGGTAATGGGTTTGAGTTTTATATGTTTTGTATATTATCTGTTGCAACATACATGGTATAAGAAACAATGCAATGAACACTTCTACCCACCGCTCCACTTAACAAATGTCTTGTCACAATACCACTGTTGTCCCTGCATGCTTCCCCTGATCACATCCCTCTTCCCTCTCTCCAAGGAAAATGGTTATCTAGAATGTTGTATCTATTAACCCCTTGTCTTCCTTCATTATTTTACTCCTTATCCATCCCTAAACATACTACTTTTCCATGATTTTGTGTTCTGTATAAATGGGATCATCCTGTATGTACCGTTCTGCAAAGTTTTCACCCGCTAGTATGTTCTGGAGATCCGTTGTCACCGTGTGGAGCAGCCCACTGTATGACTGTCCTGTCCTTTATTTAGCTATGCTTCTGTCAATGGACAGATGAGTTGCTTCCTATTGTGGCTACTGCAAGCAATTCTGCTGGGAACATTCTTGTCCATGCGTCCAGGGGCATGTATGAAGTTTTCTTGCAGGTATACAAAAAAACCCCAGAAAACCAAACCCACCACCGTCGAGTTGATTCCAACTCACAGCAGCCCGATAGGACAGAGAACAACTGCCCCAGAGGGTTTCCAAGAAGCTCCTGGTGGATTCATACTGCTGACCTTTTGGTTAGCAGCCGTATCTCTTAATGACTACACCACCAGGGTTATAGGATAGTCCTAGAAAAAGACCACATATCTTCAACTATAGTAGATAATGATGAACTATTTTCAGAGTTGTTAGAATTTCCATCTTCAACAGCAGTAAATGACAGTTCATGTCACTGCCAATGCTTGATATTTCCAGACTTAATGTTTGCCAATCAGGTAGACAAAAAATTATATCTAATTGTGGATTTATTTTGATCTCGTTGATGATCAATGAGTTTGAACCGCTTTTTATGCATAGCATATATTAGCCATTTACATTTATTCTGTGAAATGACTGTTCATATTCTTACCCATTTTTTAACTGACTTTTTTTTTTTGGCTTTATTTCTTTCAGAGTTTAAGCGCTCTTTATACACTCTGGTTACTAAACCTTTATAAATTAAATGTGTTACAAATATCGTGTCCAAGACAGTGTCTTGAATTTTCACCTATTTTCAGAAATGGTGTTCTCAACTTTTTTTTTTCAATCCCTAAGATTTTATGGAAGAACTTACATGTTAGGCTGAAGTCCACAAACATTATGCCTTTGATATTCCAATTTTCTACCAGTTGGGTAACATTAAAATCTATAATGCTCATAATCCATTTCGATATTCATTCTTTCTATACTTTTCCTGGAGACTTATGGGAAGTTCATCAGTATGTAGTTTCTAGACCATTCCTTTGACCTCTTTTTGCAATTGAGTCGTTGCACATCTCTCTGTTCTTCTCCCTCCTCCCTTCCTGTGATGGCGGAAACCTTAATACAGTCTTTACCTTCAGCATTTACGCCAAACCTCTGCCATTTCTGAAAGCTCCTTCTACTTCTTCCAGCCACAAGTCTATGACCCTGTTATCAGCCGTTTTATATTAAATAAATGACACCAAATGGAAAGTTTAATTAGTTTGCTTGCTTCAAGATAAAAACGCAAATAAAAAAGTTTTCAGTTTTACCTGTTTATGAGCCAAAGGCAAAATTAACTAAACCAACGGAGAAAAGTAAATAAACATTTCGAAATAAGGGAAATAAACACTCTAAAGTGTGAGGTTAGGGCTTATGAAACATAAGAAAGGCAATTATTTATAGCTGTGTGTTTCTGCCTGATAATTTAATGACATGGACTCCGTCCTCTCTCCCACTGGAATGAAAAAGAAGAACAAAGGTCTTAGAGCTTTTTAGGGGTAAACAAGGTGATTGAGATGGGTTTATCATCAACTGCATTTCTACATCCCAACAAAATATTTTTGGACAAAATGCCAATGGATTGTTGAACTCTGTTATTTTTATTAAGATAAAACTCCCCCCCCCCTTCTCTTTATATAACACTGTGAAATGGGAATTCGGTGCATAATTTTTCTGTCTTTACAAGACAAAAAAATGTTCCTATTGTGTAGTTGGCTACCTTGGTATTTAAATTAGACTAGTCATAGAGGAAATCACAAGCGTTTACATTGGGATTGACATTGGAGATGTCAGATAAAAAAGAAAACCTCCACGAAAAATCGTCACTGCATCCGTATGCAGACACGGCTCTTGCACGATGGCATTTCCATTTCTTGACAGCAGGAGACTCTCCATCACTGTTTGGTGGAGGAAGGGACTCGGTCTTCCTGTTCCCTATGCCAACCAGGGCCAGCTGCTGGGACACAGAGAAGACAGGCTCAGAAATGCTCCCGCCTCCCTGAACACAGGGAGGTAAGACTCAGCGGAGACTCCCCTTCTGCCCTGCTGTCTTTGTGAGGATGCAGCCTACCTCTTATTCAGCTCGGTCTAAGAGGTTAATTGGAAGTACTCATTCTTCTAGAGCCATGAAAAATGAAATTCAATTAGCGATTTGTTTCCAGCACAGAGGAAGAAAGGAGTGATGTGCCACAGGGAACACCGAACCACTAATAAACAGGGATATGCCCCAGCTCTGCAGGTGGAGTGATGAAAGCAAGCTACCTGAGAGCAGGAGCAGTCGCACAGGTGAGCATCCCCTTCCCCCCAGAAACCATGAGGTGAAAGGAAGCTGAGAGGAGCACATGTTGAAACCGGGGATTCTTAGGAGTCCGGGGATTTGCTGCTATCAAGAAACCTGGGGAAAATGCAGCTGGAAGCTGGGAATGGCAATGAAGAATCCACTCATAGCAACAGCTGAAGCTTCTGGTGGAAACAGACGGAAGTAAATATTTAGGGACAAAGAGGAAATCCAGAAGGCAGTGCAGTCAATGCACATCTGAACCCCTGTGGAGGATGGCTCCTGGAGGCCGAGCTGAGACTAGATGGAGAATGTGCAGGCAGGGCAGGTGTGGGTGGGACCTGGGTGGCCGTCCCCCAAAGCCCCAGGTGGACCACTGTTCACACCAGGCTCCCTGTATTCCAGATGCTCAGAACATAGTGGTCATTGAGCATGTAGCTGCCGTCAATCAGGGGCAGTAGGGAGGGGTTACGGTGAATCCCTTGGGTCAGGCCAGTTTTCCTGTCCCACCCACGTGGTCTGAGTTGTATTGCATAGTGATTAAGACTCCAAGCTCTGCAGTCAGAGATACCTGGGTTCACGCCCCGAGCCCATAACCTATTATGTCTGTGACCTTGGGCAGATGATGGAACCTTGCTGAGCATTGATTTTCACACTGGAAATAGGATAATAATAATGGCTCCTGTATGATAGGTTACTTTTGAAAATGAAATAAACTAATGCATCTGTGCAAATGGTTAAGTGCTCGACTACTAGCTGAAAGGTTGGCTGTTCAAACACACCCCAAGGCACCTTCGGAGACAGGCCTAGTGATCTGCTTCTGAAAGGTCACAGCCTTGAAAAGCCTACAGAGCACAGTTCTCCTCTGACACACATGGGGTCACCTTGGGTCGGATTCCACTCGACAGCAACTAACAATGCATCTGCAAAGGCCTCATCACCACTGTGCCGCACACTAAAGAACTCTCAGTAAGTGATAGCTGCTGCTATGATTCTTAATTTTTTTTTTAATTTGGAAAATGCAATAGACGTTTTTTTTAAGACAAGCACTTAAAGCCACAGTTTGTAGAGGAAGGTACTCGGAGATTTCCTTACACGCTCACGTGTTCCTTTGGGGCTCCTGTACCATCTGCAACGCCTCGGATGGACAATGGTGTAACTTTGAAAATGGATACTCCACATGCTGCTGTAGGCAGCTGGAGTGGTAAAACCATTTTGCAAAACAATAGGCATCACACATCACAAAAATGGCACTACTCTTGCCCCATGCATCCTAGGTCCAATAATTTCCTAACGAAATTCAGATGAAGAACGGAAACAAAATACTAATGCTTTAGATGTTCATGACACTGCCATCTCTAATAGCTGGGAGTTGAAAACCTCCTAAATTGGGGTGTTTTTGAAATTAATTCCTTGGAGCCACCACCATGAAGGAGTCTTGGTGGGAGCTAAAGGGACCCACTGGAGGGTACAGACAAGAGACAAGGACATTTTGTATTATTCCTATAATGGCAGCCAAATTATAAGAAGCCTCATTGTTTACCAGTAAAGGCCTGGGAAGTCAACACAGACACTTTCATCCTGTGAAATATTATACAGCAGGTAAAAAGAATGAGGCAGCTCTCAATCTAATCACAAGGAATGCGACCAAGACATATTAAGTGGGAGAAAAAGGCAAGCTAAAAACAGTATGTCCCACATAATCCCATGCATATAAAATATTTCCACGTTTTGCTTGTAAATGCAGACAAAAACTGTCTCCAAAACCCATTGCCAACGAATTGATTCTGACTCATCGTGACCCTATAGGACAGAGTAGGACTGCCCCACAGGGTTTCCAAGGCTGTAATCTTTATGGAAGCAGACTGTCACATCTTTCTCCCATGGAGTGGCTGGTGGGTTCTAATCGCTGGCCTTTTGATTAGCAGCTGAGCTAATGCTTTAACCACTGTGCTACCAGGGCTCCTTAAAAAAACTGTCTAGAAGGACAGAAATCAAGCTAATACAGGCTTATATTGGGCCAGGGTTATAGAATCAGGTATGAGGCAGTAGTAACAGCAACTTGGTTTTGCTACTGTGGTCTGACTATTTATCAGAAAGTAATTATGTTTACTTTTGATATTTAAAGGAAAAATAGAAATCATATTCAGGTTCTACATACAGTTTGTTAAAATACAGTTTCTGGAGCTAAAAAAGTTGGAAAAATCAATGGCCTGGATGTTTAACCATATGAAAATGACCAAATAAATTAGGCTTAGCCAGGTGATGGACCATTACGCAGTTATTAAAGATGATAAAGACTGTGAAGCAATCTGGGACGTGCTTATGATACATTAAGTACAAAAAGTAAAATATAAAATGTTACCTATACTCTAACAGGATGCAGGTGGACACAGATGAAAAGAAAAGATATAAAAATAGCAATGTCAGAGTAGAATAATTAGGGCTAACTTCTAATTTTAAAACTGAAATGATACTTTTTAACTTAAAAAAGTAGATCAAACTGCCACTTTGATTTGGGACTGTGTAGCACTCTTACAAAACAAATCTCACTTTTGACTCAGTCTCTCAGATACACACAGGCTATGTTCAGAGAAGTATGTCATTTAAAGGCATTTTCTGGTTAATTTTTTCTGAAAGCAGATGGTCCTTTCTGGAGGTGAGCTATCATCCTTAACGTATCTGGTTTGCATGGCTACAGTTGCCAATTTGGGGCTTCTGGAGAATCTCTTAAGGTCTCAGAAAGCATGCCTTTTGAATCAAATTTTCTATAGACAAGTCACAATGACCCCTGTAGGTCCCTTAGAGGGTACCATAGACAGACATGCAAAGATAAAGATGCAAAGATCTCTAGAACACAGCTCCTCTGGAGGAGCCTGGATGCATGCCCTGCCTGGAAAGCAGGAAGCACAGTGTGGCACCATGTAATCTTACAGTTCCAGTTATTTTGAACTAGAACCATAAGATTATTGACAAGCTTTCAACCATGACACCCACTGTCTGTCAGTTTGTCCTACAGTAGTGGCTTACTTATAATGCTGGAAGCTATGCCACCAGTATTTCAAATACCAGCAGGGTCACCCATGGAAGACAGGTTTCAGTGGTACTTCCAGACAAAAAAGACTAGGAAGAAAGGCCCGGTGATCTACTTCTGAAAATTAGCCAATGAAAACGCTATGGATCACAACAGAATACTGTCTGATATATCGCTGGAAGATGAGCTTCCTAGCTTGGAAACAAAAAATCTGTTGCTGTTGAGCTGATTCCAACTCTGTAGGACAAAGTAGAATTCCCTATGGGATTTCCAAGGAGCAGCTGGTGGATTCAAACTGCTGACCTTGGTTAGCAGCCAAGCTCTTAACCACTGCACCACCAGGGCTCCTGGGTTGGAAAGCACTCAAAATACACAGTGGTCACAACAATGGACTCGAGCACACCAATGACTGTGAAGATGGCGCAGGACCAGGCAATGTTTTGTTCTGCTGTACACGGGATCTCCATGAGTTGGAGCTGACTCGAAGGCAAGTAACAACGATTCAGTCATGAAATATAAAGGCGATGCCATTATCAGGCAAATACAACCTCCCAGGTGAAGCAGACTCATTTGGGGGATTATAAACCAACAAGTGACCTGTGGAATCCTTGTTCTGACATACGCACAATGGATAAAGGGTTTCCTTTTTAAAAGAGTTTGGGAATATACCAGAGAACACCCCTCCTGTTGCTTCACAATGCACGACTGTAAATGGAAGAGCCTGACGACCCCACCATTAAACAGATACACAGAGCTTAAACAGGTTTAATCTCCCGCACTTGACTCCAGTCCACTTTGTATCCTATGGAACTCATACATACTGTAATAATTATAATATTTCGAGTAACTATAACCTTATCAATTGCTTATAATAAGTCAGCACTATGCTAGGTGGCTTTCAAATATTATCTCATTTTCTCCCTTTCAACAATCCTGTGTGAGAGGTAATGTTATTTCCATTTTTTAGATGTAAAAACTGAGGCTCAAAAAATTGAGTAATCTTGGCCAAAGGCACACAGCTAGAAAGGAGCAGAGCCGGGGTTCTCACCCTCAGATGAACCCCTGTGCAACAGTGTGTCTCAATCAGGTGAGATGCACGTGTTCCTAGAAACACATGAAGAGAAATGGGCTTAAACTAACTGTTTACAATGTGAGAATATTTTTTTCCCCTTCAAAAACCCATTTCTGGTATCACTTCCTCCAGGGAAATTTCAAGCATCCCTGACAAACAAATCACTTCCCCAACTGTGCTACTTCTATTGTTTCTCATCATACTGCCTTGTAGACGTATTTTTTAGATTTTTTTTTTCTATTCAACTTCCACCTTCTCTAGACATCATTTTATCTTTGTGGGAACTCAGCAAATCTGGTTATGTCCTCCTGGTAATTGCACTGCCAAAAATTGATGAGTAGTAAGTAGAAGTGAGACTTTGGCTTGCTTACTTTGGACATGCCATCAGGAAAGACTAATTGCTAGAAAAGGACGTCATGTTTGGTAAAGTAGAGGGTCAACGAAAATGAAGGATACCCTTAATGAGATGGGTTGACACATAGTTGCAACAATGGACTCAAACACACCAATGATCATGAAGATGGCATAGGACTGGAAAACATTTCGTTCTGCTATACATAAAGTCACCATGAGTTGGAGCCATCTTAAGGGCAACCAAACGCAAAAGTAACCAAGTAAGCGAGGTGTCACGTGAAACAAAAATCATAAATGCCTTGGTCCGTAAACAACTAGAAACTCATTATAAACTTTTCAGTTCCTGAATAGACAATGTCCGTATTTGCTTCTATCTGCACAGCCTAGCATAAAGCATGGCACTGAGAAGAAAATCAATAAAAACGTGCTGAAAAATGAGTGAATCAATGAAGGAATGCATCATCTTATGCAGGAGGAAGGTTTTATAAAACTGATTGTGAACAGATAAATCGTAGGCACGAAACAGCAGGAAATACATCTGACCTGATTTATTGGCATATGACCAACTGACACAAGGTTGATTATAACCATTATTTAAGATATTTCAAAGGACTTTTCCTTCTCTAGTCTTGGGGATCGTTGTCTTTCCAGAGTCCTGAGCTGGGTTGTGCCTCGTGTCATGTGATCTGGCAGCGGGGAGGGTGTGTGGGTGGATGATGCTTATCTGTGATTAATCCAGGTTTCGTCTATACCAAGGAGCTGCAAAGACCCAAAGACTCTGTTTCCCGGGTGAGCCTTAATTTGGCACAAGTGGGGACTCAGAAATATCAGCTTATGGTCCACATGGATCCACAGGGATGAGCCAAGATTCAGCTGAGGAGCAAAGTCCCTGAGTTGAGCCCAATCATACACACAGCAGATGCACTGCAAAGCTCCACTTTAAATTAATCAAAACACACAGATTTCAAGTTTAAAAATAAAAATTAAATCAAATCTGTTGCCATTGAGTCAACTCAGACTCACAGCAACCCCACAGGAAAGAGTAGAACTTCCTCACATGGTTTCCAAGGCTGTAATCTTTATGGAAGCAGACTACCACATTTTAATCCCAAGAAGACCCTGGTGCGATTGAACCACTGATGTTTCAGTTAGCAGCCAAACACTTAACCACTGCACCATCAGGGCTCCTTAAATAAAAATTGTTGTCATTGTTAGGTGCCATCCAGTTGGTTCCAACTCATAGCGACCTTATGTACAACAGAACAAAACCCTGCCCCGTCCTGCGCCATCCTTACAACATTGCTATGTTTGAGTTCATTGCTGCAGCCATTGTCAATCCATCTCACTGAAGGTCTTCCTCATTTTTGCTGACCCTCTAGTTTATCAAGCATGATACCTTAGGGAGAGAAATATCTTGGGGATGTCTAAACCCACCCCCCTCCCCCTCCAAAAAAAACACTGCCGTTGAGTCGATTCTGACTCATAGCGACCCCATAGGACAGAACAGAACTGCCCCATAGGGTTTCCAAGGAGCGGCTGGAATGCAAACTGCCAACCTTTTGGTTAGCAGCCAACCTTTAACCACTGTGCAACCAGGGCTGCTGGGGATGTCTAGAGGGAGAGAAATAGCAACAAGGAAAGAATGATCCTCCTTTGTTTTACAAGCACAGGAGGAAGTCCTTCAAGTGGTTTGCACAGTGGTTCCCCAGACCAGCAGCATCAGCATCATCTGGGAGCTTCTTAGACACAGATCATCAGCCTCCACCAGACCTAAAGAATTAGTGATTCTGTGGTAGGGCCCTCCAGGTGATGTTGATGCACATACAAGTTTGGGAACCACTGTCTTAAGTCACAAGCTCTTGTTATTAAATTTAATATAAAACTTGATTTTCAAAAAAATTCTTCCATTCAATAAAGCAAGAAATACCAGCCCTTGACATTCCTATAAAACCTACAAAGCCCTTGAAATGGATCAGATAGTACCCTTTACACATGTTGATTCCTCATGAGGATCCTATTAGGTAGGAAAATGGTCCCCCATCCATTTTACAGATAAGCAAAATAAGGTTCAAAGAGGTTGAGTTACTTGTTGCTAGTCTAATCCCAGAGCCCAGTAATTCTGACTCACCCAGCATGCTGCAAGTCACACCCGCATCTCCGTTTTTGAAGAGCAGATGCCAAGTGGCTAAGAGAGAACCCAGGGTTATAGGTCTTGCAGGTAGGTCTTTGGGACATCATGTCACTTCCCACAGGAGCCATCCCTCTGGCAGAAGATCAGTCATAGAGGGCTGTAATGGCTTATTCACATGCCTACCTTCCCCTAGTGCTCTCTGTTAGAACAGGGCTGGGGTGGGGGTGGTTATCTCTGCATCCTAGTGACGAGAAGCACCTCATCTTACAGATGGGCACTATCCTGCCTCTATCCTGTTGGTAAAGACCAGTGATTCAGGCATTTAACGTTCCTTCCTTTTATTAGAGGTCCTTGCACTTAAAAAAAAAAAAAAAAAAGCTATCACTTATGTGTAGCCTGGTGGCCTAGTGGTTAAGAGCTATGGCTATAAACCAAAAGATTGGCAGTTCGAATCCACCAGCCACTCCTTGGAAACCCTATGGGGCAGTTCTACTTTGGCCAATAGGGTCGCTATGAGTTGGAATCTACTTGACAACAACGGGTTTCTTTTTTGTTGCTGTTTTTATCACTTATGCAGCATCTGCCATTTACCAGGCTCCAATCTTATTTTACTTTACTTGCATTAATGCCTATCTCTTCAAAACAACCCCAGTAAGTAGCATTCATGCCCCCATTATATGGATGAGGAAACCAAGGCACAGAGAGGATAAGTGACTTGTCTGAGATCACATAGCGATTGAGTTGAAGAAGAGGGCTTTGAGCCCATCAGCTCAGCTCAAAGCCTTGGTCGTCACTACAGTTCTAAGCTAGACCATGTTTAGATGGAGGACGATGTAAGAACTGGATACTGTATGCTTAGAGCCATAAACTAATATGAATGAACAGCTGGTAGATGTGAAAAACACCAAAGACTAGAAATCCAGGTCTATAGTGACTAAAGGAGAGAATTAATTTCTGTTTTGCCACATGGAGTGATATAACAGAGCAGGCACCTTCCCAAAAGGTAATCCCATTGCTGCTCTGCTTCAGAGCTGTCCCTGGGGCCTGGAAGGACGAGTCAAAGATGTGTGATCGGGCAGGATAACAACATCTCCTTTGCCTTGTGGGCAGGGACTTCTATGATTTCTGTCAGTGGGGTTTGTGCCATCAGATCTTTACCATTAACCTCATCCTTTACTTTTACTGACCATCCTCTCATCTCAAATCTCGAAGAAAAATCCAGGGCTCCCATCCCCCAGGGCTCGACATTCTCGAGAGACGACACATCGTAGATGATTATAGATCATGGGAGGAATGAGCTGCATCAGGGCTGGTTTCCTTGGTCGCGAGGAATGTAAGAATGTTGAACTGTACGTTGACGTGGAGATCATAGACTGCACAGTGACTCTCCTGTTCCCTTGATCTCCTCACGACTCTCTCAGGCGGACCCAGTTTTTCCTTTTCTCCAGAGGGGCAGGCCGTGGAAATTCCGCAACCAGGAGCACGCAGGCTTTTGTGCCTTTACCCTACATTCCCTCTTCTATCTCCCCTTCAAATCCTCTGGACTTCACATGCTGCTCTTGCAAAAGTCTCCAATCACCCCCAAGTCACCATGTCCTGGGATCTTTCTTCAGACTCCCCTCAAGCAGTCACTGTCCGGGCAGCCTAAACCAAGCCAACCCTTCTTCCTTAAAACAGTCTCTTCTCCTTTCTCTCCTCTCCCTCCCTCAAATTCATCTCTTCCAGCTCAACATTAGTGCTAGAAGTGATGTTATTGTTAGCTGCCTTCAAGCTGGCTCCAATTCATGACGAGCTTATGTATAACAAAGTGAAATGTCATGTTAGAGTCCATTGTTGCGGTCACTGTGTATTTGAGTGTTTTCCAATCTGGGGAGCTCATCTTTCAGCACTACAATGGACAATCTTCGGTTGTGTTCCATAGGGTTTCCATTGGCTAATTTTTGGGAGTGGATCGCCAGGCTGTTCTTCCTAGTCTGTCTTAGTCTGGAAGCTCCACTGAAACCTGGCCACCATGGGTGACCCTGTCGGTAGTTGAAATACCGGTGGCATAGCTTCTAGCATCATAGCAATATACAAGTCACCACAGCATGACACACTGACAGATGAGTGGTGGATAGAATATATCCTCTTATTCTTATCTCTAAAACTTCTCCCTGAGAAAACTTAATCATTTATATAAATAATGGTGATGATGAGGAGGAGGAAGAGGAGGAGGAAGATAATAATAATAAAAGCAGTTAATACTCACTGACCACTTCCCAAGGGTGGACACTGTGCTAATGCCTCTCTTCATGTTAACCCACAGATTGCTCATCTCAGCCCTATTAGGAGAGCGCTGTGGTAGTACTGCTTTCACACAACGGGCAAAAGTGAAGCTCAGAGGTGTTAAGTAACTTGTTCAAGGGCACACAGCAAGAGAGGAGCAAGGCCAGGACTCCAGGCCTCTGTAGCCTGTACTCTAGCCAAACAATCTAACAGAACTCCTGAGCCCTTGGTTCGGGATCTTGCCTCCCAGCAGAAGTCTGAATCCTGCACCTCTGCATTTGCAAACTTCAGTGGCCACATGTCGATGATCCTGGTTTCATTTCTTCCTTCTCTGCAAATGAGTCCCTCCTACTTCCTGACTTCCCTACACATCCACAGTACCACCTTTCCCCGCTAGCTAGGCTTGAGGCTTAGGCTTTTTTGGTTAATATCTGTAAGTCACTCAGCTCCATTATCTCCTACACCTGGTTGGGTAGCCTTCTTCCTATCAATTTTCTTTGGGAATATCTGTTCCAGGCAAACCCCCATTCGAATGTGTGAGTCAAATGGGCTTTGCAGACTCTCAAGTGCAACCTTCCTCATTTCAAACGAGAAACTTGTGGTCCATAGAGGTGAAGCAACCGGCCTGAGATCAAGAGCTAACTGAACTGGGGGCAAGGATTCAACTGGCAGAACTTTATTTGGGAGCTTCATTATAAACGGGACTGGTCCTACCCATATTTGTATGCTACTCAGGGCCTAGTACAGTGCCTGGCACACAGCAGATATTCGCTATAACTGATTTTTAAAAATTGTCTATCTCTAACTTTATATACCTGCCTCGATTACCCTTTTTGTCACTTTGATCATCTCAAGGTAGCCGCTTGACTCATCCGCCTGTTTTCAAACTCTCCTTCTTCCTGATCACAGACATGAGACTCGTCTTCCCAGAGCTCCGATTTCATCCAGAACTCCTCTGCTCACACACCTCCAATGGCATTTACATGCCCAAAGGGTGAGTGAGGGCCGGACTGCCAACCTCCCAGGCTTTCCCACAGTGTGGCTTCACCGAACCTCTCAGTTTCTTTCCCTTAACTTCTTATATGGCATGAATTGTTATCGCATGTTCTTTTGGGGGTGATGGTGGAAGGATTTCTTTTTTTACCTTAACTTTTTAGAGTAGTTTTAGGTTTACAGAGAAACTGTGCAGAAAGTACAGCCTCCTTATATCCCCCTCCCCCTGCACATGGTTTCCCCTGTTTATTAGCATCTTGCGTTCCTGTGCTACATTTGTTACAGTTCATGAACAATGCTGATACATTATTAACTGTTCAGTTTATTAGGGTTCACTCTTTCTGTTATACAGAACTATGGGTTTTGACAAACTTATAATGTCCATCATTTAGTATCATACAGAATAGTTTCATTGCCCTAACAATGGCCTGTGCTCCACCTATTCATTCTTTCCCCCATCCTCCTGAACCCAAGAAACTACTGATATTTTTACTATCTCTGTAGTGTTGCTGTGGGAGAGAGGTGTGGCAGTCTGCCCCTGTAAAGATGTGCAGGCTTGGAAACTCTATAGGGCAGTTCTACTCTGTCCTATAGTGTTGTTCTGAGTCGGAATCGACTTGACGGCAGTGAGTTTGGTTTTTGGTTGTTTACGGTGTTGGCTTTTCCAGGATGTCATAGAGTTGCAATCATACAGTATGCAGCTTTTCCAGACTGGCTTCTTTCACTTAGCAATATGAATTTAAGGTAACTCCATGCCTTTTTAAAGCTTGACAGCTTGTTTCTTTTTTATCACTGAATAATATTCTATTGTATGGATGTACCATGGTTTGTTTATCCATTCATCTACAGAAGGACTCTTGGCTGCTTCCAATTTTTGGCAATTATGGTTAAAGTTACTATAAACATTTATGTGCAGGTTTTTGTGTGGACATATGTTTTTAACTCATTTGGGAATGTCTAGGAATGCAATTACTGGTTCGCATGGCAAGCCATGTTTAGCTTTGTAAGAGACTGCCAGCCTGTCTCCTAAAGTGGCTGTACCATTTTCTATTCACTCTAGGAAAGAACAAAGAGTTGAAGGAATTGTTTTAAAATATTTCCTTACTTTTTAACCCCCTTCAATGTAGGTACACTGCCACCAGGTGGCAGTGAAATATCATGATTTATGTGAACCAAATCAATGCTTTAGTTATAGACCTAAGATAGGGACAAACATAAGCCCCATCTTTTATTATAGAAATATAACTTTAAAAAAGTCCAGAGAGCATAACTTAAAAACTCATGGTAGAATGTATTACATTCACTCTACAACTAAGTTATGGTGAAATTTTTCATTCAAGTTGCCTGGGCGTTTCTTTTCCAGTACCTCTTTTACGTTGCAGCAGACTAGACAATTCAAGTCTACTGAAATTTGTCTAAATTAATTATAGGGAATACCTTGCTATCTGGAGCTCTTATTTCTTTCATTACTACCAGAAAGAGAAGAAATGGAGAAATAGGCACTCAGTAGCCTCAGGGTTAAATAGTGCCAAATCCCTATGTGGTGTTCCTTTGTTCAGAAGGAAAAACCTCTCTTATCTGCTAATTTTCATTTTCTTCCCTCGCTCCCTTTTCCTTTCTGAGGCTGGAGATGATTTAAACAATTTAAAAAACTGGAGGCATGGGACACTAACGCTTAGTAGTGGAAACTGACCTCATTAAGCAACTTCCATTAAAAAAGGCTCAGCTGGCCCATCTATGCCCAAGAACCAATTTCAAATTGAGTTCACGTACTTCTTTGTGTATTTTTACACCCAACAGAAAGATTTTGGGGGGCAAGAAGGGGATAATTCCTTGGAAAACTTTGAGTTGCATTTTTGCATCAATAGGCACAGATATCTTTGATTCCGGGGATCACGTCCATCCAATCTCCCCGAGCACCTACTTCAGTGAAGACTAGAATGCCGATGCTTATTTCCAGTCTAAACACTTTCCCCTCCTCAGCCCCACTCTGGTTACATCTGACAATTTTTTTTTTTTTAAGGCTCCTATTTTTTTATTTTATTTTATTTTATTTTTTATATTTTATTGTACTTCAGGTGAAGGCTTACAGAACAAATAGTTTCTCATGAAACAGTAGTACACATGTTGTTTTATGACATTGGTTAACAACCCCACAACATATTAAGCCTCTAAATTCTCAACCTTTTTTTTTATTTTGATGAAAATACAGATAGCCAAAGATACACCGTTTCAAAAATTTCTACATACACAGTTCAGTGACATTGACTACGCTCTTCCAACTGTGCTGTTATTCTCACTTAAGATGAAGGCTTACAGAACAAAATAGTTTCTCATTTAACAGTTACTACACATGTTGCCCTATGACAATGGTTAACAATCTCACAACACATCAAGACTATCCTTACTCCACCTTGTGTTCCCTATCACCAGGGGACTTCCTTGTCCCCTTCTGTCTTCTGGCCCTTGTCACTGGACTACTGTACCTCATTAGTCTCATTTGGTTTTTTTTTTTTTTTTTTTTTATACATCTGACAATTTTTGAGATGCTAACTGTGAAGTTTGGAAATCTCAGCTATTCAGTTTTACTCAGCCAAGTGATGAAGGCATCTACTCTGAACTCGAAAGGAAAAAGAGGAGAGAAGAAAACATGCTTATCTTTATCTCCAACAGAAGGTGTGAGGAGAAGTTCAAGCCAAGTGTGAAAACGCAACACCTTTGTGGAATGCTAATGCAACCTGGGAAGGCTATCAGCCTGGGATCAGGCTTCCTCATCTCTGCAGCCAGGTGATAAAGCCTCCTCCTAATGACACACAAGTGTGCGCAAATGGAGGCCCAGTGTGACAAGGACAGGATCTGAGTTTCCTTTTAGAGAAAACTTAGAAAGCTTTTCTGAATTAACTTTTCTGTCTTCTGTATAAGAATGACTTAACTAGGTTAAAACAACCCAGCTGTTGGCCTTGCATGGATTACTTACCCTCTGCCAGTCTCAGTTTCTTCACCTGTAGAATGGGAACATCATTAACTACCTCTCAGTATTGTAGTGAGAGAGAGTAGGAGCTGGCTCTGAAAGAACGCATACATGTGACTTGGACTCCACTGCCGTGGCAAATTTCTATTTTAAAAATTAGATTACAAATACACAAAGTAATTAATTCCCATGAGGCCACGTCTTAATTAATTAGCCTGGTCTTGTTTGAAAAGAATGCCAGCCCTTTGGATTAGGGACATGCATAAAGCTTGCCAGCATTTTTTAGGCATTTTAATTTCTTGTCTGAAACTTGCAAATAGAAGCATTTTGGGGATCCTCCTTGAACTTCTCTTTTCATCAGAGGAGAGCTCTGACTTGCTGATTTGGGAAACTGTAAGTCTCCCTGTACGTCCTGCCCTTCTGTCTCCCTCTCTGGGGATCTGAGGCTCTAACCTACAGATACTTAAAAAGCGGCTAATATTTCATTGGAATTTTATACCTTCAGGCAAAAATAACCGCAAGCATCTTTTCAACTTAGCATAGCATATTGTGAATGAAGCTGAAATTACTCTGGTGGACAGAGATTCCAACTGCTTCTAGCACACTGTCCAACAAGACGTGCTACTTGTACTTGCAGCACTGTGCTTCAAACACTGCTTATTATTACTAAAACAACACCAACGAGGGCACAGTAGCGCCATGATGTGCACCGTGATGGTGATGAAGAGCATGGCTCTGGGGCCCAAGGGCCTGCTTGCAATTCCTGGCTCTGCCTATCACCAGCCAGGTGACCTTGGGCAAGTTACCCAACCTCCTTCACCTGTAAGGTGAAGACTGGCGTCCCTGGATGGTGCAAACAGTTAACACACTCGACTTCTAACCCAAAGGTTGGAGATTTGAGTCCACCTGGGGGGCCTCAGAAGAAAGGCCTAGCGATCTACTTCTGAAAGATCAGCCATTGAAAACCCTATGGAGCACAGTTCTACTCTGACACACGTGGAGTTGCCATGAGTTGGAGTTGATGTGACAGCAAAACGATGGTACTTCCCACTTCATGGGTTTGTGCTGAGGATTGCACAAGAGCACCTTCATACAGCACTTAGAATATCACCTGACAACAGGCACCTGGTAAACACAGTGTAAGCGTTAAATGTAATTATAATGTATATTCTCATTTGTTCTTATAGCAGTACTTCTAGAGAGTATTTTCCTTCTGTTTAAAATGAGGACTCTGAAATACAGAGAGGCTAAGAAACTTGCTCAAAGTCACACAGCAAGTAGGAGAACAAGAATGCAAATATGCCCGGTCCAATAAGATGTTCTTTTTACTGTGACTGTGCTCATTCATTTATTTAGTCAATACATATGTCCCCTGAGGACCTCTGACTCAAGCCTTGTGATGGGCACTTTGGGGACAATAATGGGCATGGCATAGCCTTGGTCTTCAAGGCTAGCAGGAGAGCACGTACATATACCGCCAGTTCCAACACCAAACAAGGCTTGCTGGACCACAGGCCCACAGTGCTGCTGACATCACAGGGACGTACAGGGGAGGGAGCTATCCAGGCAGGCCTTAAAACGGAAGAGTAGGAATTCAGAATAAAAGGAACAAGATCCACCCAGGCTGGAGGAGCAGCTAGCGGAAGTTGCAGGTCCCTTCCCCTGTGACCACTGTTTTCTCACGTAGAAAGCACTTGTCATCATTATCATCATCATCATCTGCCTGTATGGGAGGTGCCACTGATTCCTTTAGGAAACCTAGAGTGCCTGGTACATAACGTGCTAATTTTTGATTCTCGGTTCTGTTTTCATCCTTTGCGGAAGATGTGGTGAGACTTCCTTAGGAGTGAATATTTTGATTTCACTCTATTCAGGCCAAAAATGTATAAATTAGAACTCTTCATAACAATTCTATCTGTGTCAAAAATATCCTACTAATGATGGTCCAATTCATGGGTGCAGCTCCTTACCTTAGCTTACCAAGCTAGTTTCCTACCTTAACACTTTTGTTACCAAATTTTTATTTAAAAAAATATTTTTTGATGGCATGTGTTTTCAGTATTGGGATGCATGCTTACCAACTGAGTGTGTTTAAATATTTTAGATATTTTGAGAACTATGATATGGTAATACAAGCCACCAGTAAGGCAAGTGGCACTCTAGTGCCACTGGTCTGTGGTATAACAATGTACCAGTAAGAACTAAATAGAGAATTTATTGTGGGTGCCTTTCCGTTAGGTTACATGGGGAACCTCTGGTTTTCCAAATACGACACAGAAAAACCAAAAGAAACCCGTCACGGCTCCCTAACTATCACACGGGAAAGCTATAATTATGCTTTTAAGCCTTATCTCACAGAAATAAGGGAAAAAAAAGGGCAAAAGCTTATAAAAGTTTACAGAACTAACACATCCAGGAAGCATCCCCTAATAGAATGCTCAACCTACACAACAATGAGGCTCCAACTCCCATTTGCTGAGCTTCACACATTTCAAAAGATACTCACCTTGACGCTAAATGCATTAGAACTGGAATAATTTGAGATGCAGAGGCATAAAAAATGGCTGGCATATGGTTAAACCAATAGTAACTAAAGAGTAGTTATTTAAGGCCCTAACATCAGTTATAGAAAGGGCTGCTTTCTCAGAGGCATGGCCTGCACAGGGCGAAGCAGCACAAATGAAGCTAGAACTCCATCAGCTATTCTGAGCATCTCTGTAGGAATAGGTCACCCACTATATCAAATTCTCAGCTCCAGATGAATTCCTTTTTGCATTTGTCGTGGAAGGTGATAAGTATTTTCAGAGCTATTTTTCAGTTGCAAGCGTCAGCCTTCTGAGATGAAATATGCAGATGGAGGCTCGAACAGCTGTAGCACCCCAGAGTGGCTGGTATTTCAGTGGGCTTCATTTTAAAGTTTCTGACACTTCAATCTCACTAAATAATTCAGCTGTTTAGGGAAAGCCATATGATTTTAAAATAAGTCCTTGAAGGTCAAGAATATAGGTGGAAATTTTATCTTCGGGTGAATAACATTCGACAAAATAACAGAAATGTCCCTTGTAATTTCTCTTTCTTTACATCTTTGAATGAAATTACGGAGCACAAGGCCCTGGATGTTCATTTATAAACACTTTGCCTTTTCTCCATGCACCGCTGGCAGAGTATTAAGCTACCATTCTGATTTTGCTATTCCCAGTGAAGTTCGAGATTCTAAAGAACAATTTCAAACAGTGGCTCTAACTTGTGGTGTCACTGATCATTTGGAAAGCTCTTTGTTACATCTAGCCCAGGAAAATTCAAGCCTCTCATCATGGAAAAACTATTCACTTAATAAACCTGTAAAGGAAAGGGGAAAAAAAAAACAAAAACAAAAAAAACTTGCCATGTCAAAATTTGTCAGGACAGAGCAGAATCTCTGTCATCAATCACCAGCCTCTTCAAGGTGACAAGCAATTTAGGAGCAAATCATTTGCATCCAGACAGATATTGGCTAAGGGTTTCACTGTGTCCCTTGAAGATGGGTCTTTTGATTGAGTCACCAGATTGGTATCTTTGGAGCAGCTCCTCCTGGAGGTGGAAGACAGGATGTGAAGACCCTTGCATAAATCTCATCCAAACTTGCACAGAATCCTACACTGTTTGAGGCTGAAGGAATGCTGAGGTTCATCTACTTCAAATACCTCCTTGTTCCATTTTACAGATACGGAAACTGAGGCCCAGAGTGAGTAATTAATGCGTGCCCAATACAATGAGTAACAAAGCCAGTGTTAAGACTCAGGTAGCAATGGGGCACACAATGGTGGGGACACATGCAAGAGTTTACCTGTAACACATAAACCTTCAAACCAGCTGATAGGCACAGGCATAATCATTTTGGTTGTGTACAGACAAAACCTGGCCAAATCGTTTAAACCCACTCAATTCCAGCCTACTTCCATATAATTCTAGCCTGCTTACATATAAAGCACCATTAATAACTCCCACCCCTGGAACATCATTCCCTGATTTCCATGTAGGATAAATTTCTTCTCGTCTTTGAGGTCTCAAACATCACAAACATCACATCTCAGCTCAAACATTACTTCCTTGGAGAGGATGCATCTGACTACACCAATCCAAGTTGCCATTCCCTTCAGTCACTCTTAACCAGATTATTTTGTTTCATTTTCTTCTTTGCATTTAGCATCATACATTGTCATGTTTTATTGATCTATTTACTTTTATTTATTATAGAATCTAACACTGTTAGAGAAGGTACACCCAGTGTCTCCAACACTCACTAAATACTTGTTGGGTGAATGTGTTGGTTGAGAAAGAGAAGAGCAGCCGCGGAGACCCGGGAGCTAGCCCGATACCATCAGTTTGGTCTTGGTGTTCTTCTGTTGAATAACTTCCCAGAACGTAAACATCAGACAGGGTCACTCATTGACCCTGATGAATCGAGACAAAAACAACGCCACTCCATAATTATTATGCCTGGGCACAGATAAAACCTACCAACCTTCCCCATCTCTTGGCCAATATGAGAGAGCTGCTTCTTTACCTATTACAGCTGCAGCCTCGCTCTAGTCTGCCCTCCCTATATGTAAGATGTATCAAGATACTGGTCATAGAAATTACCCTTGCTTCCCTGCAGCATTCAATTCAGAGCAAAGCTCCACTTTCAAGAACCTTCCCCCAAAGCAGCTAACACAAGCCCAAACTCTACAAGTCCTTTCTAACACCCTTTTTCTAGGATGTCCCATGGTTTCCCACGGCAAGTGTTCTCCCTCCTTGCAATGAGCAATAAACCCAACTTGTTTAACTACAGGTGTATTCCCGGTGGTCTTTGGCTGGAGAACAATGAAGTTGCTATTGCTAGCTGCTGTTGAGTCAGCTCCCTACTTATGGGGACTCCAGATACAATGGAACAAAATTCTGCCTGGTCCTGTGCCATCCCCATCACTGGCTGCAGATCAGACCATTGTGATCCATAGGGTTTTCACTGGCTAATTTTTGGAAGTAGATTTCCAGGCCATTTCTCCCTTCTTAGCTTAGAAGCTGTCCTGAAACTTATTCAACATCATAACAATACGCAAGCGTCCACTGACAGATGAGTGGTGGCTGCACTTGAGGTGCGTTGGCTGGGAATCAAACTCAGTCCCCCAGAGAACAAGATAATGGAAAAATAATAATAAATACTAGCTTATTTTTCTTGAGTAACTGCTGTACACCACTATTTCCAATAAAACAAGCTTGGAATGTAGGTATTACTATTATTATTCTGTTTTTTAGAGTTGAAGAAACTGAGGATCAGAGACAGGATACGTATCTTTACATAGCTATTAAGTCAGTAGCTGTGGTTTGAACCCATGCCTTCCTGACTTTTAATCTTGTATATTTTCCCATTGATTTAGCTTTCTTTTCCCTCTTTCTTTTCCTTTAGAAGCTATGTCAGGTGCTCTAAGCTAGTAATGAGGATACACATGATAAACGTGTCCCCTCTAATAATTCCTCCATTTGAAATGATTAACATTCCTAATGGTTATTCTAGGTTTACAACCCTCTCTGTGTATTTGCACTGCAGACTTCTGCTCTGTCTTTCAACATTCCTGCAGCATGGAGCTTCTGGCACAATCCCAAACATACAGAATATGCCCAACATCAGAAGAAATATATTCAGGCAACCTTTCTGCCATTGTGGGGAGTATAATTGTGAAACGTAGAAACCTTTAAAAACATAGATTTGTGGGAAGAAAAATTCTATGTGCAGGCTTGAGTATGAGACAGTTCATTAGCTTTCAGTATTTTGCATTATCGCTTTTTTTTTTAAAGTCTATATCTTTTCTTTTAATTCTGACTAATGAATGAATCTGAATTTAATAGTTGTCTCAGGAGTTAAGGCTCCAGGTTGCTGGTAAATGAATAAATATATCTCTTGACTTAACAGATCATCACTGAGACCCAACCTTGAACCACGCACTGTGCTTGGTGATTTCACGTGGATCATCTCAAATGCATTCATTTTGAGTGTTTAAATTCCTAAAGCACCCCAAAGGAAGATAAGAAGTCAGCAATATAGACCTGCTACAATTAGATTCAGGCAGCATTCAGAAGCTTCAATTCCCCTCCATCCTGTGATCTGAAATTTCCATGAGCAGGAAATCATTCCTAGAGTTAGGTTGATGGAGCATGGTAAATACCAAAGACCATCTGATTCTATAACAGCCTTGATAAAAGTCCCCAATGCTTCCCTACAAGCAGTCTGAAATACGGGAATCTAGGGTCTCTAGTTTGGCCATATGCCCCTTTCGGAGTCATTTGGGGGCTTCAAGCAGGAGAGTAGCATGTTGAGGTTTCTGTGTTAGAGAGGCCACTTTAACTGCAGGGGGAGAATGGATGCAGTGGGGTAGGCTACAAGGGGACGGGTGAGGGGATGGACGGCTACAGCAGAGAGGATGGGGGAGCATGGACGCTGGGGGTCGCCGTGAGCACAGGTTGCAAAGATAAAGAGGGAGCAGAATCAAGAGAACTGGGGGCATTGGCTGGCTCTCTTGGAGTAAAAGGATAAATTTAATAGAACACACACTCTATATACTGTATTTTTATGCAAATAATGTGCGCCTTCTGTGTTTGTCAATAGCTCCCTCCCCCTTCGAGGTATTTTTGTAAGCATGTTATGCTAATTTTTTTACGGAACATGTAAAAAAAATTGGCATAGCAGCACTTACAAAAATACCTTGTGGGGGAAGGAGCGTTGGCACACAAACGTAGAAGGTGTACATTATTTGCGTAAAAACAGATATACTTTTCCTCATAAGTTGAAATGTCACACTAATTTCCACCCTTAGCCCCAAAGTACTATAGATCAGAACACATTATGTCAGCACATTATGTGGGTGGAGTGGGAAAAGAGACTATCAAGAATGTCCCTATTCGGAAAGAATGACAGTGGTAAGTGGGTCACTGGGTGAAACTTTTATTTAATTAATCAAGTGTGTATACCAACTAACCATGTGCCCTGTTCTAGGTGCTGTATAGACTTAGTTCATTAAATTTTCATTACAACCCTATGAGGTAGCTTCTATTGTCGGCCCACTTAACAGATCAGAAAACTGAGGCACAGAGAGGCCAAGTAACTTGCCCAAGGTGGCACAGCTGGGAAATGAGAGCCTGCTTATAGGTCTGTGCTCCTAACCATCACACATCACAGTCTCTTCTTGTAGCCTAATATCAGGGTCAACTCCTTATGAAATCTGGCTGATCTGTGGGACAGAAATAGTACCAGCACACCTTAAGGGCAGCCAAGTGAAAGTTGGTTTTATTGTTTTGACATTGATTTAATTTGGTCCCAAGTGCCACAATCAAGAAACAGTTTCATCATCCTAGTCTCTTACATTTAAAAAAAAAAAAAAAAAGGTGGTGATTTTCTGATGGAGGCTCTGACGGGAGTTTTAAACATAATTATTTTAGGCCTGTTTATCCATAAAGAGCCCCACCAATGGCATATGATGATTTATCTCTATGGATTAAATGTCACCTCTGAGGAGTTGTGGTCTAAATCATACGTCCACGGCAGACCTTGAAACCTCATGGAAGGTCTACCAGCTGTGCGCTCCAAAGCTGACCAAACTTTTCAAACTATTTTTGATCATCATGTAACTGAAAGTACACAAGGAATACATTACTCAGGGCATCACAGGATGATAGGCATTTAAAGGAGCCAAATTCTTTCAAAGACAGATCAAACTTTATCAGGTCAAGTAAACCTAAGAGAGTCACCATTGATTGACAACCTCTCAAGTAAATCTAAGAGAGTCACCATTGATTGACAACCTCATCCTTCTCTGAAAAAAGCAATAAGGCTTCCAAGGCAAAGAATATAACAGGGTACTTGGGAACATTGTTATTCATTGCTTGATATGTTTTTAAACACCGCTCCTTGAGAATAGACACTATGCATGCATCATAATAAACCCCAATATGGAGGTGCATATGCATTTGATTACCCCAGAATGAAATAAGGTGGTGAAGTGGTTGTTAAGAGCTCAGCTGCTAACCAAAAGGTTGGCAGTTCGAATCCACTAGCCCCTTCTTGGAAACAATATGGGGCAGTTCTACTCTGTCCTATAGGGTTGCTGAGTTGGAATTGACTAGACAGTAATGAGTTTAGAATGAGATAAGCAATGAAATGGAATTTCAGACCAGGAGGCGCTTGTCTTATTCTCCCTTATTCTTTTATTCAGCAATGACAATTCTGGCAATTTCTAGAACAAGCCTTCTCAACCATGACATTCGGGGCTAGAGCATTCTTTCTGGTGGGGGCTGTCCTATGCATTATAGGCTATTCAGCAGCATCTGCGGACTGTCCTACACATTATAGGATATTTAGCAGCATCCCAGCCTATTAGAGGCCAGTAGCACTCCTCCCCCAGGTGCAACAACCAGAAATGTCTCTAGACATTACCAAATGTCCTTTGGGGGACAGTTGGTCTCGGATGAATACCACTGCTCTGGAATATTACTATTCAATGGGTTTGAGTATAAAAGCCTTTGAAGTGAAAGATTATTAATGAGGTCTAGGAGGCCTCATGTTCAATCATTTAGTACATGTTTATCAAGTACCTACTACATGCCAGGTGAGGTTAAAGTCTTGAGGAAAAGTGCAGTGGACAAAACACGATGAACACAGACTAAAAGAATAAGCTTAATCAGGCAGTGAAGGTCGATTTGATTCTTTTACCATCTCTTAGTGATTATATTTATAACTACTTAAAAGAAAAAAACCAAAACAACAAAATATAATACTTTTCAAGCAGCTTTGCAACAGATGGAGTTTGAGATTTCTTCATTAGACAATATAGGATAGCCAGTCACTCCCATACACTTCCTACACCATATATATATATAATACATATATATACACACACACACCTATACATACGGTGAAACCTGTAAGAGCTGGAACTTGATGGGAACGCCTTGTTTTTCTGGGTCTTGCAAGTTTTCTACCTTTGACAGGGCGTAGTCACCACTTTTCCATCGCTCTCCATTTAGTGGAAAATACACCTACGCCTCACTTATCAACTATCTTGTTATTCGACATTGTGCATTTATGACAATAGTAAAAAATTTACTATCCGGCTATTTTGCGCATTAACGGTGTACGTCTGGCAGTAACCAATGCCGAGGTGTGAGGCGAGAGTAATGCTGGCTGTGATGGTTAAAGTTACGCGTCAACTTGGCTGGGCCATCATTCTCAGTGGTTTGGCAGTTACGTAATGATGTAGTTATCCTCCATTTTGTGATCTGATTTGGTCATCCTCTGTTTTCACATAATGCCAATTTTTGCATAATGACCTGGTCTTTGGAACCTAACCATGTCGACAAGTGAGGAGTAGGTGTATTTGAGTTTTCCTTCTCTGACAGGTTTCTGCCTTACAAAGGTTTTGGCTTTCACAGGTTTCACTATACGTATCTATATCTGTATCTATACCTATACCTGTATCTATCACACACACACACACATATCCACACACATACACATACCTACCCTCCTCAACAGATAGTTTAGCTGCAACAGAAAACCCCTGAATAAAACTCGGAAGTTTATTTCTCCCTCACATAAAAGTCCAGAAGCAAGCAGTCCCAAGCTGGTGTGGTACTCTTAAATGTCAGGGGATACTCATCTTGCTCTGTTGTGTGTAGCTTCTAGTGCCTTGAAGGCTGCTTAAGGGCTAGTCTTCTTGTCTGCATTCCACCCAATAGGAAGGAAAGCATGGATCAAAAAGAATAACAAGGGGCAAGCACCAGCTAGAAAGGAAACTCCTAGAAGCAGCTACATGACACTTCAACTACATCCCACTGGCCCAAATGTAGTCATGCGATTACATTGGACTGCCAGGTAGGCTGAAAATATAGTCTTTATTCTGAGTGTTCATGTGCTCAGCTAAGCATCTTATTACTATGGAGGAAGGGGAGAATAGACTGGAAGAAAAGTAGCAACTAAACTCCAGTCACACAGAGGCACTTTCTCTTTCCACCATTTTTTCCTCTCCACTGATACACTAACTACATTGAAAATTTGAATAATCATAATACAGTAAAACATGCAAAAGCTGGAAACTGTGTAAGGCAAAAATCTGTCAGAGAAGGAAAACTCAAATATTTTCTGCTAAACGGAGCACAGAAACGTGGTAAGACTGCACTCTGTCAAAGGTGGAAAACTTGTGAGACCTGGAAAAACGAGGCAGTCTCGCTGAGTTCCAGATCTCACAGGTTTCACTGTAGTAACTACTTCAAGGCACTAGTAAGCAGCATGTGCTGGCAAGTGTTTAACAGTAGGCTTTTTGGGAACAAACCAACCAACAAACCCAGATTTATAAGTTTGCCAATTTCTGTGGTATGAATACTCCCACTATGGCCGAGAGATTTCAAACTATCATTGTCACTGAAAGTAGCGTTGGAAAGAGATGCCCATAATTGACTCTCGTAAGTAGGTAGCAGCCAGCTCTGGCACACTCTGCTTATGAGGGAAGATGACTCACCCAGCACAGTGTCTGGCACAAAGTAAACTATCAGTAGCTTTTTGTTTTTAAAGCATTAAAAATACATGATGTGCTTTCTCATCTCATTCACTTCCCAGATGTTGCTGAGTATCTACCATGTGCCAGGCCTGGTACTAACCACTTAATTGAGAGTGGAATGGTGGGGCAAAACAGACAAGTTTCCCACCTTCACACAATACGGTTTCTAATATGCTGGGGAAGGCAGACAACCACCTAGTGACAACAGTAAATGCACAGGGACAATCTGGTGAATGTGAAGAGAGGGAGTTACAGGGCTTTGGCCTTATCTACGGGCACAGCAAAGCTTTCTCAGAAGATGAGAGGTCTGAGCTGGTTCTGGAGTGGAGAAAGAGTCACCTAGACTTGGATGTAAGGTTTGGGGAAGAGCATGAGAAGAGCGACATATGAACGAAGACAAGTGATGGGCTAGGGGAGCACAGCATGCTAGGGGAGCACGGCATGCCAAGGAAGGCCAGGGCAGAGTGCAGTGGGCGTGGGAGAAGAAGGAGGAGGAGGCAGAAGCCAGACTGTGTCACATTGAAAGACACTGGTTTATATTCCAAAAGCAACAGGGAGCCACAGCAGCCTTTGAAGGGAGTGACATGATATCAGTATTTGGAAAAAAGATCACTCTGCCTGTACCACTAATGTTGTTAGGTGCCATTGAGTCAGCTCTGACTCATGGTGACCCTATGCATAACAGAATGAAGCGTTGTCCAGTCCTGCATCATCTTCATGATTGTTGGTATCTTTGAGTCCATTGTTGAAGTTATTGTTGTCAATCAATCTCATGGAGGGTTTCCCTCATTTTGTTGGCTAAACATGATGACCCTTTCTGGCAATTGGTCTTGGCACCATTAAGGGCACATTAAATAGCACTTTGTAGATGCAGGTACACCAGGTATGAGGCTATTGTAAAAGTCCAACAGAGAGATGATAGTAGAGCCTTGGTTAGGTTGGTGGACATGGAGACAAAGAGGAATGGACAAATTCCAGACGTACTGAGCAATGAAATCAACAGAGCTGGGATATGGATAGACCTGAGGGGGTGGGTAGAGGGTATAAAGGAAGGTACTGTGTACTTGATTGCCTCTTGATTTCTCACTTTGCAACACTGGGTAGATGCCGGGGTCTTTTATGGAGTTTGGAGTGGAGAGAGTAGAAGAGAGATTCTAAGTTAGATTTTGGCCATGTGGCCTTAAATCATTTGATCCTTACATGATCCTTGAGGAAGGCCTTGTTATATTACCATCTCCAGTATGCCAATGAGAAAGTAAGTTCAGAGCCAAGGTCATGTAGCTAGTAAGAGTCACGGCTGGGACTCGAATCCAGGCCTTATGGTTCCAAACCCCATGGTCTTCCCATGCTGTAACATGGACTGACTCTAACAGGGTCCATCCTGAACCTGTGACAGAGTGCGTTTAGTTACTGGAAAATCCTCATTAACCAGAGCTGCAAGGTGAGACCTCAGTTTGTGTATATAGAGGACTGGGCTATTAACAATGCCCCTTCAGATTGCTTCGAACAATTTCTTCTGCACCGGACTAATGAGCCCTGCCTTGTACTTCTGGGAAGCCTCTCATCTTGTAAGATAAAGTCCATCAGATCATGCTTTGGATATTAACCTTGCTGAAAAGAAAAGAAAAATAAGCAATCGAAAAGATTGATTTCCCCCCATGCGAAGAAAATACTTCTCAATGAGCCACTAAGTGTAATTCATATTTTTTTAGATTAAGAGTGTGTTTTGCACTGGGGGCGGGAGCGGGGGCGGGGGGGGGGGGAGGAACAATCATCACAAACTGTTACCAATATCATGATGCTGAGTAATAAAGGCATTTAAACACCCCCATCTCATGCGTGGTGTGTGCATAAACAAATGTAATATGACACGACAGTAGTTAATGGCAGACTCACGGAATCTACATCAGCCTAACTTTGTGCATTTATCATCAGGGCTGCATTCCTGGGCTTGCAAGGGCTCCCCTTCTCTCTCACCAGGCTAATGAATCAGCTGTGCACCTGAGTTATAGATTTATAGGAGAAACCGCACCTGGTCCATAGGTAACTGAAATGGAAGTGAAGAACCTTCCTCAGTCACAGGCAATGAAGCCGACTGCCTTTGGTAGAATTAAATTAGTAGACACGTGAAGGGAACAAAGCTTGATTTTATTTATACTGGAACAGCATAGACTGTCTACTGGTCATATGTTTCTACAGTCATGACTGACAGCTCTCCTTCATGTAGGACCTGAGTCCCTGATGGTGCAAATGGTCACCACACTCAGTTGCTAACTGAAAGACTGGAGGATCAAATCCACCTAGAGGCATCATGGAAAAAAAGGCCTGGGGATCTACTTCCGGAAAATCAGCCAGTGAAAAACCACACAGCTCTACTCTGACACACGTGGGGTTGCTATGAATTGGAATCAACTCCTATGGCAACTGGTTTCTCTTTTTACTGATTTAGATGTCATGAAGATTTCTTTTCTGCTGACTCATTGAACCCTACTCAACAAGTCTAAAGAGAAGGCAAGGCAAGTATTTATTTCCCTCCTTTTACAGTTGAGGAAATTGAAGCTCTGAGGTGCCAGTTGACCATCCAATGACTGCATCCTTGGAAGACCTAGGACTAGAAGTCGGGCAGTTCCTTCTTGCTCCTGAAATTCCTTCTATAAGCAATTTCTAGGAGGGCAGGGGCTTGGTCTGTTTTTGCTCCTTTGGGCCTAGCCTTGTATTTGGATTGTAGTAGATGCTCAATATTTGCTGATGGCTTCTCTGTCTTAGTTACCTAATACTGCCATAACAACAGTACCCCAGATGGGTGGCCTTCAAGAACCGGAATTCATTGTTTCACAGTTTTGGAGGCTGGAAGTCTGAATCCAGGGCACAGGCAGAGCTCTAGAAGAAGATCCTGTTTTGTTTCTTTCATGTCTGTTAGCCCTGAGCATTTCTTGGCATTCCTTGTCTTGTAGATGGACCTTTATATGGTCTCTTTCCCCTATGCATATCTCTCCACCTATTCTGCTCTTTTTAGAAGACAGCACTCAGAAGGGATTAGGTTTAGAACCACCAGTAGGATCTCATTTATGTAAGAAAAACAAACAAACAAAAAAGCTATTTCCAAGCAGGATCGCATCACAGGTACAGGTTAGGGCTTCAACGTATCTTTTTTGGGGACATAACTCAATCCAGAACATCCTCACTCCCCAGAAGCATGGTGCTGTAGAAGGGCCAAGTGAACAGGAAGGCAGGACATCCAAGTTTTACTCCAGTGAGGAAGAAAACTTCCCACCAGAACATAGACAAGTGATGTAACATCCTGAGTCCTTTGATTCTTCTTCTGTAAGATGAAAACAACTTTTAGTAGCCCTAACTACAAAGAGGTGCCATATGGTTCAAATCAAACAGATGATAAAAATTTCCTTCCGACAGTACTCATTCAAGGTATCATAGTTATCTTTAAAGTGAGGAAACCAAACCAAACCCACTGCTCTTGAGTTGATTTCAACTCATAGTGACCCCGTAGGACAGAGCAGAACTGACCCATAGGGTTTCCAAGGTTGTAATGTTTTCAGAAGCAGACTGCCACATCTTTCTCCTACGGAGCAGCTGGTGGGTTCAGACCACTGACCTTTTGGTTAGCAGCCAAGCACTTTAACCACTGCACCACCAGGGCTCCTTAAAATGAGGAGAGTACTCCCCCTATCTGTTTGCCCCCTTGATCAGAGACACTGACCCTGAGGCTGTGTGCGAGGAGCAATTGCAGAGACTCAGCTGCCTGTGTTTTACAACTTTGCCCTCTAGATCTTTCTTTGGGGCCTGCAGGACAACCTCATGACGTTTGTATCAGCCTCAGAGTCTGCTATGACCTTCTTCATCCACTGCCAGAGTGGCATATAGTAGCCCCCAGCAAGCCAGGGTACTCCTGGAGTTCATGCTCAGGCTTTCCCTAAAGCTCATTTTTTTACTCACCGTATTTAAAGCAGCTACAGTCCGGAGCAGTGAGATCCTTGTCCACTGTTCTGCAAGCCTCCAGGAGAACACCTCAAGTGTACAATGAGGCTCAGGCCCTGAACCTCTCCCCCTCCCATCCCCCAGTTACTAATTATTCCATTTGGAGCACGTCTCTCAACCTTTCTCAGCCTCAGCTTTTTCATCTGTAACAAGGGAATACCAACTACCACTCAAGGTCAGAGAATAAATTGGTAGAATGTAATGTGAAGCACTGAGTTTCGTGTCTGCACAGTCCTAATCGTAACTACTGCAGGTATTGATACTTTGTGTATGGATCTATGGTATTCCAGCACCTCATTTTGACAATTCACTTTCTCTTACTCAATAAACGTGACAACCTTGTGGATAAAAGGGAGCTCCATATGACCGGTCTACGATTTGTTTCCAAGCTGTGCTCACTGGGAATCAGAAATTTCCAAGTGAGCAACTGGCACTAAACCCAGAATATGACCACTTTTCTATAGTGTCCCTGCTTTCACTGCAGTCCAAGCCACTATATCACTCTGGGTTTTGATGGCTACAAGAGCCTCCCAACTGGTTTCCCTGCTTCTATCCTTGGCTCTATCTTCAGTCTATTCCTCAACAAAGCAGACAGAAAGATCATGATAGAACATGTTAGATCACATCTCTCCTCTGTGCAAAAGCTTCCAATGGCTCCCATGTCACTCACAGTAAACCCAGCGTTCATACAATGATGTACAAAACCCTCCATGACCTGTATACACCTCCATTTCCTCTTTGACATCACCTCCTGCTATAGTGCTTAGATGAATCAATAAAGTGACAAGAAGCCAG
This sequence comes from Dugong dugon, assembly GCA_030035585.1. Taxonomy (NCBI): domain Eukaryota; kingdom Metazoa; phylum Chordata; class Mammalia; order Sirenia; family Dugongidae; genus Dugong; species Dugong dugon. The sequence continues at coordinate 36,002,901 of CM057478.1, forward strand.
CACCAGGATGGTGAAAGGACTCCAACCCTTGGTTATCTTCTTAATCAAACCAACTAAGGAACAACCAAAGGAACTGGTGTTTAAATTGGAGTAGACAAGATGAGCATGATAAACCTTCTTCAAATATCTAGAATATGGAAGGAAGAACTAATAAGTAGAAATATGACTACTGGGTAGGAATACAGGATTTTCAGATCAGTGTTAAGAGAGAACCTTCTTACAGCCTGACTTGATAATGAATGGAATGAACTCTTTCATGAGAGAGTAAATTCCCCACTATGTGCAGCAGAGACTGGAAAATTACCTGGGCAGGAGATATAGATGCACAGAAATAAGATTTCAAAAGTCAGGAGGCAGATTTGGTGAGATTCTATTTAATTTCCCTGTTTAATCCAGACAGTTTATTATTTGTAATATTAAAGAGTAGAAGGGAAATGGAGCCCTGGTGGTGTGGTGGTTAAGAGCTACCACTGCTAACCAAGAGGTCGGCAGTTCGAATCCACTATCCACTTCCTTGAAAACCTATGGGGCAGTTTCCACTCTGTTTTATAGGGTTGCCATGAGCTGGAATCTACTCGATAGCAATAGGTAGAAGGGAAATAAGTAAACTCCCAACAATTGAATTGCACAAGATAACGTATGTTATAGTGGAATATTTCAAAGATTTTTTTTTTTTCCCCCATGAGGAGCTCTGCTTCCAGTGACTGAAGGAAAATACTAATTCTACAGATAAACCAAATGTGGCCCCCTTCTCCTTGGGCATCCTGAGGAGCAGTTGGGCTGGGGCAAGGTGTAAGAAGTTTTGAGACCACTGTCACAGTGGGGAAGTAACCAAAGGTCAATCCTTACTGAGGGAAAGGTAATTTCTCTAGTCCCTAATTGACACACTAAGTCAACTAGCAGGAAACCAGGTCATCTACTCATTTATTTTTCTCATGCCCTTTTCTCTCTCCAACACTGTGTGTGTGTCTCTGTGTTTGTGTGGACATTGTCTTCTAGCATATAGTTCAATTGTTCATCTAACAGATATGATCGATGGCCCACTCAGAGCCTGGCACTGGGTCCGTACTGGTGAACCAAACCCAGTCTCTTCTCTCAAGATGCTGACCCTTTCCTTGTTGACTGGTTATCAGAGGAGAGATTTGCCAGAGCCAAAGAGGGGCTAAAGAGACCTGCTCTGGGCCAGTTGTGAAAAATAGGCTTCTCCCTCTACAAACGGGTTAACAGTCCTGGGTTATGAAGCAATTTCACAGTATACAATTGTGACATAGGCAATATACAAAAACCTCTTCATGAAAGCTATAGATTGTTCTGATCCAGTCTTATAGACAGCAACAAGAAATCATTACTTGACCATGAACTGCAATAATCCCTTCCTACCAACAAATATATATATATCAATACCGTCTATCAGTGATAGGCTTTCCATTTTCTTCTACATCTGTCTGTCTTACTAAGCTAAGAAGAAGACGTTCACCTCCAGGAAACACTGAGATCAGATATCTGTGCCACTTAACAGGGAAAGTGATGGTAGAAGGAATCTCTGGGATTGGTTGTCAGAGATAAATGCAGTGGATTGGTCCAGTGCTACGGTTATTTTGAGAAATAAACCAAGAATAGTGGCTGCATGCACTGGAAAGTAGGAAGATTTGAAACAACTGATTTAACCTGAAAACAACAAAATCAATGCACCAAATAGAATTCCCCTAAAATAGAAACACATGAATATGTGTAAGTTACTTCTACAAAGAAACAAAAACAATAGCAAACAAATGTAGAATCTTGTCTATTTCTCTTGTCTAACAGATTGATTTCTAATATGTCTGCTTATTTCACATTCATTCAACGAATATTTTTGAGCATCTCACGTACTTTCCAAATGTCAAACACTGAAAATTCTGAGTTTGTGGGCTAGTGCTTATTTTCATGGCACATTTAGGGAGTTATTTAACAAAGTATTAACCCGTTGCTGTCGCGTTAGTCCCAACTCACAGTGACCCTCTAGGACAGAGTAGAACTTCCCCATAGAGTTTCCAAGGCTGTAATCTTTAAGGAAGCAGACTATCACATCTTTCTCCAGTGGAGCGGCTAGTGGGTTCAAACTGGAGACCTTTCGGTTAGCAGGCAAATGCTTTAACCACTGCTCCACTAGGGCTCCTTAACAAAGCATTACAAATCATGAGATGCTACTATTGTCTCTATACTCTGCAGCACTTTGTTAAAAAGCAGAATCATATCCTCATATGTTGTCATAACTTGACAACATAATAAAAACACTTGTCAATGAAAAAACAAACAACAAAACCCATAAGCAATCCAGAAAATATTGAAGTTAAACAATCTAACTGCCGAGGTCAAACTAACTATGGGATTGCTTGCTTGCTTCCAATATTCTTAAAAATAAGAATAATTTCCCATAATAGTCAACTGTTTTGCTTTCTGCTCTTTGGCAGCGTTTCTCAGGCTCTGAATCCCCTCAAGCCCTAGAGAAGGTCAGACCAAGCCCAATAATAAAACTCATTTTTCCCTTTCACAGGATAAATGTGAGCAGTCAAAGCGTAAGCTTTTCCTCTGTAAAAATGCTGACACCTAGCCACCATGGGCTTCCCATTAACCTTATGGACACAAAGGACTCCTCTCTGTGTTATCCACAAGTAGAAAATATCCCACAGACTTCTTGTTTTGGAGCTTGTAATTTGGACCAGTGGGACAGACTAGAGAGTCAGCTAGAGATCACTCTGGCCTGTCACCTTTCATGAACGAGGTGATACAGAACTGCCGGAGCGGTCAGTGGCTCTTGACTTGCTCTAAGAAACATCTTCATGGCCCTGGAAGAAACCACAGAAGCCTAATCGATGTTATTAGAGAAACAGAGGCTCATGTTGTTACAGATGAGCCCTTGTCAACTATGTGGCCAGTGTTTGATGTGTTGGAAAGAGATGGAGGGGTGGGGCAGATGACTACCAGTACAAAGATACTTAATTGCTCCCAGGTCTAGCAAAGGTGGGAGGGGGATCTTAAGGAGCACAGTAGCCAGCATCACTGCATGCCTCACACAAGTTATCTAATATGGTGGTACTATGTAGGAGTTTCCTCTTGCTGATGTAACACATGACCACAAATTTAGTATCTTCAAATAACACAGTTTATTCTCAGACTTTTCTGGAGGTCAGAAGTCCAAAATTGGTCTTTGGGGCTAAAATCACGGTAAGAGCAGGGATGGTTCCTTTGGCAGGCTTTAGAGGAGAATCTGTTGCTCGCCTTTTCCAATTTCTAGAGGCTTACAGCTGCATTACTCCAACCTCTCCTTCAATAGTCACATCTCTTTCTCAGATTTAAATGAATATGGAGGATAAACATCTGCTCTTCATGCCTCCCTCTTACAAAGATCCTTGTGATTACACTGGGCCCACATAATAATCCAGGACGATTATCCCATCTCAAGATTCTTAAATTAATCGTATCTGCAAAGTCTTCTCTACCATGCAAGGTAATACAGTCACAGGTTCTGAGCAATAAGATGTACGTGTCTTTAGGGGGTCACTATTGTGCTTACTATACACGTTAAGAATGAGAGAGGAGAAAAGAGATGGCTGTATTAGGAAGGAGTTTAGATTTGGTATGGCAAGTAGGAAAGGCTCAAAGTAATTGAGGGTGCAGGTGACAATGTAGACAGTCATCGACTCTAGGAAGGACCAAGGGACCAGTGAGCCCAGGAGGCTGGGAGATGGACAAGACACAAACGTGTAGTGTGTATGGGGGTGGGGGTGGGGGGAGGTACATTAATAAGGAATTAGAGCTGCTTCAGGGGGAGATGAACCCAGAGGGAGATCCCAGGTAGGGGATATCGGAGTTAGGGTAGTTCAGATACTAGCAAGCTCTGTTATGAGTCATCCGCTCAAGGGAAGGAGGATAAACATCAATGGTAATAAAGCAAGTAAAAAATCTGGAACCTTACATAAGATGCTAAAGTCACTCAGATGCTGAAAGGAGAAGGGTGGTTAGGAAAACTGAACCAGGACCCAGACTTCTAGACTTTAGATGAATATGAGGGTGTGATCTGGAGGCTAGGTGGTGGCAGAGGTAGTGTAATCAGATGGCATGAGCTTCAGAGAAGGAATTGATGAAAGAGAGTGATGAATTAAAGTTCTTCCGAGGGAACCCTACCTCTCAGATTTGAAATATTGGGGCTGAGGGGAAGGGGATCAAAAATCAACTCCACTTGAAAGGAAACTGAACAATTTTGTCCATTGCACTTACTGCATATTTTACTTATTATGATTTTTTTTTTGTACCTCGTTCATTTGCAGGATCCCCCCAATAAGATGTAAATTTAGTGAAGGTGATTCAATGCTATATCTACAGAGTCTAAAACTGTGCCAGGCACATACTAGGTCCTTTCAAATTATTTTTGAATGAGTGAATGGATGGAAGGAAAGAAGAAAAGAGAGAGAAAGATTGATTCATACACTGTAGGTTAGTCAGGGGATAGGCCAGGTTTCTGTAAGGGTGAAGAGGAAGATGTAATTTAGGGGAAGATAAATGACATAAGAAAGTTGAGACTACAGGGAAACTTCAAAGGCAACAGCAGAAGGGAGGGCAAGGGAGAGGAATCAGCACCAGAAAGATATTTTTGAGAAGATTAGTGAGCTAAGTGGGGGATTATTTTGGGGTCTGATTTAAATAGGGGCACTGTATCCTGGCCCCACTTATCTGTGAACCTTGTGAGGGCAGGGGGCTTGCTGTATTCATGCACTGATACCTGGCCGAGGATGGGAACTCAGCAGACTGGTTAGAGGGAAGAACACCAAGAACTCTCAGCTCTAAAGCTAGACTTGCCTTCCTGGACAGCTTCAAGCAACAGCCAAATGACTGTCTTTTGGGATGTCATGTGGTGAAGTCCAACATTGGCTGGAAACCAATATTAGATGACAGCATGAGTTCCTTTCAATTCCTAAACCATCAAATGGTCAAAGGGACGACCATTCTCCCCTCCTCCCAGTTTACATTGCAGCTGTTTCATTCATTCCAATAATGGGAGAGCAGGACGACCTTTTGTAAATACCACCCTCCCTGTAGTCTCAACCTGATTGGCCAACAGTGGAATCACAGCTCTTCCTTGACCCAGGTGGCAGGCATGCTATGGTGCAATAGCAGACCAGAGCCACTCACCGAGCAGAAACGGATACGTGGATCTAATTTCCCATTACTATGGCAACCTTGAGACTTTTATTAAGCAAAGGATAAACGCAACAAAGTGTTCATTAGGACGTTCCACTAATGAATCAGGCCAAGTCCAAATTTGTGCATAAATCAACGGCTCTGTGAGTATCGGGGTGCAGAACAAAGGGACACTGCAGAAGCTGGAGAGAGCTAACAATCTAATCAGTTTTGGGATTAAAATTGGTCTCTGGCTGATACAATGGCCTCATCTGTAACATGCATGAAATAACTATAATTGAGGGAAAAAATCAAAGACATTACATAGTAACAGTTGGAGAGCATTTGTCTAGCACCAAGGATTATTATTTTTTTATTATTGAAAAATTATTTTTAGAAATGTTCAGTTTCTTCTGTTTTTATCTTGGATGGGCTTTATTGATCTTTCCAAAAGGAAGAAAACAGCCAAATAATATTTATATTAGTTTACCCCAGTCCAGGCAATATTCTGCTCAGCAGTATCCCTGACCTTACCATAGGCTGCTTTAAACAGAAATACTGAGCAAGAGAAGTTTCCAAAATGAAGGATGTGGCTGGGGTCTCAGGAATCCAGCTGGTTTGTGTAGTTGAAATAAGCTGTCTATGGTTTTAAGGAGATTTTGTGATGTAGCTACGGGCCACTGCAGGCCCTCAACAAATGGGAGTTATCCAGTTTACCTAAGCCATAATTTTCCCACCTTTATGGTACCTTCTAAAGGAGTCCTGGTGGCACAGTAGTTAGGCACTTGGCTGCTACCGAAGAAAGGTCAGTGCTTCGAACCCACCAGCCACCCTGCAAGAAAAGACCTGCAGATCTGCTCCTGTAAAGATTATAGCCTAGGAAACTCTACGGGACAGTTCTACTCTTGTCACATAGGGTCACTATGAGTCAAAATCGACTTGACAGCAATGGGTTTGTTTTTTGGGGTATGGTATGTCCCTCATAAGATTGTTTTGAGGATTATATATGAAAATACAAATAAGATGCTTAGAATACTGCCTGGCACTCAAAACTGTTGGACGAAGATGATGACTGTGATCCTGATGAAGGAGGAAGAAGAGAATGACAGGCTGACACGTAGCAGGTGTTAAGTCCATGTTACACTTGCCTCCTATTTTCCTGGGTAAAGTTCCCACGCACACCTTTCCCTTGTGGGTGGCCTTGAAGTACATCCATAAACAAACAAACAAACAAAAAAACCAAATCCATTTCTGGGGAGTCGATTCCGACTGATAGTCAGGACAGATTAGAACTGCCCCATACAGTTTCCAAGGAGTGCCTGGTGGATTCGAACTGCTGAGCTTTTGGTTAGCAGCCATAGCTCTTAACCACTATACCACCAGGGTTTCTGAAGTACAGCCATAGTGCCCAGCAAATCCCAGACTGCCATAGGTGGAGGGAATGGGGGGCAGGCAGCCAGAATTCTTTCTCCCAATCCTGGAGTGAATCTTGCTAAGCAGGGATTTTTTTTTTTTCTTTTTTCTTCAGTAACTTGTACAAGTCACATATTTGGAAAATGGCTAAATCAGGATTCATGTCCCTATTCCTGTGACTCCAAATCTTGATCTCTTGACCATCACTTCAGCATAATCATTTGAAAATTACTCTTTACAGGGAATTTTTTTTTTTTAATGGAATAATTTTTCTTCTTTTTCTTTCTTTCTTTTAATTGTACTTTAGACGAAGGTTTACAGAACAAATAGTTTCTCATTAAACTGCTAGTACACATATTGTTTTATGACAATGGTTAATAACCCCATGACATATCAACACTGCCCCTTCTCGACCTTGGGTTCCCTATTACCAGCTTTCTTGTCCTCTCCTGCCTTCTAGTCCTTGTCCCTGGACTGCTGTGCCTCATTAGTCTTGTTTTGTTTTATGGGGCTGTCAAATCTTTGGCTGAAGGGTAAACTTCGGGAGTGACTTCATTATTGAGCTAAAAGGGTGTCCAGGGGCCACACTCTCGGGGTCTCTCCAGTCTCTGTCAGGCCAGTAAGTCAGGTCTTTTTTTTTGTGAGTTAGAATTTTGTTCAACACTTTCTCCAGCTCTGTCCAGGACCCTCTATTGTGATCCCAGTCAGAGCGGTCAGTGGTAGCTGGGCACCATCTAGCTGTACTGGACTCAGTCTAGTGGAGGCCGTGTTAGTTGTGGTCCATTAGTCCTTTGGACTAATCTTTCCCTTGTGTCTTGTTCTCTTCTTTCTCTCTTGCTCACAAAGGGATGAGACCAGTGGAATATCTTAGATGGCTGCTCACAGGCTTTTAAGACCCCAGATGCTACTTACCAAGGTAGAATGTAGAACATTTTCTTTATAAACTGTGTTACGCCAATTGAGCTAGATGTTCCCCGAGACCATGGTCTCCACAGCCCTCTGCCCAGCAATTCAGTCCCTCAGGGAGTTTGGAAGTGTCTATGGAGCTTACATGACCTTTCCTCGTACAAGCTGTGCTGGCTTCCCCAGTATTATGTACTATATTACCCTTCACCAAAGTTGCCACTTACCTATTGTCTATTTAGTATTCCCCCCTGCACCCCTCCCATCCCTTGTAACCAACAAAGATTGTTTCTTTTTGTGTGTAAACCTTTCCATGAGTTTTTGCAGTAGAGGTCTCATACAATATTTGACCTTTTGTGGTTGACTTATTTCACTCAGCATAATGTCTTCCAGTTTCATTCATGTTATGAGGTGCTTCACAGATTCATCATTGTTCTTTATCATTGTGTAATACTCCATTGTGTGTACGTACCACAGTTTGTTTATCCATTCATCTGTTGATGGGCTTCTAGGTTGTTTCCATCTTTTTGCTGTTCTGAACAATGCTGCAGTGAACATGGGTGTGCCTATGTCTGTTCAGGTGATGGCTCTTATTCCTCTAGGATATATTCCTAGTAGTGGGATTGCTGGATTGTATGGTATTTCTATGTCTATCTTTCTAAGGAAGCACCATATCATTTTCCAAAATGGTTGCATTATTTTACATTCCCACCAGCAGTGCATAAAAGTTCTGATCTCTCCACAGCCTCACCAACATTTGTTATTTCCAGTTTTTTTTTTTTTTTTTTTGATTAGTGCCGGTAATGCCAGAGGGAGTTGGTATCTCATTGTGGTTTTAATTTGCATATTTTTTTTTTTATTGTACTTTAGGTGAAGGTTTACAGAAGAAATAGTTTCTCGTTAAATAGTCAGTACACATATTGTTTTATGACATTGGTTAACAACACTTTCCCTTCTTGACCTTTTTTTTTTTGGTGAAAATACACAAGCCAAAGAGACACCGTTTCAAAAATTTCTACATGCACAATTCAGTGCCATTGATTACGTTCTTCCAGTTGTGCTGCTATTCTCACTTTAGATGAATGTTTACAGAACAAAATAGTTTCTCATTAAACAGTACACATGTTGCCCTATGACAATGGTTAACAACCCCACGACATGCCAACACTGTCCTTACTCAACCTTGAGTTTCCTATCACCTACTTTCCTGTCCCCTTCTGCCTTCTAGTCCTTGTCCCTGGACTGCTGTGCTTCATTAGTCCCATTTTGTTTTATGGGGCTGTCCAATCCCCGGCTGAAGGGTGAACCTCGGAAGTAACTTCGCCACTGAGCTAAAAGGGTGTCTGAGGGCCATACTCGCGGGGTTTCTCCAGTCTCTTTCGGGCCAGTACATCTGGTCTCTTTTTTGTGTGTTAGAATTTTGTTCTACAGGCTTCTCCAGCTCTGTCTGGGACCGTCTGTTGTGATCCCGGTCAGAGCAGTCAGTGGTGGTAGCTGGGCACCATCTAGCTGTACTGGACTCAGTCTGGTAGAGGCCTTGGTAGCTGTGGTCCATTAGTCCTTTGGACTAATCTTTTCCTTGTATCCATTTACCTGGAATTCTTACTGGGGTTTTTAATAATCCAGAGGTCAGGTGCTAGTTGGAAAAAAAAATTGTAATGATACTAAAATGTGATGTTGTTATTGGGAGAGGTAGCAAATTGAGGGAGAGAGTGAAGATGGGTGGAGGTTCTAGGTGAGCTGAGCTTTCATTTATTTCTTACATTTGAACTCTAAGAACTATACCTGGGCTGCATGGCAGGATGGATTTTTAGCTCTGCTAAAAGAGGAGACAGTTCTGGGATGCCAACATGTCTATGTTAAGCAGGGATTTTTTTTTTTTTTTTTGGTGAGACTGGCCAATCCAAAATTTATTGATTTATTTTCCTTTTTTTTTTTTTTTTTAAATTGTTGTACTTTAAGTGAAAGTTTACAATTCAAGTTAGTCTCTCATACAAAAATTTATACATAGTTATGTGACCCTAATTGCTCTCCCTAAACTGACAGCACACTCCTCCTTTCTACCCCTGATTTTCCGTGTCCATTCAACCAGCTCCTGACCCTCTCTGCATTCTCATCTCGCCTCTGGACAGGAGCTGCCCATTTAGTCTCATGTATCTGCTTGAGCTAAGAAGCACACTCTTCATGAGTATTGTTTTATGTGCCATAGTCCAGTCTAATATTTAACTGAAGAGTTGGCCTTGGGAAGGTTTTAGTTCTGGGTTGACAGAAAGTCTGGGGTCCATGCTTTCTGGGGTTCCTCCAGTCTCAGTCAGACCATTAAGTCTGGTCTTTTTACTAGAATTTGGGTTCTGCATTCCACTTTTCTCCTGCTCTAACAGGGACTCTCTGTTGGGTTCTCTGTTAAGGCGGTCATTGGTGGTAGCCGGGCACCATCTAGTTCTTCTGGTCTCAGGCCGATGCAGTCTCTGGTTTATGTGGCCCTTTCCGTCTCTTGGGCTAATGCTCTCTTTGTGACTTTAGAGGTCTTCATTCTCCTTTACTCCAGGTGGGCTGGGACCAATTGATGCATCTTAGATGGCTGCTTGCTGGCGTTTATGGCTCCAGATGCTACTCACCAAAGTAGGATGCAGAACATTTTCTTAATAAACTTTGTTATGTCCATTGACCTAGATGTCCCCTGAAAGCATGGTCCTCAGACCTCCGCCCCTGCTACTCTGTCCCTCAAAGTGTTTGGTTGTATTCAGGAAACTTCTTAGCTTTTGTTTAGTCCAGTTGTGCTGACTTCCCCTGTAGTGTGTGCTGTCCTTCCCTTCACCTAAGGTAATTCTTGTCTACTATCTAGTTAGTGAATAACCCTCTCCCTCCCCACCCTCGTAACCATCAAAGAACGTTTTCTTCTGTGTTTAAACTTTTTCTTGAGTTCTTATAATAGTGGTCTTATACAATATTTGTCCTTTTATGACTGACTAAATTCTCTCAGCATAATGACCTCCAGATTCCTCCATGTTATAAGATGTTTCACAGATTCATGATTATTCTTTATTGTTGCACAGTATTCCACTGTGTGAACATACCATAATTTGTTTATCCCTTCGTCCATTGATGGGCATCTAGGTTGTTTCCATTTTTTGCTAACGTGAAGAGTGCTGCGATGAACGTGGGTGTGCATATATCTATTCCTGTGATGGCTCGTATTTCTCTAGGATATATTCCTAGGAGTGGGACTGCTGGATCGTATGGTACTTCTATTTCTAGCTTTTTCAGGAAGCGCCAAATCAACTTCCAAAGTGGTTGTACCATTTTACACTCTCACCAACAGTGTATAAGTGTTCTAGTCTCTCCACAACCTCTCCAACATTTATTATTTTGTGTTTTTTGGATTAATGCTAACCTTGTTGGGGTGAGATGGTATCTCATTGTAGTTTTGATTTGCATTTCTCTAATGGCTAATGATTGTAAGCATTTCTTCATGTGTCTGTTAGCTGCCTGAATGTCTTCTTTGGCAAAGTGCCTGTTCATACCCTTTGCCCATTTTTTAATTGGATTGTTTGTCTTTTTGTTGAGGTTTTGCAGTGTCTTATAGATTTTAGAGATTAGACACTGATCAGATTTGTTGTAGCCAAAATTTTTTTCCAAGTCTGTAGGTTGTCTTTTGACTCTTTTGGTGAAGTCTTTTGTTTGATTTTTAGGTGCTCCCAGTTATCTAGTTTCTCTCCTGGTGTTTGTTAAGCAGGGATTTTTAAACAGTACTCCCTAAAATTCTAAAGATTGGCAGGGATTCCCCAGGGGCCTCTGAAAGGGAGGTAATAAGACTTCTGAGTCTTTCAACCCCCAACCAGAAAAACACATTTGTTTTCAGATACATTACATACTAGAGCTTCATATGCAACTGTTTATAATAATTTCATGCAATAGATAGAAAACCTCAACTCTAATATTCAGATTTATATAGCTACCGACAGCTACCTAGACATGCCTATGCCAACTATAGGGATTCTGAAGATCAGTTTTGAAGTTTTATTTTGGACTTTTAGAAAAGGTCTATTCAGCCCAGGTTATTTACTTATTTACCTGCCTATTTGCTTATTTATTTGTTTGTTTATGCCAACAGAGGCACCGGTAGTTGCCCTCTGTAAAACCAGTTGAAAAGATAAAGCTAAGTCTCTCAACAAAGATGCTGCTAACAGAGCAAGGAGCAAGTTGCTTTTGGCTTTTCCTCCTCTGTGATTTCACAAGAATTGAATAAAATGAGAACTTTCAATACCGGTGCCGTCAAAAGATGCTGTATTTGGTGAGCACATATGTGGCAACTTGAAAATGCCTTACAAGCTTCTGAAACTTTACCAATCAGTAGAAAAAAAGGAAACAATGCAGGTTCTTGTGGGACCCTTGTTATTTCTCAACACAGTCAGTACAGCAGAAAATGGAAGGACAAAAAAACATGTTTCCAATGAATTTGCAGTTACCTGTAAATCTACAATACAAATGGAAGCAAAACATGCTAAATTAACACATGAAAAAGTGAAACTTTATAGAATAAATTCTGCATGTTTATTTTTGTATCTTGAGTATCTGGTACAGTGCTTGACATATAGTGGGTGTCTGGAAATATTTGCCAAATTCTCCTCCTCCTCCTTCTTCAACATGATCATAATCATCATGCTCACCCAACCTTTTTGAGTGCTAAGCACTATTCTAAGCATCTTATTTGTATGATCACATATAATCCTCAAACAGTCTTATGAGGAAGGTACCATTCTTACTCTCCTTTTAAGAATGAGAAAACTGTAGCTTAGGAAAGCTGGATAACTCCCTTCCCTTTCTCTCTTTCTTCCTTCCTCTCTCCTCCCCTCCCTCCCAAGAGGTTGTGAGCACCTATAGTTCTACATACCGTTGGAAGCATGGAGGACATAGAAGTGAGCAAGACAAAGTCTCTGCTCCCAAGGAGCTTATAATCCAGTGGCCAAAATCATTCAGTTAGTAAGTTTCTGAGTGAGGATTTACTCCCAGATGGTCTGAAAGAAAAGCACACGATCTGGAAGACTATAGCCTACTGCGATACCCTTAGCTGTTTCAAGATGTGTCCTGAATGGAGTAGAAACTCTTGTTAGGCAATTTAGGAAATCTCTACATTCTTAGAAAACATCTGCTTTGTCTTGACAGAATATAAGAGATTGGAATATGATACCTTAAAGGATCGTTGTTGTTGTTAGTTACTGTGGAGTCAATTCCCACTCATGGTGACCCCGTGTGTGCAGAGTAGGGCTGCTCCATAGAGTTTTCAAGGCTGTGACCTTTCAGAGGCAGATCACTAGGCCTGTCTTCTGAGGTATCTCTGGGTGGGTACAAACCTTTCAGCTAGGAGTTGAGGGCTAAACTGTTTGTGCCACCTAAAGATCTAAAGTATCTGAAAGGATGGCTTTGGATGAATGAAGCCTTGGCTTTGCATCACTCCCTAGCACATGTTCTTTGTCGTGGATATTTCAAGATCCCAAGAAAGACGTGTCTTAATCCATAACCGCTGAACAAATGTTACAACTGGTCCTGGAGCCAGAACTCTGTGTCCTTTTCACTCAGAAGGTGTGTGACCACAGACAGGTCAACTGAGCTCTAACACATGTTCCTCAACCACAAAACGAGAATGTTAAGTCCTACTTCACAGGAGCTTTGTATGGATTAACTGAGAGTATATGCAGATGTCCCATTACTGCACTCAGCTCATAGGAAATACTCCACATCTACAATTTAGATGGATAGATGAATAAAGAAGAAAGTGGAAGGCTTATTCTGTTTCCAAATTTCTCCCCAGTGCCAACACAACAGTCTCAGAATCTTGTCATCAGAGCTATTGGCAAATGGTGAGAGAAGCAGATATCTAATATTTAATTCACCTCATGGAGTTGAGGTTTCTAGAAAAACTTGCCTAAGCCCCAGAATCTCCACAAACACACTTGCTCTGTACCCCCATTAGAAACTATGAAACCAGCCAACACAGTGCTTTTCTGTTTATCTCCCCACTAAAATAAACACGATGGATTCCCTGGGAGGTGCAAATGGGTAATGTACTCTACTGTTAACTGAAAAGTTGGAGGTTTGAGTCCACTCAGGGGCACCTCAGAAGAAAGGCCTGGCAATCTACTTCCAGGAAATCAAACACTGAAAACCCTATGGGGCACAGTTCTGCTCTAATACACATGGGATCACCAGGAGTCAAGGGTGACTCAACAGCAACTTGTTGTTAAAAATAAGCACCATAACTGAAGTCTTGTCACAATGACCAGCTCTGGTCAATCTGTAAGGAATCCAGCTCATGCACTCCTCCATGAGCAGGTTTTCCTGTGTGTTCAGGGGATTGTTGCATTGATTGCTTGCTGGTTGTGATTTTTAGTCAATTCAATAACCAATTTTTTTAGGAGGAAGTGGATGACTGAGATGGACAGAAGTTATTGAGATGCCCCAAGACAACAGCTAATGAATCGCCTGTTTCCTAGTGTACATTCTCCAAAATATTTTGCCTTTCAAATTTTGTTTCCTGGTTTTCCATTTGGAGTTTAAAATATTGGCATTCCTAAAATATATTAAATGATGAGGCAGTCATCTGAATTTGTCTGGCACCCAATTATCTCTCTGGTTGCGAATTCACACTATCAAGTACCTGTTCTCTTTCTGGACTATATGGCTTGAACTGTTTACTAAACAGCAGCCAAAATAAATGCAACCTTCAACACATCCCTTACTCATAGTTTCTAACATTTATTCACACACAGCTCCGATGAAACATTTACTCTGTTGGTACTCAGTGCCCCGTTCTAGGAACTGGGGAGGACATAGCGATGAATAAGACAGACCAGGTATTGCTCTACTGGCAGTGACATTCCAGCAGGAGAAGGCAGATAATAAACAAATAAGTGAAAAATAATAAATACTAGACAGAACTGAGTGCTGTGTGGATAGTTACAGTGGGATGTCATGGAAGAGAATAACAAGGTGACTTTCTGGATTAGATGGTGCAGTGATAAGGGTTCCAGCAGGTAAAAGTTACTTCCATCCACTCAGATCAGGATACCTTGAGAGCAGTTAATAAAGGCACTACTTAAAAAAAAAATGGGCAATCAAAGGAACAAAAAGGAAATAAAAAAAAAATATACGGGAAGTGTTATGGGGAAAACACAGAGGTAGTTATGCTTCCCATGCTAGAACCTGAAGAAGGTTATGAGACAGACAGAGGTGGGGGTTGCGGGGGAGGAGAAAGAAAGAGAGAAGAAGAAAAAGAGGAAGAAAAGGGAGGAGGAGGAGAAAGAGGAGAAGATGAAGAGGGAAGAAGAGGGGGCCAAGGAAGGAGAAGGAGAAGATAGAGGAAGAGAAAGAGAAGAAGAGGAAGAGGAGGAGAAGGGAAGGGAAGGGAGAAGACGGAGAGGAGGCGGGGAGGAAAGAGGAGAAGGGTGTGTATGTGGAGGAGGCTGCTGAATAGGAGCTATGATCTTTGGTTAAGGGACAGGGCCAGGCAGCAGTAACCCTACAAGGAGGGAGCAGGGACAAAGACATGCCTTGACCTCACTCATATTCCTCCTTCCAATCTCCTGCCACCCATTGGCTGAACACAACAGGAAACTGGAAGGCAAGGCAGCCAGCCCACTGATACAGCCAGTACAGGTCACCCTCCTGGGATGCAGAGCAGGTGGCCCAGGTAGAGAAGGGTCTGGGGGGAACATATGCAGCACAGGTAACCAGGGTAGCTTCTCTGAGAAGATATTTAAACTGAAACCTCAATATCAAGAAGGTAGCCAGCAGATGAAGATGAGGAGAACATTCTGGGCTGAGAGATCAGCTAGGGCCGGGGGACCTGAGCCCAGCGTGCATTCTTTGAGTGCAACAGAAAACCGGGAGCTGAGGGGGCTTATAGCAAAGGGAAGAGTGAGGTCTGTGAGGTCAGCTTTCTAAGCCCTGGCAAAGAATTAGGATAGTATTCTAAGACAATTGGAAGCCATTCCAGGGTTTCAACAGAGAGCAGAGTGATCTGGTTTCTGCTTGCAGAGGAGATTCTTCAGTGTAGAGAAGGGACTATTATCATTGCAGTAATCCAGATGAGAAATGTAGGCAGCTGGGACCAGCACAGTCATAGGTGAGATGAAGAGAAGAGGGCAGATTTGAGTGGTGAGTTGGATGTGAGTCAAGAAGAAATATAGGAAACAAGGATGTTGCCTAGTTCTGGTTAGCAGGCGGTTCCATTTACATGGAGATGGCGTTTCATTTAAACGCTATCAAACACTCAAGTGGAGATGTCATGTCAGCAAATGGTTGTATGATTTTAGAGGTCAGGGGAGAGGTCAAACATCCTTTCACAGATCAGTTTAACAGCACAATGACACCACCTCATCCTGCTTTTCCATTTTAAATAAAATTAAAAATGGCTGTTTTTTGATCAGACAGCAGAAAGAGCTTTAAAGGAATTCATCATTAAGTATTAATTAATTCATGCAAGAAATTAAAGTCTATTCTGCTTCAAATTATAAGCATTAATACTACAAGAAACTAGCTGATTCATCTTCTCAAAGACCTTCCCAGGCCATCATTCTTTCTGCGAACACTGGCCCATCTTAGAATCATGAACTCTAGTTCATCTTGATCAAAACTTCCTGAGTGTCTCCTAACCATGATATGAAATGGTCCTGGTTTTTAAGTTTCTCTATGAAAGAAAATGGCTTTATGATTTCTTCTTCTTGTTAGCAGCCGAGTTGGCCTCCATCATGACAACCCCATGCACATCAGGATTGGACTGTTGTGATCCACAGGGATTTCACTGGTTGATTTTATGATTTCTTAGATGAGTGGTAATATAATTTTTGGCTCAATGATATGACATCCTAAAAATAATCATCTTTTACACAACACAGCACAACTTATGAAAACTAACACTGTAGAAAAATTCGAAGGTCCTGAAATATCTAAGTGAAGGGAAAATGGTCTTCAGACTATAAAAAGTTCATAGCTAAGTAGCTCTACAGATTTACAAAATTCTACCAACTGCTCTGAATAAGTGATTCTTCAAAACTGAGATCCCTGTTGCAAATAAGTCCTAAACTAACTTTTAGGCCAGAAAAACATGAGCTCAATGCTTGTTCATACTGTGATAATTTTGAACAAATAAGAAATGCCATTGATTTTAATAAGTGGAATACCATGTTTGAGGATTGCCAAAACTTTGTTTTCTGCTTTTATGAGAAGGTACTCTGGGTAATCTTGACTATTATATTAACTTATTAAAAAGAACTAGCTACAGATAGAACACTTTAATTCCTGGAAGAACATTGACCCGTTAACTTCATTGTGGCACACACTGTTGGTAGCCACAACAAAGCCAGGTCCCAACTGCTTTCTTCCTTAGTTAACACAAAACATAAAAAGACTAATTGCTGTTGAGTCAATTCCAACTAATGGTGACCATATGTCACAGTTGAACTGTGCTCCACAGGGCTTTCAATGGCTGTCATCTTTCAGAAGTAGATCATGAGAACTTTCTTCTGAGGTGCCTCTGGGTGGATTATAATCGCCAATCGTTCTGTTAGTAGCCGAGTGCTTAACCATTTGCACCACCCAAAGACATCAACAATAGATCCCAGAAAAGCCGGATACTTTTTCAGCCTCTTCTGCAGGTAGGGGTAGCCACGTGATCCAGTCATGGAAAATCAGAAGCCATAAGAAGTCTGCAAGAATTTCTGGAGAGGATTTTCATTCCTGACAGAAGGAGAAAAGGGCACTGAATCTTCTCTCCTCTGCCTACTCTCACCTCACTCCCTTTTGATGTGATCTTGATGTGTTTGGAGTTTCTGCCATTTTGCAGCCATGGGAACAAACTCAAGGACCAAAAGTCAAGATGTTGAGGATGATGAATGGAAGTATGCAGAGAATTTAGGTTCTTGATGATATGATTGAGCTGCCAGACTGCCCTAACCACCTACCTCCAATCACTTTATGTGACTTAATTAAATGCTTTTATTGTTTAATCTACTGTTGGTTGGGTTGCTTTACTTGCAGCTCAATGTAGCCTAAATCATCAACCCATCTTTTTTATATTCCTCCTCCCCTTGATCTCAGTGATCCTGCACTCTCCACAATCTAGGTGTTCCCCAAGGTTCTATATGCAATCCATATTCTCATTCTTCTCTTATTTCTTGAATTAATAAGATATAAATCATGAAGTTGTGATGGGTGGATGGGGATGGGGACATTCACAGGGACTCCTACTCAGGCAGTAATACTATGCTTTCCAGGCTAGGAGACAGCAGGTGTCAGACAGCAGTGGGGTTCCATTTTCCAGTTAGCTCAAATTTCTTAATGAAGAATTCACTTTTCTTCTGCTTCCTAAGAAATAGGGAGTATGCAAAAAATATTCAAATCCAATAAAAATGTCAAATTATTTTATTTTCCCACTTTTTGCATTCTTTGTCATAGCATTTCCTGTTGCTACCCTCCTTTGAAGAATGACATTGTGACATCGTTTACTTTGCTTTTGTCTATTTCTTAACTCTTGTACCATCGTACAACTTTCCTTTTCTCTCAACTTTTCCCCGAGGGCCCACTTACATTTGCATCATGGAAGAAAGAGACTACTAGACAACAAATCTATTGATAAGCACAAGGCAAAGCTCTAAATCTATTAGAAGACACAGGACCCTGGTGGGGCCTCCGGCCAATGTTGAAGGCATGGCCCTCCATGAAATGCTGCTGGTAATTGTCATGTCAACCATTTTATCAGCAACTAATATGTGCAAGGCCATGTGCACACATTATCACACAAGAACACTTGAACTATGAATTATCTGAGAGAGAGTAGAGTCTACTGAAATATTCCTGGCATTCTATCCTTGGATCTCTTGGAACAATGGCTTCCTAGGGAGCTATACTGGGTACTGAACTGTTTTTCCTTTAACCAGCTTTCATCTCTGCCTGAACTCTGCCTGGGACTTCAGTCACTTTTGTGACCATTTGCTGAGCCTCTGTCCAGCCAGACTGCCTGCTCCAAATTTCACATTCACTGACCCTAACAGATGCCCTCACCTCAGTGATGCCCTAAACCACCTGCACAATTCCTTGGTAGAGATTGTGACAGCTCCATTCAGTTCCTTGAGGGTAGGGGGTCAAACTTCATTTCCATTTGTAGCATCTACAGCACCTAGCTCCATGTCCTAGACAAGAGAGTTGCTCTTCAGTTATGGCTTTTTTATTCTGTCCATCTGTAGCTGGTAGTAGGAAATTCACTGTCCTCTATTTAAATATCATTCTTTAAAACTACCTAGTTAATCTACCTTCTAAGATGAAATGTGAGTCAATCAATTCTCTCAAGCTACAATCTATGTATATAGTACTCAGCACTAAAATACTTTTTAAAAAGATTGGACTATCCACAGAAAAGAAATTCCTGTTATTATATAGAGCTGAACATGCAACACAGTTTATTTGGTTTGAAGAAAAATGCCCAATAATTTTAGGTGACTCTGGAACCTACTGAGAAGAAATAGCCATAGAAAAATGCCTTGCAAAATATATACTTAGTACATAACCACTATATCAGCACATCTTTGGGAATGCCTTAGGGGCACTTATCAGTGAAATCACCTAATATAATAATATGGGATTTGGGTAGCTTATCAGGAATAAGGTTGAGTAAATTCCCATCCACATAAGAAATGCTATAGCCATGGTCCAGTGTATAAAAGAGAGCAACTGTTGGTTATATGGAGTTGGTTACCAGTATCAATGACCAGCACAAGTGTATACCTAAACCACAGAAAGGCATTTCTAGATGTGTCTAGGCAGAGTAGGCAGAAGTCTTCAGAAGACACAGTGAATGAAGACCTAAATATCATCTCCATAAATCTATGTACAGACTCAAACATCTAGTCTTAGAGGGTAAGGGTGGGATGGATGAGGGTGGAGGTGGTCACAGGATGTTTTCTGGGAGGCAAGAACCAGAATCACTGAAGCACAGTTATTTATTTATTTTTTTGAGATAACAGGACCCCACTAGTTACTTCACATGTGTCTTCAGGTCCCTCGGCCATGCACTTCACCAAGGGCACAGTGCTTTGTTTAGCCACTTTCGAACACGAGTGAGGTGTCGTGGGGTACTTAGAAATTGAGTGGCATTTGCAAGTGTTTCATGAATGGTAGAAATTTTTGTCATTCCCTATCAGAGCAGAAGCATCTGCTGAAAATTCTCCATATGACACCTCATTTACCAAATGGGCCTGCAAATCCCCAAAGAAGGAAAATAATCTTCACAGAGAGGAGGAGAAAAGGAAAGCCCTTCGTTACTCTGATTCGCACCCTGATATCTCCTCCTGCCTCCCCCATCTTCCTCTGTCAGCTGGTGGGTCACACTTAAGAGACATGACAATGTCCTAGGTCTCATAACCATGATTCTCTCTCTTTTTCCTTTTCTTTCTTCTTATTTAGAAACAACAACCACAAATTTCCAGCAGGCAGAGATCATAGGCAAAGCTCTAACATCATCTCCTCTTCCAAGAGGCTCTTAGGCAGTATTTTGGCTTGTATAGGTCCAACAGAATGTCCACATTGGATCAAACACTAAGTTGCAGCTAGACGTCTGCTCTATACCTTCCCTATATTGTCCCCATCCCCTCAAGCTGCAGGAACAATGTACTGACCTACGAGAATGTAAGAAATTCTGACATTTTCTTTTTCCTCCAAGATGAATGGAAACTAAGACTACTATACCTTAGTAATATTTGGAAAATAAAAACAGTCATTGCTTCCTGTGGGCATTATAACTTTCTAAGCTGCCTGTTTTATGGTGCGGTACAATGAATCACTTTTATGTGGCCTTTCTCACCATCGTCTTGTGACTCCGACAAAATGATTGGGTGGTATTATGCAAATAAGGTACTTGTGGCCCACCAATGGGATTGGACAGCATTGCTAATAATGCAAATAAGGTGCATGGAACCCTTGTGGGAGTGGGACCATGCAAATAAGGTGTATGGAATCCTAATTAGGGGATTGGTCAGTTTTGCCATCCCACTAGGCTTAAAAGAGGGCCAATCCCAGAGTAGAGAGGGGACTGCTATCATCAAAAAGAAAAGATGGGAGTACAGCATATCCTTTGGACCTGGGATCCCTGAGCTGAGACCCTCCTAGACCCAGGAACCAGAGAGAGAGAGTTATAGCACCGGAGACCCCAAGAGATGGGCACAGTGGTAGAGAAACTGTGGCAGCAGAACCAGAATACTGGCATGAGACAATGCAGTGGGCTTCCCAGCGAATGGAGCAAGGCGATTACAGTGGGTGTGCCAACCCACAGAATGAGAGAGTTGAGTGCCTTCAGGCAGGAGGTTTGCTGGTGGGGTGGAGTGCATCCAGGCACTTGTCAGGGGAGCTATGCTTGCTGGCCTATGGAATGAGACAACTGAGTACGTGGGGGCTAAGACTTACTGTAGGAGTAGGGTGCCCCCAGTCAATTACTGGCAGAGCTAGAGAGCTTTGTAACAATTGCCCGAACAGGGCAGTGGTTGGGCTGAGGGGTCCAAGAGGCCTAAGGGGCCAAGGGCCAGGGAGGGGCCTGCCTGTGGGCACAGCTGAGAAGAGGCTGTCCTAGTCGAAGAACTGTATCCTGAGTCCTTCTTGATCCTGAATTGCAACCTGTTACTTCCCTAACAAATCCCATAACTGTGAGTATGGTCTGTGAGTTCTGTGTAGACATCGCAATGAATTATCGAACCCAGCAGAGGAGTAGGGAGAACTGTGGGAGGGATGGTTGGTGTCAGAATTGGTAAAAAGTTTGGAAGGTGGAGATATGTCTGACCTCTCCCTCACAGGAACCAGCCTTAGGCTATTGATCTTGATTCTCCTTCCCCCTGTGAAGTTAGAGGAAGTCAGATGCCTCCAACACGCCATTTTTACATATGGCTATAAATTTTAGCAGGTAATAGTTACCGGGTACTCAGTATGTGCCAGGCACTGAGCTACATGCTTTGCATAAAATGTTAATCCTTCCAAGCAGCATCTGGAGCTAGAGCTGGTACTACCCTCCTTTTTTTGGGTGAGGAAAGCATAGCACTAAAAGGCGAGGTAACAGTATGTGAAGAGGAGCCCTGGTGGCTCAGTAGTTAAGTGTTCAGCTGCCAACCAAAAGCTTGGTGGGTTGAACCCACCAGCCGCTCTGTGGAAGGAGGATTTGGCAGTCTGCTTCCGTAAAGATTACGGCCTTGGAAGCTTATGGGCAGGTCTACTCTGTCCTACAGGGTTGCTATGAGTCAGAATCGACTTGACAGCAATGGGTTTGTATTTGGTTAACGATATGTGAAGATTGGCCATTTGCTGTGAAGACTATTTTCTGAACAACCATGCTCTACTACATGATTAAAAAGAAGGACATCCCGTGCCTTAATTTCTGGCAACCACTGATCTGTTCTCCATCACTATACTTTTGTCTTTTCAAAAATGTTATATAAAAAAAAGTTATAAAAAAAAAAAAAGGACGCATCTGGTAGAATTGGCAAAAGGCTTCAAAAGAGAAGGTGCATTTTCCTTGCGCTTTGAAGGTTGTGTAGGAGTTTTCCAAGTTAATGGGTTGGGGAGGATGTTAAGGTAGGGAGAGAAAACAGTTATTATTTCTCTTTCTCGCCAGAGGACTGGAACAATTTTGCTGTAAAATTGAACCTTTATTTCAGTAATATCCCAGTCCTCCTATCAAAACCAAGAGGGATTTATCAAACTAGAATAAAGAATCCCAATTGCTTACACACCAGGGGAAACTGGAGAGGTCTCCTGCGCCCTGAGTAGTATCTCTATAACCCGTCTGTCTCATAAGAGGAGTCTCTAGTGTCAGCGCTAAATCATTTGCAAACTTTGGAATTTCTGTAGCTCCTGCAAAGGTATTTAAAACATATTTATCTTGCCTGCTCAACCGTTTGCTTGCTGCAACCTCTCTGCCTTAATGCCATAAATCTGAAGGATCTATTTTCTTTTTTCCAAGATGGTAACTGTGGCAATAGCAGAAAGATGGATAGGAAAGTTGAGAAAGCAGAAGCATGGCATCCACTACAGTAGGTGAAGCTGGAGAACAGGGCTCAGCTGGTTATGGCCGCGAGGATAGAAGGGGGCAGAGACGAAGACGACGTTCCAGGTGCATCACGGCTGACTGGCAGGTAGAAGAGAAGGAGTGAGGGGTTGAAAGTGGTCTCTGGGAGGGGAGACAAATGGTAGAGGGAGGCAATTTCAGGGAGAAGAAAATGAGTTAGTGTCAACATTTTCAGTTCAGCAGGGAAGGCAGAAAAGTGTAGTGGTCAGAAGCATGAGGTCTGAAGTCAGACTACCGGGTTTAAATCATGGCCTCACCACTTACTATGTGGCCATGGGGGAAGCTGTGTGCCCTTGGGCCACTTAATTAACCTCTCTGTGCCCCGGTTTCTTCATCTGTAAAGCGGGACTGTTAATAGCAAGACTATTAATTGTTTTGAGGATACATGAAATAATGCATGTAAAACACTCAGGTAATACAGTTAACAACATCATTGGTTAAAAAAAGTACTGATTTTTATTGTGGCTAATACTTAAAGAGTATTTAACACATTCCAGGCACTGTTCTCCCAAGAATCCAATAAGGCTAGCATTATTATTATACCCATTTTACTGATGAGGAAACCGAGGCACAGAGAAGTTAGCTAGGGGGCCCAAGGACACACAGCTAGTTATTGGCAGAACGAGGATACAAGCCCAGTGGTCTGACTTCTGCATCTGGGCTTTCATCCACTTCTTTGCTCTGCATCCCTATTCAAGCTATTAATAATGCCTTAAGGATGTCCGTGTGGAGATACTCAAAGGAAGTTGCAAGTTCAGATCTAGGCACTCGGGAGAGAGTTGACAGCTTGAAGTGGTACATTCGGTTAGGCATTGCTATGATGCCAGCACTCAGACTGTGGGCATGGCCCGTTCCCCCATAGAGAAAAGTAAATGTTACTGAGTGCTGGAGGGTATTTAAATACGAGGGACACGCGGAGGAAGAAGATCCAGCAAGGGAAACCAAATGCAGTCATGGGTGAACCAGGTGAGGGCAAGATCATAGAAGTCACAACAAGGAAGATGCTTAAGAAGATACAAAGAAAAGAAGTGGCTACTGGACTTAGCCATTAAGAGGGCTTTGGTAACGTTCCACAAGCTACTTTCATCAAGCTACTGAAAGGTGGCAAATGAATATTTTGTTAAGGAACTGAAAGCACCAGTAACTGTCGATTTCTCAGAAGTTTTCAAGAGACACAAAGAAAGAGCAGCAGCTGATGGCAGGCAAGGTGAGGGCAGGCTGCTCTTAGGTTGGGTGGCATGATGAGGCTGCTTTTTCTCTTTAAATTCCATATGTTTTAATGCTCTTGCCTGGGACTTGGCCCAAGATCATTACACCCCGATTTCTAGTTGGGGAACACTGTCATATTGCATAATAACATTTATTCAATTCGATTTATAAAGAACGTTCAGCAAAGGGATGATTAGTTGCCTGGTGAGAAATGTTAAAGCTGCTCGGTCTTATCATGATGTAGTGTGGAGGAGGAGACACTGATAATAATTGGGGGGAAAATTCTGCTTTCGTTATGGCCTTAGGCAATGATCACATTAAAGCTAAATAATCTTATGTGCCGCTTTGAAATATCATTGATTGTGAGATCTGAAGGCATTTTATGGGGGACCTGTAGACAGGAGAGAATGTATATTACAAAAAATGAATGGGTTCTAAAATAATTTTAGAGAAAACGGAGACCAACTGTCACTGCAACACCATGCCCTTGCGTTTGAATATTACAATGACATTATGCTAAAACACTTCCAATTAAATACTGATTGTGAGTTGCCATTATGACAGTTTCATGCTATGATGTATTAAGTAAAAACAACCAAATGTAAAACTGTATGTGTACAACATACAGAATAAAATGTCAACATACGGAACAAAAAAACCAGTAGCTTTGTTAAGATGACAGGCTTGTGATTTTTTTGTTTTATTTATTAAATATGTCTATGCTTATATAATACAGTTTCATTTCTTAAATAAAGGAAATAACATGAACTATAGCTCCTTTTACTTAAGAAGTTCTACTGTTTATAGTTCTGAGAATTTTCTATAACTGTGGTTCTTGCCCTGGGTCTGTGGATGGCCTGAAATTGTAAATGCTTGGTCTACGTGTAGATGGGATTTTTCTGCTTTTGTCTGACCTCCACGGGGCACGTGATTTTACAGTGGTGAAGGGCCATGGAAGACCATACTTTTGTTTGACCTCAAGGGGGCGCATAACTTCACAGTGGTAAGGGGCCATGGAGGACCAGCATTTTGAGCAGCTTGTATTCTCCAGTCATGATGTCAGCTTGCAAGCAGCTGATGTGCACCCTATACTCCCTCATCATCTTCCTCTGCAGAGCCACAAATACAGCTGTGACCTGCCACCCATCCCAAGTCAGCTCCATCAATGTGACTGTGGTGATGTATGCGTTATTTTTCAAAACACTTGTTTGTAGACACCCTTACAATGTGAACAAAAAGCACAGCATTCCACGTGTGTATGTACATTTAGCTCTTTCTTCATGGTAACCCCATGTATGTCAGAGTAGAACTGTGCTCCAGAGGGTTTGCAGTGGCTGGTTTTTTGGAAGTAGATTTCCAGGCCTTTCTTCTGAGACACGTCTGGGTGGACTCGAACCTACAATCTTTCTGTTAGCACCCAAGTGCTTTAACTGTTTGCACCATGCAGGGACTCCAGCTCTTTCTTAAATGCTCATTATTGGGATGAAGTTACAGCAGCAGAGTCATTAACTTGTGGCTTGACTCACCTTCCTCTGCCTCCTTCACAGGCATCCTCAGGAACCCTGTTCTTAGAGCTCTGTGAGCAGAATGGGGGTCCACTGGTGAGCACGTAGGTTGGTATCCCAGTTTTGCTCCTTATGCACTGTGTGCTCACAGGCTCGGGTTTGTCATCTGGCAAATGGGGATGCCACTGTCTAGCGCATGGACTTGCAGGGATTAAATGAGAAGGCAATGATGCCAGCACACATATGGGATGCTCCAAACATGTTAGTTTCCTTCTCTTGTATATGATTTCCAGGATCTCCTTGTTATTATCCCATCAGCTACTAACCTGTGTATTTGAGCACCTGCTATAAGTGAAACACAGCACTAGGTACAAGGGATATAAGGGAACAGAAAATGGTTTTCAGGTGTCATAGGGGATCTGAAACATCACACTTAAAGTAGCATGTGCTTAGTGTCAAACAAACTGTAAACTTGCCACAGTATTTTATTTACAAATTTACTCATTCATTCAAATATTTATTGAGCACTTACTGTGTGCTAAGTCCTATACTGGACACTAATGATTTTGCTGAGAACAAGAGAGATAAGGCGCCTGCTGCCACAGAGCACTCAGTCCAGCCATGGGAAGGCCAGTAAGAAATGAGTCAACAGTTATGCAAACTCGATGCTTTCAGAGCATGGTAAATGCTATGAAGGAAATAAAAGCGGGAGGTTTGGCAGGAGATAGCCGAATGGGATGCTGTGTGTCCCCAAAATATGTGTTATATACCTGTGGGTGTGATCTAATCTAATGTAATCACATTCCACTATGCAATATAATATAATGCCATCCATCAATCAGTTGAGGTCATTCTGGTGTTATATAATCACTTAATGACTTCTGAGTGATATAAAGAGCAGCACAGGCCCAGAGATGCACTCGGATATACAGGAGAATACAGATGCTATCTGATGACAGTGGAGGCAGATGAATATACAAGCCTAGGAATTTCCAAGATTGCTGGCTTCTAGGAGTTGAAAGAGGTAAGGAAGTAACTCCCCCTAGAGTCACACCCTGAATTTGGACTTTTAACTTCCTGTACCATGAGAAAATAAATTTTTGTTCTTTAAAGCCACCTATTGGTGGTATTTGTGTTACAGGAGCACTAGGAGGTGGAGACAGATGCTAATTTACGTAGGGTAACCAGAAAAGACCTCTCCAAGGAAGTAAGACACTGGAGGTCAGACTTGAGTAATGAGAAGGACTCAGCCGTGCAGAGAACAGTGGGTGAACGTTTTCAGCTAAAGGCGCACCTAGTGCACAGGCCCCGAGACAGGAATGAGCTGGGCACCTTGCCGGAGTAGAAACAGGTCGGTCTGTCTGGAGGATGCTGAAGGAGGACAAGAATGTGAGCAGTCACTGCTCAGACAGGCCAGCATGAATTACATGACTGATAGGGTGTGTAGGGGGAGATGTCTTAGGCTGGGTTTTCTAGAGAAGAAAAACCAGTAAAGCATATAAATATATATATAGAGAAAGATTTATATCAAGGAAATGGCTCATGCGGTTGTAGAGGCTGAAATGTCCCAAGTCCGTGGGTCAGGATAGAGGCTTCTGATTCACGTAGCCACAGGGGCTGATGAACCCAAGATCAGCAGGTCAGAGAGCAAGGCTCTTGCTCACAGGCTGCAAAGATCAATGAATCCCAAGATCAGCAGGCAAGACTGCAGGTACACTGCTAGCTCAAGTCCCAAGAACCGGAGCCAGCTGCAGGATCCATCACCATCAAAAAGCCCACAAGCCTTGCCAGAATGTCCGCTTACAATCAATGCAGTCCACACGCCCAAGGAAACTCCCTTTCAATGGATTGGCTACTCATAGCAGATGCTATCATGGAGGTGATCACAATATATCAAATCTCAACATGGAAGTGATCCCCGTGATCATACGACTGCCAAACCACTGAGAATCATGGCCCAGGCAAGCTGACACACAACCTTAACCATCACGGGGGGAAAGATGCACAGTCATGAATTAACTTGGCATTTCCACACTGTGTACCTAGGTAAAGACTGGGAGCACTAACACATGAAAAAACTGATTTGATCATAAATGGCTGCTCTAACCCTGGTGTTTCAATACCCACAGTGTACCATCAAGGAGCCCCAGCGGTGCACTGGTTAAGTGCTCAGCTACTAACCAAAAGGTTCAAACCCACCAGCTGCTCCACGGGAGAAAGGTGTGGCAGTCTCTTTCTGTAAAGATTATAGCCTAGGAAATGTTCTGAGGGCAGTTCTACTCTGTTCTACAGGGTCACCATGAGTAGGAATTGACTTGATGGCAACGGCTTTTGGAGTGTATCATCATGGTGGTTTGGACTACTGAACTGAGCGGTAGTTGGTGGGTACTCAGTACCATGACTGAATGCCACAAGAACACAGTCAAAATTTGGCAGTGAATTTCCAATGACTCAGTTGCTTGAATGTAATTAAATCTAACCTTTTTAGTCATACTTTTCAAGCAGTTGAATGGAGAGTAAAAAAGAATTTCTAACAATAGTACATATAAATGGGGCATATTAAAACAACCTACAAAGACATAAAAGAAGAAAGAAAGAATATCCTATGATTGCATTGTCTGGTGAGAGCTTACAAAAGCTAATACAAAATATGGGGGTTCGTACTGCATTCAGCATACTATTTTTTTCAAAGGCCATTAGCCAATAACTTCTATTCTGCTAAAAACCGAATTTAGAGTCTGGCATTATCTTGGTCTATAGATTGTCGTCAGACACTCCTGAATGCAACATGAGTTTTCGTATTTGGTTCATTTTCTAACATTTTCAGAAGATGGAAGGAAATTGCAGTGTAAGAGCAAATAAGCAAATAAGGGTTAGAAAGCAAAAAAAAAAAAAAAAAAAAAATGATGATTGGGACAGCAGTGAACTTTGTCTATTTAGAAACCCACGAAAGACACAGATGTTGAATTCCATGAACAATTTGGCATCTCGGTTCTCCACTTCAGCTGATAAAGCCACATGTTCTACATGGGTTGTGCTCATAACCTCATTACCTATTAAGAGGATTTGTGCTGTGAACTCCCAGGGACCCCTTCACCAATTCACCCACATGCCCAATGTCAAATGCATTTTGATGACACTTGGTTCAGACAGAAAATAAGATCTACTAACCCACTTAAAGAGGCTTTAAATATCTTCTGGAAACACTTTTTTTTTCATCTTGTAATCCAGAAATTCCATGTTAACATGTATAAGCAACCAGACACAAAGCAGGATTTGGAAGAAGCCAGTTAAATAACCTGAACTTAATGATATTCCAAGAATCAAATCCCTTCTGTCTTGTTGAGAAATGGCACAACACAGATTGTACCACTCAAGATCCCACTTCTGGGGAAAAGACAGATGACTCATTGGTCATGTTCTCTATAATCAAGGAAAGAGTTCCACAGTGTGAGAGACGTCATTTACAAGAAGGAAGAGGGCTAGGGAAAAGTAGGTTGGTAATTTACTAAGTATGAAGCATGAGCAATTGCAGATCAGCCAAGGGATCAAGATCAATAACAAAACTCAAACCAGTATTTACTGAGGTCTTAGTCACATCACCCAGGTACCTCTCAGGTGACTTAAATTTTACACGTCCCACGCTGAATTCCTCACATCCCTTGTATGAGGCTCTGTTGGTTTCACATCCATAACTGTCAGATCTTATCACTTCCCGGCCTGCCTGCAGATTTTTACCAATAGTACGTTCATCTCTTTGAGGGTTTTCTCCAAAGACACGGATGGCCACTCTGCTTAGCACATGGCAAGCTAGCAGGCCAGAATCAGTTGCCATGGAGTCGATTCTGACTCCAGGTGAACCCATGTGTGAATCTACAGGTGAGTGTCTAAGGAGGGGCAGAGAAGAGAGGTCGTGATGTGAGGGAGGCTTTAGAGGCCACCTGGCTAGACAGAAGTAAAGATGTGCACGTTGATGGGGTTGACTAAACTAGCATGCAGGAAAGATCTAGAAGTAATCGGGCTTTGGGATCCATCTATTAGTGGTACTATCTGGTTAAAAAGCAGAACATCTAACAAGTTCTGGACTCTCGTTTTCCTGCAATCACTATCTCTAACGACATGGAAGAAGACACGAGGGTTAATAGTATATCTGGACAATTTTGGTCAATGTGGAAAAATGAATGTGTGAAGTAAATGTAATGGGAAAACCTAGGAAAAAGTGTACTTGGCATCTTAGAGTTTACGACAGTTGGGAGTTGACATGCCAGATCTAGACCTACTGTCTTTCCTTCATTCACCAAATACAAGTGGGATATAGATATTGTGGCTCTGGAATGACCAAAGCAACTGTGGCCAATGGTCTCATACAACTTACAGTCTACTGCATCTAGGCTTGTGGACAGTGAGAGAAGGAAGAGAGTCAGCAAGTAGGAGGAGGAGGAGGAAGAGGAAGAAGAGGAGGAGGAGGAAGAAGAAGTACAGGAAGAACAGAAGAAAGAAGAAGAATGAGAAGAAAGAAAAGAAGAGGGGAAGAGGAGGGAAAGGAGGAAAAGGAGGAGGAAGACGAAGAGACGGAAGAAGAAACAAGGGTCTATAATAGGGGATTCTGGAAGGAAAAAAAATACAAGACTTAGAACATAGTTTAAAGCTTCAAGTCTGATTGTTTTAGGACATGACTTTAATGAGGAAGAAAAGGTGGAGGAGCCTAAATAATGTGGCCATCTAGGAACTCTCTGACATGCTCAGATGTTAAAATAATGTTAAAATTGCTTTCAATAAATACTGACATTTGTAAAGCCAGTTACCGTTCTATGTGGTTTACATGTACTATCCCTTTGAAGCAGGCATTATTCTAATATCATAGCAAGGAAATGGAGTCACAGAGAGGTTAAGAATCTTGCCTAATATCAAGTAGCCAGCAGTGGTGGGGCCAGAATTTGAGTACTGAAAGCCTGACTTCTGTGCTTGTGCTCTTAACTGTTAAGGTATACGGTGCCCAGTACAAAAGATGGAAAGACATGAACTTTCTTCAGGACTGAGATGAGTAACACCAGGGTAGTTAAAGCATAACATGATCTGAGATGGATGGAGCCTCCTCAGAACACCACCAAAGACTTTCAAAGGGACTTCAGATGTTGATCAAAGAATGGATTTTAATCAGATAGACGTAGAGATAAATACATAGATATAGATATGTAAAACCAGTTCATTGATTTCTCATTCTCTCCATCTGTTTTACACGGGGAGAAACAGCCTCGGAGTGGCTACGTCACATTCCTGAAGTCTCCTCAGCAAAGCAGTGGCGGAGTTGTTCCAGGTGTCAGCTGTACACAGGTTTCCTGACCCTGTTCTCCCCTCCAGATCACTCGAAATATGTGTGTTCCCAACTTTGCCTGAGCACTGGCATGCCTGCCTCTTCTTCATGCTCCTCTCTGCTTCCTATCAGCCCACACCTTCCATACTGATTGGGATTCGGGTTTAACGCCCCCAAGGCAACATGAGCAGCCACCATCCAGTGCTAGGCTGGTGTCCCTAAAGTTAGCTAACTGTCGTTTTCAGGAAGTCTTTCTTCAAACTACCACCACTACGTTCTCTGTGCTTCTGTTTAAGTGCATGGTTTGTGTGGATGTGTGTGCATAGTGTTCACAGTTTTGCAAACGGAAGAATATATAAGATTTCTCACTATCTGATAGCTTGTTATTTTAATGATGATAACAATGGTGTAAAGTCAGATGACTCATACATAATTGACCCTGGGTCAGTGGAATGATGTTAGGGTACATAGTCAATTGTAAACAAAGACTCTGAAAATTGTTCTCAACTTGGCCAAATGAATGGCTCCTCCATTACAGTGAGAGCTGGGTGGTGCCACCACTGGGAGAAGAAATCACTTGGAGTGTTGCTGGAAGAGGGTTTAGGAAAACGAAAACCCCCGAAGAAATTAAGATGCAAATGGAAACTTTGCCCTTTTAAAATGCCATGCATAGTCAATTACGCATTTGTAAGTCAATTACAAAAAAGCAAACAGATGAGTTTTAAGACTTCTTATGTGCAATGCTGGTAAGGGCTTCAATTTAGAAGAACAATAATTTTTTAAAATGGTTTTAGATCAAATGAGAACGGAAGGCTTCCAAAATACCTCCTGGGAATTAAAAAACGAGTAAACTAATTTTATTTGCAGCTTAAATAAAACTCCCCTGAACGGCTTAATGGGCACCTATCTCCTTTAGGTATATTCTAGAGAAAACTCAGTTGCAATTATAGGCTAAGGAGATTAATGAATCACTACATTTTATTTGTATTAGAACCAGTGATTAGAAATAATTTTTTTCTGAGTTAGAGTCACACTGAGCTAGCTAGAAAAAGTGGGCAGAGCACTTTCATTGACTAGTTTAGGGGCCAAAATGATTTATCTTTATATAAGGAGGATGTTTAGCGTAGTGCCTGACATATGTTGTTGCTGTTAGTTGCCATTGAGATGTCCCCCGACTCACGTACAATGGAACAAAATACTGCCTAGTTCTGTGCCTATGATTGGTTGGGGATCGGACTGTTGTGATCCATAGGGTTTTCACTGGCTGATTTTTTGAAGTAGATCTCCCGGTCTTTCTTCCTAGTCTGTCTTAGTCTGGAAGCTCTGCTGAAATCTCTTCAGCATCACAGCAACATGCAAGCTTCCACTGACAGACAGGTGGTTGGCTGCATGTGAGGCACGCTGGCTGGAAACTGAGATCAGGTCTCCTGCATGGAAGGTGAGAATTCTACCACTAAACCATGACTGCCCCCCTGCCTGGCATACAGTAGGAGCCTAACAGACATATAGAAAATAAGTGAACCTACAATGTCCTCAACTGAATATATTTTCAAATACATGGACAGAGTGAAGATTATGCTTTCATAGACAACATCTGCATCTTTTTTGCCTTGACATCTCCACAGTGTAAATAGTATTTGCTAACAAGCTTTTGTTCACCACAGTATTCTGCTCCTAGAGGGATGCCTGGTACATAACAGGCATTCAAAATCATCTGTTGAATAAACATGGTAGAAAGAATGGGAATTCATTTGAAGGCCAAGACCCATGTTACAATGGTTGGCTTTTATCAGGCATTTAATGTATGTATTTTATTAATTCACTTCTTGTAAAGCAAGTGGTTATGTAATGTCCCTGGGTGGTGCAAATGTTTAAGGCTCTCAGCTGCCAACTGAAAGGTTAGAGGGTCAAGTCCACCCAGATGTGCCTCAGAAGAAAGGCCTGGTGATTTACTTACAAAACATCTCAGCCATCGAAAACTCTTCAGAGCATAGTTCTCCTCTGATGTGAGCAGAGCTCCATGAGTCGAAACTGACAGAATGGTAACTGGTTAGGTAGTTATATAACAGTCATAAAATAATTATAGCATTAGTAGCTTTTTAATACAGTGCCAGACACTTTACATACATTATCCCTTTTTAAACCTTTCAACAACCTATTGGGGGTAGATTATGCTATCTTTATTTTATAGACAAGAAAACGAAGGTTTAGGAGGGTGATTTGTTAAAGCTTCCTCAGCTAGAAAGAGGTCGAGCTGGAGCTCTGTCTTAACGTGGACTCCCCCGAGAGGTAAACGTGAGATGAGGACCTGGGTGCAGGTGATTTATTTGGGTGGTGGATTCAGGAAGCAAGAATGAGGGAACAAAAGAGGAAGACAAGGAAGGAGGAAAAGCTAATACGGGGTGTGTCAGTAAGTTGGTTACCATTGCAGACAACTGGGGCTCAGTCCTGCTGGGGATCCTCTGAAGAACCATTTAGAGTACACCTTAGAATTCTCTCTCTAATGGACAGGAGGCTGGGGGCACTGATCCACTTACCCCCATGCCCTACTGGCTGGAGGCTACCTCTGGGGACATTAATCCCCCACATGTCTTCACTGCCCTGTGTTGGTAAGCTACTTACTTGGCTTCGAAAAATCCAGGAGAAGCTGTAGGCACTTGAGTGGGAAGATGCTAGTGTATAGTGAGAACCCACCAGCTTCAGCTGAGATCCAGGTGGGCTGAGGGCGCATGGCCTGGGGCACACAAAGCATCAGCTCCCTTCTCTGCCTTTGGTCTGTGCAACTTCAAAGTCCTTTTTCAGTTTTAACTAAGCAGGTATATTTCCTCCTGGAAGAGTGGAACCAGGAGGAATGAAATGTGATTCCAAGTACCACCGCTGCCTCCAAAATGCTTTTACACCCTTCCACACCTAATTCGGAGAAGGAATATACCTGTGAAAAATCAGGTAACAAGGTACTATTAGAAAAAAGAACAACTGAGAGCATACACAGGTTATGGTCCCTTGTGTGCAAATAAAAATGAGTAGATACTAGTGTATTAGATTCGTGTTGCTGCTGTAACACATTACCCCAAACTTAGCAGCTTAAAACATCTGGTGGTCAGAAGTCCAAAATGGGCCTTTAGGGCTGGTTCCTTCTGGAGGG
The DNA here is from genome assembly GCA_030035585.1 of Dugong dugon. Taxonomy (NCBI): domain Eukaryota; kingdom Metazoa; phylum Chordata; class Mammalia; order Sirenia; family Dugongidae; genus Dugong; species Dugong dugon. The sequence continues at coordinate 36,036,653 of CM057478.1, forward strand.
TGTAGAGGAGAATCTGTTTCCTTATCTTTTCCAGCTTCTAGAGGCCACCTACATTTCCGGGCACATGGTCCCCTTCCTGTAGTGCTAAAGCCAGTGGTGTAGCATCATCTCTTTTCTGACCTCCTGACTCTTTTAATGGCTCTTGTGACTATATTGGGCCCACCTGGGTAATCTAGAATAATCTCCCCAAATCAAAATCCTTAAATTACTAACATCTGCAACATTCCTTTTACCATGTAAGATGACATATTTATAAATCCTGGGGATTAGGATGTGGAAATCTTGGCGGGGGTGGGGGGCATTATTCAGTACACAGCTAGTATATCCATATTCTTCTTCTTCTTTTTTTTTTTTCCCCCTGAAAAGAATACATAAGAAACTGTTGATATAGTTGTTTTTGGAGAAAGGAATTGGGACTTCAGAAGAGGAATTTCTACTTTTCGTTTTGTACTTAACCCCCCCCTTTTTTAAAAATATTTATATCTATTCTTTTATTTTGTTAAAAGAAATATCTTCACTTAATTATTGGATCCTGAGATGACGGGCTACTTTGTTTTCTGCTTTAGACATTCCTGTGTTGTAAACACACCAATCTAACAAATAATTTAAAAAATTATGGTTCATCCATAAAATGAACAACTACACAGTAATTAAAGAGAATGAGGAAGAGGCATTCCCATGGATAGGGGACGCTCTCCAAGAGATATTGTTGGTGAAGAAAGCAAGATGTAGAACCGAGTGTAGAGTAGACTTCTATCTCTGTAAAAATACACCATATTAAGGATACATATGCTTGTGTCTGAACAGAAACTTTCTGGAAAGACACACAATAAACTGTTTCTACTGGAGAGGGAGAGTAGAATGTTGGCACAGAGGCGGAATTTTTCACTATAGACTCCTTTGAAATACTTGAACTCTGTATATGTGTTTGTAAAGTATTTTATATTTTTATCATGTCCATGTCTTACTGCCCTATACAAAGAAAAATACCAAGTGATACATCCAAATACAGCGATAAGAAGAACAATCTTTATTGAGCTCTTCTTGTGGGTCAGTCTCTGTGTTAACTAAGCATTTTACGGGATCATTTAATCCATTCTGAAGTCCTATAAAGTCATATCGCCCCATTGATAAGGAAACTGAGACAAGGATGTAACAACAAGGTTGTAGGAACAATGCACGGATGGATGGATGGTGGACGGATAGATGGCTGGCTGGCTGGCTGGATAAATGTTTTGAGAAAATTGAAAAATGAGGTCAGCCAGGTAGGGCGGACCAGAATTGAGAAACACAATGAGAAGTTGACACCATCTTTAAAATAGTGGATCCCGCTGGGGACTGTACCGCCCTTTAGATGGCATTTTGAAAATTTGTGAGGTGAATTTAGTTGTTAGCAACAGGGGAGGATTCTATTGGCATTCAGTGGGCACAGCCAGGGATGCTGAAAGTTCTGAAATTTGAAGGCTAGTCCCCTCTCAATACCCCATCACATTCATGTAGGTAAAACCTTCTTTATAATTCTCTGAGCCAAGAACCTAACTCTGCACATAAACAAAGGATTTTTGCATGATGTTTAATCTGCACCGAATATATTGCTTTCGTCCTCATGTTCGTCTTTTCCTGCATCTTCTGCAGAATTGCTTCTGAATCATCCTACTTCTCCTGAATCCAAGCTTATTCATTACAAATAGGTGCAAACATCTGACTACATCATTGTATCTCCCAGTGCGGCCATGCCTACACATTTGCATTTTGAAATATGTTTTATTATTAATTCCTTTCCTTTTATTTCTCCTTTATATTAATATCAAGGCACAACATTGGGGCTGCTTTTCAAATTATGCATGTAGGTAGCAATATGATCTATAAATTTCATCTCATAAGAGAGAAAGTGGGCATTAAGAAATATTTCTATGGAAAGAGGGTGTTGAGTCTGTAGGATGGGGGACCTCTGCTTTACACCAATGAATGCAAACCCAGATGCCTTCAGGGTCCAGGCCGGCTTGGAAATGACACTGATGGTGGTTTGCTCAGGAGTGCCCACCCTATCCCCCAAAGGTATCCTGATGCACATTCTGTTTAAAGACCGTTGGGCAAACCGAACGTGGCTACCAGTCTTCTCCCAGTCGGAGGACTCCCAGGGTGGGCCCTCTATTCTAGAAAGTGGTGAGTCATTGTAAACCAGGGGTGACCAGCACAATTCCTGCTTTGCTAACCTGTTCTGATGAGGCACTTTTTCCCTCCTACTCTGTTCCTCTAAGCACTGACCTCATACAGCACACCTCGGCTTTTCATTCTCGTAAGACATATTATTTCATTATAACAAAATGGGGCTAAACTGTACCATTAGCGATTGTGTTTATGTGGTTGCTAGGTAACCAATTTGCCCCTTGGGTTTCAGAAGCAGCTGAGGGTGCTGAATATCACATTATAAATCAGGTGGCATAGGTAGCTCAGACATGCTTTAAGAAGCGGCATCTTCCTGAAGGGCAAATTGTAACTGGTTATTGATGGGATTAAAAATTAGGTTAGAAATTAAATTAAAAAAAATGCAGAAACACAAAGAAGAGACTTATTATGTCAACATTTAAAAGGAATGGGGTAGAAAAGAAAATACAGCTTGATTACATAAATGAAGTGATGAAATTAAATTCAAAGAGATTAAGAGCCAAATTGTTCGTTAGTAATGATACTGATAGGTCTGACTTTGGACTTCCTGCTCACTTCCCACGTGTCCGACATGATGCTAGTTCTTGGCTTGCATCATGTCATCGAAACAACACCAACCTATGAAGTGGATGCTACCACTATTTTATAAATGAGAAAAATGAGGCACTGTAGTCAACCCGGCTTTACCAGTCACAAATCAGGCCAAAGTTGACGTCCTTCTGGAAAAGAGTTACTAGGTAAGGTGATGAGGAGAAGGCCATAGACATAGTGCATTTTAATTTCAGCCAAAAATTTGGTCTGTCATTATTTTTATGTTTTGGCTAATAAAACCTGGTGGATTTAAGGCTGCTTGGATAATCACACTGATGTGGTATAATGAACACGGGGCAGGGGGCAGCCTCTTGAGGGTGTATCACTGTTCTCTGTCCTGTTCTATAACCTAATAATTGGTGAGAACCAGCTTGAATATGGCACAAAGTTGAAACAGGCAGTAGAGCATATGATCAATAGGGGGTGCTCTGGGAGCCAGGCAGATTGTCTGGAGGAAGAGGAGAAGCAGTAATAATAATAGTTCGTTGTTGGTGTTTGCTGTTGCGTCAATTCCGACTCACGGAAACCCCATGTGACTAGTTTATAGCATCAAAATCCAAAATAATCTTCTGAATGCCAGAAAGCCAAAAATTAGATCTCTAACACCTGCATACACTATGAAGACATTTAAAATGAGAAGACTAAGACAGCAATATCTACCTTCCTGTATCTTTTTCTTAAAGGCATTTCTTTGGGGACCATCAAGGCGTCCCAGGACTCCTAATCAAGACCTCAAACTATGGAGCCAGACCGGGTTCAAATTCTTGCTCTGCTACTTATTAGCCATGTGATTTTGGTAAAAATTCTCTGTGCTTCTGGGTTTTTGTTTTTGTTTTTGTTTTTTCTTTTTCCTTCTTCGATCCACCAGCTGCTCCTTAGAAATTCTACGGTGCAATTCTACTCTGTCCTATAGGGTCCCTATGAGTCTGAATCAACTCGAGGGCAATGGGATGGATGGATGGATGGATGTTCTTGTGAGAATCTACTTATCGCCAAGAATAAGCTATTGCCAGTCTTCATTCAGTCCTAGTGGCTATTTTCTCTATACGTGATTCATTGTTTCCAAGTGTTACTGGCTTCCTTCTTTTCTAGCTTCTGAACAGTAAATAATGCCTTTCCAATAAGCAATAATGTATGCAGTGTTACTTTTCAAGAGACTCGAACTCCTATGAGTTATTCTTACCACACTTTCATTGATTCATTATCAGTAGCATTTAGTACGTCTGGGGTCCACTGGGACATACATAATCCCAGATAATGGGTATCAGAATCTGTAACTCATAACAAAAATTCTGAAATTGGTCCTTTAATCAGCATGCCATCTGTTAGTGAAAACACAGGATATCAACAAAAAATTCAAAGGGGCAAATAATTGGGCTATCAAAGGGTTACAAAAACAGAGGAACTTCCTGCTTCTAAACACCCGAAAACCAAACATTTGTGTTCACTCTGAAAAAATTTACAATGAGAAGAAAAAGGGCAGCCACACAGACATTCCTGGATCGATATCTTTAAAAGTCATTCCTTATTTGGCCATCAAAGAGTTCAAAACTCCCTCTGCGTTTTCTCAGATACCCTTTAAATTATCTCTAAAGAAACCTGAATTCTTCAGACCTGAGGATGCTTCTTCCCTTCTGATTTCTTTTCCTTTCTTTCCCATTAAGACTTTTTTTTTTAAAGTAATGTTTTATTGAGTTTTTGGAGAAATTTCACACAGCAAGTTAGGCTCGCACTTGACAATTTCTGCACAAATTTTTCAGTGACATTAGTTACGTATATCACAATGTGTCAACATTCTCTTTGCGTTCTGTTTGTTCAATTTCCAGTACTCTAGTTTCCCTGCCCCCTTATGTTCTCATCTTTGCTTTTGAGTAACTTTTGACCTTTTGGTTTTCACACAGATGATTTTTAAGTAGAGCACTGATCTTACAGGTAATATCCTTTACTTTGTCTGCCACTTTGTTATTTTGCTAAAAGGTGATCTCAGGGAGTAGGCTCAATTCCAGGTTTAAAGAGTGTCTAAAGAGCCCTGGTGGTGCAGTGGTTAAGAGCTATGGCTGCTAACCAAAAGGTCGGCAGTTTGAATTCACCAGCTGCTCCTTGGAAACCCTACAGGGCAATTTGATTCTATTTTATAGAGTTCGCTATGGGTCGGAATCAACCTGATGGCAGTGGGTAGAAAGGGAATAGTCTCAGGGAGTCCTCTGTTCTCTACTGTTCCAGTTTGTCTTTTTTTTTTTTTAAGAATCTGAGTTCTGCTCCACATTTTTCTTCTGGGACCATCTGTTGTGACCCTGGTCAGAATGGTCCGTGGTGATAGCTGGGCACCATCTAGTTCTTCTGGTCTCAGGGTAGATGAGGTTGTGGCTCGTGTACACTTGTTTCTTGTGTGAGCTTTTGGGTAACCAAAACCAGTTCACTGAGCTGTTCCATGAGACTATGGTCCTAAGCTTTCAAACCCAGAAAACCAGTCTTGGAAGTTGATTTGTTATGTCTGGGGGTATCTGTATTTGTGTCTTCCACAAACATATGTGCCTGCACCCACATACTTGTATTTACATGTACCTATAGATACTTCACCAGCTGCTCGTTGGAAACTCTATTGGGCAGTTCTACTCTGTCCTATAGGGTCTCTATGAGTCAGAATTAACTTGACGGCAATGGGTTTTTGGTTTTATAGGTACTTGGGAGCCCAGTTAGGGCAGTGGTTAAGTGCTTGGCTGCTAAACGAAAGGTCGCAGTTCGAATTCATCAGATGCTCTTTGGAAACCCTATGGGGAAGTTCTACTCTGTCCTATAGGGTCACTATGAGTTGGAATCATCTTGACGGCAATGGATGTTTTTTGTTTTATAGATACTTCTATCTGTTCCCCCTATGTACACACCTGTAGCTACCCATATACCCATACACCTACACCCATCCATATGTGCTCAAACATGTTTTTACTTTGGTTGCGCTGTGCTCACGACATCCACATTTGGTGCCACTTTTCCCACTACCAAAAATAACAACTGTCTATGTTCTAAAGCATACTTTTCCCTCCCCCCTCTTCTCCCTGGTAACCACCAAACAAACACTGGTGTCTCTCTCTCTATATATATCTACTCTTGTCTTCTTGTAAAAGAGGGACCATACAATATTTGTCTTTATATGCTTGACTTTTTTTAACTTATTATCTCCTCCAGGGCCATCCATGTTATAATACGTTTAGCAGACTTGTCATTGTTGTCTACGATTTTGTAGTATTACATTGTATGTATGTACCACAATTTGCTTATCCATTCATCTGTTGATGAGTACTTTGGTTGTTTCCATCTATTTGCTATTGTGAATAAATCAGCAGAGAACATAGGTGTGGATATGTCTATTCAAGTCATTATTTTTAGGCCTCTAGGGTATGTACCAAGGATCCCTGACGATACAGTGGTTAAAGTGCTCAGCTGCTAACCAAAAAGGTCAGCAGTTTGAATCTACCAGCCTCTCTGTGGGAGAAAGATGTGGCAGTCTGCTTCTGTAAAGATTTACAGGCTTGGAAACCCTATAGGGAAGTTCTACTCTGTCCTACAGGGTCCCTATGAGTTGGAATTGACTAAATGGCAATGGGTTTTTTGGTAGGTATATACCTGACAGACTAGGAAGAAGGACTCAGCAGTCTACTGAAAAGATTTAGCCAGGGAAAAGCTTATGAATAGCAGTGGAACATTGTTTGATATAGTGCCGGAAGATGAGCCCCTCAAGTTAGAAGGCATTCAAAACACAACTGTGGAAAAGCTGCCTCCTCACAGTAGAGTCGACCTTAATGACATGGATAGAGTCAAGCTTTCGGGACCTTCATTTGCTGATGTGGCATGACTCAAAATGAGAAGAAACAGCTGCAAACATCCGTTAATAATCAGAACATGGAATGTATGAAGTATGAATCTAGGAGAATTGGAAGTCATCAAAAATGAAATGAAACACTTAAACATTGATATCCTAGGCACTGGTGAGCTGGTATTGGCCATTTTGAATCAGACAATCAATGGTCTACTATGCCGGGAACAACAACTTGAAGAGGAACGGCATTGCATTCGTTGTCAAAAAGAACACTTCAAGATCTATTCTGAGGTACAATGCTGTCAGTGATAGGATAATATCCATACGCCTATAAGGAAGACCAGTTAATACGACTATTATTCAAATTTACACACCAACCACTAAGGCCAAAGATGAAGAAATTGAAGATTTTTACCAACTTCTGCAGTCTATAATTGATCGAACATGCAATCAAGATGCATTGATAATTACTGGAGATTGGAATGCGAAAGTTGGAAACAAACAAGAAGGAGCAATAGTTAGAAAATATGGCCTTGGTGATAGAAATGATGTTGGACATCACATGACAGAATTTTGCAAGACCATCGACTTCTTCACTGCAAATACCTTTTTTCACCAGCGTAAAAGACTACATACGTGGACCTCAGCAGATGGAATATACAGTAATCAAACTGACTACATGTGTAGAACAGATGATGGAAAAGCTCAATATCATCAGTCAGAACAAGGCCAGGGGCTGACTGTGGAAAAGACCATCAATTGCTCACACGCAAGTTCAAGTTGAAACTGATGAAAATTAGAACAAGTTAACGAGAGCCAAAGTAAGACCTTGAGTATACCCCACCTGAGCTTAGAGACTATCTCTAGAATAGATTTGACTCATTAAACACTAATGACCAAAGACCAGACGAGTTGTGGAATGACATCAAGGACATTATGTATGAAGAAAGCGAAAGGTCATTAAAAATATAGGAAAGAAAGGAAAGACCAAAATGGATGTCAGAAGGGACTTGGAAACTTGCTCTTGAACGTCAGTAGCTAAAGTGATAGGAAGAAGTGATGAAGGAAAAGAACTGAACAGAAGATTTCAAAGGGTAGCTCAAGAAGACAAAGTAAAGTATTATAATGACATGCAAAAACCTGGAGATGGAAAACCAAAAGGAAGGAACACACTCTGCATTTCTCAAGCTGAAAGAACTGAAGAAAAAATTCAAGCCTCCAGTTGCAATACTGAAGGATTCTATATGGAAAATATTAGATGACTCAAGAAGCATCAAAAGAAGATGGAAGGAATACACAGGGTCACTATACCAGAAAGAATTGGTCGATGTTCAACTATTTCAGGAAGTACCATATGAACAGGAACCCAGGGTACTGAAGGAAGAAGTCCAAACTGCATTGAAGGCACTGGCAAAAAACAAGGCTCCCATAATTGACAGAATACCAATTAAGATGTTTCAACAAATAAATGGATGTAGTGCTGGAAGTACTCACATGTCTATGCCAAGAAATTTGGAAGACAGCTACATGGCCGACTGACGGGAAGAGATCTATATTTATACCTATTCCCAAGAAAGGTGATCCCAACAAATGCAGAAATCATCAAACAATATCAGTAATATCACACACAAGTAAAATTTTGCTGAAGATCATTCAAAAGCAGCTGCAGCAATATATTGGCAACAGGGAACTGCCAGAAATTCAGGCTGGATTCAGAAGAGGACGCGGAAACAGGGATATCATTGCTGATGTCAGATGGATCCTGGCTGAAAGCAGAGAATACCAGAAAGATGTTTACCTGTGTTTTACTGACTATGCAAAGGCATTCGACTGTGTGGATCATAACAAATTATGGAGAACACTGGGGAGAATGGGAATCCCAGAACACTTAATTGTGCTCATGAGGAACCTGTATATAGATCAAGAGGCAGTTGTTTGAACAGAACAAGGGAATACTACATGGTTTAAAGTCAGGAAAGGTGTGTGTCAGGGCTGTATCTTTTCACCATACCTATTCGATCTGTATGCTGAACAAATAATCTGAGAAGCTGGACTATATGAACAAGAACGTGGCATCAGGATTGGAGAAAGACTTATTAACAACCTGCATTATGCCGATGACACAACCTTGCTTGCTGAAAGTGAAGAGGACTTGAAGCACTTACTGATGAACATCAAAGACCACAGCCTTCAGTATGGATTACATCTCAACATAAAGAAAACAAAAATCCTCACAGCTGGACCAATAAGCAGTATCATGATAAATGGGGAAAAGATTGAACTTGTCAAGGATTTCATTTTATTTGGATCCACAATCAGCACCCATGGAAGGAGCAGTCAAGAAATCAAAAGCCACATTGCATTGGGCAAATCTGCTGCAAAAGATCTCTTTAAAGTGTTGAAAAGCAAAGATGTCACCTTGAAGACTAAGGTGCTCCTGACCCAAGCCATGGTGTTTTCGATCACCTCATATGCATGTGAAAGCTGAATGATGAATAAGGAAGCTCAAAGAAGAATTGATGCCTTTGAATTGTGAAGAATATTGAATATACCACGAACTGCCAAAAGAATAAACATATTTGTCTTGAAAAAGTACAACCAGAATGCTGCTTAGAAGCTTGAATGGTGAGACTATGTCTCACATACTTTAGACATGGTGTCAGGAAGGATCAGTCCCTGGAGAAGGACATCATGCTTGGAATAGTAGAGGGTCAGTGAAGAAGAGGAAGACCCTCAGTGAGATGGATTGACACAGTGGTTCCAATAATGGGCTTAAGCATAACAATGATTGTGACAATGGCACAGGACTGGGCAGTGTTTCCTTCTGTTGTACATAGGGTCACTATGAGTTGGAACTGACTAGATGGCATCTAACAACAACCACAACAACATACCTGAGAGTGGGACAGCTGGATCATAGGGTACTTTTATTTCTAGTGTTTTGAGAAAAACACCACACTGTTTTCCACAGTGGTTTTTTACAGTCCCATCAGCAGTGGATAAAGGTTCTAATCTGGCCAGTATTTGCTGTTATCTTTATTATTATTTTTTTAATCAGTGCCATTTTAGCTGGGGTGAGATGGTATCTCATTGTAGTTTTTATTTGCATCTCTCTAATGGATAATAGAGAAGCTCTCGGGGAACACCGGTTAAAGTGCTTGGCTGCTAACCAAAATCAGCAGTGTGAACCTACCAGCTGCTCTGTGGGAGAAAGATGTGGCAGTCAGCTTCCATAAAGATTTTCAGCCTTGGAAACCCTTTGGGGCAGTTCTACTCCGTCCTATAGGGTCACTATGAGTGGAATCGACTTGACAGCAGTGGGTTTGGGTTTTGGGTTTGAATGGCTAATGATCATGAACACTTTTTCATATGCTTTTTGGTTGCTTAGATGTCCTCTTTGGTGAAGATTCTGTCATGTCCTTTGCTCATTTTGTGATTGGGTTGTTTGGCTTTTTGACGTTGAGTTGCTCCAGTTTTCTATAGATTTTAGAGATTAGACCCTTATTGGATAAGTCATTTCTGAAGATATTTTCCCAGTCTGTAGTTTGTCTATTTACTCTTTTAACAAAGTCTTTTGATGAGCATAAGTTTTTAATTTTTATGAGGTCACATTTATCTATTTTGTCTCCTATTCGTGCATCAGTTATGTTTGTTATCCTGTTTTTACAAAAGATTAGGTTCTATAGTTTTCTTCCCATGTTGTCTTCCAGGAATTTCATGGTTTAAGGTTTAACATTTAGGTCTTTGATCCATTTTGGGTTAGTTTTTGTGTATGGTACGAAGTATGGGTCCTGTTTCATATTTCTGCAGATAGATATCCAGTTTTGCCAGCATTATTTATTAAAGAGACTGTTTCTGCCCCACTGAATGGACTTTGGCCTTGTCAAAAATCAGTTGTCTATAGATCAATGGGTTTGAGTTCTCAATTCTATTCCATTGGTCTATGTGCCTATTGTTGAACCAATACCAGGCTGTTTTGATTACAGTGGCTGTATAATAAGTTTTGATATCAGAGGGTGTGAGGTCTTCTGCTTTATTTTTGTTCAATTTTTGTTTATTTTGTTCAATATTGCTTTTGCTATTCAGGGTTTATTTCCCTTCCGTATGAAGCTGGTCATTAGTTTCTCTATTTCAGTAAAGAATGTTGTTGGGATTTGTATTGGGATTGCATTGTATCTGTAGATCACTTTCCACTATCTTAAATTCTTCCAATCCATGAGTATGTGATATCTTTTCATTTTTGTACATCTCTTTCAGTCTCTTCTGGTAGTGTTTTATAATTTTTATTTTATAAGTCTTTTATGTCCCTGGTTAGGTTAATTCCTAGGTATTTTATCAATTTGGGGTCTATTGTAAATGGTATTGTTCTCTTGATTTCTTTTTTGGAGCAGTCTTTGTAAGTGTAGAGGAATCCAAGTGATTTTTGTGTGTTGATCTTGTACCCTGCAACATTTCTAAATTCTTCTATTAGTTACAGCAGTTTTATTGTGGAATCTTTAGCATTTTCTATGTATAGGATCATGTCATTTGCAAATATACTTTTACTTCTTATTTTCTGGTTTCGATACATTTTCTCTTTCTTTCTTGTCTTACTGTTCTGGCTAGGACTTCCAATACAATGCTAAGTAAGAGTGGTGATAATGGGCATCCTTGTCTGGTTCCTGTTCTCAAAGGGAAGGCTCTCAGCCTTTCTCCGTTGAGTACAATGTTAGCTGTTGGTTTTGCATATATGCCCTTAATTATGTTGAGAAATTTTCTTTTTATTCCTCTTTTCCAAAACCAAACCCACTGCCTTTGAGTTGATTCTGACTCATAGCAACACAACAGGACAGAGTAGAACTGCTCCATAGGGTATCCAAGGCTGTAATATTTATAAAGCAGACTGCCACATCTTCCTCCTGTGGAGTGGCTGGTGGGTTTGAACCACTGATATTTTGGTTAGCAGCTGAGTGCTTAACGACTGCACCACCAGGGTTCCTCTATCCCTATTTTGCTAAGAGTTTTTATCAAGAAAGGATGTTTAATTTTATTGAATGCCTTTTCTGCATCTATTGATATGATCATATGGTTCTTTCCCTTTGCTTTATTTGTGTGGTGGATTACATTAATTGGTTTTCTAATGCTGAACTACTTTTGCAATGTTGGTATGAATCCCAGTTGATCATGGTGTATGATTTTTTTGATATGTTGCTGAAGTCGGTTGGTTAGAATTTTGTTGAAAATTTTTGCACCTATGTTCATAAAGGATATTGGTCTGTATTCTTTTTTTCTTTCTTCTTTTTTTTTTTTTGTGATGTCTTTGCCTGGTGTAGGTATCAGGGTTATGCTGGTTTCATAGAAAGAGTTCACTAGTGTTCCTTCCTTTTCTAGGTTTTTGAAGAGACTGAGGAGGACTGGTGTCAGCTCTTCTCTGAATGTTTAGTAGAATTCTCCAGTGTAGCCATCTGGTCCTGGGCTTTTTATTTGTTGGAAGTTTTTTGATGACATCTTCAATCTCTTCTTTTGTAATGGGTATGTTTAAAATTTCTACCTCTGTGTTAGTTTGGGAAGCTAATGTGTTTCTGGGAATTTATTCATTCCATCTAGGTTTTCAAATTTGTTAGAGTACAAATAAAGATCAGAGCAGAAATAAATGAAATAGAGAATAGAAAAACAATAGAAAGAATCAACAAAATCAAAAGTTGGTTCTTTGAAAGGATCAACAAACCACTGGCTAAACTGATAAGGGAAACACAGGAGAGGACGAAAATAACCCAAATAAGAAATGAAATGGGGGACATTACAACAGACCCAACCAAAATAAAAAGCATCATAACAGAGTATTATGAAAAACTATACTCCAAGAAATTTGAAAACCTAGAGGAAACTGACAAATTTCTAGAAACACACTACCTACACAAACTAACACCAAATGATGTTGAAAATCTAAACAGACCCACAACAAGATAAGAGATTGAAAAGGTAATAAAACAAAAACCAAAAAAAACTTCCAACAACAAAAAAAGCCCTGGCCCAGATGGCTTCACTGGAGATTCTATCAAACATTCAGAGAAGAGCTTACACCAGTACTACTCAAGCTATTTCAGAACACAGAAAACGAAGGGATACTTCCAAATTCATTCTATGAAGCCAGCATCACACTGTTACCAAAACCAGGCAAAGGCAACACAAAAAAGAAAATTACAGACCAATATCTCTTATGAATATGGATGCAAAAATTCTTAACAAAATTCTAGCCGATAGAATTCAGCACCATATCAAGAAAAAATAATACCACGACCAAGTGAGATTCATACCAGGTATGCAAGGATGGTTGAGCATTAGAAAATCAATTGACACAATCCACCACATAAATAAAATAAAAGAATCACACGATCATCTCAGTCAATGCAGAGGCAGCATTTGACAATATCCAACACCTATTTCTGGATAAAAACTCTCAATAAAATAGGTATAGAAGGGAAGTTCCTCAACATAATAAAAGGTATCTATAAAAAACCAACAGCCAACATCATTCTTAATGGAGAGAGGCTGAAAACATTCCCCTTGAGAACAGGAAAAAGACAAGGATGCCCTTTATCATCACTCCTATTTAACACTGTGCTGGAAGTCCTAGCTAGAGCAATAAGGCAAGAGAAAGAAATAAAGGGCCAAAGTGATAATGAAGAAGTAAAACTGTCCCTATTTGTGGAAGATATGATACTGTACATAGAAAACCCAAAAGACTCCACGAGAAAACTGGAACTAATAGAAAGGTTCAGCACAGTAGCAGGTTACAAGATAAACATACAAAATCGGTTGAATTCTTATATGCCAATAAAGAGAATGAAAAAAAGGAAATCAGGAAAACAATACCATTTATAACAACCCCTAAAAAAAAAAAAAAACTTCGGAATAAACCTAACCAGGGATGTAAAAGACTTATACAAAGAAAACTACAAAATGCTACTGCAGGAAGCCCAAAGAGATCTACATAAATGCAAAAACATACCATGCTCATGGATAGGTAGACGCAACACTGTGAAAATGTCAATTCTACCCAAAGCAATCTACAAATACAATGCAATCCCAATCCAAATACCAACAACATTCTTTGAAGAGATGGAAAAACTAATCATTAACTTTATATGGAAAGGGAAGAGGCCCCGGATAAGTAAAGCACTATTGAAGAAGTAGAATAAAGTAGGAGGACTCGCACTAACTGACCTCAGAACCTACTATACAGCTACGGTAGTCAAAACAGCCTGGTACTGGTACGATGGCAGATACACTGACCAGTGGAACAGAATTGAGAATCCAGATGTAAATCCATCCACTTATGGTCACCTGATCTTTGACAAGGACCCAAGTCCATCAAATGGGGAAAAGATAGTCTTTTTAACAAATGGTGCTTGCAAAACTGGATGTCCATCTGCAAAAAAAATGAAACAGGACCCATACTTCACATCATAAACAAAAAGTAATTCAAAATGGATCAAACACGTAAATATAAAACCCAAAACTGTAAGGATCATAGAAGACAAAATAGGATCAATGCTGGATGCCCTAATACATGGCATTAACATGATACAAACCATAACTAACAACACATAAACTCCAGAAGGTAAGCTAGGTAACTGGGATCTTCTAAAAATTAAACACTTATGCTCATCAAAAGACTTTCACCAAAAGAGGAAAAAGAGAACCTACAGACTGGGAAAAAAAATTTGGCATATCTGACAAAGGTCTAATCTCTAAAATCTACAGGAAAATCCAACACCTCTACAACAAAAAGACAAATAATCCAATTAAAAAACAGGCAAAGGAAATGAACAGACACTTCACCAAAGAAGACATTCAAGCAGCTAACAGGCACATGAGGAAATGCTGGTGATCACCAGCCACTAGAGAAATGCAAATCAAAACCACAATGAAATACCATCTCACCCTGGCATTACTGGCACGAATCAAAAACACAGAAAATAACAAACGTTGGAAAGAATGTGGGGAGACTGGAACTCTTACGCACTGCTGGGGGAATGCAAAATGGTACAACCATTTTGGAAGATGATATGGCGCTTCCTTAGGAAGCTAGAAATAAAAATACCATATGGTCCAGAAATCCCACTCCTAGAAATATATCCTAGAGAAATAAAAGCCATCACATGAATAGACATATGCACATCCATGTTCATTGCAGTATTGTTCACAATAGCAAAATAGATCAAAACAACCTAGATGCCCATCCACAGATGAATGGATAAATAAACTACGGTACATACACACAATGGAGTACTACGCAATAATAAAGAACAATGATGAATCTGCGAAGCATCTCACAACATGGATGAATCTGGAGGGCATTATGCTGAGTGAAATAAGTCAATCACGAAAGGACAAATATTGTGTGAGGCTACTGCTATAAAAACTCATGAGACTTCCGGGCAACATGGCACTATAATCAGAAGCACCACACTGTCCCTCCACAGCAAAGATCAGAAAAACTAAGTCAAACAGAGTCACATGTCAATCTTGAAACCCTAAGCATCAAACAAAAAGATAAAGAACTCAGCCAAGCACCGAATGGAATAAGAAACTGACCGAGAACACAGCATGAGGAGAGATACATGCAGAGGTCCCCTATCAGCTACCGCAGCACAGATCTGCCACCTTGGACTCCTATCGGAGATCAGTGAACAGCAGGTACGAGGAAGCAGCTTCATAAAGCTTCCAGCAGGAGACAGAAAAACCAGTAATCCACGATATAGGCTTTCCTGCCCTCCACCCTTCTTCACCCCCACTTAGCCTCCTCTGCTTCCTGCAGCCACCGTCTATTGGCCTAGAGGCACGAGCTTCCCCCCAATGCCACTTGGATTCCACCCGCCCACACTGGCCAGCTCCCTGAGTGCCATCTGTTGGTTGCTGGTGTTGCTTTTTCCACTTCTTTAGATTTCTTCCTTGCTTCTCACCACCTCCCCCTTCTATCTCTCAAATACCTGGCTCCGTGCACCATCTTTGCTTCTTCCTGAAAGGCTGAGAAAACACTGCTCGACTGTGAAACTGCTTCCTGGCCTGTGCTGCCATGCTGGTGGGACCCCGGGGGCTTTTTTGTTTGTTTGCTCTGATTTGTTCTGTTTTGATTTGTTTGTTTGTTTTCTTTCTCTTTTCTCAGCTTGGGAGCCCTTTTAGTCAGGCAGTACCATGTGGCTTGGAAGGTAGTCCCTTACTCTGTGCAGATGCACAGGGACATCCCTGAGGGCATTTCTTTTTTCTTTTTTTTGTTTGTTTGGTTTTGGTTTTTTTTTTCATTTGTTTAGTTTTCTTCTCTCTCTTATTCCCTTTTTGTCTGTCTTCATTTCCAGTTTCCCAATATTCATTTTTTTCTTTTACCCTTTTTCTTTTTTTTCCTTTTTGTTTTCCCCCATTTCTCAGTCTCTCATCTCTCCACTCCAATAGCAAGCTCGCTTAGCACTCTTTTTTGTCTGTGTGTATGTTTTTGGCTCCTGTTCTTCTCTCCTCTCTCACATCTTTCCCATACCCATCTTAGCTCCCCATATCACAATCTACCCCCGCCTTCCTGCCTACCTGCAACGTGCGCTGAGCATCATACTCCCAAGCAGCACAGGCACGGCCTGCTGGAACCTGCCCTGTACTGATTCCCAGTCCACACTGTCACCCCTGATACGTGCCACAAAAAACCTATCCCAGCAACTTCCCTTCAGCTAGACCTTCCCTGCTGTACCATACCTGAGCGACTGACCCTGCCCATTGGAGAAGGAGGTAAAAAGTATCGCACCCACAGACAAGCAAACAACAAAGAATGCACAGCCTGCCTGCTCAGACATAAGCAAATAAAACAAAAAAGCAGGATGAAACGAATAAGTCTACAATCAATAAACAAGGAAAATAACCACTGAATGCCCTGAAGACATCAGACAATATCAAAACATTTACAAAAACAGGACACAATGGTTCCAGTAGGTGTCCAAAATAAAACACAAGATGACCTTCCAGTAGATGAAAATACACTAGAGCTCACTGATAGGGAATTCAAATCTCTAATATTCAGAATTATCCAAGAGTTGAAGCAAAAAAACAGACAAAAATGAGGAAAAAATAGACAAATTGATGGAAAAGGCAGACAAATTCATGGAAAATACAGACAGAAAAATGGAAGAATTCAAGAAAATAATACAGGAACAAAATGTTAAAATAAATTCATGACTAGAAATCATACAAAAACAACAATTAGAAATCCAAAAGATAAACAACAAGATTTCAGAAACGGACAGTGTCATAGAAGGGCTGAGGAACAGGTTTGAAACGATGGAAGACAGGATGAGGGAAACTGAAGAAAAACACTTGGGTACAACTCTGTTTAAGGAAAAATCAGAAAAAAGAACGAAGAAAAGTGAAGAAACCCTGAGAATTATTTGGGATACAATCAAAAGCAAAAATCTGTGACTGATTGGAGTTCCAGAACAGGGGGAGAAAACAGAAAACACAGAAAGGATCATTGAAGAATTGCTGACAGAAAACTTCCTGAATATCATGAAAGATGAAAAGCTGACCTTCCAAGAAACTCAACAAACTCCATATAGGATAGATTCCAAGAGAAAATCACCAAGGCATATCATAATCACACTCACTAAAACCAGACAAATGAAGAATCCTGAGAGCAGTTCATGAAAAACAAAAAGTCACATACAGAGGAGAAACAATAAGACTAAGCTTGGATTATTTGGCAGAAACCATGCAGGTAAGAAGGCAATGGGATGACATATATAAAACCTTGAAAGAAAAAAATTGCCATCCAAGAACAACATATCCTGCAAAACTCTCGTCCAAATATGATGGTGAAATTAGGTCATTTCCAGATAAACAGAAATTAAAGGCCTATGTAAAAACCAAACTGAAATCACAAGACATTAAAGGAAGTCCTTCAATCTGAGAACAAACAATATCAGACCACAGGCTGAATACAGGACACAAGATTGTACTAGCCAGATACCAATCTAGGAAATGAACTCTTAAGGACTATGCAAAATCAAAAGAATTACAAAAGGGAACTAGAGAGGTTAATCTGTAAATGACAACAGCATCAGAACAATAAAAGAGGGAATAAATGGTGTAGGTATAGAACCTTCTAATGGAGAGGAAGTCAAGAGATACCAAGTAATAATAGACTGGTTCAAATCTAGGAAGATAAGGGTAAATTTCAAGGTAACCACAAAGAACGTTAACAAACCTACTCATCAAAATAAAGAAGAAAAACAAAGTCTCAGTAAAAACAAAACCTACAAAAACAAAAGAAATGAAAAAAAAAAAAAACCCACAAACAAAAGGAACTCAGCACAGGAGAGTAAGAGGAACAAAGAAAACGTCAGCACCACAAAACAACAACAACAACAACCAAAAACGCACTACAAAATGCAATCCCACTCCTAGGAATATATCCTAGAGAAATAAGAGCCATTACACTAACAGACATATGCACACCCATATTCATTGAAACACTGTTCACAATAGCAAAAAGATGGAAACAACCTAGATGCCCATCAACAGATGAATGGATAAACAAACTATGGTACATACACACAATGGAGTATTATACAAAGACAAAGAAAAACGATGAATCTGTGAAGCATCTCATAACATGTATGAAACTGGAGGACATTATGCTGAGTAAAATAAGTCAATTACAAAAGGACAATATTGTATGAGACCTGTACTGTACAACCATGTAAAAGTTTACACACGAAAACAAACAATCTTTGTTGGTTACAAGGGATGGGAGGGGTGGGAGGGGCCTAAACAGATAAGTGGTAACTTTGGTGAACGGTAAGACAGTACACATTACTGGGGAAGACAGCACAACCTGTACAAGGAAAGGTCATGGAAGCTCCATAGACACTTCCAAACTCCCTGAAGGACTGAATTGTTGGGCAGAGGGCTGTGGGGACCATGGTCTTGGGGAACATCTAGCTCAACTGGCATAACACCGTTTATAAAGACAATGTTCTACATTCTACCTTGGTGAGTAGCGTCTGGGGTCTTAAAACCCTGTGAGCAGCCATCTAAGATACTCCAGTGGTCTCACCCCTTCAGGAGCAAGGGAGAATGAAGAGAACAAGATACAAGGAAAAGACTAGCCCAAAGGACTAATGGACCACAGCCATGGCCTCCACCAGACTGAATCAAGTACAGCTAGATGGTGCCTGGCTACCACCACTGACTGCTCTGACCAGGAACACAATAGAGGGTCCTTGACAGAGCTGGAAAAGGATGTAGAACAGAATTCTAACTCACAAAAAAAAAAAAAAAAAAAAAAAAAGACCAGATTTACTGGCCTGACAGACCAGAGAAACCCTGAGAGTATGGCCCCTGGACACCCTTTTAGCTCAGTGGTGAAGCCCCTCCCGAAGTTCACAGTTCAGCCAGTGATTGGACAGCCGCATAAAACAAAACAGGACTAATGAGGCATAGCAGTCCAGGGACAAGTACTAGAAGGCAGGAGGGGACAGGAAAGTTGGTGATAAGGAACCCAAGGTTGAGAAGGGAAAATGTTGACATTTCATAGTGTTGTTAACCAGTGTCATAGGGCAATACGTGTACTAACTTTTCAAAGAGAAACTATTTGTTCTGCAATCCTTCATCTAAGGTACAAAAAAAAAAAAAAAAATTATCTATGCGAGATCAAATTGACAACAGCAACTCAAAAGGTTTGATGGAAAGCCTAGGGGACAGTGAGTTGAAGATAATGGTGATGGAATAATTTGGAAAAGGACAGTGAGAATAGCAGCACAACTGGAAGAATGTAATCGATGTGACTGAATTGTACATGTGGAAACTTTCGAAATGGTGTAACTTTGGCTATGTATATTTTTACCAAAAAAAAGGTCCTCAAGGTTGAGAAGGGAGAATGTTGACATGTCGTGGGGTTGTTAACCAACATCATAAAATAATATGTGTACTGACTGTTTAATGAGAAACTATTTGTTCTGTAAACCTTCATCTAAAGTACAATAAAAAAATTAAAAAAAAAACTCATGAAATTCTTTACATACAAAAAGAAACAATATTTGATGGTTACAAAGGAGGGAGGGTGGGGATGGAAAAACACTAAATAGACAATAGATAACTGGTAACTCTGGTGACGCATAAGACAGTACACAATACTGGGGAAGTCAGCACAACCTGTACAAGGAAAGGTCATGGAAGCTCCAAAGACACATCCAAACTCCCTGAGGGACTGAATTGCTGGGCAGAGGGCTGTGGGCACCATGGTCTCGGGGAACATCTAGCTCAATCGGCATAACACAGTTTATAAACACAATGTTCTACATTCTACCTTGGTGAGTAGTGTCTGGGGTCTTAAAAGCCTGTGAGCAGCCATCTAAGATACTCCAGTGATCTCACACCTTCCAGAGCAAGGGAAAATGAAGAGGACAAGATACAAGGAAAAGATTAGTCCAAAGGACTAATGGACCACAACTACCACAGCCTACACCAGACTGAGCCCAGCACAGTTAGATGGTACCCAGCTACCACCACTGACTGCTCTGACAGGGATCTCAATAGAGGGTCCCAGACAGAGCTGGAAAAAAATGTAGAACAAAGTTCTAACTCACACAAAAAGATCAGACTTCCTGACCTGACAGAGACTGGAGAAACCCTGAGAGTATGGCCCCCAGACACCCTTTTAGCTCAGTAACAAAGTGACTCCTAGGTTTACCCTTAAGACAAAGATTATAGACAGTCTCATAAAACAAAATGAGACTAAAGAGGTACACAAGCCCAGGGGCAAGGACCAGAAGGCAGGAGAGGACAGGAACCCAAGGCCAAGAAGGAAGCATGTTGACATGTCATGGGGTTGGCAACCAATGTCACAAAACAATATGAGTACTAATTGTTTAATGAGAAGCTAGTTTGTTCTGTAAACCTTCATCTAAAGTACAATAATTTTTTAAAAAGAAGTCATAATTTTCTAACCTAAGAGTTGGTTACTAAGGCATCATAAAGGATTCTACCACCAGACGATCAAGAAAAAATTGTGTTTATTTCTGACTGAATACTGGTTGCAAGACCCAGAGGGAGAATTTGACAGGAATTAATGTCTTTTCCAAAGCTCCACAGCTAGTTGGAGACAGAGCTGATTCATCAGTGGTATCAAAACAGGGATTTCACCATTAAAGCCCTCCTCTCAAAGCCCTACTCAACAAAGGCTTTTATAGCTATAGAGTGGGCTAAGGAGAGTACTTACTTATTTATGTCTAGGTTCTAAAAATTTCAACAATTATCAAAAGGTATGGATTGAATTGTGTCCCCCCAGAAAATTATGTTTGTAGTCATGACACCTGTATCTATGAATGTGACCCTGTTTGGGAACTAGGTTTTTCATTTGTTACTTTAATGAAGTCATACCAGAATAGGATGGGCCCTAAACCTCATCACTTCTGAGAGGTGTCTCAAGAGTAGAATAGACACAAAGAGACACACACAGTGGGAAGACAGTATGTGACAATCTGTCCACAAGCAAATGAACACCAAGGAACCTTGGGGCTACCAACATGGAGGGGTCCTGCTCTGGAACTGATGCCTTGATTTGGACTTCTAACTGTGAGACAATAAATTCTGTTCTTTAAAGCAAATAAATAAATTATTGGAGTACAATTTTTCATAGTAATTAGTTATGATCTTTATTTCTGTTGGATTGGTTGTAATGTCACCAATTTCATTTCTTAACATTGGTTATTTTTGGCTCTTCTGGTTTTTTTCTTTTATCAGTCTAGCCACTGGTTTGTCTATTTCATTGATTCTTTCAAAGAACCAACATCTGGTTTTGTTCATTCTTTCTTTTGTTTTTCTATTTACTAATTTGTTTAATTCTGCCCTGATCTTTATTATTTCCTTTTTTTGGTAGCTTTTGGCTTCTTTTGCTCTTCCTTTTCTATTTGCTCAAGTTGTCAGTTTAAGTTAACGATTTTGGATCTTTCTTCTTTTTTAATGTAGGCATTTATTGCTATAATTTTCCTCTTAGTACAGCTTTTGCTGTGTCCCAAAGATTTTGATATGTTGTGTTTTTTCATTTTTGTTTGATTCTAGGAATTTTTTCATTTCACTTCTGATTTCTTCTATGACCCAATAGTTTTTTAGTAGTATATTATTTAGTTTCCATGTATTTATTTATTTTTCCCATGGTTGATTTCTAGCTTCATACTGTTACGGTTAGAGAAGTTTATTTGTATGATTTCAATCTTTTTAAATTTGTTAAGATTTGTTTTGTGTCCTAGAATATGGTCTATTCTGGAAAATGATCCATGTATTGTATTGTTCTGCTTCTGGGTGGAGTGTTCTATATAAGTCCATCAGGTCTAATTGACTTACAGTTTTATTTAAGTTCATAATGTCCTTAGTGATGTTTTTAGATGTTCTATTTATAATTGAAAGCGGTATGTTGAAGTTCCCTACTATTATTGTGGAGTTGTCTATTTCTTCTTTCATATTAGTCTGAATTTGTTTCATATATTTGGAAGCATTGCTGTTAGATGCATGTATAACTGTTATGTATTCTTGTTGGATTGACACTTCAATTGTTATGTAATGTCCTTTTTTATCTCTTGTAATATATTCTGATTTAAAGTCTATTTTATCTGATATCAGTATGGCCACCCCTGCTCTTTTTTGTTTACTGGTAGCATGGAATATTTTTCTCCATCCTTTCATTTTCAGTCTGTTTGTGTCCTCATATCTAAGGTGTGTTTCTTGTAGACAGCAAAAGGAATGGATCATGTTTTTGTTTTTTTATCCATTCTGCCACTCTCTGCCTTTTGCATGGGGTTTTTAGACCATTTATATTTAAGGTTATTACTGAAAATGAAGTGTCTACCTCACTCATTTTGCTATTTGTTTTTTGAGTGTTTTGTATCTTGTTTTTTTATTCTGATTTTTCTGTTTTTGTTTGTTGTTGGTTGCTCTGTTTTGATGAGCCTTTTTGTTTTCTTTCATCTTTTGAATGTTTTTTCTCAGTGATTTCTTAGTGATTACCATATATATTACATCATACAACTTACAATATCAACAATGTTTAACATATGAACAGTTGACATACAACCTTAACATAGTGAATCTATTCCTGATATGCTCCTCCCTCCCCAATTTCTGTTTTTGTAGCTCCATTAATGTCTATATATAACCTATATTTGATAAGTTTACTTTGTACTTATTTTTTACAAACTTCATGTTGTATTATTTGCAGGATTTGATTATTGAGTTTATTCCACTAAAATATCATATACTTGGTCCTTATGATTGCCCATGTTGTTGTGTTTTTTTGAGATGTCTCTCTTATTTTTTATTTATTTTTCCTGTGTATAGATATGAGTATTTATTTAATGTTCTTGCCTTTCTACTTAGAGTACTCCCTTGACTAATACTTGCAAAGCTGGTCTGGTAGTGGCAAATTTCCAGAGCTTCTGTTTGTCTGGGAATTTCCCCCTTGTTTTTGAATGACATCTTTGCTGGCTAAAGAATTTTTGGTTGGCAATTGTTTTCATTCAGTATTTTATATATGTCGCTCCATTGTCTTCTGGTCTCTAGAGTTTCTGGGGAGAAATCCACACTGATTCTTAAGAAAGACTCTTGCTATGTTATACTGCGTTTTTCTCTTGTTGCTTTCAGAATTCTCTCCTTGTCTTTGGTTTTCAATAATTTTATTAGGATATTGCGTGGAGTTGATCCTTTTGTGTTTCTTCTAATTGGAGTTGGTGTAGCTTCCTGTATTGGCAGTCTTGGTTCTCTGTTCAGGTCTGGGAAATTCTGATTATCTCTTGGAAAATTGGTTCTATGTCTTTATTGTTGTCATGGTACTCTGGGATTCCAATAATTCTAATGTTAGATTTATTAACTGAATTCCATATTTCCGTTTGGGTTTATTCACTTTTCTTTGTTCTTTTCACATGTTTCTCTTGTGACTTGATAAATTCGGTTATTTTGTCTTCTAACTCATTTATTCTATCTTCTGTCTGTTCAACTACTGTTGAGTATATCTCTTGCTTTTTCTAATCTAGTTATTTTTTTCTTCAGTTCCAGTAGTTCTCTTTGTTTTTTTTTAATGTTTTAATCTTCTTGTGCGTCTCTCATTTTGTTCCTCTATTCGTTTCCTGATCTCCGCTAGTTTGTTTTCTGTGTGCTTTTTGCTTTCTTTAAACATATTTAGCACCATAGTCTGAAAATTATCAATCCTTTCCATTAGTTTGTCTTCCAGAGGAGACATGTTCTCTTCTTTACGTTTTTCTTTTGATTTGTCCTTCTTTTCTTGTGATTTTGTGAGTTTCACTTTTTTTTTGTTGTTGAATTTGGGCCATTTTGTTATCTTTTTTTAACTTTAAATTTTGTATTCTGGTTTTTGTGGAAAAATTTTCTGATTGGGCACCCTGGTGGCACAGCGGTCAATTGCCTGACTGCCAACCAAAAGGCCAGGGCCCACACCACCAGCCATTCTGCAGGAGAAAGATGCAGCAGCATGCTTCTTCAAAGAGTCACAGCCCTAGGAGTACCACAGGGCACTCCACTCTGCCCCACAGCATCACTATGAGTCAGAATTGACCCAGCAGCAGTGGGTATGGTATCTTCTTCTGAGAACCACTAGAGGGGACTCTTATCCTTAGGTTTTTTCCAGTGCTGATTCAGTTCTAGATGCTTGATCTCTGAAATTCAAAATGCATGCATGGGGAGAAGGGGTTAAGCTGGTTGCAGATGGCGAGACTTGATTTTTCTGTGGCAAAGGTGGGGGGCTCTCTATGTCTTTCCCTCATGGGCACCCCTGCACAGGCTCACACATGGTGTGCCACTTGGGTCAGGGAGCCAGCTGTTTCCTTCTGTGTTGTCCATTTGTCAGAAGTATTCCTCTTGCCCTGCTGCCCTTGCAGTTCCTTCCTGTCCTAATGCCTGTCTGTCTAGGGCTTCAGCGATATTCAACAGCACTCTCTCACAGCACCACAGTCTCTCTTTGCCCCTTCCCAATTGTGTGGCCCATGAACTCCCATGGCCAATCTGCACCACCTTAAAAAACTGAGCAACAGTTTCCTCAGATTAGCTCCCTTTCTGTGTTACCTGTTTGGCATGTTGCCCAGCCTCGTCCCAAAATGGCTGTGATGAACAAGTGCTCCAGATGTTAGTGGGTAGGTTCTCCCAGCTTCCGTACCATCCCCACTCCTCCTCTCCCCCACTTTTGGACTTGCCCTGACTCTCCAACAACTCAGCTGCCTTCTGGAGTTCTGACATATCAGTCTGTGCTTGTTTTTATTCATTGTTCAGTGGGTTAGGAAATTAATAAAGTAATGTTCTGCATCATACAATATTTTTTGGCATTTGTTCTTATGATATCCTATTTAATAAACTTGAGAATATTTCAGAATGAATTGCGTACAGGCTTGTCTCAGGCTGGGTTCTCTAGAGAAGCAAAAGTATGCATTTATCTCAAGGAAATAGCTCACATGGTTGTGGAGGCTGGCAAGTCCCAAAGTCTGTAGGTCAGGCATCAGCTGGAAGCTTCCCTTGACTCATGTGGTTACAGGGGCTAACGAACCCAGAATCAATATGTCATATGACAGGCTGCTGGCTCACAGGGCTGTGGAGCTGGTGAATCCCGAAGTTGGCAGGTCAGATGACAGGCTGCTGGCTCACGTCCCAAGAACCAGAGGTTAGATGATGAAAAGTCTGAAACAGGATCCAGAGCAAGCCAACTTTTCCAGAACGTCCATATGTAGATTGGGTGTAGGCTACACCCCCGGGGAAGCTTCCCTTACGACTGATTGGCTGATCACACCAGATTGCACCATGGAAGTGATTACAATATATCACAAAATGGATGATAATTACATCAGATCACAAAATATAGGGTAATTACATAATACTGAGAATCACGGCCTAGCCAAGTTGAGACGTAACATTAACCACCACAGGCCCCATTTGTTTGTTCATTCTTATAACAGCTGTTCACTTGAATGCCAACTAGATGCCAGGTACTACGCTAAGTGCTGGTGATCCAATGGTGAGAACAACCTAAGAGGGTCCCTGGTCTCTTGGAGCTCAAGTCTACTGGGAGAGACAGAACATTAGTCAATTTCACCTAAATGAAGGCATGAATACAACCTGAAAGAAGGGCTGGGAAGAAAGAAACATGTTTAGACAGAAGCATAGAAAAAGGCAATCTCATCTAGACAGTTTGTTGAAGAAGATTTATCTGAAATATAAAGAATAAGCATGTAGCAATGGGGCTCCAAGTGGAAGGGTAGGGAGGTAGAAGGAATAACAAATTTGATTAAATATTGTGTTAATGATCTTTTCAATACAGTTGATCATTAGACCAATGGGATGTTCTAGTTATCTATTGCTGCCTAATATATCACTCTATAGCTCAGAGACTCAGAACAACAGCAACAATTTTATTATCTCCTGTGGTTTCTGAGGATTGGAAATTCAGGAACAGCTCAGTTGGGTTGGGCAGTTCTGGCGTGGGGTCTCACCGTTAGAGACCAACGATGGATGGAGCTAGCAGAGTGGGGGATGGGCAGCTGAGGGGTGCCTGGTTCATCTCTCTCTCTCTCGTAGCTTCAAGGCCTTTCCATGCGCTACCTTGGGCTTCCTCACAGTATGGTGGCCTCAGGTGTTAGGACTCCAAAAGCAAGATTTCCAGTGAACAAAGTGAAAGCTTCATGGCCTTTTATGACCTAGCATCAGATCACATGGCATCACTTCCACTGCATTCTACTATTTAAAAGTGAGTCACTAGTCCACTTAGAGCAAAGAGGGTGAGACAAAGTCCCTATACCTCAGTCAAAGGAGTATCAGGGTCACAATGAAGAAGAACATATCTAACGGGAGATAATGTTGTTGTCATCTGTGGAAAAGGCTATCTGATAGATTGGAGAAGCCAAATTAATGTACTTTGGTCTAGAATTTTTTTAAAAGAACTACTTTTAGAACATAGACTTCCATGAATTGACTTCTGTTATATTTATTTTCCACCTTGTCACTATAGAAATAACATATTTCAAAATACTTGACAGTTTACAAAGTGCTCTTAATTGATCATCATAACAAGCCTGCTAATTATTAAGACAAAATATTATCACCCACACTGTTTAGACAAGAAAACTAAGACCCAACATCCCAGAGACAAAAAGGGAGCACACTTAGGATCTGAACCCAAAATTAAGTGTTTTTGTTTTTTTCTACTGAAACATACCATTCTACTGAAGCACGCCATGGCAATGAAATATCACAATCTATAGGCTCATGGTCTTTGTATTATTTTCAGGATCCAAAACATTTGAACAGTCTATGGCTTTGAACATTAGCTGCATCGTTTATATGAGAATATAAGAAGCCATTGTTTTAAATAGCATCCATTATGGACTGAATATAAAGACTATTTCCAAATTATCTCCAACATTTTTTGTCCTATCTTCTGCAAATAATTAAAGGTTAGCAACTTAAAAATTAATTCTAGTGGTAGAGCTATGCATCTGGCTTAATGGGTACCATAAATCAATCACATGAGATAAAATCTATTTTAAGAACTCTGCAGAAAGGGTGCTATTTCAAAGAAGGCACAACATTATTTCTTCTCTTCAGAGTAGCAGTCCCAGCCCTCATATTCTAACCTTTAAGCAGCCTTCCTGGCTC
Source organism: Dugong dugon (assembly GCA_030035585.1). Taxonomy (NCBI): domain Eukaryota; kingdom Metazoa; phylum Chordata; class Mammalia; order Sirenia; family Dugongidae; genus Dugong; species Dugong dugon. The sequence goes on from CM057478.1 coordinate 36,063,900, forward strand.
ACCTGGAAAATCAGGGTGAACTTAAAACTCATGTCACTTCCTGCTTCTTTTCCCCCAGTGGCCTCCCACCACTTTTAAGGCAGCCTACAAAGGCCTGCTCCTATTTCTTTCATCACTTGAAATTCCCCTACACACACTATTCCCAAGCCATGCTTACCCTCTTTCAAACCTTTTGGTATATCAGGCACATGAGTGCTTCAGAGGCTTTGCATGCACTGTTCCCACTAACTGGGATGCTCATCCCCTTCTTTCCCCACCTGAAAATCTCCTATTTATCCTTCAGCACCCAGGCCAAATGCCACGTTCATTTTACAGAAGAGGAAACGAAGCAGCAGAGAAGTAATTTGTCCCAGTCAAGTGTCAGAGATGGGATTTGAACCCAGAGGAAAGGAAGGGGAAGAAGCAGAAGAAGAAAACACAAATACAGTAATAATAAATGTGGGTGAGACTCGAAAAACAGGAATGAGGCAGTGCTGAGCCCTAGAGACGCTGGTGGGAAAACTCTCCCTCATCCTCAACTCCAACAAAAACCTGACTTTCCTGGGAGACCCCAGGGTCACCCCTGCTCTCAGTTCCCAGCCTTCCTCACCCGGGACACATCCTCCGTGGCCAATCGCTTCCCTGCCTGGTTCATGTTATTCTCAATTCCCAGCATTGCCTTCTTCCCAGGTAACATCGAGTCTATGCTTATACCTCACCTCAGGCTTTGACCTCACAGCTCCTCACACTTCCCCAAATCACCCACTACTGCTATTCATCTCTCTTGTCCAACCCAACTCCAGCCTGACCTGGGGGGTCATACCAGAAATACCCCAAAGACACCTGGCATTTCAGAACCTGGTTTTGTACCTTCTCACTTCTATGGAGCAGGACACTAAGCTGAGCCTTTCTCATACGTCCCTCCATTGTGACTGAGAACAATGTTAAGGGTTGGACTGACCATTACCATCTATGAGTAGAGAGATGAACACCCATAGTAGTTAACTGACTTCCTCAATGAAGCACCACTTGTAAGATGCAGAGCCAGGCGTTTCAACCTAGGTCTTCTGACTGCAGACTCAGGCAGCTGAGGCCCTCCCTGCATGTGCAGGTAGGCTCTCCTTCCCCTCACAATTAGTATAATCTTTATCCATGTATCTGCATTCATACCTAGACTTTGCATAGGTCTTTGCCTCCTGGAGGGCCTTTTCTAGTGTCTTAATCACAGTGCTCAGTTAATGATAGTTGCTTATCAAGAGTTGAAAGAACCGATAAATATTGTGGTAATAATAACTTCTCTCACTATGTAGCTGTTTATACTTTTCAAAGCACTTTCTGTGTAGTACCTTGTATCTCCAGAGTAGCCCAATGTGAAGGATGGGGTCAGGTCAGGTTATCTCCATCTTCAGGTAAGAACCTGGGGCCCAGGGAGGTGATAGAAACTGCTCAAGGCTACCTAGAACCCTCGAGGTAGGAGCAGGCCCTAGAGGGAGTCCTTCTTCCTCATCTAGGCTTCCAGTGCTCCAGCAAAGGCCCCAATCAGTGCCATCCACAAGACAAGGAAGCTACTGAGACTTCATTCAACAAATATTTATTAAGCATCTGCTGTGTGGTAGCCATTGTGCAAATTTAGCTTGGGAGGGTTGGAAGAAGGTAATTTTAGAATTACCTTAGAGTAGCTATTTCTCAAAGTATGCTGGCCTGGGGACCAGCAGCATTAGGATGAATTGTGAGCCAGTTAGCAATGCACATTCTCAGGCCCCATCTCAGGCCTACTGTAGTAGGTTGAATGGTGGTCCCCTAAAAGAGATGCCCATGCCCTAATCCCTGGAACCTGTGAATGTGACCTTATATGGAAAAAGTGTCTTTGCAGGACATAATGTAGTTAAGGATCTTGAGATGAGTTCATCCTGGATTGTCTGGGTGGGCCATAAATCCAATGACAAGTGTCCTTACAGAGAAAGGCAGAGGGAGATTTGAGACAAAAGAGAGAAGGCCAGTGAAGATGGAGGCAGAGAATAGACTGATGTGGCCACAAGCCAAGGAAGGCCTGGAGCCACCAGAAGCTGAAAGAGGCAAGGAAGGATCCTCCCCTAAAACCTTCAGAGAGAGTGTGGTCCTGCCGACACCTTGATTTTGGATTTCTGGCTTCTAGAACTGTGAGAGAATACATTCCTATTGTCAGCCACCAGGTGTGTGGCAATGTGTCACAGCAGCACTAGGACATTCATACACCTATGAGTCCAAAACATGAGTAGTGGGGCAGCAGCTGGTGCTATAACAAGCCCTCTGGGTCTCTGATTTACTCTCATAGTTGGGAGATACTAGTTTATAGTAATGGAATCAATGGCTCTACTTATGTCTGGCTAAAGGCTCAGAAGAGGAAGACTCTGAACACGATGGATTGACACAGTGGCTGCAAAAACGGGCTCAAACATACCTAATACTGTAAGGATGGCACAGGACCAGGCAACATTTTGTTCTGTTATATGTGGGGTCCCTGTGAGTTGGAACCAACTCGAGGGCACCTAACAATAACAATAACCAAGACTTGGCCACTTCCCCTATACACCACGGCCGAGGCCTCCCAGAGAGCTGTAAACAGACTGGTGCGCACATTGAACACCTGGGGAAGACTCGAGTCTCACGGCAGGTAAGGTTCCTTCCTCTATCGCTTTCTCTTTGGGGGATTTCCTCACCTACAACAAATGTTTCTTTGGCTCTCAGTATAGACAGGGCCAGACGTCAGGCGCTGTGGTCATAAGTAGGTATAAGACTCGAGTCTTGCCATCAGGAGAGTTTTGCCATCTCATTGGAGAAACAGGACAAGAGTATACAAGGATAAACAATTCCATCTCTAGCCTCAGGTGGACCTAATGTCTCTGAAACACGTTTGCTTGTAACTTATCAAATAAGCAACTCTTGAAGCTCCAAGTGTATCACTAGCTGAATTCGTCCTAAGCACTGGGGTGGCATTACATCAACACTGGCACACTCATTTCCAAATACAAGATGCTGCTTCCCAATGACTAATGCATCCTTCATCCCCTGCTCACCTGCCTTACAGGTTAGTTTGCGTATCAAGAACAAGAAGACTTTCTAAAAGTCACATCAGAGCAGAAGAATGTTCACTTGTGGATACACTTTCTAGTGTTTTTTCAGTTTAGATCATCTGAGGGTATCAAGAGAAATCAAAATGCAACAGACTGAGCAAGAAAATCCTTGGCTTCACAGCTGATGAGAAAAGCCCCCACTTCCCACCAAGGGGCTGAACTTTCAGACTGGTTTACATTCAGCATAAAGGCAGTGGGGTTGGCTACCACCGGCTGCATGCCTTCTTAATCAAGGTGACAGATGGACCGCTGTGACCTTCCAAGTCCTCAGGGAAACACAACTGTGCTGGGAGGGGTGTGTCCAGGGACGAATAGGGGGCTGCCTGTGACGGCAGACGGACAGGTTAGGGGTGAGGCCAGAAAAGCAGGGAAAAATGATGGGCATGAGTCTGGCACCACGGCACAGCATCAAGGCTGCCTGGATTCCAAATCTAGCAATGCCACTCAATAGCTGTGTGATGCTGGGCAAGTTATTTAACTTCTCTGAGCCTTCGTTTCCTCAATGGGACAATAATAGTAACTACCTTAAGGGTCATTATGAAGACAAGAAAATTTCAACATGGAAGGGCTAATAAACTGCAAATACGTGTTTGTTATTATTATCATCATCATATTGGTAGCAGTAGTATTCATGATCTCACCCTCGACGATAACATGGAACAATAATAGGAGCTACCTTAAGGGTGGAGTCCCTGGGTGGTACACATGGTTAAGTGCTTGGCTACTAACCAAAAGGTTGGCCATTCGAATTCACCCAGAGGCACCTCAGAAGAAAGGCCTGGTATGTCCTTTGGAAAGATCAGCCACTGAAAACCCTACAGAGCACAGTTCTACTCTGACACACACAGGGTTGCCATGAGTTGGAATCGATCGACAGCAACTAGTTACCTGAAGAATTGTTATGAGGATTAAAAAAGTTAAAATGTAAAGTGCTAATACCAAACTGGCTAATCAAACACAAGTACACATTTGTTATTATTATGTTATTATTGCTATTGTTATTATTATTCATGATGTCACCTCTGATCCCAAGGTAAACCTGATTCTCTTCTTTCAATTGCTGTGTGACCTTGGAAAGCTATTTAACCTCAGGAACTTCACTTCCTGCCTTGCTGTCAGGTGGGGATTACATAGTGTTCATGCAACGCTCCTGACACAGGGCTTCAATTTTTATCTATCTATCCCATTGCCGTCGAGTAGATTCTGATTCATAGCAACCCTACAGGACAGAGTAGAACTGTTTCATAGAGTTTCCAAGGAGCACCTGGTGGATTCGAACTGCTGACCTTTTGGTTAGCAGCCAAGCTCTTAACCACTGTGCCATCATGGCTCCCTAACTTTTCGTGGGGATTAAATTAAAGGCACCGCTATGATCCAAAATAAGATCCTTATGACCCAAAACAGGGCAGATGAGTTTCAAAGGGAGAAGACAAGCAAAAAAACAGAGGAAGGGGGACTTAGGGTTATCTTCCAAATCTGGAAATGCAGGAGGGAATTAGCTGATACATGGCAGATAAAGATCTTTCAATCATTTTGCATTCTCAATAAGTAATTATTGAACTTCATGTGAGGTAGAAAAAGATGGGGTTATACCCAATATACAGACGAAGAAACTGAGGTCCAGAATAAATTCCCAAGGACAAGCAGAAACTAATTGAATTCAGGATCCAGCTGACTCCAAAGCCTATGATTTTGATCATTACACGATATCTACCCACAGTGACCAAGCCCTATAACTGTGCTGACATACATCTATATTCTACTACCTTTGGGCAATGATTAGGTTGAAGGAAAACTCCATAAGGACCCCCTTCCCACATCCACACCCAGATCAGGGCATCTTCCAGAAGAATAAACCATCACACCTCACATGCTGTACCTCCAGGAGATCAAGACTTTTATACTGTCCCTGAAAGGCAAAGACACTTCAAAAAGAAGTGACTTCTAGCCATCAAACCGTCCATGTATCATTGATCAGGGGTCCCTGCCTTATGTGGACAGGTGGCCACTGAGGAGCAGAACCTCTGTGGAGAACTCGGGTCTCCAGCTGATTGCTGGGAGTCATGGTGTCAGCTCTTCCTTGCTCACAGCACACATACCATCCATCAGCAAATCTGCCAGCTCTACCTTACAAATACATGCAGAACCTGACCACCCCTCGCTGCCCCTCTGCTTCCACCCTGGCTCTGTTTGCTGAATAACTGCAATAGCTGTCTTACTGGGTGGGTCTCTTGCTTTCATTCTCAGCTGCTTCAGTCTCTTCCCCAGACATCAGCCAGGAAGTCCCATGAGATGCAAGTCAGATTCGGTCAGTCTTCTGCTCAGAAGCCCAGATGGCTTCATCTCTCCTTCTGAGAAAAACTTAGGCTCCTTACAGTGCCTGTTGTTATCACTGTTAGTTGCTGTCGAATTGACTCTGATTCAGGGCGACCCCATGTGTGCAGAGTAGAACTGCTCCATAGTGTTTCCAAGACTGTGACCTTTCAGAAGCAGATCAACAGCCCTGTCTGCTGAGGTGCACACGGGTGGGTTTGAACCTTCAATCTTTCAGTTAGTAGCCAGTGCTTAACCACATGCGCCACCCATAACTGGATATGATTTATTCCCTCTGCACCCTCTCCAAATGCACCACCTATTATGTCCTCCTTCTCACCTGACTCTAGCCACACTGCCCCCTGGTCCTCCAGCACACCAGATGTGCCCTGCCCCAGGGCCTTTGCATGTGCTGGTCCTTCTGCCTGGAATGTTCACCCTCCGGTTATATGGCTGGCTCACTCCCTCACCTCCTTCAGGCTTCGCTCAAATGTGACTTTTCTTGTGACGAGCCTTTTGCTTTCTTCCATCTTCTGAATATTTTTTCTCAGTGATTTCTTAGTGGTTACCACATACATTACATTACAAAAACTTATAGTTGCAACAATGTTTAATACATGAACAACAGTTAACATACAACTTTAACATAATATTCCTGATATGCTCCTCCCTCCCCCATTTCTGTTGCTGTGTTTCCGTTAACATCAATATACAACCTATATTCAATAAGTTTACTTTGTACTTATTTCTTACAAACTTGATGTTGTATTGTTTGCGGGATTTACTTACTGAGTTTATTCCATGAAAATATCATATACTTGGTCCTTATGACTGCCCAAGTTGTTGCGTTTTTTGGAGATCTTTCTCTCTACTTTCTTATTTATTTTCCTGTGTATAGATACAAGTATTTATTTAATGTTCTTGCCTTTCCATTTGGAGTGCTCCCTTGAATAATACTTGCAAAACCGGTCTGGTAGTGGCAAATTCCCAGAGCTTCTGTTTGTTTGGGAGTGTCTTGATTTCCCTCTCATTTTTGAATGACAACTTTGCTGGGTAAAGAATTCTTGGTTGGCAATCGTTTTCGTTCAATATTTTATATATGTCGTTCCATTGTCTTCTAGCTCCAGTCACACTGCCACCTGGTCCTCCAGCATATTCGATGTGCCCTGCCCCAGGACCTTTGCATGTGGCGGTCCCTCTGTCTGGAATGCTTTCCCTCCTGTTATATATCTGGCTCACTCCCTTACCTCCTTTAGGTTTTGCTCAAATGTGACCATCTCAAGTAAGCCTTCCCTGACCACTCTATTCAAAACTGCACCTTTATCACACTTACACAGTACTTCCTACTTATTTTCTTGCTTATTTATCTCCATACCTCTTATTACCTAATATACTCCACATATTCTCATTCTTGTCTCCCTTCACTAGAGGGTCAACACCATGAAGTCAGAAGCCTGCCATTAATAAGTATTTGCTGAACAAATAAATGCACAGGTTTAGCCTGGTTCCCCAACTTTAGTAGAGACACCACCACCATCACATAACATGCTTGCATCCCTTTCAACCTGGTTGCTAGCAGATACAGTGTTCCAGCAAAGATAAACCTTGTTTCTGAGTCACTCAGCTCTGGCAGAAGACTGTAACAGAAATTCTGGGCTGGCTTCTGATGACATCTTCAGAAAAAGAAATCACTTTGGCTCATCCCTGAGGTATTCACCCATCGTGGTAAACAAGCACATTTAACTGGAAACGTCCCACAGCAGCAACTTCATGTTCCCATCACCCCTCCTGAAGGCAAGGATAACATTCCCATGAGAACACTTCTTTTCCCAGACCACCTGTTGTCTGATTTGAAGTCAAGCAGCCTGAATTCCCATCATGACCTCAGTATCTAATAGCTGTATGGCCCCCAGGCAAGCCACGTAACCGTCCAAGCCTCAGTTTCCTCATCTAAAAAATGGGTGTGTGGAGTAGGCAAATCAATGGCTCCAACCTCAAAGGATACTTAGCACAGTGCCTAATAAGTTGTAAGTATTAAATAAATGTTAACTAGTATTTATCATTTTATTATGTATTATTGCCCACAAAATTACCATGAGTGAGTAAGTGCTCAAAAACAATGAGCTGAGTGTATGAATGTTATTTCATGGATTTCAGAGAACGAAATTAGATTCTGGAGTCTCAATTATCATTGTAATGGCTCCCCTGATGGAGTTCTGAAGCTGTTTCTCCATGAGCATTCACAGCAAGAACATCATAGGAATTCACCCTTTCTTTGACGGGTGCATGTAAAGTGCTTGGCAGTTTCCCATGAGTGGCTCTGGGACTTCATTTGGGGCCACATCCTCCCCAGACCCAGCCCTAAGTTAAGACATAAAACAAGACTCCAAGCATACAGTCTGGTTCAAAAGACAGAACTAGCACACATGAAAGAATAATAAAGTCAGAGCGTCTCCAATTACATGCTAAATTATCTGGTATCATCTTTAAATTATGTAGGAAATGAAAAAGGGGAAAACTCTGTGTTAGGTGGGGAAAGCTTCAACAGGGCGGGGCCCCGAGTTCCCTTGAAGGATGGAGAGGATCTGGGTTAGGGAGGAACAGTGAAGTGAGAATGAGAATCGTTGAAGGGGGGTGGGTGGAGGAGGAGGTGGAGTCTGACTAAGTGACTGCCAGCAGTTTGTACCGGAAATATATTTACTGTGGAAATGGTAATCTCTAATCACCTCTCGAAATTGCACATTACCTTGAGGAAAATTAAAAGCCACTGTGGGTGTGCTCAAGGTCCCTTGGTGGCATAAATGGTTAAGATCTTAACCACAAGCTGAAAGGTTGGTGGTTCAAAGCTATCCAAAGTCATCTCAGAAGACAGGCCTGGCAATCTTCTTCCAAAAGATGACAGCCATTGAAAACCCATTGGGAGAGCCAAATGCTGCTCCAAGCACTCACACCTCTAAGCCCACAGACCCCTTGATGCTTCTGTTCAAAGCCGAATGAAGGGACTTAAGCAAGGTAAGCATTTTTGAGTTCCACAGCTTCAGGCTCAGTGCTTGAAGATTTCTGGAGAGCTCCCAGTTCTTGCCTCAGCACTCGGTCAGCCATCACCTGTTATCATGAACCGGAACTCACAGAGAGTGAATTTTGCTAGGGAAATTACAAGCCTAGCTAAGGCCTTCAAATGCATCCCAGCTGCAGCCCTCAGATACAGGCTCCTTCCAGCCAAGTTGAATTTCTTATCACAGAATAAATATAAATAAACAGTTGAGTTCAGATCCTATTAGTCAAAGCATCAAAGAGAGACTCCATGCTCTGATGTCATCTTACTCTATCTGAATTGAGACATGGAAGGCAATATTCTTGGTAGGGTTGGAGTCCATTCTATCTTCCCCTGCTGCCTTAAGTCTGCATGCCTTAGTGCTCAAACTTGTACTCACCTGCAGATACTCAGGCCCCAGCCCTGAAGACTTTAATTCACTGGGGTTACATTACATGATAAACAGAGAAAAGACTGAAGTTGTCAAGGATTCCACTTTACTTGGATCCACAATCAACACCCATGCAAGCAGCAGTCAAGAAATCAAACAACGCATGGCACTGGGCAAATCTGCTGCAAAAGACCTCTTTAAAGTGTTAAAAAGCAAAGATGTCACGTTAAAGACTAAAGTGTGCCTGACTCAAGCCATGGTGTTTTCAATCGCCTCAAGTACATGGGAAAGCTGGGCAATGAATAACAAAGACCGAAGAATTGATGCCTTTGAATTATGGTGTTGGAAAAGAATATTGAATGTACCATGGACTGCCAAAAGAACAAACAAATCTGTCTTAGAAGAAGTACAGCCAGAATGCTCCTTAGAAGCATGGATGGCGAGACTTCGTCTCACATACTTTGGACATGTTATTAGGAGGGATCAGTCCCTGGAGAAGGACTTCATGCTTGGTAAAGTAGAGGGTCAGTGAAAAACAGGAAGACCCTCAACGAGATGGATTGACACAGTGGGTGCAACAATGGACTCAAGCTTAACAACGACCATGAGGATGGTGCAGGACCAGACAGCATTTCCTTCTATTGTACATAGGGTCACCATGAGTTGAACTGACTTGACGACACCTAACAACAACACAGTACAGGGTAAAAGCAGAGGGTCAGCAAAAGAGAAGATCCTCAAAGAGATGGATTGACACAGTGGCGGCAACAATGGGCTCAAACATAGCAACACTGTGAGGATGGTGCAGGACCAGGCAGTGTTTTGTTCTGTTGTTCATAGGGTTGCTGTAAGTTGTAATCAACTTGACTAGACACCTAACAACAACAACAGTGGAATCCTGGAATCTGCATTAGAAAAACAAAAACAAAGAAACAAAAAGCCCACCACCACCCCAGGATAGAACAACAAGCTAAATGATACCATGAGAAATTGACTAGATAAGTCCAGAAAGTGAAACTTTGTGCAGAATCAATGGCTTGGCTCCTTTAACAATCAGTACACCAGGAGAAAAATAAAATAAAATAAAGGAAGAGGGAGGGGAGAATTGCAGAATCATAAAGAACATAAGAGAGGGAATGACTGGACCCACTATATGGTTCTGGATTGGATCTCAGTTTAGACAGAACAATTACTTGTAAATAACAATTTTGAGTCAACTGGGAAAATGAAAAAAAAATTTATTCTTATAGAAAGATGGAGAGTGTTAACTGAGAAAAGTAGGTTTAAAAATAGCATGTATGGTACAATCTCATTTTTTAGTAAGAAATACGCATATATTAGCACAGAACTATCTACAAAGGTATGCACTAAGGTAGTAGTAGTAGAGTAAAACCTGTGAAAACTGGAACCTGTGTAAGCAGAAACCTGTCAGAGATGGAAAACGCAAATATTTTCCACGAATTGAGAGCAATAGAAAAGTGGTAAGACTGCACCCTGTCAAAGGCGGAAAACTTGTGAGACCCGGAAAAACAAGGCCGTCCCACTGAGTTCCAGACTCTCGCAGGTTTCACTACTGTCTGGGTAGGATGGCCGTGGTGTTTTTATTTTCTTGGGTTTGCTTGTCTGGCTATTGTAAATTTCTACAATGTGCAGATGTTTTATAATAATAAAATGTTTTTAAATTAAAAATAAAAAGTATTCTAGTTGAGTTTGATGTGTGCCAAAGTTTGAGAACCAGCTTCTTGAGCAGAGTTTTCTTAACTTACCTGCGCTTGAGAGTCAGCTGGGGCACCTGTTACAAGTGCAGGCTCTCAGGCCCCTGCCCCGAAGGATCTGACTATGGTTTTGGGGTGGGGTCTGGGAGGTGGGTTTTTCACAAGTGCCCTGATCATTCCTATTATCAGCCAAGGTTGAAAATCTCTGCTTTAGACCAGTGCCTCTCCCACTTTATGTGCTTAAGAATCACCTGGGAATCTTGTTAAAATGCAGATTTTCATTCAGCAGGTTTGTGGTAGAGTCCCAGATTCTGCTTTTCTAACGAGTTCGCAGGTGATGTCAATGCTGCTGGCCCATGACCACACTTTGGCGAGAAAGGCTTAGAGGATGGTGAGAAGGAAGAAGACAAAAATCTGGGCTCACCACACAAACGTCTCCTATTCTCTTGGAAATGATTCTACAATGGAGACGGTCTGGAATACGGGGCACCAACCCTAATATGGGGGCCATGCAGAAAGATAGGTGTTAGATAGGTAATATTATGAGCTGAATATGAGGCAATAGTGCACGGTGGGGACTGTAGCTATCCTCACCAACACAAGCAACTGCCTCTCAGCTCCAGGCCACTGGTGGTACCACAGGCTAACAATTGTCCAGTATCATCAAATTTTCTATTCTTTCAAAAGAAGTCAGAAATGTGATTCTTAAATGAAATTTCCCATTTTTTAAGACACTGCAAAGGCTAAACAAAATGTATCTGCCAGGCAGGCCCAGTCTGGGGGCTATCAATGCCAGATTCTTGGTCTCACTCAGAGTATCAGTCAAATCTAGGGTGATGGGGTCCTCTCACTCTAGTCCTGATGACTCAAAGCCAATGAATGAGTCTACAAGATGAAGGTCAACTGTAAGTCGTTCTTGCTGATATTGAAAGTGAAACAAAACACAAAAGAAATTGCTGAATGCTCAATGCCTCCTTTGAGTTAAAAAGGGGCATAATAAAAACCAATTCTGGCTAGCACTTTGGTATGTTGTGTAAACACTGCACTCAAGGCAGAGAGAGGAGGTGGGAAGGTGAAGGGTCAGAGGCTGTCACAGGGGCCTGTGGGTATCCTATGGTAAGAATACTAAGAACCACTTCTTAACTGGCCTCCACTGTCCACTAAGCCATTCACAGGTCAGACATTCCCAACCATGCCCAAGACTCGCCTTCAGCTCCAGTTTTTGAGATTTGCAAGAGAAACATATCAAAGCACCACAATAAAGCTAATTCTGTAGCTCTTAATGAATGCCATTTACATTTTTCAGCTCTTTGATTTCTGGGCACTATTTAAGGGGGAGGTTTGCTCAGTTAATTTACTTTGGATTTTTAACTGTCCAGGGTGACAATCCTCAACAGTATAATTTCCCTCCTGTGCCCAAATCAATAAAATGCACTCAAGAGCTAATATCTATTTTGAGCTCCACTGGGGCTCAATACATTCTAGAATCATGGTGACTTGGAAGATGGTAAACATCCAGAAGTGAGCTGAGACCTGCTGCAGGCAATTAGTTCTCAGTGGAGAAGAAGAGCACCTTCCTGCCCACATCTCATGCCTTCTTCCTACAGAAGACATAATCTTCAATTTGAGGAGTTAGTTATACTGTTAAATGGGACTGACTACACCATTTCAGGAGAAGAAAAGATAGACAGGAAGGGATGTCTTCTTGCCTCTTCTCTCTCCCAAGTAATATATTTGGATTAAGTTCCTGGGGAAGGCATTGTAGGTATGATTGGCCTAACACCTGTTTCTGACCATAATTCTTCCTTCCCTGTGTCTATGACTGAGTCTAGGAAACTTTCTCATCCTCTCTTGCAACTAAGGGTGGCAACGTGACACAGTTCTGGCCACTGAAATTACAGGCAGACGTCCACTGTAGCAGTGGTTAAGGGTGATGTTATAGAGAGTGTTTGGCTTTCCTGTTGCAATGGAAAAGATGGGGTGGACACCACACCTTTCCCTTCTCTCTACCATGAATGCAGAAACGGTGGCTGGAGTTGAGGCAGCCATCTTTCAGTCTTGAGGGAGAAGCTAAGATAACCACAATGAGGTCAGGCCTGACATTGTTGTGAAATTGAACCAATACCAGAAGTTACCAATAACCCCTAAACTGTTGAAGACCCAGTGGTAAGATTTTTCTATGACTTGTAGCCAAACACAATCCTAAAATGGACAGTTTCTTATACAATTAGATAAAGAAGAAAAATTTTATCTAAAGTGAAGTGACCATATAGAGTAAGGATGCCATATTTCACTGCAGCTTATCTTGGCTCCTAGGATTCCCAATAGAGGGACTGGCTGGTAACACAGTCCAGGCAGGGTAAGTGGATCTAAGAATCCCATTCATACCACCTATTTTATAGATGTGTTTCAGTACCATACCAGAAGAGGTTAAACCACAAAAATAGGTGCTTCCATTTAAGGGGAATTTTAATACCAAGTCACATCCTGAGCCATGGGAAGAAAGCAGTGTCCAGGTGTCTCTAAATGATATTCCTGCCTCCAACATTCTAGCATCTTAAGAATCCCATTCCTCTGTGGTCAACCCTATGATGCTTGCTTTACCTGGGTGATTTACATGCTGGATTTATCAAGAAAACATGACCACAAATTATTTTCTTCACCTCAAGCTAGGCTGATTAATTCCTGTCATAGTGAAGGAGCACATGGGTACTGAATCCAGCATCACTTCAAATAAAACAGTAGCTCACCATGTTGAATGTGTATATGTTTCTAACTAATGGATCCTCACAGCACTGTGAGGAAGTGTCATGGATTGAATTGTGTGCATCAACTTGGCAAGGTTATGATTCCCAGTATTGTATGATTGTGTAATCTGATGTGATTTCCTTATGTATTGTAAATTCAATCACTGTGATGTAATAAGATGGATTAGTGGCAGTTATACTGATGAGGTGTACAAGACTGGGTAGTGTCTTAAGCCAAGCTCTTTTGAGATATAAAAGACAGAAGCAAGCAGAGACACATGGGAACCTCATACCTCCAAGAAAGCAGTGCTGGGAGCAAAGCTCGTCCTTTGGAACTGAGGTTCCTGCGCAGAGAAGCTCCCAGACCAAGGGAAGATGGATGACATGGACCTTCCTCCAGAGCCAGCAGAGGAAGCCTTCCCTCGGAGCTGACACCCTGAGTTTGGACTTGTAGCCTACTGGACTGTGAGAGAATAAATTTCTCTTTGTTAAAGCCATCCACTTGTGGTATTTCTGTCAGAGCAGCACCAGATGACTAAGACAGGAAGGTACTATTGTTTTCTCCATTTTCAGGTGACGAAACTGAGACTGAGAGATCTAAGCTGATTGTTCATGTCCCCACAGCTAAAAATGGAGTTGCTGAGTCTATAAACTGGGGCTGCCTATTGTCAAAGCTCATCCTCTGTACTACGATGGCCAACTGCATCTTGATAACAGTTTTAGGCTGGCTTCTCTACAGAAGCAAAACTAGTGAAGTGTATATACATATAAGCATATATAAATCTCTCTGTATACATATACACAGAGAGATTTATATTAAGGAAATGGCTCATGTGGTTGTAGAGGCTGGAAAGGCCCAAGACCATGGGTCAGGCTTGAGGCTTCTCCCGACTCATGTAGCTGCAGGGTCTGGTGAACCCAAGATCAACAGGTTAGACAGCAGGCTGCTGGTTCACAAGCTGCGGAGGCTGACGAATCCTAAGATTGGCAGGTAAGCTACTAGCTCAAGTCCCAAGAACCACAGGTCAGATGAACAGGAACCATCTCCAGGATCCAGAGTGAGCAAAAGCCAGTGAGCTTTGCCAGAAAGTCCATATATATTGGTTGCAGGCCATACCACCAAGGAAACTTCCTTTCAACTGATCGGCTGCTTATAGCAGATCTCATCATGGAGGTTGATTGCATTATATCCGATCTCATCATGGAGGTGATCACATCATTACATAGTTGCCAAACTACATCATAACTGCCAAACCACTGAGAATCACGGCCCAGCCAAGTGGATACACAACCTTAACTATCACAATAACCACCCAAGTTATCAAGATGTCATAGGTTACAGAGAAGCCAATATAAGAGTGTCTCAGTTCTCTTTCCTCTTCACAGCCAAAATGATTGGGGGTAGTGAGACATGGTGGGAATGGCAGGGATGGTAATGGTCACCAAATACTCCATGTGCTTCCCTACATTCTCCAGTCTCCCTTGCAGTTAGGTTGGGGCCACATGACTAGTTCTGGAGATTGGATTGAAAACAGAAGTGACATGTTTCATTTCTGATGGAGGTCAGAGCCAATATATCACCTCCACTTTCTTCCTCTGCCATAAGTGACCATCACAACCACTTGTTCTATACGCATTAACTACAAAAACAAGGAGGACAGCCCTATTTGTACCCCACATCTCATTACCAAAAAATAGATTTTATTTTGCTAAGACAGTGAGATTGTGGGATTTGTCTGTTACGGCGTTATGGTCTAGCTTACCCTCACTAATAAACTGGGCCTCTGAAATGTGATCAGGGCACCCTGCTTGCAGCACTTTTGTAAAAGAAGAAAGTGTAATAAGGAAGCTATTATAATAGGAGACTCATTTATCACTGGGGTTATTCCACATCCAAATCAAAGTATGCGTTATCTGTCTAATGAAGCAGGCAGTTTCTTAGAGTTAACATGAAGATATTACTTGCATTATGAAATTTGGCATTACTTAATGGGAATGATGATCCTCTCTAATTTCGACTAATACTTCAAGCTGCTGCCTCTTAAGAATTTTGTACTTTGGCCTCATATTTTCATAGGGTGAGATGTTTGCAAATGTATGTATAAGCATCTTCACGCTAACTGATGCAATTTCATGACCCATTATACTTTCCATACAAATGTAGACAGTGGGGCTGCCTGTGCTGGGAGCTGCTGAGGTTTGTCAGCAGCTTGGGTTTGATGGTGGACCAGAGAGCTGATGTGAGATAAAAATATACCTTGGTGCACTGAAATACTTATTGAGCACATACTATGTGCCACGTACTTTCCTGGAAGTTGGAGATTCAGTGGTAAACAAGACAGAGAGGTTCTGCCTCGTGGGACTTGCAACTGATATGTGAAATTGAAATTTGAAAATGACAGATGGTTCACTTGAGGGTACTACAAGAATCGGAAAGCTAACTGTGTGTCTGAAGAGAGAGAAATGAAAGGTTTCACCATCCGTCCAAACTGATACATATAAGGCCTTTCACAGTCTGGCCCTGCTCACCTGTCCAGCCTTATCTTTGTCACTCTCCCCTCACTTGTCACTCCACTCCTGCTGCACTGGCCCACTTCCACTTCTCAGAGGGGACCAGGCTCACTTCCTTCTGTTTTTGGCTAAGCCTTTCCCTCAGCGAAAGACTGAGGAACTGTTCCAAATTGGAGGAGGCTGAAGAGACACGATGATTAAATGCAACACGTGTAACCCAAGGTATCTCAACCTCAGCACTACTGACATTTTGGACGGGACAATCCTGAGGGACTGTCCTGTGCACTGTAGGATGTTTAGCAGCATCCTTGGTCTCGACTCACTAGATGTTGGTATCAATCCTCAGTTGTGACCATCAAACTTGTCTCCAGACACTGTCCAGTGTGCCCTAGGGGCAAATCGGACCTGGGTTGAGAACCACTGGTGCGACGGCATGGGATCCTGAGCCAGAAAAGAAAAACAGACATCACTGGGGCAATTGACAAAATCTGAATGGGGGTAGGGGGTTAGGTGGTAGTATTGCATCAATAATGACTTCTCGACTTGGAGGTTTTTATGATGGTTACATAGGAGAGTGCCCTTGGGGGATATATACAATGGAGTATTTAGGGGTGATGTGGTATCAACTCTGTAGCTTTCTCTCAAATGGTCTAGCAGAGACTAAAACTGTGTGTATGTAGGTGTGTGTGCCTGTGTGTACACATAGATACACATACATAGAGAGGGAGATGGAGTACCTGCGGTGAAATGTTAATACTTGAGGATCTAAGCGAGGGGAATGTGAGAGTTCTTTGCTCTGTTCTTGCAACTTTTCTATAAGTTTGAAAGAATTTCAAAATAAATTATTTTAAAAAATTATACTTGTGGGTTTATTTATGCATGCTAGTTGAGGATGGTGGCGGAGGTGGTGCAGGTGAGGATGATGCTGATATTACCCAACATTCACCTTGGTCTCACCATGTACCAGGTAGCATGAGAAGTACTCTCCAATCATTATTTCATTTTGTCCCCAAGGCATCCCTACGATGGAGGAATTATTATCCTTCTATTATGAATGGTTCAGTGGTTAAGAGCTCGGCGGCCAACCAGAAAAGGTTGGCAGTTTGAATACGATTAGCCACTCATTGGAAACCCTATGGGGCAGTTCTACTCTGCCCTGTAGGGTCGCTATGAGTCAGAATCAACTTGACGGCAATGGGTTTGGTCTGGTTTTGGTATTATGAATGAGGAAACTGAGGTTCCTACAAGTTAGATGGTTTACCCAAAGCAACCTGGCAGATAGGTGGTGGAGCTGGGACTCGAGCCCATTTATTTGGACTCTAGAGCCTGTATTCTAAACCATTAGGTCATAAGTGGCAATTTTTAGTAATTCTTGTATCCCTAGAGGCATGAGGCGGAGTAGGCACTCAGTGAGTGGGTGAGTGAATGAATGAGCAGTGCTTTTTATAGATTGAGAGCAAGGGACACAGGGCATCCATACTATTTGTACTTGTGGAAAACAATTCAAAGAAGCATCCTGTTAGAGACTTCAGCCTAGTCTGTAAAAGCCAAAGATAAAATGGCGATGGCTGCATTTGTGTTAAAAAATGCTCTGGATCTCGTAAAGATAGGAAAGGGCCCTTGAGCTCTTACTACCTTTTTCTGATTCCTTATTCCAGGTATGCGCAGTTTTTTGTTTTGCCTGAAATGGGCAATGGTGAGGGCTTTAGGAGAGTTACCCAGCAGGAGTGGTTGGGATTGTTGAGTTGGAAGTCGAAGAGGTGACAGGAAGGGTAATTGCTGCTTAACGACTGGGAGAAGAGAAAACAGGCGTGTGAATTGCTTATCATTTGATGAGTTAGGGACTTGACAACCACAAGAACTGCATCTCGGGGCATGGAGGGGTCTTGCTGGTGTGATCTCAGCTACAATAATAAGGAAGACGGAGGAGGTGGCACAAAACTGCAAATCACTTCAGGCTGGAGTCAGAGGCCAGGAGTCATTAACAAGCACTCAGGAACAGCCAGATGTCAGAAACCTGAGAAGATGCATGGGAAAGGGCAGGCACTGGGGAGGGTGTCCAGCATGCCTGAGAAAGTTTCAGGCCCTGAGGAGCTGGTGGGGGTCAAGAAGATGTGTGCTATCCAGAGGGCAAGGAGGGAACGTGAACTTTAGAATTGTGAGAAGGGTACACTGGAGAGAGATTTCATGAAAAAGTAAAGTCTAATTATTCAACAGATGGTTTGTGATCCCCTTGGACAAGAAGGCAGTGATTGAAGAATTTATGAAAACTTTAAAATCAGCAGAAACATTACTTCATTTTTAAAAGAATATGAATGTGTTTAATTATAGAAACATGGACAAGAACTTTATATACTAACTCCAGGAGATGCTTACCTCTTGGGAGGGAGAGTGGGAGGTCAGTGGGGATGGGCGCGGTTTTAGGGCAAGGGCACGGCTGTTAGTTGCTTCCCGATATACAGTCACCTCTTCTTTGTTCATTAAGGAAGTTTGGGTAACATACTCCAGTGGAAAGTTATAGTTCCTGTCTCCATTGCAGCTATGTGTGTCGTGTGACTAATTCTGGCTAATGAGATATAGGCAACAGTGCTATTTAGGAAGGGAAGGGGCTGCCAGTCTGGATCCTGGATGTGATGGCTGGAGCTCCTACAACCATCTTAAGTCATGAAGATGATATCTCAAGATTGCCCTGTATCTGCATCTGGATATCTCTTATGTGAGAGAAATAAACTTCTCACTGTTCTTGGAGACTATTCACTGTTACACATAGTGAGCCTAATCCTAAATGAGGTAGGTAGAAAGGAAGGTTTGAATCATATCTATCACGTCTTATAACTTCAAAAAAGAGCTAGGGGAAAAAATAGAAATGACTGCGTGGATGGTCAGTAACCACCGAGGGTTAGCTTCCTTCTCCAGTTTTATATTTTGAAGAACAATAGAATAAAAATTTGTACATGCACCATCTGGAATTGCCAACTGTTAACATTTTGTCATATTTGCTTTGTCTTTATTTTATTAAAAGAAATAAATGATACAGATCTAGCTAAGGTCTTTTTGGTGTACCACCTCCTGTTCTATCCCTTTCGACCTTTTCACTGATAACAACCACTGTCATAAAGTAGGTCCTACCTTTGCCTTTTCTCAGTCTTATTCTACCGACTCCCAAAGCAACGTTTTCTGGTTACAATGCTCAAAGCATGGCAAGAGTGTGGGGGTAATGTTCAGGGGAAATAAATGAAACTAGGACATTTATGGCCTGTGAGTGCATGTTAGAGACTCCGTCACCTCCAGTGGGCAAATTAAAGCACTTGAATAAAATACAGCTATGGGAAAACTGACAGTTCCCATGACTTACAATAAAGCTCACCAAACAGTTTGACAGCCTCATCAAAGAGAAAATCCCAGGAGGAACAGAAACCACAGCCGGAATCTATAATTTATACCCTGAAACAGAGACAGGCTTTGGGACTTGGCAAGCAGAGGAAGAAACGGATCAGGCTTCTTAGGAACACAGGGGACAGGAGGTAGGCTAGATGTAAGGTGTGACCTTTTGTCTTGGCATTTGTTAACATTTGCAGCAGTGCTTGCAATTACTTGGGACCATCAACTCTTCCCTCTCCCTTATTTTTAATTCAATGTCCTTCTGGTTATTTAGTGCTGTAGAACAATATACCCTAAAACTCAGTGACTTAAAATGACCAGTTTATGATTTTGTGGGGCAGGGATTCAGGAAGGGCTCAGCTAGATGGTTCACCTCTGACCCATGTGGGGTCAGCTGGGGCTAGAGAATCTGCTTCCAAGATGGTGTCTTTGTTCACATGACTTGTGTCTCTGTACTCCTTGGCCTCTCTCTCTGCAAAGCATCTCATCCTTTAGGGAGTCTCTGTATGTCCTGTACTTCTCCCAGAAGAGCAGCCTCTGGGTAGTCAGACTTCTTACATGGTCCTGGTTTCCATCAGAGCAAGCGTTCCAAGAGGTAGTAAATGAAATCTGTTCATCTCATAGGGCCTGGTCTCGGCAACAGGAAGAATATCTCTTCCACCACATTTTATTGGTTAAAGCAGTCACAGAGCCCACCGAGATTCAAGGGGAGGGGACATAGAGCCTCTTGATGGGAGGAGGGTCAAAGAATTTGTGGCTATTTGTAATCCAGCAGAGACCCCCAAGTCCATCTCTTCTATCTCCTGAATCTGTCCAGAATACACCTCATTTGCACCATCTCTACCATAATTACCTTAGGTCAGGCCCTCACCATCGCTATCTGCATCACTGGAACTGTCCACCCAGTGTCCACTTCTTCCCCTTTCCCACCCATTCTGTGTATTACAGCCAGAATAATTTTTTTTTTCCAGTGCAAATCTGTCCATGTCGTGTTTCTACCTGACACCCATGGAGAGCTCTCCTCTGGCTGTGAAGGCCATCTAGACTTCTTCATGCCTTGATCATCTGTTCCTTTTCCACCTACTTCTGTTTCCCTTGCTCTTGATGACTGTATCCTCCTGTTCCTTTGGATACTATGCTTCTTTCACTCTTAGTCTGTGTAGTTCAGGGAGGGCTGCGGTCACCCCCTCACCACTCCCTGAATATAGTGGAATGACTATACACTCACATCTGCTCTAAGTGGGCATGTGACTCACACCTGGCCACTCATTCTGTGCCAGTGCACCTGGTGATTGGCTCAGGGATGGGTGCAGACTTAAACTGGGCTGACAGAGTTGTACCTAGGAGTCCCTGGGTTGTACAAATGGTTAGGCTCCTAATTGAAAGATTGGCAGTTTGAGGCACCTCAGAAGAAAGGCCTAGCAATCTGTTCCTGAAAAATTGGCCAGTGAAAACGCTACAGAGCACAGTTCTACTCTAACACATATGGGGTCAGTCACCATGAGCTGGAATTGACTCGATGGCTACTGGTTTGCATCTGGAAACAATGCTTTTATAAAGGTTGGGGATGGCTGGAGTGGCTAGGGTAGTAGGAAAAATGCCAGGTGGCCATTTTCACTTGCCACCACTTTGGGAAAGCCAACACAGAAAAAAGTAGATCCCAGTGATAGAATGAGGGAGATTCCTGGCAACACAATTAGAGCATCTAGATATAGCTATTCCTCCCCCATGGACCTTTTTAATCAATGAGTTGGTACAATTCTTTTTCTGCTTAAACTCCCTGAGGCTAGGTTTCTGCCACTGGCATTCAAAGGTATCCTAACATGTACACTTCATGGGATACCTGCCTCTCTCCATCACCTGGGCCCTTCCAGCCTGGTTCTGGTCCTGGTATACCCACTGTCTATGCTCAAGGCACACCCATCTCCATGCCTCTTCCCACATCACACCTCACTCTCTTAGGTCTGCACAGCTGCTCCTTCTGCCTGGAACAAGCTTTCTCTGCTATCCAGAGGGCATGCCTGCTCATCCCCTATGATTCAGCTCACTTCTTACCTTCTACATGAGAGCTTTCCAGATCTCTCTCCTCCTGCTCCACCAGCTTGCTTTGCTTTTAGAGCTCTCCCAGGTTTTTAAACTGTCTCCCAGCCTTAGCATGGTTGGGGAAATACTTCATACTGCATATGCAAGCCTGTTTCCTCCATTTTATCCTGAGCTCCATTACAGATGTGATTTTGTCTTACTCATCTTCGAGTTCCTGGTCCCCCAACACAGTCTCTCACTCACATTAGATACTCATAAAATGTCAGTGGAATGACTACAATTTTTAATTCCCAAGTACAGGGTTCCAGAGCTGCTTTGGACGTGCCACGGCACACTTCAGGCACTCCTTGCAAAGAATCACAAGACAACTACATGCCGTGTGCTCAGTCCCATATCTGCTGTAACCCACAGGGGTCTCAGTGCTTCTTTAAAAATTAATTTGTTCCTTAATTAAGAAACATGCTTATTTCTAATTAACCAACCTTCTCTGTAATGTAAACAGATCACAAGCAACTCGACAGCTTTGCCTAGCTTGTCTCATGCCTGAGAGTACTACGGTGAAACCATTTTTAGCACATCAGCTTGGGGGCTGGGGAATATGCGGACTGCTCTGGCTTGCAGACAAAATTAAAAGAATTTAAAGAGAGGGAATTTGTCAGCTCTTAGTCCCTACAAATTAAATTGTTGCTACATTATATCACTGCATCATTTTCAGAGTTTATTGAGATGCCAATTTTTGCATAACGACCTGGTCTTGGAACCTGACCATGTTAGTAAGTGAGGGGTTGGAGGATACATGCTGCCTACACGGAGTTGTGGCAGAAAGTAGATATTCCGAATCGGATTTGGCTGGTGTGCAGCAGGCTCTCAAAGAAGCAGTACATTCACACTAGGAAAACTCGGAGTTTGAGAGGAGACAGGTGGCTAGGTACCCTGCATCATTAATGAGAAACCTGTCATTCTCTGACACCATCAGGTGTGAAAGCACTGAAGACAGGCTAATGGTTTTACAATAATAGATGCTAATGGAGGAACACACAGCTCAAGGTGCATTCATTATACTTCTTCTATCTTGAAACAATTCACTGACCTGGATCCTCTCCGATCCTGAAGTGGGGACAGATTCTACTCTGGATGCTCGTTCCACCCTGACAATGCTAAATGCATAGCCCAGAAAAACTCCAGTTTGGGGACTGTTTTCTACATACATTTTAAACTATTTAGTCAAGTATTAGTGAGCCTAGAAGTACATACACTGATTTTACGAGAGAAGAAAATGTAGCCTCTTTAAAAGCACAGATAAAAAATAAATACACTCTTTACTTTACCAAAAGCAGGCATCTCCAAGAATTTAGAAAATAATGGAATCTTGGATGGGAATCTTCTTGAAAGTCAATGGTTACTCGTTCACAGTGGTTAAACTGATATAGAGAAACTCTCTATCTTAAGTAAAATGTAGGTATATTTAGATATACCAGTGGCCCAATATTTATTCTTCTAAAATTAAAGAATTTGCAGGTCAAGAATTTGAACTAAGGCTTCGCTACATTTAAATCACTTGAATCCAGTCTTTGCTTTAGGAATTGTAGCAAGAACACACAAGAAATTTTCCATCGTATATGAAATATCTTTACCAGTTTCCAGTTGTCAGTGAGTTGATTCCAACTCATGGAGATCCCATGTATGTCTAGAACAGTGCTCCACAGGGTTTTCAGTGGCTCACTTTATGTAAGTAGACCACCAGGCCTTTCTTCCAAGGCATCTCTTGGTCTACTTGAACCACCAATGTTCCAGTTATCAGCCAAGTTTGTTAACTGTTTGCACCACCCAGGGACTCTGAAATAGCTTGATCCTTCAGCATATCTATGTCACTCTTATTCATCTTATTCTCTGCCCTTGGAGGCTATCTTTGGTTGGGTTCTCTAGAGAAGCAAAACCAGTAAAGTGTATAAATATATATATCAAGAGATTTATATCAAGGAAATGGCTCACGCAGTTGTAGAGGCTGGAAAGTCCCAAGTCCATGAGCTCACAGGCTGCAGAGACCAGCGAATCCTAAGATTAGCAGGCAAGATGGCAGGTAATCTGCTAGCTCAAGTCCCAAGAACCAGAGGTCAGGCAAACAGGAGCCAGCTGCAGGATCCAGAGTAAGCAACAATCCACGAGCCTTGCCAGAAAGTTCACCTATTTTGGAGGCAGGCCATAACCCCAGGGAAACTCCCTTTCAACTGATTGGCACTCACAGCAGATCCCATCATGGAGGTGATCACATTGTATCAAATCTCATCATGGAGGTGACCACATCATCATACCACTGCCAAACTACGTCATAACTGCCAAACTACTAAGAATCATGGCCCAGCCAAGTTGACACACAATCTTAATGATCACAGAGGCTGACTGCAAAGGGGCGGTTCCCATGCCTTCTGGCTTCCTGTTGAGTTTGGCAATCAGAAGCAGGGAGGTAAGTGAGGTCTGGGTGTTTATTTTCCCTTTTGTGTTAGCTTGGGCTGTTTGAAACCCCTCTGAAAGTCTTTGGTCCTCCCACGGTAGCCTTTTCTACATGGTTCTCTCCTTCCAGAGTCAATAACTGTTCCCGCATTCCCCAGAACTACAGATGATAACAGCTCTGTCCTTGCTAGCTGAGGTCGCACCCCTAGCCCTTGTGATTCCCCTTTGTAAACAGGCCTTTTGTAAAACAGGCCTCTCTTCAATTATTCTAATTTGAGTGAGCCATCTGTTTCTGATTGGGATGTTGTTATACACAGCAAGTATTTTTCAACAGACATATTCCCTCTTTCCCACTCAATGTTATAGAAGTCTTCAAATATCCCCAAACTCTGGCCTGGGAAAAGGGGTCAAAGCCAACGTTAAAATCAGTGATGCAGATTATCAGTTCTATTGATACAATGATCAGCTACTTAGGGGGAATTACTGTACTGTTTTATTTCTATAATATTTCTGTTGATCTTTTATAAACACTCCATTTGAATCTGAAAAAGGTCCACTGCTTGGTTCTCCAAATCCACAGTCATAAGCAGTGATCTCTCCCCTCTCTGTATTTTATCTGCTTGGTGCAAACGGTCAACAAGCTCAGCTGCTAACCGAAAGGTTGGAGGTTTGAGTCTACCCAGAGGCAACTTGGAAGAAAGGCCTGGTGATCTACTTTCAAAAAATCAGCCATTGAAAACCCTATGGAACACAGTTCTGCTCTGACACACACAGGGTCACTGTAAGTTGTAGTCAACTCCATGGCAACTGGAAAAATGCCATTGCTCAGCCTGTGTTCTTTAGGAGCCCGCAAGCTTTTCCGAAGAAAGCATACGTGAGTTAGGATTCTCCGTGTTCCGTGCCTAGAGTAGACCTGGCCTGTGAAGGATTCTGAGTAAGTATTTCCTGCACTGAACTTGGGAGAAGAATGGCACAGGGGAAATAAAGTTATCACGCCAAGTACCATGGCGTATGAAATTGGAACTTGTTGATTTGAGATACGGCACAGCAGATAAGAGAACAGACTCTCCTTCTTGGGTTCGAATCTCTGCTTCACCTTTCACTAGTCAAGTTAACTTGGGTAAAGTACCTCACCTCCCTGAGACTTGGTGTTCTCACCTATAAAACGGGGATAGTAACAGAACCTCCCTCACAGGGCTGTTGCAATGTGCAAATGAGTGAGCCATATGTGTGATATCCCCAAGACAAATGAAAACATATGTCCACGCAAAAACATGTACACACGTGTTCCAACAAGCACTATTCATAATAGCTGAAATGTGAAATAACTCAAATGTTCATTAAATGATGGATGTATAAAAAAAATGTGATGTATACAGTCAAGGGAACACTATTCAGCTATAAAAAAAATGAAGCCCTGATCCATGCTACAACACGAATGACCTTAAAAACACTATCCTAAGTGAAGACGCCAGTCACAAAAGACCACTTATTGTATGGGTCCATTTATATGAAATGTCCAGAATAGATAAATTCAGAGAGACAGAAAGTAGATAAGTGGTTTCCTAGAACTGGAAAAGATGGGGATATTTGAGGTGACAGGTAATAGGTATGGGGTTTCTTCTTGGGCTAATGAAAATGTTCTAAAATTGATTATGGTGATGGATACACAACTCTGTGAATATACTAAGACCCATTGAATTGTGCACGTTAAATGGGTGAATAGTCAGGTGTGTAAATTATATCTCAATAAAACTGTTGCAGAAAAAGGAAAAAAGAGGGCTGTAAGGATTGAACACACTTTGGCCAAATGTAAGCAAAATAACTTGTACACAGTGTGTGCTTCATAAAGGTCTTTTAGTTCATTTGTCTTTTTGATTATGACTGTGTATTGAACACTCCCAAGGGGGTCACGCCGTGACCTTTCCTGCCCCACAATTCAGACACTCATGGAGTTCTGGAAGAAAAGATAGGCCAGGACAGGTTATATTTCTATATGTCTAAGTGGAGGGGCCTATCGGAAGAGTATTTCCAACTTGTGTGTTATCTTTGCATTTGGCAGACAAACGTTTGTGGAGACATTGACAGACTACAATCCTTAGACCTCTGACGGCTACACTGTGAAGTCAATGCAGATTTGGTTGAACTTCATCAATGACAGCGGTTTATCCCAATCACATGGAGAATATTGTTTTGTCAGTGTGATTTCCTTAGCAGATTCCAGCATCTTTTGAAAGATGCCTACTCCGGTAGAGCGAGGTGAACCGAGGCAAGTGGTAGTGCAACTTCTGAAAGTTGAACAAGCCTGAGGACTTTTCCACAAAACTCCTTAATGCAGTCAACGTGACCCCCCTCAGTGAAGGGTTCATTGTAATTAGTGGCATCACATGAATATAAGAAGAATCCATAATTATAGGAGATTCATTATGATGTGTCGATAAACACGTCCTAAAGACTGCTTCCGATACTGTTTTAATTGAAGAACGATGTTGGTATTGGGAATACCTGAATTACGAGCTGGTAATTTGTCTGAAATTGAACTTTTGATAGTTGTTAAACAGTTTATGAGCGTGTATGTTTCTGTTTCTGTTATGTGGTTGCCTACTCTAATTTCCAGTCTTGTGAAAAGCAACTTTACTCATAACTGGTATGCAAGGTGATGTAAATCACATACTGTATTAGTTTTCTAGGGCTGCTGTTACAAATTACCCCAAACCTAGTGGCTTCAACAACACTCATTTATTGTCTCAGGGTACCTATAGGTCAGAGTCTGGCCCGGTGTGGCTTATCTGAGTCTCCTACTAGGGTCTCACAAGGCCAAAATCAAGGTGTTGAAACCACTGTGTTCCTGACTGAAGGCGGGGGAGACTCCTCTCCCAAGCTTACTCGGGTTGTTGGCAGAGTCCATTTCCTTCTCGTGGTTTCCATGTGGCCTCCCTCCATGTTTAAGCCAGCAACAGTCCAGTCCTTCTCAAGCTTCAAAATCTCTCTGAACTTCCTGCTGCCTCTCTCTGACTCACCCTTCTGCCTTTCTCTTTTGCTTTAAAGGGTCCATGTGATTATTTGGGTCCATCAAGATAATCTATGATAGTCTCCCTATCTTAAGGTCAGCTGATTAGTAACCTTAATTACATCAGCAAAGTCTCTTTTGCCATGTAAGGTAGCTTAACCATGGGCTCAGAACCAGGGAGTAGAAATCATGGGGGCCAAAATTCTGCCTACCTTATCCATAAAAGGCAGTTTGCGATTATCATCATTCTTAAATTGGCCCTTAGTCTAATTCAGCCACTTCAGTCCTGGCTCTATTTTTCCTAAGGACCAATGGAAAAAGCTATCATGAGTTTAAAATCACCTCTTCCATCTTTAGTAACTTTTTTGCTTTGATGCCCTATTTTATACGGTTATGTTCACATGGTGTAAGCAAAGATATGGAGAAAAGTTATGAGATCCTGAGTAAGATGCCTACCCACTAAGTTCCAGATTCCTCACTTATAAATGAGAATTCCTTTACTTATTTCTTGGGGGTGTTGTGAGGCTGAAAGGAGGTGGTGTATGTGAAAATCTTAGCCCTATATGGAGGATTATAGGTATTATAGCTGCATATTATAGCTCTATCAACACCAGGTGCTCACTAGTAAACCGGAAGAGGAAAGTGAGGTAGAGACTGCCTGGAGGCCCACAATACAGACACCAACAGTTCTGGTTACATGGGTAGAAAACTTGCCTGTCTTTTTCCATGTGAACTAAATTTATGCCCATTTTCAGGATCCTCAATGATAAATTTCCTGCCAGGGCTCTGGACAAAGAGTTGGTCCCATGAGAAGAAGTAAAATAAATAAACATAACTGAAATCCTCTAGTGGATATTTGTATAACATTTTAATTCATTCAGCTACTTTTTTTTCGAACATTAGTTTTGTAAAGTAAACTAGCTAGATCCTGAGGGGTCGGGGTGGAAGGAGGGAGAGTCAAAAACTATTAACGATGTGGTCCCTAGCTCCAAGCTGCTCACAAGCTCCCATCCCTCCACTGCTAGTCCTTGCTTTCCCAAAGCGTAAACTCTGCTGATGCTCTGCAATCTCTTTAATGTCTATGCTCTTCCCTCAGGCCAGCTTACATTCAATCAATGGCTCTAGTCGGTCCACTATGGAGAAGGACCATGCCTTGCCAGGCATCTTGGTATGATCCATTAGTTCAGGACTTCCCAGCCGCCTTTTCCAAAGAATCTGCTGTCTCCTGTATGCCAGGCTCAAGGACCGTTCTGCTTATACAGACAATGATGAGATGAGTTAAGGATGTGCTGTACTGTCTTGAAGACTGACATGACTATTAGCATCTTGAAGTTTCTGAGGAGTTTAGCAGTCCAGAAACCAGTTTGACTTTGTTTCCTTCATTCGTTTAACCAAGGAACCCTTTCAGCTTGTCCCCTTCCCCAGCTAGTCTTCAACCTCACAGTAAAATCTTGGAAATTGCTGGTTTCTCCTTTACTTAAAGGTCTCTTAGCCTTAAGGTACTATGTGGGGACCAGTCACTGGCTAACCCCAAATCCGTTCCTAATCCCCTTCTTCCTGGTTTCTCCACCCCACCTCACCCCAGCACACATGTAGTGGATTCCTTGGTTTCTCTTGCTGATGAGGGTAACCATCTCACCATGGGACACAGTTCTGCTCAGGGGCTTGTTAATGGAGGAGGGTTGAGAGTTTGTGGCAAAAACTTTGCATTCCTGATGGAAAGCACAGCAATGTCTTCTTTTCCCCTTGCTCATTTCTTGAACATAGACATAGATGTGATGCCTAGAGCTGTGACAGGTCTTGCAGCCACAGCGGAAGGCCAGAGAATCACAAAGATGCTGATCCTGACACTGTCAAGTCACTGAAGCACAGTCAGCCATCCATTCCCAAGCTTCTTGAGAAAACAAACTTGCACTGTTTAAGCCACATTAATTGGTATTTTGTTACCTGCAGCAGAAAGCATTCCTGACTGATGCTTTAACAGATGGATTTAATCTCTAGATTACTGGTTACAGTTTTTCTAACTCTAGAAAATTTTCTTCCAGTAGTGTCTGCAATTTTTTAATGGAGCTTGACCTTATCCTTAAAGTTATCCTTAGGACTAGGCATATCCAGACTGTCTAATGCCATAAAAAAAAAAAAGAAAGAAAGAAATACCCATGGACTGGCATGGTCTAGAGCAGCTTGGTAGCCTGCAAACTCTCGGTTGAAACCACATTGCAGTTGGTGTTTCTTGTCTGTTGCATCCCCCATGAGCAATAAAATAAACATTTCCAATTTAGATGCACAGCCGTGGCTGGGAAATAGCCCTGAATGTTTGCATCAGAGGCCACTGAACAAGAATAAATAAGTCTCATCGTGGAGGACAAACATACATCCTAAGAAGCAATCAACCCGCACCAAGACAGAGAAAATGCAGTCTTCTGGCAGGAAGCTGGAATTTGAGGTCAGGCACATCTGGACTCACATGGTTCCTCCTCTGATTATCTGTGTTAACCTCTTTGAGCTTGCGTTTCCTTGTCGGAAGCACGGAGATAACAATACCCAGTGTCACTGCGAGGGTGAAATGAGATGATGAATTTGAAAGTATCAATTCTTGTGTGTCGCTCACCTATGAGGCAAGCCATGATAACGTGTTCAATGAGTGATATCTGTTTGATATGGTACCTAATTACCTGGTGAAGGGTGGAGGATGGTTGAATGTCATGCATTTGCACACCTTGCTTAAGTAAGTCAGGTAAGATCAGCAGAATTGTTTTCAGAAGCTATCTTTCATCAGAGCTAACACACTCAGCCATGACACTGCCGTAATAGAAATGTGCTCAAGTTGCCAAAAGTAAAGATCTCAGATTACTTTATGACTATGTGGGTGTTGGTGAAAATTTATGAAGAGGTATCTAACTTGGAACCACTGGTGGGCTTCCAAAAACTTAAAACACCCGTGGTAAATAGATTTTTAAAAATAGCACTTTAGAGATATTTGGTGATCAAGCCCCTTAGAGGACACTTACGAGCAATTCCTTTATTTAACCAATTGGAATTTTCATCTATGGGGATTCCTTAGAGTGAGAGAAACACAAAAGCAAATGATAAATAGATCTGCTATAAAACAAACAAACAGAAAACATGGACGGTACCATTTCTTAAGGGCCTACCATATTTTGGGCCCTTCTGCTAAGAACTTACATATATTATCTGGTTTAATTCTCAGAATAGAACTGCAAGGTAAGCAGAGCATGGATACATTTTATGTAAGTGACCACCTCAAATAATTCAGAATTTGCATAATTCAAGACTAATGTTGACGAAGAATGATGGGTATTCATCTTTAGAAGCTAAAGTGGCACCTCCTTGTAGCATGAGTAGGTGTATTTAAAAAATGAACCCTGCCTTCAGCAATCATAATAATATAAAAAAATGGAGTACTGACACATGCTACAACATGGATGAACCTTGAAAACATGTTAAATGAAAGAAGCCAGACACAAGAGACCACATATTGTGATTCTATTTATATGAAATATCCAGGATAGGGAAATCTATAGAGTCAGAAAGTAGTTTAGCGGTTGCCAGGGGCTGGAAAGAAGGAAGAATGGGAAGTGACTGCTAAAGAGTTATGGGGTTTCTTACTGGGGAAAGGAAAGGAGAAGCTTCGAAAATTGATTGTGGTGATGGTTGCACAGCTCTTTGATTATACTAAGAACCATTGAACTGCACACTTTAAATGGGTAAATTGTGTGGTATGTGAATTATATTTCAATACAGCTGACATATACATATATGCATATACATACAAACATATATGTATATACATACACACATTCTGTCATTCAGCTTTGAAATTATGTAAGTCTTGACAAATGTTTAAAATCTGGAGACCACATTGTTTCTAAATTTGTGCACAAATGAAATCTATTAATATTTCTATATTACACCACTTCAGACTCACCTAATTCAAACTCACACAACATGTTGCCACAGGAGAGTAACACCAATTTATACATCAGGAAATAGAGCTCAAAGTAGCACAGTTGATAAGAGAAGGAGGCAGGATTTGAATTCAGCTCTACCAGGACTCCAAAACTTTTTCCATCATGGCCATTGGCTATGGCGCAGGCACTAAGACCCTGCCCCCTGAATCCATTCCCATGAAAAACAAGCGGCCAGTAGGTGCCCATAGTTGTGGCACACAGACTTTGTCAGGCATGATGCTAAGAGCTTAACACACATTTTTCTCATTTAACCCTCACAACCACCCTGAGGGCATTATCATCATCCTCACTTTGCAGAGGAGTCATCTAAGGCTCGGAGAGGTGAGACAACATGTCCCAAGTCTCACAAACCGAAAACCAGGTCTTTTGGACACGGGAGCCCATGGTCTCTGCCTCTAGAGCTCTAGAAGACATTGATTGCTCTGATGAACTGACAGGTACATCTTCAGCATGTATTTCCAGGCAAGAAAAAAAATTAATATTCTCTGAAAACCTTACTGAGCCCTCTTAACACCCTGTCTTAGTTATCTAGTGCTGCTATATCAGAAATACCACAAGTGGGTGGCTTTAACGAGCAGAAATTTATTTTCTCACAGTTTAGGAGGCTAGAAGTCCGAATTCAGGGTGCTGGCTCTAGGGGAAGGCTCTCTCTCTGTTCACCCTGGGGAAAGGTCCTTGTCTCTTCAACTTCTGCTCGTAGGTTCCTTGCAAACATGTGGCCTGTTATCTTCCTCTCTGTTTGTGCTTGCTCACTTAATCTGCTCTTTTATATCTCAAGAGATTAAGACACACCCTACACTAATACTATCTCATTAACATAACAGAGAAAACCTATTCCCAAATGGGATTATAACAATAGGTATGTTGTTGTTGATATTGTGTGCCATCTACTTGATTCCAACTCATAGCGACCCTACAGGACAAAGTAGAACTGCCCCATAGGGTTTTCTAGGCTGTAATCTTTACAGGAGTAGAACTCCAGATCTTTACTCCCACGGAGCCGCTAGTGGGTTCCAACTGCTGGCCTTTTGGTTAAGCAGCCAAGCGCTTTAACCCTTGCATCACCAGGCTCCTTAACCATAGATATAGGGGTTAGGATTTACAACACATATTTTCTGGGGACACAGTTCAATCCATAACACACCCCTGTGCTCTTCCCCTCCCTCCCCAGCTCTTGGGACGTGGACATGAGGCCAGTGCATGGACGTAAATGGCAGCCATGTAGTGTCGTGCATTACCGGAGCATTTTTGGGTCATCACTGCTGGCCTATGATCTGAAATTACAGTGACGGAACGGAATCAAGGCAGCTATGTTAAGAAACTTTCCATCATAAGGCAATGAGTATGTTTTTAACCTAATAAAAAATACCTAATGATGAAGAGACCTCAGAATGCATTTTTGAAAGAACTCTAAGATAATGGAGGAGTCAAAGACCATTTTTGTTCCAACAAAGACTCAATTTTCTGATTAGCATACTAAACTGATGGCATGAAATGAATACAAAGGAGTAAGTGGGTTTGAATATCTCAGGCAGCACAGCATAGCTGTTAAAAAGCATGGGCTTTTCAGATTGTCTGGATAAAATTCTTACTAGTTCAGTGGCACTGCATATTTGGCTACAAACACAGAAAACCAATATAACAATGAATTAAATAATACAAAAACTCATTTTTATCATATTGAAATGATCCTGGAGAGAAGCAGTCCAAAGTTGGCATGATGGCAACAGAATCCGCTACACGGGCAATAAAATCCAGCTTCTTTCTATATCTTGCACCACTTTCCTAGCACATGGCTTCCATCCTTGAGGTCATCTCAGAGAGGAAAGTGGATGCTTGAGTTCCAGCCATCATATCCCCATTCTAGGCAAAAACAAGAAATAGGGGGAGGAGGAGGACAAAAGGGCACTCTCCTCAGCTCAGTCAGCTCTCTTCAGGATCCATCCTAGAAGTCTAACACAACACCCTTGCTTATAGCTCAGTGGCCAGAACTTCATCACATGGCCACATCTAGCTGCCAGGGAGGCTAAGCAATACAGTTTTTACATGGGCATACTGCCACCATAGTACAGTTGGGGTCTGTTATAATGGTTAAGAGAATGGATATTGAGAAAGAAACTAGCAGACTCTGCTCTCCTGAACAAGTTGTTTTCTAACTTCTTTATCCTCAATTATCCTCATTGGAAACGTGGAGATGATCATAGTATCTACCTCCTACGATTGCTGTGATGAGTCAATGAGACAATGCATAGGAAACTCTTGGACCGATTACCCAATAAGCAAGGTACTCGTGGGCTTAATTGTGTTTTCTTACTAATCTGTTGTGCACAATTTCACCTGTTGTTCACCACATCGCTGATGTGGTGAAACCCATTGAAATTGTGCACAAGAGATTAGTAAGTAAACACAGTTAAGCCTGTGTGTACCATGCTTACTGGTCAATCTGCCCGTGCCTCAGCATAAAGCCTGGCAACAGCTCACACCCACGCTCACTGTTAATATTGGCAACATGCTAGTTCACCATCCTTAGAGGCATATATCCCTATAGTCATTCAACTTGTAGCCCACCACAGAGAGTTACAACCTATGCCTACAATTTGTAGTATCTCTTCCCTTGACTTTTGATTTGGGGTTCATGCCTGAAACACTTCATTTTATCCATCTACAGGATGATTTCTCAACCTCTGCACTATTCCATTCTGGGCTGGATCATTCTCTGTTGTGGTGGGGGATGCCCTGTGCATTGTAGGATGTTTAGCAGCATTCCTGACCTCCACTGACTAGATTCTAGTGGCACCCCCTTGCCCCATTTGTGACAACCACAAATGTCCCCTGGTAGCAAAATCATCCCCAGTTGAAAACCACTACTCTGCAGTGTCTAGACTCATATAACACATCTCTCTCCACCAGCAGTAACTCAGGTCTCTAGTCATGTCTCAGTTTTAGCTGCATGAATTAGACATTCAATAGTTTAAGTTAAGCCAAATATACGTTCCAAAACTAGTGGAAATCCAGCCAGTCATTTTTGAATGATGCTTCATATAGAGACCGAACTTGACTAACACAATTATGTATAAAGATATAGATATATAGATATAGATGTTGATAGAGATGTAGATTACCATATTTTATGCAAATAACACATGCATTATGTGTTTTTTGCCAACCATGCAACCCCCCACCCCACACTATTTTTGTAAGCATGCTATGCCATGCATTATATTTGTGCATGTGTTATTTACATGGCAGTGGTACTACTCAAGTCATCACCTCCAGCCCTGGCATACGACTTCAGTATAAACTAAAGAGTATAGAACCTCCTGAGTATGAGAGAGGCTGAAATTGCAAAAGTGAGAAGAGAAGCAGAGGACCATACTGCAAAGCAGTAAATGGAGTGGATGGCCGAGGAAGCAGGCCAGTGAGATCCTCTATCGTTCTGGAAAAAGAC
This sequence comes from Dugong dugon, assembly GCA_030035585.1. NCBI lineage: Eukaryota > Metazoa > Chordata > Mammalia > Sirenia > Dugongidae > Dugong > Dugong dugon. The sequence continues at coordinate 36,098,028 of CM057478.1, forward strand.
TTCTGTAAGAACACAGAACCCAACTTCAGAAACATGAACCCTTCTGCCCTCACCAAGAAGAAGATATCCTTATTAGCAGCCCATGGTAAACCAGGAACATGGGCTTCTCTGCAGAAAAGAACAGCAACACACTAAAGAAAAAATAGAAAACTAGTACAAGAACGAAGATACTGAAAGTTCCCGAAACCAAACTATTCAGAAATCTTTGAAAAGAGCCAGTCTTAGGAATAATAAAATAGCTTTGGGTACTATTTTTGGTTTAAAAAAAAATGCAGCCAAAATTAAAGCAAGAAAGCTGTAGTTCATTAAAATTTTTCCTTTGATATTGGAAAATTCAATTCATGACCTATATTTTATAAAACATATACCTGAAAGGGATTTTATATGCCCTCTTCCCACTGAATTTAGCATATTGAATCTCTTCTACTTGCTTAAGAAGGGAGGTGGTTCTACATATAAATTACTCAGGTTCCCCTCCCAGCTTATATACAGTGTATACATTAGGGTGAAATTAAAGTGATTCTAAGGTATTTGCACAGATAGATTGGAAGAAGCTAGTGCTAGACTCTGTCCTCAGAAGGGACAATATTCTTACAACACCGGTGCTGCAGTAAAGGCTGGTTTATCAACTCTCTGCTGATTATAAATCTTTTCTAACTGACATTTGTAGACTGTCTTGATTGATGTCCCAGCATGCCTTATGAATCTTCCAGAAGAGTTCTCCTTGAGCATCTCCCAAAGTACCACCAGGGGGAGAATCCAGCTCTGTTTGAGGAGGCCACTGTCAGTAAATGGCTGCATGGAGTCTACCAGGCAAGCCAGGCTATTGTAAAATGCCTAAGGAAGGTTGGCCTTCTGTTCTTCCTCCCGCTCTCCCCTTCACGCACGCGCATGCAGGTACACACACACGCACACACTCACACACGCACACAGAAATGCTATCTAGACCTGGGTAGCAGTTTTGCATTAGTCTTAATATTATCGCAGACAAAATGGTTAAAGGACAGTGAGTGTTGTGGGTGAAGAGGGAATGAAAAGGGCGCAGGAGTTGGAGTCATATAGGTCTGAGTTCAAATCCCAGTTTCATCAACCACTAGCTGTGTGACCTCAGGGAAGTAGCTTATCTTCCTGAGCTTTGGTTTTCTCAATTGTAAAATAGTTGTAAGGCTTATGTTAAAAGACATCACATTGGCTCAGAACTTAGACTAGTACCAAGCACACAATTGTTGTTGTCGCTGGGTGCCATCAAGTTGATTCCAACTCATAGCAACCCTATAGCCCAGAGCAGAACTGCCCCATAGGGTTTTCTAGGCTGTAATCCTTATGGGAGGAGATTGTTAGGTCTTTTCTCCGGCCAGAGCCAGTGGTGGGTTTGAACCGCTGACCTTTTGGTTAGCAGCTGAGCACTTACACGTTGTACCATCAGGGCTCCTTAAGTACACAATAATGCTAGAAAAATCATACTGGTGGTTATCACTGCTGCACTGCCCCGGGACAGGTATCATCTCCCACCTTCCATCCTTGAGAGAAGCTCCCGGGAGCCCCCACCTTCCTCTTGAACAGCAGTGATAACAGTGTTCAGAATGTTTCTTGTTTGACTTCCTCCTTAGTCTGCAAGCTCCATGAAATCAGTGTCAATATCTGGGTTATGCATCCTTCCCCCCATCCCTCACTGAGCAATAGCAGGCACTCCAGAGATATTTGTTGAAGGACTGGATAAACTGCCAACAAAGAAAAAATATTTAATTTAAAATCAGATAAAAAGGGAAGTTTACAAGTTTACAGTGATTCAGACTTTCTGCCATTTAAGGCATTTGTTTATTGAGTGGAATTTATTGAGTGCCACTGTGTGCCCACAACTCGGCTAAATGCTGGCTATTGGGGGATAAAGAGAAGACAGTCTATTCCCTAGCCAAAAGCTTATGGCTTAGAAAGAAAACTGAAGGTAAATACCAGTTCATACTTGAGAAAAATTTATAAACCTATTAAGATTTATAATATTACAGTAAATCCATACTGATGGCATTAGTTACAATATTCCACTATCATAAAATGAGTCACTATTTAGTGTTGTCCCATTCATTATGAGCTCGCCACAAAAATCTTAAGTGACGCCCTTCTCCCCATCTCCGCTGTTACCACCCTGGTCCAGGACATGGTCCTCTCATGCCTGGAACACAGAAATAGCCCTTGTCACTTTTTTTTTTTTTTTTAAATATTTTATTGTACTTCAGGTGAAGGCTTACAGAACAAACAGTTTCTCATGTAACAGTAGTACACATGCTGTTTTATGACTTTGGTTAACAACCCCACAACATTTTAACCCTCTAAATTCTCAGCTTTTTTTTTTTTTTTTTTTTTTTTTTGTGAAAATACACATAGCCAAAGATACACCATTTCAAAACTTTTTACGTACACATTTAAGTGACATTGACTACGCTCTTCTAATTGTGCTGTTATTCTCAATTAAGATGAAGGCTTACAGGACAAAATAGCCTCCCATTTAACAGTTACTACAAATGTTGCCCTATAACAATGGTTAACAATCTCACAACACATCAACAGTATCCTTACTCAACCTTGTGTTCCCTATCATCAGCTTCCTACTCCCCTTCTGCCTTCTGGCCCTTGTCACTGGACTCCTGTACCTCGTTAGTCTCATTTGGTTTTACTGGGCTGTCCACTCCCAGGCTGAACAGTGAACCTTGAAGGTAACTTCACCACTGAGCTAAAAGGGTGTCTGGGGGCCATGCTCTTGAGGTTTCTCCAGTCTCCTTTAGGCCAGTAAATCTGGTCTTTTTTTTTTGTGAGTTAGAATTATGCTCTACATCCTTCTCCAGCTCTTTCCAGAACCCTCTGTTGTGATCCTGGTCAGAGCAGTCAGCGGTGGTAGCCGGGCACCATCTAGCTGTACTGGACTCAGTCCGGTGGAGGTCTTAGTAGCTGTGGACAATTAGTCCTTTGGACTAATCTTTTCGTTGTATCCTGTTCTCTTCATTCTCCCTTGCTCCCGAAGGGATGACACCAGTGTAGTATCTTAGATGGCCGCTCACAGGCTTTTAAGACCCCAGACACTACTCACCAGCCCTTGTCACTCTTACTTCCATTCTCTATTACAGAGTAGCCCAGGTCATTTTTTAGCAGTAAAATCAGATCTTACCACTCTCTTGCTTAAAACCATGCTAAGTTTCCTACCAAATTTACAATGTAATAAAAACTTATGGAAGTCCCAACCAGGGGTCTGCAAATTTTTTTCTGTAGAGGGATAGGTAGTATATATTTTTGGCTTTGTGGGACATTAAGCCCCTGTCCCATCTACGCATTCTGCCAGTGTAGCACAAAAGCAGCCATAGACAATGAAAAACAAATGGACATGGCTGTGTTTCAATAAAACTTTATTAAAAAACAAAAGAAAACAAACAAACAAACAAACAAACAAAAAAAACTGGCAATGGGCCAGATGTGGCCTGTGGGTCATAGTTTGCTGATTCTGCTGGAAATAACCTTGCCCTTGCCTACCTCCTTGTACTTGCCTGGTACAACTCTTCTTCTTGCTAATATTCTCTAACCACACCTGCCTCTCCTCTGTTCCTCCATTTTGCTCATTCCTGCCTCAGACCATTGCACTTCCTGGTCCATCTGCCCGGAACATTCTTGCTCTAGACCTCTACATGGTGGGTTCCTTCATTCTCATCAAAGTCACCTTTTAAGAGAGGGTAAGAAGTCACCTTCTTAGAGAGGCTGTCCTTGACCTTATTGTCATTCTTTCTTATCACCTTGTTCTATTTTATTAAAAGGGCTTTAATTATCTTGTGGAGCCCTGGTGGTGCCCTGGTTAAGAGCTTGGCTGCTAACCAAAAAGTTGGCAGTTTGAATCCACCAGCCACTCATTGAAAACCCTATAGGGCAGCTCTACTCCATCCTATAGGGTTCTTACAAGTTGGAATTGACTTGATGGCAACAGGTTTGGTTTAATTATCTTGTATATTCATTCAATGTTAACTTTCTTTCTCCCTGAATAAAATGCAAATGTTTTAAGAGTGGAGTCCTAAATTGTCTTGGTCACAGCTATATCCCAGCCCCTAGAATATTATCTGGCACACAGAAGCTGTCCAAGAAATACCTGTTGAACAAATATGCTGAATGAAATGGTTATAAGAACCTGATTTGCAACAAGGTTTCCCTGCAATTATAACTGTTAAATACCACGGTGCCACCATTGTGGAGCTGCCATTTTGTCTTACTCAGCTGCAGCACTGAAATTCCTGGACTCTTCAGAGCGGATTCTTAGGCATCAGGGACAGGTTCCGATGGCACTGGCGTCCATACTCCTGTGCTTTAGAAACTCAAGGCCTTTTCCATTTTTACTTTGCAGCTGCTCAACTGTCACTCTATTTCCATTTTGGTTAGAAATTTCTATCAGATTTACTCTTTCAAAAGGACTGTACAGTGATAACTAAGTCTCTGAAGCTATCAATGCCACTTTACCCTGTGTTGTTGTTGTTAAGTGCCGTCAAGTTGTTTTCAACTCATAGCAAACGCATGTGACAGAATAGAACTGCTCCATAGGGTTTTTAAAGGCTGTGACCTTTACGGAGGCAGATCGCCAGGTCTTTCTCCTGTGGCGTGGCTGCGTGAGTTCAAACCACCTACCTTTTGGTGAGCAGTCACGCACTTAACCATTTGTGCTACCAGGGCTCCTTCTGCTTTACCCTTCCTCCACTTTAAACTGCTTATATTTGATGTCAAAAGTCCTACTCTCCCCCAGATCTAGAGAGATGGGGGGATGGCTCCTAGCTTGAGTCTAAAACTTAGAATGACAATAATTAGTAGGGCAAGGCTGCCAAGAGTTGATTTTCGGAGGAACTCATCTCTATGACGGCAGGAGCCATATCTATCCAGTTCACCAGGCTGTCCTCAGAGCCTAAAATAAGAAGGTCTATCAGGAATGAGTACTAGAATGGAGGACTGGAAGAGAGAGACTGACAGATGAGGCTGCCCCAAGAACAAAGACTTCAGGGTCAGAGAGAAGATGATTCAGGAAACAATATGGTATCTGTCTCTCGAGTTGGTCTCTAGCTCCATGACTCATATGTGAATTTGGGCAGGGAATGAAGGCTATGAACAAAAATGAAAAGAGCTGCTTTCAAAGTTTATATACATTGAACTTTGAGATAAAAACATTTATACGGGTCAGGTACTCTTCTAACAGAAGGGTCCAGGCATTCTTCCCTGTCTTACCAGGCTCTTTGGTATCTTGAAGGCGCTGATGAACCAGCAGCAATGGTTCCTATAGATGCGATGGTGACCATCAGAGAGAAGTAGGGATAGGAAAGAGGGAAAAACCTGGTGGCTATTATAAGGAAGCTGATTGGCTTGATATTGAGCCTGCTAGGGACCCCAGATATAGTTAGGAGCAACTGGGCAGAGAGTCAGTTTCTGGAACGATGAGGTGGAGTCAATAGCTACCAAAGTTCAGGTTGCTCAACACTTTCAATTCACTTTTGGAATTTTCCCTTTAGTAAATCATACCTGATTGGATTATACAACTATTTCATAAAATCTGTTTTATGGCCAAATGCACTGGAATAATTTGCACCATAGTCCAAATGCTGCTTAATCCAACCTAAAGGCCACTGCAGCATGTTAGTGACTCTGTATCCCTCAGCCAAGACTCCAATGATGACTTAGCCACTGGCGAGGAGCGGGGCCAGCATCAACAACCTTCAGTCTGCTTCTCTGACCACAAAATCCAGGGAGAATTCTATAGCAAGGCAGTCCACAATCTAGCAAAAACAGTTAGTGAAAATGACCATAAAAATTTGGAGATACTGAATATAATCCAGAAAAACCAATAAAAAAATCCATTAGTATGTTCACGTATGGAAGGAAAGGCTATTGTTGTATCCTTATGTATGAGCTTAGCTAAGATAGACAATCAATTCTCTGATTAGAGGCAACATCCAAATATGTATTCAGGGTGATTAAAGCAAAGAACAAGAGCATAGCTGAGTCCAACCCAGCGGCTAGCACCTGTATTTTGTTGGAAGGCTGCCCTCCAGCTGCTGGAACCCAATTTGCCCATGTGCACAGCTGGCCAAATGTGCCCAGGAATTCAAGTCGCCCAGAAACAGCTCTTAACCCATGTCTAATGGATCTGGGAGTATCAGTATCCCAGCTCCTTGACCCTTTGGCTAGGATAACTCTGAGTTGCATTTTATGCCATTTTCTAGCGCTCCCCCAAGGGATTAAGCTCCACTTGCCCACTCTGGCAGCTGGCTTAACATTGCACCTCTTATTGGTTGCCTTCCCTTTCTTCTCCTCCTTCCCCACTCCTCACCTGGTATCTCTGCATCTCCTAAATAAACCACATGCCCTTGATCCTCATCTCAGGGTCTGCTTCTGGGGGAATCCCCGCACACTAGCCCTTCTCAAAGGTGTCCAGAGGGCTACCAGTGACAAAACACCAGTGGATCAGTGCCAGTGAGATATTCTGGAGCCCTGGCATGCATGCCCCCCAGGAACTTCAAAGGTCCCAGCCTGCTATCCCTTACTCATGAGGCCCCGGCATGTCTTGGGCATTCAGAGAACATCAGACTCACACAGATATTTAGCTGGCCCCTGTGCAACAGCCAGAGTCTAGGCCTGGGTCACATAAATCAATGCCTTGTGACTCCACAAAAGGGACAGCTCATATTTCTATTGATCTATCTTTATCCAGTAATGATTCCCCAAAACAACGCTCTAGTGTTTAGCACTGAGCAGCTGGAAATGGTCTCCTGTCTGCACACACAGATAAATATGGGTGACCTTCCTCTGTGATGGATCGGTGCCAATGGCATTCGTGTACACTTGAACAGGAAAATGATGCTTGGTTTGTTGGGAGATGAATGTCCCTTCACACAAACTGCATGTCTCTTTGCCTTACTTGTCCTAAAGAGGATGCTGCCAGAATAATAAGAATAATTGCTATAGGAACCATACACCAAGACTTATTAAACATTGTGTTCTAAGTAGTGAGTGAAGCACCATGTCTCAATGAGTCCTCATGAGAGTTCTCTAAGGTAGGTGCTATTATATCCCCACTCTCATTTAGGACAAGGTGACTGAGGCTTCTAGAGCTTCAGTAACTTGACCGAGGTTTCACCTTGTTAGGAACAGTGTGTCAAACCCAGCTCTGAGCCACATGTAACACACAGGATCGGCTACATCCTTTGCTGGGCCTGGTGAAAAATGAAAATGTGGGGTCCCCATTACAAAATTATTAAGAATTTCAAGATGGCATCCGCAGAAACATTCAGCCAAATGCAGGGCCTTTTTAAGCGCGGGGCCGTAATTGCCCAGGCTGTAGGCCCATGGAGCTGGCCTGGTTATGTGGGTGCATAAGAAAGTGAAGTGAGTGATGACAAGGGTTCCAATGGTTACATTCTGTCTTAGTCATCTGGTGCTGCTATAACAGAAATACCACAAGTGGATGGCTTTAACAAAGAGAAATTTATTTCTTCACGATAAAGTAGGCTAAAAGTCCAAATTTAGGGTGTCAGCTCCAGGGGAAGGCTTTCTGTCTCTGTTGGCCTTCTCGTATATGTTCCCCCAGACTAGAAGCTTCTCTGCACAGGGACTCCGGGTCCAAAGGACACGCTCTGCTCCCGGGACTGCTTTCTGCTTGCTTCCCTTTCCTTTCATCTCTTGTAAAATAAAAGGTGGTGCAGGCCATACCTCAGGGAAACCCCCTTTATGTTAGATCAGGGATGTGACCTTAGTAAGAGTGTTACAATTTCACCCTAATCCTCTTTAACATAAAATTACAATCACAGAATGGAGGGCAACCACACAATACTGGGAATCATGGCCCAGCCAAATTGATACACACATTTTTTGGGGGACATAATTCAATCCATGACACCTTCTTAACCCTAGAGACTGAGAAACTGCTCACATTATATTGACAACAGTTCGGAGAGTTTGGTCAGAAGAGATGGCCATTTTCTGTCAGGAGCTATCAGTTGGTTCATCTGGTAGACCAGCAGCAGACCTATACATATACTGTATCTCCCTCAACAGGCCCATAGAGAAACGAGTGGAAGAGTGCAGTGGCAGGAGAAGAGACTTTTTGGGCCAGGTGGCCCTTGAACTTCTCACGGCTCACAGGAAGCCCAGGAACAGATGCAGAGACTTGTGTGTGTGCTTGGACAAGACTTCTGATCAGGATGCCAAGTGCAGGTTCCACCAGAATTCTACCAAAGAATTGAGGCAGTCATGACAAAATTAGCAACGACTAGCCAAATTTTCCTATAGCTCATATCTTGCTCTTTTGAGGGAAGGTGGCCACTCCATCAGGGCACATGGGAAGAGCCAGATGCACGGGCACTGACCCTGGCTTGGCCACTGGCTGTGTGACCTGGGACTAGTTTTCTCATCTGTAAGATGGAGAGAGTGGTATCTACCTTTCAGGGTAGTTGGAGGAGTTGAGTTACTGTATAGAAAGTACTCGGCACAGAGTAAGTGCTCAACTAAATGCTTCTACAGTCCAATGGCTGCTGCCCACCATGAAGTTTTCTGGGCTGTTGAACCAGCCCAAAAACTGAAGGTAAACAATACAGGTTGAATCCTGAACACCTTCCCCCACCTGTTAGTTGCATAAACTGGAGAAAGTCAGTGAGCCCCTTCCAGGGCCAGCATCCCCCTCTACAGAATGCATGCTGTACACTGTCTACGACACAGGATTCCATGAGCTGCAGGTGAGTGGGGCATGGAAACTAGAGCAATGATTATTTTTATAGTCACTCAGGGTTTGTTGTCATAGCCTGTAAATGTTCAGGTCTTGGAGGGCATTGGAAAAGGGGCTATCATCTTCTTTCCCAGATTCCTACTGTCCTCAGGTATGCTCAGGGGTCTTCTTGCCTGTGGCTCTCTTACAGGGGGCTAAGCAATCTATATGATTTTTTTCCCCTAAAAGTTTTGCACATCTCCATGTTCTTGACTCCAAATTTGCCCTACTCCATTTCAATTCCTGCTCTATAGTCAAACCCAGAGCATGCTGAAAAAGAAAATGATTCAGGCCAAATCCTGCACAGCTGGAAGAAGCTACTCCATGCAGGCATCTCAGTCTTGATGTGTTTTTGTAGGATAATATCAATCATAAATAGAAGTTAGAGATGATTTCTGTTTTGCTGGAAATGTACCCACCCTGACCAAATAGCTCTGTGCTTTAAGAAATTCAATGAGCATAAAGGATTCTATTTTTCTTCGAAAATACGACATGCATGTAAAGCAATAAAATTTGAAATTCTTTCCAAAATTTCCATGAAGGGCGCAGTGGGAGGAAAATTGGACATCATCTAATCATATACACAAATATTATACAAAGAAATGCGTGTACGGTCGCCTTAGTGCAGCCACTATCATTTACATTTAAAACACTTTTCCAGAACATTCCACATTCGAGTCACTCACGCACAGGGCCAGGTTACCACAGATGGAAACTGGGAATTAGTTTTCTGCTCTGCTCAAACTCTAGCCTCTTTAATATCTCTCCCCACTGGTTTTCCTAACTTGTTCTGCACGTCGGCTTGTTTAAGAAGGCTTCTGTAAATAGCAACTCCGAAGTCCAGGGCTTCTCTCACCAGAAGCCGTCTCTCCAACAAAAGCCCAGTGGCAGGTTCACCCTGAAGTGATCTGACCCACCTTCACCTGCACTCTCTCCATCTCCCTGGGTGTCTTATCACCCCTCCCCTCCTACAGCGCTCCCAAACACCCTCCATCACCCAGAGCAAGGATACCCTTCATTTTATAGGATGCATTCAAATCCAGGAAGGGAGACAGTCGCTCCTCTCCCTCGGTATCCAACTCTTTGAAGCTGAAGGGAGGTTTCTGGTATCCTGCATACAATTATTCACCTGGTAGTCTGGGAAGGTTACCATGACAACACTGCCAGGCCCTGGTGTATCTACATGTCATTGAAGCAACCCGCCAATTCAGGGAAGTGATTAAAAAAAAAAAAAAAGCCAGACAAAGCAGTTCTTGGCCTTCCATCTCTCATCTGCCCTGCTCAATGACTATTTTACTTATTTGTTTTGGTATAATCTAGACACAGCTTCAGCGATACTCTTAATACCGTGCTGTTTGCCTCAAATGCATTTTAAAGCTTAGAATCAAAGTCCAGCCTAATAAGTATTTTTCTACTTTGTTCTTCACATTTGTAAGCATTATACTCAGGAGTGAGTTCTGCTGCTGGCCACGGCATGCTTTATTTAGTATGTGCCGGGCCAGAAAAGAGCTCTAAACTCTAAAACCCTCCCTGATTGAAAGGTTAAACACAGGGAGAAGATGGCAGGATTCTACAGTAACCTCGGGTGATTTCCATAACAGTAGGTACATGGATTTCCAGAGAGAGAGAGAAAAATAAAATGTCCTGTCTTTGGCCTTTTTGACTGAAGACAAAAAGTTTCGCTGTGCACATCTTCTATAGAAAGGGAGAAAGAATCCTACCCGTTTTACCCACACGGTTCTTATTAAGATGCAATTGTTAAAAGAAATAACTGGGGAGTTTGTAGAGGGGGCCTTAATTCTCTCCAAAGTTCTACTTTGGAAAGTTCAGCCTTGGTCCCTCACAAGGATGAGGTGGGTATTTATATGGTGCCCATGACCAGCCATGGGCTAGGGACTTAAATGCCTATCCTTGTTGGAGAATCATCTTCAGAGACCCCACAGGAAATATCTTCATAGCTTACGACATCCCAGTCACGTTCTGAACTTCAGCTTTCCAGCTCTTGCTTCCATCCAGGGAAATAATATGTTAATGTTGTTACATGCCGGCTGTTTGGAACAACAATAAAACGGTCCTCTGGAGTCCCTAAAGATCACCACATTAGACTTTGCAAGCCATTACAGTAATGATAAGCTGACTTAACATACCTGTAGGTGACCCTTCCATGACGTGGCCGATGTAGGGGCCTTCCCGAAAGATTGGCCTGTTGTCATTCTGATCAATCACGATGACTTCCAGAGGCACCGGCCCCTCAAGAGTTCTGCCACTGACATCAGTAGTCTCCACAAATAGCTATTTGAGCAAAGAGATGGGGGAGAAAGACAGCATTACTTCATTACGAAAATCGAAGTCAGGTCCTATGGAGAAAGGTTATATCAGCAATCTTATGAGCCCTTGGCAATGTTCAGACTTTGGTCTCAGTGGATAGTCACTGGGACTGGAATAGAAATGAAACGTTTCAGAATAAAAGGTAAAGATCCGTTCATGCTAGATCCCCCTTGGGAAAATTACAATTAATTCATTAAATCTGCAAAGAAGTCCAAAAAAATAAAAAATAAGATGTAAAACCCCCGCTCATAATCAGCAATAGCTGAGAAAATGTGCTTACATTGTTTTCTATGTTTCCAACCTCATTATGCTTAAAAGGAATGCTATGCTAATAAAAAATAATTGACTAAGCTGTTGTGAACAGAGTCCATTAAGAAGAGATAACCAAAAGTGTTTATGGTAATATTTAGAAGAAATTCAGGTCAATAAATATTTAAAGAGGGCTGAGTAAGACCTGGGGACTCCTGCCAGAGGTTCACAGTCTAGTGGGGATTTTGCAATTCCATTCAACCCTTCCACAGGGAACTATCTTTAGATCTCAAGAATGACGAAAACACAGCATAGACACCAGCTCTGTTGTTGGTCTTGGAAACAGTAAATTATGCCATGGTATTTCTAGTGAATGGCCATGACCTCATGCTCTCATTTTCTATGTTCTTTTCAGCCTTGATTTTACTTATCTGTATCGGTAACACCTCTCCGTGACCTCAGTGGTGGTCTCTGCACAGAAAATGGTAGATAATCATGGTCAGACAAGGGTCTTTGCAGTTGTAATCATAGCTCAGTTTCTCACTAGTTATGTGAGCTTGAACAAGACACTTAACTGACTTCTCAGTTTCCACATCTGTAAAATGGAGTTAATAAAAATACCCATCTCAAAGGAGCTGTCGTGTGACTGATAATAATATTAATAGCCAGCACCTATCTAGCACTTGGAGTTCCTGGGTGGTGCATACGGTTAACGTGCCCAGCTGCTAACCGAGACGCTGGAGGGTTGAGTCCACCCAGAGCTGCCTCGGAAGAAATCCCTGGCAATCTACTTCCAAAAGGTCACAGCCATTGAAAACCCCATGGAGCACAGTTCTACTCTGACAAACCTGGGATTGCCGTGAAGCAACTAAGTTTCCTCTTTTTAAAGCAAAAATGAAGACAGGTATGCTTGGGTGGAAGGATTATTTTAGAAACATTTTTCTTTAACATACTTCAACCACTCACAAATTTATAGGCGTGCACACACACACACACACACACACACACACACACATAGACACACACACACACATTGATTTCTGGAGCAGATGAAATAAGGTATGGGTACATTAATTGAGAGAGAAAAAAATTAAATGGATAGAGCCTCCTAATATCTGCACACAAACAGGATCTTCCATACTGTGAAATTTTATGCATTTCTGCTGTTTTTTAGCTACTACGAGAATACTGCTAAAGAAAGGGAATAAAAACAAAGCTTGCAGAAATTTCACATAATAACAAACGTCTGGCCTTTTGTCCTCCAAAACAGCCAAGGACTTGATTTTAACTCAATCAAAAAACCTATGCCTGAAGACAGTAATATCTTGGATTAGAATTCTGAGCTTCCGCAATCAACAACACTTAGCCAGTATCATAAGCTAAAGGTAGGGCAGAGCAATGGAAACCTGCTTTGCCAAATATACTAATATGTTGAAACTGGGTGGGGCAAATTCTAGGCCCATCTCAACGTGATGGAATGACAGACAAACACTAAGGAGATACAATTGATCACGATGAATGCAAAATGCTGAGCTGAATGTCATAAAACCAATTACATAGGTAGACAGCTAGATGGTATTTTATGTTACAAAACCACCTAGGGCCAGGCTCTCAGTTTTCTTTGCAGACAACGATATAAATAGAAGCCAACATATAACACAAACAAACAAACAAACAAAAAAATTCTTAAGCGGCATTTACTCGTTTTGATGCTAATTTAATAAAAATTCTTTGAGGATCTACTGTTTGTCTCACATTATGCTGTTGCCATCAAGTTGATTCCAACTCATAGCAACCCTATTGGACAGAGCAGAACTGCCCCCCTAGGGTTTCCAAGGCTGTAATCTTAACAGAAGCGGATGGCCAAGTCTTTCTCTCACAGAGCAGCTGGTGGATTCAAACTGCTGGCCTTTTGGTTAGCAGTCTAGCCCTTAACCACCGCGCCACCAGAGCTTCTTATTGGGTATCTAAAAAGCTGGTGCTGTTGAGTTGATTCTGACTCATAGCGACCCTGTAGGACAGAGCAGAATAGCCCCATAGGGTTTCCAAGGAAAGCCTGGTGGATTCGAACTGCTGACCTTTTGGTTAGCAGCCATAGCTCTTAACCACTATGCCACCAGGGTTTCTGATTGGGTATCTAGTGGTTAACAGAAAAGGTACTCTGGGATGAAGAGACAGCTGATAAACATGAGGAAAACATATGAACAAGATAATTTCAGTTAGAGATAAAGGCTATGAAGGAGATGAAACAGGTTAATGTACTACATCTTCACCGTAGCTACTAGCCACATGTGGTTATTTAAATAAACTTAAAATAAAATTAAAGTTCTTCAGTAAAACTAGCCATGCTTCAAGTACTTAATAGCCACATGTGGCTAGTGGCTGCTGTGTTAGACAATGCAGATACAGAACATTTCCATCACTGCAGACAGTTCTATTGGACAGTGCTGGGCAAGAGTGTGATTGAGAGTGTATATGTACTTGGAGGGTTCTATTTAAGACAAAATGTCTGGGGAAGTCTTATTGCTGAAGGAACATTTCAGCTGCGGCTTTTAAGACAATAAAGTAGAAGGAGTTAGGCACAAAACACACAGAAAAAGAGTTCTACATAGCAGGAATACCAAGTGCAAAGGCCCTGAGGTAGGAAAGAGCGTGGCATTATCTTGAGGGTGAGGAATGGTACAAGATGAAGTCAAATAATTAGGGCTCCATTCAACTCCAGTGGAGTAATCTGAGATTTATCCCACTGTAAGATTGTTTTCAAAGAAATATCTGAGCAAAGACAGGAGAGAAGGCATTTCCTCCTGTGAAGTGCTGGGTAGGCAGAGATGAGTAAGGGAAAAGTCTATCAACCTTCTTGCTAACAAAGAAAAAAAAGTAGAATGAATAAAAAATACAGTAAGAAATGCTAGTGCTTTATGAGGACGTGCAGATATTTATTTAAAGGCATATTGTTAACGAGGATGAAAATTAAACATGTAGATATCAGTGAAGAAGTTACTAGTAAATGCAATCTTTTCTACTCAATCACTGACTATAGTGATATACTAGAAATATACTAGAAATCTGACATTTCAGGGAGTTTTCATACCTATTCTCATATGAAGTGCAGACCCACAGCAAATGCTAAACTTTCTGAATGGGGTGGGGCTCTAAAATTCCAGAGGGCACTTCTAGCATCAGAGAATAAACGTTCAATGATGTTCTCGCCTTCCTACCCTCTCCCTAACGGAAATGCCCCAAACAAACATTTCCTTAGTCTGAAAAGACTGGAACAATGTTTGTTTCCTTTGAATTACTTGATGATTCTAGTGGCTGGTGTTGGGGCTGCAAAAACAAAGCAAGCCAGAATGCATTCAAAGGGAAACGTTTTAATGCCTGTTCTTCATGTTTGAAGTGAGACGTCACTTGGTAGAAGTCCACTGTGAGAAAAACAAATAGGTAGCCATTGGCAGAAGGCAATGAGATAATTGTTCAATGGAAACGGAAGCCTCCCAGCCTTTCATGCCCATTTCTGGACCAACTTCTTGGACTTGAAACTTCTATTCTTTGTTTCCATGCTTGATCTGCCTGGGAAGAATGAGTTGTGATATATAAAGAGGCTTATTGTGGAACTAGAAAGAGAAGATGCTCAGCTAATTATAGATAAAAACACTGTCCAAGGATGCAGTGTCTAATAACTTATTCTATGTCAGGTAGCCTCAACTCTCACCAATTATACATTTGACCAGTCTCTGTGTTGTGTTTTCTAACCATCAGTTTCTGTCAAGTTGACTCCTACTCATGGCAAACTCAGGTGTATCAGAGTAGATCCGTGTTCCACAGAGTTTTCAAAGGCTGATTTTTTTCAAAGTAGATCACCAGGCCCTTCTTCTGAGGCACCTCTGGGTGGACATGAACCTCCAACCTTTGGGTTAGCGGGCGAGCGTGTTTAACCATTTTCACCATCCAGGGACTCCACTGTGTTTTCCAGGACCTCATTATTTAAAGTGTTGGCAAAAGACCAGCAGCATCGGATTTCTCCGGGAGCTGGTTAGAAATGCAGACTCCCAGGCCCTGCCCAGCCCTTCTGAGCCAGCCTCTGCATTTTACCTTATCCTCAGAGGATGCAGTACATGTTACTGTTGGAGCAATGCTGCGTTGGGTTACAGGGATTGGAAATAGAAGCTGAGAGGACTGGTAGAGCTTGGGAAAGACGTTGTCAGGTTTAGGTACATGACAATAAGCCCCACCTGATAGAAAGTCCACTGCCCTGTACTTGGACTCTTTCATTACTCCCAAGCACACAGGCAAGCATTGACATTTTTTGTGGATCTGGCTGGAGGAGCCTCCATTCATTCGTTTGTTCATTCATTCATTTTCTCTCTTTCTTGCATACACACCCCTACCTCATAGGATTGTGCAGATTAAGTAACATAATGAAAGTATCTGCTACAAAGTGGGTGTTGAATTCTAATCCTAATCTAACTCCCCATTTTACAATGAGCCAGCTTCAGTCTTTGCTAGAGGAGACAGAACTATTTTATATTGAAATTGTTTAATCAAAATATTCTTAAACGTCATTCTTGAAGACAAGGATTTGTGAGCAAACAAAAGTGTGATAAGTGCAGTCACGTTTCCCATTTTGCTCTAAACTTTGTCCACAGTGTGAGGCGTTTCTTCTAGGAACCAAAGCAGACAAAAAAGTCACCTTCCTCCTCATATGAAACCTCCTCTCCTGTGTCTGGTGACTCCCTCATCAAGTTCTGTTTCTGTTGCTTATCTGACCTCTCAAATCGATCTTGAATTCACCCTATTCTCTCCATCTCTATTGTCACTGCCTGAGATTGTCTTCTTCACCTCTCACCAGGCCACTGAATGAGGCACCTAATGCGTCTCCCTGCAGCCATTATTGCCTCCCACAATTTATTCTCTATACGGGTCCCAAGGAATCTTTTCAAAATGCTTATTTATGTATGCCATCCCATAATGGAAATCTTTCAATCATTTCTCACTACTCTTAGAATAAGCAGCAAATTCCTATACTTTGATAAGTTTTCTATAATCTGGCCCCAGCCTATTTTCCCAAACTCATTCCATGCCACAAGAGATTCCTTATTATCCAACTACACTGACCATTCTTCAGTTCCTCCAACTCATCATACTTCTTCCTACCACAGGGTCTTTGCACATGCATTCCTCATACCAAGAAGGTACTTCCACATCTGCCCCTCCCTTGCTAACCCCTATTCATCCTTCAGATGCCCAGCTCAGTTATAACTGGTACAGAAAAGCCTCCTTTAACCCTTCAGACTAGCTAGACTAACCCTGGCTTACAGTCTCATGGTAATTACTACATAATGTAACTACACAGTGTAGTCACACTTATAACATGTAATCACTCATTTATTTACGTGGCAATTCAATTAATATCTGCCTCTTCATTTAGCCCCATGAAGTCAGAGGTGGAGATGTTCTTGCTTATTAGTGAACCCTTAAGGCCTCAGTCCAATGCCCGGCACAGAATAGGTACTCAATATTGTTGCATAAAGCTCTCTTTGGAAGAAGTAATACCTCTTTAAGACACGGAAGTCTAAAGGTTTGGCCTCAGCTTTGGGCAATCTGTCCTTTCTTCCATCAGTGGCACATGAGAGCTGAGAGCTGGTTCCGACTCCACGGACCAATGGCCAGTACAGTCTTAATGATGAACACGACTCCCGGTAAACCTTATCAAAGTACATTAATTTGATTATATGGTTTTTAAAAGAAGGGAAATAACGTTCATCTGGTGTCGAATAGATGTCCAGGATCTTTATGCATTGGCTGAAAGCAATCTGGAGAAATACTGAATGCAGTGAGCTCAGAACTGTAAGTAACTGGTCTACAGTCCCAAAGCTGGTATGGGATGGAGCTGGGCCCACACCTAGCTCTACCTCCAAAATTCATGCTTTCTCCACTTACCCAGGTTTGCTAAATGGTCTTTCATGAACTATCCCTATAGCTTTTGTTTGATTCTCTTTACTATTTGTATTATTTTCTTAATATTTTTTCTTTCAATTGATGGCTATTTTTCACTGTTGCCTCATCTCAAGCAAAATTATCCATGAATTTATAGGTATGATGAGTTTATTATATACTTGTCCTAATACATGCTAAAATACACACTGAGCCTCTGTGTATTATGTAACACCCTGTCACCAGGAATAGGGGTGGAGATGCCACGGTATCAGCCTAGCCACAACAGGTTTCCTTTTGGGGTATCCAGACTTTCTGAAAAGAATAAAGAACAGCTGTCCTTTTTATTAATTTAATGACCACGGTGACTAGGAGGGGAGCAGAGTATACACGTCACCTCCCAACCGTTTAAAGCAAAAATACTCATCTCTATCCCAGGATGGATGGGACATTAAGATGTCACACAGACTAGTTTCCTAGGGCTGCTGTAACAAAGTATCACAAACCAGGCAGCTTAAAACAGTAGAAATTTATTCTCTCACAGTTCTGGAGGCTAAAAGTCCAAAATCAAGGTCAGCAGGGCCATGCTGTCTCTGAAGGCTCTAGGGGAGGACCCCTCTTTGCCTCTTCCGGCTTCTGGAGATGCCCACGATCCCTGGCATAACTTGCAGAAGCATCACTCCAACCTCAGCTGCCATCTTCACCTGGCATTCCCCCTGTGTGTGTGTTGCTGTTTCCTCTTCTTTTAAGGACATCAGCTATTGGATTCAGAGCCACTCTACGGGTCCAGTATAATTTCATCTTAACTAATTACATCTTTAAAGACCTTATTTCCGAGTAAGTTCACATTCACAGGTTGTGGGGAACATGAACTGGGGGAGACGCTACTCAGCCCAGTAGAGCACATGAACGTAAAGTAATTGCCCTCCTCCAGGGGGCTGAGGTAGATGGGCATTACGCTATTAATGCGTATCGTTTGAGACCTGCATATAAGAGGGATCTTGAAACCAGATGACGGGAGGAGGTGTGGGCAAACCATGGGAATCCAGAGGCAGTAGAACTAGCAGAGCATGAAGCATGAAATGGAGGGTGCCCTTGGCCATCCTCCCGAGAACCCGTCTCCCAGGTCCTCTATTTTCCTTCCTCTCTGGGAAGGGGTATTGCCACCAGAGGGGTGAGCCTGTCAAGCCACCATATGCAAACTGACGACCCTTCAAACCAATTAACGCATCACGATAACAGAGATGAGCTGTACACACAATGTACAAGGATCCTTTTTAAAAAACAAGAACATAATGAACCAAATTACACAGCACATACAAGCACACTGGCCTTCAGCTTCACAGCAAACTAGTAACATCCTGGCCCTCATTTGGCTCATCCTTTCATCTCTGTGCATGAAAGACAGAATTTAGCGAGACAAAACTGATAGCTGATCTTACACAAAGGGACGAACTGATGGGAAACAAATGCGCTATAAGGGTTTTTGGGCAAAGGCCAACGTGAAGAAGCTGGCTCTTAAAAGCTGGTATTTTTGTAATATGAGATGACCCAAGCAACAGATGTCAAACGTGGATTAACGGAGTAAGAAACAAAGCATGACACACAGTCCATGGACTCCTGAGTCATTTTGAAGCGAAACAATTTAGAAAACACTTCATGGACCTTTATGAACTCTGATGAGTGTACTTTGAGTCAAACATTCAAATGAAGTAAAAACACACACAAAGAGTAAATCACTTATTTGAAATGTTGTTGTTCAACATATGGTTGTCAGTGAACTGCATGTGTGTGCACTTGGGCTTTTAAACCGTAAGTTTTTAGATAACATAAAAATGTAGAGAATATATGAGGTTTGACTCTAACATAATATGACTGTGGCTCTTTTGCACACAGGTATCTTCCACCCAAATGACTATTTGCCCTCCAAGTTACCCTGGAGCACTAAAAATTTTTCCAAAATGGTTGCCACCATTCATTCATACCGTCTTGGGAATACCTCTTTAGGGATTGCTACTTGAACCAGTTTGCAAGTCACAAACAAAAGTGGGCCTAATTCTTTTAATTCCAAATGTCATCTTTTGTAATAAAAAGTAGTTACGATGCTAGAAATATAAAGTGATAGTTGGAAATGCACTGTGTGCAGTTAGGGAGACACACAGGTCTAACAAGCATTGGACACTCCCGTTAAACATGACTGTGTAAATTCAGACATTGAGATTCTATGTGTCTGACTCACAAAACCTTCAAAACATATAAACAATAAGATGCCAGTGTTTGCCTCTACAACTCACAAAGATGAAGGAAAGACAAGGCACAATGATGATGAAGGTGCTGTAGAATAAGATTCTGGTACATTCTAGCAGAATCATACCTTGCTGTAATCTTTCTGGAAGGCAGTTTGGAAGTACTGTGCCTCAAGAACTTCAAAGATGCTCACAGCTCTTTGAAAACATTTCCATAAGATGCCAAGGAAACAGAAATGTTTGTATAAATCTGGTATTACAGGCTTATTTATACCAGACAACCTCTACGAGGTTAATGGTGGTTGGAAGATTTAAAAACAACTATATTTTCCACTATGGATACAATATTAGTATGTTATGAGAAAGAAAAAGAACATGAGTAAACTAATTCTAACTCGTTTCATTAATGTGAAACTTAAATTGCCCTTATTGTATCTCCTGAATCCTTATGTATTTAATTAATATATTATCATATTCATTTGTGATAGCCTCCTTTAGTAGAGGCTATAATAATGTATCTTGCATATAGATGAGAATATACTCATGGTCCAATTAGATCATAAACAACTCGAAGGGCAGAACATTATCTTCTAGGTATCCCTTCTTTACCTAATTAAATACCTAGAACAAACAAAGCATTGAAATATATATATATATATATATATATATTTTTTTTTTTTAAGTGAGCGTCTGTGCGTGATTTTCAAACTCTTCTCACCTCCCAAAATCCCACAAAGACTGAGCAAAGGCTTTTCCATTAAAGACATCTTCATTGGTCACTGAGATTCCACTAGTCTTGGAATCAGAAAACCTGCTTTCAAATCTCAGCTCTGCTACTTGTAGAGTGGCTGTGGTAGGCAGAATAATGGCCCCACCAAAGATGTCCATGACCTAATCCTCAGAATCTGTGGATAATGTTAGGTTACATGGCAAAGAGAAATTAAAATCTCAGCTGAAATTAAGGTTGTGAATCTGATGACCTTAAGATAGGGGAATTGTCTTAGGTTATCTGAGGGTCCTTAAACGTGGAAAAAGAAGGCAAACAAGGAGGTCAGAGTGATGGGATATGAGAAGGACTGGATCAGCCATTGCTGGCTTTGCAGATGGAGGAGGGGGGCCACGAACCAATGAATGCAGGAAGCCTCTGGAAATGCAAGGAAGTAGATACAGCCCTAGAGCCTCCAGAAAGGAATTCAGCCCTGCCAGCATCTTGATTTTAGCCCAGTGAGGCCCATATCAGACTTCTGACCTCTAGAACTGTTAAGATGATAAATCTGTGTTGCTATAAGCCCCTACATTTATGGTCATTTGTAACAGCAGCAATAGGAAACAAATACCTTAGCCAAAAACTTCACTGTCCAGACTGGGGCACTTTTTTAAAAGAAAGTGGTAACACTAACAATAGCCAGAACAATGGGTGCAAACCAAGATGGACTGACAAACTGAGTCAACAGTCATTCTGTTGTAACAAGGAATTTCAGTTCTCTAAGTCTCAGTTTGTGCTTGTGATAAACAGTGTTCAGAAAACCACTCTCAGTATTTTTGTTAAAGGAATAAAAAACGATAAACCAGTGGACACAGCACGACTCCCGGCACGTAGATTATAAACAATGGTATGTCAGATCAGAGGAGGGTTAGGTAACTTTGACGTGCCATCTGCCCGGCGACTGCACCACCACAAGCCAAAGTCACACTCAAGGTCACCATCTCCATGACAGCCTAGCAAGTAGTGCCTTGGTCGTTTCCCATCAGAACACCTGGGAATGGAGCCTCAGTAATGCTCCAGGTGTCCATTCATCCCCACAGGACCCTTTGCTGCAGGGAAATCATTCACTCCCAAGAGCCCTTTATTTAAGAATTTACAAGTGTGGGTGCAGAACCCTTGATTCAATTCTTATTTGTCAGCCGTTACCCCTTTGAAATTGCTCTTCTGTTACAACAATCCAGATTTCTCTTTACCACTTGAAGTTATCTGTATTTCAAGTTATTTTCTCAGCTATATTCATTTATCCAAGTTGAATCTCATTATGGACTAATTCCCGGAGAGGTTCCAGGAACAGATATATTCAGCCTTTTGTAATGTCCTGCCACCTCCGTTTACAAAGCTCCTTGTGCGATCTCCTGCTCACTGGGGCAGACGTGGTGTTAGCTCCCTCTAAAAACGATTCAAGTGGTGATACAAGTTCCACACTTGCTAGGTTACTCACTGAAGACCCTAAGACTATCATCAAACGTTCTTTGAAAAGCTTGCTCTGCTTAGAGCTACCACACTTCCTTTGACAATCTGAAATTTATTTCTAAAGATTTTTTTTTTCTTTTTTGCCAAACATAATGAAAACATGTTTCTTATATATGCATGCTCACAACTGTGCCCGGACTTTGAGGGCACTTTTCTATTTAACTTCTAAAGTAACTTGAATTATGTGGAAGAAATCTATGCAGATATTCAAAACAATTTGACTTGAGCAGCTCAGGTAAGGTCCCTGTGAACATCCCCTACCCCAAGAGGGGGCACAGGCTAGGAATTTTAATTGGCTCAAGTAGAATGTATATAAATCACAGATGATGGAATTATTCCAGATCAATTAAGGATGTGTACAAGGGTTAAGGGGATTTTGTGTAAAGAAGAGAAACTTAATACTCTTGAAAATAAAGCCAGGGGAGAAAAATTACTGGGGATTTTGTTTTCACCTGCCCTTCTCCCTCTTAAAGAGTAAAACTCAGAGGAATAGAACTGAATGCAACACTTCAAAAAAAAAATTTTTTAAGTTTACAGATCTAGAGTCATTTTGCTACTTTCAACTATTAAACCGTGTTCTATGAAACACGATGTGTTCAAAAAATTAAGGTTGGTATATAAAATTTTAAAGGATAGCCTAATTAAAGTCCAGATGTGTTAAAGTATTAGGAGAAAAAAAATCTTTGAATATTTATATAAGATTTATGTATTAGAGTAGGGTAGGCCTTTGTAAGTCCACATTACAGGCATAATTTATTAGGTGAATTATTGATAGATTAAATTACCCAAATGCAGGTTTTTTTGTATGATCAAAATAACAAGTAAAATAAATAAATAGAAACTGAGAAAAAACATCTGTATTGTATAAAACAGAGGTTTATTATCCTAAGTAAACAAAGATCTGGTTAAAAACAACAGAGAAGAGACAATTAGTAAATTAACAAACAACTAGCAAAACAAGAAAACAAAAGCAATAAACACAGGATGAAATTAAAAAGAGATATCTTTTTGCCTATCAAATTGCTAAATAATAGAAAAACCTAATAGTCAGTGTTTGGCAAGCTGGTGAGGGGCCAAACTCTTATTCATGACTAATGCTATTAAGACATCTTTCTGAAATGCGATTTGTCAGTATGTACCAAAAGTCTTTGAAATATATATACCCTTTGGCTCAGTAATTCTACTTGTAGAAATTTAGCTTGTGGGCCGTGTATGTGTGCGTGTATGGGGGGTGTATTTAGCCACAGGGATGCTCGTTTCAATATTGGTTAAAAATAGAGAAAACTGCAAACAACATAATGTTCTAACAGCAGACTGATGAAATAAACTACAATATCTGCATGAAGTGAGACATTATGTTGTTGGAAAATTCTAGAGAATGTAAAAATACATTCATGGTACGAAGTGAAAATGCTGATTGCAAAACAGTCTGTACCGGATGATACAATTTTTGAAAAACAGACAAAGAAGCTAGATGATTAAGATTATACTAAAACATTAACAATGATATTATTGTGGGTGATTTTTCCCTTGCTTCTCAATACTTTCCAGATTCTCTCTAATGGACATGTACTACTTTCAGAGCGAAAAAAAGTCACTAGAGGTTATTTAAAAATTATAGCTTATTCAGACAATGATTACTGACTGACTACAGTTTATTAAGAATGGGGAACTATGGGCAGCTGTTACATTGTGGGATAGCTAACATCTCTCAGTTATGATGATTAATGAGGAACAAGCAAACATTAAGGATTTGGAGGTCAACACTCCAATAGTGCAATATAAGAAGTTGTCAAATGTTTTATTCTTCATAGGTCTCCACAGTGATAAGCTCTTATTTTGAATCTCTCGCCTGTGTTAATATAATTATCTCTTAAATGCTCTCTGGTCCTGCTCTTGTCCCCACTCCCCAGTCTATTCACCACACAGCTTTCCAAGCTATCTGTAACAATGTAAATTGGACCTTTGCACTCTTCTGCTTTCCAACTCTCCCGCTTCCAATTATATTCTAAGCCCTCACTAAGGCCTGTAAGTTCCGACCTGACTTGAACCCTGGCTTCTTCCTTGACAGCATCTATCACTTTCCCCAGAATTATCCCAGCCCAGGCACCTTCTTGGTGTTCTTCAAGCCTGGCAGGTTAGTTTCCATCTCTGGGTCTTTGCAGATGTTGTTCCCTATAGGGAATTGATAACATTCTTTCTTAAGTTGTTTTCACGTCTTGCTCCCTAACTTCATTCAGGTCTCTTTTCAAAATAGAGGCCTTTCTTGACTAGCGCGTTGTTCTTCGTTAGTTCGCGTGTGTGCCAGGCGCCCGCGCACGCGCGCTGAGGCGGTCCCTCTCACTGCGCCCCGCGGCAGCGGCAGGAGAAGGCAGACACGTCCCCGACTGGCCCACACCCCGCGCCCCGAGGCGGACTGCTGGCCCGCTCCAGAGGCCCCAACAGCGGTCACCCTGCCATCGTTGTCCATCCCTATCCTGATGTTTCCATGGTGTTTGTCACTATCTGACCTATTATACATTTATCTGTTTATTGACTGTCACCCCTACTATAATGGAGTCCCTGGGTGGTGCCAACAGTTAATGGGCTCAGCTGCTAACTGAAAGGCAGGAGGTTCGAGTCCACCCAGAAGTGCTTCTGAAGAAAGGCCCGATGATCTACTTTTGAAAAAAATCTGCCACTGACAACCCTATGGCGCACAGTTCTAGTCTGACATACGGAGGGTCACCATGAGTCACAGTCAACTTGACAGCAACTGGTTCTACCAGAATGTAAGCTCCATGAGGGCAAGGGATTCTGTATGTCTGGTTCTCACAGCATAACAGAACAGTGTCTTTTAAACAGAAGATTCTATATGTAATAAATGTAACATGAACAATGAATGAGCTAAGGGCTCTGAGCTTATAAAGGAATTCCTTTTTTTCTAGAGGACAGGTCAACAGACAAGAAAGAAGGGATACCCATCTTGTGAGATTTCTCTAAGGGTGAAGCCAGCTAAATGGCATTGGTTAAGGATTTGACAAAGGCACATTTTGCATATTTCAGAGGAAGAAACCAAGTTCAGTGAAGTTGTTACAAGTGTCTTAAGTGCGCAAACATATTTTACATGGGATTATTCACTGTTTGGCAATGACTGATAGAAACGGATTTTGTTCTGATGCACATACTATCAATAAGCATATTTAAATGAGGGAAAATAAGACAAGTGGAACTTAATACAAGTTCTAGCCCACCAAAATGATCCCATCTGTCTCTGCCTTAGAAATGAGGCAATGCAAGTTACAAAAATACTCACATTTCTTGCATAAATCCCTCTTTACCATTTGTATTACCCTAGCTCAGCGTCTCTTCTCTGAACTGCCATTTTTTTTTTTTTCAGGTCAAAGACAATCAAATTCTGGTAATTCCATGTGGTTCAGCCTAATATTTTCTCATTCAATGGCATAAAAACCAGAATTGGGGCGAGGGGTGGCTTATGTCCATCTTTCTGAATCAGTACTTTGAGGGCAATGTTGTTTCTCTGATCCTTGGGATCCTGGGGTCTTAGGTCACCCTTCTCAGGATTTGCCCCAGGTGAGAAAGGAGTAAATGATGGGACAGAAAAAAGATGGCCATGGGCCATGTTGGGGGTGGTACTGCTACTAAGAAGTTTCTGGAAGAACAATGACATGATTTTTTTTTTTTTTTTTTCCAAAATCCTATTTAAGAAGTGAAGAATCTCATCTTCTGGGTATAGACCCTGTGTCCTGACACCGGGCTTATCCCCATTACTGTGTTCTGCTATTGCTTTCCATTCAAATGTCTTTTTCTTCCTCACTTGTCTTTTAAATTTTTCTTTTAAATTATCATTTGCTTGCCTATGCATTTTGTATAGATAACCTATTTAGAACACATCATCTTCTCTCTTTCAGTTTGACATTCATTGAGCATTTAATATGTTTGGTCCTGGTGGTGAAAAAACGGTTGTGGGCTTTGCTCTCAAATGGGTCCATACTACAGAAGAACAATCAGATACATGGAATTCTTTTAGTACCATTGAAGACATGCAGCAAGATAAGAATGTGTATAATTCTCTGGTGATTCAGAGAGTGGGTGTTTAACTATGTTTTGCAAGCCAAGGGAAATTACCTAAATAAGACGCTCATTAAGCTAAGTCTTGAAAGAGTCTTCTAGGTGAATAAGGATGGGAAGATGGGGTTCTGGGCAAAGAATACTGAGTGTAAAGGTATAAAGTAGTTTGGTACCCTAGAATGTTGTTAGTTGCTGTGGAGTCTATTCCGAGGACTCTAGAATAGTGGTCAGCAAATTACTCTCAGGCCAAATCCAACCCACTGCCTGTTTTTGTAAACAGAGTTTTATTGGAACAGCCACATCCATTCATTTATCTACTGCCTATGGCTGTTTTCGTGTTAGAACAGCAGAGTTGAGTTGTGACAGAGACTGGATAGCCTGCAAAGCCTAAAATATTTACTATCTGGCCTTTTACAGAAAAAGTTTGCTGACCCTGTTCTAGAATATTCAGTGCAAAAGAAGAAGGCACTAAAACACTCAGGGAGAAATATGAGTCTTCATATAGATTACAAACTCAACTTGTGGTCTTTTTTTTTTTGGTAAACTTTCTCTCTGATTATTTAATCATTCAACAAATATGTACTTTGCCCCTATTATACCCCAAGTTCTATGCAAGGTCTTTGGTTTATAATCATTTTTTTTAAAAAAGTCTAAGATCTCTTAAGTTCATCTAGAAGGACAGTTTAGTGTGATGAAATGATCAAATATGGAAGAATATTATAGGGACGTCCAATTTAGGCTGCGGGTCCGTGGGGGTCAAGCAAGGGCCCTGGGATAAAGGCTGATGGGAAGAAGAGGGAAGAGAGTTTCAGGCAGAGGGAAAGCCTGTGTACATGCTGGTGTCTGGCCAGAGCTTGGTGGCTTTGAACAACTGCACAGACACCAGAAGGAATGCGAAAGAGATGTGGTGAGAGTGGTATGGGCTGGGGCTGCAGTGGTGGGCAGGGCCAGACCAGCTAGGGTCTACAGACAATGTTGAGCATTTGGCCTCTTTCCTAAGAACATCTTGACACCATTAAAACCCTCTCGTGGGCCAGAAGGTAGTGAAGGTGGTGAGGGAACAACTGTCTCTGATTTGAACTTTAAAAGATCACTCTGGAAGATGTGTGGAAAATGGACTGAGGAGGTTGAGGCGGAAATTGGGCAGGCTAGTAGGGAATCCACTGCAGTGGTCCAAGGAAGAGGTCATGACGGCTGGCACTATGGTAGGGATTTTCTTTGTGGAATAATGGCGTGATGGTTAATGTTAGGTGTCAACTTGGCTAGGCTATGATTCTCAGTAGTTGGGCAGATATTGGACTGATCACTCTTCCATAAGGTAATGTAATCTAATTACCTTCCCTGGTGCGATCTGATGTGATCAGCCAATCAGCTGAGAGGGAAGTTCCCTTGGGGGTGTGGCCTGCCTCCAGTATATACATGGATGCTCCGGCAAGGTTCACTCGCACTCTCTCTTGACCCTGCACTCTTCTCGTTGCCTGACTTTCAGTTCTTGGGATGTAAACCTGCAGAAGTCTCTGGCCTGCAGCCTGACCTGCAGATTTTGGATTCACCAGCCCCTGCAATCCTGTGAGCCAGCAGAGGCCTCCAGCCTGCCACCTGACCTAAAGATTTTGGACTCACCAGCCCCTGCAACCAAGTGAGCCAATAGAAGTCTTCAGCCTGCCACCTGACCCACAGATTTGGGACTTGCCAGTCCCCACAATTGCAAGAGCCATTTCCTTGAAGTAAATCTCTCCCTATATATTTACATGTATATGCTTCACTGGTTTTGCTCCTCTAGAGAACCCAGACTAAGACAAATGGTGAGGAAAACTCCTGTTTACCCCTAACATTTAGTTCTACTTTAATTTGATTGATTCTTGTCATTCTAGTTAATTCTGTGTGTTGGAACCAGAGGTTGAGAGTAGGTGCTGTTGGTTCTAATCCTAGATATGCCACAGCTGTAACTGGTTCTGCACCCTGGTCTAACCACAACCTCCATTCTCTCTTTACAAAATGGCAATAGTAATATATGACCTACCTCCTACATGAGAACCAAATTAGACACACAGATATGAAAGTGCTATTCAGTATTAAGCAGTACATTCTATGCAAATGCCAGGTTTCAGAGAATTAAAACTCAGGATAAACACTCAATACCAAGTAAATTAAACAGGGTGTAATCCATCTCTGAAAATTCAGGAGCAATTCTAACTCTGGAGGGCCTCTCATCCTTGTTATGAATATCAATGATTAATTAGAACCTATAGGTACTGAGAAAGTAGAGATAGCCCTGACATTATCATGACTGTAGCGTCACAGGCTAGATAAATCTTTTAAAAATGGACACATTTGTAAAATAGATTATAGATGTTCCATCCTCAGGCAGGTTTCTTGGACACTCTCAGAGTTAATCCCTCTTCCAGGTGCCCACCATTCACTGCAGACACTCTAGGACAGCCCCTGGGACATAGTCTGCAAGTGTAGACTACTCTGTCCCCTCCTGGTCCCTGGATTATTTGAGTGTAAGGACTAATTTTTATTCATCTATGTCTCCCCGATGTCTAGCATATAACTTGTTGTTAGTAGTCATGGAGCTGGCTCCAACTCATGGCCATCTTACATAACAGAATGAAATGTGGCCTGGTCCTGCGCCATCGTCATGATAGTTGGTATGTTTGGGCTCATCTTCCGGCGCTATATCAGACAATTTCACACAAAGTTTTCATCGGCTAATTCTGGAATGTAAATCACCAGATCTTTCTCCCTAGTCCATTTTAGTCTAGAAGCTCTGCTGAAACCTATCCACTATGGGTGACCATGCTGGTATTTGAAATACTGGTGGCATAGCTTCCAGCATCACAGCAACACGTAAGCCACTACAGCAGGACAAACTAATAGACGGGTGGTGGTAGCATATATTAAGTGCTCAGTATCTGTTGGTTGAATAAATGAATGAAAGAAATCAATCAATCAATGGACAAATCTATGAGTCATTGAATGATGAATTGACCAGAGTTCATTTGTGCTTGCCTTTTCAGAAATAAGAGATAAGCAACATACCCTGAAGCTGTTGATCCTTTGCGCTTTCTGGCTAGTCTATGACTACGGAAGTCCTGGCCTCATCCCTGTAGAGAGGACTTCCCATGCTATGCAGGATATACACTCTCTGGTCCATACATTCATTTCCATTTCCTTTCCAGCTTGCTCAAGCGCTGCTCCAGGGAGACTCTGGATGTTAGAAGCTGGAATCTCATCAACATACTGTGTTTGTAGTTGGAGGGCTTGATCCACTGCTCAGGTGCTCTGAGTCCTCTCAATTATCCCAGGGCTCTGGGCTCACCCATTAACAGCTCCTGATTTTCCTTAGGCCTGTTATTTTTTCACTAGCTGAGTTTACAGTCCTTGGCAGCCATGTTGAATGTCCTGCTCTCTTTGATACTTGCAGAGCAGACCCTGAGGCCCTCTGCACAGTTGCCCCTGCTCTGGGTTTCCACTGACTGCTGACCCACGGGCTGGATCTGGTCCTCCCATATTCACAGAACAGTCAATACAATGGTTAAAAATTTGTTTGCCAACATCTTAGAATAGAACTTGTTCAATAAGATTCTACATTTACAGATTTCCTAGAAACAAAATCACGAAGTATCACAGTCTGGTGGCTGTCATTCCCACCTGGTGCCAATTCACTAAAAAATGGCAGTTACTTCACTGTTGTAGTTAGCTGCCATTGAGTCAGCCTGACTCATGGTGACCCCACGCACAACAGAATGAAATGCTGCCTGGCTCTGCACCATTCCCACGATTGGTTACTCCCACTGTGCCCTCATTCCCCAGGTCCCAAAAAAAAAGCTAAACTAGCTGATGTCGTGTTGACTCCGATTCATGGCAACCCCTTGTGTGCCAGAGTAAAACTGTGCTCCACACTGGCTGATTTTTAAAAAATATATCACCAGGCCTTTCTTCCAAGCTGCACCTCTCGGCGGACGTGAACCTCCAACCTTTTGGTTAGCAGCCGAGAGTGTTAAATGTTTGCACCACCCAGGGCCTACTCCTATCCCCACCACTCCCTATTTTCTCTCTAGAACTAAAGTTGAGAGTTTTATTTCTGTGCTTGCCCTATAGTTTTCTTATTTACTCCACTCATTTGCGGTAGCTAAGTAAGCAATAGGAGTTTGGGTTTATACCTGTGGTCAGTGGTTCCAGACTACCCTCCATTTCCCTTCACATTCCAAAGTGAGCAAATCTTCTATAGTTTGGATTCAAGATGACGTCTGCCATCTCTTTCCTTAATACATTAGCATTTTGCAAAGAAAATTGCTCTGGAGCTGTTAAAAGAGAGTCAATGCCCATTTAAATAATCC
Source organism: Dugong dugon (assembly GCA_030035585.1). Taxonomy (NCBI): domain Eukaryota; kingdom Metazoa; phylum Chordata; class Mammalia; order Sirenia; family Dugongidae; genus Dugong; species Dugong dugon. The sequence continues at coordinate 36,128,211 of CM057478.1, forward strand.
CAAATGCCAAAGAACAGTGTACGACAGGCTTGCAAGTTGATCATTTGCTGTGCTACTAATTAATTCTGTAAATTGCACATTGTCCTGCACTTTCTGGCTGGCTCTGTCAAGAAAGTGGCTTAAGAGAAAGTCAACTTTCCAAAGGTAATTTCAGGTGACCTGAACTGAATTAGCATATTAATCATGGGTCATTGTTTCACAGGGGATTGATGCCTGTGTTTGCAAGTTCAGTAGGAGCACATTACAAACTGGAGTTCCAAGAGAGAAGTGAGACACAGAGGTCCCAGTCATTCCATGCAGTTTGCCAACGAACTCTACAAAATGTCTCATTAACCTCTGCTTCTCATTATCTTGTTACCTGGTAGCAACCCTCTGGCTTAAGTTGCCTTTAGCACGTCTTTCATAACTTTGCACTTTTTAAAAAGATTTAGAATTCAAACTAAGATATTAACCTTGGGATATTTTTTCTTCTCTGATTTATTCCATATTCTTAAACCCTTGTATGCCTAAATCGGTTCAATAACTTCTAATGTACATCACTCAAGCCAAAGATCTAACAGGCTCCAATTGGGGCTGACTACCCACACTGATATGTACTTCATTCTTTGTGCTCAGCCTACACCCTCTGATCTTCAACAGCAACTAATAACAGGGGGACCTAACAGCAGCTGGGTTTCTTACTTTTTGATTTGCAGCACTGATGGTCTGAAAAAAAAAAGTATCTTCAGAATATTTTATTGGGGAGAAAATCCATTATCACAGAAATAATAGTTAGGTTTTTTTTAGTGTTTTAAAGGAGGTTATCAAACAACACTCTCACGTATAATAAGCATTTAAATCATTATCTTAGTTTTCTTATCTGTTCTGACCTATTTGTCTTAATCCTAATCAGACAGCTGCTTCATCCTATATCCAACCTACCAATGTCTGGCTCTCAACACAGGATTTTCTTTCTGCACATGAATCTTAGACCGAAAGTCTTGTTCCTTGGACTGGTTCCTAAAACAGCACAGTCCAAGATGCCATGGTCCAGTCCAGGTGTGACTTTCTTTGCCACGTACAGTTCAAGTCCCCAGTTTATGAACATCCATCTTGTATTTGCCCTTTCATGCTATGTAGATTTGCCCTCACTTTGAAACAACTGAACCAACTCCTAAAAAAGAATTGTTGGCTTTGGGTCAGTTCTGACTCGTAGTGACCTGATAGGACAGAGTAGAACTGCCCCATAGGGTTTCCAAGGAGCGTCTGATAGATTTGAACTGCCGACCTTTTGGTTAGCAGCTGTAGCTCTTGAAACAAATTCTTCATCACGATCACCTTCACTTGGACGCGTGCAGCTTTTAAATCACTGAAAAGGCTTCAAGCCTTTTTGGCACTAACCCGTTGATGTTGAGTTGATTGATCGCGACTCATAGCGACCCGGTAAGTAAGGCTAGATAAGAACTGTGCGCACCTTTTCTGACTTACCTACTAATTCAACCTAAAGACATATTTAGAACTGATCTCGTTCATAACCAGGGGACTGCCTGTACAATGAAATTACTCTAGAACTAGCCAAAGCCAAGTGCCTATGATGCCGTCCCCTCTAGGCAGGTGGGCCGTATTAACTATTTGATTCACTTAGAGCTTCTGAAGGTTTGGATTGAGCAGGTGAGGGCTGGGAACAGCAGTCCATTCACGTATACCCTCAAGCATAGCCTTGACCAGAGCATTAACTCAGAGTCTACTGGAATTCTACCTGCCCTTCCTTCTTAGCTCTGTGCACAGTTGCTCTTTTCACCTATCTTTTCCCTTTCCCAGTATACTTCTTTGCTTCTCCTGTTTTTGTCACAACTTTGCACGTATGACACGATGTTTTATGAAATTTCCTTCACTCTTTCATTTGCTTTGTTTAGTAATTTAAGTCCTACACTCATTGTTATTAATGACAAACATTGCTTATTTCAATATTTTATATTTTTCTCTCCAAGAAGTAAATTGTGAAGTAGTGATTTACTATTGTCTGATATTCAATTCATTCTGCTTTTCACATGCCCAGGAACAAAAATGATTTCTCATGCTAGAATCAGAAGAAAAGGCTCATTGGAAATGGCTGCACCTGCTTCCCTGGCTTCCAGGTCATTGATTCTCAAATACGGAAATAGGAATGCTGTCTTTGGTAGGCTGTGAAACACAGGGAATGAAGGCCATCATAGGGAATGTCAAAGAGAATCCAAGATGTCAAGTCTTGATACTCAAGCATGTCAACAATTTTTTAAGAGAACCGAATTATTATATTTGTAGGTAAACTATGGCCATCACACTTGTGGTCAAGTGAGAGACAACAAGAGGAAAGACAGGAGCATTACTCTGAGAGATGTTTGCCTAGAGAACACTTATCCATCCTTCACCCTTTTTAATTGTCTCACATGCATGTGAAAGCTGGAGAGTTCCACAGGAAGACAGAAGAAGAATTGATGTGTTTGAACTGCGATGTTGGTGAAGAATACTGCACATTTTTTGTCAAAAGAATGAACACATCGGTATTAGAAGAAATACAACCAGAATGTTCCTTAGAAGTTTCTTAGAAGTAAGGATGGTTAGACTTTGTATCACTTACTTTGGACATCGGGAAAGAATAATCACTAGGAAAGGTCATCATCGTAAAGTAGAGGGCCAAGGAAAACCCTCAGAGAGATGGATTGACATAATAGCCACAACAATGGACTTGAGGATACCAATGATCATGAAGATGGCACAGGACGAGGCAACATTTTGTTGATACATAAGGTGGCCATGAGTCAGAGCCAACTCGACAGCAACTAACAACAATCCATCCCTCAAAACCTTGCTTAGACATCACTCCCTCTCTGAAGCCTCCTTATAGATATAGTTCCATATGTATCTTAATTAATTAATAATGCTGTGGTGTTCTTTTTTGGGGGGAAGGAGGTCTCTGTGTGCTCCTCAGAGTTAGGAGCAAGGTCTTACCTGTCTCTGATTTTCTAGCACAGGCCAGGCACAATCATTTGTGTTTTACCAAATGCCTCTGGTGTTCCCATAAGATCACAGAAGTGACTTCAGGAGGGAGGTGGCACCAATGCCTAATCCCTGAGGGAGAAAACTGCTTGTACCTCGAAGTCCGGGGGCCCAGTCACTTGTTCTCGGCAGCCATTCCCAGGGTTCATAAGGCTGGCACTACAGTTCCTCAAGAAGTGACTCCTCTGGAGACAGGTGCTGTGCAGCAAACTCACTGAGGCCCAGAACTGCCTCTAAGCAGGCTTCACAGAGCTATATTAGGACTCCTTTCAGGCTATCGCAAGGGCCACGCTCACACCACAGGAGGAAACCAGAGACTTGTGTTAAGCAGACAGAATCAGAAGATTTCACTTGGGATCTTCCATTCAAGTCAAACCTCAAAAGGTTATGATTGTCTAAACTCTGTGTGAATCCTGAGCTTATTGCTTTTAGAAGATGAAACACAGATGATTCAGTCTTAACAATAGAAATGACTTTTCATCAACAGCTGAAGGCAAGCCAACCTCCAAATGCTGGGGTTCACCAAAAGCTAAAAGATACAGAGTGATTTGAAGTAAAACTTAAGAAAAACAAAGAGGGGTTAGATCAATGTCCCCAGACAACACCCACATAAGAAAACTCAGTAAGAGCTTCCTCGCTGAATATTACTGTATTTTTACACAAATAATGCATGCCTTCTGTGTTTGTTTGCCAACTGCTCCCTCCCCTCACGAGGTATTTTCGTAAGTGCTGCTATGCCATTTTTTTTTAGATGTTACTGTAAAAAAAATTAGCATAGAGTGACTATGAAGATACCTCAAGGAGGGAGGAAGCGGTTGGCAAACAAACGTAGAAGGTGCACGGTGCTATTTGCGTAAAAATACAGTAGCTCCATGTCACTTGTCCTTTGTTCACAACAGAAGCAGTAGCAGCAGCTGAAATTTATTAAATGCTTGGTGTCTTAGTTATCTAGCACTGCTATAACAGAAATACCGCAAATGGGTGGCTTTAAGAAACAGAAATTTAGTTCCTCACAGTTTAGGAGGCTAGAAGTCCGAATTCAGGGCACTGGCTCTATGGGAAGGCTTTCCCCTCTGTCAGCTGTGGAGGAAGGTCCTTGTCTCTTCTGAGATTCTGCTCCTGAGTGAGCTTCATGTCGCTTGGCATCCCTCTTCCCCCATCTGTGCTTGCTGGCTTGCTTGTTTAATCTCTTTAATATCTCAAAAGAGACTGATTTAAGACACACCCTACACTAACACTGTCTCATTAACATAACAAAGAAAACCCACTCCCAAATGGGATTATAACCACAGGTATAAACAAACAAACAAAAAGATAAAACCAAACCCATTGCCATCCAGCTGATTCCTACTCATTCATAGCAACCCTACAGGACAGAGTACAACTGTCCCATAGAGTTTCCAAGGCTGTAATCTTTATGGAAGGAGATTGCCACATCTTTCTCCCACGGAGCAGCTGGTGGGTTCCAACTGCTGATCTTTGGTTAACAGCCAAGCGCTTAACCACTGCGCCACCAAGGCTGCTTCCCACAGGTAAGATTTACAACATATATTCAAGCCATAATATTTGATATGTTTTGTACTGGTAAATTAGAGGTTCACTGAAAATGAGGGAAATCTTTAATGAGATGGATTGACACAACAGCCACAAAAGTGGACTCAAACCTACCAACATTCGTGAAGACATTTTTATCCAGAATTTGCAACATACTTGGCGTTTCATTTACTGACCCAAAGAAAAAATCTCTCATAAGATATAACTTGGTCATAGGTAAGTGTTTTGAGGTCCTATGTACCACTATTCTGCCAGACAACATTTAGCACAACTTGGTCTTCCAGAGAAAGGAAGCCATGCTTTCACAGGAAATAATTATTTATGCACAAGGGGGTTAGAGGTAAGGTCTGGACATGCATATCTTTAGCTCCAAGGTCCGAGCTATTATTTTGGGCTTGCTTCTTTGCCCCCAGCGCCAGATAGCTATTGCATCAAAGTTTATTGTAATCAATTCACATATAGATCAGTAAATTCCACACATATGTGCTCAGTTATTAGTACTATGAACATGGCCTTGCCAAGAACCCAAGGACCTGCCTTGGATACAGCAGAGTGCTGATCAGTAAACACCACATGCATGTGGTTAGTTATCAGTACTATGAACATGACGTTGCCAAAGATGCAAGGACCTGCCTTGGATATGGTAGAGTGTTGATTAGATGCCATCCTTACCTGCCATGGGCTTCTATGAATGACGTTAGGAAGAGAGATGGTCACAATTATAATACATGCTGCACATTCTTTAACGTTATTACTCATCACCATCACTGAATAACATTGGCAGGGTTGACCATTTTGTGGTTGAGGAAGACAATCAGAGAGATAACTTGCCCAAGGTCATTTAGGGTGGAGCCAGGATGCAAACTCCCTTCTACCCAATGCTCAAATCCTTTCCAGGACATACCACACTGCCCAGAGTAGAGGCTGAACAGAAGAAGGAAGATGCCTGCAAACCCCCAGGTATATGGGGGCAATGGCAGTTTAGTGCTAGAATTGTCGTCTTCCACGCGTGAGACCCGGGTGTGATTCCCAGCCAATGCACCTCATGCGCAGCCGCCACTCATCCGTCACTAGAGGCTTGCGTGTTGCTAGGATGCTGAACGTGTTTCAGCAGTGCTTTCAGACTAAGATGAGCTGGGGAGAAAGGCCTGGTGATCTACTTCCAAAAATCAGCCAATGAAAACCCTACGGATCACAACAGTCTGCTTCCTAACCGATCATGGGGTTGATGCAGGACTGGGCAGCATTACATTCCATTGTATGTAGAGTTGCCATGAGTTGGGGGCTGTCTGGAAGGCAACATGTTGTGAAAGAGCTACCCACAAATGCCATTCCAAGTAAAGTGTCCCAAAGCCCTTAGATGAGGGTGCATGGTACTTGGAGTTTGGAATCTAAAGTCAACATGGAAAGTAAAGAGTCTAGCACAATCTACCCTTTAAACAGTAAATTCATTCATAAAGTACAAAGTAGAATCATTTCTCAATAAGTCCAACACAGCCCTTACTCAAGTGTTGGAACAGATGGCTGACCTTCAGCTGAGCCTTGGATGAAGTCGTGGGCTGGTCTTTACAGGGTGTAGATGAACATACATACCACGTCTCTGAACACTGGCCTCCCACTCTATGTGGGGAGAGACTCACCCTGGAACAGCAGCAGGTGTTTGGGCCCCTTTTCCCCCACCGAGAGCATGTGTCTACCGAGAGAGAGGGTGAAGACTCTCCCACCACACACACTATTGAGATGGTTCTTTTTCTCTCCGTTCTGCTGAGCAAAATATTTGCTTTTGCATAAATTAAATGTGCCTATGATGTAAGTATAGCCCAGTGACTTGTAGGTTTGGATGGATTTCCTGCCTATTATGAAGGGTAGATGGCATCCACAGGACACATATTGTTGGAAAGGACCATGGGAAAGATGAAGGATGTCCATGGGGTTATATACCCGTTTAGTGGCAGCTGTGTGTATTGAGCAAATGGAAATGCTTTCAATAAACTGGGTACTTGGACACATTGATGTGCAAGCTCAGGGAATATTCTGCCCCCAATGGGGTACACAGATCATATTTAACAAACCACTCATGCTCCCCTACCTCAAGAAGGGCCTCAGTCCTCCAAGCCATCTGATCTAACGTTATGTATTACTGAAAGGGGCTGCATGGAAATTTCACATTTGTTGTCTATTGCCAGAAATATAGGCCTAGCTTCCTGGGTATTGTCGTATTGTTAATGCCTAGCTTGCATAGTGCACTTTTGCATGCTCCTATGATTTTTATTTATTTTCCTCCTATCCTCCCTCTTACTTTCCCATGATTTTAAAGTTTAAGTTTAACCTAAGTTTCTCTTTGAGAGGTAGAACAACAAGTGCTGAACAAGGAAAAATCATCTTGTAGCTGAAACCAGGACGGCGTCAGAAGTCTGGAACGAGGCCAGTGCGCCCACCTAAAAGGGGGAGCTAACATTCCATTGATTCTTCGAACCCTGACCCTGTCCCGATAAAATCCTCTGATTGGCCTCCAGTTACCACCATTGCTTCCCACCATTACTAGCCCTTGCTTTTCCTCATGATATTTTCTTTTTTGTTATTCTTTCTCCTTCCTCCTATTCCAGTAAGATTAACTAAGGTTTCTCCTTGGAGGGTGGCAGAACAAATTGATAACCATCAGGACTAGGATTAACTCATCTGCGACATGATAATCGTAACTAACAGTGCCAGATGGACTTCAAGGATTGCCAGTAAGAAGTTAGATCATCTGGGCCGTGCAGAAGGTGCCCACCGGAAGAGAAACTACAATCCCGTCCATATAAAAACTTTCAGCCAGTCTCCGGTGGGGTACACAGGTCCTTTGGAGGAGCTCATTCCCCTCTGTCTCCTGTATATTGATATACAATAAAACACTCTTGCTGCTCACCTCACCCCTGTCTCAGTATTGGCTTCTGTGGCAGGCGGCTCAAACCCACCAGTGTGGTAACATTATCCCAGTAAACCTACTGCCCTAGAGTCAGCTCCAACTCATGGCAATCCCATGAGTGTCAGGGTAGAAATGTGCTCCATAGGGTTTTCAATGGCTGATTTTTCAGAAGTAGATCACCAGGTTTTTCTTCTGAGGTGCCTCTATGTGGACTTGAATCTCCAACCTTTTAATCCGCAGCCGAGCACATTAACTGTTTGTGCCACCCAGGGACTCCCAGTTTACAGAATTAGTTAACTCTTATTAATCACCAGTCTTGTTTTTAATAGCAAATCATTTTGATATTTCTCCTGTACATTTCTCCAATCAGCTGTTACCCATTAAGACACACTGGAAGGAACAAAAAATAGTCACATTTAGGTGAATCCTTACCCCATTGGGAAGATAATTGGTTCAAAAAGAAGAAGAACGCAGGGAAGACGACAGATCTTTAGTTTCCCAAAGTGTGGTGGGGGTGAACAAAAGTTTATTAAAAATGAATAATACTAGACACAACATGCATAGCTCATTACACTCGGGCATATTTTTGATTAGGGCAATGCTAGACAACAGCTCTTCAAATGAGATTTGACAGCTGGTAAATTGCACAGCGTAAGGGTTTACGGTGATCTACCGAACAACAGTGTTTTGATCATAACTAGGATTTGTGTGCCAGAAAATACATTGAATCATTAATGAAACAGACAAATGACCTGAAAAACATTATACTGCACCATCGTTTTAAGTAGCTTACCTCAGCAATGTACGTAATATGGGGACTAAGTCATACATAAAACCCTGTAAAAGCTTGGTAAGTCAGGATTTGTTTATTCAAAACAGCACGTATTTCAAGTAGCTGTTCTTCCTTTGCCAATTCCAGATGCTATCGTTTAACAACATCAACTAAGATAATGGATACATTAACGCAATTGTAATTCATTAAACATTGTGTCTCTTGCAAACTCTTGCATTTCGAGTTGGTAACACCAAGAATTCCCAGCATTTTATGTTGGTAAAGGTCCTGGGCAGAGATCATCTAGTGGCACTGCCTATCCGTTGCTCTTAAAAATTCCACAAAAAGTCTTCCATGGCCTGCGGCCCTGCAAGTTTGGGCTGACAGCTTCTAAAAATGGCAGTCTCCCTCTTTTTTGAAGGGTCCTATTGCTTTATTTGGAGCCCTAGTAGCACAGTGTTAGAACTGCTAACCAAGTGTTAGACTGCTAACCAAGAAGAGGACGGCAGTTTGAATCCACCAGTCGCTCCTTGGAAACCCTATGAGGATGTTCTACTGTGTCCTGTAGGGTTGCTATGAGTTGGAATCGACTTGATGGCAATGAGTTTGGTTTTTTTTGTTTGTTTGTTTATTGCTTTATTTGGAAGCCCTGGTGGTGTGATGGTTAAGTCTAGATTGCTAACCAAAAGGTTGAAACCTACCCAGTCGTTCTGCGGGAGAAAAGACCTGGTGACCTGCTCCTGTAGAGATTACAGCCTAGGAAACCCTCTAGAGCAGCACTACTCTGTCCCATGGGGTCACTAAGAGTCAGAATCGACTCCATGGCCCACAACACCAGCAACATTGCTTTACTTACCCACCACCTGTCTGTCAGTTTGTCCTACTCTGGTGGCTTGAGTGTTGCTATGATGTTGGAAGCTAGGTTACCAGTATTTCCAATACCATCAAGGTCGCCCATGATGGACAGGTTTCAAAGGAGCTTCCAGACTAGAACAGACTAGCAAGAAAGGCCTGGCAATCTAGTTCTAAAAACTAGCCAAGGAAAACCCTATGAGTCACAATAGATTATTGTCCAATACAGTGCTGGAAGATGAGCCCCCTCGGCTGAAAGGCACTCAAAATACTCAGTGCTACAACAGTGGACTTGAGCATACTAACAATCATGAAAACGTTGCAGGACCGGGAAACATTTTGTTCTGTTGTGCACGGGGTCTCCATGATTGGAGCCGACTTGAGGGCAACTAACAACAACAATTGCTTTATTGGGTTATTAGTATTGGGCGATCTTACTAAAAAGGCAATTGTTGGGTTTCTGGCCAGCTGAAAGTTTAAGGCAATGGCCTTATGAAAGACAGCTATGATTCATCAAGTGGTCTATAAAGGAAGTTGCATATATCGAGTTGGATATCAATATCTACATTTGGAGCATGCACAATTTCAAAGATAATTGCTCTTAAAGATCTCAAGTCACCAACGCATCTGTCAAAACACCAATAGCTGTGAAATCTGCCAGTCACTCAGAATTAAAAGCCTCCCCTTTAAGAAAAGCTGTCATTTATTCACTGTTGCCGACTACACAGAAGTAAATGGCTCAGGAGAGATATTTACAAGTTCATAAAACAGTTTGTAAACCCTGGAGTATACGCACGAGTGTGCACTTGTTATCTGCAACCCTAATGCAGACCTTTCCTCTGTCAGGTTCAGACGCAATGAGTACGGAGTATTCCTGCCCGTGCACTTCTGGAGGTGAGTGTCAGTATAACCTGCCCTTTGCAGCATGCTCTGGGGTGCCACATTCTAACACCAGGGTAACATGGTTAGTGGTGCCAGGGCTGGGATTTGAGTGCTAATTTCCTGAGGTCGAGCCCATGGCTTTTGCCACCCCCACAAGCTTCTGTCTTAATTGCTGTCAAATTTTGCATAGAGATTTGCAGTCTAGGTTTGGAAGCAAGAGAGAAGTGACTGAGTATTTTTTTTTTTTTTGGTTTGTTTTTTGCTGTTACTTTATTTCATGACTTGATGTGGGACATGTCTGTTAGTTTCAACTTCTTAGCATTCCTTTCCCTCTCCTATAAGTACCAGTGACCTGCTCATCTTTGGGCCACATCCCCTCCCCTATATGTTAAGTGATAGTGACCCTGTCAGTCACAGTTCTATGCCTCCAGTCCTGCCCAAGAGGTGGGCTCACGATCCACACAAAGCCACTCAGGAGCTCTCTCCTGGGAATGGGAATGACAGTGCAAACAGCTCATGAGTGGAAAATGGGTGGGTGGAAGAGACACATGCCTATGGCTCTGCCTGAAAGAAATTTCCAAGAGTTCCTGGCTGTGGCCCCTAGAACTGAATTTGTTCCTGTTGTTTCTTTCATCCTGCTGGTTTGTAGAGTACAGTCAGTAATCTCCCAAGAATTCTCTTTTTGCTTCAGTTGGCCAGTTTCTGCATCTCCTTCGATCACAGAGCCTTAGCTGATTGTTGTGAGTTGAATTGTGCTCCCAAAAAAGATATGTTGAAGTCTGTCCTAACCCCAGCACCTGTGAATGTGTCCTGACTTGGAAATAAGGCCTTTGTGGACATAATTAAGTTAAGATGAGGGCATGCTGGATTAGGGTGGGCCCTAATCCAATGACTGGCATCCTTACAAGAAGAGGGAAATTTGGGTACAGAGACACAGGGGCACACAGAAGAGAGGGCCATGTGAAGGTGGAGACAGAGATCGAAGTGATGCATCTAAGAGCCAAGGAACACCAAGGATTGCCAGTAATCACCAGAAGCTAGGAGAGAGGCATGGAACAGATTCTCCATCCAAGTTTGCAGAAGGAATCAATCCTGCCAACACCTTGATTTTGGACTTCTGGTCTCCAGAACTATGAGAGAATAAATTCCTGTTGTTTTAAACCACCAGTTTATGGTCGTTTATTACAGCAGTCATGAGAAATTCATCCAATGCCTCACATAAGAACATGACCTTGAATCATTAGAAACTTGTTGGAAAAAGCCATGTGGAAGCCGAAGGGTATCCATGGGCAGTGGCATCATTAGAGTTGGTGCCACCCCCCATGGACCTTCTCCCGTACGAGACCATACAGAATCCTTAGTGATGTTTTTTGCACTAATGTTACTTATAAATTGTAATTCTCGTGTATCATCCCTTCTTTTCCTTTAACATAGCTATGATTGTGAGGATGGTGCAGCACTGGGCAGTGTTTCATTCTGTTGTACGCAGGGTAGCTATGAGTCGAAATTGACGTGGCTGCAACGGGTATGGTATTTCCTTTAGTTACTACTTCACTCTCAAAAAAGTTATTGATGTAGGTTACCAAATACTAATTTACCACAATATTGTAGCTAAAACACCAGGACATTTGACAAAAATCAGTGACTATAAAAACACTGGCAGCAATGAAAACAACAGCATGTGTTTTGCAGATGAAACCACATGATTTAAAACATCATTGCAATTGGGTGATAACGACAGCTCTGGCTGGAGGGCATCAGAAAGTTCAAAAAGTAAATTAGCACAGAGCTTTAGTTTGTAGGTATATTGATACAGATAAGCTGGGCTGACAAAACTATTTTTGGTGTTATAACTACAAGGGATATTTTTATAAAAAGTAATAAATTTCTTCTGAAATACTGCACAAAAATTTTAGAGACAGTCATTTTGGTGTCACCCCCTGACAGTGTCACCTCGTATAGTCTGTACCCCCTGCATCTGCTAGTGACACCACTGTCCATGGATGAAGGGTGTTAAAACACTCAAACTCGGCCAGCTCATCAGCATCTGCCCATACTGGACAGCCCAGGGAGAGACATGGTTGTGCCATTGATGGCCAAACCAAAAACCAAACCCACTGCCATTGAGTTGATTCTGACTCATAGTGACCCCATAGGGTTTCCAAGGCTATAAATCTCTATGGAAGCAGACTGCCACATCTTTCTCCTGCAGTGTGGTTGGTGGTTTTGAACCGCCAATCTTTTGGTTAGCAGTCGAGCACCTTAACCACTGTGATACCAGGGCTCCTTGCAATTGATGGCAGAACACACCAAAAGGAACTTGGAATATGAGAGGGTCAGCCAGCCGGTAGAAAAAAAAGGGGGTGGGGATGCATATTATTTCCCAAATTCTTCCTTTATTAGGAAGAGGTGTATATATTTGTCCAAGCTGAGGAAGTAGGCTGTAAAGAAAAGAACCTTCTGCATTGACAGAGAGTATGGGTTTCAGAGTCAGACTGATTGGGTTCAAACCTCAATACCATCCCTCACTGTCTGTATGACCATGTACAAGTCATTTCATCTCACTGAGACTCAGCTGGGGACTCAGTACAATGGGGATTATATGAAAAAACGATGTTTACATAGGCATGTTGAACGTATGTACATACATATTATATACACACATGCATTCAGTATATACACCTTTCAGAATTCCTTGACAACGCCCTTTGGGAAAACAGAATAAGATACTCTAGGGGAAATAACAAGGTTTGATACAAACTATTTGCTCTATATACATATGTGTGTTTGTGTGCTGGTATACACACAAATATATTTAAAAAAAAAAAAGTCTCCTCGCTACAACGCTGCCTCATTTCATACGTGGGGAGCAAATGTCCTGAAAAGGGAGTCGACTTGCTCCAAGTCCCATAGGAGGTCACGGAGGGATGGGGACGGGTGGCCGAGACTTCAGATGAATTTTAAGCTGTACTGATTCACATGACAAATAGGTACTCGAGACCCAGCCAAGGTCTAACTGGCACCACTAGGACATCTTAAACATGAGAAAGTTCTGGGGAACGGAAAAGAGATATCCAAGGAAGCAAGAGAAAAGGGGAGCTCCGTGCAGGAAACAGAGGAAGGAAGGAGGTCACGGCCACAGCTGGGTCTGCCCTGGCGGAGGGAAGCCCTTTGGCCAGAATGATTCCTGAGTGCTGTGTGGCCTTTCTGAAATCCTCTGTCCAGTAGGTTGGGCTGAAAACAGATGAGGAATCAGACTAGGGAGCTCAGTCAGCCTCCAAACTGGCTTGGGGCTGGTTTGCTTGCAGGGCTCCTTTCTCAGCCTGGAAGCAAACGGCTTGCAAGGGAGGAACCTCAGCTTTGGAGTCAAGAGAGACACAGTTCTGTCCAAGGGCAATGTCAGCTCAATGAGGGCAGGGCCACTGTGTGTGTCCACAGCCAAGAACACCGGCCAGGACAGGTACGTGAGGATTAATTTTGGAAGGACTGAAGGAAATAGGTAGGGGTGGCAGAAAGGGGAGCCTAGTGAGCCAAAGCAGAGAAGTGGGACCTAGAAAGTCACTTGCAAGGTACTGGAAGGAGGACAACCTCTGCAGAGGAGTGGGGAATGGGCTTGGCTAAGGAATGTGGAACAGTCTTCCTTCCCGTTTGGACCTTCATATGATTCTCCCCCAACTCCCTATATATATGTGTGGGTATACAAGTATACATACACACAATATGTATACTTATACACACACACACACACACACACACATATGTCAAAACCAAACCCATTGTTGCTATTGAGTCAATTCCAACTCATAGTGATCCTCTAAGACAGAGTAGAACTGCTCCATAGGGTTTCCAAGGCTGTAAATCTTTTCAGAAGCAGACTGCTGTGTTTTTCTCCCTTGGAGCAGCTGGTGGGTTCAAACTGCCGACTTTTCAGCTAGCAGCTGAGTGCTTTAACCAGGGCTCCTCACACGCACACATATATATCATATACATATTTATATACCCAAAGTTTTAAAATCTTTAGTATTTCTGCAGTTCATTTCCTATTTCTTAACCAACAAGCACAGAAACTCATTGACTTTATCAAAAATGCAATTACTCTGTATCTTAGACTGCTATTTATTTGACAGCCTTCTAATTTTCTTGCTTTTACCTAATTCGACAGAGAATATTAGAGACATAACTAGTCTTTCAAAACGACTTTCACGAGGTTAGAGCACTTGCTAATTGAACCTCCGTGATGGAAATTTATGAAGCATATTAATTTCATCTGTCACTTCCAACACAAAGTAAATGTGGAAATAGTCTTTCATAAGGGACCTTGTAAAAAGAAATATGTCAGGATCCTTTAATTAATATATGCATATTCTTTCAACCATTAATATTGCGCAGAACTTTTAAACCCGCTCGTCTGAAGCTCCGTCTCCTTTTCATTAATGTTTTGTTATCCCTTTATCATGAAGCAGAGACAACGTCACTGAGGGTTACTCTGCCACGGATATAAATCACCTCCTCAAAGATGAAGCAGTCATTTGTCTGGAAGAATTTTTGGAACCCACAAAGGCATGGTTTAAAAAAGAAAAATCCCATGGGAGTAGTAGCAAGAGACAAGTCCTCCTTTCCGTAAGTTATTTCATTCCCTTAGTACTTACAGGAGTCCTGGGGTGGTGCAAATGGCTAATGTGCTCAGCTACTAAGCAAAAGCTTGGAGGTTTGAGTCCACCCACAGGCATCTTGGGAGAAAGGCCTGGTGATCTACTTCTGAAAAATCAGCCACTGAAAACCCTATGGAGCACAGTTCTGCTCAGACACATATGAGGTCAGTGTGAGCTGGAATCGACCTGATGACAACTGGTTTGGTTTAGTACTGGTACTGTAAAGAGTGAATTAAGACCTACCGCTTGCCCACTATACGAAAGGAAGGTGGTACCTCCAGAGGCTGTGGATGGGCCTTCAAATCATGCCTGCTGAAAATGGAGACGTCGCCAAGTAAATCTGCCATTCATATGGATCTTGTCCTGAACCAGTACTCCAATTCACTTTCAACCCTTCATCATTCCAAAACCATTTTACTTTCCAAAGCAAAAACAAAACAGGCACAAGCTGAGCATTCTTGGAACTCATGTTCACGCAGACGAAGCAGGAAAGTAAACAGAATACAAGACAGAAGTACAATATGGAGTGAAGAGGACCCACAAAGAATGAAGAGTGGCTGCTCTGAGGACTTGGGCACAGCAAGGGGACAGGAGGGAATGGATCCAGGACACAGAAGGAGGGATTTCCCTGGGAAACCAACCCAGTGTGATCTGAGCTGAGCCCTCCTCCCCTCAGTGGCCCATTCTTGGTGTGGACCCCTTGGAACCTCCCAGAACTCCCCCTCCCTCCACTCGGGATTACAGATTTAATTCTTTTTTTTTTTTTTTTTTAACTTTCTTAATTATTTTATGTGATAAAAAATATGTATGATAAAACATTTGCCAATTCAACAATTTTTACATGTACAATTCAGTGCCACTGGTTACATTCATCATGTTGTGCAACCATCACCAGTATTTGTTTTCAAATTATTCGACCACCATTAACAGAAGCTCAGTGCCCCCTAAGCGATGACTTCCCATTTTCCTCTCCCTCCCACCCCTGGTAATCACTAATCAGCTTTGGTCCCTACACATTTGCCTATTTCATATAAGTGGGGTTATACAATATTTGCCCTTTTGTGACTGATTTATCTCACTCAGCATAATATTTTTAAGATTCATTCATGTTGTAGCATTTATCAGGGCTTCATTTCTCTTTATGGCTAAGTACTATTCCGTTGTGCGTATAACACATTTTGTTTATCCATTCTACTGTGGATGGACGCTTGGGTTGTTTCCACCTTTTGGCTACTGTAACTAGTGCCGGTATGAACACTGGTGTACATGTATCTGTCTGCATTCCAGCTTTCAATTCTTTTGGGATATATACCTAAGATTGGGATTGCTGGGTCATATGTAGTTCTACGTTTAGCTTTTTGAGGAAATGCCAAATTGTTTTCCACAGTGGCTGAACCACTTTATATTCCTACCAGTAACGGGTGAGGTTTTAGACTTCATGCTTTAAGTTCCACCATCTTAGTAAACACCAGAGCTAGCTTCAGCTGCAGCAAAGATGCCCAGACTCCATCCCAAGCTGTGTTACTAGCGTCTTGATTGCCCCTCCTGGGTCTTACCCAGTCCTGAATCTCCCACATACCAGGGTGGGAGGCTCACCTGAGGGAGGGCTCAGACTCTTCACCCAGCCAAGCCCTAGCTAAAATGCTGGTTTAGGGAGCCTTCTTCACGTGGATTTCATTGTAAATCACCCCAGGTTCAACATGAACATTTTCTTAAAGCCTTTTAAAAGTAATCATGTCTTTTGGATCGTTAGTCTCAAGTATCTTTTCCTCTGCCATTTCCCTCACACTGAAAAACTCCTACTCCCTTTATGAGGACATTAGATGCAGTTTTGAAGTGTGGAGGTCTTCACGTAGGAGACCTGCAGAAAAAATTAGGATCTTCTCTTGGAGCTTGAAATCTTTTCCAGAAAAAGCAAAGCGATATTAAAGCTCTGTTTAGCCACGTCATTTTAGTTTTCCCTCTGATCAAACAAAGACTAGATCCTTTCCTTCAAGCATCTTGTTAATAAACCTCCTAAAAGGTCATATTCTGGCTCTGAGCAAAGCACAAAATATGTATGTTTCAGAAGAAGACTAATCTTTGACAGTAATGGGATGATAAGAGCTGGGGTCTTTCTTTGTTAAAGCAGCAAAAAATATATACTGGATAGTTGTAAAATTTAAAAATGTGTTAAAGCATATTCATGTCTGATTTCTCCACACTATATTCAATGGAAGCATACTTCAAAGTGTTTACAGTGAGAGCCATTTGAAGTCTGATTGAGATAATCCACGCCAATGATTTACACACAGAACCATTTTAAAAATGCAAATTATGAATGTGGCACGCTGAAATGTCTTCATCAATCATAAAAAATACATATTTTGAATAAGTGTTGAAATGTATAATCTCTACTTCATAGATCTCAGCATGGAAGCACTGCCTCAGCCAGCTCAAGTGCGGCACATGTATTATCGGAAAATAATTACTCCCCACTCTGATGTTATCACAGGATTAATAGTGCTAAAATGCTATTCGGAGCAATAATGTTTCTGGGGAGAAGAAAATGTCTTTTAATCTCAGAGGCAAAAATAAAAAATAAAAAGCAGGTGGGAGTGTGTACATCTGTGTGTATGTGTACACATGGATGTGTGTAAGCATAGACGTGTGTGCATGCTTTGCATGTTTGTGTGCGTGGGTGTAGATGTGAGCACATACGTGTGTGTGTTGTAAGTGTGTGTGTGTTGGGGAATACGGAAAGGGGGTAGCTTTCATTTCTTTTCAAGGTTAACAAAAACACCGTTTACAAAGACTTCTCCATTTGTTAACAAAGTGACTGAAGTGCACCTCCATGACTCTCCAGATTCTGAAGCAGTGTTCCAGTTTTTTATTTTATTTTATTTTTTTACCCAACGTGATGAAAGCTCGAGGGAGGAAACTCATGGAAACACAGGTGTTCATGGCCCTGGAGAACTGGAAACTCCCATTAATAAAAATGCCTTAAAGTCTGAGGTAAGAGCTACTTTGAACCACCTACATATCTGCCAACACGTGCAATTAGCTCTTTGTTACAGGGTGGGGGGACTCTGGAACATTGCTGCAGCTTTAAAGCCTGATCAGTGAAAAGAAAGGGATGCAACTTTGTCTTCAGCCCAGCCTGGAGCTGACCTTTCTCCTCCAGGGAAAGGGCTAAAATAATAATAATAATGAAGGAGAAAGAAAAAATAATCATGTCAAGGAAAAAATGTACTGTGCTATATCCCAGATGTGTGCTTATAATGGAACTGAATTCAATCTACACGATCACCCAAAAGGGGGGAGAAGTTGGAAGACGAGGGAATCACAGTCTCCACTCCCAGTGCACCTGGCCTAGATCAGAAGTGACTACAAATCCCATTACTACAACGTTTCCCTGAAGGGTTGGCAGCATCACCCAACTGTGGTGTGTATCTGGAGCTGAACTTTGGAGAGCTTATTCATGCTGAAACAGGTTTAATTTGTTCCACTGTTCTCACTTATGCATTACTATCTAGAGGCTCAGAAAACAAACTTGGTTTTTGCTCTCTCTTTCTAGTTCTTTTTTCTCTTATAGAACACAACTTTAGAGTCAGAAATCATAACTACCCTTGTTTATGGAACACTTCCTAAGTATAGGCACTTTCTTGTACATTCCAGAATCCAAAAAATACCAAACTCATTGCCCTTGAGTCAATTCTATTGACTCGTGGCCACTCTATGCGTTGCAGAGTAGATCTGTGCTCCATAGGGTTTTCTTGGCTGTAATCTTTGGGGCAGCAGATCTTCCATGGTGACATGGGGTGGGTTTGAACCGGCAACCTTTAGGTTAGTAGTGGGTGCAAACCATTTGTACAACTCAGGGACCTTTCTGACTGCTGCTGTCGAGTTGATTCTGACTCATAGTGACCCTACAGGACAGAGTAGAACTGCCCCACAATGTTTCCAAGGCTGTAATCTTTATGGAAGCAGACTGTCACATCTTTCTTCCACGGGGCAGCAGGTAGGTTCAAATTGCTGACCTTTCAGTTAGCAGCCGAGCACTTAACCACTGTGCCACCAGGAAAAACCTGTTGCCATCGAGTTGATTCTGACTCTAAGTGACTCTATAGGACATAGTAGAACTACTCCATAGGGCTTCCAAGGAGCAGCTGGAGGATTTGAACTGCTGACCTTTTGGTTAGCAGCCGTGCTCTTAACCACTATGCCACGAGGGCTCCACCACCAGGAACAGTGATTCTTAGTTCTCGATTGTGAAAGGGTTGCGGGGGGGGTGGGGGGTGGAACTGTGTCCCTAGGGGAATCTTTCAATGTCTAGAGTCGTTTTTGCATGTCACAACTGTGTTGAAGGATGCTATTGGCATCTAGTGGGTAGAGGCCAGAAATGTTGCTAAACATTCTACAATGCACAGGACAGCCCCCTTCTTCCCCAACAAAGAATCACCCATCCCAAAATGACAGTAGTGCCAAGGTTGACGAAGTTGAGAAACCAGGCTCTAGAAGTATTACTGCTACTCGCATATTAAACACACAGGTAAGGTTCTACATTAAGGCACAGGGTCGGTTATGAATTGAATTGCTTCCCCCAAAAAGTGATGCTGAAGTTCAAACCTCTCGCACCTATGAATGTGAGCTTATCTGGAAATCGTTTCATTGCAGATATAATTATTGAAGTTAATGTGGGGCCATACTGTAATAGGGTGGGCCCTAATCCAATGTGATGGGTGTCTTTATAAGACGAGGAGGAGAGACACACAGACAGATGCACATACTAAAGAATGCCGTGCAACAATGGAAGCTGAGACTGGAGTGATGCATCTACAAGCCAAGGAACTCCAAAGATCGCCAACAACCACCAGAAGCTGGAAGAGAGGCATGGAACAAGCTCTCCCTGAGAGCCCTCCAGAAGGAACCCACCCTAATGACAGCTTGATTTTGGACTTCTGGTCTCCAGAACTATGAGAAAATAAATTTCTGTTGTTTTAAACTGCCCCCCACCACCGCCCCAGTTTCTGGTGCTTTGTTACAGTGCCCTAAGAAACTAATCCAGGGTCTAAGAGATGAACAATTGCAATAGCTGTACTTATTGAGTGCCTATTATGTGCTTCGCTTTCTACCAATAGCTTTACTGTACACAATCAGTCATTAGCGCTATTGCTGTGGAGTTGACCCTGACTCATGGGGACCCCATGTATGTCAGAGAAGAACTGTGCTCCATAAGGTTTTCAATGGCTGATTTTTTGGAAGTAGATTGTCAAGTCTTTATTCCAAGGCACCTCTGGGTGGACTTGAACCTCCAACCTTTCAGTCAGCAGCTGAGTGTTTGCATGACCCAGGGAGTAGTATTAACTCTATTTTACAGATTAGAGAAAATGGAACCTGGGAAACATTAAATTGATTGTGCAAGGTCACACAGCCACTAACTGGCAGCACTAAGATGCAAGCTCCCATCTATCTGGTGCCGATCACAAGCCCTTTCCCACTGTGTCAAGGCCACAGCTGTTAATGGGCAGAGCTGGGATTCAAGCTCGGCAGATGTGATTCCAACTCTGGAGGCATGATTCCAGCTGCTAGACTTTTCCCATGATACCACATTTCCACCCAAGGAAAGACAAAGCCCTGTAAGGGTGCTTAACATGTAAATACTCTGGGATGAGATTGAAAACTTCAGGATACCAAAACTGCCAGGTACACAGGTCAACCACAAAGCCCTTCCAGAGAAGGGGCACTGGCCAGTGGTGCCCATGCAGGAGGCTTTTATGCAGTTGGTCAGCCGTTACTTCCCACACACAGCTGGATGTCTAGAAACAGATGTTGGTAACTATGACAAGGAATCCGTTCACTCCCAGTTCTGGTAGAACCACGTTTCAAAAGTGGGCTGTTACCAACAGAAGGACAGTCATGTTAACATGGAGAAGGGAATCTCCACAAATGAGTTAGTTCTGATTTTACAAACTTACCTTACAGTGGGAGTGTTCTAACTGAGATGGCAAAAGCTTCCTGGTCTGGGGGAAATGCATAGCTCATTCCAAATACACGTACATGAAGCTTAAATAAGAAGCTCCTTTGCAAGATATACAAAGTGGGAAAGTTCTGCCTTGAGTAAAATGCTTAAAGACTTAACTACACCTACACGCACGTGCATGCACACACACACACACACACACACACACACACACACACACACCATACAAACACATGGAGAGAGATTGCTACTGAAGCCTAAATTCACTCCAGTTAAGCAGCTTCACCAAGGTGATTACATTCCATGAATTTACCCTGGGTCCGCTAACTCACAGGCTATCTTCTTAATGCCTTGCTTAAAAAAATCTCATCCTCTTTCTCCCTTGTATAACACAAATACTACGATTATTCCTCATTTCAGTCAATAACTTGTGCTTATGGTCATTTATAAAAGATATTTATTTATCTACCCAGCTGGTCAATGTCTCATCCATATTGAGAAGAAACATCTATTATTTGCCAATCACTATGTATTGACTAAAGAGCCATGGTGGCGTGGTGGTTAAGCGCTAGGCTGCTAACGGAAAGGTCAGAGTTTCGAACCCACCAGAAACTCCGATAGAGAAAGATGTGGCTGTCTGCTTCTGTACAGATTACTGCTTTGGCCAACAACAGGGCTCCAAAATACATAAAACAAACTCTAACAGCACTGAAAAGAGAGATAGACAGCTCCACGATAGTAGTAGGAGACCTCAACACACTACTTTCAGTGAAGGACAGAACATTCAGAAAGAAGCTCAACAAAGACATAGAAGAGCTAAATGCTACAATCAACTAATTTGATCTCATAGACATATACCAAACACCCCACCCAACAGCAGCCAAGTATACTTTCTTTTCCAACACACATGGAACATTCTCCAGAATAGACCACATATTAGGCCATAAAGCAAGCATTAACAAAATCGAAAGCATTGAAATATTACAAAGCATCTTTTCTGACTATAAAGCCATAAAAGTACAAATCAACAACACAAAAAGCAAGGAAAAAAAATCAAACACATGGAAACTGAACAACACCTTGCTCAAAAACTACTGGGCTACAGACTAAATTAAGGATGGAATAAAGAAATTCACAGAATCAAACAAGAATGAAAACACATCCTACCAGAACCTTTGGGACACAGCAAAAGCCGTGCTCAGAGGTCAGTTTATAGCAATCAGTGCACACATTCAAAAAGAAGAAAGGGCCATAATCAGAATATTAACCCTACAACTGCAACAAGAACAAAGAGAGCAGTAAAAGAAGCCCCCAGGTGCCAGAAGAAAGGAAATAATAAGAATTAGAGCAGCATTAAATGAAATAGAGAATAGAAAAACAATTGAAAGAATTAACAAGACCAAAAGCTGGTTCTTTGAAAAGATCAACAAAATTGATAAACCACTGGCCAAACTGACAAAAGAAAAATGGGAAAGGAAGCAAATAACCCATATAAGAAATGAGATGGGTGATATCACAACAGACCCAACTGAAATTAAAGGAATCATAACAGAATACTATTAAAAATTGTACTCTAACCAATCTGAAAACCTAGAAGAAATGGACAAATTTCTAGAAACTCACTACCCACCTAAACTAACACAAACAGAGGTAGAACAACTAAATAAACCCATAGCAAAAGAAGAGATTGAAAAGGTAATTTAACCCCCCCCCCCCAAAAAAAAAAGCCCTGGCCCACAAGGCTTCAATGTAGAATTCTACCAAACCTTCAGTGAAGAGTTTGGTAGAGAACACCACTACCACTAAAGGTGTTTCAGAGCATAGAAAAGGATGGAATACTCCCAAACTTATTCTATGAAGCCAGCAAAACCCTGATACTAAAACCAGGTAAAGACACCACAGAAAAAGAAAATTAGAGACCAATATCTCTCACGAACATTGATGCAAAAATCCTCAACAAAATTCTAGCCGATAGAATTCAGCAACATATCAAAAAAATAATGCACCATGATCAAGTGGGATTTATACCAGGTATGCAGGGATGGTTCAACATTAGAAAAACAATCAATGTAATCCATCACATAAATAACACAAAAGACAAGAACCACATGATCTTATCAATCGATGCAGAAAAGGCATTTGACAAAGTCCAACACCCATTCATGATGAAAACTCTCAACAAAATAGGAATAGAAGGGAAATTCCTCAATATAATTAAGGGCATTTATACAAAGCCAACAGCCAACATCATTCTAAATGGAGAGACTTTGAAAGCATTTCCCCTGAGAATGGGAACCAGAGAACAATGCCCTTTATCAGCACTCTTATTCATCACTGTGCTGGAGGTCGTAGCCAGAGCAATTAGGCTAGAAAAAGAAATAAAGGCATTCAAATTGATAAAGAAGAAGTAAAACTATCTCTATTTGTGGATGATATGATCTTATACCCAGAAAACCCCAAAGATTCCACAAGAAAACTACTGGAACTAATAAAAGATTTCAGCAAAGTTTTAGGATACAAAATAAACATACAAAAATCAGTTGGATTCCTTTACACCAACAAAGAGAACCTTGAAGAAGAAATCACCAAATCAATACCATTAACAATAGCCCCCGAGAAGACAAAATACTTAGGAATAAATCTAACTGGAGACATAAAAGACCTATACAGTGAAAACTACAAGACAGTACTGCAAGAAACCAAAAGAGACCTGCATAAGTGGAAAAACATACCTTGCTCATGGATAGGAAGACTCAACATTGTGAAAATGTCTATTCTACCCAAAGCGATCTACAGATACAATGCAATCCCCATCCAAATTCCACTGGCATTTTTTAATGAGATGGAGAAACAAATCACCAAATTCATATGGAAAGGGAAGAGGCCCTGAATAAGTAAAGCATTACTCAAGAAGAAGAACAAAGTGGGAGGCCCCACACTACCTGATTTTAGAACCTATTATACCACCACGGTAGTCAAAACAGCCTGGTACTGGTACAATAACAGATACATAGACCAAAGGAACAGAATTGAGAATCCAGATGTAAATTCACCCACCTATGAGCAGCTGATATTTGACAAAGTGCCAAAGTCCGTTAATTGGGAAAAAGACAGTCTCTTTAACAAATGGTGCTGGCATAACAGGATATCCATCTGCAAAAAACTGAAACAAGACCTATACCTCACACCATGCACAAAAACTAACTCAAAATGGATCAAAGACTTAAATATAAAATCAAAAACGATAAAGATCATGGAAGAAAAAATAGGGACAATACTAGGTGCCCTGATACACGGCATAAACACAATATGAACCATAAGTAACAATGCGCAAGCACCAGAAGAGAGACTAGATAAACGGGAGCTCCTAAAAATTAAACACTTATGCTCACCCAAAGACTCCATCAATCAAAAGAGTAAAAAGACAACCTACAGACTGGGAAAAAAATTTTGACTATGACAAATATGATCAGCGTCTAATCTCTAAAATCTACAAGATACTGCAAGACTTCAACAACAAAAAGACAAATAACCCAACTAAAAAATGGGCAAAGGATATTAACAGGCAGTTTGCGAAAGAAGATATTCAGGTGGCTAACAGACACATGAAGAAATGCTCACGATCATTAGCCATTAGAGAAATGCAAATCAAAACTACAATGAGATATCATCTCACCCGAACAAGCCTAGCATTAATCCAAAACACACAATATAATAAATGCTGGAGAGGATGTGCAGAGACTGGAACACTTATACACTGTTTGTGGGAACGTAAAATGGTACAACCACTTTGGAAATTGATTTGGCGCTTCCTTAAAAAGCTAGAAATAGAAGTCCATAGATCCAGCTATCTCTCTCCTTGGAATATATCCTAGAGAAATAAGAGCTGTCACACAAATAGATATATGCACACCCATGTTCACTGAGCAAAAAGATGGAAACAACCTAGGTGCCCATCAACAGAGGAATGGATAAACAAATTATGGTTTATCTATACAACGGAATACTACACAATGATAAAGAACAACGATGAAGCCCTGAAACATCTTATAACATGGAGGAAGCTGGAGGTCATTATGCTGAGTGAATTTAGTCAGTTACAGAAGGACAAATATTGTATAAGACCACTATTATAAGAACTCAAGAAAAGGTTTAAACACAGTAGAAAACATTCTTTGATGGTTACAAGGGTGGGGAAGGAGGGTGAGGGTTATTTACTAACTAGATAGTAGATAAGAATTATCTTAGGTGAAGGAAAGGACAGCACACACTACAGAGGAAGTCAGCAAAACTGGCCTAAACCAAAGCTAAGAAGTTTCCTGAATACAATCAAACACTTCGAGGGACAGACTAGCAGGGGTTGGGGTCTGGGGACTATGCTTTCAGGGGACATCTAGGTCAATCGGCATAACAAACTTATTAAGAAAATACTCTGCATCCTACTTTGGTGAGTGGTGTCTGGGGTCTTAAAAGCTTGCAAGCAGCCATCTAAGATGCATCAGTTGGTCCCAACCACCTGAAGTAAAGGAGAATGAAGAACACCAAAGACACAAGGAAAGTATTAGCCCAAGACAGAAAGGGCCACATAACCCAGAGACTTCATTAGCCTGAGTCCAAAAGAGCTAGATGATGCCTGGCTACCACCAATGACACCCTGACAGGGAATACAACAGAGAGTTTCCAGATGCAGTACGAGAAAGGTGGGGTGTAAAACTCAAAGTCTAGTAAGAAGATCAGACTTACTGGTCTGACTGAGACTGGAGGAACCCCAGAAAGCATGGCCCCTGGATTCTCATCATCCCAGAACTAAAACAATTTCTGAGGCAAACTCTTCAGACAGGGATTGGACCGGACTGTGGGACATAAAGTGATACTCGTGAGGATTGTGCCTCTTGGCTCAAGTAGATACAGGAGACTAGATGGGCAGCTTCTGTCCGGAGGTGAGATGGGAAGGTGGAGATGGTTAGGAGCTGGTTGAATGGACATGGGGAATCAAGGGTGGGAAGGAGCAGTGTGCTGCCACAGTATGGGGAAAGCAATTAGAGTCACATAGGAATGTATGTATAAATTTTTGTATGGGGAAAAAATAAGTAAATAAAAACAGGTATAATTTAAAAAAAAAAAAGCTGCAGCAAGTTATTCAGAAGATGTAACTAAGACAATTGATGAAGGTGGCTACACTAAACAAACGATTTTCAATGGAGACGAAACGGTCTTATATTTGAAGAAGATGCCATCTAGGACTTTCATGGCTACAGAGAAGTCAATGCCTAGTTCAGAGCTTCAGAGGACAGGCTGACTCTCTTGTTATGGGCTAGTGCAGCCGGTGACTTTAAGTAGAAGCCAATGCACACTTACCATTCCAAAAATCCTAGGGCCTTAAGAATTAGCTAAATCTACTCTTCCTGTGCTCTATAAATGGAACAACAAAGTCTGGATGACAGCACATCTGTTTACAACGGGGGTTACTGAATATTTTAAGCCCACTGTTGAGAACTACTGCTCAGAAAAAAAGGTTACTTTCAAAATATCACGCTCACTGACAATGCACCTGGTCACCCAAGAACTCTGGTAGAGATGTACAAGGAGATTAATTTATTTTTTTCATGTTTGCTAACACAACATCCATTCTGTAGCCCATGGATCAAGGAGTAATTTCGACTTTCAAGTTTTATTTTTTAAGAAATACATTTCCTAAGGCTATAACTGCCATAGATAGTGATTCATCTGATGGATCTGGGCAAGTAAATTAAAAATGTTCTAGAAAGGATTCACCATTCTAGATGCTACTAACATTCATGATTCATGGGAGGAGGTCAAAATATCAACATTAACAGGAGTTTAGAAGAAGTTGATTCCAACCCTCATGGATGACTTCAGTGGAGGAAGTAACTGCAGATGTGGTGGAAATAGCAAGAGAACTAGAATTAGACGTGGAGCCTGAAGTTGTGACTGAACTGCTGCAATCTCATGATAAGACTTTAACGGATGAGGAGTTGCTTCTTATGCATGAGCAAAGAAAGGGGTTTCTTGAGATAGAATCTATTCCTGGTGAAGATGTTGTGAATATTGTTGAAACGACAGCAAAGAATTTAGAATATTACATAAACTTAGTTGACAAAGCAGTGGCAGGGTTTGAGAAGATTGACTCCAATTTTGAAAGAAGTTCTACTGTGGGGAAAATGCTATCAAACAGCATTGCATGCTACAAAGAACTCTTGTGAAATGTAGAGTCACTCAATGCGGTGAATTTCATTGTTGTCTTATTTTAAGAAATTTCCACAGCCACCCCAACCTTCAGCAACTACCACCCTGATCAGTCAGCAGCCATCAACATCAAGGCAAGACCCTCCACCAGCAAAAAGATTATGACTCGTTGAAGGTTCAGATGATGGTTAGCATTTTTTAGCAATATTTTTAAATTAAGGTTATATACTTTTTTTTAGACATAGTGCTATTGCACACTTAACAGACTACAGTATAGTGTAAACATAACTTTTATATGCACTGGGAAACCAAAAAGTTTTTGTGACTTGCTTTATTGCAGTGGTCTAGAACCCAACCCACAATATCTCCGAGGTATGCCTGTACACCGACATTTCTTATCTTTTGGTGGTAGGACTATGGGTGATTTTTACTCCTTTAATGCTTTTCGGTATTTCCTAACTTTTCTTTTAAGCTACAAGCATGCATTATTTTTACAATCAGAAACAGCAAAGGTTATATGAATGTATTGCTAAATACATAAACTGGGAAGATGTCTTAAAGATAACACTTTCCTATTACTACTATTATTGGAAAAGACACCACACTGTGTAGTTGAAATCCCTGCAGTTGTTATTACTGAACAGTCTCAAAGCTCGGACGATCTCAGGCAGTCCTCAGTGAAGCAGGTATTTGGAGTGGTTTTATGCTGGGTCCATCTGAACCCATGAAACCTATGCTCTTCCAGGTTCAAAGGCTAATCAAGAGAGATCCGTGCCCCTGCTGTTTTGAAAGGTTTTCCAGGAAATCCAGTTCGTCCATGTTAGCTGTTTCCATAACAGATTCTTACTTCCTGGGGTTTTAAAGTCCTCATGAACCTTGGTTTTAACTCTAAAACAGTATTTTTTTCTTCAAGGTAGTTGTATTTGAAGGCTTAGTCTGTCCTGCTTAATATTTCGATAGTATAGGTTTGAAACATCAGAACGTTGGCAAGACCTTAATATTCAAAATTAACTCCAAAACAGTGGTTCTCACAATTTTCCAGTGTGACAGAAGGAACAGAGGAGCTTGGATAAACTTCTTTTTCCATCTGAGAGGCATTCATTTTGTAGGCTTGGGGCAGACTGGGAATCCATACTTTAACACAGGCACTCAAGAAATTTTGCTACCTATATTCTAAGGGCTATGCATGGAGACTTATTGCTTTCAAAAGCTATCATTCTTGCTGGCTTGGCTACTTTCTAAGATAAATAATCTTTTTATCTTTACCATGTCTCTCATCTTTTTTTTATTTTCACCAACTGCACAAACCATAATATAGAAATATACTTCCTCAAAAAGGGTCTAGAAACAGTTTCAGGAATTTGAAAGTCTAGCTTGAATGTTCTTCAATTAATCTATTTACTACACTTCTGTCCATGCATTCATCCATAGAATATATATTAAGTGTTTATGTGCCAGACACTGTGCAGGGGACTAGGCTTGCAAGGACTCACACCAAAGCCTTATTTGACATTGCAATCTCCTTGACCAGTTCAAGTATTTCACATTCTATTTGGCTGATAGCCTGGCTTATAAAATCCATGAAGTGCTCCTTCCTACATATTGGCAAAGACCACTGAGAACAGTGGCTGGCATAGAGTAGGCATTCATAAGCGTTCAGTGAAATCCAGAGTGCAGTGGTATTGATTCATGGGAGATTATTTGAGAATAGACTTCCTTGCATGCTTTCAGGCCCTGCTCTCTCCTCACTATTGTTTATACTTTCGTCAGCTCCTGTAGGTTCTATTGTAATGAAAATAGATCCAAGACTTCGGACGTCTCTCTCCTTCATTCTATCTTCTACAGAGCTGTCTCTCAAATAGGTATCTGATTTCATCATTCCTTTATGTAGAAAGCCTCCAGTGGCTTCCCACTTTTTCCTGAAATCATTCTCAATCTATGGGGTCTTCTGATCTATCAAGATACTGGGTTCCCCACAGATAAATGGATAAAACATGGCATATACATACAATGTGTCTTGGTTATCTAGTGCTGCTATAACAGAAATACCACAAGTGGATGGCTTTAACAAAGAGATGTTTATTCTCTCACAGCCCAGTAGGCTATAAGTTCCAATTCAAGGTGCCAGCTCCAGGGGAAGGCTTTCTGTCTCTGTCAGCTCTGGAGGAATATCCTTGTCATCAGTCTTCCCTTGGTCTGGGAGCATCTCAGTGCAGGAACCTCAGGCCCAAAGGACACGCTCTGCCGCTGGCTCTGTTTCCCTGGTGGTATAAGGTCCCCATGTCTCTCTGCTCTCTTCTCTCTTCTATATCTCAAAAGAGAATGGCTTAAGACACTATCTAATCTTGTAGACCTCATCAATATAACTGCCTCTAATCCATCTCATTACATCATAGTGATAGGATTTATAACACATAGGGAAATCAGATCAGATGACAAAATGGTAGACAATCATACAGTACTGGGAATCATGTCCTAGCCAAGTTGACAGATATTTTTGAGGGACACTATTCAATCCATGACACAATAGAATATTATACAGCCATAAAAGAGAAACTAAGTTCTGATACCTACTACAATGACATGGATGAATATGGAACACTTTATGCTAAGAGAAATAAGTCAGATAAAAAAGAGCAAATACTGTATGATCCCACTGATATGAAATATGTATAATAGGCAAATTCACAGCGACAGAAAGTAGATCAGGGGTTACCAGGGACTGGGGGAGGGGAATGGGAGTTATTGCCTAACTGGTATAGAGTTTCTGTTTGGGGTGATGAAAAAGTTTTGGAAGTAGATAGTGGTGAAGGCTGCACAAGACTGTGAATGTAATTAACGCTACTGAATTGTATGGTGAAACTGGCAAATTTTATTTATATGTGTGTGTATATATGTATATGTGTATATACATATGCATATATATCCGCATGACTACTAGCCGAACAGTTGCCAGTTTGAACACACCCAGAGGCTCCTCAGAAGACAGGCCTGATGATCTGCTTCTGAAAGGTCACAGCCTGGAAAAACCTATGGAGCAGTTCTACTCTGGACACATGGGGTCTTCATGACTCAACAGCAACTAACAACAACATAAATATATATATATAGCTAAAATTATATATGTAAATATAAATACACCATTTGTGGTTGAACTGATACTAACTCATAGCAACCCCATGTGGTTCAGAGTAGAACTACACTACATAGTGTTTCACAGCTATGACCTTTCAGAAGCAAATTGCCAGGACTTTCTTCCAAGGCACCTCTGGTGGGTTCAAAATGCCAACCCATTTGTTAGTATCCCAGCACTTAACTGTTTGCACCACCTTTTAACTACAATTAAAAAAAAAGATATTGCATTCCATTTTGAACAGAAACACAAAGGGCTGTTTGTCCCCAGAAGGATGTCTGTTCACATGGGATTGCATCTAAATGCAACCTGCTATTGTGATTAACAGTTCGAGTGAGTTGTAGAATATTCTAATTACAGTAACATGGGTGAGAGCGCATTTCAATAGGAAATCATTACTACTGTCATAAAAACTATGTGCCTTACCTGGGTGATGAGGATTCCACCAAGGGTACGTGGGCAGCACTGAGTGAGAATTCATGACTTGCAGCCAGGAAGGTAAATGTCTAATGCCTCCACTGCCAGTTCCTCCCCATCACACATGGACAGACATCACTAATGGATCACAGAACTCTTCCATTTTTCCACTGCCAACTCCCACCCCTTTCTAAATGCATCCTCCCTTTAACCATACTTATTACTCTTCAGGTATATTCTCTGCCCAGACTCAATTTCTAGGATCTATACCATTTCTTAGCACTTGGTTAGTCCAATCAACAGGCGCTGACCACAGAATATGCCTGAGGGCTGCACCACTGCTGAGCTGACCTTGGGTAGGTTACTGACCCACAGTGTGGTTTCATTTTCTCATTTCAAAAATGGAGGTGATATTTAAGTCTTAGGGAAATTATGAAGATTCAGAGGGAAAATGCATATGAAATGCCAGGCCTGGTTAGCAAACGCGATGAAGGGGAAGAAGGAACATGATGGGGAGAAGAAATGTATCTTAAAACCCTGACCATATGCTAGGAGAAAAAGAACGCTAAGACTGTGGAAACTCACTGGCCCACGAAATTCACCAGATGTAATCATCTGCACATAGAAGCTTCTGCAAGACAGAGATCTCATTCAATGGTCAGGGTTTAGTCTTCTGAAAGGAGACTCATTCAGACACAACTCTAATTCTCTCAATTAGAAATAGTTTATCAATAGATGTCTCGCAGTAGCCCTTGGTTTGGAGTCCTTGCTGCTACATCAGTGTTGTGTAACTTGGGTGAGTTACCATGTTTTCCAGTCCTGCCCCGCACATACGGGCAAGAGTAACACCTATCTGAAAGAGTTACTGAGAGGATCAAATGAGATAATGCATGCTAAGGGCTTCTCATAGTTCCTAGTAAGTAGTAATGTTCCTAGAAATGGTTGCTGTTATTGTTATGACTGTTATTTGCTCTCTCTGCTGGAAGGGAATTTTAGCTGAGAAATGCTTTATTAAGGGCACTCAAGCCTTTTGTTTGTAATACCTTCCATTTTAGCTCATGACTAAAATTTGGCTTCCCATGTACTTATACCTACCCAGAATGAACATGAAATGAAAACAAACCCCTTGCCATCGAGTCGATTCCGATTCATAGTGACCCTATAGGACAGAGTAGAATTGCCCCATAGGGTTTCCAAGGAGCGGCTGGTGGATTCAAACTGCCAACCTTTTGGTTAGCAACTGAGCTCTTAACTACTGTACCACCAGGGCTCCAGAATGAACATAGTGACACTCAAATGAGGCTATCTAGTCCATTCAACAATTCTATTTCTCACTATAAATGAATATATTTGCATTTTGGTTTGCATGCTTATCTCTCAGGAGTTTAATTAATTGAAGTCCAACCCAAGATATAAATCCCCTCTGGATGTAGGGATAAATCAGGCTTCTAAGCCTGTGAAGAAATGGCAGACCCTGGACTGTTGACATGGATCACATCTTATTGCTAAGCCACCTGGTCTCAGAAAACAACTGACCTTCCCAGATGATAACTGACCACAGCGCCAGCTGAGAATTCGAGCTGCCTTTCCTTCAAATGGCAAGGTTGCCTTGTGTATGTTTTTCTGCACATTCTGAATCCCCAAAATTAGGGCCTGAGCCCAGAAGGCACAGGCCAGGTTGGACTGCTTTGTATCTTCAGCCCTCAACACAGTAAGCATGCAGTAAATGCTTGGTGCTGAAAATGACTTAATGAAGGCCTTTTATCCACAGAAAGCGGCCCTCTGGCCTCTTATCAGAGGATTTGGTCCTTATCAGATATGTGGGGTGCAAAAACCTGTCATAAAAGCTCAGAGCATTTTCCACTGATGATAACTCATCTTTAAAAAAGAGCACTTCAAAATGAAATATAATGTTGCGCTGTAATTGTTACTGAGAGAACATCAAATGCAATATTCATTAGTGTTAATTGACCTGAGTACCTGCCAGTAACTTCAGTCCACCAGATGTGTTTAATTATAAATTCAATCATTTATCCAATGCCCAAAACATAGCATCAAGTATTAGAATCTAACGACTTAACCTGTTGCCTTCGAGTTCACGCCAGTTCAGTGACCCTGTAGGACTGAGTGAAACCATCCCTAAGAGTTTCCAAGGCTGTAATCTTTATGGAAGTAGACTGCCACATCTTTCTCCTTTGGAGCGGCTGGTGGGTCTGAACCACCAACCTTTAGGTTAGCAGTCGAGCACTTAAACACTGCACCACCAGGCCTCCTTAACTACTTAACAGGAATAGTAAAACACTGTTTTCCCAAAGCAAATTCATTTGTTTCATAAAAAATTACTTCATTCTTATTAAAATAGTATTCCATATAAGTATAAATAAAGAAAAAAAGAATCAGCGCACAATTAAGCTAAACTAATATAACTGTTCAAGCTTTCATAATAGCATTTTTCTGAATATGCCCTGAGGAAATTCGCAGAAATGCCATGCTAAGAGTTGTTTTTAATGAGCATCCTCATAATTTTAATTCAAATATTCATGATCATTTTTACTGTCCAAAAGAAATGACCAACTTAGGGAGGGTATTTGATAGACCTCATCCAGGAGGGGTATAGTTCTTGTCATTTGAATT
This sequence comes from Dugong dugon, assembly GCA_030035585.1. Taxonomy (NCBI): domain Eukaryota; kingdom Metazoa; phylum Chordata; class Mammalia; order Sirenia; family Dugongidae; genus Dugong; species Dugong dugon. Next base: position 36,161,202 of record CM057478.1, read on the forward strand.
GCGCAGACTTGTTCCAAATAGAAATGGAGGTTGCAAGACAAAGATAGACCTGAACTTTATGTCACTGTGGATGAAGGCTGCTCACTTTAGGAATGCACTCCGAGCAATAGCAGGGGGAAAGTTGGAGGGAGAGTTCTCGGCTGCTGGCAGGACAGTGGGAGCCCTGGTGGCCAAGTGGTTAAGAGCTCAGGCTGCTAACCAAAAGGTTGGCAGTTTGAATCTACCAGTTGCTCCTTGGAAACCCTTTGGGGCAGTTCTACTCTGTCCTATAGGGTCACTATGAGACGGAATCCACTTGGTAGCAACAGGTTTGGTTTTTTTGGTTTAGCAGGACAGAGGAGGTGGCAGAAAGCCATCAGTCCATGAAAGACCCACACTGAAGACCAACCCAAGGACAGAGGGCAGAAAGGCTGAGAACCCGGCAGTATGAGAAGAAAACCAGAACCAGAAATGCAGTATTAACAAAGCTACTCCTCAGAGCCTCCCTATGTTGAGGAGAAAATACCAGTAACTCCCATTGTGGTTACAACTGTTTATTAATTGGGATTTACCCATGTCTGTGTTCATGCTTCAGTTGACAGCTACCAAGTTGTTAAAGTTTAAATGGAAACTAATTGCATTGATCTTGTGTCTAGTTACAACCTGCCACTTCTTAAATTTGTACTTTCTGAACTAAATGTAAACAAAGGTGGTGACATAGGCAGGCAGTGAAAAATTATACCTGGAGGACATTATAAATGAACTCCCAGTTATATAGACAAATCAATCACTCATCAACACTGGGCGCAGGTGTGATTAAAAGTGATGGAATACATTCTGTACATAAAAAAATAACTTTGGGGAACTCTGACCTGGTCAAGGTGACATTAGCTACATGGAAAATACTCATAGAAAACATGTTTTGAATATATATGGGTCTAAATTGTACAAGACATATTAAGGGGCAACTTGGGACATTTTTCTGAATAATTCAGGCAAAAGTCCCAGTTGGCATAAATTCAGGTCAAAGTAAGTTGAGAATGAATTATCCTCTTTCCCTTGCTGTGACCTCCACTGGTTTTGAGTTATTAGTCATCAGGGCTAGTTTTATTTTTAGCTAGATCAAATACTGTATACACCACCAGGAAACCTTCCTTGCTCCTTTGGAAACAAACCCACTAATAATTCTACCTTGAACTCTCTTTCCATAAAGTTAACAAAGCATTCTTTGAAAATGCAAATACTGTTTTAAGGATTTAGAACATTTTGCTACCAACTATCCACACCTAAGGAGCCCTGGTAGTACAGTGGTTAAGTGCTTGGCTGCTACCTGAAAGGCTGGCGGTTGGAACGTGTCTCGGATTGAATTGTGTCCCCCCAAAACACATGTCAATTTGGCTAGGCCATGAGTCCCAGTACTGTGTAGTTTCCGTCCATTTTGTGAACTGATATAAATATCCTATGTGTTATAAATCCTAACCTCTATGATGTTAATGAGGCAGGATTAGAGGCAGTTATATTAATGAGGCAGGACACAATCAACAGGATTAGGTTGTATCTAGAGTCAATGTCTTTTGAGATATAAAAGAGAGAAGTGAGCAGAGAGGAGAGGGACCTCATTACCACCAAGCAAGAAGAGCCAGGAGTGGAGCATGCCCTTTGGACTTGGAATCCCTGCACTGAGATGCTCCTAGATCAGGGGAAGATTGATTACAAGGATATTCCCTCAGGGAGAGGAAGCCTTGCCTGGGAGCTGGTTCCCTGAATTCGGACTTCTGCCTCCTAAACTGGGAGAATATATCTATGTTTGTTAAACCCACCCACTTGTGGTATTTCTGTTATAGCAGCACTAGATAACTAAGACAGAACCTACCAGCTGCTCTGCAGGAGAAAGATGTGTCAGTCTGCTTCTGTAAAGATTACAGCCATGGAAACCTTATGGGGCAGTTCTACTCTGTTCTGTAGGGTCTTCATGAGTTGGAATTGACTCAACAGCAATAGGTTTTTGGTTTACCCATGGCTAATGTTCAATGAGTTTGTTCTGATGCTGCCCTAGCTATCAGGGGGTGGGAGGAAGAAGGAAGCATTTTGCAGCTGGGCTGCCAACCAGGTGTCTGAAGGCTGGGGATGGAGCTCGGTAAGGAAGAGAGTACAATATGCTGAACAGTTAGATAAGAGAAATGGCAATTCTTCCCAGAAGATGAAGAATTACAACCCCTAAAAATGCTCATCACGTGGCCTCTAACCAGGTTATTCTTCAAGGAAGAGAAGCAATGCCCGAAAGGCTGCCAATTAATTAAGTTGATTTATTCACTTATTCATTAATTCTTCCGTTCAGTAATTGAGAAAAGCCAACATTGTGATAGGTGATAAGGGTACAGAGAAGAATGAGATCATATTGGTGGCTTGCTACTTTGAATAACATACAGTCTTATGGAGAAATAGACTTTAACCCTCAATACCATTGACAAGTGCTGTAACAAGAGGTATGCCAGACATCCCACGTGGGTGCTCTGAAAAGGGATGCATTATCAATGGCAAAGTGGAGGAAGGCTTCTCATGGGAAACAGATTGAGCTTCAGACCTTGAGAGGTGTGTAGGTGTTCTACAAGCTAAGGCAGGAAAGAACATTCTAGGTAGTCTTGGCAAAAGTAGGAAGACGAGCAGCCCAGAGTGCAGAAGTGTGGCCAAAAAGAACAAAATGGGCATGTGCAAGGGCGGTGGAAGGTGCTAAAGTGAGGGGGCTGGGGGCCAATTAAGAAGAGCCCTGGACACAGGGCTAAGAAGGCAGGGAATGGGAAGCCCAATAGGATTCATGCTTCGGAGGTTAACTGAGAAGAGGGGTTGGAGAGTGCATTGTTTACAGAGAAACCCACAGTGGAAACGTCAGTTAGGGTACCGTTGCAACTGTTGACAATTAAAATACAATCAACTGTTTGGGATAAATTGTGGTACATTCACATGACAGAATATTACACAGTGATGAGAATCAGCAAACTCTAGCTACATGCAACAACATGCATGAATCTTACTGACTGTGATAACTGAAAGAAACCAAAAGGAAGGATAGCACTGCATGGTTCCACTAACACAAAGTCCCCAAACAGGCAAACTGACTTGTCTGTCCTGTTAACCATCTATGCTGTTAACCTTCAGGACAGGGTCACCCTTGGGGAGGGGACAGTGATTAGACAGGGATGGAAGGGGGCTGTTCTTTTGTTTCTTAATTGGATGCTGGATACAAAGATGTGTCCACTTCACTAAAACCCACCGAGCTGTACACTATGCTGAAATATAAACTATTAACAGAAAAATGTTCACAAAAATAGATTTATGACAGCCACTGCTCTAGATCCTGCTGAGGTCTTATCGCCTAAAATAATTATTGTCCTCGTCTCACAGGTGAGGAAACTAAGGTACTGCGAGGCTAGCCCACTTTTTTAAGGCCATATAACTCATAAGTGGCCCAGTGAGAGTACCCACACTCTTAGTTTTTACATTTGGTGGAAACCTGTCCTTTGGTGGAAACCTGTCCTTAGATGTCCCCAGCACTGCCAATATTAAAACATATACCTTACTGTATCTTGGGAGATTAAATTCTCTAAGTTTACTCTATTATAGCAATCTCAAACAAGAAAAGGGATAAAATGCAACAGTGTTCCTTTAAAATATTGGTTCTTAACCCCAGTTGCACATTAGAATCAGGGAGCATTAAAAAAAATATATCAATACCCGGGTCTAACACCAAAGTAGAGCTCATCAGTATTGAAAAACCATCAGTATTTTAAAAAGCATACCAGGTGACTCTGACGTCCTCCACAACTCCTAACCACTGCTCTAAGTGGAGGCCCAAGGAGCAGCTGTTAGCAGACCCCCAAAATAATGAGATTAGTATAATTGGGTCCTGAAGTTGATGCTACGATTTCTAGCAGTGGAGGCCAGAAGTGTCCAAGGCTGGGTTGTGTAGTGTTCAGCTGCTGACAACCAAATTAATGCACATTCATATGTGGATAGTGAATTCTTCCTGGTCCTACTCCTCCAGCAGGAATTTGTCTTGTTGGTTCTTGCAGATGAGGAGCAGGTAATAAATAGCCCCTGATGCTTTGTGCTGCTGTTTCACTAAAGACCCACTTGATGAGCGTGGGGTTCCCATATGCTCTTGAAGGGTGGGCATGGTGATGTTCCAACCCCTTGAGGGAGCAGCAGTGAGCAGGCAGAGCTAATATGAGTCCAGGTAGGTTTGATTTTTCTCCTGCAATACAATTGACATCTCCATTACGCAAATCCAGGCAAACGTTCAAAAGAATGCAAATACCATTGTCTCTTCAGCCCAGTATCCTTTAATGTTTTCGACCTCTGGTTTCAGCAACAGCATTAATTTCCATTCCGACCCCACATTTCAAGTGACTGTGCTGCAGCTGTTCTTTGCATAGAAATGGAACTGCGTCCACTTGAGTTTTATGAAAGGGAAAATAGTTTGTTTTGGAGTATGCGATATTTATCGAAGCTTCTTTGGGAAAAGGTTAAGCAATCAGCTTCCAAACACAAGTCTTGGGATGCTCGTTTTCTTCCTAGTAACTCTCTGCCCTGCGAAATGTCACCACTGAGAGGACCCATATGCACAGCTGGCTCCGTGTGACACCTTCAGCTACCAGGAAGGCTGTGATGATGTTTGGGTAGCAGCTGCTCCGGCTCTGCCTGACACTTGCTTCCGCACCTGTGCACAGCTCTTGCTTTCTCTGTTCCTTCCTTTCCCTTGTTATACTTAAAGGGGTCAAAGCAATAGACTTCAAACCTAATTAATTCCTTCCTCCTCTAACTCCTGTGGACCCTGGGCAAGCCATCCAACCTCTCTGCTCTTCCATTAATAACAGACCCTATAGCATGAGGAAGGACCCTGGGTAGTGGAAATGGTACTCTTGGCTACTAAGCAAAAGGTTGGCAGTTTGAACCCACCCAGCAGCACTGCAGAAGAAAGTCCTGGTGATCTGCTTCCATAAAGATACAGCCAAGAAAACCCTATGTAACTCAGTTCCACTCTGTAACACGTGAGGTTGCCATGAGTCAGAACTGACTCGACAGCAACAGGTATGGCATAAGGATGTCGGGAATTTAAATGTGCTGGTGCAATGCTGAGTTCCCAGCGCAATGCCTCGCCCCCAGCCCCATAATGGGGATAAACTAGGGAGTTGTTGTTCAGGGCTAGGCTAGGGTGAGGCGAGTGGGGCACTTGCCTTCTGCACCAGCTGGAAGAGGGCACCAAAAAACGCCGTCACCAAGGTAAACAATACTTTAAGGCAATATTTGAAGAAAAACTCAAAACTGATTCAAAAAACCCATGACGAACAAAATATCAAAACTTTACATGAAGACAGCATTAGTAATAGAGCTGAGTTAAGTCATATTGGAGCCTGAGGCTAATGGAAATGTCAGTAATACTGACGCTGTCTTTATTTAAAATTGTGATGTTTTGTTCATCATGGATTTCCTGCATTAATTTTGAGTCATTTATAAGAAGTTCACGTGAAGACACAGACACGCACGCCCACACATACATTTTGACTATAAATCCACATTCTTTGAAAAGTGTCAGCTTAGTTGGCTAATAAGGCTGCCTCTATGAAGATAGGTACTTGATAACACAGGGACCACAGGATCTTGGTTTCAGATCTCAGGGACTATGGAGTTTGGATTTTAGGTTACATAAGGGTAAGTGTGTGTTCTCATTCACTGACATTCATTTATTCATTCAATAGCTTTCTTTAAGCAGAGAAGCCCTTAACCTGGAACATAGCTGGCATGTGATGATGGAGGTGATTGGAATGATGCATCTACAAGCCAAAGAATGCTCAGGACTGCCAGCAACCACCAGAAGCTTAGAGAGAGGCATAGAGTGGTTTCTCCCTAAGAGCTTCCAGAAGGAACCAACCTGCAGACACCTTGATTTTGGACTTTTGGCATCCCAAACTATGAGGGAATAAATTTTTGTTGTTTTAAGTCCTCCAGTTTGTAGTCATTTGTTACAGCAGCAAGAAGAAATTCATACAGTCTGCTTCTTTGGTTCCTCCTCCTCCAGGACACCTAGCAATAATGAATGGTGCTTATTTTGTTTCTGAACAGTTCATTGGATATTTTACTGCAAATCTGGTCATTATACATTTTCTATTATCCAGATACATCAGTTAACTTAGTGAAGCACTAAGGTAGACACTCCCCCCCACCCCAATTCCCCAGATGATGTTCAGCTCAGTCATGCCGTGAACGTACTACCCAAGTCTCTATAAAAAACAAACAAACACAGTTGCCAACTCATGGTGACACCATGTGTGCAGAGTAGAACTGTGCTGCATAGGGTTTTCACGCCTGTGGCCTTTTGGAAGCAGATCACCAGGCCTGTCTTTTGAGCCATACTGGTTGGGTTTGAACCCCCATCTTTTCAGTTAGTAGTCAAGCACTTAACTGTTGGCGCCACCCAGAGAAGGCCAAGTCTCTATAACAACCTCATAATCACTTTCTCAAGATTTCATTCCTAGTGGACAAAAATAATGAAAAGCGCCAACCGGAAATTGACTAGGACCATGTCACTTCAGAGGATGATGAAGACAGATATAACTCATGTAATGACTTTTCTTTTCTGTGAGACTCTCTCCTAGTTTTGTGTAGAGGCCTCAGGTTTCAATAAGGATGGTTTTTCCCTGGCCAAAAAGTGTACAGATAGGAGCACGCTGATATGCTGCTGCTCCCCAGACAAACTGTGCTTCCTCTAAAGGTTAAGGAGCCATTCATTCCAAAAGAAAACAAAAACTGAAGAGAAGAAATTATGTGTGAGACTAACTGAATGTAGAAAGAAGGCCTCCAAATCAGAGCTAACATTTGCGCAGGAAGAGCGTGCAGGAAACCTGCCAGAACTTTTGCAATTAAAACACAGTCATGACACAGCTGCAACCAGCGCAAGAGCGCCTGTTGCCTCGCTTATTACCAGGTCACTTCACTGGCAGACTTGGGCTTTGTTGTCTTCCAACTTATTCTGTAAAGGGTTAACACACATACATTTATCATATCGTATGTCATATAGCATATAAAAATCATGCTATTCTGATTGTTATATTATGGTTATATTATATCATATATATTATATGATGTCATATATATCATATTGTATGGTTATATTATTCAATATATCTGTCTCAGAAAGAAAGAAAAAAAAATGTTCAGTGCAGTCAGTGAGACAGAGGCATTATATGCCACCTGATTTTAATCTGGATTTCTAGTCTAAACATCTACTTTCTTGAGAAAAAAATATGTTCTACCTCAGTGGTCAAAACCAGGATGTGAAACCATTCACTCTGAGGGGTCTTGACCAAAGCGCCCATCTGCACCCGTGAAAATACGTGTACTCAGGAAAAGTGTTGTCTGGGTGCTGTTGCCAGCAAGGTATTTTTGAAAGATAGACCAAGAAAACACATGTAAGCATCTTGTGACCATTATCTAATCATCCTGTGAAACTATCTGTAATCTCTAATTATAGCTATTAATAATTAGTAACCAATCAGTGTTTTGCAGCTATACCCTCTGAACCATTAAGGTACCCTTCCCCCACCTTCTAAGATGCCACCTCCCACTTCCCTAAGTGGAGATGCACCAGTCAAGAATAATGTGTGGCTGATGCCTGCTGTAACAGTATAATTACCCCTGACTCAGACTCCCTCTGTGGACCCACTGTCTAATCTCAATGAGCTGTGCCGTTCTCAGTTCGAACTGTCATCTTTAAGATAAACCTCTGTGATTTTATCTTAAACAGACTTGGTTTTCTGTACCATGGAGACACTTTAAGCCCTTAATAAGCCTCTGTTTTACTCTGAAACAGCGTTCAAGTTTTCTCTACACCAATCACATATATCATATCATGGTGCAGTGGTTAAGCACTGGGCTGCTGGCTGAAAGGTTGGGGGTTGGAACCCACCAGCCGCCCCATGGGACGAAGATGTGGCAGTCTGCCTTCATAAAGATCACAGCCTCAGAAATCCTATGGAGCAGTTCTACTCTGTCCTATAGGTCACTGTGAGTCAGAATCGACTCTATGTCAATGGGTTATATTATAATTGATATAATTTGTCATTATCCCTCCATTGAATTAAGCAAAATCCTTAGCCTAGAATGAGCCCTGGTTGTGCAGCGGTTAAAGCAATCGACTGCTAACCAAATTCTAACACATGCAAAAAGGTCAGCAGTTTGAGATCACGAGCAGGTCTGAGGGAGAAAGATGTGCCAGTCTGCTTCCACAGAGATTTACAGCTTGGAAACTCAACTCCACGGTAGTGGGTTTTAGCCTAGCACATGGTTGGCAGTTAAGAAATGTTAGTTCCCTCCCTACTTCCACTGAAAAATGCCCCCGTTCTCTCAGAGTGGTCTATACTCTTTAATTTTTATTTCATTTTTTCTTGTTTGTGTTTTGAGTGCTCACTAGGTTGCCGACACGGTGATAAATACATTTAAATCAATGTTTGCATTTTATTCTCACCTATGGGGTAGGTAGTCATATTATATTCCTTTTTTTTTTTTTTTTTTTTTTTAGATGAGGAGACTGACGCCTTGAGAGGTACCTTCCCAAGATCAAATAGCTAGTGATGCCAGCGTCCTCCAATATCACTGCTATGCTCTTGGCTATTCATATTCTCCTCCTACGTGGTCTCTGTTCAGGATGGAAAATTTAATCTGAGAAGCCAAAAGCCAGAGTTTTAAAAAGACCCCAGAACTTTCCCCAAACTACAGTGAATCTGGTGCAAATCCACGCTAGACACTAAATCCATGATTGACAATAAATCCATATTCTTTGGAAAGTGTCTGCTGAGTTGGCTAATAAGGCTGACTCTGTTAAGGCAAGTACTTGATAACACAGGGACCACAAGGTCTTGGTTTCAGATCACAGGGACTATGGAGTTTGGGTCTAAGCTTACATAAGGATAAGTGTGTGTCTTCATTCACTGACCTTCATTTATTCATTCAATAGCCTTTGAGGACTTACTGTGTGTCAAGTGCTGGAATAGGTGCTAGATAGAAAGAACAATGAATAAGATAAGACCCTTGGGCTCTAGGAGCTTAGAATTTTAGATGGAAAGATAATTCATAAGTATATACTATTACAAGAAAAGACCATTAAAAATCTGTGTAGCACAGCTGGAAAATGCTACAGGAGTTCAAAGGAGAAGATGATTACTTCCATCTGAAACTAAGACCTCATAGGCAGAAAGGCTGACTGATGGCAAGGTGAGAGGTAGGAAGAACCTCAAGGATGGACGCACCAAAGCAAGAATTCCAAGGACATTTAACGTAGAGCATCTACTCTGGCTGCACTCCTGTGGAACTTTTTTTAAACACGCTAGGCTCCACCCCCCAGAGATTCTTACTCCCTTGGTCTGGGGTGGAGCTGGGAATTGGCACTGTCAAATAGCTTCATGGGAGATTCAAATACGCAGCCAGAGAGGAGAACTAATTTTTTTTTTTTGGTTGGGGTAGGATTTATTAGGATCAGAGGGGTTAGGCTGATTGAGGTAAGGCCTTGAGGGAAGGGACCAGCATTTACTGAGTAGCCCCATCACGTGGTGGTAATGTTCCTGCGTCTGAACACACAGACTCTCATTTAATTCTCTCAATCATCCAGCAAATAAGGAGTGAAGAACTCAAATTCACTGGGAGCCTACCCTGAGCCAAAACTCTTCGGGGAACATTACACAGATTGTCTCATTTAATTAACTGTCGAGTTTATGAGGTTAGACATTAGCCTATAAGATACAGACCTGCTGGAGCCATCTGGGCAAGAGGACAACAGGATGAAAATGTGGTGTAATGGAATTCCGTCTATCCACCTATCAGCAGCTCTGATTAAAGGGGAAACAAGGAGTTTAGAAGCCCCTGCAATCCTCCAGGTCTACTGGAAGAAGAATCACTCTCTAAGGGCACTGGGGAGTTTATTGCTCTCATGACTTTACTTTTGTATTATTTGTCCCTTTCTTGTTTTATAGGAAATTTTTGTATGTTGGGGACAGTAGTTGTCTGTTACATATGTTGCACTGGGCAAATCTTTTGCAAAAGCCTTCTTTAAAGTGTTAAAAAGCAAAGATGTCACTTTGAGGACTAAGGTGCACCTGACCAAGCCATGATACTTTCAATCACCTCACATGCATGCCAAAGCTGGACAACGAATTAGGAAGACTGAAGAAGAATTGATACCTTTGAATTATGGTTTTGGCAAAGAGTATTGAATATACCATGCACTGCCAGAAGAACAAACAAATCTGTCTTAGAAGAAATACAGTCAGAATGCTCCTAAGAAGTGAGGATGGCGAGACTTCATCTCATGTACTATGGATGTGTTATTAGGAGGGACCAGTCCCTGGAGAAGGACATCACGCTTGGTAGAGGGTCAGCGATAAAGAGGAAGACCCTCGACGAGACGGATTGACACAGTGGCTGCAACAATGGGCTCAAACATAGCAACTATTGTGCGGATGGTGCAGGGCCGGGCAGTGTTTTGTTCTGTTGTATGTAGGGTTGCTATGAGTCAGAACCAGCTTGACAGTGCCTCACAACAGTATACTTTCATTTAGTTTCTGGTTTGGAGGCTTGCTGATGGAAGATAGTCCAAAATTTTTATTTTTTACAGTCTCAAACATTATCTTTTGGTACGTTTTCATGGTTTTTATTTTTTAGATCTCATATCCATCTAAAAACGTATATTGCTCTATGTTGTGAAGTAGGAAGCTAACTTGATATTTTTTTCCATATGTATAGCCAATTGTCCTTACTCTAGTTATCTGAATAGCCAGCTCTTTTCAGGGTAATTTAGACCCATTAATAAGGATGGATAAATTGCCCCTGACCTCTAAGGTGATATTTAATACCCATTTTTAGCAATGGCTTCTAGAATGTGGCAGGTATGGGCTGTGTTTAAATGATGTTAAAGTTTCCCCTCACCTTTGGCATTTGTGGCCCAGCAGTTGTGCTGGGGTTTTACCTAACAGCATTTTAAAACAATTATTTTGTATGTGCATCCAGGAGCTCTTTGTCACTGGGAATATTTTAAATTCAAACTCACAAGTGGAAAGGAGGCATGTAAATCTCCACTAACAAATCCTCAGGGATGGAGTATTTACTTTATCTTCTACCTTGATCTACAAAAATACTTGGCTTACAATGATTTAATTAGAATAAATCGAGCCCTGGTATGAGACCCATTTGTATCTACTATATAGAATGCTTACCTTTATTCTCCCAGAGAACTTAAAGCTATTTCCTGTGACTAAATACTCAATTCAAATCTAATGATGTGAGAAAGAACTGCTAAAATGAGACAAACCTGTACAAAAATCATCAGAACCTGAATTTAGAATTAGTCAATTCATTTTTCCAAAACGGCAGTTAGGGAGCACACATTACAGTAAAAAATAAGAAAAAACACAATAAAAAGAAACTACCATACTATGCTTGAGCAGAGTGCTGTGTGCTTTCTACACAGTCAATCCTCATTAACCACAGAATCCATATTTGTAACCCCAAAATAAATTCTTGCAGTGCTTTTGAGGTCATTCGTGGGCATGCACAGAGCAGTGAAAAAATTTGAGTATAAACAAACTATGGTACATACACACAGTGGAATACAACGCAATGATAAAGAACAGTGATGAATCTGTGAAGCATCTCATAACATGGATGAAACTGGAGGACATTATGCTGAGCGAAATACGTTAACCACAAAAGGACAAATATTGTCTATTGTAAAAACTCATGAAAAAGTTTACATACAAAAAGTAACAATCTTTGTTGGTTATGAGGGATGGGAGGGGTGGGGGGGGATACTAAATAGGCAATACATAAGTGGTATCTTTGGTGAAGGGTGAGACAGTACACAATACTCGGGAAACCAACACAACTTGTACAAGGAAAGGTCATGGAAGCTCCATAGACACTTCCAAACTCCCTGAGGGACTGAATTGCTGGGCAGAGGGCTGTGGGGACCATGGTCTCAGGGAACATCTAGCTCAATTGGCATAACACAGTTCATAAAGACAATGTTCTACATTCTACCTTGGTGAGTAGCGTCTAGGGTCTTAAAAGCCTGTGAGCAGCCATCTAAGATACTCCACTGGTCTCACCCCTCTGGGAGCAAGGGAGAATGAAGAGAACAGGACACAAGGAAAAGATTAGTCCAAAGGACTAATGGACCACAGCTACCAAGGCCTCCACCAAACTGAGTCCAGTACAGCCACATGGTACCCGGTTACCACCACTGACCGCTCTGACCAGGATCACAACAGAAAGTTCTGGACAGAGCTGGAGAAGGATGTAGAACAAAATTCTAACACACGCAAAAAAGACCAGATGTATTGGCCTGACAGAGACTGGAGAAACCCCAGAAGTATGGCCCCCGGACACCCTTTTAGCTCAGTGGTGAAGTCACTTCCGAGGTTCACTGTTCAGTCGGGGATTGGACAGCCTCAGAAAACAAAACGGGACTAATGAGGCACAGCAGCCCAGGGACAAGGACTAGAAGACAGAAGGAGACAGGAAAACTGGTGATAGGGAACCCAAGGTTGAGTAAGGACAGTGTAGACACGTAGTGGGGTTGTTAACCATTGTCGCACAGCAACATGTATACTAACTGTTTAATGACAAACTATTTTGTTCTGTAAACGTTCATCTAAAGTGAGAACAGCAGCACAACTGGAAGAACGTAGTCGATGTCACTGAATTGTGCGTGTAGAAATTTTTGAAATGGTGTATCTTTGGCTATGTATACTTTCACCAAAAAAAAAAAAAAAAAAATGCGAGGAAGGAGAGGATTGACGTGTTGTGGGGTTGTTAACCAATGCCATAAAACGATATGTGTACTGACTGTTTAATGAGAAACTATTTGTTCTGTAAACCTTCACCTAAAGTACAATAAAAATTAAAAAAAAAATTTCACCAACATGAAAAAGAAAATTCCTTCTGGTTCATGGGCATCATTACTTTAATAAACACAAGTATAAAAAAAAAATTTGAGTCACCTGTTGTGCACGCTGCCAGCTGAGATCGAACATCTTGTTTCAGCTCTCATACTATAAATAAGTGTCCTTCTCATGGTCTACTTAGTGCCACAATTTCGTGCATTTTTGTGCTTTTTATTGGTGATTACACTGTTTAAAACAGTCGCCGAGTGTAGTGCTGACATGTTTTCTAGTGTCCTTAAGTGCAAGAAGGCTCAGTTGTGCCTTATGGGATAAATACCTGTGTTAGACAAGCTTCATTCAGACATGAGTTATAGTGCTGTTGGCTGTGAATTCAATGTTAATAAATCAACAATATTTATTTCATAACGAGTCTTTAGAAAGAAACACCCATAACAAGTTTATGTATTGATCGGTGGACAAAAACGTTGTGATCAGAGGCTTGCAGGAAACTAACCCTGCTTTTTCCCCTGGAGAAACGAAACAATTCAGTATTTGCTAATCCAGTGTTTGCAGCAAGTTTATAGAACACATACCAAAAAACAAAAACAAACAAAAAAAACAAACCTGTTGCCATCAAGTTGATTCCAACTCATAGCGACCCTGTAGGACAGAGTGGAACTGCCCCATAGGGTTTCCAAGGAGTGGCTGATGGATTTGAACTGCCAACCTTTTGGTTAGCAGCCAAGCTCTTAACAACTGCACCACCAGGGCTTCTTATAGAACATAATGAAGACAAATAACAAGAATTGACTATATTTATATCTAATTGACTGCATCTATATATTATACTATATTATAATAGCATACTGGCTATTGTTACTTTGATAAGATTTATGAAGAAACTGAGGTGCAACAACTTGTCTATGGCCCACATCTGGCAAGGCTGAGTCAGGTCCCAAACTCAGGTGGTCTCTATTCCCAGCCTCATCTCTTGCTATAGGTGGAGGTTCTTTTTTTTTTTTTTTTTTTATTGTACTTTAGGTGAAGGTTTACAGAACAAATAGTTTCTCATTAAACATATTGTTTTATGACATTGGTTAACAACCCCACAGTATGTCAACATGCTCCCTTCTCAGCCCCCCCTTTTTTTTTGTATATACATAGCCAAAGCTACACCATTTCCAAAATTTCTACATGTACAATTCAGTAACGTCAATTACATTCTTCCAGTTGTGCTGCTATTCTCACTTTAGATGAAAGTTTACAGAACAAAATAGTTTCTCATTAAACAGTTAGTACACATATTGCCCTATGACAATGGTTAAGAATCCCACTGCATGTCAACACTGTCCTTACTCAACCTTGGGTTCCCTATCACCAGCTTTCCTGTCCCCTTCTGCCTTCTAGTCCTTGTCCCTGGGCTGCTGTGCCTCATTAGTCCTGTTTTGTTTTATGGGGCTGTCCAATCCCTGGCTGAACAGTGAAGATAGGAGGAGATTCTTGATAGAATGAGAAACAAATGTCCTCAAGGAGTTTGCTCTAGCTTTTAACCACTCCATTCTTTGCTCACATACAAAAGGCCACCCTGGAATAAGGTCACACCCTGGTGTTGCCACGAGTACAGCTGTGGAGTCTTTGGTGGGAGGAGCTGAGGGGTTGCGATAGCCTTCCTGCTTCCTCCTTAAGAAGTCTATTTTGTCCATCTCTTCTCAGAGTCCCTTCCCAACTCTGTGCTGTTATGCCAGGTTGACAGCTTAAAATCAGCCACGGTGAGAATATTTACATCATGGAAATTGGAAAATGCTACAAATCAGGGCTTTGCTTCCTCACTCCTCCAAGCCAGCTGTTAAACACTCACCAGAACCCCACTGCCTCCTTCCTTTGGAAGCACTATTTCAGGTGGCTTGGAGCCACCTTTGGTTTAGAAGGTACCTTTGGTTCAAGGGGCCCATGGTGGATGGGAAAGGGCAAGAAGGAAATCAGACGGTTTAGAGCTGCCTCTGGTTTAGGCTTGGGGGATGACAGAAAAGGGGGCCAGACATATTTGTAATAACAAAGTCTCTAGGTCAAATACCTGGAGTTTTTTCATTTGGCCAGGTTGTGTCCCCCATACACATAATGTAAAACTGAACAACTGCATATTTACCAAATTCTTGGGAAGCCTGAGAAATATTATGGAGAAATTTTCTAAATGAGGAGCAAAGTGCTTGGTGGCTGATTTCTTTTTATGCTGCAATATTGCAAAAACTCCTGTTCTCCTCTGGGGAAGGGGGGTGGGCACCAGACCTCATATCAATAGAAATCATAATTTTAAACAAATTACAGGAATATGGGATCAGCTATTTGATACAGTATTTAGCTGAGTAAAGATGAGAGATTACTTTTCAAACAACTTGTTTGTTGATGAATAGCAGCAATTGTCAAAATTTTGTTCTCAGGACCCTTTTATGTTCTTTTACAAATGTTTGAGGACCCCAAAGTGCTTTTGTGTCATGTGGACTATATCTGATCAATACTTACATGTTAGAAATTAAAACTGGGACCTTAAAAACATTTTTTCATTAATTCATCTTGAAATAATAGTAATAAAGTGTCACTTGAAACATCAATAACATTTTTGTGAAAAACATATTTTCCAAAACAAAAAAGTACAGCAAGAAGAGTGGCATGCTGGGCTTTACTGTTTGGCTTAATGGAAGACAGGTGGGTTCTCACATGTGCTTCAGCATGCAGTCTGTTGCAATAACACACACCAGGTAGCGTTCAATCTGTTGCAAGAGCATACACCTCATGAAAAACTCCATCGTACACTAGTGAGCAGACGAGTGTGAAAAAGGAACATCACATCTTAGTATTACTACAAAAATATTTTTTACCTCATGAAGCCCTGAAAAGTTCTCAGGAACTCCCAGGGGAGCCAGATTACACTTAAAAAAAAAAAAAATCCTCTCCTCTTTAAAGACTTCAGAAAAATTCTCCAACTGTATTGCACTCCGGAACTTGTTAAAATGCAAATCCCCTGGGCCCTGCAGATAGAGATCCTTGCTCAGTAGGCTGGGACTGTGGTTTAGGCATCTGCAATTTTAACAATTCCCCATACTCTGAGAAATGCTGTCATTTTATAATCTTCTGGCAGCCTTCCTCTGTCTTTGTTCAGCCTTCCACATGAAACCTAAAATGTATTTGTAGATTACATGAGCTTCCTTCCACATATAAGGTCATAAACATGAGTGAGAAAGTCTCCAACTGAACGTCATGCATTTCCTTGTATAGCAAGGGAGACAGTTCCTGTAGGAAGAAGGGTTCTCATGCATCCATCCATTCAACATTTATTGGCCATCTACTATGTGACAGGTAGCTCCGGAAATGTAAAGGTGCATGAGAGGCAGTTAGTTATAGGCTTGAAATGCTGACAGGTCATAGAAGGAAGTACCAATGACACTGGTGGAGAGATCATGAGGACATCCTCAAAGTACTTGATGGAACAACCTGTAGAAGAACCATTTATCTTCCAGCGGTTCCTAATGGTAAGGCTAAGGTCACTGGATAGGAGTGAGATTTCAGCATGATAACGGGAATATTCAAACAGAGCAACTCAGAAATGGAGTGGTTTGTATGAAGAGGCTGATCCTCAAAGGGGTTCAGGTAGCAGATTGAGAGTGTGGGACAGATTTTGAACTGAGTGCCCACTACCAGCCTGTTCAACCCTGATGTTCTACGATCCTATAAACTAGTCTTGACCTGGGTACTCAGGGTCTAATTAACTCTTTCCTTATACATTTTTCTTCTATTCTAATTATTTTAATTGCCCTAATGAATCCGTGGTTTTCCTCATAAGCTACTTCAAATATTTTTTCCAATACAGAATATAAATCCTGTGTTTGTAAGTCCTTGAGGGCAGTTGCTATATCTTATTCATGACCCCCACCCCCATGCCTGGCATCCACTTCATGCATAGTGCTTATCTGCTCCAAGTGGAGGGTCTAATTAACATGAAATAGGCGGTAGGCACTATGAGGTGAGAAATGACATATAACCAAAGCTTTTATTCGTTATAATCAGGTAGTGGAGTCTGGTTATCTCCCAACCTAGAGCCACTGGCACCTTTATCTCCAAGTACCAGTATTGCCTCCACCATGTGGTGGACCCTGAGTTTTCAGTAATGCCAATGAGGAAAACAGTAGCCCCCCTCCTTGAGCTTGACAATGTTCAGTTTTACCTGAACCCTCTGGTCGTAGAAAACAGTGATGGTTACAGAAATCCCCCAATCCTTTGTGTTCTGGAAAACAGCTGACTACAAAGAACACCCTTTCCCATAAGACTCAGGTAACACTCAGGATGCTCTTTGTTTACCAAGAGAAAGCCAGACACAGACTCTCCAAATTCCCATTCTTTGCCTCCTAAATTATTAACTGAACTGTTTGTTCCCACTGATCAATCAGAAGAAAAAAAAATGTTTGTTAACCAAACTTTGGTTAAGCTTCTTTTCTTCCCCCAAGTCTCTGAACTTTGGCCCACCCTCAGCCTGAGCCAACATGCAAGCTCTGCTCAAGGGCCCCTCCGGGAGAATAGGCTGGCCTTAGTGTAAAACATTCTCTGACCTACTATCCAGTCCCGCCGTCCTTTCATTTCACTTCCCCACACCTGGTTCTTTCTAACCTTGTTTAGTTTCTATAAAAGAAAAATCCTTTTGCCTAACTCTTGAGAAGCTTGCTGACCTTAGGTTCAGAGCATTCTCCCTATTGCAGTAGACCATTCCCCTAGTGGAATAGTCCCTTTCTCTCCTTGCAATAGTCTTTCTTTCTGAATATGCCCCTCCCTATACTCACAACAATGGACTTAAACATATCAGCAATCATGAAGATGGTGCAGGAGCTGGCAATGTTTTTTTCTCTTATACGTAAGGTTGCCATCGGTCGGAGCCAACTTGATGCCAACTAATAGCAACAACACCATCTAAGTCCGGATCTGTTTTTTATTTGACAAGCTCCTCCTGCACACTTCGTTAATTCCTGTTATGGATTGAATTGTATACCCAAAAATATGTGTTATAAATCCTAACCCCTGTCGTGGTTATAATCCCATTTAGTAATGGGTTTTCTTTGTTATGTAAATGAGACAATATTAATGTACTGTGTGTCTTAAGTCAATCTCTTTTGAGATATAAAACAGATCAAGCAGGCAAGCAAGAAGCAGAAATGGGGGAAGATAGATGCCACGCCACATGAAGATCACCAAGGAGCCAAGGAATAGAAGCTGAAAAGACAAGGCCCTTCCCCCACAGCCGACAGAGCAAGAGCCTTCCCCTAAAGCTGGTGCCCTGAATTCAGACTTCTAGCCTCCTAGATTGTGAGAAAATACACTTCTGTTTGTTACAACCATCCACTTGTGGTATTTCTGTTACAGCAGCACTCAATAACTAAGACGGTTCCCCATCTCTTCTGCCATGCTTCCCAGTATTTCAACATTTCAGGGAAGTAAAACACAGCCCTTCCTCAGAGAAAAGTTGGAAGCCTGGATGAGGATGCATTTCGGGCTGTATTGTTTACTCTAAGGGTGGGTGGGTGGGTGGGGGTGAGGGGCTCTTTGTACTCACCATCTGAATTCAATTAATCTGATCAGACAAGAAATTAGCAGCCAAAATTGCTTTCTGTTAGGTGGACATGACCCAACTGCATTTGGAGAGAAAGTATGATGGCTGCCCTAATTTCTCAAGTGTCATCTAAGCAAAAGGAAAAGCAAAAAAGAGGGAAAGAAAGAATGTCAATATTATCTCAGGCCACAGAGGCCCAGCACCTCTCCTGTCCCAGCTGCAGAGGGCCTGAACAATTTTAAATGTTCTTTGAGACAAATGGTTCATCCACTCAAACAATGAGTGAGTGCCTACTATGGCCAGGCACTGGTCTGTGTAATGAGGATAGGCAGTGAGCAAGCCAGACAAAATTCCCTGTGCACGTAGAGCATACATGCTAGTGGGCAGCAGACAAGGTCTCTGGATAAAAATAACATGGACCTGTGGACTGGGCACACGAGGTGGAGTGATGTGGGGTGGAAGGTTACAGTTCAGAGAAGGACTCACTGAGATTGCACCATTTGAGCACATGGAAGTGGAAAAAAAGGAGCCCTGGCAGTGCAGTGGGTAAGCACTCAGCTACTAACTGGTAGGTCGGTGTTTCAAACTCACCAGCAACTCCATTGGAGAAAAGACCTGGTGATCTGCTCTTCTAAAGATTTCAGCCTACGAAACCCTAGGGGCAGTTCTGCTCTGTCACATGGGGTCGCTATGAGTTGGAATCAACTCGATGGCACACAAGCACAACAAATGGAATAAAACTGTGCACAGACTCGATTTATCTGTTAACACGGAAGTCCCCAAACTTATTCAAAGCATCAGTCACCCCGGGAGCTTGTTTAAAAACTCATTACAGTCCACACCTTGGAGTTTCTGATTAGTAAATCTGGGGTGGGGCCTTGCAAATTTAACAAACACTCCCTGCCCCCAGGGTGTTTGAGAACTATAGTTTTGGGAACTGGGGATCCTTTGAATAAATTTACATAATAATTAACTTGATTTTTTCAATGCATTCAGGGAGTTCTGGAAAAGTTAGGTCCTGTGTTTTGTGGGGGGTAACTCTGGGAAAAAGACAGAATCTTTATCTTGTAGGAGTACACTCTTTAGTTGAGGCCACAGGTTATTATTTGAATAACTACACAAACCTAATTTCACACTGCAGTAAGGGCTTTGAGCAGGAGTACAGTGAGAAACTAGAGCCTGTGGCAGAGTGTCCTGATCGGGGTGTGTGTGGGGGGGATCAGGGATGGTCTTCCTCAGGCAGTAGGAGCCACCTAACGAGTGGAAGAAAGAACATTCTAGATAGAGGGAAGAGCATAAAACAGAGGCCTGAGATAAATGAGAGGTCTCTGATCAACAACCTCCTTACACCAACAAGGATTTCCAGAACATTCTATCTACCTCCAGCCTTGACAACTCCCCTCAAACCTCCCTTCACTGTAGTTTTCCAGGAGAGTGTGACTGAGATCGTTCTCTCCTTTGGAAGAACTTTGGTGGTGGAATTCAGGAGATGGGCCCGTGAAGGGGGAAGGCTGGAGGATGTGAGACTGGTTTTAAGAGGCTGTTATAATGGTCTAAGCCAGAGGAAAGATGCCCTAATCCCAGGTAAGGATGGGGAGGAGGAGGGGAAAGCATGAGACAGAGGTGAAATTTGCACAACCACACTTGGAGGCTGTTATGGACTGAATTATGTCTCCCAAAAAGTTGTCTTGAAGTCCTAACCCCTACATCTATAAATATGACCCAGTTTGGAATTAGGGGCTTTCTTTCATTATGTGAATTAGGTCATACTGGAGCAGAGTGGGTCATAAATCTAATCCCTTCTGAGTGGTGTCTTATAAAAAGGGAAAGCAGACATGGACACACAGACACACACACACACACACACACACACACACACACACACACACACACACACACACACACACAGGGAAGACAGACACCATGTGATGATGGAGTCAGGTGCATCTCGAAGCCCAGAAACGCCAAGGATTGTGGTAGCTACTAGAAGCTGAAAGAGACAAAGAAGGACCTTCCCCTAGAGCTGACACCCTGAATTTGAACTTCTAGCCTACTGAACTGAGAAAAATAAATTTCCGTTCTTTAAAGCCACCCACCCAGCACTAAGTAACCAACACAGTGGCCCTATATGGGGTGAAGGTTAAGAGCTTTGGCGTCCTACACATGGGGTTAGACACCAGGCTGTTCTGTATCCCTCTAGACCTCAATTCCCTCATCTGTAGAATGCAGAGATGACTAAGCCTTCCTCATAGGATTGTTCTGACATGAACACAGGGTGATGGCCCCAGTGCATTCAAGCGTCCCTCACAGGGAAACCACAGAAGAGCAACATACAGTAGGTGAACTTGAAACCACATTTGTGCTGTATCCGAAACTGCCTGGAATCATCAAAACACATTTTTACTTCTACGCAGCCCCATGTGGCTGCTTTTAAATGGGCTTCCCCGTCAGCTTCTTAAGAAGTGATAATGTTTGAAAGCCATTTCATTTGATTAAAGAAGTGATATCCTCCATAACCAAGGTGAAAGACTGCTCCATAAATATATCTGTACGATGCCCCCCAAAAATCAAAAGCTGGTCTTGAGAGACAAAAGCCTGTTCTTTAAGCACCAGCCATAAACATCCAGCAAAATGATGGCCCGGGACAATGGGTTACCTTAGCAACAGTGTGAGGTAATACATTAACAACTGGGTACAGAAAGGAAAAGCAGTTTTCCAGCAAACTCATCCGTGAGCTTGGACAGCAAAATCCACTTCTAAAGTCCCTACAGGTATGACTGATCTGCATATAACAGTTGTGCTTGAGACTACTAGGACCACTCAATAGACTCGATTTCCCACACAGACTCTTCCAGAGCTTATCATTTTTTTCAATTTTTTGAGAAAAGCTGTTTAAGTGTGTCCAGCCCAATCCCCATGAATTGGGGGGTGGCTTCTCCAGCTCACTAAATCCTTAGGGGCCATACGGGCCTATTAACCCAAACAATTATGATTTGCTTGTTGTTTGCAGCCCAGTGTGGCCAAGGTACAGTAAGGAGTGGAGAAATTCAATGAGTTCTGGACTGCAACTTTTGGACATCTATAAAATATATAAAGACATCATAACACGGAGTATTTTTCATCTTTAAAAATTCAACTTTCAACAACATGGGAAAATACGTAGGTGGTATTAAGTAGTAAGTGCAGAATCCATTGCTATATGTGAGGCCTGAACCAAATATTCCCTTTTCCTGGAATGCTCACTCAGGGCTGCTTCCCCTTTACCTGTGCAGAGGTAACACGCATTCCTCTTCATTCTCTATCCCCTTGGTCTCTCAGTCCTTCACAGCACCTATCGCTCCCCAATGCTGGGTCCTACATTCATGTAAACTTTAAATTTATTACCTGGCTCCCTCACTAGAATATACAGTTTCTGTGTGGGCAGAGACTGTGTCTTTTAACTGTGCCTGGCACAGAGAGGTACCCAATAATTTTTTGCTGAAAGAAAAAACAACAAACTCTCAAATATTACTTAAATAAATTAACAATCTAAAAATTGTTAGGAAAATCAAGAGAGATAATAGACAAGGAAGCACTTTGTAAACTCTAAGGCACAACAAGAATGTTTACTTATTACCACGATGATATGTAGGATGCAGTGAATCAAAAATAATTTGCAGTGACAAGATCTTCACAAGGATCACTTGGGATTGAAGAGATGAATTTGGCTGAAGAGGCTCGGTTAGAAATTATTACCTCCCATTGATGTGGCACAGATGATTGGACTGTAGCATTTTTACTGGAATTGATTTGTAGTTAATATTCACAAAGCATTTATGACAGAACTTTCCTCTAATTATCCCAAGTGAACAATTCTGGTCAAAGACTTTGCAGGGAAAGATAAAAAGGAAGGCTTCTATAAATAGTGCTGACTCCAACCAGTTGCTGTGGAGCTGATTCTGACTCATGGTGACTCCATGTGTATCTGAGTAGAACTGTGCTCCATAGAGTTTTCAAAGGCTGACTTTTTTGGAAATAGATCACCAGTCCTTTCTTCGGAAGTGCCTCTGGGAGGACTTGAACCTCCAACATTTCGGTTATCAGCCAAGTGCATTACTTGTCTGCACCACCCAGGGGTGCAGTGCTGGCTCATTGTGCTACATGTCCCTCAAGTACCATGAATTATTTCGTTATTTTCATTGAGATACCAGAAATATTTTATTCCCAGCATTTCAGGGTCTTGGGTATATGTTACGTCCTCCTTTTCTGGACAAACGCTTCTAGGTACAGCTTTTTTATAGATGACCATTTTCATGAGTTGGGACCCAAATAAAAGTCATGATTTTGGTCAGCTTGGCCTCAATGGGGAACAGATTTGCAGTGTAGATCCAACTCAAGAATGCTCTGGCAGTCTTAAGCCAGAATAAAGGAGACCAGCACAGGAGCTGCCCTGAGCACTCAACTCTAAGGCTTACTAAAATAACACTGGAAATATGCGATAAAGTTTTACTTAGCAGATTTGCCCAGAGAGAATATAATGTATGATTTGGCCATGCCATGTTTTCTTTGAAAAGCTATTGGAAATGGGAGATAAGACCTCCAAGGAACATGTGTCAGTGGTAACAGTCAGTGAAATGTCTTCCAAGAAGAGGTAAAAGTAGGATTTATTTGTTATGCGGGGCAGAACATGAGCTCCCTAAGGGCAGGAATCTGGTATTGCTCATGGCTGTATTCCCAGCCCAATAAAGAAAACCAAAGAAGAACTGACGCCTTTGAATTATGGTGTTGGCAAAGAGTATCCAATATACCATGCACTGCCAGAATAACTAACAAATCTGTCTTGGAAGAAGTACAGTCAGAATGCTCCTTAGAAGCAAGGATGGTGAGACTTCATCTTACATACTTTGGACATGTTATCAGGAGGGACCAGGCCCTGGAGAAGGACATCATGCTTGGTAGAGGGTCAGTGAAAAAGAGAAAGAACCTCAACAAGATGGATTGACACAGTGGCTACAACGATGGGCTCAACCATTGCAACAAGAGCGACAATGGCGCAGGACTGGGCAGTGTTTTGTTCTGTTGCACATAGGGTTGCTGTGAGTCAGAACCGACTCAGCTACACCTAACAACAAGAATGGGCTTAGTCATTGTAGGCACCAGGTAGATCACTGTAGAAGGCCAGAGCTGAATTACTCAAGGCAAGAGAGGATTGTTGAGGACAACCACAAGGGGTCCCCATTCCTGTCTCACAGGCAGGGCTCACCTCTCCTTCTTAATAAATATTTAGTCCCATTAAAGAATATCAGTTTGAAATGACACCAAATTATTAGCCTGTCCAAGGTACTCATAGCTCTATTCCAAGTTCATCCATTTCTGCAACCACCAATTCCTATATCAACTCCTGTTTGCATCTGATAGGCAAAGAGCCTGATTTTCCCCCTAAAATAAATAAAAAGGAAATCATTTGGTAAGGCACACACTTGGGTTTTGGTTCATCATTATGTCTTTGGGCCTTAGTTTCTCTGTTAGTAAAAGAGGAGCCACTGCCTCACCATCTTTTCTGAGTCCTTAGGAGGTTTGCTGTAGTGCACTTTGGCTCAATTTTCAGACAGAGGACAAAGAATGGATGGCCCTTGACTCGATGCTGATCACCAAACTCAGATCAAAAGGAAATGAACCTAGGAGATGTTCATATATTACAATAAAACACTGTTCCTCAATGGTATGCAAGATTATTTTAAAAGGTACAAGGATGAATATTTCAGTTTTATTGTTTATACTGATGTGTAGTAAACCAACAATATTACATAAAACCTAGGTTTACATAGATATTACAGAATTAGGATAAGAAAATTTCATGCTCAAATTGAGCAAAATCATGAAGTTGGAAAGTGAATGGCTGATGTTGGGGAAACACTGCAGTAATTCACCCAGCAAGCCCTTCTTGACATATCTGTGGACTTTGGTGAGGGCCTCCAGTGGTCTGGATTGGTGTGGTGTGAATGAATGCCATTCAGCTATGCCAAGGGCCCAACCTGAGTACCTTCCAGCAGGCCTGGAGGAGTAGAAGCTGCTTCGTCTTACAGTGGCATCATATTCAGACCCTTCTATTTTGCCTACTTCAAGAATTTGGTGGAGGTGGATTTGGAGTTGCCTCTGAAAACAGAAGCTGTGTTTGCAGGGAGTTTCTGGACAGAGTTGACTCATGGTTTAGTGGGAATGTGGAGAGAGAAACAGGTACACGGAAGATATAAACCTAGAGTGAGTGTGTGTGTGAGAGAGAGAGAGAGAACAAGTGAAACTCAGCATCTGTAAAAAGGTGTTTGGCACCAGGAAAAGAAGCAATCTATAAATGTAAATGATGTGTAAATAATTCTTATCATGAGAAAACACGCCTGGAGGCTAGAAGATGACAGATATGAACGTGTCTTGAAAAATCTGAAGCTTCCTCTAAGCTTGAGGGAGAATCAGTAAGTGCTCAATCTGCGTAGATGACTGTCTTCCTGCATACAGAATCTGCAGTCATATGTGGATTCACCCTACACGTATGTGTTGTACATACACCTGAGGATTTGCACGCTTACATCTTTTCCGTGGACACCGACATCTGTAATTCACACCCTCTACTGCACGGTTTAAATATTTCAAATTTCACAATGGGAGTGGCTTAATAAGGGATGCTTCCCATTGTACAGCAACAGTTGTAATTCTCAGATGTCAAAACCAAACCATATTTCCTTGTGGGCACATAATTGCAGTGAAACACAGCCACATCCCAAACTATAAAACCTTAGTCTGTCGACTTCTCCATCTAGAGCTGTTTCCTAAATACACATTTTATTCCACCCAAACACAGCATGACAGGGCCATTTCTGCATTAAGAGAGTCATCAAACACTCGTGTTATACTGTTTTAATTACAAGCTGCCCCCTTTTTGCGTTAATTTCAATAGATTATTGCCCTGCTGTGTAACAGTGTATAAAGAAACAGCAGTATCTCTTGCTGGTATATTGTGGAAATTAAAATTCTCACTACTACTTCAGTAATTAATTTCCAAAGAGAAACCAGTTTAGTTTGATAAAGAGATTAATGAAAATGTTGCAGAAGATATATTTCTCAGGAGGCGTGGTACGTTATTTTCTTGCATTCAGAATAATAGAACCCTATCAAAGGACTGAGTAAATCTAGCTTCAATCAATTCTGTTTAACTTAGTATAGAGATGCTTTCTAGGAGGTTTAAAGGTCCAGGGCAGATGAACCAGATCAGACCATCCCCAAAGTGCAGAGCAGACTGAGTGGTTCTCAAGTGGCCAAATTCTTTGGAGTAATGATATGCCAATGGGAAGCTCTCCTATCTAGGACTATATGGTGGAGAGCAGGGCCAGGGGAAGGGAAGTTGGCCACAGGTCAAAGATGAAGTCATGGGCACTATGTTCAGAGTGTTGGATGGAGATGGACCATGTGTGAAATTATATGACCTAACCCACCACTCCCCACAATATAAAGCATCTTCCTTTTTCTTTCACAGAGTGCTTTTCGCATACATTATTTCATTTATTATTTACAATACCTTTATTGTTATTGTTAGTTGCCATGGAACCCAAGAACTTGATAGGCCTCTCTGTTGTGTTCTCAGCCCCTAATTTCTTATGAGCTAGTGTCCAGTTTCCAGCTGCAACCTTGTTAGGCCCAACAGAGGTTCGTGGAATATAAAACACCTTCTTCAATTAGTCCATCACATTATGTTCAATTCAAATTTGGACAACTATTTAGTATTGGAGGAGTACCTACACCTAGGAAAATGATTGAGACTGTGGTGCTACACACATATGGAGATTTGTATCTCATTTCATGTCATTAATGCTCTCCAAAAAGTATATAGTCAAACATATACTTAAATGAGGTCTGGAATGTTTTCATAATTCATTTCACATGAATGAATCATAAATCAGAAAAAAAAATATTCATCTGATTGTGTATCCTGTAATTTGGAAAAAATGGGTTGACTGTAGGAACAGCTATGGTCACCTGCCCTGGCACATCTGAGCCAAACTGGTAGTTTTGTTTCTATAACAGAGCCAAGATGCTCCACACCCATCAGGCGGCACCCAGCCCACACAAAGAGTTACTGACCAGTGGGTCTCATGTTTGTGCTCCCGTGGAACTTCCTAACCCTCTTCTATATTATAAAAGTTACCTATAATACGGACATGGATATCTGTGCACACACATACACATATATATGTATGTTTGCATGTGTATATATAACTATACTAAAGTCAAACTGCAGTGCAGTTGTTTTTAATGTTTATAATTATTATTATGACAACTACTATCTTAGTCATCTAATGTTGCTATAACAGAAATACCACAAGTGGATGGCTTTAACAAAGAGAAATTTATTCTCTCACAGTCTAGCAGGCTACAAGGCCAAATTCAGGGCGTCAGCTCCAGGGGAAAGCTTTGTCTCTCTGTTGGCTCTGGAGGAAGGTCTTTGTGATGCATTAGTCTTCCCTTGGTCTGGGAGCATCTCAGCACAAGAACCGCAAGTCCAAAGGACGCTCTCTGCTCCTAGCACTTCTTTCTTGGTGGTGTGAGGTCCCCATGTCTCTCTGCTTGCTTCTCTCTTTTATATCTCAAAAGAGATTGGCTTAAGACACTATCTAATCTTGTAGATTTCATCAATATAACTGCCACTAATCCATCTTATTATATCATAGTGATAGGATTTACAACACATATGGAAATCACATCAGATTACAAAATGGTAGACAATCATACAATACTGGGAGTCACAACCTAGCGAAGTTGACAGATATTTTTTGGGGACATAATTAAATCCATGACAACTACTTTATCAGGGGTTACTCTGGTCCTATCACTGTGTTAATATACATGCACGTACGTGTACACATGTATGTCCACAACCCTTCTGTCAGTTTGTTGTGCTGTGGAGGCTTGTGTGTTGCTGTGATGCTGGAAGCTATGCCACCTGTATTTCAAATACTAGCAGTGTCATCCACAATGGACAGGTTTCACTGGAGCTTCTAGACTAAAACAGACTAGGAAGAAAGACTTGGCAATCTACTTTCAGAGATTAGCCAATGAAAACCTTATGGATTACAACAGAACATTGTTGGATATAGTACTGGAAGATGAGCCCCCAGGTTGGATGCCACTCAAAATTCACAGTGGTCACAACAATGGACTGGAGCATACCAATGATGGTGAATATGGCACACGACCAGGCAACACTTTGTTCTGTTGCACGTGGGGTGGCCATGAGTTGGAGCTGGCTTGATGACAACAATGACACACATGCATGTATGTATGTATGTGTACCCATCTCTACCCATTTATCTACAAACATTTAATCCTTATAAATAGCCCTGGAAAGAAATGTCACCACCCTCATTTTCTAGATGAGGTAATCAAGGCTCAGAGAGTCGCAGTAACTTGATTAAGGTTACACAGTTTGTAATTAACCAAGATGGGATTAACAGTCAGAGCTGCCTCCTTCCAAAGCCTGGAGACACTTAGCCTCACCTTATCCTGCCTCCTTTTCATGGACAGGGACCATGTCTTATTATCATTAATTTTCACTGCCTAGTATGATGCCCAGAACTGAGGCTAGACTGACTGTTGAATGTTCGGGAAT
Source organism: Dugong dugon (assembly GCA_030035585.1). NCBI lineage: Eukaryota > Metazoa > Chordata > Mammalia > Sirenia > Dugongidae > Dugong > Dugong dugon. Next base: position 36,189,340 of record CM057478.1, read on the forward strand.
ATGCATTAATGAAGGAAGGAGTCAAAGTGATGAAGCACAGCAGGTACTTTTTAGTATTTACTTGAAATCCTTTGCCACCATCTTCCTCCTTGCTGGCAGAGAACCGATTATATTTGAGTGCCCACACTTCTCACACACTCATCCAAACTCAGGGATAAATCTTGATTAGTCTACCTTTCACAGTCATCCCACTTCTGCTAGTGATTGGTTTATGGTAGACATTTGACCAAGTCTGGCCAATGGGGCATGAGTGACATATGCCGGGGATGGGAGCTTCTGAAAAAATGGTGACAAAAGAGACACAGAGGAGAGATGCACTGTTCTTTCAAACTTAAGCTGTTATGCCTGCTTGTGACACGTGCAGCTGTGCAGTCTTTCTGCACATATGGAGAAACTTAGCCTGAGGATAAACCAGCAGGCTAAGAATAACACAGCAGAAAGAAGGAAAGAAACCAAAACTTAATGCTGGTGAGATGCTGAATTACCATCATTCCTGGAGCTTCCCTGCACCTCCAAGCTTTGTGATGTACGGAATGCTAAATGTTCCTCATTGTCTACATCAGTTGAGTTGGGGTTTCTGTAACTTGCATCCAAAAGCATTCTAACCGATTCAGTAGAGGATGAGGCATGCGGGTCCCTGCTTCATGGCTGGATTTCACCAGCTCCTCCCCAGCCAACCCCTGATGGTGAGGAGTGAAGTAGGGCTGGAAATATTAGCAGATGAAGGCGTTTAAGTAGACAATGAGCTCTGTAGCAACCATCACAGATGCTGTCACTGCAATACAAGCATTAATAACCCATTGCCATTGAGTCGTTTCTGATTCATAGAGATCCTACAGGACAGAGAAGAACTGCCCCATAGGGTTTCCAAGGCTGTAATCTTTACAGGAACACACTGCCACATCTTTCTCCCTCAGAGGGGCTGGTGGGTTCAAACCACCAGCCAAGCACTTTAACCACTGTGGCAGCAGGGCTCCTTCAGAGCACAAACAGGGAGAAGAAAATTGGCTGAGGGCTCGGCTGAGAGAGAGTGGTGGAAACACCTAGAGGTGGGTGAAAGATTGGGCTCAAGAAGAAAGCTCACCTTGTCAGCCATCATGAATGAGGTGAAGGACAGCTGAGATTTGATGTTTGTGATATAGGGAACTTTAATAACCATATGGGGTTTAAGGCCTGTTGTGTCATTTTCCCTCAGTTAGACTTCTTTATCTGGAGGTAAGAGGTTTGGTAAGGGTGTTCCCAGGAATGTTGAGAGGGGAGACCATCCAACAAAGGCCATTTCCTAGAAAGAGACTCTCTAGGGAACAAATGGAAGAACACACTGACACGGATGTTATCATTCGAATATAACTGTCATCAAGTGATAAATTCAATTTTAATAATTGAATAATGACTTCAATTAACTTTTTCTCTTATTGGGGTAGAATTTACATCAATCACAAAGGACTTTAAAGGACATGTGTCCACGGAAAGTGCCATGTCCTTGGTCACAGGGCAGGGCTTGAGTCCAAGACAACCTCTGTTCTTGGTTATTGATGGTTTCCTGCAGAGAGGTAAGGGGCTTGTAGGTGGTGTGTGTGAGGGTAACTGCACTGTCTTCTGAGTCAGGGAGACTGGAATTCTCTCTAGCTGTGTGACCGTGGGGGTAGTTGCTTTACCCCTCTGAACCTCTACCTCCTCATCTGTAAAATGGGTATGCTATCTGCATCATGGGGTTGTTTTGAGGATGGTGTAAGATAATGCGTGTGAAGTGTCCACTTCAATGTCTAGCATATCAGGGACACTTGATATAGAGTAGTTAGCCAGAGTACTAGATGGACATTGGCCAAAGGCCGACTTATATTAGTCAAATATTTATTAACTGGCTTTCTCTTTTTAACAAACTTAAAGAATCCTATTTGGATTTTTATTCAAGATCCAGGGTTACAGACCTTAGATCTTTCTTCAGTAATAAAGCTGGCTGAATGTTAAAATCAGGGTAAGTAGAAAGAGAGAAATAATGAAAACAAATTCATGATTTTCTAAGATTTCAAGACATACTACAGGAAGCAAAGAGCTTCTAAAAATGTAACTCCATGAAAATCCTGTTCCCTGTTGCCGCTTCAGGGCCCAGACCGTGTCTGGGATAAGACAGACATTCAAAAGTATATGTGGAATAACATCACTGTTATACAGAATTAAAATACATAAAGCAACCTATAAAATTTTCTCAAAAATCTCAAATGTGACCAAGTTAAACATGGCTAACTGATTTGCATTTATCTGTGTACCTTTCTGAAATTCTACTAAAATAATATTTCAGGAAGAAAACAGGCATAAATCTTTAACACCATAAACAATGGGAAGAGAGTCAGCAGCAGATAAGAGAGCAACAAAATGTGGAATACAGAGAACAATAGCTCTGTTTGGGCTATTTGGGATAATTGACGTAGCAGAACAACAGAAGCTTAAAGCTAAGATTCTGAAGAGAAGGAATCCAATAACAAAGAAGTAGATTTACCCTGAAGAACCCTGGAAAAGCTAAGGAATTAAAAGCACCAGGGAACTCTGAAGGCTGAGGTGGTGAGGTGGGGCTGAAAACCAGAGGATTGTTTGCAATAGGTCTATGGGGCTAGTAGACCTCAGATCCTTTCTCCTAATCCATGTAGCCACACACTTGCCCTTCCCCCACAAAACCAGAGATGGAGCATTATTCTCTGAAGGGGGTGAACCAAAGAGGCTCTGAACCTGCAGACACAAGGATTAGGGGCTGCACTGCAAGAGACAAGAGGAAACTCTCAATAATGAATAGTGAGACACGTGCCACTTTCAGCATACTGGGTGGTAGGCCTGATCCTCCCACAGAGGGGATTAGAGATTTCTTCTCTGGAAAAACTGTCTCAAGAGAAAAGAATTACAGGTGTTGGCATTGGAGGCCCGACCACATCATCCATTTTGAGGCTCATCAATTGACACACATGAACCTGCAGAGCTTCTAAAGAGTTTGTATGCTTCGTTCATACAATAATGGCCAGCCAAGGCTCACCAAACATTTAAACAAGGCTTCTAGCATGACAGAGACAAAAACAAATAGAAGAGGGACTTTAGACACAACAGAGAACAGAAGAATAATTAAAACAAAAACCTATAAATAATATCCTTGAAGAGATAAGAGGAGATATTGCATTCACAAAACAAGAAACAAGTGCCATAAAAAAATGAACATTTAGAGAGCAAGAAAGAGCTATTGGTAACTAAAATTATGATGGCAAAGATAGAAAAAGCAATAATTCAATGGAAGGGTCCTAAGATGAAGCTTAAAAAAATCTATAAAGTATTTTAAGATAAGATGGAAGAAAAAGGTAAGAAAATTGAATAATCAATCCAGAAAGTCCAACATTTGACTAACAGGTAACTTAGAAGGAAAATAGGAGATGAATGGGAATAAAATACTTAAAATTTATAAGAAATTTTCCCAAAACTAAAGACCATGTGTTTCTAGATGAAAAGGACCTACTGAATGTTAAGCACAAATGAAAGAAAACATACTGGATATTGGAAATACAGGGAAGATCCAAAAAGGCTTAAAAACTCAGAATAACAGCAGCCATCTCCTAAGAACAACAGTTGATTATAAAAGTCAGGGGAGCAAATTCTTTCACATTCTAAGGGAAAAATGTGTCCAACCTAGAATTCTAGACTCAACCAACTTGCAAGTCTGAAGGTAGAAAAAGAGTTTTCAGACATGCAAGCCACACAAATAGTTTAGAGGTAAACTAAGAAAGAAAAAGATAAGGGATCTAGGAAATAAGAGATTCAATACGAGACAGAGACAGAGAGAATTCTAAGATGGATAAAGAGAAATCTTATGGCAAAGACTGAGAAGTAGGCCCTAGAGGAGGACCTGAGGCTGTGGCTGGAGTACAGAAGGATCAAAAAAAAAAAAAAAAAAATTTCCTGATCTTCAGGAAAATGAGAATTTGCTATTACACATTCACTGCTGGCTGGAACTGTCCCACATGTTTGAGGAGAAACTGGACAACCACCTCAAGCAAGAGGGTGTTTGGTGAAAACACTGAATAGTTAATTTCTACGTTTCCCACCCAAGAGCTTATGAAAACGCCCATATTATTAAATTCACAGAAACAAACGCTAAGATTTTTTAAACTCATTGCTGTTTAGTTGATTTTGACTCATAGCGACCCTGTAGGATAGGGTAGAACTGCCCCATAGGGTTTGCAAGTCTGTAATTTTTACGGAAGCAGACTGACACGTCTTTCTCCTGCAGAGTGGCTGGTGGGTTTGAACCAAAGAACTTTTGGTTAGCAGCTCAGTGCTTAACCACTGTACCACCAGAGATCCTTTAAGATTCTGTAAAGGTCCCCATTTCTATGTTTTTCGAGTATAATCGCATTTAGCCATCCATCTTTCCCTCCTCATTTGCATATAGCCACGTCTTACACTGCATTCGTTTCTTTAACAAAATATTATTAATACCTACTATATGCCAGATGGAGCCCTGGTGGCGCAGTTGTTACAAACTCAGGCTGCCAACTCTTCAGACAGGGATTGGACTGGACTGTGCGACATAAAGTGATACTCGTGAGGAGTGTGCCTCTTAGCTAAAGTAGATCCAAGAGACTAAGCAGGCAGCTTCTGTCCAGAGGTGGGATGGGAAGGCAGAGAGGGTTAGGAGCTGGTTCAATGAACATGGGGAATCAAGGGTGGAAGGGAGGAGGGTGCTGTCCTAGTATGGGGAGAGCAATTAGAGTCACAGAACAATGTATGTATAAATTTTTGTATGGGAAAAAAGAAATCAAGGGACATATTGCACTAGGAAAATCTGTTGCAAAAGACCTCTCTAAAGTGTTAAAAAGCAAAGATGTAACTTTGAGGACTAAGGTGCTCCTGACCCAATCCATGGTACTTTCAACCACCTCATATGAGGGGAAGGCTGAACAAGGAATAAGGAAGACTGAAGAAGAATTGATGCCTTTGAATTATGTTGTTGGCAAAGAATATTGAATATACCATGCACAGCCAGAAGAACAAACACATTTGTCTTGGAAGAAGTACAGCCAGAATGCTCTTTAGAAGCGAGGATGGCAAGATTTCGTCTCACGTACTTTGGATATGTTATTAGGAGGGACCATTTCCTGGAGAAGGACAACATGCTGGTAAAGTAGAGGGTCTGCAAAAAAGAGGAAGGCCCCCAAAGAGAGGGATTTACACAGCAGCTGTAACAATGGGCTGAAACATAGCAATGATTGTGAGGATGGCACAGGACTGGGCAGTGTTTCGTTCTGTTGTTCATACTGTCTCTATGAGTTGGAACTGCCTGGAAGGCACCTAACAAAAACAACAATGGCTACTGGTATCGAGCATCTTTTCAAGTACTTGTTGGACATTTGAATATTCTCTTTGGTGGTCTAGTGTACATTTTTCAATAGCAGGTTTAACTAAAATTAGAAAGCAATATTTTATAATCTCATTTAACTTAAACAAAATTCAATTAAAATATATGATCATTTTTCTAACGTAATAAATGTTGTTAGATGCCCAGTGCAAAAAACAAACAAAAAAAACTCAGGCTGCTAACCAAAAGGTCAGCAGTTCGAATCTACCAGCTGCTCCTTGGAAACCCTGTAGGGCAGTTCTACTCTGTCCTATAGGGTCGCTGTGGTCGGAATCAACTCGATGGCACGTAAGAACAACATGTGCCAGATGGTATGCCAAGCTCTTAGAATATCAAGTTAAAAAGAATGTACCCCAATTTCTTATCTGGCATGAAGGACAGACAACGTAGTATCAGCTTAGTTGATTGGTTCAAAATATAATTACACTGAAGCCTAATGAATTTAGGCTGTTAATTAGCAAAATCCTTACTCAATTAGCAGTCCAAGTAGACAACATAAAAACGACGGGAGAGCATTTTGAAACAGGAAAAACAGATCATAGAAACCATCCCAAATATTTTAGAAACATCTGCAAATAAAAACTATTGGTATTTTTGTAACATGTTATTCCAGTCTGTTTATTATAGACCATCTCATGAATTTTTTAGAAAACCCTTTCTTAGCATATTCACTTGAAAGTTAAGAATTTTTTTATTTTTTCCTGCTTCAGAATTTAAAAACAAATTGGATAGTTCCTCCAGAGGTAAAGATGGGACACTCTGGTGATACCATTCCCCAGGGTCTCCAAGAAAATTCAGGTCTTTTAATGTGCAAAACATGGTCTTACACATGTTGTTGTGATGTTAGAAATACCTCAGGCCCTTTACCTGGTCCATACAATATTTGAAAGGAAGTGAAATTTTCTCTTTTCAAACAAAATGCCTACTGAAAGTCTACCTTTATTGACAAGCATTTTAGGCAAGACAGCATGGGGAAGAGGTTCTTCTTGAGAGTCTCCCTGCACAGCTGATTATACCATACCCGTGCAGACTTAATGCCTGCTTCCCCACGGGTAAATGAAGAGATGGAGACCCATTACCCACCATGCAGTCTGGGGAAATTACACTTGGAGGGGGCCACATGAGGCTAAATCTCATGGCCAGATCCCCAGGGGGTGCATGCTGTTACTCTGTTTTATTCAATTTCTATGACTGAATAGTAAAAGGGAATAAGCCAGTTGTGTGTTTTCCACCTGGATGTTTCCGGAAGCTCCTTGGCTATTAATCACTTGGTAACTTCTCGCTGTGCCAGCGTGAAGACAGCTGTCCCAGGTAACCTTCGTGCTCAAAGCCTTCCCATGTGTTACCGTTAAATTAAAACCTGGTAGGTGGGAGTGACTTCAGAAAAGAACAACACAATTCTGATTAGCAAAGGGGGAATTCACACATTTGCTGTCAGGTTTATAAGATTCCTTTTGCGTGCACAACCCCCCCCACCCCGCCTCCTTTTTTGACAGGAGAAGGCAAGAGGCTGTTTTGCAAAGGTACAAGGAGGCAGTGCGTCCTAGGACCACATGGATCTGGGTCCAGATTCCGGCTCTGCCACTTGTTAGCTTTTCCACCTTGTGATTATTACCTAACTTTCTGCCATCAGTAAAATGAGAAAAATCCACTACCATCTCTTAGGCTTATTATTGCAGGGTTTCTTAGCCTCAGCACTACTGACATTGTGGAATGGATAATTCTCTGTTGGGGGAGGGCTGTCCTGTGCATTATAGAATGTTTGGCAGCATCCTTGGCCTCTATCTGCTACATGCCAGTAGCACCTCCCCAGTCTTGACAACCAGAAGTGTCTCTGGAAATTGCCAGACATCCCCTAGAGAGCAAAACTGTCCTCAGTTGTGAGGATTAAGCTAACATATTATAATGTGCTTGGCACAGAGTTGGCACTCAGCAAACGGCACTTCTCTCGGTCTTAACACCGTTTAGAATTTCAACAACCTCAAATTCAGATGCGGGGTCTGCCTGCCTGGCATCTGTGCTCCTTTGGATGATAACAAACTTGTGGTCTCCTCATTGTAAGGAAGTCTTAGTGAGTCTCCCTAGAATTTGGATCTCCACTGAAAGCACAGAGGAGTGCTTGTTGTTGGGCCCCTGACTCATGGCGACCTCACACTCAAAGGAATGAAATGTTGCCCATTCCTGCACCATCCCATGATAGGTTGTGGATTGGACCTTTGTGATCCAAAGGGTTTTCCTCAACTGACTTTTGGAAGTAGAGCACCAGGCCTTTCTTCCTAGTATGCCTTAGTCTATAAGCTTCACTGAAACCTGTTCATAATTACAGCAACATGCAAGCCTCCAGTGACGGGCAAATGGTGGCTGCACATGAGGTGCATTGGCCAGGAATACGAACCCGGACCTCCGGCATGGAAGGCAAGAATTCTACCACTGAACCGCCCATGGTGCTGGCTAATTCCAACACCCTTCAGGGCAAAGCTCTCCACCAATTCCTGCTACCAAGAGCCCAGAGCTGTCCTGCTTCACGGTCCTAGGAGCTAGCATGACTTTCAAATACATTTCTTTTTGTTTGTTTTTAACTTCAAGTGGATTTTTAGAAAAATTTCATTAAAGGACTCTTAATTGATATAATCAGTCTCTAAAAGTGAGTGACAAGACAAGAAGACTTAAAGGAGAAGTGGGCGTTATTGGACGGGGCTGTGAGTGACACCTTGGAAACTCAAGGTTTCATCTACTTTTTTTCCTTCTCTTGCTAGTCAAAGTGTGGCTCACAGACCAGCAGTATCGGGGGCACCTGGGGGCTGCTCAGACATGAAGAATCTCAGGCCTCACCCAGAATCACTGTTATGGATTGAACTGTGTCCCACCTAAAATATGTGTTGGAATTCTAACCAGTATCTGTGGGTGCAATCTAATCTAATGCAATGTAATCACCTTTCCATAATGCAATCTAATGCAATGTAATCAATCCATCAGTTGAGCTCATACCAGTGTAGGGTGGATCCTAAACCTAATTACTTATGAGTTATAGAAAGAGTAGCATAAACACAGAGACAGCACACAATGCTGGGGAAGACAGACGCCATGTTAGGATCGCCAAAAACCAGAGTGCCCAGAGAAGGAATCAACAGGTTCGACACCCTGATTTGGACTTTCAGCCTCCGAACTGTGAGAAAATAAGTGTCTATTCTTTAAAGCCACCCACTTGGGGTATTTCTGCTAAAGCAGCCCTAGGTCACTAGGGCATCTCTAAGATTCCAGGTAATTGGAATGCACATCCAGTGTTGGAAGCACTACCCTGGAAGGTAAGCTTAAAAACAGTCAAGTGGCTGCCTGCACAGACCTCCCTGGTGGGACACTGGGCCACGCAGAATCAGCTGTGCTGGGGAGGAGACAGAGAAGGATGAGAAACAGATACTAATAAAAAAATTAATTATTTCCAGGACCCTGGACACCTAGTTGCACTCCTTCCTGTCCCTCCACTTAAGTACTTTCATAGAAATATGTTCTTACCTAACATCTTGGATCAGCATTTTTTAAACTGGGAGTCACAATTCATTTTCAGATCATGAAATCAATTTATAGGTCATGACCAGCATTTTAAATAATAAAAGAGAGAAGAACTGAAGCTAGACAGCGTTACGTATAGTAAGGGTAGTAAGTACTGTTCTTGAAACTTTGGTTCAAATGTGTATGTGTATTGGTGCACTGGGTTGTGATATAAAACCAATTTTTTTTTATTGTACTTTAGATGAAGGTCTCCAGAACAAAGTAGCTTCTCATTAAACAGTTGGTACACATATTGTTTTATGAGATTGGTTAAAAACCCCACGACATATCCATACTCTCCTTTCTTGACCTTGGGTTCCCTATTAGCAGCTTTCCTGTCCCCTCCTGCCCTCTAGTCCTTGCACCTGGGCTGTTATGCCCCTTTAGTCTCGTTTTGTTTTATGGGGCTGTCTGATCTTTGGATGAAGGGTGAACGTCAGGAGTGACTTCATTACTGAGCTAAAAGGATGTCCGGGGGCCATACTCTTGGGGTTTCTCCAGTCTCTGTCAGGCCAGTAAGTCTGGTCTTTTTTTGTGAATTACAATTTTGTTCTACATTTTTCTCCAGCTCTGTCTGGGACCAGCTGTTGTGATCTCGGTCAGAGCAGTCAGTGGTGGTAGCAGGGCACCATCTAGCTGTACTGGACTCAGTCTGGTAGAGGCCTTGGTAGCTGTGGTCTATTAGTCCTTATATCTTATTTTCTTCATTCCCCCTTGCTCTTGAAGGGGTGAGACCAGTGAAGAATCTTAGGGGCTTTTAATCTCACAGGCTTTTAAGACCCCAGATGCTACTCACCAAGGTAGAATGTAGAACATTTTCTTATAAACTATGCCAATTGAGCTAGATGTTCGCCTAGATCATGGTCCCCACAGCCCTCCGCCCAGCAATTCAGTCCCTCAGGGAGTTTGGATGTGTCTATGGAGCTTCCATGAGCTTTCCTTGTACAAGTTGTGCTGGCTTCCCCAGAATTGTGTACTGTCTTACCCTTCACCAAAGTTACACTTATCTATTGTCTATTTAGTTTCCCCCCTTCCCATCCCTCGTAACCAACAAAGATTGTCTCTTTTTGTGTGTAAACTTTTTCATGAGTTTTTACAGTAGAGGTTTCATACAATATTTGTCCTTTTGTGATTGACTTATTTTTCTCAGCATAATATCCTCTGGTTTGATCCATGTTATGAGATGCTTCACAGATTCATCATTGTTCTTTATTGTTGTATACTACTCTATTGTGTGTATGTACCTTAGTTTATCCATTCATCTGTTGATGGGCATCTAGGTTGTTTCCATCTTTTTCCTATTGTGAACAATGAATGTTGCAAAGAACATGGGTGTGCATATGTCTATTCATGTGATGGCTCTTATTTCTCTAGGACATATTCCTAGATGTGGGATTGCTGGATGGTATGGTATTTCTATTTCTAGCTTTCTAATGAAACGCCATATCATTTTCCAAAATCGTATCATTATGCATTCCCACCAGCAGTGCGTAAGAGTTCTGATCTTTCCACAGCCTCTCCAACACTTGTTATTTCCAGTGTTCTTGATTTGGGCCAGTAATGCTGGGGTGAGATGGTATCTCACTGCGGTTTTAATTTGCATTTCTCTAATGGCTAGTGATCGCGAGCACTTCCTCATGTGTCTGTTAGCTGCTTGAATGTCTTCTTTGGTGAAGTGTCTGTTCATTTCCTTTGCCCATTTTTAATTGGATTATTTGTCTTTCTGTTGTAGAGGTGTTGGATTTTCTTGTAGATTTTAGAGATTAGACCTTGTCTGACTTGTAATTTCCGAAATTTTTTTCCCAGTCTGTGGGTTCTCTTTTTACTCTTTTGGTGAAGTCTTCTGATGAGCATAAGTGTTTGATTTTTAGAAGATCCCAGTTATCTAGCTTATCTTCTGAAGTTTGTGTCGTTGGTTATGGTTTGTATCCTGTTAATGCCATGTACTGGGGCCTCTAGCATTGATCCTATTTTTTCTTCTATGAACTTTATAGTTTTTGGCTTTATATTTAGGTTTTTGATCCATTTTGAATTAGTTTTTGTATATGGTGTGAGGTATGGGTCCTGTTTCAATTTTTTGCAGCTGGACATCCAGTTTTGCCAGCACCATTTGTTAAAAAGACTGTCTGTTCCGCATTTGATGGACTTTGGGCCCTTGTTGAAGATCAGGCGACCATAGGTGTATAGATTTACATGTGGGTTCTCAATTCTGTTCCACTAGTCAATGTATCTGTCATTGTACCAGTACCAGGCTGTTTTGACTACCGTAGCTATATAGTAGGTTCTGAGGTCAGGTAGTGCAAGTCCTCCTACTTTATTCTTCTTCTTCAATAGTGCTTTACTTATCTGGGGCTTCTTCCCTTTCCATATAAGTTAATGATTAGTTTTTCCATCTCTTTGAAGAATGTTGTTGGTATTTGGATCGGGATTACATTGTATTTGTAAATTGCTTTGGATAGAATTGTCATTTTTACAATGTTGAGTCTACCTATCCATGAGCATGGTATGTTTCTCCATTTATGTAGATCCCTTTGGGTTTCTTGCAGTAGTGTTTTGTAGTTTTCTTTGTATAGGTCTTTTACATCCCTGGTTAGATTTATTCCTAAGTATTTTATCTTTTTAGGGGCTATTATAAATGGTATTGTTTTCCTGATTTCCATTTCATGGTTCTCTTTATTGGTGTGTAGGAATCTAATTGATTTTTGTATGTTTATCTTGTATCCTGCCACTCTGCTAAATCTTTCTATTACTTCCAGTAGTCTTCTCATGGAGTCTTTAGGGTTTTCTATGTATAGTATCATATCATCCATGAACAGAGACAACTTAACTTCTTCATTACCAATTTGGTGTCCTTTATTTCTTTTTCTTGCCTTATTGCTCTAGCTAGGACTTCCAGCACAATGTTAAATAGGGGTGGAGATAAAGGCAACTTTGTCTTGTTCCTGTTCTCAAGGGGAATGTTTTCAGCCTCTCTCCATTAAGAACGATGTTGGCCATTGGTTTTGCGTAGATGCCCTTTATTATATTGAGAAATTTCCCTTCTACACCTATTTTATTGAGAGTTTTTATCAGGAATGGGTGTTGGACTTTGTTGAATGCCTTTTCTGTGTCAATTGAGATGATCATGTGATTCTTTTTTGCCTTTTATTTATGTGGTGGATTACGTTGATTGATTTTCTAATGTTGAACCATCCTTGCATACCTGCTATGAATCCTACTTGGTCGTGTTGTATTATTTTTTTGATATGATGTTGAATTCTATTGGCTAGAATTTTGTTGAGAATTTTTACATCTATATTCACGAGAGATATTGGTCTATAACTTTCTTTTTTTGTGGCATCTTTGCCTGGTTTTGGTATCAGGGTTATGCTGGCTTCATAAAATGAATTCGGAAGTATACTTTCCTTTTCTATGTTCTGAAACGTTCTCTGAACGTTTGGTAGAATTCTCCAGTGAAGTCATCTGGGCCATGGCTTTTTTTGTTGGGAGTTTTTTCATTACCTTTTAAATCTCTTCTCTTGTTATGGGTCTGTTCAGATTTTCAAAATCACTTTGTGGTAGTTCGGTAGATAGTGTGTTTCTAGAAATTTATCCATTTCCTCTAGGTTTTCAAATTTGTTGGAGTATAGTTTTTCATAATAATCTGTTATAATCCCTTTTATTTCATTTGGGTCTGTTGTAATGTCCCCCATTTCATTTCTTATTTGGGTTATTTGTGTCCTCTCCTGTTTTTCTTTTGTCAGTCTGGCCAGTGGTTTGTCAGTTTTGTTGATTCTTTCAAAGAACAACTTTTGACTCTTTCTATTATTGTTCTATTCTCTATTTCATTTATTTCTGCTCTGATCTTTATTATTTCCTTTCGTCTAATACCTGTGGACTTTTTTGCTGTTCTCTTTCTATTTGTTTGAATTGTGTAGTTAATGTTTTGATTTTGTCCCTTTCTTCTTTTTTGATGTGTGTGTCTATTGCTATAAATTGTCCTCTGAGGACTGCCTTTGCTGTGTCCCAAAGGTTTTGGTATGATGTGTTTTCATTCTTGTTTGATTCTAGGAATTTTTTGATTCCATCTCTGATTTCTTCTATTACACAGTGATTTGTAAGCAGGGTGTTATTCAGTTTCTGTGTAATTGATTTTTTTCCTTGCTCTTCCTGTTGTTAATTTCTACCTTGACATGGCAACTGTCTCCCCTGTGTGTCTAATGTGGTCCTTTTATAACTCAGAAGTGATTAGATTTAGAACCACCTTACTTGGGTATGATCTAATTAACATAGCAAAGAAAATCCAATTTCCAAACAGGATCATGTTCACAGGTATAGGGCTTAGGATTCCAACACATATTTTGGGGGAACACAATTTACATCATAACATTCTCCATCATTTAACTGGTAAAATTACTCAAGAAATACGTTTATGATTTCCACAATGCTCTACCATAAATTCTGTTTAGGTCTTAGCCCCAAAAGAAGTCTGCCTCTTTCTTATGAAGAGGTGCTATGGTTCATCATATGAGAAACATGAGAACTGAGAAAGCTATGTTTACTTCTTTGCCTTGGTACTAGGAGGTTCGATTTACATTTTAAGCTCAACCACATTCAGCTTCCTCAGTCAGGGTTCAAGACTGAGCCCCTTTCTATGTGAGTTTGTCTTGTCTGATGTTAATGGTTCTCATGGGCTCCTCTGTCTGCACTCTGGGTATAATTATCTGATGCACATTCCTTTTTTGGCAGCACCTGTAACATAAATTCATCAGCCAGTCCAGCATATAAAAGCTAATGTCCAGAACACCACTGGCTGCCCAAATAAGGATGCTGAGAAAGGAAGTGGATGAAGCTAAGCCTGGAGTTTAGTCTTCCCCATGCTCAGAAGACAGACTCTAATCAACATTACCCAATCTGAACTGAGGACTCACTATGGGCCCAGCTCTGTGCTAAATGCTTTAAAGATAATCTCCCATTTCATCTGGAGAAGCATTCTATGACATGTATATGATTTTTTTAAATTGAGGTGGAATTCACATAATATAAAATTTACCATTTTAAAATGTACAGTTCAGTGGCATGTAGGACATTATTAATGTTGTGCAACCATCAACTCTATCTAGTTTCAAAACATTTTCGTTGCCCCCAAAAGAAAACTGTACTTATTAGCAATTACTCCCTATTCCTCCAAACTCTTGGCAACCACTGATCTACTTTCTGTCTGTATGGATTTACCTGTTCTGGACATTTCATAAGAATGGAATCATATCATATGTGGCGTTTTATGGCTGGTGTCTTTCACTGAGCATAATGTTTTTGAGATTGTGGACACTCTTATTATTCCCATCTCACAGGTGACAAAACTGAGGCTCAAAGAAGCTGGGCAGTTTGCCCATCTGATAACCCATCTGGCTTCACCCTCATTTTCTTACTTATCATATGCCATCCTTACATCACCTCCTGTCATCCTCACATCACTTCCCATCTTAAACTAAGCCACCATAAGCCACATCGGGCATTTCCTCTCTGTTCCACCTCAGTCCTAACTAGAAGTATATGTTTTCCCCTTCCCATCAAGACTAAAGTACAAACCTGGCAATTATGGGTGATATTTATGACATAGTGCACAAGCCTCCTTTTATCTTTCCCAGTTCCTTTTGTTTATATATCAAATGGAACATCACTCACCCTCTTCAAAGGGAGAAGGAGAGGCAGTTATATGGAATGAATCTCTCAGAAGTGGAATTTGATGGTGAGTTAAAGGTTTATTCAAACGAGAGGGTATGAGGACTGATCACGTACCTGTCATTTATAGCACTGTGATGTGCTCTATGCCGTTAACTTTTAATTAACTCAATTAGAGCTGAATGTCTAACACCACAATGAGCACATATAAACACCCCTGTTGATGTGATGTTAAATTAATGTCTCTGAATGGCAGATTCTCTCCTTGCGTTAATGGGTTTGCTACCATGGCTCTGTTAATTGTCCCTGGTACCAAGGTGCTAGTCAAGTCTGAGACGTGCCAGTGGTCCCAGTGCACATTCAGCTCCAGAAGGCTATGCGGCAGGCAGGACATTATATGTTGCATCTTTCACCAGCCTGTCTGTCTCTCATCTTGACCAGCAGCAGCAGCAGCAGCAAAGTTATTTTCAATACAAAGCTTTCACTGGCGTTTTTTAGTCTGGCCACTGAAGGTAGCTAAACAACACTAGATACCTTTGAGTCTAATTTTTATTGGGTACATAATGCACCTCATGAGCAGCCACCATCCGTCTGTCAGTGGAGGCTTGCATGTTGCTAGGATGCTGACCAGGTTTCAGTGGAGCTTCTAGACTAAGAAAGACTAGGAAGAAAGGTCTGGTGATCTACTTCTGAAAATCAGCCAGTGAAAACCCTAAACCCTATGGATCACAATGGTCCAATCCACAACAGGGATGGCACAGGACTGGGCAGCATTTTGTTCCATTGTGCATGGGGTCTCTACGAGTCAGGGGCCAACTCGACAGCAAATAACGACAATAAAGTTAAGAAGGTTCATCTTAATAACAGAAACTAGGACTGTTAACGGAGGACGTTTCATCTGAGTGTTGCAATTTCAAGTAAGATGCACATTTTTTGGCTTCTTCAGCTGAAAATACTAGCTGTAATAACAACGTTTTATTGTCAGACTTTGGCTAGGCCTCTGTAGAGCTATGCTCTTCAGCTAAATCAATGTCTTCACTCATCTTAATGAACATTATTAGTACAATTCATTGTCTAAATCAAAAATAGCCCCCAAACAACCACCAATGCATCCTTGATTATAAAGGCTCAGTTTAATTTATCACCTCACACATTTAATCAAGAGTATGCAAATCTTTAAAACCATCAGTGTTGTTGGTGTGAGGCCCCACTGGGGTTCCTGTTCCTAACAGATTCACGGATTACCTACCTCTGCAGTATTTTATTTTGTAAACTTCTTATATCATGGACCCAGGATAAGATGGAGGCAAAGAATGGAGCCTAATACCCGAAGAGGGTGGGATATGTGGGGGTAGGGTGGGGGTAGGGTGGGGGTGGTAGTCAATGTCCTTGAACCTTGTCCTTTGGGATCTACTTGAATGTTCCTTTATAATTTTTTTTATCCTTTTATTTTATTTCCAGTCAGGAAGAAAACACAAATCAACTCTACTTAAGCTGCAGCAGGACTGTGCTCTGTTGAATTTGCAAAGCACACCTCTTAGCCTTTGCACATTCTGTTCCTTCACCTATAAAGTACCACCTTCTTTGTCTGGTTAATTCATGCTCACACTGAGTAAGAAGGATCAAACGCCACTTCTTCAGAAAAGCCGTCCTCCACTCCAGACTCAGGACCTGCCACTCTGTGTTCACACAGAATCCTGTACTTTTCCTTCAAAAATACTCATCACACTCATTATCACTTGTTCAGTGTTTGCCTTCCTACCAGATAATAAGCCCCTAGGACGTGAACTTTGCCTGCTCCCCTACCCCCAACATATAGCACACAGATCCTAAGATACAACAGGTGAGCAAGAAATAGTGTTGGGAGACAGGGAGAGTTAGAGAACATGCAATTTCAGGGACCGTCACAGCCTCCAAAGGGCAGGACCTGCCTGCAAATCTCATGAGGGCTTAGGAGGGACTGGGAAAGTTTGAGGGCTGGGGCCACATCCCTTTCATTGCAGGTGCTGGGGATTTGTAACGCTTTGAAAGACTGTCCCTAATGGCCTTGTGTCCTGGAAGGGATCTGAGTTGACAGTACATAAAATGACAGCATTGTTGGATCCTGATGATCTTAGAGAATTGATTTCTCATAAGTACTTACTTAAGAAATTAAAACATTACTTAGGTTGAGCTAATTTACATAAACTTATTTAATCCTCAAAATCGTATGAGGTTAGCTCTGTAGCAAGTCCTCCTTGGTCTGACCATAAACAGGCTGCCAGCTGCCTCTATGGATACCTACTACGTGCCAAGCACAGTGCTAGGGGTTTTACCAACACAGCTGCATTTACTCTTCAGAACAACCTTATCAATTAGGAGTCAACATTCTCATTTTGGAATCCCTGGGTAGTGCAAACTGTTAACGTGTTCAGCTGCTAACTGAAAGATTGGAGGTTCAAGTACACCTAGAAGGGCTTCCTAAGAAAAGCCTGGTGAGCTACTGCCCAAAATCAACCACTAAAAACCCTATGGAAAGCAGTTCTACTCTGATACACATGGGGTAGCCATCAGTTGGAGTCAACTTGACAGCAACTAGAAATGGGACAGATTCTCATTTTATGGATAGGGAGAAAAGCTTTGCAACTTGCCCAACGAGAAAGAGGAAGAGTTGGGATTTGAGCCCAATCTTGTCCACACCATACTACCACTTAATTATAAACATTTAAAATATCACAAAGTTGTCCCAGATTTCCATCTATATCCTGCTATTGGAGCAGAAAAGGAGCCCTAATAGTACAATGGTTAAGGGATCAAATGCTAACCGAAAGGTTGGCGATCTGAACCCACCAGCCTCTCTGCAGGAGAAAAGACCTGGTAACCTGCTCCTGTAAAGATTGCAGCCTAGGACACCATACAGGGCAGTTCTACTCTGTCCCATAGGGTTGCTATGAGTCAGAATTCATTCAATGGCACACAACAACGATTGGAGCAGAAAAGCAATGAGTCTTGACACCAAGAGGGTGATGTTCAAGGGTTCACCGGGTCACTGATGTCTGTGTGAGCAAACCCATCAAGGTTGCAGAAGAAGCAAACAGGAGCAGGAAGCATCAATTCTGCAGGACTTATGAGCCATTCTTTGGTGGGCATGATGGCAGGAACGTTCTCACATGAAATAAGCATGACAATGCTCATGAAGACATGTTCCAACATTTAAGAAACTTAATAGTCTTTCATCAGTGGGAAGGCCATTTTCTGACTCATTCCTAATTTGATAATGCAAATACAAACATGCACATTATAACCAGCACTGGTTTGATGTTGGGGATGAGTGCAAGAAGCTGGGCAATCTGGTCCATCTCTCCACATCTCTGTTTAGCTGCAAAGTATCCCGTCAAGACCACATGGCCTCTGACGACAAAGTTGGAATGCACCCAGACTCAGCACAGTTAATTTCCAGGCCTGAATCCTCAATCTTTTCAATAGTTAATTTCATCCATAGTCAGTATTTTTATTAGAAATAACAGCAAGAGTTTGGTTGTGTGCACTCCTGAGGCTTCTTGCACCATCTGTCGCGGACACCTGGGGCAAAGAGGCTATGGGAAACCTGGGGAGCTCTTTGATGAACTGCGAAATAAAACAAGAAAGAGCTGGCCTCTTGCTTTTGGACAGATGAATTTTAGCATCTCACCTAGCAATTCCACTACCAGGGACATTGTTACAAGGAAGTTAATTGATCCTATTAGCTCTGGTCTAGCAATCATTTATCTTTATAGGTACAGTCACTGAGAGAAGAGGGGTGGGCCACTTTCATTCTTGATTTCAGATTGGAAGAAGCACAATCAACCTAAGCAAAATCTTGGAGAATTAGGGAACAGACTCAAAGTTGGGTTTAAAAAAAAAAAATTATTTCTACTGCATATCAGTCCACAACAGGTTTGAGGTGGCTTGCACAACTAAACACCATAATGTGGAATTGCAAATAGATGAAAAGAAGGGTGGGAGAAAATGTAACAGGAGACTGCATGCTAGCCACAGGGGACCTTCCTCTATAGTTACTGTGGTTGAACCACAAATTTGACCTTCTGCATCTTGTCAGACAATGAAAAAGAAAGGAGAAATTTGGTCAGTAAATCATGCAAATCTCTCATGGAGATGGTGCTGAAAGAGAACACACAGGACTTCCTCGAAGAGATTCCTGATTCTGAGGTCTGAAGACATTTGGCGCATGAGTCTTCAAAGAGGGTTCCAGCACCTGAATTCTGTCTCAAAGAATGAGTGGTGACTACAGTGAGCTGAAGACTCTCACGCATCTTACCACACAGCCCACTGACATGGTTGTGGTCTCTACTCCCAAGGTGAGGAGCTAAGATTTGAAGAAGCCACATAACTGGTACAAGGTCGCACGACTAATACATGGCCAATGCCTGGATCTGAACCCTAACTCCAAAGCTGGTCAGCTCACTCACGCTCTTCAGAGTTCCACCTCTCTTGCCTCCATCTCTGAGTAAAGGGGACAATGGGTTCTCTTCTTCTCTCTGAAACTCCAACCACACCCACAGGCCACTCACTCTCTCAGTCCCAGTGTGCTTGTTTTCCTTCTGCAGGCTGACTCTGAGCAGGCTGCTACTGCTGGGAAGGTTTGGGAGAGTGCAATTCTGTTCTATTTGTA
The DNA here is from genome assembly GCA_030035585.1 of Dugong dugon. Lineage (NCBI taxonomy): Eukaryota > Metazoa > Chordata > Mammalia > Sirenia > Dugongidae > Dugong > Dugong dugon. The sequence goes on from CM057478.1 coordinate 36,208,599, forward strand.
CATAATATAGGTGTTCATGTGTATGTGTAAACTATAAAATACACAGTGCCCCCTAGTTTCTTAAATACACTAATCTATTGTACAGATGACGTCTCTGGGTGGCACAAACGGTTAACATGCTAGGCTGCTAATCAAAAGATTGGAGGTTTGAGTCCACCCAGAGGCACCATGGAGAAAGGCCTGGCCATCTGCTTCCAGAAGGTCACAGCCTTGAAAACCTACTCTGCACACGTGAGGTCACCATGAGTTGGAAATGACTCAATGGCAGCTGGTAACTGTACAGATATACCTGTATATGTGCATAGGCACTTGTGTATACGTAATGGCAAGACTGTAGAAATATCAATAATCACAGTAGCTAACACTTACAGCACCTACTGTGTACCAGGCTCTGTTCTAATCACATCCCGTGTATTAAATCCTGCGATCTTTACCTCAACCTTATGAGTATGGCTGTGAGTATGAGTACGAGTATAGGTTTATCCCCATTTTACAGATGGGGAATAAGATCAAATTCTGGTCCCCAAACTCTAGCCATGAAGCTCACAAATGGTGCTATGGATTGAATTGTGTCCCCCCAAAATAAGTGTTCAATTCCTGGCCCTTGTATTTGTGGATGTGATCCTGTTTGGAAATAGGGTTTTTCTTTTGTTATGTTAATGAAGTCATACCATTTTGGGGTAGATCCTATATCTGATCACTTCTGGGTTATAAAAAGACCCGAATAGACAGAAGAATAGACACAGAGGGAAGAGAGATGCTATCTGACTATGGAGGCAGATGTATCTAGAAGCCCAGGAACGCCAAGGATTGCTGGCAGCTACTAGAACTTGAAATAGACAAGGAAGGACCTCCCCTAAAGCCATGCCATGAATTCAGACTTCTAGTCTCCTGAACTGTGAGAAAATACATCTCTGTTCTTTAAAGCCACCCACTTGTGATGTTTCTGTTAAGGCAGCACTAGGTAATTAAGACAAATGGGTCAGACACAGATCAAAGGGGGTTTGGAACAGGGCAGTAGCTGCTCTGTCAAACCATGCCAAATGGCACCTGAAAGGGCAGTGTGGCTTGTGAAGCCCTCCAGAGGGGCTCAGCAACCCCTTCCGTTGACAGCTCATGAACATCAGCTGTTCAGATCTGCTGTGACGTCCGCAGAGCTGCTTCCCTGTGGAAGGCACGGGTCTTTCACGGCTAATGTGCTTGGCTCTCTCAACAGGACCATGTGGCTCACCGCCTCGGGATGCAGGCTGCCTCTTGCTTTGATCAAGATAACTAATTGGTATAAAATCCATGTGGGTGAAGCAGTTTTCTAGGGTCATAGCCACCCAACACATGGAACTTTAATATGCTAATTCCATGAGGAGTGGGGCATCGCAGGCATAACCACTGCCAGACACCCCATACTTACTGTTCCCCCAAAACTATATGCTCCAAGTAAGCTTTTCACAGAATCATGGAATACACAAAAATTGGATTTTGATACAAAAAATACAAATTAAAAAAAATGAATTTAAGCTTGGTTTGAACTTTTCCTCACGATTTTATTTTGAAGAGGATAACAACAACAACAATAGTAATACAAGTTGTAATTTCCACTTCTTTACTGAGTACTTACTCTGTGCCAGATTCTGCGCTAAGGGTTGAATATACATTGTTTCAATTCACGTAGTACTCCAGGAAATAGATACTATCAGACCTGCTTTAGAGATGCGAACACAGAAGTATAAAGAGGTTAGGTCGCCTGCCCAAGGACACCCTGCTAGTAAGTGACGGCAGCAGGATATGAAAACAAGCTGATTTGACTCCTGAGCTCATTAACTTAACTCAGGGTTTTTCTACCTTGAAACTATTGATGTTTGGGTTGGATCATCCTTTGTGGTGGGGGCTGCCTTTGCATTGTAGGATGTTTAGTAGCATTCCTGGCCTAAACCCACTAGATGCCAGTAGCATCCCCACAAGCCCAGGTAAGAGAACCAAAAATGTTTCCAGACATTGTCAAATGTCCCCTGGGGACAAAATCACCCCTGACCCCAGGTGGAGACTTAACCAGTGTGCTGAAATGCCAGCTGTGGCTGAGACGCCAAAGCTTACCGCTCGGAAACATCATAGACTACCTGGAACACCTGACTTGGCTCAGCCTGAGTCTCCAAACGTCCTCAGCACAAGAAAGGATGATGGGATTCACTTTGAAGAGCAGGTGTATGCCTAAAATATTTTCCATAAGCGCTAAAGCTATAATGGTTTTAAGATTAGGGTCCTAGCTTAATAAAATCTTATTTTCCCCATCTGCATTCATTAGGAAGTTATGACCGTGATTATATCGACCATAATAGCCTAATAAATTCTTGCCTAAAGATGTAGCAAACACATCAAGAGAAATTAAAACTTTCTCTTCAAATTTAAAAAATGCCACTCCAATCCTAAGATAAAAATTTATCTGGGGTGGGACGTTCATATGCGTGCTTGGCATAGTAGCTTAAAGATGTAAAGGGGGAACATGTAAAATGTGGGATAATGTCAGAGCTGAAAAATCCACCGCTCCTCAGAGAACAGTGTATACAGGACGCACCTAGTCTATAAGAATGTTCTTGGGAATTGGAAGCAGGTGCCCCCTCTGGGCCTACAAATTAGATTTTTAAAAGCTTAGCTCGCTGAGAGGAAGGCGCCTTTGGGTGAAGAACAAAGTTCCTTGCGTCTCCGAGGCTGCCGCAGCCCGGAGACTTTGAGCAGTGACCCGACTCTACCACAGGGTACACCACACCTGCTTCTCTGATGGAGCAAACCCTCTAACGTGGGTTTGAGACAGTGACAGTGGCCCCGAACGGGGAGATAAGGTCTATGTCCTGCCATCTGCCCAGACATCTAGACCTCAGAGGCCTGGCCTCTAGATCTCAGCAAAGACCCGAGTCAATCGTGACAGAACGTTTCTCCCAACAGAGATGGTAGACCTGCCTCCTCCACTTGGTCCTTCGCCTACTGACCCAGATGCTGGGGATTCCATACCTCCTGGCTGAACCCACCAGAGTAAGGACAGGAGAGTCAGGGGTGCTGCAGGGTGGGTTGAGAACATCAGCTTTGCAGATGGACTGCTTAGAACCGATTCTGTCCCTACCATTTACCAGCTGGGTAACTGGGCAAATCCTCTGTGTCTTCCTCCCTGAAATAGGGCAATGCTACAACTCACCGTATAAGATTCTTGCAAGGATTAAATGAGGTGATTCATATAAAGTGTAACACAGTGCTTGGCACCTAGTAAAACACTTAAATAGAGCTACAGCATTTTTTTTAAGATTCAAAAAACTATTGTCTTCAGGTTGATTTGGACTCACAGTGACCGTATAGGACAGGGTAGAACTGCCCCATAGGGTTTCCAAGGCTGTAAATCTTTATGGAAACAGAATGCCACATCTTTCTCCTGAGGAGCAGCTAACGGGTTTGAACCACTGACTTTTTGGTTAGCAGCTGAGCACTGTAACCACTGCACCACCAGGGCTCCTTTTTTTCTAAAATTAAACTTCTTATTTTGAGATAATTGCATATTCACAGGCAAACATAAGAAATAATGCACAGAGATTTTGTGTACCCTTTACTCCATTCCCCCCACTGCTTACAACCTGCAAAAATACAGTACAATATTTCAACGAGATACTGACATTGATACAGTCAATATAGACAACGGTTCCGTCCCTACTAGGATCCCTCCTGCACTTTCTACATCACAGAGATAAGAGAGCATATTTTAAAAAGTCTCTTCCCCGATTTTTTTTAACCGATTAGTGTTGCTGTTTTTAGCTGCCATTGAGTTGGCCCCCGGACTCATGGCAACCCCACACACAATGGGATTAAACCGTGGTGATCCGTACATGTAGTTCAACACACCTGTTTCAGAAGACTCAGTAAAATCCAAATTACCACATGTTTACATAACCATGTTACTGATTTGCAACAAAGAACATAAGTCAGTTGCCTATTACTCAAGGACAGAAAGCATCCAGCTTAGACTGCCATTCTATAAATAGACTCCTGAACACAAACAGAAGCTAGAAATGTCTCTGTTCTGCCTGGAACCCTGCAGTGGCCCCAGTGTACTTAAAATAAAGCCCAAATCCTCCTCATGAGCACCCCCCTGGACTCTCTTCATCTCTTGGATTTACTTGCTAACCAATCCCACCTTCCTGGCTGTATTTCATCACAACAGCCACCTCCCCATTTCCCAATCACACCAAGGTTGATGCCATCCTAGGGCCTTTGCACAGCTCTTCTCATGACCTGGAATGCTCTCACTCAAACACCTTCCATGTCAGCCCAACTAAAGCAGAGGCCCCAACACTTCTCACTTCCTGTCACATCACGGCCACCTCGTTTCACTCTCCTCCTAGCATTTGTCACCTCCTGAAATTCTGGCCTCATTTGGCTCCTTGTTTCTCCTGTGTCTTCCCCCAACTATAACCCAAACCATGAAAGCCGATATTTTGTCTGTCTTTGTCATTCCTTTGTCATTCTCAACCCTTGCACATGTGTACTCTGAGTTTCTGTTAAATTGACGAATGAAAAAGTAACAAGGAGGGAAAATGCTTTTTTGAATGCCCATTGGATCAATAGAATTTTTTTTTTTTTTTTTTTGGTGGCGACAGTCCTAATATTTCTTTAGATTTATAGAAAACCTAACCTGGGCCAAAGGCATTTTATCTTAAAGGTAGTGTCAATTCACAATTATTTTTACTCTGACACCTCATGGGTATAGTAATTTAGCTAAAGGGTTTGCTACTAAATGTATAGGGTAACTTGAGTCATTCAGACTCTACTGTCTTTTATCATGTTCCTACTGCAAAGAAACAGCTGTTGGGTTGGCCACCAACAGTGGTATTTTGGGGAGGTTGTTAACTAGGCATTTGTAGAAAGAACATAGATGTAAAATGTTATTCAGTTAACAGATATGGATCTTGTATTGGGAAACTGGATCTGTCTCATGAACCATTTTTGGATGATGTCTAACACTAATTTCAAAGTTTCCAAATAGTGCTTGTTCCAAGAATGCAAAATTTGTAAAGTTTAATCCATCATATTTGCCAGTATTGTTGTATTGGAATGAATATCATTTAAAGACAGAGATATTCTGTCTGGAAAAAAATATCCCTGGCCAGATTTCTACTGCAAATCTACTTAGATGCCATGGACCTATTCTCAGACATGTGGTGCTGAGTCTTGACTTTGCCACCCACTAGCTGCATGACCTTGGGCTTGTTTGATTTAAACTCTGAGCATTCATTTGTTTTACCTGTAAATTGTGAATAATGGTGGCACCCCTCTCATAAGGTTTTTATGAGAATTAAACAAGATATATCCATGAAGCTTTAACAGAGTGCCTCAAACAGAGTAAGCTATTGTCATTACACAATATATATAATATTATAAGTTTGGTGGGGGCAGTAGTGTGCTGGTAAATGTTTAACAGCCAGCTCTCTGAAAAGCCAAAAGCCCTGATTTGTAGAGGTTGCCCATTTCCATGGGGTAAACACTCTCATTGTGGCTGTTATCTAGCTACCAATTCTGAACATGGAGATGGGAAGAGATGCTAACAACCGTGCCACAAGAGCTGGTGTGAGCCAACTCTAGCACATCAACCACTGGGCTGGGGATATAATATTCTCTCTTCTTAGTCTGGCCAGTGAAGATAAAAACAGGTTCTGTTTGACACATAACTTGCTAGAGACAATCAAGTATTGGGAACCACTCAGGGAACACTAAGGTCAAGGTTGCAGCACAGAACAATTGGTGCTCTAGGGCAAGAGCTCTGGGTGTCCGTCAGGCAGCCTGGATTAGGAAGTGCATGGTTTTCCCACTCCAAACTATTCCTGGGAGTCATAAAGAGACATTAATTTACAGTCCAGTCCTTGAGGACAAACACATGGAGTGAGGGATTATGGACTCAAAGAATGAAAGACATCAACAGTTTTCATGCTAAGCTTAAGGGCACAGAATAAGGGTTAAGTTCAGTTTCTGGATACACCTAGGGGAAGATGGTAACCGTTCATTTGGGGATGATCTCCAGTGGCCAGCTGGTAACACTGGTCTGGATTTTAGAGGAGAGTTCTGGGCTGGACAGAGAAATTTCTGCATACAGTTATGGGTAAATCTATGGGTATGGTTAAGATTGTTCCCAAAGACAGAATGAGAAAAGAAGGAAAGGGCAGAAACTTGGGGAAGGCTCACTTTATGATTAGGAAAGGAGTTCATAAATGCTTTTGGGAAAGACTATTCTGAGAGACAGAGAACCAGGAAAGTGAGTGTCACAGAAGCCAAGAGAAAAGAGACGCACTACGTCACGGGAGTTCTGTTGATCTACCTGCTGCTAATGACACCACTGCCTTATTTTCTTTTTAAATTATTAACCCTGAGAAGTAATTTTTCAGTGTGATACAATTACACCCGCATATGGCTGGACTTCCTAATGGTATTGTACACTGCTGATCCAGGTGAAGTCTCTGACAAGCTCCCTCAGGCAGATGAAAGTATACAAAGAGGAGCAAATAACCCACTCCTGAAGAACACGGCCACAGAGTTCAGGTTTTTATTCCTCTCTCTGCTTCGTTCTCTCTCTCTCCCTCACCTGCACACAAACATGCGTACTATTCTTTCCCTTCCTCACCTCCTCTTTCCAGCCCCTCCTCGTTGCGCTCCCTCTCCTTGTCTCTGCTGGTGGGAGCCTTCTGGGGCTGTGAGCAGAACAAAGCCAGGGGCTCTCACAGAGATTGAAGCCCACCTCTGATCCCTTTAGCACCCCGCTGGTCTGGAGGCTCCTCAGACATCAGAGAACATCAATCTTCCTCTCCCACTTGCCCTCCCACTCTCCCTTTCTTATTTCCTCCACCACCACCTGATGCCCCCTGGACTTCAGAAATAAAGCTGTGAACACAGAGCAGGAAGAAAGGCGCTAACACACGGTGACATTTAAGAACAGCTGCTCTCTTTAAAGAACCATCCATCCTTTGGAAGTGTGTTCTATTATTTGCCGTGATTCACTAGTAGTACATGTGGGCTCTGAATTTCTGTGCTTGATATTTAAGTGTTGTTTGGTTTGCCCATGGAAAGGATTCAGAATTATGGGTCGGGTAGACTCCAAACCAAAGAATCCAAACCTGTTGCTGTTGAGTCGATTATGACTCATAGCAACCCTACAGGACAGAGTAGAACTGCCCCATAGGGTTGCCAAGGCTATAGTCTTTATGGAAGCAGACTGCCACATCTTTCTCCCGTGGAGCAGCTGGGGGGTTCGAACCGCCAACCTTTCTGTTAGCAGCTGAGTGCTTAACAACTGTGCCACCGGGGCTCCTAGTGAGTGGACCCAGGAGCTATAAAAGCTAATTCCTACGTCTAAGACGAAATTTAAAACAAACCAAAGAGTTAAAATTGATAACAGATAATAACTTCTCATTTTTTTTCCAGGTTTCATAGAAAATTCAAATGTACCCGAGAGGGAAATAAGAAATAAGCCAAGTATTGAAAAGTGATTTAATGGGGAGAGGGGTATCCGATTCATGACCCCAGAGTGGCGTAAGTGCTGAATTGTGGCACATACAAAGTTAGACCCTCATTTCATCTGCTTAAAATCCCCAGCTCTTCACAGCTCACCCACTGAGGTCCCCATCTAGAAGTTTCCTTTCCAAAGTCTCCTAGTAATGTATCTGGAGCAGAGCATGTATCCACAGCCTCTACCTTCCCACCCACCCCGGCCTTCCTCCCTGCTACACACACATCCTCCCAGTGTCTTATTTTAAATGATCTGCCAGCACCCTACCTTTCCTTTACTCAAAATTATCTGTGAACTGAAACATGCTCTTACCCACAGAAAGTTCCTTCTTCCTCTCTGGGATGGCATAAATCAAAGGATCCTCAATCCTAAAATCCAAAGTCTCCTCTGTCTAGAACTAGAGACCTGACTCAAACATCCTCTCCTCCATCCCCAAGTCGATTTATATGCCCTTACTGGTTCACACCAATCACCCACCCAGGATGCAGAAGCCACCTGGTTCCCCAGTAGAGATGGATGTGTAAAGGCACTGGGGCAGAGACGTGCATTAGGGCAATGATGAGCAGTGTAGCATGGCAGAAATGTAAGCAAAAGATGGAAAAACTAGAGTAGACGGGGAAGGAGATGAGGCTGGAAAACTGAAGAAGGAAACAGATGGTAAAGGGCCCGTTTCTTGAAAGCGATAAAAGAGCTGCTCGTGGTTTAAATAAGGAAGTGATCAGACCCGGTGTTAAGCCTCTGACCGAGACACTGGGAAAGAGTAGAGATGGTGCCTGAAAGCCAAAGGGGGTCATTTCACCTGTTCAGGTGAGTCATAGCAAAAATCAGAACAGAGAAAGTGGTGCTCAGGACAGAACTGAGGGAGAACTATTTCAGTGGTCAAACCAACAAGAATTGGTGATCACTCCTAAAAGTGTATATTCTAGAAGGGGGGGAAAAAACCCAACAAATCGAGATGAATGAAGCTGGCGGGAATGTAGAGAGAGGAAGAGCTCCAGGCCAGAGGTAGGATTAAGAAGTTACAGAATTGCACTGAGAGCAGAAGTCAGCAAAGCAGAAAATCAAAACGAGGCTGCTGATGAGGATACGGTTAGGAACGTGATGTTTGCAAATGCAGATGGCAAGAGGAGTCAGGGAAGAAAATAATCTCACACTATTCTGACAGGGGAACATCATTTACAAGCAGGAAAATACTGTGTCTTTTTCAAGTTTTCACATAAAAAAATGTCCACAGGTGACTTTTCAACGCTTCTCCTTGGAAATGCTAGTGGAAATACAGTTTCTGTTTTATCAGTGATTCCAAAACGAATGTATCTGGAGACCAAATAAATTCTAGTCAGAATACATAACTAAATAAAAACATATTCTAGAATCCTGACTGGAACAATAAATAAGAGCCAATTCAGGTTTAGGGAAAACAACAACAACCACGAAACAACTTCCTGGAGATACAAGACCCAAGAATTAGATTGAGTTTTTAATATGCTGAAAATATGTATAAATTATATTTCAAAGCTCAAGATCTAACCCTGGTTAATGGCCCCAGCATGGAGAAACAATTTGAATTTACATTTCAAATGCAAAAGCTAATTATTTAGTTAACAGTTGACCCCTTGATTGCAGGTTTGTAAAGATGACATTGAATAATTCTAAGTCTAAATGGATTTTTCTGATTTTACATTGCAGCAGAGGCCAGCTTGACTTCAGCCCCTTTTTCTCTTAGTAACTCGGATCAAAGTCTGTGACGTTACTTAGATTAACACTTAGCTGTCAGTGCAAAAGTGTAAAGGAAAAGATAATTCATTAATTTTAAAATTGTCCTTTCCTGCTATGGATTTTCTTCAGCGTTTGACCTTAAATTTAACAAGACTAATGTCATTTCCCCACCAGCACATCCCGTGGCTGTTGCCTATAGAGCAAAAATCCTCTAAGGTGCTCCATTGGGGCTGAGAGGCTAAAAGCGAGTTACTGTTGAGTCCATTCCAACTCACAGCAACCCTCCGTGTGTCAGAGTAGAACTGTGCTCCATAGGGTTTTCAATGGCTTAGTTTTTGGAGGTAGATCACCAGGCCTTTCTTCTGAGGCACCTCTGAGAGGACTTAGACCTCCACCTCTTTGGTTAGCAGCAGAATGCATTAACCATTACCCCTAGTCAAGTAAGTCTAGGTAATTCTGGGTGTTAACACCCCTTTAGAGTCTGGAGGTAAAGAAATTTCTGTAATTAACTCTGGTTAATTCAGGTTTTCCAAACTTATTTGATTGAGGAGTATTTTTGTTTACTTATTTATTTTCTGCATAGGGTGCAGAAAAGAATTAACATAGCCAGTCTGAGACTTCAATGCCTAGAAAAGCCTGCTTGCAAGGTTAGCCCTTGACTGCCATCTGGGAACCTGGACTTGAGGTAGGTTCCCATCATCCCCTAACTGATGAGGGTGGCTCACTGTGCCTAAACCATTTGTGCAAACAATGTGGTTTTTCTGAACACCTGCTTTCCTTCTTGGAGTCTGGAATTTTTGCATGTGCTGGGCAAAGGATGCCTGTGTGACCATCCCTTAGTAAAAACCCTGGGCACTGAGTCTCCAATAAGCTTCCCTGGTAGACAGCATTGCACACATGTTGTCACAACTCCTTGCTGAGGGAATTAGGTGCGTCCTGTGTGACTCCAAGGAGCCCTGGTGGTGCAGTGGTTAAATGCTCGGTTGATATCCGAAAGATTGGCGGTTTGATTCCACCAGCCGCTCCATAGGAGAAAGATGTGGCAGTCTGCTTCCATAAAGATTACAGCTTTGGAAATCCCATGGGGCAGTTCTACTCTGTCCTGCAGGGTTGCTACGAGTCGGAATTGACTCGTTGGCAACGGGTTTTGTTTGGTTTTGGCTTTGTGTGACTCCACGGGGAGAATACTCTAAAAGCCTGTGCCTGGTTCCCTCCGGACTTCGCCCCATACACTTGTTCCCTTTGCTGGCCTTGCTCTGTGTCCTTTTGCTTCGATAAATCAGTTGTGAGTACAACTATATGCCAAGTCCTGTGAGTTCTCCTAGCAATCACTGAACCTGGGGTTGGACTGGGGCACATAGCATTCATCACATTTTGTCAGAACCACTGTTCAAAGGAACACACTTTGGGAAACGTTGCTCAACAATTTAAGATTGAGATAATGCATATAAAACACTGAGCACAGTTTCTAGCAGTTCAGGTGGGCTGTATAAATAGTATACCCAAGAGACTTGAAAGCAGGGACTCAAAAACAATCTTGTATACTGATGTTCATTGCAGCACTATTCACAATAATAGCCAAAAGGTGGACACAACCTCAATGTCCATCAACAGATGATGGGTAAACAACATGTAGTACGTACACACAATGGAAAATTACTCAGCCATAAAGAAATGAAGTCTTGATACATGCTACAACATGGATGAACTTTGAAAACATTAACTGAGACAAGTAAGTCAGCCACAATAGGACAAATATTTTCTGGGCAGATGCATGGAGACCAAGGTTTATTAGTGGTTACTATGGGCAGGAGAGTGGGGGAAAGGGGAGTCATTATTTCGAAAGCAGTGAATATCTGTTAATGGGGATAGAAAATTTGGTAATGGTTGTACAACATGATGAACATAATGTCACCGAATAAAAAAATATTGAATTGGCAAATGTTGTGTTTTATATATACATATATATATAAAACCTCGATAAAAAGATAGATATCACTAATACCTTCTTATTAATAATGACACTCTGGAAAAATAGGAACCCTCTTTGCCTCACCTTTGCCTATCTGCCATGTGATCACATACAGTAACCACTCATTCCATGTTTGTCGAATGAATTATAGGGCCTTTATTGACAAAGTGCTACGCCAACACAGTAAAGCCCACTTAAAGCGTGCAGTCTCAGCCCTCTCGCAGTTCAGAAATCTAAAACAAACACTATCAGCGAAGACAGAGCTAGAGATGAAAATGCAGACAGAGCACTTGGCAGTAAAAGCAAAAAGATGCAGAAATAGAGCCTGGTCACTACACTTGCCCTGAGCAGAAAGCTCAACACATATGTATGCTTCTAATTTGGGAAGTAAAAGTGAGGATGGACTTTAAAATTCTCAGTTTCTAGAGATGTGAATTTCGTGACCCCCATGAAAGCCTTTCCTACAAAGCTGATAAACCCCTATGAAAGATGGCTTCACAGCTAATGAAAACCATGCTTGAAATGGTAATGCTATACTTTCAAAAAAAAATCTAAATCTCAGCCAGCTGGGTAAAGTGTTCACTAGGTTTCTTATTCCAATAGAGTTTCATTGAAGCTAAGGAGTCACATGCTAACTGGCCATGTTCCATATGCTCTCACTTCCTGAGGCAGCTATGGATCTCAAGGCTGGCACTGGCTGCCTTGCTCTGCCTGGGTCTACAACAGCTATAAGCCCAGATCATCCTGACTGGGCTATTCCATCCCCTTAGATCACATCAGATTTAGAAAAACTTGGTTTGGATTTAAACATTGTCTGCTACACAGACAAGTTTTGGGGAAGTCCTTTAGCACCAAAAGATTTCTCCCGTTTCACCCCTTACAGAAATGTCTACAATGTGCCTGTTCCACCATTGTGCTTTGGAAGCAGATAACTTGTATTCACTAGTTCAAAGATGAATTTTCCCCAGGATGGAATATACTTAAAGGTTCACGCATATTTGATTTGAATGATTCAGAAAATGAGATTTGGGGCTTGGAGTTGACTTAAGACTTTTGGGATGATGTGATGGGGTGAATGTGTTTTGCATGTGGGAAGGACATGAATTTTGATGGGCCAAAGGGTGGACTGTTATGGATAGAATTGTGTCCCCCCAAAATATATGTTGTAAATCCTAACCCCTATACCTGTGGTTATAATTCTATTTGGGAAAGGGTTTTTTTTGTTATGTTAATGTGTCAGTCTGAGCGTAGGGGTGTCTTAAATCAATTACTTCTGAGATGCAAAAGAGAAGATAAAGCAAGGAAGCAGAGACTGGGGGAGAAAGATGCCATGCCATGTGAGATCTCCAAGGAACCAAGAAACAAAAGCTGAAAAGGGACATGAACCTTCTCCCAGTGTCGACAGAGAGAGTAAGCCTTCCCCTAGAGCCAGTGGCCCGAATTCAGATCTCTAGCCTCCTAAACTCTGAGAAAATAAATTTCTATTTGTTAAAGCCACCCACTTGTGGTATTTCTGTTATAGCAGCACTAGATAACTAAGATAGAATTCTTCTACTGCCATCTCCATATGGTAGAGGATGTAAACAGCAGACTCTTGCTCTTTCTTGTGGGAACCTACCCTTCCACGGTCATCTCCACCTCAGTAAACAGTGTCCCTATCTGTCCTTTTTGGCTCAGGACAAAAATCTCATCACCCTCCATGTTTCTCTCTCTTTTTTTTTTTATCATGTTATTAACTGCTATTGAGTCAACTCGGTCTCATGGTGACTTTATGCACAATAGAAGGAAACGTTGCCCAGTCTTGCATTATCCTCATGATCACCGGCATGTTTGAATCCAACATCATCGCTATTGTGCCAATCCATCTCATTGGGGGTCTCCCTTGCTTTCGCAGGCCCTCTATTTAACCAAACACGACCTCTTCCTCCAGCGATGGATCCCTCCTGATGACGTGTCCAAAGCAGGCAAGTTGGACAGTGCTCTGTTGTGATCCATAAGGTTTTCACTGGCAAATTTTTAGAAGCAGATCACCATGCCTTTCTTCCTCTTTCTTTCATATACTACCTCTAATCCAGCAGCAAATTTCGCTACCTCTTTCTTCAAAACAAGGGGCCCTGGTGGCGCAGTGGTTAAGCACTTGGCTGCTAACCGAAAGTTTAGTGGTTCGAACCCACGAGCCACTCCATGGGAGAAAGATGTGGCAGTCTGCTTCCATAAAGATTATAGCCTTGAAAACTCTATAGGGCAGTTCCACTATCCTGTAGGGTCACTATGAATTGTAATCAACTTGACTGGAACGGGTTTGGTTTGGTTTTCTTCAAAACACAGGTCATGTCTTACCACTTCTTATCCCCTTTACCTGGACCAAACCCCACCATCTCTCATCTGTTATATTGCAGTAGCCCTCTAGCTTAGCTACCACTCTGCAGTCCATTTGCCAGTCCTGTTTCAGAGTGTCCCTGGTGAAAATACACATCCAGTTACATCCTGCCTCTACTCAAAACCTTCACTACTTCCCATTCTCTCAGAAGGCAGAGTCCATACAAAGGCCTACAAGGCCATGCATGGTCAGTCCCCTCCCCTCCCTTCTTTCCTTCAACAGGCAAAGCTCACTTCCACCCCAGGGCCTTTGCACTTACTTTCAGGGCTGCCAAGAAGGGGTCCAGGCCGTGGCAGAAAAAATTCAGGGGCACCCCAACAGGGAGGGGACAGCAAAAATTCTTCCCGTAAGATATGTCCTGAGCTCTCTCTCAGATTGTGAGACTCCGTCATTTTGTAGCAGTCCCTCCCACCCCTCCATTCAAGCTCAGCCATTTCCCTGGCTGTTCAGCTGCCTGTGTGCTCATCCTGCAGATATCCACAAAGCTCACTTCCTTCTCTCTCACCAGGTCTCTGATTAAATGCCCCTTTTCAGAGATGCCAGCCCCAACCGTCGTGTACAACATAGGATATGGCCCACCCCCTGGAGCCCCAGCCTCCTTACTCTATTGAGTTCTCCTCCTTGACACTTATCTCCTCCTGGCTGCTCTCCTGCCAGAATGTAACCCCCTCAAAGGGCAGGAGCTCTGGTTCACTGCTCCTGACAGGTAGTAGGAGATGAATAAATACGTGTTGAATTAATGAGTGTGTGAATAGCTCAGCAGGTAGGAAGGATAAATTCACTTTCAGAAAAAACCAACTCCGTCACAGAAGGCAGATTGACTAGAATGATGTCACGCCTGTCTTTCTTCCCGATAAGCCAGGGGCTCCAGAATCTTCTAGAAAGTTTTGCAGTTACATGTACCAGCTGAAAATTAGCCAGCATGGGCCTCCAGGCCATGTGGGTGGCAAAATAAGTTCCTCCTGGAGCCATGGTGTTGAGGGAGGCTTGTGAATCTCACCATGACAAACGGATTTTCCAGGGAATTAAGAATATTAATTGCCTTTAGTATATAATCTGTGTTTGGAAAGGACTTTGCCCTCTCCCCTCACGCATCAGTGACAAAGTGCCAAGGCGGTAGAGCACTAACTTTGTTCTCCTCCTCCCATTCATCTTTTTTATTTCCAACCTGAGGACCTAAAACTGCTGCTCTCCCTCTGCAGTGATAACTTATAACTGAACTACTGCTGATGGCTCACGCTAATGAGACCCCACTCTATTTCTCTTGAGAATGACATGAGCAGGGCTGTTAAACAGCAAGTGTGACAAGAGAGGGGCTGTATTTAGAGTGGAAAGTGAAGCATTAGCCCCCAGATCAGCACTAATTCTTGGCTTCTTAGAGTCTTCCTTGAGGATGTAACTGAGATGCTAGCAGCAACACATAAGGGCATTTGGTAATGGCTGATCTCGCAAGCCAGAATAAACGATCGTCTCTAAGCTCAAACTCTGGTCTTAGCCCAGAGGTGAGGACAATGGGACACATTTGTTCTTTACAACTATAGTTAAAACAAAACAAGACCATTTCGCCTCTACCTATGCCAGACCTATTTCTCTCTATGGACTGGAGACAACTTTATACAGAATAAAGAAGAAAGCCTTCCAAAGGTGATGCTCAATGTCTTCTCACATATTGGTGCGTCTGAAAGATCTGACACAGCCCCTGTGGCTTCAGGTAGCTGAGATGACAGAGACTAGGATCTTCTCTGCTAGTCCAGTCCAGAATCTACCTGGAACTATCCTAGGCAAGACACAAGGCCACTGTGGAGAAGGCATTTGCATATTAGGGAGCTAGAACTACACTCACAAAATCACTTGTTTCCCCAGGATTCCAAATCCTACAAGAAACCTCATCTCAATGAAGAATGAGGTGCTCATGTTTAATGAACCAGCTTATGGGGAAAAACAAGACTCACTTCTCCATGCCAGTGTCATTTTCCAGGTGGAATCTGGTAACTAGGATTCCAAGGAGAGGAAACTCAGTGCAGCAAGCAAATGGACTTTGCATTGGCACAGAGGGGATTGAATTCCAGCTCCTCCGCCTGCTGGCTGTGTGACCCTAGGCATAATTACTTCACCACTCTGAGCCTTAAAACGCATGTAACGGCCTACCTCAAAGAACTGCTATATAAAGCATAGATTAATTATCAGTATCAAAAGGCAAAACCAGTGCTTACTGGGCACTTATTAGATGCCCAGTGCTGTGCACTTAACATGCGATATCTCATTTCCTCTAGACAATAGCTCTAGGAAGTAAGCACTCTGATGTTTCCGTTTTTGCAGATGAGGAAACCGAGGCTGGTGGATTAACTAACTTGCCCCACATCACAGAGCTAGTAAGAGGTACAGCTGATATTAAAACATAGAACTGAGTGATGCTAAAGGCAGCACTTCCGCTCACTGCATTCTAGACCCACGCTGTCCAGTAGAGTAGCCACCAGCCCAATGCAGCCATGCAAAGTTAACTCAAGTGAAATAAAACCAAGAGTTCAGCTTGTCAGTTTTATTAGCCACATCTCAATGCATCTCAATGCTTTCTGTCTTTGTGGATTTGCCTCTTCTAGTCATTTCTTAGGAATGGAATCACACAATAGGCGGTCTTTTGGGTCTGGCTTCTTTCACTCAGCATGATGTTTTCGAGGTGTATCTACGTCATGGTGTGAAATCAGTGCTTTGTCCCTTTTTATGGCTGCAAAGTATTCCACTGTATGGAAATACCATACTTTGTTTATCCGTTTATCCACTGATGGACTCCCTTGCCTCTTGATTTGCTGAAACCACGGGAGTGGGAGGAACAGCATCTGGAGATGCTTAGTTCCCACTGGGTTAATGGAGACGATTAATGCCAAGCTGTCTCCAGAACTGTCTTTCCAGAACAGTTGCCCACACAGCATCTCAGGACATGCTGGCATCCGCTGGGCATCTCTATGCTGACTGTTTCTTTCAGGCCCCATGGATTGAATTTTTTCTCACTAATATTATCCAAAGTGCCTTTTCAATAATGGCTAATAGCTCTTATAAGATAACATGGTAGACAATTTGGTTTTTAAAAGTGTGGAATATGTTGGCTTAAATACATTTCTCTACTGCAGGTCTTCAAAATGTCTTTAGTATGACAAATGTGCACTGTGAAATTTGCTGTTAGTTGTGGTCGAGGCGGCTTCAATTCATGGTGACCCCATGTACAACAGAATGAAACACTGCCCGGTCCTGCACCACACTCATGATTGCTGGTATATTTGAATCAATTGTTGAGGTCAATGTGTATGTTGAGTGCCTTCTGACCTAGGGGGACTCATCTTCCAACACTATCCTGAACAATATTCTGTTGTGATTCACAGGGTTTTCATCAGCTAATTTTGTAATGGGCTCAAGCATTTAACAATGATTGTGAGGATGGTGCAGGACCAGGCAGTGTTTTGTTCTGTTGTACACAGGGTCGCTAGAAGTCGGAACCGACTTGACAGCATCTAACAACAAGACAACAATTTTCGGAAATAGATCTCCAGGCCTTTCTTCCCACTCCCCGTAACACACAAAAGGGAGTTCTGTGCCCAGATAAGTTTAGGGACCATCTATAAAACAATCGCAAAAAGAAGCAGTTATGTTTTTCAGTGTTTCCCAAACTTATCTGGGCAAGAACCCACTTTTGTGTGTGTGTTGAGGGGAGTGCATCTCTCAGTTCTTATGTTCCTCAGAAACAGTTTTGGAAAAAGCTGTTCTATATTAACATCTGGAGTTCTTTTCAGGTCTTTGCAAAGGCAGGGAGCGTCCACACACTTTAGAGATGGAGTACTTCTGCCAGGCTTCAAATAGACACATCTAGAATCACAAGTTAAATATCTTAAATGCATTTAAATGCAAATTATTTCTGAATTAATCATATAAGCTATGTAAAGTGTCATAAGTTTGAACTTCAGTAGAATAGTAACAACTCATAACTTATAACACAATATCCATTTGGAAAATATCTTAATCCTTTAGTACTTCACAGCCCCCAAGTTTGAGAAAATCAAAGACAGTCGTAAAGAGGGAGAAAAATCTCCAAGACATACACATTCCAGCATATATCCTCAGTATATGCATTAACACTTAAAATATGATCTGTTTAAGTGTGTGGTAGAGTTGGAAACTGTGTTTCTGAATAATATCTACATAATTTTCAATAAAAATAAACTTGCAGTAAATTATCTAGATCTTAAGGTACCCAAGACAAATGGCCTTTGCTGGAATTAGATTTCCCTCAGGAGTAAGGAAATGGAATTTGTCTTTTGCAATGAGAAAATAAAATAAAATAAAAAAATGCCATGCAGATTAAAAAATGAGCATGGTGAGCTCTGCAAGAACCGCGTTACTGGCATTTCTCAGAATTAGGGGGCAGGGAGCCCTGGCGGAGTGGAGCCCTGGTGTGTCAAGATTCCACTTAAAATGCAGGCTGGTGGACGAGAACACTACTCAGTTAGACGGAAGGCTTGCCATGTTCTGGTACACATGTTCTGACATACACGCTACCACTTTCCCAGCTCGTAGGAAACCTGTGTGGTGGGTTTATTATTCTCATTTTACAGCAGGGTTTCTCAACCATGGCACTATTGACATTTTGGATTGGAAAATTCTCTGTGTTGATGGTGGTGGTGGGGTGGTATACATTGTGGGATATTTAGCAGCATCCTGGACTCTACCCACTAGATACCAGTAGCACCTCCCCTGAGTAATAACAACCAAAACTGCCTCTAGACATTGCCAGGTGTCTTCTGATGGCCAAAATCATTCCTGGTCGAGAACCCGTGGTTGAGGTCAAAGCAAGAGCTCAAATGATGGACGACGACAGGAGGCACGTGTGGGGCTAGGGCTGTGGAGGAGGGGGTATGGGGTGGTCACCTGGCTCTGTTACCTACCAGCTGTGTGACCTCAGACACTTCTCTAAGCCTCCGTTTCTGTGTATGAAAAATAGACAAAAACAGTCCCTGCCTTCAAGGTTCTTACGAGCGTAAGTTCCCAGAGGGCAGCAAATGTGTCCTATTCACTTTTGAATCCCTAGTGCCTGGATCAGGAGGCACTTAACTTTCCACAGATAGTTTAGGAAAGGTGCTTAATCTACCTGACTCACAGTCAGCATGCAGTCAAGGCTCCACCAGCTTTTTCAGTTGGCTCTGATTCCTGGTGACTCCGTACGTATCACAGTAGAACTCCACAGGGTTTTCTTTTGTAATTTTGGTGAAAATGGATTCGCAGCAAAACACACACCCATTCAGCAACTCTACATGTACAGTTCAGTAACACTGGTTACGTTCTTCAGGTTGTGTCACCCTTCTCGTTCCCTCTACCCAAATTATTTCACCTCCACTAACTTAGACTTACTGCTCCCTAAATTTCTCATCCACAGTTTAGAGTTACTACTGTCAATTTGATCTCATACAGACAATACTTTAAAACAGTGTAATGCTCAAGGAAAACATTCCTTACTAATTGAGCTAAAAACTGTTGTTTGGTTTAAAGATGACTTCAGGGGATAGTTTCAGTTCAGGGTTTAAAGGTTATCTCACAGCAATAGATTCAGGGGTTCCTTCAGTCTCAATGGGTCCAGTAAGTCTGGATTCCACAGGGATTTGAAATTCTGTTCCATATTTTTACCCCTTTTGATCAGGAGCCATCTTTTAAGTCCTTGGTCAAAATGTTCAGTAATGGGAGCTAGGCACCATCCAGTTCTGGTCTCATTGAAAAAGAGGCAGTAGGTCACTCCACAGGGTTTGCAATGTTTGTTTTTTCAGATGTTGATCACCAGGTCTTTCTTTTGAGGCACCTCTGGGTAGACGTGTCTTCCAACCTTTCAGTTAGCTGCTGAGTATTTAACCATTTGCACCACCCAGGGAGTCCCGATATAAGCCTAGACTTCAGAATAGGAATCAAGAAGGATGAGGAATAAGGGAGGAAGCAAATTATAGTACCAAGTTCCAATGCTTGTAAAACTTCTGCCACATGGACTTGCAGGCTACATCAACAACAAAAAATACACTTTCCAAGGTCCCTCACATGCTCTCCTCTCTTGAATTAACAGTTACATTGTGAAAGTGCATTTCCTTTTATTTGGGAGCTAAAAAACAGCCCTGCTAATTAACAGAACCTCACAGAACAGGAGGTTAGTAAGAAACACCGAACAGGCACGAATGTGACTTCAATAACGTTCGTAATTAGGCTCTACATTAGAAACTCAGAAGGAATACAAAATGCATTCAAAACTAATTGTGAAATGCCAGGCTCCCAGTTCTGAACCTGTATGGCTGGCTGGCCAAAGACAGCTGCTGAGAGTCTACCACTTTCGACTGTGCTACTGCCCAGGTGGTTTGTGATCAATGCAATGAGCACCTGAGGCCACAGCCAACTTCAGAAGAGCTCAGTGCTGTCTTCCCAACATCTTAGTGCCAATATCCTCAACCCCCATCTCGGACCCCATGAATGCTGTTTTATACACTAAGCCATCATTTCATGAGAATGCAGTCTCTCTAATCTACATTCACATTATTCTAGCTTCGGAATGTCTGCTCTGGCACATTTAATAACCCTTCCTGACTGCACAAAGCAAGGAAAGAGCACATGAGTTAGAGTATAAGCAAGTCCTTTTTGATAAGCCCGTAATCTTTCCAACATGGCACCAGAAAAGGGGCGTTTGGCTTAGAGGAGCCCATTATGCAAACATCTGCACTTTCAGAAGAAAGACAAATATGATGGGAATCATCTTTTGGCACCTAACGTCTTACTGCAAGGAAAGATTAGCTTTCTTCATAATAAAAATCTTGAAACAGATACAAACAAATCAACAACAGCTAACAGCTCCATCCACGTGTGTTTACTAAAGAATTCTGAGGTAACCCACTGATAAACCCTTAAAGAAGGAAGAACTAAAAGGTTGGGGGTTTAAAAGAGAAAATTTACTTGGCCTGGAGATTGAGCCAGATTCAATGGGGAAAGGCAACACGTAAAGCCCTCCCCACATGGATTGAGAGATACAGAAAGGTTTTCTGGTTTACTATATCTATAGGAGAACTTGAAGGCTGAGCTCTGGGAAGGGAGGGTGGTATGCTGCCTCTTCTTCCCCCAGTGCCTGGTATGTACACAGTGGGTTCTCAACAAATGAAGGCATTTTCGAATTAATTTCTATTTCATGGCAGTTTGAATGCTACTGTTTACTTGCTCAAACAAAGCTGATCTTCCTGAAGTGCAAACAGGATCTCATTCCCTTGCTGGGAACCCTCAAAGGCTTCCTTAGACTACAATCCCAACTCCTTACCCCACACAGGGAGGCCCTGCCAGAACTGGCCCTCCAATCCAGGTCCCTTTTCATCGCATGAAGTCATCATTTCATATCTTCAGTATCAGAGTGGATTTACTGCTTTCATCTCCCAAGTCTTCCTGAGTATTTTTCTGACATGTGTCATGATGGCTTTGGAGACCCAGAGATAGGTCTCGCTACCTCCCCTGCATCCTCCATAAGCAACCAGGGTGGTCTGTGTGACATCCAAATCCGATGGAGCCACTGTGCAGCCAGAATCCTCTAATGTCTGCCCATCGCCAAGGAGGACTATGTCTTGGCTTCTTGATTAGCATGAGTCCCGCCTTCTTTCCTGGTCTCCTTTCTCCCGCCCTGTGCGCTCCCCTCCTGCCCTCTGGAATTGTGCGCTCTTCTCCTGCGGGGTCACACGCTTGGTCTTCTTCTTTTTCTTCATTTTTTTAAATTATTGTACTTTAGATGAAGGTTTACAGAATAAAATAGTTTCTCATTAAACAGTTAGTACACATATTGTTTTACGACATTGGTTAACAACCCCATGACATGTCAACGCTCTCCCTTCTCGACCTTGGGTTCCCTATTACCAGCTTTCCTGTCTCCTCCTGCCTTCTAGTCCTTGTCCCTGGACTGCTGTGCCCCATTAGTCTCGTTTTTGTTTTACGGGCCTGTCTAAACTTTGGTCGAACGGCAAACCTCGGGAGTGACTTCATTACTGAGCTAAAAGAGTGTCCAGGGGCCATACCCTCGGGGCTTCTCTAGTATCTGTCAGACCAATAAGTCTGGTCTTTTTTTGTGAGTTAGAATTTTATTCTACATTATAAGTCAGCTCTGAGACCCTCTACTGTGATCCCTGTCAGAGCAGTCAGTGGTGGTAGCCGGGCACCATCTAGTTGTACCGGACTCAGTCTGGTGGAGGCCATGGTAGATGTGGTCCATTAGTCCTTTGGACTAATCTTTCCCTTCTGTCTTATTTTCTTCATTCCCCTTTGCTCCTGAAGGGGTGAGACCAGCGGATTATCTTAGATGGCTGCTTACAGGATTTTAAGACCCCAGATGCTACTCACCAGGGTAGAATGTAGAACATTTTCTTTATAAACTATGTTATGCCAATTGAGCTAGATGTTCCCTGAGACCATGGTCCCCACAGCCCTCAGCCCAGCAATTCGGTCCCTCAGGGAGCTGGATGTGTCTACGGAGCTTCCATGACCTTTCCTTGTACAAGTTGTGCTGGCTTCCCGAGTATTGTGTACTGTCTTACCCTTCACCAAAGTTACCACTTAACTATTGTCTATTTAGTGTCACACACTCACTCTTCTGTCCACTCTGCCCAGATCACCCTTCCTGCCCTGCCCCCTCCCCATCAACCAGCTAACTAGTCCTCATTCTTCAGCACTTGCTTTGTTGGCTGGCCCTGTTCCCTGCCCCTTGTCACATGGTAGTGTAATTACCTTGCTCCAAATCATGGTCCCCAATTAGACTATGAGCTTTATACAACAGAGATGGTGTCCCTAGCTGTGGTGCCCTGGCGACAAACACAGGCCTCTTTTCTCCTCCAGACTTATGAATATTTGAGTGGAGAGGTAAGCCTTAAAATATCGCCAACCCCTTCTAAGTGCCTAGCCCCATGCTGGCTCTGTTGACATTTGGGGCTGGATCATTCTTTGTGGTGGTGGCTGGTCTGAACATCGCAGTATTTTAGCAGCATCCCTGGCCTCTACCCAGTAGATGCAAGCATCACCCTGTCCAGCTGTGGTACCCCAAAATGTCTCCAGACAAGTTGAGGGATGACAGATGTAGCGTTCTCCCACCTGCCAGGATTCAAGCTGAACCTCTTCTGGGGAGTTTGTGCTAATGAAGTTTAGAAAAATATGTTTCTATAGCCCTGAGTGAGGAAGCAGCTTCGCTTAGTGGACCAAATAAATCATCAGTCCAGAGCACCTCCACAGTCTAATCCAGGTAGGTGGCTGCCTCGGCAATGGCGTTTAATCTCTTCATGCCTCAGTTTCACCAGCTGCGTCTGGCAGATAAGGCCAAGTTATAAATGAAGAGCTCGGAGACGTGACGAGCTGTGCAGGGAAGAGTCAGATGGAGAAGCTCGGAGGCACTGGGGTAGGGGTGGCTGCCACCAAAGCGTCAATTATTTCTTCCTAAAGAGAGCTGGAAGACATCCTGTTCATTTGTTTATCGAATTCTGTGTCTCCCCACTCCTGGTTTTTAAGGGTTTGTATCAAAGGAAACATCAGAATGCAGTGAGCTGTAGATATTAGCTAAGAGTCAAACAGTTGATCAAGGAGAATTAAGATTTTTAATTTTCTGCTATTATGAGTTAGAAACTCCTATATGTATTATCTCATCTGTGATATTTGCAAACAATCACCTGGTTGGAGTCATTAATCTCCATTGCTACTTATGAGTAAGTTGGGGAATGATACTGTTGTTGTTGGCTGCTGTCAAGTCAGCCCCTGACTCATAGTGACCCCACGCACAATAGAAGGAAATGCTGCATAGTCCTGTGCCATCCTCATGATCCACTGTGGATCAAACCACTGTGATGCACAGGATTTTCACTGGCTGATTCTCAGAAGTAGATCATCAGGCCTTTCTTCCTACTCTGTCTTAGTCTGGAAGCTCTGCTAAACCAGTTTAGCATCATCACAACACTCAAGCCTGCACTGATGGACAGGTGGTGGCTGCATGTGAGGTGCGCTGGCCAGGAAAGAAACTGGGATAGATGGGTTATATAACTCTTGGTTCTCAAACTTGCCTTTGCAATGGAAATACCTGAAGAGTCTTATAAATAGACTGATACTTGCTCCCACCCCAAGATATTCTGATTTAATTGGTTTGTGGGGCTGCACAGACATCAGGGTTTTAAAAACTTCCCAGTGATTCCAGTGTGCAGCACAGATGGAGAACTTTGCTCAACTTGCTCAAGGTCACAGATCTAATAAGGCAGAAGGGCCGGCACTCTAACCTGAAGCCAGCTTCCTCCTGGCTGGAATTATCCAAGCCTGCATCAGCTCAAATCTTCTGAAGACGCTTTCATCTCTGGCCTAAAAGGTTGGTTTTCTGGGAAACAAGCAAACAGTCAGCAACATTACATTTAACAGTCATTCAAAGTCTGGACAGAATGGAGCAGAGAAGTCAGGGACAAATTTGCCTAGCTCTCAGGAGCCATCAGTGAGGCAAAAGCAAAGGCAGTTGAGAAGAGTGTGGATTCGACTGGAGGGCTTTCAAATGGTGTGCTGGAGCATCTGAAGGAAATAAGCATATTGAAGCCCCAAACAGATGTCTCTGGCAGGACTGTAATGAAATTTGTTCAAAGGCCACTCTCATGGAGGCAAGTCAGTGAATCAAGCCAGCTGCAGTGACATTAATGCTCAGGAGTGATGAGTGTGCAGATGTGCGGCTCTCTAATGTCAAAGTCACAATCACCTGGAGGGCTCATACATTTTTGAGCTTGTCGGCCCCACGCCCAGAGTTTCTGATTCCCGAGGTCTGGGGTAGGGCCTAAGAAACCACATCTCTGACAAGTCCCAGGTCACGTTTGTGCTGCTGGTCTGGGAATCCCACTTTGAGAACCACTTATTTAGATGGTTCCTTTCTACCAAGCAACTCACAGCATTACTGACATCCAAACTTTTAGTGAGTACTTTCACCTCAATTTTACCTACATGGAGTTTAAACTATAAGACAGATGTATGAGTTGACGGCTCCCAATTCTAGGTACTAAGCCACTGTGCTGAGTGCTCCACTTGCACACCCCACTTGCTAACTATAACAGCCATCAGGAGGTAATATTGTAAGTGCATCCTTATGAGCAAGTACTCCAGGGCGACAGTGAGTCCCTGCCTTGTTCTGAGGCCAAGAACAGGTGGCTCCGGCTTCCTGGTCTATAACTGAGGATGGTAACACTATCAATCTCCTGGCATCTTTATGTAGATTAAATGCGATTATCATTTAAGTATTTAGCACTGTGCCTCGTCACATTATAAACGCTCAATACATATTAACATCAACACTGTACTAATAATATATCTTGGAAACCTCTTTGGCCCTCAGCTATCTCATGAGTAAAGGCAAGATAAAAAAAAAAATCAGTCTCGTTATCACAGCCTTGAAAACCCTATAGAGCAGTTCTACTCTGCATACATGGGGTCACCATGAGTCGGAATTGACTTGACGGCAACTAACAGCAAGAGCAGAGGCCATCTACGTTTCTTGGCGTGTGACTTCATCTTCCATCTTCAAAGCCAGCATCTCAGCATCTTTAGATTTCTCTCTGACTCTGACCCTCCTGCCTCCCTTGCATAAGGACCCTCATGATTACATTGTGTCCATCCAGGTAATCTGGGATAATCTCCCGATCTCAAAATCTTTAACTTAATCACTTCTGCAAACTCCTTTTTGCCATGTAGGCAGACATATTCACAGGTTCTATGGATTAGGACATGGACATCTCTTATGGATTGAATTATATCCCCTCCCAAAATATGTATTGAAATCCTGGCCCCTATACCTGTAAATAATTTCCTGTTTGGAATAGGGTTTTCTTTGTTACATTAATTAGGTTATACCAGAGTAGTGTGGGTTCTAAACCTAATCACTTCTGAGTTATAAAAATAGCAGAATGACCTTAAAAATATCACGCTGATTGAAATAAGCCCATTGCAAAAGGACAAATACTGTATGATCTCACTTATATGAAATAAGCAAATATATAAAACCAAAATAAACCAACCCCACTGCCGTCCGGTTGATTCTGACTCCTAGCAACCCTACAAGGCAGAGTCCCATCAGGTTTCCAAAGCTGTAAATCTTTATGAAAGCAGACTGCCACATCTTTCTCCAGTGGAGTGGCTGGTGGGTTCAAACTGTCAACCTTCTGGTTCACGGTCGAGTGCTTTAACCACTGCACCACAAATGGCTCACCAAAAATTATTAGTGGTTACCAGGGGTGGGACAGAGAGGGAGAGGGGGGAGTTTTTGCTTAAGGAGCAGTGAGTTTATGTTAATTGTGGTGGAATAATTTTGGAAAGGGTAGTGAGAATGATTGCACAGCTTGAATGTCACCTAATTATACACACAGAAATTACTGAATGGGATATGTTTATATGTGTGTATATATCTTCACTACAAAAAAAACCAGAGCAGAATGGACACAGAGACACACACGTGAGGAAGACAGACGCCATGTGAGGATTGCCTACAAGCTAAGGAACCAAGGAATGCCCAGGACTACCAACAAGGAAGGAACTGACATGGCTAACACCCTGATTTGGACTTCTTGCTTCCCGAACTGTAAGAAAATAAATTTCTGTTCTTTAAAGCCAAAAAAAAATTAGTCTCACAGGTTTGTGCGCATAAGGTACCTGGAGAGTTCCCAGGTACTTCACAGGTGCTCAGCTAATGTTGGTTCTCTCTCTCCTTTTAAGAGCCCCTATCTTTCCTACTCGACTCTCCCCAACTTCCCGGTTCTCTGTGCACCTCCCACTGTGGACAAAGAGGGTCGTGGGGGATCAAGATGGAGTTCTTCTCCTGGTGATGTCTGCCCACCCCCATAGGACTGCTTCCTATGTTGCCTCATACTGGCCCCCAGCTGAGTCCAGCCCAAACCCTCCGTGCGATCCCCCCACCTGCCTAGCAGACCCTGTCTCCTACTCCATTCCTGTCCTTCCATATTGACAAATTTGCAGCCCGCAGATTATATTCACAGTGTGAGGGAATCATTACCACCTGCTAATATTTTTATAGAATTTCATAAACTTGGTCATTCCTGAATCATTTACAGAACTTTATTCCAATGAAGACCTCACAAATCACTCAAATGCTGGCAAAATGCATAATAATGAGTCATATTTCAGGAGGCTTTGCATTAATATGTCAGCTTCCAATACTGCAAGGGCTAAATTATTTTACCAGGTGTCATTTCAGGTCAGAAGCATGGGAAGCCCTTTTGGGGGCCAGGGTAAGGAGGCTTGGGCAGGTAACAGTGGGTCATGGAAGAGAGAATATTTAAGAAGCAATCAATCATCCAGCCATCCAAACCTCCTTCCCAGGAAAGGAGCCAAGTAACTTGCACACCAGATATCAAGTCTAGTTGTGGGTAAAATGGGAAGAAGTATTTCTTGGTGGTTGAAAGCGCAGGACTTTGGAGATGGAGAGAAAAGGATATGGATCCCAAATCCAATACATACCAGTTGTGAGACCTTGAAAACGTTGTTGAACAGTTATTTCCCTAACTGCAAAATGGTGTTAACACCTACTTCATAAGTCTCTTGTGTGAAATGGATTAAATAAGAGAACGTAGATGAAGTGTTTAGCACAATATCTGCCATGTAGCATTCAATCAACAGGAGCTTCAGTGATGATACACATTCAGGGGTCCAAGAACAAATTTATCCCAGATTATTTCTTATCACGCAAGTTTCCAAGGCTCAGTTGGAAATGCTTTCAGGTTGGATTTGGGAAATGTTAATACATTGGCATAAACGTGCATGTGAGTAGCACTTAACTTTAAAATAATAAAAAACAATAACGACACTGGAGCCATTATAATGGCAATGAATTCATCCACATGCTTCCTGCTTTTTAAACTTGCGAAAGGGAAACCCAAACCACGGGGGATTGGAGGCCTTAGTATCGTTGTAGGATTCTGCTCTTTGAGGAAGTAGATTTGCTGCCAGCCACAATGACCATCAAGAATGCAGTGAATCTGTGATTAACCATACTTCTAACACGTTATTCTAAACAGGCACTTGAAATAGCCTGGAATTTCAACATGCCTGTATATCTGCTATTTCTGTATATTCCTTCGTAACCCAAAGTATAAGCGAATAACCTGATACTCATTAAATCCAGAAATAGGAGAACCAAGCACAGAGTTATCAAGGGACTTTTCTCAGCAAGGACATGAAGAGAACAGGTCAAGAACTGAAGTGAAGAGCAAGAGGCATGGAGGGACCTGGCATTAGAACCTGGATCCTTAGTGGGGCTGGTGAGGATGTGGATTAGCCTGGGGCCCAGGTTGGCCATCACAGCCCAGGTTCTCGTCTAAGAAAGTATCTCTGGAGATAAAGGCCATTGCCACACTTAATGTCCACACTGAGTCAGGGCCTTGGTTTATGGAGCCCCAGAATCTCTCTCTGAATGAGACACAGAAGGACCCCCAACATGAGTATGCAGCTCCAAAAAACTCCGATAGGATCGATCAGCTATGGATGTATCCAAACTCCTGCTCACCTCTTAAAAGAGTTCCTCTGGGGTCAGCCTTAAAAGGCATCTTTCAGCCTCTCATTCACAAGTTCTCATCTTGGCAGTCAGAATTTTCCACTTCCTCTAATTCCTCCTAGCTGTATTTCTAGGCTACAGAATACTCCCAAGAAGACCTCCCCTCCTTTATTCCTTAAGTTATATCCCTTTAATGCCCCAAGGAGGTTCTGCAATCAATTCTTTGACACTTAAAAGAAGGACAACAAATGTTATTGTAGGGTAATGTCAGAATGAAAGGAAAAGCCACCAGTCAACAGTGGATGCCAACTCTTATGGATTGAATTGTGTCCCCCCAAAACTTAGCTAGGCCATGATTCCCAGTATCGTGTGACTGTCCACCATTTTGTCATCTGATGTGATTTTTCTATGAGTCAATTGCTTTTGAGATATAAAAGAGAGAAGCAAGCAGAGAGACAGGGGGACCTTATACCACCAGAAACAAGAGCAAGGAGAATAGCACGTCATTTGGACCTGGAGTCCCTGCACTGAGAAGCTCCTAGACCACAGGAAGATTGATGACAAGGACCTTCCCCCAGAGGCAACAGAAAGAAAGCCTTCCCTTGCAGCTGGCACCCTGAGTTCGGACTTCTAGCCTCCTAGACTGTGAGAGAATAAATTTTTCTTTGTTGAAGCCACCCACTTGTGGTATTTCTGTGATAGTAGCACTGGATAACTAAGACACCAATCTTCTCATGGTTAAGGTAGAAAGCCAACGTTAAAAACGTATGAAACTTAACTAGACAATTAAAAAAATGTTCAGAAAAACTAACAAGAGCAGCTACGATTTACTGAGTGCCTGCTCGGTGCTGGGCATTGTGTTAAATATTTGCAAAAATAATTTTATTTCGTTTTTTGCAACCCTTAGAGGTACTATTACCAATCCCACTTTATGGATGAGAATGACAAGGTCAGAGAAGTTAAGTGGGTGCTCAAGAGCACACAGCTTGATAAGTAGCAGAGCTGAGACTTGAATTCCAATTTTCCGACCTCATAGCTCTTAATTTTAATCACTGTGCTATGACATGATGAAATGTATCGTGTCCTTGGTTCCCTGTGTCTGAAACTGAGTGGCCATTCCTATGATAGATGTGGAAAGAGAAGGGAGTATCTACCCATGGTCTGCTGCTGGCTCTTCCTACAGTAGCTGGACACCAAGAGCTGCCATGTAACCTCAGGTTATGGCCAAGGCCAGCTGGACCCAGAAATTTCTGAGGATGCAACATTCAACTCCTACAACAGCCTGATTCCACTTGGGTGTAGGCTGAGGACACAGTGCTTGCCCTTGGGCACTCACTGACAGATGGCTACCACAGAGAAGCTCACAGCCTTGTCCTTTGGGGGACACCCTCATTCTCCTAGGACCCTTGAGCACAGTGCTCAGAATTGAATTTGCTGGTGCATGAGGAACCTGCCACCTATCATCATGCCATCACCTACATCTGTCCAGTACTTTAATGCCCCCACTGTCCTTGCACCACCTACCCCTCACTGGAAACCCACAGCAGTCCAGTCAGGTAAGTCGACAAGCATTATTTGCACATTATGGGTAAGGATGCTGGGGACCGGAGCTTACATGGTCTCCCCAAGATCATCAGCTAGTAGTGACAGAGGCAGCTAGAGCCCAGGTGACCTGTTTCTCAGCCAGAACACTTGACTTGACAACCCAATGTCCCTTTATCCCCTGTCTGTAGAAAAGGAAGAAAGTGGATTTTTTAGGGGAGGGGCAGAGGTGAGGATTGAGATGCTCTCGGGTACTGTTTTGACCAAGAAAACTAAGGATATGGAATCTGGTCCTAAAAATCAGCCAGAACCCCGATTCCCAACCCAGGAGAAAGCACTCACAATGACAAGGGCAGCGGACAGCAAAACCTGTAGGGTCAGCACAGTTCTGCTGCACTGCTTCCCAAGTTAGCACACTACACCCTGGGGACACTTTTTCTAAAAATGGTTGGGAATTCCACTTCATTCCTCAAATAATGCAGACTGAGAATGGACCTGCTCTGGGGAGTGTAGTAGAGAGTGACTGGACTGCCCCTAAGCCTACAGAAGACTCTGCGCTCACCCCAGTATCTGCTCGCCACTGCTGGGATCTCTGTCCTCTGAGTGGGTATCAGCTTCTGAAATGATCCTTTTGCACATAGTCTTTTATTTCCACGTGTAAAAGTAACGTAAGTGCATTGTAGAAAAAATCAGAAAAATACACAAGTCCATTTCACCAATTGTTATGGATTGAACTGTGTCCCCCAAATACCTATGCTGAAGTCCTAATCCCTGGTATCTGTGAATGTGACCTGGTTTAGAAATAGGGTCTTTGAAGATGTTGTCAGTTAACAAGAGGTCATGCTGGAGTAGAGTGGGATCCAACCCCATCTGAGTGGCGTCCTTATAAAAGAAAAAAGACACAGACAGAGGGAGGGCGGCCACGTAGCAATGGAGTTACACTGCAGCGGCAAGCCACCAAACACCTGGAAGAGACCAGAAAGGATCTTCTAAAGCCTCTGGGAAAAAAAACAAAACAAAACAAAACATGGCCTTGCTGATACCCTAAATTGGACTGTTACCCTCTAGAACCAGGAGACAATAAATTTCTGTTGTTTAAAGTCACCCAGTTTATGACACTTTGTTACCACAGTCGTAGGACACCCATACACCATCCCAAAATAATCTTTAAAGTTTTGAATTTTGTTCTATCCTGTTTCTTCACAAACATATACCCATCACAATATATGTATTTAAATCCTTAATGAGGATTCCGTGTATGTTTTCAGGTGATATCTTGAATCTTTCCCATATGACTTCTTCAAAACTCCTTTAAATGGTTGTAGAAAACTCCCTTGCAAACTTATGATGTAATTTAACCATTCCCTGTTATGGATTAAGTTGTGTACACAAATATATATGTTGGAATCCTAACTTCTATACCTGTGGATGTGATCCAGTTTGGAAACAGGGTTTTCTCTGTCATGTTAATTAGGTCATACTCATGTAGGGTGGGTTCTAAACCTAATCACTTCTGAGTTATAAAAAGAGAAGAATGAAAACATGTACATACACACATGGAGAAATGGGGGAAAACAGATACCATGTCAAGGAACCTACTGATAAGGAAGGAATCCACACGGCCAATACCCTGATTTAGATCTCCAGCCTTCAGAACCATGAGAAAACAAATTTCTGCTCTTTAAAGCCATTCACTTGTAGTACTTCTGTTACAGCAGCACTAAGTAAATAAGACACACCCCTATTGCTGACCATTTAGCAATTGTTTCCACTTTAAAGATCACATCCTGCTAAAACATCTTTCAAAAATCTAACTAAATTCCTCACTATGTCCTTAGGATAGATTTCTAAAAGTCAAATTATCAGGTCCAAGAATTTACACCTTTCATGACTCCTGATCCTCAAGCTGTTCTCTGGAAAGCCAAAGCTAACTAAGGGTTCTGACCTCCTCTGAGATGCCTCCAAGTCTCCCTTCCTGGTCTCCAGCCCCCAAGGGTTCATGTAGGCCTGAGGAGCTCTACTGATGAGATTGGGGCCCACCAATGTCACCCTGTTGGGGTTTAACTCCACGTCTGCTCCCACTGAGACCCCCTAAAGTTGCACAGCCCCAGGTTTGATGAGGCACAGAAATAACAAGCTCAGTGGGAAGAAAACAATCTTTGAAAACCACAGCTCTGCACCCAGGGTGGGCAAGCGTGAACACTCACTTGATAAGTAGCAATCATTTCCCGGTTCAGGGTCTGTGTCACTGAGACGCTGCCAGTGTTCTCATTGATCCTGAAAATTCCTTTAGGCTCTTGATCCACTCCCTTCCCAGTGAGCCGGAACTTGGAACCTTCTGGTCTGTCACTGTCGACTACCTGGT
This sequence comes from Dugong dugon, assembly GCA_030035585.1. Classification (NCBI taxonomy): domain Eukaryota; kingdom Metazoa; phylum Chordata; class Mammalia; order Sirenia; family Dugongidae; genus Dugong; species Dugong dugon. The sequence continues at coordinate 36,240,659 of CM057478.1, forward strand.
CAGAGAAACAAGAGCAGACATTCAAGACTCTGGCAAGAAAACACATTGGAAGCACACTCCAGTGACCTGTCCACTAATAACAGATGCCAGCACAAAGGTGCCAGGTGAACAACGGTTTGACTAAAGCAGCATGGCCAAAAATAGCATCGCTGCTTAACACCTTTCATCCTAATATGCAGATCTTTGCAGCTTACAGCCTGGTGAGCTTACCAGCACTGGGTGAAATATAATGATGGACCTAGAAGGGCAATAGCTCCAGAAAGTTCAAGGTTGGACATTTATATTATTTTTAACTCCTGGGAAACAGACTTTTTTTTCCCCCTTCCTGTAAGCAAGACCAAACAGGCAATGAAACCCATTTATTCAACAATCATATGCTGGGCAGGCATTGATTAAAGTTCTAGGTGTTTACCTGTACCAAATCATTACAGAACCACCTACTGCACTGCTTCTACTAGGTACTAGGCATGGTGCTGCGAAATCCTTTACACACATTTTCTTCAAACCTCACAACAATGCTGCGGGCAGGGGACATTTTTTTGGTTGTTGTTAGTTTCCTTGAGTTGGCTCCAACGTATGGTGATCTTACGTACAACAGAAGGAAATGTTGCCCAGTCCCATGCCTTCTTCATGGTGATTGGTATGCTTTAGTCCACTGTTGCAGCTATTGTATCAGTCCATCTCGTAGAAGGTTTCCTTCATTTTTGCTGACCCTCTACTTTACCAGACATGATGTTCCTTTCCAGAGATTGGTCTTTCCTGATTACGTGACCAAAGTTAGCAGGCTGAAGTCTCGCCATACTCCCTTCTAAGGAGCATTCTGAGTGACATTACTATTCTTATTTAATGGGTGGAACCACTGAGACATGGAGAGACGAAGCAAGCTGGCCGTGGTCACAACTATCACCAAGATGAAGAAAGGATTCAAACTCAGATCTTCTGTTTCTCTGGAGGCACTGCTGTGCTACACTGTCACTTCTAAATTAACGTAAGGAACATCTATAGATTGTCAACATTGGCTGGAAATCTGAGAATTAAATATAGAAGGTAAGGAACAGGAAGGTAGCTCTAAGCAAGAAAACAGCACAAACAAAGGAAGGCAGACAGGCAAGGGAGAGCCCAGAAAAATCCAGAAATGGAAAGTCATTTGTGGCTTGAATAAAAATGAGGTTGAGAGGTGGCTGGGGACCAAATCATGAGGGTCTTTTTATGGCATTTGAAGATGTCCAACTAAAACAAGAGCTGTTATTTGCATAAGATGGTTCTAGAGCTTATCCCAAGTTTTCATCTATATTTAATGTCACTTTATCATCAACACCTGTGAACTCCGTTATAACAAAATCATCTTAAAGGTCATGAACACAATAGACATTCCTAGCTTTCAGGACATAGAGATAAAAGAAAGCTGATGTGAATCGAGCCTTAGCCAATTTACAAATGAAAACGCATGTATCCAGACGTAGTCGAGCATGCTTTGAGGTTTATGTGGCCAGTGTAGGCAATGTGCCTCCTCCCGGTATAAACCAGGATTCCCAGAGGCCATTTTTGCTGCCACCAAGCCTGCAATTCTGAAGGCTGACACCAGGTGGCAGTGATGCCTAAGACAGGATAAGCCTCATGCTAAGGTTCACCTGGTATGACCGGCTAGTTGAGTCAGAGCATCACACAGTTCCAATCAGCAATGCAGTTTTCTTCTAATTTAAAATGTTCTTTATTAAAATAAGCTGAGAGTTTTCATTAAACACTAGTTACTTCCGTTTGTATTTTTAAGATTAACAGAAAATACTCTCTAAGGCAAGATTAAAAATAAGGTATGTGATACCTTCTGATGAAAAGTTTTAATCACTGCTTTGCTTGATTTAATCCAACTGACATTCTCCCCCCCTTGCCCCACTCCCCACACCTGCAGCTACTTGGAAGCTCTGCGAGATCAAGAGCAAGGCTTAAGCTCAAAATTGGATCCCAGTGCCTGGTGCAGTCCCTGGCATGCAACAGAAACCTCACTATCTGTTTAACGAAGAATACCACTGTTTAGACACACATGCCTCAGTCCCAGCTTTGACAATGACCACTTGCACATGGTCCTTTGTCCCTTTGTCCTTCGACTTCCTCATCTGTAAAATGGGGATAATTATTTCCAGGGTTATTGAGGATACAATGAGATAGTGTACAGAAAGGACAGCTCCTGGCACATCGAAAGCTCAAGAAATGGTAGCTAATAATGCCAATAATAATAGTAATAATCACAACAAATTATAGTTTTTTGCTAATAGGTTAGATCAACACCTCCGGGGATAAAATGCATCTTAGCAATAACATAAACACTCCCTTTCTAAAAGAACAGCTTTCCTTTTTAAAAACTGCTCCCGCACCTCTCTGGTTGGAGGGGGACATGCCCTGGGAGGGGAAGGGGCAGCTGAGCAAACTCAGCTCTTTCTCACCACCGTGCATATCATTGCTCCCCTCCTTCTTATCCTAGGGCCCTAACAGGGATTAACAACCGCTCACCTTGTGGCCCTAAGCACGCCTGAGATAGGTGGGTCCTTCCCAAAAGGCCCCATCAACCAAAGGCAGTGTGATGAGACATGAACACAGGGGACCTACAAGAGCTATGGAGCACTCTACTTCCCGCTATCAGACTTCTGACCTGTCTGTGCCAGACCCAGGGTCCATGGTGAGGTCTTGCTGGAGATGCTTCGCAGCCTCTCTTCTTCCTCTTGACTCTTCTGCTTCCCAAGCAATGGGAGTCAGCACCCCATACCTCCTGGGAGAGTCAGGGTGGGAGACGCCTGAAAGGCCCTTGGGGAACAATGGCCACCCTCCCATCCCTCCATCTGCTACTCACCCTGGACTCAGAAATTCTCCAGGGTGACTTTTCCTTCTTCTATAAATGCCAAGTCTGTGTCATTTCCTCCCTGGCTCTCAGAGAGCTCCCACCACTTGACCTTAGCCAAGCAGGGTCCCGGACAGAGAAGCAGTTTAATTAGCGCTTACAGCTAGATTTAAATGACTGATTCCCCAGGGAAGGAGGAAGTCCCGCTGTGAGCTCCTCTGCCTGGTGCTGCACAGTCCTCTCTCTGGATTTTTTTTTTTTTTTTCCTGGCTTTGAAAATATCTAAACTGTATGCTGTACCACACAGCTGAGTCCACTTTGCAGGCACACCAAGACCACAGCCTGGAATGGCTCCTCTGGATGGATGACCCCCACAGTGCCCCAGCATGGGGTGAGGGAACCTAACTTCCAGGAAGGGAGCCCTTTCTCTTAGACCAGCGGTTCCCAAGATGTGGGCCTCCAGCCACCAGCAGCAGCATTACTGGAATTTGTTAGAAATGCAAATTCTCAGGACCCACCCAGACCACCTGAATCACAAATGCTGGGGTTGGGGCCAGGCAATCTGAGCTTTAGCAAGTCCCCCCACCCCTGCCACGCCAACCCCAGGTGGTTCTGATGCACACCTGAGTGGGAGAACCTCTGCTTTAGACTGAGCAGTTAGCCCCGGAGTGCCACTGTAACTGATTCTCGTCCCCACTGCCACAGTTTGCAGCCTTCCGCTGGAAAAGGTTGGGTTTGTTTGCTTCCTTCTTTATACATCTATTACTTTTAAATTTATACCACTAAAAGGAACTCTTTTAAAATCTGTTTTCTAGAACCTCAGTAAAGCAGAGCTGGTATTTCTCCACACCACTAGGCCAACAACAAGACAAGCTTTAAAGGCACCCAGAGAACACTGAAGGGAGGTATGGAAGTGGGCTGTCTCTCCAGGCAGAAGCCAAGAACTTGGCTCAATTCAGATTCAGGGAGAACCTCCAGTTCTTCTTACTCTCTGCCTCTCTGGCTTCTCAGTCGCCAGATGGGGTTTCAGAGGGACTTCGGCCCACTCCAGTCTTGCTTAGCTTGGGAGACAGGAGGCACGCAATGGCTTTAAGCCCAAGGCTACCCTCCGCCACACTGCAGAACGATTGGATGCAAGTCAAGTGAGTTTCCAAACCTGTTGCTGTCAAGTCAATTCCGAATTCACAGCGACCTTATAGCAAACAAAAACCAAAAAAACAAACCTGTTGCCGTCAAGTCGATTCCGACTCATATAGGACAGAGGAGAACTGCCCCCGTCGGGTTTCCAAGCAGCAGCGGGCAGATTTGAACAGCTGACCTTTTGGTTACCAGCCATAGCTCTTAACCACCGAGTCACCAGGGCTTCCTCTAGTGAGCAACCAAAACCAAACCAGTTGCCATTGAGTCCACTGCAACTCATGTGGTCAGAGTGGAACTGTGCCCCATGAGGTTTTCAATGGCTGTGATCTTTCGGAAGTAGAACACCAGGGCTTTCTTCCGAGGTGCGTCTGGGTGGACTCAAACAGCCAACCTTTCACTTACTAGCTGAGAGCTTAACCGTTTGTGCCACCCAGGGACTTACGTTAAAGTTCTAAAAATTGTCCAGCAGAGGCCGCGGTCTTTTTGTTGTTGTTTAATGTGGTGGGATGGAAGAAATCCAGAGTGCTTTTTCTGGCCAGAATGAATCCCGCCGAGTCACTTAGGACTGCAGCAGCTGTTAACGTCCACTGTACTGCATAGCAGGTCTTTGCAATTAGCTAGTCCTTCCTATTATTCTTTGTAATTCAACACCTCTTTTCACAGTGGGTTATTGTTTTTCACTTGTCTTCTGAGTCAGAATGGAAAAAATAGCTAATGATGAGAAAGAACTTGGACCCCAGGTGCCTGTGCCCTGGAAAAGGCATGTAAGTAGCACACAGGAATCTTGCTGGGTACCTGGGCGATGGACTTCAAGCTGCCTGAGGTGGGGGAGCAGTCAGCACACCAGCTGTGTCCTGTGGTATAGCTGAGACTGGAGCCTTCTGCACCCCGGGGGAGGCAGGTAATACTGGGGGCTGGAGGGAGGCAAAGCAGTCCTGGTGGTGCGGTGGTTAAGCGCTTGGTTGCTAACTGAAAGGTCGACAGTTTGAACCCACCAGCCACTCCGTAGGAGAAAGATGTGGCAATCTGCTTCTGTAAAGATTACAGCCTTGGAAACCCTGTGGGGCAGTTCTACTCTGTCTTATAGGGTTTCTATGAGTCAGAATCAATTGGATGGCAACGGGTTTACAGAGCAAGGCAGTGAAGACTTGGTTTGCATTTCAAAGGACCTTTTTGTCACATGCTTCTTACAGAATTCAACACATTATGGCCAAAGCGAGTGTCCCCTCTGGTTCCCACAGCTAAGTCCTGTCCCCACATCTATTCTCTGCTGCGAGCAACTAGTGATGCCAGGCTGTATGTGTTTTTAAAGCATTTTTCTATGACTTTACATGCGTATATATGTGCCCATAGAATACACAGCAGTTTTGAATGTTCTTACGTAAGTAGGATCATTCTGTATGAAATTCTTCTACATATTTTTCTACTCAGTTTGGTTGAAGTATTTATTCAATCATTCATTTCTAAACACTTTTGGGGGAATAATTTTAGGTTTGCATAAATGTTGCAAAGATACTACAGAGAGTTGCCTTCTACCTTTCACCCTGTTGTCCCCCCTGTTAACCTTTTACATAACCAAGGGACATCTGTCACAAGAAATGAACACTGACACAGTACTGTTAACTAAACTCCAGATTTTAGGTGACTGGATTTCATCAGTTTTTTCACTACTGTTCTTCTTCTGGTCCAGGATCCAATCCAGGATCCCATGTTGCCTTTAGTTGGTAGGTCTTTAGTTAGTAGGTCTTTAATTTTACATTCTGGTTGTTCCCCGTGAGATCAGACTTCTCCTTAATTGCACTGATATCAGTTGGGTTCTTTTCCCCCATAGAAAATGTAGTCATTGTATCAAAATGACATAACCACCAGTTCCGTATGTCATCATTGCAATCAGGGCTTCTGGCTCTACCGTCTGCCGATCCCCATCCTCAGTGCTTTAACTCAGGTCTGCATCACATATTGTTACCTATTTTGTTCTCAGGACCTAGCACACAGTAGGTTTCCAATATTTCCAGTAAGTATTTGCTTAATGAATAAGTAAATGAATATTTTAATAGTTTCCTAACTCCATCTCCTTCACTCACTGCAACCATTCTAAAATGCCAGCTTGGATCTGACCAGGACAGTACCTAGATTAAAACCTTTCCATGGCTCCTACTGCCCTCAGGTAAAGTCCTAGAGGCTGTCTTGGGTGAGTCTCTACCTGCTCCTGCATCCCTGCCTTTTGCCACAACCACCCATGAGCCTTTTGAACTTTGCCCGGCTTCTCTGTGATGCATGCCTGCTGCTCCTTTTCCCTGGACCCCCGTCTCCCACTCCGTCTGCTGGGGAGACCCCTCCTCATCTCCCTGGATGCAGAGTTGGGGTTAGCCACTTGCTGAAGCTCTCCTGGCCCCTTCTCATCCCCTAGTCCTTGTAGACTTTACCATGTCCCCTCCCTTGGGCTCTTGCCCTACTTACCAGCAGGGTCTGTGAACGCAAAGACAGAGATTGCTTCTTTGTGGCTATAGGTAACTATCCCTCAAGCTATTTATTTCTTATTCCCTTTCACATTTCCCTAGCTGAGAACACAGAAGACACTCGATTAAACACTTCGAGTGAAGAAGTGCAACTTTATTTGCAAGTTTGCAAGTTTTTATATGATTGTAAAATGCTCCATAAACTCACAAATTAAAAATAAGGTCTGCTGTACTTTTTTTTTTTTTTTTTACAAATCCCCAATGGTAACTTCCCAGGCAGTGGTAATACTCAGAAGTGGGTCTAGGACTTAGTGACCATCCCCTGCCTCTATAATCTGTAATGGGACCCCTTATGCAAGGACCTTCTGTCTAAGGAAAACATTGCTCATGCAAAGCAGCTTCAGGACAAATACACTAACACCCTTTCCCACCACATCCAACTAGACTGCTGCCTCTTAAGGTGTCCCGGTGGTGCAATGGTTAAGCACTTGGCTGTTAACTGAAAGACTGGGCTGTTTGAACTCACAAGGGTTCCGTGGGAGAAAAGACCTGGTGATCTGCTCCTGTAAAGATGACAGCCTAGGAAACCCTATGGGGCAGCTCTACTCTGTCCTATAGGGTCACCGTGAGTCGGAATTGACTCGACGGTGTACAACAATGTGGCAAGTCTGGAGACCCTTCTTTTCATAGGATAGAAAACTATACAGGCAACATAATCAAAAGAACGTAAAACTAGCAAATAATTGGAAACCCTCTCCCCAAAAAATTACCAAAGGGAATGACTCACATGTGAACCCCTTTGGGTGATGAAGATTGGAGTAATTTTTTCCCCTTCATTCTTACAACATTTTCAGTTTTAAAAAATGAGCCTGCTGTTATTTCTAACTCTTTTTATACGTGTAAGGAATTATTTGAGCTTGATGTAAGTGCTAATTAAAAAATGTTTGCTACTCCACGCTAAAGAGAGAAAATAAAAAGACTTATTGCCTTCATCTATCGTTATTGAAAACATTTGTGTTTATCATTAGACGGCCTCTCTAGTATAATCTGTAAGCATTAATTAATTCTCAGTTGCGGTTTAGTCCTTGACATGCTTTTGAACTTGAAGACACTCGGCCATTCAGCAATCTAGGCAGCTGATATACCCATGCCTTTCTCTCACTCCCAGGCTGCTCGACTACTTTCAGCCTCTAGGTCGTAAAGTAACAGAGAGCGAAGGAGAAGCCAGGGCCAAGAGTCCCAGTACACCAGGGGAGAATGATGGAACCAACACTTTGCCAACCCAGTGAAAGGGCCACCCAAACTCATACCCGGAAGCTCGCCTTGTAAGACCAGTGGTTCCCATACTAGCTAGGGATGGCTGTGTTTGTTTGCCACCGAGTTCAAAATGCTTTCCACTGTCCATGGAAGTTGATAAGATTAAGAGAAGAGTAGTTTACTTGGGAAGGGAAATCAAACTTCAGGAACACATGACCAGGGGGTATTTGATTCTACCATCCTTACCCTTCATCATCTATTAACAGTGCCAGCTTTGTTTCACTTTTGCTTTCTTAATGAAGATGTTCAATATTATGCCTAAGCACAGCTTAAGCTGAGTTCCATAGGATTTGATATGTTTTTCATTTTATTTTATGACAGTCTATAATTTCTGGTTTTTATATTCTCTGTGCTCCAGATTTTTTTTAGGAGAGTATATCTTAATATCTAAGTGTTCACAGTGTTTTAAATATTTATTTATAATTTATCATATAACAATGTGGATTATGAAATTTCTGATTTTGAGTTTTTTTAAATTTATTAATAACCATGTGCAGCAGCATCTTTTCTAAGTGATCCACGGATGTATGGAAAAAATGAGTATTCTGTCTTTGTAGGATATATTTTCATATTTCTCAATCTGTAACAGTATTTATTGGTTATATTATTCAGAACCTTTATATCCTTGCTTCCACCACCCATCTGTCAGTTTGTCATACTGTGGTGGCTTGCATGTTGCTGTGATGCTGGAAGCTATGCTACCGGTCACCAACCATGGTGGACAGGTTTCAGCAGCACTTCCAGACTGAGACAGAGTAGGAAGAAAGCCTTGGTGATCTACTTCTGAAAATCAGCTAATGAAAATCCTGTGGCTCCCAACAGAATATTGTCAGCCATAGTGCTAGAAGATGAGCCCCTCAGGCTGGAAAAAACCTATTGCTGTTGAGTCAATTCTGACTCATGGGGGAAGGTACTCAAAATACACAGAGGTGGCAACAATGGACTTGAGCATACCAATGATCATGGAGATGGCGCAGGCTCGGGCAGTGTTTTGTTCCATTGTACATAAGGTCACCATGAGTCAGAGCTGAGTCAGAGCCAACTAGACAGCAACTAAGAACAACAGTAGTATTTATTGATTGTATGATTCAGATCATCTATCTCCTTGCTTATGTTTTGACTACCAAATATGTCACATTTTAAAAGAGATATTTAATCAGGGTACAATTGGTTTTTATCAAATCCTCCTTTGATGTGTCTGACCTGTTGTGTTTTGTTTGGGTGTATAGAGAAAGTCATGTCTCCTCTGTGAATTGTAGAATCTGGCTACTGTCATCCATGACCCAGATTGGACTAAATCATGGATCCTATAAATCACATTCACCTAGTGCATGCTACAGAAACTCTCTACTTCTCCCTTATAGCACTTAACACTGGGATTTTACATAAAATTTAGGGTTTAGACCATCAGTTCCTTGGGGCAGGGACCATGTCTGATTTTATTTACTATTTTACTATCTAGCTAAACCCAGCCCCTGGTACAAAGCAGTTGCTCAAACACATTCATCAAATGAACAAACACATCTCTTCATTTCCCTGAAGGACACACCCCAGCACGTGCCCATAGGTTACCTGTTGAGAACCGAAGGCACGCCATGTACCAGGCTGGGCTTGGGGATGCAGTGGTCCTACACTCCTGGAGCTTCTAGTCTATGAAGAAACCGGAGTGCAAAACACAGCAGTCTTAGCGAGTCTTAGGTGGGTGCTGAGATGATCAGAGAACATGTTATCAGTGTGTAATTGAATGGCTAGGGAAGGCTTCATGGACAGCCATTATTGGGGTTTACTACTGAAGACATAGTGAAGATGCTAAGAGGCAAGGAGGGGAAAAAGGGAAGGGCTGCCAAACTTACCCCTCCCCTGGCTGAGGACATTCAGGGTCTTATGCATGTATGAGTCACCCGGGCCTAAACACGTAACTGTCACAAGGCTTTGCTCAATGGAAGAGTTGGATTGATGTTTGTTAATATTATCTACCTGACCTGCACCACTGTTCACTCAGCCTGTGGGCAGCTTCTCTCCAGTGACTTTAACAAGATACTTCCTTCTTGAGCACAATTTCTTCTGACACATTGTCTCCCCTCCTCCTTTTCTTCCATTCAAAATATTTATTGAGTGGTACAACTGGTACAACAATGGACATACAGACCAATGGAACAGAATTGAGAACCCAGACGTAAATCCATTCACCTATGGTCAGCTGATCTTTGGCAAAGGACCAAAGTCCATTAAACAGGGAAAAGACAGTCTTTTTAACAAATGGTGCTGGCAAAACTGGACGTCCATCTGTAAAAAAACAAAGCAGAACCAATCCTCACACCTAAAACGATAAAGATCATGGAAGAAAAAATAGGGACAATGCTAGGGGCCCTAATACATGGCATAAATGGAATACGAACCATAGCTAACACTGCACAAGCACCAGAAGATAAACTAGACAACTGGGAGCTCCTAAAAATTAAAAACTTACACTCATCAAAAGTCTTCACCAAAAGAGTAAAAAAAGAACGTCAGACTGGGAAAAAAAATTTGGCTATGACATATCTGACAAAGGTCTAATCTGTAAAATCTATAGAATACTTCAAACCTCAATAACAAAAAGAAATAATCCAATTAAAAAATGGGCAAAGGATATGAACAGATGCTTCACCAAAGAAGACATTCAGGCAGCCAACAGACACACGAGGAAATGCTTGCGATCATTAGCCATTGGAGAAACGCAAATCAAAACTACAACGAGTTAACATCTCACCCCCGACATTACTGGCAATAATTAAAAAACAAAAAACAAAAAACAGAGAACAACAAATGTTGGAGAGGTTGCAAGGCGACTGGAACTCTTATGCACTGCTGGTGGGAATGTAAAATGGTACAAACACTATGGAAAATGATATGGTGCCTCCTTCGAAAGCTTGAAATAGAATATCATGCAATACAGCAATCCCTCTCCTAGGAATATGTCTTTGTCATCTAGTGCTGCTACAACAGAAATACCACAAGTGGATGGCTTTAACAAAGAGAAATTTATTTCCTTGCAGTAAAGTAGGCTAAAAGTCCAAATTCAGGGCGTCAGCTCCAGGGGAAGGCTTTTTCTGTCTGTCAGCCTTCTCTTCAGTGTTCCCCCTGACTAAGAGCTTCTCGGTGCGGGGACCCCAATCCAAAGATGCACTCTGCTCCCGGCACTGCTTTCTTGGTGGTATGAGGTCCCCCTTTCTCATTGCTCACTTCTGTCTTTTGTATCTCAAGAGATTGCCTCAGGACACAATCCAGTCTTGTAGATCAGGTCCTGCCTTACTAACACAACTGCCACCCATCCTCCCTCATTAATATCATAGAGGCAGGATTTACAACATATAGGAAACTCACACAGTACCAGGAATCATGGCCCAGCCAAACTGATATACACATTTTTTGGAGGGACATAATTCAAACCATGACAGAATATATCCTAGAGAAATAAGAGTCATCACATGAACAGACATATGCACACCCATGTTCATTGCAGCACTATTCACAATAGCACAAAGATGGAAGCAACCTAAGTGCCCATCAACAGATGAATGGATAAACAAACTGTGGTACATGCGCACAATGGAGTACTGTGCAATGATAAAGAACAATGATAAATCTGTGAAACATCTCATAACATGGATGAATCTGGAGAGCATTATGCTGAGTGAAATAAGTCAATCACAAAAGAACAAATATTATATGAGACCATTATCATAAAAACTCAAGAAAGGGTTTACACACAGAAAAAAACAACTTTGATGGTTATGAGGAAGGGGAGGGGTAGGGAAGGGAAATCACTAACTAGAGAGTAGACAACTGGTAACTTTGGTGAAGGGAAAGATAACACACAATACAGGGGAAGTCAGCACAATTTGACCATGACAAAGCCATAGAAGCTTCCTAGATGCATCCAAACACCTTGAGTTGCTTACTGGGGCTGAGGGCTGTGGACCATGGTCTTGGGGGACATCTAGGTCAATTAGCATAACATAGTTCATAAGGAAAATGTTCTACATCCTACTTTGGTGAGTAGTACCTAGGGTTTTAAAAGCTTGTGAGCAGCCATCTAAAATACATCTATTGGTCCCATCACATTCAGAACAAAGGAGAATGAAGAAAACTGAAGACACAAGGAAAATATTAGTCCGAAGGACTAATGAACCACGTCAACCGCAGCCTCCACCAGCCTGAGGCCAGAAGAACTAGACGGTGCCCTGCTACCACCACTGACACCTCTAACAGGTATCACAGTAGAGGGTTCTGGACAGAGCTGGAGAAAAATGTAGAGCAAAATTCTAACTCACAAAAAAAGACCAGAATTACTGGCCTGACAGGGAGAAACCCTGAGAGTAAGGCCCTCGGACACCCTTTTAGCTCAGTAATGAAGTCACTCCCGAGGTTCACCATTCAGCCAAAGATTAGACAGGCCCATAGGACAAAATAAGACTAATGGGGCACAACAGTCCTGGGACAAGGACTAGAAGGCAGGAGGGGACCGGAAAGCTGGTAATGGGGAACCCAAGATTGATAAGGGACAGTGATGACACGTTATGGGGTTGTTAACCATTGTCATAAATCAATATGTGTACTAACTGTTTAATGAGAAGCTATTTGTTTTATAACCTTCATCTAAAGTACAATATAAAAAATTTTTTAAAAAAAGTTATCGCCATGCTTTACATGTCTGGACCCAAAGTCCATTCATTGTCAATCGGGATCATGACTTTGTATCTCTTTGCTATCCAAGACAATGACAGGGGATTGTGTACGTCACTTCCTGAGTTGATAGTTTCTTAATGCAATGCTGTGAGTTTCACTCTACCGAGCATTGGGTCCCTCAAAATATCTTCCTTGGCCCTGCCACTTGTTCTATGCAAAACAAGATGGCCCCTGAAATCTCTGGTAACCTTCTATACCTTCTGTCTCTTTTATTCATGAACCAGATTTATGATGGCAAGGAATAGCCAGTGAGCCCATCCCTAAAGATTCCACTGCTCTCCTTCTGGGCACAATAGGATTGTACTTCCCCTGCCACTTGGAGTTGGGTGCAGACAAGTTATTTGCATCAGCCAATTAAGTGTGAGTGGAAATGACTTGTGTCGTGTCAGCTACTTCTGGGCAAAAGCCTCAGGAGCTAGTGTGTTCTTAGACATTCTTTCTTTGACTTCTCTGTGTGACCAACAGTGTTCCTAATAGTGGCTGCCCTGTCAACCTGGGTCCCAAAGACAGAACTATGCCTATGAGGATGAGAGCCCCTACCTAACCCTCAATGGACACGGGCTGAAAATGAAAACTTTGTTACTTTAATCCACAAGCTTTGGGGTTGCTCATCACCACAGCAGAGCCTAGCCTACCCTGACTAATATACAGTGTGCTTAGCAGAACAGGATTTGGACACTGGTAAACTTGTCTGCTTCCCAGTTCACAGCTCACAAACAATGTAGACTGAAGTGGGGGTGGGGGGTGGGGGTTGTGTGGCCTCTCTTAGCCCCATTCCCATCCTCTGCACAAAGGGGGAAAGAATGCCTGTCCGAACAGGATTGTCATGAGTAAATGATCTGAGAGATAGGAAATGCTTAAGCACATAAAAATGCTCAATAATTTCAGGCAATTGTTATTTTTACGACTATTATCTGATGATGATGATAATGATGATAACCAAAAAACCAAACTTGTTGCCATTGACTTGATTCCAGCTCATAGTGACCTTATAGGACAGAGTAGAACTGCCCCGTAGGCTTTCCAATGTGCAGCTGGTGGATTTGAACCACTGACTTTTTGGTTAGCAGCTGAGCTGTTAACCACTGCACAGCCAGGGCTCCAATGATGATAGCCCCCATGGCTATCGCATTGATTCCAACTCATAGTGATCCTATAGGACAGAGTAGAACTGCCCCATAGGGTTTTCAAGGAGCGGTGGTGGATTCGGACTGCCGACCTTTTGGTTAGCAGCTGAGCTGTTAACCACTGCACCACCCGGGCTCCTGTCTATATAACAATGATAGAGGCTACCATTTACTAAACACAAACTCTGTGCCACACACTGTTCAAAGCATATTACATACATATTCATTTAATCCTTACAACTCTATGACATAAATGCTGATATTAATCTCCTTACAGATGTAGAAACCGAGTCCAACAAATCTTGCCAAAGCAACTAGAAAATGACTTTGGATTTGAACCAAAGCATCTGGAACCCATGCACTTAACCCCTACTGTATGCCATCAACTGATCAGCAGGTACTGGGAGCTTGGGTAAGAGGGCCTATGTGAACAGAATCAGCAAGGCATCCAAGCCTGGCACTGATGGAAGCACTCCCAGTCTGGACTCCCCACGATGTGCCCACTCCATCAAGACTGTGGCAACAAATGTGCGTCTCAGGACTATGTCTGTGGCAGAGCCAGGAGTGGGGACTTTGAGGTCTCAGTTCCCAGATTTATATGTATCCAATGGTTCACCCAATCCCTCTGTACATCAAATTACTGGCAGAAACATCTTTAACTTCTCACACTCCCTGAGCTTTATCATAGTAATGGTGCCATTTGGAGGTTTCTGCATGCATTCTGCCATCTAAAAGGATCATAAATTAATCATGCCCTTGGACACTGTTGAAATGTATGTATTTCATCTCTTACTACCTTGCCAAACTTTTCTTCCTCGCTGGTGCTCTGTTCCTCTCTTACATCAGTTCAGATTTTTGAGTTCCCAGAGAAATCTGAACCACAGTTCAGAGAAACCAATGTAACAAAATCACCATTATCAACCTGGAGCGATTTCCATTTGGAAGTAATAAACACGAACAACTGAACAACTTCTCCGAGGAAATGCATGTTGGCTGCCCTTTCACTGAGAATCTCAACGCTTATTCTTATTATTCTTATGATTCAGGACAAAATTTTAAAGTTAAATCAGATGCCTGGAAACACACGCAGTGGCAGCAATAAATAAAATTTCAATCACTTCCAATGGGAAGCCTAGCATTCTGTCTTGCCTTACACGCACCTTGGTTTGACGGACACGTACATGGCTTTGAAGTTGCCCCATTCCCTCAGTCAGCTACTATCTTTCACAATCCATCATACCCTAATTTAAAATTTTCAAGGGTTCTACCCTACCCTCATCACGTGTGGAGAAAGTTCAGGCTGCCTTAGTAATGCATGGAGGCCCTGGGTGGTGTGAACGCTAAACGCTTGGCTGCTAACTGAGAGATGAGTGGTTGAGCCCACCCATAGACGCCTTGGAAGAAAGTTCTACTGATCTACTTTCAAAAGATCACAGCCACTGAAAACCCAGTGGAGCACAGTTCTACTCTGACACTTTCGGAGTTACGGTGAGTTGGAATCAACTAGACGACAACTGGTTTGGTGTTTTGTTTTGGTTTAGTAATGCATAGAAGGCTTTTCATAGTCTGCCTTCAGACTCAGTTTTTGCTGTTTTCCCACACATCCCCCCACAAATCCTGTTTTGCTACCATTTCCCCAAAGTGCATACTTCAACCTCCCTCTGTTTCTGCCACGGGCTTACCTTCTTCTGACCGGAAGCCTCCTAGCCAAAAGCTGAGCCTGACCAGTCAATCAAATCGTCTCTTTGGGATTGGAGTAGGGAGAGACTGGGCCACTTAGCTGAGACTGTGGACCCTTAAAGTCTTACCAACTTGAAGACTGAGTCTACCATTGTGGGGAGACCTCTGCAAAGAAAACTGGTTCACAGGTAAAACTGAAAGGGAGTAATGGATGCTTGTGTGTATATGAAGCCAGTCCAGGCTCAAGCATGAGGGTGTCACCACCCTACCAAAATCAAATCTGTTGCCGCTGAGTCAATTCCAACTTACAGCGACCCCACAGGACAGAGTAGAACTGCCCCATAGGGTTTCCAAGGAGTGGCTGGTGGATTCAAATTGCCAACCTTTTTTTGGTTAGCAGCTGAGCTCCTAACCGCCGTGCCACCAGGGCCCCCACCACTCTACAGCTGGTAAGTAATCCTCGCCAGCATTCCTTCGTCTTATGTCTCAGCCATGGTCTCCAAATTATGTTCTTACACTCAAACATCACAGCCCCTTCTCCCAATGGTGTCTGGTAAATGGCTTTATGTCACCAGGATGTTATAAAATGGATTCCTGCATGGCTTATTCCATTGTTGCCCCTCAATTCTTTTCTTACATTCACTTCTCCACAGAGGACTTCCCTGACCACGTTATTAGAAAGAATAGCAGCTTCCCTTGCAACACCTTCTTCATGCCCACCACCCTGTTTCAGTTTCCTTCACAGACCCCGTCTTCACCTGACATATTTATCTGTTTGTGGTCTATATCTACCACTCAAATTTAAGCTTGACGTGAGCAGGCAATCTGTTTTGTTTACTGCAGCGAACAGAGCATTGGACAGAGTAGACAGTCAGATATTTTTTGAATAAACGAAGAAGCCATGTAAAGAGAAGCTGAAATGAGAGACCAGCTCTGTTCCTTACAAGACACTAGCAAGTTGTGTTGAGACTAAAGTAGCTATGCATGTTCATTTATTCATGCATTCATTTTCTTTCCTTTCTGACCATATGGTCTCTCATTTCTGCTCAACTAGGAAGAAAGGCCTGGCAATCTACTTCCGAAAATGAGTCAGTGAAAATTCTATGGACTACAATGGTTCTGTCCACAACCGCAGGACCAGGCAGCATATTGTTGCATTGTGTGCGGGGTCGCCACATCGAGGGTCGATTTGATGGCAGCTAACAACGACAACGATCTGCGTCTAGATATCATTCCCAGCATCCACTCTGCAGACGGCATTTACAGCCGGATTCTTTGCAGGGTTTCTGCTGAGCAGACGAGCACACTCAGATTCCATGCGCAGCACAGCGGGTGCATACCTTACAGGCCTGGGGCCCTAGCCCTACGTGCAGAGGCACATGCTCCCCAGCAGAAGAAGAACGTGTGCACAGTCCTTGTGCTTTCTGACTTGAAGTAAGACAAACTTACCCCAATCCCATTTGTCAGCTGCCTTTGCCCCTCCCTCCCAGCCTAGCTCATTCTGCCTCCCAGGTTCCCTCATTGTTATAAGCTTATCACAGAAGTAAATCAGAATGTTCTCAAGAGCAGAAGAAAAGATAAAGGCAAAAAAATGCAACATCCCCAAGAGCAGAATATTTTTTTTATAGTTCCACAACTCTAGCAATTCTGTCCTAAAAAAAAAAAAAAATCCATTATTTAATTTTAGTACCATGGAGGTGCTATTGATGAATAATGGTTCTTCTTCTACCTTCTAGTATTTCTAAAATATTAATACTGGTTGGGTACCTCTCCTAAGGGGAAGCAGGAGTTGAATGTTTTATAGGCCCCAGAGCCCTTATCCCATACAATGGACTATGTATTTATTCAGTTGCTACCACTAATATGCTTTGGGTTCTTCAAATTATGACTGTATCAAAGGATAGGCGCCACATCGTGGGGTGCAGAGGGCAAAATATAATGCTAAATAGTCCCTTTCCCATTATTTTCCATGTCGAAGTCTTTATTCTTTTAAACTATCTATCAAGATGCTCCTCCCATCTCTACACTCAGTTTGGGACATAAGCCGTAAGTAAAAGCTTCAACAAGGCATCCAACTTCAAGATGAATGTTATCAAGGCTAACAACAGGTCATTACATCTTTAGCTGCAAATTGTTGATGTTAAGCTTTGAACACTAAGCCCCAACTTATTAATTCCTGAATAGGTCATAATTTTGCGTGTGTATGTGTGTGTGTATACATCTTCATGCTCTATCCTTACACTCAGGGATACTGGAGAGGAAGGAACGAAGATACTGCTTCAGAACAAACTAAAAATAGTACTGTAGATTGTGCACTTGGCGGTTAATTTTTTTTTTTTTCCTTTAAATCAGGTTTGTTTTTTCCCCTTTACAAAACCAAAACATGCTCACTAGGAAAAATCTGGAAGACAAACCAAAGTAAAAGGTAGATAAACAAGGTGCTCAATGTCCCACTTCATAATGACAACTATTCTAACATGTCCCTTCCAGTCTTCTAAATGCATAGGTTTTGTTTTGCAGAGCTGTGACAGTTGCATAAATATATATTTTTAATTAAACTTTTTATTTTGAGATTAGTGAAGATTCACATGCCGCTGTTGTTGCCATTGTTAGCTGCCGTCAAGTTGGCTCCAGACTCATGGCAACCCCCTGTGTTACAGAGTAGAGCTGCTCCATAGTGTCTTCTTGGCTGCAATCTTTATAAAAGCAGTTCACCAGGCCTTTCTTCCATGGAGCTACTGGGTGAGTTCAAATAGTCAATCTTTGAGTTAGCAGCAGATCACCAACTGCTCGTGCCACCCAGATCTTATTTTGAGATTACTGCAGCTTCACAAGCAGTTGCAAGAAATACCCTTTACCCAGCTTCCCCCAATGGTAACGTCTCATAAAACTATAACACAATACGACAACCAGGTTATGGACATTGATGTAATCCATGGATCTTATTCAGATTCCCCGTGTTAATTGTACTCATTTGTGTATGTGTGTGTGTTTAGTTCTATGCAATTTTATCACATGTTCCTGTACCATCACCACAATCAAGCTAGAAAAACATTTCCACTACCCCAAAGATCCCTTGTAATGCCATTTTAAACCCTTCCTCCCTCTCATCCACCACCCCTCCCTAACCACATCCCTAAATCCTGGCAATCACTAGTCTGTTCTCTATTTCTAAAATTTTGCCATTTCAAAAATCTTACATAAATGGAATCATACCGTATGTAACCTTTGAGATTAGCTTTTTTTTCACTCAACAAAATTCCCTGGAGAGTCTTCTAAGTTGTTGCTTATATCAATAATATGCTTGTTTTATTGCTGAGTACTATTTCATGTTAGACATGTACCACCATTTGTTTAACCATTCACCTGTTGAAGGACATCTGGTTGCTTCCAGTTTTTGGCACTTACAAATAAAGCTTCTGTCAACATTCATTTACAGGTTTTTCTGTGAACACAACATTTTCATTTCTCTGGGTAAATGCCCAAGAGTGCAATTACACGTTTCGTTTTATTAGAAACTGCCAAACTGTTTTCCACAGTGGCTGTATCATTTTAAATGCCCATCAGCAACGTCTGAGTGATCCAGTTTCTCTACATCGTCACAAGTATTTTTTTTTTTTTAAGTTTAGTCATTCTGATAAGTGTGTAGTGATATCTCATTGTGTTTATAATTTGAATTTCCCTAATGGCTAATGATATTGGACATCTTTTCATGTGCTTATTTGCCATCTGTATATCTTCTTTGGTAAGATGTCTTCTGTCCATTTTCTAACTGGACTGTTTGGAAGGTTTTTTTTTTTTTGCTGTTGAGTTTTAAGAGTTCTTTACATATTCTAGATAGTAGTCCTTTGTCAGATATGTGATTTATAAATATTTTCTCCTGGTCTGTACCTTGTCTTTTCATCCTCTTAACAGGATTTTTCCTAGAGCAGTAGTTTTAAATTTTGTGAGGGTCCAATTTAGCCAATTCTCTTTTTATGAATTATACTCTTGGTGTCAAGTCTAAGAATACTTGGCCTAACTCTAGATCCTTAAGATTTTCTTCTGTAATTTTTTTCTAAAAGATACATAGTTTTATATCATACGACTATGTTCATGATCCACTTTGAGTTAATTTCTGTATAAGGTATGAGGTTTAGGTTACGGTTCATCTTTTTGCCTATGGTTGTCCAATTGCCACAGCACCATTTGCTGAAAGAGCTAGCCTCCTCCACTGAATTGCTTTTGCACTTTTATTAAAAATCAGTTGGGCATATTTGTGCGGGTCTTTTTCTGGGTTCTCTACTTAGTTCCATTGATCTATGTATCTATCCCTCCGCCACAGCGTACTGTCTCGATTGCTGTACCTACATACCATTAAACTCGTTGCCATCAAGTCAATTCCAATTCATAAAGACACTATAGGACAGAGTAGAACAGCCCCATAGGGTTTCCAAGGAGCACCTGGTGGATTCGAACCACCAACCTTTTGGTTAGCAGCCGTAGCACTTAACCGTTACACTACCAGGGTTTCCATACCTACATAGTAAGCTTTAATATTGGATAGAGGGCTCTTCCCATTTTTTTCTTCTTTTTCCAGATGGTTTTGCTACCCAGGAGCTCTGTGCTTTCCACATAAATTTTAGAATAAGCTTGTATATGTCTACAGAAAACCTAGCTGAGATTTTGAGAGGAATTACACTAAAGCATACGTATATCTTTATGTTATTTTTTACATATTATATCATAAGCATTTTTCCATATTTTACCAACTCTTTATGCCTACCCAATATTTCAAATGCATGTACCATCATTTAACTTAACCATTTCAATAATGATGGACATGAGCTGGTTTCAGTCATAAAAACCTGAATAAAGCTACCAAAAACATGTTCTTACAAAAAAAAAAAAAAAAAAGAAATAAAATTCTCCCCATTTTGGATCATTTACTTATGATAGATTTCCAGAAATGAGGTTACTCAAACAAAGAGAAAGAATATTCTTATAGTTCTTCATATTTGAGTATTATTTCACACATTTTTATATATGTATACAAATATTGCTATTAGCTTTAAAAATCCATTTGGTTATGGGTTTATATAAGGAGCCCTGGTGGTGCAATGTTAAGTGCTCGGCTGCTAACAAAAAGGTTGGTGGTTTGAACCCACCCAGTGGCTCTGTAGGAGAAAGACCTGGTGATAGGCTTCCGTAAAGATTAAAGCCTAGGAAACCCCATGGGGCAGTTCTACTCTGTCATTATAGGGCTGCTATGAGTCGGGGTCACTCAACAACAACTTAGGTTTATATGTTAAAGTAGGGGAGATACTCATCAATGAAGAGAAGGGAAGTTTTCGGAATGGCAAATAATGCACCATCCACTCTCCCAAAATGACGACTGCCTAGGCCTGACTCTTTACAAAGTGTTGCCACACATCTGTTCTCCTGGTATCCTACCTGCAAACCAGGGAAGGCGGCTAGGTGACACTGATTCCTATTTCACCTACTTTCAGCTAGCTATTTGCTACTGAAGCATTCTTTAAAATCTCTTCATCTTAAAGAAAAAAGATTTAGTTAAGTCATCTTCTGTTTACCCAGGAAAGAGAAGGGAACAAATGGACCAGGCTAATCTACCTCCTTATTGTTTTGGCAATGAGAACGACTGTTATCATGAGATGGTCCTGAATGGAAGATGAGAAACATCTGCCCAGTAGAATGATCAGTGATAGCCTGAGAGGGCTGATGGTGTTCCATTTCTGTTCTATCCTTCCTAATAGGGTTTGCTCCTTTTTCTGTAATGGAAGTAAAGGCTATGTTGATAAATAGGAAAACCACATAGTTTCTTCTTTCTATGCAGTCACTTTGCTTTTAGAACTACGCGCTGTCTGTATTGTGAACAGCAAGTGTAACCATCCTCATGTTGAGAGTGCTAAACGCGGAGGGTCTCATTCTGAGGACCCAGGACAGAGAAGGCCCTGCGGCCACATTGCCAGATTCCTGAATGGCTATGTGCACCAGCATGGTCAGCAGCCAGAGGAAAGGAAAGTCCTAAAGTCACCTGTATTAGATGCCTGGAGCTGCTGTAACAAAGTTCCACAAAGTGCACGCTTCAAACAACAGGAATTTATTCTCTCACAATTGTGGGGGCTACAAGTCCAAATTCAAGGTGTTGGCAGGGCCATGCTCTCTCTGAAGGCTGTAGGGGAAGATCCTCCCTTGCCTCTCCCTAATTTCTGGTGGCTCCTAGCAATCGTTCGCATTCCTTGGCTTGTAGCTGCATCACTCCAACCTCTGCCTCTGCCTTCACACCGTCATCTTGCCTCCATGTCTATGTCTGTGTGCTTTGCCTTTTTTATAAGGACACCACTCACACTGGGTTAGGACCTACCCTACTCCAGTATGACCTCATGTTAACTGATAACATCTTCAAAGACCCTATTTCCAAACAAGGCCATGTTCACCGATACCAAGGGTTAGGATTTCAATATATCTTTTTTGCAGGACACAATTCAATCCATAACACTACCTTTGGGCCACACCAACATTATTTTATTTAGTAAAACAGGTTTTCATCCACTTAAATGTTGGGATGAGGATTGTAAGGTGAAGAATCGCTCAAGCTATAAACACTTGAACCCAGGCAAAGCAGTGTGAATGGCATAGCTTCCCACATCACAGCAACACACAAGCCATTACAATACAACTAAGTGACACATGGTGGTGGAGCCCAAGAGAAGACCCTTTATTCCCCATCTCCTCCTGTATTCTCTGCTGAGATGAATCCACAGCATAGGCTTTGGGCAAAGTAGGTGCTCACTAATTACTTGATAAATGACTCTGAGCACAAGTGCACGAAGGAGCCAACACTACATATATAAAGAGCTGGCCACCCTTGTATTTACAAAGTACTGTTTACCAGGTTTTAGCCAATGAAGGAGGAATGCACAGGAGGAAGGTTTCTCACCTGAGCATGTACTAGAGGCCAAGAACTATGCCAGGTTCTGTAAATAATAATATAATAGCAACTAAGTATTTGGAGCTGATTGGCGTTGGGCTCAGTTCATTAGGTGCCTTTACCATCCCCTTTGCCATCACCTCAACCCTATACGCTTTTACTATCTCCTTCGGCCATCTAATAAACCCTAAGAGATGGGTGGCTTTATTATCTCCATTTTACAGAGGGGGAGACTGAGGCACAGGGAATTTAAAAATGTTGACCAGTTTCCCATAAGTACGCATCAGCAGAAGCACAGGCAAAGTATAAATATTTATGATTTATTACAAGCTTATTATGCCCCCGTGGTGCTGAACATTTACTATGAATTATCTCATATGATTCCCTCACCTTCAAATTTTATGAGGTAGGCACTCTTTTTAGCTCCATATTACAGGTGATGAAACTGAGGCTTCGATAGGTAAGATTATTTCCCCAAGGAACACATAAGCCTCTCTACCCATTGAACCATTGCTCCTAATCACTGTATTGACAACCAGATTGATCATTTGCAGAGAGATTAGAACATTTCTACCCCAAATCTGCCCTTTAGATGACCAAAAGGAAGAGACCGAGAAATGGTCAGGGCGGTTTCCTCTGCCAGCTTAGTAATTATGTAGTAACAAAAGGGGATTCAATCAATTGGTTAGCAATTAGCCATTACGAGAAGATGGAAAAAAAAAAAAAAAAATCCAATTGACTGTTTGGTAGACCAGGAAGCATTTTAAATGTCACCACAGTGAGAGAAATATTTGAAGATTTGTCTTCATAATGGTTAACTAATTGCAATCTTCAAATTTTATTGCTTTGGAAAAATAACTCAATTCAAGAGACAGAGTATTAACACTTGGGGCTATTTCTCCTTTGTCTTAGTTAGCATCAAGAGGACGCATGTAAATTGATCAATTGCTATAATTTTGAAAGACCCTCTCCTTGAGGGCAGATTCAGTGTGTTATTTATCATTTTATCATCTATATGTACCTAGCACAGTCAGGGGTGGGGGGGCATATGGTATCTGCTACATTGAACTGGAAGGAAATCCAGTACCCTGTCCGCCAACCCTGAGTTCACTTTAAGTGAAATTCTGATGCCATATGTGTAATTTGACTTGGGTATAACTATAGTGCAAGGTGGTAGCTATAGATTTGTCCACCTAGCAGGTTTTCCTATCCCCCCTCTGGTATCAACCTTCCCACTTGCACAACGGCAATCAGCTAGTGCCATAAATCATGGTGCCATGATGTTTCTCCACCCACAAGGCATGTGGTGCTTGCAAAACCAAATCCATTTCTCTAGCCTCAGAGATGATTTCAGCAATGGGCATCTGGCCAAAGCTGCACCCAGTGGTATTCTCCCCAGGGCTTTTCAGCTAGAACTGGCGGGGAAGCCTTTCTCTGGCCTTTGACAATCATGGTATCAGAAGGACTCTATCTGTGGCCATTATTCTTGACCAAATGCAGAAAATATATCTATAGAGGAGAGAACAAGGCCAACATGCAGAGGTAGAGCAGAATGAGCAATTCTTTGAGGGCCGGATCCAGCTGTACAAAGGCCAGATACACCCTTGGGTTTCCTGGTTACGGAGGTCAATAAATATCCTTTAATCTACATTATTTGAATGTGTTTCTGTCACATACAACCTCAAATCCTGACTAATATAATCCCTTTCCAACTATTGCAATTCTCTTGGTTTCAGACTGAACCGTTTAATATTGGGAGCAAATAGAAAAAGAAGAAAAAAAAAATAGAGGTTGAGAATAGAATTAAGAGTAAAGTAGACTATAGAGGGGGGTGAAAACTTGAAATGAAACTTTGGGGAATCCCAGGGTGTCTACAGGTTAAGAAACTCTGATCACAGAGGAGTAGTTGTGCACGAGGAAGATGGAGACATGGGATTGCAGCTGAGTGCCCAGGATGGTGGAAAGACACAGATGGCAGAATTCAAGGAGTCTTCATGTCAGAAAGGGGCTCAAAATTAGGATGGGAGCTGCACATAGAACAAACAAACAAAAAAAAAAAACCCAAAAGCTTTCATGACACGTTTCATGAGCAATCCATGTTGAAACAGAGGATTGAGTTTTTACTTAAAGATTCTATCAAACATAGGAAATGAAAACGGAAAATGTACCATGCACATATGCCTAATGTAAAATGATTGTCATGGATTGAATTGTGTCCCCCCAAAAATGTTTATCAACTTGGCTAGGCCATGATTCCCAGTATTGTGTGGTTGTCCTCCATTTGGTGATTTGATGTATTTATCCTATATGTTGTCAATCCTAACTTCTATGATGTTAATGAGGCAGGATTAGAGGCAGTTCTGTTAATGAGGCAGGATGCAATCTACAGGATTAGGTCTATGCCGAGCTAATCTCTTTTAAGATAAAAAAGAGAGAATCCAGCACTGAGGAAAGGGACCTCCTACCACCAAGAAAGAAGAGCTGGGAGTGGATTGTGTCCTTTGGACCTGAGGTCCCTGCACTGAGAAACTCTTAGACCCAGGGGAAGATTGATGACAAGGACCTTCCCCAGAGCCAACACAGAGAGAAGGCCTTTCCCTGGAGCTGGCGCCCTGAATTTAGACTTCTAGCCTCCTAAACTGTGAAAGAATAAATTCCTGTTTGTTAAAGCTATCCAATTGTATTTCTATTATAGCAGCATTAGATAACTAAGACAATGAGTAAATGTCACCGATCTTGTATGACAGATCCCACTGCAAGAGCCAAAGTTAAAAGTAGAGGTCCACAAACAGCCTCACTCCAGCCTCACCCCCACCCAGAGTCTTGATGTCATGATGTGCAGACAGTTCTGACAAACAAGGGGAAGAAAAGAGGGTGGAGCAACAATCAGCTGAAGAAGGCACAGTAAACCACGAAAATTGCTAAAAAAATTTTATGGCTGGTCATTAATCCTAACCACTTCTATTTCTAAAAAGAAAGATGCGTTGTCTTTTTAAATAGACGAAATTCGAGTTTATGGGAAAGTTAATAATATTCATGATGATGCAATAAGAAATTCCCAAAGTCTTACATTTCCTGTGGCATTTGGAGTGGAGGCAGCCTGCTGTAGGAAGAAAAGGCCAGGTTTGGGAGACAGACCCATGGCCAACACAGGGCACGGGGCTTTAGGCAAGTCCCTGACTTTCTCTGAGCTCCAGTTTCCTCATCTGGAGATGGAGGGGATGCTGGCTTCTTTGCAAAACCCCAATGAGGATTAGAGAAGAAGGCATGTAATGTACAGAGGCATGGAGCCTGGCATGCAGGCTGCACTCCAGAATATTTTCAGAACAGATCCAGAATCCAGTCATTCCTCCATGCCTCCCCACTGCCGTGCTGGGCCAAGCCTGCATCACTTCTCCCCTGAATGACGGAAACGGCCTCCCAACTGTCTCCTGCTTCTACTGTCACTCATCTTCCTTCCCTCTCCCCACAATCTTTTCCCCATTCATCAGCCAGAGCATCCTATAAAGACATAAGCTGGACCATATCTCTCCCCATCAAAACCCTCCCAAGGCTTTCTCTCTCCATTAGGACAAAGGTGGTGGACAAGGCCTTCTGTGATCTGGTCCCCCCTCTTCTCCTGTCTCATACTGCCTTGCTCTCTCTGCTTCCCTGCTGTTTCCAGAATATTCCAGACATACTCCTGTTGAGGCTTTTGCACTCATTCCCTTGGTCTAGGATGCTCACCCACACAGGTGCTTCACTCCTTCATTCGGTCTTCTCAGCACCAACTTCTCTGACAATGCTATTTAAAACTGCAACCTGTCCCATCTTTGGCCCTTACTTCTCCACAGCCCTTATCACAATCTGTCTTAGCAACTGACATACCATATATGCTACTAATATTTGATTTTTCAGGCTCCCCCACTAGAAGTGGGATCCATGAGGGCAGGGAGTGGTCTGTTCTATTCACTGCTCAAGCCACAGAACCTAAAGCAAGCTTTGTCACATAGCAGGAGTTTAATAGATTTTTATCGAATGGAGGAACTCGTCACTTAACTTGCCAAGGTGCTGGAGCTACAAGTTGCGTCAGCTCTGACTCACGGCAATCCCATGTGTGTCAGAGTAGAAATGTGCTCCACAGGGTTTTCAGCATCTGGTTTATCAGAAGTAGACCACCTTGCCTTTCTTCTGAGGAACCTCTGAGTGGACTCGAACCTCCAACCTTATGGTTAGCAGCTGGGCACTTTAACAGTTTGCACCACCCACGGACTTGTGCAAACCACCCTTCCTGGCTGTGGAAACCTGCCCAGTTGCAAAGCGTCTCTGTCTTGAGATTCTCCTGTCAGTCTATCACCTAAAGTCCCTGACGTTTCAGGCCGAGACTGATCAGGACAGTAGAACAAGGGGGAGTAGAATCAGAGAACCTGGTTTTGAATGGCCAGCTTTGCCCCTTAACCCCGAGCCATGGTCTCATTATCGTGAAAGGGAGTAATGACACTTAGTGTGGCTGGAAGTTGAGGGGATCCAACATGAAAGTTAGAAATGTTAGGTTCATGAATTATTCCATCAATGTGAATGCCCTTCTTCCTTCAAATGGTTGTTGTAAGGATTAAATAAAACTATATTGCCTTAGTTATCTAGTGTTGCTATAACAGAAGTACTACAAGTGAATGGCTTTAACAGAGAGAAATTTATTCTTTCATAGTACAGGAGGATAGAAGTCTGAATTCAGGTCACCAGCTCCAGGGGAATGCTTTCTCTCTCTGTTGGTTCTGGGGAAGGTCCTTGTCATCAATTTTCCCCTGGTCTAGGAGCTTCTTAGCACAGGGACTCGGGGTACAAAGGACTTGCTCACTCCCAGCTCTTCTATCTTGGTGGTATGAGGTCCCTCTCCTCTCTGCTCAATTTTCTCTTTTATATCTCAAAAGAGATTGGCTCAACATACAACCTAATCCTGTAGATTGAGTCCTGTCTCATTAACTTAACTGCCTCTACCCTGCCTCGTTAATGTCATAGAGGTAGGATTTACAACACGAAGAAAAATCATATCAAATGACAACATGGTGGACAATCAAACAATACTGGGAAAAATGGCCTAGCCAAGTTGACATACATTTTGGGGGGACACAATTCAATCCGTAACATACATTTACAGAAAAAGTGTGTTATATTTATCGCAAAAAATCTCTATCTCCTCTTCATCCTCCTCCTCCTCCACTAGGGACCACCATCTGCCCTCTTCTATGGGTGTCACCTTATTCTCTAACTCATTCTCCCCATGAAGAGTTTGTCCTTCTGTTGTCCCCTCCTTTCATGTCAAGCTTTCAATTTTCCCACATTACAGTCAGCTCTTCTGATACCATTTGAGCACCAAGAAATTTTGTTTCTGTGTATTTTTTTTTTTTAAATGTACTTCAGGTCAAGGTTTACAGAACAAATAGTTTCTCATTAAACAGTAGTACACATATTGTTTTATGACATTGGTTAACAACCCCACGACATGTCAACCCTCTCCCTTCTTGACTTTTTTTTTTTTTTTTTTGTGGTGAAAATATACTTAGCCAAAGATACACCACTTCAAAAATTTCTACATGCACAGTTCAGTGACATCGACTATGCTCTTCCAGTTGTGCTGCTATTCTCACTTTAGATGAAGGTTTATAGAACAAAATAGTTTCTCATTAAACAGTACACATGTTGCCCTATGACAATGGCTAACAACCCCACTACAGAGCACCAAGAAATTTGACTTTTTTTAACTCCTAAACCAGTGGTTCTCAACCTTGACTGTTCATTACAGTATGCTGCAGAGGTGGGATGGATTTAGAAAAAAAGATGCATGCACAAGCCACAACTCCAGAGAGTCTGACCTATGAGGTCTGGGAGGGTCTTGGCGTTATGGATTGAATTGTGTCCCTCACAAATGTGCATCAGCTTGGTTAGGCCATGATTCCCAGTATTGTGTGATTGTCCACCACTTTGTCATCTGATGTGATTTTCCTACGTGCTGTAAATCCTGCCTCTATGATGTTAATGAGCCAGGATTAGAGGCAGTTACGTTAATGAGACAGGACTCAATCTACAAGATTAGGTGGCTTCTTAAAGTCAATCTCTTTTGAGACATAAAAGAGAGAAACAAGCAGAGAGACGGGGGACCTCATACTACTAAGAAAGCAATGCCAGAAGCAGAGCGTGTCCTTCTTACCTGGGTTCCTGCACTGAGAAGCTCCTATACCAGGGGAAGATTAATGACAAGGAACTTCCTCCAGAGCTGATGATAGAGCAAGCCTTCTCCTGGAGCTGGAATCCTGAATTCAGACTTATAGCCTCCTAGACTGTGAGAGAATAAACTTCTGTTTGATAAAGCCATCCACTGGTGCTATTTCTGTTACTGCAGCATTAGATAACTAAGACACTCGGCTACTAGGATTTTTCTAGAATCTGGGTGATTGGAATGTTCTGGCAAATTCAGAACCACTTAACCCTTTCTGGAAAGATATTTAGATGTGAATGGAGCATCTCAGAGACAAACATCTTAATCCAGAATGTTTTCCAAAGGTAAAAATATGAAGCCTTTCTGGGTTAGCCTAGTCTTTCTGCTTCCCTCAAAGCATTCCCACAATAGTGCTTGTCTAGCATAAGACGAGAGTCTCTGGGTGGCACAAACAGTTAAGCACTCACCTACTAACTGAAAGGCTGGCAGTTTGAATCTGAAAGATTATCCACTGAAAACCCTATGGAATAAAGAATACAGTTCTACTCTGAAACACATGGGGTTGCTATGAGTCAGAATTGAGTCTATGGCAACTAGTTTGGTTTGGGTTAGCTACCAAGATGCAGAGGCTGTTATGAAGACAAAAGTAGAGTTAATAATAAACATGTTGGTATTGGTAGAGTCTATCTTGATGATCAGGGATCCATCTGAGCCTCTGAAGAGATCCAGGTTCACACTGACCATTCTTTACAGCAGTGGGCAAAGAGTCAGGTTCACACTGGATGCTCAAGAAAGACCAGGAGTCATATTCTCAGTCACCCCAGGAATATACTTGGGAAAAGTGCTTTACACGTGCAATGCAGCTTTGTGTGTGATCATAAAAGAAAAGAAAAATTACTCAATGTTTTTCCAAATTTGTTTTTCTCTTCTAGATGTACCACAGATCTTTCTTTATAAACTATGACTTAAACCAAGAAAATCCACTCCTAAAACCAAAACCAAAATCCAACTAATGACAAAAACAACAGCAAGCAAACAAGAGAACCCCAAACAACAGAGGCAGATTATATGATGGTCTTGAAAAGTCAATCAACTAAGATGCCTTTCAAAACAAGGCAATGCAATCCTAAATGTGCTAATTTCATGATTCAATGCTATTTTATTAAGAAATATCTGCTCTAAGGTATAATTTTTTTTCTTCCACAAGACCGTGCAGGGACAAAGGGAGATGATAATTGGTTGCCAGCAGTATTCCACGGATAAGACACAGAGGCTCCCAGGAAGCACATGAATGGAAGACAGCAGGGGATCTGCAAAAAATGAGTGGAACCCATGGATCAGTCCATCAGGTCAGATCTTCTGAGTTGTCACTACTTACAATCCCGTTCCTGGTAGCTAAACCAAGCAACTGTCCCTGCTGGTTTTATTAATTATTCCTGTTCTTATTCTGATAACCTGCAAAACATAACCTGCGAAACAGCCCAGAAATAGGCTCGGCCAATATAAAAGTGGTAAAAACAGATTTAACTAAACATTTTAAGGAACATGGGTGGAAATGTATTATATTCAGAAACATTCTTTAGATGAGTGAAAATGTTCAAATGAGATATGAAAAGCCATAATATGCTATTATGAGAAATTAAGCTACCTGTAGAATTTAAAATTCTCAAAGAAAGTATAGTGTTTAGCATCACATTTGACAAACTAGTCATGACAACTTTTACCTCCATTTGCTTAAGAATTTTTTAAAGACATGTTTGAGCACACGGCTGATGATTTCTACAGCAATGCAACAGCTTACTGAGAAATTACTATGTGCTAGCCAATGGGTTAGGGGCTCTGCGTTGCTCCTTTTATCCCCAGAGCAGGCTTTTGAAATACTATTATTTTTATTTCCTTTTCAAAGGTGAAGAATTATGATAGAGGCTCAGAGATTTGCTTAAGGACACACAGTTTATTATACTCAAGGAGAAGTGGTGGAGGGTCAGTGTAGCATAGCAAGGAGTGCAAAATTTGCAGCCAGGCCCTTTGAATTCAAATGGAAACTTGGGGATTCTGTGCCTTAGTGTCTTCATCTATAAAATGGGGTTAATAATAGTATCTATCTCATAAGGTTGTTGTGAGGAGATCCACACACACACACACATACATATGTGCGTGTGTGGGTGTATATCTATATCTATATCTATATATGTTAATTATATAATTCAGTTAAACATTAATTTAAATAAATTTAAATTTAAAAATATTTTATTAGAATTAAATTTATTAAAATGCCATTTAAATTACATTTTATTTAAATATTTTTAAAATTTCTGTTTTTTAAATTTAAATATTAATTAATCTATTACATAGATATAAAATACACTCACATATAAAGTGCTTAGACATAGGAAGCACTAAATAGGTTAATTCATGCATAGTGTGAGGGAGATAATCTTAGTGTCAGGCATGACTGCTATCACCATCCACTCCCACTCTGTCCTTACAACTACAGCAAGCCTTGATATCTATCAATATCTCTTCTCTAGTGGTCCTGGCGTACTGCCTGCACTTTTATAGGGTGCTTCCTCTGGTGGGGGGGCATGAAATGGAAGGCATAATTCTGTTGAAAGAAAAGGGAGTCAACAGAATTTTATTTCTTACGAATTAAAGTAAAAGGCCTATTACTGGATTCAGCAGATGGGAAATAAAAGCTGGAGTACCAGCTTGGCTCTCATGAGTCCCCAGAAAGGAAAATTTGATGTGAAAAATATTTGAGCCAGGTCTGGCAACAACTACTCATCATCCTGGCCTTTTTCTACTGGTTAGTATTTAACTCTAAGGAGCCCTGGTGGCACAAAGGTTAAGTGGTCAGCTGCTAACTGAAAGGCTGGCAGTTTGAACCCACCCAGCTCTGTGGAAGAAAGAGCTGGGATTTGCTCCAGTAAAGACTACAGGCTTAGAAACCCCAATGGGGGTATTTCTACTCTGTCACATGGGGTTGCTACGAATAGAAATTGACTCAATGGTATCCAACAACAAAAACAACATTTAACTCTAGAGTTTATGGGGATGGTCGACCAATGTAGAGTTCCATCTCTGCAGGGACTTGGCTTAGATGTCACATTCAAATGGAGAAAGGGTGGTTCCATAGAGGTGTTTTGCCATGGACTTTGTGGGTTGGGGAGGTGGCTGACAAGTCCAGCAAGATTGGGCTCTGCCTCCATCTTTGTTCTTCCCTACTGCTATCTGCTTTCCCTGCTGGCTTTTTGAATAGGATTGTATTGGAAAAAAAGATACTGCAGCTCCAAAAGCTTTTGACAACGACTGGCTTAGATCCCTTCTCACTCCGCTATTGTGATGCTCTAAGATGGGACTACTGCTGACATGTTCAAGCTTTCTACACACAGTGCTCTTCTGGACAGCAGTGACAGGTGCTGTCCATTCAGGGAGGGACACTGGGGCGAGAATGAAATGTAAACAAGCCAAAACATGCACTGACTTTCAAAAGAAATGCAAGAGCTTTCCAATATTCAGATTCCTAACAACGCTACTAAAAACATCCTGGGAAAAGTCGGGCTTAATTTCTACCAGCTGAAGCTAGAGTAGTATTACTGGATTTTTTTTTTTTTTTTTTTTTTTAAGGATATGGTGTGTGCCCAATTCCCATGTGTAGCATGTAACTCACAGATTTAATTATAGATCTTCCTCAGTCACTAGTTTCCTAGGAAACAAATCCATGGCTCATGTCCTGTGCATGGAAGGTCATGGCAAGAAGATAAATATTTTCTGCATTTTGAAACTTATCTAGAGGTCACAGGTCTGCAACTCAGCAGATGAGAGCCCTTGAGACAATAGCCCAAAGCTGCTGTGTTTGACTACTATCAAAGATACTTAAAACGTTTTGTGTTTATCTCAGATAAAGCACTTCCCACTTAAATGATTGAGAATTTTCACTATATTCCTTTAATTTCTTTTTTAGGTTGAAATATAAATAAGTAGTTTCCTTAAATGTTTCTTCCTACTCAGTTAAGATAAAGGCAGTGTTTATAACAATTAAAAAAAATAATAAAATATTATCAGAAAAATTCAAGCTAATTTTAATCATCTGGATGGTGTGGGTCAAAGTTTTTTTTAATCTTGAATCGGGCAGAAAATGGCCACAATCGGCCAGTTACATTGAAACACTCAAACAAGGCAGTAAACTGAAAGTAGAAAATTAAGTAAAAATGCAAATGCCTTTGACTATACGAAGAAAGACCACAAAGAGACAAATTTGTCCTCGTGACTGGATGAAGGCAGTCTCGTTTCACTGTACAATTCTGCTTATTTAACACTCTCTGAAATTGATTTTTATTTGTTCCCATTAGTGTCATTAACTTTCTTAGTCCTAAGTGAGGATTAAATGAGAGAATATAAGAAAAGTACTTTGTAAACCCCAAATAGCTGTACAAACGTGAGCTATCACAATTTGTGTTTATGGTACAAATTCTTCAGCATGATCCTTTCAGTCACAGTAGGGTGGGAATAACTCAGGGTTTCCAACGTCTGCGGACTTTAAACCATCAGGCATAGAGATCAGTGGTATTCGGGTCTCCATAACCTTTCATGTGGAGTTCATAAAGTAAACACAGAGAGTCATTCAATAAAGCTCACAGAAACATCCCAGAGGGGCTCAAAAGATGAGTTATTTCCCCTGCAGAAGCCAGCCAAGCCATGGCAGAGAGAAGACCTAGGAGTCTAAACCTGTCTTGTAACTTTTCCAGTTTCTCTTGCAGCCTGGATGATACTCAGTTTATGGTGTCAGTGGGGGGCCAGAGCTATCAGGGCAAAGCAAGCTCTATGTGTGATTCTTTAGCAAAGAGTCCAATCAGGAGAAAGAGGCTCCATAAAGTTCCACAGGCGTGCATAGCAGGAGGCAGGGGAATGTTAGTCATTACTTCCTTCTGTGCGTCATCCATAATTGCTTTCGCTCAGCTTAAGAACCTCCATTAAATATTAATTAGAACACAGCTAATATTTATTGAGCAATTACTAAGTGCCAGGCACTGTGTCAAGCACTTTTCACATGTTCTCATTTAGTCCCCACCACAGCCCTTTGAGATTGGCAGAGCATGCTTGGAGGTTAACTCACCTCAAGTTTCCAGCTAATTAGTAAAGAAATGGGTCCTAAATAAGAGTCTCTATGCCCAAAGCAGGTGCTCTGAACTGGCAGGCAGTGAGGACGTGGGTTCTGGCCATCCTGCAGTCAGCGTCTCTCTGGGGGTTCTATGCAAACTGAGGTCCTTCTCTCCCAGAGAAATTCTCTCTCTCACACACATACACACATATTCAAACACACACTCATGCACTCGCATACTCTCACGCTCTGACACACTCACGCATGCACTCACACACACACACATGCACTTGCATATACTCTTGGTCACACTCTCTCACACTCACATACTCACAAATTCACACATACTTATACACACTCATGTACTCATACACTCATACTCTTATACTCTCTCACAGTCACATACACTCTCATAGATTTACACACTCACACTCACACTCACACACTCATACAGACTCTAACACACACACACTCATGCACACACACACACACACACACACTCTGCTGCCTATCATTCAAGATGTTCGGAGACCCCCTCAAGTCTCTCGATGGACTGAGGGCAAACACACCAGGGGAAGAACCTCTGTTCCACAAACCTTACTGGCTCCTGTTGTACTTACCTCTTTTTTCAGCACTTAGTTCATCTCAACTTTTCTTAATGTCTCCTATTTTGGGCTTACAAAACCAGCCAGATATAAGACTCACCTTAAAGGTGACATAGCTGCGGGAGGCAGGCATTTTTGTTTAATTAAAGAAAAGCAGAAGTGTTGAGTACTACAGTGCAACATGTGGTCAGAGAAGCTTCCAGTGTGAGGGGGCTTCTGGCATCATCCACACCAGGGGTTCCCTCATGGGGTCCCTGCATCAGAACCTCCCAGAGCCTGTTATAAAAGAAGATTTCAGGGCCCCACAGCAGACCCAATATGAGGGTGGGGATGTAGGGATGGGGACTCGGTGCTGTGAAGGAACTCCCCCAGTTGATTCAGGGACAACTGCAGTTAAATACTCTCCTTTGAGTAAGAAGAAACTAAAGAAAAAAACAGTTCCTGTTGAGCTGATTCCAACCCATGGTCACCCCATGTGTGTCAGAGTAGTACTGTGCTCCAGAGGTTTTCAGTGTCTGATTTTTCTGAAGTAGATCACCAGGCCTTTCTTCTGAGATGCCTCTGGGTGGACTTGAATATCCAACTTTTCTCTTAGCAGCTGAGCATGTTAACAGTTTAGACCATCCAGGGACTCCAAGAAGAAACTAAATCCCCAAATAGTAAGTGACTTCCTGGAGGCCACACTTCTAGTTGGTGGCAGAGCCAGGCTTAGAGGCAATGACTTCTGACTCCCAGTCCACACAGTTCTATCTCAAATACCCTACAGCATGATCAAAATTCAGTCCACAGAACAATTCATTTAAACACGTCATTGTGCTGAGAGAATGGATTCGAAATACTCAATGTTAGTGGAAAATGAAATGTTTGTGGTTTATTTCTTTAAAACCAATAATGTCCCCAAAAAGGATGTTCATTAAATCACCAAAATAGAATGCATGAATTTAAATCTGTTATAATGGTTTAATTTTAGAGAAGAAGTCCCTTTTTAATAGGATTGTGTTTCCTCTGTAAGAAAAAAGAAAAAATCAAATTCTGTTGCAAATTGTGGATTAAAATAAATAAACCAACAAATGACTGCAGCTATATGGATTAAGTGGCCCTCGCCTGTGTTAAAGAACCATTATCTATAATGACAATTTTTCTGGGGTTAGAATTGGCGAGCACAGATTAACAATTAGGCACAGGAAAAACAGGACTGGTATTTGGAATCTGGACCATCCTATGATAGTCTGGGACACTCAGTCCCTATGTGTTTTCATGTAGAATGTGCAACACACATACTTCATATGTCTGACACATTTTTTATTACAAGTGAAGAAAATGTAAATGATGGGCTTCTGTCCTACAGATGTGATGAATGAAGCCTTAGTTGGCAACAATGTTGCTACCATCCAATTGTGGGCCCCAGACGTAACAGTCAGATACTGCAAGCCATTTAAACTGGCTCCATTGCTAGCACACTTAAGAAAACAGATTATGATATTCCTTATTAGGTAAGTTTCTAGGAAGGTTCTGTTGTTGTTGTTAACCTCACGTTAATGGGAAAATGGTAAGGAAGGGGATATACTGATGATCTGATTTTAACTGATTTTTCCATTTGCCTTAATTTCTTCCAAAGATGACAATGGCAAAAATAAACTTACCTCCAGATAATTTCAATTCTCTTCAAAAAATATTAATTTAGTGCTGCTTGATGAAGGGAATATTTTTATACAAATGCAAACCTTACTTCCAAACCATGATGGACTTAATGACATTGAAAAATGCTCCAAAGATACTGTGTTTTTGGCAAGTTGTGTTTCTCACTAAATAAACAAAACTTACTTTTAAGTGGAGGAAACCATGCTCTCAAAGCTACATACAGCAAACAACAGCAAATCTGTGGATTAAAATCATGTGCCCCAAACAATCATTAAAAGTAAATTATTTTCCAACGTTTTACATTTGTGAGCACTTGCAAATTGTTAAAATTTAACCTGCTTTGATAGAACTGAGTCCCCTGGGTGGTGCAAATGGTTAAATCTGTCAGCTGCTAACCTAAAAGTTAGCACCTAAGAAGAAAGGTCCAGCGATCTACTTCTGAAAAACCAGCCAATGAAAATTTTACAGAGCACAGTTCTACTCTGACACACGAGGGGTTGCCAAGAGAATCGACTCCACACCAGCTGGTACTGGTTTTTGGTTTTTGATATGAATGTATGTTGAACCGGTTTTTAGTTCCAAGGGAAGAAATACGTCTTTTCAGCGAGGGGAAAAAAAAGAGGTCTGGACTTCATTCTAAATCTGGGGGCAATGTAGGTAATGGATAAGGTTGCTGATTCTGGAATCATAAAGAGCCGAACTCAGACCCTGACTCTAGGATATACCAGCTCTGGGACTTCAGGCAAGTTACTTAACACCTCTGTTTCCTGTTCCTAAACTGGAGGTAGTGATAGTCTTCCCTGATAGAGCTGGGACAATTAATGAGACAGTGGCAGATAGTGCCTGGGACAATGCCTGGAACACGATGAGCATTCCAATCTTAGGGGAAATATTGGTTTCACATCAGTGGGACCCACAAATCCCAAAGGCCATCCTACATTTCTTGAAATCCTTGACCCCCTGAATGAAGCAGTTTTCTAACGAAGGGGCTTCAAAGACCAACCAGACCATCATCTGATGAAAGGATTCAATTCATAATCGCTGAGAGTGGCACCTTTATTGAGTCTTAACACATATGGTGTCTACGCAACAACGCGGCTGTCTCCTCCATGTTTGACCAAGGACTCCGTGCCTCCACAATGAGCTGCATGAACACACTGTTCTAGCAAATAACTGCAGGTGTCAATGTGGCTTCCAGAAGCCGCTTTAGTAAGCATGGGCAGAGTGAACTAAACACACGGAGGGTAGGAGGAGTCCAGGCCAAGCTACTCATGGATCCTAATGAGCAGTAATTAAAGGTCTTAAACCAAACCAAACCCATTGCCATCAAGTCGATTCCAGCCCGTAGCCACCCTAGAGGACAGAGCAGAACTGCCCGACTGGGTTTCCAAGGCTGTAAGTCTCTACGGAACAGACTGCCACATCTTTCTCCTATGGAGCAGCTGGTAGGTTTGAACCTCCGACCTCACAGTTAGCAGCTGAGTGCTTAACTCCTGCACTGTCAGGGCTCCTTATTAAAGGTCTTACTCTGGGGGAATGAGTGGAAGATGAAAAAAAAAGTAAAGGCAACCTCTCACTGACTGTATGGATTCTACAGTCCTGAGCTATGACTGTTAGGGTCATTAGTGACCACTCTGACATTCACCTACAAAGCATTATTCATGAACACAGAGTGGGTGAAATTACACAATCCATTTAAATAAAATCAACCGCATAAGAGAGATAATTCACAAAGTGACCACTTTTAAAAATAGAAAATTGAACTTCAAATCAGCATTTTAATGGCCCAGTGATCCAAATACTAAATTGATAATCTGGCCACAGTGATTTGCATGAGTAGCCGGAAATATTCTTATAATTCTATAATGATCTATGAAATGCCAGAAAACTCACATGCTCAGAAATACAGTGTACCGAGCAAAAACTCAGAGTAGCGGTGCTGGAGGGGACCTCAGATATGACCCAAATCAGTGGTTCTCAACTGGATCGATTTTGTCCCCCAGGGAACAACTGACAACATCTGGAGACAACACTGATTGTCGTGATAGGGCAGGGGGTGCGGGGAGGATTGCTACTAGTATTGAATGGGTGGAGGCCAAGATGCTGCTAAACATACCACCACGAACAGGTCAGCCCCTACAACAGAATTATCTGGCTTAGGATGTCAACATTGCCAAGGTTGAGGAATCCTGGTCTACACCAACCTCCCTCACTTTAGAGAACGGAGAAGCTGAGGCCCAGGGAGTGTGGCTTTCATTGGACCGACAGCAAGTCATTGACTTAAACAGGGCTAAACTCCAGGGTTCCTGGTCCTATTTTTATTTCTGTGCTGGTTCTTCACAGCTCCTTCCTTCCTGGTCATCTACCCACTTACTCTCAATCTATCATTCGAGATTCGTTTAGGGTCTACTACGAATTGACACATCTTCACATGTCCTTTGTTTGTCTCTCTGTGTCTCATCTCCTCTTTTATAGGATGTGATCTCGATTGGATTAGGACCCACCCTATTCCTGTATGATCTGTTAACACGTGAAGATGCAGCTACACATCAAGGAACTCCTGGGCCTAACAGGAGTTGGGAGAGAAAAGAAAGGATCTTCCTTTCTTTAGGGCCCCCCTGAGAGAATATGGTGCTGTGTACTCTCTGAATATGGACTACCAGATTTCAGAACTGTGAAGACGCTAAATTTCTGTTGTTTAATATCATACCATCTGTAGTGTTTTGCTATGGCAGCCCTAGGTATTTAACACTTATGTATTTGATAAAAGAGCCCTGGTGGGGCAGTGGTTAAAGCAATTGACTGCTAACTGAAAGGTCAGCGGTTTGAAACCATCAGTGGCTCCGTGGGAGAAAGATGTGGCAGTCTGCTTCCATAGAGATTTTATAGCTTTGGAAACACTATGGGGTTGCTATGAGTCAGAACCGACTCAAAGGCAGTGGGTTTATGTATTGGCACTGGGAAAATAGCAGTGAACAAGACAAACACAGTCTTTGTTCTTTGTGTTTGTAGCCTGGTGGGAAAGGCAGATGTTAGACAGATAATAACACAAAGAAGTATCATTGAGATACATGCTTTATGAGAATACACAACCAGGGGAACCTGATTCAGTGTGACCGCCCTTGTTCTCCAGCCAATTCACCTTTTAAATATACCATGAATTTTAATACCCTTGAAAGAGATTTGGGGGACACACACATGAATCCTGAAAAACAGTCCCCAGAGTAGGGAAGGGACGTTGCAATAAGGTTGGAGATAACAGTAACTGCTGACTTCATTGGACACCTACCATGGGCCAGGCCCTATACTAAATGCTCTCCTTACATTTAATCCTCACAACAACCCCAAGGGTTGTACTGTTATCATCATAGTTTCCAACTGAGGAAATCTCCAAATTTTGGATGAGCAGATAGTGCTAAATCAAATTTGGCTCAGGGATATGCAATGGTCTATCATAGCTGATTCCACCACCTGTCTGTCTGTTGTACTGTGTTTATAGCCTGGTGCTACAGTATGATGCTGGAAGCTATGCCACTGGTATTTTAAATACCAGCAGGGTCATCCATGGTGGACAGGGTTCAGTGGAGCTTTCAGACTAATTAGCCAATGAAAACCTCACGGATCTCAACAACATATTGCCTGATACATTGCTAGAAGATGAGCCCCCTAGGTTAGAAGGTACCACATAATGGCCACAACAATGGACTCAAACATACCAACAATCATGAAGATGATGTAGGACCGGGCAATGCTTTGTTCTGTTGTACATGGGGGTGGCTATGAGTCAGCACCAACTGGATGGCAACTAACAGCAACAACAACAACATCACAGCTGTATAAAGTGAGCAAAGTGACTATGACCTGCTCGTTCATTCAGGGTCTCTTTGTGCTGTACCAACTTGGTTGGTAGAGGGATAGGTAGTGATTAGGGATCAGTTCCTGCCCTTTAGGAACTGGTAGCAGAAGTCAGGGCAGTTTGGAGCAACCAGCTGAGTTCTCCATGGATTTGTGGGCATTGTTATCAACTGCCATATTTAAAATAAAACAGAGTGATGAAAGTTCTGGTATATATTTGAGGGTTGGAGGTACTTCCTTAAAACTGCAACATATAAAAATGGTAGCCACTAGCCTACATGACTATTAAAATTAAGTTAATTTACAAATCAATTCCTCAGTCACCACAGCTGCATTTCAAGTGCTCATCAGCCACATGTGGATAGTGGCTGCCATATTGGGTAGTGCAAATATGGAACATTTCCATCATCACAGAAAGTTCTAGTGTACAGCACTGCCTTAGAACTTGTGGTAGTATCCAGAGTAGGAAACCTAGTACTGTTCCCAGGGTGCTGTTCTCCTGCCCATAGTTTGGGGCCATTTTCTGTCTCAGGAGGTGAGGGATTGCTCAGACTCAGCTTTCATGGACAACAGAGCCACAATACAGGAATGAGACAACCCTGGAACTGAAAGGACCCTTAAGGATCAAAGTCAGAGCCTCCATAACATCTATCTTAAATGTTAACAACACACATCTGTTCCCCTTTAAACCTAGTGATTCCCCTTCTAGAAATGTATTCATCAGAACTAATTAAGGATATGCACAAAGACGTAGTATTTTGGTTCAGTGCAACACAGTTTATAATTAGCAGAAAATGGGAAATGCACTAAATGTATAACAATAATAGTTAAAAATACTTGTAGAACAGACTAATGCACAGCCTTTAAACAGGATGTTGTACAAGGCTAGCACTAATCCAAAAAACACGAAATAATAAATGTTGGAGAGGTTGTGGAGAGACTGGAACACTTGTATATTGCTGGTGGGAATGTAAAATAGTACAACCATTTTGGAAATCTATTTGGTGCTTCCTTACTTAAAAAGCCAGAAATAGAAGTACTATACGATCCAGCAATTCCACTCCTTAGAATATATCCTAGAGAAATAAGAGCCATCACATGAATAGATATATGCACACCCATGTTCACTGCAGCACTGTTCACAATAGCAAATAGATGGAAACAACCTAGGTGTTCATCAACAGATGAATGGATAAACCAATTATGGTATAGTCACACAATGGAATACTATACAACAGTAAAGAACAATGATGAATCTGCAAAACTTCTCATAACATGGATGAATCTGGAAAGCATTATGCTAAGTAAAATTAGTCAGTCACAAAAGGATAAATATTGTATGAGACCACTCTTATAAGAACTCAAGAAAAGGTTTAAACACAGAAGAAAACATTCTTTGATGGTTACAAGGGTAGGGAGGGAGGGAGAGGGGAATTCACTAACTAGATAGCAGACAAGAATTATCTTAGGTGAGCGGAAGGACAACACACACTACCGGGGAAGTCAGCACAACTGGTCTAAACCAAAAGCTAAGAAGTTTCCTGAATACAACCAAACACTTCAAGGGACAGAATAGCAGGGGTGGGGGCCTGGGGACCATGGTTTCAGGGGACATCTAGGTCAACTGGCATAACAAAGTTTATTAAGAAAATGCTCTGCATCCTAATTTTGTGAGTGGTGTCTGGGGTCTTAAAAGCTAACGAGTGGCCACCTAAGATGCATTGATCGGTCCCAACCCACCTGGAGCAAAGGAGAATGAAGAACACCAAAGACACAAGGAAAATATTAGCCCAAGAAACAGAAAGAACCCCATAAATCATAGACTCCACCAGCCTGAGACCAGAAGAACTAGACGGTACCCAGCCAGCACCAATGGCTGCCCTGAGAAGGAACACAACAGACAGTCCCTGATGGAGCAGGAGAAAAGTGAGGTGCAGAACTCAAATTCTAGTAAAAAGATCAGACTTAATGATCTGACCGAGACTGGAGGGACCCTGGAAGACATGGCCCCTGGACTCTCTGTTAGCCCAGAACTGAAACCATTTCCAAAGCCAACTCGTCACCCAAAGATTAGACTGGACTATGGGACATAAAATGAGACTTGTGAAGAGTGTGCTTCTTAGCTCAAGTAGATACATGAGACTAAATGGGCAGCTCCTGTCCGGAGGTGAGATGAGAAGGCAGAAAGGGACAGGAGCTGGTTGAATGGACATGGGGAATCTGAGGTGGAAAGGAGGAGCATGCTGTCACATTACAGAGATAGCAACTAGGGTCACATCACAATGTGCGTATAAATTTTTGTATGAGAAACTAACTTGAGCTGCAAACTTTCACTTAAAGCACAATACAAAAACAAACAAAAAGGATGTTGTAGAGATAAGTTTGACCTGGAAAGGTGTTGGAGAATATTAATTTAAAAAGCAGGGAGCAAGAGTATGCATATCATAATCTTATATTTGTGCACATAGTACCGTATATGTGTGCATAACGGAAGATCCAGAGGTCTACCGGTGTGTTGGTGATCCATCTTGCTGGCAATATAAGAATGATATGTTTTTCTTTTCACTTAACTGTACTTTCTTATGCTTTCTCAGTGAACAAGTCAGCTACTTCAAAGCTATCCTTAAAACTAAGTACCAGCAAGCCAGGAGTGTGTACAGTCATAGCGGTCACCCAGATGTAATGTGGAGCTCTGGTTTGGTCAATAGTGCCCCTCCACCAGCAAAGCCTTTCCTGACTCCTGTGAACCTTTCTGTCAACCCTCCCCTATTCCCCAGTGTCCACAATGGCTCATTAGCAAAAGAAATAGAGCCAATTTAATGGCATCTGTTTGGTTCTGCCCGTACAGGGGAGTTACAGTGGAGGTTGAGAACTTAAGTGGTCATCTTCATCCAAATCAATGTATTAATAAACTAACTGTGCATCCAAACCACCATCGAGTTGATTCTGACTCATAGCAACAGGACAGAGTAGAACTGTTCCATAGGGTTTCCAAGGAGAGGCTGGTGGATTCAAACTGCCGAACTTTTGGACAGCAGCCTAACGCTTAACTATTATGCCAACAGAGCTCCTTAATTGTGCATAGCTCCATATAAAATACAAAATAATCTAAATTTTCTCCCTGTCTCAGAAGCATATCTCCTAATTTCTCCCGCCCAAAACCAAACAGGGAGCCCTGCTGGCACAGTGGTGAAGACCTCGGCTACTAACCAAAAGGCCAGCAGTTTGAATCCACCAGCCACCCCTTGGAAACCCTATGGGGAAGTTCTACTCTGCCCTATAGCATCACTATGAGTTGGAATCGACTCGATGACAATGGGGGGAACCAAAGAGAACTGATATTCACGGACAAATCCTATGTATTATTTCTTGGCACGTCCGACAATAAAGAGAGTCTCTAGAATAGGGCTGTCCAATAGAACGTCCTATGATGATAGAAATGTTCTGTATTTGTACTGTCCCGTACAGTAACCAAGGGGCCCAGGTTAAGCACTCTGCTGCTAACCAAAAGGTTGACGGTTCAAACCCACCTGCTGCTCTGAGGGAGAAAGACGTGGCAGTCTGCTTCTGTAAAGATTACAGCCTTGAAAACCCTATGGTGCAGTTCTACTCTGTCCTATAGAGTCCCTATGAGTTGTAATCGACTCACTGGCAATGAGTTTTTATACAGTAACCACTAGCTGGCAAAACTGACCTTGGTGGGCCACAAGTGACTGGGGACACTTGAAATGTGGCTAGTGTGACTGAGAAACTAAATTTTTAAGCTTATTTAATTCTACTTAATTTAATGTGAATTTAAGTAGCCGCATTTAGCTAAGTGGCTACTGCACTGGACAGAGCAGACGTAGAATCTGAATTGAGCTTTTCCGTGCTGGCAGAGAAAGAGCCCTAGTGGCACAGTGGTTAAGTGCTCGGCTGCTAACCGAAAAGTCAGTGGTTCGAAACCCCCAGCTGCTTCATGGGAAAAAGATGTGGCAGTCTGATT
Organism: Dugong dugon; assembly: GCA_030035585.1. NCBI lineage: Eukaryota > Metazoa > Chordata > Mammalia > Sirenia > Dugongidae > Dugong > Dugong dugon. Next base: position 36,284,260 of record CM057478.1, read on the forward strand.
CCATAAAGATTACAGCCTTGGAAACCCTATGGGGCAGTTCTACTCTGTCACGTGGCATTGCAGGTGCAGTGTAATAGATTGCTTTTGTGTGGCCTTTCTAGCCATGGTCTTGTAACTCCCACTGAGGTGACTGGGAAGGACTGTCTGATAGGGTAATGGTGGCCCGCCAAGGGGATTGGTCAGTTTTGCCATCCTGCTGGGCTTGAAATGGGCCATCTCAGAGGTGGGAAGGAGAAGAGCCCATCACCACCAAGGAAGGAGAGACCCGCAGAAGATGACACAGTGGGCTTCCTGGGAGAAAGCTGAGTGCCTTTGGGCAGAGACTGAGAGTGAGGGAGAAGCCTATGCCTGACCCACAAATTTGAGACTTGCTGGCCTCCACAACTGCATGAGCCATTTCCTTTATATGGTTTGTGAGTTCTGTGAGACATTGCAGCAAATTAGGCAACCCAAATACAGGAGGGAGACTAGTGAGAGGAGAGGGAGTAGTTGATGTTAGAGACGATGGAGTGGTACAGCAGCTTGGAAAAGTTGGACATTTGGGACATCTTTAACCTCCACCTCATAGGAACCAGCTTTGTGCTGATCCATATAACAGAAATTATTCCTTTACCAGGAGTTGGAATCAACTCAGTGGCAACGGGTTTGGATTTGGTTTGGGTTCTAGCATGATGGGAACTGTTTGTGGCCAGAAAGTGTAAACTTCGTTCTGGCTCTGAGCAGTTTTAAATTACTCGATTTGTCATTTGTTCCTGCTTTGCTTCAACCCACAAAACTCAAAGCAACTTTGAAGCATTGGTCAAGATACCTGAAATACATTGGGAAGACAACTCAATCGCTTTGTGACAAATGTAATGAAAGTAAGAAGACGTGACTTATGAAGGTCTTTGGGTGGTATCATCAGATGTAGCGTTAATGGGAAAGGATGGAGTTTGAAGGGAGATAGATGATAGGATTCAGGATTCAAGACATGCCCCAGTGATTCGAAAGACGCTGAGCCGACCTGATCTTTTTTAGAAACCCATTTCCTCCTAAACTCGATAAGCCTCTGACTCTCCTGGGATGGAAACACTGCAGACAGACACGGAAGGATGGATTTCACACTAAACCGGCTCAGAGCATCAGATTTGGGTTTTAGGTGCATCTGTCCCCATAAGTTCCTCTCTGTTTCTTTGGGTGAAAATTGGAAGATTGTTGTCATCGTCTGGCCACACCTCCAAGAGCTGGTGTGATGCTCCTTGGAAGAACCAAGGACACGCTTTTTCCCTGGGTCGCTAATATTGTTGTTGTTGTTAGCTGCTCTCGCATCAGGCCTTGACTGACGGCAACCCCGTGAACAACGGCACAGAAGACTGCCTGCTCCTGCAACATCCCAGGATTGGTTACAGACTAGACTGTAGTGATCCATATGATTTTCATTGGCTGACTTTCAGAAGTAGATTGCCAGGCCTTTCTTCCTAGTCTGTCTTAGTCTTGAAGCTCCACTGACCTGTTCAGCATCATAGCAACACGAAGCCACCACTGACAGACAGGTGATAGCTGCACTTGAGGTGCATTGGCCAGGAATCGAACCTGGGACTCCAGTATGGGAGGCAAGGATTCTATCACTGAACCACCACTTCCTTGAATCTCTGATAAACTCAAAACACAAATCCATTGCTGTCAAGTCAATTCCAGCTAACAGTGACCCTACAGGACAGGGTAGAACTGCCCCATACGGTTTCCAAGGCTGTAAATCTTTATAGAAGCAGACTGCCACATCTTTCCCCCTCAGAATGGCTGGTAGGTTTGAACCGCTGACCTTTTGGTTTGCAGCTGAGCACTTTAACCACTGCACTACCAGGGATCCTTTTCGGTTCTCTGATTGTTGTTGTTGTTGTTAGGTGCCGTTGAGTCAGTTCCGACTTATAGTGACCCTATGTACCACAGAATGAAACACTGCCTGATCCTGAGCCACGCTCACAATCGTTTTTATGCTTGAGCCCATTGTTGCAGCCACTGTGTCCATTCTTCTCATTGAGGGTCTTCCTCTTTTTTTGTTGACCCTGTGCTTTAACAAGCATGATGTCCTTCTCCAGGGACTGATCCCTCCTGACAAATTATCCAAAGTATGTAAGACGTAGTCTCGCCATTGTTGCTTCTAAGGGGCATTCTGGTTGTACTTCTTCCAAGACAGATTTGTTCATTCTTTTGGCAGTCCATATTCAGTATTCTTTGCCAATGCCACAATTCAAAGGCATCAGCTCTTCATCTGTCTTCCTTATTCATTGTCCAGCTTTCACATACATATGATGCGATTGAAAATACCATGGCTTGGGTCAGGCACACCTTAGTCTTCAAGGTGACATCTTTGCTGTTCAACACTTTAAAGAGGTCTTTTGCAGCAGATTTACCCAATGCAATGTGTCTTTTGATTTCTTGCCTGCTGCTTCCATGGGTGTTGATTGTGGATCTAGGCAAAATGAAATCCTTGACAACTTCAATCTTTTCTCTTTTTATCATGATGTTGCTTATTGGTCCATTTGTGAGAATTTCTAGTTTTTTTTATGTTGAGGTGTAATCCATACTGAAGGCTGTGGTCTTTGATCTTCATCAGTAAGTGCTTCAAGTCCTCTTCACTTTCAGCAAGCAAGGTTGTGTCATCTGCATAACGCAGGTTGTTAATGAGTCTTCCTCCAATCCTGATGCCGCATTCTTCTTCATATACTCCACCTTCTCAGATTATTTGCTAGGGATACAGATTGAATAGGTATGGTGAAAGGATGCAACCCTGATGCACACCTTTCCTGACTTTAAACCACGCAGTATCCCCTTGTTCTGTCTGAACAACTGCCTCTTAATCTATGTACTGGTTCCTCATGATCACAACTGAGTGTTTTGGAATTCCCATTCTGGATCTCTGATAGAACATGCTAAATTATAAACAACAAGAAGTATCCAATAGGAACTTTGCTGGTGGTAGAATGAGGGATAACAAGATGGTTGCTGGGAAGGTAACAGCGCAGGTTATAAGGGCAGAACCTCAGTTTAGGGGAGATTTTTTTCCTAACGAAAAATGTTACCAGAAGATAGGGGAGTCACGGAGTTTGGGCTGTGTAGCCTGTAGTTTCAACATATATGGCACGTAGGGTTGCCAGCTTGGGCAAATAAAAATACAGGATGCCCAGTTAAATTGGAACTTCACATAAACACCTGCTCTTTTTAAAGTATTGTATGTCCCATGCAATATTTGGGATATACATATACTAGAATATTAGTCATTATTTATTTGAAATTCCGATTTAGCTGATCATCTTGTATTTTATCTGGCCACCCTATTGATGAAACAGCAATTCTAAGAGATCCCCGATGGTAGAAATGGCCACGTGTTAACACTACATCAGGAATGTTGCCAATTTCCAAAGATAATTCCCCAAAACAATACCATATTAAAAGCTCTGAGGAGTGCTACAGTAAATACTTTCACTCTCTTTAACACAACACTTTCCAAACTTTTGCGAGCACAGAAAACAGCAGTACCATGATTAACATGCCAACTCCAGGGTCAGACCGTCTAAGGTCAAAATACTGGATTCACAACCTATGACCAGGGATAAGCTATAAATGGAGCTTCAACTTTAGCAGCTGTGCATGAGGGTAATGATAGCACTGACCTCCCAGGCTTCAGGTGACAATTTCTGAATTCCATATGAAGCATGGAGCCCAAGCCTTGCACAGGGTTACTGCTCTATAAACACAAGCTTTCAGAGTCACATCAGGAGCAGGAACTTTCCTGGAAATGGCTATTAACATCCAGAGGAACTTGTGGTTCACGGATGTGATATGGGAAACACTAAAGGCAGACCCAGGCAGAGTAGGGAGAGTGATGGCTTGGCCCAGGATCAGACGAATCTCCTTCTGTGTCAGACGGGGCATCCCTTGAATCCAGCTCATGGTGGCTGATGGAATGAGGGTTTCCAGTGCAGCGGAAGATTCAAAGGATTATATCATCTGATGAAACTGTGCCCCACCTTGGAAAGTTACTTAGCCTTCTCTGTCTTTTATTACCCACCCTCTAGAGTGGGGTTGTTAGGCATTGGTGGATCAGTGGTAGAATTCTCATCCTCCATGCAGGAGACACAGGTTTGATTCCTAGCCAATGCATCTCACGTGCAGCCATCGCCTGTCTGTCATTGGAGGCTTGCGTGTTGTGATGATGCTGAACAGGATTCAGCAGAGCTTCCAGACTAACACAGACTAGGAAGAAAGGCCTGGCAATCTACTTCTGAAAATCGGCCAGTGAAAACCCTATGGATCACAACGATCTAATATGCAACCGACCATAAGGATGGAGCAGGATTGGCCAGCGTTTCGTTCTATTATGCAAGAGATCGTCATGAGTTGGGCCTGACTCAATGGCAGCTAACAACAAAAATAAGAACATTGCTAATGCCACCTGTCCTACTCATTACGTAGGAGTGTAACAGGACTTGAATAAGGCAGTGAGAAAGTCAACAGCATATACAATTGCAAGGTAAACGTTTAATTTCATATGCTGATCTGCACTCGAGGTGGTATTTGAACCTTTGCAAGAAAGAGGGCAGCAAACTGTTAATCTACCCACAATACTGCTTAAAAACATACAGCGAGAGACTCAGCGTTTCAGGAAGACAAACAAGTCCTAAGGAAACAGGAGCTGCTCCCCTAAAAAAAGAGCATGCTATTTGCAGTGTCACTAAAGTCCCTGATGGCATACAGGAAATTGGAGACAGAAACTAGGAAATGAAGCCAGAGACACAGATATTTCAAAATTTACTGTGCACTTAATCTTGTGTCAGACATAGTGCTGGGCACTGGGGGTGTCAAATCTCAACCCAGAAAGCTAAGATTATTGATGAACAACCTATTTTAATGAAATGGAAAACCATATCATGAAATCTTGTCTCATAAAAATGGCACGGTCAGACTAAAGCAGGGAGGTTGAGTGGGTGGAAAGAGAATAGAAATGAGGGAAGAGGGTTAAGGCAAAAATTCATCAATTTTGTAATCTTGGTTGATGCTGGCCCTGTTTTTTCTCACTTTTCCAGGAAGAAGTTAGAAGGGGGAGTCCCTGGGTGGTGCAAGCAGTTAGTATGCTCGGCTGCTCACCGAAAGGTTAGAGCATTGAGTCCTTTCAGAGGCACCTCAGAAGAAAGTCCTGGCGATCTACTTCAGAAAAATCAGTCATTAAAAGCCCTATGGAGCATAGTTCCACTCTGACACACATGGGGTCACCATGAATTGGGATCTACTCGATGGCAAGTGGTTTTTAGCTAGAAGGTACATCTCATCTTGGAAAATGTATTTCAGTCAGCAATGAGCACATGTCTGTATCTCTTACATACATTTTTGCCAGATAATTATGTTATGAATAATTATGTTATGTTATGAATTCTTGGACTTTTTACTTTGCTTCATCACCAACAAGCCTTTAAATATAGACATGTTACAGGGATGGTTGCTTAGAAATACTAGAATTTTTTTTTTTTTTTTAGGGAATCTTCCCAGCATCCCCTGAAGCAGATTCTCTCCCTCCTCACTAAAACGTATTCAAAGAAATAAAATATATTAAAAACTCCAACAACATTAAGTACTAAGACTGGCGGCAGCTATCAGGAGACTCTCTAAGGCTGATGGAGTGTGACTCAGGAAAACCCATTAGTAAGCTCCCATGCTTTGCCTGGTGAGACAGAGCGGTGCCTCCTACTGAGGGAAGACGGGAAAACCCCGCTTCTCTGCGGTCTCCTACCCAGGTCCAGAAGCCTGGTCTCTATCAGAAAAAGGCAAACACTTCGGGACATCCTGGTTTCTTACTGCCCTGGTCCCCGGTCTATGTCGACAGTATGATACCAACTTTGAGAAAACAAGTAACAGTCATTGAGAGTGGCCACATGACAAAATAATTATAAAGTTTTTCTAGAAGAAAAATCAAGGGTAAAATCATTAAGGTGCTGCAATAGTTTCCTAGGGCTGCCATAATAAAGTACCACAAGATATGTTGCTTAAAACAACAGAAATGTATTGTCTCACAGTTCTGGAGGACAGAAGTCTGAATTCATGGAAAGGCAACTAGATGCCATGTTCTCTCTGAAGGTTCTAGCAGAGGATCCTTCCTTGCCTCTTCCAGCTTCTGGCAGCCCAAGGTGTTCTTGGCTCCTGGTGGCATAACTTCAGTCTCTGCCTCCTCCTTCACGTGCCTATCTTCCCTCTGTGTCTGTCTCTGTGTATCTTTTCATAAGGGGACACTAGTCACATTGAATTAGGGCCCACCCTGCTCCAGTGTGACCTTATATTAATTAACTTCCTTTGCAAAGACCATATTTCCAAATCTAATCACATTCACAAGTATGAGGGTTAGGCCTTGGACATATGTTTTTAGAAGGCACTATTCAACTCTTAACAGGCAGTTTTGAAAATAACAGATTTTTGAGAAGGACTTGCCCCATCACTTATAAAGCTACAAGTACTGGAGCAATGTGGCATTGTTGCAAAATTTAAAAAATGAGTTTGTTTCAAAACAAATTCTGGTAAATATAATAGCTTATTATTTCACAAAGCCTATATCACAAAACCAGAGGAGGAGTGGATATTAAAAAATCTTTTGGAAAGGAACTGAATTTGGAGGAGAAGTAATCAAAATGCGGTTTTATATTAATCCATACATCAAAATAAATTCAAGATTGAAGAATTAAATGTGAAATTAAAGCCATAGAAGATTTAGAAAAATGTATGTATTAACATGACTCTAATCTTGGAATTGGCAAAGGATGTTAATTGTAAAAACAAGGGAAGAAGTAATAAAGAAAAGCAGTATTGGGTCTGACTAAAAAACCACAGGGTTTTCATTGCCTGTTTTTTGGAAGTAGATCACCAGGCCTTTCTTCCTGGTCTTAGTCTGGAAGCTCTGTTGAAACCTGTTCGGCATCGCAGCAACAACACGCAAGCCTCCGCTGACAGACAGGTGGTGGCTGTGCATGAGGTGCGTTGTACAAGAATCAAATTGAAGCCTCCTGCACAGAAGGCAAGAATTCTACCACTGAACCACCATTGCTTCATATATCGCACCTACATATGATGAATTTAGTACCAAAAATCAAAGCCTAAGTACAGAGCAGGGGAATAGAGCTGTAAATATGTTTGCCAATAACCGAGGCAAAGTATTCGCAAACCTTAGTGGGTTATTAAACCGCTATGGGAAATCTACCATGTTTCCTTATATAGAGTGTTCATTTTCATGTTGATTCCTACTTCTCAAAATAAAAATGCAGCAAATAGAGGCATTTTAACATGTAAGAATCCGACTGCTTCATTTGTAAAATCTTTGGGAAGCTAATTATGGGGTGCAAGAGGAAACTGCTCTGATTTTTTCAAATATTTGGGAGACTTGCAACCCCCGTGAGTCTGTCTCTGTGATTGGCAGTAATATGTGTTTGCTCTTGCTTCACACGAAGGCTAAACACATCTCATTCTGGAAAAGCAATGTGATGTCCATTGAGCTTTTTTTTTCTTTTTAGTTTAAATTGGGAAACGGAATTTTATCACCACAGATTCAAATGTGAATGAACTTCAAAAGACACAAAGTTGGTATAAACATGGGTTGCTCTATCATAACCAGGCCAAAATACATTAAATATGGAAATGAGGCTAAGTACCAGCACAACCTGTATTCTCTCTGAACTGCCTTCCCAGCCACATAAATTAATCAAATTGCATGTCAGTGGAAGCCAGCTTGGAAAGCCTGTGTTCCTCACAATTTCTTAAGTTTAAATGTTTCTGAGATAATAAAAATCTGATCTTGGAAGGAGGGGAGGGAGGAATTGCAAGGTTAATTACCTGGCTGACTTGGATGGCTTTGGGATGTTCTTGGTTTACCCTTCACTCATCTGAGCCCAATTACTCTTTCAGTCCAAGCTGACAAGTCCTCAAAACCCATTTCCTCCATTTAAGACCCTTCTCCTGCGACCTCCAGCTTAAACACAGCCTTAGCGATTTACATAAAGTAGCCAGGTCTGGCAGCACCGTCCTCATTCCACCTAGCCAGGGCTTTGTTATTCACTTACAGTATTGAGAATTTACTCCCTTCCTGCCAGGGCTCAGCTGCTGCACACTGGTTTGCTGGACACCCTTTCTTGCCCCAAATGTAGCATAATATCTGGTCACCACCTGCAAACTGTCAGCACCGCTGACCGCTACTGATGGCAAGATGCTTTCAGATGGATGAAGTCTCAATCTTTCTGCAAACATTGCACATTCTGACTTTTATTTTTCCACTTTTAAAAACTGTTCTCTAGAACTAACTAACACTCTTGCCTTGGATTCTACGAAGATCTGCTTTCCTGTTTCTCCTCCCACCTCTCCGATCACCGCTTCCTTCTGGCTCCTCTTTGGGCTCCTGCACCCTGTTGAGAGATTTTGCTGAAAGTTCTTTCCAAAGTCCTCTTCATTTTATTCTCTTTCCCCAGTTACTCCAGGAAAAGGAGAGGGCAGTGACACAAAGATCTCCATTTCCAGTTCTGACTTCCCTCCTGAATTCCAGGCCTTCGGTGTCCATTCTGAGATCAAAATGGCACTTGAAGCTTACTTCTAAGTCTTCTTGCAAACTAGTTCTACCTTCAGTCTTTTTTTTTTTTTTTAAATTTATATGTATGTAACTGATATTCAGTCTTCATCCCTAGTTCCCCACTCTTCTGCCATCACCATCTCAAGGTCTTCCCATCCTTAAAAGTAGCTGCTGTTGAGTTGACTCTGAATTCTACCACTGATCTACTACTGCCCCCACACTATGGCTAGAACACATCAAAGGGCTCCATTAAACGGCAAAGGAGCTGGAAGACAGAAACTTTTTGAGTGCCCAGAAAGGAGAAGAAACCTCGATATGTGTGAGCACTGGTGTTCTAACCAGCGTGATGGTGACAAAGACATGACAACAAGATGATGAGCATCTAGCCTGGAGTCTTGGACACAATGGGTGATTAATGATTTAGCAGCTATTGATTTTTATTGTATGTTAACTAGGGTGCAAGTCTTGATCACTTGATGGATGACAAGATAGATGCCCCAGAGGGAAGAGCTGGGCTCTGTACCAAGTCTGGAAACAGAATACTAGGGAAAGAAGAGGTTTCCCTACACACTGAGTGGGCTGGACTCTGGAGCTGCTCAAGCTAACTTCACAAGTTGGGAGTCAGGTCTCCAAAAGATCCCTGATCCATCTATATCTATGAAACCATTTCTCCATTTCTCTAAGTGTGGTCCACGGATCACTTCCATGAGAATCTCCTGGGGAGTTTATAAAAAGTGTAGATTGCAGACTCATCTCTGACCTACTGAATCAGAGTCTACATGTGTGTTTGTGAGTGTATGTGTATGTGTGTGTATGTGTGTGTGTGGTGGGGTGGTGGTGGTTTGGTTGGGTCTGCAATATGCATTTTAACAAACTCACCCAGTGACTCGTAGGTGACCTGAAGCTTGAGAACCACTTAAGTAGACGCTTCCTGCCATTCACTCTCCCGTGGACAGCATCTTTGACTCTCAGACTCAGAGCACCCCTTCAACACCTTTCCTTTCCCATCCTCCGATGCTGGGTAAAGGAAGTAAGTAAAGGCACTAGAGAAATATAGATTGAATTCCCAGCTCTATCATTTGCTTGCTGTGTATTCGTGGAACTGAACTTCAGTTTGTTGTTGTTCTCAGGTGCCGTCGAGTTGGTTTCAACTCACAGCGACCCTATGTACAACAGAACGAAACGCTGCCTGGTCCTGCACCATCCTCACAATTGTTGCTATGTTTGAGCCCATTGTTGCAGACACTACGTCAATGCGTCTCGTTGAGGGTCTTCCCCTTTTTTGCTGACCCTCTACTTTACCAAGCATGATGCCCTTCTCCAAGGACTAGTCCCTCCTGATAACATTTCCCAAGTATGTGAGACGAAGTCTCACCAACTTCGCTTCTAAGGAGCATTCTGACTATACTTCTTCCAAGACAGATTTGTTTGTTCTTCTGGCAGTCCATGGTATATTCAATATTCTTCACTTCAATTTACTCATCGGAAAATGTATACAACAAAATGGCCTGGCATTTTGTTGGGAGGATCCAATGGTATCATGTAAAAAAAGCATGATGATGACCATGGTAATGATATGAAGCTTCTATTCAGTGCCTGGATTTTCACGTATGTAATAGATGGAGCACATAGTTATTTATTATTTGTAAAATGGAGGCTAGGACTTGATTACACGAAAGGTAAGGAGGAATCAGGCATGTAACGAAATGTCATTTCTAAGGTGTAGTTCATATTTACCCAGTGTTGGTTCTATGTTCCCTTAATTCCTTATAAAACAGATCTAATCCCTGAACAAAAGGGCTCAGTGGCTTTTCTCACATCTGAATTTGAGCCAAGAACATGGAGAGGGGAATTGGCATGGATATAAGGAAACAGACTCCTAAGTACATAAAAGAGTCGTACTAATAACGATCAATCTGTTCTCTACTTCGAATGCCACCTCGTCTTGACTTGCAATGTTCCCAAACAACCGTGATGGGTTGTTTCATATAGCTTCTCAGGCTTTTGAAACTCCCATCTTGGGCTGATTTTTTTTAGAGTTGATTTTTTGTTGATGATTAATGTAATTAGTTGGAGTGAGCTATATTGTGAGAGTGACAGAGATGGATGGGTAAGAAATAAAGAGTATGGATGAGTAAGGGAACCATGGTGGGTGACCCTTTTAACTCTACAAATATGCAAACCCATGCAGAGCCAAGGTGGGGAGAGAAATGTTGGTGGCATGCCAAAACAAGAGGTATGAATAAGTGGCAGACAGACTGAAAAACCCCATAATACTCAGTTTGCCTATTTAGCGTCTGGGTTTCATTGCACTAAATCTACTTTTCACTCTAAACAGTTAATAAGAATCTTTGCTTATAATCTACCTTATTAAAATGCCTTTTCTATATATCTAGTTCAGATAGATCTAGAATTGTTCATTAAAAAAATTCTATTTAGAAAACTGATGATATATTATTTGATGATTTCTTCAATATGTTGTTATTGTTGTTGTCAGCTGCCCTTGAGTCAGCCTCTCATTCATGGTGACCCCGTACACAATGGAACAAAACACAGCCCAGTCAAGTCCCATCCCATGATCGGATACGGATTGGACCACTGTGATCCACAGAAGTTTCATTAGCTGATGTTCTGCAATCAGAAGTGGAACATCAGGCCTTTCTTCCTAGAAGTCTAGAAGCTCCACTGAAACCTGACCAGCAATATAGCACATGTGAGTTTCCACTGACAGACGAGCGATGGCTGCCCATGAGATGCCTTGGCTAGGAACCGAACCTGGGTCTCCCACATGGAAGGTGAGAATTTTACCACTGAACCACCGATGGCCCTTTTCTTCAATATACCAATCAAACCACACCCGCTGCCACTGGTTGATTCTAACTCATACAGACTCTATAGGACAGAGCAGAACATAGAGTTTTCAAGGCTGTAAATCTTTACAGAACACACTGCCACATCTTTCTCCCGTGGAGTGGCTGGTGGGTTTGACCTTTCGGTTAGCAGCCAAGTGCTTAACCAGTGTATCTCCAGGGCTCCTTTCTTCAGTTAAAAAAAAAAAAAAGAAAGAAACAACCCATCAGTTGCTGTCGAGTTGATTCTGACTCATAGCAACCCTATTGGACAGAGTATAACTGCCCCAGAGGGTTTCCAAGGAGCATCTGGTGGATTTGAACTGCCGACATTTTGATTAGCTGCCGTAGCTTTTAACCACTATGCCACCAGAGTTTCCTTCTTCAATATAGAGGTTCAATATTCAAATACTGAACTCTATGCAATTGTTCTCTGTCTTCTACTCAAATTTAGTACTTGCTGGAGATATTAGCATATAACCCTGAAAACCTGGGGCCTTAATTAATTTTTTCTAGAATATATAGTGGTCCACTGTAGCATTAAAAAATCACATGCTTCCAACGGCATCAAAAATTCAAAAGCTTTCAGAAAGCGTCACCAATCTTTTTCATGTATAATATATAAGCATGCTAGGTATGCTAACATGGAGAGTCTTGGTGCAAGGAGTCAAGCCCCCCGTTCAGAGCAAAGCTGGCATCTCCAGGTTTGTGACTGCCAGGTGCTGAATTTCTCCCCCAACAGGTAGCATCCAGCACTGCATCAAGTCCCAGTAAAAGAAAAACAAGTGTACTGGTGGAGTAAGACATGAGGTCCCAGGCAGACATTTGTGTGGAAACTGTTTTTCTCACCTTATGTTGAAAAACATCTTCAACATCCTTTAAAAGGCAGGTTGCTATGGTGATGGGAGTTGTACAGGGAGGGAGGCTTCCAAGCATCTCTGAGCTCATCAGTTAATGCCAACAGATCAGAGATTTTTGAAAATTGATATTTATAAAATACCAGGCTCTCCCACCCCCCACTTTTCCCTCCAGATGAGAAGTCACATCACTGAAGGCAGCTGGCGAGGCTTATAGGATTATAAGTGATGGTTATCACCGTAGACCTGGCCTTTTGAAAGGCCCCTGAGAGCCACGTTGACCATATGCTAAATGTGGCCTTTGGTCTAAGCCTACACATGGCAGGTTAAATGCATTTGATGACATTCACAAAAACGAGGAGATGCCATTCTGATAAAGCAAAGCTACCACCCTTCACCTCCAATGTCATAGATTGGTCCCTATGACACCACAGTCTTAACTGGTACCTGCTTGAAAGTCACATTGTTCAGACTTTTTTAAACATAGCTTTCATAAAGGGATCATCATTTGCATCACGACACCTCTAAGGTCATGTAATAATGTGCCTAATGTAAGAATCTTAAAGCCAGTCCAGCCCAACTGGGTGCAGTTTTACATGTTTGATAGATTGGTCCCGCTGATTACAGACTGGTTAAATCTATGTCATACGTGTTCAAATGAGAAATAGTTATGTCCGTTTTACTGAGCATAAGGTCTCAACATATGCAGTGTCTGTGTTTATTTCTGCAAATAAATATTTGTGTGTCTATTTTAACATCAGCTCAAATATTTAGGGGAGAGGTTCAGGCCTCAATGTCTATGTCTTGACCACTTTGATTCTACAATCAATGCAATTATCTTTCTCATTGAGACCTTAACTCATCATGATAAAGTCATAAGCCCACCACACTGACCCCATTAAAAATAAAAAAAATAAAAAAAAATTGCAGTCGAGTCGATTTCGTCTCATAGCGACCCAATAGGACAGAGTAGAACTGCCCTATAGGGTTTCCGAGGAGCACCTGGTGAATTCGAACTGCTGACGTTCTGATTAGCACCGGTAGCTCTTAACCACTATGCCACTATGGTTTTCACTCTGACCCCATGGAATGCATTAATCGTTCAGAAAGGATTTTCAAAATAAGAAACTATGATTTGACTAAAATAAAGCTGTCGATTCAGCAACTTCACAAGAGCACAGTCTTTATCATAATCTCTTCAGTATTTCATTGGCTTTATTTTAAAAAGCTAGACATAAATTTAACTTAACTAGAGTCACAGGAATTCACAGAACTGCTTAGAGATATGGAATCAGCAAACTGATGAATGGTCTATTTTTTTTCCGCCAGGGTATTTTTAAAAACCAGAGTAATTTGAGTCCTCTACATTGGACAAACGTGAGAGATTTACCAAGACAGAGAAAATAGACCACAAGGCGTGGAGGGAAAGATGAAGACTTGAAACTTCTGGAACATGTTGAGCTCAAGGTTATCTGACTACCTAGAGAACTGAGGATAAAATGGATCTGTAGCTCAAGCAAGGGGTGAAGGATGTAATTCTAATTTGGGGATCATTGATGTATACATAGTAATGAAGGCCGTGAGAATAAATGGGGCTTTCCAGGAGAAGCAAGCAAAGTGAAGAGAAAAGGCAGCTGAGGAGAACCAAAAGGAAACCTGGGGCAAAAAGGACATCTGGGAAGAAGAATGAGAAGAAAGCTCATTCAGAGACGTAAGAGCAGAAGCATGAGAAAATGGTGTTGAAGAAGCACAACACGAAGGGTATCAAGAATGAGAAGGAGGGAGGCTTCGGATTGAGTGCCTCTTCCTTGTTTGCTTCCCCAGAAATCTGTGAGCTCCTGGAGTAAGGGAAAAGACTGTTTTCTTTGTCTTGTCACATTCCCAGAATTGACCTAAGCACAGTGCCTGGAAGAGAGAACCCACTCTACAACTAGCTGAGTAAATGAAGAACGAAAAGATCAAAGACACATAAAAACCAAAGCCATTGCCGCTGAGTGGATTCCGACTCATAGCAACTCTATAGGACAGAGTAGCACTGCCCCACAGAGTTTCCTAGGCTGTCATATTTACAGGAGCAGACTGCTACGTCTTTCTCCCAAGGATAAGCTGGTGGGTTTGAACCCCTGACCTTTCAGTTAGCAGCCGAGTGCATACCCACTGTGCCACCAGGCCTCCAAAGGCACATAGCACCTGGAAAAAGTCCACTAGATGTGTTGACTGGGAGCTACTGGTGACCTTTGCTAGAACAATCTGAAGGAGAGGTGGGGCCAGATTTCTCTTAATCGCTGCTTAGGCAAGGTGTTGCTATCCTGACGGTTCCTTTTGCATTTCCATAAAAAGAAAGCTCTAGTTCCTTTACATTATGTAACACCACTTTCACAATCAACTGCATTTAGACTTTAAAATGCAATTGAAATGTAACTATAATGTAAACTGGGTTAGCGTGAGGACGTTTGCAAAATCTGACTCATCCAATCGCCCAAGTTGGAAACTGATCCCAAACGGTAGCATCCTTGATATCTTACTTCTGCCCACACACCAGGCAATGGGGTCTGCCCATGGTTCATTACCTGGCTGGTGCTCATGTTAGGAGAACACCCAACTGACAGAGTTTCTGTTATCTCTAATCATCTCAAAGATTGATCTGAATCACAATACTGATGATGAGGTGGACTGTGTGGCAATTAGCTATTAAAAAGTAATTTAAGAAAAGACTCAAATTAATCTAAAAAGTCAATTCCACGACTATCTGACACGGAGTCAGTGTCAGATAAAAAATCTGATTGAGATCTGGCATTTTGAAGGGACAACAGTAGACTGATGTCACTTTGGTTCTGGCAGATACTATCCTTGATTTGGAAAAGATGATGAGAAAACATCTTGCTGGAATGTTAGAAAATTGCTCCTTTGAGGAGCACAGTGGGGGAAGAAAAGCTGGCCTGATTTTCGTCAGCAGTGTCAGAAATACCTCTTGTGCTGCCACCAGATCAGAGAGATGTGTTATGTATTTGATGGCAAGCCTCTGAATTAGTAGTAATATATTATGGCCATAAAAACATCTGTGCAGAATGAATAAGGAATAAAGTTGTACTGGATTTATGGAGGAGGCCAGGGGAGGCTCCTTCCACAAAAATGAATGCTGCCAAAGCAAGGTTTCATGTCGCCAAGATGCAGAAGTCAGCCCTGGGAGCAGGCGAGTGAAACTCACTCTCGTCCTGTTAGAAGCCTGTTAGCTGCCCTCGGCGCCTTTTATCTGGAGTCTTTGAAAACATCAACCTTTGTGCAACAACTACAACAAAATCAATTTTCTACAACTTAAAAGAGCACCCTTCATCAGCTCAAACACACAGACATCCACTCCCCTACAGAAAATGCTTTGTACCTGAAGAGCACATGTTGTCTTTGTAGATTGGTATGTATTTTAGAGGGCCGTGGGGGGAAAATGCTTCCATTATATTGGGTAGGGATACATGTTGGAACAATGGAACGGATCATCATCAGAGAAAATCATTAATACCCGTGCTTTTTAAGAACTAGTGACCCTTAACAAAGAGAGATGAGAAGGTGTTGACATGTCAAAGCAAAGCAGTGTATTAAGACTGTGTGTATTGATTTGACTTGAGGAGCTTGGCTATTCTTTAATTTATACCGGGGCTGTGTTCAAACCACAAACGATGTACTTTGCACCAAAGAACTTGTGCCACTGCAGTCCCCTCAGCCTGGAATGTTCTTCTTCCAGGGCTACACCCCTAACCAGCCTTCAGATAGACATTAGATGCTCTTCTTCCTGCTTGTGGCCCAGTGGTTCTCAACCTTGGCTGCTCACTGAACCTAGGAGCTTTTAAACAATGCTGTTGCCTGGGTCCACCCAATAGATTCCACTGTAACTGGTCTGGGGTATGTCTTGGACATTGAGATTTTCGAAAGCTCTGGTGACTCTAAGGTAGAGCCAAAGTTTGAGGACCATTGTTTATAGCATGTTGTGCTTACCTCGTGCCTGGACTTGACCACCAAAAAACTATGGCTCTCACTCATATGCTTCAGAGTAGAACTGTGCTCCACAGGGTTTTCAAAGACTGATTTTTCAGAAGTACATCATCAGGCCTCTCTTTCAAGGTGCCTCTGGGTGAACTAGAACCTCCAACCTTTCGGTTAGCAGCTGAATGCTTTAACCATTTGCACCACCCAGGGATGTGACCACATGTATTTATATTATCTGTTTGCATTTTAGTCTTCCTTATTCCTCTGAGGACTCTTGTCTTTTCTTTCTTTATTCTCCTCAGTATCTAGCCAGTACACAGGGTACATAATAGGCCCCCAATGCATTTCTTCTTACATTTTAAAACCATTGTAAACACTAGAGTTGCTTTATGTACTTACTTAACTCATTTGACTTCAGCTATATGTATTGGTAGGAGAGACAGCAGAAGAGGACAGCTTGAGGGACATTCACCCAGAGACGGAAGAGGAGATCAAGAGATGAACCAAGAAAGGCAGAGACCCTTTATTCCTCTCATTATCCTTTGCCCCTTTCAAATTAGACCTTGGCCTTCACTGCCCCAGAAAAACCAAAGACATTAATTCTTGGCTTTCGAACTTCCAGAGGCTCAGGTCCAGGCAATTTAAGGGCCATTTAAGGGACTTTCAAGGATAATTTTGACACCATGCAATTTTTGCTTTACAATACTGCCTTTAGGAAATGACCCCTTCCACCTCCACCCTGACTCCCATTTGAGATGTGTCTCCCCTAAGTACCT
The DNA here is from genome assembly GCA_030035585.1 of Dugong dugon. Taxonomy (NCBI): domain Eukaryota; kingdom Metazoa; phylum Chordata; class Mammalia; order Sirenia; family Dugongidae; genus Dugong; species Dugong dugon. The sequence continues at coordinate 36,301,301 of CM057478.1, forward strand.
TCCTTACACAATCTGTTGCTTTCGAACATTTCTCAGCAAGGACCTAACTTGCCTTTGACAACTTATCTGGGTGCTTTCAGAGCTTGCTCCTGGAAATTAATATTCTCTAACAGTAGATGAAACGAATTTGGCTATTTCCACAGATGTGTCTTTTTTCCCCTAATATAACTTAATAGTGTCTGAACATCTCATTTTCCAAATGAGAATTAAATAACTGAATAATTGACTTAGGTTTATTTTTCACAAGATTTTTTTTTTCTAAACCATAAAATTTTAATTGCCAAACTGTATATCTGTACATGTAGTTTAAGACTCCAAGAACCACTATGAGTATGAGAGCTTTGGAAGGATTTTGCTAAAGAAAAACTAATGGAAATAACATGGTTTAACATTTACTTGCAGGTATTGCAAACATACAAAAAAATAGAACACATCTGGGGCCAAAAGTCTTCATATTTTAAAGGCAAATGATATGCAGTTTCTGGCTGGCATAGAATTTGTATCTAATTCATTATTTCACTTCTAGTGTGGTATTGATAGTTGTCCAATCAATATTTGATTACTCAGTGTAGGCCAAATTTTGTTGTGGTAACAAATGGCCCCCTAATCTTAATGAATCACACTAGCAAAGATTTACATCTCAAATTATAGGTCCATTGCAGGTCAGTTTTAACCGTGCGGTAGGTGATCTTCACTTTAGAATGCAGGCTAATGAAGCAAGATATGCTGGTCTCATAGCAACGGGAAAAGATGGCAGAACCATGCCTTTGAAGCTTCTTTTCCTAAAGAGCGCATGTGACTTCCATGCACATTTCATTGGCTATACCAAGTCACATGGTCAAGCCTGCCATCAACAGGACAGGGCTCCACAGGGAAGGGCCAGGTAAGGACAAGTAGCGAATATTTTTGAAAACAATGATATAACTGTTCACAGTATTAGTTGAGTGAAAAAACTTCTTTTGTTGAGTAGAACTTTATTCTCCCCTTACCACCACCCCTGGAGCTGTTGTTTTCCGGATATACAATAGTGCTCATGTTTGCCAAAATAGCCCCGGCTTTTGCCAGTGGTCCAGGTGACACTGTTACGAGAGATCCCTCTTTCATTCCCCGCAGTGTTCCAGACTGGATGATAAATTAAATGGTCAACCTAAAAATAAAGCACGGTTATTACAGAGAATTTGAACAAATACAGAAACATTTAAAGTAGGAAATGAAAAAAAAAAAATCACCTTTAAGTATCAGCCCACTTGAAATCCTACTGTTAACATTTTGGTGTACACATATAATTTTTTAATAAAACCTGAACAATGCTATAATACTGTTTTGTAACCTGTATTTTCACTTCATAATATTTTTGTGCATTTTCATATATGCTTAAAAATTCCTTGAGAACATGATTTTTAATGACTGCATAATAAATAGTCCATCATCTCCACCCCATAATTTATTTAATGACCCTTATTGTGGGTCATTTAGGTGGCTTCCAAGAGAGCCCCCAGAGTCATTTTTGGCATGTAAAACATCAAATGGCAATTTTAGAAAGATGTGGCAAGAGTTCCCTGCAGTTCCCAGTATGTTTCTGAAAAGCAGTTTAATCATAAAATGATATTCCTCATGCATACTTAGAAAGGGACTTAAGCTTGCTCTTGTCTAGTTTTCCTTAAGAAGGAGAGGCTTTCTAAAATCAATGGCTAAAGACTGAACCCCAAAATGTTTTTATTATTTTGCCAAACACCACTTATTTATTTAGTAATTTTATTTCTAGCAGATTAATAAATCATTTGGGCTTTTTCATCTCTTAAAGGCTAATCTGGGGAAAAACGGCTGCTTCCTTGTAACACACTACCACCTTTTAGAAAACATCCCTTGGGATTTCTTTTCTAAATTCTCCCTCATTTCACGCATGCTGGGTTAAGATAATCAGTCTCCAGATTTGGACAATGATGACCATCTGCGCATAGCATGCACTTTCCTGGGGCCTGTGCCCTGGTGGAGAGAGCAGAGGCTGAGTGATTAGGACGGGTCTGATGTGAATGGGGTTACAAAGAGGGCAGAAGCAGCATACCAAAGTCTTAAATTCATTAGGCTGGGGCTACCTTCTCGGTATCTTTGTCTAAGTATCCCAGGTAGTTCTATGCAGTTGGTGCATGGACTACCCTTTGATGAAGTCAGGTCTGAAGGACACCTTTGTTCTAGAGTATATTGTTCCATTATGTGTCTGTTTCCCTAATGGGGCTAGAGTTCCCTACAGGGATATTCTGTGTCTTGCTCATCTTTCTAAACACATGAAATAAAGTAATGCTTGACAAATATCTGAGAGTAATAAGGGTGTGTGGTATGGGAATAGGATTGATTTCATTTTATTTCAGCTAATATTTGCATACCTAATATGCACTTGTCACCATGCTGGCCATAAAGATGAGTAAGATATGATCACTGGCATTGGAAAGTTTACGAGAGACAAAACAGTAAGGAGATCTTTACAGGTCAAAAGTGATGTTTCAAGAGTAGAGTTATGTGAAAAATACTATAGAACTTCAAAGGTGTTAATGTTTCCTAGTAGAGTTGGGGAAAAGTTTCATCATTCAAAAGGATGACAAAATGAATTGAGAATTCATCATTGGCATTTAAGTTAGCATCAGATTCATATGGGACCAAATGCTGGTCATGGGAATATATGGGGAATGTAAAAAAAAACTGGTAGGACTTAGAATATAGTGCATATTATGACACAGACAAATACACAATATGCTAAGCGAAGTGATGGTGGAGTAGAGGTTAAAATAGGAATGGTTAGAGGGCAGGGTTGGTTGTGTAGGCTGTTCACTGCACAGTAGCACTTGGGAAAGGGAGGCTGAAGTCCAGCCCAAGATCCCCGCATCAAGCATGTATCCCGCCTTCAATATTTGCCTTCCAGGAATGGGAACATTTTCTAATTCATAAAAGGTGCAAGAAGCAGACCTGTAAGGAGGGGTTGCTGAACAGGACTTGGGGGTTCATCTGGGACTTCTAGGCAGAAGTACTTTGTAAGCTGAGAGCTGGATCAACAGGACATAAATGGGCTAAGTGTGAGTCAGTGTGTGAGTACGTGAAAGAATCTGGAGTTGATGGTGAACGTGATGTTACTGGGGATGTAAAGGATTCTCCAGACACAGGTGAAGAGTAGGGTGTGAAGAGAGTAGATGCACATTTTGAGAAATGAGAATGAGAAGGAAAAAAGGAGAGAAGAAGAGTGAAGGAAGGAACATGTAATATGCCTTCATTTATTTAGCTGTTCTTTGATTTGTTCCATCACAGTTTTCTACGTATACATCCTACACATAATTTGTTAGAGTTATACCTAAGTATTTTGTGTGTGTGTGTGCTACTGTAAATTGGCATTGCTTTTAAAAAAATTTCAAATTCCAGTTGCTCATTGCTGATGTACAGGAAAGCAATCAACTGACTTTTGTACATCTTGTATCTTGCAACACTCACATAACAGCTACAGAATTTATTTATAGATTATTTGGGGGTTTTGATATAGACAACCATGCCATCTGTGATTAAAGTTTTATTTCTTCCTTTCCAATCTGTATACCTTTTATTTATTTTTTAGTCTTATTTCACTAGCTAAGATTTTAGTTCAATGCTGAATAACAGTGGTGAGTGAGGACATACTTGCCTTCCTCCCAGTCTTAGGGAGAAAGCATCGACTCTCTCATCAGTAAGTATGATGTTAGCTACAGGTATTTTGAAGACGTTCTTTATCAAGGTGAGGAAGTTCCTCTCTATTCCTAGTTCGCTATGAGGTTGGTTTGGTTTTTTTTTGTTGTTGTTTGTTTGTTTGTTTTTAATACCATGAATTGATGTTGGGTTTTGTCAAATGCCTTTTTTTCTTTTTTTAACATCAAGTTGGCATGATCATGTGATGTTTCTTCTTTATCCTTTTAATACGGTGGATTACACTGATTGATTTTGGAGTGTTGAACCAGCCTTGCATAACTAGAATAAACCTCATTTAGTCATCATGGTGTATAACTATTTTTCTACATTATTGGATTTGATTTGTCAGTATTTTGAGAAATTTTACATCTATGTTCTTGAGAGTTATTAGTATGTAATTTTCTTGTAATATCTTTTACTGATTTTTGCATTAGGGTAATGCTGGTCTCATAGAATGAGTTAGGAAGTATTCCTTCCATTTCTATTTTCTGAGATTGTAAATAATGGGTATTATTTCTTTTTCAAGTGTGTGGTAGAATTCACCAGCGAAACCATCTGGCTCTGGAAGGTCATTAACTATTGATTTAATTTCTTTAATAAATTTATCTTTAATAAACATAGAACAATTCAGGCTGCCTGTTTCTCCTCATGTGAGTTTTGGTAGTTTATATCTTTCAAGGAATTGGTCTATTTTATCTAAGTTATCAAATTCGTGGGCATACAGTTGTTCATAGTATTCCTCTATTATCCTCTTAATATTCATGAGATCAGTGGTGATAACTCCTCTTTCACTTATGCTATTGGTAATTTGTGTTTTCTCTCTTTTTTTCTTGATTTGTCTATCTAGAGGTTTATCATTTTTACTAATCTTTTCCAGGAACCAGCTTTTGGTTTCATTGATTTTTCTACTGTTTTCCTGTTTTAAATGTCATTGATTTCACCATAATTTTTCATATTTTTTTTCTTCTGCTTGCTTTGGTGATTTACAATTTTAGAAGATCACCATAGCTACTGTATGGAAATTGGATAGGAGGGGTGTGGACACAGGGAGCCCAAATAGGAGGCTATACACACAGTGCAGGCAAGAGATGATGGTGGCTTGAGTCAGGGTGAGGGAAACATAGAGAAGCTCACAAGCTGCCATTATTTAACCCTGATCTTCAGAAGCAGAATTAATTTTGTGTGTGTGTGTATGTATGTGTGTGTGTGTGTGTGTGTGAGAGAGAGAGAGAGAGAGAGAGAGAGAAGGATTCTTGGGAGACGGTAACAGACAAATTACTACTTCTAACAAGTACTGTGCTGGGAGATGTTTAACAGCCAACTCTCAGGGGGAATAAAAAAAAAAAAGATCTTATTTGTATCATTTGCCCATTACTATGGCATAAATTTCAAAAAACAAACCTGTTTCTGTAGAGTTGACTGACTCATAGCTACTGCAAAAGACCTCTTCAAAGTATTAAAAAGCAAAGATGTCACTTTGATAACTAAGGTGCACCCAACCCAACCCATGGTATTTTCGATTGCTTTATATGCATGTGAAAGCTGTACAATGAATAAGGAAGACCAAAGAAGAATTGATGCCTTTGAATCATGGTGTTGGCGAAGAATATGGAATATCCCGTGGACTGCCAAAAGAACAAGCACATCATCTGTCTTGGAAGAATCACAGCTAGAATGCTCTTTAGAAGAGACTTCATCTCGCTTACTTTGGGCATATTACCAGGAGGGACCAGTCCCTGGAGAAGGACGTCATGCTTGGTAAACTAGAGGGACGGCAAAAGAGAAGGAGACCCTCAAGGAGATGGACTGCCACAGTGGCTGCAACAATGGGCTCAAACATGGCAACAATTGTAAGGATGGTACAGGACTGGGAAACATTTTGTTCTGTTGTGCATAAGGTTACTGTGAGTTGGATTCAATTTGATGACACCTAACAACAACAACAATGGCGTAAATATTCCCATCACGGCCGATTTCAAGCCACAAACGTGACATCCCTGAGGGCAGAATTAGGAAGAGATATGTGTGAGCTGGCACAGGCTCTCGTGAGCTGGCATTAGCATACCATAGCTTCTAATCCTTTGGTGTCTCTAGGACATCATGAGAAACTGGTACTGATGTTAAAGATTTTTGGATCCCAATCGCATACTTGCTTTCTTCATTATTCCTACTGTCCTCAATGTTCGGTGGTAGGCAAACAATGTTATAACAATTTTAATAGACAAAGAATGGCACGTAATAGTCTCCATTAACTATTTGAGAAATTGAATTCTATCATATTGCCTCTCAGTCCTTGTCCACATGAATCTATCATTGTCTGATAGTTGTGATTCCATCATGGAGCCAATGAATAAATAATATTAAATACCTGAGATTAAAGTTGGCACTTCCCCATGAGATGTTGTAAGTCATGGCTGTCTCCTCATTAAGAGCTTCCTTGTACTTTCTAGACAAATGAATATAACTGTGTATTCTCTGCTTTGTTTAAAGGAATGACTTGAGAGCCTACAGACAATCTTACCACCTTGGTCTCCACCTCTGAGGTGATTAATATCATTTATTATGAAGCTACAGGAAATTAGCTGCTGAATATTTCAATATAGAGAGCAGATAATGTAATTCCATTGTTACCACAGAACCACTGTATCTTGGAGTAACCTGTAGCCATAGTAACAAGATAAGGACATATTCCTTAAACGTTTAACTATGATTCTATACTTCATGCACATTCCATTATGGTCAGTTCTTATTATTTATAATTGAATTAATTTTCTGATACATTTGGGGTCCACTATTTAACATTGGTTTTCAATTACCTTAATTTAAGATGATGAGTGTAATAAGATTTTCTTCAGGCCATTATTGTTATAAGAGGAATAGAGCTTCTTTATGTATAAAAAGGAGCTTAAAAGGACCTTTTAAAAAAATGAGTAAATATTTTTGAATGAGCTGAAATTGTGTCGTTGAGGGTAACTATTAGAGGTATAAAGTAAATCCATCTCTGGGTCTTCAAACGTGACATTCATACTTGCCCACTAAAAGTCCTGAGTACAAATATATTAAGCGCATTAGATAATTATAATGACAACATATATGTATGTATATATATGTAAAACAACAGTTAATATAGTTTGAGAGTTTACCACGTGACTTAAAATACTCTCAAGTGTCATTTTATTTAATCCTCAGGATAATCTTATGAGGCAAGAACTCTTATCACGTCCATTGCATAGATGTGGAAACTGAGGCACAGAAACATTGTATAACTTGAACAAAGTCATCTGGCTAGTAAGTGGGAGGGTTAAGATTTGAACCCACAGAGTCTCCAGAGCCCATGTTTTTAGCCACTGCTCCTATTGCCCTCTTTGGTCGGCCAGCCAATCATGAAGGGCCCTTGGTCCACGTGGTACTGCCCATGTCCTCTCAGTCTCTGTGGCATCAGTGTCTCCCTGGACCCTGAAAGAGTAATGTCTCAGAGAAAAGTAAGAGCCTACTGCTTCCTGACCTTCATATTAATTCCACTGAACTCAAGGCCAGTGGGATGGAGATATCAGGTGAACAAACAAAAGTCTTCCACCGTGATGTGTACCATCCTAGTGGTGGAATACAAAGTTAAGGTGATATAGCAAAAGAATGAACAGTCCCCTCTCCACAACGAAGTCAAGAAAAGCCCAAACAGAGGAAAGATCTCTTGTCTGGACTCTGGAATTTACCAGAAGACCTGAGGGAGTGAAAACATCCGTGAGGAAACAGGGAGCCTGGAAACAGCATTATACCCTTCTATAACTACAAACACTACAGGGTGGCTGTGAAAAACTGGGGAAGCGGGAAGACGGCCGAGGATGAGGCTGCAGGACAAGAGGCCAGCTGAGGAAGGGTTTGAAGCTCACACAGAGAAGCTTGGAACTTAGTTAATAGGAGGTCCTGAGGAATTTCAAGCAGAATTACTTTGAAAAGGTCACTCACGGGAGACGGATTACAGCAGGAAGGATATGAGGCCCAACAAGATCAGTTAGAAGACTCCTGCAACGGTCTAAGCAAGACATGTTATTGTTAGCTGCCATCAAGTCAGCCCCCAATGCATGGCGAGTCCATGCTAATGGAACAAAACACTGCCTGGTCCTGCATCATCCTCATGATTGGTTGTGAATGGGACTGTTGTGATCCATAGGGTTTTCAATGGCTGATTTTTTGGAAATAGATCGCCAGGCCTTTACTCCTAGTCTGTCTCAGTCTTGAAGCTTCACTGGAAATTGTTGAGCATCACAGCAACACACAAGCCTCCACTGAGGAATGGGTGGTGGCTGCACGTGATGTGCATTGGCTGGGGAATTGAACCCAGGTCTCTTGCATGGAAGGTGAGAATTCTACCACTGAACCATCACTGCCCTCAAGCAAGACATACACACACCTTAAACTGGGACCTTTGGAGAGAAGGGTGGAGGAAGGCAAGCGGATTTGAGAAACACTTAAAAGATGGAACAAACAGATTTTAACACGTGATTGAGTGTAGGTGGTGTTTGCCTTAACATGCTTTCAAAGCTCTGTAGGATTTAACCCCTCTTTATGTCTCAACCTTATATTATACTGCTCTCTCTCTCTCCATCATTGGATTTGAGCCCCACCGGTCTTTTTTTTATGGTTGCGGGGTGGTGCAAGCAGTTTGCAATCGGCTGCTAACCTAAAGGTTGGTGGGTCAAATCCATCCAGAAACTCCACGGAAGAAAGGCCTGGTGAACTGCATCCATAAAACAGCCAAGAAAAAAAAAAAAACCCTATGGAGCAGTTCTGCTCTGTAGCACACTGGGTCATCATGAGTTGGCATCAACTCAACAGCCACGGGTTTGGTTCTGGTTCGGTCTTCTTTTAATTGAACTTGCCAACTTCTTTGAAATATCCATGTACACCTTTCTTCTTTGAAAACAGAGCCTACTCCTCCCCCCCATTTTTTTTTTTTTTTTGGATTGACAGTCTTCTTAGATAAACCTTTGCCTTCCTAGTCTTCCCTGAAGCTAGAGATGCCCATGCAGCACAGTTTTGGTCAATGTGGCATAAGCAGAAATCTATTGGGAGTTTCTGGAAAAACTTTTGATTTTGCCTAATTAAAAAAAACAAAAAGAAGAGGGTGGGGGACGGATATAGTTGGCTAATAAGTTTCCCCTTACTCCTATATTGACCTTGGACATGATGGCCTGAGCTGTCGCAGCCATCTCATAACCATGAGGGAAAGTACAAACGAATTGCAAAGGCGCTGGCCCTGACATAACTGAATGGATAAACCTTTGCCTACCTTTAGGCTTCTTGCTAGGTGAGATAAAGAAACCCAGGAATTGTGTAAACCAAAATGGTCAAGTTTTCTGTGACACAATCTTAACAACAAGGGCTTCTTCAGATGCACTCAGTTGGCCTGGAATGTGCTTTCATTGGTTACAAATCTGGCTTCTTTTCATCCTCTGAATCTCAGTTTAAATGCCATGTCCTCAGAGGGGCCTTCTCTGGTCAATGTACCTAAAGGTGGGCTCTTCTGCAGGGGAATGACAGTGAGCTCCACCAGGGAAAAGCCCAATCTGTCTGTTCATCACTGTGCAGAATAACTGCCCAGTAAATAGTGAGTCCACTGCTGGAGTGTCAGTGTGTCCTACTGTGGTGGCTTGCATGTTGTGATGCTAGAAGCTATGCCGCCAGTATTTCAAATACCAGCAGGGTCATCCATGGTGGACAGGTTCAGCAGAGCTTCCAGACTAAGACAGATGAGGAAGAAAAGCTCTGGTGATCCACTTCTGAAAATTAGCTAATGGAAAACTTATGGATCACAACAGAGTATTGTCTGATATAGTGCCGCAAGATAAGCCTCCTAGGTTGGAAGGCACGCAAAATACAGTGAATGCAACCATGGACTTGAACATAGCAATGATCATGAAGATGGTACAGGACCGGTCAAAGATTCATTCTGTTGTACATGGGGACACCATGAGTCAAATCCAACTTGATTGCAACTAACAACAAATAGTGAATGAACGAATGGGGGAGAGGACAAAGTCTAGAATGAATAATCTATTGACTCTGTAGCCTTTTATTTAGGAAAAACAATGAGCAAACTAACAACAGCAAAACAGAATCCTGAATGACAGAGTGTTTGTTTCCATTTGCTGAACGGTGTTGACATGGTCCTCGGTGTCTGCTAAACAATTAAACCGGTGCCAAAGTAATGGCTGCATTGTTATTACTGATAATGACAACATCACCCGTGACATGCCAGCAGTGCTCCCAGCAATGCAACTTTGTTCGGAAGCCGGAGCTCTTCCAATCACATGCCCACTCTGATGGTGATTTTCTCCTTTTCATTAAGCTTGGCAGAATCAAAACTGTTGGGTTTCAAATAACAAATATCCAAATGCTGCTGTTCCCCAAGAATGATGATCTGCAGCGAAAGGGGCACCCATGTAAACCCTGCTCCGAGGTTTTCAGCGAATGAGGCAGCATTGCTGTGCATGGCGCCCTGACAAGCAGCTCGTCAAGTGTAATTAAAGCAGAATTGGAAGTCCCACTGCTTTGTGCTTTATCTCCCTTCATGTGGACAAATAAATTGGAGGAGTGGCATATGGATGGAGACAAAAGATTGAAAATAATATCCCGTGCTTAAATCAGCAAGGGCATGGAGCAACACATCCACTGTGGATCCGTTTGTAACACAGGCCATCTGTACCGCGGACCCGCAATGCTGAAGCCCGGGACTCATGTCCTTCTTGCTGTTCTCCTGACAGTGTGAGGACTCCTCATCTCCACGGCCCGCCTGGGAGCGCCTGGGAAGTTGCGGCTTGTGAGGGGAGAAGGCTGTTCCCGCCGACCTTTTTTGCAAAAGAGGATGCCGCTCTCTAAACAGACACCTGGGTGGATGGAGCCTTCTGTTCACAAAGCCAGACTCCCCAGCCCAGGTAATGAACTCACTCTGACAGCTGGAATCTTATGTGATTTTTCAGGGAAATTTTGCCCTGGGCAAAGAAAAAATGGACAAAGAGCTAAACCGAATGTCTCTCCTTTTGCCTGCTATTTCTCTTGCAGGATCTGGGCATAGTATAATTGTTGCAGCATCTCCAGGAAGTAGATACTTATTGAGTCAAAAAATTATGGTGCATCACTTATGCACTGTGCCCTAAATATAAGCTGTGAACAGACCAGATGTCACCGTGCTGACATCGCAGCAGCTCTTGTTGACCATGAGTTCCAGTTCCTCAGCTAGAACACAGAAAATGGCAGCCAGATAGACTGGATTGTTGCTTTGCCTTACATTCTGCTAAGGCAATGATACATTAAATTAGCACCCTTTATAAATACAGTAGCATATTAGTTAGGTGATGTTTACTTATAGACTCAAACATACCAATAATTGTGAACATGGTGCAGAACCGGGTAAGGTTGTGTTCTGTTATACATAAGGTCACCAGGAATTGAAGGGGACTCGATGGCAACTAACAGCAACATATATTTATAAGGGAGACTCATGACAAGGTAATTTACAACTGTGAGGTATCAGAGGGAAACAACTAACTGCCAATCCCAGGAGACAGTCTAAGAGGTTTTTAACCGCTTTTGTGACATGGACTCCTTTGGCAATCTGGTGACTTGTATAGAATCCTTCTCAGAATAATCTTTTAAATGCTAAGAATAAGATGCATTATCTTACAAAAGGGAACCAATCTATCTGTGGGCCATGTCAGGCTCTGTGGACCCCAAACTAAGACCCCTGGGAAGTCAAAGATGGTGGCGCCAATGGCATGCAATAGCAGTTCGAAATGATGCTGGAGAAAGATATTTGAGGATATGAAAGATATTTCTGAGCCATTGATGAATAAAAATATCAGTGTATATCAGATGATCTTGTATATGTGTGTGTGTGTGTCTAGGACCAAACCAGTTGCCATCAAGTCAACTCTGACTCATGGCGACCCCATGTGTGTTAGAGTAGAACTGTAGAACTGTGCTCCCTAGGGTTTTCAATGGCTGAATTTTCAGAAGTAGATCTCCACTCCTTTCTTCTGAGGTACCTCTGGGTAAACTTGAGCTACTAATCTTTTGGTTAGCAGCCGAGTACATTAACTGTTTGCACCACCCAGGGACTCCGTGTCTAGGACAGAGCTCCTCAAATGTGGGCCACAAAACCGACAGCATCAGCAACACCAGGAAGCTTGTTAGAAATGCTAAACCTCAGGCCCCACCTCCAGCCTAAAGGACCTGCATCTCTGGAGGTAGGGCCAGGAATCTGTATTTGCAAGATGAGGGGAGGAGGATTTTTTATGCACTTTAAAGTTTGAGATGACTGGGATGTCAATAATGGTAAGACTTGAGGAGATTTTTATATTATTTTTTTAATGCACATTTTTCTCTCAAGTTTCTACAATGAAATCTATTACTCTTATAATAAGAAAAAAGTTACTAAAAAAAGAAAAGATAGATTTATTCTGTGGCATGTTAGGAATGATTTTCAGATGCAAATAATGAAATAAAAGCATCACTTGTGGGGAATTTCAAGTTGTCAAATAAATGAACTAAAAATTGTGTGACACAGAGCATGGGAATTGCATACATTAATTCATAGCCAAACATCAGTATTCAAAGAAGAAATTACTAAGAAGAAATGCATTTAGAATGAATTTGAGGCTCGGAGGCCAACAGTGAACACAGCTGTTACACACTTCTGAGCGGGCAGAAAAAAATTCAAATTCAAAGCAAGTAAGGACTCCGGTTTTGTGCTTTGTGTTCAAGCCTGGGAAGACACCTTGAGGGGGTGTTTCAAACCCCAGTGTCCCCACAAGGGTCGCTGGTGCACAATGAGCCCATTCCTTAAAAGAATGCCTCTCTGCAGACCCTGTCCAGCCCACCTGCATACAATGTGCCCATGGCTCTGTCTACTCTGGGAGAAATTCTATTTTGTTTCAAACAAGAGAAGCACAGCAGCTTCAGCACAGAGTAAAACTGGGGAGAAGGATGAAAATAGTTCCCTTAGTTTCAGGGTCTACTGTCCCACAGGAAAGCTAAACCCGCAGCCCACAGTAACACCAGCAAGGGGGCTTTTGAAAGCATGCTATATGGAGGCATCATGTTATGGATTGACTTGTGGCCCCAAAAAACATACGTTGTAATCCTAACTGTTATACCTGTTAATGTGATCCTGTTTGAAAATAATGGTTTTTCTTTTGTTATGTTAAGGAGGACTTACCTGAGTAGGGTGGGTAATAAACCTAATTCTTTCTGCATGTTGTCGTGTGCTGTCAAGTTGATTCTGACTCATAGCAACCCTATAGGAAGAGTAGAATTGTCCCATAGGGTTTCCTAGATTGTAATCTTTACAGGAGAAGATCACCAGGTCTTTTCTCCCATGGAGCTGTTTGTGGGTTCAAACTGCCAACTTTTGGTTAGCAGCCAAGCGCTTAACCATTGTGTAACCAGGGTGCCTTTCTATCTTAATAAAAAAATAACCCCCTCAAAGCTAAACCTGTTGCTGTCGAGTCAATTCTAACTCATAGTGATCCTACAGGACAGAGCAGAATTGCCAGATAGGGTTTCCAAAGCTTAATCTTTATGGAAACAGACTCCTGCATTTTTCTCTTGAGGAGTGGCTAGTCGAACTGCCAGCCTGTCAGTTTGCAGCCAAGTGCTTAACTACTGTGCAACCAGCTCCTATCCTTTCTGAATAGCGTCCTATAAAAAGAGAAAACAAGCATGGAGAGAGACACGCACTCAGGGGGAAGAGACCATGTGAGGACCCACTTACAAGCCAAGGAACGCCAAGGATCTCCTGGAGCTATCGTCAAGGAAGGACTCTCCCCTAGAACAGATGCCCTGATTTGGACTTCTAGGCTCCACAACTGTTAGACAGTAAATGCTCGTTCTTTGAAGCCATCCACTGTGGTATTTTGTACCGCAGCCCTATGAAACTAAGACCCATAAAGCTCCCAGCTAAGAGGGAACCTTCCTTTACTTCCTCTCCCCTCACCATCTGCTCCCCCCCTGATGCTCCCCAGCCTCCTCTGCAGTGCCTCTCAACTCTGTGTCTTCCCTCCAGTCCTACGGCCCTCTCCCTTAGGCCAGGTCCCCTTCATCGCCTACCTGGACTACTGCCACAGCCCCAGGTCTCCTCCTTCCAGTTTGACCCACTACAGTCAGAAGGACCTTCCTAAAATGCCAATCTCATCATGTCCCTCCCCTGTCACTTTATCCCCGCAGGATGAAGTCCAAACTCCCTAAAGTGGGTTTACATCTCCTAGTCTTCTAACCCCTGAGCATTTCTCTAGTTTTATTTATGACACGTCACTCTTTGTCCTCTGTGTTGTACCATATTCAATTACTTCCACCTCTCTCCGGACACAGCCTTCTCTCTCTTGCTTCTAGACATTGGGTCATGCTCTTCCACAGTCGAGTATCCTCTCCATCCCAGCTTCACCTCAAGCAGCATTCTGGAATTCTCTTGGGAAATACTTCCTCTTCTCCATGCTCCTGCCAGCCCAATCATTGTGCTCATCAGTGGAAGGATAATTGTCTGTTTACAGGTCTGTCCCTTCTATGCACTGGATGTCCTCTGAGGGGGGACTGGCATAGAATAGATGCTCAATAAAGCTTTCAGAATGAAAGAAAGGATGAATAAGGCCCATTTTTCAGACTAGGAACAGTGCTGGTGTGCCTAAGAGGTCTAAGCTGGGCTCGCTCTTCATCTCCTAATCCAAACCACCAAAGGCAGGGGGAAACACCAATACCTTCCAGGAAGCATCCACAGATGGGACCATTTAAACTTGCAATGAAGGGTATGTCCAGATATCCCTTATTATGCCTTACAGAGGCAGGCTGAGCCCATCAGCCCAGGAGACAAGGTTTCCAGGGTTCAGCCCACACCAAGGTCTCTTCCCTGACTTCTGTTTGGGATCAGGGCTACTTCAAGACACAGAAAGAAATAAAGGGGTGTTACTGACTAAATTGTACTACATAAAAAGATACAGTGAAGTCCTAACCCCTGTACCCATGAACATGACCTTGTTTGGAAATAAGGTTTTTCTTCACACATGTTATCAGTTCAGTTAAAAGTGGTCATGCTGGAGTAGGGAGAGTCCTAATCTTAATCTCTTCTAAGTGGCTTTTTATAAAAGAGAAGAGCAGACATGGAAACAGAGTCACACACCAGGGAAGACACTACATGAGGATCTGTCTACAAGCAAAGGAACACCAAGGATTGCCGGCAGTCACCAGAAACTAGGAGAGAGGCATGGAGGAGATTCTACCTAAGAGCCATCAGAAGGAATCCACATGGCCAATACCTGGATTTGGACTTCTAGTCTCTAGAACAGAGAGAAAGTACATTTCTGAACTTTAAAGCCACCCATGTTGTGGTATCTTGTTATGGCAGCCCGAGGAGACTAAGGGGGTTTGTTCTTCCTTCCTCCCCTCCCCTCTTCAGAAAACCCCTTCTTGGCCTGTTTTCATCTCCATCCAGTTCTCCCTCAATATCCTTCAGAAGTGGGATTGCAAATCCTCTGACGGGGAAGGGCCGATCCATCCCTGCTGTGCCTGGGCCTGCTCCTTCACAGCCCTTATCGACTGAGTCAGCTGTGGCCTCGTTGCTGAGAAAAACGGGGAGTGATATCTCTTAATTACAACGAAGTTGGCTTTTTCTGCTTTCACTTTTGTTCCTTGTGGCTCTCTTTGAAGAGACACCAACAAATAAATATGTTGTCTGCAGCAAGGCAGTGGCTTTCCTGGCCCAGTGAAGAGAGCTGTTTTCTGCTTGTCAACACGTGGTCTATTTGTTACACTAAGACATGACCTCCGGCCTGGACTCCATGCGCAAACATGCACATCAAATAAATGCGGTGAGTTTAACCTCACTTCTCTTCATTTCACAGAGAATTTTATCTCTTCTTTCCTCATTTTTCAGTTAGAATTGGCACAATTGCTACAGAATTTGTCAGTCTTGGGAGACTGACTCAAGAGATTTATGGGTAAAGGGGAAAAAGTGTGGCAGGGCTGAAAAAGTAAGGGTTCAAGATTAGCTTCTACTCTGTACTGGCTCTATGACCTTGGATAACTTACTTAATGTGATGCAAGGGAGAGCATTGTCAAAAATTGACCTTTGGTGCACACCTGGATAACCTGGACAAGAAACTCGTTAACACCTGAGGTGAGTGGATGTGTTGGTTGGGTAAGACACCTGGGGTGGGTAGGTGGGTGGTTGGGTAGGACACTTGAGGTGGGTGGTGGGTGAGCCACTCCTCCAAACCGAAGGGCTACACTCAGGCATAGTTGCCATAGAGCCCATGTGTCCCCTCTCCGATCCACTGTCACATTCCATGGTGTCTAGGGCCATGTGCTGGAGCCAGCTCCCACTTCATTATGAAAGCCGATTGTTAAATATTCAGGAATTTTGCAAGATGGTAGCTTTAAATTGGCCACTGCAGGAGTATTTACACCAAAGAAAGTGGCAGACACTAAAACTCAGGGCTCCTTTTTCTCCCCCTTCCTAGAGAGCCAGTTCGTCAGCGCCCCACTGTCCAAGGCATCTAGCTTTGGGCAACTGGAATCTCAGATAATTCAAATTTATCTGGGCACCTACACCCAGGCTTTACATACATCCCAGGAGTTTGACTGTCCACTGACAAGGATGTACTCAAGCTGGTCCTGTAAGAAGGGAGAACTGTAGGGCAAAATTCCTCCCCTGGCAAATAAACCAGCACTGCATGTCAAACCAAAAGCCCTTGCCCTCGGAGACCTCTCATGGGAACGTTGTACTCTTGTCTTTGGCTTACCCTTGGCTAGTATTTCCCCTTTTTTCCAATTGAGCCTATTCCTTAACCCACGCCAAGCGCTCTTTGGGAATCCACTGTGGCCCTGGTGCATGGCAGGTGGTCACACAGAAGGGACTTAACTTGTACTGCAGGGATGACCACAGATGGGCCCATCTTGCATGAAGCCCCGGAGCCGCAGCTTCCTCAGCTGCACAACAGGGATAGTACTATTCACTTCTGAGGGTATGAATGAGAGTCACATGATAAATGAAGGTGAATGTTTTGCAAAGAGCAAAGAGCCATGGAAACTAACGTTTGCGTGTGTTACGGTGGAAAGATCGCTGATATAGCATTGAAAGGTCCTGGGTTTGGATTTCAGCATTGCCACTCATTAAATGGGTTACCTTGATCAAGTTTCTTAATCTCTCTTGATTTCTGCTTCCTCATTTGAGAAATGGCTGCAGTAATGTTTATTTTATAGGGTTGTTGTAAGAAAGAAACAGGACAACAAAGAAAGCCATATTTCAATTAGATGCTCACATGTATTTGGTGTTGAAGACTCTAGTTGAATGTGAACATTCCTCAGTACCCCTGAGCCTAGGGTGCTAATTCAAACTAAAATGCCAGACCTTTAATGTTCTCAAATAATTAAATATAAACTCAGTCTGAGGCCAAATGTACACAGAAATAAAGCCCTGGGAATCTTTCAAATTGAGAACTGAAATGGTGATAAACTCAGAACTAAAAATATTGCTTCCTCCATAGGTTCAGATGCCTTTATTTGCTGGATGTATATCACAGAGGGCATTTTTGCATATATATATATTTTTGTCAAAGAACCAAAATGACTCAATTATGTTTTATCATTAATTAAACTTTGCAGGAGGAGGGCAACACTCGCTAATGGTGAATACAAGCTTTATCAGACTTAGTAAAAATAAGTTAGGATTGACTCTGTTCAGTTGTGAAGAAAGATAAAAGTTTTTAGTGTTTTTAATTAAGTGGAATTAAAATATCACAGTATATATGAGCAAATCCAGAAATACACAAGCACTCTCTCACTCTTTTTCTCATTCTGCTTCTGTATGTGTGTGTGTATAAATATACATATATACACACAGGATTGGAGGAAGACTCATTAACAACCTATGACATATATATGATATAACCTTGCTTGCTGAAAGTGAAGAGGACTTGAAGCACATACTGATGAAGATCAAAGACTACAGCTTTCAGTATGGATTACACCTCAACATAAAATAAAAATGGTCACAACTGGACCAATAAGCAACATCATGATAAACAGAGAAAAGATTGAAGTTGTCAAGGATGTCATTTTATTTTACCTGGATCCACAATCAATGCCCTTGAAAGAAGCAGTCAAGAAATCAAACAACTATTGCATTGGGCAAATCAGCTGCAAAAGACCTCTTTGAAGTATTTGAAACTAAAGATGTCATCTTGAGGACTAAGGTGCTCCTGACCCAAGCCATGATGTTTTCAAACGTCTCACATGCATGTGAAAGCTAGACAATGAATATGGAAGATCGAAGAAGAATTGATACCTTTGAATTACGGTGTTGACAAAGAATATTGAATATACCATGGACTGCCAGAAGAACAAATCTGTCTTAAAAGTATAGCCAGCGTGCTCCTCAGAAGCAAGAATGGAGAGACTACATCTCACGTACTTTGAATATGTTATTAGGAGGGGCCGCTCCCTGGAGAAGGACATCATGCTTGGCAAAGTAGAGAGTCAGCAAAATAGAGGAAGATCCTCCATGAGATGGATTGACGCAGTAGCTGCAACAATGGGCTTGAGCATAACAATACAGAGGATGGTGCACGACTGGGCAGTGTTTCACTCTGTTGTATATAGGGTCTCTATGAGTCGGAACTGACTCAATGGCACCTAACAACAACAACAACATACACATATATATAACCACCAATTGTTGTTGAGTCAACTCCAACTCATGGAGACCCCATGTGTGTTAGAGTGGAACTGTGCTCCATAGGATTTTTCAATGACTGATTTTCCAAAAGTAGATCTCCAGGCCTTGCTTCCAAGGTGCCTCTGTGTGAACTCAAACCTCCAACCTTTCTGTTAGTAGTTTGCACTACCCAGGGACTCCTATATATGTATTCACATATTACATATACATGCACACATTTATATACACCCACACATGCCTCTCTCTCTATGTGTATATAAACCTATACACACACCCACATCACCCACATGTACATATACACGCATATATACATACACTCACACTCACATATATACCCACATATGTACACGTATACATATATATATATACACACACGTATATTTAAATAATAAATATACTTGCACCCACATATATACACTCATATAGATACACACACACACTCCACCAGATCTATCATTAACTGTCAGGATGATGCTGATATGACTTGACATAATAGGTACTGCCAAGCAATTTATCTGGTGGCCTCGCGGCCATTATGGAAAATTAAAATTTGCTGGAAATATCCAGACCGACCATATAATGGTCTGTTAATTCCATTCTAACAACAAACTAGGCTATGATCACTTCAATTAATTAGCAAACAGTGAATGACTTATCTAGCCAGCCAGAGACCTGGGTAGAATTCAGACTAAAGAATATTTGAGTCCCTGCTATGTGTTGCGCACTGTGCTGAGTGACTATACTTGATGAATTACAGTTGATGGGAAGATAAGGAAAGTACAAAAGGAACTATATTGCTGCTCAAAAAGTGTTAAGTGTCATTCACGGGGTATAAACAATATGTTAAGAAGATAAAACAAAAATCCCACGAGAAGACAATATAGGAAATAGACTTTAGGCCACCACTGTCCAAAAGAAATATAATGTGAGTCATATAAATAATTTAAAATTTTCTGGTAGCCATATTTAAAAAAAAAAAGTAAAAATATACACGTGAGATTCATTTCAATCACATCTTATTTAATCCAATATATCCAAAATATTTTTGTTTCTACATGGAATCAATATAAAATCATTAACAGGATGGTTTACATTCTTTTTTCATGTGTGCACAAGGTCTTCCAAATTCTGTGATATTTTGCATTTGCTATACATCTCAATTTGAACGTTATATTTACAGCGGAAATATTTGATCTCTATTTAGATTTTTGACAAAATTTACAGTTGAAAAGATAAATTCACATGCCCAAGGTAATCCAAACAGAGTTAAAAGTTTTCTAATAATTTAACGGAGTATCAGTTTTTTAATTTAAATTAATTTACATTAAATAAGATAAAAAATTCAATTCTTCAGTCACATTAGTTACATTCTGAGTCCTCAATAGCCACTTGTTGTTAGTGGCTAACATATGAACAATATGGAGAGCTCTCTGCAATGATGTGAATGTTCTATCGGACAGTGCAGTGTAAACACTGGCCGCCTCAGGGGAGTGAGGGTGAAGAGGGTGAGTCCCACAAAGAGGGAAGACTTCAAAAACATGGAGTAGGAAAGGTTATATGTGTGATCAGGGATTGCTCAAAGCAGATGTAAATTCTGATGTTCATCTCAATAAGAATTTTAGTGTGCTGGGTGTCTGGGCATCTTAAAACCAAAAACCAGTCACTGTCAAGTCAATTACAACTCATGGCAATGCCATATGTGTCAGAGCAGAACTGTGCTCTGTAGGATTTTCAATGGCTGATTTTTTGGAAATATATCACCCAGCCTTTCTTCCGAGGTGACTGGGTGACTCGAACCTCTAGTCTTTTGGTTAGCAGTCAAGAATGTTAACTGTTTGCAACACCCAGGAACTCCTGGGCATCTTAGTTTCCCTACATTCTAATTTCTATCCCATACACTAGCCGATGGTAAGTTTTAGTTATGGAATGAAATTACTAGTTGCCTTAAAAGGGGGAAATTAAACAGATGTACACTTCTGAGAAGAGGGCATGTGTTAGACTTGGACAAAGTGTGAAGCAATGAATTTTTAATGAGGTGGGAGTTGATGTTGATTACACTATTTAAAAAAAAAAAACAGATAATAGGATGGCACAAGACCTGTTATATCTACATTTCATGAAGGAGGAAGAAGGAAGATAAGATGAAGAAGGACTGAGGTTCTAGCATCAACTTTCTGGCCAGCTTCCATGGATACAGCTTGGCGCCCATAGGTTCTCAGAGTGACACAAATGACCATTAGACAAACCAACAAATGGTTGCTGTTGAGTAGACTCTGACTCATGGTGACCCCGTATGTATCAGAGTAGAACTGTTCTCCGTAGAGTTTCCAATGGCTGATTTTTCAGAAGTAGATCTCTAGGCCTTTCTTCTTAGGCACCTCTGGGTGGACTTGGACTACCAACCTTTTGGTTAGCCAACCATTAGATAGAGTAAAACAAATTAAATTCCAAGACCATTGAACACCTTGGCACCTATTAGCACAGGTAGGCATAGATGGAAGGAGGATGCAGAGTGCCTGGGTGTGGGGAGACCTCTAATAAACTGTGTGCCCAGAACTCGGAGGAATTTCAAGGCACTGCCATAAATTATCCACATGTATGACTTAACATTCCTGATACAATCAAAGCAGAGTTCTGGTTGAGTGGTTTTCATGATTTGGTCAAGTGATCTACGTTGATTCCCTTTACAAACAGCACATAGCCCACTTACATATTTCTTCCATCCTGGGTTAGGGATGTCCTTCTAAACACCCATTCTTCCAATTTAAAGGAGATATAAGACAAGGATTTTCAGTAAAATCTACTTTCATTGGTTTGGATGAAAAGGGCTTGTGATGAAAGCAGAATCTCTAATAAGCATTTCATAAATGACTTGTCTTTCAAACTCAGTATAAAACAGAATAAAATACGTCTTTCAAAGACTTCCTCACTGCCTCAAAGATTTAAAGGCCCCTGCTCTCAATCAATCGGGCCCAAGAACTCAAAAATCTCTAAAGATGCAATCAAATATTTATCAGCCAAAAGCTGGTAAAACTGAGAAATTATTTATGGCCCAAATTTTAGTCACATTTTGAAAGGGAAGGAAAAAAAAGGAAGCAAGCCCATGTTGGGAACTGCACATTTCTCCCCACGGCACACGCTCCAGTCCCTCCCTGCTGTCTAGAATTCAAAAGCAAGAACGAAATTACAGGTTTGAGGAAGTGTCTTCACGATTGGGCATTCTAGCCATTTTTGAGGCAAGTGGAAAGAGATTCAAGGGCAGAATGTGCCACAGGAACAAGCGCAGAAACTAGGAGGTGGACTCATTTTGCCATGGCCAGCCTTGTCCCATGCTGCTCCCAAAGGGCTGTTGGCTCATCCACCCCCTGGGTTCTTACCCAGCTGGTTAAGCAAGCAGCACTGAAATGAAATGTTAGCGTTATAATATGATTCTCTCTTAGGATGAAAACCAAAATCAAACCAATTGCTGTCAAGTCGACTGGACTTATGGACACTCCATGTGTGTCAAAAATGGTGTTCCATTCTACACCATTCTAGGGTTTTCGGTGGCTGATTTTTCAGAGTAGATTGCTAAGACTTTCTTCTGAGGCATCTCTGGGTGGATCAGAACTACCAACATTTGGTTAGTAGCCACGTGCTTGTTTGTGCCACCCAGGACTCCCTCAGGATGGAAAAGACCCTCCCCTAGTCCTAGTAATTTAGCTACTTACAAGCTAATAAATTCCTTAGTGGATGATAAATTATGCATCAGTCAAGACTTTGTCTGACCCCTAAAGCCACCTCCATAGCCTTTCCATGGATATGCAGTTCTACAGGCGTGACCCCCGGCTGAGAAAAACCCTCCAGAGGGGGAGCTTACTGCAGCATCTTCCTGTTGATGGTTTTAGCCCTTCAGGTATGAGTCTATTTTCTTTAAAGGAATCCAGATTGTGATAAATTGTGACACAAAGAAAATCAAGATACTGATACTTAGTCTCCATTCACCTTCTCCTTAGCACAAAACAACCAAACAAAAAAGTGCTTTTGTGCCAGCATGTCAACTCCTGTGTCCTTCATGATAATTTTATATTTATTACACTTAATTTTCCCCCAACATTTTATTATGAAATTTTCAAGCACTCAGGAAAGCTGAACGAATTTTGCAGTAACTATCTGTATACCCTACCACCTAGATTCCACCATTAACATTTTACTATACTGGTTTTGAACTCCCTGGGTGATATAAACAGTTATTGCACTGGGCTGTCAACCAAAAGGATGGAGGTTCAAGACCACCCAGAAGTACCTGGGAAGAAAGACCTGGAGATTTACTTCTGGAAAATCAGCCACTGAAAATCCTCTGGAGCAGTTCTACTCTGACTGACACACATAGGGTTTCCATGAGTCAGAACCAGCTCGATGCTAACTTGTTATACTTGCTTTATAACATACTTATCCATTGATCCAGTTGTCTAGCCATCTTATTTTTTTGTGCATTTCAAAGAATTACACTTAATTTTAATTCTGTTTATAAAGAGAAGAATTTTCAGCAAGGATATTTCAGTCTATGGAAGAGGATTCTCAGATTACACTTAGCAGCCCCTGAGTGTATTGGTTAACATAGACTTTGAAATCTTCAATGAGCTCAAAATTTGTTTCTGCTATTAACTGGCTGTGTGACTTTGTATAGGTTACTTCATTCCACTGAGTACTTTACCCTCATTTGACATGTCAGAAGATGATCCTTGTGGAGTTCTATTATGAGAATTCAACATAGTAGATGAGAAGTGCTCAGCACAGGATTGGAGATGATAAATGTGTGATGATATTTTTCCATTACTTCCTAACTATGAGATCAAGAATCCTGTCTCAGAGAGGCGTGGTCAACATGGTGGAGTAGTTAGACGCTACCTATATCCCTCTTACAACAAAGACCTGGAAAAACAAGTGATTTGACTGAATATCTGTGAGCCCTGAACAAGGTGAGGTTAAGAAATCTGTCTGAGTGATACAGGAGAGGGAGACCGTTTGGAAGAGGTGAGGAGGGCCAGAGCCACAGAGTCAAAATTGCAGTGCCGCAGCCACGCCGGTCCGCAGTGAAGCAGGCAAACAGCTGTGCCATGCGGGCACTCAGGAAGCACTTTCCACATCGAGAGAGACCCTGCAGCAGAGATTCTGCTTGGACACTCCGAACCAGTAAAGAGCAGCTCCCAAGAGGCTAAGATAAGTACATGCGTGCACCCTTTCATGGGGATTTGAAAAAAAAAGAGCTCATTTGGGAAAAACCTCTCTATGCTTTTACCTCCTCCCTCCACGCTCTGCACCGGAAGTCTGCTGGGCTGGAAGTAGATCCCAAAAGGCACCCTGACCCATTCTCTTGGCCTTGGAGAGGGAACAAATAAGCTGCTGGCTCCCCTAGGCCAGGAACACAGGGTCAGCACAGCTCCTTTGCTGGGCACAGGTATCAGGGGTCTGCAGACTCTGAGTGCCTTACACTCTTATATAGACTTGTGGAGACCCATCTCAACAGCATTAGTCCTCACTGCCACAGTACAACACGGCAAACATCTGAAGTTTAACTTCAACTGCTTCAGCTGTGAACGGGCAGATTTGTGACCCTCAAAACAGCCCTGCCCCTTAAGTAGGCACTTTTATCAGTCTGCAGCAGGGGCTTGAGGACTGGTGGTAGCCCCTAAAGTGCCTAGTCACCTGCTACAGGAGTCCAAGAAAAAGTGGTGCCCTTGAGTCTTTACAGTCAACAGAGTGGGGTGCTCATAGTCTGGCTGCAAAACTCACCCACCTACTCACCCTAGAGAATAGGGACACGCTTTCCTTTCAGACTCTCAGGGGCAGCCGGCAGCCCCCTGCCTGGCTCAGTGCGTGATCCCCTACCACAGCCAGAGTCCAGTGCATGCACGAATCACCCATGCCTCTCTAGGACTGGGGGTGAGAGCCTGCATCACACACTTGGTGACCGACTGCCTGAATACCCGAGCTGAACCCATACAGGAAAATTTAACGGACACCTGTATACACATACTTAGTTACAGAACTATCTACCTAGTGACAGGATGTTAGAGATCCAAAGGTGTCAAAAATCAAACTAGTGCACACGAGCAGCCTATTGGGGCATATCAAAACAAAACAAAATAAGAAGCTAGGTCTCACTAAGCAAATACAAAATAAAATTATAATAAATTATTGATGGCTCGAAGACAACAGTCAATATCAAGTCACATAAAGAGGCAGTCCATAATGGCTTCAGCAAGCTCCCAAAATAAAGAATCAATAAATTCTCTGGAGGAAGAGAACTTCTTGGAATTATCAGAGGCAGAATACAAAAGATTAATACACAGAACTCTTCTAGAAATAAGAAAGGAAATTCTATAGAATGCAGAAACATCCAGGGAACATACAGACACAGTAGTAGCAGAACTTAAAAAAGTTATTCAAGAACATAATGCCAAATTTAATAGGCTGCAAGAATCCATAGAGAGACAGCAATAAGAAATCCAGAAGACTAACAATAAAATTTCAGAATTAGACAACTCAACAGAAAGTCATAGGACCAGAATTGAGGCAGTAGAAGTTAGAATTAGTGACACTGAAGATAAAGCTCTGACACCAACTTATTTGAGGAAAAATCAGATAAAAGAATTAAAAAGAATGAAGAAACACTAAGAGTCTTGTGGGACTCTACCAAGAGAAATAACCTACAAATGACTGGAGTACCAGAACAGAGGGGACAGCAGAAAATACAGAGAAAATTGTTGAAGAGTTGTTGACAGAAAACTTCCCTGATATCATGAAAGATGAGAAGATATCTATCTAAGATGCTCATCGAACCCCACATAAGGTGGATCCTAAAAGAAAGTCACCAAGACATATTACAATCAAACTTACCAAAACCAAAGATAAACAGAGAATTTTAAGAGCAGCCAGGGATAAAAGAAAAGTCATCTACAAAGGAGAGTCAATTAGAATAAGCTCGGACTACTCAGCAGAAACCATGCAGGCTAGAAGACAATGGGATGACATATTTAAAGCCTTGAAGAAAAATAACTGTCAGCCAAGAATTATATATCCAGCAAAACTGTCTCTCAAATATGATGGCGAAATTAGGGCATTTCCAGATAAACAAAAGTTCAGGGAATTTGCAAAAACCAAACCAAAATTACAAGAAATACTAAAGGGAGTCCTACAGTTAGGTAATCAATAACACCAGCTAACAACACAAGACTAGAACACAGGACAGAGCAACCAGATATTGACTCAGATATGGAAATCGAAAATACGTCAAAGCTAAAACATTTAAAATAGGGAAACAGATATCAATATGTAAAAAAGGATAATATTAAAACAAAAAAAGAGGGACTTAAAAAATGGAGACATCGATTTTCTATGTGGAGGGGAAGTTAAGGTGATACAAAGTAATAAAAGACTGGTATGAGCTTAGAAAATTAGGGGTAAATATTAAGGTAACCACAAAGGAATCTAACAATCCTACAAATCAAAATAAAAAAGTAGAAAAACATAAAGACTCAGCAAACACAAAATCTACAACAAAGAAAAAGATGAAAAAAAAATACATAAAGAAAAACGACTCAGCACAGAAAATTGAGGAGAACAAAGAAACTGTGAACAACACACAAAAAGAGATATCAGGATGATAGCACGAAACTCATACCTATCAATAATTACACTGAATGTAAATGGACTTAATGTACCAATACAGAGACAGAGAGTGGCAGATTGGATAAAAAAGCATGATCCATCTATATGCTGCCTACGAGAGACACACCTTAGAGTTAAAGACACAAACGGGCTGAAACTTGAAGGATGGAAAAAAAATATATCAAGCAAACAACACGCAAAAAAGAGCAGGAGTGGCAATATTAATCTCTGACAAAATAGACTTTAAAGTAAAATCCACCACAAAGGATAAGGAAGGGCACTATATAATGATTAAAGGGTCAATATACCAGGAGAACATAACTATAATAATTATTTACACATCCAACGACAGGGCTCCAAAATACATAAAACAAACTCTAACATCTCTGAAGAGAGAGATAGACAGCTCCACAATAGTAGTAGGAGACTTCAACGCGCCACTTCTGGTGAAGGACAGGACATCCAGAAAGAAGCTCAACAAAGGCACGGAAGAGCTAAATGCTGCAATCAACCAACTTGATCTCATAGACATATACCGAACTCTGCATCCAACAGCAGCCAAGTATACTTTCTTTTCCAACGCACATGGAACATTTTCCAGAATAAACCACATATTAGGCCATAAAGCAAGCCTTGACAAAATCCAAAACATCAAAATACTACAAAGCATCTTTTCTGACCATAAAGCCATAAAAGTGGAAATCAACAACACAAAAAGTAAGGAAAAAAAATCAAACACATGGAAACTGAACAATACCTTGCTCAAAAACTACTAGGTTACAGAAGAAATTAACGATGAAATAAAGAAATTCATAGGGTCAAACGAGAATGAAAACACATCCTACCAGAACCTTTGGGACACCGCAAAAACAGTGCTCAGAGGTCAGTTTATAGCAATAAATGCACACATCTAAAAAAGAAGAACAGCTCATAATCAAAGCATTAACCCTACAACTGGAACAACTAGAAAGAGAGCAGCAAAAGAAGCCTGCAGGTACCAGAAGGAAGGAAATAATAAGAATTAGAGCAGAATTAAATGAAATAGAGACTAGAAAAACGATTGAAAGAGTTAACAAGTCCAAAAGCTGGTTCTTTGAAAAGATCAACAAAATTGAAAAACCATTGGCCAAACTGACAAAAGAAAAACTGGAGAGGAAGCAGACAACCCGTATAAGAAATGAGATGGGTGATATCACAACAGACCCAACTGAAATTAAAAGAATCATAACAGGTTACTATGAAAAATTGTACTCTGACAAATTTGAAAACCTAGAGGAAATGGACAAATTTCTAGAAACTCACTACCTACCTAAATTAATACAAACAGAGGTAGAACAACTAAATAAACCCATAACAAAAGAAGACATTGAAAAGGTTACTAAAAAACTGCCAACAAAAAAAAGCCCTAGCTTGGATGGCTTCACTGGAGAATTCTACCCAACTTTCAGAGAAGAGATAACACAATTTCTGCTAAAGGTATTTCAGAGCATAGAAAAGGATGGAATACTCCCAAACTCAATTCTATGAAGCCAGGGTAACCCTGATACCAAAACCATTTAAAGACACCACACAAAAAGAAAATTATAGACAGATATTCCTCATGAACATTGACGCAAAAATCCTCAACAAAATTTTATCCAATAGAATTCATCAACATATCAAAAAAAGAATTCACTATGACCAAGTGGGATTTATACCAGGTATGCAGGGATGGTTCAACATTAGAAAAACAATCAATGTAATCCATCAGGTAAATAAAACAAAAGACAAGAACTACATGATCTTATCAATCAATGCAGAAAAGGCATTCGACAAAGTCCAACACCCATTCATGATAAAAACTCTCAACAAAATAGAAATATATTAAGGGCATTTATACAAAACCAACAGCCAACATCATCCTGAAAGGAGAGACTGAAAGCATTCCCCTTAAGAACAGGAACCAGACAAGGATGCCCTTTATCACCACTATTATTCAACATTGTGCTTGAGGTCCTAGCCAGAGCAGTTAGGCTAGAAATAGAAAAAGAAATAAAGGGCATCCAAAGAGGTAGGGAAGAAGTCAAAGTATCTCTATTTGCAGATGATATGATCTTATACACAGAAAACCCCGAGGAATCCACAAGAAAACTACTGGAACTAATAGAAGATTTCAGCAAAGTTTCAGGATACAAGATAAACATACAAAAATCAGCTGGATTCCTTTACACCAACAAAGAGAACCTTGAAGAGGAAATCACCAAATCAATACCATTTACCATAGCCCCCAAGAAGATAAAATACTTAGGAATAAATCTAACCAGAGATGTAAAGATTTTTACAGAGAAAACTACAAGACACTACTGCAAGAAACTAAAAGAGACCTGCATAAGTAGAAACATATACCTTGCTCATGGATAGGTAGACTCAACATAGTGAAAATGTCAATTCTACCCAAAGCAATCTACATATACAATGCAATCCTGATCCAAATTCCAGCGGTGTTTTTTAATGAGATGGAGAAACAAATCACCAACTTCATATGGAAAGGGAAGAGGCCCCGAATAAATAAAGCACTACTCAAGAAGAAGAACTAAGTGGGAGGCCTTATACTACCTGATTTAAGACCTATTATACTGCCATGGTAGTCAAGACAGCCTGGTACTGGTACAACAACAGATACATAGACCAATGGAACAGAGTTGAGAATCCAGATATAAGCTCATCCACCTATGAGCAGCTAATATTTGACAAAGGCCCAAAGTCCATTAATTGGGGAAAAGACAGTCTCTTTAAAAAATGGTGCTGGCATAATTGGATATCTATATGCAAAAAACTGAAAGAAGACCAATATCTCACACCATGTAGAAAAACTAACTCAAAATGGATCAAAGACTTAAATATAAAATTGGAAATGATAAAGATCATGGAAGAAAAAATAGGGACAACGCTAGGAGCCCTAATACATGGCATAAACACAATATGAACCATAAGTAACAATGCACAAGCACCAGAAGAGAGACTAGATAAATGGGAGTTCCTAAAAATCAAACACTTATGCTCATCAAAAGACTTCACCAAAAGAGTGAAAACACAACCTACAGACTGGGAAAAAAATTTTGTCTACGACAAATCCGATCAGCGTTTAATCTCTAAAATCTACAAGATACTGCAAAACCTCAACAGCAAAAAGACAAACAGCCCAATTAAAAAATGGGCAAAGGATATGAACAGGCACTTCACCAAAGAAGATATTCAGGCAGCTAACTGACACATGAAGAAATGATCACGATCATTAGCCATTAGAGAAATGCAGATCAAAACTACAATGAGATATCATCTCACCCCAACAAGGCTAGCATTAATCCAAAAAACACAAAATAACAAATTCTGGAGAGGTTGTGGAGAGACTGGAACACTTATACACTGTTGGTGGGAATGTAAAATGGTACAACCACTGTGAAATCGATTTGGCGCTTCCTTAAAGAGCTAGAAATAGAAGTACCATATGATCCAGCTATCCCGCTCCTTGGAATATATCCTAGAGAAACAAGAGCCGTGACATGAATAGATATATGCACACCCGTGTTCATCGCAGCACTGTTCACAACAGCCAAAAATGGAAGCAACCTAAGTGCCCATCGATGGACAAATGGATAAACAAACTGTGGTATAGCCACACAATGGAATATTATGCGATGATAAAGAACAATGATGAAGCTGTGAAAAATCGTATAACTTGGTGGAAGCTGGAACTTTTACGCTGAGTAAATTTAGTCAGTCACAGAAGGACAAATACTGTATAAAACCACTATTATAAGAACTCAAGAAAAGGTTTAAACATAGAAGAAAACATTCTTTGATGGTTACGGGCGTGGGGAGGGAGGGTGAGGGTTATTCACTAAGTAAATAGTAGATAAAAATCATCTTAGGTGAAGGGAAGGACAGCACACATTACAGGGGAAGCCAGCACAACTGGACTAAACCAAAGCTAAGAAGTTTCCTCAATACAGTCAAATACTTTGAGAGACAGACTAGCAGGGATGCGGGGTCTGGGAACCATGCTTTCAGGGGACATCTATGTCCGCTGGCATAACAAACTTATTAAGAAACTGTTCTGCATCCTACTTTGGTGAGTGGCATCTGGGGTCTTAAAAGCTTGCAAGCGGCCATCTAAGATGCATCAGTTGGTCCCAACCACTTGGAGTAAAGGAGAACGAAGAATAGCAAAGACACAAGGAAAGCATTAGCCCAAGAGACAGAATGGGCCACATAAACCAGAGACTTTATCAGCCTGAGACCAGAAGAACTAGATGGTGCCTGGCTACCACCAGTGAACGTCCTGACAGGGAGCACAACAGAGGGTCCCTGATGGAGCAGTAGAAGGATGGGGTGCAGAACTCAAATTCTAGTAAGAAGACCAGACTTAGTGGTCTGACTGAGACTGGAGGTGCCCCAGAAAGCATGGCCCCTGGTCTCCCTATCACCCCAGAACTAAAACAATTTCTGAGGCCAACTCTTCAGACAGGGATTGGACCGGACTGTGGGACATAAAGTGATACTTATGAAGAATGTGCCTCTTAGTCAAGTAGATACAGGAGACCAAAGGGGCAGCTTCTGTCTGGGGGTGAGATGGGAGGGCAGAGAGAGTTGGGAGCTGGTTGAACGTTCACGGGGGGTCGGAGGCAGAGGGGAGAGGTGTGCTGTCGCAGAATGGGGTGAGCGGTTGGGGTCTCATGGCAACGTATGCAGAAAGAAAAAGAAATTCTGTATGGGAGACTAACTTGAAGTGTGAACTTCGTTTAATTACAGCAGCAAAAAAGAACACTAAAAAAAAAAAAAAAAAAGGAATACTTTCTCTTTCCTCGGCCATTAAGTCCCCAGCCCCTAGCACTGTGCTTTGTAAATAGAACATGCTGAATATATGCTTGTTGACATGAATTCGATGGAATGTCAGAGATTTGCCCTCCTTGGATGCAGTGAATACTTATTAAAGGAGAGAGGTAAGTACGGTGGGGTTAAAAGTCACCAGACACAGGAAAGTGAGTTCAGGAAATGCCATGGGAGCAGAGGAGGATCAAGTAAGTGGCAAAGGCTGTGCTAGACGGTTTGGTCAATAAAACACAGAGAAAACTTAGCCAGTGATGTGGAAACATTTTTATCAAGTTTTAGAGATGGAACAGAATCTGCTGGTGACCTGTCCCCACCCTGTGGACCTCAGCTCTTCAGTGCACACCAGCTGACTTCTAGCTGCTGCACAGCATCTCTCTGCCTGCAGTCTTTGCCCCCAAGACTCAGAATGCCATTCTGCCTGTGCACAGGACACAGGGCAGGCCAGGTGTGCCAGGAAATTTACACCACTGTTAGTGGCCCTCAACCAACTACTGATGGGAATTGGTGTATAAATACCCAGCTATCTCCCCTCCTGGGCTGGATAACTCTGAGGACTGTGCTTCACACCATTTCCTAGAGTTTCCCCATAGGCTCCCATTCCAGTCGCCCACCGTGGTAGCTGGCTTGATAAACAGGCCTCTCACTGGCTGCCTTTCCTTCCCCGTCTCTCTTCCTCATGCCCTTACAGTGTGTCCTTCACCTTCTAAATAAATTCCCTGCGTTGGAATGCTTGTCTCAGAGTCTGTTTCTCAGGGAACCCAAGTGCAGACACATGTCTTTATACTTTTATAGGCACAGAATCTCTTCTTCAAACAGCATGCTCTAATGAAATATAATATGTAATATTTATAAAACTGGAGCTGCCCTGTCCAAGAGAGATTGGGTGGGCGACAAGTGATATGTGGAGGCCTGAGCCCAGCCTCTTTGGTCTCCATTCCCTTCTCCTCACCTCCACAGTTGCAACTGAAGACACCTATATGCTTTCCCATGTTGCAGAGTACAGCTTGTCAGCTACTGGTAGAATTGAAGAGGATAAGATATACAGCATAAAATGAATAAATACGAACAAACAGGCACAACGAGGAAAATATGTTCCTTCCAAGGCACAAAAAGAATGGACAAATAGTTTTTGCAAGGCAGTGCAGTTATTCTGCACAAATCAACTAAAGAGTTAGAAGACTCTGGTGCATTGCGATGTTACTGGACTATCACATCTAGAAAAGCAGTTGATTTGTAGAGAATCCAGGCTGCAAACCAGTGCGGTCAGTATACAACGGGCGAAGAGGAGGTGAGTCTTCAGCTTGGATACAAATTGCCTTCTGAGAAAGGAGGCCCCAAAATGTCCCTTGTTAGCTGCACTCCCACTAAATATCTTAAGGAAAGAGACTTGTGAAAACTACGCAAATGTACTCAGGGAAACAGATGTGTGGGAATGAAGCAAACTGTAGCATGGATGTATAATATATTGCCAATATCTGGATACAATAGCTGCAATGAGGGGCTCAAATATATCAAAGATCACAGAACTGGCATAGGACCAGACAATGTTTTGTTCTGCTGCACATAAGGTCGGCCTCTCTAACTTCAACTGTGATAGCTCTCTACCTTGCTCACTGACTTTGGGTCCTCAGATACATCATGTTCTTTCCTGTCTCCATGCTTTTGCTCATGCAGTTTTGCTGTTTACCCTGTTCCTCCTGCAGCTGGCCCTTTCTCATCCTTTCAGTCTTCCTCACATGCCCCCAGCTCTGACCAGCCTTCCCGCCATCTGCGCAAGATGCCTACCTTTGTTTCCAACTGGTCCTGCTAGTTATTCCCTCTTATATCGCACTGTTTCTATTTTACATAACATTCTTTATACTCTGCAACTTTCTTGTTTATTTA
Source organism: Dugong dugon (assembly GCA_030035585.1). Taxonomy (NCBI): domain Eukaryota; kingdom Metazoa; phylum Chordata; class Mammalia; order Sirenia; family Dugongidae; genus Dugong; species Dugong dugon. Next base: position 36,334,140 of record CM057478.1, read on the forward strand.
TTTGCTTATCTAAATGTCTGTCTCCCCCACTACAATACAAACTCTATCACAATAGGACTTTATCTGCTTGTTCAAAACTATACTTGCCCAGCCGCAAGCTTAGAGTCTGACACAGAAGAGGTACTCTGTATTTATTTAATGAATCAATGGATAGTTCAATAGAACCCACCATTAAGATCATTCACTCATTGTTCAAATTCCACATTCACCATAAATGCTATCTGCTTATACTCTGTAGACTTTCCTATGGGGACAAAATGTATTGACAAGGTAATATCAGTATTTGTTCCCATCTAATAGTGACTATTTCTCCCCGGGGGGAAAAATGTTCTGATTCATTCAACAGTGTTTCTGGATTTGATTAGTATGATTTAGTTCCCTTGAACTGGTTTAGTCTTTAGAGAACTGACTCAGTTGTGTTCCTGGACCTATACATTTAGAAACTAGAGTCTCCATAGAAAGATCACATGACCTACCGGTATCCTAAGGGGCTCTGTCTGGCTGGTCGCCTGGACATCATCTATAAAAGCAACAATTTCATTTCTTAGACAATGGCATCCTCCTGACATAACTTCAACATCATTATCTACCACGGACATCTCCAAGTCATGCTATTCAAAGCTTTCCTTCTTGTTTTTAATTTTTTTTCCCAAAATCTCGTCTTTGTTTTCTTTTTTTGGATGATCTTTGAAATTCCTCTCTTTCCAAAACCATTTGGCCTCTCACTGTAAAGGACATGAGGCCAGTTCCAGCTGGTCACCCTGACAGTCAGAGTCAGTTTGCTTCGTGTGTCATCTCTTAATAAAAATGTGATTTTGCCATTTGTCATTTGTCTTACTTACCTTGCCAACAACTCTAGGGAAAGGTTGTCTCTGGTTCTCTGGAATTAAAATCGGAGATACCACAATGGACCTCTTTTGTCTTGGGACTGGAGAAGTTCTTGCAAATTTAAATATATCCTAAAAGAGAAAATAAAATTGATTGACTAAAATCCCCCACAGAAAAGATATATCCATCTGCTCTAAAATATGGTTCCTTTGTTGTGAAAGCATACAGCTGTTTGGACATTGTTAATTTTATTCTATCAAACCTAATTAGCGTTAGCAAGTACATTGTTAGAATCATACTAAGGCTGACGTTGTGATTCACAATGACTATCATTAAGCTATTTAATCTTGTCTTCTGAATCATTCTATTCACAGTGTCAGTCTTGATTTATACATCCTCCAGTGCTTGTGCACTACCCTTTCTTAATCTGCCACGTGAGTGGATTACTCACCTGGTCAGGAAGCCACAGAACTCACTGTATATAAAAGGACTCTTGTCAGAGCCAACTACAAGGTCCCTACACTCACAAATGAATGGGGATGGAGGGGCAATCACAAAGTCCAAAACTGTCAGGCAGGATGGGCAGTTGCAGTCAACATTTGTGAAAGGACCTTTTGTTGTTATTATTAGTGGAGTGATGGTCTGATTTTGGAACGCACTTCCCTTAGGTAATATTTCCCAAAGTTCAACCACTGAAGTAACGCTGTCATAATTTTTGCCTTGTCTGTAAGTCACCTTTTTAAATTAAGCAAATGTGTTCAAAAAGGAATCTTTCTATCATTATTTTAAATAAAGTACCTGTATCACTTTCCATAAAAATATGAAAAATATAAAAATAAACATACTGGGCACAAAATGATGTTATAAATTCTCCCTAGGAACTGTTGCCTCTGGAAAGAACGTTCTTTATATGGAATCTCTCTCTTTTTAAAAGGGAGACAAGAAAGTATTAGAGAGCTATTAAAGAGTTATTAGCACCAAGCTGAGATTTTCTCCTTGATCTGATAGGAAGGACCGAAGGGGAATTACAAACAGGATATAATTTTCAAGATATAATTCGATCTCATTTAATGTCACAGGCTAATTAAAATTATCTTGTATACCAACAGAAGCAGGCATCTCAAACTTAGGGCAACAGGTCCCTACCAAAATCACATAGTAAATGATAGTTACATACCATACAAAGCCCACAAAAGAGTGTACGAGTGTGTGTGTACACACAGAGAAATATGCATATATATATGATTATGTAATTTAGAATATAAAGGGAAATTTATAAAAGCAAAATCAAACAGGAAACATAAAGACAAGTCCAGCTAGGGCTATGCACACTTCCATAAATATTAATTCTCATGATTTGGTGGGAAAGCAACTGGGTAATATTTATTGAGAGCTTTATGAATGTACATATCCCTTCACCCTGTAATCTCATTCCTGGAAATACACCCAAATGCTAAATTCAAAAGAAGAATAAAAATGTATGCAGGAAGATGTTTAGTGGACAGTATTAATAAGGGATAAAAGTGGAAAACAACTCAAGTACTCAGTAGCAAGGATGAGGTTAAATATGGGTCCATCAGCTGAAGGCACTCTCAGGCAGTAATGAACAAGATGGTTGAGAAGGCCATGTTCTACCACTGTTATCATTATTCCACTGCCTCCACCGTCACCACCACCAACTACAGTAGCAACGTACATGAGTACCTGCCATGTGGTAGCAATGTGTTAGGCACTTTACATTTGTTGGCTCTAATATCTGCAAACCTTCCACGTGTATCTTAGACTTTCTTAACCAATGAGGAAAATCAAATTCAGAGAGGTGGTGTACGTTGCTCCACTTCACCTAGCTAGCAGAGAGAACACATAGGATAAAATGTGTAGGGAAATATAAAATACTATATTGAGAGCTATGATAGTTAATTTTATGTGTCAGCTCGGCCAGGCTATGGTGTCCAGTTGTCTGGTCAAACACTGGTCTAGACTCTGTTATGAAGTAGTTACGTGTGATTAAATCAGTTGGCTGTAGGTAAAGTGGATTACCCTCCATAATGCTGTTGGGCTGCGCCCAAACAGTTGATGGCGTTAAAAGCAAACAGGGAGTTTTCCCTCAGGTGTATTTTGCCTCCAGACTATAAACAGACATTTTTCCAGAACTCCTTTTCTCTTCACTGTTCCTGTCACCTGACTTATGAATTTTGGGACACAAAATTTGGGGCAGGATTTTGGGCAGGATTCTCCAGCCTGTCCCCTGCCCTACAGATTTTGGACTTGCCAGCTTCCTGCAATTACATGAGTTAATTCCTTAAGGGAAATCACTCTCTCTTCTTCTCGCTATATATACTATCTATATCTCACTGGTTCGGGTTTTTTAGAGAACCCTGACTAAGGCAGGCACATTCTATCCTAGGTGAACTATATAATGCAAAGGAAAACAAGACTCAAATCTCAATTAAAAAAAGTTCAGATAAAAGACCGTTTGGTTTCTAGGAAGACCAAAGACTCAAGATTCAGGCAAAGAAAGAAAACTAAAGTCTGTATATGTGTAAGATAGTGAGAAGAAAAAGGTAGAAGGGCTAAAAACAAACAAAAAAACCCAATCAATCAACCAAAAAAAACCGAGAGAGGATGGAACAGACAATGGGAAGACAACAAAAACCTTCTTTGGATTTTTATTGTCTTCCCATTGTGGATTATATTCATAAAAAACTGATATGTAACATCTATGAGGATTCTCTTGGTTTATTAGCGAATGGAAAACGAATTCTAAATATGTAAAATACATGCAATATACAAATCTCATTTACAAAAAACAAACAAAAAACCACTCAAGACTCAGATGAGAAGATGTCTAGGAAAGCACTTTGAAAGCTTTAAAATCCTATGCTGATGGTAGGGATTGGTGATTTGGCTCCATAATAGGACAAACATAGGCTTCGGTTCATTATGACAACATATGTGTGAATGTGTCTGAAGTAATGAAAAAGCATATTGTAGTGTCAGTAACAGACTTCCCATTGTTTGGAATAAAGGCACACTTTCAAGCCCATGAAGTGGTGATATTCTCACCCTCATGGGTGGTCAGAGTGGTCAGATCCCCTCAGGCCCTCCCAGATCACCCTCACTCAAGTCTATAGCTGCCAGCCCATTTCCCCAACTCTCACAGCTCCCAGAGGCATGCAGCAAGCACAGCTGTGCCTGTCACTGGGTTCGTAGCACCTAAGAAAAGGAGCAGGTGGCCTGAGTCTTGGGAAACAGCATCTGGAAGGGTGATCAATTGTACGATACTGCCATATTCATGTGACTGCGAGCCCACCATGGTGGACAGCTTAAAGGCCTGGCCTGGGCCAGGACATCCCTTTTTCTCCAATCCTTAACCTTTTGCCTTACGCTGAGAGAAACCACAATAAGTGTTTTGTCAATGAAGATTTTATATTCATGACTCTGCCTCTGTCTTTGATTATGTGCATGTCTATAACTATGTGTTAGTTGGCAAATGTCTACCTCTATATTTGTGACTGTGTCTACCTTTGATCATGTCTGGGCTAATGATTTTGTCTCGTGTTCTGAAATCATGTGCTTCTGTGTGACTGTGACCATGCAGGAGTCATAGTAGCTGATTTGACTGGCAACCATGCACCACATGCATATCTAGGTGCATATGTGTAACCATGTTAATATGCAACCGTGTACATATGTATTTGTATCTGCCGATCCATCTCAGGAAGCTGTAACCATGCCTATGAGGGCTTGCAATTGCAGATGAACAAGTAAGTGTGCTTAGAAGATGCTTGAATATCTGTGGTTGAGCCCTTATATATGAGGCCGAGGTAACCCGTCACGCCAACCACCAAAAAGAATATGGAGTTGACCTGTGGACCTGTGGAATGGGAAGGATGAAGATGGGTCAAGGAAAGTCTTAACTCTCCTGGAGGGTGTCTGATGCATTACATGGGCCCAGGGCATGGCAGGGAGATGTGGGATGGTCCAGACTCACCCATGGGCAAGTCTTGGAGTAGAGAGTGAGGCTATGCAATGATCCATGATCAAGGTGACCACAACTCTACTTACTATTATTGCAAAACCAACAAACAAGCAATTATTGAGCCCTTACTATAACAGGTTGTGCAAACGGCATGTGTGTTATGTCAATTAATCCTCATGAAACCCTATAAAGTGGCTATTAATATTATTATCTCTGTCTTATAGATGAGGAAATTGACACTCACAGAGGTTATCCAACCAGTGAGGACACTTGGAGGTAGTAAGTGAATTTGAACCCAGGTTCTTCCTGGGGGACTTTGGATGATCCTCATGAATAAGTATGGTTCAATTCTAAACCAAAACCAAGCCAAACCCATTGCCATCAAGTTGATTCCTACTCATAGTGACTCTATAGGACAGAGTAGAACTGACGCATAGGGTTTCCAAGGCTGTGATCTTTATGAAAGCACACCGCCACACCTTTCTCCCACGAGTGGCTGGTGGATTTGAACCACCAACCTTTCAGTTAGCAGCTGAGTGCTTAACCACTGCACCAACAGAGCTCCTGTTCTGTGGACTCCTTACATACTAGGTACTCTTCTAAGCCCCAGGGATACAAAGAGATGCAAAGAAAATTTCTGAATTCAAGATGTATGTATTCTAATTGTGTAGAAGGCCAAACAAAAAGGCAGTTAGAAAAGGGAAGACAAGGAATGGTGCTGGACTTGAGGAGGAAAAGGGAATCTAAAATTTATGTGGTATCTATAATTATAGAGGCTGTGTGAGAAGAGAGGGAACTGATTCAAACTGGAATTTAGATATGTCACTTCCTTCTTAGACTGAGGTTTACAGAAAGAAGGTGTTAGCCAGACAAAGAAGGAGACAGAGAGAGAAAAAGAATGCCCATGAAAGACTGTGAAACTAGCCACATTTTCTCCCCTCTTTATATCCACATGCCTTGTGATGTGACTCTGCAGGTGGCACCTGTTTTGTGACCTTGTGAGTCTGGCCTGGTGTTGTATTTTGACCAATAATGTTTGGTGGGAGTGATGGGCCAATTCTAATCCTAGGCCACAAGGGACTTCTCATGCTTTGAACTAGTGTGGATAGCTTGCTGGATGATGAGAGATATATATCTCACTTGTCACCAAAGCCCCAGCTGACATCCAGCCACCCTCCAGAAACAGAGCTTCCTGGCTCACCAGTAGCTGACTGCAGATATGTAAAGGATCCCATCCAAGGCCAGAAAGGCCAACCAGTTGGGCCCAGCCAAAACTGCCAATTCAGAAAATGGTGAACCAAATAAATGGGTGTTGTCTTAAGTTATAATTTTGCTGTAGTTTGTTACACAGGAAACCCAACCAATACAATGGTACATTCCAATAATTGTACACAATTCAGAAGTGTCGCTAAAACTTAGGCCACCCCAAGAGTGGAGAGGATGAAAGGCATGATGAAGAAGCACAGAGGCAGGGTCAGAATAGGCAGGGTCTTGAATATAATTAGAAAGAGTCTGAACTTCATCCTTAGACCAGTATTTAAGGGCTTTTAAATAAAGAAGTAGCATGAAAATATCTTTGCTTTATAAGGCTCTGTCTGATGGCAGCATGCAGGATAGACTTAAAGAAACCAGGAACATGAGACTGTGGCAGTAACCTCAGAGAAAGACAAGACAGAAACAAACAAAAAAGACCAAATCTGTTGCTATCGAGTAGATTCCAACTCATAGTGACCCTGTAGGACACAGTAGAACTGCCCCATAAGGTTTCTAAGGACCAGCTGGTGGATTCAAACTGCCAGCCTTTTGGTTAGCAGCTGTAGTTCTTGACCACTGCATCACTAGGGCTCCAACAATGGGGATAAAAAGAATGTGACCAATTCAAGAAATGTTCCTAGATGGCAGAAGAGACAATGTGTGGGAACCAGCTGAGCATCAGGGTAAAGAAGAGTTTGTGTTAAGACTCTCTGCCTTCTGGTGTTGCCATTACCAAGATGGTGGGCACATCTGGAAGATATGAGAAGGAGAAGAAAAGTAGTTCTTGGACACAGATGCTGGTAAAGTTGTAGACCCACTGACTTTGAGGGGCTGCTGGATATCCATCCGGAGATTTCTATAGGGCAGTTACATATAAGAAGCTGCATTCTGGAAGGAGAGATGAAGGAGGGAGAGAAAAGTCAGATAGACCATATACAATAGGAACTGTAAGTGATGGAGAAGCTGAACCACCCAGATCATGTGAAGAGGAGAAAGGGAGGGACTCAACCATATAATGAGATACTAAAAAGTCAGTAAAAGCCACAGAAAGGTTAGTCAATGAAAGAAAGAAACCCAGGAGGACAGAGATGAGAATTTCAGAAATGAAGGAGAATGTAGCTAGAGTACACAATGCAGGATGTCGGGCTTGACGATGAAGAGATAATTGGTGAGTTTAGGGAGAACAGCTTTAAGAGTATCGTAAGGTTGAAAATCAGAGGAATAGAGAAGAAGTGAGGACTTTGGTATGGGAGGAAGGGAGAGAAACAGGAAGCTGTCTGTTAGTAAAGGACAGACAAGGAATGGTACTGGGCTTGGGGAGGAAAAGGGTCAGAGGAGGTAAACAGTGGAGCTGGGCAAATGAAGATGCAGAGAATGGAGGTGACAACTGGTGGAGAGAGATGGCTGAGGGAGGTGGGAAGGGGTGGCTTGGCAGTGGCAGCCTTGGAAAGGAGGAGAAGAGCTGCTTTCCTTACGGCAGGACTGGGAGAGGCTTAGAGAGAATCTCTCATCTGTAAAAGGAGGACAATTTACCTGTCCTCATGGTTATCAGAATGAAACGAGGAATTGTGCGTAGCAGTGGTTTGGGATCTCTAAAGAACAGCCCAGAAGTGAAGGATGAGTCTTATTAATATCAGGAAAGAGGATGTGAGGAGATAAGAAGGACCTCTAGTCCCTGTTAGGAGTGAGTGAGCCAGCTGTGTGTGGCCTGAGGCCAACCTTAAACACACTCATGTAGACATCCTGCCACCTCCACATTCACCAGACACACATCAGTGTCAAATGTTCTCTGTCACAGCAGACACAAAACAGCATGCACACATACATGTACACACACACACACACACACACACACACACACACACACACTCACACACACAGACTCAGTAGGGTCACACACATACTTCCATCTCTCACATGTACTGTTGCACACATGCTCACTCATGAACAGATGCACACACAGCAGACACTCACCCCATGTCACCCACCAGGCCCAGGACACATATGGAACACCTTCCCCTTCAAGCTGGCACAGCCCCTCAGGCACAGGAACAGGCCCATGCACACTGAGGTGCCCTGAAGTGCTGGAAAGGAGCATCAGCCACCACTGCCACCTGGCCCTGGGCCCCATGGGACCCTCCCTGAAGCCCCCGAATCAGTGAGACAATGATCCATCAGCGTCTCTGAGCCTGGGACAGCCAGAGGCCTGCGGCAGCCACATCCAATCTTGTTGAGTGGAAGGGGCAACATTTTGTCTTCAGGGAGATAGTTTTGTTACAGGAGAACTGTCATTCTTACATAAACATCCCCAGTCTCATAGGGACTCTACCGGGGCCTTCCTCTTTCTGTCTTAGGGTATTTGGCTTTAAAATTTTATTTGCTTTCCTCCTTGTTTCTCAGTCTCAGGAGAAACTGAGGCGCATTAAAAGCAGGTTTTGTGCTGTCTAGGGTGTCACAATACACAATCCCAAAGAGCACAGAATAAAGGAGAGATCCCTGCCACAGTGAGGGACAGACGAGGGGCTGGGGGCAGGGGACAGAGAAAAGGAAAGCAGAGAGAAATTAAGAACTTGGAAAGGAGGGAGAGAGAGGATTCATATTCATTCATTCATTCATTTCTTCCACGAATATCCATTGAGCTCTTCTTGTCTGCCAGGTATAACCCTAGGCATTGGGGACAGTGTAGTACACAAGAGACAAAGGCCCTGCCCTGAGGAGCTCACGTTCTAGAGGGCAGAGACAGACAATGGACAGCCAAAGTGAGCAACACGTGGTGTGTGACAATAAAGGTGTCTAGGAGAAAGAATCCGGAAGGGGACTGAGGGGCTGCAGGGCAGGGGCACTGGCATTTTAGAAAGGAGGTCAGGGGGGCCCCACCAGGGAGAAAGGCAGGAGCAGGCCATGTGAGCACTGGGGTGCAGGGAACCTGGGCAGCAGGGACATAAGCTGGCCTGTGAGCTGCAGTGAGGAAGAGGAAGCCAGTGAGGCCAGGACACGAGGAGGAGGCAGGCCCCAGGCCTGCAAAGCCTAATCAGGTCCCGGACAACTGCAAGCTAGTGTGTGGGGCTCTGGCTTTCACCGTGCTTGAGATGCAGACCCTGGGGGGCTTTGAGCTGAGGAAGGGCATGAGCTGACAGACCTGCAAAAACAAAGCTCTCATATTGGCGGCCGTGCGGAGAAGATGTGAAAAGAAGGAAAAGAAAGGGACCTTCATTTGCTGAATCCCCTCCTTTTCCCAGCCCTGTCCTCACAGACGACTGTGTTTCCTCCCAAAATGCAAAGCTGAGCATGTATTTGTGGAAAAGTGAGTTGGGGTCAACTTTCCCTGGCTGGAGCCCCTTTTCCCCCTACTTCCCATAGCACTTTTAAAGCATTAAACCAAAAAAACTCCTTGCTGTCATGTTGATTTTGACTCATAGAAACCCCTATAGGACAGAGTAGAACCACCCCAGAGGGTTTCCTAGGCTGTAACCTTTATAGAAGCAGATCACAGGTCTTTCTCCCATGGATCAGCTGCTGGGTTCAAACCACCAACTTTTTGGTTAGCAGCTGGGTGCTTAACCTCTGCACCACCAGGGCTTCTTTTTTAAAGTGTTATTGAGGTTTAATTTTAATAACATAAAATCACCCTTTTCAAGTATACAATTCAATGATTTTTAGTAAAATTGCAGGATTGTGCACCCATTATCACAATCTATTTTTAGAACATTTTCATCTCCCTCCCCCCCAAAAAAAACCCGGTACCCGTTTGCAGTCACTGCCCGTTCCCACCCTCAGACCCTGGCAACCACTACCCTCCTTTATCTGTCTAAACTCTTGTCTTTTCTGGATGTTTCATAAAAAGAATAATACAATATGTATTTTTACAGACTTCACCTCCATTTCATAGTTGATATGAAGATTATAAAGCAGAAAGGATGTAGCCTACGTCCAATGGCTGCTAAAACCAATTGCCATTGAGTCAACTCCAACTCACTGTGGCCCCATGTGCACAGAGTAGAACCGTGCTCCACAGGGTTTTCAGTGACTGATTTGCCAGAAGTAGATCACCAGACCTTTTTTCTGAGGCACCTCTGGGCAGACTTGAACCTCCAACCTTTTGGTTAGCAGCTGAGTACATTAATTGTTTGCCCCACTCAGTTACTCCCAATAACTGGTAAGGGGTGCATAAAAGGCTTGGCCCGTTGTTCAAGGCAGGGCCACATGGAAGAACCACCCCAGCTCCAGAGTCTGCCCCCACTCCCAGGATGGCTAAGGTCTCTGTCAGATCTGTCAGAGCATCTCAGTCAAACTCCTCCCCCTTTCCCACCTGCTCCCTCATTTCTTCACAGGTGTGGATGCCAAGACCCCTCCCCGGTAAACCTCCCCCACACAAATCTTCAATTTACCTGGCTGATATGCAAATCTCAGATTTAGCTGGCATCCTGGTACTGGACTCACCAAGGATATCATAGTATATGATACATTTATTAAGTAGTTCTACCACCTGTCTGTTGGTTTGTTATACTGTGGTGGCTTGCATGTTGCTATGATGCTGGAAGCTATGTTACCATTATTTCAAACAGCAGCAGGATCACCCATGGTGGATAGGTTTCGGTGGAGCTTCCAGACCAAAGCAGACTAGGAAGAAAAGCCTGGTGATCTACTCCCAAAAATTAGCCAAGGAAAACCCTATGGATCACACCAAAAATTTTCCAGTATAGTGCTGGAAGATGAGCTCCCTAGATTGGAAGGTACTCAAAACATACAGTGGCCGTAACAACAGACACAGGCATACCAACGATTGTGAAGATGGCGTAAGACTAGGCAACATTTTGTTCTGTTGTACACGGGGTCGTCGTGAGTCAGAGCTGACATGATGGCAACTAACAACTCCACCACAGAATAATTATGAGCCAGGTACAGTGCTAGACTTGTTATAATGTTGTCCTGTTTAATCCATTTGACTACAGCTTTCAGTATGGATTACACCTCAACATAAAGAAAACAAAAATCCTCACAGCTGGACCAATAAGCAACATCACAATGAACAGAGAAAATATTGAAGCTGTTAAAGATTTTATTTTACTTGGATCCACAATCAACGCCCATGGAAGCAGCAGTCAAGAAATCAAAAGATACATTGTGTTGGAAAAATGTGCTGAAAAAGACCTTTTTAAAATGTTAAAAAGCAAAGCTGTCACCTTGAGGACTAAGGTGCGCCTGACCCAGGCCATACTATTTTCAAATGCCTCATAAGCAGGCAAAAGGTGGACACTGAATAAGGAAGGCCGAAGAAGAATTGATGCCTTTGCATTATGGTGTTGGCGAAGAACACTGAATATACCATGGAGTGCCAGAAGAATGAACAAATCTGTCTTGTAAAAAGTAGAGCCAGAATGCTCCTTGGAAGCAAGGATGGTGAGACTTCATCTCACTTACTCTGAGCACGTTATCAGGAGGGACCAGTCCCTGGAGAAGGACATCATGCTTGGTAAAGTAGAGGGTCAGAGAAAAAGAAGACCCTTGAGGGGATGGATTGACACAGTGGCTACAACAATGAGTTCAAGCATACCTATTGCTGTGAAGATCGTGCAGGACTGGGCAGCTTTTCCTTCTGTTTTACACAGGGTTGCTATGAGTTGGAAGTGACTCAAGGACACCCAACAACAACAGCAGGGAGTTCCACCATCCCCATTTTCCCAAAGTTTAGAGGTGTAAGAGACTTATCCAAAGTCACCTAGGCCTCTGTGACTCCCAAGCCCCCTGCTGCAGACACTATGCTATTCCACCTCCCCAAGGCTGCTGCAGGTCACCGCGTGTACAGGACATCTATGCCTAGAGGGAAACCCCTTTCACTCAAGTGTCACTGACGAATCATAGCTCAAATGTGTACAGAGGACAGGCTGCAAATTTCAGCTAGCCCCTGGCTGGAAGGAGCAGTTCCCTAAGCTGTAGGGGGACAGCTTAATTGTCTGCAAATTTCTGCAAATGAGTGGAACTGCAGAAATCAGTCTCCAATTTATTCCATTCTCACAGCTGATCTTGTGCTGAAAGTTGCTAAGAGGAGGGTTCTGTGCTACTCAGCTCACATTTTGTTTGCAATCAAATGCACGCTGCAGCCAGCTTTGCTAGACCTGGGGTGAGATTTAAAGTTTGCTTTATTACCTCCTGCAGCTGAAGTTTGCCTCCTTAAGAAACCATCAGCGTGCACCAAACTTTCTGCAGCAAATTCAGGAGGCTGGAGAGCCAAAACACTGAACTTGCTTCATTTCCAACTAACCGTTTTCCTGATATTCCGGAGGCCAAATGTCAGCAGAGCTGAGTCACCAGCTGTAGATTTACTGGACAGAGTTATGCTCACAATAAAATGGGGTGATGCGGAAATTACCCCTGCTAGTCCTGCATGTCACCTCATGATGGGTGTTACTGAGCTCATCTTAAAGGCGGTGGAGGGGAAAGGTGCTGCCTGGTGGATTCAGAGGAGAGAGAGAAGCCAGCCTGCCACGTAAATTATGCCACTGAAGCCTCTCAAGGGCTGTAGACATGCAACCGGGAGAAAGAGGTGCAAGCCTCAGGTCCCTGGAGTCCCCATGCATGCGTGCTTTTCCAGGAATGATCATCAGTGACATGAGAAACAATATCTCCAATTATCAGAGTCATATAAGTGAAACCTGTAAGAGCCAGAAGTCGATGGGACCACCGTGTCTTTCCAGGTCTCGCAAGTTTTTTGCCTTTGACAAGGTGCAGTCTTACCACTTCCTGTCTCTCATTTTAGTAGAAAATATTCGAGCTTTCCTTCTCTGACAAGTTTCTGCCTTACACAGGTTCTGGCTTTCGCAGGTTTTACTCTATCAGTGGAGAACGGCTGTGGAGATGGCTGACCTAAAATCGCAACACCTGGCACGGAAGGTCCACTAACTGAGCCTCTAAGTGATCAGCACAGAGGAAGTAATACATTCTGAATGCAATGAACATGCAGCCATCTCTGTTGTTGCATACTCTTAGGGTTAAAAAAATGCTTTGGCTAAAGTAGTCCTTGGAGAAAAGATGTTGTAGGGGAGTTTGGAATGTAGTTGGTGACTACCCACTTCCTGTGCTTAGCAGCCAGCCACCCGTTGCCATCGAGCTGAATCTAACTCATAGTGACCTTATAGGACAGAGCAGAACTGCCCCACAGGGTCTCCAAGGAGAGGCTGGTGGATTCGAAACAGAGCAGCCAGCAAGATCCTTTTAAAACATTTCCCCAGCCTCATTAAAATTGCATTCATTTTCCCTTGCTGTAGGGGGAGGCCTCCAATCTCACCGAGGCCACCAATGCCCAGTCAGGGTTGGCGTCTCTGCTTCTCAGCCACCTGAGTCCTCTTGCATTCTCAGATTGCAGATTCTTACCTGATAATGCCCTTCCTTGGCTTCCCCTCCTTTGCCTGGTTGATCCCACCCATCCTTCTACTCTCAGCATAAGCATAAAGTCCAGGCTTCATCGAGACTTTTTTTCTCTTGGGATTTCCCATCTCTTGTCTTTTCCATCTGGAGCCCTTGTTCCAGCTTCTGATTGCACATTCATTCAGCTTATCAATAGTGCCTTTTGCACTAGGCTATGAGCCCCAGTGGACAGCCACCTCATCTTTCAGGTTTGTTGCTGTGTCCCTGGTGCCTAGCACAAGGTCAGGCATATAGTAAGTGTCCAAAAACAACTTTTAACACATTATTAAATGAATATAAAGTTACTGTATTGATTAGGATAATTCAGGTAGGAGGCTCAGCACAGTGCCTGGTTCAGTATTTGCTCTATAATTATGTCTAATAAATAAATGAATAGATTGGTCTAAGATTCCACTTTGATTTCCTCTTCAGTGTAGAAATGTTCACTGTTTAACAACAATACAACAACCACATTAAGTTTGAATGCTTTCATCCTGGGTGCTTAATGCTTTGTGAAGTAACCAGATCTATAGAAAATGTTTAGAAAATTCTCCTCCCTGTTAAACTGAAATCGGCCTTATGGGTCTTGGTTTTGTTTTCTGGAGTTGCATTTGGAGATGGCGTGGCTCCTGCACTCCCCACTTTTACCTCTCTCAGACCTTCTTTGCTCCAAGATAAACACTACTGATTCCCAGATCTGTATCAGACATGGAGTCTATCCACGTTCCATCTTTTATGAGAACTGTGGTTTATTTAGGTTGTTCTTAAAAAGTTCCTCAGAAAGCTAAGGATATCCTCAAATCTCCCTAAGTCATTTTAACAGTCCAATATGTTGACTATAAAGTCAGGAAATATTAAAGAAACAAAACGCACGATGCTTGTGAAGGTCAGTAAATGGGTACAAGCATACTCCAAAGATGAAAGTGTAAATTTCCACTTTTATCTGAAAACAATGCAGCAGCATGTATTGACAGTCTTTAAAGTGTTTGTGACCCTTGACTGAGTAATTAAACATCTAGGAACCTATCCCAGAGAAACAATCAAGACAGGCATACACTGGCACATGCTCATAAAGGTATCTGATACAACATTATGAGTGAAGTGAGGACAAAAACAAGAGATACAACCACATTACTCATCAAGAGGAAGAGGTAAAGGGATAAACAGGCCTCCTTTTTTGCTATTACTTTCAGCTCCCAACCCACAGACACCTTCACACCTAAACACACATTCACGCCCCCAACACACATGCTATACATACACTCTGTAGACTCACGACTTTCTAACCACAAAGAATTAACTTTTATATCCTTTTTTTCTAAACAATAATTCCCTCTTCTTGAAATCACTCTCTACTTCCTTTTCTTTCTTGAAAGTTCCTATTCATCCTCTAAGACCTAACTTAAAAGTCTCCTTTTCTGGAAAGATGTCTTCAGTTTGTCCAACGCATAGGTGGTCTTTCTCTCTCTCTTTGTGTCTAGAGGACGGTGGAATTATGAGTTTCCTTTGATCCCTGAATGTCTACATGGAGTACAGATCCCTGACAAATGGATTGGCTTTGTTATATGTTAGCATGTACTGATATTTAAGGGGTAAAAGTTGTTCATTTCCTTAGTAGAATATAGAGGCTATGACTCAAATCTGTATTTAACCTGTGTGACATAAAGCCAAGGAAGACTTGAGAGCTTAATCACAGAGAAATTCATATAGCTGCTCTTTGCTTCTTTTTCTCTTTACATGGTTGAGATTCCATAAAAATATGAAATTATGAAATAAGGAGAAGGGGTGGTTTTATGAATTCTTGTTGAAACCTAGATATAAGACTTTATTGATATGGCCCCAGGTTTGTATAACAAGTGACTTCCTGTGTCCCCTCTCAACTCCATTCTCTACTCCATTGCCTGAGTGTTCTGTTCAAACACAGATGACACGCCTTCGTACTAAATTATTCAGTAAACCCCCATGGCTCTAGTGTGACCTCCAAATTGGCCTTGCATACCATGATCTGGTTCTCTACTAACACTGAGTAACTCTCTCCCATGGGATCTAGACTCCAGCCTCATGACCAACTAGCAAGGCCTCGAACACATATACTTTCCCCGCCCAGACCCCTTTGCTTCTTCCACTTGGTTAACTCCTCCACATCCTTTATGCTTAAGTAACATTTCACCTCTCCCAGGAAGTATTCTCTGACTCCCTACTCTGAGTTTAGTAACCTTCCTTTCTCTCTAGATTCCTTTACCACATTGGGTATTATCCTGTCATGACTCTATCCCACTATATTTTATTAATAAAAATTACAGATTTTGTACTCTCTCCCCAAGACTATAAACGTACTGAATACAGGTACTTTGCCTTATCATTTCTGCATACGTTTAGGTATTAATTTATCCAACCAATAGACATTTGTTGACCACCTTTGGTGTACCAGGCATTTTGGTGGCTGATTAAAGGAACAGGGCAAGAAAGGTCCAAGTCCTCCTGGAGCTTCTCACTGTGAAAGCAAGAGAAGCAACCAAACAAGTCATTCCAAATATCTGAGTACTTTAAAACAGCACAGGTATATTAGAAAGTGACTGTTACATGCCAGGAAACTGGGGTCAGCAATATGATTGGAAGAGAAGAGAGTGTTTAAAATGTGTTTGTCTAGAACTTTACAAATGAGGAAGTGGTATTTCAGTGGTAGAATTCTTGCCTTCCATGTGGGAGACCTGGGTTCAATTCCTGGCCAATATACCTCATGTGCTGCCACCACCTGTCTGTTAGTGGAAGCTTGCATGTTGCTATGATGCTGAACAGGTTTTAGCAGAGCTTCCAAACTAAGAAAGACTAGGAAGAAAGGCCTGGTGATCTATTTCTAAAACTCGGCCAGTGAAACCCCTATGGATCACAATGATCTGATCTACAACTGATCGTGGGGATGGTGCAGAACCAGGCAGCATTTTGTTTCATTGTGCAAAGGGTCACCATGTCGGGGGCTGACAACAACACCATGTACTTTTCAAAGTGGGGTTTATGGAAAGGCAACCTAAGTCAATACTTGGATTGCTCAGGAGAAGCCAACGCTTCCTGGAGGAAGTGACAGTTAAGCAAGACCTGAAGAATAAGTGGAATTTATCTAGGTAAATGGAAATAAGGATGACAATGCAGACAAGTCTTCCAGGCACAGAGGCAGAAGGTGACCAAAGACCAGGAGGACTGGAGCAGGGACAGTAAGGCTCCAAGTAGCTCTAGAAGAGGCTGGAAGGAGAAGTAGAAGTTAGACCTCGTCCAGCCACATGAGCTTGTTCTGCATCCTGAGGACCACGAGAAATCACTGGATGGTTTAAAGCAAAAGTTGGGGTTCTGACCTTGCCTTTGACCCCTGTCCCTGTCTGAGCTGAGGGGCTATGCTGGAGGACACATTTTCTTGAACAGGTTTTCTTTCCTTGTTATCCTTGAGTCATCCCCACATTTTAAAAGTTGAACTTAAAATTAAAACACAAGTTAAAAAACAACAAGAAAACCACATATTCTAAATGTCAACTTCCTCACGTTTGAACTGCTAGTGAAAAAAAAAAACTAAAACAAAAGCATACACTTTGGATGAAAATTTGCCAAACCACCCTTCCCAGATGCAATTGCCTCTGAAATATTTCATGAATCTAGCAGGAGCAATAACAACAAAAAAATCAGGATTTTCTGGTTTCACTGGAGGTGAAAAATGTTTTAAACATATTTAGATTCTTTGGTCAGAGGTCCATTTAACTATGTGTGCTGGTGATGGGAATATAATGGATACAATTTCACTCTATCTGCTCTGGCATTGATAAAATATTCATGTTAAATAGCTACCTGTGAACACCTGGAGGCATCTTGCAGAGTTTTACAGATGGGCTTGTTTTTCTAATACACATATGAACTCCTGCCTCAACAGCTGTATTAATTTGAGTGTGTGTTACAGATGTGGGAGCACGCACCCCGGACCCCATGCTTTCCTCGCCTGTGGGAGCTCTTGCGAGTGTGACTGGCCTTTAAAGAAAGCCCCATTAGAAAATGCACACTTGGAAAAACAATTCTTTTCAGTTCTGTGGGAATTTATTGAGTGTTTGCCATGGGCTTGCCCTATGGAAGTTTCACAGTAAATGATGGGTGACTGGCCTGCAGGTACCTCAAACCCAATCTGTCCTAAACCAGCCTGAGAACCCTGTCCCCCTCACCCACTTCTGACAAAAATCACATGGTTTCCCACCTTCCATTTCTCAGTTAATGATGTTGGAGGGATAGACACTTACATTGTATTATTGGTTTCTCTGGCTTCTACCACACTATCCTCCCAAGTGGTTGCCTAGTTCTATAGATTCCACTTGGGGGATTTCTCCTGAATCCATATGTTCCTTCTGTATTGCCTGCCACGGTCTCTTGCCATGATCATCTCTTTTTACTTGCTTTGCTGTAGCCCACCTGGGGCTCTGCATGGTTTCTGGTTTCCATTTTCTGCACCAGCCCACTGTACAGTAGAATTGCAACAACAAGGACCTCAGCATGCTGAGTTTGGGCTCCTCAGAAGCAGATTCTGAGAAGGAATTGAGAGTGAGTAGTTTATTTAATGGGTGATCCCAGGTAACCATGGTAGGAGAATGGGGAAGACAGACAGGCAAGGGAAGGCAGCTAAAAATGGGAGAGTTAGCAAGCAAGTTGACATTGAGGCACTCTGGGAGCCAGTGCAGAATATGTGCTCATAGTTATCTCACAGAGGGGCCAGGGAGCTGGGGTAGTTTTATATTCAAACTCCCATCGGTCATTTATTGACGGATCTCCCACGGGTGTTCATACTCCGGACTTGCCATCTGCCCTGTGATTGGGCAACGAAATACAGATAATGACAGCTGGAATTTGGACTCATGCACTCTAATAGCACAGCCCATAGGGACATGGGCAGGCATGAACAGTGTCTGCTATACTACTTCTGGGTCCTTCAAGGACTCTGACTTCCTCTATACCCGGAAGAACACTGCATGGTAGAGTTGCATTACACTTCTATTTCATGACTATGATCTTAACTACATACCTGGAGTGAAGGAGGTGGATAAAGAGAGGCAGAAAGAGGGACAGAGAGCGGAGAGAGAGAATTAATAATTTAATTGTAGATAAATTCCACGCACAATTCCACTCAATAAGCAAATGCCCCAGAATCAATACACATTGAGAGATATAACTCTGCTGTTCTGTCAGTTGTTTTCAGTTCCTCAGCCTCTCAAATACTGGCCACTCACCACGCTGAGGAGGCTAGTTTACATATTTTCAGACAAAGGACTCCTAATTGCAAACCACCTTCTTCTGGTGTTTTGCAGAGAAACAAAGGCTGTCCTAGGCTGGAGAGGAAGCTGGTTGTACTGGTATTCTTGGGGGACAGTACGTCAGTCTTTAAGGTGGAATCTTCTCGAATATTTAATCCACTCATTCATTCAACGATTATCTACTGAGTGGTAGAATTCTCATCTTCCACACTGGAGACCTGGACTATTTCCCAGCCAATGCACTTCATGTGCAGCCACCACCCATCTGTCGGTAGAGGCTTATGTGTTGCTATGATGCTGAACAGGTTTCAACAGAGCTTCCAGATTAAGACAGAAGAGGAAGAAAGGCCTGGTGATCTACTTCTGAAAATCAGCCAGTGATAACCCTATGGATCACAACAGTCCAATCTGCAACCGATCCTGGCAATGGAGCAAGACTAAGTAGCACTTCATTACATGGTGCATGGGGTTGTCATGAGTCGGGGGTCAACTTGGCAGCAGCTAACAACAACAACTATGTGCCAATCCATTTCTTAGAGCCAAGGAATGAATAAAACAACCAAAACAACATAAAAGTGCTCTCCTCTCCAAGAATCCCCACATAAGAGCCCCTTTTCCTGTTTTCTCTGGCCAGAAGGTTAGGGATTCTGTGGACAGCTTAGCTGCCTGCATGGCTGCCTTGCTGTTCCATGAATGGAGGACTGGAGTCTACTCTTATTTTTTTTTTAATTTAACAGCTATTAGATTGATCTATATGTACTTATCATTTTTGTAGATCAAAAACAGTTGAATATTGGAAAGTAAATGCAATACAGTTGAATACAATATTTTAATAAGATTTGAATACAATATTCAAATACAGTTGAATAGTGGAAAGTAAATACAAGCTCTATGCAAACTTACCAAACCAAATAAAAAGTAATTTTGATATTTCTGCATTTCCACCATAATGGTTTATAATGCTTTAGCTGAGAAACCTGTATATAAAAAAGGAACTACATTTAACAAAAACTATGTTAATTCTTTCCTTCAAAAATTTTTTTTTTTAGTTGTAAGTACCCATTCCCTCCACCCCCCAGCTCTGGTAACCACTAATCTAATTTTTCCCTAGTGCATTTGCCTATTCTAGATTATTTCATATAAGTGAAATCATATAATATTTGTCCTTTCACTTCTGACTTATTTCACTCTGCATGTTGTCAAGGTTTATCCATGTGGTAACACGTATTAGAATTTTATTTCTCTTTATGGCTGAATAACATTCCATTATATGGATATACCATATCTGCACAATCGGTTTGTCCATTCATCTGTTGATGGATATTTGGGTTGTTTCTACCTTCTGGCTTTTGTGAATAACGTTGCAATGAACATTGGTGTACAAGTATCTGTTTGAGTCACTGCTTTCAATTCTCTTCAGTCTATACCTAGGATTGGGATTGCTAGGTCATATGGTAACTCAATGTTTAACTTTTTAGGAAACTGCGAAACTATTTTCCACAGTGTCTGCACCATTTGATGTTCCCATGAAGCCCACTCTTGAGGTAAAAGCAGGCAAGAAAACAGAAAAATAAACTGGGAAACTCTCCCCAGTACCGGTCTACTTCTCCAAGTTTTGACTCCCCTTTACAATCCACCTGCTTGGGTTCACTCTTCAGAGTTTCCAGGTTTCTATGTGTGCCTGCATGTTCGTGTGTGTGTGTGCACATATGTGTGTGCATGTGTGTGTGTGTGTGTGTTTTGCACAGAGTTTCTAATTTAGCAATCAGTAGGGGGATGGGCTATAGTGGGCTTAGACTACCACACCATGCCATTCTTTTATTTTTTTTTTATTTTTAGAAATTTACTTTTTCTGATTCTAAATAGGATAAGTTCATTATAGAGACATTAGGAAACACTTTCAAATATAGGAGACAAAGTTACCCGTGCTCGTATGTTGGACAAACTAACAGTATAACATTTTAGTCTACTTCCTTCCAGGTTTCAATATAATTTTTACTTCATTCGAAATTATAGCATCGGTACAGTTTTGTATCTTGCTTGGTCAACCTAATGGTAAATCCCAATCTTTCTCCCACCCCAAGCTGCAAATTCTGAAAATATCATTTTAGTGGCTGTACAAAGTGACATGGTGTGGGCGTTATCTACACATGCTTAAGCATTCTGCTGCTGTTATGGTCATATGTTTAGATGCTTCCCATTCTTTGTTATTATAAATAAAATTCAAATAATATCATTGTCCACTAAGTTTTATTTGCTTGCTTGTTTTTCTCTAATAAGGATTTTTTAGAATGGACTAGCAAAAGTGGAATTATTGGGCCAAATGTTATGAATATTTCAAAGGTTTTGCGACTTATTGACAAATCACCAATCACCATTCAAAACAGATTTGATCTTAACTTAGCAGAGCATTTCCAAGTACTTCCAATATATCTATCTAGCCACAACTCCTATGGTTTCAATCATATTTAATTTACTTGCCATTGACCAAGTATGCCATGCTCTATCTTGACTTTACGACTTTGTCTCGCTTGTTCTTCTAATTAGGATACAATCTTTCCATTCTTCCCTGACTCATTCCTTTCTTATATCCCAATCCACTCTACCTGCATGATCTCTCTCTTGCTCTCATACACACTCATATACACAGAGAGAGAGACAGAGACAGAGAGAGACAGAGGAAAACAGTCACCTATTTCACATTATGGAGTCCCTGGGTGGTGCAAATGGTTAACGTGCTCAGCTTCTAACCAAAAGTTTTGAGGTTGGAGTCCACCCAGAGGTGCCTCAGAAGAAAGGCCTGGTGATCTACTTCTGAAAAATCAGTCATTGAAAACTCTATGGAGCACTTTTCTATTCTGACACACACGGGGTCACCATGCGTCGGAGCTGACTCAACAGCAACTGTATTTGTTTTTATCACACATTACAGGTGTCATTTCCAAGCCCAGTTTAGATGGTTCAGGATAGTTTCTATTAACTTCAGGTTTTATCTGCCAGGTTCCATTAGCATGCAAATGTAGCTTCATTTTTTTTTTTTTTGCTTTAATAAATATTATCTATTTAACAAGAGTTATGTAATATCAGATGGCAAGCTGACGTTATCTCTTTTCTTTTACTTCCAAAGGAGGTTTTGAGTCTCACCCAGCTTAGAGTGACCTCAGAGAAGAGAGAAACCTTGCGTTTTTACTTAACACCTGATGCATTTAATCATCAGATTGGAAAGGACAAGCGGCCTTCTCTTCCTTGCAGTGGAGCTGCCTCATTAACTGGCAGGAGATGAAGCCTGCTGCTGATGTGGACGGAACAGCAGCCCTGCACTGAGGCTCCACGTCACATGTGCCAGATTCAAGGAAAGCTTTGGATGACGGCAGATGTCACTAGGTTATCCCAGGATGGACTCAGAGAAAAACAGTGTACAGCTTTATTAAATATAAAACCAGGTGCTTCTTTCCTTTTTTATCCAGCTTCTTGAGCAGACTCTTGTGGTGATCCAGGGAAAAGAGTCCCAAATTGCACCATCTCACCAATAGTGGTGAAATCAACATGGCCCTTAGGAATGGTGTGTTCCTGGCTTAGATACAGTAACAGAGGGAGGACATTTTGAGCAGTGTCTTGGTATTTAAGAAAAGGAGACACTCATTGCCAGGACTCATTCTCTGGATTTGGTCTAGTTTCAAGATCCTTGTTCCTCCATCTTTTATCTACTTGCTTTGTTTTGGTTGTTAACTTCTTGATTTTATGGCTGCAAACTCTAAAATTAGAAAGCTATTTCCCACACTGACTGCCAAAGTCAGTTGCTGTCTTTGACCAATCAATTTTCAAATATCTTCTATGATTGAAATTCAGGATTGCTTTGCTTAGGGAGTTATTCTTAATATCAAACCTAAATTATCTTCTTTTTTTTTTCCCTGTAAATTTCCTCTTTTTTATTTAAGCACCCCCCTACCCCCCACCCTCCAACCTCCAGTACTGTTCTTCTTCCTCTTTTGTTAGACATTTTAATTAAGACACCAGGGTTAGGTTAACCTACTTAAGCAATAATCTTTCTTTTATGTTGCTCTCTTCAGTAAAGCCCCAAATCAGCAAAGTGTCTTTCATCGGCCTGTTTGGTTTCTCTCTGCTCCTTTTGTTCTGTGATTTTTGTTGTATTATAGATCCTCACATTTTAATTCAGCCCCAGCCTCGATTCCACACTAGGCAGTTTACATTAATAAATTCATCTCTACAATAATGTATGCAATATCGCATATCTCACCACCTCATTGATTACCGTGGCCTCTGAAGGTTCAAAGGTATGTCAGATCTACCAGGAAAACAGGGGAGGAAAAAAACCCATATGTGATATTCTCGAACATCTGAGGTTTCCCTGGCTCCAGTGCTTTTGATGTCAGGATGCTAAAACAACAATTGGTTAAAAAAGAAGAGCGTGTATTATAAATATTCAGTTGCCATGTAATACTCTTTCTTCCTTAAAAGACTGAAGAATCAGTCTCCCTTTTCAAAGTCGGGATTGACAAGTACAGCAACAATTTGATAATGGAACTTGGAAAATCTATTATGGGACTAAGAAAATTATGTCATCATCTCAGCTCTTCTGTGAACTCACCCCACAGGAAAGGAGCAATTTTTATTCCATTTGTTTTCAAATAGTCCTCCATATCAAATACCTCAAGTATTTTATAAATGGAAAAATACATTTGAAAAGCAATGAACATTGAGTAATGAGAGGTAACATTTTTTGAGCACACAGCATGTATTAGGCACTAGGTCTTAGATTTTTTTTTCCTTTAGTACTCACAAAAGCTCTGCGATGTAGGTGCCATTATGTCCCTATGCTACAAACGGGGAAACGAGGCACAGAGCATGAAATACCTTGCTTGAGGACATACAGGGGAGAGGCAATCTTGCCCACACGGCCTTATTGTGAGGGTCCTTGTATGGCATGTGAAAATGTTTTGTCAACTCAGAATTCTGTGCCCATATTGATTCATCAGTTATAGGGCATAGGTCTTGCCTTGTCATTTCTCACTCGAACCTCCGGAAGCTTTTCTTCTTATTCAGAGGGAAAGACAAGTCCTTACAAAGGCCTTGAGGCTACATGCAATGTCCCCCACACCCTTAACCCTCTGACCTATCTCCTACAACTCTGCCACACTATCCTCCTTGGTGTCCTCTGACCATGAACATTTTGGGTATTCTCCTACCTCAGGGCCTTTGCACTTACTGTCCTCTTAGCGGCAATGCTCTACACTCAGCTCTCCATGGCTTATTGTCTCATCTCAGTGATGCCTTCCCTGACCCTACTATCCAAAATTGCATGATATCCCCCAATGCTTACTATCTTCTTTCCATGCTTTGTCTGTATCCATATCACTTATCATCTAACATGCCACATATTTTACTTATTTATATTATTTTTTGTCTGTGCCCCCTCCCTGTCACACTCACACTAGTGCATAAACTCCATGAGGCAGAAATTGGATTTTTATTTTTCTTATTTACCACAAAAGTAGTAACATGTTGTTGTTATTGTTAGGTGTCATCGGCTACATTTTGACTCACAGCGACCCCATGTGACAGAGAAGAACGACCCCATAGGGTTTTCTAGGTTGTAATCTTTACAGGAGGAGATCATCAGGTCTTTCTCCCATGGAGCTGTTGGGTGGATTTGAACTGCTGACCTTTTGGTTAGCAGCTGAGTACTTAACTGTTGTGACTGGGGCTTCCAGTAACAGTATACTGTGGGGGGCATAAGATACGTAGAAGTCAAATGTGTAACAGCAACAGCCCAAAGGCTGGGAGAGGGGGTAGCGGAAGTACACTGTTATAAGGTTCTTATACTACACGCGTAGTGCTGTAATATAACTTGAAGGCAGACTATGATAATGTTAAAAGTGTATATGATAAATCTGAAAGAAACCATTAAAGTGACTAAACAAGGAGTGTTTCTTGAGGCTATGCCCTTTCTTCACTTTGGTCCCAATGGCTACTTGCCACAGTTATGCACTGAATTCCTAGGCCAGTGCCATCTGTCATCTAGACCATTCCAACAGCCTTGCTTCCCTCCCACCCTCCAGTCTTATCTTTCTTCAGCCCTTCCAGATATGCTTTTAGACCAGGCAAACATTTCAAAGGTTACCTTAAAGGGAACATAGAGCAAGTCCTCAGTGGATATCTGATGTAAGAAAGAATGAATAGATAAATTAATGATTCTTCTGTGGCTACGGTACAGTCTTCTCTGCTCTTTTAGCCTGGCCTTCCGTGCACTCTAAAATTTGAGCTCAGACAACTTTTCTAATTTCCTTTCTGTACTGAAATCATCTGCTTTAGATCAAATGCTTTAGCATGTTGTTCATTGAATAGGTTTTATGTTTTCCTGCTTTTGTATCTTACACCATAGCATCTGTATCACCTGGAATACTCTTCCCATGTAAATTCCAAAGATGCCACCTCGTCTCAGAAGCTTTCCTTGATCATCCCAGTCAAGCGAGCTGTGATAGTGAGGGATGGGGGAGTTGCCACCCAGGCAGCCAGATTGTCCCAGTGAGATCACCCTCAGAAGCTTGCTTTCGTAATTCTGCTGCAATTTTGAGATGGTTAATTATCTTATGGTGTCCCTGTGTGACGCAAATGATTAAGCACTCAGCCACTAACTGAAAGGTTGGCGACTTGAGTCCATCCAGAAGTGCCTCAGAAGAAAGGCCTGGTGATCTATTTCCGAGAGATCACAGCCATTGAAAACCCTACGGAGCACAGTTCTACTCTGCACACATGAGGTTGCCATGAGTCGGAACTGACTCGATGGCAACTGGTGTAATTATTTTATAGATTGATCATATCGACACTCAATCTTTGACTTTTCAGCTTACAAAGTTCTATTAAAAATACAAGAACATTGTTACATATGGCAGCAACCTCATAATCTTGAGCTCTCTTAGGTCTTTTTGAGGAAGACAAGGGGCAAAACTCAGGTGGAAAAGTAGCATTATAACAGATTAGAGGCAATTCCCCATTATCTGGGCTGCTAAGTACTACACATTCTCATTACATTAACAGGTCTTGGGCTGTGTGTACATATGTGCAGGACTGTTTCACATCTGTTAGACTCAAAGCTTCTTTGAACTATAAAAACAAAGGCAGTTGGGTCTCCTCTCTGTATGGTAACATCAACTTGCATGAGCAAAACTGAGGCATAGTGAGGTTAGGCAACTTGTCCAAGGTATGCAGAGAATCAGTGACAAGTGGAGGTTGATAATGATTTGAATCTATATCAATATTTCTCTAGAGGTACACTCAATCTTGATATTATTCAAAAGACAAGGTTAAGACTTTTTTACTTTCAAAGGTGAGTTCAAAGGATTTTTATGTGAAAGTTGGACAATGTGTCAGCGTGGCCCTGACTTTCAAAGGCATGGACCGTTCTTTGTCCCTTTAAACTACAACTCAGAAGTAGAGATTAAAAACCTAGTTATAAAAAAATCCCCATTTTCAAGCAGCAAACTGAACGTTAGCCTTGAACCTACTCTTGGGGCTGATCAGAACTAACAGAAAACATCACACAATTAGCACAGTATCGTTGACATACGCCACCTTGTTGGTTCCCTTCCAGCACATCACAACGCTTAATCCAAGGGAATTAGACCCGCATTCACTGACTCTGCAGTGACACATGCCCACAAAGCACAGGCTCTCCCATTAGGAGTTTAAATTGGGCTTTGGCAGAGGCTCTCCGTTCTGAAAATTGAAATCATGAGTTCTGATGGCGATAAAATGCTCATGAAATGTAGTCGTAGCCCAGGGATAATTTTTCTATAATTGTACTTTCATTTCTGTGATCGGCCCTTTAGCTATGGCACCCAGAGGATGCTTCCCAACTTGTGAAACAATAGCTGCTACATAAGCTCTCCAGGAGCAAGGGACTTGACCAAGCCTTCTCTCTGGGATAATGTTTGCTGTCCTCCCTCCTGGTCTCTGGGCTGCTCTTTGAGAGTTGTGGACCCATATTCCAGCTCATGATGGCTCATTACTGAACTCCTTCTCTGTACTTCCAAAGACCTTTCCTGAACCTCTCTCGGGGTGTTTTATTTGTTCATTGCATGCCTCTAGAGCCTCTAAGAAGAGATAAATTCTGGAGCTTCATGTCTCCCCCAGTGCCAATCATAGAGTCTTGGGGATCACATATTTCACTACAAAATCTTAATGAACTAAAGTTTTGAATTCTACCCTTATGGATTCACGATTCTTGTTCAGTTAACCAGGTTGTACCTGTAGAAGTTAATGAAACTGTATTGAGCAGTTACCATATGCCAAGGAATCAGGCCAGGTGCTGTGTTGCCCATGCACAGTGTGTAACCTTGAAGAGCTCACAGTCTGTTGGGGGATATAAATCATGAAAATATGGCATGATAAAATACTGTGTTAGCAATTTTAACAGACTTTTATTAAGGCCTATGAGAGGACATAATCAGTGTCCACCAAGGGGATGGGAGTGGGCATTATTTGTCCGAGTGTGAAGGGGTTCTTTATCATGACATGCTTAGAATTGCCAGCACAAGGTGATCAAACCAGCATGACTTTTAATCAGTTTTATTGTTGTTTTAAAATTATCTATAAACAATGCACCATTTGGCTATCTGCACCTGGGGTGGATCATTCCTACCACCACCATGCTGATGTCTCCATTGACATAATTATCAAGCTGAGAGTTTGGGGAAGGCTCAGTGGTGTGCTGAGCCAACTAATACCATCTCTTTCCAACTCCAGGTCCAATGATGTCTCATTGGTACCTTGAAATCGGTCACGATGGGAGTATTTACACTATGGTAGTGGGCAAATTCTAAAAGCCAGGGCATTTTTGTTTGTTGGCTTCTCCAGAGAGCTGATTGTTAAACATTTACTAGCACATCAGGGGAAAGGCTTCTTATTTAAGGTGACAATGAAGTCCGCACTTGGGGGAAGAGTGAGATTTTGCCAAACAAAGAAAAGAAGGGATGCAGTGTGAATCAAAAATACTGAACTGATGATTAACTCTACAAGAAGGCCTCAAGATCATAGAGGATGTGCACAAAATGACAATCATCATAAAACTGGCTTCAATAATTTATACAATTAACTGTGACTGAGAGATCAATTTTTCTAAAAAGTATTTGTATAGTCAATCATTTGGAAACTATAGCCCCAGAGGAAAGGCTTTTGTATACCCACTCCTTGACAAGTCAGCAGGAAGCCAGCAACTATAAATCTAAACCAAATTTTAAAGCAGGAGGTGGGTGGGTACTGATTAGGAAATGCTATTCAATGAATGCATTGGATGGTCTGATTTGCTGCCCAGATTCCAGCTTCAGGATTGAAGCATTCCTTCCTGCAGCTGTCTGGAAGTTGGGAGCCAACAGCTGTCAGCTGAGTGCCATTCTAGGACTTGTCCTCTGCTAAAAAGAGCCACCTTGTCCAAGATGATGCCCACTTCCTGGGAGCAGCCCCCATTCAATGACTAGCGACTACTACCACAGTGCCTTCCCCACCAACTCTGAGAATTGTTTAGCCTCTTGAAAATGCAAAGGCAAACACACTGTTACCATTACTTCCACAAGTGAAACAGATCTGCAAAACTTTCAGAACTTCACCCACATAGTTATTGAGCAACAATATGTCTGTAGGTAGCACAGTTTGCCCTTGACTACTAACCTAAAGGTTGGTGGTTGAACCTACCCATGGAAGAAAAGGCCTGGCAATTTGCTCCTGTTAAGATCACAGTCAAGAAAGCCTTATGGAGCCAATTCTACTCTGTAACATTTGGGGTTGGTCGAAGTCAGATTGACTCCACGGCAACTAACAACAGCGTACTTAAGAGAAATGAATTTAATAGATTTGCAATTTCACGGGAGAGCCTAGGTTTGCTCAGTGAGTCTAGACAAGGCCAGTTTCCTACTCTCTGGGACAACACTAGCTGCGTTTGGGAAAAGCTGCGTGCACCTGGATTTCAATAGCTCACAATACACAGTGAAAACAGAATTGCACAGCCAATAAAAAGGGCAACAATTTTACTTTTAAAGTGGCAGAGCAAGTATTAACAAAAGAGGAAAGGAAAAGAAAGTAACAAAGACAGATGAAGCCTGTTTAAAGCTTCTATTGATTTGCACTATTTTGCTATATCAGTATGGTGCTCAACAGGAACTAGGGCTGACAAGTTAATGAACTCTAGTTAGAAATTTCCAGATGAAGCTGAGAATGGCACTAGCCCCTGCCTTGTCCTAATCTTCAAAGATCTTGCTTTGTGAAAATGTCTTGATCATTACAAGGGCGCCCAAGGTATCTCCACTAACAATAATAATCAGCCAAATGCTAAGAAGACAAAGGTTGCGCAAATCAGCACTGGGGTAAAGGGTGACATTTAACTCAAACCATGCTGAACTTGAATTAGAAGACCCAGATTCTAGTGGCTGCTCTGCAGTTACAATTGTATCACTTTGCATAAGTCCTTTGCTTCTTTCTGAGCCTCAGCTTTGCTTCTATAAAATGAGAATAATAATGCCAATTATGACAAACCATAACAATGATTGAATGTATCATGTGGTATAGATTACTTACTTATTTCAACGTTCTTCTACTTGTAGGATGACGTAAAATGAAACTAGAATGTTGAGGTTCTTTGAAACCAGGGGTTCTTAATGCCAGCATTGCCTGGTACCCACAGAATAATTTCCAGATTCTTTGGACCTATCAAAATTAGTTTTGAAATTATATTTGTAAATGCATAGATGTGAGGGATGCATTTATTCTCAAAAGGCTTAAGAACCAACCACTGCTTTAAGCTCTCTAAGTAAAGATCTCTTTTCTTTTTCTAGATCATTTCTGATCTTACATTTTTTAAATAACCCACAAAACAAATATTTATTAAACACTTACCATGTACCAGGCACTGTCCTAGATGCTGAGGATATAGTAGTGAATAGAACAAAAAGATCCCTGACCTCAAGAAGCTAGTATTCTAGTGGATTTATCCTTCAGGATAACCTCATGTGGTAAAGCATTAATATATAAATTTTATATTTAGAAAATGTAGAACTGAAAAGCAACTTGTACAAAACTAACCCATGACTTAGATCTAAGCTGGATTGAGCTGACTTTGCTTCCAGGCGGGACTCATTCCAACAGCCCCCTCAAGCATGTATGCAGTCGTAAAGCACTAGAATTAATATCAGAATTACCCAGCTGGCCTGAGAGACATAAAATGTGTTTAGGGAGAAGAATGGTAACACCGATACCAATTTGGCCATTGGACTTCTCAAATTATATTGAAGAGAAGAGAGAGCGAAAACTACTAAATTGTTCCACAATGGAGAAAAGTTTAATGTTTTATAAACATTATGACCTGTCAACTACATGAAATACTGTGCAGTCTTTACAAATGATCAACCTGAAGATCATGTAGCAATACAGAAATGTTTATAATAGCGGAAAAATTACAGTGTTTACGTGTACCCATACTACGTGTATATCTGTGCAAAGCATGCATATACTTGAATGGGAAATAGACGAGAGTGTTTACAGCCTGTTTTGCGAGGGAGTGGGGAAATCACGCATGACTTTTTTTTTTTTTTTCAAAATGGTTTAACACTATTATAGTTTTTACAACACGAAAGCTTAAAAAGCATATGTTCCCAGATTTGTTTTTATTAGTCTGTATTGTAATGAATGTTGCAGTCTGGTCTGGAAACCAAATTCGCTTTGAAAATTAAGGGTCTAATTATTGTTCTAAGTTTTAATCACCAGCTTGTGCAGTCTGAGCAGACAGACTGCGAAGACTTGCGAGTCGGTCTGACAGAATTACTGAGAGTGAAGCGTCTGCGCTAGGAAATGCTGCTGCCTTTCCTCACTTGAACTTGAGCACAGAAAAAAGAATGTCTTGGTCATCTCCACCGAGGGGCTGGCTGGGGTGGTCTGAACCACACAGAAAGCTGCAAGCTGGGCTGGGGGCAAGGAGGAGTCTGAAATGAAGGAGGAGAGAGAGAGCCAGTGAGAGAGAAAAGGAAACCGGGAAATGGGGCAGGAGGAAGCTGCAGGCTTTTTCTACGTAAGGATAACTTACACAGTAAGGATGACCTTGAACCAAAGGTTCAACTCTACTGTGTTTGTCTGCTCAAACTCTGGCACTTCAATTTGAGAAACCACCCACGTCCCATGCTTCTAGCATCTGGTTTGAGCAGGGTCAGATTACCCGGTAAGCAAGGTAAGAATGGGCTTACTTGTGTTTAGTTACTAATGTGTAGTACACAATTTCACCTGTTTTTCCCCCGCATCGTTTGAGGGATCTTAGAGTGACCTGGACTGTTCACTGGTACCTTCTTACTCTGTGTTGTCCTCAGAGATGCAGCTTCCCTTATGACCTGGAAGCTGGTTAGATATGCAGAATCTCAGGCCCCACCCCACAGTCACTGGATCAGAATCTGCCTCTCCAGAAGATCTACAGGTGATTTCTATGCACGTTAAAATTTGAGAAGTGGGTCTAGAAAATTCCTGGAAACTTCTGACTTTTTGTGTTTACCTAGATCCTATCTCCTATTTCTAGCCCCTAGAACAAAGTCATGAGATAGAAGTCCTCACACTGTGTTTCACTGTAATGCCACTCTATATCAAGTTCTAGAAATTAACAGTGTCACCTAAAGGCAATCTCCTACTAGACTCTGAACCCCCGCCTCCAGAGTAGGGACCAAGCCTCAGTGGTTCACTGTTGTAGCTTCTGGACTTAGCACTATGTGTGGTCACACTTGGTGAGCAAAAGTGACAGAGTGGCTGAGTATAATTAAGATCATGGAGCTGGTGAGACCAGGAAGTTGGTTCTATGATGGGAGGAAGTCCTGTTCACTGTTGTGCCCTAGTGAATAGAAAAGTGCCTAACAAACAGTAGATCTTAATAAGTGATGACTAACTGATATGGTTATGACATTAATTACACAATTGGAAGTAAAATTTATGAAGGATTGAAATGCTATGAGCTAATGACCAAATATGAGATTTGGTGTTAGCGGGCTAGAATTGATCCCTGGCTCTGCCATGTATGAGCTGTAAGCCTCAGTTTACACATCTGTAAAATGGGGATGATCACAATAACAACCACCACATAGACTGCTGTTATATTTAACAGAATATGTATCTAGAGCTAGATATATGGAGATGGAAAGAAATTTATAAAACTCTAAGGCAGGGATTAGCAAATTTTGCCTGTAAAGGGCCAGAGAGTAAATATTTTAGGCTTTGCAGGCCATATGGTCTCTACGGTAACTACTCCACTCTGTCCTTGTACCAAAGCAGCCATTGACAATATGTCCACGAGTGGGTGTAGCCACGTTCCCATAAAACTTTATTTACAAAAACAGGCAGCAGGCCGATTTGGCGTGTGGGCTGTAGTTTGACGATCCCTGCTCTAAACTGCTTTCTATATTAGTAATCATTATCCACCAGCTTCTAAATGCTGGCAAGAAACTTGCCATAGACCTCATTTATTTGCTTGAAGCATTTTCTAATCTAAAAAGTTTTAAAACAGCCATATTTTATACTGTTGAACATACAAAGGACCCCACTTTTTCAGAGCAATTCTAATTATACAGGCCATTTGAATACTTTATTCTCACAACAATCCTGTGAGGCAGGGAATACTATATTTACTTTATTAAAGGGGATCCAGGCTCAGAGGGGAAAGAGACTTACCCAGGATTCCATTAGAAATGGCTTGTGGACCTAGGGGCACCTAGTCCTACGTCAGGACACACTTCACTAAAACTCTGGGCTTTGTGACGTGATTCAGTGGGCAGGTGTCACCTGGGAATATGAACATGTTAAAGGAAAGAAGGGGTATTGAAAATTGTGTCAACTGCCTGCTTTTTGTTCCATTGTTACAATGACAATCTTGACATTTAAAGTCATAGCTCTGTGAGTTATAAACCTAACAGGCAGCAGGGAGGCACAATGCCCATGGAACTCAACCCAGAACCCCTGGCAGGAGGCAATAACACATCAGGGTTGAACTGCAGTGTGTCAACGCAGGCTAAAGACATGGGGATTTAGAAGGGACTTGCTGTTATGAGCCAAAAGGGGAGTGAAAACCGGAATTAAGGCAAAGTCAGAAGATCAGCCATGTTCTAAATACTTCTATGATACCCAAGTACCTGCAGGAGCTGGGAGCTGACCACCAAGAAGGCCTTCCCAAGCACAGGAGTCTTCCAAAGTCAGTGCTGCTCAGACAAGGTGGTAATCACGCCTCTACCTCCTTCTGCTCCTCTGATTATTAAAATTATGAAACCATTTGGCTAGGCAATTTCTCCATGTACACAGAAGAGCAATTTGCTATTAGCATCAACTTTATATTTAATAATAAACAGGCTTAAATGTTTAAAAAATATCAGTGAAACCCTAAGAACATTAATAAATAATAATATGAGCTTGTCACTCTGTGGATGCCATATTAAGCATTCTACTTACAATGAGCATAAAGTGGTTTAATCCCATTATTTTGACCTTGAGAGCTTTTTTATACATGTATTTCAATACAATCAAAATGATTCAGAGTTGTGTCAACTGTTTTCATCCAGAAATATTTCTCAAAGCAAACTCTATTAAGCCAAATTAAGTCATTGATCAATTTGCTACCCAGCAGAGTTAAACAATTTCAAATTTTGAAAAAAAATTCAATTTTACTTGGCTTAAATTATTTTCATCAGGATTAATTGTGTTGTGTATAAATTTTATGCCAACTATTTCATTCATTGATCAGGTTTTTCCAGATTAAATTGTACCAGTGACAACTGCTGACTTGTGAGTTCTCCCTCTTGGCACTATTCTACCAAGGCAATTTTGCTGTTCTATAATTTTGACATGAAGTTTGATTCTTGCATCGATCACTAGTCAATAATAAAATTTCCTCTGTAGGGTTTTAGCCATTGTCATGTTACTTTGTTTTCATTCTTTCTACCAAGTCTAATTTTTCATCGGATGTCTTTTTTTGGTGTTATTTCCATGATCAAGCAATATTTGATGCTCTGGACAGTTTTCCTTCTTTATTGTGAGCGGTTTTAGCCACCATTTGTTTTCTATTGTGTGTAGTATTCTTAAAAGCAAGACTATAAATTGGATTCAAGACTGATGGTCTGTACTTCTTTCTTGGAGCAAAGAATATCAGTAAGACAAAGACATGAAACCTGAGTTGAAAGATGTTCTAAATGCCAACGTCAGTCAAAACAGCAGCGTCAAATGTTTTGCTTTGAAAGTTAGATGTTAAATCTACAAAAGACTTCAAGGAATGGGGAATTCAGTTTGGACTTAACAAAGACAGGATTCCTCTGGCTCAACCTTTATTAAGGGATCCATATACTGCACTGAGAGCTTTACAACCATTATCTTATCATGTCTTCCTTTTAGTTACAGTGGTCAGGAACCGTGCCCATTGTACAGATTAGAAGACCAAGACTCAGAGTGTCTTGTTTAGGATCATATAGGCTGCAAGCAGCAGGACTGGGATTTGAACCCAGGTCTGATATCTCTTAACCACTAACACTCTACATTGTTTAGGCTTAAGGATTTACTGAATTTGCTTGGGGAACTACGTTGACTCTTTCACAGACCCAAGACTTTGTCTGAAAAAAATCCCTCTCTTAATTTTGCCTTAAATTTGATGTGGATTTGAAGACACCAGTGGTCTGATAGCTGAGTTTAGCCTTTTATTTATCATTTTGCACTTGAGCCATCATCTGATGTCACGGGACACATGCAAAGGCCTTGGTGCCTTGATTCACTCTTAATGACAGCACCCAGACTCTTCCTTCAGGTGTGGGAGGCTGCACTGAGAAGTTATGTAAGCAAGAAAATAAAGTCAGTGCTTCCCAAATATATGTATTTGACCATAGAACCTACAGTGACTTGGTTGATTGTCTCCCTAACTTTCATTTCTCCACTCCTCTTTGCTACAGAACTTAGATTTTGTTTGGGCCACCCATGGAGAAGCCACATGCTTACCTTTCCAGCCTTCCTTGCAGCTGGGGCAGCTGTGTGACTTCTGGTGGTTTTAGGGAAACCTTCTTTACTGAGGACAGACGTGGCCAGTGTGCCCTTTCTTCCTTCTTCCTGGTTTGCTGACATGATAGCTATAGAGGCAGCAGCCCTCTTACACCACTAGGGGACAAGTATGAGGGTGAAAGCCAGCAAACTAATGATGTTGGGATGAAATAGAAGAATAATATGAGTTTCTCATGGCTTTGTTGGGCAGCTGAACAATCATCAACCCTGGGACTTCTTGTTAAGCAGGAAAAACATCTACTTTTTAAAGCTGTTTTTAGGTTTTTGGTTACTTGCAGCCAAATGCATCCCTAACTGATATGTCCTCAAAGTTTGTTGAATAAATGCCTACATTTTTTCCAAAGTCTTGAAAGTTGAAAGACCACTGCCTTTTGAAGGCAGGCAATGAGTTCTCTACAAAGGTGCTCACACAGTCATTCAGCTATACAGAGCACATGAATCTCAGAGTGAAGGTGAATATCTCTGGATTATGTGAAAGTAAAAAAAGCCAAGAGGAGGCAAACAGAGACTCCTGAACTTCCAAATCAAAACAAACTTTTTCCAAGTCACAGATTCCCTCTCCCATTACCCCTTGCTAAATTTGCCCCAGTCATGTAAATTTTCCCCAGCCAATAACACAATAAATTCTCTCCAATTTTTTGCTTGTGTGATCATTAGTTGAAAACCAGAGACAAGCAATTTACCGGGTGTGAAAAATGCCAACCTATGACACCTGAGTTTACATCTGAAAATTGATTTTGTCACATTAGGATTTTAGGATAGCCTCTTCTAGCAGCCAGCACAGCCATAGAGTATAATAAAAATTATGATGGGTCCACAGGTGCATGCTAAACTCACTGTAAATTCCTGGTCTTCGAAGAGTTGGGGTTGGTAAAGCATTATTGATGAGATGGTGAGACTTACCTAGAGCCATCTTTCCTGGTGATTTAATATTGACAATTTGACTTAATCAAACATAAGTTGGGATAGGCAGCAGACTGTTATAATAGCCCATTGTCTTTCATTACATTTTGCTCCCTGGTCAGATGACTAATATTGTTGTTGTGTTACGCACCTCGTGGGGGCAAGTGCTCCACAAGGCACTTTGCTGCACAAAGACCATCTCATTCAATCCTTGTGACAAATCTGTCAGTACATCCTACTATTGTTGCTGTTTTAGTTAGGTGCCATCAAGTTGGTTCCAACTCACAGCAACCCAACGTACAACAGAACGAAACATTTCCCAGTCCTGCGCCATCCTCACAATTGTTGCTATGTTTGAGCTCACTGTTGCAGCCACCGTGTCAGTCTATTTCATCGAAGGTCTTCCTCTTTTCCACTGACCTTCTACCTGACCAAGTATGTGAAACAAAGTCATGCCATCCTTGCTACCAAGGAGCACTCTGGCTGTACTTTTTTCCAAGACAGACTTGTTCATTTTTCTGGAAACACCTTATCCTTCGCCAACACCATAATTCAAAGGCATCAAATCTTCTTCAGTCTTCTTTATTTATTGTCCAGCTTTTGCACGCATATGAAATGATTGATGATTGATATTAGGCACGTTAAACAACTAGTAAGCTGTTAAGATTAAGAAAGTTCTAAGCATTGAGGGAGTGGAAGTCTCATCAATTCACAGCTCAAGGCACATATTAAAAAGAAGTTTCTAAATATAGTTCTACCAAGCTTCTCTTTGAGTTGGCATCTTTTCCAATATCAATTTCATCTTTCATATTATTGGAAGGCAGCATGGAACATTTGAGAGAACAACAGAATTTCAGTGGAGTTGACATGGTTTGGGGAGCCCTGCTGGCACGGTGGTTAAAATACTTGGGTGCTAACTGAAAGGTTGGCGGTTCAAACCCACCAACTGCTGCGTGGGAGAAAGACGTGGCAGTCTACTTCTGTAAGATTTACAGCCTTGGAAACCCTATGGGACAGTTCTACTCTGTCCTTTAGGATCACTATGAGTCAGAATCAACTTGATAGCAATAGGTTTGGTTTTGGATTTTTGACACGGTTTGGGTTCTGTTGTTCACTAGCTCTGTGATACTGGGAATGCCAGTGACTTCTCCAAGGAGCCCTGGTGATGCAACAGTTAAGCTCTCAGCTGCTAACCAAAAGGTTGGCAGTTTGAAACCACCCAGTGGCTCCATGGAGAAAAGACCTGGTGATATGCTCCTGTAAAGATTATAGCCTAGGAAACCCCAAAGGGCTGTTCTATTCTGTCACATGGGGTCACTGTGAGCAGGAATCAACTTGACGGCACCCCAAAATAACAGTGACCTCTCCAGATCTCAACTTCCACACCCAAACTTGGGGGCAGCGATCTCCTTCCTCCTGCAGTAAGCGACCCAGATGAGAACTGTGTGCTTGTCTAGCTCCTGCTTTTTTGGCATCCCTATCATTACTACCCTCTCTTTCTAATTCCATGACACCCTTGTTTGTCTTGCTCTGTATGGAGTTACGTAAATTGTCCTAATATCTACTCGAAACAGGCGGACAGACATTGAATGGACATAGAGTGTCTGTTGGGCTTTTCCCAAAAGATTATTTTCAGACTCAAGTGAGATGCTGTATTTAAAACTGTGTACCCACTACTGACACATTACTTTTGTTATGGGAGAATCTGAACTCTTATAAATATCCAACTACTGTGTATTTAGTGAAGACAGCGTGAAAGCACACGAGCCTCTGTTGTGCCTCTGTATTATTCCTAGGAAGGATCAAGTTAATTGCTCCCAAACTTATCTTATTACTCACTTCCCCATAAAAAACAAATCATCTCCTCAGAAAAGTCTATTGAAAGGAAAGACGCCATTCAAAACACACCGTCTGGGAATAGATACAAAACATTTTTCCCTTTGCATGTCTTGTAAAGCAAACTCATGAATTCATTGCTGCTTTTAAAACAGCAGCATTATATTCTAATGGATATTGACCCTGTGGCTGAGGAATATTTTCTGTGTTTTCTAAGTCAGTTGTTCTTATGCCAAAGCTCCTGATTTTGTACTTATTTGTACTTTCTAATTTTAGAACTAAAATTTCATCTTTTTGGCTTTAGCTCATTGCTCTGGCTTAGTGAGCTCTTTCTGATCTGGGAAGCTTTCATCGCCTACATTAGCTGGTGCTTTCTGTTTATTTAATAAGAATGCTTGTAACCCTTTTCTGTAAACTCTAGAAATGTGATCCTTGGTCTGCGCTGGAAGGCCCAGCTATACGTCCCAAGCACCTTGTCACTCTCTCTAGCACATTTGTACTCCTTTGTTCAATGCCTATCTTCCCTCTATCCTTTTAGGCCAAGGAGATGGAGACTGTGTCTGTCTTAAATAGCACACCTCCTGAGTCAGCTTCAGCACTTGATACATAGTAGGTGCTCAATAAACACTAGTTTAATGATGAGATTGATTTGAATCTAATTTCTTAAAGTTAAAGGAAGACTTTGACTCTGAAGATGATTCTTTACTGCCTCTCGTTGCTGTTAGGTGCCTTTGAGCAGATTTCAACTCATAGTGACCACATATGACAGAGTAGAACAGCCCTAGAGGGTTTTCTAGGCTGTAATCTTTATGGGAACATATTACCAATCCTTTCTCCCATGGAGCTGCTGGGTAGGTTCGAACTGCCAACGTTTTGGTTTGCAGCCAAGCACCTAACCCTTGTGCTACCAGGGCTCCTGTCATTGTTAGTTGCTGCTAAGTCAGCTCCAACTCATGGTGACCTTATGTGTAATAGAATGGGTGCAGCAGTACATCGACAGGGAACTGCCAGACATTCAAGCTGGATTCAGAAGAGGACATAGAATGAGGGATACAATTGCTGATATTAGATGGGTCTTGGCTGACAGCAGAGAATATACCAGAAAGATGTTTACCTGTGTTTTATCGACTATGCAAAATCATTCGACTGTGTGGATCATAACAAATTATGGATAACATTGTGAAGAACGGGAATTCCAGAACACTTAATTGTGCTCACTTGGAACCTGTACATAGACCAAGGGGCAGTTATTTGAACATAACAAGGGGATAGTGTGTGGTTTAAAATCAGGAAAGGTGTGTGTCAGGGCTGAATCTTTTCACCATACTTATTCAATCTGTATGCTGAGCAAATAATCTGAGAAGATGGACTATATGAAGAATGTCGCACCAGGATTGGAAGAAGACTCATTAACAACCTGCAATATGCAGATGACACACCTTGCTGGCTGAAAGCAAAGAGGACTTGAAGCACTTACTGATGAAGATAAAAGACTACAGCCTTCAGTATGGATTACACCTCAACATAAACAAAACAAAAATCCTCACAATGGGACCAGTAAGCAACATCCTGATAAATGGAGAAAATATTGACCTTGTCAAGGATTTCATTTTATTTTACTTGGATCCACGATCAACGCCCATGGAAGCAGCAGTCTAGAAATCAAATGATGTATTGCATTGGGCAAATCTGCTGTAAAAGACCTCTTTAAAGTGTTCAAAAGCAAAGATGTCACTTTGAGGACTACAGTGCGCCTGATCCAAGCCATGGTATTTTAAATCACTTCAAATGGGTGCAGAAGCTCGACAGTGAAAAAGGAAGACTGAAGAAGAATTGACACATTTGAATCACAATGGCTGTAACAACTGGCTCAAACATAGCAACGAGTGTGAGGATGATGCAAGACTGGGCAGTTTAGTTCTGTTGTATATAGAGTCACTATGAGTTGGAACCAACTTGAGGGCATCTAATAACAACAACAATAATAGGTATATAGATAGATTTGTCAGGAGGATTGAATGAGATAGTCTTTGTGCAGCTACATGCCTGGTGGAGCTCTGGTCCCCAGGAGGCTACATGCAGATGCAGGAGGAAGGGACGATGTAGTTGAAGGTCCCAACCCCATTCATTTATTCACTCAATAAGTATTTGGTATGAGTGGGAGTGCAAGAGAGGGAGACTACATTTTCTGTCCACAGTTTTCACATCCAGTTTCTACATTTTCTTAGGTTTGAATTCTTAGCCTCAGCTAGTCAGAACCAAGCAGCTGGCTGTCATCCCCAATCTGAGACTCTTGACCACCCTGAAACTTCTCCAGGGTGCAGATACCTGGGAAATGAGATAAAAGACTCTTCTCCATGGTGAGTGATCCTGGAGAGAGCACTTCATCATCACGACACTCGATGCTCTGTTTCGCAAAAGACAGTGCCTCCTTGACCTTCCCCCATGTCACAGGGCTGCTGGGGAGCTTAATGAAATAAGGTTGATGAAGCACTTAAATTTCCTTCAAAAGGCAGATATGTCATTTTTATTAGTCCAAATATGAAAGTGCTTCTAATAAGCATTCTGGCTTCTGAAATGTGCTACTTAATTTTAGCCGGTTGATATTATCTAGTAAGTACTAGGCTACAATTAGAAATAAGATTGTTTTATAGGATTCTGTCCAAGAGAAATTTACAAAATGCAGATATCTAACTTTCAATATTTTTCAGAATCCATGGATCATACAAGGAGAGTGGTAAAATAAAAAGGAGCTTAAGTGTATTTTTGCTGGAATCCTTGAGGGGTGCTAATGGTTACCACACTGAGTTGCTAACTAAAAAGTTGGAGGTTCAAGTCCACCCAGAGGTGCCTCAGAAGAAAAGCCTGGGGATCTACTTCTGAAAAATCGGCCATTGAAAACCCTATAAAGCACAGTTCTATTATGACACATTTGGAGTTGCATGAGTTGGAATCTATTTGATGGCACTGGTATCTTTTGGTTAGAATACTGTGAAGTCATTAAAATCACATTATCAAAAACAACTTAATGACATAGAAAAGGAAAAAAAATACATTAGCATACATGCCATTTTTTCTCCATTCTTTTGTATAATTATGGTTGAGGGCAAAGATTTAACAATGATAACAAGCATAATGAAAAGATAAAACTAGCATCTAACTTGAGTTTATTACGCACCAGGGTTATGCTAGTTTTCCATGTTTTGTTTCATTCAATTACTGTTTAATTTCCCCATTTAAATCTCATTAAAGCACACTTATGGTTGCTATTATTACTGTCCCATTTTACAGATGAGCAAACTTTAGCTCAGAGAAGTTTTCCCTTGCTTCAGTTCCAAGTTCAGTATGTGGTAGAGTGAGGCTGAGCTGATGTCAGTGCCAAAGTGATCATTTATAAGAGCAAACTCTAGAAACAACATAAATGACCATCAGTATGATACAAGGGGAATAAATGATAGTACATCCTCACAATGGAACATTCCGAAGCCACTGAAAACGACAGTGCCGAAGATTCCACTTCCAGCATAGCCTAGTAGCTCCTATTTGATCAACCCTTTGGTAAACAACAGCTGTAAACTCTTGGCAGCATATAATAAACAACTACCTGGAGCACTTGGAGAATAAACAAACGCAGGAAGGAACTAGAGGGGAGTTAACACTTGGAAGAAGAAAATGGCACTGGGTGAGTTTCTCAAATTTATGGATCTAAAAAACCAAAACAAGCAAACATAATGCTCTTTTGAGGCATGGAACAGAATCCAGAGTTTTATGACATATAATTTATAATGTTCAGGATACAGTCCAAGATTTACTTGGCATTAAAAAGAAAAATAATGGGAAAATAGGATCCATTCTCAAAAGAAAAGGAAATCAACAGAGATGAAGCCCAAGGCCACGCAGATGCCGGAATTAGCAGTCAATGATTTTACAGCAGCTATTATAACTATGGTCTAAGACATAAAGGAAAATATGCTTATAATGATAAAATGAGAGGGAATATCAGCAGATAAATAGAAACAATAAAAATGAACCAAATGGAAATTCTAGACCTGAAATATAAAAGGTAAGAAATAAAATATTCATTGTTTGGTCTTAACAAAATGAAAATGAATGAAGACAGTCAATCAACCCGAAGATAAATCAATAGAAATTATCTAATACTAAGAAAATAGAAGGAAAGAAGGAATAAAGGAAGGAATGAAGGAAGAAAGACAGACAGACAGACATTAACAGAGCTTTTCAGGGACCTATGGGACAATATCAAAATGTCTAACATGGCTGATTTTTGTTCTGAGATCAGGGTAAAAAATGTTTGGAGAAATAATGACTAAATATTTCTCAGATATGGCAAAATACATACATTTACATACTCAAAACCTCATCAAGTCCCAAGTAGGATAAATATAAAGAGAATGACATGTAGGTCTATCTTAGTCAAACTGCTGAAAACCCAAGAAAAAGAGAAAACCTTGACAGCAGCCAGACACACACAGACAGACAGATAGACAGACAGACACACACACACACACACTGCATACCGGGGAAGAACAATTCAAATTACTGCCGATGCTTCATCAAAAACTATGCAAGTCAACCCCGAAATCTATATCCAAAGCGTCATTCAAAAATAAAGGAAAAATGAACAGACAAAAAAATCCATTACAGATTAAAAAAGAGAAAGAAAATTCATTTGTCAGCAGACCTGTACTATTAAAAAAAAAAAAAAAAAAAGTGCTAATGTATGTTCTTCAGGCTGAAGGAAACTGATACCAGATGGAAACTTGAACCTTCAGGCAGGAACAGAGAGCTATGAAAACAAAAACTATCCAGGAAAATATAATACACTGTTTTTTATCTCTTATTTTTAACTACATATGTGAAATACATATGACCCTTTAAAGCAAAAATTATAACATTGTATTACAGGATGTATATGTAGATATGATACAGATGACAACTATAGAATAAAGGATGGCAGTGGTAAATGAATATATATGGTCGTAAGTTGTCTACATTTTATATGATGTGGTACAATGTTAACTCTGTAAAAAGTTAGAAAGGTATATTGTAATCCCTAGAGTAACCACTAAAAAATAATAAAAGAAGTACAGCTAAACAGAAATAGATAAAGCACAATTCTTAAAACATTCAAATAATGTAAAATAAGATAAAAAAGAAAGAGGACCAAAATAACAGAGGGAATAAATTCAAAACAAATAGTAAAATTTTATCCCTAAGTCCAATCAAATCCATAATTATATTAAATGTTCATGCACTAAACACTCCTATGAAAAGGCAGAGATTACGAGAACAGATAAAAGCAACACCCAACATTTTCTTACCCTGGTCTCAGGACAATTACCTATGTAAGTATAACATTTTGATACTGTACCACAGGTCTCTGAAATGCTGTCTTAATGCTTTGTTTCCTTTCTTTCTTTTTATTTTTTCATATTAGATAATTACTATGGTCTCTGAAATGCTCTCTTAATGTTTTGTTTCCTTTCTTTTTAATTTCTTCATATTGGATAATTTCTATTGATGTATCTTCAGGTAGACTGTCTACAAGAAAAAACAAAAATAGCTAACCCATTGCCGTGGAGTCGATTCCAACACATAGCAAACCTATAGGAGACAGTAGAACAGTCCCATAAGGTTTCCAAGGCCGTAATCTTTTTTTTTTCTTTAAATTCTATTTATTTTGTTGGTCTTGAGAATATACACAGCAAAACATACACCAGTTCAATAGTTTTTACATGTAAAATTTAGTGACATTGATTACAGTCTTCCAGTTGTGCAACCATTTTCACCCTCCTTTTCTGAGTTGTTCCTACCTCATTAACATAAACTCACTGCCCCCTAAGGTTCCTTACCTAATCCTTCAAGTTACTGTTGTCAATTTGATCCCATTGATAGCTCTTAAAAGAGCATAATGCTCAAGGCAGATCGTTTTTACTAGTGAAGCTAAACTATTGTTTGGTTTTAGGCTAAAGGTCTAAAGACTATTTCAGGGCAATGGTTTCAGGGGTTCATCCACCCTCCATGGCTTCAAAATGTCTAGAGTCCATCAGAATTTGAAATTCTGTTATGCATTTTCCCCCTTTTGATCAGGATTCTTCTATGGAATCTTTGATTCAAATGTTGGATGAATCTGGAGAGCATTATGCTGAGTGAAATAAGTCAACCACAAAAGGACAAATAATGTATGAGACCACTATTATAAAAACTCATGGAAAGGTTCACACACAGAAAGAAACAATCTTTGATGGTTACTAGGGAGGGGAGAGATGAGGAGAGAAAAACACTAACTAGATAATAGACAAGTGGTAACTATGGTGAAGGGTAAGAAAGTACACAATACTGGGGAAGTCGGCACAACTTGACCAAGGCAAAGCCATGGAAGCTTCACAGACACATCCAAACTCTCTGAGGGACCCAATTAGTGGGATGAGGACTAGGGACCATTGCCTTGGAGGACATCTAGCTCAATTGGCGTAACATAGTTTATAAAGAAAATGTTCTATATCCTAATTTGGTAAGTACCATCTGAGGTCTTAAAAGCTTGTGAATGGCCATCTAAGATACTCCACTGCTTCCACCTCATCTGAAGCAAGGGAGAATAAAGAAAATCAAAGACAAAAGGGAAATATTAGTCCAAAGGACTAATGGACCACAACTACCACAGCCTCCACCAGACTGAGTCCAGCACAAGTAGATAGTGCCTAGCTACCACCCTGACTGCTCTGACAAGGATCACAATAGAAGGTCCCAGACAGAGCTAGAGAAAAATATAGAACAAAATTCTAACTCAGAAAAAAGAGGACTAATGGTCCACAGCTACCAAGGCCTCCACCAGACTGAGTCCAGTACGGCTAGACGGTGCCCGGCTACCACCACTCACTGCTCTGACTGGGATCACAACAGAGGGTTCTGGACAGAGCTGGAGAAGGATGTAGAACAAAATTCTAACAC
Source organism: Dugong dugon (assembly GCA_030035585.1). Taxonomy (NCBI): domain Eukaryota; kingdom Metazoa; phylum Chordata; class Mammalia; order Sirenia; family Dugongidae; genus Dugong; species Dugong dugon. Next base: position 36,378,669 of record CM057478.1, read on the forward strand.
ACACAAAAAGAAGTGAGATTTAGATTTACTGGCCGGAAAGAGACTGGAGAAACTCTGAGAGTATGGCCCTAAGACACCTTTTTAGCTCAGTGGTGAAGTCACTTCTGAGGCTCACCGTTCAGCTGGGGATTGGACAGCCCCATATAACAAAACAGGACTAATGAGGCACAGCAGTCCAGGGACAAGGACTAGAAGGCAGAAGGGGACAGGAAAGATGGTGATAGGGAACCCAAGGTTGAGTAAGGACAGTACTAGCATGTAGTGGGGTTGTTAACCCTTGTCATAAGGCAACATGTGTACTAACCGTTTAATGAGAAACTATTTTGTTCTGTAACCCTTCATCTAAAGTGAGAATAGCAGCACAACTGGAAGAATGTAATTGATGTCACTGAATTGTGCATGTAGAAATTTTTGAAATGGTGTATCTTTGGCTACGTATATTTTCACCAAAAAACAGGTCGAGAAGGGAGAGTGTTGACATGTTGTGGGGTTGTTAACCAATGTCATAAAACAATATGTGTACTGACT